>JAIOWQ010000002.1:0-4800000 GCA_020975405.1 Keithomyces neogunnii | reverse complement strand
GAATGGCTATGAGTTTGTTGTCAACCTCAACCGGCTTCTCGGAGCCTTGAGCCGTGGGGTATAAGAGACTCCCGTCGGGTTTGACGAAGACGACCTTGTTGTTCGAGTCCAAGCCAGATATGTAGGCCATGATTCGGCCTCCACCGAAATTGTTGATGAACTCGAATGGCATTTTCGGTGTCGGGGCTACGTATTTTAGGCGGAAACTAGGAGCAGTGATGCTGTCGTGGTCTGACCCGTTGAGAGTGTTATCCCTGGTAATGATGATGTCTTCGACCCCCCCGGCCCGAGGAATAGTGAATCCGCCTTCCATCGCTCTTGTTAGTAACGATGAAGATGCGGCAGCAGTCCCCACGCCGAGGAGCGTGGTAAGAAATGTCAGACTGCGCATTGTAACCCGGGGCAGTCTCTCGATATGTGGTAGACGCGATAATACGCCGGCAGTCTTGAATAGCAAGACGTGGTTCTTGCTCGAACAGCAGTTGAGCACTTCCAAATGCTATCGTATGAAGAACCTGGTTCTTTCTCGGCCGGTAGGACCGGGAACCAACCCAGCAACGTATTGAATGGAATTGTCAAGGAATCTTTCCTTGACTCCGCAATCCCTTTGGCCGTAGACCGGCTTTCTTAACGATGTGTCGTGCTGGTAGCCAGCGCGCATATAGCTGAGTTTTGCCTCAGTTAATCACAAGAAAGCAGTGACTCGGGAGTCTTTTGTGGCGGATTTTGTTTGTCGTCCTGGTTCTACTTCAAGGCGGAGAAAGAGTAAATTTCCTTGTCCGTCAAAAGTTAGTCGAGCTTAGATGATAAAGAACAGCAAGTAGACGCTTAGTGCTTGACACGACTCCTGGTTGACAGCTGTGTCTGATCAAAGCTTTGTATGCTTCACTGAGAGTACATCGACGGCATCAACATTCATGGGATTTGCATATCCGGGCGCAATGGACCATCTTATAACTAATGCACGTCACCTAGGTTTTTTGTTCGCTCGGTGGGACCGATTGGAACGTACAACCTCAGCAACCACGACCTGGCTATGACAACCAACGCTAGAAGATTGAGAAACATGTCTCAGTCAGACTATTCTTGGTCCTGCGGAACCTACGAATGGCTTTGTGGAGTATATTAGCTTTTTGCCCATCTACGGCGGTGCAACGGTAGGCAGCAACGAGAGCCGCTGATTCGCGGGAGGCATCAAGCTGGTCGAAAAATGGAGAATAAATTGGCTCATTTTGACTACACCTAGCCTCGTCGTGGTATGCGATTGTCTGCAGGTGAGGCTGGTCCATTGTGTGTCGTGGTGTCTCGCTTCTAGCGTCATGAATCCATTCCATCGCCGAGCTTCTCCACGCCCAACCACTGGCTGCTATTTCCAACCCGGAGGCGGCCCGTTGATGCACTGCTAGTGGGTCGGTGTACTGTTGTCGCAATTTTGAGTGTGGTAGTACGAGTCTAGGAAGATGAAGCTTTCACCAAACATGCTATGCCAGTTGGCCTTATCTCTGAATACGAAGCCTCAACTGGGCGACTGGGCGAACGGCTCCGGAGGCTCGTTACGTCATAGCGCCAGCCGTGATGCACGCAGATTCTTTCCTTCTTTTGTTGCTATCACGGCGCTTCCTTGGCAAGCTTTTCAACATGGCACAGCAGAAGAAGTGTTGCCCTGTGTTCCAAAGCATAAGTCTGTCATCCTAGTTAGCTTCGCTAGCATGCTCAAACTCAAGTTGGCCAAGTTGGAAATGAGTCGCTCCACGGCCCGGGTGGTGGCGAGCGTCCATGACAAGACAATGATGCGAACCAGGCACAAGCTATCAAGCTTGAATTATTCCGGTGCATGAATGAGGTGGTGTGAACAAGTCTGCGGCTTTGGTCCGATTTCTGACATTGCGCCAGCGTCGGTCTCAGTGACGACATCACATCAGAAGTTGAAGAAACACGTGTTCACGGCGAGCGATGAAGCAGCAACACCCGTGGCTCTATTGAGCCTTGCCCTTTGTCCGCCCAACCACAATGGCGGCTTTGACAACTCTCGTCCTGTCAAACCACTCAAAGATCCTCCCGGCAAGCTTGAACCCGCCGATGGAGATTCCGTACTGACTCAGCGCGGCTTCTTGCCTCCTCAGAAACTTTGACACTCCAGCAAACACGTCATCCGATATGTCACGGATCTCAATATGCGCCCTGTCATAGCCGCACTGAACCAGCTGCTCCCTATACCGGGCCTCGGTGAGGAACATGTCCCGGGGACAGCCCATGACCACGCCCAGGATCCATACCAGGAGCGTGTTCCACCGCGATGCCTCCTCGTTCAGAATCAGGTCAAACGCCACGACATGCGCGCCCAGCGTCTTGCCAGCAAGCTTGAAGATTGGCTCTCTCGAAGGCGAAAAGTGATACAGGCAGTCGAGCGCCATGAGCCAGCGCTCCGAGAAAGCTTCTTCGGCCAAGCTACCCACCGCCGCGTGAATGGCTTTGCTCCACGTGTCGGGCCGCGCTGCGTTGGCGCGGAACAATTTGAACGAGTCCCGTGTCAAGCTGCCCGCATTATCCAGTGCAAAAGCCCTCTCGACCCGTCTCTGCGCCGTCTGCAGCTGCGCGGCATTCAAGGTAAGTCCCACGTAGCGAAAGCGCCATCTCTTGTCGGCCTCAACCAGCTCCGTCAGCGCAATAGTTTGGTCGCCGCAGCCAAAGCCGACATCTAGCACCGCAATAGACTCCTTTACGGCCACGGCGCCGCTTTCCACGCGTAGCCCGGCTGCATCGAGTAGTTTTTCCAGCAGGGCGCGAGTGGCCTCGCTGAAATGCTCAATGGGCTTGCCGTCGTCGGTTTTCCTAGTCATGTGAGATTTACATTGCGACTGTCTGACTAGGGTGGGAAGAAGGTGAAAGAAGAAAAAAAAGCTTACCAGAAACCCAAGTTCATCCACATGGAGCTAAAGGGCGGTCTGACATTTAGTTTCCAGTGGTCCAGGGAGTAGACGTCGACTGTACGGAGGTAAATGATTGCGCCTATGCAACAAAGGACTACTATGATGGCGCACCCGGCAACAATGCCGAGGACAAAGTCCCTTGGAGAGAAGGAGTTGGCCATTGTGACTGTCCCATAAAGAGGAGAGTCTGTGGCGAGTTGCGAGATGTCTGCCGGGGGGGGGGGGGAGGGGGGAGGGGGGGGGCCCTTGCATGTGCCCGGGTACCTGGGGCATCGCCCAAACACTCACCAGACACATGCATCCAGCGGGGCCGCGACAGCCGACAAAGACAATCAATAAGTCTGGTGTTTCACGGCATGTAGCGCGCTCGAAATCAACTTGACAATTAAGTGTCCACGTAACTGACATGGAACAAACAGCAGCATATATTCGAACCTTGCGAGATGCGCCACGAGGCCAAAAGAAAATGCCGTGGTTTAGCAGCACATAAGCCGCAAGCAATTATTTACTACCCATGATGCGCCGTTTAAACATGAACAGTCGCTATGCTGACATCACATGATACAACATGCTTACACAGTGTCAACGTGGTCACCACGGAACTTGAACACCAAAGTCCTCGGCCACCCGCATGGCAGACACCACACAGCCTTCCAACAAGACCATGCCGTCCCAGCACCAAGATCCTGCGATCCAGACATTATCTCGCCCATTGACCCAACCGTCGCCGCTGTTTGGCGACTTCCTGCTGCGCTCCATGACCCCCTGGATCGTGCTCCTGCTTTCTGTGGTGCGCAAGGTCCTGGTAAACCTCGACGCGCCCAGGGTCCCCTTTGAATCAGCAGTACAGTCAAACGGGCTCGATCGGATAATGACTCCGCTGGGCGTGTAA
The DNA here is from genome assembly GCA_020975405.1 of Keithomyces neogunnii. Classification (NCBI taxonomy): domain Eukaryota; kingdom Fungi; phylum Ascomycota; class Sordariomycetes; order Hypocreales; family Clavicipitaceae; genus Keithomyces; species Keithomyces neogunnii. Next base: position 4,796,178 of record JAIOWQ010000002.1, on the reverse strand, counting down.
TGCAAAGACTCGGATTGGACCACGCTACCGGAGAAGGTGGTCCTGAAAATCATGAGCTGGGCGTCGTCGGAGCGATACGAGCATTCTCCAGATGGTGCGATCCCTTTTTGGCCTACAAGAGATACTCTCCCAGAGGGTAAAGCCAGGGTTGAGCTTGTCACAGGGACAGTGGGAACGACGCCAAGTGTAGGCTTGGAGGGATTGAAGATTGCGGCTGCAACGTTCGGGGAGACGGCAAGGACAACGCGGTCAAACATCTCGTTGGAGACGGCGTGCTTCTCCTCCCCCACGCGTTCCCAATGCACTGAGACACCGCCTCCGCCTGCTGGTTCAACCTTGATAACTCGTGCTTGTAGGCGTATATCCGCAATGTCTCGAGACAGCTTCGACTGAACCCGGTTAATACCGCCCCGGGCAACATAGGTTGTTCGCAAAAAGGAGCCTCTGATGAAGCCGGTGACGTCGCTTGCTGGAAAGTCCATCATTTCGGCGTGAGAGCAGCTGCAAATGACGCTGAGGACGGGAAGCAGGTAATAGCACGCATAGTGCTTTGGCAGGCGTATCCTTTGCAGGTATTGACGGAACGACTCGCAATTACCGAAATGCTTCCCGGAAGAAGACGCATCCAGATACGGCTCCGGCTGCATGGTCAGTGGCCGGATAAGCAGACAAGCCACGTTGAACCAGATGTGGCATATGGCAATGTAGAAGGTCTGCAGGATGTGTTGCAGGGAGCTGCACCAGAAGTGCGGCGACATGAGCAGCATTTCGTGCAGCCTTTTGCCATAGGTGAAGTAGGCGCCCGGCATCGTCTCTGCATCTTGAGGTTCGGGTATGCGAGGGTCCGGGGCCGCAGATGCCTTTGCAAAGACCCAGGTGTAATGTATCCGTTGGAACGGGATGCCGAGGTAGTCGAACATGCGACACAGGTTGTCGTAGTATCCTCTGCAGAAGCTGCGCGGCGGGATGTCGACTCGTTCTATCAAGCCCGTCTCGTCATTCTTGACCGTCACGGATGCCGCGTCCAGGGAGGGAGTTTCCGCCTGTGGCAAAGTCAGTTTCAGTCGCAGCAAGGAGGAGGCATTCCGCAATCAACAGCTGACGGGTGCGCACCTGTTCAAACATGGTCACCTCGTACCGCTCTTGCTTGTCATGGTCAAGGAGGTATGCAGTCGACAGTCCGGCCAGTCCAGTCCCAATGATGGCAACGCGGGTTCTGCGACGGCCATTTGACGGGTCGGCCTGCAAACGCTGTTTGCTCATGGTCGTCTGTCCACTGCGGCGTCCATGCAGGTTTTGACGGGTTTAAGCAAGCTCGCGCGCATGCAGTGAGCTTTTGTAGTTGCGGTGGCAAAGGCGACAATAGCTGAGTGCCTACGGAGTCGAAAGACGGTTATACGTTATGGCTGGCTGTCACGTCTTGATAGGATACACTTTTGCCCAAGCAGGTATCGATGGCTGAAACCTCGATGCCGCACTGGACAGCTCGACCTGTCACGCTCACTGACCATCTTGGCGGTGGCACAGCTTCAAGAAGTGTTCAGCACAGATCAACGGCAAAGGCCTTTCCCGCTCCCTGTTTCCGTCCATTTCCACTGCTGAATGGCTCCTCTGTCGACTCCACACGCGGAAAATAAAATACAATTAAAACAATATTTTCCATACTTCGGCCAGTTTGCGATACTGTTCGATAACTGTTAAAAACAACAATCGCCCGCTTTTTTCGCGCACGCACACTGTTAATCAGGACCCTGGAGAGGAGGCTTCGGACCAACAGATTACACCGGACTGCCCCAATTCCGCCCCCAATTCCGCCCCCATCACATAGGATTGCGTCCCTTGCCATTGGACCAAGCGGGGCCGTTCGGGGCCGTTCAAGATTTCCTCGGCACAATACAGGCGCCGACGGTTAAGATCAATGGCGAATACACTGGCCCGAGAAGGTCAACAATTCCATTCACGAATGACGAATTCTGGTACAGACGAGTGGCCGTTGGGATCTGCACGGGTGCCATGTTAAGCTTGACTTGGATGCCGTTTCCCAAATGATGCAACACGTCATTACAACCTCGTTGAAAAGCCAACACCTTTGTTCATTGCTGGTCATGACGACGACGACCATGCCTAGTCGCAGATGGGCATCGTATGCATACTCATGGGCTAACCGAGTGCAGTAGCCCTGGGATCAAGCTACTCAACTGAGCGTGACAGTCGCCGATGCGCAATTTGGCCCGCAACTGGTGAGCCATTCTCACCAGATGACATGTAGACGTCACTGGCTCGGTTGCCGTCTCGCTTGGGAGTGCGTCGGGTCAGAAACGGCACCAGCCCCTCCTTTGATGAAGCTGGCCGACTCATGTCGAATGTCACTGACAACTTTCTTGATCCTGCGCGTTGCTGCAAGCTCCACTCCTCGACCTTGCACAGCCAAGCAAGATATGGTTCATTTGTAGGTTATAAAAAAGTGGGGGGGGTTCAGGGTGCGGAAAGGCGTGATGGCCATTATGCTACGGAGTATACTCCGTACGGAGTGCAGTGTCATATTTTAGAAGATGCTGGTGGGTCGTGTGATTGACATGTCATGGTAAAGAGGCAACTTGGTGTTGTCATGTGAATCTGTAATGCACGCGAAATCAATTCGGAATGCTCTCTATTGTACTTGGCGACTAAAAGCCAATCAAAATAGACCACGTCCGGTTTTACAGCATCAGCTTGTCGAGACTCTGCTACACAACAGTAATGGTTGCGGCTTCCGACTTGTTCTTCACATCCTCCAAGCTCAAATACTCATCTTCTTGCACGCCTTCGCCATGCGTGGCGCCAATTCTTTCATAGAGCGCTTTGCCCTCGTCCACGCACCGCAGAACGAGACAGCTAGCCTTGACTCGTTCCTGCCATCCCTCTGCGGGATCAAAGCTGCCCTCTGTGCTCTCGCCGAAGAGTAGCATCACGACACTAGACCCATCTGCAACGAAGCAGTGCCCTTCCGCATCCCATGCATAATCAGCAAGTACTTTGATCCTCGCTCCATTGAACACGACGCCGAACGAAAAGTCGCTCGACTGGCGATCCCAAAACGCCGTACCGTGAACCACTCTTCCTGCCAGGGTGACCTCTCCCTCCTTCACATCGCCCATATTTTCATCGCCACCATACGCAATTCGGTGCCCTTTGAACTGCACAAATCCCTCAGAAGATAGGTCAATGTGGACGTTTCCCATGGTCGATGCCCACGACCAAGTGGGCATGTACATGTCTGGCCGCCTTGCTGCCTTTCCAGACGAGACGTACCAAAAGAAGCAGCTCCCCAGGTCATCAGACCATAGCCCGCACAGGTACTCGCCCTTGTTATTCCCGGCAGCGAATGATTTGGCAATGCCCGCCAATGCAGGCAGCCGATCCGTGACAAACGTAAAGTCCCGCTTGGCATATTCTTGTATCACCTGGAGCCAGGCCTTGGAAGCAACAGCTTGCTTGACAACCTTGGCGCCCATGGCACCATCTGCCTGAAACGGTCTGCACTCGCAGACTGTACATTCGTTGCACTCCCAGAGGATTTCGTCCATGGTAAAGTGCAGCATTCTCCGGGAGAGAAGCTGCTCTTGGTACACCCATCCTCTTGACAGGAGGGGCCATTCTGTCTCGGCGTCAATGTACGGATCATGGTCGAACCAGTCGTTTTGAATGTCTTGCCATGTGAAATGGGGACTTGCCCTGCGTAAAAACACGCCTTGGCCCTCGTGATTCGTTACATCCGTGGCTTTTGATGCCGTCTTACGAGCGGAAAAGAGGCTCTGGCCCGGGCTCGAGCACCACGATGCGGCAATTGTGACTTCTGCGTGGGTGTATATGGATGCCATGGTTGCTGCTTCGCGGAGCCAGTCTTGTTTGGAGTCCTGGATGATGCATAGGCTGTCGATCCAGATGTATTGTATTCCGAGGGCTCGACAGACGCGGATGGCATCTTGCATAGTTTGTGGAATTTGTGCAAGCGGCGTGCTATTTGCGAGACGCTCCGCGAGACGCGATTCTTGGAGCCGCGAGGTAATCGTCTCTGCTGTCCAACGGTGGGAAAGGGCTGCGTATCCGCACGGCGGCGGCTTCTCAACCAGCTGTGCAGTCGTGGAGTCGTTTTCCGGTATGTGTATTAGTCGAGTTGGCACAAACTCGGAAGGGACCCGGCATCCATGGTGCTGAGCGCGACACGTTGCCAGCCAAGAGGAGGCCAGCTTGAGCGAGGGCTCAGCGCCGGTGCTTCCCGAGACTTTGGCCCCGTTCCACAAACAAATGTGCATTCGGGAGAACTTGTCAGCTGGTAGAGGCGCCGAGGTGCACAGCTCAAACAGAACCTTGGGCTCCAGGAGCTCCAAATAGGGCCCATGGCCGGTCCCTCGAGGCAGATGGTTCCATTCCGCTGTCTGGAAGGAGATGCCGTGCTGGGCCACAGCTTCCAGTATGGCGGTGCATTTCTCGCAGCCGCGCAAAGACGAGCGTACAAAGGCTTCGTACAACACGGCGTGTGTGTCCGATGTTGCAAAGACTTGGCTTGTCGGTAAGTCGACGTCAGTTTCGAGAGCTTGAGCACCAGAATCTAGCTCAAACAGGCAGGCTCCACATCCTCTGGTCGGCCTCATCAATGCCTTGAGACGCTGGAGGAGCGGCATTTGAGTGCTTGAGTGCAGGATTGCAGGACTGCAGGTGATATGGGCTGTTTCCTACGTCGGCTATTGTGTTTTGCATGCTTTCCTGCCCTTGTCATTTACCCCTCAATTGCGGGGGATTGAGTGCGATGGGGACATCAGCCGATCGTGCATGACCCTTGCATGCTCAGCTCGTGTGGGGCCTGGTGTTGAAGGATGCTCATGGTGAATAACGTTTGAGTTGCCAAGCAGATTCGGCCATGATGCAAACAACTCTTCTCGGGATATGAATTATTATACTATAGCCGAAAGGGTTGCGAGTGCCTCCATTGGGGGAACAGTCACGAGAGACAAGCGAGACGGCCAAAACATGTCAACACGGATGGCAATTGACCTGACAGAGCATCAGAGTAAAATGACGATTCAATAGCCGTCCTCGGGTCAAGAAAATGCTATACACAAGATACACATACTGCTAGACACGCCAGGTGTGCTCCCTCACAATGACGTGACCCGCATTGTCAATAACCGCAGAACAACATCAATTCCCGAAAACAATCATGCCGCAATGTGGGGGGTAGCTATGGTTCGTATCCACGAGCTCATGAAGAGCTGTCTCGGCTACTGACCTCGCTTCACATATGTTTGATGCTTTAATACCATCGCATTGTCTATCTGGGTGTTCCCCAGATTTGTGCTCCTTCAAGCACATCCAGGCTTTCGGGTGGGGTCGCAGAGGTCGATAGTGCAGCCAATTCGCCGCCCCGCGGTCTCGCCGTGCGGCAAGTCTTGCCCCCCCTGCGTTCAGCCCGGCTATTGAAGTTGGGGGTGGCCACGGCTGGTTCCTATCCTATCGCACCAATTGCCGAAGTGATGCGGCGACGTCGGGAGAGCTTCAATGCGGCAAACCTCTTGGAGATGTAGGACTTGCCAGGGTCTTGCGTAGTGGTGCGAAATACTGAGATGAGCCGTAATTTTTATTTCTTCATAGTGTTGAAGACGCAGACGAGATGGGCGATGTGAGCTGAGCACGCTCAGCGCCGTTCTATGCGGTTCCTGGACCAGAACAATGCAAAGCCCGCACCGGATTGCCGGACAGGTTGAGTGAGGATGGACAAGATACCCGCGTGGGGGGGGGCAACCATCACTTCGCGTGGCTGTCGGCTTTTGCCCTGGTCTATTCGTCAATGTCGTGCATGGCAAACCCCAGGCTCCAAGAAATGTAGAGTCGGGACGTGCGCACAGATCATTGCCCACCACATCGCCAATGCAATGGCTGCGTTCTTGTGGCGGCTGCAACAGCCGGCTTCTCCATGCTTCCTTCCACAAGCCAGATGGTGCGCCATGTGGGGGCAAACCCCTCCAAGCCGCCTAGCGTTCATCGTAGCCCGTCGATCATCCCTGCTTGTGCCCGACTCTAATTCCTCTTCATCCCAACATCTGATGTGCGGCTAGCGTCATTTAAATAAGGGCAGCTCAGTTCCTGCCGTCCAGAGATGAATCGACCAGGCTGCCATTCATCCATTGCCGTCCTGTCCTCTTGATTACACTCATTGAACAAGGACCAACAGGGCACGCAAGGGCTTGAAGAAAACGACAACCAGGCACCATGGCTCAGCCAGACTTCAAGTCAAACTCTGCTCACGACGAACGTCAGCCCAGTGTCGACCATGGCACCGTCAAGGACACAATGCCCGGGAACCAATTGAAAAACGCTGACCGCGCACTGGCTCTCATTGGCAACGGCCACGTCGAGCTCACCGAGGAAGACAGCCGCCGCATCTGCCGCAAGACGGACAAGGTCATATTGGCCCTTCTGGTCTGGGTGTATTTCCTGCAGATTCTCGACAAGTCTGTTCTCGGCTACGGTGCCACCTACGGGCTGAAAACCGACACCCATCTGACCGGAAACCAATACTCGCTGGTTGGATCTATCGCCCCCATTGCCCAGCTGGCATGGCAGCCCTTTTCGTCCTTTTTAATTGTCAAAGTGCCCCATCGCATCCTGATGCCTACTCTCTGTCTGGGATGGGGCATAGCGCAGGCTTCCATGGCCGCCTGTCACAACTTTGGAAGCTTGATGGCGGCCCGGTTCTTCCTGGGTCTCTTCGAGGCGGGCTGCTTGCCGCTCTTCAGCATCATCACCAGCCACTGGTACAGACGCGCCGAGCAGCCGATTCGGGTAGCCGCCTGGTACGGCACCAATGGGCTAGCAACCATTGTTGCCGCAGCCCTGTCTTATGGCCTAGGCCACATCAAATCAGATCTGCTCAAGGAGTGGCAAATGTAAGCTGTCCTTTGTATTTGCCAGACAAGACGCAACGCAGACTAACAGGCTTGTTGTAGCATCTTCTTGTTCGTGGGTCTTGTAACCATCGTCTCAGCCCCGTTTGTATATTGGAAACTGGACAACGATGTCTCGTCGGCCAGGTTTCTCACTGAGCACGAAAAGGCACAGGCAATTGAGCGACTGCGGGCAAACCAGACCGGCACGGGCTCTCGGGAGTTCAAGTGGCGACACCTCGCTGAAGCCGCCCTGGAACCCAAAACTTACCTTTGGATTGCCATGGCCCTGCTCCTCAATGTCGGGGCCAGCGTCACCAACACCTTTGGCCCTCTCATCCTCAACGGTCTGGTGTCAGACAAGTACATGACCAGTCTGCTAAACATGCCCTTTGGCGCAGTGCAGCTCATTGTCATCCTGCTGGCGAGTTTCCTGGCCCAAAAGGCACGCGTCAAGGGAGCGATCCTGATGATCTTCATGCTCCCTGTCGTGGCCGGCCTGGCTGTACTGTACTCTGTCCCTCGTGATGACTCTGCAAGGGCAGCATTACTAGTGGGCTACTACCTCCTTGCCTTTTTGTTTGGCGGAAACCCCCTCATCGTCACCTGGATTGTCGGCAACACGGCCGGCACCACCAAGAAGTCGGCCATTATGAGCGTGTACAACGCAGCCAGCTCAGCAGGCAACATCATCGGGCCGCTTCTGTTCAATGACAAGGACGCGCCCGCTTACAAGCCGGGTCTCAGGGCCTGTCTGGGCATCTTTGTCTCCCTGGTGGCGGTCGTCATGATCCAGTGGGCAAATCTTGTCATGCTCAACAAGCTTCAGCAGAAGAAGCGTGTTCGAAACGGCAAAAAGGCCAAGATGGTCGACCACTCGATGGAGTCCAAGTATCACGGCATGGACGAGAGCAACGGGGACCCCATCTTGGCGCAGGAGAGTGCCCCTGGCGTAGAGTACGCCGCTGAAGCGCGCGCGGGCGAGCAGGCGTTTTTGGATCTCACGGATCGTGAGAATGACGAGTTTATATACATTTATTAAGTGCAATTGAATCATCTCAGTCTTGTCTCTACATGCCACCAAGAAAAGTGCGTTCAAAAAGGTCGTGGGCACCAAGGAGCACCGATGCAAGACGCAGCGGGTCAAGTCTTATATATATATATATATATATCTACTGATACTTGCTGTTCCTGTGCACAGCGATAAAGGTCAAGCTCCAAAGCTGCCGCACGTTGCTCTCGGTCCCGCCGCCCACTCCCGGCGGAGGCGGCAGCACTCCCAGAGGTGAAAGCTTGTACTCGCCCCCTGTTCCGTTCTTGGCTCCACTGAAGGTCCAGCTCCATACTTCCGATTGCAGCTGCTCCTTGTTCTTGTCAATCACGTCCCACAGACGATTGTACGCGCTCTTGAGCGCGCCATACACGGCCTTGTCCCTGCAAAAGGCGGGCGCCGTCGAGTTGGAAGAAGCCGATGCGGTGCTGTTGGAGGAAACGTTGCCACACCGCTCGAGCTGCCTCTCAAAACCCTTGGCCATGAGGGAGAGCTGCCAGCTCCAGATGACGGTGCCGTGGTAGGCCGAGTTGGTAAAGTTGGCAACCAGCACCTCCTCCCCGGAGAGCGCAGGATTGGCAACCACCACACCAAGAGGCGTGGTGAGACCGGCTGGGAATGGGCGCAAAACAGCATTTGCCGATGCGTTGATAAAGGTGGTAAGTTGGCTGTCGTCTGTGGCGTTGAGGAAGAAGTGTCTGAACGCAGTGTCGGTGTGGGTGATGGGGATGATGTCTGGGGTCGCGGTGCTGTTGATGGCGATGCCATAGTCGATGATTTGCCCGCCAGACGAGTACTTGCTCAGGGAATTGGCATTCGTGGGGCCGTTGTAAAAGGTGCTCTGGCGGGTGTACTCGGTCAGCCTGGTTCGAGCAGTGTCGAGCGTGGTGTTGTACTGGAAGAACTTGAGCGTCTCCGTCTCCCAGACTCGTGCCCGTCTCGCCGCCACCGTAGCCCAGTTTCTTGTGATTGTGTTGTTTGGGTACACGCCGCTCATGCCAGCCAGGTGGGAGATGGAATAGAGCGCGGCGGGTGCCAGGGCGCAATTCACGTCAAAGGGAATGCGGGCGTTTGCGATGCCATATGTGGAATCGCGCCATTGCCCGACGACTTCGCCATCCTTTAGGTGGATCAGGTTCGCAACGGACTGGTTCCCCTCAAACGCTGCTGTGATGTTCATGATTTTCAGAGCGTTGGCATACGCCAGCTGGCCCCAGGTGAGGTTACTGTTGGCCGTGTTGACGGCTCCCGCCTTGGTGGCGAGCAGAGGCCGGATGCGACCCGACTGCGACTGGAAGTACTTGTCCATTGCAATGGGGAGGTAGTAGTCCGTGTCAATCATGGGGTATGTGAAGCCGGCGGCGGCCGAGGTTATGTTCTTTTGCAGGTTGAGATACGTGGCGTAGTCGCCAATGGTTTCCTCGTGACATACAGACCCATCTGTGCGGTTGATGCGCTCGAGGGCGGCGCCAATGACGGCTTCCATGGCCGACCCCTTCCCCGTGCTGAGGACTGGCTGCAGGAGGAGGGCGGATATGAGGCTGTCGCGACCAAAGTAGGTGAGGAAGCGCCATCCGCCTGCGAGCAGCTTCTCGGTGTATGAGAAGAAGGAGAGCGAGCTCACTTCGTCCGGGTTCTGCTTGACGAGAGCCTGGGACTGCTTGTTGAGAATCTGCTGCGGCGTGAGCTGCTTCAGCTGCGGGTAGTTGAAGCTCGTGGAGAAGTGGTAGAAGCCAGAGCCAAAGGTGACGGTCTTGTTGGAGATGGTGATTGTGTCATCGTCGTTCTTCCACGGAACCATGGTGAAGGTGGTTGTGGTGACATTGTCCAGCCACAGCCGCGACAGCTGCACGCCCGTCTTGTTGTATCTTTGCACCTTGACGGCGTTTTGGATCACGGGGCTCAGGAGACTCGGCCCTTCTGTGAAATCACGGATGGTTCGGACGCTGCCGAGAATCGCGACGGCGATCTTGGCCGAGTTGTTGAATGACAAGACGCCTTGCACGCCAACAGACGGGTATTTGGAGGTGCTGTTTTTGTTGAGAACTACGGCGCCGAGAGGCTCCCCGATGGTCGAATTGACCAGCTCGACTGCCAGAGTGCCATTCTTGTCGTTTTGCGGCTGGAAAAAGGTGCATATTCCACTGTTACCGGCTGGCCATGCCACAATGAGACGGGGTCCGATGATGCTGAGGTTGCTATCGGGCAGGGGGCTGGTGACAATGGCCTGCGCGTCAACATTGCAATCCGAGTAGAAGTAGTTTTCGTAGGGAGCATCACTGAGGTGCAGCGTGCGAGGCTTGCATGACGTCGAGTTGGTTTGGGCCGCAGCCGAGGAGAGGAGGAGGGAGAGAAATGCGGCTGCCAAGTACCGCATCATTTTTTGGTGTTTGCCTCCAAGAGTCGGCTCACTGTCTGAGTCTTCAAGGGGTATTGTTTGGGCACCTGTTCAGCGGCGCTGTATTGCCATGCTCTGCTCGGTAGGACATGGCAGTCAATGGCATCCGTCGTCGTTGGTTTTAATATCAGTGAAAAGAGCTGATGCCGTGGCGGCAAAACAGCTGCTGGTGATCGACATCAACCCCCAGCGCCACCGACGAATACCCACGACGCCCATTCGGACCGTCTGTCGTTGGGAAAGCAAGCATCGGGGAAAAGGGCACATTGGCAAAGCTTGGAAATGCATTCATCCGGATGGGTTTGTGGGCAAAAGCAGGAAATTTGCCATCAATTGGAAGCTTCGACCCTTCAACATGCCGTGTGGCACAGCCGGGGAAATTGCGGGGCTTGTGGCTTTGTGATCGGCATACGCTCTGTGTAGCGTGGACGGGGTCAGGCGTCTTGGTTCACCGATGCACGTCATGGTCGGCGCCGCTCCAAGCCGCCTTGTTTCCTAGGCTGGCTCGAGGGGCCCGCGGCTACCCTGTACTGCTGCTACTCGCAAACAAAAATCAATCCAGTGAACGGCTCTGATGGGAACTGGCAGCTGCCAAGTGGCACGTGGTTTGTAGAGTACAGCACATGTCATGGCACGATACTGCGGACAGGCACCACTGCACAGCAACCGGAATGAATGCCCATATGGAATCACATACACCCCATCGCCAGATTCGGGCCTCGTACACGCCCCAAACCATCACCGTCTATCAGGCATACAAACGCTCCATTGCCGAGGCCGCGGTCAAGCACCAAAAGCTCAACGCATCCTCAGACTTCCACTCGGGCCGAATGACATGGATCAAACCTAGCTGGGGCTGGATGATGTACCGCTCAGGCTACTCGTGCAAAGACCCTGGGCAGGAGCGTATTCTGGCCTTGAAGATGAAGCATGAGCACTTCAACGCCCTGCTCGAACAAGGCGTGCTGTCTACGCACAGCGGCGAACAGGGGACGCACGGCAAGGCTGGCCAAGTCAGGATCCAGTGGGATCCCGAGCGAGATGAGAGGCTGCGCGTGCTGCCGTACCGGAGCATACAGATTGGCGTTCCAGCATCGCTGAGTGTCAAGTGGGCGGAGGAGTGGATTTGCGAAATTGTGGATGTCACTGACATGGCGCGGGGGCTAAAGGACGTCCTGGAAAGGGAGGAAGACGTGACGACGGACCAGTTGGTGGAAATCGGATACGTCCCCGAGGAGAGAGTGTTTGAGGTATCAGATGCTATAAAAGCGAGGTTACGGATGGACGCGACTGCATGAAAGGATTCCCCCCGAGCCGTCATCATCCAAAATGCTTGCTCATATTTCTATATCTGTCTATGGGTCATTTTCACACAACACACCTGCCTTTACCTGGACTAGGCGAATCCATTCATCCCCCGCATCTCCTTCGCCTCGAGCTTCAACTCAACACCAGCTTGGCATACCTCGTCTCCAGCCCAAAAGTCCCAACACCCTTCCGCACCGTCTTATCCAAGACGCTTTCAAATTCCCCATTGGCAATCTTGCTTTGCTCCCCAAACCCGCACCAGGGAACAATGTACGGGGCCGGCGTGCCGAATGGATTCTCGCACGCGTCGATCCGGATCGCGGTTCAGACCCGCCAGATAGCAGGGCCGCCAGCTCGTCTGGTCGAACTACGTGGTTCATCGTGGATAGACCAAGGATGTCTGGTCGCACGCGAACCATGCTGGCGTTGTTGTCCCACGCCGTTCGCTGCAGGATAATCAAGAGGCTGTGCGAGGCACTTGATGCTTCGCGCCGCATGTCAGGAGGCAGTATGAGGTGCCCTCTGCCCGTGTCGTCGCTCGCTTTGCGGCCCAGCTCATTCTTTCCGCGAAAGAGGTCTCATGGAGGCGCTGGCGGCATTGGCGAACGCCGCCGACCTTTTCGGTCTCGAGAATATCTTTTGGTATTCCCGTCATGTCGTGAATGAGGTCGCTGACAGAGCCTCGCGTGGACTGCCTCTCCCAATGCTTGTCGTGGAATATGACTTCTGGGGGAGCAATCAGCTCCTGCAACGTCCAGCCTCTGGTGAAGCATCTGCATTGTTGAAACGCTGCTAAATCCGGCTTGTCCTTTGGGCCGTCCCAGTCGTCCAGAAAGGCAATGAAGACGCCCGCCTTCTCATACCACTGGAACAAGGAGTTGGCCTCGGAAAGCTCTGCACTGCTGGACCTGTCAACGCAGCAGGTGTCGATACATATAAACTCAAAGCCTAGCGGCTTTGCCGACGCGCAGCTGTGCTCCATCTGGTGCCACCCTTTCCTCCTGCTAACATTGTGCTTCCGAGATAGGTCATCATATGTGACTTGGTCGTCGGTCCAGATATGTGACAAAATGGCATAGGTCGGGATTTGGTCATCTGAGAAGTCACGTAGCTCAGATGAAGGGGCGTGTAATAACCTCATGGCTTCACCGATCTTTGTACCGACCTGACGGCCATTGTAGAGTTGGGTAAAATAGCCAGAATGCTGTCGACCTTTATATGCATCCTAAGCGCAGGAAAAGCTGCGGTAGCCAGGCTATCTCTCTCTGTTCATTATCTCTCTGTTTGCCATCTCTCCTTGTCCATCTCTCTTGTTCATCTCCATCTTTATCTTGCTGACCCTCCCTAGGTTGGTGTCCTTGTGCACGCACACTGCTAATGTGGGTCATTTTTATAGAGCTTTTAGATTAATATCTATTAATTCTATTCCTTCAAGCATTATAATTGATTCCTCATCGATCATGAAGCGGCCTTATGTTTATCCCCTCTGGGGGCCCTGCCGGGGCCTGCCCGCCATAACAATACAAGGCGCCCGCTAATAGTATCACTAACACGATACGTACCTTGAATTTCCTCAATATCTAATGGCCGATGAGTATTTGAAAAGTTGTCAGCCTCACAATTAGATTCATTTTAAATAGGCAAATCGGGAAGCTGTAGCCCGCGGAACTGCATCTTGCAAGTTACATATGGGGACAGAGTGCTGCATCAGGCTCGCTTGTTATAGCCGTATGGGTTTAACGTCATCTAATTATTTTATACACAAAGCCAACTTCGCTGGCCGCCAGGATTACGGCTGTCGCTCTCCAGAAGTTCCTCCCAGAGACGGATCGTGGCAAACAAGTGTACCTCGCAATCGCTGTCCGACAAGCCCAATCCCGGGATTCAGTATATATTGATGTAATAGAATAATCCCTCGTCAAAGCAGTTTCCCGCACAACGCCAACGCCTACTTGTTGATTGAAAAAAAAAAAAAATTGAAAAATTTGGGTGCGCGAGTAAAGATTCTATAGGGCGATTGCTCCCCTGCGAGTCTCACGAACGTGCAGTAATCCTTGGAAGCCGCAGAATACAAGGAAAGCCTAAGTCAAGGGTCAGAGGAGCCATATAAGGGTCTGGAAGCGGCGGGAAATCGAGGTTTCGCGTACAGCATAGATGATGACAGCAGTGAAGATGGTGCCGGCAACTGCCTTGCCTTCATCGGGGCTGGGGTCGGCGACGCCTCCCACCAATTCTTCGTGTCCGCTCCGGTACAGTCCAGCAAGGACGCTGAGGATTATGATGGCGAAGACGGAGATGACGGTGCTAGAAGTGATATGCCTTTTAGTCAACGGCCAAGCAACCAAGTCTGGGCTGTTTTGCGGGGGTTGGACATACCACGACCAAGCGTGCATGGCACTGACGACGGGCTTCATGATGACGGAGAGAGGCCCTAGCCCGACAACTCGACTAGTTACAAGTAAACGGCGTCGGGTTGGTATTGCGTGGTGCTGATGAAGCGCTGCGACTTGCGATGTCTGCGTGGTGGGAGCTGCGCTTATGCGTTGATTCCGCTCACTGGCTACGCCATCAATCAGTTGCGTGCCTTAGTAACCAGGCTCGCCTGCATGGAGAGAGCAAGCAGCCACAATGAGCTAGCTTCTCCAAGCCACATCACTTTTAACTGCGCCACATACGATCCATTTACTCCAGAATCTTGCCCAGTTCAGAAACAATCCACAGCTTCTTACACAAGTCATAACCGTATCTGCTCCCCTATTCCTTACAGATGTGTTTTTTTTCTATGCGTGCCAGATTGAGCTTGTGCATGTTTGCAAACTGCTTGTTGTTGTTGTTGTTGTTGGGGTTTTTTTTTTTTTTTTTTTTTTTTTGGCTTGTTCGCTGCAGAGACCAGAAACCAGGCACTATCGCCCGCCCCCGAAACAAAGTTGCACTTGGAACGCCAAAGTGTTGTCAGTCAAGAACTTCCTGCTCCAAGGGGATGAATCGTTGTACGCAGCCCCCAAGTCAAACTCAACTCAACCCTTACATCATTGATAGTCAACTCGTCAACAGCTGCATCCTGCGACAATCTCATGACGTCGCTTTGTGACGGCGTCAGGCCAGTTGTATCTGGTGGGTGATCAGGAGCTTGACTCAGATCCCGTCTCATGATAAGAAATGATTTGCACAAACACTTGGATTTCCGAATCACGGCAGAAGAAAATCATAACCGGCGTGCTCCCTGTATGTTGGACTGGGCTTTTGTTCCGATCCGTCCAACGCCCTGCCGTCGGGATGAGAAGATCCGTGCGAAGCTTGAAACACCAAACAAAACCGACCGGGCCCATCCCAGGGGAGCGTTTGCTGGATTGACGGCTGCCGCGAACTCGCCTCTTGCGCAGCGCCTAGATGGCTCCAAGTTGGTGGCAGACTTGTCAGTCCGTTGTCACCCCCCTTGGCCGTAGGGCTGCTGAGAATGGCTGCCTCCATGAACAGCAAACGTCTCACCATGGCGAGGGTGGCGACAGGACCTTCTACCGGACTTGGAAACCAAGCTGAGGAGGCTAGGCAGTTTGGCAGATTGCCGTTTTTCCGCAGCCTGTCTCCATCGTCAAGCACTTGTGACAAGTTGTCGTCGAATGTTCGCGCCATGCTACGCACTGCCATGTCGTCGGTTGCTTGGTCCATGATTGTCGTAGGCAAGGCATGGGCAACCCCTAGATTCTCCCCGTTTTATGACGCTGGATCCGACTGCTACTTCTTTAAGCTGTTGATTCACCCCTTCAACAGACGACTCTCCTGCAAGTTTTTGAGCCCATAACCGCCTTGTCCTTCCATTGATAGTTATTCGCCGGTACAGTATCAGAAATAGATGATCAAGTGGGCTTGGCGGACTGTGCGCACTTGAACCAAAGACTAGCGCTACATAAATAGGGACGGGAGCCCATCACAACCTTGTAAGTCGTCTTTCATGCATTGGATTGTTCTTTGTTTGGTGCTTCCCAGGGGTTTTTCTCTTCCATGATACCCGTTCCTCGCCTTTGATGCTGCCTTTTTTGGGTTTCCAACGGCACGGGCTTCTTACTTTGGACAAATGTACACAGCACCCCCAAGTTTAAGCACTTCATCTTGTACCCCTAATTGGGCCGGATCCATTGATAACATTGGTTTCTTTTCTTAGAAGCTTTTGTGGCATCCTGTTCGGTTTCCCATAACCGCGCGGAGCCTTTGACATTGCAAACAGTATATATAGTCGTCTTGGTGGCCCAGCACTGTTCAGCGACTCTACGGACCTTTCAAGTCTGAACAGAGGCACAACTTCTGACGATAATTGCTCAGACGTGCAACTCGACTCTTGATCTCAGCAACAATGCGTTTGACATCGGCAATCTTGGCATTGGGGACCACGGTGAAGTATGCGCGCGCCGCAGACCCCGCACCGGTGATTTCTGGCAACCCCCTCAATGTACTTTACACGGCCACGCTTCCAGAGAAGCCCTTTCTCCAGGCGCCGGGACTTGATGGAAACGTCAAGGGCTTTATCAGTGCTACCGCGTCGCCAAATGGAATTGGGGTTAGATTCACTGTGCGCCTGGAGAACTTTCCCAAGACGGGAGGACCGTTTCGTCAGTACATGGCCCAAGGATCAAAGGCGTTGTTGTCTTTGCTTTCCAGATGATGGGTTCAAAATACTGACAAGAAGACAGATTATCACCTCCACGTCAAGAAAGCAGCGGGTGGCAATTGCACCCTGACAGAGGGCCACTTGGATCCCATGGGCCGTGGTGACAAGCCCGACTGTGATCCTGGCAACCCCTCGTCGTGCCAAGTCGGAGATTTATCTGGGAAATATGGCAAGATCAACAGCGATCCGTTCGTGGCCGAGTACGTGGATCAATACGCCTCGCTGAGAGAAGGAGACGCGGCATTCTTTGGCAATCGATCCTTCGTCCTCCACCTCAATAACTTGTCTCGCATTACTTGCGCCGACTTTGTCAAGAATGCGGCCAACGTTCCCGCCGTTGTATTGCCGGGCGCCAGTAGCTCGTCTGCGTCGGTTTGTCTTGGGCCCTCGTCAACCAAGTCTCTGACCACATCCAGCACCACGGCTACAACTTCAACTTCAACGTCAACGTCAATTTCGACAACGACGACAAAGACATCCAGTACGTCCACGTATTATTCAACCACCACTACATCGACAACTACAGGCTCCAGGACATCTACAATCACCAGCACCGTGACAACTACCAGCGGAAGCGAGACTCCTACACCCCCCGTCGTTACAGCAGCTGCTGGCAAGAGGGAGCCCGGCCAGCTGCTGTGGTGGTTGGCGGGCATGGCCATGGCAGCCTTTGTTTGTCAGTAGTCTACGGAGCAGGTCAGGTTATTTTGTGTCTTTATAATTGTATTACTATAGATATTCACCCTTGTATGTTTAGTGTGAGGTGAGGCAGGGGGTCTCTATATATAGCATGAAGCTTTACGCCACGTTGATAGGTTCTCTGGTTCGGAGCGTTAGCACAGACAATATACCACAAGGGCTGTCATGAGAAGGCCAGTTGCAACTTGCAACCACGATGCACACGGGAACTCTGTGCTCTTTGCAATGAAAATTACCGCACGTGGCGGCGAGACAAGTCAAGTGGACAAGGATCCAGGGGGTGCAGTCAAGATGCTGCCCGGAGAACCAGCCAACACGGCGCCAAGTAATCCAATTCCGTCTTCAAACATTTGCCAAGCACATCCGTTTGTTGGAGTTATACTTGGATGGCGTGTGGCTGCTCTGGAGTGTTGCTTTGGAGCTTGGGTCACTAGGCAGTCTTACTGATGTCTGGTCTGGTCTTGGTTACAACTGGCAGCTGTCAATCAAAGAGAGCAAGGTGACGGGGGCAAGCGCGCACCACCACTCGTGTCTACATGCCTGTACTCCGTCCTAGCAGACAAGAATGGAAGGAGCGGGTCCGTGGGTTCAAGCTGCCAAAGCTGCCAAAGCTGCGATAACCTCATGGAACAAACAGGCACGAACATACCCGCACGTGATTTGCATCCCTTTCACCCATGGACCTCTGCGCTTTCAGCAAGCCGTTCCATCCTCCGCGCCAAAAGCTCGGCCGCTTCTCATTTCCCCTTCACGATACTTTGCAAACGAGACAAAGCGCATGTGTTGGTTCCGTCAAGTACCTTTCTGATTAAAAATTACCAACATAGTTTTGCTCCTCTGTGCATCATCAGCTTTTCATTGGCGCCATCATCACAATCAGTCCGTCTACTTTGGCGCTTTCACCCAAGAGTCAAGAGTCAAGACTGACTGCCCCACGCCCCAAATACCAAAGCGCTACTCCATGCCGAACAATTCGCCACTGACCACACAGTCGCGCCGTCTGTCATGGATAGGATGGCCACATCCTTGAGCGAGGACAAGTCCTCGAGGGAAGCGGATTTGGAAAACTTGGAAAGCAGCCACGGTTCTTGCACACCTGGCATATCCACAGCCATCTCGACTGACGGACTGCCCCCAAGTCCGGCGCCCTCTTCAAAGAAAAAAAAGTCCAAGCAGCCAGAGCATGTTTCGCCTGTGCCTTCACGGTCGACCCTCATAGTATGTCGCAACAAGTGAGTCTCACCCCTCCTGGCTTGAGTACCGGCAGTGCATATTCCCAACCTTGTTTGAGAGGCGGACAGTCCTTGCTTGCCGAATTCAGACTAACACGAGTAGGCATTGGCAGTACATTGCATCATATCATGGACCATGGCTCCGGTTCCCCACTGAATCATTGGCCTTGTTTGCCAACATCAACTACAGCACCCCTCGGCCTCGCCCGATTGATCCAGAAGTTGTCTTTGATGCCCTGAACATTCGCAGGCTCATTGACGAGGCTTCTAAGTTTGCTGTTGATGCGGCAACCGATATGGCCACTTCGAAACTTGTCAATGCGAGTGGAAGTGCCCCCAGCTTCAGCCCGCTTGGCCGTGGCTCAACGTTGAGTAAAGGGAGGAAACAACGCATGCGCGAAATCGCATGCGATCGGCTTGCCCAGGCATATAGACTGGACGAGATAGCTTGCAGTGTGGCAACCATGCAAAGCAACTCTGCCTTGGAAGACGTTGGTGGCTTGGTCTTGCAGAGCAACAATGATGATTTAAATGCCCAGTACGTCCACTTTTTCCATGAGAAGATTCCCTCGAGGCAATTGGTCGAGTCAACGAGCTTTGAACCATTGACACAAATGATTGAATCCGGGCACGGTCGAGCCGAGGCCTATCGTACTCGAGCTACAGTCAAGGTTTTTGGCGCCGACTTTGACGGTGCAGTACAGGATTTGTCAGAGGCACTGAGGCTTCCAAAACACTGCGGCCAGCCTGACGTTTCAAAATCTCAAACTCAAGCTCACAGCGGCAGACAGGACCACGATTCTGTGCTGCCCGATCAAGATCAGCCAAGTGGCCTTGAAGCACAGCTACTCTTTCAGCGAGCATCGGCAAACCTTGTCTCGGCCTGTCGACATGTTGGTGCTTGCGTCAACCTACCAAGACTGAACAGCCTTGCCGCCCAAAGTGGCGAATCGAGTACAATCCCTCAAGACACATCAACCGCACAATTCGAGTCCCGCAAGCTCGTGAAAACCCTGGCTAAACGTGCCTTGAGGGACTATCTCTCCTTCCTCTCCAAGTTTGATTACTCTCCCAATCTACCAAGAGCAACTATCTCTGAATTCGCCCACCGAGCCAAAAATGCAGCGAAGGGTGCCCGCAAGCATTTCAAGGCATCTGAAGTGAATATTGATTTCAAGCATCATACTGTATACCCTTTATCAGACCTTTTTGCAGCTGTACCGCCTCCAGACCTTCCTCCTTTCCCCCCCCAGGAAGTGGATGTGAATAGGGCTAATGCAGCCAAGGCAACCAGCTCTGGGCAGACCACTTGCGAATTCGTCACATACCATCCCCTCCTAACCGAGGCCCTTCACGCCCTGCTGCTGTGTCACTGTCTTGTGCAGACGTCGGTAAAGGAAATCCAGCGGCATGCTTACATGGTTGCCCGTCTCGTACGACTAGTTGACGGCTACCCCCTGTTTCACTTGAACAGAGCACCTTGTCGCTCCGACTGGGAGGAAATCATTCGCCGAACTAAAGGGTGGCTCCCTTTGAGCTCGACTTGGGAAAGCCTCTGCAAGTCACCTGTGCTGCATCCAAAATATATGCACGAAGCATACTCGGCGGCTGCTGCCTCTGTTGTAGAGGATATCAGAGCTGAATCCTCCTCGATTTCTGAGCAAGGGCAGCAAAACCCCGTCGAGAAGCCACCCCAGCAAGGCCCGAGTAATGCGATAGGCGGACCAGCCCCCCTACAACCCCTGCACAATCTTTTTATGTATCCTACGAGTGATCTCGAGGAAGGAACAGCTGGGTTCCAGACAGATAGACGAAATGCCGTTACAACCTGGATTAGCCACGTGCCTTTAGTGACTCGCACCACAAGGAGAAAGAGGCAGTCGAAGAAATCGGCTGCGAGGAATGATAACGCCGAGGCAGATGTGGCCAAGTTGGACCTGAACAAATGATTAGGATAACGACTTGAGCTGCCGTCATATCGAATATTAGCGTACATGGGTTCTGTGGCCCTCTATGTATATTACAATACAGTGGGTTATCAGCGCGTCTCTAAAATTCCAACATTGGAGTAAAAGTAATTGGAAATGCATCCCGGACATGTCCAGCCATTGAACGCCCATTTCATATTTGCAGTACATCGCCACCTGTAACAGCTAGCTTCCCAGGTCACAGGTGCTACATCTGATGTCCAAACAACCAAGTTCGTCGTGGGTATAACAGCAACAAATCCTTCAACTTCCCAATGACTGTGACTCCCACGCCCCCAAAAGACCAAGCCAAGAATTTGGCTTCACGCCAGAAGAAACAACCAAGCATGGGACCGTCACCGATCCAGGGCAGAAACTGACAATTTGTTACAAAGGTCGTCTCCAGCACCACCTCCCTGACAGAAATTTTAGTACCACCTGACATCTGCCATGTTATTTCCAGCGTTCAAAAAGGCATCAATATCACCAATGCCTTCAGTTTCTAGAGCGTTCATGAGCTCCACCTGCTGCGAGTGCGTGAGGCTGCCCTGTCTCCCTGGATAAAATCCGTATTGACTGGGAGCATCGAAACCCGTAGCCATGTTCTGCAAGCCACCCAAGTTGGCAGTCGGCGTCTCGGCAAAGTTGTTGGGCATCGTGTCATTAAAGAAGTTGCTGCTCATGGGACCAAAGTTGTACGGCGAGATGAAAGGAGCTGGGGGAGAGAACCAATCCGCAGGAGATGTAGCAACTGGCAAGGCTCTTTGCGCCACCGACGGCCTTGCCGTGGTAAAATTGGGCGTTGCCTGTGTCGGCTGTCCACCTTGGGGAGGTGACATGTGGTCCTGTTGTGGCACAACACGAGGAGCCGACGAGGTGTTGGGTAGATTCGAAGCCTGTAATGGCACATGTTGCGGTGGTAGTGTCCTACTCAGATTAGTAGTCGACACGGGCCCCAGCGCTATCGAATCGGGCGGTGTCGGCATTTGCTTTTGCTGGTCTGCGGAAGAGTGTGTTGTTTGGTCGTGACTTGCCCCAGCGTGCGCAGGATCCTCAGGTGCTCCCTCGGGTGGGAAGTACGAGAACCGCCTCCCATTCCCATCGGTGGCGGGATTGCAAAAGATGGAGTTGGATCGGAAAGTTGGCTGTGGCGGTGGGTAATTCGGGTCAAACGTGTAGGCGTGCATAGACTCCGGCGGTGAGTCGAATACGAAGCCAAATTGTGGAGGGTTCAGGTACGGGAGTTGCTGAGAGGACCCGGACTGCGCATAGCTGTCTGGCGAGGAGTGCGGCTCGGTGGCTGATGAAGGGCTGGCAAAGGAGAACACTGGCGGTTGGCTCTCGGGGCCTCTATCGTAGCTTTGCAAGCAGGCATTGGATATGATGCTGTACAGCTGTGCCGAGTACAGCGTGCCAGGCCACCTCTCGGCGCACTTGTCGAGACATGCCAACGCTCTGGCTACAAGATCCTCTACTTCCTTTCGAGGATGGACCTGTCGAGTTTCCGGGTACGAAGTTGACCACAAAAGGCCGTTTAAGCACGAAGTAAGCATGAGTAGAAGCAGCCAAGTAATGTTGAAGAATCCGGTGCTCATTTGCTTCTCGGTCAAGTTGATAACAAAGGCGGAGCTCTCAAAACACATGGCGGCTGCTCGTGCCGAGGGCTGGGGAACTTGCGGGGAAGGTCGGTAGAGAACCACTCGCGTATGGTGATACAAATTGGCGAACCTGTTGCAACTGTTAGCACGAAATATCGCAACGGCTGGTTCATGGTCAAGGACATGCCATGATGAACTCCATTGGAGTTTAGTAGGCGCGTTGTCCAGAAAAGACTTGAGCTTCTTCTCAATGTTGATGTACCATGGGTGCGAGTCGTTATTTGGCTCTGGTCTCTTTTGCTCATACAGAGTTCTTCGAATCTCGGCTTGCGTCTCGCGGAGTTCGTAGAAGTAAGCAGCAAAAGCCTTTCGCGGACAAGTCGGGCCGGGACTGACACCATTCGCTGTGATGTGTTCATCATCAACAGTGGAGAATAAAGAGACGTCCAGCTTGTCGTTTCCCGTTGCAAAAGCACAGGGGCGACCCATGTGGTAGGACAATCCAAAATCCATCACCGACACAATCCACACAAGGCGGCGGCGCATATCAATTGTCTGCGCATCCAGGTTATAGCCCGCAGTGATTGTCTGCTCATCCGTCAAACCCTCTTGCTGGCAAATCCGCGTCGCGAGGCCTATAACATAGTATACCGGAGTTCTTGTTGGTGTGAGAAGCGAGTAATGTCCGATCAAAACCAAGCACTGCAAGGTTTTGAGGTCTTTTGGGCGTATCACGGCTTCGGCATACTTCATGGCAGCCAGGTAATAGCTGTCAGCCAAGCCGGCGTACTGGGCGTCGAACTTTTGTAAGGCAATAGCAATGACCATGCGGAGAACAAAATTCCTGTACGGGTCTTCGTCGCCATTATATACGGCTTCTCTGTCCTTCTCGAAGTTTTTCTCGTGCAGGATGGGCCAAAATACCTGCGCTACAAGGGGGTCAGTAAACCTGCTGTTGCACACGTTGGGGCCAAGTTTGGGGACCGCAAAGACACACATCTTTGGATAAAGAGCTCGATGAGCTTGTCCATCATGGCACGAGACGGAAGGCTATCGGCAGGGCGCTCACTAAGCATGGGATAGCTCTTCTTCCTGCCAGTTGATGGGCCAGTCATTTGAACGGATTGCATGCGAGTTTGACTTCTGGCTCGCACATCTGGTATAAGGTCTGATATGCGATTCGACGCCGTGTATCTCTTTGCCTCCTCCATCAGCAGCCTAGTCATGGCAATGCCACTGCTAGGTCCCAGGTATCTGGATGTCTCGTCACTTGCTTTGAGCCGGATCATGCCTCCAGGACGAACCATGTCTTCGGTGGTTGTAGGGTACTCGCTTTCGTCATCGGTAAACTGTGCTAGATCGGCCTCGAGTGCCCGAACCTTGTCCTGGAGTTTGATGACATAGTAACGATTTATCTTCTTGCCTTTGGCGGTGTCCAGGTACTCGCATATTGACCCGGATCTCTCGCACGGCAGGCACCTGGGCAAGGATGGATCGCAGCGGGTTTTTCGCTATCATGACAGTGTCAGTTTACGCGGGTCAAGTATGAGGCGCAAGCATCAAATAGCCAAGCAAGCTGGTGGCAGGGTTGGTAATACCTGACGGCAGCGGCAGCAGGCTGTCAATGTGTGGGCAACACGATGGCCAGAACCATCCTCGTCAGAAATGCCATCATTAGACATTTGGGGTTTCTGATATTGAGCTGTGTATTGTGGGTTTGGGCGGGCTGGGACGGATTCAAGGCCCTGCCTGAATATGTGTGCCGGATCCATGCCGTATTCCCTCAAGTTGCTCGGGCACTGCCTGTCCCGGTATCATGTACGTAGCCAGCCGCGGGTGCTCTGTCGTAGGAATCCGTCCTGGGCCGTATGGCTTGTAATCACGCGGGAGTTGTCAAGGAAAGCTGCGCGACTAGGAGAAGCCAGGCCTGGGCAAGTCGTAGGCGATCTGAATTGGTGGATTGGAACCAGCAGCTCCGACGTGGCTCGAACGGGCGCGGCGTATACCCGGATGGCGGCCAAAATTGCAACAGTCCGGTCAATACCGTAACGAGGTCGATGTCAATGTCAATGCCAAACCTTGGCCTCACGATGCGCAACGAGGCGCCAACGGAGGTGCTCGAGTCAAATCGAGCCGAGGGGTTGCGGGGAGCCACACAGTTTGAGCTTGGGCTTGACAGATGGAGCAAAAGCAGTGAAGGTATAGCGACGAACTAGCAGGTCGCTAGAGGCTGCAACCGCAGTCAATGACCAGTATATATCCCTGGTTGATCGAGCGACGGGAGACTTGTCAAACCGAGCAAAACGGCGACGGGTGGTGTTCCGGCGAGATGTGCGAAGTGGATGCAAGCGAGCAGTCGTCGAGATGTGGTCAGCAGTGCTTGGCGGCAGCACAATGGGACATGGATACGGAGTACTGAATGGTGGATTGGGCGGATTGGGTACGGCCCTTCAGAGGTGCAAGTGGGAGGTGGGCGACTGGAGGAAGGCGTGCTGGGGTCTTGCTCTGGCGACCAGGGGGCCTGTCAAGACGAGGGGCACCCAGGCTACCCGGGCTGCACCTACACTGCCAGTCCCTACGACAGAAGGGTAGAAGGGTCTGGTCCGTCTGATTTGGGCAAGACCGACTGGGGGCGGATAGTGGGGCCATTGCCTGGGCCGGCTGAGTTGCCGGGCCGCTGATTGGCGCGGAATGCGCCAGATGATGCAGGAAATGGCGGGCACCCCATCGCAAACCCGCTATTGCAGGTACTTGTTGGACAGAGCACATTGGAGCACATACCGAGGGCAGACAACAGGGCTCAGACTGCAGGGCTCGGCGCGCAATCATGCATGGCGTCTCCATCCGTATGAGTAGTGGTGGCCAGAGCCTGGTGAGGAGCAAGCCTTTAATGCGTGTGCGGAGTACGGAGTAAAGAGCCCCCAATACGGACCGACCTTGACCACTGGGTCTTGTTTGCAATGCCCGTCCAGGCCAACCCTCAATGGCTTGGGTGTACTCTGTAGTCAGTCTATAACAATTTACAGCGGACTTACAATCAACCTTGATATCCCATACGATACAAGCAAGTGCCCGTGTCATGGAGTACCTTGCAAATAATCTCGACACCGCCCTGTCCTCGGTTGGGCATCGCAATATGTGTCAATCTCACTCCTCTTTCGGGAGGGCAAGGGATCCTCAGAGGGCTCGGAAGCTGGCCGCAAATAACACGGCCCTAGGGTGACATTGTGCCGCCTGCCGAAAAAAAGCTGGTGACTGGAAGCATCAAAGGAAGTTGTCGACGTTGTATCGGTTGAGCGACTCGGTTTTGGTTGGAGAGGCAGGTCCCTTTGACTGACATTACCATTGTTTGTTGTTAGTACGGAAGCTACCTACCACATGTACCAGCTCGGAAGAGGCGGGACCAGAGGATCCAGTGAGAAGACCTTCCACTAGCCCATAGCACTGCTGGACATGGAACATCCTTGGCCCTTGCAGGCAAGCACAAGAGGACATTCTTGCGCAATAGGATATTATCTATATTGGCCCACAGAATTCAGTCTTCTCAAATTGTTCAGCAGCTTTCATTTGCAGTGCACTTTTCTTTTTTGCGTCTGGCGGCCTGCCTTGCTCAGGACCAGGATATACAGGCGTCGGTTGTCTTGCGCAAAGGAGACGGGACAGACGGCCGTGCGTTGCATGGCCAGACCCAAGCTGAGATCCGAGAAGGGGCAGGGGCAGAGGCTAGTCTCTCGCCTGACAAGCACTGATGGGACCTTGCAGGAAGAGGCCGTATGCTTTGCGTTCATCCCATTCACTCACTTGACATCTGGAGAAGGAAAATATGCTGGGCAGCGGGCAACAGATGGCAGCATGACGGCGCACCTGGCCAAGAGGTATTTCATCTCGCTTCCTGGCAGGCCTCGCTGGTCACGCTTTCCTCCGAGGTTGCTCCGTTCGCTCTAGTCACCTCGCTCATTTGCACGGCCGGAGACTCATATGGATTGACATGTATCAAATACTGGTGGAGGAGAATGAGCACAAGCCATAGTCAAACCCTATTAAGTGGCAAGCTCGTCATGCACCAATGAACAACCAATCGCACCACTTAGCAATGGCGGTTACTGAAAGCGCATGCTCCGCAAATGGTGGGACGATTTGGTGCCGATTTGTCCCAGCAGATGTGCAGAATAGCTGTTCAAGTCGGGAGAATTGCGCGCAATGACAACTAATAACAGCAAGCAACCAGACTCTAGGGAAAGGGCCCAGGTAATACGCGGCTATGTGTCAGTATACAAATGGTCACAGACTGGGCGCAGATGCCGTACAGCGTACAGTGGGGTGTACATGTACTCCGTACACTGCTTCTCATTGCAACACACTGGCGGACTTGTCTCAATACTACTTTACCTACCTAGGTAGGTGGTCGAGCAGTTCGATGCCTTCCAGACTTGCTCTTTCTCTGCTATATTCATCTTGCCGCCCCTGAGCTTTTCCTGTTGCTTTTTATGCACTGGCCTGGAAGGTACATAGGTAAGTACCAAGGGATGGATTTACCCCTCTGCTCCTTCCCGCCATGGCAGGCTGTCAGGCTGCTGCATGGCCGTTGTCCAAACGCAACAGCGCAAACTTTAGAGGCCAAGACGCAACTTCGTGTCCATCCATCTCTCTGCATCGCCTCTTGTTGGAGAGTTCCTCAGGCCCGCCGTCAACCTGGTTATCCAAGTCGTCGTCATTCGTTCTCGACTTCAATTACACCCATATTCCATCACTAACCCACCTAGTGCCCAGGTTACCCCACCATTTGTGGCGTTCTCTTGGTGATTGGAGCCAAGATCGAAATTGGACATCTGGCGCTTTTGGAAGGAGCACATGCTCACGGCAAGCGGGAGAACATGGAAATGTGTGCTTTCCCTTCGGCCTGCCTTTAATCATTTGGTCCCTGGCTCGCCATCGAGTCTAGTTTGGCATATGCGTAGTATCAATCGATGCTTTAGCATGGACCATCTGGAGCAGTCCTGGAACCATCAGGGCACCAAAATAGTCAACATTGTGCTTCCGCTTTGACTTTTTGCCTTGCGTCAGATACTGCATTTGACAAAAGTCCAACCCAAGTGTATCATGACTTACCAGTGACCATCGGGGACGAGCCAGACTCGCTCTGCGCTCAAGATATTGTAAGTAATTAGCTCACGGGTGCTTGGATAACCCTCCGAGGACGCATTTCCATCAATCAGAAGGCCAACCAGGTTGGCGCTTCCCTTATTCATACTTGCTTCTCCGCAGAGTTGCTCGCCAATGTCACTGGGGCCCTGGCCTCTTGTATGGAGCATGGAGTGGTCCATGCTGGCCCGCTGGAGAAGGCAAGACAGAACCCACAGCTCAGAGCCCAGGGCTGGCCTATCCCTGCTCTTCTGTGTCGCCTCAGCCAGTCTGGCTTTGGATTGTGGCTGCCAGTCAGTCGTGAAGATGGGGCGACAGTCCACGGTTGTGGCAGACAACCACCCTCCATGACCTGCTTAGTCGGAGGGAGGCTGCTTTGCTCGTCTTCGTTCCCTTCGGCGACCACACGGGTGAGCCGCAGCTTACCTCTTGTCAGCCAGCTCCTGTACCTCGATGAGCCTTACCAGACGCTCATCTGCATCGCCTCCTTTGCGCCCTTCAGAGCCGCAAGAGAAGAGAGCTGCCCAGCCCTTTCTCGGGCTGGCTCGAGATTCATAGGCACTTGGTTCTGCGCAGCACAGCCCGATTAATCGCAGAAGCCATGCGCCATGCCCCGCACTAGCTTCTCACGAAATCCCTTGTTGAGAGTCTCAAGGCCCGTCTCTGCGTGCTCGCGATGTGAGTTGTTGGTCAAACACCACGAACCCAACCCCATCTTCGTGTCGCATTTTTGCTGGTGCAGCTGGCTAACTGCTGTCCGCTCAGGTCGCGCCGCTAAAGTAAAGGTAGATAATCGCTAAATGCCCCAGGCGCAGCCCCATCAATCAACCTCATAGCTGACTCCAACGAACTGCAGTGCGATGGGAAATTACCCGCCTGCACGGCTTGTGAAAAGGCCGGCCGTGAGAACGAATGTTCTGCAGCAAATGATCAATTTGCACGAGGCAAGGAGCGAAGGTATGTCAGGAACACGATGGCCATTATGGCTTCTGCCTTGTCCATCAACGGCTGAGACATGTTGGAACAAAACAGCTACGTTGCCGCCCTCGAACTCCGCATCGAGAAGCTCGAACGCCGACTGGACTATGCAAAATCCAGAAAGGCTTCTGTCGGACAACACCTAGCGGACGGTACCACCAACGCCAATTTAACTGAGGCGGAGAGAAGAGACTCTCTAGCTGCAATCCGGGCTGCCATTCACCGGAAGGCGGCACGCAACCGTGAGAACTCAGACGTCAACTCTCTAGTATCAGACTTTGGCATCCTGTATGAGTTCAACCCACACGTCCTTTTTGGTTCCATGGCTTTCCTGACACTCTCTGCACACTGACAGGTCCGTTGATGCCACTACACGGGATTTTGAGCCCTCCTTGGGCAACATCACCTTTGCAGGACTTGTTTTGGCGGCAACGTCCAAGGACGCCCTCCCAGAGTCATTGCATCCCGTACCCCCTTCTAGACAAGTCACGACCAGCATAATTCAGTATTTCATGGCAAATATCTACTCTTTGTTTCCGTGTTTCTCGGAAACTGCGCTATGGACAATATTGGACGACGTATATCGCCAGGACGACCGCGTTATCAAGGACTCTGATTACTGGTTGCTATACCTTGTGCTCGCTATCGGATCAACAGCTCAGAGTCACCGCATTCACGATGAGCACTATAGCACGGGCGTCAACTTTGTTTGCAAGGCAATGTCTTACGCAGACCGAGCACTTGTGCCAGGATATGTCACACAGATCCAATCACTGCTCCTTCTGACCATATACTCCATGCTGGATCCTGCGCATTTCGATACGTGGCACTTGATCGGCTTCACATGCCGCGCCGTAGTTGACTTGGGCTTGCACCAAGACCCTCCGACATCGTCGGTCACAGACAAGTCTGCACTAGACATGCGCCGCAAGATATTCTACTGCACCTATGCTCTTGATCGGTTCGTTCTCTCTTGCTTTGCTCCCTCTCTGTCGTGTATGGTGTCCGACTGTACATGCTTACTCAAATTAGTGCCATCAGCATGGGTCATGCCCGTAGCTTCTCATTCACGGATGAGTCTATCAACGTTGCCTTTCCTCAATCTGCAACGTTGGCAGACAAGCAGATTGCATCAAGACCCATTGCCGGGCCTCAATCGGCGGATCCGGCCCTGTTGCTCTTCCAGCTCCGTCGAGCGCAGTCATACTGGTATCAAGTGCTTTACCACTCGGAATCGACTCCATTACAAAACCCAACAGGCTTTCTCTGGCAAATGTGCTTAGACATGAGAGAGTGGCAGGAGTCCCTTCCCGACACGCTACCGCCCTTTATTCGGCAAATGTTTGAGCAAGAATTACGGTACAGCTACGTATATTGCATCGCGCCGTCAACTAGAGCTCCCCAAATTACCGACTACACCCGAATGCTAATATTCGAGCACTCCCTCGAGTATCTGAACAACATGTATGACATTGCGCACGGCGGCTTAAACAGCGCATTTTACACATACCACGACGCCCTAAAGGTCTACTTCATGGCTAACCAGTTGCTGGCGGTCCTGCGGGACGCTCAAGACTTGCTCCTCTCGGGTGGGCAGGTTGCTCCTCCACCGACGCGCCCTGGGTCTGCTCCCCCTCCGCCCATACCTCGCCGCCATATAAGACCTGGTGCTTCCGTGGATAGCAACCTTGATAGAACTATGTGGTGTTTAGAACGCATTCCCAAAATATTGGAGCTCTATGGGATGAGATGGGAGGACTCCATAATGCTAAAGCAGAGCTTTGAGCAGTTGTCCAACGGAACAATGGAGCGGCTCAGAAATCTTGGCCAGCTGTCTGGCCGCAATGTGTATCAGAACGGAGTGCAGTCCATCACGCCCCCGGGCGTAATTCAGATGCAGGGGCAGCAGCCAGCACCAGGTGGTATGAGATGGCTTGGAGTGAATGCGGCGCACATGATGCATGGGGGGCCTCGCTAGACGACGAGAGGCAGCAGGGCGATTTTCTCTTGTTGCCCTCGACCTCATTTTTGTCTTGATATGGACGGCCTTTGTATGTTTTTATGAATGCGTGACGGGGCGCGCGGGTGTTTCGATTGCTCGGGAGAAGGGGGATACAATACCAGCTTTTGTATGTGCACGACACCCTTTGAATACTACTTGTGAGCCTGGCAACAGGGAATATGTGAAGATGACGGTGTGGGCATTGTCGGTCACGGGAGAAGGGCCTTTGCGCATGTCATGTGTGTTGGCATTTTTTTCTTTTCAGCTGCTATCAACAATGGAAAAGAAGGAATATGTGCTAAGAATAGGCAAGATATGTACAATGCCCAGAATCAAGCAGATGCACATTGTGAAGAGTAAAATCAGGGTGAAGACAACGACGGCAACCGCCACACACCGTCTTGACGGATCCACGGTGTATTCAGACGGGGCGAACTCGCGGGGAATATCGTCAAGCATGATGTTTTGTCCGGGGCTTCGGCTCGCCTACAGGCACTGAGAGTAGTAGTCGTTGCTTTTGGTGCAAGTGTATCCGGCGGCGCAGACGGTGGGACCAGTCCAACCGATGCCACCGCACTGACCCCAGTGAGCAGCAGTGCCGGTGGCGGTGCTGCCGGCGCTGGTGGAGGTCTTGGTGGAGGAGGTGGTGGTGGTCTTGATGGTGCTGGCGCTGGGCTTGCTGGAGCTGGAGCTGGAGCTGGAGCCGCCAGTGCTTCCGGAGGAGCCAGAGAAGGTGGAGTTGATGGCGCCGAACTTGATGTTGGAGAAGACGACGGTAGACCCGGGGACGGAGTTCTCAATGTCGGAGGGCGCGCCGGAGGTGGTGGCACAGCTGCCGCGCTTAGCGCCGAGAGAGGTGGAGTCTGTGGGATAGGTAGAGTCGAGCCAGAGCATGTCGGCGTAGTGCTGCAAGGAGAGAGAGAGAGAGAGAGAAGAGTCAGTAGAGTCCCTTTTTATCGCTTGTCTTTATTTGCATATTCGTCCTTTTTGGAAAATGATGTGCATTTCTGCGACTCGCAGGGTGGGGGCCAGGTGTACATTTACACGTAGCGGCGCGGGGGCACTCGCCGCAAAGTATGAAACTAAGAGGAGACCCGGGGGCGGGGGGTTTAGATGGAGGAAAGGTGTTTAAGACGAGGAGGGAGAGAAAAGAGTCATACGTACGTCGTCCCAGAGGCTCATGACAAGAACCATGGGCTGCGCCAAGGCCTTGCCCATCTGCGCCAAGCCGCCCTTTGCATTGAAAGAGTCATGGTCGCCAAAGGCCGACTTTTGGGCGTCGCAGTAGGGCTGGGTGACGGAGTTTCCCGAGACGCCCGAGATGTCGCTCTGCGAGTTGGGGACGACCTTGCCGTTCTGGACGTAGAAGCGCTTAATCTCGGACAGGTTGCCGTCGGAGCCCTTGAGGAACTGGGTGACGACGGTGAGCTTCTGGGTGGTGTCGAGGGTGAAGGCGGAGCCGGGGCCGTAAAAGGTGGTGTTGCCCTGGCGGTAGCTGTTGAAGTCGCAGCCGTCGGGGTCGCAGTCGCCGCCGTACCGGTCAGACGAGTAGGTGCCGCCGCAGCCGTCGCCGGTGCATGAATGCTGGGCGCTGTTGGTGCAGGGATGGGGTGTGTAGGCCGTGGAGATGTCGTTGGCCTCCCAGATGTCCATCTCGGCGCAGCAGGAGCCCATGTTGCCGATGCCAGCGTTGGCGTCGTTGGACGACGGCTGCCAGCCCTCCGAGTTGGCCTGGGGGGTATTGTCAGCAGCGTGATGGTGTTGAGGAGGAGGAGGAGGAGGAGGAGGAGGACCAAGAGGAAGGGAGTGTGCGTACCACGCCGTTGATAAACTTGACGTCCCGCGGGCACTGGCTGTCGCAGTATCCCGTGCCGTACTTGGCGCCGGCCTTGTTGCCGCTGTACTTGGACATGCCCCCGTCCTGGTCCATGGACACAAAGTACAGCGCGCCGTTGAGCCCGCAGCTAATCTTGGACACGTCCACGTCGAAGCTGAACTCGTTGCCCAGCAGCGTGAACATCTGGTAGTTGGTGTCGTCCTGCATCAGGTACAGGCGGCTGCCAATGTTCTTGCTATAGGAGCCGTCGGTGACAAACCTGATGCTGAGTTGGTTGCCCGACGTGGTGACGCCGTAGGTGCCGGCATAGTCGGCGCCGTCGACGCAGCACTGCGCCGCGCACGTCGCGCCCGAGGTGCAGATGGACGTGTCCCACTCGTTTCCGTTGTAGCAGTTTGTCGTCGACGACGTGAGATGGGTCCAGCGCCAGTTGGCGTCGACAACGACGGAGCCCTGCGTCGTGGTGCAGCCCGACGAGGTGCACTTGGACCACGACAGAGGCGGATGCGTCTCGGCCGTGAGCGAGCAGGCCTGCTGCGCCTTGGCCGCCGCGGCGAGGGACAGTGCCGTGAGGAGGAGGGACATGTTGCTTTTGTTGCCAAGGGATGCTATGCTTGCTTGGGAGCTTGAGTCTTGTCTCTCCCGGGGCGGACCCGGGCGTCGTTTATATACGCCGCGGCGGCGACGCCCAACTCGAATCCCTACTTTGACCTTGGCCAGGCGACAACACCATCTCATCTGAAGCAGAGCAGACGGACACGCGGCCCGGCGTCCCATGCTGCGTTGCCTCTCGGGGCCTCTCTTCGTGGAGAGCCCATGGTCGAGATGTTCCTCCGAACCGAGGGTCCGAAGCTCGAGGCAACAGACCAGCTCCTCCCCCAGAGCTCACAACGCCATCTGCTTTCCCTCGCAGCGCTCGCGGAACCCCAGGCCGACATTCCACAGCCAGGCACGGCGTCGTCGCCCCCGACGAGTCGCACATCATGGCGCCCTTCCCCGGATTACAACTCCGCAAAAGCCGCCGCCGCCCCCAACTGCCCCGATCTATGCTGGCCGGGACTTGATGCCACCTCGTTGGCTTTCCATCTCCCCGCTCCCGTCGTCCTGTTTAGCCTGATTCACCCAAACACCCGGGCGGTATATAACTTGACTCCATGCCTCGTCCGGGGCGACCATAACGTTTGGGGGGGGATAGGCGAGGTTACCCTTGCCTAAAAGGGAAACTTGTTAGCAACGCCTCTGGTTTCAGAAATAGGTTTACCCAAGTTATCAGATGCGCAACTCGTATGTGCGCCTTTACCCGATTTGGCCGAAACCCCGTGGTGAGAAGCCAAGTTGACAGGGGAAACAACCCAAGTCGACAACGAGCCCAGAGTCATGCTTCGACGTCGATGCGGCCCTCGTCAACAAAATGTGCCTTCGGGCCGCTCTTCAGTTCTGCCGCTGCGCATGGGGTCCTGCCAGGGAGGTTGGATGCGACTCTGTGGCGGCGGCCTCGATGGGCGAGTAGCCTCGTCGACGCTCGCTCGGGAACTCGACCCTGAGGAAACATCAGCTTGCCCTACCGGTTGGGCTAAGATAGGAAAAGAACAGGAAACGTGGCCAGTGCCGGGCCCAAAACTGGATGATGCATGCTTCACGCAAAAGACACTCGCACGTCATCGTTGCAGCGAAGAGTGAGAAAATACCAACAAATGCGTCATGTTTCGCCAACAATCAATACGCCACATCAATCAATCCCATCCTATTCTACATCGGGGGCCGGTCCCTTAACCGCTCACCCTCCGTCAGATTCTCACACAAGGCCGCGCGAAACAACAAAGCTGGAAAAAGAAACTCGACAAGCTCTCTCGCCCAGCAGCCCTCTCCTCTCTGTCCCTTCTCACCACATGCACAAGCCAGCAGGGAGGCGAATAAACCGAGGGGGGGATGGACTCCATAAAACGCAGCAAGAAACAGACATTCCCTGTACGCCCCTATTCTCCTAATTATTTCTCTTTGGTGGAAACCATTCCTGGTCTGGTGGGCACCTAAAAAAAATAACAAAACAAAAATAATAAAATCAATCATTGTAATACCGAATGTCTTTCTTGCTTGCCAATCTCAACGGCTCGAGCAATCATGTCTCCAAGCCGGTATCGCTTCGCCAAACCCGTCAGGTCGGAGAGCAGGCGTTCTCCAACACAGCGCAGGCGTGGCGCGGATTGGGGCGTGGATTGGGGCGTCTGCTGGCCCTTCTGGGGAGATGCCGCGGATATGTCCTCCCGAGACGGAGCATGAGATGCGTTCTTGCACTTGTCGTTTTGCGTGACTGAGGAGGGCTCCTACGCCGCCCGAAGGTCTTGCATGTGCAGGTTTTTTGTCTGGCGAGGCAGCCTGCCGTCGCGCTCGTAGGAATACCCGCAGTTTGCACATAGAGACTACCCAAAACTTGTTAGCGAGAAACCCCTTTCCCAATATCGTAGACTCGCAGCTTCTTTGTCTTGTTCCAACGTACCTTGGGCCCGGTCGGACCGTCGCGAACTGCCCACACACTTGTTCCCCAGACTCGGCAGTGTGTACACCTCCAAGTGTGTCTCTCCATGTCTGTCAGGGCGCCGCCGCCGCCGTAGCCACCGACATCTGGGGTTCCGCGGCCTCCAGGCGTGCCGCTGCGGTTGAGGGGACTGAGACTTCTGAACCGGCGCTTCTTCTTGGATCGTTCTCCTCGGCCCATTCTCTCCTCCTCCACTTCGGCGGGGGCACCAAACGGCGTCCCTCCAAGCATGCCGGCCGTTGAGCTGAATCGCGCCGTCTCACGACGCAGTCGACGGGCTTCTCGCTCGCGTTCACCTTCTCGTTTCTCTATTTCCTCCTTGCTCAGTATCTCCACCTTGGGCTCCCAGTCATCGGCCAGGTGATCGGGATCATATCTCCATCCGGCTTCAGTGCCCAAAGCTGCGTCGTTGGGCAGCTCTTGTTGTGGCCCGCCCCAGCCAGCAACTAGACCTCCTGCCTCGCAAGCCTCCTTCTTGAGCCGTAAAACGGCTTCGTAAATGGCGTGTGTCATGGCCGGTATCCATTCGCCCGTCAGGCCCAGGTCGGCACAGGTCGTTTTTGCAAACGCTTCAGCCGTGCCAGGAGGATGGAGCAGTGACCACTCAAACTTGTCCGTGTAGAGCATAGATGATAGGTTAAGACTCAGGTTAATGATGCAGCGGTACGTGTCGTCGGGATTGTAGTCGTCAGAGTCGGGCAGGATGGGTGTGGCTTCTGCAGTGGCATTTGGTGCTACGGCCTGCGACGGAGTTGCTGGGCCACCACCGCCGCCGCCGCCGCCGCCAACGCGGGCCGGCGTATCTGGCCGCGAACTTGCTCTTGCCATCGAGGCCGGCGAGTCCTCCCTTGACTTGATCATCAAACTCTGCCTTGGTGTTCCGACGGCGGTTCCGTTGGCGCCGCTTGCGGCAACAGGCGCTGATGTCGGCGCATACTGCTCCGTGTGGAACAGGGGATGGAGCGCGACGCCTGCGTATTCCTCGAGCTGGGTTCTGATTTGCTTGCTAATTTCCGCCACCACGACGCCGCGGTTGGGCAGATCCAGGTCCTGGGCGAGAGTCTGCGCAAACTGATCCGTGGTGATGAGAGTCTCGTGCAGATTCCAGCAAAAGATGTCCCTGAGCTTGTACGGCACCGTCATCTCACCGGGCCGGTACTGGGACAAGGACGTGTCAACTGCGGCGGTATTTGGGATCGGGAAGGGCGCAGCGGGAACAAAGGCCGGAATATCGAGATCAATGCGTATGGGAATAAGAGTGAGAGGGAGGCTCGCTTGCGCAGCATTTTGTTGGTCGCTCTTCAAGGCTCGATTCTTGCCCATCCAGTCACGCCAGATGCCCTGGACCTCGACAGGGTTCTTGGTGTCTTTGCCCGTCTTGTCAGCCACGTCTTGTCTGGATGCAGAGTCCTCCTTGCGCAGACTCCTCAAGCCCGTGGGTCGACGGCGGGTGTCGTCACTATCGTCCTCCAAGTCGTCGTAGCCATCCTCGGCATAGTTGATGATGGTGGTGCCTCGCTTCGTTGTCCTTGAGAGGGGTCCCGAGGGGGCACTCGGCAGCACGGGCGTCAGGAGGGAGTTGTTGTAGGCGCGCAGGCGAGGCGCGTAAGACGATTGAAAAGCCTGGGGTTTTGATCGTTCCATGATGTGCGGTAAAAGACCCGGCTCGGTCATGTCATGCTGGCGCAAGGGAGCAAGCGGCAGTGGCAGTGGCAGTAGAAGTGGCAGGAACAAGTTGGTCGCAAACGCGCGGCAGGGCAGGCCCCCGTCTCTGCAATCAGCTCCAAAAGAGTTCGGTCCCGACAATCAGGTATGCGGCTGTCGTGTCGGGAGACGGTGATGAAAATCGACGCTGGGATGGGTGTGGCGTGGATGGATTGGCCGCCGTCGTTTGATGATGGGGGTGGTGCGAAGACTTGGCAGTCGCGCCTGCTGTGCATCTGTCGCTTTGTCAATCGCGTCGTTGGTCATGCCAAAAAATTCGGCATATTCCGTTGCGCCATGGGGGAGCACGTGTGGCGGTGCGCTGAGAGCGACCAGCCACCTTTGCTTGCTTGCGCTCAAGCCACACACACCTCTGGCAGCCTGTCTCTTCAGAAGCCCTTCATGGCCTGTTCATATATCAATTTTGTTTCCTTTTTTTTTCAGGCCGACATTACTCATCTACTCTTTTGCTTGTCATTCATCGCCTCGTCTTGGGTTGCTGTGGGGGTTTTTTTTTTTTTTTTTCATGTTCTTGGGGCACAATTTTCCCCATCACACGACTTTGCCATACAATCACTGTGCACGGGCTTCTACACGATCCCCCAGTCTCTTCAGAATACAAATGTGTTCTCATTGTGTGATGCTTCCTCTTTTGAATCTGTAACCTACATGGGCTCTCTCTTCATTACATTCCTCTCATCATTACGTCTTCTCGTCGAGGCTATCAAAGACTGGTAGGTTTCTGTGCCATAGGGAACTTAATGGCCGCGGTCCTCTTCAGTCGCAGACTAAGGCCCGTTACATTGGGATCCGGTCCCAAGAAATCATGAGGAAATCCAATATCAAACTTGACCACGCTCTCCAGAAACTTGATCTGGTCCTCGCTCAGCTTGATGCTCAGCGCCTTGATATTGTCCTCGAGGTGCTCAACCTTCCTACCTCCCACGAGCGGCACCACGTTGGCAGCCTTGTGCATGACATAGGCCAGCGCGACAGCCGTGACGGAGTCGACGCCCACCTCGCCGGCGACTTTTTCCAGCGCCTCACTGACCCTCTCCTCGTCGGGCGTCTGTTGACCAGATGCGGCGAAGGACCGCAGGTTTTCTCCATTCTTCTTCCTCTCTTCGAGGGCCTTCTTGGTCAGGAACTTGCCGCCGCCGATTGCGTTCCAGGGCATCAGGGCCATGCCAAACATGCGTGCCATGGGGATGATCTCGCGCTCGAATTCGCGCTGCATGACGCTCCAGCGGCCCTGGTATACGCAAAACGGCGTCTTGCCATTGTCCACCGCATACGTGTTGGCGGCGCTGACCACCCAAGCGGGCATGTCTGAAGCGCCAATATACAAGACTTTTCCTTGCTCCACAAGGAAGTGCAGAGAGTCCATGACTTCCTTGATGCTGGTTGTGTAGTCCCACCAGTGGACGAACAGCAGGTCGATGTAATCTGTCTGCAGCTTCTTCAGAGAATCCCGCACACTGAGGTGCAGGCTCTTTCTGTGGTTTCCGGCGCTGTTGGGGACTTTGCCCTTGCCCTCGGCGTAGCTGCGATAGTCGGACGCGTACTTGGTGGCTAGCACCAGCCGATCACGGATTCCTCGCGACGCCACCCATTCTCCAAGCCAGATTTCCGATTGCTCGTCCTGGTACGTGTTGGCAGTGTCGATGAAGTTTCCGCCCGCAGCGACATAGGCGTCCAAAAGTTTGAACGATTGCTCCTTGTCAATGGAACCCATGGTGTCAGCCCAAGCATCGCCTATCGACATGCTACCCAACGCCAATGGTGAGACCCGAATTCCCGCCGATGGGGAGAGGACGCGGTACCGTCCAAGCTCGGTGGGAGGCTCGGGAGCATCCTGGAAGAGATGAGCCATCGTTGCTGTTGTCCAGCTGTGTCGCAAGGTGTGAGCCTGGTTGGTCTAGTTGGTCTGGTCGATCTGGTCCTGGTCTCGGGTTGCAAAATACAAAGGCAGTCCTTCTGTTCTAGAGTAGTAGATGTCGCAATTGCTTCACAATTGAGACGGGCCACCTCGGATACTTATACTTCGTAGATGCCAGTACAAATCATTACGGTGGGCGGACGTATGTCCTTATGTCCATATCTCCGCCAGTAGCCACCTTCGCTATGACTGCAAGAAGTGGGGAGGGCTTGGCGTTCCCGAGCATGGATACAGTCTGTGGTCATAAGTATTTGCGCAACCTGGTGTACCAAATTTATAGTTGCCTTGGAGACCATCGCGCGCAGTCCCTGTTTCTGGTGATAAAACAAAAGTCGTCTAAGACAGCCTATTAGACTATATTCTATAGGTAATGGTTTTTTTGCTGTCTTATAAGAGCTTTTTTTCACTAGACATAGGGACCGGGGGCGAAGGTATGGTGGCATTGAGTGACTTTGAGGAGCGCAAATACTTATGACCCCCCACTGTACATCTTGTCGTATCGCCTCATACCACCGCGTCTAAGAATACGACAATTGCAACCATGAGAGATAAATATGTCCACCAACAGTCAGCTGCTTACGCACACAGACTCGAGCACCCTGTCAACCTCCTCAAGTCCACTCTGGTATATTATTATATCTAGCTATAAATCCCGCAAATGGAAATAGTAGACTGCTCGCAGGTGGCGAAAAGTGACTTGGGCGGTCATCTAAAACGGTTTCTGACCCACACTACCCATTGTTCGTTAGTTGCGGGGTTAATATGCCGCCAGGGAGCTTTGATTTTTACTATGTACTAACATGTTTCCTTCGGGAGAGAATCGACAAACAACGAAGAACTTGTAAGGCTCGGCAATGCCAAAGGCTCGGGCACAGCCAATACGCGTGGTAGAGGACCACATGCACTGAGCTGCTCAAAACGTCAGCTAGCGTGTCCCATGGAATATACTCACTGTAACCAACACACTTACACCAGTGAAGCCAGGGCTCGTGCCCGGTAGTTATTGGCTGTCCAGGATACAAATGCTCTTGCGATAGCCAGGCATGCATTGCCGTCTGGAGAGGATTGCCATAGGCCGCATCACACTGGCCGGCCGACTGCTCATACAGGGTTTCTCCTTGGCTTGGCCGGTATGCTGCTGGGGCATGTTCAAATGGTTGCCGGCCACTCGCCATTTCATTTGCCCAAAGCTGGGCGTAAGCTCTCAGGTTCTCATCCCACATGAGGCGTTGGAGACCCTTGGCCACGCGAGCTTGATTGACCATTGCGAAGGCGGCGTTGAAGTCATCGCTGCCGGATTTCGCAAAGCCAACGTTGGCCAGAACGCATGAGAGCAGCAAGCCAAGCGAGGTTTTCATCGTGGCGGAAAAGGTCTCGAAGAGGTGGTGCGGGCAGATTTACGAAGGATGGAAGAATTGTGATGTAGGTACGGAGTACTCCGTACTTCAACCCAAGTGGTGGTGCAAGAAAATACTTCTGTCGAAGCAGGTGCCATGGTCTCGTCTTGCCAGCTGCCAAACATCACTTGGCTTGAATATCCTACACGGATTCACTCTCATCTGGCAAGTGCCACCCGTCACAGTTCTACCAGCTGCGAGGTGACTGACCAGACTCTACGGTTTTGACACCACGAATACATGTATACTTTAGTGCGTGTATGTGCCCTGTTCGCCTCCATAGCAGGTTAAATCCTGAAAGAAAAGTATATCAGGATCAAGAAATTCCAAGCCTTCATGATATGTTCAAGTAAGCGGGCCCATTTTCTCTGCTTTTTGTCCTCACCATTGCTAACAGGTGAATTTACTGCCAGCCTCAATCCCGATTCACTGTGTGCTTGAGTACCTACCTAGGTAGGTAGGTACTTAAGTGCATACCTTACCTGCAGAGGCACCTGAGTTACAGTTACGGCCTAGGTAGTCCGTACTCTGTACCAGTCGGTAACTTCGAAGGCCAGGGTCTTGCGCACGGACCATCCACTCCACAGCGCCTCCAAGTTTTGCAGTCAAGAAGTAGTTCCACCACAACTCATTAGCCTCTTCCCCAAACCACTGTCGCTCACGCACCATGGCGTCAAGAGCATCATCTTTACTCTCCCCGATACTGCGCCAGCTGCGCTCCCAAAGGCTTCTCCCATCCCCAGTCCCACTCCAGCCGTTGAGCCTGCGCTCCGCGATCCCTGCGCCCATCGCCATCCGCGCCGCGCACTCGATTCCTCGCCCGCCCAGAAGGACCGTCTCCCCCAAACCCGAAGCCGACGCACAGGGGAACGAATCCGGCGAGGCCCCTACGAGCGAGGGCAAGCGGCCAGAGACCAACCCTGCCTACTACCAACTATCATTTACCTGCGTGCCCTGCGGACATCGCAGTCACCACAACGTCTCGAAGCAGGGCTACCACACCGGTTCGGTGCTGATTACCTGCCCTAGCTGTCGAAATCGCCATGTCATTAGCGATCATTTGAACATCTTTGGGGAGAGGAAAGTTACAGTCGAGGATTTGATGCGGGAAAAGGGAAGACTGGTCAAGAGAGGCAGCCTTGGCGAGGATGGCGATATTGAATTCTGGCCAGACGAGACGAGCGTCAAGGAGTGACGACGGATTGCTCTCGGAGTATATATGCAGAAACCAAACGCTTCCATGTGAATTATTGTACAATTAGTGCCATTGCACAGACTGGCGTTGACGGCCATTCAAGGATACCCGGGTTCAGGAAA
Organism: Keithomyces neogunnii; assembly: GCA_020975405.1. Lineage (NCBI taxonomy): Eukaryota > Fungi > Ascomycota > Sordariomycetes > Hypocreales > Clavicipitaceae > Keithomyces > Keithomyces neogunnii. Next base: position 4,755,484 of record JAIOWQ010000002.1, on the reverse strand, counting down.
CAACTGGAGAAAATCTAGATGAGAAACATGCGAGGCTCGGCTGATATGATCGCAATATATACACTCTATTTGCTCATGTACTTGTGGCATGTTGTCATGACATGCAATGTCTGGTTTTATACACAGGACCGCATACAGAAAAAGATTTCCCCAAAAAACGCCATTGCCAACGCCCTAGGTTACCATCCCTTGAATGATTGTCTCGCCACCTTTTGCTCCTTGGATCGCACTTTTCTTCTCTCCCTGTTCTTCTCGAATTTCTTTCTCTTGTCTCGACCATACTTCTCCGGCTGCGTAATGGCTTCAATCTTTCTCTTGCTTGTTCTCTGCTGTCTTCTTGCCTTTACTTCTTCTCTAATCTCCATCAGGACCTTGCTGTATTCTGCCGTGCCAAACTTCTTTTGTAGGGAATCCATCATAATCTGCGCTCTGGTCTTGACTCCATCAAGCTTCGTCTTGAAGACCTCGTCATTGCTGAAGGGGACGGGAATGGATGGGTCCGTCAATTGCTGCAGGGGCGTGAGTATCATCTTGAGAGAAGGTCGGCTCGAAGTGTTCAGACTGCGTCGGCAGACTGTCTCAAGAATTTCCATGGCGGCGACCTTTGAATTGATAGCCAGGGACCTGGGTGGAATCTCCCTTCGGAGAATATGTGATAGGCGCCAGAAGAGATAATTCACGCCCTTCGGTTTCCCTTCCGTAGCCACGTCCTCATCTTGTTCCTCGGCCCCCTCTTCGGCCTCTTCGGATTCGTACTCAGTTTCGGCTAAAATAGGAAGGCAGGTTCCCAGGAAAACAACCGCCTGCACCAGCTCAGCAGCAAGTGTCTCATCAATCGCGTTGCTGTTCAAAGAACCAAGTGCGAGGTATGTCAAGTTGTACATGTCCTCGAGATCCAGTGTGAGCCCGTACGGTCCATCAATAGCCTCTCCTGCAAATGCTTTGGTCCGATGTTTCGCAAAGTCTGCAAGGTAGGAGTTGACTGAACGCACGGCCGCTAGCTTCACGGATGGTTCAGAGTGACGAAGGTAGCGGGCAACGTCATTCCATAACTCTTCTCTTGTTGCCGAGAGTGTCTCCTCACTCATAACTCCGCCAAGCAGTTGAACAACCTTGAGTGTCGTCTCGATCAGCTGGTTGTCAGTTTCCATAGTGTCTTCTGCCTTGACAATGGCCGCAGATTTGTTCAGTACCAGCCTGCAGTCCTTCTTGTTGTTACGGGCATCTTCATGGGACTCGAAATAGTAGCCAAATATCTGCAAAGCCAACCTTTGCACAGTCGCATTGTCCTCCTTGTCCAACCATGTTCGTAGCAGCCCCAGAAATTGCTGTGTCCGTTCCTTGTTCGCTTTCTGGAATATCTCCTTTAACAACTCTCCGGCTAGCAGACGACACTTCTCGCTGTCATCGTTGGCAAGGACAAAGAACAAAGGCAGAAAGCAAGTGCCCACAATTTCCTGCACGAAATCGTCTGAAGACTTCATGAGTAGAAGATGGACGATTTCCATGACGGACATGCGGCCACCTTCACGGTCATACTTCAAATTGGCCACAATGAAATTGAGCTGCTTGGCCCAGCGAGCCTTCTTTTGGGGATACTCTCTGATAAACTGGAAAAAGGCGCCACGGGCTAGGTCTCTCGTGTCCTTGTCATCATTCGTAATCATGACGGTGCCAACGTGGTCCAACGTGTCGTAAACCATGGCTGTCTCGACTTTGCGATCCATCACGGATCGCAAGAAGTTGAAGGTAACATGACGATAAAGGGGTTCAGTGAAGTCATCCTTCAGCTTTCCGAGAAGCATGTCAACGACGGCATCCTTGACAATGACATCCTTGCGATCACGCAACAAGACGGCCAACAGTTTCAGGGCTGCCTGAGATATTTCCGTTGTTGTGGATGTCGATTGTGATATACTCTTGGTAGCTTCCTTGACCGCAACTCGGTAGATACCAGCACCAACTTCCGCGCTGAACGGAACTTTGATGAGCACTGCAAGAAGACGGAAAGCAGAAATCTTCACCTCATCCTCTCCATCAATGATGGCGTCTCCGATTATGGGGATGAATCCTGCAACATTTTCCGGGGTTCGCAGATCGTCATACTTTTTCAACATGGTTCGCAAGATGTCGAATGCGAAGCGTACTAGCTTGTACGTGTGCTTGGTCGTGCTGCCACGTTCGCCACTCTTCTTTGCTCCTCTCTGAACCAGGTACTTTCTCACCCTCGGATCTACCTTTTGCTCGGCTTCTGGCTTCTGACTTCGATATGTATCTTGAATAATCTCGTAGCAGAAAACCAGTGTATCACGCGACTCCGCGCCAGGATTCTGGAGAAGGCCGGAGCCAATGCGACCCATCAAAGCATCAATCTTGCGCACCATCTTCAAATCGACCTTTTGCAGCAAAAGGGCCTGCAAGGGCTTTACAAGATGAATAAGGTGACTAACAGATGCATTCTTAGCCGCCAGTTCCATGGAATCTTGACTCTTGCTGCTCTTAATCTCCTTCATTTGCGTAGTGTAGCCTTCGGCGTCCTTTTCCTGGCCAATAACACCAAAGATGTCATCCATAATGACAGTGACAACAGAATTGAGGCAGTGATCTAGGTCACCGGCCGCAAAGGTAGGCACCGTGGCGGATAAGATGGAGTGCATCGTATATGAGAGAACGTGCAGCTGGTAACCTTTTGTAAGTGCACCGCGCAGCTCCTTGAGGATGAAACCAAAGAAGGATGGCCCAAGCACAACCGCAATCTTGACCAATGTGTCCCGTGCCATCTCACGAGCTTCCCAAGCTTTACTTCGGAGAATGTGGCATATGTCTGTAAGAACCCCAGCCAATTTCTGGTCCATCTTCTCTGGAGGTAGTAGTTTCAACAGCTTCACAACAACCACGCCAACAGGAACACGATAGCTAACTTCGGACTCGTCTTTCTCGTGCAAATGCTTGATCAATGGTGGCAAGATATAGTCCAGAACGTCAACTGAGAGCTTGGCAGCCTTTGGCGCCGTGTCCCTGAGTCTCAAAGAAGGTGGCTCTGATCCGTCCTTGGTCACATCCATGGCATCAGCCTCGCCATTGTCCGAGGATAGGACAAGGGCATCCACAAATTTTCCCAAGAGTCGAACAGTTTGCTTTTGCATCTCTGATCTTGACTCAATGTAACTGATGTAGCGATAGAGTGTTGTTCGGTAATGGTTCCAGTTCAAAGATAGCGCTAGGTTGCCAATGGTTGTTGAAGCCTGTGCACTAAGACCGTGATCATCGCTACCATCTTCTCGGCCATAGATGAAATGTTCCAGTAAAGGAATGAAGAACTGGCCAAGATTCTGACTGTCCATTTGTTTCGTTGAATTGGCTGCCTCCAGGATCCGTAGAGCCTCCAACTGCCTCGAAGTAGCGGGACTCAGAAGATTGAAGAAGAAGGCTGGCTCGGAAGAATCCTCGTTGAGCTCTGTCAGAAGCCCGCTTAGGTCGGCGACAGGTTCCCATTCTGGCATTACAGTAATAATAAACCCCATAACCCGCAGGTATTCTCTGCGTACAGTGTCTGATTGCTCTCTTGAACCAGAATACAGGGCAGGCAGGAGAATTGTACGCATCTGATTATCAAAGATGCGTTTCGCATCTTCGGCTTGACTGTTTGCAGCGTTGTGGACATAGCGCCGCATGCCATCTGCAGAGTTTGACGACAAGACACCGAATTCCTCGTCCATACGGATGAAAAAGATGAGGTTGTGGAGGATGGGAAGCCATTGCCTGGGGGTCCAAGGAATATTGCGGTCCGTGGAAATAGAATTGAAGGCATTAAGACGGCGGTCATAGTCCGGTTCATCAATTCGACCCTCCTTGAAAGTGTTCAGGTCGTTGCACAAGCTGGCAATTTCCGCAATTTCGGGGTCTTGCTGGGAAATTGCTACCATGGCTCTTGAAAGCGAATGGCGGTTTTCCCTGTCCTTGAAGTAGCTGAACAAAGACGACAAGGTATTGTAAACGTCCGCCAATAAACCCTGGTCCTTGGCTGCTTCGGGCAATGCTACGAAGCGTTCAACAATGAGCAGAATTCGGCCCTTCGTCTTGGGGTTCACTCGACGAGGGGGTTGTTGCAAAAGGAAGCTGCACAGTCGGATAACTGTTTGGGTATTGTCCAGGTCATGTAGTATCGGCGCGAGAGACAAGACAGTCTCAACACAACTCTCCAAAAGGTCATTACTGATACCACTCGTGCGGAGGACAGTTGTGATCCTTGACAGAATTCCCGTTGCATTAGCTTCCAAGATTTCGGTCTTGATGATCTCATTAAACTCTGACTCCTGGGCCGGTGCTAGAGCAAGCTTGACGAGGTTCTGGATAATGTTGAGGACAAATATCTTCACCTCGTCTTTAGTTTTTTCTTTGGAAATGCAGTCGATGATCTTTGGCAAAACACCTTGCGGTAAAACATCGTCGTGTGTACCCAGGAGCATGGCAGCCTTGGGCAGGGCTGACCAGGTTGAGAGCAGATGAAGCATGCCTGATATACCCTGCGTGGTCTCAACGGGGAGGATATCAAGTCTGGGGGCCACGACTTCTTCGATAATCAAGTCTTGGTACGGATCCCATTGGAAATTTTGCGCGTTTTGAAACAGGGATGTTAGGCACTTGATGCCCAGAGACCTCGCCGACTTGAGCAGTGATGTGTCACTAGACTTCTCATCATGCTCCTCGTCCTTGACTTCATCCATCCCAGGCGTGCCCTGTAGCTGCCTTGAGGAATATACAAGACAGTAAAGCACTGCATTAACAAGAGTATTCATGTATAAGTCGACATTGGTACCCAGTTCCGATGTAAGAGATGAGATCATGTTTAGAAAACCGACTTGCTTACGGGGTGTAATAATGGGCTCATCAAATAGCCTTCTTCGCTGGGCTCGGGCCACGGTGACTTCAATATTGTTCAGCTTGCCAGCTGCGACGTCCAAGAAGCTTCCCATGTCTTGGACAGAAAGATTACGAAGAACTGCAAGTCGAGTAGCTTGTAGTCCGTTTCTTCCACTCGCAGCACCCTTCTTGGCGATAGTTCGGCCATAGAGGAGACGAAGAAGCACGGGCATGAGCTCAGCTCGGTGCTCTGGCTTAATCATGTTGTCTCCTTGGAGGAAGACCGTTAGCTCGTTTTTGAAACGGGCTTCATCGAGAAGATACTCCAAGTTTTCTTGGTATTGCTTAATGCCTTCCTGTTTCCAGGCCAAAATGGCTCTGAGAGCCAATTTCTGCACTTCGCCATCACCATTCTCCAAGACTAACAACAGCGCTTCATAGACCTTTTCATGCTGGTAGAGTACTTTCGGGTTGACGAATTTGGCGAAAATTCCCAAAAGAGCCTTGCGGTCAACCAAAGACCAAGTCGATGCTTCAGCGCGTAAAGCCTCAGTACTCTCAGCATCCGAGTCCTCAGTGGCCCAGCACAAGAAGTGAGGCACCAGCTGTCGCGACCTCTTTTCAGCAATGAGCGGTGCAGCATTGAGGACTTTGAGGGCTCTCGATCTCGCAGTGGGTGGCCTGGAGTCAGCCAGCTGCTGTTTCTCGTCGAAATTATTCAAAAGTGCATCATCTGCCTTCTCAGTCAAGTTTTGAATGATGCTGGCTGACTGCTCCAGGTATCTCAGGGCAGTACATTCGAAATCAGTGTAAAATTTTCGATCGCCACCAGTGTTGTCAGGGTTAGGCGGGGTCCATCTCATGGATGGCTGGTCAATCCATTGAAAGGCGATAGCAGAAACAGCTTCTTCTCCAATCTTGGACTGAGTGAGATATTTCAAGTTTTCTGCGGCATCATCCCATACTGGCGAAAGCTTTACCGTCAATAAACCAAACATGAACCTCGGTATTCCGTCTCGCAGCCAAGTTGACGCATCAAGAGTGTTGTAGTGCAGGCCTATTTTGCGCAAGTGCATTGCGATAGCTCGGGTACTCTCATGGTTTAAGGGAGTTTGTTCAATTTGCAGCATGGTGTCCACGCATTCCACCATTGCTTCAGTTTCCGTCGTTTGTTTCAGCAGCTCCAGAGAAGCTAGTCGGATTTCGTGAGAGGGCGAGCTGAGATTTTCCACCAAAGCTACGGTCACAGGGTCTTCTTCTGCGGTTGGACTATCGCCAACAGTTTCCATCCTGTCAGACTTGGCAGTGTCATCTTTCTGAAGTGTCTGATAAGCCAAATAAGCCTGTAGGAATCCAATAGAGCGTGCGAATCGCGGCACTGCAGCTCGAAGAAGAGGACTCAGCGATCTGTCAATCGATCCAGCCGCTTTGGTCATCCGTAAATAAGCGTGAAATCCTTGGCTCACGATGAAATGCACCTCATCAGATGCCAACGATGAAGATGGTCGAAGAGCCAGTTTGAGCTTCCGGGATAGCAACTCGGCGATTCGGGCATTGGTGGACGGATGGACAGCAGTAAGCTCAAGAAGTTGGAGCAAACCAGCATATTTTGGCAAACATCTATCGCGCCACTCTTGAGGGTCTTTGTTATAGGGTCCGCGTTCAGGAAAGGGTGATATCTCCAAACGCTCAAATTTTGACACAATCTGATCTTGCCAGGCCTGTGGTAATCTGCAGCAATCCTTCTCGCCCAACGGAGGAAAAGCTCGGCTCTTGATCATCTTGGGGAGCAACACGCAAAGAACATCTTCATTTTGTCCTTGCGACCAGTGAGCGGCAACAAATCTGTCATTGAATTAGTTTTAGGACATGGACAAAATGTTTGTCTTACTCACTTTTGAAACTCAGATCGAAAGAAGCTGCCAAATCTGGCAGTATCAAGATCGCAGAAATAGGCGCAGAAAGGAATGAACCACGGCATCAATGGTTCTTTAATAAGCGTCTGAGAAATGGTCGAAATATGAGGTATCAGGGTGTCCATCGGTGCCAGATGCCAGATAATCGCCGTTTTGACAATGATGGAGTTCCACAGAATATCGGCTTGATCCTGTCTTACCTCCTCACTTGATTTAGCCGTCAAACTAAGAATATCGATGAACTCCTTGAGCAGGCCGTCCCAGTTCCTAACTCGGGAGCCTTTTCTGACTCCGGCTAGAACCCCGAGAATTTTGGTAAAGGGCACCAACTTCCACTGCACAGGACTTCCTTCAAGAGAATCCTTCTTGGATCGAATTTTTGCAAGAATGTCTTCCACGAGGTCGCCCATGGTATCTGCGCTGCCGTGATGCACGACACTGGTCAAAACACCGCAGACGAGATCTGACCAAACGCTCTCTCGGGCGAGTGCACACTCGTTCTCGGGTATCGCGTCAATGAGAGCACATATTACAGCACCACCTGTGGAATGAATTGCTCCATCCGTTCCCTTGATGGCTTCGGCAAACATGGTCATCAAGCCATCATTGTAGAGTGTAAACTGACGATCTTCAGCTACGCTTATGAGGTCATCTCTTACGTGCTCCACGAAGGACTTGAGAGCCACTTCTCTATGCGAGGGGGCAGCTGCCTTCTTCACGAGAAAGCTCATGGCTTCGGCCGCGAAGCGAGCGATGTGCTGAGGGTGTCGCGATCGTCCGAGTAACGGCGCCATGAGGTCATATGTCGGTCGCAGATTGGGAACGAGGAGCTTTGAGAGATACTTGAACAAAAAGGCCATGGCTCCAAAAGTCCATTCGATAACGTCCACCGGCTGAGTCTTGCCAGCGATGTCCAGCAGCAGGTTTATGCTCTGCAAATAGTGCTTCTCAAAGCGAACACCGAGGTCGTGCGCAAACGCAGTCAGGAGATCAAGAAGAGGCTCCAAAGCATCCTTGTCGTTCAAGGAAATGCACTGAGCAAGATGTCCCATAATCTTGTCCTCAAAGTGGAGGATCTGCGGCAGGCTCTCGGACAAGGGGAGCACATCGCGCTTGAAAAAGCTGAATGGTTTTGATATATTTAATTCACCCCATTTTTGCAATCCGTTTTGGAAGTATGATGTGGCCGTCGACAAATCTTCGTTTTCAAGGTCATGTCGCCGAACCTTTCGCAGAGGCTGAAGAGAGTTGAATTTTGAGATTTTGGTAGAAAAGGACTCCCATCTGTGATTTTTCTGGTGAGGTGTTGAATATTTATTTTTCCGCACTTTTTCAATGCGCCCAGACGATTTGGACGGCATCTTGGCGGGTTTTGCTGTCGAATACAGCAGAGAAAGGTTGAAAGACTGCAAATCGGTATCGAGGTAGAACCTCCATCAAAAAAAAGTCCCCGCCAGTCGGTTGTTCTGTAATTTTTTTGATCGGCAGATGTGCGGGAGAACCGATAAGCAATCTATCGACCCACCAAAGCTCCAGCTCACCAATCAAATCGGCCGCGCAAAGTCATTTAGCTCTCTCTCTTCCCTCTGGTCTCAAGCCAGTGCATCATCGCAAATGCAGCCTCCATCTCGCACTCTTGCTGGCCAGAGACTGCAATGGCCGCCCCAAAAATGTGAGTCGAGGCATTTTGCACGTCTTAGCTTGATTGGCAAATACTAAGTCATCTGCAATGTAGTATTGTGCTCGGCAGCCTCAACGGCCAGCTCGAGCCCACGCTCAAGAAACTAGCTGCGCTTCACGCCAAGAACGACTTTTCGCTAGCGATCCTCACCGGCAACGTATTCACCCCGTCAACTGACGATGCGGAAATTTCAGCACTGCTGAATGGCTCATTGGAAGTGCCTCTGCCTACTTATTTCACAATTGGAACCCATTCGCTCCCCGCGCCGATTGCAAAACGGGTGGAAGCCGACGAAGAAATTTGCCATAACCTCCATTTCCTCGGGAAACGCAGCATCACAAAGACCTCGGACGGCCTTCGCATAGTTGCTCTCGGCGGCCTCCTTGACACAAATGTGGTGGGTGGCCAGTCAAAGGAGCAGCATCTACCTTTCCACACCAACGACGACGCCAAGGGACTCAAAGGTGCCAACAGCGCCGACATATTGCTGACGTCCATGTGGCCAGCCAATGTGTGGAAAGGGGCCAAAGTCTCCTTGAACCCAACTCACCAGGCCGTGATTCAAAGTACCCAGGCCATCGCCGAGCTGTGCGCAACCCTCAAGCCGCGATACCACTTATCTGCGTCCCCGGATGCATTCTTCTACGAGCGTGAACCCTTCCTCCACACATCCAGCTCGGAAACAGAGCCGCCCTCCGTCACAAGATTCATATCCATGGCCCCCTATGGGAACGAAGCCAAAGCAAAAGCCATGTACGCCTTCGCTCTCAACAAGTCAGACACAACGGTGCCCGCCGGCGTGACAGCCTCACCATTCGCGCCACAACAGAAACGGCCGCGACACGACGACGAGGGCTACAGTCGCTTTGGGCACCACGACAGTAACAGACACGGACGTCACGGCAAGCGCCGTCGTACGTCGCCTCCACCGAGGCCCGCAGAGTGCTACTTTTGCCTGTCCAACCCGAACATATCATCCCACATGTGCTGCAGCATCGGGGATGAATCATACGTCACTACTGCCAAGGGGCCGCTTCCAACCCCAATAACATTTGCCGACGCAGGCCTCAATTTTCCCGGCCACTTCATCATCATCCCCCTCCCACATGCACGCACCATCCCGAGCATGGGATCAACCTCGGACCCTACTTCCGATGCCGTGAGAGCCTACAACGAAATGACCCGCTTCCGCGAGTCCATCCAAGCAATGATAGCAGCCAAATCATCACACAAACTCGGCGTTGTAGCGTGGGAAATCTCCCGCGACCGCAATATCCATCTCATATGGCAACTGATGCCGTTAGCCGCGGAAATGATACAAAACGATATCGCAGAAGCGGCATTCCGCGTGGAAGCCGAGAACGAAAAGTACCCCTCCTTCGTCACAAGAGAACTCACCTTGGAAGAGCAACCTGCCTTTGGAGATTATTTCCGCGTCTGGCTGTGGGCTGACAACGGTGAGGACAAGATTAAGGGAAAGTCCCTGGTTATGCCCCTCCCTTCAGACATGCGTTTCGATCTCCAGTTCGGGCGGCGGGTTATTGCGAAACTGCTCGGACTGGAGAAGCGCTCCATCTGGCAGGATTGCCAACAGACCGTGGAAGAGGAGACCGCAGATGTGGAAGCATTTCGGGAAGCATTTAAGGAATGGGACTTCACCTTGGAGTAAAGGACGGAAAGCGTGCGTGTACAATAAAAAGCATTCATCCATTACAGTCGCTGGTGGAAACGGGATCGATTTACTAATGCACTCACTCTCTTGCAGTTTGATTAGAGCTACGCTGGACTAGAATAACATATACAGTGCACCATCTTCTTCGGTGCTTCACAGCCCGTTACAACGCTTTGAGAGAGTGCGAATGGTTCCACAATGGTGGAAGATGAAACATAAGAAATACGAGCATTCCGTCATCTGAGGTATAATCGCTCCAAAAATATAGCGAGAAATAAAAGAACATGGGGTATTCTGACTGCATCCGCCATAATAAAAGAGCTGTTTCCATGGGCGTTGGTATAATTCATGAGGTACCTACCGCATGAGGGTAGTGCATAGCGAGGCAGCTGGCATTAGTAAGAGGCCATCCGACGAGTATGTGATCGGTCTCCAATGATAGGAGAAGGTGCAAGCATTGGTAGCATTGCATTGCGAGAGCTTGGTCGGATTTGTGCAGTAGGAGAGTCATTGATGCACGGCTCCCGCTGTCCGAAAGCGAATGTTTGAGAACGTCCCAGGCCCTTTCTCGCCTTTAACCGACCCATTTCCCTCTCGCACGTGCGCTGATGCTTCTCATCAGACATTTCGACATACTCGGGCGGGTAGCATCTACCACGGTGTTCGGCAAAGAATCCGCTGTATCCACCGTCAAGGATATAAACTTCTGGGTAGGTCAACTTGGGATAGTGCTCTGCGTTAATGGTTCGGTCATGAGATCGAACGTGGCGGGCCATCAGTGGTGCGCGATGGGCTGAATACTCGCAATGAAAAATCAGTAGCGTGCGGCCAGCTATAGGCGTCTCGAACAGTTGGGTAGTTAATAGCTCTTTGTCGTTGTGATTAACGGCTCCTTGAATGTGGCCGCCGTCATACTCGTATTCAAAACGACAATCAATGATCATCTTCTGGTCAAAGTTTTCGGCATATTTGCCGTCCAGGATCTGAAGTAGCGTTTCCCTTGCAATTCGAGGAATGGTATCGGTGGGGTCATCAGGTAAAAAGTGAGGTAGAGTGGGTTCATGCACCTCTTCAATATCCATGACGGACTTCAAAGAAGAACTTGCCGGCTCATCAACGTCCGGTTTGGCCTGCATGATGTCCGCAGGATGTTCAAACATGCTCAATGACCGGCGAAATTGTTTGCGATTCCTCAAGAATGGATTCGACTGCCGTCTGGCGTGACTATTAATCGGTGATCCGAAGCGTCCACCGGCGGTGCCAGCGAACAAGGAGCGATAACGAGGGAGTGCAGGTGGTGCGCACGGGCTGTTGTCAGACAATGGCTTCCGCTCATGGGGCGGAGACGCGGATTCGAAGCATTCCCCGAGTGAGAGATTAGAGCCTGTGGCAGAGTCGGCGCCGAAGCGAAAAGGCGGAAGCGGGTGATGAGTATCGGTTTGCGCTGTCGAAGGCAGTGAGCCAAAACTGAGCCCCTTCAGTCGACTGAGTGATGGTCTACGAGGAGCTGCTATCCTACGACTGGACAATGATACACATTAATTTCAGACTGTCTCGAGAGACGAGCGAACAGGGGCTTATACTCACTCAGCCAAAAAAGACTTCGTCAACTCCAATGACGTTTGACGAGGAATCGGAGCTGGTGAGTCAAGGACCATATCTTGATAATCGGAAAAGGTCGACCCTGGTGTTGGGGAGCTTATCTCGATCTGCGCACAGAATGGTGTCTTGTGTGGGAGAGGGGACAACTCCATATGCTCCACGACGGGGGCAGGAGAAGACGATGGCAGCGGAGGAGTTGTTACATAGTCTGATACAGGGTCAGCTTTTGTTACATGCGCCGCATGTTTGCGTGGAGGGCAAGACTTACGACGGCTCTCCATGCCACCCATCATATTGGCAGTAAACAAGGCTCGTCGAGGGGTGGGAAACTGCGGGCTAAGACAAAAACTCAGTCAGCAACGACCCATAGAGCTCACATTCGCACTGGTTCAACTAACCTGGCCTCATTATCGAGACGAAAATTTTGTGACAAGTCTGCTGCCAAGCTGGCGGCAGGGGAAGAGCCACGGACTTCCTTGACAGTAAAGTAATCCGCCGTGTTCTTGTGTAATTGTTCCCGTAAGCTGAGCGAGGCAAGGCCACCTGACGAGCCTGAGTAGTGTGAGTGAGGCCGGGGACGAAACAGATCTCGATTGCCCCAAGCCGAGGCAGATATAGGGCGGTGCAACGCCGCCAAAGGGGAGGATGCTTCCATGGCAGGCAGGGGACGAGAGAAATTCGTCGGGGAGAGAAATGCAAAAATGGTCTGTACTGAATTGAGGACCAATTGTCGAGTACGAGTGTGTAGAGTAGAAAGGGTATAATGCTTCCTGTGGCCTGCGTGGTCTACAGCAGCATAAATCGTGATTGGGGTATTATTACACAACCAATTCACGGAGCACCTCTCTCTTGCTACCAAGCCTTTCGGTTTGACAAGGTTCCTTTTCGCCTGCTCTGTGGGTTCGATCGTTGCGCAGCTCGTTTGGATTGGTAGGCAGACCGACTATGTTGGGTTCAATTCTTCCGCTATAGGACTGGACTTGTTCACGGGGTCGTAGAAGCCGTCTTCCAATTCTTGCAAAACACTCGCTCGAACTCTTGAGCAAACTCAGGGACAATCCGGCGTGAGTGTTGGTGTGTTGTTGTAGTTGGTATTCCACAGCAGCAAGCACTTGAGAATTGGCGTCCAGTCGAGTTCTTATTCCAAGTTGGCTCTGTCGGAATCATGGCGATATTAACCCTGGCGGCTCATAGGTGCGAAGATGCCAAGACCAACTACACAAGAGACCGAGGCGAGGTTTGCAGATGAACAGCTCCGAATCCTACTAGAGATGATGTGCGAAGAAGAACATCTTTGAATACTAGTAGTGATGAGGTGGGCAAAAGAACAGGATTGAACGAGTGAGGATGGGGGAGGAGAGGTTTTGACCTGGCACCAGGACCACGCGTTGCTCGGCAAGGGAATTGGATGGGCCAAAAAGCGAAAAAGCGAAATGGGGCATGCTCAGGGCGGTAGTTGGAGGTGACTCGGGGGGGAGGGGGGTGTGGCAAGAGGGAGCAGAGGCACAGGCGATTTAGGTATGCACGCACCTGCAGTAGAGGCCTGCTTCTAAAAGTTCATGGGGCACTGGGGACCTGGAGGATTTGACAAGGGAAGAATACCTAGGCAGCCAGAGGTCAGACGACGTCAACTGGTGCACCACTGAAAATTGGAGAACTTTGATGACGGCTACGAAATGCGAATCTGTGGCTACAGGAGTACATGGCCCTCTTTAGGGAAAAGAAGGGGGAAAGGGAAGAAAAGGGTGTTGCTGCTGTGAATAATTTCTCACAGCTGTGGCCGTTTTCCAGCCTGGACTTGATATGGATGGAGCCAATGTACCTGGGTCAACGTCGCCGACTTGGGGGTCAACCAAGGAAATAGAGCCGACCCTACGCGAACAAGGCCATGAAGGCGTGCTTCAGCTGAGCCAGCTGCCCGGCACCGACTATTACCACCATGGGCACTACCCGCAAAGTTCTAGTTTGTATTGTTCCAAATTTGTGCCCTGTAGCCATGTCTTCCAGGGCACCCCAATGTTCCCCAAATAGCGTCATGCTGCTTGGTTGAAGGGGGATGGGTCACACAAGCCACCTGATGGCTCTTCCGACGACCCAGACACCAATATTGCGTTTCTGTAGCTTTATCGTGTTGCAGGTTCCATAGAGCTTGCGCATGCGCCGTTGCCGCATTCACAATGTGCGGTCAGTCATGGTCTACAGCCAACTAGGCGCCTGTCTACCCAGGTATGTAGTACAGGTCCTGTAGGTCCCGCAGGTCCCCTAGGTTCGCTGGTGCACCAATGCTCGGTGGCGCCTGTGAAAGAAAGAAAAAAAAAGGGCCCGTTGAGCCAGCAACATCTACGGAGTATCTGCTTATCAGTTTGGATTTTGGATCCTAGCATGGTGCAATCACGGATTGGACAATGGACCCAACCTGGCGCCGCTTCGCCCTGGCAAGCATCCAAGCATCGCCCTGCCAATGCGAACATGCATGCTCCACGGCCACGAGCGACGTCTCACGGGGGTGGGACGCTCATCAGAGCCAGTCACCCCCCTGCAGCTTGGAGCCAGTAGCACCGACTCTGCCAGGTCTCCCAGGTAACTTCTGCTGGTTGCTCAGCCAAGTGTGGGGAATTGAAGGGACCGAAAACACCTGGCCAAGATGTTTTAGTCGCTCATCTGCCTCCCTCGTCACACCCGTTTCTGGCGGGGGCCTGCCTCATCACCGGCGCTTGACAAGGTATGAACCCGTTCAGGCCCTCGTCTGGTTACACATTTATTAATACGTACATGATCGCGGAGCTCTGATGTTCTCGCTTGCCAGCCCAACCAAGGGAGGGAAAGTGGCAAATTGTCTCCTTGACTCAGCTGATACCGCCAGATTCCAACAGGGTGTTCTTGAGTTTCTGAGAGATAGGCAAAAGGGCGGCAGGCGTTGAATGGAACTGTGACCTCTCTCCGGCCTACTGCTATTAATATTGCTGACATGACTGGTACATGAGCATGCCAGATGGTGATACTCGAAATCTTACTAGCTCACCTGTCCGTGCCCTTTCGCGGTCACGTTATGCGTTGCTGGGTTGAGACACGAATTTCGAGATGGACATGTATCGTACTACTCGGTAGACACTTGCGATTGCCGACCGGGTCTCAAACGCGAGTGATTCATTCTGGTCTCGCCCGGCTCAATTTCTTTGAAAGCGTCGCCAAAGACATTTTCGCCCTTGATGAACTCCAGTGAGGCTCAATCAATGATTCGAGGTTTCTGGAACTTAGCCAGGCGCCAGCTCCCTTGCTTCGGATTCTGCGCCAGCAAACACCAGACATCAGTTGACTCCAGCCCAAGTACCTGCCAAGGCTGGTTACCTACAGTACTTAAGTAGGTACTTTAGGTACTTACTCACCTGCTAGCGCCACTCGTTCTCGACGCGCTACTTAGGTACTCCGTACTCCGTACTGTTCGTATTAAGCTTGTACCAGACCTGCACAATCACACAGGAACTCATCCACCTGTGACTCGGGTGCTCTGGTTCAGTGTCTTTGACGGCCCGTCGAACATGTCAAACGGGTGGCTCTCGGTTCGATGCACGCGACTTTTCATTGCATGGCAAGACAGGCTTGTCCCATCTCCCTAGCTTTGGTATGGGGATGGGCTCCCCATCTTAATCTGAAGCAGGTGAATCGGGACCTTTGGAATAGGTTGTCTTGACGATATTCTTGACGCACAACACGCTCGCTGGTTATAGGTACCTACCACCTAGGTAGGTACCTAGGTACTTAGGGACTTGCCTAGCTCTGTAAGCCGCATATGTACAGAATATGCACATTGCACAGGTCACTTACTTATGCATGCAAAACGCCTGCCACCAAACGGCTTCCCTCGAAATCCTCCGACGCCTGCTGCTGCACCAGTGTCTTGCGTTCTCTCTCTCTTTTTTCCTATTTTTTACTTTCTTGGCCCCAGTTGCTTGGGTGAAAGGCCGCCAACACCGCCGCCCCCAGAGCCAGACTGAGAATGTAAACAAAGCACGGCCCCAGCAATGGACCAAAGCGGAACATTGGGAGCCCAAAGTCTGTATAATGCGGCCTGTCTTCTGTCCATTCAGAGATGGAGCTCAACCATGCGACATGTATGTCGGACCGGGGGCAAACACCCTAATGCCAAACATGTCAACCGAGCTCGGGTTACAGACCGCAAAACGGATGTTGGCTGCAAGCATGCAGTATTTTTATTACAATAGCCGCCGACAAGCTCAAGGGCACTCGGAGGAAAATGGTCTGCAAATCCCGAGCCCCAGGGAATAGATCGCCTACTCGACGGTAGTGCATAGTTGCACCGTCATGATTATCACCACCCTCTCCATGGTTTGCATCAAACTAAATACCATGCACCTCGATGGCACAGCCCCAGTTTCGATCTCGCGGTTGCGAGGTTCGCAGCCGCATTGCATGGCAACGTCATATTCGCATCGGTCTTCTTGGCTTCTCGGCTTCAATGGCGGTCACCGCTGGTTGCATGGCGGAAAAGTGGGAGCGATCGTCATCACAAGAGCAAGGGTGCAGCCAACAGGCACGGACAAATGACGGACACGCTCGACCTGTTGGCATCTTGGAGAGCACACAAAAGGGCACCATGGTCGCAAGCCAGGGTCAAGAAGCCAGCATCTTGCCAATACCTCCAGATCGCATCTCCAGATGATTCCATATTGCCTTGTTGGTCGGAGACAGCCAAAGCGTCTGGGTGCAATATCGGGAGCCTCCGCTGGGCGGCCTCGTCTTTGTTTACCTTGGCCAAGGACGGAGGCTCCGTTCTCCACGTTGGTAGCACGCAGCGGTACGGGGTGCAAGCACAAAGTAGCGAATCCACGTCACAGGGCTGACCATGTCTGTGTCCCCAGGGAAGCCAATTGCTGTCTTCCCTTCACTTCTCTTGGCGTCAACTCTCTGAGCGGTTTGCTGACATGCACGACCGACGTCTCTAAAAAAGCAAGGCCTCGGCCACTACAAACAAGGGATATCGCAGACATTGACCAATCACTTGACGCAGCGGCTCAATTGTAGCCCAGAGTCCACTCCTCAGCTGGCCCCGGATCCTTCCCATTTTCCTAAAAGAGCTGCCTAGACCATCAGAACCCCCGCCACATCAAGCTTGACAACGGTGCCGGTTTGAGAAGCGAAACGCCATTGCGCCCTGCTAGGCGGTGCATCGGAACAAGTCTTCTGACCTGTCTTCAGATAGAGCAGGGAGCAGGTCGTAGTCATAGTCCGGCTAAATATGACGCGCCATTCGATGCATGAGCTGCATTTGGACTGTCTTGTGCTGGCGTGCGTGCATTGTGCATCGACGGCGTCTAGAGCGCAGACTAAAAACCCGAGGCGTCGCAGACAACAAAAAAAAAAGTAAACAAATGAACCAAAGAATAACGCGTCTGACCCCGCCTCAGCAACGTTGTCAGTTGGAGCTGAACCGCGAAATCACGTGCTGACTGGCACCCTTTGTGGAACGTCACCGAAGTGTCTTTCGACGCTTTTGGCTGGTCAACGGACCCACTCCGATCCGTCACAACCCCCCGGAAGCTCTTCAGAATGGTTCCTTTGGCGTCTCGATGCTGCAGCTCATTGACGACTTTGACGAGGCTCATGTTTCAGGTGGGCAAGGCCTACTGCAGATGAACATGCAGTCTCTACAGAGCGCTCCTGGCAGGCTCGGGTGCCTCATGCTGGCGATTTCGCTCGTGTAATATCACTGCGTGCTATTTACGGTCATTGTGCTCTCGTCTGACGAACAAGGAGGTATAAAGTCATAGACTACATGATCAAGCTTGTCGGATCTTGACCGATTTGTATTAGTAGCTGAGTTGAGAAGAGGGGGGGGGTTTTTGCTTGTTGTTCCCTGTGCCATGATTTATTTCCTTGGTGCACGTACCCCAGCCAGCCCTTGCGATGAGACAACTACCAAGGTAGTCAGTAGACAGTAGATGAGGATTAATAGTTTCAAAGGAAACACACCATCCCATTATGGCACATCCCCAAACATGTAATGTTTCAAACACTCCATGCGGATTATACAACACGTGCGATTTTTAATGAGCCATGGACAGTCTGCAATTAACTAGCAGCCCAAAGTTGGTCCCTAGGCCCAGGGTAGGATCACATAGTGGGGTGAGAATGAGAAAGTGGGACAGGTTGAAAGCGGTGAAGACTCCAATTTGGCAGAATTGATTAATTTTGGGAATTTCCAACTGCGGCCCATTCACTGTATCGCGCCAGCAGACAATTGAAAATCCATTGCGCCTGACCACGAAAGGAACCATGGCAGGCAAAAGGAAGAGAGGAGCCAAGGATGGCGCCAACAATGGTGTTGTCGGCCCCAAAAAAGCCAGAAAAGAAATGAAGTCCATCGACCTCTCCTCCAAACCAGACCTCGAAAAGAAGCCGTTTGTTGAAACGCCCACTGGCGACGACAGAAGACGAGAAGCGGACCTCTATGAAATGCTCGGAAGAGAAGATGAGACTACAAGAATTCAAGCGGCCGAATGTATTATTTCAAGTCTTTTCGACGGGGAAGGAGTTCCAGAAACTGTCCTCCAACGACACCTTGAGCGACGCCTGTTCCGAGGTCTCGCCAGTGGTCGCAATGCCTCTCGCATCGGCTTCAGTCTCGTGATTACAGAAATTCTGGACCAATTGTTTGGTCAAGAGAATCTGTCAGAGACAAGATATCCTGGCTTGTCGTTTGAAAAGGTGCTGGGCTTGCTGATTGACAAGACTCAAGCTGTTGGTAACATTCCCGGCCAAGAAGAACGAGACCATTTCCTCGGCCAGCTATTTGGACTAGAGTGCTTTGTTAAGTCCAAGGCCCTGTTCATGGAACCTTCAAGATGGACATCAGTTCTCAATCTGTTGCTGAAACTTGGCAACAAGAAGGTTTGGCTTCGGCCACAATGCGGATGGGTCCTTGTCCAGGCCTTGGAACAGATGGACCAAGGCGCCACGGAGTCGACGCTTTCCAACATCTCCGATGCCGGCATGGCAAAGACACCAGAGGGTGTTGCCGCTTGGATTGTTGCTCTGAACCGGTACCCGAGTCTCAAGCCACAGCCATGGAAGAACCCGCTCTCTAGCAAGTCCCTTCCCGACCTGGCGGCAGTGCTGAAGGAGAGCTTCAAGGATACAGGAAAGGACGTGGGTGATAAGAGTCAGAATGGAGGCAAACAAGCATCCTGGAGTGCCCAGCTGCACTTTGTGTGGGACCTCATATTGGCCAGGTTTCTCAATACCACTTCACACAAGGCCGAGGAAGATTTCGAGCAATTCTGGAATCGAGTCGTTGATGGTGAGTAATATCTCAAACACCCACCCACCTCTCTATACTGCGATGGCCGCTAACATTGACAAGACGGGCTGTTTTCTAAGCAAGCGACGGACGGGCAAAAGTTCAAGGGCTTCATGGTCTTCCAGAAGATGCTCGAAGGCTTTGTTGGCGTGCCCTCCAGATTACGACCGCTCTTCAGTCGAAACTTCTTGTCATGTCTGGTGAATCAGGCATCGAAAGAGGACCGCTACTTGCACCGAGCTGCCACAAAAACCTTGAAGTCGATCGAAACGGTTGTGTCTGCATACCCATCCTGTTTGGCTCCTGTCCTCTCCAACCTCCTTGGAAAACATGGTAGCTACAGCTTCGACCAGCGGACAAGTACCAAAACAGTGGACAAATTGTTGCAAAATATCAACGAAGAAAACGCAGAATCCGCCCTGTCTGTAATCAGGCACCCTATCAAGACTCTAAGTAAACAAGAGACTGCTGAGGCACAAGCGATTGTTCGAACATACGCCGACTACCTTGCAAAGGTCCTCAACGCATTCGCGTCAGCGCCATCAACAAACGATACCAAAGTCACCCAGAGGTCTTTTGGACCAGTACTACAGGAACTGGCTCAATTGGCCTATGCACAGCCAAGAGACATTCCCGAAGGTGCCCTCACCGAGAAATCCCGAGAGATGTGCCGGTCTCGCCTTGAATCATCGCTCGCCAAGCTCGCTCGCTCTAGCCAGGACTTTGCCGTGTTCTGTGAAGCCGTGGCGTCAATAGACTCAAGTGCGAAGAGCATGGCCCCCGAAATTAAAAAGGCCATGGACGATGCATTGGTGCGTATGGGGAAGCTACTGAAGCGGAAAGGCAAGACCCAAGGCGAAAAGGACGCAGCGCAGGGTCTGGCGATGCTTCATGCCATTTCCATCTTCCAAATATACAACGAAGATCCTGATGCGATGGAGGTCCTGGACGACCTTGCCCAATTCTATGACCGACTAAAGCCAGGAAATGCAGACAAAAAAGGAGAGAAAAACGAGGGTAGCTCGGAATTGTTGGTTGAAATCCTCTTGTCGATGGTTGCCCGGCCGTCTTCCCTAATGAGACAAGTTTCTCAGCAAGTTTTTGATGCATTTACGAGCCAAATATCGGCCGAGGGTCTGGAGCTCCTCACAGGACCTCTGGCTTCAGGAGAAAGCACAAAGGGCCAAAAGGAGATCTTCAACACCGAAGACGACGAGGCGATGGATGTAGACCAAAGTGAGGGGTCTGAGGATGACGAAGTCGAAGACGTTGAAGACGCCTCAGACTTTGAGATTGACTCTGACATGGAGTTTGTCGGTCTAAATGGCGATGATGACGATGACGCCGACTCCAACTCAGAAGATGGAGACGAAACCAAGGACGATGCCAGCCCTGCAAAGAACAAGGGCGAATGGAACAACCCAGAAGAGCTCGACGACATGCTCGGAAAAATCCTCAACTCGCACCGCCTCGACAAGGACGTGGATGCTGCCTCGTCCTCCGAAGAAGGCGACATGTCCGACTCTGAAATGTTTGCACTAGACGAGCAACTCTCCGCCGCCATTGCACCGCGCATCAAAGCCTCCCAATCCGACACCAAAAGAGCCAAAAAGGACGCCAAACAATCCGTCGTCAACTTCAAACACCGCATCCTTGACCTCCTCGACATCTACGTCAAAAATGAGCCCCTCAATGCCCTCACCTATACTCTGCTCGTCCCGTTGCTGAACTTGATGCGCACCACGTCTGCGAAACCACTCGCAAACAGAGCGTGCGAAATTATACTCACTTACCAAAAGGGCCTGAAAAAGGCCAGAGCCAGCAAGGAACTGGGTGAGGGTGCGGAGGAAGAAGTTGATTTGCTGGCCCTCCTGGCGCAAGTACACGAGGAGGCGGGCAAGGACAATTCCCACGCCTATGCCAAAGCTGCCAGCGCGGCTAGCTTGATTGTTGTTTCGAGCATGTTTGCGGTGGACAGGAAGACGATCCGTAACGTGGCCGACGTGTATGCAAAAACACGGAGTGATTGGGTGTTGGGCGAGGTGAAGCTGCAGAGTTCGTTTTTTGCCGACTGGAATAATTGGTGCCAGAATCATGCATCGCAGAACCGGTCTTGAATCAGCATCTACCACCGTTGTGTTGAAAGAGCAAAAATTTGACATGAATGATTACACCATGGAGTTGATATGCTGGTAGAGACCAAGATAAAAAAGTATGTCGTGTTGGCCTCATGTCTCTGTTCAATCTGGAAGGGATACCCATTTTATGGATGGAGAGTTTTTATAGTGGTCCAAATGCTCAATGTTCATTTCTCAGCCATTTAAAGCATTATTCTATGAACCTGCCATGTGATAGTACAAGTGCTTTCGCCGCGTGCTTTACCAGAGACCCCTTCTTGCTGTGCACCCCCACCACTCTTATTCCTCCATCTTATCGTCGTCCTTCTTGTTATTCTCTTCATCGTCATCCGAGTCATCTTCTGCCTTTGCTAATCTCTCAGCTTCCTCTCTCAACTCCTTGGGCACTTCGACATGACGACCCTTGGTCGGCCCATCTACGCCACTAATCCACGTCATTTCCAGCTCAAAATCCTTGTCCTTGTTGTCCTTCTGTGCAACGTAGATGATTCGCGCGGCTTCCTTGACGGCCTGTTCCATGGTCATGTTGCCCGATTGAAGATCCAACTTCTCCAGCTCAGCCTTGGCAGCCTGACGGCCCTTGCCAGTGGCAGCACCGTAATAACCCCAATACAAACCACTGGGCTCAATCATGTACAGGAAGGGACCGCCATGCTTGCCGGGGACCTTGCCACCAGCACCACACTTGGGACCGGAGCCAACTTCTCCGTCGACGGGAGTCTCCTCGGACGTGTCGACGCCACCGACAATGGCTGTGATGCCGAACGGCCGGACGGAGCCGTACATGGTGTATGCCTGAAGGTACCCGCCCATTCTAGAGGCCAGGTCGGACGTGGGGATCGGCGTCTTGAAGTTTTGGCGCCAGCCTTGGGACTCGTCGCGAGCACGGTCGACAAAGTGTCTGCCATCGGGGATCATTCCTGAATAGACCTGGAAGATTGCGAGCATGCATTAGCTTCATTTGGCCAACAAGAGGTCTGAATAAACAACGATGGGGTATGATGAGCAATTTCAGGGCCACGTACAACTCCTATGTGGCTGTCAACGGTGGCAATCCTCTTATTTGCGCCAGGCTTTAGCAGCTTGGATGTCACCACTTTTTCGATTGCTAGCACGACGCCATCCTTGCATCGAATGCCGATTGAGGTGCCGCCGCTCTCTACGGCTTTGACTGCATATTCCACCTGGAAGTTTCGGCCATCTGGTGAGAAGATGGAGTTGAGAAGATCGTAGCCCGTGCCTATGGATGTCTAGAATTCGACGTTGGCGGTTAGCTAGCTTTGCCATGCTGGCAGGGCATGTGAGCGGTGAATGGAAGATGCTCACCATCTTGAAATCCGGTCTTTGCAAAGCCTGCACAATAGTTTGGTGTTTGGTCAGGGGAGGGCGTGTGTTGGTGTGGGCTGGCAAAGCTGGGAAGAGTCGAGATGGCGGGTATGGGCTTGGAGCTTCCAGCTAGGAAGCATCACCAGGCAGCCTGAGAGCTGCGTATTGCTGTTGTTGGCGCGAGGCTGGCTCATTGGCGTCCTGCCTGAGGCGTCAAACGGCAGTGGTGCAGCCACAGATGCATTCTGTTGTGTAGTGGCTGGTGCGATGTGGCGCAAACCCGGGGCATCCACATCGGATCCGGGGACTCGGAGGGGTGGAAAAAGTCCAAGAAGTAGCATTGCAACAATACCATGAATAGCCTAGGTACCTAGGTAGGTAGGTATGGGTGAGCTGCTTATTGTTCTGATGTTGGGTTCATCTCTATTATACTTACCTTGACTATACAGCATTACGTTGCTAGTTGGAATCACTTGTCAATCGGGTCATTCACCATGGGAATATCTTTCCTAGTACAATAAAGTCTCCCGACCATACCGGGCGATGTATGCCTGGTATCTGAGCCACACCGTATTATTATTCAGTCCATTTCCGTCATGGGTTGGTGGTGGCGGCCGAGCACTGGCCGAGTCAAGCGGAACTCGGGAAGTACTTGATTTGTAGACAGACGAAGATACGCTGTACCAACCACTACACTTCACCCAGTTACAGGCACACGGACGGCAGGTATGTCCATGACGGTTTGCAAAGGCCAAA
This sequence comes from Keithomyces neogunnii, assembly GCA_020975405.1. Taxonomy (NCBI): domain Eukaryota; kingdom Fungi; phylum Ascomycota; class Sordariomycetes; order Hypocreales; family Clavicipitaceae; genus Keithomyces; species Keithomyces neogunnii. The sequence goes on along the minus strand of JAIOWQ010000002.1, from coordinate 4,732,212 downwards.
TGATTTCAGCGCGCCCGCCATTCCTCGACAAGACGGCCGTACAGTGACGTCACAAGTTGCCCCTCCACGTCGAAATGGCGCCGTTGGTCGAGGGCTTATCGTATGGTAATTGCTGCCAGGCGGCCCCCAGCATCCCATGACCACCACCCAAGCCCCTCCACTCACCACCTACACGTATGCTGCTGGTGCTCTCTAGTGCCTGCAGGTCCCATGCCCACAACCTTCTCAACAAATTCCATGCATATTCCCAAGAGCATCTTGAATCTTGTCTTCATGCGCTTTCCCAGAAATACCCAGCTTCCCTCATTTCAAAATCTGCATCTCCCGACACCAATATTGCCTTGTCCATCTGTTCCCACACCCCGCTGGCCACGTCGTCCATTCTGAGCGCTGACAACGGAACTTGGACTTCTTCCCCTCCCCCGCCTCTGGACCCCGGTCCATGTGCCACGGTGTCTGGTGCCAGTCCGCTGTACCCGTCTACTCTCGCGCCTAAATTCGAGAAACTCCACCACTCCTACACTGAATCCTGCCTGAGACAGCCCCGGCCAGAGCGCATCATTGAGCAGATGGCAGGCAAAAAGGCACCCGCACCTGCTCTCCTCCTGACTTTTTTATTTTATTTTTAATCTCTCTCTCCCCCCGGTTTAAACTCACTCTTCTACTTTCTCAAGTTCAAAGACCACGCGCTGCTGTTCGGCTCCCCTTCCATCATACTAGCATAGACGAAATAGATTTTCTGATTCTACCCGTCTCGTTTGCCAGCTCGTCCCTTCGGCAGAACCGAGTCCATTCCCCCTCCACCGTCCACGTCTTGATACCCAACCACGTGTCGACCCAACCCGTGCCTCACTCAAGAAAATAAATATACTCACTTTGCAGGAAACAAAAAGGCCTGTTGCGTTGCAAGAAAGTCAAGATAATCGGCTTTTTTCTTTTCTTTTCAAAAAGTCAAGACCAGATAGCCATCAAAGGAGAGACTTGCCACCTCTGCGTCCCGAAACTGCAAGCAGCCGAGGTATGCAAACTCGCTCAGCCCGTCGGTGTAAGCGGGATGCTCGATTTCTTGATTTCTTGAAACTGATTCACTTCCAGACCACCATGGTTTCTGTTCAACCCAACATGCAGGAAAATGGCCAGCAGGCCCAAGATGACCTTGCCAACCTTTTCTCCCGAAACTTGACTTTCAACCCTGACTTTCATGCCTCTGCCCCGAAAGAGATTCCAAGGCAGGAACCCGCCGATGCCGCGCCTGTCTCTCAGCCTATTGTGTATTCCATTTCACAGCATTACCATCACTCTGCCCACACGGTGAAACCTGTCGCTCCTCAGCAGCCGGAGAATGCAGAACAGAGTCAACCGCAGAGGCCGTCATCGGAGCCACCTCTGAGCGGGCTGTCTCCAATGGAGATGGTCTTGCGCAACTATGGCATAGATCCTGCCGTTCTCACGCCATCCCAGATCCAGCTTTTCCGTATTGCAGATGAATCACAGAAGTTGCGCCTCCTCCAACTTTGGAGCATTTACCCTCCCCACAAGGCTGAGGATATTCCCGCCCTTGCCTGGAGCAGCACCACCTTGGACCAAGAGGAGCATCTTGCGAGGATGAGATATGAGAAGCAGCAGAACCCTACCATGAGTCTGGATGGGACTCCTGTCCAGGACGACGGCGGCAGGTGGTCCCAAAGCGCGGCAACTGAGAGCGAACCATATATGCTATCCGGGTATGAAGAACTCATGCGAAGAGAGTATGAACGCCAGTCTGTTGACACCAAAGCCGGAGATGTTTACAACCACTATGGCAGTGCCCTGGACAGCAATAGGTATACTAGGTCCACTGACCCTGTCTACAAAGGCCCGGCCTACATTCAACAACAAATGCACCTGGAAATGGCTTCTCAATATGGAGCTTTTGAACAGTTGAGGGGTGGTTCGATGCAGGTTGATGCCATGGATGTCATGTAACTATGCTGTTTGGGGCAAGCTAATCATACACAGCTGTGCTCTCAGCAATCAGATACGCTTAGATAGCCAGTGCAGAGGCGGTTTCGCAATGTTCTGAGAGTCAAAAGGATGAACGGAAACGGGCATGTACGCAAGATAGCTTGGCATCACTTGACATGGACTTTAGTTTTGGTTGTTACCGTGTTACAAGGGGCTGTATGCTGGCACGGATTGGGATATACCTTATTGCCCTTCTTTACTATTCATTTCCACTCTTCAATCTACCCTCCCCCCAATCCCTAGATTCCATGAGTGTCTGATGTGGCGGCTAACTCAAGTCTTAGAGAACCTGGTTTCAACTGCAGCCAGATCAGGTACGTGTCCAATCCCCCCGTATGCCGAAGAACTCTCCACCCCTCCCCTCACAGGGGCACCTATTGGACTCTTGAAAACCCTATCTTAGCCTTTCATAATACATGTAAAATATCAATATATTCTTCTGTCATGGTCATGCTTTTGAATCTGCCTTCTCTGCAGGCTTTAGTCGTGCTATTCTGTGCATAGATGCAACTATTATCCGGACGTCCTGTGTGCATATCACATCTGTTGGCCAAGGGTCTAGTTATCTAAATGAACTTTTTGCGTTGTTTTTCAATCATCAGAGAAGCTATATTGATGGGGATATCGATATGTATTGCACGCTGTAACCCTGCGTCTTAAGTATATGCAAATGGGTCGTCTAATATTATGGGGGCATGATAACATTCCAATTTAAATCTCGGTCGTCTCCAACTTCTTGGCAAGAGCTTCGACTTCCTTGTCCTTGAGCTGGACGACGGGCTCCTCCTGAGCTTCCTCGGCCTCCTTGACCAATTTCTCGGCAAGCTCCTCGGTAGTGACACCCTCCTCCTCTTCCTCCTCCTCTTCCTCTTCGCTGAGCTCTTCAAGATCGCTCAAGCTGTCGACACCCCATTCGTCCTCGTTGATGACGTCTCCTGCAAGCTGCTCCTTACGCTCTTCCAGGAGTTCCTGTAAAGCGAGGATGGACTCGTCGTCTTCAGAGAACTTGTTACCGTTGAGCTCGATGCGTTTCAGAACTGGGAGAGCATCCTTGGCAGCGGCGGCGAAGGCTTTGATACCGGGGGCAGTAATGTCGTTGTACTGCAGACGCAGGATTTCGACCTTCTGGTTCTTGCCCTTGGCCAGCGCATTGGCGAACAGCACGCCGCCTTTGGCGCTTAGGAGCGAGTCGCCGATGCCTAGCTCGCGAACGACGGTCCAATTTGAAACAACGTTGGCGAGGGCCTTGGCACCCATGAGAGTAAACGTGTTGTCCTGCAGGTCCAAAATCTCCAGCTCAATAGCGTGAACCAGGCCCTCGCTGATGAGGTGAGAGATTCCCTCTTGTCTGATGCCATTCTGAACCATCTTGATCTGCTTGATCTTGTTGTGGAGTTTGTAAGTCTTGGCCCAAGCCGTCATACTGCCGTTCTCTAGTCTGTTTCGGCCGCAGATGACCGTCTCCAAGTCGGGGACTTGCTTGCCTTCCTTGCGAGCGGCCTCCTTTTTGGCATGGAGCTCTGACAGAGCATCCGCAACGAGGATACCGGCATGGGGGCCAAGACCATTGTTGTTCAGGTGTAGGTGCTGCAAGGGCACGTGGGCGGAGAGGAACGCGACAAGGGGGGCCTGGGTGTTGAGGCCAAAGGCGTTGTCGTTCAGATTGACAGTGTGGAGGTTTGGGTGGTTGAGGATGGAGGTGAGGAGCGAAGAGAGAGCCTCGGGAATTTCAGACAAAAGTCTACCCGTGAAAATGTCGGCGAGATTAGCAACCTAGTCAACATCGAGGTCAGTTTCCTAAACTTTGCCAGGGCTGTTCCGCGTGCACGAGGTGTGACGGATCTGACATACCCTCAAGTTCTTCTTGGTAGCCAAAACCTCTCCGAGAACCTTGCAAGCTTCGACGCCGAGGGTGTTGCCTAGCAGTCTGACCTCCTCGACGTCGTTGGCTCGAAGCTCCTTGATGTGAGGCTCGACATCGGCGGCAGTATCGAGCTTGAGACCCTTGCCTTCAATAGTGAACAGCTTACTGCCTGCAGTCATGTTGTGATTTTGTTGTTCAGATAAGATGGGGGGAGTGATGTAAGCTACAGTCAATATGTGTTGCCAAATGCAGGGCTGTGACGTTGGACTGGTATGACCGATGCTGGATGATGGATGTTTTGCTTTGGATACACCGCGCAAAATATTGACAGGATGGTGGGGGCGGGGCAAACAGCCTCCCGGTGCAACTGCAGGAGGGGATTGATGGGTTGCCAATATCAGGGGCATGAGCCTGACAAGTCGAGAAGGTGTGAGGTGACTGTAGTGGAGAAATGCCTGTGCTCTCGCCAGCTGGCAAGCCCACTTCTCTGAGCTTTTGCCAGGTGTCACCAGTTGGCCCATCAAAGGCATGACCGACTTGGACCTCTGTCCTGGGTTAGAGCTGCACGTGACCTGGGCCAATCAGCATCGGCCCATTTCGGAACGCTGGATTTTCTTGATGGGCGTGATCTCTCCTGCTGAGCCTTTTCGAACCTCCGAACCTCGAGATCGATTCGACATCGCCGTCACATCCTCACAACGGCTCCCTCCACAGCTACGGTATAGCTTGCCAATTATGCTGGCAAGGTCTTGCTTGCGCTCGACGCGCACCCTCAATGGGTTCCGAAATGGCGTCAACAATGTGTCCAAGGTATGACGACCCTGCTGAGATTCGGCCTCGCCTCTCCCGTGTTCCTGTGTTTTGCCGAGGGAATCAGCCACCGCCCGCCGCAACGGACTGGAACTACATCAATCGACTTGCAAATGCATCTAGGACGAAGACCATCGGTGCTGATTGTATTTTTGTCGTATAGCGCGCCGCCTCGACGAGCTCGGGTCCCGCCGGGGAAGCTTCCCCTGCGCGATTGAACTTTGCTGCCATCGCCTCGACCACGGTTGCTGCCGGCTCCATTGCCTGGTACTACCACCTCTACGGACCTGTGGCCTTTGCTGCTAGCCCTGCTGAGGAAGGGTACGTTTACACCAATATTGCATGTATTGAGCTCCTTGTGGTCGGGCTATCAGCCACCGCCGTCGCCTGCGGCATAAATTGCCTTCCTCGGCAATATGGGGTTCTTTATTCGACGACCATCCGCTGATTCGTCTCAACAGTCTACACGCTACACACTATCCCTGGGTTCACCAGCAGTGGCTCAAGACTTTCGACCACCAGGCGTAAGTTTTCCTCCCGCTGATCTCGGCATTCACGAGAGCATTTTCCGTCATGTGCAGTCGCCCGATACTGACATTCGACATTAGTCTTCGCCGAGGTTTCCAGGTCTACAGGGAAGTCTGTGCCAGTTGCCACTCCCTTAGCCGTATCCCTTACCGAACATTGGTTGGTGCCGTCTTGACCGTCGACGAGGCCAAGGCTCTCGCCGAGGAGAACGAGTACCCTGGTGAGCCTGATGAGCAGGGCGAGATCCAGATGCGACCCGGAAAGCTGGCCGACTACATTCCCGACCCATACAAGAACGAGGAGGCTGCACGATTCGCCAACAACGGTGCTCTCCCCCCTGATCTGAGCTTGATTGTCAAGGGCCGTCACGGTGGCTGTGACTACATCTTCAGCTTGTTGACCGGCTACCCTGATGCGCCTCCTGCGGGAGCTCAGGTCGCCCCTGGTATGAACTTCAACCCTTACTTCCCTGGAACTGGTATTGGTATGGCCCGTGTGCTCTACGACGGCCTTGTTGAATACGAGGATGGCACTCCTGCCTCCACCTCACAGATGGCCAAGGATGTTGTCGAGTTCCTCAACTGGGCTGCTGAGCCTGAAATGGACGACCGCAAGAAGATGGGCTTGAAGGTTTTGATTGTCACGTCGGCTCTCTGGGCCGTCAGTGTCTGGGTTAAGCGATACAAGTGGGCATGGCTGAAGTCGAGAAAGCTGGCCTACGACCCTCCTGCGGACTCCAAGGTTCGTCGCTAAGCGATTAGGCAAAGTTGTGCCTCGTGTGTATACTAGTCTCCCCCCTTAGAGATGCTCCTATGTTGGCGGAGGCGGGTAGATCGGAGAGAGCGTGGTCCAAAAATACTCAGGGAAGGAGAATGGATGGATGGTAGAGTGTAAATCAGATGAACGCAATTTCAATACCTTTACTTTTGTCGTAGCTACACAAAGCTGGCTATGGGGCGGCGTGTCTGCGTGACATATGACCAAGTGTGATAATTTGTAAGAGCAATGATGACTGTGATTGTATCAGCAGGATGTAGAAGAACTATGAATTGAATTGGCACCACAGCTAGTAATTCACCGCAGAGGTCAATCGGCACTTGGGCCATGCAGTGGGCTTTTGTGTGCTTCTCCCATGTCAAGTCACCAGTAATTGATTCAATAGCTCACAGCGTACTTTAGGATCTTAACTTCCCTGTAGCGTAGCAGGCATTTCTTCAGTGGCCCTGTCCACATCCACTATAATAGAACCACGAGGAACGTCTGCAGGCACTACGCTGTCTGGTACTTGCCTTCTTTAGGCACTTGGCTAGCGGGCATCCCTGCCAACTCGGTGGCTGATTGGACGAAACAGGGGCCCGTTTGACACCTACTCAGGCACTTGGCCCAAGTCTTCACTCCCTGCCGTTGCCTAGTCATCCGAAGAAAGAGACCACCGCCTTGCAACTACGCCAACTCAAACAACGGGCATACTACGAAAGGGCTTTGCTCTTCCGGATGTCAAAGGCCGAGCAGCACATAGACCCCATACCACGCATCTCGCCGGCTGGCTTGGCCTCTCTCGAAACCCAACCTCCCCTGGCGTGAAAATGCCCTATGTCGGGGACTGCAATGACATCCAGCCAGCACGAAAACGACGCCGAGACGACGACCACGACGGCAATGTCTACCGAATCTACAGCCCAGACAAGCAGCACCATGACATATACCTCGTGAACTCCACGGCAGACTTTGCTGCGGCCCGCAAGATGGTGCCACTCTCGGCGAAAAGAGCCCGCACGACGAGCGACGACGAGGGCAGTTTGGCACCATCGCATCGACGAAGATTGTCACAGCAAAAAGTGCTGCAGGCCCAGCCCGGTCCAGAAAATAGGCTACCTGTTCCGCACAACGCTGGCCTCCTCGCACCATGCTACATATGCCACCGTCGCCCGACGAAGAAGTCGGATCTAGACTCGTTTGCAGAGTGCCAGGGGTGCGGAGAGAGAGCGTGTTTCGTCTGCATTAGACAGTGCTACGGCTGGAACGCGGACGACGGCATGTCTGTTCTTTCAGAGCAGGAGGTGCTTTCACGATCATTCCACATGCACGACGCAGAGGACATGGAGCCCGAGCGCCGGGACGAGGTCAACATTCACGACGAGAATAAACACAGCGGCCCATACTCAATGCGTAACTACTCCGAGCACACGACCAGATATAGCAAGGGATGGGCTGCGTCGGGCCACCGCTCCGTAGTTTGCAGCAGGTGCTGCGTCGAAAGGGGCCGAGAGGGAGAAGTGGTTTGTTTGGGCTGTTTATCAGGCATGTCTGGCGTGTGAAGGACGCATCAAATAACGATTTAACGATTTAATTGGGATCCGGAATCTGTGAATACCGCATCAAGTTATCTTATTGCACCTCTGAGCGCATATCTGCCTCGTATTCCTTTGCTGGAGAGGGACTTGTGATATATTAGGAACCAGAGCGATGGCATTTCAGGGATTCATATGGCTTTTTTTATGTGTTTGGCGTAATGGTACCGTTTTATCCTTCTGTAAATAGCTACACCACAGGCACAATAGGTAGCGTGTAGAGCATCAGCCTCTTCACTAAATGTAGATAGTATTCTTTTCCTCCTAAAGGCTTGCCCACTATCAAAATGGACTTGGAGCTTGACAACTGTGTCACTACCGTCAACGCCAGCTTCTATTAATCGTCTGCTACAAACATCAGCATGGCACCTAGAAGCCCAACCTTCCGTGCTATCCTCTCATAGTCATACACAAAGGTTTCTAGCTTTAAAGTACACAAAATATATGCTCTCTAGTTGTACTGCATGTAGGTAGCCGTAGAGTTGAACTTGAGATTGCCCTTGATAACCTTATCCACCGCACTCAAGAAATCCTTCTCCGAAGCCACCTTTCTCCTTGCTCGGATAGCAAACATGCCAGCCTCAGTGCACACACTCCTCAACTCTGCGCCGGTAGCATTAGGGCAGAGACGAGAAATAAGCTCCCATCGGATATCTCGCTCGACGGACATACTCTTGGCGTGAATACGGAGAATGTTGGCTCGGCCCTCGAGATCAGGAAGAGAGAACTCGATCTTTCGGTCGATTCGACCAGGTCGCATTAGAGCGGGATCCAGGGTGGATGGTCTGTTGGTGGCAAACATGACCTTGATATTTCCTCGGGCATCGAAGCCGTCCAACTGGGTAATAAGCTCCAACATGGTCCTTTGTACTTCGTTGTCACCACCGGCACCATCGTCGAATCGGGCACCGCCAACAGCATCGATTTCATCAAAGAAGATGATGCAGGCCTTCTTCGTACGCGCCATTTCAAACAACTCACGGACCATTCGCGCACCCTCACCGACGTACTTTTGAACCAGTTCGCTGCCAATGACTCGGATAAAGGTCGCGTCGGTTCTGTTGGCAACAGCGCGGGCGCACAGTGTCTTGCCGGTTCCCGGGGGTCCGTAGAGAAGAGCGCCTTTCGGGGGATCAATACCCAGATTGACGAACCGCTCTGGAGATAACAAGGGCATTTCAACAACTTCCCGCAGCTTCTCGACCTGTTCTTTGCAGCCACCAACATCGCCGTATGTGACATCGGGCTTCTCTTCGACCGTCATCATGGTAACACTCGCATCGATCTTGGGTGGCAGTGGTAGCATGATCTGGTACTTGTTACGGTCGACACCAACGCGCATTCCCTCCTCAATATCTGTCGGGCTCACGCGGTCCCCTAGCTGGACCACGAACTTGGCGATTTGCTTGACGTTGATGACGTACTTCTTCTTCGACTCGTCGCCTTTCTCATCTTCGATTATCTTGGTGCAGCGTGCTACCTGAAAAGGCTGCTCTTCGGACATTCGTTGTCGGTCAGCGGCGACGTCCCATAGATGCGGAGGGGCGAGACCGGTGTCAGATTCCTGCTCAAAGTTAGGCACGGGCAGGTAGTGAAGGAATGGGAGGAGCAGTGGCTCGTACTTTGACGCCAATCTTCTCATCTACGCTTTGTTGTTTGTCTTTGATCTGCTTCTCCAGCTTCTTGATTGCTGCCCCATATGGCGCGGCGCCATACGTCTTCAAGACTTGAATATCCCTTGGAAGCTGTTAGCTGGTCCATCTCAGGCACTGCCGATTCTTGGGGGGGCGTTTCGTACTCATCGGTCAAGGGAGTAATCTTCTTCTCTTCTATCTCATCGTCGGCGAACTTCTTCTGGTACTTCTCCCAGTTTTGACCAGTCGCGGAAGGCTAGTTACGGTTAGTCGTTGATGAGACGGCCAGGCCAGTCTTTGCACATTGGGCCAAGGTACCATGATGGGAATCCGCCTACAGGGCGCGTCGCCGACAGATAGTGGTAGTTGGGTTTATAATTTGAATGTATTGGGATGCGCAAAAACAGAATATGGGTGTGGAGTTGATCCTGCGGGTAGAGGCAAGTCTGGTAGAAGGAGAGGCTCTGCTTTGTGTGTCGTTGGTAATGATGGCAATGGGTGCAGGCAATGGCAGCATTCCGTAATCTCAGTAGGTTGCCTTGAGCTATGAGCACGGGCCACAGTGACCAGGACGTCTGGCACTAAACCCTCTTGGGTCGCCCACAGTATTGTGAGCAGCGCCAATGGTATTGCCACAAGTGCTGGTCGGAGCATGGATAATCTCAGTCCCGACACCAAAATTTCTGGAGACCGCGTTTACGGCGGAGTAGGGCAGAAGGTGGCAGAAGGTGGGATATCACATCCAGGCTGCCAACATCCCGCCTTTCGACGACCTTGCAACATCTCGACCTCAACTACAGAATTCGAGGAAAGTCGGGCGGTTGAAATTCGTCGTCATCATGTCAGCCTCCGCAGTTTCTGCTGGGCAGTCTCAAAATGCCACCTTCAGAGTACGATGAGCTTGTGCTAGCCCCCCCTAAGCTGTGCATCACCCCGCTAACAAGCTCTTAGGACAAGGAGAAGCCCATGGCTGTGCGCTCGTCCAACATTGTCGCCGCCAGAGGTGCGATGAAACCCAGTCAACACCATGATACCAGTATGCTAACTAGTATGCAGCTGTTGCCGATGCCATCCGAACGTCCCTGGGACCTCGAGGAATGGACAAGATGATTCGAAGCGGAAAAGGAGAAACAATCATTACGAACGATGGGCACACCATGCTGAAGAGCATGTCGGTCATGCACCCTACCGCCAAGATGCTGGTGAAGCTGGCTGGCGCTCAGGATGTCGAGGCTGGTGATGGCACAACCTCCGTCGTCGTCATCTGTGGTAGCTTGCTCGGCGCTGCAGACCGACTTCTGTCCAAGGGCATCCACCCCTCAGCCATCTCGGAGTCTTTCCAGCGAGCGTCAGCTGCTGCTGTCGAGGTTCTTCATGACATGTCCCAACCCATTACCCTGAGCGACACTTCTGCCCTCCTGCAGGCCGCCAATACCTCACTGTCGTCCAAGATTGTTTCACAATACTCGAATCTGCTTGGCCCAATGGCTGTTAATGCTGTTACCAAGGTAATCGACGTCAAGACCGCCGACAATGTTGACCTGAGAAATATTCGCATCATCAGGAAGGTTGGAGGCACAATTGAGGACAGCGAGCTTGTTCCTGGTCTTGTCCTGAACCAGCCAGTCTTGAAGAATGCCGGAGGTCCTGTCAGGATGGAGAAGGCACGCATTGGTCTTATCCAGTTCCAGCTCAGCCCTCCTAAGCCAGATGTAAGTTGGATTCCTACACCCCGCAATGCAGACATGTGCGCTTACTCTTGCATTTTCTAGATGGAAAACACTATCCAGGTCAACGATTACCGACAGATGGACAAGATTGTCAAAGAAGAGCGTCTCTACCTCCTGAACATGGCCAAAAAGATCAAGAAGGCCAAGTGCAACGTCCTGCTTATCCAGAAATCAATTCTGCGCGACGCCGTCAACGATCTATCACTGCACTTCCTGGCTAAGCTGGGAATTCTTGCTATCAAAGACATTGAGCGGGACGAGGTGGAGTTTATCTGCAAGTCAACTGGCTGCAAGCCCATTGCGGACATCGACTCTTTTACTGAGGACAAGCTGGGATATGCCGAGTTGGTCGAAGAGGCACAATCTTCAGGCTCACGCATGGTAAAGGTCACCGGTGCCAAGGCCACTGGAAAGACGGTTTCCATCGTTGTCAGAGGAGCCAACTCTTTGATTTTGGAAGAAGCTGAGCGAAGTTTGCACGACGCTCTTTGCGTCATGCGCTGCTTGGTCAAGAAGAAGGCTCTCATTGCCGGCGGTGGTGCCGCTGAGATTGAGATTGCCGCACAACTTTCTAAGCAGGCCCGTAGCCTGACAGGCACCGAGGCCATTTGCTGGAAGGCATTTGCTGACGCCATGGAGGTTGTTCCTACTACTCTGGCCGAAAACGCTGGTTTGAACAGCATCAAGGTCGTCACGGATCTGAGACATCGACACGAGATGGGAGAGAAGAACGCTGGAGTCAGCATCAAGTCTGGCGGCGTCAACACCAACATCTCCAAAGAGAATGTCTTGCAGCCTCTGTTGGTGAGCACAAGTGCCATTGAGCTGGCTGCCGAAACGGTGAAGATGATTTTGAGAATAGACGACATTGCCCTCACGCGATGAAGTGGAAGTATGCAGGGGGGTTGATGTATGATAATATCTAGCACAACAAAAAGGAATAGAGTAAAAATGGGGGCCATGTGATACCAGAAACTTGGAACTGCTCCTCTTTATTATTTTGATACAATCATGTGAAGCAGTTTGGTGGGCAAGAGACAGGGCAACAACAACACGGGTCGCGCCTTCCTCTTTGGTGCCTTGCTTCCGGTGTGCAATCTATCGCCTGGTACCTATTGTCTTGAGATCTCTGCTCGGCTCTTGGGTAATCTGCAATGTAGCAAGGGATTGAGCCCGCTTGCAAAACCCTTGAGCTGCGACATCTGCGACCTGACAGTCACCACAAAGCCTGTACAGGGGCTGATTTGAGGGTTGCCCGCAATGCCTCGTCGAAGCACCCGCAACCAATCTGAGGATGACTCTGACCCCAGTGTTGTCGCCATGAATGCACCGCAGCGCATCCTACAGGTACTCTTGACCTCCATAAATGACTCGGAATCAGTGCCCAATTCACTCATTGCGCCTGTAGCTGAAGAGGGAGCGAGATGAGCGTGCCAAAGCTATTGTGGACGAGGCAGAGAAAGCATTAGCTTCCGTGAGAAAGCGAGCCATCTCGTACAAGGAAAAAAGGCGTCAAGAGAGGTACGTGCTACCCAAACCCCCCTTGTGTCTTTTATAATCTCATGACGAGTTAGTGCAACTAGGCTGGCGCAGCAACTGAATAGCATCATCACCCTTGTTGAAAAGAGAAAGCAAATTGAGAAGAAGATGCTAGATATTGTGGCAGATGTGCATTCTACAATGCAGGAAGTGGAAGAGATGATGCTGGCAGGATACAAGGGGAGACACAAGGACGCGAAGCAGTGTTTGAATGCCCTCGGCGCGAAGGTCCACCAACGCCCGGAATGAGCGTCAGATGCCGTCATTAAGATCCCTCTGCGCCCCCTAAACTCTCGGTAGCGTGAAAGTGCACCGGTGGGCCAAAGTTGTCACCCTCGTGGACAAAATGCACTCTAGGGCAAATGTCGTTATCTTAGGGGGGTATCCAATGCCTTGTATTTTCCGTAATCCGTCTATTTAATGAAACAAGATAATGTACACGGCGATGTTACAGCCGAAACTCGAAGGAGACCATGTCCGCCCTTATTTACACCTTGTAGCCGAAGCCGAGCATGCAGCTCTTGTATTGTTCGACGAGGGATCTGCAGTCGGCAGCCGGATCTGACGCTTTTGAGAAGAGCATGCACTCGTCTCTCTTGGACTTTTCCTCCTTGCACACGCAGCAAGGCTGTTCAGCACGCGTTAGTTTGCAAATTAACAATAAAAATAAAATAAAAACGGCAATTAGGCAGACGACTGGCGCAGGTGTGTGTATTCTGACCTTAGGCTTCTGGATGCTGTCGGATGCAGCGGCGGGAGCCGCTTGCGCCGAGGAGGCTGCTGGAATTGTTAGCGACGGGGAGCTTCAGCGCAAGAGACGACGGGCGATTGGCGTACGGAAGGAAATGGTCTTGGCGTCCATGATGCTGTGATTGCGTGTCGATGGAAAAAGGTACAATCGACGGAAGAAAGCTGGTTGTCTTTTTTTTTTTTTTTGGAAGGTGACAAACGATGACAAGCAGTTGTTCTACATACCTACAGAGTACTTAGGTAGGTGGTGTATTTCTAAGCCGTGGATGACCAATCATTGCACTGGAAATTTGCGCAGGTACAGAGTGCAGGATGCGTTTCTCGCCACACTGCAGCCAATTGCTAGCGGCGCCATGGATGGGAAGGAGCACGCAAGACATTGAATCGAGGCACCTCGGAAAATATCGCGCAAGGCCAATTTTTTACATCTAGTTTCTCGTATGTTCACAATGTCCGTATCTATCCTACAGCAGTGGTTTTCCCGCGTGCAATGCATCATGCCTGCTCCACCTTCTATACAAGCCGAGAATATTAACAACACTAAGCTAGGAGGTAAACCCTGCTAGATGTGTTTAGTCAGCCAGGTCTGATGGCAACTGAACTACCCGCGGTACCGGGGAGGAAAACAAACGAGGTTGGCATATACGCATGATGAGCAGAAGTGTCACGTATACGATCGTCATATGCCGTCTAGGATGTGTTGGGGGCTGCAGGAAACAGGTGGCGTCTCTCTCACACCCCCAAAGTATTTTGGCAAGCGCTGGTGGCGCGGGGCTCCGTCATGCTGCTTTCATCCTCTGCCAATTCCCGCGACATGGTGTCATTTGACATGAACTGGACTCTGAACTAGTTTTGTATTCGCGCAGCATACTCGCTTGAATTGAGTACAGCTCCGCCTGAACACGGACAAGGCACAGCTCCGTGTCCGATTGCAAGCACCACCATGACAAAAAACACTGCCCAAATTCAAGCGCAAAGGTTCTGCTCCGTAGACACGAGCGACTTGTTCCATAGAGATGATGTCAAAATTATCTTCATTATGGCATGACATGTCATGACGGGTGCTACACGGTCGATGACTTGGAGAGCGAGGCGCAGCTGTGCGAAAAGCTTACAAGTTGGTTCTTCATAATGACGAATGCGATCTAAACTGACGTTGAAGCAGGAGCACCACAGAGAATCAACAGAGGGACCGACCCCCATTCGTGTACATTGTAGAATGAATCTCCCGCTGGAGAGCACCAAGTTGCGAAATAGACGAGCGCGCGCTTTTCCCCATGCGAAAAGGCAACAACCATGGCGAGATGCAAAGGCCCCCGGAAAACCACACGACGCAGCTTCATGCCCCCTACACCCGCTGCAGAACCTGAACCTCCCACGACAACCTGTCGATGGACTCGCCGGCGCGGAGACGGTCCATGACGGCCAGCGCATCCTGGGCGCCTACAGTCTGCAAATAGTCGTAGAGGGCCTTGACACGACTGTGTTCGGCCTGCAAAGCGGCCAAGCGACGGCTGTACATCTGGAACTCCAGGTCTGACTCAATAGCGCGGTATCGGGCGCGGCGGCCCCCCCTTTGTCGGAGAGGACCATGGCCACGGGAGTCCTGGAAGGAGAGGAAACATGTCAGTCATGTTTGGGGCATGGAGAGCGGGAGAGCGGGAGAGCAGGAGAGCAGGGTGGGTAGGTACCTGTGAAGAAGTGGTGTCGCGGCTCATGGTAGGCGAAAATGGCAGATGCAGTCAAGCATCCGAGCAGAAATGAATTGCATCCCGAGAGCGGGATGGCCGCGGGTTTTGAGTCTGGGATTTTTTTTTTTTTGTGCCAGCCCCTGATGCGGTTCCCGGTCTCATAACAGCGCCATCATCTTCTTGTAAGTCTATTGTAATTACCGCTTCTGGCGACGGGTTTGGTGCTGCGTCGTTGGGGGCCGCTTTGTGCTGCCGGGGGCTCCACGGGCCAGCGAATCAAGGAGCTTCGTCATTTGTCGCCAGAAGCGTGGCAGTCATAGAATCGTCATTTGGCAGCCAACCTGCGCCGCCCCTGCGTCTGCGAAACTGGTGAGCCCACACCGCCCTTGGCACTGGGTCAAACAGGCTCGTCTGAAGTGACGATGCTACCTCATGCCACGTGCCCCTTGTGTGAGGTATTTTGCCTCGCTCCCTCCATGGGTGGATGGGGAGAGGGTGCAGATGGGCAACACGTGAAGGTAGTCGCAACAACAGAGCAAAAAAATAAGTAAAAATAAAAATAATAATGGCTGCGTGACAAAACAGGCAGTGGGGCAAAATGACATTCGCATGACTCCGTGTTTTCGAATCCGCCAGGTGCAAAGATGCTCCTCTACGCGAATTGATGATGCCGCCTCTGTTATTCCCTAGGGTAGGATCACGGCTCTCGGCGTGGGACCAGAGTCGGGTTAAAAAGGCCCCATCGGGACCGATAAGGGAAAAAAAAAGGGTCCACCCAGTCTGGTCTGTGTCCGTCGCGGGGTATCACCCCCGAGGCTCCGAAGCTGACTCTGGAGCAGTGCGACCCGGCACCAGCTGGAAGCCACGCGGCTCCAGGGGAAAGGTGGCGTCAGCAGCAGCCTGTGACTCAAGACAAGACCCCAGTGGCAACTTTCCTCACTGGTCTCGCCAATTGTCTTGGGGGTTTGGCAACAATGTGAGACGGAGACGGCCCAGCTCCTGACGACTTACACTGGACGCGCGGCGCCCAATTTGCCTGCTGGGACGTGGTGAGATGGTGTGACGGCTTCAGCAGTCCGGCACTCCGTCATGATCTGGAGCATTCCATCATGGAAAGAACAACGACGTCGCTTGCGTCGGCTCTTGACTGCCTTGCAGGTGCTTACGTGGATCTATTGCCTGCTTGACCGTGGTCGAGTCTGTGACCTCTGTGTATCTAGGTGCGGAGTAGCAAAGTATATAAGGACACGGCCATCTGTCTTGTAGCATGCTACCCTCCCCAGAGAACCAGTCTCTTGTACTCCGTACACCATCCTCTTACCAACGACGAGATCACTTGATATCGGCAACCATGACCCATGACCACCAACACCCCCAACCCCAACCCCAAAGCTTCTGGGACTCTCTCTCCGGCCTGGTCCCAAGCCGCCCCGGGAATGGTGTAGACCACCATAACCCCCAGTCTCCTCCTCCTCCGCCTCAGTTTACCGGCGCCTTTCCATTTGGCCGAGCGTGGCCCCATGGACCGCCCCAGGGCCCTCAGCACGGCGGACCTCCCCCGGCGGGAGTAGGTCGCGGCCCGTGGGATGCAGACTTTGACTGGAGCGAATGGTTCGGCAACGAGCGCGATGACGACCACGGCCCAAGGTCCTGCCGTCACGGCCGCCACCACCACCGACACTGCGACCAAGGTAGCGACGAGGAAGGCCAGCGCTCCGGCGGCGACAAGGAAAACGAAAAAGACGAGCCCCCTCGGACAATGGACGACGCAGTGGTGCCCGATCCCGAAGAAGTTGCGCCCCAAGACGCCGAATACCCCCCGCCCCCCTACGGAGCCGGTCGTCGAGGCGGCCGATCCCAGCGCGGGGCCCCCTGGCGCCGTGGAGGCAGCGGTCATCGCGGCAGATGGGGAGCACGGCATGACCCCCGCGGCGGCTCGTTTGATTTCCCTTCCGTGATAAGAGGCTTCATGAACCACCCCTTCTTCCAGACCATGCGCGACCAAGCCGAGCGATATCGGACCGGCGAGGCAGCCAACGATGCCGACGCATTCTCACCCCCCGTCGACGTCTTCAACACCCAGTCTTCCTTTGTCGTGCATGTGGCCCTGCCCGGTGCCAAGAAGGAAGACGTTGGTGTCAACTGGAACCCAGACACGAGCACGCTCAGCATTGCCGGTGTTGTTCACCGACCAGGCGACGAGGCCTTTATCCAGAGCCTGGTGTCGGGCGAAAGGAGGGTGGGAATGTTTGAGAGAAGCATCTCGCTGCCTCCGGCCGGCGCGCCGGAAAAGGACAGCGTAGATGGCTTCGGCATCACGGCCAAGATGGAGAATGGCGTTTTGGTCGTGCTTGTGCCCAAGACGGAGAGGGAATGGACCGAGATTCGCAAAGTCGATGTTGAGTAACGGCCGGCGAGCCGTGTTTTGGCTGCCTTTTTTTCCTTCGTTTTTTTGCTTCTGAATGTTTGATCCGCAACCTTTGGTAGATGTCATTGCCTCAATAATAGTACATGTTATTCCTATCAAAACACAGCACAAGCTGGAACATGTCGTGAAAGTGTCAAGACTGAACGAAGCAGCCGTCTCCGTCGTCAAGTCGTTACCTCAGACCTGCCTAGCGCCCTGCTAGTAATCCATCAAGCAGATAGGGGGGGGGGGGGGTTCCAGCATGTAACCATCATGCACGTGTGCTCTCCAAACAGGTATAAATTGATCCTTCTCCCACACCCAAGATGACGCAAAAAGCATACCTGCCCCCATGCAGGCCAATATGCCGGTAAAAGAGCGCCTCGAATCCTTCTTCCAGCCGCTGCGGCTCATCATCCCCTCGCTGAAATGTACGCACCCCCCCTTCCTACATACGCGTACGCACACGCCGACTGACAAGACTAGCACACTACGCTGCCTTTAAGCAGCTATTTGCCCAGCACGGCCCATGGGCGCTCACGCGCGTCTCTGAGATTCGCAACATGGGTGTAGAAACCTTGCTCAGAGCATACCGTACGTCTTCTCGCCCCATAGCTAGGCTAGCACGCTTCTGACCCAGAGCAGGAGAAGGCTTCATCGCATACGAAGACACTACCTGCGTGCCGGAGCTTGTCTGTTCCTCGGTAGGGGTGACGCTGGACATGGGGCCCGGCGTGGGCAGCCAGATGCACCGTCTTCCAGCGACCGTGACGGCAGTGTACGGCGTCGAGCCCAACGCGGGGTTTGCAGAGGACATTGCTGCTGCCCGGGCAAAGTGCGGCCTCGAGGACAAGTATATGCTTGTGCACGCCGGGATAGAAGATGGCCACGCGCTGGAGCGGCATGGCATCGTCAAAGGATCCGTGGACACGGTGCTTTGTATCCAGGTCTTGTGCTCCGTCGACGACCCGGAGCTGGTCATGAAGCAGGTGTGGAAGTTGCTGAAGCCCGGGGGACGCTTCATCTTCTGGGAGCATGGCCGGAGTCGTGATTTTTGGACGCGCGCGGCCCAAGGTATGCATGCGTATACACCTTGTGCCTCCCGGGTGGCTAATTGCTGTCGTGCCTAGTCTTTTGGAACCCGGCCTGGAGCGCACTCGTTGGCGGGTGCTGCTTGACTCGCCAAGTTACTCCTGCTATTCTTGCTGCTGGCGCGTGGGAGAGTGCTCACGATATAAACCAGGATCAGGAGCCGTACTCTCTTTTGCCCAGGACTTGGGGCGTGCCCATCAAGCAGGCATCTTGATCCAGTCACTTGGACGCTCCAACGGTAACCGCCTTGGGAAGAATGTAAACGGTTCAGTTTCCAATTGGATATATCTTCTATGTACAAATAAGGCGAACAATGCTGCTACATTATCCCCCTTGGTGAAAACGTGTTGCGACACAAGAAACAAGAAAAAGGGGGTCAGATGCTGCTGCGTGGCTCTTTCTCGACAACGGCTGGCTTTCGCGCCTGCGCCTATGCTATGGGGGTATATGCTAGAAGATTAGGTCTTGTAACGGGTGTGTGTGAGGTACTGCACACATCTCTCAACCTCGACGACATCCCAAATAACCGATAGAAGAAACCAATTGAAATAATTAACTCCGGGTATGTTGGCATAAGTCATAATGCGCTGCTGGTGCTTCTATGTTGGATTCGATTGAAAGGGACAAAGGGAAAGGAGTAAAAGAGGAAAAAAGAAAAAAAAAAGAATCAGGGTTTACAGCGTTAGCTCGCTAGCAATCTCCTCGCGGACATGTTTGCACCACTTGAGGATGGCCGCCTCGAATGCTTGCCATACTTCGGGCCCATTGTTGTAAACCACGCCCAAAACGTCAACTTTGAGCTGTACCTCAAAGCGTAGTTCGGCCGCCTTGACCCAGTAGCGGAGGTTGTCGGCACATCTGTAGGGCTTCTGTGTATCCGAGTGAAAGGTTGGTATCGCACCAAAGCGCCTCCTAGACTTCTTGACAGCAGCATTATGCAGCTTGACCAGCCGGAGGCCGTTCTGAAAGCCTTGAAGGAACCGAGTCGGGCAATCGGTTGCTTGGGATAAAGGCGTCCATTCGGGCAGAGGGTCATCTGGGTCCAGAGATGTGAGGAAGGCCCATTCTCGCTCCACCTCCTTTCCTGTCCAGTCGCCGTTGAGCCAGGTCCAGCTCCTGCGTTCTGCCTGCTCAGCAACTTCGATTTCATGCTCCTTGGTCAGGATATCAAAGACACTCTCGATCCAGCCGACCATTCTCTTGATTTCCTCGTCCCTCAAGCCGCCCTTGAAGTTTCTCGTGGCCATCTGCTTCAAGACTTCCATCACAGCCAAGAGGTCAGCCCGAATCTGTTTTTCAGATTTAATAGAATCTAGGCGATCCGGCATCTCATGAGCAGTGTAGTACATCTTGGCCGCTCGGATGGCCAAGGTCGCTACATCGAGGATGTGCATGCCTTGCAGTTCATACCAGCCTTGTGTATTCTCCTCGGGCATATTGGGCAACTGCGGAGCATTTAAAGACTGCTGGAACGAACCGGCCTTTCGAGCTTGCACTTCGACCAGAGCCTTTTGGGCGTCTCGGAGAGACTTTTCCAGCTCCGCCTTCAATTCGTCTATCGTGGGAGGCTTAGGAACCGGAATCTCCTTATGATGGTATGTGCTAACAGTTGGAGGTAGCATGCCTGGATCTGACTCGGCAAAACTATCCTCGAAGTAGTCTTCGTCAACCTCCTCTGTTGGGGAGCCGACGATGGCGCCGGACTCCATGGCATAGCCCGCATGCTCTGGACTGCTGCCCATAGAAGCGTAGGACGAGTCTGCATCTGAACCGAGCATATGAGGGGCAGAGCCGGTGCCTTCAAGGAGTGACAAATCCAGCGTGGCACGCTGATTGGGCTTCTTGCGCGCGAGCTGGCCGCCCTTGCCATCCAAGAGGCCAGTTCTTGCAAAGTAATACTGCAAGTGAGCAATGCTGCCCAAGCTCATGACGCTGTCTCTCGATCTGGCGCTGGCAGCAAAGTCTGTGGCTTGTGGTCGAACATAACCTCTTCTTCGGCCCTTGCTGTCCACACTGTGTGTCGACTGTCTCGAAATGTTGGAGACGTCCGACAGGCGCGACGAGCGGTATGATGCAGAAGATTGGCGAGAGAAGAGCTCGCTGCCCAAGGAATCGCGAGGGCTCACATCAGTTGCCGAGCCATGAGACACGGACGAAGCAGTCGACACGCGTCGAGAGATGTCGGGGCAAGCTCCAATGGCCAGTGTGGGGTGAGAAACGGGAGACGCAGCGCGGTGCATTTGATGCTCGTTGATGGTGGCCATGTTCGCGGTCCGAGCCTCTTCGACCGTGAGCAAGGGAGGACTATACACGCTATCAAAGCTGGGACCTGGTCTGTTGTCACTCTTGTCACTGTTGTTGCTGTGGCCGTGTCGGTTGTGGTCGAAGCTGTGTGTGTGTTCCTTGTTCGAGGTGGGACGTGAATGTGGTTGTACTGTGTAAACAGTCTGAAGCCCGGAAGGTGGCTCTGCGCAACGAGCCCCAGGCGACTGTAGAGGCGGGCGCTCGCGGGGGTGCTGGAACGGGCAGATCAACAAGACGTTGGGTTCTCGACTTGCGTCGGGAAAGCGAACAGTAGGGCTGGGAGTTGAAGATTGCGGCAGCCGTGACAGGAGAGCAAGGTGGTCGAGGTCAGGGGTCATCTGTAAGCGTGATGAGGACGTCTGGTGGTTGGCTGATGAGCCTGGCCACTGAAATTGCTCCTCGACGCCGGCAAAGGCGGGGAGGACCAGGGGCCCTGGGTTGCGGATTTGCTGATGATGGCCAGAGAGACTCACTCGTGCCTTGGCCGAGATGGATGGAGCATGGACGAGTCTTTTGCCGCAGCATACATACTTAAGTACTCCGTACGTATAGGATGTGTCTCAGCGCCATTCCCCGGGGCAACGGCTAAGAGTGTAAGAGCCTGGTGGCCAGCGGCCACTGACCAGTGCATTCCCCAGAAAGCCGTCAATAGCAGCAGCTGCAGCCCTTGGAATGCTCAAGCTGCATTGTGTTACCAAGCACAGAGGGCATCAGACCTTCCACGACCTAGGCCAGGCCCACCCAGGGTGTACAAAGACCGGAGCTGTCACGTCGGTGCAATTGTCGATTTGCTTACTTAAGTAGCATTTGCTGTTTTCGCTGCTTTGTAGTGGCCTGGATGGGCGGATCCTGGCATCAAATCAAATCAAATCTTCCACACCAACAGCAGCAACTCCGTACAGCCTGCCCAGTACGGAGTACGGCACTTGCAAATGACGTGCATGGCCGATTTCTTCTTGTCTTTGGCGGGCTGCCGCATTTCAGACCCTTCGTTTCATGCTGCTAGATCAAAGCTTACATGGGCCGGGACGGTGACAAGGTGAAACGTCAAGCGTGCACTATTAAATGCACCTCGTCTGGTGAGAATCAACGCGAACACCCAAGCGGGCATGAGGCAAGGGAGGAAATAATTTGCCCAGTACTCCGTACATACAAAGTGACAACGACCATTAGGAAGGTCAGAAGGCGGCCCAATGAATTGATTCAGGGCAACAACGCTCTGGACTGACACAATGTCTTGAGTGGCCGACATGCCGCCTCGCCCAATTTACCAACAGAGCCAATAATTGCTTGTTATGGTGAGAAGATGTACGAATTGCTCGTTTCTTGACTAGCGCAGTGGATCGACAGCCAGATGCTTGGCTTGAACAAAGCACAATCGGGCCGCATTTCTCATCTCCGAATCTCATCCGCCTGTTTCTTCCTTCTTCCTCTCTCTTTCCATCTGGAGATGAAATCAAAAACACCATCACTCAGCCAGGATCAGCCATGGCTCGTTTGTCTTGATCTCTGGCATCCGGCCCGGTGTGGGGGTGAGTTTCATTTCATACCTCATTTCGGCCTGCCTCAGCATTGGCACGTCTGGAGGAACTTGGCGGTTGCTCACGGAAGCTCTCTGCGCCCATATCCAGCGTCAAGCGTCAGGGATTATGCGCCTCGTGGCCACGAGTCCCGGCTTGCTGGTAACACATAGCCGCCTGAGGGACCCAACACTTACAGGGGGCTTGGAATGGCCCACTGGCGAAATGGGTGCAAGTTTATTAATGTGTTATTAATGAGCAAGGAGGGATGCATCGAACAAACCTCAAATTCAAATGCCTGATTTCAGGCCCAGGGGCTACCGCGGAGACCTCTCTCCTCCATAACAACATCCCCACGCGTCTCAAGGTTGCACCCGTGCACCAGTCGTGTAAAGCTCGAGACGACGCTATTTCGTGGCGCATGGTTTCGAGCCACATCAAGTTGCTGAGGGGGAGACAACTCGCGTCTGCAGGTAGTTGGCTGCAAGACAGTGGTTTAACCTGCGGCTAGTAAGGAGCAGTAGTCCCGTGTTTCGGATCTTATGATTTTTGCCATGCTGTCATGACCTCAGCTTCAGTTTCCACTTCTACCATCTTACAAACCCGTCTTTGTTTCTTCTTCCTCTGGCTTGGTTGCAGCTCCCAGCTCTCGTGGCGCAAAAAGGCTAAGAATTGTGACTTGCAGTCTGCCGGTGCCCACTCGTTCATTCAACCCTGGGCACAAAACGCCTCCCTGCTCTTAGTATAATATCGTACCTTCCCAGCCCGGACCTGGGCTGTAATTTTACCTCTTCTGTGAGCTCATCTCTCGAGTTTCGTCCCTTTCCCTTCGTCTCTCGTCGACCTTAACGCTTCGTCCCGATCAATCCTCCTTTCTTCGTACTGTTGCAGGTCGGGTGTGCAGCTCCTTCCCCAGGGCTCTAAGTTTCTCGGCCAGTGCTGGACAAGGAAGGAGCAACTCGACAGGAGCAAGGAAGGGGGGCACAACCAGCAACAACGACACCAATCCCCGAATTCTGATTCGCCATGCAATTTCATTCTCTTTCTGAGCAACACTTGAACACAGAAGCTCACGCACTCCTGAATCTTGGGCTCTAACCGTATTGAAGCACATCGGACGCACCAAACCATACGGCACCTTGCCAAGACCTACCTGTTCTTGCTCACTGCACGTCTCGAGCTGCGTATGCAGACCCGTCCCCTGGCAGTCTCACCTGCACGGCCTGCAGACGAAGCGGTCTGCTTGCTGCACGTCGCCGGGGCCGAATCGCACAACGCCAACTCGAACTCCTGACGACCAACCCAACCATCGGCCACAATTTCCTTCCGCTCTGGCACCCATCATCCAAGTTATACCGCGTTCGCCCATATCATTCCTCGCCCACTTTTTTTTTGGGCCCTTGTTGCCGCATCCCCTACCACCCGGCTTTTGCAGCTGTCCAACAGCCACAAAAGACATCAATCTGACAGACGAAAACACGCCCCCTAGCTGTTAGGGCCGCAACCAATATCGGAATCACATGGTGGCCGTGGCCATTTGACTGCACACGTCTGGAGCCACGTTTTCACCTAGCCTGGGAGCTAATTCAACATTCACTGGTTAATGATTTCTTATCAGAGCTCTGTCTTGCTCTCATCCCGTCCTGAAGTCATATTTTCTCATCTGCTAGGCCGCAGCTCCACCTGCCACATACGATACAGTATAAACTGCGATTCCTGCCCCGCTCCCAAGGTTCCACTGCTGCGCCCTAAATTGGAGGCGCCTTGGATGCCCACAGAGCCCCTGCGCCTGTGCCTGAGCCTGTGCCAGCGGCCCCTTGCTGGAGAGTCTCGCAAGCTTTGCAGCACCAGCTCGAGTCGCCCGTCTTCCCAGAGATTTCATAGTTATGACCACCGACCGACCTGTTTGTGGTGTCATAACCCACACTGTGCCTGTGCATGCTGGCATCAAGGACGACGAAACTGCCCTGGCCTTGCCAAACGAAGAACTTGATAGTCAGCAGTCTCTGCACCTCAACCAACAGAAACAACACGAAAATGTGGCCTACGACGTCTTGAGCTTTGCCCCTGCTCTCAGCGATCATAGCTCTGGAGTCCCAGTTCCACGTGGCCCAATTGCCGCGAGCACTGCGCCCACCAGCAGCTTCGACGAACCAAACACATTTCCCATTCCCATTCCCATTGACACGCCCGCGTTAAGTCGCAGCACCACGAACAACACCGCCCGCAGCACGAGCAGCGGGAGCCTCACTGGCGGCAAAGCTAGCAGCACCACCGACAGCGACTCTCCCACTCTCACACACGCGTCCGACCCTAAGCTGCCTCATCACCAACCTCCACCTTCTGCAGTCCGCAAGACTTCACCCGGTCTTGCCGCTAGACTAAAAGCTCTTGGCTTCGGGGCCTCAAAACAGACAACTGCGGGCCACAGCATCCAACACGACCACATAGGTCGTCTCGACGAACAGCAACTCCGCCAACTGGACGAGAAACACCAGGCCAACTCTATTAGCTCGATCATTGCCAGGCGTGGACGGCCTTGGAAAGGCGCGGGCGCCTCCACATCGGCCCTGCTTAATTCAGCGGTTGAGCCCATTGTCGCCGCCGAATCACCTCTGCTACCCGAGATAAGAACGCCGGAGCCTCTGGCCATGGACACACAGAAGTACCGTCTGCCTGATCACACCAACGGCAACGGTACCAAAGTCACTCTCGATACCCGACGCGAGCATATCGAACGCACTACACGCCCTCAATCTCCCCTAGAATCCTCTACTCCTCCGCCTCCGCCCCCGAAAGACACGCCGTCTCCTGTTACACCTCCCCCCGCCGAGTCTCCAAGTGAATATGTTGCTGGGTTGAACTCATATTTCACGCCCGGCCACAACCGACCCGGCTCAATATATACGCTATCCCGGGCTTCCTTTGCGAATCAACTGGCTCAGTTGACCTCTCTTCAACTGCCTGATGCTGAAACTTTGTCGAGCAAGGTCTCTGCTATCAGAACTGCTCATGTAGCTACAAAGGCGCTCATCAACGCCTCGGAGCAAATACGGAGCTGGATTTGCAAAGCACAAGAAGTCATTGGCGGCCTTGACAGTGAAGACGATGTTGAATGGGCCGCTGCTGGAGGCCGAGAAGGTCTGGAAGAAGTTGAAAATGCCATCACCCGCTTTGAAGACCTGATCAAGGCTTATATCGGGGCTATTGAGGAACTGCAGAAACGGAGTGACATTGTTCACGTCCATTCTGAAGATCTGAAGAAAGCAGTGGCTCAGATGGAACTGATTATTGAAGAGTGGGCTCACATCCGTGCTACCCTGCAAAGCGTGCGGGTGCAAGTTGAGATTGCCATGGAATGGGAAGAGCTGTGGAACAATGTTCTGGGAGACATTCAAGGCGAGATGGACGAACTGAGCAGGTTGGTTTTCGAAATGGAGGAGCGTCGACACAAGAGTGTTGTTGCTGCGTCTGGCGGCGACAACGTTGATATTGGGGATCTGGAAAGTATCGTCGAGGATACACCACCACCTGCTGCCAGGCTGCATGCCCAAAGTCGCTTCAGTCTGCCGTCGGTGCCCATGAGCCCTGGCTCTCCAGGCACGCCTAGCCTTTCACAAGATGATTCTAGCCTTTTAGCTCTGTTTGCGAGGATGCAGCCTCTGCGAGCATCTCTCGATTTCTTGCCCATGCGACTCTCCGTATTCGAGGCGAGAGCTGAAAAATCTTTCCCCACGGCTTGCGAGGAACTAGAAATGCGCAGGACTGGTCTAGATGGCAGTTACAAAAAGCTGGAAAAGGATGCGGAGTCATTGCGGAAAGAATTGGGCGAGGACCGCTGGGTCATCGTTTTCCGAGGGGCTGGTCGCCAGGCACAGAAGATGCACCAGTCAGTCCAACGATCTTTACTGAAACTAGGTGAAGCCATCGACACTGAAGTGCACCTGCAAAGTCCACCGACCATGTTGAAAAAGATTGAGAGCTACGAAGCTAAAAAGACGCACTACGGTCCGGCCATTGAACGGGTTCTGTCCATCATCGACAAAGGTGTCAAAGATCGCTTGACGGTGAATGGAGAAATTCTTCGTCTTCACAATGACATGCAGACTCGATGGGAGTCTTTGAAGGTCCAAATGCGGGACATGGATGCCATTGTTGATGATATCCAGGCGGATAGGAAGAGTCAACAACTGCGAGATTCCGTCTCGAGCATGCTTTCTATTGATAGATCAACAGTTGCAAGCGGACGTGACACACCAGGAAGCTCTCCACCGTCATCAGTTATCATGACATCTCTGGGTTTTGATCCTCATACGCCTCTACCCAAGAGCAAGGGACGCTCCCCAGCCCCCAGTAATGTTTCTCGATCGACCGGAAGAAGACACTCGTCCTTACCCGCTCCCACGTCGTACCTCAAGAGAAAACCTGCTTCTAGGCTGTCAACAATCACCAGCTCGTCCGCTGTTACTCCCGCAACCAACGCCAAGACCCCTGGACGTCCAGCCGTTACTGCTGGTCAGAAGCCAGCTTGGAATGCCTCAACCAATACTTCAGATCTTGATACTGGACACCACTTTAAGCCTCTCAGCTTGACAACCCCGAGTCCCTATTCAAAGACTACACCGCACACTCAACGATCAGCATCGGCTCTCACGCCCTCGTCTGCGTCAAGACTCCCAACTCTACGTGCATCGTTTTCTAGAGCCGCATCCGAGTCACCAAAAGTGGACGACACCCCGTCTCGAGGCGGTCATTCTAGGCTTTCGTTCCGTGAACGACTCGCATCGCCAGGGCCATACTCTCAGCATTCTTTATCCAAGCCTAGGTTGACTTCACAAAGCTCCATGTCTGCCTTGTCTACAACTCGTCGAGTTTCGATGCAGCCAACACCCTCTGAAAGTGCTGTGGAAGAAAGTCAGTTGTCTCGGCCAGCAAGCTCGATGGCTTCTAGCCATCGACGGACGAGCCTTTTGCCGCACTTGAAGCGAGGAGAAGGGAGCGCTGGCCGTGCTAGCCCTCAGCTGTTGGCCACCACTCGCTCCAGTGCACAGAAAGGTGCAATTGAGTCTAAAGACCTGAAACCCCGCTGGCGCCACTAACTTATTTTGTGGAGGAGGAGCTGTGAGGGGATGTAATATTCCTAGCATGGCGACTATTGCATTGGTCTACCAACATATATTTGAGCCAGCGATATACACTTGAAGGGCTAAAATTTTCAACGACTGAACTGGCTGGAAACTCATTCCAGCCGCGAATTGTTTTTTTTGTTCAACTCTCGGCCTTTATGACGCGGCGCCGGGCGCAGAGCCGAAAAGACAGGCGAGCTCATACAATTGCTAGACATGGTATACTCGACAAGGCCTGCAAGCAACAAACATTGGGCGCCCTTTCCACGCATGCATATCTGCCTTCACTCTTGGGACATTTCCTTTACCATATCTAAGCAAGTGCGTCTTGCCTTGCTGTCATCGGCTTTTCATTCGTGGAGGGCATTTTCATAGTGTCAACTAGGCTTCTTTTCAACATGACTCGAACGTACGCTCGCTCGAGAACTTGTTCAAATTGCTTATCGCTTTGATTTTTCTAAGCTGGTCGTGTTGCGACGACGAGGTCCATATTGCGATGGAAGATGGGATCACATGACGGCATGATGTAGTTCATTGGAGTTTTTAAGGCGAATCGTCACGGGACACTATATACCCAATGCCTATATGCTCTTCTTATAACTTGTTACATTCAAGATGGAATTGTCTTTTCCGACATGGAAATGATACTGGATAATATGATGAATAACTGCAGTTGCTTTGCTCTTATTTGTTGGATGGTGAATGATTTGACCTTTGGACCTTGACGCACGTAGTCTTGCTTGATCTAGGGATGTCACGCAGCCCCCACTTGCTACCTGCTTAGAAAATGCGACGAAATGCCTGGCTTAAGTTTGTGTTGGTATATTATTTGACCGAGCAAGAAAGGTCACGCGTAGCCCCCGAAGACGCACGCACAATTCAAAGGCGGCCGGACCAGCCGTTTTTGAAGGGCCAGTGGCCATCTCGTTTAAGCTGTCTGGTACTTCTATTCCTCATAGCGTCATAATATCATTAAATTATGTTCTACAGCAGGCGACTCTACAACGGCATCAACCCAATCCCCCCGCCACTCTTTTTAACAATTTTTCCATCTCGTTTCGGACCACTTCCAGCAGTCGTCGAGCGCGAATTTGAAGAAGAGCCACTAGCTTTTCGACTTCCATAATTGCCCTTGCGCTTGGCTACACCTCCACCAGAAGCTCTCCGAGGCCCTTTCTTGCTGCCGGAAAATTTCCTGCCGCCTCCACCAGCCCCTCGAGAGTTCCATGATTTGGGCTTTGGCTGGCTTTGCTGTTGACTGCCGAGGCCTTGGAGCCTGTTGTGAAAGGCTTCCACGTCTGGACGTGATGCTGGCTGGAAATAGTGTGAGTTGACTCCTTCGACTTCTGCTTGGTCGTCGGGCTCCAGGTCTGAGCTTATCAGATCAACTACCTCCTGGTCATCATCGTCGGGTGCATCAGCCCCTATGATTTGTAGATACAAAGCGTGATGTCGTTTCAGGACAGGAAGCAGTTTTGGCCCGTGCTCTAGGGCCCTGTCCACGTCAATGCCTGGTATGCGACTCATTCTGTCGACTGACATTGTCCAATTGATGGCCATTTCTCGAAAGTCTTGCTCCGTGAACAGCGGGCGTCTGAGTTCTTTCTTGTTGCGGATATGTTCTTCCATCTTTCGTGCTTCTCTTACGAATGCGTTGACTAGATCTTGATGAATATCTGGCAAATCTTCCATGCGCTTGTCAGTAGCGATTGGAGATCCTGAAGGTGCGGCTTTCTTCTTCCCGGCGGCTTTGGTGGGTGGCTTAGCCGGACGGTGTTTGGGCAGAGGCTCAAAGGCCCCCTCTTCTCCTTCATTGCCAACTTGTTGCATTTCGTTGTCCGACACAACAAACTCATCCTTGGCATAGCCATGTGAAGTAGTTGGATAATCCTCTTCTTCGTCACTCTCTTCGACCCTTGCCCTCCTCTTGCGTCTCTCGACCGGCGAAGAAACATATGTTGACTGTATTGCCAAACCATCTTGCTCCTTGCCCTTCTTTTTAGTCGTCTTTTTCGCTTTCGTCTTGGCCCGTGAGCCCTTATCCACGTCAACTTGAATTGTGAGCATAAGTTTACGCTGACCTGTGAGGAATAAACGAGCCGTCGATCCAATCTGCAGATACTGGATAGCCACACCGTAATTTCCAACAACATTATTCTCATGGAACGCCTTTTCAGCCGACAGGCGGTCTATGACTCGAACGACCTCATGTTTTTTCAAGCCTTGGGCCATACCAAAGTATTGATCCGAGAATCTCTGCTCATGGTTCGGATACTTCTTGCCAAGCAGAATGTCCGCACACTGGTTAGCTGTGAGACGCCGCTGAGCTTGCACAACCCGAATGGCAGCAATAGCATAAGTTGAGAAGTCTTGTTGCTCGAAAACCAGTCCAGCCTGACAATTGTCGCAAGTTTTTTGGCATTGGCTTGGCACAAAGTCCTCTCCGAAATAGCGCAGCACTTCAGTCCGTCGACAATCCGATTTATTGTCACAGAAGGCTGTGACTCTGTTAAGCATGACCATTGAGCGTTCTTTTTGTTCATCATTGCCATCGCCGTCTGCAATCAACTTCCTGAGGACTCTTATATCCGCCTTGCCATAGAACAGAAAGCAGTCAGACGGCTTGCCGTCTCTTCCAGCACGACCAGTCTCTTGGTAGTACCCTTCTAAGCTCTTGGGGAGACCGTGGTGTATGACGAATCTGACATCAGGCTTGTCTATACCCATACCAAATGCAATTGTGGCAACAATAACTTTAACGTCGCCTCTCTGCCACGCCTTTTGGACCTCAACTTTTTCCTGAGGGTCAATACCCGCATGGTAGTGGCGGGCCGTAATTCCATGATCCGAGAGCTTTTGTGCAACTTCCTCGGTCTGTTTCCTTGAAATAGTGTACACAATGCCCGTAACGTTGCCATATTTCGCCTTGATCAACGACGCAATGTTCTCGGTCGCGTTCGAATTTGACGTCTTTGTCCGGATTTCATAGTATAGATTGGGACGATTGAAGCTTTGGGAAAACTGCTGGCAGTTCACCAAGCCCAAGTTGTGTTTAATGTCAACAATGACATTTTGCGTGGCAGTGGCGGTCAGGGCCATGACGGGAACTTCCGGAAACTTCATGCGGACCTGCCTAAGAGCCTTGTAGTCTGGTCTGAAGTCATGGCCCCATTGACTGACGCAATGGGCCTCATCAATAACTAGCCGTGCGAATTTGCCCCCACGATATAGCGTCTGCATGGCATTGTTGAAGGCTACATTCTTGCTCACCATCTCGGGCGTGACGTACAGTATTTCGATGAAGTGCTCGGGGCTCCGTTCGTGAAAGGCGCTCATTACCTGTCTTTTGTACTCTGCAGAGCATTCTCCATTGAACGCCACGGCTTGTATACCAAGTGCTTTCATGTGGTCGACTTGGTCTTGCATTAAACTCAGTAAAGGAGAGACAACAATGGTTACACCCCGTGTTTTTCCGGTTTTGACGACTGCTGGCAACTGGTAGCATAGGGATTTACCACCTCCAGTGGGCATCAGAACAAAGGCATCTTCGCCCGCCAAAGTTGCGTTGATTGCTTCCAGCTGGTTTTGTCGGAAGCCCTTCATTCTGAATCGGTCCTTGAGTGTTTTTTGAACCTCTGGAGACCACGGATGCTTCATCAATTCAGGAGGGATACTAATATCTGGCAATGCCAGCGCAGGTGCAGGTTTTGTTGGTGCCCTCGGTTTGGGGGGCGGCATGGTGTTTCCCGACGTCTCAGACAAAATATGACGCGAATTCGTTGCGTGGCCAGCAAACGACTGGCGGGTTTCGTAGTCTTGAGCAAAGGCCAACATGTCATCATCATCGCTAAAGTCGCTGAAGTTATCCTGTGCGCGACCTGAGGCAGTGCCATGTGTCGTGTGAGAGGGCATGCCTCGGATTCGTGTCGAAGTGATGGGCTGCAAGTCGGCTTCGTCATCTGCTGTCGACGACGGCGCCTCTCTAGGGAATGCTTCCGCTGCAGTTCGACGTGACCAAGGTCGGGTGACATCTGGCAGCTGAGTTTGATGAACAACCTGTGTGGATGTGGTGGTATGGATGGGAGAATCTTGAGAGCCTAGAGACATATCTACCATTCCTGCACCAGATGGTTGAGTGCCAAGGACCACCGTGTTTGCCGACGTTTCTGTCGTAGACAACGGTGTGAGCATCGGCAAGCTATATTGGTTGAATCCAGCCTCAATTACGAGTTTCGCAAGTACCGCCTCTCGTTCTTGCACCGCATCAGTAAGTTCGTCAAGTCGAATCTCATCGTCATCGGTGTTATTGTCTTGAGCATAGTTTTGTGCCACTTGCTGGGCAAGAGATTCTCTCCTCACGCATAACTCTCGGTATGGCTGCAAAGAGTCACTCAATTTCTGAACGGCCTTCTGTTGCTTCAATAG
This sequence comes from Keithomyces neogunnii, assembly GCA_020975405.1. Taxonomy (NCBI): domain Eukaryota; kingdom Fungi; phylum Ascomycota; class Sordariomycetes; order Hypocreales; family Clavicipitaceae; genus Keithomyces; species Keithomyces neogunnii. Next base: position 4,700,437 of record JAIOWQ010000002.1, on the reverse strand, counting down.
TCGTTCCTTTTGACTCTTAATCTGAGTGCGTTTTTCTTTTGGCCATCTCTCATTGATTGCTTTCATAAAATCACCGCCATTACGTTGCACTGCTTGCACAACGGCTTCACATCTCCCTGTCAAAACTTCTGAATTCGTCGAAATGTATTCCAGGACTTTCGGTATCTGGCTGGGGGGGATAGTTTGTTCTGCAGAGAAATCCAATGCGTCAATATTTGGGCTGTCTGTGCTGAAACTCGACCCAACTCCCAGGATGTCTGCTCCGGCCGAGTCATCATTCCCAGAAGAGGGTAGATTTACAGCCTTCATACTAGCTCTTTCTTGACTCCTTGAAAGTTCGCTGTGTCCCGTGTTCATGTCGGTGCTCGAGGTCGGCTTCTCTTGTTGCAAAATGAAAGAGACATTGCGTGATGGGGGTGTCAGGAATTCCTCGTCCGAGTCCGGAATATAATCATCCTTTTCATCTGCCTCGGCTGAGACTCCATATGGTTCGCGAGGTAGAATGTTTTCATATGGGTTGGCTTTTCTCTTGTTGCTACCATCACCTTGATGCGGAGACGACGCTTTCTTGTTGGGCGTTCTGCAATTCAGCGATTGGTCCCGCCTATCAACCACGTGCCGAGAAGGCGAGGACATGCCTGCCATCAGGTCATGAAGAGGGTCACTATTCCCGTCACTGAGCACATGCTCCAATGTTTGGTCAATAACTCGTTGACGGCGCAATCTTGAAGTGCTTGTCAAACCAGCACGTCGTGTAGATAGCCGACTTCCTGGGGTCAATGCAGGAGGTTCAGTACCGAGCATATCGTACACATCAGGAAAGCTCTCCTTTGCCTTTTGTGATGCCTCGGCTTTGCTAACGTCATTGCTCTTCCGTTTCTTGCTGCTGCGAGGCATCGGCGACCACAGCGCGCTCTTAGTATCCCACACCTGAACATCATCGCTTGTCCCCGTCGAGGCAGTTATAGCACTGACTTCTTTAGTGAGGTCCATGCAATCCAGATCATCCGCATCGAAATCAGGCAGGTCTAAGCTCGGGTCAGGCGATAGAATGGCTCGGCCAGCACTCGGTCCTGAGGGCGAGTGCTTCCTCTTGGCCTTGGGGGTGTTTGAAACTGCTAAACGATTAACATGGTGCACTTGGCATACAGGTTGGCTTTCCATACTGGCATTGCTGTTGACATGTTCCAGGCGGGCCTTTGCTATCGAGTCACCGGTAGCTGATGGTGTCGGGAGGGGTTGCTGTGGTTGGGAAACCAGGGCTGGCCTCTTGGACTTTGCCGTTGAGGTCAATCGCACCATGCTGTCGTCCACCACGGTTACTTGTGGCGTATCCACGAAGTCCACCCCCCACCCTGTCAGATTAATTGCATGGCTTGACGCGAGAGTTCGTGGGTGTGCATTCGTGTGCGAGTTGGCTTTGTAGGACGATTGAGGTCGAGACCCTGAGTCAGTTTGGATGGAAGAAGACTGTGACTGACTAAGCGAAGAAAGGTCACTGGTACAAGGGAATGTTCGTCGAGGTGGTTTCGATAACGCGATGTTGCTGAGGAGCCAAGAGAGTTGGTCGGCAAGGTTATTTCGAGTCATGAAGCCGGCGATTTTCTGCCTGGCGGATGGCGTGGTGCAATGATAGCCAGCATTTGAGGACTGGGAAGTGACTTAAAATTTGCCAACCCCAATTGTCCGGTGGTAGCCTGTTGTATCAAATGCTACCAGTTGGGAACCTCTCAACTCGAGCGTGACAATCGTGGTTGCCTCTCGCGTAACGCGTCGACTTAGTCAGCGGATGCGCGGTCACGTGAACTTAACGTGGAGATGTGGGACATTGTAGAAAGGGAGTAGAAATCCATATCACTGATCAGAAACAGGGCTGGACTGAGTAACCAGAGAGCATCATTGTCGTTCATAGTCCTTGTGTTGTTACATTGGCTTATTATGTTGTTTTTCTGATTCACAATTCCTCAGTCCCTCGATCTATTTAATCACACTTATGCAATGCATGCAGGCCTGCCTCCCCAAGTATTTCATTGGACATTGAAGCAATCAAGTATGCATTATTGCGGGAACCGGCAGCCATCACTTCAATTTTAGAAGCACATACCCTCGAATTGACATGTCAGGCGGCTGTCGGCGGCCGGCGGTATCGGTGGATTCCTGTCTGTCCGGAGGCGAGCCGTCCGTGTTGTTTCCGAGCCGGGTGGGTCGCCATCCGAACTGAGTCACCCTGGTGCCCATGATTGGCTCCTTCATGACACTTTATGCCGCTTCATGCCGCTACATGGACCGACTCGCATAACGGTGGCTCCGACTTTTCGCGCTACTAAGGGTCGGGCTTGTCGGTTGTATGAAAAAACTCGAGGTGCCAAAATGAAGTTTTCTATACTGACTCATCCTTTCTTCTGAGAGACAAACGCCTGGAATATCCAACAGACCAAAAGGTGACAATGCTGGATATGGCAAGAAGTGATGGACCTTCCCATCAAGCCTTCGCCACTTGACGCTGGGGAAAATTGGAATGTCTCCCGGAGCCAGCCGTAAATAATGGGCCGTCGTACCGGATTTGAGCCCCAATCGTTCGGCCGTGGCGGCTATCGGCTCCGGGCCGTAATCCATGACAGACTCAACTAGGCGAATTTTTTCCTCCTGAGGGGAAAGGCCAAATCATAAATAGGCTTCTGCCCCTACTCCTGATCACAGGTGCCAATCAGTCTCCCCACCTTGTATCAAAAAGTTTGCAACGCGGTCCAGTCAGTTCTCTCAGTGATGATATCAGAACTTTTCGCCCCCAACAGACAACCATGACATCGAACGAGAAGATTGCCGACACGGTGCAGGAGGGCATTCCTCACGGCGTAACGGCCTATGATAGTGATGACTCCCGGCTGGAAGTCGAGAACAAATCACCTGACAACTACTTCTGTCAGGAGGTTCGGGGGTCCATGTTCACAGAGTTTCAACTCGTCATTCTAACTCTTTGCACGGGAATTCAGGGTGAGAACCAGGTCCACAATTGCTTCACAAAGAGGCATGAAACTCACTAATACGGTACTCGCCGTTCCAGATGCCACAACCTTCCCCGACTACCACTGCTTTGCGTCAAACCAAACCGGAAATACCGTGTTCTTGTGCTTGGCTCTCATTATTCCTCAGCTGAACGGCGAGATGTTCTTTACACCAAACATCGGCGTGGCACTTGGCCTGTTCCTGGGGGCTGGTTGGCTGACAGGCCAGCTCAGCCATATCATCGGCCCCCGAAAGAGATGGTGGCTCATACTCTGTAACCTGATTCAATCAAGTTTTGTCCTCGGAGCAGCGGCGATCCAATACCAACACGGCATTGAATCACAAGGATCTCAGGCGCTGGCTGTCATCGGACTACTGGCTTTTGCTGCGGGCAGCCAGGTTGTCCAATCCAGAAGTTTATTCATGACAGAAATCAGCACGGCCATGGCCACCGCGGCGTGGGTTGATCTCATGATTGACCAAAATTTATTCGTGCTGAAAAATCGGCCACGTACTCGGCGCGTGGCATTTCTCCTTGCTCTCGTCGTAGGCTCGCTGGTTGGAGCTGCAATATACAGGGAGGTGGGATCAGCTACGGCCATCGCAGTCTCGGGAGCTGGCAAGTTGCTTGTGACTCTGCTGTACTTTTTTTCCCCGGCAGAAAAGACCAAGGAGAACCGATCTCCTGCATGACTAATTGATGATATGATACTAAGGTGAACCCATGTCGGGGGAAAGGGATTAGCAGTGCTCTGGCCTTGGCTCATAGATACAAATTTTGGAATATTAGCATAGCGACGAGATGCTGAGCATGTTAGAGAGAGCGCTACTTTAACACGTTTTGAAGGAGATCTGAAAAATAAAAGCCATATCACTATCACGGTATTTGCACTTTCTAGTATGTAAATGTCGAAGAGGGGCATGGGCCAACAAGAACGCTGTGATATTGCTGAGACCTGATTCATCGCCAGAGGTGCCGTAATATGATTTGAATCGCGTATCTCCAAGCCAAGTGTTTCAGGCTTCCGGGTAGTGCACATGATAACTGGGTCTTTAGAAGCAAGATGTTGCGGTTCTCATGAAACAAAATCTGGGTACAGCATGGCAGCTGCCTGTTCAATGGATCTTGTCGGCAAGGAAGGAAGGAGTCTCGCTGACACGACAGCCTTGGTGCTTTCCTAGGCTCCAGTTGCGGGGCATTGGGCAGACTTGAGCCTTTTATTAGCTGTGGTTTGGCCTCGCGCCACTTCGCTTCCTATCATCTGGCGAGCCATTCACACGCAGTAGCTTTTCTTGGCTCCTCCAAAACCCAGTGCTGAGGCGGCCCCGCAAAGGCCAGCCGCTGTGCCCTGTGCGCCACAGAATTCACAATATGCCTCGATGCCCTGTCGTCTTGGTTATGGACCCAAGCCACCCGCATCAAGTTGGTACTACGTCCTTGCTACAGGAAATATCATGAGACAGGGCGTGTCCGCTCCATGGCCCCGCCTGGTGTGAGCTGTTGGCCTCGAAGACGCAGGCAGAGATCACGGGAACTCGTGTGATTTTCGCTTGTCATGCGTTCATTTCTAGGCAGCACCGCCAGGTGCCAACACGCTTACCGCGGTATCCAAGTCGAGATTGAGGATCCGAGAACATCTCCCCAGCCTCGCCGAGGAAAGTGGAACGGTCAACTCCAAGTACGGTGCGCAGCTTTTAGCTCCCCTCCTCGGCCTTGGCCAACTTGGGGGCTTGTGTGTCAATTACAGCTGCCCGGCCTTGGATACTTTAAGAATATAAAGCAAACTTCAATCCCACCAACACTTCGTCAGCCATGGTCCGCATTGACACCTGAATACGCCTGCCATCGACGACGCCTTTATTACTTTCGCCCTCTCTTGTCACCATCATCGCCAGCATCATCAATCATCGTCACCACGGGTGCTCAGGTGCTGCAGCTCTCTCCAATTGCCCCCTTTCGACATTGTCATTTTCTTTCTCAAATTCACCGTGGCTGCCGCCATTTTATCAATTCCTCTCCAAACATCCCACCCTCCCTCAGACTTTCCTGAACAGAAATCCACCATGGCTGCCTCGGATCTGCCGCAATTGCCCACCGCCCACATAGGCCTGGCCGCATACATTGCCCAAAACCCTGACAAGTCCATGGTAGAGATCATGGACCCATATCGCAAATATGAGGCTCGCTTGCGAGAGGTCTATGCTCAAGATCGCCAGAATCCGCTTCTAAACGACCCGTACCTCAATGTCGTTCCCCTCTTCACCGAGGACACGGCCAAGATCACTACCCGTGCAAGAGACTTGTCTGCCGAGTCGGACGAGGAAAAGTCGAAATATATCATGTCGCTCCCTGAAGATAGGCGAAGGCCTCATGGCTCCCCGGCTACAGTGGCCGACTTCACCGAGTTTCAACGCAACTTCAACATTTTTTCCGAGTCTTCTTTGGTTGAAGTGGATTGGAACAACGTTGTTGCCGCCGGCTCTTCTGTAGTCAATTGTTTGCTTCCTGTGCCTGAAGAATTCAGGGTCTCAAAGCGCAAGTTGCGCGAGTACTACCACGAAAAGTTCTGTCCGGCATCTGACGTTGATTTGTTTCTTTATGGTTTGACCCATGACCAAGCCATCCAAAAGATAAAACAGATTGAGAGAGCTGTCAAGGATGCTCTTCTAAATGAGGTCACCGTTGTCCGCACCAAGTACGCCATTACCATTGCAAGCCAATATCCCGTTCGTCACATTCAGGTATGCCTCTTGCTTACCCATGTAACCATTGTGCTGCCTCTTGCAATGCTGACAGTTGCAGATTGTTCTCCGCGTCTACAAGTCCGTTAGTGAGATTCTTACCGGCTTCGATATCGACGCTGCCGGGGGTGCATATGACGGCAAGCAAGTTTACGTTACCCCGAGGGCGCTGGGAAGTTTCATTACTCAGATCAACCACATTGATCTTTCTCGTCGCAGCCCTTCCTACGAGAACCGCCTGTCCAAGTACTCGCATCGGAACTTTGAGGTTTACTGGCCAGACCTCGACCGAACCAAGGTCGATCCTACTATTTTTGAGAGAAGCTTCCAGCGAACACTGGGACTGGCTCGGCTTCTGGTGCTTGAAAGATTGCCAACAAACCATGCTCGAGAGACTTACCTCAACAAGAGACGAACTGAACGCGGCAGGCCGACCCGAGATCAGGCATTTACTCCCTGGCGTGGCAACATCAAGGACTCGCATGAAGACGAGGTAGCCGACTGGCTCCCAGAAGAGGATGTGAGTAACTATCACACCTTTACGATTCCATACGGCGAAAAATTCAACGCGAAGCGAATTGAAACGCTTTGCTATACCAGAGACTTGCTGTTGAACGCCGAGTGGAATCAAACCGAGGATCGTGGTGTCTATCTCCATCGTCACCCTGCTTTCTTTGGGCGTGTAGATGATGTCATTGAGGATTGCTGTGGTTGCTGCCCTAAAGCGGTGACACCTGAAGAGCTCGAGGTTTCCGAAAAAGAGGCCAAGATGTACATCTCTGGAAAAGTCTCGTTTCTTATCGATGATCCAGGCCGTCAACAAATTGGCTCTTTCAACCCACTTACAGAGCAAGATTGGACGGACATGGCATACGTCGGAAATACCGCTCGACTCTGCCAGTCCATCGTTGATGGCGACATTGATGACATTCTCAATTGGCTATCTCAAAAAGAGGCCGACCCAAATACGCGCGATTACACTGGTAGAACACCACTGCACCTTGCCGTGATGACTTCCACCCCCGATGTTGTGAAGTGCCTGGTTGATCATGGTGCTCGCATCACGGCTCGTCTGGCTGATGGTAAAACAGCTCTGCATTTGGCCGCCGCTCGTGGCAGTGTAGAGATGATCAAGATTCTCATGGAAAAGAGCATAGGGAACGAGGAGGCTGAGGAAGAGAGACGATCCAGGCGCCGCAAGGCCGCCCTTGGGAATAAAGCGGACGACATCAAGGAATCGCAAAATGAGGCGGTTCGAGACTCGAAAGGGGAATACGCTACAGAAAATACCTCGGATGAAGAAATTTCGGATGAAGAATCTGACGGTGAACTTGTCGATGGGGACAAGACGGACCTGGAATTGGAGTCTCTTGCTACCGGCTCCTTCGTCAACGTTTCTAAAAACAAAGATGGTGAAGATTTGGATGATTTGATTCCCGAAGAATCCGAAGATGAACCAGACTACTATCAGATTGATGTACTTGCTTGGGACCTCGCTTGCTCGCCACTGCATATTGCCATTGTTGAAGGCCATGAGGAAACGGTTACAGCATTGTGCGACGTGAGTTCACACCAACCATTTGAAATCCCCCGTCCCAGTGAAATTTGTTAACATTTGCTTCAGTGTGGCGCAGACTCGATTTTACCAATCAAGTTCCTCGACAACAACAATCCATCGGATACCGCAGCGCTTTTAACCCTTTCGCTGGCTCTGAGCCTTACCAAGGAGAAGGCCATCTCGATGGCTCGACTGCTCCTGAAACTGGGTGCAACTTCTTCTCAGGCTGATGCGCAGGGATGTACAGCTTTCTACCGCTACGTGCAACATGGCGACACTGCGCTTGTTGATACTCTCTTGCAGAACGATAAGATGGGGGTCAAGACAGCCATCAACCACGTCGTATTTACTGGTAACAGATGGAATCCGGACACCACCTCACCACTTCACAGCGCCGTTCAGCATGGTGACCCTATCCTGGTTGTCAAGCTTCTCAACGCAGGGGCTGTGCCTGAAGTTGATTTTGATACTTGGCTGAAAGCGGCTAGAATTGGCCCAAACATGTCCAAGGAACTTGCCGATCTTGACCGTGCCAAGGCAGCATACAAGCGGTGTCACGAGTCTCCACTGTGCACTGCCATTCGGTATGGAAAAATAGAGAGCGCAATGCAATTGTTAGAAAATGGTGCCAACATTAATGCGTTAACCTACGACACAAACAATGCCCTCAGTACCGATTGGCACTGGAAACATGTCAAGGGAACTACTGTCTTGGATCTCGTCCGCGATATGATGGAAATACTATCTAAATATGAGGAAGAGACGACTGAGATAACTAAACCAGAGCTGCAACCTGGGTTGGATGCTTATCTGGAAAAGCTGGTGTCGGGTACATACCAGCATTGGATAGTATCTCGAGATATTCAGGACAAGAAAAGAGCCTTCAAGCTTAGTATGAAGGCTTACAATAAGCAACTCAAAGAGGTTGGAAAAATCAAGGGCGGCCGGGAAAAATTAGAGGCTGTGAAGGAAGTTTTGGCAGGCTTCAAATCTCTGGAACAGTACATGCTTTCCCATGGAGCAAAGACATTTGCCGAGCTACATCCAAACAAAGAATACCAAAAGGGGCAAATGCCAACCAAAGTGCTCAATTCCAAGGATAAGAACAAGAGCTACGAGTATTCTTTTAATTTCAGCTTGGACACTGAAATGACCGAGGCGAGGCGTGATGGCTACATTGAACTGTAAGTTGTTTTCGATCCCATAATCTTGAAGGCGACTAACTTCCTTCTTAGCATGGAAGCTGCTTGGATCGGAAACCTGGAGAGAATAAAAGAATTGACTCTCCAGGCCTGGGGATCAGAGAAGGATCAAGCTCCCCTGAAAATCGTCATTCGCGACGGCATGAACAACTCCCCATTCTCTCTTTCTTTCCTACATGGTCGCTACGAAATTGCTAGGGCCATTTTGGAGATTACCAAGGCTCAGTGGTCTCCAGAAGAAAAGGATGAGGTGCGCTACAGGATGAAACAAGAACAAGCCGATGACGATGACGATAATTACAGCGAGGGGGATGAATCTGAAGAATCGGATAGCGAACCACAGATTGTATCCCAGCCCATCGATAAGAATTTCACCATTGAGGACATTGGGCATATCTCTATGCAAGTCAAATCTCACGTCACTCCGGCGCAGTACCTCTGTTATGACGTGTCTACATTCAACGTCAAGGATGGAAAATCTACGAAATATGGCTACCAGACACTCTTCCGGCATGTCATGGCAAATGACGACACTTCCGGATTTAAAGCATTGTTCGATATGGCTCAGCATTTCAGTGAGGAGAACCCAGCCAACAAGGAGGAGGAAGCAAATTCCGGATTCACATTCCCTGAAGAGGATTTCCTTTGGGCTATAGCAAATGGAAAGACGCAAATGCTGTCTATAATTATCAAACGAACCGGTGCTGGCGCGCCTCTTGATCGCATCATAAAGCAGATTGGCATTGAGATCAAGGAGAAGCCACGTTACTACCAAGGGCTCACCGTTTATGGTAAAAAAAGGTATGTGGTTATTTTCTGTCGTCTCTCCAACATTTCTCCCTTGCTGATAGAAATTCCTGTGCAGGAGGGACTGGGCAAATGCTGGTCGCAATGTGGTAAGTAGAACCAGTGGGATGAGGACACCTCCCCTGCTGCACGCCGCGTTGGCAGGGTCAGTTGATGGCGTAGAGTTCTTCTTGTGCGATAAGCCGCACAGACTCTACGCCGAGTTTGGCAAATCTAAAGCTGCTCGCGAACACTCAAGATACAAGCATCTGAAGGAGAGCCCTGGTGGCTTTGACCGAGCTATTTCGAAATGGCTAGGTGCTGACAGTACGCTTCTAGTTGTCTAATTGAAGTTTGAACTGGTTTGGCTAACAACATTGAACAGATGACCTGGTTATTCACTGTGCAGTTTTGGGACCCTACGGGCTATCCGCAGAACTGGTTGAGTATCTTGTGACAAATTGTCCTGAGTACCTTGAGAAGAAGACCTCGGACGGGGAAACTCCCCTGATGCTTGCCTGCAGACTTGGTCGAACCAAGGTTGCCAAGATCCTCATCGACGGCGGCGCTGATCAGTCGACCCGAAACCTGAAGGGTGAAAACATTATCCACGCCTGTCTTTCCAGGCTTCCCAGGGCTGATCAGCTCAAGCCCATGCTTGATCTTTTCGATGCCAATCTGAGAAGCCATCTCTTCCTGCAACGCAAGAACATCACAGAAAATGGCACCACGCCTCTGCACACCTGGATATACCAGGTGTGCGGTCTGAGTGCTACGGGTGAACCTGATCAAGGATACAGCCATGGCCACCGTTACGGAAGATCCAACACATACTCCACTAAGAAAGACGTTGTCGACACGCTCAACTTACTCCTACAGTACTCCAAAGGCGAGGAACTAGAAATGCTCAACGGAGCTGGTGAAACCTGTCTTCATACAGCTTCTAAGCAGGAACAGGTCCACCTGGTGAAGGCCCTCGTGGAATTTAACCCGCAACAGCTCTATCGAGAAAATTCAGTCGGGCGTACGCCCGCAGAGCTCGCACACGACGGCCTCATGGCCCACTTCTTCTCGCGCCCCTGGGTTCCCGTCCTCGACCGCCGTGAACAAATGTCTGTCTTAATCGGCAAGTCCACCAGCGTGTACCGTGACGAGGCCATATTCAAAAACAAAGTTGCCGACCAACTCAAGACCAACATTGCCGACCTTGGTCTCAGCGGTGAATATTCCCCAACGGACCTCGCCCTGATACTGCCAGCCATGGGCATTGGCGAGGACAACTTGAATAAGAACTTGTTATATGGTAAAGTCAAGCAGGTAATGTGGGATTTAATGTCCACTGCAATGGAGAAGCATCCCGGTCAGAGGCGACTTGTAAGCCTAAACGAAGCAAATGATGTCGCTAGACGGCTTGGGGAGAAGCACACTGGGTCGCGGTACTTTAGCGTCGGGTCGCGACGAGATGAGGACGACGATGCTGCGTCGGATGATGGAAAGGCGGATGAGAAGAGTGACTTTGTTACGAGGCAGTTGAAGAATTCCCACATTAGTGCGTGGCCACGAGTGGAGGAAAAGAGCGAGCACGATGGCGAGGACAGCGACAATGAGTAGGCGACAATGTTGGGCCATGTATACATGACATGGATACGGAGACTCAACTCGATAGTTTGCTCACAATATCATGGCTGCATTTCAACAACAGCATACTTGACTGCTATCAACATGATGTTTTATTGCAAAAGGGAGAGGCTTCATAAGGAGAAACCAAACAGACTTCCTCAAACTCCAATTTCAGATCCGTGACTACGGCAATTAGCCCGTTTGCTATTCGCATACAATCTCTCGAAAGAAAGGATGAAGAGAGATGCAAGTCCCCTGCCCCTTGGTCCCAGTATGGGAAGTTGGCGTCCAACTCTCAGGCCACGTAGACGGCAGCCTTGGGAGCGCCGTCGCCCCAGAGTCCTACCAGGGCCATGGCGAAGCCAAGAGCAGCCAGGCTTGTGCGGGCAAAATAGCCTCTAGCAAGGCTTTCCACCTCGGCTCTCACTTCCTCCCCGTTGATATCGTCAATGTCCTCCTCGCTAGCAGGCTCGCTGTGCACGTCACCGAGCACTTCGTAGCTGGCTTCCATTCGGGCGCGCGGGGACGGCTTCTCGGCCCGCCGCTGAGCTTGGCGAGGCGCAGGCTGGGGCAGGAGACGCGGGGCAACGGTCGAGAGGACTGCGATTATGGACGTATACAAGAGGTAAGGGTGGCGAGCGCGGCGAGGCGAGAGGACAAATGCGAGGAAGAGGGGGGCTGAGGCGAGCGATGTAAGCGTGAGCAGGGGCGTCTGAAGACTCGTGGCGAGCGAGGCAACGGCCTGCGAGGCGGATGTCGACGAGGGGAGGCGCAGGAGACTTGGGAGTGTAATGCTGGACACGGTGTAGGACACGCCCTGTGATGAGGTTAGCGGCGGCTGCGCTTCATCAAGCCGTGGGCCGATGATGTAGGTGGATTTTGTTGGGGGCTCAAGGCTGCTTCACACAAAACTCGCCGACGGCACAAAACATTTGCCGCTGCTCAAGGGGAAAAGAAGATGACGGGGCTCAAACGAGTTGCGACAAGCACATACCGTCAGCAGCCCCAGCGAAATGGTGCCCACGAACTTGAGGGCGGAGACGGCCCTCGCGCCAGCGCAAACCATGATTGCTCTCGTATCGATTGTACCTTCCCGGCAGCGGATCCGTCAACCTGGGGAGCGGAGCCTCGAGCAAACTCCAGCGATACAGGCCGAATTGGTGATGCGTCAAGGGGCGGCCAAAGGCGGGGTGACGGTTGTTGGCGAGCGTGAGGAGCCGAGAGAGGATCGTGGGAAAGCTGGGGGTGATGTGATGCCGCTGCAACTCGGAAAGCTTGAGGCTGTCGGTGCCTTACGTCAAAGGGCCAAGGAAACACGCATGTGATTGGCCAGTGGGCATGGCCTCCGCTTTTTCGAGCCTGGCCCACAAAAGCCGTCTGGCGGGGGCCCACTAACGGCCCAAGCTAGCGAGACGCAGTGTCTATTTTTTTCTTTTCTTCCCCTTCCTCTCCTCCTCACTTGTTTTGATTTCTTTCCTCTCCTTCACAGTCCATGCCGAGTATGTAAGTGCACTTCCTTGCCCTGCCTCCAGCACAGTCAGATCTCCATGATGAATTATTCGCTTTCAAACCCTCCATTATAATAGGAAGAGCCGTCTGAGACACCCTCCGGGTACACATGGCCTTCACTTATTTTCCTTGAAGGCCGGACAACCCCTCGGCTTCGACGCCAGCCTGACTTCCAGCCAATGAGTTTTGATCCCGCCGCCATTTTCAACTGGTGCTCTACTTCTCCATTACATCGCCATGTTGTTGGAGCAAGCTGCGCTGGGGTGCGCGAGGATCCTCGTTGTTGGGCGGGTTGGTGAGGTGGAGGGAGTGGTGCTTATACTTTGGGTTTCTGAAGAGATTTCTTGTTTTTGCTTTAAGACTTTGTTCTTGTTATGCGTCAGCGGTGTTGGGAATGTCAAATTGCTAACACTTGTTTCAAGTTTTTCATATTAGGATGTTCTGGGCCACACGGGGCGCCTTTCCAACTCTTGCCATTCTGTCGATTCTCTCGTCAACTCGAGCAGTGGTCATACATATAGCTCAGCCAGTAATATACATTTTTCGTCTTCTCCCGACTCCTATCATGCTGCATCGTACACCGCGCCGCTGTGTTTCTTTTAGCCAAAGCAAAGTAATGTTTTGACAGCACTATGAGTCGCTGTCTGTGTCAATCACCTGTCGTCTTCCACGGACACGTCGGTTGGCACCTGGGCCAAGGCCTGATCCTGATCCTGATGCCACCCTGGAGCTGGTTTGCCCGTTTACATTTTTACCCAGGGTGTCTAAATCGGGCATGTCGTCGCTTTCTTGTGTTGCTGAAAAATGTGTGGGAACGTAGAACGGCTTCTTCTTTGCCCGAGGCGTGCTTTGAGGTGATGTTGTTGTGGGAGACGTGGCCTGCGAGTCGGGCATGCTTGATGTCGCTTGATTATCTGCCACGACAAAATCCAATAGATCTGCTCCGTCATCCGATCCGCAGCTTTCCAATAGATCGCTATCCCTCTCACAGTCGTCACCAACTTCATCGCTGTTGATTCCGCCACCGTGTTTTGCCCTCCCTCCCTTTCGTTTCGCTCTACTCCTCTTGGGCTTCCTGGCTGGTCTCGCCTGTGCCTCTTGGGCATCTTGGTCATATTCTGGTTCCGAGGCCTTGATGACTGTGGTAGTTGGCATTGTTTTCCTTCTTTTATTCGGAGGTGCTATGCTCCCATCATTGGCGCCCGTGGAGCTTCGCTGGGCCCCTCGTTTCCTTGTCCCTGAATCTAAGCCGTCATCCGCTTCAGATTCTTCATCAGTGTCGACAAAGGATGTAACTGGTATATCTTTATACCGGCTGTTGTCTACTGACCGACATGGTCTGACCATGCTCTCGGGCCGGGTGCCCATTCTTGCCAAGAGCTTCACAAGGCGTCGAGTATGGGTGCCATGCTTCAACTTGACCACTGGTCGCAGCTGTCTCTGAAGAACGGGATGGACCGTCATTCTGGGCATGTCCGTCTCTTCAACCGCGTTGTGGCTGAAAGGCAGCTCGCGGAAAGACCTGTCGAGCTCCTTAAGCTCCTCTCTGGTCAGAGTAACCTTGTTCAAATCTGGAATCTCTTCGAGATCATCCAACTCTGCGTTTCGTTTTGTTTTCGTCTGCTCCAGCCCCGGCCCAGGTTTTAAGAAGTAGGACAGCTTTTGAAATCCGGTTTCCACCCCATCCGGCATGTGAAATGTTTTGGGTGGTTTCTTTTTCCCTGCAGCAGCGCGGCGTCTCTTTGGCTCTGGCAAGGACTGAATCTGAGTGTTTTCAATGGGAATGTCGACAAAGCGCTTTTCCACCTCTGGTCTTACATCCCTTGGAACTATCCTCTTGGACAGGTCAAATCGAAAGTTGAACCGGCTTCCTTCGCAAATCAATTTTTGCATCTTTTCATAGTTGTCTTTGGATCTGGCAAATTGGTCCTCCTCTTTCCCTCTCATTAGTAGTAGAACAATGTTTCCGGCCCGCTTTCGCCCAGTTCGGCCCATCCGCTGCAGCATCCGAATCGGCGAGGCGGACGAGTCGTAGCACACAATGAGGTCGACCTGGCCAATATCCAGTCCTTCTTCGCCAATGGAGGTAGCCACGAGGACATTGAATTTTCCCTTTTTGAAGTTTTCAACGGTCTGGATCTGCTGTGTCTGCTTCATTCCCTCTCCTCGTTTACCGTCGGCTTGTCCGACAAAGACGGTAGCTTTGAGGAGCGGTTGGTGCTTATTGAGTTCCCGCACAATGTCTTCCGCTGAGTCACGATACTCGCTGAAGACAATGACCCGGGTGGCTGAGCCTTCTCCTTGGTCCATGAAGTGGTTCAAGACACAATCCGCTAGAGCAGTCAGTTTTGGATGGCCAACAAAGCCATCTGTCCTCAGCCATCGCGAGATGTGGTCCATCATTTTTTGAAAGCTGGCATGCTCAATGAGTTGGCGTTTGTATCTTGACCCCTTTTCGCCCTTTCCCTCTTGTTCGCTTCTAAAGTCGACCATATTGTCGTAGAATGGCTTTACTCCATGAAAGTTGAGCAGCTTTATTGAATGTGCCAGACTGGTCAGCACACTAAAGATTGCCCTCATCATGAACTGGACGCCCTGATTTGCATGCCGCCCTCGAGTCGCAAACCACTCCTTCTGGGCTTGCATCAATCCATACGTCGTCATTGCCATTGGGTTTCGACCGTAGTAAATATTTTGAGAGCTGAGCTTATCGACTAGCGGTTTTAGTGCTTCTGTGAACAGCTCGCCAACGAGGTTCATCTCATCTGACGGGTCGAGGACCGTTTGTTCAATATTTCTTTGGTGGACGTATTGTCTGATATCAATCGAGTCCTCTGTCCTGATTTCACAGTGGGAGATGCCAAGGTTATCAATGACTTCTTGCACCGTCTCAATCTTGGATCCCGGCGTTGCAGTCAGGGCCAAAACTCGAAAACTTTTGGAAAACCGCCTGATTAGCTTCGTAACCTTTGCATATGCGTACTCCCCCACGGCCCGGTGAGCTTCATCAATCACAAGAAGCACAATGCTCTTGGGGTCGGCATATCCATGAGAAAGATCATTGAGCAGGGTCTGCGGCGTCATGAAGAACACGCGCCTCTGTTCCCACTCGTCCACCCTTAATGCTGGCTGGATGCTTCCTGTTAGCAAAGTCGTGTCAGACCGCGGGATGCCGACGATGTTGTAGCAGGCGTCTATTTGTTGGGCGGCCAAGGGCTTGGTCGGGGCCACAAAGATAATCTTGGCTGACTTGGTCCATCGATAAAAATTGAGCATGACGGTTGCGGCAATGAATGTTTTGCCCAAACCGGTAGGCAACGCAACGAGGGTGTTGTTAAACAGACTGTTCTTAACAATGCTGAACTGGTAATCTCGAATCGCGCCAAGGTTTGTCGGGTATACCCACGTTTCCATTGCTTTCCTGTCTATTTCATGATGACTTGGCTCCTCTGGTGGCAAATCTGCTCGGAAAACTCTCTGGTTTAGGGCCTGGGTTTCGAAAGGCGCATCTTCACGAATCTCGGTCCCCCACAGCGTCGTTTGACGAAAGCTTCCCGAGGCAGTCCTGGATAGACCGCTGTGCAGTCTAGGCCCATTTCGGGCATTGATTGATGGCCGAGATGCTCCGAGGGAAGTTGTCCGTGCTGCTGGTTCGGGTGAGGAGAATGCATCCGAGGGCAGATCTTCCAAGTCCAGATCCACGGCTGCTGAAGCTGCTGACCTCTTCCCGTTCTGGGTTTCAGAGTGTAGCGGATTTGATGACGATCGTGGGAGAAGTTGGGATGTACTGGAGGAGGACACCTGATTCAGTGCCTCAAGAATATCTTGGTCACCAAAGTCATCCTCAAACTCATCGTCGTCCATGGTACAGAAGAAACAGGGTAGAGCGGACTGCGGTTCTGGCACTTTCGAACCGGCCTATCCCATAGACCGCCTATATACGGAGCCTATTCTACCTCAGGTCCACCGGATAGAATTGGCCACGCGTGGGGATCGTGTGCACTGGTGCCCATGAACTGGCTGCGTTGCTTTACGCGCCTCGACACGAAATGGGAGCCATGTCACGTGATCTACCACCATCATAAGGCCTATGCCAAGTGAGCCAAGCACGCCGTGGATTCTACAACCGCCATGACAAGCTGTCTAACTGGATGTGCCTTGTTTTTTTGCTAAGATGCCAGAGTTCTCGGTGTCACGTTGGAAAACGAGGAACTGCACATATGACAGAGTAATGGCTACCAAGTAGGCACTTGCCTAGGTACTTACTCGGGTAGCAAAGGATCAAATGGCACTTTAGAGTAGCTCCAAAAGTACAAGCTCTTAGAGCTTAGCTTGCCCCGAAAACACGGCCAAACAAACAAGTACACAGCCCTCCCTGCGTTTCAATGTTGCCTTTGGCACCTGATAAAGCTTGGCGCTATTATTAAAGTAGGCAACACGCCAGCGGTGGCTGGGGGGAGGTGACTGCCTGGCCGGCCGTATTACCTCTGTAAAAGTGGGGCTCGAATAGACGTCACTTAGTCAAACCTTCTTCTTCCAGACCCATCCACAATGCACTTCCATTCTCTTTCCCAATTCTTGTTCACAAAGAGTTCGCCGTCGCCAGGCTCAACACATCTGCTTCCCTTTGTGTATCGCGCTAGGTCAGCCGGAACCTGGGACCTATTGTTCAAGCCGTGTCTGCAGCCGACGGTAGGCTCAGCGGATAGTCTGCGACAAACAGTAACTTTTCTCGCCATCTTCTTCCAGTCCTTTTGACCCCAAAATTGCGAGGCCTGCTTTGTTTGCAGGCTTTGGTCTCTTTTCGCCATCATTTATCGATTGTTGTCCTTCTTCTAGTCGATAAATTGCCAAAACTCCCACGCAGTCTTCAGAGCGAAGAAAACTTGACAAGAAAAACCACAAAAACTCACATCATCAACGGATTACCGAATCGCGTACGCGACCTGACGAGATCCAGTCCATACGGTTCTACCTTGATACCATCCGGAAATCTTCAAGGCTCTCTATACCCCTAATAAACACACGAGCTCGTCACCATGGCTCGTCCTCGAGCAAATGTTGCGCCGCACGCAGCCCCAACTGGGCCTAAAGCTACCACAAGAAGGGGGGTACAAAAGAGGAGAGCGGGCCTTACAAGAACTGACCTTGATGGCGATCTTGACATGAACTCAATCGGTAAACGAGCTGCAAAGACTGCAGCCATCGAAACGAGAGGAGGGCCTAAAACAAGAACAACAACGAGGTCTGCTCCAGGGAGAAATCCTCGAGGAGGCGTTTCGTCGGCAGCTCAGAGTGTACTTAGGCATCTCAAAGGAAACGATGCGTCAACCATCGCTTCCAAAGTATCTGCTGCCAGCTCAGGGCGAGCCATCCGAGCCCGGGGGAGAGGAACAAACTTGCACTTCCTTCGAGTGCATGGCCTGAAGCAGAGTAAAGCGGTCAGCAACCAAGACGGTGGCCTCAGCGACTTGTTAGCTTTTCTAGAACGAAAGGCATCGTCATTCACCTCGGGAAAGGAAACACGTCAAATTATGATCAAGAAGGTATGTCGGCTTCTAACGCAAGATACCAAGCGCCATTGTCCAGAAGAAGTCAGAATGCTTTCACACTCCCGACTTCGAAACGTTATCTTCGTTGAGAGTGGATCTCAACTAAGAATATACTCAAGCGGCTTTGGCCATGAAATGCTCTTTACACCTCTTTTTTTTTTTTTGGTTACTCGCTAACAAGAAACAGTCTCACATGGCTGGAGATTTCGTTTTCATTGGTGTTGCGAAGGAGGATGCGGGTGAAATTCTCAAACTTAATACATTCACATTTGCCGGCGCGCAACTGGAGATAGTCGAGTCGGCGGAGGATTTGGCTCATCAGAACAAAGCAACAGAGTCCAAGGAGACCCAAGAACTGCGGGCCAAGCTTCAGTACATCTTGAGCCAGCGGTATCTGGGGGGAAACAAGCTATTAAAACTTGATGCACTTGCTTCAGATGCAGAATTGTTCACAATGGGAATGTTTGAGACCCGAGAGCGTGCACTCAAAACGTTCAAGGGTCTCATGGCAATCTGCGATAGCTTGTTCAAGACTGCAAAGGAAAAACAAGATGCTATCGAAAGCATCAGTCTTGCCAATAACAACATCGACGATGTTTCACAAGTCGAATCAGTGGCAACAACATTCCCACATTTGAAAAATCTCGACATGAGCGGCAATGCGATTGCCAGCATGCAAGGTCTGGATAAGTGGAAGGGCAAATTCAAGGCCCTGGAAACAATCTATATGACAGGCAATCCTATTGAGGCCGTGGATCCCAGCTACCAGGCAACGCTGCTGCAATGGTTTCCCAAATTGCAGGACATCAATGGTGTACAATTACGCACCGCTCAACAAATCGCCGAACTAGAGGCCGCATCAAAGCCGAAACCTATCCCACAGAGCGGCCCAGACTTCCGCGATGTTAACGGTATCGGAGAGAACTTTCTTTTGGAGTTTTTCTCTGCTTACGATAACGACCGACAAGGCTTGGCCTCCAAGTTGTACGATGATGGTAGCCAATTCTCCTTGGCCATCGACACGCAGTCGGTTAGGGACTCGAATGCTCCTGCCCCAATTTCGTGGGGGGCATACATCAAATCCTCTCGAAATCTGGTCAAGATTACGCATCAGACCGCTAGAAATCAGCGACTGTTCAGAGGTGCCCTTGCCATTTATGACTTGTGGAAAGGCCTTCCCCCGACAAAACACCCAAACATCACGGACGATCTAAGCAAATACATCATGGACTGTCATCCACTACCTGGCCTCGTCGATCCCACGGGCCAGAACCCAATGGGGGTCGATGGCTTGATCGTCTCAGTGCACGGAGAGTTCGACGAGTACGACCAAAAGACGGCCGCCGTTGGCAAGCGAAGTTTTTCACGCACGTTTGTTTTGGGACCCGGCCAACCTGGCAGGGGGCCTATCCGGGTTGTCAGTGATATGTTGTCACTGAGAGCATTCAACCCGCTGCCAAACGTTTTTGTGACACCAGGCCAAGCACCAGCCCAGAACAGTGGCAACGACAATGCCAACAGTCAACATCAAGCAATGATTGCCGAGCTTTGCAGTCGAACAGGCATGGTTCCTCAGTATTCAGAGATGTGCCTGTCGCAGGTTGGGTGGAATTTCGACCAGGCATTGGTCATTTTCAATGAGAAAAGGGTAGGTTTCAATCTCGTCACATGCAACTGAGCACATGAAATATTAATTACGCACAGGCTCAATTACCACCAGACGCATTCGCCGTACGACAGCAGTAAATTACGGTGCCACAATACAATAGTTGTGTCCTTGAAGATTTTTCAAAGAAGGACATGGAAGATTGGGGTGTATGGGAGCATTGCATGGCTGCACAGAGGTTTTTTTTTAGTTTTTTTTTTTTTTTGAGGGGAAGGGGGGGAGGGTTGTGTCGGAGGCGACGTCTGTTTATTTCTTTTACCTGGGAGTTTGGCTGGGTCGACAGCGCAGGAATTGAAGTGCGGTTTAGGTGCTTGTCGCAGGACTGGTTGAGTATAGGTATTGGCGGATCGTGAAAATATCAATAAATACCCTTGAAGACCAGGAGAAGTGTGCAGAAAGTGTGATGCGATGTGAGAATGAATGTCTGCTCCTGTATCCCGCGGCCGTCAGCACACACAAATCCTATCGTGGGTCTGGTCCAGAAGGTATAAACGAGTGTAGGGTAGCAGATATTTAGCGAAATCTGGTAGACATTTGCATCCGCTGTGGAAGCGTCGGAAGACAAAAATACAGTGAATTGATAATCCCAAACCCGTCTGGCAAATGAATGGCCGCGCACCGAGTGGCCATACATGGAATGCTCAAATGCCCAAGCATCCTCTGTCAGTGGCCAACTCGGGGAGCAGTGAACAATGGCCATCGTGCTCCCTCCCCTAACAACTTGGCCAATGAGGTGTGCTACTACTACCAAGTATGCCACGGAGCACTCTAACTCCCCTATGCCAATACCAGGAGAGCTATAATCCTGTCAGAGCCAAGCCCCGTGACGGCGAACTAGGATGGCAAACCAATCGTGGATATTCGTCACACCACGACAAGGCCTTGTCAAACCGCGCGCGTAATGTAGTCGCAGCACATAATACAGGGTGGGTGACGAGAGGAGAGTCCAAGGGCCGAACAGGTAAAGCCGGCGGCGTCCTTCTTGTTTGGTGCGTACTCATCCGATGGTTGGTTTTGCATTTTAGCAAGCCGACGGCTGTCTGCTCGAGACTGGTGTTTCAGGCAGAGCAGGCTTTTTGGGACGACGGGAATCTCCCCTGACACGCGAGCTGTTATGAATCACCTTTTAGGGCGCACGTGTCTCGCGTGGCCAAGCAGCAACCCTTCTCCCCAAAGCCGCAGGGCAATTGCGACCAAGTGCAGTTCTCGCATCAGCCTGTTGAACCTGTCCTTGATGGTGGTTGGGCCCGGCGGAAGTATCCAGACCGCCTGGCGCTTACAAGCATCATGACTGCTTGGCATGATGCACTGGGGGAAAGGGAAAAATTGCACCAGACCCTTGCCCCGTTTTCGGATGGTCGGTCCGTCGAGGTTCTGCAACGACTGATATTCGCGTCGTTGGAAATATTAGTGCCCCCGGATACACTGATTGTTGGCAGTCTATCCGGGGGACGCACAACCAGAAAATTCATTGCCCTTTCCAATCTGCATTTCTGCATAGCGTTGCCACCCGTACCAGGCTCTGAACATGGACAGTCGTGTGGATAGTGGGAACACGGAGGTGCGCTGCCCCCTTCCTGGAGTTCCTGGAGAATGGGCAGTAGCAAGCTTATGCACTGCTCCATACCGCCGAGACTATTGGGTTGCAGCTCCGCATCGTCACTTGGGTTAGGATTTCGCTTCACTTGGAGCCTTGCCCCCCCCCCTTTGGCCAGCGTGACCTTCTTCATCTGACGATTTCCGCTTCACAATGTTGTACTCCATCTAGAAGAGCACGGGCACCCGTCAAGTCTGGTCGGCCGTGGCTCTGTGCTCTTTTGACCGCTTCTTGGATGCACAGCACCAGCCTCCCCTCTCCGGCCACAGAAGAACACGACACACGACGGCATTGCATCATAGATATACTGCAGTCTTGTGTTAATACATGCTCCGTATGAACAATATGAGTTACTCCGTGCAATATGCGTGGCATCACCAAATGCTGACCTTGACCCCAGGAAGGGGGTGCGCGGCGCATCATTACTTGGCGTGTTTCAGCCGCTGGGCAAACAGCGAATCAATGGAGCATAGCTGACGCTAGGGGCAGGGGCTGCGAGCAGCGGCGCGAAAGCTCTGACCATCGCTTGGTCTCTCACTTGGTTGGCGAGCTGCAGCATTACACGAGTATCACATCTGTGTGTTGAAGACTAGAGAAATCGCGACAGGGAAAGAGGCCGATGACGCTCGTTGACGTTGGCATGCCCTCTGTTCCAAAACAGCAGCAGGTGCCATGAAGCCTTTTGACTTTATGATACCTCTGCTGGGCTCGCACTAATGTCGTCACATTGGACAAGTCTCTGCAAGCACAGACGGGCGCATATTAAATGTGCCCAGAGTATACTCCGTACCGTTGCGGCCCGATGATGAGGGTGTCACGAGGTGCGGATGGCCTGGAATGCACCAATATTTGTGACATACAATGAGATTATGTGATGGAGCGTTTTGACATCATCATTTGCAGCCATCTTGTCGTGGCACGGGCTTGAATTGAGCCTTGGGCATGCCATCAACGTCACCATCGTGGCCAAAAAGGCCCTTGAGGTGCAGCAGAATTCGATAGTCGGCCAAGGATTCGACTGTTGAATAGCACAGACGGACCCTGTGGCCAAAAAATATATTTTGTCACACTAACGGAACCCCCAATCACACAGACAGACGGGTCCCTGACGGATTTGTCGACATGGTAATAAAGTCAACGTCAGAAACATGGGGTATTGTGCCATGTACAGATGCACATCTTGTTTGTCCACGACTTGACATAATTTCTTCTCCCGGCAAGAGGCCCGAGCTCGAGGAGACACCGCCGTAAGCCATTTATTGGATAAAACAGGCGCCGGGAAGCGGTTCCAGTGAACGTCCTCCTTTTTGCCCAGCCACGTTCTTGGGGACATGAACTGGAGCGTGATGCCGTCCGTGAAGCCGTAGACGGTATTATACCGTGGTCAAGAGCTTATCTCGCCGCAACGAGAACGGATCGAGCCTAATGAGACACTCACTCTTGTTGTGTCCATGCTGCATTTGATGTTGCAACACGCCCCCCAAACAATGGAAGGCAAGCGGCCAGCCCAAGGCTGCATCGTGGGCTGCGATCTCGTGTCTCGTGGCCTGAGAGCTTGACCCATCTTGTCCTTCCAGTCTCCTATGCTTGTTGCTAGTCCACTCTGGTAGGGGGGTCTGACCCCCCTTTTCTAACTTCCCAGCATCAACAAGGGAGCCTGTTGGCGCAGGGGTCGGATGGAGAAGACAGGGAGGCAGCTGCCAGCCTCCGACCCAAGCCACCCGCAGAGGCAAAGCCAATCGAGGAGGGAGCAGTCAGGCATGTACCTGGACCTAGAAGAGTACCATGCATTTGTTCGATATGCTTACCAGAATGTTGGGTACCGTGTCGTTATGAAGGACTTGGATCATCCAGTTTTCGGCGCTGGCTCATGCCCATGTTCTGACAACATTGTGAACTGTCGTATTTCGCCCACGCGCGACCATTGGCCGCCTAGGAGAGGCTTCAGCCTGTAATGTACTGTACATACATAAATTAAGTACAAAAAGGCGCTGGCGCTTCGTCCGCAGAAGGGAGTCAATGGGGTTTGTTTCCTATTGTGACATTGTGACATTGTGACAGAGGCACTGGGCCGACATGGTCCGCCAGCTTGATGTACTCTTGACCAGCCCGAAATGTGATCCTCTTTTTATTTATTTATTTTTGTCGCGTGTCGACCCCGACTCCCGAGAGTTCGTGTCTGTTGTGTCTCGTGTAGGCTCCAGTCGCAGGGGACAGTGCAGTCTTGTGGTACGCTGTCTCGGCTGGCATATTGAGCGTGCTCCGTATGGAGCAACTTGTCCATGTTTCTTGGTGCACCAACAATTGCGGTGCAATGCACTCGTGTACGGAGTACTCCGTACAGCCGACCTACTCCGCACCAGGACACCAGTTTGTCAATGGATGGGAACGTTGTGGCCTTGGCCAATCAATGCAAGAGGGGCAGAATGCCAAGTTGATGCTGTGGAAGCTGTGGATAACCCAAAGCCCATCGGCTGGGATTTCTGCTTGGGCAGGACCTGTCTTCCATCAAGGTGGCACTTGCCAAACATCCCTGCCTGGTCTTACGTGGTGTCGGTCTGTGAAGCCCCGGTGCCTGGGCCTGCTCCTCCACTAACTAGATGTGCTCAAGTGCCCAAATCAAGCAGCCTCCAGCCCTCTAGTCTCATTGATCCGCCTGCGCAGTGAAAGCACCTGGTTTGCTGCTGGCTGCTGGGGTCAGGATTCAGGAACCACTGTCCTGGATGTTTTGGCTCTCTTCCTGGTCCGTCGTTCCTTCCCGCCTTGTTGTGTCTGGTTTCCTCGCGCTCCCCCAGCCTGCCCCATCTCATCTTTCCTGCCCATCCCATCTCCTGTCATCTTGTCGTCTTGTCTTGTCATTCTTTCGCCCTCCTCACCATTTTCTCCCTACTCGCCTTTTCCGTTCCTTTCCTTCTTCGCACGCCTCTGCAGCTGGTCTTGTTGCTATACTTCACTTCCTGTTCAACCCCCCGGCCGGCGACTCCTTTCGCAAGGTACCGGAGAACAGAACCCGCCGCTTACATCTCCAGCTTCCCCTCCAGATTTTGTGGTAATCTGGCTTGTCGAAACACTTGGACCATCGGTTGTCGTCATCTCCCCGACTTTGTCCCTCGACGGAACTCGGACGTGGCCAGCATCGAGGCGTCTAGACGACGCAACACGGGGATTGTGCACGAGTTGACGCTGGAAATTCAATTGACTAGGTCTTTGTTCGCGTCGACCTTCCCTCGGCATCCCAAACCGTCACATCGTGAAGCCCGTCCGTCTTTCTTCTAGGTTACTCGTGTGTTTCGCTCGACGAATACACATCTTGAACTGCAACCATCCTGGCTGTAGCTTTACGGTGGAAGCACCATTACTGTGCTCAGTGAAGCCGTCGCTTCATCTCTTCTCATCCAGTCGTGGACTGAATTGGCCAACGCAGAACAGGCTTCTAGCATTCATTTTTGTGCACCTTGAATCGATTGATCGTGCTGGCTTCGCTGTCGTCATGTTATAAACAAGTTCAAGCAGGAATCTACAAATTTGATTTGGCAACAGGCATTTGCCCATTCCTTACCAGCTTAGCTGCAAATAAAGGACCCAGGAAATATGCCGGCCCCCAAGCCCCCCAAGTCTTTGGACGGTTCGTGCACTGTCGTTTACGATGGTATTCTTTACTCTTACTCACCTGACGGCTTCCTCTCCATCCGCCTTCAGGAGGGCGCAAAATGGAAGACGCTTGACCCTGGCGTAAAGGTCACAGGTGCAACATGTGTTGGTAGCGCGAAACCGAAAAACATTGATCCAGCCTTCTTCGTGGTCGGTGGCCAAGCGGGCTCTGACGACTATACTGGCCTACAAAAATACACGTTTTCGACTGGAAAGTGGTCAACTGTCACGCCTACCAATCTGGTCACCAAACATCGACAATGGCATTCTTCCATCTATCTCGAAGCAACAGATACGATCCTGGTTGTTGGTGGAAATCAAGACGGGAAACCTGGTCCGTCAGCTGATACTTTCATGATCCAGGCTTCAGAGCCCTACATGGTCGATATACCTGCTCCTGTTAGTCCGGAAAACCACCCGCCAGCTAATCTGCGACCGATTCTCGCCCACGCGACCCAGGCAGATGTAATCTTGGTGGGAGGAGGTACCGAACCCGACCACGCAAAAGTGTATTGGTTCAGCCAAGGAGGGAATTGGCGATATACTGATAGTAGTCTGACTGAGCCCATTCCGAAGGATACCAACTCAATACAGGGGACAGTTGTTGCAGGAAAGGATGGATCGCTGAACTTGATGCTATTTGATCTTACCCAATCCCCCAACAAAGTTTCCCGTGTCGTCTTGGTCGATGGAAGCGGAAAATCGATTACAGGCTCACCCTCCATCACCTCGCGCAGTATTCAACATGCACCTGCGACCATTCAGCGTGATCTGCCTGTGGACGATTGGCCGAAATACAACTCGAGTTTGGCGCCAAAGGAGACAAGAGAAAAGTATGCCATGGCACAAGGGCCCAATGGAACGATTGTCTTCTCCGGAGGCAACGATGACAACCCTATTGCGTTATTTGACACTATTAATAACGGCTGGATCAACGCTACTTCCTTCTTCTCAAATATCGATCAGAAGGTTCTCTCAGTTACGTCCACCTCATCCTCAGCCACTTCAACATCTACGGGCTTCACATCAAGCATACCCGGCTCCTCAACTTCCACGGCTGGAGCCCTGGCACCTTCGGTTGACCAGACAGATGATTCAGGCCCAAGCTCAAATGCTATTCTTGGCATTACGTTGGGCTCCATTGCCGGTTTCCTGGCTTTGTTAGGCCTCATTCTATTTCTCCTCAGACGTCGCAGGACGCATGTTGGGAGCACAGAGGCAGGCCGGCCGAGTCACGCGCCTTCAGAAGAGAAGGGCATGTCCGCCTTCAACAAGAGCATGTTTTCCCCTGCTGGACAACTACGTGGACATCGCCCGCAAGCATCAGCCGAGTCGTACTCATCCGTCGCAATTTTAATGGGACGGATGAACAAGGAAAAGTCCGGGCTGGCGAGGTATCCCAGCAACAATACGGCGCGAAGCTCAGTGAGCTCGCTACACAAACAGTTTAAGAGCACAATCAGCAAGCCTATTCCGCAAAGCATGGTGCATCCCGCTCTGCAAGGTCACGATGAGCGCGGCGTAGCATTCGCCCCCTCTGTGGCGGAGCCTCGCCCACGAAATGGTCCGATGGATGCTGGTGATGGCACACGTCGAAGCTCTGGATGGAATCGATATTGGTCTGGTGGCAGTGCACTTCAAATTCTAGGTTTTGGCAATGGTAAGAGAAATACCATCAACTCCGAACAGAGCTCCCACTACTCGGATGCAATCAACCCGCGTGTCACGCAAGACTCGGCAACTGTTCCACCACTTCATTTTGAGGGTAGACCGGCTGTCAACAGTGTCAACTCTGGCAGTCCTGTGGTTTCCCAGTACACAAGCAAGATGCCTTTTACAGAAGGCATGTCAGGAACGATTGAAAGACCTGTCTCGCCATTGTCCTCGGGCTATTCTAGCGGCATTCCGGAAAGCATCAATGAACTATGGGATCCCGCGGAGACTGATAACAAAACTTGGGGAGCCAATCGTGCGCCTAGCAGTGCTTATGCTCCTGCTTCATATGGAGTATCACAAACCCTCGGGAGTGCGCCCAGTACGCTACCGCCGACGGGAGTTAGCAAACAGCCACAGCTCGCTATGGCATCAACGTCTGATATGAGTTGGTTGAACCTCGGGGACCAATCTCGAGTATGAATTACGGATAATACTCGTTTCACCAGTAGGAAGATTTCATGAGAGCGCTCCTTTTAAAACGCATTTTCACGATGGGGTGGAGTTTTACCAAATCATATGTCTTGCGCGGCATGGCATCATGCTCGCAGTTGCTTAAAGCGCATCTTCTCCTATGATCCATATCAACTTTTGCCCAACCATGTGGCAAATGGAACCATGGTTGGCCTTATTCGTTGACCCCCAGGCGTTGGACCTGGATCAAGACTTGGCATTTTGATTCTCTTCATGCCAAGTACCCAAGACTCATGGCGTCTCGTCAAGTCAAGTCGTGGGCAAAATCAATGCACATAACTCATTTTCGAACATTATCTCATCTTTCTTCATCTCGACCATTTCATCTGGATCACTGAGCCTAGAAAACTCGAGACTCAGGACTGATGACACCAACTCTGCACAAGGCAAGACCTGGCGTCGATTTCTCTGTGTTTGGACATATTTCGGATTATAGTCTGCGTTGGGCGTTTCGTCTCCCCCCCCTTCTCTCTCTCTCTCTCTCTCTCTCTCTACATCTTAGATTCTTGCCAGACACTGGCGTCTCTTCCTATTTACTTTAGTCTGTTTGCGTCATCTGTTACGATACCACTGCTGCCCCTTTGTTTGTCGCATGTAATTCGTTGAAATAAGGAGGAACAAGGCTCGCTGAAACAAATGGGGGTGGCAGATCGATGCGAATCAAGACTACTTGCCGCTGGGCAGTGGGCAACCGATTTTTGTATGTATAAAGCAGGAACAGTTCTGCAAATGTGGACTAGCTAAGAATATATTGGAACTTGTCAAAATACCAATGACTTTTGGTGCTGGTGTGAGTGTGCTGACATTATTTTGTTGTGATGCGCTGGGTATGATAGTGTTGTGCTTCCAGTGCTGATGCGACAGGCATAACTTGGCCTTGTCGACGAGATTGAAAGATGCATTTTTTGTACAATTGGGAGGCAAGAAGGCTGCAATGGTGCAATCCATACCGGCAAGAGCTGCGAGTAAGCCAAGGAAAGGATAGCAAGGTGTGTACATGCTGCTGGTAAGACGGGATTGACTACCAGCCGCGTTTGAAACAGGAGCTATTTAAAGAGGTATAAACTGTATTATATGAGGCAGCACGCACAGACTACCTCTTGAGTATGCTAGTCTGGTCAGTGGTCACATGAAGGGAGTACCAGGGAATGGCAAGGTGAATTTGATGTTCGCCATGGCGTGTCTGAGCCCGGGGGGCGACGTGGGCTGACGCGGGCTGACGGGGAAGGACCAGGGTGGTGCCAACAGCATGCGCTGCATGTCTGGCAGCCTCGTGGTTGTATTACTCCGGCTCCGGCACTCTGGATCTGGCCCGAGGCAAGCCGCCGCTTTTGTGTCTGCGTTCAGGAAGGTTGAGCCATTGGGTCAATTTTCGCCGACGGCCTGCTTGCCATGATGTGTTGACTGGAGACAAGCCATAATAATCTCAGCGTCACAACGCCTGGAGATGGAAATTGTGCATGATCTGGACCAAGAAGGATGTATCGAGCCGATTGCGCTTCTCTGTCTGCACACACAACTCGACGACTGGTCAACTGTGGCCGAGCACCCTCCAGCCTCCATCGGTTACCTCGTTGTTCTTTCAAAACATCACCGCCAGCCCACCCGATATGCACTCGAATTGATGTAAAAAAAAAAAAAAAAAAAAAAAAAAGAAGGCCTGTGGCACTGGTAGGGAAGTTTCCCGAGCTCATCTGAACAAGAGATGGATTATAAGACCAATGTCGACGATGTCATGGCGTCAATGGGACGTGGACACGCCAGGGAGAGCTTGTGGCGGAGAAGGAACCAATTTGGAAACTTGGCGCTGGCGGTTGTTGAGAATTGGAAGCCCTTGGAGAGAGGCTCGTCAAGAACCAGGCCCCGTCAGGTGATGGATGGCACAGCATTTGCGGCCAAGACTGTCTGGTAGGATGGCCGGTCACTTGTTTGAAATATCGTCAAGCTTGTTGCAATGTGTCGTTTGCCGCATCATATTGTGGCGAGTTCCCCATCTGACCTACAAGAAAGGAGCAGAATAAGGTGATTTCCAAGGCTTCACATTCTTCTCTCTGTTCTGAAGATGTGGTAGACTAGTTTGGCCAAGGGCAAGGGTCCAAAGCATGCATGGTGTGGCGGGTCCATTGTCTGTCGCACGATGGGATTGGCCAAGTTTCTCCACGGTCAATGAGCCAATGCCTGGGAAAAACTTTCAAGGATGTCTGCGTGACCTCCTCAGCAACGCCTGTGGGCGGGCATGCGACAATGAGCAAGAGCGACATTTCCCGTTTTGTTTGGCAATAATAATCCAACATCCGGGTCGCGCGCTGAAGCTCGAACCTGGTCAGAGGATGGTTCCGCCATTGGCGTTGGGGCTGGGGCCGGATTTAGCTCGAATAAAGACAATGACAAAGTTGTTGTGATTTGCAGCAGATGTTGCGGGGTGATGGGCATTCACTCCAGATATCTTTACAAATATCTCCAGAGAAGCAGCATCACAACTGGCGTGGACGTGGCGTGGGCCAATCGCTGTCGTCCAAGCTGATGGAAACCGCAGCTTGGTGCCATGGGTCAAGGTGAGAGATCTCCATCAGAACACACTGCCTTCTTTGGGTAAAAAGACGTATAATTAACCAGCATTCCCTGGCTGGCTGGACACATCCCTAACATTCCCGCATTCTCGGACGGAGACGGGGACAGCGTTTTTGATTGGGGAAGCACACCAGCCGACCACTACGAAGCGCTTTCCGGCATGTCGCTCGCTGTATTGTGCTGTGCTCAGGACAACGGTCCCGTCTGGTGTCAGGCACCGCAATTGGCAGCCATGGCAAAGCGTCGAGTTCAGACCGGACGGAGACTGGCCGAAAGAAGGGGTGAATGAATGAATGCTGTCCAGAACTTTGGAAAAGCATGTGGACCCTTCCACCTGGGCGGTACTCCGTACTCCGTACTCCATACACTAGTTTTTTTTTCAAGAGTCGTTGTAGCCTTGTTAGTTGCGGGTATCAGGCCAGCTTATCATACGTGAACCACTGGGGAGAGGAAGGCGAGGATCCGATAAGAAATGTAAGAAATTGGCGGTGGCAGGTGCGCAACAGGACACCACCAACAAACAAGTGCGCGCTCAAGTGGACAGCTGGGCGATACTTGCTGTGCGAGACCTGGCAAGCAGCATGGCAGGCATAGCGTGACTGTCCACCCGCAAATCATGCAGAATGCAGTCAGCACTATCCGTGACGGAAGTCTGCCAAACTCTCCTTCCGTGATCGTGCCACTTGAATGATTTCGTTCTGTCGCTTAGTCCTTACAGTCTGTGGGCGCCGGGAATCTTCATGCCCTGCTGCCCTCTACATGCAAGATCCTGTGGACCATTCAGATTTTGGCCGTCTCCGGTCTAGATCCCAAACGGATCCCCACTACAGCCGCCTTGGACCGGACCCTGCGTATTTCCAACATTACTGTTTGCTATTAGCTAACGTATCGCCTGATGGGCCATGGGGGAAAGCATCAAGGAGCGACGCCGCCGCATAATTGGCGCCGCCTCAATCGCGCAAAGTACTTGACCATTGTCCAGCGGCGGGCCTGAGCCGCGGGTGCCTGGAGATTGATTAAACATGAATCTACGGAGTACTCCGTACCGAATATAGAATACGTTTGTAGAGACGGATTGTTTGCCCATGGCGACAATTTGCCCCTTGTTCAAGAACCAGCCGGCACTGTGATTGTAGGTAGACGTCGTGACCATTGCTGTCACGTCGAAAGCACCAGTTGACCTCTGTCGCGGAGCGGAGCTTGTGCATAGAGCAGTCTGGTCTGGTGAGACCCCCCACCCCCCCAGAGGCGGTGGGCTGAACATGGAGGCACCAGACCAGACTCGACCAGGGCACTTGACCGAGCAGATGCTGTCCAAGTGGCACTCGTCCAGCACCTTCGATGTCTTCCCATCAAAAGCATCACCCTCAGGTCAACGGCCTTTTCACCCTCCACCAGCTCCTGGGACAACAATTGCTCCCTGCGCTTCGTTCTCTCCCCTGGACCGGAACAGGCATTGCCAGCTCTGCTTCCTGCGCGCGAGAAGCTCCCGCACGCGCTTTCGTCACAATTCGCGCACCGGCCGCGGAGCGCAACGCCGCTTGCTCCGTATCTTCGACACCGTAACCACAATCTCTCTCAACATTGAACCCACTCGCTCAAGACTCGCTACCCACCCCCGCGAACCATCCGCGCCCCTCCAGCAATTCATTTAAAAAAAAAAAACAGAGACTCGACCCAACTTGCACCACCGTGGCCAACCTTCCTCCACCAGACCGCTATAGCGCCTGTGAGGTGGACTTCACATGACAGCCGACATCGTCGACTCCTTAGGATCAGGAACCTCGCCTTTTCCCATCGCCCTCAATCCCAGCGCCATAATCGTGGGCCGTCTCCGTCGACCGTCTTGGGCGAGTCTCGAAACCCAGGCGCCTG
Source organism: Keithomyces neogunnii (assembly GCA_020975405.1). Lineage (NCBI taxonomy): Eukaryota > Fungi > Ascomycota > Sordariomycetes > Hypocreales > Clavicipitaceae > Keithomyces > Keithomyces neogunnii. The sequence continues at coordinate 4,668,915 of JAIOWQ010000002.1, read as the reverse complement.
ATCGGGCCAGGAAAGGCACAGTAAAGGAATATCGCTGACGACTGCCGTTTCTTCGACCAACTTCGGAACAGACACCGGGGAAAAAGAACAGCGACTCGCCTCATCTCACCCCGCACGCGGTCTGCCGTGACCTCCATCTGCCATGATGGCTTCCGCGACTTGGGATGGCCAGGACCAGCACATGCCTTCCGCCGCCGAGGAAGAATTCAACCAGTTTCTAGACATGAGCGGCATGGGAACCATGGCCGATGGCATGCAGTTCGACTTTCACGGATTCCACGATGGCTCCTCGCAGCCTCTGATGAGTCCGCACGCGCACTCTCACCAGCATCGCCAACAGGCCGACGCCATCATGGGGGACGCCGATTCTTCTCACATCATCCCCCGCAGCGATGGTCTGTTGCATAATCACACACCCGCCATGGTGACGACTGCAGGAATGCAAGCCCAGTTGCTTGCTACTTCGGCCCCGAGCGACACCATTTCCAGCATCGATGCGCAAATCCACTATCTCCAGCAGCAAAAGTTTCATCAACAACAGCGTCAAATTCAAGAACAGCGGGCGACTTACTTTGGCAATCAAAGCCACTCAGTTCCTCCCACTCCCCAGAGCATAGAACTGCCCCCCAGTGGCGGCCAATTTTACTCCCAGGCAGAGCAGATGCCTCCGCGAACATCTTATGACCGAGGATATCATCAGCGAATATCGGAGCAGCACGACGTGAGTCTTTTCAACTCGGCTCAATCCAGCCCAGGTCTTGGCTCGGTTCATTTGCGGACAGACAGGCTTTGGCTTTCCCCCTCTGTTGTCTCATGATGAAAATGCTAACATGACGTACCTTCAGATGGCATTCACGCCCCTTGTCTCCCCAGCTGTAACCCCGCTAGATCCTCACTTCAATATTGAAAATGCCTTTACCGTTCCTGGAGCTTACTTCAGTCCGCTTACCTCGCCCGCCTTGCATGCCCAAAACGATTCGTCATCCATTTACGATCATAGCACGCAGTCCAACAACTCACCTGTCGAGATGGATCTCGAGCCCCCTCCCTCGGCTCCAACAGGCGGATCAAGTACGGACCTGTCCAAGAAGACCAGAAAGAATGTTGCAGTCAAGGCACGGGGCAAAAGCATCAAAAACTCACCCATTACGAAGCCCCAACGCCGGAAAGTAGGACCCAGCCCTGCCATTGTGTCTCAAGTGCTGAGCGAGGTGGACGAGAGAGGCATGCAGCAGTTAGCAGACCCAGGACTTCTTCCCCTACCGGCTACGTCAACTGAGGACTCGGAGGACAATGCTTCCGTCTCGCCTGAGAATTTGTCTGAGATGCCGCCTCCCCCTGTTCCCTCTCGCCGGTCGACCAGCAAATCCCCTTATATTCAAGCACAAAACGGCAACTCGCAGCAGCCCACACCTCGCTCTTTAGCCGAGGTGCAAAAAGAAGAGCAGCAAATGCAACAACAGCAACAGCAACCGCACCCTGCCACACCGGCTTCTTTGATGAAACTGGCCGCTTCCAAAGCGAAGAAGCAGCTCACCATCAATCAACAACAGACCGGGGGTTTGGAAGAACACGTCGTCACCGAAAATATCGAATCCCTCGAGCTTCCGGAATCAATATCAAACAGGCCTCTCGCCCCGATCAACACGTCCCTCGTGTCACCATCACTCCGCATCGAACCAATTTCGTCAAGGAGTACCTCGCTGCAGCCCTTTCAATCTCCCGTTATTCGAACCCCCGGCACAGTGTCGGCGAGTCAAAGTCCTCAGTTACGACCAGGATCTTCCGGGCCCAACGCGCGCAAAACGCCCCAGCTGGCCTCGCGAAATAACAGAAAGCGATCCACCAGCTCAGTGCACGCTTCTCCTGCTTTGCTGCCGAGAATATCACCGAATATCAAACCCCTACTGCCCGGCACTCCCGGCCTATCAATGGAAGACACAGCCTCTCGTTTGCTCATGACAAAGTCAAACTACCAGAACATTCTCGAGGGTAACACGGTTCCTGGAGTCTCGTATCCCACCGAGTTGTCGACCAATCTCACGTCAAAACGAACATCCCACAAGATTGCCGAGCAAGGACGCAGAAATCGTATCAATTCTGCTCTCCAAATCATGGCCAGTCTTTTACCAGATCCGCAAAAGTTGGATGACGACGATGACGGGGACAAGAGGGACAGCAAGTCACAAGGCAATGTACCCAACAGCAAAGCCAGCGTGGTAGAAAACGCCATTGTACACATGAAGAATCTTCAAAGGGAGAACGGGGACTTGAGACAACAACTTAACGAGCTGAAAACCCAGCTGGAAAAGCTACGAGCGCCTGCGTCATGAAGCTGTGACAACAATTCATGGATGCGGAGACATTCTTGACTGCTTGTCTGAAGTTTGATCCATTTTATATACTACATACACGTTGGCACAATGGAGTGTCTTTCTGAGCGTAACACGGGGAGAATGGTTAACAAGGGGATTATATCACATGGATTGCAGGGCGGCTATTTTCGGTGGGTCCTTTTTCTTTTTCGTTGCAACGCAGCATCACGACGACCTTTTTCGTGAGAATGTGAATTACAACAAATTTGTTGTTTTGTCTTGGGTGGCTTTTGTGTTTTGGGCTTTTATTTATTTTGGGTGTTGATACCGTGTTTCAAACAATCCAGCTGGCTGTTCTGGATAATCATGGTGCACAGAGGGCAGTTGCCAGCTGAACAAGATGCAAGAGCGCAGTACTTTTCCAATGTCCGCAACGCTGGAACTAGTCAGATGAGACATGACATGTGTAGTGAGCTATTAATAACAATGAATGGCATCACCAATAAATATAAAGTGTCCGATCCAGTGGATGTTTTACTGTTTGACGCACGGCCGAGGGTTGGCTCTGACAAGAGCAAGGGCGTGTTTGTTGGGTTTGTTGGGTTTGTTGGGTGGCGGCGGCTGGTTCCCGTCTCCGGCGTCGCGTTTTCACGCATTGGGAGAATGAGACTTTCATGAGGCGGTTTTGTTTTCTGCCTGTGGCACGCCATCTACATCCAATTGCTCCATGACCTCCAACACGAGCTTCAGGCTGTCCATGAAGGAATTAACCGCAACGCGGAGCATGCGGTTCGTCGTCGCCCGGTAGTCTACTCTCAGGACGCTGTCTTGGTCTGACGGGACGAAAAGTTGCCTCTGCACCAGCGGAGATAACTCTGGGTCGACGCGCAAAGCCTGGAGCGCAATAGAGGCGAGTCTTGCGGTGGGGAGGGGAACACGAAGAGCTCTGTTGCAAAGGGTCAAGTTAGCCATGACAGCTTTGTTCTTGAGGTTGGGGCAATCTCTGCATCTGGTAGGTGTTCTATCTCCGATGCCTGAGCATTCATTGTGCGAGGGAACGACAGGCTTGCGTGTAAGAGAGCTTGGAGCCGTGGAGGGTGGGACAAGACAAACATGGAGCAAGGGAATTGAGCGGCCGTGGAAGCCATGGTGACTGTCGCCCCGGGCGCCGGTGTCGCAGGACGAGACCCGGCTTGATGACGAAGGGCGGCAGCGAGCAAGTGGGCGGTGTCGCGGCACGGAACACGGTAGGTGTAAGGAAAGCAGCTGGCTTGCCGTGTCTCAACAAGGAGGAATGCAGATGAAGTCGAGATTTTCCACCTGCCCGGGACGTCACAGGGTTGCGCAGATGGAGGGCAGCGCATTGCAGTGGGCTAATATGGGGAGCTCGGGGCAAGCAACGGATTTTTCAATGGAATGCCAGGCCCACCCCGTTTCATGCTCGGATGGGCCGTCTTTGCATGGCAGGTCTGGTATTAGGAGGGGGGCGCCAGCGCAAAGGGCTGCTTTTTGTGGGGCCGCCGTGGCCCAAACCCAACAACCCCGGTTGCCGTCTCCGTGGCAACAGACGGGACCCGCAGGATGACTGCCTGTCTTGTCAGTTGTTATTGCACAACGAACTGGTCTCTGCCCAGTCACAAGAGAAGCGGAGGGTCTCACAACAACAACTACCACCTGCAGCGGGCACCGGGGTAAGAAGTTTCCACATGCTCAGTCTGCAACCTGAGCCAGCTTCCCTTCCTTGCTTCTTGGACCATAACCCTGGGCTGCCGCTGTTCTGAGCCGTTGTTGTATTTTCCAAGTTACAAAAACATCGTCAGCCGTCACTGACTTGCTTGGGAGTGCCCTCTTCCTCTTTCCACCTCCCCTCCTCAGCCCGCCCCCCCCCCCACGGATCTCTCTCTGCTTCGGATCCTTTCCCTCTTGCCAGCAGACAGCTTACTTGCAGATTTTATCTCCTTGAGCCGCCGAGGGCAGCTCATAGAAAAGGCTGGTTTTGATCGACACGCCCTTTGAGGTCTAGGCAAAGGACTTTCAGGATTTGATTTCCCATCGGTTCATTCGACATCGACGCCGCCCGAGATTCGCTCAAGATTCATCTGCCCTTGCGTATCGCTGCATCGTGTGTCCTTTGCCGTTGTTGCTGGCTACTGTGTCCGGAACGAGACGAACCACTTCTTGATATAGAAAAATTTCTTCTCCACGGCACTGTACGATCAAAGGAAAGAAGCTCCTCGGAGTGTGAGCCTGGAATCAATGGCTCCTTCTTCCAGGCACGCACAGAACGTGGGACAGGTTATCGAGTATATTCCAGGTAGGTGGTGCTGCAAAACATATTCAAAGGCCCCCCTCGCTTGGAAGACCAGCGCTCCCTGCTTAGCACTTGCGTTTCTGTTGCTGTTGCTCGGTTGTGCACCACATGGATGCCCGATGGCGTGGATTGGAGCTTTTCTAACCGCCTCGTCCTTCTCAGACCGCCTGTATCTCGGTTCCTATCTTCATCCTCCCACGGCGGAGACGCTATTCCCCGCATCGGAATCTCCAGTCGTCACGAGGAAACGATCGCACAGAACAGCAGACCCTGTCTCTTCAGCGAGCAGCGGCCGGCCGGCGCCATGTTATTTCACGATTGATGATTCCCTGTTGTACAACGCCTTTCACCACGACTTTGGCCCCCTGCACATTGGCCACTTGTACCGCTTTGCCATTCGATTCCACGATATCCTCGGCGCCAAGGAGAACAAGGACCGACCGGTTGTTTTCTGGAGCGCTGCTGATCCAAGAAGTGAGTTTTGTTCTCCAGCACCCTGTGGTGAAATGCACAAAGCGCTTGGGGGCCCATTGGCTGACGTATATTTCTTCCCCCCCCCAAAAAGGCCGCGCAAATGCTGCTTGTATGCTCGCCTGCTACATGGTCTTGATACAAAACTGGCCGCCCCATTTGGCCTTGGCTCCCATGGCCCAGGTCGACCCACCTCTGATGCCCTTTCGTGATGCGGGCTACAGCCAGGCGGACTATGGAATTACGGTGCAGGATGTTGTGTACGGCGTGTGGAAGGCCAAGGAGGAGAAGTGCATTGATCTCGACAACTTTGATCTCGAAATGTACGAGAGATTCGAGCGTGTAGAGCATGGCGACTTCAACTGGATTACGCCCCATTTCCTCGCCTTTGCCTCTCCGCAACACACGCCCGTGGCCAAAATCACTGAAGATTCCGAGCTGTGGCCGCTGCTGCCGAGAGACTTGGACGCTGTTGAGGCACACCCAACCTTGCCGCAGCCTTTCAAGAACGTCTTGCAGCATTTCTCGGAGACGAATATCGGCTTGGTGGTGCGATTGAACTCGCATCTATACTCTCCATCATACTTTGAGGCATTGGGGATCCAGCACCTCGACATGATTTTCGACGACGGAACGTGTCCTCCCCTCACGACTGTCCGAAAGTTCATTCGGCTGGCACACGAGACCATTACCGTCAAGAAGAAGGGCATTGCCGTACACTGCAAGGCAGGACTTGGCCGCACTGGCTGCCTTATTGGCGCCTACTTGATCTACAGACATGGCTTTACTGCCGACGAAATCATTTCTTTTATGCGTTTTATGCGTCCCGGCATGGTTGTTGGTCCTCAACAACACTGGCTGCACCTTAACCAGGGCACTTTCCGAGAATGGTGGGTTGAGGAGCGTGTTGAGCGTCGTCTAAGAAGAGAACTCGCTGCGGCCAACCCGACCCCAAGCACGCCCATTAGGGCCATGCAAAAGACGAATTTGCGCAACGGGCAAATGTCCACCCCCCCGAACCGCAGCCCGTCGAACCGCACTCCTCTCAGCGAGGTTGACCAGGACCGCAAGAACGGAGTACAGGAAGACTACCTACCGGCTCCCACTCCCGGACAGCCTCGAAAGAACACGCGTGCTGCCGACAGGCACCATCCCTACCAGCGCTCAGGGGCCACCTACCGAACCAGCATCGAAGAGGAGCAGGTTGTCGAGCATGAGACGGAGATTATGGCCAGACATGGTCACTCGCAAGGCACCGATTCGGACGAGGAGCTGCACCTTCGCATGCGAAGCCGCCGCAAGGCATCGTCAGCGTCACCAAACAGAGGCGAGAGGGTCGAGAGGGTCCGCGCAGTTAGCCAGACAACGTCGACAATTTATCTCATCGACAATGACGCCTCACAAGATGCCGAGAATATTGGGTCTGGCCGACCCAAGACTATGGATCGTGTTGCCAGTACTCCTAGTGTCATGACCAAGGTGCGTGGCAGTAAGCGTGCCGGATCCGAGTCTCCTCTGCGAGCCAAAGATTCAGCAGGTATCCGCAAGACCAGCGGCCGTGTTGGTAGCGCCACCATGTCCGTGTCGGCGTCAGCTGCGTCGACGGCACGCAAGATCTCGGGGTCGTCATAGGAGATTGACCTGGGCAAACGAATTCAGCATCGTTGACGCGAGCACATGTTTTCTGATACCCACGAGAAGCCAAGCAGTCTTTGTACAAATCATTTTTTCCTGCTGTTTTAACGATGATGACAAAATTACGTCCTTTTGACGAGCGATTCGTTTTTACCATACTGCATACATGCATGTCCTTGGGCGTTCTTGTCAGAGGAGAGGGGAGAGAACAAGGACCTTTTTTCATTTATTTGTCCACGGTCACCGAGCTTTGTGTAGGTGCGCAGATCTCAAGTTTCCTTGTTGAAAGGAGAAGTTGGATTTCGGACTTGTTGCTGGACCTCATGCAAATGCATATGCCGAGCGGATGAGAATGGAGGGGAAGAGGAGCCGAGCCGAGCCGTTGCCTATCCGTGGTAAGTCCGCGGACGAAGGATTGCATGGCTATTGGCAGTTTTTGTGTTATTGAGATGAATTGCAATGGCGCAACAGGAGGACGCATGGCCAGGGTGACTCCCCCCCTTTTTGTTTCTTTTTGGTTTTGTTTTGGCCGTGTCACCCCTTAGTTCATATGATTGTTTGGTATGGCTTTTGAAGGTCTGATTCTCTGATTTTCTGGCTTGCTTTTTTACTTTCTTTTGCTTGTCCTTTTTTTGTTATTCAATCATTGGGTAGTTTTCACGTTTAGCTTCAAGTTGGGGAATGGGGATGCAACGGAGCGACTGGTGCATATATAACACGTATAGCATGAATTTCATTGTTCAACTTGGCTTGCTTGATGCCGTGATGGTATGGCATAGAATGGCGTGATGCCTGTATACCTCAGGAAGTGCATACCAGTCTCCAAGTCAGATGTTTGGGGAGTCCTATAAGCATCATGGGAGTGCTGAGCGTCTCTTGGTCGTCTCTATCTAGCATATGCTTGGCTGTTTTTGTATTCGACGTTGGCAATGGTGTTCAAACCACCCGGGTAGTATGTATTCATGGCGGCTGTGGCGAGATATGCCATGCACGTGTCTTGTTCAATGGTGCGTGTGTACTTTTGGGGTTTATTGTCCATTTCGTCATTCAAGCACCTGTCTACACGGCACAAAACATTTCTATCCACATCTTCTTTGTCTTGCTTCGCGTCACACGCGTATGCTCTCCAGTGTGGACACAACCCTTTCCATGATTTTCCCCGCCTCACCACTCGACATGTCCTCGCTCGCCCCCAGACACAAGACGACTGTCTCCTTGTACCGCTTGCCAACCTTGCTGCCTAGGCCCTGCACCAGCGCGCCCAGGACGACTTTATCCCTCCAACGCTCCGCCGAGTAGTGCGGCTTGTAGTAGGTCTGCAGGACCTTCCACAGGCCAATCTCCAGTAGGACGAGCCCGAGAGAGTAAATGTCAAACGCCTTGCAGTAGCCCATGCCCCTCAGGGAGGACGGGTGTCTGTGGAGATTCTCAATCGACGGGTTCTTGGGCACCATTGACAGTGCCGTGTCAATGTCCGGACGGGAGGCGTCAAAGCCGATGAGGTAGGGGTTGGAAATGTCGGGAACCAAGGCGGCCGCCGCCGTGGGCGAGTTTGCTGATGTGGAAAAGGCCGATGGGAAGAAGGCGATGTTTGTGCTGCAGAGCGACTTGTGCAGCCAGTCCAGGGAGTGGAGGGACCAGAGGGCGACGGCCAGGGTGTGGGCGAGGCGGATTCTGTCGTCGAGATCCGGCGTCTTGAGGTCCGCCGAAGAGATGAGCGCGTGGAGGGTGGAATGGCTGCTCGCGGGCGCCTTGTATACGAGTCCGTAGCGGCTGTTTGCCGCGTCGTCCGTGTAGCCCACGCAGTCAATGCTGTGGAGGTCCGGGTGGGAAGACGACGCCGAGTGCATCATCCGCGCCAGGTCGTCCATGCGGCGGACGTGGGCGACTCGCTCCTCGATGGCGTCGCGGTCGTAGTCGACCCATTCGACCATGACGTCGCCTGCCGTGTTGTGATGGGCCTGGCATCGCCGGCCGTTGGGCTTGGGCGACAGAGTCAGCGCGCTGAAAGGGACTTTGAGGGCAAAGGTGGGCTTAAACGCCGACTGTGGCTTGCTGTCGAGGTTGATGCGGAGCGACTTCAGGTTTGCCGACGTCTTGAGCTGGGGATATGTGTCGCTCGACGCCTTCTCGAGGAGAGACAGCTGTGTCAGGTCACGTTGGGCGGACTCGAGCAGGCGATGAGTCCAGGTGCGCTGGAAAGATTGGAGCTGGGATGGCGGGAAGAGACGCTCGAGGCCATCGTTGAAGTCTATGTTGGGACGGTTTGTCAGCTTGACCAGGGCCATGGCTTGCGAGAACGATGCTTGGTCAACCTACCCTTCAAGTCCCTCAGCAAATTCGTAAACTTGTCCTTGTCTACAGGGCGCAACAACAAGCCGTCAGCGAAACTCGAGCAACGCGCAGCATGTTCCAACAGACTCACCCGCGATAACCCACTTGGTCCTCAGACTCCACTCCTTTCTCCAGCTCCTCTCCGCCTTCAACGCAGTCTTAGCCTCGTCCTTGGACGATGCCGCCGACTTGACGGGGGGTTTCTTGCCCTCACTCGCCCCGTCTCCAGGACTCTCCTCGCGCAGCCCATACCGCTCCTGCAACTTCTTGAAATCCGTCACAGTCTTATACAGTTCCTCCAGTATCTGCGTCGCCAGCTCCCTCAGCCCTTCATTCTTGCCACCTTCCAGGTGTGCCTCCAACTTTCCCTCGGCCACGCCCCATTCCCGCCCCCAAACCACGAGCCTCATCTCCTCTATGCGAACTTTGCACATGAGCCGTTGGCTATCCGTGTCTAGCTGCGACGCCGCGGTGAAATAGCCGTAGGCTTTGACGCAGCCGTCAAAGAGTTGTCCTATGAAGCCGACCACACCAATGGTGGTGCCGATCAGCTCGGCCGCCATGCTTGAGTTGAGCGTGTCCCGAGTTCACGACGGGCAAGAGGCGTTTTCTACCGAGGCGTGGAACAATGTGAATAATAGATCAAGGTCATTTAGTCTATGCGTAGGTCGTCGGAAACGGGACACATTTTGTAGGAAATTTGGAAATACCCCACTAGCTTATAAGAGTAGGTTTCTGCAGAAGGACGGCCTGCATATACAGTCATGTATGCCACACATGACGACGTATAGCCATGGAAGAAGAAATGAGAAGAAATGAGAAGAAAAGGAAGGAGGAGATGCACATTACTGTCCTTGTTAGACCAGCGCTTGCCCGCGCTCCTTCCATGGCGGCCCTTCAGCGGCCTCGTCCCCCTTGCGCCCTTGGCCGAATGATCGCATCACGTGATGAAGCAGACATTTCCTTCATCTCCATGCCTCCGAAAGCTCGGCTTTCGACGTCAACAACTAATCTTGTCACATGAAAGCTGATGATGTATTTGGAGTTTCTGTCTGGCGAGGGTCTGGGGAACCTGAACAAGCGCCAAGGTTCGGCCCGCCCTGGACAACGTTGGCTACTAATACTCGAAGCACCACATGGAGTACTTTATGGGGTCCTGCAATGCCCCTCCTCTTCCGTCGACTGCCCACCTTCGACTTGATGGTCGGTCATGACTCATCACACCAGGAACCTTTAAACACTTGACTGAGATTGATATTGCGCCTTGGCATATCGCCCTACATCACCAACCCAATCATTTCTTCTATACATCGCAAACAAACGACAAGATTTCATGACAACCATGCTCGTGGTGGTGACCACGAGGACCCTTTTTCAATGCATTGCCCTTGACAGTAACACGACGCCCCGGGGTTTTTTTCTTTTCTTTTAAAGGACAAACAAGGAGGGGAAAACAATTAGCCAACCCTTGGCAGGAAAAAACTAGTCATGAAACATGATAGCCACAAATCACTTTTGGTTCAAATTTCATGGCGGCCAGCCCGCGGAGTTCCCTGTGCAAGGCGGCTTAGTAGACCTTCTTCTTTTCGTCAATGCTAAACTGGCCGGGACCACTGTTAACCAGCAGCAGGAGGCCACCGACGATAGAGAGAATCTGGAAGAAATCGTATTTGGCAAAATCCTTGTGTGGGTGGTGCTCGTGAAGCTAGCAATGCGTGTTAGTACAAAAGCAGTGGCTTGGTGGAGAGACAGGAAGTCAAGGGCAAACATACCGTCCAGAAGTTGTTGACAATCAGGTTAAAGATGCTCAAAATGACAACCAAAAGAGTGGCACTGAACTTGGCTTTGAAACCGACAACAACCATGAGGCAGGCGCCGGCTCCGAGAATCGAGACCAAGACGCGCCAGATGGACCATTGGCCGGTAAAAACAAATCCAATGAAGAGGAAGATGAGCAAGACACGGCCAGCCAGTTGGAAGTACATCTTGCGATCCTTCTCGTCGAGCGTGGGAAGCCCAGCAAAAGCTTTGGTCTTGCGCACCCACGAGTCAGACAGCACCATGAGAAGTCCGCCAATGACAGATAGATTTCGGAGGAAGAAGTTGAGGTCGAATACCAGGCCGTATCCGAGAGCCTGGCTGATAACAACACCCATGAGACCCGCGACGGCGTAGTCGGAGTGCTTTCTGGCGATGACGAGGACGGAGCAAGAGGTCATGGCAATGACGTTGGTGAGCAGGAAGATGTGGTTGATACCGGTAGGCACTGCAGTACGTTAGGCAAGAATGCACCTCGTCAGCACGCCAGGACCAACTCGCCGAGGGCTCCGTTGGCTGCTTGTCCATGTGTCTGTGTATGCCCACTTACTGTGTCGGTAGTCGTGGAGGAAGAGGAGCTGGTCTTTCCACTGCATGATGATACGCAGAGAGTCTTCCAGGAAGGTAACAACAATGAGGAATCGGCCAATGGCAGGCAGGTAACTGTCAAAGAGAGCAAAGACATCGAGGTTAGCGACTGTCCGTCAGACGGGAACTGCCGCAGCGCGGATCAATTGGTACAGCTGGCCACTTACGGCTTGATGGGCTCGCTCAGATTATCGAGCATATCCTCGACCTTGCTGGTGTAAGGTCGGATCTGGTCGAGGAGGTTCCCGTTGGACTCCTCGGCGGTAGAGGGGCCGCCGTACTGCGGAGGGCCACTGAGCCCATATCCTGAAGGGCCACGCTGCATAGTGACACGGTGTTGTGGTGTCGACGGCTACTGGGTATGGCGGTTGAGTACGGCGTGGGCGTGGGGAGTTGAAGCTTGCAGCGATTGCAAACCAGATCGGCCGACGGCGAGACGACGAAAGGCGTCGGAGGAGGAAGATTCGAGCTGGACCGGAGAAGACGGCGGTGGGCCGACGAAGGTGATGAAAGGTGGTAAGATGGAGGAGGAGGAGGGAGCGAGCGAGCGAGGGAGTTGTGCTGTAGTGGCTCGCGCCAGTAGAAAGCAAGCACAAGGTTTTGTGTATAACAAACAGCGGCAAAGCTGGCGATGAGACAAGCTGAGGCTGTCGAAGCTTTCAAGCTACAAACCGGCCAAGGGTTTGGGAAGTTGAGGAGTTGGAGGTGACTTGGACAAGTCGAGAGGGGTTGGGAATTGGCGATGTGTCTGTTTGAGGCCGTTCAGGACGGGATGGATTATGGATTCAAGCCGTCGTCGATCCAACCAGAGCCTCTGCGCAGGCGCTGGTGCAAACACTTGGCGAAATAGTAGGGCAGGCCGAGCTATGACCTCAGACCCCGGGGCGCCGCATCTTACAACTGTGTCCTCTTTCGCCTTGGAATCCCGCCATGGGTTGGGTTGCAGCCAGGTGCATGCCGTACAGTGGTCCACTTTTGCAGCCCACAGTGAAGCAGGCGGAAGCCCGCTCTGGTACTTTGTCCTCTGCCATTGTACCAGACAATCATTCTACTGTCATGCCGCTCTGACAGACCAGACCACTTGTGTCTGGCCACTTCTCTGCTGCGCGCTTCATACTTTCTTAGTCCAAGTCGCGCACCCCATGCTACAAAAGGTACCCACCTACCAGACTGTACCTAGGGTGCCCAAGTCAGTAGCAGGCAGGTACCAAGCAAGCATTGAGAAACATGCACCAGCCCTGGAGCGAGCCACCAAAAGTGCCTGCCAGGTACTTAAGTACCTAAAGTAAGTAAGTACCTAGGTACTTACTTTACTCTACTAATAACCACCACACTCGGGTTGGCACCACGATACTCGAGGCCGCCACTTCTTGATTCAAAGTTCGGGGCCCGAGTCTCTACCATCCAGCGGCAGTTCTTGCCAGGCGGCGAGAATGGGAATAATCTCAGAGCATGTCCAGACCGCCCGTGCATGGAGTACCTCGGGCCTGCGGCGACCTCGCTGCGCGCCATGGAGAGCCCCAGAAATGGACACTAGCCCAGCCCAGCCCAAACCCTAATCATACTGACAGAGTAGAAGCAATATCCGCCGCCATGCACGGGAGCACCACCTGTTGAGTTCTGTCATCATGTCGTTTTATTGCTTTTTCACACCGAGTGCCTTCACTCCCTAGAACCACAATGTCTGACCCTAACTAGTAAGACGTCGGACGGCGACGACGCCTCCGTAGTCAAGGGATGATTGTCGCCCTTTGAAACCCCCCAGCCCGTCCGTCCTGCGACTCCTGCCCCCGTGTCTTGCAGCATGCCAGCAAATTACGCGCCGGACAAACAGACTTCGCCCGCCCTCTGTTGGCCCGCACCAGCCACAGGAACCATAATCGCCCGAGGACCAGCCAAACGGGGGAATCCCATTGCTTTCAAGCCGCCCCCAACTCCATTGTGCTCCATTGCTTGTTAGCACTTCAGCCGGGTAGTAGTCTGACATCACTGAACCTTTGTGTTGTAGATATGTTGCCCGTGAAGCTTCTCACATGACTTTTGACTGGTGAGATTGTCCCATGGCCTCACGCACCGAACTCGTGGAGACATCATGATTGTTGCTGCCTGCAGTTCCCGCCCAGATTCATTACCTCACCGGTGGCTGATTCTTCATGCTCCGTCACTTGTTTGTTCCATTGGCGACTCCAAAATTCTCAATCCCCCTGTGCTATCATATTCAACTCGGCCTTCATCAACTGCTGCTTGAAGTTCCCGCCGTAGCACCTGTCGTTCACCAGTTTCTGGGTTCCATTCCCAACCTTCTCGCATCCACATCCATCGTAAATACGCTCTGAGCTCTTTGTCGTTTGGCATGACCCTCATCCATTCGGGTTGAAACTCTGGGTGTCGGCCCTTGCCAGTCCAGTCTTGGGCTCTCCCAAGTAACTCGTCTCGGCAGAATATTCTCCAACTATCCAAAGTATACTTTCCTTGAGTTACGTGGCCAATTTCCCATGCTTCTGCCTCTGCTTCACCTATTATGTCGCCTGTGACAAACTGCTTCAAGCCGCCAGAACTATTGAGATGGTTGCCATCCACGCCGAGGGAAAAGGAAGCTCTTCTTTGGTAATTCTTCACTCTGTACAACCTCCCTGGCGCTGGTGGGTTATGGATAAACGCTTCAGCGTACTTTTGAATGAAAGCAATACGATTGGTGGCCAAGCCAAGATGGCGGATCATGCTCAGGAGTTCCTCGGCATTGCTCGGGTCCCTTAGCTCTTGGGGTGAGGGAAACCTCTCTTTGACTTGATAGAAGACCGGAATGGCTGCCCTGCCGTTTGTTTTGATCAGAAATGTTACCGCTATCAACAACCAGAATGGCTCGCGTGCCAGGCTTTCTTGGATGAGACCAAATTTGGACGAAGAGAGCGGTGGGAAGCGAACGCTTGATACGAGGCCTGCTGATGTGCGTTTGGCTAGCTTCTTGTCTATAGGTTCCTTTGCAAAGTATGGGGAAATGCGAGCTGTGGGACAGAGTACAGTCTCTTTTCTCACCGCCGCCTGACATTGTGGGTAGCTGGCCAAGGCATATTGAGGTTGCTTTGTGGTTGAATTTGGCGCTGCGACTTCTCCTGGGTGTTTGGAGTCGATTTGCTGTTTGTTGTTTGCTACATTTTCTTGCAAGCGCGCATGCTCTTTGATGGTCGATTGCGAGCAATCATGTCCCAAATTTCTCCCGCGTCCCGAGATTGCATCGTGGATAGTCGACGTGGTAGCCCAGTAAAGAGAGGTTGTGCCCCGATTGACTAGTCTGCGCCGTCTTTTGACACCTTTATTTGAACTACCACTGCCACTTATGCTGAGGACATATGGACCTCGAATATCAGGATCCCTGGCGAGCTCTTTGGCGCGGTGTATGAGACGGTCTGTTTCGGCCCATGGCTCAACTTTCTCATTGTGGACGCTGGGCTGGCTGGCGAGAATATGCCATACAAACGTGAGAACGTCATTGCCATCAATATTGTCACAAGGTCGAGGTTTCGATTGCTGGACAGATCTGGCACACGCGATCAGGTGGTGGAAGTCGTCTGCATTGGCCAGAAGACTTGAGTTGATTAGCTCCCTCGTCTCGGGTGTCGATGTATCGAGCGATTCAACAACCTGCGAAAGAAATTCTCTCTCATCTTCAGCAACATTAAAGGTTGACAAAACCGAGGCTCCAAAAAGATTTGACATTTGGGTTCACTGTGCCAGAATGATGAAACGACGGGCTTGCAGGGAGAAAGAGATGATATGCGAGGGGAATACACCCATGCCGACTTCCTGCCTACCTAAAGTAGGTACCTAGGTAGGTACCTAGAAGTCAATCAGGCAGCGTCCTTGCTTTGTGAGCAACAGACTGAGTGAGTAGTGAATGAGGACTCGACCACACACAGTGCCAGTTACAGCAAGGCTGCGTCGGCTGCCAAGGCTGGTGCCAAGATTTTGGCTGCCCGAGCCGGCCGGTCTTAGCGGGGTGCTCTTATGTTTCTATCATTAATTACAATCACAATGAGCAGATCTGGGTAGGACGATGGAGTACCGAGGCACTACGACTCTCCCCAAATTTGTAGGTACCTCGCTACCTAGGCCGATGATGGGCAATGCTGCCCAGCACAGGCATCATCGGATTGGAAGCGTATCGATGTCATGTGAGTGGTTCTCCCAGCGTGTTGTTATCATGGAGCTGCTGGAGGACCCATATCTCGGGGGGCCGAGAGGTTGTCGGAGATGGTGCACCGTGCCTCGCGACCGCTCCAAAGACTTTGGTAGATAGAGAATCTAATAATGATAGTCCCTATCGTACCTAGGTATCACAAAAACTCGTGGACCCTCTACCCCAGAATCAAAGTACGGAGTACTCCGTACAGCTGCCGCAACCCCTCTTCGGCAGCACAGCGCTTGTGCTTCCAGGAGCCTGCAGTAAGTAAGAACCTAGGTAAGCAGGCCGTGGCTGCAAATGGCATCATGAGGTCGCCCCAGCTTTTTGTTGAGCATTCCTGTTACGTGGTGTCACCAAACTGATTGTCTGGTGAGATTGAAAGATTTGCCCCCACTTTTCAGGGAAGCCAGCCGGTGGCTAGCGTCGTGAAACACGTTTCCTCTGCTGACTCACCAAATCGCCTGCTTTCACGTGACTCCGTCCACCCTCGTCCACCTTGCGCCTCCGCTCAGGCATAGCCTCGCAACCCATCCTTCCAACACCCTCGAGCCTCAACGGAGCCGCCTCCGACCCTTTTCGAGTCCTCATTTAATCTCAACAAAATCATCCAAAGGATGAGTAGTCGCGGCGGGAAACTCGCACCCGAAGTCAACAGGTTAGTGCATGGTTTTTGCGCGTGGCGGGATACGGGCAGCCGGAAATCGGATTTTTTGGGACATGATGGATCCTCCTTCAAATCGCGACTCCTCAGACGCCTCTCCTCGTCTCCGGCACCATCGTGTTCAACATGGCTAACCATTATTGCAGAGCTCTGTTCGTCAAGAATCTGAGGTATTTTAAACTTCCGACCGACCGATGTCCCAACTACCGAACTGCGAACTAACGACGATGGGTATAGCTACAGCGTAACTCCAGAGGAGCTTTTCGACCTCTTTGGAAAATTCGGCCCCATCCGGTATGTTTCCCGACCTCAATATCTTGCGGCGACACAGGAAAATTTTTTATCGTCATGTCAATCGGATACTAACAGTTGTGTTTGCAGCCAAGTTCGCCAGGGCATTTCCAGTAGTACCAAGGGGACGGCCTTTGTGGTCTATGAGGATGTGATGGACGCGAAGCAGGCCTGCGACAAACTTAACGGCTTTAACTTCCAAAATCGTTATCTGGTCGGTATGTGGCGAATTGACATGTCCTCCGATGATGTTCTATGGCGTCATTGCCATTGCCCCCCCCCCCAAAAAACAAATTATGTACTAATTGATTGGCAACAGTCTTGTATCATCAGCCAGAAAAGATGATCAAGTCAAAAGAGGACCTGGAAGCCCGTCGGGAATCTTTAGCTCAGCTGAAGAAACAGCACGGTATAGATTGACAATCCGACCGGCCTGTAGACAGCCTGCAAGACAAGAGACACTCAAAGTCTTCAGGCCGGTCTTTGTCATCTCCAAAACCTGCTTCGCCGAATTCTCGAACGATTCTTCGGAAGGGCACGCCACCCACCGACAGCATGATCAAGGGGGAAGTCGGCGCGCGAGCAGTCCGCTTTGTCGATGGGGCACCAACTGCTCTACGATCATGCGCTTAATTGCTGCTCGTTCGCCTCTATGACGACAAGACTCTGCTCCCAACTCAAACGACCAAGGAGTGGGGAAATCAGTAGCATCGTCGACATTCAGTTCAGCCCTGCTGAACCCTATTTTTTTTTCGTTGTGCTTTTTTTTCGGTGACCGCGGCGGGATTGCTTTCTTATCAACTCATCACTCCTTGCAATGTATTTTAGCTTTTTTTTTTATCTGGAAGGGAAATTCGGAAACAGTGAACAGGGAAATGAAGGTTTCGTTGAAGTGGAGGTGACGTTATGACAAAAGTCACTGCGAATTGTATTCTCTTGCAGAGGGCGTTCTATAAACTCTGGCAAAGGCGGCGAAACGACCGGTCTTCTCTGGCTTTGCTGGCGAGAAGTTCTGATTTCACCTACGTGATGTGTAGTTTGTCTTGAAATTGTTATCTTGCTCTCAATACGAACGTTTACCTAGGACATTATTAGTCTGTCCGAAAGCTGCTGTCACTACAAGGAGGGGATATCACCGCCGTTGCTCTACGAGTTGTCCTGACGAAATCCGAATGATGGTACGGCATCTTGCGGCCACACACGTAAAACGAAGAGGTGAGGCTGTTTTCGACCTGCTGATACTAATATGTATGACGCCAAGGTTGTATTGCATTCCCCCCTCACAGGACGCATGTAACCCATACAATGGGTTTGGGCTTGCCCAAATAAGCCAATGCCACGTATACGAAGCCTACACTACATGAGGAATCTTCGGAAACAGTCGAAGGAACAGCCATGGATCCGACAGTCCACATTGAGCCTAAAGAAGCGACCAAACAAGCTCTCACAAGAACATCAAATACTTGGGTAGGCTGAGCTTGCAGGTCATATTTTCGGCCCGTGGCCAAGGTGACACCGATCAGCAGAACCTTTAGACTCACCAAGCTGTTTATAGGCAGTCAGTGAGAAGTTGCTCTCCAATATCCGGTTACTATGGGTCACGGCATGGGCTTCGAGTCCGTTTGCTTTTTAGCAAGATTGGAGCTGCTTCACAGTAGATTCCTCGTGAGAACTCGGGTCAAAACTTAAGTTGTTCCGAATTGGGCTAGCGCATCATAGTACAGTGCGCAGCTGCTGAACTAAGGCACTGTTTTCAGCCACAAAGGAGTGTGAGTGTCGTGTTCAACTCTTTTGTTTCTTCTAAATAGTACAGTGAACATTGGGCAATCAAGCACGGCTGATTCTGCAGTGTCAAGTCTGAGTAGTCAAGTAAAACATTTTGGGTGCGGTTTTGATGTAAATGCCAGTGAAGCGTGATTTCGCACAAGCTCATGCACATGTTCAAGGCTTCATTTGTGGCCCTGCTCATGCATTCATATTGGCAGCTGGCCTCAAATCTAAGGGCCATGGTTTCGTCATTCGCTATGTGCGTGCAATTGGGAGCGTGTTGGCTGGAGAGCAGTGTATTATCCCAGAGAAATGCGATCAGATGGACAAGGCGGCGTCCAAGATATCACTGCTCCATCTGATCTGGGAGTTGACCGCAACTTGAGCTGTAACAAAGTTTTGGAAAAAATATCGAGATTTCGCGAGCACACGCTGGACCTGGACCGAGTTGGGTAAATAGAAACAAGGCTGAAATCAGGCGCCCACATTCACCATAGACAGCGAGCTCCTGAGCTGTCCCTGTTCAACTGCATACCCAGGACGAAAGGCAGATTTGGGGGTCATTGTAGGGGTCATTGTAGGCGCAAGGAGATGGCGATGGTGGAGGAAGATGATGCAAGAATATCACGGCTGTGTCGGCAGATGGCAGGCACCGAGGGCAAAAGTGAGAGCAGAGAAGTAATTTTGAATGAGGATGCCTGGCCGGGCGGCGAGCGGCCGGGTGGGTTCCAATGTTCAATCTCGGGGCGGTGTTGGCCCTTGGCCGGATTTTTGACCTCCACGCTGGCCGCGACAAAGGCGGCCCAGCTCAGGGGCGGCCAAGTACTCAAGTACTGGGTGCATGCCATCGCCTGAGCATGTATCTAATCGAGCAACGATTGGAGGTCCAGCCAGTTGATGCTGGTATCTTATAGTTCAGTCCTGTTCATGCGGGACTTTGTGCACAAACACGACGACGGCGAGGGAGTGCGCGACTCAAATTTCTTCTCTGGTTGTGACCACCACTTGGAGATGGACGGATTGATGATGTACGACGTTGAGCCTGGGAAGGTCTGGTACATCTGGTGCTGGCTGTGGTTGTGGCTGAGTGAAGTGTGCAGCGGCCGCATTGATGGGCTACACTACACCAACGTGCGCCTGCCCGCTATTGCTAACCGCTGGCTAACATTGACATCACCACAGCTTCTATGCGTCTCTGGTGGCCATGGTGGACATGGTGGCTGTGCCAGGGGATTCAAAACCATTGACACTACACCTACCTAGGGGCTCATAAATCTGCCCATTGCGTACACTCGCCATCCAGGTCCTCCCGCCTTGCATGTAGCTTCTGGTGGTTGCATAGAATTCCATGCAAAGCCGTGCCATCGTTGGGGATGGTGCTCTCCTGTAATTGGCACGGTCCCCCACCAGCCCACATGGCACAGGGGGTTTAGCGCCCTGCAGCCACCAGACTTGACATGTTCTTGGCTGTCCAGTTGGTCGCATTCCCTGTCTCTGCCCCCAATCGCTGCTCTGTTTTTTCCCCATCGGCCTCATCCGAACATCTCCATATCGCCGCCTTCATGAAACTTTCGCCATCTTCTCTTTTTCAACAACTTGCAACTGGCAACACGCGCATGTTGCCTCGGGCCCCTGTCTTCCTGGCTCTCTCTTTCAACCCAAAAAAGGCAAGAAAAAAACGCCTCATGAGCCAACAGTCGGGGCTGGACACCAAGCTTCCGGCCAAGTGAAGAGTCCTCCTCTCGTATCGGAGTCAATGTATATAATGATGAGTCTCGTCATGGTTTCCCTCGTGGGATCAAAAAGTAGAGGAGTGCAGAGAAAACGGTAAATACCACCAGCGCCCATTCATTTACTCTACATCCCCTCAACTGGCTCTTTGTCGCCGCTCCCACGATACGTCACGACTTGCAAAGAAGCTGCTCATGACGGCCCCAATCAGTAGACTGGGCGAGCTCTCACTAGACGAAATGCCGCCAGTGACACGTTTGAGAGCAAAAGCCGCTCCAGCAGTTCCTCTGTCCATGCATCGAGATGCTCGAGATTCGGCTTCATTAGATGAAAACACAGACTCAGGCAGCGATGACAATGATTATACAGACATTGGCGAAAACAAACAGCCAAGCCATGTCCGATCTCCTACAAAGCTTCTGTACAATCTTGATCAACTTTCTGATACGAGGAAAGCTGTCGTTCGAGATGCCTTTAGCGACCCGCCCAAGATGGCGCTGCAGCTGTGCAGACGTATTGGAAACACCTATGCCTTTCAGATGACGGAGTTGGTTACGCGATCTGTCCGAATTAGATCATCCAGGAGTATGGGAGCCCCTCCCGGGCTATCTTGTTCATGTGGCTTGGAGGACGATGCTCCATGCAGGCACCTGCTCTGGCTTCTTGACCAGGTGCTCAAGCAGACACTGTACAGCCCAGACGACTCTACACCCTTGACTATGAACAAGCACGGGTATGCGGACGAAATGGGGGATCCATTCCAAAACATATCCGATTTTCACCTGGATATTCTAGCCGACGGATTACATTGTGTGGTGGTGAATCCGAATATCTTCTCAGACGATGGTGATGATGGGCTCGATAGTCATCGAGTCACGGAGGCCAGAGAGCTTCTTGCCTCGCTCTACTCAACACCGCCGGAAGAGTTTCGCGCAGACATCTTCAGCCGCCCTGTGCTGCATGGGCCCATCCTACAACAGAATGACCTAGATTCCACCGTCTTCCGCATGCTTCTAGACAACCACCATTTCTTCCAATACTTTGTGGCGCTTTCCCACCCCACCGACCCTATCAATGATTTCTTCCGCAAACTTTCGCAACGTGTAGATCATGTTCTATGCGAACTGGACTCTTTGGCATATTTCTCGTCGCCATCGCCTCACCATGATGCGCAGCTTTGCGACAATGGGGACCAAATAGCACCTCGAGATGTGCCGTGGGCAGCAAGGCATCTTCTCGGCATCGTGGGCCTGATACGGTCGTCTATATACACTCGCGATCAACCTTTGCAACAACACGAAGCGCTGAGCGCTGCTCGCACGCTGGTTCATATACTTGCCTCGGTTGTGGCTCGCAACCGTGACGCAGTTTATGGACGAAGCCGCAGTGATCGCAATCTGTACCTGCGATTGATTGGTGACCATGGCCAGCAAGGCTTTGTCCTTGCCGAGCTGGACTTGCTTCCCGAGGCGGCTAGCCATCTGGTCGACAGCCTAGAGGCAATTCTGGACCAAGTTGAGCTGCAGGGGGCGCCGACTGCTTATGTTGCAAAACTCCGCAATCTAGTTGCAAGGCTGCGGACATCGTCTGCTGGGTTCGGATTGAAGCGCCATGTATCTGGCCATGGAGGCGAGCGCAACCCCAAGCGAATGAAATGACGCGGCTATTTCCATGCAAGTATTATTAATCCTCGTATGCTGGTCATGGCCTGCGCAGGTCGCAAAGCTGAGCACCTCATACTGAATAACCACGGAGCGTCAGGCCACAATTTCCCAACCCTTTGGTGTATTCAAGTCCCTTTTATGAAGAGAATAAAATCACAGAATCATGTTTATGAATCCCAAAGGCGTACACTAGAGCTTTATATTCAAGATCAATTGCCATATTTCCATGGACCTTTATATAATGACATGATCGTCCTCAATCAACATGCCGATTTTCGAGCTGCCTCCACAGCCATTCCATCTGCCTCGACGGCCATCCTAGAATGTATATCGGCTCTCCTTCTTGAAGTCGTGGAGAGCGTCGTAAACTTCCTGTAAGCTAGGACGATTGTAATAGTTTCCATTCCAATCGCCCCTCTTCATGCCTTCTGCTCTCTCCTTCAGCCACCTTTCCGAAAATTCAATCTCCCCAGCCCACCAGTCACTCGCCGTCTGTTGAATCAGCTCAGGAGTAGAACCCCCCGTGATTTCCAGTTCACGCATCACCAACTTGTTTTGCTTTCTGACAATGTGTTTGCTTAATCCAACCTGCCTCCCTTGCGTACAGGCATCAATAAGCTTCCTAATGGGTTCTGGCGTTGTTGTGTAGCCAGGAAACTCAACTTTTGGTTCCCACGGGTACGATAGCCAAACGGCAGCTCTCTGGGGAGCACTGTTAGCCTCAAAGATGCACCAAAGGACCCTACCCAACATATACACCTCACATGCTTCCTCTTCGGTTCGAGTCAGACAAGCCCAGGGCACATTGTAGCTTGCTGATGGCCAAATATAGCCCTCCCCTTGGCCCATCTGCTCCCACCCAGGTAGCATTTCTGTGAGGATGCTTTTGTATTTGTCACAGACTTCCGGGTCGATCTCGTCGTCAATGGCCAGTAGTCGGATGTATTCAACAGCATTGATCTCTGGTGCGGCAAACTCGCACCAAACGCCGCGTTGCTCAAAGTCCACCATGATGACGTCACGACCTTCGGAAAGAACGATATTGTCCAACCTGAGATCTGGATAGAAGAAACCCGCTACATTATGAAGATGCAACAAAGCAGAGGCAAGCTGAAGGGACCATTTTGTCTTGTCGGCAACTGAGACCTGGCCATGGAGCTGCATGAATGGAATCAGGTCGCGTAAACTTCCGTGAATGTGATATTCCAGAGTGAACCCTATGATAGCGGTTTTATTGCCGAAGCTACATTTCTTGGTGACAAGGTGAGCCGGTCGGGAAATGATATTGGGGTGTGGCGGCATCATGAGGAGCTGCCTGAGCTCATGATAGAGATACTTGGTGTAGCTTGTCAATGCTTTGAAAATCCACGTCTTGCCATCTATTTCCACCAGGCAGACACTGTCGTGTAATTGAGATAGGTAAGCAACTTGGTTGATGTCGACAGTTTGCGGTAGGCTGATATCCTCGCCCCAATACTTGGTCAGCGACGGCACAGAGAGGAGTTGTCTTTCAAGATAGTGTGTGGGAACAACAGATATGGCAGTCTCGGAAACATTCTTGGGCAGATTTTGGAACACGATCCGTGAGCCGAACGGCAAGTTCGTGAAAATGGACATTGGGTTCTGGTGGAGTGAGCTCCAACGTTGCAGACAGCGTAGAACATGGTTGGTGATACCGAGTCGGGAGATCTGCGCGGAACTCCTGGTGTAGAATGTCACATCAAGGTCGAGATCGTCACGAAGTGCTACTGGAAGTGTCGCGGGCTCCGGAAGAAAGACGTCTACCCGAAACGGAGGGATATTATCCACAAACAGTGGCACGGCGTAAAATTGTGTGCCAAAGGCGGTACATCCATCGATGCGCCACAGGGGATTTTTCAGTGGGCAAAGGCTGTCAATGCGGTTTTTGGGGTTCAAGGGTGAGGCGTCCCACGGTATCGGTTCATTTGAAACTGGCGTCACCTCGGGATGGCTCCCCTGGTTATGCTTGGAGAACGCTGCAGTGGGATGAATGACATCATGTATAGCTTGCTGGCTCAGATCCATCTTGGATGTTGCAATCGACTGTTTGGACACAAATTCTTTCAGACGGCTACAAGATACTTTAGCGTTTTGATTAGCACAACATTTCCAAGTCTGACGCGGCACCTACTAGGCTTCCCCAAGTTCCGAATCTGCGAAGCCTATGGCTGTCCTTGCTAAGAACGGCGGTAATGGCGGCAATTATGGCGAAGAAGAAGAAGAAGAAGATGATGATGATGGTGATGATGGTGATGATGGTGATGATGGTGATGATGATAATGATAATGTTGGTGATGGCGATGATGGGACTTGGCAATTTTCTTGTACGAGTGACGCTGGCGTCGCAATCTGGCCACGGCGGACGAATACACCATCAGAATGAAATAGAAGCCAGATGGCCCTATCAGCCAAACCCTGACTCGGATGTTATCGGGACAACAAGACGGTAAAATGGCGGCCTCGTTGCTGACAATGTTGCACAAAGCGTGAATTAGAAACATGAGCTACCCAGTTCGCTCAGGTCTGTACTCCGTAAGAGAGGGGGCAAGAGCTACCCTGCCACAGCCTTGATTCGACAGGCGTGATAGATCACATGATGATGCCATAGGTTTGCTGGGATGAAGAACAAAGCATGATTCGGGTCGCATCACCGCAGGCTGAAGAATTTCGGGGTCTGAGAGTAGTCGGAGGTTGAGGGAACATGTGTGGTGCGGTTTGTCGAGACCAGCCTCCTGAGTCCTGACAATGATTCTACCTAATAACCCTCCAGCTTTTGTTTGAGCGCCCAATCCTAGTAACCCGTTAGTTTTGCCTGGATGAACCTGAAGCGTGGCAGATCAGGCCAGCATCAACGAAAAGGTTCCAGGAACAGCATTTGTCTGCCATGGCACCAATTTTGTTGACCTGTTGTGGGCTGGGTGATGAGGTGCCGCATCCACAAGATACCCACTTGGGCGGAATGTTTGCTTTGGACGACGGTACGAACCTTTGCGCGTCCAATCGAGACGGGCCAGCAAGCTCTTAGATGTTCAAGTTGTCGCAACCGGCCTACCCAGGGGTTCGGATCAAAAAGCACACACATGGCTATGCCCCTGTTGCGACCTGCTCGCCCTTTGACGTCGACAGTGACATGAAGCGACCAACGACGCGACCATTTGCACCCGTCGAGACCAACACCAACAAGCTATTCTGAGGGGCTTCGCCGTCCAGTTCATTGCAGCCTATGCATAGAAGCATCATGATTTGTTGACTGGCTTTCACCGAGCCGCCACCGAGGCGCAAAAGGATGCGTCCCTGCCTCAGTACTTGGGGTACAACTAAAGGTGCCGTTGGACCAGATGCAACGCTGACGGATGAAGAACGACGTGTGCGCAGCAGCTTGTTGTAATTTGCAAGAGACCGGCGTTACACAATACCTTGGAGAGTTGGTGTGATCCTCGAAGAACTTTGGAGAGTAGCAACACTCAATCCTGTGGCGTGTCTCGGACGAGACAAAGACATTCGCCAAGTCGGAAGAACTGCAGCAGTCATTCATAAGGCGAACCGCCAAAAGACGAATGAAGCACGCTACCCGGGAGGTTGTTTCTGTTACGGCACATGTACAGGAAGTTGATACAGGGAATATGCCAAATGCCATTGAGTAGCAGCAAGCAGGTCACTGAAAGGTAAGAGAGAGGTAAGTGAGACAAAATCCGAAAAACAACCCGCCCCTCCCTCCGGAGAAAGAAAAAGAAAGAAGAGTATAGAAGAAACAAAGAAAGAGCGACTCTCAAACGGCTAATACATACATGCTTTGCATACGCCATAGCCAGAAACAGAAGTCTCGTCTTAAGCTCCGTCCCAAGACCATGCTGTGCTTCTTCTTATGGAAGCCATAAGTCCCCGACAGAGCATCATGGTAGCACAACTTGAACGACACCATGTTGTCATTTAAACAAGTGTCTGGAGTATACCAGTTGTACTTTCAGAGTTCGGGACAAAGCCAATTCGCATGCTGGTGACTGTGGTACGCCACTGCAGCCAGCATGAATCAGAGAGGCGTGGATTTAAGTCTGAATGAAAGACGCCAAGACCAAAAGGAAACATGCACGATATCATGTGATGGCATGTAATAGTAGTACATCAAGCAATACTGTGTCAAGGGCGGGGTCGTTCCCAGGAAGCTATTTAGTAGATGTGTTACTATTGTCGCAGGGTAAGAGATGACCATGAGTGCAGTTTATCAAAACAGCCAAACATCATCACTGGACGATAGCTGAAGTATTCTGCCATCAGCCACCCACGGGGAGACATTGGGCTACACAGAGCTCAGTTGGCAAGTACAGCACACGCCCCGCGGCAAGCATGCACAGGGATGGGGAAATCTGTGTCTTCGTGTTCCTTTTTGTTCCCGCCGGCAGCCTTGGCCGAACACTGAGATGCGGCGAACTGGAGTTCATGAAAAGCTTGGTCCGACGAGCCAGGGCTTGCATCGATATGCGGCCGCAAGACATGGACAAGATCTGATGATGCGTGCGAAAATGCAGCTTCAAAAAGAAGATGCGATATGTAGGACCATGGGCTTGGGCTGTGGCGTGTCTTATCTAGTCGGGTTTTGACCATTCTGCCTGTGGCTTTTGCCCATTATGTGTGCAAAAGGTGCCCGTGTGTATGTCGTCGTGTCAAACAGATGGGAGACATCAGACATTATTAGCGACTCCACTTGGGCCAGGAAGTAGGCGGCCCCTCCCGTCGTCGGCCTGGTGGGGAAGGAGCTACTATGGAGACTCGTGCAAATGCTCCCGGCCTGCCAAACCAAAACCAAATCCACTTGTGGCTGCCAAGGTCAGACCAGAACTACCTACCTAGGTAGGTAACTTCCTACCAACGTGACGACTGCATCATCCTCAGCAAGCAAATGGCTCACCTCGGCCAGCTTGGTCGTGAAGTCTCGACTCTGATCTCATCTCACAGGTGATGACCCACGTACGGAGTACGGGGCACAGAGTCGCCGGGGAACGCACTCACTTCACAAGAGGTTTCGCCCGCCCGCCAAGACTGGCATTACCAGCCATTTTTTGGCCAGGGTCTGCTCTGTGTTCTGTAGGCCCAAGCAATTGCGACGGTGTGTTTCTCCAGAAAAGCAACCAACCAACCAACCATGACCTGTCCGACGCTGACAACCCCAAACAGAAAGGCGGGGAGTTTGAATGGCGCTTGAAGCCAGTGCAACGCGAGGACTCGATATATGGGATAGAGGACACGGTGCCAGTGGCAAACTGCGTTGCACCTTGTCGAGGGCGAGCGCATCTTTGATAACCCCAGTCACCGGCTGGCTGGGCGGGCGTCCAACAAGAACGATTCTGGTGAACGTCTTGTCTCGCCCAGAAGCCGTTGAACTCGACACAAGGGTTGCATTGGCCCCATCCGCTTCACCGGTCCCACATGCTAGAGGAGCAGGAAAGGGTCTTGGACTTGCACCTCACGTCACATGGCTGGCCAGGTGAGGATTCGGATTGTATCACGACTCAGAGCCGTACGCCGAATATTTACTCACCCGAGACGATGGCTCCCGTCATTTGCTCTAGTTGCCGGCGATTGAGCGACAATGTGAGATTTGGCCAGTCGCACATCTGCCGACCAGGGAAGCAGTGCCTGAGCAGCCAAGCCGCAACTCGATATTCCCTGGAATCTGTGTGGCAACCAAGTCAGT
Organism: Keithomyces neogunnii; assembly: GCA_020975405.1. Lineage (NCBI taxonomy): Eukaryota > Fungi > Ascomycota > Sordariomycetes > Hypocreales > Clavicipitaceae > Keithomyces > Keithomyces neogunnii. The sequence goes on along the minus strand of JAIOWQ010000002.1, from coordinate 4,641,433 downwards.
GGTCACGCGAAGTTCCAAACCCAAATCTTCGGAACGCACGCACATGAAACATGAGAAAGGGATTGGCCAAGAGAAATCAAATCACTTTCATTGCTCAGTGCTAGCTGCAGGCTCCAGGGCTGATGCCTGGTACTACAAAAGTCTTGTTAGCCATGCTGTCTGGGGTGGACGCCATGTCTCTCGATGCTCTAAGCCAAAGAACCGGACCAAGGAACGGCCGACAGATAGCCACATTGTACGGAGTACATACATGATGGAGAAGGAATGTCTCTGTCGGCTAGAATGGCCTTGTCTCCCCGCCATGGAATCCCCATGATATACTTCGTACAACGACATGAGGGGACAGTGAAGAAAAGAAAAAAGTCAAGCCAAGGAAATAGAACTGGGGGGTGGTGGGGAAGGAAAGGGGCTCCTCCGTACGGAGTACTGCTGCGAAGATCCAAAAGCCACTCAGCTCCCCTTGGTCCCCGAGGCCAGCCAGACGCGCACATGTGGCGCGACGGTGAGATAGAAAAGGGTTGCAGACAACACATACATGTGTCCATGTCCATCCCAGATGAAGCCTGCGCGAGGCGCGTTATTCCTTCCAAGCTCTAAGTGACCGATGTTGGCAGCCAACTCGACATGGCCCTTCGCACACCCACCCCCCCTTGGGCCAAATCACCAGGCTTTTTGGGTCATATTAGACCGTGGTTCAATCGGGTAGCTCACGTTGTGTCTTTGTCCAAGGCACGGGTACCAACGTCTGAAGCAGAGGAAGACAGCCCCGGCCCGGCTCTGCGTGGTACCCCTCAGTCCGCTCAAATACAATTCAGCACGGTGCCATGCCATGACTTTGCCCTTCTCACCGAGTCATCTCTGTTCTCTCCAAGACTCGACTATCGTCGCCTCTTTGCCCTGCCCAAGAGAATTGCCCCGAAGCCACGGAAACAGAGACCGCCTCATTGCCCCTGCACATCGGCAGCACGTCTCACGTATTGGCCCGCGCTATCCGCCATCCTTGCTTTGACGAAGGGACAGACACACCTCGTCGACGGAACCAAGCAAGCAGCTTCGCCATCAGCTTCGCCTTTTTGCATCGTCTATCGCATCCCCAGCGCAGGCGACACCAGTCCTGTCGCCACCCCCTTTTGTTTTTTAAATTTTAATTTTTGGTTCTCTTCTGCACCGGACCTTTTGGCGCATTTCGACACTTGCACGGCTACCCACAGATCCCCCACTGAAGAAAGCGCCAACGACGCCCGGAGCATCAGGAGCGTCAACCTGACTTCGTCTTTGGATCCAACGCTAGCCAGACTCCGTACTAGCTACTCCGTAGTAGTTCTTGCGTCCCATCTCCGCCTTGAGCGAAACCCCCCCCCCTGGCCACCTCCTTCCCGTGGCCCATCAAAGGCGTCGCTGGCTTTGAATCACCGTGGGCGCCGCCCAAGCCTTGCCCGCTCTACACCCCTCCCGCTGATGCACAGTCGGATAACAAGTCTTCTCATGACGATGGTCTTTGTGGAGCCTTAGCAAACCAAAGCCCACCCCTGGGCGAGTTACAGCACGACGTTTCGATCAGCTCCCAAAGCCGTTGTAGCCTCGCAGCGCCGCCCCGACTCATCTTGTCTCTCCAGAAGAGACGATAGTCTCCTATCCACGTGCTAATACCCGAGTCTTAGCTCATTCTTGCACAACTACTCCTGGTCTTGTCCAACACACCCCGTCACGCTTAACGACAACCATGGTAAGAAAGCCCCAGCTGGTCCGTGTCCAGGCTCGCGGCAACCCGCATGAGATATATTATTGTCTTCTCCTCTCCTTCTCCTTTCCTTGAGTTTTGTCTGCATTGCTCTGCCTCACAATTATCCTTGGATAAACCCCAAATCCCTGTTCCTCTGGCTGGTCCCGCATTCCATTCCAGTCGGTGACGTCTCAAGCACCGTAGCGCCATAGCGAGCGCCATAGCTTATCATCGCTTCATCATCAGATTTGACTAGCACTTGAGTCTCGTACAAGAAGACCGTTTGTTGACTCAGAAAATAGGAGCTCACAGGGCCACAAGACCACACGCGTCCCCGGGCCCATGCCGGTGTTGGGGTGTCGTCGTTTGCGCATCAGCCGACATTGTTCTTTCCCGTGGACCCCTTCAATCAGCTACCCTTCGATTATCAAGCCCCATTTGATCAGCATAGTCTGTCATATGGCCAGACTACAGGTTTCGAAACTCGCTATACCCCCCAGTCGTTGGAACAGATACCAGCAAAACGGAGGAAACTTGACACCGATTCTAGCACGATGCTCCCGAGGTATTCTTTGATAGATGGCCAGGACAGCGCTGAGAAGGCCTCGGCCATAAACTTCTATGAGGCAAGCGTGAATGAACAACAATCCCTGCTGACAAGGTTCACCCAACCGGCCATGCACTCCTCACAAGGCTTTGCTCAATTTCCGAGACGAATGGCTGAGTTCATGTGTGGCGGCTGCGGCATTGATGATCCGCCTGATGGTATGAAAGCTGTAGTTCTCTTTCTCCCGCGTCATCCCTCCCCCTCCAAAAATTTTGCGTAAATCAAAGACGTGCCGACCCTTGATCTGACTGGCTTTCAAAACAAGGCTACTTTGCTCTACCCGAGGCAGACCCTCAACTGTATGCCTCAAACAAACCGTATTCTACGGAAAGCCAAACAATGCTTGAGTCTCGAGGTCTTTCAGAGACGGCCGAGTTCCTCTTGGCCGGCGCAAAGGGCTTCTATAACGACATGTTCAATGAAGGCCAAGGACATGTCGCTCCAACAACACATGCAACGTATGCACAACCGTCTCGGCTGCAGACCACAGCCGAGTTCACCCAGGCGGACTTCATTTACACTCATGACACTGAAGCACACAGCCTGTTCCCTGAACAACTCGTGAAACAAGAACCAGGCTTGGTCAGCTCGCCAATCTTCGACCAAGGTAGCATGATGGCAAGTAATGGTAATGGAACCCAGGGCGGCTATGACTTCAACACACTGAATGCGTCCGTGGCACAGACGATGCAACCGACAGACGTAAACCCCAGCTCAGGAATGAGCACCGCCATGATTACATCGTCAGGGGGCGTATTTGATGCTGCGTTCCGCGGGCCCTGGACCAACACAAATGTGCAGGTGCAGCATTCAAATTTTGACATACTCTTGCCGAACCAGCGTGGTGGAAAACGTGGCCCATTCCGGGACCCCAACCTCCGGGAGCAAACAGCTCAGACAAGGAAAATCGGATCGTGTATAAGATGCAGGATGCAAAGGATACGGGTAGGTGCCTTTGTCACGGCTCTTGGTCCACCCAACTCAGCCGGTAGTGAAGATTGAGAGAAGCAGACCCCGAGTAGTCACTGACGGTCAATACTCTACTTACTAGTGTGAACATAACCCGGCCGAACCGCGGGGACCGTGCCTTACCTGCAAGAAAGTTTCCAGCACCAAAACCGGTAGATTTCCCTGTCTAAGATACAAAATCACCGACATCAGACTGTTCAAGCCCGGACAGGTTCCCGGGTATGAATGGACGCGGCGGTGGACCAACAACATATCTGATCCAATCCAACGATGGGCATCGCCGGATGTCAAGTACATCCGCATATCGGCAAATTACTCTCCAAAAAGCATTGAACTGCGCGTGCGAAAGTTTGTTCCCCAGGAAGGCGACAAACTGGAGCGTACATGGGATTTTGAAGGAAGGAAGAGGTCTGTGAAGATACCACCGTATGCCTTGATGGACTTGGACGATGGAAAGTCGGCCTACATGGCATACATTCGAGATGCCATGGGTGATGTACTACAACACGTAGCAGAGCGGTCCAGTGGGTTGCTCAGAAGGACATACATTCAGGCGTTTCGATTGTACCAGGATCCCTCAATTCCCGAGGAATGGACGCAGCTCTTCGACTGGACATTCAGATTGTGGGTGGCCATTCGTCTTTCAACAACATCCGAGTTCATTGTTGGGGAAGAAAAGCTGGGCATGCAGGACGACATTCTGGACCGCACGAGTCCCAACAGCGGCAAGATTCCTGTTCCGCCAGTCCTCGGTGCGCAGTTGGACCTTGTCTTGATCCACCATATTCAAACGAAGCTCAGACGCGAGCTGCTGGACAAGTTGCAGAAGATGATTTTGAAGAATAAGCAAAGTACATGGTTTGTGACGTACCTTGTGACCTTTATGCTGCTGCACAATGCAGCCCTCATTACTGCACACGACGCCGCGTACGCTCGCAAGCATGGAATTCGAGTAAGTCGAGGACAGAGAGGGAAACCCGCCCAGACGGCCACAGTCTCGAATGTATTGCTAACAGCAGACTGGTTTGCAGCGCCGATTTGCCCGCGAGGACAAGGTCAAGGAGTACCATCTCGGTGAGAAATGGTTTTTTTTTCTTTGCCCGGGACTGTCCCCTGTGACCACGAGCTGACCCTTTTTGTATTGAAATGTTGCAGGTGCAAACATTCTCCTCGCTCATTTTCACTATTGCAACAAGGGCTGGTATCCCTTCTCGGATGACTGCAAAGACCAGGACTTGCGGGCTCTGGCGGATCTAGACGACGACAAGATTAGGTTTGTGCATGCGACGAGGAGATATGCCAGAGAGCACAGTAAGTCCCTCTCCCTCCGCCATGTCGGCCCAAGACAGGGTGTGCCGGCGAACCAGATTGCTGGGGCGGCGCTAATGTTAGGATGCATGCAGAAGGAGAATGGGATCAGCTGCGAGACCAAGGAGCTTGTGAGAATGATTACTTTTTCGTTAGCCAGCTGTTTGAGGAAAATTGGCATCCCCGGTCTGACGCGTAGCCTTGTTGGTTTTGGGAGGGAAGCGGTGAAGCCAGATGAGAATAAATTCTCGCAAACAAGTCGCAATTTGATGAAACGAGCGAAGCGCTACGGGAGGATAGTTGCAGACATGGAGCAATGCAGCAATCCCAAAACAGAAGTCGAGGTACGGAGTACTTGTGCAATGTCTCTTTTGCCAGTGGCGGTACTTGCCATGGTTGGCTGCGGTGCAAAATGAAGAGAAGGGAAAAAGCAAGTCTGCTCTGGCTCTGTCTTTGAGGTCGAGTGTTCACTCACACTGGCCACCGACTGGGCCAAAAAGGAAGGCAGCGGGAGTGACACACGTTTAAGCTATCTGATGTCAGACTGGGACCAGGGCACGGAACACGGAGTTAGGAGCACTGCATTCGCAGCGTTTTTGCCAGGCAACTAAAATTACGGTAGCCGGCATTGTGATCTCTTTCCTCACTCGCATGTTCGCCGCCTGTGTGGCCCCTCGTTGTGCCTCTTGTTGTGCCTCTTGTTGTCTTTTTTTTGTTTTTTGCGCTATTAATGCTGTTAAGCGTCTGCCTGGCGGCCATGTTTCGGATACTGGCATTCCAAGTTGATGAGTCCTATTCGCCCAACATCGTCTCGACGAAGCTTGGACTTTGTTTCTATTCCCGAGCGCCCGAGAACTGTGCGACCCAAGGGCATTGGATGAAATGATGAAATATACCTTGCTGGATTTCTTGGTGCGTCGTGAGTCTACCGAGCAGTCATTCAATTCTTTGCCCCAGGACTTGGGTGGACAAGTTCGAGGTTTCGGGACACGACATGTTGACGTATTGTCATCGCGAATCTCGTTGCACGCCGTGCGACAGAGTCTTGTCGATTCTCGCCTCGGTTACTCTTTGCATCCATGCGCCACGCTCTGGGATTAGTCCGATTTGCTCGTGAGACAGCGACAATATACGGCGCGGCCTAGTGATTTAAAGAGGAGAAGGACGAACAAAAAAAAAAAAGAAAAAAAAAAGAGAGGGCGCAGGTGAACGACATTGCGAGCAGCTCCACCAGAGCCTGGAAACTGAAAAAGGCGCCCGGAAGCTTGGCCATTGTTTGCGCCACAGTCCTGCGGCTCTCGCCACTGCAATGGTGCGCCAAAGATACGTCAAGTGTTTGCTTCCCATCTTCCTGGTGACTCCTTCCAAAGGCTTTCGCCCAACTTTGACTTTGTTAACACGCTCTGCTTGAGCCAAGCAGCCTGGCAAGATACCCGAATTGTAGGTACCCAAAGCCATGGCCCACTGCCTTGCAGTAGTACACGGCAACCCGTCCCCCCGGGCTGGGTCAAGGCATCCCTGTTTGCCTCCTGGGCCTTGGGTGAACATTGTAGACACCCCCAACATTTGCCAGGGTGCTCGTTGGTGTTGGTATCCAAGTTGACCGTATACTGGGCGCTTGTGGGAATGCCTTGCACAAGTTCGAAAGACGGCTTCAAGGTCTTCGGCGGAACGAGCATGGTTCAGTTTTTGGCTGCAATCAGTGGATCAGCTCACACCAAGAGACCATGATATCTTAGATTAGCGTCTCGACTTCTCATCAAATCGTTCCACTCTCCATTTCGTGCCGGCCCCGTCTTTAGTCTCTCTCTCTCATCACACAGCTCCGATCCCCTATCAAAGTTGCCGCCTTGATTGGATGTACTATTCCAGAAGGGTGAATCAATGGATGGTGCGAAGTCGTCTGGCGGCGGTTACCCGCCGCCACAGCGGACGGAGCTGCCGGCTGCCATAACTATGCGCGCACCCGTCTAGTTGCCTCTGATACCGACTGGCCTTGTAAGCTCTAGCAAACAAACTTGAGGCAATGAGAAGTGATGCTGCTGCCAAAGGGGCGTGTTCTCAAGACGACGCTCAACTATCCACACGGGTCCGTCTACTTGCCGTAGCTGTGCAGACATGTATAAATATAGTTTAGCACCTCGGACCTTGCCAGACTTGATTCTTTGTTCAACGACATTGAATCATCTTGTGCTCTGTCTTTCCATCGTACCAGTTGTTGACGACAATCCGAGCATCGCATAAGTTGGTTGTGATTTCAAACAGGTACACGACAAACTGCCCTTTCGTTGTGCCCGTATATCACGGGACCGGTAGTGGTTTGCTAAACAACCTCCTAGTTTGAGCGGTATCAAGCTGCAATGGCTCCTCAAGGAAGTGGACCAGTGGTTGGATCCCGGGTCACCCCCATCCAGAATGCTGCCTTTCCTGTGCCCTTGGTCGAGGTTTCTGGGCTTCCAGCCGGATTCCCTTCTGTGCTTGACTCGCCTTTGGCATGGTCAGGGAGTCAGTTCACAAACGATGGGGACTATGTTTTCCGCCTTGCCGAGTCCCACTTGGAGGAGATCGATCACGCTCTTCAGCAGTTCAAAGGTTAGATGGGAGAGTCGGCTAAGTTTATTCTTGTTTATAATAAAGCTTGGCTGACTATTTGCGAGTAGAACTTGGGTTAGATGGAGACCTGGCTTCTACTAAGACCTTCGCTCTTCCCACTCTCGGCCCAAAGCTCTTCGACTTGAGGCGGGATCTCTACTGTGGAAAGGGCTTCGGCCTGGTCCGTGGTTTGGATCCCCAACGGTACTCGGTGGAGGATTTGACCACCATCTATCTGGGAATCCAGTCTTACATTGGCAACCTCCAAGGACGGCAGGACAAAAAGGGAAACATGCTGGGTGAGTTGATGTTGTCGCCTGGAGCAACCATGGGCATCGGAATCCCGTACTAAGGCTCGTGGCTAGTACACATCGTGGCCGACAATTCAACAGAGTTGAAAGCCTCCCACCATCGCCACTCGACTGCGCCAATAGTGAGTTTTTGGTCTTGTCGGAATTGCTTCTTTACCAAGGCCCTGTAAACTAATCTCGGCAGCAGACGTTTCATAACGAAGAGGCTGGTGATATTGTCAGCTGGCTCACGAGAAGCACGGCGGCGTCTGGTGGAAAGTGCATCATTGCTTCTTCCTACACTGTGTATAATGCACTTGCCGCCACGCGGCCAGACTTGGTTCGCATACTTGCCCGTTCCGACTGGCCCTTTGCCTTGTAAGTGCTGAAACGGCTAGACCAGCTTGTGATAAATAACCCGACAGGGGTCGCTGTCAGAGCCCTTGTGCTGATTTTTGATAGGCCACGGTTTCAATGCCGCCCTGTCCTCTTCCACCACGACGGCAGGGTCATTACAAACTTTGGAAGAGCCGCGCTCCTGGGTAGCGCAAGCCACCTGCGATCCGATCACCTTCCCAAAGTCAACAGCATTCAAATCGAGGCATTGGACGCCATCGAAGTGATTGCAAAAGCAACGCAACTTGAAATTACCACCCAGGCAGGGGACATTCATTTCATCAACAACTTGGCTGTTTTCCACCGGCGCGAGGGTTTCGTTGACGGCAGCTCCACGGCGAACAAGCGACACCTGGTCCGAATGAGACTTCGCCATGACGAGATGGGTTGGAGCATCCCCAACGAGCTGCAGGCTGAATGGACAAGTGCATTTGACGCGAAACTGAACCGCGTGTGGCATCTGGAGCCGATGCCTGATGGCTTCTTCCCCTTGCGATCGCAAGCAAACTGAAATGACGAGCTTCGCGAGTTGCGTTTTGGCCGATCCAAACACCCTCGGCGGCCATGATTTCGAAAAACGAGTCATGCCCTGCTTCACACAGCATGGGGTGGCAAAGAGATGATGCGATGCACCTACATGGACTTGAATTTCCATGCCTGAATGCATTAGCAAGCTTTTAAAAGTGCTTTGGTTGGGACTTGCATAAGACTGGCGTAAGAGCTGCATAAGCGTCTTTCCGAGTGTGTTCATATGGGCATGGAACAGAGAGGTTTAGATTTTCTTTTGTCTCTTGATTAGCACCGTGCGATCGGAATCTCACTCCCTGCACACTTATAGATTTTGTTGCACCGCGGAGGAAGAGAAGGTTTAGAAATAACTTGCCTGGCAACAGGCGGTTCGGATAGAGCCATCGAGGCAAATGCCCAAGTGAATATAAAAGTGTGTTTATCAAAAATTCCGTCTTCTTGCCGGCGGCGGCTGACTGCGTCAAGCAAGAATCGACCGTGGCTTCCAAAGCAAGTTCCAACCAAAATTTGATAACAACAAGACGGAGAATACTAGCTGATTTGATGGGTAGTCACAGTTTGACTGGGCTCTGTGCCGGGCTAGACATGCAATAACCGCTCAGACCATTCAGCGGCGGATGTATTTATGCATGTAGGCAACAGCCCGCCACTGTTGGATTATCACTGTCTTGGGCGAACAGACAACAACGCCAACAGATTGAGTCCAATTGCCACGGCCGGAGCGCCTAGTGAGCCAGCCAGTTAGTGCTGCAACAACGAGTTGTCAGTATATGTACAGGAAGCCCAGGAGAGACATGGCCCACCAGGCCCTGAAACTGTGTTTACCACATATTCGGGACCAACTCATTCATATTCATCAAATGTGTGGGTTCGTAGCGTATTCTGCTCTGTCAGCTGTCACAAAGCACTCTGTCTTGTTCCTCTCATCTCTCATGTCATGGCTCACAATACGGAGCATTGAAGCGCCTCGGGACGTGACCGAAGTCTAGCCCGGTCGATTGAAAAGATGCCGTCTCCGATACAGTGGTGGCCGTATTTTTATTTATTTTTTGGGTTTTAAACCCCAAGGCGACTGGGTGGCTCTCCGGGCGCAGTCGGCCTTGCGATTGCTTTTTTTCTTCTTACCTCAAGACGCTCAATGCTGGAGGGCGGCTAATGACGGTGAGACATGAGATCCAACGAGGAGGAACCTAGCACTGGATGGTGGCTTGAAATTTCGCGACCTCGCATGTCAGTCGGGTGGTGTGCAAGCCATGTAGTGTCGGAACGTCTGTGTCGTATAACAAAACATCAGGGGCGTTTTGAGCGACTGCAGACCATGTTCGTCTGCACCAAGACTTGTTCTGTGCCAAGCGGTCGGGCTGCCATGGTCAAACACCCAAATTGGCCCCGATTGGAAAACGGTTTCGTGGCTGTTGTTCGCTGCCTGTGTGCTCAGTCGGTAGTTGGCCGCTTGGGAGTAGTCGCACCTTTGGGAGTAGCATAATACTGACCAGACTCCACGCGTCCTGGGGCTGGCTCCCCCCTACAACAAGAGTCGGGAGTCGGACCCACGCTGCCATCGCGCAACAAGGAGTGCGCAGCTTTCACCAGCACATCCTCGCGCTGGAGCGGCACCATGGCATCCTCATCGCGGCCCAAACAACCACGAGGTGAACCTGCAGGCTATCAGCCCGTGTATCAGGACGAGGACCATGACGGATCGGATGGCGTTGGGGGTGTCGGCCATGACAGAGCTGCGGGTGAAGGGCAAGAGCTCCATCACACTGGGCCGTCGAAATCTGAGAATCGCTTCCGCCTTGCAACCTACGTTCTTGCCGTGCTGTTGGTCGTTTTGGTTGCAATCAACGTCTTGATATCAGTGCCCTGGGCATTCAAGGGCAGGAACGACTCTTGTGCCTGCCGGCCAAAAGATGTACCTCAGTACTTCCAGACCTCGCCCGAGCTATGGGCCGGTCCAACCGCAACCGGACGGCCTGCTTTCATGGCGCAGACACGCATCTTCAATCCAACTGCCACCTACGTGCCCAATGAGCCACTGCAGACCTCTCTTCCCATTGAGGGGATGCGCTCGGGGAATGAGACCATCTTCAAGATGATGGGCCACCTGACCCCCTACACGCCTTCTCCCGGCTTTGGCGTCGACGAGTTCCCTCTACCCCCTGGCGCAGAGATTCTTCAGCTTCAGATGCTATCCCGTCACGGTTCACGATATCCTACCTCGGGGCACGAGGTTGTTGATCTCGGACAGAAGATTGCCAATGCCTCGGCCACCTTTCGCCCCAGGGGGTCCTTGTCCTTTCTCAAGGACTGGAAATACGAGCTAGGCGCCGAAATGCTTGTGCCAAAGGGACGCGAGGAGCTCTTTGAATCAGGTAACTCGTTCACAATCTTTTGCATGTCTGATACTGACACATAATCGCTTTCCAGGTGTGCTGCACAACTACATGTACGGAAGTTTGTACAACCCAAACAGTAAAATTATTGTCCGCACAACCGTAAGTCTTGGACCAGATCCAAACATTGTGGCACCTTGCTAATGGGCCCAGACACAAGACAGAATGCTCAAGTCTGCTGAAAATTGGATGGCTGGATTCTTTGGCCTAGAGTGGTACGTCTCGTCCCAGACATGACCATCCAAGCCCCCTGCTTACCTCCCACAGGACCAAGAATGCTACCATTGAAGTCATTATAGAGGAGGGCGGCTTCAACAATTCGCTGGCCGGATCTTTGAACTGCCCCAATGCCTACACCAAGTCTGCCGGCAAGGAAGCTCTAACCATCTGGATACACGAGTATCTACAAGATGGTAGGTGTCGCAATTTGCCGATATACTCCCATTTTCAACCTTCTGACACACATTGCAGCCCAAAAGCGACTCCAATCAATGTCAGATGGCTTCACGTGGACCATTGAAGACGTCTACGCTGCACAGTCCATGTGTCCCTATGAGACGGTTGCGTACGGATACAGCAGATTCTGTGAGCTCTTCACATACCAAGAATGGCGTGGTTTCGGTTATTCCATCGACCTGCACTTTTCTTCCATCAGTGGATTTCACAGTCCAACTGGGGTATGTACCATGATACAGTACCTCTCTGTTCAAGTTTGATGATTTCTAACACGGCACAGAGAGCTATAGGTCTCGGATATCAGCAGGAAATCATGGCACGGCTTAAGAATCACACACTCGGCTACTCTGGTTCGCAAATTAACGTCACCCTCGACAACAACACGGAAACTTTTCCATTGAACCAGAGTCTTTACTTCGACTTCTCCCATGATACCAATATATTGTCAATTTTGACAGCTTTTGGACTCAGGCAGTTTGCTGAAGATTTGCCCGCTGATAAATATCCAGGAGATCACAATTTGACCATCTCACATGTAACGCCGTTTGGAGCCCGGTTGGATATGGAAATCATTCAAACTCCAAAGCCGCTCTCGCCAAATAGGGATGGCTATCTTCGGGGCGGTAAAACAAAGTATATCCACTTTGTGTTGAACCAGCGAACACTACCTCTGGGAAAGAGCTTCCCCGAATGTGACGTCAATCGGAGGGACGGGTGGTGCGAATTGGATACCTTCATTAAAGTCCAAGATGGCATGGCGGCAAAGGCGAAATTTGACTATGCCTGCTTCGGAGATTACCCTGCTGTAAAATATGGAGAGGTCACTGACGGTGCCCCTCCCTGATGTATGATACTTGTAATTCATTTTCAAGATTGAGTAAGTAGCTGCCTTGTCGCACTAGAATATTTCTTCGATACATCTTCTACTACGGGCCTCGATTGTTTCCGTCCGTGCAAACCCAGGAATGGTGCAAAAGAAGGCACCAAAGGGGGTAGGCAGTACTGCACGACGTGGCCATGGATCCGACAACACGAAATGATGGCACGCGGTATATTTAGAATAGTATATGTGTCCATTGAAACTCTCGGTTATGCAAAGCGCTTTTGCTTGTTCCCTTCTATGATGCTGGTATCCTACAGCAAAGAGTTTAAAAAAATAAAAAAAGTAAAAAGACTCAACCCATGCTCCGACGCCGGCTATTACACCCATATAATGAAGAAGAAAAAATAGGAAAACAAGGAAGAAGATCAAATTCAAAAAAGGGACCGACAAGGCAAACTCAATACAGAGGCGCAACTTATTGTCGTTTCTCAGATACTCCTTGGTCATCTCGCTCATCCTGCACAGACGAAGTCGAAGACTTCTTCTCCACGGGGGCGTCGGAAACGCTCGTGGGACGAATCATGCTAGCATGCTCCTGAATGCCATGTTGGGGCTCGAGCATTTCGCCATCATGAGCAGGTTCCCCGCTCGGAGGGCTCCAGGCCAAGAAGTCACGACGAACCTCGACATAGTCGTATGAGAATTCACCATGCTGGTCATCGTCCATACCTAAAAGTTCGGCCTCTTCTGAGGCACGAAGTTTCAAGCCGGGGATGACATCAATTATTTTGGCAATAATGGCAGACATGACAAACGCGTAGGCGGAGGCAGCGACAATAATAGCAATTTGCCAGCCGAGGAGCTTGTAGTTGCCATCGATAAAGCCGCCGATGGCGCCGGTGTTGACTCCGTCGAGACCAATGACCTTGCCGGTAGCAAAGAAGGCATTGAAAATGAGGCCGACCGCACCGCCGATGCCGTGCTCGGCGAATACATCAAGGGAGTCGTCGATGCGAACAAGAAACTTGACTGTGTAGAGTAGTTAGACAATGTAAGGAAAATTTTCAGTCTCCTGGGAGTGAGCAAAACGTACTCTTTGTGCCAAAGTTGCAGCAGACTCCAGCGACAACGCCCATAGCAATGCTTGCCCAGGGATCAATGAAACCAGACGCAGGAGTAGCAGCAACAAGACCAGAAATTGTGCCAGAGCACCAGCCGACCATGGACCACTTCTTGGCCAGCCGAAAGTCGAGAAGACACCAGGTCATGGCGGCAAACATGGCCGTCAGACACGAGTTCCAGCAGGCCATGACAGCTCGCAGGTTTGCACCAAACGCAGAGCCGCCATTGAATCCGAGCCAGCCAAACCAGAGAAACATGGTTCCCAAGGTGATGAGTGAAATGTTGTGCGGGCGGAAATTCATCATCATCCTCTCGTTGCGACGACCCAAAACCCACGAGTACGCAAGGGCAGACACACCGGAGCCAATCTCAACGGGGATGCCGCCAGCGTAATCGAGCACGCCGTTCTTGAACCCCCATCCGTTGGCGTTCCACACCCAGTAAGCAAGAGGGCAGTACACGAGCGTCGCCCAGAAGAAAGTAAAGACCATTCCGGGAATGACGCGACCTCGCTCGGCGACAGCCCCGACGGTGAGGGCGGCAGTGACGGCACAAAACATCATCTCATAGAAGGAGAACAAGAGTGCGGGAATGAGAGGCGATCCGACCGAAGGAGTGGCCCAGACTTTCATGAGACCGAAGTGTTTGAGGTCGCCGATAAAGGCATTGTTGGACGTCTGTCCAAAGGCGAGTGAATAGCCCCAGAAATACCACTGGAAAACAATGACACTAAAGGACATCATGACAACCCAGAGCATAGAGAGGGCAGACTTTCTTCGCGCAAGACCTGAGTACAGGAATGCGATGCCAGGGACCATGAGTAGGACGAGACATGAGGAAATGATGATGAAGGCTTGATCACCGGACTGGTACCACTGGTTGAGGTTTTCGGATCCTATAAAATCACGCATGACAGATTAGATTATCATTTTCGAGCTGGTTTGTTTTTCTCCGTCCCGTTGAGATTGTGGACAAGAAATGGTACATACTGGAATCGCCGCCAATCTCATCGCTGGTGCCATTGAAGACAGTGGGTGCCCCGAGGTGGGCGTACGACATGGTTGGAAAGGCTGGGAGATATGTATTGTATCGGGAACGGCTAGTTTTCTTGGTTTCCGTTTCTCGGCTGGCTTGTTGTTTATGGCCAGAGTCGCTGGTTTTGGGTCTCAATGTAGACTTGAGACAGTCGTGTTTGGCGTTGTTCCCCTTTCCAGCACAGGATACTCAGAGCACGCGTGATTGTAAACAGATGTTGGGTTGGTTTGATTTATTCCTGTTGCTAATTCGGCGATATTGGATCATTTAACGACGTATCATCAATGGTATGGTTAGGAAAGGGGGTAAGATGGGGAGTATAAGAAAGCCAACTCAAAGCACGGGAGCTTGGGACGAGAAGCAACTGGGGACAAGTCCATCTATAAGCAATGCCTCGACTTGGTCTGTACCAAGAGCCCCAGGTCGATTTTCTGTCTATTCCAGGATCCCAGCGCCCTTCGTGTCTCTGGGCTGCTACTGGATACCTGGTCTGGGGGCAGGGAGTACATGACCACATGCCCAGCATCAGCATGAAAACATATGTATAGATAAGGGCCTCCATGTTACCCAGGTGGGCGGCGCAGATCCCTGCCTGGCGGTATTTCGATGAGGCCAGGGCCAATAAGCCTCGGGTTGTCGGGGAAGGGCGGGGGTTCAAGAGTTCGTTGGGCTTGAAGGGCTTGAAGGGCTTTGGTGCTGAAGCTTTGGAGGCTTTTCGGATGGGTCTTCTTATCATGGGGTGCCGAAAACGGGGGCGTGTCTGGCGGTGGAGAGGGCCAAGAGCTCGCGTGGAACTCCGGGGACGGATCTGTTAGCCAATACGCCGACAAATACAATACAACATCATTGCAATGGATATGTTATTGATTGCTGCAAAGCTGTAGGTGAAGGGGGCAACTGCCAAGCCGTCTGGTCGGTAGGTCTTAGCATCGATTGTTCTCAACAATCCACTGCGCAGCGGTGACAACGGCCGCGCCTTCCATTACTGTCGCATGCCATCCATCAGTCCACGCCAATCAGCACCAGCCTGGGGAGGCTGATGGCAGGGGGCTGAAGCGTTCTGTACTTCTCATTATTCTTGTTTGTAGGCCATTGATCGATTATTGGGTGCCTGGACGCGCGATAGAGGGCAGCACATGCGAGCCTTTTTTTTTTAACCTCTTGAAAACAACCAGCCCTCACTGTAATAAGACAGCCCACAGGCACAAAGGTTTCGCAGCCGCTATCTGCACACCCTAGTCAAATCTTGCATCACGTACCTTGCGATCCCGGAAACGTCCGCACAGTCTAACAGATACCTACCTAGTCTTGGGCTTTGTCCAAGAACAAAAGTAGGAATTGAAGACCAGGTCCTTGATGGAGGGCGCGGGTCCTTATCTATCTGGGGGTGGGAGTATCAAAGGTTGATACCCCAATTTATTAATTGAAAAGAATAATTGCTGATGCCAACACAGAGCAGACAGGGCACAGAGGAGATGCAACAAGGCGCGATGAGCAAAACAGGACGAAGGATTCGCGAATTTGATGCCGGCCATGGCACGCAATGCGACAATGTCTTTTCACACAAAGACTCATCCCGCCCAGGTCTCGGGACACGGTCATGGCAGAGAGAGTTGACGAGAGACATGTGAGGAGCAGTTGAATGGCTAAATGGTCCTGGCTGTTATTTCCACTCCGCAGGGTGTCGGCTCAAATATGTGCTGCTAAATTTGAAATCCCACCCCAATGAAGGCGCGTTGCTGATAAGCATCGCCCAGCGAGCCATGATTGGTCAGGGCTCTCGGTACTTCTTGCTGACTCAGTCATCCCAACCAATCACCTGCGACAGCCACAAACAAAATCTCTGACAATTGGCATCAGAATCCATTACTGGCCCTCTTTGGTCATCACTCCAGGGCCTCCCTCCTCCAGATGGGCCAATGCTAGACGCGTAGCCCTGTGCCAACGCCCTGACACGGCCCCAGGTTTTTCTTGCATGGCCGCCGACATTATCCATTTTTTATCGCTATCTTGCATGTGTCGTTGACCAATCGCAGCACCCATGCCACCTTGTTTGAATTGGGCTGCTGTTGGAGTTTTTCATTCTTATTTCACCACGCTGCACATCTCTCGGCCAGGTGTGCCAAGAAAATGGTGGGCAAATGATTAAAAGACATTACCTTCAATTTACTCGCAGTGCTGGAAGCATATTGTGCAACCCTTTTACAGTACCAGAGCACTCTGTCGTACTGCAGTGTCCATGTCCCAAATGGGCGAGATGGCACGCGTCGTTGCATTTATCGTACAACCATCCGCCACAAAATTTTGACGCTGGGTCCTGGCACGAGACAAACTCCGATCACCGCATCCCCCATTTCCACCGCCAGGCTGGGCAACATGGCACAATTGGCACGGGCTCGGCCAGATATCCATTCCCATCGAATTATCATGCAGTCAGTCAACCAAGGTTCAGGTGTGCAGTAACTGCCGTCGTACCCAAAAATAATGACCCGACTCGCTTTCTAGATGTCAATTGGTTTGTTCTTGGCCACGTACGGAGTACCGTTTTGTGGGTTGGTTGGTACACTCCCGCCTTTTCACCTGGAGCCGGAGTACCTGTTGGTCTCTGCCATTGCAGCTCCGTTCCAACATTCCTGGCCAATTGAAGCCGCAAGCATACACCGATAGACAGTTATGGTTTCGAGATGCAACTTAGACGGGACGAGACGACGCTTGAGTTGAAAAATTCGGCCCCCCCCCCCCCCCCCCCCCAATATATTCCGCCACACCATGTACACTCGACCAATAATGCTCCTCATAGCTGGATGAGATGGCCGCATTTCTCCCAAGTGTGATACGAAGCAAGACATTCTCATTCAAGAGCATTGGCCGACAATGGTTTCAAACAGCAACTCTCTATTTGCACGAGTCGAGCCTGCCGCTGTACATGTGTCAGTAAAACATGCCGTCTGCCTGAAATAGGCAGCCGACGATTTCCTCCCAATTAAATCCTCAGATCTGGTAGCTGCCATCGATCAATAATCGCGCTTGGATAGAGTGGATGGGATGATTGCGGTTGGTCGGCACACACGAGCCAATGACGTACGGTACTCGGCATTCTTGTAAGTGGTGCCAAAGTCCAGCACGGTCTTCATACCTACTGATCCTGCTTCATCATGGGCCATGCTATTCCCCATCAGACGTGAATATGTGAATCAAAGTATGGCACAACATCTCAGCCACAGGTCAGAAAGTTTCGGCTCTTTCGACTCGCTCAGGCCGCGACCTGGTGGCTCACATACTCGCACCTCAGCCCCTCAACACGTACCTCCAATGTAAAAGTCCCTTCCCGCCGGTCTTCCGCAAAGTCCAGATGCAGACTGTGCTTCAATTTACAAGTGGTGAAGCATCAGACTACCAGCAGGGCTTGGCCAATCCCGCAGGCCTTATGAGTTCCTGTCCCGGGAAAATGTCGTCGCACGCCCATCCCTGAGCCCACCCAAGCCCCCATCTCCACATAAACCCGTGCAGGGAGTGTAGTCAAAAACCCTGAACACATGTATTGATCCTTATCGCCCAATGACATGCGCCAAGCCAGCCCCCGCTGGCTGGCCCGAGTGTGGAGTTGGAAAGGCCCCGATCTATCATGTGCAAGGGTCCAAACACCACACGCATCGACTTGGATAGAATAAGGTGTAAATTTGGGGGCCTATGGGCTACCATGGGTACCCGTCAAAAGAGTCAAAACACGGTAGACAAAGCTTCCGACAGTCTGTTCCTTCGTGACACCTGAACCTGCGTTTTTGGGGCGGGTTTGCATTGATGAGAGATGCGGCCATGGTTGAAAGCACGCCGCCTAGGATGCGAGGCGGCGGTTACAATTGGCTACTATCAAGTGACTACGACGTAGATGCTGAAGGAAAACATAATGTGCAAACTACCAAAGGCTAAATAACCCCGTTTTGCCCTCACGCTTTAGAATATGCACAACTTGCCCGTCTGTTCTTCCCGACTGATTTCATAGGTCAGGATATCATGGTTTCTGTAATGCAGCATGAGTCTGAATCGTCTGGGCACTGCCACTCGTCGACTCTCATCCCCGCCACCCAGCACGCCCACGTCCTGGACTGGCCCTACGGCCATGCCATGCAGGGGCCGTTTGCTAACCCTGAACACCTGCTCGTCTGACTGCCGTGGAAGGACCCATTCTATTCTGAAACCGTAGTGAAGCACACCTGCAAGCTTCTCCATGGGTTTTACCAGACGTGTCGGGGTTACGAGCAGCACTCTGCCGATTGGTGAGCCAATAATTATCAGGGACAGTTCTGGTACGTGTACCACCATATTCAGTCGGCTTGTCGCGCGGAAAAGTGGCCTCATGGCTCGGCCTGGACTCAAACCCATGGGAAGGGCGTATGGACAGAGGATGCCAAGTTCCTGCGGGCCTCTTTTGCGAGCTCCGTCGAGGGTGAGCATCTCGATATCTTTTTCATGCATTCGCAGCATGTGATATCGTTCATCAAACCTGCCCAAACCTGTTATATAACCTGCCGAGTTCTCGTTAAATTCGGTCGGTCTCTTGAGGAACCCCGCTAGTTCAAGGGTATGTCGCGGTGCCTCCATGACTTGCCCGCGATGTGGCATGTAAACCATGTCAAGGAGTGTGGGGGGATTGTTTGGCTGCAACCTCAGGCACTGTGCAGACGCCGCTGGGGAATGCAAGTGAGAGTTGGATGTGCCCCGTTCTTCAGGCTCTGACAAGAAGCTTGAAGTAAAGAGATTTGTAAAAGGCCCCTGGAGAGCTAGAGCAGTCTCCGCGTGTTCGGGATCAGATGTTGCTGGTTGATCCGGCTCTTGCTCAGTACTCGGAGTATCTAAAACGGCCTCTTCAGCTTGGGCGGCCAGCATTGGTGGAATATCACTTTGTGCTGTCGGGCCGCCAGTGTTGATTATGTTGTGGGACATGTCGACGTCGTCTTCGTCGTCACCTTCTTCTTCGTCATCTTCTTCAGTCTCCAGCTCATCGTCAGAAATTGTTTCCATATCATGATCGTCATCGATCTCTGCGCCTTGGCCAAAGTCGGACTCGTCATCATCGCTCAGGTGATCAAAATTAAACCCGTCGTCTCCTATGTCTGTGGCTATTTCAACATCTCCAGGCGCTGGATTATCGGCGGCAACCGCCAGAGATATCAAAGGTCGGGTGCACGGGTTGTCCGGGAGGTCTTGAATAGTCTTGGCCAGGTTCACCATTGGTTGAGGGCCGCCTTGGAACCTGGGGACCATTTCCAGATCTTTCAGAGCAGCACCTAGAAGTTCCTCTTCAGAATGGACTGCCAGGAAATTACTATTCGAGAGTGCAAGGATACCCCAGCCCCTGTTTCGAGATGAGGACTATGTCAGCTTCACATTTGCACCACAGAATCGGAGAGGATGCCACAATGTACCTTGACCCTGCCGGCCAAAACTCCTCACTCTTAAAGAGCGGGCTGGTCGACGGCATGACTCTGATGACGGCTTGGGATGGCTTCCAAATATCAGCCAGCCACATGGCCCCCTTGACGTCGATGGCACTTATCTTTTCTGCATGGCCGTACTTGTCGTCGACAAAACAGATGTTCGGGATGTTGTCCGCCACGGGTCCCAAAGATACCACGATTCGCCAATTACGAGCACGGCGACGCACATGCGATTCCACACCATGGCAGCAGGTATGGCAATCGCAGTTTCGACTCGGGGCCGACTCAGCCGACTCATGCGTGGCCAAAGCCGGCGCAAACACGGTTACCTCGAAGCGGTTCGAACTGACTGCTATGAGGCGGGACTTTTGGTGAACTGCCAATCCCCAAGCCGAGATGCCAACGTTTTCGTGAAAGAAGGGCCTCGGCGCATTTCCAGTTTCGAAGGACCATTTTGAAGTAGGGCGTTGTCTCGGCGTCGCAGGGGTGGGAGTGTCGGGTTCGGTAAGGATGCACTCTGCAATATCCTTGGTGTAAAAGGCAATGACATCACCGTCGTCGTAGCATGTAAGAAGAATTTCTTCTTGTCCGAGCGATCCAACAACCATGTGGTTGATGGAGTGGGGGGTTGTCGGGTCGATATAGCCCCCAATGAGATGAGCTACTCGACTCGGAGAGGTAACCAGTTGGAGGTCGGGATGTCGCGGTATAGTTTGTTTGGGAACGCTTCGTGGCACATAGACAAAGGCCTGGCCACGATAGGCGGCAAAGTACAACTAGGTCAATGTTAGCCCGTTCCGAGAGCGCCCAGCTCAGGGTGTCACCCAACATTATATCTCTGCGACAAGGCGGTCAAGTTGTTCCGGTACGCCTGCATGGTTGGCACCAGCTTGTAGATGGAGGAGGCGGGTACATGATGGTCTTCCTCTTCGTCGCTGTCTGAGCCGGGCCAGTCAATGGGCCATTCCATGCCTGCAGGATGGAGGCCCAACGACATGCGCTCACGGTCGAGAATGGCACGCTTGGCTTCGGGACCAAACTAAATCATGCAGAGTCAGCTCTAGGCTCCCAGATGATGCAACCAGGCCGCTCGCCATGGTGAAAGGCGAGGCGCCATTCCTGACTGGTACATACCCGATCCTCGGCCGTCTGCGCATGGCATGCCCCTACCGTAGCAGGCCGGAACAGGCGACACTTTTCCTCTGGGCTGTCCATGGAGGAAGCATAGCAGTGGCTACTGCTGGGGTGCAAGACAAGAAACGGGACATGTATATGCGCGGAAAACACAGGCGCCGTGTGGAGGCAAGCGGGACGTGTTTGTGCCCCGTAGGAGAGAACATGGGGGCGGGGCCCGAGAGAGTCCTGGGTCTGCTCCCTGGAAGTTCTGGAGCTGATGGAGTTGACGGCCTGAATGTGGCATGGAGATGCAGGTTGATTATGCCTTGCCGCTGGCTGCTCGAGACTGTATCGGGGCCGTCATCACATGGGTGGCCTTGTGTGACGCCAGACGGCGTGGTGGCTGGGTGGAGCTCTGGTTGATTGCTCCTGCCAGGTTGGTCGATTTGGGAGTCTTCATCGGATCGGAGAATACGTCCATGTGGGCGCCGAGCTAAGGGCCCGAGGCGCCACCTGGACAACTGCCCTGGTCAACGGGCTTGCCTTGTTGAAACTGCAAGCTGCAAGTAGTAGACGGTAGTGAAGCGGGCTCCACGACGAAGCACGACGAAGCACGACGAAGCACCCGAGCTCTGAAACAATTGTCCATCTATGACAGCAGACCGAGCCCGGGCCGCTCCCCCTATGGCGCCCTGACCACTCGGAAGAAGAAAACGCACCAGACAAGGTCGACCCTGGAGCGGCGTTAGACGTGGTCAACATGCAATCCGTCCTCCCCGGGTGTCCATGTAAAATGCGAATTATCCTTTGCCTGCCACTCTCGCATGTGATCAAGTCCCAGCCCTTTTCATCGCAGGGCATTTTCCCCATGTCACCCCTGTCGTGGGACGCTGTAATCCGCAAAGAGGGAAAGAGACTTGAAGGAAGGAGCTGTCCATCAGCCCATTGTATGAAGCAGGACTATTATAAGAGACCTAGGTACTTAAGTATCCAGCATCCAACACCGTCCAAACCCGCGGCCGTCCGACATGGCAATTCATGGTTTCGTCTCCCCTTAACAGCTCTCCTCGGCTCTCCTCAGCTGTTCACGCCTCTCCTCATAGCTTCCACCATACTCATCATCCTATAGTCCAGCACGACGCCAACCCAGTCATCCCTTACCAAGGAGTAGCTCTCGCTCACATTCCCCGCAGGTTTCCTCGGATTCAGCGCCCAGTATCCAAAATCCGCATCCACCTCGTCCAGGTACCTCCACAGGTTCTTCCAGTATCTCACGTCCCCGACGCTCGCGGGAACCTGCGGCGCGCCAATCTCTCCAACCCAGACGGGTGCCACTTGATCGTGCAGCAAATACCCCCAGTGTTCGCGCATGCTGTCCCTGAAGGACGCGTAGCTCCTCTTCGAAAAGCGGCCCCCGAAGCTGCCCCATCCCGACCAGGCGTACACGTGTGCCGAGTAGACGAGCTTGTTTGCAACCTGCAGTCTTACCGGTCTCTGTCGAGCACCGCGCAGGTCGTTTGCGGACTCGGTTCCCTCAACCACGATGAGCCAGTCCGAGTTTAGCTCGAGCAAACGATTGCCACAGCGTTCTGCCGCCCTCGCCCACTTATACCATGGCATGGTGCCCCAGAGCCCTCTTACTTCGTTGCGCAGATCGGCTCCGATGACAAGCGAGTTGTTGGTGAATCTCGTCATGACTGTCTCCCAATTGCGAATCCACTCGTCCTCGGTTTGTGTGATTTTGCATATTCCCATGAGATGGTCATTCGCCCACGCGGCATCGCAGGGGTTCGCGCCACAGCACCACGTCGATCTTGTAATGTGGTTGTTGATAATCACTGCGATTCCTTCCTCGGTAAGTGACGTCGTAACAGCCTCCAAGATATCCAGTGCCCTGCGTCCCACGAGATCCTTGTTCGCCTTGACCAGCCTGGCGTCGATCACAGGGTTCTCGATGACCAGCTCATCTGCGTAGGGGAGGCGGACGCTGTTGAAGCCGAGTTTCTTGATGGTTTGAACAATGATGCTGCGGTGCTGAACGTCCAGCCCCCCAGGCACAAACAACTCGTCGCTCGCGCCATACCAATTTATCGATGCCAGCTTGAACCGCCTGCCCTCTCCATCAACAATGTTCCGGCCCTTGGTGCGCAGGGGTAGCGAATAGTTGGTGACTTGTGAGCCTTGTAGCGGCGACGGCAGGGGTTTGTTGCCAAAGGATATGGAATCCGAGTCGGGGATCCATACCGTATTTATGGCTGCTTCCGAGCTGTAGAAATACCCGACCAAAGAGCACAGAAAGACGGCTACACCAAACAATACCCAATTCCGAGATCTCCGCAACGCAAATCGCCGGTGCAAAGACTTGAATGCGGGTTTCCGCCTGATCCCCTCATTCGAATCCACCAACGCAATGCCGCCGTCACCACCTTCACCGACCTGGCTGTCCAACCTCGCATCCGCTCTTGTTACAGGCAACAAGAGCCAGGGACGCTCTGCTTCATTCAACTCTGATCTCTCCTCAGGGAGCCGATTTCGCGCCCACGCTGCATCGCCTGTATACGGCCCAGGCAGCTTTAGTGCACCGCCTGACATTCTAGCCAAGTGTATTGCATCAATTTCCAACACGGCAGTTGGGCACGCGACACAGCTCGTGATGCCGAAGCCGCAGTCGCTCGTCGATTATATCGACCAGCCGACGGCAAAAAGCGAAAAGGGAAAGATGGGAAGACAGGAAATGTTCCAAAGTCGAAATATGGCACAGGGGCTTCTCTTCTCACACATGGATTCAAATGTGCAATGTCGCACGAGTCGTCTTGTTTCAAAAGCCAAGTTTCAGTGTCGCGCCCAGATCCGGCGCTCCCGCACCGAGGCCACGGATTTTGGTGGCTTTCTTCCACACAATCGAATAAGCAAAGCACATTCACTAGACGAATAATTCTTGTCGCAATTCAATTGGACGATAAATTTCCAGAAATAATTAGACAACAGCCAACTTTTGCTCTTGTGCTCCAGATCAGGGGAGTTAGATACTTGTATTATCTATTAAGCCACGGGTAGCGAATGGCCAACAAACTAGCCATACATGTGCCTATGCGGACCACTCGGCATTGAATGCTACAGAGTTGGCCGCACTCAAACTTCAGCTCTGCGAGACTGACTTTGCTCATGCGTCCACGCAAGTATCTGAGGTACGGATTCACAATCATGATCGCCACCTTTGCTTGCTGCCCGGCTTGCCCACAATGGTCGGTATTACAAGTACAGCCTCATTTGGCATGCGCACCTAGGTACCTAAGTAGGTACTTAAGTTCCTAGGCAGCGCTAGCGCCAGTGCAGCCATGCTGCCAGGCTGCCACTACAGTCAGCGCCAAAGACTGCCCAAGTACTTTATTATTAGGCACAGCAAAGTCGTATTGTCTGCGTAAGCGAACTCCCGACGACTACCGTACGACTTGATTACCGCCTGCTCCAGTACTGGAACCGAGTTGCATAGTACCATATACCGCCATCATGACCCAAAAACCGAAATATGGCCCACGGCAGCAAATGCGTATTGTGGGCAAGACACACAAACATTTTGGCTGGTGATTGATATTCCATTTTGTTTCGTATACTTGACAAGTTTTTTTTTCTATTTAAATGTATATACAGAGTAGAAACGGCGTAGACGTCAAATCAGTGACTTTTTTTGTCCTCTCTCTTGCGAATGCCAACTGCATTACAAGGACGCAGACACTGGACATGCGGAATTGACCGCAGACGCGCCGGTAACCGTTGATTGGGAGTCAGTCAGAAACCCCTCGGCTTGCCCATTATTAGACTTTATTCGTAAACGCGGGATATCAACATACCCTCCATGTCCCATGCAGATGCCGTCTCCCAAGGCAGCCATGTTGCCAGAGGCCACATAAAGTACAAAATCCAAAATCTTTTAATTAAGCATAAAAGTAAAACGACCGTGACGCCGCGCTTTCCGTTGCAAGGAGTACAACAAAAGTGTGATTGTGACTGCATGCAGCCGTTTCTCCCCAGGTCAGCCGCCATGGGAAGAGCATGATCAGCATACGCGTCGCGCAGCTTATTGCACATGCCTGTCGAGCAATTTGCCCCTTTTTTTCGCTTCAAGTGGATTCCTTCTTTGCCAGACCCTTTGGCGGGTTATATACATTGGCAAAGGTGGCAAGGCCCATGAAGCAATTAGATTCTGTTCATGCCGAGCGGATTAATATCATGATGCTCCGGCCGTTCCGGTCGCTCGGGTCGCGCAAACGTTTGCTGGGCATCCCAGGGGTTTGCCTGCGGCGGTCGTGGACTCGAGAACGACCTCGCAGGAGCGTGATATCGTGCCGTCTGCCCGAAGTAGTCAGGAGTTCTTCGTCCCGAGGGCGGCGATTTCACTGGAGAAAGTGGTGTTACCACAGCGCTAGAATCCCTGGAGAGCATTTCGTACGAACGTGAATTGTGTGAATCTTTCTTCGCCTCATACCGAGCATCCACAGATACAAACTCTTTCTGTCGGCGGTTGTTTGGCAGACACGATGTTAATAAGTCATACCAGCCGGTGAACATGGATATGCGGCCCAATAGAAACAAGAGCCAAATACCATTCAACTGGAACAAAATATTAGCCAGAATTCCAAGGGTTCGATTATGTTGATCACGACTTTTGCGCGCCGATTTGTCCAAAGCTTGACCAAAGGGGCAGGGGATAGGAAAGGGAACCAACGAACCCCCAGTAAGAGTAGTACAGCCGAGACTGTGGCTTCATTCACAACGATGGGGCTTGCGTAGCTGAGACATTTGTTCTTGTCACCGCTTGCACCAATGAGGCAAGTAACCCAGTCTTGGGCCACGAATGGGTCATTCGTTACCGATTGCACAACATTGTCCTGGAACACGAAGATGACCGAGAAGAAGACGACATCCGCGATGATGATCAAGACAATGGCGATGCCGCGCCACTGCAAAGCTATAACTCGTTTCACACGCCGGTAAGCCTGTCGAGGGGACACTGTCCTGACGCTATTGGTGTACGTGGGGATACTTGATCCTTCCGTCGAGGCAGAGTTGTCGTATAACGAGGCCAGGTAAACCTTGACGCAGTATCCAAATGTTGCAAACGTGATGATTACAGTGGCGCCGGCAAAGATGAGGAGAGGGATCCACAAATCGGCAAGACTGTTCTTGTGGTTGATGTGACACGTTGGTCCAAATCGAAAAGAGACACCGCTGAAAACCAGAGCCAGGGTGATTCCGAGTATGGGAATACCCCAGCCTGAAGCGTGAGCGAAAATCATAAAGCTTCGTCCCACCAGAACCTGCCAACAAATCTGGAGATGGAGAGACAACGATCGCAAGAAGGCCCAAATGATGGCACACCAACCACCCAGGATGAGAAGGCTACCCGAGGCGCCGCAGACTTTGCTGGTTGCCATGCTATTCGGCGTAATCTTATCGTAACACTGATTTGGCTGCGCGGCCAGAGGAATCACGAACCCAAGCTTAAAGGTCTCATCAGCATCTGGCGAATGCCAAATGTCCCAAGGGGCCAAGGCAACTTACACTCATCAACAAAACTCCGAACGTAAAGCAGACGCTCAGATAGTGTCTGTTGGTCTTATCTACAGGAAGGGCTGCCCAAGAAGCAAGGAGAAAGACGCAACATATAGTGCTCGCAGCCGCAATCCAGTTGGCCACCACTGTCATGGTCTCGAAGCTGTCTGGATATATCCAGTTCGTCAACGGACAAGGAAGGCAACATTTCAAGTCCTCCGAGATGGTTTGGCATAGACGGCCATCAATGTCTGCTATTGCGTCAGTACACCCATACACCAAGTACGAGACATGACAGACAAGCGGTGTTGTTTACATACATCCTTTACTGTGCAGATAAAGATTGGCGTCGATAAACGGCGGGGGGCACAAGTTGACTCCCGTCAAGTTAACCATCTTGACGAACTTCCCGATCTTTGGGAAAAGGCCGTTGAGCAAGTGGTGTAAGTGAATGGCTGGTACGAGCTCGGAGTCTTGGATTAATTAGGCGGACAAGTAGGGTACGCTAGTTATCCGGCGGACGCTCGTACTCAAGCTTGGTCGTGGATGATGTTGTATGGGTGGAACAGCGACCTGAGATGACTTTTCCGCACTTCTATCCAATATTCGGTCACGAGGTGTCCGTCAAATGTTGAAACAACTTTCCAGGTTGCCGACAGGCCCTCGTATAAAAAAAATTGACCAAAAGAGAGACACAACCAGACTTCTCGGGTAGTTGGTAGATGTGTGGCCGAATAAGGAAGCGCAGGCGAGGGTGTTTTACAACCCGGTGGTGAGAGGCATTGCCTCTATGACAGACAGCTATATGCGACCAATGCGGATAAGGCGACACTAGATTCGGTTTGAAGAAGATTCTTGGTTCTATAAGGAATGTAAGAAGAAAGACAGTCTCAAGGGAAAAAGTCCGGCTCCGGGGAAGCGTGTATCAAAAGCAACGGGGGAGAGGGCGGCCCAGGTCCATAAAGTACTTGGAGGACTGCTTAGTCTCCTGGGGAGACTCCCCCCGAGCTTCGAGGTGCTTCACCATTGATGTGGGCGGCGGTTGTGGGCGTGTATTCTTTGAGTCGTCGAGAGTCAATTGGTGTGTGTGGGCGGGCAGCAAGAGAAGATCCCAGTCCATCGTTCCCCGTCCTGCCACCCACATAGGCTCTATTAGCCCGCGACTCTTCAATTTCTCCCTCCCTGGGCGTCGGACATGGGAGCTCAAAATGGGGTGCTTGGAAACTAGCAGTACGGGCTAGCAGGAGTTGGTGACCGGGTTGTCAGCCTCTCTCTTGGATCATCGCTGGTCTCAAGTCCAGAAACCAGGGCGGGAGGATTGTCTGCATCAGTGGGCCTGCTGAATCCCTGGATAGAGACGACAGGGGTTAGAGAGGCCCTGGCAGAGAGGGACACTGAACGGAGTGCATCAGAGAATGGGTGCTCCGTACTTGGGACTGTTCAAGAGGCGGGGCAGCGCCTTCCTAGAATACGCCAGCTCTCAGTTGACCGCCGTTGTGCGTCCTGACAGGACAGAAAATAATTGGAAGCACAGCGTATCACATCGTCGCAACTAGTGCCTCCAATCCCGGCCCAGGACTCTCTCAATACAACCTGGCCACCTTCCCTTCCTTTCCTGAGGAGTCATTATGCAGCGCATGACAAGCGAATGGTTGCTCAAGTTGACCAAGTATACATGAGGCGGTCGGCAGCAACCCAGTACTTGGTATGGAGCTCAACCAGGCACTCCCTTCGGCAGCCAAGACATTGGTCTGAAAGGTTATCGAGCGTCGGGCTTTTTGCTCATTGGCCCATGGGCTAGAGGACGTGACCCATTGTGTCTGATGGGTCATGGGACATGACGCAGACTACAGAAATTTGGCGTTTCTCGCGCGAGAAAAAGGCACAGCAAGATGCTACTGGATCAGTGAGCCAGGAGACCACCGGGCTGACCGTTGTGTGGCGAAAGCACAAGACACTGCACCAAGAGCCGCAGCAGAGGACCCGCAGCACGAACTTTTGGAGCCTGGTGCAAAAGTCAGCAGCAAAGCAATGATAAAGGCGTTTCGGGTGTGGACGCAAAGCGACGACCTTGCCCAAACCCTGGTCAAATACGCATGACATTGGGTGTGACAGAGCATCTCGCGTGGGCGACAGAATCCTCACTGGGCCTAGACAACTACGAGACTACGCCAACTGCTGGTATCGAAGAGCATGTTATTCGATGCATACATGTCCATGACGAGGCTCCAAGGAGCTGCCCGACCAAGGCCCAGAAAGCCCCTAGTGATAAAGCGCACTTTGTGGAACTTTGACTGCATGGGGTTGACCCTGGCGCAGCCTTGCACGATCCTGTATGATCCGAGACGTGCTTCGTTTGTCGAGAGATGTCGTCAACTGGCAAAACACCTGACAGCGGTGGCAAATTATGGGTTTGCACAATTCGTCGCTTGCCACCTCGTACGCGTGTGGGCACGAGCAGCTGCCGGTCACTGTGCAATAGTAGATGCCGCTGACTGGCCGCACTCGCTAGCAAACCAACCTTTTATGCTTGACAAGGTCATGCCATCGTGGCTGCATGGAAGAGCCCTCAATTCCTGCTGAAAGTGACCGACATGAATGTCAGCTACCTACCTACCTAGGCAGTATAACACCACGATGCCCATGCCCATGCCATGACAATGGATGCATTGTCAGAGCATGCTGACCTTGGCAGTTTCTCTGGCATGGTGGCATTTAGATCATCTTCAGCCACATCGCGGGTTGGCCATCTGATACTTCCGTCTGACCCCTCTCATCCCGTCAACGAATCGTGCATCTTCAGCAGATGCGGGAGTGCGGCAATGGCAGCCATCCGATGTGAGTAGAGTATGATTGAGGCTGACCGTGGTTGCACCAACCATTGTTTGCGTCTCAGACAAGAGTGCCATGGCCAAGCGCTGTGTGCCTACTTGCCACTGCGACTTATAAGCTTTCCAAGGACATGACTCCGTCCCATTTCGTTGTATCAGATTCTGGCCCGACGTCCATCATGCCCCTGCATTGTCTGTGCCATCAAGATGTTGACTGTTGCCGGTCCCTGACTGATGCGCTTTGGCCCCAGTCACAAACAAATTCAGTTCATACAGAGTAGTATGGTGAGAAGGTGAGAATTGGTCTCAATTCAACTCTACGGAGTAGCATAACCGATAACATCTCACATGCACGGCAATACGCGTCACCAACCTAAAATGCTCGCGGTCCCCATCTCCGCAGGCCAGAGAGTGGGAAAGTGGGAGACAACTCCCATGCCCACATATCCGAAGCACCAGCCACATACATGCTTCAGAATACATACATATCCCTCACCAGGCTCAAAGGATGTGTGGGCTGGATTCTTACGCGGAATGGGCAGTCACTGGGCCTGTTGCTGAAGCGCCGCTGGAGGGATGCTTTGGCCTGCCTTTTCCTAGGCCCTGGTCGTTCCGCCAATGCCACGCGAAGCGACTACTGAATAAAATAATAAGAGTGCCATGCTGTCTTCCATAGGCCAGTGCTCTGAAATGGCCAAGCGCAGGGTGGCTATTTCAACAGCCAGTCAGGTACCCAGACTCAGGCTTCCTGGGTGCTGCCACATGCGCCGGCTACATGGCCGGATCTGTCAGAAACCAAGACTTGTAACATGAATGCTGACTGGTTGAGCGAGCTATGTTCATCACGCTTTCCTCCTGGACTGAACTCTCGATTGTGTTCCGTTGGTTTTGAGTTTTGAGGAAGAAGCATATATGGATTGTCTTTCTCTCTCTTCATCTTCGTCTTCGTCTTCTTGACATATTGTATGTAGCAGGGAGAAACAGCGCTCTCCCAAAACGAAGTTCCATCCAGCAGGGTCTGCTTTGAACCCTCACACATCCGTTCTATCACTTTTTGATCGCCCCCGTCACACCATCAAATCCAGGGCCCTTCCCATTGGGCAGGCCGCATCTTTTGTCCTTGCAGGAGTCGATCTGCTCCTTCAAAACTGACCCCTGGCTGCTGCGGGGTGCTTGTCGGTGCAACCACCCCACCCCAAACCCGATTGGTGCACGGACCCAGTCCTTGAAAGGAGGCACAGCCAACCAGACAAGAGTACTGGGATAGCTTCACTGGCCATCTCTTGTCCGGCTAATCAACTGCGCCCACAGAGTACTCCGTAGAAATTGAATTAATGCGTGCGAAAAGCAGCATTCCTCAATGCCATCGAGGACAACAAGCTCACCGAAAAGGGGCGTGCGAGTTGTCTTGCTGGGGCTGCGTGTGCCACCTCCGCCCCATGTTCACCGCCAAGCCATGGACAGATCAATCCGGGAAAGTCTCCTTCCACTTTTGCCGAAGTCGCCCGTTTGCGATGACATCGTCGTGGGCGTCGGAAGTGTCGAAGTGAGTGGATACATTCGACGCCACGGCAAACCTGACGGCTGGTCTGACACACGAGCCTATATCACGGAATTTTGCAGTTGCAGATAGACGCAAGAAACGGATTTCAGCCCACCTCCTCCTGGTGGCGGACCTTGCCTTCCGAAAACCAGCATTGATGGGCAGATGTTATTCTTCATCAACGTCACCGCATCACAGCATCGAAGGAAATCTAGGCCCAGATCAAGCAAAACATAATTGCACATGCTGCACAACTCTGTGACTCTCCAACTATCATTCATCTGCCTCGGCACAGCTTGGACAGGCCAGCTAAGGCGTCCCAGGTCTGGCTGGGTTCACACGCCACCACTCCACCTCTCAAATGTTGGTATCTGCCCTCATTATGCCGTACCATACTTATCACAGGACTTCCCCAGAGACGCCCATTAAAGTGTCATTCCCGTCACATCCGATCTCCATTTACCCCAGATTCTTGTTCGTCGGGCCATTTGGGTCAGGTGAATTTCAAACACGCATGTTGGCGATGAATGGGTGCGCTGGAGACGTTACGACTGCAGGCTTGGTTAACCGCTGGTTAACCGCTGTGTCTTGCGAAACCCAGGCGCATTTGCTAATACAATCGAGCCCTACAACAAGATGGTTCTGGCATATTCGATCAATATGCACAGCATGTGTCGAATGGCATAAATATCAATCGACATTACACTCTTCACATGCGAAGTTTGGAGCGGCATAATTCGCAACCCCGCGAACGCCAACATGTAGGTTTGGAAGCAACAAGCCATCTTTCTCCTGGCTTACTCAAGTGCTCACCCGGTGGCGCATGATGAATTACCCCTGTCAGCCACATGAGTCCCGTTTTGGTCCTGCCGGAGGAGTTGTTGACTTTCGGTATTCTTCTGGCCGAGACGTCAAACGGGGCCTGCTCAGGGTCCATGTCAGCGACACTGGCCCCAAACGGGATTGGGACATCTGTCCACTGCGTCAATAACGACATTCACCATTCATTCAAGGGCACTAGGAATGAATCAGCGCAACGGTGCCTACGGAAGAACCACAGCATTCATTCAGAGGTGGGAGCAATACGAGGCAATGACCAAGGTCCATATCACTCGACACCCCCCTCCCCCCCAACCACCAGTTCGAGAAGCCTAAGAAACGACAGACTTAGTGACTCTTTTAGCCCTTGGCAGAAATTCTTGCATGGCCCACTGCCACAGTACAGCGTTCAGACTCCAGAGTACTCCGTAGAAACTGGCCTTTTCCCATTTCTCACTTTCATGGCGGCGTTAGGGCAACGCAATGACCAAGTGATGATGACTGATCGTTTCAACAACTCTGGCCACCTAGCAGAGCCCCATCAAAGGCCCACCAAGGCCATACATGACTTTGAGCAACGAGGTGGTTATTCCACCTTCAAAGCTAGCGTGGATTGGGAAGAAGCTTAATTCCAGCCGTCTGCCGCCTCCATGGCAAACCACAGCCAAGAACTCATTCCCTGGAGAACTTAAGAGGACTGCAAAGTCCCAGTGTGGGATTTTCCCGAGCATCCGATATTCCCGAGAAACTGCCAAGAGGGCATCAACATAAGTGCACGGGGCAGCCTCCATCGTATTCCGTGTACACGATGCTGTGAGAGAAAGCTCAAGGTTTCGGATATCTAATCTTCGTACCGTCGCCTCTCAACCTCAGTAATCACCATAAACTCCGCTGTGCAGACTTTTGGTACAACGTTGGGTCATGGCGACTAAACCCAGGTATAGCACTGCATATATGTCGATTAATCTTGTCGTGGGCGTGGTATGACTCATGGAATCTCTGTTCAATGTCGTGGATTTGTCCCATGGCAAGGGCACAGGTGGTAAACTCGAATAAATTGCCAGGTGACATTTGTCATCGACTGTCCCGTGCTTCAATTCTCTCACTTGCAAACTTTACTCCATGGCGAAACTGGATTCAATTTTTGACAGAACATGGAGTTTGCAATGTGCAGGTTGAATCGAAAATAGTTAAGATACTTCTTGGGGAGCACAGTTGAAGTGACAAGATGGCAACAACACAACGACAAGAGCTTTGCGCGCGACAAAAAAGGAGAAGCCAAACCTCAGATCCAATACTGCCTTGACCCTCGATACAACAAGATAAATATACAGCGCATTACTCTATACGGCGCTCGACAACGTCGCTTCTTTTACGGGGAAGACGATCATTAACCTTGGCAACAGATTCCCCAGGCAAGCAACAGCCGCTGAACAATGGATCGAGCAGCGCCAAGCAGCGCGGTACTATGACGGGGGGCCACAGTCACTTCTTGTCTACAACGACGAGACTGAAGAAAGCTTTGACGGCGTCAAGTCTCTTATAGGCCCTCTGGGCAGCGCCCACTACGGTTCCCCCGACTGGAAGTCGGCCTCAAGGTTGGACCTCGCGGCCCTGGCAACCCCATGTACCGTCCGTTCTCTGGAGCATTCATCGGCATGGCTCTCCTCAAGAGATAAAAGAGACCGGCTGGTGACGCAGATGGAGAAGAAGCTAGAGCCATTCCTGGAGTGTCCAAAATCGTGGTTCCTTTCATATCAGCCATTGTGCCGTATGGAGCTCTTGGGCAAGTCAATCGATGAGACTTGGAACTGCACTATTACAAGGGATTCTGCAGGCCTGCGGAGCAGAGGGAGTTGATGGTCTCGCTCTAGCCAGCCTCTCAGATAAGCCGCAGCGCAGCGGGCCGTCCGGGGGCAGGGTGGAGATGGAGGAATCGCCATTGCTGGATCGTACTTTGCTGTAGCAGACAAGGAATGGGTTGAAAAGCCTAATTAATAGTGGATATTGCGTCAACATGTCCCAGGGCGCAACGCAATGACCGCACTCAGTGCCCCCAAACGGGAACACGGGGCTGTGGTGATTGGTAAGTGACGTAGTGGTTCTTCTGTCAATTGCAAATTTTGAATGCCGCCATATGATTGATGTGTTTCGGATTGCGCGACATTGCGCATCACCCCGAGACCGAGACCAAAGTCAGTCCAGTCCTGAGTGGCATCCACGATGCTTTTTTTTTCCTTCTCTCTTTCACTCTGCAGCCAAGTAAGTAATTATGCATTCGAATGCAGGCTCTGAAACGAGATCGCCTGTCATCCTGCTGGTCTAGATCGCACAGGGGGCCCCCTAGGGGTGTGCTCCACGAAAGAACGCCTGAATTTCAGGCGACTGAAAAAGGCGACTTTGGGGTTGTGGGGACAGCCTTTGTACCAGGTCTGTGGCTAGAGTTCCTGACGTCCAGGAACTTTTCGCGCCTGAAAATTTAGCACCTAAAATCGCCTGAAATCGACTTTATAAATCAGATTAATTCCCTTTCTAGATAATTAGGCGGCCCCTGTTAGCGTAGTACATTGCTAACAGGGGGCAAATGCCTGGAATTGTGGATGGCTGTGGCTGGAGATTTCGGTATTGCTTAAATAAGATGCGGGCCTGCTAGAAAGAGAAGTCCGCGATATGTTTTCAGGCGCCTGACGTTCAGGCGTTTTTTCGTGGATCACACCCTAGACCTCTTCCAGCCGCCTGGGCTTCTGTCCTGTTGCCACCAGGCAAGATTCATACCGCGTATGATACATATCGTACGTAGGGCTCTGAATGCTCGTCCTATAGATGTGATTGTGAGCGGCACGGCGCGGGCGGATTATAGCACATACGGAAACAGAACCAGCTTCCGTGCAAAACTTGTTTAATTATGATGTTCGCATTTTCATATCGGCGTGTTTTTATCCGGAAAAGTTTGCCATCTCAGAACCAAGGCAACCAAGATGCGACGGCTATGCCATTACATCGTGCAGTCAACCGAAGCAGACTGCGAGAGGCGACGCAAATTGCTGGACTCAGTATCCACAGCCTCACATCAGTCGTTTCCAGTTCGTGGCAACTGAGGCAGCAATCTCTAGGTAGTCCTGCAAGACGTTGCATGTTATGGGCGGCGTGTTAGGCCCATCTGCTGCTGACAGAACGGCTATTGGATATCCGTCGCCAGAACTCATCTGCCACAGCCACAGTAGGGGCAGTCGGATAATGGGCACTGATGATCCATTGACTATCATGGTGTGGCAAGGTCGAGCTTCGTTCCTGTCGTTGCCTTCGGGCCTACATTGCCACGGGTCAAGGGGGTCGGCACACTGTCACCACGTTGTGCATGGGTACCGCCTGCCCCTGCAGGACTGGGTGCGCCTCTTATCAGACAATGGCGCTCTTTATTACCCGGTGACAGGCGACGGGAAGCCAAATATCAGAGCCCCAGGCATTTCATCGCAACGTTGACGCGTGGTGGTTCAGAAGTGCCGGTCTCCTGTAGGGGGGACCTCTCGGCAATAAGAAGTGCTGTTTGCTGGCAAGCCACCACATGTGGTTGAGTGGTTCAATTGCGAGAGGTGACGAAGTTGGTGTTATGGTGATTTGCGCAGACTCACGGTCGAGGCGTGGCGTGGGCCAGAGAAGCCTGAGATGTGGTTCTGGAGAAGGCTCGACAGGTGAGGGGGTCGGCAGCATCCCCACACAACATTACCGCGCATTTCGCGTCCCTTTCCTTTGGAGCGTTGGGCTGGCGCTGCACAGTGGGGAGGTTGCGGGATGTGGAGTGCTGCCTTTGTCTCACTTGGGTATTACGTCCGAACCGATGGGGATATCTCCACATGTATATTGCAAGGGTTTGGGTAGTGTGCCAGTTGAGCGAGTTATGGGCATGGCATGGCTGGTGCCGTGTCATGATGTAGAGTGTGTTTGATTTTTTTTTTTTTAATACGACGTCTTGAAGTTGGGCAACTGCGATGGTGGAGACTTGTGTCGCTTTGCGGCTGCCAGGCCTCTGCAGTTGAAGTCAAGTCGCAATACTTGCGGCGACGGCACGTGCCCGTCTCGCTGTCTAAATCACGCACAACAGGGGCGGGGTGGATGCAGAAGCTATTAGGAATTGAAGAGTGGGCTGACCCGGGCGTGGTGATGCAATACCCGAGTACTTGTGTCCTTTGTTAAACCATTGACTCCTTCTGGCAGCAAAGCACCAATCTCCAGCCACATCGGTGTCAATCTTCCCATGCTGCACTTTACAAGCCACCTCATCTCCCCATGGTCAGATGAACTTGGTACGCAATCTCGGCTGCAATCCAGTTCTGGACTCTTTGCGGGCATAATGTCAGAGCGCGATATTGCGTTCATGCCGATCAAGCCTCACTCTTTAGGGTATAGCCTTGCGCCGGGGTTCGGTGTCTATGTATATCGTGCGTGATTATCACCAGGAGTAGCTACAGGGTAGACTGGGAGAAACCCGTGGACGCTGGACGGCTGTAAGAAGAAGAGGTGCGAAGGAACAAAAGTCGAGAAAGTGTCTGCATGTCACGGGTGAAATGGTGACCAGTCCAGATATATATATCCCTTGGAAACTCGTTTTATATCGTTAGATGGATATATATATATAGTTTCATTTGAATGAGTAACTGCCCGGGTACTCTTCATGCAACTCACATCGTCGCTGCAGAATTTTACACCAGCACCATCAGTAGAGCACTACTTACCCATGTATGCATGCATGAGCACAAAACATCTCGAAACAACCCGAATTTAGTGAATTCGAACCCAAATATGCCACTTGATACGATTCGAGGTGCTTTGATACTGACAAGGAATTATCGGTCCAGGGTAAGTGGTACATCACAGCCCGCCACGAAACGATCAATAGCGCCGCGCATCACGGCCAACAAAAAAGTCAAGGACCACGGCACGAACCGTGAATGCCGCAGCATGCAGCAGAATAGACTGGGCGCAATTGCCGCAAACTCTGTCGCGGCCAAGACGGCACATCTGCCCCCCCCCCCCCCCCCCCCCCCACATGGCCATTATCCAACATATCCAAAAGCCCAGCCAAAGAGCAGCCCTAGGTCTCTTCAACCACCACAGCCCCAGGCGTCGGCGTACACAGAAAAGCAGCAGAGAGCCATGCCGACGCCCATCAGAACGACGCACGAGCTGCTCATGGCGGCGGGCGAGTGCCCGGCAAGAGTGCGCGTGAGGAACCTGCAGGCGACGATCCGCGGGCCCAGCGACGCATGGGGGCGACCAGACCGGCCGCAGCCCATCTCCATCTCGGTGACGGTGTGCATGAGGAAGCCGTTTGGGTCAACGTCGGCGTCGGACGCGCTGGCCGCGGACACGGTGCACTACGGCCTGCTCAGCAAGGCGGTGCTGGCGACGTTGGTGCGGCTCGACACCCAGAGGACGCGGGACATGGCGCTGCCGCTGCCCGACGTCCTCGAGAACATATGGATCGACCTCACGGGGCACGACACCTTTGGGGCGCCCGTTAACGACGACAAGGGGCCGCCGCTTCTGCGGCTCGAGGCCGTGCAGAGCCTCGAGGTCGCGCTGCACTTGCCCAAGGCCACGCTGCAAGGCGCCGGGGTCAGTCTCACGGGCACGGCCGTCTTTGAGGGCGGCAAGATGAGCATGCGCGGCGTGAGGCTGCGCATTCACGACCTGCAGTGTTCCATTCTCATTGGCGTCAACTCCAACGAGAGGTGTGCGCGGCAGAGCGTGGTGGCCAATGTCGAGGTGGAGAGGTTCGAGGACGTGCTTGATAGCTACTGTGCGCTGGAGCAAGTCATTGTCAAGGTAAGCGAGGGCGGGATGTCCTGAGAGAGAGAGAGAGAGAGAGAGAGAGACTCCTTGGCTGACACCGGCACCCCGTCTATAGGCAATGACCGACTCGTCCTTTGAGACAATCGAGGCGCTGCTGGCGGACATGGCTTTGCAAATCACGACACACTTGGCCAAGAAGCACAAGCCGCCACTGGACGGACAAGGGTGGCAACTCAAGATTGCCATCGAGAAGCCCATCGCAGTCGTGTTTGCCGACGCGCCATGCGTCGAGCTGAATATCAACACGAACCAACTCGTCGTCTCCAAGGATGTTGCTGGCAAAGGGACCCCGCGGTGAAGCTTGAACATTTTCTGGAAATGAAAACAGCAGCCTACAAATGTACGACGGGGTTACATGTGCACAATAAAATACATATGCAAAGTTTGTAAATCGATATCAAAGCCCGTGGGACATGTATACATGGCTCGCTAATTCTAGGACACGCCTAACAAAAATATTATCCAAAGTAGTCTAGTCTTTGTTTACTCCGTCAAATTTTTACTCTACAAGGTCATAAATTCATCAGACTCCAAGGTGTTGAATGCAAAAAAACACAATGATGGGTGAGGGACTGTCAGGTTTTTGGCGCATTGCCGTGCGTCTTACACGTCGGCTTTTTCGCACTGAGGCACATCGCCATTGGTCACTTGGCGAATAAAGTCCGGGTCAGGGTCGTACATCATAACATGGAAGTGTTCAACGGCATGGATAGATTTGAGGGCAGCCCAGTTCTTGAACCACACGACCTGTCAGGGTGCAAAAGTCAGGAACATGCAGGATATGACGCCGGGCCTCTGATACTCACATTCTCCGCGGGAACCCGTGACCGGAACGTCTTGGATACAAAAGCGTCAATCTCGGCCCTTGCCTTGTCAGTTAGGTCGCCGTTTGTCTGGTTGGACTTGAGCTCGAATTTGGTCCACACAACGAGATGGACGATGCGCTTGTCCAGTCCATAGGGCCAGTCGTTCCAGAGAATCTTGACATCGTCTGCGTACTGGAATGGCGACCCGCGTGGCTGTATAGGAGCCTGCCACTTCAATCG
The DNA here is from genome assembly GCA_020975405.1 of Keithomyces neogunnii. Taxonomy (NCBI): domain Eukaryota; kingdom Fungi; phylum Ascomycota; class Sordariomycetes; order Hypocreales; family Clavicipitaceae; genus Keithomyces; species Keithomyces neogunnii. The sequence continues at coordinate 4,602,989 of JAIOWQ010000002.1, read as the reverse complement.
CTCTTGTAGAATAAAGCTGGCAATGCTGCCGTACTGCTTGGCCAATCCGTAGGTAAAGGCCTTGTAGCGCCTCAGCTCCGAGGGAACTCTCTGAAAGGCTTCCAGCCCGTTCCGCCGGATGATGGCGCAGACCTCTTCCCACGCAAGAACCCTAAAGGCGGAATCCGGCATGCCGACGATACGGCGATCCTTTTCGTTGAGGCCCATGAGAAAGGGAGGGCATTCGGCAGTCCATTCATGAGGAGGGCAGTTGACCTGCCAATAAGGGATGACGTCGAGAGAGCCCATGGTGACGAGACGAGACGAGACTGAAGAGGGGATATATCACAAAGAGCAGCAGTTGAGCCCCGACGAAGCAGCAACAAGACACCCAGTGTCGTTGTCGCAGCCTTGAGACGCAGAGAGGGACGTTGGCTCGAGTCGATATAGCGTGTGGCCTATTGGTCAAGTTGATGTTTCGCCAAGGATAGGCCGGGGCTGGGTGAGGACGCTAGAGGTGAAGAGAAAGGAAGGGTGACGCTAGAGGTGAAGAGAAAGGAAGGGTAGCACAAGAACAAAATGGGAAAAGAAGAAAGAACAGACAGATGAAGCTCTAGAGTCATGTCTGGCGGCGCTTATGGAGAAGCCGGCCGGATCCACATGAAGGGTACCAGAGTTGGCACCGCAATGTTACCAGAGCTCTGCCGCGGAGGATCAAGCGCTAGAGTTTGGTCGTGGGCTCGTCGGTTGCACCCAGTCGAGTCATGGCCGCCCTGGCCGCTTGTCAACTCACGGAACCAATTCGTGTGCTGCGCGTCAACAAAGTTGGTCGAGGGGGAAATGTAGATGCAACGTTGTTCTCTGGTGGTTCTCTGGTGGGACCGGACCAGACCCGGATGACTAAGCCAAAGGGGGGAAGAAAGTGATTACGCTGTCGACTCCTCCGATGACTGTCTTGGAGACAAACGTACTCGGTATTACTCTGTTCAGCACGCTTGTTTGTCGTGAAACAGAGTTTGTTGCCTGCTTGTCTTGGTCTGAGCCCGCGGCCGCCACAACTTGGATTGCGGGCTGTTGGCATGTTGTGCCATCAATCCGTCCGTCACCCTGGATTGAGCCGAGGACACCATCGTCGTTGGACCAGATATTGCATCTTGGCCGCCTGCGAATTGTTAGTGTATTAGTGCTTGAATGCGCTGTTCAGCATCGGCCAAACCCGGCCATTTCGCTTGGACCAGTGCCGCCCCCACGTGTCACGGATCAGCTTCCAGTGAGGCGGCTTCTAGAATGCGAGTCTCTTGCAGACAAACAACAAATGTGTGCAGGACGCTACTGTCCTTGCCGAGACTGAAAATGGCCCATTTCTTGCTGCAAAAATGCCTTGAGTATTTCGATGCATGTTATATGGAGAGGGTCACATCAACTCAGACTGCTCTGTCCCAGCTTCACCGATACGGCGTTGCACAACTAGACTGGTCAAACACCGCTCCCCTTGATCCTCACCGGCTGCCGTGACCAAAGACGGGCTTATCTGTGTGTCACCGAGTTCAATATTCAGGTTATCATCCGGGTTGAGAGGAGGCGAGACTGAGTGGCGATGAGAGATTGTTGATTTTTGCTTTACGCTTGGTCATGCTCGAGGCAGCAGATTGATTCGCCTGAAAGCTCTCTTGGGATGTCGCTGCATCTGGAGTGCGCCGGGGGCAACATGTCTGTCCATTCGGATCTGTTGATGCCATTGAATCCCACCCATACAAGGTGCAGCAGGCGACAGGATCCAAGAATTTCCTCAGCTTTGATGGCCAATGTCTCGACGACGTACTTGGCCGTTTCTTGTGCGTGACCCGACCAGTGTTTTGTGTGTAGATGCACAAATTTGTTGACAAACTTGGGAGCGTTGAAGACAAAGAGCCATGTCAAGTGTTGGGTTGACGCCAAAAACAGCCCTGCGCGTGTTAGGGATAATAATGCAGCTCGCCTTTTGTTGGGCTCCCTGAACCGAGTTGTCAAAGCATCGCTGCGTTCCTTGATGCAGATTTTTTCGTCTGTTGAGGCGGCGTGTCCGTGATGCGCACAGTCATCTCTCTTGCCCACATTCATGAACAAACTAGCCCGCCCGTGCATGCATGCACAGTAGTATTACCATGGCTCCCGCGCACTACAAATGCGGTGGCAATTCAGTTGCGTGCTGAGGTTCTGCTTTGGTGGACCAGCCACAGGGCAGATAAGATGCACCAGACAGAAAGGGGTTCAGCAATTGGGCACATGCAGGCTTGTTGCGCGTCCATAGGGCTCCAGAAGGCTTAGCTTTGCCGGCATCAGCCTCAGCCGGGGGCTGTTTCTCGCTCTCAACTCTCAGAGGGTGCCCGCTACCCACTCTGCCCCCATCTGCCTCCATCTGCCCCTCTTCTTGGTGAGTGCTTTTGCTTCCAGATGTCAATAATAGCAACAACCTTGCCAGGGGCCATGAAACGCATGAAACCCACGAGCTGGAAAGCTTTGGCGAGATGACTGAAAGAAATTGCGATGCCGTCTGTAACTGCCTACAGTAGGTATGCAGATACGTAGCTATGTGCAAGTAATAAGGTATAGCGGTAGGAAACGGTGGTGAAAGTGAAGAATCACATTTACTGGCAAGGGGCCTTGATGGAGCCATCCCATTTTCTCAGACGGTACACAGTGCTCCGGTGCAGGTGCAGGGAACGGCCATCCCTCCCCTCCCCAGTCAAGTCTGGTCCTATTGATCCATACTTTACTTTATCGTACTCCGTACAGTACGTACCATCTGCCGCCTTTTGTCGAGACCAGACGGATTGTCCTTGTATTGTACGGAGTACATGCACGCCAACGGCTCACCCCAAACATGCACCCCCCTGATGCATTTGCCACCCTTCTGCCTGGCATTGACAGCGTCTCTGGTCGCTATACGTACATACTATGGTTACGCTCGTTTGCTCGACATTCTGATGTCAACGTGGATAGTTGCTCTTCCTTTTGCACATTGTGTGTCAAGTACCTTCAGCCTCTCATTGTGCAGCAGCCTGGCCAAGCAGATCAGAGCAGACGGTGGACACGACATACATTGCCGATGCATTCATTTGATGCACAGCAATCAATCATGTGTCGGTTCTTCTGCCACCACCACAGGTCTGGATGGTGCTGTGATGACGACTGCTTTGCTTGATTTGGTTGACTGGCAGGAGCTTGTTGAGTTCTGCATAAAGGCTGTGCGAAATGACTCGACTACTGATTGCAGACCGAGGCTGGCCGAAAAGTGATCATGTAGCGTAATAAAATGGATAGATTGATATATTCTACGTACAGGGAACCTCTTTATGGCCTCTTATTTGTATTCCGAGTCGGTCTCATACCTGCCCAAGCACTCAAGATTTGAAGCTGGGTCATATATATCTGTATGCTGGCTTGTTGGCGGCGCATGGTGACTTATTACAAAACGGCTATCAGCTGGCTGTTTAATTTAGAAGAGCCTTGGGCCACACTTCTGATAAACTCATTTTCCTCTCCTTTTTGATACACTCTCCTTATCAATAGGCATTTTACCACTGCTTTTATTGCCGCCTGCGCGCCTTACCTAGCATATGCCGATGTCTTTGTGCCCTGGGAATTTCAAGACGCCAAATCCAAATCTGATGGCCTTGAAGGCGTGTCCTTTTAAATTTTCCCTTTGGGAGTAGCTCATACCGCCGACTATTGATATAGCTTTCGGTTCTTTTTCCATGGCAAAGACAAACATCCCTATGGATACATTTCCTTCAGGGCTCAGCCTGATGACAATGGCAAGGGGCCCGTGGCTGAGTTCGGCGTGGTAGGGTCCGTTTTGAGCCTGCTCACGATAAATGTCGAGAAAAAAGAAAAAAAGAAAAAAGAATAAAGAAAAGGAAAAACGCACAAACTGTCGCTTAGATTTGGATTTGGGTTCGGGTTATTAAGAGGCCAATTTTGTAGGTGAAAGTGGCAAGTCTCTTGGGGTTCCGACAACAACATCGTGGGTGCCTGGACAGCCCCTGAGCATTGCAAGATCAACTATGATGGTTGGGTATCATCTGAGATTGCAAATAAAAACCGAAGCTGTTCTGATCTGCCACTCACCAGATTCGGCTTTTCAGCCACTTCGAGGTTCACCTAGCGACTCCTATTCTGCTTTTGGACAGCCAGATGAGAAGAATACTTGTAAGGGCCAGGTCAATGCAGATTTCGGCATTTATTGAAGTCTAAATTAGGCCCATGTGTAAAAGGCCAGTCGAGCTGCAACCACGGTTATAGCTCTGTAATCGGGCTCTACATTCCAGGAGTAACATTAGAGTCTGCGATTAATAAAAGATATTTTATTAACGGGTAGAGGCACTGGGGCAGTCGCGGCAGCAAGCCAGACACCCAGAGCTCCAACGCTGGCGCTAATTATTATTACAGGCCCCAGTCGTTGCCGCCGGCGCCCCTCCACACCCAGAAGCCTGTTCTGGCGCACGGAGGGGCCCACAATCTGCCAGCCCAACCACACATGCACCACATTGTTGGCACGCAGCGTGGCGTGCCAGTGCGCACACCCACGCTGTGAGCTACCGTTGACCCTTTTTTTTTTTGGGCCTCAATTGTTTGCCTCTTTGGCTTCGTCTGTTCTGAGCACTAATAAATTATGAGCTACTTTGGCTCACACCCCCACCAGATTTCCACCTCCCCCCTGCCCCGCCTTCCTGGTCTTATTGTCGTCAACATCTCAACCTTTGCCTGTCCGTTCCTTCACTCCTGAATCTCTCAATTCACTTTGTTGCCGAGTCGCTGTGCCCAGCTTCGCTTCGACAGATATACATCCATACTCCACGACACGTCGAGTGCTGTTTGGTCCACTGATCCGCGAGTCGTCTACACAATGGCTGGCGTTGTCAAGAGCGCTTTACCCTCACACCTGAAGCCTGCGGGCAACCCCAGTGGTGACGACAATGGCTTTGAGAAGCGCCATCATGGCAAGACTCGTAGCCATATGGTGAGTGAAGCCTTCTGTACAACCTCCTTCAGCTTCGCCCATACTCTGTTTTTCTCCCCTTTTGCTTTTGCCACCGGCCACGGTTTCTTTCTGTGTCACCTCCAATGTGCTCTCTTGTTTGGGCTTTCCCTGTTGTTCGCCAACGACGTCCCAAGCCGTCTGCCACCGCCACGAGGAGAGAGGTCCAGGGGGAGTGCGTTTCTAGCCTGATCCGATAGCTGTGTTCTACTGAAAACTTGCTCATGAGCTGTTTGAGGGAGATGCTACAGCTCCATGTGCGGTGCTCCAGGCGTGCATGACAGCTGTGAGAGGGACGCAGCGAAGCCTTGTTTGTTCACTATGAGCGAGCAATGAACATTGACCAGTTACTCGAGCCTCGACGCCTTCCTATTCTCGTGCCTTGACTCCTCCTCCTCCTTTCTCTATACCTGTCCCACAGCCTCTACCTGAATCCCAGCTGCGCCCTCTTGACCCAACTACGTCTCCGATACTGCAGCCTGGCGAAAGGTACTAATGACTTTTATTCAGGCCTTCGAAAACACGTCCACCAATGTTGCCGCCGCTCAGATGCGCAATGCGCTCACCAACTTGGCCGAGACCGTCGAGGACCCCAACGATAAAAAGGTGATTTGCCATACCCCGAGTCCTGAAGACAGCACTTGCCTATGACAACAAGGCTGACTGCGCCCCTTGCATCTAGCTGTTCGAGACTGAGATGGACAACTTTTTCGCTCTATTCCGCCGATATTTGAATGACAAGGCCAAGGGCAATGCCGTGTATGTTTGACCCCTTGGACTAAATGCGAGCGCCTTTTTGGAAGCCGCGAACTGACCAGTCCATCCTAGCGATTGGGACCGCATCGCCCCCCCAGCCCAGGGCCAGGTTGTTGACTACGAAGATCTTGCCAACACGGAATCTGTCAACTTCTTGAACAAGCTTGCAGTCTTGAAGCTCAACGGTGGCTTGGGAACCTCGATGGGCTGCGTCGGCCCAAAGTCTGTCATTGAGGTCCGTGACGGCATGTCCTTTCTCGACCTCTCCGTGCGCCAGATCGAGTTCCTGAACCGCACTTACGATGTCAACGTGCCCTTCCTCCTCATGAACTCGTTCAATACCAACGATGATACCGCTGCCATCATTAAGAAATATGAAGGTCACAACGTCGACATCTTGACCTTTAACCAGTCAAGATACCCCCGAATCTACAAAGACTCGCTCCTTCCGGTCCCCAAGGACTTCCAGTCTCCCATTTCTGAGTGGTACCCCCCAGGCCACGGTGACGTCTTTGAGTCTCTGTACAACTCCGGCATCCTTGACAAGTTGCTGGAGCGCGGTATTGAGATTATTTTCCTGTCCAATGTCGACAACCTTGGTGCCGTTGTTGATTTGCGTATTCTCCAGCACATGGTTGAGACCAAGGCCGAGTACATCATGGAGTTGACCAACAAGACCAAGGCTGACGTCAAGGGTGGCACCATTATTGACTACGAGGGGTCGGTCCGCCTCCTCGAAATTGCTCAGGTCCCTAAGGAACACGTCAACGAGTTCAAGTCTATCAAAAAGTTCAGGTACTTCAACACCAACAACATCTGGCTCAACCTCAAGGCTATCAAACGCGTGGTTGAGAATGATGAACTGGAGATGGAGATCATCCCCAACGGCAAGACTATTCCTGGAGATAAAAAGGGAGAGTCTGATATCTCTATTCTGCAGCTCGAGACTGCCGTTGGTGCTGCCATCCGACATTTCAACAATGCCCACGGCGTCAATGTTCCCCGTAGACGCTTCTTGCCGGTGAAGACGTGCTCTGACCTCATGTTGGTCAAGTCGGACCTTTACACCCTGAAGCACGGCCAGCTGCAAATGAGTGCGGCCAGATTCGGCGACGCCCCACTCATCAAGCTCGGCGGTGACTTCAAGAAGGTTTCTGATTTCCAGAAGCGCATCCCGTCAATCCCCAAGGTTCTGGAGCTCGATCATCTGACCATTACCGGTGCTGTCAATCTGGGCCGTGGTGTTACGCTCAAGGGAACAGTCATTATCGTCGCCACCGAGGGCAGCACCATTGACATCCCTCCCGGTTCGATTCTGGAGAACGTTGTTGTTCAAGGCAGCCTGCGCTTGCTTGAGCATTAAGCTGACAAGGGCAGAAGAAACGGAGCAGACGAGTTGGCGGCCTTTGAACACGTGATCTACACTCAAACCCAAAACCAGGGGGATCATGACCTATTTCGTTTTTCTAGCATGGATTGCCAGCCAATTTGGAATGGGAACAACTGGCACAAAGCATCACACACACACACACACACACACACACACATCTTTTTTCAGACGATCATTCCCAGCCGCGTTGCCGATGCGACTCAGAGACGGGGGCATTGTTGCTTTATTTGTGCGGGAGGGGGAATGGGGCATTTTAGTCGCAATCAAAACTTGCGCTCAATACGTAGTGTAATAAAAAAAATAATGGGAGCTCTTTTTTATTTATTTGTCAGATTCCATGGCCAAGCTCTGAAGTAATGCGCCATGTTGCGCTAATCTTAATTATACAATGCCTTGACTCGACGTGTAAGGAATGACGCACCGAATCATTCCTGTAGCATTTAATCTTGGGCCAAGGTGGGACTGCTGGAGGCTATGGGGACTTGGGTGCAGTTGGTCATGACAATAAAACCGGGGTTTGCAGATTTACCTCAGATTTGATAAATACCACTATTATGAAAGGGGCCGAGACACGTAGCGAATCATTACACATGCAAGCGAGGTGGCCTATTGTTGCTATGCACTGCTTGGACGGCGCGACGCAAAAAATATAAACATATATACTCCGTATATATATATGAAAGGATGAAAGATGGAAATAAACTGGCTGTAGCAAACAGCAGCGGAAATGGTTGCATGGGGTCACCTCGGTGGTAATACTACCAATGCCGGAATAAGGTTGCTAGGACGATGCATCTGCAGCAGGGCCAGAGGCCAGAGCTTGGATCAATTTATTTGCTGCCCACTGGTTTTTCAGCAATCCAGGGGCCGCATTCTTGGCCAATTAAGCCATCTGGCACAGCCCCAGAGATGGATTGTTGAATCGATTGTTCTCGGCCTTTGTCCGTATGTTGAGATGGAGCGGGCGCAACGCGAACATCCAAGCTGAAAAAGAAAAGGGGGGGGGGGGGGGAACGGGGTTGTGGCTCTGAGACAAAAATATCGACAAGATTGTTAGGTCCTCTGAATGTTGTGACGCATGGTGGTGACGAAGATGGGGAGCAAACGGGAAACAAGTGACTTGCTTGATATGACCCTGCCCAGGCATTGTTTGCCAGCTGGCCTTGGAAAGCCACCAGTGGCCTTGAAGAGGGGCCAAGGCGCGCTACAAGAGGAGGGCCTGGGCGACGATGGCGTCTTCTCGAGAAGAGGACGATTTTTTTCTTGCTTTCAGCTATTATTTGCATCCCTACCTTTGTCATTAAATCATCACCGCCATGTTTCAGCATGTAAGCGTTTGGCTGGCGCCGTGTGAATTGGCGAGCAGGCTACCGACCGGCTGCGGTGATGAGCAGATTACCTTCAATCTACTCCGTATTGTCTTGTCATTTGCGGCCCGCCAGGGTGGCCTGACATCCCACTGTAGGTACCTAGACAACAGTTTGCTGGTGCAGAAAGCAATCTGCACGTCAATGTGTCTATAGATGGCTATGGAGTATGCTGAACAATGCGGGTCTGATCAAATGACGTACGCATAGGGAGGGAGACGTGCTGCTTTGGCAGGAATTAGTTTGGACGAATTGTTGATGATGTGACACCACTCCATGCTTTGTGCTACGCACGCCATCATTGTGCCGCACCCGAAAACGTTTCGTGGGGACGCTGCAGGCATGTATGTATGCAGTCGTTTTAGTCATTCGAACCTGGCTTGACGGCTGCCAGAGCATGACATGCGTACAACAGTTCGGTGTCTATATTGTGCTGCGAGCGCCATGTGCATTGTATGGAGCGCAGAGTAGAGCATAACAAAATAAATTGAGTGGCATCTTCCGCATATTCAGCCAAGCCTTCAGGTTTGACGGCGCAGGCACAACGAGAAAACAGGGAAGGAGGAGGGGGCCTGCCTAATGGCCCTTGACCAAGACCTCCAGAAAAGAGGGGGGCCGCCAGGTTGGTGGAGCGCCGCGTGTGCCGTCGATTGCGGACCCCGCCGTCAAATGCTGTGTCCAATCCTAACGACCTCCATGTTTGCGCTAACCTGAAAGTTCCAAGCTAAGGTCAAGGGCTTGCCAGGTCCGAGTAGCTAACTGCCAGCGGTCCCTGAGCCTGCGGTCAACAACGGACGACAGGGACCACGCCCGTGACGGGGACAACAGGCCACTTGACCAAGGGTGGATAACAATTTGCCGCTTCGTCCAAGTCCACCAGCGCCCCCCGTCAGGACCTGAGCCGTGAATCTATTTGTATCCGAGGTGTGCCTGGTTGGTCGTCACGATTTCCTCTCCCCCTTCCTCTCGGTAAATTGTAATAATATTTCCTTTAGCTGCTTGTACCATCGTTTGGCCGTGTCCACTCTGAGCACTCACCAACAGTTTCCATGTAAGTCCTGACACAGTCTGCCGCTGCTTCACTTATTGTTTGTTATTTCTGCCCATGACCGAGAAACAATGACGGAACCCAAGCCTTTCGCTGCGAACCCTCGGTGGTTGAACAGACGACAACTGACGGGCAAAATGGCAATTTCGGCTTCGGCGACGAGGGAGGAGGGGTCCGGTGTCCTGTGGCGTTCAATATCGCGAAAACTTGGGCTGCAATTTTGGATCGAGTGTCTAGGCGGCTGCGGCTGCGGCGAAAAGCTTCGCACCGACCAAATTGTCCTTGACAATGCTTGCGCGGGAAACTGCAGGCAAAAGTTTTTGTCTTCAGCCGACCTGCTGATTGTCTCAGTCTCAGCCTTGAACCCGCCTGGGTTAAGCGAGCAGCTGCTTCGTTGCTCCTGCCCCACGGTTCTCGGCCGCAACTGCCTTTTAATTCAATGTCGACGCATCTGTCTTGTCTTGCATTGGCCATGCGTGGGTGCTGAGTCTCGTACTAGGAGGCTTAGTTGAAGCCTCCAACACCCCAACACCCGCAAAAAAGGGCCAACACCATTGACTACAAACGAAACTTGCTGACCAATTCCCCCCCCGTTCACAGCCTACACTCTTATTTCGGAATCTCTCGCAACTCTTTCATTTCGCCTTTCAAAATGAAGTACACTTTCGTCCTCTCGGCTCTTGCCGCTCTCGCCGCCGCCGCGGACCAGCCCGAGTTCCTCAACAGCAACTTTGTACTCACCGAGAACCAACCCTTCACTTTCAAGTACGACGGTTGTGATGGCGGTTGCACCATTGCTCTGGAGACTGGCCCCAAGACCAACCTGAAGCAGGTCACGACTGTCACCGGTACGTCTCCATGGTGGATGACTATCCTGCCTCAAGACGACCTCTGCTCCCAACGCATGCGTGCTGACCTGCTCCATTTGTAGCTTCTGCTTCTGACGGCTCTTTCACATGGACCCCAAGTGACATTCCCTCTGGTGATTATGCCTTCAAGATCACCAACAACAACAGCAACAAGTTCAATTACTCTGTTCAATTCACCTATGTCGGCACTGCCGCCGCCACCACCACCACGACCAGCTCTGCCACCTCTGAGATCACGACTACATCCTCTATTGCGCCTAAGACCAATACCAACACCAGCACCTTGGACACCACTGTCAGCTCTAGCAAGTCCAGCAACACCACCACCAATGCCACCAGCATTACTTGTAAGAAGCCCAAGATACTAGCATCCGCACCCGATATCGCTTATTTACTAACACGTTTTGCCTTGCGCCTCGCGTAGCCACTCCTACCCCTACCACGACCACGACCACTACCTCCCCTACTGCTACCACCTCCATTCCTAAGAATAGCGGTGCCCGAGCTACCCCCATGGCCGTCGTTGCTGGCGTCCTCGCCGCTTTTGCTTACTTGGGTTAACTATGTTGGGAGTAATCCATGTGGGTTTTCGATTTTCTGACCGGATGGATTACATGATTCGATGCGGCGAGCGTAGTGTCCAATAATTCCGCAGCTGAAAGACCTGTACTGCGACTCATTTTGAGGTGAAAGTGTGTCATTGGTCACCGCGTGTGGACTTGTTCCTTGTTTCTTGTTTTCGCGCCTCTGCCTGATTGGTATTGGTACCATTGCCGCGCTCAGTGCGCATCTTTCAGACCTACACAATTGCTAGTAATGGATAATGCAAAACCTGTAACAAGCGAGCCGATGTTGATATCAGACCAGCCATACCTAGTACGAAAAAAACTCTCGGTTAGAGAACAAAATGAAAAGAATTGCACATTTCTACGGAAATAGACAAAGCCAGTACACTTACAAAGGCCTATCTTGTTAAACCTTGATTGTTGCAGAGTCAGATCTGCCGCTCCCCCAGCCCGGCGCCATGTGAAGCTTCGTGGGCTCATGCAAGGGGCTGGAGTGCTGCGAAAAGAAAGTACAGCGCAGAGCATTCATATCAACGGCCTATGTGGAGTACATAACTATTTCTTCTTTGGCACGTCGTCAACGGGTTGATGTCTCACCCCCCGCATAATGACGTCTGTAGGTACATTGCACCCTGGGGCTTGCTACATGAATGGGGTAAATTGTGATACTGCCATGTGGCCGTGTGTTGGGTGTGATACACACATCCGCTAAAAGTGGTACATGTTCACACATCTCCATGCATGACGTAAAGCTTCCAGCTTGACCGCTGCATTATTTTTTTTTATTATAAAAAAAAAGGAGTAAATTAATTGCACAGCACTATGGTGTCATATTATGTTGTCTCAGGGCAGTAAGAAAACTGGAAAGGAAAACCAAAAGACTCCCGGAACATGAATTCAAATCAGCTCACATCCCATTTCCGTATCTAGTACAAATGCCTCGATGCTCTCTTTTCACCAACCCATTTGTCTTTCTCCATTTTGGAGGTATTGTAACATGTTGCAAGTTTGTACGGGTTCATCTAACCGACAAAGCGAAAGGGCGACGCGAAAGGGAGGAGGGGGAGGAAGGGGGGCGGTGGAAAAGAGGAAAAGTGAAGGTAAAGTACAAGTGAAGCTACGAGCAGCCGATACTGGCCAACACCAGACAGGAAGCAAATGTGAAATCATTCAGCAAGATCCGCCAACTGAAGTAGGAACAAGAAAGACAAGGGTTGACAACCAGCACTCAAGCTGGAGGTGGTATCAAACAAGCAATGCGGCGTGACGGAGTAATCATTACAGCATGGCATCATCGTTAAGGGTCGTCGGCATCGGGTCAAAAGGTAGTCGGGTAGGCGTACATGGCCGCTGTCGCACCGTCACTTTCCACTGCCCACGCACCAACGGCAAAGACATCAACATCATAAGGGTATAGGTTGACGGGGGCCCAGGGGCCAAGATGTTGGGCAGCCTCATCGAGGTAAGAGTCGCGTGTAGCGGTCGAGGCAGACGTGTTGACACTTCCCTCCCGGCACCTGGGGCATCGGCGATGGCAGGGAAGACGCGAACCATCCTCACCAGCGGCACACGAGCTAGGAGAGTTGTTGTTGCTCAAGGCATCAAGACGCAGGACGTTGGTTGCCGTCAGTTGCGGCATGGTTCCTTTGCTGTGAACATGGTGGCTGTACTTGGAGGATGGTGCGCTGTTTGCCTGAACAAAGACCCAGTCTGAAGCGTCGTCGCAACGAATCAAGGGCGATTGGAGGCATTCTTTTGAACGAGGAAGGCGGTTTGTGTTTTGAGTTGTGTAAAGGTTCAGTGCCTCAACGGTGGCCGACTTGGTCCTGCAGTCGCCAATGGAAGAAGGCCTTCGTCGGAAAGGGAATTTGACTTGGGGGGGCTCAGCGGTCATTGCCACAGACAAGAGAGTTTTGCAGGCTATTATTCTGTGCGATTCACTGGCAGGGGCCGCCGAGGGTGAAGCGAAGGTGGTTTTGTCCCGATTATTCAAGACAAAGTTGCTGAGCTGAGCATAGTAATGGGCACGGGTCTCATGCAAAGAAGCTCTGGGAACAAAGCAGGGGCAGGGACGGAAGCCGACGAAGGTGTATCCAACCCAAGGGGGTCCAAGGGATCAAGCAATCCTTCAGACTCACGAGTGCTGGGGCATCAAATGAAACTCGGTTGGCAAGAAGGAAGAGGGACCCTTCGAGGTGCGCAATCGGAAGGAAAAGGACAGGTGGGCGACGTGATGATTTTATACATGCGAGGAAGCAGCAGCCCAAGCAATTGGACCAAGGTAGCTAGAGCGCCCTTTGGGGGGGGGGGAGGATGCGGGCATACATCCTGGTACTAGGACTTCCAGGACACGCAGGACGCCGGAGGACGGAAATGACCAGACTCTGCGACGTGCAAGCTTCAGACGAGACAACGTGACTGCCAAGTAGACACTGGCTGGCTCAAGGTCACCACCATGTCCGGGCTCCGGGTCCATTGCGAAACAAACATGAAAGCTGTTGCATGCAGCAGTAAACAGCCATCGGTGTACAACCGGCCCAGGACTCGGGCAGCCAAGCTCGGCGACCAGGTCAGGGCATCTGCCACGCGAACAAGGCTCTGTAGCAGGAGCCGGCTGGTGTACCCGTGGCAGCGGTAGCGGTCGCGGTAGCTCTGTGGTAATACCAGACTGCCACACTCCAGCGGGTTTTCTGGTCCCCAGCTCCCTCCGCAAATCTTTGAACCGTTGTGAGTCGCGACCCACGCACAATGCCGGCCCGTACCAGCACCGCCTCACTAACCCATTGGATGATTGGATGTCCTGCTGGTCCGCTGGTGGCTCCGACTTCTTATCTCCAGCGTATTGTGTTGTCTAGACACATGTTGCCATGTACCCATTCGTCCTTGAACCGGCCAACTCCGACGTGAAGCACCATCTCAGACTTTACATACCGGATCGGCATTGTGAATGGAGGAGACGTTGGCAAATATGCCTGGCTGCGTGGATGGTCCACATGTGTGTTGGATAGGAGGATCTCAATTTGGCCATGGCATCAATGATTTGTTTAAACACTCTGGGGGCGGAGACTTCTGCTGTCTTCATATGAGGCACCTATGAGGCCCAGGCCCCGACCAACTCGCGAGTACTCCCGCGTACTGCCAAGCTCGCCCACTACAATACAATGAAGCTTTCGGGTCGAAAAATATGCCAGCCTTGGTTGCGACGGGATGCCTTGTTCCTCGTCTTGGCCATCGAGATGCCCAACGACTTGTCCAAACTCGGACCAGCGGAATGACGATGCCACATGCGTCCCCATGTGACCGCAGCCTCTTCTCATCCCAAGCCGTTCAGTTGGTCCCCCGTCAATGCAGTGTCGTGGCAATTTACGTGTTGGTCAAAGTTATAGCATCCATCAAGATAGGAGACCTCCGACAAGGCTGCAGGGGGCGTAGGCAAGGCGCACCTCACTGGTGCCGATTGCCCAAGAGCAGGATTTGCTCCAGTTGTTCTGGAATACGTCGACGCTTCTGGTGCACTCCCAACCCTGCCTTGCGAGCAAGGCCTGTGGTGTTTGGCCCATGGGCCCCCAGTCAACCTGCACCCTTTTATGGTGTCTTTGCTGTAAAATAGTCATTGCCACGCAGAAAACCAACCCTCTGTCCACCAGACTTTCGCGAGCTTGGCATTGGTGGTAGGATGCGCGTCATGGGCTCCTGACGCCATCGCAGAAGCGTTCCCGTCTCCATGTCTCAAACAGAGTAACCGTACCTGGGCAGGTACCGACCGTACGATGCTGGGATTCGCCCCGTCTCTCAAGTTGTGGGTTACTCGGTCTGGTGCTACTCGTCGGAGCTTGGCTGGTGTGCCAAAGCGGTCAGTCCAACAGGAACATTGTATACATAACACAAAACTGCATGCATGCATGACTGATTTTCCAGGCACATGGACCTGATGATGATAGTACAGAGGTTGGTTCCTGACGAGGCCAAAGGTGCCTTGGAGCGTCGTCTCCTTGGGCCACTTCTTGAGAACAGCCAGTCAGCCGCCACTCCACATACGACGTGGCTGGCAGGAAAAGAGACGAGAGAAAAGTGCGCTAGGTGTAGGATCGGCTTCGCTCAGCCGCTCGATTGTTACGGGCTGCGCCACCATGGTCGTCTCGGCTCTGCAAGTCAAGCAATAGCGACGGTTGACTGCTGAGACTCAGCAAGACTACGGAGCACGGTGACACTGTCAAGAGACGTGGATGGTGACACTCCCAAGTCCAAACCCGCAAACCCTGCAAACCCTGCCTGTCACGGACATTGACTGGAGAGCCAATTGGCCTCTCATGAGCCATGGAGCCTCCCCCCACAGTGCTTGCTCTTGTGCGCCGTTTCTTCTGGGGGTTCTGGAAACCTGCCGCATGGGGTCCAGCTGATCAACGACTCGACCATTTCCCGTCATGCCATTGGGCTGTGCACAATTGGCCATGACATGGTTGAAGGGATGGGGCAGGACGACAAAGCTTCCCGGCCTTGAGACTAAATCGGATCGGCATCAACCTTCATTTAATCGCTCAGTGACCGAGACATAACTCGTCATACGTGGCGACGCGAAAATGGGACGGACCAAAAAGCCTCACCGGCTCCAGAGTCGCCAAAGCCATCACTTGCTCATGCCACCTTGTTGACAGTCTGTTATACGTCTGACAAGGCCCCTGAGAAGAACTGCTGCATCAATCCGTAAGAGACACCAACGAAATTGCCCCCCACAGATGCGAATTATGCCGTGCAGAGCTGGTCGAGTGTCACAAAGGCGGAGCGATATGAGCAGCTGTCAACTTGCTTGGCCAGGATATTTCGCGCTTTCAAAACCATGGCAACTTTTCCCAGCAAGGCTATCAACTACATGATTAGGACCAGCCTTGGTTTCCAAGCTGTTCATTTGCATCATGTGGCACCGGTGCTAATAGTCCACCATTCGTTGGATCCCCCGGGTCCTACACTCTCCTGCTCCCACCCCAATGTTTCTCCTCGTCGTGTCAGCTATCACAGCATGTTCTCCCCTATCTGCTCTGGGGATTCAATGCGGTCTGCATGTATTCACAGTGTGGCTGTTTATTTATGGAGAAGCTTTGGCTGGTGTTATTCATTAAATGAGCATGGCCACTGCCTTCACATCCCCAAAATGTGCTTCGAGCAATGGAACACAGGGGACGTGACCTGGATGCCTTTTTAATTATTGTCTCCTACCAAATTCCAACAATCATTATCTAATTCGAGAAAGGAAAGAAAAACCTGCTTGGTCATGACTCATAATCTCGTTGCATTAAACACGCCTCAAGTATCCATTCGGTCCATTTGTAGGCGGCGGCATGTTTGCAAAATCCAAGTTTTCAGAATGCCAGGACCAAAGAGGAGCCAACTCCCCCATTTGAGCAGCTGTAAGGTTCTCAATATTGAATTCTGGACCGGTTTCTACAGCTGGTTGTCGGTACGCACCATCATCAAAACCTGCGAGCTCATTTCGGGCGGCAAGGGCAGGAATAGCACGCTCATCCATGCTAGGGGGCGTGCTCTCCGGACTGGTTGACCACTCGCGTGGTCCGGATGGCGCCGTCACAGGCTGATTGGTATTGGATACTTCTGGCGGTATATGGTTGTGAATAGTCATGGATTTGATATTCTGAGGTATTACTTGATGATTGAAGTCGGAGTTGGTAGTATGGTAGCTGACATATTGAGGTGCTATCGCGGACATTGCTGTGGGGGCTAACGTGGAATGAGACGACGAAGCTGTTGGGATAGAAGTGGCATGTATCCCCCCCTCAGTAAGAGGCGGCTGCATTGGTGACGCCCTGGCAGTCGTCGTTGGTGCAGACGTTTGAGAATCTGGATGTACGGCTTCCTGGCTGGTGGCGGGCGGCGGAGAGCTGATGTGAACCTTGGTCCGCTTAGCTGGATGTTCCAAGCTACTGCGAGGCACGGCTTCTGGAAGCCTTCTAACTAGTCGCTCAAGAATGTCGTAGGATGTTTTGGCGGTTTTGGAAATCGTGTTGAGCTTCTTGAGCATATCGACAGCATCACCAATAGCTGCCAAAACCTCGGACCGATTGGTTATTGTACGTCCCGAATCCTTGAAAATCGAGGTACAGAGGATAGCAGCAGTATCAAATACGGAGAAGATGATAAAGTGTAAGCGGCCATCGCGATTGTATACCTTGTCAACCCACTGGCGCAGCGTCTTCATGAGTTTTAGACTGTACCAAACACCAACAGTGCGAATATTGAGCTCGTCGGCAGGGGAGTCCCAAGAGTATTGTTTAACCATGTAATGCCTTATTGGGTTAAGAATCAGGAGACATGCCATTGTATAGACGTAAAATCGGTGTGAAAACAACCACGAGCATCTTTGGTCTTTGCTAGTGTCCGGATTCTCGAATGCGTATTCAGGTGGAAATTCGGCGACCCATTTCTCGATGATGGCCTTGCATTCTTGAACCTCATCAGGCGAAATAACGTTTTTGGGAGCGCTGAACCGGGATGCCAGCTGCCGAGTCAACGCAGACTGCATCTTCATGTGCTCCAATGGCGATACAATATGACCTTCTAGTGTCAGGTCCGGAAGTTCCGCGTCGCAGTCTGTCCGATCAATGATTTTAGGTCTCGACAGACCAGAAGATATCTGCCTAGAATCAAACAGTCAACATGAAAGTTGAAGCAGATAAGGCCCGGGAGACGTGAGCCTACCAATCCCATGTATCCAGAATACACCATAACCTTCTACGCATTTCCAGGTCAAACTCTGACACAGTTCCCGGCAACGGCTCTTTGTGATAGCCCAACTCATGAGCTTCCAGAATTGCAGCACTGAGGACGTGCCACGCCTCCAGAAACTTAGCCTCCGCCTTGTACCAATAGCACGAGTGCAGAAGGCGCTGGACATTGATGTAATGATAGTTACCAACGGGGATGACAATGGCGAGTTCCCTCATTGCGCTGTGGAGCTGATCAGACACCACGTCCAGGGCGTCCCCCATCTCTCTCTCAAAAGCCTTTTCGGCGGCGCCCTCCACATGCTGCAGAGCACAGGCGCAAACAATTGCTAGAAGACATGTGTACTGGAGTGACAAGGGGCGATTTTGTGACCGCCTATCCCACCAGATGTGGTAATCCTGCAAGAAGACGGGGGGATATATGATGTAGTAGTGGTAGTTGATGTCGCCGAGAAAGTTTTGCATAAGCATGTCTGCATGAAAAGAGAAAAGGTTAGCCAATCATGCCATCCATTCACAGCCGGACAAGGGGAGGCAGGGATAACTCCCCCCTTCCACCTCCATAGAAGCTCAAACAGGAAGGACTTGCCCATGGATTGTCGCCGAGGAAAGAGCTTCAGGACCCGCTGCATCTGAGGCGAGGACTCCGCATCGACAAAATCCTGCTTGGGAGCTGGCCGATCCGACTGTACAACACGGCAATATGCCATCTTAGCACGACTGATTCCAAGCATAGACACAGCATAACATGATTGCAAGGCTGCGGCATCGGGAACGGGATCGGATCGAGACCGCCCGCAAGTGTAACATACCACTCCATGGTCGATGCCCAGCGTGGCGTACAGCCGAGTCGCCAATGCATCAAATGAAGCGCCGTTTTGCCCTCGGACATCGGCGGTGCCTCGATGGGCATATTCGTCATGCGTTCGTTTCAGCTTCTCTGTCAGATCGTGGGCCGGGACGTCCGACGTCGGGTTCGAGTAGTTGTAACGGCACTCTTCAGCTATTTTGCGCCTCTGACACCGATCGCAAGGCCATTCACGATTGCACTACATTATGAATTAGCCAATGCCAAGAAAGGATACCAAAGGCGAGAAAGAGGTGGACAGGTGGTTCTGTTGTTGAACCGCATGCATGATGATGCATTGCAAATCCAACCCAAATTTTGCCCCAAAACGCTACTGAGAGCCCATAATGGAAGCCGGACTGTGAAGCCCGGCCCCGTACATGATTGCTTCATATTTAGGCTTTCAAAGCTCTCATCTCTCGTGGACGACGCCACAGGGCACGCACCTTTTGCTTTCGTCTCTGGCACTCGGTACAGGCAGAGCGGTTGTACCCGACCTCGCGTTTCAAATCATCCCCAGCGGGCTCAGTTGACGGGACGGTGGCCATGGCTATTTCTTTTGAACAGGTGAAGAGAAATAATGCCAAATATTGTACCTTGTGGTAAGTTGAGTTAGGACTTGGGAGTGGGGAGGGGGCAAGGTTACCAATGTTCCCATGCTTGTTCGCACACAACACGCGGGCGGACACGACATTATAGCTCCATGGCCCATTTTCCACTTGTTCCGGGTCAGCTCTTACTTCGCATGGCTGGCACTCTCATTATGGATCTTAGACGGCGGCTGTTTTCCCCGTCTCTAAGCTTATTGCTGTTCCTTCCTACTAGCCGTCCCGCTAGGCTCTCCGGCCTGCGAGTAGCGCCACAACCGTCTCAGAGTCTCTTTGGAGCCATGACCAGTGCTCACCGGGGTCGTGACGGATTCAACTGACAAGCAGCAACTAGCCGCTCTACTCCGGTCCGCCAGTGGCGCCCAATCGTGACGTTGTGCTGCGGTGCTTTCAGCCAGGACCCAACTAATAAGTGGTCGTGCAATCCCTGGTCGAGCAGATTCAGACAGCCCCTGCCTGGATGTTTGGATGTGACAACATGTCAATAGTTGGGCTGGGTGTAAACGGATTCACACTCCACAACTGTACTGTACGATGCACGCCCGTTGTCTACTAAAATGTGCGGAGTACAACCATGCAACTGGAGCTGCCCTCCGGACGAACGCCTCAACTGTTGACCGTCCAACAACTATCGCCAGCTGAGGACTGCATATACGTGCATCTGCTGTCTCTACAGAGAACGGAGAACATGGGCGCCGCCTTGGCCAGTCCTACGGCCTCTCAGGCAAAATTTTGGAGCCCATCAAGTTGCATCGTGTTTGCCTGCCCCGTGCAGAGTGCCGCTATCCCATGGGAGAAACTGATACATGTCGGCAAGCAATGCTCCGGACCAACGGCTTGGAACGTCCAAACCACCAACCTGTCTAGTGTCAGTAGACATCGTCGCACCAGGTCTGACATCCATGTCTAGTTCCCTGGATCCGGTGCCGCGACCGGTCCGCCATACTGGGAACGCCTAGCCCCCAACTTATTTCATATTTGGGGATGAGAGACCACTCAAAGCCTGCGAGAAACATGATGCGGTGTTCAGCCACCATGCATGACCGTTTTGTGATTCTCCCATCCCTCCCACCTGCCCTCTTCTTGGTGTGGCCGGGTTCATGGCACCGCATTTCAGCTCAATTGATGTGTACCAAATCCAGACCGTTGGGCCCTACCCGCGTCATAGTCTCTCTTACTTGTCTGTTGGTTAGTGCCGCAGGCACATGGGAATGTCAGGAAAACATGGCAAAGCACTCTTGACGCCCAACATGGGCATTAACCAACACGCATGTCTCCGCTGCATTTGTGTTGGTTGAGGACTTGGTGGTGGTTTGCCGGCCGTGTACAATTAGTCGACCGAAGACCAAAAAAAAAAAAAAAAAAGGCCCGTGCCAAAATAAAAAATAAAAACACCCAGATTGGCGACTTTCGCGTACTTGGGGCCTTTCCATCTCTGGTTGATAAGTCGGCTTTTCTGGCATGGCCATCCAATCTCCAATCCGGTGCCCCACGCAGGTCGACGGGACTCACGGGAGGAACCCTGCCGATTGCCAACCCCCTGTCTCGGGTCTGGCGATCGAGCCGTCATAGATCGAGCTAGACCCTGAATACATGTAAAGCCGGTGGGATCGTCGTCGAACCATTGGCCTAAACAACCTCTCAGGCTAAATACAGCAACTATTCACGCCGCACATTAAGGAGAATATCCCCGGCGACGGTCGTTCCTGAGGATAAAATTCGTTGGGAGCTAGGCCCTACTTTCCTACCATGGTGCACCATCCATCCCCGTATACGATATGTACACGGTTACGGTGACCTGATGCATGAGTGACAGGGGTCTCTGGACCAATGTTACACAACATCGGTGCAGTTCACGAACACGCACGCAGGGCCTTGAGGAGACGCACGATTCTGTACTGGGTAGGGGAAAAGTAATATCATGTCCCATCCTGACTTGCGGCAAGGCCCACCCATGCCGACGGAACCTGGTCAAGGGAAAGTTTCTGAGTCCAAGCCCCCAGATCTCCCTGTGTAACCCCCGTACGCACGCTTGCACACGCGTACCGCACACCGTAGGTGCGAATGAATCATGTGCGCGTACTCCGTACATGTGTACATGGCGCATACATATACATATGTATGTATATGTTTGAGGGGGATAAAAATGACAAGTCTATTTCTGGCTGGCCTGTCCGTTTGTCGCGCTCAAGGATGGTGATGGCATGTAAACGACATGTCGCAAAAGTGAGTGAGTTGGCCATCACGGGGGAGACACGGGGCCGACGGCCAGCAGCCCGACTAGCAAGTTTGACGCAGGACTTGACTTGTGCTTCAGTCTGTATTTTACGCGATTGCTCTCCTTTAATCGCGGGGGAGCCTTTTCGCTCTGTGCTCTCGGTGGTGCCAGCGCCCCCGGGTCCATGCCTGCTACCAAATGTATGCACAGCTGCCTTGCTTGAGCACCTGGGTAGAATGGTGTCCTGAAGTCCTTGAGGAATCCATTGCCTTTCAAAAAAATTCCGTGCAGTACATGGTTGCATGCTCCTTGCGCAAGTGCTTGGACAAGAGCGCCCATGGTGCCAGGTGCCCTTGCTTGGAACAACGACATCCGTGACGCCTCGTATTCAAATACAGTAAAGTGGTATGAGAGTTGACAGGGCGCTAGACGCATCAAGCATCTACAGCAGCTATGCTGCCCTTGCGCCTCAAGTCTCCGGCCTTGAGCTTCCTCACCATCTGGTACGACCTGTCAAGCTCGTTCTCAACGGCACATCGAATCCTCAATGCCGCCACAGCTGGCCACACGCTCCTCTCGCCCCTCAGAATCCAATAATCCAACGTATCCCTTGTCGGCGTCTCCAGTAGCCGTACAAAGTCTCCCGCCGTCACCTCGGGCACCAGCGTCATGGACGCTGCCGGGATGCGCTCGTCCACCAAGAACCGGCGGATGCTGGACGGCAGTATCCTCAGCGTGTCCAGCTGCCGCAGGCGGTGGCGCACTTCGAGACCGACCATGCGTACGAGAAAGGCGGAGAGCTGTGTTGTTTTGCTGCGAGATTCGAGGAGCGAGGGGCCGTGCATGTCGGATTGCAGAAAGGGGATGAGGTACGGGCGGGCCTGGCTGACGATGAAGTGGTTCACGTTGAAGAGCTCAGCGATGCGCTGGAGAGGCGAATCGCGGTCCGTGTAGGAGGCGTGCGTCCAGTGGTGGAAGTTGGTAGTGTTTGCGGCCGCCCATGGGCCAATGTTGCCGTGAACATCCTTGGCGAGGATCTGGACCTCGCGGGAGCCGTAGAGGGAGGGAGACGATGCATTTGATGCCACTGCTGCCGTCCATATCAACTAATGTTACGTCTGTTAGCCTGGAGAGCCGCGTCCGGTCTGATGACAAAGGTGATGAAGGAGGCTGCACTCACAACATTCGGAGCCGTGATGTAATTCAACAGAGTCGGCACGCCGCCTTGGCTCTCCGTCGCAACGGTAATGTTGAGCACCCTCTTGCTCCGATTGTACGCCTCTTCGAAAGTTAAATCGCCCACGTTGGCCCTCACACAGTCCTCCAGCACTGTGACATCCAGAAAGTAGCCTTCTCGGGAAAATCTGCGTAGGCGTCGCATCAGCGTCGCCCACCTTGATTTGAATGTTTGTTGACGAGGCATCTCGCCGTTCCATGTTCTGCCTCTGGCTGCAAATGCAGAAACGTCAATCCCGTCGCCCGTCAAGATACCAGGGAGCTCTTCCTCGGTATGGATGGCGACCAGGGCGGCTATCAAGGCGCCAGTCCCTGTGCCCGTGATGATACGGGGGAGAAGACCGCGCAAGAAAAGTGCCTTGGCGACGCCAAGATGACACAATCCAAAGATGGATCCGCCTTGCAGGACGAGGGTGCTTCGGCCAAAGGCTTGTCTGGTATCGTGAATAAAGTCGAGCTTCATCTGATTCGTCAACACGCCTCCTCCGCCCTGCGAGTTGGACATGAAGGTTGTCGGCAGAGTGCTGATATCCTCGACAGTTTCCGCAACCTGCGATATGTATTCCTCTATAAGATACTTGGTCCCTGAAAACGACCGATTGTACAGCTTGGGAACAGCAATATTTCCCAGATTCCGGACGAGGCCCGATCGGAGGAGGTTCACCAATTGCTGGAAGTGCTTCTCTTCGCGTGCAATGGCAAGGGACTGCAGGCGTTCGGTAATGAGTCGCCAATCGTAGTATTTCGAAGTTGGATTGTTCCGCCTGCGCAGTCCAGAGATTAGCAAGGGCATATCCGCCCCCTCATGTCTGCTGAAACGGAGATCAAGGTGCTCACCATATATCGAGCCCTAGCAAACTATCCAGGTGAAGAGCTGCCTCTTCCCAGTCCTCAAAAATCTCCGCATTGCGCAAGAGCTCCAACCACAAGTCCACGGGGTGTTTGCTCGTATACCAGCTCACGAGCTTCTGCACCGGGGTTAGTACAAGTGCCATGACGCGCCGCCAGACTCATAGCAGCGAGGTCACAGACGAAATGAGAAGGGGTTTGGGATTGGAAGCCTCCAGGCTCCAGGCTCCAAGGACGAAACCCACCTTGAGCCAGAACGTGGCAACATCCACAATGACCCTCCAGACAGCCAGAGCGGCCCCCATCATGTGCCGAGGGTGACGAGATCACAGGCCATGAAAGATCTGGGTGACACTAGACGGAGCGAGTGGGTCTCTCTCGGGAGCTTCAACAGACGGAGCAAGATGCTGCGAGAGCTGACGCAGCATTTCTGGAGGTATGCGTGCAAGAGGTTGTGAATGGTTTCTATTTTGGAGATTTCTGCTTCATCCAATTCGTGCCCGGACGCACATGGTGGATGCGCGAGTGCAGCAGGAAGGTCGTCACGGTTGCCTTCCGTCTTGGTGGTTGTTGAGTCGAGGCATGTGATGATGCCAGCCAGGGATGAGATCACCTTTGGCGGCCACCGGGTATTAAGGCGCCCCAGCTGAGGCGTGCCCCATCAATCACCCAAAATGGCCTACCTGGCCACTTGAGACCTGGTTGGTGCCTTGCCTGCTGGGTGAACAAATAACATCATTGGGTTACAAGCTTTGCATAGCACCAATACACGTTTTTGCGATTCAACGGATCTGTTCCCAACTCCTCTGTGTTTTTTTTCTTCCTCATTCATCAACGCCAGGAAAGTGATGGTACATGATACACGAAATAAATACGCCCTAGACCTTGGACCAAATGGCAGCTCCACCCGCCAAACCGCAAACCTGAATGGGATCGAGGCTCTTGGCCGTTGTGCATTCGAACCCATCCCCCTCCCTCACTCAGACTCGTCGTCATCCTCGTCTATGACGTTTCGCCGCCTAGATCTCCCGGTTGGCTCGGCCGGCTCGACCTCATCACCTTCGGCGTCTTCATCGTTAGCATCTGCCGTCCTCTGTCTCTTGGTACGGGGCCGTCGGTCATCCTCGTCGTCGTCCAGCAATTCTTCATCATCATCTTCTGCAGCGCTGTCCATTTCTTCCTCGTCGCTTCCCACCAAGAAACCGTCATCCATGTCGTAATCTTCGCGTCGTCCCACACCCTGCGGAAGGTCGTCGTCCGAGTCATACTCTGGCCGACGTCTCTTGGGTTTGGTAGCCCCAGGAGGACCCCTCTTGCGGCCAGAACCGAATCCACGCCCACCCTCCAGGTCCCCAATAGAGAGGCCACCACGGCCAGAACGGCCCACGCCACCATCCATCTTCAAAACGGCGTTTTCACGCCGGCGCTGGGCCTTCAGCCTTTCCTTCTCTGCCAGTTCGGCCTGCTTCTTCTGCAACTCGGGATCTCGAGTGGTGCGTATGATCATGTCGCCGTCGTTTGCCGACTTGCTAGCTTGTGCCATTCGCTCTGCCAACACCGACAAGGCGTCATCACCAACTGCCTTGTTGGGCCTCACATTGAATTGTTCGGTCAAATGGCCAATCATCATTAGGATATTGCTGCCAAGTTCTGCGGCGGCTGCGTAGTTGTGTCCGTCATTGATCTCATTGTAGGCCTCATCCGGTCCCGGTGCAAGTGCCTTCCTTTGTATTTCGTAGTGCTCCCCACCGACAGAGATGGTCAATGAACCATCACTCCACCGAAATATGTTGGTATTGCTTTGCAGATCGCCCGTGCTGGCATCTTTGCGGATGCGAGAGACGTGTCTTGGTCGGTCGGATCTCGCATTGGCAATGTCAAACTGGGTTGGATGAAATGTGCCCGCAACGTATTCTTCGGGCATGAACTTGATAAACTTGGGGACCCTCATTACACGCAGCTGATTAAAACAGTCAGCATTTGCTGCCAAGGATAGCGCGCCATGAACAAGCAAGTCTCTCTTACAGTGCCATCCTTGGGGTTGGGGGTCTGATGGCGGTAGGTCCGTAGCGCCATAACAACCCTATCTCGCGTCTCATGTGGCTGGGAGTCATCCTCGCCGTAATCCCTTCCCCTGGAATCGGGATTTTCGTCGGGGTCTGAAGCTAACTCGTCGTCGTCCAGAACTCGCAGCGAACGGGGCTGGTCGTCGCCCTCGTCACCCTCGTCGCCGAAGAGGTCATCGCCAGCGGTTTCGTCGAAAGCATCGAGAGGATCTTCGGAGTCAGACATGGTGCCAGAGCTAATGAGGATGAGCTACGAGTTGATTGCCTCCTTTGTAGCTGGTTTGCTGGCGAGCGACGTTGCTGCAACGTGTAGGCTCTGTTGAGGGCGAGGTGTAAAAAGAAACGACTTGCGCCAGGCCGCCCAGTAGTCCATGTGCACGGGCCACACAACCCACCAACGAGCTACTATGTACCTGGTACTCGTGCCATGCCGCACCTAACAATGGTGCTTACGGAGTACTTTAGCACTCCATCGCAAACTTGCCAACAATTTCACCAAAACTCGCCGTGAACAATCTTGGGGATGGGCGTTTCCAAGCACACAGTTGGGCCAGAAAGCCACAATATATTGTTACGAGTGTAAATATCCAACTTCTTCTCTCCCAATACTTCTTATACTAAAGATGAATGCGACCACCTTGCTGCCAAACTGCTCCTGGGTCCCGTTTCGGCCACACCAATCCAAGGAGGGAATAACTATACCATGGGAAGAGTGGCCATCAAAGCTGTCCAGTTTCGGTCCTCACAGTTTGACATGACGAAATTTGATTTCGGCCCGAGTTCCCCGTTGCGCTTCAGTATGACGTTGCCTCTGAGAATAATATCCATGTCGAACAAGAAACTGGCCATATTTCTGGTGTTATAGGCTGGCAAGATGTCTTTGCGGTCCTTCTGGGCGACTCTGCCCTCCGATGGCAGTGCGTGACAGAGTTTTCGGATGATTCACGATGATGGTTGCCACCTAGGCTGTACTGAATTTTATGACTTGTTGAGAAAGCTGGTGTTCTTCCATAATATGCGGCGGTAGATGGCAGAATACATCGCAAATGCCACATTATCCATTCGCTATACTCTGATGGCCGGGGGCGGGGTTGAGACCGCACATTACATGACTTGTGGCCCTATCTCTGAAGACACCGTCACCCATGGTCACCCCTCCATCATCATCATCACCTTCATAGAGACTTGCTAGATTGTTTGATCCCATTTAAGGCACCTTGCGTCCCTCTGAGCCTCTCTGTGATGTGTCTTTCATCGCTGCGTTGCTCATCTTCCATTTCCACCCTTCTCATGTTAAACTGCGGCAAAGTTTTGGAACACGTTCTAAGGCGAGATTAGATATATTTTTGAATTGGATCAGCTTTGCATAGAAATGGCAAGGCTGATGGGTTTGCTTCAGAAGTATGGCTTTGGGCAAAACGGCATGTCAGGAGTGTATCCTCAGAAACTCATATCAGTATAGATTATCCTGTGTTGCATTTCTGCTTACCCACCATCCCTACCAAGGCCATGGACGAAGGGTGTTTCTGGGCGCATCGGCCAAGGCTCAAGGCGCGATACCGGCAAACATGGCTTCTTGTCCATGGACTGTGGTGAGTGTGCAATCCTGCGTCTGACTCAATGCAGTTGATCAATTCCCTAAGAAACGCCCCATTCTCCAAGGACGTCTCGATGCACCACCTGGCCCAGCTTCTCCACCCCGCGGTGCAACTTCTTTACCCTTTGCACCAGCATTCCCATCACCAGTGGTCCCAGTATGGTGCACAAGACAACAGCCCATGTCACAATCAGGAACAGGTCCGAGGCGCCATTTCTCTCCGATCCCGTCGTAAACATGCCATTGCTCTCTGCAATTGAAGATATGAGGAACCCGATTTCACCACGAGCAACCATAGCACAGCCAATAATAGACGCCGGATATACAGATCGTGGCTTCCGGTTACGTGAAACAGTAGACTGCTGGCTGTCCGGCGTCGCCACTTCGTTTGCAGCCGGCTCACTCGTCGTAGCCGTTGGACTGGCCGCGGCGTCAGATTGGGCATTACTAACCTGACGCCCTTGCTCCCCAATGCCAATGGGTGACTTCTCTGTCTTGTTGCCGGGGTTTCTAGCGCAAATTTGCTTTAGTACCAAGGTGGCCAGGGAATGAAAACGTTGTTTGCTCTTCGCAGAGATGGGCAATTGGACGGTCAGTCGAAGAAACCAAATCCCACAAACAACTTTTGCCACGACCATCAACATTGCGTAGACCAAACCCTTCCAGAGAATGGTTCTGGAAAACATCTTGGTGATTGGAATCGAAAGCCCTATAGAAGCCTGTTATAACCTCCAAAGTCAGAGCGCTTCCAAAGGGTAAAAAAATGTTTCAAGATAGGGGTCACCATACAAAGAAAAACGGTTTCAAGATCCGATTGACAGGGGCCGAGTAATATTGCTTATACGTTTGAAGACCAGTATTAGCCACATATGGATTCGTGATAGGCAGCGGGCTTCGGGCATGAGTATTAGAGTGAGCTGCATCGCCCTGCAGCGTGCAAGTGTTCGGCGACGTTTCTGCCTCCTCAGTGGTCTCTCTGGTGTGCTCAACCTCATTGTCCCACCAGCTGATCGAGGCGCCCGCAATGTAAGCAGCAAACAAGTTCGATGCTCCCGCATAGCTGGCGCCGGACACACAACCCAGTAGGATTAGTGTATGGATCGAGAAGACCGTCGCATTTGAGCTCAACCCCCTTTGAACCAATCCACCAGGGTGACGTAACCTGAAAGCGTCGAGCCATCTTGTTAGCGGTTTAACAATAAAGAGGCATGTAAGCGGCACCACGACTGCGAATGCCACAGAAACCAGTAGAGGCCTAACCACAGTGCTCGCTGCAATTGACGTTTGAGTCGGACCAAGATTTGATATGACTTGAACCAGAACCAGGCCGACCACATCATCCATCATGGCGGCACTTGTAAGGACCACTCCGAGCCTGGATTCCGTCAAACCGCTAGTTGCCAACACAGTGAATGTTGTTCCCAAGCTTGTGGAGCAAAGGGAAGCTCCCGCTGCGAAGCACTGGATCGGTGTGGCATGAGTGAGGCGAAGAAGGATAAAGGACAGCGCAATTGGTACGGCAATCCCTGTCAGCGCCACAGCAAGCGAAAGCCACACGTTGGCTCTCAGAGATTTGAAAGAAGTTGACAATCCTCCTACCATGCGTTAAATTATTGGGCCCGCAAGACAAGCGGAAAATATTGGACATGTCTTCGTACCTTCATACACCAGCAGCAGCAGCCCAAGGTAGCCAAGGTGGACAACTGCCCTCTCCAAGATCGGCTCCAACCATTGTGCACCAGGTGTTCCCCAAGCAACGCCTATGAATATCTGGCCAATGAGTCCGCAATAAAGGAGCTTGTCAAGGAGGGAGTTGACGACGTTGAGCAGCAGGATCAAAGACGAGAGGATCAGGATAGTGGCGATTTCTGGTTCATGGTATGGTAGAGATGCCGAGGAAGGCATTGACTTCATGACTGGACGACGCCATCTGAGGATTTCGAGTTGTAGTGAGAAGAAAGGACTCCCGTCTATGATTATGCTCCTGGTCCAACCGTCCAGGGTAGAGATGGGTGCTTCAGAGGAGTTGGGAGTGCGTATGAATACCCTGAGACTATAGTCAGGTAGAACAGAAATAGGTGGCGACTGTGTGAAAAGGATGTGACGACTGTCACAGGCTTTGCGACGACAGCCAGAGGTTGCTCTGTTCAATGAAGAATGAAGAAGCGTGTTGTCGACTGAAGAGTTGCATGGGTGTCTTCGGCCAACCAGCTCAACCGAGCGCCTCCCCCCCACATTTGGCTGTTACAGCCGCGACTCGGTCTCCTCCCCTCTTTCCCACACCATAAACTCCTAACGTTGGAATCTCCTCGTGCTGCTGCTCAGCTTTGACCCCGTGCCCGAACGCCCATTCTCGCCCAGCTTGCCCACGCCGCTCTTCCTGAGTGGCATTCGCTTTGTCTCAAGCTCACCCATCTCTTGCTGTTGCTCCCACGAGTCTCGACGAATATTCGACCCTTCCACTTCCAGCCTTGCCCGCCGCCTCGCATACGATCCCGTGACGGGAGCTCTCTGCCCCTCCTGTCTAGCATTCCTTTTGCTTCAGTGTCTCCATCTCCGTCACCCCGCCTTTTCATTATTACCATGTCCAACCTTTTTTCAGGCATGTAAGTAGCTGCGTGATTTCTTCCGTTGGATTCCGTGCACCTTTTCGTTTGCGCCCGCACCCGGCTTGTTGTTGAAAGGGCGGCAATTGGAACCCTGATCTTGAGCCCCATCCTGGAGCGCTGGACTGGAATGCCAAGGTCAAGCTTTTTTCCTTTTCGAGATGTGCTGCCTTTGGACTTGCAGATTGGGTGAGGGCGGCCGCATTTGCTGGCAGTGGTGTCCTGTCAAAGTTGCCCTGCGAGATTGGCGTCGAACATGGCGTCCGAGGCCCTCACTAACTGCAATCTGCATCCTGCTGCCTATGCTCATTGCACATCAGCCCTGCCCTGCTGGCTACTGTCGAGAAGAAGATATGTCGCAAAGATTCCCATTTCCGAGTTGCTTCTCAAACCTCAATGGCCGCCGATAGCACACTGCCGTGCGCCCACACATGTTTCTAAACTTTTGAAGCGCGGCTGCTACCACAAGCTGTGAGAAGATTGTTCCCTAACGACGAGTATAGAAACGCTCGCTTCCGAGGCGGTTCGACGAAACCGTCCGGTCAAAAGAGCCCGTCTCCGTCCACCGGTGGTCAGCCTCTGCCAGCCGATGCTTCATCTCAAGGAAGCCAGTCATCGACAAACCTGCCCCCAAAAGTCCCGCCTCTACCCAATTCCCCGTCTCTCGCCCAAACGATCGGCATGGACGAGTCAAGCGGCGCAATGTCTAGCATCGAAGATATCATTAATAACTACCACCTTCCCCGGCCGCTTCCTTTGTGGCTTAATGCCCAGTATGTTAGACACATTGTCAAGGGCAACTTTATGACTCTGAGTGCTCGGCCGAAGACGGTTGAGCAGGGAGAATGGATTGCTCATCAAGGTATGCAACATTGCCCGTCCAGCTATGAACAAAGTCACGGTGACTGACTACCGAGAAAGTTGTTGAACACTATCGAAACCTGTGGAACTTTGTTCGCGTCCTTCATGAGAAGGAAGATGACGGCACAAGCATCTGCAATCCCACGACTTGCCCTCGCATGTCTGCTGGAGCGTGAGTAACCCGTTTACGGAAAAGAAGAAGGAACAAGACACTCACACGTCGGGGCAGAAATCACTCCTTCACATGGCTGAACAATAGACGAGAGCCTGTCGAACTGCCCGCATACGAGTACATGACGTTGATGCAACGATGGATCTCGGGAAAGATTGATGACACTGCCATCTTCCCTACGGATCCTTCTGGTGTGTCATACGCCCACAACCCCAGCATTACAACCACACCTTTATCGCAGCTCTCCAACCCGGGGGAAGCCGAATACATTGGCAAACGCTCGGGTTTCCCCGAAAAGTTTATCGAGGTCTGCCAGATGATCTTCCGTCAAATGTTCCGCGTCTACGCCCATCTGTATTGGGCGCATTTCACGGAACCCTTTTATCATCTCAACCTCGAGAAGCAACTCAACAGCTGTTTCTCGCACTTTATTCTCACAGCTACAGCGCTGGACATGCTCAAACAGCAGGAGCTAGAGCCAATGCAAGCTCTGATCGACCTTTGGGCCGCCAACGGTACCTTTCCACCCGAGTCCAAGGCTTATGAGTATGCCAATCTGCGTGCTGGTGAAAAGCTCCTCCAGCTCGCCGGTGCGGCTTAATAAGGCTGTCTCGGAGTCTCGTCTTTTGGCGTGTCGCATTTTCGTTGGGTCATTTATATATCGTATGCTGCTGTTATTTTGGCACAGCATTGCTTCGAATGCATGGGCGAATGGATACATCAGGCAATATTGTTTAACGTTTTAACTTCGAGCTGGGGGTGGTGTCCGCTGCAGGCCAGAGGAGTTGCGATACGGTGACTGATTCTCAGCATGGTTAGGCGTAGCAAAAGAAATGTGAGCATGGGGAGGATACAGCCATGAGAGGATAATGGAGGCACAGTACGGAGTAGCGTGAATGCGTTTACGTATCATGGAAAGGTGGATAAATAGATGCCGCTTATACAAGCGGTGAAGCCATCCATTTGACGACGTCTTGTGCTTTTAATATCAGAGGAGCCTCTACGGGTACAGCAGTATGTGATTGTTGTCCCGTCGGGTAACTGTGATGCCCATTTGTCCGGCATAACGATTCACATGGTAGGGATGGTAGAGCAACCAAGGAAATTCGCAGCCCTGAGACGTTTTAATATTTCGAGTTAATTCGTACCGACTCCATCACAGTTGACATAATATAAGCAACTAAACAACTCGGATACAAGTCATTCAAACTCTTCTCCCACATTTCAGAGCCCAGTAATAGCCTAGGGCATCGTGTCTCTCCGCCCAAAGGTAGCAACAAGCGACAGAAACGAGCCAGCTACGAGGTCTTTGGAAAGTCTCCGCCCATAGAGTCCCTTGTCACGGTTTGTGCGGGTGGTGTGGACGCTGCTTACAATTTTTTTTGCTTTCGCGGCAGCTTTACCAAACACCAGTGCGAGCATTATGGCTATTCTGGGAACAAGACTGAAGCGGCGTTCTCTCTTTCCTTCTTTTTCTGGTATATCATGCCGCCAGGTGCACTGTAATGCCTACTATATCAGGTCTAAAACACTTGTAAACTCCCATGAGTCTTTAGACAGCTCGACGCACCCTGCGCGACCAACGTTCCCGACCACTTGTCCATGGCGTGATTAGACAGCAAGTCTTATTGCAAGGACTGGCATTATCAACTCAGTCCTTGATGCCACAATCTGCTCACACATGCCACCAAATGAATCACATTTCCACGGATATGTCCACGGATACGCCCTTGGTCAACACTCGTGAGGCTGGAAACTGAACCAACGGCCGGGACAAACAACATAAGGGATCAGAGTCAATTAGGGGTACTTGTGCATGAGAACCTTTCGGTGGCCTGTCACTTGGGGGTTTAATGTTTATTGCCTACTTTATTGAACCAACCCGACCGCAGCGTCATGACAGGAACAACGTTGCAACAGCAGGTTAGACAACGAAGCCACACTTGTAAAACCGTGAGCTGTATTCTGCATCACCAAGCCGGCTAAACAAATCCCACTACATGCTTAAACACCCATTTCGACAACTTCATACGGCCGTTCCCCAAGTAGTCTTACTGACCCCAACCAAAAGGGTACGGTACAGTCCAGACGCAGGGGTTGTGCAATGCACTCACGTTTCCCAGCTATGCATAATTGCCTGATCAAAAGTCAGAGTACAACATGTACTCCGTACATGCCCATGTGATGCGTTCTTGTGTTGCTCTCCGCATGTTGTGCCACCACGATTCGCACCAAGGTAATGCACGGCTTGTACGGAGTACTTGCTGATATTGGGGGGGCCAGAGGGGGTGATTTTTTTCTTTTTCTTTTTCTCTTTATTTTTATTTTTATTTTAATAAGAACCCAGAGCGTGTCTTGGTTGGCGCGGGATGAAGAGAACAGCTACTCCGTACAAACCACAGCAAACGTTCAACGGCTCCCCAGGGTGGTCGAATACCCGTGACATGCCACTCTAGCTCCCGTTGACGTGTCCATGCATCAAGTCTGATGGCTGTCGCACTTGCTTGCCGCGGCTTGTGTTATGGATTTCGATAAAATTAAATAAAAATGACAAAATCGCACAAGGAAAAATAAAACCCTACAAACACCGCATCCTTGAAGATTTATGACAAGCCATGTGCAGCATGTCTAAAGATTGGACTTTGGAGCTCGATGAGACATTGCACAACAATAGCCAAGTTGGCCGGGGTATTGCAGGTCCTGGTTCAAACTTGCTTTTTTTCTCTCTTTTTTTCCTTTTTTTTTGAGCACTTCTTTGTTTATAGCCCTTTGTAGCACTAACAACTTTGTCTTGAAATAGAATCGTGAATTTACGCCTTTCGAGATTGCAAGGGTAAGGATCAAGGGCTGAACAGAGTTTTTCTGACCGCAACATGGAAAGGAAGAGTGACCGCCAATTTGGACGAGCTGGGGCTTTCCCAATGAGCCATTTAGTAGGGGACTACCTGTTCCAAATATGGAATACGACAGTTGTTGGTAGCAAAGAATTCGACTACGATGCTGCGTGTTGGAACCCTCGACTCCAACTTCTTGGCCCTGTTTGTTTCCGACGGTTTTCATTGCATCTACTGCATTACATGTCCCGTTGCTTGGCAGGCCGAAAACTCCTGCAAACAGAACTAGGTGGATCTATTGGAGGTACCAGCCTTTTCGTTTGTGTG
This sequence comes from Keithomyces neogunnii, assembly GCA_020975405.1. NCBI lineage: Eukaryota > Fungi > Ascomycota > Sordariomycetes > Hypocreales > Clavicipitaceae > Keithomyces > Keithomyces neogunnii. The sequence goes on along the minus strand of JAIOWQ010000002.1, from coordinate 4,569,036 downwards.
CCATATATTTTCCAAGTGCTCACGGCTTGACATGTGCGTCTTGTCGGCTGCCCTGTTCTGTGGTTTGCATCAAAATCGTGCAGGACTTTTACATAATCACGTCCAATACCGTGTTGACTATTGGGGAAGGGACATAGTAATAATCCAAGGCTCCTGGTGAATTTGAGCCCGGCTGTGTGCTGGTATACACCACAGCAGCCCCAGAGCTCAGACCACGAAATAATGTGTCGTGTTTGGCCATGTTGCGTACCCTGAAGACCATGCCCGAGACATATTGTCCTTTGCTTTCGAAAGAAAAGAAAAAAGAAAAAAGAAAAGCCGAGGCTGCGGACACGTACCAAGGAGCTTCCTCTGGGACGGGTGCGCCAAGGTCGAAGCAGGTTCCAGACGCAGGACATTGGGAACGGGCACATGGGTCATTGGCTCTTCACAAACAGGACGGCGGTTTGTCGGCCGTGACGGTGCCTTCGTACCAGGACATGCTTCAACAGCGAATGGTTGTCCATTGTACACAATGACGTTGTGACCCTGAGTGAAGGCCGCTACCAACGTACCGCATCAGCCGTCGTAAGGGAGGGAGGCTCGGTGCCCAACGCAATCAATGACACGAGTGCGAGAAGACGATCGACGATTATGGGAACTGGAACTCTGAGCACACCGACTAAACAAAGGGGTTTGGCATATGGGGCACTATGGCCGGCCAACATGCGGCCATGAGGGACAGTGGAGCTGCTGATATCGAGAGGAAGTCGTGTGGTTGGATCACGATTTGGAGCAAGAGTCGACCAAGCCAAACCGGCCCCCATCTCACCATGGCTACACCCAGCCACCGACTGAGGTGAGATGGAGAGGCGACGACTCTGAGTGGTGTTTGGGCGCATGGCGAGAGCCACCAGATGGACGCTGGATTTAGCATCCTGGGATGGGCAGAACGATTGGAGAGGGGGGGGGGGGCAAAGACAGTCGGCCTGAGGTAGGGTTACGATGACAAGACTCGTTCCTCTGCCTTGACGGCCCATGACTTGATGGATGCGAAGAGACTAATCGGACGATCACGTCGCAGATTTTGCTAGAGGGCAGATGCAACCCGGGTCAGGTGGTGATGGCGGCGACGGGAGCGACGGGAGCGCCGGCCATGTGTTGAGACATTGTTTTGTACCGCCACCGCACCCAGGTGTGGAGGGATACTTTAGAAGTTTGGACCCTCTCCCGACCCTTGGGAGGAGAGGTGCCAGCAGGCTCTCGGTTGTCCTGCTTCCCTCATTGGTGGTGCTGGAGATGCGGGAGAGCCAAGCCCGAACAGGCAGTGGCATCCTGCTCGCCCGTCCCTCGAATCCACAGAACCCACAGAACCCACACAACGGCAGTGTGGCAGGGCAGCCTTCAATGTTGGAAGCTCTGTCTGCTCCCGCCTGATGGGCGCCATGTCCCCTGCTGAGACGTGCGGCCTATCGAAATTTCGCGCTGCTGCTCCTGTGACGGCTTTTGGACCGGCGCCAAAAGAAACCATGGAGGGCCAGCCGGCGAGAATGTCGACCTTTGGCTTCAGGGGCATCCTCCTGATGACCAGCAGCGACCCTGTGCCACTGATGGAGCAAATGGGAATCGATCCCATGGTGAAGCACCGGAGCGTCATGACCCATCACTTGAGCATCATCTCCCGCAGACGCGTGTTCCTTCATGATAACCCGCTTTGTGGGTGTGGCTCAGCCCGGCAAGCCTCACAGGCTCACACTGAGACGGATTTAGCAGCCATGGTCAATAATTCCAGAGTAAGGTAGCCGGCCGTTTCTGCCCAACCTCTTCACCCCGTACGTCAAGACGCTCTGCGACTCGTCCCTTTGTGTTGACCATGACTCTGGCGCCACCGCCCGTCTGTTCCTCAGTGGCTCCTGGCTTGTCGCATTGCTTCTGCCCAGCGCTTTTACTGGTCTCGCGGGCCGGCCCCGGTGAGGTAGCGCCGTCTCGTGGGCTCAACGAGGCGCACATGCCACTTTTCTTGTGCACAATCCTCTGCTCGATCGCATCTCTGAACGCTCCAAGGAAGAGGCTGACTCTGCTTTCTCAATACCCGAAGGGACCTAGACAGCGGCCGACATGTCCCAGTGGAGTATCAAGAACACACAGACAACGAGACGAGAAGGTTCGAGTTTTTTTTTTTCCATTTTTTTCCATCCATTTTCCCCACCAGGATTTGCCTCGATGCCGAGCCGAGCCCACGTTCCAACAAGACTCAAGAGCGTCCCCCGGAGGGGCTGATATTTTGCTCGACTGTTCTAGAAGCGCGCGCCTCGAACAACAGCCAATAGTTGAGCAATTGCGACCAATCCCAAATCCAGATGAAATCGTGGATAAATGCAATGTGCTACTGGGCAACTATGCTGCTGCTTGATGACTGGTCTGGTGTCACTGACATATTTCAAAGACTGGCTGGCTGTAGGAGTACAGAATTTGTGTCAGAAGGACCAGCTTGTTTCCGCATGTAAGAGCTCGGAGAAACCTTACACAAATGTAGCTAGATGGCTTCTTAACTTGCGATCAGCTTGGGCAGTGCTGTTCGGATCCCGTACTCTTACGGGCCAGTCACTCTCCATCCTGATACTGGCCGCCTTGCTCTCGGCCATGTTTTTGGCCACTCAATGCTATGATGCCCAGAGGTTGCACACCCAAGTCGCTGTGTAGGTGTGCAAGCCCATGTATGTATTTTGCTACACACACTATCTCGCCGTCCTCTGTCTCCCTTGATCCCTGCACAAAGGACAGGATCCATGTCAACAAAAACTTGGTCGCCTCCGCTTTGAGTCTACAACAACTGGGCACCAGTGGTGGATACGGAAGCCTGGCAGGAGGAATAGAAATTGAACCAAAACGCTGGTATGGATGCCCAAGCAAGCATCGAGCACACGGTTCGATCTGGACTCGTGTCCCGGCGAGGCTTGTCACAGGACCTGAGATTCAGGCCATGTCTTTGGGGGTCCCTCAGAGTGACAGCTGAGCGTTGGACCACGCCGGACCACAGAGAAAAGACATCCGTTTGGACGGGCGTCTCATCATGTCATCTACTACTATCTTGTACGCTCTCTGGCCGGTTGCTGGTTTATACCATCATCATGCACATGTACCGACAGCCATGGGGTTGGAAGTATGAAAGACGTGCAGGCCTGCCGCCGCCTCTGGCCCTTTTTGGATTGGCTCGACTGCTTCAAAACCGCTGTACGGTTGCTGTCTTTGATACGCAGCCCAAGCGAGCGAGAATCTCGAGCAAAGGATTCCACGATCAAGGGCGGGAGGTACAGACAAGACAGCATCTGGTTTGGGCATGTCCAGTCGATGCATTTAGACAGCCGTGGGCTCACAGCTGCATTCTTCTTCTTGCTCGGATTGCTCTCCCCATCTCTCTCTCGTGTGAGCCCCGAGTACATGCCGTGTCTGAGCCTTGGTCAGCTCTGGCCGAGGAAGGTCGTGCTGTCTTATTTGGAACTCAGGTCCGCCCGTGATGTTTTGGTCTAGTCCACCCTCCGTATCCGTCCCGCACATGGCGCGGGCGGATGCTCCCTCTAACCCTGGTCATTACTTTATGCTGTAAGTACTCTGTACTCCGTACCTTGGCAAGTAATTCACGCCCAAGGATTTTCAGCACTGTCTGGCTGCTGCCAGTTTATGAGTCTCATCGGTACGTTCCTCCGTACTCCGCACATACCGCCACGGCTGTTGCACCTTCCCACCGTTGACAGTTTCCCACAGTTTCCCTCCCCAAGTCCCTCAGGTGTCACACACCCTCCTCCACGCACCCAGGCCGCAACAGACCACCACCCCCCATGCCATTGTCATTCCCACCCAGCCGCTGGCGTCCAACACCCACACAAGCCGAGTACATAATCTATCTGCCTCCTCCCCTCCCTCTCTTTAGTGTTCTCTATTGCCCATAGCCAAGTATTCCTCCATTCTCACGACAAGACGGTTGCTGTCTCTTGTCGTCTTCTTTTCCCCCCATACCCTTATTTTTGCCCCTTCTTTTGCTCCAGCCCACAGAGCGTTGCGCTTGCTCTGCAACCACTACATTCCGCTGGCTTTATTTCTCACTGGACCTGAGACCAAAGATTCCGACTCCGAACCTCCCCGCAGCCGCATGAACATAGATACTAGATGCACAACTAGCATTCGCCTCGTCTGCTGGACCGTTTTGCGAAATTCCGACTAGTCGCAATAGTTGTCTATACTGTGTAAGTGAGAATTGTACAGCCCCAGCAGCAAGCAGCAGACGCAAATCCGACATTCCGTCTAATTATATATATCCTGTTACTCTACGGGCCAAATTGACATGTCCAAAAACTTCTCCTTTGGCTTGGGGCCTGCCTTGTTCGAGAGCCCATGCACTCGTTCCTGCATCCCAACGCACGCATTAACCATCTCGTTCCTCCAACGTTGCCGGTGTAGTACACTTGACAACTTCCCCAGGACGCTGAGCTAACCCACGATGCACTAGGTCCCCAAATCCTGTGGCCTTGGTTGGACACAACGGACTTCCTTTCGTGCTTCTCTTCTTGCACAGAACCCCTTTCTCTCGTTCATCTCTGGCCTGTTTGGTGTTGTTTATAGCAGCTGCGTCCGAGTTTGCCGATATAATGGCTTCGCATTTCTCCATGCAGCCCTTCTTCAGACCCACGCCTCTTTCTGTGGACACACACCATGCGCAACATAAGTACTTTGACGACGACGACAAGGGAGTTACACTAGATGATGGGCCTCTTGAGCATGGCACGATGGACTCAGCGTTGGATCTGTCGCCACCCATGGCGAACAGCCGGAGAGAATCATTCGCCGTGGGCAACGCGCTCTTCTCCCCCAAGACGGAGGATTGGCACTCCGTTGATATGCAGTCAGTGCCTTCCAATCCTTTCCCGGAACACAGCGGCGCCAACGACATGATTGGACCCAGCCCTTTCATCCAGTCACAAGCCCAAATTTTCTCTCAACATGGCAATCAATGGGCCATGGGCAACAACTCGGGCCCCGAGACTCAAATGCAGCAGTATGAAACCGTTCCTGCTGCATTTGATGCCAGCACCTCTGTCTTCCAGCGACCGTTGCAGAACCACGACCCGTTCCACAACCCGGGCAACATGTTTGCGTCGCTTCAGCCTGGAGACCAGTCCATACCAACGTCTCCCCAAAAGGAGTGGATGGTGCCTGCCCAGACCATGAACAAGAGCATGCAACCTGGAAGCCCCATCATTCGGTCTCACAACGATCTCAGACGGGGCGACGGTATTCGCAAGAAGAATGCTCGCTTCGATATCCCGGCTGAGCGCAACTTGAGCAACATAGATTCCCTCATTTCTCAGTCTACTGATGAACAAGAGATCAAGGAGCTGAAGCAGCAAAAGCGCTTGCTTAGAAACCGCCAAGCAGCGTAAGTATTGTCCCGTATTGTATTCCTGACCTTGCAAATCAGTTACTGATGCATTGCCGACAGCCTTGATTCGAGACAACGGAAGAAGCAGCACACTGAACGACTGGAGGACGAGAAGAAGCAATACACCGCCCTCGTAACCGACATGGAGGAAGAGATATCCGCTTTGAAGGACAAGTCTGATTTGCTAATGCAAGAAAAGCAAAATCTCATGGGCTTTGTCGAAAGGCTGCGACTTGAGAAGGATGAAATGATCCGCTCACACACTCTCGAGACTGGCGAGCTGCGAAAAAAGGTCAATGTACTCACAGAACATGTCCAGAGGCTGGAGAGCCAATCCATGGCTGCTTCAGGCTCCTCGGGGGTAAACGATGCCTTCTCTGACAACTTTGGAGGCATGGAAGGGATAGGCATGCCTGGAGCTTGGGACAACCCCAACTTTCTTCACGATTATTCCTCGGAGCCGCAGAATATTAGACCGCAAGTATCGCTCGTACCAGCCAAGAGGAACGACGGCTCGATGGCCGCAATCGAGGGCGACAAAGGATCCTCACAAGGAGGCTTGCTGTTTATGCTGTTCCTTGTTGGAGCATTCGTCATGTCTAGCCGGTCCATGCCTGCCATCCCGCGCGTATCCGAAGATGTCCGAGCCGCATCGGCCACCCTCCTTGATAATGTTCTCAAAGATGCGGGTATCAACTCGGCATCAACAGGAATGCAAGTCGTCGCTCCTCAGCCGTCTGGTTCTAGCTGGATGCACCCGCAGGCCACAGGGAGAGGCATGGCAGATATCAACATGGAGGGCGCTGCACCATCGATGCTAGAGGAACTTGGCGACACGCTGACCCAACCAACCTCGGACCAGATCAATGAGCAAATTTTCTCGCTCTCAGCGGCACAGTATGACGGTGTGAACAATCACGAATTCTTGCACAGCGCCCCAGAAAGATCTACGAGCCAAGGACGCAAGAACCTCGCGGAAGCCCTGACAGCAATGCGCGCAGCCAACAAACAAGGAGGTGCTGCTGATGTATACACACGGTCACTTCTCTGGGACCAAATCCCCGGCGATGTCGTTCGAAATTTTGCTAAAATGGTTGCGGAATGCAACAATGCACAGAATGAGCAGCAATGCAACGAATCACAATGATTACGACGTGAAATGATACAGCAAAACAAAAATGAATCTCACGATGATGAAATATATGACGCCCTCGGAACGTTTTAATGACAATATCTTTTCTCCTTTGATTGCCCTTTTGATTATCATTGTTATCGCTATTTATACTCGCCTCTAGTCGTCGCTTTGACGAAGAGACTCAACACCCAAATGTCGCTCTGCGTACATGAATCAGCCTAACAGACCAATTGCTCACGCAACGAATTGTTATTTCCTATCAGCTGCGTCCTTGTGTGAATTTATGACAATGATGGAATTTTGTCCTCTTTTATTCCTTTTCTTTTTTTTCCTCTTCTGGTCAACTATTTCCTTGAGGTTTTGAACTTTATGGGTTATTTTGTTAATAGCGAGCGAGCGAGCGAGCGAGCGAGCATTGAGTTTTGTATTTATCAATTCTGTCGTTGGGTTATGGACTTTTCCGCCCTTGCCCATTCCTTGGTTCTGGTTTGGTGACTCTGGGGATTCTTGAATAACAGGACATACTTTGGTATGGTATTGTCGAAAGGCTCCGGCCCACCATTCTTGTATATTGGAAGAGGGAGGGATTATGAGGCTTGAGGCTCTGCATCAGCCACGGGAGAGACGGAGGGTTCAACGGCAGACCGGAACGATGAGATGGCCACCATCCATCAGGCGTGGATGAGTGATGGGCTCCTTTTTCCTTGGAGTTGTAGGGCGTCGCCGCAGGCAAGCGACAAGCAATGCCTTTGCTAGCTGAGGGTCTTTTGTTCTTATTTTCTTTTGTGGATAATGACATATGATAGCGAAGGCCTATCGTGACAACAATGACTAGGGCAGGCCTCAATGACGACTAGGCATATCTTCCCACTTGGCCTGTCTCGTTGATGAATGTGTATGTGACACTGGACACGACTACCTGATGGTGTGCAGCCGTGTATTCACTCTACGGAGCTTGTGTACCTTGGGGTCACGACACATGGGGACCAAGTTGATCTGTTCGCATGCAGGGAGAGGCTGGAGAGGCTGGAGAGGAAGGAGGGAAGGGGCATCCGGAGCATCTGTTCTCAGCAACGTGACGATGGTGACAAGCAAGAGGCTGCAAGCTGCACACGATAGGAAAGACCACAGCCGCCGTATACGGCTTTTTTTTCAAGATGCACCCCCGGCAGGCAGACAAGGGGCAGGTTTCCGCCAAGCAAGGCCGTTTTAGACGGTTTGCGAAGTATAAAAATAAAAATAACCAGCCTCCCCAGCCACGACCGATGAGAAATCGACAGACCAAACTAGCTTTTTCGCATTATTGTACAGATTTAGAACGGCGCGAGACATTGTCTCAGACGTGGGGGCGGGTCTCACACCGCCTGCGCATGTGCCTCCAGTCCCCGGAGCTATCGTGACCTTTTTTGTCTTTCGCGCGGTGCGGGTTCGGGCTTTTTAGCGCGCGACTTTCGGTCTGGCATGTGGATTCTTACTCCGGCCCACACTGTTCTAACGCACATGTACATGGCACAGTGAGTTCGCATGACACTTACTTGCAAGCCAGATTCCGGTATTTGCATTGAAATAGCTTGCATGGATCTGCATCTGCGTATGATGAGGTGCGAGACGCTACAAGCACCGCAATATGATGAGGGGGGCTGCAAAAGAATGCGATTCGCAGTGTCTGCGCAACTACTTTTTGCCCTGTTCCTTGCACTCTTGCGACTTGGTTCATTACGCTGCTACTTCCGATTTCATGAGCGGGAACCACGGATGCAGTGCATTTGTGTAAATTGAGGTGGGCAGAGGGACTATCACACTACACACGATGCAGTCACTGCATGGGATACCGTCTCGGAGAGGTGGTCGCTTACACTAGTACGGAGTACTTTACTTGTCATTGATGTATCTGGCAAACCCCACGGATAGAATACAGACATCAAGGGATGTTTCCGGCTCTGGGAGACGGGTACTCGAACGACGGGATTACGCATCACGCGCCGTGTTACACGGCCAAGGGGCAGCATGTACTCCGTACAAGACCCCATAAGGATCCAAGTGGCAGGTTGTTTGGCGAATACCCTTTGCTCAAGTGCTACTTTCCCTCTGGCGGATCGTACTTTGGTTTCCATATCCTGGAAAGCCGCGTCAGAGTTCTTGCATCCCAAGGTGGCTCTGGGCATACGTACCATGAGTTACCGAGCGTCTTGTTGCCAGCCTTTTCTGCTAGCCGGTAATACCGAGCCGCGGTGTACTGTTGCAGTGGTTCTCCGAGTCAGCCTCGTGCTCGCAGGTGGACAGGTGACAGGAGTGACATTTTGCAAACATTGAACCCCCCGCAACGTAATGCGCCCGCAGCTGCAAGGCAGCCGCCGTAGCTGGGGAAGGATACCAGTGCATGTGGCTTGTGTGATGTTTATAAGTTACTTCGTGATAGGTTGAAAGCGGGGGCGGAGAGAGGAGGAGGGTTCATGCCCAACCCAAACGGTTGGGCAGCGAGGAAACAGCAAGACGCTGGCTGCGAGAAGCCCGCTGCCTGCTTGCGCACAACAGGCGAACAGGGGATTGCTTGGATGGATTTACCTTGTCCTTTTTGCACCCGAACCCTTCGAGGTAGCACCAGGCAGCTTCGTTCATGGCATCTATCGCACGGGGTTATTAGCATGTCCGAGTTCTGCGGGCGTGCGCAGGGACGAACCGCTATCTCCGAGGTTCGCAGCCGTCTCATAGTACTAACGATGCATGTCAGCTCCCTGTACCTTACACGGGGAAGCGGTTTCCGTAGCGACTTACCTGCTTTGCCGCAACGGGGTCCTTCTCCATGCCCCATCCGTTGCGGAAGCAGTTTGCAAGCTCAAAGATGGCCAGAACCAGCTCTCCCTTGGCAGCACCGCCCTTCTTCATGCCCGCCTGGAGAGCCAGCTGCTCAACCGAGGCCGAGTTTGATGCTGCTGCGCTGAGATACTTGACAGCCTTGGCGGGATCTGGATCACAGCCCCAGCCATGTCTGTGGCGGAAATCATCATGACTTTGTCAGCGCGTGCTACAAAACGCCCTCCTCCCCCCTCTCTCCCCGATGCTGATTAGGTAGACCGGAAATCGCTTACCGTAATGCAAGCCCGTACAGAACCTGGCTGAGCGGGTTGTTCGCGCCCTGCGGATCGGCCAGCCTTCCAAATATCATGGTGGACTGCTCAAGGCTTCCCTCCTCGTGCAAGCGGATGGCCTCCTGGATGTCGTCATCTATGGCCTGCGAGGAGCTGGGGCTCCTCCTCCTCCCCTGGGTGCCGGACGTCAGGCTCATCTGTGACACTGCCTCGGACAGCGCAGGAGTCTCGGGCCTGCTGCGGGCGAGCTCGTTCTGTCCGGCCAGAATGGTCGCCCGCTGCTCCCACTGCGACTGGTCCGTGGGGTCCGTGGCCGTGATGGCAGGCAAGTCGGTCGGAACATATTCAGACGACTCGGTCTGCTTGTTCAGGTGCAGCATGTCCGAGAGGCGCCGTCTGGACGAGTGGCTTGCCTGCGAGGAGACAGAGGTGCTGCGCGACCGACTGGACCTGAAGACATCGAGGCTTCGTCTCGGCGACCGCACCGATGCCTTTGGCGAGAGCAAGTGTTCATGCGGCCCGCCGCTGGGCGCATGTAAAACCTCCTGCGAGCTGGTGTCTGTCCGAATGAATGTGAACTCGGGGCCGTTCAAGCGGCGCACGGCATCCTCCCTGCTGCCGGCGCTGCTGTTGCCGTCCAGCTCGTCCTTCTTCTTGAGCATGTCTCGGAGACCCATTGTGTCTCGCGTCGTTGTCTGCGAAGACGGCTAGTGTTGCCTTTTTTTTTTCCCTTTCTTTTCTGCGCTCTGCGCATATGTATGTATCGCAGCTGTTGCCGAGCTCGCGCACCGACTTCATACACGATTTCTTCAGCCTTTGTGGTGGCTTTCATAGACCAGCGGCGACGCCGTTGTCGTCCCCCTTCATGTGCTGCCGTGCGACGCTGTACCCGCGGGTTGTTACGAGTTCGATAACCCTTTCGGCTGCCGATACTCTACTTTGTTTGGAAGCTGACATGGAGGAGGGGGGGGGAGGCGGAGCTGTGGCGGTACCAGACGACTGTGGTAGCTCTGCCTCTCAGCCCTGTGCTTCCGCAACAGCACCAAAGGCCTTGGTTTCCTTGCGACAGATTTTGTTACAGTGGCATTGTTCGTCGTGACATCGTTGATTGACGCCGTCGAGAACCAAGCCCTTGGTGGTGGTGTTTCATGCTGCTGCACCAACAAACGTAAACTTGAAAAGCTGGCAAGACTCGGGGAATTTTGACATAGCGCTGGTCTGACGTGTTTGGACTGGAGCACTGATTCCCCTGAGTTCCCTAGGCCGTGGCGCTGATGGTCGGGGGGGAGGGGGTTGTGCCTCTGGTGCAGAAGTGCGGGGTATGGAGATTTATTTGTGGCCAAAGTCGGTTGCCAAAATCAGTTGCCAAAATCAGTTCGCTCTTGATGGCTTCTGTACATGGATGGCTGTACGTGGATGGCTGCACATAACGGCACGTCGTGCGGACAACTTGGCCATGTTGATATATAATTACATGCAGACGTACATGTCGCGCAACGACTGACATGAGTTGCTAGCTAGCTTGTTCTATTTTGAATTATAAACCATGTCTCTATCGTCTATCGTAATCCTCATCCTCGCCATGCTCATTCCCGCCTGTTTCTTTGCGGGCGCATCGAATGGCATTAGCAGTCCGGCGTCATCGACAGCCGACAGCTGCTTCTCTTCCCCCCATTCAAAAGCCCGCGACCACATGTCATGGCTGGGAATTGCTCAGCAGAAATATACACCGCCATCACTGGTCAGACTGGGCGCCTGGCGTCCACATCTTGCGCAGACGGTATTCTCGGGCCAAGAGGGGCAAAGAAGCACACAAAAGAGACGTTTCAAAGCTAAAGGGGTATAAAGTCTTTTTGGTTTTCAAAGTCGGAGTGGTCCGACTCGGCCTCGATGAAATCCGCAACTTCATCCGAGTCAACATCATCAGAGTCAGCCGGTTCTTCGTCGCTGGATACATCTTCATCCTTGGCTTCGTCGGCCTTGGCCAGGTTTCTTAGGACGCTTGCCCTTTCACGATGGAGGAGTTTACATCCCTTGGTCTTGCAGGCGCCGGTATTGCTAAAGTCAGGACATTCGTAAACATGACGCTCGGAACAAGCCGCTCCCTTGTCACAGTAGCCGTAGAATCCAAATGCTTCGCAAACCAGAGCCCCGGGGGCTGCCCTGGAGTGCGTATACGGGCAGTCGGCATTTGTACAGTGGCCCTTGGCGTAGTGCAAACAGTTCGGGACGCGTTCGGGGGATGCATCATGGGACAGGTCGCACGACTCGCCGTTGGGGCACTTGCCATTCTTCAAGAAGTCCTTGCATACAGCAACTTTGGTGGGATCGTGTTGGTATCGGCAGTTTGGGCCCTTGGGGCATGAACCTGCGACGATATCGCTGTTAGTACATACCCAGACGCGCGTGCCGGGGCTCTCCCGTCTGTTGCGAGCGCTGGACCGATCTAGTTGAGAAAATACATTACCCGTCGTTGAAAATGCTTTGCATGGTTGAAAAACCTTGTTTCGCGCTCCAGAGCGGCTATCCACCGTCAGCGTGTCGACCATTGCGGTTCTGGTGACATACCGGTGGTTTTGGACGATTCTGTTTGCCACAAGATTGCCAGTTTTTGTCCGATGAAATCTGACACCGGCCACCACTGCCGTCTTTGGAGTCGCCGAATGTTGATCTGCCAGGGCCCGGGCGGTTAGCCATGCATGCTCAATGTCAGGCCGAGTGGCTCCATTGTTGGGCCATGTACCTGTCGACTTGACCAGTTTCTTGCCGCCCTCGGCTACGCGGAAACGAATGCCTTCAATCAAAATCTCATTTCTGCCTACACCGGGGTTAGGATTAGCAGTCGCGTCATTCGCGCGGGCCTGGCTGAGCAAGAAATCCTTCAACTGCGTCTTCTCGCGCATCCGTCGTGATTTCAAATCCTTTTCTCTCGTCTCCTGTATAGCTTTGGCTCGATTCTGAGTATCTTTTTCATAGACGTTTGCATTGATCAGCTGTCGATGCCGGTCGTTTCTAGAGACCCAGCCGTTGTTTCCAGTTGTCGAACCCGGACTGGGTGCATTGGAACCCGGTGCAGATCGTGACTGATTCAGATGAAGAGTTCGATGACGATGGCTGGCCTGTGGCCGCCCAACTCTGTAGCTCGACCCGTTGTAAACGCTGGGCGAACGGTACGCATTTGCGCCTTTGTTCAAGTCAGTACCATTCCAACCCTCTGAATATATCCTCAACGCACGTTGGTAGCCATTTGGCTGGCGACCAGTTGCGGCCGCGGCTTGTTGACTTTTGTGTCTATTGATTTGGCCTGAGAGTGGTCAGTGGCAAAATAGGGCATGAGGGAGCAGAAGAAACCCAAGGTACCTGCGAGCTGGCCTATGCGAGCCAAAAGCTCCTTTTCCTCCTCGGACATTTTCAAGCCTGGATCACACGGATACCAGGACTTTGTTTGATGTGAAAGGAGAAGGCTAGGTCGGTAATTTGAGTGATGGAGAGCGGGTTAAGGGCTTGAGTGCGGCGCCTGTTCTTCAGCATGACAGCATGGGGCCGCCTGAACAGGAAAACCGCCAGGCGCCTTTAGTCAGCGGAGCACGGGCCCAGTACTGCTTAGTGGTTGCCGAACGGCGACGCGTAGCCAATGAACAAAGAGGCACTGGGACTATGGTGCAGCACAAACAAAGGTTCAAAGAACAAACAACCAATTTCGAACCGGCCATTGTCACAAGTGTACGCGACGACTGTACAGGCACCTGAGATCTTTCCCTGCCCCCACTTCAGATCCGGTCAAAGCCGCACACGGCGCAAAGTCGATCGCGCCTCGCTCATTCCTGCTGGCAAGATCGCTCGGCAGCCATGGCATCGTGGCATTTGCTCGACGAGAAAAGCGAATCCGAGCTTCACAAAACGCGACTTCTCAATGTTGAGGAGAAGCCCTTTAAGAGAATTACCAAGCGCCTGTCCACCATTTCCTCCACCGTCTCTACAGTCACGCAGCATGCCACCCCGACGCAAAACGGCTCGGATGCGACAAACCTTTCAACACAGGAGAGCCTAAGGGAAGACCTGACGCTCGATTTTGCAGCCTTTGACAGCAGCATTGCGCGTCTTCAGTTCCTCCACGATGCAAATCAACGCGAGCGCGAGCGATATGCTGCCGACCAGCAACGCATCCTGGCAGAATGCCAAGCGGTCAGAGCCAGCAACGGTCAATTAAGGGAACAGTTGGACTCTGCGCGAGCGACACTCGCCCAGCGGAAGAAGTTCGACGACTTGGCCGAAAAAATCACATCAAATAGATTACTACGCCCCCGGGAGGACCAGCTCGCCAACCTTGCGAAACTAGACGAAGAGTGCAAAGAACTGGAACGAGAGAGCGAAACGTACAAGGAAACCTGGAAGGAACGCAGAGAGCAGTTCAACAGAATCATGGAAGAGGGCATGATGCTAAGACGGCAGATTCGCGATGAAAAGGAGGAAGTGGATCGTCGTGAGGGCATGAATGAGGAAGGGGAGGATGAAGCTGATGGGGAGAGGGAAGGCACAACACCAAGACCAGTTCCGAGTGGCAATGCGACACCGCATCCCGACGGTGAGATGCAGGTCAAGGGCGGTAACGATGCAGAGAACGAAGATGAGACCACAGGTGCCGGGGCGTCAAGCAGGGATAGGACGCCTTTGGAAGGCACTCCTGCGCCCGACAAGGCGGGATCAAGAGCAACCCCAACACCCGCCGAGTCGACGGCATCAGCGCCACAGGTGTCAGGGCAATACTTGCAGGTTCCTGGGGGAGCAACGCCGTCGCAGCAAAGCGATCAAGGGGCTGGAGATGTAGACATGGAAGACCAAGAAGACACCCAGAGAACGGGACGGGACAGGGAGGAGGGCGAGGACGGAATGGAAGTTGACGAGTAAGACGGCGAGGTTATTGGATGCTTTGCCTTGGGGCATGTACTTTTATACTTTGCAGCTATGATGCCACAAAAAGAAACATAAAACAGAGATGATCCCTCACGATGCCAATATCGCGACTTGGCCCAATGTCTCCATCTCACTGCTCCGGTAACACTTACTCAGCCTTAGCCTTTGCCTGTTCAAGAACGCGTTTTGCATTTTCCAAGTCTGCCGAACCACCAGCTTCTTCAGCCAACGCAATCTGATCCTCCAACTTAGTCAGTGCAGCCGCAATTCTGTCTTTCAACGGTCCAAAGACAGCCTTTGTCTGCTCAACGGCAGTTTTCTGAAACAAGAGTAATGTCAGCTTTCGCTTCTTCCGCCCCAAGACCAAAACCATGTCCTCCCAACTGAACTGGGGAAAAGGGCACCGCATACATTCTGCTTCAGCATAAACTCCGCATTTCCATCCTCATCGCCGCCACCGCTGCTGATGCTCTCTTCTAGCTTCTTCACTTGTGTCTCCTGCTCAGCCAGTTCCTTGTGATACGAAGCTTCTTCTTTGAGGAGCCTCGTTACCGCACCGGCTGCGATGGCAAGCTGTGATGGGGGAGGCATCTTGCGCTATGGCGTGGCAGTTTCGCGTGCCGAAGTAATTATGTGAGATGGTCGAAAATTGGATTTAGCGAGTCTCGGTTTGAAAGCCTGCCTTGGTGTGTTGCGACGGGGCTTGAAATGTTGCTGCCTGTTTGCTGCGGAAAGAACCTTGGTTGAGTGCCCCAAGGTTCAATGTAGACGTGGGGTGAAACGGCGGGGCCACTTCCGCCATGGTCTAACAAGGGCAGTAGAAGGACGTCCAAGTTTCGTGGCAAGTCATCAACAATCAACCCCATCGGTTTCAACATGACTAACCTCTACATCATGACATCAAGCTCGAGAAGCGCACATTCACAAACGGTCAAACCGTCTTTTGAGGTAATTGTCGGTAATCATTTTAATTTTACTAGCTACTTTAATTGAATCGTTCGTTGCCTTGTCCGAAATCAGCACTCTCGCACAAATAGACCAGCATTCAAAAGCAAAATCGCGTTTCGCTGTCGAGGTCCATGTCCCACACCAACTTCAGACACTTTTGCTCTCTCTTCATAAACATCCCTGATCAGGTGAACCCCTTTGCGATCAATGGTATCTTCATATCAACGCCCACAACGCCTTCTGACTAGTCCAACAAGCCAATGCCCAAGAAATGCGCGAATCCAGTATAATACACGAGCACACAGTCAATGTCCCTAGCCAACTTAGTAGTCCAGACAGACAACATACCACGCCATAATTATTCTTTTGTTGCGTCATGAAATCAAGAATGATATGTCATACGACATCCTGTTGTGTCTCTAAGCCTCTACGGCAACCGCAGTTGCACTGACTGCCGCAGGCTCAGGCTCGTTCTGGTTCGAAATCTCGCCGCCGGCTTCTCGCTCAGCCCAGTCTCCCCACAGCCCCCTCTTTCCGCGAACTCTGATGGGAGCCCCCAGGTCAGGTCCCTGCTCCACCTTGATCGCGTCCTTGGTAGCGAGTACAAGACATTCGAAGAACATCTTGGTGGCCTCTGCCTTGGTGGTTTGCTTTTCCGGCAACAGATTTTGGAAAACAACGGAACTCTTCTTCCTCTTCTCAGCATTTGTGGCAGCCTCGGCTCCAAACAAGTCCCGGAGAATGTGTACAGCATGCTTTGTGCCAACTGAAACCGGACCGCTATCCTGGGGATGCACAAGCGGTGCCGTGGTTTCGTCAAAAGCGTTCGACGGGCTTCCTTCACGCTCAAAGTGGTCGTCATCACCCGCGGCAGGAATCTCGAGGATGGTACCGTCGGCGGCCACGCTGTGGCTGGGCATGCCATCGCCGTCAAAGCCAAAGTCTGTGTCGTCTCCGAGTTCCAGTCGTGGTGACTTGATAGCACCAGCATCACTGTCCACATCAGCAATGCCACTATCCCGTTTTCTCTTGAGTTCGCTCATTCCCCGGATGGCATCCAACGAGAGCATGCCTCGAAGCTCTGGCGCCCAAGCTGAGCTGCGGCCGTCGGTCATGATGGATGAGACAAATCCACCAGTCTTTTGCATATCCATGAGAGCAAGCAAGAACGGGTCTCGGGGAAGGAACGAAGCAGGTTTGATGATGTTTTGTCGATCAGCTTGTTGCTGCTTGATATGACTACTTGATAGCGCAATCTCGTCATCAGGCATCATGATCTTCTGCTTCTTTGCCCGTTGAGCAGGTCTGCGGACAATGGTATGCTCCGTGTCTTCCGTGGGCTCATAAAGATCAGTGTGATTGTGGCGGGAGTACTCCGTCTCAATCTCCTGTGCCAGCCTCTCGTCAATATCGGAGAGTGGAGATTCGGATATTCGGGTGCGAGCAAGATTCGTGGTCGAAGCCATTCCGGGCATGGCAGATTGGTCGTCCATGTTGAAACCAAAATCATCATCCCCCATGGCAATATCGCCTTCGCCGTCAGCTATCCGGACGGGCGGGTCACCGAAGTCAGTCGCGTCCTTATTGTGTGTCATAACATCAAGGTCGCTCAACATGTCGTCTTCAATGTCGCGTGGTGCGGGGGCATCTCGACCCTGTTCAATACTCTGGCTCAAGCCGTCGTCCATGTTGATGCCGAAATCTAGCTCGAGGTCCAAATCGCCCATGGGTGCAAAGCTGTCATCAACATTATCGTTGCCATGTAAAAACTGGCTGACTTCAATGTCCTCTTGCAAATTGATATCCCTGTTGTTGTTGGCGCGCCCCTTGCGACCGACTGGCGTTGCTGTGATATCATCAACTTGCGACAAGAGCCATGACGCATCGGGAGGAGGTGGCAGTTCAAGGTTATCATAGGGTGTGATTCGATCAGGCAAAAGCAGAGCTTCGCGATTTGGCATTTGCAAATTAGCAGCCATATCATTGTTTCCGCTAGAACGAAAGGCCTATAAATCCCATGTTAGCGTCATCAGCATGCCGTTATCCAGGGAAGAGACCCACCATCTTGATCTTCATCATGGCTTCATTGCAGTCATCCAGCAAATAACGCGTTTTTCGTTGATATATTCTCACGACACCAAGCAAGAGTTGCCCGCTCAAACGCAGAGCCATAGGCGCTTGATTCGGTGTGATGATGGCCTCAACACTGTCGGTAACATTGGACTGGAGAATGTGGTTCTTGGAGAGCTTGCGCTCCAAGTTTGCTGACAGCCAGACGCGAGCCAGAGGCCCGCTCTTCTGGAGGAGCGTCTCCGAGTAGAACATGGTGGCGCTTGGCGACGCGACACGACTACTCGTATGGCTCGAAACGAGCAAGCAGACGGCGGTTTAAGAATATCCCACCAAGATCGTCCAGGGCAACCGTTGGTGGCGTGGCGGAGTTGAGAGAATTCGTGTAAACAGTCCGACCTGGAGCGCGTTATGAGGGTAAACAAGGACTTGACCGTGTCGACAGTCTGCAACGCGCGAAAAAAGGCTGCGCAAAACCGTAGAGCAAAGCAAACAATCGGCCGGCTTGACAAACGTGTCCGCGACAGAGAGAAATGGCGAAACCGAGCGATAAAGGAGCGTGGATGCGAGGGTTGAGATTAGAGGCTGCTGGGCAGGAGCGACCAGTATCTGTGGAATTAACGAGGTGGTTGGGGGGGGGAGGAGCGTGAAGGACGGAAGAACGGTCCTTCCGCAGCATCACTACGGGGACAACAGTAAAAGTGGGCCTTCTAACCGACTTTGGAACCTGGGACCCGGATGCATTCATCGGCCCAAAGGGTGCAGAATACAAAAAGGTACTTCCACTCTCCACCACTTTGGAATGAATACTCAGCGATGGAGGCTGGCATTGATTTCTGCGGCCTCGGATCTTGTGAGTATGAATGTATCCAATACCAATTAATGAATATGCCTAAGAATGGCCGGGTACCAATGTTTCATACCGCCCAGCACGCATACATTATGAAGCCATGGCCATGTACATCGGCTGTACCTGCCAGGAGCCTAGGCACTAGACTAACACTACCTAGGTACCCAGTCAATGAATCGGATGCAAGGCAAGCTGCCGCCTTTCCTTTCCGTGGTTGCGCTTGTGAACATTTCTATTAACTACTTTACCTACTCGAAGGACTTCAACGGCTACCATAGTGTGTTCCCCTTGGTTTCATGATATGCGCCTTCCACTAAGGCTGAATTGTGTTAGTAACGGAAGCTGAGCGTGCGCATGCTCCCATTGGCCCACTGGAGAAATGGGTGACGGTGCTGGCTCCACTCTTCAAGTTGGAACCCCAGATCTGTTCTGAGCGAAAATGATAGCCCCTGGCGAGGTGAATTCGCCATTCTGAACTGGGAAATCAACTCTTCGACTGTTGAGAGGATATCGGAACCACTTTCGTTGAACATCACAGTGTCCCTCGCCATTCAACGCAAAGTGTCACTTTATTTGTCCTTCCATCGCTTTTTGTCTTCGATATACTGCCGCTGTCGACCACGATCCTTCGCCAGTCAAGTGTGTTCGCAATCCCCATCTCTGTATTTCTGTATGCGAGCGACGAATTTGTTCGCACAGAACATCTCCCTCATGACGACGCGAACTGCTCTATAACAATTGTCAACACCCCCATGCCATACTCCCACTAAACACACCGAGGCTCTGAGCACGACAATGCAGATACCATGGCTGGCGCGTGACGGCCATAGTACGGAGCCTCTGCTCCCTACATCTGGCATCCCTACCATCACGGAGCTGTCAAGCATTGACTCTTCCGGAAATGGCAAGCCAGTTCGATCGAACCATTCTCGAACCACTTCGTCGCACGCCAGGGTAAGTAGCCATCCGCCGGCTATTCTTACTGCATTGTCCATGGCTAACTTTCGTCCAGGGCGTGGCAGAAGAATTCTCGTACATGACACCCAGCGAAGCCGCTGCCCGACTTCGAACCTCACTAACGCATGGTCTCACCGCTAACGATGCCCTGACACGGCTGGGTGATTATGGCCCAAACGAAATACCTCATGATGAGCCAGAGCCACTCTGGCTGCGATTCCTGAAGCAATTCCAAGAACCACTGATAATACTCCTCCTTGTATCTGCAGGAATGTCTTTAATGCTTGGAAACTTGGACGACGCTGTGAGCATCACGGTTGCTGTGACAATTGTGGTGACGGTTGGGTTCATTCAGGAATACCGATCCGAAAAGTCAATAGAGGCTCTGAATCACCTGGTGCCTAATCATGCTCACCTGGTGCGCGGGGGACCTAGTAAACCATCGGCTGTCATGCCCAAATCGCCAACCTGGCCACCACCATCTGACGACCCGGACTCAACCGGCAATACAGGATCAAAAACGCCCATTGAGGATGCATTGGATGCAGTGTCCACCAAGGTTATGGCCGGGCAACTTGTTCCCGGCGACTTGGTATTTTTCACGACCGGCGATCGGATCCCAGCAGATATCCGTGTCACAAAAGCCGCTGATTTAACGATAGATGCATCCAACTTGACAGGAGAGACGGAGCCGGTTCGGGTGACAACTGAAGCGCGATCAAGGGGAATAAATCCTCTCGGCCTGAGCCACCTCCAGCTTCCTCAGCCCCCTTCAATTGGGACCGCAGGCCAAGGTGGCGATTCTGGCAGCGAAATACAGAATATCGCATACATGGGAACTCTGGTCACGTCTGGGCATGGCCAGGGAGTTGTGTTTGCCACCGGAGGAAGCACTCATTTTGGTACCATAGCAACCAGCGTGTCAGGTACTGAAAGTCCTCGCTCGCCACTGCAACTATCAATGGATGAATTGGGAACTCAACTCAGCAAAGCTTCCTTTGTTGTCATTGGACTCATATCTTTGGTTGGCTGGCTACAAGGCAAGAAATTATTGGAAATCTTTACAATTTCTATTTCCCTTGCTGTAGCCGCCATCCCAGAAGGTCTTCCAATCATTGTTACAGTCACCTTGGCGCTCGGCGTTCACAGAATGGCGAGACACAATGCTATTGTTCGCAGGATGCCCAAGGTTGAAACCCTCGGCTCCGTCAATGTAGTCTGTACCGACAAAACGGGTAAGTGTTTCCGATTGTTGCAGATTCCCGGGGGGCTACGAGGCTAAAAATTACTCTCTCAGGCACTTTAACTACAAACCACATGACAAGTTCTGAAATGTGGTACTTTGGAGCTGGGAACCCGATTGATGTTGCCTCTGACAATGACTCCCTGGATGACAAGAGTACACCCGCCACTTTGACAATTATGCGCATCGGAAATATCGCCAACAATGCCAGGCTTGCTCAAAAGTACACTGAAAGTGGCGCTGCTGCCTCAGCTGTCTTGTCTTCTACCCTGGGACGTGGGCACGTAGCTAGAAATACGAGATGGGTCGGTCAGCCCACGGATGTCGCAATGTTGGACATGCTTGATAAGTTCAAGGAGCACGACATTCGCGATTCCATTGGACCCCGTGTCACGGAAACACCATTCAGCTCGGAAAGAAAATGGATGGGTGTAACTATTGGCTCCGATTCAAAAAGTGACAGGGAGTATGCATATATGAAGGGCTCGATTGAGAAGATTCTCGCCGCATGCAGCACTTATTTGGATAAGGATGGACGAGAAATTGTCCTTGACTCAACCCGCCGCGAAGAGGCTCTGACGGCTGCGGATACATTGGCCAGAAAGGGGCTTCGCGTTCTTGCTTTTGCTAGCGGACCTGTTTCCAGATCCTTTAAAGGACGAGCTGGACAAGGAACGTCGCGCACAGGCACACCTGGCTCTGACAACGGCACCAACTCGCTTCCAGAAGCACATGAAGATGTCTATAAGGATTTGATATTTGCAGGTTTGGTGGGTATGAGCGATCCTCCGAGATCTGGAGTCGGCCGTTCCATCAGGCGGCTTATGCGAGGCGGAGTCAAGGTCATAATGATTACTGGCGACGCGGAAACCACTGCTCTTGCCATTGGCAAGCAGTTGGGCATGAACATAGCTGTGGCCAGTGAGCACTCGACCAGTCAAGGGACTGTAAAACCAGTGCTTCGAGGGGATGAGGTCGATCGCATGTCCGAGGAGGACCTGGCCTTGGCCATGCAACATACAACCATATTCGCCAGAACAAATCCCGACCACAAAATGAAGATCATCAAAGCTCTGCAGTCTCGTGGCGATATTGTCGCCATGACTGGAGACGGAGTAAATGATGCACCTGCTTTGAAGAAGGCTGATATTGGTATTTCCATGGGCCGTCACGGAACTGATGTTGCCAAGGAGGCCGCCGACATGATACTTACAGATGACGACTTTTCGACCATTCTGCGGGCGATTGAAGAAGGCAAAGGCATTTTCAACAATATTCAAAATTTCCTGACGTTTCAGCTCAGCACCAGTGCTGCCAGCTTGTCACTTGTGCTCCTATGCACCTTTTTCGGCTTCAAAACACCGCTGAATGCAATGCAAATTCTGTGGATCAGTAAGTTACCATTGCACATGAGAACGACTGTCCATCTCTGACAAAATATTAGACATCATCATGGACGGTCCCCCAGCTCAGTCCCTTGGTGTAGAAAAGGTTGATCCCGATGTGATGAATCGACCGCCACGAAGACGCAATGACGCGGTGCTTACCAAGGGGGTTCTGACGAGGGTTCTCACTTCGGCGGCCATAATCATGATTGGCACCATGCTGGTATACAGTCACGAAATGCTGGCAGACGGGGAAGTCACACGACGTGACACCACCATGACCTTTACGTGCTTTGTCTTCTTCGACATGTTCAACGCTCTTAGCTGTCGATCCGAGTCAAAGTCTATTCTTCGAGGCGAAATCGGGCTATTCGCAAACAACTTATTCAATTGGGCGGTGTCACTCAGTGTTATATGCCAACTGCTGGTCATATACATGCCCTGGCTACAGGAAGTTTTCCAGACGGAAGCGATAGGGTTTGGGGACCTTTTCAGGCTTGTTGTGCTGTGCAGCTCTGTTTTCTGGGTAGATGAATTGCGAAAATACTTGAAATACGGAAAGCGGCGTTTGGGCAGTGGATATAGCCAAGCTGTGTAAGAATATCAGCAGCAGAAGGGGTCTGGTGTTCCGGCGGCGGCTTTGCTCTTTGATAGACATGTTTTTTTTGCCCCTAATTTTGCATAGAGTTGAAATGCCAACTCAAAGCCTACCTTGTAAGCACAGCATAGCAATTTAAAGCGAGGTGGTCTTCAGGCAACGCCATAAACTTGGAATTCAATTACTTGATGATAGACTCTGCTCGAGATGCAAGGCAAGTTCGCGTGCATGAAACAGTGAGCACGTGTAAATATGGTGCTGGCGAGGTTTGGCTTTGGTTGTTTGTGCCATCAAGTGGACCAGACACTGCAGGCCACACACAACCCACCTCATTGGGGGGGGGCTAGTGCTCAGTGACGATGGCCTGGTGTGACGTTGGTGCAGGGCTCCAGCTTCGACCTCGCAACCTGCACGTTCCAGAGTCAACAACTCGTCGACAAGGCCACGAGGAGCTATGCGCCTCCTGGCAAGATCTTTTCGCCGCCAATGTCCGCTCTCCCAAACGGCGTGCCTCATGGCCACAGCAGCAGCGAAAGCAAAGAGGTGAAGCCCATCGCATCAAGCCCCCTCGATCATGTCTCCAACGTGGCCGAACTGCAGGCTGCACTGGCAGCGCTCCACAGCCGAGAGGCCACGATAACAGCTCGTCTCGACTCCCTGGTTGCGTCGCAGGCCGATTTAACACGAGACCTTGGCCGATTGGACCTTTTGCGGGCCGGCCTGGGCGCGCAAGTCATTGCTGCGAGGTCCATCAGCAACGACATGCTCTCATCCGCAGCTGAGACTGCGGGCAGGCTTAGCAACAGGGTGAAGGAGCTGGATCTAGAGAAGAGCCGTGTGGAGGAGACACTGGGCGTGGTGGAACAAGTCGCCGAGCTCAAAGCCTGCGTCAATGGCGTAGTAGGGTCCATGGGCGCGCCGCAAGACTGGGAGGCAGCAGCCGGCTACTTGGACCGAGCAAGCAAGGTTCCCGAGGACATTGTCAAGGGAGCATTTGCCACAAGCATAGTGCCCAGCGTGGAGGTACCTGACCCTCCGTGGGTGACTCTGGAGACGGCGAGAGAGTCCCTTTGCGGCCTCTTCCTGCGGGAGTTTGAAAGAGCGGCCGGGGACGGAGACGGCACAAAAGTCACGCGCTTCTTCAAACTATTCCCTCTGATCGGACGAACGGAGGTTGGGTTGGACGTCTACGGCCGATATGTCTGCCAAGGGGTGGCGGGCACAGCTCGCGCTACCCTCAAAGACAGCGCCGGCGCCCATGGCAGGAAAGAGGGCTTCTTTTACGCCAATTCTTTGACGAGGCTTTTTGAGCACATTGCGCAGATTGTTGAAGGGCACGGAAACCTTGTGCAGCGACATTATGGTGCCGGCAAGATGGTTCGTGTTGTCGAGCGACTCCAGATGGAGGCGGACGTCCAAGGCGGCATTATCCTGGATACATGGAGCGACGAGCGCGGCATTGACCGAACCCTTACGGATGTTAAAAGTTATCCCTTTTCCTTTTTGGTGCAGAGCTTTCTGCCGCAGCCTCCTAGAGGCGGCACACCGAGGGTGAACTCCCCTGCTGTTGGTGGAGGGAACAACCCTCGGTCGAGCGAGGACGAAGGCGTCAACATGAAAGAAGTGGATGGACTGTTGAATGAGATTGCCGTTATGCTTGGAAGGTGGTCACTGTACACACGTTTTCTGTCTAGCAAATGCATGGTAAGGATACGCTCTCAGCTGTGACAGGGAGAGGCAAGGCTAACTCTTTCATGCTACTCCAGGACAACACTGATGAAGACGCCTTGCTAGCTCTGCCAGATCTTTTGGTCAAGTCAAACTTGTACCGTAAGGTCTCAGCAAAGCTCACAACGCCATACAACGTCATGACAACCTTTTATTTCCGGCGGTCTGTGGAGAAGGCCTTCCAACTGGATGAGTATCCAGCCGGTCTGTCTTTACGTCTGAACCGGCCAATCGAGGGCAATGCCCCCTTTATCATCATGGCTGTAGACGATGTCATGTACATTGTTAATACTGTGATTCAGAAATCCATGTCAACGTCGCAACGGGATGTCATTGCATCCGTTATTCCGACCATTGGCCGAGTCTTGGGCTCCGATTTCATCGGCATGATCCAGCGCAAGATGAGGGACGAGTCTTATCCCAAACCTCTTGTACAAGGGGCATTCCCGCCCGAAGACAAAATTATCCAGTTTATCGTTCTCATCAACAGTCTTGACATGGCCAACGAATATGTGAGCAGAATCATCGGAAGCCGAGTGGTGGCCATTGATGGCCAGGCCAATGATATTGGGCTGCACGAGTCGTTCAAGGACTCGTTTCCATTCGACAAGGACACCATCTTCGTCGCCAAGGCGCTGCATTCTCTGGAGACCAGCTTCGTCAGCAAATCCTCGGAGCTCCTCAACGAGGGCATTCAAGTCCTATTTAACCAGGTGGTCAAGCTCCGGTTGCGGCCCGTTCTCAGCGATACCTTCCGCGACGCCGACTATACTCTTGATGAGGAAGACCTGAGCGAGATTGCGCAGCAGAATGACGAGAGCGAAGCGGATATCCTGGACCAAGTCTGCCGACGGTTCGAACATGGCTGGGACCAGCTAATGAAGCCGATTGCACGCATTATGACGGCGGGCACATTCAGCACGCTGCTGGACATTACAGCTCGGTACCTGTCCAAGAATTTGGAGAAGAGGATACTGAGCTACTCCGGCAAAACGAGTCCCTTTGGTGCGGTGCGCATCGACCGAGACTTTACAGGCATTGTCAATGTTGTTTCCAAGGGAGACTACAGCGTGCGAGGCGTCTTTGGCAAAGTGATCCAGCTGCTCATGGTGGCCAATATGGAGGACGACGAGTGGGAAGAGCTTGCGAACGATCAAGATGCCATCGAGTGGGTGTTGACCGAGGAAGAAAGGAACAAGGCAAGAAGGTTGGTGAAGGCCTAGATGTCGAGTTCAAGTTTGATGTAGAGAGCACATGGAAGAGACGGGAAGAGGCGGGAAGTGAAGGGGCCCATGACGGGCATGTCCATAGACGCCATCTCGGGGTTAGGGGGTCAATCAATACTGACACGATCGCGAGCTGCCTTTTCCCCCATTTTGTTGCGAAACATTGTTCCTGCTCGGTGTCCATTGCAGCTCTCGCAGCTTGGTATTTTCAGCGCTGGTGCCCCCAGTGATCAGCGATGCAATAGTCTACAGAGGGGTCAGTCGTGAGTTGGCCAGCCTTACAGCGGGGCAGCGAGCCTGACTCAGTCATTTGTGTGCCCCCCTCGCCCCCACCACCCGATCTGCGCAAAACGTCACTGCATGTCCTAAGGTGACAATGGACAGAAAAAAAAGTCTGGCCGCCGATAAGGAGCATCGTACATTAGAAAGCACACGGTGTACTGACTGCTTCCACCACCCATTCTGAACCGCACGCTGCAAGCCAAGTGCGCTTGCTTCTTTCTTCACACATCAGAGCCCCCGTTGCAATTCCCACCATCGCGGTCACAAAGTTGGCTCGCCTCGCCCCGTGGCGACTTACTGCCGCCACTGCAGGACGTCGGATCCGATTCTTCTTGACGACCTCACCACCGCCCGCCATGGAGACGCGGGTGGTTGCCGTCCCTCGCAAGGCGACGCTGGGGTCCTTTGCCGACTCCCCCGATCCCCTGCGCAGACTGCAGCACTGGCGCGTTCACCCCGAAGCCAAGGATGCAGTCGCCGCGCTGGCGCCCGCGGCCGAGTACCTCAGAACAAAAGACACGCCGGTTGCCTTCCCCACGGAAACGGTATACGGTCTGGGTGCCGATGCGACGCGGAGCGCGTCCGTGAGGGGGATATACTCGGCCAAGGGGCGGCCGTCGGACAACCCGCTCATCGTGCACGTGTCGGATCTCGACATGCTGCAGGGCCTGCTCGGGTCCCGTGGCATCCCGGAGAGATACGTGGCTCTCATCCAACGCTTCTGGCCGGGCCCGTTGACCATTCTTCTTCCCAACCCCGATCCGTCACCGCTCGCGCCCGAGGTCACGGCGGGACTCGCGTCGTTTGGCGTACGCATGCCCTCGTCGCCGCTGGCCTTGACCCTCATCGCGCTCGCTGGTGTGCCGCTGGCTGCTCCGTCGGCAAACGCCTCCACCAAGCCGTCGCCTACCATGGCCCAGCACGTCAGGGATGATCTGGAGGGGAAGATCGAGCTGATTCTCGACGGGGGCCCCTGTCGCGTTGGGGTTGAGAGCACAGTCGTCGACGGCATGTGCGACCCCCCCGTTGTTTTGAGACCGGGAGGTGTGGGAATCGACGAGCTGCGGAGGTGCCCCGGTTGGGAGCACGTCGTCAAGGCCTACAAGGACCAGAGCGAGGAGGGCAAGGCGGCGCCGAGGGCCCCCGGGATGAAGTACAAGCACTACAGCCCCAAGGCGCGGGTTGTGTTGTACGAGACGAGCTGCGGGGACGCAAGCGAGGGCCTCGTCGAGGCGGATGCGGATGCTGTCGTGGGCGTGCCCAACGGTGGGGAGGCGCACGCGATGAACGGGATCCAGGGGAAGAGGGTGGGTGTCATAAGAACAAAGAGGTGGAAGCCCGCTGCTGGTTTGCGGTGCGACGACCTCGAGCTGGCCCCGAGACAGGGTGGCCACCAACATGAGCCGTCGTTGGAGGTTTACACGGGGCGTCTGCGAAACGAGCGGGGGGAGACGGTCGGCCAGGTATTCGACGTTGGCTTGGGCGAGGATACCCGCGGCATAGCCCAGGGCTTATTCTCTGCGCTTCGCGAATTGGATAGACGGGAGGCGGATGTTATTTTCGTAGACGGCATAGAGGATGAGTTGGACATGGCTGCGGCCGTCATGAATCGCCTTCGCAAAGCGGCATCTGAAACTAGAGCATAGACACGAAGCAATTCTGATTTCTTTCCCCCATTGCCCCCTTGTTCTTACTGGTATAAAAAAGTTGTGGGTTTGTATTCTCTACCATTCATCCCAATTAGCAGATCTACCTGTCCATTTTTTTTTCATGTCATGCGGCGCTTTCAAAAAAACAAAGAAAAAGAAAAAAAAACCAACAACCGGTGTCCTCTTTCCCCTCTCGTAATACGAAATCAAAGTAAGATCAGCCCATCCAGTATTTTTCCACGCCATCATCCGTGGTGTTTTCGTTTCGAGCTCGAGACAGAAAGGCGAGGGGTATGCAAAATAGACCCTTTCCCTTACAGACCCTGCCGTAACCAATCTGCCAGCTTCGACTTGCCCAATTGCGCCAGGTTATTGACGCCCTGCTCGCTGAGGTCGATGCGGCCGATGGGAACGTCCTGCGTAGGGGCTCGGCTGACACGCTGGACGATGATGGTGGGGTCGGTCTCGAGGATGATGCCGTCGTCGACGATTTCATCAACGGCGAGCGAGACAAGATCGTAGTTTTCAATAATGGTGCGCTTGTCGACAGATTGCCTGCCGCTTATTAGTTTACGGGATTCTGGGCTGCCAAGGACGGCCCGGGAAGGGGGCAGGGGGGGATTCTACTTGAAGAGGAGGTGTAGTGAGTCTCGGATGGCGAGCACAGCGTTGTACAGGAGAATCTCATTCTCGTCCAGGCTACCCACCACATAAATCATGACATCAGACTCGAGCTTGTACAAGACGATTCTGTTGTCGTAGAGGATAATGTCGCCCATTTGCTTGGCCGTCTTGTCGATGAGGCCCTTTTCAAAGGCCTTTTGGGATTTCAGGTCCGGGTACGGGTTACTAGATGCTGCGCCGCCTGTGCGGAAGCAGAGAGGGGGTTCATTGTCAATCTACGCCCACCGGCTTTCGCAACTCGAGGTTTCGGACCCCCTGGGAGGAGCCAACTTACCTGTGGCAGCGCTGTGGGGAGAGGAGTAGTATTTGGCCAGGATTCGGGCACCGTCCTCCGTGCCGAGAATGAGGACGGCCTGCACTGAGAAAAGGGACATTCCGGGAGACATGGTGACGGCGGATGCGGATGCGAATACTTGGGTTGTTGGAGGCGGTGGTTGCGACTTGGGACACACCCTCTTTGAGGTCAACGTGGAGATACAGAACACATGTCGGTCCTGTGGTCAATGGTCGGTGGGGGCCCAGGCCTGGAAGGTTGCGCTTGGGATGTGCCTCGTGATTGGCTGAAGCTGCCGCTCTTGCACGTAATATACTTGAGCAGAGATAGAGGACCGCGCAAAGGGCTGCTAGAAATATTGACGAGTTTTCTTGTGTTTCTTTTTTTCTTCTTGACATTCAACGCGGACATTACAAGCCGGGGAGAAGAATGCAATACTGCACACTCGTTAATGACATGATTCTTGTCGTTAAGCCTCGTCTGATGGTCCTTGGGGGCACGCGCCTCACAAAAGGCAAAAAGGCCAATCAATCACCCAGCCACAGTGGCTGGGACGCGTAAATTGAATCGCGTCCCACTCGCGCTCCTACGCGACAACTGGTCGAGGAGCCCCACGATCACTAAAACTCCCAACGTTCAGCCCTCGATTCTGGCAGACGTTCGCGACTTGCCAACAAGCTGACACCTGCTGTTTTGGCTCATCGCAACGCAACATCACAATGTCGTCGCCGTCGCACAGTCGGCAGCGCAGCTCGCAGTCTGCTACGCCACGGCGATCTGCTCGCCAGTCCCAAGCCAATACCCCTCGTAATCCGGCATCACAGCTTGCCTCGAGCCCAATCTTCTTTCAATCTTCTTCTCCAGGCCCCGGACCAGCCGAGGAGCATGGCATGGACAGAGACGTGTCGTCGCCATTGCGGCAGATGACTGATAGCCAGAGCACGCATGCTCAAGTTGCTATCCCGAGTTCGCCCTTGCGGCAAATGTCCGAGTCCCTGACGCCTCGAGACGACCCTCAGAGAACGCCGAGAGCGAGCGGCACTCTTGCTGGAGGTAAGTGTTTTGCTCCTGTGGCCAGGTTTCTAAGCATACCAAGGCTGATGGCGTACGACCAGAGTCCTCGCCGATTCGATACGAGCCCAGTTCCAGTCCTGGGCGCTCTCTTGGTCACCGATCGGAGCTGCGTAGCGAAAGCAGCGGTCTGTTCGTCGGCTCAGAGCGTGGCGGTTCTGCGGCTTACAGACGTGGAGATATCAATTCGGATGCTCTGCGGACGCCCCGCGCCCCGCGACGTATTATTCTAGACGATACTGGCCGTGTTGTTCAAGAGGGCCAGACTCCCGGCTCAGATGCTGCGTCCTTTGCCAATCGAGATCCAAACACATCCGAGGCCGATGTTCTCGGTGGCCAAGGCCAAAGCCTCATTTGGGGTACCACGGTCTCCATTGACGACACATTCGCGGCATTCAAGGACTTTTTGCGCCACTTCACTGAAAAGTACAGAATGTATCGAGATGGCTTCTCAGACGCCGATGTGCAAGCGGCACCAGATGCCGAGTCTAAGCCTTACATGGAGGCTTTGGAGAACATGCTTCTCCTCGGCACTACGAGGCTCTACCTGGATATTGCCGACCTGAACTTGTACCCCCCCACTCGCAAGCTGTGGCACCAGATTCAAGCCTACCCGCAGGAAATCGTCCCTGTCATGGATCAGTCCGTCCATGACTTGATGGTAGAGCTCGCCCGGGCCGAGTCGCTCAGGGGCCGGCCGTCTCAGAGCAGTGCTGGTCAACAAGACACCCAGAACAGCACTCAGAGCTCCGAGCCAGTTTTCCCGAGCTCTGATAGACCTGATGAACCGGCAACACCTCGCCCGCCACAGGATCAGCCGTCCCTGGAGGACCAGGTATCGGCGAATCTCTACGTCGTTCGTCCCTTTGGACTGGACAAGATGATCAACCTGAGAGACTTGAATCCCGCTGGTGTGTAGCCCTTCCCACAACGTCTCGTGGATCCTGTACTGACACTTTTCCCTGTAGATATGGACCGCCTGATTTCCATCAAGGGCCTCGTCATTCGAACAACACCCGTTATTCCCGACATGAAGGATGCCTTTTTCCGTTGCAACGTTTGCAATCACTCTGTCAACGTCGGCCTCGACCGGGGCAAGATTCGTGAGCCAACCGAGTGTCCTCGCCAGATTTGCGGCTCCAAGAACTCTATGCAAATCGTCCACAACCGGTGCTCCTTTGAGGACAAGCAAGTCATCAAACTCCAGGAGACCCCGGATGCTGTGCCTCCCGGTCAGACTCCCCACTCCGTTTCAGTCTGCGTGTATAACGAGCTCGTAGACTTTTGCAAGGCGGGTGATCGGGTTCAGTTGACTGGCATCTTCCGCGTCAGCCCCGTGCGCGTTAACCCGCGGCAGCGCGCCATCAAGAGCGTCTACAAGACCTATGTCGACGTTCTTCACGTCCAAAAGGTTGACAAGAAACGCATGGGGGCTGATCCCACCACTCTTGGTGTCGAGGGAGAAGAACAAGCAGACAACGGTGGCAACGAGCTGGAGCAGACGCGTGTCATTACCCCCGAGGAAGAGGCCAAGATTCGAGAGACGGCCAGCCGTGACGACATCTACGAACTCTTGGCCCGATCCCTCGCGCCCTCAATCTACGAAATGGACGACGTCAAAAAGGGCATCCTCCTGCAGCTCTTTGGCGGCACCAACAAGACCTTCCACAAGGGCGGCAGCCCCAAGTACAGAGGAGATATCAACGTGCTTCTTTGCGGCGACCCGTCGACCTCCAAGTCGCAGATGCTTGCCTATGTCCACAAGATTGCTCCCCGCGGCATCTACACCAGCGGAAAGGGATCCTCGGCTGTCGGTCTCACGGCCTACGTGACCCGCGATCCGGAGACCAGGCAGCTCGTGCTCGAGTCGGGTGCCCTTGTCCTGTCCGACGGTGGCGTCTGCTGCATCGACGAGTTCGACAAGATGTCGGACTCAACCCGGTCCGTTCTCCACGAAGTCATGGAGCAGCAGACCGTCTCTGTAGCCAAAGCGGGCATCATCACCACTCTCAACGCCAGGACGAGCATCCTTGCCTCCGCCAACCCCATCGGCAGTCGATACAACCCCGACCTCTCGGTCCCCCAGAACATCGATCTCCCTCCCACCCTGCTCTCCCGTTTCGATCTCGTCTACCTTATCCTCGACCGAGTGGATGAGAAGGCCGACAAGCGCCTGGCCAAGCATCTTCTGTCCCTCTACATCGAAGACAAGCCTCACTCGGCCCCCTCAAACAGCGACATCCTCCCCGTCGAGTTCCTCACGCTGTACATCTCGTACGCCCGCTCTCAGATCCAGCCCACCATCTCGCGCGAAGCCGGCGAGGAGCTCGTCAGCGCCTACATTGCCATGCGCGCCCTCGGCCAGGACGTGCGTACCGCCGAGAAGCGCATCACCGCCACGACTCGTCAGCTCGAGAGCATGATCCGTCTCTCCGAAGCCCACGCCAAGATGAGACTCTCCCACACCGTCACCAGGGAGGACGTCCGCGAAGCCAACCGCCTGATTCAGAGCGCGCTCAAGACGGCCGCCACTGACTCGCAGGGCCGCATCGACATGTCCCTCCTGACCGAGGGCACCAGCGCCGCCGACCGCAAGCGTCGCGGCGAATTGAGAGATGCCGTTCTCAAACTGCTGGACGACATGACTGCTGGCGGGAACAGCGTCCGATGGGGCGATGTATCCAGGCATCTGGCTGATGGCGCAAGTATACCTGTTGAAACGGCAGAGTTTAACGAAGTCATGAGAGCTTTGGAGACGGAGAATCTTATCACGCTGAATGGCGATGGAGCCAGGAGGACTGTACGCAGGGTAACTGCTGTGGTGTAAAGGCAATGGTCTTGTTTAGTTTCATATTTTTTTTCATGTCGGCATGTAACATGTTACGAATCAAGGGTTGGGATAACACATGTCCGGCGTTGGCAAAGGTCAGATATATCACTGTGCTGTATTGAATACTTTTTTTTTGGTACATTACGTTTGCCGCGTGCAAGTCAATGTGCAAATTGCAATATACAAATGCCATCAGCAATGCCCAGCTAGCTTGATGATCATACAAACTCCCATCCAGCAGCAGCCTTCACCATACTCCCAATAATACACATTGCACGCGTTCCCTCGCCCTTACCACATTTTCCTCTCCCTCCCTTCAAAGCCAAAGTTCAGCGCAACGGCGACGAAGAGCGATACACAAAGCACGCTGGGTCCCCACTTGTCGTAGAACCGGGCTGCCTTGCGGTTTCGAATCGATTTACTCCTGTACAAGTATACACCAACAGAGTAGCACAAGCTGAGGATCGCAAGCAGCGTGAAAACGCCCGCTACCCAGAATGACGTAGCGGTTGGGTGTTCCCCAAAGTTGAGGAGTGTCATGGCAATGGTGCCGATGTAGATGGAGTATTCGAGCTGTTCAAAAGTCAGTCATTTGCATGCAGCGGCCGAGCGAGGTGTGTGCTTACCCATCCAAGGAAAGTTCGCTCTGCGGCAAAGTAGACCTTGGGTTCGACGCGGACAGGAACATAGATTTTCTTGCCAGGGGGCGCTTTGAACTTCTTCTGCTGAATGGGGCTGGAGCCAAAGAGCATTTGAAGTCTATCGCTACGGGGGACCTGTGTGCTTCGTGGAACGGGAATCAAATACTTTGCAACGCTGAGCGTGCCGTCACGGACTGCTCGACCCTTGGTGGCGAATAGAGTGGCGTAGTAGTGCCATCCTCCGACTCTTCTTGCCTCTTCCAGCTCGTAGTTGGCATCATATTCGTCATCAGAGTCGTAGATTGGATAATCAACATCGCCAGCAGCTTGGTCAACAGTCTGACCTTCTGTGTCGACGCCTAGGCCAGACAGTGCGCGAGAGCTAGATGCGCCATTCGTAATAGCAGGCCGGGCAGCGTGTCTCAGGTCCTCCTCGTCGGAATCCAAATCCTCCTCCTCATCATCTGATGTGTTGGTCGTGCCTGACATGCCGGGCCTGCGAATGCCAAAGTCATGTGAAGCAGGCTTGCGGATATCTACATCCATCTGCGGCATCCAGAACGGCAAAAGGTTGATTCGATCCGGGAACAAGCAAGCCGTCCCGTGGATAAACTTGGAAAACTTGGGGACCGCCTCCACCAGGTGCGAGGAGATGAGTTGTCGAACCCACTCGGGAGGTTCTTGTCCCATTTGCGTCTGGAGCTTGACCTCGAGAACAGCATAGGGGAAGCGGACAACATCCTCGGTGGGCAGTTGCGAAAATGGCCAGTCAATGCCAATGTCCATGCGTCTCCAGTTGTCACCGCTTCGTCGACGTCCGTCAAGGTTGTCTTCACGAACCATGGTAAGCTCAGTATCCAGAGAGATTCGGACTCGTGCGTCTGCCGGTAGCTGGAACGCCGTTCGGTTGTAAAAGGAACGACAAACGGGTTTGTAGCCACGTTTCAACACAGAGTATTGGATTTCCGCAGCCAGACGCTCATCCTCGGCAATGGCCTTCTCCGACTTTTTGCCTTCCTTGCGGGCTTTCTCGAATATAGCGGCAGGTAAAAGCTCTCCACGCATGTATGCATTGACGTTTTTCTCCTTGACGGAGAAACGGGCCTTGACGGACTTTTCACCGGTCCAGTCTTCTCGGTGGGTTTTTCGTTCGACAAAAATGGTCTCGGTTTGCATTCCACCATACCATCGCAGTCGAATAGCCTCAGCTCCCTCAGTCTTCTTCAATCGCCCTTCGTACAGGTCCCACGTCTCAGGGTTGTCATAATAGATGGATGTGATTGCCGAATCTTGTTGGTCAAACTCCTTGCTGGCGTTGAACACAAGCACCGGCAGGTGCTTAAGGATGATGAGCTTCAACTCGGTGACGTTGTCAGGATGGACCCAATACTTGGTTGTTTGGCGAACAAAGTTTGCTTGGCCACCTCCTGCGGCGCTGTCACCTTTGACCGGGTTGCCGCGGGTTCGAACGAGGTCATATAGTTTTGACAGCTTGATGACCGAGGCATCATAATTCTCTTTATAAAACGGCTTCGCTTTCAGGCGCGTATCAAAAACTGGGCGAAGGTGCCAACCAGTTACTTTCTGCCATTGGAGTTAGATGCGGTCACAAGAATCTTCAGCAAAGTAGCCACGACCTACATCATGCTTCTTGATGATCTTGTAGAAGCCGGTATAATTCAGCTGCACAAACTTGGCAAGATCGTGGACATCGGCAATGATGTCACTCAGGTCCTCCTCCAGCAGCATAAACTCCTCCTCGCTAGGGCCCTCCTCGGTGAGTCCACGCTCGCTCAGTCGATTGACGACATCCTTAACCTCGTGTTCACTGACGGCAATGCGTCTAGAGATTTCCATGGCCTTGACTTGTTGTTTCGTATGCACCTTCTCAAGCTCAGTCTCGAGCTTGCCAACGAATCGAATCTCGTCCTCCTCGGTCCATTCATTTCCTTGAGCACTATCAGCCTTTGCAGGCCCAGTGGCATTCTTAAGCTCGCCCTTTAGGCCATTGTAGTCTATGTAGTACCATTGGTACTCGCGAATAACGCTCGACCGTAGCTGCTCGCCGAATTTCATGACGAATACGCCTGGTTGGGCCACGAATTGCGCCTTGTTCGATACTTTCCAGGAATTTCTGGGCGCCTTGAAGTCTTTCACTATCAGCATGGGTGATGCCGGAGGCTCGAGATAAAATCAACAAGATGGCCGAAGACCGAGCACAAACAATAGCAAGCAAGAAATAGCTGCCATGCCGGTGCGGGATCGAATGGAGCGAAGCGAAAACTTACCAGATACTCCGTAATGAAGGAAAACTTAAGACGGCCACCGGCAAAAATGCTGGCAGAAGGGTGATGAAACTGGGGGCCGGATGAAGTTGACGATGCTTGAACCTTCAGTGGAGGCCCAGTACTGGACTGGCATTGGCGAATCACGATTCCTGCCACTGGAACGTGGCACAAAATAAGAGGGGCCAAATGCAGCAACTCCAGCAGGTTGTTGCCGCAAAACACTGGATGGTTGGGGATCCACAGCAGTCACTACCACGCTATTAATCCATTCGTGCTGGTGGGGTCAAGCCACCAGGCGCATATCGATCCGCATTCGGGACGCTCTAGCCCATAGCGGGGCAAGTTTTCACTTTTTTTTTTTTTTTTTAGGCTGCATAGTGCTTAGGGCCATCAGAAAGAACTTTCTCGGCAGGGCAACAGGATTGAAGCTATTCCCAGCGAGGTCGCGGCTATATCGAACCGATACCAAGTCCAATAGGTGCGGTACACTCACGTTGGCGGTCAATACGGGGAATTACATGGAAAAGGGCAGACATAGACTCTAGCTGCCTGTCATGTCTCCCACAATCGACGACTCCATGCCCACGAGGATTTCGTCGGACTGTCCCCAAGATATCCGTGATATCCTATACCACTCCTGGGGCCACGACCTCTCCGGTCTCCAAAAACTGCTCGATACCCGAGGCAAAGCCAGCGCTCAAGATCCCAAGACGGGTGAAACCCCCCTTCATGCAGCGATTCGCGCATGTGGCCCCGCCGGCCCAGACTCCAACGACTGTCACGAAGGCGAAGATGGTTGCGTAGAGGAAGCGAGACAAGTGTTGCAGGAGCTCTTCTTCTCCGGTGCCATCTGGAACGATGCCGATAGCAATAACGAGACCCCCGGCTGCGTAGCCTATCGGTTAGGCCGCAAGGCCCTCTACGACATGTGCGTCGACGCAGGTGTTCGCGCAGAGCTATTATTTTCCCTCATGGAAGGCTACGAAGAGCTTTCGTCGGGTCCAGACGCCGAGGAGGGGGAAACAGCGGCCGCACAAAATGGCGACGTCATGGACACAGACGACCAACCAGAGCCAGAAGCAGACCAACAACGCTTCGTCCCTCCAGACGCCAAAGAGAAGACCGTCACAAGCGAAGAATATCTCTCCTCCAAACTTACTTACGACTCCTCGAAGCTCCTCGACGAGGATTTGAATGGCGTTATGATGTCCTGGGAAACGGGCATTATGCGCCGCTCTGTATCTGCCCTCCTCCCAGACACCGAAGCACAAACGGGCAAGCGAATCCTTAACATTGGATTCGGCATGGGTATCATAGACGGCATGTTTGCCGAAACAAAGCCCTCGCGACATCACATCATCGAAGCGCACCCTTCTGTATTGGAACACTTGTCCCAGCCAGACTCTAAATTCGGGTCGAGCTGGGAGAAGAGCGGTCCCGAGGAGGGGGCATACAAAGTTTGGGCGGGCAAGTGGCAGGATGTGGTACCCCAGCTATTGGAGCAAGGGGAGGTATATGATGCGATTTACTTTGATACGTTTGGCGAAGATTATGCACAGCTTAAGACGTTTTTCATGGAGTATGTGCCGGGCTTGATGGATCAGGAGGGTAGATTTAGTTTCTTTAATGGGCTGGGTGCGGATAGACAAATTTGCTATGATGTTTATACAAAGGTAGTCGAGATGCATGGTGCGGACGCGGGTCTAGATGTGGAGTGGGAGGTGAGTGACGTTGACATGAAGGCATTGAAGGAGGACGGCAAGGGCGAATGGGAAGGAGTACGGAGACGGTACTGGACCTTGGACAGTAAGTTGTTTCTTCTCATGTTTGGCATGACACTGGCCGATGGCTAACTATTCCACTAGAATACCGCCTGCCCGTGTGTACATTCATGGGATGAGTATGAACAAAATCGAAGAGAAATGAACTACCAACAGAGAGGCCGAGTCCTCGCCTTTCGGAACCGTCATGACGCACAACATGTCTTGCTTGCATGGGAGCTGCCTTGTATTGAGGTCTATTTGTCTTCATATATATCCATCGGGTTTTGATTCATTAAAACGTGACAAATCGTCGGCCGCCTTTCCCAGG
The DNA here is from genome assembly GCA_020975405.1 of Keithomyces neogunnii. Classification (NCBI taxonomy): domain Eukaryota; kingdom Fungi; phylum Ascomycota; class Sordariomycetes; order Hypocreales; family Clavicipitaceae; genus Keithomyces; species Keithomyces neogunnii. The sequence continues at coordinate 4,531,667 of JAIOWQ010000002.1, read as the reverse complement.
AAAAGCTCAAATGCAACTTTACTTGAAGTTTTCAGGATGCAGCACACCAGCAAGGTTGCCAGCCTTGACTCTCTTCAATGTCAAAGCGGCAATCAGAGCAGCGCCTACGCCACTACCGTCTTCGGCAGCGAGAATCTCAATGGGGTCCTCCTCCTCAGGGTTGGTCTTCTCAGGCCAGTCAAGAATCTCGCGGAGAGCCTGCGCACCACGAGCTTTGAAGTGGGGGTACTTGTTGAAGACAGAGCCGTCAGCTCCGACGTGACACGTCTTGTAATCCTTCTTCTTGCAGATGGCAGCAACACCACAAGCCGAAAGTCGCGCGGCACGAGTGCCGATAAGCTCAGCGAGCCGTCGAATGAGTTCCAGCTCGGGTCGTGTACAAGTAATGCTGAGCTTGGCATGGAATAGATCAAAGGTCTCCTGCAAGTTCTCAAAGGGATCTCTGGGGTGACGCCGTATCAGCATAGAAATGTTGTAGAGGATGTTATGAAAGCAAAGAAGTCACACTTACTCTTCAATGGCAGAAAGGAAAGAAGAATCCAGAGAATAGGCCTTGCGCAGCAAAGAAATATCCTGCCCATGAAAGAAATGCGCCTCGCGATTGTCGTGAAGATCAACCAAGACGAGTCTGAAGATTTCACCGAGGTATAGACCGGCAATCATCTTCTCAAAGGCCTGCTGGCCAGGTCGAGGAGAGTCTGTGTCAATAGTCTTGTCAAAGTCGGTTCTGGGCAGCACCTTGTGCTCGTTGTCGAAGGCACCCCACTCGCAATTGATGGCCATGGGAGTCTCGGGGGAAAGGTTCATGTGAGCAAGCTTGGGGACGGAGCCGACATTCTCCATGTATGCAGCATTGCAGCCGGTGCCAAAGATGCAGCCAATCTTCATCTTGGGGTCGGTGTATGCGGAAGCAATCATGGTTCCAGTCGTGTCATTAATCAGTGCGGTAAGTGTGATGGGAACACCCTAGCGTATTTACGTTAGTATGTGTCAAGAGACAGCTGCAGACAGTCAACTAGTACCTTTTTCTCGAGGGCAGCGTTCAACATGGGGACAACATTCTCTCCCTCTACTCCGGCAATGTCGAATCCCTTGGTCCACCTCTGAAGAATTCCTTCATCAATGTAATTCTGCGTGGCAGGGTACGAAAAAGTGAAGCCAAGAGGCAGGGTATCAATGCTGGCGCAATCACCATGGTGAGTCTCAACAAACTGCTGCAGGCAGTCTGCAATGTATTCCCAAAGTTCATCTGAATTTCCCGTCTTGAGTTCCTCTGGCATACGGTACTTGGATTGAAGAATATCAAATTCGGATTTCTGTTCCGTCAGGGTAATTTGGCACACTCGCAAGTTTGTGCCGCCCATGTCAAGAGCAAGGAACGTGCCGGTCTCGTAGCCATCGGGGAATGACATGACCCAAGTTGGGTTCATTGGCTAGAATAGAGTCAGACAGTGACATATGAGTGACTCTGTAATAGAACTTACAATGCTTCCGCCCTCGACGCTCAAGCCTGTTGAAAGGTTCGCATAAGTCAATTAATTCTGCATCGCAGGGGGACGAGTTTTGGAATCGTACCCTTGGCCAGCTCGGAGATGAAGTGGTCGGTAATCTTCTTCAGTGTCGCAGTGTCAACACTGAAGAGATCCTCGAGCCTCTTGACCTCATTGAGCAGATCCTGGGGAAAATCTGTCTTGGAGCCTGTTGGAAGCTTGTCAGCACATTCGCGGGGTGAAAGTGTAGCAGCAATGTAGAGCGGAAGGAAACAAATATGCGTCCAAAAGATTGCCTACTTGGGAGGAGAGACATGATGCGAGATTTATTTTCTGGCAGTGAAGATTGGATGTTTGTTGTTGCTGTCGTCTTCGTGGAACCGCTTGGCTCTCCTGTATCCTTCAATCGACATGGGGAAAGCTGTGTTGTGCGGTGCCAGTGGTGACCTTTTCATATCATATTCACGCTCCACAGAAAGTCTGAGATACTCAAATGACCATGCAGTTTTGATCTTGTGTAGCACAACCGCTTGGGGTCCAAGCTGTCCAAGGGTGATTTGACCAATGCGTCGCGTCTCGCATACAGCAGCCTATTGTTGCTGGGTCACACGCACCTCAAAACAGGTTTGGGCACTGAAGGAGCAAATGGGCTGCAAGTCGGGAATCATCGAGGGTATGTATAGCACAAAACGAATCAAGCAACGTAGAGATGAATGGGAGAATTGAATCAATCAATTCAACATACCTTTCCTAGAGGGAGGCGGACGAGGCCCGAGACCGACCATTTTGGACTACGGGATGATGAGGTTTGATGGTGGGGGTGGAGGGGTAGCTCAAGCAAGGAAGCTTACAATTGACTGCAATAACCTGCAATCAATCGAATGGGCGAATGTGGCTGTTGGGATATCCAAGTGGAATTTGTGCACAGAATAGATATTCCAGATAGGTCTGGTTGCACAAGACTCTTGCAGGTGAGGCCACGGAGGTGTGAAGGAGGAGACCAAAAAAAAAAGTGGTGGTGGTAGTGTTGAGGTTCTGCAGGTGATAAAAGCGGCAAGCCTACCTAAAGTAGGTACATAGGTACTTATTAGTATGTACCTCTACCTAGGTAGGTACCTACAGTAGGCCAAAGAGCTCACAGCCGCTGACAGCCACACGCCAGCTGGCATTGGTGGGACCCGCCAAGGCACCGCTGGACAGTCACTCCAGTAAGTAAAGTAGCTGCGTGATTATCCCGTACCACCCCACAGCCCAGCCGCCTTTCAAGCCAGACGTCCGTCTCTGGCGCATGCCGCGCTGTGAGTGGGGCAGAGGACGCATGGCTTTTTGATTGTTCACGTCTTACATTCCATTACAATTGCAATACATTACCATGACAAACCATGACAGCGACTCTCCACGCCTGGTCGTCGCCGCTCTTCTCCATCGCCTCTTAAGTCTGCTGCAACGCATCGCAAACAAAGGCTCGCTGGGCACATTGCATGGGCAATAGACGCCAACACCCCCTTCGCTAGCAAAGGTGTGGGGGATGGTGGGTGATTCAGCCTTCATGCAGCTGAAAGTGACGAGAACAAAAGAGACGCTGGGACACTGAGTGAGACACATCAGCGTCGGTCTAGACTCAAGGACCCTGAGAGCTGTTGCGAGGTAACCCCCAGATACTCGAATGGAAATTTTTGATCCAATAAATATCATTTTGCTGTGTCGAGACATGTTTGGCGGTGTTAACGGCCTTCAAAGCAGCATTTACGTCACACACCAGATGGAAGTTGCTCGTCGAAGGCTTCTGACTCACAAAATTGGGCTTGCAGCGGGATCATGGTAGAGCGCTGTACAATCTACAATGCCATCTTCATAGGCTTCTGTTTCACACTCTTGTCATTGCGCTCTTGAGCTGCACTCTTGAATAGCGTTGTCTGTCTTCTTGGACCTGATGCATTCCACTTCGCCCCACTTCTGGCCTATGATTGGTCCCTAAGCTGCAAGCTCAGGAAACGTATGTCGTTTGGAGAAGTGGCTCAGGAGCTTGTGTCAAAGGTGTCTCTGAGAAACTGAGCAACAACAGCCTTCTTGTGACTTCAGATTCGCAACACCGGGCGCGCGCAAATCAATGAGCGCCCTCTCCATTCATTTGTCACCATGAAGACATTATCGATTGCTTCGGCCATACTGGCCGTTGCCACCAGCGCCCTCGCCGCCGTCTCGTCCAAAGAATCACAGCCCGCACAGTTTCGGCCGCCTCAAGTATTCAAGAATGCCAATCTAGTCCACATCATCTCCTTGGAGAAGAACTACGTCAAAGATCAGGTCAATGTTCTCGTGGAGAATGTTTCCAAGGAGCCTCAGAGCGAATACTACCTGCCATTCACCACCGAGCAAATTGCTCGCGTCGGTGGATTTGAAGTAAAGGACCGCAAGGACATCAATGCTGGTCCGTTTGTTTCAGAGCTGGTGGAATATGATCCCAAGAGGTTCGCTGGGTTAATTGCCAACAAATCTATACCTCTGCCCAAGTTCGTTGACTAATATCTTCATCTCCCTAGTGACACTCAATACTACCGCATTCATCTTCCAATACCGCTCGAGGCCGGCGCACAGCAAACCCTTGGCATTTCTTTCTACAACCTAAAGGCATACAGACCCTTGCCTGCCTCCATCAGCCAGGATGAAAAGCAGTATCTCATCTACGATTTCTCCATTTATGCCCCATCCGCCTACCCTACTTTGAAGCAAAAGACCGAGATCAAGGCCGCGTCATCCTCGATCCCTGACTACACCAGGATCAACGACGGCAACGGGGAACAACCGCAGAAGCAGGGGGCCAAGCTCACATATGGCCCATTCGATCAAAAGCCCGCCGGGGCTGTGTCTCCTGCTCAGGTTCGGTTCGAGTTCACCAAGCCCGTCACTCATGTTTCCACCTTGGAGCGTGACATCGAGGTCAGCCACTGGGGCGGTAATATTGCCTTTGAGGAACGATATACCATGCACCATCGCGGTGCCAACTTGTCGTCTCCTTTCAGCCGTGTCAAGTATGCGCAGTCTGCCTACTTCAACCCAGCCTCCACGGCCCTGAAGGAGCTCCGAGTGCCTCTTCAGGCTGGCAGCGTTGATCCCTACTTCACCGACGTCATCGGCAACGTTTCAACCTCCAGGTTCAGGAGCAGCAAACGCGAGGCATTGCTAGAGCTTAAGCCTCGATATCCCCTTTTTGGAGGCTGGAACTACCCATTTACTATCGGATGGAACTCGGATGCCGCGAACCTTGTTCGCAAGACTGCCGCTGGTGGATACGTTCTCAAGGTTCCTTTCCTCGAGGGCCCCAGGCAAGCTGAAGGTGTTGAGTATGGGCAGATTAACATTCGCGTGATTCTTCCTGAGGGAGCCCGGTAAGTCCAGTCTGGTGTTCCAACTGGTCATGGCAAAAAAGCAATACTAACGGCGGGTGTAGCAACATCAAGTATTACACGGGGGTCCCCGAATCGTCCGTTGTCGAAACCTCGGTCAGCGTTCACAAGACGTACCTGGACACTCTAGGCCGAACATCGGTGACGATCAAGGCACAGAATTTGGTCGATGAGTTCCGAGACCGAGACGTCATCATCTCCTACGAGACTTCGGCATTGGATACTCTGCGAAAGCCTTTTATTGTGTTTGCCAGCATGATGGCCGTTTATGCGACAGCCTGGGCCGTAGGCAAGGTCGAGGTTGGATTTGCCGGAAAATAAAGGCGTCGCCAGTGGTTTGGAGGATAGAATCACGGTATAGCTGTAAAAATGTACCATATTGGCGTTCTCTGATACGGACTTGCATGACGGAGCCTCGAGATGTGTTGGCAATGGCCGATTGCTTTGTGTGGAATTCGTTGTAGAGCAAAGAAAGACCTCGGATTATACGTGGTGTGCCAAGGCATCGGTGTAGACTTTGCAGATCCCCCCCCCCCCCCCCCCTACATGGGTGCCTATGTCGGTTTGTTCAATACTCACTCACCGCTGCAACAGGACAATGGACGCTGGTGCCAAGGGTACCAGGCCTTACATAGCCACGGTGGGAAGCCCCCACGCACACACCATTATGGCGCTGCATGAACCGAACAATGACGGCTCTGGTGATGTCCACCCACCACAAAGCAGGGCGTTTCAAACGCAGGTTCTAGCCATTGATTATGGCACAGTTCTGATGTGATGAAAGCCTGGGGCCCTCCCCCCATCCAACAATCAGCTTGCATTCGTATAAGAAGACGCGATGGCCCTCCTCTGCCGGTCCCCTGCTACCATCCATTTTCTTTCTCCGGCGACTCGCCATTGCACATGTATATTGTAGAGCGACACACATTGCGAAGCGGTCATTCCATCTTGCACCTAGCCATTTCACCCCTGCAGGACTCCATCGTTGACAGCCTCTGAAGTGCTTCCTACAAGAACCAAAAATGTGTTTCTGGGGCGAATCAAACACCGACTACTACTACAAGGAAGAAAATCTTCCGCCACGACGATATCGCCGCCATCGTGGGCATCGCCATTACCACCATCACCACCATGCTCCAAGGGCCAGTTACACGCCAAGGGCCAGTTACACGCCAAGGGCCAGTTACACGCCAAGGGCCAGTTACACGCCCGTGATTCGCGAGGCATACAGTGGTGCTATTCCACGGGTGGGCGGGTCGTACTTGCAGTATCAACCACATTATCAGCAGTATCAATATCCTTCGAGCGGCGGCGCCGTGAGGTACGAGGTACATCGGGCGAGGTACTAGCTTTTTGAGCGAGTGTTTTTTTTTTTGGTTGATTACTGGGTTTGATTTGGGGGTTGGGCCATGGCAGTTGCCGAAGGACCATCCAGTGGAATTTTCACTCTCGCTCTGATGCGCCCGGATCGGCCGGTATGGTGTGGAAACAAGAGCAGGACGGGACGTCCAAGGGCAGCATTTTGGTGTTAAGGAATTGAACAATCACGGGCGGTGTTTCTGGGTCGGTTTAGACGAATAACTGCGGTGTTTGGGGGCTTTGTTTAATGTAAATCGTCACTTTTGTTATCCTAAATAGAAAGACTAAGCACCAAGTGATTATAGGGCCCGAGTAGCTGCCCTTGCCATGGGTGGCTAAGTTCTAAAGTTGTAGCTAAAATGGCTGGCACTACCTAACGTTGACCGTTGACCGCTGAGACTCCCTCATCGGTGGCGCTCTCGGCAGCCTCAATCCGGCAGTCTGCTGAGGCGTCCACTGATCGCACAAATGTCTGGTCTGGTTGGCGGGGGCGGGGCTCTCGTCCAGCGCCTGGGCCTGGGCCTCCTGGGGCGCATTTCCAATGAATGACATCATGGCGCATGTTGTCACGGCGAGGAAAAGGCAAGTCTCGATTCCACAGCCAGCCAAGGAAGCTTTTCTGGCCGCCTCTTGGTGTGTCCGAGCTGTCTTGCGTCCAGTCTCTTACGGTGGAATGGATGGATGGGGCCGCTCAACAGCTCCCAACCTATTTGCCTCGATGTTTGCCTCGACCGTATACAGAGTCGCACGCATTCCCAGCTCCGTCCCAGCAAAGCTTGTTTAAAAACCTGCTTGCGCCGCCTGCTCCGCCGGCCCTGATTGAATCTCCCCCCCTTCATGCTTTAAATATTTGCTCCTATAATACCCTGGATTGATGTTCTCGTTGCTGTGACCCCTGTTTTCGGTGACCTAGTCTAGCTTACTAGGATTCAACCTGACCTTGGGCTGCGAAAGCCTCTCTCGCGCATACAGTACGTGCGGCTGGTGACCTGGTACCCGAAGCAAGGGAAGCTTGCTTCTTTCTAGGTTTAGAGCTTCAGCTGACGAAAAGGAATCAACAGGCGACGTACCTCCTTCCACTGCTCACTTGCGGTTACCCAAAAGGAAAACCAGAGATACCCAGCAGCTTCCACCATGTAAGTACATCCTTGATGCGGCCCCGTCCAAGCTCTTTGATAATCTACAGGCCAAGCCGCCAATAGATTTGAGCCTCCTTTCAAGAGATACGTGTGCGCCATGTCGCGATCAAGCTTTGACGGCTCGTTCCTACAGCTTGGTCCGGGCTACTTGCGCTACCTCTCTGCTGAATCGACAACTAACTGCTCTCCCACACAAAGGAACCGCGCTCTCTCTATCCGCTCCGGCGGCAAGTCCAGCAAGGGCTCCGGCTCCGGCAGCCAGCTTCCTAGCTTCTCTTTCAGCTCTCTCCGTGGCCAGGCTCAGCCCGAGCTGTCACGCAAGCTCTTTAAGCTCATCAAGTCCGAGAACAACCTGATCAACGCCCACGAGGCGGCTGGCCGCGAGCGCATCAACATTGCCACTCAGCTTTCTGAGTGGGGAGAACAGACTGGTGATGATGCCATCAGTGACATCTCCGACAAGGTCGGTGTAGTTTTGAGTGAGATTGGTGAACAGGAAGATACCTATGCCCACTCGCTGGACGACTCTCGTGCGCGGCTCAAGTCGATTCGCAACACCGAAAAGAGCGTCCAGCCCAGTCGTGATGGCAAGGCCAAGATTGCCGATGAGATTGCAAGGCTCAAGATGAAGGAGCCGGAGAGTGCGAGGCTGGTTGTTTTGGAGCAGGAACTTGTGCGGGCTGAGGCCGAGAACCTGGTTGCTGAAGCTCAATTGACCAACATTGTGAGTGCACAGCAATGCCGTTGTCCCTCTGTCCAGGGCCACTCGCAGCCGACTAACGAATTGGATAGACCCGTCAGAAGCTCAAAGAAGCTTATGATTCCGAGTTCCTCGCCACCATCGAGCGAGCAGAGAAGCAGATCATCCTCGCCAAGCATGGACGTCGCCTTTTAGCTCTTCTCGACGACACGCCTGTTATTCCCGGTGATAGTCGCCCCAATTATACCGATGCCAGTCAGGCTCGTCAGATTCTTAATGACTGCGAGGACGACCTCCGAGACTGGCGGCCAGAAGCTGAGACATATGATGCTTCGGTCGAGGAGGCGTCTCCTGTGAAGGAAAAGCAGCCGGCTCTAGACGTTGGGGCCACCGCTGGCACACCGGACACTGAGGGTGGCGCCAAGGAGGCGGCCGTCTAAGATGATGTTTGATTTGGAGATGTTACCTAATTATTTGGTCGAGTACGGATGTTTTCTGTGTTGATGGTTTTGGTCCTTTTCACCAGATGCCTTCAGGTTATGGCACTGGTTTCATTGATATATAGGGTTGGTCTGTGTCGGAGAAGGTACTTGGTAACCAAGCACTCAATGGATAACTTTTAGGCAGGTCTGCAGTTTTGCTGGTGCTTCTATTACACGGTTTCCTTGACATCTTGTAAGCTTAGGACACACAGGGCAGAGCAGTGCAACGGCATAAACCAGAAGCAATTGGGGCATTGCAGTGGCTCTCAGTCTTGTTGCATGCGTCGGCACTGAGATGTGAACTATTACTGCCCCAACGGTTGCGCCAGGCGTCCTGCGGGTTAAGCTCGGCTCACCTGAAGCCACTTTGGGCCAACTGCCTTGTTGGTAACGCTCGTCACCCTCCTGAGCGGCCCATAATTTTGCTCCCCGGCCCGCCTGGCGATGGGATCAATTGAGAATAACCTCGGTTTGAAGCACACATTCCCACTCTGCCACAAGTCCGGCAACAACTCGGAGCCACGAGAGAAAAGGATTGCCACCCCCTTCTCATGGCTAGCCTCTCCCTCCTCCCTCTGGCCCAGCGCAGAATAAATCCCCAATTGATGCTCTCACGACGTGGACTCTGGCTGCAGCATCCACGACGTCTGCAGAGTCTGTCACAACTGTCCAACTGGGCCAATCGCGGCATTACTGCCTCGCGCACAGCATCACGGACAGGACGTGGACCTGGGTTGGCGCCAGCATCATCGTCGACAGCAGCGACGGCTATCGCAACACCGGCTTCAGCACTGGCTCCAGCGAGGCCAAGGGCGAGAGCAACATTGGCATTGGCCACACACCTGGCGCAGCAATCGCGGCCTCTGCTCACTCTGACCGGGTGCTGGACAGGGACTGCCGCATCACGCACAACCAGTGGACCCGTTCCTTGTGCGCCCTGTGCAACGGGCTCATCCACTCACTCGCCACCACGCCCCAGGGCCGCTGCGGCTGTCCCTGTCTCTGTCTCAACCGCTGTCCCTTTGTCCACGAGCTTCCATACTGGTCTGGGTATGGGTCTACATGCCCCGCCCCCTCCCCTTCCCACCCACTCCGCCATCACCTCATCCAAAATCTCGTCGCGGCGGACTGAGCAGATTGCTCGGCATCTAGTTAGGCCCACTGCCCAATCTTTCTCCTCTAAATCTTCACCCTCACCATCATCGTCTTCTGCTTCACCCACATCGCCCACAATGGATTCGGCACCCACCTACACCGTCCGCAAGCGCGGTGCTCTCAACACCCTGGAGCACCGTGTCTACATTGAGCAGAATGGCAAGCTCGTCTCCCCCTTCCACGACATTCCCCTTTATCCCAACGAGAATGACAAGTCCATTCTCAACATGATTGTTGAGATTCCCCGATGGACCAACGCTAAGCTTGAGGTGTGTTGCGGCGCGCTTTATAAGCCCTGTGCCTTATACTCCCTTCCCCCCCCAAATGGACAAGTCTTGCTTGGTCCTGAGCATATTGGGAAAATAAAGGCCCTTGGCAGCCGACCTGCCCCTCTCTTCATGCATTGTAAAGCAAAGTCCGCTGATTGCCTCTGTCTCGACTAGATCTCCAAGACCGACAAGCTCAACCCCATCAAGCAGGACGAGAAGAAGCAGGTGCCTCGATTCGTTCGCAACTGTTTCCCCCACAAGGGATACCTGTGGAACTATGGTGCCTTCCCTCAGGTATGTTGCACACTTTTGGCCGACTTGTTTGGCATTTTTAGCTGATCGGTCCTCTCTAGACCTGGGAAGACCCCGCCCACAAGCACCAGGACACTCAGGCTTTCGGTGACAACGACCCCCTCGACGTTTGCGAGATCGGCGAGCAGGTTGGTTACACCGGACAGGTCAAGCAGGTCAAGGTTCTAGGTATCATGGCCCTTCTCGATGAGGGAGAGACCGACTGGAAGGTCATCGTCATTGACGTCAACGATGCTCTGGCTCCCCACCTGAACAGCGTCGAGGATGTTGAGAGACGCCTGCCCGGTCTCCTGCGTGCCACCAACGAGTGGTTCCGTATCTACAAGATCCCCGATAACAAGCCCGAGAACCAGTTTGCCTTTACCGGCGAGTGCAAGAACATAGAGTACGGACCACCGCAACCGCTTGATTTCTAATTACACACTAACACGGGGTCATAGTTACGCCAACGAAGTCATCGATGGCTGTTACAAGGCTTGGCAGCGCCTCATTGATGGCACCACCGAACCCAGAAAGGGCCAAAACGGGGAGGACATCTTGCCCCGAGCTGGCGACAAGATTGAGAAGTAAGCACTGTAAGACGCAATCATTTTGGTCCACTGTGCTAACCCATTCACCAGGACCAACACTACGCTTGTCGGCAGAACTGGCTACGTCGACCAGGCCCCCAACGTGGGACCCAACGAGGAAGTGCCTCCCGCCAAGATTGATAGCAGCATCGACAAGTGGTTCTTCATTAGCGGTAACTCCAATTAAGTGTCTCACATTCATGGAGGTGAATGGATTGTGGGTGTTATGAACTCGAAATAAAATTAGTCTGGCCGTACTTCAATCCCCCGGAGAGAATATACAAAAGTTGTTCAACACAAATGAACTATTTAGTGTACATGTACCAAGCCACCACTCGGTTTTCCCTTATTTTAATACAAAACGCCGCAAATGCAAGCAATAGGCTATCGTGTCATGCGATTTAATCTGTCAAGTCGGCCGCCTTTTGCAGCTGGCGAGAGTGTCGGTCGACTTCTTCAACGAGACCCTTGATGTTGATCTTTCCGCAGTCGAATTTCAGCTCCTTGCCGTCCTCTGCTAGCTGTTAGCACATTATCCTGGGATGTCAAGCGCCAAGCAAAATTTTCTTACTGAATTTGACCCTTACTGAACTCGGCTCAGTCGAATTCCGAGGGAGAAGGCTTGTGGTTATGGTCGTGCCGTTTGCACGGGCATTAGGAGGCAGAAACGTGAGGAACAGCCGAGCGGGTTTTGCGCATGCTGAAAACGGGTTGAATTTGGCTGTAACCTCGGTCATGAACTTGGTGATCATCTTTGCGGCGTTTTTCACTTGGCGCAGCGGCCGAAGTCAGTCGAGCGGATAGCAATCAGAGTCAATTGGCGTCTTGATCAAACCATCCAGCCAGTCCCATGTTAGCACCCTTCGGTCGCGCGAGGAGGTTTGTTTGCGGCTTCCGAGGTCACGTGCCACGTACCTTGGACAGAAGCAGCCCAGCTTGGTCCCCGCCATAAAGAAAAGCAGCGCAGAAAAAAGGGCCGCATGTCGTTTTCCTTTCTTCCTTTCTTTCCTCAAGCATCGCCCTCCAGGAAAGGCCACGCTTCCATGCTGACAAACCGAGATCTTTCTTCAAATCTGTCTTGATGGCTTTTTTGAAACAAGGGAAAATCTCAATTTCTGCCCTTGCGGTGGAAGATTTTGCATGTGAGAAATTCGGAGAAGCCTCTACACCAAGGGACAGGGAAACCTGTTTCACCGCGGTCACTCTTTTCAAGAGAAGGACGGGTCTGCCCGTGAGGGCTCGGCGTCAATTGACGCCCGCAGATCGGCATCAGAAATATCAGGGTGGCCGGGTCCTGCGGGATCTCCAGGTCATTCCTCTGGGAAGCCGCTGCGCAGATTGTGTGTTGACACTTGAGTGCGATGCGTGGCGTGGCTTGTAGCCATTATTCGATTCCGATTATTCTTCTTGGAGGGCGGTGCTTCACTCTTTTTCTCTCTAGGTACGTGGTGCTCTTGGGGTTTTGGGATGATGCTAATTTCTGGGCGGTCCGGGCCTGGCCTGGACTGGCGACTTGGTAGGGTATCGTGTGTTTGGACGAGGTGGTAGGACTAGAGGGGGTACGCTGTGCTTTGGGATACTGGTCGGGGCATTTGATAATTTAATGGGAAATTGTGTCATGCTTTCAAGACGTTGATATTTGGTTGTTAAAGTCGTATTTGCTGCGTGACTGATGTGTCCGTGGAAGATGTGATGCCTACATGTCACGGCACTCATATGTATCCTTGAACCTTTCGTAACTGCAGCGTGTCAACATGTTCCTCGGCCTCCATGCTGGATATTCAAAAAAGTTTGATCTGTGAAGTTGTCGTCTCACTGCAACGATAATGGAAGCTTGAGCTGTGAGAGCCATTTGGCCAATCAGCACACTTGCATCACACGTCACAGTCCCCACCAATAATACACAGCATCCGAAAGCTGCAATGGTGTCTCGAATCCATCCACGAAACCTGTTGAAAGGGCTAATACATATAACTCGGCCACCACCACGTCACAGCAACCCCCCTCAAAGACACTGGACACATGGCGACCGGCTGAACGGTCATTGCCGAAACGCAACTCACAATGTCCCTGGCAGGCCTGCAAGAGCGGCTGAGCGCTTTGCAAGAGACCGTGGCACAGCTGAGAGAGCTGATTGACCGGCTGGCCCATCTCGACTTCCAGCCGGGCTCCGTGCCCCAGGGTGCCGACGAAGAAAGCAGCGTCAGCGGCGAATTAAGTGCGGAAATCAGCCAGCTTTTACGAAATGGCCTGGACGAACAGGAAGTGCTCCAGGAAGAGGCCAAGTTCGCCCGGCCAGAAGGGACGGACAAGGCGAGGCTAAAGGCGGCCATTGAGCGACTCGGTGCCGAACTTGCCAGGTATGCCCGCACCCTTCCAATTGCTCCCCAGACTTTTGATCCCAACGTACTGACGCCTCGTCAGCTGCCGAGGAGACTTTAGAAAGGCACGACTAGCAGCGCGAGAATCGCTGTCCCAGGCACAGAAGCTCGAACGCCACCTCCTGCTCCGGTCGTACTCCTCGCCAGTCTCGGAATCAGAAGTGCCTGCGGCAGAAGACCAAGTACCTGCCCCCGTGCATCCACCGCAGCGATATGCTCAGCAGCACCAGCAGTCGAGTCTGTCCGAGGAGGAGCAACGGACCGTCGGCGCAGGCGACCATGTCACAAACGCCCTGCGCCGCACCCACGACATGATTGCCGCCGAGCTCTTCCGCAGCGAGTACGCGCATCAGACTCTCACCGAGTCCACTGCTGCGCTGAAGCAGCTGAACGAGTCGTATACTTCCATGGATAGCATGCTTGCCAATTCACGCGATCTACTGGGCACCTTGTTGCGGTCACAAAAGAGCGATACGTGGTATTTGCAGACGGCCATGTACATGTTGATGGTGACCGGGGCCTGGCTGTTGTTTAGACGGCTCCTGTATGGACCTCTGTGGTGGTTGGTCTGGTTGCCGTTGCGGATATTGTTTGGGGTAGGATCCCAGGCGGGTAGCGCCATGATGAGTATGGGAGCGAGCGAGTCCGGCAAGGTTGGCGGTGTGGGAGGGGATGGCAAGGTTTCCGTGGAGGGATTGCCCAGCGAGGACTTGCCAACTGCGCAGGTGGGACAAAGGGTAGCAGAGGGTGATGCTGATTCCATGATTGAAAAGGTGGCTAGAGTGGTGGAAGAGGCTGATGAGGCGGCCGGAGACGAAGGAGACGCTGAGAATCAGCCGGGGAATACTAAGAAGAGGATGTGGGAGGAGCCAGATGCTGCGAGTGTTTCCGACGAGACGCAGCGGGATGAACTGTAGCATGTTGATACAAGGCGCTTGATACCATATTTTGTAGAATTCATCACTGTATTCCTTGATCTGTTGAAGATGGGCACCGTTTTTGGCACCCCGTGCCATGCATTGCCCCCCTTGCGCCTCATAATGGTTGAATAGAGCGCTCCCGTCCACTATATACACCTAGTTAAATTCATGCTCGATCAGGCGCGACGCGGGCAATGTCGCTGATCCACGGAAGGCCCAGCTTCTTCATCTCTACCGCCAACTGGAACAAATAATCAAGGCTGCTCCCAAGGACAAGAGATTAGTACACGGCTTTGTCGTAGAAAACATGTCACCACGGGGGCAGCGGGGGAACTGTACCTCTCACACATGGTCTTGGCCTTGTGCACATTGTCTCCCCAGACATATACACCATGCCTCCTGACCAGCACGGCATACGTATCGGGGTACTTCTCCATAGCCTCTTCCAGGTACTCGGTCAAGTCCTCCTCGTGGGGCGTGTTTTCAATCACGGGGATTCTGAGCGTATCGTGATAGCCCAGGTTGCCCTGCTTGGTCATGCCCTTTCCGAAGCCCTTGATCTGCTCAATGTTGTTGATCTCAAAGACTTTGTCGTTGCCGGGGCCCTGGGCCTCGAGAAGCAGGGTGACGAGTACGGCCCATTGGGAGTGAGTGTGGATGCAGCAGCCGGCGTTGCGGCGAGTAAAGGCAGCGAGGAAGAGGGGGGTGCACTGGGACGGCTTGTAGCATGGTGGTGAGCGGAGGTAGGTGCGTTGCTTGAAGGTTGGTTCCTGGGCGGAGAGAGAGAGGACGTATATATCTGTGTGTTTCATGAGTTCCTTTTGCACGCCCGAGGGGGCAATGTAAACCAGGTCCCTGGTTCCCTGTGTGAGCGAGTGACTACATTGCACCGTGGGTCAGAGGGTGTCATGATGCGTACTCTTCACGGATTGAGCATCCGCCTCCGGTGCCCGTGACCCATCCAAGAGTCCAGAATTTGGCGCATAGTGAGGGGATGAGGTTGGCTGGATGCTGTGGATTGTCGGACGTGATGAGTTGGTCGGCGCTGTTGTCGTCAAGACGAGCTTCTTTGACTCCCTGCTCCGAGGCCATCTTGGCGGTCTGAGAGGCCGGTCTTGCCTCTGGTGTAGGCTGTCACTGGTTCTATTCCGGGTGTGTTTCGCGAGGCAAACTCTCCTGCGTGGCATGTATCTTCAATGGCAAATCTGGTTAACACTCGGTGGCTCTAGTCAAGGGCATGTGGTTGAAGGATTGGGCCATGACGAAATCGGCACTGGTGGGGCAGGTCCACTGGCTGACCTATCCATCTTCATAGAAAGTGTCTGGTGGGAAATCGAATAGGGCACTTGTGAGGGTAGATGGCTCCATGAGCTGGCATAATCTGCGCCAGCAATCTATTGATGATGGGTGCTACATGGCTTCAGAGTATGGAGTACTTGGTCGCTCACACGGTCTGGGTGCAGGGTGGCCAGGGATAGGCCGCTTGGCACCGGCTGGGACAAGAAATCGGCTTGTCCGTTATTACCCCCCTGTGGCTTTTCCAAGGGCGCTACAACCACTTGAGCAGCCGACTTAATACCAGGACAACCGCCCCCATGGTGTTCCATTGTGCCGGCGTGTCTGTCGGAATTGCTGTGCGATGTAGAATGACGCTCAAATTCGAACCATCCAGCCACTCATTCATGCATCTCTTTGGCAGTTTTGTCAATTGGGGTTAAAGCGAGGCGGGCGCCTCCTCCAGCCACGGCCCGCTACAGGGCGACGATTGAACCTTGTCTTGCGAGTGCTGCATTTCCCCTTGATTGGGGAGGACCAGGTCCAGTGGGCATCTGAAAATGTAGCATCTGCCCATTGAATGCATCCAATACAGAAACAATGAACACGTCAATGAAGGAAGGATACTGTAAATGCAACGCAGAGTGAAAAGATTGGTGATGAAATCGAGAGACCCATGGAGTGGCCTGCCGAGGAGTTGAATGCACATGGCAGGAGCGACCAGAGGCGGACCTTCGGCGCAAGGACTAAAAACGACACCAAACAAGTCACAACTGATGTTCCATTGATCTGCCCTCCCTGCTCGTATTTGACAACACACGCATTGAGCTTCCATGCATCGATCGACTGCAGGATTTCTTGCTTGACATGCTTTGTGCCACATTGGTGTCCTGCTGTCTTTGGTAAAATACACATTACTGGCCGACTTTTACATCACCAAGTGCATCAAGTATGGGCAGCAGGTGCACGGGTGTATGGCCGGGTTTGCCCGTTTCATGCAAGAAGCAGCCTATACACGCACACTGTAACTGATACCGCTCTGTACACAGCTGACTTCAAAGTGTGTAGCATCGGGTAATTTCCGGCCATCGGAGACGTAGCAAGATCGGCACATTCCACCATGGGTGCTATATGCAGACATGCCACCCAAGCGGTGTGAAATTCAGGTGCCGTCGGAATGGCTGTGATCTTGTCCCCGGGGAGATAAATCACATGAATTACGCAAAAAGCAGAACACAACAACAACACAGACGCTGTTTCGTCAAACGTATGGCAAACACTTGGGTGACAGACAGTGGGCATTCCCGACAAGTCCCCATTCGTTCCAGGCACGCTCTTATGTTTGGTCGAGTGCCTGGATCAACCAGGGGTTTCCTGTCTTGGAGAAAGACACAAATGTCTTTCCTCACGGCTTGGAGGTCCAAAGTTGCACTCCTGGCCAGATGAGTCACTACAGAGTAGCGCCTGTGGGTTCAGAGAATGGAAGAGCAATTGGCCTTTTTTTCCTTTTCAATGTCCCACCAGTAATAAGGCTGTTACAAGCATGGGCAAGTGCTGTCCAGTGCAGAACGTCATGCACATTTCGGCTTGTGGTGTTACTAATGTGCAGGGGGGAGGGTGCGTCCGAGCCTTGTTTCTCTCATATTCTGGTCAGACAAAAACGATGAAATGGGACAGCAGCGGAGACAACACGAGCTCTGTGCGGGAAGCAAAATTGGCCTTGCCGGGCCACAAGCGGCAGATGCTGCCAAGGATACACGCACAACAAAAACGGAAGCTTTGATCAAACTGCTGGGTTGTGCCATGGCCAGGAACCAAAAGCAGGACAGACGGGAACGTCAAATTTTAATCCAGCTCTACCAAGTTTGACTTTGAGTCGGCATTTTTAGTAGGGGACCGACAGAGCAAAAGAGAAAAATGGAAAAAGCAACAATGGAGCACAGGAGACATTCAGGTGGGAAGCTAAACAAGGAACAGGGCATATGGTGTGGCGTCATGGAGTCAATGAGGCGTGCCCCTTGCTGGGAGGGATGCTGTCAGCTGCTGGTGCTTCCCCAGACACTACGATCTGCACTCAGGCCTGCCCTTCAGCCCTCATTTCTATGCCGCCTCTCATCACATCGACTAGCCCTTCGGACACGAGAAGCCGCCGTCAGGGAGTGTGTAGTTTGTGGGCTGCGCCCAATGCCAACACCCAATGGGCCTTGCCAGAGTCCTCCCTCTCACCCCTCCCCATCGTAGTTCAAAGTTGAGATATGCAAGGATCAGGCGCCATTACAATGAGTGTTACTATGCATATGCATGGCACGAAGCGTCTGGTCGCTCCAGATACCCCTGTTCCTCTCGGCATCGTTCATCCTTGCTACCGCCTTGGACAAGCCTCGAACCGCTCCATCCAAGATGGATACCTTGCATGCCCCTGGCTAATAAAGGACCTCGCTTCCCCAAGGCCATGGAGAGGCGAGTTTTTCTTGCACGATCTCTTTCCCTCTGCTCTCTACACTCTACTAATACTTCGCAAGTCTTCCTTTGAGTCTCTCGCTTCAATCGACACATCTGCTCTTCAGCATTGCCTCTAGTGCAACCTACATATCTAATACCACCAAAAGTTTCACGCCTTCGTTGAGCTATCGCCAAGATGCGTTTCACTACCTTCCTCGTTTCCAGCGCCATCGCTGCCGTTGCCATGGCTCAATCTACCACTTCTACTGCTAGCGTTCCTGAGACTTCCGCCCAGGTCTGCCTAAACAAGTGCGCCAAGGGCGACGTCAACTGCCAGGCTCACTGCATTACTGTAAGTTTGCTCTTTGGGGTGCCGTCTTCGTTCATGCTTCTCGAGCCCGGCGCTGCTGCACCCAGCATCATCTCGCGGTCTCGTGATCATGATGCATACCAGGCTTGGTGTTTAGGTTTTGCCGCTAACGTGTTGGCGCTACAGGTCCCCTCCCCCAATGAGCAGAACGCCAACGACACCACCACCTGTGCCAAGAGCTGCTCTCAGGGAACTGGCAGCCCCGAGGACACCAAGAAGTACGGTGACTGCGTCCAGGCCTGCATTACCAAGTACTTTTACGCCTCCAGCGAGGGAACCCCCAAGGCCACTGGTGTTAACAACGGATCTGGCTCTGGTTCTGGTTCTGGTTCTGGCTCCGGCTCCGGTTCTGGTTCTGGTTCTGGCTCCGATCCCACTGCCACGGGCACTGGTGCTGCCGCCACAGGCTCTGGCTCTTCTGACTCGGGCTCCAATGGCTCCAGCTCCGGCACTCAGACTGGCACCGGTGCTGCTCCCACCAAGACAAACGCTGCCGCCGGTATGGGTGTTGGTTCGTCTGGCGCCTTGGTCGGTGCTCTTGCTGCCCTTCTCGCTCTGTAAATTGCATCTTCTATTTTTGCGCAAGCTGCTTGAGATGAATAAGAATGGGATAATACTGGAAGTGTAATGAGGATAAAGTGTTTTTTTTTTCTTCTTCAATTGCGTGTGGTTGCGGAAGGAAACATCCAAGGTTGATGGTCCGGTGGGAATGAACATAATACCCAACGTCTTACATGGTCCCAAATACAAAATCTTTGTTCTGTGTACCAATAATCTTTGAATCCCTTGTTTAGTCTTACTCGATGGCGCCCGTCTTGTTCGTGTGAGGTGCCTCGTTTCCTAAACCGTGGTCCTCCAGCCGCGTCAATTAAGCAGACGATCCCATCCCCTTGGTCTATTCCCTTTGAGGCTGATGCCCATGCCTTGACCAAGGAGACGTGTTCTGGACAGCAATACTCGAAAGACGAAATTTGGTTGCCTGGTGTCAACACAAGCCAGTTGATGTAATCGCTCAGTTCATTGTCATGGCTCATCTGGCATAATGCGTGCTCAGACCGCTGCTCATGTAATTTCATTCGTATCTCATGTGATAATTCATGCCCTGTACGGAGCAAGCGTTGATGGGATGCGCTGTGCATGGGAAATTGAGGGTGGCTCGACATGTGACACACTGCTGCTGTGCAATGCTCTTACTTGCATCGTTGCTTGTCACTCCTGGACACGCCGTGGCCACGCGGGCGGGCATGGTTCTCCATACATCATGCATCCTTGGGCGGAGCCGGAAGACAATAGAATCTCCCTCCCTTGCACATTGGATCGATCTACCCTGGGGAGACTCATGAAGGTGCCCTGACCATGTTATGTTGCCTTCTCGTGAATGCTGGCGCCACGTCTGGTTCCCCAGTTCAACTAAAAATGGTTATCTCTGCTGCTTGTTTTAGCTCCTCAGCCGACCTTGTGTGCAGGGGCTCAATGCTGTTAACGGGACGGCTGTGTCGGGGGCTATTGGTTGGTGCAATGGGCATATCATCATTTCTCCCTATGAAGCACTTTGAGACTTCTCACCACTTCACTTATTAGAGCGGCATGGTTGCTAGCAGAGGATACAGCCACACGCCAGTGGCTATGCCTGTGGCTGTAACTATCCGCGTTGCGTATACATACGGCGTACGGACGGGGACAATACGGTCTTGGAGTTTGTGAGATTATTCAGACAAGATTTCTTGATACAGGGTAGATAGCTCAGCGCGGCATCGCCACCCACCACGTCCGAGGTGCCACTTGGCCGCTTTTTGGCATAATGGTACCTACCGC
Organism: Keithomyces neogunnii; assembly: GCA_020975405.1. NCBI lineage: Eukaryota > Fungi > Ascomycota > Sordariomycetes > Hypocreales > Clavicipitaceae > Keithomyces > Keithomyces neogunnii. The sequence continues at coordinate 4,511,582 of JAIOWQ010000002.1, read as the reverse complement.
TGGTGGAGCAATCCTGTAACTTGCAGCATAGGAAGGCGAAAGCTTGTCCTGAACATCAGCTGATGGCCAACCTCGGGTACCTGCGAACTATTTGCGGATTGTGTTCACTGCGTTCGTGGCTTTCGTAGTCTGAAGATTATTCCCACGTGTTGGAACTGACTCGGCTGACAGTCAAGTTGCATCTTCAACGTGTCCTGTATGGATAGTGACAAACCGACAGTTGTCTTGTGAACCCATGTCGAGGGGTCTTTGTTGGGCCACAAAGTGGGTCTCACGAGCAAGAGTGGCCTCTTATTATGAACAGCACCTTCCCGATCGTTTTATGCGCTTCTCTGCCAAAGCCAATGGCCACGTGTTGGCTGAGGATAGAATCATGGCCCATGTCTATTTGGCCTTTTTGTCGGTAGACAGCGACATACCAGGCTGTATGCAGCTATTCAAAGCATCCGTTCACGCAAGACTTTCACAGTCAATGCACGGCGTGTCAGTCAGCAGGCAATCAATATCGCCAACAGGACACAGAGCGCCCTGTGTGGGTTGCTGGTGTTCGCAATTGTCTCAATGGCGGGCTAGCACAGAGTCCTGTGGCTGTGGCTGGGAGTTTGTGAGCCCCTGGCCGAGGGCTGTTTGCGATTCACACACACATTGATAGTTTTGCGGTCGGCAATCGCAATGAGGTGGCATTTCCCAATTCATGATCCGTGAGTGGTCAATTGCAAGATCAGCAAGGTACCTTACTCTGCCTCGACTTGTGCAATTTAGGCAAATGAAGGCAGCTTGGAGACGTCGTGTGTCAGACTACTTAGATTTTTTCGGGCCCCGTGGGTTTAGCTCACAAGTACCCCCGTACCAGACGTACAATGCCATTCCCGCTCTGTCTGCCAAGTGCAATCGTGGCAGCCAAGCAAGCCCTGTTGGTTCCATGCTTGAGTACCTGCCTTTGACAACCCAAAGCAGCTGCTGTTGGTGCAAGGTGGCTTTTCCCTTGTGGGTGCCAGAGGTGCCAGAGGCAAGAGACATCTCCAGATCAGATGTCTGGTATCTCGAGCTTATTACCTATAAAGTACCTAGGTACCTAGGTAGGTAGTGGTTGTCACCTCCAGTTGCTCAAATGGTGCAAGCGCACTTTTCTTCGGCCCCCGCATTTGCCTGTTCATTGTTGCTCCAGTCCTGCGCCCTAAAAAAAAAACCCGCGTCAGAGTAGCGAGTCCCCTGCCTGTACTCCAGTGATGCTTCCATGCTGGCGTCCGAGCTACTTACTGGTCGACGTGTCCTCAACCACTCTTGGACCCTGCCAACTCGCAGCTTCTGCTGGTCCTTAAACATCCTCTACGCTTCCACCCGTCTTGACCTCTCTCCCCCTCGATTCCTTCAACTTCACTCTTGGAAACAAACCACTCCTCGAGCTCCGGACTGGCACCAATTGGCATTCTGCCTTGCCTTTGTACTGAATCACCTCGCGCTGTGCGCCTTTGGTCTTGTCGATACCATGAAGTTCAACGCTGCTGCTGCGGCTGTCTCCGCCGCCATTTTGGCTGGCACTGCCCACGCCGACAATGCTGAGGAATCCCCTGTGGTTCCCGAACTTCCAACATTTACTGTGAGCAAACGAGTCCCAGCTGCAATTTCTTTTCCCAAGAACCGTCTGCCCTCCTCTCCCCACTCCATCCCGAGCTTCCATGGTGCCCGTTTACCCAGGCACTTGCAGCTCATTTGGACACTCGTCCGAGGAGGCAAGGCGAGACGAGGCGATGCCAGCTTATTCCCAGGTGCACAAGCTAACCATTTGTTCTCACTAGCCCACCAATCTCAAGGCTCCCTTCCTCGAGCAGTTCACCGATGACTGGCAGAAGCGATGGCAGCCTTCCCACGCCAAGAAGGACATGAAGGGCTCTGGCAACGACGAGGAGGAATGGGCCTACGTTGGCGAGTGGGCTGTCGAGGAAGCCTACAAATACAACGGCATGGTTGGAGACAAGGGTCTTGTTGTCAAGAACCCAGCTGCTCATCACGCCATCTCTGCCAAGTTCCCGAAGAAGATTGACAACAAGGGCAAGACTCTTGTCGTTCAGTACGAGGTCAAGCTTCAGAAGGGCCTGGAGTGCGGCGGTGCCTACATGAAGCTGCTCCGCGACAACAAGGCTCTGCACCAGGAGGAGTTTGGCAACACTACTCCCTACGTCATCATGTTTGGCCCCGACAAGTGTGGCCACAACAACAAGGTCCACTTCATCTTCAACCACAAGAACCCCAAGACTGGCGAGTATGAGGAGAAGCACCTGTCTTCCCCTCCCACTGCCAGGATAGTCTCCACCACTGAACTGTACACTCTGATTGTGCACCCCAACAACACCTATGCTATCAAGCAGAATGGTGAGGAGGTCAAGTCTGGTTCTCTCCTCGAGGACTTCACCCCCGCTGTCAACCCCGACGCCGAGATTGACGACCCCAAGGACTCCAAGCCCGAGACGTGGGTTGACGAGGCCCGTATCCCCGACCCCGAGGCTACCAAGCCTGAGGACTGGGATGAGGAGGCACCCTTTGAGATTGTCGACGAGGAGGCCACCAAGCCCGAGGACTGGCTTGAGAATGAGCCCACCACTGTCACTGACCCCGAGGCCGAGAAGCCCGAGGATTGGGACGATGAGGAGGATGGCGATTGGGTCGCTCCTACAGTCCCCAACCCCAAGTGTGGCGATGTTTCTGGCTGTGGCCCCTGGACCAAGCCCATGAAGAAGAACCCCGACTACAAGGGCAAGTGGTCTGCTCCTTTTATTGACAACCCTGCCTACAAGGGACCTTGGGCTCCTCGCAAGATCAAGAACCCTGCCTATTTCGAGGACAAGACCCCCGCCAACTTTGAGCCCATGGGCGCTGTAAGTATAAGCCGTTTGTGTTTTGAGAATGCTCGCCAAGGGACGCGGCTAACCATGACTATTAGATTGGATTTGAGATCTGGACCATGCAGAGCGATATTCTCTTTGATAACATCTACATCGGACACTCTATTCAGGACGCCGAGAAGCTGGCTGCTGAGACTTTCAAGCTCAAGCATCCCGTTGAAAAGGCCCTGGCTGAAGCTGACAAGCCCAAGGAGGAGGAGAAGCCCAAGTCTCCCTCTGACCTCAAGTTCCTTGACGACCCCGTCCACTACATCAAGGAGAAGGTCGATTTGTTCGTCACCATTGCCCAAAACGACCCCATCGAAGCCATCAAGTTTGTTCCCGAGGTTGCTGGTGGCATTGGCGCCATTATCGTAACTCTTGCTGCCCTCGTCATCAGCCTCGTTGGCCTTGGTGGATCTGCGCCCGCTGCTAAAAACACTGCTGCGGGTGCCAAGGGTGCCGCCAAGGAGACCAAGGACAAGGTTGCGCAGGCCACCACCACTGGTGCCGAAAAGGCCAAGGGCGAGGCCAACAAGCGAGCCACTCGCAGCCAGTCGTAAGGCAATCAATTCTCTACCGCGATTGATGGAGCACGAGGAGATGCAGGAGGGTTGGAAAAGGTGGTGAAAGCATTGTGACCAATAGGATTCAGAACTCTTGACATGTTGAGGGGGACTCAAGAGTACATTGAGAACAATGTGCGGCAGAAGTGGGAAAAAAAAAAGATGAATTGAAAAAAGGATACTTGCTAGTTGCTACTTGTTGTTTTTGCTCAGAGGCTGCTGTTTCTCTTGTTTTTATCCCCGTCGGTCTTCTCTGCCATGTTGGCGCTGAACATTGGAGTGATTGATGGGTTCGATGACATGGCGTGCGTGCGTGTATTTAGATAGGGCCGTTCCCGGCCTTGGACGGACCCTGTCATGTACAACAAGTAGGCGACATGAATCTGATTTGACGTTGAAAGGCACCAGTGGCGTTGCGACTGCTTCACTGTACAAACCTGCGTGTCTTGTGCTGGGTGACTGGTGAGTGCGTGTTGGTAATAAGAGACGCGGAGGGGCCACATTCGGAACGGGTTCCGACACCAAAGATGGACATGGATGGCGCGGAAGGTGGCGGGGGAAATATACCTAGGTACTCGGACAGTTCTGCATGCAGTTCGATACAGAGCAATCTGTACAGAGTATGCTCTACGGCATTGCATCAAGCAAAATATTATTGATTGATCAGTGGCATGAAAGGCCATGCTTGTGTACCCTGTACAGCCCCGGGTCCGGCGTGCTACCCCGATTCGCTTGTAGGAGCGAGTGACGATGAGGTAGCTTGGCATCTTTTAGGTAAGTGCCTACTCGACCAAACAAGGGCCGGTATACGGAGCATAGAACAGGAAGCAGCTGGCTTGTTTTGATTGAGTGCTCGCGATTTGTTGCAGCGCGAATAGCAGGTCGGTGGCCGCGGGCACGGTCGGCAATGACGGGAATTCGGCGGCACGGGGGTGAGTTGGAAACTGCATCGACGCCCTCCCAGGCCGCTGAATGGGGCAAAGCGGCGAGCGCTGGGGCTTCTTGAGTGGGTTCTGGGGTTCTGCGGGTGCCACAGTGCCACCTTGCAGCCGTGGATCGATGGGGGTCAGTCGCTGTGCCTTGATGTTCTGCAACGGGCCGATGCTGTCAAGGGGATTGGGAGACCGGTTCCCTCAAGAAGCCCGTTCCGCAGTTTGCTCGGAACCAATACTTCCAGACCCCAAACGGGCTTACGCTTAGTCTTGGAGGGCGTCCCACGATAAAGTTGGTTACAGGCCCGTCGCTCGGCACAAGTCTTCAAGGAAGGGGGTGGTTGCTCCGTCTCTCCCCACATCCGCACCTAGCCGCTCTCTTAAGAAGGTGGCACGAGAACATCAACGGAGGGAGCAAGGTGGTTTTTTGTGTTTGAATTCCTCCCGTAACACCACCGCAGTACTCCGTACGTGCTCCCCCCTTTCTCCTTCAGTCTGCTGTGCGTACCTGGCAGTGCACTGGTCATCTTCATCCCGTGTCCTTCTTCTTCTTCCCTGTTAGTCGACCATGCGGCGGCTCATTTCACGAAGTGTCTCTGCCAGCGCCACCCGCTCCCCAGTGACGTCGGCCGCACCACGAACCGCCCTCGCCGCCTCCAAGATGCCTCGCGACAGCTCGTCCGCCTCCTCGGCCGTGGCCGCGAGGAGAATACATGCCACTGCTCGGCAGATGCAGCCCGTGGCAGCCCTGGCCTCCACGGCCACCAGCTACCCCAACACGCACGACAAGATACAGGCCGTCGAGGACACGCCCTACTTTATCGACAACAAGTTTGTCAACTCGACGACTGACAAGTTCATTGACCTGCCCGACCCGGCTACCAACAACCTCGTTACCCGCGTGCCGCAGATGACGGAGGAGGAGATGAAGGCCGCCGTGGCCAGCGCCGAGAAGGCCTTTAGGTCCTGGAAGAACACGACCGTCTTGGCCCGTCAGCAAATCATGTTTCGCTTTGTCCAGCTTATTCGCGAGAACTGGGACAGACTGGCCGCCAGCATTACTCTGGAGCAGGGCAAGACGTTTGCCGATGCCAAGGGTGACGTCTTGCGCGGTCTGCAGGTTGCCGAGGCGGCTATGGCTGCGCCGGAGCTGCTCAAGGGCGAGGTTCTGGAGGTGGCCAAGGACATGGAGACTCGCACCTATCGCGAGCCATTGGGTGTTGTTGCCGCCATCTGCCCATTTAGTAAGTTTATATGCAACCGCTGCCCTTTTGAATCCGGTTTTGGCTGTGCCTGTGGAATTGGGGCTGACGTATTGCAGACTTCCCTGCCATGATTCCTCTGTGGTGCATCCCCATTGCCACGATAACGGGAAACACTCTTATTCTGAAGCCCTCGGAGCGTGACCCCGGCGCTGCCATGATCCTCGCCGAGCTTGTGCAAAAGGCTGGTTTCCCCGAGGGCGTCGTCAATGTCATTCACGGCGCCCACAAGACGGTCGACTTTATCCTCGACGAGCCCGCCATCAAGGCCATCAGCTTTGTTGGCGGCAACAAGGCCGGCGAGTACATCTTCAGCCGCGGCTCTGCCAATGGCAAGCGTGTCCAGGCCAACCTCGGCGCCAAGAACCACGCGGCCGTCCTGCCCGACTGCAACAAGAACCACTTCATCAACAGCGTCGTGGGCGCTGCGTTTGGCGCCGCTGGCCAGCGCTGCATGGCTCTCAGCACTCTGGTCATGGTCGGCGAGACCAAGGAGTGGCTGAGCGAGGTTGCCGAGAGCGCCAGGAAGCTCAAGGTTGACGGCGGTTTCGAGCAAGGCGCCGATCTTGGGCCCGTCATTTCTCCCCACAGCAAGCAGCGCATCCTGAGCCTCATTGACAGCGCCGAGAAGGAGGGGGCCACCATTCTGCTCGACGGACGCGGCTACAAGAACGCCAAGTATCCCAACGGCAACTTTGTCGGACCTACCATCATCTCCAACGTCACCCCCGACATGACGTGCTACAAGGAGGAGATTTTCGGACCCGTGCTGGTCTGCCTGAACGTGGACACGATTGACGATGCCATTGACTTGATCAACAAGAACGAGTACGGCAACGGCGTGGCCATTTTCACACGCTCCGGTCCCACGGCCGAGACTTTCCGTCGCAACATCGAGTCCGGGCAGGTTGGCATCAACGTGCCCATCCCCGTGCCCTTGCCCATGTTCTCCTTTACCGGAAACAAGAAGAGCATTGCGGGCGGCGGCGCCAACACATTCTACGGAAAACCCGGCATTAACTTTTACACGCAGCTCAAGACTGTTACGGCACTGTGGCAGAGCCAGGACGCCGTGGCCAAGAAGGCGTCTGTTCACATGCCGACCTTGCAATGAAGGAAGACATTTGTGAAGGGTCAAGGGGTATAATTTGCAAGACATGGGAGATTGAACATGGGGCTGTCATACTGTTTCTTTGGTACGAAAAATAGCTTCATGACGAGCGCGTGTTGGGAGCAAGACAATCAAGAGCATATTTTCAATGCTAATGAAGGGTCATTTCTGAACGTCTTGTGTGCCGGTGTTCTCTCGGAACATTTTGCTGCAGGATGAAGCGTCATGATTCACCTTGACGAACCAGGACTAGCGGCTCTGGGGCGAAACATGGCGAACCTGATGACAGGTTGAAGAATCGTTAGTCTACGAGGTCTAGTGAAGGTGGCTCAGCTGGCAAAAGCATATAAAAAAGCAGCAAAGAGAGGAGGAGGAGGGCGGATGATGAAGCTTCTCTCACGGCGCGGGTTCAGAGGAAACAGGGCATCAGGCGTCGCTGTTGTCAAGTGAGATGTCCACGGCGTGTAGCATCAATGAGCTGTCGAGGTTATTCCAAAGGGAGATGTTGATTGAATTGACATTGTATATATGTTGTGTTGCCGTGAGCTGAGCTGTGTCGTGGACGAAGATTGAAAAAGCAACAAGAAAAACGACTTGCATCTGGAGCTGTCAAAAAAGCAAAGAAGCGAGAGGGGCTCCCCCTCACATTTGTTGCATGCACCAGACGCTTGTCGCATGCACGCCATGACAACTAGGCACCTTTCTCCCTTTGACGCAGGAAAAAAAAAAAAAAAAAAAAAAAGCCAGCACGGCGGTCTCGACACGTGAAGAGAGGCAACTATTGTGTGTGAGTTTCCGTCCCTGCCACGAAATGCACGGCTTTGATTTGTGCGACTGGACGAGGCGGGCTGGTGGCCATGATTGGGCGTCTATGCGGTTGGCCACAGTCGCGATGAAGGACCAGATTTGAAAAGGAGACGGGGTTGCTATTGCCTCTTCTGGCTGTCCTGTCCTGTCCTGTCCTGTCCAGTTTGTCACTTACTTCATCTTTGCTTCGAGTGGTTGATCATGTGGCCGCTCTCCACGTTGCTCGACGGCGCAGTCGAAATGGTCACATGGCACTGCACGTCGTGGATGGACAAGCCTGGCCGGATGCCCTGCAGCTTCAGACACGCCCAGCCTCGCCGGCCGAGATTCACAGCATGCCGCCGCAGCAGAGCCATGAACCTCGCGCACCTCCCCTACACCGTGTTCTTCGAAATCGTCTCGCATCTATCGCCCGTCGAGGCCCTCGGCTCGCGCCGCATCTCGCGGGATGTGTGCGCGGCCCTCAGACGGCCCGACCTGAGCATCAGCCTGATTCTGCTGCATTTCCCGCGCTCCCGCGAGGCGCGCATCCTGCGGACGTGGCTCGAGCAGGGCCACGTCGACGACCTGGAGCGCGCCGACTGGGCCGCCGTGTTTGCGACGCTGGCAAGGCGATACCACCATCTGGCCGCCGCCCGGCCCTGGCACCTCGTCAAGGTGCGCGTGGCCAAGAGCCCCTACCGCCTGAGGGGCGTGACGCCGTGGAACAGGTTCCTGAGCCTCAACGACAAGACGGCCGCCTTTGACTACTGGGATCCGTTGTGGACGTTTGCGCCGCGCGACGGCGTGCTGGTGTATCCCCGCGCCGTGGGCGACGACGCCATCGTCTACCGCGCGCGAGACGTGAGCTGCGGCGCCGAGGTCGATGTGCCCTTTGACACGGACGGCAGGGTCGTCCGCAGGGTGCGCCTGAGCCACGGCATCCTGATATTCGAGTGGTGCGAGGAGGGCGAGGCGCACGGGGGCGGCCACTTTGCCACGGCCTTTGACGTCGCGCCGCCGTCGTCGCCCGACGCCGTGATGCCCTCAGGCGACGCCCCGGTCCGGATATCCTTCAGGGCAGAGTGGAGGACGCACTGCCTCGGCCTGGCGCGCTCCCACCAGGACCGCTTCTTCTCGACGCACAACGCTACGCACTACGCCGCCTACATCTGGCAGCCCACGCGGTCGCCCTGGGGCGAGGACGCGCCGCTCGAGCGCCTCGTCGTCTGGGAAATCGGCCGCCAGCTGTGCGCCGACGGACCATCATCTCTGGACCCCGCGGGAACGGGGACGGGGCCGAGGGTCGCGCGGCGCCTGTCCGGCAGCGACCTGTCCGCCTGGGGGATACGCCAGGCCGACAACCCCCGCCTGCGAAGCCTCGCCCTCGACCAGGAAACCTGGGATCCGGCGACGGGCTGCGCGACGGGACACGTCTTCTTCATCGAGGAGCAGCACCGCTGGTGCGCCGGACCGCACAGCAGCCCCGACCCGCCGCGGCAGCACCACCTCGTCTCCACGGGCATTCCGCTGCTGGGCGACGGACCGAGATGGGTCGACGACTGCGGCGGGCCCAGCCACGGGGCGGAGCACAAGATGAGCTTCTGCTCCCGCCGTCGTCGTCAGAGCCAGAACACGACGGCCGCCGCCGACACCTGGCCTGGCAGGGCGCCGTGCTGGCGCCACGACGACTTTCCCTACCTGACCGTGTCCGAGGTCCACGACGCCCCGGCCGGCCTGAGGTTCACCGCGAGGCACTGCTTCATGATGGAGACGCTGTCGGTGCACGTCCGCCCGCAGCTGTGCGTCGAGGGCGCGACGAGGTACACCCACGACGACGACGACGACAACGACAACGACGAGGGAGAGCGGCGTCTGACAAGGGCCCGCCGCAAACGTCCCCGGAAGAAGAAGCTGCAGGGTCTCGACGGCGACGGGGTCCAGTTTGAGCATCACTTGTGGGGGGAGCTCCTTGGTAAGGGCGTCATTGTAGGTGACGAGCGGTGGCTTGTTGGCGAGGACGAGGCCGGCGACGTGACCATTTTGATTTTCTAGCATCTTTTACCATGATTACGGCTATTGGGCCACATGCACTCTTACCATGTATCTAGCCAGCGCCAAGTGTGCATACGTGTGTATACATCATGGAGGAGAATTGCACATTCCAGTACCACTCTTGTACCATGGCTTTGTGCCAGCCAATCCAATTATACCGGGTACGCTAAAATAGGAGTGACCTTGGAGTTGTAAGAGAATAAGTCCGCTTCAATGCTGGGTTTATGCTTGGTTGCCTCTGGTGTTTCCCTTTGGGAACCGCAAAGACGGTCTTGTGTCTTGGTACTCTCACGGTGGTTCATTTCTTCGAGCACCATGGTGTTGTTCTTGCCGCCCCTTATCCCCCTTGACGCCCCTTTACAGAGTCGGTTTGCGTATTGTCGCGCGTCGTCTGTGGCGTAAAAGCTCAAGGGTTCGCAGTACTCGCGCTGTCGGGGCCTTGGAGGTGTCTTTTCAGGAGATGATGCCAGTGGCGACTCCCGCCCATCATCTTCTGCCGGTCCCCGACAGAAGCGCGACACCAACTGGGACATACTCTGCACTGAGTCCATTGGCAATGCCTTTGGTCTGGCTTGTAGCTGATGTAGGTATCGAGCGTTCAACATTCTAACGATCAGCTGTAGGCACGGTTTGAGCCACAGTCCTGGCTCATTATACTATTTCTGGCATAATGACTTCACAAAGGTAGTCATATAATCATATTGCCCTGCGCTGGCTTCGCTATGGGCTAGTCGAATCCAAGCGGCTGCTCGGCAGTAGTGTGTACGTGAATATGGAGGTTCTGCCATAGTCGCCAAGTTTGATTGCGGTGATGGTTGTCTATAGAAACGGGATGTAACTGGTAAATCTCGTACTGATGGAGGGGATTGATGTTCTGGCATTCGTGCCTCGTGGCACGTTTGCCGATACTCTGTTTGTCCCGATCAACGGCGTCGAGCGCTGGCTTGCCAGGGAATCATCTTTTTGGTCCTGCCGGATTGCTGGTTGCTTCCATGTGGCTCAGATTTGACATTTTATACGCTGGTATTCACACGTAGCGCACACGGAGACAGGTGCAAAAGATATTAAAATAGCCTGGGATGCTGCCGACTTCGTCAGCATCCTAGGCGCAGACAAAGCTGCGGTAGCCAGGCTATTTCTGTATTAATCACTCTTTTGGCTCTCTCTTTTGGCTCTCTCTTTTGCCTCTTTTAGCCCTTTTGGCCTCTCTTTTAACCTCTCTCTTTTAACCTCTCTCTTTTAACCTCTCTCTTTTAACCTCTCTCTTTTAACCTCTCTCTTTTAACCTCTCTTTTTTAACCTCTCTCTTTTAACCTCTCTCTTTTAACCTCTCTCTTTTAACCTCTCTCTCGGAGGGGATAGCACTGGCTTCGTCTTCGTCTTCGTCTCCAGCCACGGCGTGTATATGGTTGCTGAACCAGACACCATCCCCAAGCAGAAACTCTTGCCGCGCAGCGGTGATCTGACTCAGCTGTGAGATGATATCGCGCAGGTGGTGGTGCACGGTATTTCTTTCGTAATACTCGAGCTCATGTTCACTGCTGATGGGCCGCGGTGTGAAATTCCGGGCAATCTCTTCAATTACAAGTAAGGGGGGGGAATAGCGTGCTTGATTTGACGCATTAGGTTGTAAATATGCGCAAACTTGATCGTAAATGGCCTGCTGTCGAGACATACAATCATTCCATGGAAGCAGACGCGTCGGACAATGTTTTCCCCCCAGGGGGGGTATCGTTCCCCGGGTGGAAATGGCTGGCGGTGCGACTTGCAAAGGTCGGGAGAGTAGATTATGACAGTGACCGATCAATTCTAGGAAGGTGGTTTTTCTATTGCGCTTTTCGGCCTGCTTTCTTTTCTGTTTTTCCTCAAGAAGGAGGTGCTTTCCATCAGGTGAGCTATTATCCATCGAGTCGTTGAATGGAGGTAAGGTACCTACTTAAGTATAGGAGGCAGGTGTGTAGCCGCTTATGCAGCTGCTAAAAAATAATGATAATGATGATATAAAAAAAAGAGAAAAAAAGAGAAAAAAAGAGAAAAAAAGAAATAAAAATGAAAAGAATAAATAAAAGGCATCGCGATTTTCAGAAGAGCAGGGAGGGTTGCTGCTTTATATATTGAGATAATCTCAGTGTTACTGCCTTCCCTTACGACAGACGCGTCCTCCTTCCCTCGCTTCCCTCGCTTCCCTCGCTTATCTCTCGTCATCCTCGTCAAGTTAACTCCTTCCTACCTACTCCTCCTTGCCTATTTCGTCTTTTACCGTATCATTCCTGTCCGCACGTGTAAGTAACGTGAGAACGACAAAGTGCAAGTACTGTTCCGTGATGTGTAAGATTCTTGATTGATCCCTTCTAGCTGGAGGTCAGATTTGACCTTTTAGACGTTGGGGTTGTCACGTGTTGTTGTTGGAATCTTCCGGGATTCTTATCGGAATCGTCAGGGATTCTTGTCACAACTGCGCTGTATTTAGGGACTTTTAACGATAATATTCTTGAGCTTCATAATCTGTCTGTTGGCTTAATGCTTGTGTTCCTGTTAATAATGTTCTTGCTAGAAAAGGGGCCTCGATTCCCGCCCTTTTCTAGCTGTATTCCCAGCCCCCTGAATTCCGGTATCACCACTTTCCGACAGCCGAAATTGCGGTTACACAGACCAACAGAAAACCCGTCACGATCCAACAGTTGTTCTTCTTGGAACCTTGTCACGGTGTGTACCATATCAAACCAATGTTATGTAAACCACTTCTATAAACCATTTGATTGCCTAACTTATGCATTTGCGGATAAGCTTGTCAGGACAGAATCGTCGACGGGTCACACTCGTAGTTGGAAAAACAGGTACCGTCTTTGCAGTTGCCAAAGCACTCGTCGCTTGATTCGCAGCTGCCACTTGTGATGGTCCTGCTGGAGGCGCAAATTTCCAGCGCCTGACTGCTTCTGCCGATGGCTGGCAGGTGCTTGCGCAAAAGTTCCGCAGCCTTGTCCCACCTAACATCAGTGCCAGCATACACAAGCAACGGCAGCGCCTGGCTTGGCTTGGCAAAGAGCATCATATTGCCACAGGCGACATTGAAAGTTAACATCAGCGTCGGACCTCTGTGCCTGCGCTTAGGAAACCAACAAAGTCGGCATCATCCCAGGCTACCTCTTATATACCATTCGTTCGATTTTAACCTTTCCTCGTTCCTGCGACTCTCAAGTTGTCACGAGCACGGGAACTCGGAGTCACAAGTCTTGGCACAGGTTGAAACACTCGCCTAAAAGACCGATTGGTGCGTTTACCAAGAAAACTAGCGTCACTCACATGGCTCCAGGTCCTTTGTGGCGCCATTTTCAACCAGACTGATATCATCTCCCAAAAGAATAGAGCCAAGGCTCGCAACGCAGCATGAGCCACCGAGCATACAGCCCCAGGCTGAAAAGCCTTCAGGTGGTCATTCTTCTCTGGCACTTGGCCATACTGCCTTTGAGTCTGGCACGCCCAGATGACCCGCCAACCGTCATGGGCTTTCACTTAGGAATATGGACGAGTTCTTTCCGCCTGCTGTACTCCTCTGGCTACACTTTCCCCTCGTTATCTAGTATGAAAAAATTCTAATACAAAAAAATTCTGATCAGAATGGCAGTTGCGTACCTGTCCAACGGAACCATTGTCAAGCTGGCTAAGATTGAGACGACCGCAGGCTACAAGGACTTTTTGTAAGCGAGCTGCAAAAGTAGCAGGATAATGACAGAAATGCCACCCGTGGCACAAATCAATTGCATGAATCGCATGGCGTTGCTATCCTCGCAGAAGTGCTAGTCTCGCTGCGCAAAGCATCCGAGGCCATACTTGCCTATTACTACAGTCGCCCTTACCGCAATATTAGCTTGGCGCAATGAAGAAACGGATCTCACAGGCTATATATGCAGAGCGCGCGAGTTGGCTGGATTGAAGAGTTTCCCTGTTGAAAGCATGTCTCCCCTCTATCTTACAGAAGCTAACATGGTGCTTGCCGCCCACAGTCGATGCCTATGATTATGGGGTTGCCAGTTTGTCTTGAAATCATGGTTCGCCGTCCACATGTGCCAACGTCGCATTGGTGCCTGGCCATTGGCATTGAAACACGGCTGGCAGAAGTAGACGAAAATCTGGACCTCTGCTATGGTACTCCGTATAATACCATTAAACATCGACATTATAATTATATATATAAGTAATTTTCTCCCCTCTATAATAGCTCTAATACCTAAAAATTCCTCTATGTATTCTAGTTAATTCTATAATTAGAGGCATCTTATTCTATTTAGTATATCTATATCTATGCCAGAGTTCTATAGGAATCTTAATCGTCAACCACGTCATCCTCCACTGCCCGAAGTACGACAACCTGAAACCCGCGGAGTGGCCAAGGAACGAGAGGGAAGTCCGCCGGGCCCTGAACGACCCCAACACGGCTCCGATTGTGACACGATGGGTGCTGTTAACAGGCCGAATAGGGCACTACGAGCTGGCCCAGAAGCTAGCCGCGCAGTAGGACAGGAGGAACCGAGCCGGGGCCGACACGGGTGTGGGATAGGGATAAGGAGAACAGGCAGAGGATGAAGGGAAGAACGGGAACAGGTAGGAAGCGAGGCGCGAGCGGAGCGCCAACATAATAACTCCATCTGGCTTGCCACGGGCGAGGCATGCCGGCAAGCGGCGATCAAATCATATGGGTAGGAATCGGCCGGGGACGGGCCGTAGATGTACCGGGACCGAGGCGGGCAAGGTTTTATTCCCTAGAGGGTTTCCTTATCTACTAGAAGAATAGGTATACTAGCAAAATAGCTTAGCCATAGCCAGCTATCTAGTGTAATTAAATAAATAAATATAGGAATCTTAACTCTTAACTAATTACTAATAAGTATTTAGAAAACTAACTAATTAGAGTAAAGCTACCTACCCTTACTAGTCTTGTTACGTGCCAGAATCCCTACAGATGTGGATGTAGGGATCAACGTACTTAAAGTTGAATTAGGTGTAATAAAGGTCAAGTTCATTAAATGCATAATAAAAGACAATATATAGGTACTGTTCTGTATGGTGTAAGATTCTTGTTCATTCTATCTATCTGGAGGTCGGTCTTGACCATTTATACGCTGTGTTAGTCACGTGTGTCGCCTCCAGTGTACTTGTCACGGTTTGTATCGTAACAAGTCTAAATTTAAAGAGGTAAAGTAGAGCTTTGTCTGCATAGCAGCACTACATGCTTGCCCGTTAATTTTCGCAAATTCGCAGACAAAGCTCCGCTTTGCCTGATTAGTTGATATATCGCACTAATTACATGGCATTGGAGCAGTTATGGACCCGCCATAGAGGATGGCGCGGCCCGAATCTAAATGGAGCCCCAGAAACCAAACGTCCGGGGAGTAAAACCCCCCTTATGACTCTTCCACACGCAGTGCGGGAGAGCTGTGCGCGGATAATTAAAACAGCGTGCCCGATGCCCAGAAGTCATTCGCACACCCAATAAAAGGAGACGTACGCAACCAATCTCAATACAGGTGTTTATTCACATGAACTTGACATCTTCTGCATTCATCTCTATCATTGTGTGCGCTACCTGCGACAAAACCAACCAGGTCCCTTGACCCCTTGACCGTGCTCTGTGAGAGTCTCCCCTAATATCTTTTCAAGACGGACTATAATAAGTAGCACTAGACAGCGGCCACGAAATGCACACGTACCTAGGTAGTCGTCGAAACCAACAGAGTTGATTCTTCTACCACGACCGAACCCGCACAAGAAGCGCACATGTTATTTCCAAGATTTACGATGTAATGGGGAATGCCCAGTCCTCCCTGGGCGCGTAAATGCTCCTCCACATTCAGCAATGTCTCGATTTCCTCCAAGCTCTGCACCGGACGCCTTGTATAGTACACTGGCCCATCCTCGATGGAGTGAGGCGCAAAGACGGAGCGGTTCGTGGTAATAGGGCTGGCGTCCTCGCGAATGCCAAGGCCCGCAGCATCGCCGTCTACAAACCATAACCCGGGCACGGCGTGCATCACGGCGCCATCCCCGGCCTGGAAGGCTGCCGGCAGCGAGAGCTCCTGCACGACGTGTCCCTCCTTGCCGTACATGTCCGTCATCTGATGGTGGGTGACGCGGCCGTCTTCCTGGAGGACGACGCCCCAACCCTCGCGAGAGAAGATGGGCTTCCGGGCATAGCTGGTGAGCGACGCGGGCTTCTCGTCCTCGAAATAGGTGGGGAGGAGCCACCTGCCGCGCGGGTCGTCCTTGAAGAGCTTCCACAGGACGGCAAACAGGGCCTTGTTGCTCCAGAGCATCTTGTAGGGCGGCTCAATCCACAGCGTGCCGCCCGTGTATTCCCCGTCGACGCTGCGCTGGCCAACCGTGTCCATGTCTCTAAATGCCGCCGGACCAAAGTCCTCCCCGACCATCCATTCCCACGGGTAGAGCTTGAATATGACGTCTATGTGGTTCTTGTGCTGGTCGTAGAAGCGTCCGTCTGGAGAGATGCAGATTTCGTCCACAAACAGACACTCGGTGGGCCAGCCGGCTTGCCTGCATGTGTCCATCATCAGGGTCGTGTTCATCAGGTCCTCGCCCGATTCTTCCCTCCCGCAGGCAAAGTGAACCGTGACTCCGTGTCCCACGTGCCGCTCTACCTGGTCCAGGTTTCTCTTCCACGCGCCAACCAGCTTCTCTGCTATCGAGTTGAACTGGTCGTTCCCATGTCCCGTCTGCTCGAGCCACTGCCACTGGATGCTCGCCGCCTCCACCAGCGACGTGGGCGTGTCTGCGTTGAACTCGTAAAACTTTGGCACTCGCAGTCTCGGGTCTGGACTGTCAAGGCCGCCGAAGGAAAAGTCGAATCTCCCGTACACGCTTCCCCAGTCTCGGCCCCACGATTTCTTGATCTGGGCAAACGCAAACTCGGGTATGGCCATTCGTTTCAAGTCGGCTTCCCCATTCTCGACCAGGTACTCGGCGGCCTCGCAGCACATCTTGAAAACTTCTTTTCCCGCCCTCTCTATCAGCTCAATCTCCTCGGTGGTGAAGGAGTAATATCGGTCATCGGGCCAATAGGGCTCCTGGCCAGACCCCGAGGACACGTCAGAGTATACGAGTCCCTGGCTCTTTACGAGGGTGCTCGCGTTTGGGCGTGATGGCACTTCGACTCGTCGCATTGTAACAAGTAAAAAGTAGCACGTCTGCTCAGATCCCGT
Organism: Keithomyces neogunnii; assembly: GCA_020975405.1. Lineage (NCBI taxonomy): Eukaryota > Fungi > Ascomycota > Sordariomycetes > Hypocreales > Clavicipitaceae > Keithomyces > Keithomyces neogunnii. The sequence goes on along the minus strand of JAIOWQ010000002.1, from coordinate 4,494,774 downwards.
CTCAAGAATGGGTGGTTGTTGGCGGAACTCGATTCCAGAGGTTCTGATACGTCTCCAGCCGTCTTTTCATATCCGAGGAACATGGGAACCAGACAGACAGACACGTTCAGACGCGGCCAACAAACGGCGTCTTTTGTCTGAAACACATACTCGTAATGCGGATGCTCATATTGTTTCGGGTTATGTCACCGCAACGACGACGACCCCTTTATCTGGAACAAAGCCAAAGAAATAGTGCATCGTGCACCAGTGCCTTGATATTGGTCGAATGCAAACGACTTCAGTCCGCATCTGGCAAAAGAGCATTGCCCGGACGATCCCTTGTCTAGGTGGTGTAAGGGCGGCTTGCAAGTCTTGTTGAGAGTTACAAGAACAAAGGCACGCTCTGCCACGTCGCAAGTGCAGCTTACGCACCACGACACGTATGGCCGCGCCTTTTGACCAACAATGGAATGGCAAAGATCCAGGGAGGGCCAAGGCGGCTCACTGCTCGGAGTCGGGCGAAACTATATCATGCGCCAGATGCCAGGTCGTTCTGCGTATTCTTGGATACCAGACGCAAGGAGATTTTTACGACAACAAACACACACACACACTAGCAGCCATTTTTATCATTGCAAGAGCCCTTGTCCACTCTGAGCTCCGAGGACCACCTTCGTCATGAAACACGAACGCGTGACGCTGCCGCTTCTGCAGCTCGTGGCGGCAGCTTTCCTGGGCCGCGCCGAGGCGCATCCCGTAGACGGCGGCTCGGGGGTTGCCAAGGCTGAGCCGCTTCGAGACGGAGGAGACATGCCCGGGCACGGCCTCCCCCCGGCCGGTGGAGATGTCAAGTTTGAGCGAGATGCGCCGACTGGCCTGCTTGCCGGTGGCTTCGGCTCGAAACGCCAGCATTGCAAGGGCGCCGGCTGTTAGTAAAGAGCAACCCCTCGCGCGGTAATCAGGCCGAGGTATACTAATTGTGAATTGTGAGCAGGTTCTGGAGGTGCCTTCCGCGGCAGCACCGGCAGCTAAAAGCTGGGCGTCGACACGGCAATCCAGAGATGCATCGGCCGGGCTGAGTCATGGTTGCCGGAAACCGACAGAGCGAGTCGCACGACTACTTCAGCATTGCGAGGGCAGGGGCTTTGGCGCGCACTATCGGCCTAGACACTCTTGATCTCTTGATTGTTCAGTATTCGGTAGAAAATGCGACGTGTTTGCAAGAAAATCTGCGCTGTTTCCATGGTGCCCTGGCATTTGGACGCCGGTTGCAATCCAGCATCGCACGTGTAGTCATTTCATGCAACGCATTTCCAATCATGCAAATCCTCAACGGGGCCCGTGAATTTGTGGTACTGCCACTTTTGCCGTCTACCGTGTCGCGAGATGCCTTTTTATTCCACGACGGTGCATCGGGACAAAACCTCTTTATCCTTTGATCAAACATGCCTTGCCGTTGCACGAGCTACCGTGGATTCTGTGCTGTGCTATTTCTTGCCTTGCTAGACAGAAGCCCTGAGCATCCCTACTTAAAGGCCCCTCATGCATTATTATATCGCTTTCTAGCTGTTGGATATGGGGCTCCAGGATGCTCTAGTTTTCCTGTAAGAGTCTGGTTGGACGGTTGACCTTTACAGTCCAGCGGCCAGCCAATCAAGCCCTCCCTGGCCATGGCAGCTCGGCAGTCTCTCCACCTTCCCCGCACAAGCTTGGCGCCAAAAATGGCAAAGACCTCGGCTGCAGCTCGCTGAAGCTCCCCTGTTGCATCAGCTCCAAGTTTCTCGTGACAAGTAGGGAGTCAGGAGTTTGCAATGTTGACTCCTCCTCCCCAGCATTCTCCATAAAGGCCCTTGCCTGCGCTCCTGCACTCTATCTGCAACCCGAGGCCCTGCCACCATCTTCGTCACTCTTGCCTTCCTGGCGCATCTGCTCCCAGGGACAAGCTCCAGCCAATCACCAACGCCGCCTGGTTCTCGACTTGCTTGTCGACCCCAACAGAAGCGCAAAACTACGCGATAGCTCGCCCAGGTCCAGACAGCTCCCCAGCCATGCCGATGCATCAGGGTTTTCTGCCCCGCGAGGGCTTCTGCCTCGATGTCGTGCTCAAGGTGTTCCGCCGGACCGCTGGCAACCCGGCTCTGCTCCTCCCTCTGGTCCTGCTCGCGAGATTCTCCAAGAGAGGCCAGGACTGGTCCATCTTGCACCCCAAGGCGGCCCGGCGCCTGAGGATCTTGTTTTACTTTGCCGTGCTGCGGCGCCTGAGCGCATGGTACTCTGACAAGATGCGCAACAACTGGCTTAATGACAGGTATGTCTGGTCGAGAGAAATCGTCCTCATTACCGGCGGGGCTGCCGGAATTGGCGTGAGCATGGTGCGACTCTTTGCCGAAAAGGGCATCACCGTTGTCGTGCTGGATGTCCAGCCCATGACCATTAAGACTAGTAAGTCCCGTCTACAGTGTACACGGCGCCTTTTGCTCCTACGATGGATGCTGACGAGGGGGCCGCATGTCAGATTCCAGAGTCCACTACTACCAGTGCGATCTCAGATCGCCCGAAGCCGTTGTTTCCGTGGCCGACCGCGTCCGGGCTGAAGTCGGCCACCCTTCCATCATTATCCACAACGCTGGTGTCGCCAGAGGCAAGACCATTATGGATGCTGAGCCGGCAGATGTCCGCTTCACCTTTGACGTTAACGCCCTGTGCCACTACTGGGTGACCAAGGCCTTCTTGCCCAACATCATCTCCAAGAACCACGGCATGATTGTCACCGTCTCCTCCATTGCTGCGTGGCTTTGTCTCCCCGACATGGTCGATTACGGTGCGTCCAAGGCCGCCGCCTTGGCCTTCCACGAGGGCATCTCCGGGGAGCTCAGGTTCCGCTACAACGCGCCCAAGGTTCGAACCGTTTCGGTTCACCCGGGACACACGCAGACTGCCCTGTTTGCAGGCTTCAACCAGGGCAGCGCCTTTGTGGTGCCCATGCAGCACCCCGACTCCATTGCCGAGGCCGTGGTGAAGCAGGTCCTGACCGGCCGCAGCGGAACTGTCGTCCTGCCCGAGGCTTCCTCGATGCTGTCTTGGATCCGAGCCCTGCCCGACTGGCACGGCATTCGCATCAGATCCAAAGCCCAGGGGAGCATGAAAAACTGGTCTGGGAGACAGGTGGTGCAGGATGTCGGTGCTCTGTATCGAAATACAGAGAGCCAGCACGCCGAACCGAGCGAGAGCACCGTCTTGGTATCCGAGGGGTAGATTGCGGGAATACACAACAAAACAACGCATATCGTACTCCCATTCTTTCTCGCCTTTAATTTTGAGACGGAGCCATGTAAGAGCAAGACTTGTGTGCGCGGGCGCCGTGTGGAAATGGACTCCCAGGATTTTAATGTACATAATCAAACGGCTTACGTACCAGTTTCATTGCATCGTTTATTGTAATAACAACCTGACCCGAGTTGTCAACGGCTGTCAGGCTCCATTGTCAAAGGCTTCTCCACACACGCGGGGACCGTTTTGGGGAATTTGGGAGCACTATCTGCATTCTCGTACGACTGCCGCCAAGTCATTGATTGGCGGCTTTCAGCATTTCATCTTGCCCGGGTGTGTCGGCCACGCGTCAATGTATTGCGTTGATCGTTGGTGTCCCTGCCACTATTATTATTGGTGTCAAACCATGCAATTCTACGCAGTATCAGACCGCCAGAATGCCATAGTGGTCTGACAAGCCATGCACGCAGTTCATCTATCCACCCCTTATCTGTTACGAACCTCCCTTGTTGGCACAGATGAATACGTAAATACTATGACCTCTGCGAATGCTCCCGCATGTCACCCTTGATGGACTGCAAGAGGGATTCCATGAAAAGAGCTTGCTGATGAGAATGGCTCTGCTTGTCCACGGAAAAGCAAACATGGCATGTCACATGGCGGAAGAAATTAACGTCATGTGATATCGTGTGATATCATGAGCGAAATGTCCAAGACGCCTGGACTGGACTGACGACCTGCCTAGTCAGGTAGCTAGCCAGGAAGGAGCCGGCCTCGTTGCCCGACTGTGTCAAATGCGCACGTGAGACCTCGAAACAGCCTTGGTAATAAGGGTTTCTCCTGATCTGTCGAGCGACGGAGATATTTCCAACAAGCAACATTTGAAAGCTCCACATCAGTTGATACGATATTCCGCTGGGAAAGTCGGCGCGCAAGGAGTCAGACTCGAATGCACTGCATCAAGTCGTGCCTTCTTTGTCTTGGTGGTGGCACCACCTGTTGTTTCGGCTACGCTACCGCCTCAGCGTGGCCAATCAAGAGAGGGGGTTGCGCAAGCTTCCGCCCAATGGAGCAGGCAAAGAACTTTGGAAGACCAGGCGCTAGAAGCAACAGGATGCTCTGGAACCTGGGAAATGGAAACTTTGAGGGCGCCAGCCCGACAGCAGGCCCTATCTTCCCCCCCGCTCGGATGATGCCACTCATCTGGCATGGCGCTCCCGGCTCGCCATGTCATGGGCACGCACAGCGCTGCTTCTCAATGAATACGTCTGGGAGGGGCTGGGACAGTTTGGAGTTTGGACAAGCCTAGGTCAACCCAAGTCGGACCCTGGACGCTAGCGGCGGGAGCCCCACCGACTTTGTCCGCCCGATCAGCCCATTTTTGCTTCACAAAGTCGTCAACCTCACTCAGCACGCCATCAGGTCATGCCACTTTTGCTCATACTTCGAAACAGGTGCGTGCCAGATCATGGTCCGCCACCTCCGCTCTCCTCAGCCTCAGCCAAGTGGGGGTTCTCTACGTGAGTTTTGCCGGCCACGTTTGCCGGCCGACTTGTTGCACGCCTCGTCGGTCGAGGTTGATGGATGGACCGTTTCCAGCCTGTGGCATGCATGGGATTATGGGCGTATGATAATATCCCATGGCGGCCACGGCCAGACATTCAACCAACAGCCAGTCCCGACGTCCGATGGCCAGCCGGACGCCGCCAACGGCCAAACCGTCATCATCATGCCTCCAGCCGTGTGCAAGTGTGGAAGCCGGCATTGCCACACTTTTTTGTGCCCAGAATATTTTACTCTTGACACCACCCCAGCCACTGCCCATCTCGGGCTATGGTTTTATCTCTCTCCTGTGATCACCACCACTCAAGACAACGGCAGCGGATCGAGTCACCTCGTGCAGTGTCTGGGCTCATGTTGCACGGAGCCATCTTGTTTCCCTTTCTAAATAACTTGCCAGCCCAATCCGCCGCGACTAGACTATCAGCTTCAGACCGCTTGATAAGTAGCATTCGCCCCTCGATCTGAGCATCACACGAGCGACCAGATCGCATTGAAGAGACAGGCTCATTGGGGCAGGCGTCCTGGGCTGTAGCTCTCTTGGGACATCTCCCCAGTGCTTTCAAAACGCAAAGTGACGATCCCACTTTCCCGACGATCCGACGACAATTTGCGAAGCCCCCAAACTCTTGGGTTTTCTGGTCGACGCCGCTTGCCCTTGCAAGTTCAAAACCACTCGGGAGCCCTCATTCCAATTGGACCTTTTGCGATTATTCATCCCTTGTTTATCTTTTTGTTCGGTGCCAAGGGCAATCAGCACACAGTCATCCGTAGAGGCATGGCGCCAGGCATCTTGTCCGGCCCCCAGCGTGCCGCCACCTTGATACCGGAGATGGATGTCGAGACTGCCGTCGAGCGACAGATGGAGCCCGTGGACGAGGACGCTGAGGATGCTACCATTGCCGATCTCTCTCAGTTGCGAAGCTTCCCGCAGCCGCCATCAGAATGTCAAGTGTGCGTCGTTGGTGCTGGCCCAGCTGGTCTCATGATGGCTGCCACGCTGGCAAGATACGGAATTAATACCGAGATAGTCGATGATAGAGCCGACCAAACACCAGTAGGAAGGTAAGGATCATGATGCATGCTCTGCTAGAGATTTTGAAGCGGGCAATAGTCGTGTTCGGGTTGAGAGGCTCATTCTTGCTTTCTACGATTACAGGGCCGACGGTTTACAACCCAAAACGATCGAGACATTCAGACAGCTGCGCCTGGCCGACCCGTTGCTTCAACGAGGTGTCCGCGTGTACGACATTTCGTTTTGGAGAAGCACACAAGGCGAGCCTCTCCGCAGATTAGGACGAGAAATTCATTATCCTCCGGTTATCGATGTCCTGGACCCCTACATCTTGCTGGTGCACCAAGGCATTGTGGAGAGTTTGTTTATAGAAGATTTGGCCAAGAGAGGCAAAGTGGTGCGCAGAAATGCCGCCTTTGAGTCGTACGAGGTCACCAAGACGGGCCAGCTGCAAGTAAACTGCCACACCAACGTGACGCAGGACAAGAAGACATATGTTACACAGTATTTGGTTGGGTGTAGGTCACTGCTCTGATGTCTCTTCACTCTCCTTCCTTTGCTGACGAACAAACCTGTAGGTGACGGAGCGCATTCCAAAGTACGTAAGAGTATTCCCGATGTCGCGGCCATTGGCATGTCCCAAGCATCCATCTGGGGCGTCTTGGACGGAGAACTCATCACGGACTTTCCTGACATCTGGTCCAAAACACTGGTGTATTCGGAAGAGCATGGATCCATTCTCATCATCCCTCGCGAGAGAAATATGACGAGGTTTTATATCGAGCTCAAGACGTGGGTTACTGAGGATCGTCGCCAGCTCGGCCAACAATTTGTTATGGAACAAGCCAGAAAGATCATGGCCCCATTCTCTGTCGACTGGAAGTATATTGAGTGGTTTGGACGATACCAAGTTGGCCAACGCGTGGCCAGTCGCTTCTGCGACACTCACACCAAGGTTTTCCTTGCCGGTGATGCCAGTCACACGCACTCGCCCAAGGCCGCACAAGGCATGAATACTTCTATGCATGACTCGTGGAATCTGTCGTGGAAGCTGAATCTGGCAGTCCGCGGCCTCGCGAAACCAGTCTTGCTGGCTAGTTATGAAGAAGAGAGACGAAAGATTGCTCTAGACCTGGTCAACTTTGATTACGAGCACGCCAACCAGATTGCTGGAGGCGACGCCGTCGCTCTCGCCAAGAATTTCCAGGCAAATGTGCGCTTCATTTCAGGAATTGGCGCCGAATATTCCGTCAGCACAATCAACCGCGCCGAACCGCACAACTTTGATATTCCCACTGGCGAGGCACGACCCGGATGTCTCTTGCCTCCAGCCAAAGTGACTCGATATATCGACTCTAATCCTGTAGATGTCCAGCTCGACATCCCCATGCTAGGCCAATTCCGAATATTCCTCCTCATGTGGGACGTCCAACAAGCCGGTCCCTTCCTGTCAACCTTTTGCCGCGCCATTGCCGAAAAGTCGTCGTTTGTAAGCCAGCTGTCGGCCGTAGCGAGCAAATCGTACGCCGAGCAGCCGAGAAAAGGTTCTGCCGAGGACATTTATATCCGTCCGGAGCGATATACCGCCGTCAGCCATCTCTTTACCTTTGCACTAATCAGTATGTCAAAGCCTGGCCCTGTCTACAAGTGGCGTACTAACAAAATTAACCAGCAACCATGCCCAAGGCAGAAATTGAAATCTCGGACCTCCCGGCCATGTTGCAAGATAGCCGGTGGACATTTTACCTTGACAACATCCCCGAGCAGGATACGCGCGGAAAGCTGTGCACGAACAAATGGCTGGGCAGCCTGGAACCGGGCGAGGTGGCCATTGTCAATGTTCGGCCGGACGGATACGTGGGCTCTCTTGGACGCTGGGACACGAGCAACGACGATTCGGGGGATAGGGCGGCCGACTGGCTGGACAACTATTATGGCGGATTTTTGCAGCTTCCTCCCCAAAAGTAAAGGGCACAGATGTGGCTGTTTGCTCGTTTGCCATGCCATGTGTCCCTTTCTGCTTCCCCCTGTTTTTTTCCCGAGTACAAGCCGAGCATTTGCATCTCCATTAAACTATTTACGATGAATGTATGATTCAAATTTTCTCTCCACCGACTAATAAAGTAATAACGTTTGGGGGGAACGGGACTGGTGTCGCAAGGCGTTATTGTTGGGTCCCAGACACACATCCCATGACCCATGGCACTACATCCGGGGACACAGTTGCTCGCCATGGTCACCCATCGTCATCATCGCCTTCATAAAGACTTGTTAGATTATTTGATCCCTTTTGAGGCATCTTACGTCTCTCTGAGACTCTCTGTGATCTCTTGCATTGGTGAGTTGCTCATCATACGAGAGCAATTGTCCACGTTCATCTTCGTTGGAGAAGTCATTCACGCTGTCACTGTCAAGTAGATATCGACAAGTCATGGATGGCATATTGCTGGACCCCTTGCGTAGTTGGGAGAACCGGGCCCCGCGGGTTCACCAGCATTTGTGGTATGGCGGAATGGTAAGCTAAGAGTGGTTATAGGCTTAAGAAAAGTAAACATAAAGACACTATTAGACCCCTAACCACTGCCAATACAGGACGAGCGAGGTTTTTACATCATTTACCCCAGTTTTACTTTGATAATACTACTGTCTATTCACGGAATAAAGAGGAACACCTGTGTTGCCTAGATATTATACTTGGTACTGTCGCCCAAGTCAGGATGTACCCTGTCTTTTCTTGCGTGTCATTTCGCGTAACTAGGGCTTGAAGCTTCAAGTCATTAGATTTCTCGACTAGGCTTGGCTACAACGGAAGAGAAAACCAAGGCCATTATGAATCTTGCCATGCTAATGAACCCGAAGGAATGCGACCACGTCCTCGGGCTAATGGGATACTACTGGCAGTTGATTGATTGTTATTCCGCGATTTTCACAGAGTAAGGCTATTTATTAGCTTCGAAAATGCATTCGAGATCCCTAACAAGATACACATGCCGCTAAATAAGTCTACGAATAGCATTAGGTAAAGCTTTACTAAAACCTGTTAAACCCTGTCGAAACCTGTCATAAGCTGTTAAACCTATAGATGTAAGCATAATACGCCTAAGAAATCTTGCAAGGAAATTTAGCCAAGACGTAGATTAGCCTACCTAGATTAGTCCAAACCATTTGAATATATATGGATAGCAGTAAGAACGCGGAGATGAAGCTGCCCTGTCACAATGGGCGGTTCTGTACCTAAAGTCGGTTTATCCGAGTTGAGGCATGCTGCACCTGTGTATACACAGTGTGGGCTGCCGCCAGCTGTCAAGGCTCGGACAATCCATGTGCAGGGCCGCCAACGTACAAACAATATTGGCGTTAATGTGGCTGAGTGGGTGCGTCTTAATAGAGTCTGGTCTGTCCTTTTTACCATGCACAAAGAGCAAAGAGCATAGCTATTATGGCTATACTCTTAGACATAGCCAGTTCGCGCAAAATCATACCACCCTTGCTTTTAATGACGGTTAGCCCATGGTCAACGTTCCACTATATCCAGCAATAACGCTGGTTGAATCTTCAAACCAGACACTAGTGCGCCACACTATCTGCAAGTAAACGGACAATCTGCAGTCCTCATGCTGTGATGGGCGGATTGTTCGACACCGCCAGCTGGCAACAGTGCCTGCCACATGTCGTTTTCTGCGTACTTACCTACCTAGGCAGGTACTTTAAATATGCCAGTACATGCGAGTACTACTTTACTTACTTACTCACCATTCGTTGAGCTTCAATACGGACGCCAACCGTTCAGTTTTGTCAACCCATGGCTGGAGAAAGCAACGGAGAACGAACCACATAAATATGGCAGAATGCAGCAACAATGGCACAGAGACGCATGAGATGCTACGCAGCTGGCGATCGCACGGATGAAGTTCCATAACGATAATAAGCACATCCTACCCCCATGCCATCTGGTATACGTTGAACTAATCAAACTTGGGCAGGATAGGTACCATTTGGTTCTAGCAGAACTCTACCCAAACGAGTATACAAAGGGCGTGAAAACCAGAGTCTCCAACGCTTTTCTCCTTGGCGAAGTGCTTGGAATGCTCTTCTTTGGCTGGGCCACTGACAAACAACCTGGGCAGACGCAATGGCATCTTCTGTGCCACCTTTTTCGTCGTCTTGGGCCTGATTCTCTCTCACTTCGTCGTGTGGGGCCGTTTGTGATATCACAGAAAATCAATCCGCTCCGATACAAGATTGAATTACCATCCTACATCAAATGGCACCGGAAATGAGCATTGAGCACCTTGAACCAGTTTGCCCCCATACAAGACGAGAAAAGTTCATCATTGACCAAATTCTAGGCATGAAAACATACAAAAGCAAACGACAATTCAAAGTTTGATGGCTGGAGTATTCAGCTACAAAAGAACATGGGAGCCAAAAGAATCTCTGAAATTAGACGTGCTGAAACTTCTCGATCGATAACTGGCAAACTGCGCACAACGTCAGAAGCAACGCAGCAAACAGCAGGCAGCTGGAATTTCCACGCAAGTCAAGGGGCTGAACCAGAGATGAACAAAGTAGTGGACCGACATGCACACGACACAGATATGAAAAATGCTGCCCAATCTCGTTTCATTATCTGCTCCCAGAGGTGACGGGCAGGTCCCCTGGAAACCACTACCCAGTGTCGTGTGGCCAACAAAATTTTTACATTGGTTTACTGGTAGATCTTCAAAAAATTGCAAACTCCCTCCTACTTTTGTTTGTCGACCGGTGCTCTGCTTACGACTGTGCCTGCTGGGAAGGTACGTCCCAAACAAACGCGCTCAAGAAGGTACCTGAGTAAAGTACATGGGAACTTGGTCATGAACTCGGCAACTGCTCGACAGCTGGCTCACAGAAACTGGCCACATAGGTATTTATCCTTTTCTTCAATTTTTTCCCTTTGTCTTTTTTTTCTACTTTTCTTGTATTCTCTCTGTTTCTGTAATTTCCATATTTCTCACAAACTCGACATTGATCTCCTTGACCGATTAGTTGACCAAAAAACTCTACAATGTCATCTGCTACTTCTTGTCCAGGCAGCATCAGTCAGTTCTTGTTCTACATGGACTACGACATGCCAGAGCCATCCGGAGAAGTGATGTTGCCATTCACAGACACGGGAACTGCTACAGAAGCTTTGCGACTAGCATTTCCCTACGGCTACAAAACAATCAGAACAATCTCTGATAATGGACTTTTGCGTGCACTAATGGCTCTGAGATTCAGTTACACATCTCAGCACCCAGATCTTCCGAAGCTGACAACAGAGCGAATTTGCGAAATCCACGATCAAATCGTTTCATCCTCAGCTGGCGTTCAATATGACACCAACCCCGACATGGTGCACGCGATTCTTCGTTGTTGGGGCCATCAGTCTCAACGTGATATGCAACTCGGTTGTGTATGGACTGATGGCACTGTTACGCTGTACCCAACAGCAAGAAACTTTCCAAACACGCCTATCATTGACGTTTGGATCTTATCCCGGCAAGGAAATGACATGGAGAGTAACACGCAATACTTTGTTGGAATGGCACCCATGCACCTGGAGGCAGATATAACCATGGAATCGTCTCCAACCGCCGTTTCACCAGTTGCCTCAACCATGGATGTACAATCAATGGCAATGTCGGTGGACCTACAGGATGAGGGTATCCCCGAACCAGCCCAACCATCTGACATGACGATGACGCCATCTCTTCCAGAACAAACGCAATCGGAATCACTGGCGATTTTGCCAGAAACAGTGTGGAAGCATATTGTACAAGGCAAACCAGACACTGTCTTCCAGGATGGCACTGCTGCTGATCTACAAAGACTTTGCTTTGAGGGCTACTCGAGACCTATCTTAATGTTACAAGATGGTCGACCTCTTACGCATACCTCAACCATGGCCATACGCAACTTGGGTCGACGTGTATTGTCAGGTTTGGGGGTTCGATTTGAATTGTCTCATGGAGCTCTCACTACAAATACCATTACCCTTGATTTTCACATTGGCCCCGCGTCCCACGACACTTGTGTCCTGTCACTAGTCATTCCCTTGGACAAGGCACGATACACGACAGTCAAATGTGTACTATATGAAGAAATGGAAACCATGAACAATGTCTTTCCACGTTCCGTTGTTGGCCCGATTTACCCTTCTGGTGTTACCGAGATGCCCATGCAAAAATATTTGGAACGTACGGGGAAAACAGAAGAACAGTTGACCGACGCTGAACATATTTCCTTTCGTTACCCCGAAATTGTTTTCCTGAACGTTGAAGTCCCAGTTACTGGTCACCACCCACGAAAGGACAAACTGTTCTGGGAAAACTGGTGCCTGCTACCGCATTTTCAGCCCATTATGCAAACACTCTCGAAGCTTCTTGAAACCCTGAAGACTGAAGCTGAGACTGTCACATGGTCATTTGTGCTGCCGGCACCATTGGATTGGCCATTGTTTTGGCAATTCAAAGCCAACGATCTGGATGATAACTGGGTTCCGTACATGGGATCAGCCACGACCATTGACCAAGTCAACGCAAGCACTCTAAATCTCATGGATGTGCCTCGACCGCTCACACCATTGCGACCAATCATGACTTTTCGCAACCAGAGAGACTACATTATGACTAATGCAATCTCTATTGGCGATGCAATCTGCAGACGACAAATTATTGCAGATATGCGTAATACCCTCCTTTTAGAGGCTACATTTGTTCCATACCCAAACTCAAAATGGTCCCCAGCTGCAGATGACATGCAAGTATATGGTATGGAAGCAGACAACGAACCAACCAGTTTCCTTGTCGTTGTTGAACCTAATGAATCAGTCCCGTATATCATACCAGAGGTTGGGCAGAGTGTTGACATGTGGATTGGCATTGAACAGTCTTTATATAAGTCACCACACGTACAGGAGTCCCCAATGACCTACCTGCACATGGCGAAAGATATCGCTCATCGTGCTTGGACGGCTTACATGCAGGCACAGAATGTGGTGACGGAACAAAAAAGCCAGTGCATTGCTCGCGAAACAAAATATCCGGTCACGATCTATGGGGATGATCGCGCTGAACGGTTGACAACGGAAGAAGCCGGTGACTCATTTGAGTCAGAAATGGACACAATGCTGGCAACTGAATTCGCTGAGAGACTTAGACCAATCCTTCGTCCATACCTGGATGAAACGATCAAGCCTTTCCCAGAGACGAAAGATGAACTTATACCCGCATCTATGGATAAAATTGACCGCGCTGTTGCGCTGTTGGCACCCTCGTTGATTCCTGCAGAAGACTACATGACCTACTTTTATGACGTCAAAGCATTTGTCGAAAGGTTCTGTTGCATCCCAGTGGTGCCAGAGATAGAAGCAGACGGGTACCTTTGCCACGGCGTTCGTATCTCACAGCCAAAAGGATATGCCACAAGCAAAGTCTACATTAAGCTCGAACGACCCCTTCATAGAGACTGGGCTGAAGGTTTTCAATCGCCTCCTATCAAGTTTCATCTACCACAGAACACGATTACCTTGGATGGCTCGTTGGAGAAATTCATCACAGATATTGCTGACGCCCCCAAAGTTCCAGTCAAGATCACGCGTATAGACACAGACATAACGGAACGTCACGCACTCCAAGCTATCAATGATTCTACAAAATTTGCAGCCAGTTCTCCATCCGCCGCATTGATGAAGTACCTACTCGCATTTGAACCATACCCAGAGAAACATAACCGCGACCTGTTAGCATGTTTTCCTGGGCTGGCGAGCCGAGCAACAAAGGGGGACGAACTAGCAGCCATGCTACCAAACCTGTCCAAAACTTGTGCAGGAGTCGCGTTCATCAATGGATATGCAGGTACGGGCAAGACATGGACATTGTGCGAAATAGCAGCAGCAATCCAAGATGGAGGATATCATAAGGATAAAGGATGGAATGGCTCATTCGAAAGCAAGACAGACCCAGTGACCATCACAGGAGCAGGCAGTCTGAAAGGCACGATATCCAAAACCGAACCAGTCATAACAGAACAGATTGGGCACGACACGGCATTGTTCATCGTCGCTCAGAATAATCAAGCTGAAGACCTCCGTATGCGGATGGAAAAGGCACCATATGATCGTACAACAGTACGAGTCTTTCCTATCAAAGCAGAAATGCAGAATCTATTGAGCAAGGACGGTCCAACTTCGCGAAAATTGCCAACGATTGACATTGGCAGCCCGGAGAGCTTGCGTGCTTTTGTCACTGTGGCTAACGAGGATAGCGGCAAGAACCTCCAATATGAAAGCGCCAGAGCGCACGCACGATCCTTGTCTAACCTTGCAATTGCATACGCAGAAACACACCAAGCAGATTGGAGATTAATTCTCAGAGCGCGCGTGGTACGCTCTACGGACCAATTTTCTTGGCTAGAGATGGAGAGCGAAGTACAAAAACAAGCAATGCAGTTGTTGACCTTGGTATTGAGCTTTCAAAAAGTGGTCATCTGTACTCCTGTCGCCGCGGCAGAATTGGCAAATCATATCAAATCATTTAAGCCAATGGCAACATTTGTTGACGAGGCAGGTCGATTAAATGAGGGGCTATCATTGATACCTCTGACCAAATGGAAAGAAGTTCCTACCTTCTTCGCCGGTGACCATTTGCAACTGGCACCAATGGATCAGACCAAAGGAACCAAGTTTGCATGTCGAGAAATCGACACTGGTCAAGAATGGAGCTATAAACAAATCACATCACAGGCTCAGATCAGTTTACTCCAACGCGTGGTGTATGCAGGCAAGACTCAAATTACTTTGGATCAAAGCAAAAGAGCATCAGGCTTTGTTTGGTTCTGTGTTGTTGGCAGGCTGCTTCCAGACTACTTCAATGTTGTCAACCAGTTTAAACCAACAGATAATGCCGTCCGCGCTATGGAATACATCAAAAAAGCACTGCCAGACACAATCTCGACATCGGTCTTTATTGACATTGGTGGCCAGGAAGCATCCCAAAACAAATCATTTATTAATGAAAGTGAAGCGGAGTACTGCGCACACCTTGCCAAAAATATCATCGATCAGATACGCATGAAAGGAACACATGGAGAATCCGGTCGCGTTTTGATTTTGACGCCATATAAGCAACAACTATACTGCATCTTGTCCTACGTTAATGCTTTTACAGACAGAGAAATCTGCCGCGACTTGATCGACGTTCGCACAATCGATGACTCTGCTGGTTGCGAAGCGGAAGCAGTCATCACGTCACTGGTAAGAACGAGATCCTGCGGATTTATCGACGACCTGTCCCGACTTTACGTTGCACAGACACGTGCAAAAGCCGTACAATTTATAGTTGGCAACGCTTCCTTTCTCGCAAAACAGCGTGCTGCAGGCAACATACAAAAAATATTGAAGTATCATGAAGAAATTGAAGCCATGATTCACCTAGGCAAATGGAATGGCGTCTGCAACCGATGCGGCAACTTTGGACACGGACCAAACAAATGCGCCATCCTGCCCAGGTGCCATCTATGTGCTTCGAAACGCACTGGCAGGGTCGATCAACACAATGCGCACAGATGCAATAACCCTCAATTCCATCGCCCTCAGACAGTCATGTGGAAAGAATGGTTCGCCGCTGATGATGTCGATCGTTACATGCTTAGAGCCGTTGAGCCGTTGAGCCGTTGAACTGACAACACAAACGGGAAGCTGAGAATGATTAATCGGAAGCAGCGGATGATGCTGGGGAACAGGATGATGCTAGGGAACAGGATGATGCTGGGGAACAGGATGATGCTGGGGAATAGGATGATGCTGGGGAATAGGATGATGCTGCGGAATAGGATGATGCTGCGGAACAGGATGATGCTGCGGAACAGGATGATGCTAGGGAATAGGATGATGCTGCGGAACAGGATGATGCTGCGGAACAGGATGATGCTAGGGAATAGGATGATGCTAGGGAACAGGATGATGCTGGGGAACAGGATGATGCTGCGGAACAGGATGATGCTGCGGAACAGGATGACAATAACGGAGGATGACAACAACGGAGGATGGGATAACGCTGCTGCCGCAGGTCAAAACAAGTGTGATGCGATGAACCTTACATAGGAGGATGTGCTAGTGTGAAAGAAAGGATGGACAGGATTTGCTTTTGTTTTTGCTTTTTGCCGGGAGATGATGGAATCAGGACATGAATGTGAGAACAAACATTGTTGTGATTCGCTTTTATTTGTCTCACAACATCATGATGAGGTCATCACGATCTTTTTGGACCGGGGGGGAGAGGGGGGGTATTGGGTTCCAAAAGTACATCTCATGACCTGGAGTACATCTGTCACACGTACCACACACAAAGATAGATGCGAAAGATGTCAATAAAAGCCTTGACAACATCTGAGGACACAGTTGCCCACCATGATCACCCCTCGTCATTAATACATCCATCAGGCAAAGCGGCGCTTGGCTGAGTTTTGAGAAGAATGTGGAATAAAGGCAAGCAAGGATGCAGATCCGCAGGTTGCAGCCTCCCGTTTTGCCTATTTCAATAAGTATAATGACGAGGCCGATAACTTTTCAAATACGTATTAGTGATTGGTTAGAAATTAAATATTCATCGGCGATTAGACGAGGAATGCCAGGTACGCAAAATGTTAGTGATGGTCTTAGCAGGCGCGTTGTGGGTTGCGATGTTGAGGCAGGGAGGCAGGGAGGCAACGGAAGCACGCCACAAGCGGCCCCCGCTGGCAGGCTTGGGGGATGCCATCAGCAAAGCAGCCATCGCTTGACACCCTGACCAAGGAATTTATCTGCGCTCAAGCCTTGACAGAAGAGGATTATCTAGTGTGGAATAGGACAGTTGTTTTTATTATTTTTTTATTATTAAGAACAGTTTTGTTTTCGCATCAATCATAGTGAAACCAACAAATGCTTGTTCGGCACAGAGATCAATCAGAGTCTAGTGCACCAAGTACTCGTAGTGTCAGATTCTCTCTCGGTTACGTAACAGCCCTCAAGCCTCAAGCCCGGGTGACGGACACACCTCACCTCCACTGTATCAACCATCAACAGTGCCAATGGCCCTCTACCATCACATAACTATAGCAGCCACAAAGGCCGGCAACGAGGTCATCTTTATTCCTACAGGCATGAATTGAAAGTTGACGGTAAATTAGATCGCCAGCTCCTTTTACCGCTTCTCGTCCCCGCTGTTCACAATAGCTCGCCGCTTCGTGCTCTTCAAGATAAGCACCATGATGCGGGCTGCGCGGCCCACGGCGGCCCTGTGCAGACATGCATTGGACCAGACAAGCTCAGTTCATCTCATGAAACCCGTTTACTCTCAAGCTGCGCGCTGCTGGAGATTCAATGGATCCAATGGACCTAATGGCGCGTCGGACTGTAGGGGCAGACGAAACTTTGCCAGCGGCTCCTCATCAAACAACTTGCCAGCCTTGGGCAACTGGCTTCGCGTCTCAGACGAAGTTGCTGATGCTGTGTCCAAAAATAAGCCTCTGGTGGCCTTGGAGTCTACCATATATACCCATGGTGCCTTATCAAAAGATCTCCCCTTGGAACACGAGGACCTGGTCCGGAGTCTGGGTGGCATCCCAGCCATCATTGCAATTGTCGACGGCGTGCCCACGGTAGGAGTCTCGGGCAAGGAAATCATGACCATGGTTGAGCGTGGAAACGCGTCCAAAGTTTCCCGTCGGGATATTTCCTATCTTGTTGGAATGGTGAGTGATTGGCCCTCCTCGAGCTACCTCCCATCGGACTTTTTCCTAACCCGTGTCACAGGGCGTTGCCGGCCATAACATGAACGGTGGTACTACCATCTCGGGAACCATGCTGCTTGCAAGACTGGCCGGCATCAGGGTTTTCGGCACTGGTGGGCTTGGCGGTGTCCACAGAGGAGGTGAAAACTCAATGGATGTCTCTGCTGATCTCACCGAGTTGGGACGCACGCGTGTGGCCGTAATTAGCAGCGGCTGCAAGGGATTCCTGGACATCCCCCGGACTCTGGAATATCTCGAGACCCAAGGCTGCCTCGTCTCAACCTTTGCAGACGGTCGCGAGGGCAACATAGACTTCCCAGCTTTTTGGGCCAGAGACAGCGGTGTCAAGAGCCCGTCGGTGGTGAAGACGGAAAAGGAAGCGGCTTCAATCATCTTGGCGCAGGAGAGACTTGGCATCGAATCAGGCCTCTTGTTTGCCAACCCTATTCCGGAAAGGTTTGCAGTGCCTTCAGACGAAATGCACGTAGCAATCGAGCAGGCTGTTTCAGAGGCCAACGCCAAAGGTTTCACTGGAAGTGCCAATACACCATATATACTGAAAAGACTTAGGGAGCTTTGCGGGGATAAAGTCGTATCAGCAAACAGAAACTTGGCCACAGCAAACATTACACGAGCCACAAATATTGCTGTCGAACTGTCACGGTTGCTGGCCAATGAGCCTCGACCAGCGGCAAGCTCGTAAGTGTATTGTGCGGCTGCCACTTGGGAGACATGGTCCTAATTGTAGATAGAAAAGATTCATTTATGCCTCCAGCAAGCCCAGCCGTTTGTTCCACCCACAATGCCGGCAGCAGCAAGGTTGACATACTCGTCGCTGGAGGTGTGGCAGTTGATTTGAGCTGTGACTATACTAGCCCTAAGGCCGGGGATGCCTCGCCGCAACTTCACACCTCCAATCCTGCTTCCATCACGCAATCAATTGGCGGCGTTGGTCATAATGTCGCTCTGGCTGCCCACATGACCAGTGGCCGGACAAAGGTTGGCTTCTGCAGCATGGTTGGTGATGACATGTGAGTGAAGTATTTCACGACCGTCTCTCCAATGGTGAATTCTGACGATGGTGTGTAGAGCCGGTTCAACAGTGTTGTCGTCTCTACAACAAACTGGACTAGATACCACACATGTTCAAAGACTTGATAGCCGAGAACATGCCGGCAGCAGAACAGCCCAATACGTTGCGGTGAATGACGCAAATCGAAACCTTGTCATGGCCATGGCTGACATGGACATCTTCACCAAATATTCTTTCGTCGATGAGTGGCGGTCAGCCGTGGCGACAACGGCACCAAATTGGCTCGTCGTCGACGCCAACTGGAGCGCGAACAGCATCAGAGCATGGATCAAGATTGGAAAGGATCACGGTGCCAAAGTTGCATTCGAGCCAGTTTCTGTTGCCAAATCAAGGGGATTCTTCATAAAAGAGCGAGGTATTTCCAAACTCAACATCTTCCCGCACGCCAGCGTCGATATGGCATCTCCAAACACATATGAATTGGCCGCCATGTATGAAGTGGCAAAGGACAATGGATATCTCGATTCTCAAGAATGGTTCGAGGTTATTGATGCCTTTGGCATGACTGGAGCAAGAGACCGCTTCGTGAGACTTACCTCGGCCGAACTAACGGACGCAGGCGTCCCCGTGCAGTGCGTCAATCTGTTACCGTACATACCTACTTTACTCACAAAACTTGGGCCAAATGGCGTTCTATTAACTACAATACTCGGCCGGGATGACCCGCGCCTCCGAGACAGAGATGCGGAAGAGTATATACTTGCGCGAGCGCCCCCGACTCATCCCACAGTCGGTGGCATTTACATGCGGCTTTTCCCAGCTGCGGAGAAAGTGCAGAACATTGTGTCTGTGAATGGTGTTGGAGATACCTTTTTGGGAGTTTTGGTTTCCGGGTTAGCCCAAGGAGGGAAGATGGAGAATCTAATTGACGTGGCTCAAAAGGGGGCGGTATTGACGCTTAAGAGCACGCTGTCTGTTAGCCCAGAGCTGCGTATGTTGGAGGAGAGACTGAAAAGGGCGACTTCTCTTGGGTGAATACAACATGGAAATGGGGTTTCTATATTTCCATGTTTTCACCAATTCAGTCGCAGCTTTGTTGGGACATTGCCATCGATGATGACCAAGTACCGTCCGCAGCTGCTTGGGATTGACCAACATTTAAGCATAAAGCACGAGTTCAAAAACACTCACGTGTCGTCACATGGATACCCAAAGGCTTTATACTTGAGTATTTTACAAATTAAACTATGCAAGTACCAGAGACAATCGTTCAACAGTCCAGCCTTGTGAATGATTGCTATCTATTGGTCATCAGTAGATGGTCCCACTTATTGGTGAGGGTCCCACGCAAGGCTGAGTCCAACGTCCAAAAAAAAATCCACCAGCCGTAGATTTTGTCAAGGTCCAGCAGCCCATCCACAGCCATTCACAATCACGGCAAAAATGGCGAACAAAACTGAAGATTGGGTTTCGGACGAAGAAATCTCCGAGAGCGATGTCTCTTCGGGCACTGGGTCTGATGATGAATCAACCACCGAGAAAGCAGCCAAAATGTTCGAAAAGGACTCTGATGAAGAGGAACTCGAGCGGTTGGTGCTAGGCAACAAAGCCGGCTTTAGGGAGAATCTCTTCAAAAATAGGTTTCTTGACGAAGACTACGAAGAAGATGGAGATTTTCAAATGGGCGACGCAGACACCGGCGGCCTAGAAGACGTGGACGACGCCGACTTGTTCGTGCTGGACACTGGCGCCGGCAGCGCGACAAAGTCGCTGACCACTGCACCAAAAGCGGAAGAGGGCGACGTGCCGGCTTGGATGGATAGCGACGACGACCGTCTGGTGGTATCTCTGGCGGGGGCCAATAGGTTGCGGAAACTTCGAATGACCGAGGCAGACGACCTGGTCAGCGGTTCAGAATACTCACGAAGACTGCGACAGCAATTCTTGCGATTGAATCCGGCGCCGGCATGGGTGAAGCAAACCCACGGGCGACCGATCAAGAGGCGTCGGCGCTCCTCAGCAGCATCAAACTCGTCGAGCGACTCCGACGACGGCTCAGACTCTGAGTACTCTGCACAGCCGCTAGAGAAGTTCCTGCGAGACGTCAAACAGTTGGCTGGGCTAGGCGCGTCCAAGAAGCGCAGGCTACGGCCCGAAGTCCTCGACATCCAAAGAACAAGAGACATATCGGATAGGCACAGGGCTCCTGTCGAGTGCCTCTCCTTCCACCCCGAGTACCCCGTCCTGCTGTCCGCCAGCTCCGCGTCTGTTCTCTACCTCCACCACATAGCGCCTGACGCCCAACCAACTCCTAACCCCCAGCTCACATCCGTCCAAGTCAAGCAGGTGGACGTGCGAAGGGCGGCGTTCCTCTACCCACAGGGAGACAGGATTTTCTTCGGCGGCCGTAGGAGGTACTTTCACCACTGGGATCTTCCGTCAGGCATGGTTCAGAAGACGACACAAATCGCAGGACACCGCTTGGAGCACAAGACCATGGATCGCTTCCGGCTGAGCCCCTGTGGGAGGTACATGGGCATCATAGCCTCGACGAGAAAAGGCGGCGGTATCATCAACGTGCTCAGCGTAACCTCGATGCAGTGGATAGCCGCGGCCAGACTGTCGAGCCAAAACGGCATTGCTGATTTCGCCTGGTGGAGCACAGGCAACGGCATGACGATTCTCGGCCGAGACGGCCAGGTGGGCGAGTACAGCATGGAGTCGAAGACGTTTGTCGGCATATGGCACGACGACGGCTGCGTCGGCGGCATCGTCATTGGTCTCGGCGGCCACAGCGGCCCTGCTGCGCTTGGCGAGGACCGATGGGTAGCCGTGGGCTCCAACACGGGCATCACAAACATTTACGAGAGAAGCGCGCTCATTGCCTCGCCGCAAAAGGACAACGAGCTGGTCATCAAGGAGCGGCCCGCGCCGACCAAAACCTTTGAGCAGCTCGTCACGCCCATTACTGTCCTGACCTTTTCCCCCGACGGCCAGCTGCTTGCCTTTGGTAGCCGCGAGAAGAAGGACGCCCTGAGGCTGGTGCACCTGCCCAGCTGCACCGTCTATCGAAACTGGCCCACGGAGCAGACGCCGCTGGGACGAGTCACTTGCGTGGCCTTTGGGAGGGAGAGCGACATGTTGGCTGTGGGCAATGATGGAGGCAAGATTAGACTATGGCATATCAGGAGTTAGGTTTGAATTCATGAATTTGCTACGCTTTGTCACGATTACTTGAAGCAATTGCTCAGCTATGGTCTTGTGACATGATGCTAATCTGAAGAAATAATGTATATATATATAAAGGCCTTGTATGCCCCGTCTATTGTGATTCATGTCGTATCCTAAATTTGTCATGTCAAAAGATCCATTTCCTTGTCGCCGTAAACCGGTTGATATAGCCGTTCGTACCAGAAAACTCCTACCACATGCGTAATATACTTCTGCACCAGGCCCAAGTACGGTCTGCGCACACACGCCCCAAACGCCAACAATGCCCTCTCAAAGTCGTCCATGAAGCGTCTCCCTCACACAAGTTCCGCATCGCCATCCTCGACCAGGGCCTTGGCACTGGACCAGCGCAGAATCAACACATCACCCTCCTCGGCGGGCAGAGTGACGTCGTTGTCGGTGCCGTCGCCATGGACATCGCGCCCCTTTAGCATGCGAATAAACACGGCTGCGTCCAAGTCGGGGCTGTCAATCATGCTGATGTTCCCCGCCGTGTCGTTAAGATTCTGCAGCTGCTGGGGGAAACTGCCCAGGAAGGAAGACAGGTAGTGGTTGTGCAAGAGCGCCTGGTGTCTCGTCGCGTAGGCCAGTTCCGTCGCCGAGAGCCTGTCTCTCAAGTCCTGGCTGGACAGGTAGTGCAGCGTGTGCTTGTCAATCTGCCGCGTGTCAGCGCCTTGGTTCCCGAGCAGGGCCGCCTGCCTCGTCGGCGACTTGCCTTGGATATTCGCACGCGCAGGTAGCTTCTCACGAGGAACTTGTAGCGCTCCAGCTCGGTTTGCAGCACGATGAGGGCGAAGTTGGTCTTGGGGTCCATGTCGCCCGTCATGTCTTCCACCTTTTCGATCTGGGCCTTGATGCGGTCGTTTACCCGCTCAAAGAGCCCGTCTGACGGCCAGCTGTTGTCTGGTGTTAGCCTGGCGTCTGGATTCTGCGTCGTCGTCTTTTCGACATGCGGACTTACTCTAGCAGGTCTGGTGTTGAGCGCTCTGCTACCCATCGACGCGTCAGTGCCTGGAGGTCGCGTGTGCTGGGCTGCACGGAGTGAGACGTCGGGTCGACGTCGCGCAGGATATCGTCGATATCCATGGTGACTGCGAGGGATTGAGTGTTGAAATTACAGATAGGCAAGTCGGAGCTGGGCTTGGGTGAGTCGTTGATGTGACGGGAATTTTTCTTGTCATCCTCGACAGCGATAGTGGGGTGAGTGAGCTGTGCAGTCGGCGACCACCTGCCGCAGTTAGGCGTCTGGCCAGTGGATTGCAGACCGGCAACAACTGACAGTGTGTAAATCAAGCTGGTGGGGGATTGCAATGCCTCTTTATCGTTTGTTGCATGATTATTTCAACATTCAACCAAAGTGTTTTACTGTGCATACTCATGGCGTAAGATGTGCGCAATCCCATGGTGACTGCGCGTTGGAGGTAAAGCTTCAATATTGTCTTGAGAAGCCATTAATGCTGCACGCCCAGCGCTGAAGGTATAATTCAATGTTCCCAGGATACAACAGTGGTTCATGCCATTGGTGGCTGTGTCGAACCTGTGGAACCAACTAATCGTGCCACGCCCCACTTTGGTAGTCTCGGTCAAAGCCCTCACCACCAAAGGTGTAGGCTACTAAAGTGGGGCGTGGCACGATTAGAATACCCCAGACCTGACTTGGACCCCAATCCCGTCGTGCCGAGGTTGATCAACTGGGGTACTTGATCCAATCTACATCTCATTTTCTACACAACAACTCGTATGAAGCATACAAAGTTTGCAGCCACAAATTAATCAATATTTCGATAAATTTATACAAAAAAAAATGTTTGGAAGCGGCGACGGTGAGCAGGTCCCTTATGCCCAGTATCTCAGGTCCATCCTGGAAAAGGGCCTGCTCATGGGCACCCTGCCCGTTGTGACCACCAACCCAAACAACCTGGAGGAACAGGCGAAAAGGGTCATGCCCAAGAAGGGATGGGAGTACATCAAGGGCGGAGCGGGCGAGGCGTCGACAATGGACGCAGACAGGCTGGCCTTTCGACAGTGGAAGATTGTGCCGAGGGTGTTGAAGCCCACGACGCCCAGGGACTTGAGCACGACTCTGTTTGGGGAAAAGTACGGTAAGGCCATCTAGGCAACTTGCTGCTCTTCACACACCCATCGTTTTGAACCCGGGCAGGGTGACTGACAGTGGCTAAATTTACTTTGCTCCAGACACGCCGGTTCTCATGGCCCCAATTGGCATTCAATCATGGTATCACCACGACAAGGAGGTCGGGACGGCCACCGCCTGCGCCAACCTCGGCGTGCCCTTCACCCTCAGCACGGCGGCGTCCACAAACATTGAAGAGCTCGTCGAAAAGGTGCCCCAGGGCCTCAAGTGGTTCCAGCTGTACTGGCCGCTCGACGAGGAAATCACGGGCTCCATCCTCTCGCGAGCCAAAGCAAACGGCTTCAAGGTCCTTGTTGTCACCCTCGATACCTGGACGCTGGCATGGCGGCCGTACGACCTCGACCCGGCTTCTGTCCCCTTCATCGTCGGCGAGGGAGACGACGTGGGTTTCAATGACCCTGTTTTCCGGCGAAAGTTTGCCGAGCGCACCGATGGCGAGACGCCCGAGGAGAGCAAGGTCCAGGCCGGCATGTACTGGTGCAGCGAGGTGTTTCCTGGTGTGAGCCGCAGTTGGGAAGACTTGAAGATACTCAAAAAGTACTGGGATGGGCCCATTGTTCTCAAGGGCATCTTGAGCGTTCAAGACGCCAGGCTGGCCGTCGAGCATGGCATGGATGGAATCATTGTTAGCACTCACGGCGGACGACAGCTTGATGGCGCCGTGGGAAGCTTGGATGTTCTCCCGGACATTGCGGATGCCGTGGGCGACAAGATTACTGTCATGATTGATTCGGGTATTCGCACGGGCGCCGACGTGCTCAAGGCCATTGCTCTGGGTGCCAGGGGGGTATTTCTGGGACGACCCGTGGTGTACGGCTTGGGAATTAACGGCGGTGCTGGCGCCGAGGCCGTTATCGCGGGCATTTTGGCGGATTTCGATCTTACCATGGGCTTTTCCGGTGCCAAGACTATCCGTGACATCACAAGGTCACTGTTGAAGCAGGTTTCATATCCCGGCGATGTCAAGGCCAATTTGTAAGGCCGTCGAGGTGCGGACATTGATGTACATATATCTGTGTGCATCTATTCTACATCTTGCTCGTATACAGGTAATTGCATATAGGTGTGCTCAAATACCCAGAATCCTTTGTCAAGTCTTTCCATGAGATGTCGTAATGAAGCATGCGTAAACACAAATTATCCCGCTGCTAAGGGGACAAGTCTCCTTCAATACTCCCCTCTACTGAACCTTTTTGAGGGGCTTGTGAGCCTCTCGTCGAGCTTGCTCATGACCATTTACGACGCCGTACACCCATTTCAAGATGGAGGAAAACACTGTCACAAGACCGGCTGAAAACGTAAAGAGCGAAACACGCTGGCTTGTGGTAAGCATCTCAAACATAGGATAAGGATACCTAGGATCTGAGGTTAGGGACCAGATTTTGGCCGTGTATAAATCTTGCTTGGCACTCACCATCCATTCTTGCTGAAGCAAAGTTCGACCCAGTACCAGTACGAAAAGGCGACGACGGTGGCCAATGACATGATACCATAGACGGAGATGGTCCATGGCGGGCTGAACAAGATCAAGTCGAGGGTCAACAAAACAGCAGGCGCCAGGTGAAAGCCAATGTCCACCCAAGTCTCCAGCTCATATCCGGGCTGCAAAATGAGAGAGGCGTCGATGGCACAAATACACCAGTACAAGGTAGAAATAAGGACCTCGATGGGCGTGGCCACGATGGAGATGAGATTCTTGAGCTTGAATAACGTCGTGCTCCCCGTAACATCGGCGACGGAGGCTAGCAGAAAGGCGGAGAGAGCCAGCGCGAGACCGATAATGGTCAGGAACTGAAAATACCATCCATGGGAGTCGGCCAGGGGGGTATCCCAGCTCAACAGGAAGTAAAACGTCTTGCCCAGACCTGCGGCGCCAACCAGGTGGAAGAGAAAGGAGAGTGTAGGCGACGGAGATGCGAAACGCTGGAGATGATGCCGAGTCATTGCGATTTTGCCTGCAGGAGGAGTCAAGTTCACGTTGCTAAATCCAACCACAAAGTTTGCGACGTGTAAAACGGTACAAGAGGGCACCTTCACATCACAAGAACATGATGCCGAGGGAAACACGGGGTCGCGCTACAAGGAGCAGGGTGCGGCTGCGTTCCGACATGGTCGCCAACGTCGTTGTGGGCAGCGGAACCAACCCGAAAACTAGTAATGAAGGAAGCGGACAGCTTGATTAGCATGGACTGAGCTAGGCCTGGGCGCCAAATATTCAGGTCGGCTGGGGGGGCTGCGCAATTAATATGGCGAGCGAGCAACAACTTGAGAATGAAAGATGCCCATTATTTGGAAGCACAGAGATAATAGATGTAGGTTTGGCTTGCGTAATTCACTCGGAGCTCAACTTCAGACGACTTGGCTTTTCGCACAGGCAGCTTACACTGGTT
Source organism: Keithomyces neogunnii (assembly GCA_020975405.1). Lineage (NCBI taxonomy): Eukaryota > Fungi > Ascomycota > Sordariomycetes > Hypocreales > Clavicipitaceae > Keithomyces > Keithomyces neogunnii. Next base: position 4,468,345 of record JAIOWQ010000002.1, on the reverse strand, counting down.
CACCTGGCTGTGGCCGTGGTGGGTCCGCTATATTCTCGTCTGCTTTTGGCAAGAGCAGCTCCAGCTTATCGAGGCAGGTACATGCGCAACCGCCAAATTTAATCCTCCAGATAAGTTTGACAGGCATCCACGTTGCCATTGACGGCACTGAGCTTATCTGCGTCACTGCGCCGGTCACCGCCCACTCACCTCCCTATATCAATCCCTCTTGGTCACCGCCGCTTTGCAAAGGCAAAGCGTCTGCGGAGTGCGTGGGAAAATGCCCGATTCCAACACTGCCGACGATGACAATCGTTCCCAAAAGCGCAGCCACGCAGACTTTGCCGAGCAAGATGGATCTGGTGAGCCAGCTTGGACACTTTCAGAACTTGCTCGTCATTCCATGCAGCTAACGTGAGCATAGACTCCTCGTCCGACGATGACATGGGACCTCAACTCCCATCCGAGGCGCCCAAAAAGAAACGCCGCGTCCTGCCCTACGAAAAGCTCTACATCTCCGCCCTGCCAAAGTCAGCACGGTATTCCAAGTCTCTGATGCACAAGGAGCAGCTGCTCTTTGTCACATGGACGCCCTTGACCGAATTTCTCGTCACCGCTTCTATTGACGGCATTGTCAAGTTCTGGAAAAAGATTGGCCAGGGCATTGAGTTTGTCAAGCAGTTCAAAGCCCACAATGGCGAGATCAAGGCTGTGTCGGTGAGCAAGGACGGCCGCAGCTTTGCAACAGCCGGTGCCGACGAGACGGTCAAAATTTTCGACGTCGTTACATTCGACTTGTTATCTGTCTTGTCGTTGACCTACGTGCCGAAATGCCTCTGCTGGGTGCATCAAAAAGGAGCATCTTTTCCGCTCCTGGCCGTGTCGGAGGAATCGAAACCTTTTATACGCATTTACGACGGCCGGGGTGAGAACGAGCAGCCCATACACACCATCAAAGGCTTGCATCGGAGCCCAGTGCATCTCATGGCCTTTAATGATTCATATGACTGCGTCGTATCGGCCGACGAGAACGGCATGATTGAATACTGGCGACCGAGCGGAAATTACGAAAAGCCAGACAACGTGTTTGAGTACAAGAGCTCGACCAACCTGTTCGATTTTAAAAAGGCAAAATCAGTACCGGCGTGTCTCACAATGTCACCAAACGGCAAAAGCTTTGCTGTCTTGTCATTCCCCGATCGCCAAATACGTATATTCGACTTTGCTTCCGGCAAACTTCACCGTACCTACGATGAGTCCCTGGAGGCCATTGAAGATATGCAGCAGGCAGGCTCGGCTTCCCGCAAAATGGACAGCGTCGAATTCGGTAGGAGGCTCGCTCAAGAGAGGGAGGTGGACTCGCAAATCCTGCGCCACAAGTCAAACGTCATTTTCGACGAATCGAGCAACTTCATCGTGTACGGGTCCATGGTGGGCATCAAGGTGCTGAACACGTACACAAATCAGGTTGTCAAGGTGTATGGCAAGGATGAGAACTTCAGGGCCGTCAATCTCGCCATGTACCAGGGTCAGCCGCAGAAGAAGGGTATTGTCTCGGTGGAGATGGGGGCATCGAGCAATCCTCTGTTGCAGGAAGCAGAGGCGCGAGACCCGATCCTCGTCGCCACCGGGGTCGGAAAGCCTCGTTTCTACATGTTCACCAACGAGGAGGATATATCAAGGGCCGGCCGAGACATACAAAATGAGCGACCAACCACGTTGGGGAATAAAAAGGAGGGCAATGCTAAGGCGACAGCGACAGGGACTGCTGCAGTTCTCCATACCAATTATGGCGATATCCACATACGCCTCTTTCCTGAAGCGGCACCGAAGACGGTCGAGAACTTCGTCACGCACTCAAAGAGCGGCTATTACAACAACACAATATTTCATCGAGTCATCAAAAAATTCATGATCCAAGGCGGCGACCCGCTAGGCGATGGCACCGGCGGTGAAAGCATTTGGGGCAGGGAGTTTGAAGACGAGTTTAGCAGCCTGAAGCACGACAAGCCCTTTACTGTGAGCATGGCAAATGCCGGCCCCAACACTAACGGAAGCCAGTTTTTTATTACTACGGAAAAGACGGTAGGTGGTCACGCAACCCCCCGCCACCCCAGACTAAGACCCTTGTCGGTTTGAGCTAACAATTGACAGCCCTGGCTCGATGGCAAGCATACAATCTTTGGACGTGCCACTCAAGGCTTTGATGTCATTCAAAATATCGAAAGCGTCAGGACGCATAAGGAAAAACCCGAGGAGGACATCAAAATACTCAATATTGATATCATGTAGAAGCAAATACCACGGCAGTTTCGCCCCTTGCCGATTTGGCCCATGTCAATTGATCGTCGCCTTGGCCAGAAGCTTTGGCGCAAACCGTGACACGCGCAGCCCATTTCCAAATTTCCAAATTTCCGGTCTATCGGAGATCTTCAAACAAGGGTGCCAAACCAAACTAATTAACGGATCAAACGAGCCTTTGGGACGTGCATATGGCTGGCTGCGGGTGGTGAATAGTGCGCCCGCCATAACCATTCAATCGGTTTGCCTATTTCGATCTTCCAGCCCAGCTGACGCTATGGCGTATATGAGTATATCCCTCCCTCGCCGAGCGTCATTCTTGTTAAAGTTGAGTGGTATTCCTACTTTGAAAGAGGGTTGGCTTGAATGACAACTCCCCGTATACTTGTTCTCCATTCCGTCAGATCTTCCCTCGGCCGAATTGCGTTCTCAGCCGCGACAGCAGCTGTCGCATTGAATACGTCACTGCATCATCGCCAGGCGCATTTGTCCCTTTTTGTGATCATTACCTCATATATTGCGACTGGGGCCAACTCCAGTTGAATCGTTGCCCAGGCATGAAAGGCGCGGCACAACATGCCTCGCCCAAAACAACCAGGGGCTACGGAACCCAAGAAGAGAAGCCGCAAAGGCTGCTGGTGAGTTTTGGCAATGAATGTCGATGATACTATTCAAGCAAGAAATACTGAAATGATTTCAAGGCCATGTAAAGCGCGGAAAGTCAAGTGCGACGAGAAGCATCCCTCTTGCCAACAGTGAGTACCAAAGCCCGAAAAGACTGGTTTTCAAGCTTGCGTGAGACTTTGAGACTCCAACACGCGCAGGCATCACGTTAACAATCAAGAGCTGACTTGTAAATCTTTTGTTTCAAATCAAAAAGCTGTCTTAAAGCCGGTGACGTGTGCGATTATAGCGTGCGACTCAACTGGGAAGGTCGTCGCAACAAAAGATGTCTTGTTGACGAGGGCTCTTGCGATAACCCCATGCCTGGCAACAAGCCAATTCAGTGGCTTCATGAGTTTTCAATTGACAGTAGCCAAACCCCGGATCGGCCTCGAACATCATGGCAGGAGTTGGACGCTGGAGACTCGAATAGCGACGGGAAAATGAAACAACCCCCTGGAGAGACAATATCCAACAGCCATACCGAAAACCAAACAAGCTCCTTTGGTACTACCTTCATCTTCATAGACGAGTCCCATCAGCTTTTGAGCACTGCTGGGCCGGCAGAGGGCTACCTTGCAAAGAGACGCCTCACAAACTCACGAGGTACTACGTCGGTGAGCTCCTCACGCCGGGGTTCACAGATGAGTTCGCCTGCCCTGAGTGCCGCTCAGCATAGGGAGACAAAGTCGTTTGCGGCGCTTGGGAAGCTAGAAGTCGACCCATCTCAAGCGACGCCCCCGATATACACCCCTGGCAGCGCCTCGTCAACCACTCTGCCCTTGTCGCATCCCAGCGTATTCGATGGCCCACTTACCCCCGCGCCTTCGTCCCACAGTGACGATGCTCTCAATCGTTCAAACTGGGCCGATGTTCAATCTCTTGGGTCTCCTGAATCATGGATCTCTGGCACCGGCGACTCTGTGAGTTCACCGACACAGCCTGGGTGTCTGTGTGAAGAGCCCGGTACATACAGTATTCAAAAGACTCTAAGCAGCGCCGATGCATTCCCTTACAAAGACGGGACTTTTTACGGATTTGATACGGGAGCAGCGGATGATGATCTGTGTAACAGTGATGATGGCGATTCCATGGTCCTGCTCCCCCCCGTGGCTTACAGTTCAGAGCAGGGACTCATAGACATTGGAGCGGCGACCTTGTCCTGCCAGAAGCACGCAGAGGCAAATGGCCCAAACAAGCCTTACTATACCGGCGTAGTTCCCGTAGTGATGCCATGGGCTTTTGAGCCGTTGCCAAATCTGTAAGTGGACTGCCCGAGATCCCCCAGATGCCGGCGAGAGGAAAACCAAATATTGATTGCAAATTTTGCGCAAACAGGCTGAAAAGCGACAAGATGAACCTGCTGGTCAGTACTTCAATGACAATATGTATCGGAAGACGGCTCAAGGCAAAGGCTGACATGGTGAGATTTATAGTACTTTGTAAGCCCCCTTGAGCTTTTGGCTTGTGCCGTGCGACTCTAACCGCGTGCAAAGCACCACTTTTTGCATCATACTTGCAGAGGTACGGTTCTTCACGCACCACGATGTTGTACTGCATGTTGCTAAACCCAGGCGCACAGTCTTGGTACCATACCACAATGCAGATGTAAACCCTCTTCACACACAGCTTGCAGTCATGGCTCTCCAAAGCGAGCCGCTGATGAGTCTGATACTTGCCTACTCTGGTATGAACAGGCCCCCTCCCCTCTGCCGCTGCTGCTGCAACGCGTACAAAAGTGGGTGTTGACCAATGCGGTGAAGCTTCTCACCGCTCGCAGGTACTGGAGGCAGACTTGCCTCAAATGCGCATGGCACGGTGGGCGCAGTCCATCTTCCCTGCGCTGCGAGAGTCTTTACGTGATGAATCCCCGCCATCATCAAACGTCACATTGGCCATGGCGGTGATGCTTGTTGCAATGGAGATCATGTCTCCTGGGGCATTTGGCCAGGGTGTTTCGTGGCGTGAGCACATTGCCCACGCTCGGAGTCTCCTAATCCAGCGCTTAGACCAAACTCTCAGCAAGGTGGCTGCAAAAGAGATGCGGCTCATGCAGAGCTGGCTGGGATATATGGATGTAATGGGCGGTCTCATGAAGGGACCGCGTTGCCATTTCAGATACAAGCCGCAGACGTACTTTGCATTAGCTGAGCCATCTAGGTTTGCCGACGGCCTGGGTGAAATCGACTGCATCATGGGAATGTCGGTCGAGTGTGCTCGTTTGCTGGGCCAAGTGGCGGAGCTGGCGAAGCAATGTCAAGGCGAGCGATTCAGGCTAGATGGCCGGCTGTTGGACAGCTGGTCGCCTCAACCTGGGGTAGTTGAGCAAGCTCGGTTGCTGGAACAGGACTTGATGGAAAGTCTGAGGCGGACCTCGAACCCATGCGCCCATGTGCGGGCTGCCAACATTCACTTGGATCAAATGGAAATGGCGGCCGTGAACGAAGCCTTTCATCGGGCGGGTTTGATACATTTATACCGAAGGGTTCTCGGGAAGATGGCGGATGACGTCGACGTCCAAGGACATGCGCAGACGATTATACAATGCCTGGATCGGATCCAAGTCGGGGGAGCCGCTGAAGCGCGCTGTCTGTTTCCAATATTCACCGCGGGTTGCGAGACGCTAACCCAGAGCCATCAGGCGATGCTTCTTGGCCGGCTGACCAGTGCAGAGAGGCACGGCACGAAGCAGGTACGTGTGATGAGCGCGGCCCTGTCAATATGGAATCTGACTCTAATGATGCTGCAGACGTACTCTGCGCGGCTGCTGCTGGAGCAAGTCTGGTCAACAGGCCGCAATTGGGAAGAACTGATTTGCAACGAGTTCATCGCATGAAACACACCCCCTTGGTCCTTGATGAGCTTATGAAGATTTAGAATGGACATGATGTAGCGCGCGATATATACCAAATGTGCTTTTTCTACCATTTTGCTTCTCGGCGGCTCACTGCCGTCCATGTCACGATTACAGGGGATTTAGAGGCGTGCAAACAAGTACATTCCTTGATGCGTGAGCTGATGCGGGCACACACATGTCATCCAGCTTCGGACACTGGGATCTGCAGAGTCCAGACACCACTGACTTGACAAGCAGGCATAAATCAGGGCTGAGATTTGGTGGACCACCATGTGGATGGCGCCAGCAGGGGTCATGACGCAATTTCTGCCCAGATGAGCAGAGGGAAGATGGCGTCTTGATAGGCTTTCGCGGGCACGGGACATCGGGAGTCTACAGGTTGGGCAGGCTAAAGATGGATTTGCGGAAACAGAGGCGTGACAATGTGAGCAGCCGCGTGGTGAATTGTATAAATCTGGCTTGTACAACAGGAGACGAGTAGGAACAGACCGTATGTGGTGATGAATACTCTGGTCGGCGGTGATGAGTCCACCATGTGAGCAGGAGCTTCAAGGCTGTTGACTTGCGACAGGCGCGAGGGTCCGAAAGGTTGATGGCGTTGGTCGGTCCGTGACGACGATGATGGTAGGCATGTTGCGACTGTACATGTCAACTGCTATGATAGAGGTGAGGTCTGGTAATTACCCATTGTGCCTATTGTAATTACTTTTAAAAGTACCTAGTTTAGGTAGTGGTCAACTGACAGGGAGCTGACAGCTGGTCCCTGATAAAATCTCGGCAGCCGTCAGGCCAATGGCATCAAGGGAATTGGCCACTCCCCGCGGCTTCATCTCGAGCCCTGGGACGTGACCGACGCCGGACTTGTTTGGACGGGCCCAGATTTATTATTTTTGACAACACGCCACTCTGCCCGACATCCCAAAGCACCCTTCAGCCGTCAAAAGAGAGAATATTTCCGACGCCCCAATTGGCATCATTCTTGTTCCTCTCTTCTTGCTCTTGTTCCCTACGCATACCCTCTCTTGAGCAGCGGTGGCTCGTGTCCTGGCCATGTCGGTAAGCTTGTTGCCCCTCCCATTCCCTGAAGTTCGCATGGCGGGGTGACTCACGAATGGTCAATAACCCCGTGTCCAACAGTTCTACATTGAAAACAAAAACGTCGGGAAAAAATCCGACTCGGAGGATTGGAGAAGTACGTACAGGCTTTGCGTGCTCTTTTGAATTCCTGACAATTCTGGCGGGCCGCAATCAATCGTGTGCTGCACCGAGCTGCGCAGTGCTGTTACTGACTGACGACTGACGACTGGCAACATCTTAAGTTCGCGGCTACAACCCTCTGACGCCGCCCGACCTGCTCCAGCACGAGATCCCCCAGACTGCCGAGTCAAAAAGGACCGTCGTCGAGTCAAGAGATGACGTCGCCGCCGTGGTGCAAGACACCGACGACCGCAAGCGCCTGCTGGTCGTCGTCGGACCCTGCTCCATCCACGACCCCGTGGCCGCGCTCGCCTACTGCGACCTTTTGCTCCAGGCCCGCGAGAAGCACAGGGACGAGCTGCTCATCGTGATGCGCTCGTACCTCGAGAAGCCGCGCACGACGGTGGGCTGGAAGGGCCTCATCAACGACCCCGACATTGACGGCAGCTTCAACATCAACAAGGGTCTGCGCCTGGCCCGCCAGCTCTTTGTCGACCTGACGGCCAAGGGCATGCCCATTGCCAGCGAGATGCTCGACACCATCTCGCCCCAGTTCCTGGCCGACCTGCTCTCCGTCGGAGCCATTGGCGCCCGAACCACGGAGAGCCAGCTGCACCGCGAGCTGGCCAGCGGCCTGAGCTTCCCCGTGGGCTTCAAGAACGGCACCGACGGCTCGCTCGGCGTCGCCATTGATGCCATTGGCGCCGTCCAGCACCCCCACCACTTCCTGTCCGTGACCAAGCCCGGCGTCGTCGCCATTGTCGGCACCACGGGCAACGAGGACTGCTTCGTCATCCTGCGCGGCGGCACCAAGGGCACCAACTACGACGCCGCGAGCATCGCCGAGGCCAAGGCCGCCCTGCAGAGCAAGGGCGTCCGCCAGAGGCTCATGGTCGACTGCAGCCACGGCAACTCGCTCAAGGATCACCGCAACCAGCCCAAGGTCGCCGCCTGCCTCGCTGAGCAGATTGCCAAGGGCGAGACGGCCATCATGGGCGTCATGATTGAGAGCAACCACGAAGAGGGTACGTCTGACCTTTTCCCCATTTTACTCTACTCTGTGCTTTCTAGTGCTCGCCTTGCTGACTTTGCCCTTAGGCAACCAAAAGGTCCCCGCCGAGGGCAAGTCGGGCCTCAAGTACGGCGTCAGCATCACCGACGCCTGCATCAGCTGGAAAGACACCGAGTCTGTCCTCGACATGCTCGCCGGTGCCGTCAAGCAAAGACGCCAGGTTCTCGGTGCCAACTGACACGCTTAGATACCCGAATTGGCACGGAGAGAAGAAGAGAAAAGGAAGCCGAAGCCGCCTCCAAAAGTCGTCTTTTGTTTTTATTTGAAAAGAAGAGGGAAAATGGTAAAAGTGGGAAGCACGCCGCTATTACTGGGTACTTGTTATTCACTTGTCACCCGACATGTGCATGGATCAGTGGAGAATGCAACAGTTCACTTGGCATGGAAGGGATGATTCGAGTTGGACAATGCAGCGCGGCAAGTACAGTGTAGATGAAATTCAACCCGTCAGTATATCGGTGAACAACTTGTTTTCTAGAGAAACATGAGCCACCGCCGGCAGTCTAGGCGGTGGCGTCGGGCTGCGAAGCACATCTACACCCGTCGTTGGCGTCGCGGCCCACGCCCAGCGACGACTTGGTCATGGACTCGGGCTTGTCGAGGGGAATGGACAAGACGGCGCCGGTGCGCTTGTGCGTGGCGTACAAGACGCCGTCGCTCGTGGCCACGACGCTGCCGAACCGGCTTCCCCTGAGCCCGAGGCTGTGCGTCGCCTTGTAGACCACCTCCCAGGCGTGGGTGCTCGCCGACCACCGCGTCACGTACACCACGCCCCTGGCGATGCCCACGCTGTACAGGTATCCCGGCCTGGACGGCGTGTAGGCCCAGTCGGCCGCCGCCAGGCCCTCGGGCAGGCCGCTCGCGTCCGACGCCCCCTTGTCCACGACGCTGCCGTACGTAGCCGACCCCGGCTTCAGGTCCAGCCTGCCCCAGGCCTTGCCGTCCCGGGTGTAGTAGAACTGCCCGTCGCCGTCAAAGGCCCCCGCGTTTGCCGCCGCGTCTACGCTTCCCACGCTCTGCAGCCTGCCGTCGCTGCCTACCCGTACGATGCTCCACCCCTGCGCCCCGTAGACGTAGTTGTCCAGCGTGTTGTAGCCCAGCGAGTCCACCTGCGACCCTCCCGCCCCGACCTTGCTGGCGAGCGTCGTCTTGGTGCCCGTCTTGAGGTTCGCCCGCAGCAGGGACCGGCCCTGGATCAGGTACGCGTCGGCCGAGCACTCAAACACTGGCAGCGTGGTTTGTGCCGCTTCCTCGACCACATTGAAGCCTGCCACTGATGTCGTCATCGTGACGGTTGCCGTCGTGCTGCCTCTTTGCGCAGAGGTGCCTGTGGCTGTTGTCGTGCCCGTGCCCGTGACTGTCGCGGTTGGAGTCTGGGTGGAAGCCGTCGTGCCGGGGTCCGTCGTGGTTTTGGTGCCCGTTGTTGGGGTCCCCGTGGAAGTCAAGGTATTCACACCCGTAGAGGTATTGACGGGGCCCGTCGTGGTACCAGTGGCCGTCGTGGAAGCCTCAATGGGCCCTATGGGTTGAAGAGGATTCCGTTATATGCTAAATCACAGAGGATTCTATTATATACGAAATCATAGAGGATTCTATTATATACGAAATCATAGAGGATTCTATTATATAATAGGATATATACTAATTTAGACCTAATACTAGAAGGATAAGGGCAGACTTGAGCTACCCGTGCCGGTGGAAGACGTCACCGCAGAGGTTGTAGTGCCAGTCCCGGTTGAGGTCCCAGTGAGAGCTGTCGTGTCACTTGAAATAGTCGTGCTAGCGACGGCTGACGTGCCGGCTGTGGTACTAGCAGTCCCAGTCCCGGTTGAGGTCCCAGTGAGAGCTGTCGTGTCACTTGAAATAGTCGTGCTAGCGACGGCTGACGTGCCGGCTGTGGTACTAGCAGTCCCAGTCCCGGTAGAAGTTGTGCCAGCGGAAGTAGTCGCCGCAGAGGTTGTGGCTGTAGCGACGGTCGAGGTCCCGGTAGGGGCTGTCCCATCGCTTGATGTAGTTGTGCCAGTGGAACTTGTTGCCGCAGAAGTCGTGCTGCCGGACCCGGTTGAAGTTCCGGTACGAGTTGTCCCATCACTCCCGGTTGTCGTGCCACTTGCTGCTGTTGTGGTGGTGAGAGTGCTCGTGCCGGTAGTTGCGCTGTCGGTAACAGATGACGTCTCGCTCCTCGTCTTTGAACTGGAGACGGTTGTTGTATCAACGGGGGCCGTGGTGCTGCCAGTGGTAGTCGGAGGGTCTGGAAGACTTGTAGTTGCAGGATTTGCTGTAGAAGAGCTTGTCGGGACCGTGCTGGTGTCAGCAGTCGACGAAGGAAGAACAGGAGTGATGGTAAGAGTGGTAGTAGCTGTGACCGTAGCCGTAACTGTGACCGTAGGAGTGGCCGTGACTGTGGCCGTGACTGTGGCCCTGTCTGTAACAGTAGACACAGAGGTCGACGTCACAGTCCGGGTCGTTGTTCTTGTTTTCGTGGGCCGCCTGGAGCATCCTAGAAACCTGCAAATGTCAAAGAACTCATCCGTGACATCATCTCGGGCTTGTAGGTCGAAAGTGTTCTCGATGGGGTTGGCAACCGTGAGGCCCATGAGGGCGGCCAGAACGATAGTTGGAAGCATGATTGCAAATACAAGTAGTCTTTATTCGTGTCTTTTGTCGAGTTTTAGGTTGAAGTCGTCTCATGAGAGAAGCAGCAGTCTATTTATACATGAGATGACGGGCCATCAGGACGTGATATGCCACCGTTGGCCATCCTGTACAAGCCTACTACTCCCATGCTGAAAAGTCGTACTGATGACGACACAATCGGCCGGGAATGCTTTCATCTGACTGTATCTCTTGTCCGTCTGTCGAGTCGAGTGTAGAAAGAGGGACACGTTCTGGTGGGACAGACTGAGGCATTCTCACGAGGCAACCCGAACGGTGACGCCTTTCGTGGCTTGAGAATGGGCACTTTTTTCCCCAAAGGATTCATTATTGACAAGCCTCTTAAATCCCAAGAGGCTCCGGCATTGGTTCATTGGAAGTTTGCCGGATAATGGCTTTGCAGGGGGTGGACAGTTCCTGGGAGTCGTCAAGTGCGCAGCTTCAAGCATCCCTGCATGCTGGGATATAATCAGCTAGGTAAGCAGCAGACATGTCCAGTTACCTCTCCATCTTGTTGCATATACAATTTTCACCCGGCCGAGTGTACGATTCTCGGAAATATTCCACATCAGGCATCATCTCCGTGTTTGATTACCGAGCCCACTCTCACATACAAGCACTCGCGAGCGTCACGTAATATCAAAAAGAAGGGCGCTCTCTGTGAAACACAGACCAAAATCCTACATATATTACATTACACAACCAAGCCGCCCAAGACAATGAATGTGGTTGGTGTAACTTGCAGCATCGCCAGCCTTGCGCAAGGCATGAAACAGATGACCCGATGCGCGAGCTGACGAATCCGTCGAGAATCAGGCAGGGCTATGAAGCCTGTTTCGCAAAGTATACGATATTGATATTGGGCTAAGCCGCACAGAGGAGAGCGCACACTTTGCCTCGTGGATTTCGGTGACAGGGCCAAGAGTGTCCAGCAGTTACGGGTTTTTAATACGAGACTGAAGTAACACTCATGTCTGCGAAGGAAGCGCTCTATTGGAAAATATAACGGCCAGGGGGGCGGAAGGAATGGTGCCGGTCATCGCTAGAGTACCTGGGTTGTTGTTGGCGTTGTTGTTGGTGGTGATGGTGAAGTCGATACTCAAGGAACCAGCAAGTTTCCTTCGAGACGGTATGCACATGCCAGCCGTCGCACTGTAGCCCCTTGCTGTGGGCAAAGACTGTACGAGCCGCCACGCACTGTGCGTCGCCCTAATCCCCTTGCAGCCAATTTTCAGTTGGAAACACGCTTCATCTGGCCCGGCGCTTCTCATCCATCCTCATCCTCGCGGCCACAATAGTCCATCCTGCACACTGCCAACGTGTCCCGAGGCCGCAGCGCGGATTCACACACCAGCCCGCCGCATCTCGCCTTTCCTCAAACACCGTCAAAGCCCCTGGCCACACCTTCACCCCGGCTATCGCGAGGGTCATTCGCGACGCGCACCCATGGCACGACGATACTCACCCCCCGACTCGCCTCTTTCATCAATGGGATCCGGCTCCGAAGGCTACGAGGAGGACGGCCATGAAGACGACGAGGGCTCTCTTCGTCCGTCCAAGCGACAAAAGGTCGACGCACAATCCAACACGTCGTCTGCCGCCGTCGTCCTCGAGGTGGAGCACGACACTGTCCCGGTGCCGGACACCATCGAGGGCCTGTCGGACGTGTCCTCGGACACCTCTGGCGATATTCCCAGCTCGCCCGTGAATGCCCGCCTCGAAGAGGATGACTTCCAGGACCAAGTCACCATCTGCGACTGGGATGGCTGTCCCGCCGGCGACCAGGGGGACATGGACAAGCTGGTCGAGCACATCCACAACTCACACATTGAGAATCGCCAGAAGAAGTACACGTGCGAATGGAAGACGTGCAGCAGGAAGGGCCTTCCGCATGCCAGCGGATATGCGCTCAAGGCACACATGCGTAGCCACACCAGGGAAAAGCCATTCTACTGCTACTTGCCAGGTACACCCCGTCCGCCATGCTGCTCCCCTGACTGCCTGACTTGGTTGGAGCAGCCGTGCTAAAACTGCCCTTGTTAGAATGCGATCGCTCCTTCACGAGATCCGATGCTTTGGCAAAGCACATGCGAACCGTTCACGAAACCGAAGCATTGCGACCCTCAGACCCCGTGCCAAAGTCCATGCAGGCCGGTCCTGCGGGCAAGTCAAACAAGCTCAAGATCATCATCAAGACGCCCCAATCACACGGCGGTGACGACGAAGCCGGCGATGCCGCCAATGGCGACACTGCCAACTCGGACTTTTTCACCGCCCTGCCCAGCGAGCTGTTTTCACCGGAGGAGCTCTCCTTGCCCGTCAACAAGCTATACCGAAAGTGCTACTGGGAGTCCAAGTGGGCTGACGAGGTCGGCGACACTCTTAAGAAGGAATGCAAAACCTGGGAAGAGGTCTACTACAAGGAGTGGCTGGAGAAGGAGGTGCTCCTGTCGCAAGTAATCAAGAGCGAAGTCGACTGGCATGATAGGCGCAAGGCCATTCTCGACGGGACTGTCGATGTAAAGGTTCCTGGCGTCGTAGAGTCCAGGGAGAGCAACCAAACAAATGGTGACGGAGCCGCCGTGTCGGCAAAGAAGGCGCAACAAGCAGCAGCCTAGGAGCTGGGCTACACGGAGCATCGAATGGGGGGTAAATGGACAAAAATGAGACGTCACGTTTTTCCCAGCCCGTCTTGGGTGAATATTCATGGATGGCACGGTGTGGACTGGGCACCTCGTACGATGAGAGGGAGAGAATGATTCTAGCCAAGGAAAGGAGTCGTGGAGTTGGGGCGTTTGTATATTTACGAATGTATGGAGTATTAGATGAGCGTTTTTTCGTGGGATGCAGAAAATACATTCCTGGGTACGGTGCGAGACTAGCATGGCAAGTTGTGCGAGGACACTGGACATGGCCCGTGTTTTGAAATCGGGCCACTTGCTGCCTGGCACGGGGTATCATGGCACTTGGATCCCAAGCAAGGCCGTGTTTTCTCAGGTGGCCCGTGGCTGTTGCATGGGGGAAAGTAGGAATCGGTTGGGAGCGGGCCATTGTCATGTATGCAATGAGGCACTCACTGTACATGGAACTTGGGTGCAAGAATCCAGAGTCCTTGCTGCTCCTGGATCCTGCTTGGCGGATGGTACAAGCGCCAGCACAAGCAAAAAGCGACCATAAACAACTTACTAGAACAGCGCAATTACAAAAAAAAAATGGTACTCCGTTCAAGGAGAAAACGAATATTTTTACTCCGTACATGGTTCGCTACGGTCTGGTCCCATGCAAGTACCTGCCTACATACTTTGTACAAGTCCGCCGACCAATCATGCCGCACGCCGATGTCGCATGCGAGCGGCCGCTTATCGACGTCCCGTAAAGAAGGTGGGGTCGTCCATTTCTAATCCGCGACTTTTTATTGCGGCGACTACCATCCCATCCCACTAATACATGATAAAACCATAACCAAGCGTTGAACACTCTGCAACACTTCACCTTCTCTGCGCTCGATAAAAGTCCAAAGTATACATCGACAGTTGACACTTCTAGATTTCTCGCTGGAGGAAAAATCAAGCCCCGCAGAGAGGAATCAACAGGTTTCGCCACCGAGTCGACAGCCCGGTCGTTGACGACAGCGCAAACATGAGCGCCATTCTCTCCGTCGACGACCTAAACGACTTCATTTCCCCGGGCGTGGCATGCATAAAGCCCGTCGAGACGCTTCCTGCCGCTCCTGCGCCGTCGGGCGAGACCGAGGTGATACTGGACGGGCAGCAGGCGCGGGGTGAAGGCGCGTCGGCCGCGCAGATTTCGCTGACGGACTGTCTGGCGTGCTCTGGCTGCGTGACGTCTGCCGAGGCCGTCCTGGTTAGCTTGCAGAGCCACGCCGAGGTGCTGGCCACGCTGGACGCTGCGCCGGCTCTGACGCTCGTGTCTGACGGGCACGGCGGGTTGACGGTCGAGGGGCTGGAGAATGAGCAGGCCAAGTTGTTCGTGGCGAGCGTGAGCCCGCAGACGAGGGCCAATCTGGCCGCTGCTTGTGGGAGCGGCGTGTCGGAGGCCCAGGCCGGCCGGATGCTGGAGACGCTGCTGCGGAGCAGGCAGATGGGGTTGGCGAGCGGCGGGAGGTGGAAGAACGGCTTCACCTGGGTCGTCGATACGAATGTTGCGAGGGAGGCGGCCCTCGTTCTGGGCGCGGACGAGGTTCTGCGAGGGGGTTCGGGCCCGAGTGCGCCCGCGCAGCCCATATTGTCGTCTGCGTGCCCCGGCTGGGTGTGCTACGCGGAAAAGACGCATCCCCATGTGCTGCCGCACCTGTCGCGGCTCAAGTCCCCGCAGGCGCTCATGGGCACCTTGCTCAAGACAACCCTGAGCAGGAAGCTGGGTATTCCGCCGAGCAGGATATGGCACCTGGCCGTCATGCCGTGCTTCGACAAGAAGCTCGAGGCAAGTCGGGAGGAACTCACGGATGAGGTGTGGGCTGGCTCGGGACTACCAGGACGGGGGGTTAGGGACGTGGACTGCGTCATCACGAGCAAGGAGGTTCTGATGCTGGCTGAATCAAGAGGACTTGGTTTCTTTGATATTCCGCGCGGCAACGCAGCCACTGCTTCTCTACTAGATCCCGCCGTACCCTTTCCCGACGCCCGGCTGCACGGCTTCCTGTTTCCCTCTCGGGCCGCCCCCAAACTGCCACGATCCGCGGGTTCTTCAGGCGGCCTCCTCCATCACATTCTGCAGTGCAAGGCTGCGCAAATACCCGGTGCCGAGATCCAAACCACCCGCGGTCGTAATGCCGACGTTGTTGAGTTTGTCGTCGCCGTCGGCGGTGAGCCTGTGTTCAAGGCGGCCCGCTACTATGGATTCAGAAATATTCAAAACTTGGTACGGAGGCTGAAGCCAGCTCGACCTTCCCGAATGCCTGGTGGCAAGCCGTTTGGCAGCGCTCGACGGCCAACCGGGAAGTCGGCGTCTCTCGAGTACAGCTATGTCGAGGTCATGGCATGTCCAGGCGGCTGCACCAATGGCGGTGGCCAGATCAAGGTCGATGACCAAGTTGTTCTCGAGAGGAAGCAATTCTCGGGCAATCCCGGTCCTCAAGAACAAAAGGAGTGGTTGGCCGAGGTGGATGAGGCATATTTCTCGGGTGACGACATTCATGGTGCAGTTGCAGCAAACGGTGAGCATCCCAGCAGCGACGATATGGTGGGTGGCATTTCTCGCTCATATGTACATGATACCCTGGCGTACTGGTGTGAAGTAACGGGCATTAGCATAGATAGACTTGCATTCACGACGTATCGCGAGGTCATAAGCGACGTCGGAAAGGGGACCGAGGCCGAAAGAGTGGTTCAGCTGGCTGGCAAGGTTGGTGGCGGGTGGTAGTCTCATGTCTCTCTGTCTCTTTGTAACAAGAAGAGAGCTTTCGCAATAATAAGAAGCCTTTTGCTTTTCTCCTCCCATGATGATCCATGATGAGGTTCGAGCCCATCAGCTCTCTTTCCCACCTCGACGTGCGAACCCAAATCCTCCACGGCCTGAACCATCCGGCCCTTTTGGCATTCGGATGGCTGCTTGTTGTTGAGGTGCCGGCAACTGGTACTGATCGTCTCTAAACGGCGTTCCTCTTCCGGAACCTCCGTCGCCGTCACCTCTCCCACCTGCGCCTCCCCGGTACTGGCCTATTGATTCCGGTTTTGGCGAGAAATTCGGATCGTAAAGCTCCCTCCCCGACGAAGCTTGGCCATTCACTCTTCTCATCTCAGTTTGCCTCGCCCCGTCATTACCACCATTGCCATTATTGTTACGCTGCCCGCCGCCGCCGCCGCCGCCGCCCCTTCCACGTCCCCTCCCGGAGTGCCTACTGTCGCTCCGGGGCGGTGTCACGGTCCCCGGCGATGATCCCCTGCTGGAAGGATTCGACTCTCCAAAAATCTTGGCACGCGCCTCGTCATATCGACGTTGTTTCTCCTCCAGGTCCCGCTTCTGCTTGGCACGAATCTCTTCGGCCGTAAGTTGTGGAAGCTTTGTGTCCTTTTCAGAGTCGTCGTCGTCCATGGAAAGCTGAGACATGCCAGTCATGGGGTCTCGCTTGGCGATGACGGGTTTACGGCTGAGCACCTTGACTTGCGGTTTGAACGCCGAGGTCAGAGGGACGGTGCTGTTGGCCTCGAGATAGTGAAATGTCTGGGGCGTTGCGTCCCTATGCGGTGAAAGTATTAGTACAAGCTGTGCTGATGACAGGGGGCGACGCGGAGCCGACATACGCAGATTCCCACACCTTCCGATTCGCTTCTTCATGCTGCGTGACGCGCTCGGCTCTGGACAAGGGCTCCGCGGCATGTAGAGACACTCCGCCTTGGTTATGGTTCTCGTCGTCATCAACGGCAGCTCTGTCTGCCTGGGCTTCCCAATCATCATCCCACGCATCCGGGACACTGGACTTCTTCATCTTGGTCCGGGGGGTTTCTCCGCGTCGGATCAGGTACAGTGAGTGGTGGTGTGGCCGAGGGCGATAGTGATATGATGGCTGCAGCAAGGGACGGCCCAATGGAACAACCAGACAGAGCTGATCCCCTCAAGGCAGCGGCATTCAGCAGAGGCGTAGGCGAATCTGGACTGTTGGCAGGTGGGGAGGTGATGAGACTTTGGTCGTTCGGAAGGCGAGGGCGGGAGAGTCTGTTGAACCTTGGGAGCAGTCGGGCGGGCAGGCCACTTTTTTTTTGCAGTGCCCATGCACCGTCCAAGTCGGATGGTCGAACCCTACGGCTCTCTGTCGGAGGGCACATGTGTACCCGTTCTCCAGTGCAATCTTTGGTGTGGATCAAAGTCCCTCGAGGGCCTGCAGTGGACGGCGCGCACAGCGGGGTGAGAGGGGTTCGATCTTTCTACTTTAGTTAAAGTACCTAAAGTACTTAATAAGTACTAATATTGGGGGCTCCAGCTTTGGAATGGCATGACAGGACTCGGCGAAATCTCAAACCTGCTGCCATGGTGGCTTTTAAGCCTTGATGCTTGCTTATTTTTAGTGCGCAATCGCCCTCGACATCAATCCCACGAGTAGCCAAATTCTACTTGACCTTGCCCAGGATTATTCCTACATCAGCCGCGCCTCCTACGAGCCATGGCGGGTGGACCCAGCTCCTCCCAACCTCACTTTGAAGTCGCCGAGCCAGTCACGCCTGCGGGCAGCAGTTCCAGAAGAAAGGAGGAATACGACAAGGTTGTGGCCAGACTATCAGACCAGGCCTTTAACCCGAGTTGGTCTCGCCTGTTTCTAGTCTCTTGCGCGGCGTCTTGGGGACGTCTTGGGGGGAAGGTTTGAACGAGGGAATTGACCGTGCTAACTCCGTCGACAGAAAAGTATCCCGATCCCCTGGTGAGCCGGCAAGGTGTCGATCCGCAACTGTATCCGCAAGGTATCACGCTGGACATGGAGAAGAAATGGCTGGCGAGGATCAAGGATGTGAAGGATGGTAGCGACTAGACTGGCTCCTTGGGGAGGGATGACTACCTGTTGAGGGTTGTGCGATGCTTCATCCACGACCCTTTTCAGCACCGAGTGGACTGTGTCTGCCTTATTCCTGGGTGGCCTGCGTGAACATGGCCGTGTATCAGTAGATCTTGGTACTCGATGGATGAAACGCCTGGGTGCGGCATGTCGTTTTCTGCTTCAGTGCAATGCTTGTTCGGGGTGCGCCAGGCATCAGGCTGCAACGATATATATTGCTCCAACTCTGCTACCTGTGTTTTGTATTTTGATGACGTTTCCTCTGCAATCTGCAATCTGCAATATGCCTTCATATTGTTTATGCGCCCGTCATGAATGCCCCTTCAATATTGCACTTGGTCAATACGCCGCCAAAAGACCAATATCAAAACACAATGATATGCGCAGAAATATGTCAAGGCGTCTACATTGGTGTAAAGATGCCGCTCTCTAATACAAATCTCTCAGGGGTGTGAATGGGAACGACCAAAGGCTCTGTGCGACCACGCAATGTGAGTAATGGACTAGCTTTCTTGCCCAAAGCTTAATGAATATCAATAAGGAAGCTTGGGAATAACAAGAAACAGGCCGTGTAGCTCAATGGCAGAGCGTCTGACTACGATGAGTGTTCATAACACTAAGTATGTAATCAGAAGGTCGCAGGTTCGACCCCTGTCTCGGTCATTCTTTTTGCACTATTTTCCCCTTTTCTTAGGAATAGCTTATTTGGAATAGTTACGACTTTGAACTTTTTGCTCTTTTTCTATTTGCCTTGGCTGGTGTTTTTTTGGTGTGTTACCTCTGGCCTGTCAGAGCTTGAGTTGGTAAACAGGTCGAGTTGCACATCTACTACTTTGTACATTTGACAATTTGGCACAGCCATGAGGCTGTGTTTTTGCTGTTCCACGCACTGCATGTGTTTGTGTGTACCCTGGAATATGTTGGAGCTTGGGCTGCAAAACTAGACGCCCAGCAACTCATCCTCTCAACTTTGCGTACCCTTCACACTCAAATACCAGCCATTTAAATTGTCATTATGTTGTCCTATGCATAATGTTGTCCTATGCATGCATGACCAAGTCGGCATAACAGGGAAAAAATAGTCGTATAGGGTATGTATATGTGGCTCCGGAACCATGGCACTTTTTGTCAGAAGTAACGACAACTGCCAAGCGAGTCTGGGGGCTTCATTAGATAACCCATTGGAAGTTTCAGAGCCTTCAAGAGTGCTGGTCTGCTCAGGTGCGCGATGATGCCTGACACGTATTTTGGTCGTCAAGGCTCTAGAACTTGTCGCCCACGGGCAGATATGTTGACTGGTGTGGGCTTTTCGGGATGATGGCTCACTCATCACTCAGTATAAATCGCCCATTCATCTCACCCATTCGGATGTATGCGATAGGAGTCATCGCACACCCAAGACAACGGGCCCAAACGGCCCGGTAAAGCATCCTGTTACATGCACATCTATGGACATTGATGACATGCACTTCCCATCTGACTCCTGGTTACCGTGGCGTCAAAAAAACTCTTTCTTCGCCGTATTTGAATATGGATGTAACTCCATAGGTATGTATTGTGAACAAAAAAGCAGGAAGAGTTTACATCGCTTCCTGCAAAGAAGCTCCCCACCGTATATATATACAGATTGTGATTCATATCAAAAAGGAAAAAGAAATGACCGAGACAGGGGTCGAACCTGCGACCTTCTGATTACATACTTAGTGTTATGAACACTCATCGTAGTCAGACGCTCTGCCATTGAGCTACACGGCCTATGTCCGAAATCAAAGATGACCGAGACAGGGGTCGAACCTGCGACCTTCTGATTACATTATCGTAATGTCACTGGGACACTAGTCGTAGTCAGACGCTCTGCCATTGAGCTACACGGCCTTTGATCACGTGAAAGACCGTAGACTTATTTCACTTTAAGAGGCAAGGGCAAGGCAGAGCAACGCCCAGACGTGTGAAGCCTGTGAAGCAGGACGTGTCCTGACAGTCGCCTTGATCCGAGTGTCTTTGCTCAGTTGCTCAGCCCCCATCCTGCAATGCAGAATAGGTGACATGATGCCACTCGATGGCTGCCAAGGAAACGACAAAATAGGGGATGGCAAGCCGGCCCAATCAATCACTGCAGTGTCTTTGTCTCGGCGATGCAGATCCAAAGTTGGACAACCCCCCCCGGTCAGCCGTCGATATGTGTCCAGACCAGGCTGGCCTCCTCTTGGCGCGCCAGAGCACTGGCAGATTTGGCCATGAATCGGGGCAACTCAACGGCCCATGGTGCCGAACACGAACCAACGGTGCTATACGTGTTAGCTGAGGCGAATATTGGGAAATACGAACTTCTGAGTTGTGATGGGACGGCGCTTCGCTGCACCAAATCACAATCAACTCAACCAATGTGCCTGTACGGAGTAATGCCCCGCCCCTCTTCTGTTCGTCAGCGCTTTCCAGCACCTCCAACAAATGGCGGGGCATGTTGATGAAGTGGATTTTGGACGACGCGAATGCCTCGCCGCCTGGGACATGCCAGTGGGGTTCGGGTGTCAGTGGTGCAAAGGCGGGGTTGATGGGTTTGCGAGTTTCGGGTTGCCACATTATTGAAAGGCTGGGAGGGTAGAGTGGCAAAAGACGTGTCAGTCTGGAGGTAAGAGAGCAGGTCTCGAATGAGGCTCTAGAGGGATGTGGCCAGAAAGTGAGTCAAAGGGTGACGGTTGCACAAACATGGTTGCTGAGAAGGAAGCGGCTGACACCGGATCTGCCGCCCAGGTTCAACCACAGGCGGCTTGTGTGATGGCTTGTGTGCGCTGAAATGTCTTGGAGACGGAGGGGAGAGACGACTTTGCAGCTGTACATGGTTGCCAACACGTTTGCTTCGAGTGGGCAGCATGCACAAGTTTGGACATGTCCAAAGACGCAATTGATTCGAGGCTGACGACATGGAGCAAAGCATGCAACGTTCGAGGTTGGCTGCACCATGAGAGAGCTTCAAAGCAGAGGTCTTTTTGTGGAATAGACTTGCAGGTGACCGTGAATTGCTCTTTGCATCGTGTTTCCCCCCCTTCACACAAGCTGCGGGGGAAAAGCTGCAGGAAAGGGCCAGATGGATGGAAAGTCGAGTGCATCGGCCTTCTTGTATCGTGTCAAGTTTGCTTGCCATCTGGGTGCCATCTGGGTGCCACCTACGGATTCGCCATGGCAGCTGGTGTGTCACTTTGCCGGCGACCAATTGCCAGGCATTTGGCGCATTTGGCATGCTGGGCACATGGATGCGGAGCATTGGCTGCCGCCTGTAATGACTATCATGCAAAGCAGCACACCGTCCTTTGTCTTTCCTTTCGGGGAGGGTGGCTGTATTTTCTTTGTCGAGACGCCGCATGCCGTTGACTGTCCGGGGTGCCCCCGTCGATGCTTAGTCCTGCGGCCCTTGCCGCCTCTCCTGCGCCGGCCACGACGTCTTGAGAGCGAGTTTGATCATTCAAGTCTCTTTGACAGAGCTGCGGGAGCTGGCTGATACTTGCCCGGGTCTCAGCATCTATTGTTGGGCCTGGCTGGTGTTCATGGACCAGCTCATGACAAATATAATCTAGCTGACTGCCTGGGGGGTGGCCGCCCGCTAATAATAGATGGCTCTCGAGCTCGGGCCAAGCTAACATTGACTAATACCTAGGTACTTACTTACATGGACGCAGTCTTTCATGCTGGCGGCGATTGATGGGACGGAGGGGATGCAGGAATAGGACGCTGATAGAGTTGCAGATTGCAGGCCAGAGGGGCGGCTCCTGGCCGATTCTAGCTTTGCATCGATGTGACTGGCCATGGCGCCCCAGTTCCCCACGGTTGGAGTTAAAGTTGATGATGAAGCAGAGTTGGAGGAGTCTCTCGCACCCACAGGCCGGCCTGGGCTGGGACGTGGGAATCATGGAGCAAGATGGCGGCTGGCGCACGAGATCCATCAAGCGATGCATTGGACCATTGGAACAGCTGTACTCCGTGCCCTGGAGAGCTCGAATCCAGTTGCCCTTTTGCCCCTCACCTGGGAGTGACGCCCTGTAAAAAGATGGCAGCCCATTTTACTGACATTTTTGCTTCGCCCCCAAGTCCATGCCTCAAGGCCATGCCTCCAGCCCGCGCCAGTTTTCTGCGTCATATCCACTCGCGCAGGGCTCTCTTCTCCGCCGCGCCTACAAGCCGTTGACACTTGCTCTTGCAACACTCATAACCTCACAGCTGCATCGCATCGTCGACGCTGCGATCCTTCTGCCGCCGACCTATTCTGTGACACTCGGTGACGCCTCTTGAGAAACCTCCGTGCCTCTCTCCGCGTCCCTCCCCCCTTCTCTCTCTCTCCATCTCCGTCCCGTGAGCTTCTCGCAGACTGTCACCTCCGATTGTCTCGGGCTGCTCAACGCCTTGCCATCGACTTCAGCCATGTCGGGCACCGAGAGCGCCCACGTCCACACTCATGCCCACGCGGGCCATGGCAGCTCAGCAGGCGGCTTCGACCTGCTGAGACGAGCCACCCAGGCTATGATGTCAAAGTATGTTTATTCTCTCTTGTCTTGACTATATTGCACTATATACACGCATGCCGCTTTGCTCTCATCTTGCCATTTGCTTGTACCGTCCCTGTTTTCAACTCAAAACACGACCGCTGCTTATATAGCAAGTGCTATTTCTCCCTGTTGCCAATGCACCGCCCAGAGCAGTGCAGGGCAGGACTGTCTGTCTTATTCACCATCATGCCGGAAGATCGGACATGGTAGTTTCAATGCGCAAGTCTTGCGCGCACGTGCAGCCAAGACCTAGTCCCCGAGTCAGAAGAGACCTCAGAAGAGACCTTCATCAATGGCGAGGTCGAGCCATGGAATCAAACCACCCAGTCCAATGAGACATGCAAACCAACAAAAAAGGGAAAGAGGAAAAAGAAAAAGAAAAAGAAAAACACCCGTTGGCAATGGCTGCTGCCATCCATTTCTGCGCCAGATCAGACATGGTCCCGTCTCCTTGGCTCCGACTGCATCAACAGGCTTCCCAGCCAGCGATTCGCCAATGATTGTACCAAGCTCTGGTCAGTTTAGCGCACCCGTTTTTATTAGCGTCAAGCTTCTTCTATCGTCTTGCGCGCATCAGAGACATTGACATGTCCATGTCGGCCTCTATCGATATTCCGGAGACATGGTCCTGCAAGAGTTCGAAAAGCATTGCATGTTGGCCTGCTGGTGTTTATTATTGCCAACCCTGTGCGGTGTCCGGCTGCATGGCCAGTGCCGGAGTTGTTGGATTTACATCTTGCACCACCAACAACGGGCCTGCTTACGGAACTCTGCCGTGTCTGCGGTGGGCGTTCCTTGTGGGGCCCGCCGGATCGATCGCTTTCTACCAGGGCCGCAATCTCTCCATTGCCATCTCGACACTACTATTCAGCTGTCGCAGACGCCGGACGGCAACCTGACAGTGCCGTGGGCGGCCTTGTCTTTGCCGTGCATCATGCAATGACGGACAGATGGTGCCCTTTTGCGCAGCCTACATGATTATACATCATCGGCCAAGGGCTATGGCGCTACTGCACCATGCAACAAGCTGTTGGAGATGCGACCTGCATTGAAGTTTTGCCATCGGCATGCCCGTGGCTCTTGGTTGCCATCTTGGCGTGGCAATCTCGCCTGGGCATTGGGACGGACTGGTGGTCACCGTGTCCCCCCAAGCAACAGGCAGTTGCGAACTCTGTCTGACTCGCTCAAGATTACCACATGGCGCTGGTAGTGGCCCAAAGGCCGCAGGTACTCGGTACGGATGCAATCTTGCCTGAAACCTGAGAGGCCCAAGCCAGTGGTGCACAGTTGAGGCCAAGCCCTAGACGTTGGGAACACGACTCACACAGGGTCCTACGCCTACCAACCTACTTACCTACCTACTTAAGTACCTTGGTAGGCATAGGCTGGCTAGTGCAGGCAGCTTGGGAAGTTCCCAGGTACCTACTTAAGTACCTAGGTAAGTAGGTAGGTACTTAAGTACTCAAGTAGAGTCAAGTTAGCTCTGGGCTGGGGCCCTCCGTCAACGGCGGCCTGGGGCCAGTAGCCGCCAATGACCCAAAGACTCATTCGTCCCGGCTGTGTCGCCAAAAGATGCCGCGCCACACGGCTTTTTGCCTCTGGGTTGGCCGCTGAAAGCTCAAACCAAGGCTGAGCCGTCCCCACTCTTTTGGTCCTCGCCCGCGCAGTCCAGAGAAAACAGAACACACGGGGCACCTACAGCACAGCCAGAGCACAGCCAGAGCACAGCCAGAGCACACCCAGCCAGCACGGTCGAGTGGCTTGGGTGGTTGCTCCAGCGCAAAATTTCATCCATCTCGTCATCCCTTTTGCCCTTGACGTGCAGAATACTGGACTGGACTGCACATCCGCTCTCGGAATTGCTTCCACACAAGGGAACTGGCGGCGCATGTGCGTGCACCTTGTTCCCGCTGCAATTTTCATCCCTTCCCTTTTCTTCTGATTCCCTCCTGCTCCCTTCCTCTCCATGCTGCATCCGTCTAGTTCAGTCTCTGCCAGCCTTTGCACCAGAAAGACCAGCAACGGCAGCCCTCAGTACGCCAGGCCCCTGGTTGGTCTGCTCTGCTAGTTCCGCGTTTTCCTCGCAGCCACTCTCCCGCTCCGGTCTGCATCGCGGGCTTCACAATTTTGCGCCCCTCATCGAAGAAAGGCTCTTGGCAGCCGTCATGAACTAGTGTTCCCACCCAATCTCTCCCGCCTCTTCTTCTCTCCGGCCCTTGCTTGTCGGACAATCTCGCAATCTCCCTCATTCAAAGAACTTTTTTTTCTTCTTTCTTTCCCACCTCATCTCTGTTCCCGCAATTGGCGCCCGGAGACGGACCGCCTGCATCACAATGCCAGGTGTTGACCCATCATCGACCAGGACCGCCGCTACCGATGAAGATGGAGCGGATCACATCGGCTCCGAGACACCGCGGTCTGGCGTAGCGACCCCTCAACCCGACCTCCACGACAAACGTCTGCCAGGAATCATGAGCTACTTCAGCCAGGTTCGTCAAGACCCTTCTGCAAACGAGTCTCCTGCTTGTGCTTCCTCTGTTCCCCTGGTGCCTGCCACCGCCGGCTCGACATCCTCCTCATCCCTCGATAACCGGCCACATCTGCCAGCACAGGGCAGCTTTTCGTCCTCGGAGAAGCAACGGCCGAGTCTCTCCCAGATTTCGTCACGCTGCCCCCGAAGTAAATCAGATTGCGGTCTTCCGAGGCGTTTGGGCAAGCTTGATGTTACGTCGGGCCAGCTGTTGCCGCTGAGCATGATTTCATATTCATACCCAACTCCTCCCTCTTCACAACCATCATGTTCCGAAAGCTCTTCATGTAAAGGCGCAAACTTAGAAAATGGAGAAGCTCCCGCCCAAACGGCCACCAATGGAACGTCAGCAATGATGCGTGATGGTGGCGATCGGATAAGCACCTCTGTGCCTCCAGTCTTGACGCAACTGGAGACGGCAGCGGCCGAGCTCATATATCCTGCCACATCACAAAAAGCCCTCTCCTCCTCCTCTTTATCGTCATCATCTAAGCCCTCTACTACTAATCCATCCCAAACATCTGCCCCCAGCAAGTGGTTTTCGCTCGAGGGACTCAAAGAACTAACTCGTGGTGTCATCTTCAAGAGCGGTCCGCCGACTCCCACGAGAGCCTTGTCCGCCGCCCACTCTTCGCAATCTGACGGCAGAGATACGCCGGGCAGAACCAGCAACGATGGGGCAGAGACGGCCAGCGGAGCTCAAACTCCCCGAACCGGCGGCGCTCAAGCTCCTGCTCAAAAGGGCAAGCTAACAATCAAGATCGCCGAGGCGCGAGGATTGCGAAAGTGTCGGGATCCCTATGTTGTAGCAGTATTCCAGCGAAGTGAGCTTATTTCAGGGGGGCCAAGGCCTATTGAAGAAGAGGAAACCCTCAGCGCTGCTCCCTCGGGGCTCGGGGGGATTCCTATACAGCGCCAGGGCAGCGACTCGGGCCGTCCGCCAATGGCCATCCCCATGCGAAGTCGTCAGAGTAGTAACACGAGCATCCACGATTACAACACTTTTCGAAATCGAACTATCCGGGTCCCCTCTAGCAATCCCAAATGGGATGCCGAAGCCGTCTTGTACGTGGATTTCTTTCTTTCGTCTCCTTTGTACATTTTTTATTTTATTTCTCATCGCTGTGGCACTTGATTGGTGCACGGAGGCCCCCTTCCGTCTCTCAAGATTCGCTAACACGAATGGAAACATCATAGCGACGTTGTTGATACCGATATGCTGGTCGACATCTCGGTCTACGACCACACCGCTTCTGGTGAGGAATTTCTGGGCCAGGTCGACTTCCAGGCCGGAAAGGACGGTGATAGCCCTGTGAGAGGGTGGTTTTCGTTACGCGGACACGCAGATACAGTCGCCGAAAACGCACCGACCGGCGAAATATTCGTTGAGGCCTTTTACCAAAGATCCGAGAAGAAGCACTTTGGGCCCAGTGATTTCGAGATTTTGAAGCTCATTGGCAAGGGTACCTTTGGACAGGTCTATCAAGTACGAAAGCGCGACACACAACGAATCTACGCAATGAAGGTGTTGCAGAAGAAAGTTATCGTGCAGAAGAAGGAGGTCGCCCACACTGTTGGCGAACGTAACATTCTTGTGCGGACAGCTACTTCTGACTCTCCCTTCATTGTTGGCCTCAAGTTCTCGTTCCAGACCCCCTCTGAACTGTACCTGGTCACCGACTACATGTCCGGAGGAGAGTTATTCTGGCACTTGCAGAAGGAGGGCCGGTTTGACGAAAGGAGGGCAAAGTTCTACATTGCGGAGCTGATTTTGGCCATTCAACATTTACACAACAACGACATTGTATATCGTGATTTGAAACCAGAAAACATTCTCCTCGACGCCAATGGTCACATTGCGCTTTGCGACTTTGGTTTATCAAAGGCCAACTTGACCAAGAACGACACCACCAATACCTTTTGCGGCACAACTGAGTATCTTGCTCCCGAAGTACTTTTGGATGAATCTGGCTACACCAAGATGGTAGACTTCTGGTCTCTTGGTGTCTTGGTCTTTGAGATGTGCTGTGGTTGGAGTCCTTTCTACGCAGAAGACACCCAGCAAATGTACAAGAACATTGCCTTTGGCAAGGTCAGATTCCCCCGCGACACTCTGTCGCAAGAAGGCAGGAATTTCGTCAAAGGATTACTTAATAGAAATCCAAAACACCGATTGGGCGCAACCGACGACGCCGAAGAGCTCAAGCGCCACCCGTTCTTCGCCGATATTGATTGGGAAATTCTTGCAAAGAAGCTCATCACGCCCCCCTTCAAGCCCAAGTTGAAGTCTGAGACGGACGTTTCCTACTTTGACCCTGAGTTCACCACCGCCTTGGAACAGAACGGCTCTCTCAACGAACGTGCTGCCGCACTGGCACGGGGCTACGCCGCTTCCACGCCTTTGTCCCCGTCTGTCCAAGCAAACTTCCAGGGCTTTACCTTTGTTGATGAGAGTGCTTTGGACGATCACATGCGAGATCGATTCAGAAATGACGACGAGGAAATGGACGATGCCCAAGCTCACCACGACGACGAGGATGACTGGGATAACCTGGAGGATATCGACCCTCGCAAAGCACATCGTATGAGCGGCATTTTGAAAACATCAGCTGCAGACGAACACATGGTGGGCGGCTCTCACTTTGATGTGTAAACAATCATTTGTTGGACAGCCTCCAGACGACGTGAAGAGACCGAGGAAAATTCCGAAAACAGTAGCGCTGATAATCATTTTACTCGATACGTTTTACGTTTTTCATTTTATTTTCTCACCCCACCCCTTTTCGACAAATTTTCTTCAGCATGAAATGGTTCATTCGGTCATATTGCATGGGGACGGTTCGGCTCTCTGGTTTTTTTCCTTCTTCTTCTTTGTTTTTTTTTTGCTTGTTTCTGGTCACTTTGATCATGTGCCCTGTGTCTTTTAATCTTTCATTATTTTTCTGCATTGGCATCGTGTCACGGGATCTCACCTAGCTGGAGGACATTTTCTTTTTTGGCGTTTTTATGATTTGGAGGGGGAAATGTTGGAGCTCGCGCCGGTTTTTGCTCTTCTCTCTCTTGTAAATACTGGCATGCAACGCTTGTTGAGAGTCATTAACAAAGAAAATGGGAATAATTGGGGGTTGTCTTACTGCCGCCTGACGCGCTATATATGTTATGTTAAGACGAGCAACAAAGAGAGATGGAACATTGATTTTGGGTTTCTTTTTAATGTCGCAACGTGCAAATGATACTTGGGACCGAGGGGAAAGCATGGATGTTGGTTGGGCGGAAAGGTTGGACATGCCACTGCTCTTACTAGAGATGCATGCATGGGTGGCATTCACGGTTCGGGAAGAGCATGTTGATACACAGGCCGAATAGGCACTCGACGAGTAGCCCTTACAAAAGCTAATACAAAGAAAAAAGTTTTGCCAAGAGCCGCCTTCCCCCCTTGCCCTTGACCATGATTGCGACTTGTTCAGGCCGCCGTCTGGAGCATAACTACTGGGGTTGATAAAGTAGCCAGGGGGGCAAACGAGTTGACTCAAGCACAACCAAGGAGTTTACGGCACAGCAACCAAGTGGTCAAGGCTCGGTATGTTATGGTACACGGGTAGTTTGATTTCTTTGCTTCTTCGCATTCGCAAACGATGAAGTCCTACGCCCAAGTGAGGCTTGTTGGGAGCAAAATGTACAATAAGCTTAATCGAGCCCCCTCCCCTCTATCACCACCTGAAATCTTGTCCTCGCAACTGGCTGCTTCTCATGGTGAGGTGAGGCGACGCTGTCAGCTGGCTACACAAAAGAAAACCACGTCCCTTCTCCGCCGCGTGCCTGGTTTCCCTGACACATTATGTCTTTCCCCCTGTCCCTTTGCTTCCACCGCCACATAATGAAAAAAGTTTCGAACAATTGAGTCTATTATCGGTCGAGTGCTGTTTAGTGGGCGTGCTCATCGTCTTCCTCGGCCTCGAGCCAGTCGGGGAGGGCAGCACCGCCCTGGCTGGTCTGGGCGGCATCCTGGCCCTCAATCTCGACGGCCATGCTCTCGTACTCCTTCAGGTTGCTGGCGAGGTCCGACTCCTCGGGGGAGGCAGGGGTTTTGGGAATGGCAAAAGCCTGGACCTGGCCCTCGGCATCGGACTCCTTGACGGCGGGGGTTTTGTAGGCCTTGAGTTCCTTCAGGTAAAGATCCTGGACGAAGTCGGCTGTAGAGAGTGCAACATTAGTAAAAGGTGCTTCGTTCTACCACTGCTAGTGCTCCGGCTGCCAGCGACCGGCTGAGCGTAATGATGTGACATTTGCAATTTCGGTGTGCAGAGTATCGAAGAAGTAGGGGAACTGAGTCGGGTGATTTGGACAAATATCGAGAGGAGTTGGTCGCTTCGTGTTGGGGAGGGTGTCATCGCGACGAGTATGTCGCTGGTACGGGTTGGGTTGTTCGCAAGTCGGGGCAAAGAAGCCAGGGCAAAGCATATCCGCAATCTGGCATTTCTTACCTTTTCGGGAGACGGTTGGGGCAATGAAGCCACGGGTCTGGACGGCATTGCCTCTGGCAACTCGAGCAACGGCGCGGATGGCCGAGGTGGCGCGCTTTTAATCAGTCAGTTTGAGCCGCAAAACAAGCGACGCAGGCCCTCTTGTCGTGGGCCATAAAGTTGTCGACAGCATCACTCAATTAATTGGCATCGACTTACCGTGGCCCTGGACAGTTGGATGAGCATTTTGGACGACTGAGTGTTGCTCAATTAGGAACCCTGAGTATGGGGGGGATGGGACTGAGGGTTTTGTGAAAATCGTGATGTCGATTTACCCCGGCTGAGTCGGCCAGCACCAGAGGTTTCTGCCTCAGGTTGCGCCATCTGAGTCTCAGATCTCAATGCCGGACCTATCACGTGACGTTTGAGAACCTCGAAACCGCTGCGTGCATAACACTGCTTGGCTACAACTCAAGTGCGGCAAATATTTCATGCTTGAGTCAAGAACTCTCTGTTTTTTTTTTTGGTCCTTTTGTTTTTTGTTTCGTTGTATTCTTTTCTTGCTGCATTTGAGTGCTCACTTGCGCCTAAGGATACTTGAAGTTCCGCTGGCAAATTTCCCGAGGAAGATCCACAGTGCAACACCATTTCACAATTCACGGGAGGGAACGGAATGCAATCCATCTGTGCACTGAAGAGACGGTGCAGCTCGCCCGCACCTAGCTACTTGGTGCTTGTTAGCGTAACAATTCCGCGGCGCCTTATTATCTGCACTTGTTGCAAGCTGGCCACAATAAAATCAATTGGTCTCATCAAAAGCTATCATAGGAAGCAATCGTTATCATTCCGTTTCCGCTTGTTTCTCATATCTCTGTTGCCCATACCAAACAAACCAACGTATTCGCATAATATCGCCCCTAGAGGTCCACGATTCGAAACCTTACGTGTGTCCGTTCCCGGCTGTCCGCCGTCACTTGTCCTTCTGTTTTGTCTTCCAGACTGCTTCTTCTGGCGAATGCTACAACCGCCTACCACTTCCTGAGCTCCATTTGAGCGGGTGATGCACTCCGGCTCTCTAGTTTCTGCCGATTCTGCTGCTTCTTCTTGACCATGCTGAACCCTACAGCGCAGAGATAGGCGGCGGAGACCAGGGCTGCGATTATGATGTAAGCAACCACGAACGGTTGAGGAGCGTTGGCAAGTTGGAGACCAACACCACCATTGATAATACCCAGAAACATCAAGCTACGTCCGTACCAGATGTGAACATAGCTAATGGCACCCCGCCTCCCATGTTTGAGGAAATGTTGGTGGTGCAGATAGCCGAGGAGCGGTTGGAGCGTCATCAGGATGGTGACGACGACACCGAGCCGCATGTGTGTGTCCTCGAAGAACTAAAGTCAATCATTAGCAACCCACGGTGTATCGACCGGCATGAAAGCGGCAAGAGCTTACCGAGTCGGCTCGCGAGGATATGATATATCCGAGGGCGAATCCAATCCACATGCCCGTAAATGCCAACGCCTGCCAACCGGCATGTACAAGCCACTTGCCCAGTATTGGCATCAGGGTTGACCCAATTGGATAACCGACAAGGAAAGCGACGGTCATAATGATGCCGTGGGCGCGTAGCATTACCATGGCGTCGTCCTCTTCGGCCCCGGCTCCGTTTGCAATGGGTTTGGTGGCGCCGTTGGTTGCTGGCGTGAGAAAGGGGTTCGAGTTGACACTCAGGGTGGCCTTGGTAAGATCGACAGAGAAGGCAGCTCTCTCGTTGTGGTACGAAATCGGCACCGAGGTGTCGGATGACTCTACAGGATCTCCTAGGTTCCCTGCAGATATCCACCTTGATGAACTGGTGATGGGGATATCGGAGCATCCCGTGCATTGGACATTTGCAACAAGGTTGCCATTGACGACGCCCGAGCCGGCCAACAGCCGAACGTCTGAGCGAGACTGATACTGAGGCATGGTGTGTCCTTGTCCTCTTCTGGTACTAAGCGTCACATTGTTTCCGTTGTGATAGACGACAAACATGCTCGATCCGCGCATGGCTGATCCCGTGCCCAAAGCAAACCACGAATATGAGGCCGGGGCTCGAAGCTGGAAGTAGAGGTCACTCGAACCTGCGCTGCTGGCTGCGGCTGGCGGCACGCCCCATCGAAAACACATCTCTCCATTGCCTGGACAGACGGCGGCAAGGGCCGCCTCTGTTGTTGATGCATCTTTTTGCAGGGAGAAGTTAGTCGGTCAGCATTCTATTGTGAGGGCCGATGGGTGTCATGAGCGATATGATGGGGAAGAGGGGCACTGACAGGCCACAGCAGCGGCCGTAACGACGGCTCTTGTGGACAACTTCATGTTTGTCCTGGCTCAATGTATAATGGATCAATATACGTTGATGGTTTGACAAATACGACAGATGGATTCGAGTCTTGCGTGAAGAGGCAGCTGGGTTTCGATAATGCACGAGCTTCTTCAAACGGAGCAAGTAGATCGAGATGGGTATAAAAGGCTTCTCTCCAAAAGGCCAAAGGGCGGGACTCATCTGACGAATGGTTAGGAAATATAACACTGATTTATTCGCAGAGCCAGATGCAAGCGAATCGTGTCAGGGTCTTTCCGCGGCCCTCGGGAAAGTCTTGGGATCCTAGCCTCCAAACAGAAACCAGACGGTTCAGTAACTGCCAAGGCCTAGGCTTGCACACGCCCATCCCTTTCAGCAACTCTAACGAGAGGGATCCCTGCAACCGGGGTCACTTCATCTGGGTGCCGTTGGCCGTGGAGGGATAACCCCTTCCTATTCTGCCACAAGTCGTACTTTCTACCAATGGCCAAGGTCAAGACCAATAGCGATGAGCGCATAAACCGTGGCTCCTCGAGTGAGTGCGTAATCGGATATGCTACACACTTGACAGCAAAACATGTAAGAGGCATGGGCTGTTGAGAGCTCTGCCCAAGGCCAACTTTATTCTTGGGCTGCCCCAAGACGACATGCCATGTAAGCAAAGGGGGGGAAATGAATCTGGTTTCTTCTCCATCGTCACCATCATCTTCTTCTTCTTCTTTCTCCTCCCGTTCCCTTTCTCCTCTCACTTCATCATGGAACCTTGGGCATTTGACCTGTAAACAGATATAATGCCATTGCCAAAAAAAAAAAAAAAAAAAAAAAAAAAGAGACGATCAACGATACACTTGGCGAGTCGGTCCTGACGAGTGATTCACAAAGACGAATCGAGACCAATTGGGTGATTGTATGTGAGACGGGCTCAAACTCGACGACGACTCGTCAACGAAGGGCAGTTTGAGCTTGTTTTGAAATTTGTCTGGGCGTGGCACGGACTGTTTCGATGTGACAACAAGATGCGCCATGCGCAGAGATCTCGATTCCTACCTGCTTGGCGACGATTTGCGCCTTTATATGCATGCATCCACAATCTCCCAGAGGCACTGTCACCTCGAGAAATAGTACATCTGCGCATGTCGGCCGACTCGCACCAACTCGCCACATGTAACATGTAGAAGCCACCCCGTTTCTCCATGCCTGTCTGCAACACCATGCGCGGCCCCTTGGCGCCACCCGTGCGTCACCACAGAACTTGCTCATTCCCGCAGATGCCATTTAAACAAGTTATTTGAGCAAAAACTACACTACACTCCGCGTGGCCTTGTTCAAAACCAGGCTCGACAAACATGCCATGCATCTGAATCAACGATGCTGCTAACGGTGACGATGCTCGGCGGAAACTTTACCCAACGCACCACTTTGTTTTGGTGCAAGTGGATCGCCTACGCAACACCAGCACAACTCAGCATCCCCCGCTCTTGGCACCAGAGCTTATTCCGAGCTCTATTCTGCGCAACCGACTCGATTCCGATGCCTGCATTCAGTAGTTGCGAGGAGGTGACACCCAAAAGACAGCTGCCGCCAAAGTCCATCTCGACAGTCATCACCTTTTCTTCATGTCTGTATCCATCTACGTGCCTTTTACTAACAGCATACGGCTCGATTGCTTACATCATATGCTGGTAAATAAAAACGTGCATTGGCTAGCTACCTAGGTATGCATTAACATTTTTCTAAAGTAAAAAATCACAGTGTCAAACGCTGCCTCTAGTTTAATGTACGTGTATAAACCTTCTCGTCATTACGCAAAAGGGCAACAGGGATGAAGCCGCTTTAGTTTTAAACCCAAGCCCAAAACAAACAAGG
The DNA here is from genome assembly GCA_020975405.1 of Keithomyces neogunnii. Lineage (NCBI taxonomy): Eukaryota > Fungi > Ascomycota > Sordariomycetes > Hypocreales > Clavicipitaceae > Keithomyces > Keithomyces neogunnii. Next base: position 4,434,367 of record JAIOWQ010000002.1, on the reverse strand, counting down.
ATGCAAAAGGCAAAACGTGCTCTGCGGCGGATAAAAAATAGGAACACAAAGAGGCCCATCATCTTCATTGCAACAATATGCAATGTACAGTATCCTGGTAATCCCATTATGAAAAATTTCAGCTTCGACGCACCAGGCCCGCGGTCACTTGGCTTTCGGTCCTTTATTATTGTGGCAGGCTTGCTCATAACCAAGATACTGCTGTAACAACGTCTTGACAGAGGACTGACAGTCAAGCTTCATTGGCCACGGAAAAAACGCCGCTTTCAAGAAGGCTCGACGACGCTACGAAGCTGAAGCCCCCAAACACATCGTCCTTGGTCGACCCGCTCATTGGCCACGGATTCTTGGACGTCACCAGCGGACTGAGTGCCAGATCTGTGAATTCAGGTGCAAAATTCTCGGCGAGTTCTGGGTCGGTAATCATTGGCTGAATGGGCGGTTCCAGCTCCCGAGCCTCGAGCCTTTTCCAGTCGATCTTGCGAAAGAACCTGTGCTTCTTGAGGATTTGCAGATCCTTGGGCATGCAATACCCCAGTCTCTTGTGCGGGTCCTTTCTCAAAAGCCGGGTGAGCAGGTCCTTGGCGTCCGGGCTGAGGAAGTACGGCAAGATGAGCTTCTGCTTGACAATGTTGTCCTGGATCTTGGCGTGATTCTGGCCGCGGAAGGGCGGATTGCCCGTCATAAGGTCATACCCAAGCGCACCAAAGGACCACCAGTCGACGGCTCTGCCGTAACGTTTCCCAAGAATGACTTCGGGGGCCATGTACTCGACTGTCCCGAGGATCGAGTTGCAGCTATCCTCGGACTTTTCCACGGCCACCTTGGAAAGGCCAAAGTCGGTGAGGAGCAGGTGGCCGTCGGCGTCCAAGAGGCAATTCTCGGGCTTGAGGTCACGGTACACAACACCAAGATCGTTGTGGAGATGAGAGATGGCGAGTATCATTTCTGCCATGTAGAAAGCGGCCACCGTCTCGGAGAACATTTTTTCAGTGTTGAGGTGCGTAAAGAGCTCCCCGCCTTGTCCGTATTCCAGAATGAGGTACAGCTTCTCAAGATCCTGGAAGGCGTAGTAGAGCTTCACGACAAAGGGGTGTCGGTTCACGGATTCGAGGACCTGGCGCTCCGTCTTGGTTTGCTCAATCAGCTTCTTGTGCAAGACCAGAGACGCCTTCTTTAGCTGCTTCTGCGCGTAGAGCCTCCCTGTGGCACGCTGCTTGACGAGGAGGACGGTGCCGTAGGTCCCCTTGCCCAGGCAGCGGAGGGGCTCGAATTCCTCAGACGTCATCTTGCGCTTCGGGTTGAGACCGCCTTCAATGAATGCAGGACGCTCGCAGACACTCTCACTGACAAAGTCGTGCTCAAGATTGACTTCGTAGCTGGTCGATCCACACTCTGAGCTGTCGCTTCCCGCCTCGCTGCGTGCCCCGTCTCGGCTATGGGCGCGGCTGTTCAGCTCGGTGGTGATTCCAGACCTGATTTCGGGGCGTCCTCCATTTCGAGTTGCAGAGCTTGATCGCGAAGAGGCGTCGAGACTGAGGTGATCCATCTGCATGCGTAGCTTCGCAATACCAGAGACGCTCGGGGACGGCACAGCCTTCAAAACGGGGCTGCAGTTGGCGCTGACGACGTCGTCAATTCGAGCTCGTCCCCTGCAAGAGGCAAATGTCGGAGTCTCAGGAACACCGCAATCGGAATCTTCGTCTCCGGAAGTGACTGGCGTGCCAGAAAAGCCACGCACAACAGTGCGGGCTGGGTTCGCAGGGCTTATCATTCTTGGCACCGCGAATGGAGGGGAAATCTCGTCCAGTCAGGCGCCCAAGCGATGGTCCTCCAAAACGAGGACGTGTCTCTATGTCGCTCTATATCGCTCTATGTTTCTCTATGCCGCAAGGCTTCAGAAGGCGGAGATGAGCGCGCTCAGGTGGTGCCCCGGCGTCGCTCCGGGTCGGCACGCTGCTCCGTGATGAATGGAAGGTCGATCTCGTCGTAGTGGCTCACAACGCGCATCTGGTACTTGAAGAATGAGGTTCGCATATGGAAAGGCTTTTGAATATGCATTGGGCAATAGCTTGCGGGCGGGCTTCGATATTGGTTTGGCGGGTGATTCGGGTCGTGGTGTTCCCCTAATGTTGCTGAGGGCAAAGGGAGAGAGAGGGAAGGAACAAGGGAGGTGGACAAATGGCTTTAAAAAAAAAAAAATTGATACTGACTGGTGGTACCAGACCAGACTGTGCGAACTTGGTGGACACTAGTGAATAGGAAGGCCAGGGCACCCCGTCAGACAATGCAGCCAGCGGGGTGACCAAAAGACAAAAGAAAAACACCAGACAATAAAATGCTTTGTCTTGAGCATGGCAGAGCGCATGGGTGTTGACTTGGGATTGTATTTTTCTTGTCCTTCCTTTTTTGCCCCTTCTTCTTCCTCTTCCTCCTCCTCCTCCTCCTCTTCTTCTTCTTCTTGCGCTTCCCCGCCATGGTTGCCTTCTAATACACTCCCAGTTAGTGGTTTGCCTCCAAGTCTCCAAGTCAATAGTGGCACCGGGGGGGCCCCTGGGGGCATCTACAGTGGGGGGTGTAGCCGTCGCCCAGTGGGGCGGCCAGTCAACCATCCATCTGGTGAAGCACGGCAGGCCTTTGCGACCACCACCAGCGTCCAGTTGTGTCTTGTAGTCGAGCTGACTAAGGCCCGAGGTGCCCGAGAACTGAGGGTTGAGTCCTGGCAGTGCTTGTCTCGCATCGCCACAGAATTGACAATATTTGTTTGCTAGCCTGTGAAGGAAACATGCACAGGCGCTGAACACCTATTACGTACTTGATTAACTCTGAACTGGTGTCTGCATCTTCATCATCAAAGAAAACCACGGCCCCAACCGGACCGAAAGCTTTGTCGAGCCAGTCATGTTGGTGCGGCAAATGACTTTGGACCAGCACGTGTTGGCCGCTTTCCCCGTCAGACTGCTAATTCAGCGTATCTGCACGAGGTGTGACGCCCGAGGATTGATCGTGGTCTCGGTTGCCATGGAACCAGGCCCTGTTGCTGATCCTGAAGCGCCAGCATCTCGTCAGCTCACCCAAAGCTCTCTGGATGGTTAAATCAGAGGGGGCGACTGCACGGCCTGTCGCGTCTGTAGCTGGTGTCTGTAGCTGGTGGTTCTGTCTGTCGGTTGGTACTCCATTGGGGCTTCTTGGTGCATGTGCTGCTCACTTCACCTACCTACAGTAGGTACCTAAGTACCTAAAGTAGGGAGGTAGGCAGGCTGGAGCTGGGGGAGTGTGAGAATATTGGACGTAGTTGAACGCGAGGTCACGTGAAATAGAAAATGTATTGCCTCAACATACCATGCGTCCATTTCGATCCTCTCTTCCAAGTTGCAAGACTCTTGGGAGTCTTCTGGTAGCAATCCTTCAATCTGCTGCTTACTTTATGCACGGGAGCTTGCGGTGCGCGTTATAAAAAAAAGCAGGTACCTGCCTGGGACAGGCGGGCTCCACTGACGCCTCATGCTGCCACTTAATTTTTGGAACCTCTCAAACTCCAACACCACCAACTTCACCAGCTTCAACTCGCGGCATGTGTCAATGCCATCGTGGTAGAACTCCCTCATAGGCTGATATCCATAGCCAACGCAGCCTGCTGCTCGCGCTGCGTCAAAGCCCCTGCGACCCCCCCGCCAGCCCTCTCCTCTCCCCCTCCATCTCTCTAAACCTCCAGCACACGGCTTGTCCTTGGCCAAAGCAACTACCGCCACGATGCATCCATCGCGGCAAGCCTATGTCGAGGAAGCCATTTCTCCTGCAGGAATCGCGCTGGAAGACCTAAAGGATGATGGAGACTACGATATACCCATGGGGGCGGGCGCGCCTCCCGAAAAGACTTCGGCCATATTGAACCAGTTCAACAGAAAACGTCTGGCCGCCACAATCGCCGTTCCAACCGACGATGGTCGCGTGCGGGCAAAGCTCAGAGAAATGGGAGAGCCCGTCACCTTATTCGGAGAAAGACCCGGCGATCGTCGTGACAGGTTACGAGAGCTGATGACGATCCAAGCCGAACTTACTGGTCTAGAAAATGGCGACATTACCATGGAAGATGTCCCCGCAGAAGATGAGGCAGAGGAGCAGGAAGAAGAATTCTACTCAAGAGGAGGCGAGAAGCTTCTCAAGGCCAGAATCAACATGGCCGAATACTCCCTACCTCGGGCCAAGCAAAGGGTCGCCTTTCAGAAGCAGGAGGCCACCATCTCCTTACGAACCCACGTCAAGTTCCGAAAGCAAATCAAGGAGAGGCTACAAGCGTTCGAACTACAAGGCAGTCAGACTGTTGGCGAGAGGCACATTAGCATGACGAGAATATCGCCCAGCGGGGAAGTAGTGGCCGTGGGTAACTGGGGCGGCCAGATCAAGTTGGTCGAGATTCCAAACTTGACTGAGAAGATGAATCTTCGCGGCCACACAAACAAAGTCAGCGGTCTGTCTTGGTTTCCGGGGGCGACGCTTCCAGAAAAAGGAGTGTCGCCAGACACTTTGAACCTGGCTTCCGGCGGCGCAGAGGGACTCGTGCAGCTGTGGTCGCTGAATCAAGATACCCCCTTGTCGACATTGCAGGGACACTCGCAGCGTGTCTGCCGTGTTGAGTTCCACCCCTCTGGTCGCTATCTCGCCTCAGCATCTGAGGACACATCGTGGAGGCTATGGGATGTCGAGAGCACCGCCGAAGTGCTCCTGCAGGAAGGCCATTCAAGAGGTGTATATGCCCTGAGCTTCAACACCGACGGTTCCCTCCTGGCTACCGCCGGACTGGACAGCATCGGCCGTATATGGGACTTGCGATCAGGGCGAACCGTAATGATCCTAGATGGCCATTTAGACGGCCACATCAAGCCTATCCATGCGCTCGACTGGAGTTCCGACGGCCATCGTGTACTGTCTGGATCTGCCGATGGCTGGATCAAATGCTGGGATGTCCGCAAGGTCCAAAGAACGGGGGGTATTGGCGCCCACACCAGCGCCGTCTCAGACATGCGATGGTTCAAAGGCCTCGACGATCCTCTTGTTGGAGTTCCACCTGGCCTGGACGAAAAAGGAGCACAGATTCCCAAAAAGTCTGGCACCTTTTTCGTGTCCAGTGGGTTCGATAAAAACGTCAAAATCTTCTCAGCAGATGACTGGACTTTGATACAAACGCTGAGCGGGCACACGGGCCCGGTTGCAAGTGTAGACTATAGCAGAGATGGCAGGTGGATTGTGAGCGGCGGTCATGATCGAACCGTCAAGCTTTGGGGTCGAAATGACAGTGAGCCCCTGTAGAGGGTCGCGGAGAAGATTGCGCCTACAGTGTGCCTACAGTGTGCCTACAGGAAAACAATAGACCATATGATACCCTCTACTCCGTATTGAGCTCGGTGCATGCAATGTGTTACAACCCATCACTGCCGCTGAAATTGAGTTCTGGCATATATCTAGCCGAGAGCCCAATGGGAGCGCTGTCTTGGCTGTCAAGATGGAGTCGCTCGGTAGTTGACCCGGCCTGGCAGGGCAGGTTGGTGGCATGGGTTGGCTGACTAAGGGCCTGAGCCTAACGGCGCTGATAGGATCCATAGCAGCAGTGCAGCACCTTGTCTGCAAAGTGACCCATAATTGACCTTGACATCAACCATGTCCCTCCACAACACCACATAGCCGATCGCCCCTGCAACCTCATCTCAAACGCACACCAGAGTTCATCCCATTATCCATGGTTTCCCTAGATCGCCTCTTCATGTCCATTGCCAAACCGACGTAAAAATTGCCGGACATGGCCAGTATAGACCGATACCGCCCGCCTCGCGAAGGCTATCAACCGCCTGTTGTCTCTGCAGGCTCTCGAGCCGATGGACCATCGCGGTCTCCCGTGTCTCGACGAGAAGTCCCCCCCGCAGCTCCAACGCCTCCCCAGTATAGTGCGCGAACGTCCCCCCCGCGGCACCAGACGCAGTCTCAATCGAGCGAACCGTCGCCGTCACGATCAGGCCACAATGGCCCGGCTTCCGCGGCGAACCAGTGGTCCTTCACGTCAGTCGAGGTTCAAAGCACGCCCAGCATCGTTGATGGAATACCACCCCCTGAGGAAAGACTCCGGAGGGCAAAGGGTGTAAATTTCATCTACCAGGCTGGCGTGATGCTCGACTTGCCTCAAATCACGCTGTGGGTTGCCGGGGTGTTCTTTCACAGATTTTTTATGCGCTTCAGCATGGTGCAGGAGAAGGGCGGGATACATCACTACGTATGTTCTTTTTCCCCTCTCTTGACTCTCGACTTGAGAAGTTTGAGCGACAAGGGCAAGCCGTTGGATGGATTTTTTGGGTTCCCCTCGGGCTAACGGTGAGAATGCAGAATATTGCTGCCACGGCGCTCTTCCTTGCCAACAAGGTGGAAGAAAACTGCCGGAAAACCAAGGACATCATCATCGCTGTTGCCAAGGTGGCTCAGAAGAACGCAAAACTCGTCATTGACGAACAGAGCAAAGAATACTGGAGGTGGCGTGACAGCATTCTGACCTACGAAGAAATCATGCTCGAGCAATTAACGTTTGACCTCATGATTGATAATCCATACCGCCACCTTTTCGAACTTCTTGGCCAGCTTGACATTGTCCATAACAAAAATCTCAGACAGGCGGCCTGGGCTTTCTGCAACGACGCCTGCCTAACGTCGATTCCCTTGTTGATCGAGGCCCGGGATGTAGCGATTAGCGCCATTTTTTTCGCCAGTGTCCATACTCATCAGCAAATCGATGACATAAATGGCGAGCCGTGGTGGCGGTACTTGAATGGGGACGAGGATCGCTGCGTCAATGCCATTGAAGTGATGCGCCAGTTCTACACGGAGAACCCGCTTAGAAAGCAGAACCCGTCGCTGCCGTCACCTGCATTTGACTTGGAGAACACGCGAAGGCGTGCGGATACGATGCTGAGCCAGGCGGACACGCTCTCTTCAAATGGCACGCCCAGGGAGTTGGACAGAGCCAGTCGGAGCAGAAGCCCGGTGCCGAGGGCCAATGGGGTGGAAAGGCGTGAAACGAGCACGGCAGAGTCACCTCTCAAGAGGAAGGACGCAGAGCTCGACCCGGCGGCCGATGGCGAAAGAGCCGAAAAGCGTGCCAAGGTATCCGAGGACGAAGGCGAGTTGGTGGAGGATTAGGGAATCTTTGAGTGCCTTGTTTGATTAGGTGAAGCGTGCGTCCTCCTCGCGGCGTTATCGGCGGGGCTTTTTTTTTTTTTTTCATAGACTTGACCGTCTTTGGCTACGGGTGATGATGGTAGGGAATGGGGGTTACTGCTTGCTCGATTTCATATGGTGTTTTTATTTTATTTTGTATGGTATGAATCTGGCATGAGAAGGCGTCACGGATGGTTGTGGACGCCATGGACTGTTGCAAGCTCTTGGGTAACCACAGCGCAGTCACTCAGCATGTTATTTGCATGTGCAATACAGTAATACAAAGACGGTATTGACGATATTGACGGTATGGACGGTGGTGCAGAGAGAGGTTGCCTAAAGATGGTGAAAAAAGCCTCATTCGAGGGAGCGGAAGAGTTGATTGTCTCGGCAGAGCAGCGCGCTTTGAAACCTGACTGCTGGCAGGACACACAATCTTGGCCGCTGCCAGTTGATAAGTTCCAACGGGGCCACTGTTTACAGCTGTCATGGTTTGATCACGGAGATAGGCAAGAGCGCATTTCGCCCGCACAAAAGGTGGCGGCCGGATGTATTTTTGTTTTTTGTTTTTATCAAAGCTGAGTTTTCATACGGTGTATATGGAGAGTGGCTAAGACGAGACAATCTAATGAGACAAGCACCCCTCTTCGTGCTTGTGTTCTTTGGCACACACCCTGAACCAGCTAAAGTCATCACGTTTCTCTGGGTCCAGTCCCAGCATTGTTGTGAAGGCCTCGTGTGCCTGCAACATCGCAACCTGTGGGCACAAGCTTTCGTACTTGGGCCCAAGATTGACCAACCATGCATTGGCGTCATCGGCGTCATCGTCGATTACGACGTCACCGCGCCTGACTTCACCGCAGCGCACTCCTGCAAAGTAAAGGGCAAGCAGCGCTTGAAAGATCTGCCTAGACCACTTGTTCTTCAATGCATCCGAAGCTTCATCGATACGAACCACTCTACCCCTCGGCGGCGATACCAGCATTTGCGCGAACCCAACCACACGTTGCGCGTCATAAACGTGGCCCAGGAGCTTCGGCAACCGGACAAAGTCGGGCAGCTTGGTCCCCCAATACTCGTATATTAGATGATGATTTTTCAGCTGTCGCGTCATGTGAGTGTCAAGATCGTGAGGATGCTTGAGGTTGATTAGGAGCTGGACTGGCCGACTGTTGTGCGTTGGGATAGTAGCATAACCATTGTAGTGACCAAGTTTGGCGTCGGCGAAACGGATCGAAAACTTGTCCATGGTGAACTCATAAAGGTTGTCTATGTTATGAGGTTTGAATTCGCGCTTGGCGCGCTTGTCATTGGTGGACAAGAGGCAAGTCCGAGCCTGTATCTCGTTGTTGTTCTGCATGTGTTGGATGCTTCCGGGGCCCTCCTTGTTCTCGACGAGCTTGAACCAGACGTAGGGCGAGGTAATCGCACCTGGCAGCTTCTCTTCGCGAGGTTCGGGGGCAGGCGACGCTTTGATGGTGTTTACGATAACATTGCCACCGACGCTTTCATTAGCCTCTGTGATGGCTTTAACAACGTACTCGATGTTTTTCCTGTACTCTTCGATGCTGAGCTTGTCATCGGTAGTCGCCTCAAGCTTCTCGAGCACCTGCTCGATTAAGCCATCGCGGGTGTCGCGCTTCTTGAACAGGCGGTCGATTAAGCCATCGCTGCTGTCGTGCTTCTTTTCAAGGGGCATAATGGACACGGCTGCGAGCCGGCCGCCAACCTCCAGAACCACGATCGCTCCGGCCTTGTGGTCTTTGGGGCTTCCGCCGTACAGGGAAAAGAGCCCTATCTCGCTCGTTTTCTCCATGGTGTCTTGGTTTTTCTCGTGCTGCTGTTTGTTGAGTGTGATGTTGCTTGAGACCATGGTAACCTCGAGATGAGGTAGGCAGGCGGTATTTTATAGTTAACAGACGGATGCCTGACATTGGGCGACCCTTTGACGGTGAACCGATGCGCTTGAACCAGGTTAAAAACAAGAATTTGTTCTCATGGTTGCAGCGAACAAGCAACGGAGTGGCCGACACATGCAGCTTTTTTTGGCCCAGGAACAACTCCTTGACGCCAGCCAAACCGTGAGCGGCAACTTGGTGATTTCCCCTACGTGAAGACATCTTGGGGGCACTCCAGTGGTGTTGTTGAAGAAGTGTTTCGGCGCAAGGGTTTCGTTTGTTGAACTAGGCACGAATACGCAGCCATCGTGTTTATCACTTGCATTTGGACTCTTTGATTTCTGTCACTGTTGCTAGGTGCACGTGCGTGTATGCCTGACACATCCAATTTACTTACGCCATGGCTATTCTAAGTGTTGGGCGTGATTCATTGTAGTTATGCCGCACGGGGACGACATTCGCACTTGGGCCAGGACTGCTCTACAAACAGCAGGGGTTCTGCCTCATATTTCCGAATATGATACATGCCTGGTAGTAGAAAAACCCAATGCATACTCCTTTCAGTATTTTATGATACTACAATGGCCCCAACTGCTGCTAGCGCCTGCCTACCGAGATAATTAAAATAGCCTGGGATGCTGCCGACTTCGTCGGTATCCTAGGCGCAGGCAAAGCGGCGGTAGCCAGGCTATTTTAAATTTTTTACTAAATATAAAGTAGTATGTGTTTTTTCCCCTCCGGGGGCCCTCTGGGAGCCCTGCCGGGGGCCGCCTGCAGCGGGCTCGATTTGAAGGGCTCGATTTGCTCGATTGAAAAGGGCTCGATTTGCTCGATTGAAAAGGGCTCGATTTGCTCGATTGAAAAGGGCTCGATTTGCTCGATTGAAAAGGGCTCGATTTGCTCGATTGAAAAGGGCTCGATTTGCTCGATTGAAAAGGGCTCGATTTGCTCGATTGAAAAGGGCTCGATTTGCTCGATTGAAAAGGGCTCGATTTGCTCGATTGAAAAGGGCTCGATTTGCTCGATTGAAAAGGGCTCGATTTGCTCGATTGAAAAGGGCTCGATTTGCTCGATTGAAAAGGGCTCGATTTGCTCGATTGAAAAGGGCTCGATTTGAATCTCTGCCCAGGCTCGATTTAAAGGGCTTGATTCGAAGGGCTTGATTCGAAGGGCTTGATTCAAAGGGCTTGATTCAAAGGGCTTGATTTGAAGATTTATTTTTCATAGATCATGAAGTGGCATTGTGTGTTTTTTCCCTCCGGGGGCCCTGCCGGGGGCTCCTGCCTGCGGCGCTGCCTACCTTCCGCAACACCACGCCCACCTTCCGTAACATCATAACGCGCCTGCTAAAAGCATCAACGCGCCTGCTAAAAGCATCAACGCGCCTGCTAAAAGCATCAACGCGCCTGCTAAAAGCATCAACGCGCCTGCTAAAAGCATCACTAACTCGGTACGTACCTTAAATTCCTGGTTATCCAATCGCCGATGAGTATTCTAAAGTTATTGGCCTCACTATTAGATTCATTTTAAATAGGCAAAGCGGGCAGCTGCAGCCTTCGGAACTGCATCTTTACTTGCCTTCGTTCCGCATTTCATACGCAAAACTCAGGCAAAGCGGCGCTTTGCCTGATGATCAAGATGTCTGGTGAGCCACAGCTGAACTGAAAATGAGAAAAGGCACAGGGTAGTACTGAACAGGCTGGGCCTCGCCTGTGGTGCCCAATCACCGCAATCTCCACCGCTAGGCAGACAGGGAAGGAGCCGCTCGGACCACACTGATTGGTCAGCGTTTCTGCCACTCACCGGCACACCGCCCCCGTGAGCGGGTATATAATTCTCGCTCACCCGCCGCTCTTTTTGAATTTTTCTTTCCTTTCTTCTTTAGCTCTCTTTGCCTTTTGGCTTAGATCAAGTGTAGTATCTGTTCTTTTCAGTTTAATCTCTGAAAGGTCTCTATTGAGGCCAATCGTGATTATTCTTATTTTTGGCTTCTGGGCGGTTTCCTCTGTGCTTGCACATGATTCCGCCCACAGTGTCCCTGGTATTACACTGCCTCCAGGTGACGCGACCCTTGCTCTTTTCATTGCTCTCGCTGGCTTGTCTGGCGTGGTGAAGAAGAAGAAGAAGAAGCTCCGTTGTGAGTGAATCCTGCTAGTCCCTGACGAAGTGTTCACTACATGAGAATTGTGGTTATGATAGCGTTGTTCGAGGGAGTCGGTGCGAGTTTGTGAGGTAGAATGCTTGCTTGTGCGTGATTCAGTAGGCAGTTTGGCCTTGATTGCTAAGCTTGCGATGGAAACCAATGCCGTAGAAGCGCAACACGTATCAAAGTAGACTCTGTAAACTCCATTCTCGTGTGGGAATTAATCTCTGGCTGCAAAATTATTCCTCTGCCAAGCTCAAGCTCAGCCCATGCCTGAAATTTCGTGTGGTGATTACAGAAAACCGACCCAACCGAGCCTAGCGCGTCTCTCCCCAATCTAGAGCAACCTTCTTTGCGTCTGCACTTGGTCATCCCCAACACCAGCTTGCTGGTATACCACTCTCCCCTCCACCAGCACGCTTAGTGATAGGGTTTTTCTTGCAAATATGGCCACTCTAGGAGGATACCTGAATAGTATGTGCTCGTTTCCCGTGGGCTCGTGGGGCGTGCTGACGTGGGTGCAACAGAAAAGGTGCTCGTGGTGACGGCCGACTCGCGAGTCTTGGTCGGCACCCTGGCAGCTTGCGACATGTCGACGAATCTGGTATGCAAAAACTTTCCCACACCCGCCCTGCTGCGGAGGCAGTGACTGACGTTTTCCCTTTGCGCCGCAGGTTTTGACCGACACCGAGGAACGAGTCATCCACGAAACAGACGACCATGAGCCCTCGGAAATACACCCCCTGGGCTTGTACCTTGTTCGAGGCGACAATGTGTGTTCCGTCGGCCTGATAGACGAGAAGCTCGACGACAGCATCAACTGGACTGAGGTCAAGGGCTCAGAAATAGGCGGCGTCAAACATATCTAGACAAGACTGCAGCCCCCCCCCCTGGCCAGGGCAAAGGATGGGCGACTTGTGCTTTATGAATCAAAATATTGGCATGGGACGGCGTTTTGGGAATCAACGGGGACCATGTTGGAGGTTGCCTCTTTTTATTTTTATTTTTTATATGCTGATATTATGGAGACACCCATGGGAAAACATGGCATCTAGCCAGCTTTATTCTTGGCATAGAATCTATCTCGACGCGACGGCACGGCAGACTTTATATACCATGCTTCTGATCCACTTCCTTGTTATGCAAAAACGCGCTGCATCCAAACGTCCTTGAATAGGTCGACGCCAGGAGACTCGATGAGACGGTTCACATTATTGCCCTTGAGGATGCTCAACCAGCCGTACGTGTCACCCGGGACCTCGTCGTTGTTGAAGACATCTGGATTCTCACGGGGATCCAACGATGCCAGAGCCGCAAGCTCGGCTGGCTTGGTTCGCAGGCGGTTGTCAATGACATGCATGCCCCGAGTCCATTGGCCCGATGTCTCGACACGAACGTCCTCCAACTTGGCGGGGAACTTCCACTTGGGGTCGTCGTGCGTCAGCATGTACCACACTGTGAGCGGATCGTGCAGAGACAGGCCTGGCTCGTTTCCGTCACCTTCCATTCTCTCAATCTGGCTAAATGCTCCCTTGATAAAGTGCGCTGTCCAAGTGGCCAGGGGGCTCCCTGCATCCATGTAGGGCTGGATTCGTTCCGCAAAGAAGTTCTTGGTGATGAGGTGCGGAGTTGTGATGTCGAGGGGGGCAAGCGTCAGGTTGAGTCGGCGCGGAAGCTTCTCCGGGTACGCGGGCAAGGTCGACAGCTTCTGGGGAAGCGGTGGCATGGTTGACGAGGGATTGTATGAGGTCAGCGCATAGACGCGGGCGGCGGCAACGGTATCGGCGTAGCAGTTGAATTCGGCCACGGGAGTGATGTTGCCCTCGACATTTATCGCCCCGCCCATGACCACCAGCTCCTTGACTCGGAGGAAGGTCTCGGGATCCTCAGCAGCTGCCAAAGCTACATTGGTCAAGGGCCCGACAGCGCAGATTGAAACGGTGTCGATGGGGTTTTCTTTGAGGATTCGCAGAATCTCCTTGTGGGCAGGCAGTTTGGAAGGTGTAAAGAAGGGGGACGGGGCGTGGGCCTCTGCTGTTGCGTCTTCTTGGAAGAGCGACTTCCAGGTTTCGGCAGGGGTAAGATGGGGATGCGCCTCGTGGACGTTGTGTAATCCATCCAGACCATCTATAACGCGAAAGCGTAGTTAGCCAAGACACAGATTCGCAAATGTCCATCAACTATGCGTGCGTGTGCCTGCGAGCCTCAAGAACCCGCGAACATTGCCCATGATGGTAGACGGCCGGGCTGCTACGAAAGAACTCACGGAAATAATCAGCCATTAAACACTCGTCCTCGAGGGAGTGTTCAGCTCCAACTGCAACGATGGGCTTATTCTTCTTCATGGTCTCAAATCCTTCGATCCTACCGGTGGATTTTCTCCATTCCATCTCCTTTTCTAGAACATGGAACATGGCAACAACATTGCGAAGACAGCTGGTTTCCCTTAGCTTTGCGGTCTCTCTTTTCACAGGAATACATGCTGGTGATGCGACGTATCAACCTACCTTTGAAGGGGCACATTTCCGTAAGTGACGGACAACATGGCAACCTCAAGCTCTTGGGGAGAGGCGCTCAACGCCAGAAGCATGGCCATGACATCGTCAACACCTACACTCGGTCATTTTGTTAGTCCTTTGCCGATGACGCTAGATTCTGCGCTTCTCAACGGGGTGAGCCACTCACCCGGGTCGGTATCAATAATGATCTTTTGTGGCGCCATCTTTGTCGTCCCAAATTTGGGGGTTCTTTCAAAGCACAGAACGGTGGAAGATTCGATATATTGCGATGAAGGGGGAGGAGGAGCAGGTTTGAATCTCTATTTTTTCCCCAACACACGAGCCGAGCAAGGTGAAAGCAGAAAGAGGGGATGAAACGGAAGATCTGGGCTCAGCGAGCTGCACGGACAGCGATGTCCTTTGTGATCACGGAGGTTGCAGCACTGGGTAGCGGATAGCAAGCCGAATGCGGATATGGCTGCAGAGCGCGTGCGGCGCAATCTTTTCTCTGCCGTGTGTCCTTTTGACAAATCGCCGGAACCCAGAAGCTGATGATACAAGTTCTAGATAGCTACTCTGGGTAAGTAGATAAGCCACGAGGCAAGTTCCAGGCAAGGGCTTTTCTGCCCACAGCCCCTCAGCAAGAGCGTGGGCGGGGAGAATGGCGACCGAGAAAAGTGGCACTTGGGCCTCGCACCGTCGAACCTCAAATGGAGACGTCTGCTTCGGCAGTGGCCGGTCGGCCTTCTCCGTGGCGCTTCAGATGCTTGTTTTCGGACATGGGAAGTGCTGAATCAGAAGCAGCTGGCGAAATTGGGAAACCGAGGACTGACCAAATGTAATTGACCAGCCGAGAGGCTGAAGCATGGTGTTGCTTTCGTATACAGACATAAATACAGACAATACTTGAAGTACCTGGGCCCTTCGAAGTATGCAAACTACCATGGCGCGCTACCCTTGTTTTTGGTGACAGGTTTAGTGACAAAGTGCTGTCTTGTAATCAATTTATAATAGTCATGTGGGCTGTATCATAATTTTTATCTATTGCAAGACAGCAGTTGTCACCAGAACTGTCACCAAAAACAGGGGCCGCGCGCGAAGGTACCTACCTAGGTAGGTAAGTAAGTGTAAGCACCTAGGTGGGTATCTAGGGTAGGGAGCTACGTGCCCCGCAGTGAATGTCACCACTCCTTGACAAGCGCCATAAATGCTTCTCTGGCAGAGAAACAAGATAGAGTGCCTTAATTGATGCGGGCCCTTTACGCGATCGGAGCAGCATGGGATCAACCAGACACTTTTCAAACTGTAAGTCCTTGTGCTCACAGCACAAAGATTACCTATTTAAACCATGTGCCAAAAAGACGAACAAAAGGGAATGTGGCGCCATGGGGTCCAAGCATTACCTTTTTCAGAAGAAAGGCCAGACTTATTCTTGGTAGGCCGGATGCCCGGAAACAATCACCCTCATACGGCGAAGTACAATTATATAACCATCCCCTGGGGCTGATCTATCTCACCTTTTCCATCCTTAAACTTGCTAACTTGGATATACCAACACCAGCAAGACCTCCTCTCTTCTGTAGAAAGCCGCCTCTTGCAAATCCAAAGCAGCGAGTTTTGAGCGTGATGCGCCGCGCTACCAGAAGAGCAAGGGTTGGGTAGTTCGCGTTATAAATAGGGACGTCCTATATTTCCGGTACCTGACTGCTATTGTTCCCGGGGCCTCGAGATGAAAATGGATGCGTGTAATTCGCCATAGGATGGCAATTCCATTGTCTCGACTTGCGCTTTGCACTCGACACTTGCCATTCTCACGCGTTTACGGTTGCTCAGTACAATTTGCCAGTGCATGTAGCTGCCACTGTTGACGGATTGCGGCACTCGGAACCGAGACACGGACAGCTATACATGACGCCGCAACAAAGACATTGCTATATATGCGTACACCGGCATCGCTGCAAGAAGACCAAGGAATGAGATGACTGCCCCGGTATCATTGCTCAAATCATGCATGTGTTGCATTGCTGCCGCCTGTGCATGCTGGACACGACGCATGACATAGCGCATCACGCACCCTCGGAGGGGCCTCCCCTTGACGCAGGCCAATTTTGAGCGACATGACAAGGATAAGTTAGCTGACAGATCGAAATGCGCGATGCAGTCAGAAAAAAGGCCAGCAGATGCTGTGAACGACGCCGATTTCCGTCTTCACTGCTGTAGCTTCCCGAATAGTAATTCAGAGGTCGATGGCTGCATATTCACCTGGGGGGTGGCCCGTGAATTATGGCTGCGCATTATGGCTGTCTGCCGGACATGGAAAACCGCAACCGTAATTCGCCCTTTTGCTGTCGACTCATGTGCCGAATATGCGCCAAGTCAAAACACGGCCCATCCTTCAAGCATCCGAGTGCTTCAGAAAAGCCAATCCTGGCCAATCTCTGGCTCCTGGTTGGTCGGTTGGGTCTGACAGGGCTAATGTCCCGTCTTCACTTGTTCGTTCCTGCCAGCAAGGCGGCACAGGGCACGCAGTTCCAATTATTAATTGCTGGGCTCGCTGTGCCTTGCGCCTCCCCCCTTTTTATATTTCAATGCTCAAGCGGCCAAGATGCAGCTGCATAAGTGAGCTTAGCAGACCAGTTGGCGCACTGTGTAATTGCACAAGTTTTCGGCACTGGTAATGAGGCTATGGTGTATTCCATATCGCGGTATTTTAAGTGTATAAAGCTCGTAGAGAGCAATGCTGTTCTGGGCGCATGCACTGGCAAGGCGACTCGCCCTGGTGGGACCAATTGAAGAGCCGGCCTGGCACCCCTCTGGCCATTTGGCAACGTCGCCACAACTCGATGCTCTAACCCAAAAGTTACTTTCGAATTGGGTGGTGCAGCTTGACACACGCATCTGCAGCTGTTTTCGAATCCACCAAAGCCAACAAACGAAACCTCTCATCTGGCCACATGCATCCTTCCTCCACTACACGTCCACGCATCATCACGCTCTTTCCTTCACTCTTCATCACCCTCGCCGCTGTCACTTCACTGCTTGCTGTCAGCTCTTCATATTTTTCCGTATCCCCCGATCCTTTCTCCGTCATTCTCGTACCACCTCAGCTTTTGCACACGTCACCCATTCTCCTTTCCCGCCCCCACCGAACTCTCCTGATCTCCTTTCCCAACACCAGCCTTCTTCGAAACAGTGTCTAGCATCTCGGCCGCTCGAGCTGGCAATTGGCATAATTGTTCAGCCTAGCTCCACTCAAGACCTGTTTAACACGTTTACATCTTGACAACACCAAACCATACCTGGACTCCAAGCACTGCTACAAGAACCCCGACTTTTGTCGTCCCATCGACTCGACAATCTGCCGTCGGATCTCTCCCCCCAGTCTCTCACAGTGCACTGAGGTTGTCTCCGACTCACCGGACCAAGCCTTGTTAGCTTGCCTGCGACGTCCCGCGAACGTTACTTTTCACGTACATTCTCGCAGTTTGGCCCTGGCATATCCCGTCGCATCCTTCAAAATGGCTGACTCAAATATGAGCTATCTGTACACTGCTACTGCCTATGCCACGCTTTTTGGCCTAGGCTATGCAGTTTACCATGTCTCCACTCAGAAAAACAGACGGGCCGCGGCCAACCCATCTCGTTCCGCAAAGAACCAGCAAGTCGAGCCTCGCAAGGAGGACAGAAAGAAGAAGCAGCGACTAGAGAGCTTTACCTCTGAGGCCCAAGAAGCGGCCAAGGCCAAATCCCGAGTCCAGGCTTCAGAGCCAGCCCCATGGCCAAGGCCTTCGGTAGACGATACGTCAGACGATGGTGTGGATAATCGAGAATTTGCCAAACAACTTGCCAAGGCGAAGGAAGGCAAGAAGTTTAGCGGCAAGTCTGAGGGGGGGAAGCAGAAGGAGAAATCTGTCAAGCAGTCCAAGGCAACTCAAATGAATAACGGATTTGCCGACGAAAAGCCTTCAGACACTGGCGCTGAGGCGGATGATGACCAGTCTCCTGTCGAGTCCCCTGACACTCACCTCGTGGATGCCTCGGGCGTGGCCGACATGCTTGAGCCCGTCACTGCGGGTCCTTCAGTCTTGCGGATTACCGACATGGATAAGCAGCAAAAGAAACCAAAGACTGTCAAGGCGCCTGAGCAGATCGAGACCAAGAAACAACGACAAAACAGGAAGAAGGCTGAAGCTGCCAAGGAAGCCCGCCAGGATGCAGAGAAGGAACGCAAGGTCTTGGAAGAAAAGCAGCGACGAACTGCTCGTATCGCCGAGGGTCGGCCCGCCAAAGATGGCTCACAATTCAAGCCCGCCAATGGCTCCAACTCTTGGGCCAAGGGCGCTCCTAATGGAGCCGGCGTTGATGGCGCCGAGAGGGTGAAAAGTACCCTCCACCAGCCTTTGGACACCTTCGACAAGCCTGCAGCTCCAATCAAGGACCACGCACCAACAAAGACTGAGAATTCGTGGGTATCTTCTCTCCCCTCCGAAGAAGAACAACTGGAAATGTTGAAGGATGAGGCCGACGAGTGGAGCACTGTTCCTGCAAAATCGTCCAAAAAAGGCAAGAAGAGCGTCGAGTCTGGGGATGATACACCCAAGCAGCCGACTGTACAAGTTCAGCAAGCTGCGCCTGCATTGAAGACAGTACCCAAGACTGGTTCTTCTCAGAGCTTTGGTGCATTCTCAGCCCTCAAAGACGACGCCGCTGAGGAAGTCGAGGAGGTCGAGGAGGTCGAGGAGGAATGGGATGTCTAAGAACCTCTGAGCACAATCCTTTTTGGAACCTCCAACCAACCACAGCCTCAATCTATGTACAAAAATCCCCTTTGCCTTTGGGCCGGGACATTGGGAGTTGTACTCTGACCCTGTATTACTTGGAACAGTCGACGCAAAGTAGTCGACGTCTGCATTGAAACAATTTGGACTGTCAAGTCTGGTATGAAATTTCGGTGGATCATGAAAACACGATTGAGTCCACGCGAACACCCTGCCAGTCTGCTGACGCACAAGGATGACCATTAAAAAGGAGAAAAGGAAAGAGGTAAAAGGGAACATGGAAAAATTGGTACCCCCCCCCCCCCCCCCCAACAAAAAAAAAAAACAACCCCCCCAAAAAAAAAACAAAAAACTGGATCGTCCAAATCAAGAGGGTCAAGGGAGGACTTGGCTCATGGAAATTATGCTTGGGACCAGCCGGGTTTAGCTCTTTGATAGCAATGGGTTCCATCATTTAGACGCCGGCAACGTCTAACTCACCTCCATTTGCTGTGCCAAGGACGACAAGGTGGTCATTAAAAGTCTCATGATGAGTTATCAAGCCGTAAATAGCGGATGCCATATTGTATTTGTGGGCGTATGGGTTGGAAGCTTTCTGCTTATATATAACAACTTAGGTCTTGTTCACCTTTCATTCTACATCTTGTGTATTACGTAGCGTGGACGCCATTTTGTAAGACATGCCCCATCCGTATGAGCTGCACTGTGCAAATAAGTTGCTCCATGCGGCATATGGCGATCCGGTGCTGTATTGCAGGGTTGAATATGACCAAACAAGATGGCTGGAAGAGGCGCGGGCTGGGACGGTCAGTCAAATAAACGTCGGTACTATCATACAACACTCAGCATACAAGAGCGTTGAAATGTGTGATGGCGCATGACGGGCCAGAGTCTACAAGTCGATGGAGGCGATGAGCCACGTGGGCCAGAACTGGGCACACAATTGTACCTGGTTCCAATCGCCGGAACAGCAGTGCCGTAACCTCTTGCAAAGTCTGCGCCCAATCCCGAGACCATTCAGCATGCTGCCCAGGGGGCTCGTGGCTGGTCCTGGTGGCAATGGTCAAAAGAGGGTTGCGAAAAGTGAGCATTGGAGGGAACATGGCGCTGGGTCGTGAATTGCCTCGGTCCCTTCCAATGCTAGGTAGGTATAAGTACCTGCCATGTGGTAGGCCCCTGCTCTCTGTCAGGAGCTCAATGTCGGCCCCCTCCGGCATCGTCCCCCAAAGCTCATGCCCATGCTGGCTTGCCAAACCACCCAAGGAAGGAAAGAAAGGAGGGGAAAGGGTGCAACCAAAACCAGCCCTCCCCCAATCAAGCATGATGCTCATTCACGGGATGCTCATTCACTGGATTGGCTTGGATATTCCGCAGAGGTGACCTTGCGCGGGCCAACATGTGGCCAGGTGGTCTCAACCCAGTGCGCCTGATGCGTTCCAGTCAAGTTGTTGCAGTACTCGAGACACAAGAGGAAACAGACAAATTGCCTCCTTGTAACATGTGCGTGCGATTGACGCAAGTACTTGGCACATGCATGACATGGCGACTCGGGTCTTGGCGGCCACTCTCTTGCCAATTTGGCTCTACCTGATCTACCTGATACTCCGTCCCCATCCTATTACGATTATATGACAATAGAGCCACCGGCATCGATGCATCATAGCATTGTTCATGCGGCTCTGTGTGTGCTCGAGCCCAATTCTCTAGCGCATATGGCAGTAGCCGTGTTAAACTGATGCGCCCCCCCCCTCATCTACATCTGCTGCGTCCACCATTCCTTTGTCCAGAGCAGCCAGGACCACTTGGTACGAACCACTGGCAGTGGCGTCCAAGATCGGTTAGGCACTCTGCCAATTGAGTTGGCGGATTGGCGTCACTTCCTCGTCAAGCCTGGGGACAACGACTTCACTGCGCATCACTTCAGAAAACCACAAAGTATCAGTGTTGCCTTCGTCCCTCGTCATGTCTTGCACGCCATCTAAGTAGTCGGGAGCTTTGAAGTCAGGAGTTTGGACACATGGCCGCCGACATGTCTGGTACTTACAAGTACTTAGGTACATTCTCCAGCCCCGCCTCCCCCAACACTCTAAGATTGAGCTATCAGTTGCCGCCCCCCCATGTCCATGCATCATCATTTCCTGCTCAGGTGCGTCGCATGTGCTGTAGAATGAGCACGCACCTTGCAAGAGACCAGGGTGAAAAAAGATGCTTTACGATACGCCAGCCCCGACCATATTTTTTTGAGGTGACTATTGCACGACCTACCTACCTAGGCACCTAGGTAGGTACCTGGAAGGGCGATGACCAGTCGTAATACGAAACCTACTAAGTAAGTACCTAGGTAGCTACCTGTAGGTTGATTGCGTGTTTTTCTGTTTTCTGTTTTTCTGCGGCGCACAAAGTAAATGCACACCAGGCATAACAGGCGCCACACGTACTTGGGGAATCGGCCACACATGATTGAACCTAACCCAAGCCCCCTCAGGTCCACGGCCCTGGTCTCCAATCAACGTCCTGGCTGTCAGCCATCTCGCACTTCCAGCGCCGTTGCCTGAGCTGCTTGCATTTTCTCGACATCTATGGAGCAGATCACCTTGCATGGCTGGTGTTCCTAGTGCGCGCTCCAGAGCATCGGGTTGTGGCACATTCTCCGTACATAGTGTTGTGCTTGAGCACTTGATGGTTTTGTTTCCTTGTTTCCCCTTGGCTAATTCCAAACCTTGTGCAACAGGTCCCAGCTTGCTTGCATGCGCTAACCGTGTGCAAGCTGTCACTGTGCGAGTGTCACTGTCGCGACTTGGCAATCCGGACGTTGCTTGGCACTGGGCTCCTGCTGTCTTTGTCTGCCCGCTGGCCGAAACGAGCTGCACTAATAAGAAGCGCCGCTTCTCATCCTTGCCATCTGTCGTCCGCTGTCCTCCGTGCCATTTCTCCTTCTCGTCTCTAATTATTCTCCCCATTGCCGGCTTCAATTCGCCCATTTCCGACTTTATTCTCGTCTTCTTTGTTTTAAACTTTGCACGCTTCCGCGTCTACCGATGCCTCCAGCGCCATCCCCTCACTGGTCCACAAACCTTTACTAGGCTTCGGCAGCCTTCGCCGCCCCCTTTACTCGTCAACAAGTAGACGCCTCTCGCCTCTCGCCTCTCGCCTCTCGCCTTTCGACTTTTGCACTCTTTTATCTCTCGCTGTTGCCCCTCCCCCTCGACACTTGGACTTGGACACTTGTATCTCGTAGCCGACCGTACTCGGGGTTAAGGAGCAGTGCCCCTTGGATTCCCTCTTTACCACTCTCCCAATTCTGTTACTATTATTACTATTGTTATCATTTATTTTCTCTTCCTTTTGGGAGCGCACCTTGCTCGGCAATATAGCCGGCCCTTCCCACCCAAGAGGACCCTGGTCTATCCATACCACAACCATCAATTCACAGACCATCTCTCGTCCCGTCTTCTGCCACTAGACAAAGGCGCATCGACTTGGCCTCGAACCCGATATTCTTTCTCCACCAATCCTTACTGCGCCATATCTCATGCTCTAAAAAGCAACAAAAGTCAATTGAAAGCCAGGCTTGTTGAAGGGGACACCCCAGTAGACTAACGCCATGTCCTTGCCAGTCGCCTTCCAGTCGGCCGTTTTCTATTTTCTCGCATGCACGCCATGCGCCAAGGTGCGCCATCGACAAAAAGCAAAGTCTCAGGCGAGGAAGGAAAGAGAAGAAAAGGCCAAACTGGAGACGGAGCAGCCTGGCCTGTATCGACACCCTTCACCATTTAACACGAATCCCTATTGGCAAGAGGAAATCAACATGGGGCCAAGCCTGCCAAAGAAGTCTATGAGCAAGAACTCTAGTCAACGAGGGTTGACCAGCTCAGGGCGGGAAAGTGTGGCGCCCAGCGTGTCTGAACATGCAAGCATTACCAACAGTCGAATGAATTTTAATGATAGTTTGACTACTATACCACAGGACGACGCTTTATCTGTGGATTGGAATCGACGGCAGGGATATCAGCGTGAAGATGAAGAACTTTGGGGCCAATGGTCTGCCGCGGGATCTGGCTCAGGACACAAGCTGATGGACGCCTTTTCAAAAGCTCGCGACTCTGCCGGACGATTAATAGAATCTACCTTGGGAATTGAAAAGGAAGTGACGGAACAGGAACGCCGAGACTTTTATTCGACCCCCAGGAATCCGCCAGTCAACGATTACCACCCGCCTGTGGTCAGCAGCAAACCTCATCACAGTGATGCCCGTAAATGGATGTTGCAACCTCCGCCGCCAGCCAAAGTCATGGAGGGCAAAATCCCAGTCTCGCGCGCCGTCAGTTCTGGGAGCAAGTCCAGTGGGAGGACATTGATTGGAGACGAAGGCAGGCTGGGACGTAGTATGCAACAGAAGATGGTCAAGGAAAGGCTGAGAAAAGAGAGCAACCCCACTGAAGTTGAACTTATCGAGTCCCTCTTCGCCACCCGCAGCAGCTTGTCAGTAGGACATGCTCGGAGCCGAAGCCTGTCATTCAACGAGTCGGATGATTCCGTGGACAATCTCTTTGAGCGACGTCGCAGTCGTCGACGTATACCCGTGGCCGTGCCACCCGGGATTGAATCAGAGGATGATGAACAAGACACTGTTCTGTCGCCACAAATGTCAAAGACAGCTAGCCATGCCAGCAGCACCTTGGGACGTGCTGCACAACGGCCCAAGCTGGAAACGATTCCTAGCACGGATGGTGGCAGCAACCCCCGCACCCTATCCAAGAGGTCCAAGCGACCCAAATCTACCAGAATGAAAAATAATCTTTGGGTAGATTCGCCTGTAGGGGACGACACGGACTGATGAATTACTCCGTCGACGTATTCAAGCGTGTCAGTATCGAGGGGAAATACTTGAACTGCACAATTTTCGGGCGTTTTATTGACTTCTATATTTCGAGTTGCCTTGGTTGCATTAGGGAGCGAATTGCCAGGAGTTCTTCGTCTCCATTTTCTTGGGTAGCATTGGGCAAATTTCATGGGACCGGCGTGTTGGGGCATGCTTTTTATTATCACAGACTTTCTGCAACAAGTGGCGCCCAGTGTTCTTGCAGACATATTGTTTTCAAAGTCCGCCATGGCCACAAACATAGGCAACGGGATAGCTACTTCAGAGCCATCTCGACATGACAATCAAACTTTATTAACCACGTCATGACTGATGTTTGCACATGTATTGCCGCGGAGTGACGCGGGCTCGTGAATATGCTCATTAAATATTGTACATGTTTTCCCAATGTTTGGACGACGTTGCATTTCCCGTCTGCGAAGTACCGCAAATTCCATTGAACCCCAGCCGAGTAACGCCAATGATACATTTCCTGACAAGTGCGATGTGCAAAATTAAAGGTGCATACCACCGTCATTGTCCTCGTTCTGGTCAGCCATATCCCTGAGTCTTTCCTCCATCGCTTGCCTCAACTCTTGGTCGTTTAAGCTTCCACCAGTGTTGTTCCCACTCCTTGCCGGGGGGACCTGCTGACTTGCCATGTGAATCTGTCCATGGCGTATGACACCCGTTTGAAAGGTGCCATCTGTCCAAGCCGAGTGCGCGCCTTGGCCATTCCCATTGACCTGTCTGTCTGTTGCTTCCCCTTGAATCTTGTGAGCCGCCGCCGCCGCCGCCGCCGCCGCCGCCGCATCTGCCTCCTCTTTACTCTGAAACTCGGCCCAGTTGACACCACGCTCCTCCACCTCTGCCCGAATAAGAGCTATCCGCTCGGCCATGCGGTCAATGACCGCCTCGTTCTCCGTGATGGCATCGATGCAGTCCTGGTCCGGCCCCTGAGAAGCCTCGTCTCCGAGAGCTGTCGCTGACCCTTCGGCAAACGGTTTGAGTTGGTCGTTGGAGTATTGGAGGTGGGCGATGGAGTTGCGAATCTCGAGGACGTTGAGGTGTAGGGTCGAGGTGGAGAGGTCTTTGAGCGCGGCGGCAAAGCGACCGGGAGATATGGGCCGTGTATCGGCGGACATGGCGGTCGATTATACTTTTGCAACAGGGACAAATCTGGTCGCAAGCTCTGGAAGAAGAGAAGTTTGAGCTTGGGTGTCCGAAATGATTGATGCCGGGAGGGGCAAATGGCCAGGCAGCTGGGCGCAGACGTGGTGGGGGGAGAGGGGGGGTCGTCATCAATGGATCTCCACAGTAGACTTCCCGGGTGGCGTTTGGGACCCATGTCACTGCCTTTTTTATTTATTTTTCCGTTCAAGAACTGGAAGACTTGATCCTGCGAGGAACGCCCGGCCCGACAAAACACGTGTTAGGCACCGCGCGTGCAGCAGGTATTTCCTGTCGTCGAGAACGTCCTTCAGGATGAACGTCTTCACAATTGGCCCTGCGCCATGGGCGCTCCTGAGGATGGCGAGCCGAGGAGCCGTGGTGGCTGCGAGGACAGCACCCAAACCCGACGGCTCGATTGGTATTATACGGCGTCTGTCTACCGCCGCCTGGTCGCCATTGTGCACCATGCCGTGGTTGGAACCGACAACACGCGCGCCTTTGAGTCGACTGGATCGATTCCCCGGCCGCCGGACGCTCTTTTCCTCGACCAAGATTGTTCGAAACTACGAAGAGCTCCCCCGGGACTACCGCGACCAAGCCGGCCTACAGTTCAGCGCTAAAGACCTCTCCGAGGAACAAGTTCGCGGAATATTCGGGGCGGGATTTACAGCAGCCGCGGGGAACCGCCTTTTGCGCATCTTGCACGGGCGACGAGTCGCAGGTACTCTGGACGATCCGGCATTTGCGATTCACACGGCACAGTATCCAGAGGCATTGATTGCCAAGGGGCTGGCGTACTTGCGGCACACGGTTTCGGTGAATGAAGTCATGAATGCTGGGCTGAGGGCGGAAGATGAGCTCAACCAGATGGATCGAGACGTGGCGGAGCACGAGGCACAGGACACGACTGCCTCGTCCGGGGCAGATGCTACGGGCAAAGATGTAGTTGCCGAGGCGGACCCGGTGTACGGCCGGAGCTCATTCGACCAGATCCGAGCGCGGAATATTGCGAAACAAAAGGCCAGAGACAAGATGGCCGAGGAGGAGCGCTTGGCCAACGAGGCCCAGGAGCAAGTAGGCGTATCCGGAGCCCTGGCCAAGCGAG
Organism: Keithomyces neogunnii; assembly: GCA_020975405.1. Classification (NCBI taxonomy): domain Eukaryota; kingdom Fungi; phylum Ascomycota; class Sordariomycetes; order Hypocreales; family Clavicipitaceae; genus Keithomyces; species Keithomyces neogunnii. The sequence goes on along the minus strand of JAIOWQ010000002.1, from coordinate 4,408,711 downwards.
AAGACGGCACCCGAGCAATTACGAACCCGAAAGTGGCAGAGTACTACGAAAAGGCACAGTCCGAGTTGGAAGAGCCGCCGGAGATGAAGGCATGGGAGCGCATCCTGCCGTCTGCCACGGTTGTCGCATTGGTGCTCGGCTTCATGGCCGCCATTGCAATGGTGTACGAAGAGCCCATGCCGCGATACCGCCTCTTCCACGACATTTCCACGGCCCATGCCACCGTCGGCACACTGATTGCCATGAATGCGCTCATCTTCCTGGGCTGGCGCATTCCGCCGCTGTGGTCACTCTTCAACAAGCACATGATATTCGTCGTGGCCACCGTCAGACCACCCACGCTCTTTACCGCCATGTTCTCCCACACCAAACTGAGCCATATGCTGGTCAATATGATCCCGCTGTGGTTCATCGGCACCGCGCTCCACCAGGAGCTTGGCCGGGCGGACTTTCTCACTCTGTACCTGGGCTGTGGCTCAGTCGGGTTCCTGGGCAGCCTGGTCACGTACACGTTGAGAGGCTGGCTGACGGTCACGTCCCTGGGGGCCTCGGGCGCAACATTGGGTCTGTGTTCCGCCTACTTCTGGCAGCACAGAAACGACGGCTTCAAGATATTCGGCCTGCCCAAGGATGGGGTGCACGGAATCGTGTTCCTGGCCTTGATTACGGCGTTGCAAATGGCGGCGTTTGGAAGGACCAGGAAGCTCAAGGTGGATATCGCGTCGCATTTATCGGGCATGGTGGCCGGGATTCTGGGGATTGAGATGTTGAATAGGACCGGAAGGAGGAAGAAGAAGGATGGAGCCGGGCAGGAAAAGGGGAGGAAAGAGGTGATGAACATATGGGGCGCCGACGGAGCGAGGCGAAATTGAGGACAAGGATGACGGGAGGCATCATATTTGTTGTACTAGATACTTGGCGTTGCATAGACTTGTTCGAATCTCCTAGGTGTAAATATATTTGGTGGCACGGTGAAGACTTTTCATGATGCACTGATACTGCACAAGCGACGATTGTGTGTCTGTCTGACAAAATTGGGCTTCTTATCGCACATCGAGGTCAGAACGTGCAAGCTGCAAACAGCCCCTCTATTAAGCTATGTAGTAGAGCATTGTAGCCGGCACCAATCAGGCATCAAGGCCGAACCTGGGGTCTTTTGTCTTGAGAAAATCGCACTCGCGTTCTACGGAGGACAGCAGGAGGCCCCCAAAAATTCACATTGCTGTGAATGCCAATCGCTTCCCAGTACTCCGTACATAACATAAAGAAGCAAAACAGCATTGATGGTGACAGATATGGGGCTGGCGAATCAGAAGTGATGGGACTGCATCTTCTGGAAGTTAGTGGGGTGGTGAGACTAGGAGGTGCGTCTCCTGGGGAACGGGGGGGTGGGGACAGCCAGCGCCCTCGGATACCTCTAAGTAAGTACCAAGTACATGCTCACTGCGTGCCTGCGAACGGGGTCAGGGTACCCCGGGAGGAGCGCAAGAGGAAAAGAGTAATAAAAGGCGCAGAGAGGTGCGAAATGGGGTAAATGGCGGTGGCATCTGGCATCTCTCTCAGCCATGTTGCTCAGCTTGCGCAGAGTCGGGCACATTGACGGTAGTCCATACACGCAAGTAGCTAGGTACTTATCATACAGGCTGCTGGACATGGCATCCGTCGATGACTCGCTGGTGTTGATCGACTGTGCCGTTTTGTTCGGCTGCCATTCTCACTGATGCAAGTGTGCGGTGTGCGGGCTGTAGATTGGCACGGCTGGACCCACCCCGACTCGAGGGTCTCGAAGCGATGCCCTTCCGATTCTCAGTGTTTGCGCATGCGTGTTGTTTTTTTCGTGGGTGTGTGGAGCCGCATTCCGCATGCTAACGTTACTATAATTTTGCAAAGGACATGGCACGGGGGTGCCACCAGCCTGCACATGGATGGGCATCCCGTTTGAGGCATGGCATTGAGAGGGCTTGCTGAGCTGAGCTGGCCATATTATTGTATGCATCCTCCGCATTTGCAAACCTGGGATGCGCAAAATGGCAAATACACTGTTGCATGTCCAGCTGTCTCGGCATCAAAACCAATTGGCTGGTCACTTTGACACTTTGATCTCGGCAGTCAGAGTGCATCCTCGGTGCATCTGTTGCAGAAGAAGACATTGGACCAGACGGACGGCATGTGAGCAGAACAGCTCCGTCCGCTGACGCTAAACAACAAGTCAGCCATCAAAACTTGCCCGTTCCTTTGGCTGTGCCCTTTGCCCTTTTGGCATTGGGTCAAGTCGCCTCCCCCCCCTTCCCCCAAATCAGCCGCCATCCGCCTATCCGCCCTTGTCCACTCCCATTTCCGACCGTCTCCGCTTCGCTTGGCTTAGTCTGGTCTTGAGCGTCAACGACTATCCATCCAACTTTCCTTCAAAAACACATGTGTCCTTGCGAGTTGGCAACGACGACATTCAGGCGCACTCAACACTGACAGAACATCAACACACCAACCGTACGGCAAGGAAGAATCCGACTTGCCAACACATGTGTCTGTTTTCCTGCATAGTCTGACTCTCGGAGCCCCCATACACCTCTCGACTACTCAGCTCGCCGACAAACTGATTTCTGCTTGACACACGCACAACTCGTCACTCACGCGATGATCTAGCCTTTGGTCCTTCAGTTACGTTGGCTATTTTGGTTCCCCTGAGCCTTGCCGCCTCTTAAATTGCTCGCCCGCCCGCCTACTTTCTTCCAGTCTGTTCTTGTCCACCAACGCCAACTTGCCGCGTCTCTAGATTGTACGCGTCGGCAGGCCATGGAGACTACCTCGAGCCCGCCGTCAACCGCGACGGCGGCTTCAATCTCGATGCCTTCGTCGCCATTCTCATCGCCATTGTCGAAACTCTCGCAAACGCCATCTTTACCGGGCTCTCCCGACATGGGACCCGATGCCGGAGATGGCTATCCCTCACCCTCATCCACAACGGCATCGGGAACGCAGTCGCCCATCAAATTGGGCGACCCTGTTGACGACAGCCCGCGACCGGCCAAGAAGAGACGCATCACACCCCCGCGGGAGCGTACTACCACCTACCTCGACTTGATGAAGCCAAATGAGGAGTTTAGCCACGAGGACAATTTTCACATGGAGAGGCTGCTGAGCGCCCTGCGCAAGAAGAAGAAGATTGTTGTTGTGGCTGGTGCTGGCATTTCCGTGTCTGCTGGCATTCCCGACTTTCGTTCCTCGACTGGACTTTTTGCAACCCAACGCAGTCAAGATAAGCTCAAGGCGTCGGGCAAGCATCTTTTTGATGCGTCTGTTTACAAACACGAATCATCCACGTCGTCATTTCACACAATGGTCCGAGAGATGAGCGAAATGAGCAAGAACGCTCGGCCTACGCCATTTCACCACTTGCTGGCTTCGTTAGCCCAAGAAGGACGCTTGCTTCGCCTGTATTCACAGAATATCGACTGCATTGACACATCAATGAAACCCCTGCAGACGCAGATTCCCCTGGAGCCAAAGGCTCCCTGGCCTACCACTGTTCAGCTGCACGGGAGTCTTGACAAGATGGTGTGCACCAAGTGCGGCGATATTCAGCCGTTTCAAGGCGAAATCTTTGACGGGCCCGAGGCACCACTTTGCGAATCTTGCAAGAATCTCGACCAAGTGCGCACGGCTCATGCAGGCAAACGAAGTCACGGAATTGGAAGACTTAGACCGCGATTTGTGCTGTATAATGAATTCAACCCCGATGAGGATGCAATCGGTAATGTTATGCGGGCTGACTTGAGGACTCGACCGGATGCTGTGCTGGTGGTTGGCACCACCCTCAAAGTACCTGGGACACGTCGACTCGTGAAGCAGCTGTGTCAAGTTGCCCGTGGTCGAAAAGATGGCATCACCGCCTGGATCAACATAGACTCGGAGCCAAAGGTCCCCGAGTTCAAAGACTGCTGGGATCTCGTTGTCAAGTCAAAATGCGACAATATTGCCAGACTGGCAGCTCTGCCGCCATGGGACTGTGAGATTGGGGACGACTACTTGGTGTCTAGAGAACAGGAACGAGAGAGGCTCGTAACGCCGCCGACCAAATTCGAGGTCCAACTGGATGGCAAACCAACACCTGTGGTGCCCGTGGAGGATGTTCAAGCCATCCCGACGCCGCGTGCCAGCCCACCGCCCACAGGGAGGAAACCTTTGCCAGTGGCGAAACAGAGCAAGCTTCCATTTGGCACTCAGAAGCCGACAACCCCCAAGGCAGGGAAGATTGCCAAAGCCCGAAGCCGGAAGCCAAAGCAAGTCACAAAGACGCAACAAGCTCCCGCCAGTACCTTTTTGCAAACCTTCAAGGCATCCAAGAATCTATCAGAGCAGCCTGTTTCGGACAAGAAACTCGCCACTCGCACACCGCTTCCGGATGGTCAGCCTCTCAAGAAAGAGCCGCCTCATATGGTCATCTCGCTGCCATCACCTGGTCTGGATGTGCAGATCCCCGAGAAAATTGATGTTTCAACGAATAGCCTCACTTCTCCCACAACCCCCACAATGACAGAAAACCGTCTACGCGAAACTATATCACCGAAATCTGTTCCTAATAACATGCGCAATCTAATCGACGCGGCCTAGAGGTGGGGAACTCGAAGCATTGCTACGAACTGGGAGTTTCTAGATAAATCTTATGGAGTAAGGAAGGCAATGTCTCACAGACAAGCTGTGCTTTTGGTGTTTTGGTGTTTTGGTGTTTTGGTGTTTTGTGATCTGGTTGGGTCGGTTGCATAGAAGCTGGAGCGGGACCTGGTCGCTGCCGTGTATAGCTTGACCGATAATGGCCCTGCCCACCACATCTAAATGTACCCAAGGATACTGTGCTGAGCACAATATATAGGCTACAAGAAATATCCTTTATTGTCAAACTTGAGACATGAGCGATTGATACGGTAGTGATGGCAACGAGTGACTAGACATGAGCTGGCCGAGATGGGACATTGCAGTACAGCAGGGGACATGGACATTGGACGGCTACGTTGATTTCTAAGTTGTTGAGTGATTCATTCCTCGGAACTCGCTCAAGGTGCCCGTTGGCCGTGGCCAAGGTGCGCACGTGCGCCACCACGAAACTGCATACATGTACTCCGTACTGCCTTTGCGCTGTCTTTGCACCAGCCACCGGCATCAACAGTGTGCAATCGGGAGCCAACACTCGCACCAATCGTCATCTAGCGGTGACGGTCAAGACGGCATCTTCTTGATCTCGTTTCTTGCTGTTGTGCGTCGCCGTCATGTGCTTCCACCCTGACGGCCGAATACCAACCACGGCTATCCGACCCCCACGATGACGGAAGGATTGATCGCATCAAAGACGCGGGGACATTGGCTCAATCCGCCAATATGCAACAGTTGCAGGGAAGCAGATGACGTTTGGCGTCTGCGCCTAGTGTTGTGGCGTGCGGGGATGACGCGGGTGTAGCAAGTCAAGCCCCAGCCGGCCTGTTCAGCTTGTTGCTTCAACGACGGATGACCTTTGGCACCATGATGCTGCCAGCCTTTTGAAAATGGACTGTCGCAACGGCTATACGGCAGGGAAGAGGAACCTCGACGCTGGCCCTGGGGTGCAGCGCTCATCACATCGACCAACACCAGCATCTCTCCGCACCAACTTCCCCAATGGGTAAGTCGGACGCAATAGTGTCAAAAGATTGTGTGACAGGCTTGCATGGTTTGACAAGGCGAGGAACATTGGGAGCCATGAGGGGAAACGGGGTCAAGGCCATTGTGCATCGTGGGCACAAACCAGCTATATTACCCGGCTGCTTTCCTGCGAGAGCACTTGGATTGCAGCAATGTGAGCGAGACTCGAGGCTTTCCGCTGGCCCCTTACTGCAGCTACAATGAAGGGTAAGGCAGAACATACCGTGTCGAGCTCGAGAAAGTGTTCCTGCTCTCAAACATGATCCATTGCTATTATGAAACAAGTTCAAGCAGCCGATAATGGCCCAGGACCGTCCGCCATCAGCAATGTGCAACCTGAAAAGGAGCACTCTGTCACGGCCACTGCCCATGATGGCATTGACCAGGCCGAGGACATTGTGGATGCAGAGGCCGTTGGTGTACTGGTTGAAGCCATGTCCTTTCACAAGGGTAGTTGACACTCGCTGGCGTTGCCGCAATACCCTCTAACCAACTCCCGTGCTGCAGGACGACCCCAAACTTTGCCAGTGAAACCATGGCCCGAATCAAGCATCCGGTCCAAGGAGCCAATATTGCAGACTTGTCCTTTGAAGCCCGCACAGAGGCCTGCATGATCAAGTACCATTCTCCGTACCCGGAAGTCCGCTGCGTCACTGATCCCTTTGACGACGCCACGATCCCGGTTGAGACGTTCCGAGCGTACCTGCTGGGGCTTGTCTTCATAGCCGGCGCCACGGCCCTCAACACCTTCAGTCCCCGCCAGCCGGCCATCTTGGTCGGTTCAAACGTTCTCCAGCTGCTTGTTGCCCCATGCGGTCCTGTTCCTGGCCAAGGTGCTGCCGGATTGGGGCTGGCACTCGTTGAACCCCGGGCCGTGGTCGTACAAGGAGCAGATGTTTGCCACGATCATCTTTACCGTGGCCAACAACGTCGGAGGCACGTACTACATGTACCTTGTGCAGAAGCTCCCGCAGTATCTCAACCATGACTGGGTGTCGTTTGGCTATGAAATCGTGCTGGCGCTTGCTGTGCAATTCTTTGGCTTTGGCTTTGCCGGGCTGCTTCGGCGCTTCGTCGTCTTCCCCGTCAGTCATGACATTGTACAGCAAATCAAACACCACGTCTCCTTTGCTGCTGTCCTGGCATGTGGACGAGGGTACATGAGCAATATTGGATCAACGGCGTCAGCATCAGCCAAGGGCAAAGAGTAGTACGGCTCGAGGTTTTCGCAGCCAAGTGTATTCGCGCGCCGGGGGGGTATCTCCTTTCTAATCTTGTCCCCTAGTCTGTTATAAAACGTGACAATAAAAACATTATATAAAAACGTTACACGTGATATCCATTACTCGTTTCGCGGCCCAGACCAAGCACGCTACTTGATGTATATTTCCAACGTGTCCATGTCCATGACCTCTGCCTCGGCCATGGTGACGTGCTCTTCCAGCCTGTCGCCGTCGAGCCACACTCCCACCTCCTTGCCCTGGCCGACCGGACGCTGTGAGCAGAAACCCGTAATTAATGTCTCGACCGTCGTTTCCGGTCGCACCACCAGCCCCAGCTCGTCAAAGCCGCGGGCTTTGAGAACGACCCGGAACTTGACCTCGGGCGCGGGGGAGTCGTCTCGGGCTGCGTCGTCGCCTTGCTCGTCTGACAGCTCCCCTGCTTCCCTCCTGCGTCTCTGTTCTTCCCTTTCGCGCTCCATGCTTGAAAACAGGTCCACTGTCCACGCCTCCATGTGGACTCTTGTTCGCCCGTCGGCCAGGCCTTCGGTGCTGTTGTCGTCTACAGTGGCCTGTCCGTCCCCCCGAGGCCGAATGCCTAGGTTAAGCAAGGTGGAGGACGCGTACACCTTTCTTCTGCGCCACGTGAGCACGATTTCCTCGGGGTTCTCCACGTCCTGGAGGATTCCCTTGCGGTGCTGCAGCGTGAGCCAGGCGTTGCGGGCAAAGCGCAGTTTCTTGTCGTAGAGGAACTTGAATCGGCAGGGCTTGGCGTCGGGAATCGCGGACGTGACTAGAATTTCTATCGGGTCCTTAACCCTTTCTCCGTCGGGTCCGACGCTGAACATGGCCATGTCCAGGGCGCGCTGTTCCTCCGCCTTGCGAACGTAGTCGGCGAGCTCGTCGTCGTCGTCGTCTTTGTTGTTGTCATTGTCTGGCGCGGCAGAACTGGCATGGACAATCTCCAGGCTGAGAGACCGCCGTTGGTGAGAGCCTGCATCGTTTTGTACGCCATCGTCATCGTCATCCGAGTCGATAAGCACGATTGGCGCAGCACTTGGGGTAGCAGTCAGCCCTTGTCTGGGTTGAGAGCGTAGCAGCCGGGTAGAGGGCGAGTCGTCTCCTGCCAGGCCTGTGTTTGGTGTGTGGTCATTTGACTTTCCAGCCGAGGTTGAGTCCAGGCGCATTCGCTTCGACGCAGGGGGCGTGACCATTTCGCTTCAAGCAAGTCAGCTACGCAAAACCGCAAAACCTAGCCTTGAGCAGCGTGTACGAACCTCGCTCCTGTATCCGCTTCCCACGCAATGGAAGCAGCTGGTGTGCTAGCGCGAGCCAACTCAGGACTGGGTGACGGTGTGCCTGGCTCATCAATGCCATCGACATGGTCGTCCAGAGGTCTCTTGGGGGATGCCAACGACGTTGGATGTTGAAGTTGCTCCTTGTCCTCCTTTTGCTTCTGCTTCTGCTGCATCTTCTTCATCTTGCGTTGGCGCTCGGCAGCCATGATGGGTGCCATCTCCTTTGCTCTTCGAAACAAATCAAGGCCGTCATCTTGGTCATCGTTTCTAGCGTCTGTGTGTCCAGAGGGCGTCCCGAGTTGATGCGCCGCAGGCTTGCGCAAAGCCGTCGGCTTGAAGGGGAGCTTCTTGGCCTTGGGTCGCGGGGGCGTCGTCGCGTCGTGGCTCATGGCGGCGGTATGAAGTGGTATTGCAAATGGCAAGATTGACTGAGAGCCTTGTGAGAAGGCTGAGGGCCCAGACACAGCGCCGGGTTATGCATAACCAACCCGCTCGTGGTGCAGTTTCCCTTTGGTCGTCCAAGCTGCACGTTTCAAGGCTTTAAACGTTGCACAATGAACCGTCACCGGGCGCATGGATTGATTGAATGTAGAATGTTGCCTGAGTGGTTGTTGGTGAGTGGGGCACCGTCACAGTGCGAGCTTGGAAGCCGCCCCACACTGCAGCTGCACGGCTTGTCCAAATCTCATCAACAAGAACTGGAGCCTTGTTCTGCTCCATCAGCCCTTTGTTTCTGGCCTTGTCAGAGCAGCATCAGAACACAGCTCGAGCACCCGGAGACCCAACCCAGCCCTCCTGCCGCACATCATGTCGTCGGCAGAAAACGGAAGCGCTTCGCAAGGCGAGGGCAAGGACCCGTCCAGCTTCCTGAGCGACATTATCGGCAACCCCGTCATTGTGAAGCTCAACTCGGGAGTCATCTACAAGGGTGAGCCAAGACTGAAGCATGGCCACGCGCGGGCTGCGTGGGCGTAGGACGCGTCTTGTTGACTAACGGCTTTGTGGCGGGGCATAGGTGAATTGCAATCCGTGGACGGATACATGAACATTGCGCTGGAGAAGACGGAGGAGTACGTTAATGGCAAGAAGCGGAGAGACTACGGAGACGCCTTTGTGCGAGGAAACAATGGTGAGCGCAGACAATGTTCCTGGGTTGACCCTTACACGACACAGAGTAGCTGACCACGTGCCTAGTCATGTACATCTCAGCAGACTCATGAAATAGCAAGGGCGTGTGAATGCTTGAGCAGACGAATTGGACCAGACGTGTGTGTTGCCTGTGCGGCCCCCAGCATCAAGAGAGCTCACGCTCCAAGTCTGCTCGTCCATGCGTACGTCGTGAACCCATGGAACTCAACCTCCCCCTTGTCGTTCCAAACTTGATCTCCCGCGCCAACAATGTCGTCAAACTTGGCCTTGAACGCATCCTTGTCCGCGTCCTGAAGCACAGCTATCTGGCTCAGGGTTTGAATGCGCTCCCACAGCAAATCCTTGGTCCGCCAGGCCGTAAACGGAATCTTGTCCTGGCAAATGGGCGTCTGGAAGTACGGCGCGGGATCTCGGGCTTGCCGCTCAAACACGTCCTGCCACTTGCTGTCTCGGAACCGATTGTTTCCATCAGGCGGCAGCGCGAGAACGAGCCGCTTCATGTCGCTCTCCCACGAGGTGGAAGCATCCCAGTGCGCTGGCTGGTTATCTGCTCCAGCCGTGAGTCGCCGAGTCCGTTTGCAGGAGCGGGTGGGCGACACGTACAGTCCTCAATGTTCCAGATGACGCCGAGCTTGCCACCGGGGCGGAGCACGCGGTGAATCTCCTCTAATGCTGCCTCGTTTGCAAACCTGCGCTGTTAGCTCGGCCATGTCACTAGTTTCGCGGCGGATGCCTGCCTACCAATGGAACGACTGTCAAGTTATAAAATACCCCCTCGTTAGCAACGCCCATGTTGAGCCGGCCTTGAAAGAGAGCAGCGTAGCGTGGACAATACCTGAGCCGCAATAACCGCATCCGCCCACTGGTCACCCACACCCATGGCCGTGGCGAGACCGTCTTGAACCTCGACCGTGGCCAAGTGCCTGTCGGCGAGGGCCTGTCGCATCTTGGCCACGGGCTCCACGGCGATAATCTCGTACTGTTCCCCCCGGGCGGCCAGCACCTCTGTAAACTTGCCCGTGCCGGCCGCGAGGTCGATTATCTTTGCCTTGTGCTTGCCTGCTACGCCGAGATTGCGCAGCAGGCTCTCGACGGCTTCGCGTGGATACGAGGGGCGATGGACGTGATATGCAGCGGCATTGTCGAAGCCGGCTGTGGCGGCGTGGGCGACTTGTTGAGGTGGCATTCTGAGTCTTGATATACTTGCATGAAAATATTAAAAAGAAAAAAAAAATGGCATTCTTGGAATTTGTTGTACTTGTTTCCCTTTACAATTTATCCGAGCATTCATCGACGCCAGTCGGGGTGATTAGTGCAGGCTTATTGCCGCATTATCCCCGAGTAGACCGATCGAAACTACGAAGCTGGAATGCGCATGGTGAGCATTGACGAGCATTGCGGCGCTGTACGGAGTATACTTGGCCTGAATGGCTCGGATCATGGCAGCTGAATCCGCGGTGTGGATTTCTCGTCAATGGGGGATCCACACCCTATCCATCACAAATAAATCATGTCATATCGAACTTGAATTCCGTGCACCAACTGACTACATACATACATGCAATGAGATATACCCTAGCCGACATCGGACGCGAAGCAGAATCAGAATCCCGAGAGAGAGACCACGTCCATGCAATGCAATACAACACCCGTCTGATGACTCTGATCTAACCCCCCCCGAAAAAAAAAATCACCGCTTTTGCTTCTGCAGCTTGACCGGCCCCGGCCTCGACTGCAGCTCTATGCCCTGCTCCTGCTCTTCCGCCACGTGCATGGGTCTTGCGAATGGAAACTCGGGCATGACGCCAAATGTGCCAGCCGGGAGCACCTCAAACCCGGCGTTGAGTCTGCGGTGCGTCCTGTTGGCAAACACCTGAGCAGAGCCGTACACTTGCCTGGCATTGTCCAGGTTGCTCGCACTGCTCGAGTCCAGCGAGACGGCCCTTGAACGGGGCCTGTGCCAGGCCATTTGCTGGGCCGACATGGTGAAGCTTTTCTCTGAGCCCTGCAGGGACCGCGTGTTGGAACGAGGCTGTCCGGTTTCTGCATCATCCGTCGTTGGCATGTGTCGGGCGTCATCGGCATCGGTCTCAGACGTGGTCGCGGGCAGTGCTTGATGTGCCGCTCTGGACGATGAGGCAGGCGAGCTAGTAAATGTTAAACTGCATGATTTCCCGTTGTTCCGTCGACCGTGGTCCCCGGAGCCGTGCACAGTGGCCTCATCCGGGCTCGCTCCGCTGGCATCATCGACTGCCAAGGTCGCCGACGAAGCAATGTGGCTCGTTTCCTTGGATCTTCCCGAGGCTATCCATATACCGTCGACCTCGACCCCCTGCTCGATTGCTCGCACGCCAAACGGGACGCCCGCATACGTCAGGTGTCGTATCCCGCAGTGCTTCATCTCGGCGAGCCGCGCGCGACGTTCCTCGTCCACCAGCTCGTACTTGCGTACCTGTCGATTATTGTGCCACAGCTTGACCAGCCCGAGGATAAAGACCATGACGATACAGCACCCCAGGACCTGCAAGAAGGCGAGTCAGTCGGAAGCTGGCATCGTGGTATCGTGGCATCGCGGAAACGCAGCACTTACAAACGTCATTTGTTGCCATAACTGCCAGCGCACAAAGAAGGAAGTCATGACTTGAGCGGCCTTCCCTTCCCCTTCCCGCCAGCAGAGGTTGAATCAGGTGCGCGCGACGACAAAGCTGTGAGACGTCACCCGGCAATGGTGCTGGAGGAGAGACATGCTTGGAGGCCAAGATGCGGTGGCCGGATGGGATTTTTTGAAAGAAGGTGGCAAAGACGTGAGTGAGGGTACCGGCCCTGGCGTCACTTCACCATGATGTGGGATGGAGGGGGATGGAGGGGGATGGCGAGCAAAGAAAAAGCAGCAGGAGCCAACAAGGAATCCGTGTACGAGGACGGTTCCACCAAACACGTTGGGGATTGTCCCTGGTTTCTTGTTCCTTGGTTCGTTCTCCTGAGTCCTGGTTGTGTTGCCGAGTTCCAAGGCTGTTTGCCAATGAGGGCACTTTTGTTCTGCTTTGTTCTGCTGCATGCCCAGCACCGAGGTGCTGCAGAGCCTCTGAATACGGGCGACAGGGAGGCAACGAATGGGTTGCTGCGAGGCCATGATTGGCGCATGGCCACCTGCGGAACCTTGGCCAGTCTCGATTACTTGGAAGGCTCCATGCAACCCGTCGAGTTGCCGTTATTGATGAGACGACTTGTCAGGTGGCACGGCTGCGGCTTCTTGACAGCCGACAGCCTGGAAAAGCTGGCAGTGCGCGCCAAGAGTGCGTGGTCCGGGATGCTTCGCTTCACGTTGCACGGATGGATGAATGTCTGTCGCGTACTACAGCACCATAAACTAAGCTGTGTGTACTCCGTACGGAGTGCTTGGCAGCTCCCGGCGTCTTCTCTCACCGTCTCGTCACACCCAACGCCCTCGGGAACCCTTGCGCCAGGCAGCTTCTACTCCGTATACCAACACCAACAGCACCAACAACACCAATAACATCCGCAACAGCACCCACAGCACCCACAGCACCCACAACGCCCACAACCATGCCAGCAGCCAGGGCCAGCCAGGGCCAGCCTGGATGCCCCGTCCGTGTGCGTGCAAGTGGTCAGCAGCGGCAAGCGAGAGAATCAGTGCTCGAGACGGAGACGACGAAATCATCGTCAGTCTCATTCACAGTTGCTCCGCCGCCGCCATCGTATGCATCCCAAATCTGCTCGTCCTCGGGCTCCTACCAATGACCCACCACTGGCAACTCGGTTAGTTGGTTTGGCCATCAGAGGTACGGGGAAACCCAAATTCCTTACAATACTGAAAGGGGCCAGCTGCTCCACGAATCAACTTGACGTGATTTCTCGGCCAAGACCATGAAAAGACTTGCTTTGGTACCATAATGTTGCGTGTCATTTATGAAAGCAGCCAAGGAGCCAAGTTCCCGCCATTCGTGACCATCATGTCCTCTTTGTCACCAGCTTCAAGGGTACTCTGTCTCTTCGATTTCTGTCCCCATCTTTTGAACCACTGAGTTCCTTTCTCGTCAGAGCCCGACTGTTTTCTCATTTCGGGAGTGACCTGGGTCGTGAGAGGGACTCGCTTCATCGTGATAACGTCGGTACAAAATGGGTCGGCTGAGACAAGGCCATCGACAGTCACCATTACAGTACGCTGTACGCCGTATATCGGAAATACATGCAACACGCATGCCAAGGCCCAGTCATCAAAGACGTGTCGTCGAAACCAATTTCACCCTCCCTGTCCGAGAAAGCTGACCACCCACATGAAGCCCGGCAATCATCAATTGACGCATGCCACAGCACTGCCGCATATTCAGCCCCCACGATAGGCTCTGCTCGGATAGCCCACATGAGAGTGATTGCCTTCGACCCGCTGCTGGAGATGAATCCCGAGCACATTTAACCCTTGTTGCCCTGTGCCTTCGTCTCCCCCATCCTTTGACGGCCCAGTTCCATCAATCTATCCGGGACGTGATTTGGCAGCGACACTTGTTTGGCTTGCATCAGATGATGACTACTTTTCTGTGGCTGGTGGCACCCACGATTCGACACGGGTCTAGAGCCCTCCATCGGTAAGGCTGAAGACCAGCCAACCCGCACCGGGGCGTCCATGGCAAGTGCCGTGCCGTGTCGTTCATGCATATTTCAAACTTTGCTCCCTGTTGCACTCTTCTCTCCTCCGTAGCTTGACGAAAACAAGGCTCGAAATCAACGTGTGCCTACCCCTCAACGAGGCAGGGTTATGGTGGCGCTCTGCTATGTGCCCGCCACTCTCCAATGAAGGTCGAAGCTCGGTAGAGGTCAAAGCAAACCATTCGCCTACAAGGGCTTCAGGCAAGCATTTGCTTCAATATTGTGGCGGATATTGAGCCGCTGACGAAACAAACACGAAGGGACATGTGAGAATGCCACTTGCAAGGGTTCATGACTTTCCCGGCAACCCTATCATGACAATCACAATATAACACGGGGAGCAAGTGAGAGTCCCTGAGAAATGTATAAGACTGAGAGAAGCCGTCCCGTGCTGCGCAAAGTTGTCTTGTAATTCAGAGAACCAAACCCCCCCTGCATCTCGCTCAGAACAAACTCAAAGCACTCTTCTCTTGTTTCTTTTCCGGGTCGGGACCAGCACTTGCTTCTATAATCATGACTCCAACTTCAGACAAGTCGGTTATGCCGGGCGCCATGGACACGTCCTCCGACATGCATGGTGTTATGGAAACGCACCCAGAAGTCCCTGTTGCTGCCGAGTCGACCGTTTCGTATTCTCACCCATGCCATGCTGTCATGATTCCTGTAGATCCGTCCAAGATCAAGGACACACCTACCTTTGCCCAGGGCGATGCTGTTGATGTGACCCACGTCCACAACTATCTCAAGCACTACGGCTACATGCCGTTGGATGCAACAGCCTCCTCCAATGGAAAGGTCACAGAGGAGACCTCGGCTGCCATCAAGGCCTTCCAAGAGTTTTCCAATCTTGCCGTCGATGGCGTCTTTGGTCCCGAAACCAGGGACGTCATGGCCCAGGACCGCTGTGGATTTCCTGATCTCATCCAGTCGGTTGACTTTACCACTCTTGGTCCTTGGACCGACCGCAATATCAGATATTGTTTCGGAAAGCCGTCGTCGCAGATCAATGTCGATGTATGCAAGAACGCGATTCGACGGGCCCTGAACACGTGGGCAAACATTGGAGTCGGCTTGACATTCGCTGAGGTCGCGGCAGACCAGTCTCCAGAAGTCTTCATTGAATTCCGGCCTGCCAATGACCCAGACCATTCAATGGTTGGCGGTGTGCTTGCACATGCAGATTTCCCCCCAGGCTTCTCCGTCATCGTCAATAGTCTTCCATTGCCACTGCATTTCGACGATCAGGAACACAAATGGGTCGACGGCGCCGTGGCTGACTCGTTTGACATTGAGACTGTAGCCCTGCATGAGATGGGGCACATTCTAGGACTGGCTCACAGCAGTGTTGGAGGAGCAGTCATGTACCCATACATTTCTGAGAATCACATCAAGCGAGCCCTGACCGACGATGATAAGCAGGGTATTCGAAACTTGTACCCTGCGTGGAGAAATCTCGGGGGGTTGTACTACGGTATGCGTGAACCTTGTCAGCCTGTTTTGTGGCACTCGCTGACCATTGTCTTGTAGGCGTTCCAGCTGTGGTATCTTGGGCTGCTGGCAGAACTGATGTGTTCGTCAGAGGCACCAATAACGCCGTTTACCACAAGTGGCAAAACGGTGGCGGCACGCCTTGGGGACCCAGCGAGGGCGGATACGAGGACCTTGGGGGAACCATCTATGGTAACGTAACTGCCGTATCATGGGGCACTAATCGAATCGACCTCTTTGCCCTCGGCACAAACAACGCTTGCTGGCACAAGTGGTGGGACGGCACGGCGTGGAGAGGCTGGGAGTCCCTGGGCGGGGGCATTATAGGAGATATTTGTGCCGTCTCCTGGGGTGCTAACCGTCTTGACTTGTTCGTGCGCGGTATGAACAACTCGGTCTACACCAAGTCTTGGAACGGCAGCGCCTGGCTGCCCAGCATGACTGGATGGACTAATCTAGGCGGCACCATTGTTGGGGCCCCCAAGGCTGTCTGCTGGGGTCCTAACCGAATCGACGTCTTTGTGAGAGGCACCAACAATGGTGTATATCAGAAGACATGGAACGGATCCATTTGGCAGCCCTCGGTCACCGACTGGACCCGTCTTGGCGGCACAGTCATGGACGACATTGTTCCTGTTTCTGGGGCCGTGAATCGGCTCCATCTGTTTGTCCGAGGAACCAACAACGCCGTCTACCAGAAGAGTTGGAACGGCAGTGCCTGGGTGCCCTCTGCAACGGGTTGGAATAGCCTTGGAGGCGTCGTTATGTCAAGCCCATCTGCCGTTTCTTGGGGCGGCAACCGCATTACGGTGGCTGCTCAGGGCACCGACAATGCCGCCTATGTCAAGCGGTTCAATGGATCTGCCTGGGACAATTGGACGTCTATTGGAGGCGTCATTACCGATCCTCCGGTTATCGATCCCCGAGGGGAGGACAGGGTGGCTATATATGTTCGAGGAAGGAATGCTTCGCTGTACTCGTACGATTAGCTGCATCATGTGGCTTCCTAGCCACGGCCGCTGAGCAGATGTATGCTTAGGTTTTCATTTTAATTTGAATAACACCCTGCGCAAATCTCACACCCCAGTACATGGTTAACCAACGGAGACAAGTTACAGATGTCCTTTGGTATATGTGCACCCTCGACCTAGGCGGCTTTCGTATCCATGCGCTCAAACGCCCTCGCTGGCACATTGTTGCAGGCACAGAATTCATTGGGCCGCAGGTACAAAACCCTGCGGTTTTGCAGTTGTTTCAACCCGGATTGCTTGTATTTGCTCATCAAAGACGTGAAAGGCGAAGCTTGGGTATGCTGCTGGTGACGACTGGTAAGCCCGGAGCCCCAAGGGACACAAGATAGATCCGCTTAGTTGGATCGCGAATGGAACAATGCAGATGGCTTGTTCGATCTTGTCCATCGACGACATCATCAGAAGCCAGACCATGCATCACCCCACCCCCACGGTTCATCCCATGCTGGTCGATTGGTCAAGGCAACAAACGTTGGTCACGCCACCCGCCGTCCTCCATGATTCCGGTGTTGCACGACGTCAAAGGTGCTGTAAGTCCTGACACGGGGGGCTGACCGGCTAGGCTCTTGCTCAACCGACATGCTCGAACTGGTCCAAGATTGTTACCAGTGACGTGTGGGATGGGAATAGGAAGCGGGGCAACAACTCTGGCATCAGCACTGGCGCACGGAAATGTCTGTGTATTTGTCGGCTTCTGCGCCACAGAATGGAAGAACCAACCCGCTTCCAGGATTCCCCATCTTGCGCTGGACCGCTTGAGGCGTGTCCTTGCCCTCCAGGGCGAAGGCGCACCTCTCAGGGCCCCGCTGGTCGGGAATTGGGACTGAAATGCGGTTGCTGGAGGCTGGAAACGGCCTGAGCGTAGGATTTCCTCCGAGAACCCGTGAAGCACCCACACGAATTGCCGACGAGTCCTCGAGCGGAGGCCCGAGGGAGAGGACATCATCTCATCATGGCGGGGAGGGGGAGGTGAGCGAGATCCAGCCATGTGCAGCACACAGTGTCGCCCTTGGACCTGGGCAGGAGCGATTCAGTGCGCCCCACTGCCACGATTCGTAGCGTCCCTCTAGTTGGACGCAAGTGAGCTGACGGCGACCCAGATTCCGCATCTGAGCCTTCTACTGGGCCTCAACAGCGCCCATGTGTCGAGTCTTGGCGGCGCTGTTCAATTGGTCCCCCAGCGCCCAGAAAGTCAATGTCCAGGTCTGGTCCCCTTCAATCGACGGCTCCATCTGCTAAGACGCCCCGTCTCGTTTTTAAAAAGAACGGTCCATTCCCATCGCCCATGCCGGAAGCAATTATTTACTGAAAGTGGTCCTCCTCACTTAAGAGTCCTTTACCTCGGACACTCTACCTAGATCTTTGTCCATCTCCCGCACACGCGTTTCTATTGTCTAGACTTAGAGAGCCTCCCCACACTCGGCAGTTTCAATTCGCAAAGTGCAACCTCCATCGTCAGTCACCAACATGCCCATCCGGAATCCTTTCGCGCGTCGCACCGGCGGTGCCACCCATGACGAGAACCTGCACCCAGAACGAGAAAACCCCCATCCAGGGTTCGAGCGTGTTGATACTGTTGGATCCAAAGCTTCTTCGGGCCTCAGCATTCGAAGCAACAAGAGCTATGATAATGGCGAATACAAGATGAGTGGTGCGTGACCTGGGCTCATGATTCCCCCCCGCCACAGCCGCCTGCGATGCTGTCTTGTCACCGCATGTTGCCACCACACTTCCCAGCTGCATGGTGTCAAAACGTTGATGCAGGATTTCAGTCACAAGATGATCAAGCTAACTCTTTGGCCCTTTGGGTTAAATAGTTGTAAACGATAGTGGAGTGTATCTTCCGGTATGTCGGCGCTGCTGCATCGGCTATTGCATGGCCCCCTGGTGCTTGAGACTGATTCGTTCTGACTTTGCCCTACAAAACAGCCCTCGCCTCCTGAGGACAAGGGTCAATGGTCTCGCAAGTATCTGACCTCGAGAGCCTCAACCGAAACGGGAAGCAGTCTCGGTGATATTGAGCACTTCCCCATATCTCGCGAATCGTTCGACTCTTACCGAAGATCATTTGTTAGTCTTGACCCCCCCCCCCCCGGCCCCCCCCGGGGTCTCGGCGCAAGCTGTAGTTAACGCAACGACTGGTATCAGGACGTCACAGCACGATCGCCCATTCTTTCCCATGACGGGCTTGGACGACAGAGCCTCGACTCTGCCAGGCTTCGCCGTCTCCCCAGATCTGCAATTGACCGCAAGTTCGAGCGCGAGCCGCCCACCACTGAGGAAGGGTTCGAGGATGTTGGCCTGGAGGACCATAAGCAGCCGCCACGAAAGCGAGGCTTCTTCTCCAAGCTTACAGAATCGCAAGATTCGAATGCGCAGCCGACAGTCTCGCGGTTTTTGATGCCCGGGCGCAAACGCGGACAGAGCGGCCAAGGTTCAGAGCTCGGCACCATGGACTATCCTAAGATGTCGGAGGAGACACGAAGCTAAGTTGACAATTTCTGCAGCGTGCATGATTTAAACCTAGTTGGGATTGTACAAGGTGCATGGGAGTCACGCGTCGACTCGCGTGATTTGCCCCGAGAATGAGGGTTTGGCGTTACAGTTTTTAGTGGTGGGAGTATGCTTGATATTGCCGTCACTCGTCTTGATAGACTTGGCTTTGGTTGGGATACAGCGGTGTAGCTTTCGCGGGACCGCATTGTAAGATGTGCATGGATTGGAACAGGCTTTTTGCCATGCTGCAATGACTTAATGATAATAATATCAATGATGACTTATTGACTAGCCATGTCTGGTTGCACGACGCATATACCAATTGGAATTGGAATACGCCAATGGCTTAGTTCTATATTTGCCTACCTACCTTCGCGCGCAGCCCCTGTTTTTGGTGACAGTTCTGGTAACAAACTGCTGTCTTGTAATAGATAAAAATTACGATACAGCCCACATGACTATTATAAATTGATTACAAGACAGCACTTTGTCACCAAACCTGTCACCAAAAACAGGGGTGGCGCGCCATGGTACCTAGGTACCTAGGTAGGTAGGTAGGTAAAGTACTTAGCTAAAGTAGGTACTTATGTACTTTACCTATGCATGTGGGGTACAAAGATTGTCTAGGCCATGCAGAGGGACCCTTTATGGTCTCCGAGACAAAAGAGCACCGTATCCGCACAACATGAAGGTGCCGCTGAACGTCGATGTTAAAAAGCCTTTGGCCATTGTCACGCAATTCACGATGACCGTGTTCTTTTGTCATTCGCGCCCTCCGGCTGGGGACGACTCGGCCCCGCCAACACTGGGCCGCTGCTCCACCAAGCCGCAAAACAGGGGACTAGTCCTGATGGCAATTTGCGTCTTTGCCCGTTCTCAGATCTCAGCTGCCTCGTTGTTCCTGGAACTTATCTGTAACAGTCCGGAGCCATTACTACTTGCCCACCTCAAACTTCAGACATCTGGCCGACTTTGTGGGCTACTCTGAGCCGTCCCTGACCATTCCTACATCCGGTCATCGGAGCGCATCTCATTTGTCCAACCATGGCACCCCCAGCAAGCGGAGTTCCGGTCGAGGAGATTGCACGACTCTCACTGTCGTCGCAGACGGTGCATGCCGATGACTTCATCTCTGCGCATAGGGCTGTGGCGCCGGCTATGCATGTTAGCACGACGTTTCGATATAGTGATGATCCCGCAGAATTGAAGCACAATGCGGATCCGAGCAAACTGGGGGATTGGAACAATCCGGATGTGAGTGCATGAGACCGAGCCTGCTCTCTGGTCAAGACGCGCTTTCGTTTTATTTCTTCTTGTCGTCTTTTGGAACAAAAAGTGGCAGACGTGGCCGTGATTTGGTGTGCTGACTGTTGCTTGTAGCCCAACGCTCCATTGGATTCGCACATTTATTCGCGAGACTCCAACCCCAACACCACTCGTCTCGAGGCTGTTCTTTCGAGCATCCTCGGCGGTCCCTCCATCACCTATGCTTCCGGCCTGGCGGCATTTCACGCCATGCTGATCCGGCTCAACCCCAAGCGCATCGCCATTGGCGAAGGTTACCACGGCTGTCATGGCGTCATCAAGGTTGTTTCTCGCCTCACCGGTCTCCAGAAGCTGCCCTTGGACTGCGACGCTTCAGAACTAGGACCCGGAGACATCATCCACGTGGAAACCCCGTTGAACCCCACAGGCGAAGCCCGCAACCTCCAGTACTACGCCGACAGGGCGCACAAGGTCGGTGCCTATCTGACTGTTGATGCTACATTTGGGCCGCCGCCGCTTCAAAATCCCCTCGACTTCGGGGCCGACGTCATCATGCACAGCGGAACAAAGTACATTGGAGGACACTCGGATATGCTGTGCGGAGTGCTGACGGTTCGTCCCGGAAACCGCTGGGCCAGGGAACTGCGCGAGGAGCGCCTTGTTCTCGGCTCCGTCATGGGCAACATGGAAGGCTGGCTGGGACTCAGATCTCTCCGAACCCTGGAACTCCGAGTCACTCGACAGAGCCAGACGGCGGCGGCACTCGTCAAATGGCTCTCCGGCCAGCTTGACGACAAATCCAGCACAGTCGGGCAGCTCGTCGAGAGGATTCACCACGCCAGCTTGCAGCCCGAAGCAGCCGAGGAGGGCAGCTGGCTCAGGAAACAGATGCCCGCTGGCTACGGACCAGTATTTGCCATTGTCATGAAGGAAATGGACCTGGCCAAGAAGCTCCCCAGCAAGCTGCATCTGTTCCACCACGCCACCAGCCTTGGAGGTGTCGAAAGCCTCATCGAGTGGCGGGCCATGACGGATCCGCACGTTGACCAGAGGCTGTTGCGGGTGAGCATTGGCGTCGAAGGGCTTGAGGATTTGAAGAGCGATTTTGAGCAAGCATTTGAGGCCTTGAAGAAGTAGTTGAGAGACCAACTGCACCAGCATCGGCACCCAACGGCGCCGTTGCACAATCAATAGAGTACAAAATCAACCCATGTCACACCACAGTTCTGCTCGCACTCTTGCCGTCGGAAGTGATGCGATGCTGCCAGACGTTGAAATTCGAAATGTGCAAGAGCAGCCGTGCAGACGGAAATGGTCAAGTTCGTCCCATATGCCAGATACGTCAAGTTTTGGAAGCTTCATGGCAGTTCTCCCTGCCAAAGACCCGCTACGTTCCTCTCCCGCCCCCTGTCAGCACCCGCACCCACCCAATGGCATCAAGCTCCTCCATCGGCCAGTATTCGAGGGTAGAAAAAAGTGGCCGCCAGGGGCAGCTCAGCAACTGCGAAATCCTTGGTATCCCCTTCTTCCCACGGGGGCAATCCATCTCCATCGACAACAAGCGCACGTTATGCTCGTCAGATGATTGAATAGCGCCCGCCCATCCGTCAACTCGCAACCTGCGCCTCGCACGTCGCCTCTTGCCTGCACCTCCAACCTCCCCCCCCACTCTCAAATGTCCTGATGCCGCGTCTCGCCCTCTTCCGTCTGCCGACCAAGCTCCGGCGGCAGGTGCGTCGCAACAGGATGACGACGCTCACTCTCCTCGCCATCCTCGCCGTGCTGCTCATCTTCCCCATCTACTCGATATACTGCATATACAAGCCTCCCAAGGCGCTGATAGGGTACCTCCGCCAGAAATACCCGGATGTCCTCTTCGAGGTGTCGACGGAGGAGAAAATAGTCGCCCTCTCGCTCGACGACAGCCCCTCGGCGTACACGGGCGAGATCATGGACGTGCTGAAGGAGTACGGGGCCCATGCCACCTTCTTCGTCATCGGGTCGCAGGTGCCCAGCCGCGAGGAGACGCTGCGGGCCTTGATCCGCGAGGGCCATGAGCTTGCCAATCACGGCATGCACGACGAGCCCGCCAGCAAGCTTAGCATGGACGAGCTCGAGAGGCAGGTCAAGGAGGTCAAGGGAAAGCTTGTGGCCGCGTATGAGGCCGAGGGGAAAATCCTGCCCAACAATTACTACCGTCCCGGGTCCGGCTTCTTCAACTACCACATGCGCGACATGTTGGGGAACAGAGGCTTCAGAATCACACTGGGCAGCGTGTATCCCCACGACCCGCAAATCCCGTACCCCAAGAGGAACGCGAAGCATATTCTGAGCATGGTGCATCCCGGTGCCATCATCATCTGCCACGACAGGAGGGAGTGGACGGCACCCATGCTCAAGATGATACTGCCCGAGTTGATCAAGTCGGGGTACAAGATTGTTACTATTAGCGACCTTGTCAAGAGCATTGAGCCATTGGGTGGGCGGTGATTTCCTTTTTCTTCCGTCGATACCTGTTGAATCTCTACACACTGGTCGGCCGGCCATATTTACATCACGGCGCAAAGGGTGTTTGGAATCGGAGTTGCTTGGTTTTGCATGTGTGATTTGGGCTACAGACGGGAATGTCTCACATGCGGTACTTGACCATACCGCGCTTCGGCTAGGCTTGTCAATAGGCGGTTGATTTGGCACTTGCCGCCCGGAGCAATCATTGCAAGGGAGTCTGTCCTTGATCACAGGGGTGTTGTCTTGTGGAGAGCGCACCCCTTGTCATGTATCAGTAATGTAATAAGGGAAATAAAAAGAGCGCACAGCTGTTGCGATATTCTGCTGGATAGCGTCAATATGCATCCGTAAAAGTTGACAAGTCAGCCAACAGCTAGACATTTTTCTAACAATAGTCCAACAGCTATCGAACTTGCACAATACGGCATATAAATGCCACGGTCTGATGTATCCAAGATTGCAACTCAGAGTCTACGAAACACATCTCCCTAATACCTGCCTCCCTTGGTTATACACCATCGCGCGCCAACGGGTTTTTGGGCGACTATCATCACTCTAATAAGACTTGAAAACACTTAAAGACTCCACATCAGAACAATAGAGCTGCCTTGTAATCGATAATAAGCTAGTGGCCGTCATCAGAAGACCCCTTGGCGTGCGAGGGTACTTACCTCTTAGCACTTTAGTACTTTGGTACTCATGGGATCGCGCCAAGCAAACCTCGCAATGCATAACCCATGTGGTCGTGGGATCAGTGGGGGCGGACTCCTCCATCCCATCTGTGAGTTGCCACGGCTGAGCGTTCAAGCAAGAAACCAGGTGTAGCATGCGCTTGACACGATGCAACCCTGCGCCCCCCCCCCTTCCCCTGTCACAAACCATACAGGTCATGCTATGCAAACACTACACTTGGGCTGGAGTCGACGCAAACAATCACCTACCTACCTAGGTAGGCAAGTACCAACTAGAATGTGACATGTGCATGTGTACGCAGTAAAGAACGCGGGGAAAATCAAGCCCGGCCGTATCTGACACACGACCCAGTTGTCTGGGACAAAGAAGACTGGCGGCAGACTGACACAAAAGCGTCCATAAGTAAAGACGGCCAGGTTATCACGGTCAACATCTTGGCCAGGGACATTCGGTTAGCAAAGGGAAACGAAATCCATTCATCAATACAACTGCCTGAATGAGCGTGCAGAGTCATCATGAATGCTCCAGGCGCTACGTACTGCCAACTTTGAAATTTGGCCCAAAACTATATCCACATCGCAGCGTAGAAATCGTCAGCCATGTCTGATCTCTGTATAAAACGCCTTCTACCATGACTAAAATTCTTGCCTCTTTTGCCCGAGGAACCCAGCCCTGGCGAGGCTGGCATCTGTAGTCTGTCCGAAAATTCCATCCATTCTGGTCCCGCAAGTTCCACTGCTTGACCCAGCAGAAAGAGGACGCATAGGGCGAAGCGTGCCAGCCAAATTTCTTCGCTTCTATACTAAAAAATGATTGCCTCCAATATGTACAGGAAAAGACGATATATCACAATCTTTGTTGCGTGGGGCCGCTGGTTGCCTTGCTAGATCCAGAGCGGCGCGGGGGCCGCGGCATGACTTCGTTCCGGGAAGAACATTGCCGAGAGACCTTGTATAGCGCTCAAGTAGTCGTCTGGGCTAATCTTCTTGAGGCCCCGAGCGTTGAGATATTGCTGCTCCTCGTCGATTACGTCAAGGAGAGTGCCACTGCCCGTGCCAGTGCCCGTGCTATACTCCTCTGCAAGCTCCGTGACCTGAGCCAACTCCTGTCCAAAAGGATTAGAGTGGGGTTCCTTGGTCTGAAGTTGGCTAAAAGCGGTCGAGGGAGCCGGCGGCGGTGGCAGCGGCGCAGAGATGGTCACTTGCTTCTGGGAAAGCGACGATGGGGACTGCGAAACCGATGAGGCCCGGGTAGAAGTTGAAGGCGGCCGTGAGAATAGCTGACCGCCCTTTGTGAAGATGGAGTTGTCCGAGTCTCGAGACATGCGCGAAACTGATATCTGGCGAGCAATGGCGTCATACGAATTCTTCTTGGTGTGTGAGGGAGAACGCTTTGGAATGGCGGGCGCATCTGCCTCGAGGGCTGAAGTTGCCGACGACGTGCCTGCTGGTTTGAAGTAACAAGACAAGTGATTCGGCTCCGGCGAGGAGGGGACGTCGGGGCTGGTGGGGGGCGTGGAATCCGTCATAGATTGAGATTCGGCTTCTGACCCTGACTTGCTGCCAGTCGAGTTGCTGCGAGTCGGGCGAGCAATGTCGGGCGCATTGTAGGAGAGCATGTTGGTAGTGTGCAGCAGCTGTACTGGCGCTGAGATCTTGTCACGGATGCTGAAGGCGGCAGCCTTGGTGGTGTTGCTTCGCTGGGGAATTTTGGTCCCATCGGCCATGTCGCTGCCGCCTCGCAGGCGGCGAGTGGTAAACGCACGAGAGAGCGACATGTTTGAGGGATTGACTGGCAAACAGCGAAGGTGGAAGAGTTCAGGAAATCGTGGGAAGGGTGCCCCAAGGCTATTTTAGACCCTGGCCTGCAAAGTATAATGCGGCTCGCACAAAGGCCGAGACGTTGGGATCTGTAACCTACTTGCCAACCAAGCTATCAAGCGCGGCCACCACGAGCAAGTGAAGAGGATCACACTTGCAAGTGATTCAGGTTGGGAACGTTACAGAGGGTTGCGTCGGTTGGAAGAGGCGGTGGCTAGCGTGACCGAGGGCAATCAGCGTGGCCTAGAAGGCGCTCACAGTTGCACCCAACGGCTAAAGGAGGAAGGTGGCTCCCCGCACTGCGTAGGCAGCTGCAGTCGTTAGTCGACAAGAGCACAAAGGCCAGATCCGGGGTCGAGGTGAATGGCGCCGAGATACAAAGCCCCTGTGAGTCGTGACGATGGTCCTTAATAGTCGGGTTGGCCCAAGTTTGGTCCTCAGGAAGAGTGCGTGGCGAAGCGTGCGACAGTTCTGGATGTGATCAGGACCAGTTGGCTATCCTTGTCAATGATAATTGGTAGGCAGTAGTGCTGCGACGGGCAAGAAGTAGCGAGATACCCTTGGCTGTGCTTCAACACAATGAGCTAATACGTGACACGCACTGAAGAGTCCAGTCCCAGTGTCGTTCAAGAAAAGACAAGAAAAAAAATCGCCACAGGTGAACAGGCGATGACCGAATGTCGAGGTTGAATGAGATGAAGATGAGCTCAAGTGAGAGTAGACTCGTCTGATTTGTCGAGAGAATGGTGATCAAGTCGCAGGCGGTACTGGTAGTCTGCGGTTGAGTAGAAAAAAAAGGAGAGATCAATGTCGACGACTTGGAGTATACAGCGTTGATGTGATACGTCCAAAGAGGTCAAGTTGGAGTTTCGCTGGTAATACCGGTTCTGTACTGGGCGAGAGAGAGCGAAAACCGAACTGCCCAAGAATCAACGTGGGTTTCAAAAGGAACGAATATCAGGGTGCGCAGAATCAGCCACGTAAAACTCAGAGAGAGAGAGCGCGAGATACGTAGACGTGGATGTGCACAAACACTGCAAGAAGCGAAAAGATGGGAAGAGGCGAGCCTGTCGACAGGAAGGGTAGATGTAAAGACGAAGAGATTCGAGGAAATCGAGCATCGCAAGCCCTCTTGGACATGGGGGGGGGGGGGGGGGGGGCAATCAAAAGGTATAGGTATTTGGCCACACTTTAACGCCGCTGCAGGGACAGATAGAATGGACTTCACTTCATCTTCATCCAGGGCGCGCACCCCCACCCTCCCTACAATTGTTCCTATTCGGCTTACCTTCCGCTCTAAAATCTTTCTTCTGGGGCCCCAGCGAGCGTTCCCCTTCCACATGAAAGCTTCGCCTTGCCCCCTTGCTGCCTTGCCCTAGCGAAGACTTTAGATGCACACTGGTTCGACTGGGTATGACAGTCAAGGCGCTTGGCGGGCGGACGGTGGGTGGGACCTTGCAAGGTGGGACAAGTGATCCCCTCTGAGCCAATAGAAACTAACGTGGCCATGCAACCTGGTAAGTTGGCCAGGGATGGGCCGTCCATGAGAAGCCAGGACATTGAAGGGACAAGAGAAGGACTGTTGTGTCTTTTCCTCCAGCCGCTCCGTTCGCGATAAATTCTGAGTTTGAAATGATACCAAATAGAGTGCGCAGCTATTTACTCTTGATGGGAGTATTGTTTGTGCAAGGATGGGGACATGCCCGTCTGTTATTGTTGTTGTTGTTTGCTGCTTGATTCCCAACTGAATTTGATGCCTGCCTAGTGCCGAGTCTGTCCCCCATTTGGGCACCACAACTTTTGGACTCCGCCGCGTGGCGTTTTGGTTTCTTCACCTGCAGGCCTGCAGGAAACGACTTTTTCCTAACCTATTACTCAGTGCACGACTTGTTGCAGCTGCCAGTTGTGCTGGCAACCTGTGGACGGACCACGTACCGCCGCCCTCTTCCCAGGCCCGTTGGCGTCGTGCTGTGTATCTGTACATGTACCTGCGTGATGGATGGCCACATCTGCATGTGCGACTGGTAGGTAATATTATGCGAGGGGATGCTTCGTCACAGCTCAAGCAATGTACCTAGGTAGTTGAGGCCGTCCCTCCAGATGGCCCTTTGTCGCAAAGCAAAGCAAAGCAAGCACCTTACGCACCATCTACCAGCCCGGGGAGGACTTGCCATGGCCCGGTATCAGAGCAAGGTTTCCAGGGCCCCTGTTGATGGTGCTGGTTCATCCAGCCAAGTCACGCATGGGGGAAACCCTTCAAACAAATCCATGGAGTGACGGCGATGGCACCCCCATCCGTCGACCAGGGCATCCCATTGGCCTGGTTTGCGGAATCATGGGTGGTCCGACCAGTTTCAGAGTTTTGCGTGGCGTGGGCGGTGCCTGCACAAGCTTGCGTCTCACCCGCCAATCAACACCCGGGAGTCCCTGCAAATACTTCCGTCGGCTGCCGCCCGTGCACGCGTCGGGTTGAGGTCAGCTCATGGAGGACTTGGGTGGCCCTTGGGAGACAGCTGCATGGCCGGCGCTCCTGATGTTTCTTGCATGTTATTTTTGGACCTCGTCTCCTTTTGCCAGTGTATATGTACATCGGCAGAAATTCTGAGCCAAGCGTTGATCCCGCAACCGTGAGATCATGTCACCTCGCCATCATCCTGCCTTGCCAAACAGGGAAGCAACCCAGTACACGCCCTAGCCTGCTCAAACTTGCCGCAACTGTAATTAATAGTCGTTTCCTGTGTTTATCGGCCTATAGTTCCCCATTGTGAACCTTGCTTACGACACTCCATAATACGACCCCTCTCAATTCTCACAATTATCAGAGCAAGTCCAGCTCGTCGCCATGTATTGGATCAATATAACTGCTGCAAGCCGAGGACGTGTTGTTTCTTTGTCAGAAGCTTTGCAATTTTATTTCTCACCCAAAAACAAGCCACAGTCAAAAATAGTCCATCCCATACAATACAAAGAAAAAGAAAATAGAGGCAAGCGCAACATCCTCTTTGTTTGCGCATGCATTTGGCCCACTCTTTTTTTGTTCCTTTCGCCATGTTATGTACTCCGTATGTATGGTGCGCGCGATTCGTCACGCGTTCGTCTTGGCCTCGCCTACCAGGAAAAGGTCCACTTGTCATGTTTCGGCACGGGTAGTAAATTAAAGTCGCGGATCTTGTATGAAACCCTGGCGTTCGGTACTTTTTGCGCGAGGGCTCTTGTGAGCCCCGAGCTGGTATCCTCGAAGCGATGACTTCATGTGCAGTAACCAAGCTATCTGGAGACATCGATCGGCTACTAATGTTGTATGTGCATATGGCCGCATGTCAAATAACGCAAGGTCCGCATGCAGAAAATGGGTCTCGGTTGATGAACCCTGTTGACCCGGGTGCAGAAGAGTCCACTCTGGAGAACCCAGGAGAGTTGTAATAAATTGTACGTAGTATTAGGTGCCCCAAATACCCTGCCAAGTCTTTCAACCGTCATTATTGGATGCATGAATCAAAATGGCTTCATCAATGACCATGCTCAGCAGAGTGCTGACTTGATTTGTCTTCCCAAATTACTCCCATGTGCTAAAAGTTGGCTGGGAATGTTGCAGCTCTTGCTTTTGGTCCTTCGCTAGTCTATAAAAAATTATGGCATAAGCTACACAGGATATGTCCAATCGCAAAACGCCGTCACCCGGTTCACTAGGAAATTAGCAGCCGTCTCAACAAATGATCAAGTCATGTCTTGGTTTCTTTCTTTTCCTTTTCCAATTATCGGTTCCGCAGGTTAATCCTCGTCCATAGACTCTCCATCCTCGTCCTGCCCGTCACCGTCTTCCTCGGACGAACTGCTCTCGTTCTCCTCCACTCCAATCAGGCGGTCCTCGGGTGCGTCTTCCTTCAAAGCGGGCAGCTTGTGCGCAAAGACGCTGCGGACGGCAGCATTGGTGCTGGTATCCCACACTTGCATGTTTCCATTGCTGCCTGCAACAGCCAGGCGGAATCCCACCTCAGCATCAGGCGCAAACGTCGTGGCAAAGACTTTGCCAACATCCAAGTTGCGCGAAACAACCATTGAGGGGCCAGTAGCTTGGATGTTCCACAGCTTGACGGTTCTGTCGGTAGATCCAGTGGCCATGAAGCCCGGGATTATGCTGTTGATATCAAAGGAAGAGACGGATTCGTCGTGCGCTTGCAGGGTCCAGACGGATTTGGTGGCGGCGGGGTTTGAAGGCGCATTTCGAACATCATGGTAGTGAATGCAGCCGTTCTCAGTCGAGACGAAGAAGTAATTTGAGTCATGAGGATCCCAACGTACGTTCTCGACATCACTTTCTACACCCCAGCGAGGTACCTTGGCATCGGGTGCCCTCATGTCAGCCGCTACAATGGTGCGATCGTAACTGCCGCTGAGAAGAACTGTTGCTTCTTTGCTGTGCCAGGCCAGGGAGCAGACCTTGTCGGTGTGATAAGAATAAGACTTGGCGCATTGCGTCGTGTTCAAATCCCATAGCTTGACAGTCTTGTCCGCGGATGCCGACGCTAGCAAATTGCGATGTTGTCTGTTGGCAGCGAGGGAGAGAACAGCATCCACGTGGTGCGAGTCGTTGGCCTTGGCCTTCTTGGCCTTCTTGCTCTTCTTCTTTTCGCCAGACTCTGTGTTTGCGCCTTGTCCAAGAATGGCGTTCGGGTACATGCAGTCGATGGTGTCTAGATCCCAAATCTCGATATCTGGGTCCAGGGTTCCAACAGCCACGTAACTACCCTTGCCCCCCTTCTCGCCAGTGGAATCGTTGACGGGCATATCGAGCCACTCGAGGGCAAGAGGAATAGCGGGCAGCATGATATCGTGATGCACGTAGATGTTGTCGCCTTCATCTTCGAAAACGTAGACTTCGAGATGAGCGAGCTCATCCTCTACCTTGGCGGAGAGGATGAGATTATCCGTCGCGAGGATTTGAAGATCTTCTTTTTCTTCGTCATCATCCTCGTCCTTCAAAGTAATGTATGGATCCTCCTTGTTAGATCCGTGGTAGGCCAATGCCTTCAGGTTTCCAAACATGCTCATCCCAGTTCCATCGGCAAGTGCTTCGGTTTCTTCGTTGTCGTCATCGTCATCATAATGTTCTAGGTCGTACTCTTTAAGGTCGTCATCGTCATATCTGGCGGAAGTTAGTAACCTGTCTGGCAGTTCTTGTCCGAAGTGGGTGACCGACTTGACTTCGGCAGTTGTCCTTTCGCCTTCAACTTCCATACTCTCATCATTCTCTACCTTTTCCTGTCCTTCGTCTGAGCCATGCTCCTCTTGTGCCTCCTTCAAGTCCTCCGCAGCGTCGTCCAGCTGCAGCTTTGCCAGCTCTGCTATCCGCTCAAACTCTTCCTCATCCAAGGTGTACTTTTTTGGGAAAGGGGCCGCGAATCCGCGAGGGACCCATTGAGCGGCCGTAATCATCGACATCTTGACCGGCTGAGTATCCTTTCCTCTTTTTTTTTTTGGGCGCGTTTCCCAGTTCAGGAGCGGTGCACTAGGAAGTTCAACCCAACCCAGTACGAAAATTTGGCCTGGCCGAATCCAAAAATTTTGATAGTGGGGTTTATCGATAAGAAAGCTTGCCACGTTCTCGCAAAGTCCCTGGTCGGCAAAACTCCGCGACCCGTACACATGGCTAACTCCATTCCTGTCAAGCTGCTCAGTCACGCCAATGGCTTGCTGCTTGACAACACAATTGGCAACGCAAGGCGGCATCCGGTGACGAAAATGGCCGGTGACAGGGACTATGACGGATTCAACCCAAAAAGGAGGAGATTGGACTCGTCGCGACCTCCACACAAATTTCAGGATGTTTCTCGCGGCTCAACACCACGAGCTCAATCGAGCTACGCCGCCACCCCAGCCAGAGACTCCAATCAGCAAGGACCAGACGAAGAAGAGATGCTAGCATTGGATCGGGACTGGTACGGAGGAGACGAGATTGGCGGGCATGCATTCGGAGACGACACCCATAACCCATTCGCGTCCTACGAAATGTCCGCCTGGGAAAGCCAGCAACATGAATCTGCGAAAGCCGAGAAGATGGCAAGTCGGTACGATGCGAGACAAGAACAGCGTCGGAGAGAGAATGATGCTTGGGAAACAAACAGAATGCTGGTCTCCGGTGTTGCTCAACGGAGGGATATGGCGTCAGATTTTGACGATGAAGAAGCGACTCGAGTGCATTTACTGGTACACGACCTTCGACCTCCGTTTCTCGATGGACGCACCATCTTTACGAAGCAACTTGAGCCCGTCCCCGCCGTCAGAGACTACCAAAGCGACATGGCTGTGTTCAGTCGAAAGGGCAGCAAAGTTGTTAGAGAGGCTCGTCAGCAGAGCGAGCGCCAAAAACAGGCCCAACAGGCAACAAGCATGGCGGGGACGACGCTTGGCAACATCATGGGCGCCAAGGACAACGACGAAGACAGCGCACTGCCTGGACCCGGCGAGGACGGTGCCGAAAAGAGCCAACCGAAAAGTAACAAGTTCAGCGAGCACATGAACAGATCCAAGGGCGCCAGTGACTTCAGCAGAAGCAAGACCCTTCAAGAACAGCGCCAATATCTGCCAGCGTTTGCGGTCCGCGAGGAACTCCTCAGAGTCATCAGAGAGAACCAAGTTACCATTGTCATTGGTGAGACGGGTTCCGGCAAGACCACGCAGCTAACACAGTTTCTATACGAGGACGGGTATGGGCGAACCGGCATGATTGGTTGTACGCAGCCTCGACGTGTTGCTGCTATGAGTGTAGCCAAGCGCGTTGCTGAAGAAATGGAAGTTGAGCTGGGTACGACTTGCGGATATGCTATTCGATTCGAGGACCACACCAGCAAAGAGACCGTCATCAAGTATCTCACCGAAGGTATCCTGCTCAGGGAATCTCTCAATGAGCCTGATTTGGACAGGTACTCTTGCATAATCATGGATGAGGCGCACGAACGGGCCTTGAACACGGATATCTTGTTGGGACTGTTCAAGAAGATTCTTCAACGACGGCGTGATCTCAAGCTCATCGTGACCTCGGCCACCATGAACGCGAAACGATTCTCCGATTTCTTTGGCGGTGCTCCAGAATTCACAATTCCCGGACGGACATTTCCGGTCGATGTCATGTTTCATCGATCGCCTGTCGAGGACTATGTGGACCAGGCAGTCCAGCAAGTGCTCGCTATTCATGTGTCCATGGATCAAGGCGACATCTTGGTGTTCATGACGGGACAGGAAGATATCGAAATAACCTGTGAGCTGGTACAGAGGCGGCTGGATGCACTGAATGACGCACCAAAACTCAGCATTCTTCCCATCTACAGTCAAATGCCGGCAGATCTGCAGGCCAAGATTTTCGACCGGGCGGCGCCGGGAGTGCGAAAGTGTATTGTGGCGACGAATATTGCCGAGACGAGTTTGACGGTCGACGGCATCAAGTATGTGGTGGACGCAGGATACTCCAAAATGAAGGTATACAACCCCAAGATGGGCATGGACACGCTTCAAATCACGCCCATCTCACAGGCAAATGCTTCCCAGCGTTCTGGTCGCGCTGGGCGGACAGGGCCGGGAAAGGCCTTTCGCCTCTACACGGAAAAGGCGTTCAAGGAGGAGCTGTACCTGCAGACGATTCCCGAAGTACAGCGCACAAACCTTTCCAACACGGTTTTGATGCTGAAGTCGCTGGGTGTCAAGGACCTGCTCGACTTTGACTTTATGGACCCGCCGCCTCAAGACACTATTTCCACGTCCATGTTTGACCTCTGGGCGCTGGGCGCCTTGGACAACTTGGGCGAGCTCACGGAATTGGGGCGCAAGATGAGCGCGTTTCCCATGGATCCGTCCCTGGCCAAGGTTCTCATTACGGCCGAGCAGTACGGCTGCAGCGAAGAAATGATTACCATTGTCTCCATGCTCTCGGTTCCCAACGTGTTCTACAGACCAAAGGAGCGTCAGGACGAGGCAGACGCTCAGCGAGAAAAGTTCTGGGTGCACGAATCAGACCACTTGACCTATCTCCAAGTCTACCAGGCGTGGAAGGCGCACGGCTTCTCGGACGGGTGGTGCATCAAGCACTTTTTGCACTCGAAATCGCTGCGTCGCGCCAAAGAGGTCAGGGAGCAGATTGTGGACATTGTCAAGTCTCAGGGCATGGAGGTCAACAGCTGCGGCATGGACTGGGACATTATCCGCAAATGCATCTGCTCGGGCTACTACCACCAGGCGGCCAAGTACAAGGGCTCGGGCGAGTACATCAACCTCCGCACCAACCTGGCTGTTCAGCTTCATCCCACCTCTGCCCTCTACGCCGGCCACCCGCCCGACTACGTCGTTTACCACGAACTGATTCTCACCTCAAAGGTGTACGTCTCCACCGTCACGGCAGTCGATCCGCACTGGCTGGCAGATCTGGGTGGCGTCTTCTACTCTGTCAAGGAGAAGGGGTACTCGATCCGGAACAAGCGCATCACGGAAACGGAGTTTAATCGCAAGATGGAGATTGAGGCCAAAATGGCCGAGGACAAGCGGAGGGACGAGGAACGCAAGCGGGCGGAAGAAGAGCGGGCGACCAAGAAGAAGGCTCCCAGCACCGACGGCAAGAAGATTGTCACCCAGGGCGCGGTCAAGAAGCCCGTCATCAAAAGACGGGGCCGGGGTTTTTGAACAAGACAGCTTCGGCGCCTCGTGTGCATGTATGTATATGAATGTTGATATTTGACGCAAAGCGATGCATTTTTCTTGCTTTCTTCATCATCTTGGACAAATGATACCAGAATACAGATGCACATCAGTCAGTCTCAATGGCGTATGGAGAAACTCTCTTCCCCCTCAACGACCTGGCGATCCTCCTGCGTGAGCTGCACCACCCTGGCGTGTCGCGGTCCATGGTCGACGTCTTTTAGAAACTTGGCCAGAGTCTCCTCGTCGCCTTGCGCCTCTCCTTCCACCTGCAAATCAGGTCAGTCGTGCCAGTACACTCTTTGGCTTCCCAAAGTGCAAAAGCCCAACCTTGTTATCAGGCGTGTTTCTGCACCACCCCGTGATTCCATAATCCTGGGCTCGTTTTCTCGTAAAGTACCTGCACACGGTTACTTACTCCCATCTGTTTCTGGCCCCGTTCCTATGCAAGCAAGTACCTGAATCCGACACCTGACAAGATCAGCTTGCTTCTGGCCCTTGTACCGTCGCCACTTACCCTGCACGACACCGCCGTGAGCGACAAAATATACCTGATGCATTCATTAGCTTGTCAGTCCAAACCCGCTTTGCACAACAAACTTGCCCGTCTCATCGTGGATGCATGGGGTTGGTTGTAGTGGCCAAGATGGATCCCGGGGTCCGCCAAAATCTCGGGCTATCGATAGCAAAAAGCCCACCCGCCCCCGATCCATGCACACCCTTTCAGCCTCGCAACAACCAACCACGACCCCATCCACAACTCACAATGGACGACGACCAGGCGATAAAGTTCCGGTCATCAAAGAACCGAAAAGCATACCGACGACGCGACGGCGACGGCGACGACGCGGCACAGAACAGCGATGAAGTAGCCGTCACAAACGCAATGCGCATCCGCGCCGCCCGCAGGCCTCGTCCGCGCGGCGTGGCATTCGGCGCGACTCCCCCCGCAGGCGACTCGCAGGCCCTCGTTGCGACAGCAGAGCAGGACAGGCCCGCGGCCAAGAGCATACCGGATCGATTCATGCACCAGACCGGCCTGGTGGCGACGCTCAACGACCGACACATGTACGTTGTGCGGGCCGGGAGGGGGGCGCGGGACTGCTCCAAATCATCCTCACAAGCAGCAAGCTAATCATTCAGGAACGAATATATAGAGTCTCGCCTGTCCAGCCGCGCCCCAGGGCCTTCTTCATCTGACGCCTCCGCCGCCAGGGATGCAGACACAAAGGCGCCCACTGGCCTGGACCCCGCCAGCGAGCCCACCAAGCTGGGCAAGCTCGTCGAGGTAGATGTTCCCCTGGACCTGCGACAGGCTCAGAAGCGCAAGCTGGAACCGGAGCATTCGAAACCCAGGCGTGGCCGGAATCGTCGTGGAAGCGACGACGTTAAACGAGACCAGCTCGTCGAAGCCTTTCTTCGCGAAAATAGACGTACGTCTTCTCTTTGGTCACGCACCCGTCGGAATCTGGCCTTGAGCATTTCTCCTGCCTTTGACAATGCATCGATATTGGTACATCAAGTATTTCAAGCATAGCTACGGAGCTAACCACGAGCCCAACAGTGGATGTATATGATTTCCCTGTACAAAGCAATCCCATGACCAGAGGCGACGACACCTCCGCCGATGACCGCATGGCAGACGAGTTCCGCCAACGATACTTGGACGAAGTCGCCGCCCGGCGCCAGAAGAGACGGCCAGTACAGACGGCAAAAAAGCAGCAACAGCAACCCGCGGAAAACGTGCTGAAAGGACCAAAGCTGGGTGGCAGTCGCAATCAGAGGGCCGCTGCACGGGACATGTTGCTAAAACAGGAAAAGGAGAAAACCGGGAGGAGGTTTTGACTGGCAATATCTGCAACAGGCTTCGCGTATTGGATATGGGGCGCAACGGCATTTTCTATTCTTAGACATTTGATTTGGACGGAAACTGTACTATACCCATTGATTAAATCAATCAAAAGGCAAAATACTCGCGCAGCCTGATTCTAACGACAAACGTTTTAGGCCAAAATTCGAATTTTATCCGAGTACAAAAAGTACCTAGTATAAAGGATCGGAGCGTCGTCTCAACATTAACAGCAAAAAGTCGTACCCAGAGAAATAGTGGCCATTGTGGCCAATCAACATCGTCAGACATCAGACAAACAAGTCCTCCAAGCCGGTACCGGATATCCAACGGTCCGTTTTATCCCATGACTAAACGCCAGCATCCACTGAAAGAACCAAGCAACTACGAAATCGACATGTCATGTGAGACGAGGCATCGGACGAGTGAGAAACTCGACATGGCCTGCACAACTTTGTGACGGGCCAGTGATAAGGTGCCGCGTAGAAACAAAGCAGCCCCCCAGGTAGAGATATGATGAATTGCAGACCCACTGAGTGTAACAACAAAACAGATAAAGCGGGACAAGGATAACAAAACAGAACCCTGTACGGAGTATGATAGGCGGGACTTCCAATATACGCCGGCGTATCAAGCCCATCCTAGAATTTCGATGAGGCGCACAAAAGTGAGATAAGGGAGGGAAAAGAGTCTTAACCGTCACATAAAAGTAATTCATCTGATGTCGAGCTGGAAAGGCTTGAACCGGCCGCCGATGGTAGCACAGCGCGGGCACTTCCTACGGGCTCCATGTTCTGCCATGAGCACCTCAACACATGCCGGACACAGGCCGCAGATGCATTCGGTACAGGCGTAGGAGCTCTTGAGCAGCGATATGCTCTGGCAAGCTGCACAGTATATCTCTGTGTGCTGCGATGATGCATAGATTGGCGACGAATCGGATAGGCCGCGTGATCCAATGTGGAAATTCTCACCGCTCTCACCGCTCTCAACAGACGGGAAAGGGTCGATGCTGTCCTGGTTGTACGAGGGGGGTGTCAGGGCCTGTTGCAGAGGAGACGCTTGGTAGCTTGACGGGTGGAACTGGTGCTGAGAGAATGGTGGCAAGGAAGCTCGATGAATTGATATTGGAGACTGAGGGACCTGCAACATAGTAAATACGTCTGCCAGTTGAGCCAAGAGTTGTGTCTGGCGGCCTCTTACCGGTGTGCGATCCTCATCCAGGTCACCAGCTGCAGATGCCGCTTGATCCGCCGCGTCTATGAGGTCCTCCCATCGTTTACCAAAGTCCGCCGACGGCTCTGCCGACAGGGCCTTGCGGTCGTTGGCAGGTCTAAATCGATCTTCGTTTTGGAAGCGTCGAAGCCAATCGGCAGTAGACCCGCGTGAGTTCTTCTTCTTGTGGTTGGACTCCCGTCCACGCTTCGTTATGGATTGCTTGCGTGGGCGATTCGGACCCAGTGGCCTCTGAAGAGGAGGAAGTGTTGACGATCGACCGGGAGGGGAGTTGGCGAGCAATGACGGAAGAATTTCACGCTGACGGTTAATGTTGGATGTGTAAGGATCGCTCGTAATGTCGTTATTGGGCAGATGCAAGGGGGGGAGCTCAATAGATGTTCGGGGAATGCGGCGACCATCGGAATCAGAGTAGTAGCCCTAGATGCGGCAAGGAGAAAACCAACTTGTCAGTGGCAGACACGGATGAGCCTTTTTTGATAGAGGGTGGAATATGACAGCGAGACAACTAGATTGACTTACCTCCGAATCCGTGTCTCTTTCTGATTTGATGCCATGGAGCTCGGCCAGGGCTGCAGCAGCACTTGCTGTGCCTAGCATTGGACCACTACCGCTTGTCGTGTACTCATCGCTGTGGCGGGGAGTGGCGGGGTTGCTAGAGCCATCACGATAATAGTTCCGTCGGTCATGAGCGCCTATAATGGGACAAGTGTTAGCAACTAGCAGCTTGCCACATGTGAAAATAGGACATGGCAAGGGCACAAACTCTGGGGCGTTGAAGTCGGGGCTTGGTCAGCTCGACGTTCCGTCGGCGGAGAGTTGATCATGAGCAGAAAGCTCTCTTCAGTTGCAGGAAGCTTAGGAATGTAGTGTTCCGGGTGAGCTCGACGAATGTGCTCCTGCATCGAGCGGTAGCGTTTCTCCTAAAAATTAACAATAAAAAGACGCAAGTCAGAGCTGAGAGAAGAGAAACGGTTTCTAAAGCTGTAGGAGTGAGAGCAGGGGCAAACCCTGCGGCTAAGTGCGTGTGAAAAGAATGCTTGATTGATTGAGAGACGCTGTTGCTTGGCCTCCACGGGACCCTCGGGTAGGTCGTGCAACGCAGGAGCCATGAGGGAACCCAAGTCAGTGGACAGGAGGCACTTACACCAATGCATCGCTTGCGACAGTGTGAACCATCTTGATTGTGGAGCGGACAAACAACCTCATTGTTGGCGTCGGTGATTGAGAAGGACGAGGTCAACGACGTCCTCGGCGGCATCTTGATTGACCCCACCATGCGCCCGAGGCAGGTTCGGCGTAGTGGGGGAAGGAGGACTGGTGAGAATGAAGCCGAATAAAATGAACTGTAGCCTCAGTCAATTGCTGCAAGGAAGCTATGGCCAAACTTTGGCATCGCCTTGCGATGAGAATGCGAATCGAGCCAACGGTAATGGAGCCAGCCGCGGCAGGGCTGTCGCAAGGGTGATGATTCGAAAGTAGGTATGAGGTGCTTCTCGGGACAGGACCAACTCGGAGACTGCGCGGACCAAGTATTGCGAGGGCGACTTCCAGGCTCGGGGGTAATGATGAAAAGCAAAAGTATAGAATTGAGAGAGACACTCGAAAAGAATCCAGTCAAGCCTTTGGCCAGCTCGGTGTTGGACTTGTGAGGATGTGGCAAGCAAGACTAGATGTGAGAGCTGGAACGTGGATCTCTTGGGAGAGTCGGATATCGGATAAGGTGTATTTGAGCGTCTGTTGGGTGTAAAGTTAAACTATGAGAAGATTTGGTGGGATAGGTATAGGTGGTTTTAGATTGGACAACTAGGAGGAGGCGCCGACGAATGTTGAGTTTCGGGGACGAAAGAGCTTAACAAGCTGCGGCAGGAGCAGACACAACTTGGAAATGCTGTACTGCGGTGTCGCAATATCTGCAAAAATAAGTCTCTCTCAACGGTCAAGAAGCCCTGGGACAAGTGGGTGTCGGTCGCAGACAAGCATCCAATGTAGGGCAAGAAGAAGAATAAGAAGGAAAAAAGAGGTTCAAAGTTGCAGGTCGCGGGTTGCATCTGCCAGGGAAGCTGAGGAAAGCTTCAGCCGGGAGGCAACATTACCAAGCACCAGGGTCCAGCAGGTAGAGATGGAGGGTGAGCAGGACGAGTAAGAAAGCACTTTAGCGATTCAAAAAGAGAGGAGCAAAGTGGGAGTTTGGAGCATAGGTGGGGACGGGTCTGCTGAGGTCGACGACGAGGGAATGTACTCCGTAGATGATGGGCAATGGAGGAACTGCCTGGGACTCTGGGTCCCTGTTGGAGCGGTGGGCGGTTTAGCTTGGATGCGATGGGCTCTTTTTGCAGCGACCCAGGGAGGAAGGAGAAGTCGTCTAGCGGGTGGACAGGTATGGGCAGGTATGGATGGGGGCTTGTTGAGGCACAAAGTACGCACAAGTGACTTTGGACCTATGCAGCCAATTCGCAAAGCTATGGTCTCGAAGCCCTTGGAGCCCAGCGTTTCCCATCCCGGCGCTCCGTAGCGCCTCAATCGTCAGAACAGTGTGCAGTTCGGGGACCCTAACTACTCATGTGCTAGTTGACTAGGACGTTGGAGGGTATAGTTTTTGCTCTGGGTCAATGGCAGCTCCTCTGAACGTGTGCTGGACGGGGTCAGCTCGTTGATACTGCGCCCGGCCGACCAATGGGGAGCTCTGCATTGCTATGATGTCGGAGCTCCATCCTGGAATCTGGGTCCCCGCGTTCAAAGCTAGATGGGACCAGTGCGAAGAACTTGCACTGTCGTGCGAGCTTCAATCAGCAGGACAGTGAGCTGCAAAGACACGATCAGCTGTCTCCGCCACAACGACAAAGCTTTTCTTCCGACGTGCCTTTGCAGCACACCCCACAGCGCTCGCCTGAGACCCTAAGACGGGGTCTGTTGGTGGTCAAGGCGCCCACGAGGCGTCTGGCGCAGACATTCAAAGCGCCCTTAGCATTAATGGCAGCAAATGACAGACATGCAAAGAGCATACACCCAGCTCTAGGCCGTCTCGATCTGATGTGTGTACTGCCTCTTTTCAATCTGCCGCTGCGTATACAGAGTACCCTCAGACTGACTCGGACGTGGTGCTGGTGGCGGGGCCTGATGGGCGAATTCTACGACTAGTTCGTCTGGGGCCGCCGAAAGCGAATCATGGAAGAACTGCTCGGTAAGCTTTTTTTTCCCTTCTATCGTCCTGCTCTCTCTTAGCCCGCGAGGCCCGTCATCCTCTGTCATTGCATTATCCTCGGCAATGAGTGGCTGTCGGATTGCATGGGTGATGAAAGAAAAAAAGAGTGGTTGGAACAACACCCTCAACGGAGAGCTCCATCCATGAGCTTGCCCTAGCTTCCCAGCAAGGAGCTGGAGACGAGCTCCAAAGCTCCTGCTTGTTGGTACGGAGCCTAGCAGGTCCTGGTGCCATGTGGGCACGAATGACGAGAGCTGCTGCATAAAAATACCCTGCAACTTCAGACTCTATGCACAGGCTTTTAGCTGTAGTGGCAATGCTGGCGGTCGACCTTTGGTGGATCCCTTGTGGGGACAACTGCCATTGAGAAGAATGGCTGGTATAATATCTCTCAAGACGCAGAGCACAGCGAAGAGTGCAAGGCGTGACTGATCAAAGCCCAGATAATGGAGCACACAGCCCGGAGACCAGCGCAGAAATTGTCACGGAGCTTCCGCAATTTGTGGTAAAGTTTGCCGGTTATTAGACGTTTTCCACATATTGTTTGGGCGCCTCAATGCAGAAACAGAGCTGCTATAATAAATCGCTCTGATGCACTCTATAGGTGCCTACCTAAGATATGAGGCGTGGGCGTGCGTCGAACATGAAGCATTCACTTTTGTGCCGATCAGTTTACTGCTCTTAATCTTTTGCACCACTAGGGATCAACGGCAGTGTTCATGCTGTCAAGGATTGGCCTCGATCAAACTCCTCTGCGCAAGGACCCCTCTGCACCAGTGTTGCTCACATACGGAGTACAGAGACCGGCATGTGTCGCGGCTTGGAACATGGAATGGTGTAACGAAGAAGAGACCAGAAGAACGGTTGGAATCTCTGGTGTCTGGTGCCACGATAAGGCGATATGGAGCTGCCGACAACATGGGATGTCTTTTTGGGCTAAAGTGGGAGACTGACCTGCGGGTCCGACAGCATCCGCCACCAAGTTTGGAAGAAATTCCGGCTCTGAAAGCTAGAGCTCTTCCGGTTTCCTGTTTCTTGCACGCTAGTAGAAGACTGCTGTCGCCCACTTGAGCAGCTCCAGATGAGTGCTCGATTTGCTCTATCGTTCGGCAACGCACGTTAGTGTGGTCATGATTCAGACTGTCACTTTTCTGCCCCTCTTGTCGGTCGCTTTGGTCAACTCTTCCAAGTCAGTTCTCTCGCCTGACTCGATGGCGACTACCTTTTGCTCATGCCCCTGGATTACTGTGAAGGAGGGATGGCTTGTCTCGATGTCGGCCCAATCGCCACCCACCCTTCAATGCCCCGTGCCAGGCCGTCGGGGGGGAGCTGCCCGTCGCACTGTTCCGCACCATTGACCTCACTCAGCTCATGTTCCGCCTAATAAAGTCGTTATAACCATGCCCTGGATCATGCTGGCTCCTAGCACAGCACCGGTCCTGCAGGTGGCACACTCGACGAGATTGGAGGATTCTAGCAAATGCTGCCTCTCGCTTGGTATAGAAACAGGCGTGTGTCTAAGCCGAATATAGCCCTGAGTGGTTGTGTTCTCCGTCAAGCCCGAGGATGGGCGTGTTTATTGTTCCATCGTTGCCCTCAGATGAAAATGTCAATCGTGTCTCCCTTTGGCGAACAGAGAGACCTGTGAGTCGGTAGGCCCTTGGTGCATGTACAAAAATGTATCAGTCAACGCCGCTGACCAGACAGCTTTTGTCGCAATTGCCAGGCGGTGACCCCGCGTGGGACTCACGAGGGTCTAGAATAAACCAATAACATTGCATCGCCCCCCTCTCTAGTGGGGCAAGTCTCCTTGAACTGGCGTAGTCCTGTGCGCTCCTTCCCAAGTTCACCACCACCATGTGATAGCATCTGACCTGCTTGCACCTGGAAGGCGCAGGAGCAATGAGGCAGGCACACAGGCACCCAGATATGGGGCGGTAGGGATCATGGACTTTGGGGTTTATGCTTCTAGCACCAAGGTACTTGGGCATCTGGATTTTTACGCCCTGGCGTTTTGTATTTGGGTCGTTCAATGTTATTTCCCAGGTTTATGCCCCATGATGCCCCATCTACCTAACAAGTACTAAGTCAAGTATGATTTGTGATGCTCTACAAGCTACCAAGACCTGGGGCTCCCGCTCTTGTTTATGAGCAACCAGGCCTATAACAATTAATTACCCGCCTCTTTTGCCTCTTGGCTTGCGTGTTCAATCAACATGGGCTCTGCCTGAAGCCTCATGGATGTGCCTGGTCGACTGGCATGTACACGTAGATCTTTGTTTTACAACCAAGGCATTTGGAATTCAACCACCCTACACACCACCATCGCGCAACAACAGGCCATTGCTCGTCCTCTGGTCCTTGTCTAAATGCCTTGTTTTGTCGTCCAAAATCACATCTCCGGACCACTGTGGCGATGGAGCTTTTCTGCCTCGCCCCGTTGCACCGAGGCGGCATCATGAGGCTCATCATAAATGTAACAAAACGTCGACTGTGCTCGTTTGATTTCTTCCTGGGCCGCAGCAATGAGGCCCAGCAAACTATGCTGGCTCTCCAAGACAGTGACGGAATGTGCTCATCAAAACGCAGTAGTATACCAAGTACGCACTAGGTCACCGGCACGAACTTGAATATATAAAACAGAGTGTTGTTGACAAAGGAGCAGAAATGGCGAGATCCAAGACTGAGAGGACGTGTGTCACCGGTGACTGCGCAGAGCCTTTCTCGATTTGAGCGCCAGGTCAAGCTCGCCAAGCCGGGACAATGGCGCTCACGATACGCCAGCTCAATGGAGATGCCTCGCTTCTCCTTACTTTCCAACCGATTATGCCCGATGCCATCGGAGGAGCTGGAATCACCCAGCCATTCCGAGTTCTCCTTGATCCGTGGCTCGTAGGGCCGTCGCATATCCTGCATTCAAAGATTTCCTCAACCACACGTAGACATGAGGCGTGCGTTTCCTCTCTGCGAGAACTGCCCGAGCCGGATTTAGTCATCATCAGCAATAGTCGCAGTGATCATTGCAACGAGGCCACGCTCAGGCAACTCGCACCGGACGGCAAAAGGACTCTTATACTAGCGGAGCCTGCAGCCGCGAAGCTGATTCGAAGTTGGAAATACTTTGATCAAGACAAAGTCTTGACCCTTGAACGGTGGCAGGAACCCCGGCAAACTGGCAAAGATGCCGTCATCAGAGTGCCCATTCCTTCAAGGCTGATTGGGGGAGACGAAGGTCAAGTCACCGTCGCCTTTATTACGCAGCGCAAAGACACAAGGGGCCTTCATTCAGCCATTGGTATAACATATAGGCCAGCCTGTTCGGAGATGTCAGCCCCTCGACGGCCCATGACGGCCACATCAAGGCCCTTGTCCGGCTCTATTTCTCGCATGACCAGCCTCGTCAACCTTCACATTCTCGAAAACCTCGACTCGCCTATTCTGCCGCCCATTCCTGCATTTGCACCGCTCGGGCAGCCAGCGAGTCGAGTCCCAGGTACACTGCGGACTGCCCGGTCCATCGCCTCGCTGTCTCCCCATACCAGGGACAGAGGCGTGTCGGTCATATACTCCCCTCATGGCATCCCGTATCGCGCCATCGAACCATATGCAACATCTCACCTTGTTGCGGAAGCAGCACTACCACTCACGGCACTGCTGCATTGCTTCGACGCCGTCACTCAGCCGTGGTGGCTCGGTGGAAACATCACTAGCGGCTTCCACGACGGCCGGGAGACTGTGGCCAAGCTCGGTGCCAGGGCGTGGATTAGCACGTACGACGGCGACAAGCTAATCGGTGGTCTGGCCAGTCGGTTGACTAGGAGGGAAAAGCACAATGCAGATGAGGTGCGCGGCTTCGTCCACGCCGCAACAAATGGCCGTGTCGATTACACACGCACACTAGGATCGAGGAGCACGGGCAAGATGGACAGGCCAACCGCAATAATGGCCCTCGCCGTTGGTGAAGAGGTTGCTTT
Organism: Keithomyces neogunnii; assembly: GCA_020975405.1. Lineage (NCBI taxonomy): Eukaryota > Fungi > Ascomycota > Sordariomycetes > Hypocreales > Clavicipitaceae > Keithomyces > Keithomyces neogunnii. The sequence continues at coordinate 4,364,452 of JAIOWQ010000002.1, read as the reverse complement.
GACGAGCGAGGGAGTATGGGAAATTGAACGTGAAACGCCTTCGCCAACGGAGCCCGACGAGCTCAGTCACCACTTGAGTACTCGTCGTATGCTATATGGCAATGACTCCAGGGAAAGTCTAGACTTTTTAGATGGCACGAGCTCGCACCTGACATAGCATGGCAACCAGCATTCAGTTTGAGGCTCTGTTGATCCAAGCAGGCCCAGGAAACTTGAACAACCGTCGTTCCCTGCTATATGTCACGTTGTACTCTTTACCAGAATCGTATTTGAGCCGTCAGCGTATGGACATATTCCTAATATATAATGCTATTCCTAGAATTTACGACATTATTCTCAGGCCCGCCCAACAATATAAAAACAATAATGGTTGCACGCATAATGTCTCGTGGAGGCGACGGCATGCGCCATGAAATGTGCTTCTTGCCTCCTCCTCCTAGAAAGACGCCGTATCTTAGCTCGCGGGGGTATCATCCAGCCCAACAGCATAACCAACTAAATACCGCTCATTGGAGCATCTCAATCTTCCTTGTTGCATACATCATACATCCAATTGCTGACCTCTCAAGAGATTGACTTGGCCCGACTGGGCCTACTTGAGCTGCTTCAAGATTTCGCTCAAGAAATCCTCAAAACTCAACGTGATGAATCCATCACGGTCGTCGTCATACTTTTTGAAGACGTCTGTCATGCGTTTGAGAGAGATACAGCTCTGTACAAAGAGATCAAAGCTCATGACTCCCTCGTTGCGCTTGTCATAGGTCCGGAAGAGCAATTCCACAAAGTGAGGGCTGAGGCGGTAACGGAAGGCGATGAGGGCATCAGTAAACTCTTGAAGAGAGATGTTTCCACTGCGGTCCACGTCAAATCGATCGAATAATGTACGCCACGAAGCTAGGAAGGACCATAGTCCACAGAACTCTTCAAAGTTGATAGTGCCACTGCGGTCAGAGTCGAACATTCGAATCATCATTCGGACAGTTTGTGTGTCAAACGAGGTCCAATCGCCATTCACGAGAGCTGCCGAGAGTTCCTTTTCAGAAAGTTGGCCAGTGCCTGCTCACCCTGTCAGTTACATGATTCCATGCAAAGCTAGATTATATCCATCCCATCATGTGCCCCTGTCTCTGGGGCTTCATGAACGCGCATGGGCGGGCACAGCAGTTGTTTCCATGGGGAAAACCCACCATCTTTATCCACAGCTCGAAAGAGAGGTAGCAATGTCGCATCAGATCCAGTTGGGGCATCTGAAGCAGGCGACGGCGGCGGGTGGTGCTGTTGTGCAGGGGGGTGATGTTGCTGCGGCGGGGGGCGGCTTTGAGGCTGAGGGGGAGGTCGAGCTGCTCCAGCTCCTCCTCCTCCTCCTCCTCCTCCTCCATGAAAGGTCTGGCTATGAGTTGGCGGAGGGTAGTTCTGATTGTCTCTCGGAGTTGCAGGGGGAGGTTTGTTTTCGTAACGGCTTTGCTGGTAGGTCTGCGGCGGCGCGGATCCGGGCTTCTGGGGACGACGGCGCAATGGTGGATTGATCAACAATGGGGTTCTCACAAGTCACAATCCAGCAGGAGACTGCCTTCTGGTATGGGCGACAAAGGTAGAGCAGTAGTAACTGGGCGACTTACTTGTTCTGGCTCCGCAAACCTTTTGGATTAAAAAAAAAAAAGACACAGGGTTAGCAAACAATTCGTTGCTTCCAGGATGTGTGCTCGAGCTGGTGGCGGGGCTGTCGCAAATCGACATTGGGGGAGTGTAGGGCTGCGTACCTGGGCAAGGCATCAGGGTCATACGGTCTGTTGTACGCCATGGTGCAGTCCACGCGTTGGAACCCGGGCAATGTTGGCCGAGAGTGAGGAAGATGATAAAAGTTTCGAGGCGCCCGAGTATTTGTATCTGGTGCCCAAGGTCACGCAAGACCGGACGCCAAGGCTGGGGGTGCAGGCTCAAAGTTGAGGTGGTGCCCTGACGCGGGGCATAAATGGAGAATGCGTGCGGCCCTTTTTGACGTCGGCTTGGTGCAGGCAGTGACAATGACAGTGATAGTGACGGTGACGGTGACAGTTCAATGTTGTTTTGTTCCCAGCCCACCAAGCATGACCTCACAGGCACCTCGTACTCCTCCCTGTGGCACCAATCTCGAACCGCTGCAGGCCCTGACTAACCAAATCCCCAAGACTTTGTGCTGCACATACATGCATGCAAGTGGTTTGCCCAATCCCCACCACCACAACTTGTTCACCTAGAGTCTTTTGTTGGCCAGAAGCAGCCATGCCCGCCACAGCCAATACCACAGATGAGAGAACATCCGAGTTCTGGCTTTATGGCTACGGGTGAGCCCTGCTGCTCGCCTCGGTGTGCTGCAAGGGCCATTGCTAACGTCGCCGTCGCAGGAGTCTGATATGGAAACCTCCGCCCCATTTCGGTACATGTCATCCGCACCCCTCTCCATCCCCCAAACACCAAGCAGAATTGACATGGATGTGCACCAACTTGAGCTAACCGATTGTGCCTCGTGTCACCAGATAGAAGAGTCCCGGGCTGGGTGAACGGCTATGTGAGACGATTCTGGCAGGTATGCACAAAGAGACCTTTTTCTCTCCTCCATTTGCCCCTCCGTGACCCTTGCTTACCAATGCTTACAACCACAAGGCCAGGTCGGTTTCGACCCTTTACCCATCTCCCAAAGCCTTTTTATAGCGACCACTGTTTATTTTAACATTTGCAACATGTAGTGAGGACCACCGCGGCAGGCCGGAGGCACCCGGTCGGGTCGTTACTCTGATCGAACGCTCTTATTGGGAAAAGTTGACGGATCACCATGACTCTGCCCCGGAAAAGGTCTGGGGCGTGGCATATCGAATCATCCCCGAAAAGGTATCCGAGGTCAAGGAGTATCTGGATATCCGAGAAATTAATGGCTACTCCATTCACCATACACCTTTTTATCCTGCTGACGGGTCTCGCCCGATGAAAGCCCTCGTGTACATTGGCACCCCCGACAATGAACAGTTCGTTGGGCCTCAAGATCCCCAGAAGCTGGCGCAGCACATTCTCAATAGCCAGGGACCAAGCGGTCTGAACAAGGACTACCTTTACGGTCTCGAAGCTGCACTCGATGAATTGTCCCCAGACAGTGGAGATGACCATGTGAGCGACCTGGCGCAGCGCGTGCGAGCTCTCGAACGCCCAGTCAATGGGGACAATCATCCTGGAACCACCGAATTGTAACTGGCCGCAACATCATTGTCTCCCTATTTTGCTTGCTTATTCTTTCCCACGGGGTTGTCCACTGGCTTGGAATAGACGCATACATACACATAGACAGCACATTTTTCTCTTCTTTTTATAAAGGACTCAACAAAAAAAAAGATGCCCTCGTTGACCCTCACGTGGCGATGAACTTAATCGCGAATACTGAAACTTGATTCCCCCCTTTGCAAGTGTTTCTTCCCCATTTACCCCAATGGATGCAGCCCACATCTGAACTCTCCTCTGGACGATAGTCGTCATCATCACTTTCGTTGGCCGTCACTTCATTTCAAATTCGCATTTGGCAGGTAGTTTTAGACCGTTATCGCATTGCAGTCGTTCCCTCCCCGTTGTACGCACCCCAGCCCCTCTCGCAATGGTCAACTATAAGCAGGCAAGGGAAAGGGCCCATGCAAGAATAAGACGAAGAAGAGATGCACTAAAACAGCGTAACGAAGTGAAAGAGTGGCCCCGACTCAGGCCACTGTCAGTGTGCAGAAAGCTAAACAAAAGGCTGGATGGCCGGCCATTCCAGATAATCGAAACATGTGAGCAGGTTGGGGTATGCCCGATTTCTCCAAGCCCTCGTATTTCCTGATTTTTAACCGTTGCCCTTACATGACGCCCAAAAGGCTTTATAGTGATCGCATGTCGAGAGAATGTTGAGGAAACAAGATAATATTTAGCCTTTTCTTCGCCGCCCTCTTCGACAAGCAACATCCATCACAAGCACAGCATCTATGCACGACAAGCTAGTATCCTCTTCCTCCGCCTTGGGGGGGAGGAGCATGAGGCTGATGCTGCTGAGGCATGGGGGCCGGTTGTTGCTGAGAAGGATCCGCATATCCATAGGGGGGCACGCCGTATCCTGCATCTCCTCCATCAACATGTGTAAGGGACGGCTTGGAGGGGGCGCAAGGGAGCTTACCCTGGGGAGGCATGCCATATCCTGGCTGCGGTTGAGCGTATGGCCGGCCATATGCCACTGGCGCGTACATCTGAGGAGCAGTGACTGGGTAACCAGGAGGCTGCTGAGGGAGGCCATAGGGCATTGGAGCCGCATAGCCTCCCCTTGCCCCGAATGGCGGTCCTCCTCCTCCTCGGCCATAGCCGCCACGAGGGCCACTGTCGGATGCTTTGTCTACGCGAATCGTTCGGCCGTCAAACCTAAGGCGCGGTTAGCAGGGGGCTCCGACTTGACGCGACCAACCAAGCACTCGGTCTGTGATGACGTGAAGCGAAAGGGGCTCGTACTCGACATTATTCATAGTGGCAATAGCGTTCTGGGCATCACTCTCTTGTGTGTAGCGCACAAAACCAAAGCCGCGGCTGCGGCCAGTATCTCGATCCTTGACCACCACCTTGGAACGGAGTAAAAGAAAATATTAGAAGACGGATCCCGCACCAAAAGCAAACGAGGGCATCATTGCGTCGCGGAAACGTCGACGGCGGCCACAACGACGACGACTACCACGACGACGATGACCACGACAAGGACTCGCGCGCACACGGCAACGACGCTGCAACATGAAAAGAAAATGAAGAAAACATACCGCTTCCTCAACGGCACCAAACTCCTCAAACTTTTGGCGAAGAGTGGCCTCTTCCGTATGCCATGCTAGGCCGCTTTTGCAGTGTCAGTCAGTCATGGCCTCACGGCCGCCTGCGAGGGCGATGGCATCTTGTGGGGGCCTGCCTGCCTAGGTGGCAAAGAGGGGAATGGCTCGTGGTCGTGGACTCACCCTATAAAGAGCTTGGACATGGCTGGGACGTTGGCGCTATCTTCTCTCGTCGTGGTTCCAAGTGTCAAGGCCTGATGGTGGAATTGATGGGGACACGAATGGCTGCCGTATGAAGGTGTTCTGAAGGGAGGACAAAAGCAAGGCTGAAGATGTAAGGATTGATATTGGGAAAGGCTTGGGGGCGATGCGATGCGAACTCGAGGCAGGGGATGAAGGGCACACGCGTTTGTCGTGCGTGGTGTACGCTATCCGACCATTTACAATGGAAAGACATGCGACAGCTAGTCAGAGATACGGACCCCTACAGTCCATCTTCATACAATGCGCTCCGCACCAGCACCTGAGCTATGAATCAAGGTTGGCTGCCTCTCCCTCGCACCCCCCCGCCTGCCAGCTTGGCACAGCTAATGGGAGGCGTTGTCCACAATGGGGGACAGGGTCAAGCAATCCAGAGTGCTGCGCTAATTGTGGCGGACAGATGGCGTCAGGCATTGGAAGCTCAACACGTCCTGGAAATGAATGGAGGAGCAGAGCATACTCTCACGAATTAGACCTTGTTTGATGCTGTCCTTGGCATGGCAGCCGAAACTGCTTGTTCCCTGCATGCGAAAAGAGTCAACGGGGCCTGTATTGCTTGCGTTTTTATTTTTTATTTTTGTTAATTTCTTCAGCTCCCCTGGCCGCATGTAGAGGGCTCCGTGCAAATACCGCCTCTAACCGGTGCCTGGCGTGTGCCTGGATCTGCTTCTCATGAGCATACGCCCCGTGCCCTGAGGAGAAGGGCCTGCAGAGTACGCCTTTGGAACAAACGCTGCTGGTTGATACGCTTGGCTCTCTCCGGTCTCTTTCTGCTGCTGACCCAGGAGAGATGCCCGTTGAGCAAAGCGGCGCCAACAACCGCCCCGATTGTTTTTTGTTGTTGCCCACTGGACCGGGCTCATGTGCTGGGGGCGATGACACACTAGGCCCTGCTGTGTCAACCCCCCACGGGCCTTGCTAGAGCTCAGCCGTTGGTTTGGGTGATTTACAGAAACTCGGGCAGTTGGCTGATGGGGACTAGCGGCGGGCGGAGCAAACTGCCGCCTCTGTCTAGCTGCTCTGTCAGCGCAAGGCTCCATGAATGAGGGGTTTGGTCAGGTCGTGAATAAATAAGAGCCATGGACGGCGGGCGGCATGGCTTGTCCGCAAACAACGTATGCATGAAATTTGATGCGGCCAACAGAAGCCGGGCGCGACTGACGTGGAGTTTGTCGGCCGTGAGCTCAGGACAGCTGCCACTGCGACAACGCAGATTACACCCAGCAATCTTGAAGAAGACGGCTCTCAGAAGTGACGCCCGCCACCAGTCGAGAACCGACAGTAGACGGTCGGTTTCAGTCTTGATTGGATACATGTGTGCCTGGGCAGATTTGAGCGTCATGACGACGAACCAAGGTACGTTGTTCGCTACCAGGGTGGTTATTTTGGTTTTTCTTCCTTCTTTCTAAATGGAGAACCAAGGCACAGAATACATACATACGTGCGAGGTGAAACGGTGCCCTCAAGACAGCCTGGCACAACTGCGAGATGAGCCAAGGCGGGCAAAGAATCGCATCCGTTCCCAAACACTTGGTGGCGTAATGCCTCCAAACTGCTAGGCCTGTGGATGAGGCGAGAGAGACCCTGAAACCCGAAGCTTGGGCCGAATGGGCCCCCTGCCCATGATTTGCTTTTGGGAGCAAGAGGCAGAGACAAATGGCATGCGAACTGAGTCTGGGCACCCCGGAATCGACAATAGCGCAGTCTTTGTCCATCAACTCATCATACCAGGTCAAGGTCCAGCAACACACCACGACGGCCCCATGCGAACAAGGGCGCACCAGGCCGTATGTTGTACCGAGTACAAAGTATCGGTAATCGCAACATGCATCACGATCCGACCGCGGCTGGTAGAACCATCTGGGTAACACACCCTGATGCATAGGGTGCGCAGTTGTGCATATTCATGGCAACTCGCCTATTAGGAACCATTTCGAGCCTCTTTGACCCTTCCGAGGTACAATAGCATCTGCCATCCAATCGGAAAGTACCCAAAAATATCTCTGATGAGGCAAGGGTCCAGGCTTTGTGTCACAGGACTAGTCTCCATGTGGGACTCTGGATTGCATTAGTTTACACATGACGACTCTCGATGCATTCAGCAGTGAGCTGCGCCAGTGCCAGCCCCCTAGGCGATTAGACTTGTATAGTCTCTGTCGATGCTGGGTCAGGGGCAACATATCCTGGCGGTTATTACAAATGCACTGTGCCGGCGTCTCTTATGCTGATAGCCGTCATGCTGCGATTCAACTTGACTCAAGTAGCAGACTGTTTTTATTTTCACATGACGAGAGGTGATATATTCACGCTCGGGGCGTTGTGTTCATACATATTATTACACACCCTCGAAGTATGGTCAGCCCCCTTGAGTTGTTGCATCTTGGCCATGAAGATTAATGGTTTCTTTTTTTTTTTTTTGGCTCTGATGGACATGAAAATTAAACTGCCTAGTCATTTTCCCTCCAGAGCACCCAAAACTCCATCCGTGACTTTGATGCCAATCGGTCAAGAGTCGTCGAGAAATATGTGGCATATGTTGATTTTCATTCCGCGACCAGCTTTCTCGCCGTGTATAGCGTATTAGCGACTGATCTGCTGGCGATTTTTGACAGCGCCACGCCTCCGCAGTGAATATTGAGCTGTCTTTGGGTACCTGCGGTGATAATGCAGTGCGATGCGTGCCCTTTGGCCGTACTGGCCATGTGTCGTGCAACGCTCTTTCCTTCCTTCGTTGTCAAACCCTCCATACCCCCTGACGAGAATAACCTCCCAGATGACTGATACCTACCTAGGTAGGTGCTTGGTCAAATCTCAACCCACGAGATTGTGAGTTGCTCCTGCATCTTGAGCTTCAAGATGACAGGTTTAGGTGGCTCGCGCGAGCCATTTATACCACATTCTTTTATTCTACCCACGTTTTTGCAGTAGCGTGTCTGCATCCAACGAATATCAAGGAGCGCGCATCCTCATCTCGCTGCGGTCTTCGATAGAGGTGGGCTTCTAGACGACGTGAAAATACTCAGACACCTTCGTCTGCAAGCCTGCATTCTGCTCCCGACCCGAAATCCGTTTGATTTGCAACGCCTTTGTACGACTCAATAGGCTACATCTCGGCATGTCAGGCTTTGGTTGCTGCCATTTACTCACAGAAGAATATGCCAACGAGGCTGAAAATGAGGCGAATGGCCTGCCTTGCCTCCTCAACCGCACCAAGCAAGATACACGAATAGAGGAATGGCTGAGAGAGGTGCCACCAATGGCTCACATCCAAAATCCTCGACATGTAGACCCTGCGAGCTGGCTGCGCAACCAAGCTCAAATTCCCGACCCGCCCTTGACGAGACGAGGCAGAGGGGGTTTGAAGGAGTCGTCAGCATACAGCTCCGCGCTGTTTGTGCCAAGCAGCCCTCATGCCAACGACAATCCAGCACTAGCAAGTCCGCCAAAGCCGGTGAATCTGGACTCAAGCTTGTTATCCCGGCGTAACAGCACATTCGGACTCGAACGACGGGCACCTTGTTCCAGCTCTACGCCTGAACACGTCGATGCTGCATCACGCGAGGTTGTCGACGAGTTCAAGCGCCCATCACGCCGAAAAACTCGTGAGAATCGATACCGCCCAAATCGCACCAAATGTCATGAGAATGAACAAGACGATGCGCCCAGTGGTCGCCCACGTGATCACAGAACCCGCCATAAACAAAAGTTGCAGTCCGGAAAGGAGATTATGAGGAATTTCGCATCCCAGGCACTTAAGAAAGAGCATGTTATTATGAAGCCCCATGTTACAAAAGGCTTGTTCTGGGGAGATGAAGGCTTGAATGATGCGACTGTTTTGGCTGACCTCACATTTCACAACGACGGCTTGCCCTGCTCGGATATGGCGTTGCAACAGACATCTAGGACGGAAAATACTGGGATTGCGTGTGTACCGGATTATATTCCACCAGATTCCAGTAGATGTCACTTTGCTGTAAGACAGACAACGGACGACGCGACTGGGGCAAAACGGGCTCAAAGGCGTTTCCCAAACTCGTTGAGGCAGCCCAGCAAGATACCGGATTCGAACAGATTGTATGAAGATGAAGAACATGGACATGACCATTTGGGTCCTACGGCAAGATTGGGCGAGGTTCCTCCTCTAACAGAGGCTCTGGGTGTGGACAGGTTCATGGACGGTTTGCATGTGCAAATTGGCCGAGAAATGCCAACCAAACAATACTCTGAATCCCAGTGCACCAGGATGGTACATTCCCAATCAATTCATCAAAACAGACAGCTTGACAAACCTTTTGACGTGACAGATCCATTGCGGGAGTCTCATGCCAGCCAAGCATTCCCCTTTGGGGCAAACAAGAATGCATTCTGGCCGCCATCGAGCTTTGCGGAAAATGATGACACTTTTGAACAGTCAGGCCTCGGAGAGGATATAACACAATTTGATCCTGCTTTATTGCATGAGGGCTACCCCTTAGCCAACGAACCAGCCAGCCCCGAGGCATCACACTTCCCGCGGCACCAGCCTAGTGGAATCAGAATCAACCACTGTGGGCCTATAGATGGTCAAGAAAACACTTTCTACAAACGGCTTGGAGAGATTTTGAATTACAAGCCTTGGGAAAAGGTCAGTCCGCATAGAGCTCGACTACATTTAGGCCAAGGTTATGCTCGAGACGGCCAATATGATTGTTTAGACGAGAACAAGGTGCAGCCTTGTGACGGCGGTGCGCATAATTTCCAAGTTGCAAAAGACTCATGCCTCAACCAAAACACTGTTCGATTCCAAAGCAGCGTAGTAGGTGGAGGGGAGACGAGGAAAGAGCCTAATGATGGGCTACGTGATGGCGCGCTGCAAATCAAGTCTACTGTTGAGGGGCGAATGCCCTCCTCATGCGGAAGTAAATACACACTTCCAGCATCATATTATGCGCAGCCGCCTTCTTGGGCGGAAAAGGGCACACTCTTGAGTATCAAGCACAATCAGAGTGACGACAACGGCTTGGATAAGGCAGCTTTCTGGAGCCCACACTTTCTAGTCTAAGCCAGAAATGGCGTATATTCTTGTACACAAGGGTAGATTTAGGCATATCATGCACGGTTTTGAGTTTCTCTTCGTTTAGGTAGACATTTCTTATTCAGGTTCTTGGTCCTTCCACTTATTCCTGAGTCCAGGAACATCAAATCCACACTGCTCAGCTTTGGCAACGATGGCGCGGGCTTTCCCAACGACGGGGGCATCAATCATCTTGCCGTCCAAGGTCCACGCTCCTCTGCCAGATGCTGCGGCCTTTTCGTCAGCAATGACGACTCGAGTTGCCCAATCAACCTCTTGGCGGGCCGGCGCGAACAAGTTCTGCACAGTCTCAACCTGGATGGGGTGTATACACTGCTTTCCGTTGAAACCCATTGATTTTCCTCCCACACATTCTTCCTCGAGCCTCTTGATGCCTTCTTCACCACGATAGGATGTACAGACCAGGTCTATGGCGCTAGGCAGGCCAGCAGCCCTGGCGGCGGTGACGATTGCCGAACGCGCGTAGAGGAATTCGGTGAGGGCAGGTGTTCTTGTGATGGACAGATCAAGAGCAAAGTCTTCGGCAGCAAATATCAGGCCGCTCAGAAAAGGGGATGCCCGACAGATGCTGGCGAGGTCCATGACGGCCCGGGCGGATTCAATCAGGGCCACAATCTTGATTGGGTTGGTTGAGTGGTCGGCATGTCTTTCTGGGGAAACATGGCGCAGAACGTCGGTGACAAAGGTCAAGTCGGCGGCTGACTCCACCTTTGGTACGACAATGGCATCGACAAGCTGGGCCGAGGCGAGAGTGGTCAGGTCGTCGAGGGCGAAGGGGGTGGAGACTGCGTTGACGCGGACGGCAAGCTCAGAAATGGACAAAGGACGGCCTTTCAAGGAGGACATGTGTGACTTGAGCTGCTGGCGAGCCTCTTGTTTGAGGGACGGGGTAACCGAGTCCTCCAGGTCATAGGTCACATTGTCCGAGGTAAGACCAAGAGACTTGGTGAGCATCTTTTGCGATGAGGAAGGCACTGTACTGACATGTTAGCAAACATGGGCATTGCAGAGTTGTGCCGCGAGGGCCAGCTTCCCATATAGAAGAGATCGACGAAGAATGGACGTCGACCTCGCTGCCGCCGCTGCTGCCATGATGGAAGCGGGTGTGTGGATTGTGGGAGAGTGTTGGTGTAAGTGCAAGTAACAGAGCACCAAGAAGCCGACGGCTACTTAAAGTACTGGGAGAGAGGGCCTGTGCTGGAGCGAAGGGAGTAGTGCAAGTGAGGCGGTCTCTAGAATAGTGGGCTTTCAATGCTTAAGTATTGGAGCGAGGTTGACAATTTCACCGCGAAAGCATCAGGATTGGCGATGAGAATGAGAAGAAGCGCAGAGAGCCAGCTGGTGTCAGTTGGCATCCTGAACTTGGACGGTTGGGAGGGCAGGCACGAAGACGCAGCTACGATTGCAGTACTCGGTACTATAAAGGTGCCATGCAAGGCAAGTTTACGGTACATCCGACCCAGTGTCGCCAAACCAGCTGGCCGGGCGGATCAACCCAAGTCCTTCGCATGTACGCAAGCTGATGTGGGTCCCCGTGTGCTTGTGCCTGGCTGCTCCATGGCTAATGCCACATGTCGTCGACAACGAACCCTTGGTTCCTCAGGGATGCGTCACCAAGACCACGACAGCCCATCGTCGTCACCAGAATCAATTGCCTAGCCACGCCTGCCCCCGTCCGACGAGTCGACTTCGCATCGCCCAATATCAATTTCACCACCAACCCTCTCGGTTAGGTGCCAGTCGATCGACACAGCCAGCCGCATCCCCCTCTGCCAGGTGCAACATATAATTCCTTCCTCGCACATATCCCCGACTCGATTCTAGATTGAAAAGACGCCATGGACCCAGAGCAGCAGCAGCAGCCGGTGCCAGGAACCCTCAGCTGGCGCCTAAGTTCGCACCCAATCACGCTGCTGACCTTTTTGGCCTTTAGAATATGTACGCCTCAGCCTTTACAAACCACGTACGCCTCGAGAGAAGGGAACGAGTGCAGGCTGACATGAGACCCGTGTAGCAAGCGTCCTGGTATACTTCTTTGGGCTCTGGGTGACGGCGAGCATGTACGTCACTGCCTCCCCTCTCCCGCGTCTCGCGCGCAACCGCAACCGCAACCGCTGACACACACCCCAGGGTCATGATCTTCATCATCACCATCCTCCTCCTCGCCGCAGACTTCTACTACCTCAAGAACATAGCGGGACGGCGCCTCGTCGGCCTGCGGTGGTGGAACGAGGTCGACCCGCAGACGGGCGACTCCAAATGGGTCTTTGAGTCGAGCGAGCCCGGCACAAAGGTGGTCAACGCCACGGATAGTAGGTTCTTCTGGCTGTCGCTGTACGTGCAGCCGCTGCTGTGGATCTTGCTGGCCGTGCTGGCCATTGTGCGCCTGCAGTTCCTGTGGTTGCCCCTCGTCGGTACGTCTCCACTCCCCCTTGTTCTGTCTTGTCTGCTGCGTCCTAACCGTGTCGTGCTAGTCATTGCCCTCGTCTTGACAATCATGAATACTCTTGCCTTTTCGCGGTGTGACAAGTTCAGCCAGGCTTCCAACTTGGCCGGGAGCGCCCTGGGAACTACCAATATTGCCGGCAGCATTGCGACTAATATGGTTGGCCGCTGGTTCTCGCGCAACTAGTGCTGCGAGAAACAGAAACACCCCCCCCCCCCCCCTTTTTTTCACCTCTTTATACGATTTTTTGGGAGGCCTGTGTTTGGGATCATGTATATTACGGGCATTCTGCAGGTTACCTGCGGTTGAGGTAGTAATGGAGCTTGAGGCATTTGTGTTTACAACTGTGCATAGTTTGGCGACGTGTGCATTTGCCATTATAAAGACGACGGCATGTGCTACACTTGTAAGAAATAGATGGCCTGCTGCGCATTCGTCATGGCCAGTCATGTACAGTATAGCACAGCACATTGGTCTCTTCGCGGCCACAGTGGCATGAGAGAAGGGGTAAATGCAAAAGCCCGGGCTAGCTTCAATTCCAGTGTATCCCAAAACGAGTGGTATCAATGCGACAAACGCACGCTCATGCTACATTCTCATCATGAAGGGACGCAAATTATATGCCTTCCACCTTTATACAACCCTGAACTCCTGACGAAACCATCCTTTTCAAGATACACTGCCACCAGGCGCCGAAAAGGAAAAACACACGTGCTCTTGTGGTGTGGTGTGGTGTTGGGGCAAGGATTACCCCCCCCCCCCCCCTGCCCATTACAGAACTGCAGCCATCTCAGGCGCTTGCTTGTTCGTGGGTTGGCTGCAAGGCAGCTTGTTAGCTTCCTCGCGCAATTTCCTCGTCGAGGAGGTCTTCTTCTTCCAGGAGGCGGCGGAGATCGGCGTTTGTATGATGTGGTTCCACGAGGTGGCGGATCCGGGAGGGGATGGGTAGAGTGATGTTGGCGTGTGGCGGGCAGTCCCTCTCTGTATCGACGCTTGCGTTGCGCTGCTGCTCGTTCTGGATGCTTCGAGGCGCGGCAACTGCGATGAGGTCAGTACTGTCATCTGGCAGGTGGTGTTTGTCGGGCGAACCTATGTCACGGAAGCTGCCACCCGCGTCATGTGACGGGTACAACGGTTCGGTTTGGCCGCCGCCATAGGCGCTCATGATTGGATTCACGTCGGTGCTGCGAGAAAAGGGCCCCAGACGGGCGCTGTCTTCAGAATGTTCAGACTGGGGAGAGTTGGCGGCTTGCGCGGCAGCCAGAGTCTTGTCCTCCACGAACGAGTTGCCTCTGTACTGGGCATCGGATGGCTGGCCCATCTGCTTGCGGCGTCGACGAAGGAAGAACCAAACGAGGAAAGCAATGAGAAGAACGACAACGGCGCCGCCAACAGCTATGCCTGCAATGGCGCCCGGCGATGGCCCATTGTGGGCGGATCCGGGGCTATTCGCCGGCGTGCCTCTTGAGTCTCCAATGTCGCTCCCAGCAGAAGGCATGGCGACAGGTTGTGTTGTTGACGTGGCAGTATTCTCCACATTATACCCGTATATATCATTGGGCTCAAACCTCATATCCAGCACCTTCTGCCCTGGAGGGTTGATGAAGAAAACACCCGAGTTGCACACTCCTTTCTCCTCGCCCCCCGCCTTGGTCCAAGATATCTGCAGCATCATTACGTCAGTAGCATTTGGTGTATAATTCTGCCGTGTTGACATCATGTCTGTTGTCAATCTTTTTTTATTGCCGCCAGGCACAGGTGTTTGAAGTGTTGTTAGCCAACTTCCGAAATCGATTACGACTTGGTCCGGTGGCACCACTACAGAATTCATTTGTTAATAACATACATGGTTTGAATCTGACATGTTTGTATTCATGGGGCAAGTTTTGAAGATGTGGTGGCTATGGGGATACGAAATGGACGTGTGGAATCATTAAAAAGCACTCGAGTTGCCCGTGATGGATAGGGAAGCAACACATACGATACAAATAGTCGTGGGTTCCACTAGGAGCCATGTCTGGAGAGGTTGTTGCTGTCGCTGTGGCCACAGTATACGTTGATGATGAATTCAGGCCAGACCTGGCAAGCCAGGCGATCCATTCGACGGCTGCCGGAGCCGTCCTATTTGTTGCTTCCCACGTAAACCATTTGTCGTTTTTTGAAATGTTGGACAAGATGCGTTTTTGGGGCTCTAGATTACCGAAGATATCTTTGGCAATAGTAATCTCAGGCACAGCTGGACGTGTTGGGGTTGTTGTGGCTGTTCCTTCAGATGCATTCTCGCCTCGCCAAGGTTGCCAGGAGTCGTTTTCGTGTTGCTCTTCCCTGAGCATTCTCCCGTTGTTTGGAATAATATCCATCTCCCCAAGCCTCAAGAGCTTCGCAAGGAAACTACCTTGCCAAAAAGGAAAAGCCGGGTTCCCTTTCTGAGCGGTTCGACGGGAGTGCAGCCGTTAACAAGATTGACCAAGGGTGTATCAAATATGGTCCCTCCAATGCGCACCGAGATATTGTTTAAAAGCTTTCGCCACGATACAGCATGGTAACGAGAAATTTCAAAGTCCAGAATTAGACTTGGCCGCCAAAATGGACATGTTACAACTGCTGTTGTGATGTGTGGAAAGGAAAGAAGGCAAGAACCAAAGAAGCCAGCCAGAGGCTCTTGCGAGTGTAAGACGGGGGGACAACCAAGCCCCCCTGCTTCATCGGGCGTCCAATAATGCAGCCATGCAGCCAGAGCTTGAAGAAGAGCGACTTGCATGGTTCTTTTTTCTGTGAGACAGTGCCTCTGTACCGAGCCTGGTGGTCTCTCTGCCAAATTTGGAACAAGGCAAGTAAGTCTCCTCCTCCTCGCAGGCGGCAGACCCTGAATACAATATCACACGTACGTATTCTCAGAAGCCCAGCCACCCTGCTGGTCAATGCCCCCAAAATGCCGCCCTCACTCATTCCATCAAGCTGAAGGAACTAGTGAACGAGTCGCTGGCAGAGCATGACACACGCTGATTCAGCCCAAGCTTCCAGACAGCTGTGCAGCGAAGAGGCATTTTGCTCTTCCAACGCCGTCCCTCGGTGGAACAAAGACGCACGCACTTCAGAGTCCATACATATGCAACAGACCACAGCCCCAACCCCTCACGCAACCTCTCCGGACAAGACAAGCGCTGGCTTCCGCATGGCCCATGCCAGTTGGCCATCTTTGGTCTCCTGGCGACAAGTGACAAACCGCCTGTTTTGACCCGAGTGGTGGATGACTTGTAAGCTGGCAAGGCGGTGCTGCTGGCGTTTGTCTGCGCCGTGGGACTGGCGGGGAGAGCCTCCAAATGTCAGCAGGCGCTTGGCTCCACTGCGGCTGGACCGGGGGGGGGCGAGCTGCCGTTTTTCCAATCCCAAGGCGTCAGGCCCGTACATAGAGAGACGGCCGAGAATGCTGGATGCGGCATTCCAAGCAGGCAATGCGACACTGCAAGAGGTTGACGAACCTCCAAGGTTGTCAAGAATCCATAACCACCAGGCATGTACCATTTGGCGCAAGGTCCGTCCGCCCGACACTCGCTGTCAGACCCCCATGGCAGCTGTGGTAGGTGGCGCCTTCCCCGGCTAAGCTTCCACAACCCCAACCGCCTCGGATCGTCAGCCTGGTACCAAAAATAACTGCCTGGCGCTCACTTGGTCTGGCCCAATAGTTCGAGCAAACGCCACGCATGCATGGCAGCTGGTGTGTGCGTGTGCGTGTGCGTTATGCGGAAGACGAAGGAAGCCCGCGTCAAGTCATCCTATTTTGTATGCAAAAGTACGCAAAGTTGCGGGCTGGAATAACGAAAATGTACCTACTAAAGTACTTATTAACCTTCAACTGCGCCCTGCCATCCATGCAAAAGCGCGACGTTGTTGGTAACTCTACTTCTGTAAGGGAGAAGAGGAATAAAGGCGGGCAGAGACAAGATAATTGAGCACACCGTGTCCTTTGTCATCGTATTAACTCATCCTATCCCTTCCTTTCTCTACTCATCCCATCAGGGCCATGTATGAACAATAACAGCGCCCCCCCTCTTTTCCATTATTCTTCCATCCAAGAGGGACATACAACACCACTGTAGAATTATATCATCTTTCTGTGCATGCGCTCGCCATGCCTTTCATGCAGCCCGAACTTGTACAGGCTGTGAACGATTACATCTATCCATGCCAACGCCAGGGTCATCAAGCAATCAGTGACACCGGTTCAACAAATTCCCTGCAAAAGAAAAAAAAAGAAAACAGTCCCAAATAATTGAAAAACACATAAAAAAGGGGGCAACTCCTCTCAAGGTCTAGGTCTCTTATTCGACTGCTGCCCTTGTCTTATGCAAATGTCATTTGAATCTCCTTCTCCTTCCCAAAGTCTTCGTCGTCGGGATCTGCCCAAGGATCTGACATGGTCATATTAGGTATGCTTTGCGAGCTTGTTACGTGTGGGCGAGAGAAACTACTCTCGCCATTAGTCGATGGTTCTGTACGGTGCATGTTCATGTGCGCGGCATCGCCAAACGATGTGTCAAACGTCATCTGCACCTCTTCCTCGTGCGCATCTGCGTGGTATGGAGATGGCTCCCGGAATCCATTGGTGCTTCCAAAGCCCATCCCGCCAACAGGCAAGACGTCGGCACTCCTACTCTCCCGCAGCGGGAGTTGCCCATCTGGAATGGCTGTCATGGGAGACAGCGCTGACGGCGAAGTAGGTGAAATATCGAGCTTCATGGGCGGCAGCGTTGATTTGATCTCCTTGACCTGCAGAGCCATCTCTGCATCAGGGTCGCCGTGAGACTCCTTTGCCAGTTCAGCCCGAATCGCGTCAATGTCGAAGAGAACGCCGTGGTTACTGCCGGGCTTGTCTTCCGCCGTGCCTTGTTTCGCCCCTTTGGCAGCTGACTCCTCGTACACTTCCCACTCCTGCCGCTCCGCCTTCTTGCGGCGTCCAAAGAGGCTGAAGCGACCACTCTTCTTGGCCTTGCCTTCCCTCTCCAGCTCCTTGCGAGCCTCTTCTATTTCGTTGATAAGCTCTCGTTGTCTTTCCTCGTGATTATCAGGATCAGGGTCCTCTATCTCAGTAAATTCCTCACTCTCCACCGTCCAACCGCACTTCATCAACAGCGTGGGCATGGCTGTTCGGTATTGCATGTGGCCTGGCACCTCTTCCGTCACATCCATGTTTTCTACCCATGGCAGCTCAATGGGAGCTAGTCCAGCAACTCTTCGTATACCACCGTTCGTGAGCCGGAAAAGGTATCCAAGAATCCAGTCGTTGCGGTTATAGCCATTCACGAATCGTCCTGATACAACAGTCTTTGCACGGAGAAATTCGTCCTTCTTGACCACAACAGGTGAACCAAACAGGTAGACATTCTGAATGAGTCCATACGCGCCTCGCTTCGAGAGTTCTTGTAAGCAGGAAAAGATGACTCTGGCGCCCAGTGAATATCCCACAAGGGTAATCGGTCGTGTGCCGAGGCTGCGATCCATGAGTGAGTCGGCCAGAATCAGACCCGCAGCCGTGGCCCTGTCGAGTGAGACGGCCCAGGGGTTGTCAATTAGGTATGACAGTTTTGTCAAGACAATGGGCAGCTGCAAAGCGGCCATCAAACTGATTAGGATAGTGCTACCCAGGATCTGCTGCAAACCTTGGGTGAGAGCCTACAGATTGACAGTTAGCAAGTACCCCGGGTTGTCAACTGGCGAGCAGTTTGTTTCGACATACCTCGGTGGCTAGGATATTAATGGTGTCACCCATGCTGCGTAGCATTTCCGGCTCCCACAAAACGGAATATATGTCTCCCATGACGGGGTCTACAGTACTGTAGGGCAAGCGAACATCATCCACTTTGCCAGTCAGCCAACCTGATACCGTCACAATGAGATTGACTCGTTTGTTGTTATGCAGCGGCCGGTATTCAAACGTTTTGACGGCACCAGTTCGTCGATTGGCGGCTCGAACGCCTATTAAACTGCCCGAAGCAGCAGCTGACGATGTGATAATGGCCGCACCGCCTGCTCCGGCAAGAAAGCTGCTGGTGCCGGTGACGCCAATTGTAGTGAAACCTGCAGCAAGACCAGCTCCGATGACGGGGGCCAGTAGCCCAGCAGACAGTCCAATGACCAAACCGCCTCCCACAGTTGCCAAACCCATCATCATATATCGTTTCTTTAGCGCCAGTTTCCTTCGAGACTCCATATGTTCATCTTCATTCCAATTCTCCTTCTCGGCCGCTTGTTGCATTTCCAGCGCGTCCGTGACTCTCTTTTCAAATTTGCAAATATCAATCCAGGAAATTTCCAAACTTGCGGCAACGCGCTCTAGGAGAACGCGGGACCGGGAATCGTATACTGAATCGGCAATCAAAATGAGAAACAAATCACAGAGAACAGTCCAGCGAAGATCAATGTCAATTTTCTCGGTTGTGGGAAGTTGGGATGGCGTCTGGGCATCAGGCACCTCGCTGTGGTCGATGCTTTCATAGGGTGGTGGCATCTCGGCTGGCTTTTCATCCTCGGAATAAGTGGGCGCGGGGGATGTTGGAGCTGATCTGATGCTATTGCTCGGTGACGTGGGATCCTCTGCCATGGGATTGTGGACTCGGGAGTTGGCGTGGAGGGCCGGTGTCAAGTCCTTGGGCACGACACCATGTTCGGCCAGCTGCTCGATCATGACTTGTTCCGCTTCACTAATGTCCATGTGAGAGTAAAGGCGAATCATCATCTTTTGGCCCCACATCTTCTCGGATTCGGCGCTCATATTGACCATCTTTTTCGTCTTCTTGGTCATCTCCAGGTCTTCCATCTCCTTGACCATGTTGGCAATTTCTAGCCTCACCACTCCAACATAGGCTATTCTTTGGCCCTCTGTCAAGAGGTCCTTGGTGGCCTGCATTTGGGCAACGGCATCACGGCCCTCGTCGTCTGCGAGGCCCGTGCCGGACTTGACATCCTTGAACAAGTATTGGGTGTGGTCGTCCATGCTGGTAGCAGATTCCGCGTCCTCATCCATTAGCACCCGGGTATACCCCTTTCCAGCTCCTCCAAGGCCGCTGTAGCCGTACTTTTCATCTTCTTCGTCATTATGTTCCCGTGCAATCAAGCGATTGTCATCGTCGTACATGTCATACGGCGCAAAGGCTGGCATGGTCTGCCAACCACCGTCATCGTCATCCTTTTTGTGTTGTTGCTGCGTGGATAGCTGCTGGTGTGAGAACTCGGAGAGGATTTGGGGATGCGTCCCGCTCCCAATGCTAGCGGCACTGACATCTCGGCTGTGGGAAATGGTGGGATGCTTGTCGGTTTCTTCTGGCTGAGCAGCAGTAGATGCATCTTCTTGTTGGTCTTCCTTGGGCGGCGGGTGGTTCTTTGTGTCCTTGCCGTCGGCCTGGGGCTCTTTGGGTTCTGGTTTTGCAGTCTGCGTGCCAGCTGCAGGTTCCCTTTCCAAGCTTTCGGGTTGCTTCGATGTAGAACAATCCTTCTCCTTCTCGTCTGCCGTGGCATGTTGTTCGGCCTGTGGGGTTTGTGATCGCGGCGTCAAGGCTTCCAGCTTGGAGGGAGATGCACCAGCTGACGCTGCCGTCGCAGCACTCTGAGCATCTACAAAGGGTGCGTCGTCCGTATCGCTATCGCTCTCGTCGGAATTCGTTTCTGTCTTTATGGCATCTTTGGGGCCCGTTGTCGTTGAAGACGATTCTTGGTCCTTCAACCCGGGGGAGAGTGAGGACGATGGCGCGGATGAATCATGTGTCTCGGTCTTGATCTTTTCCTCCGCCTCTTGCGAATGGCCTGTCGCCCCGTTCGGCCCCCCATCGGATTTCAGCAGCGTCGCATCTTTGGTCGGGGCTATATAGCGTCGAATAGGCAGGCCAAAGTCGTCCGTCTCGGGCTGGGCGGAGGCTGGGACAAGAGCATGCGATGCTTGCTGGGCGGCGGCATCGTTGGGCTCTACGTCCTTGTTGCCGGCCATTGTTGGGCTCTGGTGCAGTCAAAATCAGAGTTCAGGCTGTCAAATACTGGTCGTCTGCCCACCACGTCCGCATCCAAGACTTCGAGCTCCTCAGGGGCTGGATGGGACGTGAGAAGCATTAGTGGTGATGTTTTTTTGCTGTTGGAACCCCCGTTTTGAAATAGAAGGCGGTGGCGGAGTTGGGGAGGTTCGATTACGCGCGGGTGCTATGGAGCAGAAGCAGGGAGGGACCAGTTGACATTTGAGAAGAACAAGCTCATGTCAAAAGAGGGCCCAATGCAGTTTGACACTGTTGGTTTGTGACCAGACTTGACTGGAGACTGCAAATTGCGGTGCGCTCTCAAAACCCGCTGGCCCCCAATGCCCCTCCCCCTTCAGAGGGCTCCCTGCTAATGCTCTAGGGATCGGAAGACCGACCAGACTTCCTGCAGGATGACGGAGCCTCTGATGAGAGGCGAGGTGGGTGCCGGGAATTGGGTCTGACGACTTTCGACCGTTGTGGCGCCAGGGTCATACACACTGACGCGAGTGACAGATGCGGGGAGCATCGAAGACACCTCCAGAGACAAGGAACTTGTACATTCTTCGTGACAGTTCCGGAAAGGCTTATTACCGCAACGTCCGACCTACAGCTGTTTGTTCCAATGGTTTTCAGAGATCATGCATAGAGTCCCAAGGACGGGAGGAGTGTGAAAGTGGCATCTGCAAAGAAAGGGAGGCGCCACGGTGGGTCCTATAATCAATCTCCCTTTGCGTAAGAAAAGAAAGGCTTGGCATGTATTTTGCCATGTTGCGCAGCAACAAATTGTGACTACTTTATTAATACAACTCGTTTCTTTGGCAGCCAACTCTTTTTGTTTCCCAAAGACTCCAGTCTGGGACATGCGCATGCCACCAAATTTAGCTCAGGACCGTGGTGCATCATGAATGGCAATGGATCGCTCGGATATTGAAAGAGATGGAGACATTATGTCTTCTCTATCTGTCCACGCCTGCAAAATGCTCCTTTTCTTTTTGCAATTGACATGTTTAATGCCCGATGCACGAAACCAAACCTCCCTTGCCGGTTCCAACTCCACAAAACGCCCATGACTAGAAAATCCGTCTTGTAAACAATTGCTGTCCTGTTTTACCCTTGACATCTTGTCTGTCTTCATGCTCTCAGCCTTCTTCGCCATTGGAGACAGTCCGAGGAGCGCTATTTTCGCCCTCGTTGCGTTCCGATTCGGCATTGGTTGACTTTACCTTTCTCTTTCTCTTGCGCTTAGCTGGTACCTCGGCGACTTTCTCTTCCGGTACTGTCGCTTTTTTAGGGGCGTAGGTTTCTTGTGCCTCCTTCTTGGATTTCTTCTTCATTGACAAAGGATTCGGTCCCTTCGGTCCTGGGCGCTTTGACTTCTTCTTTGTTGGCGGTTTAGCCTCGGCGTCATTTCCGCTACCAATGTCTTCGTCTTCGTCATCCTTTTCGTCTCTTTTTCTCTTCCCAACTGTGGGTTTCAGTCCCGCTCTGAACTTGCTTCGCTCTTCTCGGGCTCGAAGTCGAACACTCTCATCAGACATTGGTTCCAGGATCATGACACTCCGCTTGATGTATATGAGGGGTACTCCTTGAACTCCCCGTAGCAAGCGGCGCAGGTCTTGACTCTGGCTAGCCACAACATAGCGATGCTTATTTTCGCCAGTATCCTTGGGGTCAACGACGGACTGGAAACAGTCGAGTGTGCTCAGGGGCTCGGGGTACTCGTCGGGGTGGTGGCCGCAACGTCGTCTCTCGAAAGACTTGGCTACTTCAATGGCTTCGCTAACGCCTGGTTCGTCTTTCTGTGCGTAAAGTTTTCGAATTTCGCATTGCGTGATCACTAGCATGCGGTTAGAGAGGCGAAACGAATCAATCAACGGCGGGGGAGAAGGGGGGAGCCATCCGTACTGGGCTTGACTTTTCCATGTGCTGTTCTCTGCAATGCCGGTTCCAGCTCCATTTTGAATCGGCAGGAATCTCGAACCATCTCAGCGTCCACTGAGTGATAGTGTTAGCAAGTCAAGGCATTGAGACGATAAAGTCGCATTGTGCCAACCCACCTAGGACTTGGTAGGGCTCGCGAAACCCAAAAGTCATGCAGTACCGCTCCATGAGCTTGCGATACTGCTTTGAGCGTTTGCCTCTCATTCTGGGTTGGTATGCGAGGCAGGTTCAGAAGCGGTGTTGTCTAGTGGTCTGCTAAAGGAGCCAAATCACGAATTTTGACTTGGTCTTTGCTATGGAAGAATCACCAAAGCTCTGAAAATAAATTTCTTATCGGAGAACGGACCTCAGTCTCTGCACGTGCGATAGGCATTGTCGCGAACCCAATTCGGCCAAGTTCCAAGCAGGGCGACCCACAATGCCGTTTCTCCCCAAGACAATTCTCAAACCAAGTCACCTTGTTTAATGCATACTTGTGCGCGAAGATGTCGTATTCAGCCATATTGACCCCCAAGTCGTACTATGGCCTCTCTAATGCTACTTCTAGGCATGGAATTTAAAACGCATTTGATACGAAAGTGCCTGTCGTTTTGTTGGACAGCTGAATCCAGATATACATGCTGGGCGTATCACAGGCCTCCCCCACTATTAACCAGCTGGACATGCAGATAAACGGCCGAGACTCGCAGACGCTCAAGGCGCACCACACCAATTCTTACAGTCAGGCTGCGTTGAATGGTTGCAGTCCCGTTTGACTCCCCCTCGCGCACAGGTTCTGTGTCCCCATGAAATTACCCTGCGTGGCTTGATAATAGCTGTTCCCTTGCATCTGTTGGCCAAGTTTTACATTATGGAGACGGGCGTAGGGTAGATTAATACTACAGTTGGCACAGCTCGATGAATTTTTCTTGAAGACGTCTGGTGCCGTTACGTCTTCCGCCCAGCATCCACAGTAACTTCCACAAGTGAGAATGCGGCTGACCAAGGCGCTCGGATTGATCACGAAATGCCACCCCGCAAGCGTAAATCGCATTGTCAAAGGAAAAGTTAATCAAGGAGTAGAGTGAAGTAGCATGTTATCGAGCTCGTCTTGTCGGGGAGCGGGTGTGTCACCACCTGTCACGTGGTGGTCACTGGTGACGCCACATCAGGCACAGACCCATAGCACCATAGAAAATGGAACACACCTTCCTATATCTAACATTTTAGTAGCAATTATACGCTCTAACCATTTTTTAAGACAAAAAACATCACTAGAACCAGATCGATTTTCGTTATAGTAATAACTGATATTAGAGCCAGAGCAGCCTAATAAGACGACAATTTTAGAGGCTTAATAGATCTAGCGATTCCTAAACACAGGCCACCTATACGGCGTTATACCAGATAAAACGAGAAGAGTTGTCTAGTATTTAGTAAATTTAGAAGCTTTAGGCATAGCTAATAACTTCCTATTTCTAGTAGAGTAGGCAGAAAGGAGACGGGCATTCCTAACGTTATGTAGTAACTAGGTAAAAACGGTTATAAAATACGTCCTACGGGAGCTAGAATTAACATTAGAACCAGAACCAGTATTAAGGGCATTTAGAGAAGCAACAACGCCCGTTATAACCACCTTATAGCAGCCATGCTTTAGTCCTATTAATTTCAAATACTAGTAATAAAGTCTACTACTAGTAGTATAAACAGTAGGTGCGCTATATATAACGATAGAGTCGCCTTATATAAGGTTACTAAGCTTAGTTATAATACCTAAGGTAGGAAGGAGCGAACCCTTAAGATAATAAGGGGACTACTCCCCTCTAATATTAATAAGAATCCTTTCCCCTATACTAAGAGTTCCTATACCTATAGGAATTATAGCACCTACCCTAGCATACCTAGGTTTATACCTAACTAATAGGGATAATTAGGGCTATAGATAAAAAGCTTTCTGCGATCTCGCCTGCACCGCGGTACCGGCGCGGAATCGCCTCTAAAATCGAAAACAACACCAGATTTAATCTCCTTACACCTCCTTACCCCCTATAATAATGTTATATTATAACCACGATAGGGGCGTAGTAGTAGATAAGGTCCTAATAGTAATTAATACTAGGGAAAGGGGGCTTACCTAGAGCCGCTACTACCCTAACGCAGGATAAGGATAGTATATAGATTAAGAACTAAGTATAACTAAGCTAGACGCGGTCTAAGACTATATTAGTAAAGAAAAATAAATAATCTATAATAAGCTAATAAGCTATATCCCCTAGGATATAATAGCCGCTATATAGGTGCTCTTTAAATACTATATAATAGTAGTAGCGCGCGCCTAATATAAAGACGCTATATAAGCTAGTAATTAGGCAGACTAGCTAGTAATAAAGGACCTTTTATATAAAACTATATAAAAAGCTATCTAGGAAGCTATTAAGATAACTAAAGGATAGAAGACATAGGCTACTATTATAGCCGCCCTATCCCTAGGTTACCTCTAGATAACCCCCCCCCTCTAAGTCCCTAGCTAATAATATAAGGAGATCCTTATTAAAGGTAGCACTATACTAGAAGTCTACTAGTAGAGAACCGTAACTAATATAGTTATAGCTATAAACTAAGCTATTAGCTATAATATTATAGTAGTAGCTTACCGCCTCCTAAGCGGTAATATAGTAGTAATCTTTATAAGTAATATAGTAACCTATTAAGAGAATACTATATAGGTAAGTACTACCTTTAGGCTAAAGGCGGCTATATACTACTATATATATAGTATAGTAGTTAAATACTTCTCTATTAAGTATATAGACTAATAGGACCTAATTAAAGAAATATCCTAGGAGAACTAAGTAAGGGTTATATATCTATCTTCCTAATAGTGCTAGCCTATAGGCATAATAAACACACTATTAACCCTTACTATTAAGGGACTTAAGCACGCTAACTACCTATATTATAATAGACTAATATATAAGGTAGGTATTTATAATATTAAGCTATATAATAAGAGCCTTTACCCTTACTAATACTATAACTACTATAGTATAGGATATATTACTAAGTACTATAAGGTAACCCTAAGGTATAGCTAGTATACTACTATAAAGTATAAGGGAGGTAAGGACGCCTACCTAACTAAGAAAGGAGAGTTACTAGAGAGATATATACTCTACTCTAGGCTATACCTAGCCTAGTCCTATAGCTACCTAGTATTAGCTAGATAATAGAGTATAATAAGAGATAACTATACTAATAGACTAAGGCGCTTTACTAAACTATAATACTAGGATAGGGAGATAGAATACCCTAGGGCTAGATCCGCTATAACCTCCTCTAAGGAGCTACTAAGAAAGAAGAGAGAATATCTACCTAGTGCCTACTTAGCCTTACTATAGGGTAGAGTAGGAAGTAATAATAGCTAAGACCTTAGATAATACGCTATACTAAATAACTATACTGCTAGTAACCTAGTAATAGCTAGTAATTAAACTATAGTAGACCTTACCCTATTAACTTATAATAATTAATATTCTCTACTAGAATATTAATAGGAAGAACCTACTTATATAACTAGTACTTTAATACTAGGATAATATTAATATAATAATAGTATAAGAATAGGAACTAAGTAAAGGCTAGCTACCTAGCCTAGGGCTTAGTAGGTATAGGCTTACCTACTACTAGGGCTATAATATAGTATATATATATACCTACTATAGCCCTAGGTTATAGGTAAGTAAGAGAGGGGAAGATTAGTACTATATTACTATAAAAGGGACCTATATCTTCTCCTTATATTCTAAATAATATAAGCAGGGCTAGTAAACTCCTTTATATAGACTACTAGTAATAGCGCCCTAGCCCTAGAGCATTATAGTAAGAGATTTTAACTAGAAATACCCTTTATAGGATAGGTTTAGCTATATATCTAGAGGATATAAGATAGTACTTAAGGTTATAGTATAGTAGTGCCTTAGACTCCTTATACCTAAGGGAGAACCTACCTAATAAAAGTATAAGAAGCATAATAGTATTATTAACCTTATATAGGCTATAGATAACCTCTAGACTAGCTACCTAGGACTAGTTAACCTTAAGGGCTTAGACTATATTATATAGCTTATCCATATTAGCACTAAGCTAGGTAAACTTAACCTAGGGACTATAAGATATATATAGAAATAGCTAGATATCTAACTTATAGCTATAGAGGTAAAGACTTGCCTATAGCCTAGACTTACCCTATATTTACTATAGAACTAGCTAGAGGTTAAGGCCTATACTAACTAGCTTATTATATAGCTATAGATAATAGTATACCTAGTAGCACCTAAGCGCCTACCCTAGCCCCCTAGGCTAGAGGCATAGTAGAATAGTTACGCTACTAGTATAGTTATAGTAGTATATAGAGCTAAGAGGGCATAGTAGTAATAATATATAGACACTAACTAGAAATGCTACTAAGAGGTAGATATAGACTAAACCTAGGTTATATCTAAGGAGAGGCGTAGCGCCTAGTAAGAGGCCCTATATAGGGCTAGTATATAAAATAGAGGCATTTAGAAGCTAGAATAGTAGGCATAGCTTTATAGCTATAGCCCACTAGAGCTCCTATATATCCTACCCCTTATATAGGATAGTACTAACTTACTAATAGTATATAACTATATAAATAAAGCTAATATCCTTATAGCTAGGTTTTTTCTATAGCTAATAGCTAATATTAATACTATCCTAGATATAAGCTTCCCCTAACTTAATAGTACTATATTCCTAGAGTAAGACTAGTATACTACTAATAAGGTTAAAGATATTATATAGAATATAGCTAGCTAGAAGGCCCTAGGAGATAATAAGCTGCTAACTAGGTTCCTTAAGGCTTATAGTTACCTAGTAGTAGCTATAATTACCTATCTATTAAACTACTATATAGTATATAGGTAGTACCTAACCTACTTCTAGTCTACCTATATAGTTATTATTTATAAGCTAGGCAAGAAACCTAAGGAGCTATCTATAGTAGGCGCCTAGAGACTAATCTCCCTCCTTAATATAGTAGGTAAGATTATAGAAGCTATGATTATAAGGTAGCTTATATATATAGCTAAGGAGGGCTTACTACTACTAGAACTATAACTAGGTAACTAAGCTAATAGATTAACTAAGATAGCCCTTAAGGTTATAGTAGAAACGGTCTATATAGCCTAGAGCTAGGGCAGGCTTGCCTTACTCCTCTAACTAGATATAAGTAGCGCCTTTAATAATATTAGCTATCCCCTACTAATATAGACGCTTATATAGCTTAGAGTCTTATACTAGATTATATATATTATTTATAGTATCCTTAACTTATAGATAGTATAGCTCCTATTTAATAGGAGACTCTCTAAGTAATATAATATTACTATAGGAGTACTATAGGGCTTACTACTCTCCTTAATCCTATTCCTACTATATACTACCTTACTATATACCTAGCTTTAGGATATACTAGGTATCCTTATAATAGGATTTATAAATAATATAAATATCCTTACTATTAGTAAGATACTAGAATAGACCTAGAGGTAACTTAAGTCTATATAGACTATATATATAGACTAGGTAAAGGAGATAAGGGTTAAGTTTAACCTAGCTAAGAGTAAGCTTATATACTTTATATAATCATATTAGCTACTAGTAACTAGTATCTAACTTAGCCCTAACTAAATATAGCCCCTTAAATCCTATAGGTTCCTAGGAGTCTAGGTTAATAAGAAGCTAATCTAGAACTACTATTATATAGAGCTAAAGGATAAGATAAAGTAGTAGTAGCTTATACTTATCTTACTAGCTGCCTTAGCCTAGGGATACTCCCTTAAGGATACCTAGACCCTATATATATAGGTAGTCTATAGTATAATTACCTATAGTATAAGCTTATATTATATACTAATAATGCCTTAAGGGGAACTATAAGGGCTAGTATAGATATTTACTAAGGAGTAATTAAAGTACCTCTAGGTTATAGCTAGTATATATAAGGCTACCCTAATAGCCTAACTTAAAGCTAAGATAGTAATGCTACCCTTAGACCTATACCTTAACTATAGGTAATAGAGATTTAAATAAAGGCTAGAGGACTTTAGCATAGTGGCCTAGGTATAGGCTGCCTATATAGTAGTAATAAGGATACTTATATAGAGGAAAGGACTATAGTAATAGCCTAATAAAGAGACCCTCTTATAGCTCTAGGCCTAGGGCCTAAATAGTACTACTAAGGAGGCGCTTTAGATAGACTAGTAATACTATTAGACTATATAGTACTATAAGGTAAGGATAAGGTAACCCTAGAGGGCCTATAAGGTAATAGAGGATATCCTACTACTTAGAATAGTAAAATAGATAGTCTAGCTCTATTAAGGACTCTATAAGTATAAGTTATCTATACTTATATAGCTATATATAGGCTATATAAGGCTAAATAAGTTCCTATTTATAAGGCATATGCCTAATATATAAATACTACTATATAGCTATAGGACTATAGATAAAGACTAATTCTATATTATCCTTAACTACCTAAAGTACTAAGGTTAGAGGCTAAATAGATAGCTAGTAGATAGATAGAAGGTCTATTAGGCCCTAGCTAGACTAGCTATAGCTATAATACTAACTAAGTAGGTGCTTAGTATAGGATATATAGCTTACTATACTCTAGCTTAATAGCTAGTAATATAGTAGTAGTTATAGAAATAAGATAGAGATAAGATATTACTAAACTAAACTAGTAATAGGACTAATATTAAGCTATAAAAACTAGATACTATAGGAATAGAATATCTAGGTAAGCTAGAGGTAAGCTAGAGTAGGGATAGGGGTAAGAGGCTAAACTATAAGTAAAACTAAATAAAACTTTTATAAAAATAATAAAACTAATAGTAGGTAGATAGGGTAGTAATAAGGCGGTAATAGGGCGGACTTAGGAGGGGGGTAAAGATAAGAGACCTTTACCTAGGCTAGAAGCTATAGGCTCTAGTACTAGGGTAGGATCGCGGCCTAGGGGCAAGGTAGGGGTAGAGATAGGGTAAGGGCAAGGTAAGGTATATAACTCCCTTAGAGACTATAACTAGTATTAGGCTAAGCCTAGTATAGAGTTATTCTCCTAGAGAAGAGAGATAGTATTAGCTAGGAGGTAATTTATCTCTACCTAGGTAGAGATAAGCTACCCTAGTATAGCTAAAACTTCCTTATAATAGTCTATAGCGGACTTGTCCTAGTTTAGGCCTGCTTATAAGGCCTTTCTCTTTAAGGCTAGATTAGCCTAGTTTACTAAAGTAACCTTTTTTAGGTCTAAGAGGACCTCCTCTAACTACTAAGGATATTAGTAAGGAAACGCATTAGAAGTAAGATAGGATAGGGTTAGGCTTACTTCTTTATTCCTAAGAGGGGATAGCGCCTTAATAGTAGTAAGGATCTTAGCTAGGAGTAGCTAGGTAGTGCTATTAATAATAAACTATATATATTAGTAGGCTAGAACCTAGGTAGAGTAATTATATATATACTAGTAAATAAGCTTAATTATATAAAATATAATTAAAGCACCCTTCTTAGCCTATAGCCTTATTAGCCTTAGAGCTACCTAGGGACTAGTATAGCTATACCTTTTACTATACTATAAAGATAGCCTAGATAGGCCTTAGTATATATTATATATAACTAATAAAAAACGTTAAACTTACTAATTATCTAGTAGGTATTAGCCCTATTACTACCATAGCTCTACTATAGATACGAGCTAACTTACTTTTATAGGCTTTTTAGCTATCCTCTTAGCCTAGGCCTTAGTAAGGGACTTGCCCTTAAAGTTACTATCTTACTATATACTAGGTTAGCTATGCCTCTAGTATAGTACTAGTATAGACCTACCTAGATAGTACCCTTAGACTTACTTTTTAGCACTATTTTTAAGAATATAGATAGGAGGTAATATAAAAAATTAAACTATATAGGGATTAGTAGGGCAAACTAGTACTAGACCTATACTAGGCCTAGTAGGCATAACTAGGGGAAGATATATATTAGATAGAGGGTAGCTATAATTAATAATTCACGCTATATAATATATAAGTTAGCTATAAATACCTAGGAAACGCCCTAGAAATAATATAGTAGGGCTACTAGTATTACTAGATAAGGGAAAGGGCTACTAGCATAGTATAAGCTAGATAGAGCTACTATAAAGGGTTATATATATAGAGAGAGTAAGGTGATAAGGAAAGGAAAAGAGAGGCTAAAGCTACTACTAGTAAAGACGATTTTTATTAATTTAAAGGGGGCTAGGGCGACTACTACTAGGTTTAATTATAAGGCCTAAAGTAAATAAGATCTAAGGAGAGCCCTATTATAGCATATAGAGCGTAGCTACCTAGTACCTACCCTACTACTAATACGGGAATAGCCTTAGGAGGGTAGTCAGCCTCCTAAGATAGACTAACATAGCTATAAGATAGGTCTAGAAGTTAGAGTCTACTACCCTGCCTTAATATAGGCACGCGTTTAAGGGAACCCTAGTATGCCCCTACTATAGCACTATAGTAGGGATAACCTAGGACTACTCCTTATCTTCTTCTCTAGGAGGGACATTACTTATTATATAACTATAAGTAACTACTATATAGGCTGACTAGTAGCTGCCCTAGAAGCATGCCGTAGCCACATCGTAGTATAGGTAATAGGTTTTTCTACCCTAGAGGGTTTTCCTATTAATATAATAGGTAGAGGTACTAGTTATATATAGCTACCTAGGCTATCTAGTGTAATTAATTTAATTTATATTCTATCTTATTTTAGATATGATTATAATAGTAGAGCTAGCCTTATTATTTTATAATAAGATTAAGTATATTTATAGAGTCCCCTCTAGAATTATATTAGATTAAGGATTGCTTTTTACTAGTAGCTACTAGTTAGAGCTGGAGACGGCCTGGGGACGCCCCACACACTCACCAATCCAATGTGTCTCCAGGGACACAGTTTGCTTATATAGGCAACAAACGCAAAATGAGCAGAGCAGCGGCCGCGCCGCGCGCGGCCCGTAGCAGAGACGGAAGGAAGCGACAGGTTTTTTATCCCTAGAGGGTTTTCCTGCGAGACCAGGCAATGATGTACTAGACATATAGCAATAGCTATCTAGGGTAAATAAATAAATAAATAAATAAATAAATACTAGTTAGAGCTATATTTCTAAGCTAAGATTTAGAGAAGACTTTCTACTATATACTACCTATAAATAGATAGTTAGACTAAACGTGCTAACTAGACCCTAGAGCACTACCTTTAGGCATTTATAATAGATAACTAAATAAACTAGCTACTATTACTTAAGATAGCCTAATTTACTTATAATAATACTATAAATACTATAACTAGGATATTACTAAACTAGTTACTAATAGGATATAAACTATATATTTATAAAGATATTAAGGATAATACTACTAAAGGGGGGGTACCTAAGGTAAAGTAGTATATAGGAAAACTTCTTAATACTTATAGAAAAATAGAGGAATACTAGAAAAACATAGTATAGTTATAGGCCTAGTATTATAATTAGAAATACTACCTAATATATTTATTTATTTATTTAATTACACTAGATAGCTGGCTATAGCTAAGCTATTTTACTAGTATATCTACTCTTCTAGTAGATAAGGAAACCCTCTAGGGAATAAAACCCTGCCTACCTTAGTCCTAGTTTATCTATAGCCTATCCCTAGCTAATTCCTACCTATATAAATTAATTACTATTACTAGTATACCTTACTTATAATAAGCTAGATAGAGTTATTATATTAGTATACTACTTATACCTTACTTCTATCCTATTCCTATTCTTCTCTTTATCTTAGCCTACTCTCCTTATCTCTATCCTATACCTATATTAGCCCTAGCCTAGCTTCTCTTATCCTACTATATAGCTAGCTTTTAGGCTAGCTTATAGTATCCTATTTAGCCTATTAATAATACCTATTATATTATAATTAGAGCTATATTAGGGTTATTTAGGGCCTAGTAGACTTCCCTCTTATTTCTAGGCTATTCTATAGGTCTTAGGTTATTATACTTTAGATAGTAGAGTATAATATAGTATTAGTCCTCTTTTATATTCCTATAGCTATAAAGGGGTATATTTATATTAGGGATATACTAGAGGAAGAGGTATTTATATAGCCCTAGATATTCTATATATAGCTATATTAATATAGCTAACTTATACTTATAAAGTCCCTTATAAAGCTAGCGTATTATTTTAAGGTCTCTAGGTTAGTTAATATCCTTAGCTACTTTATACTTATATTACCTCCTATCTATCTATATTTATTAGTACTAGAGGGTCTATCTATATTACTACTCTTATTATAATATCTCCTTTATAATGCTAGCTTATCCCTAGGTTACTAGCTAGTCCCTTATCTCCTTATTTAGCCTTTAATAAGGGGGTTAGTATTATTTAAGTATATAGGCTACTAAGGTATATATAACCTAGATCTAGTCTACTATCCCTATATCTTTAAGGTATTACTTAAACCTTCTTTTCTTATAGTTAAGATATAGGTTAATAAGGGGTATAGCTACTTCTATTTCTAACTATATAATTAGGGTATACTTATATATATTAGTAATAATATAGAGGTAGCTTAACTATATCTTATCTAGCTCCTAGGTAAGCCCCTTTAGCTTACCTTTAATTACTATAGGTATATAGTATAAGCTTACCCTATAGGTAATTATACTTTAGACTACCTATATATATAGTATTTTTAAGTCTTTATATAAGTAGCCCTATATTAAGGCTATAAGTACTATAAGTATAAGGTATTACTACTATAGCTTCTTATCTAGTTCTATTTAGTACTAGTTCTATAGGAGCTTTCTATTAATTTATATACCTAAGAATTTATAAGATAATAAGGGTATAACTATAATAAGTCTAAGTTAGACCTAAGTCTCTAGTAGCTACCTTATCCTAGTAAAGTAAATAAGTTTACTTTTCTCTAGATTAAACTATATACCTATCTCTTTTACTTATTATTTATAGACTATCTAGATAGCCTTAAGCTAGTATTAGGTCTAGTCTATATCTTTCCTAAGGGTAATAATATTTATATTATTTATAAACCTTATAGTTATAGTTCTAAGGACTTCTTAGAGCTATATATATAATAAGATAGTATAGAGAATAAATAGGATTAGGAAGAGAGGAGACCCTTAGAGTACTCTTACTAGGACCTAAAAGGTCCTTAAGGTAAACCCTATAAACTAGAGCTAGGTAGTTTATATAGTAAGGATAGATTAGATAAAGGTAATTATTTATAGGAGGATACTTAGTTAGATAAGTATATAGATTAGTAATATATAGTTAATATTATTAAAGGTATTACTAATATTAAGTTAGAGTATTAAGGTAATCCTATATTAGCTTTAGGCTATATATATAACCTTTATTATTAGTTTAAGGGCTATCTCTATAGATTTATTAGCTTTATTTCCTAGCTAGAGCTTAGGGAGTAGCTAGGCCTCCTTAGTAATATATATAATCTAGTATATTACTAATACTTTTATTATCTTTTCTACTATATTAAGTAGTAATATAGGGCGCTATCTGCCTACTAGTTAGGCTTATTTAGTTATCTTATCTAGCTTATAGAGGACTATAATACTTATAGCTTAGAACTAGCTTAGGTACTATTTATATTTAATAGTATTATTTAGAAGGTATATAATAGCTATTATTAGTAGTATATTATAAGCCTTAAGGAACCTTACTAGGATTCTATCCTCCCTTAAGGCTTTCTAACTTACTATATACCTTAGTATCTCTATTACCTTATTAGTTAAGAACTAGTCCTAGTCTAGAAGCAGTATACTGTCTAGCTAGGGGAAGGTTAGGTTAGGGATATATAAGAGATCTACTAATAATATTAGGAAGAACTTTTTAGTAAGGATTTCTACTTTATTTATTAGGTTTAAATATAGTAGAGTATTAGGCCTAGGGTGCTTAAGGCTTAAGATCTAGGCTATCTTAGGTAGCTATTAGCTTCTTAGTCTTACCTATCTTTCTAGCTTCTATAGGTTCCTACTACCTATAGTAGCCTTACTTAGGGCTTCTCTCTATATACTTTACCTTTCCTTAGTAATAGTATAGGATTAGGTTACCTTTACCTTATAATAGGCTATCTAATTAATATCTATTCTTTTTCTATACTATACTCTTCTTACTTATTAGGTAGCTATAACTAAGCTAGCTATATAGCTATTTTACTATACCTTCTTTTCTTACTCTCTTAGTACCCTTTTTAGGGCTATCTTATTTACTATCTCCTAGAGTTATTTAATTAGCTAGTCTTTATACTCCTTAACCTTAGCCTTACTCTAAATTAGTCTTAAGGTAACTCTAGGCTAGAGCTAGTATATAGCTTTAGCCTTTATTATTACCTTATTAACCTTTTATTATATATATCTAGCTTAGGCACCTATATAGCTTATCTAGCTAGTTTTAATTTAGATTAGCTATAAGGTATAATTAGACCTAGCTAGGGGGGCTATACCCTTATATTATATTATAATATCCCTTATTAATTATATAAGGTTAAGGGTGCTATCTCTCTCTTTATACTTTTATCTTATTAGTTTATCTCTAGGTATAATAAGCCTAAGCTATTACTACTTTACTATCTTTAGGACTATCTTATACCTAATACTTATCTTATCTAGGCTATCCTAGAGTAGGTATTTCTAGTTAAAGTCTCCTATTATAACTATATATAGCTAAGATAGTATTACTTTAATTATATATAAAGAGGTCTCCTACTCTAGGTTATAAATCTTAGAATATAATAAGAAGATATATATGCCCTATAATATAATATAGGCCTAATCCTACCCTTCTTCTACTACCTATAATCTAGGCCTATACTACTTATATATATATACTATATTCCTTTCCTAGTAGAATACTAATTAGTATTAGCTAAGCCTAGGGCTTAGAGGCTATAGCTATTTCTTCCTTTCTTACTCTTAGATTACTATTATATTAATATTATTATAATACTAAAGCACTACCTAGATAAGTTTATTCTTCCTATATATATTTTAATATAAGACTCTAATTATTATATAATAGTAGTTAGGTACTACTTCTTTACTATCTTATAGCTAGTTTAATACTACTATATTATAAGCTTTACTAGGAGTTAACTAGGACTTTAAGGTCCTAGTTTCCTATAATTAGGGCTATATAGGCTAGTAGAGGCCTGCCTCTCTTCTTATATAGTAGCTTATTACTAAGGACTAGGTTAGGCCTATCTTATAGGCAAGGCAGTATTCTTATCTTCTTATTTAGGGTAGTAAACCTTTAGGGGTAGTTATTATATCCTTCTTTTACTTACTACTACTATTACTATAAGATAGGGTAGTCCTAGGACTATACTAGGTGCCTACTATTATATAAGATATACTTCTCCTAGGTCTTCCTTATTACTACTAGATATACTCCTTTACTACCCTTATACTTCCTAGCTATATATTAGCTATACCTTAGGGCTATCTTATAGTACTTTATAATATATTCTATCTTATAGTAGTTAAAGTACTATCTTAGGTAGAGGGTCTTATTATAAGGCTTAATATTAAATATCTTAGCCTTATAGATAAGGCTACTATTATATAGCTTATTAGCCTTCTTATAGGACTCTATACCTAGGATTAAGACTATTCTTATTACTCCCTTACCCTAGGGGTAGTATAATATTATCTTAGCTATCTTTATATTATTAGCCTATAAGAGGGCCTATACTAGGTTAGTCTTACTAGTATACTTTATTAGAAAGCTTTTTATTATAATACTAAATACTTTATTATTTAGCCTTATATCTATACTAAAGGTGCCTTAGGTCTAGTCTATATTTTCCTAGTATATCTTTATATCTATTTTAAATATAACTACTATATCTTTACTTAGAAGCTACCTTACTACTATAATAACTTTACTCTTAGCTATAATATTTATAGCTACTACTATATCTACTATAATCTAGTTATAATTTACTTCTATAATAGTATCTCTCTTAATAAGCACCTCTTAGTACTACCTACTAGGTATAAGGAGTAATACTAGGGTAGTAAGGCCCTATCTTAGCCCCTAGGTAGCTATAATACTAGCCTAGGTCTTTACTTTCTACTTTTCTATTATAACTATAGCTTTAGTTATAGCTTCCTTAATAACTATCTTAAGTTTACTCCTTATAATAGGTTAGTTATTTATATTAGGGGTAGTTATAGTTTACTCTTACCTTACCCCCTTTATAAAGACTATCTAGATTTATATCTAGACTCTATCTAGCTTATTCTTAGGGATATAGCTTACTAATATTTCTTATATCTTTATTTTTTTATTATTATTTTAGTCTTATATTATATCTAATTTAGTTATACTTAGGGTCTATATATTAATATAGCCTTTATTAGTATTAGGATAGTAGTAGCTCTAGGTAAGCCTCCTTTCCCCTTTATTAATTATTATTAGTATTACCTCTACTATTATGCCTCTATCCTAGTTATAATATAATATTAGATTTAGGGGTAAATAGGTATAAGGATTTTATTTTTTAGGTTAAATTATATTTTAGTGGCAGTTCTGTACTAGTATCGTGGTGCGAGCGCAGAGCTGGAAGTTTTTTTTTTTTTTATTTTAAAGCTACTACCTAATATAGTTATAAAAGGGGAGACTAGCCTTATTATATATAAAGAACCTCTGTTTTAAATAGGAAAAGGTAAAGTTAGTGCCTAAATATATTAGCCTATTTAGGATTCTAGATTAAATTAGAAAGTAAGTATACTGCCTAGTACTACCTAATTAATATAGAAGACTTTATAATATATTCTATATTAGCCTCCTTAAACTATAGTTCTTATAGAAAAGTAATAGTATTAGTATAGATATAATACTAATACTAGAACTTAAAGATACTAAGGATAAATAGGAGGTTAATAAGATTAAAAATTACTAGAGAAGAAATAATTAAACCTAATTCCTAGTAAAATAAAAAGGATAGCTAGCTAAGTATAATTAATAGCTAAGTAGTAAGGAATTATCTAATACCCTATAAATTATAGAAGAATACCTAAAGTTACTACTAATCCTAATATAGAAAGAACTTATAAAAGTAGTATAAAAATAAGGGAGACCTTAAAGAATATTAAAGAATTATTTATAATAACTTATAGACTATAATACTACCTATAATAGGACCTAGAAAGCATAACTAATCTATAGAAACTAAAACCCTTCTTAGAAAATAATAAGGTATTAGGCTTTTACCTTACCTTTACCCTTATCCTTTTACTAATATTTTATAGAGTATAGAGGATTTAACTAGGCTAACCCTAACTCTAGCCTAACTAGTAGGGATTTAATTAGCTTAATATTACTAGTATTACTTAGCTAAAAATAAGTAGAAAAGGAAGTATCTCCTACTATAGGGAAGGATTTTAGGAGCTTTATTATAATTATATCTAAAAAAGTAGTCCTTAGTAATATTATTAGCTATTAATAAAGGGTAGTTATAATATAGGACTAGTCTCTAAAGAGGGGGTTACTATAGAAAAGATAAGGGAGGGACTAGGTATTATAGTAATAAGGCTAAGAACTAGATTAGTATAAATTACCTAGGATCCTAGAAAAATTAAATACTACTTATAGTAGGTAAGGGTAAGGGACTAAGATTCTACTTAAAAAACCTTTTTATAGACTTAATAATATTCTTATAATACCTTATAGTATCCTAAAAAGATACTAAATTAGCTCTAATTAAAAGGAAAAACTTAGGTAGTAGTAAGGCCTACCTTAGTACCTTTTACTATTAATAGTAAAAGCTTATTCCTCTCCTAATATCTCTTAAAGACTATAATAAATTTTATTATTAGGTCTAGATAATACTAGAAGATTTATATATAAGCTACTAGTATAAGTATAGGAATATTACCTACTTCTATTATACCTAGCTCTAAACTAAACTTAAGTAGTTAGTATAGATTAAGAAGGTTCCTAGATATCTTACTAGAAGAGGGCTATAAGGATTATTTAGTAATTCTAATTTAACTAGAGAGGAATAAAGAAAACCTACCTAAATATAAAGGTTATAGTAGGCTATATAATAGGTATAATAGTCTTTTATCCTACTAGATAACTTAATATAGTAAGGATTAATAGAATTAGGTACCTTAAATAGCTCTAAGTTAGATAAGGTATCTAAGATACTTAGGTTTAAGCTAGTATATATAGTAATATACTAGTAGTACTAATGCTTTAAACTAGGTATAGAGGGATTAGTAAGGGCTAGCTTTACCTATTTAACTATACCTATGCTAATACTAGGTAATAGTATAGGAGGAGTAGATAATTTTATAACTCTGATTCCTTATCCTTATTTATAAGGAGTTACTATAGGAACTATAAATAGAATAGGAATAAGTAGCTTAACTACTAGGATTAAAGGAGCTAGAGTTACTAAAGGTAATATAATGACTTCCTTCTCCTAGGTTAGTACTAGGACTATAGAAGGTAGAGATTCCTTATTAGAATTCTTATTAAGATTAGGGTTAAACTCTTTATTATTAGCTATAGTAGTTAAATCTATAGCTTTAATATCTTTCCTAATAAATACCTTAAGATAGGAATCCTCCTTAGATTCCTTATTAATATAGGGTATAGGGCTAGTAACTATAGGGGTAGATATTATATTCCTCCCTCTAAGGGAGCTATAGGTTAATTATATAGGATAAGGGGTCTTAAGGTTAGTAAATATAAATAATTCTATTATAATAGGCGTCCTAGGCGTCTTAGGTAGTAGTAGTAGTATAAATTAGGGCAATATAGCTTTACTTAGGAAGCTATTAGTAGGCATAGGAAAGGACTCTAGAAAGGGCACTACTTATATTAGGCATATAGGTAGAACTATAAGGACTAGGAGAGAGTAGCCCTCTATAAAGAAAAGAATATTAGATTAGGAGTAGTCTATAATAGATAAGAGAGAAATATACCCTATTTAATAGGCCTATTTATAAATAAGATTTAGTAAGAGGTATATAATATACTAAAGTAGGGAGCTAAAATCTAAATAGGGATAAGTATAGTATTATAGCTAAGCTCTCTTAGACTAAATATAGCATTCTAGACTAGTATATATAAAGAAAGACCCTATAAGTAATATTAGTGCTAAATCTATCTTAAAAATTATTATAAATCACCTATAACTAGGGAAGAAATATAGGCATATAATAGCGTTTTCTATAGGATTAGCTAAGGACTTATAGTAGTAGTTATACTAGGCGTAAAGAAACGCTAAGATAGGCTTAATCTAGACATAGTTACTATTTAAGATAATAAGAATTAGTAGTATAGAAGATTTCTTATAAGAAATAGGTATAAGTAGGAAATAATCTAGATAAGAGGGTAATACTAGGGAAAAAATAAGTTAGATATGCTTAAATTATAGAGGATTATTATAACTATATACTAAGATAGGCCTATATGCCCTAGTTACCCTAATAACCTATATTACTATTAATATTAATAAGAAATAGAATTAGTTAAGAATAATAATACCTTACTATAAGGAAGAGAGTACATACTTTAGCTATACTAGTAATTAAATCTAGTAATAGCTAGGCATATATAAGCCCTAGTATAATATATAGAATAGAATAGTATAGGAAAGGAAAAGGAAAAGATATATAGATATAGATAAGGTACTTAGGTTTTATATATAGCCTAGAATATATAGGCATACTATAATCCTTCCCTAGTTATTAATAATTTATACTACTATCCTACTATTTCCTAGTATATAGTAAATTACTAGGAAGGAATAGGCTAGGATTTGCTGCTAAAGGGCGTGATTAAGGACGCTATATCTATAAATCTAGTTATATATAGAAAGGAGTAATAAGATTCTAGTTAGTAATTTATAATTATATTACTTATAAGTAAGGATGCTTATATTTAGGGGGGGGAGATAATTATAAGGCGCGATTAGAAGTAATACGCGCGGCCATTATGTACGAATTAGTACACGTATCTAGGCCGCCCTGCTTCGCGCCTAAATTAAAGAGGATCCTATCACATGCCAAATTGCAGAGGATTCCATCACGTAATAAGATGCATGCTGATTTAGACCTAATCCTAGGGGGATCCTAGTTAGAGGGGATTCTGACCTGATTCCTCCCTTCTTACTAGAGTAGTAGGGTTTACCCTAATAGGCCTGACTTAGAGAAAAGGGGGACTATTACCTATAAAAGGGCAGAGGCCGCTCTAGTAACTAAAACAGGCAAGTTTTAGTCTTATATTTATAGGAGACCTATAATTAACTTCCTCCCATCTTCCCTACCTAATCGTGCACTACCTTATAGTGATTCCTAATAATAGGTAAGAGTAACCTTTTACTATTATTCCTTACTTAACTTTCCTATTATATTACTTATCTCTAAATCTATCTTAGGTTCTTAAGTAACTAACTTTATAAAACTATACTCTACTAAAATAGATTAAATAGTTAGTCCTTCTCTTTTACTATAATCTTCCTTATAAGGTGCTAGGTTATAGTTTCTTTTATTCCTCTATAACTATCCTATAGTAACCCTATAGTCTAACTATAACTCTAGGTTAGGGTATTATCTTAAAAGTAAATATAATATTAAGGCTATAAATAAGGATTAAATAAATAAATATAAAATACGGGTAAGAACTCCTTTTATTATCTCCTTAGTAGCGTGTTAACTAGCTATAAAAAGGGCTTATATAAATCCTCTATATTATATATTATCTAGATAAGAAGAAAGCACCCTAACTACCTTTTATACCTATCCTTACATATCATCTGCGGGTCTGATCCCCTTCCGCTGTCCTACGTACCCATCACCGCCTAGTGTGCGCGGTCTCCCTCACACAATATATACTCTATCTATACTATATCTTAGTCCCTATTTTTTTTTACCCTAACCTTTCCTATTTAGGATAAGCTAAGTATCTTTACTACTAGACCTCTATAGAAATAATACTTTACTAAATAAAAGGCTTTAAGATCCCTATTACCTATATATCTCTATTACTAGAGCTCTATAGAAATAATACTTTACTAAATAAAAGGCTTTAAGATCCCTATAACTTAGCTATTCCTTTTAGAGTGATTTCTATTTTTCTGCTATAGTAGTACATACTCTGCCTTATACCTTTTCTCTAGAACGCCTACCTAGGTAGTACCTTCTCTAATAGAAAGGAAAAATGTCACGCCCGCGCCCGCGCCCGCCCGCGCCACCTCACGAGGAACGACGATTTTACTATACCGCCCGCTTAACCCTCCACCCTAAATGCACCTCCTATGAGTTCTCCTCCTCCCTTATCTTTATTAATAAAACGCATGACGTCTAACAAGCAGTAGCATCGGGGCCAGTCCGTAACAGTTAGGGAAGATTGGTACACCGCCTTTGCCAGGAAGTATCTGTAGAGTAAGGAGAAATTAAGCAAATCAGATGCTGCAAAAGTCATGCCCGGATAAGAGTCATGCCCGGGTATTAATTCCCTTTATTATATAGTTACTAAATAGTTGAAAAAGTATATTACTTAATAAGAAAGTAAAGTTATATGCCTTATACATAATATATTTGTAGATCTCTAGCCTCTAGAATATATCAGCTCTCCACATGTTTATATTCCGTATATTGTCTCAAAATACGCTGATCGGTGTATTATGCCAAGGCTCCAAGATAGTTCGGCCTCCTATGTCCTTAGATGCCACAGAAGAAGCCGTTCACGTCATGACCGCATAACCAGCCGACTTGGCAAACCTTTAAAGGCTGGTGTGATGTGCATTCAAGCTAAAGTTAACGTTAGCTTTAGTTTCAATTCCCCTACTATTAAATTCCTTATACTTACAATGGCATTTTTCCCGTCCCAACTACCACAATAGCCACAATCACCGTAACTCCTCGCTTCGTGAGAGTTTTGGGTCTCAGAGAGGGGAGTAATATCCTTGCCAAGATATTCTTTCGCTGGAGAAGGAATAGCAAAGACGCTTGTTGCCAAGATGGCGGTAAAAAGAATAGGCTTGATTGAAATAAACATTGTGACTAATTTGTTGTCCGTGGCTATAAGCTAAATAATTGTTAAATTGATATTTAACGAAAAATGAATTACCTGCTAAGAGCGGGAGATGATTACTTATATACTAGGGGTAGCTTATATTACCCCGTTCAAACCTGTAATTTTAAATTAAACCCCCTATATATTATTGCGCTTAAATCTTATATAAGCAGTGTAATCGCTTAAATCTTATATAAGCAGTGTAATAATAACTAAAAGGGTGAGTTATGACGATCGCTATTTAATTACCCAAGCTAATTTCTGACGCTTACAGTAATTTAGAAATAACAAGTAAATCTTAATAGTAAATGGCTTGTGCACCCCACAAAAAAGAGGATAGTTCTCCAGTTGTCCTTTAAAACAAGCTAACCTAACTAGGAAACGTTAAAGTCTATCGTAATCACCGCTATAAAAGCCTCTTTCTAATATATCCGTAATACATGCATGGTAGTTTAACCGCCCTATTTGCACTAAAAAGCTTTCCGTCTGATCCGAAACGGCCCCACTCGCTAGGGGATAACCGCTCTTTTGCCCTTTTCCCTACAATGGTAGGACATGATCAACTGTAGTACAGTTCATTTAGCCGCCCCATAATTACTCCACTATTCTGGGGGTACGGTTGGTTTAAATGACTAGGGTGGAGTTGGTTTAGGAGCGGCCAGCGAACTGGAAATTAAACACTTTACACATAGCAGGGGTACATACATGCCAAAGCGCGTGCAGGAGAGAAATAGTAAATCTTTACTCTCCTCACTATCGTCCCCTAAACACTGTTTTCGATTTCCGGCTTCTGCACCAAGGGCTCATCCGTCCTGTCGGTTTCTCCACCACCTGGCATATCTGTGCTTTCTGTCGCCCTAGGTTGCTCAACCCTGGAATTTAGTTCTTTCTCGTCCTCTATAGCATCATTTATCTTCGTTTGGAGCCGCTTCAGGCACGTATCGAGATGATCAATCGTGCGCCTGAGCTCCAGCTCTCTCTCTTTAAGCCGATCAACAACGGACCTTTGTTCCGTTGCCGCCGCCGCCATTACTGCCGCTTTTGTTTGCTCCTCCACATTTTTAGCAATAAGCTCATCCACCAAACGTTGCAGTCTTTGCCATTCACCCTCCAGCCGTTGCAGCTCCTATTGTTTCTCTCGGTTCAGCGCTGCAAGTTAATTAACGTTATTTTGCTTCTTAATTGCTTGTTCAGAGAGTTCTAGTAACCTAGCCTCCTGGTCTACCTGCGCCCTCTTGTTTTGTCCAAGCCCTCTCCACAAAAACTGAACCATGATAACGTGGAGTTGTTGCTGGAAGAATTCAGCCTCCTAGAATCTGAAAGTAAATTAATACAAAGCCCTGTTGGTTTTTTTAGGGTTGCGCTTGCGCAGGCCTCTCAGCCGAATCTTATTCTCTCTCCCAGAACCTATCCCGAGCGTGAGAGGCGTCCCGTGGACAGGGGCAATTATATGGATTCCTCAACAGCTATCTTGGGTTCTTCCTCGCCAATTCGGCCATCATCCTCGTCGGATTACGGGATACAATCAGAGCATAATATCAACGAGGATCAAAATGAAGACCTCCGCGGTAACCCAGAGGATCTAGCCGTTCAACTCGCCCTTAGCATCGCGCGTTATGTACTGCAGCTCTGCCTGATACAGGCCAGCGATTCCGTGGAGATCCAACCGCAAGTGGAACGTAAACAGTCCAAGGCCAACATTACGGGTATTGATAATATTACATCAGAGGATAACGGTAGCATATGTAGATCTTTCCGAGACACCTACGGCTGGAGGGTCGAACATCCTTATCTTGCCTTAATCAAAGCGAAGCGAGCATTTAAGCATATTCGCGTAGATCCTTACTCCGGCGCAAGCAGCCCCATAGTATCGAATAACACAATGGCTCAATATCTCGGTGAAGCTATGCTCACCTAGCGCGCAAATCAGGGTCTGCTACATCAGGAGTTTAGTACCACACTAGCATGTAAAAGCCATTCATATTCACTAACAATAAGAGCACAGCATCATTCTTATTGCCACAAGCAATACATTTATTCGCTTTATCCATTTCTCGTTCGGTTACGACTATAGGGAATATCTCGACGCCGCTTCTAAGGAAGAATAAATGCGTATAGTTAAAGATAAAAGCAAGGACACGGTCGTGGTCGCGAACTAGACGAAATGGTTCGACCTACGAATGAGAGAAGGCAGGCGTATTACGATGTGCCATTTTTTAATGCTGCTGATCTGGT
Organism: Keithomyces neogunnii; assembly: GCA_020975405.1. NCBI lineage: Eukaryota > Fungi > Ascomycota > Sordariomycetes > Hypocreales > Clavicipitaceae > Keithomyces > Keithomyces neogunnii. The sequence continues at coordinate 4,319,529 of JAIOWQ010000002.1, read as the reverse complement.
TTGATGCGCAAGAGGCCAAGTTTGCAGCAATGAAGAGCAGCACGGGGGCAGAGGCTGATGACTCGATGGACTCAGATGTGTACTATGAAGAGTATAGCGAAGATGGAGATAGTAGCGGGGAGAATTGATTGATTGTAGGCGCGATCTCAGTGATATCGACAGTGGAAGTATTTTTGTCCTGTAACTAGGTACCTTCATGTGCGAGCATGGGAACTTGGAGTTGATCGCATTACTTAGACCAGGAGCTTTGATTGAGTTGAGCTTCGTCATGGAGAGCATTGACATATGTGTTACCAAAAGCACCATCCCAAAAATGGTGGCGCAGGGATGTTGTGGTAAAAATTCGCGCAAAAGTTAACGTGGCCAGAGCGTGGATCTTGAGCCTCGTGGCGTGATTGAGGTAATCGACATCGCTGGTTACACGAACATGATGGCGAAACACCGCTGATCTACTAGGCTCTGGAAAATATAAATAAGCCTCGGCGTCATACGCGGCGCACCCTTTATGTCTAAATGCGCCGAGCACCAAGGATTGAATTTTTTAAATGCTATATATGTAAGTCAATTTCGTGAACAACTCGTTGGTAGTCTAGGCCAAACGGGTAGATTTTTTTATTTTCTTTCTAGTTACTGATACTATAAGGATAATCGCTATAGCCCCGCCATTAGAAGCTGCTATAAGCCTATAGAACCATCGTAAGCTGCACGTGCTGTGTCTATAGTGCAACGATTTACACCAGCATGATTTTGACGGGGACTATATAAAGGTTAGAGTAAGCGCTACACCCTGTGATATTAGCCACAATAGTAAGGATCAGATCCGAAGTTATAAGATCCTGTTTCCTATAGATTTATGAACCGATATAAACGGTTATAAGATTAATACAGATTATATCAGATTTATTATGAGAGCAGCCCACATAATGGAATCTGGTATTCTTAATAATAGTGAGATAAAGTCACGGACAGACTTCTTCATAAGGCAAGCGGCTTAGAAGCTCCTTAATACCCCGGCCTGCAGTAAATATATTTTTAATGGAGCTATAGAATTCAAGCATTCGAGCTATCGCAAAGATCCATGGCAACCTTCCCGAAAGGCAACGAAGCGAACTACTCGATTATGGTACTAATAAGACAAGCTAGTAATACTACAGCCGCTTCTTACAAAGTCACCTCAAACCATAGTAACAACCCAAAATACTCTATCCAAACTTCCTTATCTTCGTAGCTGAAAGCAAACGACAGCCCATATCCAGAAGAATGTCTACAGATCCGGACGTTCTGGCGCCTGGTCTGGCCCTAATAAAGATATTTGATGGACGTTCACCGTGCAAGTGAAGCTTTGGCTTAATGCTGGTCGTAGGGGACGCATTTTATAGGCACCATCACCATGTCTTCTATGGCTATCCTCTGACATATCTGGCATATTACGAGGTCCTTAAGACGCCAGTTATTAGGTCTAGCACTGTTGTCTCTTTAACCAAAGCTCGCTTTGCACAATAAAACCATGGCACCTTCCACGCCCGATGGTATAGCGGCAATACATCACAGTTATTGACGGTACACAATACGCTTACATATATTTAGGGACGGCCGATTAAATTTAGTAGCTGCGTATACGCGATATTTGTTGCTGGACTGATATTGTAGACTAAGTCTTGAAGCCGGAGCTTGCGAGTTAAAATGAACTCGAATTCATTAAAGAGGATCACGCCTGTTTCAACCCTGTGAAGCCATTTTCTGAGGGATGGAGAGTTCGCAACACCTCTGCGAAGAATTTTATCAGACTTCTTTACGGGTATTTACAATTCCTATTCATACTGTTATAGAAACCGTGTAAAACGCATACCCTTGATTACGAAGAGATGCTACGCAAAAGCCCTACTCTGTCTTGGTTATCGAACGCGCTCAACGAAGTTAGATTAACACTAGACTAAGTACCTACGATTAATATATGTTCCTTTTTCAGCGACCACTATTTGTCACGAATAGACTAAGAAGAAAGATATCGCGCCGTTGAGGAATCCTACGCTCTGATCAAGGGTAAATTACAAGCTATATAGCCCCGCATAGTGATCGCGTGTCAGTCCGTCACCAACCAGGGAAAATGGAACACGGACCAAGACGGAGGAAAGTTTGGTCGTGGAAGCTAGCGAGGAATCCGCTGGCAAAGAAGCCTTGTTCGAGTCTTGAGACCTTTAGACTTCACGAGGTGCAGGAAGTCCATATATGCCGTCAAAGACATACATCCTATCCGTGTATTGCGATGCGAAGATGAAGATGAGAGCGAGAGACTCGAGCTTAAAGCCCCGATTCGCCAAATGTTTGCACCATGTGCAAGCATTCAACGGCTCGAGTTGGCCGAGGTTTTGACCAAGATGACTGCACCCGTAGAAGATGCTGCCACTGCCATTCACGCCAGATATCGCGGGCCTGACCCCACTCTGGAAAGTTTGTTTGACGATCTGGCATTATCGATTTCAGAATTTAGTGTCAGTCTCAATGTAGCCGCTAAGAAATTACGGTGGCTGGCGCAAGTCCAGCCAAATAGCCAACCGGCGAGGAGGCATTCACTAGAACCAAGCCGCGATAGAACTGAGAGAATCGTTCGGCGGCATGCTGTCGAGGGTTAAGCTGCTCGTGGTCGTCGGGAACGCCCGCCACCCTGGGCACATCTTCCTAGTGCCCGTCCTTCCGCGTCACCCCACTACATTCATCAAGCCTTATTCGACCCAGGCAGACAAGGAGTCACCGCACACCGTACGGCTGATAAAAAAAATCATTACACAACGTGGTTAACCATGACGTATTAATACGAAAATTGGTTGTGATTTAAGACTTGTAATGAATCTCATCAACATGTATTCCTGGCAATATTGCTTGTCAAAGAGATGCCGAAGCTCGCTGCCCAAGTGTCTTACAGTCAATGTTGTCTAAGCCAGACATGGCAAAGTCGTAGTCCCAGTACTCAGGGTACCACGCAGCATACTCCCAATCCAGAATAGCTACAATACAACCATTACGTGCCATGATGTTCCGTGAAGCAATATCGCCATGCGTAAAGACTATACTATAGTCAGCAGGAAGCTGAGATGTGATTTCATGCCAACACACTGACTGTGCCTCTACTCGTTTCGGCGGTCGGACGAGCCATGTGTGAAGCTCAGCCATGATCATGAACGGTCCTCCAGAGCGTATCAAGAAACTGGGGACTACAACACCCTAGTTGTCGATGCGTCCAAGAAAGTCGTCAGGCAAGGCACGCATCTGCGAAATATGGTCTCTGAGCTGGTCCAGAATATCAGAGCGTTCACCGGGGGTGAGCTGAGGCCATGCATCCCGCAATGTCTGGCCCTCAATGTATTCCATTGTAATCCATTGTAATTCGGTCTCAGTCGCTGCTATACACCTCGGGCACAGTAATGGAGGTATGCTTCTTCACAAAGCGAAGGGCTGACACTTCATTTGGTACGACATTGGGGCCGAGGTGGTAGCAAATTCACTTCTGTTTGACGGGCTGGTGGACCCGTACTGTGAGTGGCCCTGCAAGCGCTGGGGGGCCCACAGTAAGGCACCAGAACACCTGCAAGTAGAAGTTGAATCAGTCAAGTTGACCTGGAACCAGACCAGACTGTACGAACACCATGGCTTCGCACAAGTCGAACACCCTTAAAAGGCCTTGGGCTCATGTAAACGCAAGACAAGACTGATAGAGCCAATCAGATGAAGCTCGACTTGACACCACCAGTTTTGCAGCCCACCAATAAATGCCCGGACTTGCCCGCATCAGATCCATTCGAACATGAACAAAGTTGTATTGGCTCTCTTGATCCACTCGAGCACGAACAAAAGTGTATTGGCTAGTTTCCAGGTTTCCATCACCAAAGCATGGCCGCGTACAACTATAAAAGGCGACAAAAATCTACCCTCAACTCTGTCGAGACCTTCTCCATGTCTTCTCACCTTTCTTTCTTACCACCCACCAGACGTTTCTAAGAGGGATTGCTTTGTGTGCGGAAAGCTTGCATGTCTAGGAAGGGACAATCATCCACGGTTAGCTTCAGCTTCGATGTCTTTATTTCCAAGAACAATGTACAAGGGTAGCAGGTCGCGGGGGCGACGGCGGGGCAAGGGCCCGGACTTCACTGTTCAAGGTCGCTGGCGTGAAACAAACCCTGTTGCTGAGATCACCTCTGGCGAACCGCTTGTGGCATTCTTAACCGTGCCACCCATGGTTTTCACCACACTAGTAGTGCATTTCGACTTAGAGGCCAGCGGTAGTGGTAATGTTACCGTAAGCGTTAGGGTCTACGTGTTTGCTGACTGCTATGGTGAATTATTGGCCAATCTCAACTTTCACGCTGAATCCTTGGCAGGTTTTGTGACATTAATGCAATGCTGCTATGAAACACCCGCTCCGGACGACTTGAAGAATATCGTCATCCTTTTCGCTGTATGCGAGGTGGAAAGGTTGCGCAAAAACAAGCAACCTGAGGACCTTCTTGAAGTTCATGCCTAAATAGGGACGGACATGTTTTAGGCTATAGAGGATAGTCCTAATACTATACCTTCTCTTTCCTTACTACCTTGGTTACTATGTATTTAAACTAGAAAACGGAGGAAACAAAAGGGCAGAATAGCTAGGATAGAACATAGAACTTAACCCACCCTAACCCTAAGGGTATTACTTTTACTGCAAAAATAACGGTCTAAATCACTGCTAGAGTAGGGTTTCCCTACGAATGTAACTATAATTTTAATAGTAGATATAATACCTAGCTCATTAGAGATTTAACTAAATATAAAACTAAACATGAGCACTAATAAAACGCAGAATATCTTGTAGAACCCCCGGACCACTGCGGTGCGCAACAATGCCGTGACCTGTGTTGGGGATGATATTGCAGGTGAAGTTCTTTGTCTTAGGATAGTACTCCTTTACTGCCGCTACCGGGCCCCCGGTAGAGCAATTGTAGTTGCAGAATGGGAGGTCCTTGTCGCCAGTGGCAACATATACGGGTCCCTCGAAATCAGGTGCTAACCCGACCAAATTGGCTATACCAGTATAACTGCCTAAAGCGATCACATCGGCATACCTCCGCCAGAAGCCGTACACAGCCGGATCACTGTTGGGCGGCCAGAAGTACGTAGAGATGTCTGCGGTCTCGCTGGCCGTTGCGAGGTAGTACGACGGGCGATGTCCAAATTTAAGCGGGGAGACATTTCTAGCAATCGCATAGTTGGATGCTACAAGCCATTCCTTGACGTTCGAGGAGTCGGCCGAGAAGCCCGTGAGGATGGCGGCATTCAAGAGCTCCGGGTAGACCTTGGTGATAGCTTGGATCTGGAACGATCCGTAGGAGTGTCCCACACCGGCAATCTTCTCAAACTTCTTTCCGTGGATAACAGAGCCCGCCCTGAGTTGCGTGAGAATCTTTGCCAGGATATCAACCTCTGTAGCGAGTTGTGGCTCGTTGAATCCGTCGCTGGTGGTATCTGACAATCCAGTTCCCAATCTGTCATAGACGAAAATAGAGTAGCCCTGGGAGGTGGCCTGAGTAATGAAGGAGTACTCCGGCTTGAAATCAAAGTCCCAGTATTTTGAGTTGTACGCCGGCCCGTGTACCGCAACAATGAGAGGAGAATCCTCCTTAGCTCCGTGGGTGGGTGTGCAATACTTTGCATGTATCTTGTAAGTCTTGCGGTTGTTAAATTCCCCGGAAATGTGCTCAGAGCCCCATTCTTGTGGCGTGCCCGTTAGCTGGAGGATAGTACCCGTAGCGTAAGACTGATTGCCGAAAGTCTGATCAACTTTAATAATATTCGTATTGTTTACGTCGACGGAGATTGGAAGTATTAGATCACGGCAGTAGGCAGTGCCCGAGACGAGTGTATCAGCATTAGGGGTTGGCGACGCAGCACTGGTAGCCAAGAGACCAGTCACAGAAGTGAGGAATGTGGGCTTCATTATAATTGATGATGTGAGATGGTGCAGTGCTAGGAGGAGGCAACTATGCAGCTCGCATTTAATATATACTCGCCGATTATAATTCCAATACACCCCCTGAATTACAATTATTATTAAATAACGCTACATAGAGGTAACAGGCCAATAGAGAGAGATTATCTATTAGCGTGTGTGGGGTCTAAAAGTGCTTTTTCTTTTTAGCGCCTTTTGGTAATCTTATTTGTCTTATTTTACGACGCTGTTGCGAAGAATTCGGGCTGCGCCCGAAGGAATACGCAATGTGGTCACGTATCGGCAGGGGGAGGTAGCTGCAGAGAGAGAGAGACAGGAGGAATTTATCAGGCAAAGCAGCGATTTGCCTGCGGTTTGCGTCACCTACTCGGCTAGGCGTGCGGAGCGTGGCAAGCAATACTGCAGTTCTGCAGGCTATAGCTTTTAGCATTGCCTCTTTACAATAAATCTAATAGCAAGGCTAATAACTTTTAAATACTTATTAGCAATTAAATAATTAGAAAAAAATAATACCGGTCAAGCTGCAATCTGCTCATGTTAAAGCTAGTGTGGTGGTATCGGCTGTGGGCTGCCAACCTCCAGTTTCAACGCGTGGACCTCTAGTCCTAACATGAACACGTACGGAGTAAACCCATGCACATTTCTCCTGGCAGGTCAGAGAGCCGGAACAAGGCGCGCTGCTAGGTCAAAATGTGAAGTGTCTGGTGGTATGATAAATTTTACTAGCAAATCATGGTCGGCAAATTCATTCAGTTTATAGATGACCTATGCGCCGTCCTGAGAGGTCAACTGGTCAATGTTTGACACCCCGACATGGGTTTCAACACTCCGCCGGTTCTCATTGAGACATCGAATTTTATTCCCGGACCTTGCATTTTCGTAAGGGGGTGGGCAGAATTTCGCCGCCACGGAAAGTAAATGTGCCTGGTGTGTGAACGGAGTAGGGCCGTACATGTATCCGAGCCACGCCTCCGTCTTCCGATTTGTAAACCCCACCACGGAATGACGGTTAGAGGATATTCCTAATACTATACCTTACTCTCTTTATTATCTTAGTTACTATGTATTTTAGAAGGAAAACAGAGGGAAACAAAAGGGCAGAATAGCTAGGATAGAAAATAGACCCCAACCCACCCCACCCTAGCCCTACTCCTTTCGGCCGTGCTTTCTCATTCCATGCTCTGTGCGGGCTACGTACTGGCACCCTCGGCGTCACACCGCAACCCGTCCTTCTCCGCCGCCGCAATAAACGGAATAGGGTCTGTCGTTGGTGGCGGGAACTCAAACTTGGACAACCCGGCTTGGTCTTGTATAATGTCCGGGATTGAGCTAAATTTGCATGCAATCTGCCTTCTCTCTTTTGGCTTAACGGATGCATGCCAATCTCTCAAATGGGTCGTTACTTCCTTGGCTACACACGCAAACCTGCACGTCTTGCATATACAAACGGGTATTCGCTAATATGAACAAACGGCTCCATGACGATGGATGTCTAACGTGCATCACAAATGGATGAATACTTGCTTGACGACGGCCGGGCGTCTGGTTTCTCTCCCTATACCGCTGTGCTTCTTGCTCTCCTGAACCTTAAGGACTATCCTAGTAATAATATTTAGGGTTCATAAGAGCTATTATGGTCCTAAGTAAGCCGGCTTTTATATATATAACTTCGCGTGCGATAAAGGTAATAATGCCCACCAGACTTCCCTAACTAATTAATTAATGAAGACTGACTAATATAAATCTCAGGTTGCCAGAAGAGACTGCGAAACCACAGACCCTGACGTTTGGGGTTCAAGTAGCGCGCTCAAAGGCTGATGGTTGGCTTGGCGTAGCGTGATGCATGAAGACTGCATGTCTATGGAATGCTGCTCCCAACTATTTTTGCGACAGGATGGGAGGCCTTTAAGGATTTGAGAGTGGTCGTGGGTGTTTACACAGGGGCTGGGCAAGACTTATAAGTTATCAACAACAACTGTTGCTGGCATCGTAAAGCCGGGGCATCAGCCTCGCGCGGCGTGAACACCATCACCCCGCACCGCCACTGCTGAGAGATACAGCCTGACCAGGGTGTCTGCCGTTCTATTACTTTGGCATTTGTGTTGTTCTAGTAGGGCGGTACTATAATGAAGGTTCTGCCAACTGAAGACCCATTATTCTGTGTCACCGCAAGGTAGCTTGCCGACTAACTGGTCTTGTTTTGCACAGCATTTATGAAAGGTTCCTCACACCTGGTGTACACGCGATGCTTAATATCCATTAGCTAATAGCCTTTAATTACACCTGTTACGGAGAAGTTATGTATCAATTCCATACTTGCACCAGACACCAGACAGCTCTTGCTGAGCTATATTCTTTCGCGGGTTGCTCTCTTCTCTTTGTGATCTAACTTGCTTCTTTTCATATTGATCCTAAGCTTCCTATCCACTACTATTTATTCTCACAATTTCTCGAATAGCTTCATCAACGCCTTTAACTACTAGCGAAGGCTTTATATCCAACACTTGCCCCAGTCCGTCGACCCAGCCCAATCCCCGATCCACCCATACGCTTTTCATTCCGGCTGCTACAGCGCCAACTACATCAAACGGATTCGAGGTTACCAGCCATACTCTAGCAGGATGTGCCTCCATCCCCACTGTCTCGATTAAGTGCTCATATGTCCGCCTGTGAGGCTTGAATATTTGGACTGAATCGACGCTAACCACTTTCGACGATGGAAATATACCAGCGGCTTCAGAGAGCGTAGGCGAAGATTTCAGAGATGAGGTGATCATAGGGATTGTGCCATTGGAAAAGATCCAGGGATCTAAAGATGGCGTCTCCGCCAGAGCATGCATTGCCGCATCAACTTCTGGGAAGGTTTCGAGTTCATTGTAGGCATTCATGATGTGCTCTTCCTCGTCTGGTGAAATGGCAATGCCTGCTTCAGCCGTCGCATGACGGAAGGATGCCCTCGTGAGTTCACTAAATGATAGATACGCGCCTAGATAGTCCAAGGTCAGGTTTGTTCTCAATGCCATCTTGAAGGGCTTTTTAACATGATTAAAACATACCCATGCTATTGATTCGCCATGTATACTCCAATTGATAACGTCTAGCCTGAGAAGCAATTGTCACTGCCTTCTCCTCCCCATACAAAGTTGCCAGCTTTTGCGAGATAGACGCCGTTGACAGGAGAGTCCCGTAAAGGTCGAAAGCGACAGCGATAGACATGGTGGGCCTAAGGGAAGGTGACTGAGAGAAAACGGAAAAGTTATTGCTGGCTGCCACTCTTGTATAACGAACATATAATGGTCGTAGAATGTGGGGGAGCAGCGGCTTAAATAAATACCGCTATGGATATATCAGGCACCGTTTGTCTCGAACCCCACAAAGACTGTGAGCGTAGTGACAGTAGAGGGAAATGGGTTCTTTGCAGTATTCTATAGAGTCACTACATAAGGAATAATTTAAATTGAATCTCTATTGAGCCTTACGCCAGGAAACCAGGGCTGTGTCATATGGTAGTACTACTTCTTGACACCTGCTTCAGAAGTCATTACGAGGAGCGCTGGATGAAGCCCATAATCTTCCACCTTTAGCCACCAATCCTTCTTTCCATTAGTTCAGCTCATCATATTTTTATGATAATTAACAGTACGCATCGCGCTACCCTCAATTTACGCTGGCTCACAGTAATTGCCGTCTCCGCTTATCGTATCTTGGATAGACGCTTTTCATTATCTTTTGTGCGTATCTGACATGTGGGTCTGGTCAGCGGCTATCCGACGATAAAGGGAGGGGCGTAATAATGACTTAGACAGCCAATGACCGACTGCGTAGCCCCTCAGATGAAACCGGCCGGTTGAACAAAAATAACGGCAATTTGTAAAGTTCAGGTTTAAAGCATATATCGGATTATGCAATAATGACCATTTAGTTAGATGCAGCCCGAGCATAGCGTGAGAATGCTATTACGTACAGGTGGATGTTGCAAACTCCTATTAATAGTGGTGTCAATTTATAGTGAAGCAATGTTGAAAGCACCGGTTGCACTTTTACATACCTTTGATGTCTGCCCTTCTTGACATTGTTCGTGATCCATAATTCGAGAGGAAACACCAAAGATGGCACCAATTATACGCATCTCCATTCCGCATGCCCAGGCACAGACCTTTGACTTTGCGCCGGCGACCACAGCACTTATTGTCATCGACACGCAGAGGGGAGATTCTAGTCCGCCTGTACTTGGCTCTGGAATACCTGAATTTTCCACTTCTCTGAGCAACATCGCGCCTCACGTCCAGAGAGTGCTTAGCGTTGCTCGACTAGCAGGATTACATGTAGTTCACACCTACGGTAACCATCAACCACGTTTTGCAGGAGTGCGGCAAAAGAACGGCATAAATGGCCACGAAAGCCATGTTGGAAGCCCCGCGGCTCAGGGCGATCAGAATTACGATACTTTGTCTGAGCTGGGACCGCATCCTGGAGAGCCCATTATCAACAAGACCAGTAGCGGATTTCTGTGGCGCAACGAGCTGCACCGCATATTGCTTGCGAGGGGCGTCACGCATGTTTTCTTTGCTGGTGTAAATGCAAGGTCAGATTACCCCAGTCCCAGAAGATCTGTGTCTTTGACTGACTTGGAATAAACAGCGGCAGTATCACGACCACATTGCGCGAATGCAATGATAGGGGATACGAATGCTGCGTTCTGTCTGATTGCACCGCCGGCTTTGCTGAGGGGGCAAAGTCCAACTCACTGGACCTGATGTATCCCTATGGCGAGGTATCTGGATATCTTGTTTCCAGCGAAGACTTCGTGGCAAAACTGCAGCATTTTGGTAACTCAGCCCAACCTCAGCATGCTCCGGATTTGGCCACAGGACTCCCATCGATAGCGATGCAACAAAAGTTGTTCAACAGTCATCTCTTAGAACCTGTGGGTTTGATTGAATCTGTTTTTGATCGCATTGAGCGCTACGAGCCTATTGACCCAGCCGTCTGGATCAGCAAAAAGTCTCGAGAAGAAGTTGTTGCGGCAGCAATGGCTCTCGCAGCACGATACGCTGGAGGACCTTTGCCGCCACTCTACGGAGTACCCTTTGCAGTGAAAGACAGCATTGACGTAGAGGGTATTGTTACGACCGTGGCGTGTGAGAGCTATTCATACCTGGCCAAGTCAACAGCCGTATCCGTCCAGCAAGTCTTGGATGCCGGAGCTCTCTACATCGGCAAGGTCAACCTCGACCAACTCGCGACTGGCCTATCGGGATGCAGGTCACCATATGGCATCACTCATAGTTTCTACAGCAAGGACTATATCTCAGGTGGTTCCTCCTCTGGGTCCGCTGTAGCTGTCGCTGCTGGACTAGTCTCGTTTGCAATCTCAACCGATACAGCAGGGAGCACTCGTGTCCCTGGGGCCTTGAATGGTATTGTAGGCTTCAAGCCAACCAAAGGCACAATATCGGCCCGCGGGTTGGTCCCTGCCTGCAAGAGCTTAGATACAATTACCATCATAGCTCCGACCATTGAAGACACGCGAAACGTTTGGTATCGACTTGCCAAACACGATCCGCAAGATCCATATGCCAAGATACCAAGGAGTCTGCCGGTTTGGGATGTGGATTGCCGGGGCCCAAGAGATGGGGGTTTCACTTTCGGCATCCCCCCGCCATGTCTATTGAAAAGATGTGTACCGGAATTCCAAACTCTCTTTCAAGCTGCCGTTAGCAAGCTGCAGTCATATGGTGGTAGATTGGTCAATATTGACTATTCACCAATTGGCAAAGCATGCGATTTGCTATATGATGCGACTCTTGTTCACGAACGTCTCGCCAGCATGGGACATGAGTTCTTTGTGAAGAACCTCAACACCCTACATCCTACTACAAAAGAGATATTTGGGGCTGCTCTTAACTCGGGAGCGAGCGCCTGGGAAGTGTTCCGAGACCAGGAAGCACAAATTACATATACATCCCAGGCACAGAAGTTATTCAGCCCTATGGAGCCCACGATGCTTGGGCTGGATGTTCTGGTTCTGCCAAGCGTACCGTTGCATCCCACAATCAAGGACATGCTGGCTGATCCCATCAAACTGAACTCAAAGCTGGGTCTATTTACACATGCGGGAAATGTAGTTGACTTGTGCGCTGTTAGTGTTAACGGGGGGTGGTGGAAGAATCCAAAGGGGGAGAAAATGCCATTTGGAGTTACATTCCTTGGTGGAAGTGGGTATGACGGCAAGGTCTTGGACATTGCTGGAGTATTTGAAGACGGCATGACGAAGACTCAAAGTAGCTAGAGAAGCCCAGGCAAATTACTTGGCTAGGCAGGAGAAATCTCTAATCATATCCAATGCTTACTACGGTTACCTTCAATAGAAGCTATGGAAGTCACCGTTGCCATCTTAGGCAACATGTTCATTTCGCGAGTTAAAGATGGTGATGCACTCTTGAACGACTTCAGCATTTGCCACGTACGAATTGAAGCCTCATCGGCTACACCCTAGGACCGTGTCCCGGAAATTACCTTGGATTGCAGGGTGGTAAAGACATCATCATTATCTTGACATAGTTGCCGATACATAGGTGTTTCTGTCACGTCGCTAATCACCAGACCTCGCCGTCTATATGTTCAACAGTTAGGTATCTAGTGCATCAACAGATCAACTGCCATTGTCGCAAGAATCATCATCCCATTTGCTTTTACGGCTTCGAGTATACAATACAAAGACTTCCACCTCCGGGAGGACCTTGGCCTTCAGCACCGCCGCTGATGTATAATGCAGAGTCTCCAACAAGTCCGGCCACGAGACCACCGACGGCCGCCCTGGCATGTCTAGTGCTATGAATATCGCTGTCTGTATTCATGGTATGTCGAAGACCCCGAATCTGACCAGTAGGGTCGGCTTCAGCTTTTGCAAAGACCTGGACAACACGGCCCTTCTCTTGTTTAATCTCATCCAGCATCGTCAGAATGACACCCGCGTCCATGGCATCTTTCATGTAACCAGACTTTGCACAGAGGTTATGTCCGGCAGCTCTATCTGACGCCAGGATCAGAATGTGATTATCCTCTAACTCGGCTCCAGAACTACAGCTGGCTTTTGAACTCCATCCAGTTTTTGCCTTGAGAGCGTCGGCGATATTTGAGTCTTTAAGCTCATCTAATGCAGAGCTGATGCCGATGGCAGTGGCAAATCTGGATAAAGCCATGGACTCGTAAGTGTCGCTGGTTTGGGGTATTTTCCCTTGAGCCCGAATCTCCTCGACTTTGGTTGATGTCAGTAGAGGGCATTTGACGAGCACTAATTGTACCGAATCATTGTCCATGCCATTCTCCTTCATCAGTCGTGAAACAGTGTGGCTCACTTCTTGAGCATGCATTTCAGTCCCAATTTCAGATGGCAGCAGCTTTCGTGTTCGGCCAACACAGGCAGTAAGCCCCGTACTGGCTCTTTCTTTAACGATAAACGTGACATGGGGTGACAGGACACCCTCTGTGCCCCCCGAAAAGACGGTGACAGAGGACGGCGGAATTTTTGACTCCCATACGATGGCGCTCAGCGTGCGAGAAAAGTCGTTTACGCATCCATTGCCTGAATAGCGGGGTATAAATATGAAGTCATGCTAATAATATAAAGTTGAAGAGTTCTCACATGCCTTCAGTTTTTCCCACAACGCTTAGGATGTCAGAAACATCGTACCCTTGTTCCATCAGCAACTGAAGCGGACTGTCATCTGCTGGTGATGAAACGGGGTACTTCAGCAGCTTGACTGCAGACATTGTCGCTAAGAAGGCTGTTGCTTAATTTGTACGAGAATGTATCCGGGACGCAATTCGTGGGAGGCAAACAGTGCAGTTTGGCCGTCCGTGGCTTACACCACATTTGGCGAGAAAACACATGGCATTCATATGCAATTATCGAATCACGGGCCAAAAGAATAGCTAATGGCAATTTCCCCGCGCATGCCAATTTCAAAGGTTAATGCCCCGATAACACGATATTGATAGTTTGATGGGCTGTGGCTGGCGCGCCTTCTTATCAGGAGGAGTACTGATTGGAGAAGCGCCGCGGGGACTTTAGTGGCAGGCTTGCCCGCGCCGCGGCGCTTCATCAGTGTCCCACGTACTAGATAGCGCCGACTGTGGATACGATTCTTAAACCCGTTAATACGGGTGGATAATTTACTAAATCACTGGCTATGGAAGTAGCCTGTTCACAGATTGCGCTATTGGCTCATATCAGCAGCTGTCGTGTAACCCGCGCTGGATTGTTATCAGTGATATGGCTATCGGATCTGCCGAGTAAGCCTCCTGACGGGCGCAAAGCGTCAAACATGGCAATACTGTAGTAGTCTGGCTGCTCATGTTGTCTCTTAACTAGAGTATAACATTTAATAGCAACTCATCGTAACATCTAAACTCGTCAAACATGAAGTGAAATCGCTAGCTAACAAAATGAAGCCGTCAATGCTGTCTCAGAAGCTCACCCTGGCGACAATACCGTCACGATGCCTCGATGAGAATGGTTTCACAAATGCTGACATGGACCCTGTTCCATTCAGCCGACGCACCTGGGCCTGGTACAATGTAGGAGGTTTCTGGATATCCGAGGGCTTCCAGATCCCGATTCTCCAGACGGCGGGCTCGCTTGTTGCGGCCGGACTGAGCCCCGGGCTGGCAATGGGCTCCGTCGTCGTGGGCAATCTTCTAGTCATGATTCCATGCGCTTTGAACGGCTATGTTGGAGCGAAAACGGGTCTCAACTATCCTGTCCTCAATCGGGCCAGTTGGGGATTGCATGGGGCAAAGTTTGCTGTTGCCGTGCGGGCAATCGTTGCCATCTTCTGGTATGGAATCCAGATTACAACCGGGTAAGAAGCAAACAAAAGTCCGCAGGTGTTGAATCTCTTACTAAGATGACGTCTAGCGGCGCCTGTGTGCATCAGATGCTCCTCGCAATCTGGCCATCTCTCCCTAGCCGGATCCCGAACCGGCTTCCCCCCAGTGCACACATAACCTCAGTCGACCTTCTTTGCTTCTTCCTCTTCTGGATCGCATCTCTTCCGTTCCTATACATCCACGTCTCGAAACTACGATGGATGTTCTTTGCGAAGATGATTCTAATGCCTTTTCTTGGGCTGGCCCTGTTCATCTGGTGCCTAGTTGCGGCCCATGGATTTGGCCCCATCTTCAATCAGAAGACCAACATCACAAGCGGAAGAACAGTAGCCTTCGTATTCTTTTCTGGTGTCAACTCTGTGATTGGACCAGAAGCCACCTTTGCCCTGAATATGAGTGATCTCTGCAGATTTGGAAAATCTCCTCGGGCCGGACTCATCGCACAAACAATCATGATGCCGATCTGTCTCACACTGACGGCTTTCTTGGGTGTGACGCTGGCATCATCGTCTGCTGTCATCTACCATCTCGACCAACCAGAGTGGAATCCCCTCGTTGTCGTTGGTATGTTTCATAGCCGCGCTGCTCAATTTTTCGTCGCTCTCCTATTCGCTTTTGCCACCCTCTGCACCAACATTGCGGGCAACTCCATTGCATTTGGAAACGACCTTGCTTCCTTATTCCCAAGGTACATCAATATTCGCCGTGGCCAATTTCTTTGCGCCATCCTCGGCGTTTGTGTTACTCCATGGAATATCCTGAGCAGCTCCACCAATCTTCTCAACTTCCTGAACGGTTATGGGGTTTTTCTCGGACCAATTTGCGGTATTATGCTCACGGACTACTGGATTCTAAGAGAGAGACGCTTGAATCTTCAACACCTCTTCGAACCTCACGGAATATATTGGTTTGCTGGCGGCGTGAATTGGCGGGCGGCTGTCGCGTTCCTTGTATCGATCGTGCCTACGCTACCCGGCTTAGTTGCGTCCGTCAATCCTAGCGTCAGCGTCCCGGAGGGTTTCCAGCATGTATATACAATGAGCTGGCTGGTTGGACTGGTGATTGCTGGTTGTCTCTACTATGGTCTGAGCATCGCATTCCCCCTCCCAGGAGCAGACGAGGCTTATCCACCAAATCTTGCTGAGGCATGGTTGATGTCGGCATCAACGTCGGATTTGATTCAAGAGAGTGTTAGTGTCAAAGGAAGTGTTAATGTCAACGAAGAAGATATAGAGAAGTAGTATGTGTTTTCGAATTTAAATATACAAACCATGCAAATGTATAATTGGGACAGTTAACATTTCTTTCTCAGGGTTGCTGGTGTCTGCAAATGAAACACCAACAATAGCAGCTTGCCGGCAGTCCAAGGCAGCTACAAACACATAAGACACCAAGAGCAATCAGACGGAAAGTCATTGGCTAGAACTAAATAGGTCGGGATCCCGAGCTAGTCTAATCTAATCCCTAGTCGCTTCTTGACTCTTGTCTCTTCCCGTTGATTCTATCGCGCCCGACGACAACCGCTGTAGCCCATGACTTACACCTTGTCACGATCGGCTTATACACGAAGGGTGGATAAGGCAATCAAGTGTTGTCTGTTGCTTGAGGTAGATGAGTCAGGGTGTGGTTAATTGCCTTCACAGAGTATTGAACAGCTGCAAGCTTGGATCGTCAGGAGTTATCCCAATCAATGCTTAGATTGATCACTGAAGATCTGGAATTAACTATCTGTCCTGGTAACGACTGCGGTATATATACTTATTCCATATCTTTATTGATTAGCCTTGCTCTGTCTTGTTTAGTGCTTGTCCAGCACTGTCTACCCATACGTAGGTCAGTACTGGTAGCCGTGTTACATTATTAGTCTAACTGTTGACGGGGTTAAAACAGAGGAAGCCGGGGTGGTGTTGTGTTCTGCAGAGGCCTTTCTAAGTGTTGTCAGATGTGTTTGGTTCCTATATTAGTGCGCTATTATAGCCCTCTTGGAAGGCAAGTTAGAGGGCGGCGCTATAGGCTCCCTCGCCTTTATCTACGTTTACTTGGAAGATTTTCAGTGTAGTCTTGGGGGGGTCTCTATTCCGAGCAGCTTTCATTTGTTCCTACGTGTGTTAATTCGTCGGATTTTGCTTGGTGACTGGTCTCGTGCTCTAGGGAGGGCTGCTGGGGGGTGAGTGTGTGGCTGAGGTTTGTCTGGGTGCCTGTACGACGACTATTTGTTCCCGGGAAGGGCCTTCGCTAGGTGGTTCAATATCGTCAGTTTGGGGTTGAAGTTGATACTGCCTTTTGAGAGCGGAGTACGGGTTCGTGATTGCGCTAGTACGAGTTGTAGGGTTCTGCTTGGTGGCTATTTTTAGTCCACCTTTGGCGGTGATGTAGGTGTGGTGTTTAGGAGTAATCAGTAGGCTTGGTGTTGTGTTGGCGCTTGGTAGGAGAGGCTGCATTGGTGCAGACAGGACTTCTTATATGTCTTGCTCCTCTGCTTCCTCTGATTCCTCTGCTTCTTCTGATTCCTCTGCTTCTTCTGTTTCGTCTTCATCTATATCCTTTTCCTCGTCTCTCTCTTCTCGTGTTTATCCTTCTCTCTCTTCGCTTTCTGCGTTATTTGCTGAATTTATTTCTGGTGCCTGTACTGTCTGAGTAGGCTCGACTCGACACCGCTCATTTCGGCATCCTGTAGAGGGAGGGCGCCTTCGTCGTCGTCCTCGGCTAGGGGGGGTTGGTCACTATTCGTTAGCTGCGTGTTATTCCTTCGTTTAGATTCCTCTTGTCCTAGCTATCTGGTGTATAGTAGCTGAGTCTTTAAGAGTTTCTGGAAGCTGCCGCGGAGCTTCTATGGCTAAGCGAAGCAGTTCTTGTAGTTAGCTTCATATACGCTATAGCAGTTAGCACATTTTATTGTATTATTATAGTTGTTACTGCTATACACGTCATCTTTAACGCCACAGCGCATATAGACTTTTATAGCTATATAGCGAGTTAAGGGGTGAAATTTCTAGTAGTAGGTGCACTAAGATAGTTTCTTTAGCTTAGTAAGTTTAAAGGAGTAGCTTCCCTATCTAAGTAGCCAGAAGTTACTATTTAGAGGCTTTAGGAATAAGATAACCCATGTTACTTTAGTCAGATCCTTAGGGTTAGGCTTTTATAAGACATGCCATTATTCTGACTTTACCTTGTTTAGGCCTCGATCTCTTGTATAATTATTACCTAAGTCTAGGAGGGTGCTGTCCTAAGAGTATAGAGTCTTAGGGAAGTTCTTAATCAAATAGGTGTGCTATGGGATTTGTTTTTCTGTAATATCTAGGTTAATATATGCACCTTATTTGTTCTGCTTCTTAATAATAAGCTGCTAGATTTTCTCGTTCTAGGCTATAATTGCCTATCCTGTATTTGTTAGCTTGATATCTTGGATGTCTTGGGATGCAATAGCAAGCTTGTCCTTTAGTGCGAGGCGAATCTGTAGGCCCTTCTCAAAGAACGAGGAGCCGCTCTTCAAACGGAGGAGGACCCTGTTCTGGCGGCGGCGGTGGGGGTACACGTGCACATCCCCTGGTGTCTGGCGTGAGGCATTTTTCGCAATGTTGGCGAGGCTTACCGAATTGTCAGTTCTGGTGTTTCCTCTGGCCGCTGGCGCTGGCGTCGTAGATTTGTTTGTCCTTGTCCCTATGAAGGAGCTCGGAGCAGGTGTGTTCTTGTTCTCTAGTATGAGCGGTTCTCCTGCGCGTACAAACTGGTTCCAACTGTCAGAGGAGGGTGTTGTGAAACTCATGAGCAATGTGTAGTCCGTAGCCCGTGGTGAATTTTCGCGTGTAGGCTGTGAATGCTTCTGCGTAGGTTCTGAGGACCTTAGCGCGTACGTTAAGCCTCTCCTTCTGCGTCCTGGTGATTTCTTTGGTCTTAGCTTCCAGATCGAAAACTAGGGCAGGCGATTCTGTGGCGTCATCCTCTTCTGTAAGTGCTGCAAACCTATTTATCGTGCTGTCTTAGATGCCCTTGTTTATTTCTCTACGTCGCTGTCTGTCTACAAGGTAGATTTCACTGTAGATGTAGGAGGAGAGTTGGAGATCTGTGAAGCTGAACTCCCGTGTTCCAGGGTAGGTAGATAATTAAGACGACGGGGAAAAATCTAAAATTCATCGACGCGTCTTCTGATTGGTCCAAAACGAGTGCACTGCCTTATCTGCTTATCGCTTTACATACTGTAAATCCTCGGCTAGGTCGACGAACTGCTTTACGCATTGCATCTCAAGCAATTCTATTCAATGAATCCTGCCATTGAAGACCCTTCTCTACTCTACCCTCGATGTCATCCGTTTTCTCGTGACTGAATCATCATCAGTTTTAGCAACTCAGATCTCGTGCAAGACCAGCCACACAGGCCGGAGCAAAAGCAGCCCACTTTGCAGCCTGGATGATGACTGAGACATCCGATCCTCCGATAAGGCGTCCTCGGCCATGTGGAAACTGCCAGAAACGGAAGCGCCGTTGTGTAACTGAGCCTGGTCAAACAGTTTGCATCCTGTGCAAACTGTACGGTCTTGACGATTGCGTAGTAAGCGAATCGTCGCGACAGCGCCGACGAAGGCGTCCAAGGACGGCTGCAGACTCGAAGCACCCAAAGTCTATATCAACTGCTAACAAGTCCGTCAGATCCCTCTCGGGAGATAATCTCACTTGGAAGCTGACGAAAACAGACGCCTCACCCCCCCCGCAACCGACATCGCGTACCCAATTCGTCACGCTCTGCAAGTCGAAGACAGTGACGCGTGGAAGTTGCCTTCCATGCTAGAGAACAATCTTGGTCTCCAACAACACCGTTTCTCGAGATGCAATGGTCCATCAGGCCCATCGAACTCTTTTCTACTGAACTATTGTCAATTCAATGAGCGAGATGAGTACGTATTGCCTAATCAAGAGAGCATACGCAGAGTGTCTTCTGTGACAAGTTTCACCCTCCACGAATATAGCGGGACCAAAACCCGAGTGGACGAGCTGGAGCAATTGGATCAGATCGAGTCCCTTGTTGCACCGCATGGCCCCCGTCTGGTCTCTCTATATTTCAGAATTGTACATCCCTGCTTTCCGATTCTACATAAAGAGTAGGTCTTTGGTGCCCAAGGCAATAATATGTTACTCTGGTTGACAGAAATCTAGGGTCTTCTTCGAGAAATATGCAAGGAGCCATCGAGAATTTTCTCCCCCATGTCTGGGTGGCATCTATCTGCTTGCCCTGGATTGGTGGGACTACGACTCGCAGCTATCATCGGAGCAGAAACCAAACACGGATCTCTTGCACCGACTTGTGCGAAAGACGTTGCAGGAGGTCATGCGACATCCAAAACTGTCCACCTTGCAGGGCGCCCTACTACTACTGCAATATCGACCTTTCGATGACAATGCATGGACTCTGAGCGCTGAGACAGTTGCCGTTATGCAAGAACTTGGAGTTCACCTGGACTGCGATGCGTGGCGAATCCCTACATGGGAGAAGATCCTGCGCCGACGTCTGGCCTGGAACGTATACGCCGCAGATAAATGGTTAGTTGCGGCATCCAAGCTTGATGACTGCCGCATTACTGATCTTAAGGCACAGGATGGCGCTAATACATGGGCGACCATCGCACATTAATGAAGAGCTGGATTGGACAGTTGGGTCTCTTAGGAATGACGATTTTGATGAAGATTCCCAGGACAAAGACCAGGTTGATGGTAGTGGGGATATCGAGACAGGACGGCTCACCTTTAAGTGCCTCATCTCATTAAGTCAGATACTGAACGAGAGCTTGAGAACTGTCTAGTAAGCTTGCCTTTCTCTACTGCACAAATTTGCATATGCTCACCCCGTGGCTGCAGTTCTGCGAGATCTCAAAAGTTAAACCGAGACGTTGAAACCCTTCTACAAGTTGTCAAACCGATCCAGATCAAGCTACGTGAATGGCGCCAAACATTGCCAGAGACATTGATGACAGAGCCCGGACGCTCACACAGGACCTCAGCTACCGTTTCTCTTCATCTCGCGTACTACGCTTCGGAAATTAACCTGCACAAGGCTATCATCTTGGCACTGAGCTGCGAGCCCCGTGAAGAAGGTATTGTCGATATATGCCGGAATGCTGCCCGAGAGAGAGCAATCACAGCCACAGACTTTGTCAAAGGTCTCAGTACAAGTCAATGGCGGTCTTTTTGGTACCTTGGTAAGCCTAAGACGTGCAACAAAAGAGACTTGAGAAGTGCTGACCAATTTTAATTCAGCTTCTGGGATGAACTTGGTCTACATTGGCATGTTTATCGCACTATTGTTCCTCACTTCGAGAACGATTGAAGAGGCGATGTTCTATCGAGATCTGTTGAGAGACTATAGATGGACAATACGGGTTACAAGCCGGGTTGCGAAGTGTATCGACTTTGCGGTTCAACAGCTCGACATTTCACTTCAGCATATTGACCAGCTATCACCAAACGATGTCATTTTCAAGACGTTTGAGGTTTCTAAGTACTGGAATCAGTATGGCGGGCACACTGAGAATGAAGGCTCTGTTACAGGATCTTCGTCGGCGCCCTCTGTTCAGCTGTCGGTACTGTCCGTCGGACAAGCAGAATCACGCGGCAGAATACAACACAGCTATTCCACCTTTGAAATCACCCAAGTCGAAGACCACTTGAGTCAGATTTTAACGGAAGCAACAGACACCAGCGAGACTTTTGAGGAAGACTGGAGACACCCCTTCTCTACCTCTACGTGACGGCAATTGCAGCTATTCCCATATCCGCAGTTAGATGGCTCCAAAGATGAGTATCAGGGTGTACTTCAGCCTTATACCTCTACCTTTTGCCATATACGCAAAGTAATTTTTTACATGAAGTGAGCACTGGTCATGGGGCATATTGTGATTACACATACTCTAACCCCGTAACGTTGAGTGCTCCGCCAGACTAGCCCGGAAACGATCTCGAATTTTTGAGACTGGAAACCGGAATATAAACCTCGGTCTCACATTAACAGGAAGTTGGGGCTACTTTTGGTCATCCTTATCCATTGTGTAACTTTACGAAACCTTTTTCTTTTTTTCATAAGGGGGAAAAGACAGTTATAACGCTTTATTAAACTATCACCTATTGCTGGAGATATGGTATTTCCAGAAGACCAGCCGCAAGAGAAGGCTAAGGCTGCCACAATTATAGCGTTTTTCAGATAGCTTTAACCAATCGTATTAGTTTGAAGTTCTCATGAGCGCCGTGAAAACAGGAGAGCGACTGCAAACGATGATGAAACGGCTCAAGGTGAGAGGTGCTGGGGGAGAAGCATTCGAATACAGTCAGGAGCATGGCAGACCTCAATGTAATACAGGAGAGCTTGCGGCAGAGGCGGTCAGTGTGAAGACTAGCACGGTCTTTGGCGCATGCGCACGAAGTAGACAATCGGAAACCAACCAGCCATTCTGCCAAAGCTGCGCAGATAAAAACTAGGCTCATATTAAAGCTGGGAGTTTGCGACGGGAATGTGCGAAAAGACTGATTTGGATAGTTGTCGGGTAGCGCGACATTCTGCTCGGGCATTAAGCCGAGCCGGATGTATTAGCAATGCAAATTGACGAAAGACTTCAGTCATAGTAAATGCGCCTCAGTAACCGAAACACACCCGTTTGAAGTTAAGAGTTAAGGAAAGTTATACATTACACTACTAGAACTTTGGCGTGTGGCAGGGGGTAAATACCACCCAGGCAAGGGTTTCTACTACTGTTTATATTCAGCTCGACCTGTTTCCGCGAAAAGTGAATCTGCGCACAACATGACAAATCGGGTCCTCCGTATAGTTGCTTTTTTATTTTGCGCGTCAAATAACGCGTGTCTATAACCTCCTTTTGCCATTTGTTTCTGTTTTCTTCATTCTTCGCTGTAAATTACTTTATTAATGCGTATTCACACCTCACAGCAAGACCGAGTTTCACTATGATAGTGTTTAAGGAAAAGTCTTGCTAGATATAGTGTGATAGCCAAGAGCACTAATGCATAGAAGATGACGAAACAAGATTCGGAAAACGTCAAATGTCGACCTCTCAAGTCCCCTCATCTGCCATGGAGGCAGGAGGCGTAGCCCGAGACGCAGAGGAGAACTACCTCCTCGTCTAATCCACCAGAGAAGCCGTCCTACGAATGCAACACTATCTCGTACAGAACAGCCACGAAACGGCACAAACAAAAACTCGACAATCCTTCCAAAGTTGTCATGCTTGCCTTCCTGCAGTGGGCGTTGATCAACCCAGATGAGAAAATATTTGTCATAAACGGCGGCTAGCGAATCTCCGCCCTCTAAGAATGCGTAAACTATACCGTGGAAATGCTGAACAACATATATGAAAGCCAATACTTCGACATGCAGGACAAACTTTGCAAGAAAGTGGGTGTAACTCGCGGGACGAAGAAGATGATCTGGAAGCAAAGATAGCCGCGGACTCCATCTTGCTCGAGCACGAGATTCTAGATGCCGTCCTCCGCGACATAACCTTCTTCCAGGCTCCAGCAGTGGGGGCTTCCTTAGCCGTGTTCCCCAAGGGTAACGACGAGGCCTACGGACACCGCTTCGCCAACCCTAGGTGGTAGACCATCCTGGATATCGTCTTTGTAAAACTCGGCTCTGCCGTTCACCCTTTTCATTGCCATCTTAGTCATCTTCAACACTCGTGGGCAGCATCGCAACAGGGAAGCCCCCAAACGGAAGCCGGCGAGACCATTGCAAGGTTCATTCGGGAGCTCGTGGAGAAGGCACCAGTGGTGTTTACGAACCTGGCATTGAACACACAGCGGGCAATGCATGCACTCACTGTTCCTATTGACGAGTGGGTGGTCCAACAATGCACCGAAGCCTTGTAGAAACACCACAAAGAGACGAGTCAGTTCACTTTATTCTGATCAAGAAATCCAGATGATTAAAAGGCCCAAAGGGGCTCGTGAATCCATACAGGCGCAGGGTCCGACAAAGAGCGAGATTATCGACACAGGTAGCGTAACAGAGACAGAGTGGCTAAAGTCCGCTCCTAGAGAAAGTAATGATTAAACTTACAGCCGTCAGACACCAAGGCAGGCATCCCATGTCAAGATAGGGTCAGAGACAAGTTTCGCATAAGCCAGGATGCTCCAACTATTCCGCCGCTACAAGAGGCATAGTTTTAAAGTTACGATTTCCTGTGGTAACCTTGGCTGTGGGGGTACAAATAGAGGCTACTCAGGCGCAGTGTCTGTGTGGATGTTGGTTAATTTCGTCACCAAGACCAAGTGCCAGTGGGGACAATTTGTGGAATATGAACTTAACGTCCGCATATTGCACAAAGCATTTGAGGGAGAGTGACAGCATGTGGCCCACCAGCTCGATCACTACGAGCCACCATAACCAAGCCAAGCCACATTCACCGCAGGGCTCCGACTCTGGCCATCCGATCGGCACAGTGGCCCAGCTAGGCAACCCCGCGTTGCTGCCCGGGCCGCATACTTATTTCCAACCTGGCTCTCGTCTCTATCCTCTCTGATTTGCTACAACCCGATATTATCACCTGTAGCATGTAATTCACGAACCCAACCGTGGATCAAGCAGTGGGTTACAAATGTCCGAGAGCTCAAAAGCGTAAAGAGTATGAGTTGCTATCACCGCAGCATACTTCTTCAGAACTCCATAACACTTTCAATCTACTTCAATCTCGGTAATACGCAATATACCATCTTCTTCACCAACAGAGGTCCACATGCGGGTTCAGGCTGAGGGTTCAGGCTGAGTGCTCCATAGCCAGGGGGTGCGTTCAAGTCAGATTACGCTCCTGGCTGTATTGCTAATCGCAGTGGGGGAACAACGCATCTCTGCCACCTGTCGCACCAATCACTGGGCATGTGTGTACCGGGAGCGCCGGATGCACTAGAGAGCTGTGCTCCGATAATTAAAGCACGCCAGATGCGCAGGGCCCTGCGCACTCTATAAAGTGAGGTGCACACAACCAATTTCATATGTAGGAAATCAAGGCTTTTATTGTAGTCTCAACTGCACCTATCTTCGTGTGCGCTGCGCGTGACACCATCTTATCTTCCACACCTTGCATCTCTCACCCCCCAAACACCAGTAGTTTAACAACACTGCAAGTTATCAGCATGGACCACGAGGAAGGTTTCAGTCTGCAAGTCACAGTTACAGTTGATCCCGCCAATGTCGAAAAATACATGGAAGTTTTTAAGCCGTGTTACGATCTTGTTACAGCTGAACCTGAGTGTACCTTCTTCGAGGTCTATCAATCACCAGATAACCCTGGAGAGCTTCACTGGGTAGAGAATTGGTATTATACCTTCCCGATATTCAGCCGTGCTGACAGCTAATATTATCCGAAGGTCAAAATCACCGCAATGGTTTCTTGAGGCACGTACCTATTCCGCAGCTCGGTTGAAACCGTACTTACGTTCGACGCACAGGTCCAGGTGAACAAGCCCTACTACAAGCCTTACCTCGACGTAACAGAACCTATGTGGGTAAAACCCAGGGAGGTCAAGTTTTACAACCGTGTGAAGCCCTACTTTTATGTAGCAGCACTTCCTTCGGCCGTTTAACAATGACGCTTGGGAACAGGCGAACGTCCAAAAGTATTCGCCGAACATGCGGGCTCTGAGCAGCGGACTGAGTAGCTGACTGAGCGGTGGGTGGCGGAGAGACAGTCTACATAGTATTTACAAGTGTTCAACAATAGAAAGTGGAGCCCTTCAGTTTCATCTTCCATTGGATTTCCCTTGTACGCGATACGACAGATCAGTCTGGATATCCGTACCCCGGTCTTAGACATCAAGACGTACTCCCAAGATGTTTCTGCCTACAAGGCAGAGACTGGCTATGTCGACTTGAAATCAAGAGCAACGAAGATTGTTCTACTTTCCCACAGTCAACCCGACGCGCAGGGTGCAAAAGCTTGCCTCGATTCAGCACGGCGTAATCAACAAAATACATTGCCTCGGCGGATGCTCCAGGTGGCGCCAGCAATGGAAAATGCAGCTGGCTGTTCTATATGTGTAAAAGGCGTCCTCCGACATGTAATAACACCAGACAATTGCAACTGCGAGACTTGAGAGACAATTATCTGGTCTCAAGCGAGTCGGGCGTCTTCAACGGCCAATATACATTTACAGACATCTAAAGACGTTGCCTAAACATTACAGATCCTCCATCTGGAAACAAGTTTGCTATTCGTACCACCGGCCACAATCTCAATGCAGGCTGCAGCCGTTATTCTTGATCTTAGCGGGCTTTAAGCCCCGCAGATTGTGTGATAATGGCATTGCACAGAGTCAGATTAGCGCCGGCAAAACTTGGGGCGACTAGGCGCGGATTAGACTAGCCCTAAGAGTGACTCATATTGAACCAAGCGAGTCGCAAAGACCCATACCAAGATGTTGATTTACTGAGTAGCGAATGCGTGAGGAATCTGTCTAGTACAATATCCTATGATAATAACAATAGGACATCTGGACGTTTTAACTCTGGTTTCCGACCTTGCTGTATCGAGGAGTCAAGAGACTCCACAGCTCGTTCCCCGCCATCTGATGTTCCACCCCTTTGAAATACATGCCTAGAACCCTGCTAGGATACCTTCGGAGGATATCATCCACCAGGTTAAAGTGTTCAACCTCCCAAGAGCGAACCATTTGCCACATGATACGCTTCGTTTCGTCCATGCTTACGCTGGCCTGATCCATGACAATGGGAACAGAGGAGCAGATTGCTCCCAGCTCGAAACCTTCCTTTGCAGCGATGGCCTCCTTTGCGAAGCTACAAATGTCGTTGACGAATGCAATATGTCTCATTGCATTCTCTTCAACAGGCTGGACGAGTGTCAGCTCTTCAGAGGTCATGTGCATACCTGCACAAAATCGCATGATTCCGGATTCAAAGCTGTTACATTTGATTAGAATAGTTGAAGCAATACAACGACATAATTAGCATACCTTTTTCCAAGGTCCTTAAAGCGGTAGTCAAAGTATTCTTTCAGGCTCATGGGCTTCAGCCGATTACCATCAACTTGCGCGGATAAGAAATCCATAGTAGGCTCGACAAGCTCGTCTGCAAGCTTCCTGTCTATGGCCCTCATGTGCTTAAAGATGTCATACATCATCCACTGCGCTGGCACGTCACGTTCAGGCATCATTGTACCTCGCATACATTGGATAACCTTTGCGTTATGTGTAGCACCGGCCTCAACAGACATACGATCCAACTGATCGTCGATCAGGAACCCAAGTGACAGGAGTTTGCAGCCCCAAGGCATTCTTTCATCCAGCGACAGAGGACAGCAGATGCACATGAACCAAGCATACCCCTCATTAACGAAGCGCTGCCGCTGTTTCTCGGATGGAAAAGGCCAATTTGCAAGGAAGAACTCATTGACATCCTGGACAACTTCTTCGGTTTTCCAATGCTTGCTTGTTTTCAAAATAGTCGGGCGGAGGTCTTTAGGGACCTGATGTTCCTGAATTGATGCGAGTGGAGGGACGAGGAATTGTGCAGCAGTATTTGCAGAGGATACTTGTGCTGGGACAGTAATCGTATTCCAGGCTGTTTGTGACATGGTGGAAATATCCCCAGTTTCGTGGCATAAAGACAAGCGTAATTAGACTGATCAGACGACTATATATATGTGTGTATAATAAATGCCGAAACATGCCGATGTAACTCACCGGATCGGCGAAACCCTTCCAGCTGCTACTGGTAGGCGAGCAACTAAAAATGCAACAGCTAGTTTTTTTAAGTACCGCTACTGCTAGTCTAAATCGGGCAAAGAGCTCCATCACCCACATTTGCTGTGGCGATTCCTGGAAGATTTTTAAGCAAAATCGCTTATCACCTTCTTAATTATAACAGACCCCTTTTTAAATGCAGCTTCTATTGCCACCACACACATCATAATGCATCACAGGCCCCGCTTAGAGAGTCATTTTCGCACCGTTTTCTAGCCTATAACAGAGGGCGTTGAAAATACACGTTTCTTAACCGCTAAAACGGCAATTAACGCTTTTAAGTAACTAAACATGTAGAAACGGATTCGTATAAATACAACTGTAAGTCTAAATCGGGCAAAGAGCTCCATCACCCCTATTGCTATGGCGATTCCTGGCAGATCTTTTAGCCAAATCACTCACCGCCATCTTAATAGAGCATTTTTAGACGTAGCTTCTATTGCCACCACACACATCATATTGCATCACAAGCCCTGCTTGTAGAGTCATTTTTCGCCCCCCTTTCTGGCCTAGAATAGAGGGCGTTTAAAATACGCATTTCCTAACTGCTGAAGAGCCGATTAACGTTTCTAAAGCCTATGTAATTGTTATTTCTCAGATAACCAGTATTATACATCACTATCAGCTTAATATTAATAAAGCGGCAAATACTGACCATCCTGATATAATGTCAGAAAATGCAAGTCTTCCTTTTTAAAAAGGCACCGCATCTCTAGATTGTATGTTTATGTCCCGTTAAGCAGAAATCTGCTGGGAATCGCCACACCGAATTTAGGTGGTGGAGCTCTTCGCCTGATCTGGACTGGCACCAGTTGTATTGCAAGAATTGGTTCCTACATTCTAAAAAAACTCTGTCCTATGACGTATGAAAGGCGCGGCGATGCCGTGCTGCAGGATGACAATCGTGAGAACTATTGGTGCTATATAGGCATAGTTACTCTATTTAAGGTGACCAATATATCATCGATTACCTCACAACGTCTTGCCTCAGTTCCCACGCACCTGCAAAGAGCTTAACCAACAAGCTACGATAAGCAACGCCTATCACATTCGTCATGAATATGTCATCCAGTTTACCACTGGCGAAAATTCTTCCATCCGTACTTGAAATACCTACTCTCACCGGCGGGCGTGTTGCAGAATATTGTATGATTTTAGTAAGTGAAATGAGGATGCGAACCGTCCTAAGGGCTATGGCCTAATTTTACATCTAGTTGGTTACTTGTGTTGTTGGCAATGTTATATACAACTTACACTTTCACCCTCTTGCACGTTATCCTGGTCCCTTCTGGGGCAGGGCCTCTTTACTCTGGCGATTGATTCGTTCCCTAGACGGCAATTTTCACCATCATCTCGAAAACTGTCATAAACGTTATGGTAAGCCAGTATTCAATGCCAGGCCCAGTGACGATGCCCTGACCATGTGTCCAGGTGACGTTGTCCGCGTTAGCCCTAATGAGTTATCGTTCTGTAGTCCAGGTGCTTGGACGGCCATCTCCACCCCTAACTACAAGGGCGTGGCCAAGATTCCGAAAAACGAGTTTTACGATATGCTCGGCGCCGGATTCGAAATACAATCCGTTGGGACCGAACGTGACCCGGTTTTAGCCCACAAGAAACGCTCACTTTTCTCCTCTGCGCTCTCCGCCAAGGGCCTGACCCAGCAGGAGCCTGTCATGCAGAAGAGCGTTGATCTCTTTATTGAAAAACTGGGAAAGTTGGGCAACTCTAAAAATGGGTTAGATATGTCTAAGTGGTTTATTTTCTCAGGATTTGATATTCTGGGCGAGATGGCCTTTGGCGAATCGTTTGGCTGCGTTAAAAATGGTAAGTGACTCACTGCTTTCTATGATGCTGCAAATGAGCCATGACTAACGGGAAATCCCAGAAGTTGCGCATCCTTGGCTTTCTTTGATGCTCGGGCTATTATACGGGGTCACTCTTATGGACAATCTTCGACGCTGGCCCATGCTCGTTAAACTCGCGCAGTGCATTCCATCAAAATGGACCGTGGGCTTCCGCGACCAGATGATTGAATATGGAAGACGCAAGGCTGCGGCGTGAGTATAATATGGTTCTCGAATAAGTTACTATTATACTAACTTGCCACAGGCGACTTGAAAAACAAGGAGAGCAAAATGATTTCCTATCAAACGTTGTGGAGAAGGTCCGAAGCGGCGAAATTTCACAAGCAGAAATGGAGGCACATTCGTGGAATATGGCGTAAGATTAACTGGTTTACCTTCATCCTGTTATAATTGGCTAATTCCGAGGTCAGACTGGCGGGCGGCGAGACCACAGGATCTGCGATGGCCTCGATTCTCTATTTCACCCTCAAGAATCCCAGAGTGTACCAGAAGCTTCAGAAAGAAGTTCACTCAACATACTCCACGCTTGGTGATATAAATGTCGCCTCCACGAGTCAACTTGAGTATCTCATGGCTATTATTAGAGAAGGCATGCGGATTTTTCCGACAGCGCCGCAGGGTGCACCGCGCGTATCCCCAGGTGTGACCATTGAGGGACATTTTGTCCCGAAGGGTGTTAGTCCTATACCTACGTTGCCATCCGGGCTTAAATAATTAACAGCAATCCTAGACCGAATTGTATGTCTCACCTTGGGCTGTCACGCATGATGAACGATTCTGGCACGATCCTTATACCTTCAAGCCCGAACGTTGGATAGACCCGGACTGCAAAGATATCAAATCAGCCAGTCAACCATTTTCGCTTGGTCCTCGCGCTTGCCCAGGGAGAATGTAAGTCATCACACGAAGACAATGCCTCAGTACTCTTAATACTAACATGTTGAATTAGGTTTGCCCTCAGTCAAATGGCATTACAGTTAGCTAAAATGGTATTCGTGTACGATATGGAGATGGTGGATCCAGCCCTGGACTGGATGAGCACATGTAAGATGTATTTCTTGTGGTGGAAGCCGGCGTTTAACGTGAGGTTTGTACCACATCAGGATTAGCTACTACTTATAGCGGGCGGCACTTTTCCTCGAAACATGAAAATTCTGGGTGGTCAGGTTCAGTGTTACGGACATATGCGGTCCCCGTGATGTAACGGGCTAAGCCCGATGACGGCTCAGCATACACTCTCGCCTTGCATGCCACCACAGCGATCGGTAGCTCACGGCAACAAGCGAGATTAGCAAAAGCAAGCTCACAAGCTTACAAGAGCCCTTAAAGCTATTGCTTCCTTATTCCCTTGTCCTTTTCCTCCTTAGCTTTAGATATTCATTGCAATTACCTAACCAGTTGTCAATATATTCGCTTAGACCGTTACAAAATCTGACAAAAAAAGAACCCTTGTTGGGCCATAACCCACACTTTGAAACCCTTAGGCGTTAGGTTTAAAGGGATATATAATGTCTGTAAAGATCTTCCTGCAAAACAATTTATAGCCTTGTTGATATGAATAAAGTGCCTAGATAATAAAGCTTAAGAGACATTTTTTATATAATTACACAGCTTACTATAGTAGGTAAAAGAGCACTTGGTTATATGTAGATAAATTTGAAGATGCTCTGGAACTAATTAATGGCGTTCTAATATAATAAAGTTAAGAACATGATATATTAGACGCTGTCAAACTCTTGTTAAAATAACCCAGTGGCTTCCGACAGCATTTTTAAGGTAAATTCCTAGCTTATTCATGACTACAAGCCATAGATAGATTGTATCTGCTCTCGCAGGCTTCTAAGCGCTGTTTTGTGAAGGAGACGGTCTTCCGCATTGGTAGCGCATTGGTAGCGGAAGCGGCAGCGGTAGCATCATTTGTGTATTAAAACCATCGATCAACTAGTGATTTCGGCATCAATAGCTGGAAAACAGCTAGCGGCGTTGATGGAAGGGCTGAAAAACAGGCTCGCGATGTTTGATGTTAAAAGGTTCAAAGACAGGCGAAAAACAGGGCTGCAGGTGTTATCAGCGGGCCGCTCCTGTATACTATTTTCATTATTAATTAGAAATTCGCCCTTAAATATCCTCATGCGGCTTGTTGGCCCTCTAGCTGTATGCCTTGTTATTCGGAATCTGGCACCTCATGGTTCATAAGTGGCTTCGTGAAACGGGTTATATGGTGTTTTAGTGTGGCCGGCCGGATTTGGCACGTCACCAGCTGCCGCGGGGTGGGCTGTGGGGCCCGCGACCTCGTTACGGCATCAAGGGGATACGCTAACTAAGCCACCAATCTAGCCTGTAAAATCCACAGTAGGCACTGCGGGCCGATGCGAGGCTAGCTGGCCAGGTCCACTCAAGCACGTGGAAGCCCACCCCGCTTGGGCACTTTTGCTGGCCTTATTAGCAATTCAACGCGAGCCCTCAGTCGACTAAATTGTGCGGCTATTATGGGAATTTAATAAAATTTCTGCTGATGTGGAGGTATTATTTACAAATTAGGCTGCTACTCGCTATTTGATATATAGACTAAGCACTGCATAGGCTGCGCTTATATTCAGTATAAATGGCTAGCCAATTCCCAGATCAATAACAACTTCTCCTCATATACTTCATTATATTATCCTACACTATTAAGACTCTACATAATTTTCAATGACTTTTGATTGATAGGTTGAGTGCTGGTATCTTTATTTCCCTTGTTCTCACAGCTCTCGGAGCAGCCGTGGCTACTCAGGATGAGATTCCAGATCTCCCTGATGGCTGGTTCACCGGCTTTAACCATGCTAATGGTACCAATACCCTGATCTTCCATGACACCGGCCAGTCGTTTAACTTCAACCCCCGTGCTCTGGATACGGCTTCAGCTAACGCCGGGCGCCGTATGCTGGAACGGACCCGACATTTCCCTTCTGTCGTAGGCTGGCACAGACGCCGCCATTTAGGTGTGGAGGGACGTGGCCCAGAAGGAGCTATGTTGAAAATGGAGGTTTAGGGTGTGGACGGAACCCATTTTCCCCTCCACATTATGGATTTGACAGTGGTGGAGTTAATGTCTAGTTCTGCTATAATTCCAACGACAAAGGCCCTGATTCTTGCGATTTTAACGATGTAGAGTTAGCAACTCTCCAAATGGATCAGATGCGTGAGTCTTATGTTCCTGGGTATTATCGGTGGGTTAGCCCGTCCCTCTTTGGCAAGTGTCCTACTGGCACACACGTTTGCATGGGAAACTCTCGGTCGGTTTATTAGGGTACTGAGGGTTATGTTATCAGCTTGGTGAGGTAGGGAGTTTTTTAGTTCCTCAAGAGGGTTTTTCTCCCTGTTATTTAGGCACAGTCTCCTCCGCTAATCCGACTCGGGATATATAACCGTTTACAAGCGAGCGGGCCACGTCCCATGACATTCATAACAGAACATAATTGGGCCCAACCCTGAAGTGGTTGCTGTCAACTCGCCGAGTGAATGGGTGGTTTGCTCCTAGGAGAGCTGGCCTCATCCGCAGCCTTGCCTTGGAAAGCCAAAATGACGAGACTGTGGGGAGCCCTCCACTTACGTTGTACCTTTCAGCTGCGAACTGAAATTTCTCTATGTTTTCGCTTGTTACGAGTCCGATATGACACAAGACCTTTTTGTTCATATTCGTTTGATTCAAAGTCACCATCTTGTAACTTAGTGTAGACAATTTGGTGTGGACAAATAGGAGGGGCATTGTGTGTAATTAAAATTCTATGGCAAAGTAGCTAGCCTAACCGAACCTAATGTTTGATCAATCTGGTGTAAGCATCCGCAGGAACTCATTAAGCACTGCATTCATTCCCCTGGCTGCAGAACCGATCATCTCGACTTGGGAGGAACACCATCAGTCACACTGCCGTAAGGTCCCAGTGTCCAATTTCCCTCACACGAGTACTGGAACTGGGCCTTGGCAAGGCTGCCCTTCTGAATCTTCATAAAGGTTGACAACTCACACCACCCGTCATCACGACGCCCACACTCCTCAAAGCTAGCGTATAATGGCACAGTACGCTGATTAATCAGAAAGTGCACATAGCGAGTTTTTCCGGTACCAGAGATATAGGAAGTCTGCTCGTTGTCCCGCGGTCTCCTAGCATTTACTGCGTGGGGGGCATCGATAATCTCAATATTAAGTCGTCCCGCAAAGGGCACAACTTTAGAAGCACGGAACTGCTGGTTATAAGGTGGGCCTGTAGCAGGGAGGAAGTCGGCAAATTGGGTGACCCCAAAGGCCGCCAGCGCATTCATGATGCTTGAATCGTGACCAAAGTCGAAGTAGAGAGCCTGATCAAGGGGGAAAGTAGTAGGATTCTTGCCCAGCGTGAGATTGGCACTTGTTAAGCCAGGCGCCACGTCAAGTAGATGGCCCTCGACTCGCGCGAGAAACTCCTCAACCCACCCAATACCACCAGCCCGACTGACAGGGCTGGCAAAGCCTAACAAGGTAGACTCCACAATATCATTGGCGTATGAGAAGCCTTCCCACTCTTTATAGTTGAAGAGCTGGCAAAACGGACTATAGCCGAAGCTCACCGTCTCATAGGCACAGAGCGTCTGGGCGTTGTAACTATCCGCAATAGTCCAGTTAAAGCCACTAAGACTTTTCAGATGCCGTGTCTTGTCCTTGAGGTAGATATTTTGCCACGAGACCAATGCCTCAGGTTGAATGTTGCCGAAGACCTGCGCCGAGTTTTTGCACACGCTCGTCCCCGTTAGAGAGCTGTTGAACCCGGTAGCAGAAATCAGGGGTAGGACATTGGCATTATCCCTCCATTCAAGGCCAAAAAAGCCGGCGAGGAAGTTCTCAGCACTCTTCAGGGCTCGGTCAACCGTAGTAGTGCGGACTACGAGTTTCGTTGAGTTGGCCTTGTATAGTGAGCCGTAGTTGTAGTAATGGAGGACACCGCTGTCGAATAGTTCTTGTCGGCCTAGTGGTACAAGTACATTTACACCCTCGTTCCATGAATACTCATTTAGGAAAGCGAGTTCCTTGGTGAACTTTGTGCCGTGAGTCGTTGCGTTTTTAATCTTTTGGGCGAATTGCTGCACCGATTCGGAGTCGGAGGGATACCGAGATCCGTGACGATGAATGAGATAGACCTGGGAGATGTTTGCGCCATTCGGCAGAGGGTGTTCATCAACCCCGAAGCCTTCCTCACTGACATAATATGGACTAATCGGGTCAGTATACAGTCCATCTCTGCCATTATTGGAGATATATTACCTTAGCCCTCCCATGAGTTGGAAGATGTTACGCCCATTTGCGCCTTGAATAGGCTCTGACGTTTGCAGTGGCGCATTACCGACATACGTCTTTTGTCCAAAGGGAGCAGGATTAGTCTGCGCCAGAAAAGGCGCTGATCCCGTTGCGGTCACACCTATGTAATGTCATGTTAAGCCGTGTACCTTTTTGATGCAATATGGACAACTTACCTTGAAAGCTTTCGGGGCTCGTTTGGAACCAGTTTGGCCCTGTACTTGTAGCTGTCGGCTTGATCGAGGTCGTGTGAGCATTCAGCGCAGCAGCACCAATGGCCGAAGCCACTGCGAGCAAATTAAAGCTACTTTTCATGGCTGCGTATCGAGGAGGTAAACTCCAGTTGAATGTATTTGAGCGTTTGGGTCGTTACACAAGCGCGCATTGTGCTACTGAGAGGCACAGCTGACATTCATCTGTTATATAAGTCATGCCGGAAAGGAAAAAAAAAAGTGTCTTGTATTAGGCAAAATTGAGTAATTTGTTGCACATCCAGAAATCTACGGGGATGTACGCACGTGGGTTGCTACTGTGGGGCATGCGGAACAACATCCGGTAATTAAGTCAGAGCAAACTCCGTCTTAGTAAGAGCTAGCAACTAAAGTGGCACATTTTTTATCAGATTTGGAGGTCTTGTGGATCAACTCCACGTGAAAAATTGAGTCGTACATCTGGTAGCATAAGTGGGCGCAAGATTGGAGTTTGGCACCAGTTGACATTGAACATGGGGGTAGCGATTCTTGTTACCTTCTTACCCTTGCTATATGATACGAGCACTCACATATGTCGACTCATTAAATGCATCTGAAGTTGCCTGCCACTCAAGTTGGCTCAAAAACACGACAGGTATTGAAAGGGCAATTTGTAAGAGGGCTCGGAACTATTTTTAGTTGGCGGTAATAACTGTCATTGAAAGTGGCCAAGCGTACAAAATCCACTTGTAGAGCAGCAGTACATGTTATGGTCCCCATTAAAAATTACGATTTATTGATATCATCTCTAAGCTTTCTGAAAGACTGACAAACAGTGAAGGATCAGGGCCTTACTTCTCGGGTCTCCCATCCCCTTGCCAAATTCTTCATATGGCAGAGGCGTCTCGACCCCTGAAGGTCTGCAAGGGGTGGTATATTCACAGAACGCGCAGACGTTTCTTCAATGTACTGGCTAGTCCTCTCGATGATCTCTTCACCCCTCGTAGCCGTTGTAGTGGGAGTTGAGAAGCTAATTTGCGACGATGAAACTCTATAATCAAGATCCGGCCGAGCTCGGCGTTCCAAAGGATATTTTCACGCCGAAGGTCTTGGTGGATAACACCCAGGCTCTCGATCTCCCGTCTCGACCGCTCAATCTGCTGCGAAAGAAATTCCAAGTACACTTCAGTTGGTTCGGGGGGTTCACCTCCCCAGCCTATGAGTAACATGTAACGTATTTCTCGTATTTCTTTCCCGATGTGTAGGAAATATATTTCTGCCAGGTCGACGATACCGAGAAAGACGGGCATTACAGATGCTTGGGCTTTTCTCAAAATTTGGTAGATTTCTGCTTCACGGGAAACTCCCGCCCACCAGCCTGAGGTACTTCCTTTGCCGACCACAGTATATCCATATGTAGCACAGGTGACTTTGAATGGCGCGCCAGCTTGTCCATAATGTCCAAATGGCGTACAATTTGTAAGGTCACATGACGTGGTCACCTGATGTGATGGAGCACACCAAGACTCCACACATCAGGTCCCGCGTCACAGACCTTCTTCCTTCATCACTCACCTGAAGACTTGTTACTCAATACATTCACATTGAATTGCATTCAACTGTGGTGCCTCTATCGAGTCCTCACTACTACGCGTGAGACCTCACACAATTTCTGTCAAGATCCTTGTCCAACTGTTCCTTTAGTAATTCTACTAAGCGATAGGCATTAATAGGATGTTCTGAGCTATCTAAGCCTTGTTAATAATGCCTCACGTTCGGACATTCATCATCGAGGATGCCCCCCTCCTCTAGCCCACGTAAACACCGCAAAGTACAAAATCGGGCATCGTGACATATGATCTGGCTGCTTCGACCATCTAATGCATTCCAAGAGCGAGAGGCTCGCTGTACGCGTGGAGAGGACTTGCGAAATCGGGCGCCATGTTGTCGTCCATAGCTGCCAGGAGTATTCGGGTCGCTTTGTTGACGGGGTGCTGGTTGCGCGGATGGAGAGGATTCAACTTGACTAAAGGCTCGCTTTCGCCTTGGTGTTGCTCGATTCTGGTCAGATCCTGACGAGTCTGGAGAGTTTGTGCGATGTCGAGTAACCGGTGGCCTGCAAGCTCCTTGAGATCTCGTATGCATACGTCGCCCTGCAGTTGGAGATTTAATCGAGCGCAATGACGGCTGATATTCTGAACCGACATCTGGACTCATGCGGTCAGATTCGGAACCATCGGATTGAAGATTATCGTTGGTGGAATTCCCTGTTCGAATATCGGACTGAATCTGGTCAAAGCTTGTCTGCCAAAGGGGTAAACACTTTCGTGCGGCGTTTCGCCAATCTTGACTGCGTATGGAATGGCGGAAGCTTAGCAAGCAAAGGCACAGCCTTCTGGCAATAGCCGTCATGGGCTCCGGAATGTTTGAATCCGCCCTACTGATTTCTCTGGTTGGATCACATAGATGGTAGTATAATGTAGCAGGGTCGTCATGAGGAATCCAGAGACCAATATCGCAAAATCCATTCGTTAGGTAGCCAACCGCCTGGCCAGTCTGGATCATTACATGATATTGCTGAACTATGGCGGAACAGACGAGTCGCTGTGCGTTATACTTGAATTTCTCCGTCGGATCTGTGGGTATTGTTTGGGACTGTACCATACCTTTCCACAAATCCATGGGTCCAAGTCCTATTTAGGGTTAGCTGGCGCAAAACAGCCTCCTGCAGCGTATTAGTGGCGGCAATTTTCGGACACAGTTGATGCTCATGTAGGTATTGACCCTCGCGGCCTCGTCAGAGACCCCAGAGGTGCTGGGTGTCTTGGTAGAACTTTAGTCGTTCTAGCCGGCTAAAAGGGGACGTGATCAGGGCAAGTATGTTGTGAGCTTGGTGACTCGCATGCTATGGTTCAAGCATTTTCATGGAACAAGGGGATCAAGGAGCATGCAGTGTTACTGAGATGGTCAAAGAAATGGGTAAGCGCTAATGCAATGGCCAAAAGAACGCCCATCGCTGTCGGACGGTGGATTGAGCATATTTTAAGTTGACAAAATCAGGCCTATTTGGCAGAATGTTTCTTTACTCTTCGCTTGCTTATTGAGATTTAGAAAGCCTTGCCATCCCGACTAGCCTTTTCCCTAGTAGCCTCTTCCATCTTGATATGCTGTTCTTCATCCATCTGAACGCAACTGCTCTGCTGAGCTAGATGGTAGGGTTAGCCTGCGCTTCCTTGTGATTCTCGTCAACTTTATAATATGCCGTCTCGCATTAGACTCCCCATCTAGATCTATATCCTAGGCCTTATCGTGATGGATATCGATACTCATTGGTTCCGAAGGAAGCTATGTGGTTTGATTTGGCGGTTGCTTCTGGGAGACTACACCCATCTTGCTTGGTTTTCCTGTACAGCAAAGGCGATATTTACAGTTAAACCCTCTGTTTAATTTATCACTTTTAATCAAATGATATATTTCCACTAAGAAGACTGCGAAACCACCGATATTGAGTTTTTGGAACATACAACTTGGTTGGTGGACGTGCTTGGGCCCAACATACTAGCAGCAAGTGCTTTATTTCCTACTAGTCGTTACTAAGGCAGAAGCAGCCTGTTGGTATTAAAAGACTCTTAAAACACCCATAAAACAAACGTTAGATCTGGTGCGGCGTTCCCACACGTGACGTGACGCTGTGTGGTGTGTGATATCGCGCCTTAATTTCCTAAAAGAGATTTCTACCCCAATATCCCCATCCCCGCCTCCCCTTTCTACCCCATGATGCGTCGCCACTCGGCCCAATGGGAGAACCTGAGCACGCCAATCTCAACAACCCTGACGGCTCGATCCATGCACCGGCTTGGGCCAATGTATGTATCAGGGCCAAGTTGACCGAAAAAGAATTGCGAAATTTAAAGACCAATAAAAGGGCAGCAATGGAATGCTAAAGGCATAGCTTGACCGCTCAGATATTTGACACCAAACAGCAGCATCATTTGGTTCTACTTTCTATTCATGTCATCAGTGTTGGTCTGCAGGCGTTTCTAGTCGAACAGCTTCAGGACGAGACTTCGCCATGACGGCAAGACTGGTGCAAAAATATGAAGTCAATGCGGACATGGGCGAAGGATTTGGGCAATGGAAAATGGCGAGTCTCGCCCTCTCCCACGGCAACAAGCCAAAAGCATGTCTGCCTCGCTAACTCGAGCCATTATAGGGCCCTGACGAGGATTTGATGCCACTGATTGACGCCGCAAACATTGCCTGTGGATTTCATGCTGGCGATCCTTCCATCATGCTCAAAACAATTCGCCTATGCAAGAAACACGGGGTCAAAACAGGTGCCCATCCCGGGCTGCAGGATCTGCTTGGCTTTGGAAGAAGAAGGATGCAAATTGATCCAGGAGATATGTACGCCATGGTGATCTATCAAGTCGGTGCTCTCAAGGCCCTGCTGGACGCCGAAGGGCTCGAGCTCACTCACATCAAGCCGCACGGCGAGCTATTCTTTTACATGCAGCGAGACAAGACCATTATGAAGGCGGTCCTGGAAGCCTGCGCTCCTTTCAACGTCCCGGTGTATGCGTGTCAAAACCCAGAGCAAGAATCCATGTGCAACGAGATGGGGATTCCGTTCCAAGGAGAATTGTATGTCGATATTGACTACTCGCCTGAGGGGAAGCTCGTCCCCATGTCGCAATCTCGACCTAGCACCCCCGAGTTGTGCTACCAGCGTGTTGTTGATGCCACGACCGGGGACGCGGGGACAGATATAAATGGGTCGCGGTTCAGTTTTGGGTTTGCCGGCAAGCCGTTTAGCATCTGCCTTCATTCGGATGTGCCTGGGGTTTTGCAAAATGCGCACATGGTACGCAAGGCCGTGGACGATGCGAACAAGGCGAGGCAAAATTCTGCATAATGGCTAGGCAAGAACATGGGGGCAATCTAGAACTACTACACAGGGTGCCGGTATTAATCTATTGTTATTAAACATGTCCCAATGTTCGTGCCAACTGTATTGGGTAGTGCCTAATTATACAACGCACCATAACCCTGGTGCCATTTTCTGGAATCAAGTCTGCCATCTCATCTGGCTGTTCCTTATCCTGCCCTAGCGAACTAACCAAGCTGACAAGGTAGTCTAGACCCTCCCAGCTCATCCACATCCTTGATTAGCCTTGGCCAAGAAAATCATACGCCGTGTTAGCACAGTGGCCCCTGTGCATAGATATACGACACGGCGTTTGTGGCCAAGGTGAGAGTGCTAGGGCAACCAACGGTCTGGTCTTATCCAATCCTGTATTAGTCCGCCAACACATAACCATGCCCCAACGATTCAATCTTGGCAGGAGTGGCCTATAAAAGACCAAGGGTACCTCTCTGCTCCTTTGTTCAAAGCGCTTTAACAGTAAGTTGCAAAGTCTTGGGCTTGCAAATTAGGCATTTGCTCCCTCTTGCGCTTGATATCAATTTGCTTGACCAGACGCCACGCCCAAGGGTGCTCTACGCCCCCGACGTATATCTTCCAATTACTTCGTCCTAATTTGACGCATGGACTTATAACCAAGTTGCCACAGCCTATGGTGCTTGATAATCGAACAAGTGTAATTCATATATAACGAGTCGGTACAATGGCAGCCTCCCGGGAGCGCACGCCGGGAACGTTACCCCACGTTCAAGCTCTCCTACCATTTCAGCTGCTCTTCATGCTCCCCGGCATGCTATTCGGGGGTTTTCTGGTCGGCGGTATTCTCGCCTGGTACAATGTAGTCGGCGGCTCGCTGGCGCTGATCCTCGGCAACGCACCCTACAACTTCACCGTCAACAACATTGGCCTGACGTACCTCGCTTGTGTAATTGGCGTCAGCATAGGTTGTTTTCTGTCGGGCTGGATATTCGACGCCCTCGCGATGCGTCTTGCGCGCCGCAACGGCGGTGTCATGGAGCCCGAGCAGCGGGTCTGGACCTGTGTCGTTGCCCTCGTCATGCATCCTGCTGGGTGTCTGCTCTACGGCGCCGGGGCTCCCTATCACATCCACTGGGTGGGGGTTGTCTTTGGCTTGGGCCTCGTCTCTATTACACTCACTCCCGATGGGCGCCAATCTCGCATTTACTTATATTCTTGATAGCTACAGGGCAGTTGCTGGGGAAGGGCTGGTGTCGGTAATTCTTATTCGTAACTTGATTGGTAAGTGTTCATCCTATCTCTGCTGCTTCTAGTGCCGCTAACCGCAAACTAGGATTCGCATTTGGATACGCTGTTGTTCCCATGATTGACAACCTTGGGCTTCGATATGCTTTTGTTCTCATTGCCGTGTTGGGCTTGGCATTGTGGTGCACTGCCCTTGTCATGATTTACGCTGGAAAACCCTTGAGACGGGCTACTGCTCAATCGTACTGGAACTTGGTGGGGAGATATGGCGCGACGGCGCATTAAGTTGACCTGATGGCTGACGGACGGGCTGTCAAAGTTGTGCCTATTATTGACACATGGTAATTGATCTATCGCAGTTTTGATGAGACGAATTTGGCCCGTCCTGTTATGCAATGCATTGTGGTGTAATGCCACTCTTTACTACCTACCCGATTTACCTCACCAGATTCTAGAGCACAGGTTGGGCAAATCATGCCGCCAATAGACTACCCCGGCATTTGAGGTATCAACACTAATCAACTGATTTGTCGGTGCCATGTGGGTAGCGGAACCGACGGGCTTACTGTTGTACATCCTTAAAAGCGCCTCCCATGGGTCATCGGCCAGGGCAACAGGGGCTCCATACAAGACTCGGCTTGCTGGTTGGTCAAAGCGGCGTATTAACCCCAAGGCTTATCAAGTTATCACCACTTTCTACCCCAACCTCTTACCGATTCGAGATTAGCTGCTGCCCCCTCTTCCCCACACAATCCCACATTGAGCCACCGGCATTGGCGCCACGACAAACTTGGGTGTTGTGTCGAGCTTGTTGCTCAATCTCAAAAATCATGGCGATGCATTCGACTGCCTCTGCCATTATAT
Source organism: Keithomyces neogunnii (assembly GCA_020975405.1). Classification (NCBI taxonomy): domain Eukaryota; kingdom Fungi; phylum Ascomycota; class Sordariomycetes; order Hypocreales; family Clavicipitaceae; genus Keithomyces; species Keithomyces neogunnii. Next base: position 4,277,513 of record JAIOWQ010000002.1, on the reverse strand, counting down.
CAAGGCTCGTACTCGGCCTTTGCAATAGGCTGCCAGTTCTGATATGAAGCTGTTTCATTGCTTTTCTCTTCTTGCCTGCTTTCCATGTCCGTCGCCATGGGGTCTACCGAGTCAACCAAGTTGAGCCACATCCGCAAGGTCTTGATCGCCAACAGAGGCGAGATTGCGGTAAGATGCATCAAGGCTTGCAAGGAACTGCAAGTCCACAGCATCGCCATCTTCACAAATGCCGACGCAACCTCACTACACGCTACCTTGGCAGACGAGGCAGTCCTGTTACCAGGAGAGGATAGCACTGCGTACACGGACGGGTAACCCTACCGCCACCTCAGCACCTCAGCACACACTTGTCAACGATATACACACTAACAATGCATGTTTAGTAAAGCTATTTTAGATATTTGCAAACGGACAGCAGCAGATGCTGTTATTCCCGGGTACGGCTTCTTGAGTGAAAATGCCGACTTTGCTGCTGCCGTTTCATCTGCGGGCATCATCTTCGTCGGCCCGTCTTCAGCATCCATCCAGGCCATGGGTCTCAAGCATGAAGCTAGGGTCATTGCCGAGGCCGCAAATGTCCCCGTCATCCCGGGCACGCAGCTTTTGGCATCTGCTACACAGGCCATGCAAGCTGCCGGTAATCTAGGGTTTCCGGTAATGCTCAAGGCCACTGGCGGAGGCGGCGGCATGGGTTTGCAAGTGTGTCGGAATGAGGCTGAGGTTGGCAGGGCCTTTGCCACGGTGGGGAGCCGTGCGAGCACACTTTTCAAAAACAGCGGCGTCTTCTTGGAAAAGTTCTTCCCGCGATCTCGCCACATCGAAGTTCAGGTGGCAGGTAACGGGGACATTGTCATTGCCCTTGGGGAAAGAGAATGCTCCCTGCAGCGAAGACACCAAAAGGTCATCGAGGAATGCCCTAGTCCCTTTGTAGAACGGCATGCCGGCCTTCGGGACAGGATGGCTGAAGCTGCTGTCAACTACGCATCCCAGCTCAAGTATAAGAGCGTGGGTACAGTCGAGTTTCTCGTCGATGATGAGACGGCCGACTTCTTCTTCCTGGAAATGAATACGAGGTTACAGGTCGAGCATGGCATTACGGAATTGTGTTATGGTGTCGACCTAGTCCACCTCATGTTGCGGCAAGCCGATCATGAATGTGGTGGCGAGTTGGGGATACCCTCGCGTGTTCTGGAGAGTCTAAAGAGACGTGAACCCTTGGGATCTGCCATTGAAGCGCGAGTCTATGCCGAGGTTCCACTGCGTGACTTTGCCCCCAGCCCTGGTGTCTTGCACCTTGTTCGCTGGCCCAAGGGTCGCGGCGTTCGAATCGACACGTGGGTTCAACAGGGTCAACGCATTACGTCTCTTTACGATGCATTGATTGGAAAGATCATGGTTCACAGTCCCGAGGGTCGCGCAGCCGCTCAGAAAAAGATGATTGTAGCTCTCGCCAACACCACCCTTCAAGGCACACAATCCAATTTGGAGTACCTGACAAAAGTCGTAGCATCCGAAACGTTCGCGAGCGGAAATACGCTGACAAATTCTCTGGCGTCATTCAAGTTTGAGAGTTGTTCACTTCAGGTCCTGGATCCTGGCGTCTTCACAACAGTTCAAGACTACCCGGGCCGCATCCAAGTAGGGCACGGAGTGCCACCCGGTGGGCCCATGGACGATGTCAGTGCTCGAGTAGCAAACACTCTTGTTGGAAATGATGCTGGCGTCGAGCTGTTGGAAATCACTCTTGTAGGGCCGGAATTATTGTTTCATGAAGCAGCCACCGTTGCCATCTGCGGCGCCCAACTTGCAGTGACTCTAGATGGTCGACCTCAACCCATGTGGTCAAGGATCATGGTCATCAAGAATCAGGCGCTCAAACTAGGCAAAGTCGTAGGAAATGGCACCCGGGCATATCTCGCCATAAAAGGCGGGTTTCCCCAAATCCCCAAATTCCTAGGTTCCAAATCCACAGCCCCCGAGTTAGGCTTTGGTGGCGTCCAGGGAAGAAAATTGCAAACACAAGACATCATCGCTCTCTCTCCACAGTCGGGGACATGGGCTGCTGAGGGAGCGCCCTGCTCTCTGCCATCAGAGGCCATACCAGACTTTGCCATCAAGCATGTGTGCTGTCTTGATGGACCATTCGGATCTAACGATATACTAACGCCCGAGGGCCGCAAGATACTGTACGAGGCTGAATGGGCTGTCAGTCATAACAGCGGCCGCAGCGGTATCCGCTTGGATGGGCCGCGGTTGAAATGGGCTCGTACCTCTGGTGGCGGCGGAGGATCTCATCCGTCCAACGTGTTCGACTACGGGTATCCCAATGGTGGTGTCAACTTTACGGGCGAGTCACCAATTATCTTTGCTCATGATCGCCCTGACCTGGGCGGGTTCGCTTGCCCAACAACGGTCTGCTCAGCCGAGATGTGGAAGGTTGGCCAGCTCAAGACCGGGGACAGAATACAGTTCCGCTCCATCTCGTACGAAAAGTCTCTCGAAATTGCGAGAAACAAAGAAGAGTATTTCAAGGCTCTTATTGCGTTTGTTGATGGAAGTGTTGGCCAAATTCCTTCGCTGGACATACATCTTGACGACGAGCCTCCGCACTCCATATTGCACCAGACAGCAGCTTCGGGAAGTCATCCGCGAGTGACGTACCGTCAAGGAGGTGATACAAGTATCATTGTCGAGTATGGAGAACAGCTCTCGGACCTTCGAAACACAAGGTGCGTTCAGCTCCTTGCCAATGGACTGGCTGCAGAAAAGCTTGATGGCATACGTGGTGATCCCAACTTTGCCACGCTGACGGTACGATTCGATCCGCTCCGGGTCGAGCGATCCGAACTGCTCCAAAAGCTTCTCCAACTTGACAGTCAGATTGGAGAAAAGACGGGAACCAGGATACCGGCTCGTGAGATACGACTTCCTGTTTGCTTGGATCACACTCTCCTTCGAGAGTCTGCTCAGCGATACATGGACAGCATTCGACCAACAGCTGCTTACATGCCAGACAATATAGACTATCTTCGCAAGAACAATGCTCTCAAGAGCCGGTCTGATGTCTTTGACTCAATCCTCAAAACCCCGTGGCTCACTGTCGCTGTTGGCTTCTATGTCGGAACCCCAATCATGTTCCCGCTTGATCCCTGGCGCGTTCTGACAGGCCAGAAGTACAACCCTAGCCGGGTTTACACGCCAAGCGGCTCGGTCGGCCTGGGTGGCTCATTGGTGGCCATCTATCCTGTAGCTGCGCCGGGAGGCTATCAGCTCATGGGCCGCACGTTGGGCGCTTGGAATGCAGCGGGAAATCGACCAGGCTTTTCGCCGGAGCGTCCATGGCTGTTTCACCATTTTGACCTGGTTAAGTACTACGAAGTGTCAGAGGAGGAGTACAATATGATTGAACGCAACTTTGAGGCAGGCCGCCATGTCTTTGACATCAAGCAGACGACAATTGATATGGACGAGTACATTGCTAAGTTTGACGAGGCAGCTCAAGATCCGGAATATCAGGCTTGGAAAAATCGCCAGGCTACGGCAGCGCAGGAGATGGGAGAATTGGAGGAGAGGCTTTTCGAGGAATGGACTGCTGCGAAACACTCAAGTCAAGTACAATCGGGCGCCGAGGATGATGACGACGGCTCCGGTATGGTTGTCTCGATTGAGTCTCCGGTAGATGGCAACGTCTGGAAAGTACTTGTCAAGTCGGGCGATGTGCTGGAACAGGGACAGACGGTGGCCGTGCTCGAGGCGATGAAGATGGAGATCAACGTAGTCGTCAGCGAGAACCAAGCTGGTGCCGTAGTGACCAAGATTATTCACCCTCCGGGAAATATAGTAAGTCCAGGAGCAGTGGTAATCAGAGCCAGGAGACAAGGTTGATGGACGGGGTTCAGATTGGAAGCTGGAATGCTGTCGAGGTCTGACGGGGGGTTCAACATGAAGGCGATATCTGGTCGGGTTGAATAGTACAGTAGTCGCAAATATTTCGCAACAGCGTGACTCATGCCTCGGCTATTATAGAAATAATTCACATCTTTGACAAGATGCTGATGTCGTCGATTTGGCTGTGCATGACGTGGTTACAAGAGCATCGCAGACTGCACAGAATTTGATGGGGACTTTGTCTTCCCCACAGACAAGCCACGTGCCGTGCCGTGCGGTTTCCCCTCCAGTCAGATACACACTCCTCTCGACTTCATCTGTGGAATTCCATACTGTGTCCCTTGAACGTTGCGAATCAATCCGTCATCATCAGCATCAGGAACCGCATCAAATTTGGCATCGTTTATGTCTTTACTGCCTGGTCTGCTGTCTTGTGCTTCGTCTTGCCCTTTACGCGTCGTGTTCCTGTCTTGTGCACCAGACATGTCAAGGTGGTCGTCGTGATGTCCCGAATGCATGCACCAATGCATGTCCCTCTGTCACAGCGCAACTTCAACCCCAGCTGAAAAGATGTGTGGCCGCCCGCGGCTTGTGGTGGCCCCTTGCAAGTTCTGCAACAGAGTGTTCAAGCGGCAAGAACATTTATCCCGCCATCTCCGTACCCGTATGCTTCCAAAGTCGAACCCTTGGATGAGTCATCACCACTATGGTTGTAAATCGTCGTCGACTTTACTAATCTCTCCTTACACCTAGACACTCGAGAACGGCCATTTGGTTGTGTTTGCGGGCGTATGTTCTCAAGACAGTAAGCCCTTGGCCCTGAATCAAGTTCGAACTGCCTAGGTATCCAACTCTTGTTGTGCCTGTTAACGGACCGGATACTTACTTCTTGTCTCTTGCCATGAGTAGAGACCTTCTCAGTCGCCATCGTCAACTTTCACAGTGCGCAGATAACACGTCAGGCCCGCAAAATGCACATGGAACCACCGTCCCAGCCGCCATCTCCCCATCAGCTTCCAAAAGCAGCCAGGACCAAGGGTCCTCTTTCTCTTCTTCAGTTCGGCATGACACCCCCTTTCCCTTGGACAGTCTACATCCCAACGTGGAGATCCCTGCAGTTGCTGGGCAAGAATCGGGGGCGAGAAACCTTTCCGCTACCGCATATTCTCAAAAGCAGCTCATGGGAAAGTTCTCAATGCATGACGGCCAAGTCAATTATCAGATGCAGAACCCATGTCATGTCCCTAGCGAGTACGGGATAACTCCTGGAACTGCTCATAATATGGAATTCCCTATCGACCTTGGTGTCGATGGCAACTTGATGCAGGTGCAGACATTTGACATTGATTTTCTCCCCAATGAAACAGACATGATCAATGACTACCTCGTGGGAGCCTTTCCTACCGTGGACCACCAAGACGAAAGGATGCACGATCCATCAGACAGCTATGGCAGCAGTATGGGAACATTGATGGCAGCACAGAGCTCCAACAAGGCGGATTCTCCAGCTATGGCGCGAATTGATGCGCTGGCGAATCAGTCTCCCACTTTCACAGACCAACCTCGCCATGTTGAGCATGAAGAAGCCCATCTAAATATGGCAGGACAACCCTCTGCCAGGGTCGGCAGGTCACTAGACGCTATCGAGGACATGGTCCCAATTAATCCCTGGACCATTTCCTCGACAGCTTATGGCAGGCTTAGCGTTTTGGTATCCAAGTACAAACAAGTTTTGCCGCAATCATTTACCTTGCCGAGTCGGCAGCGGTTATCTACTTTTGTCGCAAGCTGGATTCGCGGCTTTCATCCTCACCTACCCTTTATCCACCTTCCGACGACGAGTCTGGATTCAATGTCGCCTATGCTGTTGCTGACACTTGCAGCTACAGGCTCATTCTATGGTTTTGAGCATACATCCGGCTATGCGTTGTACTTTATTGCCAAAGCCATTATCAACCAAGAACTCGAGACACGGCGCCGCGTTTCGACTCTAAAGCTACTTCAAGGGTTTCCACAATACGCCGAAATCCCCACCATCTCCTCCCAGCGGTCTTTGATTCAATACGCAGCATCCTCTGAACCTGTAGACACTGAGCTACTCCAAGCTTTGCTGGTGCTCGTTCTCACCATGTCTTGGCTTGATGAGCCGCTTGCCCATGACGCGCTGGCAATGAGCAGCCAGCTTACCGCACTTACTCGAGAAGCTCTGGCAGATGTCCCCGCAGAGACCGCCGCCAATAGCTGGACGGACTGGGCTCGCGAGGAGGAGAGGCGGCGGACAATACTTTCCGCCTATTTTGTACTCAACATACAGACCATTTGCTTCAATGTGCCGCCTCAAATCACCAACTCTGACATAAATATGACCCTCCCATGCTCTGAAGCCGAGTTCAAGGCCCCAAATTCCGAAGCGTGGCGCCACTTGCAGCAAAAGCATCGCCGTCTGCAACAGCCACAATTCCAGCATTGCCTTAAAGAACTACTTTCCGGGAAACCACTCGCAAAACAGGAGTCGGTCACGGAGTTTGGTAACTATATGCTTGTGCAGAGCCTGCTGATGCAAATATTATTGGAGCGTCAGGCAGCATCTGCCCTCCTGAACACAACGCCATCGAGCTTTTCGACCGTCACCATAACACGATATGACAATGCACTAGGCGCGTGGCAGTCGTGCTGGGACACGGCCATCGAATCCGCGCTGGACCCGTCGACGTCCACCCACGGTCCATTAGCATTCAATTCGACAGCCATTCATCGGCTGGCTCACATCCATCTAGGAGCGGGCCTTCAACGTCACAGCGCACTCCTAGTTCGAGATCCCAGAATAATTGCCCAGGCGTTTGAACCGCACCGAAACCCTTTTCCACTCCGTTCCCCTCACCTAGATCAGGCTGTTCTGCATTCCATCTGCGCGCTGAGAATTCCGGTCAGGGTTGGGATAGCTTTTGTGGCTCGGGGCCGAACAGGGCACTGGAGCGTTCAACATGCCATTAGCAACTTTAGCTGCGCTCTGCTCCTCACGCATTGGCTTGAGAATATCTTTTGCCTTGTTTCCTCGGACGGATTGCATGCCCTAAGGTCTGAAGAGCGGCGTCTGCTCTCCACGATTGATCGACTCCTCGAAGAGACACACCTGGAGGAGTCTCTGGGCCCAAAGGACGCGTACCCGAGTCGTATACGACGCCTGGCTATTGCCGCTGTGAGACTCTGGGCGGAAACGTGTACAGGTATCCAGGTGTTCGAGATGGTGCATGTCATTGGAGAAGCGCTTTCTCTGGTGGCCGATTCCATTGAAAGTCGACTATCAGAGCGCTTGTCTAGTAATAATGGGGACATTGGGCTTTAACAATGCTCATGTAACCACTTTCATGATGTATACTCAATTACTAACTCGCTACAATTGAAGCTGGAGACAAAATCCACAAGGGTAGTAATTCAGTTTTGTGTCTCGTTTTGGAGACTACAAGGCATTAGGGTGGTGTGTACCTTGTGCAGAGCGCTCGGGTGAACTAAATCGCAGCTGACGGAGAGATATGTGGACGCATACAGATGATGGACAGATTTCCCAGTTATCGAGTGAATTGCGCCAGTTAAGCGGCACAAATACCATGTCAGATCTTGGAGTTTCAACACGTAAATACAGCATTTATATAATAGTACCCTCTCTAAGCTCTAGGTCTGGCTATAGCTTTCCTATGTAGTAATTAATTGCCTTCTTATAAATATTAACATATCTGGTATTATAGAGCTATTATTAAAGTAATAGGCAGTAATTAACTCGTAGATACCTTTCCCAAGAACCTCATAGGTACACGCCCTGCTGGTGTAATCCCTGGGCTCTCGCATCTCGCTAAAGGTACGTCATTAAGATTGCTGCCGCTTATTAATGTCATGCTTTTTGACACATTTCCGACCCTTTTCTGTAAATGCACACCTAGGGTCACCACAAGGCTGCCTGACTAGGGTACTTAAGCTCCTCTCCCCAACTTCGTTCTTCTATCGGCGGTTCGACATTTGTGCCTGCGCAGCATCACAAATGACGTCAAGGTAATGGTCGATAACTGGCTGATCGCTGCGAGATGCCCAGACAGGGAGTTTAATTGCCTCGTCGTAGAAGGCTTGAACCTCTGGGAAACGCAAGTCCGTTGTGAGTGCCTGGGGAATTCCGGCAGGGTACAAATGTGGAAACAATTTCTCGGGAACCGTATATAACGGTTCTTGATGGAGAAGACCAGATGACCTAGGAATATCTACCTCGCAAAGCCCACGTGCGTGCAGTTCTCTGACGAATGACTCCCGGTCCAGTCCGCTGGGTGCCTGAGACTGGACGAAGCGGAGGACCAGAGCGTACCAGGGGGGCTCTATCTGAGCCTCACCAAGCGTTACCATGCTAGGGGCTTTAAGAGATGGAATGCTAGCTAGGAGAGACACCATCTGTGAGGCGTAAAGTGCTTTAAAGCTTGGGATGATATCGAGACGTTGCAGCTGTGTAAGAGCAAATGCGATAGTGACAGCTGTCTCTACTGGCACACAGAGCGACGACGCTTGCATTCCGCCCTTTCATGCTACCGACGGTAAAAGATGTGTGGATGAGGTATTACCGTTGCTATTTGGGATGTGGGTGGCGCTATTTGAAGAGCGTCCTATTGATGGGCAGGCAGAGTCTATGTTAGCTGTGCTCTTCAGCAGCATCCTAGGATACTCCAAAACTCGTCGAAGTTTCTTGCAGACACGGGACTTTACAACCCATCCTTTCCGCCCTCGTTTACAAACATCGACTTATATTTCTCGAGCGTGCCCTACTAGCCCGAGCCTATCCTGGACTCGGCATCGAAGCTAGGCCTCGGAACAATCAGCTTCAGCAGCTCAACAAAGTGCGCAAGCGGTATTTGGTAACCGGATCAGCATCGTCGTTGGATGACTTCTTCAACCTCCGCAACTACGGACGCGTGGAAGCACAGTCAGACACCCGCCATTCTACTCTAGTGTTGTGTGCTGAAACGGGCCCCGTTTCCATGCAAATGGTTGAAACGCGTCCAGCGTGTTACATAACATATGCATAACTCGGATTGGCACTTTACAGAAAGTCATGAGAAGAGAAAATAACCAGTGAACGCAGCTAAAAGACACATCAACCATCCAAGCACCCCTCGCGGCTATATATTCTGCCTTTTCTCCCGAGGCCTTGTTCAGTCCATAGTTCAAACAGACACTGGCGGCACGCAAACGGCTTATCTTCCGCTATACCAAATACCAACGACCAAAAGACACAAGGGTCTCAACAATAGCAACTCAATCGCCCCCATGTACACATGCCATCTCCCCAATCCGGACTCCACTAGCCACTTACAACACGATCCCATCATGAAGGGCAGATTGAGTATATTGAGATAAGATGGGAGATGTTCAAATTGACTGTCCATCGTCATCATTATCGCCATCATCCAATGCGGCCTTATGGGGCGCAGCTCCATCAGGTATAGCTGTGTCAGGCATGGACTCAGACTCAGCGTGGTCCCCTTGATCCCCACTGTTGGCGACTTCAGGGTGTGCCATTAGCGGCAAAGTCAGATGGTCGTCTCCCTCGTTTTCTTCAAAAAACTTGTCGTTGAGAAGATGTCGTCCCTCTACCCGCCTATTAGGAGATTTCTCAAGCAAACTAAAAAGAAATCTCCGGCCGCTCTCATATTGACGGCCGTGAGTGACGAGATGGGATATGAGAACTTGGTAGGATACGTTGTCATCCTCGTCATTCCCTGGAAGATCAAAAAGGAGTTTCAATAATGTGATTCCGAGCGACCAAATATCGGCTTTGCTGGTGAACTCCATCCCCTCCCTGACTTCTGGTGCCGAGAGAACTGTAGGTTTTGAATTGTTATGACTGACATCCTTGAAGCCAAACAATCCCACGTGGACGGGCCGCCGTGTTTTTAACCATACAGTGTCTTCGCTTATATCCCCGTGCACGTAGCCAAGCTCATGCACGTGGCATAAAGCACCGATGACCTGAGCGGCCAGCCTTTTTAGTTCCAGCATACTGAATGGACGGCATAAATGTTCCTGGGACAAGCTTCTGCCATCTAGATGCTCCATAATTACTTCGGCATCTTCGTGAAACTCAAGCGGCGCAACGTATCCGATGAATTGAACAATGAAACTCTGACAGGGTTAGCCAAAACAAAACAGCAGACGCGAAAGACTCACGTGTTCTATTCGACTGAGTACATGCACCTCGTACTCTGCCGCTGTTGGCTTTCTCCAACGCTTCACTGTAAACAGCTGCCCCCTGTTGATCCGATTTTCTGCAGAAAAAATCTTTCCCGTTTCGCAGCTGTCGATGCACTCTTTCAGCACGTAACTGCTAACCGGGGCTTGCGTGGAGCTTTGCGGCGGAGCAAGACTAAGAGAGGCGAGGGAGCGCTGGTCATCCCGGCAAATCCGGTACACTTTTGACCAAGCTGCCTCAAATTCTGTTTGATTGGGGGCGGCACTTGGAATTCGCACCTCCATTTGCACACCGGGGATGTAAATATACATAATCCCGGGGCAATTGTGATCTCCTCGTTCTAGCGTGATCTGCCGTTGGATCGGTTCAGGGTGTTCGTCATTCGGTTGCCTTACTGCCGTGCCGTGAGTGCTGAAGTCTTTCAATTTCAGAACTCCAGGCCGTTCATGCAGCTCAATGGTGAAATGCTTCCCGCTTACGCCTTCATCCCGGTTTCCGACAAAGATGTCGCACCTTTCTGCATCACTTCCAAAAACATAGCCATGGCCCGGATGCTTTGGGAGGTCCTTCTTTTCAGACGTTACGCGAGCAAATGGTACGATAGCCCTCGGAGGATCAGGTGTGCCTTCTTTGTAGGTCCTGCGGGCTGTTCGCTTCTTGCGAGGCTGACCCATAATATCTCGAGCGAAGCTGATTGTCTCGTTGCCAACGCAGAATCGCTTGTTATGTTCCCGAACAACAAACTCGTTGTACGAGCGGATCTCGAAGAGCACCACCACCTGTTGTGCCATGTCAGAAGTCAAAAATGTCTTCAGTCCAAAGAATAATATCGAGAAGTCCGGAGAGAGGCAGGTTGCCTCCAACAATCCTTTCACAACGGGGAATGGCCATCCTTTAAGTGGTTTTCACAGACGCCCAGAGTCTCCCCTAGATGGAACAACATTCGCTGCGGGCCAATGATTTCGATTGCATGGCATGCAAGCTGAAGCAACAGAGGCCGGTGGGTCATGGCCGAAGCGCTAACTCTTCTGATTGGTCAGCACATATCCGCGGGCTCTACTCCGCATTTCCCCCCTACGCTAGCTGCCGGCTCCAAACTTTCTCTTGTGATTTTCCCCTTGACTGCCAGCAAGACATCTCACCATGGCGCTTTCCCAGAAAAACATCGAGAAGCTCCAACAGCTTGAAAAGACACCGCCCCCTTCTAGTGCCCCGTGGTCTATCCATACATCCACGAGGAGTTTAAAGGTCGTTAAAGAAGACACTTTAACGATTGCGAAACGCCTACAGCAGTTTGGTCATCAAGACTACTTGGACAAGGTTGTTCAGGTTTGCGTTGACGGAAACCAGGTCTCGAGCATCTGTAGTAGTGAATTCGAAAATGATCCGAAGTGGTGGCAACAGTTGCTCAACGCGTTGAACGAGAAATGGAAACCCTTGGAGCTTGCCTTATCTGGGGGACATACAGCAGTGTTTATTGCTGTTGAGAACCAGGAGAATCGCTCGCAGAAAGAACGTCAGCGCATGGTGGATGGTAATATAGCACGGTATTTTGAAGGTGCCGTACTAGATTTTCGAGAATTGTGCTCATATCATCTTGCGCTTACATCTTCAATAGCATCCCTAAATACGACCGCATCGCCTCCTATTATAACACGACGGTCGAAACGGAAATCGAATGCAGACCTGCGAGCTCTACCTGCACTCGAAGCTGACGGAATTCCCAACGGAAAGCGCCAAAAAACTGCGAGTCAATCTGACGTGCGGCGGCCAGTACTCCGGAAAGCACAACCAGCCTCTAAACCACGCAAAACTCCAGGCAATGCATTGCCGTCGACGACGACAGCACCAGAGAGCGATATTGAAAGAACATTCAGTGCATGTCCATCGTCAGAATGGGCTGGATTGGGACGGCTTGCCCGAGCACGAGAACGAAAACGGCGCAATAATGATGATTACAAGTTGTCAGTTTCAACACAGTCAGCTAGGTGCCAACAGATCAACATCGACGAGCGAATTCGACGTAGTCGGAGATTGCGCGAATGCTCACCGGACTTGAAGCATGGTGGCACGATTTACGTGACCAGATATAATAATACGATGGTCTGAGCTAAATCAAGCTCCAGGACGCCATGGACATCTGCCACGGATCTCAGCGCAACTCGATATCCAGAAGTATCCACAAAGCGTCGGAGCATATTTCAGAATATCCGAATCTCATTGAATCAATTGCGGCAGTATGATAGCAATTGTCAATTATTGCATGTTTCATGCCGCATTACCAAAATATGCAGGATGAATGCTGATTCAGAAATGCGTAGCAACCAAGACGCGTAATGACAAGCAAGTTCGAATTGTGCCCAGCGTCCATCAGACATTGGCCACAGCTGACCTATAGACCGGGGAAACTCGGGCTACATGATATGTCGCCGGTGACTTTCAGTGGCCCAGACGATTGTGATCTGCTCATGCAGTCATTCGTCTATCCATCCACATTATGACAATGGCTAAAAGCGAGCAGAGCCAGAGATGAAGGTTGATAAACTATACTCAACGTATCATCCATCGGAAGAAGCCTGATGAGCGCTACCATATTGTCCACCCTGGGAATAACTATTGGCTCCATTATCCAGCAGCGTCTTTAGCATGTCCTAGGCACTCGTGATGGAGATGAGAGCAACACAAGGTGCGGTGGGGGCTGTGAGCTTGGTTTCGACTTGGTCAATCCAAGCTGTCTTGGCAATTCGTGGGTCTGCACTCGAATCACAGCAATTTCGCTCCGACATGCCGTAGCTTATTACTTATGGTGTTACGATCCAAACCGTGACAAGCACACTGGAGGTGACACACGTGACCAGCACGGCGTATAAATGATCTGTTTCTACTAAAAGAGATTGTAAAACTATAGATTGTAACTTTTAGTGCACATGGTTGGTTGGTGGGTGTGTTTGGGCCTAACAAAATATCAAGGCAGTGATGATTAAATAAATAAATATCATGTATACGCAAGACTCCTTTTATTATTTCCTCAACTACGCATAATACACGCGTGAGAAAGGTATTACAAATCTCCTTGGCAAAATTCCTTACTACCAACGAAGACAGCGGACCTGCTACCTTTTATACCATGGCTAGTATGACGACTGCAGAACCAATTCCCTGGACCTGTTCCTCCGCTCCATCCTACCCTAGTTTGCGCCGTCTCCTTCACATGGTAGTTAAAATACTCTTCCCTCTTATACTGGGCGTTGTCCCCATATATATAGCATTTGCATAACAGTACCCTCTTCACGCTCTGACAAAGAATCCAGGTTAATGCTTTCCAATACCGGCGGCATAGGCTTAAATGCTAGATTTTATAGCTGTAAGCGGCATAGAATTAGCGAGCCATAATACAGGCTATTTGACTTGCTCTTTGCAAAACTAGACAAACCAGCAATCCCAGCACAGGTTGCCTTAATAGTGGCCTCTCTGAGCTCCGGGTCCGGCTGCAACTTGCCCACATGGCAATTGATTACCGTCTCATGAATACCAACACACCCGGCATTATTCAGCCATTGTCGAAGCGACTTCTTGGAAAAGTGAGGATCCTGGCCGAGATAGCTTAAGTCGGCTTCGAGGAGACTGAGCACGTCTTGGAAAGCACGGCCAGCCCCGGGCGGCGCGGTAGTAAATACCGACAAACTGAACCCACCCACCGGGCTTGATCATGTTAAAAAGGGTCTTGGTAACCTCACCGCATTCATCACCAGAGTGATTAAAGCCAAGACGCTGATGAACGAGATCGAAATGGTTAGCCCAGCTCGAGGGCCATGCTCCATTCGTGTCTTGCTTAACAAATTTAATATTGGAAGGCGCCTTTTAAGGGAAGTATTCGTCCCTCATGTCCGTGGCTGTGCCCCGAATAGCTGGCGCGCCGTGTGATACCAACATCTCGTCCAAGTCCAGCATGAAGCAACCCAAGTACATGGCCAAAACATTACAATAAGCAAAGTGCGGATTGCATATACATGAATGTTGAGGGGGTATCTACCGTCTACTCCAGAAACATCTAGCACAGTCTTGCATCAGGCTGCCCAATCTACGGGAGCAAAGACGAGTTGTCCGCCAGTAGCACCTTTAAACTTGGCATGGTTGATTCGGAACCGGGAGAGCTCATCCATGGTTAAGAGAGGAACTTGGACACAGAGACGCACTTTTACGCAAAGGAGTAAAATATTATACCTTGGTGTGGGTCAGATTGTACATCATCATGTCTTGTATCTCCAAGACATGCAACATCTCGGTGTGGTACTAAATTCTTACACAGTATACATAACTAGTCACGACGGCAACTGTAACAATACGCCCGCCCAAGTCCAAATAGGTTCAACACGATGAAACCAGCGCGCCGATCATGTCGATCACATCGTCTATTGGCCATCTATTCACCTCCACCATGTTCAAATCTCGCCCCTTGAATCCAAGTCCCCTCACAACCTCTCTGTAAGACACAACCGCACAATTTATGTTCTGTGATATGGGTCACGATGGCCCAAAAGTAAACTCTGTTCATCACACCATATATGACTATTGATGTGGTTGCTCGTAAGCCATCGAAGGCCCAACCATCGTCTTCTTCGCTGTCAAGACTTTGTTAAGCACTAATAGCAGAGTAAAAGTAGGAAGTTGGATGCGTGATAACTGCTCGAGTAGTACAAGACTTGTGGCATTGATCTCTGCGCCCTTTATTTCCATAGCTGCTTCCACTATGCCCAAGTAGCGGTGAGAGCGCTGTGTATTACTTGCTTTTGCTTGTAGCTCCACTCAAGTCCGTCGTCTCCGTGCCGTGTTTAGCGTCTACATTCATTGCGCGCTTAGCTTTTAATTTCAACCCACTAGTACTCTTAATTCTAATTATTACTACTAGATATTGTGTGGAGGAGACCGCGCATACTAGCGGAGGAACGAGCGGAGGAACAGAGATTGGGAATTGGGTCTGCGGTTATCATCAGGCAAAGCGGCGCTTTGCCTGAGTTTTGCGTGAAATGCGGAACGAAGGCAAGTGAAGATGCAGTTCCGAAGGCTGCAGCTGCCCGCTTTGCCTATTTAAAATGAATCCAATAGTGAGGCCAACAACTTTTAGAATACTCATCGGCGATTGGTCAGAAATCGAATACTCATCGGCGATTGGATAACGGGAATTTGAGGTACGTACCGAGTTAGTGATGCTTTTAGCAGGCGCGTTGTGGTGTTGCGGAAGGTAGGCAGCGCCGCAGGCAGGAGCCCGCTGCAGGCGGCCCCCGGCAGGGAAAAAACAAACAATGCCACTTTATGATCAATAAAAAATAAATCAAGCCCTTTAATTCAAGCCCTTCAAATCGAGCCCTTCAATCGAGCCTTTTAAATCAAGCCTTTCAAATCAAGCAAATCAAGCCCTTCAAATGAAATCAAGCCTTTTAAATCGAGCCTTTTAAATCGAGCAAATCGAGCCCTTTAATCAAGCAAATCGAGCCCTTTTAAATCAAGCCTTTCAAATCGAGCAAATCAAGCCTTTTAAATCAAGCCCTTCAATTCAAGCCCTTTAAACGAGCAAATCGAGCCCTTTTAAATCGAGCCTTTCAAATCGAGCCTTTCAAATCGAGCCTTTCAAATCGAGCCTTTCAAATCGAGCCTTTCAAATCGAGCCCTTTAAATCGAGCCCTTTAAATCGAGCCCTTTAATTCAAGCCCTTCAAGCAAGCAAGCCCTTTAAATCGAGCAAATCAAGCCCTTCAATCGAGCCCTTCAAATTGAGCCCCCGGCAGGGCCCCCGGAGGGCCCCCGGAGGGAAAAAACACACAATACTACTTTATATTTAATAAAAAATCTAAAATAGCCTGGCTACCGCCGCTTTGCCTGCGCCTAGGATACCGACGAAGTCGGCAGCATCCCAGGCTATTTTATACTAGCTTTAGTATATGCGTTACTTGATGGATGTTTGGGTACATTAGGCCGATCTTTGTAAGATGCTGGTGGTTTATATCCGTATAATGCCATATGTCCTGTATGCCTGTGAGGGAAACATGCTCAGCGCGACTAAACACGGATTGCCTGTGGCCCTGTCCCTGGAGGCGTGCTGTCGTTTCAATTTGGCAGCTGTGAGATCAGGACACAGTCTTGCCCTGGCAGAATATTGCCGTCCATGACAGTATATTTGGCATGTTTGCTGCTGAGAGAAATGAATACTCTCTAATGCCTATCGGATCTGCGCTGACCAATGCTGAAAGGGGATGGAGACTGTGCCTCGATTTGAAGACATGTTGGTGCTGAGGTGAGGATGCGAACGCGCCAGGCTAATGGGTAGATGAGATGTCGCAGGGAAGAAAAGGCGCACAATTATAGAGGCGAAACATATGTGTGGCAGGCTGGCTCAAACCTTGGACTTGATTATCATGTTCATCATCTTATGCTGTACTAATCTTGATTCTTCCGGGTCCATATAAGATAGAGTAGTTTAGAGTCGGATCAGACTGCAATGCGCCCCGTTCCCTCAGACCTTGCCGGGCGGAGGCCCAGTGATGCACTGACAGCCAGGCTGTGGCGGAAGCTGGCCTGTGCAGAAGAGATCTAGCCTCTCTGATGGACAGAATTGGCCCACGGGGCCCTCGCCAATATCGTAACATTCTATAAGGCCAGTGGTAGTACATTCGCAGTTCCTCTCGCAGTCCTTGTTCGTGATTCCAGACCCTTCGCATTCAGTAGCCGCGGAAAGTCTGCAGGTGGGAGTCCAAGCTCGCTCAAGTCTATGATGCTCTTATCAGCCTGCTTCTCAAAGTCGGTGAGTCGCTTCTTACAGTTGCGCGCTGCCGAGTGCAGCAAGGGTGACCAGCAAGAGCCCCTTTAGGGAGAAATCTTTTGGCAACATTTTCCCGAGTTTAATTCGAGATTGCAATATTTTGTCAGGACATGTATGTGGTGTCCAAGTTGAAGAATGTTTCAAGCGCCTTGCCCTTTTTATATTTCCAGATGCGCAAGTTGCAGCTTTACGTCATTCGTTCGGCCTTTGCCGAGTGTCTGATCGGCACGGAGTGACAAATGCCTTGGACTAGGTCTAACCACTAGCCAAGGCGATCAATAGCGCATGGTCAGCTCAATGACGAACATAGTAGTCATCGACAGTCAGCATGTCTTGGACTTGCTCTCACTCAAGCTACATCAGCTTGCTGATTTGTTCAATGCCAGACTGCTCGTACTTTGCCCGCGGCAGCGTCCTCGCCTAGAGGACAAGAACGGATACGCTGGAACTGAATCGTCGTCATGGTGTGGCTCAATCCCATGTTCCAAATTAAATCCTGTCCAGTGCCAATTTATTCTAGTGTTTGATTCGACTAGAAAATGCCAATCCTGACCTTCACTTAGACGTCGTGTGACAAGAATTTGGAATCACTCTGACCCAATGCGTATTCTTGAAAGCACCAAAACCTTCATCAAGCTGACTATACGCCTCCTTGAACATATATGCTTGCCCTTCTCTCCTTCTACATGAGACGCTTAGACTCAGCATCCTCGCTCTCGTTCCACAAGACCACACTCTGTCTATTATCCTCGCTATGAAACTTACTTACTTGCCCGCCCTGTGCTCTCTCGCACTTCTGCCGAGGCCTGCCACTGCCGACAGCTCCTGTACATGGCGGGCGTACAGCAACGTGGGCAGCTTGACTTGCGCAGGCGACCTTTTGGGCTCTGCCACGACCTATGCCCCCGATGGGATGGCCACTATCGGCCGATGCATCACGCTAAATGTGTGTCTATACTCGGGTTCCTGATCTGCTTCCCCGTTTTAAACCCCCCCCCCCCCCCCCCCCTCTCCTTTCTCCCTTCTCTCGAGACCAATCGCTGATTTGGAATATATAGCAAGAAGCCAGCTGCGCCGTCTTCACACACGCTGACCCCTCACCCGGTGACAACTTCTGCAACGCCGTCTTCTATACTTCGAGTGATTGTAGTCCTGGCAATGGCGGAATCAGCGTCGCTGGGGATGTTTCCTGCAGCGGCAAGCTGGGGGACCCGTTCGAGGCAGTATTCAACTCATTCATGGTTAATTGTGTTTCCTGAGTGGACTCGTGTTGAGACTGGCTTGGCATGGTCGTCTTTTCTTGAGCGGCCAAGACGGAATAATCCGAAGCCCCTACGGGATTTTATTTGCTATGTACCTAGTCTAGATAAATAGGCCTAACCCAATCCTAAGCAACCGCACATACCATCTACCACTAGGACTGCAACTCCATTACCTTTAGAGATTACTCCACACGACTTTTAGTCTCGTCTTCAAGACCAAGATGGTCAGTATCCTTGGCAATCTTAGCCAGTCTCTTCTTCCAATACTCCCACCTTTGCAGGTTTAGATGGAGGCCAGCGCAAAAGACATGGCCAATCATTCATGATGCAGTGTCACCTTGACTCAGTACCTCATTAGAGGCTTTAATCTCCTGGAGTAGACGTTTACTGCCGTATAGGATCCATTCCGTGGCAACACAGACTCGATAGTCCATTAGCGGCCCTATTGTTGCGGTATCTTCAAGAGCCTGACAGGATTCCTAGATAGCCAGATGAATTACTTGCACAAAGCCTCGGCGGACAGGATGTGAAACAAAGGAGTCGAAATTTTCTAGTACGTGAGTCTGCTAGCGACCACTTCATCGCCTTGAAAAGGTTCTGTCCAGTGTCAGCAAAGGGCAGTTATTAAGAATGAGAATAATACGTACTCGGTTCCCAATACTCCCTTGGCTGAATAGGGAGTACAGTACAGGGACATTGCCCTAATAGAAGCCCCGTAGAGAGTCGTGTCAGGTAAGTTGATATTTAACACAAGGCATATCGTAGCCCAAACATACCATGGACTAGCTGTTGGCGGCTCGCTCCCGCTGCCGGATTGTGTCCAAAGCAAGAACCAATATACCATGCCAGCCATGGCCGGCTGGAATTAGGCATACCACGGAGAGCAACACATCCCATGGAGCGCAGAAGACGGCACCGGTCTGAAGGTTGGGCTCAACATCATTCACAAACAAGAGGATGTCGTGGGCAATCTCTGCGGCCCGCGATTCGATAGTGGCCGGGTATTCAAGTACCCCTCTGAGCAGATTGAAAATGTGTCGCTCTATAGGAGGGAGGATATTTTCTCTGTTTAGAGACTGTAAAAAGTCCATGTCTGTTGGCGCCGGGGTTGGCAGAAGAATGGACAACAAGGTTATCACAGGAGTTGAGTATACGCGAGCCTCGCACGCAGTGCTAGAGCTTGTTATGTATGTAATGCCCATGATGATTTGGAGCTTGGAGGTTTGAGTCGAGGCATGAAAATGCGGTGACAAAATGGGTGTAGATAACGAAGCAAGACCACATGTTGACACAAGCTTTCTGTTTGGTGGCAATCTGGATAGTTGTTCAAACAACCAACATTTTGAGGTATCCTTTGATGGCCACACTCTCTATTGAGTAATTTTGATCTTCAATTAGCAACCAGTCTTGCATGTTATAATTTTGACTGTCGCGTATTGATATGAGACATTCTGCGGCTGATTGGGGCTTAAATGGCCTATTTTGGAGCTTCAAAGACTCTTTTCTGTAGCCCAGCCCATGAAAATCAGCAACACTCACTAATCTCTGGCTTCTCAAGTGAGCTCGCATTTTATAGCCCTTCCACGCAGGTTGACTGCAAGGGATCAAGCAAAGCAAGCAGTTGAGAATCGGAGCGTGGGATCGAAAGGAGCATCGTGGTGATCATCGTAGTATATAGGCACCGCAACTTCCTCCTTTGCCTCTATAAACGTCTACAGCATCATTTACTCTGATCATCTGGTTACGATTTACAAACCATGACCAAGGTGACATTGCCCGCTTAAACAAATGACCACCCTAGTGCACCTGCCGACATACACCCTTGACCTGGTTTATCCATTAGACCAATCCAAGTCGTCACAGGAGCCATTATGGTGGGACTTGAATTGGCGAACTCGGGCTTGATGGTAGTGGGCTCGTAGTCCCTGGCATTTAACAGATGAAGTATGATGTATTTGTGGGACGTGGCATGAGATTCTAGTAAATAACATGGTCCCATCTCCATGAAGCTTATTATTACTCCGTACACAATGCGACCTTTGTCAGGCCAAGGCAATTTAGTGACTCGGTACTTGTGGCGTGGTTGCTGCCAGGTATTCATTCAAGCATTCTGGGTGATTTGCTTCCAGCGATCAAATAAACCGCGTCGCCTGTACAGAATCCGGCTACCCTATCTTGGCGTTTTTTCTATCTTGCATTTCAAGAAATGCAAGGTAAGAATACTTGACTACATGCGCAGCAGTACACCAATACAGGTTTGAGCCAATAGGAACATTTCTTTAGTTCCCAATTTCTTGGAGCAAGTAAGATGGTAAGTTTTGTTTGCCAATTATCGATTAACGTGTGCACATGCCGTCAATCTTGGAATCTTGGTCAATCTTGGTAAACCTCGGCCAATTGCCAAAAGTATGAAGGATCAACAGGGACAAAAACACACAAGGGCCTGGGTGAGGGCCTTGGGTGAGCATTAGTAATGATGAATAGATGTTGGGGTCAAGTGCGCAGTGGTGACGGTGTCCTCCGATATAGGTGCACACAGGTCCATTCAACGCGTCGGACCCGTGCCGCGGCTGTGATAAGACCTATTTACTAGCAATCAGGTCTCGGCTGATTGTCACTTCTCTCACGGTTTGACTAGTTGCCGCCAAAGTCTCCGTGTGGAGTGCGCGTGGGTGATAATCGGGGCTATTGGGACCTTTGTGATTGGAACCTCCACTCCACGTTGACAATTCTGGGGCCACACTGCTGACATTGATGTTGGCAATGGAATGCCGTTAATTCTTTAGAGGTACCCAAGTTTTACATAACAGACCAAGCCAGACTCTTATGCTCGATATCTTGTTGTTTGCTGTCCACATTCTGGTGGATGTGATGAAACGAGCCTCATCGTCCTGCCCTGGAAGATTGGCTAGATTGCGATTCGAGGTCGCCACGTGGAAGTGGACATTTGATATCGCATGGCGTGGCGGGAATTATTGCCTTGGCCCAGGCTACGGAGTCGGGTGCGATACCGAACCAAATTCCCAGACACTATCTATCAGTTATCATGGCCTCGACGGCGCCTGTAGAATTTACATCCTCAGGTTGCAAGTTTGCACTCTGCACCGGTTTCGGACACTACTGGCTGCAATATCCATTGTCAGGGGGTTGGATCACTCCGCGGTAGATTACTGACTCGCGGGGAATGCGTATTGCTACAACTGTCCCACCTCTTGAATAGGGCCACTCCCACAGCCCCCACACCCCGTTTCACATTCATGCGGAGTACATTGCTGCAATGTAATTCGGCAGCAGCCTCCCTGCTGAAGACAACGCCACGTACGAAGTACAGCATGGCCAAATTAACACATTTCAAGACTTCCTTTCAAGGCAATAATAACGCCAAATGGCTGCTTTGATTGAAGCGCCTCTCATACATCACCGTGATAATTTCTACTACATCATACACGCTAGCCTTGGCCTGATTAGGGAAGCTAGAAGAGGCTAAAGTGGACCCCAATGCTGACCTTTTGCCTTACGGGCTAGCGAGCCCGGGCGGCGCCAAGAGCGGCAACGGAAAAAGGTCGGACCGTATAGTAAACACGTCCGGTTGAACAAATAACCAGACAAGGCCTGTTTTTGCAAAACACACAGTGGGGTGTGACTAAAGGCCCCCCCTGCCGAATTTGGCAACAGTCTCACTGATAGCGATTTTTATGGTGGTGGGAATAGCGATAGCCCGGGGAAGTGTGATTCAATCCTCCCTCTCCTTGCTATTAATTGCCAAAGAAATTCCCGAAGAGAAAACATCTCGACTCTTGTCTCACTTTTATTTCGGTCGGTCCTCCACGATAGAAAGTCCGTTTCTGCCACCCAGCCAATTCTGCATCCAGTGCGCTCCATCAACATGGCTTCCGAATACGCCCAGGCAATATCCGATGAACCAGAAATCGAGCCATCGAAAGGGATTCCGAGCGACGTCTTTGGGCAAGAAGACCAGCATGATATCAAGTACAAGATGCTCTCCTGGCCATTGGTGGCGGTTCTGATGATTGCCGAAATCGTCTCCAACGGCATGCTGTCTCTACCAACGTGCCTTGCTGTGGTAGGCATGGTGCCAGGTCTGATTATCATCGTGTTCCTTGGCGTCTTCGCAACCTACACATCCTGGCTGCTAGTCCAGTTCAAACTTCGCCATCCACATGTCTATACCATGGGCGACGCGGGCTACATCATGTTTGGGCCTGTGGGCCGTGAGATTTTGACTTTTGGGACGTGCTGTTTTGCAATCTTTGCATGCGGTGGCCAATTGCTGGCAGGCCAGATCGCTCTCGGAGCCCTTAGCGAAAACAAACTATGCTTAATGCTGTATACGGGCATCTTTGCAATTCCCACACTTCTCTGCTCGCTGCCGAGGACTTTCCATGGCTTGAGTTGGATCTCTGTTGGTAGCGTCTTGAGCATATTCATCGCCGGCATTGTTGCCATGGCTGCGGCGGGCGCCACCGCGGATCCTGCCCGGGAGGTTGAGGTCGCCATACCGTCAAGCTTTTACACGGCATTCACGTCCATCACAAATCCAGTCTTTTCGTTTGCTGGACATTTCATGTCAGTATTCTCGAGCCTCTGCGCTCAAAGCTTGATTATCTAACAAATTCTTGCAGGTTTTTTGTGCTCATATCTGAGATGAAGGAGCCAAAGCATGCCATGCGCGCCGCATACACACTGCAGACTTTTGCAACACTATTTTATGCAATTTTCGCCGGCGTTACATATGGCTATATAGGCAACACGGTACAATCGCCTTCCTTCTCCTCGCTACCTCCCTACTGGCAAAAGGTTACTTATGGCATCGCATTGCCTAATTTCCTTCTTGCAGGGTCTTTGTACGCGCATACTGCCAGCAAGGTTGCCTTTGTGAGAATATTCCGGCACTCCAAGCATCTGCATAGCCATACGTTCAAGGGTTGGGCTGTCTGGTGTGCACTTATCGTCATCTCCAATGGCTTAGCCTTTCTGCTCGCCGTTGGCGTTCCAATCTTTAACTACTTGATCGGAATCGCGGCGTCGCTGTTCGCTGCCTGGTTTACATATGGAATGTAAGTATCACATACCCGGAGCCTTCGCAAAAAAGGGTCCCATTCACAGAGACACGTTGAATTTCTTGCTCACTCATATTTCCCACAGAGCGGGCATGTTCTGGCTGCACACTTCCTATCACGATGGTGATGGCTTCGCCACCTGGCGTCAGAAATGGGGGCAGTCGACTCTGGCTATTGTGACGGTTCTATCAGGCGCCTTTATCTCCGTTGCTGGTATCTACGTTTCTATTCGTGGAATCGTCGAAGCGTATTCCAGCGGCCTGATACCTTCGCCCTTTACTTGTTAACCTTGGCTTCTCAGGCAGTAGCACAGATGAGTTTACAAGCTATCGTCGTTTAATGTTTTTAAAATTGCATTCTGATCAAGGCCTATAACTGTGTTTCCCATCCCTTCTCCGTCGTTTCCAAGGGTAGTTCCATTCCAGCTATGACATCTGAGCCCATCATTGGAACATGAAACTTTTTCCTGGCATGGAATGCGTAGTAAAGAAGCCCAAACACCATCCAACCTCCGAATACGGCGACAGAGTAGTTCATGTTCTTCCATGTGACGGGATAGGTCGTCGGAAAGAGGCTAAAGGTGATGACGACAATCATCCAGATGGCACTGACAAGATTCATGGCCATGCCTGGCCCGAACCCAAGCCTAAATTTTCCATACCCGTCACATTCGAGGTTCCATCGTCCATGAACAATCATGCACACAATAGGCAGCAGGTAGGATAAATAGATGCCGATAATAGCCATGGACAGAATTGCGTTGAAGGCCGTGTCGTTGCCCAGGTAGATGAACCCGAGCGAGAACTGCAGCAGAACAGTGACTGCAATTGCCCTCAATGGGATCCGCAATCGCGAGTCGGTGTGCGACAGATATTCGTGCAACGGGGTACCTCTGTCACGAGCAAACGCCCACAGCGTCCGCGACGTCGACATCAAGCCGGCAATTGTGGCAGCTATGGCGATGAGTATAATCATGACAGACATGACGGTAGTGCCAACCCGTGAGCGGGTTGCGTCGAGATATATCTGCATAAAGGGAAATCCCAGCGGCGCCTTGGCAAAATCTGTCGATCCAGCCGAGTATAACAACACAACGACGTATGCGAGGCCCATTATTCCGTTGATAAAGACGCTGCCCACCATTGCCAACGGCACGTTTAGGCTAGGCTGTGGCAGCTCTTCCGCCAAGTGACAGGCTGCATCATAACTAGACGTGCAACTTTAGCAATGAATCTGTGGTTTCCCCATATCACAATGACTTACCCGAGAAATGGATATACAGTGCTTATCAGTCCAATCAGCCAAGACAATCCATCATTGGTCCAACCGCTGCTGTTGACAATATCAACAAAAACAGTTTGACTGGTTGTTTTCTCGGCCATGACTCCCAGTGTGACGATGATGCCGAGAAAACCCACAATGTGGATTATACCTAAATTCGTCAGAAGAGATGCTCACAAATGCATCAACAACGTGACGTATCGTTACTAACCCGAGATGATGTTGACGTGGGGCATAACCCTCATGCCATAAATGTTCATGACTGTGGCATACGCCAGCACTGCCCAGTAGAAGAGTATACCCTGCCACCGAACCGGGATATAGCTGTCGTCATTGAGGACCACCAAAGCTTGCATCTGGAGACCTGCAGCAAATGCTGCCGAGGCCGTGAGAACTATTTGGCCACCAACAGAGATCCACCCAGTAGCAAATGCGGCAGGCATTTTGCTTTCGCCGGGACACAGAACAGCGACCCAGTGGTATTGACCTGAAGGCGAACGGACAGGTTGGCACACGATCCAATACATCTCCGTGGGGGGTCACTTACCACCAGAAGTCGGGTATATAGATGCGATTTCACCGAGCGATGCGGCAATGCACATGGAGAAGAAAAAAGACAAAACACTACGCTTGATCAGCGCTGTCATCCGTCATGCAATCATCATGCTGCCGTACTAGTTGTAAAAAAGACAGGGCGATCCACCGCCCAGAAGAGCCGTTGCAATGACAGTGGAAGAGGCTTCCCAGGTTGCCATGAGGCAAATACAAAGGCAGATCAGTGCGGGCAGGGAAAATCGCCGGTCAAGTTCTTGCTGATGACCCAGTTGGGCAAGTTGCTGTTCGTCTGTGACTCTTGCCATGGTGATGGCAGTGTGAGCCAACTTGTCGTGGAGTTTCTTTTGGTCTGGATAGGTTGTCTAGGTTTCGCCGAGAGTTTTTAAACGAGACCGTGAGGACAGTACTGTCCATGATAAAGCGTGGACCCCAACTGCAACAATCGCGATGTTGTTCTTACATTGCTTCCGGTCAATCTTCCCGAACCTGTTTGAGAAAAGGAAACAAGGAACAGGGACTGGTGAGGAGGCAACTGTCAAACATTCGCCGTCTTTAGTTGCGGCCAAGATCCCCAGGGCCTCCGGAAAGCAAGTTCCGACTTTCGCGGGGAACCATGCAACATGTTGGGGAAGGATTGCCGTGCACGAGCAGATGAGACGAGCGACTCGCTAAATTACCGCCAAGAAGCTAAATAAGACATGGTGTCTCCTGACCCTATCCAAAGAGGCTTGACAACCCTGCAAGGAGTCATGTCGCAGAAATGCGCGAGCGTCGATCCACTCGGAAAACTACGCCATATTCCGCTCGACGAATGGTGGCCTGGGACCAAATCTTGGCATTAGATCCCAATGGTTTTTAAGCAAGGGGTGACTGCTCATCCTCGACCCAGGGCTCCTCTAGCGACATTTTGTGAATCAAGCAGCAGCAATGTCTCGAATCCCACATCCGCTTTCCGACCTCTCGGTTGAAGAGTCAAACATTGCCAGAGATGCCGTCTTGAAGCTGCACCCCGGGACGGTGATTGATTTTCGAGCAATTTATTTGCTGGAACCGAACAAGAAGGATGTCTTGCGGTTTCTTGAACTCGAGCATGCAGGCAAGGTTACAACGTCTACCCCACGGCCTGCCCGGCTCGCCCAAGTCAAATACGACGTCATTGGAGGCTCGCAGCCCACTCAGTACCATGAGTCGTCAATCAATCTTGTGACGGCAGAAAGAATCAAACATGCCATCGTTGGAAAAGAGTACCAGGCCAATCTATCCATGTATGTGAATCTGGCATCGAAACGTGGCACCGCGGAAATGGACTAACAAAGCCATCTAGTTTTGAGTTTGAACGAATCTTGGAGTGCATCAGGGCCTGCCCAGCCTTTCAGGAAAAATTGAAATCCATCGAGCTGCCTGAAGGATTTGAAGTCGTCTTGGAACCCTGGCCATACGGAGGACCCGATGACGTCGATGGTCAACGACGACTCTTCCAGGCCTTGTGTTTTGGTCGAGATGCGCGAAGCGGGAATGCCGACACAAACTTTTACGCTTACCCGTTGCCCTTTATCCCCGTTGTAGACGCAAGAAAGATGGAACTTGTTCGCATTGACGAGCCCGCAACCGGCGGCAAAGGTGACCCATTGAGTGGTGCAACACACAAGAGACGAGTCCTCGATCACTGCCGCTCCGCAGAATACGTACCCGAACTCATTCCAGGCGGGACCAGAAAGGACGTCAAGCCTTTGACGGTGGTGCAACCACAAGGCCCGAGCTTCACCGTCTCCGAGTCAAATGTTGTCAGTTGGCAGAAATGGCGGTTCCGAATCACGTTTAACCCCCGAGAAGGTGCGGTACTGCATGATATCCGCTACGATGGGCGGGATATACTATACAGGCTCAGCATCAGCGACATGGTATGACTTGCCAGCCCGCGTTTGAAGCTGAAGGACGGCACTGACCTACCGATCTAGACTGTACCATACGCTGACCCGAGATATCCCTTTCATCGCAAGCAAGCGTTTGATTTTGGTGACGGTGGACTGGGTAACGCTGTAAACAATCTGACATTGGGGTGTGATTGTCTGGGAGTCATCAAGGTAACATGTGCGCCTCGATGGTCATTCTGACAGCACTAACATCATATTCTGTCTAGTATTTTGACGGCCTAGTTACAAACCCCGACGGATCTTCGCAGGTGACCAAGAACGTCATATGCTTGCATGAGCAAGACAACGGTATCAACTGGAAACATACCAACTGGCGAACCGGGCGGGCTGTTGCAACTCGACGCCGAGAGCTGGTTGTACAGTTCATCATCACCCTCGCCAATTACGAGTACATTTTCGCCTTCAAGTTTGATCAGGCTGCGGGGATTACTGTGGAGGCTCGAGCCACCGGAATCGTGTCCGTGGTGAACATTGACCCAGGAAAGAGTGCGCCTTGGGGCAACGTTGTCAATCCAGGGGCCCTCGCGCAAAACCATCAGCATATATTTTGCCTCCGCATTGACCCCGCCATCGACGGCCAGAACAACACGCTTGTCCAGGAAGAAAGCATCCCGGTAGAGATGGACCCGGTGACTAACCCGAATGGAAACCTGTACGAGGTGCAATCAACCACCGTCAAAACATCGTGCGGCCTGGATGCGAACCCGCTGAGCAACCGCGTGTTCAAGGTCCAGAATACCGCCAACAGGAATGCGGTGAGCGGAAAGCCGGTTGGTTACAAGATAACGACACCGCCGACGCAGTTGCTGCTGGCGGCGCCAAACAGCAGACAGTCGAACCGTGCCCTGTTCGCAAGGCATCACCTGTGGGTGACGAAGTACAAGGACGACGAGCTGTATGCTGGAGGCCGCTACACCTTGCAAAGTCGACATGAAGTTGGCGGTCTTGCCGATGCCGCGGAGCGAAGGGACAAGGTGGATGATGAAGACATTGTCGTGTGGAGCGTCTTTGGGTTAACACACAACCCGAGAGTCGAGGACTGGCCGGTAATGTATGAGGAATCTCGTGCTCATTTCAAGTCCAGGACAGTAACTGACGGGAGAAATAGGCCGGTCGAGGTTCTACAGGTGCACATGACCCCTTCGGACTTTTTCACGGGAAACCCTGCCATTGACGTGCCATCTACTGCGGACATTGGATCACAACTAGCCAATGGTAGCTGTCGACGGGCTTTGGAAACTGGAAAGGAGTAGATGTATAGTCGAGGATATTGTAACATCGCTCATCACTTGTAAGCATTATGTAGATTGCATTAGTTATTGCATAACAAGATCATGGCTCTGTGCCAAGGAAAATTTCTTTTATTCAGACTCTTTCTTATGCATGGTCACATCTCAAGGTTTACCTTGATGCATTTCACTTGAGACCATTCATCCAATGCCTCCCGCCCGAGATCTCTTCCAAACCCACTCTCCTTGAAGCCTCCGAAGGGAGTGTTGGCGTTGACAGTCCCCCACATGTTTACTGTAACCTGTCCGCACTCAATGGCGCTACTTACCCGCATAGCCCTGGTGATGTCCTGCGTGAAAATCGCGGCAGATAGTCCATACGGACTGTCATTTGCCAGCGCAATTGCCTCTTCCTCGGTACTGAATTTGGCAATGCTTGCCACTGGCCCAAATACCTCCTCTCGCATAATGGTGGCAGTTGGAGCAACGTCACAAAACGCCGTGTTGGCTACAAAGTGGCCGTCTGCGGATATTTCGGAATCACCGCCATGCAGCATCCTGGTATTTTCGTCCAATGCCGTCTTGATGTACTGCTCAACACGCGTCTTTTGCCCGAGGCTCACAACCGGGCCTTTTGTCGTCGTCTGAAGCAAGGGGTCGCCGTGGACGGCGTCCTTGGATCGACGAGAAAACTCGGCAACGAACCGATCGTAGATGTCTTCCTGCACGTAGATTCGGCTGCCGGCGGCACATATCTGCCCATTGTTGACCGTGATTCCGGAGACTGTGTGTGCGAGCGCGTTGTCCCAAGCTGCATCCGCAAACACGATACTTGGCCCTTTGCCGCCCAATTCTATCGTGACCCTCTTCAGATTTGTCCTTGCCGAGCTTTCCAGAATCTTGCGCCCAACAGTGCCGCTTCCAGTGAAAGACAGCTTGCGAACCAGGGCATGCTCTGCAAGGGCCTGGCCTGCAACATTTCCGAGCCCGCATATGATGTTGATGACGCCCGGGGGGAAGCCGGCCTCAGCAATCAGTTGTGCCAGCTTTTGGCCATAGAGCGGTGTGAGCTCTGGTGTCTTGATGACGAGAACGTTGCCGGCGGCGATGGCGGGAGCAAGTTTCCATATTGTAATCATGCTTCCAACAGTTAGCAACAGTCTTTTTCGCCAATACAGTCACAACCACCGGCTTGCTTACAGTGGAGCATTCCACGGCACAATGGCTGCACAGACACCGATTGGTTCTTGCTGCGTGTAGGCCATGCCTTGGGCGATGCGCATTGAATCACCGTCAAACTTGTCCACCCAGCCAGCGAAATATCGGCAGGTTTCGACAGCCTGCGGGACGTGCATTCCGAGAGACTCATTGTACAGGATTCCGGCATCGACAGCTTCCAGGGATGCAAGGATTTCGCCGTCCCTCTCGATCAAATCAGCCAGTTTGTTCAGGAGACACCTGCGCGTCTGAGGAGGTTTGCGTTTCCACGACGTCAACGCAGCGGCTGCAGACCGGACTGCAAAGTCGACATCGGAGGGTTGGGCAGCGGATACAGAAGCTATGACTTGTGCAGACGCCGGGTTTTCCACGTCAATCTTCTCGTTGTTGGCCGCCTGCAGGAATTCGTTGTTGATGAATAAACCCGTGGGAACTGTGCGCCAATGTCGCGTAAGCCATGTTGACCATGGACATGAGGAAACTGCCAGTTGGGTTGCAACTTACCAATAATAGTGCTGCTGCCTGCACCGACTATAGCTGCAGTGTCTGACATGTTGTAGTTTCTGTGGTGAAGTTTTTCAGTTCGAATGTATGACTGCCAACGGGTTGTTTATCAAATTTATGTTCAATAGCTGGATTAATCAGTTTCTGGCATGCTGTTACTAGTCTGCTTATCCGGTTTGTTGTATATATGAAACAGTATCAAAGCACTAGCTTAACCCATTGGCCTTGGAAGATTAAGTACGACTCGCCACAGGTGCAGAGTTTCGGCTTGTTTCCACTAGGAAACTTCAGCCAAGTCCCGCTAAGTGTGCACAATAATGAATGCAGCCAATGCCGCAGTGCAGCTGTACAGCTGTGGGTTACTCGGGTGTGCATCGGAGTAACCGTTCCGAGGTTTGGCTACAAAACCATGTCCTGAATTACACTGCCATGATTGCCTGTTTCCGAATTCCGAATCTCAACTATTAAAGCATGATGGTGTAAGATGAGGAGCACTTGTTTTCAGCACATGGACGTGAATTTTGAACCGTTGCTTCATCTTGTTACTGACAAGTGTTGGACATCATCTACTTCCTAGTCGCATCCCGAACTCTTTCTCTTACGAAATGGCCCCAGTTCATCGCGTGACGCTATTCAAGATCAGCAGCCAAGATGACCAAGAACGATTGTTAACCTTGTACCGGCAAATGCCCAGTAAAGCCCTCAAGGTATATACAGCTTCTACGTGGTTGATCCGTCGCTCATACAAGTGTCAGGAAGGCGAACCTTATATTCAATCCGTCACTGCTGGTCCAACCGAGCCGGATCAGCGGGCAAACGGATTCACATTCGCCGTCATATCCGTCTTCAAGTCCGCGGACGACATGCTGTTCTACGACAATGAGTGCGCAGCGCATGCCGAGTTGAAAGCATATGCAAAAACTGTTCACAGTGGTGCCATGATGGTGTTTTTCGAGAATGGGCTGTGATGAATCACAAGGTGTGTCGGGTGGTAGTTTGTACGCCTCAGTTGTCTAAACCTCTTTCTGGTCGTCCCTCTTGTTACATGAGTCCCTGCAAGAAGCGTCGTGAAATGTCCAATCCATCACCGCTTACCAAGTCAACGTCCACGGCATGATAGACTGTGCCAGCATCAAACTCGGCTTCAAAGTGACTGGCCTGGCCCAATGTATCAAACAAACTCAGGATATCACTGTTCAACTCGGACAAGTCTGCAAATTCGCCTGTCAAGGGTTGGTTCCCTAGAGGACCGCTCAGCGAGTGACGATTATTGAACCACACATCATCGTCTGACCGACTGATGGAGCATTGTCCCCGGGTGTGTGGCTGCCCTTCGCCATTTATATTTGTCAGGTGAGGTTGCGTAGCGGGGCTTCGTCGTCGCAATGCCAAATTCTGGGCTTGGTTTCTGTCATGGCAGTCTTCCAACCCGAGGTTTTTCAATCGAGGCAGCAAACCCCGAATGCTCTTCCACAGCCTATGACTTGCAATGCTATGGCGACTGAAACCTCGAACCAGCCCAATTGCGTCTATAAAGCTCTGGGCACAGCTGCCCGCAAAAATGTCCGGGGCATGACAGACGGCGAGAGAAATTACTGCAAATGCGCTGAGAAGAAAGTAATTGAACGCGTTTTGCTGCCGAGAGTAGATATCCGAGGTGGCATTTAGATGGACGAGCACTTGGACTGTGTCTTGTGCCACGTCCACGGCAATCTTTGCGCGTGAGAGGTCAGCGGCGATGGTAGACGCACTTAGGAGATGGTGTTGGTAAATGGATATTCGTGTCAAGTTGCCACGAAGGTATAAAAGGGCCCGAAGTCGGTGAAGAACACGAGGCTGTGACCCTGTCGAGTAAAACGCTCTTGGATGGCGCATCTGAAGATGGGGTGGGATAGATTCTAGCCATGTCTGCGTACTCAAATCCAAGGCATTGGCAATATCATGTGGGATTGACTGATCAGCTGCTCCAAGAGCCGGAATTGCGTCCCAGAGTTTGGAGCACAGCCGGGCGTATCCAACCATGCATCTCAAATAGGAAGATTCAATATCCTGTGACGGTTCAGCCCCCTGCCATGTTGACTCGTTGACAGACTGTGATGTATTTGCTTACCGGGTCCAACAGTGCAGGGTCAATGTCTCTGTCCACGAGAGCAAATGACAGGCTTGTGCCAAAACTCCAACGCCGGTCCAGGACATAGCAGCACCAAAAGACCCTCAGCGCAGCACGGCGCGCCTGTGGATCCGTGAAATTGTCATGGAGGCTTTTCCTACGGTGCAGCCCCATCTCGAGAGCTTCGCGGGCAGCAATACCGATTGTTCTCCACGCGAGCAACTCGTCGTCGCAGTGAAAGTAGTATATGCTCTACAAATTCCACTGTCAGACAGTCCTTTGCTCTCTGCTCCCGTTGGACGAGTCAGGCTGTACTTACCAACATTATTAATAATTGAATTCCCTTGAGGTCTACCTCGGTTCTGGATATTCGTGAGGCTCTTGTCTCAACAGAAGCGGCAATGGCAGAGCAAAGGTCATTCTTGCCGTGGGCTTCTATGGCGATTCCAGTGGCCACAGCAAGCTTTGCCAACTCGACGTCTGTCGCCGTCAACAGTGGCTCGTGAACATCCCGCCACATATCATCAAGCAGGCTGCTGTCACGGATGACTCGCAAAATCTGCTCCGATCTGGACGCAAGTTCGAGGATTTCTATAAACGGATAGACCGATTCTACTTCTTCCTCAAACACGGCCAGAAGCCTTGACATCTCCTCCGGACAGCACTCTGTCCAGAAGTCTACATCCGTGGCTTCTCGCTGTTCGTGTTCCATTGGTGAGGTGGCACCGCTGGGCGACGGCGACGGTGAAGCGGGTATGCCCATGCGTGTGAGCGAACGCTCCGCGATTACCAATCCATAGGACGGTCTCGTTGGTCCCACGAATTGGGGATGTTTTGGCACATTGTCTTTGGACGCGTTCGAAGGAGAACGGGCCACTATGGTGTCCAGCTGGCTGGCTGTTGTAATTCGCGTTGCAGGCGACTGGTGCTTGAGCTCGTCGACGGACCGAGACAGGTCGGCAACTTGTTGTCGAAGTTTATCCAGTTCATCGCCGAGGTATTGTATCTGATTATTGCTGTGATTTTCGGCCATTAGTTTTCATCCCAAGCCAACTAATACATGGAGTGCACATGATGCGGCTCTTGCCTGTCTACCTTTCATCCTTTTTCCTGCTGCTTTGGGGCGGAGCAGCTGCAAATACGCACTCGACGCTGCTTGAAATGCATCGCTCGCACTTGGAGCCATTTACCGGAATGCACTTGAGCTTCTTCTTCTTGCACTCATTGCTTGACGAGGGTATCAGCCATCACATTTCACACAGGGCATCGCCAGTTTCAGCTGACATGCGGGGCGCCCGAGTATGATTCAACCGGGACACGACTAATTCTGCACGTCGACATACCATGCGACAGAAGTATACTTTCCACGTTTCGGTCTTGGAGTCGCGTCAGGGCCCGAACTGGGTGCTGGTCTCTTGAGGGGCTCCGCGTCCTCGGTCGGGATGCTGGTCGGCGATGGGGGCTGGGCCATGTCGAGCGTCTCTGGGCTTCCCGGAACCTTGTCCGGTGCCTCATCGGCATTTCCGACAGTCATGAAAAGCAAAGGACGATGAGGGCGCCCAAACTCGGCTTCCAGGAAAGGGTGCAGTGATGGAGTTTATGCAACGGGTCCCGGAACTGTTTCCGAATTTCCGCTGCTGTGGCACAGCGCCAAGCCTCGCACGGACGTGCATTGCCCACGCCAAACAGTCTGAGCTTCTCGACCTCTTGAGCGGGGGTGTTGCATTCATGTTTGAAGCATCGCATGGATGCATTGGTGCGATTCCCGATTCCACCCCGCAGCGAGTGCGGATTGACGGATCGATGTTGCCTCTTTCTGGTAGGGAATCTGGACCTGTCCATGAAGCCTGTCAGGCGCAACAGCTCTCCGTTATTGGCGGAACAAGCTTGAACCAGGAGACTGGGTAGGTCCGAATGCGTCCACCAAGATGGGCAGCTTGGCAACTGAGACAAGCCGCCCCGTACTTTGCAAGAAATCGACTTATAAATGACAAGCCTCTAGAACAAAGGGCACGTACTTTGCGCGATCGACGTTGATTTGCAACAGTTTGCCGCTTGCAATCTCGCCTTGAAAACCGCCAAGCCAAAATTCCTTGCCTCACGTGTCTGAAACCACGGTCGCGATGCTCTCCGTCGCGGCATTGGTCTCGCTGATCAGCAACCAGGAACTGCATCGTACCCTGGACTCTTTTGCAATTGCAGTCATCCTCGCACCGCTTATTGCTATTCTTGTCAACGAGCTCGTCCGTTACAATGCGCGCATCGTCGGCATGAAGGGTCCTCCAGGACTACCCGTCATTGGGAATCTCTGGGATATTCGCGTGAATGCAGCGGAAAAGTATCGCCAGTGGGCTAAAAGGTTTGGTGATGTTTACCAGATTCAACTCGGAAATGTGCCCGTCGTGGTGGTGAACTCTGCCGCGGCTGGCAAGTCCATCTTCGGCCAGAATGCCCAGGCCATGAGCTCCCGCCCCGAGTTTTACACGTTTCATAAGGTTGGTACTGTACAATCGGGCATTGTATCATCTCTTCTTCTGTATAGCTGACCAAGAGCAAGGTTCTGTCCGACACGGCAGGAACAACGATCGGTACTTCACCCTACAGCGAGTCGCTCAAGAGACGCCGCAAAGGAGCCGCTTCAGCGCTCAACAAGCCATCCATTCAGACGTATATTTCCCACCTTGACATTGAAACCCGGGATTTCATAAAGGAACTTTATGAATATGGACAAGCCGGAAAGTCGCCGACGGATCCCATGCCAATGATTCAGCGCCTGTCACTCTCGCTCGCTCTGACATTGAACTGGGGAATCCGGCTCAAAAGTCAAAAAGATGACTTGTTTGATGAGATTACGCATGTCGAGGAGGAGATTAGCAGGTTCAGGTCGACAACTGGCAATCTTCAAGACTACATTCCACTTTTGCGAATCAATCCCATAAACATGCATTCATCCAAGGCCAGGGAGATGCGAAGTCGACGCGATGTTTACCTGACCAACTTGAACAATGGCTTGGATGAGCGAATTGCCAATGGCACATACAAGCCTTGCATACAGGCCAATGTCATCCTTGACGAAGATGCCAAATTAAACAAGGCGGAACTCACCTCCATCAGTTTAACCATGTTGTCGGGAGGGTTGGACACAGTCACAACACAAGTAGCCTGGTTTGTGGCATTCCTGTCGCAGAACCAGCATATCCAGGATAAAGCAGTAGCCGAAATCCGCAAGTTTTATAATGAACAGAACCCAATGTGCGACGAAAACGACGACCAGCAATGCCCGTATGTAGTCGCACTGGTGAAGGAGTCGCTGCGATATTTCACAGTCCTACGCTTGGCACTGCCGCGCGCATCTACAAAGGCCGTGTCATATGGGAGCCTCAATATTCCAAAGGGCTCTGTCGTGTTCCTGAACGCGTGGGCATGCAACATGGGTGAGTCGCGTCTCTTCAACACATTATCAACGCTCCTGTCGTTCCCCTAACAATTGCAGATGCCAATTTGTGGCATGACCCGGAAACTTTCCGCCCGGAGCGGTGGTACGAGCAACCCGATGCACCTCTCTTTACGTATGGCGTCGGATATCGCATGTGTGCTGGATCTTTATTGGCAAACAGGGAGCTGTATCTTGTGTATATGCGACTACTTGGCAGTTTTCGCATAGAAAAACATGACGACGTGGACTGCCATCCAATAACGGGGAACTCTGATCCTACAAGTCTCGTAGCACTGCCTCATCGGTATCGCGCGAGGTTTGTTCCACATAACCTTGCTGCTTTGAAGGCGGCAATGGAAGAGACCAAGGCTATGGAATGCAGGGATGACACTGTCTCAGCATAAGGAGGTCGAAACGGAGAGGACTGCGCAGGATGAAACCTAGCTCGATTTTCTTGGGCAGATGCAGTTTTGCCAAATGGGCTACTCGAACTGGGTTAGCCCTGGTTCATCAGTTTTTTCAATGGATACAATCATAATCATTTCCCCATTCGCCTCCCTGTTACCCCAACGTAACTCTATTGCCCTCTAAAGCGCGCCACTGTCTTGATCCCCACCCCCTTCTCCAAACATTACCAATGCTGACCAGGTCAACCTAGATGAAGATGGGGAAATCCCCATGAACCGCTAAAGACTCCCTGGTCCCCCACCCCTTCGGAATTCTTCCCGCGCCCTGGCAGTATCCTCACTCAACCTCATTCAACGCTCGCTCCGATTGAGCTCATGCGACCCCAACTTGTTTTACAGCTGCTACTTAAAAGCATGAAAGCCCGCTGACATCGCCATATCATCTCCTTCTCGGTAAAGAGACGTCCCTACACATTTACTCAACACTGAAATCCATTTGTGAAAATACCGCTGCTGCTCCCTTGGATGTGCAAGCCTGACTGTGGTCTTTGCACGCCGGCCCATTTACAAACGAGCCCTGATAGCGATATGACATCCCCCAGGGGAGATGTGAGCGAGCCTCCTCCAGGGACAGTGTCCCTGGAAGACAGTGAGATGGACTCTTTCGGCCCTGCCTGTTTTATTTCCGCGACTAACGTCTGATGCACAGTGCAAAAGGCTTCCGGCAAACTCGTGCTTCATCCAGTGCCAACCTCAGACCCGAACGATCCCCTCAACTGGTCTCCTTTCAGAAAGGCCGTGAATTTCTCTCTAGTCCAGTTCTACGTTCTATTGACCTTTGTTCAGCTTGACATTGGCTATACTGCCTGGGGCCAGTATCAGAGCGAGCTTGGTTTTACGGTTGGCATGCTCAACGGCTCTGTGGCCCTCAATTTTGCTGGCCTAGCCCTGGGAAGTTTTGTCTTTATCCCCCTGATGCACAAATATGGACGTCGTTCGATTTACATCTTTAGTACAGCGTTGCAACTGGCGTCCTGCGTTTGGTTCGCGAGTACAAAGACCCAAGTCGACATGTGGATGAGCAATCTCGTTTCTGGCCTTGGAGGGGCAGTGTGTGAAACGATTGTGCAGGTCACAATTTGCGACATATTCTTCATCCATCAGCACGCGGCCATGAACGCCTTGTACCTGCTTTCCACAAGCATAGGTGCATTCCTTGGACCGGTGGCTGCGGGCTACATTGTGGAAAGCCAGGGTTGGAGATGGATCTGGTGGTGGTGTGTGATACTCTTTGGCGTCAATTTATTGCTCGTCATCTTTCTCTTCGAGGAATCCAAGTACATCATCACCACGCACGGAAAGCAGCCCGCGCAAGAAAGCATGACAGAGGAAACGGCAAAACACTCGGTACAGCATGAGGAGAATTTACACAGGTCAGAATCACGAGAAACCATGATACGCACGGATTCAAAAAGCTACATTGATGACACGATTCCAATCAAAACCTACTGGCAGCGAATGGCGTTGGTCACGGCGACTGACGACTCAATTCTGAGACACATGCGCGACCCCATTCCCATTCTCTTCACCTTTCCCGCAGTCTCCTTCACGGCACTCACGTATGGAAGCATGCTTGCAGTTTTTGCCATTTTGACATCGGTTCAAGCGACATACTTGTTTAGTCCACCGTACAACTTTACCGCAGCTGGGGTCGGCCTCATGAATATTGCGCCGTTTATCGGGACTCTTCCCGGTGTTTTGATAGGCGGCTACTGGAACGACAAGTCGATTGTTTGGCTCTCCAAACAGAATGGTGGCGTGTACGAGCCTGAGATGAGGCTTTGGCTGTCGCTGCCTTGTGCAATAACTGGTCCAGCCGGCATACTCATGTTGGGCATGGGTTTGGCACAGGTAAGCCGCCGGTTCCGATGCTGCGGAAACCTTGGCGACGAGTGCTAATAGATTCGTCAGGGTGCCCCTTGGCCACTTCTTGCGGTTGGATTTGGTCTTTTCGGCTTCACTCTTACTGTCGCCGGAAGCATTTCCCTGACTTACACAATGGATTGCTATCACGAGGTAAAGCTATTTGGCACCCCGGCCTGTGGGATAAGTTTAGAAACTGACAGATTCATAGATTGTCGGGAGCTCAATGATTGGCATCATCTTTACTCGCAACGTCTTGTCCGTTGTAATCCTCTTCACATTGACGCCTTGGATCGAGGGAATGGGCCTTCAGAATGTCCACATATTGGTTGCCGCCATCTTGTTTGCCATTCTTCTTGTGCCGATTTTGCTCCTGCGATGGGGCAAGATGGCCAGAGCCCGGTCAGCTCCCAGATACAAGTCAATCTCAGCACGTCAAACGGTTGCTAGAGACATGTGATGATTTGCAGAGAGTAGTACCAGACGGTTCCCCAGGAGGCGACCGTGTCCATCTTTAGGGAGATGTGAGATGCCGTGTGCTAGCGCACGGCAAATTGAAAGCATCTACGGAGTAAACAGTTTTGAAAGACTTGCTAGCATTGTGCATCGTGAGCTGTCAATTTGGTACCTGGGGCTTGACACCAAAATCCCTTCAAACAGAAACAGCCCAGCTCGAGCTCGAACCCATCATTAAGGGGTTGCAGATGTTGGTCAAGTCGTACCATGTCTGGGAGTCCGCGTCATCCCCTGTTGGATTTAATGTGAAACCCTGTCACGGGCTCCGAGTCTCGGAAATGGATAGCAATTTCCATAAAGGAGGGCAGTTTGACTTGGCGTTGGGGACTCGGTTTGCGGGGCTGGTGGTATTTGGCGAATGAGGTACTGGTCACGAATCGGCCTTCGGGCTGCTTTCCGCAGCCCCATGAGATGCCATAAGTTTATTTAGACAGGCATCTGAGACGTGAGGAGCCAAGATGATGAAAAACACGGCCCAATACTCAAATTCGAGGTACTCTCTCACACACGTCCGCC
Organism: Keithomyces neogunnii; assembly: GCA_020975405.1. NCBI lineage: Eukaryota > Fungi > Ascomycota > Sordariomycetes > Hypocreales > Clavicipitaceae > Keithomyces > Keithomyces neogunnii. Next base: position 4,238,611 of record JAIOWQ010000002.1, on the reverse strand, counting down.
GACGGAATCGCCCAGCACGGCTTCTATTCATATACGCCAAACCATTGTCACAATGCCACAAACCCCCAAGCTTGGGCGCGAGAGAATCCGCAATCTGCTCCCAAACGTCTACCTGGGGCGATGGCCAACGGGGCGACTCAATTCCATTACCGATGTCCCTGGTGTTTTGGTGCACACACAGTCGATTGAGCCGGATCCGGATGTTCATACCGGTGTCACGACAATACTGCCCCGCAAGGACTGGCACAAATATTCAAGTTTCGCAGGCATGTTCCGATTCAACGGATGTGGCGAGATGACGGGCGCCCACTGGCTCAATGAAACCGGGCTCCTAAGCTCGCCCATTGTCATTACGGCGACATCCTCTGTTGGAGAGGGATATCGCGGCGTGACAGAGTACGTGTACCGTAACCATCGCCAAAACGGGCAGGGGGTGGATCTGTTTCTCCTGCCCGTGATAGCAGAGACATATGACGGCTTCTTGAGCGACCCTGCCCGATTTGCCGTCACTCCCGAGCACGTGATGGCGGGCATTGAGAGTGCCACGGCCGCTGCCGTGCCCGAAGGCAACACCGGCGGCGGCACGGGAATGATATGCCACCGCTTCAAGGGCGGCACAGGCTCCAGCAGCCGCATCGTCAAGGGTTGTCACTCGGACGGCGAACAAGCCACATACACGGTCGGAGTCCTTGTCCAGGCCAACTACGGCGTTGCCGAGACTCTCTGCATCGGCGGTGTTCCCGTCGGGCGCATCCTGCTGGGCGAGGGCAAGCTTCCGAACCAGACGCCGACAGAGGGCGGTGCAAGAGAGGCGCGCAAGGACGGGAGCATCATTATAGTGCTGTCCACGGATGCACCCCTCCTCCCGATTCAGCTCCAGAGGCTTGCCGCCCGAGCAACGGTCGGCCTGGCCAAGGTTGGTGGTTACGGAAACAACAACTCTGGCGACATCTTTGTTGCATTCTCAACCGCCAACAAAATACCCACCGGAGACGTCTCCATGCAGCCAGACGAGGCATATAACGAGTATACCCCGGCTGAGCGCGCCATACGAATGTCGGACAATGACACGCTGAATGGGATTTTTGAGGCCGCGGCGGATGCTACCGAGGAGGCGATTTACAACGCCATGTTCCTGGCAGAGTCCATGACGGGTTACAAAGGCAGGCATGTGCCGGCCTTGGATTTGGCCGAGGTCAAGAGAATCGTTGAGCCAAGACTATGAGCGCGTTACTACCTTTAACGCTAGGTCCATCATATCTCCAACGCCATCTCTGCGCCGTTCGTGGTGACGGCAACATTTTGATACATTAGATGTGTACAAGTCAATATTTATTAATTGCTGCAGGAAGGGAAATATCCGTCTCCAACAGTTGCAACAGATGTAATCCTGTTTCCTAGTCCAGACAAATAGAGTTCATGTCCCCTGTCCGGTGGACCGCCATCCACCCGCTCCGACTCGGGCTCATTTCAATAAACTTTTTCCACGCAAGCATGAAACTATGAATGAAATTGGTCAGTGACCCATCTCAATCATGACTCCTGGAACAAGCTCGACCGCGCGTGGCCCCCCTGGCGATCCCCGCAAGGTCAGGTTGATGGCCGACCCAAGATTGCTTTCCGATATTTGAAGGGTACGCGGCGTTGCATCTCGCCCAGAGGGGAGGTCGAAATGCCAGCAATCGGTACCGTTGTGAATGGCGCTGTAGGCTGCGCAGAGGCCGTCGACCTCTTCTGCTGGGACGCTGATTGAGAGGCCAGCGACGCCATGAGCGCCGCAGGGATGTTGGGTTTGATGTGGGTGCTCCTCATATGGCACCCGCAACCTTCGCGGCGTCCGATCAAGGCACCAGAAGGGGAGTCTTCCAGGCTGGACCGCGTTGCCTTGATCGTCTCGGGCAACGGAAATGGCCCACTCCAGCACCACTCCATCCTCACGAGTTCGTCCTCCAGGCGCTAGAGGGGTGTAGTGGAATGAGGCGCCACTCCGGCCAACGCGGTCTCTCACGGGTTCGAACTCGGCCTCTTGGGGAAGTGTATAGGCCCAGTCAATGATTGTGTTCTCCTTCTCCCGGCCCCATCTGTGACTCTTTCGAAGCTCGGCGTCTTTGCCATGGACAAAGGCTATGAGCTCAATGTAAAAGCCGTCCTCGAATAGGATCAACTTGTTGGTCGTGATTCCGTCTGCATGGGTTCCGCCTGGAGCAACAACAAACACGTCTCGCAGTCGATTCGGGAGCTCCAACAGGGTAGCATGGGACACCAGAACCACCAGGTGGTCCAGCAATGGCTTAAAAGAAGGGTCGTTGCCCATACTGACACCTTGGTAAATCGAGTGTTGAGATGGAGGATTGCAGGTTCAAAAAGTGAAGAAACCAGTTCCTGCTACGTCGTCTGCGGCATGTTGTGGTTCCAGGGGTTTGCGTTGCTCTGGACGCCAATAAGAGGGGTTCCGGATCACGCCACCGCATGGCGTCTTTTTCCTATTCCATTGGCCATCACAGTCGTGGTCAACGTTGGCCTTGCAGTATTCCATCAACTATTCAGCAAACCTCTTGCCGGCTCTTACGCAAAGAAAAGGTGGTGCCATCATTGCACCTCCTGCACCCCGCAGGTTTGTTTATGCATGTACTTCTCCGCAGCCCGACAGCCGCGTGTCCATCTCCCTCTCCGGAGAATTTCTCCCGCTGGAAAATCGGGACGAGCCCAGGCTAAAAAGTCTTAATTTATGCTCATCCCACCATCGACTCCGGCGACTGTCAGCCCGGATGCAGGTGCGCCGTCTTGTCATTGCCGAGTCGGCGACCTCGGGGTATGAGCTCCGGGCGCTGTGTGGCCAATGGAAGCCTCAACAGCCATGCATGCGTCTTACGTAATAACAGCGATATGGGGAATGCGTCAAGGAGCACACGCAAAGTTGCAAGTCAGAACGGCGACCTTGAATACTTCACCGGCGACTCCGAAGGCGGAGATATTGCCCGTGTCCCGCGCGTTATGTCGCCCGGTCTGTTATGCAGAAGATGGAGGAGACCATTGCCTAGCTGGTCTCCAATGGACGACCTCGGCCAATCCCGCGTGCACCATCCGTGGTCTCTGCCGACAGGACTTGTCCTTGTTTCCATCACCTTCACCACGCAGCCTGTCGGCACAATCTTGCCATGTCTGCCCAGGTTGCCATTGTTCTGCGACGAAGTCACCTGAAGTCCAAACACGGTTGCCAAACTTGCAAACGTCGACGAGTAAAATGTGACGAAATGCACCCAACATGGTTCGTGACTTGAGGAAGAAAGACGCAAAGAGGTCTAGCTAATAATACAACTCTGCAGCCAACGGTGCAAGAAGGGGGGACTTGTATGCGCATACTCCAATCAACAAAAGGGCAATGAAAGGGGCCAGTCTATTTCATGGCCAGAAACCATTGACCAGTCATGTCGGAAATGGAAACAAACGGGAGAGGCCCCATTTCCTTTCCTCTGCCTGACTAAATCCCCAAGCTGGCACAACATGTCCATGAAGGACCTGAGATATTTATATCAAATGGGCCTCATTGAGTCTATATTAAGGCTCAGCGACACAAGTGACATGCTGCCACCTTGGAGAGATATCCCCATGTGAGTTTCGATTGACGATGCGCAAACTTGATATCCGATACTGAATACCCATGGCAAGGATGTTCCAGTTGGCAAATACCTTTGACTTTGTCACGTATACTCTAGCTGCTGGGTCAGCGTCAAGGCTCGCAAGAATAAGCAAGTCGTGTGAAGCGGCTGAAGATGCAGCACGTTACCACAAACTGGCCATCAAGGGAATTTCACAGGCTCTAAAGTCTGTGACCAAGGATAATGCGGATGCCATCCTAGGCGCAGCACTGAGCTGCTCGTATACCATGTCTGACTAGTATGTGGATGGCGACTTGGGAGACTCACTCAAACACTAACGATGCACATCTAGCCGGTCTTTGAAGATGGTTGCAGAATGTGGCCCCGCGGTAAGATGACGGTGGGATGCAAGCGATGGAAACATAACATTGGTTGACAACATTGCAGGTAACGGTAGAAATGGATCGCTGGTCAAAGCAATCTATATTCCATTGCGCATCGGACGACAGACAGCAGCATCGGCCTACGCTCCGATCCTGCTCTAACATGCACCTAACCGATGGCGGTCATCTGCTTATACAAGGTGTAAATTCCCTGAGTGCCATAGCATCTTGCTTCCGTGAACAGCAACATCTGGCCGCCATGGTTCGCCAGCTGCAGGACGTTTTACGACTGGCCCACGGCAAGCTGGGCATGGTTATACCCGCCGCTGAGCAGTACGCCATTGTTCTTCCCGTCACTGGATGGTTTAGCAGGGATACGGAGTCTTGCTATTTCGCTATAAGCAAAAAAGACCCCCGGATACTCACCTTTCTCCTTTACTTGCATGCCGTAATCCTTACGCTGACTCTCGCTTTGCCCGCCACCAACTTTCCAATATTTACTTCGTTTCGGGTGAGGGCGGTTCGGGAAGTCTGTCGAGCCTTGGACGAGAAGCTGAAGTTTTGGTGTACGGCTTGCGATGCTTTCCACTATTCGGATCGCCTGACGACATTTCCTCGTAGGGTTTTGGACGTATTCAGCGGTGGGCGGGTGAATCTTGTTTAGATGTCTAGCACAGCCATGCAGCTGCACATATAGAATACATACGATCTAGTACAACAGCTCACGTCTCGCCTATTGGATGCATTTCTGTAAATATTTCGTGGTTGAATGTAATAAAAATGTATACACGGCGAATCTCCATAACGTAAAGAGTGGCAATACGGCTGAAGGGCAAGGCTTCAATTGCTGTCATTCTAAAATACGAATTTGTTCGGTGCAATAACGATCAAGAAACCCAGCAGGGTAACCCATATCAATCCATGTCTACCTTTAATACCGGCCCCAGGCTCCCCACAGTACAGACATCTCTTTCTTGGAGCATGATGGGCAGGGTTAGAGACTACGACAATATGCGTGTCTGAGTTAAAGTAGACTACGATTTGCCGACTTTGCCGACTTTGTCGACATCCTAGGCGCAGGCAAAGCTGTGGTAGCAGGCTATCTCCCTCTCTGTATCTTCCTACACTCCCTAGGTTAGGGTTTATACGCGCTTACTGCCACTGGCATTTCCAGGCTTCAGAAGCTCGACTTGCGCTTGGCATGGGGACTAGGTTTGCTACCCAACACCTCGGTACATGGTTCCCATCTAAAAACGATTAACAGCAAAGTTTGTCCCAATTCCCTAGGTAATACGACGGGTGCGATACCAAGGACGGCAGCGACCGCGTTGATGCCTTGGACGAGGTGCCTGCTATGGTATGCTGGAATCAAGTCGTACCACGGGTGTGATTACACTACTACCTAATATACAGTTACAAGATTGCTTCCTTGATGCAACTCGTCCCTCACTCAGGGTCAGTCGGTCGACCAGAAGTGTCTATGATTGGCTGGATATGAATTATATGATGATGCAAATGAATTGATCGTGTTCTCACTGGCTGATAGATTGTATAAACCTGAGAATAGGTGTCCTCGTGTACCACGGGGTCCATGTGGTGTGTTGTGTAATCAACGTCCACGAGTCTGCTGTACTCTGGCCCTTTTGGACAGGGAAAACAGCGGTTCATTTCTTCCTCATGGCTGCTCCCTCCTGTTCTGTCCAGAGCAGGAATATAGTCGTATCTGCTGGTATGGGAACCCAACATGGGATTGTGTTCTGTCAGCGAAGAATCTATGGTGCGATGTGCCCTTGTTGGTGGTGCAGAGTCATGCCCAGATGTGGCCCGAACCGGCCCTCTCGTGATACCCAATGTATTTTCGTGACTTGAGATTGAGCCAGAGAGAGTCCATGATCGATTCTTCATCTCATTCGGAACCCGTTTTGTAGTTGCAGCTTCGAATTGGCGAAATTGTTCCGCACCAAGGCGTGGAAGGCCGCCCTGCCCTTGGTCGTCGTCGACAACGTTTTCCTCAATTGTACCATGACTGCCTGTACAATCCGCTGCACTTTTAGTCTTTGGGCAAGAGCTAGAATCCCTTGAGTGCCGCTTTCTTTCTGTGCCTTGTGTTTGGCGATGCAACAATCGTCGTAGGCTGTTGACAATCTTGGCTGGTAGGGCCTTCATGGTGGCACTTTGATGGACGGATAAACTGTATTGACACACCGCCGACGCGAGTCCAAGACATACTGGCCGCGACCGGAGGATGATTTTGTGCCCGAGGATCTCAAAGGGTCTTGGTTCCACCTCGGCTCACGGCTGAGCCAGCGTCACTCATTTCGTCATATTCTAGTTATATAACAATTTCATTCTTCGACTCCGCCAACCCTTACAAACGGTCAAAACCTTATTACTTGGTCTTTGTGATTTTGTGGGGAGATTGATTCGAGATTGAAAGTCTACCGCTGTGGCGCCGCCGCAACTTCAGCTTCCGATACGTCGTTTGGGCTTGCGATGCAGCCGTCTGGATCCTACCAGGAATGGGAAGCTAGCGTCGATCCTGAATGGTGCACGATTGGGGGACTCGGCGGCGTAAAGTTTAATTCAGCCACTTCTCTCTGCAAATCTGACTGACAAAACACGAGTTGAGTCAACGCTTTCAAACTCTGGATTAAAAGAACAAGGTTCAATGTGACGTCCGGACGTTGATGTCAAGCACACCAGCAATGAAACAGGCAAAGTAATGGTATATGTGTTTCAAACAAATGCGCGGATGCTTCGCAAGGCAACCCTCCAATGACGTACCATATGACATCAAGTTTTCATCTTGCTTCAATTTGAGTTCTATAGAGTGCTGCCTCTGACGTTGTTTGCAAAGACGCTGGATTATTGGACCTAGCCAGCAACTGAGCCTTGATATTGCTCATCTTCAGTGAGGTATATATTTAATTCTCTTCAACCCCTCTAACCATTTTATTTTGAGTATCATGCCTAATCTGCGCACTTTTCATAATATTAGAATTAAACATGGACAAGGCGAAAAAGGCGTTGTCAAACTTTCTCTCGCAAGATGGAAAGCACAACACGACGGTTGACGAAGATGTTCGCAAACCTGTAACTGAGGAACACGTGTATCCTCAGCAACATGAAGAGGTTCTCACTGCCGTTGACCGAGAAGTCCACCAACACCATCATCAAACCATTGTGCAGCCAATCACGACGAAAGAAGTGCTGTGAGTATATTGCACCAAGGAGATTTTCTAGAACTAACGTTTTTTGCCTCTTCATCTAGACCGGAAAAGCATTCATACAACATTATTCCCGTGGAACACAAGATCATTGAACACGGAAACACGCAGGATGTTCAGGCTGCCCTTCAGAAAGACGCCGCTAATTTTACGAATAAATCAACCATGCACGATGCCAAGAATTCTGTTTCGGCCGCCCCAATCGTTCAAGGTGAACATACACACCACCATGTTCACCATCACATCCAGCCCGTCATTCAGAAAGAAGTCATCCAGCCTGAATACGTCCACACTCAGGTCCCGATCCATGAAACCCATCACGCCGCTGCCATCCATCATGAGACCACTACCCTGCCGGCCAAAACACTCGAAGAGTACACCAAAACCCGAGGAGACTTGGACGCCCATTCGCCCAGAAGCTTGCACGAGTATTCTGGCTGCCCTACCGTCAAGGACAAGTCGTTGCGATCGGGTGAGCGCGGCGAGCATGCCATCCACGGCCACTGAGCGCTTCGATATCATGGACCATATTTTGTATTGCTCCATTTTCAAGTAGTCAAGTTTGTCTTTAGCTATGCAACTTGCAAATAAGAAAGTTGGCCAGATATCATCAAATCGTCCATGCAGTTCACAGCATGCTCAATTCATCCAATAAGTGACTCATGCAGAAAAGGCTCAAAGAGGCATATTGCGTCATGTGGAGACGTGGGGTGAATGTGATGACAGGTGATTGGCCTTGGTGTTGACTGATAATCTACCAGACACCAATTTTTTCCCCGTCAGCCAGCCTTGATTAGAATTTAGCACTGTCGAGCAACAGACAGCCTTTGTGCTAGGCTGTCCCAAGTCCTGTGGAATAGCGAAAGGAATCAGTAAAGATATAAAAATCGCGACGACAAACAGACTGAGCCGCCCACCTTTCATCTGCCTCCTAACCAACTTTACATCTCCACCTTGATGATGCGTCCCCTCACAGAGTGCGCGCAATGGTTGTATCACGAATTCGGCTTGTCGGCCGTGTACCAAACTGGGCCAGACACGTGGCTCATCATCCTGGCTCGCACATGTCGCATGTTTGCATTCGGGGCCATATCGCTAATCATGGCGCTCTTCATGTCGTCCCTGGGCATCTCAGACTTCAGAATAGGGCTTTTCATGACAATGACGCTCATTGGTGATGTCGTCCTCTCGCTGTCCATCACATTGGTGGCGGACAAGATTGGGCGCCGCGTCGTGCTCTTTCTAGGCGGATGCCTCATGATATTCTCGGGGCTCGTCTTTTGGCTGTTTGAAAACTACTGGGTGCTGCTCTTCGCCGCCGTTGTTGGCGTCATGAGCGCCACGGGAGGTGATTTGGGCCCCTTTCGGTCCGTGGAAGAATCGACATTGTCACATCTGACGACACAAAAGACAAGGTCAGACGTCATGTCGTGGTATGTCACCGCCTCCACGCTAGGTTCCGCCATTGGCACCGGAGCAGCCGGCCAGATAGTCGACATGCTGCGGGAGAAGAGCGGCCGTTCGGCTACGGATGCCTACCACTCCATGTTCTGGGCTTACATGATAATGGGGGGCATTACCATGGCATGTACAAGTTTGATGAGCCGGAATTGCGAAGCTTCTCCTCCTGTGCTTCCGCCGTCTGTTGAAGAAGCCATGCCGTTTCTTGACGGCGACGAGGAGCAGGGTGATTCACAACGCCCAATGTCCGATTCCGACAGCCAAGATGATGAGACACCTCGGAGTGCACGTTCGCGACCGACTTCCTTCCTGGCAAGCATGTGGCCTTTTAGCCGACTTGTCCAAATATCCCCTACATCCCGGTTAATCGTGTACCAGCTCTGGACCCTCCTCACCATTGACTCCCTCGCAGACGGAATGGTGTCGTACGCCTTGACCAACTACTACCTTGCAAGAAAGTTCGACTTGACAGAGGCGCACCTGGGGGGCATCATGTCCACGAGCTACCTTCTCATGGCCGCATCCACCGTCTTCTCGGGGCCACTGGCAAAGCGTCTCGGCTTGGTGAAAACAATGGTCTTTACGCACATTCCCTCGTCGGCCGCAGTCTTGCTGTTTCCAATCCCACAGAGCATAGCATTGTCCATTTTCCTCTTGTATGTCCGCACCGGCCTGAATAACATGGACCAAGGACCTCGGGCAGCCCTCATTGCCGCAGTGGTCAAGCCCGAGGAACGCACTGCCGTCATGGGCATCACGGCCACGTTGAGGACTCTTGGTTCAACAATCGGGCCCAGCTTGACTGGGTTTCTTGCCGGCAGCGACAGATTTTGGATCGCCTTTGTTGTCGCAGGCGCGTTGCGGCTTGGATATGACCTGGGTTTGTTCTATCTTTTTGTTGGTCTTGACATTGAAGCCATAGAGGCCGCAAATGCAAGAGGCCCTGAAGTTGACGAGGGCCAAGAGGCATAAGCAATGGTGCTATTTCTAGCCATTTAATTCAAGCCAGACCTTGAATCTGTAACAGCTTCATATGATATTATGCCGTCAGTGTTACGTGCCTGTCAATTGCACATTTGCTGAGCCGGCCCAGCTCGGCAACCAGCCTGTCCATCTTCCTCAAGTATTCCATTTCATGCGAGGTGACCCTGCGGATGGGCATGCTTCGAATAATTTGAGACGTCTTTGCAAGAAGCTCCATGTCATGAACAGCAAGTCTGTGGCCGGGATTTTGCAGCGTGTTGAAAAACAGCGTCATGAGCGCCGAGAGCGGATGGAAGACGAAGAACCTTGTGAAATGTTAGATGCATCAGTCGTAGCTACCTACTGCTTTCGGGCACCCCAACTGACCAGAATGCTTCTCCCGCGAGCTTGTTTGCCGACACGCTCAAATAGATAATTATCGACCTGCTTGCCTCGACGGACAGGTCGACGCTGGACTGCACGCCAAAGGAAAGCTGATGCGGGTCGCTGCTCTCGCGAGCAACACAGCGGCCGCTGGCGCTGTGGGTGGTATTCAGCAAGAAGTGGTAGTCCAGGTGTAGCTCCAAGAGAAGCATGCTTTTGGACAAATTGCTCGCCTCTTCGAGCCCGTCATGTTTCCTAACCGAGAGATTGGGAGAAAAGTCTTCCGGCATGGAGGTGCGCCAAGTCTCGAGCTCCTCAGACTATCCAGGATCCATTTCTGGGGCAGTCTCGGCTGGTCCACTAGATCCATTGCCGACGCCAAGGCGGAAGTCTTGTCGTTCCCATACGACTTGGACTGCGGCAATTCGTGGGAAAAGAGTTGGCGAAATCTTGGTTCTTGTCCGGATTTCCTCACGTATCCATTTGCTCGCAACCCGGCGTCAGGTGCGGTATGCCGCTGCGTGGACAAACGGCGCCAAAAAGTAGATTTGGCCAAGAGGTGCAGTGCCAAAGGGTCTCTGGGGATGAGCAAAATTGACATTCGATTGACAGACGGCACATGGCGGGTATGGTTTGAAAGGAGATGCTGGAATGTGGCTCCGAGAGAGAGGCAGAGTACTGAGAGCCTGGAGACTCCAGCTCATGTCTCGGAGCTTGGCGGGGGATCTGATTATGGCATCCGGGGAGAGGCAGATTCGGTTTCAGCCCCGATCTCTCCGTGTTTCTGCAAAGTTGTGTACGCAGTGCCCGTTGGTCAAAATGTGCTGATGCAGAGCATCGCCAGTAGGCAAGTTTGGGCATGCCTCAAACCCACGCCGGTGAAATCAAACGAAGCAAGCAAATATACTAGCAGGTAAAATATCTACAATGCGGCTCGGAACTGTTAGAAAAGGGTGGACTGGCTGGGAACCATTGAAACACAGCACCGACACCCAGAATCATGCCACGCCGCTACTGCTAACAACATCCATTATTACATCATTACATGGAGTCATCACTGTCATCAGTGACTTGGGCCCTGGCGCGCTTCGCCGAGCGGACGGCATCTCGGGCGAAACGCCAGAACCGTAGTAGCTCAGAGTAGTGGCACAGGTGGGCAGGTAGATTACGTCAGCAGTACCCATCAGAGGAGTACCAGTGCGCAGGCTTACTTTCTCAACAAGGAACAATCATCATAATTGTGCCACGCCATGATCAATCGATATGCTTCAGCAGTACTCTCCCAGCGCAATTTTTAGCGAGTCACGAAAGGCGCTGTCGAAGCGCGAGGCACCTGATGATGCGGTAAATTCTCAAAGATGGGAAAAAAGACAATGCCTGGGTGAGGATGCTCACAGTACGCTCTGCCATGGCGAGAAGCTTCCAGGGACGCTGATGGACAAGATGCGTCGGGCGCAAGGAAAGGCAAGGTTGGTGCGGCCACTTTTCTGGACGAAAAATATATTACAGGAGTTCAAGGTGGAATTCGTGAGAGTGAAGAGACCGAGTGCCAAAGGCAGCAAGGGTTGTCACGCGCAGGAACCAAGCCTCCCACCAGAAAACGCGAGGCCCTGGGACAACCATGACAACATCCGGTGGATTGAAACACTGGGAGAAGTGGGGCGCGACTTGCAGGCAAGATATCTGAACGAAATTCTCAATCAATGCGGGATAAGGCACGTGTATTTGTTCCCGGCTTGGATAGATGGATGGACTGATTGGCTGTGTGGTCGGCATGCTAACCGCAAGAACATGGATAGTGCGCGTAAGAACCCGCCGCAACTGCAAACAATCCGGCCTCGACGTCGATCGACGAGCCTCCGACCAGACGAGCTTGGTTTCATGTTGGGTAACAGGATGGCAGCGACTGTCATCACAGATGGTATTTTTCTCTCAGGCTCATCAGGTTGGGCGAGCCTAGCGTATGTCCATTTCGAGAACATTGCCCTGATGCGGAAGCGGGAGGCGTGGGCAATATTGAGTCATGGTTGTGGAGAAACAAACGTCGCGAAGCTAGCGAAAACGTGCCAGGAGAAGGAGCAATCTGCACAGCCAAAGCAACGATGTGAGGATGCGTACATCATCAGTATTCTTCTCGCCATGGCACAAGAGCAGCGGGCAATGGGTTGCGATGGCGTGGAGGAGGGTTACAAGGTGCACTTGATAGGGATACCGGAAACTTATGCGTCGGAACTGTATTTCTACGCAGCAACGATACCAAGGTCGTTTCTAGACCGGATCGAGAAGCCTTTCGAGAGTGGCAAGTGGGATGGGTTCGAGGTTCACTACGAGCTGATGGATCTAACAAAGCCGCGAAAAGGGGCGCGCCTCTTATACGAGGCTTTGCGCTTAAATGGACTGTGACGGTAGGTAAGTACGTTTTGTGGATGAGGGTAGGCGGGGACGGTGAAAATTCACTGCGAGTCACTAGCATAGTTGCGAGATGGGCAAATAGAAAAACACAGAAAGACACATGAGAAGACATGGAGATAAAGGCATGCACGTATTACAAGACAATAATGAGGGAAATCCCAGCATAGAATGGTATGGATCACATACTGGGTAACCCTAACACAGGGGCGGTGCGAGGTGCGTTCCCACCGCGCCTTACAGACCGAGTTCCTTGCCCGACTGCTGCGCATTTATTTTCGACTGCCGCGCGTTTAGGTGTCCCCCGGAGGGAAAAAACACATAATACTACTTTACATTTAGTAAAAAATCTAAAATAGCCTGGCTACCGCCGCTTTGCCTGCGCCTGGGATACCGACGAAGTCGGCAGCATCCCAGGCTATTTTAATATGCCCCTAGACCCTTTTAGGTGTAAGGCGCGATCGGGACCCATACGTACGGCCATCGTGCACGAATCTGAGTCGCTCCGCTCCGCGCCTAAATTAAAGAGGATTCCATTACGTATTAAATTATAGAGGATTCTATTATATATTAAATCATAGAGGATTCTATTATATAATAGGATATATGTTACGGTACAAATCGTGACAAGGTCCTAAAGGGACCGCACGTGACTGAACCTAACGTATTGTTACGGACTGGCCCTGCTTTTCGGACGTCATGCGTTTTATTAATAAAGATAAGGGAGGGAGTTCTCTCCTTATGCCCCATTGCTCCCCCCCTTTTATGGGAGTCTTTCCCACTCGTGACCTATAGGGGGCCCGTACCAGTCCCCTACGGGTCCCCATAGGACCCGATGTTCCCCGGGGGCACCCTACGGATACCCCGACGCGTTCCCCTATCGCTTCCATTTAGGCGTAGCCCAAAACCATCACAAGTAGTTTATTAAACAGCTAAAAAAAGGGCTCTTATAAATCTTCTTAGAAAAAGCTTTCTTTATTCTCTAAGATAGAATACTAACTACTTTTATACCTATCCTTATACATTACTTATAGGACTAATCCTCTTCTGCTATCTTACACATCCACCACCTTCCGGTGTGCGCGGTCTCCCCCACACAATAGTTTCTCCTTATCCAGAACCTTGGTGCGTAATTGCGCTACTAACCAAGCCAAGAAAAGCGAAGGTTGAGGCGCAGGTGGTGCCGTCTTTAAGGCAGTGAAGCGTATAGTAGAGTCCAGAGTTGATAGTTTAGATTATCGAGAAAGAAGGTACTTTAAAAGTGGGCGGTATTTTGGCCAGTTCTTAGCAGGGAACGCAGTACGCAGTCCCTGGGTTGCCATTTGAGCAGCACGCGACACTGCCGCCGCAAAGAGCGGTGGTAACCCACCCATTAGAGGTGCAAACTAAGATCGGTACAGTGAAGTCAGGAGGGAAAGCTTGTCCGCAAGCGTATTGTCCCTCAGCGCCACAAGAGGCCCTAGCTATGTTTGTGAGCTCCTTAGCCGGAAGCGCGCTGGTAATAGTGCCAAAAATGGCAAGGATAGAAATAGCGAAGCGCATGATGTAATAATAGAGAGTAAAGAGTTTTGTGGATGGATTAGAGAAGAAGATAGTTGGAAGACACTGTTCTGTTAGTAAGAAGAGAAGGCTAGTTAGGGGGTATAGGCAGGCTTTATATATTCATAATTTTCAGGGTCCTATAGAAATGCATTTCAAAAGTACATGTTACGCTACAATAAGTCCCTGTACTGCAATAACTAAATTGCAAGGGATAAATTTCTCTGTACAGGCTACCCTAGTTGATATCTTCTCTAAGGAGCCTGTTGCCCCCACTTCCTATTCGATTTATGATATTTATGACTTGATAGGCACTTTTGAAATGCACCTCTGTACAATCGACAAGAATCCCTGAGCTTACTCACGATTCTCGCGCTGCACGAGTAGCTAATTACTACTCGTAAATAGATCTAAGAACCAAAGGGCTGTAAGGCCAGGGTGAACCAACAAAACCGTTACACATGGGCCTTGCCAAAAGATTCATGTGCTGAATAGGTAACAGAAGACAGGCTTGGAAGTGGAGAACTTGCAATGGCTAATTAGTGCTGACTTGCAGCGTCTTTGGCGCTCCATAACTGCCCCTGGGTATATAGGCTGATCTACGTGGCAGAATACGTCCACTACCCGCTCACTGCCGTGGAATTCGGTGCCAGACGCCGGCGGCATCTCGGTTAGGCCTTTCCGCAGCCTATGAGCTGGGATCATCACACTAGGCAGGTGGTTATGCATGGCGCATTCTCTATCTAGTATCTTATGTCAGAAATTAGCATAATTTAATTAAACTAGGTATCTTATGTCAGAAAGTAGCATACTTTAATTAAACTGCAAGGCGTGTCTCACGATCATGGCCTGATCGTGATTGTACGAAATGCGTGATCCGTATGTAAGGGATTCACATGTCAATTAGGCATATATCGTGGGTTCACATGTTAATCGAGTACGCATCGTAGGCCTATCGGTCCATGTAACATAAGACGTGCGTGCGAGGGATTCGTGCACAAATCCTAGGGGCCTTATAGATCCCCACGTGATGTAGGAGACGGCTTCCGATTTATGTAGGAAGGCGTGCCGAGTCAGGCCCGATAAATTAGAGGCTAAGGCGTGGCTAGCATAAGGAATTAAGTTCGATTCCTTCTATTAGTCAGAGCTAGGGGGCTTGCCCTAATAGAACTGATTTAGGACCGAAGGGGGACCGATATAAAGGGGCGGTGCCGATCCTAGATACTGAAACAGGTAAGTTTCAGTCTTAAACTGATAGGAGACCTATAATTAAGATCCTTCTATCTTCCCTACCTAATTGTGCACTTTCTATAGTGATTTTCTTATAATTCTGAAACTTCTACTTATATAATGACTTTCAGAAGATAGCAGGAACACGTAGACAGATAGCAGCGTAGAACACGCAGGGTACTACTCAACCTACTAGTGTAAGTTGTTGGATCGTGACGGGTTTTCTGTTGGTCTTTGTAGCCGCAATTTCGGCTGACGGAAAGTGGTGATACCGGAATTCAGGGGGCTGAAAACAGCTAGAAAAGGGAGGAAATCGAGGGCCCTTTTTGAACAAGAACATCATCACAAGCATCATGCCAACAGACAGACTGTGAAGCTCAAGAATATTATCGTTGAAAGTCCCCAAATACAGCGCAGTTGTGACGAGAATAGAAGCCTTATTCTAATATAAGTAGAACACTACTAATTCGGGAAACATTAACTCTGTCTAGTATTGCGACTATTTAAACGTAATTAGCTAGTTTGTTAGGCCTAAACACACACACTGTGTGAGGGAGACCGCGCACACTAGGCGGTGATGGGTACGTGAGACAGCGGAAGGGGATCGGACCCGCTGATAACATGTAAGGATAGGTATAAAAGGTAGTTGGCGTGCTTTCTTCTTGTCTAACACACAACACAGAAGATTTGCACGAGCCCTTTTTATAGCTGGTTGACACGCCGCTAAGGAGATAATAAAAGGAGTTCTTGCCCGCATTTTATATTCGTTCATTTAATCCTTATTTATAGCCTTAATATTATATTTACTTTTAAGATAATACCCTAACCTAGAGTCGTGGTCAGACTACAGGGTTACTATAGGATAGTTACAGAGGAAGAAAAGAAACCGCGACCTAGCGCCCTATAAGGAAGATTATAGTGAAAGAGAAGGACCGACTATTTAATCTATTTTAGCAGAGTATAGTTTTATAAAGTTAGTTACTTAAGAACCTAAGACATATTTAGAGACAAGCAATATAATAGGAAAGTTAAGCAAGGAATAATAGTGAAAGGTCGCTCTTACCTATGTAACTACGGCTATATTAAGGACGATTATCCCTACCAGAGGCTCCTGTTTATTTAATCCTACTCAGACGTATATAATACACGACGGATTATTATAAGAGACTGCGAAACCACAGATCCTGTTGTTTGGGGGCATATAGTTGGTTGGTGTGTGTGTTTGGGCCTAACAAAACACTAACCAACTATATGCCCCCAAACGACAGGATCTGTGGTTTCGCAGTCTCTTTTAACAATCTGTCGTGTATCGTGCTTGGCTGAAGCTGATCAAATAGACGAAGGACTCTGGCAGGGATAATCGCACTCTAAACGTCGTCCCTAAACCTGCTTTGCTCTTATAGCGATCCAAGCTCTAAGGAGTTTGATCTGCCAAGATAGATTAAATGGTCGCTTCCTTTCTTATAGTGTAATCTCTCTCTTATGGCTTCTAGGATTAGGGCTTCCACACTCCTCTGTGCCCGTCTTCTAGTAACTCTGCAGACTAGCTATAATAGTAGGCCAGGCTATTATCTTTATAAGGGAATAAAAATATTAAGGCTATGATTATTAATTAAATAAATAAATATAAAATATAGGTAAAAACACCTTTTATTATCTCCTTAGCGCCTCTGCAGTTGTGGGAACGCAGAAGAAGACCAATACCACGTCATCCTCTACTGCCCGAAGTATGACAACCTGAGACCCGCGGAGTAGCCAAGAAACGAGAGGGAACTCCGCCGGGCCCTAAACGACCCCAGCATGGCTCTGATTATAACACGATGGGTGCTATTAACGGGCCAAATAGGGCACTATAAGCTGGCCTAAAAACTAGCTATATAGTAGGATAGGAGCAACTAGGCCGGAGCTGACACGGGTATAGGATAGGGATAAGGAGAATAGGCTAAAGATAAAGAGAAGAACGGGAATAGGTAGGAGGTAAGGCGTAAGCAGAGCGCTAATATAATAACTCTATCTAGCTCGCTATAGGCAAGGCATGCCGGCAAGCAGCGATCAAATTATATAGGTGGGAATCGGCCGGGGACAGGCTGTAGGCGAACCGGGACCAAGGCGGGCAAGGTTTTATTCCCTAGAGGGTTTCCTTGTCTACTAGAAGAATAGGTATACTAGCGAAATAGCTTAGCCACAGCCAGCTATCTAGTGTAATTAAATAAATAAATATCTCCTTAGCGGCGCGTTAAGCGGCTATGAAAAGGGCTCCTATAAATCTTCTTAGAAAGTTGCTTACTTAACTAAGAAGATAGCATGCTAGCTACCTTTTATACCTCCCCTTGTATGTCATCTATAGGACCAATCCCCTTCCCTTATCTCACACATCCATCACTGCCTACTGTGCGCGGTCTCCCCCACACAACATATAGTTGATCGCTTAACAACAACGGCATTGCTTAGAAATCCTTTGATGAGTGGGAACTGACAACGAACTTCTCCGGCTTATTACAGTACTGTAGTGTCAGAGGCGTCTACTCAGTAAAAGCAATTTCACGAAACCGGGGTACAGAGAGGGAGTTACTAGTGCAGTCCCGCCTCTTGCTGGGAGTGGGGGAATCGATAATGGAATTATAACCTGGCAATGGCACACTCTAACTTTAAAGCATGTGGATGACCGATGGAAATTTTGGCCTACTGTTTTGAACTGCCACAAGACCTACCCCGGTCTCTATAGGCTCCTACCAAAATTGCCCATCTTCGCATGCACATCAGACAGCCAATGCCCACAATGCCCGTAAGTGCAGATGGGTCTCCTTGTATCCCGCCTCTCACGTAAGTGGTGGCGATTCTGGACCTAACGAGCATGGGGTATCTAACACTTGGTCTTTTGTCAGTGACCCTGCAGTAAAAAGTAGCGCCGTGGAGGAAATCAAGCAATTTCGCTGTCCCTTAGTACAGGCAACCGTCCATAACGGGGCTGACGAACGTACGAAGACATAGCGACGCAAAAGATGGGGTTGCTAGGCAATACTGACAAGTCAACGTATTTCAAGTGGTTTTGGCATGAAGCGTGTAAGCAATATTGCCTAAACGAATCTAATTTTTTAAAGGTATTGTAAGCTGCATAATATTCATGGACATGGGCACCAACGCAAATTGTTCTGGTAGATACTCGGAAGTGGGAGATGCAGGGAATGGTGTAGGGGAATTGCCGCATCTGGCTACGAGGCGTTGTAAATAATTACGACAGAGAGTAGTCTCCGAAAGCCAACGTCAACAATGGCTTGGGTTGTATTAATAAGTACTTGCACATGCAGTACTTGCGGCAACTTGTTTGCTACTGTACAATCTGACCCCTGTATTTTTGTCACGGCCAGTACTTAGCAAGGGTTTTACAGGGGCTTAAGTAGCTTACTAACAGAAGCTTTAACTAGACACAAGACTTTTAGAGCAGTAATACTGTAAAACTTTTTAATATTAATAATTTAAGCTTTTAAGAATATAGGCTTTAATAATATATAGATTTTAAATACTCCTTCTATATAAAGTTTCTCTTACTTTACCTCTAAGATAAGAAAGCTAGTATAGTAGTATATAAATATTTAATCGTACCTTTTAGAAGTACTTTCTAACTCTAATTCCTTAGCAATGTGCATGTATATAGAAGTCATCTCTAATTAGCTTGATTGCCCTTGTCAGGTCACCCATGTAAAAGTTACAATAATTCAGGGGTTATATTGTACCATGTCCTCATATTCCAACCATGGCGAGGAATCATGATGGATCGAGTGGCCATGAGCTGAAATTGATCTGCAGCAGGTGGCTGATAACAACCTTGGAGTTTTGGGACGCCGACAGAACCAGTCCCCAACAGCGCGGCCGCCTTGACAGCTTTCTAATAGCGAGAGTGCGATCGCAAGCAGATGGTATTATTAACAAAAACTGTGAATACTCGAGAATAAGTCGGGTCGAACGAATTGTGCCACAAGATCTTCCATGCATGGATGGCTGTTTTA
Source organism: Keithomyces neogunnii (assembly GCA_020975405.1). Taxonomy (NCBI): domain Eukaryota; kingdom Fungi; phylum Ascomycota; class Sordariomycetes; order Hypocreales; family Clavicipitaceae; genus Keithomyces; species Keithomyces neogunnii. Next base: position 4,219,409 of record JAIOWQ010000002.1, on the reverse strand, counting down.
GTTGAATGTTGTCAGTGGCGGGATCAGGGGCGAGCCCATGGGGTGATGCACTCGATAATCGTGGCGTCGGGGTCAATTACGTTAGTTAGGACAACGTGCTAACATCCGTTCAGCTAATATGCTGCTTAGCTATAAGCTGACTGTCTTACTTTTAGTCGCGACTTCTCTAGCCTAAGCGGGCAACTAAACGCGTAGCAGTTAAAAATTAAATGCGCAGCTCGCTCGGGTGGCTCAGTCTTTTTACTAGGTGCGCTCATGTCCCACTTTAATAGCAAAAAGGTACCTGGCTACAGATTGATTTTACTAAGTCCGGCAGGACAGCATATACGCTACCAGATTAATAATTAAAATATAAGCGCTATAGGCTAGGACAGAGTTTTAGATGCTTTTTTTTCTTTTTAGGGAAGCGAGGGCTTACACGAGCGGACATGTTAGTAATAGAGAGCCCCCTAAGTAATTCACGCGAGCTACGCATTTAATTTTTAACTACTGCGCGTTTAGTTGCCCGCTTAGGCTAGAGAAGTCGCGACTAAAAGTGAGACAGTCAGCTTATAGCTGAAGAGGCTAAGTCGCCTGACGTATAACTGCGGCGGGGCCGAAGTGGGAATTACACGGGTTGGGGGGATGTGTGCCAATCATAAAAATCTCATAAGCGCCCTCCCTCCTCAGGTCTTGATGCGCCTACGTAATATATATAGCTCGTGGCCATGAGCTTGACTCGATTTGACAGCTTGGCTTGGTTGCCCTTGCGAGTACGCAATACGCATCGGCGATGATCAGCGCCGCTCGTATACTAGCCAAAGAGCCTGCATAGAAAACCTTGCGTGTAAAGTATGGGAATATAAGCTGCGGGCCGTTAAAGCTACGCTAGACATGTAGCATACCACGAGAAGCGTATCTCGAGAAGCGTATTGTCAGGGATAACGAGGCGTATAAATAGAGTTCACACTAGGCATGGTGGCCCTGTGATGGCACATCTTAGGAGATAGATCTGAGGCGCGTCGGCTGTCGGCAGTTACAGTCTAGATTAGAATTTTAACATGCCCGGATCGTAGAAATGAGTGCCGCCGCCAGTGCATCACGGGAAACAGCGTGAATCTACGATGAATAAGAAAAACCCCTTGGGTCTTCAATGACGGGTATAGATGCTATAATTCAAACATGTATATGTGACGGTGTGGAAAGGAAGCCGAGATACATACGACACTGTAGCACTAATGTAACAGGTGTATGCATTCTAAAAAAGCACCTTGACTTTGGCATGTCTTGCTTAGCTTCCCATCGCACCCTCTGTTACCGTGGAACTTGTCAACGTGCTCCAGTGTCCTCGGAAACCAAACATCAAGGATGAACCAAAGGCTGTTACGCTCTAATACTGTACCAGGAATGATCTTCAAAGTCATGGTAACGATGTAACCCAATTCATCAAGCATGGCTCCTTCGCGCCAGTTCGACCATGGAATGTATCAGGACTAGAGCCACAATGCGGCTTGCAGATGACCCTTGGAAAACGACGATTCAAATGCGCCTAATCACTAGGGATTTTAGCTCTTGGACGCCAAAGACCAATTAAATGTCGGCAAAGTCTTTGGTTGGATTGAGTATCGTTACTGAAATAACTATTTAATGGCGGCATGGCCCAGCAAAAATCATAAAGGCTTCTATCCTCTGCACCAGCACTTGAACAATTATACAAAACCACCCTCATTCCACAAACGCTCCCCTATCATCAAGGCCTTACATCACCATGATGCTCGTTGCTCAGGCCCTCGCCGTCCTGGCGCTCTTCGGCACCTCTGCCCTGGCCGCCAACGTTCCCGCCAACGTTGCCGCCATCGGCACCTCTGCTCTGGCCGCCAAAGTTCCCGACATTTGCGTGCCCGCAAGCAACATTGACTCGAAAGGCGCATATACATATGTCGACCGAACCAAAGCTTGCGAATATGGCAACGTCTGCAAGGAGGTTTGCGTCAGCTTCGTCAACACGGGTACCATACCTCTAAGCTGCTACGACTTTAAAGGAAACATCGTTACCGACCTTAAAATCGCCGTAGTGAACCAGGCCTTCAAGGATGGCTACTTCAAGAGCACTAAAGAGGGCAACTGGCTCGTGAGTTGGGAAACTGGGACCTCGGCCCTGCCAGATCCCAAAGGAATTGCCAGCGAATTCCTGGACGCCATCACTACATACCTGGGGAGCGGTGGGCGTACTCCGTCGACCGTTTATTTGCAGTACACGGCCAAGAATGGCCAGTACTACGGCCTTGTTGCTCAATTGATTGGGTTTAAGTGCAACCCATAGAGGTTGTGAGGTGCTCGCCCAAGTAGCGCGCCGCAAATCACGGCCAACTCTGGGTTCATTTAGGCGCTATATGTCATCATGGACGTGATTCTATACCATGTACTGAGTGTTGATATGAATTCATCCCAGAGGAACTTGGGAAAGGGACACAGAGTCTCAAGGCTTAAAACCAGCTTATTTTTACTTGTTAGGTTTAGTTTGAAAATTTAACAAGATAAATAGCATCCTGGTGCTCGCAAAAAGATTGAAATTGTATTATAACCCTAGTTAATGAGGCTATGTAACGGGCCGGCTATATAAGCCACCCCATGGCTATATAGCGTGTGACGGCTTGGTTGGCTGCCAAGGGATAAACCGTGCTGGGATCATGTTAACAGGCCAAGGCGTCCAGCAGTGATTTGGACCGTCCTTTTTGAGTCAAAAAGGAGACCATGGCGGTGTCGTCGAGGTACCCCGGCAGGCGTAATTTAGTAGCGGCGTGACAAGAAGCCAGGGTCTAGTAATTTATATAGTAGTACAAAAAAGGATTCGTATTGTGTGGAGGAGACGGCGCTGTAAGGCGCAATCCGGACTGATGCGCATGCCATGACGGTTAGGGTTGGGGTCTATTTTTAATCCCAGCTATTCTGCCCCTTTATTTCTTCCGTTTTCTAGTTTAAATACATGGTAACTGACATGATGGGAAAAAAAGGTATAGTATTAAGACTATCCTTTATAGTATCTACAAGGTCTGGCTTACAGTACTAAAACATGGGGAATGTGCAGCGGAAATCCGCTCCCAATACGAAAAGTCGCAAATCTACAAAGGGATCATGTCCGAATATACTTTTCCCGCTTCTGACGCCGCCAGAGAAAAGACGCAGCTGTTCCGGGAAGGAATACAAATGGAGAAAGAAAAAGGCTCACCCAAAGAGAGTCCCTTTACTGTCGGTTTCAAGCAGCAGGTCAGAGCATGTGTTGTTCGACAGTATCAGATTCTCTGGGGTGACAAGGCGACGTTTCTCATCAAGCAAATCTGCACTGTTGCCCAAGCCCTCATCGCAGGGTCGCTGTTTTACAATGCTCCGGCAACCTCTGTGGGCTTACTTGTCAAGTCGGGGGCGTGCTTCTCTGCTCTGCTCTTCAACAGCCTGCTGTCCATGTCCGAAGTCACTGAGTCGCTTAGCGGACGTCCGGTTCTCCTCAAACAGAAGTCCTTTTCCTACTTTCACCCTGCAGCATTCTGCATTGCTCAAGTTTGCGGCCGACGTTCCCGTCATTCTCTTCCACGTCTCCATCTTTTCCATCATCTTGTACTTTATGGTCGGCTTGACAATGGACGCTGGAGTCTTTTTCACATTCTGCATCATTGTCGTTGCCACCACGTTTGTGCGTCTTCCAGCGGCCCCGATTAGTCCTGCCCATCACTTTGGTCGCTAACATGTTGGCAGTGCATGACGGCATTGTTTCGGTCAATCGGTGCCTCATTCAGCACATTCGACGCCGCCTCCAAGGTTTCTGGGTTCACGATTAGCGCCTGCATCATGTACACTGGCTACATGATCCAGAAGCCACAAATGCACCCCTGGTTTGTGTGGATATTCTGGATCGATCCTCTGGCGTACGCATTCGACGCTCTTTTGTCAAATGAGTTCCACGGAAGATCCCAAACGGCCCTGGCTTCACCAGCGATAATCAGGCCTGCGCTGGCGTTGGCGGCGCTGTTCCCGGGCAAACCTTTGTAGACGGCGATGCGTATCTGGCGTCACTTTCATACAGCCATGCTCACATGTGGCGTAATCTGAGTATTATGTGGGCATGGTGGGCGTCTTTCTCTTGATCACGATTGTGTCCACAACTCGATGGCGGTCATCTTCCGAGGGCGGGACAAGTCAACTCATTCCAAGAGATGCTGCCAGGGCCTACAAGGCCAGTCGGCAAAAGAAGGAGGATGACGAGGAAGCACAAGCACAAGCACAGTCCAGCTCCTCATCAGAAAAGTTGGCGGCTGATGCACAACGACGGTCAGAGCCGAAAGCAGCGACACTTGTCCACAACACATCCGTGTTTACTTGGAGGAATCTATCGTACACGTTCAAAACCTCGTCAAGTGAACGACTCCTTTTGGATAACGTGCAAGGCTGTGTCAAACCGGCAGCCTCACGGCCCTCATGGGCTCCTCGGGGGCTGGAAAAACCACTCTGTTGGATGTCTTGGCCCAGAGAAAGACGGACGGCACTATTCGCGGATCAATCCTCGTTGACGGAAGGCCGCTTCCAGTGTCCTTTCAACGATCGGCCGGCTACTGCGAGCAACTGGATGTTCATGAGTCATACGCGAAAGCGCGTGACAATTGGGGTTGAACTGGTCGCCAAGCCGAGCATCCTGCTCTTCTTGGACGAGCCCACGTCTGGTCTTGACGGCCAGTCTGCATATCACACGGTCCGTTTCCTGCGCAAGCTCGCCGCGGCCCTATTTATTATAGCTATACTTATAGCTATCAGTTCGATACGCTTTTGCTTCTGGCCAGGGGCGGACAAACGGTGTATTTCGGAGACATTGGCGACCAGGCTTGTGTCGTCAAGGACTACTTTGGCCGACATGGTGCCCCGTGTCCGGCCGGCGTGAACCCAGCAGAACACATGATCGACGTCGTTTCTGGCGCGCTCTCTCAGGGCAAGAACTGGAGCGACGTGTGGCTCTCCTCGCCAGAGCACGAAAAGATGACGACGGATTTGGACCAGATTATAGAAGCCGCGGCATCTGCTCCCCCGGGGACCGTTGACGACGGCCACGAGTTTGCAGCGTTGTGGCAGCAGATGAAGCTCGTGACGCACCGGATGAACGTTTCCCTGTACCGCAACACGGACTCGTCAACAACAAGCTGGCGCTTCACATCTTCAACTTCATCCTCGTGGCTCCCGGCGTCTTGGCCCAGCTGCAGCCCCTGTTCATCCGCCGCCGTGACATCTTTGAGGCGCGCGAAAGCAAGTCCAACATGTATTCCTGGGTCGCGTTCGTCACCGGCCTCGTCGTCTCCGAAATCCCCTACCTGATTATCTGCGGAGTGCTATATATCGTGTGTTGGTACTACACGGTCAGCGGGCTGGCGCGACCCTCTTCGTCATGCTCATGTACGGGTTTCTGTACACGGGCATGGGCCAGTTCATTGCCGCGTACGCCCCAAACGAGGTCTTTGCGACCCTGGTCTCCTTTTGCGGCGTGCTGGTGCCCTATTTCCAGATTCAGCCCTTCTGGAGATACTGGATGTACTACCTCAATCCCTTCAACTATCTCATGGGCAGCATGCTCGTGTTTGGTCTGTGGGGAAACGAGGTCCATTGCTCCCCGACAGAGCTGGCCGTGTTCAACCCGCCAAACGGAACGACCTGCGGCGCATACCTAAAGGATTACCTTGCTCAGGGACCCGCAAACTTGCTCAACCCGGAAGCATCGACTTCTTGCAAAGTCCGTATACCAAGGCGCAAGATTACCTGACGACGCTCAATCTCAACGAGTACTCTTATGGGTGGCGAGATGCCGGGATCGTGGTTCTAATGGTATTTAGCTCGTCCGCTTTGGTGTATGGGTTGATGAAGCTGAGGACCAAGACGTAAAAAGGCAGAGTGAGTACGGCATTGACTCAGTCATTGGACCCTGTATTTTTGGTCTTGGTATATAGAATGATGAAAGACTGGCTAGATTAAACTAGAGTATATGCAACAGCTTCACCTTGGACGGAGCATATGCAGTCCCCGGGGTATTATTCAATAAAACAGTCACGTCGACAATGTATCAAGACAATTTCCAACCCGGCGTCGTTGGCATATTGAACTGATGATGATCAATTGACGAGGCAGCACAGTGTTCTGACCACTGGAACCACTGTAAAAGTTACTCTCCATCACGTCACACATCAGCTTAGAAACCACTTTTCGCTTTTACAAACCTCCCGACCCTGTCATCTCTACTCATTTCGAATCTCCTTGGGAGCAGCGGGGATAATAACGTAATTCTTTAAAGCAGCCAACACATCAACTAAAGTAACGCAAGCAAGTTTAAAGAATGAATCTACAACACTCAATTGTCAACAAACCATACGAGTCGATGATGCCTCCAATCACAGTTGCGACGACATATCCGCCCAGCTGATTGGTACCAAGGAAAATGTCCGCCTCTTTCCCACACCCGAGTTCAACGACTAGCCGTATGCCGTACATTTGCAAGCGCCTAATCTCACAATGTTGTCGAATTGCTTCGCCTTGTCTTCTTAAGCAGTTCTGAACAAATGCTCCCAGCATACGTCACGACAGCCTCGTTACCAGTCATTGAGTTGCAGATCGAGAAGCAGGCCAGGACAGTCGCTTTAGGTCGCAGGGACAGATTAATTGGCGAAATACAAACACGGTTGCGTTTCTGGTCCTCATGGTATCATAAAGGCGTTCTTTGACGCCACGGCAGAGTATTGCGCGTGTAAGTGACTGTATCCAATTTGTCCAGAACCCGCGGCATGCGATTTCATCAGGCCCTTATATCCTTTGAATACTGACTAAAGGATCGTTGCATCGAGTTTGGCCATGTCAGCTTCAGCACATGTCCGCTTCACGCCTCGTCTTCTAGCTTGTCGGAGTTGTATTGGGCAGCTCGCATGACTTGAGCGCATGTGGACATTCTACAACTTGAGCTGCATTTCTGCAACAGAGCAGGCGCGATTCAATCCACTCTATGCTCTAGAATACATACATGACTACCGTGGACCATGTACAAAAGAGGCCGCCTCTATCTTGACCACTCCATGCCGCCGTTAATGTCCCCCCACCACGCGTTTGAGATATCCTTCCAGTAATACGAGCGCGGCTGCCATTGCGGGCTCGTGCCGACCTTTGGGAAGATGCCCTTGGCCTTGGCCACGTATGTGGAGTTGAGGTTCATAAAGGGCAGCTCGGCCATGCCGGCCTTTTCCTCGTCGCTCAGCCGGGGCGTCATGACGCTGAAGCCCTCCCCGGTCAGCCTGCTGAGCATGCGGGAGACGAGCTGGGCCGTGGCGTCGGCGCCCAGGGTCCAGCTGGCGTCGATGTAGCCAAACGTCACGGCCAGGTTGGGGATGTTCTCGAGCATGCATCCCCTCCAGGCGTAGGTGTCGGGTATCTCGACGCGCCTGCCGTCGACAAACGTCTCGATGCCGCCGGCGAGGTGCATCTTGAGGCCGGTGGCGGTGACGATGACGTCGGGGTGCAGCTCCCGGCCGGACTTGAGCCTGATGGTTCTGGCCGTGACTTGGTCGATGACGCCCGTCTCGACGCTGGCCTTGCCCGTCCTGAGGCTCTTGAAGAAGTCGCCGCCGGGGCAGAGGCACATGCGCTGCTCCCACGGCTTGTAGCTGGGCAGGAAGTGCGGGTCCATGTCGACGCCCTTGGGCAGCTCCCGGGCGGTTTGCCGCAGGATGGCCGCCCGGGCCAGGCGCGGGAACCATCTGCAAAAGGTGGTGAGGAGGAGGGCCGACATGATCCACTTGAGGCGGACGACGCGCTTGGCCAGCCCGTCCGGGAGCAGGAGCCGCAGGCCTCTGTCGACGGGGTCCTTCTGGGGCAGGGCCAGGATGTAGGTGGGCGAGCGCTGGAGCATGGTGGCGTGGGCGGCCTTTTCGCTCATGGACGGGAGCAGGGTGACGGCGGTGGCGCCCGAGCCGATGATGACGACGTTCTTGCCGGCGTAGTCAAAGTCCTCGGGCCAGAACTGCGGGTGGATGACGGCCCCGGCGAACTTGTCGATGCCGGGGATGTCGGCCTGCAGCGGCTCGTTGTAGTCGTAGTATCCGGTCCCGAGGAGGATGAAGCGCGAGCGGAGCTTGACCTTGTCGGAGCCGTTGGCGACGACGTCCAGGTCCCACGAGGACGAGGCCGACTGCCAGTTTATTCTCCTGACCTGGTGGTTGAACTTGATGTGCCTGTCGATGCCCTCCTCGGCAGCCGATTCCCTGAGGTACTTGAGGATGACGGTGCCGTGCGCAATCGGCTGCTTCTCCTCCCAGGGGCGCCAGGGGAAGCCAAAGGTGAAGAGATCCGAGTCGGACCGGATGCCTGGGGCGGGCGACTCTTGCTTAGCCGCTGTGCGTGCACGCAACGTGGGGGAAGATTTGAGCACTTGTCTTACCAGGGTACTTGAAGAGACTCCAGGTTCCGCCAATCTCGTGGCGACCATCGACAATGCAGTAGCTCAGCTCGGGGTTGCGCTCCTGCAGCCTGTAGGCGAAATTGATGCCGGAGATGCCAGCGCCAACAATGACGACGTCAAAGTCGACGTCTTGACGTTTGTTGGCCATGGTTGATGTTGCTGGTGCAGCTGGTCGGGTTGAATTTTCGAGTCCCAGTTCTCGGTTCTCGTTGGCTCCTGTGGAGGAGCGGGTCTGGTGTGTTCCGCTGAGAAAGCTGCGCAGTACAAATGGTGTCGCTCGTATCATGGAAATGCCAAAATTCTCCAGAGAAAGGTCGGCCTTGTCTTATTTGAGCCCCGGATGGGAGACGATTAAAGCCCCAAGCACCCAGGCCAAAGAGCCTCGGCATGTCCAAGGAACTAAATGCATCCAGGGGACTCCGTGCAACTGTGGAGCCCTCTCCAGGACCGTGGCTGGCGGCAAATGCGATTTGCTGACGTCTGCGGGGTTGTTGGTTCCTGTCCGTTCAGCGGACTTTTGGGGTTTCCTATTCCTGGTGCTCAAAATCGCTATCATCAACTAGGTCCACTCCCGCAGCTGCACACCCTGTCTCTCCTCTAATGCTTCACGGGAGAATTTTCTATGAGTTTTGCGAGTTTTGCCTTGTCTGACCAACAGCAGTAGGAGCGGCCCGGGAAAGTGAACATTTAAACGAAAACACGGAAATCGCGGCGCTGCTGAAAGTTGATAGATGTAATGTAATTGAACATGATGTTTATTATCACGGATGGCGCCCATGTGGAAAACACACCGTGGGGTGTGGCTAAATTCCACTTGCCCCAACCCGGAAGGAGTGGCACCGATAGCGATTTTGCGGGTTGGGGTTCGTGGTTCGCATCATGCGGGCAGGCTGAGAGGCGTGCAGATCCCGGCCCGCCGGACCTCGAGTAGCTCCTTGGATCCGTTGCGGGCGGAGGGACTTTTCATCTGGGCTCAGCCGGTTGATGACACCATCACGGACACATGCATGTGCTGCTGCGTTGCTGCTTGGTCTGCCGAAGACGGGCCGGGTGCATCGTGACACGCAAGTTGCGTATACGGATTTGTAATGACTTTTTAGCAGTGAGCGTGTTCTTTCCATGCATGTCATCAAATAACCGACCAGAGGCTTCTCGGACGAGTCCCGAGCAGGGCGCAAGTTGCTGGCATGACGCGTCACCGTGCAAAACACAACCCGAGCACTCGTTTATTTGCCAAACACTGGCATCCCGCTGGTGGAAAGTGGTCATAAATAACAAGCATGGATCGTTTACTGTTTCCCCGCGAGCTTGGGACAGGTGAGTTTCACACCAGACAGTCACGGCACGAGATTGGGTCCAAGAGGCATTACATAAGTTGCACCGCCCACTAGATTGTAAACCATGCAGCCACCTTCAATCAACCATGTAACATGACTGGCCACAGCAATACGCACGCACGCATGCATCGAACCGTCATCCAATGGGCCCAACCGGTTTCCCCAGCAAGTCCAGCAACGCATCGAGAAGAAACTTGGACAAGACCTCCAGAGCATCCAGATCCAACAGGGCAGAAAGGACAGTTTTGGTAGAACAACCCTTTTCACGGCCCTTGCCGTTCATCCTCGCGTGTAGCCAGGACAGCGCCGCCGGGGCCCCGATGATGGCCATGTTCTCGTGGTCCGAGTTTCGGTCGCGAAGGTACCTGATTGTCGCGCCGCGCTTGCAGTACGACTGCACGAGGGCGTCTGTTTCCGAGACGGGACTGATTTCGTCGCGGACGGACTTGTAGACGAACATGGGCATCTCGGGGACGCGCTGGCCGAGAGCATTTTCAGCCATGATCTTGACAGTCACCGGGTTGGCGCGGACGAGATTGGAGTCATCAAACATGCCCATAATGTCCTCGTTTGCAAAGTCCTTGCTGTTGGCCCCCAGGCACTGGTTGGCGGCTCTGTAAAACTCGTCCTTGTACTGGGGCAGGATGTGGCGGCTCACGATGGCGTCCAAATCGGGGTACTGGTGGCTGAGGCCGAGAAGACCGGCGACGATGAGGCCGGCGCTTTGCTTGCCGTTGATTTCAGTCAAGGCGGACATCATGTCGGGCACCACGCCTCCCACGGCGGCGCCGGCAATGACGAGTTCCGGCGCGTAGCTTGGTTGCAGCTCTGCAGCCCACATGGAGGCGATGCTGCCGCCGGAGTATCCCCACATCGTCACAGTTGGGTTCCTGCTGATGCCCGTGATGTGGCCGGAACTGATGGCGGCGCGGATGCCATCCAGAGTGGCGTGGCCTGCCAGGGCGTTGGCGAGAAAGGCTCCCTTTGGTCCTAAAAAGTCGGGAACGATGACGACCCAGCCTTGCTCCAGGGCGCCTTCGACTAGCAGGAGCTCTTCCTGCGTGGTCATTGTCCCGCCTTCCGGGCCGGTATCGTGCTGGAATTGGAACGCATAGGACGGGGCGCAGTTGATGGTGGCCGCATCCTCGGCTACCTGGTACGAAAGGACCTTGGTATAATCTGCGTCGTGGGGGATGAGGACCGTGAGGACCGTGGCGGTGGCATGATTCCGACTGTCCGTTGTTCGGTAGAGGATCTGGTGGCTCGCAGCAAGGTTTACGGGAAATGAACGAAAAGCCGCAATGGGACTTGGGGGCAGGCGGTGCCGTATGATGCCTCCGGGGGCGTACGAGGTCAAGTTGCCGGGTGGCTGATAGAATGCGTCAACGCTGGGCAAGGGTGGCGTGGATTTACTATCAAGGATATCTCGAGCAACAGGGCTGGCAGACACGCCGAGTATGCGCATCGCTAGCCAAAAGGCAATGAGATAGAGAGCCATGTTTTCGAGCAAATGTGGCTGGCGAGTTTTGTCCTTACGGCCAACCCGCATCACCGGATCGCGTCACAAGAGAAGACGTCGACTTTAAAGGCAACTACACCATTCTTATGCTTGATGTCCCAGTCAAAGACATTTCCGTGTCCATGAAATTGGCCTGTTTCAGAAGACACCCTCCAACTTTGTGACGAATTTCCCTAGCCGTCCTAGCAATGTATTCGCAAGACCTCTAGGCGGTGAAGAGATCAAAAGAACCATCAAGTGGGCCAATTACACCTTGTAGAGCACCACCTAAACAAACCAAGCATGCAAGGGGCCTCCGAGAAACAGTCCACAACGTGTAACCCTCGGTTACACCGAGCCGCAAGTAGGTGTAAATTAAATCAAGTTAGCTGTGCTCCTTTGCACCGGCGACACAGCCCCGAGGGCAAAAAAGGAAGCTGGCGCAAATGCCAGATGCATCCCCATCACATGGACGGCCGTCTGGCCCGTTCCCATCGCCAACGAGTTGTTGCACCCACAAGGCCAAGGCGTAATTGTGCAGAGGTCGCTTCGCTAGTGTCGTCTATATCCCGAATAGGCTGGCCATTGTGCTTTTGTTACTGCAAAAGTCAAGACACACGGTAGGCATGGTAGCGCAAGCAAATATTTCTTGAAGCGCTCACGGTGGCGCGGCGTGCTCTCCATCTACCAACACGCTCTTGTTCCGTTCCTGCGTCGAGGCGGCAACATCCAAGGCTGGGTTAAACTCGAAAAAGTTGACGGGTTTGAGACCGACCGTCATCTTTTCCGACGGCATCACGGGCCAGTCCTCAATCCGCGGATTGTGAGTCGACCCAAACGTGTGCCAGACCACAATATCTTCATTCCTCACAGCCGAGGATGCGCCTTGGTCTGCTTTGCGTCTCGCAATCATGGATGCCAGGCCCTCGCCTCCCTCGGACTGCATGGTGAAGCGACCTGCGGGAAAGAGCTCGTCGTCGTCATGGCGTGTCACCCACACGGCATGCTGCCCAAACTCGGATCGCTTGGCGTGGTAAGACTTGGGGTTGGCGAGGAGAAGCTGACTGTAGCAGGGCACAAGCTTGAATCCAACCGGTGTTTGGGTCACGCGGTTCAGCTTGTTTTCGTTGACAATCTTGAACACCCTGTTTCTGGAAAAGTCCAGATCCAGACCCTGTTCTGATTCAACAAATCTGGTCGTGGTGGTGTATCCGACGCCAAACGGATTATGCACGAGGGGGTCGTTGAGCGGCAGCGCCGATGATTCCTCGACTTGCAGAGAGTTGCGCTGGCCGTCAATGGATGGATCTATGCGAAGGCAGAACAGATGCTGGTGATATGGCGCGAGTACCCCTGGGCCGACAACCGTGCCGTACGGGACGTTGTCACCGAGGTTGATTGGTGCCGTGGACAGAATCCCCGTCGCTCGAACCTCGTAGTGTATGGACGCGTCTTGTCCAAGGTGAAAGGCAAATATGTATTCGTAGTTTGTGACTGTGACGACCGTCTGCAGCACGAGGATGCGCGACCGAGCAACGACTGCGTTTTGTGTGCGGAAATTGGTGTGCTTCCACAGGATGCCGTCGTCCTGCTCATGGCAGCACACCACGTTGGGCATCCTGAGCGGCTCCCCGGCGGCGGTGTTGTGCCAGGCGTCGAAATACTTGATGTGGCCGAGACAGTCGCACCCGAGCTTGAGGTTGTTGGCGTTGACTCCGGCGCCATCGTTGCCCAGGTCAAAGGCCCCCTTCCGCGGGTACGGAGCTCGAGGGTCGCCGTACGGCACAAACATCTCCGACAAGGACAATCTGTAGAAGAGGCTGCGGCCATGGTGGCGGATGTCGTGCAACGTGAGGCCCTCGCGGTAGTTGAATCCGACGTGAAACGTCCACTTCTCCCACTCAATCTGGCTTCCTCGACACGTGAAGGAAGGCCCTTCGGGCTGGACAATGTGATACGGCTTAGTCGTGTTGCGTGGCGGCGGTCTGAGGCTAGGGTGATATTCGCTAGACGCTTGGGGGTGAATCTTTTGTTGGTCGAAAGGCTGTGACGCATCACGAGTTCGCTCATCTGCCCTGCTAGGCAAATGATAGACTCGAGTGACCTCGAGGCGCTCCGACACCTCGGCGCAAAGCGAGAGCGGGTAGGCATAGTGGTTTGCGTCTGGGTTATCAACAAGCCTCAGATAGAACCAGCACTTTGCGCAGATTTAGCCAAAGCCAGCGTTTGCTGAGCGAGGCAGGGGCACGACACATACCATGGACACGCGTTGCGTCATGTCATTCATACCGTCTGTCGCATATGCCCACGGCTCGACACAGACGGTGCTGCCTGGCGGGAGACGCAGCTTTGCGATCTCGGCCTGAACTTGCTCATCTGCCAGGCACGCCTTTTCCACAGCCTGCATGTACTCTGGGTCAATGTACGAGTGTCTTCCCTTGAGTGGAATCGTCTCGACAACAGCACTCTTGTCCAAGTCGACAATCAACTCATGCAGCGCATTGGTCTCGTCTTTTTCTGCCGTGACTATCTGCACGCGAGCTTTTCTCGACAAGCGAAGCTGCGATGTAGGTCGCTCAAGGTACAGAAGGACTTGCCGCTTTGGAGGCTCTTGCAGGGTGATGTAGCGGAAGTTGAGTGCCATTTTGAGGCTGTCCTTGACAATCTCGGCGGCCTGTTTTGTGTCAGCCGGTACACATTGCGGGCTTGAGTCAATTGTAGCAGGGACCTGCCTTTGAGATCTCATGCGGCCCAAGAGGGTCAAAGGGGTGAGGTTGTAACATGTCCATGGTGTTTGTGAGGCTTGTACTCGCGACTCTGCCTGACATTGTCGATTCGCAAGGGCATCGATATATTTAGTACCTCGAGGCGCGCTGGTTCCGGCTTTTGTTTGTCGAATGGGGGGCTCCATGTCGTCACCATTCATGGTTGCTGGTTGCTCCAGTGCCTTGGTCCTCGGGCTGAAGCTCAGAGGGCGCCATTGGTGTCAAATGAGCGGCTCTCCACTTGGTATCTCGACTTGGTAGATGGGGAGTGAGCAGAAGAGGGGCAGGTGACGCCAAGATGGCCATGCCTTTGGCCATGCCTTTGGTCAAGGTAGGGGGAATAAATTGTTCAACGTGAGTGGTTGGGCTTTAGCATGCATCTGACATTGACAGAGCGACGCGTCAAACAGATTTGAAGTGTTGGCGCTCCAGCTGTGTCTGGTCCATTCCATGGTCCACTCCAACTGTCCCCAGGGCCAAGACCCCGTTCGCTCCATCTTTACCCCGCAGGCGTTCCTAGGTGGTCTCCAGTCCACATGCACAAAATTAAAATGCACAACACCATTCGACAGGGCCGAGATGCACCGCACAGACACCAGACCTCTTCACTAGAGATTGGCTGACCCATTGCCCCCAATTGATGCAACGCGCTGACCCAGACATTTGTTAACTCGCCCACCGTTCTGGCAAGATGGCGAGAAAAGTCTCGGCGTCTGAAATACTCCGCCACGCCAATCCAGATGATGCATGGGTCGTGGTTGACGGCAGCGTCTACGACATGACCGACTTTGCTGCGTCTCACCCGGGAGGCCCAGAGAGTACGTCCACGACCATCTGCCGAATCAATCCCGTCGTCTCCTAACACACACAGTTCAGTCATACATCGGTACTCGGGACGAGACGCCACTCTACCGTACATGGAGGTGCACGCGCCATCGCTCATAAAGTCGTCCCTTGACGCGAAATGTCACATTGGCATGCTCGACGAGTCCACCATAACGGAAGAGTGGACGGCGGCGAACAAACCCCCTCCTAAACAGGACCACTTGTCAGCAAAGCCTCAATTGGAGGACATTATCAACATTTACGACTTTGAACAGGCAGCCCGGGAGACATTCACCAAAAAGGCGTGGGCGTACATCAACGGCGCATCCAACGACAATATTACGCGAGATATCAACGTCGACACACTCAAGAAGATCTGGCTGCGCCCGCGAGTGATGAAGAATGTCGCACAAGTCAGTACCAAAACGACCCTGTTTGGATGCAAGCTCGATGCGCCCTTTTACGTTTCCCCGACGGGAGCGGCGCGCACGGCCGGCGACAAGGGAGAACTGGCCCTCGCTCAAGGCGCCGGGTCATCGGGCATCATCCACTGCATCTCCACGCCTGCGTCTTATCCCCATGATGAGATCCTGGAGTCGACTCCGCAGCACGCCTTCTTCCAACTCTACGTGGACAGGGACCGTGATAGATCTGCCAGATTGCTGCGCCAAATGAGCTCCAATGCCAAGGTAAAGGCCATATTTGTCACTGTTGATCTGCCCGTAGTCTCTAAACGAGAGGACGACGAGCGCGTCAAGTCAGAAAACACGGCAGAGAAGCGCTTCTCGTCTGGGCGGGACCAGAAAGGCGCCGGGCTCGCTCGACAGTCTGGCTCGTTTATCGACCCCGGGCTGACATGGGATGATGTCCCCTGGATTCGAGAGCACACTCACCTCCCTATCGTGATAAAGGGCATTCAGCGGTGGCAAGATGCCCAGACAGCATTGCGGCTCGGCTGCCAAGGAATCGTGGTTAGCAACCACGGAGGAAGGGCGGCTGACACGGCGCAACCGTCCATCGTCACCTTGCTGGAGCTGCATAGGAACTGCCCGGAGGTGTTTGAGTCCATGGAGGTTCTAATCGATGGCGGCTTCCGACGGGGCTCTGACATAGTCAAGGCGATATGCCTCGGGGCGTCGGCTGTGGGACTGGGAAGACCCTTCCTGTATGCAGTCAACTACGGCACTGCTGGTGTTGAGCATGCAGTTTCAAGTAAGGCCATAATCCTCATGCCCTGTTCAACCCTACAGTCCTAACACTGAGATCTAGTCTTGCGGGATGAAATTGAGACGGCCATGCGCCTTTGTGGGATGAGTGATCTGGTAGCCGATGCTAGCCCCGAATTTTTGAACACCGCAAATGTCGACCACCTTGTGTGTCACGGTGCGCATCCGTACGTCGGACGAATTAGAATGAGATCACGGTTGTAGGTGATGCTCCGTCGGGCTGTTTCCCTCCATAGCGGTCGAAAAACAACTAGATTCGTGCTGGGCGAAAGCATAATGTTGCGTTTGGAAGTTTGATACACCGCTGCAGTTGCCTTTGGATATTATTGAGCCACGTTAGCGCAGGATATGTCTGTTTAGACAACCGAGTCTAGTGTTTACATGAACATCTTTCACCTTCCCTCTCTACTCAAGTCTGCCTCTAGCATGGCTGACTAGATAAGCTCTACGCAGTGACAGTACCAATAATCAGGTGTTTGGTGAAGATTGATGCCAAGAGTCGGGAGTCTGAATAGTTTAGATTTCAATAACAAAGTTGGAAGGGGGTCTACATGAAGTAAATATCGATACACTAAACCAATAAGTCGACACAGCAGCCGGAATGCCCACCGAATTAATGCCTGCCTCTCAAAGTTCCATCTCCTTTGGAGCACTGCCCGGCTCCGACGTTCCGGGACACCAGCACTTTGCAAGATACTAGGAACCGGCGCTAATCTCTTAAATGCAGGCCATGGGCCATGTTCTCTAAAAATAATCGCCTCATGGCCAAGGTGGTCATTGAACCCATTCTTCAAGCTAACGTGTGCTTGGAAACACCAAACCCCTCTTATAGCAGCCGCAATGACACATCCTTTGGAGCCCTGGGCTATGCGGCTGACCGAGGGTGTTTTCGCCATGAAATGCAGTCCGACAAAGGGGCCGTCGATGGTAGAGAAACAGCATTATTATGTCGTGGCAATGGATATCGGTCTGACTCGTTGTCCCTTAGACTCTTTTACTGGTACCAATGACTGCGTTCATATACACCGCAAGGAAGGTCTTGTATAACTGGGGACCTCTTCGAAATTATACCCCAGGTATCTCTCCATGTAGATTAATCGCAAGTCAGGCCAGTCTAGGGCCATGTTGGTTCGTTCAGCTTCCCGCAATGGCTGACGCGTGCGGCTAAACTAACACGTTGAAGTAATCACAACGTTTTCTATCAGGACGAAACATTTAGCATCCTGCTATTCGCGGGCATTCATGAGCGTGGCGTAATCGCCTATATTTTTCGTCTCGCTCCTCTGCTCGATTTCGGCCGTTAAAGATCCACGGTATCGCAAGGTGTCGGAGGTCAATCTGGGGTGAGGGCTTATAGCCAGACTTGGCATGCTGGCTTGATGTCTGCTTGTTTATCGGTCAGCAGAACAATAAGTAATTTGTTCACGATAGTCGGTGTGCAGGTTATCAACTGGGATGCACGGTTCGTGCAAAACTCATCCACTAAGCCGCTTTACACCAAGTTTACCCCTTGTATAGGCAAACTTGATTCAGGTAAAGTAAAAACGGATCTTGAAGGCGATGAAATGTACAACCCCAACCTTTATTTATATATCTCATGTACTCTAGTACAGCGCTCTAGGACGGCAGCTATGCATACATGATTTTGTGCAAGTCATTCACTGCATTTCTTCCTCTTCAGGTTGACATATGATCGTATCTAGTGTCTTTTGTGTAAAGTTCAACTTGCCTTGCTATTATTTTAGATAACCTAACTTTATATGCTTCTACCAAGTTTAGTCAAGCAGGACCAAGAGCTATAGGAGCTAAAGTTGAGCATTACCAAGTTCAATACGACATGTCCTTCTCAAACCCTCTTATATAGAGAAAAGAGAGAAGCTCTATACAGGATGCGCATTTACACATAAAATTCACAATGTAGCTAGGGTTGAATACTAAAACTGGAAACATAATAGTGAAATCCGGCCCAGGACCTAGTGTTTTACTAGTGTGTGGTGTAGACGACTTTTGAGGCACCGCCCTGTTCAAATAACAATAACAAGTGTCTCAGGTCTAGTTACAGCTTTTCAAGAGCTGCTAGCGGCTATCCGGCACTAAGATGACGGCTGTCATGAAACAAGGGCCAACAGCCGGCCCGATCATCTTCATTCCATAAAACGCCCCCTTGTCCTGAAACACTTGCACGTGGATGCGCTAACTGGCACCTTTTCTTCTGTTTTCTTTCCCTTTGATTTCCAAAACAGGAAAATTAGTTGGATACATTATGAGTTTTTAGTATATTGCTGCTTTGAGGGCTTAAGGGCTAAGGGCGTAAGGGCCTATGACACAGACGAGTGCCTATGAGGCATTTTGTAAGATTGCGACGTCAACCCATGCCCCCCACAATGAGCATATAGAGAGCCAAAAAAGTATTGCAGGCTGGAGACCATCTCTCTTCACAAAAATGGGCAACATAGTTCCACTCTACTCTACAGCTCGAATTATAAATGCTGGACCGCGAAATCACAGCTCCCACCCGTGCTGTTGAAACGCTTGATTTCAACAATAAACACAAGAGATGCGGGCCCTGATGATGTTTAGTCTTGGATGTCAATCTCTAATGTATGATTAACTTATATAATTAATGCGAATCAAATTCTGGCCGACTATATAAAAGCATTGCACAAATCACGTACAATAAAATATCAGGGAAACGTCCCAGCCTAACGTCTCTGGGATAATACTGGACTCACATGCTTTCTTCTTGTTACTTCACTTTCATTTCGCATTAGTATATCAGTAAGAAGCTTCTTTGACGGCAGCCTTCTCGGCAGCATATGGAACTCTTGATTGAATCCCCGAAGAGTCTGAACCTATTGCTTTGGTTGTTGCTCACATTTCTTGGTATTTGAAAGAAGACAATGATGAAGTTGCCCGAAATATCACATGGAAAGAGATGTTATTGTGGCAACATCTCCAGGCACCCGAAAGCATGATGCCACGTGAAGAAACACAATTTGAAGCGCCGCATGTTCTCGAATTTCTCTAATACGCCACGTCGTCGTCCCACTACATGCGTTCGGACATGTTGCCAGCTTGGTATTAGTGTGACTTGTGGGGCCAGAGGATCGGTGCAACGTCATTAACGCCGGTATTCGTTGGACTGAGGCCTTTAGAAAGAAAGTGACACCGTACCCTCGGGTATGCGCTCCTTGTCCAATATCACTGCATCAATCTCTCCAGTTGCTGTTCCCTACCCAGATACTTTGGCGTTTATTTTGCGTCGCTTGATTCATTTATCTACTGTCGCCAGTCAAGGTCGGTCCATGTGAATAAGCCGGGTTGATATTTGCTCCGGTGTGATATTATAACAGCCTCACACATCCGCTGCACATATTGGGCGTTTACTTGACTCCATTCGTTTCTCATAGTATCTGTTAGCATTCGCAAGCTTATGCCATGCAGATGCCCCGAACTAGGCCAGTGCCACCATTCGTGGTGGGGGAGAATTCGCCAACTATCGCGTTCGATATATGAAAGTCTGTATTGAGTGATAATGTCAAAGCAACTCCGTTCTACCCGGCCTGACGGAGACCTCGGCGGTATATTCCTGCAAGGTGCTGGTGTACAGTATAGAGTTATCACAATCTTTTCCGAGGGGGGATAGAAGTCGTGTGGTTCAACATGCAATTCGGACAACTTACCGAAGTGCTTTGACTGTGAGACAGAATGAACTTGGGATCTTCCATGTGAATGTTTAGGCTCTTGGATGCGTTTACCCCTTCCTCAGACGGCTCAAATTTGCAATGGTTTGCGCGCCCTGGTAGCCACTATCCCGCTTTGCCTTTGCTAAATTGCCCTAAAACGCTACGAGCAGTTGTAGGCTGAAGTACCAAGATGGCTTTTGTGCTGAGATGGTAATCCTTTAGTCAAGGTATTACTCTAAATACGGAGCCAATGCTTGCTTCTTGATTAAATCACATATATCAACAACTTGAGGGTTTTTGGAACAAAACCCTCCCATGTAATAAAGTTTGTAATCTAGGATCAAGCTCTTCATGCCGTCGTATATGGGCTTATTGCCTCGGATCACAACAATTGTTTGAGTGATTGCAATTGTCCAGGACAGGCAGCGCAGAACGGATTTGCCGCTTCGGCAGAATCACCGAACCTGCAGATTCAAATGCTGGGCCGTAGTTGTCCGAGAGCTAGTTATCCAACCAAGGCACCCTTTCAACGTAGATTCAGGGACAAGAGGCCACAATATTGTCGCACTTTAAAGAAGATGGTCGTCATCAAAACCTCACCGGCTATTTTCTGAGTGATAAAAACATGTGCGTTGGCTCAACCCTGGCTTTGATTACCGAGGCTTTGTAACCCAACCCTGCCAGCAGATGGTGGGTTATGGTCACAAGGGCTGATCCCTAACATTGGGTTGGGGATACTCGGACATGGTGCCTATAATGGACAAATCAGTACAACAACCTGGATCTGGGGTAAGGCAGGGGTGGTTACTGCGGGGTGCAAAGGTGGAGGCTGCCCATTCCAGATTGGAAACAAGGGAGCAGGAGCGCTGACAGACCGCTGGTTCAGGCGGCGGAGCTGACAACTTGTTGAAAAGTTGAGGGTTTTGACCTGGGCACTGCGTGCAATCTGCAAGCATGAGGTCAGCTACTTTGCGCTGTGGGAGAAACGCAAAGGGAAAGATGGGAGGCATGCCTTCAGTGTCGTGGGCAGCATTTCGTGGGCAGCATTCCATGTGCGTAGGCCCGATATCCAATTTTTAATTGGAGCACATGATGAGTCCTATGATGGGTTTGCAGGGGTGCTGTCCGAGAAAAGACTCAGATGATTCCCGTCAACACATTAGCCGTGGTTGGAGCCTCCTTGTGCCAGTATTGCAGCGCACTGAAACGTTGTGGGACGCCCATGGCGCAACCCACTTACTGTCAATGCAAGAACGTTCTTAGCGCCGGGAGATCTGCCAATCCTGGCAGACCATCTTGGTGGAAAGACACATGCTGGCTCCTATACGCGCCCGATTGATGCGGGATAGTTGATCCCAGCCTACCTTCCTGTTGGAGTAACGGACTTGGTGTATTATGTTGTTTGAGACTATATGTTATACATGGTTAGAAGAGTATAAAATGCTGTTATACCCGTTGGTCAGTTTTGTTTCTTGGAAAGAGCAGGCCAGGCTCCTACCGCTTCAAGAGAGTCAGCAAAAGCCGCCCTCTATCAACACGTACTTGCATTCCCATATTTTCGCCTGAATTGCAAACGCTTGTCACGTCTAAGAAAAAATGCGTTTCTCAACGATTGTTCTCGCCGCCCTTTCCTGTGGCTTTGGCGTGGCGGTTCCGGTGTCTGACTTGGAATACACGCCCATTTCCAAGCGCGACTTCAACATCAATGCCTTTCTGGCCATGATAGTGGAGCTTTTCCCCGTCAACGTGACAGTCAATGGGATTTGCAGTGCGTTGGGGGTCGGTGAAAAGGCTCTAGCGGCAGCATTCGGACTCAACATCAATGCCAATAGCAACAAGTGTGCCGACGTTACGGTTGTCTTCGCGCGAGGTACCTGTGATCCCGGCAATGTTGGTGCTCTGGTTGGACCGCCCTTTTTGAATGCGGTGAAAAGTGCCATTGGGTCTTCAAAGTCGGTCACATTTCAGGGCGTCGAGTATCCTGCAAGTGTTGATGGCTATCTGACAGCCGACCCAGCCGCTGGCGTTACCATGTGAGTGAACATGGCAAGGCCCCCATCGGAGGCCCATAGTATGTGCTGATAAAAGGTTCCCAGGGCAAAAATAGTAACTGATACCATTTCTAACTGCCCCAACACCGAGTTCGTATTAAGCGGCTACTCCCAGGGGGGCTTTGCCGTTCATAATGCTGCCAAGAACCTCGGGGCTAGTGGCATGTCCAAAGTCAAGGCTGTGGTCATTTTTGGAGATCCAATGTCCAAGCAAGCTGTTCAGGGTATTGATTCCAGCCGGGTAAAGATTGTTTGCCACCAGGGAGACAATATCTGTGACGCAGGTCCAATCGTCACGCTCCAGCACATCACATATGCGGAGGATGCGGGCTCGGCTGCTGCGTTTGTGGTATCGAAGCTGTAGAGGAGTTTGGAGCATTCGAGAGTGTCGTATATTTCTTGTTCATGCAGCCGGAATGCATGGCCAGGCCTGTGCACGCCGAGTACATAGTTGTAAAGAAGGTTCCATCATTATGTGGCCAAGCCTGCTGCGAGAAGACAGTCTGAAACTTGTACATCCCAGTAGCCAATCGATTCAAGTGTAGTGGACGAAAGTATGTGGATCGTTTCGGAAAGTAAAATGTGAAAAGTGCTCGCGTAGCTTCATGAATCTGCGTAGCAGTCAGGTGAAAGGGACCGGGAGACCACCTGCATGTGCCAGCTGTCGACACACGGCATAGCGCTTGCCAACTGTCGGAGATGGACTCAAGTGCTCTCTACTTTTCTGCGCCTGCACGTCTACGGGGCAGCCTAGAGCAGTGCTGCCATGGAAGTATGGTCTTCCCACAACTTGTGGTCTAGGCGCAACTTCAGACGGGTTACGGAATGACCAGATACGCCTATCACTCCCCATGTCTCTAGTAGACCCAAAAGAGAGAAATATAGAAAAAGCTCATTCTTTCTTCTAAACTGCTCGCATTAATTTCACGGTATTCTTGCGACCCTAAGCTGTTTAGATTAAATTTCTTTTACTACCAAATATAGCTTAAATAGTAAAACAGGGAAAATACTTACATTAAAAGAGATAATTTAGACGTAGCTAAGCGTGGGTGTAGAGCAAGGTCAGAGGGTAGCAAAATACTACAGTGAGATGGAACAGGACAGGTTAGGTAAGCCGAGCAGCACAGCGTCTCCGCATGTGCAACACTTGACATCAACTTTATGCTTGCCCATCGGCGTCAGGTGCCAGGCCTGTCGTCTGGCTTGACAACCCCAGATCAAGCACCCACAACCTGCACGGCCCGTCCACCCATCAACCACCCGGAGTTTTTGCCTTGTCCTGGCCCCTGGGGCTGAATCCTCACTTCACTCCTCAATTTAAACGCCACTGGCTGCTGGTCCCGCATGGCATCTTGGCCCGCCTTCTTCCTACTGTAACAGAAGACTTGTTTCTTCAAGACACAATCATGTCAGACGACGCGCAGCCCGTCATCATCGTTGGCCACGGCCTGGCTGGCCTTGTCGCCGCCTACGAGCTGTCGAAGCGCAAGGTCCCCACCATCATTGTCGACCAGGAAAATGCCAACAACATTGGTGGCCAAGCCTTCTGGTCCCTCGGCGGCCTCTTCATTGTCAACTCGGCCGAGCAGCGAGCGCGCGGCATTAAAGACTCGCGCGAGCTGGCAATGCAGGATTGGTTAAACTCGGCGCAGTTTGACCGCGAACACGAGGACCACTGGCCGCGACAGTGGGCAAAGGCTTTTGTCGACTTTGCTACAGACGAAATGGAAGGTTACGTCAAAGGCCTTGGCCTGGGCTTCATGTCCAATGTTGGGTGGGCAGAGAGAGGCGACGGGAGGGCAGATGGCCATGGCAACTCGGTGCCGAGGTTCCATCTTACGTGGGGCACAGGGCCCGAGGTGGTTCGCATCTTCAAGGAGCCCGTGTTGAAGGCCGAGAAGGAGGGCGTTATCCAATTCAAGCATCGCCATGCCGTTGACGAAATCATTCTTGACGAAAAGACGGGCAGAGCCGTCGGTGTCAAGGGCCGCATCCTGGAGGAGGATGACGCCCTGCGAGGCGTCAAGTCATCGCGCAATGCCATTGACACGTTCGAGCTTCGAGGCGCCGCCGTCCTAGTGTCGTCTGGTGGCATCGGCGGCAACGTTGAGGCCGTCAAGGCATCGTGGCCGGTTGACAGACTCGGGTCCAAGGTCCCCGAACACTTTGTGGTGGGTGTGCCGGCTCACGTCGACGGGCGCATGGTGGATATCTCGGAACGGGCTGGAGCGCATCTCATCAACCGCGACCGCATGTGGCATTACACCGAGGGTTTGCAGAACTGGAATTCCATCTGGCCCGAGCACGGCATCCGCATCATTGCCGCCCCGTCATCTCTGTGGCTGGACGCCTCGGGCAAAAGGCTGCCGCCATTCCTGTTTCCCGGCTCGGACACTCTGGGAACCCTGAAGCACATCTGCCGTACCGGCCATGATTACACGTGGTTCGTCCTGAACCAGAACATTATTGCCAAGGAGTTTGGCCTGTCGGGTTCTGAGCAAAATCCGGACATAACAGGCAAGAGCATTTGGCAACTTCTCGGACGAATCTTCAGCGGCAAGGGACCAGTGCCCGTGCAAAACTTTATGAAGCATGGCAAGGACTTTGTTGTCAAAGATACCCTCGAAGAGCTGGTCAAGGGCATGAACGAGCTCGCCGCAGAGCGAAACGGACCGTCGCTGGAGTTGGACGACATCAAGAAGGTTATCGACACGAGAGACTCTCAGTTCGACAACCCATACTCCAAGGACGCGCAAGCCATGCTGATCAACAACGGCCGGCTGTACTGGTCAGACAAGCTGTCGCGAATCGCGAAGCCACAAAAGATTCTGGATAAAGCAAAGGGGCCGCTCATCGCCGTGCGCCTGAACCTGCTTACGCGCAAGACTTTGGGAGGGATTGAGACCAACTTGCAGAGCAACGTGATGCGTGCTGACGGAACCGCGTTCCCCGGCCTCTATGCAGCTGGTGAGGTGGCCGGCTTCGGGGGTGGCGGTGTCCACGGCTACAACTCGTTGGAGGGCACCTTCTTGGGAGGGTGCATCTTTTCTGGTCGGGCTGCTGGACGAGCCATGGCGGATGAAGTTGCGGGGGCTGAGAGAGCACAGGCTCGGCTGTGAGATGGGACGTTTGTACGGCACTCTGGGGACTTGACGAGCTACTCGTATACATTAATTTGACCTTCACATAGCATGTACCGTTGATGCAGCCAGACGAAACATGCGTCTTCCTCGACCTTTTATCGCAATGCAACTCCTACCTATGAATATAGCCTTACCAAACAGAGATTCTTCTTGTTTGATGTATAATTAGAAAATGGCGACAAGGCACTTGCAAGATTGCAAGATTACCTCGTGTCTACAAATTTGCAGTGGGCAGCAAAGGGTGGCCGTCCTTGGACGTCATGGTGTACCAATGCTTCCATGAACTTTTGCCTTCATGTTGCTTTGTGTATATTTAAAAAGCTTCTTGCCTTGCCCTTCCATCTCAGCAGGCCACGAGAAGCACCGCAGTTCAACATGCACAGTGGTCCACGAAACGGGTTTGCCTTGCCGTGTAGCGTCAGTCTTGCCCAAGTGCTCACAGTGCGCTCGTCAGGGTAGCACAGGTGTTGCGCCTGCCTCTGTCACGCATACGCGAGGATCCACGTGTGTCGGAAATGAGCGGTACTTGAAGGATGGGCTGTTTGGTTGGTTGGGGCATTCTAGAAGCTTGCCCTGGGATGGATGCCCGACGCAATACGGACAAACAGGGCAGCAACACGACGCTTTGGGTGGCGTGTTTCCCTTTTGAAAAGTGGATGTGAGTTGTGGGCGTGGGCGTGTTGGCTGTTGGCTGTTGGCTGCTAATTTGACCGGGTGATGGCCGGAGATGAATGCATCAAGATGACGGATAGCGGCCTTCTGAACGTCTGGGGACCAGTATTTTGGTGGCTGTCCAAGCGACGGGATGGGCGGGCCAATGTTCTGGCCAATCAAAAAAGCATGGACAATACGCATGCCTGTCGGCCCCATTGTGTCTTTTTCCCCACTTCCACTCATCTTCCACATCTGCCCTTTGTTCTTCCCCATCCGTCGACGTCTGTTCCTTCATGCTTCGTAGCCAACAAATGCTCTATTGGCACCGCAGCAACAGGCCACCTACACCGCCGCGTCGCTAGGCCAACTCAATTCTGTATGGCAAGTTGCCCTCTGACGTAGTAACCGGACCGCACTGCTCGTCTGTTGCCCCTGCTTCCTCGTGTTTGGGTCTCAACTGACCCGTATTCTCGTGAAAAAGGCTCCCCATTCAGCAACACCAACCCGAGAATGGCAACTGATCAGCCCAACGTGCTGCGCTTGACGCAATGTCTCACCTGCCGCCTGTGCCACTCCACTTGGGCAATGCCGGCGTGGCTGGTTGCTAGAATTTAAAGATTGCCACCAGGGCGTGACTGCCGCTGCCAATGCCGTTGCAGGTGCTGTGCCGCGTCACAGCAGCCATAAATAAAAGGAAACCGTCTGCTTGCTGCCCGCCGCTCGCTGCTCACTCTTTGCAACATCGCAGACAGTTATTACACCCGCCCAACACTCGTGTATCTTACTTGCAAAACTCGATCCAGTCACGATGCGTTTGTCTGCAATCCTTGGCCTTGCCGGCCTGGCTGCTGCCTCGCCTGTCAGTCTTGAGACTCTTGACACTCGCGATGCCCCGACAGCCACTCCTCCAACCGCCAGGTCAAAGGGCTTCAATCTCGTCGTCAACGTGACAGATCTGTCACGCGACTTCTCTCCCTCGGTCCACCAGAAATACGTCAACACCATCCATATCGGAGCCGGCCAGTCCCTCCTCGGCGTTGGCGGCAAGGACGCCAATCCGCGCCTCTTCTACATCAACGGAACCCTCATCGAGTATCACTTTGCCAACTCGACGGTCCTCTCCGACGGCGGCACGCCGCTCACGCCGTGGGGAATTAGTCTCACAAAAGATCAAGGGTCTAATGTTGTCAGCACGGCCCACCTCGACGCGGGAAGCGGCCAAAGAGGCATCGGCCTGACCCGCTGGTCAGTCCCATACACATTCATGTATCCCGAGATGTACGCCATTTGCAACGAGAGCGTGCCCTACTACGGTGGCAGGAGCTTCATGATTGTCAAGCAAGTCAACTTGGACGGCCACGGAACGGAGCTGGTGCCCAAGGACTGCGTGCCCGTGCGCTTGTTCGCTCAGTGCGCCAAGCTCAACGATTTGCCGGCTGGTTCCATATCCAGCCACGAGTTTGCCTTTGAGACGGATTGCTACGAAGATGTTGCATCCATTGACTGGCCCGAGTACCGCCCTTGGTGAAGCAGCCTTGTATCAAGGCGCCTTGTTTTGGCATTGCTGTAATTCGACTTGGTGGCAAACTGATTTAATACGGCTGTATTCTCCGTCACTCCTGTAGCATCCATAGTAATAGCGTCAATAGTAATACTAGAATGATTATCGATGAAATCTTGTTACCTCACATGGCAGTCGTTTAATGGCAATGGTGATGTATGGGCCTGCTGCCATTCTTCTCCTGAGAGCTTCATTTTTTTCCCGTACTAATGGCATGGAACATGACGGGCTGTCATGGTGGCATGAACCCATGGGATTGTCAAGTATAAAATAACTGGACATTACGAGATGTGTCTGCTGAACCTTGAGGCTGCTACCGTGAGAAGGCATTGTCATGCTTTCATATCGACGTACATTCTCGCAAGGTCCGCGTGCAGATATGATTCCACGCCGTTGCAATTCTGCATAAGTACATAGGTACCGTCTGCAAAGCGCTTATCAGACATCAAGTACCCTAGTTTTGTGGTTTTCTTCTTCAGTTCATCACCAATAACTCGACACTTGGTCAGTCCTCATGCGCTTTCGGAGTGAATCAACTTATTCATATAGAGCATTGACCCTCTGCTTACGCTGTGACTGATTCTTGCCAGGTTTCCTTTCTATCCGACACTGATTAGGTAGTTGTAGAGACCCAAGTTTCTTTCTACCCGCTGATTAGGTAGTTGTGGAGACCCAAGTCTTGAGTTGTGTTTGAGGCCGTGAAGAGCGGCTGAATACATGGTTGCACGGGGCTGGTTTGCCAGGTTGTCGGCTCAGGTATGCATGTGTTGGAGTTTTTGCAAGTTTCAGTAGCCGTTTCTTTAAGACCTTTAGATGGCCACTCGTCGACACCATGTATTTAGTCTAAGACTCCTCGTTTATACAATAGTGGTATAATATTTAGGCCCAAACACACACTAACTGTGTGCCCCTTAAATAAAATCTGTAGTTTCAGTGTTTAGTGAAGTATATTTCCTTGTTCGTTCAGAATCAGATCAAGTGGTCAGAAGGTCTAATGTGTTATCGTCCTTGTTACGCGAGGAATCCGACTTGAGAGTGTTCTTCTGAGCAGAGCACCATATTAGCATAGGTAATATGCAAGCTATAATAGAAAATATAGTAAGCCCAAGTTAATAGTTTTAATAAATAGATTAAATAACTAGCTCCTCTCTCTTAATCGTCTGTGGTTCAGATTAAGCCTATTACGGGTGTCTTATGTGCCGGAATCCCTACAACTAGGCATGTAGGGAGTGACTTGAGGTTAAATTAGTATGATTAGGTCGAATGTTAAATGCGTAATAAGGGACAATATGAGGTGCAGTTCAGTCATGTGTAGATTGTTGATCTTTCTTCTGTTTATAGGTCAAGCTTGACCATTTATACGCTGTGTTGGTCACGGTACCTCAGTGTACTTGTCACGGTTTACATCATAACAGGTAGTTTTATACCTCTATAAGCAGGTTCTGCCTTGGTCCTTGGACAGAATCCACGGGAAGCTGTAGGCTTGTCATCTTGAAAGGAACAGAATATCAAAGACAAGTAAAGATTAAATAAACGAATGCCATGTGCGCAAAACTCCTTTATTCCTCCTCGACTGCGCACGGCACGCACGAGGGTGGTATTGCAAGTAACTAGAACAGGCTACTCCTTATACTAATATGACGACAGCAGAAGCTTCCGTGACCCTGTTCCTCCGCTCCGTCGTACCCTGGTGTGCGCGGTCTCTTGCACACAATACAACAGGTGTCGTATTGTCTGTCAGACTCACTCAGGTCTTGAATGCCCTGGACGCTACAGCGGCAATCAGCCGTCCAGTTAACCTCCTTCAAAGGCAACACTCCGCCAACAATGGATTTAACCGAACTCCTCCGACCGCGCACTCGACTACCCGGCTACATAAGCGATGACGTGCTCCTCAGTGGAGGGATCACAAAACCCTATTCTCAAACGGAATCCCTCCCGCCGGACATCCTGTGGGTCCGGAATGCCTGTACTTTTGGTTTACAAATTGCGCCATCACCGCGCACTCTTGCAAAGCACAGCAGGCATCAAGTCGTCCCAGGGGATCATCAGGCCAAGATGCTGCCGATGTTCGGCGGCCATCCGGCAGATGCGCTCACAGCATGTGTCTTGACATGAATCAGTACATGTTGGGCCCTCTTCCTCTCTCTCTCTCAGCATCTGTACTCTCTCTCTCAGCATCTGTACTCTCTCTGTAGAATCGAGTCGCTTGATTCATGAATCTGCCATGGCCGAAATACCCTCGACGCAAACCGTGCTGCTCCTGCACGCACCCAAGCAGAGCTACAGCGTCGTCGACGCCTACCCCGTTCCCGAGCTGCAGCACGAGTCTGAAATCCTGGTCGGCAACAGGGCCATTGGTTTGAACCCGATTGACTGGAAGGCGCCGTGAGTATGCGTGGTCTGCCCTGCCGTCTCGGAGGGTCACGGGGTCTCACGATTGGTAGTGATTTCGACTTTGGACTGCCGCAACTGCCGTATATCGCAGGGCGAGAACTGGCCGGGGTGGTGGTCAAAGTTGCGGCCCGAGGCGGGACGTGGAAGATTGGCGATAGAGTAGGTCAAAGGGCGTTCCCTTTGCCGCCGTCGTCTTGCTGACGTGTCTCGCGCAAACTAGGTGGCCGTCATTTCCACCGACTACCGCGACCTGCGCAAGGGCGCGTACCAAGAGTTTGTCGTGGCCCAGAGCCACACGGTTGTGCGACTCCCGCCGCACATGTCGTTCGAGCAGGGCTCGACCTTTGGCGTGGCGTTTGCCGCCGCGTCTCTCGCGCTGGGGGTGTCGCTGGGCGTGGACTTTTCCAAGGTGCTCGGCGGGCCGGACCTGTATCAGGCAGTGCGTGACCTCGGCCCGGAGCGGCTTCCGCAGGATACCGTCGCCGAGTGTCTCTCCGGTGTCGAGGCCGACGAGAGGCCGGTGCCCGGCGACTGGCTTGTTGTTTGGGGCGGTAAGCACACAAGGTCTGCTTTCTCTCATTTTTGGCTGATGACCCCCAGGCTCTGCAACATCGGCAAACCTTGCCATTCAGCTGGCCAAGCTCGCCGGACTCCAGGTGGCCGTGGTCGTGGACAGCGCGAAACACGGCTTCCGCCTGTCGAACCACGCCGTCATCCGTCCGGGCATGATCATAGACAGCCACGACCCGAGGCGCGCGGTCGACATCCTGAGGGCAAGCAAGGGGGGCCGCATCAAGTACGGCCTCGACACGCGCGGCCCCGAATCGGCAGCTCATCTCCTCGAGGCGCTGAGGGAGCCCCGCGATGCCGCCTCGCTGATTTCCCCCCCGGGCTCGCCGAGCCTGCCGGGCAAGGCAAGAGGCCACCTGGTAGGCCTCACCGGGCTGCCCAAGAACTACCAAGGCAAGGACGTGCTGCTGCACACGGTGCCCATCAAGCTGTTCCACCAGGTAGAGGCCATTGGCGCCTCGCTCGTTGCCTGGGCGGGAGAGCTGCTGGAGAAGAAGCTCCTCTTCCCGCCGGACATTGTGGACACGGAACACGGGCTGGAGAGGGTCAACGCGGCGCTGGATCGCATGCGCAATGGCGAGATAAGTGGCGGCAAACTGGTGGTAAGGGTATAGACGGCGCGGCTCTTTTTCTTCTTGCAATAGGACGGTTGGCTGTGGTTCATCGTCTTTAGCTTCTCTTACGGAAAGATTCTAGGCTCATGCATGATGAATGCCATTTCCAAGGTGTGCCTTTGGAAACTAGCTGGCGCATTGACGCCTTGAATACTAAACTTGGCGTCTGAAGCTTATCAGATGCCAGACTGCTGTGCAACACTTGCAACACTTTTGACGGTTCGTTGAACATGTGTCTGTCAACTCTATTGATGGCATGTACCCCAATGACATGATGTTCCTCAGTGTCGGTTCTGGCAAATTGTACCATATGGGAACAGCAGTCAATGGCCTCGACTAGTTACCTGTCAAGACGGAACCATTTCTGCAACCCGCGCCAAGTCGCAATAAGCAGCACAAGAGTCTCTAGAGACGACCCCAATCGGACACAACTCTCGTGGGCCATGATGTAGGCGCATGGTCATGACGGACATGGATGTCATGTTGACCGCATAAAGGGCGCAAAAGGAGCTTGCCTGGAATGCCTGTTGGTCCGCATGTGTCCATCTATGCATATAATGTTCACCCGGAAGCTTGTTAGGCTCACATGATTGGGCTTAAACTTTGAGTGGCATGACGGAACAATGCATTGTGCCAATGACCACGCATCTAATGCTCAAAGACGACTGCATTTTCAAACTAGACGAACAAGGAGGGCACATTGGGCACTGTTTAACTGCAGTGGCTGGGTTTTCGGCATGCATGCCATGCCCTCGCAGTCAGTCACGCGACCAACGCCGCTTCTTGTAAAAGAGAGGGATGATGGCCTCCCTCGACTTGATTCACATCGCCTGCAACTGGGAGGCAATCATTTCCCTTATAGGCAGGTTAGCTCTCCCTCGCGCGTGAATCACGCATCTCGTGCGAGGGAGCAGGCAGACAAGTGGGTAATGTAGCGGTGGGAGAAGAAGAAAGGAAATCCCGTCACACGAATCACCCAGCATCGGCACAAGACTTCTGTGGAGTCGCGAGGGCATAACTCGGACATGAGCAATGCGGCCGACGTTGCTCGCATTTGCTATCTGAAGTTGCAATCGAGATTAACGTGGTTCCAATGGACTAGACTGGGTAAAGGCCCGACAAAGGGCCACGCTTAGATGCTTGTGGGTGATCTGCAATGTTGCAGCGTCGCTCATGACTCTTGTCCGCATCTTGTTCCCCCCACAACTTGCATCTCACTGAAACATACCCCGCATGCCAATTGTAGAAAAGGCAAGTGTGCATATCGATATGTGCTCCATGTCCCTCAAGGTCTGCCTTGGCGCGCCAGTCGGAGCACAACATGTCTTGCCGGGTCGACAGGGACTTGCTCTGCTCCGGTATCCCCGAGTGTTGCGGCGTTGGTTGCCATTCATACGACTTGGGTGAAGCGAGGGATGCCCATGGCGACATCCGACATTGGAAGCGTCTCAGCCTCGAAGGAACATGTTTGTTTCCCGCTCCAATTAGCATGCCGTATCCCGTCTGTCCGCTGTTCGTGATCGGCGGTCTTGCCTGTCGACGCGGCCAAGACGAGGGCGATGGAGAGGGTTGACGAAGAGGAAGCCTGGTGGGTTGCAGCAACAAGCTTCTTACCTCTGGCCCAGTGCCATTAACCAGTTGATGCCTAGACATGATGTTGATACAGGCCAAGGTGTGTTTGACATGAACCTAAAATGACACCTTTGCTTGTAGACTGCAATTCTGACGGGAGCTGCCATGCAGTTGGCCAAAAGGAGCAAGAACCCGGTGCTCGTTACACACAAAAGTGCTAGACGTGCTGCAAGCTAGCATCGTCAAGCATCTAGCTGCTTTTGGGCTCACGCAGCCATGTCCTGCTATTGTCCCCTCTGCTTCGACTATATAGAGGCCCGATGCCCCGGATGCAGCGAGATGAAGACACCACGGCCCCTTCATTTCCCACAGCGTATACTCTGCCATGACCATGCAGCGGCTACACCAAGTCCTTTTGGGCTGCGCGTCCCTGTTCCACGCCATCGGGACCAGCCGGGCGAGCGGCACCCCGACGCCGTACAAGGTTCAGACGCCGCCCCTGGACACGGAGTGGACGTACAAGGTCGGGACGAACCCGTGGGCGGAGCATCCTCGCCCCCAGCTTCGCCGCGACGAATGGCGCAACCTCAACGGCATATGGACGTACCAGGCCGCCGGCCAGGACTACACGCTCTCGGGCCCGCCCGAGGCGGCGGTGCTCGGGCGCGAAATCATGATCCCGTCGTGCGTGGAGAGCGGCCTCTCGGGCATCCAGGAGACCAACCCGACCAACATGTGGTTCGCGCGCTCCTTCACGCCCCCGGACGGGTGGAAGAACCAGACGGTGCTGCTCAACTTTGAGGCCGCAGACTACGAGGCCACCGTCTTCCTCAACGGCGTCCGCGTCGGGCACAACGTCGGCGGGTACTTTCGCTTCACCATTGACGTGACGCGGAATCTCGACTGGGGCCGGGACAACAAGCTGTAAGTAAGTGCGATGCATCCCGCTCCTGTGCCGAGGCGGCTGACGGGTGCCAGGTCCGTCTTTGTGCGCGACCCGACGGACGGCGACGTCATCCCCGTTGGAAAGCAGACCAGGAACCCCAGCCACATCTTCTACCGCGCGTGCTCGGGCATCTGGCAGACGGTGTGGATGGAGAGCGTGCCGCCGAATCACATTTCGCAGCTCGACGTGTCTGCGGGCGCCGACGGCGTTGGTAAGCAAACTCCTGTGATGTGCAGTGTGAGTGTGCTGACGGACCCAGTCCGGGTAACGGCGCACACCACGGAGCAGAGGGGCTCCGCCGTCAAAGTCTCCGTCATCGACCCCGCGGGCCGCATCGTCGCCGAGGGCTCGGGCCCGTCCGACGCCGAATTCAAGCTCAGGGTGCACTCGCCCCGGCTGTGGTCGCCCGCGTCGCCCACGCTGTACAACCTGACCGTCGTCATGGGCCGCGACGAGGTGCACAGCTACACCGGTTTCCGCACCGTTTCCAGGGGCCTCGTCGACGGCGTCATGCGCCCGCTCCTCAACGGCGAGTTCACCTTTATGCTTGGCACCCTGGACCAGGGCTTCTGGCCCGACGGCCTCTACCTGCCCCCGAACCGCGAGGCCATGACGTACGACCTCAAGATGCTCAAGAGCCTGGGCTTCAACATGCTCCGGAAACATGTGAGTCTGCCCCCCAACCCCTGAGAGTCTGTGACTCTGCCCTGACCCCCGCAGATCAAGGTCGAGCCGGACCTGTTCTACCGCGCCTGCGACGAGATTGGCCTCATGGTGCTGCAGGACATGCCCAGCCTCCCCGCGGACGGCGGCAGGCCCCCCAACCCCGACCAGCAGGCCGAGTTCCAGCGACAGCTCGAGATTCTCGTCAACGAGCACAAGAGCTACACGTCCATCGTCACATGGGTACGTCTGCCTGCACAGGCGCGCCGACAGGACGAGGAATGCTGACCACCCCCCGAAAGATCATCTACAACGAGGGCTGGGGACAGCTCAGGGGCCCCCCTTATCCCGAGGGCCCCCTCACCGATCTCGTGCGCAGCATTGATCCCACTAGACTCGTCAACTCCGTTACTGGCTGGAACGACCACGGCTTCGGCGACTATTCGGTGCGCGCCTCTCCTCGTCTAGACGACGACACCCAGCTGCTGCTAACCCCCCTGCTAGGATAACCACCATTACGCCAACCCGCAGTGCGGTACGCCCTTCTACTCGACCGCCTCGTCGCCCCACGACCCAAAGAGAATCGGCTTCCAGGGAGAGTTCGGCGGTATCGGACACAACGTGTCGATTGAGCAGTACGTCGCTAACCGTCCCCCGTCCCCCGTGCTCCGTTCCGTGTGTGCCTGCTTTGCCAACAAAGTCCGTGTCCTCTAGTCTCTGGAACGTGCAACAGGCCATCGACACCGTCAACCAGACGTACGAACTCAACGCCGACTTGGACTCGTACAACTACCGCGCCTCCATCCTGTTCCGAGAGTTCACCGACCAGGTGCG
The DNA here is from genome assembly GCA_020975405.1 of Keithomyces neogunnii. NCBI lineage: Eukaryota > Fungi > Ascomycota > Sordariomycetes > Hypocreales > Clavicipitaceae > Keithomyces > Keithomyces neogunnii. The sequence continues at coordinate 4,184,612 of JAIOWQ010000002.1, read as the reverse complement.
CCTCTATTCCTGCAGCGGAGGCGTCTGGACCCAGACGACGGATGTCGAGGGCGAGGTCAATGGCCTGTACACATATGATCGCCGCGTCCTCCGCCCCGACGCCGACAAGTGGAAGTCATACATCCAGCTGCTGTATGCCACTGCTCACCAGCGAGGTGGAGCAAAGCCGCCTGCGTAAGACTGCCTCTGCTGCCCCATTGCGTTCGTACCACCACCCGACTAGTGGGCAAGTAGCTTGGACGGCGCACCATCTCACAGACATCATTGATCTTGGCTCGCCGTCTCGACTGTTTTACGAGCTTCATATCTTCCTCATCGCAGTAAAAGATAATATATTACTATCATGGGGTGTCCTATACCAAGCCTTGCATCATGCTAGACAAACGCTACTTCTGGCGGCCCCCATGTCCCTTGTTCAACATGCCAACTCCCAAGTGCCAAGCTTGTCATGCGTCCCTGTGCAATTTCTCACTCAAAGGGAATGGCCTGCACAACCCACACTTACTTAGCGTAGCCGTTGGCCTTGACCCAAGCAGCGACATCTTCTCTGTCGCGAGAGAGCCACGATATCTTAGACCGGATAGCATCTCTGCTCTGAGCAAGCGACTGATCATAGCCACTGTTGTTCTTGGATTCAAAAAACTTGTTAACCCGGTCAAGCTGTTCCTGGCATGTGAATCCAGAAGTCATGATATTGACAACGTGGCCGAGCATCGACAGGCTGGGAGGCAACTTCTCATAGATTGTTTCCCAGTTCTTCTCCAAGTACTCATACAGCGCCTCGATACCCTCGGCATGAGCTCGCAGGCCAATAATGGGCAGGAATACGTCTTGATCCTTCACGTCGGCGCTGAAAAGCAAACCAAGCGTGCGCTTGATGAGCTCGGGGTGTTTGGCCCGGCCCAAGCTGCGGAGACACGTGTTGCGTTCGTCCGAGTTGGATGAAGATCGGTAAAAGTTGAGAATCTTGTCATACTGTTTTTGTTTCCAATTAACATTTCAACACTCTCATGTGCCTTGGCTGATAGCATCAATTTGGAAATCTTACCTCATCTTCGCCACCATATCTCAATGCAATGGCAAACACGCTTTTTCGAATGTTTGGGTGAATGGCAGCCTTGTCCCCGTCCATAAATCTGCGAAACATGTCCTTTGATGCCTCGATAATCTTTTGGTCGCCGCTGAGACCGGCGCTCTCAAAGAGCATGGCCTTGAATTGCTGCTCAATGTGCCCATCCTTGTCAGAAAACTCCCAGCCCATCTTGTGGGCCTTGGGGCCAACCAAAGCAAGCTGGAAAGCCTTCAAGCCCTCGGTGATGGCGTCGTCTTCAAACACCCAGGCGCTCCGAATGGTGCCAAGACGTGCAACAATCTCGTTCCATACAACGAATTCGCTCTCCGAGTCGAAACCCTTCAACAAATTGAGTACACCAGACGTCTTCTGATAGCCGGAAGTGGCGAGGGCGCCGGCATCGGCAAGCATGCCAGCACGGTCCTCGACTGACAACAGACCGTCCTTTGCTGCCTGGCCGAGCTTTTCCAGACGCGTCGGCGAATAAGACGTTCTGAAAATGCCAGTGTGGTTGGCGTTGAGCTTGAAAAAGTCCATGCCGGAAACCTTGAAATTCTTCTCGCGCTCAGTCAGAGCAATCTGGTCATCAACTCCGTCCTTGGTGCGAAGGCCCAAGAAAACAGGGTACAGAACCGTGTCATCCTCTGGCTTGGTGTCTCCAGTTCGCAAAAATCGGTTCTGCTTGACGTGGATGGAGCTGTCCACTTCGTTCTCAGTGACGGTCAAAACGGGGAAGCCAACTTCCTTGGTCCATGCGTTCATGACTTCTTGGACAGGCTTGCCGCTGACAGCACTTAGACAGGCCCAAAGATCTCCGGTCCGGGTGTTGCCGTATGCATGCCTTTTCAGGTATTGGCGGACACCCTCGAGGAAAACCTCCTCGCCAAGGTAGGTAGAGACCATGCGAAGGACGCAAGAGCCCTTGGAGTACGAGATGGCGTCGAAAATCTGGTTGATCTCGTCGGCTCGCTTGACGGGCACCTCGATGGGGTGAGAGCTACGGAGAGAGTCAAGAGACAGCGCAGACTGCAAATTGTCCGTGACGTAATTTTCCCACACCTTCCACTCGGGGTAGAAGACATTGGAAGAGTACTAACAACATGTCAGCATGTGCTTGAGACCAAGAGTTGACAGGACGGCAAAAGTACATACCCAAGAGGTCCAAGTGGCAAAGCCTTCGTTCAACCAGAGGCCCTCCCACCAGTCCATGGTGACAAGGTTGCCGAACCACTGATGAGCCAGCTCGTGCTGAACCACTTCGGCGACGCGCTCCTTGGTGGCAGCTCCGCTGGTCTTCTCGTCGAGTAGCAAGTCAACGACACGGTAGGTGACAAGGCCCCAGTTCTCCATTGCACCCTGGGCAAAATCGGGGATGGCGACTTGGTCCATCTTTGGAAGAGGGAACTCGATGCCAAAGACCTTTTCATAGAACTCAAGTGTTCTGACCGCAAGATTCAGGGAGAAGTTGCCGTGCTCGATATCCTGGCCTGGTGGTGCATATACACGAACAGGGACGCGGAAGTCGTTGGACTCTACGTAATTCAGCTCTCCGACAATAAAAGCCACGAGATAGGTGGACATGAGGGGAGATGTATTGAAGTGGACAGCCTTTTTGGCAGCACCACTAATGGTTGACTGGACATCCTCCTCCTTGGCGACGTCCATGTTGCTCAGGCAGGTCAAGTTCTTGTCAGCAACGAGAGTGACGGTGAACTTGGCCTTCAGGGCGGGTTCGTCAAAGCAAGGGAATGCTCTGCGGCAGTCGGTAGGCTCCATCTGAGTTGTGGCGAGGATACCCTCAGTGCCGTCTTCTCGCGTGTATGTCGAGCGGTAGAAACCAGCCATTTTGTCGTTGAGTTGACCCGTGAACTTGACTTCCAGCTGAGCCGTGGAACCCTTGACAAGAGAGCCACTGAAATCAAATGTGCTGACCTGGGTCGATTCGTTGTAGGAAACCTTGGGGGTGGAGCTGGGTACAGAAGTTAGCTTCCTTTTCCTTACATTGTTCAAAGCTTGATGGTCTCATGGGCTTGACAGTACCTGATAGCTTGGCCATTGCTGGAAACTTTGGAGCTGTGAATATCGAGCTCAAGGGTATTGAGCGAGACGGAGCTAGAGTCTTCGGCAACGTCGAGGTCAATGACCACCGTGCCGTCAAAGGTCAATTTATCAAAGTCGGGCTCGAGAGTGACGTGATAATGGCGGGGAATGACATTGGCAGGAAGCAGCTCGCGGCCGTGGGTGCTGCCGGGAGCAGCACCACCGCCAGTCTGGTCGATGCCGGTTTGAGCTCTGCACATCTTGTCCAGGTGTCTTCGGTGGGAGCAAGCGCGAAGTTGTAGATTACGCCAGCTGTTGGAGTTGGGTCCGAGGTGTGTCCGACTACGAGACGAGACACGTGTGGCAGATGTGAGGAACGGAGCAGGAGGAGAAGGAGGAAATCGAGGCGGAAATGCGACAGCGGATGCGAATCTTTTATTGGAAACCCTGAGCAACAGCGCAGGTGTTAGCTTGACCGATGAAAGCTCCAAGTAGAAGGTGGAAGGTATTATTATCATGTAAGTGGGAAGGCGAGGTGGAGCCGAGATGGTGGCTTTTGGACGTGGCAGGAGAGGGGCAGACTTGGTCCCATGGTGGGACACCAGTCTGGCTATGAAGCACAGTAAAAGAGGGGCATGAAACCCTCAGCCGTGTCGTGCTGAAGCAGTGATGCATTGTTCTTGTGGTTTGACTGGGGTTCAATGCTGGATGGCTGTGGTGATTCCTCGAAAAGGTAGGGCGCCCCATTTGGAGGTGGTGGTGGGCGCAAGAGGGACAGGCGAGCATCTGAAGTCAGGCACCAGCAGACGTTGCTCTTCTTATCCCGAGGAGCGGCGGCATTTACCACGCGGGGGAACAGCTTTTCAAAAGAACCTTTCAAGCTAGCGACAAAAGTTCGCGGAATGCATACCTTCGGGTGCAGCTCCCGTCCAGGACACTTTGTCTGGTGCAGATAGGATTGTGGTGTTGCAGTGCAAATAATGATCCCGGCGTCGTGGAGAATCCTCTTGTTGGCCCGAGCTGTTGTGATGCAGAAGCCGTTGTCACACTTTGCATTGATTTCTGCAGGCGAATCTGCATTGATGCCAGGCACACACCACGTCTTTGCGTGGGCAAAGCCAACATACGCATGGCAGAGGTGGAACCGTTTAGAAAACCGAAGAAAAAAAATTGGTAAGAATGAAAGTGCAATTAAAAGAATAATAATGAGGAATAAAATATAATGGTCGAGTCGATGGATTGGGCTGAACAGGGCAGAAGGCAACCAGCCAGGCTCTCGTGTCTCGAAGCCAAACCAGTGTGTTTTTTTGGTGATGCGACCTATGCAGGAGCCGCCCCTCTGCTGTCTGTTGCGCCAGAAGTCGAGCGATTGCGCGTCAGTAAAGGCTCAAATCGACGCGCAATTCACCGGTAGGGGCAGACCAAGCTATTCGAGGAATGATTGGTGTCCAACTATGTCCTGACGTGGGTTTGTCAGCTACACCTCGTCATCGCATCGTGGCACAGAAATTTCGCTCTTGCAGTTCAAAGTATCACCTGGTCCTGGTCCTGACTCCCAAGGCTCAACCGCCTATCAGGGACGCGACCAGCGCCCCTCTGTTCGTGTGTTGTGGAATCTGAACAGTGCACAGCGATGCCCTGATTGGCTCTTGGCCGGTTGCAGCACTAACGATTTTCCGAGAGATTCAAGGCAAGTCCGTCATGGGATACCAAGAAGTGACAGACAGGATCCTTTGCATAATCTCTTGGGCGAGAGGAATATATACTGATGCAACTTATTCACTGGCCTGAACGGCTACATGGTACAGTTTCTGAACTTTACATTATAGAACCAACCAGTGGTAGATATGGCAACAAGTGCAGAGAAGTACATGGTATCTGGGCTCTGGTCTGCGTCTGCAAGTACCTAGTATTAAGCGGCAACCATTTTTATAGCCAAATCGCCCTTCCCGCTTCAAATTGAAACTTCCAAGCCTCCGAAAGGTTGGTTGATCTGTCTAATTATCGTTTGTCACGGCATCATATCTTCATCCCATTCCCATCCTCGCAGGTTAATGATGGTCAACATGTGATTTTGTAACCGTCCCTTGCAAAGGCTATAACCTCGGGATTTATGTCGCACAATGGTTTTCGTTAGAGCTGTTTCCATGCCCTCTCCGGATGTGTTTATGGACAAATTTGTTCTGCAAACATGTATACCATGATTCAAAAATCATCACGCATGTCCCATGGCGCCTGACACAATGTTGTTAGTTGTGTTGCAACCAAGCACCGTAGCCACGCGCGTCACTACATGCCAAGTGAGCGCAATCATCCCGACAGCGGCAGAAGACACGCCGTCAAGGACTATAACCGGGATCTAATCCGTAGACTTGAGGCGACTGACTCTGGATGCCGACGCCTCTCGGCCTTCATCTCCATCGGGTGTCCATAGAGTCACGATGAGGGCAATGATAGACTTGGAGAACCCGAGGCGTCAGAGGCCGGCTTGGTCATGGAAAATTATTTGGTGAAAAAAGTCGACCTGTGCATCAGTATCCTTCATTGCGTCGGGCTGCTAAAAGCCCTCGGCATATAAGTGAAGCCATGTGACAGATCATTCAGTCACATTCTGTCTGCGTCATTGCCTGATTCCACAAAGCGCTCGCTTATCCTTCCTACTGCTGTACAAGTGTGATGACGAGAGTAGATGATGCAAGGTATTGCAATGGTAAGTTATCTGTGCACAAGGTACTGGAGCGATCCTTATGCTGTGTCAAGAGTTGTAGCCTCATGAGTGCTCTGCGTTTGTTTCCTTGTGTGCTGCCAATTCCGAAGCGTATGACGACTTTTGAAGGCCGGGCGATGGTTGACGGAAACTACGTGGACCGCTAGCGGCGGAGCCAACACTCGTGCGATATGTATCAACCAGCGAGGGACTCAATTGGCCCTGCGACCAGCGTGCGTCTGAAGAAGGCATCGAATGGCGATAATTGGGGGTAAGTTCTTGAGGGGGGTGAGTTTGAGACTGGGGTGGGGTTTGATAATATTGATAATGCTGAATGTCACCGGGCAGTTCCACCGGTCCTTGCGGCGCTTGCTTTGCGTATCCATACAGCGGAGCCTGTCCTTGTCCTAGAGGCATCTCGTACTGATATGGCCGTGTTGGAGAAGCAGGGAGCTGATAAGGCGAAAGCTGCGGCTGCTGGTAGGCTGTCTGGGGGGTGCCGATGCTTGAACTGGGACTGTGGCTGATGGTGTTCTTTCGGTCAAGTGTCGATCGATCGTTGGGATTGATGGTTTTCAGTTTGCCGTCCTCCATCATGGCTTTCAGGACACCGGCATCCAACAGTTCCGCCTTCTTAACGATACGCTGTACCATTTCCTTATTTGCGGCCTTGGCCTGCGACTTGACGAAACTGACCATGGTGATGTTGCATTTGATCTCAATATCTTCACGAAGGTACAGCCCATCAGCTGGAGCGCCTAGACTCTCCAGGCCGATCTCTCGCTGTTCGGGAGGCTCAACGCCAGGCTGATTGCCGCCGATGTGGTACTTGTATCTCATGTCAATGTTGAAAGGCGCGTAGATGTGGGTTTGCAAACCCCATGGCATATCGTGAAAGCATCCGTTGAAGGTGATCTTGCTGGAGCCGACGTTTCCCATGCCGGGGATAAGCTGAATGCGCTGAGTGATTTCATACCATGTGCTATAGAACTCATCCGACGCGGCATTTCTCGGGGCGGAAATGGCCCTGTGGTTGAGGACAAGAGGATTGAGGGTGATGACTTCGCTGTGGGAATGGAGGATGTCGAGAGCGAGCTGGCGCGGGATGTAGCCAGGGATGGGTGTTATCACCGTGAAGATCTCCTTTTTACGAAGCATGTTGAAAGGCTGCCTTGACTTTCGGGGGTGCTTCTTCTGCTCGGGCTGTGTATGAATTACCAAGTCGGTTTGGCCGTGCTTGTTTGTCAAATGCCAAGATGTGTGCTGGACCAGGTATCGGGGGAAGGCGCGAGCGCCTGTTTCAAGAATGTCTGGTGGTATTTGCGAAAGCACTGCGGAGTACGCTGATGAGTACAGACGTTGCCGGTGCAAGTTGTGTCGCAAAGGGAAACTTGATCTTGAGAAGCAGCGGTTGATTTGTAGCGACGAGCGTACCCAAGAGAATCAGGTTGCCAAGCAGCAGAGCTGTCATTCCCGCGTCACATGGTGAAGAAGGAGGGAAGCACGGCATGTCAGCTTGGAGCGGGGCTGCCAAAGACACCAACAGCCAAGCCAAGTCTGCGCCTGAGCACAGAGTGGCGTTTCCATTTGAACTCAAGTCCAACTCAGCCCGCCCGACATGTCTAAGCCATCTTGAAGCACCCGGAATGATTTGCTGCCGGGCAGGATCTCCTCCATCCCTCCTCGGGTCGGGCGAAAGCTGGCTTGTGGCCAACCAAGTGCCACGTCTCCCTGTCAAGTCCTATTGGGAGACAATAGCGCAGTTTTGTCTGGCAGGCAACTGGTGGCTTGCATGGCCAGTCCAGGGTCCTTTATGCTAGCCGGGCGATGGCCTAGGCGCGATGTGAGATTTGTGCTCTCCTGACGAAAATAGCTGGCGCAGCCTTGTGGGTCATGCATTATCTTGAAAATGGGACATGGAGCCAGTCATTTTGCGTGCACACACTCACGACATGACAGAGAGAGAGAGAAAAAAGTGGGAAAATGCGACCTTGAGCTACTGGCGAGTTTTCGAATGCCAGCACAAACCTGTTAATTGGACCGCGACATAACACACTCAGCGATGCCCCAAATTGTCTGATTTGGGCATGGAAGGAAGTTGGAAACCGCGACGTTGCTACTGAGCCGTTTCCGTTTGAGTCCATTCCTGAAAGCAAAAAATCGTCTAGTATCACAGTGCCCATGACGCAGGGATCCAACACCAAGATGATGCTCTGCAAGGGTTTGTGATTCATCCTGTTTTTTTGGTCAGGCTGCATTGCCTGGCATGCTACCTACGATTTCTTCATTTCTTCCTCGCATGTAGTCATGATTCACGAAACAGACAATTCCGCGAGACACGCGGTCAAGGATCAAGGTACCCGGGACGTACAACCAAACTCAAGCTACCTTGCACAGCCACCTCAAATTATACAGATTCGACCCAGAATCGGGGAGAGGATACTCAGCCAAGAGAACGCAGCCCAAGAAAACCTTCTCAACTAAACGCTCGTCCTCCAAATGTTTGGAGAGACAGAAGTGGTTGTCATTGCCACAAGCGCACAAACGACATCACCGACTGCACGGGTGCCAAATCCCACACCAAGAACCATGGTCATGAGGTAATAGATGGAGGTATATTCCAGGTATGCATGCCAGCCCACCTCCTTGGGAAAATATCGCAGTTTTCCTATGATGTGGCGGGCACAATACTCTCACACCAAACAATAGCGACCAGTTGCCAATCAACATGTCTACAGCGTTCGGGAGGTAGAGGCCAAATCCCACGCAGTAGGAAAGAGAGGGAAGAAGATACATCACAACGGCGGATATCGTGTTTCGGGGGTTTTCATGTGTCTTGCAGTTCTCCAGATGTAGCACCTGGATTCAACAGCTAGGCAGTCAGTCCTGAATGCCACATGATTGACAATGATTAAGCGATTGAGGTTCAGGTTTGTCCGAGTTGACCTCCAAGGACGCCCTGCATCCTGTAGCATGGGCTGCTTGGCGTACTGCAACGTATGGTTCGGAGCAGTGACGGTGCCCAGATGGCCAAGGAGCTGAAGGTCGGCGTGCCGTGGCGAGACGTCACGACTCACAACAAGCAAAGGAGAAACCCGATCTCGGGTTGTGCCCGATGTGGATCATACTGATTGATCTTGGAACAACTACTACGCAGGCGACTAGGTAGTCCCTCGTGTCATCCACCCTCGCCCACTTAACAAGCTCTAGAAGCTTGTCGGAAGCTGTCAAGCAATGGGTTGTGAAGTACGGAGAGGGAGCGAGGCAAGTCAGGCCAAGGCCAGTTCGCGACCCACACCCACAGCGCGGTAATGATCTCAAGTGGCTGGAACTTGGAAACCCCCGCCGCGGTCCGTCGCTTCTTATGGTTGAGGGGCACCACGGTTTTGCGAATGCAGGTCAAAAAGTCGAGGAAGAAATTGATTCTCTTGGAGAGGATATATTTACATAGGAGCGCATACAGGACGATGATGGGTCTTTGTGCTGGTCAAGTCGATTCGGTGAGAGCGGTGGTGGGCTGTTGACAAGCATGGCAACTGACCGAGTTGTATTCAGGTCCAGGGTTCTTCTTGCAGGGAAGGAACAAGTCGTCGTATGTTTCCGGATTGCCTCTCCGTCATGCATCTCGTGCATCCTTGGGCAATCCATTCACCTGCACTCAAGTCAAGAATGAGTCAATTGCATCTTCAGTCAGCGCTCTCGCCGTCATTCGGCATCGCAATCGCAATCGCAATCGCACTCAGGCACCCAAAAAACTGCAAATGCGGGGGACAGTTTCATACATTTGCATGCCTTGGTCAGCAGCTTGCGACGGCCGGGCAAGAGTGGCGAGTGACCCTGGCAGTTTAGGGGGATTCCCGCACTTCTCCATGCGCATGTGGAACCCACTGCATGGAGCTCTGCCCTAACGACTGACCCAGCCAAGGACTCCCTGCCATTGCCCCGCATGATAGTGAATGGTCCTTACCAAATGCACCAAGGTCCGGCGACGCTGGAGTTTACTAGTGTTCCTTATCGCAGATGGTTCCAGAGCCCTTCTCTGTCGGTCCCTGCCAAAGTGGGTAAATGGTCAACCAGCCGGACGTTAAAGGAGCGCTTCGCCCTGGCACATTGATTGACGGACCGCGAGCTTCATCCCCTTCTGTTGTTGCTCACGACAACGTCTCACAAAGTCGCCAATGAAGCATACGACTTGAGGGGGAATACTCCCTCTGACTCATGCGCCATCTCACGCCCACGCCATGAGGGCTGTGCCCATCATCCGAAGCAGGACTGGCTGCTTCACATGCCGACGGAGGAAGAAGAAGTGCAACGAGGAAAAGCCCGTATGCAGCGGGTGCAGGCGCAACAAGTTGGAATGTAACTGGCCTGCCGAGCTGCCAGGAGGCCCAGGACAGGGGCAAGGACAGCAATCTCAGAACCGGGACCGGGCCCCGTCAACAGCATCGAAGCCGGTATTCTCGCCTTCACCCACCCAAGCTGACCTAGCCGATACCCATCTGTTGGCAAGCCCGGTCTTGCAGCGACCAAAGCTGGCGGCATCTCCCCGACGGCAGAGCACTGGATCCGGAACTCGCCTGCAGAATCAGCATCAGAGCCCACTAGTAAGGAGATTTTCCCACGGTTCGTCAGATGCGGCCTCTAGGGCCAGTGGCGATGAGACGCATCATGATGTGGACAACGCAGCGTCGCCCGCTACTTCTTCCTTGTCGCCGTCTGGGGCTGTTTTGGTGCTAGATTCTTTGGATACCATCTCGCAGCAACGCCACCCCTCGGATGCATCTGGCCTCTCCCTGTTTCCGTTCACTTCTGAGCAGGAAGTGTTTGGTGGGCAAGACACATATATGCATGACAACATCCCCATGAACATGAGCCTGCTGCCATCGCATGGCCACGACTCCTTTGAGCTGTTGAGCTACTACCTCGCCCGCACAGCCAACAGCATGGGGAACGGGTCCACGGACATCAATCCATTTGTTGCCAAACTCATTCCGCTTGCCTTCTCCGAGCCTCTTGTTCTGCATTTGATACTGGCCCAAAGCGCTGTCCATCGACAGTCCTCCAAGGAGTGCGCATCGGCAGGTGAGGTTGCCACCAGGTACTACACCGATTCGATGCGAATGTTTCGCAACCTCGTTGGCGAGTACGTGTCGGGCAAAGAGGACACGAATCTTGTCGTGACTGTTGGTAGTCTCATCCTGTGTCTGACCGAGGTACGAGCGCCATACTGGACGCACCGGTAATACAAGATGCTGACGATGTTTATTTCCATGACAGGTGGCCAGAGGCGACGTACGAGGCACGATATTTGATCATCTTGCGGCATCCAAGTCTCTTTTGACAAACTTGCTCAGCAGGCAAGCACCGGGGGTTCCTGAGGATCTACCAGAGTTTCTTGTAGAGTACTACATGCACATGGCGGCCTCCAGCATGATCTCCAAGGACCCCCGAGGCAGCTCGCAGCCGGCTGTCAGCCCGGCCATTGAAAATGCCGCGAAGCAGCTTCTTGAGAGGAATTACATGGGCCAGCTGTGCGGATGCTGGTTGGAAATCCTCATCCTCATACCTCAAGTATTTCAGCTTGGGCAGAGCATGCTGCGAGCGAGTGATCAACTCGGAGTGGGCACTTTGCCGGATAATATCATCACGTTTGGACTACTTCAATCGCAGATCCTAGGCTTCATACCTTCCTTGCTGGCCAGCACCAGCAGCCAGCTTGCAGGTCTGATATTCAAGCAAGCCGCCCTTCTCTACCTCTGGAGCATATTCGGCACCCCTCTGCAGGCAGCGCCGCAGACCATGCACGGAGACCTCATGAACAGCGCTGTGCTTGAGGCAGTGGCATTCCTAAACCAGCTGCCCGCCGCGGAACGAGTCAACACAAGTCTCTGCTGGCCCTTGACGGTCATTGGCTGCTGCACGACTAGCCCAGATGTTCAGCAGACACTACGGACACGTCTGCAAGCCATGATTAATACCATTGGGTTGGGCAACATGCGGCAGACGCTGACGCTGCTAGAACATGTTTGGGAGCAGCCACCGGACGAGATTAGTCCCTGGAAGTTGCGCGAAGTCATGGAGCAGTACGAAATTTGGATATCGTTTGCGTGAGCTCTCACGAACAAGCTAGTTCAAACCTCGCCCTCCCCTGCACACGAAACTGCCTTGAAAATGGAGACTTGTTCCTCTTATGGTTCTCTTTTTCCGCAGCAGGAGCGCAAAGGATCAGGGCTTTTCTTGGTCGGACGATGCTATACAAACCTGCGGTGCTGTATGGCTTTACCTAAGATCTGACTGAAGCGGGCACAAAAACAGCAAATGTGAAAAACGGGCAAAAAAGGCCAACTTCCTCGTGTGCTTCACAATGCTATGTATGGCTATAAAACAGGTGCATACTCCTAGCTCCAATTGCTAAAATCACCGCTGGCTGCTACATGACAGTGACGGTCTTTGAGTAAGAGTACCGCCACTTGCAGCCTTGATTTGGCACCACGAAATAACGTTGCAAGGTTGCGCTTGGAACATTTATGCGATGCTTCAGCTTCCGGAGTCAGCGACGGCATCCAAGAAAAAATCCCAAATCTTGGTAGAAATGAGCACGCCGTCGTGTGGATTGTCCGCTCGCGCCATGCCATCGCTGAACATGTCGTCGTTGAATACGCCGTTGTCGTGGCGGGCGTGCAGCAGCTCCTTGATGATGAAGTCGTCAAATTCGGGATGGGCCTGGAGGGAAAGCACCGATCCTGGCTTGTAGAGGATTTGAACGGGGCATCTTGGGCTGCTGCCGAGGCAAGCGACGCCATTTGGTACCGTGGCCACTTGATCACGGTGCATCTGGTGCAAGTTCTAGTGGAAGAGAGGGGTTAGTGACACGAGGTTTTCGGTTCCTGGGACGGGCCTGCGAACCAATGATGGTAGGCCGAAAAGCTCTTGTCCTCGGGCATTGAGCTGGACATTTTCGACCGAGATTTCCCATCCGCCCGGGGCAACGCCCGTCTTTGCCCCGAGGGCGCGGCCGATGATTTGGTGGCCGAAGCAGATGCCCACGACGGGCGTCTTGGACGTGGTCAGGACTTTGGCGATGTAGTCTACTAGCGAGACGATCCAGGCGTCGTCGGAAAATGCAGTGTGTCCTGCCACGTTGGGTGGAGGTTAGTCGAGTGTATTTATTTAGAGCCGAGAATGGGGCAGGGCAGGGCAGACAGACTGCTTCCGGTAATGAGAATGCCATCAATGTCGCTTGGATCGGGATAATTGAGATGCTGAACCACGTCGTATTTCAGCACGCAAAAGTCGACATTGCGGCCGCTTTTCACGAGGCCCTTGGAAAGAAGGCTCTCAAATACCGAGCCGTACGAGCCTCGTTCCTGCAAGACGTTGGGCACGGGGGTGTCTGTTTCCAAAACAGCGAGTCTGAAGGGCGCCATGGCAAAAGGATATGTCTGAGACGGGGAATCCGACGAAAACTGTAAAGGGTTGTTACCACAGATGACCAACTCCTACCGGCGGCTTGTATTAATACCCGAGTAGACGAGCCGATGCCGCCTACCCAAGGTTGAGGTTGCTGAGCCGTCCTGATTTGGCGGCAAATAATGTGATTGGGCTGCAAGAGAGCCGCAATGGACCCATGAAGCGCGGTCCGCTGCGGAGAAGCACATGCGATGTTCAGATGGTCCATTTAGTTGTATCTGGAAAGCCGTATGGGTACACGGGAATCAGGCAGTCGCAACCATAAACAAACGCAGCCTTGCCTCTTGAAGCAATTTGAAACAAGTACAGAGTACAGATAACGACTTGACGGCATACATGGACACGACCCCCAAACACAACAGCACTTTTACATCAACCTAGACCAGGGCAGCCGCGGGGAAAACGAGACTAGCAGGCCGATCCAGTGGTCAAGATGTGCTTGGCTTCCTGGGCATAGGTGCACCCATTGTTCACATTGGCGTCGGAAAAGCCAGCAGCCCACATCATGATGCCGCCAAAGGCAGCGTCACCAGAGTGCTGGCCGACAAGAGCAGCCAGCCTGTCGGGCTCGAGATAGTACTTTGCTCCGCTGTCGGTTCCGGTGGCGCCAAGGGGAGAGGCAGGGACGCCGATGAAGATCTTGGCATCGGCCGAGGGCGTGTTGGCGAGGTTCTGCTTCCACTCGTCGTAGTTGATGGTGCCGTCGACGGAGCAGCCTGGGTTGTTGTAGAACTGGACCCAGAGATGGTCGAACCGCGCCCTTGTGATGATTTCGTTCATGTTGGGCTCGGGGATGGGGCACTGGGGGGCGCCGGTGATGAGGTACTCGTTGCCGGAATCCGAGGCAAAGTTGGACCGCAGCTTGGCAATCATGTGCTGGTAGTACTGGTTGCCGCTGTTGCTCTCAATGTCAAAGTCCCATCCGTTGACAAAGGTCCGGCCAAAGGGACGGGCCGTGGCGTTTGTGCTGGAGTTGGAGTTGCCGTAGGCGTCCCAGAGGTTCTGGCCGATGGCTTCTGCCTCGTCCTGCGAAGACAGAGAGTAGGCTCCGGACGCGCCGCCGAGCGAGAGCACCACCTTGACGCCGTTGGACTTGCACCTGTCCACGGCCTTGGCCAGGTCGTCGCAGTTCTGGCCCTGGCCCGACGTGGATATGTAGCACGACTGGCCAATCGTGCCCGAGGGCATCTTGAACCCGTTGCCGTACTCGTACAGAAAGGCGAGGACGATGATGTCGATGCCCGCCGCGGTGGTGCAGTAGGTGGAAAGGTCGTTGTTCTCGACTACGCCGCCGCCGTTCTGGCCCCAGTAGACGACGTTTTGCGCGCCGCCGGCTCGAGCCGCCAGTCTCGTTGGAGCGGCAAGAGACGCGCCGGCCAGCAGCCCAAGAGTTGCAATTGTGCCCAAGATGCAAGGCATGTTGGATGTTTCCAGTCGCCGGGTTGTTGGCATTCACCAGTTGTCTCGCAATATATACAAAGAAAGTGTGTTGATAACCGTAAAGGAGAGGACAGGACTCGTCAAGAATCTCTTGTATGCTTGCCAGAGCTCAAGTTGGATGCCAGGACATGCAGGTCGTCAGACGAGGATGTCATCATCTATATATACCCTTCTGTGTCCTCGGTCGGCTCATGATAGCATGATACTTGACCGCCCTCTCGAGCACGAGAACGCTAGTTGGTCATGGGAACGTGACATGAGCACTCTCGGAGGCGTCGCCTTGTATCGTGTGTAAAAGCATTTCGTAAGTCGGTGTTTGAGACCTCTTTCGCAATTGGTGTTGAAGTGGCCACGGCACTTACACCCGTAGCGATGCGACATTGCGAAGACCCCGGGAGGGAGGTATCGCGCCAAAGACCCCGACTGGCATGTTACGTTTCCAGAACGACTGCTGGCATACAGGGGGCGAGAAAACGTGGCACTGGCGTCTTGGTCTGCGACTTTTGACATTTACACGGGATCAGACGTTTCCATTTCCCTTATTCACACGATGCTTTACTCACACGATGCGCAACATGCATCATGGGCATCTTATTATGCTTCATCGTGATGCCCGTGTCATGAGTCTTGGAGCACTCGTCACCGTCGAATAGAGGTTACGTTATAATTGTCCTACTCCCAAGCTACTGACATGCCTGTTTAGGCAATGAGCGGCTACTTCACGGTGTAAGTCTACGGGCAACAGCCAGAATCGGGTAGCGATCATCGATGGACCGGAGGCTGACCGAGAGCCGTCCATTGGCCATTCATTTGCATGCTATGGGTGTCGTGCCTGAGCAGGTGATATATTGAGATTTGGACAATCCATCTCTAGTTGACGCAGACGGCAGACGGCTGCGGTAGTTTGGTGTCATGCTCTGTTGGATTGCAGCTCTAAAGCGCTCAAGGTAATGACGAGCTGTCAGGGTTCTCAGACGGGCTCGATCGGATCCTCTTCAGAATGCCTCTTTGCTAAAGTGCCTGGTGTCGGGCCTGATCTTGACGGGCACCCATTTCTTGCCGGAGCCCGATCAACAAGCCAAAGAGGCGACTGGCCCGGCCCTTTGTACATGGCGAACGCTCCCTTGTACTGAATGAATGCAAATACCAGCAAAAGACTCGGATGGCTGGACCAGTTGAAGGAATCTAATCTCCAGAGATCATGTTGCCTGGTCAAGTCCCCGAGTGGATCAGACGGAGAGATGTGGGTGATGGCAGGTGGTCCTGACATCTCGGCGTGCCTTGAAACAGAGCCTCTTCCGTGCAAGATCTGCAAGATCTGCGGTACTGTGGGTGCAGAGCCTCTGTCCCAGATGGTTGATCGGCCGGATAAAATGGTCATGTTTGTACACCTTCCGTGGATGGGAGTACGTTTGCTGTGTTAAAGGGCCGAACCTGGACGGAGCCGGCGTATGTGCAACATTTGCGTTCTTGGTGCGACTCCTGGGCGGCATTTGTAGCATTGAGCATCAAAATGTAACAATGGCATGGCACGATTCGGCGATTGGTGATATCGACACGAGCAGACTGTTTGCAAGTCACTTATCCCCAAGGTAGGCCGCGGAACCGGCTCCATCATGGTTGAACAGAGTCATTCTTATTTCACACAATTACTTTACGAATTACTATTCCCACTGGGCCTTGTTCTCCTCAACATAGGCCCTCCAGGTAGTTGGCTTGTCCTGTCCCAACAGCAGCAGGCTGTCGGTGAGATCAGCCCCGGCATAGTACCCCGGGCCCTGAAACAAGAGGAAATTCTCCGTCAGCTCCTGGGCAGCGGGTGCCGGGAGGAACGACTTGAACACCTCGACAGGCACTTCGCTGTACGCGACCTTTTTGCCCGTGACCTGCTCAAACTCGGACATGATGCGCAAGGGCGTGTAATAGTCGGTAGCGGCACGGATGACTCTGCCGCTGGGTGTGTTTCTAAGGGCCGCCTTGACAAAGATGCCTGCGGAGCCGTCAGTTTCCTCTTCACTTGTGCATCTGCAGCGTCGGGGCGTGGGCTACGCACCAGTGTCGCCGGCGGCATCAAACAGCGGAAGCTGGGCCTGGTCGGCCTTGACGCCCTCGGGCATGGGCCAGGCCATGCTGCCATCGTCCTGCTTCCTGATGAAGCCGAAGAAGCCGCTCATGAACAGGCCGGGCTGGACAAAGGTGGCGGGGACGCCGCTGGCGCGAATGTACTGCTCGACCTCGGCCTTGCTGTCAAAGTGGCTGACGTGGCTGAGCCTGCCCCCGGACGCCTGGGTGACGTTGATGAGGGAGGAGAAGATGAGGTGCTTGACGCCGGCGGCCTTGGAGGCGTCGGTGACGGCCTTGCCCTGGGCGACCTCGATCTTGTCAGACATGGTCTCCCAGAAGTTGGTGATGAGGAAGACGGAGTGGGCGCCCTGCACGGCCGGCGCGGCGGCCTCGGGAGAAGACATGTCGGCCTGGCAAGGTCAGCATCTTTGGCACGCGGTAGGCATCGTGGCGGCCTGCTCACCTTGACCATCTCGACGCCCTGGGCGGCCAGAGCCTGGGCGGCGGGCTTGGTCACATCGCGAGTCACCCCGCGGAGCTTGTACTCCTTGGACAGGACGGGGTCGGCGAGGACGGCTCTGATGACGGAGCCGCCCTGGTTGCCCGTGGCGCCAAAGACGGTGAGGATTTTGGACATGTCGATGGGGATTTGTGTTGGGGGTGGTTTATTCTGAACGGCGGCTGTGCAAAGGCGAGATGAGGGGTTTGTTGGATGACGCTGACGATTACACTTTATACTTTTTTCCCTGTCGCATCAGACTGAAATTGTGGAATTAACAATGTCAACGCGTCCATCTGGATACGCTTCTACGGCCCCGCGATGGGTGAGATTCGGCGGGGGATTAGCAGTGGATTATCCAACAATTAATCAGCGCCCGCTGCGACAGAATGAGCTGTTGATTACAGAGTACATTGCATTACAGTAGTTGGAGTGGATCTCGCCATTCGCGCTCGGGCGGGGCGCCGTTTCAGCTGATTCAGCACTGCACTAATTAGGTGCCTCGAAAACAGACTTCCGAGACCACTTGGACTTGGCCCTGATGCGCCTGCCGTACTTGTAAAAGACAAAGGGCACGGGGATGAGCAGGGCGGCGAACCCGCCGGTGATGCTGGAGCCGGGCCCGACGCCGAGGTTGTGGTACAGCGGGCCGACGACGAGGGGGAAGGCGCCGGCGAAGCAGGAGCGCAGAAAGGTGTTTGCGGCGACTGCGGAGGCGGCGTAGGCCTGGAAGGTGTCGACGAGGTAGTTGAGCGCGGCCTGGAAGATGGTGAAGAAGCCGGTGCCGAGCATGACGAGGCCGAGGCACGGCGCGACCCAGTGGACGCCCGGGCCGGCGGTCCATCCGAGGAGGAACTGGCCGCCGCTGAAGAGGACCGAGCCGAGCATCATGGGCGGCAGCCTCCTCTCGGGCACGGCCCTGTCGCCCGCGGCGCGGTAGGCCCTGTTGTACAGCGCCTGGTTGTACACGTTGAGCGCGCAGCCGAGGAGGGCGCCGAGGAAGATGCACAGGAAGGGCAGCGTCGACGCGAGGGGCCCCCAGCCGCGCAGCTCGCCAAAGATGATGGGCACGGCCCCGAGCTGCATGTACAGGATGCCGTAGCAGAAGCTGGCGTAGAGCGCCATGAGGAAGCAGATGGGCGTGCAGAGGAGCTGCACCGGCCGCAGGAGGAACTTGCGCGCCAGCTCGCCCATGCCCACGTCCCACTCCTCAAACCTGGCGTGCAGCGCCCAGTTGCCCGTGTCGTGGCGCAGCCTCCGCGCCTTGCGGACGAGGAGCCTCGGCGGGTAGCTCTCGTCGATGAAGACGACGGCGACGGCGAGCACGGCGGCCTGCAGGATGCCCGTGAGGTACAGCGTCCACCGCCACCCGAGACGGGGCTGCTCCGTCACGGCCGCCGAGACGATCGGGCCTGCGGCTGTCAGAGAAGACGAAGATGAGGCAGACGACGGAAGCCTGAAGACGTACCTATCACGGGCCCCCCCACGACAGCCATCGCGTAGCCCGCCATGGCAACGCCTCGCCAGGCCGGAGAGTACAGGTCCCCCAGCACGCCGCCCGTGTTGGTCACGGGCGCCGAGGCGAAGAAGGCGCCGAAGAAGCGCGTCAGCATCAGCGTCTGCAGGTCCCTGGCCGTGGCGCTGGCAAAGGTGAAGCAGATGGCGACGAGCATGGGCGCCATGACGGCCGCGCGCCGCCCGTAGACCTCGCTGAGCGGCGCCCAGAGCAGCGGCCCGAGCCCGAAGCCGAACAGGAACAGCGTCGTCCCCAGCGTGGCCACCTGCGTGCCGACGCGGAACTCGCGCGCGACCTGCGCCGTGCCGGCCGAGTAGGCCGACGACGCCCACGTCGCCGTCATGGTGACGAGCCCGTAGAGCATCGTCGTCCACGCCTTCTTGTGCGTCACCCAGTTGAGCGGGTGGTAGGGGTCTTCGGGCCCGTCAAAGTCGACAATCTCGGCCTCGCTCGTCGGGACATGCGACAGGGGGTGGGTGAACTGGGGGACCGGCCGCGACCGAATCCGCGAGACTATCGTGTCACGCCGGGTCGCGGTCCTGGCCATCTGCATCCCCGTTCCCGTCGCCGTTGCCCCCGACCCTGCGCGCCTGCGTGCCGAGCCCGCGCACGATGTGTTGGAGCGAATTTCGCGCAGCGTTGGACGGTGGCCATCGAGGTCCTCTGACCTGTCGTCGTCGTCGGAGTCGGTGTCTGTGCTGTCATGTCCGTGAGGCGCATCGTCGACGCCGGCGGGCCATCGTTCAGCTTCGGTATTCTTCTCGTCCGACATTGCAAAAGAGTAGACCAGCGAGATTTGTCCACCATGTTTACGGATTCATGGGTGCAGCAGCTGTCTGTTTAATAAATGCGGCTAGACGGGGTGATGCCGGGCCGAAAACCGGCAGCCTGCTCGGCTACGGCCGAAAACCCGGCATGGAGGTGGGAATGGCACGGGAATGGCACGGGAATATGGCGCC
Organism: Keithomyces neogunnii; assembly: GCA_020975405.1. Lineage (NCBI taxonomy): Eukaryota > Fungi > Ascomycota > Sordariomycetes > Hypocreales > Clavicipitaceae > Keithomyces > Keithomyces neogunnii. The sequence goes on along the minus strand of JAIOWQ010000002.1, from coordinate 4,164,845 downwards.
ATGACGTCAAGAACCGGGTGAATTTGGCCATCGCTTGCAGCAGCTGGGGATTTGTCGGAGTGGCCGATTTGTTTTTTTCCGTAGCAAATATGAAAATTATCTGCTTTATTAACCAAATTTAATGCCGTCTTACCAACTTTGATTTATTAGGGCCAGATCGCCAGCATATCCAGAGCGCAGCGAGGGATGTCTACCACCGTGAGATGTGCGGTAGCAATGTCAATCGTGCACTGCGTCAACACTAGACACTCAAAGTCTTGGACAACCCATTAGGCACCGGCGAAATTGGCCCATTTAAAACAAGCCGGATTGCATCTGGTGCAAGGACAGCTTCTCAAGGGTCGATGCCATGTACTTGCAATATTCTAAAATGCATATTGACATTTGGAAGCTACTCTCTTTCAGAGCGCAGCCATGCTGATGAACAAATTCTGCGCAAATTCTACAAGGATCGCTGCGCCCAGGCATGTCACGCGGCATGTATATCTGCCAGGAAATATAAAGACCAATGGATGTTTCTGCGCCGCTGTTTGCCTCGGACTCTACGCGTAGTTTGGCGCATCTTGTTGCAGTTGGGACAACCCCTGCCATCGGTTTGCTTTCTACTAGACATTCCAGGCGGCAGTATTTGTTGAAGGATGTGCCTCCGCTAGCCGGTTGATTCGATCTTTTGTTCTTACCCAATCTCGGCCCATCTTGAACCGGCTGGTCATAGGCTGCATGGGACTTATTCGGCTACCATTGCCTCATCTTTAATACTGACGGCACCCTATGGAATCACTGAGTCGAAAACGGTCAACCGCCAAAGTTTGTTAGCTGCTCCTCAGTCTCTGCTCAACCCCCATAGGCTGGGACAGGTATCTGCTCTTCGCGCTCCTTCAACGCCTTCTTCAAGCCGCTCAAAACTACCGTCTCGGCCTTGCTCAACTCATTCGTCAAATCTTGGCCCTCGTGCTTTCCGGGGAGCCACCACGGAGCCACGTAATTCACTACAGTCTCCAGCCAGTAGTTTCTATTCCAAATCTCCGGGTCCATTGACCCGATTGGCGTGGAGATGCCATTCTCCTCCAGACGTTCCTGGTACGCCACGTACAGCGTCGCAGGCCAGTCTGCCCTGTTATCAATGCAATCGTTCAAGAATTCCTCCATGGGGTGGAAGAAGCCTGAGAATTCAAAATCTACAATGCCTGTAATCTTCAGCGGTTGCCCAGAGACGAGAATGTTGCGAGGAGCCAGGTCGTAGTGGGTGAAGACGAAGAGAGCAGCTTGGTTCCGGGCCAGCGGCATTGCCAGGTTCATTCTTGGCAAATCGTTCTGTATAAAGCCTTGGAGAATGGGCAGCAAGTGTCTGTTTGACGCGTACGCATCTCTGGTGGCAAGGTCTTCCATCTTGCGCATCAGGCGGCACCTTTGATACGAATTCACTGTTTGCAGCGGCTCTGACGGCTCAAGGTCGTCCATGACAATTCCTTGCACGATTCCATCATGGGCGCGACTGTTTCCGTCCGCTTCACATCGGGGGCGTAGTTTGATGTTGCCGCAAAGGGGCTGCGCCGGTACATTGTGCCGCCAGTCGCTGACCATGTCGGCCAGTTGCCTTGCCAAGTCTCGACAAGAGTCGTCGTCCAGCTCGGATGGGGCCAAAGTCCTACCCGGGACTTTGGACGTCATGATCCAGCCTCTGTGTGTATTTCCGCCACATTCTCGCGAGGCCCCAGCAATGGTTACTGGGCCAGTGGCAGAGAGAGTCGTGAAAGTGGCGGTTTCACCGTCTTCGGACCACGCAAGAACTCGGGGAGCCGGTATTCGAGGGCAGTACTTCTCCAACAGCTGCAGACAGCCCACTTCGTTTTGTACTTTTGAGGGTCCGAAAAATCGCCCGTTGAGTTTCAAGACAACCACCTCCTCGATACCATTTAGTTGCAGTACATGAAGAAAGTATATGCGGTTGTTGAAGGAGTCGGAGGTGGGGACCGCCGAGACCTTGGTCAATCTGGATTCAGCAAAGGCCAATTCAACAATGGTCTCCATTTCCGCTTCAGACATGGCAATGCCAGCATTTGGTTGGTGAGGGGGCGTGTTGGGCCTCTTGTCTAGGCCATTGTCCGTTGCCAAAGACATGATTCGAGCACGAGGCTTTTTTATTTTTAAAGAAAAAAATCTTCACAACAAGGCATTGTTCAAGTAAGCCGCGAGGCAACAATAGAAAGCCAAGAAAGCCACATGGTATAAAAATCTAGAGGCCGTGGTTAAGTACGGGTCTGGTTATTATACATGCTTCCCTCTAGGCAGCGGCATCAGCAATCGAATGCGGCCAAAAGGGGAAAGAGAGTGACTCATCCGGCCAACCCTGGATCTCTCGAAAGCTACGCACCTCTCAAGGCTGGAATATCTTTGCACAGTATGGTCATGTTCGGCTCCTGTCTTGGTGCACCATGACACCATGACACCGTGGTAGGATATTTCACATGCTCTGGCACTGAGTGTGGTGATGAGGGTCATGTAAGATGCAAGGGCGAGGTGAAAGTGCGCATGCAGGAGTTTGTTTGTCTTGTGGAGGAGAATGGTGTCTGTGCATGTGAAAAGGGACGACAGTCAGCCCTCTGAAAAAAAAAATGGCTCAGTTGGTGTTGCAGCGTATCAATGTTGGGGACCAGAAATGGTTGGTCTTGACACATTGCGGCGACGCCAAAGGGGCAATGGGACTCAAAATTCAATAAATTGGCAGGGCTGAATGGTCATCAGGCGACGAGATGGTGGTGTGCGAGACGCTGGTCAGATGTCTGTCTGGTTGATTGAGGAGGGTGAGAGCGGACATGTCTGGCCGGACATCTGAGACACAGTTGACCTAGGCGCTGAGGAGGGGTGATGCATGGGAGCGGAATGGGCGGCAATAGAGACGAGTAACCCCCCAATCCCCCAAGCTCTTCACACAATGGAGGGCTTGACGTATTTCCAAGAATAACAACCAAATGTCATTATGACCCCCGTGGGGATAGCGGTCAGCAGGGTTTGGGGGCTGCGTCACTGGCGTTTGGTTGGAATTTCGGTCACTGGGTTCACATGCACATGCATTCAATGTTCTCCCGGCCATTCCCCGGCCATCCCCAGGCCACCTCCAACCTCCACATCTTTGCTTGCCCCCACTCCTACATCATCGCCCTGGTCTGAATCCATGTCCGCCGCATGCCCGCGTGTCCATGTCCGTCGGGCTCAGCAGGCCACATTGTCCCATCTTAAGCCTACCTAGTAGGTTATTCATAAACCCATGTATATTGTTCGCTGTCATCTCACGAGCATACCACCATCGACATTCTCTCACGTTGGCGCGCATCCCCCAAAACTCCCTACCCTGTGGGTCCGACACTCAAGACTGGAGATCACATCTTTAAGTTTCGAAGCCGCTCTCAACCATTGCACCTCACAAGCCACCACCAGCCTCTACAACTCGCCCCTACGACAAACTCTGTTCGCCAAAGTGATTCGCTACCCGGCACGCAGTCTAATTGCCCGCCATCCTTGAGGGCAAGTCCCCTGCACATGCTCGCTTGGCTTTTGTGCTCTGGGCTCCCACGGCAAAAAGCATTCAGATCCTTCGCATCGCCCACCATCCATCCCTCTGTTCCACGTCGTATCATGGAATAGGTTGAGCCCAGCCAGCACTCGGGACACGTCGACTCCCTCGTCGTTCTTCGTTCTTGGGTTGACAACGCACCCAATGGCCGACCTTCTCGTTCAGGCGCACAAGGCTCCTGGTCCTCATGCCGCAGAGGCCAAACTTGCCTCTCGGACCGACACCAAACCAGACAGGCTCTCGTCCCACCAAAGCGCTGGCCACGCACTTCGCAAAGCCGTCTCAAGGACCCTGAGAGATGCCAACAACGCTCTCCTCTACTGGAAAGATGGCCTGACGCCTGAGGAGCGGGCGCGCGTCGGAAGACGCGAAGAAAGGAAGGAACATCTCTGTGCACAGATGCGAGTGGTGTGTTTCCCGTTCCGTGAAGCAGATTGACCGCCTTCTTTCTGGCTACCTTGTTTATTCTAACACGGGCTTGCCTCTTAGGCCGAGACCTACACGCAATGGAGAGCCGCCGCTACCGAACTTGATACCCTCGAAGGCAACGACAAGTGGAAGAACGATTCGGCTTCCAGGGAATACGACTTTCTCCTCGTTCAGGAGCGCCTTGATGCTCTTGATGAGGCCAGGCGCGGCAACGATATTCGCTCCATGATGCATCTCGTTCGTACAGAGCTGAATAGAGACCTTGGGGGCATGGACAGTGTCGATCTGTATCGCCATTCCCATGCCGGCACCAAGAAGCTGATAGAACGCTACGTCGAGTCGGCCATCGAGACCATTGACGCCATCATCACTCAGAGCACCTTGAATCATCATACCATTGAGGTGAGGGATTTGCTAGACGGAATGCTCTTTTCTCGCCAAAGCTTTGGCCGCAGTGCCCTGCTGCTTTCTGGGGGGGGCACGTTTGGCATGACGCACATCGGCGTGCTCAAGGCATTGTTTGAACAGCAACTGCTGCCGCGCATCATTTCCGGCGCCAGTGCCGGAAGCATTGTATGTGCCGTCATGTGCACCAAGACGGATGAGGAGATTCCCGACCTGATTAGAGACTTTCCCTATGGAGACTTGGCCGTCTTCGAGGCAGAAGACAGCCATGTCGGCGTGCTGGGGCATCTGCAGCGACTCTTGACCGAGGGCAGCTGGTCCAACATCGACAACCTCACACGAGTTGTCCGCGGCTTGATGGGAGACATCACCTTTCAAGAAGCGTACAATCGAACACGGCGCATCCTAAACATTTGCGTGTCCACCGCCTCCATTTACGAGCTACCCCGACTTCTCAACTACGTTACCGCCCCAAACGTCATGATTTGGTCAGCAGTGGCGGCCTCTTGCTCGCTGCCGCTCGTGTATACCTCGTCGCCGTTGCTTGTCAAGGATCCCGTCACTGGCGAACACCACCCCTGGACGCCAACTCCGCAGCGATTCATTGACGGGTCGGTAGACAACGACTTGCCCATGACTCGTCTGGCCGAAATGTTCAACGTGAACCACTTCATCGTCTGTCAGGTCAACCCGCATGTCGTTCCGTTCTTGTCCAAGGATGATGTTCTGCCTCAAGACAACAAACCGGCAGCCTCCAATACGTCGCCGTCTAACGAGGTTGACTGGACCTATGCCCTTACATCCTTGGCCAGGGACGAAGCTCTGCATCGCCTTCAGTTCATGGCCGAGTTGGGAATCTTCCCCAACCTGATGACCAAGTGCCGGACGATTCTTAGCCAGAAGTACTCGGGAGACATTACTATTCTGCCAGAGATTGCCATGAACGATTTACCAAAACTACTCAGCAACCCGACCGTGGACTTTATGCTCCGATCGTGCATCCTCGGTGAACGAGCAACGTGGCCGCGACTCAGCAGAATACGCGACCGTTGCGCCATTGAGCTTGCCCTGGACCGAGCTGTTCACAAGCTTCGCACTCGAGTTGTCTTCTCCGAGAGTCAGCGAAACTTGCGAGAGTTGAGCACGAGCATGGGTCGCATGCAAGTCAACATGATGCCCGCCATAGCCTTCCCGGCACCCGCGGCGCCTGTTGTTGAGCATGCTGCCGCAAGTGCAAATCAACCAAGAAGACGCCGACGATCCGGGAGCAGTGTCCATCCCATATCCGACGGGCGGACCATGTTTGACATCGGCATCACGGATGAGGAGACGGCGGGTGAAGAGCGCAACGAGCTCTTGTCGAGGGTGCATGGCAGCCTCTCTCCGACTTGTCACCGCAAGCCGCGCCTCAAGAGGTCCAGCAAAAGTCAGATCAACGTCCCACAGCACAAGGCGGCGCCCGAGTTTCACGGCATTACGGAATTCAGTTTCTCGCGGCCCCCACGGGACTCGGCTGACATATTTGGCCCCATCCGGGCATATCCAAGCAAAGGCGACGGGGACACGCAAACGACAAGACCAACCATATGGTCCGAGCGTATGTGTGGTTTGCCACGAGGGGAAGCGACCTCACCAACGGACGATATCGAGACCAGCGAGCTGGAACACTCGAGCGATGCAGACGCCGAACAGGCCACCGAGGAGAGTGACCCGGATCCGTACGAAGACTCGGTGAGGACTGTTTTGGCGGGCAAGGGGCGGAGATGATCATCTTTTTTCCTGGTAGACGAAAGAAGGTGCATGTTCAAAAGGATGGGGTTTGCTTCATTTGGGAACATTTAGACCCACGCGGGCATATATCACGAACTGTATATGAATTGCTGCATCGTGCTGCATGGTTGGAGTCTAGAACAAGCATACAAATACAATTGTTGAATCAGCGTTTCGAACCGGAGTGATTAGTAGCATGTGACCTGGCCAGGAAACATGGTATTGAGTTTGACAGGGCTCTTAGTAGTGAATATGCCAAGGAAGGGTACGGCAATACCTCGGCCGCGTGGCCTAATGGCTAAGGCGCTAGATTTCGGTTCTCTTCCGAACTCTCTAGAGATTCCAGGTTCGACTCCTGGCGTGGTCGTTTTTTTGTATGGGGAGTCAATAGTCATTTGAAACTCCTGTTTCTTTTTGTGGCTCTTTTTTTTCAACTGTGGGTACATAGAACTACGCTTGATTGGCAACAGTCTGTGATCGACCACCTGGTGAATGTCTTGGCAAATTACTCGGGCATCTGGTTCACTTTTTGCGTAACACGGTGAGTGGATTACCAGTTTAGATCGGCACACGTCACATGTACTCTTCGCCCCATGCTGTTCTCGTTAGTGACAGATGGCCATCGGCAAGTTATTCCTCCTCTCTTGGCACTGCTCGTGTCATACAGCTACGAGTAATATAGTGGATAATTTGCCTCATTCGATTCGTAACTGGTGCCCTGGAACTGGATCTTGTCGGCAGCATTTGTGGGCTGTCTCCTTGGTCCGTTTTGGGCGCCTCACGGACCATCGGGATGGAAATGCTCAAGTGCATCTGCACCTCTTTTTGGGGGGTTCATGGCGGCTGAAGTACTACGTAAAGTGTCCGCTCATGCCGAGTACAGACAACAAATCCAGGCGGCACTCGCGGGAGGTCGGGGCAGAATTGCGTGCTTCCCTCGGTAGCCCCGCCGACGAGCCGGCTCGCTCGTCTCTTGGGTCTGGGTGAGGAGGCACATGCACCCCCAACCAATTTAGGACAAGGCATCAGTTAAACTTAGTCCCCGGGTCCCATTGCGTCAGCGAGGCTCGAATGGCAAAATCGACACAGCTGGGCCAATAGGCGACGGAGCACAGCACGCAATCGGACAAGGCGCTAGCCCAGGCACCATGATGGGCTATGTGACGAGGTGTCTGCGCATTTGTGTACAAACGATGCATCATGGAGCTGAATTCGGGCATGCATGAGGTGAAGATGAAAGCCACGCCATCCCTTACCCCTCTGCTGGCGATAATAAGAATGCGAGGTCGTGGCAGTGACTTGTATGATATGATGAAATATTGGCCGTCGTTTGCGAAAATGGCAGGCTGGTTGAGACATGAGGGGTAGGTCCATGGAGGGGCAAAAAAAGATGGGTGGAGGAGGGGGGGGGGCAGCAAAAGAGGTCCCCGGAAATGGAGGGGCAAGAGCTGCAGCTCCACGCTTTGAGCAATCCCGTTATACGGGAGAGGTTCTCTTGGCTGCGGGCAGTGGCTTGCCTTGGGGTGGATTTTGATAGTAATCAGTTAGTGCAATGGTCACCACAGGGCGGATTTGTTTTACAGTTCATAGCCTCCTGCATGCGTTGTGGGAATCCAATCTGACGGGCGAGTTGGCACGCCATCGCAGCAACCAAGCTAGCAACCCAGTCGCAAGGTTGAGACCAACTTCCAGGTCTGAGGTATATAAGGGGTGGGTGTTTCTAATGTCCCATCGATCGAGTGTCTTGATCTCTTCCTCCCTCTCCTCCCTGCCTCCCACTCACCACAACCTCTCCACAATCTGCCTGCCCTCGCCCACTCTTTCATACTTTCACACAAGACACTTGTCGCACACGTGTCATAGTCCATCCAGCACCATGGCCGCCAACACTCTCCGTCTCGGCTCCAAGGCCCCCGACTTCACTGCCGACAGCAACATTGGCAAGGTCGAGTTCCACAAGCACATCGAGGGCAGCTGGGCCATTCTCTTCTCCCACCCCCAGGACTTTACTCCTGTTTGCACCACCGAGCTCGGCGCCTTTGCCAAGCTCGAGCCCGAGTTCACCAAGCGCGGCGTCAAGCTGCTGGGCCTGTCCGCCGACACCACCGACAGCCACGCCACCTGGATCCAGGACATTGCTGAGGTCACCGGCGGAAATGTCAAGTTCCCCATCATTGCCGACCCTGACCGAGTCGTGGCCAACCAGTACGACATGTAAGTCGCGGCTTCTGCCTGTAGCATGTGTGCCATGTGGACGGGATGGCGGCACTTGATTGTGAAAGACCACGAGGCAGATAACTGACGCGCCAACCCTCGCAGGATCGACTACCAGGACCCCACCAACATCGACAGAAACTCGCTGCCCCTGACCATCCGCTCCGTCTTCTTCATCGACCCCAAGAAGACGATCCGCACCATCCTCTCCTACCCCGCCTCCACCGGCCGCAACGCCGCCGAGGTTCTGCGCATCGTCGACTCGCTCCAGCTCGGCGACAAGCACAAGATTGCCACCCCCATCGACTGGCAGCCCGGTCAGGACGTCATTGTCGCCAACAGCGTCAAGGAGGCAGAGGCCAAGGAGCTGTTCCCCAACCACCGCGTCATCAAGCCGTACCTCCGATACACTGCTCTCTAAGCGCGCGGGGGGAAAAATGAACTGGGGCCAGACGAATATCAGTGAAAATTTTAAAAAAGATTATCAAGCCGAGGCGGATAATGTGTCCTACGCCTTGTTTTGTTTTGTTTTCACGCTCACGAATAATGAGAGAGGATTAATTCTATTAGAATGCCAATAAGTGAATACCAAAATGTCCTTGCGTTTCACTGACTGCGTGGGGTCTTGCCGAATAACGATGGCTGCCGTGTAGCGTTTCTGATTGAGCCAATGTTTCGTTTCATGCCGATTTAAAGTTGCTGTCTGGTGCTCTGTACTCTGTAGTCCACGAGAGGCGCAGGTGTCTGCACTGACCCTGTAGAACATTAATAAAGGGGAAACTTGCTCGGTCGAGCATCTACCAATGAAACGCATGATAAGCATGAGCATTGCATCATATTCAGCTGTGAGTCGGGCGCTGCTGGCATTGACAACGATGCGCCGTGAAACCTGCTCGACTTGCCCAATGCAGCAGGCGCATTTTGACCAGGCATATTTCTTATCGTACGCATTCCCTTCAACCAACTTAATAAGAGGTTCATCAACACCCTGTGCCCTGGGTCCAGTACCAGGTATGTGGGGTGCAGCGTGTTGAAAAACCCACTCGACTCTGGGGACTCCTCTGGGGATTCCAGCTCACTCAACAAGCCAACATTGCCCCAGCCTGCTCGTCATCCATACCCTGGCAGGATAAAGGTCCCCATTTGCCCTGACCCCTGGCAATATGATGCATGTGAACCCCGTCCATGCCCAATACTGCCTACGTTCTCTTCGTGGTGCTGGATTTATTACATGGAGGTCTGCTTCAATTCAATGCTTCATGCACGCCAGCGAGGCTACCTCTTTGCTGTGCTCCGTACACAGGCTAAATTACACGTGGTTGAAACGACGAGGCTGCATCTGATTTGGTCTTTGAGCGAAACAGACGAGGGGAAACCCGTAGCGCTGTAAGCCATTCCCTCATGCTAGTGGACTGGTCTTTTTTATATTTCTTCGTCGCCGTTCCATTTCCTGCTGCTCCCCTTTTTTTCCTTTTTTCTTCACACTCCCCCCCTCCTTTGCTCCTTTATTAGCCTTTGATCGCTGCTGTTGCAAGCGCACCACGAACGCTGGGAACCGTCACCTCCCAGACGCTGTACGGAGCATCCAGCAATCTGTTTCCAGAGCAGCCCCAGCGGCAGCCCCTGGATCCTCCGAGGGTACCTGCCTGGTGTCTGTGCGCCGCCCTGGACCCGCGACAGTCAAACCCAGAAGCCAACCAGAGCCACGAAATTGCCCACCACCTAGGTAGCTACATCCGCCAGAAAAAGGGCGCTCGGCTTGGTATGACGGACACGTCCGTTCCCCTCCCTCATATTTTCTTCTGGTCCTGATTGTCTGATTGTCATCGGCTGACTTTCCGGAAAGGGCGATCCTGCCGCCGTTTCGACTCGCCACGCTTGTTCTTTTCTAGACTGCTCTTCAGCATTCCAGGCCATCGTCTTGAGCTCAGCTTCGGTTGTCGCATCGCCGTATTGCGCTCCACAGGGTCCTACGGGCGCTTCCAGAGTCGGTTCGTCTCTGCCGGCCATCGCCTATGGGGTACTTACCGAGGGGAGCAGACCAGACCAGACCTTTGCCAGAACCCGAACCCATGCAATAGCTCAGGCCATTCACTCTCTTCCGCACCCTCTGGCCGGCTGCGTTCAAAACAACTCTGCATCCTTTGCCCAAGACGGACGAAATCAAACTGGCGGCCCCGAGTTGCAATATCGCTCATGTTGCAGTAAAATACGCAGTGCCAATCCCCCCCCCCCCCCCCCCCGCCCGACGTTGGACGTACCTGAGCACGCAGAGCACAGACGCCAACCTGCCTCTCAGTCCTGGTCCTCAATCATCGAAGCGGAGCGATTCACCGTCCATCCTGCCCGTTTTTTATTTGACAGGCTCTCCACCGTCGCCCCCTCCCGTTGCAACCTGGCCGCCCTTTGTCAGACGATTGTCCACGTTTGTGTTCCCTGATTCCGCCAAATAGTTCCAGACGGCTGCAGCCCACGACTTTTTATCCCCTACCCGCGCTGACTCGCCTCGTCACCCTTTCTTTGCGAACCAGTCCTCGGGTTGACGGCCACGGTCAGTCTCCATATTGATAGTCTGCCTGCCTCCATCCAGGCATTCTACTACTGCATGTAGGTGCATATATTCCTTGTCAACTTGCCTTGCAAGACCCGCAGACCACGTTGATGCCCCTACTCTGTACCTGGGTACGCCATTAGTCCCCCCCCCCCAAGGGCACTTCCCGGCATCCGTACGGCCCAGTTAGCTTTTTTTTTTTTTTTTTCCTTCTTGTCGGCTACGTATGCCCCTTGCCTGCCATGCCATTATCCCCGTCAAGCATGCTCCCTTCCCGTTCCTGAGCTGGCCGTTCTGGTTGTTGTTTCACTCTTCTCCGAGCTTCCTCGCCTTTGAATGCATACAAACCTCCAACGTGACACACCCTCGCGGTATCTTGAACAATCCCTCACCGGCTTGTTTTTGCACCAGCTGAGGTTTTTGCTTTCGTCACGGGTTCCTGTGTAGCTGAAGCTCAAACCTTGACGTGGGACTGAGTCTGTCCTTGTGTTTCATTCGCCAAGGGAATCTGACTATCTTGTGATATGTCTCCATAGCGTTTGGCTCCCCAACTACTTTGGCTTGCTGTGGCTTGTGTTTGCGGGGACATTCGGCAGTCCAGAATAGTTCTGTGACGGGCGTTATCACTTCCATCTACTCTTTCCTTGACCACGGCCCCCCCTTTTCGCGATTTTTGGTTCCCGTGTCTTGCCCCGAACAACTCCCCCCCAAATTTCTTCTTCAAGTCCAGAACAATATCTGCTCGGCACACTCTGCTGCTCCAGCAGAGTGTGGCCTAGTGTTGATCGTGAAAGTAGCATGGCTTCAACAGCAGGACTGACCGGCTCGCAGAGACCTGTTCTATCTCGCGCAAACAGCCATCTTTCTTCGGCATCCGAACTCGAGTCAGAGGAAAAGTCCGCGACAGCAACCAATCGTACCGAGACGGACAACCCTTCCGAGTATCGAGGAGCGCAGCAAAATTCACCGTCGAGGAAACTCACCCGCAAGCGTTCGCTTCTCAATTTGTCCGGTCGAACCACACCGACCGCGTCTTCAAGAGGCCAGCCCTCATCGTCGGATGAAAGGTCGTCGTCGCCTACCACACGGCCCGAGCACTCGAGGAAGCCAAGTCTCAAGCATAGTCTTGAAAAGCCACTGCCGCAGACCCCTCCCGAATCGGGCTCTGCCGCGCCGTCATCAGCTGGCAGAGACGATTTCGGAGATACGCCCCAGCCACGAAAGACTGCCTCGCGATTGGAGGACAACCACTCCGACACAATGGATGCGGCTGCTGCAGCACTTTTTTCCGCCCCTGCTTTCGTGTCCGCCAAGAAAACCAAGAGCGGCTCAGCAAGCTCTTCTAAGCAAGAGGCGACCGAGGATAGCAGGGACAAATTAGCACCCAGAAACGATGGTCCTCCTCCGGTGATACCACCACCAGCTGTTAGCCATGCAGTGAGGCAGGCTCCGGTTGCCACCGCCGTGGCCCCCGCTGGGACTGCCCCCCAAGGGTCTTCAACCCATTTATCGGGATTAATGTGTAATGTGCATCGTACCACGGGTCGGGAGCCTCCTCCACTTGTTGGCGCCACAACTACGATTCTGGGAGACAAGCTTTATGTCTTTGGCGGACGGATTCTTTCTCGGAGTCGGCCTGCCCCCTTGACAGCTGACCTTTATGAGTTGAATCTAATCTCCCGGCACTGGACGAGGCTGCAGACGGGAGGAGATGTGCCCCCTCCTCGATACTTTCATTCCATGTGTGCTCTCGGTGACACCAAGATGGTCTGCTATGGCGGCATGTCTCCAGCTTCAAGTCCATCCCAGGTCGCATCAACAGTCGACCAACAGCAGCAACCCGAGGTTTCTGTCATGTCCGATATACACATATACGACGTCGAGACGCATAATTGGACCTACCTGCCCGCTCAGGACGCCCCTCAAGGTCGATATGCGCACTGCGCCTGCATCTTGCCCTCATCAGCCTCCTTTTCCTCAAGTCGAGCCCCGCTGGCCGCTTTACAGCACAACCCCTCGTCTTCAAATCCCAACGAAGGCCGAATCGGTATCAATATTGACGGATCTGGCGGTGCCGAAATGGTTATTGTGGGTGGCCAGGACGGCGCGAACCACTACATCGAGCAGATTAGCGTCTTCAACCTGCGAAGCCTCAAATGGACTTCCACCCAACCGTTGGGGAAGAGCTGTGGCGCATACCGTAGCGTCGCGGCTCCGCTGCCTCCCTCCGCCACTGCTAAGATCAGGAAGGCGTACCCAAATGGCTCGCAGCGAGGAGATGGCGCAGGCATCGGTGCAGAGGCCCGCGAGCCGGGCTCTTCCATGCTCATTTACTCAAACTACAACTTTCTCGACGTCAAGCTTGAGCTGCAGATTCGATCCTCGGACGGTTCCTTGGTGGAGAAGCCCATGTCGGGGACTTACTCGCCTCCGGGTCTACGATTCCCCAATGGCGGAGTACTAGACACACATTTCGTTGTCAGCGGAACGTATCTGACATCGTCGAAGCAAGAATATGCTCTCTGGGCGCTCGACCTGCGGACCCTAACGTGGAGTCGCATTGACGCCGGCGGCAGCGTCTTTAGCCAGGGCAGTTGGAATCGCGGTGTCTTGTGGAACAGGCGCAACACCTTTGTTATCCTGGGAAACCGGAAGCGCAGCTTGGTCGACGACTACAACCACCGCCGCATCAACTTTTCAAATGTCTGCATGGTGGAGCTGGAGGCGTTTGGATTCTACGACAACCCCCGCAAGACAAGTCCCTTGTCTGGCTTTATATCCGCAAGCAGCCCGTATTCTGGTCCGAGCCTCAGCCTCGCGCGCAAGGCAGGTTACACCGCAGGGGGCCGTTTCCACTCAAGGGCAAGCGAGGAGCTTGGAGAGAAGGCCTTGACTATGCGTGAGCTGGCGGATATGGATATTTTGTGCATTGGCGGCGAGAGACTGCCAGTCAATTCGCGTATAGTGTCTCGCAGATGGGGGCCGTACTTTGTCCAACTTTTAAGGGAAGGAACGGCCACTCAAGATGGAAGCGATGCTGTTACACTTCGATCCGGGCTATCGAGCAACCCTCTCCGCGCGTCCGCTCTGACAATAACGCCTAGTTCCAAGGATGCAGCACACCCCCCAGGCTCGTCAAGTGGCGGCAGCATGCTCTCGACTTCAACTCTGGCCGGAAGCTCAGGCACGGGGGCTGCGACGACAGGTGCTGCCGGACAGGGTGACGATGTCAATCCTGCTGCCGTCAATGCGGCTCCCACGCCTCGATCGCTGCCACCGAATGCCAGGCCGCGATGCCTATATCTCCCTCACACGCACCTGACTGTACAGGCACTGCTGCATTTCCTCTACACGAGTTCTTTGCCGCCGCCAACGTCGCCGCTGTGCACTCCGCAAATTTTATGCTCACTTTTGCAGATTGCCCGACCCTACCGCGTCGATGGTTTGCTGGAAGCCGTGGTTGAGCGTCTCCATGGACTCCTGGACAGTCGAAATGCTGCCGCAGTTTTCAATGCCACGGCCATGGCTGCGGGCGGTGGGCGCGGTATCGATGGGTCCCTCAACCCCAATTTTTCTGTGAGCAGCTCCGACCCTGTGGGATCACCGACTTCGACATCAGACTTCTCGCTGGGTGGCACGACTGCCAATGACTCTGCCCCCGATTTGGCTTCGACCGTCTCCAGTCTCAGCATCAACACAAACACACAGAAGGCCGGTCGCCCGCTGAGCGGTGAGCTCTCTGCTTCAACGAGCGTGAGCGGCTCTGAATGGGGCTCGGAAGTCGGCGGCAGCGATCGTGACCACAGCTTCATCTGGAACGGTGAGCTCAGCAGTGTCATTGGTCTGCAGAAGCGAGGCCTGAGAGGCTTGATGGAGGGACGACGGATGCGTGAGAGGACGGGCACTGGCAGCGCAGCAACATTGGCGCCCGGCGGAGCTGTCCCTGGCTATGGGCAAGTACAACAAAGCCAAGGCGTCCCGCGTGTGGGACTAGGGATTGCGGGATCTTAAAGGCACGGCAGAAAGGTGCCAGAACTCCTTGGCATGTGGGGGGAAACAATCGTGGAAGTGTCTCGTGCACTTGCAAGCAGAGGGGAGTCGTTGTCTGGACACACTAAAAAGCGATGACTTGATGAAATTGTGTTGAATGATGCAATGTTAGAGTGGGTGAAAAAAACTTGTTTGTTGCGAGATTTGGGAAAGGAGAGTCGTGTGGTGTATTTGGGAGACTACTTCACTGTACATTCTTGCAAGTCTGCCTCATATAGGACATATAGGACGACCAAGTCCCTTTCACGAATACTAGTAAATATACAGTCTTGCTGATTCGGAGGAGAAATACTTGACCATTCCCCGTTTGGGGCTCCTAAAGTTGAGACTTGCCAGGGATAAACAAAAACGGGGGGCAGCGCATGAATCAGAGTTGTACCAAGTCTGCACGAGAATGGCAGTGTAATTCGAATTCATGCTAGCTTTGTCTATCGTGAAACATTTCTTGCCCAGGAACTAGCTATTCGAAGTCGGGACTGGGACTGCCAGGGACTGCCAGGCTACCAACGACAGCATCATCTACCTAGGTATGTAAATTGCGATGCATAAAAACAATGGACAAGAATTTGCGAAGGCAATAAAGGATACATGAAATGCAAATGCATATGCACGCACACACAGCTCTATGTGATCTGGGTGTCGTCCCCTCAAGCTGGTTCTATAGCTTGATTTGACCGGCCTCGAGTTCTCGCCATTCGTCGTCTTGGAACGGGACATATGTATCTCCCTTGAGCCAGTACATGTCACCCTCCACCATGTTGTTATTGGGCTTGACGCCGGCGAGGCGCAAAAGGTGCTTCTGCTGCTTCATGGTACCCGTGGTCTGGGCCGCACCGCCAACCTCCTTCATTATTCTGAGGAACAAAGGCTGTGCGTAGCGTGGGAGTGTCGACTTAACGTGCGATGCCAGACTGTGCAATACACTCTTGTCGGGCACCTTATCAAAGGTAATGGCAACGCAGCCTGCGCGACCGTCATGATGGGGCAGCTGGACACCGTAGACATTGGCTTCGCGGACCGAGGGATGGCGACCGACGGCCTCGCTGACCTCGACCGTGGACACGTTTTCTGATTTCCAGCGGAAGGTATCGCCGATACGATCCATGAAGTATATGCGGCCTTCCGAATCCCACCGAGTGACATCGCCGGTGCGGAACCACGCATCATCTGGCTTGAATACGCTGCGCATGATTTTGGACGACGTTGCGCCCTCGTTGCCGTAATATCCTTGGAAGCGCTGGTTGATGTTTTCCGCGTCAAGCTTGCAAATGAGCTCGCCGGGCTCACCGGGCTTGACCTTGATGCAGAGCCCGGTACTGGCGTCTCGTTTAGGCAAGTCGGTTGCCCAGTCCATCTCAACCAGAGCCAGGGCCAATGACTGCAAGCCGCCATAGATCAAACCACTGCGGCCAATAGCACCCGCGGTGTAATCATTGCGACTGAGATTCCACAGACCAAAGGGGCCTTCGGTGGCGGCATAGAACTCGAGAATGGTATCAACGCCGAATCTGTCCTTGAACTGGTTCCAGATGTCGGGGCGTAGCCCGTTGCCAAATGCAGCAGTGACCTTGTGCTTCTTGTCGATGCATTCTCCAGTGGCGGGATCATACTGGGGAGGCGCAGCAAGAAGGTATCGCAACGTCTCACCGACATACTGGATAACTGTAGCATTGGATTCTCGCACTTCCTTCCAAAATACTTTGGTGGAGAATTTGCGGCCGACTGCCTGTGTGCTGCCAGCCAACATGGTGGAACAAAACGAGAGGATGGAGGCCGCGGAGTGATAGAGTGGCATAGACTGCGCAGGCACGGCCTCTGATTAGTATTGCGGGGGCAACATCGGTCGAATAACAATGAAGGAGCTTACAGTATACATAATGTCGTTGCCTCCACGGGCGAGAAGCGTCTCCGCCATTGTACCACCTGCAATGACCTTGGCCCACGATACCACGGCTGGTTTGGGCAATCCAGTAGTTCCAGAAGTGTAAATCAGAATAGCCAGATTGGTCAAGTCATCTTCGGCCAGATCGGAATCGGGGACTCGAACGGGGTCGGTGGCTTCGACTTGGGCTTGAAGTTGAGGGGTAAAGGTGACGAAGTTGACGTCGCCAAGATCGGATCGCACCTCGTCGGTGATGTTGAAAGCAACGTTGGGGTCAACAAGACAGATTCTCGACTTGGCAGCCTTGATGCAGTGTGACAATGACTTGCCCGTCAAGTTGTAGTTGATGAAGGCCGGTTTCGCGCCGATACTCCAAAGTCCGAACCAAACGAATATGAAGGTATCTGAATTTTCAAAGTCCATTGCTACGACATCTTTCGGCTTGATGCCAAACTCGTTTCGTAGCCAAGTTCCATATCGGAGGGCGTTGTCATAAACCTGGGCGTATGTATAGTGGCGGCCTTCAAAAATAAGAAGGTCCTTATTCGCTGTGGAAGGGTGCTTGGCTTTCTCTTCCAAGTTGTAGAAGACGGATAGGTTGCCGTGGCGTTGGCGGAAATACACGCGGCCAGCAGACTTGAAAGCCGATTTGAAGAGAAGGTAGTCATACCAGAGAGAGGCCCTAGCGTTGATGTAAGCGAATGCTGCAGCCGCGGCCGGAGCTGTGATGGTGAGAGGAACTAGCAAATGTGAGTTAGAAGCAGCTTCAAGGGAAAGAAAAGGGCCGCATGATACGAACGTGGCATGATGGGCGAGGGTGAGATGCTACGACCGCGATAGCGAGGTTATTGAGTTTAAGCTTCAATTTATAACACAACCGCAGTTGCGGATATGGACAGAAAAGTTCAAGTCAACGAAGTCGTATCAAGCATGCGAACAAGAACAAACCCGTTCGCAGCCTTGCCGAGCTGGTGCATTAACTACAGGACAGCTTTGAGAGGCGGAGAAGCTGAGCCGAGGTGGTTGAGTGTGGGGTATAACGGTATAACAGACAGACAGGTGCTCAGAGGAGGGACAGCCAGGCGCGGGAACAATGGGTTGAATAGCGCCCTCGGGGAAAGGAAAGGATGGGTGGGAAGTAATAGGGTCGGCTACCACCAAATCCTGGACGAGACCCGGGGGGTAAACGAGTCAATTTGGTTGGACTTGAAGCGCCGCAAACTGTTTTATTCGGGGCTCCTTTTGAGTTCGATGCAGGTTCAGGTTCGACGGCCCGGAGTGTAAGGATTGCCCGAGGAAAGCTTTGCTGAGTGTGCGCCGAGTCTTCTTTGTCAAAGGCTCAGCTGATGACAACCTTTTCTCCCAGCAGGCAATTCCGGACGGGATTGGACAAAGGCCCAAGCATCTAGACGCCTGGGCAATGACACGGGGCGGACGCGGCTGAAGAACAAAGCCGGGGCGGAGGTTTGGCTAGGAATGAATGAATGACAGGGGCCGCTTTGCACTTGCTCCTGGGCGTGTCAGACCCTTCTCCACTCGTGCGTTTTGTGTGCGTAGAAGAGATTGGATATTTGTAGCTGTTATTAATAAATCGACAATTGAAGGATGAAGCGGAATAGATTTTGAGGGCGATCAGGTAAAATTGACAGCGGGGCCAATACAAGAAATGCTACACAAGCAGGACATTTCCTAACATGGTCGTTCCATTCTTGGTAATTCTTGGGCTCGGGTAATATTTCAATAGGCCACCGACAACCGCAGTGCGTTATTTAACCAGTGGCGGAGAGATTACTGGTGATTCGAACACTGGCGACGTGAGACTTGTGAGAAACGTGCTTGCATATTGTTTGGTACTATAAAATGTCACTCTTGTGTTTGTCGCGCGACGCCATGCTGCGCCATTACTTGAGTGAACAATTCTATGCCCTTGAAAACAGGCGACCGGGGTGAGGGAGAAACCTTGAAATCCGGCGTTGTATGGCGCTGTGGTAACGAGTTGAAGGCGGACAGGCTAAAAAGATGCCTCGGCCCGTGGACGTTGAATCAAGCTGGTGGCAAAACAGTGCAAACTGGGGGAGGTTGCTGAATCAAGATTGTGGAGAAAGATGGGGCAACCAACAATACCAGGATTGAGGTGGAGGGGGCGGAAGGCTACTCGTGCCAGCAACAACAGGAGGATGCATTTGAGGATGGGGAAGTAGCCGGTTGATGAGAGGAGGGAATGGCAGGGAGAAAATTTTTGGTCGCACGAGTGCTGCATTAGAGCTCAGGGAAGGTGCAACTTCTATGCTTGGAAGGGTCGCAGGTGTCCAAAGGAAGGAGCCATCCATCCTGGCTGGCCCGGCATAACGTTACAGACTCTCCCCCCATTACCATGACGACTTTAGCCCGCGATGATATTCATAACCCTTCACCACCTTCCTCCGCTCAGCATTCCTCTCTTCTCTATCGGCTTAAACAAGCGTTGAAGGAAATTTCTCATCCCGACTGAAATGGCGGCGAGTTAAGAGCATGTACCACGGCCTCGTTCTCCAACAACTCGACTCCGTTTTCTGTTCCAGGCAAAGGTCACGGCTACCAGGACTTCCAGGGCATCGAAATACGTAGGCAGTCGACATTGCAGCCACTAGGAGTGTCCAGTTTTACGATTGGGTGCAGAGGTTTGAACACAAGCCGAGCAAGCAACAACAGGCATTTACCCAACAGCCATTAGGAACTTCACATTCGCAATGCATAGCCCTGTGCTGACAGGGTACTAGAAGAAAGAATAGGGCATCCAGGTTGATGTACATGATCAGCAGGAGATGTTGAAGACTTCCCAGGTCGACGGTGGTTGCTGCAGTCACGACTCAGTGCTAGGGGGCATAGAAGAAAGATCAAACTCGGAAACTTGTGTGCACATTGGAACAAACCCTGAGACTGTATAAATAAAATGGATATGCACCAGACTGCTTCATGATTTTGTCGTGGTCAAGTATTACGACGTCCGGATTCTTTTAGTGAGCTCCAGAAGGAGCAGCTCCACAATTGCCCAAACCCAGCCAGGAGAAGTCTTGGGTCGCTGCTCCACACGTGATGGCGCGTTTCCAGGGGTTGACGTATTGTGTGGTTCAAGGGCTGGTGGGTTCCGAAACGCCAGATCAGCAATTGAGGCTTCAGCAAGCAGACCCAACAACTGGCGCCTTGAGCAGCAGCATCTGGAGTTGAACCTTGGTCCATGGCCAGCTACCCATCGCTGGTGGCCATCGCAACCAAGAGCCAGCTTCGAGCGCCGTACCACCGAAATTCAAAACTTGGAGACTTTGGGGTCCCCTTGCGTCCGGATGGCCTCAAAAATGGTTCAAGTGCCTGGTGAGCCCGCGTTGGCTGCCACACAGCCCGCCGCCAAAGAGCCTCCTCCAGAGAAACCATCCGAAAGCCGGCGAAGGACGCATATTATTCTCTCGTTTTGGTTCATTGTGCTCTTTCTGGGCTTGCCGATATGGTGGAAGACGACTTCCATTTACCGGGCAGATCTGCCTCTGGAGAGAATGCTACAATGGGCCAATGGCAAGGTAAGGTCTACACAACATCATTCCCCCGCCCCAAAATCCTCGTATTTTGTGAGCGACTTTGTGTCCGTCTGACACCATCACAGGCCTGTCGCCCTGCATTCCCCCTGCAGATATCAATTCGTGCTGATGCTATAGCCGAGCAAGAGGCACAGCATCTTGTGCGGTTGACACAACATGCCCTCGATGACCTTAACGATTTTCCTGGCCACCACTTACGTCTCCAGCTCAGCCCCAAATCTGACAGAAAAACTCCCGAGGCAAGCAAACAGGATCCGTATTCCGCCCTGACGATAAACCTGAGTCCGGGCGACGCCAATTCGGCCAAGCTAAGCCCTCAGTCCGCCGAACTTGATATGACGTACGCCTCGAACTCGATCCCCTCGCTGAACTCCGCGTCGTCCAATCTGGCCGCGTACATTGCCAATGAACTTCAATCGACCTTTTCCGAAGAGCAGTCCATCATTTCCTATCTCCTGTCGGCGTCGTCCATGTCTTCGAGTTCAAGATATCAAGGCCTGAGCCAGGAAACCACAGAGGCTCTGAAGAAACGCACTACCCGCTCACTACGTTATGCTCCTACGTATCACTTGAGCTTTTCTCTTTTTACCGACGGCGCTATCCCCAACACGTGGGATATTGATGCCGCCATTGCCGAATACATGAAGCCAATCCTAGACGTGCTGGGCCCTATTCACAACTTTACCATAGACACCCAGGTCCAGTTGTATGCTACGCCAGGTGTCCAGTCACAAATCCTTAACAAGGAGCACTTGGCCTCGTTTATAAATGCCGCGGAATGGCCGCTGTCACCGTCCATTGGCGGCGCACCGACGGTCAACTTCATCATGTTTGTTGGGAACCAGACCATTGCTTCTGAGACGGCCGAGGCCGAAAACTCACAGTCCTGGATGATCCCTCAGTGGGGTTCTGTCTATCTTTTGCACCTACCTCCCACTGAGCAGCATGTTTCAACCGAGGCGTTGAAGCAGCCCTTGCTCATGTTTGGCGGTCATCTGCTCACTCTTCTTGGCACGCCGCAATCAGGATCTCTCCCGTTGCGGCTGTCCACTCTTGCCAGGATACGGACGACAGATCTTCTCCTTCGAGCTTCGTCGTCTCTGGGATCGCTCGCCCGACTGTCGCCAAGCCTGCCTTCAATATCTATTCCCCGCAGCGTTGCTGATGGCGTTTCCAGCTCATTGCAACACCTGGACCAGGCCTGTGCCAATCTCGGCGGACCAGAGGGGCTGCTGCATGCCCGGATCGCCGAAGAGGAGGCGGAGAGGGCATTTTTCGAAAAGAGCATGGTTGGCCAACTGTACTTCCCAGACGAGCACAAGATTGCCGTGTATTTGCCCTTGTTAGGGCCCGTTGGCGTACCATTGGTGTTGGGATTAGTTAATGAGCTCAAGAATTGGATCAAAAGACGGAAGCAAAAGGGACACGAGGCCACGGAGAAGAAGAGACAGTAGGATATGAATGTGATTATGGTACATGTCACTATTACTAATTATCGATTAATCAAATGGACTTTGATCCGATGCTGGAAACTTGTTGTTTTGTCGCGTGGTAATTCTTAGCTTGCAGCGTATTGGTTTGTCGGGATGTCACAAAGCCGGAATTCCTTCAAGCCTAACAATGGCTTTGCAAGCTTTATCCGCAAGATGCAGTTGAGAGAAATAACAAGCTGCGATGGATGCTACAAGTTGCCTGTGTGCCCGAATCTATTTATTTATTTATTTATTTATATAATTGTGCCCGAATCTAGTCAGGTGTTGTCAGGGTACAGGGTACGCAGCGCTCTTACGTCATGAACCTAGATGGACGATACCCAAGCTCGGACCCAGCATCACGCAGACCAAAAAAAAGAAAAAAGAAACAGCCAAGCACTTGCGCGGCGGGCAACCACCAAGATGCGGCCTCGCGTCAAGTAAAACACGGACAAGAAATGCTTCCGGAGCCGGCGCTGAGCTTCACCCTTCCCAGTCTGTACGACGGGACCAAGCTCGACTGCCGCGTCTACCACCCTGCCTCGCTGGCAGCGACGAACCCTCAAGCGCCGCCGTGGCAGCGACACGCGGCTGTTGTTGCGCACCCGTACGCGCCCATGGGCGGGTGCTACGACGATCCTATTCTGGAGAGCATTGCAGCACAGCTGATACGGAGGGGCTACCTCGTGGGCACGTTCAATTTTCGGTATGTTGGACAGGCAGGAACGCGTCGCGGGAAAGCTGGGCTGGCTAATGGACGCGTGCATGCAGAGGCGCGGGCCACTCCGCCGGACGGACGTCATGGACGGCGAGGCCCGAGCGAGATGATTATGCGAGCGTGGTAGGCTTCATGGTGCATTACGTTCATTTCCTCGATCCGTTCGGACGGCCTCGTGCGCGGCCAAGCGCGTCGACGGACGATGCAAGCGCAACCGAGATTCCCCGATCGGCACCAGCGACGCCGTCAACAGAACCGCCCGTGTTGTTAATGGGCGGCTACTCCTACGGTGCCATGATAACGGCACAGCTGCGGCCGCTGGCTCAGCTGCTCGAGCCGTTTTCCCGTGCCCGGGCGGATTCGCACGCAGGGCAGATACGACTCCGAGCGGAGCATCTCGCTGCGCAGCAAAACATCATACTGGGGAGCACGCGCTCGGCCATGCGGCGGATACGAGACCCGCGCGATGTCGTGAAACGGCCCGGTGTGCGCGTCGGCGGCGACGAGGGGGACGGGTCTCTGCGACGCAGCCTCGATGGTTCCGGGAGGAGGAGCTTCTCGCTAGACGCCGAAGACAGGCTTCGGAAGGGGGTGCAGGAGTTCATGGCCAAGAGGAAGGCCAAGCATCCCCATCTGCACCGGTCGCCTCACGCTTACAAGAGGCCTGCGAGCTCCGAGCTGGCGCGGAATGACGCGACTCAAGCCGAGGGTCAAAAGGAGGAAGAAGAGCTGCCGTCCATCACGGGGCTACTGCGACCGCGACCAGCATACCTTCTCGTGTCTCCTCTTCAGGGCATTGTGACGCACCTTGCAACAATGTCGCTTCTCCCGTCGAGGCTGAGGCAGCAGGACGACGCAGCAGAGGAGAAGCTTGTGTCGAATCCCACGTTGGCTGTGTTCGGCGACAACGATGTCTTTGTGCCCGTGGGCAAGCTGCGCGCGTGGACGGCGAGGCTGTGTGCCAAGCAAGGCTCCTTGTTCACTGGGCGCGAGGTTGCGACTGGGGGACACTTCTGGGGAGAGGAAGGCGTGCTGCATTCGATGATGGAGACCGTCGCTGCCTTCTCAGACGCCTTGATACGCCATGATGCCGATTGAGAAGACGCAGGGGGACAGGTTATGATTTATGAATGCACGCAGCAGGTGGTTTATTTTCTGGATGGATTTGCAAGGGTGAAGCTGGACGAATTTTATTGTGACTAGCCGGTTATAGTACGCATGCAGCGAGGGTATCTCGACATTGGATCTGCCCTGGAAAATATCAAACAGCGTCGGTGTTTATTCTCGACCAGGACTAGCTGTAGCCGCAACCCTTGGGCATCTCTGGATACAGCATTGGCCGGTATTCGAGTCTCACCATTTCTCTGTTTCTTTGCTTGTGATGGACTTTGCAGCGGCCAAGCTCGGAGATGACAGTTGGGCTGCACCATGGCATATTTGAATCAAAGCCACTCAAAGGTCTACAGTAGAGCACCATAGTTCCGATGCAGGCCCAGAGGTTCTTCTGAGCAGCCTGCATGCAAGGCCATGTGTCTTGGGTTGTTTGCGGGAGCTGAGCCGAACATCATACAGGTGTGACGAGACTGATGCGATACAACTTGGTCCTTGGGGCCTGATTACATGCTGAGATGGAGGCTTGTTTACAATCACCAGCAGGTCACGGCATGACTAATACTTCACCGACAGCTGGTGCAGTGGGGGTTTCCAGGAGCGCTTCTCCTCCCGACCTCGGCAAATAAACAAGAGCATGCCGTCGCCTATCTGATTGCTTTTAGTAACACTGATATGGATCATGACGGGAGTGCTGGGCTGCATACTGTAGGCATCTGCGTCACAATCTGCCACCGGTCGCGCCCGAATGCATTGGTCACGAAAACAAAGGCGTTCCGATAGCCTCGACATCTTCTTGACAATCTGCCCGCAATCGCAATGTCTCAGCACGGGCACATATCGCAAGTCATGAAGCCAAGACGTAGGCCCGCCGTTGACGCCGGGGTGGATATTGGTGATATCGGTTGGGTAAAGTATGGCAACGGGATGTGAAGAGTGACAAGGAATGGCGCTTGTGCCGGTCGGGCCCGCTCGACGACACCCGCGGAGCCCGATACCAGGGGTGGGGTCACTAGGGTCTGGCGCACACCAAAAACGTTCTAGCTGTCAAGCTTTAGAACCCGGGGAACCGACTTTTTTGCGTGGCAAACACTTGCCTCGCAGTCGAGATTGCAGCCACCACATCTGCACAGATCTTATCCCACCTAGTTGGCGTTTTCGCGGGGTATTGGCTGCCTCAATCAAGGGTCCGTCTGTCTGCAGCTGCAATACCTGATACTTGGCATGTACATTGGCTTTAGGGTTGATTGATGCATCTACACCCCCCTCTGCATCCTTCAGTTGAGCGAGGGCGAAAAATGGCCGAGTTTTTGAGTTTTGGAGCACAATAGACGACAAGGACGAGAAAGGCCGGGAAACGTGGCCCTGGTCCGTCGGGAGTGAAGTCGTAGAACAAACTCGTCGCCTCTTGTCAAAGGCGGAGCAGGTGGCATGCAAGGTGGGGAGCTCCCCAGTTCTTGCCTCCAACTTACACAACGACTGCTCCTTCCCATTCTCTTCCCTTCATCTTCTTTGCACTCCTCCACAACCTTGAACTCGATCCGTCTCATCTGTCCGTGACGCTGCGCAGCTTCTTGACAACAACTTCCGTCCCGCCGCCTCTCTGCATCCATCATGGCCCTCCAGGTCCAGCTCAAAGCTCCCAACGGCGTCGAGTTCACCCTGCCCACGGGCCTCTTTATCAACAATGAATTCGTCAAGTCAACTTCATCACAGCGCATCACCAGCGTGAGCCCAAGGTAAATACTACCCCGCTCCCGCTTCCGCTTCCGCTTGGAGCACCTCCCCCGCACACCTCCAACCTTTTCCGTTCTAACTCTCGACAAGCACCGGCGAGGACATTTGTTCTGTAGAAGCCGCCTCCTCAAAAGACATTGACCGCGCCGTCGCCGCCGCCCGCGCAGCCTTCAACAACCCTTCATGGCGCGACATGACTGGCGGCGCCCGAGGCGCCCTCATGCACAAGTTTGCCAACCTCATTGAACAGAACCAGCGCGTGCTCGCCACCATTGAGACGTGGGACAATGGAAAGCCCTACAGCGTCTCGTTCAACGAGGATTTGAACGAAGTCATTGGCTGCCTGAGATATTACGCCGGCTGGGCCGACAAGATTCACGGCCAGACCATTCCCACAACAAAGGCCAAGTTCGCCTACACCCTGAAGCAGCCCATCGGCGTCTGCGCCCAGATCATCCCCTGGAACTACCCTCTTGCCATGGCTGCCTGGAAACTCGGCCCTGCGCTGGCGACGGGCAATACCATTGTCATGAAGCCCGCCGAGCAGACGCCACTGTCCATCCTGTACCTTGCCGATCTGGCTCGCCAGGCTGGATTCCCCCCCGGCGTCCTCAACATCGTCAATGGTTTCGGAAGGGAGGCCGGCTCCGCCCTGGCTGCCCACCCGGGCATCAACAAGATCGCCTTTACCGGCTCCACGCTGACTGGCCGCGAAATCATGAAGACGGCCAGCATCAACATGAAGAACATTACGCTCGAGACAGGCGGCAAGTCGCCCCTCTTGGTTTTCGATGACGCCGACATTGAGCAGGCCGCTAAATGGGCCCATGTGGGCATCATGAGCAACCAGGGGCAGGTCTGCACCGCCACATCTAGATTGTTGGTGCAAAAGTCCATCCTGGACAAGTTCACAAAGGCCTTTGTGCACGTCGTCAAGACGTCCATCGTCACCGGAGACCCCTTTGCCGAGGATACTACCCATGGGCCTCAGGTTTCCCAGGCACAGTATGACAAGATCCTGTCATATATTGACAGTGCCAAGGGGCAGGGTGCCAGGCTGGAGGCTGGAGGCTCGTCGGCGCAGCAGACGGCTGGCAAAGGCAAGGGCTACTTCATCGAGCCCACAATCTTCTCCAACGTCACCAAGGACATGACCGTGTTCAACGAGGAAATCTTTGGCCCCTTTGTCACCATCACGCCCTTTGAGGACGAGGCCGAGGCAATTGCTCTGGCCAACGACTCCATCTATGGCCTGGCCGCTGCCGTCTTCAGTCAAAACATTGAGCGCGCCCACAAGGTTTCGGCCGCTCTCGAGGCCGGAATGGTGTGGATCAACTCGTCCAACGATTCCGAGATTCAGGTGCCCTTTGGTGGTGTCAAGCAGAGCGGCATCGGTCGCGAGCTGGGCGAGGCTGGTCTTGCCGCTTACACCGAAACCAAGGCCATCCACGTCAACTTGGGCTCCAAACTGTAGGGACGGGCCCAAGGCAAAGAAATACCATGACTGTAAAATGAAATTGTCTTCTGCAACACAAGGTGCCCACATGTCTCACGTCTGCACCATTCTGTTATGTACTTGAAAAAAAAAGGCCATCATCGAAAAGGGCAACATTATATGAATAAACGAATGCAATCGAATTACCATTTATTTCGTATAAAAGAATTCCGCTGTGACTTGTGTACATTGTTCTGATACTGAAACATTTCGGGCTCTTTCTGTCCCCAACACCACGTGAACAAGATGTCTCTTGACCAGGGCTGCATATACTACATCTAGTACACTCCCAAACCCCAAAGTCTGCAGCCAAGTACAAGACTACTTGTTGGCAGGGCCTCACAGTCACAGAATCCACTCCCTTGCCCATCCCGTCTCACCCCCTTAACCCCAATCCCGGCCCCATCCCCTAATCCCATCCACTGCTACTCCCTCCTCCAACCGGGCAGCTACGTAAGCGGACTGAGCCAGTTCTGGGGCAATTCTGGGGTGTCTCCACCGAGCCTTAGCTGCTAGGCGATTCGCCCGTGTGCGATTTGGTCTCGCTGGCGCGCTGAGGCTCTGAGCTGGACTTGCCATCCTGGCTTGTCCCGCCGTTTTCCGCATACAGAATGTGTTCCGCCATCTCCCCTATCTGCATGAAGGTTCTGTGACCCTGGACAACCCAGAAACCCAGAGAAATTACAAGCATGACACCAAACACAGCGATGGCAAAGTTCATGTCGCTGGCTGCAGGGTTTGGTGCGCTTGGGAAGAAGAAGAAGACGGTTGTGATGGCACAGTATATAATTGACACCCAGTTGATGATGGGGCCAATTCTGCCAAGCTTGAGTTCGCCACCAGCGGGTAGCTTGTCGCGCCCAACCACGACGAGCGAAATGATGGGCATGGCATACGAGACTGTAAGGGCAATGGTGCTCACGCTGAGAATCGCCTGCAAGACGGTGTCGGCGAACAGGTAGAGGACACCTATCAGGCAAATGATACCGCATTGCAGCCACAAGGCTCTGGCTGGCACCATCCACGTCTCGTCAACGTGCGAAAACCAAATGCCGAAAGGGAACCCGCCATCTCTGGCAAAACTCCAGGTGAGACGGGAGGCCGAGGTGAGCACACTAGAGCCCTGACCCAGGCCGTTGAAGATGAAGAGTGCAATCATTACCGATCCACCAATTTGCCCGACAGTGGACTGGACCAGCTCGATAAAAGGGTTGCCGGACGGGGGATCTAGGACACCATCGATGTCTTGAATGCAAAACAAGCAGACGACCATGAAAATGAAGCCTGAGATTGCACCAATCAGGACAGCAAGGTACATGGTCCTTGGGGCGTTGCGTCGAGGTGCAGGAATTTCCTCCACCATGTGGATAACAGAGTCAAACGCCGTGAGGCCATATGCACTCTGTACCAGGCCGAGGAACCAGACGACGCCGTCACCCCAGCCAGTCTGGTTGATCCATTTACCAAACACAAAGGATGCTGGCTGGTAAGATAGATCGGCTTTCGTCCCAACAGAAATCAACAGAGCCAAAGCAAAGGCGACGAAGAGACCGGCGAAGCCAATACCGACAAAGTTGTTGAAAGCGGGAAGAATCCACTCCCTGCGACAAGAAACGTGATTAATGGCGGTAAAGAGCACGGTAATGCCGACGTAGATGACGAACTGCAGCCATCCCTTGTCGGCGCCTGGCCAGTCTGGATCGAATATGAGCTTCATGGAAAGGAGAAACTCTGTCATGAAGGCGATCTGAGACGCGGTCAATGTCCACCACCCAAAAGTGTTGATCCAAGCGCACATGTACGAGGCGAATCGACCGGTTGGTGTATTCCAGAGTTGCTGTATCCAAAATGCCTGACCCAGGGCCGTCGGCATACTGCTGACAAGTTCGCCCAAGGAGAAGGCAACGCACATGTTGCAGGCAGTAACGAGGATCAGACCCCAAAGGATAGCGACAGGTCCGCCATTGGTGAGGCCAGTGGCCAGATCCTGAGCCATTGTAGACCATGTGCCTAACACGCAAAAGGCCAGAGCAAGCATGCTCCAGATGCTAAACTTGCGAGTGAGCGTCTGGGCATGGCCCAGGGCGGCAAGGTCTTGGGCATCGCGGATGGCTTGGTCGTTCAGGTCGAGAGTGTCTTTCTGATACAGCTGGCTTGCTTGATCCATGCTATTTTCAACGCAAGGGTCGCTGTCATTCTCTGGTGATATGTGTCTGGGGGAAAGAATGTCAAAATGACATCGGTACTGATGAGTCTCGGTCAAGGAAGGATGGGTGATGCGAATGAGGTAAATATGAGGTGAATAGATATTGGGGTTGATTGCTTAAGAGTGAGGAAATATGGGTGGCAGGTGTTGACCCGTGGTAAAAGTCGTTGCAGAGGATATCAAGGGGTTCGCAAGGGCTAGTTTAGTACTCGAAGCGTCGCGGTGCGCATGTACAGCAAACGTCAGAGATGACTGCCAGAAGATGGATGAGATGCTTCAGGAACGCCACGAGAGCCTCATGAACCGGGGAGTCGGGGAACCTGAGGGGTACGTAGGAGAAAGCCTGGCTTAAGCCCCCAGGTGGGAGATTGGAGGGGGGGTGTCGTTTGCCAGCTCCGACCTTTGCAGGGACGGGAAGAGTCGCGATAACTGTCAGTTGGGGCCAGATACCAGATAGCAGGTGATGTGGCTGTGGATGTGTGTGCCTCTCGTAAGATGAATCGCTGGCTCACTACTCCGTAGAACTGGAGGCCTTGAGGCGATGGCCGTGTGTGAGAAGCCAAGACCATCGACGCCCCAGGTTGCCGACGGGGTACGCTGGGCAGGGTCAAGGGCAGCGCGGAGAAGAGCGCGCGGACTTGGAACGAGGCGGGAGCCAGCATGGAGGCGACATGGGGATTATTGGAGCATGGGGGCGAACGAGCGAGCCTGCTTTTGCCGTTGGCTTGTGCAGATTATTGTCCAGTGGTTGTCTGGTGGTTGTGCCGGGGTTCCGCCAGGTGACAGGCAAGGACTCCGTACTCGGTACCAGCGAGGAGGATGTGATCGTGGAGGCGTGGAGGCAAAAGGCGTAAAGGCGTCGAGTCGGCGAGGGCGAGCAATCCTGATGGCGCTGAAGAAGCGGGTCCTCGGCGACAATCTCGACTACGGGAAGAAGTCGCGAGCGTAGATGGAAATTTGCAAAGGGACAGCACGGCGGGGTCAGGCATGTCAAGATTGTAATCTAGGGAAAGAGCGACGGGAACCACCCAATTCCGTATATTGCTCGCTAATGGGAAGGAAGCAGCATGGCGCGCCAGGAGGGAAGGAAATGCTCCATGGAGCTGCTACCCCCCCAGTCATGCCCATTGAAACTCGCAAGAACAACAAATGGTATCGAAGTTTGCAGGCGACTCTGAGTCGCAAGCGAGGGCCTGCTTCTGGCTAAAATGCGGGACCTGACCTGATTGCCGGCCAGCGTGGCATGTTATCACAGATAAGCCACCTAGGTACGTACGCTCGCTCGGGCTCGGCGTGATAATGCCAGCAGAGTGTGTTGCCGCCGTGCTGTGCATCAGACCGATAACACCAGACATGTTGATAGATATCATGAGCTTACCACTTCACCGGGGTCAGCTGTGTTGGCCGCCAATCGTTATCAACCCATGAGTCCATGGCCCATGGCCCATGTTTGCGATGGACAAACCCACCATGCTGATCAGTCAACGTCATCACGCGCCCCCTTTTACATGGCCAGGAGCCGTTTCTTTCCTTGGCCGTCGGTTCGTCGTTGAAGTTGAATAAGCTTTTGTCGCTTCGGCCATGGTATCGGAGCCAGTCGTTTTGCATTGTGCACTGGCACGCGGTCCCAGTTCCGATGCAACACCGGGCTCGCCCGACCTCGAGTCAATTCATCGCGTGCGCGGGACCTGCCTCGTCACCTAGCAAGCTTCTCCAGATAATCTAATAAGCAGCCCTTTGCCAACTTGGTAATAGATTGTGTCTGTGCGACAGACCAGCGAATCCAGGCATTGTTCCCCAGGTCTTCCACGATCCACACCACCAGAGATGATCGAAGTGCCACATCCCTCTGGGACCGCACCAGTAGCCAATGGCTGACCTTGGCATGCACGATATGACAATCCCCATGGCGTCGTTTGCCCCCATTTGATAATGCACATTTGCCAGGGTTTCCCGCCACATCCAGATCCCTCGCCTGGCGTCAAGGGTATTGATAGCCTTGCAGCCCAAGGCGTCGCTGGTCCGCGGGCACCGAGATACACGGAGCATGCATCGTCTCGGGCTCCGTGTATCATGCGCCGGGGCTTGTGGGACGGACGGCGTGACCCTTGGATCTCGAGGCGTCTCTCTCTGGTTTATCACCTGGTCCGTCTTGGCCTCCCCAAGATGCGCTCCCGAAATCCGGGGACAGCGGGAATCAGACCGCTGCGGATAGCGGCCCTCCAAAGGAACCTCCACAGGAACCTCCACTCTTGGATGTTTTGTGCCAATCTCACCCTCACGAATGATGACGGAAAAGCCAAGGCCTTGGTGGAGATGGCATTTCGAATGTGGAGTCTCGTGATACAACCTTTTACGTTTCCATTGCTGTGTGCACGGATCAAGGAAAGCTTCTCCCTGGCTGGGCACATGACAGCAGCATTAAGAGGAGCCAACTTGGCTGTACCAACTCCGCCGCCTCAGAAAGCCCCAAGAGATGCTCAGCACATAATACATTTCTCGAGATGCAGCAAGTGGCAGGCTTTATGGCCACGATGCACAATTGTTTTGCCACAACACGTCTCTCGAGCGAAGCATCGCCCGTCCGAGCCGTAGGGATAAGTGCCTGGTGAAACAGCCTAATAGGTGGTGTATGTGTGGCCCGGGCGCTTTCGGTCAGTGGAGACCCGGAACCACCGTCTGGTCCCCATTTTCCTCAAACGGCCCCAGCCTTTCCTTGCCATCGGCGCCGATATCCACCAGCAAGTGCCAGCGGACAGCGGCCAGCGGCCACTAGCGGCCCTCAGCACATGCTGACATGGCTTTTGCCTGGACGGCGGCCGCGGGCTAGCGGTCAGCGCACTCCGATCCCGTCTATGGGCTGTTTTGCGTCGCCGCCCTTTTTCGTGCTTTTTTTGTCGAGTATATATTTGTGTGTCCTTGGACAGATCAAGTTAAACAGTGGCCGGAATCCAGGTTACCGCACACTTCCTTCTCTTGACTTTCCAGAACACTGCACGCCTTATAGAGCACGAGACACATCATGGCTGCTCCCGCTATGCAACAGCCTGGCCTGGACACAACCTCAATACCAGGTTATGTCATCTTCCCAGAGCAATCCGACAAGGCGCCCCAGGCACCAACCGCTCTTCGATCGCAAACGCACCCTTTAGGTAAGTAGAAGCAAAAGTTCGCCGGCAAAACAGACGTCATTTTCTAACCTCTACAACCCCCCCAAAAAATAGACCAACTTTCGGTACACGAAATCTCCGTTTCTGCAAAGATCATCCGGGACTTTGCTGCCCCCAAGCAGATCAAGTTCAACTGCATCACTCTTCGTGAGCCCAAGAAGAATGAGTATGCCGCGTTTCGATCAAGAACCGGCCCTCGCCCCGAGAGACGGGCGTTTGCCATTGTCCTGGAGCAGGGCACCTCCAATGTTGCAGAGGTCGTCGTCAACCTGACCCAGTCGCTGGTTGAAGATTGGAAACCAGTCCATGATGTTGCCCCCACCCTGACCCTGGAGGACTTGGACGTCATGGAGCGCATCGCTCGCGAGGACCCTCGGGTTATCGAGGTGTGCCGCGAGATCGGCATCACCGACATGTCCAAGGTCTACCTCGACGCCTGGGCCATTGGCGTGGATCGCCGATGGGGCTTTGAGCGTCGACTCCAGCAGGGTCTCCCCTACTACAGGGCTTCCGAGCACGACAACCAGTACGCCCACCCTCTCGACTTCAGTGTCGTTGCCGACACCGAGACGGAGGAGGTCTTGAGTGTCGACGTTCGCCGCGTCAACGGCGAGCGCA
This sequence comes from Keithomyces neogunnii, assembly GCA_020975405.1. Taxonomy (NCBI): domain Eukaryota; kingdom Fungi; phylum Ascomycota; class Sordariomycetes; order Hypocreales; family Clavicipitaceae; genus Keithomyces; species Keithomyces neogunnii. The sequence goes on along the minus strand of JAIOWQ010000002.1, from coordinate 4,131,872 downwards.
CAAAGGTGCCCCTTGAGGAGCACAACTACCTGCCCCAGTTCATCGGCGACGGCTATGAGCCGCACAAGCTCAAGCCCATCGACATCACCCAGCCCGAGGGCGTGTCCTTCCAGATGAAGGGGAATGAGATCCACTGGGCCAACTACAAGATGCACATCGGCTTCAACTACCGGGAGGGCATCGTCCTGTCAGACGTCAGAATCTACGATCCCTATGAGAACCGTGAGCGAACCCTGTTCAACCGCATCAGCGTCGTCGAGATGGTCGTCCCCTACGGCAACCCCGATCCTCCCCATCACAAGAAGCACGCCTTTGACGTCGGCGAATACGGGTCCGGCCTGATGACCAACTCCCTGAAGCTGGGATGCGACTGCAAGGGAGCCATCCACTACCTCGATGGCGTCGTCTCTACCTCCAAGGGTCAGGCCGCCGTGATTCCCAACGCCATCTGCATCCACGAGGAAGACAACGGCCTCCTTTACAAGCACACCGATTTCCGCGACGCCAACGTCATCTCCGCGCGCGACCGCAAGCTCATCATCTCTCAAATCATCACGGCCGCCAACTACGAGTACGGCTTCTACCACACCTTCATGCTCGACGGCACCTACAAGCTCGAAATGAAGCTCACCGGCATGCTCAACACCTACTGCATGCACCCTTCCGAAACTGCCGCCCCCTACGGCACGGAGGTTGCCCCGGGCATCAACGCGCACAACCACCAGCACATCTTCTCTCTCCGCGTCGACCCCGAAATCGACGGGCCCAACAACTCCGTCCTCCAGAGCGACGCCGTGCCGTCGGACGCCCCGGTCGGCTCCCCCGAGAACCCGTACGGCAACGGCTTCTACTGCAAGAAGACGCCGCTGCGGACGGCAAAGGAGGGGGCCGTCAACTACTGCCACGAGACCCAGCGCGCGTGGGACATTATCAACCCCAACAAGACGAACCCGTCGTGCAAGAAGCCCATCGGATACAAGATCATCAACAACAACTGCCCCCCGCTGCTGGCCAAGCCCGGGAGCGTCGTGCACAAGCGGGCCGCGTTTGCGCGCAAGAGCCTCTGGGTCGTGCCGTACAGGGACCACGAGCTGTTCCCCGCGGGCGACTACGTCTGCCAGTCCACGGGCGAGGAGAACCACCCCTGCAACCAGACCGTCCTTGACTGGTCGAACCGGGATGAGTCCATCGACAACACCGACATTGTCTGCTACATGCAGTTCGGGCTCACCCACTTCCCGCGCTGCGAGGACTTCCCCATCATGCCGGCCGAGCCCGTCGGCATCATGATCCGCGCCAGCAACTTCTTCCAGAAGAACCCCGCCCTGTGGGTGCAGCCGTCGCAGATTAAAAACGACACCTCTTCCCGCAACGCCTTTTCAACATCAGGTGGTTGCTGCGGTCGCGCCAAGTCAAATCCCCCGTCTCGCTTGTGAGAAGGTAGCGAGAGGGAACAGCATTCTCACCATTGACGAATTTAAAATTGCAACAAGTGGCGTTGGAAATTACCCTGCATTTTATATAGCTGATTCAAATTGATACTTTTCCAATTCACTCGTTCCGCCGTGTGTCCGTGACGCCCTCTGCCGTGACGCTCTCTGCCGCAGAGACAAGGTTACCCTACGTTGACTGGCACAACACTACGACGGCATTTTGCAAACTTTCCAGTTCCGTTTTTGCTACACGGCGGCAACAGGGTTCCGCGCATACTCAATGAATGTGGCCGCAAGACATCGGAGCAGATTCAACACCGCATGCTGCTGGTCCTCTGGCACATGGCTGTGGAAAGGACGGAATTAATACAACTCATCATCTTGTGAGACAGCGCCAACAGCTGGAGTAAAGGCTGGCCAAATTTGCCCCAAGACAGACATCCGAATGGGAGCTACTAGCTTGTCACATGTGGTATGGGAGGACTCCGGTTCAGCTACAAAATTTTGTAAATGGGGTTCAATTTAAGCGCTGATATTAGCTATGTGTTTGCGCAATCTTTTTTGGAACCAGGTTCCGGATATCTTCCATGTCTAAAGTATTACAGTTCAAAACTCGAATCCGATCATCGAGATGCTAAAGGGATAGATGCTTGATGCGGTTCCCGTGGTTTAAAAGCGGGGGGCGTTGATGATGATACCCATCAGGAGACCACCAATGGTACCGGCAATGGGGATGGTCAGGATCCAGGAGATCAACAAGAGTGTCACTCGCTGGAAGTTGACGGCCTTGAATGTTCCGTTGCAGAGACCGACACCAACAGTGGCACCAGTGATGCACATGGAGGTGGACACGGGCAGGGAGTACTGAGAGAAGACGAGGACGGTAATGGCGGCACCCATTTCCATGGAGCTGCCACGGCTGGGAGAGTGGTACGTGATCTTGTTGCCCATGACTACACGCAGGCGTTAGTAATTGATGCGTTTAAATTTTTTCCAACTTTTGTCCGCTTCTTCTTCAAGTCACATGCAAAAAAAGATGGCCCAACTTACCCTTCATGATGTTGTAGCCGTAGGTGATCAGACCAACGGAAAGAGTGAGGACGAGAACAGCAAGCTGCCAGACTTCGACGGGGGCCTTGGACTGGGCAGGGTTACCAGTCTTCCAGGCGCCGTAGATGACGGCCCAGGGGCCGACAGAGTTGCCGATGTCGTTGGCACCGTGGGCGAAGGAGGCGGTGCAGGCGGTAATGATCTGAATAAAGGAGAAGGTGTGCTCAACTTCGTTGGGATACTTCTCAGCAGCAGCATAGACGCGGCTCATGCGTTCACCGTCAGGGGTACCCTCAACGCCAGTCTGGGCGGCGTGGATATCGTAGTAAAAACCATAGAGCAGACCAGTAATAGCCATGGCAGGAAGACGCTTCGCCAGGATCTTGATGTTGTGGAATTCGTAGATCTGGCCAGCGCCCATGGGGTTATCGCGCAGGATGCGCATGGCCCAACCAAGGGGCCCACGCTTCTTGAGCAGCGTGGCGTTGAATCGAGCCTCGGCCTCGGCGACGAGCTCCTTGTAAGACTTTTGAGTGGCTTCGAGATTGGCCAGGCTCTTCTCAGCTCCATGACCGGCCTTCTGGGTAGACACGACGCCGTTATCCTTGCCAGAACCATCTTCAGCAGTCAGCTGGGGAGAGTCGGGAGAAGACTCATCAAGCTCCTTGTGCTGGACAACGGCATAGTCGGGGACAAGGGCGCGATCAGCAACCTCGGGGGCGGGGCGCTTGTAGAGAAGAGGTCCATAGACAAACATCCACCAGCGAATGCTTGCGTCCTTCTTGATGACCTTGGCATGCAAAAAGGGGACGAAGAAGATGGCGGAGAGAACGGCGACACCACCACCAGTGCCCAGAGTAACGGCAGCAATGTACCATGCGGGCTTCTTGTTAAGGCCCAAGTTAGGCGAGCCCTTGTAAACGATGGACAGGGTGCAGATGGTGCCGGCGATAAGGAAGAAGAAGGGCGAGGCCCAGACGGCCCAGGGCACGGGGTTCTTTCGCATGTGGACAACCACCTTGATAAGCAGGAAGATGAGGGCACCAAAGCCACCAGAGACAATGGGTGCGATGCCCAGACCGGCAAAGATGGCACCGAGGCCCTTTCCATCATTCCAGCCCCATTGGACCTTGGAGGCACCAACGGTAGCAATACCAACACCGGCAACGGCAGAGATGAGAGAGTAGGTTGACGAGACGTGAGCCGAGTGACGAGTGCACCACATGACCCAGGAGGAAGCAGCAGCAAGAGCGCAAGTAAAGGCAAGCATCTGAACGCCGGCGTTGTTGTGGAAAGCCGAGTTGGGAATAATGCCGTTCTTGATGGTGTCGGCCGTGCGAGCACCGACAGTGACGGCGCCAAGGGTTTCGAAGATGGTTCCGAGGATCATGGCCTGTCGATAGGAAATGGATCTGGAGGAAACACTAGTGGCCCACGAGTTGGCCACATCGTCTGCCAAGGAGAAACAAGAGGTTAGTGGCTTGAAGGGTTACATGATATGAAAGCCCGCTGCCAAGAGGCCAAGAGACCAAGAGTCTTGTCGTCTTGGTATGTCTCGGCATGGCGGGCGGGCGGGCTTGGCTTGAACTCACTTGCACCATTGTTGTAGGCATCAAGCAGGGCAAAGAAGGTGCCAATGGCAAAGACGTAGTCGTACTGGTGGAGAGTCATCTTGATGGCAGGCTCAGGAGACTCCTCGTGAACTTGTCTCGCACCGTCTCGGATGGCTCAGGGCAACTGGATCTCTGGAGATTCAAAGACGATCTCTGCCAACACGTCCAGTTGGGCAATACCTGCACTTTATACCATCATCTGTCTGACACAGGAGCGGAACGGCCAGGGGAGCTCGCGGCTCACGGTGGCGGCCAGGCGGGCCAGATTTCTGTCCAGGGCTGTCCAGACCGAAGGGCGAAAGCGTGCAAAATTGACGACTCCCCGGGCATATTGCGCGCTCCATCGGCCATCGGCCAACGTTTGGGGCATACAATACAGCAACCTGACGCGCTTCCTGTATGTTAAGTCCCCTCTGTGGTGTGTAAGCTTATCCATAACAGCGACAGGGGTTGGCTCCTTGGTGTGCCTTGTTGCGGACCAGCACCTTTAAATCGACTCCCTATCAGAACCGCCAGATCTGACACGTGCGGCACGGGAGCGCAGTCGGGCCCTGGCGAAAAGTGAAGGTCGCGACAGGGGCCGAGACGCCACACAGGCCGTGGTTTGACCAATAGACTGGCCATTGTCCCAGCCCACACTGCGCCTTTGCGGTGGTCTGGTGGTCTAGCCAGACAAAGAGACCGAACGGTGGGTCCCGACTGTCTTCCTCGTGGATGCAAGACAACCGTCAACAGAGTCGAAATGTTGGCGCACGTGCGAACCTGCCCAAAGCGAGTCTAGACATTACATACACGGCCATTCTTGATGCAGCATGTTCCAGTCCAGGGCGGCGTCGGTGGAGTATTCCATCACGCAAGCCTAACCGAGCGGCGTCTCCGTCAGGATCACCTAATATAGCCAAGTCGCCTCAGTGCTGATGTGTCTCGGTGTACAAAGCAGCATTGCAACATGCAATGTTTCCAATGTTGGCGTATTTGTCTCGCAGTATTGACCACTTTGCTCGGGTCATGCACCACCTTGAAGCCTGAACCTGGCGCTCGTCGTCCTGCCTCGACTGCCGCACGCGTTGACCCATGGCGGCCAAAGTATTGTTGGTGACATTCGAGTGTGTTTGTGGAGGTTTGAGTGGTTTGAGTGGTTCGTGTGACGAGACTATTGACATGGATGTGGTTGGGCGATGGAGCATGTCTTTGATGAAGAGATTGACAGGCCGACGAGACGGGGGAAATGTATTTCAGAAAGCTCACTTCTGGAAATGCCAAAGTCGTTTCCTCCCTTTACGCTGGCCCACGTGGGGTTGTCGTCTCGCTAGGGATCGTCGTAGACACGGGTGGGGAAGGTCAGGGAAGGTCAGGCTGGAGCTGAGCTAAATTGCAGCTGCCAACCCGTTTTTAGTAACTTTTTACCAAATGTCTCATCCATTCTGTACCAATCGAGGCTCACGTGTCGACAAAGTTCGCGAAACGTGCTCCCGATGCAGCGTGAGGCATGGCCCATTTGGGTGATTGAGTCGCCATGGGGTGTTTCCGTGGGACAGAATCATGCGGCAATTTTAAATTTTTTTTTTCATCTTCTTTTTTTCAGTTGCGCGTCTTGACATTGCCATTGCCCAAGATGCGCTCTGGCACTCTTAGGGGGCTTTTGCTGCGAGGCAAGCCGTGAGATGAGGCAGGCAATGGGCAGGCCAAAAACACGTGTTGGCTCCTGCTCTTGATAGGCCCGTGTGTTGGGCCAGCCCTTCCCGCAACCTGCGCCAATTCAAGCCCGGGCCTTTACACCGAAATTGCCAAGAGTTTATTAATTGGACGGTCATCTGCCAAGGCGGAAAATCGGATCGCAGTCTGTCGAATCTCTCTTGTCCTGGCCTGGCTTGCCTGGCCGGAGTCTTGCTCATTTGCTCATTCTTGTTGGTGACATGTTTGACACCCAACAGATGAATTGCCCATCTTGCTTGCACAAAGCTTGCCTTGCTGCTCTATTAATACCATGTTGGTAATGTACAACTTGTTTCCTGTGCGCTTGGCAGCTGGCAAGAGGCAGCTGTCATGTCATGCTGTCCAATCTGGTGCCGTTCCTGTGTCTGTATCCACTAGCGTAAACGCGCGCCTGCACCTGGCCAATCTTGTGGCCGTTTTCTACCAACACTCCCCATGTCTCAGTCACGGACCGTCTCCAACATGCACAACCATTCAAGGTCACCCATGATTATAACATCATGCCGCATCCAACTCACCCATTTCTACAAGGCGCATTTACCAGCGGTAATCAAGACCCACACTTTGGATCCTTGCTTCTCTTTCATTCGTCAGGCGCCTCATGACTACCTTGACTGCCAATGCAGCTGCCCTTATCCGCCTGCTGACATTAAGCGCCGTGCGCATCAGATCTCGACTCCATTTGTGTTCCATCACGGGACCTTGGGTGGGCTCTCAAGCCTTCTTGTTCCTGTCAAAGTTATTTTCGGCAACCTGCTAAGCTGGACTCGGCTTGTGGCGCTTGGCACGGAGTATATGTACTCTTCGTTCTTAGGACGCCCAGACGCAGCCTTCCCAAGAAAGACAAGCCTGGAGAAGACGGGTGAGGATGGATGCAACAGTCCCCCCTCCAATTTCCAGACGCTCAGCTCATGACTCTATTTAGGGAGAGGTTTGTAAGTCTTGTCTGCGACCGTCTACATATGCCGATGGATTCATCAGCTGCAACTGCGAAGGCTTCGCCATCTTGAAATGCTGGCCGGTCCAACTCGAACTGCCGCCGGTTTCCACACCCTTGTCAAACATGCAGATGGCTCGCCGAAAAAGGCGCGTGTTAGAATCCCAACTCTTCTTCCAAGCTTTGCATCTCCAATTCACCTCCAGACAGCCGCCCTCCTGCGGGGGGTCCAAGCATCATGGCCGTCCCCCGCGTTGTAACCGCCCCCATCATCTGTTTCTTAGCCGCCAGCCCGCCTCCGAGGCTGTCCCTTGGCCAATGCCGTCGACTTATTTCTAAACAAGTCGGCTTTTTAGACACAGAGACGTCGTTTCACCTTCATAATTGTCTTGTTGGCTTTGTTTCATCTCTAGAGCCGCTTATAGCGATGTTGGTCTGCATCTATTCATGGTCAACGCCATGAAGCCTGCCGTGGTCTCGACATCTTAAAGCTGCTACATGTCCCGTTGTCGAGAGCAGATCCGTCTTGTATTGTTTCGTCTCTACAGCAAGTTGATCTGCCTTGAATAGACCGTTCCGTTTCCCTTGTCTCTTTCTTTTCTATTTCTGCATGACTTGGTCTCCGCCTAGGGTCTCATCACTCTTTCGATCCCTTCTCACCACATCTCTTTCGGCTCTGTTTCTCGCCAGTCTCTCCCTCTTCTAGCCTGGCGTCACCTTCATACCCTCTCTCCAGCGCATTTCTCCTCGGCCCGCCATTATTCATAGACGTTTATACTCCTGCTTCAGGGAAGCATCTCCACGACCGCGCAGCTATATAACCACCTTTTCTTAATCGATAATATTCACACACCGTCCATCTTGGCCATCACTCACACAGCAGAGGGAGCATCGAAGATCTAGCAAGCCGGCTGTTGTGACCCTTCCTTCTTATTCATCCTCCTTCTCGTGCTTCCGTCGAAGCATACAGTCCTCTCAACAGCCTCTCAGACCGTCAACGTGATGCCGAGACATTATCGAAGCGCAAGTAGCTCTCATCATCATTATGCGAGCCAGCCGGCGGCCAGTATGAACGCCTCCCCCATGTACGCGCAGCAGTCCCAGCGCATTCAAGTGCCCCCCAGCTATTACACCATTCCTCCTGGACAAGACTCGGCCTCTTTGCACATGCCCGCACCGCAGCAGGAGTCATTCAATGCATATACCGCCGAGGCAAGCATCCTGCCCCCAAGCCAGCATCGAGCATCGTCCGGAGCTTGGAGTGCGGCGGATGACAATAAGCTCCTTCAAGCAAGAACCCAGGGGCTGAATTGGGGCCAGATTAAGGATGCATACTTCCCCAACAAGAGTGCCAATGCCTGCCGCAAACGCCACGAGCGGCTCATGGAACGCAAAGGAGCCGACGACTGGGACACGCGAAAGTTTCAGCAGCTGGCCAAAGAATATATGGGCATGCGAAAGGAGATATGGAGCGGCCTCGCAGCTCGGACGGGGGAGAAATGGAATGTCGTGGAATCCAAGGTACGTGAACAGCTGGTCCTGCCCGGCTTCCTCCTCTCAAAAGGCAACTCGCGCGTGTGCTGGTGTGTGTGTTGAACATGGTGGGACACCTCATGCTGACCGTAACCCTTCTCTTGTCCCCCCCCTTAGTGCATGTCCAACGGCTTAAAGAATCTACAATCCGCCGCTCGCCAGGCTTCACGCCGCGAGCGTCTTGAGACCAGCTCTCATATCACAGGGTATGACGATGATAGCGGCATTTCCGGCATCGGCCTGACCCCCGTTGATGAACTAGACGCACCCTACAGCAGTCCTGAGACGAACTCGTCGATCGGCGCGGCGCACTCCTTCTCCTCGAGCTCTGCTGCCTCGGGCGTCACCTACAGCCTGCAAGGGCACGCACACGCGCATTTGCATCCGGTTGGCGGCGGCGGTGATCAAAGCTCCTACGGCCTCGGTCCGTACGGCGCTGCTTACGGCGGCCATCACGGCTACTCTTCAAGCGTCAGCTCATCGGCGAGCATGGGGCATAGGTATGCCTCGCGAGGAAGCAGCCCGTACATGGACGCGCAGAGGCTATCAAACGCGGACATGGGCATAGACAGCTTGGTTCATCGGTCTGGTCGCGGCAGAGCCTGACCACGTGTTTTCGTTTTGGCGTTTTGGTCTTCCTCCCCATGTGCGACACTTTCCTTGACCTGTTTTTTTTCTTCTTTTTCCTCAATATTCATGGATTCTTCTTCACTCATTCTGCGGCCGCATGGTGGCAAGGGGCCACCAACAAGGTGTTATTGGGTACATTGTTTCAAGTTGGCGCTGCTTTTGGGGGCATCATGGCTGACGAGTTGTTTCACATTCCCGATATCGAACAGGGTGAATTTTGTCTTGACGCTGGAATCTCATTCTTTTTACTTTGATTTGTCAGGGCATGTTGGGTTTTGTCCTTGTAAATTAGGGTTAGATTGCTCCCATTCTCATTGGGAGAATGTTCCAGCGGACATGGAGTGACCAATATGTTGTTTTTAAAGATGCCGGTCAGTTCAGTTTCGCATCTAGGCCATTATAATTCAGCATTGACTTTGAGCGTGCCTCGCGGGATTGAAAATGAATGCAAATGCGTCCATGTCGTCTAGTGGTACAAAACGTCCCTTTTGTTTTGCTTCCAAGCCACTCGACCCACTCGCTGTACAAGCCCTCCCTCGGTCCCATGCTTCCGCGGCAGATACAACTACAAGTACAGTAAAAGTGAACATGATAGATGAGACGAGTGCTATTTGGCCTTGTCGGCAACGTTGGCGGCAGTCATGCTGGCCATCTCCTCCAACTCCTCGACCTCCCACTCGCCGTCTTCTTCGCCAAAGACGCTCCTCCACGCACGAGCCCACATGCCCTTTTTGTGGACAAGGGCCAGGATCATTACGCCAGGCAAATGCCACACGCTCGCCCAGAAGAGCCCGCGGGCGCTCCCCTTGTGGCCCTCGAATCGCCAAAACTGGACAGCTTGGTGGATGAGCCACGCGTTGATGGGGAGGCTGGTTGCCGCAAACGACCATTCGGTCACGCCGGCGGCGCAGAGACCCAGGCACAGAGGGATGAAGACGATGCTGTAGCGGAGGGCGACGCGGGAGTTGCGCGCGGGATTGGTCCACGCCAGCATGCGCAGGCCCGCGGCTTTGTATTCCTCGCGGATGGGCCAGCTGAGGGCCATGAAGTGCGGGAACTGCCAGGCGAACAGGAGGCCGGCCATGAGCCAGCCGCCTATCGAGGAGCCGTCGCTGGCGAAGAGGAGCTCGCGCCACGACCCGTCGTTGGTGGCCGTTTCGCCTGCCGCTGCCGCCCAGCCCATCAGGGGTGGGATGCCGCCTACAACGGCGCCGACCCACGTGTTGAACGCCGTCACCGCCTTTAGTGGTGTGTATATTCCCGCGTATAGGACGATGTTGGACAGTCCCAGGAACGCAACGGTGGGGTTGACCCCAAGATGGAGAGCGCCGACGCCAGTGGCGCCTACGAGCACGGCAAAGAGTGCCGCCACGCGCGGTGATACAAGTTTCCTGACAAGCGGCCTGTTCCTTGTTCGCGACATCTTGGCATCCGTCGATGGTTCGTAGAGCATGTTGAGGGCGTTTGCGCTGGCGGAGCAGAGGGCTGTGCCGGTTGTGAGAAACAAGAGTGTCAGCGGACTCAGGCTCGGCGTTTCCGTCATGGAAGGCATGAGCATCTCGGGGACGGGATACAGGGCATATGGAGCCATGGCTGTCAGCACCACGAGCACCGTGAGTCGCGGCTTGGAGAGGGATAAGAATGTCGAGAGGATTCGTCGCAGCGAGTGAACTGGCTGCGCCGCGGCAACATTTGTGAGGATTGTGGACGCGTTTTCAGGCAAAGCGCCGTCTGCAATCTCGCCCGCTTGCTTTCGCGCCCGTCTCCGTCGGTGAGGTGGTATTTGTGTACTCAATTGGGGCGCATCTTGGATGTTGGCTGTGAAAGTCCCCGGGGTCTGGGTTCGGGCAGCGTGGTTTGCTGAGGCGGATGGGTATGTCGAGTTTGGCCGGGACCTGTGCTTGGAGACAATCGAGTCGAGGCAATTGGAACGATCAAACGCTCGGTTCGAGAGGAAGAAGCTCGCGCTGGCATTGGCCGCCGATGACAGCTTGCTGCTGCTCTGGGGAGCTCGTAGACTTCTTCCTGAGGAGAGCCATCGCAAAGGTTGGCGATTGCTCAAGGAGAATACACGACATGTGTCGCATGTGCGATGTAGGATGGGGGTTCGTGGTGGTCGCATAGTCAGTCGCCTGCTTTATGTGAGCATGGCCATCTCACGCGAGGCTCGATCCACTCTAACTCGTCAGGTTGAGGAGTTGCGTGGATGGCAAGTTGCAGGGCGAGATGGTATTGGTGTGAATTCTGCCCTTTTCGGTATCCTTCAATTGAGCTTATGCCTGCTAGTTTTCTAGGATCGACATGGGGATTGTTCAAGCCACGTGCAAGGTCATGTGACTACCATCTTGTCTGCACAGGGGACGATGTAGTTCAAAAGTGGTCATCACTTCACCACTTAGTTGGGTCGCTTCCAATCTACTACAGTAGTCTTCGAATTGCGCAGTTCTGAACAGCTTTTACCCGATCAAGTGTGGTCAGCCTGATCCCAATCGCGGAACCCTGACCGCAACTCTAATACACGATGTCGTAGCGCTTATACCACTACTGTCGCACTGGGGGGGTCTACGAGTAACCACCACTAGAACTGTGGCGTGGCCACTCACGCCCAACTTTTTAGTGTGACAACTACCAACCCCACATCATCAACAATCACATACAGCCATAGCCGCTAGATAAGTAAGGATCCCGTCAAGCCCCTTTGACATTGCTTTGATAGCCCACAGGAAGCTTGACGTCCAAGTTCCAACTGCTCGAGCCGCAGCTCCGTGTGTCCTCCCAGAAGCTAATTCCGGCTGTTGTGGGGCAGAGACAGGCAATATTGGCTCAAGCTGCAAATCCTCTGTCCGATGACATCTGCATTTCTCAAGCGCCCACAAATAAAGGAAGCATATGCTAGTATATTTCGTAGACATCAGATTAACCCAAAAGTTTCAGGGCCTCGGCTGCCGTCAGTCGTTCGGAGGGCAAAAATCGCATCAAGCCACGAATAACAGGCAAAAGAGGCATCAGCTCTGGCTCATGTACCAGCGCATCAAACCTGGATTGTAGCTTGGATGCTTGATGTAAGTTGGCGTCGTTGGAGTGCGGGGTGTCAATAAGCAAGTGCGATGAATTCTTTTGAATTACTTCCCATTCTTGTCGCCACTGCTGCGGGAGCTCTTCCACAAATCCAATCATCTGTGCGATTAGCACAGCATTGTCGCCTAGATATTGGAATGGTCGAGCTGCGAATAGGAGTGTGTATATCTGCAGAGCAGTAAGCTTTACTGATCAGAGCGTTGGATATTCGAGCTTACTATGCAGCCGGCTCGCCAAAGGTCAATTCTATGTTCGAATTGACCCGTGAAGATGATTTCTGGTGCCTTTAAATCTCCAGGCTGGGCAAGGCAAGCGGGCTCTTTGCCATGTTTAAATGCTTCTCCCCAGTCGATTAATCGAATGTCCTCTTCATCTTCGTCAATCCATTCAGCCCAGCTAGTGCTGCCTACTAACTGCCTTGGCATACCGCTACCTACTGGGCTGCCATCAATTCGAACCAAGGCGGCAGATTCTGGATGTCCAATAATGTCCAAGAGTGCATCTTCCGATAGATGACTGAGTTGTGAGGCTGCAAATACGACATTGGCACCGCTCAAGTCTATTCCGTATTAGCCCAAGCTTCCCAGGGAGGGCAGGGCACTGACCTCCATGTGCATATCCTGCTTGATGGAGGGAATCAATCGCCCCCAGCAGCTGCTTTGTTATTTTCAGGATAATATCTGACTCTAATCGCTCGCCTCCGACATGGAAATCAGCGACGACACTGTCGACAGAGGGTCCGAGCAGTTCAGTCACAGTGCATTGATGAGATCCATTGGGTCCTTCATGGACGAAAGAATCGATCAAATAGGCAACGCGGCCGGACCCAGTGTGCTGATGGATCGATTGAAGGTTCAAGAGCTCGGGAGATGGAATAGTTGTAGCAGCAATCTCTATCTTCAGAGCCACCCAAGCCCCGAGGCTTGGGGAGTTAGTGCCACTACAAAAACAGAGCCTCTTGAACCAAGCTTACAGAGTATCTCTAGCAAGCCAGACAGTGGAAAACCCTCCCCATCCCAGTTTATGAACAACTCTATAACGATTCTTTTTGAACGTGTCGCCCAAGCAAACAGGATGGTAGCCGCCTGGGCGATATGACAAAATCCTTTCTTGGTTGTGTAGCAGATTGGATGGGGGGTTCGTATCGAACTGGTCCATGAGGAGCTGATGTCAAAGGCCAGGAAGCAAATGAAGTTGGCCGAACGGAAAGTTGACGAGGAACGAGTTGGGAGAGGACATTCGCCTTGCATATTACGTTACAGGCCAAACATTCTTCCGCCCCGAAAGGGAAGATGTGCTGAGCGATTGTAAACAGCGCCAGGACCCATCCACTGAGGCACTGGAAACGCTGAGAAAATCCCCGACGCGCCGCACCGGCTGGAGGTTGCTCTGGGATATTTGGCGCTCCAAGGTTGTCATTACTGAAAAGGGTGGCTCCTCGTGGGAGCAGAAAGTCGGCGAGATCCCCCCACGTGCAAGAAATCATGGCTTGGACTTGAGGGCTGGGCCAAGGCTAAGATTGCAGCTGAAGAGCAATAATAAGTCGCCTGAATATTAGATATTCTCTTTGTTGCTGGCTTGTCGTCTCAGCTACAACGACTGATAGGTAGGTAGTACCTTGTGGAGTCACCATTTCTGGGGTCCTACCTAAGTACCTCGTTACTTGAGTATTTTGACCACATAAAACTGCCTCTAGGACCTGTGCCGATATTCCAGGCTGTACATTCAAGTACCTAAGCTTCCAACGGGAATCGATGACGACTGGCGAATACCTGGTGTTGCATGATTTTTATTTTATTGTTATTGTTTGCTTTGCCTACCACTGTTGCTGTTTGACCTTGACTACTTAAGTACTAAATAAGCGCACCTAGAGAGAGAGGGACTCGGAGCAAATGTCCTCCGTGAAGGGCGCCCATACGACTTGGGCTACAACTCTCTCTCCCTCTTCCTCTGCATTTCGTCATCTGCCGCCCGATCCTGTCAACCCAACATGCCCTCACTACTAGCATCCCTCCGGCAGACGTGCCAGGTCGACTGCGATACCATGGATGCACGAGGTAATCACAATACGGCCTGTCTTGCTGCACCAGGGTGCCGCGCTGACTCACTGCCAAGTTGCCAAGAGACTCGGTCCGTTTGTCGATTGTACTTCCAACCAGGTACCGGGCATTCAAGAGACAGCTGTGCAAAGTTTACCAGAGACTGATACCACGTCCCCTGAACGGACCTAGGCGATTGCCTATTTCGAGCTCACCCGAGTCAATCCTGATACCCAGGCCCTCATTCACGCGAGCCTCATCGCGGAAGCTATAGGCGAAGCCAGAGGACCTCTGAAAAGCCTGCAATCCTCGGCATCTTTTGAAGAGTTTGTGGTTGAGATTTCAGTAAAGCCTCTCGGCGCATCGATATGCACACGGGTGTCGGAGATGCTGACACGGGGTTGTAGATGGTCAAGTTGCAACTCCAGTTGATGCAACACGTAACCGGATACGTCCACGTGCAGACAAACCCCAAATTGTCCTACTCGACCTCGGCCACGGTGGAAAACGCAAAACGTACGTGCAGCAAACCCACCACGAGCGTAGCCCACGAGGAGCGCAGCATGGCAGCGGGCTCACCACGAGCGTAAAACAGGCATTGTCGGCATATTCGGAAGCTTGGCGCCGCATGTCAACGTGAGCAGCAGAGTGTGCATCAAGATCCCGGCTACGTGGGAGGGCCTCGAGGCATGCCGCGTGCTTGAAGCAGAGGGCATCGCGACCCTTGCCACCACCATGTTTTGCATGGAACAGGCTGCTCTCGCCGCGGCTGCCAACTGCACGTACATCGCCCCATATGTCAACGAGCTCAAGGTGCATTTCGAGCAAGGGTGAGCATTATTACTCTGTTCCCGTCGGCAAGTCGCACCGCATTGCTAACGGCCACCGAGATATGTCGACAACAACAAAGCCTTTGACTTTTGCCGGCAGGCTCAGGCATATTATGCCAGACGCTCGTGCCGCACACAGGTTCTCGCCGCCTCATTGACGTGCGTTGACGAGGTGATGCAGTTGGCGGGAATCCAGCACATCACCATCGCCCCTAAGCTGCTGGATGAACTAGCCGCCACGGATGCCTCCTCGTGGAAAGGCCAGCTTGGTGCATATTTTGCCCAAGGTCCTGCCGACACTGCGTGGGAAACCACAGATTACGAGGCCATTCTCGACGACGAGAGTCAATGGCGGCTCGCATTCACAAGAAGCGGCTTTGGCGCAAGCCAAGGCAAGATTGTACAGGCCATCAACTACTTTTGCGATTTCCAGGAACAGATTGAGCATCTGATTAAGCGTCAGCGGAAATAGATGGCAGCCACTTGATGCCTCATCCAGTGTACGCGAGGCCGCCTTTTTTTTTTTTTTTGCATAGACACCTATCCCGTACATGTTGTAGGCACCAGATGTCTACCCAAGCATGTAGCCATGAGCTCCCAAAGAGAATACAGCCATGAAAGCTCCCTGCCAGCCCCCAAGACCCCAAGCGAAACTTGTACAAATACAGACTCGCCAAACTCCAAACCCAAAGTAATTTTCTAATTCCAAATCACAGTCAGTGTGAATATGACTCCCCTCACAAGGATTCAATGGCTTTAAGAAGCACATCAACGCCCTTGTCGCCAATGTCTCCTTTCCCTCCCAGTAGACTCCCAATATCGCTCAGAATACCCAGCGGAATGTAGCAGCCAGTCTTTGCCTTTTCCAAACTCTCCTTTAATCGGCTAGTGTGTTCCCAGTCTTTGGCAGCTACCTCGGCCCTTTCGATGACGCTGTTGGAAATGCCACACATGGCGGCGCAGTGCATTCCAAAACTTCCTTCTGCAACACCGTCCTCGAGTTTGTACAAGAATGTGACCTTGCGTTCTTCATCGTCCACGTGGATTTGCATGCGCTTTGATCTAATCTCGGGGTGGTTCTCAAACTCGGTGGCTAGGGAGTGATAGTGAGTGGCGAAGAAGCCAACGCAACCAATATGAGTTGCAACGTGATGCAGAACGGCTTGAGCAACCGCCACTCCGTCGTACGAGCTGGTTCCTCGACCGAGTTCATCAAGAATCACAAGAGACCGTGGCGTAGCTTCCGACAGAATCTTCTTGGTTTCTGAAAGCTCTACAAAAAAGGTGGACTGTGCGGCGAAAATGTTGTCGTTTGCTCCCAGGCGGGACATGATTCGGTCGACGGGAGTAAGGCGAGCAGAGACTGCCGGAACGTAGCACCCAATCTGGGCCATGATGACGGCCACACATGACTAGAAAATATATTAGCATGCCATTCGTCAAGGTAAACAGTAATCAGATGGCTCACCATTCGCAGCACAGTCGACTTTCCCGCCGCATTTGCACCCGTCAACAGATTGATCTTGGCTTGGTCACCACCAAGTTTGACATCATTGGGTATGAAATCATCAACCGTGTTAATCATGCACGGGTGTCGCAACTCTTCGAAATCAACAAAGCTTCGCTCCTCATCCAGGAATTGTGGTCTGCAGCATGGTTGTCCCAACGAGTTTGAGGACTTGGCCAGACTAACAAGACAGTCCAATTGAGCAATAATCTTGATCGCGCGCAGCCATATATCGTAGTCGACGTCAAATTTCTTGAACAAGCGTGACGCAATTTCTCGCACAAGTTGAGAATGAAGCTCCTCGGCCTCTTGAATCTCCCGAACAAGCTCGGTCAGCTGGGGGAAGTACCATCGTTTGACATCCTTTGTTGCGGACATTTGTCGCCAAGTAGAAGGTACCTTGGCGCTCTTGGGGGCCTCCATCTGGTAGATCTCTTTGCCAACATCGGTGAACTTTAGGCTTCGGCACTTCAACTCGCCTCTCTTTTCGTTGAGCAACTCATTCAACTGCTCCTTGATTTCTTCCATTCGCCCCAAGCTGTCATCAAAATCTGGTTCAATGCCACGCTCGGGAATCAAGATTTTGTCATCCCTGGCCTTTCGACGGTCAAATGCCGTCTTCCAGTAAGCCAAAGGCTCCTCAAGATCGGGCATTGACGAGATGAGTTGGTCCACAAGGCCGTTTCCTCCTTTGAACGCCGCGAGAAGGCTCATGGTATACTCTATTTGCTCGAACCCTTCTAGCACTCGTACAAAGTCTTCCGGCTTGCAGGCGCCGGCGTGAATTCGGGAGATGAGTCGCTCGAGGTCTGGCATTTTGACTAGCTGAGAGGCGAACTGCTCGCGAACCGTCGGGTCGGCATTCAGCATATCAACGGCATCCAGTCGATCATTAATTCGTTGAATGTTGCATAAAGGATGAGCTACCCATTGGCGGAATAGTCGCTTTCCAAAGGGTGTGATGCACTTGTTAAGTAGGCTGAACAACGTTCCCTCTGAACTACCATTGGACGAGTTGGAGAATAGTTCCAGATTCACCAGAGTCTGTCCGTCGAGAACCAGAGTTCCATTCTTTTGTATGGGACTATACTTC
This sequence comes from Keithomyces neogunnii, assembly GCA_020975405.1. NCBI lineage: Eukaryota > Fungi > Ascomycota > Sordariomycetes > Hypocreales > Clavicipitaceae > Keithomyces > Keithomyces neogunnii. The sequence goes on along the minus strand of JAIOWQ010000002.1, from coordinate 4,114,413 downwards.
TCAAAGTTCCTTTGCGACATGAGCGGGCGTTCCAATTGCAAGAACTTCAAGTAGGACACCAAAGCCCCTACAGCAGACATAACAAGATCATCGTCTTTGTACTGCTGCAAAGCTTCTGGCCACGTCTCATCTTCATTTTCGTCAACGGAGAAGTAATTGCCACACTTTATTTCACGTCGACATGTATCTGCATCCCAAAACTCCGTCCCGGGTTTTAAGTGTGTCCATATCGTGGTCGGGCTGGTATTGTTCTTGAGAATCCGCAGCGCCTTGGTGGAGAGATGAGATTTCTCAATAAGAAGCTCACGCGGGCTAATCTGCGCAATAAAAGTCTCAAACTTGGTGAGGTCGACGTCGTCAACGAACCCTGAGAGCTGAAAACGCCCCGTGGCGGTGTCTGCAAAGGCAATGCCGAATGCAGGCAAGTCATCCACAATCGATTCTTTGATCGCGACACAGTACGCTGCCATGTCGTCTTGGAGCATGCTACCGTCTACCAGGGTACCGGCGGTAAGCACGCAAGAGAGTTCACGGGATATGACTTTGTCAGCCTTCTTTCCGCTCTTGTCTTGGCGTTCGCGCATCTCCTTGGCAAGATTGGTCTCCATCTGGTCGACTCTCGCAACCTTGTACTGTTTTGCAATGAACTGATTGACCCAGTGGTCCAGGGAGCTTTCAGGAACGCCGACCATTCGCATATTGACTCTGTCAGTCATCTTGAAGTCGAATTCCTGGTGGCCAATGGTGGCATCATTCTCGTACAGCTCGTAGAATTTACCCTTTTTGAAGAACACGATAGTATCCCAGAGGTTTTGCTTGATCTCCCAATACTGTTTTTCGAAGGGTGAAAATTTGTTCCATGCCATTGGCGGGATGAAGATGGTTCTAGGGTCATACTCTGGGTCGCTCGGACCTCGCTTCTCCTTGTCCCGTATGTTGGCCAGCCAGGGATAGCGATCCTCGGGCTCTTTTGTGTATGCTTTTTCTTTTCGTTTGGGGTCTTTTGCAGCAGCACGCTCAGCGGGTGTTACGACTGGTCGCTTGTCGGTAGACTCGGGGTTATAATTCCACTGGGAAGCGGTCGACGTTGTAGGAAGATCGGTCATTAGATCATCCTCAAGGTCACGGACAGGTGATTCATCTCTGATATTAGCTGGTGGCGAAATATTGGAGCGCTTTCTTGCTGTTTGTGATTTTACTGGGCGCTTTCGTTTCTTCGTTCGCGGGCCGTCATCAGAATCTTCAGAAGCAATAAAGTCTTCCATATCGTCTAGCGCAGTGTCAGTATGCAGACATGGTTGTCAGCAGTCGTGCTAATAAAACACACCCTCTTCGTCCTCTTGCGATTCTACATTTCCTTCGCCGTACTCGTCCTCATCCTTCACGACGGGACGAGCTCGGCCACGGCGCCGAGTCCGAGACTTGTTTCCATAACTGAAGGGATGTTCATCATCGGACGACTCGGCGTAGCTAACCACCTTCTTAACCTAAGAAAAGCGTGTGTCAGTGGGCAGGACATTCTCGTACAGGTCGGCTTCTCTCCAGATCATGGCCAAACCATAGCTTACCTTTCGAGTAGGGCTGCTTCCTGGGACTGCCTCGGGGGTCGCACTGCTTTCAGATTTTGTGCCGGAAGTCATGACTGTTGACGAAAGCAGGGCGCTGCCGGTGTTCTTGGCCACTGGAGTAGGCTCGTTGTTTTCCTGCGAGCTTGGTGGCTCAATTACGTCGCTGCTAGGGACAGGCGTGGAGAGCTTTGTTGACGGTTTTAGCTTGGGGCGAGAGTTGGCTTTGGTGGTCTCTTGCAAACATGAAGAACGTTGAGAATTAGGAGGGACCTTATCACGAGCTGCAGGTGATGATGTAGCGACGGGCGATGACTTCTGGAAGAAGCTCATGATGGAGCGCTGCTTCGCTGATGCGGTAGCAGAGCCAGCTGGCTTGGGTGCCGGCTTCGCAGGGGTGCGAGCCGTGCCTGAGTTTGCCTTGTCACCTGCCATGATGAATTCAAGATTTCGAGTTGCGTTGACGGTTGAGCACCTGACAACTGAACTGGTAGCGAGCTGCCAATTGCACCATGGATTAAATGGAGGCCCGCATCAGTATCAATTGGAAACCGAATGTGCTCAGGCAGTAACAGAAGTTAGATTAAGATAAAAGACAATAGAATTACGCAAATACAACTGTAAATGGATGTAAATCAATTAGGAGAATGAAGAACGAAAGTTATGGGAAAGGGTTGGGTGAAGGAGGAGACAACTTGGTGCCAATCCTGGAGCATCCGCGACGCGTAGGGCGCGTCCCACATCGCGTAGAGTGTGCAAGAACTTGGGACCTGGTACGGAGTACATGGATGGTACAGGGCGTATGTCGTGGCGCATGGCACTACACCACGTGGATCTCATGCTACCCTGTAACAGTGTAGACTCGAGATCACGATCGAGAATCTCTTTGTGGATGGTGCATGACATGACACAATGTATTTTCAGACAGTACTGTATGCGTCGCTCTATATTGCAGCAGGTGATTTCATTGATAGGCTTGTATTCTTGATAGCCGAGCGCCCACAGGACTGTGGCAGCATCAACGGACGATATGAAGCATGACATCCCTGCATCTGTTGTCATGAAGCAGGCTGGGAATCCCTTCTGGGAAATGAGCCAAGCCCCTGTACAACACGCGATATTTCCAAACCATCTTCCGGACGCAACAGCGTTCCGAGCTTACTTCGGCTCCATTCCAATTGGCGACAGTCTCTTGATGATGGTTGTCACCTTCAGGAACACAGCCGCAACCTTCCGCTGTCGGGTTTCTCGACAACAACACATTTAGAATCCAGCTGGGTTCTGTTTAACTCGCAAGATCATACAGCGTCTATAAAAATACGTCGTCATTCCTTCCGTACGCCGCAAACACTAGAGGTAGGCACTCCCGCGATAGGAGGCTATCGAGAACGTAAGGGTTCGCTCTAGACAGTGTGTGATTGATGACATTTTCTAAGCCAGTCTTATTCCGAAACAGCCCTTGAAGAATCCATGATCAAAATGGTGCCAAGCCATTCGCGTCGCACAGTTCAGACTGATGGACCGCTGTCAAATATGCGACCTCAGGCCCAAAAGCGCCCATGTGTGCCAACTTTAATTTTTTTCCAGCTTGGTCCACCAATCGTCAGTTATTTGCAGTGAATTACGCCGTCGGGCTCTGTGCCCGCGATTCTACATGCCTGGATTTGGTGTAGACGCAGGAAGTGGGTTGGCATCACGGACAATTCGCATCTATATTCAAGCTAATATGTTGGTGAGGTTATAATCTGAATGGCATTTTGTACAGTGTCCCTGTAACATGTTGCAATACATGCAGGTGGCCATTTACATGATGCTAGAAAGTCAAAGGCCAGCATCGTGTTGCGTTGCTCCAAAGGCCTTCAACGCACCGATGAGCCCGCAACTGCGTCCCATCAAGGGGTTCCAGGAGAACCAACGTCAGACTGATAATCGAAATTGAAGCCCTGGAGCTGATCCTTAATCTTGCTCACACACCTCTCCAGATTGCCCGGCAGAGACGCATCGGAAAAGGCAATGTTGGCCGAGCCAAAGTCGTAAGCCAAAAGCTTATCCCGCAGGTCGAGGTTCGGGAACCCATTGTACGAGATCAGCGCCGACTTCCACCAGATCCCCTTGTGGTTTTCCGGCGGTTCGTCGCCGGCACCCTTTGAGAAGCGGAAGTAGTGCGTTCCAATGGCCCCGTCCTTGTTATAAACCGCCTTCATATGGGTGTCTTCCTTGGGGATGTCGGCCCACAGACGAGCGTCGTAGTTGCCGTGGGCAGAGGCACAACCGAACTGCGGCTCGCCGTCCTTGGTCCACACTTGCAGATGCTCCCAGTCGTACTGGTGGCCAATGCAGATGCGGTCACCAATGTCCTTTTCAAAGAAGTAGTCGTATAAATACGCACACCAGCCGTTGTTGCACCGTTGGCGGGAGTAGACGTTGCTGTGATCCAGGTCGTATTCGTCTCTACAGCCTTCAGTGTTTGTTTCATGGCGAGATCGGCCTTGATCGATGTGCGCATCGGGTCCAATAGCAGGGACGTTGTAGCAACTGTCTGTGTCGAAATCCAGCGCGGGCTGCCACTTCAGGTCTTCCGCAGTTGCCCTTTGGGGCAGAGGATCCGGGGGGTTCTCATCGAAACCTTTATCATCACAAAGGCCCAGAGCCACAGCTTCCCGATATTCTGGGGGGACAAAAATATCCGGGCGACCTTGAATCGTAAATGCAGTGGTATTCAAGGCCATGTTGGAGATTTTTGAGCTTGGGAGTTGTCTTGTCGAGAGCGCAAGCGCGCCGGAAACGACAACCAGAAGTATTACGCTGCGCATTATGCACTCCCGCAACGAGTATATGCTCTACGGCAAAGCCGATATGGTGTATAACAAAAGAGACAGAGGTGACAAGTTGAGCAAGGTAGCGGCTCTCTCGAGCCCTAGAACGTTGCCGAAGACGAGACGACAGTTTTTAAGTCGGATGGCGCTCGCCCAAATTCGCGATACTCTTCTGCCAAAGATCTTGCAAGTATCAAGACCTAGTATGGGCACAGGGACTCCTACCGAGGCGTGTGCTGGACTCTCATGACCATTCGACGGAACACGAGGTGCAAACTTGCGACCGGAGGGCAAGATGAGATCAAACGGTTAGAACTGTGAGCTTTATACGGTGGTAAGCAGCGCATTAGCACCCTTTTCAACACCGAATACAACCATCATGTGCATGGCATGCTGCGTCTTGGCAGGTTGAGCAGACCGAATAGACATCTTAGCGTCGGAAATGCCTCTCAAGGGGTGGACGTCCTTCCGAGACCCAAGGGGAGTTGTGGTGCAGTCGACGCTCATCATTCGCCCAATTACCAAAATGCGAATCTGGACCATCTGCAGGGGGGGCAGAAGTCTTTGTCTGAATTTCGGCGCAATCTTACCAGGATCCTATTCTGCACCGCTGGCACGGGCAAATGTCTTGGTTCGCCATGGCGTGTATCGCAAAAGGAAGGTAAAGAGCACGCCAGCAGGCCCTTATGCCCGTGGACTCACATGCATGTCTCAGGGGCCGATGAAGGAGCAGTGTGCTCAGCTGATGCCGACAGCCAGTCTGGACTGCTGCAATATTGATGTCTGTACCCCTAGCGCGGGGTGCTCGCCAACAACCGTCTGGTCATTGTCAAGAGTTGGGGGCGAGCTCGTGATGTCTCGCTAATGAAACGGTAGGCTGAAGCTCGCTGGTGCGTTCCTGTCGATGCCCATTTCGATTCGCTCATCGGCGACATGCAAGGGGGCAGCAGGGCTGAATTTGTAGGCCAAGAATGGTCGTTCCGAGGTGCTGGCGGTAGCAGGTCCTTGTCACAGCCACAATGTAGATTCGCCTCGGATGGGCTCTCAGGTCTGGTGTCAAATTAAGCAAAAGCCGTTGGCAGGCGAAACCTTATCTGCCAATTTGGAAGGGGCGCAAGTAGGACACCAAATCCGCACCCTGCCGACCCAACTTAACTTACCACCCAACTTGGAACTGAGGGGCAAATTTCACACCCACCCCGCATTGAAACCCCACCAGGAAGTCAGTTCAAAAAAATATATCGGGGCCATGACGATGTGACATGATTACTTTTTTCCATGTGCAGGCAAGCAAGCGCATGGAATTTTGAACACTTGTTGACAGGAACAAACATCGTTCCAACTCGCCCACCATGGCCGCCGAACTCGCCGTGGCACCGGTGCTGTCCACACCAGACGATCACATGCTCGAGGTGCCTGCGGCCGAATGTATACCCAAATCGACAAAATCAGAAGCCCAACTCCGATCAACGTACGAAATTGCGCGCACGCTGCACGAGATCCGCCAAGGCGGATGGAAAAGGATCGCGCTGCAGTTCCCAGACCACATGCTTGTCGATGCGCCGCGGGTTGTGCAAATCCTAGACGCCGAGCTGGCAGACGCCAACACGCCGATACGCATTCACATTCTCGCCGACACGAGCTACAGCGCGTGCTGTGTGGACGAAATTGCCGCCGAGCATGCGGACGCGGATGTCGTGGTGCACTATGGAAGAACATGCTTGAGCCCCACGAGTCGATTGCCGGTCATATACGTCTACACGACGCACGTGCTAGACCACGACGCCGTGGTGGAAAAGTTTGTGTCCGAATTCCCCGACAAGGATGCCAAGGTTGTTGTCATGGCGGACCTGACGTACCAGGACCACGTTCCCGGCATCGTGGCCAAGTTGGGGGAATCGGGATACGCGAATATCCGGGGGACGAGCGTGGCGCGAGACCCTGCCGGGCTGATACCGAACAGGAGGATTGATGGGCCGGAAATGTCCGACGAGGCCAGCAAGGCTTGCTCGCTGTTTCACATTTCGGACCCGCCCATGTCGCTGTTGTTGGCGCTGCAAACTCGCTTTGCGTCCCTACATGTCCTTTCCACAACGGACTCGGCGTCCCCGTCCATTGACAACCCGACTCTCCGGGCGGCGGGTCTTCTCCGCCGACGATTCGCACGGGTCCTATCCCTTGCTTCGGCCGGCGTGGTAGGCATATTGGTGAACACGCTGTCTGTTTCCAACTACCTCGCGTCCATCGATTTGCTGCGGGAAAAGATTGCCAAGGCGGGAAAGAAGAGCTACACCGTTGTTGTGGGCAAGTTGAACCCAGCCAAGTTGGCGAATTTTGCAGAAATCGAAGGCTGGGTGGTGATTGGGTGCTGGGAAAGCGGACTCGTCGAGGACGACGTCGGCTACTGGCGACCTGTTGTGACGCCGTTTGAAATGGAAGTGGCCCTGATGAGCGCCGAGGAGAGAATCTGGGGCGGGGAATGGTGGGGTGGCATTGAGAAGTTGAAGAAGGAAGATGAGGCTGGCACCGAGGACGAGAAACTACAGCGTCAGGACGAAGACGCTGCGTCGACAAAGGCTGAGGAGGAGGAGGAAGATGGCGTGGAAGGGGAAGAGTCTTTGCCCCCCCAATTCGACCTGCGGACAGGCAGGCTCATCAGTCACAGTCGCCCGATGCAGCTCACTGTGCGGAGCGCAAGCAAGAATGTAGATGGCGACGACGACGTGGGACTGGGCAAGGCGGAGGGGGGACGGTCTGCAGGGGCTGTGATGAAGAGGGTCGTGGGCGAGCTGGCCAGCATCAACGGCGTGGCCAGCCCTGGCGCAGAGTATCTGCGCTCAAAGCGGACCTGGCAGGGACTGGGCACAGATTTCGACCAAGAAGCAAGCACATTGATAGAGGAGGGACGCAGTGGAGTTGCCCGGGGCTATCACGTGGGTGACGATGGATCGAAGCATTGAGGAGCAACGAAAACAACTATTATGATACCACATCACGGACGTCTTCCAGAGCACGTGGCGTTTTTACACGGGAGACATGGCTGGTGCAACATGATTTGTAATTGATGTCATTAAAAATAAAAAGATGACGGGGGTATCCAGGCATATGTACATCTCGTACAGGTGAATATCTAATCTAGTGAGCAGATGGCGAGCATTTGCTCGGCGGGGCGATGGTAAGCTTTGACTCCGTTGTTTCCAGCGGACTCTTGAGCTTTGTCTTCATCTATTTGGCGAGAAATGTCGGGGATCTTGTCGCAAAACAAAGGGGATTGTAAATCATTCCATCAGGGCGTGGACTTGCGGTAGCGTAAACGAGGCGAGTTGCTTCCCGCAGTCCTTCATAACACATGAACTTTTGCGTCGTCTAGTCGTCGCACTTGCGGCATCATAGCGGCGCCAGTATTCTGGCGAATTATCGCACTCTCTTGAAACTGTTACCACTTGGGTATTTCTTCCCCCGCGCCACCACGGACGCGGCGCGACCAGAATTGTCCGGGCCACACCGGCAAAAACCCCCTGTCCTAGCCGAGCCATGACTCTTGCAGATTTCGTGTAAATGGGAAAAGAGAGCCTCGCACGTCACACATAGACGCGGCGGCGAGAATGGCTATGGCGGCTGCTGTGGCGGGACCCGCGAGAATGGCTTCGGTGGCGATGGCTGTGGCGGCTGGAGTGGTGGTGGTGGCGGCGGGTAACATATTCATCCGCCTCGGCGGAGGAACCGTGGTTGAAGGCGACGAGAGCCGTGGTTGAGAAGAAGATGATGTTCATAATGGCAAAGGCCCAGCTGGCCTTGAGCATGGAGCAGGGCTTCTCCGTCCCCCAGCCCCAGTTGGGGACGGGGATGTGGTTGGGAGCGTACCAGACAGAGTCTGAAGTTGCGTTGGCAGAGCAGTCGGCGTCAGCTATTCCCCTCATTTGGTAGACACCGGCAATGAGGGCACCCATGAAGAGGAGGTCGACAAGTGACACGAAGCGAGCATTGGCGGAGGAGCGGTGGTAGCTGAAGAGGGTGAAGACGGCCCAGGCAAGAGCAAGAACGACGAGAATGAAGAGGATGAGGATCGAATCGGGGGTCAAGGCATTGTGGTTGATGAAGATGTTGATGAACCAGGCAAGCATGCCCATGGGCGGAATCTGCAAGCCGCAGCGTTAGCAAGAGCGGTTGCTTGGCTTACGCCGGCGGCGACGTTTGAGAGACGGGCTTACCAAGGTGGTGATTTGCGAGATGCGCGTGCACACAAAGATGAGTGCAAAGAACATGGTGGGCAACAACCGCACTTGATGCGCCGCAGCAGTCAGTGTATGCGAGAAGGTTGACAAATAGAGGTTGGCGATGCGCGTGGCAGGTCTTGGGCCAAGATTTGTAAACAATGCGAAGCACAGACGTCTGGTATTTCGAAACCCAAGCGGCGGCTGTTCAAATGAGAGCAATCTGTGGAAAGGCTAGTTCAGGCACAGTCGCAGGCGCAAACGGGTCCGTGACGTCGGAACTCTCAACTCACAACGTGGCAATGGGGGTGTTTGGAATGTAAAAAAGAAACAAGATCAAGGCGGGGGGAGGATCAACGCGGCAGCACTATTATATCAGTTGCAATCCGGTTAAATTTTAATCTATTTATTGGATGGGCTGGGAAAGATGCGAAAAAGTTGCGCATTAATGCAAGGACGAATGCGTGGATTCCTCAGATCCGAGCTTGTATTGGCTGTATTGGCCGGACACCCGCATGAGAAGGAATAAGAGGTGGCTGGCTTGATAAAGTGGGTGGCGGGTGATTGACGGGAGACGGTTCCGGCCAGTCAGCTAGTCTAGCTACACCCACTCACGCACGTTTTTCTTGGGCTCCGAGTAACCCCTGTTCAATTGTTAAAAGTGGGTCACGGTAAAAAGGTCAGTGAAGCCAATCATATGGCGATAATAGAGTGGAGATAAATACATGTAGTAGATCTAGGAGAGAAGTCTTCTATAAAAAACCCAAGTATAGTGATGCCCCTTCTGGGCCATCACTACATCCTCCCCCCTGTTACGACACAATCCGTGACAGGTACACCGGAGGTGACACACGTGACTAGCACAACGTAAAATAGCCTGGGATGCTGCCGACTTCGTCGGTATCCTAGGCGCAGGCAAAGCGGCGGTAGCCAGGCTATTTTAGATTTTTTACTAAATATAAAGTAGTATTATGTGTTTTTTCCCTCCGGGGGCCCTCCGGGGGCCCTGCCGGGGGCTCGATTTGAAAGGGCTCGATTCGCTTGATTTGAAGGGCTTGATTAAAGGGCTTGATTAAAGGGCTTGATTTGCTCGATTTAAAGGGCTTGTTTAAAGGGCTCGTTTGAAGGGCTTGATTGAAGGGCTCGATTTGCTCGATTTAAAAGGGCTCGATTTGCTCGATTTGAAAGGGCTCGATTGAAGGGCTCGGATTGAAGGGCTCGGATTAAAGGGCTCGTTTGAAGGGCTTGTTTGAAGGGCTTGATTGAAGGGCTCGATTTGCTCGATTTGAAGGGCTCGTTTGAAGGGCTTGATTTAAAAGGCTCGATTTGAAGATTTATTTTTCATAGATCATGAAGTGGCATTGTGTGTTTTTTCCCTCCGGGGGCCCTGCCGGGGGCTCCTGCCTGCGGCGCTGCCTACCTTCCGCAACACCACGCCCACCTTCCGTAACATCATAACGCGCCTGCTAAAAGCATTAACGCGCCTGCTAAAAGCATCACTAACTCGGTACGTACCTCGAATTCCTGGTTATCCAATCGCCGATAAGTATTCGATTTCTGACCAATCGCCGATGAGTATTCTAAAGTTGTTGGCCTCACTATTGGATTCATTTTAAATAGGCAAAGCGGGCAGCTGCAGCCTTCGGAACTGCATCTTCACTTGCCTTCGTTCCGCATTTCATACGCAAAACTCAGGCAAAGCGCCGCTTTGCCTGATTAGATTTATTTTAAATAGGCAAAGCGGGCAGCTGCAGCCTTCGGAACTGCATCTTCACTTGCCTTCGTTCCGCATTTCACGCAAAACTCAGGCAAAGCGCCGCTTTGCCTGATAAGTGGTTCAGACCAGACCTCCAGATGGATGGAATCAGTAAGAATCTTACACATAACTAAACTACGCATTGAATTCGACCTTGATAACACCTAATTTAACCTCAAGTACGTCCATCACTACATAGCTAGTTGTAGGGATTCCGGCACGTAACATCCACCGCCCCCCCTCGCCCGCTTCACGGGCAGCGCGGGCAAAGTACGGGAGCATGACGGCATTTAAACGCTATATCTGGCAAAGTATTGCCTATAGTGTAGTTACCAAGTCTATATACTGAGTTGCTATTACGATAATGTACTAGATATTGGCTTCGGCCAGCCAGCGTAAATGAACAATAAACAACAATAAACAGGCTAGTATTTGTCTTTTATTTGTGTTTCTTGGGCCAGCAAAGTAAAAAATAAAAGTTATGTATTGAATGAATAATAGTCTAGCTAACCTGCAAGTACTATTGTTGAAATAGCAACTTACTTGATCGCCTGACTCCTCTAGTAATCCTTTACTGTGCTAATTCTCCCCAACACAATACTCATTTTCCCTACGGGATTTGCTTATTAGATTTGCTTACTATAATGGCCAAAGCACCTCATGGAGCCATCGATATTAGAGATAACAGTGTCTGTATACATTAGTAAATATAATTTAATTTAAAAATATTAAGACTTACTAAGATCAATGTCGGATTTTTCTTCGGTGCCCCAAGGTGGGCAATCACACTTAAGAACCCCATTGCTAACTGAACAATCGACACAGCCATTCGCGTAATTGCCACTATTTGAATATATTAGTATTTATATAAAATGCCAAGTGAACAGTAGTAACTTACTAGTCTCGGGGAACAAGGTTTCCGCCAGCATTTGCAACACAAAGATTCAAATCTTGCTCGGTATTGACATAAGTTCCATCAGCTCGGCGACAATACATTTGTAAATAGTGATTACTGTTTAGATGAGCAGTATCCTAATAAAATATCAGTAAATATTATCTTTTCAAGGATAGCAATTTAATATAAAATAATTTAGTCTTACTTACCTTATCACAGCTCTGCCAAAATCCTCCATCTTGGCAGAGTGCAGAGGTAATAAGAGTGAAAAGTGAAAAAGTTGAGGCCCGCATGATGAATAGAAGGGCTAGTTAAAGGCAAGTAGTTATTGAAATAAGCGTCTTTGGTGGGTAGAATTGGTTAACACTTTTTCTATTATAGAAGAGGAGGCATTCGTCCTTTATATACTTGTTCAATTTGCCAATGTGAAAGATCTGACGCTGCTATTAGTTACAGAATTTCCCTCTCGCCCTGTTAACTGCCATATTAGGCCCTAGCGCACCTCGTTTGTATCTGACCGCAAGATATTTGTCACGGCGCGTTATATTACCATGTACATGATAACAAGGGTTTAGAACCCTGTAGAGCAACTCTGGCGTGGTCCTGGCTCTAGCTCTTTGGAGTACTACCTATATGGATATATACTCCGCCCCCCGGCCCGTACCGGCGAGGTCATGGCAGGGTTAGAAGACCAGGGCAAGTTGTAGTTGAGGCCTCAGGATTGATTACCACTAACGCGATTAAGAGCGAAGAGGTATCTGGGAATTTGGTACTTTCTGCCTCCAATGACAAGGATCAAGAGTGACCTGACCCATCTGGAATATCTTGGCCGAACACCTTGTATATATTGGACGCAACTGTGTCCCCAATGGAGCCTCGTCCGCAATCGCCTCCAATGGCCTGGGCACATGCCCAAGCACCGCTCGTGCATGGCTCCTGGAGGAGTGACGTCTCCTTCTCCTGAGCTGCCGTATCACACGCCCTCGCCGCAGCTCCCGCAGCTCCCGCCTTCTCCCGCATCGTCATACAACCCCCAACCCACGTATGCGCCCTCGCCTCTGTCATCCCCTCAACCCTACCAGCCAGGACCGCCAAAGGTATTACACTAAAAACATGGCTAAAATATTAGGCGTGGTGTGGCGGTTTAACTAAGTTCCCAAGGGATGAACCGTGCTAGGTTTATGTTGGCAGATATACTAAGGTGTGTTACTAAGCAATAAGGGTTATTACGTCAGAAGACTAATTAGTAAATGCAAGCAAATAATTATAAGAGCTAGCTAGATACTATCTATAAGGTAAAGATTTTAAGGGTCTTTATATTCTTTTCTTATAGCAAGTAATTACTTCCTTCTAAAGGTAATGCAACTACCTTCTGTTATAATTCCAAGGAATTGAAGACCTGCGATTACTTTTGCCCTAGTAATTACCAATATAATTGGTCGGCTGTTCTGACTATTACTCCGTTCCTGTCCTGCCCTGTACTGCTGCGGGGTGGCTCATGCAGTCAGCGCATCCTGCAGCATTTGCTGTCCTTGGGAGGCATGTCGTCGACTTCCGAATCCTGCCGCCCGCAAACTAGGATTAAAACGTGGGCACGTTGCAGTATCAGTGTATGGTTTTAACCCTTATATGCTGTGCAATAAAAGGGATAGGCCTGTATTTGCTGGGGGTTGCCTCATGGGACTCACCGGACCTACCATTGGTTGAAGATACGCCACTTTTACCCTTCGCTTGCCTCTTACCTATCCAATGACATCCAACTAACAAAGCACATGCTATATGCATGCAATTCTTAGCTACTACTTCTGAAGTTTTACACAGGGATATTGCATGAGCGAATTTAGTAATTGGAGCATAAGTATGCAGGGTTTAATTAAGAAGTCGCAAAAGCACCCTCAACTAACTTGAAACGGCTAATAGACATTTAGCTGACTATAAAATCAAGCTTAACGGTAAGTGGAAGAGGATTAAGAGATTTTTAATACTAATATAATAAATATATGCAGAGAAAGCTCCCCGTTATTCTGTACTGTATAGCGGAAGAGAAAATTAATGAAGTTTTAAAGCTAGAATGATATTTAACAAAGCAAAAAAAGCCCTGGCCAGCACCCCCCCCAACCCTTTACCACTAGTCTAAGTTGAGAGAAAAGGGGAGACGGATACCGAAAAAAAAAACCCGAGCCATCCGAGCTCAGTCTCCTCGGATATACACTTTACAAAAATACGACAGGGTCGCCAAGATCTTTAGCCTCACAAGCTATTAAGAGACTAATGTAACAGAGGACCCTAACCCCTGCGTAATTAATAAAGGAGCAAAATATTCTACATTACAAGGAAGCCCAGCAGCCTACTAGCTCAATTTGCTATAATTCAATGGGTAAGCGCCAACTATTTGAACGTCGTGTTTATATCATTGGATTGTGTTGCTCGAGTAGAAGTTTATGAGAATGCATACACGGATGTGAAAGAATAAGGAATGATACGGCAGAGCACAAAGGTCAAGGTTCCCGACGGCGGGTGGCTAGTGATGACAAGTTTAGAGCAAGCCAGGCTAAACACGCCTTACAGATTACCAAAATTAATAAAACATCATCATGAAGGGCGATTACGCTTCTTTCTGTCTTGGCACGGAGTGGCCTCGCATCTTTCCTATTCGGATCCGACTGAATAGCGTCAAGTATTAAGCGTAAAGAAATCGTATTCCGTAGGGAATTGTGATATCTCTCGCAAATAGTCGGCGTCCTTGCAGGAAGCTTGCTTGACATGTAGCTCCAGTCCGGCCCTTCTGATCGGAGCTTCGGAAGGGGCGCATTTTCTGCGGGGTCCAGCGTTTATTCCCCTGACGCCACTATCCATGCTTCACAGCCGAGGTGAAAGAAGGTGAGTCTCAAATAATATGGGGGTATTCCAGAAAATACCTCGGTCACGTTAAATATTACGAGTCTCTGGTCCACGGGCGCATCTTATCCTCTTAGCAGGGCCCTTACCCCTTGCAGCTAGAGCTTAAGAAGACTTTTGCTATAGACTTGTTTGAAGGCCATGTTGGCAGATATGACACACGGCGAGGTATCCCCACGGGTAGCCCCATTTGCATTAGGGCGGGTGAAGAGACAAGTGAACTGTCGGGCACTTTTATAGCAGGTTCTCTAGATATTCGAGCACATATCTAGTGGCTCTGCAGTATATACGCACCCCTAATTTTTACTTATAATTAAAACTAATACTATAATTCCTTGTCAGTTGTCAATATAATAATTTACTAAACCCAACTAGTCATGGTTCTAGACAGGTTACTGCTCAAGTGCAGTGCATCTGTCATACTTGCACACCCTTCATCTGGTTCATCTATTTTAAACTAATCCAAGTCGGCACACCGAATACGCTTAAGCTGCAATATATAATATGTAATGATACATCATAAAATATATTAGTGAAAGCCTTGATTTCTGCAGACGGGATTGGTTCTTTGCGCCCCTTTTTAAAGGGTGCGTATGACCCCTTGTGCACATGGCGTCGCCACGTGCGCCAGACCCATTGGCTGTGAGTAGTCTGTGATGCCGCGAGGGCTGCAGGCAAATTAGGACCAAGATAGGTAAGGTTGTATTGCCTAGAGAGTTTTCTTACTTATTAGAATAGAGGGTATAGTAGCAATATGACCTAGCTATCTAGAGTAAGTTACAAATAGCCCGGGATGCTGCCGACTTGGCATAGGCGCAGGCAAAGCTGCGGTAGCCAGCTTATTTCTGTAATAATCACTCCTTTGGCTCTTTTGGCTCTCTTTAGATTTTTTACTCATCATAAAGTGGTATTGTGTGTTTTTTCCTCCGGGGGGCCTACCGGGGGCTCCTGCCTGCGGCGCTCCATGTTGTGGTGTTCAGGAACCTGCTAAAAGCACCACTAACTTGGTAC
Organism: Keithomyces neogunnii; assembly: GCA_020975405.1. Taxonomy (NCBI): domain Eukaryota; kingdom Fungi; phylum Ascomycota; class Sordariomycetes; order Hypocreales; family Clavicipitaceae; genus Keithomyces; species Keithomyces neogunnii. The sequence continues at coordinate 4,099,258 of JAIOWQ010000002.1, read as the reverse complement.
GTACCTTGAATTTCTCATTATCTAATCGCTAATAAGAATTCAATTTCTGACTAATCGCTAATAAGAATTTAAAAGTTATTAGCCTCACTACTAGATTTATTGTAAATAGGCAAAGCGGGCAGCTGCACCCTGCGGAACTGCATTTTCGCTTGTCTTTGTTCTGCATTCTGAGAAAAACTCAGACAAGCGCCGCTTTGCCTAATAATACTAATAAATAACCTTCAAGAGAAGGTAGTATTAGGTGCGCGGCTTGTTCCGCACCCCGTTACACTAAATTCTTACGGCTTTCTTAGATTGCCAAAACTCGGGAGCTTTAGCAGCGATTGATTACTAATAGTTCTCTCCTAGGCACTATGATGGCTCCACGGAAAGCACGACCAGCTCCTCGCCGTAACGGCCCAAGCGAGTATATTGACAACTGGCTAGGCGACTGTGAATAAGTATATAAAGCTGAGGAGGAAAGGAGCAAGAGAACAAGAAAGCAAGGGCTTTTGTAGGCTTCTGAGCTTGCATTTTCCAATCTTGCTTGTTGTTGGAGTTACCAGGCATGCGGGCCGCTGGAGACATGGAAGGGCTCAGCCCGTTACGCTCACTACAAACGAGTGAATGTCCGGCCCGACTGTCCGCATGCGAATATTCAATTCTTGGAAACGACTTCTGACTGAACACTGATGAGGGACTGCCTTGGTCTATCACGGCGACGTATAGATGCAGCACAGTCGCCGTGGTAGTAGGGATACGTCACCAACGGGCGAATGTCCGGCCCGGCTGTCCGCATGCGAATATTTAACTCGTGGAAATTACCTCGTAACTAAACACAATTGAGTCATCATTCAAGCTCATCGGTTTCTCATATACCAACCCAGTTTACCTTGGCTCAAAATGCATCTTCTTAGCAAAATTGTTCCTCTTGTCTTGCCCTGTGGTGCTGCAGCCGGCGTCTTGTACTCGGGCACCTTTTCCTCCAGCCTTTCCCCCTTCTCAGCCTGCAACTACAAGGCTCCTTCCAGCGCCACATTGTCTAATGGCGAACTGGTCATGTATTTCGATGAGACCGGCTTTGACGGAACACGCGACGACAAGGGTGTTGAAATCTGCGTCTTCCAGAGCGGAACCTCGACCAATGTTGCACAGATGAACAAGGAGGGCTATCAGGGATTCAGCCTCTACGTGCCATCGGGCGATTTCCCTACCGACAAGGGGACTATTATCTCACAACAGTTCTGCCCCGGTGGCTGCTCCTCTTGGTGTGGCACGCTGAGCATTGAAGGAAACAGCCTTCAAGTCGACCACAGAAGTGCGTGTGGCGATCCGACGACGGCAACAATCGTGAGCGACATTTCTAGGAATGCTTGGCATCGTGTCGTGGTACGGATGAAGGTGTCCCAGGAAGAGCGCGGTGCTTATGAAGTCTGGTGGGATGGGAGTTTGATTTATTCGCAAAAGAACATCAATGTCGGTTTTGGGACCTGGTCTAATGATACCTTATCCACGGGATGGTATTTCAAAAACGGCATGTACTGCTATGGTAAGTTTTCTCCCACATCTGATATCGTAACAAAGGCTAGGTAAGCTGACAGTTGTTAGACATTGAGAACTATGATGATGGAACCAGGAGGTTAAAGTTTGATAATGTGAAGTGGTACCAGACGGATAATGGGGAGACTGATGGATATTCACAAGTATCTTCATAACTAAATAATCCATCCCATTGTGTTTGCTGTGTATAATCTGCTTGTTTGCCAAGGGACGTCGTGCGGGCAACTTTTCCTTATACTGAGACTTGGACGCAGTGAGAGGTGCCTTTATTGGCGTCACAACGAATGTGCTTAAACTTGCTCCTGCAGCTCAAGTTGTTGGGAAACGGAATAACTGAGTGGAAGTGAGCCAGAGCTCGCGGATTCGCACAACCTGAACCATGGAGTGCGTTTCTCTCCAACTAATGATGCCCATGGCCCAAGACCATTGCAAAGATCAATTTCAGTCTACTTTCCACATCATGGTAGACTCTGGCAATAACTTCCATTTGAACTAAATTACAAGAAACTTCAACTCCTACAGGAAGCTTCCAATCATGATATACGGCCTCCTAGCCAGCACAAAAGTCACACACCACAAGTTGCAATATTCCCCGCCTTGTACGTAAAAGACTTTCCCCGTTTCACTCCGGCATTAAAATCTTGGCCAACTTGAGTAAAATTGCCAGCAGTGGGGAAGTGGTGTTTGACTCCGGGGCCCGGAGGGTTTGCCGGGCTTTCCATCCGTGCCATTGACTATATTGGATACCATGGGTCCAATAGGTCTACGCATTGGGAAGCACTTGCTCTGAATGACTATTCTCATCATATCATCTGCTGGAAAATGCAACCAAGCACTGTTTTCAGCCACGTGATTGCCCTGGTTTGTCTCCACAGAGTGTGACATTGGCTCGTTGCACTACCCCCTCTCCTCACAAAGATCAATCTTGGAGCTAATTTTTTATAAGCTTCTTGCGGCATCCACGGTTGAAGCTCTATTTGCTTCATCGGCGAATCGCTCTCCGATTAAGCCATGGCCGGTTCTTGAACACCAGTTTCGGGTGCCTGCGGACGAGCTTGGCCCATACGTTATTTGGCAATGGATGAATGGGTGGATATCGAAAGAGGGTATCAAGAATGATGTCGAGGCCATGAAGTCCTCTGGCTACTCTGGGGCACAATTGTTCAATGTAGGTCTCGGTATCCCTAGAGGGCCCGTCGACTATGGCTCAGACGACTGGTTCGACCTGCTTGAATATGCCACGGAGCAGTTTGAAAAACACGGCCTGAAATTGACATTGGTTCAATCTCCAGGCTACTCTGGAGCCGGTGGTCCCTGGGTAACTCCCAATGTTAGTATGCAGCAACTGGTGTGGACTGAGAGCAGGTGGACTGGGGACGGTTCTGAGCTGCAGCTCCCGAAGCCGCTCACGAAGCTCAATTACTATGAGGATATTGCCGTCTACGCCTATCCTTCTCTCCCAGAAGAGTCTGGTGGTGTACTTATGGATGAGGTTGGCGATGTTTTGCTGGACGGAAAGGAAACCGACTTCCGCACATTTGGATCCATCAACCCGGAGCACAAGCTGCGGCTGGCGCCAGGCTCCGTCTTGCAGTTTTCTACACCAAACTACTTCACCGCTCAGTCCATCAGCCTGTATCGAGTCCCAGAAATTCCTCTAGACACCTTTGACGGGGCCCGTGACTATCCACCGACGTGGACGCTATCGGCGTCTAATGACTCCCAGACATGGACACAGGTTTCCAAGTTCTCAGGGCCGGCTTTACGTCAGCTGGATGCTCCTGCTGTTGCTGTCTTTTCTGCGGCGACATACAGACACTGGCGACTAAGCCCCAATGGGCCGTCTTGGCTTACTGGCCTGGACTTGACATCTGGCCCTCGTCTCGAGAACTGGGCAATCAAGGCGCACGCCGCTCCGGGCGCCGTGCCACCCAACCCGAGGAACTTTAGCTCAACCGCGCGCTTTATTAACTCTTCTGGAGTCGTTGACGTCACTGAGTTTATGTCTGCGGACGGCATACTAAGATGGAACGCCAAAGAAAGATATACAGTCTTCAGATTCGGCCACACAACCACCGGCCAAGATATGCCGGCTGCCCCAGACAGCACAGAGGGCGGCCTGGCTCTCGACCTGTTCAGCTCAGCTGCCGTTGATTTCCACATGAAGCATCACGTGTCGCGAATCTTCTCCAAGCTGAAGCGGTTTATCCCCGGGACACTGCAGGCGATGAGCGTGGACAGCTACGAATTAGGCATGCAGACATGGACAAGCGGCATGCGAGATGCATTCTTGAAATATAAAGGGTACCAAGTTGGCCCACGTCTGCTGTCAAGTGCCGGGGTTATCCTTGATTCGGTCCCGTCAACCGAAAAGTACCTTGCCGACTTGCGATCTGTCCATTCCCACTTGGTTACGGATCAGTACTACAGCCGGTTCACCAAGCACGCCCACGACAATGGTGTTATTTTTGCCACTGAGCCGTACGGGGATGGCCCGTTTGATAGCATGGATATTTCAACGGCCGTCGATGCTGCGTACGGCGAATTCTGGGCTCGATACACTTATGGTTCGGATGCGTATTCCCAGATTGGAACCAGCGGAATGCACCAAAACGGCTACCAGATCAATTTCGCCGAGAGCTTTACAGGTCAGCCAAAGACGTCGAGATGGACCGAGAGCCCATATAGCCTCAAGGCCGAGGGAGACCGCTTGTTCTCGCTTGGAGTCAACAGGATCTATTTGCACTGCTATGCCCATCAATACGAAGACCATGCGTTCCCGGGCATGACCATGGGCCCGTTTGGGTGAGCCAAGAGTGTGCGGAAGCGTATTCACGCCAGACTTGACTGACCAACTCACAGTGCCCATTTCGACCGCAAGGTCACCTGGACGAAGGAGACCAGCGGGTGGAGCGACTACATCAAGCGAGCACAGCTCCTCCTGCAGCAGAGCGAGTCGGTGGCGGATATTGCCTGTTTTACAGGAGAGGAGCCGACGGCATCTGTCAAGGCAACGTACGCTTCGCCCTGCCTTGTGCCGGTCAACTACGGCGCAGACCTCATAGGCACACGTACCTTGATGGAAATAACTGCCAAGGATGGCAGGGCCCAGCTACCTTCAGGATACTCATACAAGCTGATCATAATTCCGGAACTCACAGTCGCGTCCACGGCACTTTTGAAGAAGATTGAAGCCCTGCAAAAGGCCGGTGTAGCCATCCTATTGCAGGGCAGTCCTCCTTCTCGAGCCATTGGTCAGAACGATTCAGATGAGGCGGTTGTCTCTCTGGGCGCTTCCGTCTACGCCGATAACAACTTGAGCGGACTGACTACATCAGATGCCTTGCAGAAGCTGAAGATGGCTCCGGGCTTTAGTGTTTCGGCCACTCCAAACAACGCTGCGGTGTACGTGCAGAGAAGGCGAACCAACGGCAACGAGGTTTTCTTTGTCAGTAACGGCCGTCGCGAGTACCTTTACGCATCTCTAACTTTGAACGTTGACGGCTCAAAAGGCAAGCCCAGTCTGTGGTATCCCGAGCAAGGCACCATTGCCCCAGCTGCCTATGTCCAGGAGGATGGGAAAACATATGTTGCCCTAAATATGCTGCCTTCAGAGTCGGTCTTTGTCGTCTTTTCCGAGGAAGCAAGGGTTGATTCTCATGTCACGAGCGTAGTCGTCAATGGTTCTTCCGTTCTCCAGGCGAGGAATGATGCTCCCTTTGACCCGATGCCGTACGCATCAGTATCGAGCTCGTTTACCATTACCTTTTGGGCCAAACCAGAGACTTTTCGCCGCGGGAATACTGGCTATGTGTACTATCCGCCCCTGGCAGCCTCCATTCTAGGCAAAGGACACGCGGCGACTGGATTTGGACTCGGCAACAATGGATTTGTCGTCGTCGAGTCAACTAGCTCCGTCACAGTCGTCTACACTGTGGATCTAAACATTGAAGGATGGAGTCACTTTGCCATTGTTTACCAGAACAACACTCCCACCGTCTACGTGAACGGCCAAGTTGTTGGCACTGGGTCAATGTCAAAGAACATGGTCCATCCTGGTGTTGGGACTCCAGATCAACCAGAGCAGTTCACCAACAAGTTTGAAGGCGACACAGGTGAGATTCGCGTGGACAACTTTACCCGCAGCGCAGAATCCATCAAGGCGCTATTTACCGCCGGCCCCGGCTGGCTCGCGGACTCGACGCTCACCCGGCCCGAGGCGGACGGCTCGTTTGTCATCAAGGCCAACGGGCAGTACGAATTCCACAGCCGGGATGGATCCAAGTCCACCGAGAACATATCCTCGGTCGTCTCAATGCCGCTGACGAGTCCTTGGACAGTATCGTTCCCGCCAGGCAATGGCATTCATGCCGACGTGCAACTCGAGGAGGCCGCGTCCCTTCGACTACACGCGGACTTTGACGTGGCGCATTTCTCGGGCACGGCAACGTGGTCAACAAAGTTGGAGATTCCCCAATTCTCACCCCGGTCCAATCGCGTTCTCATCGACTTTAACAGAATCGAAAACATGGCCAGAGTACGCTTAAACGGCCAAGAGGTGGGTTTCCTCTGGAAGGCGCCGTGGGAGGTGGACGTGACCGAACACGTCAAACCGGGTCACCTTGTCGAGCTGTCAGTGGACGTGACGAACCTTTGGCCCAACCGCATGATTGGGGATGAGAGCCTGCCCGAGGAGGCCGAGTACAACAGCACCAACCAGGACTTTGCCGTCCTCGCGTTCCCAGACTGGTTCCGGGAGAACAAGCCCAAGCCCGGCAAGAGGGTCACGTTTAGTGCCTGGGCGGCTTATAATGCCAGCGACGCGCTATTCGATACTGGGATTCTGGGACCAGTCCGTATCGTGGTGGCTCACGTTCAACAGCTGCAGGGCTGACCATGTTCTTACGCTGCATGGGAGCCAGTTTTCCAGAGAATGAATGCTGCATGTATTTATTCATCACCTGTGGGCTTGCTGTTGCTTCCTCAAAGTGCTTAATGCTTCCTTAATAGATGAGAAGACACCTGGTAGGTCTACTCCCGAACAAGCAGATCGTGTCGACGAGAGTTGCAAATACCGGATTATCGAGTTGTATTGCCAAAGGAGTCCACCTGTAGAAATGAAATGTTGATCAAAGACTATTTAGATTGTCTATCAATTACAGCACAAGCTCCCATAGATGGCCGCGTCGTAATATCATGGTCATTAGCATCCTGATGAAGTGTCTAGCAAAACCCTGTCAACATGACAGCAACGATGATGGTATCTGCCTATGAGATATTGACTGTTCATGAACAAGAACAAGGCACCAAGCATAAAACATGTAAATATCCGTAGATGGTCTTACAACCTGGGTAATTTATGGGTTCCCATGAGCACCATTAGTTGGGTAACCATTGCACGGCCTTGGTATCACGCGACACTGCTCCTACTAGATTAACGAGACAATAATGAATGCGTAAAGTAATTAGCAATGCAGCACTAAGCGTATTTGCGTGGCACCTGCTAACAAGCCATCAACTGACTAGACCCCAGATCATAATCATCATCCTAGACCAACTTTCGAGCCTAATTGGTCAGAAAGCATATCTGAAATCGGGATTCTCCTTGTCCGTCAGGTCCTCGAACGCGTGCGCATGCGAAATCTTCTCGTCGCCGGTGGACCGAGTGTTGACGGCCTCCGTGGCCAGCGATTCGGCAGCGGCGGCGCGCTTCGCCATGTTCCTCCTCGTGAGGAGGACGCGGAGGAGGGCAAGGGTGATGTTGAACAGCACATAGAGGCAGAAGTGCGCGGTGAAACCCTTTCGGTAGTGAGGAGCGTCGGTGGCTTGGAAGATCTAAACGGACAGAGCTGTTGGCAATATTCTACGCGAGGAGATTGGCAGCAATTACCTGTGGAGCGGTCAAATTTCCGGCGGCCCAAGCCACAAAGGTCATGGCCAGGGTGGTTGATTTCTTGGATTGCCCGGCAATGTTACGAGATATCAGGGAGAAGATGAGATTGCCCTCTGCCAGGTAGAACTGCGTGCAGTAGAATGCGATGAGAAGACCGGCACGGGTCGAAGCCGAAGGCGGAATGCTGTAAATGACGGCCGTGCCAATGATGGGCGGACTGGATTGTTAGCCGTGTGTATTCAATGACTTTGAGGATACTCACATGGTCCAAGCCTATTACAAGTCAGCAAACACTCATGGATTCGCCGTGGAACAATACTCACATGCATCACCCAGGCAGTCTGTCTAGTCCACGTCGCAAGGGACGCCCCGCCGACCATGACGATGATGGTAACCGCGCCTTGAGCAATATTCAACAGCTGGGTCTGGAGATAGGTAAACCCAAAGGAGGAAATAATCAGATTCGAAAAGACGCCGAGGCCGCCGATGATCAAGGTCGAGGTGATTTGGAGCAGGACGTAGCACCAGACGACGGGGTCTGAGAGGGCCTCGATGACCTGGTGGCGCTTGTACGTCTTGTTCTGGATTCCCGTCTCGTTGGCACGGACTCGCTCAATCATCAGACGCTTCTGGTCCTCTGTGAAGCACTTTGCCCGCATGGGACTGTCGGGCAGCCACCAGCCAATAAAGACGGCCCAGACGCAAGTGACGGATCCGAGAACGAGGAACAGAAGCTGCCAGGAGAAGATGGCGTGGCCTTTGTAATGCGACACGCCCCAAGCAATGATGCCGCCAATCTGCCAGTGAAAGCTCAGCAATGTTCTGTCTGTATGGGCGACTCGATGGAAGCTTACCATTAGCTGGACACCCGTCATGCAATACCAGAAAGAAGTCAGGACAAGTTGCTCGTCTCTCGTGTACTATAACATAATTGTCAGTTAGGGCCGGCTTCTTGCCAGGACCATTGAGGACGGCAAACATACCCACATGGTGGTCCTGCAACACGACATGTCAGAATGCGTCTTGCACATCTCGCAACCATTACAAACTTACATGATGATGAATGCCGGCTGAACACAGGACTCAAAGACGCCAAGGAGGAATCGGACGGCCATCAGAGCCCCAAAGTTCTTTGCTGCCGCAGAGCAGGCAATGACGACGCCCCAGCAAAAGACATTGGCAGCCAGGTACTTTGCAACTGGCAGCTTCTGGAGAAGAAGATTCGTGGGGTATTCACCGACCAACACACCTATGTAGAGAATGGTTCCGAGCCAGCTGCACAACCGGGTCAGCCTGAAAACATGCTGCTTGATGCGCGAGAGGTCAATGACATGCTTGTTAAGCAAACGCACCTGAAATCCTGCCCAACAAGGTGGGCATCCGCTTGGATACCCATGACGGAGGAAAAGCCGATTGTGCCCTTGTCAAGAGATTGGCAGAAGTAGGTGCCCAGCATGCAAGCAAGGATGCGCCTATTCACAGTCCAGAAAAGCTTCTTGTTTGTTTCTGCATCAATGTACACCGGGGTTTCTCCAATGTACGCCTTGGTCTTGTCCGAGGAAAGCAAGCGGTTAGCTTTGTTAATCCTCGGGCGCGTCTCAACTAACCTCCACATCTCGGTCCAAGTGCTCCTCAGCCACGGCGGGTGACACGGAGGAGATGGCCAACTCAAGGTGTGCCTCGTTATCGTCCCTTTTTTCCATTGCAATGTTGTAAATCTGTCTTTAATTCGTTTGTGATGGTTGAGCAAATGGAAAGGAATGAAGGCTTCCGAGGGTCCAGAAAATCGGTCGCTCCCTAAACATGGATGGTACTCTGCACGACCACCGCACCATCGCACGCTTTTATAAAATTAGTAACGTACAATGAGGTTCGGCTGATGTGCCTCCTCGCCGGCGAGCAGACTGGCTCAGTTGCCGCTGGTGGTTGGGATTCGCTGCACCTCGAACCCGAGGGCCGGCGCCCGCTCCGAGACCTGGTCCGTAGCCCGAAGGTTGGTTCAGCCTCGACAGCCATCCCAGCCGAGTCAATAGTGTGCCAACTGGCCAACTAATTCACTCGCATAGGGCAATAGTTACTCAATTGGGTCTAGACTGAACATACCCCGGATTTGACGTACATGTAACCCACAGCCGCGAGAGCGGTGGCCACCTGGGATGATCCAGGTGCTGTAGCTGACCGGGATTAATTTCGATTGGTTACGCAATATCTCCGGAATTTATCCTAATTGGTGCTGTAAAAGTGCTGCAAAGAAGAAATGTCTGTAGATTTCTTTCCTATTTTCCTTACATTTTCTGACATTTTCTTCCCCAAATTAAGGAAAAGAGGTGACGGTATATCAGGTGACTGACAGGCTCTCTAACCCCTGTATTGGCGATACTTGACAAGGGGTTCCATCCAATAAGGGAGTGGCTAAGGAAGGCGCTCCACTAATTAATACATGAATGGGAAATGGCAGCGGCATCTTTTTATGTGTTTAGTAGCCACTGATGCCGCTCTAATAAATATATTACAAAAGATAACCTATTTTCTCGGTTTTTATATATATAAAATAATAGAAACGCGAGATGCCCTTTCCTTTGTTACTTCTCCTTTCTGCTATTTTTCCTATTAGCCTGTAAGCTGTTAGCAAGTACCTGCCAGCTGCAGACCCACCTTTCAAGTGTCGCGTAATTCAGGGGTCAGAGTGTCCTTCACAGGTCTGGTGGTATTTCCCCACACTTATTTCCCCACACCAGCAGAGAGGCGTTTCTGGGGTTCAAGGCGAGGGTCTTACAAGGGGACATCATGGTCGCCCACGCGTGGGCATGTTTGCCGCTCTTCCTTGACTTCATGTGCGGACTCATCGCTGTACAGTGGAAGCATGGCCGCAGTTTCCGACGACGTCGATGAAGATGTTTCGGGTTCTGGTGCTGAAGAGTACCCGGCCGCCTCGGAAGGCCAAGCTCATCGCACGACCAAGAAGCCGGGACCGGGGAATGAAGAGGGGCCAGCGTACGTCGCATCCAACCTGCCAAATGTCCCGTTGCTAAAAATGTCACCCAAGATGCCAGTCTTGCCGAAAGAAAAAGGCAAAATGCTCGCGGCTCCAGCCCTGCTCCCAATGCGTGAAATACAGTGCGTGCATTGTCCGGATTCTCTCGCCTCATCAGTCCCGTCTGCCCTCTAACTTGCCGCCCTGGACAAAGATGTCGATTGTGTCTACGACGAGAGGAGGCTCAAGCCCGGCTTGCGCACCGGCGTAATTGAGAACCTCTCCCAAAGATTAGGTATGCCCGACACTCGTGCGTTGCGCCGCTTGAATGCAGTTGTATTAAATTAGTGACAGAGACGCTGGAGAACATGTTTCTCGGTCAGAGCTTCATCTGGGATCAGATCTGGAAGCAAATGGGCACGAGCGGTACCCAACCTGTCTCTGATGGTTTACAAAGCCTGCAGAATTGCACATCTCAGCTGAAAGAAAGTTTGTTTAATATGGGAGCTGAACAAGGACGGTCCAAGTTCGCAAGACAGAATGCGTCGCCAACTAAACGTCAGCGACTCGACAACTGGGAAGAGGAAGAAGAAGCCCAGCCTCGAGAATCGCAACCGCACATTTCCCAACCTGAACCCATTGGCAATGGCCTTCCGCCAGACAGTGTCGTCGACTCTCTGGTAGAGATTTACTTTGCCAGGGTCCATCCATGGATCCCCATGCTACACGTACGGCAGTTTCGCGAAAAGATGGCGGACCCGGTGCGGCGGAAGCGGCTTACGACGATATTCCATGCCATCATCTCCTTGTGTACGCGGTTCTCGGACCATGTTAGTTTGGGGGACCTGGAATCCCGCGCGAGACTCGCAAAGCAGAGTCGGCAGACGGTGATTCTCCAGAGCATGGAGTCCTTCTCGGTCGAGAATCTGCAAGCATTAATCATATGTGCATTTGACACGGTATGTTGTTTCTGTGCCCCCAGCATGGCCAATATTCTGAGCCATATCGTCTAGATTGGGAGCGGCCGAGGACCTTCTGCATGGGTAAGAGTGAGAGTTCCCTTTTCCGACATGTGCCAGGCATTGACCGCACCTTGGACAGTCAATCGTCGGAAGCATGACGCGAACAGTCGAGCAGCTGCAATTAAGCGTCGAGGATGAGGACCGGCCGCAATCCACAAAAGAAGCCACAATCCTGATTCAACGCATGGCCTTTCTCCGCCCCCCGGCTGACTGGCGCGAGGTTGAGGAGAGGAGGAGAGTTTTCTGGAATATATTTCTCATGGACCGATTCTGCAGCATCGCGACGGGTTGGAACCTGTCACTGACGAGCGCCGATGTCAAGAGACGCCTGCCCTGCGAGGGCGCCATGTGGGAGGAGGGTCAGCCGCTGGAGACCCCTACGCCGTACTTTGGAGTGTCGGATAAGCCCTGCAAGTCTGACAGCGCGCTGCCCTCCGCGAGGCAGGAGAGCGAGGACGAGACGTCTCTCGGGGGCTTTGCATACTGCATCGAGGCCACGGAGAGCCTGAATCTGGTCACGTCCTTTTTCCTGCAACAAGCCGTCGACGTCTCAAAAGTGCGCGAGGTGCAGATGTGGATCATGAAGTTCAAGCAGCTCGACCTGCGGTTGATACAGTAGGCTTCCGCTTCCCCGACGGCCAGGCTGGATGGCCCGGCTAACAAACCGTGTCCAGGTGGAAGATCTTCCTGCCCGAGAAGTGGAAGGACGCATGCGCCCTGAACGCCGACGGCAACATGGATCCCAACCTGACGCTCGCCCACATCACGCACAACACCGCCGTGGTGCTGCTGCACCAGGGCATAGCCTACCTGTCGATAGAATGGCAGAACACGCCCATCCGGCTGCCGTCCGCCTCGAGCGCCGAGACGTGCCTCGCCGCCGCGACCGAGGTGGCCATCATCGCCGCCCGCTTCCTCCAGTGCACCTCCATGGTGACCAACCCGCAGTTTGCCTTTTGCCTCTTCATCTGCGGACGCATGCTTCTGGCCCACGCCGCCTACTACAGCGCCCCGCTGTCCCCCGAGTTTGACTCCATGCTCGACAGCCTTTGGGAGATCTCTGGTCGCTGGACTGGTCCGCACGCGCTATCCCACTCGACTCATCCCAGCGACAATCTGGCGTCCAAGTTTGCCATGCGGCTGGAGCAGGCCCGGAACCACAATGCCGCGTCAATCGACATTAGTCAGGCCGCCTTCTCCGAGGACCAGACCAACGGAGATGTCCCCTCGGCGCCCGATGCCCGGCGGCGGCTGAACAAGCATGGTGTTGCTGCCGCAGACGGCTCGGCGAGATCCGGGGACAACATGGCCATGACGGAACAGCATTCGACCGGCGATCCAACATATAACATGGCAGTGGACACAAACGGGTCACCGGACAGCATATCCCTGGCGTTTCCACCTCTGCCTCTGGCATTCCAACCACACGCCGCTTCGGCCATGCAGACAAGGATGGTTTCGTCTATATCGGGCTCGACGCCAGACGGGACAGCCATGTACAACGGGCACGACAGTGGTGACTTTAACCTCCGGTCCACAGCCAGCGCGTCACAGTTCCAGGGTCTTGACTCGTTCTGGGGGTACTCGGTGTCTCCCAATCATAGAATCAGCATGTTTTCGCAGCTTGTTAGCAAAGACACGGAGCAATGACGAGAGCCATCCATTTGCCAAATCAGAGTAATGGCAGCGACAATGTGCCACAGTGCCTTGAGTTGGCGGGAACGAGACGCGTCCAAGCCTAAACGAATATATTATATTTAGATGCCATTGGCGGGAACGAGTCTTGTCCAAGCCTAAACGAATTTTATATTTATTTCGATGCCATTAGGTTTCATTTTGATGCCAAATTTGCCCAACGGAAGATCCATTCCATCAGCTGCTGTGAGCTGAAGCATCATCTTGTCACTTGGCAAGGATCAAGGCCCCAACCCCCATCTCCAGAAGCTTATTGCCCACGAGAAGAAAATAGTAGTCGGCATACACAAGACCGTGATTGGCCCACCGCCTAGGCGCGAACTCGTAGTTGTTGATGGTCGCCCCGTTCAGGATTGTCTGCCCTTGGCCAATGTCGACGTGCCACGTCCATTCCTGGAGCTGCCCTTGCTCAACTGTCTTGGTGGTGACGGCTTCAGCCACGAATCGAGCTGGAGCGTTGACGTGTTGCTCGCAGACGGCCTGGGTGATGCGAAGCGCCGCCTGGAGGTATTCTGACTCGTGTTGGAGAGCCACCATGGCCTCGTGGATTAATATCATCCCATACGCCGCAATCATGGCCGCGCTCGTATCGGCAGGCTGGACTTTGTCATTGGGAGCATCAAAGTCCCAGGGCGGGATGCCAGACTGCGGCAACCGTCGAAGAAAGTAGTCTGCACAGTCCCGAGCTGTTTGCAAAAACGACACATCATGTGTCCAGTGGTATGTCTGGGCGAAGCCGGTAATGGCCCAGGCCTGTCCTCGCGACCAGCAAGAATTGTGCGCGTAGCCCTGATTAGTGAGCTTGCTCTTGACCTCGCCGGTCTTGGGATCAAAGACGACAAGGTGTGTAGTCGACGAGTCAGAGCCAACGTGTTCTCGCTGCGTCGTCTTGGCGTGGTTAAAGGCAGCTTCGTACATGGTCTTGTTGCCAGTGGCAGATGCGACCCAAAAAAGCAGATCAAGGTTCATCATGTTGTCCTATTCAAGAGTCAGCAATCTGCGTCTGGTGGAAATGGAACCTGCAACTGACGATTATGGTTAGGTAGTCCAATTTGGGATCCTCAAAGGAATACTTCTTTGTGACGCATGTGTCCCAGGACCTGATGCATCCGACAACAGGGTCATATCGGGATGCCAGCGTTTTAGCCGTTGTGCACAGAGTATCGAAGGCTCGAGCATCGTGATTAAGATTCCACGCTGGCAGTGCCCAGCAGCCAATCATGAAGCCCAAATCGTGGGTTGACCGGAGATGCGCATTTTGATGTAAATTCTCCGTCCACCATTTGCAGGCAAAACTAGAAGAGGGGGTTAGACTGTTTCTTGGCTTGAAAGCGGCGTCTTGTCCCAGCTTTACTTACTCGAGCTTCAGTTCGTGACACTGGTCCTGTCCCTTTTCTGACGCGTGAGCGTGTAAGAGGTGTTTGTATTTCCTGCGTCTTTCAAGCAGGAGATACAAGGACCCAGGAAAGAAGCCCGAAGTCCAAAAGCTCAAATCTCGGTAAACGTATTCTGTCGAGCCTGGCTCTGTGTACTCGGGATAGTTCAACGGCGGTGCAGACTAAAACACTTGGCATTAGCAAGTTACGTCAACAAGCGTTGGTGCAGGCTTGGATGTGAAGCACTTGGTCCAGTCCTTTGCGGGCGATTGCCCATATTTTAGCATCTGTCGACGTGGAATATAGTTTGATCAAGGCGGCGCTGTCGCTTGACGTATAATCGAGCCCGTTTGGAGGCAGAAGCGAGCCCGTCTGCTGCGTGTTGGTTCCTCGTGGTAGGTCCCCATTCTTCACCAGTCTCGATGATGGCAGTTGGGGGCCGTCTTTGTCTAGGCCCGTGTCCCCTCGAGGTGACACGTCCCGGTTCCAAGACCTCTTTCTGGGATTCGACCTGCTCATCTTCATGTATGATATCCAGAGAGTGAAGGCGAATAGCTTACAGCCATGGGGAACAGTAAGAAGCTATAGTATACATAAAGCAGTTTTGAAACAACTCTTGAAACCCCACCCAATGAACTAAACTTTGTTCAATGCCCGTATCATTGAGATCCATAATAATTTGCCCAGGTCGTGCCCTCCAGCGGAGATGTTGTCTACGCTCCGGGGTCGGGCTTAGTCCCGGACCGCCGCCCGAACGTCAGCTCAAGGATCTGTCACGTCACCCACGTCAGAGCGATCTCGACAAGGCCGTCATGGCGGCGCACTCGACCACATTCATGGCATTGGTGGTGGTTGCGAGAACGACAATGGGTTGGACGAGGAACAATAGAGTGCTGGCGAGTGCAGTAATTTTGAACTTTTGGTAGGGCACGATTTTAAGCCTTGATGCAGCTTTCGTATAATAAAAGTATCTAGGTACCTGACTAACCTGCAAGTGATAAATGAGGGGCAGCTGCTAACGTAAAGCTATCGCAAAGATCGGAGCGGAACTCCGACGACCCATAGGGACCTACTCGTAGACGACCATTAGGCTCGTGTCTTGGAAAATCGCGAGGCGCCAATCGTACATAGACCTAGCGCGATATTTGCCAACTTGGAAGCCTGAAAATCCAGTGTAACTAATAGGTTAGCCAAGTGATACAGGACGAGTCTAAATGTACGCCATTCTT
This sequence comes from Keithomyces neogunnii, assembly GCA_020975405.1. Lineage (NCBI taxonomy): Eukaryota > Fungi > Ascomycota > Sordariomycetes > Hypocreales > Clavicipitaceae > Keithomyces > Keithomyces neogunnii. The sequence goes on along the minus strand of JAIOWQ010000002.1, from coordinate 4,083,530 downwards.
GCCAACTTGGGTACAAGTATGCAGTACATGGGAATCAACTTGCCGAGAGAATAGTACCTTACTATAAGCCTATATAATGGCACCGCTGCTCCGTTTGCCTTTATCTCCAAGCTTACAGGTTTGACCAAGGACAGCCGCGCGCTGCCACTCTCAGAATTTTAGATCAGGCCAATAACACGACCAAGGCTGGCACCATCCAACAAACATGGTCATGTTGCGGTACCTCCTTCGCATGAAGCGCAAGCAATGTAGAGCAAGACTGAGCCGAGCTCGGTTTGTTAGACTATAAGGTGTACCATGGGGAAGAGGCGACCATGGTGCCTCTACAAGCAATAATTCTTCATGATGGAGACTCACGATGTACCAGGTAATATGTTGCCAGCGCAATCTCGGGTATAGTGTCATCCCGATCAAGCTCCGGGTGCCGGCACCCGGTGCCCCGAACGGGGAATAGCCAAGGCCCCCCGGAAATTCTACTCCTTGGTTAAATGGAGCAGTAATTTGGAGACTCACCAGTTATTCCATATCTTGGCCAAGAGGCGAGGGATCCACCCGTAGCAGTCGAGCATAGGCGGGCCAATGCTCGCAGGACATTCCGAAGCGGTCATGTTCTAGACACGTCATAGCATAAGTCCAGCTGCGAGTAGCTAACGTTTAGTCGTGTAACACTCGGCTATACGGACACGCAAACAAGACTCACGGTCTGTTCGCTATTAGGACAGTATTGATTATCTTCCATGTGTTCTTAAATCTGCCGTGATTCAGCATCTGATACTGATATGTTTTGTCTCCAAGTCCCAATGAATTCGCGCTCGGCGGCAGAATCGGCAACCGGAACAAGAGTGTCGCCATCTTCCGAGGGACACCGTGGGCCGCAACTTCTGATTCCAGCACGAACCGTTCTATGCCATGATGGACATTGGATTAAAAGTAATAGTGGCTTGCCGAATAATAAGACTGCCCAAGCCATGCTTTGCAGAATAACGTGTTATCTGCAGAGTACTCTCGGTCCCGGCACGATTCTGTAATAACCCATAATTGTCAGCTTTACCAGGCCCCATCGTATGATGCCTATTCTGGCGGATACAAGCTTAGGAGCAGCTATTAGAGAGGGCAACTATGACACGTTTTTTCTCGTGAGGAGGCTGCTTCTATTGGAACTGGACCAAATAAATACGTGCCAGCTTTACAATGTGACCTCGTTTTTCTCCTGCCATACAACAGAAGATGGAACTATGGTGCAAGTATGTGATCATTCAAGTGGTTCTATCGGCACATCTCATGAGAGCTGATGTGCCACGTCGCCAAACACATCACCTGCGTATGGCCGCACGCTGATAATTGAGTAATTCTGAGACTAGATACTAACAAATGTATTTGCGTCAGAGCAAGAGATTGCGGTCTGACATGCAGGGATACAAGTCATTCAGGAAGTCCCCATTGGCAAAGTACACACATCTCTTCGCATGACCACTCAGCAATACGGCAACTTGGGATCGGAACAGCTTCCCGCAATAAAGGCTTGTGGGGCTTTGGGCAAATCAGCCTGGAAGATCTGGGCTGCCGGATCGAGGATGTGGTCGATGATATGGACGATGCCCTATAAACATTAGCGATGGACCATGAATTGTGCCGCGAAATACACACATTGGTCACCTCTATATCGGACTCGGTGACTCCTGCCACATTGTTCAGCATGAGAGTTCCGTCGACAACCTGAGTGCTGATGTAGAGGAATGAACCCGTTTGGATCCTGGTGGGCGCCGTCGAGAATTCAGTGGTATTGAGTTTCGAGTTGGGCACATAGTGGTGCTGTATCAAGTTGCCAAGCCACCATTTTCCCTTTGGGGTTTTCGAGTACGTCTCATAGTACTGGCCCGTGTTGTTGAAGGCTGTATTGGACGGGGCGAAGAATGTGTACTTCCACGTGGGCGTCGTATTGAGGGCTTGCACAAAACCTGTCATGGCGCCTTAGCCTTTTTGTCTGCCAGCATGAGGCTTGACCCGTCAAAGTATTACCTCCTGTTTTTTCCACCATGGAGGCCAGCATGGAGAGGTCGTCGCGTGACCGAATAAAGTCGAGCAAGGTTGTCACATTGGCAGCGACCGGAGCAACATAAGTGCCATCTGGTATCGTAGCGAAGCTCAGCGGGAGGCGATCTTGAACCGCACAGTGGGCGACAAGCGCCGCCTCTAGGGCGAAGAAGATGGGCTGAAACCTCATAATTGGTATAGATGGGCCGTAAATTCTGATTGAAAATCATCCACCATCCGTGGTTTATCAGACTGCTTAAGCCAAGGCGCGCGAGATTTCAATATACTAGGCAAGGGCATCACGCTTGGTCAAGGAAAAGTCGGCCGGCCGCGTTGGACAAAACAAACTTGCTACCCTATCAAATAACGGTGAAGAGATGAACAATAACTTACCACGGCCGTGAATGCCGGGCTTTGGGCCATGCGGAGAATCATGCGGAGAAATCACCGGTCCGCAGTCCGCTTGAATTCCCCGCCGAGAGCTTGATCTGTAAGAAGCACTCCCGGGCTCATTCTATTATGCAAGGCTTTAAGTTTTTCAAGTCAGCACCCGTAGCCACACGTTTAGGGTATTGCTTCGAATATCGTCCACAATGACAGCTAGACTGCTTCTTATATTGTTGCTGGGCACGCCGTCTCTGGCAAAGGGTCTGGCCCAGACTCCACAAATGGGCAAGTTCCAGTTCCAGACAGGGAAGATATATCGACCCAACTGACAAGATTCTCAGGCTGGAACTCTTGGAATACCTTCAAGTACACCATTAGCGAGGACCTCATCAAAGGAACAGCCAAGACACTGGTTGATACGGGTCTCGCCAAGCTTGGATATAAATACGTGAATATTGATGCTGGCTGGCAAGACCACAATCGTGACAGCAACGGCCGCCAGCAAGCCAATGCCACAAAATTCCCCAATGGCATCAAGTCCGTCGCAGATTACGTGCACGGCCTCGGATTGAAGCTGGGAATCTACAGGTAGCTACTCTCACTGCGCATCTCGTACTTGACAGACGCTGAATGAAATTGCCAACGTGTTTACAGCGATGCCGGTATTTATGATTGCGGATTCTACCCCGGTAGCTACGGCTATGAAGAAGTCGATGCGGCGACTTACTGCGACATGGGAGTTGACTATCTGAAATACGACAACTGTGGCGGCTTCCAGGCCAACACGCTCTCCGTCCAGGAGAGGTTCCTGACAATGTCGCGGGCATTAAAGGGCACCAGCTGCGACATCTTCTACTCTCTCTGTGAATGGGGACACCAATTCCCTTGGCTGTGGGCCGACCAATTCAGCGAGTCTTACCGCATAGCCGGAGATATCCAGAGCAAGTACAACACGGATAATAGCGGCGTATGCAAGACTGCATACTGCCTCAACACCGGATACGCCGGGGTCAGCGTCCTGACCACGATCCGCAAGATGCGAGAGCTCTCTAGATTCCAGAAACCGGGGGCCTGGGGCAAGTAGTCTGGTCCCAAGCAGTTTATTGCCCAGACGACTAACAAGTGAGCAGGCGACATGGACATGCTCGAGATCGGAACTGGCACCATGACTGTGCTGCAGGAGCAAACGCACTTTGCCTTTTGGGCTGCTCTGAAGTCTCCCCTCATCATTGGCGCAGACATCCGAAACATTAGCGATTCATCGTTGAAGATTCTCAAGAACCAAGACATGATTGCCATCAACCAAGATGGCCTTGGTGTGGCTGTCAACTACCTCCCGGAGCTTTCGGTGGAGGATAGTTACCAGGTTTGGGCAGGACCCTTGGCGTCTGGCAAGTCCCGCTATGTTGTCCTGGTGCAGAACTATGGCAACAAATCTATAAATGTCTCAATCGAATGCACATCCCTACCGGGGCTAAAGAGCTTCTCCAACAGGGCTGGGCTGGTAATTCGAGATGTTTGGGAGGGCAAGAGCCTTGGGAAGCTGGGCAATGTGATTGACCTCGAAGATATCGAGGTGGACCAAACCAAGGTACTGGTCCTATCGAGTTTGGTATAAACGATGTCATACACGCACTTGGGTGGACACCAGTTCAGGCGACAGTGCAATATATGAAGATACCAAGGCAAAGGCTCTCGGAGCCCAGTAGGTGACAGTCCTCCTGCCCCAAAATCAAAGGTTACTAGGGTGTCTGCTGGCTTTCGTCGTTGAATCTTGGCGGATTTAGTTCTCTAAACATGGCAATAGAGTAAGCCTGTCGCACTTTATATGAATTAGAACCAAGATATCCTCTACTAAGCCTATTGCCGCCAAAGTCTTGATAGAGCTAGACTAAGAATTATACCTATTGCCATCCGTTGTCTGGGTCTTTATAAGCGATCTGATGCAAGTTATTAGCGGATAACGTGATTACATGCGTCACGTCGGCTCACTTGCATCCATTTGCAGTCGCTGATGAACAAGATTTAATTACAAACTAGACAGCCAAGTATCCAATTTGAAGCATAATTGGCTTTGAGTTGTCAACTCTGTTCTTCATTCAAACTTGGCAATAGGGAACTGAGCAATATGAAGCTTGGCCGCCCCAAATGGAACGAGCTTCAAAGTCGTTTTTGTCGACCTGTCCACGACGGGATTCACAGGCGGCAGCGAGGCCGTTCCTCGAGTTTCTGGCCAGTCAATTGGATAAGCATCGACTTGCAGGTATATCGGCGGACCGTCTCCCGTAAAGATGGGATTCGGAAGCTCGAGGGTATCGTCCCGGCTGTTGTGGACAATAATGGTAGATGGGTCGATGGCATATCGCCACTCAGACACCGGCTCGAGAACGTGATCGTGGCAGCGGGGATCTACCTCGGAGTCTGGCAGGGGAGTCCGGTCTGTCCAGTTGAGAGGCTGATGCGAGGATGTTGAATATTTTATGTCGGCTGCATAGAGAAGAGGACCACGGTATACCCCGATTGTGTCATTGCGAGTGACAGTTGTAATCTCCATTGGTAAGTTGAGGGAAAATTCTGTATAGCCTTTTTGGACGTGCACCCGGTGAGTCCCGTTTTGGACTGAAAGTTGTTCTGGGTTTCCATAAGGGGCTTGAATAATGGCCTTTTCTTTGACAATCCATTCCGGAATTCGAATCAAGAGGTCGAAATCGGTGTCTGCTTTGATTGAGTACTCGAGACGACTGGAGAATGGGTAGTTTGTCTTGCAGTTTACTATTCAGTTTGTTAGTGCAATCTCGGAAAGTAATGCAAATATATCAGTCAGGAACACACTATTGACTTGACGACCATTAATCTTGCTCGAAACGGACACGGGCCCCAGTAGCATGTGAACGAGAGTTTCATCTCCCTTTCTCACAAAGGAAGAGGCGACAAATTTGGGGTAGCCCTGGGCATGATTGACAGTGCAGCACGGCTGAAATGGTCAGCGGTGCTTGAGAGATAAACGACAACCACGGCTTACAAAATTCGGCTCAAGTCCGTACGTGTTTGCGTAAGTCACGACGTTGAAGAAGGGGTTCATGGTGAGGTTCTTGGACCACGGTTCATTCGTCTGCGTCACATACTGATGTGACCACCCTGCGCGGCCATGTCAGAGTCTGGGATATAGGCCATCAAGCGTGAGAACATACAGTCGGGGCTCATTGCCGCCGGAAGAGCATTGAATGCCGCGAGTTCGGCTCTGTCAGCAAAGTAATTGGCACCGTGGAATCGGTACAGATACGCGTAAGAAAACATGGATTCCACGGCCATGCAAAGTTCCGAGCTGATCCGTCAGTACGCGACTTGTTTCATAATTCCTCACTGAAACTCACCCTCGCTGAGGACTAAGTGCACCAAGATGTTCGTCTGCAACTATGGTGCCGGAGAGCGACGTCTGGTACTGCAGAGTCATGTCAACAGCGTCGTAGGTCTGCTGTATCAAGCTGGAGTTTTTGTTCAGTCGGTATAAGACCGTGGGATATCGTAGGCCTAAAATGATGAATACTTGAGGCTGTAATTCGTGGCCAGATGGGCTAAACTCACCTTGGGCAAGATTTACGCCGTGAGTGAATCCGCTCGTCTTGAAGGTTCCCGTGCCTTGTTTAGGGAAAACGCCTTCGACAAAGAAGGTCGTCCAGTCATAACCACCTCTTTTCCCACCCTCAAACATGAGCTCGATTGTGTCGAGAATGAGCTTGCCATTGTCCCTGGGGTGATTGTCATAGAGCCACATGAGAGACATTGGAAGCTCATGGGTCCGCGCCACGCCAAACCCAAACGGATCAAAGTCATCATTTTCCGTCTTGTTTTGAAGCAGGCCGGTGAAATTGTCAGCCAGCATAGAGTGAGCGAGGCGGCAGAATTTGTGCATGGCATCCACAATGCGATCGCATTGAGAAGCATCGGCTTCAGCATATTGCTGCAATTATAAGCACTCTAGAAGACTTTTCCCGTGGACCGTAAACACTTACTGTGAGACCGAAGAATAAAAGACTTCTGGCCCAAACACCGCGTGTCTGTCGTGTTTGCTCGGGACCCAGCCACCCGTCCGCCGCCTGGTGCTCCAAAGTATAATCGAGAAAATGCCTCGCTTGGTCCTTGAGACGCTGATCGTCCAGAGTCCATGCCAACGGGACAATATAGTTGAACCAATACGGTGCAGCTTCGTGCAGTTCACTGTACTCAAACTCTCCTCCAAGCCACGTTGATCGTGCCACATAGCGGTAAAAGTCATAGAGATGACCTCCGAGACCATCAGCTGACAGTCGCATCTGATCGTGTAGCCACCCCGAAGCTTTGATACTTCCCAGTGGCAGGCTGTCGTACATGAATGGAGCAAGTCCTGTTGCAGTTGATTAGATACTTGTCTGGAGTGTTTGAACCTTGTGTAGTACCATTGTCCTGGCATGGTTCCAGGGCAGCAACAAGCTTGGCACCCATTATGCTACAAACAAGACAGCTGAGAAACCGCAGCACCCTTCTCATGTTTATTTTATTGCCAAGAAATTGCTTGCAAATAAAAAAAGTTGGCAGCCGTGCTGTATTCCTGCCGAGTTATTATCGCTCTGTGATCTTTTACAGTCCATGGCAACTGTTGGATAGTTGCAGATGTACGTACCTTTAGACAGAACCTCAGCAATCTAGAGGATGATTCGGGCAGCTTATTATAAAACAGCAGGTATTCGCTGATCAAGCCGGCCCAACTACCAATCAGCCGACTACTGGGCAATTTGTTGAAAGCAGGAGGGATCCCGAGTTTCCGATACTTATAGTCATGTGTAGGTATACCTGACTATTAAGGAATCGCCCCATATTAAGCTATGTGAATCGGCGATCACGGAGGGTCTTGGTGGGCGGCAACCTTTCCGGTGCTCACTCCGGCGCCCCTCAGCACAGGATGGACCAGGCCATTTGCCCAAAAGTGGCGATAAGATGGTAAATTTGATAAAGTGAGTTGTCAAGTCTCGTCATATCTGTTCTCATCTGGGCCAAGGCTTTGCGTTCTATCCGAGGCTAGTTATCGTATAGCTATTGAGTATGCTGACGGGAGGCCTGTATCCTCTCTTTACATGTTTACCTAGTCCGTAACCATAGAGAGTAGGTTTTGACTCGGATCAAAGCCAGTAATGGAAACAATCACTGTCAAAAAGGTACCATCAAAGAGTAGTGCAAATGTGCAGAATCGCTTGTTCAGTGGCATACGATATTATAATCAACGTGCTAATTTGTATTCACGTTTCCAAGACCATCCTTTCCAATGCTTCCGCCGCCCCAGATTGTTCTGTCATTGTCATTTTCAAAAGAACCCTTCCCAGCATACGACCAAATCAAATCTCCCCAACCCGGGTGATCACTTCCGCCTTCGGCTATAGGAAATACGTGTAAGTTGAACCTATCCAACCCAAAATGATTTACAAGGTTCTCTTACCTTCACCACCAATCTTGTCTATGGCATTCTTCATCTTAACAGTCCAGGGTGCCTTGAGCCCGCGCTTTACCACGTACTGATAGTAGATAATCTGTCCAGATGTCAGCACTTAGACGCCGTCTGATTGGAAAAGGAGCAGGATTGCAGGGGACACGGATAGGATAGGTGGCTTACATCGAAAACGGCCGGGCTTTGTACGCCTTTGCTGATGTTGGACGGCTGCGACCACGGCCCGTTGACAAGGATAGCCTCACAGCGGTAGAATTTACGGTCGTATGGCACTTGCTCTCCCAAGTTGTACTTGGCAATGTACTCGGACCCCTTCAAAAGCAGGTTGTCTCCGTACCCATAGACATCAAAGCCCTGGGACTGGATGACGCGAGCGGCCTCGGCTGACCAACCAAGTGCACCCTTGGTGTGTCCCTGGTCCCTTCCGGCCTCAGCACCCTGTCCTGATTTCTCGTTGAAGTTTGCATATATTGAAGCGCAAGGGTCTTTTGAGTAGGCGTGGAGGGCGTAATTGTACTGTGTGCATCGTGTTAAGACGTAGTCTAGATGGGAGACAATGGCAACATACCATGGCAATGTCGTCCAAGTAGACGGCAAACGACAGCATGGCTTTGATGCTCACCATGCCGTAGTTGGCCTGCCCAATGTTGATGGACTGCTTGGCAAAGAGCCAGTAAAGCTGGTTGGAGAAGCCGCTGGTACCAAGGGCTCTCGCGCCGCGCTCTACCCAGCCGCCCTCCCATCGCATGATCTCGGCTGCGTTGGCAAACATGTCACCCTCGAGCCCTATCAGCAGAGAAGTATCAGTGCCGATAATATCGGTCAGGTTTCCGCCCCAGTTGTCCAGAATTGTGGTAGCCGTGTCCCAGTGGCCCTGATCTCTAGTGATGTACCACATCAGGGCATTCTGGTAGGCAGCGCGTACATCACTGGTGAAGGTGGTATAGTTGCTGCATGAACCGCGGCAAAGAATCTTCTGCGGGCCTCTCATCTTGTACTTGAAGCAAGTAAGCACTGGGTTTTCATAATGATAGCAAACGAATGAGAGACTCGGCAACCCACATCTGCCTGAGAAAAGGAATCGTTTTTGAATTTGTCAAAAGCCGATGCCCAGGGTTCCTCGTGCTTCTCAACGCCGACTCTAATGCGCTCGAGGTCATCATGGGTGTGCCAGAGACCATGATGGATGAAGTCGCCAATTTGTTTCTTCATCCCCGGAGTATCGGGCACGGGAGGAATAGGTCCATTGAGGATAGGTAGTCCGTTGAGCCCACCCGTGGCCGAGACAGGGCCGCTGAGGAGGCCAAGAACCGCTATAGCGGCTGGAATAAAATTGACTCGCAGCTTCATGACTGGTCAGGTGAAACGAAACAAATCAACACTTGTGTCGTGGTAGTTGTCGACCATGACAAACAGGCGACTGAGGGGCATATATCGCCCGAGACCGATTACCACTCCAAGCCTAGCTCTGGCGCGCTCCGGGGACGATGCGGACGATGGGCCTGGACCAGACTTGATCGGGGTCAATACAAGCCAGATTCTCGGCGTTTTCCTGACACTTGACCTTGGGGAATACTAGTTACGGGTCACTGTTTGCAGGGTGGAGAAGGAGGAGGTGAGCGCCGGAGCAGATACCGGGCCGGCGGCCGAGCTGGTGGCACATCCCAGACAGACAGGACGCCATGTAGTTGAGAGGGAGAAGATTCGGGCAAACCAATCCGACCTTGGGTCTTGGAATAGTGTCATGTCAGTTTCTTCAAGGATCCTCATTTCGGCTCTTCGTGGCTGGCCCACGGCTGCAGGTCTTTGTGCGAAACCAGTTGGAGTATTTGACCTACGACACACTTGCGGGTGCCGTCTAGGTCAGTTCTCTTTACCCTTTTAGCACAATATCATAGTGTAGCTAGATGGTACCAATAAGGATTGCCGGCGGCCGGCTAGAACTACCATGTTGAATGTTTGTGACTGGATATCACATCATATTCACACCACTTTCAGGTCCCCCGGCACGCAGCCGTGCTACCTTTAAGGCTGCATGGTTTCCAAGTGCCATCTTGCATCGCTTCGCAGCCCACGTCGTGACTTGCTCATCAATCCCTTCGGCCAGCTCTCCTATCACTTCTCTGCTGTTGAGCGCTGGATTTCTGACCGCTTCTGGTGCCTGCCGATGTAGCTGCACAAGTATCGCGTCAAGGAAGATGTTTTTCCACGCATTGTGACGGCAGGCTGCTTGGCGTTGGCCTGCGGCTTCTTCTCTTTATATGCGTAAAAAAGCGGCCTACTTCGTCTGTTGGAAAATTGCCGTCATGATTATTGGTGAGAGCTTCGCTAGCTGGTGCCATTCCGCCTCGCGTATGTTATTACATGGCGGTTTCTAGGCAGTTTGTGAAGCGTTTGGACTCTGAAAACATGAAACCAAAACTTTGGAAAGTTGGATGGATATGTTGATGAACCATATTGGAAAAGGCCCGAACCGTAATGTATGTGCGTTGCTGATTCGACAACTAATCATCCATTTTTGTGTCGATATATTAAACAGATCTCTTGCAACAGTAGTCTTGTACCAATAGGTGATCTTAGGTCGCTACCTGTTGTTGTTCCATAAGGCTAATAGAGTAGGGAAGGAATAATAAGGAAGTCTAATAGGCCTTAAATAATCCCAATTAGCCCAATTGTTACGAACAAACCGTGACAAGTACACAGGCGGTGACATGCGTGACCGGCACAGCGTATTAATGGTCAAGCTTGACCTCTAGACAGAAGGAATTAACAAGAATCTTACATATAACCAAACTATACCTACATATTATCTTTTATTACATATTTAATAAATTTAACCTTAATTATACCAAATTTAACCTGAAGCACGTCAATCCCTACATACCTAGCTGTAGGGATTCCCGCTGACTCCACCAGCCATTTAGCACCTAAAGTACTGCGTATTGAATCCCTGTTCAAACTCGAAGATTTGTCAGACATATCCCCGCATCAGCTCGGTCAGACTTTAGTGGCATTGCTTCTTATACCCGAGCTCTCATGTCACTTGGTTAATGGTCTTTGAATCTTCGTCTCCATCACAGCGTCTATTTACATTCTGCAACACACAGCAACCATGTTGACAGTGGGCATATGGGGTGCGACGGGCTACATGGGAGCGTCCTTCTCCCGTGGGCTCATCAAGGCTCATCGAGCTGGTTCTTTGCGTTTTGTCATTCTGCACCGGCCGGAATCCAACCTGGCGCGTTACCCGGCGGATATCGAGAAGCGACTGATTGACCTGAATGGAAGTGATGCGGGCAACGTGGCAGAAAAGGTCGGCGACCTGCAGGTCGTCATGTGCGTACTCCCGTTTGATCTCCGGGCCACGAGTCCGTTCTTCCTCTCCGCTCCTCGTATTAATCTGTTGGCTCCGACAGCTCCGCAGTGTCCTGGAGTGCGAGCGAATCGCAGTACCGCCTCATCGATGTGCTGAAGAACTCGAAGCAGCTCATCACCTTCTTCCCCTCGGAGTTTGCGACGCCGCTCACGGCTGAGGACCTAACGAGCCCGTACTTTGCTTATAGCCACGAGCAAGAGAAAGTGCGCGAGTACTGCACACTGCACGGCGTGCCGTTCACGTCTCTAGCAAACGCCACGACCCCGGAAACCCTCTTCAACTTTACGTGAGTCTCATGCCTTTTCTAGACCTTGAGGAAACGAGGAAACGGAAACTAAACGAATCTACAGGGACTTTCCTGCGTTTGATGCAAGGAGGAACAAACTCAAGCTGTACTGGCCGCTGGGTGATGGAAAACGGGGTTTGACGTAAATACCGCCCACAAATCTTTCTTCTTCCGTGACACGGCACATGCTGATATATGCCCCAGATCCAAGGAGTTTTCTGGCCAGGCTCTCGTTCACCTCTTGCTTCATCGGCTGGCTGAACTTCCCAACGGCACCTTCTCGTTTGTTGAAATCCCCTTTAGCGCGCAGGACCTGATGGCGCTCTTTACGGAAATGCACAATGGCCAGGAGCCCACTATTACCAAAGTCACCGAGGAGGAGTACCAGCAGGGTCTCAAGCTGAGCTTTCTTACTGCTTTAGGGGCCGCGAGCACCAAGGGCTTGGCCGTTGGCGTGAACTGGCCCGGGGAGGTCATGGACACATTTCCCGGGTGGCAGAAAAAGTCGCTGGAGGACTATGTGAGGGAGTGCATAGCGTTGAAACCACTGACGCTTGAAAACTTTAAAGACTCGACTGATTTGTCCAACGACTAAGAACAGAACCTTGCCTAGCTTGGTCCTAATTTATCTGCGGCCTACTCTTCCATGGCTGGTTCCTAAACTTGCCATCTATATGATTTGTTTTGCGACCTGAGATGGAGTTTTCATGTTAGCGCGCCCCGACTGATGCCCGGCGGCCCTTTATCCTACGCCGCGTCGGCTCCGGGGCGGTCCGTCCCGTCCCAGCCAAGCCGTTGATGGTGTACCAGTAATGGCCTAGCTATAGCGTAACTTGATAATAACAATATATAGACCTAAAAATATAGAGTAGGTAATCAGGTACAGACGGGTCAACAACCCTGGGACTGTTGCAGTGCTACAGAGATCCAAGTTCTGGCCCACTTGTGTCTCAACCCAGATCCGAGACAATCTGCAAGTTTCGAGTTGCATGAGGGCGAGTGTATCCTGCCATTAAATCAGCGAGACCCCTGCTGCTCTTGTTGAGTTGATGCACGCTCGTCTGTAGAAGAAAATTTTTCTTTGGCAAAAATACCATGACGCGGTAGCAATACATGCCAGTTAGACACATTGATTAAGAATCTCGACTTGAATAGGGATACTTGGGGTTATCGCAGGGAAACTCAACGGTTGGTGCGTGATTTCAAGAAAATGAGCAATGCGAGTTGTTGCCCTGTTGATTTGAAACTTGACAAGTGGCGCCAAATTTGGTTGAGGGTGCACTTGGCAGTAGCAGGTTGAGTTTCTCAATCATTTTCCAGACTTTATTCTTTTTCGACGTCTTGGGCTGCAAGACGAGGACAGTGTTTCACAGTTGGGAGCCAAGTCATCAAGGCAGCGCAGGTGTTGGTCGTCTGGCACGTGGAGTGCAGCCATGGCATAACGGTTAACTGGGTTCGTTATCCGATGACATGGATGGATTACGAATGCACGCATCGTCTGCCGTCTTTGTTATGAGTCCCGGAGAGGATTGACTAGCTGCGCTTGTTGTGCGGATTCTCCCCTTGAGCGTGCGCACATTAACCGTTCGTTGTCGTTGTAGTTTCGTAGACCAAGTTCACGGCACAAGTAGCCATTTTGCACACCCTCAACCTGCAGTTTGAGCCAAGGACGAATACTACGGCACTCACGAACCATCATCTACAACAGGCCATGGTTTGTGAATGAAATGAGACAGCCACCAAGTAACCCTTGCACTAGTTTGGGTTGCAAAAGAAAAACTGTAGTTCACAATGCAATGCAGCAATTACACATGGCACACGCATCTGGCAGTGAGCAACATGTGCACCACGGTGCATCATCAGGCAACAAGCATGCCAGCTTCTGTTCTGAGAAAAGCGGGCGACAATTACTTCCAGCACAAGCCGTGGTTGGCTGTCAACGCACATCACATCCCAAGTGCCCAAACAGTGCAGACGCCATGGCAGGGATCCGCCTGGTCAGCTGAATGCTCAGAAGAGATGATTGGGCTGGTAGAGAGAAACCAGGCAGACGGCCGCAACAGCTTTTCGGATCCGAGGGCCAAGGTACAAATAATGATTCTGTAATGCTGCACTGACGGAGTCTTGGAATCGTATATTAAGCCGCAGAGACGTCATAAGAAAACACCACCAACGCAGCAACACACCAACACCGCAGGGCTTTGTGAAATACCCGTGTCGTCTTGAAACTTTGCATACGAAGCCTCATTACACCATGGCCGCCACATTGAATGCAGAGCCCCTCCTCACGATTTCCGCCATCACCCTCATGACGGAAGACTTGACGGCCTCCAAGGCATTTTACACCGACGTTTTCGGCGCGCGGGTGCTTCATGAGGATGCAGAATCATGCGCCGTCAAATTCAACAATGTCATCGTCAATTTGCTGGTCCCGGCTGCCGGGGAGGGACTGATCCAGCCCAGCAAGGTTGCGCCACCAGAGTCTGGCAAACGATTCCAGCTGAGCATCTGGACCGAGGATCTTGACGGCGCCATGGCGAGGCTGCAAACCAAGGGTGTCAAATTTTTGACCGGTCCCGAGGTCAAGCCTTGGGGTTTGCGAACCGTCACTTTTGATGACCCGGCTGGACATAGTTGGGAGGTTGCGCAGAATGTCAGGAAATGAGCCCCGAGAATTTTGGCACAAATTAATTCAGACTCGCACATGTCGTATTGATTATATTTGAGGTCATGGTTCTATTCCAAATTCCAAAATTAAGTAAAACAAAGACCGTTTTGGGTATCATTAGTAGCCTTGGCGTGTGGACAAGATGAATAAATTTCCAACTAGATGAGTCGGATGCAATGACGTGGTATAAAGGGCATACGCGGAGAGCATCTTCACATCTGTTTCCAATACTTTGAAATGGATTTGGCCACGAAGCAAATTCGAGCAAGGGTATCAATTTCCTCCGCATACTTGTTCCCGAGAACATGACCTAGGAAAAGAAGAAGACAACAAGAATAAAAGAGGCGGGACAAGGTGAAATTCCAAATCAAGACGCTGATACCGTTCATCATGCTCCTCATTTCCAATTGGCAATGATGTTGACTGTACTTTCGTGACGCACGCCATTTTAGGCGCCGGGATGAGTCTGGGCCGTCTGGGTGGTCATTTGGTTGCCGGTGCTCTCGGGATTGGAGCCCTTTTTGAAGCCGTGCTTGAGAAGGGCGAGCAGCTCGAAGACGGTGAGAACGGTAAACATGACCCAGATGAAGAAGCCAAAGGCCGTGGCCGCCTGCGATGCTCTGTAGGGGCCACACACAGAGCTGACATTGCAGTTGCCAGCACCAATGAGAGCGGCAAGGGCGATGGACCCGGCAAACCAGAAGATGGTGCTGATGCCCAGCAGCGGCAGGGCAATGATGCTGTGGTACAAGGACGACAGGACGTGAGGGACAACTCCCAGGTAGACTAGGACGAGAATGGTCCAAATGGTGTTGAAGAGCATGAAGTTGACTTGAGACGGAGAGCTGACGTGGATCGAGTAGCCCCAGCCAGCATACGCATTGCCAGACCAGGCATTGACGACTGAACGAGTCGTCGGTGTTAGCGCCGCAACGGAACATGTGTGAGGGATGGACTCGGCGAGTCGGGGACCCAGCAGTTTTTGTTGAATTCGGCCGGGGGGGGAGTACGTACCATAAGCCAGGAGGCCCAAAGAGATGATGTTGAAAAGGGCGATGGCGCCGACGAGGGCCAGCTTGAGAAGTGCCGGAATCTCCATTGCGCGATGCGGATGCGGATGCGGATGCGAAACTACTTGAGTATGTAGGAAGGACCAAGAGCAGGGTGAGCGATGGGGATAGCAGGATGTCAGGATGGCTTGAGGGGCCAGAATGCAGAATTTTGCACTGTCCCTGCGGTGCGACAATGGCTCGAGTCTTTATACAAGAAGACGGGCGAGACGAGGACGAGACGGACGAGGACGCCTCGGCTCTTTTGTTCAAACGCGGCGGGCGAGTGACTGTCAGAGACTGGCAGGGGTCGAGGTAGGGTAAGTAGGGTGAAGCGACAAGAGGGAGGGAGTGAAGCAGGGAGGGACCATGGGGGTCGCGTCATTCAGCCCTCTCTCGGTGTCGATTTCTACTGTTTTTTTTTTCTCCCATGCGGAAATTTATGCTGCGAGACGACAAAGAACCGCACAGGCAAAGGGCGCAGGGATTGTACAGAAATGTGGCGTCATCCAGCTTCCAAGCGATCCCATTACGCAACTGGTGCACCACGAGTTGGGCGGGCTGAGCCTGAGCAGAGAGCTCCACAAGCTTCTGAGACGCCGTGGCATGGGCCCAAGCCATCAATGATGCCTCGCCAAGAGTGGTAGGCGGCCTGCGGCTGGACAAGGACCAGACCCGAGCCGGTTTTCTGTGCCGCCCGCCAGATGCAATGGGCAAGCTAGCTAGCCCAAGTCCCGAGCAAGCCTCAGCCCAAACTAAGCGAAACCTGAAGACCAAAAAGGCATCAAGAGTCTGCCTGCTTGCTCCTCACAGCTTTCCCAGCTAGCGTCGCCCGCCAAAACCATCCATACTCACCAATGCCAAGTTGTACTGTACGGAGTACGTGTCTGGTGTCTCTCAACTGAACACCCCACTGACCCACCCAATCAGCCCTATCGGCCTACTCTGGCTCTTCTGCCCCGCCAATGTCCAGTGCTCCGTACGCAACGAAAAGTCACAAACGACTAATCAAACACTGCCCACGTCCGCCGTCCGCCGTCCGCCGTCCGATACTCTTGTGTTGGAATCTCCGAGTTTGCCTTTCGGGCTGGTCAGCCCGGCACCGCTCTGAACTATTGGAAATTGGGCAACGCTGAGCCCCCCCTACATCGGTGTGTCATACCACAGCCGTCAGCCACCCCAAAGGGTTCTGCATGCCCTGAGATGGACTCATGGCAAATGACGTGGGGCGTGGATGGCACTCGGGCGCCACCCATCATCTTGGTGAGGTCATGGGACAGGGTCGTTGCCAGCCAAGCCTGCGGGGGCTTGGAATGTGGAACGTGCCTCCACAGCCGCCATCATTGGCACGCGGCACTCGTTCGCTGCTGCAAAGGAAAAATGCGCGGGACTGTTATCAAGGTCCCCGATGATTGGCTCTGAGCCAGAAGAATGACGGGCGTGTCTCCTTTTGAAAAGGCAGAATCGGCAATCAGAAAAAAAAGAGCAGGGTTAGCCTCATGCAAGCATGTTGGGTCACAGTTCGGACAGGGGGCACAATATAGCTACAGAAGCTTGAGGCATTAGCTGGTCAAAAAAATTTGCCAGGTGGTCCCGGACGGACTTGGCATGAACGCCTCTGCAATTGATGCCAACTTGTGCGAGGATTTGCCGGAATATTGACTTGCTGTTTTGCCCCATTTGAACATCTCGGGTGTAGCAAAGCATCTCTTGCGAATATCGAGGCACCGAGGCCAAGTTCGCTTACTAGAGCTTCCCGCGCCTCAAAGCCAAGGCGAACTGATGCTAAGCAGCTCACACCTGTGGATACAATAGGTTCTCGGTGCACCACAACTGAGGGCAGGGGAAGGGGAAATTAACCAAGAAAACTTGACTAGCCTTGCAAACCTAAGCTTGGACAACGTGGCTGACGATTGGAGTTGCTGCACGTTGCGACTACAGAAAGCTCGGCAAGAAATACAAGAGGCCAAGAATGCACATGATGGCAACGCACAATGCGACAATGGATCAAGATTGGGGTGAATAACTTGCACCAACTGGACACTCTATACCTTTGGGACAAGGACTAGGTTTCGCGGTCTTGGGCGGGAAGAGTAAGTGTCTGGTCCTTTATGAGTCTCCGCTGTGTACGAGACCAAACCCCAAGCACCAATCCAAGTTCATTCACAGCCGCGTCCATACCAGACTGATTCAGTACAGCGGTTGTGAAAATGACTGCTGTTCGTCCAACAATCGATTCATATACTGCCAGAACATGGAACGGCGGCTCTTCTTTTCCAGACTTGGGACAAATCCCCTCTAATCGCCGAAGCAACGGCAAACGCTTTGCCTACACGGTCCACCAGCGCACCGACTTGATCACGCTGCCATTGGTAGCGTGATCGTGCGCCGGCAATTCGAAGTGGGAAGAGGAACAAGACTGGTGACAGGGTTGTGTGATTCATACCAATGTCTACCAGCGTCAGGATCGTGCATACATGCTTCTCTATCGCATCTTGGTCGAGAACTGGAACTGGCAGGTCCAGTTGGCGCCAGTGGAACAGTTCGTAGTCAAAGGTTCCTGAGAGATAGATGCTAATGGCCGCATAAAAGACGATGGAGAGAAGAGTACTTGGGTCTTGGTCGCCCACGTTGCATGCGGCCAGCGTTTCTGGGATATACGCAGCACTCCAACTTTCCAACGTTTCTCGAAGCAGGTAGCCATTTTCTGATATGTCAGTGGACGCAGAAATGAGTGCCTCGCGAGCGCTAGACTCTCGTCCTTGTATCAGGCCTTCGGCTCTGTTGGGAGAGTTAGATGTGACATGCAGGCCTGTGGGCTGGAAGAGCATTTCGAGTTGCAAGGCACACGACTCACCGAACACGAAGATCTGAGCACATTGCCATGATATCGAGCAAAGAATCCAACGGCTTCCACGAGTTCTCGCTGCCGGCCACGAGACGGCTCTCCCCTGTCGACAAGTCTCGGGATAAGGCGACCCATTCCGGGTTTGTCAGGAAGGTTGGCTCGTTGTACAGAATTGTTCTGCTGATTTCGAAAACCCTAGCCTGTATGAAGAAGGCCAAGCCGAAATGGGAACGGCATGCGGCGGGGCCACTGGCTGTAAGAGCTGTCGCCGTGCCATGTATGATGTGTTGTTGCCACCCGTGGCCGGTGGGATCTTGCATGAGCTGCAGGAAGAGCGTTAGCATGAAAGGGTTTCGGTCTTTTGTTCCTGCTCCTGCTCCTGCTGCCAAGGCGCATGACACAGGCGAAACACGCACCTCGAATACGCCAAGAAAGAATGTCGTCCAGAAGATGAAGACTTGATCATTCCTTTTCCTTGGTTGCGCACCGGAATTGACGGCATCAATGGCCTCTCGCAGTGCCTGTATTGAATACGAGTAATATTGGAACGCAATCAACAGCTTTTCCCGCTTCGAATGGCAACTGTTGGGGTCCGCTTTAGCAGCATACATTGCGCCGACTGCCAACAAGGCATTGAAGAGGTGACTCCCTTTGCGGGCATGCAGGCCAACGAGTTGTTTGACCTCGTCGCCGGTAGTCCGGGCACGTCCAGTGAAGTTGTTTCTTGTGGAAAACGTGTCGAAAAATTTGATATATCTGGTCACTTGGTCCGTCAGGCACCCGGGAGGAGGTAGGTGAGCATTTTGTGACGGACTGGTTGATTGCTGGTCAGCAAGTGTAGCTGTGCCATTGCCCTGGGCTGTCGTCTTGTTCAATGCCCAGGTTGCCGTGGTTGTCTGATTCCCCCGTCCGACCAGGATCATGCGTTTGGCGCCATTTGTGGAAGGGCGGCTGCATGCGATGCGGCGGCGGGCGCAATTATCACACGGAACTTCTCCAGAACACTTGGCCGCGTGAGCTATTCTTGTTCTTACTTTCGCCAGTACTGCGCTTGGGCACATTGCCGCTTAGTAGCTTACCTTGAGGTGGCTGGCAGCACAAGACGAGCAGCGGGAACGCCTCGCGCGAGAATCAAACGGGCCCAGGGGCATTTTCTGGAGCTAGTCGTTGGCGGCATATACTCGCAGCCTTGGCCATCGGCCTTGACGTCGATGAAGCCGAGGGACAGGTTCTGCAGGTCGATGAAGATGGTTGTCCATGACTCCAAGGGCGTCTTTGGCTCCGCATCAGGCCGAAGGCAGCTGTCGCACTGGTAGGGGGGTCTGACGACCACTAGAAATGTCTGGTGGCGTGGCAGCAGCAGATCCACCTCAGCCTGGTGGATAGAAGGCGCAAGCCACGAGGCACCTTATCTGGATGACAATTTGTACGGATGGCGGGTCGGGCCAGAGGAACGAAAGCCGATTACGTCCAACTTTACTCAGATTGCCGAGTAGATATTATGCCGATGCACTATTAAATGCCTGCACCGAAAACGTCGGCGGATTCGAAGCAAGTGCTGGAGGTCCCGTGCGAAGATTCGAGCTAGTTTCCTCCAATCACAACCTGCTCAGGCAAGAAAGGGATCAACCCATCTCTCGGCAAGCACCGCAAACACCGCAAAAGACACGTCTATTTCAGGAATTCTGCCCATTCAGTTGCGCAAGTTAGCGCGGGGTGCTGACCTGATCAATCACCTTTTGGTGTCTGCGTTCGAGACACAGCACAAGGAGCAAAGAGGAACGAGCACTCTCTGCCCACGCACGCAACCCTGATGGCAACAATGACGACGTCGCTGTTGCACTCGGATGCCATTGTTGCATGACGCGGACGGCACAATCCGGCCCCGTTGAGCGGTTATGAGCCAGTTGCGACAGGGCAAAGAGCGGTCATGATGCATCTTGCGAGAATATAAACGCTCCCCCGCGGTCTCTTCATTCGGAGGAACCAGAGCGAATATTGCCTTGTCCAACAGACTTCTTCTTCATCCACGAGCCATCATGTCCATGTCCACCCGAGCATTTCACAGGGCGACGTATATGCGCCACGGCTCGACGCAGCCCGGCGGACAAAGACGCTTGCTGTCCCCGGCGAGACAGTCTCCAACGCCCGAGTGGCCGTCGACGGCCAATCCCACGCCTCATGATATCCTGGGAATCGTGCCTGGAGCTCCGTATTCCAAAGCAAGATTTAACCAGCTTGTCAAGATGTACCACCCCGACGTGTCGGGCACAGATGCGAGAGTGAAGGGGCTCCCGGAAAGCGTTCGTCTAGAGCGCTATCGCCTCATCGTCGCCGCCCACAGCCTGCTCAGCGACTTGCACACCCGAAGAATGTACGAGTCGTCTCGTCGGGGCTGGTTCTACCCCGGGCCGTTTCCGGACCGTAGTCACACGGCGCAAAGTCCACGGCCCAGCCCCATGCGGCAGCGACCCATATATGCCTCCAATGCCACGTTTGCCATGCTGCTGGTCGCGCTGGGCATGCTCGGCGCCGCGCTTCAGTACAGGCGCCTGGCCGTTGCCGGCCGTGACGTAAAGCGGCTTGAGCTGGTGCTCCAGGAGGCGCTGCAGGAGGAGATGCAGGCCTGGGCGTCGGTGCTGCATGGACAGTCGAGAGACGATCGTATCCTAGCATTTCTCGCCAGACGCCACGGTGTGCCGCATCAGCTGCAGAACTGGGTGACTGCTCACGGAGGTCCGACCTACTCGTCATGACCGGCATAGCGGCTATACCGAGGCGACTTTGTATGCGGGGGCTGGCCAGCGTAATCTCCTGGTTCCTGTGATTTTGCTCTGCCCGGGTACCACCATTCAATCAACTTGTGTCGTCACACAAGTAAACCGAAATGGCAGAATTGTCTGGACTCTGGACGATGGCTGCAAAAGGTTTCAAACCCCTGCGAAGGCCGGCATCGAACCGCAACCCCACTTTCCTAACTGGGTAACCATCGAGCGAGATTTGAATCGAACCACGTAATAAGCGTCTTTGCCAGCAAGCATTCGGCCACGGCTGACTGCGCAAGAAAAAGAAAAAGAAGGGGACCAGGCAGATGCGAATTGAAATGCCGAGCCATGGCCTCGCTTCTCGGACACTGGCAGAGATTGCGTAGCTGGGGCGCAGTCTCGCCAGATTGCAGCCATATTGGGCTAGTCCTGCGTCCATCTCAAAAGCCCCAAAAGAGCCATAGACAATATATAAACCGATTCCGAGCCGTGTTGTTTGGGTTCACATTGCAGACATCCAAGCATCCATCTCCTGTCTATTCCTTCCATTGTGCGAAAGCCAAAAAAAAAAAAGAGCGAAACCATGAAGTTGCTTGCCCCCACCATCACGATGCTGTCGGCGGCATCAGCACTTCTGGTGCCGCCACCAAACGGGCAGTATCAGGTCGCCATGAAGGTCCAATCCATCACCGACCCCTCACGGCCAGCTGACCCCTGGGGCGCAAACAATGGTGCAAAGGGGCGCCAGGTGCTCTTTTCCATCTTCTTGCCAGTGGAGAAAGGCACCTCTTGCCCTCCCGTTACCGTCCCCTACATGACGCCCAAGGTGGCCGCCATGTACGGCGAGCAAGCCGCCGAGGCCGGCCTCTCTGACAAGCTCTTTTCTTCTTTCGACATGCAGGTTTGCGACCTGGACAGACTGAAGAAACGCAGGGTGGCGCAAAAGTCGTATCCCGTGGTGCTCTTCGCGCCTGGCCTTGCGGAATCCCGCCTCCTATACGGCGCGGGTGCGCGGTCGCTGGCTAGCCAGGGATACGCCGTGATTACGCTAGACCACCCGTTCGAGGCGGGCTTTGTCGAGTTTCCCGACGGAACTGTTGTGCCCGGACGAAACCTATCTGATGATGAGGCTTCAAAAGACAAAATCGTCGAGGTGAGAAGAGTCTCCCCCGCGCGCATGAGTGTCACTTTCTGACAGACATTAGGTCCGGAAAGCCGACTCGTCCTTTTTAATAGACCAGCTTTACAACAAGACGCTTACAAAGTCCCTGCTGGACAAGTATCCGGGCCAAATCGACTTGGAGAGACTGGTTGCGTATGGACACTCCATTGGAGGCAGTGCCGCGGCCGCCCTGGCCAAAAACGACAAGAGAGTTCGCGGTGGCATCAACTTTGACGGCCAGTTGGTCGAGTCGGTTCGGAGCCAGGGGCTGGGCAAGCCGTTTCTCTTGGCCGGGAGATACGGGCACAGCGCTGCCGATTCCTCGGATCCCACCTGGAACCAGTTCTGGCCGCGTCTGAGCGGGCCACGCATGGAATTGGCCATCAACGGCACCCTCCACGGCTCTTATACTGATCGGCCGCTGCTGATCAGTGCTCTTGGCCTTCCGGACTCTGCTATGAGCCAAGTAGAGGAGCTGCTTGGGTCAGTCAAGGGCCCGAGATTGGAAAAGATTGTCAACGACTTGGTCGTGAGCTTTTTCGATTTCGTGCTTTACAGTAAGCGGTGTCGGCTGGAGCAGCTGCCCCGGCTCTATTCTGAAGTTTCCATTACAAGGGCCAATTTGTAAATAGATGGCTTATAGTTGCCATTGGTGCTTTTCCCCCACGCATATCCCGATGGCTGCACAGCATGAGCCGGCCCAAGGGTAAGAGTGAACTTTGCATGTGCCCTCTACTATAGAAAGCTATTCAATGGATGCCACGTACTGGCTTTAGGGTGATGGCATATATCGGAAAGTTAACTTGGTAGAAAAATTGATCATCCAATGGCAAGTGTTTATTCGAGGCCGCAACTTTCCATTGTGTACATAAAAGTACAAATCATTGTATTAAACCCCTTCTAAATACAGTCTCCAACTTCTCTTCAGTCATAAACTTCCCGTGAATCACTTTAAGCCGAGGCCAAAGCAGTTGGCGTAGTAGGTAACAGTGCCGCTCCAGTCAGAGAACATGCCAGACACGCCAACCTGCCTTGCCAAAACGTCAACATAAGTGTAAATGTCTCCATCCTTGGTCACGGTGTCTTGGATGGTGGAGTAGTAGTAGTCGCCGTTGGCGTGAACAAGAGCAATCGGGCCGGAGCGCTCCAGACTCCACGAAATCAACTTGAGGCCCAGGTCCTTGGCCTTCTTTGCGTACGCGCTGGGGACTATGGCGCCGTTCTTGACTTCGACCAAGTAGCTCATGGGAGGTGCCATGGTCCTGACACCTTGTTTCGCGTAGAGGGTCAAGTTATTGATGGACTCTGGCATCAAAGCCGGGTCGTCACCGGATTCGTCGAGGAGGATTGCCGTGTTTCCAAAGGCGGGCTCGTGCTTGAGCCAGTACAAGACGGACTCGGGCTCAAAGCTCTGCGACATGACCCTTGAGGCAGGGACGCCGGCCTTCTTGTAGGCATCAATCATTTGCTGAGCAAACATGTCGTGGGTGTACTTGCCGTCGAAGGGCATAGGGACCTCGGGAGCCTTCAGTTCGGGGGTGTGCTTGAGCCCCAAGCTCTCCACCAGCTGGATGTGTTCCTTGAGCTCCATGACCTGGCCGCAAGTGGCGTACAAGTCGGTTCGCCAGCTGGGAGTGCCGGCAAGATAGTCCTTGGGGTTGGTGGCAGCGGGATTGGAGCCGTCCATCTTGGCGCAAAGAGACTTGAACTCGGCAAGAGTAATGTCGCTTGTGCAGCACTTGGCCGACGCCGGCTGGCCATTCTTTGCCGGAGCGAAGGGCTTTGTGCACTTTGCATTGAGAGCCGGGATGTTGACAATGTTGGTCGTGGTGTGCAAGTCGCACTGGCTGTGGCGACAAACCAATTGAAGATCCTTGGTAAAGGTAACATCGCACTCAAGAACCCCGGCCCCCATGCGAGCTCCGGCCAAGTTGGATTCAAGAGAGTGCTCGGGAAATTGTAAGCAGGCACCGCCACGGTGACCAATGGAAAAGGACGACGGCTTCATATTCATCTCGGAGCATGAATCCAACTTGGACTTGAGTTGGCCGTTGGTCATGTTGTTCACCAGGAAATAAGGCCTCGGCCCAACATCAATATGCGTTATGGGCTTTTGTTGAGGCGGACAAGGCGTTGCGGAAACCTGGCTGACGGCTACAAAGCCAGCCAGCACTGAGGACACAACTGCGTGCATCATGGCAGCTTGTTGTTCGGCGTCTAGAAGCCGGAAGGTATGTGAGGCACAAGAGACGTTAACGAAAGGGGGCCGCCCAATGGAGAAAACGAGCTACACTGAAGCCGCGGCGAATTTGATCCCAAGGAAACAAGCCCGACTACACTACTTATACTTCTCGTATCATGAACCATGCCCGCATTACTGGGGCTCGAGTCGACCAAGCGCGGAGGGCAGGCAAGACTGTGTAAAATATGTCACGGACTCTTCGCATGGTAGCACCCAGCACATTGTAAAAAGAGTACAATGTACCAGACTTCACACGCCACCATGCAGTCCTCAAAAGCGTGTTCGGGATGGCACCGTGGGGGCGCCGAATCGGTATTTGAGTGGGTGAGCTTAGGCCCTTGGCGACTTTTGAGCTAAACGAACCCCAGTTCTCGCCTGGTTTGGACGGTTCCGGTGGCGCACCCTGCATGTTTAACTAATTCAACCAAGTTAGTTCTGGAAAAGGTCGAAAGACGGCACACTAGACGGCTGATCTGCATGAATCCAATGCACCACGATACTTGGTTTTTCTCCGCCACGCCGCGCTCCGCCGCAATCTCAATTCGAGTTTGGCTCCTCCTTCGCGGACCTGGCCGAGGGAATTTTTCTTGAGGAGAAAGATGGGAGGGAGTGCTGGTCGCTGGTCGCTGGTCGCTCGTCATTGGCAGAGGCGAGGCAGGCATCTGAAGCAACGGTGCCTCTTAAAGAACCGATTGTACTGTAATTTCTTTCTGTACTAGTAGAGGCTCATATTGGCCGGCTACATGGTAGTAATCTTGATAGTCCTTGTATTATATGAGGAGGGGCCGAGCACTGGCCTGGTAAACCAGCAAGTATGCATTATGCCCAGTCGTGTGCGTGGGCCGATTGAGCGCCGTGATTCGTGGTGCATGGCATGTCAACCTGACCCTAATCAAACACACGTGCCTCGACATGAAGGGCCCTGTGGCCTGACGTCGGTATTGGCATTTCATTTAACGTTAGATATTAGGCCCTGTAGCCGCTTCGCTTGATCGATCAACCCCCCAGTTTCGCTCTGCCGGAAGCCCACTGCGTGACTCTGGTTCCACCACGTGCCACACCTTGGTCAAGATATCAGCACATGTTGGCATGTCCTGTGCAATGCCAAACATATGTAGGTGAACGACGTTAGTCTGTAGGACCGTAGTGCTTACTGGTAAGTTGCTGCTGTACTGTAGATGGCTCTCTTGGAAGGAGAATTAGGATAGAAGCAGCACACCAGTCTTGAGATTGCACGGGACACTGATAAGCCAGGCGGCTTACAAACAAGCCAATTAGGAACATGCCGGCCAAGAAGAAAGATTGACCAAAACCCAGAGCCTGATTATATTCTGTTGGGTTTGAATGAGAGCATATTGGTACGGTTATGTTATGACTGGTGTTGTCAGCTTCAAGCTCATTCCGTCAAAAACACTTCGGCTCGTCTCGCAAAAGTGCAGGTTCGTTAGAGAAACAGATGGCATGACATTATAACATTGAGGAGGAATCGATTTGGACCAACACTTATAGTTCGTCTCTGTCTTCCCCCGCTCCTTCCTTGACGTTATGTCCCAAGTTCTGAATGGCCGTCACAGTTGCTGAAAGGTGAGCAAAGTCTGGCGCATCCTCGCCCAGCCCCCATGCGAATACACCTCCAAGACCATGCTGGCTCACAATGTCTGCAAACTTGCGGTGTATCACTTTTGGTGTATCAAAAGTCCACCATCGCTTTTCCCCGGCGTCCCAGAAACCAAAGCTACCATCTTCAAAGTATGTGCCATTTCTCACGGCGCGAGAGAATGAGAGCTCCAAGTCTTCTGGTATCGTGTCATGCCAGCTAAAGGCACTGGTTCTGCCCAGGTCGGCGCCTGTCTCGGGGTCTTCCAAAGGTTGTGTTGGACAGCCCAGAGGGTGTTCTGGGTCACACTCCTCAGTCATGGCCCATTTGACGTAGTACGCGAGCCCCAGATTGAGCTTTCTAGCCGGTGCTCCACGTTCCATGTAAGTTTGGATCGACTGTAGTGATGCAGATACACCGCTATGGTGTTTGACGATTGTGTCGCGCCTGTTCAACAAGTCATAAGTCATGACGTTGATAAAGTCCACTTGCTTGACTATTCTAGGCATTGTTTCCTCCGTGAATGCCATTAGATCCCGTTCTAGGCCTGGAACTGCAACAGAGAGTATTTTGTCGCGACCAAGTGCAGCGCGAAGATCAGTTAATAGCAGCCCAAAGGCCTCGATTTCCCATACTCGCTTGTCATTGGGAATAATCTTGTAGTCATCGCGATTGCCTCTGTTTCATTCTCATCAGTCCCTCGAGAAACCACGCCCTATCCTCGTCAAATCACTTACCCGGGGTATTCCCAGTCAACATCGACACCATCTGCACCAGTGAAGTGAACCATCTTCATGACATTTCTGCACCATCTCTTTCTCGAATTTGCATCTCTGCTTGCCCTTTCAAACCCCAGAGAGTCGCCCCAGCCGCCAATTGCAACCATGACCTTGGTTCCAGTATGGAATTTGGATCGGACTTCTTCCACACGAGTGAACAGTGGAGCGTCTGGGGGCATTTGGTCTGAATTGAACGCGTCGGAATTGGCAAAGGCAAGAACAATATGAGTAATATGTCGTGTTAGACTTGGATCTGATGGAACCACATTGTGCTGTCTACCGCCATTATTAGCTTCTCAACGTGATCTGTTAGGGTGCAGCTTACCCGGTAAGGTACATGATACATCGGCGATCAAAGGATTCAGAGGTAGACGTGGCTGTTATAGACAGGATGAAGAGCCATACTGCAACCCATGTTGATAAAATATGCATTTCGAAGATGTATTTTCATGTAAGGGGGTGCATCAGACGACCGATTTGCATGAAGTTCTGGTACCTGACTCCGTTGAAGTGGCCGGTGGCATGCGACATTGCTGTACTGTGCGGGGTTGCATCTGTTGCCAACTTTAACACGGTATTGCCCGTTGAAAGTGGGCTGAGCTGCCAGGTGGTGTCGCGATTGGAGCTTCAGGGCCAAAAAAAAAAAAATAGCAACGAAGAGGCTCTGCTGGATCATGAACATTGTACCATTTCAGCGGCATCTACATAGGACTTCTCCGACTGAAATACTCTGAGGCATTTCTCTGATTTGGTACCCAAGAGGAAGCTGTCGAATTGTCCTTTGCACACGCATTATACAAGTGCTCTGTCAGTATTCGCCCTCTGTCGGATTTCCGTCACAACAGAACAGTCGCGGCCGCCATGTTCGAGAACCTTTGCACCCTGCCGCTGCAGGCGGATGTCTTCGCGACAGCTCTTCATCCTACCGAACCTCTCCTCACTGTCGGATTATCAAACGGCCACGTCGAGACCTTCCGACTGCCACCGACCAACGGCCCTGATGACGATGCTGATGGAGACACCAGCGTGTTGAGCGATGGCCGAGGCATGGTGGATTCTGTTTGGAAGACAAAGAGACACAAGGGAAGCTGCAGATGCTTGGCATATAGCCATGACGGACAATGTATTTCCCCTTGCCATTGGAAAACAAAGGAAGTAGCTAGCCTCTGCTGACACAAAGTCCTTCAGCAATGTATTCTGCGGGCACCGATTCTCTCGTCAAGTACTTCGACCCAAACAACGGCAAAGTTGTTTCGAAATTTACCATCCCGACAACCACCTCTGTCCCGGATGCACCCACGCTTCTCCAGGTTCTCAACCCTCAAAGTCTGCTGCTAGCGACCGATTCTGGAGCTCTTCACATCGTCGACCTACGAGATGGTGCACCGGGCAAGAAGCCGGCGCAGACTCATTTCCCTCACTCCGACTACGTGTCCTCCATCACTCCCCTCCCCCCGTCAGAAGAGAGCACAAGCGGATTCTCAAAACAATGGGTCAGCACCGGAGGCACAACTCTGGCAGTAACCGACGTTCGTCGCGGTGTCTTGGTCCGTAGCGAAGACCAGGAAGATGAACTTCTCAGCGCCTGCTTCATGCCTGGTCTTGGACCCAAGAAGAATCGGAACAACGGCATCGTGGCAATTGGTTCCGGGAGTGGTGTGCTCACAATATGGGACAAGGGATCGTGGGACGACCAACAGGAACGGATCATTGTTGACGGAAGCAAGGGAGGCGGTGAAAGCATCGACGCCATAGTCAGAGTCCCTCAAGAAATGGGTCTCGGGAAAAAGGTTGTTTGCGGTGTCGGAGATGGCAGTCTGCGCATAGTCGACCTGGTGAGAAGAGAAGTCGATAGGTCAACCAATTTGCGACATGACGATATGGAAGCCGTCGTGTCGCTTGGCTTTGACTGCAACAATCGACTCATTAGCGCCGGTGGCAAAACCGTCAAGGTTTGGGAGGAGCTCTCTGAACTGCAAGGCGGAGACAGCGACAGCGAGGATGATGACGAAGACGACGAGACCGACGAGGGTGTGGATGGTCGAGGAGAAGGCATCGACGGCAAGAGACCGGCTGCCGATGATAGTGATGACGATGATGACGATAGCGAGGACGACGGCGTGGAGGAGATGAAGCGCCGCGCCAAGCGAAGAAAGGAGGTTCAAAAGAGCAAACTTGGTCCAATGGGTGCTCATGGAGTTTTGGGATTTGAGGGCCTTGATTGATCTTTGGGGTGAAAAGGACTACAGAAAAGAAAAGAGGGCGGGAGGGAATTTCGATCGCAAGAATGCGGCTTGAGATTAATGTCAAGATCAAACTTATGAACGCCTGGGCAAATTCAAGCCTACATGTGTAAATAAGTTTCTTATGACAGATGACGGGAGGTCCTCGAACATCCGGAAAGACAGGAGCGGTCATGACTGAACCGGCGTTGAAGCGGTCTCACTACCTTGTAATGATCTAGCCATTGCATTCGGATGATGAAATGGTGTATGAAACCTCTCCTTCCTAATCTGGTGTTGTGAGACGGTGTTAAGAGATCTCGTATTGTATAACATATAGAGGCATGTCAATTTTTGCTGCCCTTTGCATCGCAGCCTGTTAGCCCAACCGCTTCAAACCAGACCTATACGTATGCACAACCCGAGTAAGATTGCGGGATCGGCGTTGAAGAATTTCAAGCCGTCCATTGCTAGCCATGATTTTGGCATGAACCGCATGATGTACAAATTTGTTGGAGCCAAAATTCCCGTGTCTAAGAGCTGCTTATGTGACGACTGCTGCAGCCTCCTTAAATTGACCGAAGAGTTAGTAAATAGAGCTGGAAGTGTCTTTCCGAGCATCAGCTAAAGATAGTCGCATTGTATAGCAGGAATGCACTGCTAAAACCCCTCACACGGTGTGATATTGACGACTCTAAATAACGTGGTGAAAACACGCATTTACGCGGGGGTGAGTGACATGATGTCCTGCAGCATGTCTTTAAAGATACTGACTGGCTGCCGTCGGCTGACCTGGGCTGCCAAGGAGATCATTCCGGGTGAAAAACGCTGAACTGAGAAATATCCAAGATGGATTTTGACAGAGCCAAGGTACCGCACTAAACACCTGGGAGATGAATATAACTCCATTGATCAGTTTCATCCCCCGCCCGCAGCTCAGTTGCGCGTGCCATGGCAACTTCATCCGTAGGGGCAGATATGCGCCTTGGCAAGCTCGTAGTAAGATCTTCGTCATATATCACGACCGAGGGTAGAACCTTGGGGTCACGGAATGAGGTGGTCCGCGGGCCGTTGTGCCGGCGCGCCGACGATGTATTCTCGCGGGTTCGGCGGTGGCGACTATCCGGTCTGCTATGGCTACTGTCCATGCTGCCATGTCTTGCGGGACAAGCATCGAGGAGGAGAGGCATCATTTCGGATCCGCTGTAGGTTGTAGGGATGCAAACGTGAGGAATGCTTTTACGGCACCCGATAGCTTTAGCCAATCCGACGGCCGAGGCGCCTCCGATGCTGATGACAACGTCCCGATCATATATACGAGAAACGGCCTCGTCCACAACACGAGCAGGCACGTTGACAACGGCCGAGTCGAGAATTCGCGAATCAAGGTTCGGGATGAGGCCTTGGATACGGCGAGCCAAAGGTACTCTAGACGGGCTAGAGACGATCAACGGGGAAGAAACACACAGCCGGCCAAGCTCGGTGGGAAGCTGTGCTATTGTTCCCCGGCCGTAGACAACTCGCGGAGCAGGTGCTGACTGAGACGGCCCAGTCCGCGTAGACTTGGAGGAGTTGGAGGTCGTGCCGCGGACAGATGGGCGAGCTTTGGCAGCATCGATACTGCTCCCCGCGACACTGGCGGCACCCTGAGGCGGGTGACGGCTCGCGGGCGAATCGTTTACGGCTGATGAACTTGAAAGACAGGCGGTTGCAGCAACAGAGTCACTCGTCGTGGTCGAAGAGGCGGCTGTATGCATAACCCTTGCTTGAGAGGGCTATGCTGAACTATTTCTGAACGACTGACAAACGGCGCTTGAAGGCGTTGGGTTGAAGCGGAACGAGGCCGGGTAGAGATTCTCGATCTTCGGGGGCGAAGAAATAGCCTGGAGATCGACGCCCAATAACTTGGCTGTCCCCCCCCCCCGAGAGAATGTGCCCCCAAGGGTGTCCCTTTGAATACAGAGTATTGCGTGCATCAATAGGTGTACGAGCCAAATGTTACCGAGTTTGGAACCTCGCAGATAAAGTAGGTAGCAGAAAGAGGAAAGGTGCGGACGGGATGGCGTGCATGGCTCATGGCACTTTGAGGAATCTGTACTCCGTACGCTTACTAGGGCTGCCAGTTCACTCCACCTTCCTCTGGCACAGTAGCGGCGGTTGAGACGTTTCATTTAGTTAGCTGTCCAGCGTGACTCGTCAGAGGCAAAGTCGTTTATGATTGGCGTGTCTAGCGTCTACAACTACTTCTTGCGTGGTCATGATTTGCGAAACCCTTGAGACTTTGGGAGCTGGGAGTGACGTTTCGATGCTGATGGAGTGAAGCTATTAGTGATACGGTGGGGCTCGGGTGGTGCTTGGGGGGGCACCGTGGAGAGCAATCAGAAGCCGCCAACTGCGCCTCGAGAGATCCGAGTGGAGGACTGGTGCCAACGGAGCTTCTGGTCCGGCTCCATTTGCTAGGGTGTGTCAGGGCACTTTGTGCGCTTTTGGAGGTGGCAATTCGCTCCCATCAGCCCAAAAAGCGGGATTTGGTCATGCGAAAACCTGACATTGCCATGTTTCGCTGAATGCCCATCTCTTGTGCCTCGGGCTGGGCTTGTGTTTGGTTGGTCCCATGCCACCTGCCAAACACCTTTCTCCGATTCTTGGATACAGGATGATTGCAAAGCAAGTATGAGCTAATGCATCACCGTATTTTCCACACCTGGTGCACCTTGCACCTATCGCAAGTTGCAGCAAACTCCAACCTCGGGATGCACATTGCATTGTTCACCGCAACATCAAATCTTGGATCTGTCCTTGGGATCGTACGAGGTTCATGTTCAGCGGTGCTCTACGCATTTCCGCTTGGGACCAAGTTTCAAATGCCAAACGAGGATATAATCATGACTCCAATTTTCAAGCGCGTCTTCTCCACCTTTGAAATGCCCCGAACACGAGCATTTCAAGCGGCGCACGTTGTTCCTGTGCTGCTCCTCATGACACGTTATTCGTGGCTTCCCTACCCTCCGGCACTTCCTTTGTCGTGAGCGTATTTACTCTGGTCAACTCCACGGCCTGCACATTGGTATCCGCTTCCTCCATCTCCTCGGGCAACGTCAAGTTGAGCGCCATGCAGACAGCAGCCGTTACCGCAAACCCGGTTTCCATAATCAGAACAATGGCGTCGAGAAACCCTTTGAGACCGTGGTTGTCCCCTGAATAGGTGAAAATTTTGTCAAAGTAGGTGGGAACCAGTGTTGCGCCGTAGCCCAGGGCCAGACCTGTCGTCAGGATAAAGCGAGTGCGTCGGTTGAAGTCGGTGCCGCGGGCGATGATGGCCATGCCCGAGACCGCCACCGCCGAGAATAGGAATGTGGTCATGCCACCGAGGACGGCAGATGGGATCGCAACGAGCGCTGCGGCAAATTTGGCGAAGACGCCCATTATGATGAGGAAGAAGCAGCATGCGAAGCCAGCCTTGCGGTTTGCGCATCTCGTCAGGGCAATCACACCGTTGTTCTGGGCAAACCGGCTCATGGGCGTCATGGTCATGAGAGCAGCAAAGACGGAGTTGATGCCATCAGTAAGCAGTCCGCCTTGGATGCGGGACTCGTAAATGCGTCCCTCCATCTCGATGTGAGACACGTCACAGGTGGCCGTAATATCACCGACGGCTTCAGTGGCGCATATAATGAAGACGGCGATTATGGGCAACACAAGAGGGCCGTACACGGTGAGAGGGAAGGTATGCACCCAGATGAAAGATGCAACAGGAGCGCTGTCGATTCCGCCGCGATCAAAGTAGCCGCACGCAGCCGCAATGATGCATCCCACAAGCAGTCCCCAGATGACCGAGGTGGATTTCATGATTGGAGATCCAAATCGCTCACACAGAATGATGGTGATGAAGGCCGAAAATCCCAAACCGAGGTATTCTGGCGAACCCCAAGGGAGGGCATGGGGCGCGTTGATGTTGGGACAGAGGGCGAAGAAGGCGGCCTGCGCGCCTGCAGACGCCGGAACAGCGCACGGTCCGCTGCCTCCCATCCAATTCTTGAAGCCGCTCTCAATAAGGTGAACGCCAATCAACATGACGGTAGGGCCAGTGACAATGGGAGGGAAAATGCGCAGCAGAATCTTGTGTGGCAGGAAAGATATCAGAACTTCGGTCAAGGCACAAACGGCGGATGTGCCAATCAGGGCACCGTAGCCTTTGGGGCACGGCAAAGGAGCACCATCCTCTGTTGAGGGACAGTAGCTGTTGGCATACATTTGTCGAAAAGCACCTTGGGCGATGGGGATGATGCTGAAGGAGATGCCAACCACGGAAAGGACGCCAGTTCCAATAAAGTACCTGGAAAGCATCGTCAGCAAGCCCATGGTACGTCACAAATTCCAATGGAGAAAGGGATGACCACGGTGTAGAGGGTTACGATGAGGGATGGAATCACGCACGATGTCTTGGGAACCCGAAAGCGATTGATCTGAACAGCCGACAAGATTCCGGAGACAATGAGAGCTGTAGAAACAAGATACTGCTGCTGGCTGGGGTCAAGGTTCGCGCCTCCGGAGCCGCTCAGGATGAGAGGCGGCGTTATAACACCAGCAAGCATAGCCAATGCGTGTTGTAAGCCGAGTAAGAGCCCCAAGCAGACGGGCATCTTGTCATTGAGACCAAAAAAGGGGCTGCGATATGTGCTCTTCTTCATGAAAGGAAGGTTTGGCCTCAGTAGAAACCCATAGTCGTAATCGCCCACGAGCCCATCCCTAGTGGTGAATGCATGGCGGACATTTCCAAGACGAAGCTTGATTCGCTCGCCAAGGTTATTCTTTTGAGCTGAATTTGCAGGGGTGATGGTGTCTGGGCCGTGATCCTCGTCCATGGCAGTGATGTTGATGTATCAAGCAAGACACGTCAGATGATAATGCTGACACATAAATTCTAGAGGCGCAGGCTTAAAAAGTGATGATTGGTATGGGTAGGATGAGCGGTTATTTTCAGGCGGACCTGCTGAATCCTGGCGGTTGTTGGACGGAAACCTGCTGAAGCCGGAGAGTGTAGTGGTACTCCTTGAGAAGGCGTGCGGCGGGAGGGGTTTGAAGCTGATCCTTCCAAGCTTGGACAGGATTATGGTTCTGCCGATTATGAAGAAGTTCTAATTGATTCGGGGAAGCTGTATATCTGCTCAGTGCTCAAAGATGTCGGCTGTCGCGTGCGCAAAGAAGAAGCGCCGCCTCAAGTGATGAGTGATGGGCTCTGCAATATCAGGTTGCTCAAGTTGCTGGAGTCGTCACAAGCTTTGAGGCCGTGGGAAGGGTTAGGGAGTATAGAGCGAAGTTGGTGGAACATCAAGTTCCTTTTTATTCAGTCTACAGCGATGGAGATGCAGGGGTTACGTGTTGAATCACCGATTGACGGCATATTTTAGACTGCGCACAAGATTCGACGATAGGCTTGCCATAAGTCGGACCCAGAGAGGTTGGTTCAGTCGAGACTATGCCAAAAAGAGTCCTGATTGTCTGTGAGTCTGTGGTCCCAAATCAATCGGACGGGGCCGTCAGAGAGAAGAGGTTAGACGAAAGTCCATGAAGCGGCCTATCGCCCTAGACTTGTTTGGGCTTGCCAGGCGCTGGGGAAGCATCCCAGCCCGTACTCCCGAAGCCAGCACATGATCTGGAGTGTTCAAAAACCGTTGCCGACAAATCTTCCCTCTTGATGACCTACATGTAAACTTACCCGACAGGGCGGCTGGTGCATCAGCGACTGCGGGGAAAGCGGGTTCCCTTGGCCCTCTCCTCTCCTCTCCTCAAACATGCTCAGGCCCAACAACCATCGGCTGGCTGGAGCCAGCAGCTCAATATGCGTCTGCTTGGCTTCTTTTGTGGTGCTGGAGGTCTCGAGCAGCCATTAGTCGTTGGCCACAAGCTGATGGCTCTTCCCAAGGACATGGCGGATGAAATGGCAACATTTGCTTGCGCGGCGTCGGACTTGACCGTTAATGTTGGCTTGACATGCATTCGCTTCAAGGCGATCTCCGATGCACCGGTAAAAACGGAGCACTTCGCAGCATCAGCGTCAGCCTCAGCTAGGTCACAGGCCAAGGGTGTTTATTCGATTGCTGTAAGCCAAGATAGCGGTCGATTGATACAGATTGGCAAACACTGAGCAGAAGCAGCGATAAGAAGGGATGCGCCAGCCAATGGGCCAATAGACTATGGGCCCCAGTATCCGAAATGGGCCAACCAAATGGTTGGATTGGAGATAACATTGAACCTCTAAGGGTTCAAAACAGCACCAGACAAAAGATACAGCCTGAAGTACGGAGTGCTCTGGGCCGCTGTTGTAGCGAGTAACTGGCTCCAGTGAACCCGAGCAGCGGTCTCCCTCAAGCCCACAGGTCTGGGGACCGCTAGATAACATTTTCCACCCTCACATCTCGCCAGTTTATACCCGCGCCATATTGACATGGCCCAATTATTAGCCTACAGATAAGCATGGCCGGCAAGGGACATTGGTCGTTCAATAGCCTGGCGGGTAGAAGGGACTATTATCCTTCCTCTCCACCAAAAAGTTGCCTTGGTGACAAGTTCGGTTCCTTTTGCCGAGGTTGACAAGTCACTTGCCTTGAGAGACTGCATGCATTACGACTTTGCTGGTATCATTAGCAAAAAATACACCTTGCACGAATTGAAATTCCCGTGGCATTCCATGAAGCTGGCTCCGGTGGGAAATGCGGCTGTTGCGTTCTCTCCTACAAACCTCCCAAACACAAGCATTCATTAAGCCAGTTCAAACCTTCAACCCCAGAAAATTTAAAATACATCGGCGAGCTCCGATGGTAAACAAAGCAATCACCCCTGGCCACGTAAGGCTGACTTCAATTGATTGGCTTGATACCATGGTGGCTGTTGGCCAAGATTGGGATGCTGCAACGCTGTCACACCACCTGCTAAGCCATACCAAGTCGGTTTGTCTATTCTAGTTCATTGATGGTTATTGGCAAGTGGCTGTTCGCTCGGAAGAAACCAGATGATAGATCCTACCCCGCAAACAAGAGACTACCTTGTCCAAATCTCTCAGGATCACGGCCATCGCCGAAACCTGGGATACGACAGCCCCAGAATTCCTGCATCCGACAAGGCAAACGTGTGGTTTTCCCTAGTAATTTAACAGGCCTTGAGGGATATTTACTGGCACAAGATTCATTAATCGGCTTCTGGGCTCAACACCTATCTAGATTGGACACCCTGGATCCCTTCAACCCAAGGCAAGGTAATATTCGAGTACGTGTACCACAACAGGCAAGTCGACGCCAGGCGCCAATCTGGGTGTCACTTTTGGGTCTGGGAAAGTCGAGGGCTGATCGACTCTGCAACCAGCTGCAGCCTTCCTTCATGCTTCAACACTGGGCACCCACGGGCATTATTGAAACAAACAACCGGCCATCTCCGCCAGAATCCCCCTCAGCTCTTCATCATGACCTCACAAGTGGCCGTGTTCATCATCACGACACAACAAGGCCACGTCGTGTTCCAAGGGTTTCGTATGGTGCTGAACGCCGGCTGAGGCTGGCATGTCCTGCGCCATCAGCGTTCATCACGACGAATTCTGGCAATCAGCAGGGTCCTGCCTCTCTCGGGGCACGCCGTCTGTTGTTGATTCTGATTGCGGCATTTGAAGACAGTGAAGAAGCCCGCATTCTCATTTTAGTCGACGTAATTGACACAGTAAAGGGAGAGCAGACACTGTTGCCTGGCCATGCGTATGAGAATATTGTACAAATTTTGAAACCAGTCACAGTTACGGGAACAACGCAAAGAACAAAAAGGAAGATGCAATTTATGCGCCACGCCAAGTTCCAGCCGAAGAACGACCTGTATCCTACCAAGATCCCATGTTCGATATCAAATACATCATCACTAACAACCTGACAAAAACCCCTACTAAATACAAATCCCTTCTTGCTTGCCCAGCCAACACTCTAAGAAAATGAAAAATCTGTCGAGTCGCTTCCACTGGTATAAGTATGCTGTTCTTGGGGTATTAAAGCAATGTATGGTGCCACCATAGAGTGACCTCGATCCATGACAAGCAGCACGCACCGTCTTCCCAATCAACCAAATTCTCTTGCCTTTCGCGCCAGCACTCGAACGTTGTCCAAGAAACCTTCAATGAGCTCCTGGTAGCGATGAGGTGCCCCACTCATCGCCTTTGCACCTTGATCAAGCACCATTTGGGATGCCAGTTCGATTTCCAGCTCATGCTCCTTTTCCATCTTTTGTGTACTCTGCTGCACAGGTCAGCATATGGATGCGACACATCAAACACACACTACAACTTACCGAGGGACCTGATGTCGATAGCGTGACTTGAGTCAGGTCGATTTGATAGTGCCCCTGGGTATAGCTCAATCGATCTTTTTGCCTGTCCATTGATTT
Source organism: Keithomyces neogunnii (assembly GCA_020975405.1). Classification (NCBI taxonomy): domain Eukaryota; kingdom Fungi; phylum Ascomycota; class Sordariomycetes; order Hypocreales; family Clavicipitaceae; genus Keithomyces; species Keithomyces neogunnii. The sequence continues at coordinate 4,046,215 of JAIOWQ010000002.1, read as the reverse complement.
GTCGGCTTGAGTTGGTCCCAGCTGCTCTAGCTCTTCCACAGGGCCGTCCCAGTTCATTTCAAGATTGATGCTGAGTCGACAGTCCATTGGATTTGTTGGCATATGAATATCAATGTCTGCTACCCTGGCTTTGATGATTTTGTTGAGAACCTGCCCCGTCTTTTGGTCATACGTCACTCTGGCCTTGACATTTCTCACTCTGGAGCCCAGTCTGGACCTCACACATCCCGGCAGGCGATTTTGCAAATCCGGTGGAAGTTCAAAATATCGATCGATCTCGCGTCTATGCTTGTAGTGAACCTGGACACGACCAGCACCGTTCGGGGCCCGGGGATCTGTCTGAATCACTATTTGGTTCAAGAAGTCATTGAATGCTTTGTGGTGTGCCTGCCACGCGTTAGTCCGCCGATTAATGCAAGGCATGGAATGGAATGTTTCAGTCGTGCTTACCTCCGTCATGCTGCTCTTGAATGCGACTCGGCCAGTGTCGTGAAGAATGCATTCCGTGTCCAGTAGCCTGTCCACGCGATAGTTGGTGTCTTTGTCGATCAGTGTACCAAGCTTTGCTTCAATCTCAAATTGTATCGCCCGGCTCGTGATCTCCTTGATGTCCGGGTTATTTACGACATGGATGAAGATAAAATCAGCCACCGTCTTTGATATCTCCTCGTACGGCTTGATGCCGGTTATACTAGCCTCCCAAGGCCCGAGAATATCTTGGGGTCCAGATTCTGCAATCAGAGGCGCTGCCTTGGAGCTGGCAGACGTGGATGTGCGGGCTGCCTCAGGGGAGGCATGTCGGCTAGATCTATCAGCCTTGCTTCCTCCATCTGGCTTCCCGTTTATGTGTGAATGCACTCGTTTCTGAAGCACAAAATTTGCCTGTGCGGGCATCTTGTTTCCAAGCGAGTGGACGCTCTGGGCCCAAATTGGGGGTTGCGTTCGGTGTACTCGCGTCTTTCTCAGCGCGCTCGTGGATGCTGCGGGTTGCGCGTTGCGTTGCGCGTTGCGTGCATTAGCGCCGTTTGGTTCTCCTGGTGGTGCCCGTGGTTCCCTATGTTCTAGTTCTCTGGGGCTGAGGTTCCGATCGTCAAGTTTGCGCTTCGCGGGAGTAAATGCACGATCTGAAGAGTCTAGTGGCAATGTTTGGGCCGCTGGGAGTGTTTTTTTCTCCATCTCAACTGGCGACGCGACGACACGGTCTGAGTTGCTGGCGATAGAAGCTACACGTGTGCGAGGGCTGACGGAGAGGCTATGCTCTCGTGAATGGAGGGACTTGGAGCGCTGTGGAGGATCGGGTGCCACTGATTCCTGATGTGCTGGTCCCGACGCCAGACGCAGTGCTGCGTTCGTCATCGCAGGTGACTGCGATTGAGGGGCACTCCCCATAGTCATTGACATCCGATGTTGGTATGGGCTCGGCGGCTGTGCAAACGGCGCCGGCGGTCCAGGGACTTGTCGGACGCTATTTGCTTGAGGGGGGCCGAGAGGTGTTGGTGGTTGTGACGGGTGTCGATACTCGGTATTCGGGCGTGAGGCCTGAACAGGGCTGCCATGGGCATGTGGCTGACCAAAATGTTGTTGACTATGCGCAGAGGTCGGCGTGGGTGTTGAGTGAGTGGATTGTGATCTTTGATGCAAATACGGCTGTGACGGGCCTGCAGCTGTACTGATTGGAGGTGTTTGTGGGACTTGATGCTGTTGCACATAGCTTCCAGACGAATGTGCACCATCCCTTTGTGTGTACGTGTCTTGACTTTGTGTTTGCTGAGCGTAGTGACCGGGGGGGTAGTGATGCCGTTGACTAGGACTTGCCATCTCCTGCGTCGCCTGAGCCGGAGGGAACGGATATCCTGCTGAGCCTCCTGGTGCATTAGTAGGGGTTGGCGTAGGCCGGTACGGCGACTGTGTCGGCACAGACATGCCTCCGGGAGATCGAGCATCGTGGAAAGAGCCTGAATGATGATGAGGGAGTGGCTGTGAGGCACGCGGCGGGTATTGTCCCCCAGAGTTCTGGTATGGTGAAGGCGGTGGGTATGCATTCGGCGCTTGTTGCTGAACATGTCGGGCGTACTCCTGGCTCATCGGTTTGCCGGGAGATGGATGAGGCGGCTGTTGGCCATAATCGCGATACCCATACTGAGCAGGGCTTTGCACTGCTGGGCGACTTTGATGCTGTTGTTGCGGTGTAGGAGGCCCCTTCGATGGGCCGCGTTCGCCATTATCAGACGTGTTCAGTACAGAACGGAGATCCATCGTACGAAGTATATATGAGCTCAAGGAGCTCTTCGGTAGAACTTTCCGTGTTGGCCAGAAATGGCGCTCAAGAAGAGAAGAGAGATTTCAGATGAATATAAGCACAGGTGTCCACGCAAGCTCGACTCCTCCAAAGATGTCCCAGCCAGGACGTGCGGTACGTCGATTGCGAAAGGTATCGAGACAGGGATTAAAAGATCATCGGGCGCGCAAACGATTCGATCGTGGTCGGCGAATCGCAATTGCCAGCGGACATTGTCACGCCGCGGCGGGACTACCAAGGTGCTGATCCAATGTCCGAGGTGCGAAAGACGTGGCGTGGACACGGGGAGCACACGGACGCAGGGTACTGACGTTGAATCGGACGCGGACCAGGGGAAAATAGTTGTCTAAATGGCTCCTGGTCGCAGCATGGTGCCTGACGAGGCTTCTCGACCAGAATGGTGTGGCTGTGTGCTGGCGCGGGATGTTAGAGATGGATGTTTTGGATGGTGTGAGGACACATGGAGGAGAGTCGGGCGAATTTGTGAATGCGCCCAGCCAGGCCAGACAGAACAGACAAACGGATACTTTTTTCCCAGTTGTGTTTGTGAGTTGCTGGCCGGCCCACAATTTCCCCGAATGGTGCGAACTTGGTTGGCGCGTCTCATTAAACATCGATCACACCTGCTTCTCATTGTGAAACTAAGAAGCAACTTTGGCAAGACAGATTGGTGATGTCACAATATATAATATTTATGCATAATTGATCGATACATGTACGTATGCCCGCATCATTGTTTTGATTATGTACGGGCATGACCGCCCTCCCTTGAAGCAAGCATGCTCATGGTACATTCCCCAGATCGAGGTGCTGGGTGGTGGTCATGGCTGCATTCAGCGCCATTAAGCTTGATGCCCAAGGTAAAACCAAATGGCAGCGTGGAAAGAATATTTACTGCAGGTCTTCAGATTCTGCCGAGCCAAATAACTATTATTTCACAAGGGCGCTGCTCGTTGTACCAACTTGTCCTACCACCCAAAAGGCTCCAGCACCTATATCACGTGCTCCATCACGTTGTGCTCTGAAGTCTGACGTTTTTGGAGCTGCAAGGTGGTCCGTGCATGCTCAAGGCAGAGCGGTGCCTGACGTGGATCGTGTCTTCCTTCCTGCTGCTTCGGCTTGCGCAAAACACCTACTTTGCCTCATCTTCCCAAGCGCTTTTCTTCACCCACATCTCATCACCGCCTTGCACCCTTCTGCAATTGTGCGACTGCTAGCACATCTCCTCTCAAATTATCCTTCTGGTAGCTCGAACTGGTCACTCGGCCCGCCGATACCTCTGTTAGGGAGAAGTCTGATCTCGCTCCTGGACCATCTGAAAGCTTCTGGCTGCCATCTTGTCGTGATTTCCATCATGCCTGGTCTTGTATCGGCCACCGGCGTGCTCGCCTTTCTCGCCGACGAGGAGCCTGAGCTCAAGGTGTTTGCTTTACAGACTTTGAACGATGACATCGACACCGTCTGGACCGAGGTGGCCGGCGCCCTGAACCAAATGTAAGTGTTGCCGCGCAGTCAGTTGCCAAAGTTCATCAGTGAAGAACAATAGACTCTGACACACTCCATCCAGCGAAGCTCTTTACGAAGACGAGTCCTTCCCCGAACGACAGCTCGCTGCCCTTGTTCTCGCCAAGGTATACTATCACCTTCAAGCCTACAATGACAGCATGGTTTTCGCTCTAGCGGCCGGAGACCTCTTCAAGCTAGACTCGCCTGGCGAATTCGAAGAAACCATCATCTCCAAGTGTGTTGACCAGTATATTGCCACCACCGCGGCGAAGAACGCCAAGCCACGCACCACGAAGAACGTCGATCTCCCGGAGCTCACCACAACATTCTCCCATGCTTCCGACAATGCCATCTTGTCACCGACCACCCCCTTCTCCCATACGACGTTGCCCCCCAAGTCACTCCTTTCCAGAGCCTCGCTCGACAACACTATACTGGATGCTACTTTTCAGCCTGTAGTCAAACTAGGCCGATCTGGATCTATTGCAGAGCTGCCCAATAAGGATACTGAGAAGTCTTTGCAACGTGTGATTGATCGCCTGTTCGCTAGCTGCTTGAAGCAAGGTCGATATAGGCAAGTGGTTGGCATTGCCGTTGAAGCCAAGAATCTTGAAGTTCTGCGCCGTGTTATCAAGCAGGCCAGCGAAGACGAAAAGAATGACAAGTCTTCATCGCTGGATGGTCTTCAAGGACCAGCCGAGGAGCTCATGGAATATACTCTTGGTATTTGCATGGATATCGTACAAGAGAGAGGTTTTCGCACAGAGATTCTGCGCCTGATCCTCGATCTTTTGAACGACATTCCTAACCCGGACTACTTTGCCATTGCGAGATGCGTTGTTTATCTGGATTCAGACGACGAGGCCTCACGCATGCTCTGTACTTTGGTTTCCAATGGCGACCGCACTTCTATTGCCAACGCTTATCAAATAGCATTTGATTTGTATGACAATGGCACCCAGGAGTTCCTTGGCAAGGTCCTAGCAGCCTTGCCTGCGCCCATACAAGCCAACAAAACACAGGAAGATTCTGAGCCCACCGAAAATGAAGCCCTTCTCGACAACCAAGAGGAAAACCCCGAAAAGGATTTGCCTGAAGGCGAAGCCAAGGTTTATAGCAACATCCGCTCCATTCTTGATGGTTCAAAGACTATTCGCCTGAACCTGGAGTTCCTCTACCGCAATAATCACACCGACCTGAGCATCTTGAACAAGGTCCGCGACAGCCTAGAAGGACGTAATTCTATTTTCCACACTGCCGTCACTTTCTGCAATGCGTTCATGAATCAAGGTACGACTAACGACAAGTTCTTCCGTGATAACTTGGAGTGGCTAGGCAAGGCTGTCAACTGGTCCAAGTTCACCGCCACTGCTGCACTCGGTGTCATCCATCGAGGCAATCTATCACAGTCCAGAAAGCTTCTTGAGCCTTATCTTCCTCGGCAAGGTGGCCTTAGCAGTGGCTCGATCTTCAGTCAAGGTGGTGCTCTGTACGCCTACGGCCTGATCCACGCCAACCATGGCGCTGATGCATTGGACTATCTCAAGACACAGTTCAGTCAAGCTGAGGAGGAAGTTGTACAACATGGCGGTGCTCTTGGCCTGGGTATCGCAGGCATGGCCACAGGAGACACCGAAATTTTTGAGAAGCTCAAAAACATTCTCTTTCAAGACTCGGCACTTAACGGCGAGGCTGTCGGTCTCTCTATGGGTCTCATAATGCTGGGAACAGGCAATGTGAAGGCCCTGGAGGATATGATCACATATGCCCATGAAACAACCCACGAGAAGATCGTCCGTGGTGTTGCTCTAGGTATGGCTCTGATTATGTTTGGCAGACAAGAAGGCGCCGATGTTTTGATTGAAGGCCTTCTCAACGATCCAGATCCCACGCTGCGATATGGCGGTATCATGACCGTTGCTTTGGCCTACTGCGGAACAGGAAGCAACAAGGCCATTCGAAAACTGCTTCACACTGCTGTTAGCGACGTAAACGACGATGTTCGCCGAATTGCCGTCATGAGCTTGGGTTTTATTCTCTTCCGCAAACCCGGCAGTGTGCCTCGAATGGTTGAACTCCTTTCTGAGTCATATAACCCTCATGTCCGTTATGGATCTGCAATGGCACTGGGAATCTCGTGTGCCGGAACGGGTCTCGACGAAGCCATTGACCTTCTTGAGCCCATGATGAAGGATCCTACCGACTTTGTTCGACAGGGAGCACTTATTGCGCTGTCAATGATCATGGTCCAGCAGAATGACGTTATGAACCCCAAGGTCTCTTCTATCCGAAAGACGCTCAAGAAGGTTGTTGGTGACCGCCACGAAGATGCCATGACCAAATTTGGCGCTGCCCTCGCACTCGGTATCATCGATGCTGGTGGGCGCAACTGCACAATTGGTCTCCAAACCCAGACTGGCAACCTCAACATGGCCGGAATTGTTGGCATGGCTGTCTTTACCCAGTACTGGTACTGGTTCCCTTTCACGCATTTCCTCTCCCTGAGTTTCTCCCCTACCGCCATCATTGGCCTTGACCATGACTTGGAGATGCCGGACATCAAGTTCCATTGCGCCACTCGCCAGAGCTTGTTCGACTACCCACCTGAACAAGAAGTGAAGGTTGAAGAAGGGCCTGCCCTTATCGCCACGGCAATTTTGTCGACAACAGCCCAAGCCAAACGGCGAGCTCAAAAGAAGGAGCGGGCTCAGCGACGGGAGAGCATGGACATTGATCCGACGTCAGCCAAGAGTGGGGATAAGATGGACGTGGATGATGAGAAGAAGGAGCTGCCCAAGGACAAAAAGGACACCGATGATAAAGAAGCCGCTTCCGTCGACACCAAAAAGAAGCCCGAAAAGGAGAAAATTGGTTTCGACATTGAGAATATGTGTCGTGTTTTGCCAGGACAGTTGAAGTATGTCAGTTTCCCATCTGGGAGATATAAACCGGTTAAAAAGGTAAGAACTATCTGTCCCCTCGTGTTCCCCATGATTCAAAACAACTTTGGGTTGCTAATTTTGTTTCAGCCTACCGGAGGACCCCTCCTTCTCGATGATAAACACCCAGACGAGCCAAAAGCACTGATTGAGGAGAAACTGAAGAAGGTCACCACTGAACGCGCTCCAGTGGCAGGCCAGGGGCGAACCACAGCTAGTGGACGGCCTGGCGGATCGACCAGGTCATTATTGGATGGACTTGTTGATTCGACACGTGGATCTACTGGTAGCCAGGTCATGAGTCAACTGCTACGAGGCCAGGGATCGTTCCTTGGTGACCCGCAGACGCCTGGTGCCAATCTCGACATGGGGGCAGGAGCAGCAGCAGCAGCCGGCGTACTGACTGCCGTCGATGAGGATGAAGAGGGGGCCGAGGAAGCGCAGACACCTGGCGAATTTGAGTACTTCACAGAGGGCGAGGATGGCGATGATTAAAAGAGGGGAGGTTAACGTGCGGTAATCAGGTCCTACCAAATGTGGGACAGCATGAAGTGTATTGTTATGTATCACTACAGGGAAGACGACGAACAAGATAGACAGCTGCAGTGCCATGACCACTGGTCAAGCAGTAGACGGGCACGAACGAGAAGAGAGGCCTCTGGGTTAGTCTGTTTGTTAGATGTAACACACTTGAATTTGTTTCACAATTTGAACATTGTTTCTTAAGAAGCTGCTTAGCTTCATTTCTCGGTTACTTAATAGTGTGTCTGTCTGCATGCGGCGCCAATTAACTTGGGCAGTTTTCGCCACTGAAATGATAATATTTGTGATGCCAGATCGATGAGTGACGCGTACGGTTCTCATTAAAGATAATAACACAAAGATGGCAGGCCATGCTCGACGCAGCTTTCATCCAAACCCGGCAATGTGTAAGAAGACAACAAACCAAGTCGCCAGGCGTCCGCAAATTCCTTCTACTGTGGCCGCAAAGGCTCGCCGGGTCCATGCAATTCTACCCGTAGTTTGCCAACCACGGCAAACCGACATTCGCGCACCCTCCCTTCTGCTTCCCATCCCCAATTCACTTTTGCTGTCCATCGTGGTCAGCGATGCCAGCACGAGAGCAGTCAGTACACACTTGGACTCTGTGCCATGCGGTTGCTAAATTGCCACGGAGATTCCAGGTAGCGGCATGGCTTTCGGGTTGCGTGTTGTACGCATCGTCAGTCGCCTTGACCAAGACTGTTGTACACCGCTTTTGGCTGTCACTTTCTCGGTTACTTTGTTGAGCAGCCGCCAGAGGATCGTCAGTGTTGCCAAGGCGTCTCTCTTTGAAAGTATTCAATGGCACACTTCCTTCAAATCTCCATCGCTTCCACGACCAGGCCCCGTGACCGTGGCATGGAGATGGCGTGCCATTTTTTGAGACGCAATCTGGCAAAAGGTATGCCTGGGTCCACGAACTGCCGCCATCTAGTGAAACATCAACACGAATAATAGATCTTCCACCACCAGAGAATGCGTATCCGCTCATCGTGATTTCTTGTTCAAGGGCGCTCTGAGATGACACTGTCTGCCCTGACTCGTTTTTCAGCACGCTTGGTTCCGCTTTGGGGTCGACCCATTTGCCTAGTTTCAGGGTCGTGATGGCACTCTGAACAGGCAGTTCCTGGATCGCCGGGGCAGTATCCCAATCAACCTTGGTCTGGTTTGGGCCGAAGCACTTGTAATCTTTGCGCTGCCATTGGCTTGTGCTCTCCTCATCGCTGAGAGTAATGTGGTTCAGCCATTTCACACTCCTCGCAGCGACGTGGCCGGGGACAATGGCCCGAAGTGGAAACCCGTGGTCTCGTGGCAGAGGCTCGCCGTTCATGCCGTATGCAAGTAGAACGTCTCCTTGTGGATCAACGGCCTTCTTGATAGGGATGGATGCCCCGTATGCTTCCAAGCCCATGAAATGGACGTGTCGTGTCTCGCTCGAACCACCCATTGCTTCCTGGACATCGAATCCAGCGTCTGCGAGAACATCTGACAAAAAAACGCCTTCCCAAGACGCGTTGGAAATGGCACCAGATGTCCAAGGCAGGCCATTGGCTTGTCGCCCTGAGCCCTCGCTCATATGCTTGCGACGATTACCAGAGCATTGCAAAACGGCGGTGACTTTGCGGCTGGGGAACTTTGACTTGAGGTCTTGTAGGGTATATTCCTTGATCGTGCCGTCGAAAAGCTCGACAGTCAATCGATGATGATCTGACCCGGAGTCATCGACGGTGGGAACCCACATGTGGTTACGGACATAAAAGAGCTCATTCGGAGTCAAAAACTGGGCGCTGAGGGCTTCTCCTGGCGTTTCTGCATTCCGAGGCTTCGCTGTCAGCGTAATGAGCCGTGCATCGCGCTCAGGGTCGTTCTCAAAAGGGTCTTCGATTTGGTCCTGGGCAGGTTTGCCATCAACCAGGTCCGCCTGGTCCACGTAACCAATCAGATATTGAGATAGGATGTCATAAACATATTGATTTTTGTGAATGGTGAAGATATTCCAATAAGCGTCTATTGACCCTCCAGCGGCACGTAGAATCACCTGGCCACCGGGATGCGCCGGTATCCAGTCCGTGATGTCGTAAACCTTGTCGCCGTGGATGACCCATGGATGATCCGAGTCGGCGCCATGCTTGCGGACCTCGGAAATGCGGAAGCGCGGTAGGCTGGGATCCCGGCTGTCAGAAGGATTTTCTGGAGACGAGACTGGTTGGGACTTGAAGGAGGAGGGGGAAGCAGAGGAGCCGGCTGGGGACGACGATGCATAGTGAGCATCAAATGTTGTAGGCGATGTGGGAGATAATACGAGGGCCAACGACAGCAAGCCAACGCCGGCTACAAGCGCGGCGAGCTGAGAATGGGGCCGGACCGAATGCCGCGCCGCCGACACCCGGATTGTCGGGCTACCATGGTCATGCCTGGCCTCTGCCCTTCTCGGAGTAGAGCAAGAGAAAGGACGTCGACAAACTATTGTTGAAAGCGAGTCTGTGGCGGAGCGCGGTTGGAAGGAGCGAAAACTCAAAAGCCGCTGCGCCAAGTGCCCAGGATGTCGAGAAACCATGGCTGCAATGGATCAAATCACGGCTGTTGTCAACGCCGAACCTAGAGGGAGCCCCAAATGCAATGCAACCCCAGCTCAGTAGGCAGCGGCTGCCGCAAACCAGCTGAGCAAAAAAGAAGAAAAAAGCATACCACTCTGAGTCAGAATTCAGGATTCTGGGCAAATATCGGTGTGAGCTGTTGGAGAAGCAGGACAGCGACAAAGATTAGAATGCGAGTGCCATGACGCGCGAGTAGAGTGAGTCGAGAGCGTCGGACAGCACAGCCCGCGTGGGCAAGTTCGCCTTTCCTTCCAGCTGGGAGTAAACCCAATGAGCCAGGCCAAAGAGATATGTAGGCTTTGGTCTATGGTGCAACTTGGGCTTTTGATTTGGCGTTGCGAATAAGGTCCTTCACAGCCAGGTACAATGAGACGTTGTGTACACACGCCTCGGCGAGCTGCTGAGCGATGGAGCAATCGCGTCGCAGGAGATGGGACCGATGTTGCGGATGGACTTGGGAGGCGAGGCAAAGCAGTCTTGGAATGACTAATGGTGTACAAGCTTTGGGAACACGTCAAAGAAGAACAATGGAAGTCAGTCGGGGATGAAGGGCGTGCGTGGATTAGGTTGAAATCATTGACATGGCAGATGTGAAAAAGCCTGGTACACTGGGGGGGGTTGAAGAGACAAGTACAGACCGTACTTGGGCGTCCAGGCGCTTGTTGCACCCCAGCGCTCGTTTGATTACCGAGTGCACAGGGAACGACACTGCAACATTCAACGTTGACCACCAGGCAGGGGAAGAGGCACGGGAAGGGGCACAGGGACTTGCAGGTCCAACGGCGTGTACTGCCTGCCTGCACACTGCAAGGGCAAGGCACGGCCACCATCGGGCCAGGAGAGCTGACGCAGACGAGACATGTCAAGTCGTGGTCACCTGGACACTTTTGCCCCAGAGATTTCCTGCTCCACGTCAGCCGCGTCCGCATGGTCCAATCTGACTCCCTCCTATCACAGGAAACCCAGGGACCCTCCAGTCTTTGACCGCCCCAATCATTGACCATTTACTAATACCATTCGCCCAATTGTTGTTTTTGAAGGCATTTATTCCCATTTTGACCGGAGAAAAATTCGGAGCAGGACCACTCACTAGAGCATGCTGATGCCGATGGGCAAGGGGGCTTCATTCAATGTTGGGGCTTGGGCTGCAACCCCACGCAGCGTCCCGATCCACCGTCATCCACCGTCATCCACTGTCATCCTAGGTAGGTACCTAGGTACCTAGGTACTCGGTGAGACATTACGTCGTCCCCTATTTCGGAGTCTCTGGGGTCTGGCCATTGCCCAATATTTCCCGCGGCCCTCCGTAACAGCAGGTAGACATCCTTTGCAAGTAGTGCTGGACCTTGGCTCTCGAACTTTTGGAGTAGTCAGGTGGCATGCAAGGCTCCTGCCGCCAGCAGGCATCGTAGCCGATTGGCCGCTGAAGGTCACATTTTCATGCTTGTGCGTCTTGTTCAAGGGTTGACAGCCGACAGCCGAATCTAGCCCAGCCTTGTGGAATTGCCAATTTTTTTCCCCGGCGTCTCTCTCTGAAGCTGATGCACAAATAAGTCAGTCCACACAAGCCCGTGCAAATGCATTCTCGACATTTGTGCCCAGACCTTCTTATGCGACAAGTTCAGAATATAATAATCCTTGTCTGTCTCCGGGGCATTGCCGCTTGCTGAACGGCCACCGGTGCATGCCCTCCTCTTTCGAGAAAAGTGAGCTTTGATCATACATACTTGACACTGTCCAATCACGTGAAAAACTGTTTTGTCCGTTTTCAATTCCGTGGACTCGAAGAGCTATTATTGGCAATTCTACGGGCAGTCCTACTGGACATCTGAAATTCTCGTTTCTTCTACCTAGAAATCATGTCCAGATTTCAAGCTCTGCATGACCAGCATGTGCAACAAAACCATTGTGCCATTATATGTTCTCTCCCTATAGAACGTTTTCTTGGACATGGCTCTTCTAAATTCTTTCACATTTTGATCAACTCGTCGATTTGGACCCTCTCAAAGTAACTGATATGGCCGAAGCCGACCCAATACTGTGCCAGTCGGTTTGGTCCAATGAGAAGGAGCTGGCTTTCGATATATTTATCTGTGTAGGCGCGTGTGCCCCCAAAAAATTAGCAACTGGTCTCGACAATGGATACATCATTCTAGCCGCCGGGTGCTTCAATGCTTTATTCATTGGCTTACCTCGAACAAATCCTGTTGCGGCAATATGTCCCTTGCTTTTCACTACCCTGGCACCCGCGAACGGCGGATCTGTGGCTACCCCGACATAGCCTTCAGGGCCCAGGTCATCAGCCACAAAGGTGTACTCGCCTCGCGGCACGTTGGGGTCACCTGTCAGCTTGATTGCTTCCAGGCGGCCACGGTACATGTAGGCTTCTTGCCGCCGATGCTCCCATGTCTCATCGGTTTCTTCGACATCTCTCACAAGACCAAGTTCGACATCAGTGACGGGAGGGTCATCAGGCTGGTTAATGAGCAAGAACTCGCACCCGTGACCGCTATAATCCCCGACCCATATCCCTCGCCATGGCTTCATAGTTGTCGGGGTGTAAAGAACCGGGTCGAGAGTTGAGTACGTAATTATTTCCTCGCCGATATGGACCCCGATGGAGCCGGCAATTGGCCACGCAATAGGCGTGTTGCTTGGCCCGTGCAAGGTCCGGGTCATACCAGTCAAGCTATCTCCCTGATCCCTTAAAAGTCTCGGGGGCGACGGCGTGCCAGGCATTTGCATCCACTGCCGAATACGGAAGGTCTGATCAGATACCTCACGTCTACATCGGGGCCGATCATTGGTCGATAGTTCGATGACAGCTTGTCCAGATCTTGCGCCAGATACGTGGTGGCGAGCTGGGACAGTGGGTGGCGGCCAAACATGATCATAGGGGTAGTCGGTGGCAAGTTTCTCATCTGCAATCTCAGGATCCAATGGCCGTGTCAATAAGAAGTTGCTGAACATTGGATCCGAACGACTTCCATGTGTCATGAGGATTTCGGCAGCAAAACGGTTAGCGCCGGGTATGGTGGCAACTTCTCTGACCTCTTGCCTGTCTCGGACATCGAACTGCAAGACGGGTTTGTCCAGATGCAGCTTCACCTGCGGCTCAAACCCATGGATAATAACCTGGCTGTCTGCTTGCCAGTGTTCAAAGGTGTTCCGGTGGCTCACAGCTAGCAATTGGTAACCTTCAATGCAAGCTCTCCGTGGGTCGAAACGCACCAGAATCATCTTGCCCATCAAATCCCTGTCGCAAAACCAAATCTTGTATTTTGGGAGGAACCATACCGGGTCATGTGTAGTGTAAAGCTCCCAGAAGCTCTGACATGGTCCCGGGTCGGTCAATGTTACACCTGGCACGTTGCTTTGGACGCATCGCAGCCATTGGAAGTCTGACATGGCTCGTTTGTAGAGCGTCCTGCAGCTGGCCGCAACCGAGGACAGGTCAGCAGGGGGCAAGTACGATAGTATGCTGTCAATGAGTTCGGCGGGAAGTTTGAACATGAGACTTGTCTTTGCATCCCCAACGGTACTGTGCTCTGTGCTAGGAAGACCTGTAGCTGCCTGTGCGGAGAAATGGGACTGGTCTGCGACGAAATGGTCAGTTGACTCGAGCTCTGGCATCAAGGTATATATATTATGCGGTCATGATATCTGTGTGTAAAGAGAAAAGGGTGAGATTTTGTGCATAAGTATGAAGCTCGAACTTCGCGTGTTCATGCTGGACGCAGGAACGAGGACCTGGAGTATGTGGCAACAAAGCTTGGGGTGTTGTGCACAAATCCCTATCGAATAGCCACGCGCAGGCATGTCTCTGGCGATGAAGAGCGATAGGAACATCAAGGTGAGGACAACAGTTGACCGGGAGCACAGCGGAGTCAGTACAAACCTTGAGGGGTGTGATCATGGTGCCGCTTGGGGCTAGTACAGCTAGGACGGTTCGGCATTTTGCCAGCAAGTTGCTGTCTGAAGGCAGGCACTTTATTGGGCACGCCCTCAAGAAGCTCTAGGTTTGATTCGTTTTCCGCGTTGATACGGCCGTAATAGGAAGCCGATGTGGTAACAGAGGTTGGCACAATAGGCAAGAGATCGCGGACTTGATTATCAAGGGCCTTCGGCAAGTTTTTCGACAGGGGGTAGGGAACAGCTGTAGAGGGGGTTTGGCGTTTTGAAGGTGGCTGAATAACCAGTGGTGATGGCGCGGGTGGTGTTGATGCTGAAGGCGATCTTGAGGAGGATTGACATGAAGATGATGCCAATTCTGATTCAGGGTCATCAGCTGGCTCCGCAGGACGTTTGCCTTTGGTAATCGCGAAGCCAGCCATTGCGCATGTGCATGACTACAAGGTCGACAGCGATGCCTGGCTGACACCAGTCGGTGGTGCATGTGCGTACAAGTATATATTCAATGTGAATGCTTTGTGGTTCCGAGCTCGAGGGGTTATGTTCTTGGAATAAATGGGCTCAGAAAGAAGAGCCGAATGAGGTACAGTGGCGAAAGTGTCACAGACTTAGGTGCCGTGGACCAATGGGTGGAGACCAAGTCTGCTGAGCCAAAAGTCAACACGTCAAAGGTTCATGTCTTGCGGTCACGCCTGCAAGGATTCCTCTATTTGCGTTGTTTGTCACCGGCTTCAATTGTCTCTCCACCTCAAGCTTCTGCGCCGGCGTTGCACAGAAGCGCTGCAAGGCCCTTTTTGAGTCTAGCCAAGACCGACAAGGACCAGACAGCTGGAGGGTACACCGGATGGGACGTCGAGACTCGTACACTTCAATGTTGCTTATTTTGGCCCGTGTTGGTCTGGTTGGTCGAATGTTGAATTCAGGCACGGAAAGAACCTAATACAATGCACCCGACAAAAGGCCCAAGGAAGTGATCCGCTTCTTTTGGTCGATGGATCTAACGGGGCAGATGGCCAACTACCTACCTAGGTAACTAGCCGGGTTCATCGCAGAGGAAGGAGCTGTCTGGTCTCAGGGTGTCAAACTAGTTCGGATGTCGGATGGCTGGTGTCAAAACCAGGTACCTGCAAAACTGGGCTGCACTCAACTGGCAGATGCCTAGTAGGAGGCGCTGTTGCAGCCAAGTCCAAGCCGGCGGCCGAAACTTCCAGCGCCCAAGTCCGGTTAGGCAGTTACGGCCTGGAGGACCGTGATGAGGGCCACTAACTGTTTTCGAAGTAGGCCAGACATGACTGACATTGCGTGTACTGACCTGACGTTAATACGAAATGGGCCTGGCGAAGTGTTAAGTGGGCAGACGCGCTAGGGCCCCTACAGCCCCTACAGCCCTTGCCATGCCAGACGTCTTCAATGTTGCCAACTCTTGTTCCATGGAGCCATCTCGAGTCAGAAGAGAGATGGATGGTGCAGGAAAAGTGAAAAGCCCGCCATAGTCATCATTAAGCCAACATGGCTCACACAAGGTTGGACATGGACCGAAATATGCCAGACTGAGAGAGCTATTTGGAACCTGTGCCACCACTGCCCACACTGGACATGTTGGGCTTCAATTGCTGACTTCACTACATTTAACCATTTAGCCTGCACACTGCCCATTGCCCACTTGTAGTATCACATTAGCATGTTGAGGTGCCCGGCCGGGTGCTCCTCACTTCATAATAATATACCTAGGTAAGTATGTAGTCGCCAAGAGCTTTTGATCTTTCAAGTTGGCGCTAGAGAGCGGATCATGCAGGCGGCTTTGGGCGGCGGGATCCGCTGTGCCCACTGGAAGCCAAGGACCTTTGTTACGGCACAGAGGTTTTTTGGGATCCTAACTGGTACAAGGGCCGACAAGGGGGACTTTGGTTTCCAAGTCATGTCTGCCTGGATACAAAATTTTGTTTCAAAGAGCGGCATGATATTTCGATGTGGCGATGTAGCCTACTGCACGGCCACCTACTTTACCTCACCAAGCTCACGCAAGGTACCTACAATGCTACGCTAGCCTTCGGAATGCAGTCTGGCCGAATTCCAAATGCAATATGCCTTGTCTTCGGCAGAACTGCACTGCTGCACTCTGAGTTCCGTTTCCAGGAACTTGAGGTGAGGGCAGTCTTTGGCATGTAACAATATGGCCCAGAAATCTACACTTGTGGCGCATTGACTTGTCCAAAGCCCATTGTTTAACCGATGTTGTTTATAGTACCAGACACTGGCCGACAGGGATTCTCTGGATCAGCTTGCGTGAACCAGTGACTTGTGCTTGTCCCTTCTATCTCTAAAGGGTCGCCAAGGGCTGAGTATCATGGTCGTGTATATTTCAACCGCGCGTTCTTTATATGGACCCTCGCGTCGACTGTTCCCTGGAAGAAGATGAATTGGCCGCCCAGGACTTGTCGACCGACAAGTTCTCATGATGTGATTTAAGAAAGTATCCTAGCTGTGTAGCTTGGAACTAGCTGCTTTCGGAGCAAAGAACAAATTATATGCATTCAGTATGGATGTAACTGGTTGACGATGGGATTCAATTTTAAACGTCGTTAAAAGTGATCTACCAGCCCACCAAGATCTAGCACGGCAGAGCGCAACCAAACTACCTGAGGAACATCTCTTTGTGGTAGCACAAAACCAGGTTGGAATGAGACAGGTTTCGGATGACGGATGACGGAAGGTCCTCAAGCAAGCATCCCCAATCCCTGGTCTGAATGGATCCGGTATCCAATATCCACACTCCATCATAAGGGTGGCCGCTTTGACCTGGCTCAAAACCCTTTGCCTGGCGGACCTGGCAGCTTTTATGTAAACCCAGTCAGTATCCACACGGCCGACCAGGCCGTCTGCTGTATACGCAGCCTTTGTCACAATGACCTCTGTGCATAACAATTGATGGGGAGCAGACGGAATTATTGACAAATACGATGTTGCATGCGAGTAGTTGAGCTAAGAAGCTGTCATTTAGGTCGGCTTACACAGCTCTGGCACAGGGGTAGGGCTGTCCGGCCTCAATATCAATGTCACCCTGTGTTGGTCAGGGGAGCCCTACATACCCCGGATCCATAGGTAACAGCCCCAAGTTCGGCGTGCAATTCGTTCGTGTTTATGGTAAACAAGGTCAAGACTCGGACAAAACAGGTGAGTCCATATCAAGCATAAAATTTGCAGCCGAGCGGCTTATCATGATGGAACCTCTGAAGACTGCGCATGTTTGTCACCGCGTTTACCGTTCGATCATTTGCTCAGTAGGGAACCATGGTTTCAACAGTGATAACTGAGTTGCCTCCGGACATTCAAAGCGTTTCCATGTTGTTGTTGCTCAGGCACATGTCCAGCCGCCTCGCATACGAACTTTTGTACCTACGCCAAATTGATACATGTTGCAGCTGCAATGCGGACAAGAATACGCACCCACGTAGGCGGTCGAATTTTTCACTCCCCGACAAGGCGAACCACTTCGACGGTGTCATTAATGTCTGAACACCCGCAAAGCCAGTCCGTGGAGCCATGATAAAAAAGCTGCATCTTGAAAGTTGAAGGCAGAAAGGTTCCAGGCTCGGTGCAAGTGCCCTGAAATGGCAAACGGAGCGTAGTTCTAGGTATTGAACAACAGAACCAGACCCTTTCCAGAACCCCACTTTCTCATTTGAGTGATGAGCCGGCGGGGTTGCACTTTCAACTTTTGTTGCGACCCAGCTCGGAGCCATTGTCCGAATTTCTTTTTTTGCAGAACCTTTCTCATTGGATTTTTGTTTCGTTCAATTGGGTGCAACCTTGGGGTCCCAGCCACGCCCGTTCCTTGTTGGTGGCCCGCCTTCCTAAAATAGCCTCGCTCGTCCCCTGGTGCACTGCCACTGCCGCCGCGGCAACTTGGCAGGTTCCTTTGTCAATTTCTGCGGCTCATGGCTTGCCCTTACTCCGTGCCGCATGTATCTCAACCGCGTCTGTCTTAACCAAGGGCTGTCTTACGGGACCAGGGGCCCTATAGCAACCAAAAGCTCTCTACACGCGGCACAGCCTTCAGCCACCATCTCCAACACTCTTGCTCCATGAGCCGAGCCGGGATTTTGATTGGAGCTGAAGCCACGTCCAAAGCAACTATAGACAGGCAATTGGGATCTTTTTTCCAAGAGCTTCGGCATCACTCGTCTTGCCTCAGGAGGTGGGACTTGGTACAGGTGGAGAAGGTGGACGTCGCAGTGGCAGGTCTCTAAAGTCCCTGCTGCAAGAAGGCAAGAAACATGGCTTCGTTCTTTCCTCTTATTTCGGAGATACTCCCGATGATCATGCCGGCCACGACACACGTGACACGGGCCAGAGATATTGAACCCAAGCATCCCACTGTTGAGGGCCCCGTCGTTGTCAGGGCTGCCATCGTGGACAAGTGCGATGGAATGTCTGCAACTGGTGCGTCTTTCTGCGGTTCCATGTTCCCCCCCCTCGTCAAACAGATTGCCTCTCGTTGCTTCTCCATGCTCTGTATTGACAACCTTTACTTACAGTTTTGACGGTCCGGCCACTATCCGAGACGGCAATCCATCACAACAGCGAGCAAGGTCCGTCTTTACAACTCTTCGTGCTTCTGCATCTTCATTTCTGGAGTAGTGGTTCCTGCCCCTGCATTGGAGACTCGGTGTTATCAAATGTCGCTAACAGGCAATGTCACCGCTGTAGACACAATCATGTACACAGTCTGCGGGTCAGGGACTCTCATAGTCAACGAGGGATTCGAGTCAGATCTTCGACAGCACGACATTGGAACCGGAGACTTTGCCTTTGTCCCTGCTTGGACCGAGCATCAGGTTATTAACAAGAGTAGCCAAGACCTAGTCTGCGTCGTAATACATGGCGGGCCACGGCCAGTTGGGGCAACTCTGGACGATTGGGGCGGCAACGAAGCCACCCCGCGCAACTAATGTAGTGATTATGAATCGCGGTATGAGACATGGTATTGATCACTCTGCATCTGTCGCGTAGCTACATTGCCATCCCATTAGTCTCGCCGCCCAACAAGTTCAATAACTCTGTCCCGCTCCTTCTTCTGGTCAAATACCTGGGCATGATCCAAGTGAGGGAACACCACGACTTCTATGGTATTTTTAGTGCTTCTTCTCTCGCCTTGTCCAATGTGATCCGTGGATTGCGTGTTGCCCATGATCTCGGGTGTAGTTGTCAGATATTGCATAACCGCCGCTGTGTCCACAATCAAGTCCCGCCTGGACAGGCACACGGCAACCCTCCAGGCGTCTTGGCCGTCACCTCGCTGTACCTGTTCTCGAGGCTCTAACAGCAAATCCTCTTTCCATAGAATGTTTTCTCTCCAGAAGAAATGTCTGCCCAGGCAATGGGCTACTCCCAGGTCGGTGCTAGCAAAGTACCAAAGCTGCCACTCATTCGCTCGCTTTGGTCTCCTGCGAGTGAAGTTGTAGGCAACGCTTGGTAAGTGAAGAAGAATTGTTACAGGATCAATAAGGACAAGGGATTCGATCCTGCTTCTCAGCAGCGGCGATGCCAGCATGTGAGTTGTGGGAACCGATCCATACGAGTGCGAGACCAGCCTAAATCTCTCCCAACCTAGATGGTGGTCCAGAATTATGGTGATCATGTTCAGAAGTTCATTCTTTGACGGTAGTGGATCAGTGAGTCGGAAGGAGATTGGAAGCACTTCTGGCACAATCATGCCAGACTCATCCGAGGCTACCTGTAGGATGAACGACACATATGTCCACAAGCCGATTCCAATTCCGTGCCAAAATAATATGGGCTGTTTTCGTTCACTGATACGAGGTCGAAACCAGTAACCAAGTCCGGGCGCTGGTGAGCGATATTGAGCAAACAATTCTTGTGGACGAGGAGGAAACGTTCTCCAGGCCACATGGGATTGTCGAGCATAATACCGAAACCCATGCCACACCAACACGTAGTGTGTCGCCTGGTCTACTAGGAACACAATCAAGTACCATAGTAGACATCTGTAAGTTGTGGAAATGCCGTCCAACGTGAGTCGAAGACTTTTGGCCGGCCCGCGGCCATCGGGTAATGGATGACCGAGCCGCTCCTCAATCATGACGATGTACTCATTGATTTCATCCAAAATATCCTGGGTCACAATTTCCCCGTTGTTCTGTTCCTTCCCAGTGTCGAAGAATGCCCATAGGAAGAATTCTTGTAGATTTTCTCTATGGATATCCCGCAAATCTGCACCGAGGAACCACCAGCGCAAGTATTCGGTCAGATGGGGCGTGTTTGCCATACATTTGTCGAAAAGCTTTCTGCGTTCAGTTTTCGACGACGACAAATCTGGGTGATATGCCGCAGAACGCAATCTTCGCTTGTGTGGTGTGTATATCGAGAGGAAAAACAAGCCTTCTGCGACTAGCAAAGCAGACAGGATCAAGGTTTCCGGGCCCTCCCATGGCAACTCTTCCCGCAGAAGGAATTTGTATAGCAGAAAGAGCACATATAGAATGGGCATGTAGCGGAAAAGGACAATGGAAATGCGAATGCCAATCAGCTCCGACAAAGACGTGCCGATCATTGTGTTCCTGCTTCTGGCAAGGGCTGCCCGGTATGCGCAAATAGCGCCTTGATGCCTGTTGGTCGGTCTAGAAGCGTCCGAATGCCCCAGTAATTGTTGACGGCTATCCAACAGTGATGGTTCCTTGGCGCAAGAGAAGTCTTCAATCATTGGCCATCATGGTTGCCCAAACTTTGGTCAGTCGCAGATGATGTCCGCATTACTTGGCTGCTCTAGTGCTCCTGTGTCGGCGATGGCGAAGGAGAATGCTGCAGTTTTGGCTCTGCGTTTCGAGCGGTATCATCATTGATGTGTTATATTGCGCTTGGACATTGAAATGGTTTATCGTGCAGGTCCGACCCGTTCACGTGCAACCAATGAAACACCACCTGACACAAGCCGACGTCATGATATATAACATGGCTCAAAAATTGACCATAAAGTCATTCGCTGCTCAACTTGAGATTACGGCAGTGTTTTCGTACCAAACTGAGAGCATCCAACTTATTCCCGCCCCGAACACAGCTGGCCTGAATCGGAAGTCAAGACATGGCAGAGCAGTATATTTTACGGGTGACGGCTGGGCCGACCTACGATGCTGCCACACACATTGAAGTGCCAGTGAACAAACCCGAGCCCGTCCGAATCAAGAGTGACGCTGCAGAAATCGAACTGAACGTGAGAATTCGAAACTATAGGGGGCTGCCTCTGGGATCTCCGTCAACATCGCCCTATTTTTCGACGGAACCGCATGCAAAAAAAAACGACCAATACAGCATCTCCTTCAGATTCAAGCCTCTGAAACGCAATGCGACTGCCAGTGCACCACAGAATAAGAATGGGGCATCCATTGCCTCCAAAGAAGGCCGTCAAGAGGTCAAGAGAGAGGGAATCAATGGCCACGACCTCCAGTTTGGCAACGACTTTGATCGGCCCATTCGAGATAAATTGCCTCCTGGATTCAATACCGCAATGTCCATCGTGAGATGGTGGATTGACCCTGGGCTGGACGGAGATGCTTATGGCGATAGACCCTACCTATACGGTCCTGCTTTGAGCTCGTTCAACTCTCTTCACCTTGGCCCTGGTGACTATATCGAGGAAAAGGGTGGGCTATGGTTCGAGGAGGGAGGCAACGAAGAAGGGATGGCAATCCGCCGAGACATGGGCATTCCGGCAGCCAGTAAAGCCCGGATGAAATGGGCTTTGAGAGAAGACAGCAAAGACAACTGGTTGTTTGAGTATGGAAAGTCATACGGGTTGGACTTTTATAACCCGTACCTCGACTTTACCAACTTGGCACTAAATTTGCCCGGCTTTCAGCTGCCGATTGTAAAGTATTGGGACGGCCGAGGCCTGAGGTAAGAATGAATATCCCACTTCCTCACCTTTGTGCTGCTCATCTGTGTTTCTCCGTGTCTGAAGCCTGCCGGGCCGTACCTTGTTCATTGTCAAATCACTTCAAAGTGTTTCATCATGTTTAACCAAAATTCCAGACGCTCCCACGAACTCAGATATGTCCTACGTAATAGGCAAACAGGAGAAGCATACCTAGTCGTCGTTTTCACGATTTATCTTCGAGAAGACGTCAATGAGGATGGCACGCTCAAGGAGGGTGCTGCTGAACGAGTGGCAGAGAGAGGAGATCATGATGCCATGACCCAAACAGCACACAATGAGGCAAAAGCGGTACAACAAGCTGAGGAGAAATTGCCTTTGGATGTTAGAAACGGGTATGATACGTACCCTGACGATGTGGATTGAGTCGTCCTGTGCTGTGGTGTGCATTAATGATAAAGTGGTCATGGAGCTTGCTTGTTATCCTCGATGGATTAGTTCTAAACACATGGATAGAGTTTGAACATAGATGGTGCGCACTTTTGTGGGCGATTAAATACAGCTGACACGAATTCTGTTTTGCAGCTAGATGGGGGGGCTTCAGTCCTTTTCCCAACCGAGATGACCTACTCCTCTGTAAATCAGACATTGAGACCTTTTTATTTTTTTTAGCATTCTGGACCGTTACTTTGTGTAGTTGTCATCTCAAATAAGATCCAAGAGTGGGCGTTGAACAAAAGCATCAGAATCTGGCAAGAATTAAGGGCCCCTGACCAACAAGCCGAGCAACATCGCGTTGGCTCTGGACTTTGCTCTCATCTTCAGGCCCTTGCGACCCGCAGGGGCTAATAAGGTGCAGATTAGATTGCGGCATCGGGTCCAGTTGCATTGTCGGGAGAGGCAAAGAGCGGAAGTGGTTAATCTCAGAAACAAGAAGAATTATTAATCATGTGTGAAATGACACGACATGCGGAAGGAAACCGCTCTGAAATTTAAATGACAGACGGCACGAACGGACTGTCGCCGCAGCCACAAAGATTTGAGCTTATACGCAATCGGAATACGCTCTAGTGATGTACATGCATGGGGGCCATCTGCCTGTGCACTAACGCGCGATGTGCCGCGATTGGGATGCGAAGCTGAAGCTGAGGGGTGACAAGACCCATCCTTGTTGCTGATTTTTAATGCCATTTTCTCAGCCACGCCTTTCCATAGTCTCGTCAACAGCCGGCCATAGTCGGGAATAAGATGGACCACCACATTGCTCTCCGCGTTGCACAAGCGACATATTGGAACGGCGGCGGCGGCGCATGACCACTGGCGACGGCGCTGCGCCTGTCGTGCCTCCTGTCAACTTGGCCTTTCCCACCACGTCTCTAGGTTTTCGGATTTTCCCCGCATCCTTGCGCGACGACGCAGTACCTAGCCAGGTACATGTACTCCGTACTCCGTACTCGGTAGCACACCAGACTGTTCATTCGCAGGGGTCCACAGAGAGCTACTGTTTGCTGTTGGGGCGGGCCTCGCCTCTGGTCGGGATTGCGACATTGACGAGGGCATTGAGAAGCTTATGCGCTAACAAAGAGGGCACTCACTAGGGGCGGGCGGTGTGCACTTTGCACAAATACTAATAATACCAGACTGTTTCTTCTTGTGTTTGCGTTATCCTTCACCACTCAACTAGGAGGAGGGGGTTTTCGTCCAGATTCGTTATGCTACGATTCATTATGGTACTACTCCGTAACAAGCGTCCGCCCTCTTGTGCGTGCGGACACTTGGAGTATTCTGCGGGCTTGACCAGATCGAGTGCAGTGGTGCCATCTAGTCCCTTTTTGTGGTATTGGTGCCCGCTTTTGCTTGAGACAACTGTTGGGCTCAAAACCAACCAGCAGGTGGACCGAAAATGATACCTTTTGGATAACACTCATTGTGCAAACCGGAGATGGTACCTTCTGAACATGATACTCTCTCCTCACCGGGTTGCTACACATGCGGGGCCTGGATGTGGGCCGGTAAATGCGCTGTGTTGTTCCATGCAGCGCACAAGTGTGACAGCACATGCACGGGAGATTGCCGCCAAACCCATGTTACAACCGTGTAATGAGGGAGGCCCTCTCTGCCTTTTGCTTCCGAATCTCGGTGCTGCTGATTTTGCCTTCGAACCCAGTGGCTGCTGCGTCGCTGTTGGTAACTTCTAGAGCGTCAAAACTAGCATCTAGTACGTCAATCTCATACACGTCCAAGGTAGACCAGCCTTGGCTGCGTCTCTTGTCATTGACGGCTTGGCCACCACCCCGGGTTTCCCCAGAAACAACCAGTGCCTCAATTTTCTGTTCCTTTGTTGTTGGGCCATAGAGATCGTGGAAGTCTACACATCGCACCAAAATAGCACCGTTTCGAAAAGTGGCATGTACCTCCTTCGTTTCGGCCTGTACGGCCTTGATTTCCGTGGCTAGAGTCATGGAGGAGTTGAGGAGTGTAGAGAGAAAGCTGATGACGGAGCGAGAGCGAATATCCCACGACTGGAGTTGCTCGGCATACTTCTTCTTTGCCAGTAACTCGTCGCTGGAGATGCCGACTACCAGTTCACACGGCGTATTGTCCTCGGATGTGCTCGGTACCAGATCTAACAAAAGGATGGCTGCATGAAGAAATAGTTTGTGACCCGGATGTAAATGATCGAAAGTTCCACCAAGACATACTCTCCTGTAAGCCTTTGTGGGCGCTTCCAGTTGTGGGGAATTGATCGTCTTCGACGAAGAACCTGCTTCGTCTGCAGAGTCTTGTGGCCGTGTCGACGTTGATAGACTGAGGCCGCCGTCCACTGCAATGAGCTGACTCTGGAGAATTCTTTTCCTCCCTTCTGCGTACTTCAGGTACGTGGAGAGTAGTTGATACCCTTCCTCACTGCTAGGGTGGAAAATATGCTTCCATGGATGTACCCTTGAGGCAAATGTAGCCAGGTCCAAGACAGGAGTATCATTCGGCTCGTACAGTCCGTTCGGTGTTGGCTTGTACTCCGAAGCAGAGAATCGATCATGGTCAACAAGAACAATACGAACGTCGACAGCACCAGGATCATCGGCCTCCAAGTCGCTCGCGATGGACTTTTCAGCGCATATTATGGCTACTAAGGAGTATACCTCGGCCAGGAGGGACTGAGAGCGTTTCCAATATATGGATCGGGCCTTATTCGCAGCTGCTGCGGGATGTGATGTAGTCAGGACGGGTGATGCAATAGCGACAACAAGTACAGGCGCTGAACTGTGAGAAGTGTTGGGTTTGTTTTGGTCGCTGAGTCGAGATATAGCTGAGGCTAAGGGAAGCCGATAGGCGGCGCTGACTGCGCCCGACCTGACGGGCTTCGGGGGTGACGGTAAGAGGAGGAGGGACGGAGCATTTGCAGAATCCTGTGTAGACATGACTAGGCCTTGGTAGGAGACGAGTATTTGCGCCTGATGAATTCGACGGGTTGAGGACTATGGTTGGAGAGGCTGCACTTGTGGAAACCTCGGCTCCAGATGAGACAAAGCTCGGGTGGATTGGATCTTGGATGTGGCGGCGCGTCCAGGGTAAAAACTGGGTTCAAGAAAAAATGAACTTGATGGCATGACAAGATGAGAGTAGATCCGCAGTTAAAAGTGGGGCTTCCTCACGGGCCACGCCTCGGTTTGTGTTCAAACCCCCCCCTCTTACCCCCCAGTCCAGTTGCGGGCTGGACGCGGGGCGTGGATGTGGAGCTCTAGAGTCTCAACCACAACAGCCTTGTTATTCCCGTTCATATCCGTCCAATCCCTCTATAGCACTTCTCTATGTGTGGCTCTTTGCCCACTTACAACATACATAAATGAGCCCCCATCACTCTGGTCCCATGCGAGCGATCGACTCGTTAGCCTACTTCATGTTGAGAAGACGATGCCCACAAGTTCTCAGGGCTGCGGCAGGGCGTGAGCGACGCCCGGTATGATCTGAATCTGTCCGACCTTGATGCCAGACTTGTTCAACTTGCATGTTGACTCTTCCCTCGCGCGCTTTGTCCACCTTGCCGCAATAGTTTGAGCCACCTTGCGTCATGGCCACGACCATTACTTTGGACGCCGCTGAAAAGGGTCGTTGTTCATCATGTGAGAATGCCAAGTCCAGCCACCATGCTTCCGATATAACAGGACAAGGCGCAATTTCCCCTCGCTCGTGCGAGAAACAGCCCATCTCGACGGCTCGTCTTGCCAAGATTGACGACTCCAGCCCCATCGCATATCTCTATCTGTCTTTTGAGACAGATTTGCCTTCGGCGCCAGCTCGGCAACAAGGCGTCTCTATTGATGCAGCGGGATTGCCTTCCTGTCCTGATCTAACACCGTACATTTCTCCTTTGAAATGGAGCTCAGCTCAGAAAAACATATCCTTGGCACTTTCGTGCCTTGCCACGTTTCTGACGGCATACACGGCCGGTTGTTATTCGTCGCCCGCGGGCATCATCGCACATGATCTTGGTACAACCCGGCTTGTCACCTTGGTGGGAATTACAACCTTTTGTACGGGCTTTGCTTTCGCGCCAATGGCGCTTGCGCCCATTTCTGAGATATGGGGTCGATTTCCCGTCTTCATCATTGCCGGAGTTGTTTTCGTCGTCTTTCAGGCGATTTGCTCCGTCATGCCACACATAGCAGGACTCCTTGTCGCTCGCTTTTTCGTCGGAGCCGGCGCCTCTGTATTCAGCTCTGTCGTCGGCGGTGTCATTGCCGATCTGTGGGATAACTCCGAGCGCAACACGCCCATGGCCCTGTTTAGCGGCTCAGTCCTGGCCGGGACCGGAGCAGGGCCCTTAGTTGGCACAGCCTTCGTGAAGAAGTTTGGTCAAACAGCCATAGCGTGGAAATGGACGTTCTGGCACCAGGTTATCCTTGACGGAGTGCTTCTCGTCTTTCTCTTTTTTTGTTTCAAAGAGAGCCGGGCCTCTGTTCTTCTTACCAGGAAGGCTAGGAGGCTTAACGAGTGGTACGAGAAACTCGAGTCCCGGGGAATATACGGAATGTGCATGCCAGAAGGCACCTCGCCCCCGTTGGTCAACTCAGCATCTTCCAGCGATACAATCTTGCCCCCAGCAGATGATTTTCCAACACAAACCGGCGGTTGTCAGAACAGACACCTGCGAATTCGTTGGATTGTCAAGGAAGATGAGCATCGGCCCCCCATGCTCCGGATGATGGCGACCTCTGTGAAACGGCCGTTCCATATGCTCTTTACGGAACCTGTAGTCTTTTGCTTTTCTCTCTGGGCGGCATTCTCCTGGGCCGTTCTCTATCTGTCGTTTTCTGTCGTGCCTTTTCTATACCGGAACGATTACGACACGTCTAGCCGCGTGTATGGAGCCATTGTGGCGGCGGCGGCGGTCGCGACCGCGGTGAGTCTGCTACAGCAGCATCTGCTGAGGCATCCACAATGGCGTTCGTACGATGGCCATTTCGAGTACTCTGGTTCCAAGTTTTGGGCGTTCATGAGGAAACGCTTCCCGACAGACTCTCCCGAGGCCCGGCTCTACTTTTCCTGCATTACGGCACTGTTGTTGCCCGCCGGCCTGTTTGGCGCTTTTCTGTGTCCCGAATACATGAGCGGCTATGCAGAAGCCATTGGTCTCGGATTCGCTGTCTGGGGAATCTTCTCCATCTATCTGGCCACGTTCAACTTTCTTGCCGACTCGTATCACATTTATGCATCCTCAGCCTTGGCGGCCCAGAACTTTTGTCGCAATATTCTCGCCGGCATCTTCCCCCTCATTGTCAACGCCATGTTTACCAACCTGGGCGTCAGGGGTGCTGGGGGCTTGTTGGGCGGCATTGCTATGGTGCTGTCTGTCATTCCCTGGGTCCTGCTATTTTTCGGGGAGAGGATTCGGTCGCGGAGCAAACTGGCGGCTATGACTGCCAGATGATTGTAACACACGTGCTTCTTAACAGTAACTGTAGTCGCTTCGACAGTAATGACGGAGCATGCGGTACAAGGATAGAGACGCGACAACATAAACTTGGATGGGAGGACAGGCGGTTGTTCAGTGCTTACAAAATTAGCGCATAGACAAACGACGGATAGACTTGGGAGAAACATGCGATTAGCGAGCATTCTGCACAGCTTAACATTTATAGCATGGCATTAGATTGTTGGGAGTATGCCGGGTAATATTTCAAGATAGAGCACGCAAAAAATTAGGAAACGATTAAAACCCTGTTCCCGGCGCAACAACCAGCCATGTTCATAAAGACGAGCTATAACAAAAAAAATTGGAAGGCTGAAACATATCAGCTTGTTGCCCACAAATATCAGCTCAGTGCAGGCTTTCCACCGTCCTCTCCGTGCGTGCGTCAAGAGAAGCGATACAAAATAAGGCTGCGAAATTCGCAAGCAGAGGAGTGTCGAGAGCTGCATTGGGCGGCCAAATTCTGCGATCCATGAGACAGCTGTAACCAGGCCTGATCAGACTGCGTGTTGTCAAACAGACCTCCATTTCAATTCCAGAGAGATACAGGCAGGTGGGCAGGAAGGTGGTTCAAATTGCGTCTTAAAGTTGTCGAATCGACCGTTTTACTTTGACTTGGTCTTCTGCGCTTGAGCTTGCTCGTAAATCCAATCGTTAAGTCCGTTCTTATTTCTATACATGGGTGATTAGCCCCAATTTCCGGCAAGATGTTGAGTTTTTCGACACTTCATCTACATACCTCGCGATTTCGATGGCATAAAATTGCATTCGAGGCACTAAGAAAGCAAGAGCACTGTCAGGCAAGGGCCGAGTATTTTTGGGTCGATGGTGCCGCTTACCAAAGATGGTGGTATTTTCCTCATATTCTGCTTTGGCATTATTGCGCACCATGGTTCCAAAGTTGTAGTCGTCGATCTTCTTTTCGTATGCCATCATGAAATTTCTCCAGCGTTCCTTGCCATCCTTGCTCTTCATCTCATCTTCGTTGACCGTAGCGGCAGGGTTGAAATCGGGGAAGGCTTCTTTGAGATGGTCGTAAATGTTGTCGTCCATCTTTGTCAGGCGGAGAGCCGATCCCTTAACTTTCTCTAGAATGGCCCAGTAGGTTTGCATATGTTGGACAACTGTGGATAGTTAGAAAGAGTCACAGCTCGCAAGACAGGTAATCTGAACAACCTTTGACGGCAAATTGCTTCTCCATCTGAATTTCAGGAAATTGGTGGCTACAGTCAGTAACTTAGTCCTCCAATCGATGTCTTATTGACGCACATCTTCCATATTTCCAGCATCCTCGGCATTGAAGTTGGCCGGCACGCGGCCGCCAGAAACGGACATGCTCTCCATGGGATCCATTGTGGCTCTGGAATAATTATCGTGGTCCTCGATCTGCCAAAATATTGCTCGACTGTAACTGCGTTGTTTGGGTTGACCTTGAATAGGCCAACAGCTTTGGAGCCTCCAAAAAAGCGAACGTGGGGCTTTGGTTGTGGAATTTTTGCATCATGGAGGGGCAAATGTGAGTTTCGCGGAAAGCTACTGGCGCGATGACATCAAAGGTCAATGGTGCTGGGCAGGGCCCATACAGTGCTATTTTGTTTCACTCCTACCAGACTCTACACTGTAATGCCAGGGACCGACCCCCGCGTCAGAGTCGCGCTGACAATCCATGCAATAGCCCAACGCATGGTTTCAATGTTGGTCGGTGTTGCTCTTTTGACTCCTCAGCCTCATGCTAGTAATTTGTCATGCTCTCAGGGAGAAGTCATGCACTCCCAACTTTGCTTCTATGCATGCAACGGCACACAAAACGTACAGACGCCGTCTCGATGTCGTGAGCGTCAGCCATCCGACGAGTCATAATCACGCCAAATTCGGAATTAACGTTCATGGTTGCGCGTCACTCAGTGAGATCCGGACAATGATGGCAACGACGGAGATGGTGCAGAGGTGTCGGCCGAGATAATGGTGTGCGTCCCCTGCATTGCATCCATATTTTGGCAAACCAATACGGGATGGCTTAATCTGTTGAACCTAGTGTGGCTTACTATATACGCAGCTGGTTTTGCCTAGCTCGCTGTTTGTTCACTTCGAGATGGACGACGCTCTGAACAATAGCAGGCAGCTCTGGTCAGACAATGGGTGCTTTGGCTTGGATTGCACGGTCGTCGTACGGCTGCTTTCAACAATCCACTGATTGGGCGGGGAAAGGTCACAATGCACGCATCGAGCAGTGGCTTGTCGTCTCATCTATAACTCTCTGCTACCGCCGAGATGTCGCTTTGTATTTATTATCTTGGCCGTCTCTTCCGACTAAGTCGTTCCTGGTTTCAATTCTCTATTACTAACTCACCCAGAGAAATCGCTGGAACGAGATGCGCCCGCCATGGGGACGTTAACAGAAAGGCAGGAGTCGAGACGCAACTCTGCATCACATGTGATGCGATCCGGTGCGAGTCCCGGTGTAAGCACCGAGACCACTATTTCCTGGCGACTCCTGTTTTCCTTCACCAAGAAGCGGCATCTTGCTGTTCTCTCCCCTGCTCTCGCCGCAACAGCTGTGGTTGCGGCTACGAGAATACTGCTTTCAGTAATATTGGGCAAGATATTCAACATAATTTCACAGTTTAGCCAAGGACTAGGCACAGGAAATAGCACTCTCGCCGATGTTTCTACCTGGTGCCTGGTACTGGTCGGCCTAGGTGGTGGAAGTTGGGTCGCGAACAGCTCGTTTCTCGGCTTCTGGATTGCCTTTGGCGAATGCCAA
Source organism: Keithomyces neogunnii (assembly GCA_020975405.1). NCBI lineage: Eukaryota > Fungi > Ascomycota > Sordariomycetes > Hypocreales > Clavicipitaceae > Keithomyces > Keithomyces neogunnii. The sequence goes on along the minus strand of JAIOWQ010000002.1, from coordinate 4,015,790 downwards.
GCGAGCGAGGCTCGTAAGCAGGTCTTCGCCAGCCTCTTGTTAAAGAGGGCAGAGTGGTTTTCATCGCTGAATGATGGCATTGAGGGTCTCCACACCAGAATACACACGTAAGTTCAGTCTCAGTGGTGATTATGATTCTGCACGGTGGCTAAGCAATGAACCGGCAGACAAATTCGAGATCTTCAGCTAGCCACATCTCAGTTCCTTGGTTTCATCTTTTGCGACGCAATGACAACTTGTGCTGCGCTCGGTGTTGCGCTCTATTACTCTTGGCGCCTGGCGCTAGTTCTGTTGTCCACCTTGCCAGTGTCTTTCCTCATTCTTTCCCTCGTGGCGCGAAACCTGGACTCGGAGGTGTGGAAACAAAAGCAACATTTACAAAGGGCTTCCACATTAGCTGCTGCTGCCTTCAACGGGATAGATCTAGTTGCAGTATTCGCAGGATGTGATCCCGAAGTATCCAAGTATGCCTCATCGCTCAAGCTTGCTTCCAGGCACTTCTTGGCCCAAGTGCGGAGCAACTCCATTCAGAGGGGCTACGTCGCCTTTTGGTCAATCTCCATCTTCGTTCTAGGCTTTTGGTACGGCCTTGTCCTGGTGCAGCAGGGCACGCTACCTGGAAACATTGTTGCGACATTTCACGCGATTCTGACGGCGTTTCAATGTGCCGAGTCCTTCGCAAGTCATTGGCTTGTCTTGTCCAAAGGCAAAGGCGCCAGTCACTTCTTAGCAAACTTGACCAGACTAGAATCAACATTTGACGACCATTCTAGCGAAGATGTTGGGACCCCGGTTGATGGGTGCAATGGTGATGTTCGACTAGACAAGGTACGTCTGTGTCGTTGAAGGACGGCTGCAATAGTTTTGATGTTCATTCTCATCGCCTCTGTAGGTCAGCTTTGCATACCAATCAAATCCGGGAAAAGATTCGTTGACCGAAGTGTCATTGCATTTTCCAGCAAAGAGAATGACCTTCTTAGTCGGGGCCAGCGGATCAGGGAAAAGCACAGTTTGTGCTCTAATTGCCGATCTTCTTGCTCCCACCAATGGCCAAGTATTGCTTGATGGCTGCTCTATTCGTGAGCTTCATGAAAGCTATCTACGAGCACATGTCGCGCTCATACATCAGACTAGCCCTGTCATCCATGATACATTCTTCAACAATGTAGCCCTTGGAGACAGATTCCCCTCGGATGTCACTGCTTCTGAGGTTATGCAAGCATGCAAGTTTGCACAGCTAGAATCTACCATCCTGAACCTGCACTGCGGTGTGTCCACGGTGGTCACGCCCAATGACCATTTGCTAAGTGGTGGTCAAATGCAAAAGCTTGCTCTCGCCAGAGCGTGGCTGCGGGACCCGGCAGTCTTGATTATGGATGAACCCACGAGTGCCTTGGATCCTACCAGTCAAGTTAGCGTCATGAAGGCCATTCGGGAATGGCGCCAAGGCAAAACTACCATTATTGTAACCCATGATTTTTCGAACATCGAGGATCAAGACTTCGTGTATATCATGGAACACGGTTCTGTTGTCCGCAAGGCCCAGATGCAATCACTCCGTGCTTCAATGGAAAACTTCTGTCACCCAAAGGCAGATACAACGGCAGATGGGCCTAGTTTGATGGATAACTCGGTTTCAGACTCGGGCATTGGGCCATCAACAAAAGGTGGCTTGTTTCCGGCCTATGAAAGTCATCGTCTCTCTGTTTCTTTGCGAAACTCTCTTTTCCAAATGCCACCTGCCGGGCTAGAGACTTGGCACGACATCAGCGCAGGAGCTTCTCAGACGGATTCCCGAAGTATTGCACTAAGGCCAATACCCACGAGCCGTCAACAGGTCACGGGCAATCCAAACGCCGTTCTGGCTGGAGTTCACGTCCGAGCTGAAGGCAAAACAGTCATGGGTGCATCGACGAAACATCTTCCTGGTCCGCCGCGCCGTCCACCCATGTCTTTGTTCGGCATCATTGGCATGCTGTGGCCGTCAATCACGAGTCGAAACCGCGTTGCTCTAGTTATTGCCATGCCTATGTGTCTAGCGGCCGGCGCGGCAACACCCGCCTTCTCTTACTGCCTTGCTCGTCTGATCAATGTAATGTGGGCAAAGGGTGGTACAGAGGAAGGCACAAGATGGGCATTGTACCTTCTCGGAATTGCCGCTGCTGATGGACTGTGCATGGGAGGTGCACACTACCTTTTTGACGCAGTTGGACAGCATTGGGTCGACAGCCTAAGAATAAGGGCTTTTGCAAGGGTTCTCCAACAGCCACGGTCGTGGTTTCAGGCAACCCACACAACCTCCGGACAGGTTAATCAATGTCTCGACAGGAATGCCCAGGAGATGCGTTCGATCGTAGGCAAGATGCTGCCTGTCTCAATTGTCGTTCTGGCAATTACATCCATATCTGTTATCTGGGCCATGTTCATCAGCTGGCGATTAACATTAGTTGCATTATCCCCTCTACCCCTAATCATGGGTGCCGTGAGGGCTTATTCCAAGGTTAGCTCCGGGTGGGAGAAAAAGTGCAACGACCATGCCGCAAACGTTAGCGGGATACAGAAGGAAATGTTGCTCAATTTCGACTTTATCAAAGTTTTTGGGCTTGAATCATACTATGCTGCCAAGCACTACTCAGCAGCAGCCGACGCCCTCGGCACTGGTGTCAAAAGGTCTCTTCGTACAGGCCCGTTGTTTGGTCTGTATCAGGCAATCAGTATGCCCCTCAGCGCGTTGGTCTTCTTTTATGGTACCTCAATCGTGGCTCGCGGCTCGGGAATTAAGCTCGACGAAATTCTCCAAGTCATAAACCTCTTGCTATTCAGCATAGGTATGACCTTTGAGCTTCTCAACGATCTTCCCGAACTTGCAGCCGCAAAGGAGGCGGCAACGGAGCTATTGTGGTATGTTCAAATACCCGAGGCTCCTCCCCAACCGGAATATACACAAAACCAGCCGTGCTCTCCTCTCCCGGTTCGAATTTGCAATCTAGAATTCGCACCTGACCTGTTTTCTCCCAAAATTCTGAGCGGGCTCTCGTTTGAAATTCACCCAGGCAGGTCTCTGGCAATAGTTGGTGCGTCTGGCAGTGGGAAATCCACAACCTTGTCACTACTTCTCGGATTGAATATACCAAGTAGTCTGTTTGCCAACCAACCAAAGCTCTGGAGCTTCGAGATGTCTTTTGGCCATGTTCCCCAACCCATCATTGACATGAAACTACTTCGCTCAATGATGGCATACGTCCCGCAGCGGCCATTTTTGTTTCCAGGCACCATTGCCGAAAACATTGCCTACGGGATCCACCCCAAGCCAGCTCAACATCTACCGGATTCTGTCATCGAAGCTGCCAAAGCAACTGGTATACATGAATTCATTGTTTCCCTCCCGAATGGATACGATACCGTCGTCGGTGATGGTGGTCAAGCATTGTCAGGTGGCCAAGCTCAACTGGTGAACATCTCGCGCGCCTTGGCAAGAAAACCAATGCTTCTTATCTTGGATGAGCCTACAAGTGCTCTTGATGTCGAGAGCGCGGCCGCAGTTCGCTCAGCCATACGATCCCTTATTCAGTCGTCATATGGACGGAGAACAGGCATGGCACTCGTGGTTGCCACACACAGCGTCGAAATGATGAAGGCTGTGGATGAGATTGTGGTTCTCCACGCAGGTACTAAAGTTGAACAGGGAACGTTCAGTGTATTAATAGCAAAACGCGGCCCATTTTGGCAGCTTGTCACGCAAGGCGCAGAATAATGCCAGAGTGGCTGTTGAGAGGGAGTTGGGTTGAATATCTTATTCACTGAAGTGAATTTCTATCTATATAATTACTGTCTAATTGCCATGTTATTTTGAAAACGTTAAATGTGCATACATTTATTTCTATGCCCTGGCGTGTTTGTCTCTGCATGCCTGCCACGGCATAATAACAACGGCGACGTATCTCTTTACCCTCTTTCTACTTCTTCTGTATATCGTCTTCATCTCCGCTTAGACCGCAGAAAGCTCTCCCATGTCAGGCCACGTTTTGGAGCTGTAGTAACCGGGGCAGGCCGAGTTGGCTCAATCCAAACCGTTCTCGCAGGTTGTCTTCGTCGCACAGGGGCTTCCTCGTTGTCACTAGGTTTCGCCATAAACTGCATGATATTGGGGTCTTGGCTAGGTGGTACACTGGGGTGACTTCGACTTCGGAGGATGGGATCATCTTTCAATGTCTTTGGATGGAGTTCCAAGATATTCTTGCCCACTGAACGACCCAACAGTGCAGCATCAACCAACAGCTGGAGATCTACATCTTCCATTTCAACGGCGCTACCGCCTTCTGCCCGCGTCTGCGATATGTGTCTTCTGTGAGTAGATGCCTCGCTGCGAGTTGATCCGCTGATGGGCCGTTTTGAGGGCGACACATTTTCGCTGCATTTTTGCCCACTCTGACTTGCGGATGCCATCTCTGCTGGGACTTCTTCCAGCCTCCGACGACTGCGAATATGCAAGATTGAAAGACAAGAACACCAGCCTCTGAATGGCTTAGTGATCAATCGAAGGAGGGTGCCAATCTTGTGGAAAAAAGAGGCAACATATCTGTCCGGCACCTGACGTATCAACGCGCCAAGTGGAAGAGTAAGTATTCCAAAAAGCATGCTCCATCCCCATTGCGCCCCCGTTAACGGAACGGTATCAAAAGCCTCTCCACCTTTGAAGATGATGACAAACTGGCCAACCAATGTGAGGACTTGAACACCGATAAACCAAGGATTGCGCAGAACTCCCTGGTACCATATATCCAGCTTGTTGTCCACCCTCCGACAATTGTGCTGATTAAAAAATTGCATCCAAACGTATATGTTGAACACCAAAGTTTGTAACTTGTCAATCTCTTCCTTCGTCTTCAGGTCAAAAATGTCCCACGCAGCATAGTGTACCGTAAAAACAACTGCAAGCTGATAAATAGCTTGGCCCAAAATCATCTTCCACATTGTAATAGTAACTATAGGAGCGTTTCGCGGCTCCGGTTTGCGCTTGAGAAAGTCGGGAGAAGGGTGATCTGTAGCAAGACCCAAAGATGCGAAAATGTCCATGATCAAATTGATCCAGAGTAGCTGCACAACCGTGAAGATGGAGTCGCCAACTAGCTTCGAAATAATAGTGAGAGTGCCAGCCGTTATATTGATAGTGAATTGAAACTAATGTCAAAGTCTTCTTGTTAGCTCATACATGGTGAGAAAAGGAGGTAGGTTAGGGCTGATCTTCTTGAAGAAGCGTTTGGCGACTCACTTGACAGAATTTTTTCACAGCATCGTTGATCGTTCGGCCCCAGCTCAAGGCCTTCACAATGGACGCAAAGTTATCATCAAGCAAAATGATTGAAGCTGCTTCCTTGGCGACCTCAGTACCTTGGATCCCCATGGCAAACCCAACATCGGCGGCTTTGAGTGCAAGAGCGTCGTTGGTGCCATCTCCAGTCACAGCTACAGTCTCATTCATTGCGCGCAGGCGGGTTACGAGTAGAAGCTTGTCTTCCGGACTTGATCTGGCCAAAATTTGAAGTCTCGGGATTACCTCGTCCAGCTGAGCGTCCGAGAGCTTTCGAAAGGTTGGTCCGTCCATCGCAATGCCACCGCTTGAATAAATACCACATTCCGCTGCCACAGCTTTGGCTGTCAGGAAGTTGTCACCAGTGACCATGCGAACAAAAACGCCGGCCTCTTGGCACTTTTTTACTGAGTCTATGACTTCTAATCGCAGGGGATCACGGATTCCAAAGAACCCAATAAAAATCAGCCCCGAGGCGAGCCACTCAAGGTTAATGGTGGCGGGATCATCGTCAGGGCTCTCGAAAACTTCTGATTCGTCGAAATCCTTGTATGCCATGGCTACTGGTCGTAGCATATGGTTAGCATAGTCCTGGATTGTTTCCCGAAACCCAGCTCTGTCATCTTCGGAGAGGCGGGCGGCCGTAACTTGATATGTATGGTCTTCCAAGACATACGCGCAATATTCGAAGACAATTTCAGCGGCACCTTTGACCAGTAGTCTGTACCTCCCATCATGAAGGCGAACGAGCACCGCCATCCACTTTCGAGACGACTCAAATGGAAGCATGGCGAGGACCGGGCTGTTAGCCCTCTCGGTTCTCAAAAGCCCCATTCCCAGATGTTCCCGGCTAAACTTCAGCATCGCACTCTCTGTGCTAGAACCGAAATACTCAGAGGTTTTAGAGTCATCACTCTCGAAAGCAGTCGAATTTAATGCAATGCTGTCCTTGATTAGGTCCTTAACCTCAGGCGACATGCGGCTCACAAGCCTTGTTGATCCTTCGTTCCGAACGAGGGTAGCGGACTCTTGTAAGCGTTGCCCGTCTCCGACAGCAGCAGAGTCCGTATCATCAAAGATACCATCAAGCCCTATGCGACCTACAACAACAGTCATTTTATTCTGCGTAAGGGTACCCGTCTTATCGGAACAGACGGAGGTGGCGTTGCCCATGACTTCACATGAACGGATTAGCCGAACGAGATTGTTGTCTCGAAGCATGCGTGTAGTAGCAAACGCAAGTGCCACAGTGACATTCAGGGCCAGACCTTCAGGAACTGTTATGATGACAACGGTGATGGACAGAATCAGAATGTGGAAGAATGCCTCAGCTCTATTGGAGGGCTCCGAGCTGGACCACCTTTTCAGTTGAGTCAGATATCGAATGAACAAAACAATGAAAAAAATAGCGCCAACAATGGCTCCAAACACAATGAGCTGCTTGCCCAGACGCCCCAACTTGGCTTGCAATGGGGTCTCCTCGACATCTTCACGCAATGACATCAAGGTTCGTCCATAGGTCGAGTTCGCGCCAACAGAAGTGACCAGATAGCGTCCAATACCCCTGGTGACGGTGGTGCCGCTCAGGATGAAAGGGTCGGCAAGAATGGCATGGGACACATCATGGTCCCCAGGGACAGTTTTGTGAACCACGCCGGATTCTCCCGAAATTGAGGATTCGTTGATGTGAAGACCAGAATCCTGAATGAGGACACCATCCACAGCGACAACTTCACCTGCTTCAATATGCATCACGTCTCCGACATTGACTTCTTGAATGGGTACAAGTTGCGCTCTTCCGGATCTGATGACGGTGACTTCTCGGTGCTCTTTGCGTTCATTCAACTTTTCAAATTTGTGGTTCTTCTGCCAGTCGTTGGCGGCGCTCGCGAGAACGATTATGACAATGGCAACAACAACCGTGACGCCATCAACCCATTCGATGTTGGATGTTCCCTGCTCGGCGCTCACAGACTGGTAGATGCCGATGGCCAGGGATATAGAGGCAGATATCGTGAGAAGTATAAGCAATTTGTCATTGAAGGCAATCCACATGAGTCTGAGGAATGACTTTTGCTGCCGTCGGGGAAGTCGATTTGCTCCAAATATTCGCTTTCTATCAGCATAATAGAGGTCGGGTCCGTCTCCAAGACGCAAGATATGGTGAGCATGAGGCGTCAATGGAGGTGGTGCGCTTCGAATTACGGGAAGCCGACCTTCCCTGCTGGCTGTCACCGCCTCGTCGAAGGAAACGAAGCCATCGAGGTTGGTTTCCTCGGCGCTGAGGCCGGCAGTGATGTCGCTGCGAAGGCCAGCAGCAAGGCCCCGAAGGCCGCCAAAGTAGTCGAGGGCATCCAGGCTTCTCAGGGTCAAGAGTTTGTGCAGCTGTGAAGGCGTAAAGGCAAAGTTGTTGGACGGCACGGGCGAGTCTTCGCGCAGGTCCTCTGCTATGGATTTCGCATTTGGCTCTTGGGCAGTGCCATGGTTGTCATGGCGCGGGATCGATTCAATGGCAATCGGTTCCATAAAAGGCAGCAGCCCCTGACCGAGTCACTAGTCTCAGAGGACTCTGGCAGCACTCGAGGCAGTATTATCCGAGCCGTTACGAGGTATGGCAGATATAGGTTAGCATGTCCAGGGATGGATCGGAGCGATTTGGTTCCGGCGAAGTGGCTGGCAAGAAGTAATAGAAAGACGGTCGCTATTCGGATTCCTACAAGTGCACTGCGGGAGTGGAAAGTACAACAAGCGAAAAATTCCGACGACGGGAGAAGAGGTTGACTAAAACGACCTACGGATAGGTCTGGGAGGAAATGGCAGAGCGTGAGACCTTGATCATGTTGTGGCTCTATGACCCTTTAAGTACCTAGGTAGTACAGAGGCCAAGATCGATTTGATGGTGGGAACTTTGAAGGATATGCAGGACTCTCCCAGGTTCTAAAGTCCCCAACTGCGCTGGAATTGTCGCAGAATCGACACCATGTACAGTCTACTTATTCGCAAAGGTAGGCAATCGGATTTGGGGTGGCCAAAGTCGCTACGCCATCAAGTTTCGAGTACCTGGCTACTTACGGCCCTCCAATAAGCTGCCAAGACTTTTTGTTCCCTGCTCCTCTGGTTCGCGGCACTGGTGCCAAGGCTGAGTGAGACCCACCACCCAGCAAGGGCGAGCGACTAACAACGTCGAGGGGAGTTTTGGGCAGCCACTTGAGAAAACTCAATAATCTCAACGGGCATCAAAGAAGAATGCCGTTGACTGAACCAGACTACCCTTGATGTGCCTATTTAGATTGTTGAGCTCCTGTATGAAGACAGCAGATGGATGTCCTGTTCTTCGTTTCACACTGTGTTACCTTGAAGTCGTGATGCATATTATCTCAACAAGACGCGTCTGCCACCTGTCAAATCATGATCAAAAAACATTGTCCATGCCCCGCAAAACGGTTCGCGTTACCACCTCCCTCACCTGGCAGAAGAGGAGATCATATCTAGACTGGGACAGCCACCTGGATTTCTTGTTTGCCTGTGTAGTTTTTTCACATTTTCCATTAAGAAGTCCAATTTTGACCCCCAGTGTTCTGTACGTACTCCGTACACTTCTTTCGTTCGCCGTAATATATCCCAACTAGTTGCTTGGCAAGTTCAACGAGCCAACGCAGTTGAGAACAGCCCTCGGCGCCATTTGCCCCCTTTGATTCGCTGTTTTGTGGTCACGATGACTGCATAAGGACCCCATTTCAGACACGTGTTGGTCCACGAATACGAATGCTTGCTCAAAGCACTGGAGCAACCTAACCTAGCATTGCTGCATGTAGATGGTGTTTCTTCTGGCACCACAGCCACTGGCGAGTGGGGGCTCGGCAGCGCCGGTAGCCAGTTAACTGATATGATCAGTCAACGTACGCCGTATTGTAAGAGCACTGAAAAACCGTCAATTGATTGGTCGATGCCCCGTTTAGGTTGCTTATTATCCAGAGAATCCCGCAGGGAAGAACGTGAGGCATGGACGACTTTACGCGCCTACTTACTTAAGAACTTTGAAGTTAACGTCTAATGCCCTGTTGGCAATGTTGTGTGGCCAAAGGCGACTCCAGAGGCAAATTCTCGATACAAATTTATGAGCGGCAAGACGTGGGGAATCGTCATAGATGATGGTTCAAATTATACAAATAAAACTTGCTTCGATTATGCCGCATTCCTACTTTCCCATGGCTGATTTGGCCCCATGTCTGCGCCTGCCCGACATGACAAGCCTAAGCGAGGCGGTACTTGGTGCAGATATACATACTTTTGTTAGCCTATTTTTTCCAGATTGGTAGAGAGCTAGTATTGTTCGGTTTCGGGACGGTCTTGTCGCTTGATTTTGCTCGTCCCCTGTGGCCCAAATTGAAGGTGCTTGCAATCAGTTATCTCTCATTATAAATGGTCTTGAGTTCCCTGGTGGTAGTACAGGACGACCCGAACTGTATCAAATCTTCATCAACTAGCTAGCCTGGTCTTGTCATTGGCTGGCCCAGCCTACAACGTAGCCGGTTCATCTCGCAAGACGGCCAGCATCCTCGCTTACTTATTCGCCCGAGTATCTTTGTCCATGCCTCGTTGCAGAACTATAAATGCGTGTGCTGATTGGGATGCATGTTGGAAATCAGGCCCTAGTATATAGTGCTCTTGCTGGGCCCATATTCTGATACAACAAACATGCGTGTGCACCACCAACCCAATCTTTGAAAGCTTACCATATAGGTGAACTGCTCCTCAAATCACGTCGCATTAAACAGATGCCCCTATATTGATGAGACTGCTCTCGTATTACCCATAATGGCGTTGATTCAACTCCTTATTCTGATGGAGCTCGTGCTCGTTCACGGTCAGCATCTAGTGGGCACAGATAACACCCATAGAGTAGTGGCGCCACAGGTTTTGATTGTATCCATGGTAGGCTCATCAAGCCCTGAGGGATTGACCTCATTGATCTCAGTGGCCTAATTACACAAGTATATGACAGTGGCGCCCCGAAGCGGAAGTTTGGCAGACTCGATTCAACGAGTCCGAGTTGGGAAACCTCTCGGTGTTGTCAGCGCCTATTCCTGGCCTATCAATGCTATATCCCCATGTATTCTGTACCGAGGCTAGGCACGTTTGTCAACTCACGCTTGGCGAAGGAGAAATCAATGCAGCGGCATCAATGACAGCAATAGTGCTTTCAAACATCTTCGACTTTCGGAAGACATATTTCCTCTTCGCCGGAATTGCTGGCGTGAATCCTCACTACGCCACCATTGGAAGTGTTGCCATCGCTCGCTACGCGGTCCAGGTTGCGCTTCAATACGAAATTGACCCTCGATCGCTTCCGCCAGATTGGCCAACAGGTTACATCTCCTATGGACGTGACTATCCGCTCCAGTACCCTTCAGTGACATATGGCACCGAGGTTTTTGAAGTGAACAACAATCTTCGGCAGTTGGCATTTATACTAGCATCCAAATCCAACCTTACGGACCGGAAAGGGCCGCAACAATATCGGTCAAGATACTCTGGTGCAGGGTATCGGGATGCCATGGCCGCAAAAGCACCAAGCGTGGTCAAATGCGATATTGCGACGAGTGATGTCTATTATTCCGGTACCAAGCTCGCTGTCGCTTTCGAAAATACTACAAGTCTATGGACCAACGGCTCGGGCACATACTGTATGAGTGCACAAGAAGAGAATGCCACACTTGAAGTTATGGTCAGGGCCGCAATTGAAGGCCTCGTTGACTTTGCGCGGATCATACTCATCAGAGCTGGTAGGTCGCTCCAACACCAGTACTAATTGCAAAATCTTTGCGGCCATTTAGCAAAATCGGCAACCATATTTGCCCGACTGATGGATTTGAACTTAGGATCAAACTTTGACCGGCCACCTCCGGGGCTTTCAGATTGGGAACACCTGAGGCGGGCGGATCAGAATGGATTCTTGATTGCTGTGGAGAATCTGTACAGTGTTGGCATTGAGATTGTCCGAGGCATCATCTCCGACTGGAACTGCACTTACCGAAACGGAATACAGCCCTCCAACTACGTAGGCGACATCTTCGGCAGTTTAGGCGGAGAGCCAGATTTCGGGTTCGGGAGTATTACGCAAGGTAGAAAACTCGTGCCAGGAAGTTATAACTTTGATTTGGCTGCTGCCGAGATGGAAAGACGGGAAAATTTTGGGCCCAGAGCCCTTATTAAGTGAAGATTGTGCGCCAGCATATGAAGACGGGCTCCGCCTCGGCGGAAAAATAAAGTTAACATGATCCCTCACAGCTTTGAGAGCTTTGGCGAGCGAGGTGAATGAAGAGGCGCTCACAGAGCAGGATGATCAGCCGCCTTCAGCATGATGAGCAATAACTTTTGTACTCCCCCCAAGAGAATATGCCTTGACAATAGTCTATGACCCAGCACTGTTGAAGCCTTCCCTCCAATCTGTCCACCCCTCCTGTGATGATGGCGTGCACAGGATGTTCCAATGCCGCGCAATCCAAATTGTGACGAAATGGACTCCTAGTAATGATATGTTGGTAATGATACTCACTCGATATATGGTATCCCCTCTACCCCAGTTATCACTGCCCGTAGAAATTGGCCAACCGAGCTCGACGGCAGCTATGAGAACAAGTGGCGTGCCGACCTCAAAGCTCACGACATACGGCCAGCATGGTTGAGTCAATGTGAAAACCTTGAGCAAAAATAGCCCTAGGCGGAGGGTGTAATTAAGTGTATCAGCAGTGACGCCAAGTCCGGAAAATACGCGATGGCCTATAATTGAGATTCGATATATCAGCTCTCCTCCGCTACTTCGGGGGGGTGCCATTAACAGACGCGGAGAAGATAGGTCTGGCGAGTGGTCACCCAATGCCTGTGCGCGATTTGAAGGCTCAGAATCTTCTCCGTCTTCCTGCGAATCGGGCTCGAGCTGACGATGATTATGCAGATGGGAATTATAGTTAGAAAAGACAGCTGACTTTAAGGGTTGGCTAGAATTCTGAGGCTCTTCCGAAGGATTGAGAATTTGTGGATTCGAAACATAGGCTCCTATTCGGCTTCCTCTCCTTCCACGAGATTTATCATGTTCAGGGTCTAAGTGAGCATTGGGTTAGTTGCCGTTAGAGAGGGCTTATGGTGCTCTTAACGGATAGCCTTACCTGCCATTGGCGTTCCAGGAGGTACAGGAGAGTCTAGATTATGTACCCGGCTCGTCGCCCAGTTGCCTTTCGTAATGTTGTCGAAATTAGTCTCACTTTTCATCGCTAACAAAACTTCGTTCGCATTTGGCCGTTCTGTCGGTTCAAGAGATAATAGTTTCTTAAGAAGCTTGTACAGCTTAGACGGCAAGTCAGGTCGTTCTTCGCGCTCGCCCTGGAAACCTTCCCAGTCCATAATCTCAGCTCGAAGCTGATCAATATCCTCCAGCTCTTCTTGTATAGCATTAGCACCTTGGTATGGTAGTCTGCCAAAACACATGAAGTAAAGAATCATGCCAAGGGAAAAGACATCCGACTTGGCTGTGAAGTTTCCATACTGTCCAGTTGCGTCCATCTTCAGCACTTCGGGGGCGCAATAAGATATGGTGCCCGTAGAGCCAGTCGACTTGCGTACCGCATTATCTGGTTGGACCTCGCCGAAGTCACTTATGAGGCAAGTCAACTTGCCTCCCTCACGATGAAGAAGACAATTGCTCGGCTTCAAATCTCGGTGGACGTAATTCGCGCTATGAAGGTAGGCCACACCTGAGGTAATATCTTTGAAAAGAGAGTATATCTCCTCGAATGATAATTGTGGCTTTGATGAATCTTGTGAGGCTTCCGCTTGCCCTCTGGATCGTCGTCTCATTTGTGCCTTTAATTCCTCCTTTGTAGGCTCTCTGGGCGCGCTTCCAACAACATACTGATGGAGGTCACCACCATTACAATATTGCTGTAGAATGAAGGCGCAGGCAACGCTGGGTCCAAACTTGGTTAACTGAACATCTTCTAGCCATACGTGACGATAGGAGACGAGATTGGGGTGTGAGAGTTTTGCTAGAAGTTCAACTTCGACCAAGACCTTCTCCAGCCAGGAGTGGTTGTCACCAACGGGCACTCGCTTGCACGCAAAGTGCCCAAGGGAGCATCCGTCAATTTCATGTCGAACTAATAGCACCACGCCCTTGCCACCTTTGCCCAAGACGCGCTCCTCGACGAAAAAGGTCTTGAAATAGTTCGGACTGAATGCTTCCTTGCGAATTCTGCTGCTTTCGGGGCTCGAAGGTCCTGGACTATTGGGAAAGAACTGAGGCTCGTCCTGTTTGTGTACAGTTTCTCGCGGAGAGGCAGATCGAGGACCCAGTCTAGTCGCCAATGCCGGTTCGACCAGTCTACGGATGGGGCTGGGTGGACTGGTTTCCCCAGGAAAGCGATGATTGCCTGTTCTGAGCATACGGAAGTACTCCGGATCTACATACTCGTGGTTGATGTCATAGGGATGCTCGAAAGATCTCTCTGGGGAAGCTGCTCGACCCAAAGGTTGGTGACACGTGGGACATTCGGAAGCGCGTATCTCGAGGTGTTGCGATTCGGGATCTCGAACAACAACAGCATTGCGATGGCGCCTGTGTCGAAAGTAGGTCAGCTACAAATATATGTTTGTATGCGTGCATCAATGTAAGGCATTACAGGGCTGCAAAAGGGCGCCTTTGCTCGTCGAAGTCATATACTCACAGCACAATCTCACGGCCTTCCATTGGATGGTAGGGAATCAGCGACATGGCGGCAGGGGAGAAAGCTCAACTGCGTAATGCATTTCGTTTTCGTGGCTGAGGAAATTAGGAAGCCTTGTTAATTGTATGGAGGATGATCTTATAGTAGGCAGGTCCCAGTCAGTGTTGGTTTTGGCTAAAGAGGGCTTCTCAACCATACATTGGTTGAGCTGAACTAGAGCTCATGCAGGAATCAGGAAGCTCCAGTGCCCAGCCCCATGCCTGCGTCATGTGCATGTGTGTGGTGGGGGAAATCGATGATGTCCCCACTCCATAGCTCGACCACTGAGATCTACAGTGCCCACCGAATCTATCGTAGGTGACATGGGTTAACCTGGACCACACCATCATCATGGAGGAGCTTCGTCAAGCTTGCGATCGTTGCCATGACGAAAAGTTGACATGTCCCAAAACTCTATGATCCACTGGCTGCGATTGATATGCTAAGGCGGGCCTGTGTTGTTTGTTTAGCCCTCCTACAAGATCAAGCTGCCAACAGTTGCACAGAAACTTGCCGCGAGCTATGGTAATCATATATACGAGACAACCCTGACGTCGAGAGAATACGACTTGAGCTCTTCTACCCATAACCTCCTTGATAGGGATAGGGTGTCTGATCAGAGGTCGTCGCCGAATTTAGATGTCGCCATGATACATACATTAACGGCACGTCATATTCGGATATTGGATGTAGTGGATGCCATAATTAAGTTTACACGAGCTTGTGCGGACATGGCCCCTTTCCTACCGCCAGGCTATGACCCAACAACATTCGATATCCCCCAGACACGAGTAGGGACATTTCTTGCACCCAAATCTGCCGCAGCGTCTATTTTCCTGACGACCCTGCTTAAGCTCCAGGGTAGACTCATCAATAAAGCGAAATTTCTAACCAAGAGAGTGAAGGAACAGAACTGTGCGGATCAAAGAAACCTGAAGGAGCTGCAGCTTGCGAGCTTACAGTGTCAACTACAAAGGCAGCATGAGCTACAAATTATGAATTCTCTAGTTAGGTTGGAAGCGTAGCCTCTTTCCCTGCCATAGCACTCCCGAGTGCTAGCGAAGGATAGCAGCAGGAATGTGTTATGGAAGTTATGGAATCTGTCATTGTACATATTCCTTGGAATGTTAGGTGTATCAAATTTTGGTAGATGTGGTAGAGCTGGGCATGGCACTCGGCATTCATTAACCAAAGCCTTTCCTGGATCTGACACCAGCCCAATAATAAAAGGGCCAACAGCTCGCACCGTGACGAATAGTCCCCTACCCGCCTGTCATAGCCCATACTCTAGCTACTTAGGTAGTTATGTAACCCGCCAATGGAGTTTCTAGCCAGCCTTCAATGTGTTTTTCTTTTCTTTTCCCCAAAGCATCACGCACCTCACAGACTGGCCAAGATGTGGCTGGATCCTCTGCAGTCATTACTTGACAGCCTCACCATTATATTCGCTCCTGTGGATCGTTCAAGCAATAGAACAGGCGTGGGGCGTCGAGCCCTTGGTTGCGAATCACATGGGTTGTTCCCTCAAGCCTGGCCCTTTCCATGGCTGCATAGGTACAGGAACCTGCAGACTTTAGGAAAGGCCATAGAGGTATTGATTAGAGACATCACGGGAGGAGTTGAACCAATGAGCAGCTACAAAATATGTGGACAATGTATGGGCTCTATTTGGCATCGGCAAGGCAGAAAGGATATGGAGGTTGCGATGTCCTTAAGTCCGTTGGCTGGGAATTTAAATGCGCGGCCATCGGGCGGATCTGCGCAGATGTCCACCGGGATTCCGTCTGTCAGAGATTCAATTTTATGCACTCAGCCAGTATGACGCCACATAAAAGAAGACGCGCGAAAGCCAGCCACCCGCTGAATGAAGGGTCAATAATATTGAAGTCCTACCATCTCAGCAGAAGGTACGATAAGGCGTGAAAGAATTAAAAACGGACAGAACGAAAGCTATTGTCTCCATTGGAGAAAATCTATTTCACCATGTCTGGTGTCTGCATCATGAGCCTCCATGGCTCCTCCAACCCCGCCTCTCATTAATAAGGGGGAAGAGATGTCCAGCATCCCCCTGTCGTCCCCATGGGGTCTCGAAGGCCCAAGGCCCGCCTAACTATAATTCCATCCATATCAGCCTGCCGGCTCGATGAACAGCCGGACATTGTTTTGTGCAAACCAGCATGACTTGCGGCTAATGGGAATTTATGCAGATACTACTTAAGTAGTTAGCGTGGGGTGCCACTTGCGTCGCTGGCCATGTCATGCCTGAGAGGCGGCCAGGGTTGATCAACATTCCGCGGAGCAGCAGCACTCTGCTGGCTCAAAGTCCGAAGCTAACATATATAACCGTTGGATTTCGCACATTATGTACATTGGGCCCAAAGAATACTGCTCTAGTGCCGATGGCTAGCTTGGGGGGGGTGAGTTTGAAGTCCCAGCCAAGAACGCACGACATATATGCCAATGTTGGCAAGCCAGTGATTGCCCTGAACTTCAGGCCACCTCACCAGCCGTGGTTTCCTGGAAGCATTTTGGTACAAAACGACACCATTCAAGCAATATAAAAGCATGACAGACGGCGTCCTCCCTTTGCCACTCAGTTCGGTAGCAACTGCGTCAACCTCCGATGAGACGGAAAAGGGGGCCATCAACTTCGAGAGCGGCCTACCGCGGGATGATAAGGCCCACGCCCATCCCAGCGAAGACGAAAACATCGTATGGTGGGATAGTGACGATGATCCCCAGAATCCTTTCAATTGGCCGAGATGGAGGAAGCTCGTCAACTGCGTGCTTATTAGTGCCTTGACGTTTGTGACACCCCTCGCATCGTGTACGTTGAAGTGTGCAAGGTTTAGACGGACCCAGTCTGGCCTCCAATTCACTCTCCTTTCTCCATGTTTTCCGATTTTGTGTTGACCAGTTATCCGATTCTCGAGCCATCTCTATGTGATTCAGCACCAACTAGCAAGCTAACGCGCCTCCCATAGCCATGTTTGCGCCAGGTGTGCCGGCTTTAATGACGGAGTTTCGCAGCACAAGCTCTGAGCTTGGGTCTTTCTGCGTCTCCGTGTATGTACTGGGCTATGCAACGGGTCCAATGGTGTTCGCACCTCTGTCTGAAATGTACGGACGCCCGTTGATTTACAACATCGCCAATTTGGGGTTCATAGGTAAGCCACTCCCTACAAATCGGTTTTTATGGCATCTTCGCATAATTTTGATGGAACCTTTTCTTTCTCGGACGTCTCTGATGCGCGTTTTTGGGCTAGTTTTTATCATCGCTTGTGCCAAGGCTCCCTCTCTCGGTTCTCTCATCGCGTTCCGCTTCTTAAGCGGCGTATTCGGATCCTGCCCGATAACCAATGGAGGCGGTACCATTGCAGACATGATTGTGCAAGAAAAGCGCGGTGCCGCCATGGCAAGTTTCGCTGTCGGGCCTCTCCTAGGCCCGATTATTGGCCCAGTTGTAGGGGGAATTGTTACCAATGCTCTTGGCTGGCGCTGGGTATTCTGGATCGTTGCAATAATCGCTGGTGCACTCGCTGGGCTGATGTTCCTCTTCTCACGCGAGACATATGCTCCAGTCATCCTTGAACAAAAGACACGGAAGTTGCAAAAGGAAACGGGCAATCATCTATTACGATCAAAGCTTGCTTCAGGACTCAAGCCACGAGATCACTTTCGTAGGAGCATTCTTCGTCCGTTCAAAATGCTGCTGTTCTCTCCCGTTTGCATCATATGTGGGTGTTATGTCGGTCTGGCATACGCCTATCTATACCTGATGTTCACCAGTCTAACACCTCTATTCATGAGCATCTATCATTTTGATACAGTTCATGCTGGTCTAACTTTCCTAGGGCTAGGCGTTGGAAGCATGATTGGGGTGGCATACTTCTCAGTGGCGAGCGACAGGTACATCAAGAAGAAAGCGGAAGAAGACTCGGCAGTTTTGGGGGCTAGTGGTGCCGAGAAGCCTGAAGTTAAACCCGAATACCGCCTTCCACCGCTCAAAATTGGTTCAATCTTGCTACCAGCAGGGTTTTTCATCTACGGTTGGACCGCAGAGTACAAGGTCCATTGGATCGCCCCGATTATCGGTACAGCTATAATCGGCGTGGGAAATTTAATAATTTTCATGGTATTGCTCACATCCGCACCCCGAAACCATGCCGCTCGCTTGAGAATTCATAATAACCCATCACTTCAGTCACTACAAATGTACCTCGTTGACAGCTTTACAATATACGCTGCATCAGCTCTGGCAGCCAATGCTGTAGTTAGGTCTATTGCTGGGGCGGTTTTGCCACTTGCAGGTCTGCCAATGTACGATGCTTTGGGACTTGGCTGGGGAAACAGCTTGCTTGGATTTGTAGCCATGATCATGATACCCGCTCCCTGGTTGTTCATCAAATACGGTGAATACCTACGAAAGACGTTCCAGATCAAAAACCTCTAAAATGTCAGGGACTAGAGTCACTGCCAATACAAATATAGGCTTCGTTCGTTTTCAATATGATAAATAAACACAGAAATCTGAGGAGATACGAATGACATTACATTGAACGTCTCAAGTCGAGTCATTTCTTAGCCCACTTTTATGGATTATCATATTGTGCGTAAAATCTATCAAATATCGCGTTTCGTCCAACTCCAGCATATTATCAAATTTCATCCATTATCAGGTCCAGGCCAATTGATTTCTGGTCAGTCCAATTTTTGTTGCTGTTTCTCTAGGCCTGGCCAATTCCCAGGTGCTCTGGGTCGGCTCGGACGATTCGCAATGTGTTGGTGTTGCCCATGCCTCCCTTCCAGCCTTGTACAACAACGACGGTGTCGCCTGCAGTCAAGACTTTAAGCTCCAAAGCATACTTAACGGCCCATTTAATACGCCTGTCAACATCCTCCTGCCAGTTGACCTTATCAAAGTCAGGCTTGGCCTCTGGGAAGAGAAACGGGTAGACTCCACGGTACAGATGACTGAAGCGCGAAGTAGTAGCATTTCGTGTGACCATGAAAATAGGGCAGACGGGCCTGTACTTGGAGAGAAGTCTGGCAGATTCTCCTGAAGTAGACAGCACAATGATACCGCCGGCGGCCAAATCCAGTGAAGCACGGACGGCGGCCATAGCACAGGATTCTACCGTCTTGACGGGTCGTTGTACGAGAGTGCACATTTCTTCAAAGTGCGACACGTACGGGATGGAGTTTTCGGCTTTCAAGCAGGCCTCGTGCATCTCGCGAACAGCCTCGCAAGGGTAGTTGCCCTTCGCCGTTTCACCAGACAGCATCACACAGTCTGCTCCATCAGTAATAGCATTGCCAACATCGCTGATCTCGGCACGGGTTGGCCGGGGGTTCTTAATCATGGATTCCAGCATCTGGGTTGCGCAAATGACAGGCTTTCCTGCGATATTGCACATGGCAATCAGCTTCTTCTGCGCAGCAAACACTTCCGCCGCTGGAATCTCAATGCCAAGATCGCCTCGGGCAACCATGACACCATCTGTTTCTTCCAAGATCTCTGGGAAGTTGTTCAAGCCCTGGCGGTTCTCGATTTTAGCAATGATTTGAATTTGCTTGCCTTCCTCGCCAAGAACTTCGCGGATATCTTTGATATCCTGAGCTCGACGAATAAATGAGGCAAAAATCATGTCCACCTTGTTCTTGACACCAAACCTCAAGTCGGCTTTGTCCTTTTCGGATAGAGCAGGGAGATCAACATCAGTGTTCGGAAGGTTCACGCCCTTTCTAGATGAGATGAAGCCGTTGTTCCTGGCACGGACCTCAACGGTCTTGTCGTCTTTGATGCTCAAAACGTCGAAAGCCAAGACGCCATCGTCAACATAAATAACACGACCAGGTTCGATGACCTTGGTGATGTTTTTATAGTCAACATACCTGGAAAATTTTAAATATTAGCACATCAAGGTCAGTCGCCATGTTCAGGATGTTGTCTTCAAGGCGGGCGTTGTTGAGGGATGTGCGCTAGTTGGCAACAATTACAAAAATTGAAATGGATTGTCAAGACTCACATGTTCTCAGTGTCGCAGCTTGTGGCATATTTTTCATCAGTAGTGAAATTCATCACCGTGCCGACAGAGATTGGAATGTCTTCATCATTCTTAGTATTGCCAGTACGGATCTCAGGGCCTTTGGTGTCGAGCGCAATGGCAACTGGTCGACCAGCATGACAAGCAACAGCAGCTCTTGTGTTGTCAATGACAGACTGGTGATAGTCGTATGAACCGTGGGAGAAGTTCATGCGTACAACATTGAGGCCAGAATCGCGGAGCTTATTAATCGCCTCGACTGAGTTCGTCTTGGGTCCGATAGTGCAGATGATGGAGGAGCGACGGTAGTTGTGCTCAGGACTGTAAGCAGTGTCGAGAGAAGCTAACCAAGCGACCCTACCACCAGTGTCAAGATGGTCCTGCTGGGCAGCAGCCATAATGCTAAATGAACGGGTGCGGCTCTGAGCCATTGGAGTCGATAGCAAATGTCTATGGAGGATGATGATACGTTAGACATATTTTCTGCGAAAAGGGGAATCTGCAGGATAATGTAGAGAGGCCGCTTTCCCAAGCGTAGAGCATTAAGTTTGGGAGCAACCGAATAGTAACGCAGCTCTCTGAACAACCAGAAAAAAACGGGTTGCAGACAGCATATGTGGTGTTGAACCCAACACAGTAGATTTTTAGAAACGTACTTTGAGAAGAGACTCGGCTTCGTCGCAATAGGAAAGCTTTGAGTGCAAAACAGAAGCTTGAAATCAGGTTCTCCCGAAAATTGGATGGTTTGTTAGGAAGAAGAAGGGCGGGTGGACAAGAAAAGATGCGAAGAAATGGTGGGGGGGAGGCGATGGATGTTGGCAGTTTTTGGGTTCGATGTACAAGGCTGGGACCATTTGAGCGGGCTTGACGGCGATTGTGGTGGCTCAGAGGAAGTCGGTGCAAGGCACTCCTCCGTAACACTACTCGTTCATCTTTGTTGCCCCGCCTTGGTTTTTTTTATTTCCTGCAAGGTGGATGCAGAGATCTCCATTTCTTCTGCGGTGAAGGATAAGGCGCCGCCAATTGTTATCTTTGGATGGGGCCGAGAAAAATTATAGAGTAAAAGATGAGGATAAGCAATTTGTCCAATTGAGCTAGGACATGTACCTCGAGGTGCTGAAATAAACGCAGAGGACACAAGCAGGCGTCCCAGCCAAGCCTCGTTCCCGGAGATTATTGGACAGACCCTGATTAAAGTCATTGAGAAGCTGACCTGGCCAAATGCGGCGCTGAGATCCAACCATTTGTGAACGAACTCTTGCACCACCCATCATGACCACGTGGAGGCTACAATGAACAAAACACATGTGATCAGTCATAAGTAATTGAGACACCTAGTACGTACGATAATTGCAATCGGATGCCTGCAAGAGTCTCGGAGTTGCTCAGTGACCCTTCTAGCTGCCCCTGCAAATGAGGGAAAACACTCATTCGTATTTTATGTGTGAGGGATTTGCAGGCCCAAGAACCAAAAATATCCAAGCCAATGAGGGGGATACTAGGCTCGCTTTGTTTCACGCCAACTCCGACCAGGGCGGACCTTGGGTCAATCGTCATCCAGAAGCGTCTCAACAAAAACGCACTCACCCTAGTTGTAAGCCCGAGCATGGCTCTTCCAGAAAAGCCTTTATTTCGCCCGATGCCAGGATCCCAACCCTGATTAACAGCTGGACTCGCCAGATCTTAATTCTGATGTTTTTTACTGAACAATACTCAACAATACCTACCGCATTTGCTACATAAATGGCCACTGTTGATGTTATCGCACAACATTTGGCGCTGGTAATGTTTTCCCCAGATCTCCAAGACAATGGATTTGTAGTTGTCTACTTTACCAGAGGTGGTGTGTAGGCCAACATGCAGCTTATAAGTACCTTAGGTTCCCTCAAATACTTACCATCGTGCGCCAAGGGGTTTTCTGGTGACAGTCACGAATCTATCATTAATTATACGATAGCTCTATTACTCTAATAAGGACTTTAAAACACTTACAAGACTCCTAATCAGAGTAATAGAGCTGTCTTGTAATCAATAATAAGCTGGTGATGGTCACCAGAAAACCCCTTGGCGCGCGATGGTACTTAAGTACCTCTATAGGGAACTTTAGAAGTAGACTGCACACCCAAGTGTACTTTACTTGAGTACTTAAGTACCTGGGTACCTACTTTATCTAGGTACCTACCTACCTCCCACCATCGCGCGCGGTCCCTATTTCTGGTGACAAAAAAAGGTCTTGTAAGACAGCTCGTTAGACTTTTCTTCTATAGGTGACAATATTTTTGCTGTCTTGTGAGAGTTGTTTTGTCACCAGAAACAGGGGCCGCGTGAGAAGGTACCTACTGCAAGTCGATTATGTGCTTGGGTCCTACCCAGGCGGCAAGCTGGCTGCCGCCTGGTCCAACATTGAACCCGCTTCATGACTAAGCAACATAACAAATTGTTAACTGCCAATGAAAGCCGCCATCTCACGTGAGAACAAAGTTACCTATCCCGAAAATGGTCTGCCGAAAGCACCTGACAGCTCCGTCATAAGCTGGCAGGGTGGTTGGTCGAGTGACAACAGCTCTGCAGTTCCCTACCATCATCGCGAGTCTCGTTGCAGCGATAACTCACCTGCTCACCCAATCATCTCTGCTTCATCTCGGTTCCCTAGAAGAGTCGCATCCGGTCTTTGTCTGAAGAGAAGAGTAATAATACGTCCTGCCAATACCTCGAAGACATTTGTGATTGCAGAAACACACCCGGCTACAACCGACGCACGACTATCATGGTGGTACGTATATCGCTGCGTAGTTCTAAATGCAAGCTTGGATGGCGCCGCCGCGCCGCCCAAACCTACGACATCACTCCCTTCTTAGAATTATTCGTCTAAAAATATCTTGCAGCTTCTCAACCTGCTGACATTTGGGTTGTGGTCAAAGGTTGGACGCTTAACGCACTACGCCTTCGACGCCGTTCTCAGTAAGTGGATTTCGAGGTGACGCCCTTCATCAGGCGGTCAGGCGAGACCAGTTGCTAACCAATTTTTTGTAGTTTCTGCCTTTCTGGCGGGCATGAAGCGTTCGACCGGTTTGACGTAAGTACTGCAGAAACATATCACAGTGCCATAGCAAGTTGCTTACACATCCCCGTGTTTGGGATACCCCAGGCCTAGTTTCAAAACAGAACAAGTTGCTGGCGACAACAAGGAGGTTTCGAAATGGATTGACAAATACCTCGGAGTCGGCGAGTGGGTGATGGACCAGTCCGTCGCCCTGGCTGGATCTAGCAACTTTTTTGAGCGCAGACGATAAAATGCTTGCGAACCTTTGATGATGCCTTGACCATTATATGCATACTTCCCATCAATATCCACATTTCATTTATTCCGATGACGGATTACATGGATCAGGCGTTCTCTTCCCGATCGTGACACACAGGCGGTTGGGTCGAACGACTTAAAATACGTCATTCGCCAGGCAGATCAACGACGATATGCTATCACCTCCACTTGCTCTGGCATTTCAGATTTGTGGTTCATCTGATTTGGGGGCAGAGGTTATTGTAATCGAGACCTTTTGTGACTACAAGTTCTAGCGATGGGGGGGGGGGGGGGGGGGGGGTTGGAATCTTGACTCAATGCCAGCTCGCTATACATCCAATATGCGGAGTATTTAATATCTTGCCGTGAAGCCATTTCAAGTTCAAATCCTAGCACGACCACCAGCCGCTCCGCTCATTTATTCCAGACTTTTGCATGATTCAACTGCGTAAAGTTATACATATTAGAATTGCCTATTTGCTTCATAATATTTTATTAAACACAGATCTAAGGTGGCATCAAGTAGTCTGGTCTGGCGTCTAAGCCTTAGCCATGCTCAGCCAGGAATTCAAGAGGCACTTCATTCTCGCTATCCTGACTCTGCGGTCTGGCCTTCCCCAAGTCCAAATTTCCAGTCCCATCTTCCTCCAACTTTCCTTCCAACTTTTCACGGCCGGGTGGGTCAACCTCGTCGGAGAGAGACACTAACAGATCCTGGGGAACTTCGTCGTCGGCCTCATCACATACATAGGCCGGGCGGTCTGCAGTATGATGAGCACCTCTGATGCCTGTCATGTCCTTCTCTTCATTCCCATATTCCAATTCTTGTATGGATAGCAGCTCATTGAGTACACCCTGAGCTTTTTTGAAAGCCTCCAACTCTGCGCCAATAGCGCATATAAGAAGATTCCAATTATGGGCCTCTGCCTGTCTCATGGCTTCTTCTAATTGTCCAAGAACTGCATTCATACTTTGCCATTGGGCTAGTATGAGATCGTTTTCTGACAGGGCCTTTTCTTTACCCTTGGTGGACGGCCGCGCTGTTGAAGTAGTGGAGCCTTGCAATACGTGTCGCAGTTCCGATTCAAAATCAGACACCAGGGTGATGACATGGTCCCATAAGATAGCCCCTTCCTCTAGCGCTTTGCGCTCTTCGCTTACTTGTATCCGTCGCTTCTCTAATATTTCCAGCTCAGCTTCCCACCATGATTTGGCCATCTCTAGAGTGCGCCGTTCAGGTATGAGTCGTAAGAATTCGAATCCGCCAGATGAAGCAGCTTGCTCACCCAATGCGCCATCGTTTGTATCGAATACAGCTGGATCAAGGGGTTGGATGGGAGGTCGACGTACAAGATGCCAGAGCTCTGTGTCGACATCTTTTAAGGCACCTCGAAATCCACTTAAACCCGCATCTCTCTTCCCTTGGACGTCTTCCATCTTTCCCTTCAGCCATCGCCGTTGATTTCGAAGACTTCTGAGCTGTTCTTCGAGCAAGTTTATCTCTTCATCCACAGTACTATATCTTAATTTCAGCTCCCGTAGCTGTTTCCCCAAAGGCTCTTCGTTGTCACTGTCAAATGCCGCTAATTCTAACTGAATACCATGCCGTCTTGAGGCAAGTTTATTCAGTTGCCTCAAAACGCGCTTGCGCTCCTCTGTGGCCATGTCAATTTGATTGGATTCCTCCTGACGGAGTTCAATCAAAGAGCGCATTGCTGTGCGCAAGCCATATCGAGAGGACTTTAGCCCCATGGGCCGATGTTTTATAGGTTGTCGCACGGGTATGACCATTCCATCCTCTGTTGATCTTAAGGGGATATACAGACTTCTGGGCATCTGGGATCGTGATGTCGCTGTAGAATAAAAAGTACCCGTCGGTGTACTGCTTCCGGCATCGCTGTGGTTATCATCGTCTCTGCTGGTGATTGAGACATTTGCCATGTGCTGGCTGCCGTTCTCTAAACCTGCAACTTGAGAGTCCAGCAGTTGTTGGATATCAATTTCTAGAGCTCTCTGACAGCGTTGGAGTCCACGCCAAGTGGTGTCGGGTTGCTGTTTGTATGGAGTGTCTTGATGTACTTTCTGGCTGAACATGGCCTGACCAATACTTCTTCCCATTGTCCGCACCAGCCCATATGATTCCTGGTCAAGTTCATGGTTGATCGCGATGGGCTGTTGTTGTAGCGGCGAGGCTATCATCGACGAGGCAATAGGAGGTGGAGGGCCGGCAAACATGAGCTTAGGCTTTCGCTTGGGGTTTGAAGCAGTTGACCCATCTCTGCTATGCGGTGAGGTTTTGGAATCTCGTCTGGTGCGTGAAGCAAAAGTCGGGGAGTCCGCTCCGAAACGCCTCGAGTTGTCGACATCTTGGCGCCATGACTCGCTTGGTCGGGGTTCTAATTGCTCGAGCTGGTATTCAGTCGGAGATCGTGCGCCAGATGGCGTCAGGGACATCTTTGAAGCAACATTTAATCCGTCCATGAGTGACGGCGACTTTGGTGCCATCTGGGAACAACCTCTTACGAAGAAAGAAGCATTTCAAGTCATGAATGGATTGCAGCAGTCATGTTTCACCTTGTGAAGCCAAGGAATGATGTGATATCAAAGATAGGAGAGACAGACACTAACAGAGAGGCGACAGAAAGCGAGAGTTGGCAAGCACGAGCATGGCTCATGAGACCAGTGTTTGTCAAGGGTGGCATCTGACACAGTTGGTCATCTCCTGGAAAGAGCTTTGTGGCAGCTGCCTACAGAGGTTGACCTGCACGAACGGCGCCCCACCACATGCAAAGTACTTTAAGTCCCTACCTAGGTACCTAGGTACTTAAGTAGGTACTTCTAAGGTCCTTGGTAGGAACATTCCCTGGTGCAGAGCCAGGCAGGCCCATGCGGTCTGGATGAGAGCTCAAGTGCTCTGTACACCTATGTACCTAGGTAGGTAGCACGCATGCAATAAATCAGTACAACAATTGAAGTTGCCAATGACAGCTTTGCAGGCTTCCACTCGGTCCCTTCAGGTAGGATAATACAGTCACTGAACTTTCACAAGTCTTCTATAAGATGTTCAAGATCTATTTTGTGCATCAGACGCAGTACAAATGACGAGCGTTCATAGTGTAGCTAACTACAGGGCCTAAGTTCGAATATTTAGCAGCTGCTATAGTCCTGCTTGCTTAAGACAATGGCACGCAGGCCACTGCTCCATACTCCTCCTCACTGTAACAGGCAATGTAAAGACCTGTCTGCTTCCATAATTTCATTTTTGTCGTATGAACCTGGTTACCTAGGTAGGTAGTTGTCCTACAGTCAGAGAAATCGAGCTCTCCGAGTCTATTAGTAACATCACCCCCAGTCCGCGGCTTCTGGGCCAGATTTCACCCACCGCAACCGTCTAGCCAAATCCATTTCCGCAGATCAACCACCAGATACGCCACTTTCCTCCCGTCTTAATACAACATCCACTACCAGCTGTCAGCCTGCCCAGCAATTTGACCTGAACCCGTCGAAACGAGGCCATCACGTTCTAGCCACCTCGTGGCTCGGCGGACACTCCTCCGACTGCCTTATCTGCAACTAGAGTTTGGTCGTGGTGTAGGCTCGGTTGCTAATCGCAAGCAAGCCAGAGGTTGGCTTCGGGAAGAGCTTGTCCATGAGCCAATCTCAGCAACTGCCTCCGGCCCGAAGGCAGGTTGGCTTAGGATCTTACGGGTCACACGGCGGCCAGCAAGACGAATTGCATATGCCAGGCATGAGTTCGAGTCCGCACGGCCAGATGGGTTTGCAGAGAGACTACGCGCCACAAATCAAGCTCGACCAGCCGCCCGCAGCCCACCCCGCCGCGCAGACCCAATCTCAACACCATCATCGACAACAGTCTGCTGGTTCAGGCGTGCCAAACGTCCTACAGCCAGGCGGGATTTCGTCCAATCCGAGTTCAACTCTTCCCGCAATACACGGCACGATGCCGCCACCGTCAACCGGCCCGCCCGCAGCGCAACAAAACCAACAACCACATCAACCATCGCCTGCCTCGCACGAATTTCAAACACCACCCAAACCCTCCCTCACTATGCCTCATTCACATGCATACTCGCGCTCCAGCCCTGCCGCTGCCTATGACGGCCAAGCGACTTACCATGCGTATACTCCCACGACACCTGGCAGCTCAGCATCTCAACTTATGTCACCAGCAGATACTGGGAAATATAATGCTCCAGGCTCGCAACGGAACTTCTCCAATACCCCACTTGGCCTGGCTGATATAAGACCTCGTGCTGATTCTAGCATGTCAGACGGAGCGCCTGGCGCTACCGGCCAGGATATTCCAAGTACACAACCTGGGCCAAGTAACTACATGGCCCCATGGGCAGTCTATGCATTCGACTGGTGCAAGTGGCCGTCTCAAGGAATTGGGGCCGGGAAACTTGCATTAGGTAGCTATCTTGAGGATGGCCATAACTTCGTATGTGCCCCAGCGTCCAATGGACATCATGTTTTTGCTCGTGTTCAGTTGTTGGGCAAGTAAATCTAACAACACCAGATCCAAATCCTGGACAGTCAAGTTGTGACTACCACGCAGGACCCGTACAGCCCGGGCACGGCGAAATATAGTTTGGAGTTCAATAAAGTAGCAGAAGCCACACACTCGTACCCTGTTACAAGGCTTCTATGGGAGCCTCCATCCTCCCAAAAACAGTCAACAGACCTTCTAGCGACGTCTGGCGATCATCTCCGACTTTGGTCCCTGCCATCGGAGACACAGGCTGCTCTAAACAATAATATCACCCGCGGGGGTAGAGAGGCGACCACCATTACGAAACTGACACCCTTGGCTCTACTATCAAACTCGAAGACACCAGACCATACTGCGCCACTTACCTCACTTGATTGGAACACCGTCTCACCAAGTCTAATCATCACGTCAAGTATCGACACAACCTGTACCATTTGGGACATTCCTTCGCTGACTGCCAAAACACAATTGATTGCTCACGACAAAGAGGTCTATGACGTACGGTTCTGTGCCAACAGTGTAGATGTCTTCGTAAGCTGTGGTCAAGATGGAAGTGTTCGAATGTTCGATTTACGCAGCTTAGAGCACTCAACTATTATTTATGAGCCGACAGGGAAAGAAGATAGAGGTACTGTTCATTGACTCTATTCTCGTGCTTTGGCCTCACAGCCCGTTCATCATGTTTCTAACAATTGCTTTAGATAACAGTGGTCGTGCAAGTCCGTCACATTCACAACAGACCATCGGTAGCCCGCCTCCTCTACTACGCCTTGCAACATCACCTCATGACACGCATCTTCTGGCAACGTTTGCCCAAGACTCCAGCACTATTCGTATTCTAGATGTTCGACAACCAGGTCAAGCGCTCCTTGAGCTCAGGGGACATACCGGCCCCATCAACTGTGTCGAGTGGTCACCGCTACGGCGGGGAACCTTGGCTTCCGGTGGTGATGATTGCCAAGTACTCGTCTGGGATCTCATGAACTCGAATTCGTCGATGAGCGGACACTCTTTGAACGGGGCGCCCCAAGATAATCATCGAAGCCCAGTAGCCAGCTGGGAATGTGAGTATGAAGTCGGGAACCTTGGCTGGGTTCCGCATCTGCAAAACACCGACTATGGGGAATGGCTAGGAGTTAGCGCGGGCCGTGGGATCTGGGGGACACGTCTGGTGTGAAGCGCAATCTGAGACGTCGAAACGTAACGCAGCACTGTTATACTCCAAAGCAAAATATTATGTCATGAAAAGAGATAACGTTGAGTGGCCCACTTACGACAGCACGTAGCTGGAATAGAGACAAGTGACAAAAAATGGACGTGCAGCTTCACATGCCTGAGGAAATGATGGCATGCTTCCCATGTCACGAATGAAAGACTCAAACTTCAGTCACAACATCAACATTGGTTAGGCTGTTTACGAAACAAGCGATTCAAGCTTACTGACCTTGCTGGTAACACCATTTATGTTGGCGAGTTGAGTCTTGCAAGCGCAACCTCTGAAGATGCATTCCATACAAACTTCATCCCCAGTCAAGCTGAGTATTATAATATCCTGAGCCATAGTTGATGGGCGATGTGGTTATTGACCCGACCAGATCTACTTGATGTTGAATTTGACAATATCTTCAATAACTCACGGTCTGTAAAGCAGAGAATCCACTAGAGTCATGATCTATGTTGCCACCGCACACCGTCTCTCATTTCACTTTCCCTTTTGAACATTCACAACAATATCTGTGACAATTCCGACTTCGCCTCTGGTGGTAGGTTAAGAATAAAGTTGAGCAGCCACTTAAAATGGAGGAAGCTGCGCCCGATGATTAACCGAGCTCACAGCTCACTGACCAAGTGCCCAGGCTCCCTTAGTAGAGCTACCACCCTTGCACTTTTAGCAACAGCTTATTGCAGGAACAACCGCAAGACTTTCTCTTTTTTAACAGAACCTGTCCCATCGGCCACCCTGACTTTTAAGTTGCATTTTTTTCCATCGATTTTACGGGTCATATCGCCATGGCGTCAAGCGAACTACCACGGTTCGACGATTCCGAGGACGAGGAAGACTTCAACCCTGCACCTGCAGATTTATCTGATCAAGAGCCCGCAGACGACGACAGAAGCCCGCCATCATCAAAATCAAAACCCAGGCATCGCGCCTATGGCGAAGCTGATGATGGTGATGACGATGAATCACCGCGAAAGCCACATGCTAATGACAGCGATGACGAAAATGGTGAACAGGTGCCAAGTGCCAACCGTCGACGTGGTGATGAGGATGACGATCAGAACGATGAAGATGGCGAGGAAGAAAGAGACCAAGATGAGGAAGAGGACGAAGATGATGATGATGAAGACGACGATATCCAGCAAGTTAGTGTCTTCGACAAACCCCTTTTCCGCCCCCCCTAACTTGATTACTAGGGTCACCGCCGGAAACGCCGCCGTGACAGACGCAATGCCTTCTTTGATATAGAAGCCGAAGTCGACGACGAGGACGAGGGTGAGGATGAAGAGAAAGATGGCGAGGAAATTGAGGACTTCATCGACAATGAACACCCCGACGACATTGCTGAGAGCGCCCGACTCGATGATGACCGAAGGCATCGCGAGCTGGATCGACGCCGCGAAATGGAAGCTAGTTTGGACGCTGAGAAACAGGCAGAAATACTTCGCCAGCGATATGGAAATAGACGCCCGGCGAAGGGTTTCGGAGATTCTGCCGTTGTACCCAAACGCCTCCTCCTGCCCAGCGTTGATGATCCCAGCATTTGGGCGGTCAGGTGTAAGGAGGGCAAGGAGCGCGAGGTTGTTTTGTCCATAATGAAGCGAATTGAGGAGCGGATTGGGACAAAGGACGAACTAGCCATCACTGCTGCTTTCGAGAGAGGCGGTGCGCAATCTGTCATGAAAGGCTTCATCTACGTCGAAGCACAACGCCAGACAGACATTCTTGTCGCATTAGACGGCATGCTAAATGTTTACCCACGCTCCAAGATGACTCTTGTTGATATCAAAGATATGCCAGAGCTTTTGCGAGTCACAAAGACGCCGACACTAGAACCTGGTGCTTGGGTGAGACTCCGCCGCCCGGCTAAACACAGTGGTGACCTCGCTCAAGTTCTCGATGTTACTGAGAATGGTTTGGAAGCCAGGGTGCGCTTTATCCCCCGATTAGATTATGGCATGCGGGATGACACACTTTCCAGCCTATCGTCAGATAGCAAACGAAAAAGGCCGGGTGCTACTGGCCCTCGCCCACCACAGAGACTTTTCAGCGAGGTTGAAGCTCGCAAGCGACATCCGCGCTATATTCAGGGTAACCCTACTACGAATACATGGTCTTACATGGGTGACGAATTCGAAAACGGCTTTCAGGTCAAAGATGTTAAGATTCAACAGCTTGTCGTCACGGACGTGAATCCATCCTTGGAAGAAGTAACAAGGTTTGCTTCTGGCGCTGAGGATGGCACCGAGAATCTGGATCTTAAGGCCCTTGCTGCTAGCCTGAAGGACAGCAACACGCTGGTGACCTATCTTCCTGGTGACATCATTGAGGTGTACTCTGGCGAGCAAAAGGGGGTCGTTGGTAAGGCTACGAACGTTCAGGGTGATATCGTCACGATGTCCGTCACAGAAGGCGATCTGCAGGGTCAGACAATTGAGGTCCCGATTAAAGGCTTGCGTAAGCGGTTCAAAATCGGAGACCACGTCAAAGTCATAGGCGGAAGTAAATTCCGTGATGAGGTGGGAACAGTGGTCAAAATCTCTGAAGATCGTGTTACTCTCTTGACAGATCAAACCAACACGGAGGTGACTGTCTTTAGTAAGGATCTGCGAGAAGCCAGTGATATTGGTGGCCAGGGATCACTTGGCCAGTTTTCACTCCACGATCTAGTTCAGCTAGATCCGACGACTGTTGGCTGCATTGTTAAAATCGACAGAGAGTCACTTGTCGTATTAGACCAATACGGCGATACAAGGCAGGTAATGCCATCTCAAATCTCAAACAAACTCCCCAAGCGAAAGCAGGCCGTCGCTGCGGATCGCGAAGGATCAGAGATTCGACTGGATGATGTTGTCAAGGAATTTACCGGGCAACATAGACAGGGCAAAATCATCCATATCCATCGGTCGTATGTTTTCTTACACACTAACGACAGTAATGAAAACGCAGGCGTCTTTGTGACCAAGGCAAGCATGGTAAACACTATTGCTGCGAAGGGAGGACGCGTGAATGCGGCATCATCCGGGCCAGACCTTAGCACGATGAATCCGGCATTGAAGATTCATAAGAATGGTGGGGATAACAAAGCTTCTCAGCCTGTGAAAATGTTTGGCCGAGACCGCGCGATCAACCAGACTGCTATTATAAAGAAAGGCCCTTACAAAGGCCTACTTGGCATTGTCAAGGATACCACCGACACCCATGCGCGTGTGGAGTTGCATACGAAGGGCAAGACTATTACTGTTCCACGTGATTCGCTGAGCTTCAAGGACAAAACGACGGGTGCGACGATTGATATCAATGGCAGAGGACGTGGTGCCCCCGGGGGCGGTTTCGGGCGAGGTGGAAGTGATAGAGTGCCTGGCTGGCAGGGGGGTTCCCGAACGCCCATGGGTGCAAGCAGCTCTGATCGGGTTCCAGCTTGGGGCTCGCGCAGTAAGTCTTCGTTTGACATATCCTTCGCCTGTGTGGACTGTTGCTAACTTTGTATACTAAATAGCACCCGCCGCTGGTGGACGAACTCCTGCTTGGAAAGCACAAGACTATTCGGGCTCACGAACTCCAGCTTGGGCTGATGGTTCAAGAACTGTCAACCCTTATGATGGCAGCCGTACTGCATATGGGTCAGGGTCACGTACGCCAGCTTGGCAGTCTGGAGCCCGTACTCCTGCTATCGGAGACGCCTTTGGGGTTGGTTCACGGACCCCAGCTTATACAGGGAGCGATGGCTGGGCAGCCGGCTCCAAGACACCGGCCTGGGGGGCTTCGGCGCCTACACCGGGTGCTAGTGGCAATGATTCTTGGGGTTACACTCCTGGCGCAACTACTGGAGCGTATGACGCTCCAACCCCGGGTGCGGCCATTGGTGCACCTACGCCTGGTGCAATGAATGCGCCAACTCCTGGGGCATATTCTGCTCCAACTCCTGCCGCCAGCGCGCCAACTCCAGGCGGTGGATGGCAGAGTGGTTGGGGCGCAGAATCTGCTCCGACTCCTGCCGCCGCCGCTCCGACACCTGGCGGCAGTGGTTACTACGGGGCCCCGACTCCAGCCGCGTACGGTGGTGCTCCTGAGACTCCTGCAGCTAGTGGGCCAAGATATACAGATGATGATTAGGTGATGCATGGAAGTAGAATTAGTCCATGGTGGCCGGGCGTGGTTCATTTGGGTGAAACATGGGGATTCGGCGTTTGGGTGGATTTGTATGTTATAGAAGTGCTAGCCTGTAAACTGGTATCGGGTCAGTCTGACACGATTGCAGTTCACTTTTCCTACTTTTCCTCCGTTGGCGGGTATTGAAACATTGACAGGCAGCTCGATATGTATAGTTTGATGGTGCTTCCGCCAGCTTGAGCCCTAACAGCGTGAGCCTATTGACAGCTGGATACTGCCCTCGCACGTCTAATGATGTTGCGTATTGACCAGACCAGTTGGACTGTTATTTCTAGTTCAACGCCTAGCCCATGCTTCCCCGACGGTGTAATTATAGCTGTGGATCCATTCCGTGCAGCGTTCGATGAGCAATTCGTTGCCACGTGCGCTACCCTACAGTGGCGGGCATGCTATATTTATGACCACTTTCCCTTTGCCCCTTGTGTTCTAAAAAAAAAAAAACCCCCGTCCAAATCACTCACCAACACAAGACTGAAGCGATGATACGCACCCGGATTCGTGTTACTGGCGCGGCCTCCCATGATGTGTTCTTTGGCAGACATCCCGTGTTTCCTCCGATACCCATTGCATATACATGGTGCGAAAGGAATTGGACAAAAGCAACACGGTTAGGCAGGACGCAATCTCTGGGCAGTGGACAAGAGCAGATACGCCCTGCGAGCAAGCTCACAAGCTCCAGTGCAGGAAGATTACGAAGAGATGACCACGGCAAGAGGGAGATAAAGCGGCAGGATGCCAACGATAGCCTCAAAATAGCGTCAGAGGCAAAGGAAGCTGCCCAGCGAGCCATGCTCCTGAGGCAAGCAGCCGAAGCAGAAAGCAAGGCTGAAGCAAAAAAAGCTAGCCAGAAAGAATACCAGAGAAGGTACAAAACGGCAGCGAGAAAATGGGTGTCGGCTATGATTGCTCTCCCCATCATGCTTGTCACTAGCTACTACCTTTTTGATAGACGTAGGTTTGTCCGGAGTCAGGAGTCAGAAAGCCTCAAATGCATTGCACGGGTAGCAGACCAAACTAAGTCGAGTTTATAGTTGCCATGGGAAACCCACCAAAAACTCTATCGTCGAAAGCCGTACACGATCGCGAGCCAAAACGAAAGGATCATACTTGACACTCTGTGTCGGCATATGTAGTGATGGTGTGCAGCAGAAAGAAATTGGCGAGCCACTGCCACAGAGGCAGTACGGGGCCCATAGGCGAATGAATAGACGGACGCGCATATACAGAACAGAAATTGGCCGTGCCCTTGATAAGTCAAGTCAGTCCTGAAAGCCGCAGTTGAAAGCATGACGACCCATCAAATCTACCAATGTCCATAGTAGCGTCTGGACTTTATAGCATTCACAGACGACATGATTCAAGTACGTCTTATTGTCGGCATGATGGCATAGAAACGTCGCTAACTGGGTCTTTCTAGGTTTTTGATAAATGTCAAGAGGAAATTGCTTCGGCTGATCCAGACCGGACAGCCAAGGCGTTCATCAAGCTAGGCTAGAAATACGAGCACTCCTTTAATAATTTTGTCACGAGGTCCACAAATATGACAATCATCCTTACACAGCTGATGGGGTGTGCCGAAGAGGTATAGAATAGCGGCAAAGAAGATGCTTTCCGCCGACATTGTTATATATAGTCTCTACTGGCTAGTATACCATGACTGTACATAGGCTAGCAAAGGCATCTTCATATTCGTCGGACAAGCCTGATGTAGGTCGTATACATGATATAACGGTTTATATGCACGAACATCGTTCTTTGTGCTTCCATCATGTACACTTTTATCACGGCGTAAGAGGGGAATAAATCAGCAAGGAATAAAGGGGCTGTGGCCAGGAGTTAATGAAGTAGTTTTGCATTCATCGCCCTATCCTTACCCCACAACGTACTGCTCTAGGCAGACGCTGGCAGTCTGGAGATTTCAGCACCGGTCGTTCTTTTTCTTACTCGAGGTGACTGTCAAATCCAAACTATAATTTTGCACCCAATTTGCTCCCGTCCGTCTTCTCGAGCTTAATGGCGTCGCGTTTGGCCCATTCCCTCATCACTTTTCTCTGTATCTTGCCACTTGCTAACTTTGGCACTTCATCAATGAAAACAACGCCGCCCTCAAGTCGCTTATGCTTTGCCACCCGGGAAGACGCCCAAGTGTATATGTCCAACGGCCTCAGCTTGTCCTTGGAATGATCTTGAACAACTACGTACGCACGAGGCCATTCATTTCCATGTCTGCAGTTGAAACTTAGCGCCCTCACTTGGAAAAGCAGCAGCGACAAGGTTTTATCTCTTACAGTGTAATTCCTACCACAGCAGCATCTGCAAGGTGCTCATTCTCCAACAAGACAGCTTCAAGCTCTGCAGGGGCAACCTGAAGGCCATTTACCTTTATCAATTCCTGTTTAACAATAGTTAGCCTTGAACGCAGCAAAGAAGGACAGAAACACTGGAGGTTTAATGTCGAGATTAACCTTTTTGCGATCGACAATCCAGAAGAAACCATCCTTGTTACAAGTTGCGACATCTCCCGTTCTGAGCCAGCCATCTTGTATAGTCTCTCGTGTGGCATCCTCGTTTCGCCAGTAGCCCATGCATACATTTGGCCCCTTGATATAAAGCTCTCCTGGTGTGTCGTTCCCAACCTCTCGGCCGCTTTCATCTAAAAGTTTACAATATGAGTTGGGTACAAGTTTGCCAACAGTGCCTTGAAGATCCCCCGAGTCCGAGGGCATCATGATACATGCGCAAGTAAGCTCGGTCATGCCCCAGCCCTGTCGAACAGGAATACCAAACTTCCTCTGGCAGTCACGCTGAAGTTCGCGCGAGAGTGGTGCAGCTCCACATCTAATCTCTTGGACGCTTGAGATGTCGTATTTCGAGGTCTCCGGACGCTTTGATAGCATCACTAATACAGGCGGAGCTACATGTAGACTAGTGATCTTATTTCGGCTGACAGTATCAAGAAAACGCTCAAAATTGAACTCGGTCATGATGAATACGGGGTTCAACATCTTCAGGGCCATGAGAATCGTATACAGCTGGCCATATGCGTGGTAGAGAGGGAGGAAGCCAATCCATCGCTCTTGTGGAGCATTGCCCGACTTCAAGTACGGTGTACCTGGATGCCTGATGAAATATACCTGTTCGATATTGGCAATAAGGTTTGCATGCGAGACACACACGCCTTTGGGCAACCCGGTTGTCCCCGAGCTGTAGTTGATGGTAGCAATAGTTGAAGCGGCTTCCCTTGGGGTCAACTTGGGCCACTCCCAATTGTTTGCCTGCTGTGGATTTCCCAGGATTTCTGTCCAGTCTGATACCCCATGGCGCATTGGCTCGATTTCATCAGAAAACTGGAAAATGCGGCCTTTGGGTATTCCGACCTTTGTACTTGCCTCCAAGGCCCGGTCGAGGACTGCTGGGTGAGCCAATACCACCTTTGCCGTTGAGTTGGATAGCTGATGGGCCAGTTCTATGCACAATCACGTCCGTTAGCGAACACACATCAGTCAGTGGAACATGCTGACCGGTATAATCGTATTATGTAAAGTTAGATTCTTACCGACCTTGGGCAGTGTAAGTCGGATTGGCGCCGCTGAAGACACAACCAGACCCGACGATCCCAAGATAGGCTACGGGAACCAAAATATGGTTCGGGGAAAACATTAGGACAACGTCCCCTTTTCCCAAGCCTAGCTGAGAGAGTCCC
The DNA here is from genome assembly GCA_020975405.1 of Keithomyces neogunnii. Lineage (NCBI taxonomy): Eukaryota > Fungi > Ascomycota > Sordariomycetes > Hypocreales > Clavicipitaceae > Keithomyces > Keithomyces neogunnii. The sequence goes on along the minus strand of JAIOWQ010000002.1, from coordinate 3,978,758 downwards.
ACTCCAAGTCTCTTTATACATTGTAACGCTTGTTTTGGGGACAGGTTCTTTTGAGCTTGGTTGCTATTAAACCAGAGTGGTTCGTCGGACAGAGGACGGTTTCCAAACAAATAGGACAGCAAGTCTGTTTGGGGTATGTCCAGATCTGGGAACGAAGACTTGAATGGCATCTTTGCTTTTCGTGGCTTTAGAAGCGGATAAACGACTTTCTAGAAGGACAAAATAGCAAAGGGCAACCCATAAAGAAGGCCTAGAAGTGAGGAACCATCCTACTTATCGGTATTCACACGGCTCTGGTGCCTCGGTTCCCCGTAAACTTAACCGCGCTCCGCACTGCGGTGGTGGTGGGGACAGCATTCTGGGGTAACGCAGAGAGAGTCAAAAGTGGGACACAAGGAAGACGATCCATGTGGTGAGACCCAATAGTAGGTGGCACAATTACTTCGCCATCAGAGGGAATCGGGGGGCTTCTTGTCAACCGTCAACCTAGCCGTTCTCTTGTAGAGCCGAGAGCCGACAATGCCTTGCTAAGGACATCTATGTCTACCTCTAACACTGCCCTATGCATCACAAATACACCCATAGCATCACAAATACACCCATAGCCATGGATTGGTGAAATGTTCCCATATAGTAACTACCCATATTGACTAACAAAGGAAAGAAAAACATCCATTGGACCCTTAACCACAAAGACATATTGATAACAGTTTGAACTATTCCTTGGGCCCACCGAATCTGGTGATGCCACTTCGAATGCTAGAGTCAACCTTCTTGGCCATTTTCTCGAGAGGTAGACGATTATCCACTCGCTGTATGGCTCTTGAGATTGGAGGTTCGATGCGCTGGACGGCGCGCTCGACAGGCGGTGTAAAGTATGTGATATTCCGCTCCCATCTTGGTGCCCATTTGGCCGTTTGGCGGGCTAGCCTTTCCTCGGCGCCAGGCATGACGAGGTAGAGAGGAGTAAGAACGCCGACACCAGCAGCGCCCATGCAAAGTACCTCAGAACGCTTGGCTCCAGGCAGCTTAGGGACTCGGTGAGGCATGATTGGTGATTGGGGAGCTGCGAAAGAGGAACTTCAAGTCACCTAGTGTCTGACGTAGTTGAATACTGAAAATCTGTTAGCACCCCCGCGTTACGGATGGATAACTTATTGCATTTAGCCATACTCACGAGTTACAGTAAAGCCGACAGTTAACGGGGAACGAAATTGTTGAAGAGTATGAGCTTAGTCCGAGGCCGAGGTGGAAGAAGGGGAACAAGAATGGCCAACATGGGCTGAGGGAGGGGGGGGAGGAGAACTAAATACGATCCGTCGGGGGCGAAGGCAGCCACTTGCATCCAGGTGTTACTGTCTTAGAGCCGTTGGTGGGTGGCGTGTCTATACATCTGTTTGGGTGGCGGCTGATGTACTTCCTACTTCCATGTATGTATACAACAACAAGGTTCTCCGCACTTGGTACACACCACCATCCATTACAGAGCATGAATGACGGGGCATAGTGGTTGGTCGGTGTTATATGATCACCTCCACAAGTCATGCCACCAACGCAGGGCTGCCACAACATGACAAAAAGGTGAGACAGCCGAAACAGTCAAGTCGCCACTATACATACAATAACAGCCTGTATGGGTACTTTGCTGGGCGGCTTCGGTAGACTTTAGAGTGGCGCTGGTCCTTACTGTTTGCGGTAACGCACCAACTCACAGTCACTTTTGCCTCTTATCCTCTTGAATCAAGCGTAATTTTGTGAGTAGCCTGTGAGTAGCCCTTAGGATACTCGTGGTATAACGCAAAGGCAAGCAAGCAAATCTCTGAGTGATCGGTGACTAGTTTAACCCCCAGCTCAGCTGCTCCACCCCCAGAATCACGACCCACTTTCCCCAGACTGGGCTCCGGCACAACCTCCCCGAGGAATACCTGAAGTCACTGTCACCCCAGGCACAAGAGGAACTTAGCCAGGTGGCACGAAAACGAGGCAGACCACGGAAAACGTGAAGAATCAACTATGATCATTGTACCTGCGGACTACAGCACTATATCTTATAGGATTTGGAACAACTTCAGCAGTGAAAAAAATATCCTTCCCCTAAACAAAAAAGAAATCCTAGCACGGCCACGCCTTCGTCACGAAAGCGTGGATAATGTGGACAAAGGTGGGTGCAGCCGCCTTAACAGCGACCACAACTAATAGACTGTGGCACGTCAATCAATAGAAGCTACTTACTTGCATTGGGCTTAAAAGGATTAGTAGTCACTTGAGTGGTTTTGACACCGGCACGTTAACCTCCAGTCCACAAGGGAAAGCGAAGTTCGGTCGCGAGATCTTGTGAAGATTGGTGTTTTAATCCAGTTCTTTTTTTTTTAATTTTTTTATATTTAGAAACTAGATACTTACTTTCTTTTTATCTTTTTTTTCTCTGTAAAGAGAGAAGATATATTCTAATAATTTTTACTAAAGAAGTAAATTGTTTTCCTTTTTAAAAAGGACTTTTTAAAGGGCAAATTTTTTATACGGAATATATGATGTTTTTAAAATATAGAAGTTTTTTTAGAACTTCTTTTTTTTTAGAAGGGGATAGTAGAGATTTATTTTATTTTTAAAGAATAGACGTTTTAATCCCAGGCAGCGCGAATCATTTTTCTTTTTTTCCACATATTTTATTTTTAATCCCCTATAATTAGGATTTTTGGGCAGCGCTATTCATTTTTCTTTTAAAAGAAATAAAAAAAAAGTCACTACTTCGCATATATAATAAAAGTAAACAACAGCGAACTATCTTCTAATAGGTACCTACATCATATCCAGCCGCGCGCAACGCGCAACACATGTCGAGGTTTCTGTTTGTGGCCCGACTTGGCCCCGATCTTGTGTGTTGCTGACTTTTGCATGCTTTAGCAACACCAATAGTTCTTCTGCACTTGGATCCCGACTTGTCAATGGCTGGAGACTAGAAGCATCCCTCCCACTGGCTGTCATCACTGCCAAACCTACTTAACCGCGCAAACCGACATGGCTTCTCGCCATGTGTCTAGCGACATAGGATCACGAAGAATGGTACAGTATGGCGGTTCATCTCGTAAACGACCATTGAACACGGCGAGGACCCGCGATTTGGATACCGACTCGTCCAGGTCGAAGCTGTCACAAATGTACGATTACCCGTCGTCGCCCGAGAGTGCATACCAATCCTCGAAATCGCAAGACTCCTCGCTGAAGCAATCCAAAAAGACAGCATCGCTCTCCTCATCCGCAAAAGCAAACCCAGCCGCCGCCTCATCCAAGACTGGCACTCATTTGCCAACGCCTGGACCGACTCGAAAGCGGGATCACACCGCCGCCTTCGCAACAGACCAGACCCAAAAGTCCAAGCGAGATGCGGGATACAGTCAGCAAGCCGGTATTCGAGGCGCGTCAGACAAACCAGCACGACAAACATCTCAGGCTCTCTCTATTACCATCCAGCCGAATCAAGCAGAGCCATCATTGAACCCCCAAGCCTCTGGCCACGTTCAAACTAGAGACATGACTTCCAGCGGCCTGGCTCCAGTCAAGCGCTCGAATACGAACCCTTCACGGCGGCCACGTCTAATAGATGCTCTAGCTGCACAAAAAGCGTCACTATCCCATGATCACGATGATGGAGAGGACGATGAAGCCCTTCAGACGCCCTTCGGTCGTGGGCAGGCACCCAACATGAATCGAGATTTCCGCACGCAAGACACAGACCAGGGGGTCCGCACTCCTGATCGTAGAGGAACAACAGCACCAGCGAATCGAAAAGTTCGATTCACTTATAGACAGGCTCGAATGGTTATCAGCGAATCGCAGACACCGGACATATTCGACAGCCCTAGTAAGGCTCCCGATGATGATCTAGACCCGTTATTGGCCGAGCCGCCTGAACTTTCTAGTCCACCAGCGGACGCCTTTGCACCAGACGAATCCGATGACGAAGACACTTCACAGCCCGCAATTAAAAGTGTTCATGAACTAAGACGCGCAGGCGCAAACAACAGGTTTGCAGATGAGATGGATGACTTAATAGCGAGATTTGGCCTCCCAGGCTCGACTAGCCTTACCATGAGGAGAAATGCCCTTTGCGAGCTGGTACAAAAGCTGCAACGAAAAGAATTCCTGAGTCAATTCCGAGACCATGCGTCTCGTGATACGGTGGCTCGAAGTATCGGGAAAGAGGGGGATGTGATTTGTGGATTTGCTCTGGTAGCCGCTCTGCTGTCGTTCTTGACATCTAGCCCGGCTCCAAATCTCTTACGTCAACTGTCAGGCGAAGGTGTTGGCAAACTTTTGGCTCTACTACTCCGTGTAGATGAGGATATTGCTATTGTGGCCTCTCAAAAGAAGTTAAACATGTCCAAGATGTCGAAAACATCAGTCAAAATGGTGAGGACTGTTCTTCTGGGCCTGCCGATATGGCACGGCTACCAGCCTGTCAATGTGTCTCCGCGAACAGCCGCCCTTCAGCTGATGGCTCTTCTCAGCCGCTGTGCAGACGCGAGATGCTTGGATCAGATTCTCTCGGACTCACAGCGAGATCTCATCTCAGTTGCAACATGGGCTAGTGAGGAGGGTTCCTTTGGCGACGTGGACTATGCTCTGACTGTGTTCACACTTGAAACGCAGTCTAGTGCTGGAGTGGCATTACGATTGAATTCAGACGGTGGTCATCCAGCAAGGATTGCTAGGCTTCTCTTGCGGGCACTCCAAAAATGGTCTAGTGAACGACCAGAGCTAGACTCTGCACTTCTTAAACTAGCCATCAACACCACAAACACCGAGGGTGAGGCGGCGGCGTTTGATGACTCGCAGCTGTGTACACAACTAGCTCGTCGTGTTGCTTGCACGTTCGCCAATGTGCACGATACAATCACCGCCGGGAAACTCGATGGCAACACGTATGACGAATTATTGCTTTTGTTGGGAGCCTTGATTAATATCATGGAGCATTGCCTTCACGCGCGGAGAGCGGTCACAGAAGATGCAATGGATCATCTAATGAAGCTATGGCAGGATAACCAGGAGTCTGTTGGCGAGGTAAGCTCTTCCCATTCGGCGCTCGTTTGCTGTCCTCGTATCATTTGCGCTAAACCGAGAGCAGGCGGACTCCGTAGATAAATCCAAGTTGAGCGTCGCTGTTGGCTACCTATCCGTTCTCCTTGGGTATATGTGTTTGGCGGGACAGGCAAGGGAACGACTTGAGCATCGCGTTGGGCCTACAGCGCTGCAAGGCCTTCGGTCCTCGATCCAGCATTTCGCAAGCATGTACAAAGCAGTGGACAACAAAGCTCACGCGATGGACCTCCTCGTTCAGGAACTCAGACGTGTGGCATGAGAAGCACTACACTCATTTCCTGACCGACTGACGAGAACTTTGCGAATATTCTGGGTCGACGACAGTCTAGATAGTGTGGCGAATTGACATAATGTCGGTTGTGGCCTGTTAGTTTTGCGTCAATTGGAACTAGCTCTCTACATCAGGAAGGATAATACTTGATTCATGAATGATTTTTATCTGTGGCAGTCGGGAGCAATGGATAGCCTGCCAATCCAGCTTGTTATTTATTCCCCCACATGCTTGATCAACCAACCACCTGACTGGCCGACAGGGAATACTCTATACAAGCGCAGTTTAATTACAAGTCCGTTGGAGACGAGTGCGACAAGCCTGAGTGGTCGCATGTTGTGCCTTTTGCCAAATGCTGCATCCAAGCTGCTGGAACGCATAAAGTCGTGCCGTCTGGTCAACATGTGGTCTGGGTCCCCACTTTGTACAGCCCGCCACCTCACAGTCCGTGCCGAACAGTGGGCACACAGCAGGGAGCGCAGCAAAATGGATGTGGGTGGCATCATGGATTTGATGTTCATCGCAGAGTGACGCCCCAACCCCAACGCCAATCAAGCGCTCACAATCGACATCCCACGAATCTTCTGCGCCACGTCGTCGCACAAACGAAGGCAGTAGATTTAGCCACCGCGCACTCACTTCTCGCGTTTGCAAGAATGCCTGCGTCGAAGCAAAGAAAAGTAGCCATTGTCGGCAGCCGATCCGTAGGTAAGCGCTGATGCAAACCCTGCCTGTAGTCAAAAATGACTCCAAGTATTGACCAGAAGCAGGGAAATCCTCTCTCGCGGTCCAGTTTGTCGACGGACACTTCGTCGATAGCTATTACCCGACTATTGAGAACACCTTTAGCAAGACAATTCGATACAAAGGCCAGGACTATGCGACTGAAATCGTCGATACCGCCGGCCAAGACGAATATAGCATCCTAAACTCCAAGCATTTCATCGGCATTCACGGCTACATGCTCGTATACTCAGTTTCATCGCTGCCTTCGTTTGAAATGATTCAGGTCATTAGGGAAAAGATTCTCAACCATCTGGTACGCATCCCTTCTCCTTTGCAGGCGAAAATATCAAGGTGAGTTCTATTTACTGACACAATGCCGCCTCGGCTGTGTCCAACAGGGCAGCGAATCTGTGCCTATTGTTATAGTCGGTAACAAGAGCGATCTACGGCCAGAGCAACGTCAAGTTAGTCCAGAGGAGGGGAAGAAGCTCTCCGAGAAGTTCCAATGTGGTTGGACTGAGGCAAGCGCGCGATATAACGAGAATGTCGGGCGATCATTTGAGCTACTGATTGCCCAGATCGAGAAGTCACAGAACCCAGGCGAGGCACCTGAAAAAGGAAACTGTTCTTTAATGTAATATAAACATGTCACGGGTATAGCTGCCGGCAGCTCGGGATCGAATTCTTGGGAATACGCATATATATATATATTTGCAAATATTTAGGTGTGACACACCGCATGATTACAACGGCAGCATGTCGATTTTGAGTAAATACTCCCAGGATCAAGCAATCTGGTAGATATTTTGGGGATCAAACAGAGGTCAAATCAATCGCCAATGGAGTTCTTCCCTGCTGACGCCTTCTCAGTCAAGGGCCAATCCACAGGACGGAATGTTAGCTGGATGGGCCGCCCAATGCAAACAGCAGCGCAACAGCGTGGTGGTAAGCAGTTGTCGCTACCATTCAAAGTCATGCACATGATTTCTGCTACTGTAATAAGCGTGCAGAAACCTGTACAGGATCAGGCGCAAGAATCGACTGCATCAGATTCAGTTCAAAAACATCGTCGTCTGGAGGCTGGCATGGGGGGCGGATAATAACATCTAGAGTCAACCAAGAGCCTCAGCCTCGCCCCACCGCAGCCACAGAGATCCTCTCTACCCCTGTGCCACAGGTGTAGTTGGGAAGGAGGACCATGCTCGCTTTTTTTTGTCCATCCTTGCTGCTGGCCAAACACACACTGTCTGCCCCTCCCTCTCCCCCACCAAGAAAAAAGAGGTGACAGAGCAGAAGGTGCAGGTCTCTACGTCTGTGCAAGCCGCGTGAGTCAAAGGGAAAAAGTAAGAGCCAGCTCTTCCTGCAACTTTGCTAAACAGTCACACCTGTAGCGCGAAGATAATTGGAACTGTGTGTCGCTGACTTCTCCAACAATAAGTAGACTGGCCTTGTTTCAGCTTGACCTAGACAACACGAACTTTCCGTCGATCGCGAGCGAAACTATCCACCATGCTTGACGTTCTCGACTTCATCACAGAGCGCGGCGGCGACCCGGAGAAGATTCGCGAGTCTCAGCGTCGCCGATTTGCCAATGTCGAAATTGTGGACGAGATTATCGCGCTGTTCGATGATCACCGCAGAAGTAAGCCCACCCACAGCAAGCGGTGATATCCAGCATTCAAGCAAAAGCTGACATCAGTAACGTTACTTGCGGTCAGCCCAGTACAGTGCCACGCAGGTAAACGGAAAGATAAACGAGGTTCAGAAACAAATCGGAGCCAAGAAGAAGGTTAGGGCGGACCGCCTATTATCCGCGGCAGAGCTACCGCCATTAACATTGACGACGTAGGCAAAGGAAAACGCGGACGACCTCCTCAAGGAGAAGATCGAGCTCGAGAAGGAAAAAAAGACATTGGTAGAGTCCGCCGCCGAGAAAGATGCCATTCTCAAGGCGAAAATTAAGACAGTTGGCAACTACGTCCACGCTTCTGTGCCGGTGAGCAATAACGAGGTTTGTCATTACCCACTAGATGATTCAAGATCGCACCTCGAGCATGACGTGGTTTTAACCGAACTACCCACAGGACAACAACGTCGTGGAGCGCACGTGGGCACCAGAGGGTGTTACCGTTGAAAAGCGTAGCAATGTTCTCTCTCACCATGAAGTCCTCCTCAGACTCGATGGTTACGACCCAGACCGCGGTGTGAAGGTAGTTGGTCATCGAGGCTACTTCTTGCGACAGTGGGGCGTATTCCTGAACCAGGCTTTGATCAACTATGGCCTTGAGTTCCTCAGCCAGCGTGGATACACTCCTTTGCAGACACCGCAGTTCATGCTCAAAGATTACATGGGCAAGACCGCGCAGCTCGAGCAATTCGATGAGGAGCTGTACAAAGTGATAGATGGCGACGCAAAGAATGATAAATATCTCATTGCCACTTCAGAGCAGCCTATTTCCGCATTCCATGCCGATGAGTGGTTAATCCCTAAGGAGCTTCCCATCAAGTAAGCAACTGTGACCTAGCAGACACAGTATAACACTTCTCTGCTTGTTTAATGTGATCACTAACAATGAGGTCCATCAGATACGCCGGATACAGCACTTGCTACAGACGTGAAGCTGGCTCCCATGGTCGAGATGCCTGGGGCATCTATCGCGTCCACCAGTTCGAAAAGGTACAGTACTCATCCCAGCACAATGCTGGTTTCTCAGGATTCGGATGTCCTGCTAACACCTACAAAGATCGAACAATTTCTGTTGACGGACCCAGAAAAGTCTTGGGATGCTTTCAATGACATGATTAGCATTTCTGAGGAATTCTACAAGTCTCTTGGGCTGCCATACCAGATTGTGTCCATTGTGTCGGGCGCATTGAACAATGCGGCGTCCAAGAAGTTCGATTTAGAGGCCTGGTTCCCCTTCCAGGGAGAATACAAGGAGCTTGTTTCTTGCTCTAACTGTACCGATTACCAGTCCCGCGCACTAGAGATTCGATTCGGCACAAAAACACAGACTGATATAAAAAAGAAATATGTTCACTGTCTCAACTCTACCCTTTGTGCGACGACTAGAACTATATGCTGCATTTTGGAGAACTACCAAACTGAAGAGGTGAGTAGTAATGAAGCATCTTTTGGTTCTGTCATGGAAGAGATCGTTATCTCGTCACGGATTATGACTTTCTAACCACGAATCTACTAGGGCCTTCGAATCCCTGAACCTCTTCGCAAGTACCTCCCTGGAGCTCCAGAGTTTATACCTTTCGTCAAGGAGCTGCTGAAGGAGTCTACCTCCCAGAAATCTCTGCCCCAGCGGCCAAAGGGAGGAAAGTAAATTTTCATAGTCGTCACCCGCTATCACAACGGTGCCATTGCGAAATAATCGTCAATCCTGGCGGGAGCGGCCATGCATCAGTGGTTTCACGCTCAATACATGGAAGGAGAAAAGAACAGAAGTGTGCTGCAGTAGATAATCTTTACGAATATCGATTCCATGACATGCATCAGACTGCTCGCCCTGCTGTTTTGTTACATATTAAAAGTGAAATGGATGGACACTTATCCCTTGCTTTTCTGAACGCCAAGGCAATTGCAAGAACAATCAGTAGAGCACTGTTTAATACTGTAGTACGACTCGGCTCCTTTTGTGAAGTTGTGAAAAGTAATTCATTGCAGAAAAGCGTTCTTGTGCAAAAACTAAGATCAAGGCAGGTGGCGCAGCACACGCCAATCCCTGTGCTTCACTCCTCAGTTACGTGGGCTAACTTGAAACTCACATACCCCCAGCAGCTTTGCTCTAAAGCAAACATAGGTCCAGTTACGAACTACGGTCCAGGAAACACGACTGCCGACAGAACCAGTCTGGCCTTCGCTATTGTTCGGCCAGCCAAAGGACAAGGAGCATGCCGGGTTGGTTAAGCCTTTTTCGCAGCCAGAGGAGGAGGGCCAGGCAACATGGTGCACGCAGATCACACTGCACACAGAGCGAAGCAAAGGATGCCACCTCGGAGAAGTCGAATTTGTCTGCTAAAGGCAGCAGCAAACTGTGCGAACCTAAGAAAGATGGCAGCGGGAAGCAGAGAGTGCCACCATCACTTGGCGTACGTGAAGATAATTAGGCCTGTCCCGTAGAAATCGCTAACCGCGCTCGTATCAGGTGAATCAGCTCGGCAAATTTGCCCACGAGGAAGAGATGCCCAGTTGGCTAGTAAAAAGACTGCTTAAGAGAGGCCAAGTTTGCACTGAGGGTAAGCAAGTCGCGTTCCTGGCGAGAAGTCACGCAGAGGCGGTCCCATAGCTCACTGTAGAGAATGTCGCAGGTGTCATCCCAGCCCTAACAAGGCTCGTGGAAAAAAGCCCGTCCATAAATTATGCGTACTTTTGCCACCCTTGCGTGCAGCATGTATCAAAATTGCCTCGGGAAGGTGAGCATGCCGTTACAGTCGCAGCTACAAGCCAGTACATGAAGTTGCCGTCTTTTGTCGCTAAGTTTGGGTGTGTTTAGGGGCATTCTGCGGATATCGAAATATTCAATCTTTGATATCATACATTATCGGTTCCTGGGCGATTGGTCACCAGCACTTCGGGAATGGTATACCCTCAATATTCAAGATTCAGGACCTCATTGAATCGGCTTGGGATCTGGGTCACAACTCAAATGGTCGCCTTGAAACTGGGGGTATTCGGGGAACGCGAAAGTACATCGGAACACCAGAGGTAAGAGATGAAGAAATGGCTTCATATTTTTTTCTTGCCAAATATTCATCTTCGCGGCCTTTTCTTATCGTTAAATTAGGCACAGGCGTTGTTCGAAAGTCTGGCTATACCGTAAGGATACACTCGGCCATATGTGCTGGTTTCATTTACTCATAGGGGAATAGGTGCTCAGTTGAGGCTTTTCGTCCCGTTGAAAACGGTAGGGCCTGGCAAAACGTCATGGTTACTATAGAGGGATACTTTGCGCAAGGACATGACGCAAGACTAAGCATCAAAGTGCGTTCTACCAAGCTTCCTCCCATCTATCTTCAACATCAGGGTAAGAATGTCGATCTACGAGTGCGTTATTCCAAAGCAGTAATTAATGTTTTTAACCAGGGCATTCCTTCACAGTCGTGGGCTTTGAGAAGAGCCTGGACGGAGTGCCATGTCTCTATGTGTTTGACCCGTCGAGTCGTGATCCAGAGTCTTTAACAAAATATAGCAAAGAAGGATTGGGGCACTTTGATTCAAAAGCGGATTCTCTCATCAAGCCGTATAAGCGTGGCGAAGCATATTTAAACAAGTATCCAGAGTTTGAGATTTTGTTGTAGGTTTAACTCGACCTGCCCGAGCCAATTCCGCTCCTTTTCACTAACGGCTTCTCATTAAGTTTACAATAAGACATGCCAAGGAGTATGGCATGAGTCAAGAAAATCGCCGCTATGGGTTTTGACGTTTGGCCTCGAACCACTTCCGGAGCTCTCCTAATGCACGACTCCGATGAGATATCTTGTTCTTTTCAACGCCGTCCATTTCAGCAAATCTGCATCGAGAACATGTCAGCATGCATTGCAAGGATGACTGTACTTCTAGGGGTGGAGTCTGTTTGTTGAGATAGAAGAATATAGCGGGTGTTTGATGTCCAGCGTGACTGCAGTTTCTGTGTGAACGTACGTTTTACCCTCATATTCAAATATAGGATCCCACCCTACCCGACATTGAGCATTAGCAAATGTGATGTCTAGTCCCATGGTTCGAATATTAGAAATGATGGCATTGGCGCACTTACCGAAGTGTGTTGGTCCTCTTGCAGGAACAATTTTTCCCTTGAATCAGTGGTGAGTTAAAGGGCTCCCCGTAGCCGTCTGCTCGAGCCAAGAACAGAGTAAATGATGACCCGGTAAGACTCACCGGACATCTTCCCTGGAAAATGATGGGTTCCTTCCCTGGGCCTTCGGAATAGCCAAAAGTACAGACAGCCTCAGCAGACTTGTCCGGATATGCGGCCAGGAGATTGTTCAAGCCGTCATGCCCAATGTCGGATAGGAACCATTTACTATCATTGAGTTAATAAAACCTGGCCAGGAAAGTATACGGCCACGTAGACAAAAAGTTGTAAGCTGGGCTGTAGGGTTCTGCTCGTACATATAAGGGCCGGGCAAACCCGCGAGTGAATTGAAGCACAAAGCCGTGTCTTCTACAAGTACTGGTCCATTGACAAGTTGAGCGGCCTTTCGGCACTTGGAGGCCGTTACCTCTTCGATGGTCCCCTGGACCTCTTCGATATCAAGGGGATAGCTTTGAACCTGGATGCCAGGCTCAAGGATAGCCTTTACTTCTCGGAGCTTGTTGGCATTTCCGGTTACGAAGTTGAGCCTCAGACCCATGATGTGACCTGTCTGGTGATGGAGATGCCCAAGTTTCCTGCTCAGTGGCGGTCGGAGTTGGGTCTTGCCTTTCCCCACAAGGCGATGGCGGAATCGTGGATATGTCTCTGAGGGGCGCTTGTATTGGGTGCGTACAGGGACTAACCGCCGAAGCGAGAGTCCCAATCAAGAAAGAAGGTAGAGTGTTCTGAGTCGACTTCGAGAAATCCTAGGCTTGGCTGCAGGTGCCGCCAACTTAATGTGTATGACAGCAAACCCGTTACTTGCATATCATGCATGAATGATAAATGAAGGACGCGCAGTGAATGGTAACAGAGGGCTTGAGCCACAATGACTTCCACCTTATTTAATATATCTCAATAGGACAAAACCGAAAGACAGACAGTTGAGCGACATTAGGTCCATCAACGCTATTTGAGCTGTGTGCGTGCATATTTGCAGTCAAGCGTCCTCAGCCGAAGCATTGTCCAGTTTCCACTGCTTAACCCAAGCCTCAATCCGGTCTATATTGGATTCCATTTCATCAGAGGTGTTGCTTGTCAACTCGATGACAATTTCCTCATCGAAAGCCTCCCGTGCCTCCTGAAGTAACACTTCCATGATTTCAGAGTCGAGATTCTCCTGAAGCTTCGCCTCGGCGTAATTCCTGGTTGAGCAAGAATACATTAGTCTTCTGACACTTTCATATTGGTCTGAAACATGTATGAGTAGAATTTTATGACAGAAAACAATTATGTCTCTTGCCCATACGTGTGACCAAGGGCTTCAAGCTTACCTGGCTGTCAGCCTATCATACAAGGTTGAAGAATTCACCCGTAGAACCACAACCAGGTCTATCCAGCTGCGCGGGAACAGATCACAGGCATGCCAATCAATTATACGACCGCCTGATTTTACGTCTTCCTCAATAGCATCTAACAGCTGAAAGACATACGCCGTCAGCCGTGTGTGTGCGTGTGGTGGCAATGGGTGGATGTACTACTTACCTTATCCTCATCCACGATCCAGCTTTGATACTCGTCACTCCATCCCTCGTGACACTCTTTATCCTTGACTATCTGATTCACGGAAACGTGTCGAAGTCCTGTTCGTTCCGCCAAAGTCTCACTGAGTGTGGTTTTGCCAACGCCTGGTGTTCCAGTTATGACAATGTTTGGTGCCAGTCTCATCTTTGCCTGCGATATGCACACGAATTATTTGGTTGGTAGATTGTGTTGTCAATATCACTTTGTCGCCTCGGGCTACGACTTCTCAGATGTTAGCGCATAAGTCTACTCTGAAGAGCCCCAAATCTTGGAACACTATCATGAGACTACAAAATTGAGGGTCGTGTTATGCGTATATCGGGGCGCAAGCTCTGACAAACTTTTCGCCTATGATAATATTTTTGCGATCCATGCTTCTGTGCAGGTGCGACCAGATTCAAAGGCGCAAATGTATTCGATTTTACTCTGACTCTTAAATACCGAGTTTCCCAAGTCCTCTTTTGGCTCGAGACTTTAAAATGCATGATCATAGCTAGACGTACATTTGCATCAAGATGGATGCGCAGCGACCACGGCTGGTTGCTTCCGAGACTATAGGTACAATCCTGAAATCCTGGTGGCTTTGAAGCGACGTTCTTTTCCCTCATACGCACTAACATGACTTGTTGTCGTCTGTGCCAAGCTCCCCAAATACGTGTGCACTGCTTGGCTAGAATCGCAAAGCATGATAAACCAAGAACGCATCTACAACATCGTGATCAAAATAACACCAATAAACATGCAGCGTGTATTTCTCTCGTCCAGTCATGGTTTGCAAATTCGTGAATTGCATGACCTGCGATTCCTGTTTGTTCTAATGTGAAAGTTCGATAGCAGTCTCGTCTGTTTCAGGAATATCGCTCTCTTGGCCCTCGAACTCATCGCCGCCTCCATACTCAAGCTTCTCTTGCTGAGCGATGGCCTGAGCGGAGACAATTTCAGCCAGTCGCTTCAAACGAGGGGTTTGTAACCCTGCCAGACAAGTTAGCTTAATACAAAATATACAGGAGTGTTATTAAATAGAACTCACAAGACGGTGTATATGTTTCAAGTGCGGTGATGGCTCGAGGTTCTGCAATATCGTATGGACCACTGTCATCCAAATCTACTGCTTGAAGGAGCAGCACATCGCTCTTCTCCGTCACTCTGGACGCTACGGCTTTCATGATTTCGCCGTTAATGGGCTGTTCGTAATCTGCGACCAGGTACTGATTCAACAGCTTTTGGATTTGATTGGGCGACAACCTGTAGAATGCGTGTTAAAATTGTTCCTAATAGCGAGCTTCGAGGTCAGACATACATCCAGCATATATCCTGTATAATTTCAATGTCGTTTAATGTGGCTTTCTTAAGCTGAAGCAGCTTTGTGGCTTGCTACAACATAGCACAGCACGTTAGCAAAAGTCCATCATAGCCTTGGGAGTCGGCGCGTAATTAATCAACCTACCATCAAATGTTCAAGTTGAAGAGTGCCTTCTGGTATGTCATGGCTTTTACACCACTCTTCAATACGCGTGATGTTGTAATTGATCTGCAAACCTCGCTTCCACGAAAGAAAATTGCGGCGCATAAGCAGATCGTTAAATGCAGTAACACCAACAAGGCGAAGAAGTTCAGTGAGACTCTGTGTGATAATCGACTCTTCCAAGTAGAAAGCTTTCATAGCCCGGAAGGCACTATTGAGCAGGCTTAGTAAATTGTCCATGCTATATGCTGGGGCAGAGTTGGACTGCAGCAGTTTGCCCAGAAATCTATTGCTCTCATTGGTGATGAAACCGGGAAGAGATTGAGACTCAATGATGGCGGGGATGACCATCTTCTGCAGTCTCTTCTTGAGACTCTTCATCCATGTATGGTAGATGTTGAATTCTAGGCTTTCAAGGTCATGCTTGACAATCTCAAGTAGACGATCATATTCATAATTGTCTGTCTTTTGGGTCTCATACCAGTCTTCAGCGAGGAAGACGAATGACAGCATTTCGTGAACATTGGAAAGCCAGAATGCGCCAGGGTTGATTGCGTCTTCGCCGTCGTGCTGCATCACTTCCTGTTGAATGGACTGCATAACATTTGCTAGGAAACGTTCCGATTCCTTGACAAATCCATTATTCCACATCTCTGATGTGACCAGGTTGATGAGGTAGGAGGGGAACAGTACTTCCTTATCTGATGGTGGCGGCGTTGAGTTCGGCGAGGGAATTTTGAGGTTGCGAATCAAGCCCATTGTCACTTCCTCATTCAGGCCATCTTCGTCTGCTAGAAGGGTTTCTAATTCCATTTCGATATTGTCAACGCCAGGAATGTAGGCTGTGCCAGATAAGTTCTGCCGATGAGCCGTGTTGGTAACAGCCATGGAAACGGGGCGAGGGTTGTATGTTCCACTGAAACGATCCAGTTCTCTTGGCTCCGCCCCTGCGCTTCTACGCTTCGGTTTCTTCGAGGTTACAAGATTGATAAGTCCCGTACCAGTTGATACCCCAGTTGCGGCGCTATTTGTGAGTTCTCCGTTGACTGGAGCAATTCTCTTGGCCACTTCTAAGGCATCACGTAGAGCTTCGAGTTCTTGTCTCAGACTGACGTTGTCCTTCTCCCTGTCATTGCTGGTTTGTTTAGCCGACTCCAGCTCCGTACTTGAAAGGCGCAGTGATTCCCTCAGCTCACGCTCTTCTTCTTGCATTCGCTTAATGTTTGCTGTTGATTCGTCGAATGCCTGTTGGAGCTTCTTCATTTCTTCCTCCATTGCTTGCAGTCGAGCTACTGCAATGCCTGCCTGATTGGCCTCAGTCTGCAATTCCTTGGTCCTGGCCTCCAGTGCATTGTGTCTATTCTTCCATGACTTGATCTGGCTTTCGTAGTTCTCAACTTGTGCAACAAGATTCTTGTTCTTCTCCTTCATGGAGCCCAAAGACTGGGTAAGTTCAACCACCTTGTTTTCCAGCTTATAGGAGATTTGCTTCAAGTCGCGAGCCTCCTCGCGAACCTTCTTGTAGCCTCGTCTCGCTCGCTTACCGCGCCACAAACTCTGAATCAAGATGACTTTTCTGCGATACTGGCGCCAGGACTGCAACTGTCTGCGAGATCGCCAAGCACGCTGAATGACAAGCACGGCATTTCCCACCCTGGTTTCCATAATTTGCTTTCGTCGAAGATAGCCCTTTGCTGCTGATTCAAACAAAATCATATCTTTCCGGATAGCCAAGAACTTCTTGTGCTCCTTCTGACCTCGCCAGACACGTTGAATTGTAGTTGCGGCTCTAATAGTACGCAATTCCTGGGCCCGTCTTCTGGCAATAAATGCTCTGGCGGCAGACTGAGAACGGATAATCGACTCGCGAGCCTCTAGATATCTATTCCTGTAGTACTTCGCCTTCAAATTCTTTTGAATCAAAATAGCACAATCGTTGAGCCGACTTGTTCGAAGATTTTCGAGAAATGCAAGCATGCCGGCTCGAAAGAAGATCTTGGTTAATCCCAATTGATACTTGTCAAGACCCTTGCCAGTGCTAGTGCCCAGTGCCTTTGTCAAGATAGCATTAGCCATGTGGCGAATCTCAGCGGTCCATTGACCGGAATGGACAAGCATATAATATCTGAGAGCAAACTCTTCATATGTCCACCTGGTGGGATAGCCGGCGCAGCTGATGCGAACTGTCTCCAAAACACCACAAGCACGCAGCTGGCTCAAAACCATAGGCCCCTCGAATTGCCACGCTGCTTTAGCCTCGTTAGGCTTGATGCATCGTATATAATGAACGTCAGTGTTATTTATCGTGTTCATTAGCTCAATGAGAGAGGATCGGAAAATTCCGCCAAGCGTCGGTTTCCTGTTGACCGCCACACCGATCTTCCTACCACCAGCGGGTTTGACGGCGTTCGAGGAAGCAGAAGCAACGTCCTTCTCCCTCACAGCGGAGGCCGCGTCGAGTACTTGTTTCATAAACGGGTTTGTAGTGGCTCGTAGCACTGTCATATGTTCATCTGGGACAGTGTCTCGATTTTTCTCAATAAAGCCCTCTGATTCGTACGTAACATCAATGGCGTAGTGGCAAACCGTGAAGGCAGATTTGCCAAATCTGGGTTTCTTGAAAAATGAATGGTGCTTATCCGCCGCAAAGTTGTGGTGAAGCTTTGTGACAAATTGCTCGTCCGAACCCATGGGCAACCTGGATTCTTCGTCCAATAGTGACAGGATACCCAGCTTGCCTTCAATAAGATCGATGCAGGGCTGGTTATCCGAAAAGTCGATGAATGTCCAGTCTATCTGCTCCTTGAGATACTCCTCCTGCTCCAACTTGAACACATGTTGATTGAACTCCTGTTGCAGCTTCTCGTTGGCGTAATTGATACAGAATTGCTCAAAGGAGTTTTTAGCGAAATGTTCAAACCCATAGATATCCAAGACCCCAATGAAGGACTTCACACGGTTGAGAACTGCTTCCGTAGCCAGACTATGATTGATAATCTCAACCAGCCAGTCGAACAAACTTGAATAGATGAATTTAGCAACCGAGTCACGGACAACAATAGCTTGGGCCTGGCTCAAATTTGATGTAATCTTCTCGCCTCTGGTGATGAGCTGCTTCTTGACGATCCATTTGGCGAACTCTGGCGCATCAACCCCGAGAATGGCACAGGCCTTCACTAGCGATGACTCTGTTGGCGCAAGAACGCTCTCAGTTCTGGATGCCGTAATTTTCACGTTGCCGAGGTGCAGAAGACCTGCCAGAAGCTTGAAAATTTCACTCTGCTGGGCATCAGAAACACCAATCGTCTGCAGAGATTTTTTGGTGGCCTCGAATTCAGCCTTGTCATCAACGCCGTCAATGGTAGGGCAGTTGCCTTGATTAAGATACTCGAACTGCTCAATTGGTAGTATGTCAAGCTCTGTGCGCTGGCTATCAGAAGCACCGGCGACAAGCTGGTAGAAGATGTGATAGTTACGTTCTTTCAGTGGTTGGAAGACGAGACGTGAGCGTTCCAGCAAGTACGTTCTTATCTTGGCACCAATGATATTTGTCTTCTCGTCGAACATAATCTCGATATATTTACCAAACCTCGATGAATTATCGTTTCTTGTTGTCTTGGCGTTGCCGAATGCTTCCATGATGGGGTTGGTGGCCAATATCTGCTCCTCAGTCTCGCTCATGGCCTCGGGGCCACGCTTAGAGCGAGCTCCAGGATTGTCGGGTGACTCTCTAGTTGCAAAGTATCTCATGATGTACTTGGCGCTCACAGTTTTACCGGCACCGGATTCGCCAGACACAACAATAGTTTGATTCTTGTTATCTCGAATCATGTCTCTTCAGTTTATATCCAAGTTAGCACTTGGAAAATCGCAAGGGGGGGCATCGTCATAGTCGTACATGAAGGCCTCTTCTGCGATGGCAAAAAGATGGGGAGCTTGGGTAGCACGTTGTTTTCCAGCATAAACCTGTACCATGCCAGGAACATATAGAGAGTCGACTCGAGCGAAAGGATTCGTCGCGATGAGAACAATGCCGCTGTACGTATAGATCTCCTTTTGCAGATATCGTAATCTGATGGCTTGCAGTACTAAAGAGTTGCGTTAGCAAACAGTGACGGACGCTCGGCCGTAGAATAGAGCACTGGGTAGGACAATCTCCCGTACCAGCTGGTTCGTTCAAATGGGATAGATTGGTGAGGTCATCGCTGGCTTCCAGCATCGTAGGGTTCATAAGGGGCGGCAATGATGCATCGTTACCGCTTTGAAGAGCATCCACGGAAACCTCGATGGTTTTGATCTACTCAAATAGGGCAGTGGTCAGTAGAAATGTTCAATTAGACGCGAAATGCTGCAATAAATGCAATCAGCTCATATACCTCGCCATTATCGAGCTTGAAGACAAGTCTGGCCTTGGACCCGTCAATATCTTTGCTCACAAGCTCTGAGGCTACCCAGCCCTCAGCTGCATCAGGCTGCCACGCCCTTGTACCAACATCGTATGCCGATGCCATGGGGGGCGCTACCAGGCAGAGCGCTGGAGTAGAATAGACGTAGGGCAGCGCAGCGTGCTGTTATGAGGAAGAAGAAATTTGCTTTCGTTGACGTTTCTTCAAGGACTAGGAGGATGCCCCAGGAGAAGCTCTTCAGGAGCAGGAGCGAGGCTTTGAGCACCGGAACGCGATAAAGGGGGGCGGGTCCAAAATACGGGGCAAGGTGTCAAGAGACGGGGACAAGGAGAAGTCACTGTCCAAACGCCAGCAGCAGACCCAAATTAAGAGTTGAGAAATCTTTCTATGCGATGGGTTGGCCTTTTGACAGAAATGAACAAGGGGCTGGTTGGTGGAAGACTAATGCTGATTGCACACGCACGCACTGTTCCGGAACAGCAAAACCCACCGCTCCTGCAATGCGCACCTCGGTACCTACCTACTTTAAGTACAGAGTACCATAAATGTCCTCTGGGCCATTCATCATAGGGGTTGAGCAGCCTGTCACTGAAATGTGGTTGGACACGCTGGGGCCAGCCGTGAACTCCTGTCTCGCAAAGGCCGGCAACTTGAGCCAAGACAAGAAAAGTGCAGGGACCTAACCAGCCTAGTGGGTCAGGAAGTCTGTACGATATGTGCCGTTACATTCCTATCCACACGATCGAGGGGCGCATGAAGGTACTGACTGTTACTGTGCTTTGGGTGTGGTTCATTTAGTCACCATTTGCCTGTGTTCCATAGTACTGTCTTCCAGACCATCCGGACCAACATGAAGCACTTTGGTCGCCTCGGTCCTGGAAATATAATAAATTGGCTGATCAACGTGGTTACGACTCAAGGTTTGAACACACGTCCAATGTTTGGGTCAACGTACAAAGTAGCACGGTTTGATGGGATAGCCCCAAGTACCGCCTGTATGGTTGTCGTCGCCTCGCCCCACTGCATGCTTTGCAAGGATACAAAGAAGGCAGAGAAGTGCAAGGTAAGAAGCAGCCGAATAAAGTAGCTACTCTAAGAACCTAGTATCATTGCCTTATGCCTTGGTCCCGGAGGAATATCACTGGCATTCAACCATCGGCTTCATGCGTCTTGCTGATGTGCAGCGGTGTGCACCTTGACGGTGCCGGGGAATCTCTCACCGGAGACCTGGCGGGAACCCATGTTACAGAGTAATAATGGAAGCGAATTTGTAGTACTTGCGCACCTGTCCGCGCCAAGCTCAGCGCCCACACTCAGGCTTGATTACCGCATGTAGAAATACACCCGGCCTACAAGGCAATGAGGATTTGAGTCGCATATTGTTTTCTTGATGATGCAGAGCAAGGGGAAGCCACCAAGCATAGCGTCAATTGAGAATACGCGAGGAACATGTTTTGCCATCCCCGTCTAGCTGTCCAGGCAGCTGGAGCTCGAGAGTTGGTGTCTTCAAAGGGTTACTTGGTTATTCTCCATTCAAGCATACAGTATGAAGTACGTACTCCAATAATATCTTTATGAGGGCCTAATGCCAGTCAGACAATTGCAATTGGTCCAGCGCAGCACATGATTGGAAGGAAGCAGGTAGGAACACGAATCAAAGGTTTCTGAGGTGGTCTTCGTAGACCGTCTGCCATCAGGGTTGGATCTCCCAAATGCCGACATGGAAGGCAGGCCAAAACCTATTTCGGGCTTTACAGTGCCGTGTATTACGAGGCCGCATGAATCAGTTTCCTAGTTGAGCGAAAGTGTGTATTCTTTATACAACACCAAAGGCACTTGTTGCAATGCGGTGGATGAAGGGTGATGGACTGGGAAGTCGAGCGCTAATGTTTTCCGCCACAAGAGAATGATTCAAGACATTACTCAAACAGCAAAGAAAGAGTGCAACAGACACCCATCCTATTCACTCTTGTGTTCTATTTTGTATCGTTTAACTTCGTTTATAATATCAAAGCGTATGGCTCTGCCCAAGTTGTTGTTGAGCTCAACTGTACAAATTATGCCAATTTAAAAATTTACTTCTGCTTTCCATCGCAATCCCAAACGCCAAAGGTCTGACATCATCCATAGAGCCGCTTCTTAGGCAAGAGCTCTTGCGGTAATGTCAATAGCCTTCATTGCGCAAACAACACGTTGAGTGCTGCCGCCGATACCTTTCCAAAACATACTAAGAATCTAATACAGCACTCGGGTCATAATGCATGCTGAGGGGAGTGGAGCGGTTAGAAATTGGCCTGACAAGCTTTGGTGATATTGCAAATATACGTACAACTTAGGCCCTCCAGGCTTTCTGTAATGTCCTTGATTTCTTCATAACGGACATTGCTGATATCCGCCATCAAGTATGCAACCTAGCCATGAATTAGAATTTGTTTCAAAAAAAACGGGGCAGGACAACTCACATCGCCTTTGCTATCGCTGATTTGCTTATCGACATTATGATCACCAAGGATTTCATTTACTATCAGCCAAGTTAGTCACTCAACTCCCAGCCAGACAGGCCGCATGAGGGGGCTGGCAAGCTCAATCAGCTCACCTTTGCGGAGCACGCCAGGAACATTGCGATGGATATAAATAACCTAGAGAGTAACATATGTCAGTCAAAAAGGGCCCATGCATGCAGCCACGGTTTTGCAGGATATGTGGAAAGGTTCTTACTCTAGCGTGGTTTGGCTCATCCAAAGTAAGAGATCTCAACTGGGCTTCTGGCAAGTTGACACTTCCTAGCGTGATACCCTGGTTGATGTAACGGACAAGAGCATCCGCAACTTGGAGGGGGCCGAATTGTCAGCACCTAGTCATCCAAAAAGTCTCGCTCTGTATGTTCTCACCTTCGATACCAATCGCACGCTGTGCCTCCTCGGTGCTACCACCAATATGAGGAGTGAGAATAATGTTACTCAAAGAACGAAGGTCCTCGGCCCAACTATTCAAGCTATTGGTGAAATAATCACCGTTGGCAGCCGGCTCGTTGGGGTATACATCAAGTGCAGCCCCCGCGACCTTTCCAGAGCGCATGGCCTTCACCAGGGCCGGGATATCCACAACAGTACCTCTGCTGGCGTTGATGAGATAGGACCCATTTTTCATCTGTTCAAACTGGGCAGTTGAGATCATGCCTCGTGTTTCCGGGAGATCAGGCACATGAAGAGTAACAAAGTCTGCCTCTTGTAGGAGCTTGTCCAAGGTTGGAACCTGACGAGATGTACCAAGCGCCATCAAGGTAATCACATCATAATAAATCACATTCATTCCCATGGCTTCCGCCAGGACTGAAAGCTGTGATCCAATGTGGCCATACCCGACGATACCTAAGAGAAAGGTAATTTAGCTAAGGACAACAAAGAGTGCAGCATATCTCGACCAGGAGCGTATAGACCATGAGTATTGGTATCATATAGGGCCATTTCGGATGTAGTTGCTTACCAAGAGTCTTCCCTCGAATCTCCCAGCACTTGGCACTGACTTTGTTCCATGTTCCACGATGCATCTCGGAGGAACGATCGCCCAGCTGACGCGCAAGAGTGATTATCTCAGCAATGACCAGCTCCGCAACACTGCGAGAATTGGCAAATGGTGAGTTAAAGACCGCAATACCATGGCGGGCAGCATATTCGAGATCAACCTGATTCGTTCCGATGCAGAAGCAACCAATGACCAGTAGATTCCTGGCCTCCCTCAACACGCGCTCGTTTAACTTGGTCTTGGATCGGATTCCGATAACATGCACATCCCTACATAGCTCGGAAGTCAGCAATTCAAATGTTGGTTGTGGCGCTATTGGAATTCAGCCAAGCCAGACTTACCGGATCTTTGCAATCAGCTGGTCCTCAGGCAGAGAAGTTTTGAGTGCCTCGACTTGATAGCCCTGTCCCCGAAGGATATCCTGTCCCGTGGTGTTGACATTTTCCAACAGGAGGATCTTGATATCTTGGGTATTGAATGGCTTGAGCTGCTTCGGTGCGCCGCGTTGAGCTAATGCCCCTCCCCAACTGGATGGCGGGGATTGAAATGTAGCCGTTGGAGAAGTCGACAAGTTGCTCTGATCCCAGCTATGAGAGACCGTTCTCGCTGAGGTGGTTTGAATATCAACCGGGGGTGTCATGTTGGAGGTCTTTCAGTGTAAGAACTTGCTTGGGAGAAATCGGAGGTGGTGACAATGGCAAGAGGAGAAACCGAGTGTTCCGCTGGCAAGAAATATGTATGGTGGGGTTTGGTGGTGCATGTAGAAGCCAGAGAGAGTTTTAAGTAGCTTGAAGCTGGGGCAAGGTCTTTCATAAAAGTACTTTTACTCGGCATTGGGACCACTCAGGTCAGTTACCTCTGCATACTAACTTCTAGATATGCTCCTCCGAGTCTGGCGCCGTGTCCATGCGTTTTCTGGCGCTCTCTCCGCGAATCCATACCTAGGCTGACTGTGGCGCCCCCCCCTGGGGGTGTCCATTTGAGGCAATTCCTGCAGATGGGCGCTACTGAACAAGCATTGACAACATGCGGCAATCAATTCTATAAGGCTACATATGATTGGATGAGGCCAGGTCGAATTTAAGAAGTATGCATGTAGTTTTAGTGCATGAGGCGCCGAGCAGAGCAAGCCCTAACAAGTACTTCTTTATCCTCGTTGATATTAGGATAAATTCCCGAATAAAAAATGCAAAATAATAATAACAGGTGCTGAGATAATGCGATGACCCTCGTTACAGTTGAAGAATTGGCTTACGTGTGACTCATGAACTCAAAAAAAAACTTTTCAACATGGCGTATGATCCATTGGGGTTGCGTGAGTTCTGCGCAATTTGGAAGCCAAGATAGGGAAGCATGCAATGCAAAGTGCCCCGCCACTCACTCTTTGAACTACGGAAGCTAGGAACATCGCCCAGACTGCAGAATAAAATCCCAGGTTGGCTCCGATCTGCGGACTCGTGCGTCACAGATGTTAGTCAATAAATCATCTCTCAGTCCAGGGACCCACCCTCTTGCAGCGCAGTCGCCTTACGAAACCACCAGCTCCGGTCCTCACACCGGAAGATTGGACAGATACTTACCTACCTACTACCTACCTACTTTAGGTAGGTACCTTAGTAAGGTAAAGTACGGAGTACTTAGAAGTAATTTATCTTCAATGCTGAACCCTGATAGGCCCTCTGCACTGCGAATTTTCTGTCCTCTGGTAACACGACGAAACGTTGTTACCGCGTTATTACTTTTTATCCTTTCTTCTTCTTTTCATTTCGCCATATTTCGAGATCTGATAGAGAGATACCTTTGTTTCGTGTCTCTAAGTAGCTTTGGGAAGCAGAAATACGGCATACCGCCACAACCTGATTGACCACTTGCAGGGTGCATGTTACATGCCAGAGTCCGCCGCTACACCCCTTTCAGAAGTACCGCCCCGAATCCAATCTTGACCGCATGCAGCTGAGCCTGGCTACTATTGGCCCACTACTTAGTCATGGGTCTTTGTCGGCAAAGAGGCATGAGCAAGGTGTGCCTAGTGTGTGTGCCCTGTAATTCGCAGACGCTTCACATCATGTAGAGTCGTTGCCATAATCACCACCTCAAATAATACCATGGTGCACATGACATGTATGTTTGCCCAATATCCAGCTAAAGCTTTGGCTTCGAGTGCCACAAATTGAATGATCAGAGCCCTGTGAGATTAATTATATTTCTGTTTACGTAGCACTATGAATCAATAACCTCCACCAAGATGCCAATGGTTCAAATCCAGCTGAAAGTAACCCTCGTGTTCGTGTTGCTGACAATCGGATGGGCCATCTCAGTCTAGGAGGCAGGGCAAGATTGCACTGCACGACTCTTTTCTGTGGATTGTGAAGGGCGACCGCAACAGCGCAACTAGCCGTCACTCTCGTGCAAGTAGAGTAAAAACATGTGTCAATCCGCTTACGCCTCCTTTGCGTGTCTATGAAAACAATCCAGAGCTCTCAAAACTATCACATAAACTTTCATCCCCCTACTTCACGATCACCAACTTCCATCTCAACATAGATTCGTTACAGGCAAGCCCGTCGATCGCTACATATTACCAGGTCATGCAATTGACCAAACCAGTTGTTTGTACTGGCGGTCAAGACTTTGTGATTTTTCAACTTGAAAAAAGATAAAAATATCAAAATGAGAACCACGCAACTGTCAAACCCCCAACAACATAGTTGCTCAACTTTGCTTGCACTCAGCGGCTTCCTGTTTGGGTTTTCCGGATTCATCCTAGAAAACTTTTCATTAGACCCGTTAGATAACAGTGATAATCAGCAATATAAGCGTACCTCCTCGTCGGACTCCTCGTCTTCGTCGTGATCTTCGCTCATATCGTCCTCGTCCTCGTCCTCATCCTCGTCGAAATCCTCGGCGTCCAGGTCATCCTCGTCGAAATCCTCCTCAAAAGCAAGGGCCTCGCCAGTAAACCAATCGATGGCACGAGGAATAAGCTTCTCTTTGATGTCTTCTCCAAGCTGATAATCTAACTCAAGTCGATCTTCAATATCAGCCACAGCATCTTCGTCCTCGGGATCGTCATCGTTGGGAGCTTGCGGTGGAGAAAAGAAGTTGAAAAATGATTCGGTAGGGACAGTCTTCTTCACAATGCGAGTCTGATTGGTGTCTTCTCAACTGTCAGCAATGCAATGAAAACAAATGGAATTTTCAGGTCATACTCTTGTTTCTTTGCTTCTTGGCTTCAACACGGACGGTCAAGTCTTTGCTAGGGTGCCACTCGATCTTGGAGCCCTCTGCATGATCGTAAATGAAATCACCACCGTAGCCGCTCTCGTTTTGGTAGAAGTATGTCTTGGTGATGGTCTTGTTGCTAAAGAACTCGTTCTCAGCAAACTCGAATATGAGGCGGAAACCAGGCTTTTCGAGATACTCCATGCGAATGTCGGTCAAGTGCTTCAGTGCGGCTTCATCACGATCGGTGATCATTTCGGCAAGAGTTGTCTGATTCTTCATGGCTGACAGCCAAAACTCAGGAATTCCATTTACATCCTCGGCAACATTGCCCTGCTTGAGAGCGCTGTCATCGGGTGTGCCTTCAGTCTGTTCATCTTCATTATCACCAGCCTTGACTTCTTCTTCAGTTGGTTCGACTTTGCCATTAACAATGGCAGCCCGCTTCTCGTAGAGCGGCGTGAACTTGGCGAAGTATTTCTTCTCGAGTTCTAGGACTTCTTTCTGGAACTCATCCTCAAGCTTCGAGTGCTCTTGCTGGATGCCACGCAATCCAGAAACACGGCGGCGAACAGCTGGGGGGAGTGACTCGATATAACCTGAAGAACGGCCAATGAGCGAACCCAGGCGGCCCTGTATCATTTGGACGAGCTTAGGGTTCTGGGCAAAGATAGCGGCGGCAGCAGCACGATCCATGTCCTCTGCGGCAACAGTTAGATAACCCAGCAAGTATGTTGGTTTCCAGGGTGAATTCAACCTTCTTTGATGCTCGCTACGCCAGGCTGCTGGGCATGAGACGAGATGGGCGCATTGCTGGCTGGAGTGTTCTGCGGCGTGCTAGAGGTGGGGTAATTAGTACATGAAAGTCATGTTGTGCCAATACAGATGTCACTCACGGAGCCGTCAAGTCGGGTCGCTTGTTTCTGATCGGTTCGGCCATTTTGCTTGCTGTGCGAAAACGCGGCGTGTGCTGATAGCAAGCGGGCGTTCAAGATGGTGGAAGAGCGAGGATTGTGAAGGGTTGAGGAAGATGAAGGAGGAGGAAGGTTGAGGTGAGAACCCGCTCTTTTGGTGGTTGGCTAAATTTCGGTGGGGGGGGCGACTAACGGGCGAAGAGAAAAAAAAAAATATTGGGTGTGGTCTGGCCTGGTGGGGGAATTAGCTTGTTGGGCCTGAACATTCTATCTACCTGTACCAAAGTACTTAGGCAGTGCTTAAGTAAGTCCTTGCGTTGAACACATTGGCGGCGCCGGTATTGCTAACACAACACTGATCAAATCCTCCGCACAGTGTCAATAGTGCCATCCACTAGGGGCTTCCAGAATATCCGAGATGCTGGTATGAATGCTGATGAAGGGATGGTGTGATAAGCTCCTCACCTCTAACAACCTACCTACTTAAGTAGATACCTAGGTACTTATGAATCTGCTGCTTGAGTGCTTATGTACCTAGTGTGCAGGTAAATGTCGCTTTGTGGACGACTCTGGGAGTTTGTGCGGCGATTTACTGGCCTCCAGGTACCAAGTATCGTATACATCTTGCATCATCTGGAGGTAAACACCTTGCATCTCAGCGCAAGTGCCAATGACGACTGGAACCTACTTAAGTACTTGGGTACTTACTTAAGTACTTAGACTTGTTTACTTACCTTAAGTACCTAAGTAGGTAGGTAGTTTACGTTATCACATTGGCTAGGTGCCAGCTTAAGGGGACTACAAGCAAGTGGTACCGGAGACGATAGTGTGGGACACAGAGAGCATGAAGCAAGCTCAGTATGTAGGGAAAATTACGAGCACGCAAATAGATAAAGTGCCACAATGGCTACCTCAATTGGCAGCTACCAGTTTGAGTATCATCTGACCACAACAGATGTATTCCTAACTATAGGGTAAGGATACAGGGACTCGGGCGGCAACACCACCACCAGTTGACGTTCAGTTGGCCTCTGACAATAGCCGTCTCGATCCCTGTTCTGCTGCGCTGCTTGAAGTCCAGCAATAGGCGAAGCGGCATCCAAAAGACAGCAGCCCAGTTTCCGAGGTGTAGGATTTGATGTCTGGTGGGTTGGGGCCAATCTTGGCCGGTCAATATTCCCTATCTAGGCCGGCCGGGCGGGGCAAATTTGCGCCAATCCTGTATCAGGATTTCGACACTACTGATACTTGAGTTGCACGAGTTTGAACGTTGATCGTAAAAGTAGGCAGCATTCTTCACACATCCAACCCCAAACTCACCGTTGTAACCCGGCTTCCATCCGGTCCAAGTAGAAAACCCCGTTCGAACATTGAGATATGCTACGAGGACGACCAAAGACCGAGACCCGGTGATGGATCATGACGGAGGCCCTAGAATGAACCGCGACGAAGGCGGAGCTTCAACAAATGGCCCAGCACCCTTGTATTACCTGAACTCCAACCGGAGTAGTTCCAGTGTCTTCGAAGATGTCGAAATGGCGCACGATGAGGTACCGATACCATAATCAAGAACTCAGCCACACAAGCGCGTCGAATTGACCACCAATTCCATAGCTTTACTCAGGTCCTGTTGCCGAGAGTTTACCGAGCAGCGTGTCTGCATTCTCTCATCGTCGAGCCCGTGCCGACTCAACAGCGAGCTTTACATATTACGAAGACCCCGAACGGCCAAACGACGAGGAAGAAACGGACGAATTCGCCGACCTAAGCGAATCCTTTGTCAGACGGAGCCTCAGTGATCTTGGCGATGTTGAATACGTTATCGAGCACGAGGAAGACTCTGCGGATCGGGAATACCTTGCAACGCATGATGATTATATGCTAAGGCGTTGTTCATCGGTACACTCACGGAGTTCTGTTCATGCGCGTCTTCTGCGGAGAGACAGCACTGCTACAGCAACCAGTGCCCGGTCCGAAGGGCGCGTCAGCCAAAAGATATACGTGGCTAACGAGGATCTAACCATTGTCGTGGCTGGCTTTCGTACAAGCAAAATAGGATATTTGATATACATATCCCTGTGTCTACTCACAGCGGGATTGGCATTCCTCCTGCTTCGCTGGTTGCCACGATGGTACGTTGGTCTTGTTGGACGACCCTGTCAGCTGAGAACCTGCGACTGGGTTGTTATCGAAAACCAATGGGGTGAGCTAGTCATTATTCAGGTAACGATTCAAGAATACGGCAGACCTGTCTCATCCGTGTTTGGTATTCCGGAGAAGCCTTTCTTGTTCGCGCTCGATGACGATAACGACCCTCTAATAGACCATCTCCGCTCTCTCAATTATCGCTATGTTCGACTTTATTTTCACCCGATCAAAGACAAGTTTGTCATGTCTTCTGGGTGGAAAGACCCCGACTGGACAGATGCACGACTTGTTCGAAGCGGCCTTGACAGCGACGAGATGTTGAGCCGTGAAGTCATCTTTGGTAGCAACTTGATTGATATCGAGCAGAAAACCGTCGGACAGCTACTCGTAGACGAGGTACTCACTCAGCCTTCGTTGGTACCATTGTACCAGAGAAGTAGTGGTTCCTGCTGACTTCCATCTCCCTTGACTAGGTTCTTCACCCCTTCTACATTTTTCAGATTGCCAGTCTCATTCTTTGGTCCATGGACTCATACTATTACTACGCCGCATGCATATTTATCATGTCTGTTGTTAGCATTTCTGCAACGTTATTTGAGACCCGCGCCGTAAGTCTCACTTAGACACATGTAGGTAATTTACTATGCTGACCCAAACAGACGATGCTTCGTCTTCGTGAAATTTCCAGATTTGAATGCGATGTTCGGGTTCTTCGAAATGGATTTTGTAAGACTGCTCTCGAATGCCTGTATTGGTCCTATGAACACACTAACAAGAGACAGGGAAATATGTGTCCTCCAGTGACTTGGTCCCAGGAGACATATACGAATTGAGCGACCCAAATCTGACACAGCTCCCGAGTGACAGCCTCCTACTCACCGGTGATTGTATTGTTAACGAGAGCATGCTTACAGGTAAGATGAAATAATTCTTCGACAAGGGCTGTATCTGATCAGAGCAGGCGAATCTGTGCCTGTTTCCAAAATACCTGCCACAGATCAGACGTTGCGCACCATGGACCTTGCAGCTTCTTCCGTATCATCCGAGATTGCACGGCACTTCCTGTACTGCGGAACCAAAATAATTCGAACCAGGCGACCGCAGGAAGATCAGGGCGGAGACGCGGTAGCCCTGGCCCTTGTTGTTAGAACCGGGTTTAACACCACCAAAGGAGCCCTCGTACGCTCCATGCTCTTTCCCAAGCCTTCAGGCTTCAAATTCTATCGAGACTCCTTCAGATATATCAGTGTCATGGCTATTATTGCCATGATAGGGTTTATTGCCTCGTTCGTCAATTTTTTGAGGCTGCAACTTGCATGGCATTTCATCATTGTCCGCGCTCTCGATTTAATCACAATTGTTGTCCCCCCTGCTCTACCCGCAACATTGACCATCGGCACAAACTTTGCGTTGTCACGTTTGAAAAAGAAACAGATTTTCTGTATTAGCCCCCAGAGAGTCAATGTTGGAGGCAAACTAGATATAATGTGTTTTGACAAAACAGGAACACTGACGGAGGACGGCCTGGACGTTCTCGGACTCCACATCTGCCTGCGAGAAGACAACAAATTTAGTGACCTCCTTGCTAAGGCCCCCCTGGTTGGAACTAGGGAGATGCGATCAATAAGAGAGACCAATATTCAAGCCGCTCTGTTCACGATGGCAACTTGTCACTCTCTCAGATCAGTTGATGGAGAGCTTGTCGGCGACCCATTGGACCAAAAAATGTTTGAGTTCACTGGCTGGTTTTTCGAAGAGGGAAGGCAGAGGGCTGTCGAAGGCGACGACGATGAGCAAAGCGGGCTGACACCATCAGTTGCTCGTCCGCGAGATGTATGGGATCCCCAATAACTTCAAAGGAAATTTTCAGGCACTGACATTGCAAGACACAGAATTCTATCGAGCTAGGGATTTTGAAGTCTTTCGAATTCGTTTCTCAGCTTCGACGAGCAAGTGTTATTACAAGACATTTTGGTCAAAAGAGCGGGGACATTTTTGTTAAAGGCGCCCCCGAGGCGATGAAGGAGATTTGCCGCCCAGAAAGCTGTTAGTTCTTTGCCGTCGTTGGCGATTCACACAGACTGAACCTTGATAGTTCCGCATGGATATGACGATTTGCTCTCTCACTACACTCATAAGGGCTACCGAGTGATTGGCTGTGCCACCAGGCACCTGCCTAGGCTAAGTTGGGTCAAGGCACAGAAAATGACCAGGGCAGAAGTTGAGAGTAATCTCGATTTTGTCGGGTTCATTATTTTCGAGAACAAGCTGAAGCCTTCCACAGCGGGAGTGTTGAAAGAACTCCGAGACTCAAACATTGGTACGGTAATGGTAACTGGGGACAATATCCTAACCGCCATTAGCGTTGCTCGCGAGTCGGGATTACTAGATCGGCAGGCACATTGCTTTGTGCCTCGATTTGTGCGAGGTAGGACAACACTTTCCATCTGAGGCCGCAGGCAAAGTAAACTAACGCTGGGGCTTTTGTCATTCAGGAGATGCTCGTGACCCTATGGCTGAGCTGCAATGGGAGAGCATCGATAATAATCTCTTATGTCTCGACAAAGCAACCTTGCTAGTAAGTCTCAACCCAGAAGCAAGGTTGTGACGGATACTTGGCTCTAACTCTACTGTGAAGCCTTTGCCTGTACCACCCGAGGAAGATGTTTCTCTTCCATATGATATCTGCAATCTGCAGAATTATTCACTAGCAGTCAGTGGAGAAGCATTTCGTTGGATTGTGGATTATGGCTCCCCTGATATTTTGCAAAGGGTGTGTTTCAATGCTTCTGTGTGGAAACGGAAAAAGGGACTGATCACTCTTGGACAGATGCTTATACAAGGGAAGGTTTTCGCCAGAATGTCCCCAGACGAAAAACACGAATTGGTGGAAAAGCTACAGAGCATCGACTATTGCTGTGGTTTCTGCGGTGATGGGGCTAACGACTGTGGTGCCTTGAAAGCCGCTGATGTTGGGATATCACTTTCTGAAGCAGAAGCTTCTGTTGCTGCCCCCTTTACCTCTCGTGTATTTGACATTCGCTGTGTTCTCGAAGTCATTAGGTAAGTCGCCACTCTCTACTGGATGACATCAGGTGTTTCCTAACCCACGTGATTTGTAGGGAGGGACGAGCAGCACTCGTGACCAGCTTCAGTTGTTTCAAATACATGAGCCTATATTCGGCTATTCAGTTCACCTCTGTTAGCTTTCTCTATGCCAAAGCGTCTAACCTGGGAGATTTCCAGTTTCTTTTCATCGACTTGCTACTGATTCTACCTATTGCCATATTCATGGGCTGGGCAGGACCAGCTCCGTCGTTGTGCCGTAAGCGGCCGACTGCGGATCTGGTTTCGCGCAAAGTTTTAACACCACTCTTGGGTCTCATGGCTCTCTGTGTGTTTATCCAAGGAGCCGCTTTTCTTGCAGTAAGAGAGCAGCCATGGTACAAACCCCCTAAAGTTGGGTATGAGGAACCGGATATCAAGAACTCGGAAAACACGGCACTCTTTTTGTCGTCTTGTTTTGAGTACATATTGTCTGGTGTTGTGTTGAATGCCGGGCCGCCTTTTAGGCAGGAAAGTACCAAGAATTGTAAGGGAGGGTCGCCTAGCGCATGGTGTATGAGATTTTGCATCGCTAACTTTACTTAGGGCCTTTCAACCTCACCATAGTGATGGCACTGATTATCACCATTTACATGATAATTGGTCCTGCACATTGGATGAAAAAATTAATGGAACTCAGTCATATGGACTGGGACTACAAATTATTCCTCCTGATGCTGGGATTGGCCTACCTTGCTTTTGCATGGTTCTTCGAGAGATACATGGCAATGCCACTGGCAAGGGGAATTGGTTATGCGAAGCATCGACTCACAGGAAAAGCAAAGGATCGAAAGAAATATAAAATAATACGGGAACAGATGTGGAGCTAGTAATACTATTGCATATAACTTGTACGGAGTAAATTGTCTAGACTTGGAGAGGCACACCCCATGAGGCAAGGGTCCCTTTCTCTTACTCTACCTGAGTTCACAGTGCGTGTGGCTAAAAAAAGTAACTTTGCCTCCCGAAGGCGATCGGCGATCGGTAATAAGTATTGTTGCATCCACCACCCGATGCCGCTTGACACTTCGCAGGTTCTTACTTAAGCCACCAAGGTACCTGCCTAAGTACTTACGTTATGTGCTCCGTAACACTTGAGGCATCCCATTTCAGGCCCATTCCATACCATCAACTTTTGACCCTGTCAATTACTATTGAGCCAACTGCCTCCAACATAATCTTACTGAATGAATGCAAGGTTGAGCGAGGCGATTACGAGCTCTGAACCAATCGCAGTTAGTTATTACTCCCTACAGATTGTCTCTCACTGCAGATCTTATCACGCAACATCCCCTTGTTTCCTTTTCTTCTTACTTGAGGTGCCGGATCCCTTCAAACGCCTAGCAGGAGAGACGGAAGCGACAGTTTGTAATAACACCGCCTTCATATTCAGTCAGGACATTTAAGCGAGGTGCTTCTCATCGAGAGTCTCCATCATGAACTACGGTATGATTGCATCGAGCCCCACCGCAGACTGCGATGGCTGTCACTGCGCTTAGTACATAGCGCCACGTGCAGCATGTCTTCCCAGAATGGTTTTCTAACACGCAGGGAATATTATCTCAGAATGGATTCTAGACGGTGGGTATTTGCCCCACGCTCTTATACGGCTTGGTATTCGACACCAACTTCGCCAGCGATTGGGAACTATTGGAGAAAAATCTCTGAGTGATCTGTACGAAGCCAAGATGGCGTACATCGAAAAGCTCAGGCTTCAACCTATGGCTATCTCCACGGACGCGGCGAACAAGCAACATTATGAGGTTGGCACTGGTGTTCTTGCTGCATGTTTAGGACCGCGGATGAAGTACTCATGCTGTTTGTATCCTCAAGGTGATGAGACACTTGCAAAGGCTGAAATCGCAATGCTGAGGTCCTACATGGAAAAGGCAGACTTGAGAGATGGCATGGACATCCTTGATCTTGGGTAAGCTCCGATTGCACACATCCCTTCGTTATGGACGGCCATTTGCACCTTATCTATTCGCGCTAGCAAGGGGAAGACTGATCATACAACAAGAGCACCTGCTGACGCCAACATCTTAGATGTGGTTGGGGTTCAGGAGCACTGTATTTTGCAGAAATGCTGCCAAACTCGAACCTCCTCGCATTCTCAAATTCTAAAACACAGAAGCACTACATCGAATCTGAAGCCGCACGTCGAAATCTGAGCAACGTCAAGGTAATCACAGGGGACGTCGTAGACTACGAGTTTGTTCCCGAGAGCTTTGATCGAGTTGTATCTATTGAGGTTGGTCTGCACTTCATTGCACTGAATTGTATATTGGTGTCCTAAGGCTTTTGGACTATGTCAGCTTTTTGAGCACATGAAGAACTACGAGCTTCTTATGGCCAAGGTCTCGCGAGCCCTGAGAGCTGGCGGGAAGCTTTTTGTCCACTTATTTGCACACCACACCACGCCGTACGATTACGAAGAGGGCTGGATGACGACACACTTTTTTACAGGTGGAACCATGCCCTCCGCTGATCTATTGCTTTATTTCCAAAAGGACTTGTTCATCAAGAGGCAGTGGTGGGTAAGTGGCTCACACTATTCGAAGACATGCGAGGTGCGTTCCGAACCACAATAGGCAAATAACTGCCCGGGATTTCTGCTCATATTTGACTAGCACTGGCTGTCCTCTATGCTGTCAAACAAGAAGCAGATGTGGCCTCATTTAGTCGAAACATATGGGGAACAGGATGCTTCAACTTGGTATAACCGGTGGCAGATATTCTACATGGCTTGCTCCGAATTATTTGCCTATGGAGGAGGTGACACATGGGGAGTGGCACACTATTTGTTTGAGAAACCGGTCGCTGCTTAATACAATGCATTTAGGATTCCATCCTGTGTACTCCAATTACAAAAAGACGTGGATGCTAGACCTTGTCCAACAATGACCCCAAACCCCATTGTCACATGTCGGCAGCTAGTGATCCCACGGGTGCTTCCAGCCCATCAAAACAGGCCCTATTTCATGTTTGGTTAGCGAAACTAGATGTAAACGGTATATCGAGCGACCGAGTCAGGGATGTTGGGGGAAGATCGGTCGGTGTGGACGGCATACCATCTTTCTTAGCTCGGTACATCAGCTAAATTGCACCAGCGTGTCAGTAATTGATGCGCAAACTGGGATTCTGAAGTGATAAAACCCGATTTCTTGTTTCCAGCGACTTGAGAAACTGAAGTGACAAGACATGGTGCCTTCAATGTGTGACTACTTACCCAAAACCACATCCCAGCGCCAAGAGCGGTAGCGGTCAATCGATAAATAGGAGCTACATGGGGAACTGGAGGTTTGGGAGGACCCATTGTGGAAATGTATCTGCAGGAGGAGGCTGCGTATCTTGTCGTGCTGCTGCTTGTTTCGTCTTCGGGTCAATGAGGGTGGACAGTCTGGCCGAGATTGTCAGCAGTCGTTTTCTTTGGGGATGTATGCGTCGGAGATCAGAGCAGTTTATGGAAAAGTACCTTCTTGGGGGGTTGCGGAGTCGGACACAACGCTGTCACTGTCTGCCTCGACGATTTCTCAATTGATCTCGCCGATTGGGAGCCTTGAGAGAGCCTTGAGAGTGTCTTCGGTTGAAAGCTAAAACTGCTGACTAAGGGGTCTCCTTGATCGTGACTGGTCAATGATGGTACCCTTTGGCTGGCGAACCTGGTGAGTAGCTTATTAACACTGTGCCTAATAAATGCAACCCATGCAAGTTATACATAAACTTCCATCGGCCATATGCCAGGTTGGCGCGTCCTGGAGTGGTTGAACGGCAATGCTCCGAGCTCAAGGACAGCAGCATGAAGCATCTGACTCAGTTTGTCTAATCACTCTTAAAGTTCGGGGATGAGCTCTGTTCGATCCTGTGTTTGTTACTTTGTACCGTTACTCTCGCAATCATTACATTCTGCCTGGCGCAACGACCATTCTATCCAATCAGCCTTCTAACACCATCTCTTTGGCTGGCCCCTCCCTCACCACCCGCTACTCTGGACACGCTGGCATGTGAGTGTTGTCATAGCGAGACAGCTCCAAACTCTTCATGCCCTCTCCTCCAACATTTTGTTCTCAACGCTTAGTTAACCGGTTCCGTTAAGAGTGCGCTGTGCCCCGCTCTCGCTATTCACAGGTTCTTTGATTTCGGGTTGTATTGGCCTACGCAAACTTCGCTCGCGTCCGTTCGTGAGCCATGAGAGGCGATCTATTAGCTCGAAGAATCCATTCTGATTAACACGCTATATACACGCTTACAACGCGTCCACACGCCGTCGTCTTCTACCCCCCTAGCCGTGCTTTTTTACGCGGCCATGGCGGCTGTCACAAATACCACGCCTCAAGTTAGCTCCAAGTCGCCGACTATCCGCAGAATCTGTATGCCGCCCAAGCCTTCCTGGCGTCGCTTTGTTTGCAGGTAGACTACAGTCTATATTTTTATGATATCAGTTGTTCTGACAATTCTTGATACAAGTGCGCGAAGCCGCTGAGATATCCAACTCTCCTTCTCCCGATTACACAGCCGAGCCTCTGGAAACCGACCTGTTCGAATGGCACTTTACTCTACGCGGCCCCCCGAACTCTGTCTACAGCGAAGGTATTTACCACGGCCGGATAGTTCTTCCACCGACATATCCATTGCGACCACCCAGTTTCCGTTTTACTACACCGAATGGCCGATTTGAGGCAAATCGTGAAATTTGTCTTAGTATTAGTGGTCATCATGAAGAAACATGGCAACCCGCTTGGGGCATTCGAACCGCCATCGTAGCGTAAACGTTTCCCATTTTCTATTTTTACGGAACTTGTTTCTAATGCCCCTTACAGGCTTCGCAGCTTTATGGAAACAGATGCTCGAGGACAGCTTGGTGGATTAGACACAACAGAAGAGGTTCGCCGTCGTCTAGCACGGGAATCCCGCCTGTTCAAGTGCTCTATATGTGCCCGATCAAATTGGGACATTATATCGGAATCCGAGAAACAAGCCAACCAGTCAAGTTCCTCGTCAGATAAAGTCATAATACCCACGGAGTTGAGCATGGGATGGAGGGACGAGATGGACCCAAAGAATCAGGATCGCGTTCAACAGTCGACATCAGTTGATCCATCCAAGGTGTCTCATGAGTCCGACTCGGATTCCGCTGAACTTGCGGAGGGCTTTGTCCAAACAGTGCATGCCAGCAGGACAAATCCTACTCAACCCCACGCAGGTCCATCACCTCGGGAGCCTGGATTTGAATCAGCTCCGTCTGAGAGGCCGATAGACGTTCGCATGCCTGCTCCAGGGGGTCATAACCAACCATCCAACCAAACGTTGCAGCAGCGACAAAGGCGTGGAGCCACTGCTGGTCCACGAGAGGATGGGGTGCCGTTGTGGGTTGATCGCGCAATAGTTGGTCTAGTGATTAGTCTGGCTGCACTTCTTCTCAAAGTCTTATTTGGTATCTAAATTCATAGCGCTGGCGTTAGCGGAGTTTCAAAGGGACATTATTTTATTGTCGTGTATTGTTTTCCCTTGCGCCAAGACTTGGTGACACGTAAGTGTACTATCTACCGAACTTCATCTAGCCTACCTACTAGATACACCTGGATCTTGAGCACTTGGCTAAGTTTACTACTGGAAGTCAAGTTGCATACTTGCGCAGAGCTGTTGTATTTTGCAGGGTATCATAGAGAATAAATAAGAGGAGGGGAAGAACTATGGTCCCACATATCCAAGAAAAGGATAGGAGGCCGAACTCGAGTTTGACAGAATCTGTTGACGTAGTCTCATCCTCGACGAAGCCACGGAACAGCTAGCCACCACCATTCCCCAACAGTCCACCCTACTCCATCGGCAAAGTCGGTTAGAACTCCAGTCTCTTTACCCCAGCGAACCATAAGGCGTGCCTCAAACTCATCCAAAATTGGGTTCAAAGCGCTACAGATGCCCTCAATGTCCATGGATCCTCGAGTCGCCATACTGAAACAAAACGCCCCTAGTACCTCTGACCATCGTTGCTTGTTCGGTTTGCCAAAAAAATCGATCCATTGCGGTAGTTCCTTGCCTGAATCACCCAGTGGAGGTCCCCTTTCACAAGCTACTCGGAGCAGATCAATTTGCTCGTTGTATAAATAATGCTCCGTGGGCACTGCCTCCAGTCCAAAATGGTAGTATGATTTTGGGTATTTTCGACTTTCATAATTTCCAGGCTCAAACCCGAATGGAATGTTGGGTAGATTTGTTGGAACTAATTTGATTCTCCCAGATGCATTGAGGTTCGTTAAAGCCATCATGGCACCATCGGTCAAGGAATATGGAACCCGCATCTTTCCTTCTTGGCGGAATGAAGCATCCGTCTTCAACTTGAAAGCAGCAGCGTCGTTATATTTTGAACATTGCGCCATTTTGCTCAGTGTTGCCACATATCCTTCGTTCAGCCTATACGGCCTACCACCCAGAGGTGGCTTTTTACTCTTGCAAATAATCTTCTGTTTTGTCAAAAGTTCAATAGCTTCTCTGAAGAGGGCAGATGTCTTTTGTTCGTCCCCAGGAGACAGGGTGAAGAACTTGTTTCTGATTTCCTGGACGGTGTACTGCCCATCTCCCATGCTGCATAGCGACTTGATCCATGATCTTGCAACGTCCAATTCATTTAGTTCAAGGTAGTTGTTTGAGGAATCGGTGTCTGCATCAATAGCGAAGATTGCGGGCACGGCAGTTACTGCCTCAAAACGTGAGAAAATAGAAGTCTGTGTGTGGAAAAAACGCTCGCGCCAGTCTTCTCCTGGGGATTTGGAGCTTTCTAGGCTGAAGCGGCTATTCAATGACTCCCTAGATGCTGGAAGCTGAAAACCTTCCTGGCGTGGTATCTCGAGAGTCCACCGGATCAGTCTTTGCCAATCATAATCTTGCGGGTGATCGAAGTCAATCATTGGTATCTCATCTTGCTCAAAGGCAGCAATGACCCTCTCTTGAAATGCTCGTGTGAAATTGGCAATGTAGGACCCCTGCTGCTTCCTTGCATCAGACCAAAACCTCCGCAAATGCACCAGCTTGGTATTCGGGAAGAGGACCATGAGTAGTCCCCAGTCAATGGCTTTATCTGCGCCACCAAGCAATGCCCGCACAGCAATGAAGGCTGCCATTAATTCGTCCAATGTATCATATGGATAACCGTCCGGTCCACCGTCTCGATCGACGACGCCATGTTGCGGGATAGCGATTGGCATCAAAGGACGATTGGTGAGGGGTACACGCTTTGCCTTGAACGTTGTGATTTCAAGCGGTCGGGTGTTGAAAGAATGAGCAACCGTGATGTTGGCCTGTGGGGTATCAACAAGCTCAAATTCCTCACTGCTAGAGGATGACAGAGTCTCATCTAAATCAAGAGAGGCAGTAGCATATGCTGCTTTGCTAAGCTGTCCATCTTCTGGCCACGTAAGTTCGCAGGGTACAGAGCTCGATATCGACGGCTCACCAAACAAGTTGATCCATAGGTTGTGAGGGCCAGCAGACCTGCAGGTGGGCTGTTTGAATAATTGCTCCCACGATAATTCCAATTCAAAACATGCCCGAACTTTACTCATAAAATGGTGATAACGGGTGGTATCATTCTCGTCAATTGAGCTCAGCGCACTGTCCAAGGCAGAATGTCGTTTGTCGATAGCTTGAATGAAGGATGTCCACGCAACCCACTTGGTGTCCGGCATCCACCCCTTCAAAGCAAAGCTGCTTCCAATATGCTCAAAGTATTGGGTGTCCAAATATGCCCACTTCCCATTCTGGCCAACGAGAAGTGTAGGGGGGCAGAAAAGCTCTGTGTTTGCGACCTCCTGACTATGGCCCTTATGTTCTGTGACATTTCTTTCCGACACCGGTTTGTCTTTGACTGGGGAGGCATGGGATGAAGCCCAGGTATCTCCAGCATCTTGTTCTAGAAACGTGTTTGGGCGAAGAAGTATAAACCGTATTGGCGTTTTTGGCACCATGCTTGGCTGAATTTGAGAGATGTTATTGAAATCTGGGCATGAAGACTCCTGACCCACAGGCGCCCATTTGAGCCGCTTGTGCTTCTTTTGAGTATTGGAAGCAACATCTTCCAAGTCGCTTTTCCCATCATCTTGTTTCCGTCTCTTCACCCGATCCCGCGTCTCCATTTCTTGTTCTTTTTTGGCGGCGACTTGTGCAACATAGACTGGAGCATGTAGCACGGCTACTTCCCTGGCCAGTAGCCTGCGGCCTCGTCCTGCCACCTTGTTATCGTAAAGCGGCCGATCTTCTGCCACTTCAGCCTTGGCTTCCGATTGTGGGACCGTTGTTGCATTTTTAATCGTGTCAAGTAGCC
The DNA here is from genome assembly GCA_020975405.1 of Keithomyces neogunnii. Lineage (NCBI taxonomy): Eukaryota > Fungi > Ascomycota > Sordariomycetes > Hypocreales > Clavicipitaceae > Keithomyces > Keithomyces neogunnii. The sequence continues at coordinate 3,938,165 of JAIOWQ010000002.1, read as the reverse complement.
GGAGAGATTCGGGAGAGAAGGCATCGACGCCGGGTAAAGATAGAAGCTGGCATTTAGAAAATGATCCCGTCGAGTCACGGAACACATGCCAGTGCTCCATGACAGAGCCATTTTTCAGGAGGCTTTTCACGGCGGCCTGGCAGTCGTTTTTCTTGGGAACAAACTTCTCCGAGTTTTCTAGTTTCCATGTCGCTGATACATGGTCCCGAAGTAATTTGCCACCGAGAATGACGCCGTGCTGATCCTTGATTAACTTTTCAATGAATTGGCATAAACCGGCCAGGTTTTCTTTAGACTTTGCTCGGTTCGACTTTATCTTTGCTTGTGAATTGAGTCTGTTGCTGTCTGAAATGACGGTGTGATTGTCTGCGTGTCGTGTCTCTAACGAGTCTGTTGGTTTGCCAGTTGCCTCTGGGGCCATTGAGGTATTTTGAATTCTTAGGGAAACAGCCGTCTTTGCAGTTGAGAGAGAGCTACCAGTCTGCACATTCTCTTTTGTTTCTCCAGATACGGAGGTCCGTATTTGACCCTTCGTCGGACGACTTGGACTCTGCAACATGGGAACTTGGCGTGGATGACTCTTTACTGACTGGGAGAGTAGCCCTTGGTCAGTTTTTGTTGTCGAAAACTTCATCGGCTGGTCCAAAGCTACGGCGGACCTTTTCCAGGATTTCACCATGATTGGGGGCGAAGCCGGGACATCTAGCCTATGACTATCCGTCAATCCAGTTTGGCTTGTCGCAGGGACTGCAACGGCCAGTGTTCCTTGCCCTCTATCATTGGCTACTGAGTCTATCTCAGTGTTTTCCTCTCGAGGGTTTTCGAAGACTTTGATTGAAGACAAAGGCTCTGAAAAGGTAGGTGACGTGATGTCGTTGAGTGAATCGGCGGGCCTGGAACTGTAGTGGGCTGGCTTCCTGCCACGTCGACTCAAACCCTCTGGTACAGGAATGTATTGAGGGTTGCACGATGTCTGAGACTTCTCGAGATGATATTTGAGCCCAATGTCATTCTTCCAACTCCCACCACATGTTTCGCAGGTCCAAGGTCTTGATGACTGGCCTTCTCTAGAAGTGTTGTGTGGTGGTCTGCCTCGTCCGCGTCCATGTCCTCGAATCACGCCACGGCCTCTTCCACGACCTCGTTGAGAGTTGCGCGTTGAGTGTGTGTTCGGTAGGGTGTTCACTAGGTTGTCATCCAAAATCACACCTTCTTTGCCCGTATAAGATGGATTAACTCCTTGAAGTGTTGGGGAGCTCGGACTACGCTGGCCTGAAGACTCCATGCCTGCTAGCACTTGAAGTGCCTTGCCCGAAACCCGAAGGGTGACAATATGGCTCGTTTTCTCAGACAGCGTATCATCTTCGGTCCCTGCATTTGACCAGCCAAAGCTCGTAGTTATAGCATCATCTGTTTCCATGTGTTTAAGAGTAGTCTCTCGCTCAACTTTTTTGGGTCTGCCCCTCCTTTTTGGTTCCCCCGTCTTGCTCGGTTCCTGCATCTTGGACGGTGCCTTCATCCTTTTCTGTTCTTCAGACGTAACGCATTGCTTTCTCACGGATCCGCAGATATTTGAGATTGTGCTGCCCGGCCCAAGAAACTTGGGTTTGGATGGAGGTGGTTGAAACCATTGCATGCATGTTGTAGCAACTGGGCGACCTTCCCCTTCTTTGGAGGTGTGATGCACCTCTCTTGACAGAGGATGTTGAGGAATAAAGTATCGGTATGAAGCTACCTTTCCAACTCTCATGTGTTCGCTCTTCAGTTGAATGTGGCATAGGTATGGCGGCTGCACATTGGAAGTGGCCATGCTTGTGGTCATGCTCGAAAGATATCGATTAAATGTCGGACCCAACGTCAGGGCATAGATCTCGGGATTCGTCAAGCCTGTCATTTCAAATGATTGAGCTGCCTTTACTATCTTTTGTGGCAATGGGTGGTCGATTGACCATGGAGGGGTCTTGCCTAGGCGAGAGCCATTAATCTGAGGCAAGTCAGGCTGCCCGTCTGGTTCTGCCCGCTCGCTTATACCCAACAGGGCCGTCTTCATAGGCTTAGCACCACGCTTTCCTGTGGCTAGAAAAGCCGACCAGTCTTTTGCGCCGAGGTCTCTATTGAACCTGATGCAGTCCTTGAACACCTTGTTGTCCAGCTTGGCAGCAACGTATTGAATGGCTCCACGGGAATTGAGAAACCGGCAGATTTTAGATACGATCTTCATTTGCCAGCGCATTCCTAGTACACCCAGCTTAGCCTTGAGGTCTTGCAGGCGTATAACTTGCCATTCTTTTGTTGTTGCCATAATGGTGGTGGCAAGGGCATGAAAATCCATAGACTCGCCAGTCCAGCGTGTGTGCCAGGGGACAGGATCCATATTCGCTGCTAGGATCTGATGAGACATGTTCATCTCTTCCTCTCTATCAGCAACTTGGTCATCAGTTTCCTTTGGAAGCGGAGGCGCGAATGACTTGAGCCAAAGTTTGCTAGTCTTCGTCCCTCTCACAAGAGTTGTGCGTTTCACGATATAACCCTTCTTGACAAGTGAATCTGTACGTTTCGGAACAGATCGCTTGTCCTGGTCGACAAGTCGTCCTAAATCACCTTGCAATATGCCCTGACCCCTGGTTGAGGCAATGCCCAAAAGCAATAACCACTCAGAACGAGGAACCCTTTTGTAGTTCACTGAATGGCCAGTGATTGCCTCCCACATTGTATCTTCAGAGACATTGATGCGAATTGAAAACCAGGGTTTGGGGATTGATGCATTGCTTAACTTAGCGTCCCGGCATGTTGGTGTTTGGCGTTCGCCGGGACTACCGTCCGGATCAGCATCTCTGGATATATTTTTGACCATAGTCAACACCTCATGCAGAGGTCGATCATTGTACTTCCTGCATGGTCCCACGGATACATCACTTCTTGCTACCAGCCAGTTCCAAATAGTAGCAACCGCATGTTCCGAGAGCGAATCTCCAGTGTTTCGATTCCTTGGCCCCGAGAGGGTAGCCGACTCTTTAATTTCCTTCACAACCTCATCGACAGAGCATCCTGCAGAAGAAAAAGAGTCAGCAAATTTAGACACTGTGGCGGTCCTTCCATGGAAGCTCCACAGAGATTAAGAGCAATCCTTTCGCAAGAGCTGAAGCATCAAGAGAAGGCTCGTCTGAGCTCTAAAATGACAGTACCTTCTTCGCCAGCACATGATATGAGAGTTAATAGGTGCAAAATTAGCCCCTCGAGCTCCCAAGCCATTTTGATCGAGCTGTGGATGTTCTCATATTGAGAACGGCACGGGAAATGATGACGGAAAAATGATACTGATGAGGTCCTGAGTTGTGTTGCTGGGGAGTTGAACATGCGACTAGTGTGCACGTATCCACCAGGGAGGTTTTTTTTTTTTCTACCTTGGGTTGTAGGTTGGCATGCAACGGAGTGAGTGGCGTCCTTGACGCCACTGTGATCACATGGTGGGGCTAGGTCGTCCATAGAGACGGCGGGTTACGGAGTACGAAGTACAAGCAATGATATCACTAAAGCAGAAGTAAGTACCAGACAAGATGTGCAAAGTTCCTGACAAACTGATTGCCTAGGTAGGTACACTAGTAAGTTCCATATTATACTGACAGCAGATGCCGTCCTCATCTGTTCAAAAAGAGAAATATCTGTAATTCATATGTTCGTAGTTCAAGACACCCGCCTCTATTGCTAACCCTTCTTCCTTCTCTGAGCATCAAGTTTGGCCTGTTCATGCTCTCGTAACTTTCGGTATGCCTCCACCACATCCTCTCGAACCGCTTGGAGTTCTTCTCGCCTTCGCAGGCTTCCAGAAGCTTTAGGAATGCTGTCAACATCCACCACCGCACCTCCTACTTCGAGCTGCTTTCTCGTCTTTTTGTGAAGAAGCTCTGGCGGTGCTTGAGCAACATCATGCAACCTAATTTTTGACTCCCCTCTCTTGCGAATTAACTCCTTCCAGGGATCTTCCTCTTGCTCTTTGGCTTTTCTTTTTCTAGACTTCTTGCCACCATGCGTCTCAACGGTGTCGCGCCATGTGCCATCAACAAACAGGTCATCGTAGTCATTCTCCAATTCTCGTTCTGCTGCCAGCTCGCGCTCTTCTTCTCTCATTTCTTCTATTTTGCGCTCCTCGGCTCGCCATTGATCGTAAAGCTTGTGCATCTTTCGTTCCTTGCGTGTGCGGACTACTTTGATACCAAGTGAGTCCTTGCCATCTTTCGTTTTTGTCTTGGTTGTTAGGCCGGCCACTGGTAATGCAGAATCTACTCGAGCGGAAAAGGACCTCATATCCTCCCCGGGCTTGATTCGTGGAACCTCGATTGAGTTTTCTGTGTTTGTAGGCTTGTTTTTGTTGAAGTCTCCGTTGTCAAGTCCAGATCTTGCTCTTTTGCCTTGAGCAAAGGCCATGATTCGCCTGAAAGCCCGCGGGGCATCGTTGCCTTTGGGATTTTTTCGTTGCACTTTTGCTTTGGGTTGATCCGTTGGCCGTTTGAGTATTTGCTTTTTTGAGGAAACTGGAAGCGGGAGAGCGTTTTGTGACGGTGGCAGATCAAAGCTACAAAATGGTTAGTTACAACCATCTGCGATGGAAGGAATGTGGCTCGTGAGGCATACTCGTCGTCTTCGCCTCTCTTTCTCTTGTGCTTGTGAGGCATTACGTCCAAGCTCGGAATCGGGACAATGTCGCCGTCTAGTTCAGTTAACTCGTCGCAAGATATTCCATCCAGCACTTTGCCGAACGGGTGCACAGAAGCTGGAAACTTGGGCTTCTGGCCTCAGCCGAATTTTCCAAGGTTAGTTGCAAAATCTGGGCTTGGCGAGGTCCACCGCACTGGCGGCCCCCCACTTGCCCCGCTCTTCCCGTGCCAATAACCCTGCATCGTTTGCTCAGCCCTTGCAGACCGGTAGACCTGCATGTGTGCAGTGTGCAACAGTCCATAATATAATATGATATCAACAATCGATTAAGCACGAGTAGAGATTGCGAGGTCCGGGCAAAATATCCTGGTAACATGGCCCTGATTGAGCAGCCTGTTGTCGGATCCCCTCAAAACCCTGGCTGTCCACTGAAGCATTGCACATAATTAGGTACCCAGGTAGCTCTAGATACTGCAAATATTTAGTAAGGTCATCTAATAGCGTGGTCAATGTTATATCGCGAGTGCTCAACCCCAGTGGACAAGTCGTCGTAGTATGTCTATATTTTATTAGTTTGGGGTGGGCCTGCGAGTCAGACATGTACCAAACAAGTATGTCTTGAAGCAAGCGAACAAGAATTTTTTGAAAGTTACCACCAGTCCCAGCACGCATTCAGAGAGAGGCCTCAGCTTCTTTTTTCTCCTTTGAATGCTGTGAAGTGCGGAACGCACGCACCCTCTGCTTCCCCATGCTTACTGTACCGCGGCTATCTGATACCGCAGGCAATCTTTTGGTGCTCTCAGATCTAGTAGTTCATCTTGAAGGACAATGTGCGTACCATGTCAACAGTGCTGTTCAAGGCTCATATGCAGATTCCCTGCAAATCGTAACTTCAATTTCGAACAACAGACCCTCCTGATTTTAAGACTTTTGCCCTTTGGGCCCAGAACTTCTCGGAAGAAATGAGAGACTGGCTAATTGACAATCAATCCAGGTCTGGGAGTTGACGAGGGCCGCTGGGGACTGCAATGGACCGCCAAAATTTATATCGGATATGCGCGTTTAAACTGTGAGATTGGAGGCAAACCTACATCGCATAACATATCCCTAGACAAGGGTTCGGCTAGGTAAGTATTGTACCTGCTTTGACTTTTATGAGCAATCATGGCCGCGATGATTGATTCGCGGCTGCAAATCCACAATTCGGGGAATTACCATGCACCCTGACATACAGCACTTGGCGACACTGTACAGAAAGAGTGAGGAAGTACAAGATGCAATATGTTATAGTGCCGTCTTGATGTAACATATTGCAAGTGATATATTGCGCTGACGTACTGTATATGCAAGGGCTAATACTGTCTGGCACGTTTCCGAAACCAGAGGGTGCTCTGGGGTCCGGGGTCGGGTGGCGCCAGGTACAATACTAAGGGGGACAATGCGAAGCTTCCCCGCGGGCTGGATGCTGCGCGACCACAAACATGACACAAATTGATGACGAGGACAGATGATAGGCGTAATTGCTTCAGCTGGTTACCATGCATGGCTGGACTGCACCATGAAGAGGCGAGAACAATGGGGAACGGGGCTTACCTGACGGAGCAATAGTTTAGAAGCTAGTTGCATCTCGTGGAGCAGCCTACTTGTTTTGGTTACCTCGATCTCCTCCGCAATGGCCTCCGCTGAACAGAAGCAATGAACAATACCAGGTGCTGATATTGTCCGCCACCGTGGGGAACGCCCCGGACAATATATCGCCCTCGGGCAAACACCTCAATATCGTAAGACAATGAGACAGATACTGCATATATAAGAGTGCGATTGTGCCTGCAACAACTCTACAAGAAAGAATCAACAATCTTACTCTCCAAGTCTCAGCAGTCCATCACAGACAGTACATTACTTACATTACTTTGTTGAAAATCTCCCGAAACCAACTCCTTCAAACATCCTTAAAGCATCTTTAAACATGGCTTCCACCAGAAACGTCAACCAACAGCTCAAGGCCGCCCCCAAGGCCGCCCCCAAGACTGCCCCCAAGGCTGTCAACAACCCTGAAGAAGCTGCCCGATGCGGAGGCTACAGTGGCTGCGTCATCATGTAGATGGCTGATCAACAAACAAATTCACAAGGCTTGTAGCCTGATCTCTGTTCTCTAAAGGGGAAATTTTACAAACACACCATACAACGCAAAAAAAAAAAAACAAGACAAAGACACCAACTGAAAGCAATGCGAAACAAATACGCCCACAAATATGGCTGGGGCTGTGGGAGAGCAGCGCCTTGCCCGATATGAACACGCAGGGCATGATAGCATTTTGTTCATATTACCTTTTTTTATACCCCCTGATTCTCGAAAAACAACATGGCGTTGTTTTTCGGATGTTATTTCGGTCTCCTTCGCTCCACTTTGAGAAAGGAGTTAGTTAGAGATGATAATGGCCTCCTTTATGCATATGCACAGCCATATGTATGCCTGAGGAGAGTCTGTAGAATATTCTTTTTTCTACATAATATGATAAGATATCTACGTTTCAACGTCCTTGGCCCAGTCCAACAATACTTTCTGTGCAAGTTATCATGTGACAAGGCTAAACGTTGCACAGGACTCGGAACGACATCACTCTGTCGCTTCGATCGGTATCAAAGTAGGAACTGGGGTTAACATAAAAGCACCTATTTGGGTGCTTAGGTAAGAGACAGGAGCTCATAGATTGGTCTATCGAGAGACAAGGATGGAGCAAGATTGCAATGATTTCAGACAAAATCACAGAATTGTTAGAAACAGGTGCTGTATAACAACTTTGGCATTTGCACTAATCAGGTAAACATAACGCTTTTTATCGTACTATTAACTCACGCCCGCAATATAACCATGACATGAATTTCCAGAGTTGGTCTTGAGGCAGGATTGTGTGCAGCGCCCAAGACTTGCCTGAGGTATGACTGACCAACAAAATACCTCCCTATTTTACGATCCCAGCTCGTAGGCTGCATATTGGGCCGGCTGCATGAGCCACCTCACGGCAGTGTGGCAGCAGACGGAACAATAGTCAGGACGACAGACCAGTAATAATAGCGCTCAGTTATTGTAAGTGAGCAAAGGCGTCGCTCACTGCGATAGGGGAGTGAGCACTCACGGTGGTCACTTCGGAATTAACGAGCAGCTATAGCATATAGGGGGAGATCTAATTTATTCGCCCTATAGATAGTACTACAGTTCCTAGTTAGTTCTCAACATAATCATTCACCACGATCATCTGGTTACGGTTTACAATCTATCACAAACGTGACATTCACCTCTCAGACAGGTGACAGCCACAGGGAAAAAAAAAGGGTAGGCTAATAATCGCATTTTTAGCAATTATTAGGGCGGTTATTCATTACTATAGGGTTATCATGCCAGGAGGTAACATCATACTTACCCTCAGCTACCTACCCTACGGAGCTCATATTCCGCACAAACAGATGATTTTGCAGGTATAATATTCAGGGTTTGCTTTGGGGTAAAGATGTGCGACAACTAGTGTCACTGGTTGACCCAGGCACAACCCTACTTCGCAAGTACCAAACTTCACTCGACCAATATTCAGTTCCAGCTTGGAAAGTGTACTTGAGCCGTCAACGTCAACGGAGGTGATACGAAGCCTTTCAGACTTCAGCTGGGCTTTTCTATACGCTAGCTTAGGAGCACGGGTGGGCCCTCCAGCCATGTGGGCCATCTGCCAGGGCGGTGAGGGTGGAGTGGCAGAATCAGAAAGTTTTCGATCATCGCAATTTTTGGATAACCAATTGCCACACTTAATTTTGTATCTGTTAACTGCCACGACAAAGAACAGAAACGATGGTCACCAAAAGCAGATTGCGACTTGCAATTGCCGCAGAGAAGGGGGTGGATTTTACAAAATTAAAACAGCAAAAGAAGTACAAAGCAGCTCTAAAACATAAGGGTGCAGCTTCAGTTGGTGGGGTGCTGCAAACGAGAAGCGGCGACGATGAAGATGAAGATGAAGACGAAGATGAAGACGAAGACGAAGACGAAGACGACGCGGATATCGAGCGCGAGAACGACGAAACTGAAAAGGTTTTTTTTCCTTTAAAGAAGGCATTGATCCTGCTTGACTGAAAAGCTGACACAATTCGCAGCTGAATCTCGAAGCCGTAGACGAAACAGACACGTCCGACTCCGAAATCGAGATGGAGGAGAAAGTTGTTAAACCAAACTCCAGACAGAAGACCACTAAAAAATTGACCCAAAAAGCCGAGGATGAAGATGAAGATGTCGAAGAAGAAGACGCAGAGGAGGAGGACATTCCAGTTTCAGACCTGGAAGATCTAGATGACGAGGACAAAGAGGACTTGATACCCCATACCAGACTTACGATAAACAATACCTCTGCTCTGCAAGCCGCCCTCGACCGTATCTCAATTCCGACAGACAAAAAGGCGCCTTTCGTGTCCCACCAGTCTGTTGTCTCTTCTGTCAACACTTCCGATTCCATCCCCGACGTCTCTGACGACTTGCAGCGCGAACTTGCATTCTATTCGCAGTGTCTAGATGCAGCCAAGGAAGGCCGCAAAAGACTTCTAGCGGAAGGCGTACCATTTTCTCGTCCAAAAGATTATTTCGCTGAAATGATCAAGGAGGACGCCCATATGGAGAAGGTCAAGGCTAAGCTGATTGAAGAGGCATCCGCTAAGAAAGCGGCTGCCGAAGCACGCAAGCTGCGGGACCTGAAGAAGTTTGGCAAACAAGTCCAGGTGGCCAAGCTTCAAGAGCGACAGAAGGCCAAGAAAGAAACCTTGGAGAAGATCAAGACTCTTAAGAGAAGTAAGTTGACTCCATTGCTGGTTGATAGTATCGCTGCTAACTTTCCTCTTCACTATGCAGAGCGCCAAGAGTCAGGGAATGATGTGGGCACCAACGAGGCAGATCTTTTTGATGTCAGTGTTGATACTGAGCTGGCCAAACACTCTCAGAGGACTGCCTCTGGTCGAGGCGGTCCCTCCGGCCAAGGCATGAACGCCAAACGCCAAAAGAAGAACGAGAAGTATGGATTCGGGGGCAAAAAGCGCCATGCAAAATCTGGCGATGCCATTAGCTCGGGAGATTTGTCAGGTTTTAGTACAAAGAAGATGAAAGCGGGTGCAAAGGGAAAGCCAAAGGCATCACGGCCCGGTAAGAGTAGGCGCAAGGCCATGGCGTCAAAGTGATTGTATTCATAGCTCCATAATTTCGGACATAATCCATCTTGCAGATGCGCATTTTGTGTGTCACACGTGCTTAATCAAGCCGGTCCTAGGGCACACGGTAGATGGAAGGTTCTGCAAAAGCAATGAAGTTTGCTATAATCCCCAACACGGAGCCCACTGGCATTGCTGCACAAGGTATCAACACGAGTGCCGTCATAAACCTGGCTTGTGAAGCCTATGAGCTAACCATTCGCGTGTGGACGAAAGTCATGTTGTCAGTTTAAAAGGGCATCGCGTCAGAGGCTCGAACGAGTCAAATTGATAACATCATCATGTTATTGCTCCATTCATCTATGATTCAAAGGAATATATAAGAGATTCTGAATAGCCCTGCCTCAGCCCACCTATCGGATACTGTTACGTGCGGCTCAAGTCCGCCAAATTTCCATCTCAACGTCCCTTCCCACTTCGAAAAGGAAAAAGACCTCATCGATATAGGTATTTAGGCCACCATTTGAAGTCATTTTCCTGAAGCGCTGTTCTGACAGAGAGTCATGACCATTGGGCCCACGTGTCTTCAGCCTTGGAGAATTCATCTAAGCTAACTGTAGAGCTAGGCCAATATTGCTTGGAGTCAGCCTCCAAGGAAGGAGAAATTTTGCTCAAAATATGTTCAGATTTCTGTTAATCCGTCGGCGCATTCCCCATCTTTAGGTTGAGATGAGTGCTTGTGCAAAAATCGCCACCCGTTTTGATTTCGTATTCAAGTTTCATATGTTGCAATGTCCTTTTACAAGGAGTGACGAAGCTGTGTGTATGAACAGCTGGCGCATCAGGTCAAGTCGTAGTGCAAAGAATAAAGTCGATTGTGATGAAGCTAAGAAGTTCAACATAAAGAAAAAGACAATAGGACGTCATGCTAAAATGCCATTACTCCACCCAGGACGCCGTGAAAACCCGTGGTATCGAGACAAAATGCCGTGCGCTGATCAAACGCTTTGCTGTGCTATGCAGTTGCAACCTTTCCGCGGACCATTGAAAGAAAACACGATGTATAAACTGATGCTCCTGGCTCTTGCTTACTGCGACGCGGCAACACACCAATGACGATGGAAAGCCCATGCGCTTTTCTGGCATTCTTTGCTGCAGTATTTGGTGCGGCGACACCGGCGGCACTTGGCAAATTGCCTTGTGTACTCTTCCCACTTCCCACACTGGTAATAAGCACACTGTCGAATGCCGCCACGGGTATCGTCCTTGCGGCAGAGGTTTCGCATAACAACCCCGGCCCAGTATTGCATATCAGTGCTGTGATATCGGACAGTAAACTTTTCTACAAGAGGAAAAAGGTTGAAGTCGTTGGGCAGTAGGTACTCCTCATCGGAATCATCGGAATCGGTTGTATCAGGTAGCTCCTCCTCCCCATCGAGAACAGCCAAGTTCACGCCCAATGAAAGTTTTGGCACCAGGTGGCTCTTCTGGAAGTACGACCGCAGCCCACAGTACTTGGAGACGTACGCCAAAAGTTGCAGGGACATCAAAACATCCTCTTCCCGCGGCATCACAGCCAACATTTGTGCGGTTGGGACTACTTGACGATCCAGGAGGTATCGTGGCACGGTCGCGTTCGGTGCCGGCTGTTGAGGTGGTGTAACCATGGCCGGCCGGCCTGGAGAAAGCCCCATCGGAGGCACCTCTGTCGGATTGGTCGTGTTTCCAATACTGCCGTCTATGGCATTACGATGAGTAATGTTGAAAGTGCCAGGGTCTTGATGTGTTTCTGACACTGTTGGTGTAGTTAGTTCCAGTGATGAGCCTGCTAGCATGCTCTCACCGTCCTCCATAGAGATATCTTGTATGCCGACAGCTGACTGGATTTCTGTTGTACCGGCCATGTCAGCGTCGGGCGATTCATCAGACGGCATGCTGTCGCCATTCATGTCGTCAGTCTCAACCGTTGACATCTGATGTCTGATAGATGGCCTCCTTCGTGGCCGGTCTGAAGCGTCTAGTGCAGCTGTCGCCGCCGCCGCCGCCGCAGCAGCAGCACTGCCCGTTGGTGCAGGCCTCACGTTCGATGAGCGCAACTGCGATGGTGGAAGCGGCGTGGTGGGTGAGGTTGGTTGGGATCCGTTGTCACCCTGATGGCCGAACAGAGCCATTGATGCGAGACGATCCGAATCGCGTACAGGCCGCACAAATCGGTCAATATTCTCCATTACTGAAACAGGTGCAGCTAGAGGCTGTAATGTCGACCCGGTTGAAAGAGAATTGACGGGACGATTGTCGCTGGCTCGGAAACTGTGCCGATGGCGGCTTGCAATCGTCGCACCTCGCTCTGGGGTGGTTATGAGGACTGCTCGCGATGCTGCTGTCGTAGGCTCGACGTTTGATTGTGTAGTTGTTGTCGACGGTCCAGCGTAGCTAGTGGTCACATCGATGGAAGGAGGGGGGCCGTGACGCCGTGCAGACCTCTGGTCCGGCTCCAGACGTGTAGACCGACTGGTGAAAGATGATGGCGGCTTAGAGTTATGGTGTTCATGACCTCGATGACGACGATGGTGATGTTCGTGCATCTGTTTCTGGCTGGCCTCTTCAGCCTTTTCGCGGCATTTCTCGATGATTTTAATGTAATTGTCAAGAATGGTAGCTATGACTGGCACCATGTCAGCTTCGACAACACGAGTCCGCACGTTTTCGGTTCCTCGGACGCCAATATTGACCACGCATTGGAAAGCAAGATTCCATTTCCACATGCCCATCATATCCTTACTCCGGCCTTGCTTCAGAATGCAGACGAGACGTTCGATACCTCCATCAACAGTGAGGATATCGCGAATTCGGGCCGAGGAGGTGGTCAGATACGCAAGGTGGTTGAGAGAATTGATGAGCGGCAACGTGGAAGTGCAGTCGAGAGCTCGACGGTCATACAAGGCTGTTGTAATGCCGACCGACGCCTTATTGACATTTGGGATGCTGAAGTTCACTTCCCTCATCTTGGGCAACGAGACCCCGTCCAAGGGGCGAGACAGCAAATGGTTGCAGACAGGGGGGCGGGGTTGAGGAAGCGCCTGCGGTTACTTGGGGATGTGCGATTAGGTTGCCCCTCTGGTTGAGGGGCTCGAGGGTATGTTTTTAAAGCCAGACTGTTTGTCCTGATGTCGTCGAGTGCAGGACGGTGATGGGCGAGGAGTCGAAAGCACAAGCTGTTGGGGTAGGCAAGCTGACAGAAGTCTGATGATGTGACCGGAGTGCCCGAGTGGCGGCTTTGCTGCTGGGCAGGCTTTGGCAGGCAACAGAGGGCGGCGCAATACCGTAACCCACACGTGTGCAAGCAGAAGAATACTGCTAGTTGGGTTTGATGAGGAGAAGATGTTGGAAATCAAAACAATAATAGTGTTGACCCTGCGTGTCGATGTCGAAGGATGGCAATGGCACACCTTGGCTTGTGGTGTTTCAGGCAAAAGCTGCGTGAAGGCAAGGGAGGTGGCGGCGAAAGGGAGCCTGGACGCCCAAGGAAAGAAGGAGCCTGTGGCAGCACAACGGCAGGCCGCCGAGAAAACGGATTCACGTAGGGATTGACGTTGCAGTCGTAATGGTCGTTGACGCGAGATCGGGTTTGTCGAAGAAGCTGTGCCAGGAGCGGTGTCTTTCGGACTGCCGACAGTTTGTAGATGGCGCCGTGGCCTTGATGCAAGAAACGGGGTTGGAAGGGGTAAAGCAGGTAGGCAGGCAGGGAAGGGGAAGGTGTCGAAGGTTGGTGGAGGTTTAGAAATTGGGACTGGCCACTGGCGGCCCAGACACGAGACCAGCCCATCTCCTGGTTTGCCAGCACAGACCAACCAGGGCCATTGGCGAGCTACGCAGCCCAACTACCTACTTTAGGTACTTAAGTAATTACTTACTTAAGTACCTTAGGTAGGTGCCCAGCAGTGGGGATGCGCACGCTGTAGTAGCATGGATGGGGTCTAGCCCAGTGCTGGTTTGGCCGTTGGTCATGAACTGAGGATTCTACAGTTGACGAATAGCAACCATCCAAGTTCACTCGAGGGTGGTAAACATCAGGAAGTGTGACTGGAATAACGTACATGGTGCGGCTGGACGTTGACGCACACTAATCTGGTCAGTGTTGTGAAACCTGCTTAGCGGACTCAGATCATCGTGACAGCCCCAAGTCAGCCCCCCATCTGGGCTGGGAGTAGGTTTTCTTCTTCTTTTGCAACACGAAGACAAATGTCATGGGCATGACATTGGGTTGCATTGTTGTTTCTCTAGCTTCGAATGAACAGTCAAGTATTTCCGCAAGTACGTTCTCAGTGGGTGCGGGTCCTATGAGCCCAGAGGACTTGTGGATGTGTTGCTGTAACTTGCAATGTCGTCAACCATAGCACTACAAGTTCGGAACGTGAATATACACAATTAACCCACAGCAGTGATCAACTCCCTGACCCAGGCACACCTTCGTTGATGTACTAATCGAACAATATGGATCATCTCACAAGGCGCGGTGGCGGGTAGGCCTGCGGGCCCTACCATGAAAGCACCACGGACATAGGAATCACCTTTAAAACCTGCAAGCGCGCCCCCGTATATATGGAATTATCATGCGAGCTAGACACCCCAACCGTCAACCCATTGGGACGAAATATCTTGGAATTTACCGCTGGGTAATCTGAACACCCAAATTGTTAGGCATGTATGTCACCCCAATGCCTTGAGGCATAGAGCCGAGACTAAGAAGCACCTACAGTGTATTATTAAGGAATGAGTACTGAAAAACCTTGCCCTGATCCCACGAGTTTCACCCCGGCGGTTTGCTACACGACAGGGTAGTAGCGGTAACAGGTCTGGGATTCATGTTTGGCTCAAACATTCCTCAGCGTTGGTATGAGCCGCACGAACAAACGTTTGGAATATCGCAAACTTTGAAGCGAAACTGTCCACAAGTCTACACCACCAGCAAGATGCTGTGACCTGCTGTTGAAGGTCCCTAAAGCCCGACCCGTCCCTGTAATAAGTTATTATGACGCAACCCCATCAATGCACCCAGAGCTGAATATGTGCATGGCGAAGGTTAGGTAGCCGCATCTGGCCGCTGTTTAAGTGGTGACCCAAGTCTACTCGCATAATAATGACTGTTGGTATGCCCTCGAGGGAGACATGCAGGTCAACATCGCCGAAGAAGTTTGCCCACATCCGCAATTTACAGAGTCGCACCAAGCCCAAAATATTAACGTTGGCAGCCTGGCAAGGTTGTCACTAGCTGCGGCAGCTCTGAACTGTTGCCCATTGTATCTGTCCACACATGAAGGCAAGGTCTCAGGTAACGAAGATGAGTGTCCTGAGCATCCCGTGCCGCCCGCAAGAGAAGCACCATCTCGAACCCGGGGACTGCCTCATGTCGCGCAGGATAAAGAGCACAGCCGTGAACCAATATGGATCCTATCAGGTCCTCGGCTAATTCCACAGCACAGAAACAGAAGTGCCTACGCGGGTGTGCAAAATATGGACTGTATTTAGGTTATCGGAGAAGTCATGGTTTAAGAAGCACTTGTGCGCGTATAGTCGAGAAATGTTGCGCAAACACAGAGTTGTTAGCACAACATGGAGAATATTTTCTCGAACGGTTTGTTACCTAATGTGTAATCAGCATAAGTAAGAGCAACTAGAATATCAAATAAATGTCTTACCGCGAAGGCCCAGCTGCCTATGTTGGCTTGATCTGAACATTGGCTGTGTACAGCAAATCTCAATATTAGTGTCTTCACTTGGTAAACCAACGAATAAAGAGAACATTGCGAGATAGGTCTTGATATGCCTTGTTCTAGAACGAGGCAGTAGAGCGATGCTCGACACAACCAGTTTGGCAACCGCATATTCTCGTTACTTGCCAACAGGGTCAAATATAAGCACTGGATCTTGCAGTAACTCAGTCGCCGCTGATTTTGGCATGTCGAAAGTACTTCATTCCCACCCACGCGACCACTACCCAAACCCAAGCCATGACGCCTGTTAATATGATAAGTGCTGGATAGTACCCGACTATCGGTAATGTCTCATCATTTTCAAGCTCGGGAGGTGCATATGGCGTCTTTCCTACGTCCCAAGCCCAAGTCCATACGTCCAAGCAGGACCCCATGCCAATGACAAAGACGAACCAGGTTACAGTCAGGACAACCCATCCCCACCACTCAGTTTCCGAATAGTCCCAATCAGAGTCGTGTGGAGGGAGAGCTGTCGTGGAAATGCCGCTGTATGATAAAGGTGACTTTGTCTGTTGGAATGACCTGCGTCGGGGGCCAGTTGTACGTTTTGTATAGTAGGAATCAGATCCCGATGATAAAGACACATTGGAGTGTGCAGGACTTTGGGTGTGAGATATCTGGAGGACGTCATCCTCGTCGGTCGTCGAATTATAAGAGCCTCGTTGTTCTCCATCTCGGTCGCCGTGACCCGCATGTGCCATGGAGCTTGTCCCTGACTGGCGTGAGGTGCTTGAGTCCTGGAATGGCGCGTCACTAGTCTGAGGTGTGAAATCGGACACCTTGAGCCCCAAAGCATCTCGTTCCGCGTGTATCATATTCGACGTTGTGCTGACCGCTTCTGACTCAAACGCTGTTGCGTGCGAGGTGTCAATTGTCAACAGCTTACTGTCCCTGCTTTCTCGTTGTGCGCCGCGTCCGAGTAGCGCTACCTTCCTAAGGGACCCGCGCCGGCGCCGAGTCCTTTGCTGTTGCATCACAGTAGCGGTTGACGACGACACAGTGGTTGTCGGCTGCGTTGCATCTTCTTCATCAGTGTCTAGACGCAACTTACTCTCTGCAGATGTTCTCATGAACGAGAACTTGGATAACAGACCAGATCTAGGAGATGCTCCGCGATGGATTGATGATGATTTCAGCTCGTCGTATTGTGCAGCGTCGCCCGTGCCATGATCCATCGTGCGCGGTGCTAAGGTGTTCGGAAGGTCGCAGTGAACTTGAAAAAAGCCAAGTCGCGAAAACTGCTGGTACAAGACCGTTGCACGGAAGCAAGGTTGCAAAGAGTCTGTTGCATCCAAGCTAGTCAAGTGGGAGAGTTGAAATGCTTTGGAAGCACAGCTTGGTAGGGTACCACGTGGCGGCGAAAGTAGCACTTCCTTCAATGTTGTGATGCAATGGCCATGTGAATAATGCAAGCAAAATTGCTCGAAGTCTTGCAAGATATGCCGCAATGTTAAAGTTCGAGTCAACAAGATGAGTCCATTCAGCTCCAAGGCGCCCCAGGCCAGAGGCAGGCAGGAAAGTGTACATGTGGCTGGTGCCACCTATCAAGCCCCTGACACATGGTTGTTGGTAGGAATGGACCTCTATCCATCCATGTCTCCATGCACATTCAACCTCACACCCCACCTCATCTTTGCCATCTACACGTGTCACATCAGCTGCTGTCCACGAGCAGCACAAACTCTCATGACGCGCCGCCACTATTAGCAAACCTATACACGAATGAAAGCAAAAGTGGGTACGTAATACAAAGGCCTCTGGAATTAAGCTCACTACGCTACCGACCATTTTACAATCATCATTGCGATTCGAAGCTTGCCTTTGGCCGTTGCGACCTGATAATTGAAAATCTATCGTATCTCACCTGCGACTGAACCGGAAGAAATTCATACAACTGGGGTCTTATGGAGTCAATCGGAGACGACAACCCCAATCAGACATCTGCCCCTCGAAGTGATTCTTTGCCAACCGTAATAGTCGACGACACAGATCTGACCCCCCGGAGAGACCTTGAAGACCCGACTGCACGACTTGAGTCAGGCTTCCTGGCACCATCAGCAACCATGGCGGCAGACGACCAGACAGTAGACATGGCGTCCAGTCCTGCTCCCCATAACCCATTTAATTTCCAAACCCAGGTGATATCCACATCACCTGTTAAGTCGGTATGGCTGATGATGCTTTGCCCCTCATCACTCGCTCTGAAACTAACATTGTACATGGATGCAGAACGTTGGACAACGCCGTGGCCATAGGTACAAACATAGTAGCATCTCGACACAGCATCAAATATTTCAAGAACCGCCTCCGAGACCGCCACCTGTGCTTCCAGCTTCATTACCAATTCCAACCTTAGCAGAAGCGTGGAAGAGCATGCACAGAGACCAACGCACCAGATTGTACTGGAGCATGTGCCATTTAACAGTCGCCACCTTCCTCTTCTTCAGATCCGAAGGATCCCTCTCTGGGATGGCTTTGTCTCACTTGGTTTTCTTTGACGCAGGCAGCGCCGCTGTGTGTGTGGTCGTGGAAGTACTGGGCAATTTTGAAGTATGGCGACGTAGCAGCATTCGGCATCCCTTCGGGTTAGAGAGAGCCGAAGTACTTGCAGGATTCGCCATGTCTATCTTTCTCCTCTTTGGAGGGTTCGATCTGGTATCGCACAATCTCAAACACTTTCTGGAGACGTTAGGCAACCACGAGGCTCATCACGAGCATAGCCACGAACGCCTATCTGCCAGTTCCATTGACCTTGTCGCTGCCGTTGCTATTATCAGCACGTTGATTTCAGCATACGGACTAAAAAATCATTCTCGCATTGCAAAGGTCATGAGAGTCTCTTACTTGGCTGCCCTTCCAAGCATCCTTTCCAACCCGTTTCACTTCCTGACATTGCTTTTCTCCTTCGTTGTTGCACTACTGCCTCTACTCTCTATTTCTCTGTATACATGGTTAGACAGATTAATTTGCGCCGCCATCTCACTTGCCATGTTTGGTCTTGGCATGCGAGTTGCAATTGCGCAAGGTTTGATGTTGCTTATGTCCTATGGTGGAACTAGTGGAGACTCTGGGGTCACAACTTTGTTGAAGGAAATCGAGTCAGACACAGCAATAAGTCGAGTGGAAGAATCTCAGTTCTGGCAAGTTCACTATGGCCTTTGCATGGCTAATTTAAAAGTCAATGTTGTAAGAGGCTGCGATGAAGTTGCGCTTAGCAAACTGAGGAATCGGATCTCCTCATTGATTCAAAATAGACTTGGCGAAGGATATGGGGTGGGCGGCCATACGCGTTGGGAGGTAACGCTGCAAATTCACACCGATGGAGTCTCTTGAGCAATCTCTTGGCTGCTGATTTCAGAATCTCTTGGTCCGCTTTTGGGCATATGTATATATCGATGTAAAGGATGAGTAGCCTGTTTAGCCCACCCCCTCCTCTACTGCCCTACTATAGTCAACTATACATGCATACAAAGATTGAGCAACGATATCTCAATGGCATACAAAAATTCAGAGGGGAAGCGACGGCAGGCGCCAACACTGTTGGGTTCAATGTACAGAATATTTGAGAAGGGTATCCTGGGTTTGGATGTCACCCACGTGCCATCGGGCGGGTATAGAAGTAGCAGAACTGAGAAGAGAGCCTCCCATTCAACAATAAATGACCAATACCAAACCTCGTGAAGGCAATGGCAGACTTTGTCGGCACATGTTGCTATCGAGGGAAGCCAAGCTGTTACAAGGTGTCAAGGCTGCTCAATGGTATGAGCTGCAGCACCCCAACTTCGGCCACAGCTTCTCTTGATAATGCCAACAAGTGTCTAATTCTCACGTCCTAGACTTAAAAGAGACCCCATCTACCCCGTTTTTTCTCTCCATCTTGTCCGCTCCCGCCCGTCAATCGTTCGAGTTCCCTCTTCTCTAGCTGCCTTAAGCTGTCCATTTTCTCAAGAACAAGTTCCAGTAGCTCTTTTCTGCGGATTAATTCTAGATGTCGACGAATCTTGGGGTCTTCCTTGGCGAATTTTTCTACTTGATCTTCACTAAGGTGGCGTCCTAAGCGAAGATCCAGCTCGCGAGGGAAGTTATAGTAGAATTCTGAGAGCAATTCCACATTAAGGAAAAGAACAGCCGTCGAAGCTAGCTTTGAAGCTGCGGCATCCAGAAACACTTCCGGACAGTAATATTTGTTTTTGACAGACGCGCATTGTTTAGACTTGACGGCCAAGAGTCGCATCTTGATAATGTCTGCGCGATCACGAAGAAAAACGGCCTCACGTCCTATTTGCCATTAGCCCAATATCGTAGACGGCGAGGAGTACTTTGATAAAGGTAATAGGTTAGTAGCGAACCTTTGGTGAGGAGTGCGGCACTGAAACCGCCTGCGCCGCTTCGACCCTCCCCTTCGACCACAATGTCACCTTTTCGGGCCTTGTCAACGAAATTCATGACTTCCCTCAGCTTTCGGCGGCCGCCCAGAGATGACTCAAGACTGCTCAAGGCAGCCTCACAATCAGTTAGCTCCCTCTTTAAAACGTCTCCAACGTGTTGTCGGCCCTGAGCCCATTCTCGTTCTTCGACATCAATTTCAAATTTGAAAGGTTTGATGCAGTTTTCGACTTGATCGCTAGTGCTATAAAACCTTTCATTAAGAATAGTCGAAGCAGCTTCCAATATGGCTTGGCGAGCAAAAGGGTGCGTTGCAAAGTTGGAATTGTTGAGCAGCTGATCAACATGACTCTGCAAAGACGAAGCCACAACAGTGGTGGATAGGCGTCCAACCCCAAGTTTGGTGAGTGCCGAGGCCGATGCGTCAAGCTGGCGGTGCCAGTAGAGCGACGAAGCATCAGCTTTTGGGAGGTCTGAGATGTGGTCAGGCTCTACTTGAGCCCGCGACAAATCCGTGACAGGTTTGTTCCAGTACCTGGCTGCCAAGAGATCGAGAACTTTCTGATCAAGCTCGCCCTTCAGCAGCTCACGCATTTGTGGCCTTCCAAACTCCTCTGTAAACTGCTTGAAAGAGTGCTTGAAAGCATCCAAACTCTCGGCGAGATATGACTCCGCGGAAAGCGGCCGGTCGTTGTACTGCACTTTGAACTCGTACGTGGCTTCTTCAAGCTCCTGGCGAATGGCATCGCTTGTGCTCTGTAAGCTGGATGACATGGTTTGCTCCAGTACATGCATCAGCTTTTTGCGCAGTGTTGTCGTCCCGACATTGACACCAGCCTCTGGTCCAAACTCGAGAGGATGTGATGAAAAGAAACTATTCTCGTGCTTGGCTATTGCCGAGGTCAAATTTGCTGGTCCCATTTTGAATAATCCTTGTGCGGGCGGTGCCTTGGAGACCACTCCGACGTAGCCTAATCGGAGAGGATATTGTTGGTCATTCAAGATAGCGGCTCCACGGGTTGGATCAACCAAGTCCATCTTCGTGACAACGCCAATAGTTCTCTCGCCTCTCGGGTCAACTCGGCGAGAGGCCCTCAAGGCAGTTGAGTTGGCGAGGTCCACATCAGCTGCCGAGATTGCGAGAATGACGTTTGGAGCCTGGATGTACTTATCACACAACTCTGAAATTTTTTGCTTCAGCTGAAGTGGCTGATTTTGACCGACAACTTGAATGTAGCCAGGCAGGTCGATGAGAGACAGATCGGGAACGTTCGGAGAATAAATGGTGAGGTGAATGGGATCATCCGAAACACATTCAGAGTCTGATACGGCCATGTTGAGCTCCGTGAGTGTTCTTTGGATGGAGGAGAAATCCGAAATGCGTCTTAGCCCAAGGTCAGGGAACTCTCCATACTCCTCCTCCGAACTGGGTGTATTGACAAGTGTGAGCTCTATAGGCCTTCGAGTCACCATGTTCGAGCCCTTTGGAAGAAATTCGTGCCCGACAATTGCCTCAAGGACGGAACTCTTCCCCGACGATTGCGAACCAATGACAACGATAGACGGGAGTGTCAAAGAGCTGGACTGCCCAACTTTTTGAAGAATGGTTCTGATTTCAATCATTTTCTTTGTGAGTATCATCATTTGATCATCTCTTGCAACTTCCTCCACGTCCCGTGGATCAGACTCCGACGACTTTTCATAGCCATAGGCTGCAGCAGACGTGCCGACAGCCACTGCAGCGCCCGCTCTGCTATGTTTTGGGTCGTCGTCGCCACCCGGTCCACCAGAACCGCCGGTACCAATATCTTCATGAATTCGGAGCATCTTCTTGAACCATTCGGGCGTCTCAACCTGCTCCTTCGTGTTTTCCCAGCCTTGACGGGTCTGCGCTGCAACATCCATTGCAGTATCGAATATACTGGTCGCCGTAGCAGTAACCGTGTCCTTGGTTGTATGGAAAAGCTCGATAGCGTAAGTACTTGCCTCTGCAACATATCAGAATAAGTGTCATGCGCAACGATCAGACATTGCCAAGTAGAGAGGAACATACGGTTTGCCTGATACTGAACCCAAGCAAAAGCACCAATCGCCAAGCCCCCGAACATTGCGGGTATTCTGGCAAACTTGACAACTAGCTTAGGCAAGAAGCGGGCAAATGATGCATTCCGGGTAATGACTGCATTATGAAAGGAGTTGCCACCAAACCACATGCGTCTTCTAGTCGCTCTAATGGACAGATCTGCTCGCAACAGACCTCCTGTAGGGAGGTGGTGTAGTTGTCGAATGACACTGACAGATGCGCGTCGCGTCGCTGGCCGCAAGCCGGCAGCAAGAACCCGTGAACTCATTGCGATAAAATGTGGCTTTGTGGACGAGTATATGAATTGCGCATGCGGCCCTTGGCGGGGCCTTCAAGCGAAAAGGTCGATTCAAGCCTGGTGTTTGGCATTCAAAGCTCTAGTTGTATCCTGTTCACGAAGCAAGACGAACAAGTTGATGGCATGGAAGTTAGGCCAGTTAGTTATCTCAGACCAGCCTGCTTGGTCCACAGTATGGCGCCGACCCCTAGACCAAAATAAACGGGCCAAGACGCCACATTCGCGAACCCGACTGTTTCAACTATTATCAGCACGTGATCACCTTTATCGGGAAGTTTTCTAACAAAATTTCTGGCTTTGGTGGGACTCATTGAATGGATGATCATAGCCACAGTCCGCACTCGTTGCTCGTGTCGCCGTTATGGCAATTCAAAAGAAGCACGGCAAAGGCCGTCTTGACAAGTGGTACAAGCTTGCTAAGGAGAAAGGCTACCGTGCTCGAGCAGCTTTCAAACTGATTCAGTTGAATAAGAAGTATGGGTTCTTGGAGAAGAGCAAGGTCCTTCTGGACCTTTGCGCTGCGCCTGGTGTGAGTATTGCCAATTTTCCCGAACTAGAAGAAAGCTCTTGACTAATATTGGCGACCAGTCGTGGTGTCAAGTTGCCGCCGAGGTAATGCCTGTGAGCAGTTTGATCGTGGGCGTCGATCTTGCACCAATCAAGCCAATACCCAGAGTCATTACCTTTCAGAGTGATATTACGACCGAAAAGTGCCGTGCTACTATTCGACAGCATTTGAAGACATGGAAAGCTGACACTGTCTTGCACGATGGTGCGCCAAACGTTGGTACCGCTTGGGCTCAGGACTCGTTCAACCAGGCAGAACTTGCTTTGCAGTCCATGAAGCTGGCAACGGAATTTCTTGTTGAGGGTGGCACTTTTGTTACCAAGGTTTTCCGATCGAAGGACTACAACCCGTTGTTGTGGGTGTTGAACCAACTGTTCACCAAAGTCGAAGCTACCAAACCACCATCTTCTCGAAATGTTTCTGCTGAAATTTTCGTCGTTTGTAGAGGCTTCAAAGCCCCCAAGCGTATCGATCCTCGGTTCCTTGACCCTCGATATGTTTTTGCGGAACTAACTGGGGCAACGCCAAATAACGAAGCCAAAGTTTATAATCCTGAAGTTAAGAAAAGAAAAAGAGAGGGCTACGACGAAGGCGACTATACACAGTTTAAAGAAGTGCCTGCTAGCGAATTCATCCAGACAACGGACCCAATTGCTATTCTCGGATCTTGTAACAGACTCACCTTTGCTCAGCCACGCAACGGTGATGTAGCTTTGGCCGCGTTGGACAAACTTCCTGAAACCACGGAGGAAATCAGATCGTCTTGCCAAGATCTCAAGGTTCTTGGACGAAAAGATTTCAAACTTCTTTTGAAATGGCGCCTCAAAGTGAGAGATATTTTTGGGTTTTCGACCAAAGAGAAAGAGCCCGGGGAGGATGCAAATGGCCAAGAGGTGGCTGAGGTAGAATCGATGGATGAGGAGCTTCGCATGCAAGAGGAGCTGCAGAATATGAAGGATAAGGAGAATTCAAAGAAAAAAAGAGAACGGCGCAAGGAAAATGAGAAAAAGCAGCGCGAGATTGTCCGCATGCAGCTCAATATGGTTGCGCCTATGGATATTGGTATGGAAGAATCCGGTCCCATTGGCGAGGGCGCCATGTTTTCTATGAAGTCTGCAGATAAGTCGGGTGCCTTGCGGAGACTTAATCGAGGCAAAATGGTGGTGGTTCCAGATCAAGCTGGGGCCACGACTCAGAATGGTGTTGATGGGTCAGACGAGGCAGAAAGTGAGAGTGACGACGAAGAAGACCACCTCGAACGGGATCTCGATTCCATGTACGAGAGCTACCGGGAACGCAAGGCTGAGGCTGATGCCAAATATCGCGCCAAGAAAGCCAGAGAAGAACGTGGCGATGACGAATGGGAGGGTCTTTCGGCGGATGAGGGTAACGAGAAGTCAGATTCTAGCGACCTTGAGGAAGAAGAAGACTCCTCAGATGAAGATGATGAAGACCAACCGACACGAAGCCTTCTAACTGATCTCGACGACAGTGCACCACAAGCAGATGGATTGTCTAAAAGGGCCGCTGCTTTCTTCAGCCAAGACATCTTCAAAGATTTAAATGCAACCGACAAGCATGTTGACATGGGCGTTGACAAATTAGCTAACGGAACCGCGGTCGAGGCGAAGTCGTCCAAGAAAAAGCAATCAAAAGAAGTAGACGCCAAAACGTCGAGAAAATCTTTCCACTCTGAGCAAGAGGATGATGAAGAAAACAGCGAGTTTGAGGTTGTGAAAGTCTCTAATGATGACGACTGGGAGGAGGAAAAACGCCTCCCGGATGGCAAACTCGGTACGCAAGGCATAAATTACCTATATACACACCTTATCACTGACAAAAATTCTTTAGACATCGACATCATTACTGCCGAAGCAATGACGCTAGCTCACCAGCTGGCTACTGGGCAAAAGACTAGCTATGACGCAATAGATGATGGGTTCAACAAGCATGCATTCCGTGACAAAGATGGCTTACCAGAATGGTTCATGGATGACGAAGGCAAACACGACAAACCACACAAACCCATTACTAAAGCAGCGGCCAATGCCATCAAAGAGAAACTCAGGGCATTCAACGCACGCCCCATCAAGAAGGTCCGAGAAGCCAAGGCAAGAAAGAAGCTCAAGGCTGCCCAGAGGCTGGAGAAGCTCAAAAAGAAGTCGGACATGCTCGCAAATGACGAGGGTATGACCGAAAAGGAAAAGGCAGAGAGTATAGCCAAGCTGTTGAGCAAGGCTGCTCACAAGAAGCCAAGCCAACCAGCCAAGCTGGTGGTTGCCCGCGGCCTGCACAGGGGAATCCAGGGAAGACCAAAGGGCGTCAAGGGTCGCTACCGCATGGTAGATCCGAGAATGAAGAAGGAATTGAGAGCACAAAAGAGAGTCTCACAAAGGAAGAAGAGGTGAGGATTAGACAGTGTCGTTTATGTACATTTTTCATGAATAGCGAATCTATGTACGATCCTCCTCTATTGCTATATCATCATTCGTTAAGTGACGTTGGACGGCATCGTTTCCCAGTGCCCGAACAAGGGAAGCCATGGGGTAGATGGGCCCACTGTAGTCCATATCATACCTACACATGCATGTTAGCAGTACTCATCGGCGAGTTCAACACAAGAGTACTAACCAGTAATTAATGGCAACGACAAATCCCTCACCACCGGGAATACTAGACTGACTCACTTTGTGATACCTATATTTAAGAAGAAAAATTAACAAAATTCTTGGCAATTTTTTTTTTCCCAGTCAGGCGTAATTGGTCAGGCTTACCACATTGCAGGCAAATACAACATGTCTCCAGGGTCTAGAGTAATACGCATCGGTCGCGCATATTGGGAGAAGGAGGTAGCGTTTGTTTGCGGATCGTCTGGGTCCCAAGTCACAGAGGGCACCGGATCTGCACCTCCATCCACGCGAATAGCAAGCCCCGTCCCGTCCCGCACGTAGGTAGCTGGTGTAAGCAA
Organism: Keithomyces neogunnii; assembly: GCA_020975405.1. Lineage (NCBI taxonomy): Eukaryota > Fungi > Ascomycota > Sordariomycetes > Hypocreales > Clavicipitaceae > Keithomyces > Keithomyces neogunnii. The sequence goes on along the minus strand of JAIOWQ010000002.1, from coordinate 3,912,248 downwards.
AGTCTCGTTCATGCAAGGATGACACACCGGCGGCAACAGAACGAAATGTTTCCTGCCGATAACTTGCACAAATATGTTCTCAAAGTTATCTTTGTGGGTTGCCGTTACGGATCTTGAATTCCCTATCCACAAGTTTATGGCCTCGGGTTTTTTTTGGAGGGCGACGCGTGCGAATGGGATATCTTTCTGTGCATCCGGGAACAAACACGAGTACTCGTCTCTGAAATTGTCATTTTCTGCAGCCTTTCAACATCAACCAGTAAGGAAATACTGTGTCTTTTTGCCTGGTTACACCAGCCCAGCTGGGGAAAGAGGATACTGACGTGTTTGAGCATATCGCACCTCTGAGTTTGGAGGAAATAGCTTGTCCTGTTCCTGCTGTACGACGTATGTGAGGAAATCGTCGAACATTTGAAATTCCTCGTAGGGCTTTGACAGAACAGTAACACCATCTTTTGGCGAAAATGTCGGCGCGTCGGCATTGCTGAGCGTCAAGATCAGTTAACAGCCAGGCTGACGAACAATACAAAGCTAATAGGAGGGGTGCTGAATCAAGAGTATGGAATCGTTTCACTTCTCTTTCAAACCAACCATGAGTTTCAAAGAAAACGGCTGCATACGAACCCGTGAGGGGTGACTGCCACGTTCACAGTCTGACCAGCTAGGGCTTCTCTCAGGTATGTCGAACTCCAGTTGCGGGTAGCTTTCCATGATGATGCAGCACCCCGAACGACAAAAGGGGTGTTCCGAGAAACATGTCGCATAAATTCTAGTGGGCTAGGCTCGGAATCAAGCTCCTCAATGGAGGAACTGTTGAGTTCGTTGAATGTGGTAATTGCATCCTTCAGCGCACAGTCAATTGGTGATGTGGCCATGTCGTGAACTGATGCGCTAGTTCACCAGTACCCTTGACGGGTCAATGTATAGAGAAATATACTGCTAGTTGAGACTTCACACATCAAGCCCCCTTAGACCGCGGGATGAGACTCGACTCGAGGAGAGTGCGGGCAGTGCGAGGTGTATCTGTCTCGTTGTCGCATCCTCGATCCATCAAATTGCCGCCCTTGAAGTTGAAATAAGGAACATTGAAACTGTCAGGTGGGGGCGGAAGTGGGACCCAGAGCACTTGGCCTGTTGTCAGGCATGTCATGTCATTGAGCGCTGGATGCTGACTGCATTGTCTGGTACGGAGTACTATCATTCTAAAGTTCTCCTTGCAAAATTAGGTATCTGGCAGCTTCGATGTTGAAAGCCTACCTACTAGGTATGTAGGTAGGTACATACTTGAGTATTTATGCAAATGCTCGGATTATTTGACGCTAGTAGAGTACTTGGCAAACATTACAGTCTCATCCCAGGTGTTGCATGGTCAAAGTGGCCCAGACCAGATGCATGTGCAGCCCAAAGACACAATTACCAACCGTACCTCAATACTGGAGGGAAATGAGCAAATCGTATTGTGATCGAGGGTGGTACTGGGTAAAAACACGTGTCTGATGCCCAAGTTTGCGATGGACTGGCCAGTTCAATTGATTCTATGGGAGCCCTGTCAGACTGTAATATTTTGATCCAGACTGTTTGCACCGGACCTTTTGCACATCCGCGAACGGCAGACCGTAGGTAGGCAGTGTGGAACTTTGCTGTTTGACAAGTCTGGTGGGTTCTGGCTGGTGGCAACTTGCCAATCACCACTTGGCGCTAAGACCAGCGCGATTGGTCTTCGGTCAGAACATTGAAACCTTGCAGCCTTCTTCCGCCATGGCTTTGCTGCAATGGTTCGAGACCAACTAGATCCATTCATCGAGTTCTCATTAATTCACCTCGAGCTGGTAATCCCTCCAATCTGTCGTGTTCGATGCTTGATCTGGCCCAGGAACGCCAGCAGCGGGTCAAGCAGGAGTGGATTCATAGCCCTTGTGTCACCCGAAGCCAATGGGCTAAAACTTTCCGTGTTGATTTCAAGACCACCAGACACCACTCTGTACATTCCCTCTGGACACATCGCATCTTGCAACCCTGGATACCAACAATCTCCGTTTCATGTCGATGGAAAATGCTATCGGCTGCCTCACGACGGCCCGAGGTCCCGGCCAACATGCGTAAACTGTTCAATCACGCCAACGATTCGTGAAGCACTCAGAGGCTTCCATCTTCTGCGCCCGCCATCTAAGTCCGCTATCTTCTATTTCATTATCCTTGAAGTCTTCGACATCCGTGCAGGGTTTGAAGTTTTTCTGCATAAGGCGACCGGCGACCTTCTTTGGAGAGGCGCGCCTGGCTCCTTCCTGTGCTGTCCAACGACATCAAACTGCCGCCATGATTTGGTACTTGCTGTATCCAGTACGCGGGTATGTCTGAACCACTTGAGCAGCCATTGCTAATGGGCGCTTCCCCTTTAACAGTGTCTCCAGCCGGGATGCCCTGCTTTGATCATCTCACTGACACGATTCTAGGACCACCGAGCCGCCGGATCTTGCTCCAGAACATGTGCTTCGTAGTTGTTTCGGCCGCTATGGGCGTTATGTTGCGGGCCATGTCATTACCGCTCTACTCATCTCAGCAACTGTAGCGACGATTCTCATCTACCCCATTCCCTATCTATTCACAAGCGACTTTGTCAATGGCGCATCGTATCTGCCTCACCACGTTTGGACTGTGGCCCAGCCACTTACCTATGACATTGCGGTGGAACCGGATCTCATCATGAGGTCTATTTGGGTTCATTCTAGCTATATGGAAGCTATTAATACTGACTTGCTTGCATCCGCCCTGGAGCTTCAGGACGAGCTGCTAGGTGAGACCAGGAACTTTAGTCCCCAGGGTGCGGCACTCAGCCCGGCCAGTCACCAGAACCATGGCCGCTTGTCCTTGGCCCATCGCGACGCCCTGCACGTTTCCAACGGCATCACAAACCAGTCATGGTTTTTCCACTCGCCGTTGTTGTATTGGCATGGGTCTCGAGACAGCCTACTGGCAGACCATGACATTCTTTCGACAATTAATGATAGGAAAAACCAGTCGAATTTTGCCAATACTACGCTGCGCCACTCTGTCGTCTTCAGTGGAAAGCGTTTTGAGGACCGACGATTAGTTGCAGCTGATGCCATTGTTATTACGCTTCATTGCTTAGGGGACTCACCTGTCGCCCAAGAGTGGGAAAAAGGTGCCATGTCACTGCCCCAGAAGGTTTCGAGCAAGTTCGACGTCTACCCATCCGACGGAAGGTATACAAGGAGTCAGCTATATGAATTCCAGTTTCGTCCGATATCGGTACAGGATATTCTCAGCCTGGCATTCGCGTATGGCTTTGCTGTGCTCTACTTCCTCATGAGCCTGTCCAAGCTACGAGCGGTCAAGTCAAAAATCGGACTCATCATAACAGTTGTTACGCAAATAGCTTTTTCCATCATGTCAAGCTTTACTGTCTGCGCAATATTCAACTTCGACTTGTCCCGCATCCCGCAGGCGGCGTACCCCCTTGTCGTATTGTCCATGAGCTTGGAGAACATCTTCCGTCTAATAAACGCCGTCATCCTAACACCTTCCGAGGATAGTACAAGTAACAGAATCGGCTATGCATTTGGTCAAACTGCCCACACAGCTCTCGCTAGTTCGCTGCAAAATGTCTTGATTCTTGCTGGCCTGTCTCGTGTGGTGTCGCCGGGGGTGTCAGCATTCTGCGTGTTTGCGGCAGTGGCCATCATCTTCGACTTCTTTTATCTTTCTACCTTCTTCTTGTCTGTCCTTAGCGTCGATGTGAGACGTATGGAGTTATGTGATGCTCTGGCAAAAGCGGCTTTGCGACAGAGCCGACGCAAACATCATGGTGGCAGTCGTGGTCCATGGACTGACGGTCTTTTTCAAAGAAAGATTGCCTGGTCAACTAGGATTGCCGGAACTGTGATCATGATTGGATTTGTCATTATTGCTCAGTGGCATTTTTTCGGCGATGACAACATGTTCCGCAAACTGCTGCGGCTCTACAGAGGTGCCGATAATACCTTGCTCCGAGCACCGGATTCGTCCCATTTGAAAAGCCTCCATCAGGCTAGGAGTCATACCTCATGGTTGAGAAATCAAGATCACGAAACGGCCAAGGAAATTATTCGACTGGTCAAACCCGAAGCCTACAGCTACGTAGCTAAAGTTTTCGAGCCGCTCGTGTTTGTTAAGCGAAATTCGGATAGAATACCACACAGCAAGGAACCCACACTTTTACCAGCCGCCTATGACTTTATCCACCACCAGCTTTCGAGGTTCGTCGTCATTGTCGTCGTCATTGTGGCAGCTCTTCGATTGCTTATGAATTATCTGTTGTGGGGTGACGATGCTGGTCTAACAGACCGAGAAGGGCAAGATGACGTTTCTACGGTATCCGTAAAGTCCCTGGGGGATGGCCATATTCTCGACGTCGCTTTGTTGAGCAAATCGAAGGCGGGACACATCGTATCGGTAGGTCTTGATAGAGTTGTCCGAGTTTGGGACATTCGGAGAGGGGGGAATAGCTACGTCGTTGCCGATGGAAATGACGCTGAGCTGTGCCCTTTCCCTATACTGGGATTATCGATTGATGACAAATCTACCTGGCTGGCTCTGCTATCGCCATCTAGAATATCTTTTTGGAATTTGGCTGAGCATAGATGGGCACGGCCAGTGCCATTGGAAAGGTGTCCGCAACGGCCGGCCGCGCTCTTCTTTGACCCCATTTCGAGCGGTGGTGGGCCGAGCATCACATTGGTGCATTACGATGGCACGCTGGTCCAAATCACCGCTGACACAGAGGTTGCGACTCACGGCCTTTCTATATGTTCTGAACCATTGGCTCTTGTTCGTGTTTTGACTAAGAAACGTAAGTCCAACTCCACCACTCACCTTCCTTTGGCGACGAAGCTCCAGTGCTGACCCGTCCGCTAATAGATGAAGCGGAGTTGTTGACGTATCTTGCTATCGTCTTAAAAAACGGACAGGTGTACATTGGCAAGCGCCGAGGGTCCTCATGGCATGCCCAGCTTGAGAAGCTGAATCTCCCCGATGCGAATGCAAATCGAGTCTCACATATCGTTCCACTGTCTCCCCTTGGTTTGTTAGCCTTAGCGGCAAACAATTGTGTCTACTTTGTAGAAGCTGAATCAGGCGAGGTGGTTAGGACCTTTGAGACGGAGACGATGATCCCCAAATCCCTCCAATGCACCTATTCTGGCCCAAAGGTCTCCAAAATAGGATCGCTGGGATTGGAATCTCTGACATTGTGCTACGTTGGAGTAGACACGGGCGACTGCGTGATGCAGACCTACGTTCCAACAGATGACTACGAGGCAATTTCCTTTCGAAACTCCATTTCAGAAACCAATAGCGACGAATTCAGCTGCGAACCAACGAAGAAATTGAAGAAGAAGATCAAGAACCCAGGAACCTGGCAAGTGCTCGCGGATGGCAGTGTAGTCGGTATTCGACTAGTGCTGCAGAACTACAGTCGGCCCAACGCCGTGAACGCAGGACTACGGCGACGACGCAAGGCGGCGGAAGACCGAAGTCAATATTCTTTTGCAAACTGGGAAGTGTGGGCGAGTTCCCCTTGCGTTAAGACAGACTTGGAGGAATGTCGACCCCTCTTCGAGGTTGGAGATGAGTCAAACCACTTGGAAGTGTCAGATTTAGGACCCAAGGTGTCAGTCGGACTGCGCTCTGTTGCCTTTGCATTTGGAAATGTCATCAAGCTGGTTACTTCTGGTCCGCTCGAACGCTATGGCGCGGATGCTGAGAACCAGAGTCCCGAGGGTTTGATGAATACGGCGAGTAGACGCCGTAAATTAGGACAACCTGGCAGGATAAGCGCGCTCAGTTGATAGGGCCGTGTCCATGAAGGGCGATGTTTTGGTCAAAAAAATCTTTATTTTTTCGTGTTTGTTTCTGGCTGTTATATCAATGCATCATAATATGGCTGTCTCTAAATTTTAGGTGGGCAGGGAACAGAGTGTAGTGATGTAGTAGGTTGGCACCAAGCACTTAGCTTTCCCCATCTTCTCTGCGATGTCATGTACTGTAAGTATTTACGGCCAGAGAACCGGACTATTAAATATTGTAATCAGCCGTCATACTGGTGTCAGTGGGCACGTTAATATGGGGACCTAGTTCCCGTTGTCTTCCAAGGGGGCAAACCTTATCGTCGGAGAGACAACTAATAAACATGCAATGGGTATACATACACCCCTTGATGCAGACAACTGGCGATGCCATGTCCAGAACAATGCGGGCTGGCCTGGCCTAGGTAGCGAATCCAATTGGTGGCCAAAGGAGACGATGCACTAGTAAAGAAAACAAAAAATGGGGGAGGCTGGGAAGTCAAAGATGTGCCCAATCAACACGTCAGATTGCTCGAGGTGGTGAAGGCTGAGGCATTGGGTCGCATAAGGTGAGTTTGGAGTCTCTGGGACATGTGCCGCGCTAAGGACCAGGCGGGTGACGGACACTAGACGGTGATGGCGGCGGTAGGCCTGTGGAGGAGTGACGGTCAATACTGGCACTGGCTTCAATGGCGGCACACAAACATTAAGTCGTGGCAAGTAAGGGTTGAGCCAGTGCCGTCTGTCTACTTTCTTCCTTTCTTCTTTATGCATCTACGAGTCTCCTGGCGCCGATTGGCGCACGCGTAGGAATATCCAGAGACGAGCCAGAGGGAAGGCGGACGCCAGGCAATCCGACTCAAATGTTGCTGGCAAAGTTGCCAACGCGATCTCCCATCTCTGGCCAGTGACTGGGGTGGCGCGTAATAATTACGTTCATCTGATCTCGGCGGGTACACTCCAGCACTTTCGAGGAGTGTTCAGCGCCTACTTGTACGCTGCGGACCCACGGCATTTGTTCAACGCCCGCAAGCCAATTTTTGGCCAGCTGAGCTGAACAATCGGCTGTCCTCCACCCACCTGCCTTCCGCTTTCTCATTCTTTCATCATACTCGGGTACGCAAGGCTTATCATTGTCATTCTGCTCCCGGCGGAGTGCTTTGATGTTTGCCTTCCCATTGGCCTGACTCCCGAAGCTGCCAACACACACACTCTCTCCAAGGGGCGAGCTTGTGGTGGTGGAGGATTCTTAGAGCGGCTGACGCCTGGACCTCACGGCAACCAACCCGAGCTCCGACCTCTAAAATCGAAGCGAAGCTGCCAATGCACTGTCCCTACCGATTATCTCTCCGTCTGTCCACCCGTCAACTGGCTGTGGTCCGTGATCTGTTTACATTCTTTATTGGTGATAACATTCAAAACCTCCAAACGCCAGATTCCGTCTTACCGCCGAGTCGCAACGCCATCTGTGCCGTGTCTCTCGCAGCCGTTTGATCCCAACCAACAGCTGAGGTTTTGGTGACAAAGGCGATTCTCACTCGGGGAGACTGTTCAAAGCCCCGCAGGCTGGTACCTGAAGGGAAGCTTCAATGGCTCAAGTTGCCACTGCTGTAAGTTGTCTCGTTTCTCACGTCTCAATTGTATGCCTCACCCGTCGTCCTCTACGCTGCCATGGCGTCCAGATTGCCTTTTCCATGGACCAATTTTCGATGGCCTTGGAATGTTATCCACCACATATATGCACCCCCGAGACACTAGACCAAAATTTGCAGCCACTACTTATGCACAGCGCGAAGCCCTAACTTTTTCTCAAACCCAATAACAACACAAGTACACGTCGCGAGCCTTTTCTGGCTCGTCGTTGTTTGTGCGCGATCTGCCCCTTTGCTAGAGGAGCACGCTAGTTGCAACCTCGTTGTCAGTTGGGCATATTCTTGTTGGTCCCCGATTGATTGCAAAGGAGCATCAACGAAGGTTCAATTGCCGTTGCTGCTACACGCTGTCGTACGTTACAAGTGTCAGAGACAAGTGTCTTTGCGGCACATCAATCGATATGCATTTGAGGACTTCTCCGTCTTTAACCCCCACCAGCTCCAAAATCAATCTAGGAAGTGTACGAACCGAATATCTTCCTCTCATGCACACTATTCCGATGCATTTGCTCTTGATGACATGCGTCGTCAGTAATATTCATTCATTCGGTCGAGCCGTGGCCTTCACCGCCCAATCCCCCCTGCAATACCAAGCGAGGTTAATCATAGCCTGACCAGGGTGTTGACAGGGAGGGGATGAAATCGAACTTGGCCGTTTGATTTCTCCCTATCACGGATGTGTTGTTCTTAGTATTTCCTGCCCAAGCCAACCTGCTCTCCACTGCTCCTTCGTCTCCACGATTGCTGGTAGATTGTTCAGGGTTTCGACATTGGCAGGAACGGAGCTGGGAGATCTGGCAGACGGGTAATAATAACCCTGGCATGACATGTGCGGGTAATTTCGTGGCGTTGGACTTTTATAACACCAGGCATCGCGTCGCTCCGCCAGTCTCTTCTTCTTCCATGGCCGTTTATGTCAGGCCCCGGGTCGTTCTTGCAACTTCACTTTAGCCTCCAGGGCGTCGATGTTGGAGCAGCCAGCGTTGTCCCTGCCCTCACAGCTTCCAAACTCTACTGGTCCTGACCAAAGTCTTCAGGAGCTTGCTTTTGCGTTAGTCGTCACCCCTCACACAGCCAATGATGATAGTCGTCTGAGATAACCACTACTCTCCTTTGGCTCTCGAGGCACTTCCAGCATTTGCTCACATCCGCTCCCGTCTCCAGCCCTGCCTGCACTGCTCACTGCCCTCCTCTGCATTCTCCCAGATGATCCAATCACGTCACGCCAGCTGTCAAGCTCCCTCCCACATGGGCTGGTTCTTGTGCCTAGATCCTTGATTCTGCCTTGGTCCTCGCAGCACTGCCGCCGAGTATGGCTGGCTTGTCGTGCGAGGCTGTTCTGTGTCCTAGGAGCCACCCACATGATGTGAGTTTTGTTTTCTAACGGTGATTTCTCTTAGAAGCCCGTGGAGGGACATATAACCCAATTTGGCACCTCTTTCGTTCAATCGACTCGAATTGCCAAACCACCAGTCAGACAGCGTGAACTTGGCGTGGAACAAGGCACAACTAGGTGTCAATGTGACTGGATGGCGTCATCAGAGGTAGACCAGAAATTCCTGGGGCGGCTAGCCAAAGCCGTCGCGAATGACAATCCCCTCCTGTCGAACATGCTTTACAAAATCCTAGGTCTGTCGATCAATCTCGCTCATCAGCTTGTGGCAGCCAAGAAGTCTCGTCGACCAGACCCTGCTGCTTCGCCCTCCTTTCTGAAGCGTGTATTGCATATAATATGGCTATCCCGGGAGGGTTTGGTCATGCTTCAGCAATACGTCATCCCAATGGTGGGCAACTACGTCGAGTTGAAGGTTTTGGCTTATAAACTGCGCGCTAGTTTCCACCACATCTTTGTTTTATTCCACAATCAGCCCCCTGTCTCCAACATGGCCAGCTGGACCCCAGAAGCGAGAGAGGCGGCATTTGCATCGGCAGCACGAGTAGGGGCGGAAGATAACAAGGGAGACGCGTCCGACGTCGATGTTATATCAAGATCATCGTCCGTTCAGCCTACCCATCCTTTGGAGGGCGGTCCCGTTGGACCGCCCCCTGGATTTGAGGCTCAAGTGGCCTTACTACCACCATCATTTCTTTTACCGGAACAAGACTATCTTCCTACAGCTCATCAGCATTTCCAGGATGCAGTTAAACTTGCCGACGAACTGCTCTGGGGCTCTCATTCGTTACGACTTTCGGTCAAAACCGAGTATGCAGCATTCCTCTACGAATGCGTCCGCGATGCTGAGGCAAGCCGAAAACTGGCTAAAGATACGATTGCGGAAGTGTACGATGCGACTGAGGGCATGGATGATGACATGTTCAATGATGCATGCGAGCTTGTCACTGTCCTGGGTAAGATGATGAAGCGTGGGCTTGGGTCTTCAACTACGACATTGCGAAATAAAGACCTGGGATCGAACTCTGCTCCCCTCACCAAGCAAACTCCTCTACCGGGGATGGAAAACCCTATATGATGGGCCTCAAGCTACTTTTCCCATCTTTTTGCGCGTTGTGCCTCATCCTTGCCACGGAAGCACATCCTTTCAGCAACTACCTGTATGTGGAAGATGCTGAATAATCACTCGCAGCGTACATATAATCCATTATCGACGAAACAAGACGCAATGGCTGTCAACAATTTGGCTACTGAAATGCCGCTTTCACCTACAGGAGCCCTCGAAATTAAACGGCATCCGCATATATCTCACTGAGAAGTCAGGGTTCTCACCTGCTATTTGTTGTTCTCCATTCCAGCGGGCGTTCCTGGCAGGAGGCAGGACAAGCATGGTCAGGTATTTTGTCTAATAGCCTTCCTCTTTTGATCATGGGGCCAACTGTACATAGAGCCGTGCGGAGTGGTTTTATTCTGGCCGTCTCCTCCTTTCTTTGGTATATTCAGCAGCATTTGTTTCGTCCTACGAGCAAACTGTATATTCTGAGTAAGCATGAGAAAAATATTTTGCCAATCCATGCGACTGGGCATCTAAGCTTGGGGCCCCGGTTAGGCAGTTTATTGTACTTTTAGACGAGCAAGCATTGCGTTTTGCATACGGAAGGAGTTTCACCTTGTTACCTTACTCTATATATAATGAGACAGCGGCGACTTTTTCTCTACTCTTTTCCTCGCGTACACATGGTAAATCAAACCTTGCTGGAGGCTGAGTTTGTAGAAGTTTGGCAAGGCTGTACTGTCCACTGTTCTACATCCCAACCCACGTGTCATAGTCCTCTCAGTCCATTGACAAACTATCTATCCACTTCTCAACTCGTTCGGCGGGATCCTGATGAAGTCGATCCCGCGGAGGATCTTCACGAGTAAGCCAAGAACCTTCATACCAGTCACGGATAATTGCAAGTGGCACATCTGCACCCGTGGCATTCATGAAATTGGCTTTAATTTCCAAGAGTTTGTTTTTTGTGTGCATGGACGCGATGGTTGCGAGCATATCGTAATCCTGCTCAGTCGAGTATTCCATCTTCCTGGCTTCATGCTTCAAAGGGTATAGGACTTTATACACATGATGATACAGGTAGTGTTTTTGACATTGGCGTTCGTCCATTCCCGCCAGCTTTTCGGACATGTCGTTCCCTTCAACAAAGTCGAGATTCGACCGTGCATCTGAGGGACCAGGCTTGGGGTTTTTATCTCGGTCACTGTGATCCTTTTGCTGTCCAGATTTGCCTTTCTCTTTTTGACCACTAGGAACTTCTGGCTGCGCTTCCACAGCCGCCTTTGTGAGCTCGGGGTTTGCTTCGTCATCCTCACTTTGTCCGGCGACGCTGTGGTAGCTTTTCTCTTGGTCAGTGTCGGTGGTGCATTCTTCGGGTTCCCGATCTTTGATCAACTTCCAACGAGCCCGAACGTCGTTCCGCCGACGATTGAGAGACTTTGCAATGTCGGCCCAAGACAGATTGTCAGCTGATTCCTTCATGCCTCGCAGGAGAAGATCCTCAGAAATGGTCCATCCAGACTCTTCCTCGTCCTCCCCAGTCCCGGTTGATCTATCAATATTGACAGAGGCCTCTGTTTCAGGCTGAGAACTGGTATCGGCAGTAGTTGTCTTGCTCTGAGAAGACCCTTCCGACTTGTCACAAGCCTGCGAGCCTGCACGCGGCTTTTTGCAAGAGGTGGGCTTCTTTGGATAATGACGAGGCACGCTTTCTGAATAATCGTCGGTCTGTTCCGTGCCTTTGCTCGAAAAATCGGAGGTGGCTTCGCCAGTCAAAGATTTTAGGCACCTGGTTTCGTGTTTCTTGCAGGTGGTTACATGGCTTTCACTTCCGCCAGTGGAGGTCGAGTTGCCACAGGTGCTCACATCCTCTGTTCCAGGGTCTTGGTCGCCAGAGGAGACACAATCGGTATCCCCGATCTCTCCGTCAGTAGCCAACGACCCGGTGGCACATGAAGTGTCGGAGTCAGATGGCTCTCCGCTGGTACCTAGGCTTTCTTCCTCTTCATCGTCTCGTGCGATGGGGCGATGAGGAGCAGGCTCATGTCCCATGAGATGGGCGAAAGAAGAGAAACTAGGAAGAAGTCAAGGGAACCGAGCAGAAGATTCTATCTGGAAAGGCACAACTTGCTGGGTTCTTCAATCAGTTTTGGTTTGCAAAATGGAATGAGCTTGCCAGGATGTGTGTGGAGTTTGAGAGTTCTGGGCCAAACTGCTCGGAAGTGAACGAAATCATAGCAATAAAAGGTCCGACACTCGACCAGCTGCCGGCTACGCTACCTGTGTATCATTCGCGACTCACGCGTTCAGATGCTCTGCTGGAGCTATCCGGCTGATGTGATGCCAGCCTGTTGCCACCTGTCGAGCTCTCTCTTGTTCATTCTAAAGCTAGCAGCACCTCTGTCGCCATAGACCACCGCTGAGGGAAGCTCGCAGAGGTACCAGAGACTGATAGGGAAGGATAGTAGGCCATGCTCTCGCTGTCTTGGTGGCGGTCCAACCTACAAGCTTGGTCCAATTGGGACTTGCCGAAACTGGCTTACTCATCCAAAACAAAAATGACAAATGACCAGATAAGATTATCAGATGATGCTCTCAAGAGAGATGCAAGGTGAAATGCCTTGCTTCAAATTGCGCTCAAATTGACAGACCGTCATCAACAGTCGCCGTCGTCAATTTTTAAACAATCACACCACACGGATAAGATGACTCTCCCCAGCCTGTCCCCGAGCTACACACTGGCACTGAGTCTCATTGATGAATCTCATTCCGAGGACCCGAATAAGATCAAAGGCCCAGATGGCGCTTCCGACGTGCCCTACGAGTTACATTATGCACGGAAAATGACCGAGTGGCTCGAATCCCGATGTCCCACTGCCTCACCCACCCTTCAACTTGCCTGCCGAGCACAGCATTTCCGGCGGTACGTCTCCGACGACGCTCAGCGCTATGCCAGTCGCCCATAACTTCCCCAATTAACAAGTGTACACACATAAAATAACAAGCGTAACTGACGTCCCGTCCCCCGCTTGGGCGTACTAGATGGGAACTCCCGCGGTCAAGCTTCCCCATGACCCGCCCGGGCTACCTGACATGGCGAGCGAAGCAAAAGTCGCAAGCAGCCTCTCAGGTCGCTGCGCTTCTGGCCTCACCGCTCATCCAGCCGGCACTGTCAGACGAGGAGCGGGACAGAGTCGCCGCGATGATCCGAAAAGAAGGCCTGTCGACCGATGCCGAAACCAAAGTCCTCGAGGACGTTGCCTGCCTGGTATTTCTCGACGACAAGTTCGACGACTTTGAAGCCACGGCTGATTTGGACGAGGAGAAAATGGTGAGTATCTTGAAGAAGACTTGGGGCAAAATGACCGAGGAAGGACGGAAGCTTGCTCTGGGGATGAGTCTCAGTGACAGGGCCAAGGTCTTGATTGGGAAGGCATTAGAGGCTTCGTAGCGCTTGAATTCACCATCTCCTTTTGGCCGCCATGTTTTCCGTTTTCTTTTTATGTCGTCTCATCTCATTCTTGACCAAACCTGTTCGAAGCCCTTTTCGTACACTGCTATCATACAGGTTGAATGTTTTGACGAACCGCAGAAGATGAGAATAGGCAACCATCATATTTCATCTAGAAAGGAATCAAGACAAACAGAAAAAAAAAGGCCTTGACAATGGAGGTTCCTCCAAAGCAAGTGCACAAAACATTGGTAGCCATGGTTCCGTAATGAGAAATCTGAAATAACTAGCTACGGAATACTTCGCATCTACCAGATGAGTTGGTGGTGGTTGGGATAACCAGAATTTGTTTCCCAAGGGCGCCAACGCAATTGCACATAATGCAATGTATATAATAAATAGCACCATTATGCCGCCCTATTTTGTCGTTTTGATACGTCATGGGAATACTCCAATACGTCATGCGATGCAACCTGCGGCGATTGACCCTGCACAGATGTTATCTTGAACCAAGCTGCTACAACCACGGTACAATTCTTCAATCTCTGCTCTACTTTCAGTAGCAAATGGCAATTACATCCGCAAAGGCTATCAGAAACAGAAATACATACAATGCCCACGTCTACCGCTGACTGTTTCGATTGCTCTACTTCTTGGCCCTTATCTAGAGTCCAGGACCCCATCCTTTTTGCGCCTGGATGGAGGTGGATGTTTGTGCTCCGAGCCACGTATTCGCAGACGGTAAGTCGCCCTGTTTCTGAAGTACCGATAGACTGTGTAGGAAGAGGCACCTAGCATAGTTGCAACTGCTGATGGTCCATTGTAACGAAAAGTTGTCAGTTGCGACTCCTTACCGTTTTATAGATTACAAGCTAGAACGAACCAACACTGCCAACAGTAATCCCCGCAATAGCTGCAGGGGAGTTTATCCACGCGGCTGAACCAAGGGAAGTTGCTGAGCCATTGTTTGGCGTTGTTGCAGACGTTGGCGATGATGGCATTGTTCCGTTCGAAGGAAATAGGCTCAAAGGGGCCATCAAAGCACTACTTTGAGTGGAAGCACCTGAGGTTTCACTGTTGGGCTCGCCATCGGATGTTGATGTGGGAGTAAAGATCGTAATAGGATCTAGTGTTACAGCATTTCCAGTTTCGGATTTTGTCGTAGTGTAGCGGTATATTGTCTCTGGTTGTGTGTCTGAATCGCAGATATAGAGAGAGTAACCCTGGAAATTAGCATCGCCAAATACATCCGTCTTGCAGTATGGAGCAGCAGAGGCAACACTGGAAGACGTGGGATCAGCACATTGCAGCTACATAACACAACCAAAGAAAGCATATTGGAGATTTTCCCTACCATAGCATTGCAGAGCCTTTGTCGATGCCGCCGGTTCCATCTCTTTTGTCAAGACATGTTGTATGGAGAGAGCAAATGCCCGCTGTCGGACCTAGGCAACACCCAATAATACTATTGTCAAAATCCCTGGCGCATCTCTGTCCGGGTTGGCATTTAAGAGGGCGATCTGCAAGTAATTAGCTGAAATGAATCTGCCCAATGGAGAAAGGTTTTCCCAGATCGTCGTATTCTTGCGTACCAGCGTTGCCTTCAACCCAACCGCATATATCTCCGGTTGGATGCTGAGATTCTTTTGCTGACAATACAGATATCATAACAAGAAAGGATTGGGTGCAAACAATGTCCAAGGATGTGTGGTTTAACCGAGAAATTGTTGTCAGGCTGGGGCGTGGTTCTCATTGACCCTTACTACAACCCACAGTTCTCGAGCATATATATAATGGGTGTTCGTGGAAAGACCCATTTGTCCAAATGTTGGTGACAAGTTACGCAGAGGGACTTTTGAGGAAAGACAAAAGACCCTGACCGTTTGATACTTGGAAACACACTGCATCTTCTTATGCTAATCAGTAGGGGCAGATCGGGCCACTTCGTGAAGCCGCATAGTCGCTGTGTTTGTTTTGAGCGGCAAGAGTCGTATTTTGCGGATTAATTGTGTTTGCTACCTCTCAAGATGCAGTGAAACCGTGCTAAGGACCTTCGCCTGACAGCTGTTCATCACGTTCCGCCAGGCAAGTCCGGTGGATGGGTCGATGCCAAAACCAACATGGAGGCAATCAGGGTGGACAGGTGTGTCCGTGCCAGCATTTCTTCTCGTCATTCAGTGCCTCACAGTCCATTTCGAAAATCTGAATGACGGCTTGGCAATCTGTCCATCACCCACCAACATTCTCTCTGGTGTGAAGAGCAACAGAGACTTTGCAAGGGAGAACGCGACTCGACAGCCAGTTTCATCCGATGGAACCGAAATGGAATCGTCCAGCTTGATTTTCTGGCCTTGCAGAAACAGGGCCAGAGAAAATACTGACCCTGCAAAGCTGGGCAAGACGATGTAAGACTGCCATGTGCAGCACTGACCATTCATGCTGAATGACCGTGCTATATTTTGATTCTCGACTGTCCACTCGCGGCATCACTGACATGGCCCCGTAAATCCCTCTGTCGCAAACTGCCAGGATGACGGGGAACTGGGCCGGGAAATGCATTTCGAATGAAGATCTGAGATGTCTCCAAGAGCCGTGAATTTTGGCCAAGCTGGGGTAGACGCGACATTCACACTGGGTGCGAATCTCTCTGGACATGTATGTATATACACGCAGGCTCTACGGCATTAAAAAGGCCTCAAGCTTCAGAGCAACCAACGTAGTTTCAGATCATCTCCTTGACCAGCTGAATCGCTGCATCGTTGACTGTGAAGGAGCCAATCTGATCGACTCTTCCGTGAGACTGTTAGGCAGAGAGAGACATGGCGGAAACATGATCAACTATTTGACACCTAACAGCTTCTGCGGCTCCCTCCACAGCCACCTGTCACGACGACCATGCAGGGATCTTCCAACCGTGGGAGCCAATGAGCAAAATCAACGATGCATGTAAGGATCGCCTCCAGAAGCCCCCTGTACTGGATGCATGAACGATTGGATGACAGAGAAAAGCCCAGTGCAATTTCCAGCGTTGCAATGAAAATTCATTCCGGTACCTTGCCACAATAAAGGAGATACTAGCCACCGTGAACGCGACCCTGAATCGGCCTTGCTTGCGAGTAGCAGGCGAACTTGGCAAGACAAAGCTTATGTTTCAGGACTTGCTGGCCAATGCTCGACCGCCAGCTGAAGCAGAGGGCCAAATTTTTGACCGCGATCCTAAATGGCGGCCTCCAAGCGGTTCAAGCACATAGTTGAGATAAAGGACTTTATAGATATATTCATGTGCATGGCAATTTACTACGTGCAAGGGCGCGATTGCCAACACGTTGAAAAGTCCACTGTGGCACCACCTACTCTGTGGAACGGTGCCAATTTAGCCTCAAGGCTGAGGAATAAACGGTCCACGGACGCTGACGGAATCCGAAACCAGACTGACGATCCTGGCTTTGACCAGGACTGTGGTTTTCTCTTTCCGTCCATGGCTTTCCCCGTCGGTCCCGTCGGTTGTTGGTGTCGTTGCATTGTAGGGATTGCATCCGCCATGTGCTACAAATCAAGATTCGACAGGCAGCAGCACTAGGCCACGGCGGGACCGCAAGAGACTTGTCTCGATAAAATTGCAGGGGCAAATACACTTGCCAGCTGAATTGACGGACTTGCCGGCACGCTAAGGCGACCCAATAGTTGAATGTGACAAGTCGTCGGCGAGTTGATGTTCCGATGGTGGCTGGCACCAAACGACCCTAGCTCCCGGGTGACACCAATGTCTAGACCAAACTGGTCAAGCCTTTTTGGGTGTGTTTTTGGTCCAAAGAAGCCGGATGTGAACCCCTCAAAGCTTCAGTCTGCTTTCTCTCACTGTTCTTCATTGTCGCCAATTGCACAGCAGCTTCTGGAGCTGTGCTGGCCCATTCCAGGAGCGTGGTCCGGGACCTCCATGTCCCCAAACATCCAATGCATTGGTGCCTCTCTGTTGTACCAACCATGCAATGCACCTCGAGTTTGCGCCACGAAGATTAGGCGCTTGCGGCTGGGCTTATAATGCTGCGTGCGTCCAAGGAATGCTGTCTTGTCTTTCGATCTGCGAACAGAATTTCTTCATCAAGATCCAACTAGGCGAGTCGGCATTGGGTAGCCCCAGTGGTGAGGGAGGTGTCTTGGGATTGAAGGGTCAGACCTGGCGTTGGGGATGGAGTGGCCAGCGCTGCAATTGACCTGACCTGTTTGTTGTGCACAGACCGACGCTGGTCATCTTTGTGCATGTATTATTACCGCAAAAAGTGCATTTTCCTTGATGATCGACCCCCAGTTGAGATGGTCAAATAACTCCCTTTCTCTTGTCAATGGCGACGAAGTTGGCGAGGCTTGGCATTATCCGTGAGGGCAATTAGTTTAGAGAGGAAGGAGCAACTCATCCACCAGGAGGACAAAACCAGACCCATGGAGTTCGAGACAGGTTCGCCGTTGGGGCGCCCTCTTTTGCCCATGTCCGTATCACCGGGTGCCAAATTCAGAGCTCTTCCCAACGGTGTTGTGTATAATGCTTCACTAATCATCGCCTGTCATGGACTCATGGCCAGGTGGCTCGGATGTTACTTGCACCAGACTTCATATGTTACGACTACCAAATGAGTCAACTGAAGAAACATGACGGCGCTCCCCATTACCACACGATTGTTCGGTTATTCTAGGCCGATTACCAGGGTTTGGCAACCAAAATGGAGCAATCATTGTCATGTATGTATCTCTCATGAATGGTGCAGCCCGATTTGGCCCTTGATATGTTATCGATGCCAATCAGGATGGATGCTTTGTTGGATTTAGCGAGCAGGGCGTAAAGTATGTCAAGCTCGCGGGACCATGTGTTCTACAAGCGTCCCGACCACATTTCACCTATGCGCCATGGCTGCAGTTCAAGAGGAGTCGACAGGGCCGAGACAAACCGAACAAGTACGATGCAAGGCTTTGTCAAGCCCTCCAGGCTCGTAGATACCTAGATCCATACTTAGCCAACTACCTAGGTACCTCATGCCTGTGTGTCTTATCCAAACTATACCTACGCCCCTGTTCGTCTATCCATTTCCCGCCATTATCGATAAATTTGAGCCAACTACAACCCAGTAGGGCCGGGTGTTCAATAGCAAACCGCAGCGGTGGTATCTTGTTTGAAAAGCCGAGAAGTCGACTTCTGCACCATGCGACGCAACCCAGCGTTTCCCACCACCCATCTGTGCATAAATGAAGATTGCAACACCAAGGAAAGCAGCACTCAAGAATACAGTACCCGACGCAATAATACTCATACTCCAATGCGGTGCTAGTATTATACATACGTACTCTTATTAAATCATGGTTTCAGCTTTAGTTACAGCTTAGAATAAGGAAGCCCGTGTGGATACATGACAATAACCAGAAATGACCCATATTTGCGTCACCTGGTGGAGAGGCGCTCGTTACCTACCAAGACCCTAGGTATTGCAATTGCATAACTTCGAAAATACTTATCCTGGGCCGCCTGAACGGGTGGGTGGGCTTTAGGACTGAGCTGCACACGCCCAGATCTGTACATATGTCGATGCTGCTGATGGTACAGAGTGAGTGACAACGGGAAGGGAAACAAGCGGCCATGCATCACGTTTCCGGTGCCTCTTGAGTGGAGTTTGGTTGCTTGTCACACCCATGTCACGCTTGCCTGTCATGGGCCACACAGACAAACAGGAAACAGCCACCCCCAACTGTTCAAGTGTCCGACCCATTCGCCCGGTTTGGGCCAAGGTTTGCTGGATGCACACCCATATCAGTCAGTGACCAGCGGCGACTACTAGGCAAGGGACCTTTCACACGCTCTCAACATCACCATCATGACGATAAGTACGGAGTGGTACAGTGCATATAGCAGGTCGTCCCCGTCCATGCTGTTGTGGCATCCGCCATGTCCAATTCCCTGCGGGTCTGGCAAGATTGAGGACATTCCGAGAAGATGCGGCGGTAAGTCAAGTTGGAGGTGCCACGGCGATTTCGATGTCTTGTTCCATTATGCGAGATGCTTCGATTGACGAGGATGGAAAGAGGGCAACCATGCAAGGCACTTTATGACAAGTGAGCGACCAGAGGAAGAGCCCCTAACCAAGGATTGGCCTAAAGTGGCGGGGTTTGCTGCCTGTGGTCACAGGTTGGTTGGTTACTGGACAAGAGCCAGGTGCCACGGCTCCAGCCCGAAGAAATGAGGGTGCTGCTGGTGGATCAAAAGAAACACTCTCAGAGATATTGTACTACTGGACATAACCTCAGCGCACGGCACCAGAGCTGGTGATATTTTTGTCTCACGGAGCACTGCCCAGCCACAAGCTTGAAAAGTCACTGGTGAGCTGGCGCAAAGCCTCCAGTGTCCACTAGTTGCCCCAGGCTATCAATGTCCCCACCTTCTTCTTCGTGCGTCAGTGCAACATTGCCCGCCGAGTGAGAGACCCTGTGTGGCGGCAGACTCCCCAGGGGGGGGGGGGGGGGGGGTGGTCAATCTACAGGCGCGCATCTTAGATTTCAAGTACCTACGTTTTACCCAGGTGGGCAAATACCTACGTGGAGGCTTCGCTATTATCCAAGTCCCCTAGATCCACCTGCCTAACAAGACTGCTTTCCTTTCTTTTTTTGATCTTCTCTTTTTTTCTTTCTTTCTTTCACCTCCCCCAATGTTTCATCAGCAGAACAAGGCTGATGACGCAGGGAGGGGTACGGGGTCAGAAGCCAACGTCTGGGTTGGATCTTGGCTCGGACCATGTTCCCGAAATCCATCTCATTCTCTCATTGGGTGCCTCTGCGCCTGTATGCGACTGGACATCCATCAACGCTCTGATTTCCATATAATAATAACATAGGGTCTCATACCAGCAGCTGTCGCAAAATGTTATGCCTATCATGCCCTCTAGATATTTTGTGATTCACCTTGCTCATCTATCCCCTCAGCCCGTCGAGGATTGCTCCCCCGGATTTGACGCATCTCTCGTCCGCTTCGCTCTACTTCCTTGCATCTCGTCCAACTTGCCCTCTTGGGCATCCCACATCTGCATGCTTGTTGCGACTCGTCGCCGTCTGCAACGTCTGGTCTCACTGGCAATCCACCATTCAGCACATGAGTGTCCCCAATTGTCGGTGTCTTGATCACTCCGTTAGAGTTTGACCCTGGAGCCAACTCACTTTTGCATCACTGCTCACACCCCCTTCCGATCCTCTCACCAAATCCATTCCAACCCCGGACATAGAAAACCGAGGGGAGAGCTTCGTTCGATACAAGACATAAAAGAATGCGCCTGCCGCCTGTTCTCGAGCAAAAACTAATCCCAACTCGCCTGTTCTCGTGCTCCAACATCTCCTAATTAAGATTCGGTTCAACCGAGTGGGACTTCGCACAGCTGTCAGATAAGGAATGAACGTACTGCCGCCCCGTGTCATTGACCTCTCTGAACACTTTTCTGGAACTTTTTACTTCACCCAACGAGCCCTCGGGCCCTTCGCAAGGTTTATCGGCTACTTATAAACAATCCGCGCTGCTCAACATCACCAACCGACTCAGCTTTGTTCCCTCTCCAAGCCGCGCCCACCATACATCAAGAATATAAATCTTCCGAATTTTTAGCCACCCATATTTGGCACTGAAATCGATCTGTCCTTTCCCCCCCTGAGTCTGCAAGCGAGAGGACCTTCCACTACTTCAATTACCATTCCGAGGTGCATCTTCGTCACGAAATTGCCCGTGATTCTCTCTACCCCTTCACAGTTGCCGACATGCCGAGGGAATTTCAACATGTAAGTAACCATTCGGGTACGGTCTCATGAACGCCAACGAATGGTGCTGGCTAACCAAGAATACAATGAACCCACTAGCCATTTCAAGAGTCACAATTTGACATCTTCGACTGGTATCCAAGGTTTCAATCGTGCCACCGATTCTTCATCGACCAAGCCCAGCATACCAACCCCGTCCAGGCCGTGGCGGCCTTGATAAACATCCAACTGCCATTCGAGAAGGGTGCCAACACAAGCGAAGCCGACACACCCAACGCCTGCTCATCGTCCTCGTCGGCAGGAGCCGCACGCGGCAACGTGGTTCTTGTACCCTATATCAGACGACTGGTAGCCACGGGCTTTGACACGCCCTCAATCCTGCACGGCTTCTTTGGCGACGACTGGTCCGAAGGGGTTGGCCCAATTCACGAACACGAGAGGAGAAACTATCTCTTTGCCGCCAAGAGCGAAACATGGCTCAAGGTAAAGGCAGATTACGACATGGAAAATGGCCAAACCATCCCCTTCCTGCGCCCGCTGCAAGGTGTCACCGAGAAGGAAATCGTCAATGCCGAAAAGTGCTGGAGCGACTGGTTAGCAATGCAAGATTGGATGTTGGGACCCAGGGCACCCCATGGAGAGAACGAGACTCGTTGAGTGCCGCCCTCGCTGTGTTCGGAAAGAGCTCGGCAAGGCTGGAGTAACGTACGGGTTGCATTTTGGGAAGCCTCGCCATCCTGTCTTTGATCATCTGCTGGTGTTGTGTTGCGCTGGTTTCTTTGTTCCATTTTCCCCTTTCAGCTTTGCGAGGAGCAAAAAGGTATACCCCTGGACGGACAGTTGAAGCATGGGCAAGCTCTGCTGCATTTTACGACGCGGTGTCTATATAATTATCTCCCCCCCTTTTTTTGTTTTTTTTTTGTTTTTCCATCTAGATGAGTTGCATTTGAGGCCCAAGGCATTGGATGGAGCATTGTTGTTAGCACTTATTCTTATACATTGACACATGATAATGAGCAACAAAGTTTGCACAGCGAATGTTTCTGCTTGCTCTATTTTCGGCGCCATTAAGCAGCTTCAATGCGCCAAATATCGGATTATGTACAAGAGAGCCGCGTGATTGCGCCGACAGTTTAAAAATAATTTCGTCTTTTGAGAAACATGGCAACGTACACGGCCGTCGAACGCCGAGCCCAAGTCAATATGGTAAACGATGGGGATGAGAGCCTGCGCCGTTTTGGAGGGAAAAAAAAGATGGAAAACAGAAGGACGAAAAGAAGAAAGGAACCTGTCCACAGTTCTTCTGGACAAAAATGAACAAGCCGAGACCAGGGGATGAGCCCTCTCCCCCAACCACCGCACCAATGATGCAAATATTATGTCTTTCAGCGACATTACCCGCCCAACGCCGAAGCCTAGATCCAAAAGGATATAATGGATAAGTTTGTTCACCAGTTTCAATTTCAGGTTGCCGGTGGCGCGTTTCCCTCACTGGGTTTCTGCAAGGCTATACCGATACTTGCAAAGCCTGTGTTGCTTGAGCAACCGTCACTGCCTGTCATCTCTGCTACTACTCTGAAAAAGGGACAGTGAGCACCGCAAGTTCACATGTGGCACCTGCTTCTGCACTCATTCTCAAGGCCAGAAACCGAGACGCCGAAACCATCGTAGCATTAGACAAAGGTTGTCGTAAGAAACGCGGCAGAAATCTTAATTAAGGAAGCCTTTGCAAGCTGCGGTGCCGCAGAGACAAGGGATGCGGTCCAAGCTGCCGATTTCTCGCTCGAATTTGTAGTCATAGGTCAACTCCTCGTCTGTAGCCATAACGTTAGCTAATTCTGCGGTTCATTGAGAGAAAGGCATTCCACTAAGCAAGAAACTTACTCATTGCAATATCACGGAGGGCATAAATGACGATTCTCTTACTGCCTTCAACCTTGATGATCTTCGCGGTGCAGTTTGGCATGCAGCTGTGATTAATGAATCGTGCAATGCCCCCCTTCTTGGTTGCGTCAATGACTGTATCATCATCGATGCGGAACAGGTAGCTACTTCCAATACCGCTCTTCAGATAACGGTTCTCCCGGATCTCGGCAATTTGTTGACGCACTTCCTCGCCAACATACTCGATGATCATGTCATCCTTGTTGATGTTTTCCATGGCGTAAAGACCCCAGTTGTGAATAGCAGATCGAGCAAACTTGACTGGCTTCTTGCGCTTCTTAAGCTGGTTGAATTTGAAGACGTCCGAGTCCTGACCAAGAGTCTTCTTTTGATCGTTCAAATCGGCAACATAGCGGCGGTTCGTTGCGCGATTCGCACGAGAGTTGCCCTTGGCGATCTTCTCAGCAGCGATCTTGGCCGCTTCAGAGGCAGCAGTGACACTGTCCTTTCCATTCTTCTTGGAGCGAGCCTCGCGTTCTTCCCTGGCTTTCTGAACTTTGATATGATGCGGCAGGTATTTTGACTTTTCAGAGTTGAGAATCTTCTTGATCCCTTCTGTACGTGCGCAGCCTGTGGGGTTAGGAACATAGTAGCCTTCTATAGACACAGCTCGATCTGTAGAAGTGTTCTTGGAGTTGAGTTCTCTGACACGGTCGCGCTTCCATAACCAAAGCTCTGCGTTCCCAATATCGGCAATACTAAACTTCTTTTGCAACTTAGTTACATCAGGCCGATCTTGTATGCCAAGGGAAAGGCTCCGCAAAGCAGGTATATCAGGTTTGAAGCCATCTGGTAATATGAGGGCGGAAGTGAGTGGCTTAACAGAGAATAGTCGCTCATCATACTTGTTAATGGGGGCCTCGACCTTGATAGGTATTCCCTCTTCCACTTGGGTGGGCAAATTCGACTCCTCATCGCCTCCATCGCCAAGTTCTGCTTCTTGTGGCTGTTTTGCAGTCTCCTGATCCTCCAAGAGCTCCTTCTTGGTCTTCCTTTGTTTGGCTGCCTTCTTCTTTGCGCCTTTCAGAGGTTGAGGTGCCGGCGTCTCCGATCTTGACACACCGCTGTCAAGATCACCTAGGAGTTCACCATCGGCAGTAATATCTACTGGCGTTTCAGGTCCATCAATACCCATGTTGATGCGACTAATTTTGACACCGAACAGCTCTTCGTCGGATTTCTTTTGTCGCTTGAATGCTTTCTCAATTGATGCTTCTAGCTTCCTCTTCTTCGACGATGATCGATCTGCAATGGCCAGACTCGCTTCAGTCATAGAATCTTCGTCTCCGCCACGGCCCCAAGAACCAAACTCGTCATCTGTACTCATGCGACTGCGAGGCCGAGATTCGGGTTCTTCCGTGTCACGGGCTGCCAGCACTCTAGCATCGGCATCGTCATCGGACTCGAAATCGCTGTCCAGACTCTTGAGACGATGGTGCAGGGAGCGAAAAGCACCACTTCCGGCAGATTGACGCTTCCGCGAGAACGGGTCCACAAACATATTGCGATGGCCCTTGGCCTTGGCCTTTCGGATTCTAGGCAGTGCCTTTGGTTGAAAATGTCCAGTGCGTCTTTCAATTGGGTCCGCTCGCGAGTTGGGCGTCCCAACTCTAGGGCTGTTATTACTGTCGTCGTCTTCATCGTCATCAACGTGGTCCAAGTTGAGCTTTCGTCTCTTGACAACATGGTTGGAGGGATTGAGAAAGTCAGAGAGGCATGGAGCCGCTACCTGTGTCCGAATATGCCGTATCAGATGCTCCGTCATTTCTCGACGGACTACCTCAACCGCCTCAAAAACGGGATCAAAATTTTTAGCTCGCTGCTTCTTTTCCTCCTCGAGGTCTGCTTCCTCTTCTCGTTGGCGTCGTTTCGCTTCTTCATGGCGCTGCCGATCTGATGTGTTTTGGTCTCGTTCTCTAACTCTTGCAGGCGCAGGAGAAGGGCTGCGTCTACGTTCTGATTCAGCAACGCGAGCTGGCCGAGGCAAGCAAAGCTGCATTGCCATGTCATAGTTGAAGAACTCGGTGTGATTGACAGCCCGGTAACAACGTTCTGCTTCCGATTTCCCCGTGAATGAATTTCGAAAGACGACGTAAAAACCGGTACGATCGAGACGAATTTCTTCGAACCCATAATTCTTTAATCGTTTCTTCATGTGCGGTATGATGCTGGGTAATATTGGCACATCCTCTGAAGCAATGAATATATAAGGGTCGTTCGCCAATTGCGATGAGATGTTCTGCGACTCGATAGGTCCTTGTGGTCTAGTGGACAAACTTGTGCTAGGTTGCGGCGATGCTATGGTAGGCGTTGGCTTGGGAACAGTCGGTCCTTTAGGCGCTGTCGGAGGGGGTCGAACAAAGGGCACTGCCGATGCTGAGGATTTGGGGCCGGTCGGTGGTGGTTTGGGAGCAGCTTGCTCCCTGGCTAGTTGTTCCTTGTTGTATTTCTCCCTTTCTCGTTTGAGATGCTCTTCTAGCATTCGCCGACTCTTACGTCCCTCCGGATCATATTCGACCTTGACAATATCTGCATCAATCTTTATTCCACGAGTCCGCACGGCTCGACGGGCGGCATCGATGGCTGAAACGACTGTCCGCCCTGAACGCTTAGAGTCTCGGTAACGAATGGTTGCAAATCCAAGATAACTGCCTGTATCAGGATGCATTTTGTTGCTGCTCTCAGCGATTTCTCCAAATGCCGCAAAAACGGCCGTTACTTTGTTGAAGGGAACCAAAGGATTGTACCGCGTCACGAGAATCTGGGTTGGCGGACCCGGCCCGATAGATGTCTTTGGATCATATGGGTAAGGTTTGAGATTTTCTGGCGCAGGGCGTAATCGGGCCTTGGGTAAATAGTAGTCGGTGTTGATGTAGCCAAGACGACCTCCAGCTTTTTGCAACCGTGGGTCTAAGGGGGGAGCGTCACCATCCTATCCAAAAGTTAGCCAACCATTACAGCAAGATCAAGTGACGCCCCCCCTACACCCAAGAGAATACAGATATATACGTACCAAACCGAATTCCTTATAAATTGGTTTAGAGCCCTTGCTCGCTCCCTTGTTGCGCGTTCGATCGAGAATCGGATCAAATGTACATTTCAGGCCTTTCACGGAAGGAAATGGATCTCGAGCCGACGGACGATCAACAAGTTGGACGCCAGGAGAACCCACGCCATTGTGAGTTTGCGTTGGAGATACAGTATGAGTGCGTCTCGAGCCGTGGTTGGCTGCATCCAAGGGAGGCATATCTGGCTTTGCAGATGATGGGGTTGGTGAGTAGGACGAGGAGTCCCGGGGAGGGACAGGCGTAGTGCTCGCAGAAATGTGAGATGAGGTCGCGGCAGCGGTCTGCCTCTGTGAGCTGCTAAAGACAGAGGACGCAGAGCTAGTATGGGAGCTTGCGGATCCAACTGTATTGGGTATGTCTCCGAGGGGGGTATCGTGATCGTCGGTTTGTGAGTGAGCGGCATCTGATGAGATGGCGTTTGTTTGTGACTGCGGGGCGGAACCGGTTGTATTTGAAGTCGGCGCGCCAGGAGCTGAGTCTTGACATGAATTACCACCTTGGATGCTGTTGCGCCGTGATCGCTCGCGATCGGCCCGGCCCTCGACTTCTGCTCTCACTTTTGGAGCGTTTGGAAAGAATTGCGCGAAACTCACGCCGGGAGACGGCCGAGTCATCTTGTCGATGCGCTCCTGTTATCGTTTGCACCGCGGTCTGCTCATCATATCTCGCGTCTGAGCTTACGCCGTTCAATATGCAAACAGTTGCGGTGGGGGGTGGCCGTCACACGTAACCCACCACGCGCCTTGCCCAGAGCCCACGCGACCGGAGATTGCGAGGCGGGTAGTGGTAGGAGTCGGCTGGCGAAGGCTCGTTCACCAGCTGGACAAAGGAATCGCGGCAATGACAATGCGACCGCAGGGAAAGGCAAGAGTATGCGATCGCGGTACGATAGGGGTCGTAGCGATAGACCAAGGTGCGAAGCGTGCACTTGTGAAAAAACGCATGAGCAGAATGGTGAGAAGTTGGACGTAGGTTGACACTTGTGTTCAGGGATGGTGGAACTGCATCCTTGTCAATCCAGCCACAGACTGCCAAGCCTGCCCTGCTGCCAGGAGTTGCAAAAGTTGGTGCCACCGGCAATATAATTAATCCGGGTCGGTGTGTCGGGCCCCTTTGGGTATGATTCATTGACAGGTCACTGGCATTGAGCCCAACACCATCGGTCCCCAACATCGACAAGTCATCAGCGTACTGTAGTTATACATAATGAAGCATGTGGAATTTTTCTTCCTAGTTTTGCTATCGTTTACATCTTGGTAGCCACAACTTTGCTTGTTGTACCAAAACTAACCCACAATGATGTTGGGGCAACTCGACGCCTAGGGAAATTGAATTAATGCCCCAACGCCAATAGAAAAGATATCGCCCGTCATCCCTCGTATCCCCAACTCCAAAGATCCCAGATTAACCATACAAGCAATCAAATTGTCAGCTGTAACTCGAATTCATCTTCGTCATCGTTGGATGTTAGGAATGGCGCTTGCTGTTGGGGCAGATCTTCGTCGCCTTCATCGTCAAAGATTGACATAAACCGCGGCCTTGATGGTTTTGTGTTGCATGAGGTGGCTTGACGAATTCGGGCCGGAGTAATGGTGAGCTCAGAATCGAAGTCTAGCACAGCGGTAGGCTTGTGCTGTTGCCTCTCTTTGACAGACTGGCCGTTGCCGCGCGAATGGACCATGGAAGAAGCAGACCGTCCCTTGTTATATCCTAAAGTGGTCCGTGATGCAGCCTCACCGGACGAGTTGCCAGTCGAGCATGGATTTGTGACAATCTGCCTCGCCGGCCTTGTCCCGGAAACCATGGAAGATAATGGACGTCTGCTTCCAGAGCTTCTCGATCCAGGACGGGAGGCAGCGCGAATTTGCAGATCTGAATGAACCGCCAACGCTGATACCGCTCGGCGTGCTGAAACAGTAGCAGGTTGCTTTTCGGAAAAGACACTGCCGGGCTTTTTGAACATTGACTCCCCCAGTTGCCTGGCTTTCTCGCTAGTGTTTATTCCCGATAGTTGGTTCTCCTCTATGTCTTCAGCACTCCAGTTGATGGCCTCCATTTCCTCAGAAGTTCGCTGCTCGGCTTTTCGAAACACCATTTCCATCTCCTTGTTGAAATTGTTTTCCATCCGAGATAATCCATTCTGATCAATGGGATTGTGGAAATGTTGGTAATATCCTCTCAGCAGATTTCCTTTCTTAAGACCATTGAACGTCAGACCACCTGGAGGCAGCACATCCGACTCGTAAGGAAGCGGACTTGGCCTCGGTGGAGCGTATTCAGGCTCTGGTACGGTTTGATCGCCGGCAGAATCGGATTTGTCGTGTTGAATGTTCATTTTAGTAGGCTGAAGGTGAGCTGGTCTTTGCTTTGGCCTCTGTCCACCGGTTTGCTTTGTCTGAGTCTTTTCAATCTCTCGAACCATGTCCTTGACTCCAACAGTCTGTCCAGTCCTCGCCTTCGCATTGGTAGTCTTGTTTCCCAACGGAGCACGAGCGCGATTATCTGTTCGTCAACAATCAGTCCACCGTCAAGACGGTTGCCCCCGCAAGTCAATGGTTAATGACATACCGATTGGAGTAACCATGGCCTGGCGTTGGCTTGTCGCTTTCCCGGTCGTGATTTTATCATTTCCTCCCATTTTTACGCCACCAACATTCTTACCCCCATAGACGGTTGGTGCATTCTCGTCGTTCCGTCCCACATTGCCAGGAGTTTTGGGATATCTACCACCCGGGGTTTTTGGATGCTGTTTGGTAGGGGCATGGTGATGGTGAGGGTGGACCAAATTCTCTTGATCGCGATGTGCAGCTAACATGATTGTGTTGCGAGGCTGGATTTGCTCGTTGTGAATATTCTGTGAGTGCAAAGCGGGAGATCACGGTCAGAATGGGGTAGTGTACATCCCCAGAACAACAAATAGGGGCTTGAAAGATAATTTCAGGCCTCTGGTTTGGGTTATCAAGGATAATTGCTGGGGGGGATCTCCAGGGTTGTAGGCTTGTGTTGACTAATTTGGCGGCAAATGGATGTTGACCCGGCAACTGGGCCATTGGCCTGTCCTGGCAAGCTCAAGCGCGTTCTGCCCTGTGCTCCAGGCTCCAGGCTCCAGGCTGTTGTATTGTGCAACCTTGAATGCGCAGGGGGCATGCGTGACCCGCCACAAGCCACAGTGTCTTGGTGTTTGGAGGGGCAGCGCATGGATGTGTGGCTAACCTTCCCTAGGTTTCTTTCAAGGCAAGTTGGTACCTTGTCCCCTTTCTTGACCTTGAATCCATCATCAAACTGACCGCATCGCAAGTCCTCAACATTCCATCGTTCATCTCCAACTGAAATCTACTCCCTCGAGTCTGTCTCAACATATATAACCAGAATGGATCGCATCAAGGAGGTTCGTCGTCCTCACTCCTGCATACACAGAATGTACATCCCTCACCATTGTACCCCACCCAGCTTTGGTTAGAGGGGTAAAACGCGTGGTCATTGAATATGTCCGACAAAAGCATCATGACTGATGATGGTGATTATCTAGAAAATGAACTCCCTCCGCCTGGAGGCTGACGAGGCCACAGCAAAAGTGCAAGAGCTGCAAGCTAAGGTCAAGACTCTTGAGCAAGAAAACTTGGCCAAGGAGCAGGAGATTACTTCTCTACAACATAAGAACAACTTGCTAGAGGGCGAGGTGGAGAAGCTCGAAGCTGCCACCAAAGACTTCAAGAAGGCTGCCGATGAAGGCCAACAGCACGGTACCCAGAATGAGACTCTTCAGCGACGACTCCAACTTCTTGAAGAAGAGGCTGAGGATGCCGACAAGACTTTGCGGGAAGCCAACGAGAAGTACGTACCATGTCTGGACAACCTATGCCCCCCCATGGCCGAGGCTCTTCACGGTATTGAGGAAATACCTAGTTCCTATGCTAATGAGTTTGATGGGTAGGCTCCGACAAACGGATGTTAAGGCTGGCCATTTTGAACGCAAGGTGCAGGCCCTCGAGCAAGAACGCGATCAGTGGGAGCAGAAGTACGAAGAGATGGCGAAGAAGCACTCGACTTTGCAGAAGGAATTGGAGGAGCTTCAGCAAGAGATCGGCAATATCTAAACCACGAGTTTGTACAGAAGCCAACCCATCTACTACGGCGTGGCTGCTCTGCGATTCAGGCGAGGCAAGACATCAAAGGGTGGGGTGTCATGCGAGTAATATGAAACGAGCATTTTCTTGCGTCGCTAGAAAAGCGAATCACCTAGCAGCAGTATATACCGTCTTTTCTAGTAATCGAAGCTGCCTCATCTATGGGGTATCAATTCTCCCGTAATGCCAACCGGCTCCGTCTCTTTTCGCCACGTCTCGCCCCTCTTCTTAGTTCCTCTCTTCCCTTCGCGATCTACTTTTCGCCTTCTGCCTTCTATCGGTCAACTGTCGTTCGAGCTTTGTCTCGTACCGAAATTTCTTCTTCTTCTTCTTCTGCTGCCATAAGGGTTTCTTGGCTTCGGCCTCGGCTTCTTGTCTTTCCGCTTCCTCTCGCTTTTGACGCGCTACTTCTTCTGCCTCTTTATCCAACTGGCCCGGTTTGCTGAGTCCATCGCGAGACACTGACACTGATTCTACTTTTACCGTAGTATATCTGTCTTCATCGATGTACTCTTCCTCATGATCCACAATGTCCAAGTTCGGCTTGTCAGGAAAGCCGTCCCACTCGTCCGCCGCCTCTGAGGATTCCTCCTCATCGTCTACCTGTGCAGATACTGCACCTGACTCACGCAGTAGCCTATTAACAGTTTCGACATGTTCGACAACGTCTCGTCGTCGTTCTTCTCGCAACTACCAAAACACCTGGGTTAGTACATTGACAAACCATATTGTCCGCTACTGAGGTGCATGAGCAGCTCCATGCGTACCTGTTTCCGCATTTCCAACTTCTCCTGGCGAGCTCTCTTTGCTGCCTCCTCTTGTGCATGCTTTATTCTTTGCTGTTTCCGCTTGTGGAATCCGGTAAGAAATTCATTGCGTGCATCATCGTCGAAGGAGATCTCTTCAATGATTGAAGTAGTTTTTCGTTTTTTACTCGGAGGTGGCAAAATGCTCTTTTTCGGTCTTGGTTTGGCGAACATTGTAGCAACTTGGATAATTCCTATTCGAGCAGTGCAGTTGTGCTCTTAATGTGGTGCAAGTGTTCCATCAAGCATCAAGCATCAAGGCTGTAATTTTTGCACACTGCCCGCTCTCTCCATCAGGTCCGTCACCAAAAATGCGTACCCAAAGTGGAGCGTCGCCGCACGGACTAATTACGTAATCAGCTCAAGCTCCTTGCGCCGTCATGGCCGTGGGTCAGAGTGGCTTCGTGTGCTTGGCTGTTGGCTTTCGTATGATGGAAGCTTGAATCTGCTCACTGACGGTACGACAAGTGGCCAGGTACGCATCGCTTTCGTCAACCATGCGTTCTCAGCTCATTACCGGCGCCCTGGCGCTGCCAGCATTAACTTTTGCTTTCGCGGATTCTTCACCATGGGCGGTTTTGTCCACTTCGAAGTGAGGACTGTCCAAGCATCATGGGCTTAGCCAGGTGAAGACTAAACAACTGACACACGATTAGGATCCCCCAATCCACCAATGCGAACCAGATCCAGACAAGTTCCGAGGTCATCGAATTTACCAAGGATGTTCTCGGCGAATGCCCTACCGACCGATACCTCATCATAACGCAGCCCGGCATCAATGCCGCCGACCTTTCGAAGGCAGATTGCTCGATGCCTCATTTCTGCAAAGCTGCCGAAGACCCCCGAGTCAAGGGCAAGTACACCGTAGCAGAGGTTATTGGCGACGTAACAAAATCTGGACTTCAGGAGCATATCAAATCTGCGTGCATCAAGAAGGGCAAAACTCCAAGTGTCAAGTCAGTTCAGTTGGACTCGCTGTCGCAAGCCACCAGGCGTTCAGATCTCGCCAGTAACGGTAAGCGAAACACCCCGTGAATCTTCTGTGCCTCTTTGTATTCCAAGATGAAACTAAGGAAATGATAGATGCATCGCTCCTCAGTCAACTTGAGACGGCCACTGCTGGCGACAGCTACACTATCGTGTTCTATGCCACCCCCCGCGAGCCACTTTACGAGCCGGAGTTCGTCGACTCGGTGCATATGAACATGAGGCGAGATATGGGCGGAGAAATTCTGGCTCGCAAGGACAACCGGACTGAATTCGACAAGTTGCCCTTGTTTGAAAAGTACCAATTCTTTACTCCTGGTAGGTTGGCTTCCAATTGGTGTAGTCATCACTCAATAATGACTAGTGATAACAGGAATCTTCATGGGCATCGTTGTCGCGATTGTCCTACTTTCCATCTTGGGAGCTGGTATCAGAGGTCTTGCTAGTCTCGAGGTCTCTTATGGGGCGTTTGACAAGGAGATGGGGCCAGCAGCACAGAAGAAGCAGCAGTAGTTTTTGTCCATGAGAAGCTGTCGTGTTTGTGTTGTGCCGAGCCGAGTTTCTGTAGCATATTCATATTAAATACGGAGTTTGGGGCTGGTTTACTGAAGAAGGTAGCAGGAGATTGTTATGGCGTGTGGCTTGCTTTGCGCTGTTGCACGGCGTAGATTTGTACTCGGATAAATCAAGCAGAGCATTGTTGGTATACTGTACAATCAAGAGACCTGCAATAATCGATTTCAAAATTGCGAAATAGAACAAACCAAGTCCAGAGCAACTTTTTCCAAATAGGAAAAGGAAAGACGTCTAATAAACTCCTCATGCGCCAGCCAAATGATTCTGCTTGAAGCCCTCTACTCCTCACGACAGCCACCCCAAATTCGCATCCCGGACCCTTCGCTTTTGCTTTTGCTTTATTTTTCTCTCAGCAACATGTTTAAACCAAGTGGCTAGGAAGCAAAAAATTTGCAATGCCCTCCTTCACGGCATACTCATGCCCACAGTTGGCGCAAACCAATTTCCCCTCCGACATCTGAGTCTCCAGCAGCAAATGGTGCAGATCCTTCAGCGTCTTTTCATCAGCCCGCAATTCCTCTATAGTAGGAGGCTGTTCCGGAAGAGCAGGAAATCCCAGCTATTGCACTTGGTTAGCGTGTACATGCACCCATATTTCGAATTTGGACATGTGTTGGCAGAGCAGCCGGCCGCACTGGGACCAGAAAATTTATGCAAGCGGGGATGGGGGAGAGAGCATCGCGCACCTCTGACGAAGTAGTCCGCAGAGCAGCCCAGTCCAGTCTGGGCAAGACGTTGATAATCATGTCGGGATTGAGTTCAATTTCATCCTGGACGAGTTCCGCGTCCTTGGGGTGAAGAGGATACGAGTCGGATGAACTTTTGCAAGCCTTGGCTGCGCAAGTGAGGAAGTTGAGGCTGAGGACCTTCATTTCGGGGTCAGATAAAGAACTGAGGAGCCAAGAATTATGATGAGATTATATTGCAAGTCTTTTTTCAAGGGCCTCAAAAACTTTTGGAAACGTATGAAGCAGGTGTCAACATTCGGCTTGGTGCCAAACTTACAACTTTTTCCCACCCAATTTGCATATCGTCGGGTCAGTAGCCCCACGTGACAGGGGTGTGGTAGAAAGTATGCCAACTGACGCACTCACACTCTTGTCTACAGTTGGGCAATTCGCAGCCTTGCCAGGAACAACAGCGCATTTCAATCCAGCAAGCTTGCTTCACTTCGAGTTTAGAGAAAATGGCACTTGTGAAATTGACACCTTGCCTAACTTGAGCGTCCGGAATCTTCATCTTGGTACATGTTCTACACACCTAATACCACAACAGATTGGAGAAAATCACCAAACCAGCCAGATACTTTGAAGCAACAATGTTGTTATCTTAGGCCGCAGACTTACCCGCAAAGTCTTGGCTGGAAGACTTGCGGAGACGGATGTAAAACAGTGCAGCAACAACTACAAATCCAAACAACCCAGCCTTCTGCAAGAATGACCATCCCGTAGAGGAACTCCATGCACCGATAACATCGTTTTCGACGGACGAGATCCCGTTGGCCCAGCTAGCCGAGCCGTAGAGGCCTGGTTATTCCCACACGTATCAGCACCGGGCACGGCGAAGTCAGGGTATATTGGCGATCTGAAGCTCCGACAGAATGTCTTAGAGCTCCACGTGAATACCTTCAGATGGCACTTCAAGCTCGCCGCTCTTGGCAATCTTGACGGCCTCGACAGGCTTATCACCTGACGAGGTCTTGGCGTTCTCAATCTGCTCGACGATTTCGTAACCCTCAAGGACCTCGCCGAAGACGACGTGTTTGCCATCGAGCCAGCTGCATGGTATTTAGCCAACTGACCCCAAGCTACAAACAGGAAGAGGAAATTGTGGGATGGTCCTATGGGATGACTGCTTACGAGGTAATGACAGTGGTGATGAAGAACTGGGAGCCATTGGTGTCGGGACCAGCGTTGGCCATGGACAGGAGACCCTTCTTGGTATGCTTGAGCTTGAAGTTCTCATCCTTGAACTTCGCGCCATAAACTGCAAAGGGCACGATTTAGTCACCTAAGCAAGGCGTAGAGCCATAATTTGGCATCAACACGTCGCGCGAACTTACTTGACTTGCCACCAGTACCGTCGCCCTTGGTGAAGTCTCCACCCTGGATCATGAACTGCTTGATAACGCGATGGAAAGTAGATCCCTGGTATCCGAATCCCTTCTCGCCAGTGGCCAAGGCGCGGAAGTTCTCAGCTGTCTCCGGGACAGTTTTTCCGTACAGACCAAAGACGATGCGACCCAATGGCTTATCACCGTGCTCAATGTCAAAGTAGACCTTGTGGGTGATCTTGGGACCTTTGGCCGCCTCAGCGGTTTGGGAGAAGAGGACCAGGCCGACTCCAATTAGGAGGGCGAAAGAGGCTACGAGTCGCCTTAGGTTGAACATTGTGTGTGTAGGCAGTCGATGTTAATGAGAAGAAAAAAGAAGGTGAGGGAGAGAAGGAGAAGAGGCTAGAGGCAGAAAGCTTGGGTGGAGGGACACATGTACCTAACAGCTGGTCTTGTTTCAAGCTCCAGACGTGAAAGGGCCCATGCACAGGGGGCCCGCCAGAGCGGACCTGCGTCCTCTGTGCTCCTGGGTTGGCTTACCCAACAGGTCAAGGTGGCTTTGTGGGCGTGTCGCAAGGCGGCTAGGGGCTTAGTACGGGAACTTGCACCAGGTGGGATGTGCACTAGCTTGCAGTCTGACGAAACCCACAGACATGCAAGTTTAACCGTAGATCCACCGATGTCCTCATCTGCTTTTTTGAGCATGCAACTTGACAAGACGAAATTCGGCAACAGGTGTATGAATCCGTGGGCAATTCCACGTATCAACTAGCAATATGGTAACTATAGCATTTGAATTTGCACACCAAAGCCGTCCATGGGAGACTAAACAAGCTAAATCCCCTCACAGGTGTTCATTCTTGGCGTAAATTTCAATGAGGGCAAGCTCGTCAAGGTAAGATCACCAATCGAGGGAGGTTTTGTAAGACGAAGCCAATAGCTCTGACAATGTCCGAATTTCCGGCCTTCAGAAAGCTCTCGAGTCATTCTATGCTCTAGGATCAACGACTTCCTCGCGCATTATGGCGAAATACTCCATTCACAAACTGGCCAAAGTCGGCTCCCTTGGCCCGCGAACCGTTACATCCTTAACCGCCGAATTATCCCAGATGACCATCGAAACCGACGCAAGAAGAATAGTACAAGATAATATTCGGAGATTGAAAGACATTGGGTCGTACCGCGGTCGTCGTCATGCCATGGGTCTGCCGGTGCGCGGTCAACGAACACGCACACAAACAGCTACAGCCAACAAGCTCAATAGAGTCGACCGCAGATCCTAAGGTCTTGGCAGATACCACGGGACAGTTTCTTTTATCGCATGACCATATCATGCATGTTACGTTTTTGTATTCAGGGAGCCATGCAGCGAGCCATGACTGAGCAGTTGGCATGTATGCCACCTCAATGCCAATGAACGGCACCATACCCAGGCAGCAGACATATTCTGGAGGAAGATAGGACTCAATTCAAGGACGGCGTCTATCAAAATTTGCTGTACTATACAAGAGTGTATATAGAATAATTTGTACGATGAAAAGAGTGGGATGGACGCCATATAAGGACCATCACTTTTGCTACTTCCCCAAAGCTCGACAGCCCTTTGAATGCAATTATAATTTCCCAAGTTCTACAGGTCAGCTGATGTTGAGCTTACATTGTCCTCCATGATTGGTGCATTGTGCGCCCTCATCCGCGCGGAAACGGCCTCAACGTTGCGCCATACACGAAGCACGTTGTGGCCAGCAACCTTAGCAGCGTCACGGTCACTAACACCGGCTCGCAGTAAGGCCATAATCAGCTGGGGGTATTTGCTGACGTCTTCGAATCCCTTGGGCAGAGAACTGATACCATCAAAATCGGTGCCGATACCGACGTGGTCATAGCCGATAAGATTGCCGATGTGCAGGATGTGCTCGACAACCCGGTCCAAGGTAGCGTTGGCAACATCATCGTTTGGTAGGCCATTCTTGTTACCTACATCTACGCATGATATGAACCCTGGGTTGATGTTGACCATGACCACAGAATTTCTCTCCTTGACCAACTTGAGAATGTTGTCCTTGACGTTTCGAGGGTGTGGGCAGATGCTGTAAGCAGAGCTGTGTGAGAAGATTATTGGAGCTTCGGATCCTTGCCAATCGGCTCGTCCGCCCAGCACATCCCGCATTGTGTCTTCGCTAATCGCTTATCAGTCCACATTGCTGAGATACAGTAGTGCTTTGAGAAGTTGTAACCCACCTTGCATGAGCCAGATCCACGATCATGCCAATGCGGTTCATCTCATGAATCATCTTGCGCCCCAAGGGACTAACACCACCCCAGTGAGGTTCGGCCTTTCTCAATGGATGCTCCAATACGGCAGCATCAGCAAATTTGTTGTGGCAGTTGTGTGTAAGCGTAGTATATCGTACTCCAAGTTCGTGAAATCGGCGTAGGTTGGAGGCATAGTTTCCTATCTGATGAAGTCCTTCGACACCGAGCGGAGAAATGAACTTGCCAGTCATGAAAGCACCTTTGGCACAATGACTGCTCACTCGCGGCGCAAAGTCTTTGGGATATGATTCCATGAGCCTATCCATGACATCGATTTGATGCAATGTATATTGAACGCCTTCAAATTTGACTGGTAAGTAACGTCGCCGGTGAGCAAGATTTATGTGACATTGAGAGGCATACTGGCAGCAAGATTGGCATCTGAGAAGTCCCCTCCATTTTCAGGGCAAGGAGCATAGACGCTCCAGAAGGCACCGCCAGATTGTCCTTGTCTCAATCTGAGAAGATCAACCTGTCCAGACATCGTGCCGTTTTCAAAAGATTCAGCCCACTCTCTGTTATTAATGCGGTTGTGATAAATTTCACGAAGCACACTGGGCAGGTCGACATGGCCATCTTTTACAAGAAAAACGGTGTCAGTAGAGAACTTTGGCCAGCGAATTCAATCAAACAGGCGAAATTTAGAAATATCGAGCATTTACTTACCTATGAGAGGGTTATGCGCGAGGATTCGATGAGCCCGTTGCTCTACTGTCATGACCCTGCTGCAAACATGGTCGGATATATGGCTGTAGCAGCGAATGACAGGCTTATGAAATGCACCAAGCAAAAACAAGGCCGAGATGGCGTAGAGGAATATTTGAAATGGGGTCAATTTTCGAGCATGTCGACTCGTGATTTTTGTATCCCCCTTTGGCGGGAGTCCGTATAGCTTGTCGCTGTTGTGCGATGGCAAAATATCCTTCTCGGTAGACATGACCCTCACCAGAAGCCTAAAGGCGAAGTAAAGAGTCGAGAAAATAGAATTCAGCGTACCCAGTCAAGAGCGCGGGCTGTTGGGCCAATTTGTTGAAGGAGAGAGATGCGGAGGTGCGAACAAATGAGCGAAAGAGGGGTTGGAAGATGCAGATGGATCCGTAATGGATCTATAGACGGAAACCAGAAAGTGAATGGCAAGGGCCTTCAGAGTAGAAACTTCAGAGTCGGTTTGACGAGGAAGTCGATCTGGGCTGCGAAATACATAATAGTTGAGACTTGGGGGATGTAGCAGCTACATGTTCGCCAAGAACTGTAGAGGGGGGCGGATGATGTCTAGCCGTCTCGTGCAGCGGCCCGCGGGGGGGGGGGCGACCAGAATGTATTGGTGTAGCCGGCCAGCTACTGTGATTGTTGCCAATTATTACGTAGGTATTGATTGACGGGATGAGTCTTATTGAGCTGTACACTGGCTTTCAAATTCTGCTTCAAGTACAAATGTTTTAAGGGATTGTGTAGCGCATGACTGGACGGTTAGCACAATTCCACATTTACACCAATGGATTTTATTGGTAGTGAAGAGAGCGCTGCTGCAGACAAACAATAAATCATCTCGGATGGCAATTGATGGCACTCCGTACTGAACCCCAGAATGTAAAGATGAATTCCCCAACGGAGTACATGTTTTCCACCTGGTCTCGTATTGCGGGTATGTGGATGCACGGTACCAACGGATGGAAAGGGTGCATCGCAAATTGTCTCGGTTTTATCTCTCTTTTTTCTTTTGGGCTGTTGAGAGTTCTTTCTGAGACAGCTAAGACAGTCCCACGACGTGAGAAACACCACGATTGTGTGGTGCATCATTCGACCGGGCGGGGCAGTTTGTCCTTGTGCCATGTCTGGTTCTAACAATTCGCTCTTTGCTCTGTTTTTTATTTTTTTTGTTGTGTTACTTGTTGTGTTACTTGGGCTGCTGCCCCTGCCTTTGACGCTGCCAGCTGCACGTCTTGTCAATTGTCTCCGTCGTCCTTCGAGGTCAGTCGACCTCTTTCAATGGGGCTTGGCGACTTCTGCTGAAAATGTTACAGTCCTGGGGGTCTCGTTTGAGCGTTTCTGCTCATAGGCCAGCGTCATAGGCCAACGGTTGTTTGTGCTTTTAGAATAATGGAGTTCCCACCAGCCCGGTGGTCCTGTTGCTCATCTCAGGCCAAATACGAGACGAACTAAAGGCCAGCCACGCACGAAGCAAACCCGCATGCCAGCAAAGGGAGGCTGCATCAGTGCGGCCCGGTTCTCGTTCGTCGTCATCACTGGCCGTGGGCAAAGGACCCCTGAGGCGAAATCTGGTTGGCCTCGAGTGCTTTCTGTACCTTTCTTTGTACCTGTGCCGTACCAGGGTTGCCTTTTGGTACGAACTTGTGAGCTTGGCCATTCAATCTTAGTATGCTCAGCCGCCTAGCTCCAGCCATCTCCATCTCCAACTCTGCCTCGTCCTCACCACTCCTGTCCCTGTTCCACAACATCACTCTCGCCTCCCTGACTTCTGGGTGATTGCTTCAACTCGTTTTGCTTTGCCGCTCCTATCATCCACGTTCCTTCCTCTTTTATGA
Organism: Keithomyces neogunnii; assembly: GCA_020975405.1. Lineage (NCBI taxonomy): Eukaryota > Fungi > Ascomycota > Sordariomycetes > Hypocreales > Clavicipitaceae > Keithomyces > Keithomyces neogunnii. The sequence goes on along the minus strand of JAIOWQ010000002.1, from coordinate 3,872,650 downwards.
CCACTTGATCGTCACCATCTGACGTTGACGTCGCATACCGCCGCCCGTTTGCATAACGAGTCTACGTCAGCTGTTGTTAAACCCAAAGCTCCGTGGTCCTGGCCCAAGCTCGCCAACAATTGAGCCCGAACGAAACCGACGCTATAGATTATTCGAGTGCCACCTGCGTCTAACCGAGAAGCCGAACTGGTGACTGTCTTCTCCGGTCCATCACTGCCAAGTTGACACGATTGATTCGCATCTGTGGGCTTGGTCCAGCTGGAGCACTACAAAATGCCGGGCTTCGCAGACTCGTTTTGGTCGACCGATTATGCTGCAGGTATGTCGGAAGTGGCTGCCAGCCCATTTAGGTTTCTACAAATTTTAACACAAGACATGCAGGACTTGGGGTCCTGTTTGGCAAGCTCCAGCAAGGTGTGATGGAGAATCGCCAAATCCTTACAATTGCTCGTTTGCGCGCAGAAGCCGAGGATACCTACGGCCAACGCCTCTCGGATATTGCACCATCTGTAGACAGAGTAAGCGGTGGGTTTTCAAGAGATGACGGAGCGACTGTTCGAAAGGTAAGTTCCAAACATTCTCGTCTCTTGTAGCTCTTGACAGCCGATGCACTACTCCAATCAGCTACTTACCGTGCCTCTCTTATGCAGGCTTATGATGGGATGCGATCCGAGATGCAAGATGCTGCACGGAGCCATCAACGAATCGCTCAAAATATCCGAGACCTGGTCGTAAACCCGTTCTCCCGCTGGTGTGATGCTCATGAGGCCCGCGTGCAAGATTCTCAAGACGAGTTGCAAGGACGCCTCAAGGCCCATGATCGCCAGGCTGAGACGGTTCGCAAATTACGGTCGAATTATTTTAATAAGTGCCGGCTGGTAGAAGACCTAGAAGAAGAGAACAAGCTTGGATTTCAAGACACGGAACTTAGTCCGAAGCCAAACCAAGCCAACATTCCCGAGATCAAGGTCCAACCACTCAAAGAGGAAGAAGAGCCTGAAGATGAGGAATTGTTTGAGATTGGCGACGATATTTACCCACCTGAGCAACTGAAGAAGATCCTCTCGCACATGCTTTCCACGATTAAGATGGGTGAAACCAAGGTTCCTATTTTGGGTACATACTTGAATACCTCAGCTGGTTCTGATATTGTCGAGTATCTTCAACGCAGTATGGGCACTTCAAGCGTCAGTTACGCCGAGCGAATTGGCCAGGATCTCATTTCAAACGGCTTTTTGCGCCTTATTGGAAATGTTGGCAGCACTTTTGCCAACAGCTCAAAGATGTACTACCAATGGCGACCCAAGGCATTCAAATACGCTGGATTGCCTGAGAAGAAATTGAACAGAACCTTTTCTCTCCCCGTCACAGGTTCGGATGGAGGCTCGGACTCGCCAGTTGTCGGAACAGTGAGCGAGTATCTGGCCAATTGGAACGTGCTTGGGACTAGAGATCCAAACGAGACACCATCGATGCGTCTTCAACGCGAGGCCCGAGAAGCCGATGAAAAGTACAAGGCCAGTGTCCGCAAGCTCGACGAGCTGCGCTGTGGCCTTGAGGAAGCCATTTACCTCCATCTAAAGTTCCTTGAACGGTGCGAACTTGACCGACTGAAAGCTATCAAAACTGTCATCCTCGATTTCTCTGGCACCATTGGCAATGTCATCCCCAGCCTACAGTCGACTGTGGATAAGATGGTCTTGTTTCAAGAAACGGTTCAACCCGCGGGTGATTTGCGATATCTTTTGGAAAATTATCGCACCGGCAGCTTTGTTCCCAAGGTCGTCGTGTACGAGAATTACTACAACAAGGTTGACGAGCAGACTTTTGGCGTTGACCTTGAGGCTCGTGCTAGAGCTGACAAGAAGCGTGTACCTGTCATTGTAACGACGATTTTAACATACCTAGACCACCACTACCCAGATTTGGAAGGAGACGAGGCTCGACGAGGAGTTTGGCTGGTCGATGTGCCACTGTCACAAATTCATAAGCTTCGATCCAGGGTAAACGACGGCAAAGCCATCTCACCAGATGTATTTGATGAGTTCGATGTCCCCACGGTGGCTGGACTCCTAAAATTGTACCTGCTGGAACTCCCCGGTAAGTTTTCCTCTCCGGAAGCTTTAGCAGCCCTTGGAATTCTTCACGTGGGCGTGGAAGGCTAATATTCGACTTGCAGACTCCCTCGTCAGCGCTCACGTGTATGAAATCATCCGCACGATCTATACGACCCCTACAGCAGAGGCTTCCGAAGCATCTCGCGTTGCCGTTCTCCAGCAGACGCTGTCACAACTGCGCCTGACCAACATTGCAACCCTAGACGCTTGTATGAATCACTTTACTCGTTTGATTGACTTGACTTCAGCAGGCGAAGAGTATATTGCTTCGCTGGCTGCGTCGCTAGCACCTTGCATTTTGAGGCCACGAACCGAAACATCCCTCACTTTGGAAGAGAAGCATGCGTCTCGACTTGTACGGGACCTATTTGCACACAAGGACCCGATATTCAGTGAACTCAAGCGCATGTCTACTTTGAGCCATTCCACGTCTGTCGGCGGCTCTCGACCCCGAGCCATAAGCACGGATGAGAGTAACAGAAAAGCGCTCATGGAGGAGCGAAATCGTGCTTTGGTAGAAAAGGCCACTGCCTCAAGAAGCCGAGCTACCAGCCCAGCACCAGGGCCTCGTGGCCATCGACGCGACAGGAGCAGCGGAGGACCGGAAACCCGGTTTCCTATCCAGACCAGTCCTACATCAGACCGACATCGAGCCAGTCTGGCTGGCATCGAGGGCCGGATAAAGCGGACGTCTCTAGATGTCCCTGGACTGGAAGGCACCGTCGTTGGCGATGCTGTGAACGGATCGGCGCAGGTTCAAAGCCCTGATAGCGACGGCAGTGACAAACGTGACAGTGGCAGCCGCGTCGGAGCCAAGTTTGTTGGCGGCAAGAGAGTACCAGACACCCCTCCTGGAGATAGCCCATCCCCTAGAGGGATAACGCTTGAGGACAAGCCCATGGATGATTAGAGATGCTATCTTAGAAGGATCCCCCCTTGCAAGCTGAGGGAGGTGAATTGAGAATGTGGGTCAGTTTGGAATTTGGGAGTTCTTTTGACCTGAGATGACAAGGAAAGCGGATATGGAGGATTCAAAGCCGTGGATAGGCTTCAAGCACAGGTGTGCGTATATATATCAAGTAGTACGGTGTCAAGGCTGCCAACCCCCCCCTTGTTTTTTATCTTGTACCATTGCATAGTATCGTCACGATGTGGTACGGGTTTTAACGGTAGCTATGAGATATGGCAAGGCTGATTTATGTATCATGTTAACGCTGTAGCGTTGGACGATTACTAGAAAGGGTTATTTTCGTAAATGTCGATACGTGTCACTTGGTCCCTGAACCTTTTGCAAATGCATTCACAATTCATATTAAGGATACTCATATTGACACATCGCGTCAACTACCTACCCGACCACATTTCTTGATCAAGTGCACTTCCTCGCACGGCTGATCGTATACAAACTCAGCTAGACCAAGACGCATTGAGGCATTCCGATACTCATTTTCAAATGCTATGCTAATCTATGTATGCCGAGACACAAAACAATGCAAGGTCAGCTCAACCCAAGTCTACAATCTCTGCCATCTTCTTCTTCTTCTTCACAGTCTTTTTCTTCTTTGGCAAAACCACATCTTCAGGCGTGATACCACTATCGCCAGCACTGGTGGCAGTCATATCTGCCCGATCAGGCTTCGCTACATCCGCGGCCCCAGTTTCTTGAGCCAGCTCGTGGTCTGGCTTGACCTTCTTTTTCTTCTTGGGCTTCGCTTCTCCATTTGCATCGACTTCTTCCCCTGCCGTCTTCTTCACCACCTTCTTCTTCTTCTTCCGGACAACGGTGCCTTCAGCATCCACCCCCTGGGCGACCTGGATGCGTTCGTTTGCACGTTGCATTTCCAGTCGGAGCCTTTCCACCTCCTTGACTGCTTGTTGCATTTCCGCTTCTTCGCGTTGCCGCTGCTCATAGTCAAACCCGTTGGCTGGTGTGCCTTCGAGACTAAATGACCCAATGTGGCTCGAGTCCACCTGCAGCAGGGAATGTTTGAGTTTCTTGCTCTTCGCTTTGGTGAGGCTATCAGAGTTGTGGTCCGAGTCGTGTTGTCGTAAGCTACCGCCGCCGTCACTGCCCTCAAGAGTCTCATCGCCGGCAACAACAATTTTTTGATGCCGTCTGGGTTGCGGTCTGGAGGCTGGTGCAGCAGCTGAACCTGCCACGCTATCAAGGTCGAGTTTCATAATTGGTATCGAGTCAATATCAAGATCTGGCCCGTTGCTGTTTTGGAGAATATTGTGTATCGGGGTTGATGTTCGAGGGGTGTCATTACTAGGTATGTAGAATGGATCGTCCTTGTTGCGTTCGAGGCGTTCTGCTTTCCGTCGCGCAATGATATCTGCATCGAGATAGCTCTCTTCGCTCGGCTGCTGATACGACCCTACCGCTTCATCGGTCGGGTCTGCCAGCCTGCTGATTGCAGGGCCGGAGGAGGAAATGGCTATGGGGGCAGGCCGCTGGTTGTAGTATACTTCAAACTCGTCTGCTTCATCAGCCTCCAAGGCTACCAGATCGGCGGTGGACAAGATATGAGTCAAGTTGGAGTGGATGGGTTCATCGAGGTCCAGTCCATCGGGCATGGGTACGTTGCGCTGCGCTCCTTGGGCAACAGAGTTGAGTTCTGAGCCTTTGAATAGCGAAGGGATTGCTTGGGTAAGAAGCAGAGGTGGATCTTGAGGGGCTTCGTCAGTCGAAGCAGGTTGGCCCGAGGCAGCCTCTACGGTCAGCTTCAGCAACTCGACAAATTCGACGGCTCGTTCTTGCACCTCGAGATTTGGGTGCAATGCCAAAGGCTCCGTCACATGCAGGATTCTAGCCATGAGGAGCGATATCCTAGATTTGCGCTCAGCTGTCCATGGCTCCCTTTCGTCACCCGCGATGGAAGCGAAGATCTTAGCAATGGCAAGAAGCGCAGTGGTGCAGACTTCGTGCCTTGCCGCACGAGGTACAAGCTGTAGCAGGCTGTTCATAGTGCCATCTGGGTCTTGGAGCAGAATGGCATATTCGCCAAGCAGCCAAGTGACCGAGACTAGAGCGCCTGATACAACTTTGTGGCCAGAAGGGGTGTCTGCGTTGAGCTGAGCCAAGATAGTGAATCCAGCGCGTACTGCAGTTGATCTCATGGCTCGAACCTTCACAGCCACGTTTCGTAGCTCATCCCCTATTTTGACTGAAATATCTGTTGAGAAGCGAGACAATGCGGTACCTTCTGAAGCAAACTGTCTTGGAACTGGCGCCATGCGAACCAGCTGCGTCAACACATCGATATACCAGTCAAAATCCATGATATTATAGTAGTTCTCTTTGGAGCACATGAAGAGTATTCTGCCAATGACGTCGAGTCTGTAATCTTCAGGCAGAGGTGGTGCTTGAGTTTCAGCCTTGACGGGCTCGGTAATGGCCATTTGCGATTCGTCATCCGAGTCTGAGCTGGGACCTAGGGAAGGAGTTCCTGATTGAGTTCGTTCTTTTGCGGGTGCGGAGGTTTTGAGCTGCTTCATCAATCGGCTCACAACCGATATTAGATTATCGCCCGTGACCATGCCCTGAACCAGGTCGAGGGCTTGTATCCTGATCGTGATATCTGGGCTGTCGATACATTCCAATATGACGTCCTCTTGTTGAGCCACCAGATGTGGGTGCGTAACAACAATTTTGTTGAATGCCAGCAATGCCACGTATTTGACTGTGCACAGATTATAGGGTTAGTCAGGGCTGGGCTGATGACATTTTGGAACAAGAGCTCAAACTCACGATTTGGGTCACCATTAATCATGACCATTCCTCGCAACTTGTTGACACAGAGTGTGGCAATCTCGTCCGTATCTGCAGAATCATCTGCGCTTCCCAGAATGCCACCTTGGATGATTCCGTTTATGCACTCGTACAAAAGCGACATGGCAGGTGTTGTGGCTATTATGTTCGTCAAAGGCGGCAACAGTTTTCTAACGAGACGCGGCTCAAGCGGTGTGAGGGTGGCAAACTACCTTACAATTAGCACTCTGAGCCCCCGAAGTCTGGTATTTGGAGTAAAGTGTAAAATTCCATACCAGTTTGATAAGCTTAATCGCCATCCAGTTATTGCCTCCATCAACAAGAAGCTCAAACAACCGAGGAGCAAGGGGGAGAAAGTCATGGGGTCGCCGCCAGCCCAGCTCGCATACAACATTCACAATGGCTGCCGTTACGCTCGCATCCTCATCAGGGTCCATCAGCCGCTCCTTGATCTTCGGCCATGCAGCTCTCAGGGCCTCTGGGTACACGAGCGCCAATCGGTACAGCGTTACCAGTGTCTTCTTTCTGATGTTGGACTGACTATGTCCTAATCGTGGGAGGAGGTCGGCGAGGGTCGACAAAGCTAGCGATGGCGTGATAACGTGCGGAAGAGTGGCTATGGGCAGAGAAATGACGGTCTGGGCAGCTGCTCCAAGGTCCTACATAGAGTCAGTCCAAGTCAATGGTAGTGAGCATAACTAGTCCAGACGTACCTTTTTCAGTAGATTGGTAGCCAGCATGAGAACCTCGGTATCCGGTCGAAAGCTCTGGACAGCTCCCAAGTATCCCACCCGCTTTTGGTGATACTTGGGGGACGACATGACCTCCAAGACATGGAACGACGCCCATGACATGTCGTAGCCGACCATCTCGAGATAGATGAGCTTGAGAAGAGCAGTCGCCTTGACGTCTGAGAAAGGGAACAGCAACATGGTTAGTATACAGCATGCTACAAGGTGTTTTGCAAATCAAACCCTCTGGCGGGAAGCAACTGACCCATATCCTGGCTGCGAACTTCGGCTCTGCATTCTTTCAACGTCTTCTGGATGTAGTCCTTCTCGTTGCCCTTGTGGTTCCGAAGCCCTCGGATGAGGTCGTAAAGTGATTTTTCGAACCTGCGTCCACATTCTTAGCTTCTTTCCTTGGCATACTTCGCACCCCGATGGCCGCGAGCCGAGTACAGGGTCGAGATTTGGTAGATTCGCCATACATGGTCGCAACACGAAATGCCCCGCGTGGGGGGCACAGGAGCTCGGGATGATACGATGAAGTGCAATGTTGCGGTGCTTCAAGCCGTGGTTAGGTCCGTGGTGATAGAGTCGACGGGTTCATGATGCGTCAATTATTGGCGTTGTCCTTGTCGTGGCGGGTGTGTACCTGCATTCAGGCTGGTTGGTGTGGACAATCATGTACCGCGCCCACCATTGCAGTCAAATGTCTGGGTGAGGCTCATAGGTGTCGTGAGACGAGCACCAGAGGCGTTGACCCAGTCCATGTGGAGACTCCAACTGCTGCCCCCGAGTTGCTGATTTGCTTGATCTCAGGGCTGTCTCAGCTGTCGCCCCCATCTTTACAGTGGGTGCACTAGGGCCTTTGCATCAGCGGGACTGGCGCAGAGGCGTCTCAAATAATCCTCAGGCCGGCACTTTGCAGGCTGCAAGTCCCTGGCGCCCACTTGCACTGTGACGTCTTAAGAGCATACATATGCTGCCTTGTTTTTTTTTTCTCGCTTTCGTTCTTCAGTATCAAGTTATTCTGCTTTGCGACACAAGATCCCAGGAGTCCACTCAGGGGGCGCAACGATGAGAAACTAGCCATTGCACTCGTTCAAACTGCCTCAGCCCCAATTGCGCTGCTGCCTCTTGTCTTGCGCACACTACCAGCATCAGCAGGACTTGGCTCCTGTGCTTTTCTGCTAGACCATATACACCAGACATAAACCCCCCCAAACCATTTGCTCACTAGACGCGCCAATGTCCGTTCGAACAATAAACCACCGCTTCCCACTGCGAGCCACGACTCGGCTTCGCACGCATTCAATAGCCTCCAACCGCCGTTCCTTCTTCAGCCTCCCCGGTTCAGCCAACGACACCCAAACCATCACAGCCACCCGAACCCTGCCTTATGCGCAGGAACCTTTGTACAGACTTATTGCCGACGTCGACTCCTACTCCTCCTTCGTCCCGTACTGCTCCCACTCCCGCGTGACGCAATGGTCGCCGCCAGACCATGAGGGCCAGATGTGGCCAACACTCGCGGATCTCCACGTTGGATGGGGTGGCTTCAATGAAGTCTTCACAAGCCGATTGCTATGCGTTCCTGCTGTGTCAGTAGAAGCTGTCAGTGGCGATCCAGCCTCTGCAGACGCCAGCGCCGCTTCAGCTGTGTTCAAAAGCCTGGTTACAAGGTGGCAGCTGCGACCGATTCGCTATGACTCTACGCCATCGACCGAGGTTCACCTGATCATTAAGTACCAATTTTCCAATCCATTATACGCCGCTGTTAGCTCTGCCGTTTCCGATAAAGTTGCTGGACTTATGATAGAAGCATTTGAACAAAGGGCATTAAAAGAACTGGGCCGTATATGACAGCCGTGGCCCAATCTTGAACAACTCTTAGATGATGGATATTATTGGACTCGAAGGTGCTACCGAGCTAGTTTTCCTACTCATGGAAACAGCTCCAGTCCATCAGAAACGACATGTTGGCGGGGACCTCCATTATACAGATCACTATAGACTGTAGAATAGACACAACATAACGATGTAACCTAAGAAATCAGTTTCCGGCAGAAGTGGCTAGAGTTGCTACCCAAGAATATCCCCATAGCGGGGTAAGAAAGAACAAGAGAAGTAGACTCGTGCCCTTGTATTCAACACCTGACCAAAATTCCCCCGCCGCCTAGACCGCAGAGTAACAAGGAAATGACAAGGAACAAGAAGGAAAAAATCAAAAGGAAGAGAGAGAAAAAAACCACTTATTGCGCCAGACTCTTCCTCGCATCCACTCCTACCCGCATGCATACCTTTACATTGAAGAGGCCGTCCTTCTATATTCACGGCTTTTATGTCACGCCTAATTAGCACAGCTTGCCGCCACACCCTCGGATACATCGGGTTGCCTGTACCGGGATGATTTGGTAATGCAGAAAGAAAGGTTGAATGCAGATAAACCCGCAAATTATTCAGGCCAGAGGTGAATTTGTTGCGCAAAAACAAAGCAATGCCGAAGATTCCAAACCCAAAAGACTCGCTGTGGTATCTGATGAAGAAAATTCGTGGTCATACATCGTCGTTGTAGCACTAGTTGCCGACATTTATTCATTTTCTGCTAGATCTGTGTCCGTGTAGCAATAGCAACTGATTAGTCTCGGTGCAGTGTAGATGCGGGTTTCAACAGGTGTGTATGAATCTTACTTCTTTTTGGTGGGTTTACCAGCAAAAAAGCCAAGTAAAGGATCACGTTTTGATTTGTGATGCTTGGAAGACCTGGATCTTTCGCCTGGTCCAACATCCACAATGTCAACATTTGCTGGAACGGTGTTTCGTCGGCCAGGGACCCAACCAGGTGGCGGCGCCATCCCCATGCCGGCGGGCATGCCTCCGCGGTGTCCAGGAGGCGGCGGGACGACGGTCGGAATTGGGATGGGACCGCCGTGTCGTCTGCTTGTCATGCCTGGGATGTGGATTCCTGGCATCTTTGGTACAGGAGGTGCCTTGTTTTCCATCGGCCACATGGTCATAGTAATATTCCATTCTGGTTGAATTACTTTGTCCCAAACGGCAGGTAGGATGATTTCCCCATTGGGGCCAGTCAGGTCATACCGGCCCTGTCGGACATGTGGCCCGAGAACATCAACCTGCTCAAAGGCTTGCTTGATAAGCTCTTCCATACCCTATGAATGAAGACGAGTCAGCAAACGGATCTGGGTTGTAGCTACCCCTCGCGATATGCATCGGAAAATTGGAAGGGGACGGGGGGTGCCAAAGGGCGAAATTGCATCTTCATACCGGCCAGGTGGAGCATAGATGGAAGGGAAAGCTAAACTTTCTGCCTACCGCGTCCTTGAATGTAATGGGGGATCTTTCGCCCTTCTTGATTTCGGCTTGCATGTTCGCTTTGGTTTCCTCTTCGATTCGTTTTTTCAGCGCCTCTTGCTCTTTCTTCGCGGCCTCTTCAGCTTCAGCGGCTTTCTTTGCCTTCTCGGCTTCCTCATCAATCTTCTTCCGTATTTCCGCCTGCACGCTGGCTTTAGTTTCCTCTTCAATGCGTTTCTTTAGAGCCTCCTGCTCCTGTTTTGCTGCTGCTGCGGCTTCCGCGGCTTTCCTCGCTTTCTCGTTTTCTTCATCAATTCTCTTCAGAGTTTCAATCTCCGCCTTGCGTTTTGCTTCTTCTTGCGCCAGCTTAAGTCTCTCTGCTTCCTCAGCCACCTTTTTCTCTGCAGCCTCCCTTGCAGCAGCCTCAGCTTTGATCGCGGCCTCAAGACGAAGCTTGGCGGCTTCTTCAGCCCTAGCACGATCCTCCTCTTCCCTCTTTCTGCGCTCCTCTGCAGCCTTGAGCTCGGCCTCGAACTTCATTCTGGCATTTTCTTCAGCTCGCTTCATAGCCTCAGCATGTGCCTTCTGTCTTTCGTCCTCGGCCTTGCGCTCTGCTTCAATTCTCTCCCGGGCAACACGCTCGGCTTCTTCCTTGGCACGCTGAATCTCTTTCTGGGCCTCCTCCTGTGCCCTTCTCATATCCTCCATCCTGCGCTGGAATGCTTCTTCGGCGTCCCTCCGAATCTGAGCCTCCCTTTCTCGCTGTTCTTCGGCTGCCTTGGCCTTTTCCTCCTGGGCCTTGAATGCAGCGAGTTGTGCTTCAAGTTTGATCTTTTCAAGATCTGGAGGAGGGGCCTCCTTGGCAGCAGGGGTCGTGGGTTTCGCAGGCGCTTCTGTTGCGGGTGGTGGAGGCGGCGCAAGATGAAGTTGTTGTAGATGAGCTGGTAAATGATAATGGGCCCCCGGGTAATAACCTGGCTGCTGATACGGCATCATCTCGTACATGGGTCTTGGTTCCCCTCCAAAATAGCTGGCGCCGCTAGAGCTGTTACTCATGGGCGTGAATGGGTTCGGGCCATATCCGCCATACGGGACCATTTGGTTACCGCCTGGGTATCCTCCCATATAATGGCTCTGTTGCTGGTAGCCCGGGTGCTGGCTGCGGCCGCCATAATAGGCCCCGCGAGCGGCAGGGTGAGGCTGATAGCCATGGCCGTACTGGCCAAAATCGTCGGACGGATCCACGCTGGGCGGTGGGATCGGTGCGTGTGTAGGCACCGCAGGATAGTCTTGGGTGGGTGGTCGAGCTACTCGGTGGCGACGCGTTGTTCTGGTGGCGACGCGGGGATGCGCCGGTGGGTATTCGTTGCTAGCTGAAGCCGAATCAGATGGGTGAAGGCCCTCTTCGTCCTCTTCGTCGTCGTCGTACCACTCTTCCTCGTCGTCGGCTCCGGACAAGTCAGCGTCGTGTCGAGTCGATTCCCCTTCGCTGTGATAAGAAGTAGAACGAGAACTCTCGCCGCCTTGGTGGATGGTGATGGTATGTCGTCTGACAAGAGTGGTCAGCGGTGAGCGACTTCACAGGTGGCGCGCAAACTGCACTCCAAATATAGGCTATGGCACTCACGGCATAGCAAAAGTAACTGAAATCAGGAACGTCTGCGCTTGACTCGCGACAATCCACGGGAGATGGTCGGAGTGTGGACGCTAATGAGGAAAAAAGAAGTCGAAAAAAATTAATAGGAGTTATCGGGGCCAGCAGACGGAGAAAAGAGGGAAAGAGGGAGAAAAACGTGTGGTGAGCTGGCCACTGCTCGTCTGACTATTGGGGCTGCTGTTATGCAACTCGGATTATAGAACGGGGTTCTAACACTAATTTCTGAGTGTCTTTCCGGGACAATGGTGAAAGTAACGGACCAAGGCAGAGTCGGAGCAATCAAATGGAAGCAGTGCCGCTGGGTGAGCCAAACAGGTAGTAGTGCCACTGGTGGTGAGGGGTCGATTGGCCGGAGACACCACGGGAGCGCGAGGGGCTTGGCTTGTGGAGGAAGTCGGCAGGGCGACGGGCGAAACTAGAAGCGCCGCCTCGAAGTTCACACCAGTGTAGCTTGTACGTTGGTTGTAATCTGCGTCGCCAGGGGGAGGAGGGCAAAGACAAGGCGCAGGAAGGGAAGCTAGGCCGGTAAAGGGAGCGAGCGGGTCGGTGTGTCACCTCACAGCTTGCGCTTGCGATGATGCAGCCAGCACTAGGAGGGAATTTCAATATCCTTCTATCGACAGGAGTGATCCGAAGTGGAGAGCCTCCTTGTCACCGGATCTCTGAGCAGGAGGGACAAGTCGCTTTGTCAGAGGTCAGCTTCGAGCAACTGAGCAATGCAAAATGTGGCAAGGGGACGGGTTGCAGGTCAGCCTCAGATCGGCGGTGAAGGGTGGAAGGCGAGCTTGCGTGGAGTGAGTTGGGTGAGGGACAGGTTTGGCCACAGAGAGCTGAGGAGGGCTATTAAACTTTCTTTTCTGTGGCAGCGATAGCAGAGCTGGAGGTCGGTAGGCGCAGGCAAGGTCAAGTTTTGTACCCCAAGCAAAGGTGGGTAGGCAAGAAGGCTTTGTGGGAGTAAGGCTCGGGTGCAATGGCAGAATAGGATTGATGTGAACCATGCAGCTGACAGCGGGGCAAGGGTGGCCAGAAGAACCAGCATGTATCGCAGCCCAGAGACCTATGCCTTATGGGTTGCCCCTTGGTATCCAATAGGCAACGGTGAATATTTGTGAGAAGCACTATAGGTCCCCGTAATACCAGTCAAGCACGTTTCTTGTCAGTGCGCTGTGGGGTGCTGTCTAAATTAAAGGAAATAAACACGTCAGCACTTGACTATTACTCTCTCGTCTTGTTCTGTACAAATGGTCGAGACCTCCGAGCTGTGTTTCCATGACAATGCCGCCAGTTCGCCACTGGAGCGAATTGGTTACCGGGCGCTCCCGTGATGTGCTTGGTGGCCAAGCCAGCCTTATTTGGGGCATGTAGCGAATCCACAAGGCGGCCGGACGGCCGGGCAACTTTAAGCTCGCAAAGACCAAGTCCACACTTGGTGACTGTACAGAGCACAAGGAAAACAATGCGATGGTTGCCCAATGAGGGGAAGGACCCCATCGTGGGGCAACTGTCGGCATCTGTCGAGAGAGAGGAGGGAGGGGCACAAACAGCTTTCCAGGCGGAATGTCTCAGGCCATGGCATGGAACTTACCTTGAGGGAAGTTGTATTACCACAAGACAAGGCAACACTCTAGATCTTCGAATGTTGATTTCCAAAAGGATCGGAAGCAAGTGTGCGTTGTGCAACAGAACCAATCTTGCAATGCTGGCTAGACAATTGAGTTGTTTGAGCTTTGCTAAGCAGAAGCCAAGACTTGGGACATACCAACAAGTTAAGAGCAGTCCAGCTGGTTGAACGTGCGGCGTCGTTTTGTTGAGCGCTATGGTCTCGTAAATAAGCGCCAGACGGAGCAGGAGGGAGGGGCCATGCATACTCGAGACCACCGAAATGTCCACGCAAGTCCGTTTTTGATACTTATAGTATTATTGGAAATGTGGCTATGGGGGAGGCGAGGCAAGTAGGGCCTTAAAAAAAAAAATTTTTAAAAAAAAATCGCTTGGTTCAAGTTATTGGTTGTTGGCTGCAATGTGCGAAATGTGCAAAATTGTGTGCTGGTTTTGTCACTACCTTGTGTCAACCAGGTCAGTGAGCTCGGTAACAAGAAAAAAACAAAGGATATGTAGCAGGACCAATATGAGTTTATTAGGAGACAAGAAGGCAAAGTAAAGGGAAACCCAGCTGGCTTGAAGAAACAAAAGTTGAAATTGGTTCCGAGCAGCAAAAGCGGCAGCTGTCCTCTGCTACCTGCTGTCCCTTTGTACTTTGGTTTGGTCGGGCAAGGACGGGCAGGAACCCAGGCAGCAAGCCCCCACTTTCACACCTTGGAGAGCACCAAAAGCCTGGTCGAGCTTTTCGAATTCGCAAGTCCTCGGCCTGCCGAAATCACACGCGGTGCACGTAGCACCTTTCCGGTTCTGGTGCGCTTTAGAAAGGAAGAAAAGGAATGAAAAAAAAAGCTGCAATTTTAGATGTTTTGGTGTTCACCCCTGTGTGCTTGGGTATCCGCTTCCTGGTGCTGTTAGGTTGGTAGCAGCTCGTATCGGGCTTTTGTCACGGCCTTGATCGCTCGAAAACGCAGCAACATGGTAGATCAGGATATCCGAGGGCCAGTGCATGTCCAGAAGTCCGCTGCGCGCTCCTATTATTGGGATGGAACGACAGCACAGTGAAGAAGGACGGGCGCTCCGAGTGGCACAACAGTAACTTTTCGCTCTGTCGTGATCCTTGAGCGATGTTTGGTATGGATTTATCAATGTCTTGCTGGTGTCGACGATCGGTTGGTGACAAAGAGTCTTGCCAGGCCAGGGATCTTCAACGCCAAAGCTTAATTTTTGACGACCTCTTTGTTTGGCACTGTAACAGAAAAGGGCTGACGGCTTTTATATAGTGAATGACGCCCACCTCACTCGGTGATTGTGATTTACCTCTTTCCTCCCTCAACGAGTCATCAATACCGCTAGAGTCTTCCACGATACACGTGGCAAAGAGAGCTTGTGTCATTCCTTTTTTTTTTGGGGTCCGTCATGCAGTCGACACGCCAACGGGGGAGGGTTCAAGCTGTGGCGCAAAACGCACATACTGTGCGTGTGCACACTGTATCGCATCCACTCCAGACTGCAAATTGAACCAGACTTTTCGTAAGTTTGTGTCTGGCCGCAACCGCAAGTCTTGACTTTATCTTGAGCGTTAATAGCCTGGTTTTGGGCTACCGTGTCCGTGGCTCGTGTGCTATTATTGAGTTGCACTGCTCAAAAAGGGACATCTCAATCCCTAATTGTCAAGTTGGGGATTCATTGGTCCATCTTGACCCCTTGACACATTCGAATGTTTTCCACTAGAAACGCCTCTAAACAGCGTCATGATGATCCTTGAAATAGCCATTCGTCATGTCGCTTGGTATAATTTCTCCTAATTCAAGTTTGACACAATCTTAGACCCAGAAACTTTTCCTTGACGAAAGCATTGCAAGACCGGATGCTATGTTTTGCAGCCCACTGTCAATAGATTTGAGCGGCGGAAGCTTGAGTTCTTTACAGATCATAGGCAATATCAAATAGAACATAGCGAGTCCGTCGCTGTCGGTAGGGTCAGGATCAAACCTTGGTCCCAAAGGCGGGAGTCATTGAAAGGCCTTGTTAAAAACAGTGTAAACCAGGATGAACTTGATCTCGGCGCCGGTAATATTCGACTTGTTCGCGTCAAGCAAAGTTATTACTCTCCCGCTATTATGTCCCACGATTTTGGCGCAGAACTCAGTTGACTATCCTGCTGAGGAGCAGTCCATTGCCATTTCAATGTCGGGATATGCCTTGAGGAGCCTCTTCGACCGCAGTTGGCGACCGATAGTCAAAGACGTCGTCGGCGCCGTGACTCTTCACCAAGTCAAAAGACTGAGGGGAGGCCGTAGCAACAACCTCTAACCCTACCAGTTTAGCCAGCCGGATTGCGAAGAGGCCGGCGCAAGTCGACCCTCCGTAAATGAGTATGGGAGGGCCTGCGCTGTCCACCTGCCTTGCATTATTCCCGTCAAGACTTGCACCTGTGATCCATGGCACAACCAGGTGTTTGCCGTGACTGCAGAGATGCCGTAAGTGCTCGCTTCCTGATCGGTCACGCCGTCGGAGACTTTCCATGCCAGGTCCGCTGGCACTCTCAGAAACTGGGCAAATGATCTTCGATCTGGGAACAAGCCGCCGTGAACGAAGCCTGCAGCTCCATCACCAACCTCCCAGTCTCTAGGAGCACTCTGGCCGATCTTGGCCACCGCGCCGGCGTAATCGCAACCAATGATGGAACCCGCGGGTGAAATGATGTCAACGTGTTTGTAGTCAGTTGGGTTGAGCGCCCCGGCAGACACCTTGATCAAGATCTCATCGTCTTCAATAGGTGGTACTGGAACATCTTTAATGACAACCCCGTCCTTTGAACTATCGTTTCCCAACCGGGTGTCCATCAATTGGTCCGCCACCAGGGCTCGCATCGTCTTGGGCAGGTCAGACGCCATGGAGAAGGTCAAAGGTTAGGAGGATATCAAGAGCAATTGAGCATTTATCAATGCTGATTGATGGTTAAAAATCACCTTGCGTGCCTCTTATCATTATCAGATTAACTCTCCAGCTCGCCGAGAAGACACATCCGGCCGAGCCCATCAAAAACGGCGTCCGTGGAACCGCGGCGCCGCGATTGAAAAAGAAAGGGCCAAACTTTCCCTCCCCACCATTGGATGTTCAGCTAACCTCGCATCATAGCCAGACGCGAGCCTTGGAGGTGAAATAGCTCCTCGCATGCGACTGCCTGAGGGCACAGTGACAAACACGGTACCAGCCACGAATTGCCACAACTCACAGGACCAGATAGTAGACAATACACCAACCACCCTCTTCTCACACACCCCGTCTCGGCCGTGGTCCTGTATGTTGTCATATGGTCGAGGTAACGTAGACTGCTTGCGCCGCGTATCGAAGCCCGATTGGCAAAGATGGGGCGATTTGCAAGCATCTTGACTCACAGTCCTATGGATCGGTACCTTGCACTGGCCATGCATGAACAAGCACACCCTTTCTCTTTGAATCACTGTGCACAACGGCGCAGCGGTGACAACACCCATCTTGATGCCCAGTCGGTGGAGACATGCTAGCCCTGCTGACAAGATTGACGGCGCAGCTTCCCAAGACGACCAAGTCGGGGCGGTTTCATCTCATGAATCCGGCGGGTTCAGCCCGAAGATCCACTTGCAGAAGTAGCCTGAACTAGGTCCATGGGCGAATGAATGGTGAATCGAGAGGAGAGAGGAGCACAGGGTGTAGAATGTAGAATGTCAAAGGGCGCCGGACCCAAGGGTTCTCTCAGATGCCGTGACACCACAAGGCGAAATACCGTTGAGGCAGGCTTGCAACCCTGGGGGCACATTTATGCTGTGCAGGGGCGCAGTACTCCCCCAACCCCATCGCGCTGATGTGATTCCTTGCCGGTGTGAAACATGGGACGTGCTTGGCCTTCTAGTACTATGCCACCTGTATATAGTCAATTTCTTCCATGACCCATGCATGTACCGCATGTCTTTGCGCCGCCCAAGCATCTCGAGGCGTATTACTGCAAGATTCGAGAGCCCAACCCAAGAAAGCCTGACCAACCGCCGTCGCCACCATGCAAATTCATGCCCAATTTGAAGCTAAGCAAAGACTGAACAAAAATAACTGCGAGGCTGCTGCGAGGCTTTTCTAATGTACAATGCCAGGGCATGATTCAGTGCGGTCCGGCGTCAAGGGCCGGTTTCTGCTTAAACCCGGCATCATGATGCTGACGTGTGCCCTCCTTGCGCCCTCATTTTGCGTCTATTGACTCCGACGATGCCCCATTGCGTCTCCGTCTCTCCAATGCCAATTGCCTGGGAAATATACTTCGAGAGTCTCAGCCTGGAGCAAGGCCCTCTTCCTTGTTTTCGCCAAGAGAAAATCACGATCACGACTGTATGCACGTCAAGTCTCATCCTAAGCCTTGTGCTCATTTGCCAATTGCCGCCCTCACCACATCTGGTAATAGGCAACGATCGTCGTCCAGGTCCTATCGCATCACCCGCAATGCATCAACGGGTGTTGCGTGATTACCGAACCACCTTGGCAGATGAGCTGTCCAGCAGTTCTCGCGCTGCAGCAATCTCGCCGGCGTTGTAACCTTGCCATAGCTTTTCGTTGGTTCCGTTGCGACGCACAATCTCAGCTAATTTCTTGGTAGCAACTTGATTCAGCTTCTCAATGGTTGCTTGGTCGGGCAAAGGGAATCCGTCCAAGTCTTTCTTCGATTTCGGTGCGTTCTGTAGAAGCCTGTCTGTAGCCTACGCCAGATGAATTAGTCTAAGCGCCTGCATGGGTGGACATCTACACGGACGTACGAGCTTTAGGCCGTAGTAGCCACGTAAGTAGTCATCACAGAGCTCTATACTGCGACAAAAGCGCTTTACAGCTTCGGCGTAGTATTTTTGAGACCCGCCGTCTGCCACCGTCGCGGCAGCCATTAAAGAGACTTCACCGAGTCGAGCTTGAATCTATAGACCTGTCAGATTCATACCGAATGCTGCTGAACAAAATGAGGAGGCAAACTCACGTTCCAGGCATTGGGTGAGATGACGAGTACCTCCTCCAATGCATAAATGGCCTGAGCGTACATCCCTTGAGAGACATACATATCAGCCAGCTCCGCCCACGCCTCGGGGTCGGTGGGACAGATATCAAGGAGGGCATTCAGTGCAGTAACGGCTGCGGGAAGGTTGCTCATCGACCTGAGGAGAGCTACCTTGCGCTTCCAAATGGGCTGTAGTAATGTTAGCACAAGTATGAGGGATGCTTGGGATGTATTTCGACGCACAAAGTTGGTGTCGTTTTGTTGCAGCAGAGCGTCGTATTCCTCCAAAACCTTCTCCAGCTCCGAATTATTGGAAGCAGTTGCTTCTTTTACCAGTCCCTTCAATGCCAACACGCGATCATGCGCATCACCAAATCGAATAGCTATTCTTTCCAGACATTCTGTCGCGGCCTCATCATCACCAGTCTGAAGACAAGCAATCATCAAGTTCTCATATATCGTCCAAATTTCGGCCGTCTCGGGCGCTGAGAAGAGGGATGACAGAGGAGATGCTGAAAAGGCTCTTGGGTTCTTTCGCAGAATCTCTGGCGCTTGCTGAGAAATTTTCAGGGTCTCAGCCGGCGAAAGACTGCCGGCTGGTTGGAGCAAGGGTTGCGCCATTGTATATATATCGTTGGTATCGGATTTCGGCAGGTGTTGTTCAGGAAGGCGTCCAGGGGTTCAGCTAGAATCGATCCTAAGTGGCGGAAATATAACTCGCATCAATGTCTTGAATTGAATATAAGTTACGCAATCCAGTCTATAGGCGCCAATGGGCAAGCAGTTGCGACCAGTAATCTAATATGTGGTGGGAGCTGAATGTTGAAGGAAGCTCCCGTTGTCCCACCCGTCAACTGGACCATTATTGACGACATGGCGTGCTGTTGATGAGCAGCTGGGGCAGCGGAGAGTGGGAATATCCGACACCGACTGTCTGACCAATCAAAAGTCACATTTATGCCCCACCAACAGACCCTCCTACATTTAGGATCCGAATTATTTTTTCTCTTGCACTTTCTCTTCTTGCTTTCCCAGTATCTCGTGCCTCACCGACGAAACTCGAATCAGTCACAAGGGCCAACGGCCCAGAGTGCTGACCTCACGGTGTCATTTTGTTCTCTACCCATATTCTCGCTAGAGAAAATATGACTGTGCCTGGCAATGTCTTGAACGAGGCCGACGATGCCACTGCTCCTCCGGTGAGGGAGTTGGCATCGTTGGACATTGCAGGCCAGGCGGGTGCTAGTGCAGAAGTGCCAGCGCATCTGTCTCACGATCCGGCAAAGAATGCGAAACGTACCGATCCCTTCCAATTCGGAAGTCGCTATTTAAGCGAGGGTGACAACGTTTTCGAGTTCAATGCCTGGGACCACGTTGAGACTGACGACGCGTACAAGGAATACGCCGAGCGTCAGTTTGATATGCAGCGCCAGGCTCCTGTTTCTGATTTTGACAAGAGTAAGTCTTTTTCTCCCAGCCCTTTTTTTAAGCCTCGGCTTCTGTTTTGTTTGTTGTCATTGGCGTTTCCTCGCCCACGGTGTACATGATGATCCCCAAGCAATGCATAGTTCATCTGAAACTACTGATGAGACCTTTTCCTTCATAACGTCTTTCGCTCCCATCTGATCACACCATGACAATCCTGCTGCCTTTATCGGCGTAACATCTCCAGTCGGCACGAAATAGCTTGTTTACAAATTGCTGACTCGGGATTCCAGACAGGTTCAATGGCAATCCTGCCAAGTGGTGGAATCTTTTCTACAAGAATAATGCCTCAAATTTTTTCAAGGACCGCAAGTGGCTCCGGCAGGAGTTCCCTATCCTTGCTGAAATAACCAAGGAGGACGCCGGGCCCAAGGTATTGCTCGAAATCGGCGCAGGCGCTGGTAACACAGCTTTCCCCGTGCTTGCCAACAACCAGAATTCCAAACTAAAAATCCATGCGTGCGACTTCTCCAAGACAGCTGTAGAGGTTATGCGCAACCATGAGGCGTACGACATAAACTTCATCCAAGCAGATGTATGGGATGCCGCTGGAGACAGCCTCCCGCCTGGGCTTGAGGAAGAATCCGTAGATGTCGCAGTTATGGTGTTCATTTTCTCCGCCTTGTCGCCCAAAGAATGGGCGCAAGCTGTCCGAAACGTGTATAAAGTATTGAGGCCTGGCGGCTTGGTTTGCTTCCGAGACTATGGAAGAGGGGACCTTGCCCAGGTTCGCTTCCGCAAGGGACGCTATCTGGAAGAAAACTTTTACATTAGAGGCGACGGGACTCGTGTCTACTTTTTCGACAAGGACGAACTCGCGAGTATCTGGTCTGGGGAAGCCTTCGCCAACGACCCAGAGAATCCTGACATGCCGCAATTTGAGATAGAAAATCTCGGCATTGATAGGCGTTTGCTGATTAATAGAGCTGAGAAGCTCAAGATGTATAGATGCTGGCTACAAGGTCGATTTAGAAAGAAATAGACAATATATCCTACTGTATAGACATGAACCAAGACCGTTTCATCTTGAAGCCATCACGTACATGTCGGGTGTAGGGCTGGCCAGGTGCTCAATACAGCAGAAGGCGCCGCAGCTGTGTTCGCTTTGCTTCATCGAAACCGATGCCGTCAAGGTACGCTTCCAACCCACCGTGAATCACATTGAGGTGCTTCTGCATCCCAATAACCATGTCAGGCGCCGTAACCGCCCACTCATCCGTCAAGCCAATCTGTCGGATCTCAACCAACCTCTGGTCCCTCTCCGCCTCGAGAGCCGGATCAGTCAGAAAGTAGTCGTGCTCGATCGCCTCAAGGGGGATGTCCAGAATCATCAAGATCAAAATACATATAAGTCCTATGGACAATCCCAAGTCAGTTTGTCCTTTCCCTACTCAAGCATTCTTAACAAGCGGCAAACATACCAGTCCTGTCTTTGCCCTGGGTGCAATGCACCAAAACAGGCAAGGTAGCCGACGAGGCATAGAGCTCCAGGGCCTGGCGAATTTCCGGGCCTGAATGGTCGACTGTGTCGACGCCGAGACCGAGCAAGCCTCGCGGGAGCATGGCTTGGGCCGCGATGAGCCTCACTGCTTCTATTCGGTACCCAAGGATGAAAAACACAATCACCTTACTGCGGCATCGTTCTTAGTCGTCTGCTCGGTGGATATAGATGCTACACTCACAGGAAGCTCCACCATGCTAGTTGGCTCAGCAGGTGTCTCTCAAACGACCGTCCTGTAATTTTAATCTCTTCGTAGCATATGCCCTCTATATGTGGCAAGATGGGTCGAGAAGAGGGCCAAAACGATGAGCCATTGCTGCTTGTCTTGTCTTGAATCTTTTC
Organism: Keithomyces neogunnii; assembly: GCA_020975405.1. Taxonomy (NCBI): domain Eukaryota; kingdom Fungi; phylum Ascomycota; class Sordariomycetes; order Hypocreales; family Clavicipitaceae; genus Keithomyces; species Keithomyces neogunnii. Next base: position 3,851,123 of record JAIOWQ010000002.1, on the reverse strand, counting down.
AGCCTGCTTTATGAGTTCGGTCCTTGATGGAAGGTTAGGCATATTGGTCCAGGAAAATCATGCGGGATAAGGGCAAACTTGCTTTGTTCGCAGATCAATAATGGTTTTGATGCCCAGCTCGTCTCTTATGAGTGCTCTGTCATGCACCGATGCTTCGTCTATAATTGCGGTATTAGTATCCAAAGAGTCAAGCACATGGAGTCGGAAATGATGGGAAAATAAAAATACCCGGTCTTGCAGAACGAAATATGCATCCTTCACGAACTCGTCTGTTGTTACGGTTCATCCGTTAGCATAATATAAATATGGAGACACTTTGCGGTTGAGCGCATATGAGGTAGAAAGTTAGTCACACACTTCTGGCCGAGATACTCGTTGACGGTTTGGCCCACGTCTCTAAAATTGGCCACACACTGGAGTGGGATAGGCTCAGCCATGGTTTAGAGACCAAAGTCACCATCCAACTGCGCACGCCAGGTTAGGCAGGCACCACAGTCTGATGTGAGTTGGGATTGTGGATGTTCAAAGTGGACCAGAAGCTAGAGTGTGTCTAACGGCAGTGCTAACGGCAATGGAGCTGGCGACTTCAGATCGGGCTCCAAATCGAAAATTCAAGGCGGCACAGACTTTGGGTATTATGGCGTTGCAAATGGGCAACTACGAAGAGGGGACGAGACTCTGGCTCAGGGCCGTCGTTAGCGTCAACTGGCCCCCCCCCCCCCCCCCCCCCCCGTATCTCCGGCGTGTCAAGGTAGGAGCGCAGAGTCGTTTCAGTAACAGCTACAGAGAGGCAGGCTCTCGAACTAATCACGGTGAGTGCTCAACGGGCGGACCGCTGCTGCCCCAAACTGTTGGCGGTCCCCGAAGGCGAAAAAAAAAAAAAAATAAGACCCAGTATTTTGGGTACCATGGAGCTGTGCAAAGTAAAATCGACGTCACTCAACCCAGCGAACCAGACTATGCCAATTGCAGCGCCGATCTTGACAAGGACGAGCTCAGGAGCGGAAGATGCCACTGCATGAACCGGCAACCACCTGCAGTGCCCTAGAGATGCCGATGTGTGTGATTTGTAGGCCATTTTAAGCTCCCGTGGCTTGCCATGGCAGTTTAGCCGTATGGGTGTCTTTTTCGGCTCGCTCCATCAGCAGCGCGAGGATAATACTACACGTCGTATTGCTAGTCTGTTAGTTTGGCCGTGGATGAGGGCAGCGATGAAAACGGAGCAGGAGGAACGGCTCTCGAGTCCACTTCTTCTGGCGGGCCACAAAACGTTTTGATGGCAAAAGGTGACCCCAGGCGGCTGAGCTGGCACAAGGACGCCAGATTTGATGAATGCACGGGCCCGAACAGCTATGCCAGCTACAAGGCGCCACCTTGCGACGCTCTTTCGTCACTGTGCTCTTCTTCTTCTTTTTTTTTTTTTTCCAGGGCGTGAAGCATGTTGGTGCAGAGGTTTCCAAGGCCCAAAACGCATCAACGTCGCCGGAGCCGTCGCGCACTTCTCGACGGCTTGAATCCGTGCACAACAACGTTGCTTGCCTGCCAGACTCACTGAATGCAAGCGCCCATCCGGCCATGTTCTCGTCGTCGGCCAAAAATCGGATCGCGGTGCGGAGCGTGCACGCGTTCCAGTGGCATCGTGGGCTCCGTAATTGCTTGGACGGGCGTCTGGTGTATTAGAGTTGCATCGAAGCGTCACGTATCAGGGATGTGCCGGAGGGTCTCAATGACGTCACGCTAAGCACCCCGTTGATTGCATCTGGGGGAAAGCGCACCCACCGTCTGGACACGCCTTGTCACCTACCGCAAGCTCTAGCTAGCCCCTCCCCCCCCAATGCCAAGGGATGAACTCATTTCGGCCAGCCCACCACCTGGTTTCTTCATAAAGACTACTTCGCATCTAGTGCCAGTTGAGAGGCGCATGGCGGCAGTCCTCCAGCCAGTTAGTTTGATCTGCTACCATACCAAACTGAGTCTAGAATAAAACCAGCCTTGGTCCCCCAGGGTACTCGGCTCACAGTCCTTGGAGCTGCAGTAAAGTTATTCTTTTCTCCCCCATCTACAAGAGAGAATAAGTGGTCGTCTTCCCTTCCCACTCTCTCCCTGTTTGTCGTTTTGTATTTTTATTTTCCTCCATCGTCGCGGCCAACTTTGTTCAACCAATTCGTCATCCAATTACATAGCTATACCCCTGTCAACCTCTGCCGCAGCCTGGGTGGCATCCAAGAAAGAACGACAACAGCACCAGCGTTTTGCCACTCGTCGCTTGGAAACAAAGCTCCGCTGACAGCTCTCAAAACAAAGCCATAAAGCGAAGGCGGCGAGAAATCTAGGTGCTCAATCTATTCGCGGATACAAAGGCAATTTCTTCTCTCTTCTCTCTTGTTTGAAAGTGCTCCGTCGCCCAGAGAATTGATCGCAGACGGGGACTGCGCTGGTGACGCAAGGCGCCGAACTGAACCATCATCAAAGCCACCAAACCCCACATTCTGCGGTACCACAGGTCGTATAAGTCCAAGTCGCAGGGCCATGGCCACCACAAAGACACCTGCGCAGCAGGCGCCTCCGACGAGTAAGTCGAACTTTAAAAATAAAAAATAAAAAGCATCAGACAGACAGAAGTGGTAGAGAAGGAAGGCTTGGCCGCGATGGCAGTGGCGAGACTTGGGCAGCGAGAGTGATTGGAAACCTTTGTTTTCCTTGGGCTGCAAACTCGGCGACGCCAGACTGTCAAGACCAGCCTCATGGCAGCTGTTCAGTCTCTTGGCCGTATCTTGCAGTTGAAAAGTGAGGCCGTCAACTGGTCGTTGAGCTTGGCCACAGCTCCAATTGACACCCTGGCTCCAATCGTGCCGCCAGGCAGCTTGAGCTTGCATGGCACCTGCTGGCGCAATAATACTCGCTCTTGCTCTCACTCTCGCCATCGCCCTTCAACTGCGCCTCTCTGAGCCTAGCCTCACTTCTTTCACTTTGTGCAACTTCTGCCCATTCACCACGGGGAAAACCCCAAACTCGGACCTCCTACCTGGCTGACTTGCTTCTCCTCCCATAGTTCAAAACAATACAGGTCGAATTAAATACGCCGACCCGCGCAGCCTACCAAGCTTCCCGTCGTCAGGCTTGGCCCCCGACGGTGCCGCTGCCAGCGCTGCTGCATCGCTGGGCTGGTCAAACCAGAAGCCTATCCACCTCTGGAAGCCCGATCCTTCATCTTCTGCCTCTGCCGCCGCTGTCCTCGCCAAGGACTACAAGATGTCGCCGCCGTGGGAACCGTCTCCGCAGTCAGACGGCCACAAGGCCGCGCTTCTTGCTGTTGGATCTGCCGGTGCAGCGCTCAAAAAATCTCATCCCGTACCATCTGGTCCTTCCCAGGACACTTGGGGAAACTCTGCAGCGACTCGGGCTTTCCATGCGAACCGACCAGCCTCGGCAGAGCCTGTGAGCCTGGCGCATGGTAGCTCAGCAGCTACGCAGGCTTTCAAGGAGAACCGATCTCAATCTATGAAGAAGCCGCTTCGGCCTCGCACTCCTCCTGGAGATAAGTCGCTTGTTGCCGCCAAGGGTGCCATGAAGAGTGCTGTCTCTTCCACCGGACTGGGTGATGTCCAGGCTTCAGAAGCTAGTGCTGCCGCTAGTGCTCTCAATGGAGCTGCCTTGGCACATCAGCAGTCCATGAAGAATAAGCCTAGATTCGAAGATGTCGGTGCCGTTTCCGTAACGACAATGACGCGGAATATGTTTACCTCTCACCCTCCTGTCAAGCCCGAGGTTGACGAACGCACTTACAACGAGAAAATTCACCAATCTGCCGTCGAAATGGCCAAGAAGATGTATGCAAGGCAGCAGACCGTGGGTGACTCGGCCAAGGGAGGAAATGAACAAAGCTCTGGTGCATCCCAGCCTAACCAGTACATGAATCTCCAAGACGCTGCTTACAAGCAGGCTCAGGCACGCCTGGCTAGGCTTCACGACGAGTATCAGCAGAGTCGAGAATATCAGGAGTACTATGGGAACGAGAAGGCTGTCCCCAAACACCGATTCTCACTGTCTAACAAGCTGCGACGCCAAGCCTCGGACAGCGATGACGACTTGGACGACCGCAAGCAGTCTGAGAAGATTCGCGAGCAAATGTCCATGTTTTCGAGCAAGCTGTCACAAGTGGACAAGGACAAGAGGGATAAGGACCGTGAGGCTCTTCTAGCCGCGGCGCAGCGCAACGTCAAGGCTCAGCTGCACGGCATGGACGAAAAGGTCTACCAGGAGACAGGAAGAGCGAATCCCACCCTGATCACTGACTGGGAAACCAAGGCTCAAAAAGCTGCTCAAAATCGACATGAAGTACGCACAGAGAACAAGGGCAAGATTGATATTGGCGGTGGCATGTTCATGACCCAGGAAGAGATTGATGCCATTGCCGCCAAGAAGATCAAACCTGTTCTTGATGATATCAACGACAAGGCCGAAAATGAGCGAGAGAGACAGGAGGTCCTCAGATTGGAAGAGGAGGCAAGACGAGAGCAAGCTGAGAGGGATAAAGCTCGGGATCGCGAAGCCAAAGAGATTGCCAAGAAGACCAAAGGTACGGAACAACTTGGTAGCCATGCTCCTTCGTCTAGTACTAACACTTCGTCACAGAGCAAGAGAAACAAGATGAAAAGGCCAGGAGGCATCAGGAGAAAATGGACGAAAAGGCACGAAAGGATGAAGAAAAGGCCAAGAAAGAGGAAGAAAAGGCTGCAAAGGCCGAACAAAAGCGCCAGGCGAAGGAGGAGCGACGCAGATCAAAACACGGAGCAGCAGCAGTTTCTTCCCCCACTTCTCACGGAGAGGAGCATGTACAAGAAGAGACAGGAGAGACCACGGCCGCTGCCGGGGAAGCAACTCAGGGCGAAGTAGCTGAGGAGCCTGTCATGAGCGGCGGCAGCCCTGCCGTTGAAACCCACGCCGAAGCCAGCGGATCGTCCCAACACAAAGCTGAAGGTTCAACCTCGCCTTCGTCCAAGGTCAAGGGCTGGATCAAGAACCGATTTTCTCGCGGAAAGTCTATTGGGGAGCAGGATAAGAGGAGGAGGAGTTTCTTTGGCGGCGCTGCTATGAAGGATCATGCCAAAAATGGTAGCACGGCGAGCATCGAGAACCGATCCACCAGCATGCAAGATGTGGCCATGGCTGGCAAGACTGGCACTGAGGACCACGCTAATACACAGCACACTGCAAATGAAGAGTCTGTTCACGAGGATACGGCAAGGGACTCTCAAGGTGTGAGTCCCATCAGCACGCCCCTTGAAGAGGAGCGGGAGCTCGGTGATGCGAGGGACAAGACGGAGGGGGGGACGGAGGAACCGGAGCGTTCCAGCCGGAAGTCCAGCCTAGACCCTCCCCGGCCCATTGAGGACCCTGGACTTCGTACCAGCAGCAGTCCCACGCGCGATTCCCGGTTCCGGGAAGAAATGGACCAATGAGGGAGACTATGATCACAGGACCGTGTAAGTGGTTTTGTGTCAGCCACGGGGGAGCAAGTGGTATATATTGCGTAATATGCTTGGGATAGTTTTTTCTGACTGGGAAAATACGGAACGTGAAGTAATCTTTTTGGTATGATGATTGCAGGCTTTTTTTTATGATTATTTGTTTTCTGCGAGGCTGGGTAGGCTGAATTAGTGGGCTTGTGTTCAAGGGTACCAGGGTTATGAAGGGAGATGTACATGTAAGTCTCAGTGGCACATAATCAGAGTCATTTAATATCATTATCTTCGTGTCTTGCTGTTGTGATACATTCCCATATAATATCCCAGACTTGAAGTCCTTTTTTAAAAAGCTCCCGCCTCGTTGCTGCGGCCCTTGATGCTTAAAAATGGGCTGCGTTGCCTGCCATATAGGGTGACTCGTTGGTGTCGTCATGGCCATCAGTGGAAAGCCCCTCCTCTGAATGGCGAGTTTTCTCAAATCTCGCCGAGAGTCTCTTTGTATGAACAGCAGGGCGGAGATCAATGATGAAAGAAGCCACGTAAAATGTGAAGATGAAGGCAATGGCCCATTCGAAGACGGCAGCGACATTGGCGTTGTGAGTGAAGGTGGTTGAGACGAATATGATGGCCAAGATGAGTTCGACGATGATGAAGCCGAGCTTGACCCAAAAAGATGTACGGAGGATTCGATGCTCCCTGTTTTCTGCAAAGATTGGTCAGAAAATTTGAGTCGCGGATAAATGGAGTATGTTGTGCGTGAACTTACTTATTCCCAGGCGCTGGTACTCCCAGCATATGAAGACGGCTGAGAGCCAATAGCCGCCAATAAAGAGCAGCAAGCAAACATCGTGTGTCTGTTGATGGCGCCAGGTATCAAAAACAGAGAGAAGAATCAAGCCTGCGGCACCGACGACGGCGAAAAATATGCTCAACCACACCAGGGCCCTTTCCCCGGGGGACTGGTTTCGCACAAGACGCCCGCGGTGTCGCAGCCACCGTTCAGCAAAAAACGACAGGTCCAAGAGGACAACGGTCACGGTAGAACCAGCTATAAAGAGCGGCTTGAGCTCCTGGGCGCCAATGTCGCTAATGTAGGCAATTTCGGCACCAGACTCCATGGACGGATAGATGCGGCGGTCGGTGTCGATGATCCAGTGGAGGAGCAGACCGAGGAGCATGCCCAGCCACACTAGAGATGAGACGACGGGGAGGAGCTGTATCGTTGGTCAAAATGGTGGTCAAGTTGGTACATTGATTCGGGTCATGGGCATGGAATGAGACGGGGACAGTACCCAATATGAAAACAGGCCGTTTAGAGCCATGTTGAACAGCAACCAAACGCTTCCTATTTTGACCACCTTTTTTCGAAGCCGAATTGGTTCAGCAAGAATATTGCGATGCTGCGTGTAAAAAGGTCGAGAAAGAAAGCAGCTATGGTGGTAGGGCGGTGTGAGGCTGGTGGTATGGGTATTATTATATTGTCGCACATGCAGGATATTTTGACGGGCTCATGTCATGGCTGGAATGTGACGAGCAGACGCGTTCGCCCACACGACTATGGCAATCTGCGCCAAGTGTTCTATTTGGTGAACGACTCAAGACACCAACATTAAACTGAGCACGACGAGCAAATAAGTACTAAAAGCGACGGATAACGTGGAATTTGGTCGTCGGCCATTTCGTATCATCGGGGTTTAGTCAAGGTCCGCTATGCCCGGGACGATGACGTACTAGACCACATGTTTTGATGGGTGTTGCCAAACTTGGCAAGACTGGGGCAGGGATCCGTGGGGTACGTTGCTGGAATGTTGCGTGACTGCCAGGGCAGTCTCGATTTGTCAAGAGAAGCATGCATTGCGGACGTGTTGTTTGACGCGCGTCGTGAGCCAAAGTCTTTAAACTTGTATGTTTGTCGTGTCACATGGCGAAACGGCAAGTGCTGCCTCGCACTTGCCGTTCCCAGTTGGTTCGCCGTGTGTTGCAGTTTATTAGAGTGCGATGCAAAGGCGGTCGTCACTTTGGCTACTAATCATTTGGGAGCAGTTGGGGAAGAGAAGCAGCGAGCGCAAGTGGTTTCTGTGTACGGAGCACATGCAGGGAATATTATCCATGTAGTTAACAATGACGATTGCGGCCAGATGCCGATCGAAACTAGGAACGGCAAACCCGGATGGCGTGGGCTGGCGTGGGCTGGCGTACTAGGGTGTGTAATGGCGTGTAATGAATGGCAAGCAGGGGCCGATAAGATAAGCAGCTCCAACCTGGTCGACTCCATCAACGGCTTTCCACAGCCGTAGCACCGTCATTGCACGAAACTGCTCGACGATCGAGTCACGCGAGACCACACCTTGGCCATATATATGTGCTAGACCCTGCACGCCCGCATCACAAGGCGCTGTGGCGGGAACAGCTTCCATCCTCCCCCCCCGCATCATGGCCGTTTCTCCCCTTGTCACCGTCACCCACGAGCAGGTGCGCGCCCTGGCATCGCCGCTCAAGAGCCTCGCCTCGGGCCAAACCTCTTCCAATGGCACGCCCAAGCCGGTTGTGCTAGCGCCAGCATCTGGTGCGACGCTGCCCCCGACCCTGGACTTGTCGGAGCAGATGAACGAAGATGAGAAGCGGAAATACGCCAAAGGTACGGTACGCCTTGGATGGCCCCCGTCGAACCGCGAACCGCGAACCCGCATAATCTAATTCAGGCCAGGCAAGAAACTCGGCGAGGGTACATACGCCATCGTGTTCCTGGGCCACCTGCGCGCCAAGCCGTCGACGCTGGTGGCCATCAAGAAGATCAAGATCCAGAAGGAATACACCGAGGGCATGGCGCCCGACGCGGTGCGCGAGCTCAAGCACCTGCAGGAGCTGCACCACCCCAACATCATCTCGCTGCTCTCCGTCTTCTCCTCCAAGGACCAGAACCTCAACCTGGTCCTCGAGTACCTGCCGCTGGGGGATCTGGAGATGCTCATCCGTGACACGGACCGCGTGCGGTACGGCGCGGCCGACATCAAGGCGTGGATGGGCATGCTCTCGCGCGCCGTGTGGTTCTGCCACGAGAACTTTGTCCTCCACCGCGACATCAAGCCCAACAACTTGCTCATCGCCGCCGACGGCGAGGTCAAGCTTGCCGATTTCGGCCTGGCCCGGAGCTTCGCCGACCCCCATCAGAACATGACCTCCAACGTCATCACCCGCTGGTACCGTCCCCCGGAGCTCCTCTTCGGAGCAAAGCACTACTCGGGCGCCGTCGACGTGTGGTCTGTCGGCACCGTCTTTGCCGAGCTCATCATGCGCGCCCCCTTTTTGCCGGGAAACAACGAGCTGGACCAGATCAAGATGATTTGCGAGGCAATCGGCACCCCGACCGACGACAACTGGCCCGGCGTGACCCAGCTGCCCGAGTACACTGTTCCGGGACAGCACCCCGTCCACGGCAAAGACTGGTACGAGATGCGCTTTGGAACCGTGGGCTCCGACGGCGTTGATCTCCTCATGAAGACGCTGTCGCTCGACCCCAAGAAACGCATCACGGCAAAGCAGATGCTGCTCCACAAGTGGTGGCATTCCGATCCAAAGCCCACCAGAAAGGAGGATTTGCCGCGCAAAACGTCTGGTGCGGAGGAAAAGATGGGCGCCGACCTGAAGAGGAGGCCCGGCGTCGTAGACGACGATCGAGGTGCCAAGGTTGCCAGGAAGCTGGATTTCGGCGGCCGGTAGTCTTCTACCGGGCTGCGGCGGGCGTTGTATAAAAGGAACAAAAGTCAAAAGAGCATTGGGTACTGGCGTTTACGGTTACGGTTATGGAGTCGACTTCTCTAGGCGTGACAGCAATTTTATACAAAGACACGGTCGCGTAGATGATGGCCTTTTCGGCAACTCTATCCATTCATTATGGATCCATGGTATATTCTTGAATATGTGTGTATATATGCATGCCATGCCTCCATCACATCACTACACAGTCCATCCCGTACATGGCTCGCTCCACGCCTCTCTTGACCTGATACCAGTCCGCCCTCCGCTGCGCATACTCGTACACTTCTTCGGCCCTAAACACACCCCCGAACCGGTCGCCGTCGGCAATCACAGCCGCCATGTCCTTGGCGTGCGTCGCATCAATCAAGTATATCTGACTCAATTCTCGGAGAGCCGAGAAATACGCCGCCAGATCCTGGTGCTTCAGTCTCCGAACGTAGTCCGAGTAAAGATTCATATCAGCAATGAGTTTTATGGCGCCGTCTGTGGAGATGCGTTGTCGCTTGAGGTGTTTGCAGATGGCGGTGAAGAGGCGCAGGCCGACTTCGCCATTGAACACGTCGAGCATGGCCTTGTCCGTGGTGCCCACGAGCATGCTCGTGTGCGAGGAGACGAGTTCCACGATGCGTTGCGCGGTTTGCGTCGGGCCGATGTCGAGTTCAGACACCCCCGTGCTGGGGAAAGTCGACGCCGACAATGTTGACAGCGTGGACGTGGGCCGCGGGTTGTAATCGGTCGGTAGCTGTGTGGTGGACTGCAGGTATTCCACCTCGTCCATGAGCACGTCGATGCCCTTGTTCAGCCCCGCGGCAACGCTTTCGTCCAGCATCTGCTCAAACTTCTTCTTGGCCAGTCCTGCAGGATCCAAGAAGTCGTTCTTGTCGGCGATTTTGGGCGTCGCGAGTTGTTGTTCGTAAAAGACGTCAATCATCTGCGATATCAAGTCGCCCACGTTGACGAGCTCAATGAATGTGACGAGCGGCGCGACGCCCGTTTGATTATGGTCGCTTGCCTCCCGTGGGTTGTACTGTGACAAGTGGCCCACTGCTGTGTCGAAGCCGCTCTTGACGTGCCGTTGACCTAGGATGCGTAGCAGCACGACGAATATCGTTGCGCATTGCTCCTTGGCTTCGCCGCCGACCTGCCCGCCCAGCGGTATCAGGACTGCAGCACGGCCGAGACTTGTCTTGGCCAGGTGCACCAGGTTCAGTGCCACCTCGATGCTGCAGAGGGACTTGATGCCCTCGAGTTTGGACGCTATGAGGGCTGCCTTGGCTGCCAGTTCGTCGGTAGGCGCCGCCCCTGATCCGGGCATCGGACTGGCTCGCCCACTGCCGCCGGGAGTTTCCGGTCGTGAAGGCATCGGCGTTGCGGCCGTCGAGCCATTTGCTGCAGCAGATGTGGCAGAAGTAGAAGCTGCAGCAGCTGCAGGTTTGGCCGTCGCAAACGGCGAGCCCATGGGGAAACTAGGCAGCGCCGTGACCGGCATCATGACCACCTTCTTGAAGGAGCTGAGAAAGTCTGATTTTTCGGCAGACCGGTTCACATTCGCCATGTAAAACGACTCGAGCGACGAGTGCTCTTCCGACAGCTTCTTCTCCCAATGCGATACCTCCATCTCGGCCTGTTTTGTGAAGAAATCCAGCTCCTCCTGAAGGTACAAGTCAAGATGTGGCTCAAACACCTTTAGCGAGAGCACTTTGGCCTGGTCTGCCAACTTATCCTCTGCTTGACCGTCTTCCGCACTCTGCGGCGGCGTTAGTGATTGGAAGAACTGCATGCATTGTTCGAAAACCCCAGACAGGGCTTTCAAATATGCCGAGATATTCCTCTCATGGCTCTCGTCAAACAGCGGCGTGGTGTACTCCATGACGACGTCCTCCCTGACCTTGTCGACAAACTCCCAAAACACCTCGTTGGCATTCGGAAAGATGCGCTGAATAACACCAGCCTGCTCATTGAGTTTTGCCAACAATACTCCAAAGTACCGTCTTGACGGCTCCAGCGAAATGTCTTCGGCAGTGGCGCCTCTGTTGAGACACTCGACCGGGTTGAACATCAACTCGCGGTCACTAAAAATCGGATGCTTCTGAATGAACAGCTCGACACCACCTCTGGCACCGTTCAGGGTATGCAGGACGTGTGCGTAGCGTTTCATCCTCCCATCAACATCCCAGAATTCATAGCCCTGCTCGAATTCTCGCAACACTGCGCTCTCAAACAATCCCATCATGGTGACAAGCTTGTGCTCCCTCTCGTCACATCCCGAGGACCAATCGCTCTTTGCAAATCGCAACAGATTTGCCAGCATTTGCGCCTGTCGTTCCGGGTCCCTAAAGGCCTTGAAAAGAATCGGATCCGCATGCGTCCTTGCTTTGATAACGTCCGTGTAAAATGGCGCCAAGGCACCGTAAATCTTGCCATATTCTTGCCTCGCTCCCCCGCGTATACTCTTGGCATTCTTGAAAATCTCCACATAGGCGTCCGAATCTTGAGCAACGATGTGCTCCGGAGTAGGTGCCGCACCGCCCGCAACTTGCAGCGTCACAAAGCCGTCTCGCAATTCAGACACGGCCCTTTTCCGCTTCTGCTCTTCGGCCGACGCGTCGAACAAGGTCGTTGTTCCGTGTGATTGACCGCCCGTGGCCGCTTGTGAAGCCTTCTGTGCAGCCTCCCTCCTTTTGCGAACGGACTCTTCGAATCGCCTCCGCGCCTCTCGTTCGTCCCAGCAGTTCATGCTCTTTAGTCGTGATACCCATCTTGTGTCATCATACACCATTTCTTGCAGTCTGTGCGATGTTCGTGCTACGCGTAACTGGTCGGCGACGGGTAGGTAGTCGAGAATGTGGTTGAAGATCTCTAAGAAATTTCACATGCACCCATTAGCTTCGCACCGCACGCAATGACAGCTCCTCCTACAATGTTGAACAGAGAGATCCCGTACCGGCCGGAAGCTTCGATTTCGCGTCAATCATCTCCATCGCCTTCAAGGCACTAAGAATGCCGGCGCCCCTGGGAGCCCCGGCACCCTTGGTCTTCTGCATGGCTGCTGGTGAAATGGCAATAGCCAGAGTGACGGACGTGTTCAGATAAGGTGAAGAGCTAGACGTGCCGCCCGAGCTTGCAGCGTCACCAGTCAGACGTGTTTTCGCTACTCTAGTAGATTATAGCAGAAACGCATGATTGACTATGCTCCAGATGAGCTAGGATGGCCATGGATGCCGATTGAGGGAAGAAGAGGGAGGCCAAGTTAGTTGCAAGCTTCCTTTGATCTGCAAGCATGTGCTGTGTCATCTGTAGTCAAGGTGAAAGAAAGGCTGACTGACCCCTGTCCCTGCCAGCCATCAGCCCCTCATTGTAATAATAAAGCCTGGGCCACAACAGTCTGGTACGATAAAAAAAGGTTAACCACCATGCCATATTAAGGGCCGCCCCTGCGAGACACACGGGCCCTTGACCGCCACCGGCACCAGCACCAGCACGATACCTCCCTCCGTACGTTAACACGTTACAGGCAGCAACAAACTTTTGCCGCTTTCTTACAACTTGCCTGACAACACTTCAATGAAACCATGGCGCCGCAGATTGCCAGCTGGGAAGAATTGCTCCATGTGTCCGAGGAGGTGCACGAGGACACGTGAGACTTCAAATATACCATGTTTGTAGCCGTGGAAGACGACATGATATACTACGGCGGCCAGCTGAATAAACGAAGAGCGGACATCACCTTCAGGGAAGCCAGTTGCTCCCTTGTTCGAATTCCCGACGAGGAAATCTTTCCCCGGTGGTCTGAAGACCTTGGCCTCACCAAGGCTCCAGAGGAACTCCCGCCAGACGTTTTCGTCAAACGGCCGAGACTCGGTCTGTATGATGTTTTCTCCAAGCACAAAGTCGTGCATCTCCTTGTTAAGGAATTGGCGGAAGAAGCACAAACACTCGAGGTGCTTGCGCGCCAACCTCGCCCAAACCTTGTCAAATATCATGGCTGTTGGTTGCGTTGAACTGTTACCCCGGGTGCACTGTGCAATTACCTCCATCACACTTGACCCGTGGTTTGGCGAATGAGCGGCAAAACGTACCAGAGCGTGGACATGCTTCAATGTCTGCGTAGAGCCAGCTGAGATTTAGTAGCAGAATCAAACGCCCACGATCAATACATTTCAAAGAACAAGTCCGCATTTGCCCGATGCTGATATGCCGCGAGATGCAGGTCTCGCCGTATCTTCGAAAATGAGCAGCTGTAATGATAGTCTATCCCGACTTTGCAAACCATGCGAATATCCCTACCTGATGAAGTTTGGCTGTCTGAAATGAGGGCTTGATTGCAAAGATCCAGAGCTCTTACGCGTCAAAGCGCTTAGTAGATAGAAAAGCGGACTGCACCGTGACTCGTCTTGTCGCCCACAATTACAGCTGAAATAATGGATGTACGAGTCCTCGGAACTAAATTTCTTGGTTGGTCTGACGATTTCCCGATACAAGTGCGCCAGAAAGACGTAAGTTCAAAGCCATTCAAGTGTGGGAGGGATTCAGGGCGCGTTGGAAAAGGCTTTACCACACTTCACTACCCTGAACCGACACCAGGTTCGTTTGTTTTCCTTGTCGACTTTGCTGGTCAGCCAGGTACAACTGACTTTAGGGTGTATCTTTGCAAATTGAGTCGGGTTGCTTTGCCTTCTTGTTATTGTCCTGCCATCACCTACATAGTCTGATGAGGTCAGAAGATTTTCAACGATACTGGCCACTCTCTCCTCACGTGGTACGGATAACTCTGATTGCAGGAATGACAAAGTTCTATGAATTTCTAGACAATCCCTTCCACACCCCCAAACTCCGTAATATATGTGACTATAGCCAACACACAATGTGCTCGATATATATAAGCACGCTAACCAACCAGTCATGACCGTCTCTTCCTCACTCGCCGCTCCTCAACGTGACGCGTCTCAACTGAATCTCGACAAGCCGGGAAAAGACCTCGATTGCCCCACCGTAATGAACTCGAACAGCGACTCTACGCGCCCCCCTTACTCGAGAAATGTGAACAAATGCGTGTGTAAGACATTCATAGCTCGCGTGGCATCCCTCGCTTCGATAACACATGAAATGTTTATCTCGCTAGCACCTGCAACACACCTCGCGTTAGTTACCCCCAAAATCGTTACCACAATTGTCAAAAAGCCGCAGCACTGGCGGTAGGCAATGCCACTTACCCTGGGAAATCATTTCCAGGTTCACGTTGTGCTCACCAAGCGTGGAGAACATCTTCCCAGCCACGCCGATCATGTTCTTCATATCCGCGCCCACGAGACTAAGAATCGCCATGTTGGACAAGACGCTGACCTCGCCGCATTCAGCCAGGCTCTGCTTCGCATTGGCAAAGTTGTCCACGCGCGTACTTCCAGAGTGAATCGCCAGTGAGACGTGAACCTCTGATGTGGAAATGAGGTCCACTGAGATTGCGTACTTGTCGAGGATGGAGAAGACCCGAGCGAAAAACCCGTGTGAGATGGAGCGCTTGTTGGAGTGAACGTTGATGACGCTGATGTGATCCTTGATCGTAACAGCTGTCGGTCGTTTTGGCGTTTTGGCGGACTGTGTCTCTGACGGGGAATTGCGAAGCAGTTGGTGGCTGGCTGAAAGGACAGGATTGGGAATGACAATAGTGCCGTTACCTCGTGGATTCTTAACATTTTTTATGCGGATGGGAATAGGAGGCTGAGCACGAATCACTTGATCCATGGTAAGGTGATGAATGACTTCTGACCCGTAAAATGTCAACTCAGCAGCCTCGGACGGCGTGATCGACGGCAACAGTCTAGCCGTGGGAACTTTGGATGGATCTGCTGTGAAAATGCCATCAACCTCTTTCCAAATTTGCAGCTCCTCCGCCTTGAGGCCAACGGCACATAGCCCGGCACACAGATCCGTGTAGCCGCGGCCGATGTCGCCGTCAATAAGACTGCCAGGGACGTTGCCGAAGAAGCCCGTAACAACTGGCACTCGAGTTCCACATGTTTCGAGCTTCCTGACAAAGGCGGCGCTGGCAGCCTTGTAAAAGGTAGCATCCAGAGGTGCATTGGAATCGCAATGCAGTACGTCGCATAAATCGACATATTCTGCATCAACTCCCTAAAGTACAACAGCCCGAAGCAGGCTTACATATTAGCATGTGATATCAAGCTAGAATTCGCGCCGGAACAGAAAGAGAGGGGGAAGTCGGGAGAAGACGGTCAAGACGTACAACATCCTGCAAGAGAATGGCCATGTAAAGGCATGCGAGTTTTTCGCCGAAACTAATGACGCGGTCCTTGGCTCTTGAGTTGATTTCGAGGTTAAATCTTTTGGCGGCCACGAGATATTCAATGAGCTCCTGGCATTCGGCCTCAATTCTGCGGGCGAGAGTTTGCCTAAGACCGGGATCCTGGATGAAGGCCTCGGCTGCAAAGACGTGATCGTTGCAAATATCCATAATAAGTCCCTTGGCTTGTTCAATAAGAGCGACCTGCTCATCTGGCGAGCAGGTGGCATACGCTAGCCCAACATCCTTTAATATGCTGTACACTGCCAGTAATCTGTATATCGCAAACTTAGCCATCGAACCTTGTCCTTTGTACCAAACAAAAGACAGCCACAAAGAAGGCTTAACCCCAATCTTATCCGAGTGAAATCGGCGAGAGCGTAGTGATGTGGACTCACCGGCTTGTAGTCCCTTCAGCCTTCTTCCCCGTACTTCTTGCGGAGCATACGACAACGACACGGTTCTTTAACAAGCTCGTCCTGCTCAAACTGTTAGAGGCCGCCTACAGATGATGAAAGAGGTCGATAAAAACGCTCAATTGGCGCAGCTGTGCCAACGTACTTGATAATATCACGGGCAATCTATCTCCGTCATCAGCAAGCACAACCTCACAGGGGTATAATGGCGGCAAGTTCAAGTGAGTGAAAAAAGAAAAGCAAAAAAGAGACACACCTTGTCTGGAAATTTGCCCACACTCGTTCCGCCAAACTTTTGCACTATCCATCCCTTGTCTGACGCATTGCTATACGTCGAGCTCACCATGTTGGGTTTATTCCTTCTTTTATCCTTTTCGTTGATGCTGCATGGAAAGAGGCCGGAACCGGACCAAGGGGAAAAAAGTTGCTCAAGAATTTTAGGTACACTGGGCGATTTCGCAAGAAGCAGCGGCAAGGACGTTGGGGCCAAAGTGGCGACCAATGCAGCGTCGTTTAAAAAAAATTATTTAACGAAACAAGTTTTTTTTTTAATGCAGCAGGATGTATGCCAGAAGGAATAAGGGAAGTGAGGGACTGTTGAGTCAAGTGAGTGAGTAATAAAAGTTGATCTTGCAACCCAAGCACATTTTGGCGCTACCAGGATGCTTCGCAGTAGGTACAGTGGACAGTGGAGCCCCGGGGGGGGGACATAGTCGCTCCTCCCGACCGGCCGCAAAGGCACTTGGTCTGATTGGCCCCATGTCACGTGAGCCCCATCGACGACAAGGCTGCACTTCATGCTGCCAAAACAATGGTCAACCCACTGCATGTGTCTTGTCGAAGAGGCTCCAACAAGGCTCGCATGGCAAAAGCCAATATTTTTCTTGGGCATTCACATGTTCAAACCCAAGCCCTGTGCCACCTGTAGACTCGGAACCAAATCACCACCAGAACGCCCCTACCATTTATGGCACCCAGATTCAGCCCTCACGTTGCCATGAAACCCAATGCCATCTTCGCCCAATCAAAAGACGTGACACTATTTTTGTTGCTGACCCATCTTCAATGGCGTAATTATTGCTACTGCGCCTCAGGCCTCCGCACCCACTCGCTCTCGCCGTGACTCGACAAATCTTGGTTGGAGTTCTGACCACCGCACTAATTCATGGTTCGCTCTGGGCACCATGCACCATGGTAGTACAGCATAGTGTACCACACATACCCGGTAGTTAATAGCCTACCCACATACCTGGTATTAGTTGATAGCCTACCAACATGTGGCTTTGCTCATGCTTAAAATATCATCAGGGAGCATAAAGTCCGTAAATGTATTGTTGCATATAACACGATAACCCGCAAAGTCAACAGTTCCCAACCAATATATAGGCACAATTCGAACAGTACACCCCAGTCAGCCCCCGACTCAAACCCGCTTCGTCGAAAAATGTAACAATAATATGACCCAGATTCTAGTAAAAAAGTCCCCTCTCCTCTCTTACAGAGGGTGGAATAAGGCCCACGCCTTTCTCGGGCCGTGGTCCGCCGTGAAGGGTCTTGCGCCTTCCCTGGTCCAGCTGACCTCACAAGCTGTCATGACATCGTCCCGTCATCATCCCAATCGTCTCTTGATTAGTATTTATCCCGTTGCTGAAAATAATACGCGGGTATTGAAAATCAACCCATCCCAAAGTATTAGCCAAACGCCGCCTCCTATGCATCCAATCGATGATTTTGCGCCGCTCCTGAATACACCTATAAGCTCGCCCCCACCCTCAACTCCGCTGCGTTCATGCCTCCATTTTCTGTTCCTGAAAAGGAAAATTTGTCCATCGGGAAGTCTTCTTCTGGTGTTCGGATACCAATTCCGCTGTCGTCGTGTGGATCTCCGCCACCGACACCCATTGATGCTTGATTGTTGTTGCTGTTACTACTGGTGGGTGGTGGTGGGAATGGAGCCCGTCCAGGTTGTGACTGAGAGACATTGGAGAGGCTCAAGTCGTCGCCACCGCTGCTATACCGTGACCCTTGACGGCTGGTTTCCTTCTCTGTCGTTTCAGCATTGGCCGGGGTGTCAGTCGGCTGCTGCACCCGAGGTTTCTGCTTCATGAAGCCTCCCTGCTCGGCTAGGAAACAGACCATTTCGTCAACCCATGTTTTCGTCACCCACCAGGAGCCGAAACTTTTGCCTTGGGCAAGTGTCAGATCTCGCATGACTGCAGTGCCGACCCGCTCCACACACCAGACAATATCAGTGTGAGACGCATAAGGGAACTTGTTCGGTAAATTTTGCAGAAAGTTAACCCATCTTTCCAGGACGTTTTGGCCAGTAGAATTTGCGCCGCTGTTCTCGTCAGCTTGTCTGCCGCTTCGAGTGACCACATCCCCATAGATTGTGAGACATTCGACCTCCCACGGCACATTAACAGGGTCAAGAAGGTCCCGCATTTCCGTCACCAGGATATCAACGACGTCGTCCATGCCGCGAGTGGGCACACACTCGGCAACCTTTCGGGCGCGAATCATGGTTATCCAGTCAACATACATCTGATCCCTGTTGGCAGGATTCGACAGCATATTGGCTGCCGCATGCGCTGTCAAGTTGACTCGCAGAGCTCTGTCTATCAGGCCAGAGAAGAGGGCTGCGGGAGCTTCTTTAGCAGCAAGAACATGTTGGGGCTGACCCTGAAATGATTCGCGAATATGAGGCACAAGTCTCTCAGAAATATTGCGAAGGGTGTCAAGAACAGGTTTTGGCACCACCTGAAGCGTTAGTCCTGAAATGATGCTCATCATGCGTTGGTATAAGACGTAATCGCATCCCTCAATCCAGAATGCTATGGCGGCATGCCCAAACAGCTTTTGAACCGGCATGGTCAATGTACCTTGGAAGGATGTATACAGGTGAAAGAAGGTCTTCTCTCGACAGTATCGAATACATTCTACCAGTGATGTACAATGTGAACGGTAGAGGGCTGACAACGACTTGGCGGCATCAGGATCTGTTCCCTCGGGAAGATACAATTCAATGGCTGGAAGAGCAAGAATGTCATGCTGATCCACCAGAGCGTCATCTGGAGAAAGGAACGACAGCTCAAGTTCTGTCTTGGTAGATGTGTTCCGAATATTGTCTATGCTCGCCAAGTCGGGTTGGTTGTATAAACTATGAGACTTTTTCGTAGAAATGGCCGAATCAGAGCGTCTCTGGGTTTGACTGGGCTCCCGAGGCGAAGGTAGTGAGCCGCGATTTGCAGTGTTGCCTTGGGCAGATGAGCTACGTAGAACATGTTAGTACTAGGGTTCCAAGGTCAAACAAAAAGAAACCCCCCCGGCCGCGGGACATACTTGAAATTCTGAGATAAACTCTTGGCTTCGGGGAGCGGCCTGGGTACAGGCGGCTGCGAGTCTCTCAAGTCCGGTTGGTCGTCAACGAGAGAAAAGTTGACATAGTGATACTTGGATTCTCCACGAACACCAAGACGACGGGTCTTGAGACCAGGGAAGAGAACACGGACCAGCTTTCCGAAGCTAGCAGGGTTCAGGACCGTGATTCTCTCGGTAGCACATCGTGACGCATAGTTGGCATACACACGGCCACGAGGTACAGAGCCTTTACCTTTGGAACAGACAGAGTTAATCCTGCTCAGCATATTAGCATCCTGCTCAATGGGCACCGGTCCTCATTTTTTATCTTCAAATTTGCGTACCATAGCATGGCAAAAACCTGACGTGTTCGTTCGGAGTTGGGTCCTCGCTCATTGCCATGGAGCTCGCCTGCCACTTCTTGAAGATTACGGTGTCGATTCGCGGTAAACAGTTGCCTCATTTCGAGCTCGTTATTGGCACTGGACCGAGTCGCAGCAGGCTTCCCGGTTCCGATGGGTCCGGACATGGAATCGCCATCCTCGTTGTCATCCCGGTCGAGCATCTGACTGTCTCCCTCTGTGAAGCTCGCGTTGCCGGCACCATACTGCTCAGCGGGAAGAGGATGTCTAGCCATAGCATGCTGTTGTTGCTGGTAGGGAATATGGTGATGATGAGCCATGGCTGCGCCCATAGCTCCGTCCATTGAGAAATCGTGGTTTGCCGTCTGCATGTGGGTGGCGGCTTGGAGGATCATGTCTTCGGGCGACATTTGCGGTCCAGGGCCTATATCCTTCCCGTGACCGTGGTCACTGGGAATCCATTGACTGGCGTACATGGCTGATGAGTCCGCAAAGGCCGACTGGTCTATGGTAGGTTGCGTCGCGGCGCTATGTACAGACGTGGTCGAGGCGCGGGATTGTGGACGCTTCCTCGACTTGACAGCAGCACGCGCCGGTGGGTTGTCTAGACACGAGGAAAGAAAAGGAAAGAGGTCAGAAGGAGGTTCGCGCTAAAGCACGTCCAGGTGCCATCGACATGGTTTTCTTTGTGTGGGTGTTGTTTTAAACCAAGGTGCAGCCAGTGGCAGAAGACATACCTTGCTCCATGTTGTCTGCGTGGTGTTATGAATTTAGTGGTGGGCTACCGAAACAACAAACATTGGTTGTTAGGCTGAGAAACAAATGGCAGTGCTGGGATAGTAAGGGCCGTCCGAGAGGGCCCAAAAAAAGAAGCGTAAGAAGCAGAAGAGGAAGACAATATCAGGCGCAACGTCACGACCGCCTCGCGCAATGATCCAATGCAACTGTTTATCTGGAGATGCGCTCGCCTTGTGGTTCGTCGCTCAAGTCGACCTGCAGCTGTGTTGGTGTTGTTTTCTGTTGCGAGGCCAACGGGGGAGGAGAAAAGCATGGAAAACAGAAAAAAGCGGGCGGCGGGCAAGCGCAAGGGGGGGTGGGAGTCGACGGAGGGCAGGTACTTGCTGCAAAGAGAGGGCACCATCCCCAACTGTCGTAGGAGCGTCCCACAAATCTGAGCAAAGAGCTCGTGCCACTGACCAACCAGTGATCGAGAACCTAATTGAAGCGGGTCTCCTGCAACGACCAAAACAAATCTTGGTTCTTCGGTTTAGGTAAGCAAGCTCGCAGCGCAATTTGGCCGGATTCCAGTACATCGGCTGAGACCTGTTCTAGGCGGGATTAGTGGTCTTTTTGTCCAGATCTAGGACATCAAGCGAGAGACTCACACAGTTTAATCACCACCGGCCTCAAGCTCCATTGCGGACATTGAACAGTAATGCATGGTACCTTGCAGGTAAGACAACACGACATGTTGGACCCAGCTCTTGTGCACTCGGCAAAGTTCCAGGGTCGGAAGGGTGAGGATGGCTGGGATTGTTCTTTTGTCACTTCAGAGCACTAACACATCAAGTGACTGAATGGTTCATGAGCATAGCATGCGGTCATCAGCCAGGGCAATTTTTTAATTTTATGGCTTGTCAATGTCAGATTATGCAATGAAGCTCAGCATTCTCATCCGCCTGTTCCTTGAGTGAACGGGATCTCCAACGGTTGGTTTAGACTAGTTTCTCTAATCTCGGCAGACCGACGGCTTGCGAAACACGCATGAGTTTGAAGGGAGAGCTGCTGCTAGGGCGGGCTTTCTAAAGTCACCACAAATACCTATGCACGCTGGTACGGCTCGAACGGCTCTTGGGCCTTATGGTGATGAATCGGACGAGAACACGCCTCTGCATACCTGGACATGCTCTCAAGTATGTTGAAGAGATTGTTTGCGCAGTTTGCGCACAGAGGCCCTACGTGGCTGGCTGCAAATGCAAGAAGACAATGCTTCAAGGAGAAAAAACAAAAAAAAAAATATGCAGCAGAATATAGCGCCCAAAAGTTCGCAGAGCTACCTCTTAGCTCGACTATCTTTGGTTCATTTGTTGCATTCATCTGGTTGCAAGATACCACTTGTGCGTGATGCCACAAGTGGGCAGCACAGATCGGTCGGGTGGGGGAAAGAGGTCGCATCATCATGCTTGGACGTTTAGGTCGAGGCCTTTGGAGTTGCTGTACGGAGTACTTGGGTCTTATCTTGCTGTTTCTGAGACTGTAAGAGTCAACATTGAAGCCTAGACGTCAGTACGCCATCGTGAACCAGGTAGCACATGTGTACCTGCCTGGATGCGTTCAAGCGGTGGGTGATGGCGTTTGGGTGTCATAGAGCCACATCGCAGCTCAAAGGACGAATCAGCTGCTTGAAGCTGGAAGAACCACGTCCCTCTGGCCCACCAGCGCCCGTCACTCCCTAGCCTGAGCCGTGGGACCCAGCCGCAGCCTGTTTGCCGCCTCAGAGCCTCATGGGCTTGTCGCTGGGTCTTGCCAGCAGCAGCCGTCGTCATCACCCAGCTGCAAACTGGCCCAAGGCCACAAGCCACTGACGCCTCTGCCTCCTCAGTTAGCGCCACAGCAGGCCGGCCTGGTGCTATCAGCAAGCTGTGGTTCACCCTAGCTAGGAACTGGCCTGCTGAACGGGCCACATTCTCGCTTCCGATTCCCACGTCCACATTTTCGCAGTACCAGCTCCTCGACTCGAAACCGAACACCTCCCCCAATCTCCGCCCTTCACATTCACACAGTTTCGACCACGATCCGCCATCTCGCCAGCTCCGCTTGACACCTCAACGCAACTTTTGCTATCGCGCGATCGCATCCGAACATCCGACGGGGAAGAAACCCACAGTTTCAAGGGAAGCAATCA
The DNA here is from genome assembly GCA_020975405.1 of Keithomyces neogunnii. NCBI lineage: Eukaryota > Fungi > Ascomycota > Sordariomycetes > Hypocreales > Clavicipitaceae > Keithomyces > Keithomyces neogunnii. The sequence continues at coordinate 3,828,552 of JAIOWQ010000002.1, read as the reverse complement.
AAATGTCTGCCCAGGAAAAGGCCCAGAATTACCTCAGCAGCTTGGACAAGGAGGTTTGTAACGGCCCCGAACCCTCGTGCAGCCGGTCTGCGCCGTTCGAGATGTGCTAACAATTCGTCCTCGTTCGGCTTGGATTCTGTAGTTGTCCAAGTACCCTGCTCTGAACAACCTCGAGAAGCAAGTAGGTGTGCCCAAGGCCTATGCCGTCATTGGTGTCGCTGCTCTCTACTTCTTCCTTATCATCTTCAACCTCGGTGGCCAGCTCCTCACCAATTTCGCTGGCTTTGTCATTCCGTGCTACTACTCTCTACAAGCTCTTTTCACCACCACTACGGATGACGATACCCAGTGGCTGACGGTAGGCATGCCCCCTCCCTGTTGCTGCTACTGGCTCCTTGGTGGAATCGAAGCTGATTTTCCTCTCTGTTTGTAGTACTGGGTCGTCTTCTCCCTCTTCACCGTCGTTGAGAGTTTCTTCAACATTGTCTACTGGTTCCCCTTTTACTTTGTCTTCAAGTTTATTTTCCTCCTGTGGCTGTCTCTGCCAGTGTTCCGGTAAGTCGACGCCACTGGCTACCTTGCCAGGGAAGATGCTCGAAAAGTCTCGTACATACTGACGTATCACCTTGCAGCGGTGCCGAGATCGTCTTCCGTTCTTTCTTGGTCCCAACTCTGAGCCGATACTTCCAGCAGCCTGCTTCCACTTCGGCTGGCCTGCGCTCTAAGACTGGCGGTCTTGACAAGTCTGACTAAATTGCAAGACCATTCAACGCCCGTCGACTCCATCGCTGGTACATCCCGTGTGGTCAGTCAGATGGGAAGTGCATGTCCGGGCAATCATTTGGCTCGGTGCCAACTACACCAGCTACCGAAGAACATGCGCCATGATCAACAACGATGGTACGCGAAGGGCATGAACAATGACCAAAACGGTGATGTCTGCCGTTGCACCTGATGCCTTGATGCAATGGACTGAATCTAAGCCATGATGATGCTCTGGTCGATGATTATGGATGATGGTTGTGGGAGCGGGGGAGGCTGGCCTTCAGCGGTATGAGACGATGGCCAGGGGCGGCATGGAGACTTGGTTACGGATGGCGGAAGGTTGGTTATTTCTGATTTGAATGTATGGCGCAGTATATCGCTTATCTCTCGAACATTGCTATATGGGATTAGGATATGGATATTGTCTTTGGCTTTGAAGTTGGCTGCCCTGCTAACCGTTATGCCTGGATGCACATGCGAGGTGCAACACTTGTCACAATCTGCATGGACATGCAAGCATTAATCTCTATGTAACGGTCGGGCCTGTTGGACGTGGGGCTACTGTAGGTCAGGGAGAGCCAAGATGACTCAGTCTTCTATTTGAAAGTGACTTGGGCTGCGAAGCTGTCCTAGCAATCCGGACACCATGGCCGTTTGAAAACGTATGACACACCGGCAGTCATGGTTCATGCTCTCAGTGTGGGCGGCGACTCCTGAGCGATCAAGGGTTGTCCTGGCTCAAGGGTGCCATCGAACACCAAGTAAGCCTGTAACCTGAATACCGTAGGGTATGTTGGTTGCTGGCGGGACATTCGGCCAATTGACGTAATAAGCCTTGGGTGCGTAAGGGACATGCTCCATCCCTCAGTGCATAATCGGAGCCTGTGGGCGCGGCCGCGTGTGGCGCGTGCCCAGGGGAAGCGAGCACGAAATGACGGACAAATCAGCACCAGCCACCTGCTGGCTCCATGGCCAGTTATTGAGATGCCTCCACGCTGAGGCTTATCGATACTTCCAGGGGAGGTCGAGTGGCATGGCATGTGGGCCAAAGTTGATGCGATGCGGCTGTTGTGAAACCGCTTCGACCGCCTGCCATGACCAGCCCATTCGATTATCTTGCCCTTTTGCCATTCGTCTTGCCGCCAATCCGTCCTGGCCACTTGCTGTGGATTGACAATCTGATCGCAATGATCGCGAGCGGCCACCATAGGATGAACTAGGCCATTTCACCTGTCAGCACTGCTCGCCCCAGCTTCCAGCTTCTTTGAGGAGAGCAACGGCCAACACACGCACCTAACACCGCGAAACAACCTCACGGCTCATACAAGCGGCGAATTACGGCGCGGCGGCTCGCCCCCGGTGGGCGTGTAGCCAATATGCAACTGAGTCCTCTACAATCTCGCCTCGTAGCGTCGCTGGCTGCTACCATTTGTTTGGTTGCGCTGTATCTGCTGCTTTCATCTCCCAACGGGGCCCTGGCCGCCGAACTGCCTCTCGACTCCTCGCCTTGGATTGACCCATCTCCTTTGGACACCGACGGCGGCGAATCCCAAACCTTGTCCTACGAGCCCATATTCAACCTCTTCAGTCGGAGCATACTCGGACGAGCGCAGGACGTCACGCCGCTAGAGAACAATAAGCCACTAGGATTAAATCTCGACCCCGGCTCCTCACCGATATGCTATATTATTAAAAGGGGCTCTTTGAATGATTCAAAGGGCAATCAGAGGCGGCAGGACGAATCTGAGAACGGAGGGGGCGCGGAAAACAACAGCAACGACACAACCATCTTCATATCAGTGAACACCTGCTTGCAACCAACCATTCTGGGAGACAAGAAATCTACTGCTCCCCCGCAATTGACCCTGTTTGTATCCAACAAGACGGATGCAGCGTGTCCTCAGATCACGAGCACGCCCGATGGGGCCGAAGCCAAAGGATTCATGTCAAGGGTGCTTGACGAGGGCGCCGTGACGATGAGCATCAACTCGACCAATGATGTATACATTGCCATCTACGCACCCAAAATATCAGATAAATTTCAGGGGACCTACAATTTCGAAATTGCGGCATCCAACACGACTTATTTTCACCAGTATGAAGCAACCAGTGGCGCAGAACTGCTGTGGATGGACAGCGACTCAACATCGGCCTTGCTTATGACACGGAATTTGACAGACGAAGCCAGCGAAGTTCGACGTGTCATGGGCGAGGACCCTCCCTATCAGCTGTATGTGAGCGGCATCGATGCGGAAAATCTGAATGGTTTGCGTCACTCAGCATGCGGATTGCAGATGAATGCGCCCATTGGGGCCAACAACCAAGGCAACGCAAAGAACAATAACATGGTCAAAACGGCCATGACGCTCCGAGGACCCGGCAATCTACCGAAACAGCAGTTTTATGTCGTGGGACTCAACGCGACGTCGGCTTACAGTGGTATGCTGGTAAAGCCTGCCAACTTGACTGTGAACGGCAAACGACAGGAGGGTGGTGGTGCAGCCTCGACGGGCCCAGGGAGCATTGTCTACCAGGCGACCAATTTTGAGACGAATGCTGGTGAGTTTCTCCTTTGCCCAGGTAGATAGATGGTGTCACAGGGAGCTGTCTCTAACGATGATGCAGCGCCAAACTGCAAAGTCGTGACCGACCTGGAATTCTGCACCGAAATCCAATATGCGGTTCCTGGCAACGACGGCAAATTCAACAACACTGAGCTAGCCAAAGCTTACGACAACTATGCCAAGACAATGTACGACCACTTCCTCAAAGCCATGATGCAAATACAGTGCGAAACAGATAGCACATCCAGATATTCGCTGGCGAGAAACTGCGACGACTGCAAGAATGCGTACAAACGATGGCTCTGCACCGTCAGCATCCCGCGCTGCGAAGACTTTCAGGGCAATTCACTGTTTAGCGTGATCCGAAACGTCGGCCAGCCATTTCCCAACGGCACAATGCTGCCCGCCAATCTCCAGACAAGCCTGGCGCAGGTGCCATCTCAAAACACATCACGCAACTCATTTGTTGACGCCTCTATTCAACCGGGGCCGTACAGGGAGATTCTTCCCTGCGAGGATATTTGTTTTCAAGTGGTCCAAAGCTGCCCTGCAATGATTGGCTTCAAATGTCCGCAAGAAGGCATGTACGGCTTCAACATGAGCTACGGGAAGCGGAACAGCGACAGGAGCTCCGTGTCTTGCAACTTCCCGGGCGAGGCACGAACTCCTACCGGTGGAGCTGCAGGGGCTGTGCCCAACTGGATTCTTCTGGCCAGCGTCTTCTTGTCAAGTCTTCTGGCGCTTGGCTAGTGGTCGCTGAGAGCCGACAGAGGACACATTTTATTGTCATGCTTGATTTAAAGAAACAGACCATGCGACGGCGTTGAGCGATTCTGGATCCGGCTTTTGTGTCCCTTTTTCTTCTCTTTTTCTTCTCTTTTTTTTTGTGTGTTTCCCGACTTTTCTGGGTGTCAGTAGACCACGCGTCTTGGAAACATGGCGATGTTAAAGACTGCATCCCCATGTATTTTGCTAATGATGACGGTCAAAGTATCATTACGAGGATAGGACATGACATTTCTAGCGGTGGTATAAGTGGCATTAAGCGTAATTCATGTAGATTGTAATGATAGACTGCAATCTCGATAGCCTTGGAATACTTGGTCATTGTCCACGGCAAATCTTGTACTCGTATCGCGCATTTTAATGTCTGGCTGGCCGAGCTGGACACAAAGCACCGAGTCCGTTTTTAACAAATGCCAGTACCTCTCGTCTTTCCGTGGTGGGGTCAGCCTCGACTCCTCGGCATGATTCCAAGCGAGCTTCGTTTCGGACATTGTAACTCGGTAGCGATAACGCATTTGTATATGGGAAAAGTTGGCGAGTTGCAGCGCCAAAAACAAAACAAAAACAAAGAACAACCATCAGTCCATCCAACCCTGAACTCTACGCACGCCATGACGACACTCTCGCTTCAATCGGTGGACAACAAACTCCAGGGACGCCTGGCGTTGGTGACGGGCGCCACGTAGGTAATTCCCCTCGTCCACCTTTACAGCACACATGCTGACTCTGGCGAAATGAAAAAAATAAAGAGGAGGCATCGGCCGGGCGTGCGCCAAGGCCCTCGCCGCAGAAGGATGCGACGTTGCCCTTCACTACTCCTCCAGCCAGGTACCGTCCTGGATGCCGTTTGGCCGGCCGCAGCTGACCTTTACTGCCAGGAGAAAGCCGAATCCCTGCTGGGAGAACTCCAAGGCCTGTATCCCGCGCAGCTGTTTGCCACCTTTTGCGCAGACTTGTCGTGTCGCGAATCCACGCGCCAGCTTGTGCCCGCCGTCGTCTCCCACGCATCCGTCAGGGCCAGACACAAGGCCATCTCCGTACTGGTTGCCAACGCCGGCATTGGGCGTCGTATAAGAGACATCAGGGACATTGAGGAAGACGACTGGGACGACATGCTCGAGGTCAACGCGCGGAGTCAGTTTGTGGTGACAAAGGCGTGTTTGGCGGGCATGAGGGAGCAAGGCTGGGGCAGGGTGGTCATGGTCGGCAGCATCGCGAGCAGGGGAGGCGGCATCAACGGGTGCCATTACGCGGCAAGCAAAGGGGCAATGACGTGAGCTTTCCACCGGACCTCTGGCGGGTTCATGTGCTGAGTGCCCTTTCCCAGGTCCATGGGGTTGAACCTGGCCACGATTCTGGCGCCCGAAGGGATCACGGTCAATATCGTGAGTTTTAAGCTGCGCCAGCGCGCCAGACGTGCTGCCGAGATGATGTGCTAAGCCATACCGTGGCTCAGGTTCAACCGGCCATGATAGGCGCCACGGGCATGATTCCCACCCCAAAGGCAACGTGGGTTAATACATCTCTGCCGGATATTCAAAGCACGGCCCGACTGACGACTGACGACTGACACGAGGCTAGCACGTGGCAGAGCAACGCCGACACGGAAGTGCTCTGGTCTACGGACCCCGGCCTCGCCATTGCCGGCAGTGTGCCCGTACACCGGCTCGGCACGCCAGAGGAAGTTGCCAACATTGTGTCCATGTAAGTTGGCCGGTGGGCTGGTTCTGATGCTGGCCGAGACTGACGGGCTCAGGTTTGCGAAGACGGGATACATGACGGGGCAGCAGATCCTTGTGGCCGGCGGGCTGCGATAGCCATGTTATCATGTACATTTATTACAGACTGGTCGGACTGTTGCACAAGGGCTGGAGTGGACCAATTCAACATGTAGCGAATCGAGGGCGGTGGCCAGGAAATCGGCCTTTACTATTACGGAGTGCTCCGTAATTACACTGGGAGTCGAGTCTGTAGTTTGGCACCTGCCACAGCTAGACCAGTCCAGAGAGGCCACCTTTCATTGAACCCGCAAGAGGCAACCCACAACCCACAATGCACGCGGAAACATTGACCGAACCCACAAACGCCCAGCGCAGCAGCTCCAACGGGCAAACACGCGAACATTGAAAGCTAGCCTCGATCCCTTTCCTCCCCTTCCTGTCCCCCCCCCATCCGTTTTCCGCGCAATCGAGTCGTCTTCATCTCTTCTCCCCTCCCCCGTCCAATTCCTCTCCTGCCTCTCTGTGGTTTCTGATTGTCAATTCGCCCGCAATGTTGTTCTCGTCGTTGCTTTCCGTGCTTGCTCTGCAGGTCCTTGGCTCAGCCGCGGTATGAACAAGCTCACACCCCCCCCCCCCCCCCCCCCCCAATCCTCAATTGCATCACGCTCAACGTCTAACACGCGCCCCCCTCTGGATTCCAGGCCGATGCCGCCGCCGACAGCAGCGTCCCTGCCAAGCAGCAGCCTGACCTCGCCGCCGAAATCAAAACCACCTTCCCCGACGCAGACATCCTCGGCGTCCGCCTCGTCAACGGCCGCCCGACCAAGGCTCTGGTCGAGGTCACCAACAAGGAGGACGGCCCCATCAGTATTGCCTTCCTGACGGGCGCCCTGGGCACCACGAAGCCTCTCCCCGAGGGCACGCCCGCTTACCAGGCCATCCTGCGCAACCTGACGGCCGTGCAGTACGACCACTCCATCGAGGCCGGCGAGACCAAGAGCTTCCCCTACTCCTTTGCGCTCGACATGCAGCCCCAGGACGTCAGGCTGCAGCTTGCCGCCGTCATCACCAACGCCAAGGGCAACCTGTACCAGGTCGAGGCCCACGACGGCGTCGTCGCCATTGTCGAGGCACCCACCAGCTTCCTTGATCCTCAGATGTACGCTCCCCCTCGCTCTCCCTGCACTCAACAGACACATGGAAACTGACAAGCTGGCCAGCATCTTCCTCTACCTCGTCCTGTCCGCCGTCTTTGCCGGAACCCTCTACTTTGTCTACAAGACCTGGATCGAAGCCCTCTTCCCCCAGGCCAAGCGAACCAAGCCCTCTGCCGGCCCCAAAAAGGTCAAGAAGTCAGCCGACTCCGACGCCGCCCTCTCCGGCTCCGAGTCCGTCGGCACTGCTACCGGTAGCAAGACGTACGACGAGAGCTGGATCCCCGACCACCACATCAACCGTCCCGTTGCCAAGCGCTCCAAGGCGACCCCCAAGAAGAAGGTTGTCGAGTAAATGGATGCTCCTTTGCACCGGGATTGGTCAAGAAATTGTATCCTTTCCCGGAAGCGTGTAAAACGACGGCAGGGCTTTTTTTGGGGGGGAGAAAACACTGCGTACCACGTACCCATACTAGAACGGTGTCTGATGGTGGGAGACGTACAATTTTTTTATTCGTTCAACCACGCCTATGACTAGAAAAGATGGGAAATTGACGTGTATGAGTCGGGTGAGGGGACCGGATGCCTAAAAAGCTATTGTACAGTAATTCATGTACCATAGCATCAGAAATGACATTATTCCACCAAAACACGCACCATTGCGACCATTTAAAGCCTTTTTTTGAACACGGACAGAGCCCAGTGGCAGCCTTTTATTTCAGTAATTTTGTCTAGCTGATGAGATTTGCTCAGCACCATGTCATAAATGCATCATGAGTGTCTTTAAAAAAAGGCGCCATCTTCATCGGCCCCCTCCTAGGCATCATGGCTCCGTGCCTCGGCCGCCTCCCCAGCTAAATAGCTCATGACAGCCTTCTCCTGAAGCCTCAAGTCGCGCCCATCTTCCTCCGCCTCGGTGCCATGTCCAAATAAGCACTCCCACAAGTCACCCTTGTCCACCATCTCGCCGGCCGACTTGTCCTTGCTCATGAGCTTGGACAAGGCGGCGTGCTCTAGTTCCAGCGTGTTGGCGGCCTCAAAGTTCGCGTCCAGCAGCTCTGGAGTGGCCGCTCCTTTTGCCTTGGTCTGGCGACGGCCCATGTGCTCCATTCGTCGGCGGACCGACAGGTTATATATGCTTTCCTCCACGGTGCCCGAGACCAAGTAGAGCCATACCGTGGTCTCGTGCTGCTGTCCAATGCGGTCCACGCGAGCAATGGCCTGCAGCTCCAGCGCCGCGTTGAGCAGAGGCTCGCACAGGAAGACGTGGCTTGCGTTGACGAGGTTGAGCCCGCTGGAGTGCGCGCGGGCGTGGAGGAGAAATACCTCCGTGGCTGGGTCTTCCTTGAAACTGGTGATGCCGTTGACATCGTCGATGGAGGCGTGGCCGATGCGAAAGCGTCGGAATGCGTTGCGCAGAATATGCAAAAAGTCGCGGTATCTTTTGCCAACGGTTAGCGAGGGGGGAGATTAAGATTATGGACATCACTGCGAGAAGCGAGGAGAACATACTGCGAGAAAACAATCGACTTTGCACCAGGGTCATATTCTCTCAGCCAGAGGAGATGCCGAACAAGGGTATCAACCTTGGTCGTGAACGATGGCCCGTCCAGTTCCACGTTTTTGATCTCGGCCAGCTTATCTGCGTTGAACTCGGTATATATCGCCGTCTTCTTTGGCGAGTTGGTAGCGCGGCGCTGTTTCGAAATTTGGTGATCGTGATTGCCCTCTTCGCTGTGAACCTGCAACTGCTGCGGTTTGATGGCAATGTCGTGCAGGTTGGAGGGCTTCAGGCCCCTCTTGCACACGGGGCAGTTGTGGTGTGCCTTGAACCATATCGTCATGCATTCCTTGCAGAACTGGTGCCCGCACACTGTCAAAACGCCAGTGATAAAGGGCATCTGGCAAATGACGCACATTCGGGGCTCATTCGACTTGGCCCCTGCCTCTTTCAGATTCAACACTTTTTGGCCACATTAGTCCACATGGCTAGCTTCAACAAGAGTCCAGCAAAAACTTACAATATCTGTGCTTGGCTTCAGCCGAAGACAGCTTTCGACGCAACTCATCCTCCGTCTGCTTCAGCTTGTTGATGGCATTGTCATCCTTGGGCCCTTCATGGGGGAGCACCGCGTCCGAAACCGCCTGCAGCTGACGGTAGTACTCTAATCGCGCATTCATTGCTACTTTGAAGCTCTCGATTTCCGACTCTAGGGCCGCCGCCACCTTGTTCTGGTCGTTGAGCTGGCTCTGAGTGGCCTTTAACTGATCCGAAGCAATCTTGGCCTCGACGGCTTCGCGACTTGCCGAGGCCGTATCGCGAGATAGTCGTGACTGCAGCCCACGAAACTCGCTGATGGCGCCTCTCATGGACAAATGGGCCATCTTGGGCTTGATTTCTGCCCTAAGCTGAAGCATTTGAACCATTTTCTCAGGTGCGGGACCTTCTCCTGCCTTTGCCAGGCGGAGGGATGTTTCGGTTTCATGCTTGGCCAATTCATTCGTCTGGCCAGATATCGCATCCTGACGATCCGCAATGGCGGCTCGCAGGGTAGTCACATAAACCATGAGCAAATCTTGGAACTTGGCAGAATCGCCGAGTTCCTCGCCTGTCGTTTCAACATCGTCGTCCTCATCAACCAGGGGTTTTAGAAGAAGCTGAATCACCTCCTCTCGCCACCCGTCAATGACACCAGCCTGATCGTTTAGTTCGCCGTACAGGACTTCGAGATTATCGACAATGCGGCTACTTTCGAGTCCCCTTTGCGGCTTTGTAGCCAGCTCAGGTATTTCTGCAAAAGTCTGCGTCGTGGCTTTGCGAGCAATTTTATTCATCAGCCGTGTCGCCTTTCGGTTACTCTCTCGGAGAATCTCTCTTCTTAGAACTTTTGCTGCATCGTACCCGCCATCTTCCAGCTTTTTCAGTCGCTGGAACTCCTCAGAGTCTGGTTCTGTCATGTCTTTATTGTCCTTGATTTGAAAGTACGCATTTGCGCAAAAGAAGACGGCCTTGTGATGTAATTCCAAGGCGGAACGGAGTCGGCGGCGACACTCTCCGATTTTGCCCTTGGTTTCCAGCTCGTCCAGCTCGTCATCATCCGTGTCGGACATATCGCGAGCATGATCTTCTTCAGCCTTCTTCACAGCCTCGTCTCCACCGTGTTCCCGTAATGCATCCATGAGTCTTGCTCTGGCGTCAGAGACAAGCCGTTCCGTCTCCTTTCTAACATCCTCCCACAGCGCCAATGCTTCCTCCACGCGTGGACTATTTTCATATAGCTGACCACGAGTCAGCCGACTAAGCAGGTATGCCCTTTCTTCAGCTCTAATCGCATTCTCGCTCTGTTCAAGCATTGCGGTGAGGACTTCGTCAACGGTCCTCATTGGCCGCGATTTGTTGTATCCTAGCAAACGACGATTGTAGATGCCCACCTCAGGGTGCAATGTCGTCTGGCGAAGTCGATTTAGCCAAACTCTCATGACGTCCTCATATTCTTCTGGGTCCCACTCGTCTTCCTTTGGGGATCCATTTGTCTCAAGGCCACACTCATCAGCCATTTCTTTGAAAAGTGACTGGTAATGTTGTTCTTCGACGGCGGTGAACGGCATGCTGATGACGAATCTCTTTTGCGCAGGCAACAAAATTTCATCTCGAACAACTGCTTTCGTGTGTCGCAAGGAGATTGAATTGAATATTTGTTGAAATAGGGGTTTGTGATTCGTAATGAGCGCTTGCCAAACCTGTGATGCTGAGCAGTATGGCTCATATTTCAAGAAAAGCAGCAATCCAAAGAGGTCCTTGACATCGTCCTTGACCGGCGTACCAGTGATCCCCCACGCATTGATGCGAGGCAGAACCCGGGCCACAGACGCTGCCTGGCTGTAGCCGTTTTCGATCATCTGTGCCTCATCCAGACAAAGGCGCCACCAAGATATCTTAACAAGAGGTGATGTCGTCCTAGGATATGCTCTCTCGAATCTCCGCGATCGCTGAGGTGGCTCAAATGCAAAATGCAGCTCAGCGGAAAGCACAGAGTATGTCGTTATAACAACATCATATCCACAGAGCTCTTCAATAATGGTTTCTTCCTCCCCATCTTTCATCTTCTTGCACCCTTGGTAGTGCTTTACTCGTAAACTTGGGCCATGCCGGGCAATCTCAGATATCCATTGCTGTCGCAGCGATTCGGGCGTAACAATCAGAGTAGCGCCTGTTGTAGCAAGGTTGTCAATAGAAAGCCCGTTTTGCTGAATTTTATGCTCTGTGCGACGATGCAAGAGCACAAGTCCGAGGATCTCCAGTGTCTTGCCGAGGCCCATTTCTTCTGCTAATATGCCGCCCCTGACCAACCTGTCTGCCCGGGTGTACAAACTCTTATCTCTTGTGATGGTTTGGAACACATCACTGACAAAAGCGGGTTTCCCATCAGCATCCTGAATGGTTCGGAAGCTTTCAGGCGACGCCGCATGGTCGTCTGAAGGCATCGGCTCCAGCCCAGCTTCTTCCTTGGACCAACGCACCCCTTCTCTTGCCAGGAGCCATTCAAGCGTTCTCTTTTGATATGGAAATAATTGCGATTTGAGACCAGTAACTTGGATATCCAAAGCAGCTTTATTATCCTTTGGTGGAACATGTGCCGCTTCATAAAAGTCCATGGGCGACCAAGCTGGCTCATCTTCGTCCTCAACATCCGGGCAAAACGTATTGATGAGCTGCCTCGTCAACTTCCTGTCGTTGGAATTTGGCAAGGGATAGTATGGCGACGGGGTTTCGTTCCAGTTTAAATCGAATGATATTTGCATGGTCACCACCTTGTCATGCAATAGTATCACCGAAATGTCCACGCCAGCCCAAATATCACCAGGACTGTCGCGCCTCGAGCTGGCACCAGCGACTTCAAGTATCCTCACTGCATCCTCTTCGGTCTCATCCGCGTTCAAAAAAACCTGTACAGAGAGAGCTCTTTGCGGACTTCCCGGTCGCGATGTAATTAACAAAGCCCCATTCTGGAACGTAAATCGCAGGAACCGTCCAGCATCTTTACACGTTTTGGCAAAAGGAGAAACAAGACTATCGTCAAGTTTGCGGGAAAAGAGTATCCTCCCCCTTGCCACACAAACCGGGGAGTACGGTTCGGCGCTGGTTTTGCGACGCTTAGCTGAGTGGTTTACACCATTTGGAGTCCCTATTTCGCCAGCCGAGGGCAGAGTTGACAAATAGTCTACCACGGCAAAAGGAATGGGGTCTTGGGGAAAATGTCAGCAGTTGCTCACCACAATATAGAAAAGAGTATTTACCATTCACTCCAACTTCAACCTTGGACAACGAGGCGGGTGGAAACGGCCGCTGGGCGGCCCTTCTTTTAGGCATCTCCCTATTCAAGAAAGCCTGGACGCATTCATCCGGCCGTTCCAGGATGTGTCGACCTATTTCATAATGTTTTCTGTGAGCAACCCGCCGAAAAGGGCATTGATGATTGTGTAAGAAAGAAGAAATGTGACATGAGTAGCAAAGTCAACTGTTGCCTTACACCTTCCTGCCGAGGCGTCCAGCCTGGCTACTGCCCCGCCAAAGATGGACATTCTGCCAATGGGTGGCCAATGCGTTGCGCCACAACGGTGCAACCAGGGACAGCCTTGCTTACATAATTGAATGGCAAATTTCAAGGTTGGCGATATTCCCCTAGAGCTTTAGTAACAGATTGAGTTGCATATTCGAGCAACCATCGAGTCAATCGGACCAAACACTTTGCCTCTGACCGTATAGGCATAAAAGGTAAGCTCCAACTGAGTGTGCCAGCCAATTACCACCGCATTTGGGCGATGATGAGGTTGCTAACCTCGATAATCCAGCCAAGATGAAGGCCCCCGGCCTCCGAGCTTCTCTGCGTCTCTTCGCATCCAACACACCCTTTAATGGGATTCAAATCAGACATCTCCACAAGACACGGCCGCCGCATACGATACCCCAACCGCGACCCTTTGTGCCCGATGTACCTACTTTTCTGACCCTCATCGGTCGCGGCCTGAACAAGCACGCATCCAAGTTCCCCTCATGGGAGTCGCTTTTTTCTCTCACCTCACCCGAGCTCAAGGAGATTGGCATTGAACCGCCCCGAAACAGAAGATACCTGCTCCAATGGATGCAACGATACCGCAGGGGGGCGTTGGGTCCCGGCGGCGACTTTGAATTTGTCAAGGATGGCGAAGCCGTCCTCAAGGTAGCCACACCACCTGCTTCGGTTGTCAGCGACGCGAAATGGGTTGTCAACGTTCCTCATGGCGAGACGGCCGAAGATGAGAAATCAGCACTGCCCCGGCCAAAGGGGTACACAGTCCGCGGACTCAAGTCAATAGCTGGCCCATACGCCACACCGCTGCCCGAGGAAACAGGCGCAGTAGTGAAGGTCACAGAGGGCATGTGGGAGCAACGCCGTGGAAGAAAGATTGATGGCGGTGAACGTCGCAGAGCAGAGGTACGCTTTAAGAGGCGGTCTGCTGAACGACGAGCGGAGAGAGAGGCCGATATGATGACGAAGATGTAGTTGGGTTTGTAGAGGTATGAAGAATGCCGCCATTCACGGGCGTGCCGTTGTATTTTAGACATTGTATCCATAGCCTTTGGGCCGCAGGCCTTCGAATGCCAATTACATGCATCAACAAAATGAGCTGCTGGGTTCTGGCTGGTTTGTGAACATGGTTGGGAATTTGGTAGCGGCTGGAAATGCCCAAACAGGTCGGCCCCATCAGCAAAGTCAAATATAAATAAATATAGGCTGACTTGAGGGTAACGAGTACATTACTTTCATGGTCATAAGTCACATTCTAGGTAAAGAAAGACACAGTGTCTCAACTCACTTCCGCATTGCGTGCTCTTTGGCCGCCCCTCAACCAGTAAGCAAAAAGTGAATGCATTTATTTCCCTGCAAGCCCAATTTTTGACGCAAATCTTGTGCTAATACTAGAATTCTAGATCTGACGGTCGCATAGGGTCGAGCAACACGCATACCACACACTGTTGCATCAATTCTGCAATAAATCAAGCAAAGACTCATATCTAGGCGATGCAACGTTTCTGAATGCTGTGATGAGTTCCGCGACACAGCATCCTGTGTTCTCAAGAACCCACAGTAAACTTGATATCGATGGCCGAGACCTTATGGGAGATGAGCCGCTACAAAATTTTGGATTTGAAGCGAAACTCAATCAATGCATGTACATCCATTACAACATGGGGTGTTCTGGTCGAGAGTGTTCACTGAAGATATAAAACGTGTAATATCTGACCGAGTGCAATTTTTAAGAATTGTGAAGCTAGAGCAAAGTGCGCAAAGCTTTCCACTGTGGCTCGACCCTTGTCTGTAAATAAATCACCTGGACGCCTTTGGATGTGATGCTCCTGGACATCCTCCTATGCATACATTCATTCGCACTTCTGATGAAACTGAGAACACCGAAAACAAGCGCAATAATACCCGATTTCCTCGATCAGGCTCCAAGTCCGCGTCGTTGGTTTCCACCCTCATTCTTGGCCTTCATACCTTGTTCGAACTGGCGTTGGATATCGGCCTCGGCCTTGATCGAGTCTGACTTGGGGTTGGTGGCTGCTGCCAGCGGAGCACCACCCTTTTTCGCTCCAAGAAGTCTCATGAACTTGCTCTGGCGCTGTTCGCCACCTTCAAGACCTGAGACGTTCCATTGTTCTGTGGGATTGCCTGCGGCATCTTCCGCATCCTCGGTACCCTTCTTCTCGGTAGCTGTCTTCTCCTTCTTGGCTTTCACTTTTTTCTCCTTCTTCTCCTTCTTCTCTTCCTCCTTCACCGCCTTCGCCTCCTTCACCTTCTTCTTCGGCTTTTCATCTTCCGACTCTGATTCGCTGGTGTCGTCAGAATCGGAGCTTTGCTCGACAACTGTAGTTTTGGTCTTCTTGGACTTGGGCTTTTTCTCTATAGCGGAGGAGTCCTTCGTGGCAGCAGCATCGCTATCTCGCCGGCGTTTCTTCGTATCAAATGTGAAAAGCTCAGTAGCCCCCGCCTCGATTGGTGCACCACCATCAGAGCCTGAGGAGGAAGAAGAAGACGAAGAAGTGGACTCTGTGTCGCTCTCTTCCACAGCTTTTGGCTTATTGTCGTCATCGTTCTGCTTGACGCTTTCGGCCTAAATCATATGCATTAGTCACAAGGTCGTTCCATCAGGGTCTGCAGGGAAGTGTGTGCAATTGAATGCAGCATCCAGCAGGTCAGGCAATGTAGTCAACTGTGGCAGTTCGGGGAACCAATCCTGCAGTGTTTCAAACATACATTTTTAGCTTCAGTCAGCATCCTGTACTGCTCGGCGACCTTCTTGGCCTCGGCGAGCAGCTTGTTCCCCTTTTCCTCTAATTGCCTGGATCGCTTCAACAAGCGCTGACGTTTCTTTTCCCGTCTAGCAGGGGCGTTTGCAATGGCCCTGGCCTTTTTCATAGCTTGTCGGTCTTCCTTCGACATGGCTTCTTGACGTTTCTCTTTGGTTCGGGTTTTCTTCGCTTTCTTGGGCTTATTTGCTTTATTCTTGTTATACTTCAGCTTGCTCTTCTTCTTCTCGGAGTCTGTATAGCACAATTTAGGGTCATAGCGTTAGCAATATGTATCGCCACACATACAAAAATATCGCCATGCTATTGGAGCACCAGGGCTAATGGAATGAAGGTTGTCGCATCCTTGCCGAGCACCAGGCTGGCTGTAATGGACGAGGCGATGTAAAAACACAAACCGAAAGTTTGCATACCTTTGGAGGCTGAAATTGTTTCCGGAGCCATTGTGATAGCTGCAGACCAGGCCAGCTCGGAAAGGAATGTACTGGGTGACGAATTGACCGTGGTTTGGCCACAAAATCCCGAGAACCAAGATCGACGGGGTTGTAAATATGCCACAAGTTGAGGGCGAAACGGTCAGAAGACACCGGGAGGATAGTGATGAGATTTGGGCAGTTTGCTAATGAAGCAGAATACAGATGGCTCTCGTTTTCAAAGCTTTAATTTCTTGACTGTTGAGACAAATATGCTTTGCTTCATGACAATTGGAGGGCGTTTGCAGCAAGAAACAAAAAAAAAAAAAGAGTCCCGATTTTGCCGGGCGGTGACTACCTTTATCGTGCATTGTGGGCAAGCTGCTGTTCGATCTACAGGTGGACCTACCCACCCAGGGACCTACAGGTGGACCTGCAACGGCGCCAAGTTCCAAAGTTGTTACAACATGAGGCCACCGAAGTTGAACATGCAATTCTGGACAATGCTGAGTCTCACACGTCCAATGTATACCCGTTTAAGTCTTTATAAGCGGCCAACTGTGGACGAAACAGCTTCGCTAATTAAACAAAGTGTCACATATCTGCATTTTGTTTTTGCAAAGGCAACGCAGCACAGATCGCATCTGGATCTTCATGGCCGATTGGTTGAGTCTCTGATCATCCAGTTCACAGTCAATACACATACCCTTGCGATGATCGGCCAGACCTAAATGACGGTGGTCTCGGTGAACCGAACTGAAGAGAGATGTGCATCTCCCATGTGCACTCATTGTGTTCAATCCATAGGCTGTCAATTTTACCATGACATGCCTCTCGACAATTTGAGCACCCTTGGAACAGCCTTCAGGACATTGAAGTTTGCCTTTTTACGCGTCGGTGGCAGAGGCAATGGGAACACAGCGCACGCCCTCGACGCTTAGTAGAGGACGGCTCTCCCACGTTAATGAATCATGGTACTGCAGGAATATGCCCAAGTTTCCGTGTTGCCCGACTTTTGGTCGGATTAGTCAAACAGTTGGATCCGGGATACTAGAAAGCGATGCCAAACATTGGTTCGGCAGAACTTGCCAATCACAGCACGAAGCTCGACCACGGATGCCAATTACCAAGTCAAAAGTGCCGAATACCATAGTCCGAGGGGGGCCGGGAAGCTCTTATTGCGGTATGCTGGATGTTGCGTATTGCGCGGCATTGCCAAATCGAGTGTTGATGATTTGAAGAATGTTCTGGGAGAGCACACAAACAATCTCGGCACAAACTTTCACATGCGTCGGTGATATTAATGCCTTTGTTCTGTCTTTTGCAACACTGTAACACTTGGTACCCGAGTAAACGTCGCTTTTCCATGCCAAAACAAACAACAATATATACCAATACATCTCGCCCAGAAGAAAGATCATAAACCATGGACGCTGTCACTAAGCAATTTGGTGACCGGAAACGGCCCAAGGAAGATCCGCTGACCGGACTTGGGAGCGGGATAGTATACTTGGCAGTCGCAAAGTCGGGTCTTCTCTTGAGAGCCATCAACAATGCATTCCCCTTGACCTGTACAAGTATTGACAAGGGCCCGTGGCATTTCAACCCGACAAGCCACGGCAAACTGACTAGCCATGTTGCAGCATACCAAAAAGCCACAGTTCGAGAAGGGCGTAGCGAAAAGAACAGACCCTTTAAGATGAAAGGGGCGTGCTGCTATGCATAACTTTGATGCGCGCCACCATCGTTCTTCGGCCGCCAAGGTGCGCTGAGGAAATATTGACGCAAGGAAAAGCATGTTGCAGAACCGTATCAAGAACCCACATATGGGCAGGACGGCATGCTATGATGCCCACAAGGCAAAAATTGGCAAAGACTCCGCTCCCGCGTTTCGGTACCCTTGGACTATTGCGACGCCCAAAAAAAAAAAAAAAAAAATAGAAGCTCCGCACCTGCTGCTATTCACTCATTTCGGGATGACGAGGACCACCTTGGCCGACTTGGCGCCTGGCAAATGACGGGCAAGTGGACATGCAGCCTGTGAAATGCTCGACTCTCATGTCCGTTTGGCGAAGCATGCGTGCAGGGTGTTGACACTGCTGTTGAGTCTCTGGCCAATACCTGCGCAGACAAGTGCCAGTTTGAGCTTGGGGATTTCAAGAGGCTGGAGATGGGGGTTGGCGCACGCATCGCGTGGCGCAGTAGCTCCAAAAGCTGCGCCCAAAATAGAAACTAACCATGTCATGCGGGGCACCATTCGGAGCTTCTCCCTGTCCCTGTAATTCCTAATCGGCCGTAAAGCCGTAAAGCCGTAAAGCTCGGAACTGTTGGCCAGCTCGATACACTATCTCAAGTCGGGTGTGGCATCGCGGCGCATCGAAACACGGCGGGGGGCCCGAGACAGAAAAGAAAACAAGTTGGATTCATAAGGCTGTTTGTTACCAGTATCCAGCGGGGATGTAACCTCGGCGTTGGTGTGGCCAGTCGCACGCAAATCCGACCAGACGACTTGGCAGTGTGAGCAGTGAGCACGAGAGCACTCTGCGATCAAAAAGTCACCCGCCTTGGCGCTTTTCAGGTCCCATCTACTCACTCCCGTCCCTCCCTCAACGGATAGCAAGCAGGATGTACTAATGTTTGCAGAGGGCGCTCAAGGAGGTATGTGCGACTTTCATCAGATCGCCAAAAAGCAACGAATCAAAATTCCCCATTGCATTCCGGCGCAGCTCATGCATATACGTGGAAAGTCGAACGATATCGGCCTGAGCGTGCTCCGTAAAGAGGAGGCTCAAGTTCTAAATCTGCCTTGTCTTGTACCCCAACAGCGTGGCCACATGGCAAAAGAGTAAAGTAGGCGACCGCAGCATCATGGAAGAAGCTTCCCCATCTCCATGGGTTGGCGGTTTTCGCCGCTTCTTAAAATAGCGACGCAAACAATCAACGATGCTCCGCATCAACGGAGATGCAATCTTTAACAAGCTAGACACCATGCACGGTCAAAATAACCAATAATGTGCCCGCCGTAGGGACAGAACAGTATTGCCCTTTTGGCGACCCGAGCTGTCTTTGCTCTCCTCCCACATTGCCAGATGCGCAAGAGTCGTCGGAGTGTATCCCGATGCCGACAGTAATAAGAACAATAAAAAACCAAACAAATCAGTCGTGGCAAAAGGCGCACTTCCGGCCCCCAGTCTTGCCATGGATACCGCTAATTTGCCCATATACATGATTATGGGCATAACGGTTTCGCAGGACACCCACAAGCTTGGCCAAAAGCCAACACCGACCAGGGACTGTAAAGACGGGGGAGCGGCCGGCCGGTCGGTGGAGCCACGGCTGAGACAGATCAAGGACATGCAGCTGACAGTTGACAGCTCGTGAAACAATGTTTCAAGGACACGAGCTTATCTGCCTTGTCGGATCACCTTCCAAGGCGAACCAAACGGATGACGACACTTTTCCCATGGTGACTTTATGTCAAGTGTTTCAGATTTAAAAAAAAAAAACCCCCCAAATACAAAATGACGCTGTCAGATTAGAACAAGGGTCAATTGGCCCGTTGGCCGATTGTGGAGTCGCCAGAGGCAAGAGCTCAGCTCTTATGTACCTACCTAAAGTAGGTGCTTGAATACCAACCTGGGTACGGAGTAAAGTAGGGATGTACACATGTACATACGTTAAAGTCCAGCGATGATGCACACCGCGCAAACGGGCAGGGGGAGGGGGTGTGAGGAGGTTCCGGTTCTTCAGCGATATCCGGATGGATGAACACCACGCGAAACCCACCAGGCTGAAGGCACTAGACCGGGGTGGCGACACTTGCGCTGGAAAGCCCATTCATGCCTCACCGAAACCCCATTCAATCTACCTTACGATACAGCACGATATGCCGTCCGCCAGAGCCGCAATCCCGCCTTGGCCCCCAGCAGTGTCCCCCCCAAGACCATTTCAAGGAACCATGGTTCGTGGATAAAAATACAGCAGAGCTAATATCGTGGGAGCACACCACAACACCCCTGTCCCTCCAGGCAGATGATTGATGCAGGTCAACCTGTGCAGGCAGGCTGGCCAGAGTTGCACAACACTGTCGTAGGGGGCAATTCCCGTTTCGACCGCCATGTTGCACCGCAGCATGATTCAGCTCCTGTGGTGGCTTTTCCCAATGACAGCGCCTGTCGTCGAAATTTCCCCTGCCTTCGATGCATGGACTGGCTCCACAGATCGCAAGTGAACCAAAGGGTCTCCTCCAACCCCTCGACTGAGACAAACATCCCCACGCCCAGGGAAAATGGACAAAGGACCAGGGCGTCTTGCCCAGCAAGGCTGCTGCGGGGGGAGGGAGCCCGAGACTGCACATGAACTTTTGTTGCCAGCTCGATGCTTGACTCGGATGCGCGGGACATTTACCGTCTTCTTCTCCTCCATGTGAAACTGGGCATCTTGCCATTTCCCAAGACACTATTCCTGTATGTACCTGTATAATGAACCATTTCTTGTAATAATACATGTGAAGAATGGAAGGGAGAAACAACAATCATGATGATACAGCCAGACCATCATCAAGGACAGAGCCATACCGAGTCTTGGTCCCAAGTGCCACCATTTTAGTAAACAACCAGCAACAATAAATGAACCAACGCCAGGCTCGCCTTCTTTTCTTTTCCAAAACACGCGTAAAAACAACACGCCTACATATACTGGCAAAAGTAAACGATAGCAATCGTGGTATCGTAACCAACAGGAAATCTAATAGATCATTTGGTCGAAAGGTATTGTTGCAGTGACCCAAAGTGAGCTTGCCTTTCCAAAGGCGGGTGTGCTTCTCGGCTTCTCGAAAGGGTTGTTGGTGAGGCTGAGCCTGTCATGACTTGCCGTATTTTATGCAGGTCTCAAGTCAGCGAAACGGTGTGTTGGCCCCTCACTTTTCCTTCTCGAATTGTTTGGACGTTGCCCAGCCTGATGAAAGGTCATGAGACAAGCGGAGGGGTCAAATCGAGAGTCTCCAAAATTCGGGGCCATAGCTTCATTGGGCTATTGCCGTGTAGGCCTGGATGCCAATCGGGTCATAAACGTAACTCGTATCGTCGTAATATACCTCCTCTGCACCACTGCTGCCATAGCTGGGTGTCTGATGTAACCCATGGCCATACGTCATGTATTGTGCGCTTGAGTAAGGGTCATCGCCAACATATGTGCCACGACCACTGCTGCGGCGGCTCTGGTCCTCGTGGCCTCTTGAGACAACCAGACCCCAGCTTACACCTCCCCAAGGTAGGCCGGACAAATCACTGTCCACACTGAAGTCTGTGGGCGAGGGAATGCGGTAGCTATTGCCAGCATGTTCTTGGTTGCGCAGCTCCCGTTCTGCCTTTTCCTTGTTCTCTCGGGCCTTTTCTCCTGAACATGTTGTTAGTAAACGGGTGTTGGTGGCGGCAGCGAGGTTGTGCTTCACTTACTAAACTTGCGCTGAGCAATGCGGTTCTGAATTCGCCTTCTCTCTTCCGGGTCAGCCACATCAGTCCAGTCGATGTCCTTTGGGTTTGACTTGGACTTTCTCGATGACGGCGAGGCAGGGTGTTTTTTGGACGATGAACTGCTGGTACTGCTTTGAGAGTCGTGTCTTGCCATCTTTGTTGCCGTCATCTTGGAGGTTATTTGGAGGCTGTGAAACTTTGCGGTTGAGAAAAGTGTTTCAAGGGATCGATGGGTTGTGTAGTCGTTACAAGAGCGAATAGATGCGTGATCTGGCTGTTGGAGGAATCTCGGCTCTGGCAATATTCTTCCCCCGTATGATTGGTTTGGTTGATCAAATGGAACAGGAGAGGACTCTGTATGCGAAATGTTGTGGGATGTAAGCCTCTTTGCTTGCACAAGCATCCAACATCAGCAAGGGGTGCGAATGAAGGTGTGTTGGAAGCCCGAAGACGGTGAGAATGACAGGACAATCCAGTCACTGTTCAGTCTCATGCCCAGACGTTGTGGAATAACTTCCGCACGCTTGGCGGCGATGATTTGCTATGATGTGTCGTCGGGGGCAGTCTAGTCCACAGAGTGTACAGGGCAGGAGTTTTGAGGTGGCGTGGAGAAGACAAAGTGCGGGTGTAGTGTATTTTATATCAAGCAGCCCAAGCTTCGGACTGTAGACGGCAATAGGTGTAAGAGGGTATCGTGAACTCTGCTTCTCGCAGGAACAAGGGCGAGGACAGGTCCTCTAATAATAAATCCACGACCCAGCCATCAAGCCATCAAGCCATCAAGCCACCATATCATGGCCAAGGGATCAGGGAAGCCCATATGTGCGGCCTCAACTCGATCTGCCCGGACACCCCCCCTTCCCCGGCGTTCGTACCCTTGTGTCCCCACCGGGGCGTGGCTGCCGGCGCCAGGTACTATACAGTACTGTACATACATGTCAATAATCCTGGATTGCTAGGGACCCGGCCTAGTAGGGCAGAATACTTGGTATCTTCCCAGTAACGCTGAGAGGGACTTGAAAAGGTCAAGAGACCACGCGTGGGTGGGTATGATCCCTGTTGCCTGCCGACTGCCAGTACGTGGGAGGCGTGAAGTAAAAGGAGGGTGCAACACAAACCACAAAATACTGTACAGAGACTGTCGTATCGTACAAGAGATGAATGGAGCGACACTGGGGCGTGGGACGTTCTCCTCGGGCAGAATCCTTTAGCATCACCACATGCGGGAATACTTCACCCACCGTTCGCTCACCAAAAGAAGCAAGATCAGCCCTTTGTCTGGGACCCGGTCCAGTCCATCGGCAGCCCATGCCAGGGACCAATGTCAAGTCAAGGCTTCGTGGCGAAATTTGAACTAGGGGTGCCACGGCGTGGTTGTTCAATCTCTACCTCTTGGTTGGTGCCTTGAAAAGGGCCTGGTGATATTGGAAGGGCTGTAGAAGCCGTGGGTGTGTGTGAATGCAGGCGCATTTCCAGGCCCAGACTGTGTCGTAGAGTAGCATCGTGTGAAAAACAACTGCCAGACGAGCACAGTCTGTGCCCTACTAGGAGTCACTACTCACAGTGGTCAAGGTACCTTAGGTAGACAGCGTAGGCAGACAGGGCAGCAAAGTGCAAGGTTGGCAGGCAATTGGGTGGAGAAGAAGGGAACCCTTCACCAGTGCGTTGTTGAACAGATCGCATGGCAGGGGGACGAGTTTGGGGGCCGAGGATTCGGGATTTTCTGTATGTGAGGAGGTGTAACCAGCCTGAATGCCAACATGCCAAAATGCTGACTTTGTGCCCAAGTTATCGGCGCGTCACAATGCTGCGCTGCTTGGGAGTGAGAGCAAGTAAAAGAATACAGTGGCCAAGCCAGCTCTTGAGGGCAGGCGCTGCTGTCTCGATTGATTGTGACATGGGGTCCTGCGCGTTTGTTTGTATCTGCACACAGCAAAATGCAAGAGTGAGCTGGGCAGCTTCCTGGTTCTTGCCCCCTCTCCCCAACAGTCGCCGACTGGCAAGAAACCCGTCTGCCCCCAGTCAACCCATGCTCCGAATCTTTGCAGACGACGAACCCACCAGACCGACCACCTCCCAAACCTGCAGCACTCGAGCTACATACCAACCATCGCTAGTAGGCTCAATCGCTCCACCAATCCCCAGGCACGCGGTGGTTATGCCTGATGTTCACTGCAAAGCCCCCGTCGCTCACTTGCCAAGTTGAAGGTAGGAGGGGCAGGCCCTGTGGCCAGTGCGGGTCTGCTGCCTCTGTTCCTCCAGCTACCGTCGACTTCTAAAGTTAGGGAGGCGCCTTGCCAAAGCGCGAGGCTCTCCCGCAAAGCTGACCAAACTGGGCGATGACCCTGTGTGTGTGTGTGGCCTGTATTAAGTCGAGGGACGCCAGATGGCAGGCCTGTGTCTCCTGCGGTTGCACTTGATGGCGCCTGCTAACCAATACTCGAGGATTTTGGGGTAAATGGATCCTTTGGTTCTACTGCAGCTCTTTGGTGCGACAAGTGCCGGGCCGCCACATGCTTACCTTGTCCTCTGGCACGTTGTAAAGTGTCAGACGCAGCATCGCATCACAGGCCCATCGGCCCCCTCGATGATCCATATTATCCGGTGGGGGCTCAAGAAGAACTCGACACCGCGTCGGCCAGCCAGGGGGGCGCCAAAATAAACATTCAACGACACCTCATCGTCGCCTGCGGGCTGTTGTCCCACAGCAGGAAATATTCTGCTCGCTCGCTGGGAGAGCCAGAGCCTTCACACGCCTGTCATGGTGTCCAAGGGAGTCTCTAACAACCGGCCGCATGACGCAAATCTGCACCGAAGCAAGAGAAGAATGCT
Source organism: Keithomyces neogunnii (assembly GCA_020975405.1). Taxonomy (NCBI): domain Eukaryota; kingdom Fungi; phylum Ascomycota; class Sordariomycetes; order Hypocreales; family Clavicipitaceae; genus Keithomyces; species Keithomyces neogunnii. Next base: position 3,804,490 of record JAIOWQ010000002.1, on the reverse strand, counting down.
CCGTGCTGCTTCTTTCCACAATCCGACTCTTATAAGCATGAAAACGGCTGGCTGGGCTTTAAGGCTGAAGCCACACGGTTACATGCTCCTCGGGCCGTGTACCCACACACATTGCACAGTACAAATGATGTTTTGCAATTGCTGGGCGAGCATACTCAAGCCTCTAGTGATCTGCATTCGCTCCCAGCACCGTTAAAGCATCTTGGGACGTCTGTGCGTTGTTTCACGTGCCAAACTGAATGAGGAACAGCAGGTACCGAGCTGCTACACTATTTGTATTCCCTACTATGGCTCTACTTTGAGTCACCCTGATTGGCAGGGTGGGCATTCATTTCTTTTTCTTCTTGGGTAAACACTCACAACATAAAAGTCAACTGGCCTGGTGCCCATTTGGCACTTTCACTCATCAGATGAGCAAGTGGCGCTCCACTATGCCAACATGAATGCGAGTTATACGACGAGCGAGTCAAACAGCGATCAGCCATTCGACTCGATACCGTCAAAGGGCAGCCTATGAATCGTCCACAGAAATCTCATCGCCTCAAGTGCTTCATGTGAACTCTATTGGCTTTGGTTCACCACGCCCAGTCCTGCTGGGCCACATCAGATGCAGTTCCTGGCAAGCTGCAATGCAAATGAGTGAGGGGCCAGGTTCTTGAGCTCTGAACTACACACCCATCGATACATGGTCACGCAATAACCATGTCGCATCTCAGACCGACGAGCATCAGCCTACTCTATCCACATTACCAAGTCTGCATGTATCAGACTCTATTAGTTGCAGATTGGCTTCGATGAAGGGACCAGCTTGCAAGCATATCTATTTATGGATCGAATGCATCTTGATAGAAGCCCACGACTTTGGCAAACCCACATTGTACTCTTGTCACGCCCACCGATGGGATACCCTCCCGATGCAAGATTCGCAGGCGGCCCATCTCATGCGCCGAAATCCGTTGCCAGCGAAATCTGGATAAAGTGTTTCATCCCGTGGGCCCTTAGCCTCATCTGTTGCTATTCTTGGGACAAGAGGCTCTGCCTCCTTCCAATCAGAATCAGCTGCTGCACCCCTCCACCATCGGATCGTCGTTATGTTGAGCACATCATTTCTCAGTCGGCCTCGCACGTGTTAGCCGGGGTTAATTGAATGAAACACTTGGGGATACTCTGTTAATTATATCCTCCCTTTTTGGTGCTTCATTGTCCGTGATGCTGACACCCATTTTCGAACGCGTTGTTTTGGGGTAACACTTTGGATGTACCAATGATAAAGGCGCCGGAGTTGTGTGTCGCATCTAGCAAAACACTAGCAAGTTCAATTAGATAGCTACGGCCTCATACCTTGCAAAATTGGAGGCGTCATATGAATGTTCCAAGGGTCGGTTTGCTCGCACCGCACCGGAATATGCTATGAAGAAGACTGTCGGCATCATGCCACTCGGACCCTCATTCCCCAGCTTATTGGTGGTAGCTTCGGCAAAACAAGGAATCGTCGCAGATTCAGCTCTTGGCCGACAAGGGTCTGGTTCACCATTAAGCCATGTAGTTTTAGCTGCCGTGGGGCAAGATGGCCATAAGAGAAAGTCTACTGAATGCCGAATAGAAGAAAAAAACAGGAAGAAAAAGGCTCACATGCCGGTGCTATTGTGAACCTTCTTCACACACTGCACCAAAAACCCCAAGTCAGCTCCAGCTTGCCTATGATCCTGCGGAGGTACCACATTGGCTCTCAGATGAGCTTCCTTCTTTCAAACGTTGTGTCATGCTTTAATCGTCTACTCAAAATCGCTTGTCCCCTCTGGTTATTCCCGTTCCATTAGCATATAGAAACGAGATTACAACCGTACCGCCACCGCTACCAAAGGTACAAAATCAACACTGTACCCATTCCGCCATCAAGAATAGAGAATGGTGGAACCAGCTTTTAAGTCAAGGTATTGGTGTATTGGGTATTTCTGGGCGTGCTTGATGTTCGGCACGCGGCAAGGGTTCTCCTTCTTTGTGTCAGCCCTCGTAGTGGGCTATCATTACGTCGATACTGGCCCGTAGCGCCTTCTAGAGCTAGGTTCATGCATTTCGAGGCAAACAAGGCCACCTTGAGTGGGGATGCCCGGCAAAGGCTACTCCGGTGTGGCGGACAACTCTTTTGCCACTCGGTCTGGTCCGTGTTGTTCGCAATCCCGGTGCATGGTCGCCAACGGGCGAGTCGTGGCCGAGCTGTCTGGAGCTTTGCAAGGCTGTAACACCAGTAACTCCAAAGGTTATCAGAGCAACTATCAAAAAGTTCAGTTGCAAAAGCTGTCAGTGTCAACTATGGCTCTGGCCTCTTTGACCCAATGCCTATTCCCCGTGTAGTTATTCATCACTTGTTGCTGCTGCACAGAGAACGCCGAACAGTCTGCTTGCAGTGTTGTTTCAAGTGTTGTTCTCGGCGAGAGGAGCAGGGATGTCAATGGCATACATGTACAGATTGTCCCCAACAGGCATGATTTGCAGAAACAGGATCAAAAGTAGCAATCAATGCCGAGTGTCTGGCCAAGGCCCTAAGTTGCCACTACTCGGCTCGGGGAACTCCAACTAGTGGCTTTTTTCGCTCCCAAGAACTGACATTTCAAAAGCCAGCCCACGACATGATGTCTGGAGTCGGAATGCAGACAAGACTGAGCTTGTCGGTGGTGTATGAGCACGCACACCTTTCTCAGTTGGGAAACGAAAGATGGCCAATCTGCTTGACTTGTTGTAGATACGACGGACGTGCCGTTGTACCATGTTTGCATTTGTTGGGGGCCGGATTATGCATTGCGCTGCCAAGGTCGCCCCGCCACCCTTCTCTCTTTGGGCCCTTTGACGCTGAGTCGCGAAAGAATCATCGTCATTATCTTTGGTGAGATGGTCTGTGACTCTGTGCACGCCCATGAGGGCGGATGCGCCAGTCCCGAACCAGACATGTCAAATCACTTCGCAAGTACTTTCAACAACTAGCAGCTATGCTGCATGTTTCGTCTCCGATCTTTGCTATTCGTGGCGCTAGTACAAGTTGATGATTCTTCTTGCAAATGCAACATTCATGCTGCAGCATTCAGCAGACAGAGAAGGGGTAAGCTGTGAAAGGTTACGTGGTGAAAGGAGAAGCTATCCCGGTGAGCAGAACGCAATTATACTGCCTGTCCAGTTACCCCCAAGGCAGCTCGGTCGAATCAGGCACAGCCCACTGTAATAGATCTCAAGAACTAGAGATAAGAAGGTGTGTGTGTAGCCCAGCCCGTGTTTGCATAGATAGAACATGGCCTGCTGCAATGCAACCCACTGGCGAATAGCTTTAGGCGAGAAGCCTCACCTCAATTCCAACTAATAAATAAGCAGCCAACCAAATGTGCAGTCTGCCTGCTTCAGTCAGATTCAGGAGAAACGAACGCCCGGCTCTCGTATCAAGCGTATAAGCTATCAATCGGTTCCAAGAGAAGAGCTCACATTCAGGGCTCAATGGTTCATATGGTTCATTGGAGGGCGCGTCTCGTCCATGAGCAGCTGCCGGATAGAAGTCACTTTGGCTGACTTGGTTTCGGAGATCAGCCAGCAAAAATTCCAGCCTCACAGATTTTGTAAGTTTCCTCAGAGCATTGCCACGGTGGGCCTTCTCGCAGTCCAGGACAAGGGTCCAGCAACTTTGGTGACATGTAAATGCTCCAACAGGCTAGAGACTAACCCGTCGGTTACACGTATAAGCCGCCATTTTGCTCACTCATGCCACAACCAAGGTTCGAAATTGGTTGGCTAACTTGGCCGCATCCTGGCAATAACCGTGGAGACACGCACAGCAAGATATCTGTTTTATGGTGGAGGGGACTATGGGTCATTTGAAAGCCAAGCCACATTCTCAACTTCGGTCACCAGGGTCGGAGGACGTTACATGAGGCCCAACCAGCTGGAGCACGGTGCACTGGCAATGTTTCCAGCTTATAGATCTCGGTGTGTTTTGAACACTTAGTTGGTGGTAACATATTTTTGGAAGATCAACAAGAGGAGTTGTCCCACCAATGGTTTGTCACCTCTAAGTTGTCAATGAGACGGCAAATAGACACGGTAGGTGTGTTTAGTATGCAAGTGACTCTTCGATTCGAAGCGGATTGGAAGGGTTGCGATCTCGGGGACACGGCAATGACGCCTTTAGTCGGTCGATACACGAATTGCCTATCTTGGGCTCTCTCCTCTTGTCCGTCCGATGAGATGCGGCTTGCACGGACGGTCCGCATAACACCCCCCAATTTGGTGGTATTCGGGCAGATTCATGTACTATCCAGGATGGGTGACGGATTTCTTGATGGGCAGTTCAATGAGGAAATGAAATGGCCATGACCCGCAACAGTGTTGGTTGCTTTCTCCTTTGGGCTAATTGGACGATCGTCCCCGGTTCCAGCCGCAGGCAACGCAGCCCTTGGCAGGTGATGTGATGAACTAAGGGCCACCTTTTGGAGTAGTCTTTCGGAACTGTAGTGTTACATCGCGGCAGGGTGGACACGGTACATGGTGTTGGTATGAACGTGGCTGGTCAGCCAAGCCTGCCTGTCCCCTCGTACGGGCCAAGTGCTGAGCTTCAAGACAAAGACTGACATTGAGAGTGAATGCAGGAGACCCTTGCCCGCTTTCACAGAGATGATGAAATTAGCAGGCTTCAAATCTGGAAACGAGGGAGGCATGGAGCCTTGTGTTGCTCAAGTGGTGTCGCAAGATAAAGGTGAGATGAGGTCGCCTCGGGATGTACATTGACTGATTGGTCTTGGCTGGGCGAGCATTAGCGAGAGCTGAATGCTGAGAGATCAATAGATCAGTTGTGACTGGTGGAGCGGGTTTTGCTCCGAAGCCAAGTCTGCAGAATGGTGCATGGTGCAGATAACTTCAGGCAAGGAGGAACCTGGTCCAGCTTGAATGAGGAGCCCTGGGGCTCGTCTGCTAAAAGGTCTCTCATCAATCGAACCTTCTGTGGCTTATTCTGGTGAGACTCCTCGAGCAGGGCTTCGCTGCTGCCATGTATATGCACGGAGGGGAGTGCCTTCCTAAGTGGTGAGTAGCTCTGCGCTTTGGTGTCTTTGTCAAATGGGTGTGAGCGGCGGCCAAGGTCGACAAATGTTTGTTTGCGAATGGTCAGAAATCAACAGCTGTTTCGCTATGGTGAGCCCTATCGGGGCCAATACCAAGATTCGGGCGCGGCAACGTCGAGTCAACTGGTCCCTCGCCGCTACTGTTGTTACCTGGAAACTCGCCACGACGGATCATGCAAAGGGAGAGCGACCCGGCCGAGGGCTTGAAACACAGGGTATATACGGAGTAAGGAGGCGTTGGCTGCCTTTGACTGCTGTCTCACTCAGCCTGCCTGTGATCCATCACACCACAACTCACCACAGCCCTGGGCCTGGTGCTTGGTCATCGCTGACACACGATCCAGAGTGGATTCAGTTGGGCCCAACTCAAGTTGCAGTTGGTTGTGCGTTGGTGTCACAGGTCGTCCAAAGCGCCAAATCGTCGGAACATTGCGAACAAGGGCGCCATCTGGAGATTTTTGTCCGCCACAAGATCGAAATAAGCTTCTTGTGGGCGCTTCTGGAGTTCTGGAAACATGTCAGGACAGTCTTCAGCTCGAGCCAACCGACACCCAGCTGTCGCCATGGCGTTTGATAAATGTCAACCTGGTTGCTCCTGCCCGGTGCCTGATGTCGCTTGCTACCAGATGAACAGCTGGTGAAACTGCCAGACCTTTTTGGCCGCCAGTCGTGCCTTCCCCAACATGGAATCGCCAACTGCGTCGTGGCTTGTCCTGACCACGCCCATACATGCACAGCAAGCAGCTCGAGGGGAGGGGAGGGGAGGCGGGCAACAACAACCCAAGAGACTACTCGGTGGCTGTAATTCTTCTATCAGCATACTCTACCAAGTCCTGAACCAACCGTCAAGCAAGTGTGTCATCCAACACCCGAATCGGGGACTAGAGCGTTTCCGATTGCGCTTTCCATGATAATTCACCCCCTCTATTGTCACCACTCAGGCTACACGGCGACGCCGTCATCTGCTGTGTCAAGGCTGGTGCCTGGATCATTTCTCCATGAACTTTTGACACGCAATGGCATGACGAGCAGGCCACCCCGGAAGCCGCACCCGATGAAGCCGGTCGCTCAATTTCGACGACGCGAGTATAACGACCAAAATAAATGCGAAGCAAGCTCTTAGAATGGCCTAATTTGCCCATTGTCACTTGTCAGGGGCAGAGATGCCGTGAGCATACTGCCTGTCCCACTGAAAGCAGCGCCTCCACCACCACCATGCTTGTCTTGCGGCAACATGGAGGTGAGTGAGTTTGGGGGCCGTAAATGTTATGCTTGTGCAGTTGACAAACCTTTTGCCAAGACGTCAATTTCAGTCCTGCTCGGCCCCAGGTCATCTCATGAGATTTCGTCTGAACGAGCAACGACTGTGGCCGGTCTGGGATTAGATTCTCCTGCACCGGCGTCACGAGACCTGAATGAATGTAATATCAATCCCGAAACGCGGAATGCATACCGGATTTGACTACTACTACTACTCCCGCCACCACCCCCCGTCAGAAAGATACACACCTTACCAGAAAGCTGCCATGCAAAACAGGTGAAGCAGATGTGCATTTCGCCATGTGGGCAGGCACGTGGCGCTGTTGCGTTGCCTGTGGTCCGCATCAACAGGGAATCGAGGTGAAAAATGTCACACAAACGGCAGGGGTTGAAGGACTCGCGGGTGTTTGCCTGGCTCCTTCGTCTCTTTGGCCGGCTGTCATGGGCATCGTGCACATCTTGTCCGTGCAACCGTGAAGGAGGGCCCTGCTCTTCCCAAAGTGTGGCAAGTATTTTTTTTTTTTTGGTGTGATTAACAACTGGCCGATGACTCTTGCAAGATGCACATGTTGACAAAGATTCTACATCAGCCTCTTGTAGTTGAATCTTCTTTCCCGTAATCAGTGACCGTTCTGTTCCGCTACAGGAGAATGCGAGCGAGTGCAACCCAACCCACATGGACCAATCCACCTCTGTATGCTTGTTTTGACGGGGCGCATTCTTCTCGCATGGCAAGTCTTTATAGTTCCATGTGTCTTGTATGCAGTGCAACGCTATCATGTGGCCATTTCCCTTGGTTAAACGAGCTTCACATCACGAGTGTACCTTTACCTCGCGTTCCTGCAAGTGCGGGTAGGGGGGTGCCTGATGCATCACCCCACCGCGACCATAATTACAGAACACTGGGAAGAAGGGAAATGCCAAGAATTGTGCCACCAATATTTGGTGTTTGACGAGGTGCACATGTCAAGACATTTCGCGCAGACACGTTTGCTGGGTTGAAGCTGCAGACTGAGATGGTGTACAGGGTAGCTAGTAATGCAGGCGATTCGCTACCTTTTGTATTCTGGCTTGGGCTTCATTCTGTGACTGGAGGTGTGGAGGATGGCGGGCAGCTTTTAAAACAACTGTAGAATATCCAGCGTCTGAGGCTTCTACGTGTTTTGTACAGATTTTTGTACGGGTTACGGGTTAGCAAAGTTGACTCCCGAAATGGCGATTAAGGGTTGGGAAGCCATGAAAACAAAAAAGGTAAGCCCATATATTATTAAACAGAAGAGATATAGGCCTGAGAGAGTTGGGATTATGGTCAAACATGAGACAGAAACCTGCTAACGATTAAGCCGGTCATAATAGTGTTTGGAGATGCGCAGGCTTGGAACCAAATCTACTTTGCCCCTTGGTCTAATGCTGCTCCAACATCACTCGTCACCGCAGAGCTAAATGACAAGCGAGGCCGTCAAGGCCATCCACCCATGTACTTAGCCTCAAGGTTTCCAACGGACGATTGCGCTGCCAGTATGTACCCGATATGCCAAGATGCACCATAGCGCAGGCAGATGAGACATGTGAACAAGACTACGGCTTCTGGGTAGTGTCACGTCTACTCTTCCAAACCGCTGGGATGTAAACAAGAGGCACGGTAGAATAGCAAGATGACTCCCCACGCGGATATCACGCCACAACGTCTTGCAGTGCTGAATTAAAGCTTGTTTCTCAGATGTGCAGGCGTTGAACTAAAAGGGTTCCAACGAAGAAACAGCACAAATGCCGCCCAAAACCAGCAGAGGACATTTCACATTTGGACTCTGTTGAAAGCGTATGCGATAAGTCTCAATGGGACATGGTGATGTGACGGGCACGCTGGGTGTCGGGCGAGAAAATTCTTTCATTCTTACAGGCACTGCTCCCGAGCACCTCGCTGCAGCTAAAATAAGAAACCACTCGGCGCGCACTATACATATGCAAATTCCAAGAAGAAGAAGAAGAAGAAGAAGATATGAACAAAGAAACCTGCTACGCGCAGCAAGGCGTAAAATGAGTACAAATGACCCAACTGGTGCCAGGACGCCACCGTCTTCCCCACAAGTCGACTGGCCCGGGCTTGCATAAGACCAAATGGTCAGATCTGCATGTTCACTCGTCTCCGCAAGCGACCCCTATTTTCCGCGTAAATGTCTGATCGAATCGACGGCACGTTCTTACGAGAACATGCGGGACAGGGCTTCGAATATCAGACCGCCAAAGACGACGAAGCCAAGCAGCGCTATACGTGTTAGCTTGTAGTCCAGAGTGATGTATGAGCATCGTAGAATTTGGGCAGCTCCTGTTCCATGCGACAAGGGGAACAAGGCGCCGCCGCTTGCTTGGAATACGGCCAGGACCATGAGTGAAGGAGGGATTGAAACTAGCAAAAGAGGAAACGCCAAAGGGGGGTGCTAACCGAGCCAAACGGGGGAGATGGGCGACTTGGGCGTCTCCTTGGTTCGCTTCTTGATCTGGTCGTCTGACTTGCCCATGCGAGCCTCCTGCTCCTTGAGGAACTTGGCGTTTCGGCGGCGCTGCTCGAGAGTTTGGGCCTGTAAATGGGCAATTGGTTAATACGTTGCTGTATCAGCAGAAAGGTTGCAGGAACCGGGATTGGCAAACTGACCATTGTGTCGGTATGTGTTTCGATGCTGGGAGCTGCGTGGCGGGCAGTGCAGAGAGAGCGGGAAGCAGCGGCTTTTATAATTGTGTGCTTTCCTCGAACAAGATGCGCGTCGATATGCAACGTTGTCACAGAAGAGCGAAGAAGGCGAGGGATGGAAGGGCGTGCTGGTCTTTTCGAGAGTGGGCGGGCGTAGATGCGAAATGTTGAAAGTTGAACCCGTGTCCTGTCCGCGTCGGGAATCCGATTTCAATAGTCCACCACCGCTTTGGGGACATGTGTCGTCAAAGCCAGCCTTGCAGGGGGGGAAAGTAGACCTGTAGCGCGCCACGTGTGTGGCTCCGCGAGGCGCAAATGCGGGGAGTGGTGCAGCCTGCACCGCCACAGGTCCTGTTCGCGGAAACGCCCTTGGGATAATTAAGCACTTGCTGATTGCACCGCAGCACCGCAGCACCACAGCAAAAAGTTGGCCATGTCGCTTCAAAGAGCATCGCGGCCGGTCGCAATGGCTGTGTCGCGGCGGTGGCAGCTCGCGGCGCGGTCTCCAGGCAGGTCGTATGCCACTGCCAAACAGCCTGGTCCGACTGTGAGTTTTTCTTCCCTGAAGCTTGTGTTGTACCTAGTCGAACTGACGAATCCGCAATCGCAGTCCACATTCTACAAGACCTTTACGAGACCAATCGCCAAGGTCCTCGTTCTTGCTGTCTTTACGTACCAGTCTGTTTACTGGGGCTGGGTAAAGCTTGAAGCCGACGAACACCAGCGAAATACAAATGGTAATACGACTATACACCAACCCCCCCCGGGACGAGTTCGCGAATACAGGGACATTGCTGACTGTCACGCAGCCGAGATTGCCAATTTGGAAGCCAAGGTCGGCGCATTAGATAAGGCTCGAAAAGCAGAGATTGAAGCCCAGGCGACTGAGGAGAAGCCGGCGAAGAAGAAGTCCTGGTGGTAGCGATACAAGATTTCGAGAAGGAGCTGTTTTATACCCCAACAAAAAGTCGAGTGGATTAAGGATAATCTTGCGTTGCTGAAGGGAGCAGCTCTTGCTGCTTTATGGATATATAATAAGTGTATAATATGACGTGTACAGCACAACACGAAGAGACTCGAAGGTCATGTTCACATTCCATGCCGTGAACGCGCTGCCTGCTTCGGGGGCTCACGGCGCCTTTGCCACCACAATGGACCCAGTCAGTCGGATATCACGACTGCTCGCGCCGACAAACACACTATACGTTCCGTTCTGCAACACCCATTGCTGTGTTTCAACATCCCATTCACTCAAATCCCGTCTGGTCAGACCAAACTCAACGCCGGCCGACTGACCCGGCGCCAGCTTCACCTTTTCAAACCCACGGAGCTGCTTCAGTGGAGCGCCGGGAATGCCCATGTACAACTGGGCGACCTCTTCCCCTGCTACGGAGCCGGAATTGGTGACAGTAGCCTTGACCGAGGCAACATGCTGCCAAAGAGTCGTAGCGTTGCTAGCAGACCTGCAGAGCCCGTCATTCTGCGAGAGTTCCAGGCCTTGATAGCCAAAGCTCGTGTAGCTCAGCCCATAGCCAAACTCGTACCTTGGCGTCATGTTATTTTTATCAAATGCTCTATAATCAAGGTACACACCCTCTGTATAGTCGCATTGTGGACTGGTAGTGTTGCTTGGCCCCCGTCCACAGGGTTGATAGACAGAGTAGTCGGATTCGTTCTTGGCAAGCGTATAAGGCAGCTTGCCTGAGAAGTTGGCCTCCCCGTAGAGTAGCTTGACAAGTGCTGCGCCGCTATCCTGCCCCGGAAGATGGGCAATTATCGTGGCCGTCACGTTGGGGTGCTCAATCCACTGATCGACGAGGCGGATGCCCGCGGTGTGGACGACAACGACAGTGTTGGCACATTTGGCAGCGACATTCTTCACAAGCGCATCGCTGAAGACGTCGTGGAGGCCGTCTCGGTCCCATCCTTCCGTGGCAATGGCGTTGATGAAGACCAAGCAAGCTTCCGTTGCGCCATTGACGTCTGGGTTGTTGGATGTGAGGTCCCAGTTCACCCAGGTGTTGTCCCGTCGTGCTCTCTGCTGAATAGCGCTCAAGGGCTACGGGATATTGTTAGCCGTCTCCTCTCCCTTGCGCGGGAGCTGCGCGGCCAACTTACGTCTATGATATACGGCGGAGCATTGGACCCGGCTCGTCCTCCAGAAACAATTGTCCCCCCCCTCGCGGCTTGATCGAAATGGTTCTCTTTGCCAAGCACGGCCTGTCCCATCTCCTTGGACGAATAGTAGCCCAGCTGAAAAAGAAGATCTGTGTTCTTTGTGTCCGGGACCGTCGCGTCATACCCGTACACGGACACCATCTTTAGCGGCTTCTTGAACGGGAGGGTGTTGTTGACATTCTTGACAAGGACATGTCCTGAAATAGCGCCATCTAAAAGGACTGGCTTTGATCGGGGGTCACGAGCGTCGATTGGCTCGTGAGGCTCAGTGAGATTCTTCATGCCGATTCCGGGAGTAGGGAAGTCTTTATCCTGGCCGACGAGATACCATGCCGCAAGAATTCTATCACCGGTCAGTCGCAATCCTCATAAGCATGTGTCCGGTTCACGACGCCACAAACCTTGTAGCCATGTCTGTCACTCTCCCTTCCTTGACGGTTCCGTTGCGAATCGCCTCGGTCAAGTTATTGCCCCAGAAACCACCGCCGGGCATGAGCATGTCCAACCCGGCATTGGCACTATTGAGGCTATGCTGAGCGTTCCAGTCGAGCATGACGAACCCGTCAAACGCTAGTTCTCCCTTGAGAACGCCATTCATGAGTTTGCTGTTCTCGCAGCCATATGTGTTGTTGATGCGGTTGTAGGAGCACATGATGGATGCGGCGCCGGCTTTGACCCCGTCCATGAATGGCCAGAGATAGTACTCATGGAGCGTCTTGTCGTCAATGTTGGACGAGGCAGCTTCTACACCAAAGTAGGGGCGGCGATATGTTTCCTGCTCGTTTGCGATGAAGTGCTGATTTTGTTAGCCGAGGTGGTTTGTGGAAACTGCCCCGAGGGCATTTTCTTTTTGGGCGTACCTTTAAATTTGCCATGACGCCAGCTTCTTGCATGCCCGTGATGGTCTCGGCATTCAACACGCCTGAGAGGTACGGATCGACTGAGAAGCCTTCCCAATTTCTCCCCCCAAGCGGCGTTCTCCCCAGAGGTCCAGCATTCGGACCAAGCGCAATGTTGACTTTGCCCATTAGCTCCATGGCCATACTCAAATGCAAAGACGTATCCGTGGGTGAAACCTACTTCCCTTGGCCCTGAACTCCTTGGCCATCCACACCCCCCTCTCATGTGTAAGATTCTTGTCCCAGCTTGCGCCAACGTGAAGGCCGGAAGCCCACGAGCTGACCATGTCCGTTGCCCTAACGCCGTTCCCGGCATCCATGAGACATAGTCCATGCCAATTGAGCCGCGGCACGGACCCCGTGTTGCCAGCGCAAGTATTGCTGCTGTCAGTGAAGCCGCGCGTGATGTTGACCCTTTCTTCAAGCGTCATCTGCGCAACAAAGGCCCGTGCTTGAGCGTACGCATCCGCCCACGCACCATGACCGTTTCCTTGGGCTTTGAAGAGTCAGTGAAAGTAGACTTTTGTTTTTGGGTGATGGCAACACTCACGAGTGGGATAGACGGGGGGCGAAACAGCCAAAGCAGCTGCTCCAAGCGGCGCAAGCGCACTCAAAAGGGAACGCATGGTGCTTGACAAGGCCCAAACAAACGCGCTCGCAATGCAGAGAAACCAGTTGCAGAGAACCTCGTCAAAGAAAGCAACAGACGAGCATACTAGTACTTGACCTTTTATACGGCTCCAGCGCGGGGGCTGCGGCGTGACAAGTGCGTTGATGCAAACGACATGGAGGAGCACAGCTTGTTGCCAGAAGGGGTTAAATCCAACCCAACCCCGGCTTGAGTGTCGGCTCGGGGAGACTCGCTCGGCAGAAAAGAAGGTGTCAGATAAGGCCGAAGATGCAAACTAGACAAGAAGCACGAATGGGGACAGTTGACCGGACCGCTCTCCTGAAAGCAGAGAGTTAGCCTGCCACTCGGTTGGCATCCAGTGCATTAACCCCCACGAATGACGATGTGCCTGGGCGCCAGTGCCCCGGACGCGGCCCGCGGTCTAATCGGGTTGAGTTCCGGGCGCCACTAGCGGACATTGTTGGAGGAGCAGCGAGGGTCCAAGGGCAGATCACTTGGGGGTCTTTGGACGGCGGACTGCTGCAAGAGAGAATTCCAGGACGGAAGATTTACGGAGTCATTGGTGGAAGATGTGCTATGGTCACAGTAATGCCATAACTTGCGGGGACAAAAACATATTAAAGTCGCTCTGTTTGGTGCTGCCGCATTTCTGTTTATTTATTGTGGCGACCCTGGAAGGGTTCACAGTGCGTGGAGCAAGTTGTCTGTTTTTCCTGAGGACCAGGACAATTTTGTAATGCACTTGGCAAGATCAAGTACCTGGGTTGGACAGGTAATCTTCATCCAACTGACAACTACGTCTGCCTTTTTCATCGTGTCAATGGTAGAACGGGAAGGGAAATTCCAATTAGAGGCGAGTAATTATACAGCAAGTACCGGCTTAAGTAACAAGCGAATCCCCCCACATTGACATCCACCTCCCTTGGCAACAAGGGCCTTGCTTCTCAAACTCCTGATACTATTACCTACCCATTGGCTACTGTCCATCGAACATACAGCTGGACGTTTGCGCAATCAGCACCTGCCTTAGTTTAGCTCTGCTTTGAAGCTCTGGAGCTTTGTCGCTCTCGGTTCCACCGCATATCCATCACGCTGCGCACACATTCGGGCCATCACGTGATGCGTATCCAGCTACCTGACATATTATTGCAAACTCTGTGCCATAATCTATGATGGCATTGAACCTTTAATTTATTACCCCTGACTTCATCATGCTTGTCAAATGGTCCATTCCCAGCCTCTTTGCCTGCTGCCCACACCATTTTGTGCCAATGTGTTCTTTCCCGCTCAGAAATATCTCTTGGTCTTGACCCTATATATAGGGAAAGTCCAGACCATCCAGAGTACAGACCCACTGCCATTCATTCATTCTGGTTCACCACGAACCACCACCACCCACCACGCTCCAGCTTGTCACTCTACGACATAATACTACAAGCTTCACTTTAATTCCGGCCCGCGTGCCAAATCTTGTTGCTCCTCTCCTGCGCTGCCACGCGCAGCATTTTTTTACCCTCCATGGCGGCTGAGTCCGTCCATTTGTTTTAATTTGCTGCAACACCCCGAGAGCATCTGGCTTGTTGACCATCGGCCATCAACCAAAGCCTCAACCATGGACCAAAGCACTAGCTCTCGTCGCGAACTGCGCGATGCCATAGGATACTGGTCGCGCTTTGTCGACAAGTGCATTGCCACGCGCCTCGACACCGAGACCTTTGACGACTTCGTCCCCATCATCCAGGAAGATCACGCGCTGCCTGCCTACCTCCTTGCCTATCTATTTCTGCGACCCATGGCCCATAACGACTACACCCTCGACCCACGAATACCGCTGTACATCCAAATCCTCAGCCGACACTGCTTCGTCGATGCGCCGTCTATATTGAAAGTGCTCTATAAATTTTCGTCTCTGCACGCACAGCTTAAAACCTCTCCTGACGGCGGGGCCCAGCCCGAGACCGAGGACAACCCAGATGACCCGGATTTGGATGGCCTCGACATAGCCACCGGCCCTCCGCGCTGGATGAGCTCGTCTTGGGCCGAGGAAGTAATGTTTTATCATGTGATTAAAACGATTGTCGAGGGAACCGCCTTTGAAGATACGCGTGGAGTCCTGGAGCTGGCTTCAGTCATGTCCCAGTGGATGGACCTCTTCACCTCGGTCTCAAATGCTTTTGCGACAGATGTCATGGGCCAACTGCAGAGCTCACAGGCCCGTGAAGATATGGATGTCGCCAAAGCTGCCTTTATCCCGCTCTTGCTGCGTTTAGTGGAGCTTCCTGTGCTTGTTAAGGTCATCAGCAGCTCCAATGCTAAAGGTATGATGCGACAAAGCCCCGATGCGGGAATGACGTATTGACAGCCGTAGACATACGCAAGCACCTGTCGAGAAGCTTGGCTGCTTTCGTCCAGACACTGCAGCCAGCCCCGGGGTTCGTTGACAGGCTCGAAATGTTCCGCACTGAAACGCTGGCCAGGCTGGACCCTGTCGATAAGAACGAACAGGCGGCTGCCAGTGCCGCCATGGATGAGCTCCTGGAGACTACTGTTGGGGTCGATAACTTTGTCATTCCAAACCTGCTCATCTCCAACACGAGATCAGCGGTATATGTGTTTCTGAATGCATCGGTATGTCACCCGAAAATACTTGTCTAGGCATATGCTAAGTTGCTAACCCTTGGTAGCTTGTGGGACGTCCGTTGATTGATGACAATGTATTGATATCATATTTGCAAAACCGATATCAGGTATCCATCTCCGCTCTACCGCCAACTGCAGACTGCATTCAGGCTAACCCGGCTTGTCCAGGGCCAGACTCAATCAAGTGCCATTGAGTTGATAGTGGCATCGTTTGACATTCTCGCCAATGCCGTATTCCGGAACGAGGGCCCTCAAGACTCACACTTGCTGAAATCTTTCTTGGTGAACAAGGTACCACTACTCCTTTGCCACCTGTTTGCCGGGGAGCCGGCCTTTGGCACCAATGCTTCGGAATTTTGCATCACCGAGGCCCTGAATCAGGTCGACACCAGCGTGTTTCCCACCGCGTCGCTCATGTTTGACGAGTCGAGAAACAATAATCCATACACGGAAAGTGTCCGTGAGGACTTTTGCACGGCTTGTGCTCTCCATGGCCTTGTGCAAAGGGAACACATGGAGAGGATCCTCGGGGAGAATTCCATGTCATATGAATCGTCATTAGAAAAGTATTCCAAGGAAAAGCTTGTTCAGGATTGTTTGGCCGATGCCGAAAAGGTTCAAGGTTTAATACGGGAGCTCGAGAAAATGGACGGCAACGTTGGCGCTGTCTGTCAGGCCCTGGTGGAAGTGATGCGGCAACTGTGCAACAACAAAGAAACAATGTCATTGAAGCTATTGTGCAGCCAGTTGGCGCAGAAGCCTCAGACGCTGGATATCCTGCTGCTGTTTGAAAAGCTGCCCGCCATCCTGGACCCTTTATGCCAGCTCCTGGACAATTGGCGATACGAAGAGGATCAAGGCGAATATCAGCCCATCTACGAAGAATTTGGCTCTATTCTTTTGCTTGTGCTGGCGTTTGCATACCGGTATAACCTGAGCGCGGCAGACATTGGAATCACCTCACCCGACTCTTGCATTGCCAAGATACTGAGCAGGGCACACATTAGTCGCGATAAGGACGAGCTGACTGAGCAGGAAAAGGGCCACATGAGCGGTTGGATCCATGGTCTTTTTGATACCGAATCCGGCGGTTTGGGAGATGACTTGATGTCTTCGTGT
Source organism: Keithomyces neogunnii (assembly GCA_020975405.1). Classification (NCBI taxonomy): domain Eukaryota; kingdom Fungi; phylum Ascomycota; class Sordariomycetes; order Hypocreales; family Clavicipitaceae; genus Keithomyces; species Keithomyces neogunnii. The sequence continues at coordinate 3,787,975 of JAIOWQ010000002.1, read as the reverse complement.
CCGCCGCAAGACTTTTATCTGCTCGTGGCCACTCTGTTCCAGAACATTGTGGTGGCCTACACGTACGGCTATCTCAATGACGAAACCCTCAGGGGAGGTGTAGAGTGTAGGTTTTATTCTCACAAGTTCCTCTTGTCACTGCCGTTTCCATGACCGCCGCTGACTCTTGCAGACCTGGTGGACACGTTTTTGCTGCCTTCACTTGTACCGGCATTGCGATTCCTGGCAGACTACTTGTGGGTAGAGCAGAAGGAGCAAAAGGCCATTATCAAAATCTTGCAGCTCATTCTGCTGCCCAGCTCTATTTCCGGAGAGGCAAGCACCATGTTATCATCTGTTCGAAACCTGGTTGCGAAGCCATTGGAGCATTCACTTCGGACCTACCAGCGGCAGGACCCAAAGAACCAAGACATTGAACCGCTTCTTAGGGCGCTCAAAGACAGCCTGCCGCTTTCGCGACGGACCGGTGGTGCCGACCATAATGAGCTCGAGACATGGACCAACAGCTCCAGCACAGGACTGGCTGGCGCACTGCGGCACACGGTACAGGGGCTGGTCCAATGGAGTATGCACCCCAGCGTGAATAGCATGCCGACCTCGTACACGCACAGACAGGTAATCGCCGCGGTGAAAATCATGGGAGCCAAGCGCGCGCTACGATTGCTCGTGGAAGAAGTTCGAGCGCATTCCGAAGCCGGCAGTGCAAACATGGTGTACGACATTGTTGGGGCCATGATTTGCGCGCCCAACGTGACGAACGAACCGCCGCCAAACAGCCACATGATGGACGCGTCAGGTAACGTGCCTCCCACGCTTCAGCAACGCCTCACGCTTCGTGAAGTGTTGCGCGTCGAAGCCGAGGGATATCGCAGACTGCAAAAAGCAGACGCCGTCTTGGCCGAGATTATGGTTCGTCTGCACCGTCGGGTCGAGGCGCACATGGCCTTGGCCCAGACGCAAGCCATGCTCGAGGCGCCTGACATTCAGCTCGATCTGACTGGCGGAGCCGGCGGTCTCGGTGACGTTGACGCGCTGGCGGCAGCGGGCGTGGGAGGAGACGGCATGACTGTGGACGGGTTGGACATGGGCATGGGAGGGCCAGGAAGCGTAGGTGGGCTGGATACCACGAGCGATGGGGATTTGTTTGGCGGGCTGGACACGAGTAGCATGGATATGTTTGGGTGGGGGGATAGCATGGATTTGAGCGGGAGTTGAGCTGGCAGATTGCGATGGGCGATGAATGGCGTTGTGTCGGTGTTGGTGTTGGTGTTGGGGTGTCATTATTATCGGTTTAGAGGTACGGGTTGTATGATGGCTACAGCGTTGTAAATGGCTAGCGAGCGAGTAGAATGGTACTCGAGCAATGCATATTGTTGAGACGCTACATTGATCCTGGCACTAACTGGTTAAGATTCAGGCAAGGGGTAATAACTGGCAATTAGGCTTGCTGCAGCATGGTGGTTATTCCGGCTTGCTTGCTCATAAGGTGTGCCTTGCACGGAGAAACTGCTGGCCCCCGCCTCCAAAAGAATTTTGATAATGCCCTCATGACCACGCCGAGCGGCCATGTGAAGCGCCGACAAGCTTACATAATGCATCCTGGCTTCAACGTTGGCACCAAGCTGACCAACAAGCAGATGGACAACAGATGTATTTCCGTTCACGGCTGCAATGTGAAGAGGTGTGCCTCCTAACTGACCATTTCCCTCATTGACGTCTGCTCCCGCCGCAACCAGGTCTTTTATAATTTTGACGTGATTATCGCTGTCGCCGGTGGCGGCGCAATGAAGCGGTGTCCATCCATCAAAGCCACAGGCCGACATGTCGGCGCCTCTGTTGAGCAGGAAGCGCACTATTTCTGTCATGCCACGCTGAGCAGCGTAATGCAGTGGTGTCCATTCAGAATAATCGCGAGCATTGATATCTGCTCCGAGGGCAAGAAGACACGAGATATAGGCGTCTGGCTTGGTGACTAGCTTTGAGCCTGAGGCGGTGAAGTAATGCAGCGGTGTCCATCCAAAGAAATCGCGAGCATTGACGAGATGGCTCAAAGGCTGCAAACGCACATTACCGTCTCCACGTAGGAAGAGACGATGCGGATCTGTACAGGTACTATAATCCTTGAAGAAACGGTTCAATGCCTGCGAACGCACATCCCCGTCTCCGTCTCCACATAGCATGGCACGATGCAGAGCTGTACAGCCGAGATTTGTTGACCAGGTACTAAAGTCCGAAAATTGCTCATCGAGTCCCGATGAGGACGCTGAGGGCGAGGCAGCATCATCACGTTGGAATTCCTGCACCAGAGCGCAGTGCCAAGCTCGTCCTTGCACCTCGTATAAACGTATGAGATCCATTAAGAGTGGCCTGCTGGCGCATCGCAGCCTTTCTTCATAGTCTTTTATCTCAGACCTGCTGATCGAGCTCCAATAACTTGTCTCCGTCAACTCAAGTTGCCTGGTCAAAAGCCTCATGCAGTCCATGAGAACTGCCGTGGTTTTGGCATACATGCGATCACTCTTAGGCAATGATCTTGCTAGGTCATGTAGCCACAGATAGTGCCTGCCAACGGACTTAAAGCCACGTCCCATTGCCATCTTTTTAACCCGTTGCGGCACCGCATTGATAATTGTGTCATTGAGCTCCGGAAGCTTTTCCTCCACGCTCAATGGCGGGAGCATGCTGAAGAGCACGTCGTCCAGACTTCCAAGCCCGGTGCTCTGAACCTCGGCGGCAGCTTTGAATAGGATATTGTTTTGAAGGTGAAATTGACTCTTCGGATACGGTGACTTGTCATCCTCAATCTTGGTGACGCCGGGGATGCGGCGCGGCATTGACTTTGCCAAAGCCCACATGAATGCCGAAAAGATGTCCTGCGCCAGCAACAGATTGAGTGGCTTCTGCGAAGTTGTGGCGAGGAATTTTGCTCTGCCCTTGGTGTTCACCTTTCTGTCACCCCGCTTAAAAAAATCTTCCTTCGTCATCCTACGACACTTGAACACAGTTGTCAAATCGGATGAAGAGGCCTGGGGCTTCTGGCGTGGACCTTTACCACGCCCAACGATCCTGGAATTCTTGAACTCGAATGTGCCACCAGCATCTTCCATTACTTTCATGAACGGCGCTGTCCCTTTGGGCATCCACCAACCAAGATCTCGTGTCAAAGAGACGGTATAGGGACCGAGAAGCCTCAAGTTGTCGTCACCAGGCGATGCTTTGGATCGCAGCCACGCGTCGTTTGGAGCAAGAGGTACCATGAGACGCGAGTCACGCGACTCACGCGAGGCTGCCGCTGCCCGAGGCCGTCGACTCTCTTCAACCACTCCTGTTCCACGCATGAAGAGCAACCACAATGAAAGGGCCGCGTTGATATCGTCCGCATGAGCTGTCCATTTCCCATCCTGCCCCCGCCGCTTGAGATGGAAGGATACCTTCTGGTCGTCCGCTGGGCCGCATTGGACATTCAGACGCCATACAAGGCATTTGTCACCATTATATGCGCGCGGCTCAGTCTCAAACAGAGCATTCATGGTTATCTCAATTGCTCTCGCCACCATGACAGCCTCTGATACGACAGTCCCTCGCCAGCCTGTGAGTGCACCGAGCTGCTTCATCACCGACATGACCTTTTGCGCATTCTGGGGACCAGTGCTGATGGCACTTGCAGGATTCGCGTCCGTCTCCTCGATAAAGCCCTCGTATGTTTGATCTTGGCCCGTCACGACGCTCCAGTATTTGGCATCCTGTTGGTCGGTTTCCGAGGTGCTTAGCCAAGGAGCATTCTTCACATCCACAAATGTCGCCGCAAACCATTCAAGCTCCAAGTCTGAGGCAAGGCGTCGACATCTGGGAGGCGTTGACAGACCGCGACGAGCCCATGCCCTGATGGCCGTCATGATGGCAACTGCGATGAGTTGAGCAATCGCCGCCGAAAAGTGCATTCCTCTTAGGCCGACAAACTGCACCAGGAAGCCACATAGACCAATGACTGTACCGGACATGGTCTTGGCCGCCAGTGTCTTGTCATTCATGTGCTCCAAACGTCGATCCTTGCTCTTGGAATTCTCGACACAATCTGAATTGCCGGGCGCGGGCCACCTTGCAGGCCCCATGCCGCTTCCAGCACGACTCGAGGTGGTGATGACGGTGCGGTCCTCTTCGGAAAATGTTGCAAAAGACTCAAATACTTGATCACCTACAACCTTGGACTTTTGCAGCCAAACAATCCGTGCTCTTCTGCCTTGGCAAGGCCGGTATCTAGTCTCGTGCGTGCTGCACTCGACGACATGACTGCATATCAGCATGCCCACCACCAAAGTCAACGTTCCAACCGCAAAGCAGGGAAAAGCATAACTCGCAATGTCTTTGGCATCCTTTTCAAACCGCAGAGATGGGTAATATGTGACGAAGCCGCTGAAAACGAGGACCCCAAGCTGCAGAACAATCCCAACAAGGGACCAGAACCGCAGCTCCCTTCTCCCAGACTGATTATGGGAATTAAGAGAAATGTTGGGCGCATCGATGCGCTTGTTTTGCAAAATTATCATGTCTGACCCCAAAGACTTTGATGGTTGGTTTCCCTGCTCTAAAATCGAGGCAGAGCTGATGGAAGAAGCCTCATCATGAAGTGTACCCTGGTCGTCGGCTTGACAGTCTGAAATTAGAGGCGAAAAGGAAACAAGGCACGCAGCTCAGACAAGGTGCAGATAACTGGGCACTTACTGGGCACTTACCGATTTCTTCCAGGTACTGGGAGTCTCTAGACAGTACTTCGTCCAGGCTGCATACTTTAAAGTCTGCACATCCCTTTTCGACTTCATCATGCGACGGCAACAAGCAAATCAGCTCGACTATATCGGCCGAACCCATGCATCTCACCACCTCTCGACCATTCCAGAGCTCACAAACTTCCTTTGAAGTTGAAGACATTATCTCGGCTTCTGCAACAGCGAGGTTCTCCCTGGCTCTGCCGATAATGGCTTTGAGCCACGAGGGGCCACCGACCCTGATGGCAGCTACAATGATGGTGACGATGCCTATAGGCGCCATTGACAGCAAGATGCTATCGGCCCAGCCGGTAGACTGGCTCATGAACTGCATGGTAACTCGCTCTCCAAACAGAGAGAGCAGCCTGGGCGCAGTTAGTTGGTCATTGTGCCAAAGGTGATCAATTACAACAGGGACACTCACGGAGCCAAATCGGACAGCAAATTGTTGGAGATGTCATCCCCAGAATCTCCAGCGTGCGCCAGACTGGCAAGTATCAGAGCCAGGAGTAAAGACGTCGACATGGCGAGAGCAGATGGGGCGTTTAGCAAAGAACGGGATACTTTGTGGCAGCGCACAGCTTTGCCAGCCGTCGACGAAACAGTGTATTTTGCAGGACACGCTAGTTTTCACCGTGGACGCAAATGTGACAGTGTCTGGGAGCAGTTGCATGCATCGATAGGCGGTCGTGTTTAAGCATACACGGTTGTTTGAAGAAACAGCTTCTCAACGACACTGTAATGGGAACTTCCGAGAGACGGGTTCTCATATGATCCTAGAAACGAGCTCAAGGTGAGAAGTGTAACACTCGATGCCCCTTTGGAGCGGGAGCAGTCACAGACGGAAGGTAATCGCCCAAGCTGAACTGGCCCCCAAACATCTGTCCTAATATTAAAAAAACATGCTGTGACTCCAGAAGAGACATGGATCCTGAAGTTTCCTACAGACAAGAATTGGTCAGGTTGCACAACTTCAGGACCATACTTGATTAGGACACGGCGCTGACTCGCGTGATGCCGTACCCATCTGTCATTTGGATCCCGAGATTACACCACCCCGAGATGTGTAATGCTTACACATGATGTTCAGGACTGAACGCAGATGATAACTTTTGGGATTGCCTTGGTGCGGGTGCACAAAAGTAGCATGGTTCCCCTCGTGTTCTGTTCCGAAAATTCTGTCTAATTTAGCGCCGCTGGAAGACATGATGCCTTCCAATATCGTTTACGTGCTCCATACAGAACGGACCATACAGTCATTGGCACTGCTACTGGCCTTGTTAAGCCATGACGGAGAAAATATGTGACTAGCACGCGCTCTGTACCGAATGTCCAAGGGCACGATAAGGACAAGTGTAAACTCCGAAGTGAGCTACATGCGCCAAGCAGGGCAGCTCATTTTGCAGAGGAAGAAGCATGTGTCATCAGAGTACAAGGATTCTATAAATGGAATGGGAAATGTAAGCATCCTACTCCGTACTCCGTACAGAGCAGTGAACTTTGCGTGTATGAACGACTGGGATGTACGCCTGTTGCCTCCTTCAAACACGGGACCGTTGCAGTTGCGCTACAAGGAGGCCCCGCGATCTTCATCCCATTGGGTGCGGGCCGTGCCGCTCCTTTCGGCCCCACATGAGCCCACTTGCCTGAAGTAACGCCCGTCGAGGTTTTGTCATTTTGACGAGACCCTGAACAAAGTGCTGGCCATTCTCGGTGAATTTAATGGCGGGAGGTGGCTGGGAGATGTGGATCGACTACAGGCCACCGATACCGAGTGCTTCTGATTTGTACAGCGATCCGTTTCGCCAGCTTGTCACCGTCCTCAAGTCGCCGAGGTGACGTCATCCTTGACAAGCAGTTTGAGCGTTGCACTCTGTCAATAATCAGCTCTCATATATGATCCATGGCCGTTGAAATAGCACAGAATTATCAAAGCAGAGCGGTGTGGAGTCTTGACATTGATAGGCGAGACCATTAGCCGGCTAAAATGGACATGGCAATTGTGACTCTCTTCAACATGGCTCCGCCGTCTAGAATAGACATTCATGCGACTTTGTGCCCCTTGTTTGGTACGAGCAATGCAAATGGATGACCTTTTCTGTGCGATCTGCTTTCCCTACGTGGGAATGATGCCTCCAGGAATGGTCCGAAGAGATGTACCTCAAGCTAATGGATGACTGGGAATCACAAAGTCCCGCCTCAACACCTTTCCGGTCACGCATCTCGTCCTAGACGACGTCGCAGCCATGATGTAACCCGAGAGTGCCGGATCTGAAGAAACAGCATCAAGACATCGCTGCTCCTCCGATGCGCAGGGAAATCTGGCCGAGATGCTTGGTGCCCTGAACGGGTTAAAGCCAAAGTGTTCGTGCTGCATGTGCTCAACGCGCCGTCTTCAATAACCACATCATAGGCGAGCTCTTCATACTTGCTTATATGTGCCATTTGTTGTCTATCATGTACCGACCTATGGCGCGGTCTACTCTCATAGTCTCAGTAGACAATACCCAACGCCGAGGATGCCTGGGAGCAATAGCTACCCTTTCTCACCGTAGTTTGACAGGAAGTCCAAGACATTTCCAAGACAGCAGCTCGATGAGACATGGCGTGTGGCGGCAATTGGTTATGGAGAACCAACATGTGCTAAAATCCAATGCGCCGCTTGGAAATGGGTTAGAATTTGGACGATCAAAACATCTCCTACAAACTGTGCGACATGTTTTGTCTCTACGGCGAGCTTTCCGTCTCTCAACGCAGTATAGCAAGACCAAAACGGCAGTAATTTGCAAGAGCCGTGAGCTAAAGGCTCCACGTCTGAGCTTTCGTGCCGCGACATGCATCTATCCAAGACACCAACCGCCCGACGAGGAAAGGAGACGAGTATAAAAGGCAGAGCTCCAGCAGTCGGTGCTTTGCTTTCCAACCCCCAAATCCTGTTTCCCAATTATACACCGTCAGAATGCACCTTCTCAACGTCTTTTCTTTTGCCCTCTTTTCCGTGGGACTAGCAGAGCAGTCTCAAAAGTTTTATGCTGTAAGTTTCTCTCTTATCGCAGAAACTCCATGCTAAACAGGCAATAGGCCGTGTTTTACAGCTACCCCGACTACGAGTTTGACGTCGAGAGAGGACCGTGTGTCAACCTGAAGCGATCCCAGTATGTACCTGCACACTGCACACTATGAAGGCAGAGAAGAGCGTAAACACTGATGCCATTTCAGGCCCGTTTTCAATTATCTTAAAGTCGGAAACTCTGACCACTGCACCGTTTACAAGTACGTTCGAGATTGCTGTATCGTGTGCGTTCTTCTAACAGGTGTGCAGAAACCTCAACTGCGATGCTGCGGTCGCAGACTTTCCCCCTGGTCTGCACGAGGTTACGAACCTACAATTCAAGTCCATCAAATGTCCCGTCACAGAGGACTGAGTAAATACACGCGAGATGTGCCGTTTCTCATGCGCAGGAGGAAGAAGTCTTCGATTTGCTAGTTTCGAAGAAATGGCGGGAAATGCGAGTAGATAATGCCAAGCTCCTGTTTCGCGGCCTTGCAGCAGACATTCACGAGTCGTTGACACTTTTAGCGTGCCATTTTGTGCCTCTGACTTGATCCATGAGGCTTAAATAGCTAGCCTGTTGAATATTAGGCCTGAATAAGAGTCGCCCGGCTCCAGAGCATGTGAAATTGCTCAGGCACATACATATCTATCAAGTCCCAAACCTCTAGGAATATATCGTGCATGCTTGACCAGAAGCTAGTACCAGTTTTGCTAAAGAGGACATGGCAATAATCCGTCCGACATGCCGCCTTGGACGTCGAAAGTGGGAGATGCTCTGATGATCAGCCTCTTGCGCAACATAGTGAGGGTCGGACACTGTCGATGTCTGTACTCAGTCGAGATGGGCGGTCAAGGTCTGTACGAGGACACTTTGCTCCACGCAAATAGAAGGTCGCGAGGAGACAATCGTTGACTGCAAGACAGCTACTCAGCTTGTAGCAAACGAGAAGCGTCACGGGTTCGTCTCGTTTTCCAACAACGGCCCAGCAGTTGCGATCCAGGTGCAAACGCTTTGCTGTTCCTGGGATTTCTTAACTGCATCAAGCAGCATAGTGGCTGCAGCTGTCCATCAAGCAAGCAATTACCTGATATTTACGCATCCAGATGTGTTGGCGCTTCTGCGATTGCTGGTTCATGTCAGAAAAGGAAGCAGTGAATGAAGCAGCCATCAGTGAACCAGGGTCACCGACTTGGTTCACTGGCACGTCGAACCAACCACTCGCTTCCACGGCCTTTTCCATACTGCAAGGTCAGTGAACAGCTTCCAAGAAGGGATTGCATTGGCCCCACGAGCGTAGCAGGAGGCCTCAGCTATCCGAGATATATAAATCGGCTCACGGCACTCTTTTCTTGAAGCTCAGCGTTTCAATTTCCTTGCCAACTCAATCACTCCTTGAATATAATCCTTCCAAAACACCCCGGGCTGCCGATCCGGTGCGACTTGAGAGTCAGCCATGTCAGCAAGCAAGAAAAAGTGGTCAATGTTTCCGGAGTACCACTCCGAAGTAACAGACCTGCTCGAGGAGGACGGCCTCAGCTTCACGTTCCAGCAAACCGACAGGGACACTGGTCACCTAAGGGAATACAATTCTCATGCAATGGGGCACTTTGAATGCCCGAATCCCATTTGCGACGAGACCGGGTGGTATAGCAAGAAGATCGCCATCTGGATCCGTCTCTATGCAGGCTCCAGATACAATGCCAGGGTGTTTCATCAGCGGTGCAAGACCTGCAACTGGCTAAGCCGCCCAGTCCTGGACCAAGAATCGTACGCAGAACGTGTTGCGTATCGTCTAAAGAAATGGTCCGACGTTGCAGTGACGCCGCCCCCCTTCTCCAAGTCGAAGGGCAAGCCGCACGAACGAGCTCTATGCGAGGGCTGCAAGAACGGGCATTGCGCAGAGGGGGAGCTGCAGACGAAGCTTGAGTCGTGGTCTCTTGGGTAGCATTGTGTCGATGTATTTTATTTGGGCGGATGGGATGGCATGGGATGGCATGAGGTGGCATTGGATGGTGGTGAATGGAGAAAAATGTTGGTGTCTTGGGTTTGGGTTGGTGCGAGACCGTGCGACTGCATGAGAAATGGCGGGGGACTTGGTCTCTCTTCCTCTTCTTCTCCTGCAATACCAGCCCATCTACGCAGTATAGTTTGCAGAATGCGCGCAAAGCTCATCACCTTTGCATACTTAATGTCCGCCCCGAGATGAATTGACTCCTTTGCCGATTTCCTCAGTACCGCAAATACAATCGTTGCCTGTGTCACATGACGAGACTCTCCATCACCAAGCCAGCTCAACATGACACGACGAATCCGAATGCTTAAATTCGCCGCACTGCTACTCAATGCCGCTTTGGCGAAAGGAGAAGCTTCCGAGTTTGACTGGGATGCCATCGAGCCGTCGTGGGATCTTCGCTATGTCCCCTGCCATGATCAATTCCAATGTGCTCGCCTCCTGATGCCGTTGGATTGGCTCGAGCCTGAGCGCTCGAATAAGACTGTAGCACTTGCAGTCGTTAAGCTTCCAGCGACCGTCGATCCAGAAGATGCCTCGTTTGGTGGCACGGTAGTGACGAATCCCGGGGGACCAGGCGGTTCTGGCGTCCTCCACGTGCTACGAAACGGCCACTACATGCAGACCATGATGGATGGCGACAGGCACTTTGAGATTGTGGGATTCGATCCAAGAGGAGTGGCACGTAGCACGCCAACTGCTGATTGCTACGGTAGCGAGTTGGCACGGACACTCTCCATCTGGCAGAGTCACGGCCTCGCCAGCTTTGACGCGTCTGCCCACAATCTCAAATACCAAAAGGCGTTTGCGGCCGCGCGAGGCATTCAATGCGCCCAACCCGGGCCCGATGGATACGTGTTCCAGGAGTACATGGCCACGGCATCCGTGGCTCGCGACATGGTTCGCATCATTGATGAGATTGAGAGACTGCGTCAGGAAGCTCTCACCCCAGTGCAACACGACGATACACAACGGCCGCTGACGGCCACCAACAAGTCTGAACATTTGGCGAGACTGCAATATTACGGCACTTCCTACGGCACCTTTTTGGGAAATACATTCATGTCCATGTTTCCAGGCCGTGTGAAGCGCATGATTCTCGATGGGGTGATTGATCCAGAGGATTGGATCGAAGCGGTATGCCCACTCGCACAGATTTCAGACGAGAAGACAGGTCTCGGTTACTAATGTCCTCATAGGACTGGCAGGGCTGTCTTGCAGACAGTGAAAAGGCTCTCGAGTACTTTTACCAGTCGTGTTTGGAGGCATCATCCAAATGCCCCCTCGCTGAACCGTCCGACCAATCTTGGCAGTCCATCCGAGACAGGGTGAATGTGCTGATGGACAAGTTGGAATCAGACCCAATACCGAGTTTGACTGAAAAAGGCTCAGAAACCATCATCACGGCAGAAATGCTACGCTCGTCAATGTTCAATCCATTGTATCAACCCATTGACGACTTCCATCGGCTTGCACATCTACTAGCAAGCGCCCTACAGGGAAACTTGACCCTACTTTTACAAAGCACCGGATTTTTGGAGACGGACAGGGACAGTTTCAAGGCAAAGAAATCAAGAGAGTACAATTGGCAGAGTCTCGCTTCCTCGGCGATTGTCTGCGGCGATGCCAAAGATATCACGCATCGAGACGAGTACTTCTGGCAAGAGTACTTCCAGACCCTCAAGGACATTTGCCCGACTTTCGGACACTATGTTGCAAATATCCCATTCACGTGCTCTGGGTGGAAAAGCAGACCCAGATACAGGTTCACAGGACCATTTGCCTCCCCAAAGGCCGACCCAGGCAACAAAGAGGGCCGGCCATCAGCGCCTGCACTCTTCCTGTCCAGCAAGATTGATCCTATAACGCCGCTGGCGAACGCGCACAAGGTATCAAAACACCACCCCGGCTCTAGGGTCTTGACACAAAGATCAGCTGGGCACTGCGCGTTGTACTCGGCGCCAAGTGAATGCACCAAAAATGTGGTGCGCGCTTACATGGCAACCGGAGCTCTCCCTGATGAAGGGACCGAGTGTGAGGCGGATTGCGTGCCTTGGAAAGAGTGCAATCTCGACAGAGGAACAATGCCACGATGAATGGGCACGACACATTGTTTGCAATTGAATCTGGGGAACAGAAACAGGGACAATTCTGCATCAGCAACCGCCCATCCTTCTCATACACAAGGCACAAGGGCACGTTTGCATCCTTCAGGTCCCGCGCACGTCTTGCACGTGTTGCCGTCCATCCTACAAAGTATAAACCAAGACAACCTCATAACTGATGGCAGGTTGACCACAGCCGCGGCGCTCATCTCAACCCGGCATCCCTAAGGCGTCACGATATTAAAATTTCCATCACCGCGATCAAGCAAGCCCCCAAGTCTCTTCAGAACTTCGGTAGACCCCGTAATCTCCAATCCGGCCTTCTTCAGCAGCCCGGCATCAAGCCCACACACGGCCAGGGCACAAAGCTGTCTCTTGGTACCGGAAATGGTGGCATCCGCAGACGCCGTCTGCTTCGCCATGGTATAGAGCAGCACCCCATTGGAGAGCCACAGCCTGTAGCGCGCGGCAACATCCGTCAACAGCACGTCGATGGACAGTTTCTCCCCCCACGCCCTGGGCCCATCAACTTTGATGGCCAACGAGTCAAACAACATCTCGGGCGTGAGTTGGCCGACAATGTCTGCAGAGGCAGTCGACGTAGGGGCGCCAAAACGGCCACTTCGCAGCTCCACGGCGCCAGACATGTAAAAGTTCCTCCACGGCCCATTCTCACACCCATAACCCAGCTGCTCATACGTATCCGCCAGCAGGTTTTTCGCCGTGACATTGTCCTCGTCTGCAAACACGACGTGGTTCAGCATCTCGGCGGCCCAGCGCAGGTCCCCCTTGTCAAACGCCTCTCGCGCCTGGAAGATGATGGGCTCCGCACCGCCGGCAAGTTTCACATAGCGCCTCGCTCGCTCGACGGGCGGATGTTCCCACAGATGTGCAGGGTTGCCGTCGAACCAGCCCATGTACCGCTGGTAGATTGCCTTGACATTGTGGCTCAGCGAGCCGTAGTATCCGCGAGCGCTCCACGCCTTCTCCAGAGCCGGGGGAAGGGTCATCATCTCGGCCATCTCGGGGCCCGTGTATCCTTTGTTGAGCAGGCGGAGGGTCTGGTCATGTACGTAGGCGTACAGATCCCGCTGGATGCCAAGGAACCGAACCACGTCGGACGCTCCCCAGGTAGGCCAGTGGTGCGAGGCAAAGACGACATCGGCCTTGTCCCCAAACAAGTCAATCGTCTCGGTCAGGTACTTGCTCCAGTTGTGCGAGTCCCTCACCACGGCGCCTCGCAGCGTCAGGATATTGTGAAACGTGTGGGTTGCGTCTTCCGCCGCACACAGCGCCCGGAACTGCGGCAAGTAAATGAGCATCTCGGCGGGGGCCTCGGTGTCGGGGGCCATCTGAAACACCATCTTGACGCCGTCAACCACCCTCTCCTCACCCGTGGCTCTGATATGGTCGTTGGGCGCAATCAGCGTCACCGTCCCCGTCGGCACCGTCTGTCCTAGCCCGGCGCCAACCTGGCCACGCGCACCGCGCGGCAAGGCGGCGCCGTACATGTACGCCGCCCTGCGGCTCATGGCGATGCCTGAAAAGACGTTTTCCGACACGGCATGCTCCAGAAACCCCTCTGGGGCTATAATCTTGATCTTCTCCCTCGCAACCTCGTCCTCCGCGACGAACCCCTTGACGCCGCCAAAGTGGTCTGCGTGGCAGTGCGTGTAGACGATGGCCTTGATCGGTCTGTGGCTCCCCCGATGCTCCCGGTACAATTTAAGCGCTGCGGCCCCCGTCTCCGAACAAGTCAGCACGTCGATGACAATGAGCCCCTCATCGCCCTCGATAAAGGTCGTGTTGGAAAGGTCCAGTCCGCGGACCTGATATATGCCCTCTGTGACCTGGAACAGGCCATGGATGGCGCAGAGCTTCGCTTGTCGCCAGAGACTGGGATTCACCGTGTTTGGAGCGTCGTCGTTGAGGAAATCGTACGAGTCGTTGTCCCAAATCACATCGCCCGCGGCATTGGTGACGATGTTGGGTTGAAGACTGCCAATGCGACCCCTTGTTGCGTTTTCAAAGTCGGTCTCGTCGTCAAAGGGCAGTGTTTGCCGGGCCTCCTCGTGGTTGGCGCAGATGCTTGGGATGGCTGGTTTGGACGCCATGGTGACGTTGGTCTAGGTAGTCAGTTGAGGGTGTAATTGGCCATGATCGCTGACCAGCATATATACCACTTACTTGCGGGTGCTCAATGTCAGAGTCTTGTGTGTCCAGGTGGCGAGCTGTCAGACTTCAAGGGGGATGGGGGAGGGTAGTTGGAGCTCTCCCAGAGCTTCTGCTCCATGACTTTAGTGTAACGGGAGGAGCTTGGAAAGGCATCATGTTGGCGTAAAGGTGGCGCAACGGGGGCGAGTTGAATTGGTGGTTGGAAAGTTTAAACTTTGGCCATGTCGCTTAGTTTTACGGTTCTGGATACAGACTCGGATGGGAGCAGCCATGGCGGCAATGGTTCACTTGGCTCGGATTGACAGTCTAGCGATGATGTAGGCTTTGAAGAGCCAAAGTGTGGCTTGGCTGGCAAAGCTTGAAGCTGACGTTGGCAGACGGTGTCTATAAAGGTCAGACTGAATGTCGCCGTTTGGCGTTCTCGTGCAACAGTAGTAAATTTGCAAAAGTAGCAAAAAAGAAAAGAGAAAAAAAGCAAAGAATACTGATTCAATCGCAACAGATGCGGTCCGCTCGCTCGAGGCCAAAGACGGTGGTGGTCAAAACACCACAATCACAAATTGCCCGTCACGCCAGGCTCAATTCCCTCCATTATTTGCACCAACTCGGCCCAAATCTTGTCATTCAGCGCCTTGCCTTCTTCCCCATCCATCAGGGCCGGCCACGTCTCTAGTACGCTGTGCGCCATGTACCTGCCGTGCATGTCCTCATCCGCAAAGACGCTGCACAGCAAGGCCCGCGAACCCATCTCGCTGCTTCTGGCGAAAAAGAGGCGCCCCACGTACAGGATGGTGCTTAGAGGAAACAAGAGCCATCGAAAGAGCTCCGTGTTGCAAAAACCAGGGTTGATGGCGTTGATGCGGAGGTGCCCCTTGCCCGAGGCATCCACCTCCCGGGCCAGCGCGCGCATCATCATGATCTGAATCAGCTTTGTGGAATGGTAGCGATCCGGCATGTGGGCGTCGTGCTTGAACTCTTCAAAGACATTGCTGGCCGTTCTTTGCGGGAAGGAGGTCTGTACCGCCGGGGTTGAGAGTTAGCAGCTGCTCTGCCTGCCCAAGAGGTTTCAAGTTGGCACGTACCAAGCAGGCCGCCTGAGAAGAGACAATGCTCACGCGAGGCGCAACGTTGAACTTGCTCGCCGTCTGGCGCATCTTTGGGAGCAGGAGCAGGATCAGGAGCAAGGGCGACAAGACGTTGACGGTGACGGTGGTCTCGTGGCCGTCGTGCAACAGCTCGTGGCGCGTGACGGCGATGCTCGCGTTGCTGAGCAGCACGTCGAGACGGTCCAGCCCGTCTGCCCGAGCGGCAAAGTCCCTGACGCTCTGGAAACTGCCCAGATCAAGGTGCCATACTTGGGCAACGCCCAGGCGCTGGGTCGTGCGCTCAATGTCCGCCTTGGCCGCTTCCCCCTTGTCGACGTTGCGGCACGCGAGGATGACTTTTGCCGCCCCGAGACGGACAAGGTGGCGCGCAGCTTCTCGTCCGAGCCCTGTGAGCAGCGAGGCGTGTCAGAACCTGTGGCGAGACATTCGTCTGTCTGGTGTGCTTCGAGCTGACTGCGCGCTTGGGGGGTGGCTTGCCTGTGTTTGCGCCCGTGACAATGACGGTGCGGCCCGAGCAGTCTTCCTCCGGGTACGGCAGGGACTTGAACTGCCATGCGAGCGTTTCCCAGGCCGAAGGCATCTTGTAATTGGGGCTTGTCAGGTCATTCTGGGCGCGACTTGACCCAGACTCCAGAGGCTGCTTTTGCAGGAGGAAGCGGGAGCCGGCAGGCGTCAGGGGCAGCCAGCCAATGGCGTGGGATTTAAACCCCTCGCAGCTCGCGGCCATAGATATGCACCCCTTGTCCGCGCTGTATTGTTTATCCGCGACCTGCACTAGAGCACCTTGAGCCTTGAGGCTGCCAGATTTGGACAAGTAAAGCAGCCCTGTGCAATTGCATTGGACTTGCCAGCATCACGTACATGACAGGTCTGGAGTTTGGGGCACTCGGGGTCATTGCTTGGCATGTGCAACTTGTGGGGAACCTGCACCAATAATGTCTATTCTGCATCCCAAACGGGAAACATGCACACCTGGGCACCCGTTTAACAAGATGAATTGACCTCCGCGCGTGGCTGTCTTAGACACGCCCCACTCTTAAAGATTGAGCAAAAAGACCGAGTCTCTGGGTTTATAGCGAATCTCTAAACATGTAACTAGTCAACTATACAAACGGGTGGCAAATATACCAGACAGAGTCTCAAGATTAATAGGATGGTGCTCTAATTCCAATGCATATTTGTGCAACTGCACATACCCAAGAGTACGAGAAGTGATGCTCGTCGTTCACATCGGCTTCGCTCGGAATCCGGGCCAAGATATCGCACATCAAGAAGGATAATATTGCGCATGTTGAACCGATCGCCTATTACACATCTTGTCCGTTTATTTCGATCAACACGTATCAGATAAGTGCGCTAGACGTATAGGAATGGATGTGAGGGTGTCGCTTTCAAGAAACGTGCTCAGATGCCGGAATCTAGTTCTCCAAGGGGCGGGATATTTTGGCCATGTAGTGTTGCGGTCTGGCATATTGAAGAAAGATATCGGTCTGGTATCCACAGCCATGTTTCTAGTTCATGCTTCCATGCGCACATTAGCCATTGTCTGCCGGGAAATAGAACCCACAGGTTTGAATGGCCAGGCAACATGGGACCTGTTGAAGCTTACCGGGCAAACTTTACCTTGGAGGACAACCCAACATGAGAAAGACGACATCAGAGCTAGGCAAGTGAAATCCACCGCACGCTCTCACCTATTGCTGAGACAAGCATCCCTACCTAGTCACATCTTCAACTGCATCTCGAGCTTTATTTTCTCCGCCGACGGCTGACCCCTGACAACTGCTACATCCGAGACTTGGCATGCAAAGACTCAAAGTGGGAGGGTGGTAGATTGAAGAATCAACATGGCCAGGCCCAACGGTCCCGTACAGCATCAGCATCAGCCAATGGATATTATTGAATATTGGCTTTTGCAATATGTCAGAGTGTGTTATTCCCAGATAAAAGGGGGCAAAAGGCTTAGCTTGGCCTGTCGCAGAAAGGCTTAGACATGCTATCATGGCACAGATGGAATATAAGCTGAATCTCATCGAGTCCAGGTATAAATGCTTCATGGTACTTCATCTCGTCTGAGAAGAAGACGACGGAGTAGTGCAGGCAGTGTTATAGTCGAGGGGAATACAGCAGAATACTACTCTTGGACATGAAAAACGCGCCATGTTCGAAATTGACCATGAACAAGTGACTGAATTAGAGTCAGATACATTGGGAAATGTCATCACGACCATGTTGGATCTGAAAGCAGCTATTGGCAGGATCATGGCGGCATGCTGGCACTTGAGAAGAAGATGTCAAGTATTCCTGTAACAATACTCTTGAAGTAAATCAGGACACAATCAATTCAACACCATGTCTGAGGAGATACATGTTGGGCGTAAAGGGCACCATTAAGAACTACATGGACATGCGCCAAACACGACTCTGCACTAACTTTATGCGCTACCAATACTCGATACAAACGCCATCATTTTCTTCCACAACTGGAACGCTATTGATAACAACCTTGAATTAATCCTGAATTAATCTGGCAAGTGTTGGGTCAGACACCCCTCTGATGTACTGTTCATCGTCACGTTGCTGTTCCGATTTCGGCATCACAATATCACTTTACCTTGCAGCTTCCAGCTTCCAGCTTCCGCCAATTACATGTGTTTACACCGATGGCGGTGCACAACTGAGATGATGCCACACTCTCTTGCTCCGTCATGGATGCATCCACCACCAGGGTTGACGTGATATCGAGATATCTGACCTTGGCTCCAGAATTCTGCCGTCATGGCACAAAGTCACTGTCAATTACCCACAGAAATGGAATCCCACACGGCCAGTGTTCCTTCACACTACGCGATGCCTCGGTGGCGAGAAAAGACCAAACCCATCAAGCCAGAGGCCAGCTGAAATGTGATTTGACCAACTGTAACCCTGCAGGACTACAGATTGATACCCTCTGATTACAGCACCCTGTTTCTGGTAAAATGTCAGAGGAAGACTGTTCTCCTCAATGCCACTCCTCTGTTATCCATCATCACACACCCTCAAGACGTTGGTTGATTTCCTTGGTTCAGCCAGTCCTGCACCTGGTCCCCCTCCCAATATGTGAAATGTCTTGGCCGTCACACCTTTTCTTTTGGGCTTTCCGATCCTGATCTAGCACTAGATCGTTCTTGTTCGACTTCCTGATTTTCATGATGCATTTGTGACTGCGCCGCATACATTATTGTACCTCATCTCCCCCCCCCCCCGGTAATACAGATTGAAAGCGATCGATTGTGCAGGAGAAGAACGGACCTCGGTCCCTCCCTCAAGGTGGATTTGACCAACTAGGATTCCCATGTTGCAGTGTTGCCCAAATTGGGAGACAATGCAGATGGCAAGGCCAGGATGAATTGACCAACAGGTCTAGCCCCATCCAAAGGATGCTTCTGGGCATGATAACGGAGTGGTGTGTTGGTCTCATGAGGCATGGCCTGATTTGTTCGGATACAATCAGAGCCATAACTACCTTGTTCTGACGGAACCACATCGCTGATCCTCAAGGACCAGTTTTCCCATCAAAGATGAACGAGTTCTGTTTGGCTCAACAATTGCCAACTGTGGGGATGTCCCTTCCATGCCGTGTCGATCATTTGCTTAGGCTACATCCTCGTTGTCAGTGGCGCCAAATGCGACTTGAGGGTGAGCAACATCTAGCGTAAGAAGAAACACTCACCACTCGATTGAATGAGGACGTAATGTGTATCTTTCGGCTTTCCCTAGACGCACGAGGTCATTTACAAAGGTGACATTTCCCAACGCGATATATTTCTTCCTGGAGTCAACAAGCCTCTTCAATCCACGTCCGCGTTTGGAATGGATTATCCGTCCGTGTGAAGTAGCCACAATTACCAAAATTGACTCGGACCATCAACCCTGGCATGTGAGTTGCATTGTTTGCTCTGCAAGCGCGCAAAAGCCGTGTTGCCACTGAGGCAAAGATCAACTCTGGAAACGGTGTTGTTCTGATGACGGGACGGTCGTCATCATGCCCGACCACATGGAGGCGACGACATCATACGTCTTGGACGGAGCACCAAACCGTCGGAGAAAAGGGCACCGTTTGATTGCCAATGACATCACAACTTCAGCTGGGGGTCCACTGAGTCATTGGCCTCCCGACGGCGGGACTAGAGGGCATCATGCGGGCCCATCCCTGGTCCACTGAGATCGCCCACTGTAAGGACTCTAAGGAGTACTTTGAGACTGTGAGCGCAGATAACTACACGATTGAAGAAGGACAGGTTGACCCTGTGGGTAAATGTCACGGAAACTCCCGCCAACCTGCTTCTTCCAGGCTTAATTTTCACTTGTTTCAAAGCGTCTGAACAGTGCTGGAACAGCTTCCGGATCGCGCTCGGAATGGTGGGAAATGAGGCACAAATGCCATACTGACGACCATCCAAGAGCGCAACCTGGTAGGAACGACTCCTGTTTGCGTAAAGTATCGGCCCCAGGTGGTAACCTGGGGTAAACCTTCGCTGGTGCCATGAGCCAAGGTGTTCTTATTAGTTCCATGTTTTGTTGTTTGTGCCTTGCTGGAGGCCAGGATGCCCTGCTTGCCTTGTTTGAACATGTAAACTCAACTTGACCAATGACCTCATAAGTCGAGAGAATGGGGCCTGCTCTCTCGCGGGGCTGTTGCACTAGGATTGTATCCTGCCGTGGCCTGGTCGGGCGTCTCTGGCCATGTGGAATATGCTCTCAGCTCATCGAGTCCAACACATTGCTAAGCCAGAAATCGTTCGAAAGTGGCACACATTCCTTCACACGACGTGACCAGTCCTTGAATCAAGCAGAGTCCCTTTGCGCAGCAAGCGGCTTCAATGGAGCTGTAAGCTAATGACGGAGCTGCCCCAGATCCATTGCTGCTCAAGTTCGGGTGCCAAGTTGCTCGGTTGATTCAGTGGCGAGGACCCTGAGGTCAGAACTGTGGGAACCTGCGCCGAACTTTGACCAAGCTACCCACAACTTTGCAACATGTCTATGGGGCGACTTGCTAGATCCTTGCAAGTCTCCTCCTGGGGCTCCAAGGCGGTCCATCCAGCTTGGCGAGTTATTACGCCATGGATGCCCAGGCCACTTCTTGGAGACTGGGATTGTCGATCACGGGGTCTGGAAGTGTCCTGCGTCGGCTGTGATGCAAGGCAAGTGCCAATGGGGATAGGATTGGCAGCGTGAAGCGAGCAAGACATCTGCCTAGGCTGTGCGAGGTACCCAATGATGTTGTTTGGTGTGACGAGCGTGTATCACAATGGAAAGAGGCTGTTTATTGAACAACGAAGCTGCTACGACTTGCAAGTAAAGGACAGCAAAGGAACAGCGCAAGGGCCGCCCTCTTCCGTGCCCACGGGACTGGAAGGAAGCTGCGACCAACAGCAAAATTGAAGCCGACTGCATGCCCACCTGCCAAGTTTGTTAAAAGTGGTCTATGTGGTCATGGTGGCCTTCAGCAGCCTGGTTTGGTGTATTGGTGCTTCGTTGGCGCTTCCTTCCCAGATGCTGGCACCCCCAGCAAGTTAGCCTTGCACCCCATCCAAACACCAACCACAAAATGGGTGTCACGCCCGATCTTGACACCCCCTCCCTCCAAACTGCAAACCACCCTACCGAGTCCTCGCCCTTTGTCCCGCTCCAGTGCCGCGACCGACCAGGGTCTAAACACGGCGACCAGCTCCCCATCCTATCTTATAAAGACCCTGAGATTCCGCCCGCATTGGCTTCATCCCGACAACACCTCTATTCTCTCCATTCAACCTCGCCAAGCTTACTCTGTGCTCTGACAACCTGCGACATTATCATCCCAAAAATATACTTACTTCATGACCAGCACCGACAATTTCCCTCTGCATTGCGGATATCGCACTCCCCCAGCATCATTGACCAGGACAATGCCTTCCGCCGAGGAGCTGGTCGTCGTTTCCAGTCCCCGTCCGCCGCCTGACAGTTTGGCAGCTTACACTCGCGACATACATGATCATACAAAGCGACTGATGGAGACGTTTGGTGTTGCCTCGTCTACCCGCTCAAGTACCAGCAGCACGTCGTCGACGGGTACAAACATGACGAATGGCGTGTATTCTCGAGATATCTAGCTGCAGATCGCAAGCTACGATGCCCAAATACAGACTGTTTGTCCGGGGAACAGCGTCTCGACGTTATCATGAGATGCCGGTACATAGCAGCCAGTCTGGAACAGACACGATCCTACTGCACGATACAACACACATTTTTGTTTCTATTAGCCACAACAGCGGCGTCAAGGGCTTGGATACATCAAAAAGCAGACCTAGTTGTCTGGTTTAGTTTGAACATTGCATAGAACCCAGCAACATGGGATGTTTTGGATTGGATTTTGAAGGGTTAGCGAGTATTACATGACTGGGAAACAAGTAACACGGAGCATGTAGGGCTTTGAAATAAGAAACAACTCCTCACACCTAGAACTTTCTTCATTCTGAGTGAACATGCATGTGTAGTGATGATTTTCATCCGCTGACTTACATTGAAACTTGTAGTCAACAATGGTTGTGCGGCCATGTTATGCATTGGCATTTATCCTAGGAGAGCCACTCTAATGTGATTTATTTAACCACCGGTAAACTATATAAAAGTCCTTCGCTTTCAAACCAACGCAGGCTTCTTCTTTATGCCCAAAAGCGCCGAGTGATCCTTCTTCTTCTTCACCACCCTCTTGAATGATGGCACTGGCGGCGGCGGCATTGAAGAATCGCTAGCACCTGACGTCAAGGTCCCAGTACCCTGGGAATCATCTTGCCCTCCATCCACCGGCGACTCCGTCGGCGGTCGAGCTTGAGAAAATGCCCTCTTGGCCGCCTCCTCGTCCTCTCTTTCCTGCCTCGCACGCTCCTCGTCCTCGGCTCGAACAATGGTATCGGCGTAATCTGTCCCCTCCTTCTCTGACCGATGTATTCTCGCATTCCGTTGCCGGATTTCATCTAGCATATCCGCGGCGGCCATTTCCCTCCTGGCATCCGCATTCTTGGCCTCCAGATCCGCCATCGCGTTCTTCTCCTCCTCCCCAGCAGCCTCCGCCTCTTCCCGTTCCAGCCGATCTAGTCTCTCTTCCACAGATTCTTCCTCGGCGGCCCTGTTCCTCCAGGGCTCCATGTTGCGCACGGCGCCCCTGACCATTGCGTAGTCGTTGTTTTTGGGATCCGTGCGGAATATGATTTCCGCGCTGCACCTGGTGCATTTTATGTGGAACTGGAATATCTGCAGGTTCAAGTACTTGTGTTCTAGGTTCGTCTCTTTCCTTGAGTTGAACTTGCGCCCCTTGTATATGAATTCTCCGCACGTCAAGCACTTCATGCTGAAAGGCGCCATGAGTCGGACCGTCTGGATACGCGGTCCGCTGTTTTCGGATTTGCGGCCGCGGGGTCGAGCAATGTCCCGAGGATCAAAGGTCGGGGGGTAGTATTTCTGCATGAAGCGGTTAGCAGAGCTCTCGCGGAGAAGCATGTTCGCTGCTGCTTACCTGAAGAACTTTACGTTCAGACATGGTGGGCTACCGGTGCAGCCTGCGCGGCTGTCGCTATGGCGTCTTTTAGGTGTTTGGCTTTCGGATCGCTACCCGGATCAAATGAAAATGCAGAAGTTCGATGCGAGGTAGTATCGTGGTCGAGTAGGAGATTGTGCGAAAAGTTGGAATCAGCATGATATGGCGTGGGCTTAAGATGTCGTAGGGTGGCGGCGTCGCGCGACATGTGTCTGGTAGCCTTGCACTAAACGGGGCGGCCAAGTTAATAAGCCCCGCAGCCTGCAAGGCTCCAGTGACAAGCTTCTACAGCAGCCTTCCAATCAGGATGAATAGGGACCTAGCGCATCATGATGACAGCCTCTCGCCAACTCAAAACTTTGCCTGAAAATGTTTAATTCTTCATGAACCAAGTATCAGAGAGACCTGCATCAAACACTTTCTCCGTCCACAAAGGACCGTGATGGCTCAAGCTAGCTTGTCGCGACCATTCCGACTAAATAAGCATCTCTCCAACAAGCTCAGGAGCAATGGCCCCCTGGGTGTTTGATGATACTCCCAATTTTGAGAAACAATGCTGCCATGCAAATGGATTCAAAATGCAAGCACGACCCAAGAGCCACGTCCGGCAAATGCTGTCCGTAGGGAAGCATGCCAAAAAGTCCGTCAACCCATCCAGTGCGACTTGAAAGATTTTCACGATTGTTAGAGACGGACCACGGTGAGAAACCGCTGCGCGTTTGTCAACTTTACCAGTACTGCACTGCAAAACCGGAGCACATCTATATGAATGCGACAAAGTGGCCCTCGCTAACATACTTTGCCAAGTTTCTTGGAAGAGGCCATCTATCCCGTCGCAGTAGCAGACAAAGGAGTCCACAGATCAAGGATTCAAAACTCTGAACCATTCAAACTGCAAGGAGCCCCATGAGGAAAGAGGTGCAGGACCAGGGCACCGACTATTAGAGCAGAGGATGATCAAGGAGCAGATTCCAAAGCCACAGGCTAACGCAGCCAGCACAAGACGAAGAAGCTCGCGAGTTGAAACGCCAGCAAGGCTAGAAGATGGCTTCGGAGAAAAATGAACCGTGGACAAGTCAAACCCAAGGAGTCACCCCAGAACCGTCCGTATCAACTGAACTCGAGGGGGAAGAAGTGAGCAAGTAGAATACACAGTCAACCAGGTTCGGCAGCTTGTCCGTGAAGCACGGCGGCAAACCACGGACAAAAAGTCTTTGAACAAGAACAGAAGAACGTGACGCCGGGTGTTGAAGTCAACCACGTAGCATAATGTTACGAATTATTTGTATTTCATAGATGCCAATATCATGACTGTGCACTTTCCTTTCCATATGTCTAACCTCGTAACGCCAATCGCCAAAGTGTCAAGATCAAATTTCGCCTCGAAACGCCGTTAAGCATCAGCCTCGGTTTCGGTGCCGTCTCTCCTGCAAGAAGGCGTTAGCAACTCCTTTCCAGGCACCCCATGTTTGGTTGCCGAGACCTACGGGATATATTGTATTCTGTACTCTTCCTCGAGCGTAGATCGTATCTCATCCGGTAACTGCCCCGACACCTTGATCGCATAGACGCCAGCGACATAGCCATCCAGCCGCTGCCATTTGGCAACCCATGACTTTGCCGGGTTCGCAAGCGTAATCAGACCTTCAAAGACTTGCGACGTGCAGCTTTCAATTTGGTCCTGTGAGCCGGCGAGATGCAGGAATTCTTCGCAGTTGGGACATCCTTCGTCCCGGAAGCGCTGCGCAAAGGTTAGTCCTGGTGCAGCAGTCGGGGGGAGAGTCGGAGTGGCGCGTACCGAGTAAGTCATGACGATGGAGCAGACCATGCAGGCGCGTAGGTAGCGCTGCTGGCCAGGTGTGACAAAGTTTGACATTATGCTGGTGTTGCGGCTAATGCGGTTGCTATGGGTTGATGATGGATAGCTTGGAAGAGGTGAGGTCGACGCTTGGAACCATATGCATATATCCGATATGCAGATTTCGACTCGCTCTTCCTCCAACGCAAAGGCATTCAACTTTGACCACTGGATATATTTCTATGGGTGTATTTCAAAAATAACCAATCGAAATGTCATCAGATCCTTCGTCACAAGGGCCCGCCAAAGATTTGGGCCAGAAAACCTCGCACACAACGTGGACGAAAACTCTTTCATCACCATTCTCTTACGCCCATCTCGAGCTCGTTGCAGATGGACCCCAAGACATACAACTGGACAACCTCCTGGTCAAATCATACTGCACTGGCGCCTTGAAACAATTTCTCGGACTCACGGGCCAAGCTATCCCCATTGACATACTAAAAGTGCAAAGCAAAGCATGCTGGCTACGGCTGCCCAAAGAAGATCTCGCATCCTTCTCAGCTGCAATCACGGCGTATAGAGGCGTCAGTGAAGGGGATACGAGGTACATCTTGAGAATGAAGAGGTGCTCGGATTGGCTGGGGCTGCTTACGGATAACGGGATCGGGGAGTCTTGACAAAGAGGAGTATTACGAATTGTTGGAGGTCGAGGGGTGAAGGGTTGAATTGCCAAGGGTGCCGTGCTACATGATTTCACTCTGATATACAAGTACTGGTATCTATGTACTGGATGCTTCATTTTTGCGCCTTGAACCGACCCAAATAGAAATTCAAGCATGTAAGAACCCCAATGAAATGCCCCCTTCCTGACTCCAAGTCAAAGTGCCCTTCTTGACGCGACCGACAGGTCCTCGTGTATTATTTTCATTTAATTTGTTTGTTCATTTCGCACATCTACATGAGAGATGACATGAGGGAGCTTTGGGCATATGCCTGGTGGGAGAGAAAGTCAGACATTTGCGACGGGAAGAGGGTAGCCAAAGACTTACCATGGGCTTGATGTTCGGGTGAGGTACGGCATCAAACTGTTCATACCGAAGCTTATAGTCGGACTTGATGTTGATGTACGCTCCACGGTTCTCCGTTGAATCGCAGTACCTGGGGGCAGAGAACACTGTTTTTTTTATACATCAGCAACAAGGCAAAGACAAAAGGAAGGAAAGACACCCGTGATGCCAGCGTCAACATACCGGTGATACACCTTCCATCATGCTGGACTTCGTAACCATCCATGCGCACTTCATGACTTCGAATGACGGCTTCGAGGCCGTTCTTCTCGCAAAACTTCTTGGTAATGTCAGGACCAAACTGCATGCCCACGCCCCTCTTGCTCGGTCCTCGGCCGGGTTCCTCTTGCGGGTCTGTCCACAGCATCTCCATCATGAGGCCAGCCTGGCCAGGTTGTCTTTGATTGTGCCTGTTTAGCTTCCGGATATCATCCAAGGTGACATTGTCATTAGAGAACAAGCCGCCATGGAGGACGAGATATTTCTTGCCGACAAGGGTTGCCAAGGGCAGGGCAGAGAAACTTTCTGAGAAAAGCTTGAAGACTCTGTACAAAATGGTCAGAATTGCGACTGAGCATATACAAATGACATATAGAGAGTGTACCTTTCATTATACTTGGCCTTGCACTCCCCCTCAAAGCCATAGACCTTGTTCATGTCGTCCGTCTCGTGGTTACCTCGGTTCAGGAAGAAGCCGTTGGGCCGCAGCCACTTGTATGCATACAGGAGCAAGGCGATTTCGGTAGACCACGATCCTCTGTCGACAAAGTCACCGTTGAACAGGTACCAGTGCTTCTCATTGGGAGCTCCGTTCCGGCGGAAGAGCTCCATGAGATCAAAGTATTGACCTGGCTTCAGTTAGCGTAGTGGACAGCATGGCCGAAAGTGCAGCAACTGACCGTGAGTATCGCCGCATACGGTCAGCTCAACATCATCTGGAATCTCCATTTCGACCATGGTAGCCTCGTCGTAGACAATCTTCTTGGCCGCAAGAATAATTTGGTAGACGTATTTTCGGTGGATCTTTTTGCCGTCCTTGAAGCGCTCCATCATGTCGTCAATAAACTCTTGTGTCATTTCATCCCCTAGGCGAACGCCGTCATAGTCGGCTTCAATGGCCATAGAATCAAGGTCTAGACCTTCGGCGGCAGAAGGCTCATCGCCAACCTCAATGGCATCAAAGAAGCCGAGCTGGACCACGATCTTTTCGCACTCTTTGATCTTGAGCTGGACGTCTACATTGTTGGGTTCTAACTTGCGGCATTTTTGGAAACTCTTGATCGCCTCTCTCGGTCGAAGAATAGCAGCGAGGGCCACGCCACGGCGGTAATGGGCCTGAAAGCCTGGGTCAGTCTGACATGCATTGGTGTGGCGAGAAGGGGACAGGTGCAACGAACCTTGACAAGATTGGGATTCAGCTCAAGGGCCTTTATAGTGTCCGCAATTGCATATCCGTATGCCTCGGTCTTGATATAAGCCTAGACGCGGCCAGGTGCGAGGCGCGAGGGTTAGCCACTCGGATATTGTACAGGCGCATCGGCCGAGGTGGGAATCCATCCAGACTGTACGCACTTGGGCTCGGTTGGTGAAGAAAGTAGGGACCGTGGCGTCCAGTTCGATAGCCTTGGAGTAGAAATCGACAGCGGCTGGGTAGTCGCGGGCGTCAAAGGCCGCGTTGCCTTTGTTCTTGAGATTGACGGCTTCTTGTGACATGATGGTGTGCCTGGTGACGGATGGAGGGGGAGGAAGGGCGTTGGTATTGTACCGTGCACCAGCTGCGAGATTGGGCCGAATACAAATGCGTGGAAGTAACGGATATAATTATGAACCTTCTATAAATCTATCGCCACCAAGGAAAGGGAAAGGAAATGCCAAAAGCGCATGCGGTTCGGCGAGGCGCGTACTAGTGGAAACAAGCGGGAAAAGTTGGTCAAGAGTCTCCTCCGTCGTTGATTTGGGGTTTGGAGGGGGACGTGGGCCGGCGGCCGACGGCCATCTAAGACCATGCTGGATGGCTATGGAATCGCTTGGCCACATGCACTGACTGGTCCGGACTGTCAGACTAACCACTGCAGATTTTCGTGCACGCAGCCCCAAAGCCACTCCGCATAGCTTCAATGTTGGCATCTGGACTCCATATGGCGCCGCATCGCCCTGAACCAAGCTCAGGCCGAGCCTACATACATTTGGCTGCACATGGCCTTGTTAGGGCATCCAAACTTTGTTCGTTGGTCCTTGGGCCCCACTCAACCTGATTGATAAAAGCACCTGCTTAATTGCATATTTGATGGGGTCGTCTGACTTGTTTGAGCCTGGTGCCTGCCAACCCGCCAAGTTCATATTCACCATGACATAATAGCAGACATGACTGGCAACTTTTGCCGGACAGCAGGTCACTGACAACAGTCAGCGCAAAGCACCGCTTTCTCCAATATAGCTATGCTTTTGGCTCAGCAACTCCGACCTGCAGCTTTTCACTCCAGGAACCATGGATTCTCGGTCGAACCAGCCCTCAAATGCCTTGGTCAGGAAGAGGACAGACACAGATCTGATGCCTGCACCACCGCCGGTCAAAAAGATCAAGAGGCCCAAGAAGGTCCTCGATGAAGATTCGTATACCGAGGCGCTCTCGCAAATTATTGCAAGAGACTTCTTTCCTGGTTTACTAGAAACCGAAATTCAACAAGAATACCTCGACGCTGTGGACTCGAAAGATGCGGCCTGGATAACGAGCGCAAGCCGGAGATTGCGCCATGTCATGACACCTGGACGGCGCAAGACACCTTTGGCATCAAAACGGACTGGCGGAGGTGGACGTACCCCAACTACCTTCGTAGGAGAGACGCCTGCATCAGTTTCGACAGCAGTTGGCCCCGACGCCCCCAAACTGGACACCAATATGAGTCTTTCCAAGTTTCAGGCAACATACACCAGTGAAGACAATGAGAGCTTTTACAAGCTGGTCGACAAACAGAATCAAAAAAAGGCAGACAAATACGCCTGGCTATGGCGAGGAAACAAACTTCCTTCCAAAATGATGATTGCGCAAAAAGAAGTCACGGATAGATTAGCGGAAACTCATAGCCTGGTGGACGATGGCTTCAAACGCGACAGACTGGCCATTAAGGACTGTGAAGATCGGCCTGCTAGGCCAGATGCCTGGAACGCGGCTCCTCAAAACGGACTCATGTTTGCTCCTCAGGGCCTGGATGACGGTGTCATGACCATGGCCCAACAAGCCGACGACGCCTCAAAAATGGCCCCTAGGACCATAGTGTACGCAAATACTCGGGTTCCTCATCCTCATGTCCCTGCGCGACCACCGTCTCCTACCATGTCGGCCGTAAGAGACGCAATCGCAGGGAAGCCTCGTCCCGGCTATGTGGATTCGAGTGTTGTTGGAGGAGGTGAAACACCTCGAGTAAACGGTTACTCGTTCGTCGACGATGAGGAAGATGGTGAAACAGATGCTTCTGCATCGCCCGCTGCCATTAACTTGGGTCCTGGCGACTCACACAGCCCATTCAAGCTTCAGGCACAAAGGAAGAGAGAGCTCCTTCATGAACGCATGGTCGACAGAATCTCAAGATCGAATAAGGAATCATCCCGGCATGGATTCACTGGCAAAGATGCAACGCCACAAGTTCCCAAGTTTCCGAGTAGCCCCAGAGTCACGGGAGACCTGACACCTGCTGCTCAGCGCCTGTGGAGCAAGATGAAAACTCCGCGAAACAAGACTCCGGGCAGCTCATTTGGGCAATCTACTCCTCTGAGACCTCGAGGATCACTGTTAAAAAGTGTCACCCGGCGAAGCTCTAAACCGGACTAAGGCGGTCCACCAACCCCTCCTGTTTTCTTTTTTACGATTATAACGACCATTGCCGTGGATTTATTTTCAGGATATTGTTCGCATTTGCACGGCGTCTTGCTTGGGAAAGGCTTCCTGGGTTTACTCAACACTTTGTTAGTTGACTGGTCTTGGTGTCCGGCTTAGTGCAAGGGTGCACACGAGAGACGGCGTTTCAAACATGGGAACAGAACTCTAAGGTAGCTAGGAGTTTAATATAAACGATCCAAGCGTCCAAACAACCGTGCACTTGTAATGCTTTGACCGTGGCTCATGTGATGATTGGACCAGTTGATAAGACCCGCTTATATGCATACGGGTGATGAGATCATGGTCCAAAAAAGTGCCGCCTACCCACCTCAACAGCAGGAGCAAGCTGCAGCAACAGAAGTCGGTCGGCAACGCCAAATTTCAACTACAACCCACCTGCCAATGCGCCCTCGGCGATCCGAGGCTGCTAGAAGTCATGAGGTTCGTCGACCTGGCCATTGACGTTGCTGCATTGCTCAGTGCCTCGCGATCCGTAGCTGCCAAGCATGTGGCCTTGAGATCAAGACAACTGAACGCGTACGGCGAGACATCAGTTTTTGCTACGAAATGGCAAGACGCGAATACCAAGAGACAGAGTGCGCCAAGTCAGCCAGAAGTCAACGAGAAGCCTGACGAGGCGGAACGAGCGACCCAATCGATCAGAGCCACGGCGCAAGAGTCGGCGGAGCAAAGTCAAGCTCTAGATACAACAAATGAGACGCCTGAAGCAAGCGTTGATGGGTCAAAAGACAGTCGTGCTGGTTCTAGTGCTTCTGGGTACGCCGAGGCCGTCCGTAGACGACAGGAGATACTGAAGGCTGCTGCGGAACAAAAGGATCTTCCAGACGGTGTTGTCGTCGATGTTTTTCACACAACTCGAGGATCAAGTGTACTGAGCTCATTACGAAAGAGAGATGGTGCTTCAAAGAAACCACAACCGAGGAGTCCGGCAAAGGAACACCCGTTACGACACTGGCCAAGTCCGCCACCTGTAACACCCGAGACTGAGATTCCGGCCTCGGCAGATGCCAAGTCCGACGAAAGGATCACGAGTAACTCCAGCGATTATGTTGCAGACTCAAAGCCCACTCCAGATACTTCACCACAACCCATGCCTGAACAAGCGCATCAAACGTCGCAGACATCAGACGGTGAGACGGCTGAACTAGACAAGGACTTGCCTGGCACTCATGCCCGGGATACACCAGCATATGCTCTGCGAGAGTCCAAAGTTCCAGCTACGCGATTCAGCCGACTCTGGAATTACGGCGGCCTGGCAGCCGGCATGCTCGGGGGGGCCATGACTGAAAGTGTAAGCAGGGCATTTGGCGGCGGCGGCCAGGGATCTGTCCTCTTGAGCGGCAAGAACATGGAAAGAATGGTCGCCAAGCTGTCCCGGATGAGAGGAGCTGCCTTGAAGCTCGGGCAGATGATGAGCTTCCAGGACTCAAAGATGCTTCCTGCGCCGATCCAGGAGGTGCTGCAACGCGTGCAAGACAGGGCGGATTACATGCCCGCCTGGCAGCGCGACAAGGTCCTGGTGAGCAACCTGGGCGACAACTGGCGCGAGTTGTTTGGCGAGTTTGAAGAGACCCCAATCGCTGCTGCATCCATCGGCCAGGTGCACAAGGCAGTTCTGAAGTCAACTGGACAAAGGGTCGCTGTAAAGATCCAGTTCCCTGGCGTTGCCGACTCCATCAACTCCGACCTCGACAACCTCGGCGTGCTGTTAAACGCCACCAAGCTGCTCCCCAAGGGCCTTTATCTCAACAAAACCATTGACAATGCGCGTCTAGAACTCGGCTGGGAGTGCGATTATGAGCGCGAGGCTCAATGCGTCATGCGCTACAGGGAACTCCTCAAGGGCGAAGAAGACGTCTTCCTCGCGCCAAACGTGCACCTGGAGGCTTGTGGGAAGCAAGTCCTCACAATGGACTTTATGGACGGCGTAGGGGTGACGCGGGTCAAATCGTTCACGCAAGAACAGCGCGACTGGATCGGGACGCAGATTATGCGTCTCTGCCTACGTGAAATCACCGAGTTCAAGTTCATGCAAACCGACCCCAACTGGACGAACTTTCTATACAATGCGGAACACAACAAGCTCGTTTTGCTAGATTTCGGCGCCTCTCGCGAGTACCCCGAGCCCTTTGTAAGGGAATATGTGCAACTGCTCGACGCAGCGTCCCGCTCGGATCGTGCGTCAGTCAAGGAGCTCTCCGAAAGTCTAGGCTACCTGACGGGCCATGAAAGCAAGGCGATGCTCGAGGCCCATACACAGTCTGTTTTGACGCTCGCTGAGCCATTCATGCAGTCTGCGCCGGATGTGTACGACTTCAAGGACCAGACAATCACAGAGAGAGTCAAGGCCTTGATCCCCGTCATGTTGAAGGAGAGATTAGCACCACCACCCGAAGAAACGTACAGCCTGCACCGCAAACTGAGCGGGGCGTTTCTGCTGTGTGCAAGGCTGGGCAGCAAGGTTCCCTGCAAGGAGATGTTTGTGCAAAGCGTAAAAAGATCGGGATACGTCAAATAGCCGCGGCCGGCGACCCTGTACAATTAGATGTAGACGCCGGAGGAAGTTTGTTTCCTGTGCAATGTACGATAGGGTAGAGGCACAACAACCATAGAAGGGGGGGACGGCCAAGGCCGAAAAAACCCCGGGTATATCTACAAGAACCATCATCACCTCTCCCTCCTCTGCAGTGAACCCAGCTCCTTCTTCTCTTTCCCGCTGACCTTCTTCCTCTTCCTCTCAATGGCGCGATCGACCTGGCCCTTGCTCATCTTCTCGTAGCGATTCAGCAAGAGCTGCTTCTTCTGCTCGCTCTTCTTCAAGTAAAACGGCGACTTGCCCTGGGCGACGAGATTCTTCTCACTGCGGCGGTGCTCGGCGAGCAGCTGATCCTCCTCGTCCTTCTTGGCGCGCGACTTCTTCTTGGACTCCATGGACATGAGCTGGCGCTTCAGCTTCTCCTTTACGTGCTCGTCCTTGGTCTTCTTGATCTGCGCCCTCAGGTCGGCCATTTCGCTGTCGCGGTACTCGTCGAGGAAGGCGTAGGCCTTGCGGGCCTTGGCCTCGTCGAGCTTGCCGATCCTGCTTACCGACGGGTCGAAGCGCGGGTCGCGGGCTTTGCGGCGCATGTCGGGGATGATTTCGCGCATGCGTGAAACGGGTCGTTTGGAAGTTTGTTCGAGAGGCGCGTGCTTGGAGGACCGTTTGGGAGGCGGCACTTTGGAGGATTTCGTTGTTTCTTTTCTAAAAGTGCTCGGCTCTGGACTAGTTTCTTTGGGTTGGGATTTGGATTTTCTGCCGGTGCCGGGCAAAGAGGCCTGTGCCTTGGCTAAGGCGCCGAACGAGATGGATGAGAGGTCGACCTTTGGAGCATCTTGCTCCGACTGCGAAAGGTTAGTTGTGGATATCGCATGCGTGCCGCCAGGGTGGGGGGTTGCGACAAAGACGTACTTCTGACTCGTCTTCCTCTGATTCGTCTCCTTCTTCTCCCTCTTCGTCACTCTCAATCTCCTCCTCCGACGGGCCATGGTCATCCGAAGCGTCCTCGTCTGATGCAGAGACGGGTTCCCATTCCTCCTCTCGTCTCGGGCGCACCCGGCGCTCGAGGCCGAGCGATGGCAGCTTTCTCTTGGATGACATGGCCTCGAACACACTTTGGGGTAAATCGCTGGCTGGTTGGCGACAAAAATGCGCCGTGTACATGCGGTGTGAAGCTGAGATGAGGTTGGTCGTGGGATTTTTCAGCACATGCCGCTTATCGATAAGACTATGGGAGCTGGATTCCTCCACAGTGCGATCCACTACCATCTGCCATGCATTTATCCACATTGCCCAATATTCGAGCAAGTCTGCTCTCTGAAACCATGCTGACCTAGGCTCATATGCGCCAGTGTAAATCGGTCTACTCGACATGTACATGGAGTGCCATTTATCGGAGCCAGCGTTGGCAGAGTTGTGCTAGCGTCCACATGCCTTGCATTGAATCTAACGCTACAGTAGATTGTTGCCTTTTCTACCATTTTCACTCGCTCTCCATCTTTCCGCCGCCAACAAAAATTCAGCCTTAGATGCAATCGCCATCAAAAATGAAACCCCCGCCACGTCCCGACTCATCGATCAATTCGGTGCGCAAATTCTCCAATTCCTTGCTCATCGACTCTGCGGTGGCGTTCTCGACCAGGCCTTCAAAATCGATTAGTATCGCACCTTGTTGTGTGACGAGAAAGTTGTATCGGTTCACATCCCCATGCACCAGGCCCAAGTTGTGGAGCTCCTTTAGAGCGGATTCGCAAACGCTCAGGTCGTCCAAAGAAGCGGCGCGTCCTTCCATCTTCTCTAATACGAAGCCCATGACTCGTCCATTCTCGTGGACATGGCCGAGGAAACGCGGGGCCAATCCCGAACCCTCAAGGAGCTGATATGCTCTCGTTTCTTGTTCAATGCGAGGCAGCTCCCATTCAAATCGGGCTATTTTGGCAATAACGGTGGTTGGTGATGGGGGGACGGCATCGGAAAGGGTGGACTTGGTGACGGCTTCCAACGCCATTGCCGTGAGTTGCTTGGTCCTGTTCAACTCTAGGCAATCCACCATGGTGTGATGCCATAGGTTCTTGACGCCAGCCAAGGTCCGGTTTGAGACGGAGGCTTTCAAGTCGCCGCTGTCTTTGTCCCGCGAAACGTGGGCCACGGTCCATTCCTCGTTGTAGGGGAGATGGGGCAGGGACTGGAGGGGGAATGAAAGCGTGTCTCTGGGAAAGGTGCCGGGGGATATGACGAGATATTTGACTTGATTGCCGACTCGCACTCGGTATTCGCTTTCAAACGAATCCTCATCGTCCACTTCCATTGACAGGATCACTGGCCGCATCTCCTGGCTGGTGGTGAGATCCGCAGACATGGCCTTTAGTAACAAAACGGTCAGCAGGTATCTGAACGAGAGGCAAGCCGGAAGGATTCGTACGTATTTGCTTCCTGGTTTCATTTACTGTCGACACCCGTACGTTCCTGTATATTCGTTCTTGCCGGGAAAGCGGGTGGTCGCTAGTGAGCTCAGCTCTCTCTGATGGACTCAAAGGCCGATGCGGACGTATTTAAAGGTGCAAGGACTCTCAACGGTGCCCTGACCATCAAATGTAGTGAAGTTTGTCGAGTCCACAATCGATTGCGCTAGCTACACACATGCCAGGCACCTTAGCGCCCAGGCAGTGACGGGATGATGAACCCCCTGTCAGCCCCCAGACGACAAGTGGCGCGGGGTGTTACTCGGCCCAACCCCGCTGGAGATCTCAGGCACCAGACTCTAAGCGCCCGGCTGGAAGAAATTGACCTTCAGGTCAAGTCGGTCTGCACCAACTCATTTGCCAACAGAGTTCAGCAATCCCTACAGCTCCAACGGGCGTTACATCAAACAACCCCTACTTTTGGTGGACCTGAAATTCGACCTACTTTGCCCAATCAGCAGCGGTGATGCCGGCTATTTACAAGACCAACTGGCACATTGGTCGTGGCCCATGACAGCTGGGGCTGGCCTGGCGCTTATACGCCCTGCACTACTGGTTGACATGCTTGTCCAGGAGGAACACTAAACGCTTCGAAACTAACTCCACAATCACAATGCTCAGAAAAACCCGTTGCTCGATAGCTATAAGTGACACCTTGTCGGCACATCAATGCACAGCAATAAAAACATTCTAAACAGTCGGTCCCACATTCTGACACATTACAGACAATCACGCCTCTAAAGAGCTCAAGTGCCTCAATGTTGAGAGCGAAACGCTGATTCCTGCGTCAATCGCCTGTATTCATCGTCAGCAACGAGCTCACGTCATTTGACCTTCTAAATCGTACGGAAGCCTTAATAATCCATGTCTGATGTCTCACTAACTTCTCATGTCGCGCTGTGCAGGAAATGTGTACTTCAATCTATATCAAGTACACATGCAATTGCAAAAGGGAGATGGAGTTTCTCCAGTGCCCGGAGCGACAGGGAACCAACGTCAAATGTCGCATCATACGCAAAAGATGGGACAAGAACTCAACCAACTACTGTGCAAGGCACTTGGTCAAACCAGACGCGCCAGTGAAGTACACGGATCTAAATGGGAACGAGGTGCAAGAGTAGGCAGTGGTTGGTGAACCAGAGGAGTCGTATGCGGATGGTGGATTGCACGTCGGCAAGTCTGGAGATGTCTGGTGTCAGCTGTCCATGTTTTTAATTTGATTTGCACACGTGGTGGACACCCGAGCCGCAATTGCCATACATTGGCAACAGCGTCCATCCTCCTATTGTCTTTTATTGAAGTAACCTCTCGTCCGAGCAGCCTCTGGTAATTCGGCAGGCTTTTTGTTTCCCTTGTCACTCGATCTCCACAGTAGCTGTGCCTGCGCGCACCATCGAAAATGTTCCAGAAAGCCATCTTGCGCATATACCTTGTCGCGAGCCTCGAATGCCCATTCCTCACCCCTAGAGCCGATGATGTTTTTCTCGAGAGCCAGTTGACATCCGGCACATGATACGCCGTTTTCGACATTTCCTGATCGTTTATCATAATAAGGTAGTTCACATGACCCCATGAAGTTCAGTTTTTCATTTCGTGCCCAGCTGGCTGGAGCTGCCTGCGCCGGCGCGTGAACTTGCCGTCCGGAAGTGGACATGACCTGATGAACAGAAACGACTGCGATGCGAGATTTACGCAAGGATTCCTCCATTGAATATGTTCCAGGGAAAGTCTTGAAGGTCTTTAGGCGGGCTATTTCGGCCTTGGTCAATTTGAATTGCTTTCGGGCAGAAGCAAGACTTTGCACGCGGAGTTCTGGGGCCTGCTGGAGGCATTTAAAACAGCACCGAGTCCACGTTAGCAGGGACATGAAGCCACCAAACTCGCCGCATAACCTACACGCCTTGGTACATAATGCATGGTAAAAGTCTGGCAGGGAGATGCCGACGGCGATTCGCGTTCGTATCAAGGCACAGAAAAGATTCAGCCCGTGTGAGACCACCGTGTGATATTGTGTAAGAGAATATACCATCTCTCTCGATCTGGCATTTGTTTGTCGAAAGCGGAATAGGGTTTGCATATCTAGACGCAACAAGATGTCATGTAAAAGTTCCAGGGGCAGTCGGTCGAGGGAGCCAAGGCCCGTTTTAGAAGCCCGCCCGAATGGTGATGTTATCGACGGACGAATGCCAGCGTGTTCCTTAGGGGAAAACCAAATCACAGACAGAGCGTAGTCTTCGCGATGGTAGGCGGCGACTCGGATAATGGCATCGGCTTCATCCTCGTGAAAACGGTATTCGCTGTCGGAGAGATATCCGCGAGGCACAGAGATGGTCATTCTCGGTCTTGAATGAAAGGGGGTCGTCGGTCCCAGAGGTTGGTCGTTTGCAAGGATCCCTTCGCGTTGGCAGCAACAGTCATAACATGGAGCTCCGTCAATGCCACACACTCACGCGAATGGGCATTTCAATGAGCGGTTTTCGATCATATGGATGTAGTAGAAGAGCAACGACTGCATGGATGGGTTGGCTTTGGGCCATCAGGACCGCTAAGAAGATTGTTCGTAATGCAACCTGGAAATAGTCCGGCTTGACGCCAAAAGGTACCAACCTAGGTTGCAGATCAAAGGTCACGTGATATATGACATATAATTGGCTGATAAACATTGAAAGTAGATCCTCCTCCCTCTCGTGGAAGTTGTTGCGCTGATCTCATTGGTAAAGGACCGGTTCGGAATCATGTAATTTACAGGGTTTCGCTTAAATAAGGCCAAAAATCTTTCAAGTGCATGTTGATTAGTTGGTAAATAAATACTTGTCGGCGATAAGACGACGAGGAGTTCGAGGCATGTACAGAGTACTTCGTACTGTGTTGGTGATGATATGTGCAGGCGCCCTGTGGCGCTGTGGCGTTGTGGCATGTGGGCAGTGCCGCAGGCGGAATGATGTCACACGTAGCGCACACACAATGTGTGCTCGGGGGCGCACACGAAGATGGGTGAAAAAGATATTATAAAAAGCCTTGATTTTCTACATAAAATAGCCTGGGATGCTGCCGACTTCGTCGGTATCCTAGGCGCAGGCAAAGCGGCGGTAGCCAGGCTGTTTTTTCCCTCCGGGGGCCCTCTGGGAGCCCTGCCGGGGGCCGCTTGCAGCGGGCTTAATTGCAGGGCTCGATTTGAAAGGGCTTGATTGAAGGGCTCGATTTGCTCGATTTGAAGGGCTCGTTTGAAGGGCTCGATTTTTCAAGGCAGGAGCTGTTATAGGTGATCATGTGGCCAGGCTGACCCTTATAAGGTTAGTATTTTAATGCGCGCACACTGCTAATATAGGCTATTTTAACACAGATTATGAGATCCTTTAATTCTACTCCCTTAGGCATGATTTATTTTTCATTGATCATGAAGTGGTATTGTGTGTTTTTTCCCTCCGGGGGCCGCTTGCAGCGGGCTCCTGCCTGCGGCGCTGCCTACCTTCCGTAACATCACAACGCGCCTGCTAAAAGCATCACTAACTCGGTACGTACCTCAAATTCCTCGTTATCCAATCGCCGATGAGTATTCTAAAAGTTGTCGGCCTCACTATTAGATTCATATTAAATAGGCAAAGCGGGCAGCTGCAGCCTTCGGAACTGCATCTTCACTTGCCTTCGTTCCGCATTTCATGCAAAACTCAGGCAAAGCGCCGCTTTGCGTGATAAAGTTAAACTATATGCGCCTCGATTTATAGAGGGCGTAGGGCCCCATGCGTTAGGCGCGCTGATTTAATAATCCCAGTGTAGGGTGCTAGATTTACAGCGCCTTGGCACACGTGCCCAGTGACTGGTGCGACAAATGAGCCCACTGCAAGCGGCCCCACCCGGCAGGGCCCGGGGAGGGCCAAAACTTGATGAAGAATAACTTATGTGTTAAAGCACTAATCTAGGGGAGGTTAGAAAGATGAAAATGGAGATAAAGAGACAGATGCTAAAGAGAGAGACGATGATGAGAGAAATAGCCTGGCTACCGCAGCTTTGCCTGCGCCATGCTTTTTTTGCAAGCCATGGCCCTGCTGAGGTTAAAGCTCCGTGTTGGAACAACGGGTAGATCGATTTTGTTTTGGCCGACTGTGACACGGTGTAGTTAGAATAGACGGCATAGCCACTCCATTTCAAATAAGTACGCATGTTAGGCCGCAAGCCGCATCGCATGACACCACAGTGACCTCAAACAAACTTGGTACATCCATCGATTCTGTATGATGCCCTTTGTTGGCTTCTGGAGTCTCTTTGTGACCGACATCACTGCATGACATGCTATAATGCAACACTATTGCCACCGGCAGCGGCTTTGTGGCCGTCTTTCAAATTTTGGACATGTCGTCATGCAAAGGTTCACGAGGCAGATGGAAACACCGGTTTCTCCAGTAGAATATATATTAATGCTTACACCATGGGCTCTATTCACCTAGGGCTTGTGTCGATTTTGAAACCCCCAACTGATACACAGGCTTGCCACGTTACAGTGTAAGTGGAACTTAAAACGGGCTATTCCCCGCAGCTCCAGATGATTGCGTTGAAGTGGTAACAGAGCTGGCTACAGAGGTGGCAACAGAGGTGGCAACAGAGCCGGTAACAGAGCCGGTAACAGAGATGGCAACAGAGCTGGTAACGACAGACGTGGCAGGAGTCGTAGTGCCGGAGACGGCGGTGGTGGTGACAGGCTCAAAGACATTGATCCTGTCCTGGCCACCGCAAATCTCTTGGCTGTTCCCGCTACACGGGACGTTGCAGTCTGTTTGGTTTCTGGACGTCTGTCCGCCGACAAAGCTGCCGCACCAGCATTGGTTGCCTTGTTTCACGCCGGCGTAGAGGACGGTCCCATTGGAGGCCTTCCAGCACGTGTCCTCACAAGAGGGGATCTCGAGGGCAGAGTCGTCACTTCCCGCCTGCTTCTCCAAAACGGGATACGTGGCGTCGTCGTCTGTGTAGCAGCCCAAGGCCTTCCAAGAAGTGGGAGACGGTGCATGGGTAGACGAGGTGGTGGTGGTGGCTGTTGTTGCCGGGACAGTCGTCACGGTGGACGTGAGACTGGCGAGCTTCTCCTTGGTCAAGATGCAGTAAGATTGGTAACTCCACGGCTGGCAGTCGGTGCCGACGGAAGGGTTCCATGTGTGGAAATCTTCGGGAGAGATGTTGAACAGGGAGCGGATGGA
Organism: Keithomyces neogunnii; assembly: GCA_020975405.1. NCBI lineage: Eukaryota > Fungi > Ascomycota > Sordariomycetes > Hypocreales > Clavicipitaceae > Keithomyces > Keithomyces neogunnii. The sequence continues at coordinate 3,748,248 of JAIOWQ010000002.1, read as the reverse complement.
CTCGCAGGTATCGTCACCGCCATTGTTGAACCACTCGACGCAGGTTGCGATGGTGTCTGGGTCCCATTGAAGCTCGGGCTGAGTGCTTGCCACGGCCAGAGCGATGGCGCAGCCCAGAGCTGTGGTGATGGAGAGCTTCATCGTGAGAGACTGTGCAAGTCGCAGCACTCGACAGGTCTGCTTCCTATGATTTTGGTTGGCCGTCAGACAAGGAATGAGCAAGCCAAGGCAAAAGTAGACCAAGTTGAAGAAGAGGACGAAACCGTCGTCAAGGTGGCCAAGGCAGGACGAAAGTGACTAGATGGAGGTCTCTTGTAGAGTGTTCCGTATAGAGCGGGCAGGTAATTTGAAAAGGAACCTCTTGCCACTCCTTTCCTATCTTGGCAGCTGTTTGTTGGACATGCTTGCAAAAAGGCTAAGCGCTCGCTGGCCTGTTAGTGTTAGCTTTCAAGCATGGATCTTATGCGTACAAGTAAAATATAGTAGACTTGTCCGGGCGTATTCCTAATCTTGTTATACGCAGGGCTCAAACCTATTCGAGGTAGCCATGGGCGCCGGGCTAGCAAAAAGTCTCGGCGACTACTAGTACAACTAACTGGTGTGTGCCATGATAGTATGGCCTGCTCGGGGGCGCTTTTAGACCCTCATATTATCCGTCACACGCAGCGCACACCAAGATGGGGTGCAAATGATATCATAAAAAGCCTTGTATTCTGCATGTGAGATTGACCAGGCACGTGCCCAGTGACAGGTGCGACATTTTCTTGATCTGGTGCGGGGGAGCCGGTGGCGGCTGACGGCTTGGGCCTTGGGGGCTGTTGCATACCAAAAGTGGAGGCACCTCCGCTAGCGCTGGCTGGTTCTTCTTCTTTAGGCTTATATTTTAATAGGGCCAAACGTGCGCTAGCACCGGCAGCAGTCTAAAAAGGGCTTGGCATGCTTGGCGTACTATCGAGATGGCAACGGCAGGAGCCTAGATTTTGAGACCCCTGTCGGGACCTGGCCAACCCCGAGTCGACCGACTATTTGCCAATTCTGCTCTTATTAGTTGTCGCGCGTTGCCTCGCAACTTGCCTCCTTCGCGAACCCCCTCAACCCCTTTGACCGAGAGTCCGAGACGAAGCCGGCTTTAACCCCTCGTGGGTCTACGACACTCCTCCCTGTCCCTATGGCTGCAGCTTGAGGAGCGTATACTCCGTAGGCGACCCCGAGCCCACGGCGCCACCAGGCACGGGTTGATGCTTCACAATGGCAGCTACCTTTCATCCCTTCTCGCGGCTTCCTCCAGAGCTTCGCCGTCAGGTCTGGGCCGTGGCCGCGGAACCTCGTATTGTCTGCATTCGCACCATCCCGCCATCGGCGCGCACCACAATCATGGACCGCGCAACCTATCCCCCCTTTGCCCATGCTCCAACGCCGCCCCCTGCCGTCATGCACGCATCCCAAGAGTCTAGGCAGCATGCTCCCTATCAAAGGGCCTTCTTCTCCTCCCTGCCCGGCGGATCCCAGGTCCAATACGCCTGGGTCAATTTTCAGCTGGACATGATTTGCCGAGCAGACTGCCGGCTGGAACTGCTTGCGCCGCACCAGTCAGACATTCAGCGGCTCAGGTTTCTGGTGCCCAACGGCGATTTCGGCGACATGTTCTACGAAGGCTTCTTTCACCATAGCCACGTAATGTTGGAAAAGTTTACGGCGCTGAGGGAGCTGCAGCTTGCCATAGGAGACCACTTCCTGATATGGGGCTCAACAATCCGAGGCCCCGGATACGGAGCGTGCCCTTTGGAAAACGTCAGCTTCCTGGACCTCAAGACAGGGCTCGTATTGACCGGCCCTCAGCTGGAGATGGCATACCGCTGGGCTGACGAGGAGGGGGGCAGGGTGCTGGATATGGACGACTTTGATCAAGAGCTGGAATCTGTGCTTGACAACGAGGCCGGGCTAAATCTACGGGAGCTTGCAGATGTGGACTAGAGGCGTGAGGATAATTCAGCCAGCAAGGCAGGCGTTTCATTTTCTTTTATATTATCCCCCCGATGATGCATGTAGAATCATCAGTCGCCGTAGCTACCAGCAAGACACAAAATCCGAGCCTACATGCATGAACAGCACATCTGCCCTTCTCAAAGGCATCCCTTGGCCTTGTTCTCCGCATTCTCATATGACTGAATAACGGTTTGGTGGATGGAAGCAGTTGGATCATTGGTGTAGAAATCCGTCTTCGTCTGACTGGTAAGGTCGAGCATTTCTTGCTCGGTAAACTTGCCGCTCGCCACTCCCCCAGACACAGTCTTTTCCCAATCGACTGTCTCCCAGGGCTTCGAGGGATCAGCCGGGTTCACGCCCGACCCCATCGTCTCCTTTTCCACGGTGATGCCCTTCGGGTTCAGCTTTGCTTCTGCCTCCGCAATGAGATAGGGGCCGTGATCGCCAATTCTGGCCGTCTTGATCTGGGTGGTGGTTTCCGCGAAGCGCTGAAACAATTGGGCATTATTCTTGCGTATCTCGTCGTTGGCTGCCCTGTTGGCCACCACGTCTCCAATCTTGTTGATGCCGTCCACGTAGTCGCCGGTTGCACCCTTCATGACCCTGTACGATTGGTAGTCGGGGACTTTGTTCTTGGGCTGCGCGAGAAAGTGGGCGTAAACATTCTTGGCGGTCTGCTCAGGGTCGAAATCCGTCGCTGTAAGATCCAACAGCTTGCCGTCCTTGTCGGCGACGAACTGGTCATGGATCCCTGCGCCGCCGACGAAGTTCAGGAACTGGCTAAAGGTGCATCGCCGGCCGGGCAGGGTGCCTCTGCACACGACCCATTGATCTTTGCCTTTTTTTTGCCTGCATTTATTGTCATTGTCGTCCCAGCTGATGCACTTCCATCCAAGGGTGCGAGCTGCCTCGTCGTTGAGTCCGTCGATTTGGTAGGCGTAGTATAGCCACACGCGCTCCAACGCACCGGCGTAGCCACCGGCCAAGGCCTTGGCCACAAGGAAGAGAGTGCCCAGGAGGAAGTTGACTCGCATCTTTGCTGCTTTGCGTGGGAAGAATTGGAAGAATGGAAACGGCAAAGGATATCTGCGCCCGAGGCTGGAGGAAAACGCATCAGGTGGGAAGCAAGCATGTAGATGTTTTGTGGCAGGACAGGAACAAGCGCCGCCATATTGGCCGTATCGCATCGGCACAAAGGTCGCCGATTGACCACCCCGAGTTGGAAAATGAGGTTGTATAATTACCTTCCCGAAGCAGGCGTAGCCTTGCACAAGCGCGTGCATGGCCCCCAGACAAGGGGTCCAGGATCTAAAATAGCCTCGCCCCCACGGCTTCACCGACGATACCTCAGATAGAAGCTTGTATGTAACTCTGACATGTCACCTAGGTCCAGGGATGCTAGGAAATTTGAGGCGCGAAATGGTTCGTCCTGATGGATAGGACGCCCTTTCCCAGGCCTGTCTGAGACATTTGTCATTGGTGCTTTGGGACGCAAGCTGTGAGCCATTGGTCAGCTAGACACTATCATGGGAGATGTTTTGTTTCTCGACCGAGGCAGTCGTCATGTCTGTGCATGACAAATATGTTTCTCTCTATTCATAACCGCTCATTCTGTTAATGCCTCAGTTTTCCACATGGTGGCACCCACGCTCTCGTTTTCTGCCTGTCAAGAAACGACTCTCCTCTCCATCCCCCCCCCTCTTGGGCTGTCTTATAATTGCATGTGTGTTTTACATGTCATTGCTCTACACTGTTCCCAACCTTGCTTCCCACCACTGGCCGAGGTCCATTAACCCTCTCGCCAGTTCACCATGACAATGTCTCTGTTATCCTACTTTGCATCACTCCTCCTGGTGGTTGGACAAGTAGCACCAGCTGCTGCCGACCAGAATCAAGTTTCCTCAAACGCAGACTTGGATGCGTGGCGTGCGGCCGTCGATCGCACCGCAAAGCCCAAAGCATGTCCCTCGTCGTGCCAGGACGGTGCCTCTGGAGACTCGTCAGAGTGGTTCCTGTTTCCAGACGCAGCCAGCTTGGCAACTTGTAATGAGACCATGTTGCTTGGCTTCAATATCCAAAAGACTGTTGTCGACGGCAGACAAGTACCCGTCACGGGCATCAGAGGATGCAAAGCAGACTACGGCCTGATTTCGGCGGAGAAGAACTCCGCAGCGTGGAAAGACGACATTGCCGCAGTTTGCTCGACACCCAACCACGACATAGTCCAGGCCGATGTCACCATTGGCAAGCCTGCTGGCATTGCCAGTGACGGGAACAAGGTCTCGCTGGACGACCTCCTCTCTGCGGGATACCAGGTCCAGAGCTACCTGAGCACAAAGAAGCCTTCTTGCAAAGAAAATGTCATCGCTTTTGGATACTCTCAATCTACCATTGTCGGTCTGTTCGCCGGCGCCGAGGTATACCAACATGGTGTCCATGCCGGCATCTTGGACCGCTTTTTGCAAGATGCAAAGGCAAAGGGAAGCCCGTCTGACGCAAACATGGTCCAGCTTTGCCCTGAAAAGGGCCGTGGAGCGGACTATGCCGTCGGAATCATTGCAGCCTCTGTCGACAATCTTTCCGTGGTGCAGGAAGTGGTGCAGACATGGGCAGATGGAAGATGCGTGTCCGGAAACGTCGACAACCTCATGACCGTGTCTCTGCGGGTTCCAGCTTCTCCTCGTGGCTCCAACAGCACTGACGTTCAGTCCCCCTCGGCTCAGCCCTCAAAGGAGGCTCACGCCTGGGCCAAGTCGAGGCTCGCCGTGAGGGCGACCTGCAGAACCACGACAGTCCAGTCCGGTGACGGCTGTTATGCCGTTGCGCAGCGATGCGGCATCAGCCAGGCCGACTTGCAAAAGTACAACCCTGCCACCAACTTTTGCAACACGCTCGCGGTTGACCAGACCGTCTGCTGCTCCGCCGGCACGCTGCCCGACCCGATACCTCCTGCCAACTCTGACGGCACGTGCAAGACCGTCTCCGTCGTCGGAGGGGACACGTGCACGTCAGTAGCACAAAAGTGCGGGCTCAAGGCGGCAGACTTCACCAAGCTGCACAGCAGTGAGGCAAACCTTTGCTCGACCTTGGCGGTTGGCCAACGGGTATGCTGCACGTACGGAAAGCTGCCCGACATAACTCCCAAGCCCAACAGCGATGGATCCTGCTTTGTCTACACCATCAAGGCCAATGACGGCTGCGATGCCATTGCCGCCGCCAACGGGCTCACCGCCGACAAGATTGAGGGCTTCAACAGCAAGACATGGGGCTGGAACGGATGCGCACTGCTCTATGTGAACGCGCAGATTTGTCTCAGCACGGGCACGCCTCCTTTCCCGCCGTCCGTCTCCAACGCCGTCTGCGGGCCGCAGGTCCCCGGCACGACGAAGCCCGCGTCGGGAAGCAGTGATGACTGGGCCAATCTCAACCCATGTCCTCTCAACGTCTGCTGCAATAAATGGGGGCAGTGCGGCACTACCGACGACTTCTGTGTCATATCCAAGTCGGCCTCTGGTGCGCCGGGCACGTCGGCGCCAAACACAAACGGATGTAAGCCGCCTCCCATTTCCTTCGTGTCGAGGCTGGAAACGCTGCATTTCTGACAACCGTAATCTAATCTTAGGTATCTCCAACTGCGGCAGGGACATCATCAAAGGCTCGCCCCCGGCCACGACAATGCAGGTTGCGTACTATGAGTCGTGGAACTGGAACCGCCCGTGTCTGAACATGGATGTTGATCAAATCGACACGTCAAAGTATACGCATATTCACTTTTCCTTTGCCAACATCACATCCACCTTTGGCATTGATGTCAGCGGTGTCCAGGACCAGTTTGACACCTTCAAGGCCATGAGCAACGTCAAGAGAATCGTCTCTTTTGGCGGGTGGGACTTCAGTACCAAGCCCGGCACTTTCAATATCCTTCGCGAGGCCACCAAGAGCGCCAACAGAGCTACCTTTCAGAGCAACATTGTTGCCTTTGTCAACCAACATAACCTGGACGGGGTCGATGTTGATTGGGAGTATCCCGGTGTGAGTCGACCATGTCCATTCCTTGTCTTGCTTGCCCTCTGATGCTAACCCGCCCGCAAAGGCGCCCGACATTCCTGATATCCCTGCCGGGGATCCCGCAGCCGGACAAGACTACTATGAAACCCTGGCTGGCCTCAAGGCCATGCTTGGCGGCAGCAAGTCGGTGTCGCTCGCGGCTCCGGCGTCGTACTGGTATCTCAAGGCCTTTCCCATCAAAGAAATGGCCGCCAAGATTGATTACATCATCTACATGACCTACGATCTTCACGGTCAATGGGATTACGGCAACCAATGGACTTCCCCCGGCTGTCCCACGGGCAATTGTCTCCGCTCCCACGTTAACATTACCGAGACCACCGACGCCCTGTCCATGATTACAAAGGCGGGCGTGCCGTCCAACAAGGTCGTGGTGGGCGTCACCAGTTACGGACGTTCCTTCAAGATGGCCCAGGCCGGATGCACGGGGCCAATGTGTCTGTTTACCGGTTCTCCCAGGGCATCCGACGCGGCCAAGGGTCGCTGCACCGACACCAGCGGCTACATCTCCAATGCGGAAATCAACGAAATCATCGACAGTGGTCGCGTCAACAGCCAATGGACCGATGCCGGGTCCAACATTCTGGTTTACAACGACACCGAATGGGTCGCCTACATGGATGATGACACCAAGGCGTCCAGGCAATCTCTGTACGCCTCGTACAACTTTGCCGGAACGACCGACTGGGCCGTGGACCTGCAAGAGTATGTCGAGTAAGTACACATCCATCCAGCCGTGCCGCGTCATTCACTCTCAGCATGCTAATGCCCCGGCAGCGGCTCAGACGACGAGGGCTACGACCCCGACTACGTCGCCTACATTGACCCCCAGTACTACGTCCAGTGCGACTCAAAGTACAACACGCTGGACCAGCTCAAGGACAGAAAGGACAGCATTCCCTTTTACTGCATGGACCAGTACATTGTCGACGTGCAAATCAAAATCATGGAGGACGCGCTGAACAAGTACGACGAGCTCGTGCGCAAGGGATACGACGACAAGTTCAAGACGTACGAGGACTACACGATCCAGCAGGTGCCCGTGCAAATCGACGCCTTCATGGGCAATGGCCACGCCGACGACTTCTTCAAGTGCACCGAGACGAGCTACCAGACATGCTGCTCCAGCTGCCGCTACTCCAACTGCGTCGACAGCTGCAACGACGCGGCAGGCTGCGTCGACGGCCGTGGCACGCGCGACATAACTTGTCCCACCGTCTACCAGGGCGGGCCAGAGGGCATCGACTGGTTCAACACGCGGGTGCCCAACACGACGTACACCCTGGAGGACTCGGACGGCTTCTACAACGCCATCAGCAAGGACTACGGCGTCGAACGGGATTGGATCAGGTTCGGCGACACCGACGTCAAGATTTCAAACGGGTGCCAGTACTCTTCGGATCCCATCGGCTGTGGGAAAAAGCAGGACGACTGGTTCTGGAACTACCCCGAGGCCGCGCCCGACGACCAAATCCACGTCTTCAACCCCAAGGACGCCATCGGCAAATCGTACGACAACTCGAGAGATCTCCTCGCCCGCCTCAAGCTGCTCAACGCCATTGGCAGCCTCGACTCGCAGCTCAACATGGCCGACTTGGTCGACGCGTCCTCCCTCCCCGCCCTGACAATGGCGTCTGCGGTGAGCAGCATGGACAAGGTTGTCCAGGAGGCCGCCGAGATTAAGAAGAAGGAGAGGGAGGAGATGATTGCCAACTTTATCGGCGGCCTCCTCTTCTTCATTCCCTTTGTGGGAGAGGCGCTCGACGCCACCCTGGTTGCCCTCCGCTCTGCCCTGCAGATGATTGAGGTCGCGGGAGAGGCCGGGCTGCTGACCTTGAGCATTGTGCAAGATCCTAGCAATGCCTTCATGTCCGTGTTTAGCACGCTGGCGGGTGCGGGCTTGGGCCGTGGATCGTGGTCATCGGCGGCGGGCAAGCGGAGGGGCATGACGGATGATGATGTCAAGAATCTGGGACCCATCAAGGACGATTTGGCCAAGATTGACGATTTGCGCGGAGGGCTGTGTAGGCTTTGATTTCGGCGCACATGCTGTTGCGATCCCAGCTCGTAGGCTGCATATCGGGCCGGCTGTATGAGCCACCCCGCGGCAGTGTGGCAGCAGACGGAACAATGGTTAGAACTCGGAACGACGCACCAGTAATAATACCTCTGAGTCATTGTTAGTGAGCAGAGGCGTGCTCGCTATAACAAGAGCGTGAGCGCCCGACGTGCTCACCATGGGATCAAGTAATCACTATAGTATATAGGGGGTCCCTAAATTTCTACTTGCCTATAGATGGTGCTATGATTCCTAGTTGGTTCCTAACGTTTTATTTACTATAATTAACTAATTATAGTTTATAGTCTATCACTAGCATGATATTTACCGCTTAGATAAGTAACTGCCCTAGTATATCTGCCAATATAAACCCTTGACCTGGTTATCCATTGGACTAATCCAAGTCGTCACACATGCCGCCTTTGTGCCATGTTGACTTGGGACGAGGCGTGTCCCTTGACGCAGCCAAGGCGGCAGTAAAGTATACGTGTTTTATTAGGCCAAGACACACACGCTAACCAATTATATGCCCCTAAAAGTCAAAATCTGTGGTTTCGCAGTCTCTTTTAGTGTAAATAGATTTCGCGTGTTTAGTCTTAATTGATCAAGTAGTTTGTTAGGCCTACCACGCTAACCAACTATATGCCCCTAAAAGTCAAGATCTGTGGCTTTGTAGTCTCTTTCAGTAGAAATGGATTTATCGTATTCGGTCTAGATCGATCAATTAGTTAGAGAAGTTTGGTGTAGGGAAAGGATTAAGCTTTAAGTTACTTATTCTACTAAAATAGACTAAGTAGTCTGCCGTTCTCTTGTCTTATAATCTATATTATGGTTAGTAGGATTAAGGCTATTATATATATCCCTTGTTACGATACAATCCGCGACAAGTACACTGGAGGCAACACACGTGACCAACACAGCGTATAAATAGTCAACCTTGACCTCCAGATAGATGGAATTAATAAAAGTCTTACACCTAACTGAACTGTACTTACACATTATCTTTTATTACGCATCTGATAAATTCGACCTTGATCATACTTGATTCAACTTCCAGTACGTCAATCTCTACATACCTAGTTATAGGGATTCCGGCACGTAACATCCCTTATATAACTTCAGGCAACTAAACAGAATAGCTATATGAAGCCTAGGCCATAATCTTTAAAGTCCGTTTACACAACCGCCATTGAAAGTAAAAGCCCATGATCCCAATACGCCACTGGTATATGCCTTTTCCAGAATAAAAAACCCCGAACAGTTGAACCCAAGTAAGGAACTTAAATATGCTACCTAATATGGGCGCTTATATGCGTCCCAGGGGAATAAAAACATCAAGGCTATAATTAATAATTAAAGAAATGAACATTATACATGCGTAAAACTCCTTTATTATCTCCTTAACTATGCATAACGTATACATATGGGAGGTATTATAAATCTCCTTGGTAAAAGTTCCTTATTATTAAACAAGAAGACAGCGCACCTACTACCTTTTATACGAAAGCTAGTATGATAACCGCAGACCTGATTCCCCTTCCCTGTTCCTCTGCCCCATCCTCTTCTGGTGTGCGCGGTCTCCTCCACACAATATATAGTCAAGATCAGGCCCAATAAGGTAAAAAAAAACATTAAACACCACGGCAATCTGCCACAAAAAGTGACAACTTTTCCATGAGAGGGCTTCTTGCATTTCAACCGTATTAGAGCAAGGTCCCATCACCGGGCCGCAGCCCAAAGCCGGTATCCAAATTTGAGAAACAGCCTAATTGAATTCATGCATAAATATGCCTAATTATACTCTTCTGTTACGTGACGTAAATGAAAAAAAGGCAAGGACAATGCATGGAATGTGATTATGACAGATTGCGTATTGTTGTTCCTTTTCCACCTAAAGGCTCTCTATATGTCGCACTGGTTGGTTGTATAGGGTCTAACGACCACTAGAAACGTGGCGTGGCCACGCCAATTTTTTAGTGACACTATATATAGGGCCTAAGCTGACCCAAGCTAGCACTGCTGACTAAGCAGGCCACCTACTGACGCTGGTTATACTGCTAAATCTAGCCATTCTGGTACGCAGCACTTACCCAAGTGTCCTAGTCTTTTCGTACACTCACTTGCCTCAGAGGCGGTAAAAAAGGTCATCATGATGGTAATCACTGTACCTACCTATTCCTCCATACTATTTGAGCATAGCGCGGCCGGTGGACAATTCCAAATTCGCCTCCACCAGAGCGTAAGCTTAGTGCATAGTACGCTCAGTGACGTATAATGGGGGGCTCTAGACTGTCACATAAATGTGGGTGAGCCAATAAGATAGATCTCATGACGGTGTTGCTTCATTTGCTCCCAACACGACGCACCAACAGAGGCATTTACCCGTGGCGCTTATTTGTAGATAATTTAAATACTTGCTCTTGCCCATCTCTTGCCCAGTAATTGTTGGTTCATTCAACTCACACCACTGCTTGTTGGCCACATCTACCTGAGTCCGCAAGTCACTCATCACCAAATACCGCATCGCCTCTCATATCTCGCTGCCATGAGCGACGCAAAGCCCATCATTCTGCTCGTGCACGGCGCATGGCATCGGCCTCGCCACTTCCGCACCCTCATCACGACCCTACAGAGCCAAGGCTTCACTGTCATCGCTCCGCCGCTCGCCAGCAGCGGCGACGACGACTCCATAGATACTGCGTCGCACGTTCACGACATGAAACGAGTTCACGACTCAGTTCTCCGGTACATCGATCAAGGAAGGACAGTCGTCGGAGTTGGACACAGCTACGGGGCTGTTGTGCTCGCCGAAGCAATGCTTGGATATACGACGGCTGATCGGGCGGCCCAGGGCCTCACTGGAGGCTTCAAATCTGCAATCTTCGTCTCGCCGGCGCCGGTAGGTGCCAAGGACATTTCGATGCTCGAAGCCGGGAACAACATCTTCATAACTAGCTGGTTCCACGGGGACAATGTAAGTGTGACCTGCCCTCCTGCCTCCACCCAGTCGGCGCGGCCGGACGGCAAGTTGACTGCTTTGCGAACTCAGGACACCAGAATGCCCTTGATCCCGGACAAGGCCATGGACGCATTCTATCACGATGTCGAGCAATCTGTCGCCGACGCAGCCTTTTCCGCCCTCACAAACCAGAGCGTTCTGCCCTTCACCACCCCAATCATCAACACGCCCATCGATATCCATGTCCCCAAGACCTTGGTCATCTGCGACAACGATACCGTTTTTACCAAGGAGCTCCAACTCTTGGTCGCTGACCTCTGGAAGGCTACCCCCGTTCACCTGCCATCCGGCCACTGCCCTTGGTTGAATGATTGCAAGGAAGAGTTGGTCAAGATTATAATAGAGGACGCCAACAAGGCGTAGCGAGTTTACACACATTTCTACAGCATTAAGACCAAGATGTAGCGTACTCTACGGGCGAGCTGGCCACCCCAGACCCTATTATCGACTGGGTGATTAATCGTGGCTTTTTCTTATCCTGTGATGCCAACTACCTGGCACAAAGTGCAACCTGTCGCCTTTCATGTGCATGGTGGAGCGGTCCAAGCAAGCGTATATAGAACCAGCTAGGCGACTATAAGAGGAGAGGCTTGGCGCTAACAATGTTCTATTAATAGAATTTATCCCGTATTATCTACATTTCCCTCACCATACTGGCGGACCTGATCTAAAAACCCATGGTCCAACATTGGTAGCCCTCTTTCCTTCCGTGGCCTCAAGTTCTACCCTGTTTTCAAGCGTCAGCCTGGTTATGTGTTTTGCCTACTGTTCCGCTTGATTGGTAACGAGGTGCTTAACCATGTTGGTCGAAAAACGGACCGCCCCGATGCGCATTTGCGCCACACTCTTTTCCACTCTGGTTAGTTATAGGTCTCTTCGGGCGAATGGGGCGGAAACTAAGCTCTCTTTGGCAAGTTGTCAACCACCCGAGCCAGGTACAGGGGGCAACTTACCGAACAGGAGTGATCAGAATGTAACAATCGGCTTTTTCTCGCAGGTGAAGAAGGAACCTAGTGTTTTATGTTGCTTAAGGTAGTTGAGTCGGGTTGTAAGTGAATTGCGTTGACAAGCATCAAACAGCTGTAAGCTTGGATCATCAGGAGTTACCCCAATCAATGATTAGTTGAATACTTAAATTAATCACTAGAGATCTGAAGTACTTGGCTATCTGGTAATGGCTGTTATTTATATACTACCAATCTCTTTATTTATCATGCCGGATCGTCCTATGATTCTTTCGACCCTCCTGCGAGCCTAAGTGATCGATCCCTTTGATCACCTTGGCCATGTCACGAGACCTATCCCACCTTTTGTTGTGCCCCTCTTTCTTTCAAAGAAGGCACCCTCTGTGCTAGGCATAGGGCACATAGCAAATCTCAGGTCTAGGCAGGGTTAAAATGGCAGAATAGCAGATACGTAGTAAATGCTACATATATGGCTAGTATATAAAAATACATAGTATATTAGTGCGACTAAAAGTTAGGAGACCTATAAGGCTAGTGCTAAAAGGTAACTTATACTGAGCATATGCTGGGCATACGCCGCCTAATACTAGCAATACTAGCAGTAATATAGGCAGTGATGCTAGTAGCAATACTAGTAGCGATACAAGCGGCGATACCAGCAGCGATGCCAGTAGTAATATAAGCAGTAATACTAGTCGCGCTGTGCTGTGCTAGCAGTAATACTACCTGGTAGTAGGCATATCTAGCATATGCAGAGCACCTGCTCCGAATATTCTTAGTATTAACCGCCTACCTAATTAGGCTATAAAAGTGCCCCACCTGGACCTGAGATTTGCTGGAACCCTAGGCATAGCAGGCTGGCATTGTTCTGGCCTCTTGGAGCCTTGGGCGCTCCAGCTCTTAGTCCGTAACAAAACGTCATACTAATCTTTTAGATTATCTAAATAGAGCTCTTAAGATATTGTATCTATATTTCCTAAGGTTATAACTAAAGCTAGAAGAGGGAGTTAGGCTTAAAGTATCTTAAGATAGAAGATTATTTCAAAGTAGCTTTAATTATATAGATGTCCTGTTAGAAGGGCACTTCGGCTACTACGTATTAGTCCAACACAAATCATATTATTGTCAGACGGAGAGCGCCCGATGCCACATCCTTCATGTTGTCTGTCATGCATTGTCGCGGGATGCGTGGTCACGACCTACGGATCATGCCTGGTGTAGTGTCTGAGGAGCCCAACAGGATATCCGACAGATGGTTCGACTTTGCTGATGGTTTTAACAGCCTTCTGGAGCCACGCTCACAATTCTACTGGTCTCACGTCAGGATCTGTAGGTATTTAGAATCATGCCTTTTATGTCTGTTCTCGGCTATATAACATCTAATATTGGACATGTACACCTTTCTTGCGGCTTGCAACGCTTCGATAACTGTTCTCGCCTGCCAGAGGGACTCTAGCACTATTCCAGCAACGACCCGAGTCCTTGCTTCTCAAGGTATCCTCTGACCTGTGCATCTGTGATCTCCCAGAGAGACCTGGCCTGAGCCGCGTCATCCACGACCGGATGCAGCAGGATGGGTTGCCCGGTGGGCTCGAAATAGCCCGCCCGCGCACTGCCGCTATTCGCCTCCCGCGCAGCCTCGGCGGTCGCCGCCCACAGCAAGTGGTATGATCCCTGATCGACGTTGAGCATCCTGCTCTTCGCAAGTGGACGGACCGGTGCAACAAATACGTCGAGGACGTCCCGGCTTAAGACGGATCCAGGGTTCAGCGATATACAGGTCACGGGGACACCCTCGGCGTCGAGGCGTCTCTGCAGCTCCCGCGTGCAGAGGCTGACGGCTAGCTTTGCCATGGCGTAGCGGACCATGTCGACACGGAACAGGAATCGCATAAACATGTTCCATTTGGCGGGGTATTCGAGGTCGCTTCCCGTCAGAGCCTCGACCTTGTCGAACCGGAGAGGGAATCCCGGCGGTACGAAGAGCCGAGCAGCATCGGAGGAGGTCATGACGACGCGGACATCAGATCCCGGCTGGGCGGCGGCGGCCTTTATCATTGGAAGAATACCGTTGGTGAATATAAAGTGCCCGATATAGCTAATGTCCAGGTGTTATTGCCCCATCCGTGTCAAAGGCTGCCGCGGGTACTATTCTCGGGGGGGGGGGGGGGGGGGGCTCCTTACTTGCTCGCCATGTTCATCTCCCATCCCGCCTGGACGGTCTTGTAAGCACCGTGATTCGTTCCTCCTGCATTGTTCACTTATCCAGGTGAATTTGGCCAAGTCAGCGTCTGGTGTCATATCTGGCGAGTGCTCGGATGGTGCATACCGAGTATGTCGATGTGTGTCTCGTCTGTCCTCAGACGTCGGACGGCACTGGCGATGCTGTGCACATCGATGAGGTCCATCTGGATCCACTGGACCTGGTTCTTCCCCAGGCTCGGGAGCAGCTGGGCCAGCTCTGCCAATGCCTTGCTGCCTGTCGTCTCGGACCGTGTGGTGAAGTACACCTTGGCGCCCTTGGAGGCGAGGTGTTTGACGACATGGAGTCCCAGTCCAGAAGCACTGCGATTCATGGCCTGCGTCAGTAAAGAATTCGCCCGGGAGGACAATGACTTGGGATGGAATCGTCCTCGTCACCATCGCCATCATGATTTTGTTCTTGGACGCCGTACCTCCCGCCTGTGACGACGGCAACCTTGCCCTTCAGGCTTGGCATGTCCGTTTCGGGGCTCCAGGGCTTTCCCGACATTTTGACCGTGGCTAGAAGGCGTGTATGAACAGAGGAGGCTTTGCTGGGCCGGTTGTTCCAACTTGGAGCTATGATAGACTGGGCCGCAGTCCTGCATCTCCCGGGGGGTATTTATACTAGTACCTACTCTGTCCACGGTACTATACGCTTCTCTATACCAAATACGCCACAAGGAACTCCGAGACACATCGAGACGTTGCCAGGACTTCATGCGGACCACAGCACCGGGCCAGGTCAATTTTTTTGCATCTAATTACAGAGCTGGTTTCCTCATTAGTAATTACTAACGAGCGGCTAGGCTAACTAGCACGAGGCTGACCCACTCTGATAATCCACCTTGCCTATTTGAGATAATGCTATCGACCGACATCCACTCCGGAGCGGAGTGGGTCAGTTGGGGAATACAATAGGGGATAGGACCTCATGCGCACGGGGGTCAGGTCAATTACAGAGCGTGGGCTTGGCTCTCTTCCTTATTACTAACGAGCGGAACCGGCATGAGATCGACCCACTCTGATAATCTGCCTTGCCTATTCGAGATAATGCTATCGACGACATACCCCAACTCCGGAGCGGAGTGGGTCAGTCGGGAGATAGGGGACACACACATCGCGGAACCCCCACGCCGTCTCTTTCAATATCGCGTGCCCTTGACGATTACTAATATTGAAATGCCGAAATGGTTCTCTCTTCGTATAATCGCGACCGGTATCATTAAGGAATTTCGTCAGCCCTGCTTTCTTAGGCGTATCAAATTGTGTGACCATTTTGTCGGAAGCATCCCAGGCTATGTTAATGTATTAATAGAACATACAAGGCTAGCTTGCTGTAAACTTTCTCATTCTTAATAAAAGGGCTATTACGGACGAATTGGGAAATATGCCTTTTATCGCGAATAGAGAGTGCTGGCGGCCGGCCGCTGCGTGGCGAAGATTTGGCTATTTGGTTGCAATTGGCAGCGACAGATGCTATACGCAGATACAAGCGCAACTCCCTGCTCGGCGGCCTCTCGTCCTGTCATGCCGGAAT
Source organism: Keithomyces neogunnii (assembly GCA_020975405.1). Lineage (NCBI taxonomy): Eukaryota > Fungi > Ascomycota > Sordariomycetes > Hypocreales > Clavicipitaceae > Keithomyces > Keithomyces neogunnii. The sequence continues at coordinate 3,732,370 of JAIOWQ010000002.1, read as the reverse complement.
TAAATGCGGATATAATCCCTGCCCTCTTATGGGGGCTATAGTTGACTCTAGGCGTTTTTAGCTCCGTTTTGGTAGCATTGTGGTTGTTGGAAGATGGAGGGTGTAAACGGAAGGTTACCGCCGGATGACGCCTTAATTATCGTGACTTTGGCGACCCCACTGTAACAGGTGGGTCCATCCTGGTTTTGCGTGCAGAGAGGGAGCTCCAACTTGGAATCACCGCGTCTCTCCACGTCTCACCACATCTCGTACAGGAGCGCTAGGTCGAATGTCCATTCAAGCACCCGATCCGAGTGCCTGACGCTGGCGGGAACGCAGCGACACACCATCCCCTTGCTCCCGACTTGTGCCTGCGCTGCCGCGAAGCCCGAAGCCCGAAGCCCTCGTCTCTACTCGCAGAGGCACTGGCACGAACGTACGACGGATGGGCGGACAGCCAGTCTCTCTCGGGTTCGTCCCCATCTCCCACCCTGACGAGGCCGCCCTATGGCGCGCCCATGTCCGATCTCATGTCGCCCGCGCCCCCCGTGCTAAGCGTGCAAAATGCCCGCGCCTCCCTAGAGGAGCCAAGACGACTGCGGCCCAGGCGCTCAAAGTCGGCGCCGGCCAAGAGGCACACGGGCCCGCCGCCCAGAATCCCATCAGGGCCGTGACCGTCGTGGCTCAGCAAGGAGTCGGCCCTCTGGTGCTATGCCGTCGAGAGATTTCCGGTAGTTTCTCGCGAGCCCTCTCGGATGGCGAGAGCCTTCTCTTCCACTATTGTGAGCAATCCCGCCGTCCGCGTTCGTCCCTCATCCTGGCATGCCACCAACTAATAAAACCTTCCCATATAGTCATCCAGCATGGGCTTGACAGGCGCCCCCCCTCCCAGCCGCACCCGGTCAGCGACGCACAGCACGCTCTGCACAACTCACTGACCAGGGACTGGGTCCAGCGGGCGGCATGCGACATTGCCGCGCTCAACGCGACGCTGCTCATATCCTGTCAGCTCCTGGCCACCAAACATCAGAGCCACGGCCATCGGCTGCTTGCCATCCAGTATCGATCCCTGTGTTTCCGCCAGCTTATATGGGATCTTGGCTCCGGCGTCCCACCGGCCCACGAGCTGGTCTTGGCCAGGATACTGGTCCTGCTTTGCGATTCTGTACGTGGAGAAATACACTAGGAAGCCCTGATGACGACGGAAGTCCGCGTTCGTCCAGGTCACCGGCTGACATGAAACGTCTGTCTAGGCCCTTTCTAAAGATGGCGTTGGCTTTCAGGCCCATAGGCGGGCCGTGCTGAGCATCATCCGCGCGCACAAGGACAAAGGAGGCAACAGCAGCTTTGTGAATGGGATGCTGGAATGGTTCAAGAATATACTGTATTAGGCCCGCGAGTCTGGTTCGCTCATGCATCATGCATCTCTGGATGCGGGGCAATTCTACCGGAGCCGACGAGATTGTCAGCCGAAATGGGCATGCCCACCACCTGCCGTCGCCTCTGACAGTTGACAACTGAATCGGCTGCATGCCAGTCTATAACGGCAAAGGATAGCTAGGTGGGTATCAACAGATCAGAGGGGGATAATTTGCTTCAAGACTCAGTCTTTGCCGTCCTCTAACCCTCTAACCGTAGTGCTTGGTAGTAGGGTCGTGTCCTTGGGTTGTCGTCTGGAAACCCATGACTCGTTCTCACAGCTTCGTTTCCTTGTCAATACCTATGCGAAATCCATGCCTCAGTACGTGGTCTGATGGCGCCGACATGTTGACAAGGTCGCGTTCAGATGCTGATCAAGGACGGCTAATTCGAGGACGGCGTCATGCCGGCCTGTGCTCGCTGCAGCCGGCGAGCGTGTGGCCTTTATGGCAAGCGACGGCAGCTCCGGAAAGTCGGCAACGCGTGACCTGTGCCGTCGTCACGCATCGAAGCCGTCCGCACGAGTGTACGGGTGGCTCGCCTGCTCCTCGATATCCCCAGATTTTGTGCGCCTCCTTGCTGCTCCACGTATTTTCTGCTCGCATCAACTCGATGGACCACCCACACCCTCTGGTCAAGCGCATCGCTCTCCAAACCGCATCCAAAGAAGAATCCGCCCAAGATTTCCACAGATGGACTGAAGTCCGCTGGATACCTGGCCCACCAAAAGGCGTATGGCAAAGAAATTCAAGGGCATACAAGGGCACACATGACACAAATTACAAAGGCCGACTTCTACCCGTGTTTAGCACTGCATTTAAAGCTGCAATAACGAAAAATAACATACAGGGAGCTTTTAGGGGAGTTGTTACGACACGAAACACTGGAGGTGACACACGTGACCAGCACAGCGTATAAATGGTCAAGCTTGACCTCTAGATGAAGAAATTAACAAGAATCTTACACACAACTAAACTACACCTACGTATTGTCTTTTATTACGTATTTAAATTCAACCTTGATTATAACTAATTTAACCTCCAGTACGTCAATCCCTACATACCTAGTTGCAGGGATTCCGGCTCGTAACAGTAACTTTATAGACTAACTATATTAAAAGATACATAGGCCGCTGCTAGGGAAGCTGTCTAATATTAATTAGCAACTATAGATTAGATTACGAAGAGAATATGCGGAATAATATATAGCATGGCGCTCTTACACGCCAAGGTTAAACAACTTTAAGAGGAAAATGCACTACTAAGCAAGCAGCATAGAGTTGGAAAAACTTGATTATGCCAAGGCGGTAGCATAACCATTGCCAAGGTATAAGCTCTTTAGGACCAGAATGGTGTAGAAGAGCAGATAAAGCAAGATCGCCAGACTTGAGATGAAAAGCTTCGGGATAAGATAAAGGGGCGGCGATGTGGTGTGTGCGGCAGGTCCGGTCATGATGCGCAAACTTATTAGATTAATATATATGCATCTAATAGAGAGGATAGCAGTGAGAAATAATTAATTGCCCATTTTGTGGTTGATCTTTTGTGTAATCTTCGCGAAAAGGTAGTTTGGGCGGTGCTGTCGCATGTGGAGTACCGGACGTTATCCGTATTGGCTGCCGCTGAACTTGGGCACAAACCTGCACATGGCAGATTCGTTTTAGTAATACGCACCACCTCGCGTGTGGCAGCTTATTCATTGGAGATGCCGTCTCTTGTACAGTAGTGAACTGATTAATTGGTGGTGCCTTGCCCGGGAATGAGTACGTCTATTCGGGCCCTATCCGCACCCTCCCACACATTTCAAGTGGCAGCGCATGGGAACATTGAATCCTGATATTTTCCAAAGGACCTGCATGGGATGTGGGCCACTGTAGGTTGACGTGGGCCCGACGCTGTCATCCCGGCAAAGCGCAGCTGCAAACGCCCTAGGCTTGTAAGAGCGGCCAGCTTATCTGAACACAAAACCAAGCAGTCAGCTGTGGACGGTTGGCACCTGGCAACTCTCACTTTCACCCTCTCTGCATGGCACGGCGGCGGCAATTTGACCTTTCCTGCCATCGCAATCGCATCACATCTCGACAACACTGGCCGTGGCCACCTCGAATATAACCAAGGCTTCGCAATAGTGTTTGTCGCGGAACAATAGAAGCTCACCCTTTAGGCCCTGGGCAGCCAACCCCGCAACATCCGCAAACGCTGACCTGGTGATTCAAACATGCCCCCTCGTTTGGTGTTCGGTGGCGGAGGCATTGGCGGGACTGAGAAGTCCTTCACCTACTCCTGGGACACCCCAGAGAAGGTGTCGGAGCTTCTCACGGCTCTCAAGCGAATTGACATCTCGGAGATTGACGCTGGGGCGTCATATCCTCCCACTCACCCATGGAACGCCGAGACACTGCTCGGCCAAGCGCAGGCAGCCAAGCCTGAAGGTGGAAGCTTCATGATCGGCTCCAAGGTCGCTGTGCACATGCCCGGGAAGAAGCACACTGACGCGAACATTGAGGACAGCCTCAACAAGACCCTGGGCCTGTTCGGCGTGGATAAAATTTACATCCTCGGCACGCATGGGCAAGATGATGCAACACCTACGGAGGAGACTGCAGCGGCCTTTGACCGACAGTTTCGCGCCGGGAAATTCGAAAAGGTATGTCATTTGCGACATGATGCGCTCGTGCGTGTCCAAGTGCACATGAGCCCAAGAGGTCCGAAGTGAGGAGATTGTCCTAACAGACTCGTTAGCTCGCCCTGTCCAATTACAGCGTCGAACATTTGGCCAAGTATTTCGCAATCTGCGAAGAGAACAACTACGTCAAACCTAGTGTCGTGGAGGACCACTACAGCCCTCTTTCTCGAGAGGTGGAAAAGGACCTGATTCCCCTGCTGCGGAAGCACAACTGTGCCTTTTATGGCTTCAGTCCCTTGGCTGGAGGATTTCTTACCGGCAAAGTGACGCAGGCTCACGACTCGGGAGACAGCAGCAACCTCGAGCGCACCCGCTGGAAGGGAGAAAGCGCGCATCCTTACTACGCCCCAGCTTTTGATAAGCCAGCCATGCACGCGGCAGTTCGGCACCTGAAGGAAGTTTGCGACGCAGCCTCGCCGCCGTTGACTCTGGCCGAGGCTTCGCTGCGGTGGATGATGAATCATTCGGCGTTGCAAGATGGGGATGGAATTATTTTGGGAGCAACAAAGATTCACCAGCTTGAGGCGAATGTCAGCGAAGCTCGGCGCGGGCCCCTGCCCAGGGAGGTTCTTGAAGCCGTCGAAGGTTTATCGATCTTTGTAGAGGAAAAGGAAAAGGATTATGCATCTTAAACGTCGAGTTTGACCCGACACTTGTTCACTGGTCCTGGAATCCCAGAATACTTGTTTCGAAGAAGATGTACCGTCTTTTTTAAAATACAAGGCAAAATTTTCTAAATCAGTCCGTCTCTCGTCATAATCCCAGCCAATTCTAATGGTCATTTACAAGCGTCATTAAGGCTTTAACTCTTCAGTGGGAGGATGAGCTGCTAGTCCAGAAGGTACGCTAAGTTACTGTATTGTGAAGTTTCACGTTATAAGACTCATTGTTAACTAAGCTTCTTGACAAATCATTGTTCTTTTTTCATTGTCCTTATTACAGATTATTTTCTGCAGCTGTTTTTAATAACACATGTGCATAGTGAGTGGCCCACCCAGCACCACAGATGCATGCTTGCTCCTTGCATGTCAAATATCTCGACCAAAAATTACAGATCCCATCTCTAAAGAAAGCCAGTTACTCTTGGGTATTGACTTAAGCAAGATCTAAAATTAAGCTTCCAGGCCGCCGCAATGATCTATAATGTCTCTAAAAAACACTCTAGTAACGACTGTAAAGGGCTGAGCACTCTCGCCGTTATCCGCAACGTTGTCACTGGTAACCCCGGCAACAAGCGAGATTGGCAAAAGCAACCTCACAAGCCTAAAAGATCTCTTTGAGCCCTTGCTTCCTTGATCTCTTGTTCTTTTACTCCTTGGCTTTGGATTTTCGTTGCAATCACCTAGCCAGTTGTCCATATACTCGCTTAGACCGTTACAACAACCTTATTAGATGGTAGATAAAGGCTACCATGCCTAGAAGAACGCCCTATTATAGCTTAGATTCCATATAAAATAAGAATAATAACCCTAATTAGACATTTCTAACTATTTAATTAACTCTAAATACCAAGGGAAATTTATTTCTACCAAGGAAATTATAAAACTATAGATATTAACTTTTAGGGGCATATAGTTGGTTAATGTGTGTGTTTAGGCCGAACAAAATGTCACTAGACATTACTCAAAGATATTAGACATGCATAGCATTCAGAGGTAACAGAACAGGCTGGGGCCGGCGGGTGTTTCTGGACGGGCGCCTAAAAATGCGTTGCTACACAAGATGAGAATTAACGTATTAGACCTTATTGAAGATTTAAGAGGTAACGTAGTCCAAAAACAATCCCGACAGTCTCTCGATGAGTGAGGTTAACATTGTTGCTGTGATTTGAGCGGATTGACGAGCTTCGCGTGCATGATGATTATCGAATGAGACACGGCCAAATCGGATGATTACTCTCTCGAGCTCCGGCTCGCGGGGATCACTCGACCCAACCTTTTGTACAGCCCTTTCAGTTTCAAGTCAATCTTGGAAGTAGTCTGAGAGGCGCTGTTTGCCCCATCAGACAAAGTGCCCTTGCCGCCAGCCACCCGCGCCACCCGCGCCACAATGACGCCACCTGCCAGAGCCCCAGACCACTTCGCAGACTCATACTCTTGACTTCAGTCTCCTCGTCAACCGATGCCCTTGTTCCCCCTTGACACTCTGCTCCCCTTACTGGCTTCACATTTCATAAATCCTCGCCTATTCAGGTCCGTTATTGCGCTCTGATCGAGTCAGCTTGCGTGAGGAACGCCCGCTCCAACCAGCCGCGCGCCTACCGACCTACGCAACAGCCAGCCAGCCTACTCTGTATTACATGCCTTTCTTAAATAGCTTCTTGCACGTTCCTAACTCACGCAGTAGTGGGGTGACCTGGACTTGCAACCTGATTTCTTCACATCGCAACGCATAGCTGCTGTCTAGGCTTGGCTTGCTGGGCAACAGCCGTCAAGCGTTTCAGCAGTATGGCTGCTCCCCATGACTATCGTCAAGACTCTCTCCAGGGATTCGTGAACCTGTCGTCAAGCCCACCTCTCGCAGACAATGTCCGCAACCAAGCCGATGAGCGCTTTCATCAGATTGTTGACTACTTCCACAACAGAAATCCTGACTCCAACGGCAAATATAATCGACCGAAACTAGTTGGGCTGTTCTATCAGTATGTCACATCACCAAAGTCTAAAGATGACGTCTTGCGGGCGTTCTTTCACGCGATGGAGCTGCCGATGGTGGGATGCGGTGTTAACTTCTCAGATGAGGAGGCTTTGCTCTCACGTCTCAATGGATTTGCAGATTACTTGGTCAATAACTTCTTCATGCCGTGTACGTCCAAGATGAATCCTGCTAGGTAACTATCTAACTGTATAAAGTACGAGCGGTAGCTGTAAAAACGCCCCAGCCAACGCCTCATTATCGCTCAGCAACTCTGCGATCGAGTAGTCGAGACTTTGTTGGAACACTGGAACGGCTGTCAACCCTCCGAGGCGACTGTTTAATTCGAGAGAGGCATCGTTGTGTTATCTCGCGTGCTTTCGATATAACCAAGACAAGAGAACGAGAAACGCTAGAGGGGCAGACACTAGACGATGATGGTCAACCAATCGAAGACGACAACGCCGACTATTTAGAGGTCGCGCATATTCTACCACATTCATTGGTCCATATTGGATCAGAATCCGAAGAGCTGGTATGTTATTTTCCTTGTTTTTATATCAATACATGTCTTTCTAACTCTTTCTTTTACTTCATTTCTGTCTCCTGACGTTATTCTTCCAATTCCATCTTTACAGAATTACTACAAAATACTAATCAATATTGGTTAGAGCGAATCAAGGAAAACAGCTCTACAGATTCTTAACATGTTTGATAATGATGTTGCTCATCTTATCAATGGCGTGGAGATTGACAGACCAAGAAACGCTTTAACGCTTACACTTAGCTTACATCGAGCCTTTGGCAACTTTGATGTTTACCTTTCGCCTGTTTCTGGCCGTGCGCATACCTACAAGATCGAAACGTTTCTACCTACTGGATTCCAAAGAGTCTTGCCTGTGACCAGAGAGCTATACCTGACTGCAGATCGAAACATTGAGCCGCCGTCGCCACGCCTCCTTGCCATTCACAGCGCTATTGCGCATATCTTGCATTTATCGGGGGCGGGAGACTATATTGATGGGGTTATTCGCAGCATGGATGAACAGATAGCGAGGTATGATGGATCAACAGAATTGGGACAACTTGTGCAATTGCGAATGAATAGATGGCTCGCCAACGGCGTTAATATGTAGGGTGACTTGTTTGTAGCACCACAAACTACAAGTGTTTGGTTAGGCGTATAATGTATGCAAAGTGAATTTTGTTTAGGCGTTGGGTACCAGGAATGATGCTGAGCTACAATGACTTTGCGCACTGATAACATGGGCAGGGACGCCTTTCAACCCGGGCACATGGCAAATGTCAGGTCCAGCTCATCTCATCTCAGGTCTAGGTAGGGCTAAAAAATGGCAGAATAGCAGATGCGTGGCATATGCTAGGCATATATATAGTATATATAAATTATATAGTATATTAGGATAAGTAAAAGTTAAGAGACTTATAAGGCTAGTACTAATAGGTAACTTATAGTGAGCATATGCCCAGCATATGCCCCCTAATACTAGTAATACCAGCAGCGATACCACAGTAATACTACAGTGCCGCGTCAAAAGTCTGTCAAAAGCCCACTTTTTCACCACAACCCGACATTCTCGGTAGAAATAAAAATCAACATTGAACGCGTAAAAAGGCAGCTATAGAGCTGGTTCTTGATTTTCTATATAGATATGTGACTGGAATTTAATAGGAAGTATACCAGCCCTTCGCTTTTTTACAGGCCTCTAGCCGGCGCGGCATTGATTGAATCAGGTCATGTATTTGCTCCTGCGGAATTGCTGCCCACGCCTTTTAAAGGCATTCAATGAATTCTGCAATACAGGCTTTATTTCTTCATAATCCTGAGAGTTCAGGGAACATTTTATAAAGCCTGTCTTTTAAACTACGCCATACATGTTCAATTGGGTTAAGATCTGGGCTATGACTAGGCTAGTCAATCCATTGAACCTTATAGGCTAGTAGGAAGGTTGTTGTTGCCTTGCATGTATAAATACGAGCATTATCCTGTTGAAAATAACGTGTTTCGGAGTAATTTGGAAGTAAACCTTCCTCTAAAGCCAACATATAGCTATTTACAGTATACCTATTCCTCTTGGCGTCATTATCTCGTTGTATGATGACCAGCGGGCTTCGGCCTTTAGCCCAAATAGCTGCCCAGAGCATTATACTGATAGTTGGTTTAACATGACTTGTTAAATTAACATATTTTGGATCATAGGCCTTATGAGTAAATCGCCATACCTATGCAGTTGAATTTAAAGCGCCGTTCTAGACTATACATTCATCAGAAAATATGACCTTTAGGGCGGGAATTAGTTAGGGAATAAGGGCCTTTAGTTAACTATACATACCTGTACTAATTCATGCTCTCTACCTTCCTAATTTTCTGTAAATGAAAGTCGTTCTTCTGCTGCTTCTGGTGATAGAAAAATTCTTTTCTTTGCTTTCCATTTGCGCAAGTTCTCGGCCTTTAAAGCTCAATAGATAGTTAACTCGCTTACTAGGAGCCCTAGCTCTTCCACAAGCTGTTTTCTTGTAATCCGGTGATCTAGACGGACTTTACGAACAATTATACGAATATCCCTATCAGAGAGACTCTTTAGCCGTCCAGATCGAGGGCTTGAATTAACAGAGCCGGTTTCCTTAAAGCGTTGAATAATACGCGTCATAGAGCCCGGTGACACGGAAAATCGGCGCGCAACAGCGCTCTTTCTTTCGCCTGCAATAACAGCAGAAATAATAGCTGCACGAGATTCGGGATTAATTTCTTGATTAGGCTGACGATTTCCGGAAATAATAGTGCCAAAGGCACGTAATTTGGAGCCCATTTGAGCAAGTTGTGTAAATTTGAAGAAAAGGTTGAATTTGGGCGCGTTTGAAAGAAAAGGCCGCGACGCGACGATGTGGGGTTTTTTTGACAGACTTTTGACGCGGCACTGTACCTAGGTAGTAGCATATACTAGGACTGCATATGCCTAGCGTCTTTATGCAGAGTACTTGCTTCTGTATTGACCGCCTACCTAATTAGGCGATACAAGTGCCCCACCTGGACCAACACGAACCAAGACATGTCACTTCTCCTACTCCAAACATTTCCATGATTGAGACGCTACATTGTCAGCCAGCTCACGAGCCTCCAAAATGAATCATCTGCAAGGCCGCACGAATCATCAATTCGATCCTTTCGAACCACATCCTGGGCTGGATGATGTGGATACTGGCCACCAGAACACCGACTGGAAAAACAACAGCGATCCGTTCGGCCTCTATGCTGCCAAAGGCTTGCCGCCGCCGAGGATCATGTTGCCCGCCGATGTTCGCCGTCAAGCGGAGGAGAACACTGACCAGATCTTCAGACACTTCAGCTTGCTCAAGGCGATTGTTGATCGTCACGAGGCCAAGATTCAGAAGCGTTGGGAAAAGAAGACAAGGACCCAGCGATTGAAGATCCTGCTAGAGGCTTGGCCTGATATGCCGACTACTCATCGTCCCGAATTCGCAGCCTTTCGCAAGCACCCGACCCGGTTGCACGAGGCGGCAACTCACCAGCGTGGCTCCTTCACATGGCCCTACATCAACCAAGAAGATCTGGCCAAGCCAAGGACGCTGCCGTTGCTGCTCAATGCGAGAGCGAGAAACCATCCAAGCGTCTTTGCCGCTGCGGATGGCGACGCCATGCATTTGGGTAGAGTTTCCATGGTCCTTGTTCCCATATTCCTCAACACCTACGTCATGACAATGAACGGCATGACGAAGCAGGGTGAGTATGGCCGACTGATGAGCTGGGACGAGCATGAAGACGCCTTTGATTGGATGCACAAGCGTCAACAGTTTCTCCCCGGAGAGGGACTTGCTATTCTGGAAGCCCAGAGTCGGCTCCTGGAGTTTCTTGTTTGCTGCTGCCGGCAGATACTTCATGAGATTCCACCCGAGGAACTGACCAGCGACGTCTATCCGATTGAAGAGGAAATGTCACTCAAAAGCAACGATGATGCCACTGGTCTCACATCGTTGGCCACTCTGGCAGACGAGGCGCCTTACAGAGTCCCCGCAAAGCTCGACCTGGAGAAGATCGAGTCGCTGCTTGCTGCTAGGGCTTCACACGCTGAAGAACACGTCTGGGCTTTGCGTGAAGATCCAAGCTACTTTGCAGACCAGCTCCTAGAAGCCAGGGAACATCGACAGGAGATGCTCAAGGACGTTGATGGCAACGCTCATCCTACCTTGAAATTTCCCCGTGAGAAGAATTTGTGGGCTAGGGTTATTGGCAGCGTAATCGTTGAAGCGAGTTTTCAGCTGGACATGTTCTCGCAGCTCCAGGACCAAGCCTGCGAGCTGAAGGCCCTCCAAAAGAAGTACGCATCGGAAATATTACCTTTGAAAGACCTTCCCGAGGAGTATCTGGCAGCCCTGCTCAAATTTCGCCATTACCTCAACCAGTTGGCCAAGGGCCCTCTTAACCAGCTCAAGACGGCCCTTGTTGCTTCACCCCCAATGAGGAACTTTTTTGTTCGAGCCGTGCCGGAGTCGCCGAGCTCGTCCAAGATTAGCGTCATGCAGAAGCCTGGTGTCAGGATGGATAAGACGACGGAGCATTTACTGTGGTTGCTACGGACCCTTTGGGAAGACGGTCACAATCTGTTTCTCTGCCGCTTGCCTGCCGTCGTCGACGAGCTTGAGAGGCTGATCCAGACAGACCAAAAGGCCCGGGATCTCATCTCTCCATACATCGCCTTTCTAATCAGCGAGCTCTCCATCATTGGCGAGTGCTTGAGGCAACTCCAGATCTACCAGCCCTGGGCCAACGGGTTCGAGAATGCCCTAGTCGACAGAGAGGATGGTATCAAGAGAGAATTCGCGTCCCGAACCAAGGGCGTGGGTCGAATTCTAGAGGCACTCCGCGACGAGCATGTCGTCAAGCTGGTCGCATTTGGGGACCCTTCGGATAACAAGTTTGACTATCCTGTGGGCAGGCGACGAAATATGGCCAATGTCGAGAAACTGCGGGCGGCTGAGGCTCATTTGGACGTCTTCTGGGCCAAGATTGACGAGCTACTCTACTCCAAAGCTGGAGGTCTGGATGGCACAGCTCTGAAGCAACTACTCTCAAAAGGTTGGCCACTTCAGCGCACGCCGCCGTGGATTGAACCAGCGACCAAAAAAGCCGATGAGGGCAGCACGGTCTCCCAGCCCGACCTTGATGCGCCCACGAAGCCATTCTCCATCTTGTTTATTGGTCCCGAGGCACCCTCTGCCAAGAAAGAAGTGCTGACAGGAGGATCCGTGAAGGCTAAAATCAAGTCTCGCGGGACACTCATCACCTCGGCAGAAAACAACGTAGACGTCGCGCCAGGCCCTGCCCATGTTCAAGCGAGCCTCCCACAACAATTCTTAGTAGACTCCCGCGCTCTAAAAGTCTTCCGCATCGTCTTCTTCGATCCGGCTGCCAACACCACCGCGGGCGAAGTTGCCTGGAATGACTTCCTGCATGCCATGAGCTCCGTCGGATTTGGGGCACAAAAGTTGTACGGATCCGTATGGCATTTTCAACCGAACACCAAGCTGCGCGTTGAGAGAAGCATTCAATTTCATGAACCCCACCCTAGGGGCAAGATTCCATTCTTGATCGCGCGGCGGCATGGGCGCAGGCTGAATCGGGCTTATGGATGGTCTGTAGCCATGTTTGCGCTGAGGGACAAGGGGGCCTAGAACTTTGGTGGTCATCAAAGACTCATGCCAAGGACTCGAAACTGTTGGAAGAGTGGCTGCTCGGAGTGCCTGGACTCGCGCCTGGCACAAGTTTTCAGCTCCAAGTTTGTCAGCAGCAACTTCGGAGGAACGATACGGGAGGTTTGTCTGGAGACGCAGGCCTGGAAATCTGGACGTTCATAGTTATATTTGTTGACAATTCGCACCCGGGGATTCTGCTTCTCCTGTCGTCACGCTTTTCTCCTTTTCGTTGGCCCTGTCTCTTGGCAGACAGATCGGCACACGCAACATGGTTCAGTCGCCAAACTTTTGTTACACATGCGTCTTCTGCTCTCTGATGCCATGCCGCAAATAATCCACCGAAAGCGGCTCTTTGGGTTGGCTATACTTGCTTCAACTACCGTTACAGAGATGGTACCTCCTGTTTTGCTTCTTACTCTAGTGACCTCCATAGAGTCGTTCACTTGAAAGTTGCGCGCAGAGAAGGCGGCTTGAGCTCAATGAAGGGAAACAAATTCTCCAGCAGCGCGAAATCGAATAGTCTGATGAAGTTTACACTTGGTATCAGGACAAGTTCTCATCTGAGAAGCTGTACGCCTTCATGGAGAACCAGCTTCGCACCATAGCCCATGACATTCACCAAATGGCGCTCGACCTCGCTCGTCTTGCTGAGCGCGCTTTCCAGTACGAGCGGCCTACTAGGTCATCCGGTGGCTGGTCATCCGGTGGCACTGGCAGCAGCATCATGGCCGGTGCCGGTAGGGGCAGGGGCACGTCAAGCTCTTGTTGAGTCCCGACGGATATTGGCGGCCTGGCGATAGTGGTGGCCTATTTGCTTCCCGGCGCTTGGCCATGGATCTCAGGCGCATGCAGATGGATTACATGGAGAGGCCATCCTTTGATTACCAGATCAGCAAGACGGTTTGTTTGCGGCAGATGGGTCCCATTACGCTCACTTGTCTGCAGGAGACAGGCACAAGCACGTTTGAGGTTCCAGAGCTTTACTTGGACATGGACTTTCCCAGACATTACATGCGACGCCGAGCGTGGCCGTGCCCGTCCCAGCGATTGGTCCCTTGGCCAGCATTGCTGCCTCGCTCACTCCGACTTGTCACAAGTATCGTGTCAGCGATGTTGTCAAGGACAACGGGTGACGAATCCGGCGATGCTTCGCAGTTCAGGACGGATCAAACGCCGATCAACGCGATAGTGGTAAGCTGTGCATCTCAAAATCTTGGCTGACTTGTGAACCCATCTTGCACTGCTTCTGTTGGCATATGAATTACACTTGCTATATGTGGGTAGGCCTATTCTGGCGGGTCTAAATGCAAATCGTGCCGAAGCTCATTTGCAGCTGGTCCGAGACTCCGAGGTAGTTCTCGAGGCTCCTCTTTCGGCTCGTCTTGTGGCTCGTCTTGTACGGACCCGCGCTTCTTATTAGCTCGCGGGGTCCACCGTATGCTTACGTGGCAAGCCGTGGGGGTCCAAGAACAGAAGCAGATGAAGCCGCTCATTTTAGCCTTGTTGATCATCACTCACCCAACCTATGAACCTGTACCATTGCCTCCAATCATCCTAATCTCATAATGCCACTCCAGGTTGGTATCGTCGGCGCGGGAATCGGTGGCCTCAGTGTCGCCATCGCCTTGCGTCGCGCCGGTGCTCACGTCGAGGTAAAACAATTGTCGGCTCCCTCGCAATATTCCGTGTTGACACTCAGCCCAAGATGTACGAGAAATCTCACTTTCAAAACGAGGTCGGCGCCGCCATTACTATCACGCCCAATGGCATGCGCGTCCTCGAGCGCTGGAACTTTGATGAGAAGACTGCTCAGGCCGTGGAGGCAGAGCAGATGCGCATGGTGGACTCTAATTCTCTACAGAATCTTGTGGTTGAGTCGTTTCGAGACGTCGCCGGTGACTACAAGGCCAAGTTCATGTTCTTCCACCGTGCCGATCTTCATGCGGCGTTGAGAGAGACGGCAGAGGCGCAGGAGTCGCAGCCGGGCGCTCCGGTCACAATCCACAATGGGAGACCGGTCGCGGCCGTGAATTGCGAGGGCGGCACCATCACCCTGGAGGATGGTACTGTCGTTGAGAAAGATGTCATTGTGATTGCCGATGGCATCCGAGTGAGTCGTGGTGGCGGCAACCTGTGATGAATGATGCACACCATCTGACATGTTGTAGACGCAATTCATTAGCAACTTTACCGGCGGCGAGAATCCGTTGGAAGACACAGGATCCTCCTTCTACAGATGCCTTATCCCAATGGATGAGATCGACAAGGATGCCGAGCTTGGCGCCCTCTGGCATGGCCAGGGTCCCGGCTTCTGGGTCCCGTTTGATCTATCCAGCGATTTCTACCTCGTGTCGTATCCCTGCCGGAACGGCACCATGATGAACATTGCCATGAGACACAAGACGCACGAGAAGAACGAAGATGCTCATGACTGGAACACGGCGACGCCGTTGGACGATGTGTTGGACATGGTCAAGGGGCGCAATCCGCTTCTGGAAAGACTCATCAAGAAGACGTCGAGCGTCTCGGTCCACAAGATCCTCCGCCGAGAGCCTCTCGAACAGTACTCTCGCGGGCGCGCGGTCATTATCGGCGATGCAGCCCATCCCATCCAGCCAACACACGGTAGGCGGCACGTCCACTGCCTTCTGTCACTGTATTAGCCATCTAACCTCGTTTGCAGCACAGGGCGCTGTTCTCGCCATGGAAGAAGCAGCGGCCCTCGGAGTCTTGTTCAAAGACGTCGAGGCATCGGCCGACGTGGTCCAACGCCTGAGCCTGTACAATGAGCTCATGAAGCGGCGTCTCAACGTATCGCAGCTCCTGTCCGATGCCACGCCCGGCCTTCCAAGCGAGTTTAGGGATCGTGCGGAGAGTCTTTGGGATGGGGAGGTGTACCCGGTCACAGCGATGAACTTTAGCAAGCCTGTTCGCGACTTTTTTTACTCGTACGATGTATATGCCGAAGCCGAGAAATTTATGCAGGCCGCATAGATTAGATCCGTTTCATTTAATGACATGTATCCATGTCTTGCGGTAGCGGGACTTTGTCATGGCTTGTCTGGAGTGCTGGGGGCCGTTGGGTACACGTCATCTCCAGATCTGTTGCGGCTTTGGAGGCCCCATCATTTGCTGGAACCCCTGGAAACCCCAGTGGCTACCCCGCCCATCGGAAAGCGGCCCGCCAATAGCCGCCACTGCCCACCGATCTTGATAAGCGCCAGTGGCTTGAGAATTCCACCTCAGATCCCTTCTCCATCTCCCAGCCTAAGATGAAAGCATTTTCAAGGCTTATCCTGAGACGTCAGCGTCCTCGAGTCCAACTTCTCTCCGACTTGCATCTCGAGGTCGGCCAACAGTACTTGTCCTACACGTTCCCTGCGTCCGCCCCATTCCTGCTCCTGGGTGGAGATGTCGGACGGCTTATCGACTACGATGGATACCTAAAGTTTCTTGAAGCACAGGTGGCCCGGTATGAAAAGGTCTTTTTGGTGTTGGGCAACCACGAGTTCTACGGTCTAGACTACCACTCAGGGCTTGAGAAGGCGCGACAGCTTGTGGAAGAAGCCTCGCTTGCCAATGGCCTTGTCCTCCTGCACAAAACCCGATGGGATGACTCAAACTCTGCACTGACAATTATCGGCTGCACGCTCTGGTCCGCCATCCCGGAGGAGGCATCCATCCTTGTCAAGTCAAAGATTAACGACTTTAAGAAGATAGACGGGTGGACCACTAAGAAACACAACGAAATCCACGCCATCGAGGCTGCATGGCTGCGCGGCCAAGTCGCTCAAGTGGCCGGGGAGCAGGGCGCTAAACGGCAGCTCCTAGTAGCAACACACCATGCGCCTTGCATAGAAGGCACTTCCCGGCCTGGGGATTCTAGCAACCCCTGGACGCCCGCCTTTGCGACCAATCTCCTCGACCAAGGAGGCTGGGACGGCATCAAGACATGGGCGTTCGGCCATACGCATTACTCGACAGATTTTGTGCGCAACGGCGTCAGGCTGGTGGCTAACCAACGCGGATACGTATTGCCGGGCGCGACACAGAAGCTGGAGAATAAGAAGCCGTCCGGGAACGCTCACGATTTTGATCCTGGAATGGCCATTGCATTATAGCCTTGCAGGTTTCTTTGGAAGGGAACAAGGAGAATCTTTCGGGGCGTTGGATGTCGGAATGGCAACGGGTAATACGTGATAAAATATGACGGAAACGTGAGCCTGATTGAGGGCGAGAATATGATGCTGATTGGGAATTGCTGTCAGTTCAAGTTGCAGAGGTATACGCCTTGCATGCCGCAGAAATGAATCGGGCGACAATGTCAATTACACTGCCGTGGAAAGAATTATCGGGCTCAACACCATATAGAATGGCTGTAGCTCAGCAAAACATTCTGCAGTCGCTGAGAAACTCAGGCTGTATCTGAATACGTTGCGGAACATGCCCAGGTTATTTCAGATGCATTAGCAGGCGGCCTTTGGACAGTTGATGGTGGTTTTTGAGCTCTACAGGCAGCGGGCTTTTTGACTCAAAGTCCGTTTAGCCCGGGCCTTTAACAGCGGCCTGAATCAAAAGGCCGCACTTGACCGTCGTGGCTCCCTCATTCTGTGCGGTCACAAGCCAATATTGACGCATGGAGACGAGCGCTTCCCGGATTCTGCATTTATGTCGGGATTCCGGCCGCTTACCAAGTCGACTAGCATGCGCTCCAGGACAAACTTGGGCAGCAGCTTTGTGCTCTCGAATTGTAGCGCATGAGGCCAATAACCTGCCACGACATGCTCCCAGCCAAATGGTGGCAGTGGCCCATTTGTGCGAGCGAGCCGATGTTGATAACGAGACCAGGACTGTTGCGCTGTAGAAGCCGAATGGCTTGCCTCGGAAGAAGCGTCGGCAACGTTATATATACGCTTGTATCAGTGAGCAGGCGACTTGCGCTCAGCTTGTCGAGTGTATTGGCCTAGATTCATGCCTGTGGATCTCGCATTGGTGAGTAAAACAGTGAGGTTAGTGTCACACATCTTTGCGCTCCAGTCTTTGAAAGCCGTAGCCCATGTTTCTTGACCAGTTTGGCATGCATCAATAACGAGAATGCGAAGGCTGCGCCCACGGTACAAACCCGACAGACTTGACTCAAGTCGCTCTAGTTTGCCTTGTGTGCAAACTGCTCTCCAATGATGCCATTGGCTTCTGTGACTAGAGACCAAGCAGGATAACATGCGTCTTGCGGAGACGGCGCTTAAGCGCGCATGGCTTTTATATAGCCGTGCAAGAGAAGCAAAGCAATATGAGGGATAAATTCGAGGCAGGAGGTGATACCAATAGTGCTAATTGCGACAAATAATGGTCATGAGCGACAGTTAAACATTTAGCACAGTTGTCTTTGTGAGATGAGAGGGAAAGCGACAACAGCTCAGGTCGATATCTATACACAATGAATCAGGGTAAATGGTTCTTGAAACCATGTATAAAAGTGTCTTTGCATCCTCTAACCTAATTGGTAGTAAACAATGCCAGAAAGGGCTTCTCTTTTCCGTGTCGGCCAATGAAGCGCTCCGGGTCAAACTCCTCGGCTGTGGGTCCCAGAGCTGTGGGGCGTTTGCAGGTACTGTATATCGGCATTGCGGGTTTGGCACCGCGTCATTCTGGCTGGGCCTTTTCTCCTAGTTCCTTAGTTTCTGAGTTGATGGTTGAATAATCATCAAGATTTGGCGCTTGTAGCTTATGCCCCACCCTTGCCGCGTTCCGCCCCACCAGGCTTTATTTTTACTGCGGAGCTGCCTCATCTCTCGGGTTTCTCGCAGCCTCCGAGGCCGACCTCACGGGTATCCCAACCAGCATTGACCAGGGCACGGATTTCGTGCAAAAGAGCCGCATGGGCAGCTTGAGAATTGGACCATCTCTGCACACGCGGCTACCTTGCCATGGACGTCTTCAATCTAGCCGGGATCGACACCACACGCCGTAGTCGCCCGGCTAGGACAGACAATAGGTTGCGGCCGACAATGCCACGGGGGTCAATTGAGCAAGAGCTGACTTGCCAACACAATTTCGTCCGGCAAAGCGGCACACGGCAACACGCCCCTGACATTCTTGCAGCCACCATTGGTTGAAATTGGATGCGAGCATTTCATCCACTACCGCCTTGTTCTATCCGCGACCTTTCCTCTGCTCGAGCCCTCGTCTGATCTGTTCGAGCATTTGCGTGGGGCTGAAAATACTGTCTGGCTCTCCGAATTTCCCTCTATTCTTGCATGAATTCTCAAAAATAAGAGGCTAGAATGAGAGGTCGGGGAAAATGAACCCTTCAGCTCGAGGAACCATTCTGTCTCCAAGTATTACTTGCTGTTTTCACCAAGCTTCTAGACTCTAGTGGAAATGCTTGGCCATAAAATGGGATTTATTCTCAGCCCCCGCGGAACCAGGGTATTCCAAATAACCAACAGGTGCTTGCATCGCTGAAGAAATTAGATGGCGAATGATTGCTCTCTGCAAGGGGTAATTGTTGAAAGAACAAAATGCGCTGATGGAGTTGATGGCAGAACGAGCCTCTTGTTGGCTCGGCAGTTGCACCAATACTCCCGCAAACATACAGCCAGACTGTGCTGAATATGGAGTTTATTTCCATTGGGTTAACAACACCCAACACACCCCCTGCACGGAGACTTTGACTCCCGAACACGGAACTTGACGGGTGTAGATTTGTGGGCGCGCGGAAAGATTCGACGAGGTGGAAAAGAAGAACAAAACCGCTCCAAGTACAAGAAGGTGAATTCTGCCTCCATCAGACCGACATTCCTCTGCAGTGCAAATTCTCTCTACCGCACCGAGTAGGCACTTATTTCTAGCGCACACGCCCGGTTTGGCCTGGTTTCTGCTCGGATACGTGGATACGTGACGGCACGCGTCCCTCTCCGAAGCAGCAGTTTGCCAGATCAACAGGCTGATATGGCACAGCCGTCAGCATCCGCCGAGCATTCGTCATCTACGCTCGAAAAGACAGCCTTGGACCCCGAGGCTGCAGGTGAAAAAGCGAGCCAGGATGCGTCGGACAACCCCAATCATCTAAAAGGCCTGGCGCTGGTGCTCGTCATATCATGCATCACCGTCGTCACCTTTCTGATGCTGCTCGACACGTCGATTGTGTCGACGGCCATCCCGGTATGTGGCATGCTTCCCCCGCCGACATTCACCTTCAAGCTTCTGACTCGGCGCCCTAGAACATCACCAACGAATTCAAGTCGCTCAACGACGTCGGGTGGTACGGCAGCGCTTACCTCCTCGCCTACTCGGTCATGCAGCTGCTGTCGGGCAAGCTCTACAACAAGTTCAGCACAAAGTGGACCTATCTCGCCCTCTTTGGGCTCTTTGAGCTGGGCTCGCTGATCTGCGGCGTGGCCACCTCGTCCAAGATGCTCATTGTCGGCCGCGCCGTCGCCGGCATGGGCGGCGCCGGGCTCATCAATGGCGCCATGACCATCATCGGCACCACTGTGCCGCTGCACAAGCAGCCCGCCCTCATCGGCGTCTTGATGGGCATCGCCGAGATGGGCGTCGTCTGCGGGCCGCTCGTCGGCGGCGCCTTCACCACAAAGGCCTCCTGGCGCTGGTGCTTCTACGTCAACCTGCCCGTCGGCGCCGTCGCCGCCCTGTACCTGGTGTTCGTCCCCATCCCCGAGCAAATGACCAAGCCGGCGCCGCTTGCGGTGCTCGCCAACCTGGTCGACGAGCTCGACCTCTTCGGCTTCGTCATCTTCTCGGGCGCCGCCATCCAGCTGCTCCTGGCCCTGCAGTACGGGGGCACCGAGTACGCCTGGGGCTCGTCCGTCGTCATCGGCTTGTTCTGCGGCTCCGCCGTCAGCTTCGTCGTCTGGGTGCTCTGGAACCGAAGACGGGGCGACGACGGCCTGGTTCCGACCTCGATGGCCTCTAGGCGGCCAGTCTGGGCCAGCGCGCTTACGGCCCTGTTCATCATGACGACGCAAATCATCACGGCCTACTACCTGCCCATCTACTTCCAGGCTGTCAGGGACGCCTCGGCCTTGCAGTCGGGTGTGGATATTCTCCCGGGCATCCTTGGCCAGCTGGTTGGCGCCATCTTGGGAGGCGTCTTGAGTAAGCGATGGATCCGCGCCCTTCCAGCTCGTTGGCTAACCATGCGCAGTGCAGCAGGTGGGCTTCGCAATACCCTTTGCTCTCGTGGGAGCCGTTCTGGCCACGGTTGGAACCGGCCTGTTCACCCTCTTTACGCCCACGACGCCAACCGGGACCTGGATAGGCTTCCAAGCCATCCAAGGCCTGGGACGCGGTCTCGCCGTGCAGACGGTAAGTGGCGCCCCTAAACACCATCCCCCATGCAACTCGCGCTCGCTGACATTTACCTTGCCCGCAGCCCTTGGTCGCCATCCAGTCCCTGTCGCTGCCGTCCGAGATCTCGACGGGCACCTCGCTCGTCATGTTCGCGCAGACGCTCGGCAACTCGGTTTTCCTGACCATATCCAATGTCATTTTCGACGAGGGCCTGCGCAGCACGATTCCCAAGCACGCCCCATCGGTCGACGCCGGCAAGATCATTGCCCACGGTGCCACGGCGTTCCGGGACCTCGTGACAGCCGAGGAGCTGCCCGCCGTTCTGGATGCTTACGCGGAGAGCATCAGCCGCACCTTTTATGTTGGCGTGGCCACCGGCGGGCTGGCCTTTTTTTCATGCATGCTCATGGGATGGGTGGACCTCCGCAAGAAGAAGCCTGCAGATACTTGCGAGGAAGAGCAGGATTGAGTGGCAACTGGGGCCATGACCGCCGTGCTTCCCCCCTTGGCCAGCGGGGGGAATGGGTTGAACCAGGACGGGAAACTGTCATGACTTGAGCCGCATCATGCAAGCGCCATGTACGATATAGCCACGATGTAATGTTGTCAAATCTCCACTCTGCATGTAAATTAGACTATTTGTAATACTCTCATCTCAACCCAATTACCTTTTGGACTTGCAAAGCATGGTCACGTAGGATCGCTGCCGTCGAGGATAACTAAGCACTGATTAGGCAAAAGTTGAGCAACATGACGGGATAAAAAGTACCTTGTGGTTGATTCTTTCAGCCAATAGTCAGGGTTGACATTTTATACTGGGTTTACACGTGCCATCTCTCTGGGAGCTTGTCACAGATCATGCTGGTGTAAATGATTTTCTGAGAAAGAAACCAGCTAATGCTCCAGGGCTACCATGGTCTTTTGAAATCATGTGCCCTCAGTCTTGTCAGCCGTCGTCACCTGGCAAAGCCAGCAGCTGGTCGCCAATAATGTTGCGTCCCGCAGACCAATCAAAGACGCTGAATGTAGGTGAATATGCACCCCCTCCAGGCACCAGTCAGCCCAGTTGTGGCGCACCCAGCCACATCACCGGCATGACGCATCAATCCCTCATATACCAAAATAAATGCTACACAAGGCAGCGAAGTAGCTCATCAATGCATCCATCAGCAATCCCGGTTAGGTTTAACCATGGTTTCACTTGGCCGGCCTTCGCTTATTTCCTTTTGCCTCTTGCTTCGAAACCGCTGCGAGCAAGAGTCAAGCTTTCCTGCTCATGTCGCCGTTGAACGTCATATTCACCAGCTTCAACCCGTAATCACATGGTTGTCTTTTTGGTTTTATTAATCCATGTCTCCATTTGTATTTTATTTGTTTTTTACTCTTTCTAAAAAGATGCCTACTCTTCCCGTTATTGCTCCCGCCACCGAGCGTGGCGGGTGTCCTGTCCTGGCCTTCCCACAGTGTACGGGCGGTTTTGCAATAGTGGCATGGCAGCTGTACTAGTGTTTCCAAGCGCGGTGAGAATGAAAATGTGCCACTTTGCTCGTGCAAGACACCTTGCACTCAAAGTTTTGGATTCGCCACCTTTGGGCGCGCGTTTGGCACCATCAGAGGTCCTGAGACTTCCGTGACAAATTCAAATGACTTATGCGACATGTAGAAGGGGGGGGTGTGGCAGCTGTGCCGGCTGTTGTCAATAGGGCCTTGTGTTTTGTCATGGCTGCATGTAGAGGCTATTCATCACTTGTACCACACCATGCATGTTGCCGGCCGGCGCCATGTGATTTCCTCCCGGGTGCTTCAAAATTAAAAGGTAGTCAACAGCCAAAACCAGGTCATCGCGAGACGCACATGCACACCGGCAGGGCGGGCCGGTCAGTATTAGCCGCTGGCAAATTACCACTATTGATTCATTTTTTGACTCTTCATGTATGAGGTCAAGAAGTGCTGAAAGAATCGGTTGAAATTCCTCGACTCTGCAGTAATCGCATATCACAGTCATATGCAAGCACCCAATCGTCCATCTACGCGCAGCATCGCCAGGAGTTTATTGTGGCACCCGAAAGCGGGTCCCTCATCCCCTCACATCCTGCCTCAGATTCGGTTCACCATCACCTCGAGGCAGGCATCTGCAATGCTGCGACTGGTCCGACAAGCAGCGTGCCCAAACACCCTTCCTCGCCCATCAGCGCAGCTGGCGCAACCTCGACTTCACACCCGCCGGCTCTCGCGCGCATCAAAATCTCGACCGCCCGGTCTCGTGCCCAGGCTCCGAGCCGCTTCCTCACAGACCTACATCAGCAGCCCCACCACGCCAAAGGAATCGCGGCAGCAGAGCTTCCCGGACACGAGCAATCTCGCCAGTGCCATGTCCGGCTCATCGACTGTTCAAGCGACACGGCTCAACGCCCGAGCCGGCTCGTTCGCGCCGATGCGAACCGTCATGGCCAAGATGACGGTCCGAGACTCAAAACCAAACAAGGAGAAGCGGAAAAAGGCCAAGAAGCAAAATGGCAGCAAGAGCCCCCCGTCGGACAGCGAGGCCAAACCACACCAACAACCCTCGGCAGCATCGGGCGGCGTGCCCTCCCCGTCGTCGCCGTACCTCTTCCAGTCCCTCCCGCCGCCGACGGAGCTCCCCAGACCACGCTGCATCCTCGTCATCCTCGACCTCAACGGCACCCTGCTGCACCGCCCCTCGCGCCGCCGCCCGACCAAGTTCGTCCAGCGCCCCCACGCGCAAGAGTTCCTCCAGTACTGCCTCGACACATTCTACCTGGCCATATGGTCATCTGCTCGGCCCGAAAACGTGAGCCGCATGGTGGCCCGCCTGCTCACGCCTGCCCAGCGAGAGAGGTGCGTCGTCATCTGGGCGCGAGACCGCTTCGGCCTCTCGCGGGAGGACTACGACTCCAAGGTGCAGGTCTACAAGCGGCTGTCCATGGTATGGAACGACCCGGCAGTCAAGGCCTCCCATCCGGACGCCGGCCACGGGGGCGCCTGGGACCAATCCAACACCGTTCTGGTCGATGACTCGCGCGAAAAGGGAAGAAGCGAGCCTTACAATATCTTGCCCATACCCGAGTTCTCCGGTCTAGGGGGGGAAGTGCCCCATGTTTTGCCCCAGGTACACGATTACTTGAATACCCTGTGCCTTCAGACGGACATCAGTAGGTACATGCGTCAGAACCCGTTTGCCTTGAGCCCCGACTATACTTTGCAGCATGTACCTTGACCATGTTGGTCCGTCGGTCGGGCAGGCATTGATTGAATGGGGCTCAGTCTGAGCAAAGCTTCCCTTGACACCTGACATGATGTGCACGATTCGGCATGTAGGACTGGCAGCATGTCTTCATCAGACATGACACTTCTGTAATATACAAGATACCCGGCATGAAACAGGCATTGTAGCATAGTCATTCATACAGCGTTGCAAAATCTCCATGCTTTGTCAAGCATCTTTTTTATTCTCTTCATTCGACATCTGACACAAGGGCCTGGCCAACTTGATGCGGCTTGCCCCGTCTTCATAACCCCCTAGTGGAGAGCATCAACATGTTTTCATGACTCATTCACATTTGTCCTTTTTACCCCATCCATTGCAATCATTCAAGCCGTCATCGTCACGTCATCCCGGCCAACGTGGTTTCACATTTATTTGAAGACCTTGCCAGCGGCGTGGGCGTACTCCTTGCCGTTGACAGTGACGGGCTTCTCCCAGGTCCACTGGCTCTCCAGGAACTCACGGTCCTCGGCGTTCTTGGGGTCGAGCTTCTTGAACTCGTAGCTTTCGTAGTCGGGGGCGACATCGAAAACGGGCTCAAACTCCTGGCCGCGGATGACGAAGGCACCCTGGATAACGGAGTTGTTGTTCTCGCCGTAGACGGAACCGCATCCGAAAAGGAACTTGCGGGAAGCCTCCAGGCGAGTGTTGAAGCCACCGATGAGGTTGCTGGACATGAAGGTCAGGGTGAGCTCATCGTTGTACTTGTAGTCGCAACGCCAGATGGAGTACTCCTCGAAGGGAACGTTCTCCCAGAACCACTTGAGGGCATCGGGAGTCTCGCTGTTGGAGTACTGGCGCTTCCACTCATCGAGAGGGAAGGTAGCGCGGGGCAGGAGGTCAATGGGGTGCTTGGGCTTGGGAGCAGCGGCGGGCTCCTCCTCGGCCTGAGCAGCGGGCTTAGCAGCGGGCTTGGGGGCCTCCTTGGGGGCCTCGGGCTTCTTGGGGGCAACGTTGGTCAAAGCGGGCTTCTCGAGGAGCTCCAGGGGCTTGGCAACAGCAGTGATGATGGGCTGGTTGACAACGGTCTCGTACCAACGGGCAGTGTTGGGGTGCTCCTGGCGCCAGACCTTGTCGAAGAAGTACTCGAAGCCGCGGTTCAGCAGAGCAGCGGAGAAGAGGTCTGCAAGGGTGATGCGCTCGCCAACGAGGAAGGTGTTGTTGAGAAGATGCTTCTCAACGACGGCAATGGCCTTCTCGAACTGCTTGGAGGCATCATCAACGTTCTTCTTGTTGTAGGGCTCCTTGCCAACGAGGGGTCGGAACCAGCCAGCCAGAGGGTTGGACAACTCGGTGTTGAAGTACGACATCCACTTCAGGATGGAGGCATAGCTGGTGGCCAGTCAGTGACTTGGAATGAGGAAGAATCAGACGGTCGCTAGGATCGTGTACATACTCCTGCTTGGTCTTGCCGAGGAGAGTGGTCTTCTCGTTCTGAGACGTGACTGCATAACAATGTCAGTGTCCATTAGAGACAAGGGCATAACTTTGGTTCCAGAAGGCAAGAAAAAGGGGCCATGATCAGAAGTTAGGCTTTATCCACACAAGAGTTCAGACAGGGATAACTGTATAAAAAAATGCTAAATCATCATATGCAAAGCTCCAACAAACGGGAGCTGTCAACATGGCATCAGGATCGCTGGGTGAGTGTTTACCGTAGATAGCAACAGCAATGGCCTCGGACAGGACAAAGCCATCCTCACCAACGAAGGCGGGGATCTTTCCAAGTCCGCTGGCAGACTGGTGCTCAGGAGTAGGCTTGCCAAACTCGACCTCAGAGAGCTTGAGCTCGAGGTTGTTGGCCTTGGCCACTGCCTTGATGGCAAGAGAGCGGGTGTTATCCTGAGAGCAGACAAAATAGGTAAGTGGACAGTTCCGTAGAGTGAATAGATAGAGTTGAAGGATGGAAGAGGGATTCGTGTCAACATACCGTGTGGGTGAAGAGAGTGCCGAAAGCCATTTTTGCGAATTTCTCAATTGGTCAAGAAACGTTTGCAGAGGAAGAAGAAGAAAGGCAAAGGGGAGCCGAAGATATTGAGGGGGTAGGAGAGGAATTTTTTTTTTATGGACTGCCCCTCGCTGCGTGGCTGGCCAAGCAACGGTGGCTGGTGCACGCGTGGCTGATGCTCTCGTCCGCAATCTTATCTACACGTGACAGCCAAACGAAGTCCCTCGCTCTGAGGTCGCAGGCGCAGGGAGATTTTTTGGCTCATTGGGGAGTAGTGAACATCGACAAACTGATTGCAAACTACCATTGCAACGGCGAGGAACCATCATGGCCACATTAGCCAACGGCTTTCGACATCTGAGATGTTCGAGGTCGCTTGCCATCGCCCAATGGCATCAGCAAGCGTGGAAGCAACCGGCTTCTCTATGCATTCGAACCCTCAACACCACGACTAGAACTGACGATGCCACTTCAGCGGCTCTCATTGAGTCGGCTCAAATACCTTATCGAGGCGTTACGCATGCACGAACGGTTCCAGCCACTCCATCGTACTTTTCCAGAGAACCACAGTTTAACGACCTGTATATCCGGATATCCAACCTCTTGACGCGATATCATCACCTTCCTACCGTATCACCCAGCGAGGCACCACTAGTGCCGTGGACAAAGCTGGAGGAGATGCGGGCCCAGATGGGCGAACCCATCAAGGCATCGCACTACCAACGGGTCATCCGGGTGGCCAAGCGCCTCAACCTCATCGAGCCCAGTCTACGACCGGCCGAGGTCAAGATTGCGCTTCAGGAGTTTTCGCGTGACATCAACCCTTTTCTCAACATGCCCAATCCCATCACCATCGACAAGTTTGGCCGAGCTGTCGGGGTGGGTAAGCGAAAAGCGTCAACAGCACGTGCCTTTGTTGTCGAGGGCAATGGGGAGGTTCTGGTCAACGGCAAGCCTCTCAACGAAGCCTTTGGCCGTGTACATGATCGCGAGAGCGCCGTGTGGGCCCTTACTGCGACAGAAAGGCTGGACAAGTACAACGTCTGGATTCTTGTGGAGGGTGGCGGCACTACTGGACAGGCTGAAGCCATAACGCTTGCCGTCGCCAAGGCTTTGATTGCGCATGAACCAGCGCTGAAAACTGCTCTCAGAAAAGGTATGCAAGCCCTGCCACGTACACAGACTCGGGCTACATTTGCTATGAATTTCTTGCTAACTTGACTCATAGCTGGGTGCATCACCAGGGACCCGAGAACTGTTGAGAGGAAGAAGCATGGCCACGTCAAGGCCCGTAAGATGCCGGCTTGGGTTAAGCGATAATTTTACTTTGCTTTTGCGAATCGTCGTTGTTTTCGCGAGTATACCCCCAAGCTAGCCCTGCGGCTGTTTGTGGGAAATCATCATGTACATGTAAAGTCATTGATAAGGCGTCATCCTCCCGGGTTGCGATCCCGGCCTGTATTATGGAATTCTTAGCCTCAATATAGTTGCAGACGGAAGCTTTCTGTTTTACCGTCGGAACCGTGATTGCCCATTTCTATAATGCCGAGTGTATAGAATGTCTGATGCTCTGTGCACTTCCTAACACGTGGGCTCCCCCCTGCTATTCGGGTGAGTTGCGGCTTCGGAGTTGGGAGATTCGGGTACGGATGCCTTTCACAAAGGACGAGAGGTCAAAGCCTCCCGTAGATTACAGCGTAGGTGTTCTAGACGGCAGTCTCGCAGTGCCATTTGTACAATCGCAGTACCATGCCATTCCCTTTGTGGGTGCGCTTTGGTCCCTCCACCATGTCGGCTCTCGTCATGAGGCTTGCTTGTCGTTTGCGAGCGCGGAAATTATAATGAGCGAGCGATGGAAGGGGAGTACTCGGAACTGGAACGGGAATCGACGGGCGCCCAGTTACTGCCAAGATCGGAACACGAGTATTACACCCTAGCACTGTAGGCCATCATCTTCCTGTGAGGCGTCAAGATCCATATGGCAAGTTTCAGGCATGCCGTCTGTTTATTAATACATAATGGGCACAAGGCACCTGGATGTGTGTCCTCTCGGCGCATAAAGGCGGCGAGACGCGTGGCACTGGAGCCTAGCAGGTTTCGCTCAGGCATTTCCGAGTAAACCGGATTTGACGCCGAGAGGCAGGAGAAGAGTATGGCCATAATAATCAATAGTGCATTGATGACCAGGCGGGCGAAAACAAGATTCTAGAAAGCAGTGGAGAAGGGGTCCCCGCCTCCGAGTGCCCTCCTACTGTCCTACATCTCCATATGGGTGTTTTAGCTTGTCCCCTGGTTGTGCCTTGTGAAGGTTGCCAGGATACTTCAAATGAGGCTGGGGCAGCACGGTCAATGCGGCCATTGGGCTGGTTTGAAGACTTGCACTAAGGTAATTTTGAGTTTTTCTCTCAAAAGTGAGGGGTGGGGACCGAGTTCAGAGCCGTGGCAGTTGCAGAGATGGGCATGACACTGGACAGGTACTTTATGTGGGAATGAAGCCAACACGCTGTTTCTTGCCATGTTTACGGTACCAAACAAATTCCGTGACGTGAGAAAAATGAAAATGCGGACATTGCTGTAGACTGGTTTTCGCCGCAATTTTGGATCCCATCCATGCTGCCATGGCTAGTGAGGCGCACTTTGCACCGCAAGTGCTCTTGCATCTTCTGTTGACAGCTATCAGTGGTGATGTGTCGTGGTCCAACCGTCAAGTAATAAGACGCGCATCTGTTGGTGCCAAGAGTCCGAAACCCTAGTAACTGGACTGTTGCCAGGACAGCTTAATGATTGCCAGAATGCGGAGGAAGGGCCCTGGGCAGGTGCTGTGCAATTCCCAGTTGCTCCGCTTTCTGTACCATGAGGCTGAATACGGCCATGAAGCTCGTGTTCTTCTTTCTCGCTGGTGCTGATCAACCCTCTTTTGCCCATTTTGACAGTCCAGACCCGTTCTCAGTTTTCTAATACGCTGGGGCCGATGGGCCGGCGCATGCGTCCACCTAAATAAGCCCACTGTTCACTGTGTGCAGTTTTATCTTTCACGCGTAACATGCCTAATGGATGCCGGTGCTCCAGGATCTGGATTGAAATGCCACCTTTCTACCCTTTCTAGAATGCTGGTAGCAAAGCGGAAGAGATCCAGTTGGCCAGGCAATCTACACAAAACAAGGCGGGGTATATTAATAGCCTAGAAGCACCATGGCCGTAATGCTCTGGCGATTGACGGTTGGTTAAACCGAATAGTTACCGTGTGCCTTGCATATTACATTCCACGGAAAGCAATCGCTATGCCCAATGTTGTCTCGTTGTTATTACATCTGCGCCATGCAGTGACATGGTAAATTGGCCAAGTGTTGCTTCCCAAGTCTGTCTTTGTATGGTGGTACTCGAGTAATATTACCTGATGTGCGTCTCGACACTGACAGCCGAAAGTACACCTGGAGACGGTGAGGCTGACATGTAATGGGATCAAAGCAAAGGTTGGGTTGAGGGCCAGATCTTGCAAGACCATGTGCTCAAGCCGTGCGTCAAGCTATGCTGGTCTAGGTGTTACAACAGTGTGCAGGCGCACAAAGGTTCTCAATCATGTTAAGGATCATTGCATGTGTTTGTGAAAAGCACTGTTTACCCTGCTGAGCCGTCAGCGTTCGGCGAATGAGTTCGCTGCCGATTGCAAGGCGTACTGCAAACCACACGGCGCTATTTCTGCTTAATTCCTCAGTGAACTAAGCTGCATACAGTCCCCGGATGTGAAGGCTTTGTTCGAGATAAAGCATCTTCTTTATAACAGCCGGTATATAGCACTAGGTCGTGAGCAAGTAGCTGATTCTCCAGAACCATGGAGTCCTGATCAACATGCATGCTCAAAGCGCAAACTATCAGCAAATTTTCCATGGGTATATGTCTATTCTACCTACAGCGAGAAAAATGGCTCGTCAGGCTCGACAACGATGTCGGGTTGCTTTGCTGGGGTAACATGCAATCCGCGGAGTGACAACCAGGCTTTGTAGAATGGAATCTGTTGCGCATTCTGGCATGAGTTGTGGTGGACGATTCGGGACCAATTGCTCCGAGCATAGCATCATGATCATGGGTGTTTCTTGATGCCCAATGTCAGCCAGTTCATTACCCGTGCTTTACTTCGGCATCGTTGAGTTGACCCGCAGCCAATGCGGAGGATTTTTGGGCAAGAAATGAGTCCAAGCCCCCCGTTGCTTCGTATTCCGGCCCCGAAACGGAGGCGAGGGAGAACAGCTTGGTGGACCGCCGGAAGATCCGAGATGAGAGGCAATCAGCATTATCGCAGGGTCAAACACAACATCCAAGGTTGGAGAGCTGTGCAAGCCGTGACATAAAAATAGATGTATCATCACCGGCTTCATGGAATTGGCCAATGCAAATAATAAATCCGACAGTATTGTTGCAAAATTGGGTCGGGGATGATTTTCAGAGTGTTACTGTCGACCAAGTCTCATCTGAGTGCTGGCGTGCGCGTCCCTGGCAGTTGCCTCAAGGCAGGAAGGACCTGCCGAAGTGGGTTTCCATGTCTGCATTTGGGAAGTCCGCACCCCCAACAGTTCCTCCCCCCTTCCCCAAGTACACCAGACCAGACTGCACGAGACCAAGGGTACATGGCCTCGAAAGGCTGAATTGCGAGCAGTTGTTGCTTCAGTCCTGCCCTTCTCTTGGCCTATGGCTCCTGCTGCATGCCCAAGGTTCGCGCCAAGCCTCCCTGGCCCTGTAGAATGAGGATGACCGTGCACAGCATCTTCCTGAGGTGAGGTGCATCTAATCCAAACCTTCGTCAGATGGTGGCACATGAGAGGTAAGAATGCGAAGATTTCCTGGCTCGAGCATTGACCAAGCTTCTAATGGTCAGCAAAGTCAGGTGCCAGCTTGCCGTCGCAAGGGCTCACGTCCAGAGCAGAGTCCAGCCTGGAAATAGTTGGCAGCAAGTCCTTGGACGCATAACCCACCACGCAGCTTGTCACGGAAACTGACGAATCACATGGTTCGCCATGTTTTCGCCGTTGGATCCATGGTAGTTCCTGTATCCTCGACATTCAATCCCACATCTTAGTCCCTGGTGCTGACTTGACGCACGTCATGAGGAGCCGAGTGCCTGTTTCCTGGTGCACCAGTTAGAGCCGCCATGACTCCCGCAGCCTGGATCAAGTGGGAGCCAATGGCTCAAGCGGCTATGAAAAACCCTTGAGCTCATCAGGCCATGCTCATTTCAACAGCCCAGCAGGAGTCTAAATGTGTTCAATGTTTTATACCCACCTTTCAGCCACGCTAACGGCCTCTCGCTGTGGCTGCCCAGGGTGTTCCTCTGCTGCCAGGGACCTGCCCTCCAGCTCAGAGCAGGTCCATGTCTCAGATCTGCTCAAGCAACCCCATCAAGCCTTGTGTGGCCCACACTTGAACATTGCTTGCATTGTTGTCCCCGTCCACCCAATTCTTCTACAGCTGCTTTGAGTCAGCAACAGCTGTGTATGTATCGCAGTTGGGGTCCTTGTTAACAATGCCATATCCAGCCTACCTGGCATCAGCATTCGAGGTGGCCCCATGTCTTTTACCTGTGTCCATGCCTAATGGCCAGGTCAACACAGCTCAGTGCTATTTTGCCAGCCTCTTGAACACTCCCATCACTGCCTCCGAGAGTCCAAAATTGCGGCTGCTGGTGGCGCGGTTGTTGTCGGTTGTGTCTTGATTCCCCAACTATTGTTAGGTGTTGCATGAAGAAAAAAATTCCTCGCCAGGCCCGACAGAGTTGGCTGAAGTGAGAACTTTTTCGGCCTGCTGCCTGTTTTGCCTTGGACCCCTGGCAAGCTGCGAAAACCCAGCGGCGAAAACCCAGCGGCTCTCGTTGGGTTGAATACCAGAGCCACAGCCCGCCCATGATCACGAAGTGCTGGGCTCTGTCTCAAGTTTTCTTTACTCATGTCTGTCCTCAATCAGACCGTTGTCTCTGACATTGGGTCACTTTGATTCAGACAAAGCGCACGCCCTCCCCATCCCCTACTCGGACAAGTCAGGCTTCTTTGCTTCTGTCGACCTCTGATACACGCCCACCCTGGAATACTGAGTCTGTGCCTGTCTTGGCCGAGCGATCTCCGCAGAACGACCCATCCATTCCTCTCATCACTTGGGAGGGGTCCAGAATCCCCCCGACAGTCCAAGGATGGCCTGCGGCACCACAAGCTTGGATCCCGGGACGAGATGCCTAACAAAGGAATGAGGAATGAGAATTATTTTATTTTCCCGATAGGCAGCATTGAGAAGCCATGCGGATATCAATTGCACATCACGACCACTCCGTGCTCGTCCTCGGCTTCCCTCTTTTTTTTTTTTCTCAGCAAGCCTCGAGAATGACGTATTTCTGGTGGCCATGGGTACTTCTCCGGCTTCACCACAATTTTTAGCTCCCAAGTCTTTCGCGTCCATGGCAAGCCACATTGACGACCTGCCCTGAGAAGCCCCCTTTGTCCTCTACCAACCAGCGCCTCACTGTCGCAATGACAAGGGCTAGCAGCTGGTGTGGGTGTGTACAGTAGTAGGGCAGCCCCCCAAACAAAACTCTGTTGTGATATTCGTCCGAGCTGGTATAAAATATCTGGTCAATCGTTGGCCATCCGGTTGCCCGTTTGGGAAGCAGTTCCAAGCCTGGCCAGCTCAACTGGATCGTCTCTCACTAGCTCGGGACTTAGTAGCCATGTTCTTGTGTCAAATTGGGCGGTGTCTAGGCTTGGTCATCGACATTATGCGAGGCCCGCGTACGGAGTATATGTATTAGTGGTTCTCAAGCTGCCACCCTCTTTCTGGAAAACTATGTCACATCGAGGTCCTTGTCTTGGATGTCTGGCTGTCGTTTAGCGTGGGCCCGGGTGCTTGGAACCGCCAATCTTGTTTCCCGGGTGTATAAGACCCCAAGCCCTTCCTGCGAACGATTCGCACCCTTGTATTGACTAATGGTTGCTGTTTGCGCTACCGCTTGCTTTCCCTCTTTTCTTTTCGATATCCAACCTCTCTGCATCCAAATCTGGCGAGATTAGTGGTCGCAGCATCCTGCCTGAGTGTTTTTCAGGTCTCAACACATCAGGCATTTGGAAACTGACTCAGTGTCTGCTTGACCAGCCACTGAGACCCTGGTGTCGTTCCTCTTACACCCTAGTGAGATTGGGCATCTTGCAAGGGGTTGAGGTTATTATGCTGAGGCACTGACGATCAAGGTTTCTGGACAAATTAATCACAAGCACGAGTCGTAAAGGTGGTGCTTGCAGCCCCTTCACCCTCGACCGCACCGCCGCTTCCTCTCAGTCTGTGTCGGGCAAGTCTAGACCTATTGGCTTGAATATCCCCGAGATTCTGTCGCACTCATAGTCAACACACAGAGGCATGAATACAAGCGACTCGTGATTCCGCTCTGGTCGAAAGGTGTTTAAAGACGTTGGCCGTCAACACGAACGCAATGCGACTACGAATCTAAGCATCTGCGACACTCGGACACAATCCCAGCACCCGCCGTTTCCAAACGCCCCTTCCCACCCTCGGCTGTGTATACAATACATTTATTCATAAAGGCGCCTTTAATCTCTCTGTTGCATAATCAGCTCTTCTGAGATCTAACTTATACGAACGCACCGCGCATTTTCCGGTGCGAGAGCGAGCGTGGACTGCTTGTTTCTCTAATTACGATTTGAGGCTTCGAATTCGAGGCACGTTGGCCACTTTGATCGATGACATTACGGTTGACACAGCGCGCCACGATTTCTTTTCGAATCTGTTGAGGCGGCACTATTACCTCAGCGGAGGGTGTATGCTCAACTCCCGTTGTCTACAAAACCCCAAGGGATTCCCCTACGTGGGATGGACAACTCTCGTCGCGGTGGGAGGCAGAATGAACAATCCTTTCATCAGGCTTCACAATCTAGATTTCCGTTGCCCGTCGCAGGAAGTCAAAACAGCTCAACTACAGGTGGTACGAGCCAGAGATATCGTCCGACGCCGCTGAGTTTGGCAACGTCGACGCCGAGAAGTATGGGAGCGGCGAGCAATTATAACAACTACTATCAGGATACTCCATCGAGCTATTCTGCCTCCCCCATGTCTTCTACGCTCTTGGCCTATGGCACCGACTACGGGAGTGATGCTCGGACGCAAACGCCAGGGTTCGGTGGCTACAATGCAGGGATGATGATGTACAACGTGCCGCCGCATACGGCAGCACAACAGGCCGTCTATGATACGCAGCAATTTACGCCTCGGCAACATGCAGCGATGCAGATGATGCCGTCGGACGTCGCATCGGGCTACTTTGCCTCTGATGCATCCGGCGGCACCTCAACCTCTTTGCAAGCATCCGGACAAGGCTCAAGTACCCCATATCAGCATCAAAATACGGACCTAGGCTACCCCGGCAGCATGTCCGAACTACAGCAGCCTGGCGGAGGAAACTCGGGGACTTCACAAAATCGCGATGCAGATGGCGCCGCATCTATAAAGTTGAACAGCTTTCGGCGGCAGCTGGGAACTGTTTTTCGCGACGTGTCTGATGGACAGCTCGAGAGGGCATCAGGTACACTGTTGGAATTATCCAAGTGGCTATTGCCTCAGGTGACTCAGCTAGGTATGAACCAAAGCGACATGATTTGCTCTTGTTTTCCCTTTGTCTTGTACCGAGTATACTGAATGCTAAGCAGGCTTGCATCACGACAACCCATCTTTACACGAAGAAAGGCTTGGGTTCTGGAACGACTTTAACCATGGCTGGTTGGCATTAGCTTTCCAGCAAGCACAGCTCATGACTGCCGGACAACACGGGTCTGGTTCCCAAAGACTAATGACCAAGGACCAGATTGAAGAGATGGGCGACGAACTGGTACGACTATGCGATGGACTCGAGCGCCACGGCTTGGTGGACTATCAATATGGGGTGTGGGAAGAACAAATTGAAGCAGGTATGCAGTCCCTTGACACGTCGCGAGCACATGACGAAGCCAATGTCTGACGTTTTTGCATCTCTAGCCCTGGAGGAGTGTCTTGACTTGTTCCCCAAGTGATCGGAATAGAACCAAAATATAACCAGCGGACCTTTTGGGGTCAGCTATACAAGCGCGTTGCCAAGTACCCCGAAGCCCAGAGCTCCGAAGACGGCGGCTCAACAATTCTGCCAATACCTATACTTGATGAATTTTATTGCCTTTTTGCCCGGGCTTTGCTCGGCTTGTCACGCATAATATAGGGCTCACTGGTGCACTAATTCATGTCTATGCCACGCGGGAGGCGGCAACGAACGCAACGTTGGTCGCTTCATGCGCCGAGGGATTCTGGGAGATGACGGCGGCACTGACCCGCATCAGTGCCAAAGGCCCTCTTTTCCACGGCATGGTTTCATCACTTTTGGTGGTTGTTGACGAAAAACGTCATTGGAAGCTCTGTCTAGGTCATGATTAGGTGCGTTTCGACAAGGAATACCAGCAGGCGCCGGCGCTATTATAGAGGAGCGATTGTGGCGTTGGGAATTGATGGGGAGCAGCGGCATGATGACGGCTGACCCCTTGTGCCATTTTGTTTTGAGATGAAGAGTTGGGCTCATTTGGGATATTGATGAGACAACTTCACGTAACATGTATTAGACTTGGATCGAGTGCCTGGAGACCACGGTGGGGCAGGATTGTGACAATAATAATGATGATGATAATGTGTTTGATTGACATGGGAAGCTACTGAGTGACTGATCCACTAAGCTGCCTAGCGAAGCAGGTAAGGTCCGCCTGGGGGGAAAAGGACGGAGCGAAAAATAATGAAGTTTGAGGTGGGAGACTTACATGGGTCACAAGTTCACAACAATGAAGGGTCGGCCGAAAGTTTGGGGTGCGGTGTCCGACCGAAACCATGAAAAGAAAAGAAAATGAATGCATTTGGCCACTTTCACCAAGCTTTGCAGAGTGAATACAAACCAGACATGTCTTTGCAAGGGTTGCGGGTGATTGGCGAATGGTGGACCCTGGAAGGTATAGGGAGGGAAACTTGACTGTTCCGAGGACAAGGTTGACTTGACTGACTGCCAAGCATGGCTGGCTCAAGACCATAGCCGAGAGCCATTACTGCTGCCTGGAGAAGGTCTTTTTGGTGCAATTGCTGAAGGGGGCCTGGCGCTCATGCAAATATGGACTGACCGCGCCGAAAGGGCAGAGGGCGAAACGCTTGGCTCTGTCAGTATGTGCATTGTGCGCCAGAGGTGATGCAGGTTATCGCATAATCGTCACCAACGTCAGGCTCGACGACAGGGGGGATTGAGGGGTTTACGACAAAAACATGCCCATGGCTCGCGAAGCCCATCAGATTGTGTCAGTCAATTGGTCCGGGTCAGTCCCGAATAGCCTAGTCGGGACGGGAGAGTGATGATGGCTTGCAGCCTTGCACCATTGACCGATTTCGAGGAGCGAGTCTAGTTGCCGAGTAATTTGTTGGAAACGCTGCATTGGGTAGCTTTTCGGCTGGAGACGACGACGAGCCATGGCCACACAAAACAAGGAGCAGCTGCCAAGCGGACTGTCGCCGGTGAAACGGTGCGAGGTCTTGCATCGGCTGACCGATTGACACATTTGATATGGTCAGGGATAGTAGCCAAGGCTTTGGAGACGCCGCCATGCCAAGGGTCCAAAATTTGCCAACAAGAAAAGAAACCATGGGCGCTGAATCGGGGGAAGCAGTCGGCGTCAGAATCACAATTGCACCAACTTGGCAACCTTGTTGTCGGAATAGTCCCCCAGACCCCTGCGCTTATGAGGCATGAGCAGCAAACCCACTAGGATTGGAGAAAAGAGCGCCGAGGGGGGGGGAAGAAAGGACAAGAAAAATCCCGGAATAAATCAATGATGAAAGAGTAAGAGCAAAAATTTGGACTTTACTGCAAAACAATGACCAGCCGCCAACTCTGATTTGGGCAGGTGCAAACAGTCTTCAGCTCAACACGCCCAGGCCAATGCCAGGAAGGTACATACGTACCTAGGTACCTACCTAAGGTAGTCAAGCATTACAATGAATCCTAATTGGGACGCCGTGCGAAAATGTTTCGCATTGGCAGCCATTTTGAGACGCTGGATGTAGAGCACCAGCTCGCCTGGCAACTAAGACATCCTAGGCGCACTCCTTCTGGGCTGTGTCACCGCCGCCTGTGAGGCCATCTGTTTGCTAACCCTTGGTCAGGTGAGCAAAAGACAGAAAATGAGCCAAGCAACTACAAGAGAGAGAACTGGCGGGGGGCCCATGTCGACATGCGAAAGGAGGAAAACTTGCAGGGAGATTTGCTTGCGACTGCCTTTGGGGCTCGATCTGAACGCCTGCGGCCCGACAAATTGGATGCCGGTAACCAATCATCAGCGTTGAAGTTGTCTTGGCCTGCATTCATTTTTCTTTTTGCGGCGCGGCTCAAACATGTTTCTAATGCAGGGACAGATATGAGCCCGAAAGCCTCCATGGTTTGTATTGAAGGGTCTCGGTCGGTGGCGAGAGGAAAAGAAAACATGCCTCGGGGCGCGCATTTCCGCCGGTGCTCGTGTGGAATTCGCATGTCACTAAAGAGATGACACCAAAACGCTCAGTTAGTTTACGAGATGGCCGCAATCAATGCTTCTGGGGCCTGCAGATAAGTCGCCTTGGTGTCTTTCAAGGGGAGGGCGAACAGAGTTGCTTCTTCCCTTGGCAGCCACCGCGACGCCCCAGTCCGCTAGCTCACGCCCCCCCCCCTGTCACCCAGTTACAAACTCGTGATGCCAGTTTTGGTTGTCGACTCTTAATTTAGTTTCTGTCTCGGCAATATGCAACTATTGATTCCGGTTGTCGTCAACAACAAAACAGAGACGCTGGTTTCTTGAGGAGAGAGGAGCTTGTCCTGGACTGTCTCGTCAGCTTTGTGTGGTGCTTGGCGATAGTACGCCTGCCTATGTTCCATACATCTGGTGCACACACTCGCCTTGCACGTCCGGCCGGAGACTCGCAGCCTCAAATCGGCCGATGAGATCAAGCCAATGTCGGTGTGACCGGGGAGTGCATCATTGTTTCAGCCACGATGCTATTACCCGTCTACAAGTAGACATCCAAAAGGGTGCCTGAAGGTACATCCATACGTGCAACCTCCTCCTACCAGTTGTCGCATTCCCTGGTGTAAGAACAGCCTGTTTGTTTGCCCTTGTCAGCGGATGGCATCCGCTTGGTTATGTTTCGGATTCTGCAACTTTCCAGTTTGGGTCAGCTCTGGTCGCCATCCCCTGACAAGTGTTAGCGGAAAGGTACCCAGACGGGTAATTTTTGCGTAGAATATGGGTTGGTGTTTGGTTTGCTGGCTGTCCTTTTCTATGGACTGCACAGAGTGCATCACCGTAGAAGCCATCGTTGAACAACAAGTACGTGTGATAGTTGTTGCGCGCCGGGTCGCGGGAAGCAAGGTCTAGGGGCTGAGAGATCCCCGCTCGTCCGGCGGGTGGGTAGCGCCACATCTACAGTGGAGCCATCCAAGATCAAGATGAGGACAGAGCTCGATTTCCTACCCTAAGCCCGGCGTTTACAACAAAGAACATTAACTGAGTTGTTCTTGGAACTAATCTATTGCTTCATGTGATTATTACACATTTATTTAGGGAAAATGATGCCATGCCAACTCTCCCGACTCTCGGTCCCTGGTGTTGAGTAGAGATGATGCCGCCTGACAGACAATCATATATGATTTGCCAATCTGAACCTCGGGCTTTTTTTTTACCTGTGGCTGATGGAGCTTGGCGGCTAGCACTATTCCCCGCCATTGGCACTCGCTACCCGATGTGACGACATTGACCATCAATCTTCCTCGGGCACGCCAAACAGTGAACGGGCTTTGGCTGAGATAAGGCCAAGCCAGCAACACGCAACCACTACTGCAAATTGACCTGCGGATAACCCTTGACAAATGTGGGAGATTCGGAAGCGGGTAGCATCTGACGAGACATTTAGCTGTTGCAACGTCCCTGGTCACACAAACACACACACACACACACACATCACTCATGATCAAAACACCAAGCTCGGCTGGGGAAGAGAGATACTTGATGAACTTGACATTGGACAAGCTTCCACGGAAAGATTCGTCGGGGTCGCAAAATGCCAGGAACACCATCTTTCACGGGATGCGACGCCTGCCACAGACAAAAGAAAAAGGCAAGTCTGTACCGTGGTGCCTTTGCTTGTCGGACAAAACCACGAGGACCTCTGCGGTACCTCGATAAATGTCCTGAGCCTAAATGGCCATCACTTGGTCAAAGGCTGAACCAGCACTGACCACAATCGCCATAGTGTGATCTTGCCAAACCTGCATGTTCGCGATGTGCGCGACGGAAGATACCGTGTATTGGCGCAGGCAGACGACGCTTCAGGTTCAAGGACGAGTCCAGTGCTCTTCCCTTCAGGGAAACCCGCATGGTATCGGTTGGCTCGGCTGATACGACTTGGGAATTCATGGTCGACTGCCCCTTTTTCGTGCCAAGCAACAAGCAAACAGCCGCAACGGGCAACCTGGTATCGATTCTCGACGTCACCAACCCAGGCTTCGACGTGTACTGCTACGGGCCCATCATGGGGGATCTTCCTCGAAGAGTGGGCAACCACCGCGCTCTGGATGCGGCCGTAACCGCTTTCAACAGCACCGCAAGCTGCGCGCCGACGAACCAAATGACCATACGGGCACAGAGGAACTATGGCGCCGCCCTGGCTGCTCTGCGGAAGTGCCTGCAGGACCCCAAGACAGCTTATACAGCAGATACCCTGGCCGCTATCCATCTCATCATTGTCTGCAACGGATGGATGCAGCAACGGGGCGACAAGAGCCCCAACCACGGCCAAGGCATCTTGCATCTCATGAACCATTTGGTGACTAGTACTTCGGGCGACGAGTTTCTACTAAAGGCGATAGTCACCGCCACGGGGGCATTGGTTGGTCTGCCCTCATGATTCTACCGACAACAACTTGTTCAGTGCTGACTCTGGGCGTCTCAACATCGTCACCGCATCAGATTAGGGAAAGCGTATTTGACCCAACCATCGATGTGCAGCCTTGGATCCGCAGGCTCTCCGCGCTGAGCAAACAGCGAAACTCACCAATCGCAACAGCTGCCCTGAACAAATTCACCGCCGCAGGATTTGCACTCAAGAGCTCGCGATACGAAACGCTGGCCACGCTCCCTGTCCTGATCCGCAACCCTGGCAGCTATATCGAGAAGATAGAGAGCATGTACGACGCATTCCGCGACGAGTATGCCGAGTTGAAAGAGTACGAAAAGGAAAAGTTTCCGAGTGGCCGAGAAGAAGACCACGTAAGCCCAGTAACCTTCCTGAGTTACATCCGGGCCAAGACCATTTTTCAAGAAGCGCAATGTCTGGTATTGGCCCTGTGCATTGTGTTCAATGCTTTATTAAGCGACTCTCGGCCCGATGATGTTGTCTTGGAAAGGGAGCGTGCTGCCTTTGGTGCTGATGCCGTCATCGCCGCCAGGGAATGCAGGATTGGGCGGCCATTTGGTGCCCTGCAGGTGCCGATTGTCATTGTTGCCGCAT
The DNA here is from genome assembly GCA_020975405.1 of Keithomyces neogunnii. Classification (NCBI taxonomy): domain Eukaryota; kingdom Fungi; phylum Ascomycota; class Sordariomycetes; order Hypocreales; family Clavicipitaceae; genus Keithomyces; species Keithomyces neogunnii. Next base: position 3,691,793 of record JAIOWQ010000002.1, on the reverse strand, counting down.
GGCTGTCGTCAAAGGATGCGGCCCAGAAAGAGACCCTGCTGGCCCTGTTTGACGAGTATCAGGGTACCTTTGCCATGAACCACTTTCTTAGACAGGCGTCCAAGTGGAAGGATGCGCCAGTGAGGCTAAAGGCGCTGCCATGGTTCCCGATGAAGGACGAGTTGGTGGATCGTCCGGCTCGGGGAGGCGCCATGGACGGAATGAAGAGGGCCAAAGACACATTGTCCAAAGATGAAGACAACTGCGAAAAGTGCTGCATTTTGTAGATATGATTGATATTCCACAGTATGGGAATCATGATACACGACAGGCGTAGCCAAGGATCAAGAAACCTTATAGACCGGAGCTTGGAATATCCGCTTTGCAAAATTATTTGCAAAACGTAATGCGCAGTCTTTGCTAAACGCTTTGGTGCTTGTAACCCGAACTCTAGTTGGGGGGGGGGGGGGGGGGTTGTATCGAATATCCTACCCTAGCCAACACAAATGCATCTCCCTAGGCAAGTAGATAGTCGTAGCCTCAAGGCCATAGTCAAGTCATATATACCTATCCCCAACCGCCAGCTTTGCTAGTGGCTCAATTCAACATACATTACATCACGTCTCGATGAACCTTTGAAACACTCGGAATTAGCCAAGGCAATATCAATGCTGCTACTCATTATCATGATGCTATTTTGTCCATGCCAGCACTGTTTCGTGGCGGGGAAAAGATCTCCCAGCGACCCTCCCCTCTGATAAACTAATCTTAAAACTGGTCTGTAGAAGACGCACCATTAGCAACCAGTCCCAGCCAGACTCAAGACGCAGCCCAGGGGGATAACACTCACTTAGCGTCATGCTCATGCTCACATCCGTATTCTCCACCATCTTGGTGAACTCCTCGAAGCTAATCTTGCCATCGTTATCCAGGTCGGCCTCCATAATGGTCTTGTCCACAATCTGCTGCAGCTGCTGGTCCTTGAGATTGCTGCCGACCATCATCTTTAGGACAACGAAGAGCTCGCCGTTGCTGATGTACCCGTCGCGGTCGACATCGTATACCTTGAATGCGAACCGCAGCTTCTGCTCCTTGTTACCTTTGCTGCTGAAGGCGCTGAGACCCGTGACGAATTCTTGGAAGTCGACGTCGCCACCGCCGTCTTCGTCGAAGATGGCAATCATTCTGGCCGCCTGGTTAGCTACAGAGATATTTGGTGTTTGGCGTCCGGGACAAGCTTAGTACCGTGTGGCTAGGGGATTGGATGAAATTTGAGGAAGACTTAGGAATTCGTCGCGCTCAATAGTGCCGGAGTTGTCCTATGTGGTGTCAGTGCCATCCGAGGAGGAAGGGCGCCAAGTAGGGACGGCAAGCACCTTGTCGAGCTTCATGAATCGTTTCCGTAATCTGTCGACTTCATCTCTGTCGACTACGCGGCATTGCATTAGCATCGGAAGAGTGACGCCATCGCGGGGAAGGGGGGGTCTCACAGTTGGAGCCTTGGACAATGTTGTCCAAGACTTGGCTGGTGGTGTTGCCCATGATTGACGGACAGCACAGACGGGCAGGCCGTCTAACGATTGATACTCGTGCGGGTACGTGCGACTTTGTGTACGGGGTCGAGGATGCGAGGTTGGAGAAGCGCGATGCAGCAGTGGTGGGTTTGCGATAAGGCTGGCAGGTGGTTTGCAAAGGATGAGCACTTCCGTGCGAGTTTTGGGCTACAGAGGAGAGCTTGGGCAAACGAAGCGAGTACTCCCGCAGTCTGCGTGGAGGGGTCCGGGTGCACGGGCCAACATAGTGCCACTCCTAGGGACTCGGGAACAAGAAAGAATGAGCTTCGTACATGAATGGCACAAATGCGGCCAAATGGAAATAATTCGCCATGTAAAGTAGCAGAGACATGATGATGTTTAGTGCACACTCAATCCCGTCTCAGTCATTGCGTCCTTTGAACACATTTTCGCCAAGTCATTAATATCTGGAGGAGCTATTCATCAACACGTGCCGGTGTCTGCTGTTATCAGAATCAGTTGTGGCGGTTGATGTGGCTTGGGGGTTGTTTGTGAAATTTATTGTGGCGCAGATACCGGATTGAACAACTGGAGGAGTCGGCAATATATCGGCTATTGGAGTAGGGGATGACGCACTCTCAACTCGGAGTAGGTGGCTCCCACAGAACACAGGTGGCACGGGTGGTCTGGGCAGAAGCTCCCAGAAGGCCTCCAGGAGCCGAATGCGCCTGGCAGCAGTACCTACCAAAGTACTTCTTAGGGAGTGGCTCCGGGTGCGTCGAGGCCTGAAAAAACCAAAAGAGGGGTGAAAAGGAGGTGGTGGTCCGAGCGCCACAAGTACCTTCCCCACCAAATGGCAGTGGCCAGTGACCCAACTTACGGCCTGGTCACTGAAGCGTAGCAAGACAGGAGACGAACTACTTGCCGTCATCAGTTTCAACCACTCTTCTCCACGCATGCAACCTGGTGAAAATTCTTCGCGCGCCAAAACAACCCGCAACGTCACCCCATCGACCGCGACAACTTTGCCATCAGAAAACTAGCCACCACCACGCCTTTTCCATCTTTATTTTGGCAAAAGTCGACTTTGCATGCCTCTATTTATGACTTGATCGCTTTTTTTTGCGGATTTTCCGCCGGCTTGACGCCGACCTTGTCTACCCCGGCACCATGTCATCGCGCAAGGTCAGAGTCAAGAAGTTGAGTGTCAAAACTCCTCTTCCTGTGCTCAGAGAGGATCAAATCGATCCTTCCGAATACGAAGCCCTCAGTTCCGACAACCAAATCTCAACCGGTGTCGAACATGCTGAGGAAAAGGTAAGGACAACTTGGCCCCTATCTTGCCTCTCTGATATCACGTGCACCGACACGTGATATGACTTGGACTAGTCATGTGCAACCGAAGCCGGAGCAACAACACCGGTAGCAGCTAGCTAATGTGTATAACCGTCCCTTAGGAATTCCATCTGCAAAGTATCTTGAAAGACACAGGAACAAGCAATGCTCAAGAAATTCCTGTCCCCCCTCCCCAGGAGAGTGAAATCAACTATGATGCACTCTACCCCAGTAACTTCCACCAACCATCCTCATATATTCGGTTTTCGCAAACCGTAGAGGAATGTATCAGCTGCCAATATGATATGAGCACTGAGGATGCCGAATTCCTCAAGTCATATAATGACAAGTCCCCGTCCGGGGGCCCGCTGTCAGAAGACGACTTTGAGCGAATCATGGAGGTCTTCGAGGACACCGCCGCTGAGCAGACTCCATTTGCATCGGTCGATAATACGGTTGTCGCTTATGACATGATGGTCCCCTCCCTCAACCACCTCGGTAGCACCTCGATTCTCCAGCATGCCAAGGCAATTTATGAGTACTGGAAGGACGCTCGCCAGGAGAAGGGCAATAAGCCCATACACCCCACTCTCAAATTCGAAACGCATCAAGAAACAGATGACACCGATCCTTACGTCTGCTTCCGAAGAAGAGAAGCCAGACAGACCAGAAAAACCCGAGCGCGCGATAACAAGGTCGCCGAGACTCTTAAGCGTCTTCGACGCGAGCTTGAAGACGGACGTCAGTTAGTGTTGCTGTCGTTTGAGCGAGAAATGACGAAACGCGAGGTGTTGCACATGGACCGAGCTGTGTTCGAGGAGCGAGCCAGACTGAAGCAGATGAAGCTTAGGTTGGGCATCAAGGGCGAGGATGAAGACCTTGTGAACCAAAAGGTAAGCTGCAACATTGTGTAACCACACCCGAAAGTGCCCAACTTTGACTGACTGGAATCATCCTAGCCCCAGAAGAGAAAGCCCGCAGAAGTCACCAGCGTGCAAAGACAACAGGCTGCGCAACTCCGGGCACCCGTTCGATCAGATGCTCGTTCTCTCGAGCAAGACCTCGTGTTGCTTGTTGACCAGCTGGCCCAGAAGGACAATGAGCTTCGTGAAGAGATCGAGAGCAAGGTGCAGAACCACCGTAGGTGGAACCAAAACCATATCGACCTCACTAGAGATCCACTGTCGCCAGTGAGGGAACAAGGGACAGAGCTCAAGTTCCGACCAGCCAAGACCCAGTACTTGATGACACCACCGGCATCCATTTCTTCAGAGGAGATGGATGTGGATGAAATGGCAGCGGAGCCTATGGATATTGACAAGCCGCAGCGGCTCCCTGTCTTCCAGTTCAAAGCAGGCGGTATTCCCCACGACCACCCGCAGACAAACCAGCCGTCGTTCCGGCGACGAATTGGCCGTCTTCAGCGACTGTGGATTGACCGTAGAGGGCTGGCGACACCACCTAGACAAGAGAGCAGCGATTATTCCGATCGCTGGAAGTATGACTCTGACGACGACGACGTCGACCCCCCAGTGTATGAACTCGATCCGTTTGATACTAGAGCGCTCAAGTTTAGAGCGACAATTCCGCTGAGTCCGTTCATTTTTCGGGCTCCACGGCCGCCCATCGCCCCGGATGCAACGACGCATGCAGCGGCCGTAGCGGCGGCTGCAGCCGCCGCTGGCAACAGAGCATTGCCGCAACCTCCCCAGGCAGCGGCACAAGCGCAAGCGGCGTCATAGAAAGATGTCTTGAAGCGCGCAACAAAGTAATTGGTGAGGGACGTGTGTATGATTTTGATGTTGAGACTCCTCATAGAGCGGCGGTGTCTTGTGTTTTTATATTTTGTCGTTGAAGTCGATGAGCACATTCGAGAGTTGTTTCGGCGGAGGGGAGAGGTGGTTTTTTTTCCATGGTCTTGTTTGCTTCCAGACGAACTCAGGCTGGATCTGTATAGTACCCATGGACTCGGCGCGGAATTGGAGGCTGGCGGTTTGGGATGGGCATTTTGCGCGGAGTCGGGAGTTGGTAGGGTTGGGCCACCCATTTATTTAGACGCAGACCCAAAGAGCCTTCAGAAGGCAGCTACCGAAAAAAAAAATAGTAAAACAAGGGCCATTTGGCCCTCACACATTTGTTGTATCTGCTTCGTTGTCGTGTTTGCTCAGAGGTTTGTGATTTGCGAGGCGCTCTCGGCGCTCTCGGCTTGAAGTGTTGTGCGACTCTCCGATGGCAGACCACAACTGCCGTGGCCTTGGGTCGGTGCCTTCATCCTGTTGCGACTGAACCCTGTGTCATTAATTTTGTAAATCTTGGGGGTTGTCTTGGGGGAAGACGTTCCGGCGAGGTCTGCACCATACTTGGGTTGTCTGGCGAGGAAGCTCAACTGCTCACCTTGCAGTTGGACATGTAAGATGCAAAGTGACATCGACAGCAGTCGGGGGGGGACTCGATGTGTCAGCATGGCCAAGTAAGCAAGGTGTTTCTGGCTGTGACAGCAGACTGGGCCACTCGGGAGGGGAGGAAACGAAACCAACACATGGACAAGATCCAGGACATGATGCGAACAGAGCACGGGATAATCTGTACCAAGTTGCAAAAAAAAAAGAAAGGGAAAAGGTGTCGGTAGACCTGCGTCGGTGATTTTTTCGACTTCACTTGTGGCTGCGGGGCCCAAGAGATGCGCATGTGTGCCAGAGCGACAGGATGCGAGAGAGGTGGGGCGCCGCTGTTGCGCGGTGGTTGGAGGTGGATGGAGCTAGTGCCGGTTGGTGAGAGTCAGACCTCGACTAGGGGCTTATTGAAGAATGGCACAAAAGTTATGCATCCGATGTCATGGGCCATTGTGCCGTTCCCCCAAGCCCATTGATTTTAAAATCTTGTCGTCACCTCCCATTTCAAAACCAACCTTTGCTTGGCTCGTCATCATATGGCATCCGTCGTGCATGTCAATCTTGCCGTGTATCCGCCCCCGAGAGTCCAGAGGCAAAATCTGTATGAATGTGGGAGTGGCATCTTTTTCAAGCAAAATACTCGAGCCCAAGTCCAGACTTTTACTTGATGTTACCGCCACCTTGTTGAGGGGGTGGAATTGGTAGAGGTGTTGAAGTGATGGCTGCGCCAGGACCTTTGAAGACGGGAAAACTTATTGGCAGGAGCCAGCAAGTCTATCCAGATGCTTCAACGTGCAGCGGAATCTGGCGCATCATGTTCACGGGTACTTTTAGCTTGACAAGGCAGCGCCATGCTCGGCACGGTACTGAGCTTGATGGCACGTCAAACCAAGATTGCACGACTGGGAACACGCATTAGGTTACAGATGAATACGAATGACATTGGAGACGCGGCGACATAAGAAGTATCCGTCACTTTCCAATTACCCGAGCGCCGCTACTGGTCAGTTGGTCAGTCTTAAGAAGACAGCCGGAAGATTCCCAACCACGACACCATGATCAAAGTCTGCGGATCATAATCAGGTCTTTATACGCTGGCTAGGGCTAGCTCGTTATGGGAATGCAAGTTTCCCTCTCGTCCCAATCCTCGTGCCTTTTCTACTCCGTAGGCGTGATCGGATTGCGCAGACACAGGCGCGCGTTAACTAGGCAGATATTAGCAACCATGATTCAAGTACTCCGTAGGTAGCGCCAGGTCAAATTGCGCCGGGATGAAACCTACCAGCCGTGTCGTCGAAGGCAAACTGCCCCGTCATAATCTTCTGGAATGGGATAAATGCATTCGCCATTCTCTTGGTGGCAGCACGCAAATCCTTTGACAAGCTCCGAGTCGGCGAGACAATCGCCCGTTTTCAGATTCCAATATACGCCCGCGCAGAACTTTTTCTCAACTTCACCCCGGCAATCATCGCAGGTGGTGCATGTGAGGCCCTGGTTAGTGAGCCAACCGGTTTGAGATGCCCGACAAACGCCTGTCCAGTAGTCGCAGTCGTCGTTCTGCGCATAGGCAGAGCCGACCAAGGCAGCCAGGAACAGGGTGAAAACTCTCATAATGACAATCAATATGTTGAGTGTGGAATCGCACCTTGCCAAATAACACGGGAAACTGTGGCGAGAGGAGGGACATGGGGTCATATACCTGCGCAGATTTCAGTCTTGTCAGGACTCTTTCCATGGCCTCGCTTACACCTAGCAAGTGAGAGCCGGGGATCCCCGCGATTGGATAACGCAACGGCAAAGAAACTCGTCTTTGATACGCATCGCAACATGTCCTAGACTTTTTCCTTTTGGCTTTGCAGATCGGTGCATGTGTTTGACGTTTACTGGCTGCAAAGCCACATGGATAAAGCATTAATATGAAACATTGTCTTTGGGAACAAGATTTTCTTCCCAGGCCATGTGAAGAGGGGCTAAAGGCTGGCCGGATTGTCGTTTTGCGGCCTTGTATGCCGTCTACGCGTTCATGTACTGGTACTTGAAATATTCTCAAAAGACTCTCTAGTTGGCTTGACCAATGCCAAAAGTAACGTTTTTAATATAAAGTACACGGTATAAACTTGCAATTGTGGGTACTGCTGAGGCATGTGGACCTACTCGTTTTTCGTCAGAGACGGGTCAGACCAGAGGAATACATTTGCGCAATACAATATTACGGCCTATGTTGACCGTGTTAGTCGCCTGGGAGCAAAGCAAGTACAACTTAATTCCAGTATCATTTTGTCTTTTACAGCCAAATTCCGCGTAAAAGTGTGCCAAGCATGCGGTCGGCGGTACCACTATCAGGCCAGGAAGAATCATTAGGCTCGCGATTTCGCCAATGCACCAAGGCTCGATATACATGACACGATAATGTCTACCTACGTGCCTACCTAGGTAGGTACCTGGGTACTTGGAGGCATACCCACCTGGCATCACTGAGATTTGCTGCCCCGCGGCAGTCGGGCACAAGTAGCCCCACCATCAACGTACGGAAACAACCTGCCCCTCCACCATGGATCGAATGTACAGACATCGTCTTCCCCCATAGACAGCGTCGCAGACCCTTTCCACGCCGGACCTGGCATGCAATCCCGACCCTAATCCAAGCTCCAAAGGCCCGCCCGTCGAGATGGCCGCGGCTTCGAAAAGAAGCTACATAGCCCTCGGGTGCGAAGGCTCCGCCAACAAGCTCGGGATAGGCGTCATCCTGCACGCAGAAAACGGCACCAAGATCCTCTCCAACCTCCGGCACACGTTCGTTTCGCCGCCGGGAACAGGCTTCCTGCCCAAGGACACGGCCGCGCACCACCGCTCGCACTTTGTCTCGCTCGCGCGGGCCGCCCTGTCCGCCGCGGGCGTCGCGCCCTCCGACGTCGACTGCATCTGCTTCACCCAGGGGCCCGGCATGGGGGCCCCCCTCACATCCGTCGCCATCGGCGCGCGAACCCTCTCGCTGCTCTGGGACAAGCCCCTGGTGGGCGTGAACCACTGCGTCGGGCACATTGAGATGGGCCGCCACATCACCGGCGCCGACAACCCCGTCGTCCTGTACGTGTCCGGCGGCAACTCGCAGGTCATTGCCTACGCCGAGCGCAGGTACCGCATATTCGGGGAGACGCTGGACATCGCCGTGGGCAACTGCCTGGACCGGTTCGCGCGCACGCTCGAGATCAGCAACGACCCTGCGCCGGGGTACAACATTGAGCAAATGGCCAAGAGGGGCAAGAAGCTGCTCGACTTGCCGTACACGGTCAAGGGCATGGATTGCTCCTTCTCGGGCATCCTGGCCAGCGTGGATGCCCTGGCGGCGCAGATGAAGGCCGCCGGGGACGCCGCCGAGTACACGGCCGAGGACCTGTGCTTCAGTCTGCAGGAGACGGTGTATGCCATGCTGGTGGAGATTACGGAGCGGGCAATGGCCCACGTGGGCAGCAGTCAGGTTCTGATCGTGGGTGGCGTGGGGTGCAACGAGCGGCTGCAGGAGATGATGGGCCTGATGGCGCAGGAGAGGGGGGGGAGCGTGTATGCTACGGATGAGAGGTTCTGCATCGACAATGGCATCATGATTGCGCAAGCGGGCTTGCTGGCCTACAGGATGGGATACACGACGCCGTTAGAAGAGAGTATTTGCACGCAAAGATTTAGAACCGACGAGGTCTACGTCGATTGGAGGGACTGATCCAACCACATGAAAAGGAATACGGCAAATTTTGGGCCACGGTCAGTGATTTGTCAAGATAAAACAGCACCCAAGGGCCCACAGTTGCACCTCTACTTTGTGTAGTATGGTATGGAGCCATGGATGAGCTGTCGCTTCTTGAGCGCATTGAGGAGCCGCGGTGACTGCTACCTGCTACATTCCTATTTCCATCTACGCGAGAAAACCCAAGTGTCCCATGTTACCCTCACCAGGGACCTATTAAACAAAAGATTCTATAGCGCCAAGTGTTTTAAACACACAAAAATCCCATTCACATCCACGGGCGCCAAAGATTAACCTTCATCCGTCGAAGTGGGCTTATACATTATCGTCGTGACATACTGTAGACCCGTTAGCAGGCGGAAACCTCGTCTCTTTTTGGGGCAGGCATACCTTGTTGTGATACCGTGTCGTGGCTGATACAGCAAGAACATTGTTTTTAATGCTGCTGGTGGCCAGGTGATTGAGAACGGTATGATTAGGCATGTTTAGCACCGAGTTGTCGTCCTTCATTAGAGTGGCAGCGTTGAGGATGGGCTTGCCCAAGAATCCCGGGAGACTGGGGGGTGTGGGCAGCTTCTCAATCGCACCAATCGCATTTCTGTAGGCCGAGGAATCTTCTGGCTGATCAAAGTCGATGAGATACTGAGGGATCTGGCTGGCATATGTTTCCGGCGGCAAAACGGTCTTGCCCTTTGGTTTGGGAGGCTCCTTGGATTCTGATTCAGCTTGGCCCGCCGAGCCGTCTGCACCAGCCTCGGCCTTGGATACGCCAGATCCCTGCTTTGGTTTAACCAGTGCGTCGTCCGGGTTGACCTCTATGTAGTTGACCAAATTGTTGCCGAAATCGACAGTCGTCGGCAGGTCTGGAGACGTTTGCATAATACCATCCGCCAGAAAACGTAAATGATGGGTGCCCGGAAGGATGTAGACCGTGGTTGCGAAATGGCCGGGTTTTCCATCACTATCGGCATCACGAGTTAGCAGAGCTATTTCTGGCAATGATTGCAATTCCCCAAGAGCAAGTGCGTCGACTTTGCGGGATACTCACACAGGGTGCAGGCGCTGCTTGCGATTCCATTGGAAGATGGTGCCTGTGACGTAGATCTTGTCACCGCCGCGTTTCCACTCGATTCTGGTAGGGACAACTGGTCTCGTCTTGTCGACCCTCAACTCTTCGCTGTCTTCATCATCGACAGTAGTGGCACTGACAGCGGAGCTCTTCCGTGTCAAACCGTCAGACGATTCGCCGAGTTCGACCTCTGGAAGCCCCTCTTCAGGCGCTAGGATGGGCGAGCCAGGTGTGTGAACCTCCTCTTGGATCGGCAGAGGTAATCGAGGCGGCCCTCTTAAATACATGTCTGTAAGGCTGTTGGTGGAGATGAGGTACGGTTCAATGCCCCCTTGCTGTGCGGCAGATTTCTGAGCTTCCTTTTGAGAGCGCAGCGAGCCGTCAGTGGGAACATCGACGGGTTTTGTCGGTTCGTCACGGACCGCTCGAGCCTCCGTCGGCTTGGCGGGAGTCGATATACTGCTGTGAGGCGAGCCGCTCAGAGAAGAAACGGCCGTGCCGGGCAAGGATTTGGGCCGATTAACGATGGTTGAGCCCGTCGCCTGGGCCAGAGAGGGTTCCGGAGGCGCGGCGGAGCTGTGAGCCGCGTGCGATGCGGTATGGCTGCGGGCTTCCTTTCGGTGAGGCAGCAGGTGATGGTGATGGTGACTGCCATGTCCCTCGATGGGTGTCGATGTCGTGCCTGTCGAGCTGGCCGAATCGGTCGGCGGGGCACCAGGAGAGCCCGACGAGCCCGACTTGGCCGCGGTAGAATGGTTATTGCCCATGCTGACCTCTCCCTTTGCCGTTATTTCCTTTTGGGAAGAGGGGTTTGCTTAGCGGGCCGTTCAACCGAAGCGGGCAGGGGAATCGTCAAGAATGATGCAAAATGTCGCGTGACGATGCGGGTGTCGAGGTATCCGGCAGCTGATGCGGGCAGTGCCGTGGTCCAAGTTGGCCAGGCACGATGCGACGATGAGGGCCGACTGTCAAACCACACCACCCACGAAATGATCAATGTCGACTGTCTGGGCCAGTCGCTGCCTGCCAAGACAGGGACCCGATGCAAGCGTGCCAATTCGCGTCGATTCTTTGACGAGCGTTGTGATACTCGGGCGGCGAGGTGCTGGCGAGGCAAACGTAGAAGCAAGTTCCGTAACCGGGTCTGGTGCTTGAGACTAGCTGGCCGCGGGGAAGGTGGGCTGTTTTTTGCCGGCAGACTGCTCTGCTCCTGCCTTTCTTTGCTTGGCTGCCAACTTGATGCGCACACACAACTGGAAGCCCAGAAGATTTGGCGGGGTCGTTGATCCACTTTCCTTGAGCTTTAGTCTAATGCCCCCTTGGCCTCGGAGGTCTAGATTGAACCACTTGGCCGCTTCACCTGCATCCAATTGCACCTTGAATCTTTTCAGCAACTTAGGAGAGCAGACCTAGCAGACCCTTCCAGATATTGCAATGTTCGAGCCGAAGAACCAGTACGACATGGCCCACTCTGCTCCAACTTGGCCGATTCGCCGTCTGATCACATTCTACATGCGCTACTGCGGAAGCAATCGTCACTGCAACAGGTAGTCTGACACGCAGTAATATTCTTGCTCTCTAAGCTTCCCTTAGCAGTGGAGGAAATTCTACGAATGCCTCGATGAACGGTTTGCGACGAAATATGGAAAGAGTGAGTGCATTTCGCGATGAAGCTGACAAGTGCAATTAAGCTAGCCACACGACCAAACCTACAGCTTACGGCCGTATATGACATGAAAAGGCACATATGCGTGGACATGGTGATTTTTGAGCTCCCCACGCACTCGAGCAATCAAGTCATTCACCTCCCATTCCGACAGACCGGCAGCAAACAACATTTTGATTGATCCTTCCAGGCCCAAACCTACGTTGTGGCCCATCCATCTGCCGACCTCCTTGTAATGGGGGTCCCGAGGCCACGCACCCACTGGATATGGCATGATTGTCTCTGTGATATCGACAAAACCCTGAGCATCCAGAAGCCGTCTTAGGGTTTTTATGCGAGTTGCGTCCCGTCCAATCTTGGCCAACCCGTCGGCAATCGTCTGGCCGAATTTCTCCATTCCGGATCCAACACTGCTGCCATCAAAAGACTGGATTTCTGGGGTTTGATCTTGAAACTCTACCCAGCCTCCTGGTTCCAAGTGGTCGTACGTTTTTTTAAGAATGACGGTCAAGTCGTTGAAACAAGTGAATATCAGGCGAAAGTGAATAAAGTCAAACTTTCGACCATATGTCCACTCATCGTTTTCTGCGTCTTCCTTTATGAAGGAGCAATTCTCGGCCGCATGCTTTGGTTGGATCAAGCTCAAGTCGCTGCCAATCACATTTGCCTTGGGGTATTGCTTTGCTAATTCAATGGCCCAGATACCGGTTCCCGTGGCCACGTCGAGGACGTTTCTGGGTTCGATTGGCGCCAAGGCGAGCCTGCCGCCTAGCAAGGTGGTGATCGTCTTGTGCTGGATGTCGAGGCGACTTTGCTCCTCTGCGTCGTTTGGTAAGAGATATGCGCCCTGCTTATATGAGTGGTAGGTCCGGCCATGCTCTTCTATAGAGCTCTCATCCAATATTGAGCTGCCAGAAGACGCCCTTCGCTTTGAGCCGGCATCCAAGTCTGGATCGACATCAAGCACAGGGGAGACTGTCACGGCAGGGTATGTTGTGCTCTCACCAGCCATGTTGCTCAATTTCGATGGTATGCCGCGGAGCAATGACGCCTTGGAGAGAGTTGACGACGTGCCGTGCGGGGTGGTGCATGAGAACTTAGCCGGTGACCGTTTTGATGAAATAAACACCGCGGCTGAGCTGAAGATTGCGCGAAGCGGGGTATTATATTGCTGCCTCTGCGCTCTGCTTGCTGTAACAGTGTAAGTGTATTGCCAAATAATACAATTAGTGACAGGTGCGGGCGTCTGGCAATATTTGGCTGAGAAGGAACAAGTTGCGCCAGGATAAAGTCTACGATGATGGATACTGTCTTGTTCAAGGAAATATCCGTTAATGTACCCCTTTGAAGAAACAAATTGCCATGCAACAAGCCTTCAATGTGTTGGCAAGAAGAAATGGTAGGGGCAAGTTGGGGAACAGGGTTAATGCCCAGGGTCACTCCGCAATCGCCGATTTCATGATTGCTTCAACTCACCAGCCAGAAAATCGAGCAGGGCGCGAGTGGAGTAGCATGTTTTTTGCAATCTTGCAGGTTGCTCGTGGCGGAATGTTTTGCATCCAAGTTGCGCGACAGCCTTTGGTCAAAATCCAAGGCGTACGCTTAGTTGTAAATGCTCACAGTCAACCGCCTATGGTTGTGAACTTGTGACGAGTGCTCACCGAGGCCAGTCGCTGAATACTTTCCGTAGGCGGGATTGCCTCGACAAGGACTGATTGATAAGGCCTGCAGTGATGCTAGATTGTATACTACGTCTCCTGCGCCGTGTAATTCATACACCCGTGATCTACACAACAGCAGGTGGATTGTTCATGTCATGGCTAGAGCAAAAGTAACTAGAAGGGAATACTGTGAGTGTCGTCAATGAAGCGCATTACGTGTTCTTCATCGCTGCTCGCTTTGCAACACTAGACTGCACAAGGGCGCCTGACATAATCAAGCTGCAAAACCTTCAGACCAAAAGTTGCAGTGAGCGCTGTGCAGCCAACGATTTGAAACGGCAAGAGGGTCGCTAGAGGCATCTGAAAAGGCAGCATGTGAGGAAGCATTGTGCAGTGTGCCGGCTTGCCTGAACTCAAGTCACTTGATGTGTAAATTGAGTGGCCCAGGACCCCAGGTTATACCGCAGATGGTTCGGCAATGAGCAACAGCCCCGGAAAATTGGGCCCTGCCGTTTTGCAGTCTGGTCGCTGGATGGCCAGCTGGTTGTGTAGCTTGTGAGCCAAGACAACCAATGAAGAGGCAATGTCAATGTTCAAGCTGCATCAAGCGCCAGAACAACATTGTTCAGCGGCCAGCACCTCCTCCCTGTCGCGCACCCGTCGCTCCGTCACTTCTTCAGGCTTACCAATGTCTAAAGTAAACGATTCCTCAAGCATGCGATGACAATGGCAACGCTGACGGCTACAATGCGCGCCGCCAACCACTCCGGAGACAAGGAGAGCGCGATTGAAGACGCGCGGGAGACTCAATCTTTGATTACGCACGAATGCGCAAATGCCGGCACGGACCTACCACCCTATGAGTTGATAGAACTCATCGGCAAAGGAAGCTTCGGGCGCGTGTACAAGGCACGCGGGGTGGGATCAGGGCGACTGGTTGCGGTCAAAATCATCAGCATCGAACAAGGTGACAGCTTCCGTCCTGGCAGCATCGATACCTTTGGCGACATTTTGAAGGAGATTAACACGCTGAAACTTGTCAACGATGGAGGCGCGGAAAACATCAATCGTATTCTTGATAGTCGGCTCGTTGGCCAGTCTGTCTGGATGATTACCGAATATTGTGCTGGCGGCAGTGTGGCCACGCTGATGAGACCAACCGGTGGTCTGGCAGAGAAGTGGATTATTCCCATTTTGCGAGAAGTTGCCGAGGCTGTGCGCTGGGTTCACAGCCAAGGCGTCATCCATCGGGATATCAAATGTGCAAATGTACTCATTGCCGAGACCGGAGGCGTCCAGCTTTGCGACTTTGGCGTTGCTGGCATCATCGAGACCAGGTTTGACAAGAGAAGCACCGTCACTGGCACCCTGCAATGGATGGCCCCTGAGCTATTTGACTCGTCAGCTTCATACGGCATCGAGGTGGATATCTGGGCCTTTGGATCCATGGCTTACGAGGTGGCCACTGGACTTCCGCCAAACGCGACCAGCCTCATTGACATTGCAGACTTTGGCTCGTTCCTCAGACACAACTGTCCACGCCTGGAAGGAGACCAATATTCGGCTCATCTTCGAGACATGGTTGCGTGTTGCATGGTGCAGGATCCTGCCCAACGTCCTAGCATCGAGAAAATACAGGCACATGCCTACATTTTCAATACCACTAGCAGTTTCCCCACTGCAACACTCTCGCAGCTCGTACAAGCCTACAGACTTTGGGAGATACGGGGAGGAGACAGGAAGTCTCTGTTTTCCGCAGGTGGAGCACAAGGACCTTCAAACATGTCGTTATCTTCGTCATTGAGCGATGAGTGGGACTTTGGGACTTTGGACGACGCTAGTCTGGAGTAAAATAGCCTGGGATGCTGCCGACTTCGTCGGTATCCTAGGCGCAGGCAAAGCGGCGGTAGCCGGGCTATTTTAGATTTTTACTAAATATAAAGTAGTATTATGTGTTTTTTCCCTCCGGGGGCCCTCTGGGAGCCCTGCCGGGGGCCGCTTGCAGCGGGCTCGATTTGCTCGATTAAAGGGCTTGAATTGAAGGGCTCGATTTAAAAGGGCTCGATTTAAAAGGGCTCGATTTAAAAGGGCTCGATTTGAAGGGCTCGATTTGAAAGGGCTCGATTTAAAAGGGCTCGATTTGCTCGATTAAAGGGCTTGATTGAAGGGCTCGATTTAAAAGGGCTCGATTTGCTTGATTTCAAGGGCTCGATTCGAAAGGCTCGATTTAAAAGGCTCGATTTGAAAGGCTTGATTTGAAAGGGCTCGATTTGCTCGATTTAAAAGGGCTCGATTTGCTCGTTTAAAGGGCTTGAATTAAAGGGCTTGTTTGAAGGGCTCGTTTGAAGGGCTCGTTTGAAGGGCTCGATTTTAATCTCTGCCTAGGCTTGATTTGAAAGGGCTTGATTAAAGGGCTCGATTTGCTCGATTTTAAGGGCTTGATTTGAAAGGCTCGATTCGAGAGGCTTAATTCGAAAGGCTTGATTTAAAGGGCTTGATTTAAAGATTTATTTTTCATAGATCATGAAGTGGCATTATGTGTTTTTTTCCCTCCGGGGGCCCTCTGGGAGCCCTGCCGGGGGCCGCTTGCAGCGGGCTCCTGCCTGCGGCGCTGCCTACCTTCCGTAACATCACAACGCGCCTGCTAAAAGCATCACTAACTCGGTACGTACCTCAAATTCCTCGTCGTCCAATCGCCGATGAGTATTCGATTTCTGACCAATCGCCGATGAGTATTCTAAAAGTTGTTGGCCTCACTATTGGATTCATTTTAAATAGGCAAAGCGGGCAGCTGCAGCCTTCGGAACTGCATCTTCACTTGCCTTCGTTCCGCATTTCACGCAAAACTCAGGCAAAGCGCCGCTTTGCCTGATAATATTCCAGACGTTCAAACCGTCCGTGATGCGTATGCACCAGATGTCAGCTCCCCTTTGCAACCACCAAAACAGGTGCGGCGGCGACGGCCAAAAGTCAAGCCACTCATGGTTCCTCTTGAGCAGGTTTTCGACCCCAGCTTTGACATCAACTACGAGGATAACGCGCGTGTTTTCTACGGGAGTCATGTCCAGCCACCAGCAAATGATTTGCCACTTCGTGACGAGGTAGATGGTTCGGCCGTCCGAGAATCGCTGATTGATCTAGATGCCTCGCTCGACGGAAACGACTTGTCTCAGTTTGTTGACCTGGGAACCATCAGAGCAAGCCCTCGATCAGTCCCTGATGAACTATACCATCCCAATCGACCTCGAACTCAAGAATGGAAGTTTCCTTTCATGACTCCCGCTTCCGCGAATTTGGACATTGCCGAGGCCGCCGAAGAAAATGCAGGCTCCCATATTAGCACAAATGACGTATTCATGGGTCAAACTATCTCGAGTACACAGGTCAACCGTGCTTCTGCAATGAGCCTCATTGACCTTGATGCCAGCATACCAGACGGGGCAAGTACTTTTACCCGCCCATCTACCGCCGGCTCCGACGACATATCGAATGGTTCAGACATGGGAAGGACTCCATTCGAACTGGAAGGACATGTCTTGGCTATGAGCTCATCCCCACCTACGGGAAGCCAGCCATCCATCTATGTGTCGGCCGATGGAGTTTTTGAAGAGGCATCTATGCATGGTGACGACTCTCTAAATGACCAAGCTGTAGCTCCGTTGGATGAAGGACCTGTCCTGCCGCGACAAAGGTTCGGTGATGAGGCACCCAGTTCTCCTGGTCCGGCAATTCCATCGCCGCCTTCAACAAGCGTGATGCTCGGGGCAGGCTCCCCTGAAGAACTTAAAGAAGAACTGCATCGATTAATCTCGAGCTTGGGCAAACACCTGCAGTACACGTCCGACACGCTGGCACATGTCCCTGCTCACCGTGTCTAGGTTGTACGGCATACTTGGAATCAAGAAAACTTTTGCTTCCAAGGACCACGGCTATTCTCGCCAACGCAAATGAGTCTACATTCATACGTCATTGCAACGTGAGGTGCTCCAAGCGAGGCACTCTGCGCACTCACCACGGGCATCAAACGGTGCGGATACTCCTAGGACGTGAGCGGAATCAGTCTTCTCTCCATGAGGCCAACCGAGACATGCTTGAAAAGGAGACGCTTGACTTTGGTTGCTGATTAGGCGACTTTGGATAGCAAGCGTCGTACCATGAGCCGCAACACCCATGACGGAGAAGGGGTGTTGGAAATGATGGGAAGATGGCTTGAGCAAGAAAGTCGTCCAACGTGCCACCACGGTTTACATGATGTCGACCAAAGGGCCACGGCAGAGATGGCGCATACAAACTAACTACATTTTGATGGTCTACTGGGTAGCCTTGTAGCATGGCCCTGTTGGACTAGATGTTGACACTCGTCTGGCCGAAGTTGTCGTTTCAGTCATGGGTCATAGCAAGGACTCAAGGAGAGATGGCAACGACGAGAGCATTCCCTGGCAGGAGATTTTTTGTTTGAAAAATGCACAGCGGAACAAAAGGGTCACCGATTAGTATTCAGCTACCATGCTGGTGGCATGGGCTGCCTGCCGCGAACGAAGATGCAAATGGTGACATTACAATGGAATGGCGCAGCAATGCCATTGTTTGTCAGCTTTCGTGCCAGATGACGCACATGTCAGCGGGAACATTTGCATCTGTTGGGGGGCACAGTAAAAAGGTTATGCTGTACTGTGTCATTCGCTCGTCGCCCAAGACGCTTTGCCGAAGCTGCAGAGACGGGCATCAACTCGTCGTCAGCTCGTAACTAAAACGGCTCCTCAAACTCGGTGGTCTAATTGTCGGCAAGGGAGCCCGTCGCGGGTCGCCCGTCGCCCGCCAACTCCGCACGACTAGCCGATGGCGTGCAAGCCAAGCCGCGTCGCGCCATACATCAAACAGGAATGCCAGGCACCCAGCCAGCGCCATGACACGCAGGATGCTACCCCCTTTATTAATACAGACCAATTGCGCCATGGCCGCATGACGAATGCAGCTGCCGCATCTGACGTGGTTGCGAAACAACAGACGTGCTCCATGGACGAAACGGCAGCGCCGGCAGCGCTGGTGCCCGACGGAACCAGACCTGTACAGGTTGTAAACGCAATGTAAAGACGCTTCCCGGCCGCGCCCCCTGGAGAGAAGAGAGAAGCCAACAAGCCTCCTCACCAGCAGGAAGCTTTGCAAAGGTTACAAAATGACAAGCGCCGACGAGCGGCGGCCGCTGCTGGCCGACCCGGGAATCGCATCGGCGCCGGGAGCAGAAGATGGCATCACGACCAAGGATGCGCCGTCGCGGGCCCTCGAGGACGACGTGCTCCCCGAGACGTCTGCCCTCGGGCGCAACCTCAGCTGGACGAGCTCGTACATGCTCGTGATATCGCGCGTCATAGGCAGCGGCATCTTCGCCACGCCCGGCACCATCCTCCAGTCCGTCGGCAGCCCGGGTCTCTCGCTCCTCCTCTGGGTCGTGGGCGCCGTCGTCGCCGCCGCGGGGCTCGCCATCGCCCTCGAGTACGGGTGCATGCTTCCTCGCTCCGGCGGCCAAAAGGTCTACCTGGAATTCACCTTTCGCCGCCCGCGCTTCCTCGCCTCGACCCTCGTCGCCATCAACGCCGTGCTGCTGGGCTTCACCGCCAGCAACTGCGTCATATTCAGCCAGTACGTCCTCTTCGCCGCGGGCCACGACGCAGCCAGCGATGCGCTCAAGAAGGGCCTGGCCGCGGGCCTGCTCAGCGCCGTCACCATCCTGCACGCCGTGGCCCCCAAGCTCGGCGTGAAGCTGCAGGACCTGCTGGGATGGGTCAAGATTGCCATCGTCGTCTTCATGGTGCTCTGCGGCAGCTACGTCGTCCTCTTCCCGCCCGTCGCCGCCTCGCCCGTCCCCGCCGCCGCCGCCGCCGACACCCTCTTGTCCTGGGACCGGCTCTGGGAGAACAGCAACTGGAACTGGGGCGTCGTGTGCACCGCCCTCTTCAAGGTCTCCTACTCGTACGCGGGCTTGGACAATGTGAGCAACGTCCTCAACGAGGTCAAGGATCCCGTGCGCACCCTGCGCTCCGTCACCCTCACCGCGCTGCTCACCTCCTGCGGGCTCTACTTTCTCGTCAACGTGGCCTACCTCCTCGTCGTCCCGCTCGACGAGATCAAGGGCAGCGGGGAGCTAATCGCCGGACTCTTCTTCGAGCGCGTCTTTGGCGCGCAGCTCGGGAGAAAGGTTCTGCCCCTGGCCGTGGCCTTGTCGGCGGTTGGCAACGTCATGGTGGTTGCCTTTGCAATGGTATGGCCCTGCGCGAATCTATCCTTACAAGTCTAGCTGCTGACCTGCCACGAGGCGAGGCTGAAACAAGAGATTGCGAGACAGGGCTTCCTCCCCTTCTCGGAGACCCTTTCGTCCACCAAGCCCTTCAACTCGCCCCTCGGCGGGCTGCTGGTCAACTACGTCCCCTCCTTGCTCGTCATTGTCCTGCCCCCCTCGGGCGAGGCCTACTCCTTCATCCTCGAGGTGGAGGGGTACACGGGCCAGGTATTCGGGCTGGCGGTTGGCCTGGGCCTCATATGGCTCCGGCGCAAACATGCAGACCTTCGACGGCCCTTCAAGGCGTGGATGTCCGCCGTGGTGGTGAGGCTGCTGCTTAGCGTCGGCCTGCTCGCGGCGCCCTTTTTCCCGCCGGCCGACAGGTACAAGGGCGGCATGTTTTATGCCACCTATGCAATTGTCGGACTAGGCACGTAAGTAATACGCCCAGCCGCGCAACTCTATTGGCGACGAAGCTGACTGTGTCAGGATTGTGGGGAGCGTCGTGTACTGGTACGCCTGGACCGTTGCGCTGCCCAAATGGAGAGGATACACGTTGGAAGAAGAGCACGCCGTGCTCGTGGACGGAACCACGGTTACTAAGCTGGTACATAGACAAAAGTGAGGGTTAATAGACGCGTTGCACGAGCTTTCAAAGTCGGGCCATTTGCATAGTAGAGTAAACCAGCTTTCCAGACCCCCTGTCCAGACCCCCGCAAAGTTTGTCTTATAGGACCAAACTGTGGAGGCTCGGGTCGTATGTACAGTATCCAGTAAGCAGTATCAGCACTACAACATGCCAATGCGCAGAGGCCCAATTGTCCCCCCTCCGGATGTGTAAATCGGCTTGGGCATGATTGGCTCCGGCTGACGCTATCCGCTGCCGCACCACCACCGACTCCAACTCCGCACGGATTTGAAATCACGCCCAAGACCCTCCGCGTGGCCGCTGGGAATTGGCCCAAACCGTAAACCCGCCTAGGTCACACGTCTACCGGAACGTGATTGTCAATTCCGCTGCACAAGTGGGACGGGTTGTGCAATATGACGTGCTAGACAGACGTGCTTTGCAAGCAGTTGTACATAAAAACACCAGGATGCTGCTGCCACCCCGGGCCCTCGCCAGTTCACACCAAGCAACCACGTAGTTTTTGTAACAACGCTGTACAACATTCACCATGGCCGCGGCAGCTGTGCAAGCCCCCTCCCCCGTCGCCAGGCGCGACGTGGCCACTCTCCTAAATTACTTCAAGCCAAACGAGGACGGCTCGCCGCCGGCACCAACCTACATCGACCGCCCCGAGACGTATAGGCAGCCCTACGAGTCGCACGAGCTCACCGTCAGGGACATTGCCGGCGAGGAGGACAAGTACACTCTCGACGGCAACGGCTTCCAGGTCGTCAACCACGTCGCCACCGAGAAGGAGTTTGCGGACGAGGACCAGATCAAGAGCGGCTACTACGCGGAAACAGAGCAGCTCTTAAAGGACGTGTAGGTGACGCACCGGGGCATGGCTGCAAATGATGATGGCAAGACAACAAGTTCTGACGCAAGACACAGCACCGGAGCCAGCAAGGTCTTCATCTTTGACCACACAATCCGCCAGGAGCTCCCCGACGTCACGGGCGAGCTGAAGCGAGGCGGCCCCGTGCAGCGCGTGCACATTGACCAGTCCTACGAGGCCTCGCTGTCCAGGGTCGCGCACCACCTGCCCGACGAGGCGGACCGCCTGCTCAAGGGCCGCGTGCAAATCATCAACGTCTGGCGCCCCATCAAGAAGGTTGAGCGCGACCCCCTCGCCGTCGCCGACGCCCTCTCCGTCCCGGACTCGGATCTCGTCGTCAACGAACTCATCTACCCCAACAGAAGAGGCGCCACCTATTACGTCAAGTACAACAAGAGCCACAAGTGGGCGTATCGCTCCGGCCTCGAGCCCTCCCAGGTCCTTCTCATCAAGTGCTTCGATACCAAGGCGGACGGGAGGGCGAGGAGATCCCCGCATAGCGCCTTTATCGACAAGGACACGCCCGAGGGCGCCCCGACGCGGGAGAGCATTGAAATCAGGGCCTTGGTGTTTCATGAAGATGATACCGAGTGATGGTGACTGGCTTTGGTTATATTTTGACGCAACCCGAGTATGGTGACTGGCTTTGATTATATTTGACGACGGCAACCCGAGTGATGGAGACTGCCTTTTGATTATACTTCTGACGACGATAATGCCCCACTGCTGTAAACGAATCTGGTAGTTGAGAAATGAATACGCACAAACGGTGCCTTTTGAAAACGTGTGCAGGTGAAGAATATCCGTGACAGGTAGTAGTTAATCGTTGCCGCCCTGATGATGACCACGGCGCAGTGTAGACTCGAAACAAACGTCTAGCCCAAGACTCATGGGCCTGGTCAACGAATACTTGTCCCATGTTCAATCCAGGGCATCATCCATATCCCAAGAGTCGCAGGCCACGAATGCTTGATGCTCAATCCAGGGCATCACCCATATCCCCATCCCGATCAACGAGCTTCTCAAAAAAAGGATTCTCCTCCTCCGCAACGGGCTTCTCCGTCACGACCGGGACAGGAACGGCTCTGTCGCAATCCACGTCCACCATCCAGTCGTTGCGGAAAAAGTCCAGGGTAAGCTGAACCCCCTGCTCGGACTCGTGGAACTGAACCGGCGGCACGAGCAACTTGGGAGCGGGAATATCCCTGTCAAGCGTGATAAAGGCCTCTGGCATGGGAACATCGCTCCAGCACGCTGCAAAGTTGAGCGGCGGAAGCGGCGCCTGCCTGTCCACGTCCTGCAGAATATGGATCTTGTCCCCTACAACCTGGATCTTGTCCTCATTCAGCACCACCTCGTGGCCAAGCATGATGATTGGCGCGCAAAGAAGCCTGCCGCGCGTGTAATTGCTGCACTTGTCGAAAATGTCCATGACCTCTTTGCTCTTCCAAGGGTTGAAGAGGGGATACGTGTGCATGAAGCAGCATGGGTTTTCGAGGTCCTTTTCCTCGAGGTGCTCGAGGTCGTCTTCGTCGCATTCGTCTACTAGCCCAACAAAGGCTTCTTCGGGCTCCCTCTTGATCAGGCCGTCTAGGTCGGCGGGTTGGAGACGACGGAGCTCAGTTGTTTGGGCGGTCGGAGCATGCCTGGAGAGGTGGTTCCATATTTCAGCCGACGACGCGAACCGTTCCTTGACGGTGGCAGACTTGGCCAGAGACCGGAAGGGCTGCTTGTCCACTTGGCAGTTGAAGTAGTCGAGCACCGCCAGGGCCGCGTAATCTTTAATGTCCAGGTTCTCGCATCGAGGAAACCAGTAGGTGGAGCCGTTTGTCATGAAACTGTGGCCGTGGAATTGCTTCAGGAGGTATACCGGGGAGACTGCAGCATCCCTTTCAAGCGACCAGTGCAGCGTGTTTGCTCGCTCAAAGCACTCGTGCGCGTATGCAGCGAGCTCCGTGTCAAATATGCCCTGTGCCGTCATGTAGCAGGCCGTGCTGAAAAGGTCGGAGATTGTCTGGTTTTGGCCAAGATTCTCATCCTTGAAGATGAGCTCCGTCCGAAGAAACACCTTGTCTCCTGTGATGAACGGTCGGCCCTCGTGTTCAAACTGTTGGTCAAATATGACACAAGTCATCTCTTCCACCTTGTCGATATCCACATGCCCAACGCGGAGGAGCGGATTGCTCCGTCCCGAAGATAGATAGATGAGCAGTGTATATTTGGATACATGCTTCCTCGCCCGGTCATAGTAGGGTGTATCCAGATGATTTTCAAAATTGGCGTCGGTAGGATGGAATTTGTTACACCGGAACACATGGTTGACAGACTCGAATGCGTCGCCCAGCTCACCGTCGCCAAGAGAATCCAGGATGCCGCTCCCCTGGACAGCTCGCGTGACGGCCTTGCTCAAGATGGCCGAGTGAAAGATGAAGCGCTCGCCTCCTCGCACACCCTTATTCAGGGGCGCAACATGGAGCGAAAGTTGGGACAGCTCCTTCAACAGTGCGCCTTGCTCGCCATCCAGCTTGGCAGTAAAGATTCCCCCTTTTGCATCTCCAAGTCCAAGTGGTTGTATGTTGGCCAACTCCAACCGCAAGCTATCCACGACTTTGGACTCGACCCAGCCGTCCAACGGGACAATGTTTTCGAAATTGTGGTAGGACAGCTCGGCAGGGCTTACAAAGACGGCAAAGAGCCTCGGTGTCTGCATGACCTGCGCAAAGTGCGTCACATTGCTTCCCTTGACCTTTTTGTCCAAATCCTGGACATGCTTGAGAAGAGTATGATTCTTGGCAGGATAAAACGACATGCTTACGCCGTCCACAAAGACCAAATCTTGATCCTCGTCCAATATGTCAACCATGCTCTTGAGAATCTGCTTGTCCGTGTCACGGGCTGACGCGCTGCGACACGTTGCCAAGAACAAATTGCGCACGCCCAATGCAAGAATGAGCTTCTGCTCCGCATTCAAGCCCGCATACTTTGCTGCAACATGCGGCGCGTGGGCAATGACTTCGTGGAAGAGGGCGACCGCTTGCCAGTGAGAGTCCGAGTCCACGGAGGCTGCATCCAGGGCTTCGATGCGATGCGCTGTTGCAGGTGAGTTGTCTTGCTCATTCTTGCGCTTTTGGGGGATGCTGCTGCGAACGCTCTGTCGAGTCTGGTGTGATGCTGATGCGTCGTCGTCGTCGTCGTCTGCCGGGTCGGAGGAGAGGGTTCTGCTGGAAAAGGAGCTTGCTGGGGCCATTTTGAGAGTTCATACTGCTGTGCATATCCATACTCTCGGCCTGTCTGGTGGTCAAGGTGAGCGAGGGTGAGAGAGTGAAGCTCAAGCTTGGGCAAGTGGAG
Organism: Keithomyces neogunnii; assembly: GCA_020975405.1. NCBI lineage: Eukaryota > Fungi > Ascomycota > Sordariomycetes > Hypocreales > Clavicipitaceae > Keithomyces > Keithomyces neogunnii. The sequence continues at coordinate 3,667,304 of JAIOWQ010000002.1, read as the reverse complement.
TTTCCCGGGATGCGAGGACTGATGAGAGGGGCAACGCAGCACACTCACGAGTCACAAGTGAGAGCAACTTTGCATTTTTCAATAGGAAAAGTTGCAATACATGCTTTATACACATATATTCATTTACATGCATAATATGAACAATTAATGTGCGCGTCCACGTTCAACCCTAATGACTTGTACAACTCGCTGCTGCTTGTCATTGCCCCGACTCCAATTCCTTAACTGGCAAGGAAAGACCCAACCAACTGCCTGCTTCCGCCTTCCGCCTCTCACAGCACCCAGCTGTCTGGTACAATCTACTTCCAATCCAGAAGCCAGCAAATAAATGTACATGCCCCGAGCCATTGCACAACCAGCTCGAACAGGCAAACCCGCCATTCAAACGCTCTTCAATCGGTAAACACAGGCTGGATACAAGCTCACTCCCGTGACTAAGCGGGGAGTTGAGCAACTCAACAAGGCAAGGCTAGGGACTAGGCCCAATAAAGAGAGACATGATACACACCAACAACAAAGACGCACAACCTAGACTCATCTCACCAGGCCGCAACTGACGAGTTCGCCAGAGCCCTTCTTTTCCCCCTTTTCAAATGCGCCTCCTCCGACATCCCGCCGCGTGTCAGCGACACACAGCCCCCTCGCAGCCATGGAAGAGCTCTCCTGGGCAGAAGCCGCCGGCGCAAACTGGACGCGATACCTGTACGCGGCGGCCGCCCTGCCGCTCCGAGCAGCCTGGCTCCCGCTCTCGTACACCCTTGCCGTGCTAAGGGCGCTGCTTGCTCCCGCAGGCTACGTGCTCGCCTACCTGGGCTCCTGGGCCGTGGCCGTGGCCAATTTCCTCGTCAGCCTAGAGGTACGTCGCGCCCAACCATGCTGCGCGGGTAAGACTAACCCCAGACACGACAGCCACTGTACACATTTGTAGGTGAAGCAAACACCCGCCGTGGAGATGTGCTCCTGACAGCGTGCGTCTAGTTCAGCGTGGCGGCCTTCATCGGCATCATGGCCGGCATCGCCGTGGCCGTGGCCTCGGCCGTACTAACCAGACATCTCAATCTGCACCAAGAGGACGTGGCCGAGCAGGCCCTTGAGCCCAGGAAGCAGGCGTATCTGCGCCGCGATCCCCGGGGTCTTGAACCAGACTGGCAACGCTGGGCCGATGCCGCCTCTCCTGCCCGCCTTCGCCGCTTTACTGGACTCCAAGCGGAGACTATTCACGAGGAGGAGGCGGAGGAATCGGAGGAATGAGTCTTCTTTTTCTTTTTCTTTTTCTTCTTTTTTTTTTTCCACAGGCACACTCCTCTTTTTGTGAGAGTCTCGTCTGCAAAGATACCCTGCTGTATTACATTCAGCTATAATATACCAAGTAACTGAAATGCTCCATATTTTATTATTTTATTATTTATTCAAGTGCGCTCCTCAGATTGGCTTTCACATTGTCATCATTTTTCAAAAAAAAAAATAGTATACTTGGACCGCTCGCATAGGAAGCTATAGGTCTTGAAGCACGAACCAAACCATTCTCGCCCCCGCGTCTGAACTCATTCTTTCTTCTTCCGCCATTCCCGGCGCCAGCAGTAGTTCTGATGAAATTATGTGACATGATACAACTGGCCGAGATACGTCCTTTTACCGCCTGTACATGTCCCTCTCCCTCTCCATCCTCCGCTCGTGGATAGGCGACCGACTGCGACTCCTCGTCCTTCGGTCCCGCCGGTCATCCTTGCCGCTGTATCTGCGCCGATCATCCCTCCATCTGCCCCCGTCGTCGCCTCTGTACGCAGGTATATACGTGTCCACGTCGGCAGCAGCTGCACCCGGCGGCCCTCTTGCGGGAGGCCTGTTCCTTCTATAGTCCATGTCATCCTTGTTGCTCGAGCGCTCCTGGGGGGGCGGTCGCGCAGCGTGAGGTCCCCTGTCCCGCTGCCATGCCGGCCGGCGGTCGTCTCTATATCGGCCACCGTTGACGCCGTTCCGACCATAGCCGTCTCCGCTGTTGTAGCCGGCCGTGGCGTTGTTACCCTCAGGCCCGACGCCTACAGTGCCTCCCTTTGGCGCCGGCGGCAAGTTGGCTTTTCGGTCATGGAACTTTCTGCGGTCCAGCTCGTGGCTTTCCTCGTATGTGGGTATGTCCTCGGGTTGCATTGGCAGGGGGGCCATCTTGAAGTACGAGTGTTCCAGAGCATCTACGGCATTGATTCGTGTTCTCCAGTCCAACTTGAGGAGTTCCTTGAGGAGCGAGATGGCGCCCGAGCCGTACCTGCATCTGATTTAGCACAGGGGACATCATTCGCCAGTTGGCCCGGCAGAAGAAAAGGGGGGGGGGGGGGGGGGGGGCGTTGTTAACATACTCTCTAAACCGGCTCTGCAGGTTACCAGGCCGCGGGCGAGGGTTCAGGTGCTCGCCGCCGGGGAGTTGCTTCCAGCCGGGCATCACATCGTCATTTGGCGACCCCATCAGGTCCCATATCAGCTCGAGCTGATGCGGATCACTCTCGCCCGCTAGGATAGGCTTGCCGACAAGCATTTCGGCGAATACACAGCTGCTCATGTCAGTCGGCCATGTCGTGTCATCCGGACTGCCAAAACTCACCCAACACCCCAGACGTCAATGGCGGTGGTGTACTGTCGAAGCTGCAACAGCAGCTCTGGCGGCCGGTACCATCTGGTCACTACCAGCCCGGTGTAATCGCGACGACCATCGCCCATGGGTCGACCAGGCTGCGGCGTAGAGCCGTCATAGTGCCTGGCCAAACCAAAGTCTGCGATTTGCAGAATACCCCGGTTGTCAATCAGCAGATTGGCCGCCTTCATGTCTCGATGAAGGATGTGATTATCGTGGAGGTAGCAGAGACCTTCCAAAAGTTGTCTCAGATAACACTTGATCTGGGCTTCTTTGAAATGGACCGAGGGATTGTCCAGCAGACCGGATAGATCGTGGTCCATGTATGGCGTGGCCATGTACATGATGGGCTTCTTTCGCTTGTCGGCTGTTTCACAATGGTCAGTCTCTGGAGGGGAAGTGCGCAGATCGCATCGCGTTCGCTACACACTTGATCTAGTTGGATGCTCGACGGCCATGTCTTCCAGCCGCAATATATTCTTATGGGACAGCAATTTGAGGAGCTTGATCTCTCGAAGGGCAGTGATGGGGAACTAGACCATGCAGTTGCGGTTAGCATGTGACATGCAGTGGTGGCGTCAAACGGGGAATTGGAGGCATACTCCGTCCTTTTCGTGATGCATAATAATCTTCTTAAGAGCAACAAGGGCGCCAGTCTTTTTTGATCGAGCTCGATGAACCTCGCTACAGAACGGTGGTCAGCCCATCTGGGAACCTGAACTGTCCAGCACCGCGCGCAGTGGGCAGTGGGCAGTGTGTAACTTACCCGAAAGTTCCCTCGCCCAGTTTACCTTGCAGCTCATAGTCGGAGATTCGCGAGCAGCCACGGAAGCTGTGCTTGGGTCTCAGATGGTTTAGGGCAAAGGTGCGCGGCGAGGTGCCGTCTGGGGTCGTCTCTGGAAGCCGATCCATGATGAGTTTGGTTGCAGCGCCGCCGAAGCGCAGCCAAGGGGGATTGATTCGAGTGATGAAGGATGAATCGTCGTCTACCGCTAGCCAGCGCGTGGGAACTGAGCGGAGCCAAAGGCTCAGGATAGCATTGCGGTGGAAGGGTTTGGCTCTTCGCGATAAGGCGCGATGAGAATATATGTGCAAAGGGCGCGGATTGCAAGGGCGGGTCGAGGGACGTGGTTAGGATTAATGGCTGTGCGATTATCGATGGCGCAGGACTCCGCGGCCGGGGAGAAAGTGACGATGGTCAAGGTTGATGGACCAGACTTGGGGTTGATGGTTCCAAAAGTTGAAGACGGCGCTGGTCCGGGTGGGTCGATCTGACTACGCGGCAGTACAAGCGGGGAGGGCCTGGATTGGGTGGAGCTGAATGTTCTGCCAAGTACTCCGTAATTCACCAGACATTTGCTGTGCATCCTGTCATAATATTACATCAAATACTTACATTGGCTCGGTGGAGTTTTGCAGCCTTTAGCCACAGCAGTGCCCCAGCCCCTAGGCTCCCGCAACTTAACCGTGACTCGCTCGGGGCACACAGAAGACAAGACCTGTTGGGCATTGAATAAGTCTGGCTTTCGAGCTGTAGCAAGATCCCTGCCAGCACATGGCGACGTAGACGCATCGGCAGCATCCATGACAATAAAAACCGTGAATCGAGTATCCTTGCCGCATTGTCACCTGGTGCTTCACCCGAGCGCGAGATGCCACTGCACATGTGATATCTTGATCCAGGGCACACAGCAGACTCTGCATACATAGCCCCAACTGTGAATGCCACGCCAAGAAAACCGCCCGCAGCGAATCCCCGTGAACCCATGACTAAAAAAACAGCGGAACTTGGCCGTCCAATCCCGACGCATGCCGTGTCTCTCGGAGGGCCCGTCTGGCGCGGCGCCGACTCGACGCATGATTTTTGGGGCTTTTGGGGTCCGCTGGTCGGAACCCAGTGAATTGGATTTCAACGCCCCAGCCGTGATATAAGAAGACGATGCGCTTTGCCCCTGCCAGAGCTTACAACCTCATCCCCATCCATGTAGGACGATCTAGTACCTGTCACGAGCTTTGTCTGTCTAGCGGTTCTTGAACTCGACTTGTCCCGCTCGGTTCATTTCCTCCTATTCGCCTCCTTGATGTGTTTCCGCTTCGCAACTCCCGGCGCCGCAGTCTGGGAAAATTCGGCATCAAGGCACGTCTAAAACGCCCAACGCCTTTGCAAGTACCCGTCGGCACCCCCCATGTTTCTCACCCTGCAACCAGAGGTCGCCATGTCGCCGTCGCAAACGCTTGATCCAGAAGCCGTCGGGGCTTCTGCTGCGCTGCCCGAGTCCCGCGTGCTCATCATCGGCACCGGAGGGACGATATGCATGCAAGAAGGGCCTGACGGACTGGCGCCCCAGGATGGCTTCCTGGAGAGTGCCATGGCGCCGCGGCCATCGTTCAACGACATGTCGGGATTGGAAGGTGAGTGTTTGCTCAGTTGGCGCTTTGATTTCTCTCGACTCCCCCTGACCCTCGCCTCACACTGCCACGCAGCAGGCCGGACCGGGCTTCCAGTTGAGAGACCACAAGCTCAAAATCTAACACGAGGCAGTCAAGCTTCAGGCCTACCAGAGCGGGCAGCTCGTCTCGCTGCCCTCGCTGCGCACGCCGCCTACCGCGCACCGTCGACACATCCGCTACTCGGTGCTCGAGTTCACGCCGCTCCTCGACAGCTCGTCCATCTCGGCGTCGGACTGGGCGTCGATGGCGCAGTGCGTCAAGGAAAACTACCACCTCTTTGACGGCTTCGTCATCCTCCACGGCACCGACTCGCTCGCCTACACGGCCTCGGCCCTCTCCTTCATGATGAGCAACCTGGGCAAGCCCGTCATCCTCACGGGCTCGCAGGCGCCCATCTTCGCCCTGCAGTCCGACGCCGTCGACAACCTCCTCGGCTCGCTCATCATGGCCGGCACCTTTGTCATCCCCGAGGTCGGCCTCTTCTTCCACCACAAGCTGTACCGCGGCAACCGCACAACAAAGGTGTCCTCGGCCGCCTTTGAGGCCTTTGCCTCGCCCAACTACGAGCCGCTGGCAAAGGTCAGCGGCCTCGGCATCACCGTCAACTGGCCCCTCGTCCTGCGCCCAACCACCATTGCCGAGTTCCAGGTCCAGAAGCACCTGAGCACCACCCACGTCGCCTGCCTGCGCGTCTTCCCCGGCATCAAGCCCGAGATGGTCGACGCCAACCTCCGCCTGCCCGGCCTGCGCGGCCTCATCCTCGAGACGTTTGGCATGGGCAACGTCCCCGGCGGCGCCGACGGCCGCCTCACGCGCGTCATCGAGGCCGCCGTCCAGCGCGGCGTCATCGTCGTCAACGTCTCGCAGTGCGTCTCGGGCTTCGTCTCCCCCGTCTACGCCCCCGGCACCCAGCTCGGCCGCGTCGGCGTCATCTTCGGTCTCGACCTGACCGCCGAGGCCGCCCTCGCCAAGCTCTCCTACCTCCTCGCCCTCCCCGGCCTCTCCAACCAGGAAATTGCCCGCCGCTTCACCCGCTCCCTCCGCGGCGAGATGACCGAGATTGCTCACCAGACCTTCTCCCACCCCGACGCCCCCCTGGAGAACACCGCCTCCCACCTGACGCCCACCGAGGCCGCCTTCACAGCCCTCGGCTACGCCATCCAAAACGGCGCCCTCGACTTGGTCAGCCGCTTGCTCGATGGCGAGGGCGGCCAGCTCCTCAACACGGCAGACTACGCCGGCAACACCGCCTGCCATCTGGCCGCCGTCAACGGCAATACCGAGGTCATGCTCGAGCTGCTCAAGCGCGGCGCCAGTGTCCACGAGAGGAACCGCGCCGACAACTCACCTCTCTTCTTGGCCCTCTTGTCCGGCAACGAGGAATGTGCAGACCTCCTGAGGTCTGCAGGCGCGCATTTGAGCATCGAGGAGATTGAGAGGGGACCTTTGGCCAAATATAGACAGAAGATGTAACACAGTCTGTCTGGTGCTTGGAAAGCTCACCCGCCAGGACACCCAAACCCTCAAGATGCTACAAACCCCCCCCGCGGAACATCATAATGGGATTCACAAGATAGATGGACACTAATAATGCTTTCGAATTTTGCATCTGGTGTTTTTTGCAAGGCCTGTATGGAGCGCATGGAGCGCATGGAGCGTTGGCGTCGTTGCATTAGATAAAAGAGCATCTAGGGAAAAGAAATTAAAACTCACTCAATACCATTCTGCATGGCGAATTCTACTGCATCTTTGCCGCTGCCCCCGACAACTTCTTGCGAGATTTATTGCCGTGCTCCGCTGGCCGTGATTGTCTCCAAGTGGCTTGACACACAGCACAAAAATTCCATCGCACCCTTCTTTCTTGTATTATGAAACATGCTATTTTCTACCTCCTTTAATGGCGGTATCGTCTTTACATGTGGCTAGCCCCATGCACTGCCTATCCAGGACAACGTCGAAAACATGACGCCAAAAGTCATACAAGTTTATTCCAGGGAGCAGTGCCCGGCCGGTGCCTCGTGCATCCCCAGTCTTGACCCTTCTTTCGCTTGGCCATGAGATACACACCGTGAGACGGAACCAAACGCACCGCAGTTGTTGGTAACACCTTGACGCCATCATGATTCAGACAATGCCGCCACCTTGATACACATGGTACTTTCACACTTCCTCAAACACTTCACGCTATCGAAGGAAGAGATCGCCCACGCCATTTCTTAGCGATCTAGTTCTATCCACATGATCCAAGCCGAGGTGATCATCTTCAGGTCCCACCATGGTCCATAATTCGTCATCTGTCACGATTAGTATACGCATTGACCAGTTCATCACAGCAAGGGGTTACTCACCATCGTTGAGATATTCAGGTTTTGAGTAGTTTGCTCGTCGGACAACTGCAAACTTGATCTTTTCAAAACTCTTGCCTTTGAGGCCTGTCCGCTTCTCAAGCCGCTTCTTGGTGTCCACAAATTTCTCGCCCTAGGTTCAAGTTAGCAGCGTTGACAATCAGCAACCAGAGTCCGTACGTACTTCAACCAAAAGGAATTTAAAGGGGACGCCATGAGCTCTGTTGACTTCATTTTGGAAATGGAAAACTTGGATAAAGTCTTTGTCGGAAGCTACCACCTCTTCGTCTGACATTCTTTCAGCAAAAATTTGCGTGTACTCGTTGAGGTTCAAAACCGGCTGTTTCCTTTCTAGTTCACGACGAAACCTATTTGAACTCGTCTCATACACTCTGATCTTGCCACCCTCCTGTTCGTCAGGTATCTGGGCCTTCTTAATCAGGACGTGTATCAGGTCGTCAATGGTACCGGTTTTTGGGACAAGCAAATCAAGTTGATCCTGCCAAGTCATCAGCATGGTTGCACCTTGTTCCGGAATAGCACTCTTACACACCTCCTTGGTAATACCTTCGCTCAACCATGTGAGCTTGACGTTCTTCTTTGTGTCCAATTCTGCCAAGCTCATCTCCAGTACCTCGAAATAAAAGGCATCCCCACGTTGGCTAGAATTGAGACTGCTACCCATGGGATTTAAAATATGCCTCAAACTAGGATTCGTTCCACGTCGCACAGGTGTTTTCGGGTTGTTCGTTGTCGCATTAACAGTCCATAGGCGGATATGTGTAGGCGGGACGTTCAAGAAAGTACCAACACGTTCTGAGAGTGTATCATAGTTTATCTTGGAGTTGAGAACTAGATCAAAAGGTCGATACTCGTTCTGGTCGCACCTGGTTGGGTGAGGGTGGAACCTGACAGTCCTCTTGTTTTCCAAAAAGTCGTAGTATTCCCGAGCGTCCTCGAATCGCTCTGAAGTGCGGATACTAAAGAAAAGGTTAAATGGGGATACCATGGTAAATATAATTGACACGTACGGTTCTTGCAGGGGCTTGTCTGCGACTTGGGCTTGTTCTGCAAGGCGTCCAGACGATCGTTGAAAGCAGACAATGTCACCATCCTGCAGTTCAGCAACCTTCAGGGTCTGTTTGGCTTTCAGAGGCTCAATCATGGTTGGTTTAATTTCCTAAGCTGGTCAGCATCGTCCTCAAGAATATTCAGCAGGAAAACAGAAGGGGAGGAATCGTCCGTACCTCCCATAAGAGAAGCTTATCCTCTGCAGGCAGTTTGTCACCCCAGCCCATCTTCTCAAGTATCTGAGGAACCAAATCCTCAACCTTCTTCTCCTTGCCGATATATACATGGCCAACGCCATGCAAAGCCTGGGCCTCGGCGTCAAAGTGTTTAAGAAACAGAAGAATGGTATCGTTCTTAACAACAACCCCGTTTGACTGGCTCTGATACGACGGCCACACAGGTTCCCCATCGGCGTTGAGCTCCTCAGCAACCTCAGCCCAAACTCGTAGACTACTGTCACGGTGGGCGGCAGACCTCGCATAGACTTCCTCAACTGTTGGACGAAGATCCATGATAGGCTGGTCAGGTCGAATAGTCTTATTTTGTCGATTCACCATCAGCCAGAGCCGTATCTTACAAGGGTCTTGGCCCATATCCTCGGCAACTTGTGCGGTAAACTCTTCCACAGTCATTGAGCGGCGGATGCGGTAAGATCGCGGGGAAGCATCAGTCATCTCCGTGTTTGAGTCGAAGGTACACAAATCGGTGGCATCGTAGTGACGGAAGGTGTCATCAGTGATGACCTTGGCCATCATGTAGAGATGAGCTTCCCGTTGCTCGCGTCTACGAGCCTCCCTGAGTGCATTTTCTTCTTCCACGCGTTGTTCTGCACAAGGTTAATTACAACGTGATCTAAAAAATAAGGGAGGGATACATACGCAAGTGCTTAGGAATATCGTCCTTTTGTACTTTACACAAGATCTTATCCAATCTTGTCTGACGAACATACACCAACATGTATGCGCTGTTTTGGCGGATAATGGGTGCTTTTTTTTGGAGCGGAGCACGCAGATATCCGTTGGGAGCCCTGTATTCGCCGCCAAAATTTTCCTCCAGAACTTCCCTAGATGTGGCCCTTGTGACCTTATCGTCGTCGTACTTGTAAAACCATCCATCCTTCTCCGGCTTGATAAAGGCATAGTAGTGTCCGGCGTTCAAATCGCCGCTGTGGACGAGAACTCCGTGCAGCTGGTAAGTCCAAGGCTCGGACTTGTCAGCATCCTCTATCAGAAACGGGGCAGCATCAAAGACGTCGGGGAATTCATATCGGTCATTGATTTTCATCATCATGTCCCTTTGGATATCGTACTCGAATCGCTTCAGCTGCAGGTGCAAAACATCCGGGAAGCTCGTAAAGATGACGCCTTTGTTGGCGTCTTGCAACTTGTGCACATCACCCGCAAAGTACTGGTTTTCTCCGTCCATCTTTTCGACCTGAATGTAATCCTGAAAGCTTTCCAGCAAGTTCTTGTTTCCACTCACGTTGAGCTGGATATCCCAAAAATCTTCGATGCGACTTGATTCGTAGTCCACATTGATACAGGAGATGTAGGTCTTGATCTTGCCGCTGAACATTCCGGGTAGGACGTTCTCGGCCTTGGTACCCTTCATCTTCTCTTCCATCCGTTCCATCAGCTTTCGTGACAATTCTTGGACATCCTGTTGCTCAAAGATGTGGCGCGTCTCCCAGCCAAATGATTTCGTCAACTCGTTGGTTCCAACCGCCTGGTCAGAGGTTTGAAGCTGGTAGAAGAGTCGCTGCAAGGTGTAGGCCGAGTTTTGCATGCTCTCGTCGCTCTCAGTGGGAATCTCATAAACGGCCTAAAATATGTTGGTCACACCAGCTTGGCACGAAATCTCTCAACAAGTAAAAAAACATACCTTTCGAAATGCATTCGTAAAGTAAAGAGACTGGAGAAGACTGTTGAGGTAACAAGTGGCACCCTGGTTCTTTAAACCTACATAGCCCGTTTCTTTCTTAGAATCGTAATTGATGAAGTTGTGCCACAACACACCAGTCTCGTCCTCCACGACACGAACGTAGGCGGTGATGTTGGCGGCGTCATTTTCGCACAGGGGTCGGGTCCCGTGATCCCAGGGTACGTTAAACATCCTCCGATGCTCGACAAACCGGGTGAAACCCCAATCAGCTTCTTCCTTGGTAAATCTGTGATGGGCGGTATGATGAACGTATAAGCTAGGGTCGTTAGGATTCCAGAGCACCAAGGCGAACTGAACACAGCAGCTCCAGTTGTCGGGGACGGAATCTGCATCGAAGCCATGTTCTAGATAGATGGAGCACTGATCAGTGTTGTTCCCGTGGGGAAAGAGGAGGATTCGCCTAAAGTACCAAGGAAATGAATGGTGTTAGCGTGAATTTTACCTCCCCGGCCCCTGGGATAGAGAATCGCAAAGTCAGGATATAAAGGCTGGAGTTGAAACCTACCATGGGTAGCCACCGGCTTGAAAGACGGGGCCATGTTCCCTCTTGCCCATAGTCCTCCAATCCTCGACAGCCCATGTATTGTGGGCATCTTCGAGAATGCGTGGTTCGTCCAGTAACGGGGGCAGGGCCAGTTCCTTCATTGCCTCATCTAATTTCCACATGTTAGTTGGTCAAGGATCTCACGCGTAGCTTGGCGCGTAGCGTTCGGTCGAGGGACAACATACAGTCGTTGGCTTGAGGAAGGTCCTGTAGCTGTTGGTCTGAATCGCCTTGCTCGGGGCCGTCGGGGTTGATGATGGCGACGGAATCCTTCTCGGGGGCGTTGACAACACCGACATAGTCTTCCGTATCCACTACCATCTCATTCGGGGAGTCGACGTTGTAGCTCTGCTTTTTGTCAGTCTTGAGCTTCTGTCGACAAGACAAGCGGCGGCGGTGATGAAACATTGCGGGCTACGGGTAAAGGAAGTAGGACAACGGTAGGGGAATGGCCAAAATGGCAAACCCGTTTGCAGCTGGATCGTGGCAAGAAAGATATGCAGATGAAGAGGGCGTAATGATGAAGTGGGATGGCAGGTTCTGACACAGCAGCAACCGTCTCGCAACAGAGTGAGGATTTTGGTTGGTAAAATGACAGAGTATCGGAATTATAGGCGACAGGTCCTTTGTCACTTTTAGGGGCAAAGGGAAACCGCAGTGAGCATGTCATTGGATCAAAAGTCCAAAAGCAGCACCGAGGGGGTATGCCAGTGTGAAAGGCGCGAACAGCGCGAACATTGGTGGTGACCGAACAAAGTCAGGTCTGTAGCAAAGGCGTTCCCAGACAAGGAAGCCCATGGCCAGGCTGTCGCAACTGGGTCCCGCGTCCAAGGTTGCAAGTGCCAAACAAAACCGGGAGGGAAGGGGCAACGCGCAGCGTGTACGTCGAGTGGACTTTTTCTGTTTCTCGCATCTCTCTTACCATCTTGACAGCAGCCAGCAGGGCGTGGCCGGCTCAAGCTCCACAGCTCCCAGATCAAAAGCTCGCACTGCCCAAGAGCACGGCAGGCAGACACGGTCCCGGGAGGGCAGATGATCGTTGGCGCCAAGTTATCCGGGTCGAGGCTGTGATGGTTCGGGTCGATAATGAAGACTCAAGGCTCAAGGCGGCCTTTGCAGCGACGCGGCGACGGTTCGGTAGGCGGCGTAATACGGCGGGGAAGGTGCGGACGGCGTGCCTGTGCAAGTAGTGGTTGTGGTAAGCAACGGCACGTTATTTCCTCGCGAGGGTGCAGTTCCTCAATGTCCAGCGTGCGATGTACAATGTGCAATGCAATGTGCGTGTGCTTGAGGATCGTGGGGGGGGAAGCGGCGGCGGCGGCGGCGAAGACGACGACGACGTCAGGCAAGACGAGTTGACTTCGCATTACCAGCTTTGCGGCGCAAGGGTGCGGATACCCACCAACAGTCACAGGTGCTAAGTAGGTACCTAGGTACCTGGGCAGCTCAGCGGGAGAGCTTGGCTTGGAGGAACCTGAACCAAGTGAGAGGCAAAACCTCGGTCTCAGTGCGGCTCGGAAGATTCACTGTTAATCCAATAGATGGGAGGACAGGGATGCGTGTATTGATCAGGCTGAGAATGGGGTGATGATGGGCACAAGTTTCATGCCAACCAGCAGGACATTAGACTAAGCTACAAGACTGGCCGCCTGTCGGATACCTTGGCTCTGACAGCGTATCGACCACGGCGTTGGTGGTGGTTGAGTGGAGAGCGGGCATTGCCATCGACTGTACGGAGTATGGAGAAGGGAGTGAAGTCTGGTCTCGCCAGAAAGGCCGAACCAGTGGGACTCGTCAACGAGGGCTGGGATAGTAGGGCTTGAGGATGCCCTGTCATTGTGAGTCAACAGCAAGGCAGTTGTTGATGATGAACCTTGTCCACGGCAGAACTTGTTCTAGTGTGTCTTATGGTGGTCGGCGGTGTGCAGAAGTTTTACGCATAAATATCGCACAGAACCAATGTGCAGCCAGTATCATGCAACGGTTAGACTGCGATTGATATTTGGATCCTTACGTCTCTGGACAACGGTGCGGTTGTACATGTAGCTGCTTGATATAAACCCTGAATGGGGGGACTCGAAGGGTTACACTAGCGAGGTGTCTGCACAATGAATTTCACCAATGTTCGCTTGATCCAAGTTAAATGTTCTTGGCCTCGATTGAATTTGGCGACTTCTTCCACCGCACCCAACATGTGGCGATGAGCCACCACCTCAGAACCAAGCCCCCGGTTGTGGCTGAGGCGACTTGCTGCAGTTGTATGCAGTAGGGCGTGAACTCCGCTAGAGATGCACTAGAAACCTCCAGGCTGGGTCTAGTTTCAATGTTGTTCAGGTGCTGGGCACCTAATGCACAGTGGATAGGCCGCCGAACAGGTCCTTGGGCACCTGGAACAGCACCCCTTCCATGGAAGTTCCCAAATCGCATGTTACTGAACTAACAACAGATAGGTGGAGTAAGCATGTAAAATGATAGAGATCCAACCCGTTAGTTAGCCGGAACGGATCATTGGATTGACCATTGCGCGTGACTACATGGCCTAGAGCGCAAGCATGAATTACAGTAGAACACAAGTCGGTCCAGTTACAATATCTGCCCAGTGATGATATCCTCTCTTTGTGCTGGCTCATATGATCTCCAGGTTGTCAGGTAAGAATGCCAGATGATAACAGGTCATCACACCAGGTGGAATACGGGAATGGCCATCTGTTGATCTTGTGTCTGCAACTTGGTGATTCGGCGCTGAAAGGTCAAGCAAGCTGCTCTACATGGCATCAATACCGTGGTTTTCGTGTAGAGGTCAACGCTCGGCTAATTGGCGTCTGGCGTCTGGCGAGATTGCAGCTTTCCTTGTTGTCCGAAGGATATAATGAATCTACAACCGCGATTCTGTAAGTTTGGATTGGTCGGCAATCTTGGGAGTCTCATTCGTTGTTCAAATACAGAACACCAAAGGCAGTGTTGAGACGCGCCGTCCATTTTGTCTAGCTAGCCAGTTGGGTAGCCAAGATGGCCTGCCGCCAGCTCAGTTGTCTGTTCCGAGAAAGAGAAAGTTCCCAATTCACATATGAACTGAAGCAGACCCTTGATATTTTCTGGGGAAACAACCAGCTGTCAAGCCTAAGACACTTGGCAATATATCAGCAGACCCTTGTGACATAGGAGGTGCCAGCCCAGGACGGACCCGACACATACGGCCGACGCCCTTCACATGTCTGTGTCTGATAAATTTCATGCTGGGTGTATCACGAGACGAAGCCATGTCAAGGAACCATTGCGTCGACTCCTCAATTGGGAACCGGCCTGGCCTGCCCCTCTTCTGAGTCAGCCTGCCCCAGCAAATCAGCAGTTGCCGCGCCGGTACATCCATGTGCTCTGTGCAGGGCTCCCGATACCGCACTCGAACAGTGGCAGGCTCGAGGCCACAGGCGAGTGAACTGCAGCTGCAGTGCACACAGGCATCCTGCGGCAGAATCAGGCCCATGTCAGGTGGGGTTCGACAGCCCAACCCCAGAGTTGGGCGCTCGCCTCCCGCGCTTTCCCACGCAATCCCCGGCCGCCAGCTGGGATGTGAGCTTTTGAGTCAAAAGAAGAAGGATCGCATTGGCGTTGCGACCACGGGTTTCCCTTTACCCGCCGCCCTGATTCCCTTGTGCAGTTGCAGTACAACAATAAATCGACAACTCCAGAATCTGCCACTTTCTTCTTTTTGCACAAACACTCTGACCATCTGTCTCGTGCCCAAGGGGTGCTGGCCAGGTTTCTTTGGTGGACCCTCGATTTGACTTCCCGATCTCGCTGGCCAGCTCGTCTGACTGCCTCAACATCTGCTGCGAAAGGAAGCATAAACCCTTATCCACACAATCCTCTGCCGCGCCGCTGCATGGAATCACAAGCATGTTTTCCATCGTGCTGCGCAGGACCAGCAAACGATGCAGATTGACCCGCCGCGGCCTGCTCACAGCGGCGAGTAATACCTCGCCGCAACCACCATCATCGTCCACGTCCTCTATCTTCCCGCAACATGGGCAACGACAGCAGTCGCGCAAGGCCAGCAACGGCACTTGGAGGCCGGTATCTGTCCTGGACGAGTACGTGTCCTTGCAAACATTGGTGAAATGGCCTACATGAACGCCCACTAACACACAGCCCAGATGGGTGGCAAGAGAAGCGAGACCCATCAGCTTGCGACAGCTTATGGTGTTTGGCCGCTCGCTCACCGAGTCGCGCCTCATCAGCTCGGCAAACTACGTGAGGACAGAACTGCCAGCGAGGTACGTCATATAGTACTCCTCCGCGCCCTCGGCTGCTAAATCCTTGTTCCCAGAATCGCGCACCGGCTCCGTGACATGCAACAGCTGCCATACGTCGTCGTCACCAATCCGCACATCAACCAAGTCTACGACCTGTACTACAACGCGTTCGACCAATTCCGCAAGCTGAAGGAAATCAAGACGCTGGAAGACAATGAGAAACTCTGCGACATTATCCGCCACAATCTCCGAGGCCATCTGACAGTCATACCCAAGCTGGCAATGGGCATCATCGAATGCGGCGGACTCATGGATCCCCAAGAGCTGGACAAGTTCATGAACACTATTCTACGATCCGTAAGCCTCGCCCGATCCCTTCGCATACGCCCTCACATGTCAATTTCTAACAAAGCCACCAGCGTATATCCCGTCGCGTCATAGCCGAGCAGCATCTCTCCCTTACCGAAACCTTCAACTCGCCTTACTTCTCGCCCGGCGCCAAACTCTCTGAATCAGACTTTATAGGCGAAGTATTCATCAAGTGCTCCGCCAAGGACGTGATCACGCGCTGCGCCAAGGCCGTCACAGCCCTCGCCCGCTCCACGAACGGCCCCGACGCGCCCATCCCCGAAGTCAACATTGTCGGCCACCTCGACGCCAGCTTCCCCTACATCCTGAGCCACATCGAATACATTGTCGGCGAGCTCCTCCGCAACTCGGTCCAGGCCGTTATCGAGCGACACCAAAAGCAGCCGAACCCATCCTCCGCCCCTCCCCCGGTAGAGGTGACCATCTGCGAGGCCCAAGAACACGTTATATTCCGCATCTCAGACCGCGGCGGCGGCATCCCTCGCGCCGAACTGCCCTACCTATGGTCCTTTTCCAAAGGCCCCCAGTCGGCAAAGCGCCTAGAGAACCTCGGCCAGGTGCCTCGCATGGCAGCCACAATGCAGGAACTCCACGTCGAGGACGAACTAGGCCGTGCCGACCTAAAGGCACCCGCCGCCTACCAAAGCTCGCTGTCGTCATTGACCAGCAGACCGCCCAACCTTCGCCTAGGCATGGGCCTCCCGCTTAGCAGGGTCTACGCAGAATACTGGGCCGGCAGCCTGAATCTGCACAGCCTCGAGGGCTATGGCGTCGACGCATTCTTGCAGATTTCCAGACTGGGCAACAAGAATGAGCAGCTCGTCACAAGAGCAAGCATGGACTCTGTTTAGCTCTCTCGTCAGCTGAGCATCTTTTTTTTCAACCAAGGCAGCGAAATAGCGGTTCGACACGAAAGCAGCACTTTTTGGTGCGGAAGTGGGGGTTTCTTTTTCTTGTTTTCGATAATATCTTGGGGATGGAACGGGCATTTTGCCACATCTCGTCACTAGCGGCAAAGGTTCATCTTGCACAGCGATCTTTTTTTTACCATGATGTCTTGTGTCCTTGTCAAATCATTTCTATTTGCAAGAGAAACACAAGATGATGGAGTTGGGGCAAACATCGGGGTGGATGTACATACTACTGAGTCGAGGCAGAACGCCAGAGACCAAATGCAGCACTACAAAGCAGCATACTTTGCAGAGATTTTTTTACGTTTCACCAAAAAAAGCCCAGTGCGAGACGCCGCAATGTAAACTGTGACTGAAATTACATCGGCTAAGTAGGTAGGATACCTAGCTGACAAGAGAAAACGGTGCTTGAGTATAACCGAGCAAATAAAAAAAGGCTACATGATCAAAATAATAAAAGCTTGCGTTAAGCGCGCCCCTGTGACTGTCCGTGGATAAAAAGGGGGCCCTATGCTTTTCCCGTGATAGTCTAGTCTACAGCAGACCTGAAGACGCGAAGAGTCGAATAAAAGCTCTCTTCTCTCCTTGTGTGCATTTGCTGACAAGACTCTAAACGAAGACCAACACAGAAACACAGCCGAAAGCTCTTGGAAACTCCATAGCACTAGCAGGTTACCAAAGTATCCATAATGCCCCTTTTCCTCCTCCGTTGTGGTATTCGTTGCCTATAACTTTGTAAAATAAAGCACAAGTTGGTCATTTTCAAACTCTTCGCCTCCAATTCGGATTAGACGAGCAAGAGAAACAGTGTCCGCTTGTCCAACGTTAAAATCGCTTGCTTAGGAAACCAATCGTAAATTAACGGCGGCCGTGGCTGCGTACAGCACTGCCCTGCATTTGCTCGAGCTCGTTTTCCAGCTGCTTGATCTGAGCGTGCGTCTGCTCGAGATCTTTGTTGAGACGGTCGCGCTCGGCAATAAGCTTTTGCTCCCACTGTCGGAATCGCTGCTCCTCGATCTTGACCTGCTCGGTGAAGCGCTTGCGGAGAGCCTCCTCTTCCTCCTTAAACTTGGGGTTATCCAGCTTGCGGGGGCGGGCTTCGCCAAACTTGCGAGTCTCCATCTGCTGCGCACGGTAGGCCTCGTAGTGCAGCTCCTCGGTGGTGTGGATGAGGTCGAGCATGTGGGTTCGGATCAAGATGGATCGTAGCTTCTTGAAGTCGCAGTGGTCCTCGTTCTCAACCTCGGCGACACCCCATGAGTATTGACGGCCCTTGACAATGCGGCCATCGCTGGTCTTGACGTCCTTCTCGGAGCCGATGACGGCAAAAGGCATGGCGGCCATGAGACTTCGAGCGTGCTGGGCGGCGGCTTCGTCATCTTCCTCGATGGGAGGCTGGTAGATCTTGATGTTTTGGGCCTCAATAACAGAGATGATCTTTGACCAAGAGTGTTAGCAGGAAAACAGAAGCCAATTGGTACGGGTGCATGTGGTGCTTGGAATCAGACGTACTCTCTGCTTGAACTTGGCCAGATCGGCAGGGCTCAGAGTGTCGGCCTTGGCAATAACAGGGATCAAGTTGACACGAGAGCAGAGTCTCTTCATAACCTCGATATCGAGGGGCTTCAGAGTGTGACCAGTGGGGCGAATGAAGTACAAGCAGGCGTGAACTCGAAGGTCAATCTTGTCCTGGCGGCGAGGCTGCTGCTCCTGAAGCATGTAGGATTCGTGCTGGTCGTCAAGGAACTCGATAATAGGCATCCAGGAGTCGCGGTTATTCACATAATCACCGAACCCCGGGGTGTCAATGACGGTCAAGCGAACTATTCATGGTGAGCTTCTTGGGGGTAGTAAACACGTTCTGCATGTGACGACATACCCTTGAAGAACTTTTCTTCGAGCTCAGCCTTGGTGATCTCAATCTCCACAGTCTTGTCGACCTGCTTCTGGTGTCGGCGCTTGTGGTCGGCATAGTTCTTGATGGTGGTAGAGAAGAGGGTGTTGATGAAGGTAGTCTTGCCCAGGCCAGACTCGCCAGCAACCTGATTAATCAAGTCAGAATTATCCCATTCAACAGTGCGGGAGGCAATAAAACTGAGTTTATCTCATTTAAAGCAGTAGACATACCATGATGGTGAAGCCGGCTCCCCTCTTAGCAACAATCTTGTGTCGCTGGTTGGGGAGATTGGCAATGCCAATCGGCGAAGCGCTCTCAGCAGCGGGGGCCATCTTGACAGGATGTTTTGAGGCGAAACAATGTAGGAAAGCACTTGGCCTTGGGATCTAACAATGAGCCGACGGACTGATGCAACGGTGAAGACGTCGAGAAAACACCCGAGATCAGTGAGGGAGTCAAACTGAAGGATGGAGTCGGAGGCAGGTGGAGGTTGAAGCTTGATGGATGCAGCAGATGCACTTCAGGGGCACCACCAAATCAAGCCTGACCAGAAGGGGGGGCCAGTCAAATTGCCGGTAGGTGGCAGCCCCAAATGCTCAAGGGGCCCAGTGCTCCATCTCGTCACTTATCCCAATTTACTGCTAGTTGTTTGGTTGGCTAGCGGGCTGATTGGCCCCTGGGCCCCGGCGAAACCTGTGCGATGTACGCGGGTCAAGTCTGGTACTTCCCCCCCCCCAAAGGTCCCCTTTTCCTTCCTTCCCAACAGCGGCGGCCACCAGAAGGCAGTGTGGGTGCGGCACGCTTGTCCCAGGAAAGACTGACTAGGTCAGAAACCAGGAACAATTATCTACCGCCCCACTATTATTGACAAAGTCTCATGGGCAAGCCAGGGAAAAAAATTAATGGGGCAGAGGATGTTGGTGCTATCGATAAGACGCAGCGTCGAAATTTTGGATTGGTGGTTTGAACCGGATCTGAATATATCATGGCCCTGTAGGTAGACGACAACAATGAAGACTGACTTCAAGGTAAGAAGGCGTACTGTTGTTTTCCTTGCACAGTGCTTGATGCTGGAATTAATTGACCGTGGGCATGGACATTCTGCTAACTTGCGCAGTTCTCGAACTTGCTGGGTACCGTCTACTGCCAGGGCAACTTGCTCTTCAGTCCAGATGGCACCCATCTCTTCTCACCGGTGGGAAATCGAGTAACTGTCTTCAATCTTGTGGAGTGAGTAGATGCAGGCAAGGCTAGACATGGATTGACGAAGCATCTAACTTTTGTGGTGCGCAGAAACAAGTCGCATACGTTGCCCTTTGCCCATCGCAAAAATATTTCACGAATTGGCCTGACGCCGCGCGGCAATCTCTTGCTTACTGTCGATGAAGATGGCCAGGCCATTCTGACCAATATCCCTCGCCGAATCCCCATATACCATTTCTCGTTCCGGTCCAGGGTTACGTCGCTCGCTTTCTCCCCTTCGGGTCGACACTTTGCCGTCGGCCTCGGGCGCAAAATTGAAGTTTGGCATGTCCCGTCCACACCGGATACCAATGCCGAGGGAGAGCTAGAGTTTGCGCCCTTTGTACGACACCATAAGCATACCGGACATTTCGACGATGTGCGACATATCGAGTGGTCCAGCGACTCAAGATTCTTCCTTACAGCATCCAAGGATCTGACGGCTCGCATCTGGAGCCTGGATCAAGAAGAAGGCTTTACGCCAACCGTCTTGTCGGGCCACAAACAAGCCGTTATTGGTGCTTGGTTCTCCGAAGATCAGGAGACAATTTACACCGTGAGCAAGGATGGTGCGGTATTTGATTGGCGATATGTCAAGCCTATCAATCGTACCCAAGATGAAGAGATGCGTGACGCAGACGATGATTCCGATATGCGATGGAGAATAGTTCAAAAACATTACTTTATGCAGGGCAGTGCTCATGTCCGATGCGCCGCCTTCCATCCCGAGTCAAATCTCTTGGTGGCGGGTTTCTCCAACGGCATCTTTGGACTGTACGAGATGCCCGACTTTAACAACATTCATAAACTCAGCATTTCACAAAATGACATTGATTTTGTCACAATCAACAAAAGCGGAGAGTGGTTGGCATTTGGGGCATCAAAGCTAGGACAGCTGTTGGTGTGGGAGTGGCAGTCGGAATCATACATCCTGAAACAACAAGGCCATTTTGATTCCATGAACTCGCTGGTCTACTCGCCTGACGGACAGCGCATAATCACCACGGCAGACGATGGAAAGATCAAGGTGTGGGATATTGAATCCGGGTTCTGCATAGTCACATTTACAGAGCACACCAGCGGCGTCACGGCATGCGAGTTCGCCAAGAAGGGAAACGTTCTCTTCACGGCCAGTTTGGACGGATCCATCCGAGCATGGGATCTAATCAGATACCGAAACTTTCGCACGTTTACCGCGCCCACTCGACTTTCGTTCTCGTGTCTGGCCGTAGACCCCAGCGGTGAAGTTGTTGCGGCGGGTTCCCTCGACTCTTTCGACGTGCACATCTGGTCGGTGCAAACCGGTCAGCTTCTCGACCAAATGTCCGGCCATGAGGGACCCGTGTCAGCACTGGCATTCTCGCCAAAGGGCGACTCCCTTGTTAGCGGTAGCTGGGATCGCACGGCGCGAATTTGGTCCATCTTTAGCCGCACACAGACGAGCGAGCCGCTTCAATTACAGGCGGATGTGCTGGACATTGCTATTCGGCCAGATTCTTTACAGCTGGCCATCTCTACGCTCGATGGACAGCTAACATTCTGGTCCATGGCCGATGCCGAGCAAGTCGCCGGTCTGGACGGCCGACGCGACGCCTCCGGCGGACGTAAATTCAGTGACCGAAGAACTGCAGCCAACGTCCAGGGAACCAAGAGCTTCAACACAATCAGGTACAGCACGGACGGAAGCTGTCTTCTCGCGGGCGGCAACAGCAAGTACATTTGTCTCTACTCTGTCACGACCATGGTGCTTCTCAAAAAGTTTACCGTCAGCGTGAACCTCTCCCTGTCGGGAACTCAAGAGTTCCTCAACAGCAAACTCCTCACGGAAGCCGGGCCCATGGGTGAGCTGGACGAGCAAGGTGAGGCATCAGACCGTGAGGACCGGATTGACTCGAGCCTCCCCGGGTCAAAACGTGGCGGCGATCCCTCGGCGCGCAAGAAACTGCCCGCGGTTCGGGTCAACGGCATTGCCTTTTCACCAGCTGGTACTTCGTTCTGCGCGGCGTCAACGGAAGGTCTTCTCATCTACAGCCTGGACAATACGATTCAGTTTGACCCGTTTGATCTGAACATGGAAATCACGCCCGCGTCAACATTGAACGTGCTGGAAACCGAAAAGGACTACCTCAAGGCGCTGGTCATGGCGTTCCGTCTCAACGAGGCCGGTCTCATCAAGCGCGTGTTCCAGGCCGTTCCCCCCTCAGATATAGCGCTTGCGGTAGGCGAACTGCCAACTGTCTACGTATCAAGATTACTGCGGTTTGTGGCAGCCCAAACTGAAGAGTCGCCGCATATCGAGTTTTGTCTATTATGGATAAAGGCGCTGATTGACAAGCACGGAAAGTGGTTGGCGGCGAACAGGGGGAAAATGGATGTTGAGCTGAGAGTTGTTTCTCGCGCAGTGTCCAAGATGAGAGATGAGATTAGGAGGTTGGCAGACGAAAATGTGTACATGGTTGATTATCTGTTGGGCCAGGCCGGGAAGGATATTGATGCGGACAAGAGAAGCGTCAAGATGGTGCTTGGCGACGAGAGGATGGCAATCGATTTGGGAGACGGGGAGGACAAGTCTGGGGATGAGGACTCTGACGAATGGATTGGGTTAGAATAGGCGTTTTGCGTTTTGTAAACCAAGATCAAAGCTTATCGGATATGTTGCGCATCAAGTGTCTGTGCCAGGTGTGTGCGTTGTAAACCAAGCCCACCACAATCCCTCTCCTCTGCGTAAAGACATTTATTCACTCAGAGCAGCTCGGGTCAACATTTGTCAGGCGAACTGCAATGTTGCCTGGTCTCCGTCCTGGCCTCTCCAGCACCAGGAAACTGCTGACGCAACAAGCGATTCGGCTTCGTCACGATGACGGGAGGTTTCTTGGTTTCTTGGAACCTTCAACCCACAAACCAGGCGTAACCTTGCCCCGCCCCCCCCCCCCCCCCCCAAAGGCAAGCCACCCCCGGACCGCCGATCTAGTGGCCAATCGCCTGGTCTCCAATCCCCGTGGTGATTAAGCCTTGGAGACATTCTCGGAAGTCTGATAGCCTAAGCGGCCTGGATATACCCGACTTGCAAACCTCGATTGAAACATGTGCCCATTTGTCAGCATCACAACGGCGCTGCACATTGGACAGAGGGCAAAGATGTACGCCAACCGCACCAGAGCAGCCACATGCAAGCTCTGCCGCAGCGGTCGTGCGTCGACAAGAAACCTCAAGAGGGTGGTGGGAGCAGCTACATAAAGGACGAGGCTCGCCGCAACATTTTCACAGCTCACATGCGCCCTCTGCCAAGAATACCACCACGCATTCCCAGACGGACGAGACTATCCATCCCCGCGAGATCAAACCGCCGCTGTTATTCCATCCGGTCCCAGCTCGCCGCCACCATGGCCTCTGCTACGCGAATCGTCATCAAACCAGGGGACGCGGGCCTATGGAAGGGGAAACGGGACGAGGCTTCAGCAGCAAAGGTGTCTGAGCTACTACAGGATGACATGGAGGCAAGGCTGCCGACAATGAGGCCCAGAGTGCCCAATGACGGTGCTAACTAACCGCGGGCAGAAACACCACGTCTTCTTCAACGCATCTGGCTTCCACAACCATGCAAGTATGCCACCCCTATTGCTTGCGCAGCATGCCAACAGAGACAGCTCGTCCACCAACTCCTCACCCTCTACAGCACCGGCGCCTCGTCGTCCACCATGCAGGCCGCCTACGACGCCAACAAGACGTACCAGCTCTCCCACATACCCGTGCGGCCAGAGGTCGTCTCGCGGCTGAATGCAAACTGGGACGCGCACGCAAAGGAGTACCTGGGCCAGGGCAAGCACTACTCCGATTTCCTGAGCTTCTTCCAGCAAGAAATAGACAGGCATGGCTGGGCGGCCGTGGTCAACGAGTTCCTGTGCGCAGACACGGCCAGGGCGCGCGACATGCTGCAGCGCCTCTTCTCGGGCGTCCTCCACCCCCTGATAGAGCTCGGGTACGGCCTGGAATGGGAGCAGCCGGCCATCATCGCAGAGGGCCTCGCGCAGGCCGCCGTGCACAAGAACGCCATGAAGGACTTTTACGACAAGGTGGACGCGGCGGTGCTCGCCGGCGCGCCGCCCACGCAGCGGGGGCTGAGCGACATCTGCGAGGCCATACGCAGCGAGCACGCCTCGCTGGCCGGCAGCGTGTCCTGGCAGGACGAGTATAAATTGTACGACGGCGTGCTGGGCCGCGGCCTCGCTCCGGCCGTGGACCTGTGCGCGCGCATCCGCGTGCGCGAGCAAGACGTCGACGAGGCCTTTGCGCAGGTCCTCCACCACAACGCCTACGCCGCGGCCAGCGCCGCCTGGAAGCCGCCGTATATTCCCAAATACGACTTTTTCCTCATGCATGTGCCCTGTTTCCCCCTTCTTTCCCCGGAAAAGCAACCGGGCATGCTGACTTGGTGCGCAGACACGGCCTCAACTCGTCCGCTCTCCTGCTCGCCTTCAACAAGCCCTGCTTCCCTACCAGCGCCAAAGCCCGCATCCTCGAACACAAGATGCGCTACGATGTGGTCCAGTACATTGCGCGCGGGGCCGCGCCCCTCTCGCCGTCGCACGTCAAAAGGTACACGCCGCGCGAGGACGTGGTTTCTGCGCCAGAGCACCTGCTGCCCCGGTTCCACAGCATCATCGATGACGGACACCTGGTCAAGGTGGTCAGATCGATGCTCCTGGCGCAGGAGGTGTCGCGCCAGTGGACCGGCAAGCCGTGGCTTAGGCTAGACGACGGCGACTGGATCAAGGCCCTTTGCATGCTTCTACGGTCCGTCGAGGGCCAGGAGACCTTCTGGGTCAGAGGCTGCGGGTTCGACGAGGCTTGGGATGGGGTGGACAAGTTGTAAGATTGGCGATGCGCCTCTTTTGTTGCGTGTTTTCATCTTGGGTGTTGGCTGGTTGTTATTATTTGGACACGGACAGACTGGGTTATCCAATACGAGACACTAAAGTTCATTCGCGTGCTCAATCCGAGCGGGGAATACAGTTTCTACCTCTGGTCTAATTCCATTCTTTCATTAGAAAAAAGCCAAAAAGAAAACAAAAACACATTAGCCCAATACACCCCTGAGGCATCATTGTACCCATTGTAGACCACACCCCATTATTTCGTTACTCCAAAGACGTGACATCATGTCAAGGGAAGAAAAAATAGCCTAAGCCTTGCGCTTCTTGCTGGGCTTGTCGTCGTAGCCCTCATCCATCTCCTCATCCTCATCATCCTCGTCGTCGTCCTCAAAGTCCATGTCGCTGAGGGCGGCAAGCTCCTCGCCTTCGCCTGTAGAGTTGTCAGTCAAATGCGGCAGGTGGGGGGGGAGCAAGACATACGGAAGTAGCGGATGGCATCGGGCCAGAGGTCCTCGGCAATGGCGAGGGCAATCTCGTCGCCGTTGGGGGCGATTTCAAACTCGTACTCGCCGTCGTCCTCGTCCTCCTCGTCCTCCTCGTCCTCCTCGACCTCCTTGCCCTCCTTGCGGGCCTGGCGCTTCTCCTCCTCGGCCTTGGTGGCCTCCTTGCTCTCCTCCTCGGAGATGTGGCGGCCGCGGAAGCCGAAAAAGTTGAAGAAGCTGGCGCTGTCGAGGCTGGAGCTCTCGAGCTTCTTGAGCAGCTCCTTCTTGTTGTCGGTCTGCTCGTCCGCCTTGCCGGCCTTGTCGTCCTCGTAGACCTTCTTGGCGAGGCTGAGCATGCCGTCCGTCAGGTCCTTGCCCTCCTTCCACTTGATCTCGACGGGCTCCGAGACGAAGCCGGACCAGCCGTCCTTGGCCGAGCGCCACCAAAACTTCTTCTCAATGCTCTTGTCCTCGAAGTGCTCGTTCTCGGAGAAGTCAAACTTGATGGAGAAGCTGCGGGGGTGGCCGTCGGGCAGCTCAAAGCGCTCGACGGAGACGTTCTTGAGAGCGCTGACAATGACGGCAGCGTCGCTGGGCTGGATGTGATCGTCAATCTCAGGGGGGGCGTGCTCGAAAACCAGCGGCCAGAAGTTGGGGATTTTGGCAATGATCTGATCCCGCTTGGGGTACAGTTCACGGGTCATCTTGTGCTGCTGGCGCACTGTGTCAAGTTAGCAAAATCCTCGCACGCACATACATGCGGCCTCGGTGAAGAGCAACGAAGCCTCGGTCAGAGGGCAGCCCGCCGTCATTGCAATGGCTGGCGGCCGTGACTTGACTGAACTCGGGCCGGATTTGACAGGACTTACGGATCTCGAGCTCGACCTGTTCAAAGTCATACTCGAGGTCATCGAGCTGCTCGTAGTAGACGGGGTTGTCAAGGTTTTCAGCAGACATTGTGTCGGTAGTCAATGGGTATAGAGGAAATGGGTTATGAGATATGAAGGGGAGGGGAAAGGTACGTGGGCGGGATGGAGGGAGAGGAAGAAAAAAAACCAACGGCGAGGTGGTGGTGAGTGAGGCTTGCACTTATAAAGGGTACGTCTTTGTTGACTACGTAGATTTTGGCCTGCAGGCTCTGGAGCTTTGGATTAGTCTGACCTCCACGCGGCGCCCAGCCAACCAAGGTACCCAGTTTAAAAGAGAGAAAAAATTGTATTACTGCTGATTGCCAAACCTACGGCAGAGAGAGGGGAGAAAATTTCAAGGGCTGAAGGAAATGGAGCTCCGTCAGGACCGGGGGTGGGTGTGGAAAAGGCGGTCGCTGGCAGCTCGCAGCTCGCAGCTCGCGGCTCGCGGCTTGACACACACAAAAAAGAAGCAGCTGCTTCAACGCAACTCTGTTGGTGGGGCTGATGTCATTGGGTCCGCCACACCCTTGCACAGCAGGGCAAAAGAGGGCCTTGGGTGTCAATTGTGTCTCTCTTTTTGGGGTCCCCCGTCGTGAGGAGTCCATGATCTGGCGGAGGCGTCATTTCGCTGCGTCAATCTCAGTTTTTTTTACGCATCACATCTCCACTGCGGGCAAAAGCTGATTGTTTTGGTTCCGGGGTTGCCCAAGTCTACGGCTTGAAGCTGTGAGCTCTGCCGTGGCAACCGTGGAGAGGCGGGTGGGGGGAAGCCATCACAAGAGGTAAATACAAGGCAGTAGGTAAATACAAGGCAGTAGGTAAATTGACCTGATGGGCGACGGCAAATGCATCTCAAATTTGTGTGACAAGGAGCATTTCCAGCCCTAATTGCATCTCAGTCCACCAAAGGTAGTACACGCGGTCCCAACTTGGCGTATGCACCTTCCCACACATTGTTTGCCTGAGATGTTCCTTCCAAATTAGAGGTGCTGGGTGGGGTTGTCGATTTTTTTTTTCTTTTAACCCGGCCGACAATCTCAGGGTCCACGGTGCGGGGTTCTCCGGGAGGGGCCAAAGCCTCGCACTGTACCCTGTATTCTGTCTGGTGCTTGTTGTCAACCAACAGTGTATCTAAACTCCACTTCACCGCGGACGCGATTGACAGTTGAACTTGCAGCACATCTTCCTTGCACTGGGAGTGTGCGGCAACGTTCAATGTGACCAATTTCCAGAGTTCATTGTGTAGAGGAAGCCAAGGCGTGCAAGCACGTTCCAAGCCCGTCAAGCTATCCAGTTGACTGCAATTGGCACATGGGGTGAGCATGCCAATACATTGTTGGCACTTGCCCTGGTCTCACTGTTTGCCTGCTGTTATTGTTCGTTTCTTTGCTATAAAATCTTGTTAAATCCTTGGCTAGAGCAGATTATTCAAGACAGGCCGCGGACGCCTTTGTGGCACGTCATATTACACAGCTGGTCAATTTTTGCATCCAGGCAGCTGAGGGTTACGCATGACGGGGGATTCCAATGGCCCGAGTCGCACCAGATGTCTGGTAGTAAACTTGTCCGGGACAAACTGACAAGTAATCATGCGGCACAAGTTCAGCTCATGATTGCCGGGGCCGACCGTGTAAGCCGCCGGCGTTGTGTGCGCAGAGAATGCCACTGTGCAGGAATAAGAAACGAACAGGCGGAATAGCACTCAATTATGCTCACAACCAGCGCTCCCAGGCTCTTGCATGTGACTTGGCACCTCTGCGATGACTGCCCATTGTTCCAGTGCCGACAAACAGGAGCCAATATATATCAGCCGGTATCGCAGCATTCCAGGAAATCCACGACTCCAAACAGGCCCCCCCCCAAGGAAATACCCTCACAATACGACGCCAAGACCTTGAGGCGCAAACGGGCAGCGCCACAAATCCTTATCCGCCCCAGGCCCTTCTTGTCTGCATCATCACCTTCTCGTCACCTTCAGACTCTCAAAGAACAGCCGCCCCGATTGACATGATCTGCCAGGTCCGATGCCTCCGAACCCCAGGATTGTGAGATCACCACTGCCATCGCCGCGTTTGCATCGCGCTGCATTTCACGGGACCCTTTTATATAAACCCACCACCTGAGCCTCAAAAGAGGACACCAGAAAGCGCCCGCTTACTCAACACCTTCCTCTCACACTCTCGTCGATATCCGCAACCAATATCGCCGCAGAATGAAGTGCCCCGCCTCGCTGATATAAGTCCACGCTTCACCATCACACACCATCTGCCCCTGTTCAGCATCACCAATCCGGCCATGGCACGCCCCAGGTCCACCAAGATGCCCGTCGAGGTGGCCGTCTTCTCGGGCAAGTCGGCCCTCAAGGCTCAGAGCCAGGGCGCCTCCCGCGTCGAGCTCAACGCTCCGGGATCCTACGCTGCCGGCGGCACGACGCCGCCCATATCGGAGCTCAAGGCCGTCGCCGACCAGCTCCAAATCGCCACCCGCGTCATGATCCGTCCCCGCGGTCCCCCCGCCGACGGCTCCCAGGACTTCATATACGCCGGCCACGAGGTCGCCGAGATGGTCCGCTGCATCAAGGAGTTCAAGGCCACGGGCCTCCTGAACCCCCTGCGAGGCGACGGCTTCGTCTTCGGCCTGCTGCAGCCAACCGACGCCGTGGACCCAATAACCGGCGAGCCCGACCTCGTCACCATCGACCGCAACGCCTGCCGCACGCTCCTGGAGACGGCCAGGCCCTTTGGCTGTGTCTTCCATCGTGCCTTTGACCCTATCGCTGCTACTAAGCGCATCAGCGAGGGCATCGAGACCCTCATCGGCCTCGGCTTCGAAGGCGTGCTCACCGCCGGCGGCCGCGGCGATTGCAAGCACAACGTTGACCGCATTGACCACGAATGCCACAAGTTTGCTGGCAAGATCCAGTTCGTTGTAGGTGGCGGGCTGCGCATGTCGAATATCCAAGACGTCGCGGGCCAGTTTAGCGCGTATGAGCCCGGCAGCGTGTGGATGCACACGGCGGCCTTGACCGACCGCCCAGACTATCCTCCCGAGGAGATTGACTCCAACGAGCTGATTGGGATGCTGGCCGGCCTGGACTCTGTCTCAGTGCAGTAGAGGACCGTTGAGCTGCCATCTGGGTATAAGTTGGAGCCTGGCCGGGTTTAGTTCTACGGCCGCGTCGTCAAGACGTGCGACGTGGGAAGGCGTGAAGAAAAAAGTGAAGAGAAGCGGGGGTCAGTGTGGTTTGGGTTTTTGCATGTTTGGTAACAAAAAAGTCTTCTTCAGGCGTCGCAACTCTCCCCTCTTGTCCATACCGAGACCAATATATAGAAAATGCTGGAACACGAAGGCACACCACGTAGAGCTTATATATGATAAATGGATACAATACACCGGCATCACGGCCACGCACGTCGTATTCGACCCTCTCTACCCTCTAAATGCTACGCGCTCATCTACAGCACCCGCCGCATCACGTCATTAAGTTTTTTGGCAACCAGTCCCAACACATGTTCAGCTCTATATAACATTAAAAGAAGGCTTAATTCTTCTTGTCCTTGGTGCTGCAGCCCTTGTTGGGACGCGCCAAGCCCAAGCAAGTGGCCATCTTGTAGAAAATGTCCACGTTGCTATAGGTGCCACCAAAGGTTTCCTGGCAGGGACCCAAGGCGAACACAGGGACGTCAGTCAACGAATGTACGCCCTGGGCTTCGGTCGTGGGCAAGGTGCCGTTGATGACGATACCGCTCGGGGCGTCCTTGTAGTTGACAATGTAGCTGCCGTCGGGACCCTTGACAGCCGGCTCGCGGGGACCGCTTTTGTGGACCTTGTAGTCCTCACGGTGGTCTGGGGCAGCGCCGAGACCGCCGGCGATGGCGTATCGGGGCTCCCAGTTGGCGGGGAAGTTGACTCCCGTTCCGTACTGGACATTCTTGCTCTTCTGGGTGTATTGGGAGAGACCAGACTTTTCGTACACGCCAATGGCGTTACGCTTGGCACGCTGGTCCTCTTGCTTCTCGAGGTACTCAGTATCAGCGGATCCCCAAACGCTAGTATCGAAACGTTAGCAAAGACAAAGGATGACTTGGTTACTGCGTAACCCCCGGGGTGGGACATCTTACTCGAATCCATGACCGTGATCAGCAGAAACAACAACGAGGGTCTCGTCGAGGATTCCCAGCTCCTTGAGCTTATTGATTGTCTCACGGATGGTGTCGTCAAGTTCAAGAAGATCACCAAGTGCACGGTCATAGTCAAGAACGTGCATCTGCTTGTCAACAGAGGCAGCCTCCGACATCAGGAAGAAGCCGTTGTCGCCACCTCGCTTATGGAGGACCTCGATGGCCTTGAGCGTCATCTCTTTGAGACCAGGGAGATCCAGGGCAGGGTCGGTTGAGCCGGTGGGGCTGTTCTTGAAGGTCTTGAGGTTTTCTGTGTAGATGTTTCGGTCCAGCCAGACAGGCAAGCTGCTCTGGGAGAAGACACCGAGTGCCCTCTTGCTGGTGTCAATCTTCTCGAGCGACGTCTTGTTCAAGCTGATCGAGTAACCCTTCTTGGCAAACTCCTCGTAGTAATCCTTGCCCTGATAGCTGCCCTTGCCAGCAAAGAATTGTTCAGCACCGGCGCCGAAGAAGACATCAGGGCCGCCGTGGTTGGTCCAGCTGTAGTTGGTCATGCCGTGAAGGGCCTGGTCAATCAAGGCGCCATATTCAGAGCGGCGGCGGGTGTGGCCGCTGAGGGCAATGGGAGTGGCATCGGCCAAGAAGGCAGTAGAGACGGCACCCCAGGCACCTTTCTAGAAGTGAAGCAATTAGTATCAAGTTATGGTATGTTTGCTTTCATAATTCGGACATACGGTAACTCGGCGGAAAATCTCAACAATCGTCTCAACCTTGGGGTCGTCAAAGCTGTCAGGAGATGAATCCGCGTGAACTCTTAAGAGTTTGTTAGCGAAATTCCGCATTGCATTAGAAAGCAATCATACCCCATAGCATTGACAGTGCTCTTGTGGCCAGAGTACAGTGCAGACGCAGAGTTGGCAGAGTCGGTAATGTAGCTGTCAATCGAGTGCGTCATCTGGTGACCAAGGACAGGGAATTCGTCCATTTGCATGCGAGTCTGGTACTTTCCATTGATGCTCTTGTGTCCGAGAAGGCGGGCGGCGGTGATCTGGTCGCGTTAGCCCTCACCATGAATGGAAAACCGAGCATGTCGTGCTTACCATGTTAGTGGTCATGCCATCACCAATGAAGAAGATGACATTCTTGGCCTTGCGCTTCTCAACGACAGGACGAACAACCCATTCAGCAGTGGTCTTTTCGCCGCCATAGTATTGCAGGGTGACGGTGTACTTGCCGGGCTCATTCAGAACGAGCTTGCGGTAAGCCTTGGATGCAACATTGACAACAGAGGGGGTCTTTTTGTCCTCGGCAAAGAGATCCTCGTACCATTTGAAGGTCCACTTCTCTAGTTTCGGCTCGCTGACTCCAAAGAACTTGGTGATATCCTCGGCCTTCTTGCCCTCCTTGGCAATGGTGACCTTGAATTTCTCATCTGGCTTACCATCATGAGCAGCCTCGGAGCCATTGACTGGCGCGTGGACTTCGACTCTCAGGTCGAATAGCTGACCGGGAAGGAAGTCGCTCTGGTCAGGTGGCAAAACACATCCCAAGGTTGGGCAAGTGCCGAGACGCTGGTAGGTCTGAGCTGACACCGCCGACAGTGAGGCTGCCAATAGTGCAGCGAGGTTGAGCTTTGCAAGCATAATTGCGCCGATCTTCGTCAAGCTTGGTGTAACGAAGGGAGAGCAATTGGCCTTTTCCAACAAGCTTAACGGGAAGGGGAAGGACGAGAAGGGGGCCACTAGAAGGCGGGCTGGGACAAGCTTATTATATGCCTCGTGGTAAAGCCTATTTCACTCACCAGGAGCTTTTGAATTGACCAACGCATGCAGAAGAACCAATTCCATGGGTCGGAAGCTACCGACTGGATCGTGTCAATGGGGCCGAGTACTACATTGTGGTTGTCAAGCTGCCATAGTCTAACTGGCATGCATGTGTTCGTCAGTCTCGTTGGACCCGAATTGGTCCTATCATCGCAGGAGCAGCACCCACTGCATTTCCATCCGGTGGGGAGATATTGGCTCTCCGTCTTCGTCAATCAGGGAAGAAGTGAGGAAAGGAATATGGTCCGAACCCTTCACCTTCAGGATCAAGAGCACGTGCAGACGCCACTCATAGAAATAGCAGGCTTGTGCCCAGTCCCAAGCCACTAAGGGGAGATGGGGACTTGCAACAACCTGGCGTGTGCTCTGAGAAGTCCCAAAGAGCTGAAGGGCCTGAGCCAGGATGGTGTGGGTAAGCTGATGCTGATGGAGAGAGTCCTTCGGTTTGCAGCCCGTGTTCTGGGGGACTGTGCCTTGTACAGCATTGGCGCGCGGAGCCATCAGTCTGAAGGGGATACCAATATCAGTATGGGTATTATGATATGAAGACAGGTCACCACCCCCCTGCACAACCAATGAACCCCCCCACAACTTTCCCAGTACAGCACCACTCTCGACCAGACCCAGGGATGTGGCTGCTGTTCCGTAGAAGCTTATAGCAGTTAAGGCAGAGGCGTAATGCGGCTTTTCCAGCCACGAACCATCCGAACCCGCCCCTCGTGCCTTAACTAATGGCGCTCATTGGCGATGGTGGCGGACCGGGACCCTTGTGCCCCGCAAGGTTCTTTTTAATGTTGTTTACAACTTTCTCTTTTTGGAACGAAGCGCCTGGTACTCCGTAGAGACAGGCGACAAAGGGTCGATGAGGGTGTGCATGGTCCGACCATTATGTGCGACGGTTGTCGGATGAATGAAGAAAATTGGCTCCAGTATCGGCTGCAGGAGGAGTGGTTAAGTTTTTTGGTTACTATTTGAAAGGCGCGGCCGCGCCGTTCCTTCCCAAGCTGCAGCCTCATGTTTGTCCATTGGCGAATGGCGACGCCCAAATTTTCCCTCATGGCTCGCATGGATTGACTGTTGTACTGGTCCCAGTGGCCGGAATACCACTCCGTACACGTGGGATGTGGGATGTGTTGTGCCCCATTGCAATTTGCATGGCGTCAAATCTTCTTTGGTCATCTGGCATTCCGAGTCTTATCAAGCGCCGCGGTCAGATTTCTGAATTCTGCCCCTCTCCTGGGGGGGGTTGTCGCAACCCATTGAAAGACCATGGCAAGAAGGCTGCACATTTCGGACATTGCGTTTTACAAGGTGGTGCTGTACATACAGTCCTCAGGGGACTGCTGAAGTCTGACTGTCAGTATGATGTCAGCTGAGGTTTGTTCTATCGGATCCCAATCCACACGCCCTCTGGCCAGCCATGTACCAATAGACCCAAAAGACACCCCCGGCTCTTGCATGTTCGATTACTCTTACCCGCGCACGTTTTCCCGTATTGTTCACCGAGCACCCAGGCCGCGGTTAATATTGCGCGGAGTAGACGGAGCTGGGGCACAAGAGACCAACAACGGTGTCCTTCCTTGGTATCATCGATAGCGTGACGCCTCGTGCTGTATCCTCCTCAAGATTGCTAATCTTCAAGCTTATTATTTAATACAGCACTACATACTTTAATACAGCGAGTGACATCCCCCCCTGCCGAGGTAAGTCAAATTAATACGTCCATCAACACTTTCCAGTCGCGATTTGAGGGTGCTTAGGATGGCAAGCGTAAGAGGTGCATCAAGTACCGTTCTTTTACCCCCCTTGTCATCTATATGATCTAAATGGTTCCATTTTCCATGCTCTCTACATTTCCCTCGTGCGTATTAACTTTTCGGTCCATGTCCATCCAAGACGACTTATTGATCTTTTCTTGCCCAGCCTCACTCTTGAAATGATACCCACGTGCCCTCGGTCGTTCGCCTGTGCCCTCTGGCAACTGAGGCGCGTATGCAGCCAAGAACTTTCTTCTTTCTTCTTCAAAGTTATCCAATCCCTTCTTCAGCGCCGCCCTGATGCCCTGGAAGAACATTTCAACGACATGATGATTGTGAATTTGAAGCAGATTCCAGCCCAACATCTCTTTGGCATTGAGCAAGTGTTGCAGATATGCCCTGTGATGATGAGTGCAGGCGTAGCATTTGCAACCTTCTTGTAGCGGTTGTACTGCAACGCTGTGTTCACTGGACCACATATTGATGCCCATGGGCTGTGGTGTCTCTACCTCGGGCGGTGGGAAGCTGAATGTGAGCGCTACTCCGGCATCGGAGACGTTGTTCACAAAAGGTAATGCGCAAATGTCCACTCCCAGAGATATCTGGCGGAGGACGTCGTGAGGAGACTTTGGCTGGTCAAACGACAGCTTCGGCAGTGCGGCCAACGGCTTATATGATTCAAGCTCCGGAAGAATGTTGACATTGTACACAGCCAAGCCAGCAAGATCGCCTGTAATATCTTCCGCAAGATGTCGTAAATAGTCCCATTGAAGAGGGAGCTCAACGGGAAGCACCGGCGCAAACACTGAAATGCCCAATTCGTCCATGTGTGCTCTACCTCCAAGCTGCCGTAGGAAATCATCGACCCATTCCTCTGTCCGCTCCACCATCTTGATGAGTTTCTTTGCTGCGGGCGTAGAGCTTGTGTGAAGTGAATCGGCTAGAGGAACGACTACATCGGGCTGTAGGCTCCTGACGGCCGCAACATATTGAGCTACATTCACGCTGGCGAAGCCGGTTGATGTGAAAAGAGAGACAGTCTTTGCACCGTTTCCCATGGGCGTTATCACTGCAGGACATCTTCTTGCTCCCAGGATAGTAGTTCGATCTGATGCCAAGGCTGTGAAGCTGTGTAGACGACGCAGTGTGTCATGCTCGGGCGTGTTGTAGATGGGGGGCTGTTTCCGTTCGACGACTATTCGGGGTTAACTGGTCGTTTTTCGTTCAAGTCTTTCCAGCCGTTTTACTCACAATCTTCCAGAGCGGTATAGGCAGCACCAAAGTTGGTGTACTTGGTGACATTGTCGGGTGTAAGATGAGGAACGGCGCCGCGAGAAGTCACAGCAGTGTAGCTCGGCGTCTCAATCGGCTTCCTCCCTGGAATTGATAGTCGCCCAAGACGAGCTGCGCATCCATCTGCAACAACTGCGCCAAGAAGTTCGAATACTTTGCGCACCGGCATGTTTGGATCGACTGGCTGAGCGTCACTCATCTTGGTACGACGCGGATTCTTGTGTCCTTTGCTAGAGACGATGGCGACTGGTGGAAAGTGTGTCGTTTGCTAATCCAAGAAATATATCCACCGGGCTGTGATACTTTCGGCCGATCAAGCCAAAGGCGTGGAATCAAATGACGTTGAGGGCTTGGGCAGCTCAGGTCTCATGTGAGTCTATTCCCAAATTTGAATCTCACAAATGCGAAAATTGGTTGCTTCAGCCAATGAGCGGCGGTGCCGTGCACAAAGGGTCTGGTCCTTGGGTGTTGGGCTGCCGACGTTCATCCGGGCCCTGACATGGAAAGTCAATGAGTTGAGCTTAAGGGGGGGTCCACGGGTTCAGTGTGCCGGCTTCCGTCCTGCTTCCGTCCTGCTGGCTGG
Organism: Keithomyces neogunnii; assembly: GCA_020975405.1. NCBI lineage: Eukaryota > Fungi > Ascomycota > Sordariomycetes > Hypocreales > Clavicipitaceae > Keithomyces > Keithomyces neogunnii. The sequence goes on along the minus strand of JAIOWQ010000002.1, from coordinate 3,631,810 downwards.
CGATCAAATGTATGGGGGGTGGTTGACTTGGCCAATCCGGACACTTGGCCCACCAACGTTGCTCGAAAGCGGGCTGTCATTGTCATGAACCTAAGCGATTGTCCCTGCCCAGCTTTTCAGAGATCATGTGGTCTCTCGTCCAAGTCGCTTTGGATATTAATGATTCCCCGCCTCTTGATTCATAAACGCATACGATACCCTCGTGGAGCATTGTCGCGGTGCAGGCTCATTTCCGAAAGAAGCGTGCCACGTACTTTCAAAGAGCCGACGAATCCACGCTCAATTGGCTCAGCCACCCAGCACTGACACGAGCAACGCCTGCAAAATTGGACGCTCCGGGCCTCGCAAACAGGGGACATCTGGCCATCGCCCCACTCCATGTACATAAGCTGGCCAGGGAGAACTTGGCAGTTTCGCAATCGAGTCGTCGCAATCGTCTTGCTTCCGATCCGGCTAGTGTTGTTCAGATCTTGACTTCGCTTCTGCATCATTATGGCTGGCCGTCATGAGGATGAAGATCAGCCCCTCATGACAGACCCCGACGTGCGACACGAAGCCAATGTCGATCTCGACAACGACGTCAATTCAGGCCATGACCAAGACGCCAGCCAGCAAAGGCGCGGTGACAACGGCGCGGCCGCTGCACACGCAACAGATGCCGGACATCCAGATGCCCCTCTTGATTCAAGCGATGGCACTCTCCAAGTAGAAGACGAGAACGATCCGCCCACGCCGCGATTCTTACAGGAGGAAAACGCGTGGAAGAGATGGAAATGGGTGCCTTATCCCGTTCGCCGAACGATTCGGGCGGTTGGCAAGTGGTCCCGGGGCCCGGTGAATGCACAACCATATCGAATCAAGCCCTTTTTTCCCATGGTTCAAGAATACCCGCTGTTCTTGGTTGAAAAGTATCTTTCGGCGACTAAGCGACGATTTTGGGTGTTATTTGCGTATTTTTCCATATGGATCATCACCTTTGTGCTGGTCAAGAGACAAGGTACTTTTGTGACCCAGATTGACGGATGGGGTCAACCGCAGGATATCGGATGCGGTGCGACGTACTGGGGTGCAGGCAATTCATGCGGCGTTGATGGGAACGATTGTCGGCCGTTTGGCGGCAGTGGGTTCGCTTTTCGGTGTTCTGCAAATTGCGCCAGTTATCAGCCGCTGAACCCAAGGGCTGTCGGTGACCAGGAAGTCATATATCGGCCCTTGATCGTGGGTGGACCGTCGAGTGACGTTGCGCCTGAGAATGCGACATACCGGGGGGATTCATACATTTGCGGCGCTGCCATACATGCTGGCGTCATTTCAAACGCCAACGGAGGCTGCGGCGTCGTGAAGCTCGTTGGCAGGCAACACAATTTCCTGAGTACGCAGAGAAACGGCATTACTAGTGTGAGCTTCGGCTCTTACTTTCCGCTGTCGTTTCAGTTCTTGCCCGACATCCAGTGCGCGGCCCAGGATACCAGATGGCCCTTGTTGGCCATCTCGACTGTCTTCACTGCAGTCTTGTCAATCTTCACCTCGTCGGCACCCATGTTTTTCTTTCCAACCTTTATTGGCATCTTCTGGACCGTAGGCATGGCCACTGATCCGCCGCCTGCCCTGACCGTCACGGCGCTGTTCTCCATCATTCTTGGCAGGTTCCTGCCTGCCATGTTCGTCGCCTGGGTCATATACGACAAGATGGGCGTTCGCCGTACGCTCAATGGTTTGACTGCGCAGATTGAAAAGACTGTTCTGTGGCTCGGCGCATGTTGGGTTGGCGCTCTAGAGAATTACACCCTGGATTTCATCCCCATCCAACGTCTCAACGCCCACGATCTGAACCAGCAACCTGGCGCGAAAGCAGCCCTCTCCATCATCGTCATTGCCCTCACCGTCATAGTCGCAACCCAAGCATGGTTCTTCCGCCAAGAAGCCCGCTTCATCAAATACATCAAGCTCTACGCCTTGTTCCTCCTGGGCATCATCATCTCGCTCGTCTTGCCGGGTCTAAACCTGCGTATCCATCACTACATCCTGGCACTGCTCCTCCTTCCAGGAACAAGCATGCAGATGCGCCCATCTCTTCTTTACCAAGGACTCCTGGTTGGGCTGTTCATCAACGGGGTCGCCCGCTGGAACTTTGGCCCGTTTCTCGAGACACCAGCGGCCCTGCAGGGCGATGCCCAAAAAGGAACCCCGCTACCTACAATCCACACGCCCGTTATAGAGATCTCAAACACCACTGCTTTGCAGTCAAACATCACATTTACATGGGAAGAGTCCCAGTACAAACAATTCGACGGCCTCAGCATTCTAGTCAACGATGTTGAGCGGTTTAGGTCATACTTTGCCGATGACGATGTCAAAAAGCAGTTTGTTTGGTCGAGGAATAAAACCCTAGACTTGCCAGAGTATTTTAGATTTGCATTCATGGATGGCAGCGATAGTGGCGATTATACCAAAGCAGGGATCTGGACAGCAGATGGGGTTTGGGTGACTATGCAGCCAGGGCCGTCAAAGGTTAAGGTGAGGAGTTTGGGAGAGGAGCAGATTGTGAGGAGGTGATGCAATTTGATCTGTTTCGACTTGAGCGTGTGATTTGATGTCCATGTATATGGTGGCAGATGCGGCGACCACGCCGCAAGCCTTCCTGCCAATTGCTTCACGGCGTGTTTAGGAGCAATAGTTTATAGATTATAAGTGCGCCGATATTGCCATATTCACCACGTGCAGGCTTGAGCCACTCGTCTCAAAAGCCCACAGACTAGAGTTGATGGCGAAGTTGCTGATACAAAGTCTCCACTCCACATGGCCTCAATTTAACTCTATATCTTGCCATCAAGCACCACATCATCAAGCCTGCCCCGAGGATACCAAAAACATTTTTTTTTTTTTTACAAAAAAAAAATGCCACCCCGGATACCAACCGAGGCGGATTTCTCCTCGCTTAAATCTACTCTGCCACTTACCTTGCACTTTCCCTCCCCGCCAGAGTCAACAACGGCCTTGCTCATCCTCTTCCACGGCCTGGGTGACTCGGAAGGGCCCTTTGCAAACTTTGCCCGCAACCTCAATCTCCCCGGCGTCATGGCCATTTCTGTGCGCGGCACAGGGGCGCTCCCTCCGGCTCTGATGGACGACTCGTCTCCCGGGGGCAATTTTCATTGGGGCGACGATATTACCCTCGACCAGAGCACGGGCGAGCTGGATCCCGACCCGGGGTACAAGCGGGCATGTGACAGAGTGATGAATGAGCTGATCAGGGGTGTGCTGATTGGCAAGTGCGGCTGGGAGACGAGCGATGTCCTGTTGTTCGGGTTCGGGCAGGGGGGCTCGCTGGCGCTGGGGATGGCGGCGCAACTGGGCGGCGAGAGGGTCGTGGATGTATCTGACGGGCACGGCGGGGGCACGACGTTCAAGGGCGTGGTTTCGATCGGGGCCGGTGTGCCAATGAGCATGGTATCGACGCGGAGTGCGCGGCCCAAGTGCGAGACGCATGTGCTGGCGTGTCAGGTCGATGACGATGCCGAGCACCTGTTGAGGAGGGAGTTTGCGCATGTGCAGGCCATCAGATGGCGGGGAGGGGATGTGAGAATGCCGCGGGACAGGGAGGAGGTGTTTCCCATGATGAAGTTCTTTGCCGAGAGGCTCAGGAGCGGGTGGTCTTAGAGTAATACTTTTTCAGCTGCGAATGTAACGGGAGTGTGTTTATTGCTTTCTATGTATCCACGTCGCCTGCCTGCAGCATGTCGGCTAGCATATCCCACTTGGCGGAGTGTACGTCGCTTGTGGCGCGTGCCACGCTGCGCAAGCCAGTCCATATGAAGCGTACTAGTCTATCTGTTTCCATCTTGATATCAACCAATCTCTCTTGGAAAGATGCGTCGTCGTGTTCCTCTGTGTCGATGGCGCCGCTTCTTATGCGTTCCAGTCTTAGAGACAGATCGAGCACGTCCAGGATGCCTTCTCTGATGGGCGTCAAGCTGGTCCCCAGGCAGGCCTGGTCAACCATTGCTTTCAGGGCCTTGTCGTGGGCCGAGATGAGCTCGTCCATGTCCTGGGATGAGGCTAGATCGCGGCGGAGCTGAATATCAGTAGGAGTCAGAACTAGGTTGGTCAGATACGTCTGCACAGTGGTGCAGAACCAGAGCAGCTTGGTGCGGCAGGCGTAAAAGACTGCGCTGATGTTCCAGTTTTCGTAGTCGGTTCGGTAATTGTCCAGGATTTTGGGCTTGTGGAGCGCGTGCATGGCGCGTTTGAACTGCAGCAGCAGTGTGAAGAGTGCTTGGTAGTTGTGAATGCTGGCTTCTGTGATCATCATTTGCAGGGGCCAGGGAAGGCGGTGGTGGATGGTGATGCCGCCCAGAACGGTGCGCACCGAGTTCCGGGCTTTGGTGGGAGGGAGGTTTTGCATGCTCGGGGGGACCATCATGGTCAGGTGGCCCGGGTCGATGGAGTTGAAGGTGCTTTGGGCTATGGCAGTGAGGGTGTACCGGTCCGACCAGTCGGTTTGTAAAGAGTCGAGCTTGGTGAATATGCTGTCGGATAGCGTTGACGAGGTTGAGCCATCCGTCATGAGGTAGACGCTGTGCAGGTTGTCGAGGGTGGAGGAGAGCGCCCAGTCGTCAAACAGGGTGGCCTTGAGCGTAGTTGATGTCGTGCGATACTTGCTTTGGATCCAGCGGTCAAAGGCCACGTCGAACAGCTCCGCAAACGGCACGAGTTCTTGCCCGACTGGGCACATTGTTTCGTAGTCGAGGGGTGGCTCGTTTCTGGATTTTTGGAACCCTGCCGCATCGTGTTTTCCGAGCATTTTGAGAAGCACAATGTTCTTTCCCGCATTGTATATGCTTCCTATGGCTGTTCGAAGGAATACCGGCGCGTGCAGATTTCCATCTGCAGTTCGGCGCAATTGATATCCGTCTTGCCATGTTTTGCCCAACGGCGTGTTGGATGATGCCTCTGCCACGAAGAAGAGGTCACTTGCCGAGAGCAGCTTTCCTTCATCCATCCATAGGCGGATCGGTCGTAGGTACACCCTGAAGCATTCGGCAAAGATACGGGCTAGAAACTCGTACAGTTCTGATTTCCCGCTAAGCTGTGCGAGGCAAGTTTGGTCAAAGACTAATTCGAGATATCGGAATGGAGTTGATTGAGGTTCGGATTCGATGGTGGACACGATATCTGCAAGAGCATACAAAGGTTCCAGCCAGGGTATCAATTCTGTCTTTATTCTCACAAGACTCAGCACATGCTCTGATGAAGGCGCCGCGAGATGGGTTTGAATTTGAGAAATGTGAAAGTCCAGCTTGCGTAGCCGATCCGAGATGCAGTCTTGAAATGCTTGCAAATGGGGAACATCCTGCCGCTGTCCCACGAACAAGCGAAGAGTCCGCAGATGGTTTCCGAAATCCGTGAATTCCAGCATCATGGCTCTGTATGTCTCCCACTCCATGTTTTCCAGTTGAAACGAAGGAGCTGCCACGCAATTTTGGCCAAAGAGTGTGCTGTCCAGTCCTTGCAGCATAAACAGAACATCTCGAACAACTTGCAGCTCCGAAACGGCAATCTTCCGCACATGTCTCGATGACTCTTCGAATGGCGGCTGTGTTCGCCACTTTTGTGCAGTCTGCACTTGCTCAAAGGCCCTCAAATCTTGGGGGTGAGTTACGTACGAGTCTGCTGTGCGTGCTTGGCGATCCGCGTCATCATATAGAGACGTTGCCTCCGATTCAGCGACGGAAAGCCCTTCGAAAATTTCATCATCAGATTCGTCGCTAAAGCTGACATGCCTCCAAAGAAGGTCGTCCTGGTCCCAGCCGTCTTCCTTGGCAATGTCCTCCCAGCGCAGCCCCGCTAAAGGTTCGACCACGCTGTGCGGTAACCGCTCCAGGTCATCGAGATTGGATTTGAACGTGGGTTGATCAGATAATTCCAAGAGGAGATGCAGGATTTCCGGGTGCCATTTGGCTGGGTTTTCTCCCAGGGCCAGCAATCGTTGGCGCAAAGCGTCGGCTAGATCATCCCGATTGTTGACACGGAATCGCTCATCCAGTCCGTCCAACGTCTTTTCCACCTCGAAATGATTGGTTTGGAGATAGCTATGTGACTTCAAGCCCCTCAACACACCAGCGCTTAGTTCGTCGATTTTTGAAGAGTCGCCGCCCTGCTTGTCGCGTCAGCGCCAGTAAACAAGAGCATCTCGAGCCAAAGACTACAACTAGAAACGGGTTCGTCATACTTGGACTGAAGGCAGTGCCACCGCCTCGACAAGCTCACGAGTCAGAGCGCCAAGCCGTGACGTAAAAGACATGACGATATTCCCTGGCCATCTTCGTCCGAAGATGCGATGTTCCAGAAATGTCCAACAGATAATATTGCATTGTGCAAACTGATCTGGCGGGGCGCGTTTTGGCACGCTGGGGTTCTGTGGGGTTGCCGCCAAATCTGGCGTGACATCAAGACTAGCCCCCTTTCCAATATCAAGCCGACTTTTGAAGATTGAATTTCTCAAGCTACTGTTTGCACGAGCAATACCTGTCCCCATCCGGGTAGCCACCGATCCATTCACCATCTGCATCTGGGCGGGACGACATACATATCGGATCGCCCACTCTTCTTCGGCACATCTAGCTATTTGCATCAACCAGCACCATCGCGAAGCCTGCAACCGCGCTAGAGCTTCACGGCTCGATTCGACGCAACCATGGCTATCGCACGACCCGTCCGGGTCCTGCTGTTTGCCGCAGCCGTCCTTTGGTGCTTCTTCCTATATCAAGTACTTCGCCCGTCATCAGGGCTGCGTGGACCCGGCGAGCGCTATGTCAATTTTGAGCGGGATCCAAACTTAGATCGTAAGCACATCGCCTTGCCCTTCAGCCCTTCACCCAGCGCCGCCTAACCATTTCGTGTCTTTAGCTACGGGGGAACCTTCAGGCGTGCTTGTACGCGCTACCGACAGATACGCGCCCGATGCCAAGGATACCGATCGTATAAATGCAACCTTGTTGGCCCTGGTGAGAAATTCCGAAGTTGACGACATGGTGTCTTCCATGGAAGACTTGGAGCGAACCTGGAACAGCAAATTTAACTACCCATGGACCTTTTTTAACGATGAGCCCTTCTCGGAAGAGTTCAAGAAGAAGACCCAAGCTGCCACCAAAGCCAAATGCAGCTACGGTACGCTCCTCCGCAGTCTCTTCGTTGTTGATAATGGTTGCGTCTAACCATTGTGCAGAAATCATCCCCAAGGAGCATTGGGACATGCCCTCATGGATCGATCAACAGCTTTACGACGAATCCGCCGCAATGCTCGAGAAATCAGGTGTTCAGTACGCCAAAATGGTGTCGTATCATCAAATGTGCCGATGGAATAGTGGTCTCTTCTACAAGCATCCTGCTCTTGCAAACACTCGTTGGTATTGGCGAGTGGAGCCCAAGGTTCACTTCTTCTGCGATGTCGATTACGACGTCTTCCGTTACATGCAAGATAACAACAAGACCTACGGTTTCACCATTACGCTTTACGATGAGCCCAAAACATTACCAACATTGTGGCCCGAAACGGTCAAGTTCCTTGCCGATCATCCCGAGCACCTTCATACCAACAACGCCATCAAATGGGTTACAGACTCTGAAAGACGACCGGAACATAATAAAGGAGCTCAGGGCTTTTCGACATGCCATTTCTGGAGCAATTTTGAGGTTGGGGACATGGATTTCTTCAGAAGCAAGCCGTATGAGGATTACTTTAACCATTTGGACCGGGCTGGTGGCTTCTTCTACGAACGGTGGGGTGACGCTCCTGTGCACAGCATCGGTCTTGGTCTGTTTGAGGATAAGAGCAAAATCCATTGGTGAGTCTCAATCGACCTCGTTACAACCAGCATAACTGCTTACATACGTAGGTTCCGCGACATTGGTTACCAGCATATTCCTTTCTTCAATTGTCCAAACTCGCCCAAGTGCAGTGGCTGCGTTACGGGACGCCTGACGGATGGCGAACCGTTCTTACACCACGAAGATTGCAGACCAAACTGGTTCAAGTATGTCGGCATGGATTGAACATGTTGGAACAATCACCAAAAAGGATTGCGATGAGGGCGTACACGGTAGCTACTGGTAAGCTTGGAACGCGATTTTAAGACAACAAAGGCTCGGGATAATAATGGAAGCATTTGATTTGGGGCTTGGGTGTTACTGGCGCTTGGTAGGCTCAACTTTTGTTCTCTCGGACTCTTCATCGAGGGTGGTTGCAGCAAGGGCAATGCATTTGCAATTCAGGGTCAAGATGTATTCTTGGTGCAGTGTACGGATGTAAATGGCTTGACGAAAGAAACCGCAGGCCTGCTTTGAAGGCATCCTTCTTACTTTCATGCCAAGTATAGAATCTGAATGATTATTTATACATTAAAAACTGCCACAACTCCAGAGGAGCCTCCAACACAGAATTGGTCTCCCCAGCCATCTTCTCTCCACGCCAGGCAGCTGATTACATTGCTCCGGATCCGCTCTCGACCATCTTTCCCAATGGCTTTTTTCTTGTGCTCATACCCTTGAGGCCCCCAGGGAACAGTTACTTTGGCAACAACTTTGCCGGTAAGTAAATCCCAAGCCCATACTCTGCCTTCGCCATTGTTTCCGGGTGCGACAGCCATTTCGTCCCCCGCAATCACGTACTTCTCCCTGTGACCTAGAAGAGACTGCACGCGAATCTCCTCGTTCTTCCACAGAGGGTCGGAATACGCACGGAGACAAGTACCATTCTCACGATCCATCAGTCGCACTTTGCTGTCCAAGCTGCCAACCAACATTGATCGCCCGTCCTTGGTGAGTGACAAACTTGTGACGCTTCCGCCAATAACGTCTGTTACACAGCGGCCCATTCTTATATCGTAGCTTCTGACTCTCCCGTCCACACTCCCAGTCACAATTTCCGGGCCCCGAACAACCAGCGAGGTGATGGCATCTCGAGCCTCACTCAGCACCTGAATGGGCTTGACGCTCCCGCTCTTCATATCCCATATTCGCGCGGTAGTGTCGAACCCGCCACTCACCACCAGGGAGTCCCCTTCTCCCGCGAAACTGACGCAGTTGATTCGAGCCGAGTGTCCGTGAACGTTGCCGCCAAACCGCCTCGTCGTCACAGCCGTGGCAACATCCCAGAGGAAAACAGAGCGGTCTCCGCCGCCAGAGACAAACTTTTCATTGTCTGCCGCAACATCCAAACTAAGCACTTCGTAGCCGTGCGCCGAATATGTCTGAATCAGGCGGCCTTGTGGGACACTTGGCTTTGGCCCAGGCTGAGGCTCTGGCACAGGAATGCTGGAAAAGGGGTTATACAGGCGAATGGAACGGTCCCCTGATCCCGTCAGAATGTAGGAGCCAGGAGATGCTGAGTATTTGACGGCGTGGACTGGGCCTACGGTCGGTCATTGCTGTCAGTAAAAACACTTGGGGACTACGCGTTGTGAGATTGCTCTGGGTGCCTCGGCGTACCATTGGAACCGAGCAGGTAAGCCGCTGGTTTATCTGCAAAACTCATTTCGGCGGCAAATACCCATCATATTAGCAGAATTGACACGCTCATGCGAGCTGTAGTGTTTTCAAGAGACTCAAGGCTGGCCGATCTTGAGCTCTTCGTCGGCTGCACCTTCTCTGGAATTGGAAGTGGAAGTGGAGCGCTGTGCGAATTGTGACAGGGGTTTTCTACAACATGATTGGTAGCTTTAGAATACCAATCGCATTGACACCCGTGCGCTTTCGAGTTCTTGCCAGTGCTTTGGGTTTCACAACTTTGTTCTTCAAACGCAGAACTGCTACCAACCCTTTTTTTTCGATCATGCACATGAAAAACATCAGTTTGTACCAATATGTGCAGGTGTTGAATTTATATACTTGTTTGATACAGTTCCGCCCGATTCTGGGTTACCCTCTATTCCGGGCTATCAACATGCGAATTCATAATCCGTGAGGATCCCTCTCCTACAAGTCGCTCTTCCTCCTTATCGTGGATCTTTAATACATGAGATAATGTTATTCATATCCAAAAACCGTTGGATCGACCTGTCAGTCTGACAGTCATCAATGCTCAAGACAACGCCAGATGATGCAAAATGGGTGAATAGAAAGAAAAATACACTGAAAGACCCAAAATCGAAAGTGTACATTTAGTTTGGAGGGCAATATACAACATCCATATCGATGGGGTAAGTTTGTTCAAGCGGGTGAAAGATCTGCCAGCGAAGCTGCTCTGCCCCATCAGTGGAGACGTTGATAACATGGTAGTCATCACCAGGACCGGTTCTGGATCCTTGGTCGCGAATTCTGTAAAGCCTTTCGAGCCGCCGATCTAAAGCCACCTGTGCCTTGCGAGAATACTCCCAAATGTTCGCGTTGCTGCCAACAGCGGTTTTTGCAACTCGCATGCTATCAATTAAATCATTCATGGCACCAAGGGGTCCGCTTGATGACAATACATCCATGGCTGTCGTGGCAGCAAGAGCCATGGCTGGAGGGGGTGTGGTCAGAATAGTTGGTCGGATGCGCAAGATGCGATCCAGGCAACCGACTATTTCGATGATGCTTCTCGCGTTCTCACGGCACTCCTGGGAGTGGCTTGTGCGGTATTCAACAGACAGTTTACCGACGGACAGATGATATCGGTTGAGCTGGATGAGAGAGTGGTGACAGAGGAGATGCATCGTCAGAAACGATCCAACCTTGCCGGAAAAGGCGGCAGATTCCAGGTTAGAGCTTCCAAAGGACAACCTCGAAGGGAGCGTAGAATGCCAATCGTGGACTCTTTTCGTAAGAGTGCGGATTCGCAGGCCTTCGGCGTCGGATGCATTGGGCCTGCTGGCCAATCTGTGAATTGTCGATTGGCAAGACGACCAAATGTGCACCATTTCGACAAGATGGCTTGTGATATCGGATGGCTTCTCGCTGATGGTGTTGAGACTACTGTTGTAGGGGTCAAACATTGGCATCTGGGCATCTAGCTGCTTCTCGAAACTCTCTGAATCGGATGGTAAGCGAATATATATATCCTCGGCATGAATCATGGTCGCTCTCTCCGGGAAAAGAGGACTGAGACGCTCAATCATGAACAAGGACCACAAAGTTCGTCGTCTGGCTTCTTGATAGCAAATTCTGGTCATGCCGAAGGGGTATATCGTCAGATTAGCGTCCTTTGATTTGTCAATTTCTTCGTTGAGCTGCAAACAGGCGCCTGTAGCTGTTGCGGATGAGACCAATTCATTAGCCTCCAAGAATCGGGAAGCAGCTATGTTGTACAGAGCTAGCAGGATCCTGCTTTGAACCAACTGGAGCGAGGCTGTGGTCGAAGATTTCTGAGCATAGTGAGCAACCTGGGCATATTCAAAAGCTATGTGTTTCGGGCCGCCAGACAGAGCAACTCCGATGGCCAAAACACTGTATAACAACATCACATCATCCGGCGACTTCCGATGGACAGAGCTGGCGGCCCAAGACTTGAATATATCCTCTGGAAGAAACCGAATAACGATAGCATTATCAATGTGGCCAAAAAACTGTGAAAGTACTGCGCTGATCGATTGAGGGTCGGAAACATAAGGATCAGTCCGCCACGCCCTATGCAAAACATCATCTGGAATTCGAGGCATCTCCGAGGTCGGTCTTTGCGCGGAAAGGGGGGATTTGGAGTGGTCCATCGACTGAGCGGCCGCAGTTACCGGCTCTCCATTGGTTGCATATGCATCTGAACCCGTCTTAAGCCGCTTGTTACCATAGCTTGCCTCAGGGGAGGGTTGATGCAAAACTACGTGTGGCGAGTCTGGAGAACCTGGTCCGCCAGCCGGAAGCCTTACATCGTTCTGCCTCGGCGGCCCTGGTAGTTTTCGCTTATCGTCGAGTTCAGCAGGCGGAGTGGAAGGTGATGTGTTGTGTCCACCTCTTGGGCTGCGAGAATTGTCAAAAATTGTGCACCTATTTGCCAAACGACGAGGGAAATGGTCACTCACGCATTCTTGAATTTGCACACTCGCCCAAATTTCTCACACTGGACGCATCTGGGATAATCGGGGTCACATTTGATCTTCTTTTCTCGGCAAGTGATGCAAGCTATGGCCAACCTCTTGCGAGGCTTACCAGCCTTTGTCACACCCCAGTGCGCGTTTACTGCTTCTCCGTCAATCACTGTTTTGCAGTGACTTCCATCGTCGTAGAAATAGCACAGGCCTTCGCCGGGTACATCAGCAGCGCGGACAAACCGAGGCAAGAAGTGTGTTCCCGTCCAAATCTTAGGACCAAGGCCATCTTTGGTTGGCAACCCCTCCGAGGCCGCAGAACCATCTGGAGTTGGGGGTGCATTGTGGTTTGATTGCGCGATACGCTGAGTAGAGTAGTCTCTGGCGGAATCCTTTGATCCAGGAAGTTGAGTTCGTGCGCGGCCCTCTGGGGATGAGAAGGGTGGCTCTCGCGACCCTATGGAATACTCGTGTCTGCTGGCTTCCTGATGAATCGACCACTTGCTGCTTTCGGACTCGGCTCGAGAATCGGACCTGCTGCGCTGTTGCTCAGAATACTTTGGGGATCGAGGCCCAGAATACGAACGTGCCAACAAGTGGGCATCTAGTCGAGAGTCATAGGTGCTGCGAGGCTGCGAGATTGGAGGTGACGCAGTAGGAGGAAAATATGAAGTAGTGTTGTGTCCGACACTTGGAGATATTCGAGATCGGTCCAGAGGTGAGTGCGCAAGATACGGCGTTTCTCTCTCCGCAGGTGAATGAATTGGCCGGATGGTTGACGGCGGGCCGAAGAGGCTATGCAAGGATGGAAGCCGTTGCCGGGAAGGAGCTTGGTGGCTCGACTCTGATCGGTCTTTGCTGGCATTATTCTCACCAGGAGCCGTCGATGTGTCGGCGCCAGCGGCCTTGTCATAGCTGGACATGGGGAGGGAAGCCGTATTTCGGTGAATCCAAGCTTGCTCTGTTGATGGCGAAGACCGAGAAGATAGAGATGAAGCACCTGGGCTCGCCAGCTCGGGTGGAGTATCCGGGAGATCCAAACGCTGACGAGGCTCTAAACTTGATAGGCTACCCATTGAGAAAGACTTCGTCTACTTGGTGATAAGTCTGTGTCAAGTCAAGGCGGTCGGTCGTCCACCTCGGGCGTTCAACCGTTAGGTGAGTGAATCACCAACGCGGTTCAGCTTGGCCAAACACACGATTCAAACACGATTTATCATGTATTCAGACTTTCCGGTTGGGTTGGAGGTTGTTCAGCAAATAAGGCTGTCGATAGTCGTCGCAAAGTAAATCGCCTCAGGACTATCGCGCTTCTCGATTGGGGAATGGTCCACTTGTCTTCGCAAGAGATCGTACGCTGCCTCGGTTCGACCAATCGAATATGATGGTCAAATGATCGGAAACTTCGGTGCTCCAGAAAAGGCAAGCAAGACAAAATCAAGTTGACGATGACGGACCTGGGGGGGTGGCTTGCTTTTGAATCGTGAGGTGACCTGTGGAAAGAACCGTAACTAATAAGCCGGGCAGAGAATATGTACATACAAACAAACGGGCCTAAACGAGGACCCCAAAGTACCACGTTCTGGGCTAAGCTTGGCTTGTTACAAAATGACCCGGCCATACACCAAAGAAGTGCCACAGATAAGTGTCCGAGTCCTGCAGCATGGGGAGTTCGCCGCATGTTTTGCCTCCTCCCCTCATCTTTTACTCCACGAGATGACTTGCCTGCACTAGGGTTTTCTCACAGATGGTGGCTGCTGGCAGGAACGGCATAGCGGGTAATTGCACTGAAGGGGCAATTACTGTTGGTTTTGCTCAACGGCTGTCGCTGTTACGCCCAGGATATTGGGGGGGGGGGGGGGTGGTGGCAGAAGAATCCTGGTCAGCTGGAGAAAAGTCGGGCAACAGGCACCAGGGAGGGGTGTCCTATGGTCGAGGTGTGTGTGTGCACTTGGAAGCTCTAGAAGGGGCGGCTTGAAATCACCAGCCGCAATTGCTCCGGAGTGTTTTAGCCATGTCGTCAACAACGTGCAGCGCAAGGTCACGGAAGCATCCCGCTCGAAAACGCCAGAATCCTTCCAAAGGGGCATCCAGCCGAAGCGCTGATATGAGAATTGGTGTTGTGCCCAGTTCCAAGGGAAGTGCTGCTCACATCTCGAGGACAACGCATCTGGGCTTATTTTCAGTCAGTCCCACGGACACCGGAAAGACGAGTCACATGTGTTACGCCTAGTTCTCGCTCCTGTCGGGTGAAGTTTTGCTTTCGGCAGACTCGAGCTTTTCCAAACCAGGGAACACCCTATCCATCAGTTGGCTCGCCGAGATAGACTGAACATCTGACGGCGGAACTAATGCCACTTCGATTCTGGAAACCAAGGCAGAAGTCGTTTGTAAAGCCTCGTGGTTGGTTGGCTTGGTTGGCTCCAGATTTAATCGTCGACACCCCCCCCCCCCCCCCATCTCTTCTCACACAGGTCAAAAGTACCCACTGGCGTGCCTTTTGGTGACAACAATCGAGCACATCGAAACAGACTGTTTGGCTGGCTGCAAGGGTTCCACGTCTTGCAAATAGCACACACCTGGCAGGGTATTCGGGCGACCAGCAAGATTTTGTGTTCGGAAGGTCATCCGGTCCCTTGAAATTGGTGTCACATTGAGCACTACTCAGGGCTACCCCGAACTGCTTTTTTCTGTGACTGCGTCTGTTACAGGTGATGATGAGCCTTCCAAGAGCAAAGACTGATATTCGACGAAGCATCCTCTGACGCGGCCAAGGTGGTAATTCGAGGCTTGGTCGGGAGATGGTTCCGTGCGCTTTACAATGCAGGTGCTTTTCAACAACCGAGTCCTACTAAGCCACCGAGTCCATGGTTTTGGTGGAAAGGTTATCCAAGCGACGCCCAAGCCTCAAATATTGCTGCCAGCCTCGGTCGGCTCGTGGTCTTAGCCACACTCTCAACGTGGCAGGCCAGAGAAGTGGCACATTTCTCGGTGACAAGGCTCAGGCGGAAAGCTATTGAAACGACTCAAGGAGCTTGGTTGCTGATTCGGGGCGATTTAAATTTGGAATGATCTTGCCAGGCATTCGATTGACTGGGGTTGGCATTCCTGGCAAAGACGCTCAGGCTGATTTCGCTTAATGGCCTTGTACGGACAAATCCGGCCACCTGCATCAGACTATCTGCCGCAGGCGGTTGGGGTAGAGAAGGGTTGCCAAGGCCTGGTCAATCACCATGCAGCATTAGGCAAGATGCGCCAGAAGTCCGACTCAAGAAGGGCATGGCAGCGGGATGTACTGAATAATGTGGCCGATTCTCGAGTGTTGAATCTGACAATACCGCAGGCCAGGCCCGGCTTCACCTTGACAATCATCATGCGAGGGATGACTCGATAAACGACAGCCCCTGCACCATGAACCAACCAACAACACGTCTCCAGAGACGCCGATGGGCAAAGACAAAGCGCCCGAAGCTTACATAGAAAATAGTTGAGAGGTACTTTGGGCAAAACGATATACCAAATGAATTCTCATCAGGCATATTGCGTTGAACGAGAAGGTCTTTCTGGTTCTTCCGTCAACCCGTACAGCGGCACAGCTTCGACTCATTCCGAGTTGGGTGGAAATGGGTCATCGCTGATTATTGAATTCCAACAATGCGACAAAACAGTCCTTGAAAGCGGTAGTCTGCTGACACGCTGTGATGCAGCTCGGGTGCGACGGGTTGCAGAGGCACCTTCAGTCGGCCACTATCGACACGTTACGTCAGGAGGCGGGAACTTTCTATTGAGGGTCCCCACGAAAGTCCTGGGTCATGGCACAAAGTGCCCTGTGCATGTTGTCTGTGGGGTGAGTCCATCCACTACCACATCTATGAAGGGTGGGGGAGGCAGCACGTCCTTCCATCTGAGAGTCGGGAGAAGCAGAACACTCCGCCAGATACCAACCAGCAAGCAGTCGACTCGATGGCGGTCGCTGCTCTTCGCTATTAATTGCGAGACCCTTGGTGTTGGCATAATGGTTGGGTTCGCGTGAGGCCGTCTGCTCCGCTACAGACTTTCAAGGCGGCACATGTCCTAGGTACATAGGGCATGAATGTGGCGGATAATTGCTGTCACAACAAGAATCTGGGGCTGGTCCCTGCGCCATCTCCGCCCACCCACTGCCGGCATAAAAGCCGTTCCATCGCACATATCCGAGGTTTGACGGACAAGGCAGCAGCTGTGGTGAGTTCCATTTTTGAGAGGAAACCCAACTAATTCCAAATTTCCAAATTGAGCAGTGGAAGCGACCGAAACTTGTCGGCTTCTGATGTCGAATAAAAGGCCCATAGCCTCTTACAGGGAATTGCTATGCTGTCCAATTTGACCCGGAAGGGGTGAGCACTAAAAAACGACGAGGAGATGCTTCCTTCCTGTCCTTCTAGCTCAGCTTCACCGATGACGGAGCCTCGAATGACAAGAAGTATCAGGTTATTAGCGTCCTTCACTTCCGCGGTCTCACGCCCCTGGCGTGCGTGACCGCGCTTGTGCAAGCTGCAAATCCACCAGAGCTGTCTTGGCATTGGCCGGCCGCGAGACCTACCCGGCCGTTGATTTCCTGATATAGAACCATCCCCGACTTCTCGCCGTACGATGCCGGGCAGGGGGCCTCCGTATTTGGTTTGATTTGGCGACAACGAAAGCGTTGTACCTAATCGGCAGCATAGGGCCGATGAACCGGCCACAAGTCTCCTGGCAACCAAATCTGCGCCAACCACTCAAACTCCCGGCTAATACAAGGCAATAGTCACAGCTAACCCAGGTCTGCGGCTGACGGAGACTGACCCTTGGGGATACATGTACATATACATGCGTCATGTTATCGACAGATGCTGCTGGTGGGTTTTGGCCCCCTTCAGGATCATGCCCCAACCATTGAGCATAAAGTGTGTAACGCGGGAGCATACTATTGAGCCTATTTTGATCCTGGCGATTTCCTTTTTTATGCAAGGTGAGGCTTCTTTTCTCTGCATCTGAAATTCACGCTGTTGACTTACCACAGCAAGTGTCATATAAAGAAAGTTTTGTTTCTTTGAGCTATATTTAGCCATGATGGACGAAATTCCGGACATGCTCGATCATGTTCTCACAATACTGGCCGATCTGCTAATACGTAGTGAACGGGAGTTGCTGTGTAACGTGGTGCCCTCTGACAGGGGTGGGGAGACAAGGATTGCGACCAGGGGAACTTCTGTTGAGCGCCGGTGGCATGCTAAAAGCTCCATCATGGGGCTTTCCCCTGAATTATCATACATACAATGCAACCTCCTTGTAACTATGTCTGGGGCAGGTACAGTAAGTGCGCTTCGGTGCCGATGAGGCATTTGGCCCTGACAAATGTTGTATGGGCAATGGTCAGAAGGGTGGCCTTGACAGGACAGCCAGCCATTTCCCAGGTGTGGGGCCGAACAACACACACTTGGATGTCGGAAATGGGTAGCGAACGCATTGGCTGTATTCTGATGGTATACTGCGTGCGTCAACACGCCCTAAAGAAGGCAATCACCATCGCGGTTATCAACATCAAGACGAGTCCGATACGGAAAGCCAGGCACCAACCAATCGCCTCATACATGATTGATCTCAACGCAACACAGCTCTGTCGAAAACACTCCAGCCAATGCGAAATGAGCCGCCATCACCATCAATCTGGCCAGGCACGGGCTGAAGGGAAACCTTTGGTTGGTTACACTGTATATTTAATATTGTTTTGGGATGCAGGCACTGGCATCTTTTATTGAACCATTGGTTTAGAGCAGACATGGCATGAGAGGGCATGGCAGCCATCCATGCCCCGCCACATTGGCCATTACAGTCTCGGCACTGACCCAAAAGAGTCTCAGAATGCCGAAACAGAAACGAATTGGATTGTGAATCTTGACTGGACGCCAAAGAGTTCTGCTACCTCGTGATGAGTGTAACTTCAAAAGCACTAGTGTCCACTAAGAATTCTTGATGCACCTTGACCCTCATCTAGCCTGACAGCTCGCAAGATGACTCCTGAAGTTTCACTAGTGCAATATTACTATCGTAGGTTCATTCATCCGTTACAGCGAGACGCAAGTCCAGCTCGTTTACACTGAGGTGACTGCTTGCTCTTCGGAACTAACAGTGCCGAGCGGGCCGACTTGTTGAAACCCTCAGAGACTTTGCGCTGCCCGCGCTTTCCCCGACCTTCTTATTGGAGCGCGCGATGGATCATACACCACGGGTTGGGTGGCTGTTTCAGACACAATCTACGCCCATGTTACATGTTCATGAGTGCCGAGATGTGGCAACGCAACCTCTAATCATGGACCAGAGAGCCGGCAAAAGTGATTGAGACGTTGTGCCCAGACAGGTTCAATAAAGACCAAAGAAGGTACTTCGTCCTGCCAGGTGCTTTCCTGCGAGCAGCTCGAACGCGTGGCATTCACAGCAAGCCAGCTGCCCCAAGACACTCGCGACTCAGGAGGCTTGCTCTGTCCAAGCATCTTCGCACCCTCTCACCGAATTGTGGCGTCTTGGTGTTCCAACAGCAATTTACAAGCCATTATTTGACCCTAGTCATGAAAACTCCCCCATCAAGTCGAGCTGGCAAGGTCATGCACTGCTTCATTTACATATCCGACAAGAAAGTGTGTTTCCTAAATAAGCAGCCCATATGCACCCCAGCGCAACTAACGACTGTTACCAACCAAAAGATGAAAAAATAAAAATAAAAATAAAAAGAAGGGGGGGTGTTTGCTCTGTGGTATTGTCAAAAAGTGACGACATGGGCCAAGAGCTCAGACAGCAAGAGGTTTAGGGTTATCCGGCAGGCAGCGGGCAGCCCTTACGACGCAGGTTGAGCCACGCGAGCAGCCGCCGCATAAGCATCTGCTGGAGAGACGATTTTTATGGGCCATGCCAGGGAGAGATAACACAAATTTGGCAGTTCGACAGAGACGCGCTAGCCTTGGACCAGTTCTTGTACCGAGCTTCGCGCCCTACACGGAGAGGACACCGAAGGATACAAACCGTCCGACACTGTCAATGCATTTATACCTCATTCGAGATGCCGCACAATACAGACAGCACAATATGCCATACCATGACGGTCCTCCGCAAACTGCTCCCAAGCCCACGCCCGGTGGCGGTCTCACAAGGAGCGGGGTGGTTACAACTGCCCAGACCCGTGCTGGCGTTGTCACTAGCAGCAATCACAGCGAGAAAGGGGCACAAGACAGACGAATTTCCTCTTTGGTCATGGCGGAGCTTTGCACCGCCCTGACTCCACCTTGAAGTTGCAAAGCAAAGGTCCTTTTCTCAGCCATTATGATCCGGATGTTGCAGTTCCATGAGGTCGGTAACCTCTTAAATTGCACCCCGTGGCCAGGCTGCAACAAAGCATACATATTGGATACTCAAACGGGAGGCATGCAGCACAAGAGCCAGAAACATATTGCATTAGCCTCAAGACTATTATAGGCCTGGTAGTGGCAGCGCAGGGTTCAGCGAACCAGTCCAGTGACTTTACGAGCTCCAGCCCATGGTGTATCGCGCAGGGGATACAGTGGTGGTGCATGGCGACCCTGTGTCCTGAAAGACAAGTAGTCGGTGGAGGCGACGGACGACGGGCACCTGAGACCGTCACCCTTGTGAGACCAAGGGCCAGCATGCCACCGTTCGGCACCTTCCCAATCCAAGTGCCGCTAGGGACCATGGACATGAGGATTTGTGGCGCAGATGTCAGGCGTCAGCAATTGGTGGTCTGCTGTTTGTCGGAAGCAGATATCATTGCATGTGGAAGCACAGTATTTTGATGCTTGGGCATAACACCAGACGAGAGCTGGTCCAGGCTGCATCCTTGCTGGATGTGTGTGTCCCTAGGCTGGGCAGTCATGTGTGAGATCTGCCAATATGCCCGAATTTCGAACCTGCCAAGTCATGCCTAGAAAGTATAATCTAGGACTGAGCAGTAGTAGCCAGAGTGAGATTGAGTTTGCCAAGCAGGGTGTTTACATTGGCGACTTGCGCGGCATGCCCTGAAAGCCCTGACCCCATCAACGAGGGAGAGGTCCCGGGGGGGGGGGGGGGGGTGCAGCGTCGCTTCTCTGAAGAAACCGCCTTGTACGGAGTACATACATACATACACAGAGGCATTGGGGGTGGGAAGCGGGGCGCAAGTGGTGCCAGTTTTACGGACAGAACGACGTTTTGGATAACGGATGACCTGGCAAGCACACGTGCTGTAAGCAAGTGCAGTGTTGGAGCCCTCGACGGCGAGAGCCGGGTTCTCGAGGCAGGAAAAGAAAAAAAGAAGAAAAAAAAGGGAAGAAAAGAAGAAGAAAAGGAGCAATAAGAATGGCAACAAGCATCTGGCCGTCTGTAAGCCGACACCAGACTGGAAAGGGCAAAAAAAAGCGCGCTTCGGATTCCCTCGCACACCCCTCTCCCACTTCTCCATGGTGGAAGCCGGCTCGTGTGCGGGCATGGGGGCCCAGGGGGGTATGTGGCTCGCGCTTACTGCCACTAGCTCAGGCTGTGGCGATGCGAACTTGGCCACTTCGCGTGGCATCCTGGCATCAACTTATCCCGGTCGTGCCCTGGTGGCCACAGCCTGGACCGGCAGTCCAGTTGACAAGGGCGTTTCCGGCACAGGCATCGACCCACAGCGTTAAATTATCCGGCCAGCACTGCTGTACCGGGCCGCATCTGTTGTCAACGTACCACCGGCACATAGAGTTACATCGTCTTGCCGCCTCCAGCACTCCAACAAGACGGCAGGCGGACCAGGATTGCAGCCAATCGCGAACGCTCGTTTACAAACAAACAAGCAAAAGTTTTTTTTTTTTTTTTTTTTTTTTTAAAAGGCCCAGACACCTCAAGTTGCTGCTGGACATGTCGCGTTCTTGAGATGGTCGGGTCACTCACTGTCACTGGTCACTGGTCACTGTGCAGTTCCGGTCCGGTCTGGTGGCCAGAAACTCCAGCTCAGACTCGACGGACTTGGGACCACATAGCACAAGGGTCCAAAGGTTGATGAATGTGGCCAATGTAGGAGATGAAGCTCTCGTCACGAAGCCAGTCGCAGCATCAGGCGGCCCCATCAAGTCAATGATTCTCACGAGTTGAAATCCGACACCCACCGGTTACGCAAGTTACACGTCGATGACAGGAGCGCGGCACTTCGAACATGTATATGTATGTATATATGTATGTATGTACATGCGTGCCATCTATTCTTACAATGCGCTACCACAGTTGGGCTGGGGTGATAGGCTCACCCCCTCCCTCTGCCTGTCCCCTCAATCTTGATCTTGACCAAGGGTTGAGTGAAATGCTCGCCAAGTACGATGCGTACCCAGTACTTTGGATCTTGTTGCTTGGACCGGGACCACAAATGGAGGAACAAAATTCCGAATCAAAGGTCTGCGCAACGCAGGACACAAGACTGGAATTTTGGAGCTGGTTGGCGGGTGTTGTTTGTTTGTTCGTTTGCTTGCTTGTTTGCTGGGGCGACGATTCTGACAACATTGCGGCCACGGCCTGCCCAGAGCCGAATAGGTTACTGAATTTGGCTGCCAGGGCGTTCGCACCTCGGGATCTGAATCCCGCCGAAACCACAATCCTCCTCCACCTTTCCCCCAGGCACTAGCCACCCGCCCCCGGGATTCGCACCAGACTGCAAAATATCTTTGGTGCAGGGTATCACCGTCTCGGGACTTGCTGACTTTGGGCTCAGCTTGCGTACTGTGCAACGACGACTTACTTACACGCTGCCTGCCTGCGCTTTCACACCTGGCCGGCCAGCTTTTCGTGGCTTGTCTCTCTGGGGACATGAATGTCAATACGACTGACATCTGTCATGACTGGCATACGATGTTAAACGACCACAGGGTTCGTTAGTGTGGGCGCCTTCCACTCTCCACATGTTTGTATTGTGGAAGCAATGCCGTCAATGGTTTTCTTGTTTCTTTTAGCCTGGCGTGAAATGTCATTCCTTTAATGGATAACGCCACCACGACCGAAGGCTAAATTCCCATGCCATTTCAACCTCTGGCTCGAATGCAAATGCGACCAGACCTGGAGAAGCCTTCGGGCTCTAACAAGGTGCTGGGAAAAATTCGTGGCTGGCTATTGGCGCGACTAGGGCGCTAGGGCACTGCCAGAATTCTTCCAAGCGAGCCGCGATCCTTCTACTAGAGCCGAAATGAGTCTGGATCCTTGGCCACGGCTGCTTTGTCCATGACACCATGCCTGGGGGTCTTTGACGCTACAGTAACAACTTTAACAGCCCTGTTGTTCCAGAAGAGACTGGATGAACGAGAGCCAAAAGGTAAGCAGCGATTTACTCGGCTGCAAGGAAAGAAGAGGGGCTGGGAGAGAGGAGAAGGGGGGGGGGTGCCAGGTCAATCAAAGCTTTTACCGGGTCATGAACTGATTTCTTCGGATTGACGACGGGCACACTTCCCGCACTGCACCAGCTCCCCTTCCTTCTCTTACCATGCTGTATACAATAACGACGGCCAAAATCTACTCGTATCTCGCAAAGGGTGGACCTGAAGAGTGGCACCATGCCGGCCCGTCTGCCTACGATGTACGTACAGTACAATGAATGCATGCACAAGACACAAGACGTCATGGCTCCTTGCTCTTCCTTTAAGTAGGACGACTATTATCTAGGAGCGGGCAGCAAGATGGCACTTATAGATTGTTCCATTGCGTCGGCTTCTAATATTCATAATACTGCATATTTAGCCCAGCGGTTTGAGTGCCTTAACTTAACTGTATATATAACGAGCTTTTCTACATTCTGCGGTTAACGCATGGCTCCGCGCCAAGGCCTTGCTGGCGCGGAAGACGATGCCAGAACTAGACCACATGTCAGGGAGAGAAACGTTTATGACATGGTTGCAGGTAAACCCAGCCACCATGTGTCACGGCTGTCAAGATCAAGACGACGTCAGAAGCCACCGGGCTATTTTGGCCCCCTGGCAAATTGAATGCAGTATTTGGAAGACTGTCAGCACTACCGCGGGTGGTGTCGGTAAGTAGCACATGTGCATACTCTTTGCTGATTATTAGGGGTCATGCCATGTGCCTCTAGCCCAACACCCGTCGGGAGGCAAACCGGGTCTGCCAGCCAAGTAAGGTGCTCTAAATTTGGTTATTGGTTCTTTTTTCCAAGGGAAATGTCCCCGAAACGGCTAAACTAGGCTGAGCGGCCAGCAATCCGGGAGCAGCGGTTTGCTCACAAGGTGGCAATGTGGAGATGGCGTTCATCATCAGGATATCCATGACGCATGTACGGAGTGCGTTTGGCCGAGAAAGGGAAAAGGTCGAGGAATTACATTCAATATCGTACGGTGATGATTCCAAGGTGACAAGTACGATATGGCTGACTAGGAGGAATGCGTTGTGCCGCCATGTTAGCCAACGGGTCCGACGGGCAGCATGTTGGGTTGGTTCGGGGCACTTTTTTTTTTCTTGCCGTACCGCATCTCACATGCACGAAAAGGCGGCAACCCCCTCCCACATGTAGGCATGGCCGTGATTGCAAGCAACAAAGCTGGTTCCTTTTCTCTTAACCAAACTGTCGGGTCGAGGGAGTAACCTGCCATTTTCAGAAGATGCTACGTCAATTCGACGTTGGCATCGGTCACCATTTCCATGAGAGTCAGGGTCTGGGGAGCCCAGTAACAGAGTCGCAACCGCGGGCGGCGGCACGACCAGACTCGAGTCGACTTTTGGAACGTTCAAGGGGGTCCCGGGATGCGCGAGCTGCATCGCATTTAGGATACAGTTCTGGTGAGAAATCTCAATGCAGGAGGGTGAATTGAGCATGCATCCGTGGAATGGAACCGGCCCCAGCTGGCTCTACTACTCAGGACAACAGCCGTCCAACAAGTGGGAAGGATGACACAGCTTTGGTCAGCAGCTGTGGCAACGTAGCCATGGTGTGTTCGGCGCATCTTCTCAGCCATAACCGTGGATCTTGCGCTCGGTTGTTACATGCATGTCGCGATTTGGCCACCCATGACAAGACAAGAGTACTATTTCGGCACGCGTTCGATGCCGCCATGTGACGGTAGTTGTAGCTTTCTGCCAATCATTGGCGGATGGGTATGAGGGAGTGCGGCGCACGTCCAAGATGATTCGAACCGCTTTAGCGAGGAATTAGTCGAGGGTGGCGACGTGGCCCGCGGACAGCCACGACAAGCAAGGTATGACCAGCGCAGCAAGTATGTGGGTGACGGCAAAGTATCAGAACACGGGCTTGACATGCCCGCCCTTTGCCTCCAAAATAAGGAGGGTCCATGGCAAGGTATCGAGAAGACATGGTCGACGACACCTGTGGCTGCCATCCCCAGGGTGGTGGCACAAGTGGCATGTCACTATTGCATAGCCCGAACCGAACCAACAAGGCACATGTCGTCGTCCCTCCCGCCCCATCTGGCGCTGCCAAACTGGCAGATGGCTGCCAAGGGGTCTCTGGGTCTGCTTTGCATTCACCACCTCGCCAACGGGCGAGCTCGCTGTTGCACCCGCGCGGCTGTTCCACCTCCAATCTTCAAGGTCATTGCCCCCCCTCCAGCCACATATGCATACGAGCTGGCCAAACAGGGACAGCGCCGGCCGGCTCTCGCCTGACATTGCTAGAGCCAGGCCGATGAACAAATGGGCTGATTTTCGGGCCCTATCTGGGGAAGGGGAACAACAACAACAACAGTGAGCCTGTGATCCAACTCCCCGTCTTTGAGCCGCATGGGGGACGCACACACCCGTTGCACCGCAAAAGTTCTCCTCTGGCTGCGAACACGCCTGGTGGTTTCACGGTAATGTTGGACATGTATCTTTGCCTGCTGGCTGAATGCTTTGGCACCTGCCAGCGACCCGAGTCTCTGGAACCAGAAAAGACCATGCCACAGGTCACGGTGCGGACAGGCAAGACGGCCGTGAACCGTGATGCTGGCCAAACTCACTTGACGCAACGCCTCTAGGCAGCATGGCGCCCCAGCATTTCCGTCTCCTATTACGGATGCCGGGCTGTGACGACTGCCTTCGAAATGAGATGGCGTCCTGCTGCAATGGTCCACCGCGTTTCAGCCTCAACGGCCCCCCGGTGATGCAGTCCGGCAGAGAGACCTTCGTCAAGCCAGAGTCGGACCGACTGGGGTAGAAGCGTTGAAGAGTCGTGCCGTTGCATTAGCACACATGTCCATGTGCACATATACAATGCGGCACTCGCACGTGGAAATGTCGATGCAGCGTCATCCAGGAGGAGCCGCCTGGGGCCACACAATGGCCGCCTGCTCCAGCGCAATACACCCTCATAGCGTCGAGCTGATGCCCGGCGGCGACCCTTGTTGGAGGGCGTCTCGTCTCCAGAGCGGAATTGGGTGGTCTGCGGGCGAAGCGTGTAGGATACGTAGGATAATAATGCATGGAGCATTATGGACCGGCAGCGTCATACAATACGCTTGGCAGCACGGCAGACAGTCCAGCAAGCAACGACTTTCTGGATCGCTCCATTGTTTCTCAACAATGGCGGCGGCGGTGACGTGCTGTGCGGCGCTGCTCGGCAGGCCTTGAGGGGCCCGTCTCTCACGCACATCACGCACATCACGCACAGAGCCGCAAAGGCGGCATGGGGCTTGAAGGGGTGGGTGTGGGATGATGCATTGTTAGGCAGGACTCGGTGGTAGCTGGCAACAACGGAGAGCCGACGGCTCGATCTGCTGGCTGCACCCCTCCTCCTTTGCACGGCAGAAAGCAAGGCAAAGAAAGGGCAAGGCGGCTTGACAGAAACCCTTCACCAGTTACGCCAACGCAGCTTCCGTGGGCCCAGTTTCGGCGTGACAGTCCGAGAACCCATAGCGGAACAAGGGATAGATGAAGACGGGATGCCTAGGCATTTGCTGACGACGGCTTACGATATTACTCTCGGCCGTGCATGAACCTGAAGCAGCGCAATAATACAATACAACAAGACTCGCGGTCCGTACTCCAGGCTCCAGAGTACTCCCCTCAGGCCCTCGGGGACGCAAGTCAACAGGTCCCGTCCCGCGTGGCGGGCCTTGATAAGCTTTTACGGGGGAGGCCAGACTTGCATGCGATTCGCCCAAATACGGCAACAGTCCAGAAGGGGCAGTGAAGCCGTCCAAGAGGTTGGCGGTTGGTCCAAAGGTGGTCCAGCGCCTGCCTCTCTGCCCAGGGTCAATACGCTTGCCCACGCGGAGTTTCGGCGCGGCACACTGGATGATGAGGCCAGCGGGTTTCCTAGGCGTCTGGTGCCTGGTGTCTGGTGCGTGCCGGCCAGAGCGTATGCCAATGTTGCATGGGCCCGGCCATGTCAACTCAACTGCTCAAACAATAAGGGCCCGGAGCTCGGCACACCGGGGGCGTGTTTGCGACGAGTACGAGCTGCCCGCTCGCCCGACCCCCCTCTCGCTCCTGACCAACGTATGTTGGTTCGCGATGCGAAGGAATTCTAGGTTTGAACGAGGTGGGTGGTAGAGGCTCGCGATTGCGATTTGTCAAGACATGCGCACCAACACGCGGCACTGCTAATAATTTTGTTAAGCTTCTTGGCCTTGGCCCTTTTGGGTCCCCGGTGCAGGCCGTTGGTTCGCGGTTCGCGGTTCGCGGAATAATAAAACAAGAGCTTGCGAGACAAGGAGAAAACCGTCGTGCGAGGAGCCGCACCGTCCAGCAGAGCAAGCAACGGCCCAGAGTCTGGGTGGTTCGAGAAGCTGACTCGGGCATTTGGCGCATTCCGAACAGGCGCCCGCGGACAGCAGCCAACCCTTTACCAGCGCGGTGAATTCGCCTGATCCGTCCGCTCCTGCATGCATTGCTCTGTCATTTGCCGGGCATGGGCTTTTTGGCTGCGGGCGCTAAACATGACGGTCCCTTTGGATGCAACGGCAGGCAGCGACTTGTTGGTGGGTGGCATTTTCAGCTGTGAAGTCGTGGTTAGAAGGGCTCCCTGTTGGTGCGTTGGGGTCGAAAATCGATCGTCGACAAAATGACGATCAATGCGCACGGACATGTTTTACATGTCGTGGAGAGCTTGTGCCGGCCTGGGGCGGGCGGGCTCGACTAATTCGGACGAGTGAAGATGTTAATTTCTCCAATGTCTCGGGGCATTCAAACGCTACGCGACAAGATTGGCAAGATGGGCAAGATTGGCAAGATTGGCATCGGTGGCAGCAGGGTCGCCATGGCTCGTCCATCTTGACAACCTCGACCAAGACGGCAATTTCGGCAATTTCGGCATTTTCAGTGGTATAGTTTATGCCGAACCATTTTTGCCGTTTATTCGTTGATTGGTTATTTTTCGTCCCATGCGTCTTGAGTGTTTGATATCGCCACATGTGTATAGGGTAGCCATGGCAGAGCAACGGTGCTCATGCGATATTAGCATGGTCTCGTGGACTGTTAAAGTAGAAAAGCGAGCATATTGATATGGTTGTCGCAGCGTACCGTTGGTCGTGCATGCTGCACAGGGTAGCTGGTATGCCACAGCATGGCATGAGTTGGCGTCTGTAGAATCTGCACATGTTGCAGTCCAATATCAAATTATACCACAGCGCCAATAGTCATCACCACGATGGAAAAGACCGGGCTGGCCCAAACATACGTATACAGTGTTCCATTAGAGACTGTGGAATCCAGGGAACGGCCAACTCCATCACAACGGTGCGCTGCAGCCCGTGTATGACACGAACCTGTATTTGATGAATGGGTCACTTGCTAGGAAGACACGTGTGCGTGTAGCCCGTGGGAGAAATGTAGATATTTCCAAATCATGGTACTCGTCATGCATCTCGCTCGCAGACTGATTATATCAGATTATATCAGACGAGCTGCTACAACGCCAAATAGGGCCGCTTGCGCTGTTTCACCTTGAGGACGTCGAGGTAGAGCACAAGTGGGCAGTGGGAAACTTGCAAGCGAAACGATGGCATGTGAGAATTTACACATGTGCCGTTGCCTACATGGACGAAATGGAAAATGGCCACGGGCTGCCATGTCCACCGCCGTGACTTGAGTAACGGAAGAAGAAGAAGCACATCAGCGGTGGGATGTAATCAGATAAACGCACATACATCGTTTTCCCGTGACTCTACGGCCGGCGAGTCGGAATAGCTGCAAACACCGAGATGTTCTACCGATATATGAAATAGTGCTTGTATCTGGTATCTACAAATAGCTTGTCAAGCATGCCTGTTACGTGCTGGAATCCCCATGTGTAGTCAGAGGTCGAACTACGTCACGCGCCAAAGTGACGAGTCTACCATTGATTACAAGACAGCTCCATACTCTCACGAGGACTTGAAAATACCTCCAACACCTCCCTATTAGAGTGATGGAGCTGTCTTGTAATCAATAGCCGGTGACTGTCATCGGACCACCCCTTGGCGCGTAGGCAGGCAGATTAGGTAAAGGCCACGGGTAACCCGAGAAAGACAAGGTGCGAGTACAATTCAGCGGCGTGTAAGCTTGCTGGATTATTTTCTAGCCAGTGGTTAGTATTCTTTTATACGTCGGGTCTTTGCCACGCATTGTCCGTTCTGGACCTTGTCAGTCTGTGCCCCAACAATGCGCTTGCTGTTGGACATGGCATCTGGGTCAGAGAGTGCAGCGCAACAAGCACCGGGTAATCAAAACAGCCTATATCGAAGGTTGTGTCCATTGTACTGTGCTTCCACTACCAGGCCACATGCTTTGACACCTGCGTATTGCCCTCTGAGAGATACTGTCGTTTTGTGTAAAGTGTATAGTCGGCAATAAGCGGACTTGATGTTCGGGATAGCTAGGCAACATGGCCGAGTGGTTAAGGCGAGAGACTCGAAATCTCTTGGGTTCGCCCGCGTCAGTTCGAATCTGGCTGTTGTCGAATTTTTGTGCACGGTTGCGTACTTTTTTTTCTTTTGGAGTTACAAAGCCCTTGGCAAGGCGTTTACTCTTATCGTATGCATGTATACATTTTTACTTGGAAAAACCCAGACAAGGGCTTCTAAATTTTTGCGTCACTCCCAGTGAAGAAGTGCGCTGTAACCATGACATTGGTCCATTCTGGCAAGGGGCACGACTGGAGCGGCGCTGCACAGGTGGCGCAGTGGAGGTCAATTTACCGCTTGGGAATCTTCATCTAGCTCGGGATGCACAAGCGCTGCTGAATACGAGGGAGCACAATGTCTGTATTGGACAGATGGCACCCAAGATTCAAGGGAGCCTCTCCCGCAAAGTCCAATGTCTATTCAATGTTGAATTCCGTTGGCAGACGTAGGTACCTGGCTCTCTCCAGAGAATCAGCGGGGTGGCTTGCCCTTTACAGCGCCGTGACAGTACATGACAGCACCACCTTGGCCAGCCCAGCGGCCAGCCCGGCGGCCAGTTGGCTGGGCCCCTTTAGTGGCGCATCCACTGCCGACCCCCAACTGGAGCCTCTTCGTGGTCCAATAGAGTGCCGGCAAGAACCAGGCCCACTGGCCAATTGGCGGCCCGGTTTCTGCGGTAGTCTGCGGTAGTCGCGTCGCCGCCGCCGTCGAATTCCAGCAAATTCGTCCCCGCCAAAAAAAAAGAGAACCGCCCAACGTTCTGAATGGAGATGGAATTCCCATTCTAGAGCCTCTCGCGTCATCCTTGACACAACAAAACTCGTTTCGCGCCCGCGGCATCTCGTCTTCTCGGCGCCTCCTGCGTCTCTGCGAATGGACTCGTTATATCTGTTTAGCCAATTCCATTTTCTTGTCCGCGCCTTGCTCCTGCACTCGTCCATCCCCTGACCCGCCGACGACGCCTGGGACAATGGCCTGGCTCACCAACCTGACGGGCTTTATTGCCCCCTTCTTCATCATCATGTCGCCCATCATCTCCTACGGCGACCAGATCGTCTCCATGCATAGGAACAAATCAAGCGCTGGCTTCTCTCTAGACATTCCCTTAATCATGCTGGTGGCCTCTCTGCTCAGGTATGCCTGCTCTGCCTTGCTTGCCGCGCGCCCGGACGACCCGGATCCTGCCTGTATTACGACATCATGCTAATCTGTGTGCCCGGGCGTGCTTGTCATGTAGAATCTTTTACTGGCCCGGCGCCCGATTCGATGCGAGTCTGCTGGTACAGTCGTTGATCATGGTGGTGGTGCAGGTGATATTGCTCAAGATTGCGCTCCAACATAGACCGCTGCCCGCGACCAAGGGCGGCGAGGGCAGCATACCCTTTTCTGGTCTTCAAAGAGATGGCCCCTTTTCCATCCAGCGGCCGTACAATTTCTGGCAATGGCGCTCGCACAAGCCGTATGTAGCCTCCTTTATTGCCCGCGCCAAGACCAAACGCTGGTCGCAACAACGGCTCACCAAGAAAGCAAACCCCGCTGACTTTTTCTTCTTGCTTCCTCTCTACCCCATATCTAGATACTGGCACTTCCTCATGTACCTCTTTGGCGGTCTCGTTGTCTGCGAAGTACTCTTCCGACCCATGGAATCCGTCTACGACGCCTACTCGGTCCTCATCGGCTACATCGGCCTCTCCATCGAAGCGACGCTGCCCATCCCGCAGCTCATCTCCAATGCCCAATCGCAGTCTTGCAAGGGCTTCCGCCTGTCTGTTCTGGCCAGCTGGATTGGCGGCGACGCAATGAAGGTATTTTGGTTCTTCACGTCGACGAGTGAGATCCCCGTGGCTTTCAAGGTGTGCGGTTGCTTCCAGGCAGCGTGCGATTGTCTTCTCGGCATCCAGTACTTTATATACGGCGCCGGCGACAACGAGGCCATTCTGAAGGAGCATGCCATGGAAGAGGCCCACTGGGCGCGCGGCCACAGGACCTCCATTTCTCACACGGGAACTGCGTCGCCGGCGAAACGAGCAGTCACGTTTAGCGATACCGAGACGGATTAGATGTTTGAACGTCCACAGGGGCAAGAGAGCATCTGCACAGATGAAGAGGAGCTGGCGCCGGCATGACAGAGCGAAGCGCTCATGGTGATGGGCCGAGATGTGGGCTCAATTGGGGAAATATTGCATCCAAGGAACAGGATAGATATACTTGGGGGATAAAATGCCATGTGGTGTTGTTTGGTCTGAATAGACGTTGGGAAAGGGAACGGGAATGAGATGCAGCCATCTCACCCGAGGCGTGCAGGGCGTTAATTCATGATAGAGTGGTACAGCCACGTCGGTCAAGGGCTGCGGGTAGTTTTTGGCTTGGGTGGGTCTAAAGGCACATGTGTATATTAGAATAATAGCCCAAGGGGCATCTAAGCTAATAGGCAACCGTAGCATGCGGTCAATTTCCAAGGCTCCGAGGGCGAGTGTTGCGGCGAGATGCGTCGGCCAAGTACTGGTTAGCAAAGGCTGCACATGCACAGGCAACTCCCGAAGTCTGGGGGAGGGAGCTTGCTCCATGTGCCAGACACACCCCAGCCACCTCACTTTCCCCTGACATGGCAACATGGCAGGCCAATTCTCGTATTCTCTCTCTCACTTACAATCGATCGACCTTTGGGCCTTTTCACTCCTTGACGATTCAAAAGCGTGCGTGCAGCGTCGTTTGCCTGCATGCCCGGCCCTGTCCTCGGCTCAACCACGCCTGCGCCTTTCAACCTCGTACCCTGAGCGAGACATTCACTTGAGAGATGTAAAGCATCGGCACCATCACACTTCAACCAAAGTACGTCTGGCGTATCAAGACGAGGCGGCAAAATTGCTAACCAGGTCCTATTAGGCGCTGTGTCCCGTTTCTTCACAGAAGCGACTGCGTTTCTCGCATCCTCACCTTCTCATCACTTTTGCCCAGGGGTGGTGACAGCTGGCGGCGATATCCGCGCTTCGCTCCTCATCAACGGCCCGTATGGGCTGCTGCATCTGGTCCCCGGCTGCATTCCTTTAATCTTTCCTCTCCCGGCAGTGTATAATTTTTTTCTTTTTTTCTTTTTTTTCTGTTTCTGTTACAGACTATCGCCTCTCGCTTCCCCCCTCAAGGAAACACCGCCGGTGCAAAGAAAACATGGCACCCAGCAACGTCAAGGCAAACTACAAATCCTACGAGGCGCAAGCCCGCATGGTCAGGGCTATAGTCGCCGCCCATCCCGACGTCAAATGGAACTATAAAGGTAATTAAGCCTCTGCTTTTTTTCTTCTCCCCCATACCGCGAATTCCCCGTCACAGCCCCCCCCCTCCCCAATGGGACGGAGTTGACGCCCCGTCCCAGAAATCGCTGCCTGCTACGGCTCAGACATGACGGAGCACGCGCTCAACCACCGTTTCCGCCGGCTCAGGGCGCAGGCCGTCATCATAAGGGAAGGCAGAGCGCAGGGCTTCGACATGAGGAGTCTGCTGGTGGAGGACAACATGCCCACGGCCCAAGACGCAGTCGACAGAACCAGTACGAGCCTGTAAACCATGAAAAAAACACTGCACACTCTCCGCGGCCCAGCTGACACTTTACCTTTTCCTTTCTTGCAGATATAGCCAAATACTTTGGCCAGTCTACCGCAGATGGCATCCAGTTCCAGTTCCGGGGGATAAAAAAGGACGCGGACCGCCTGCGCGAGGTGCACTCGGCCGGGGGCGACGTGGCGGGCTGCCTGAGCATGCAGCAGGGCGTCGCGTCGGCCGGCAACACGCCGACCAAGGCGGCGTCGCGCACACCGGCAGGCCGCAAGCGCGGACGCACCGCGAGGCGCTGCTCGTCCAGCGAGGCCTCGGACAACGAGGGCGACCTGAGCGGCGACGAGACGCCGTCCAAGCGCGCCGCCAAGCACCCTGCTTCTCGCAAGAGCACCACCGCCCCGCGAAAGGCTGCCGAGCGGGCCAGCGCTACCATCGCCAGTTCCGCCCAGACTGATTCCTCTGATGTCGAGGTCGTCGTCAAGGAGGAGTACGCCTCCATCTTTGGCAACCCTGCCGCCGGCCGCGCCGCCGCCGCCTTTACCGAGCGCGCCACGGATCCCGTCATCTCGAGCACCATGAGCGCCAGCGCCTCTCTGTACTCTGAGTTTCTCTACGAGACCCCGGGCGACGAGTACGGCGAGGGCGAGATTTGACGAATGCTCTCTCCCCGCTGGCCATTCAACACCTGAACGATGGAAAACACAGAAACAGAAAGTCTTGGCAAGCCGGCCCCTTTGGGTCCTTTTTAGCCTGCGTTTTTGATGATTTTTGGGCCCTGGCATATGAATTGGTGGTGGCCTGTTTTTAGAACGTCTCATAATGGAAATGGACTTGCTTAGCTACTCGATACAACCCTCGATACCCGGATAATATACACACACACACACACGCACGCAAAGGCCGTTTGGGTCCACGCAACAAAATCAAGTGTATATTAGCCCAGAAGCAGGTTCCAGAGGGCCTCGCCGTCTACAAAGTCGTGATGAATGATATTCACCAGCCAGTAATCGGCCCTGATGCCGGCGAGGAGCTTCTCGCTGTCGGAGCCGCGTCCGTAGACCTTTGCCCATTCCCCCCACAGCCCAAAGGCCTCCTCGCTCCACGCCTTGAAGCTGACCTCCTCGATAATGGTGGGCGTGACAATCTCCTTGCCGGGGAAGACCCCCCACGTCACGGCGTTGGTGCTGGCCGCCACGACGGGTCGCGCGGGCGCCGCTGCGCCGCCAGCGTCCGACGACACAAAGTCGCCCCGGGCGTTGGCGGCGTAGAAGCACACGCCGTCGCGGTGCTCGGCGCCCTTGAGCCTACCCAGCAGCGTCTGCCAGTCCGCCGACGGCAAGAAGAACTCGGCAAAGGCCTTTTGGAAGACGAACCCGTTGACCGGGCCCCAGCCAAAGGTCCGGTCGCTCGACGGCAGCCCGTTGACCGCCGGCTGCGACGCCACCGTCAGCCAGCCCTTGCTGTTCATGCCCAGCAGGCGAGACTGGATCGTCGACGACTCGGGAGACAGCCCGTCCTCGCTCCAGGGGATGGACGGCACCTCGCCTCGGATGTGTCTGACAAAGACGTCGTTGACGTGCTCGTGCGTCGTCGGGCGGCCCCAGAGCGTGACGGCCTGCGACACGGACATGTGCAGGCTCACCCCGTACCCGTCGATTTCGCCATATGCCGGCGATCTCGAGTCGCCGAAACGCCCGTTGGGGAAGTCGTCCCAGGTTGCCTCCCTGCCCAGCACGCCCTCGCCCTCGGATATGGCGAGCGTATTTGCGCGCGAGTTGATGCTCTCGGCCGGCACGCCCGCCTCTTGACCCGTGGCCTCCCATTCGGGGTGTGTTGCTGGCCGGCCACCGACAATGACCCGGTTGTGAGGGTCCGACCCTACGGATGAGTGTCGTCGAGACGTCCTCGAGTGCGTAGAGGTGCGCGTGCCGTTGACCTGGATTGTGGGAGGGGCGAGACCGCCATCATCAACGACGGCCTCTTCGTTCTCTGACCCGTCGGGAATCAGACCCGTTCTCTCGACGATAAAGGACACGGCCTTTTCCAGGTTCAGGGTGTAAAAGTGAAAGCCTTTGCGGCCGGACGTCCGGTCCTTGATGGCTCTGATTTGGTCAATGAGCTCGCTCACAATGTCCACACCAACCAGCTTGACCTTTTCGTCGTCTCCCTTTACGGCATCCAGGCGGTGCATGATTTCGGCAGGCATCTTGGCGTGGCTCAGCTTGGCCGTCCTCTTGATCATCTGGTAGCTCTGTATGGGCATCAGGCCGGGCATGATGGGGATGGTTTTGAATGCGCCGCTGGGGTGCTCTCTGAGCGTCTTTTCGAAATGGTCATAGGCCTTGATGTCGAAGAAGAGCTGCGTCATGATGAAGTCGGCGCCGGCCTGCACCTTGTCCACCAGATACGGCAGATCGTGCTCCAGGCTTTGGCCTTGCGGGTGGCTCTCGTCAGAGTGACCCTCGGGGTATGCCGCCACGCCAATGCAGAAATAGTCGCCGTGCTTTCTGCGAATGTATCCCACGAGATCAATGGCCCACGTAAAGTCTTGCTGTCCATCGTCCTCGGCGTCCCCCGCATCGCGGTATTCTTCCTTTCGCGGCGGGTCCCCTCTGAGAGCAAGGATATTGCGGATGCCGAGGGCCTTGGCGTCGTCGAGAGCCTTGTCAATCAGACGCTTGCTCATGTTTGTGCACGTCAGGTGCAGACATGTTGTCAGGCCAAGCTCTCGCTGGCAGAGCTCGGCGAGCTCAAGAGACTTGGTGGCTGTTGAGCCTCCAGCTCCCCACGTAACGTTGACAAAGAGGGGCTTGAGGGCTTGTTCCATGCGCTGCAGTCGATGGCGCAAATTCGAGAAGCCCATTGCCGTCTTGGGAGGGAAGAACTCGAGAGAAAAGTACTCTCTGTCGGCCGGCAACGCGGCGATCTTGTCTGTGATTTTGTCCATGATGAGGTGCTTGTCGGCGAGTGAGCGGCCGGCGGAGGCAGCGAGCTCCAAGTTTGTACCTCGTAGATCGAGTTCGCTCCGTCGACCTCGAGCAGAGTCTGTCTAGCACGATGCAAAATGCGGCGACGAGCCGAGTGATATCACGGCCGAATGGGGGGGCGACGTGGAGAGCAGGATATGCCAACCACAACGACCGGACCAGGAACACGGACACGGACGCCGTCTGTACGGAAATAATGCAGCACAGCGCCTGTTCTGCCGCGCGGGGGGGGCGAGCGATGTCACAAAACTCGAGAGGGAACACCGTTTGAAGTTGGCTTGTTCACGTACGTAAAATTCGAGCCGGAACTGAGGAGTCTCCAGCGGTTTAGTACAAAGCCGATGATAAGCCACAAGGACGGCCCATGATCAGAAAAAAAGGTTACAGAGGGGTCTCTAGCTCTACTATTAATTGCGCCTTCAAAGGCTGGCGGGCGAACCCCACCTGCAGTCCAACGAGAACGGAGGAGACTTTTGCTCACACTTCGGTGGGATGGCGGGGCAAGCGCTGGGAGTGAAGTCGTGATTGACGAATTGGGCCGTCAAAAGGGACCAGACACAAGGGAAGGTGCAGGGGGGCCAAGAGCAGAGGTCAAAGATGTAATAATACCAAGAGCTGACAGTGGATTGGCAAGATTCCCCTCGTTTACTTGCGCCGATGTCATCATGCCGCATCAAACGCGGTCATGGATCATGTATATCCGCATAAATGAATACCTGCTCGCCGATTGAGAGAGAGAGCCTGGACAATGTACGGAGTACATACACAATACACACGAATGCAGGCACTAGCACGCGGCCAAAATTAACAACAGTCCTGGAATCTCATACGCGGCGGTGGTGCAAAATGTGTCATGGCTCTGAATCCTCAACCCAGCTGTGGGATTCGCTCCCCCGGCACCAGATGACGCACCACACCCCCAAACGGCAGTGGCCCCCCCTGCAGGGTCCTGTGTTCCGAAGTTCGCATTGGCAGCAGCTGTCACGCGTTTTTGACTTTGGGACTTGATCCTGCGGTTGAGCTCCAACGTCTTGTCACTCCAACTTCCATTTCGCCACAACTCCTTTCTACGATGATGCCATCGCCCCCATGCAGCTAGTCTATGCAAAGCAGGTAGGCCACAGGGGAGCCGACACGGTCCTCCGAGCTGCTTCGCGATGGGCTGCTCGCGTTGCTGCTTCGAAACCACGCCCGGTGCCGCTGGCCGCTCGATCCGCAGTTTCGTCACCAAGAGGGTACGCCGTCAACCTTGACGCATTGGATCGCAAATGGAAGAAGATATGGCAAGAGAATGAGGCAGCCGACTTGGTCAAACACAAGGGCAACGATCAAAAGACCAATTATGTCCTGCCCATGTTCCCGTATCCTTCAGGCACCTTGCATCTAGGCCATTTGCGAGTTTACAGCATTGCAGACACCGTCGCCAGGTACCACAGATTAAAAGGAGACAATGTCCTTCTGCCAATGGGTTGGGACGCCTTTGGCCTTCCCGCAGAAAATGCGGCCCTCGAACGAGGCATCGACCCTGGTGTCTGGACAAGGAGCAACATTGCAAAGATGAAGGAACAGCTGGGCGACATGAATGGCAGCTGGGACTGGAGTCGCGTGAGTGGACGCTTTGTTTTTGCTCTCAGATTGCTCCCGAGGCTGATTGAGTACAGGAATTGACGGCGTGTGATCCCGAATTCTACAAGCACACGCAGAGGCTTTTTCTCATGTTGCACGAACGGGGACTTGCATATCAGGCCGAGGCTGAGGTCAACTACGATCCCGTGGACAAGACCGTGTTGGCGAACGAGCAAGTCGACGCAAATGGATGCTCCTGGAGGTCTGGGGCCAAGGTGGAAAAACGCAATCTGAAACAGTGGTTTTTCCGCACCACTGAATATCGCGAGGCTTTATTACGAGATCTAGACGAGCTCGCCAAGAATAATGCCTGGCCGGAGCGAGTCATCTCGCAGCAAAAGAACTGGCTAGGAAAGTCATCCGGCGCCATGATCAAGTTCCCCATCATGGCAATGGGCGGGACCAGTGTTGGCAGCGCACTCGAGGTCTTTACCACCCGACCGGACACCTTGTTTGGCGTCCAGTATCTGGCGCTCGCAGCTTCGCACCCCATTGTTTCCCAACTGGCAAATTCGGATGCCGAACTGCAGGCCTTCTTGGACACCCTCCCCGGGCTCCCTCCCGACTCAAAGGTTGGCTATCTCTTGCCACATCTCCGAGCCATCAACCCTCTAGCGTATCATGACGAAACCCCCGACGCCACCAAGACGTCGCTGCCCATCTACGTTGCTCCCTACGTGTTGGGTGACTACGGCGAAGGAGCAGTCATGGGCGTGCCGGGCCACGACGTGCGAGACCACTCATTCTGGAAGACTCACCACGAGGACCAGCCGGTGCGTATTGTACTCGCGGCATCGGAAGACGAAAGCACAACTGCTCTGTCAATTGACGGGCCTTATGTGGACCATGGCATCATGACGCATCACAGCGGAGCTTTCAAGGGAAAACATTCGATTGAAGCTGGGCAGATTATGGTTCGCATGCTCGAGGCCGCCAATCTGGCAAAGCCCGTCGAGAAGTGGCGCTTGCGTGACTGGTTAATCAGTCGGCAAAGGTACTGGGGGACGCCTATTCCCATCGTCCACTGCGACTCTTGCGGCGCAGTCCCCGTTCCAGACGATGAATTGCCAGTCGAATTACCAGTTGTTGAGAAGCACTGGGCCGAAGGCAAGACTGGAAACGCCCTGGAATCGTCGCCCGAGTTTGTAAACACGTCTTGCCCCAAGTGCCAAGGGCCTGCTCGTCGAGACACGGATACCATGGACACGTTTGTAGATTCAAGTTGGTATTTTACTCGCTTCGCAGACCCCCACAACACACGGGAGCTCTTTTCACCCGAAGCCAGCAAGATGCTGCCAGTCGATACTTATATTGGAGGCATCGAACACGCGATTCTTCACTTGCTCTATGCCAGATTCGTCTTCAAGTTCTTGGCGTCGACGTCGTTAATGCCGGAATACACTGAAGAGACGGCATCTTCAGCCGAGCCCTTTAGGCGACTAATCACCCAAGGCATGGTGCACGGGAAAACATATATTAACCCTGAGAATGGCGTCTTTCTGAAGCCCGGCGAAGTGGATCTGTCAGACCCATCTTCCCCCAAGGTCAAGGCGACTGGTGTTTCTGCTACTGTGGCTTTTGAGAAAATGTCCAAGTCAAAGCACAATGGCGTTGATCCGGCGGAATGCATTGCCAAATATGGAGCGGACGCGACGCGAGCTCACATGATTTTTCAGGCGCCGGTGGGAGACGTTTTGAACTGGGATGAGGCAAAAATTTCGGGCATTACCCGCTGGATGCAGCGTTTGCATGACCAGGCAGTTGCCGTATCGGCTGCTGATGACTCAATTTCGGCCAAGAAGCTGCTTGAAGCCAGATTCAAAGGAGTTGTGTCCATGAGCTCACAAGAGCTGAGGCAGTGGGATGAAGACACGGCACTGTGGCGGCAAGTGCAGCGCTCCGTTGCCTCTGTCGAGCGGTCGTACGACGAGGTGTATTCCCTGAATACGATTGTATCGGATCTCATGAGCCTGACGAATGCATTGACCAGCTCAAAGGCCAACGAGTCTATCAAGAAACATGCATGCAGCACTCTTATCCGACTGGTTGCCCCCATGACGCCTGCGTTTGCCGACGAGTGTTGGAGCGTATTGTACCCGTCCAAGGGGCTGATTTTCCAGACGTCGACGTTTCCATCACAGGACGGCACCTTGGAATCGGGCATGCTCCAGCCTCGACAACAAGAGTGCGCCGTGCAAATCAATGGAAAGATGCGAGGTGTTGTCGAGATACGAACGCCGCCGGCTGGGCTGGAAGCGGAATCGCTAAAAGAGTGGCTGGTTACAGAGATTCTCAAGACTGAGCAAGGAAGGGAGCGGTTTGGCGAGGGCAAGTATGATTTGAAAAAGGCCAAGAGGGCCATTGCTGTCCGAGGAGGCAAGGTGATGAATTTTGTCATGTAAAAAGCAGAGGGTTGGGGGATGGCTTGTAGATGATGTGTATTATAGACATGTACAACAGCAGGGATGCAGCATATCGACGACAAGATCAAAATTCAAGACGAGGAGCAAACAACTCTTGGTGAGAGATGGTGACATGTGCGTGACAAAGGCAGCGGGCGGTCATGAGAAACGGGACATGTATGATTTGAAGTGCATGCGTGGATCTATCAAGGTATACGGAGTATATAGTCAAAAGTCAGCAAAGCCCAAACGCCGTCTACAAGGTGCCAGGTTCAATCCAGCCGTCTCTGCTGCTGTCGCTGCTGCTCCTCGTCCTCATGGTGGCCCAACAAGGCGTCCTCTTCCGACCCATGGCTCCCATCGGATCCTCTGTACAAAACGTAGTGCTGGAGGAAGAAGACGCAGTCGTAGACCATGCTCACGTTGCCGAGGGCAAACTTGACGGGGTTGCCGGTGATGCCGCTCCAGTCGTGCTGGAGGTAGCTGTCGATGCCCTGCTGGCCGGTGCTCAAGATGCCGCCGACAAAGTCGAGGGTGATTTGCCAGATGCTCCAGCCGCTAGTGCTCTGGTTGCGGTAGTTGGCGAGCAGCTGCGGGGTGAACTTGATGAGGGTGATGAGGAGCTTGACGTAGCCGACGGCGTAGATGACGTCGAGCTCGCACCAGTCGACGGCCGGGTTGACGGGGCCCCTGGCGGCGGCGGCGGCGACGAGGAGGCAGGTGGCGGCGACACCGAGCAGGCAGCCCAGCGCGACGCCGACGAAGAGGCGGCTCGGCCGCGTGCCCGGCGCCGGGGAGAAGCCCCATGCGCGGCGCAGCAGGTACTGCGACAGCGTGACGCCCGAGACGACGGACGCGTGCAGTGCAAAGGTGATGTCGTTGAACTGCACCGTCGGCGTGAGGTTGTCGTGCCGCGCGGCATATTGGCTGCGTATCACCGGCGAGTAGTAGAATGCAACGTTGGAGACGGTGTACGCCACGAAGCCTTGGGCCTGTCAGTTTGCGTTGTGTCTGAGCATCGGGGCGGGGGAGCAGGTGTACCTATCACGTTTATGAAGGGAAAGTCGACCGTCGTTCCCGAGGTGCTCTTGCGCCGCAGGTTCAGGAGTAGCTGCGGGTAGAACGAGGCGCTCCAGCAGAATGTGTAGATCCAGCCGAATAGGCCCGAGACGAGGGTGAGAAAGCCCATTGGGGGGGATGCGAGGCGAGGCAAGGAAGATATGAGGATGTAGCTTCAGAGCAAGACGACCGCGGCTCGACGGAGGTGGTGCTCCGAGGGGGAGGAGTCACGAGCTGTTTTCGCAAATCAGGCACGCACCAGTGGGGTTTGACGGTGTCGCAAGTTTACCTGGGGCTTTTCTCACATACTCGTCAATGCAAGCACCCAATCTTTAATCACCCGGCGACTTGAGACTCCGTACGCGCGCGGTTGGTAAAACTTGTCCATTGTTGCAGTCAAAGGCGGCCATGATGGCCCAAGACGATGGCTGGAGCACGCAAGCTTGGCCATGCCCCATTAGCCTAGCGTCAGCAATACAATGGCGATTCTAGTGCCTACGCATTCCACGTGGGGGCCCGTCGATGCAAGGATGCAGCATCCAATCACTCGTCACTTCTACTCTACTGAATCACGTCGGAAATGAGCCATTGCAAGTCAGAAACTGGACAACACGGCATGTTCACCCGGAAAAAGGTTGCGTCACCGCCAAATATAAACATTAAGAATTATTGACCAAAAGTGTCTGTCTAGCCCAGCATCTTTTGTAAACAAGGTACCTACTGCGATGCATAGCCTCGTGTTTCAACCCGGACCTAGTTGGCGGCGGCACCAGTGACATTGTCGACGACCTCGCCAACGGTAGAGGTAGTCTTCTCGACGGTCTCGTCACCATTGGGGAGGACCGTGTTTCGGCCGGTGATGCCAGAGAGCCCGCCCTGCTGCTTGCCGCCGAGGAGGGGGAGATTCTGGGTGAGGCTGTTCAGGCCAGAGCCGCCGAGGGGAAGGCTGTCCGCGCCGTGGACGGCATCAGCGGCATCGCCGGCAGATGCAAGATCGAGCGGCAGCCCACCGAGACCGCTTCTCTTGCCCTCCTGGCCGAGGGGGAGCTTGTCGGTGGCGCCCTCGAGGACTGCGCCGTTTGCAGCGCCGGGGATGCCCTGCATGGCTTTGTCGACGAGGCCGTGGATATCTTGGACGTTGTCGACCACGTCGTCCGTCTCACCGTTCACATCGGGGAGGTCGGAGCGAGCGCCGAGAGGGAGGTTCTGGGCAACATTGGAGACAACGCCAGTGAGGGCACCGGCTCCGGCGAGGGGGGCGAGGCCGCCCAGGCCACCGCCGACGGGGGCACTGAGGGAGCTGCCGCAGAGGCAGGCAAAGAGGACGGTGTAGACTGCGGTCTGCATTTTGACGGGGTAGTGAGTCAAGTGTGTAAATGAGTGGACGGTGGCTGAGGAGTAAAAAGAGTGACTGGTCGACCGTGGACTGGACTTGAGCGCAGAGAACTGGATGGACTGACTAACGGACCTTGACGTCGAGAGGTTGCCGCGTCTCTTTATAAGTTGCCAGAACAGGCCAGGGAAGATGGTGCAATGATCAGGTGCTCTCGTCTCAGCCCGGTGCTAGACATTGCAATATACAAGCCGTCTCACGAGCCTCTCATCCGGCAGCGATCTACAGCGAATCTTTGTTGCTTGCCCGGCCTCCCTGTGAGACATGCGGAGCAACAAGGGAATTGACGTCTCGGCCAAAGCTTGGGCGCAGGGCATAGCTGATTGGCGAGTGATGTCAAGTCTGCCAAGGGAGCAGATGAATAACAATGAGCCGTCACGCGAGGGCGGGACGATCTGGGCTCCCTGAAGGGTGATGCAAGTCAAGATTGATTAATTAAATGCTGTGCTCAATGACACTGTAGCAGCGTTGCTCAGGCCGGTATTAATGTTGGGCAGCATGAACTCAAGGCAAGTCGTAATAAGCAGGGAAATTATGCATCACGCAAATCGAAAAAAAAAAAACAATGGCTCGCATCCCCATCATTAGACAATGTCTTGGACGAGCCACGCGTATTGGCCGGAGTGGCCCATGGCCTTGAACCCCTGAGCCGAGCACGACGCCATTGTATCACGTCCTTGCAGTCGAGATGTTTCAAACATGGAGGTGAAATTGATATCCCCCTTTTCTTCAGTTGCGCCATGGGCGTTGGCAAAGACGCCTTATTGCCATGGGTCTGCTTTGCAGAATGCAGCAAAAGCAAATCCGAGCTTCAAGAAAGTCAGCGTGCTTGTTGGGCGCCCTGAAAGAAACAGGTCGCCCAGACATGATTCAACCTTCGGTCACTCCTAGTGCGACAGGATAAGATGGCAAGCTGCACAGCGTCATTGTCAGCACCGTGTTGCATCTCTTCGACTGCTCTATGGTCAGTGGAGATGCCCTCGCCCAATAGAGCCCCTGTAAATCTTGGGTGACTGTAATGGTACGTTGATGTGTTTTCATTGGGCAAATATGTGGTTGTAGCTTTGTGTACTAGAAGATATCCTAGGGACTTCTATTACCAGCTACTTTCCTCGTAACTCTAGGTACCCTTAACTTATTGCTGTCTAATTGGTTAAAAGCCCTTGTCACTACGTTCCCACTGACCTTAGAGCAGCCGAAGAGATAGGGAAGTTGTATAAGCCCTTGTGCAAGCCCTAGTGATGCGTGCTGACATAGGACCCAACGCAAGAGCGACCCCGGGATCAAATACCAGATTGGTACAGAGTATAAACGGCGGCTGCTGGCCCGATGCGCCCGACACGCCAATGACATGTCGCGCCCCCCAAGTCCCGGCCCAATGACGATGATGCATCCCCAAACCTCAAATACGCCAAGGCTTTGGGCAAAACGGAAGAGGCATCGCCGGCAAGCATGGAAGGCTTTTCGCTCTGCCGAAGCGGCCGGAGAAGCCATGACGATCTCCTTCTTTGGCCTCACGACGGCCGTGGCCCAAACGCAGATGCTCGTCGGCGCGACAAAGCTGAAGGCAACCATCATCGCCATGCACCGCAACGACACATGAATGAATATATAAAAAGCTGCGCAGGAAAACACCACCACCATCCGAAGCAGCCGCGCCCAACATGGCCCTTCAACCGTCGTCCACCTGCCACTTTCTCAACCTGCCCCTGGAGCTACGGCTCGAGATATACACGCTGCTGCTCCTCCTGCCGCCCTACTCGCGGCACGCGCCCCAAACTCAAGTCCACGGCTCCATCCTGCGCACGTCGCGCCAGATCCACGACGAGGCCTCGGCCCTGC
This sequence comes from Keithomyces neogunnii, assembly GCA_020975405.1. Lineage (NCBI taxonomy): Eukaryota > Fungi > Ascomycota > Sordariomycetes > Hypocreales > Clavicipitaceae > Keithomyces > Keithomyces neogunnii. The sequence continues at coordinate 3,588,097 of JAIOWQ010000002.1, read as the reverse complement.
TCTACGCCAAAAACACCTTCCTCGCGCACCCCTCTCTCCTGACCTCGTTCCCGCGCCTGCGCGAGAACTACCTCCCCGTCAAGGAGAAGCTCGCCATCGACCGCATCCGCAGGTTCCACCTCCTCGTCCGGCTGGACTGCGACCTGCCCTTCTCCAGGGACGAGGCCGCGCGCGCCTTTTCGCACATGGACGAGGTCGTCGTCAGCGTCATGCAGGCCATGTTCCTCGGCGCCGGATACGAGAACCTGCGCGCGCTCGAGGGCGTCCGCGGCGTCGGCAGGGTCGTCATCCGCGGCAGCACCACCGGCTTCGAGGGCTACGTCGCCTGGCTGACGGCCGTCATGCAAGGCCTCGACGACAATGTCGCCGAGTACCGCTCCTCCGGGTCCGGCGAGGCAGCGCACCAATACCAATTTCTGCAGCCGTGATTTACCCATGGCACAGCATACATCAGGCACACCATCAAGTGATGCACGCAGACAAAATAAAGAAAATTGTATTCCCACCCATTCACATCCTTGCTTCATCTACCCGACGAACCGCCAGGGTTCCCATCCATTCATGTCCCCCTTTTACGTACATCGGCAGCGCAACCAGCAGTTATGTTGAGATGAAAGGCGCCAGCACAAGGCCGTCCAACTCTACCCGTGCGTACGCCTAGACAAGACCGAACTCGTTAGCCGCGATGCGTAGTTTGGCGCGGATGAAGCCCCCCCTGCCCCCGCGGCAGAGAAGTAATTACCTAGGATCTTAGATCGGGTCATGGCTAGCTGGGTTTGGCGGGATCATGATGTATAGCTGCGGCGATGCCGCACCCAAGAGCAATTGCCATTGAACATATCCCGACAAGGACAAAGTAGCCTGTCTTCACATGGCGGCGATAATCCCAGCGGGGCTCCTTCTCGTCCTCTCTCACTGTTCCGGTTTCGGTATCATTCATGATGAATAGAGTCAAATGGTCGAATTGGTCTGCGGCAACTACCGTCCTGCCGGGTTTCTTATATACTCGCCCTGGCGCACGTCGCCTTTGAAGCGCAAAGGAGCCCTTTGAGGAACAAGGGCCGTCAAGGGCCGCGACAACCTGCTTTTGCAATAATGTCGCTGCGACGCGAGCCTGTCACTTGTCCAAAAAAGGACTTGCAAGTCTCAAAGGAGAAGAAACACAAAAGGGCCTTTGCTTCTGTCCCTCTTCACCAACAAGGAGACACAAACTGCCTTTTTCAACCGCGGGGTATATTTTGTCTTTATTTCGCCATGCTACTCGTGCATTTGAGCATGGGCAGCCAGTACATTAGGCACCCAAGTATAGGTAGGTTGTTAAGAAAGTACCTACTCAAGTACCTAGGTAGGCAGTTGTTGCAACACCCAGATACATCACGCTCGTGCGCACACTTTGTAGTCAATCCCAGTCATTCGCGCAAGAGCCAGTACGGCCCTCCCATCTATCGCCTTGTCTTTTTATCTAACCTCATGCAAAACCGGCCCAACGTGGACAAGAATTCACGACAACCCGTTTCATCTATCCGCTGCGTGGCCAGGGGGGATGCCGCTTCTCTTCTTGATGTTGATGCCCCATGCTCAAGCATCGCATACTCGCCAAACGACGTGTAAAATAAAGACTACACTGGAATGCAAGAAAAAAACAAAGATGAAGACGTAGAAGAAGAAGAGTAAACAAGTAGAAGGGCCAAAAAGAAAAATAAATAAACGCAAATTGCGCCACGATGCTTGTTTTCCACCCAAACGCCTCGTCTGATGCAATGCCCTCATCAGAACATGTTTTTACTTCCCCATGGGGAAACCTCGTCGTCAGGCCTGCCAATAAATAAAGAGACGTGACAAGGAAAATACAGCCACGTCTCTTGTTCGCAGGGCATTTCGTGCTGCAAGACAAAAATGTCCGACACACTCTCTACTGAGGTGCGCCGCCGCCGCCCATCATCTTGGGCAGAGACTTCCAGCTGTTCGCATCGGGAATCTTGGCTCGGCCAAAGTCTTCGTCCAGATCGAGGATAATCTTGAGCGCATTTCGGCTGCGCGCAAACGGTGACGTGTCGAGCTTGCCGCTCTTGGTCACCGTCGACATGACCTGGCTCACGCCCACCTGCATCTTCTCCTCCTTCTTGCCGCCGGGCATGGGCAGCAGAGTCTGCAGGACTTCGTAGGCGGCCAGCGTGAAGCCGAACTGGGGCGACGATCGGAAGATTCGAGCCGGGCCGCCCTTGAAAAAGGCAGTGAAGCCTTCCTCCTTCCAGATGGTCTTGGCGGCGTGTCGGAGGCCAGTATACGTTGCTTCGCCCTTGCGGGCCTCGACCTGCAGACGCGTCTTGATGACGTCGCATGGCGTCGTCAGGTACGCGGCCGGCATGCCGGCAATGGCACCGGCTGTCAAGAGCTGCAAGACGCCCAGCTTCTTGGTCGGAGACTCGCCAAAAAAGTCCTTTTTCAGGTGGCTGTACGTGGGAAAGTAAATGGCCGAGAAGGGAACATCACGTAGCAAACACGCCGAGGCTCCCTTGTACAAACCAACCAGACCCAGGTTGCGCACAATCCACATGGCCGATCGTTTGGGCGTGCCTTCGACCGTCTTGGCGACTTCACCCTGGATTTGCAGTCGAATCTTGACAATCTCCAGGGGGTTCGTAAAGACCTAAAAGAAAGGGAGGGGAGAATCCGTCAGTACATCTACATTGTCTGTGGAAATCATGCTGTTCAACATACAACTTGGCAACCACCGGCGGTGGCACCAGCCAGAATCTCAGCACTTAGAGGAATGCGACCTTGCTTGTCAGTGAAGTGATTTCGCACGAGATCGTTGACAGTCAGCTTAATGGCCTTTTCAGGGGCCACGCCGACCAGCTGGGGCAAGACTCCCGAGTACAAGCCGCGAAGTCCCTCGTTACGGAACACCTTTTGGAAGCAGTCAATCGAGTTCTTGTACAGCCGTTGGCCTGGCTGCGCCCCACGCTGATTCTGCAGACGAGTCTTGACCAGGTCAATGGGGTAGACCATAAAGGCACCAAAGGCACCAGCCACACTGCCCAGCGCAAAGTTGTACGAGGACTCGAGAATGCCGTGGAGAAGGGAAGCCTTCTTGGTCCCGGGGGCCGAAGGCTCCTCGGCATCGTACATGGGAGTGCGCCAGGAAGGATCCAGGACCTTGGCAAAGTCCTTCAAGCCCAGGCGGCCCGAGGGCTCATCGAGGCTCGCAAAGTGGAAGAGGACGTCGGCCTCCATGGGCGTAAACAGGGAGAATCGGGTAACCTTGGAGGCCTCGTTGATGAACTCGGCGCGGGTAATCTTGCCGTCTGAGCTCTTGGCGATGGCGCTTCGCACAATGAGCTCAACCAGGTCCATCTCCTTGATCATGTTTTGGAAAGCGCGGACATTGGCGTACGAGATCTTGCTGCCGGTGGAGATGTTACAAAGGGTGTGCAGGTTGGCGAGAAGATGGTCGGAAAGCTTGTGCTTGGACGTCTCGAGAATGATGCGCGCAAACTCCTCGGGATCGATGTAGCCGTCGCCGTCCTTGTCAAGCAGCTGGAAAGCTTGCCGAATGCGTTCACCCTGCAGGCCACGCAACATCTGCGAGAACTGCGGATAGCTCAAGTTGTGGCGCTTCTTCTTGCTGCCAATGTACAGCTTTGCCCACTCACAGTCCCAGTCAAAGGGGATGTTATCGGGGCCCTTGTTGAGCTCGTAGAGGCTGCGGAAGTCATCATACTTGACGTCGCCGGTGCCATCGACATCGAAGAGGCGGAATGCGATTTGGTACTCGGCATCAGGCTTGGCAAGGAGGTTCTCAAAGACACCCCAATCAGCCATGCTCAAACGACCATGGCGCTTGCTGTCGGCGACGCGGAAGAGGATTGAATACTGGTCTCTCTTGATTTTGTGCTACATGGGAATTGTCAGCCAAGGGAGCCATCAGTGGTACACTGGGCGAGCCAGATTGTTTGCCCAACAACTCACATAGTCCTCAGTGCTTGGCGCAACGGCGTTGATGAATTCGTCAGGGCCCATGTACCGTTCGCCCGTCTCGGGATCCCTGGCGGCGTGTGCAAGAAATCGGGCCTTGCTCTGCGCCGACAGCTGGTGAGAAGGGTCTTCAGGCGCATCGCTGCCCTTCAGCGTCTCCTTGACCGCCTCCTTCATTACCGTTGAAGGACTCGCCATGGTGACTGGTTACAGGTCTGTTTTTTGTGTACAAGATGACCAAGTCAAGAGCCCAAATGAGCAGCTCCTGTTTCGGCCGAGGATGGGTCGCGCTAGACGATGATGGTCGTCGTCGAGGGGCGGCGAAGAGCGAACAAACGGGACAAGGAGGAAGGGGGGAGAGCAGATGGGAAATCGAGGACAGAGAAAAAGAGAGAGCACCAGGTATGTAATCTTGATGGTCACCCCTATCGAGTAGTGGGTTGATTCGAACCTCGCCGGGTCACCAAGAGAAAACGAGGTTGTACGAGACAAAAACGCAGGCGCGCGTGCTTTGCCAAACTCGACAGGCCGGTGGGAGCCGTTCTTGTTTAATCGTAGGGGGGCTGGTCCTGTGGTCGTGCCTTGAGAGTCAGTCCGGGCTGTTGTGGATTCGGGAGGACACGGGTCAAGGCCGCAATTCGTTTGTTCTCCAGAAAACGGGGCGCTTTGCGGATCCCCAGTTTGTCAGGAGAAGGGGTAAAAGGGAAAAGGGCAAGAAAAATTACATTGACTAGAGCTATTAAATGTCAAAAGGTGGTGTTGCTGGCCTGGGAGCGAATCCTTTGTTGAAGGAAAATGAGGCACCGGTATGCGCTGCGCAAGAATGCAAAATATGCGACGTTGCAAGTCATACAAAAAAAAAAAAAATCTTGCATTTCACACACACATAGTTTGACTCAATTGGAGATGCGGCGTCGGTGGCTAAAGGTCACTGGCTAGCTTCAGTCTAGGTCAACGGCCATTGGGGAAGCTGCGCGCTGTCGGCGACTACGGCAGGCGCCAGGGACAGGGGCCAAACTCAGGCTGTTTTTCCTTCCTTCCCTTTCGGCCAGGCCAGGGGTGGAGTGTCGGATAAAGGTTTCTCCATAGTACAGTCCGCGGATTCCATGTGAAGGGACGACCAACGGCCGGCCCTCGGCAACGGCATTTTCTAAGCGCCCTTTGACGAAAGAGAATCTTGGGTCTTGGGTCATCTCAACTATCAGCGCAAGCATCATCGGATGAAAAGCCCCTGGTGCCTTGTTTTGCGCCGAGTCCGTTCTGGTCAGGGTACACATGTACAGTTGTAAGTACATGCCCAGCGGTGCTCTTTGGCCCCCCCCACGATACCGCGTGCAACACCACTGTAAACCCCCTCCTCTCTTCACTCATTATCATCAACAACAAGGCTGAATCTTCCTCGTCGTGCGACGGCTGGCAACAGCCCCTCGCAAAGTCGCTGTCGCCCAACTCAACGGGGAGTCCCGGTGAATATTTGGCATGTGCAGCAGCTCCACCGCACTTTCCATATTGCGCCCGTGACGCCCCAACGTCCAAATTAAGAAGAGCCCCAATTCGCATTTAGCCATCTCCACAGCCGTCGAGGGCTAAAGGCCACGAGGTCAAAATATGATCTTGTCCTTTGCACGCCGACACTGCACCCACATCAAAAGGCACAGGTTTGAAGCACATGGACGAGCTAGTTCTCGTGTGGTATTTTCGACTGCAGCGATGTATCCCCTAGTCGCCCGCTGAAACCAACATGCAAAGTCTACGTTACGCTGGTCTCATCTCCCATTACTTTTGCCTCGTCCAAAGCATGCCCGTGAACAAGGGCCAGATGATGGAGAGAGTTTATCCAGACAGCCCGCAATTATGCCAGTACCAGCATGGCACCGTGAACCAGCGATATTGACCCAATCACTTCATCTCAACCTCAACCATACACAGCCCAACAAACCGTGTCAATCACCCTCCAGTACTCCGTACAAACACATCTCTATGTAATGCTGGCAGCGGACAAGATGTGTGTCTCTGAGGACTGGCATGTCAAGCGCAATTTATTTCGCGGTGGGCCATCGACTTCACTTCAATCACATCAAGTTGGATTCCGTGCCCAAAGTCCGGATATGCCAATTGATTAACCCTCCTCTACAAACAAGAGATGCACGTCACCGCACTCGCAAAATTAACCATACAAAAATATTCTTTTCTTCTCACAAACCAGACCCGCACGCCACCGTTGCCCCCAATCCAGTCCAGAGTCTGTCAAAGTTTTCATCTCGAACAGGCATCTATCCTCCAATGCATGTTCCGTGCAAACAAGCACACAGTCAAAGAAATGTAAAAAGAAAAAAAAAGGCGATGAAAGGAGCACCATCCGCCAAATGTGCCATATTACTCCGTCGCCCTTATGCGGTATATCCATCATTAACGATCTAGCCACGTCTAAAAGCAACCCGCAAACGCCGAAAATGGATAATGACCAGGACAAAACAATGGGCCGAAGATTGTTGCAGTCAGTTGCCAGATAAAAAAGAAGAAGAAGAAGAAGAAGCATGCGGAGTAGGTCATGAATGTCGTTAGGGAAAGAGTAAGCCCAAGGGAAGTACTCTTTTGTAAGAAGTCTCGATACAGTCCTCCTTGGCTATATCTTAAACAGCCAAGGTGGAATTATTATTGGGCAATGTATCGCCACCAATGGGCGTATGACGTGTTGATATGGTCATGTTTTTGTGCAGCATCCAACAGATGGCCCATCGTGGGCCAAGTCTGTGTGCATGGCAAATGGTGAACATGTTGGAAACGAATGCCCTCTCCAACACGACACGTGATAATATACTGAGCGCCGTCGTTTCAGCCTTCGGTAGAAACCAACACGCTATTCGAGTATTGCAGCGGGTCGGCCATGTCCTCAGTCTGTCGGCGTAGATGGCGAATGGGTGCCGCGTGGTGAGGAAGGGTGAAACCCGCGTCCAGGGCGTGCTGCACAACAGTCGCAGCCTCCTTGAACCTCTTCTCCTGGTACTTCTCGAATACAGCGCCGTGGTGAAGGCCAGGCTGCTCGCAGCACTCAATCATCATCGTCACCAGGGGTCTCAATTGGGTCCAGGTATATCCAGAGTAGTGGACATGGGCCTTGGTCTGTCATATATTAGCAAAGTCTGGGCGAGTCCCCGTCAGTGAAGAAGAACCTACCCAATCACCCTTCTTCAGAAGTAGTCGCGACAGGCAATGTGCGCCGGCTGCCAAAAAGCTTGGAGGCGAGGCGACAAATCGTTCATCCATAATTGTCAGCTCCAAAAAGTACTTTGCCAGCGTGCGGGTGTCGAGATCGTAGTCGTCAGCCTTGCTAACTCGGCGGAGGAAGCTCATTGGGCCCGGCCAGCCAAGCTCGAAGCCAAGCATGCTCAACATGAAACGTTCAGCTTTGAGGATCTCTTCTGTAGTGTAGCCGCCATCCACCATGTAGACAATTTCATCCAAAGACGGGCAGTTTATTTCTTCGTATTTCGAGGCTACGAGTATGGCTGTAGCGCCAACGAGCTGCAGCTTGCCTATCGAGACAATCTTGCACGAGAGAAAACGGTCAATGTAGTTTACGGTGAGGAAGAGGGTCTCGGGCAAGAGGCTAAATCGATTGTGAACTTGGACGAGCCAGTCCATCAGAACAGAACGCATCGACCACTGGATTTCGGTTTGCATCTCCATGTAATGCGGATTGGGCTGCATTTTGATCTAAAGACAAGGGGCAGAGGCGGGGCCAATGTTAGCAACTCGTCTCTGGACAAACGGATTCAACGGGAAATAAGCAAAAGGACATAGTGACGCACCTCCAACTCGCGCATGTACTCAAAAATCTCCTCCCCATACTCGGCAACCATGCTAACGTCCCACATTTCCTCTTCAATGTCATCCAGCGAGCGAGTCTGTTGAACTTCAAGCTTGGCCTCCTCTAGCTCACGCTGTACCTTGTTGGTCACGCGTGGTGCAAGGATGGTGGTCACTCCACCAGTTGTGAGGTTTTGAGATCGGAAGGAATGGGCTGTAGTGTAGGCTTGGTCTTGATCGTCATAATCTTCGTCTTCTTCGTCGTCCCAGTACTCTTCGGCTTCTGACAGTGCCAAGGTGTGCACTTCTTCAGCAGGGAGAGGAACGTGCTGTGGTTCTTCAGCAATGTGAGACAGCTTTGAAAGAGGAGGTTGAACATATTCGTCGGTAGCGTGAATCACCTCCCCAACCGGCTTGTACTCCGCGGCAGTGCACGGAAGATCAGCGCAAACCTGCTCCTCAACAATTCGCGAAGGCATGCTAATCAAATCGGTACCCGAAAGTCGCACTGACTTGTCAGAAGTGTAGTCGGCGCTCTCAAATTGCTTGCTTTGAGTTCTGCGAAGCATATGTTGATTGTGCTGTTTGAGTTGAGGCTGGCTCTTGTGGTGACGTGGTTGCAAAGGGGGCACATCAAAAGATGCGCGGGAAGACGGCAGGATACCATCTCTATCTGCCTCATTCGCTGTTCGGGGTCGTGCAACACCACCCAGGCTTGCAGTGTTGGTCGTGGCGGTAGTCGATGTTGTTGATGTAACCTCTTTGAGAACGGCGGCAGGTTGCTTTTTGCCAGCACCAGTCGCCACTAATACTTTGGGTTTGCTTGAGAGCCCGTTGGATGATCTTTGTGCCGGGCGAGCGAGCGAGTCTTTACCGCTCACGCCGTAGGGAGCATTCTCCTTGTTGATCAAGGCAGCAGTGGAAACACTCGTCGACGCCTGCTGCACCTTGACCACCTTTGCAGCGTCGCGACCACCGCCGACTGTTTGCTTTGACAAATTTGTCACATCACCGAAAGCAGCGCGCTTGGCAGGGCCACGAAAGCCAGTGGTCAGAACGGTGCCGGCAGCCATGGCGGCGATATTCCCGGTCGATCTATGCCGTTGGTGCAGAGCAGGAGCAATATTTTCAGCACCGCGAGGTCGGAAGGGCTGTAGAGACGCGAAAAAGATGCAAGTTAGTCAAGTTTCCAAGAGCAATGGGGAAGTGCGCAGTTCCTGGCCACAAGCACAAAACTCTTGCCAGCTGCCAGCAATCAAAGGGAGGAGGGAAGGAGCCAATTCGTTGGGGGAAAAATATTACATACCCTTGCGTCCATGGTGAGTGGTGTGATGGAAGTGTATGCAAAGAAACAAAATCAAACAAGTATGTAGAAATACCAAACAAGTCTCGTATGACTACAGGCAGACGACCTCGTCCAAGGCAGCAGAGCCAAGACTGATTGAGCCCCCTGGTCCTTGGTCAATTGGCAACCAAAGGTGTCGCGATGATGCAAGCCGAGCCGGTGCAGGAAGAAGAGTGATATCAATGGAGTGCGTCGCCTGATGGCAGGGAGGCGTGGCTGTTTTGGTTGTTTCGTTGGTGATTGAAAGGTGTGTTGAATAAACGCGAGAGTCTGAGACGTGTCTGAACCAGAGCAGATTGCGTGAAAGCGCCAGCAGCTGTCTGGGCAGTGCGGACAGGGGATGGGAATGCGACAGGCCTGCCAAAGCGCCAGGAAAGGCAAAAGAAGAAAAAGCACAGAGGGCAATGTTAGGAAACAAGTGCTGGCCACGGGAAACCAGACAGAAAGTATTAGCAGCGGCTGTGCATACCCAATGGATAACAAGTAATGTACGCCTCTCGTTGCAGCTTGGAGAGCAGAAGGCGCGTTGAAAGTGAGATGGGAGTGAAGGGAGGGCGGAAAAAGGGATGATGTGGACGCAATCCGCAGCTCGGTTTGTACCAGGGGTGGTAAAGCCAACCGCCCAAGAGTAACCCAGATTAGAACAAGGGCAGACGGCGAAGGAATTGATTCATGAACCAAGACCCTGTTCTGAGGGTTCGCAAATGTCCCGAGCCAAAGAGGCAAAGAAGGGGAAATTGGGCGATGAGATGGACCGGGGGAGGTTAAACGGTCGCAAGGAAGCAAGTCGGGAGCCTTGAGATGGGAAGACTAGATAACAGTCATTGAGTCGGCAAGTGGAATGAAACGACAGCAGGACAGGAAGAATAAGAAGAAGAAGAATAGAAAACGACTATATGGGGGTATCGTGCAGAGTATTACTACTAGTCAATGTTGTTGCGCACTTGGAGCAAGGAGCCCAGCAAAACATGGAGGCTCCGTTGCTGGTCGCTACGGGTACGTCGAAATGGATGGATGGCTGCATGGACCAGTACGGAGTACCGTTGACCTTTGCGACAATATGGATGGTACCCCGAAAGCTTGTCAACGTGCTTGCAATAGCGCCAGGTGCCAGGGACTATTAATAATGGCATAAAAAAGTCGATCCGCCTGCATAAAGACACAAGGGACCTGGAAGCCAACCCACGGAGACGCTCTTTCCCTTCCATGCCATGGTCCAATGCCTGACGGCGAATGGGGCTCCACCGTGTCTCCGCGAGGGCGTTCAGGTCGGGAACGTGGAGTCAACGCCCCGTTATTGATTTTTGTTTGTTTGTTTACCACAGCATTCGGCTGGCCAGTAAGCGCAATAAAAGGCCCATCGGGGCCAGCGGCTCGCCGTCCGTCCAGCACTTTCCCCCTACGGCCGCCATGCATGGATAGGAAACACGCGCGGCTCGTGCCAAACACAACGCATCCTGCCAAGGCGTCAGCCCATGGAGACAACACAAACGACAGCCATTCAAGTTGCAACAAGCCAGTCCGTCTCAGCAGTGGTATGCAGCGCACGGACCTGATCTATCTTTCAAGCGCCCCCGCCCCACTCAACCCGTCGTCCGGGTGATGACGTTATGCAATCAGTATAAGGCGCTAGTCCTCGTCAGGCTATATGTCCACTTCGTCGCGTCTCACAAAACGCAAGCACTCAACGTCAAAGTAGGCAAAAACGGGCAAATGTGGGACAAATGTGGAGGAATCTAGATACACAAGGTATTCGAGTTTCTTTCTGCATATTTGACAGACTGTTTAAATATTTATAGGCCGCACATCACCTCAAGGACTGGCATCGAGGCTGCCAAAGATCGCTTGCAGTATGTGTCGACCATAGAGGATTCTGGAGCACCAACTCCACACGACATCACGTGATGCGCTCTTCCTCCTGTAACCCGATGGCGCAGCTTGACCTGAAAAGACCCGCCAAACACGGCCAAACCAGTCATCATTTCATGCGCACCACCAACATGCGCTGGCGGGACTCCAAACTTGGGACCAATAAATCTCCAAATCGCGCACAAGTCTCTGTTGTTTCGCGAGTATGACATCGCGCCTAATTCTGGTCGTCAAAACGGTACGCGCCGAACGGCGCACCATCGTTTCGTCGTGGCTAGCATCGCCGCCGCTCAGTCGCGCAGAGTAGCTCGGCCGCACATCCATGTCCGTCAGACCATCTTAGCGCAACGAGTAGCAGAGCCCGCCTGCCAGGTCGGCGGTCGCACAGCGCATTCGTCGCATCACTTCAATGCTTGATCCCAGCTTTGGGCAACCGAACAGGGCCGCGACGACGACGATGGATGAATGCGAAAATGCGAAAATGCGATTCTAGGTCTGACCGACGTCTCGGCCTTTCAAAGCTTCCGGCCCATCACTCTTGTCCGCCGTCGGCCTGTTGGCGCTGCTCGGGTGTCATCTGCGCAGGGCAATGCCATCATCCCAAAGAGTGGTCAATCAATTGGGCCAAGTGTCAACGCCCACGGCTCTCTGCTAGCGCAATCCTCCTGGGGCTTCTCCAAGCCACCATGGCCTTCCCGCCTCTCGAGTTGTTCGAGGCATGCGCCCATGATGTAACCCTAAGCAAACTTTTTGTTTTTTGCTTTGCGTCGTTTTCGATAGACACACTTGCTGTTGCATGTGCGGGTCATTGTCTTTTTTTCTCTCACATCAGTTAGATGCGCGATGGATGTTCCTTGCAACTCTTGCAGGTAGCGGCACACTCTAGTAGTTATGGCCCTGGCGGTGAGCTCTAGCTTTCACGGACACCAAGTCTTGGTGCATCATCTTTTCTGTAGCCCTGTCGCATGGAGCGTTTCAGTGGCGCCCGACTTTCGGCAATCTTCAGGCTGTCGGTCGCCCAACTCATCATCATCCTCACTGCAAATGCGAAAGCATGCTGAATCGCCCAGTCCCCAGCGCTTGTAGAAAAACAACAAACGTCTCTGGCCTTGCCTCCTCAACAACCGTCTATACCTTGCGCATCTCGTGCATCTTGCGCCATGTCAGCTCTTTGACCCGAGCTTCATGCGCCCGCTGGCCTTGCACCTGTTCCCCTCTAGGTGAGCTGTAGGGTCTTTGGTCTGTGTTGCCGAAAGCGGGTCACGGAGTCACAAATCCAGACTACCATCTCTGTGCAGAGTCATGATGCTTGGCAAAAACCAATCTAGCTGTGCCACTGTTTTGTCTTTGCCCATGTGCTCGCCGACTCCCCGTTCCAATGCGACTGTTCCAATGAGGCATGACGAGAAGGACGCATGGACACGCGAGAATAAACAGGGCCCTGGTCTCTTGGTGACTGGCAAACTGCGCTAGCCAATTGGCATTAAAGATGGTGGCTGTTCTTCCAGCACACCCACAATGCAACATAATAACTTGCGCAGACGAATTGATGTCTGATGGTTTCAACAACCACTCTTGGTTGCCAGTGTTGGTTATTATTTGGCGGGCCTGGCCAGTTTTGCATGGATCCGTTTACGAACTTGGCTCCCTCCTAGCCGAACCCTTGCGGCTGGCACCCCCAAAGCGACCCTTGGAAGTGAGGAAAGAATCTGCCAACTGATCTTCTCCTCCACACCGTAACTCTGTGTGCCTCTGGGCAGAATCCTATTGGCAGTAAGAGTGCGCGGGTTGCATCCCAAACTGTCGCCCAGGATTGGGGCCAAACAAAGGGAAAGAGCGGGCAAAGTCTGTCTGTATGTAAAGTAGCTGGCCAGTTACTGATACCAAACGAAATGCGCCAATCAGTCCTAGCAATTACCTAGGTAGGTAACTTAGTTAAGGTGGTTTGTGGCAGGTACATGATATGGGAGCAGAAAGGGAGAGTTCTGGTGATTGCGGGCAAGGTCCGATCATATTTATGACTGGATTCGCCGCTCATGAGAAATTCCCCATTTTGTGCTCCAAGTGCCCTACACTAATAATAGCGCTGTATCTTGGCTTTTGGAATTCCAGTTCCATCTCAGGTTTCGACAGGAGTGAGGGTGGAGACTGCGACTTTGCGTACGAAAGTGCACAATTATTTTGAAGTCACCTTCACCATGACGGCGTATCCTGCCATTGCGCTGTCGCATCGCCGCTGTAATTTCTCATTGCGGACATAACGCCATGACCATCGTCGTCCCGGTGCTGGCGCATGTTCTATTTGATATGAATGCGGACTAGTTTATGAAACTTGTGTCTGGTGGTAAATACTGATGATCTGACAGTGACAGTAACTCGTGGCAGGCTACAGTCCAAAGTTATGAATTGCTGCCACATCACCCTCCTCCATAGCCCCCAAATGGACCGAAGGCGAATTTGGGAACATGTTCGCGGCCTGAAACCACTCGTCAGGAACCAGATTCACACATGGTCCTCCTCCCATAACCAAAGTGCGCTAATTGAACTAGGCCATGAGCCGTGACAAAGATTATCATGCCCTGATTCGTGAAATTGTCCTTCTTGGCAGCTTGCGCAGGAGCTGTTGACAGTAAAAACATGCTCGGTTGCAGATGCTTGGGAATTCTTCCTCCTCATTTTATCGGCACCACTCCATGGGTCCCAGGCTCATAGTTTTGCAACGGGATTATTGAAGACGACTGGAGAAAGTATGAAACCCAACAATCCCTTGCCCATGCGCTAATAGTGAGCGCATCAGCCCGACTGTTTATATCATAGCAAGCACGGACCAGTTTTGAGGCGAGTAATCTAACCAGCGTTTAGCCAAGAAGTGAGCTCTTGTCTCTTTGCATGTCTCGCCCATGTCTCGGGGTGCTGGAGAAACCTGTAATAATATGGGTACTAATATTTCCCATCTATTGCCCAACTGAGCGCCCGTCATGGCCGACAACGCTCTTGTAATAGGTAGGCAACTCCAGCTGTTGCGACTTGGTCCAGTTATTTTGTCCACATGTTTCCGTAGCCGCCATGCCGTGCTTGGGTGTCAGGCATTGACCCCACCACACTCTCAGCGAGGCATATTGACTCCGCTTGTCGCTCATATCCCTGCCAGCCTAGGTCGACGGGCGGCTCTGAAGAGGCAGGCAAGACATCTCGATTGGCTCCTGGCAGCGCTCGCTGCTCAATCAAAGGGGAAGTGTCTGGCTCGCAAGACGATGGTGTAGGAGTAGATTTGTTCATACCACTTCCTCGGTGGCATCGAACTTGACTCTTCAAGGGGAGTATGAGATGGCAACCCCACAAGCAGGCCGACGGCGGTTGGTTAGCTCCCACCTCCCCAATGTCACTGCACCGCAAGCTCAGACTAAGAAGCCCGTGGTGCGGTGAGTTCGGAATGTGAGTATGCAGCAAGCCAGCACAACCCAACCCAACCACTTGCGGGGACATCAACCAGTGCACTTCCGGACTTGCAGATGGAGAGGGCTTTGGATGGACCAGGTCGGCACAAAGGGTATCACCTTGTCCCACTACTCGTTCAGTACCTTGCCCTTGCTGCGGCCGGATGTGTGTACCCGCTTCAAGCTTGCCCATCCATCCACACGTTATGGGTCCGATGCGCACTCGAATAGCTCAGATGAGCCAAACTCTGGCATGTATGTAAAGTAATACGGCAAGGTCTGCACAGGTACGGAGTACTCTGTTGATGGTAGGGAGGGGAAGTGGCGTATTGTCCTGTTGCGGGAGGGTTTTGTTGAGCTTGATGGCTAGCGATCTGTTGCAAGCAAGCAGTCTTTGTATGGCTAGGGAAGGGTCAGCAGACGGCCACGAGTGGAGGGTGCCACTTTAAGCCAGTACGGAGTAGTTTGAGTATCAGATGTGCTCGAAGCCATGTTTACGAACCGCCTGAGATTGAGGCTTGAATGCATATGGGATGTCAAACCCAATTTTGGTGTGGTATGTTACTTTACCTGTTCTCTGACCGTCAAGCTCTAGTGAGAACATGTCAACAAGGGAGCTGTATTTCGGATGCCTCTTTTGTCGTAGATTTTCAAGTCCGGTGAAGCTGGCTGGAGCGGTCATTCCGGGGACAGAAGTCCCTGTCCCCCCTCAATACACCTGATGGTCATGCTAGCGAATTGATTATACGGAGGCGAGGAGGCCTATAGTGCGCGCCAATTGCCAGTTGTGTTCGTCTTGGGACGCAGGCAATGCGCCCGTCACTCAGAAGTGCATCGCAAACCGACAGACAGTCCAAGATGGATGCAAGGAAATGGCAAGAGAACAAGCAAGAGAATACGGACAGACTGCGGCAGTCTTATTCCAGTTTCTTGTATTCGGAATAACGATGCAGAGAGCCAGCAAAATGAAGCATATTGGATCACAATGGAACAGGGAGTTTGAAGCTCAAGCAGGCGCACGTTGACACATGCATGCGCCATGGCACCCGTCAGCTCAGCCCAAGAAGCAGGTGCGACTTACTTTACTGGGGTTCTGGTGGAAGGTACACTACGCCACACACTAATTATCAATTGTGCCTGCCCTGTTTGACCACCACATTCCCATGGACCTTGGATCCCACAAGGCCAGGATCGACAGACGTGCAAGCAAATCCCGCTCTCTCGTCTGCTTCTCATACGGCTCACAGGCAGGCATTCCGACCCGAGGACCATTGGCTTGCGAGAAGGGGACTTGAGGCAGGGCCCTTATTCAGGCGGCCAGACGGTACGCTGGGTCGTGTCAAACAAGGCCGTTGGAGCGTCAATGCTCATCCAGTAAAGTAACCAAGACTAATGAGCAGCAGTCACAGCTGTTATGGTTGTCGCTGGGAAACGCGCAGTGCTTTATTATGACTGCTATGGTTCAACAATTTCGCAAGCAGACAGATCAAAAGGTCATTCTATCGTGGTTACTCGTAGAGATACAACGTAGTTGGTGCGCAAATGGTGTGTGGTACATGACTGGGCGACGACATTGAATAGGTGCTCGTAGGCCAGCGCCCCGAGTTTGGCTACTTTTACTGGGTCGCAGTCGCCCTCGAGGGGCCACAGAGGCTAAGTCCACCGCCTGTCGGGCGCTACGGTTCTGCCCTCAGCGGCCAAGAGTCACAAACGGTGCCCCGAAACCCTGGGGGTTGAACTTGGTACGCCCAAGCGGCACCAACAAAATCGGTCGACCTCGCCAGCCAGCTCCTCTTTTCCTCAAGCACACATTCTTGCAACCTCGCCGCCATCAACAACCACCCGAGCCACTCTTGGTATATCTGGTAAGTCCCATCGTCTCTGTCGTCATGCGCGATCACCACCTGGCCTCAATTTCAAGTAGCCAAATCGCTCCAGCCGTTGAGGCGCCGTCCTCGTGCGGTCCGCAGGCCAGTTTGGCCCAGATCTCCCGAGCCTGAGGTGGTGGACCAACTTGGGCGGAGGGGATGGCCTCTTGACGTCCATTTCACCCTTCCCCGGGCCGGTTTCGATATATCCTGTGCTAATCACTCCGTCTCTCCCTACAGGCACCCTCTCCGTCGTCGTCGCATCTTGCCGAGCAACCTTGACTGGTCGCGCAAGCCCCAAGCCCACAACCGAAGTTGGCGCTTACCGCCCACGGCCTTGACGACGGCCCTGTCCCCCCGGCTGTAATCAGAGATACATCTTCAAACAATAGGCCACGGGCACGGTTCTCGCTCGATATTTAATACCTGCAGAGGAAGGGGACTTTTGAGTGTTTCGTGGAGCGACTCTTGCTTCCCGTTTCCTTTGGCGCCTGGCTGCGTCAACTCAACCCTGTCTCAGGTGCCTTCAGAGGCAAAATCCTCACGGCCCGGACTCCCCCAAGCCATCAATCAGCACTTTCGCCCCGGTCGGTCAGTCGCTTCGCCCGATTTTTACATTTGCACAAGTCTGAAATCAAAGGAAGAATTGATCGGGCGTCATGACTTCCATGTCTCCCGTCAACACTTCTGTCCCCGTCTCTGGGGACTCCCCCAATGGGGGCAGTGTCTCACCCAGGCTGTCTGCAACTCCCAAGAATGTCGCATTTGAGCTACTCTTCCTGGAATCGTCTCAATGTCGAGCGCGCTTGCCTATGCGAGTACAAATCTACCCCCATGACACCACAGACTCAATAGTCACAACCGTGAAGAACTTTTACGGCCTCTACTCGGGTCCCACTGGGTCAAAAGGCGTCAGTTTCGAGGACGAGCATGGAAACACTCTGATTGCTCGATACGAGAACTTCCGAAACAACATGGTTGTCTACGTTCGAGTAATTGAGGAGCCTCCCGTCGCCTCCACTGGCTATGGCCAACAGACATATCACCAACCCTCCCACGGCCCTGCAGAGTCCTACTATGAGCAGGACGGCTATCCCCCCCAACAGCAACAACCACAGCGCTATGCCCAAGATGCTCCCCGGCCCAACTCAAGGGCATCCCTGCGGCGTAGTCCGTCTCCTAGCGGCAGTCGTGGCCGGAGGAGCGACTCTACCAGCACAAATGAAAAGCAAGGGCGATCCGGATCTGCCAAGGACCGCAGAACATTCAACCATGCGCACGCCGATGCTTACAGTGATAGCACGAATGGGTACAGCAGCGGAGATGGTGCTCCCAGCAGCACATCTGGCAAGGGTAAAGAGCAACTTGGCACCACGGACATCAGCGTCGAGAACATCGTCGAAGGTGGCCGTCGCAAGCGAGCCAAGTTTGAGAGTTCGGTAAGCAAATGCCATCAACAATGCCGGCGATGCACATTGGTCTTTTTTCTGTCCCCCTTTCTTCCCTTTTTTTCCCTTTCCTCGTGTCGTGCTTCTCACGGTTGAGCCATTTTGCTAACCACGCACTCCAATACAGGAACTGCCCTTGTTTGCGCCACCCCAGATGCCCGCAGCCACATCAAATCCTTCAGTGTCACCGGCCCGCCGTGCAGAGCACCAGCGACCGTCGCTGCCCTTTGTGCATCCCGGGCAACACCCATTCACGAACCCTCGGCCGATGCAATCTCCCCAAAGCTATAACAATGTGCAGCCTAGCATGTATGCCACGCCTGCGCAGGGCCATCGTTCCCGCGATAGCATCGGGTACGCCAGCAACGGCAGCGGTGTCGGCTCTGGGATGGGAGTCCTGCCCACTCCCGACCCTACCGTTGGCAGTTGCATGTCCGAGGAAGACAAGGATGTCGCCATTCAACTCATGCGACTTGGAGACATGTCCAACATCTCCCACGGCCGCACGTCAGCATCCACGCTGGATGATACCTTTAGTGGCCGTGCCGACGCCACGTCTTCTACCGGAGCTACTAGCGATGGCGAAAGTGAAAGCGAGGACGATATGCCCGCATCGCGCCGGCAGAGACTGGATGCCTCTGGCACTGCCAGGTTAATCTACCCATCCACCGAAACTGGATTCATCCCCACTACCGAGGCTCCTGATGCTGGCGGCAATGGTGCTGCCTATGATGACGCAGGGTTCTCTGGCGCAAATGTTCCCGACCGCAAGCCTGTCCAGCCAAAGAGCAAGTCGACCACCAACAAGAATCGTTCCACGCCTTCTGTGGCCAAGCCTCCAACAACCCAAAAAGCTCCCAAGCCCCCCCGCCCCGTCAACGTGATCAAGACCAAGAAACTGCCTGCCACCGCCACGGTTCCCGGGCCAATGTCCCCTGCATCCACTACGCACTCAAGGAAACCGTCGGTCGCGTCGGTCGGCCAGATCCCCCTGCCTGGTGAGGAGGAACAGCCTGATCTGTCTACCAAGCCTCGCTGCCAACGCTGCCGCAAAAGCAAGAAGGGCTGCGACCGTCAGCGCCCTTGTGGACGATGCCGGGATGCGGGGCTTTCGGCTGATCAATGCATCAGCGAAGATGAAGGCAACGGTCGGAAAGGGCGATATGGTCGCCACATGGGCGTGCCAATCAAAAAAGATGAAATGACCGCACCAGCGCAGCCGGCTCTCTTACCGGCGGCTCCCATCACGTCGGCGGCCATGTCAGCTGACAAAGCCAAGAAGCGCAAGAGGTAGTTTTGCCAAGAAGCGCGCGCAGTGTCAACTAATAACGCAGCGCGGCTTGCCTTGTTTCGATAAACGAGTGCCGCGAGGCGCGCAGAATTGGCTTAATTCTGTCTTCAACGGCTGCAACAGTCCTTGCTAAGATGGCAAGTGCAGAAGCATCAGATGTGTATTTATTTTGACCTACGAGCCTTGTCTCTACCTTTGGAGAATGATGTACCAGGACAGGGACATGATTCACCAACATGGACTTTTATCCGTTGTCCTGGACTGGATTTTCTTGCGGGTATGGCGCCCCGATATTTATGACTCTCCGAGGAGGATGTAATTACGACGGTCGTACTTTTTTGCAAGACCATTACGCTCCTTGATTGGCGTTGGGAAAGAGGATCTGTCGGAGTTTTTTTCTTTTTCTTCCTTTTACGTTTTTTGACCTTTTTACTGCGGCAAACGGGGATTCTGCTTTCCTTGTTGCCGTGTTCATTTTCTTCATTTATTTCAGTTGCCTTTCCTCAGCTGGCTGTGCAAACCAAAATATCCGCCTGACCAGCTCCTGATATAATGGGCCAGGCAAAATAACAACAAAAAAACAACAGGATGATGCGCTTGGACATAAAATCGTCATCAAGCAGCGCGGGTCAGACGCCCAAGACGACGGACGCATCAGACGTTTGTGTGTACGCCCCCTTGTTCGGAGCAAGACCGGAGCACACGTGGATGAGATGCAGATGATCTCGATGTATGTGTGTGGGATCATCAGAGAAGAAGAAAAATTCGGTGGACAAGGAAGATATATGAGATGTGAGGGTTGCCAAAAGGGTGGCGAGGTTGTGTTGGTTGCTTTTGATTTTGTCATTTTTTGTTCTTTTTTTCTTCTCCCTTTTTTTTTGTGTTTGCCCGGTTTCGTCTGGCGAGGGACTGTGATGCTGCAAATGGTTCAGGGTCGACAACAGGTTTTTTGGCCTCGTTGTGTTTCTTGTTGCTCTCTCTGCCTCCTCTTTTTATTTGAGCTGTTATTTCTACCCGTTTGAGTCCTACAACGTTTATTCACATGATTTTAATAATCATTTTTGCGGTCTTGTTAGTCTCTGGTCGGATATGCGCGTGGGCAGGCGATGGAAACATGGCGGGTAGCAAAAGTGGTAGCGCAGATATACGACGAATTGATTTGTTGTTCAGTCTGAGCCAAGGTAGCCCGACTCTTTGACATGGGACGATGTGCGACCAATCAGTGTCACTTGCGATGCGACTGGCGACCCTTTGCGCCCTAGCATGAAACGAACAGGCGCCGCGCGCAACCTGTGGCGCACACTGCACGTCGCGCGACCAGAGCACCGCTACCGGTAATTAAAAAGGGTGTGGTATGCGCAATCTCGCATTTATGCTTTTGTTTGTTGTCCGGCGCGCTTGGATTGACGAAAATGCCTTGTTGCTTGTTGGAGATTGACACCGCGCTAGGCCCATCCTGGTCTAGCTGCTTCTCTCCGGGAAAAGCCGTTGCAGGGGTTAGCTGTCGCCAGGAAAGAAGCCGATTGGCCACGGAGCGAAACACGTGACCATGCACGGGGTTTGCGAGGGGAAGAGGGGTGTGTTTTCCTGACGTCATTGGCGGATATGTGCCCCGCCACTTTGGGATAACGCGGGGTTGCCTCAAGCCCACTGAACCTCGACGGAGGCCATAGCATATGTATGGGCTGCCTGTAAAACTGGCGCTGCCATGGCGATGTAGTGGGTGCGAAGTCTCGGTGGGAACAAAGTGGGCGAGGTGCGAGAAGAGTTGCTGTACGGGCGCATGAATGATGGTCCGGTTTGGCGCCTGCCCTCGGAGCAAAATAGAAAAGCCCGGCACTTGGGCACGGGGATAAATTGCCTCTGCCGGGAATAAGCCTGCTGGCCCGCCATGGCAAGTTCCGCCCTCGTCGGAAGTAAATAGCTACCCTACAACTACTTTCAACTTTGTGAAGCCCGAGATTTGGCACAATTTTTGTGACTAATTCGCGCCGACTGCTAGCAACAAGAGGTATCCTTTTTTGTAGAGGAATATTTTTCCTTTCCTTTTAGGTGGAGTTCTTGTGTGTCTGGTCCGCGTGTCTTGTATTTGGGCTGGCATCAGTGAACAAACACCGTCACTGTCCATCTACCCCGGACGCCACTGCACCGGCCTTGGCAATAAGACATTGGCGGAGTCACACTTTTAACGGATCAGCCTGTACGCGCCGTTCCCAGTACGTAATTAGAAGACACCTTGGAAGTATCGTGAGCTCATGGCGTCTGGCGGGTTCCCAGTATGCATAGTGGTACACGCGACTTTGTTGCGCTACAAGTCACCCCCGAGCAGCATGTAGATGGGAACGGACGGGACATGCATCATGTGCGACGTGCTCGCCTACATGTACGCATGTCTGGGCTTGCTTGACAAGGAGGTGTGTATCTTCTCTTAGCACTGCTGCTGCTGCTGGCCGACTTCGCCGCTCCATCAAGCCATGGCTGGCCCGTGGGAATGCGAGTGCGCCAAGGAATGCGATCCCCCGAGGACGGGGGCGACGCGCAGAGACAATACCACTCTGCTCACGGATACCGTGGCAAGTGGAGATGAACCTGTCCTCGGGGTTGCTCAGGTCGGCATCCTTTCGGAGGTGTCGCTGGGCTACCCATATATCCTGGGTTTAGATCGCTCGTTTGGTCCGTTGCCGTCTCTATGCGCTGGCTCCATGGGTCGGAACCAAGTATAAGTACCTGGCGGTACACGGCAAGATGACCCCCCAGTGTTGGTCAAGAATCAGTCAACACGTTCATGAATTGCTGCAGGCACTGAAGCTTCAGCTCTTCAAGTGAGCAGTTTCCCTCTTGCGCCCCCCTTGAGTCCATGTGTGTGTTGCTGCCATATCATGGGTTCATCCGAGGCCATTGACGTCGAAAAACAGGCTTGCCTTGTTCAAGACGTACGCGTCAAGGTTAATGCCAAGATACCCCCGTCATCTTCACCTGCCCTGCACCCACTGCTTCCGAGCCTCAGATAAGTCCCGACACAAGCATATCCCCTGACACACCGGCCTTTGAGCAATACGCGCCTCAAGATGGTGGATGGCGAGCCTGGTCTCAAATCCTTGTGGCTCATCTCGTCAATGCCATGTCTTGGGGATATGCCGACTCTTTCGGCGTCTATCAGCTGTACTATGTCGACAAGCTTGGTCTCCCTCCCTCTCAGGTCTCCTGGATCGGAGCCTGCCCAGTTTTTCTTACATTTGGCGCCTGTGCCTTTTCTGGCCGTCTTGCCGACGCTGGCTATGCCCGAGTAACTCTCGTCGGAGGTTCCTTTTCCGCCGTGTTGGGCTCGTACATGACCAGTTTCTGCTCGACGTACTGGCAGATATTCCTTGCCCAAGGTGTCTGTACGGGGCTGGGCCTTGACACCATCTTTGCACCAGCCGTCTCGGTTGCCAGTTCTTACTTCAAGAAGAATAGGTCCATGGCCTTATACGTTGCAGCTGTGGGCACCTCGGTGGGAAGTCTTGTATTTCCGTCAACCATGCAATATCTGATTGCCAGAATGGGGTTTCGGTGGGCTGCTAGGTGCGTGGCTCTTGTTTGCTGCTGGCTCGTTCCTCAACTTTTATGGCATGTACTTTGGTCAGTTCTATGTAAGCATGCATGCCTTTGCGACTTTGCGCCCTTGGGCTTGTTCAACAAGAGACATCATGAACTTACAATTGAACTAGATCAATAGCTTCGCACGCAACATTGGTGGCTTTTTATCGCTCGAATCCGTCAAACTGCTTCTCCTTAGCAATGCTGTGGGCATCCCCATTCGACCCATGGTTGGATACCTGGCAAACAAGTATTTCGGCCCCATCAACGTCTTCACTGTTGCCACTGCCTTTGTAGGCACGATGCTGTTTGCTTGGATCGGCGTTACCTCTTCAGCGCCTCCTTCGGAGTGGCAATCAGTGCTAATCAAGGCATCTTTGTCCCCTCGTTGGCGAGCCTGACAAACGATGCCCAAAAAATGGGCATTCGCTTTGGCATGGTTGAGACGCTATGCTCGCTTGCCACGCTCGCTGGGCCCCCTACGGCCGGAGCTCTAATCGATCGCTCCGGCATGACTGGCGTATTGATAATCCAGGGGTTTGCCAAATTGGAATCCGGTGACTAGGAGCATGATTATACTTGGATGCGTCACAGAGTAGAGGGAACAGAGTACATGAGTGGAATTGATTACACATACCACAAACATGAGACACAAGTCGTATGCTGTCAGACCATACACAGATTTGTCCACAATTGGGACTGTAATTCTGAATGGGAATTTCGGCCTGAGACCTAGTCCTGAAAGCCTGAAAGACCATGGGAACTTGCACTTGCTGCCAGCCATATTCTCATGAAATGTTGTGAAATTCGTAGCAAGAATCCCAAAGGCGGAGGTTTCAGGATAATTGGCAATACATTCGCCATCACAGCGTCGACCTTTGTCCAGTCTCGGCGGCAGGTGAGCCTACTGTCAGTCTACATCTTTGACGAAACGTGTACATCAGGATACCCCTTTCCTGGAGCCAAGCCAGCAAAATCGTAAACCGGCCAAATCCGTAACAGGCGCTGATACAAAGAAACTGACTCGATGAGACAACCATCTGGACCTTTTCTTCGCATCAGCGACTGCACCACCAACGCCCCAATTATAACGTCATGATTCAGCAATTGGTATTATCCAGAGGAAAATCGAGACCACGCAAGAGCGCAGGTTATCATAGGCGCCTTGTTAAATTGCAAGCCAGGTCGACGGAGTAGCCCTAAAGCCTCGGGGTAGTTACACGACTCTATCCTATTACTCATTGATGTTGCTATAGCCAGAGACCGTCGAACTTGGTGAATAATGTATACAAATGTCTCCTTCGGTTTGATGACGAGGTCGGCCCAGTCACCTTCAAGGCTGCAGCTGTTTAATCATTAGCCCATATCAGCTAGGCAGGGCTGTTCGGAAGATATTGCTCTGCGCTGACGTAGTTTGAACATGGTTATTTGAGGGAAATTTATCGCTGTGGGCCTGATACATAGCTCAAAAGCACTCTGTGAAGCAATGCTGGGTACTTGACAACATTCTCAGTATTCCGTTTTCGCAGTTGGAAAGTGGCCTTGGGTAAGCTGTATGGCTATGGGAAAGTGCTCATATGACCTGCTGCGTGGTCAAACGCACTGGAAGTCTGCCATTTCCCGAGAAAAACAGTTGATGGTCTTTCAGGTAAGGGAAAAGGAAGAGAGTATGCGCTGTTGACCTTTCCACCGTCCAGTTCTTGGGCTGAAGCCGTTGCTCGCAGGTCACAGATGGAGCATTGAGCATTGCTCGCCATTTTGACATTTCAGGTTCCGTACGGCCTGCGTGCCGAAAAACATCTCTTGTTCGGACACTGATATGACAACGGCAAGTTCAGAGAATGTCGATTGACGATTGGAAAAATTCCGCGAGCCTAGTTTCGCATGTCATGGTTGGATCGACGTGGGCATTTTTTTGACTAGGAACAACAAGTCAATGAAGTCCATGGCAACAGGGATCAGGCCTGGCAAGCAAAAATAACAGCAAGCAGGTAGACACATAGGTGTAGGCGTGCGGATGGCACATGCACCATGAGCCGCGGATCACAACCGTCAACACGATTGCTGCATGGGTGGAACGCCTGGCTTGAATAGCCTCGTATCGCCACAGAGCAGAGGTAGTTGACTTCGTTGCACAGTTTCCGTGTCATCAACCCGAATGGTGTGGAACACAATGCAATCTCAGAGGTGGTGCAGAAGTGATCAAGCCCGTGTTAGCTAGGCCACAACCCTTGGCTTTATTGTCGCTTGGTGGTATTATCCAGGGCCTGCATGCCAAGCAGCCATGAGGGAATTCAGCTTCTCTATTGCATCCTGGGGTTCAAGCGCAGGTGCAGAGATGCCCAAGATAAAAACACGGATTCGGCAAGTGGCATCAAGCCACCTTCACGCTGTTCCTTCCCAAGGGTGCGATCATGCGACCTCGGCATGTGTAGTACACGTGTCAACGGTGCAGGCAGTAAGCACCTTGTACCTGAATCCTGGCCTCATGTCTTTTGGCAGCTCTGTGGCCAACGAAACCTGGCGCTTTACGCAATGGTCCTTGGTGAAGACTTCTGCAATTCACCCTGGCATCATCTCACCAAGGACCGTGTGTGTGGGCCAAATCGTTATGCGCCCTGAAAGCTTGACGCTCAGTGTTCTGGCGCCAAAAAACACCCCGGCCAATTCTCCTCTTTTTCTCAACCTCCTTCCGATTGGTGATGGATCTTGTCTGTCATCCAGCGCAAAACGGTTCATGTTCATGGCCAGCGTTCTACGGGCTTGCTCCATGGCCATACTCGACATCATCCCAGCTTGCATCAAAACAGGGGGGGTTGTTCTGCTGCAGATGCCAGGATTTCCACCCCTGTTGCACCACCGAGAACTAAAGGTAGCCCTGCATCGAGCGTCTTGGATATGCGACAAGTTTTGCTCAGGCAATTGTGTGGATGCTTACGGAGTACACAACGGGCGTTGCAACACAATGAGCGTCTGGACCAAAAGAGTCGGGCCAACCAAAGGGCTTGGCCAACTCCAGGCAATCAACGGACAAGCTCTCATGCTCTTGTGTTACTTTTCCGTCGTACTGTTCCCAGGTTCCTTTCAACCACTGCGAGTGCTGCCATTCCCAAGCCCCAACTTGTCTGATCCTGACTCCTCGACATGACTCGAGGCTCCCGCCAGGTGTTGGTTTGGTTCTGCTGGCAAAGGAGAGCTGCTCCGTCGTTGTGCCTCGCCCACGCTAATCTGGAGTTCCTTGCCGCTGGTCCATGCCTTCTGTGGGCCGTCCCGGGTCTGATGCTACTGTAACGCAGCTGCGCTGAGAGCCCTACGTATTCTAACAAATCTCAACCCTGCGAGTCTTTCATGGTGCATGGTCCGAACGCTTATCACGCCATGCTCATTACAAAAGTATAGGCACTTGTGAGGGCCGCGTGCCGGATAGTCTGATGCCGGTAGACAACGACGATGGTATTATTTGATTGTGTTTTGCTCGAGCTGAAGCCATGGCTACGAGTCATCTCAGTAACTGGAGCCAACAAATTCATGGCTGTTTTTACCTCTCCCTGGGGTTTGTTCTTCTCAGTAATCCTACAAGGTCCACTTGGAGTGCTCCAGAATCGACATCCGCTTGTTGCACACGCAGCAGCCCGCTGCCCTTGATGACCCGGTCCATCCCCCAGAAGCAGAGGTTTTGCATGGCAAATGACTGGCGTTGGCGCAACGAGAGGCACCAAGACTACCTGCCACTTTTCAAAATTCTCGTTGAACCGGCTAGGTGGGTAGACTGCCACCACCCTGTGCCAGGCATGCATGCCACGCCCCTGCTTGTACATGCATTCTTCTTCCATCGATCTTCAATGGATGGTCCACACTAGGCTATTATATTATTACGGGGTTTGGGCTGCTTATTATCTGGAGCCGTGTCATTTCTGACATGTCGTCGTCTTCATATCTCGTCTCTCCATGCTCAAACTTGCCGGCGGCTTTTGACTAGAAGTAAACGCTAGCTCTTTGCGCCCAGAACCAAATTCACGACGCCGTCAGAGACACTATACCAGTCTTTGAATCCAGCCTCTTTAATTCATCTTGCGAGAGCCTTCTGAAAGCAGTCGGAACTACTCAGACTTGTATTAATCTAAAGGATACCATACGGCCGGGCCATGATCAGCAGCTGGAGTTGATGCGCCATGGCCAACGAAGAGACATACAACCTGAGCGAATATAATGGACAGTCCATAGTTGCAACATGTGTCACATTATTGGCTACGAGTTGGATCGCAGTTGCGCTACGATCGTATACCAGAGTGGTGTTGATGAAGACCTACCAAGCCGATGACTGGCTCATGCTTGTAGCGCAGGTTAGTACCAACGCACACCTCGTTGAATCATTGTGTATTTTGTTCCAATGCTAATTTCATGACAAGGTAATCTTCACCTTCACTTGTTCGTTTTCACTCGAAGGTGTACGTCGCGGATTGGGCCACCACAATGCTGCTGTCCCTGATGCAGAAGACCGCGTGGCTGCTCTTATGGTAGGTGTCCTGCGCGTATTTTTCACACCCTGCGCGTGCTTTTTACCGTTCGAGGTCTCTGACTTTGTTTTCTCCTCGTTTCCATATAGTGGCAAGCTCTTGCTGTTGCCATCTACATCATGGACATGATGTTTGTCAAACTTAGCATCGGCGTTTTTTTGCTGCGGCTGGCCACCACAAAGATGTACACCTGGACCATTCGAATTGCCTTGGTTATTGTCACACTCTGGAGTGTCGGCATCTTTATTTGGAATCTTTTTCAGTGCACGCCGGTCCCAAAACAATGGGATTTTAGGATCACGGACGGTCACTGTGCAGGACCTAATGAGATTATTTCGGCTGCATATGCCCTCAGCGTAATGACGGTTCTATCGGATTGGTTCTTTGTGAGCGGCAGCTGCACTATTCCACACGATTAATAACTGTCTCCTCTAACCTTGCACCGGCAGGCACTTGTTCCCATTCCCATGCTTTGGGGTGTCAAGATGACCAAACAGGCCAAGGCCACAGTCATTGCGATTCTTGGCCTAGGTGTTTTGTAAGTGAAGTCGTCTCCTCGTCTGGGCAACTTCTGGAAACTAAACGCTAATGGGTGACTCAGTGCCAGCATTGCTACGCTCATTCGACTCAAGTTCTTGTCAGGACTTGAAAATTCAGACGACCTCATGTGTACGTGTTGCGTGATTTGCTCCCTCTTCATGTTCTCTCATGCAATGTGAAACCAGGGAACGCTCGCCTAACACGCATGCATCGCAGTCTCCGTCACCGACGCTATGGTATGGACTATTATGGAACCAGGCGTCGCCATTATCGCGTCCAGTTTGGCGACTATCCGGCCTCTCCTCCGAGCGCTCAGAATCCGAGGTTTCGAATCAACCGGCAAGACTGCAAGCACCGGAATATCAGGCGCGGAACGCTACGCGAATGGCAGCCGAAACGTACATGGGTCCACGCATGGCCATGGCCCGAACGACGTGTCTCTTCACAAGATGACCCAAAGGAGCGACGGTCAAGACCGACATGCTGGCATCTCCATTCGCACATGTGAAAATGAAGGTTTGCCTAGTGATGCCAAGAGCGAGGTATTTATCGCGCAGGGCACCAAGATTTCGCCTACGTGGAGCACACAGGATCTAAGGCCGACGAACGGCTCTTTGGACGAGCTTCCAGACTTGGAGTCGCACGGACGAGAATACCAGTCCAGAAAGGGATGGGGTGTCCAGTAGAGGAAGAGGAAAAGGCGGCAACTTCCGTCGAGTCGTCACGGTTTGCTTGAGATATAGTATCTCTTTATGGACGAAGTACTCCAGGTGAACTGGAGCGGGCAAACTGGCTACGATCGGTCTCGTTGCATGTATATTCTACTGTACGGAATACTTGTTTGCGCGCTTTCCTCTGGATGGGATATTGTACAGGCGTTTGGGATTCGGGTTACAAAAGCTCCTGTTTCTGCTCTAGTTTCTATAGTGGGCATGCATATAATAAGCTACATGCACTGGGAATGAAGAGAATTTCGTCACTGACACCGCACGTGTTGACTGAGTTGCAAGGTTCCCGAAACGTGGGCAGGCACAAAGCCAAACATGTCATCTGAAACAACCCAGGAAGGATCTTGCTGGCAGGTAGTATCCAACGAGAGGTAACTAGTATACTTCTGTCCTTGATCAGGCAGAGCCTCGATAAAATTTTATGGTGCACTGTGGAGAAGCCATGCCCTGTATCAAGCACAGACACTAATACCCCAAACCCAAACCCAGCTTTTCGTCACCTCTTTCCAAGGCCGATCTTGTCTCGGGAAGCCATCCAGGGCCAAGTCGCGTGGGGCCGGATCTTTATGTGGGGTTGGGTGGAGTGTGTACATGATGCAAAGGGGCATAAGATTCCGACGGCGACGCGCGTATCTCGAAATACCATTTGAGACATGCCAGACATGTGCAATCTATGCACGGCAGAGTCTACTTCGCAATCAAAGGGTTGGCCTTTCTCGGCGCGGATTTTGGCCTGCACTTTACAAAAGGCTGGCAGGTGGCAAGTGGGCTTTTCTCCACTGGCGCACTCCCGGCCTATCGCATTCACTCCTTGGTGCCGAAATGGGTGCCAACTGCAGTAAGGGGAAGAGGCCATCTGGCTGCAAGGCACAGCTTGGAGATGGGTTCGTTTATACCACCGTGGCCTTGGGCGTTCACTGTCCTCGTCCATTGGTGTGATTACGTGTTTTTGCCGCCGTGGGGCTCCTGAAACAAGTGTGCGCTACCGGGGGTTTCCCGGATTCCTTCAGCATGAATTGCCATTGGTATTTTCTGCATAATGACATCCCTGCTGCCGGGTTGTCAAATCATGGTTCTGACACTCGTGATTAGTCGCTTGTGTCTGCACGGCAAGCCTAACTGGTGCTGCTGCTGTTGCATACAGGTACAAGGTTAATGTACGCTGCAGGATTGGTGTGTTTGGCGGCCTGAAAAGATGGGCACCATATCAGAATAATAATGCTGCTGGTGTGTTCCGCCCCCTCCCCCCCGGCCGGGTTTCCTACCAGTCTGCTGAACAATAATGCAAGCATGCAGCCGCCCCTGGGGACGCATGTTGTTAGCCACGCATCGACTTGAACCAGAAACAGGCGTAGCGCCGGAGAGCATCCCTTCCCGTCCGTCTATTGTATGATTTCCTCGATACCCCGTCTCATGGCGTGGTCAATTCCTCGGGTGCAACGTTCCAGTCCTCTTCTTCATTCCATATAGGAGCCAGCACGAATCGTCCCATGATTTTGCCCATGCCAACGCCATCTCCGCCTATAACGCCTTGTTGCGGTTTTTCGTCGTTCTCTTCCACAATAACTGCCGTCGTAAGGAAACTCATTCCCGCTGCCGGGCTCATCTCTAGTGTCATACCGCCCCAATCGAGTTCCACCTTGCCAGACTTGCGGACATTGAGCTTTCCGATCATGCCCCCATGAGACAAAAATTGTGAACGGAAGCCTTCTGCCTCAGCCTCGTCGTCCTCGTCCTCGTCGTGCGAGTTGCGGTTGGAATTGTCTCGGGTCAAGTCGACTGCATGATTGCTTGTGCCCGCTTCGTCCATTGCATCAAAGCCTTCTCCTTCTTCCTTGACCTTGGTTTTCCCCAGAGGCTGTGCGACCTCTCGCAGAGGTGGGATGAATGGTGGAAATTGGAACAAATATAGACGTCCATCTTTGCTGGGTGGTCCCTCTATCCGGGACTCGCCCGCTTCGTCTGTGACTGCAACGGCTCCAAGTTCACTGGCGAGTAGATCCAAATCTGTTTGAATGGCTCTCTCCTCGGGATCTTTGGGCAGTTCCTTCTTGGGTTTGGCGATAAGGTGTGCCTTTTTCTTGTCTTCCTCCGCTGGTGCAGCAGGAGGAAGTGCGTCCAAATCCATGGCTTCTTCAGTCCCAGGTTCTTCCTTAATCGACGCTGGTTTGGTATCATCGTGCCAGACGCCCTCCTCTGGTTGATCCACGGGTGGCAAGGTGCCAGATCCTTCTCCATCTACCCACAAGCTTTCTTCCTCCCCAGTAGCATTTTCGGCCGCCTCGAGCTCCGCCGTCGTAGCCACAACAACTCCTTGTTCTTTGTGTTCTCGTCGGTAAATACCCATGGGCATTGTGGTGGCTGTGCGACCGCTGAGGGCTGCCATCATGGCCTCGTCATCGCTATCCAGCTCTTCATCAGGGGACATGACATGAAGCTTGTCAGCATTGATTCTAGCCTCGCGTCCACGAGCATCAGCCTCGGCAAACCCTTTGCCCTTGGATTCGGATTTTCCTCTGCCACCGTAGAAACCTCCACCAGGGGGACCACCGCTGCCGCCGCCGAACCAGCCGCCGCCGCCGCTTGAACCAGCTGCATATATGGTTAGATTTCATCGCATATTGCCTGGGAATTGTACTTGGCAAAATACCTGCTCCGGCAAAGCCGCTAGAGAACGGGCCACTCGCGGTGGAAATTCCTCGCCCTCCCCGGGCGCCCATTGCATCACCACGACTTCTCTTGCTTCGGTTTCTTGAGCGACCGCGCGCCCTTCTTTCGGCAGCCGCCCTCTCATTGGCTTTTTGTTCCTCCTGGCGGGCTAGCTTATCTCTATCTGCCTCATCCCTTCTCAGGATCTTTGGTCGGAGGCGACCGCCCGTAGTAGTGCGAGCCCCGGCGGCAGTACCTCCTCTACGCGCAGGTGTTCTGGCTGTACTTGAAGATGCCGCCACTGCTTCGTCTAATGTTGCGGGAGTCGATGTCGTGGGGTCGTTGGAAGCTGTAGCAATATCGGCTTCCTCATGCCCTTCTGCAGGAGCTCGTCCACCGGCGGACGCAGTGGTGCCGCGGCGAACCCCTCTGCCCGTTGCCCTAGCTCGCACCATTTGGTTAACTGAAATTATGGGCCGCAAAGTGTAGATAAAGCGATATTATATGGCCATGGAAATGATGTCAAGTTCAAGATTTGCAACTGTGACGGAGCTTCAAAAAACTTGGGCGGTGGGCAAAAGTTGTGGTGGGGGATGTTATTCTGCCAGGCTCCCCACTATAACCAGGTTCCTACTGTATTTACCTAGGTTACCTACCTAGGTACCTAAGTAGGTACCTAGGTAGGTATGGAGTGACTGGCACAGGCATAATACTCCATACTTCCAACAACGGCCTTTCGCAATACTTCGATATCCATCAGTGTGGGGCATCAGTATGGCCAATGACCCAAGTACGCGAAAATTATTACATTGCCATCTTATGCACCATGGCTTTGTCGTCGAGCAAATCGCGATGCTTAATATATCTCTAGGGTAGTCTGTCTTGATGTTGGAATGTGCTGGTTCCACAGGCTTGAACTCTAAAGAGTACTTGGGGAACTACATAATTGGAGGAACTCGTCTGGCAAAGCAAAGGCAAATCGGCGTAATGGGTATCTTTGCTATCTAAATGCATCAGGGGGAAGAACGTGGCTTATCGAACACACAGTAACGCTTCCTCGCCAAATTGGGTATAAATACTCCCTTCTTTTGCCAACATGAAGCCAATCCAACCTCTCCCTGCTTCGACCGTCGGGGCACCGAATTTGATGACAACACACCCCCTGACACGGGCTGCCGACCATAAGACACCCTCTCTAGCCTCATATTCGATTCTTGTCGCCCTCCACTGCTCGAAATCCGTCAAACTTTCCGCCTCCTCTTCACGGTCTTTCCGTGTACGAAAGTCACGAGATCCTAAGCGGGGGAGAGCATCAAACTCGGACAGGAAGAATGACCCCAATTGTTCCATAGCGTGGCCACGAAGGATCAATGTTCCGAATACGCCCAATTTGTGCATTGTGTCGCGTAGTGGTCGTTCAATCGTCTGCGTCCCCTCCTGGGAGAGTACCACGATATCCCTGACCAAAAGACGATCTCGCACGCCCTGCTCGCCACGAAGCCAAATCTCATTGCGGCCTGTCCAGTTGTGGAAGCTCCAATTCTCGCCTCTGGCTGTTCGACCCGCTGTTACCCAGTCCAGCACACATAATGATGATCCTGGTGCAAGATGGAACAGTTGAGTCTGCGTATAGACACTATCCTCAAACGGCTGAACAGGATCTGGTAGCAGGCAAAGGGCGGCCCCTTCGTCCACCGCGACAGTCATGAGCTGACTGGTAACCACATCTGGCGACGGGGATTTGAAGATCTTGGTATGTCCCTGGGTCACCAGACTGAGATTCGCCCCAGGCTTCACATGAATGGAGAGATTGACTGCATCTCCTGCAACCAAGCCACCTCCATAGGACAACAGGAAGACCAATGCACTCTTTTGGCCACCTGTCGGCGAAGTGGGAGATATCAGTTTTAATGGATATTGATAGGAAATGGACTCGAGTCCATTGCCACCCCCAGGAAGTATCTTGGCGACGATTCTACCCTCACCAGGCACCGAAGTCGACTTTGGGAAAGGCGGGTTCCAGAACGGGACCATGGCTTCTCGGTGCCTTGCTCGAAGATGAGGCACGGAAAGGGATGGTGGAGGACTGCAGTCACCCCGTCTTGACTCTCAGGCGGCTTTATGGTACGTGAACAAACAGATAAAAGTTTGGGTGGAAAATTGGTGCAAACCGTCAACGGATTGACTTGTCTGATTTCTTGGGGGCCGTACGTACGGAGTACATGTTATCGGAACGCCACACTTTTTCATGCTCATGGCCCGTTTTGGCCGAGTTGCACGTTGGAATTGGCCAATAAGACAATGAGGGCTTGATAGAGGGACTTTATAGATTGACTGCCCCGAGTGCAAGCTCCAAGGTACCCGCGCACTTGTGGAGCTCCACCGCGCCGAGAGGTATCTTCGAGAGGATTCAGCCACTCACGAGCCACAGACCAGGAGCTGACGCAGTGATCCCATTGGCTCAAATGACACAAACCCGGGGTTTTGCCGTAAGACAACAGTCCAACCCGCCCACTTGGCAAAGTAGCCCATCCTGACCCCAGCTCGACATGCCGCTCGACGCCAAAGCGCGCCTTGATCGCTGAAATCAACTCTCGCGATTCAGGGTCGGGAAACGCCAAACCACAACCCTATGTTCTTGCAGATGCTTCCCGAGTAAACCTTTGCCTGCAATTATATTGCGACAACACATCATGGAAGCCATAGCCAGCGCCAGCGCCAGCGCAACCCCCGAACCGGACGAGAACTCGCGTCGCCGCTCCGGACGCGTCGTCAAGGTCCCAGCCAAGTACGCGCCCGAGCCCACCAACAATGCTGCGCCGAAGCGCAAGAGAGGCGAACAAGCTGGGGAGGAGCTTGATGAAGACGAGATTGAATCGGATCAGGAAATGAGCGACGAGGACGACGCTAGCGATGAAGACCACCCAGCCCCTAGATCGCGCAAGACTGGCAGTACCAAGAAACCCTCCAGCAAGAAGCCCAAGATCAACGGTGCACAACCCTCGGGACCAGCCCAAATTTCTCGAATCCCAAGCAGGCCTAAAAAGACTGTACGAATTGAAGCCGGGGAGAAGGGAACTGGTCTTTTTGGTACGTCGACATGCCTGGCATCTTCGGCGACAAACCCCCCCGCTTCGCGTCCTAGAATTGATTGCTAACCATCTACCCATAGCTGACATATTCGGCTCTGGAGACGCATCCAGTGCTGTAGCGCGACAATGGTTGGATAAATGCAGAGAGGATGACGCGTCTGCGTTGGCGGATCTCATCAATTGTATCCTTCAATGCGCTGGATGCGATTTGGAGGTTACCACGGATGACATACGCGACCCCGAGAACATTCCCAATAGATTGGTTGACCTGCAGAGTGTTTACCAAGAGGTTTGTCGTGCCTCTGATAGTAGATTTGTCCACACCGTTGTACTAAACCTGGAATAGCAACAAATCACCGACTACCCGCTCATCTCAAAAGCGAAAAGTACAAAGTCGTTCCGCGACATGCTTGTGGGATTCTTCCACGCTCTGATTAATTTACTTCACGAGACAGACGTACTTTACAAGGACACCGACTTGATGGATAATTTGCACGCATGGCTTGCTAGCATGTCTTCGTCATCCCTGCGACCCTTCCGTCACACAGCAACCACCATTTCCTTGGCTGTCCAGACAGGCCTAGTTCTCATAGCAAGTGTGCTCGACCGAAGAATAGCCAACACGGAGCAGCAACTTGCGGCAGCAAAGAGGGGCAAGAACAAGACCAAGGCTGCAGAGGTGCAGCGCAGCTTAAACGAGGCGAACGGGTACCGCAAGACGTGCAGCGACGGTATTCAGTCATTCTTCGACACAGTTTTCGTGCATCGATACCGCGATGTGGATTCCAAGATTAGGACGGAATGCGTTGATGCATTGGGCGCATGGATCTGGGACCTTCCCACAGTATTCATGGAGCCTGGCTATCTTCGTTACCTCGGATGGATGCTGTCGGACACACATGCAGCAACTCGTCAGGAGGTGTTGAAGCAGCTTCTCAGGGTGTTCCGGCGTGATGCACAGCAATTGGGACACTTCATAGACAGATTCCGACCTCGCCTAATCGAAATGGCGACCCTCGACTCCGACGTCTCTGTGCGCGTCACGGCCATCTCTGTCATTGACACGCTGCGATCCGCGGCTCTCCTGGAGCCAAACGAAATTGACGCCATTGCCAAGCTAGTGTTTGACACCGAGATTCGAATTCGCAAGGCCGTCGTCAACTTCTTCGTTGCCTGTATCGAGGACGTCTATGAGGGCAAGCTGGAAGACATTGGAGGCGCCGATGTTTTGGATGATTTAGAACAAGTCGACGAAGACGACTACGAATCTCCGCGGAAGGAGTGGATTAACATCAAGTGCCTGGCAGAGATGCTGGCCATTTACGATGCCCAGATTGAGGAAGTCCATCAAAATGGCGCTGTCGCTGGGCTGGACGCCGCCACCGAGCTGTTGGATTGCGCAAATTCAGACACGCGAATCTCTCTTGCAGCCCAGGTGCTCTATGACAAAGTGCCCGAGGTTCACAGGTGGCAAATGATTGCTTCATATCTTCTCTTTGATCACACAACCAGTGCCAAGTCAAAGTCAAGATCAAAATCCAAGGCCATTTCTCCAGAGGCTGCCTTCAAGAAGGCGGTTGTGCCCAGCCCGGGCGAAGAGAGTATTCTTCTTGAAGTCTTGAGCTCCGCCGTCAAGTCCAGCCTCACCCTGACAGCTGACCATGAGAAGGGAAAGAGGAGACTGGGTCGATCAGAGGCAGCCGAGGCTCAAGAAGAGGTTGCCCTCGAATTGACCACGACGATCCCAAAACTCCTCAACAAATTTGGTGCCGAGCCTGAGACTGCAGCCATCGTGCTGCGCCTGGAGCGGTTCCTGAACCTCGACACCTTCCAACAGCTGCGCCAGGACTCCAGCAAGTACGAACGGCTTCTGGATGAGATTAGCACGCAGTTCAACAGGCATGACGATAAGAGAGTCTTGTCCGAGGCCACTGCAGCCCTCCTACATGCTCGCCAGTACGAGGAGCTCGAGGAACTGACGGACAGCAAGCTGTCGCTGCTATGGGAGACCACCATCAACGCTCTCCGCAACTTTGACAAGACTTGCGAGCTATCTGTGCGTGGGAATTTGCCCGAGGAACCGCTGCGAAACCTGTCCACTGTCCTCATGAAGATCAGCAAGCTTGCCAGCATATCTGACTGTGTCGATGTCATGGAAGCCAAGTCCAAGTTCAGCGACTCTAGCTCGCCCGCCATTGACATTCTCAGCAACATTGTTCATCGCGGCAAATACGAGCCGCAAGAAGATGAGATTGACGACCTAGAAGACGAAGTAGTCACGTTTGCTATCAAGGCTGCCCAATTCTATTTCATGTGGAAGACTAGAAATATTGTCAAGCTCCTGGCATCCGGCACGGGCATGTCAGACACAGCCCTGGACACACTCTCCGTTTTGCGGCAATCCTACCGAAGGCACCTCATTGAAACTTTCTCATCCCGCGCTGCCATCGACCAACTCCGCCTTTTTGCTACCGGCAGCCTCTGCGATCTCCATTTCACCCTCGCCACCCTCCGTCCTAGCTTTAAGAACTTTCACCCTTCGTCAGAAGCAGCAGCCAATCGTGGTGACAAACTCAAAGTGCTCCTCCAAGAAATTGAACCCGGCTTGGTCCCGGAACTCATTTCCATTTTTGATGGCGCAGAACGACAGTACGCTAAAAAGTCCAAAAAGGACAAGCTTCTCAACGACCCCGCAGAGGACGAAGATCCCATGGCCGACGACGAGGAGCTTGATGAAGACGACGAAGACGAGGATCTCTCAAGGGAAGAACTGTATGCCGCAGAGCTCAAAGCCGAAAGAGCCCTTTGCGAACTAACAGCCAAATACGTCCTCGCTCTCTCTGCCGGCCTCATTGACGAACGTGGCTCACAAGCCTCCAAGCTCCGCCGTAGGATCATTCGCAACGAAACAAAGCTCGGCCACAATTTCAAAGAAATCATTGCCCATCTAGACGAAGACAAGATGGCCAAACGGTACAGGAAGCCCGGCAAGCAGCCCGCCAAATCCGACAAAATGGACACTGGCACCGAAGTCAACGCGGCAGAGGATGAAGAAGACGAGGACAACATTTTTGATCACGCCGATCCAGAGGAAGATTCGAGAGAGGATTTGCGGAGGAGGGAACTGGTAGAAGACGAAATCATCGACGAGGGCGAAGAGCAAGCGGATGAGGTGGCGAATAACGACGTGGACGATGATGGCTTGGGCGACTGAGCAAGGTATTTTTATTCAACTGAAGGACTATGGATTATGAAGACGGCCTAGCCATTGCCTACGTTGTTCTTGTGATTTTGTCTTCTGTTGGCACTTGGCCCATATGCTACTTTTCCCTATTCTCTTTCTTTCTTGGACCTTGATTATATTCTCTTGTTTTGAGTTTTTGATGATGCCCCAAGTGTATGAAAACGGTTTATACCTGTCTTGCGTAGGAATTGGGGAGGAGGCAAAAAATTGGTAGATAGTTGGCTTGGTTGAATGCAGGGACCGGTTGGGGCAAGGGCTGCCATTTGCCCGGCGTTTCTGATGACGAGGTATATAATTTTCAGATCAGCATGTTTTCCGTTCACGCTTGGTTGCAAAATGTGACATCAACTCCGTGGTGTAATTATATTAGTTCACGTGTGACGAAGTGCAAGGCTTGCTAGAAAACATTTTGATATAATTCCAAATCGCACAGTTTGGGTATTGGACAACTTCTCAGTCTCAGATGCTGGATATCCTTGTGCCAAACAGGCCAAACATTCTTTCCCAGCGCTTTCCGGGTCCGGCATCGGCTTTTTCTACATCCTCCTCTTTAACGGCTGCTCCATATTGGCGGATGCAGCAGGCAAAAGGGCGGTTGGAGACCTGCGCCGGCTGCTTCTTGCTGGACTCGTCCTCGTCATCCGAGTGCGGCGGAGCATTGGCGTTGTTCGAGTGTCTTGCCTTCAACGCGCGGTTCTCCATCATGGCTTTGTGCTCTTCCAAATCCCCCCATAGCAGCCAGAGCTTCTGTCGTAGACGGGCGAGATCATCGTCATTGGTGCTCAAGTCAGACGCGTCCAGGTCTAGAAGCATCTGCGCCGATTGGTTGTTTACAATCACCCATACAGACCTTTTAGGCCCGTCCCCAGGGGATGCGTCTTCTAGTCGCAGGTAAAAGCGCCATTCCCACGCCGTAGTTACCTTGGCAAGTTTCGTCAGGGGATACGATGGGCTTTCTGAGTCTGAGCCCGAGCCCGATTCTGATTCTGATTCCTCGTTGTCTGATAGGGCACCGTATTCCGATGATTTCCTTTTAGCCATGGCAAAGTCCTCGAGGCGGGTGGGCGTAAAGTCAGTTACACGGACAAAGGTGCGGTAATTGGCGTTTATAAAGGGGAGTTGAAGCTTGGCAGCATCTCCGTCTATTGTTACTTCATGGTAAATGGGTGCTAGTATTTCTGAAACAAAGGTAGTAGGCTTGGTCTGATTTTCGCATTTGACTGGGATATTGTCAGGTCATCTCGGTCATTGGGCTCGGAGGGTGTCGACTTACTTTGAGGGTTGAGGTTCTCCGGGGCATCATCTTCAGTCTCAGTTTTCGGTTGTGCATCATCATTCGCGTGAGAATTTTGCGGATTATACGCTGCTTGTTTCTGCATCCTGCTTTGGTTCCTCTTCTGCTTCGAATTTTTG
This sequence comes from Keithomyces neogunnii, assembly GCA_020975405.1. Taxonomy (NCBI): domain Eukaryota; kingdom Fungi; phylum Ascomycota; class Sordariomycetes; order Hypocreales; family Clavicipitaceae; genus Keithomyces; species Keithomyces neogunnii. The sequence goes on along the minus strand of JAIOWQ010000002.1, from coordinate 3,549,289 downwards.
GAAGCTTTGACTTGGTCCTTTGAGTCTAGACCCATGAGTGCCTTGCGTTTCCGTCCTGCATCAGCGGCTTCCATGAGGCTTTTGAGATCTGCTTTCATTTCTTTTTCGTAATCCCGCTTTCTCCTGAGAGCATTTTTCAGCTCGGGGCTCGCGATTTCGCCATCAAGATGATCGAGTTGGGTAATGTTGATCTTGACTCCTTGGGCCCCTCGGTCCCCGCTAAGGCGGCCTTCCAAATTAGTCCCATTCTGACCAAACTTGATTTGAAGGTTTCTCAAAGAAATCCAGGTGCCCGCTGAGAGACGCTGATCCCGAATCACTGATGCGTGAGGCTCATAGCAGGTAATTTGCATGCTCCTTTTCCCATATGGTCCTGTCCGTTCAAATTTTACTTCTTCTGTCTCGGCAGATTTGCCCCCCGTCAGGTCATGGCGATAAAAGGATGGATGCTCTGTGTAATCTGAAACCCATACTGTGAACCTGTCGCCCAAGTCCCATGGCTCTCTAACTATTTGCACCACCGCGTCGATGAACATACCCTCATCAACATCCTTCAACTCAGAAAACCTATTCTTTATGTTGGCAGACTGTATCTTCTTTTTTTCGAATTCTGATTCGCCTGGAACTTTCTCCTTGTTGATAGTGTCGTATAAGACACTGACAAACTCATTCTCCATCTTAGTCGGGTGCCGATTGATTCTGCGTTGGGTTGGTCGGCGAGCTTTGGAGGCATCAGCTCGTGGTTTGGGTATTCTGCTAGCTTCATATATATGAATATCCGTCGAATCATGGGTAAATAGAGAATATGAATCCCGATAAATTTGCACCTGGGACTATGGTTAGGTTTCTGAGCATGCATTTAAGCACAAGTCGACTGACTCTGGCTGAGAAGGCGATGACCACATCCCCGCAACTAGCATCGGGCATATATTCTTTTGCTCTGAATATGGTTAGAAGGAGAGACTGATCAGGCAAATCCTCAACCGACGGATCATAGAGCTGTATTGTACATTTCCAGTCTAGAATGTTAGTGGCGGACAGAGGACGGTGAGTTTAAGTAGGGAAATGAGATGCATACCTGTCCCTCGAGTTTTGAATGGTACTCTAAAGTCTGTTACGATCCCTATCACGTTTATCCTGGACCCTTTCTCAATTTGACCATGCAGGACATCTTTAATTGTTGTGAAGCCGGCTGGTGGCTTGCCAAGTCTTGATGAAGACCGTGTTGTTGCCATTGGTTCTTTCAAGCAAGATAAGTTTCAAAGACAAAAAAAAGAGGACGACAGGCCACACGAGTCGGCTGCTTTTTCTCGGGATATTCTCCAACGAAAAGCTATACAGTGGTGGTCTTTTATTTACGTGCCGATATATTGGACGCGCTCATCAATTATCGTGATCGCGTGCTGGCTCCATATACAGCAATTTAGGGGCGCGGTGCCACGTGACGTGGGTTTGGGAAAGACAAACTTTCTCACAAGGAGGCCAGGGAAGGAGCATCCACTCAAAGGAGCAGAGCCAACGGCACGGGCGACAACATTGGATCCAAAGTCTCTGCTAAACAAGCGCTACTGCTTTCGCCGGCATAACCGGGTAGTGGAGCTCGTACTGTCAGTTTGCCTTATACCAGACCCGCCAGGGTGTCCTTATGTCTCAGGCATCAAATGCCCACCCTGATTGCAGCCAAGCAGTCGACACGTGACTTACTGTGATTGTTCGCAAAGTTCCATGGTGCGATCTGCCTCAGGCATGACTATACCCCCCCGTTAGCCAAATGAGGCGATAGGCGGGTTCTCAGGCTCAGGCTCTCTGGCAACGGATCTAGCAAAAAAGACAGGCTTCATTTCATTTCTTTTCGCCATCCTCCTCTCCCCAATCTCCCCCATCATCCCAGACTCTCTGCAATATTTTCCAGGAACTCCATCTTGTGCAGCTACGCGCCTGCATATTGATCAAGAGACGTACGGAAGTCACTTAATATTTGTTTATTGCCAACTCGTTTTCAGAGCACTGTCCCTGCGGTCTACAACAACCCCCGCACTGCGTGCTCTCGCCCACTTCCTCGACCCTCCGATACACTCCAAGTTACATCACAATGGCGGAGCGATACATCCCCGAGCACCGTCGGACGCAGTTCAAGGCGAAAAACACCTTCAAGCCCGAAGAGCTGCGTCGTCGACGTGAAGAGCAGCAAGTTGAAATCCGAAAGGCCAAGAGAGAAGAGAACCTCGCTAAGCGTCGAGGTATTGGCACCGGTGAGAACCGTCCAGGCGCCTCACTTGGTGCGGCCCCCGACAGCGACGATGAGTCAGCTCCCACAGAGTCCCAGGTATGTGCGAATTCATTTTGGACATCTCCAGCCTCACCTGTGCATTGTTTGGAACCATGCAGTCCCGTCCAACAGAGTTGCTTGCTCTGGACATTCAACTGGCGAAAAGCACATGGGCTCGCCTGTGATGTGGGGTTTTCGCAAGAGGGAAATGTCTGAACCCCACATCAGCGCCTACATTCCGAGTTGGGAACATGATAATAAGCTTGCACGTCCGCAGCCGTCAAATTTTCAACAAAATCGTGGTGCATGGCGACTCTTTATTTCCCTACTATTCTATACTGTCAACCATGAACCATCGCAACGGAACTAACGTCTTTTCTCACAGCTGAACGAGGACCTGCCTCAAATGGTCCAAGGCGTCTTCTCGGATCAAGTCGACTTGCAGATCCAGGCCACCACAAAATTCCGTAAGCTTCTATCAAAGGAGCGCAACCCCCCGATCGAAGAGGTTATCAAGACTGGTGTCGTCAGTCGCTTTGTCGAGTTCTTGCGATCTCGCCATACTCTTGTCCAGTTCGAGGCCGCTTGGGCCTTGACCAACATCGCCTCTGGCTCTGCCACTCAGACACAAGTGGTCATCGAAGCCGGCGCTGTCCCCATCTTCGTGGAGCTTCTGGCCAGCACAGAGCCTGATGTGAGAGAACAAGCTGTTTGGGCCTTGGGTAACATTGCTGGTGATAGCCCGCAATGTCGCGATTATGTGCTCAGCTGTGGTGCTCTCAAGCCCCTGCTGAACTTACTCGGTGACAGCCGTAAGCTCAGCATGCTGCGCAACGCTACCTGGACCCTGAGCAACTTTTGCCGTGGCAAGATGCCCCAGCCTGATTGGAATACCGTACGTCCCCCACTCTCAACTGTACCCGGCCACCATGACGTGACTAATAATCTGTCAGATTGCCCCAGCGCTCCCTGTCCTGTCCAAGCTTGTATACTCTTTGGACGATGAGGTTTTGATTGATGCCTGCTGGGCTATCTCCTATCTCTCAGATGGCTCCAACGACAAGATCCAGGCCGTTATCGAGGCCGGTATCCCCCGCCGACTGGTGGAGCTTCTGATGCACGCTTCCACTTCCGTCCAGACCCCCGCCCTGCGATCGGTTGGCAACATTGTCACCGGTGATGATATTCAAACGCAAGTCATTATTAACTGCGGTGCCCTGCCTTGTCTCCTGTCCCTTTTGAGTTCAACCAAGGATGGCATTCGCAAAGAGGCTTGCTGGACCATCTCGAACATTACTGCGGGCAACACTTCTCAGATCCAGGCGGTCATTGATGCCAATATTATTCCTCCTCTGATTCACCTTCTTCAGAACGGCGATCTGAAGACCCGGAAGGAGGCTTGCTGGGCCATCAGCAATGCTACCTCTGGAGCCCTTCAAAAGCCCGAGCAAATCCGCTATCTTGTCGCCCAGGGCTGCATCAAACCCCTGTGTGATCTGTTGACCTGCCCCGACAACAAGATCATTCAAGTTGCCCTTGATGGTCTCGAGAACATTCTGAAGATTGGTGATCTTGATAAGCAGGCCGCCGGTGAAAGCGCCGAGGCTATCAATAGGTTCGCTCTCTTCATTGAGGAATGCGGTGGCATGGAAAAGATACACGATTGCCAGAACAATGCCAATGAGGATATCTACATGAAGGCCTACAACATTATCGAGAAGTACTTCTCTGATGATGAGGAGAATGCGAACGAGGGCATGGCCCAGCCCGCTGGTCCCAATGGCACCTTTGGCTTTGGCACAAATGGTGCTGCTCAGTCTGGCGGCTTCAACTTTGCCAATGGCGGTGACTCCATGGATATGTAAAAATCAAAGATGATACAGAAGAAACACAATCCAAAAGAAACAAAAAGAAGAGTTATCACCCTTGTTGCCGGCCAGGCCCCAAGATTGCCGCAATCACTATATGGACCACGACTCTAAAAGTCGCTCCCAGTCTTCAATACCCCCTTCCACAAGCTATGTTTGCCATCCCCAAAATGGTGTTTGAGCTCGCAATAGAGCCTGCGCCTCTTCCCATTTCCTCAATCTCGTCACAACAGCCCACCGTCCTTTATTTCATTTTGCTTTTATTTAATCTGGCATGAACATTCCGCGTATGAGATGAGCAAAGTGAACGTTTTGCAGAGTATTTTGCAGGTCCAATGGTAGCTTGAAAGCTCCAACCTGAGAAGTGGATGAAATATGCAGGAGAGAAGTGAGAAACCGGATTGCGGCGGCGCCGGTTTGCGTTGGACTGCGAGAAACCGTAACGATGTAGGACATTGGGTGGAAGGGCTGTCCCCGTCTAGCGAACTCTACGGATACCTCTCAAGTCGTTAATGGGAAGCATAGTCAAGTCACGAGACCGACCCTTTTACACTGCCTTTCCCCATTGTGTTGATGTAGAGCGGCGGGTCGACCTTGCGCCCTCCTCGACGTGTGAGGAACACCAACATAGCGGAAATAAATGACATCTCGCCCCCCATCAGTAAACACGTGTGATTGAGTGAACTGGGAGCCCCGCAGTTTATTGCCTGGGATAGACAGGTGCTTCCGAGATGTTTGATGCTGAAAGCTGAGCTTCCCATTTGATTTTTCCAGCCACTTCATACAGTTATGTGCACTGTAACGACCCCGCCTACAGTAGGAGATGTCACAGTGTGCATTATAAAATTGCACCGTCAACCAGGCCCTCTAGCTCACCTGTCCACAATCCACTTTTGCAAACAATGAATGGTGCCAAAGCATCGCCGAGCAGAATCATCACGGCAGATTCCTGCTATGGTGAAGAAGGGCAAAGCGAAGGCCGAGCCGCCTCCGCAGGCTGGCGGGTCTGCTGGCAATGATACGACCAAGGGCAAAAAGGCCCAGAAGTCTGACTCCTCGACTGTGCCAGCTTTGCCTTCAGCGGGCCCCCCCAAGCCGACGGTCAAGCAAATAATTGGAGGTTCGTCATGGACCGGAAAGCTTCCAGTCAACCTCTTGAGTGAATATTGCCAGAAGCAGCGTTGGGAGAAGCCAGAATACGACACACGGAAGACGCCTGAAGGGTTCTCGGTATGGATAACGTTGAGTGCAAAGGATGTTAAGACGCAGCAAATGACCAAACTGGATCCATTCAAAATACCTCTCAGTCACAAACACCTGATACTGAGGGAGACGGCCCTTGAGGCGAAGCACGCTGCTGCTACATATGCCCTTTTTAGAGTTTGCAGCATGCAGAACAAGCATACGGTGCTCCCGCCGGACCACAAGGCGTTGTGGAAGGAGTTTCAAGCGCTGAAAGTGCAAGATGTGAAGGATGGCAAGGCCTGGATGTACGAGGCGGATCCTTTCAAGGCGCTTCAGGAAAGACAGGAGGCCAAAGCCGCAGCAGACAAGAAGCGAAAGGAACTGGAGCAAGCCAAGGCCAAGGCCAAGGAGATGCCCGGTGCTTCGGGTTTGGTCTTGTTGAGCAACTCCGGCCAGGAAGGAAAAGGAACCTCGTTCAATCCGATGAAGGGATGGACCACGGCACCAAAGGTCGAAATGGGCAGACAGACCAGAGTGCAACTGGAAGCACTTCTTCGAAACGGTATATCCTGGAACCCGCACGGCGTGCAGATGCAACAAAGCCAGAAAGACAACCTGGTTACGGAACTCAGTAAACTAGGATTCAGGCGCAGCCATATCGTCGAAGCAGTGGAGTACTGCAAGGACAGAGAGGAAACGCTAGAATGGTTGTTGATCCATGTACCTGAAGACGACCTCCCGCGCTGGGCCCTTCCTGAGAGCTACTCTGCTGGCGTCTCTGTTGGCTCCACCAATTTGAGACGGGAGGGCATCATAAAGGCTCTTTCAGAAACGGGATATTCTGTGGAATTGTGTACTCGGATCCTGGATGACAACAACGGCGACGAAAGCAAAGCAGCCGAGGCCCTCCAACACATCCTGCTTTCATCGAATTCTACCAACGACAACACGAATAGTGACTCTGACGACTTTCTTGATATGGGCTCTCCGGAAGAGCAATGGGAAGACGAAGTGGCCAGCTTGGAGGCCATGTATGGCGAAAGCTTCCGTCGCGAGTCCAACGACTTAATCCAGCTTAAGCTCGAATCGGTCAGAAACGCCTACAGTGGACAGAAAGGCGAGATTGAGACGTTTCTGCAAGTGAGGAGACCTCGAAGTTATCCGCAACACTTGATACTGGCAATCATCGCAAAGTTGCCGTCGTATATCAAGCTCAGCATAATTAGACAGGTCTTGGCATACATGGAAGAGTCTTTGCGAGATGAGCCGATGAAGATATATCTTATCATGGACTGGATTCAGCACAACATCAACAGCATAGTCGATAATCCTGGCAAATTAGTCGACATATCGGCTGTTTCGTCGACCGCTTCCGAGAACCGCCCAAAAGCACATGCGGGACGCACGAAAAGAGCTCGACTTGCTCGACACATCAACTGGATACCAGATTCTCAGACGAGGGACAGGTGGCTTCAGCGTCAAGAAACCTCATCATGGAGAGAGATGTTATTGAAACGGCAGAGGCTCCCAGCTTGGCAGATGCGCGAGCAAATTGTACAGACAGTCAATGAGAACCATGTGAGCATCATAAGCGGTGAAACTGGTTCGGGAAAATCTACGCAGTCTGTGCAGTTTATTCTAGACGATCTTTATGGCAAGGGCTTGGGAAACTGTGCCAACATGATTGTTACACAGCCGCGCCGAATTTCGGCACTCGGCTTAGCTGATCGTGTGGCAGAAGAACGATGCTCAAGGGTGGGAGGGGAGGTGGGTTATGCCATTCGCGGCGAATCCAAACAATCAAAGGACACAAGAATCACATTTGTCACGGCCGGCGTACTGCTGCGACGACTGCAAACATCCGGCGGGCGGGTAGAAGACGTGGTTGCTTCCCTGGCCGACGTCAGCCATGTGATTATTGATGAAGTTCACGAGCGCAGCCTCGACACGGACTTTTTGCTCAACTTGATCCGCGACGTAATGAGAAGCAAGAAGGACATGCTCAAGCTGATTCTAATGTCTGCCACGCTCGATGCTGCCACGTTCAAGGACTACTTTGCATCAGAAGGACTGAGTGTGGGATGCGTCGAAATTGTTGGCCGAACGTTCCCCGTGGATGAATACTACCTAGATGATGTCATTCGAATGACGGGATTCAACGCCGAAAAACCAGAATCTGGATTCATTACGGATGAGTCGATGGGGAAGATCATTCAGAAACTCGGCCACCGGATAAACTACAACCTGTTGGTGGACGCTGTCAGGGCGATTGATTACGAGCTTTCTTACGAAAAGAAGTCGGGTGGCATACTCATCTTCCTCCCCGGTGTGGGTGAAATCAACCATACATGCAATCTCCTGCGATGCATCAACTCATTACATGTTTTGCCTCTCCATGCTTCACTGGAAACGCGAGAGCAGAAGCGAGTCTTCTCCAACCCTCCTCCGGGAAAACGCAAGATCGTGGTAGCTACAAATGTGGCAGAAACTTCCATCACAATCGACGACATTGTTGCCGTTATTGACAGCGGCAAGGTAAAAGAGACTAGCTTTGATGTCCAAAACAACATGAGGAAGCTGGAAGAGAATTGGGCGTCGCGGGCGGCCTGCAAGCAACGACGCGGCCGTGCTGGTCGTGTTCAGGAAGGGAGATGCTACAAGTTGTACACGCAAAACCTGGAGCAACAGATGGCTGATAGACCCGATCCTGAAATCAGGCGTGTGCCCCTTGAGCAGCTCTGTCTTTCCGTGAGAGCAATGGGCATGCGTGATGTGGCGAGGTTCCTGGGCCGATCACCAACACCGCCGGATGCCCAGGCCATTGAGGGCGCAATCAAGTTACTCAGACGAATGGGTGCTTTGGACGGCGACGAACTCACTGCAATGGGGCAGCAGCTTGCCATGCTGCCGGCCGATCTGCGATGCGGCAAGCTCATGGTCTTTGGCGCCATCTTTGGCTGCTTGGACGACTGCGCCAGCATTGCAGCGATTCTCAGCACCAGGAGCCCGTTTATTTCTCCCCAGGAGAAGCGAGACGAGGCAAGACACGCGCGAATGCGCTTCTCCAGCGGCAACGGCGACCTCATCACGGACCTGGAGGCATTCCAAGAATGGGACGCCATGATGAAAGACGGCGTGCCGCAGAGACAAGTTCGGTCGTTTTGCGACGACAACTTCCTGTCATACCAAACCCTCTCCGACATCTCCAACACCAAGTCGCAATTCTACGAAGCGCTGAATGAGATTGGAATCGCTCATGGATCCAGGGGCAACGGAGGGACTTCCAACGCACCCCGCAACGTTCAGCTCATACGGGCATTGATTGCCTCTGCATTCACGCCCCAGATTGCCAGGATTCAGTACCCGGATAAAAAGTACGCCAGCTCCATGTCTGGCGCAATGGAGCTCGACCCTGAGGCTCGATCAATCAAGTACTTTAACCAAGAAAACGGGCGCGTGTTTGTACATCCAAGCAGCACCGTGTTTGACAGCCAAGGATCTTCCTTGGCAAATGCAGCGTACATGTCGTACTTTAGCATCATTTCCACCAGCAAGCTCTTTATCCGAGACCTAACACGTAAGTTGCCGGCCCCAAAGTCATGGCGCAAACTCGATTCAGAAGCTCACAGGGTGTCTTAGCGTTCAACGTGTTTACACTGCTGCTATTCTCGGGCCCGATCGAATTGGATACCCTGGGCCGCGGACTCGTTGTAGACGGATGGCTGAGACTTCGTGGATGGGCGCGTATTGGTGTTTTGGTAGCCAGACTAAGGGGGCTGGTGGACGATTTGATTGCGCAAAAGGTCGAGAATCCAGGGCTGGATCTGGACAGCGACAAGGTTATTAGACTGGTGATTAAGCTGATAGAGTTGAACGGGCTGGATGCATAATAGATTAAGAAAAGGATAGTCTCAATATAGCATGAACATTCGTGCTTTCAGTTTGTCGTCATAAAATGTTATAAGAATGGGGTGTGGCCAAGGTGAAGTGAGGCGGGAAGAGGGGGGGGGGCTCAAACCTTGCTTCATCCAACGCACCGTGAGCACCAAGACAGCCATGGACTCTGAGCCCGATGAAGCCATCACCAAGGAGGAGGTACAAGGCACGGCCGAGACGCCAAGAAACGCATGCAAGTCGAGCAGCCCTTGATGACCGGGGGGGAAAAGCGAGAAACTAACGCGGGTCCAGTCACGGCGCTCATGATGACACCCAAGCCAAGGCCGGCGGCACCGCGCACGTCAAATCCCACGTTCAAGAACCGGCTCGGGCTGGGCGCCTACATCTCGGTGCCGTCGTCCTTTCCGCCCTCGATAGTCATTTACCAAAACGACGACTTTGTGGCCATCCACGACAAGTACCCCAAGGCCACCATCCACACACTGCTGCTCCCGCGCTCGCGGGCACACAACCTGCTCCACCCCTACGAGGCCTTCAAGGACGCCGCCTTTCTGGAAAAGGTGCAACGGGAGACGCTGAAGCTCAAGGATCTCGTGGCGGCGGAGCTGGAACGCCGCCTGGGGCCGTACTCGAGGTCGGACGCGGCCCGGCAGGCCGTTCTGAACGGGGAGAGGGAGAGCCAGGACGGGGAGCTGCCACGGGGCAGGGACTGGGCGAAAGAGGTCAAGGTGGGCGTGCATGCGGTGCCGAGCATGACGCATCTGCATATTCACGTCTTGTCGAGGGACATGCACTCGGCCAGCATGAGGCACCGCAAGCATTACAATTCCTTCAACACGCCGTTTCTGGTCGACGTGGGGGATTTTCCCCTGGAGGAGGAGGACCCGAGGTTGAATCCCACGGGGGAGGGGTACCTGAGGAGGGATTTGAAGTGTTGGCGGTGCGGGAGGGCGTTTGGGAACAGGTTTGCCAAGTTGAAGGAGCATCTCGAGGAGGAGTTTGCGGCCTGGAGGGCGGAGTGAGCCGTGGACATGTACACACACACATATATATATGCTTGGTAGATAGATGCGCATACACACGTACTGGGTACGTAGATGCGCAGACCAGTTTGATGGCTGTCAAGACACACGCCGGAGCCAATCGTCCAGTACACAGCAAGTGGCGAGAACAAAATACACACTCATATACTCGGTACATACATGCACATACTAGTTTGGCGGGTTCCAATACGGACGCCAGAGCCAATAGTCGTCTACAAAGCAAGCGGCGACATGTGGGAATAGTTGAAAACAAAAAGACGCAAATTCATTCCTACAGTGCATAGCTACCATCCTACTCCGCGCCCAAGATACGATCCTCCAGCGCCCCTGTGCCTAATTCAAATAATACTGCCGTGTGGGCCTTGACGAGAATAAACAATGTGACAATCACCTAAAGCCAAGATGCCCGGTCAATGTGGACGCGGGAAAGCCACTGGCTCTGCCCAGTTCCTGGGCTAGTCGCGGTGGACCAGGAGCCGTCGAGGCTGCCCGTGTCGGATCGAGCAAAGATCATGCTAAACAAAGTTCCCAATTCCTACTCGCTGTCGGCAGCCTCGTCCTCGCCTTCGGCGTCCTCAGAGTCCTGGACGTTCATGTCCACGGATGCGCCGCCCACCTCTGCCGCCGTCCTCTTTGCCTGCTCTACCGTCTCGGCCGCAGCAACAGCAGTCACGTCGGTAACTACTTTTCTCGGCCGCCCCCGTCCTCTTTTCTCAGCCGGGGTCGCGCTCGTTGCAGCCTGCTTGGGTGTGGCGGCCGCGTCTCCTGCGACAATCTTGCGCGGGCGGCCGCGCTTCCCGGTTCCCGTGCCCTGCGGCTTAATTGGTGTTTTCCTGTCCTCTGGCTTCTTGAAGCTGCCCTTGGGGCGACCCCTGGGCCGTCCGCTCGGGACTTTTGGTGGATTTATCCTTGGTCTGCCGCGAGGTCGACCACTTGGTGTGGGCTTCTGGACTGCGTCGGCCGCGGCCACACGGCCTGTCCTCCTGGCAGAAACGTCTGGCGTGGAGGCAGAAGTAGCCTCTTCCCTGGTTCTGGCCATGGGATCTGATTATCTGGTGGGGGGAGCAATCACACAGCAGTGGCGAATGCGGTCGTGGTGTTGTGTACCTGGTGAGCGACGTCCCAGGGAGGGTGAGACGCGTGAAGAAAGTTGGCTTCAACGTGTGTCTTGAGCGAGCGACGTCGTGTTCAATGGATTGGTTTCATCAGTTACAGATGCAGGCTCCAGAGGTAGCGCGCGACCGAGAAAATTTTTTCTTGAGAAGAGTAAAAGAAAATACGAACAGGACATATACAGGAGGGGACGAAAATGGCTGACTGAAAGAAGCAATGAGACGCGTTTGTGAGTGAGTGAGTGGCCCGCTGTTGGGTTCGTGGGGGGGGGGACATGGCGGGCGACAAAAATCAACCGTCTCACTACTGTGTGGAGGTCCCTCTCTGCTGGTGGCGCTTTTTGTCAGGCAAGGGGGCAGCTGTTGCCTCATTGTAAAGGCGTTGTTACGAAGTAGGTTAGGTAAGCAGCCCCCACTCCTTTGCTCTTTCCCCAGATCAGGTTGACCCTGGCAACAGCGATAAACAACAAATGCGTGTTACAACCCAACCTTGCAGCTTCACCAAAGAAAAAAAGAAAAAAAGCAAACGAAATTGAGCGGCCTCGGATACATACTCGTCTGCGCCGTCCCACGGCCTGGATAATGTAGTGCATTCTCCGCCTGCGACTCGACCAGATTCTTCTCGACATCCACGGGACATTGCGGACCATGGCTCTCGATGCACGATTGATGCCGCCGACTGCAACTGGAACGCCTGATCGCCCGATTCGTTCCTCCGCCTCAACACCTTCGCTTCGGTCCAGAGATGGGAGCGTGCCTCTGCTGTCCAGGATGGATGGAGGAGGCAATGTCAGGGTCGTTGTCCGTGTGAGGGCATTTTTGCAACGAGGCAAGTTTTGTCTTGGCCGCCGCAGGACATGTCATATGCTCCAGGCTCCCGGCGGTTCTCTTGAGAGAGCATTTTGCAGTCCACACCTCTCTCGCTCACCTTGCTAATTTGGACCGGAATATAGAGATCGCGCGTCAGGCAAGATGTCTCATTCAGATGGACCCAATCACACAACTCACCACCCTGCGAGCCCCGGACCAGGAAGCCGTTGACAGTCCCATACCCAAGTCTCGGAAAGTCATCGAGGACAAAAAGTTTACCTTTGACAGCTCGTTCTGGAGTCACAATATCAAGGACGCTCACTACGCCCACCAGGAACATGTATACAACAGCCTGGGCGAGGAGTTTCTCGACCACAATTTCGAGGGATACCACACATGCATCTTTGCCTATGGGCAGACGGGGTCGGGCAAGAGTTACACCATGATGGGCACGCCCGACCAGCCCGGCCTTATCCCACGGACCTGCGAGGACCTGTTTGAGCGCATCGACGCGGCCCACAACGAGAACTCCAACATTGCTTACAATGTTCGCGTGTCGTATTTCGAGGTTTACAACGAGCACGTCCGGGACTTGCTGGTCCCCGTGAACCCAAACGCACCCCCCAACTACCTCAAGATCCGTGAGTCGCCGACCGAGGGGCCGTACGTCAAGGATTTGACCGAGGTGCCTGTGCGAAACATTAACGAAATTCTGCGCTACATGAAGAATGGCGACCAATCTCGCACCACGGCAAGCACCAAGATGAATGACACGAGTAGCCGAAGCCATGCCGTCTTCACAATTATGCTGAAGCAGATCCACCACGACATGGAAACGGACGAAACGACGGAACGCAGCTCCCGCATTCGACTGGTCGATCTGGCGGGAAGTGAGAGGGCAAAGTCGACAGAGGCAACGGGTGCGAGACTGCGAGAAGGCAGCAACATTAACAAGTCGCTGACGACACTTGGCCGAGTGATTGCGGCGTTGGCCGACCCCAAGGCTCTACGATCTGGCAAGCGCAAGGATGTTGTGCCATATCGAGACTCCATTCTCACCTGGCTATTGAAGGATTCGCTCGGCGGCAACAGCAAGACGGCAATGATTGCCTGCATTGCGCCGTCCGACTACGAGGAAACGCTCTCCACCCTGCGGTATGCCGACCAAGCCAAGCGCATCCGCACACGCGCTGTCGTCAACCAGGACCAGATTTCTACGGCGGAAAGGGACGCCCAAATTGCCGCCATGGCGGAAGAAATTCGAAAGCTGCAGCTGTCCGTCTCGGACTCGCGGCAGCGGGAGAAGAATGCCAAGGAAGCCGAGGAGAGGCTCGAGGAATACCAGACGCGCGTTGCTACCATGCAGCGCATGATGGAGGAACGCAGCATGGTGGCCGAGAGCAAGATTAAAAAGCTGCAGACAGAAAACGAGGCGCTGAAACTGCACCTCAAGCTGGCGATTGAGAGCCTCAAGAACCCGATACCTGCAGTCACCATCAAGGCGGCGCCTCCGGCGGGAGAGGCGGACAAGGAAAATGCGGACGACTTTCATTCAGACGAGGACGAGGGCGAGGGCGAGGGCGACGACTACTATGACGACGGCTATGCCACGGAGAGCACGACAGGGGGAGATGATTTGCAAGAGGAGATGCATCGGTACCTCCAGGACATGGGCAACTTGAGGAAGCTGATTGGCGGAGACGTGTCGCGATTTCAAAATGAAGAGAGCTTTCGAATGCCGTTGGGGATGAGGGAGAATGTGTAAAGAGGGCGATTGCAGAGCAACATGTCGGGACGGGATAAGCGCCGGTGTTGAGGAGCATGTACAGGGTCTTTTCTTCCTTTTTTCTTCCCTTTTTTTGGGGGGTTTATATGTGTGCGTGGGTTTATATCCGTAAAGATTGTACATGAATTTGATTATCAATTGGTCACACCAAGTCGCGGAGCTGTCAAAGATGTGAGGAGTGACGACCATGGCGTTGGATGTGCCACTCAGGGAATCGTGGTCAATACAAGGGCACCTTTGCACTCTCCCAGAGCACAGCACATTTATACAAGGACACGTTGGTTCTTCATACCGTTGATTTCAGGTACACTCAATCAAGAAATATATACACGGCACGGCCGGCTTATCTATCCTTAACCGTGGACGTCAGCCGCCCGCGCATAAACGCAACACTACTTAATTGCTCTCAAACAGCTGCCAAAAAAAAAGGCTGAATTATGTTCCCTCGCGGCAAAACAAGGTGTTATTGCTGCGGTCCACGCGATTCCCCGTTTTCGTCTGCCCCGTTCTATCTTACAAGGCGGCAAGGAGAGCCAGCGGCAAGGCGGCATAGTAAGCGACCACGTCCACGGCGGCGGCGGCGGCGGTCACGGGCGTGATGGAGGTGGCCGGGCCGCTGGTCGAAGTGACTGATCCGGTGGGAAGAATGGTCGAGTTGCTGGCGCCAGTGGGGGCCAGAACGGTGGAGGACGGCGGCGCAGCGGAAGAAGTTGCGGGGGGCGCAGTGGCCGACGAGGACTCAGACGAGGAAGCAGACGGGGAAGCAGACGAGGAAGAAGACGACGAGGACGAGGACGAGGAAGACGAGCCGCAGTGCTCGGCGACAAACTTGGATGTGCCCGTCTTGACAAAGTAGTCGGTGACAAAACACCCGTCGCTGGTCTTGTCCCAGATCTTGTTGCCGTTGACCTCGAGGCCCTCTGTCTGGCAGACAATGGTGACCTGGTCGCCCTGCTTGTACGTCTTTACGACACCAGAGGAGGTGGTTGGTCCGGTGCGGCAGTTGACCGTCGTCCCACTAATGGGGTAGGTTGCCTGGGCGAGAGCCGCGAGGGCCAGCGGAGCGAGGACAAACTTCATGTTCCCTTTTTCAAAGACCTTTGTTGCTCTTGGTGCGAAAAACGAGCGTGGGTTGATTAAATCAGATGCTGGTGACGCTGATGCGAGAGGCTCTCCTTATTAGGCAAAACATGTATACTGTATATATATATATATATATATATCCCGTCGTCTTAGGCGTTATGCTATGCTCCTTCTTCAAACGGCCCCCAAGGCCCTGGCCTGGCAGCTGAAATCTTGATGCCTTGATCCTGGAAGTGTGCCGCGAGCGCTAGGCTGAAGCGGGTATGCTGTCCGTTTTGACACGACGGGGATTTAGGCGCGGCAATGGAAGGGTGAGGCGCTGGTGTAAGATCGGGCGAATTGCACGCCGTCATGGCCTCGTATTTTCCGCCCTGCTGCTGCGCTGTTGCGCTGCTTTGGGAAGGTGCCGTGCCTGAAGAAGCTTTTCTCTTGCCCTCCCGTGGGCTTTTTCCTTTTTGGCATGGCCGAGGGGGGGGGGAGGCTGTGGTGCTTGATGAAATGTGACATTTCCCCCTGATTGGGCGCTGTTGATGCCATGAGCCGAGTGGGAAGAAGGCCCTATTAGGCTATTTAGACCGTGCCCGGTCCTTGTTTCCAGCTCTGAAATTACAGCACACCCAGCATTTGCTGTCCTGTCAGCCGTCTATGAAGCTTTATCGGTGATTATTCGCCGTGACCCTTTGGCCCAAGTCGACAAGTGATTTCCTGGGCTGCGTCGGCGTCTCTGACCACACTCCTTTGCGCCTCATCAATTCAAGTGTATCAATGCAGCCAAAGACCTTGGTTGGTGCGGGCAACGCCCTCCATGGAACTCCCACACCCTGGCAAAGCCTGAGCAGGCTCCCTGTCGACGTCGCAGATATCCATGGCATCGGGATCGGCGCAGGTAGACGCCTTGTTGGAAGAGAGACATGGCCACCACGAAGAGCTTTGTAGTTCCATCACAGCGTCTCGGCCGAACAGCCCAGGCAGAGTTGTCTCTCTCTTTTGCTGGTCCGCCAACATGGGCAATGGCAAGTCTAAGAAGACTGCCGACCCTGCACTCCTGTTCCCGGCAGCAGCAACATTCAGTCTTGCCAGGTTGGTCAAGATACCTGGGGCGGCACAGATGACGGCCTTGGCGAGACGGGACAGGTCTATCTTGGAGCTGTCGCCTTCTCCGCCGCTAGGAGCCAGCTCATGCCGCTGGTCGCTCATTTTCATTTTCCACAGTATTTCCAAACCCATCGCCCTGTCAAAGCCAGGACCCCCAAAGGGCTCTGTCGATCCAGCCGGTCCGTCAATGTCCATGTCATTCTCGTCGCGTGGAGGCGGGTCGAGGCGGGCGCGCGAGGCTACGGCCAGGTTGAAGAGGTCGGGGTGCCAGGCGAGTACAGCGCCGACATCTTGGCGGGGAAATAACCTCGTGCCATAATACGACTCGCACCAGGCCAGCGAGGAGTCGCGAATGTGTGTGAGTTCTTGGCGGGTGTTGCCAAAGTTGAGATACTGGAGGATGATATCGAGGCCCTTGGCCGTGGAGGCGCGCTCCAGATTTGAAATAGCATTGGACCGGCCACGGCCACGCCAGCCGTCATATACCGTTTCGAGAGACCGTGTTAGGTCTTGCATTCTCCTCACTGTAAGCTGAACCGCGTCAGTTGGCATCAGAAATTCGCATATACCAAGGTGCAAGGTTGGGTCATCGAACACAGAAACAGACGAGTGGCCTTGATGTGGACAGATTTGAGCAGTGATTTTCCCATCTGAATTGCTCTCTAATTTAATATTTGCTTTCTTTGAACTTTAGTGTGTTCAAGCGCAGATATAGCGCGCAAATCTTGAGCCATTAACAAAGCTTATAACGAAAAGAATTTGAGCCGGCGTATTATCCAAGCGACCATGGAGCATTCTCGAGTGTAGCTGTGCAGATATTACCTGTAAAGGAGTATTAGAGGCACAAGTATTAGAGCTTACGCTCCAGGTAAAGGTACCTTACATGGGCCATTTATTTTCTTGTGCTTTCCCAGCCCTAACCTCGGCAACATTTGACCTTGAAAACTGGCATTCTTCCATTGAGCTCGACTATAATCAGGAGTGAACTGCCGTGCGGCTACTAGGGGGCTTGGTCACGAGTCTGTTTGGGGCCTGCCAAGAACATGCATGCCGTGTGTCCGTGGAATGGCTCTATACAGGCAGTGAGCTCAAGTACAGGACGTAGAGGGTTGCCAAGGGAGTAAACCGCCAACAAACTCAGAAGAGGCGTCCTCCACATGTGGCTGTCCGCCGAAAGGTGTCCGCCGAACATTTGCTCATGTCCACGCCTGCCGTGGGTGCAGTCTAAAGGTACTATGTTATTCCAAATGAATAGTAGCAAAGCAGTGGCGTGGTTTACACCGCCGGCATTGCGAGAGCATCCAGACCTAACATTATCATCCATCTGTTCAGTTTGGCGGGCATGTTGTACCAATAAGCTCACTGGTCATAGCTGGACATGTCGACACCATCTTGTGTACGATGCGCTCGGAAAAATATGGAAAAGTCATCCACAAACTTGGAACAGCTTGTACATCATGGCTACCTCCTCAAGGATTCATCTTGTCGCATTCTGAACGAGTTGCTCGTGAGCGCGCGTATTGCTTGCTCTTGCTGTAACTCGAAAACAAAGCATGGCGCCATTGATGTATAAAGCGTCTGCCGTGTAAAGCCTTTGATGGTAGTAAAAAAAAGGTAAATGATGGTGTATAAAACGATTGTCGCATGTGGAGTTTTGACCTTGTCATCTAGAAACCGCAGTCGTGACTCATCAATTCCTCAGAAGATCAACAATATGTAAACACTGGGCTTGTTTCCATTTCCAGCCCGTCCGTCTAGTCGACTGTCCTTGTTGGGTCTGGTTCTGCACGTACTTCCTTTGCCATGTCCATTCTCGACGCCGAAGCACTGGTCGTGTCGACACTTGGCGTCTGAACAAGTGTATAGTGCTCTTGGAGGTTGATGCCTCGTGGAAATACCCGTGAGTGGCGCCCAAAACACAGACAATATATCAATTCATCACTTCTTCTGGGGCAAGATCAGTCTTGTGCTTTGCAAGGCTCGGCGAGGAAAGACAGTGCCTGAGCTAGGCTTGCCAGTTTCGACACATGTTCGCCATCGACCATTTTTCTACACGGCCCTGAAATGATTTCCGGCATGGGAATCGGTTTCTGCAGATACTTGGCCTGCCTACCTATACACCAAGCTCTTCGAGTTGGCCAAGGGGCCTAGTCAGGACTTGGTGCATCTGGTCTGGCAAGCTTCCGTCGAGGGCGTCAAACGCCGCGATTTGTCACCAGTATTTACGAGCATTGCGGCATTGAAATCTTTGTTGCAAAGCTGAAGAAAGACGCGGGCCCTCTGCTTCGAATCTGTAACAAAAGCCGGTAGCACCTAGATACCGTGGTTCATTCTTGCACCTGAAAGAAGCAACAGAGTCGAGGCAGCACTCACGGCCCAAGATTGGGGAGCACAGGCCATAGCTGTTTATCTGACAGCCTTTCCAGCTGGCGCCATTGTCAAACATGATGCACCTGGTTTCCAGTCCCCGCGCCTTTGGAAGGAAGAGTGACAAACGGTTTCACAAAGCGTATTATGTCGCTGGTGATGTCAATCTATCAACAAACGTTCAAGTTGAAAGTGAACAATACATGAAACCCAGGTGGAGGAAGACTGCGCAGTCATGCCCGGTTCAATCCGTTATGGAGCCTGACAAGTGGTCAAAAAGCTGTGTGGTCAAGATGCGCCTGGTGCTGCCGTCTTGGAATGGTGGATAGGTAGGGAAGGCATGCCCAGCTTGATACCTGTTTTTGCTGGAGATTGCGTGGGTCTCGTGCCGATGCCGAGCGCCAGGCGAATCAAAAGACTCAACTCCAATCGGACATCAAGGCCGCCCGGTGTGAACCCCGTGCAAACACGCCATCAGCCAGCTGTTACAGAGGGTTCCTGGGCACCTGGCCAATCTGATCCAGAGGCTTATACTTGCTTGCTCCTCACCTGCCACTCCCAGGTACCTGTGCAGGTCCTTAATAGCACCTGTAGCGCGATTGGTCTTACGCTGGGCCTGCTATTATGTACTTACTTAATAAGTAAAGTACTGTATGTACAGAGTTCATTGTAGCTCCTGCCCCTCCATAGATTGCTGCGACGTCAAACGTCCTCGGACTCGACATCTGGCTCGGTATACTTTTCTTTATTCATTGTTGGATCGAGCTTCTCTTCGCTACGGCCCTGCTATTGTGCGACGGCGGCAAATCTACAAAAAGTCGCCGAGCTCTCGCAGTCCATCCCGCAACGCCTCCTCGCTCCTCCATCACTGGATTCCCCTCTCCCCAACCCATCCGCCAGACTGCCTCGTGAACCATGTCGATGCGACCGCCCCTCTTCACCCGTGGCCTGTCGGGCTTGTCACAGACCACCTCGGCCAACGATGCCCAGTCCCCCGCCGAACAGCGCGATGATGCAAAGCGCAACTTTCTAAAGTCGATGCGGCCGCTGCCTACGCAGCATTACTGGAACGTCTATTTCGACAGGTATGTAGCCCTTTTGGCGGCATCCCAAACCAGTCCCGCCTCCCCCCATGAACGCAAGCATGCCTCAACTTGAAATATCAAACCAGTGACGTAGCTAACTGCTCTGACCCTTCCCCTTGAAGGCAATCCAAGGATCACAAACCCGCCGACGGCGAGTACAATGTCCAGCTAGAGAAGCTCGGCTCCCAGATTGAGTCAGTCCAAGACTTTTGGCGATACAACAACAATACACCTGTGGAACAGATCAAGATGCGAGAGTCCATCTACCTCTTCAAGGAGGGATTCATGCCCATCTGGGAGGACAGGCGCAACATCAACGGCGGTACCTGGACTTTCCGGGTGCCAAAGTCAGTTGGGCCAGATTTCTGGACCCGTGTGCAGATGCTGGCTATTGGCGAGAAGCTCCAAGCTGATATGGACGAAAGTACGTTTCCCTGCTTTATACTCCGATGCTCCCTGGCGTTTCGAGTCGCAATTGGGCCCTGGTTTTGTAACTAACATCACATGAATAGACGATCAGCTATGTGGTGTCGGCTTGTCTGTCCGCTTCAACTCGCACCTCATCACCATTTGGCATCGCGACTCGTCCAAGCAAAACTCCATCGATGGCATACTCGCATGCGTCATGGCAGACTTGCCAGAAGAGCTTCGGCCCAAGCCCGACAACTACTTCTACAAAAGGCACCGCGATCACGCCGGGTTCAAGGCACCGTCGGAGCCGCAAAGCGCCATGGACTCTCAGCAACAAGCCGAGAATTCCGCTGCAGGCGACGCACCCGTCGTCACAGTTCAGCCCCCGTCGGCCCAATAAAGACATGACACGATGTTACGACGTTGCTTTTCTTTTTTTTTTTTTGCCTGGGCCTTGGAGTACCGTTTCAGCGAGATATTTCACAGATCACAAAGTCACGTCCTTCCATCTGCCGTGTCACAAGTCATCTAGACTATGAAAGGAAAATGTGACGAATGGAAGGCTTTTTGCATGGAATTTCGGCGTTTAGAGGAGCAACACTGCAATGTTCTTTTGTCTTTTTTTTTCTATGGTCTATAGCAAGAATGCTAAATAAAAGAAAAATGTATGCTCCGGCCAGTTGCATACCAGTACATGTAGAGCGTCTCGCCCCTGTGCCCGATTCCCAGCCATGCAACGTGAATTTCATCAAGGTAATAAATATGCCAACACCAAAAAAAGAAAGAAAAAAAGAAAAAAGAGAAAGAAAGAAAAGTCCGTTTCCCCAACTCCACGCCGTGTTATGTCCGCGCTTGTGGCCCAAAATAAAGTCAGGCGTCGCTCAGTAATGGTCACCGCCAGACGCCAGCGTTCCTCATGACGCCGTCAAACTCGTCCTCGCGCACGCCTCTGGCCACGCCCGCGCCCCCGTTGGCCTCGAGAATCATGTCCTTGAGCACCTCCTCGTCCACCTCCTCCTTGAGCACGGCAGCGACCCTCCGCAGATGGGCAAGCGTAATCGGGCCCCCGGTCCCGTTTGTAAACAGCCGATAGGCCTCCTCGACCTGAGCCTGGTGCGCGGCCTCGGAATCGTTCTGCTCGCGCGCGTGGAACTTGAGCGCGCAAATGGCGAAAAAGGGCTCGTACGTCGCGTATCCCTCCTCGTCCGGGTCCAGAATCGACGTGAACTCTGCCAGTTCGCCAGGTGTAGGCGGTACGCCTAGTGCTCTATACAACGTTGGCTCCTGGCTCGCGCAAAGGGGGCAAGGGGGCAGGGGGGGATAATTCGTACATGAGGGCCGACTTGACGTCGTCAATGGGCAGCACGCCGTTCTTCTCCCCGTCCATGGGCTCCGCGAACAGGCCCCATGCTTCCTTGATCTCGCCCTCTTCCTGGGCCGAAATGTTGTGCTCCTTGGCGAGTTTGGATTGTCGCCCGCCGGCGGCAGCGGCGGCGGCGGCGGCGGCGGCGGCGGGTTTTCGCTTCGGCTAGCCAAGTCAGCTTTGCTGCGCGTGTCCTCGTGGCCTTGGGGAAACTGTACCATTGGGGGTTTTCGATACGGCCGTGGTGTGCCTTTTGCCGGTTGACATGTCACTCTCCAGAAGTTCGTGACGCGGACAGTGTCAAGTGCGAACAGCACGCTTGCACCGTGGTGTCCACTCTGTTGGGCCCTTTAAAAGAAAAGTCGCATTGACTTTTCACCTGCTCTTTTTGCTCGTTTCCCTGCTACGGATTTGCGCAGTGCTCGTTTCTTGCCTGGACAGAACAATCTTCTTTGTTGTTTTATTACGTCCACGTCTTTTTACGCATGCGCCCTTTCTGATCAGGGCACGACCAGGTGTCGCCCGCTTCAAATTTTGCTAGAGCTTGCCGCAGCCATTTTCCAGAGCGAGCAAGTGTGGACAGTGAAGCGAGAGTAATCGTGGGTCATTGTTACGACTTTGGCTTTTCCCAGGGCAGCCAGCGGCACCTTTTTTTTTTTTTTTTTAAAAAAAAAATACCCGGTGCCTAGCGATCTTGGGAAACATTTTTCGTTCCTTTTTACTATTTTTCACATTTCTGTGCCCATGCTATGTAGAGTTACATTTTAGATTCGGGCGGTGGACTGGGGACCCCATCAGACCCTTTGTCCACAGAGGTGATGGTGTTTTTCCTCACTTGAATTTGTTCTTCATCTCGCGTAGTTTGTCCATAACGGAGACGGGGTCCGTTGCCCCTGTGGCCTTTTGCACGACTGGATCCTGGGACCTGTTGGTTTGTGGCTCCGACCGCCTTCTGGGGGGATGACTTACCTGGACGCGCATAAACAGGTTGTGTTGCTACGCACAGTTAGTAAAAAATGCACGACGGTGCCGCGAGGTTTTATTTGCTTGCCTTTTCGTCGCCGATTGAGAATTTGCCAGTGGTGACTTGGTTGCTGTCCGCAAAGGCCTGCAGCCTCTTGACCGGGTCGCTCTGCAGCACGGAAATGGCAAACTTGACGTTCGACTTGGTGTACTCGTGCCCGGGCTATGGGGTGCTTGTTAGCTCGAGCCGTGGCATGTTCTCCCCCTCCAAGACTTGGGCTTACATAGACGACGGTGTCGTCTGGCAACGAAGCGAGCCTGTTGTTCAGCGCCTCGTGCATCTCGACCGCGTTGCCTTCAAAGAACTTGCCGCACCCTGCTTGACGTCAGCGCCATGTATCCCAAGCACGCTTCTGCTTCCTACGCACCGCTGATGAAGAGCGTGTCGCCAGTAAAGACAGCCTTGCCTGTGTCGTCCTCCATGAAGAAACAGATGCTATCTTGTGTGTGGCACGGCGTGTGCACGCTCCTGACCGAGATGCTGCCCAGCTTGAACGTCTCCTCATGCGCAGGAGTCCTGGTTACGCCTTCGCAGTTCTTGCCCCCGATAATTTGCAGCTCCGGCGTTCCAAGCTCGGCCAGCTAAACCCGTCCATTAGCAGCCTGCAAATGCACACAGAGGCATAATAAACGCACCAGCTTCTTGTTCCCGCCCGCATGGTCCCAGTGACTACGGCGAAATTAGCTCAGGGCTGGCAATTGTATCACGCGGTACTAACTGGTGCGTGTTTACAATGGCCGTCAGGTTGATCCTGCCTGAAGAGATTGCCTCCTTGAGCACAGGGGCAACCCTGCTTCCGTTAGCGAGAGCAGTCTATATCTGAGAAGCGCTTCAACACACTCTGGCGGGTTGGCAGGGTCGATAATCACAGCATCCCTGGATTTATCATCAACGACGAGGTAGGCGTAGTTGTTACCACTCCCAACCCCTAAAAAGCGTATCAGTCATCTCTTTCATATTCACAGTCAAGGGAGCGTGGGACATACACATGGGGATAGACTGGATGTGCATTTTGCGGGCCTTGTTGAGAAGCTAATAAGTCAGTTCCTGAAGGGTGATGCCGGTGGTAGGCTGGAGGACTGTACAGAATTAGAGACGTTGACTTTGTGCCTGGATATCGGCGCCCTTTGGATGAATCGTCGCATCGCTTGGTAATTGTCAGCAGCTGTATGGAGCTATCTGCTGAAGCTCCGCCGTTGCGCATGACGTTATGGGTGCACGTGATCTCTGTGACCTCTGGGGAATATCGCAACCACAATGCGTCTCCCGTGACGCGGCGGAGATTGAGAACTACGAGTAATATACATCTCGCGCTGGATTTGTAAAAGAGTTTATTTGATTCTTTCTGTGCTGAATAACCGCAGTTCCCGTGGGGTTGTTGGTCCATGACCGCTTGGAGACTTGTGATATAAGACTTTGTTAAGCAAGGCGGACGAATCATCAAGTCTGTTGTTACAAGGTATTTACAATTGAAATGTGATTCAGAACATTGCTACTCCTGTAACGCCTGCTCTCTTCTCTCTCACCACCTCTTTGACATATTTAGACTGGATAAGCTCACCTTGGATTCAATGCCCGCCAGATATGTCACGGGATGTTTTCCCCTCTTTCGTTTGCTTGATACGGCATTATTCTATTCATCCAATCCTTGTTCTGTGCATTCACGGGGTATCAAATCTATCAAACCATCCCAATCGGCTTCGGCTTCCAATCACCCTCATACAGACTCCAACCAGTGCCCTCCTCCGGGACGCTCATCTGGATGCTCTCCGCTCCACCAGGTTCATCCTTCTTCGCCTCTTCTACCCTCATCATAATCTCCTTGGAGAGCTTCAAGCATCTCAAATACACTTGGTTCCCGGGCAGTTCCTTCTGCAGAGCCGCGATTGCATCCAGCACCCGCGCCTTCTCAAACCTGCCCAGCTTCCCCATGGTCTTCTCTCTCTGTGCATCATCTCCTTCGCCACGGAGATATTCCAGCACCGTCTCCCTACAGACATCACCTTTGGGGGTCTCATCGGTCAGGTCCTTCCAGTAGTAGTCCCATATCCAGGCGAGCGCCTTTCGAGCTGCCGCTCGCAGCTTCGCCAGAGATGGCAGTTGCTCGTGGGTAGCTTGATGCCGGAGTTCGACAAAGGTTGCAGGGAGACCAATGGTTTTAGCGATGGAGTACATGCTCTGCTTGCGCTGTTTGTCCTGGTGACTGTCTAGGAGACCGGTTACAAAGCTGGTACCAGTTAGCTAAGCCAGCTCTTTTGTGTCTTGCAGCTACCCTGCGGTTTGGAATCTCTTTGTTCGCATGTGTTCGGTAACAGCCCCCATGGCTGACTGTTTCCTTGTCCAATGTATTCAAAACATGACAAGCGTCAAGTGTGTAACAATACATCCATCCTGTGGAGTGCAAACCAAGGGCCAGCCAGCAGAGACTACCATGCCGAACATGGAAGCTTGATGAAAAACTCACCGGCTAAAGGCAGCTGAATACGCTGCTCTAACAGCATATGTGCTCCCAACATCGTCCCCTGCCTCGTCACTCAACACAGCTGCCGTCAGGAGAGCCGTCGACTCCACCAGATGGGGGCAGTTCCCGCGCTGCATCCACATGGACACGCGAGCCACAGCATGTCTCTGCCCGTCCGCGTGATGAGTCCAAGTCCGTCGTGCAATATGAATGCCTTGATTCAACTCTGGTGCGCCCGTAACCCCGCCCCTTGCCGGCGGCGACACATGATGACAGACAGCGCTTGTGCTTGATGACGGGATGTCGGTGGCTGTGGCGTAGAATTGCTTCCGCACGAGCAGGAGCTCTTTTCGGTCCCGCCAGGGTGTGAGGATGTACTGGACCATGAGCCAGGTTCTTGTCGATATTTTAGGATGGCGGCGGTAACTGGAACTGATGGAGAGAAAAGGGAGGCGCGGCTGGCCGAAGCGGTTAGATAATGCGTGATAGCTGGCACAAGTAGGAGGGGGGTGTCATGTCGTCTCTTGGTGTGTATGAGTTGAAAGGAAGTTCCTTTTGATGGAGCACCGGCCACGGCCAAGCTTCGACGATTATTGCCAAGTATCTAGGTAGTTATCAAGTCCCGGTCCACGGTAGTGAGGACCAACCATCTTGGGAGAGGGAAAATGGTCAAGGGGGCAGGGGGGGCGGAAGGCCAAGGTTCTGACTTTTGACCAAAATTGAGAGAAAAGGAAAAAAAGGGTCCAAAGGCTGGGCCGATGTCTTAGTGCTCAGTGACATGAGCGCAACTTTTCCAGCCAGCTATCCGTCTCCACATGGCCTTGGCAAAACGTGATGGTCCCTAGAGCCAAGTTCGTCGGAGCATGTATTATTACTGGGCTTCCTGCCCCAAGTCTCATCACGCTTGTACGAGCTACCCAGCTAGGCAACTCAAACGCCCAGCAAATTTCCGTGCCCACCAGTGGACGTCTCCGTACCAAATTGCCTAGACCCGCCAACCCGTCCCACCACCAAAACGCTAGAAACGGCAAGGAACAATGCTAGCCAGTCTATGGAGCCCATGGTGGATGAGCATAGCCATCTTTTCGGATGCCCGGGACAAGCGAGGACTGGGCACTAATTATTAGCTAGGCAGCTGGTTTGGAAGGAAGGGGGCTCGGGAGTTTCGTGCTGTAATACGGTACGGGACATTCTTTGTGACTGGGTGCTTTTTGCAGCACAATGCTCCCTCCAGCAACGGGCCATCAGACACCGTTGCATTGTTGGACTTGGACTCGAGGGCAAGTCTTTCAGGTGCCTGTGAGATATTAGACCCTGACCTGCCGAGGCGGCATGCTGCATTCTCTACCATGCGGCAACCTTGATGCCTTGCCGGATGAATTGGTCGAGCCACCTCATGCCCCCGTGGTTCAACTGCGTTCGAAGCCACTTGCGAGGCAAGGACAAGGAGCACCCGAGTCAGGCGGGTTGCCCGAAAGATACTTTTCGCGGTGACACTCATGTAACTGGTGACGCCACGGCTGCAGTCCACGGCATGGAGGGCTAGTCCTTTGCTCGGTGCACCTCGCACGATGATCCTGTGCGTTTGGGGATGGGGAGGCGCTTGGGCTTGGTTTTCCTCCCAAGTGCCGCTTGCACCAGCAATCTTGTCTGTCACTAATCATGACGATGATTCACGAGCCAATCATGGCCCGACCGCTGGTCGAATCCATCCGTCGCGGCAGGCTCGCAAAGCCGGGTGTCGTGATATATCCCATTCGCAGCCCGTCCATGACGTGTAACCACAAAAAGAGGCTGGAGATTGATTGCAGTCCAGTCAATGTCATGGCTGGTGCCCAGGATCCGACAAACCCCAACAAGTGCAACGATGACGCCGGCTAGAGCAGTTATACCAGACGGGGTAAAATGTCGCAGGACCAGGCACAGCCGTAGGTAGACAAGAATTGGCGGCGGAGTGGGGGTGCTGCATGAATACTTGACGTTTTGTCCTTTTTGAAACGACAATGTGGTTCATTATGGGCAAACACAGGGTTGTCTTTTGGCGGGGCAGGGCCTCCTCCAGCACTCAGCTCGCCACTCCCCACCTCCCACCTGGGCAAGCAAGCATCGTATCGTACCTTCTTCCTTGGCCGCTGGGAACCGATACCGCTCAACTCATGCCACACTGCGGGATGCGTCAGCCACATGGAGGGGTTGATGGGCAGGCCGGGTACGAGTACGATGACGTTTTGCCAGCTCACCCCACGGCTGTGGCGCAGCTGTGCGCAAGTAAAAGTAAGCAGCCCCCGTTGCCTTGGAATTGGAATTGGTCGCCGTGGCCTGCGCGTCCACCAACGCAACGCTCGCACTGGACAATGGTGCGCTGGGAAAATGGATGATGGGGTCGTGTCCGCACTGCATCGCAGGACCTGCCTCAGCATGCACATGCAAACCGACAGGCTTCCCAGCCAACTTTCCGCCTCGCATGCATCGTTGCCTGTCTCGCCCTCTGCCCAGTCAACACGCCGCATGATATTGACATTGCCATGTTGTAGTGCAGTCCGCCGCCGGAACCATCCATACCTGTATGTACGTACATATGAATGTCTGTACGTACGCCACCATCACAGCTCAACACACCAATTTATCACATTGTGCAAAGGGGGCGTCTGAGCTATAAACTCCTACAAAACTCTGGCCGCCTCCACCACCCAACAGCAGTTGCCGACGCCTCGGAATGGTCTTCTGGCCTGTCCAACGCCCGGAGTTGTGCCCCGTTACCCAGCCCAGCCAAGCCCGAGCATGTCGTTTCTGCAAAAGGCGCACTCCCAACTGGCAACACCCCCCCCCCTCCCCACTCATGCCCTGCCTATCCCAACCAACATCCCGACTTTGAATCCCCGGTGCACAGACCCGCCTCGACACATGTTTGACAGGGGAGTCCCCGGCTTATGCTTCCCAGCGGCTCCCTTTTTTTTTCCTCACTTTTTTTTCTTTTATAGCCATGTGGGGCACGTGGTCGCTTGTGAGTTTGAATGCTTCCTGGGAGAGGTCTTGTGGGGCTCTTCTACTCCGTGAGTTCCATGCAGGTCGACGACGTGCAACCTTGCTTGCCGGCTGCTAGCCACCCATTGGCTAGCCCTGCTTATGCCCGACAGATCCTGGTTCGCTTGCACTGCTGTAGCAAGACACAGAGACGGACCGCATGTTGGCAAAGTCGAGTTTAGTTCCAGATGAATCAGCGTCAGAGGCTGAAGCGTAGCTCACATTGAAAGCTGGTGCAATTGCTGCTGCTTGTATGATACAGGTGGTCGACGATGAGGCTAGTTTAGCAAGCCTTGCGGCAAGTCGTCGGCCCATGCACAATCCATTACGCATTCAATCTCATGCTGCGATATGTCTTCTTGGTACCATGTATTAAATACTTTAGTGCCACTAGCAAGTATTCCCTAGAACCCCAACCCCAGGTAGTCAACTCTCATAGGTTCCCCGTCCCCTGGCACGCTCATCTCATACAGCCAACCTTCTCTTTTGAGACTTTCAGTGTTTACCAAGTCTGGCCCATAATCCCGTGGGGTCTTCCTTATTTTGCCACCTAGTAGTATTACGCCGATGCGGTTGACGCCGCTTCCCAAGAAAACAAAATTCCCATCCCGTTGATGCTTGTGCCGTGTCATAAGTATGCAAATCCGTCCCAGATGCAGAACCCAAAAGTGCCATAACAAGTAAAAGTGAAAAGGTAAAGATATGCAGAATAAAGGAACATGATGTGATAATCGTAGTTGAGCAGACGCTTCCAAAAAAAAAATCGCTGACAGTAACGTTCGCCAATAAAGACACTCATAAATAATTCAAATACACTCCTCGGGTCATTCAGCATCTTCCTCTTCCTCCTCTTCATCCTCGTCCTCGTCGTCGTCGTCCTCATCAGCCTTGGGTGGCTCCCACGTCTCTTCAAGCTTGAGACCCTTGCCTTGAGGCTCGTGTGGCCGGTACGACGATCCCAGGAGAGACGAAACAGTTGACCGGTAATTGTTTAATTGAGGGTCCTCATCGAACTTGTCGGGCGTGTCATACAGGCCCATACCGACGAGAACCTCACCCTCTTCCTCGGGCTCATCCAGAGGTTCAAACGGCAGGGCGACCTCGGATAATGCTGGCTGCTGCTGAGCCTGGGAAAAGGCCTCGGGAGTTGGCGGCGTGGTATTGTTGAACCCCTGCATGATGAAAGAGTTCCAGTCGAGGCCCTGTGTGTTTGAAGCCTTGGTGTTTAAAGAGCCATGAAGTGCCGTCAAAGGCTCTTCGCTGGTGGCTTGGCTGTCGGTACCAGTGAAGACATGACCGACTCTATGAGAAGCATCCCACCCCTGAGACTGCACAAACTGTGAGTTTTCTGCTGCGGGAAACAAGGGTAATGGTGAAAAGGTGGATGAAGGAGAGGTATCGTTGGAGTAAGACGTCATCATTGGCGAAAAGTGAGCCGGGGCGCCATAGAAATCGTTCGCATCAGCAGCATACAGGCCCGGGGTGGAAAAGGGGAAGCTGGAGTGTTGCGGTTGGTAGAGTTGTTGCTGCGTTTGCTGTTGAAGGCAAGGCTGCTGAGGAAGCTGAAGCTGATATGAGGAAGGGTGCCAGCTCACAGGCCGTGTTGACTGCTTTCGAGCTGGAGCCGAGTTGACGTCGATATCTTGAGGGATGCAGAGATAATCCAACACCTGTTGTTGCCTGTGATCCGACCAAGCATCGCCGGCTATCATTGTTCGTCTCCGGTTCGACATGTTGGTGGATCTTGGACTATTGTTGGCACTGTTGGGTTTAGATATTCGCATACCCGTTAGTGACCGTTGCTGGCTTCCGGATCCCTTTGATAGTCGTCTGGCAGCCTGTCCAACGGCAACTTGGTTTGGTAGATCGTCGAGAAACACATCTTGCTGGTACAAGACTGGCAGTGCATCGGGAGTGTACCCGCCATATGCCGGGTGCATCATATTGGTGACGGTTGAGGTTGAGCCTCGGTGTATTGCTGGATGTGTCTCTGGTGAGAGTGATTTGATATCGACCAAGTAGACGAGACGAGTAGTAATTGTGTATCGGACGCAAGAATATTGGACGAGGTATGGGGAGACGGGGAGAGGACAGGAAGAGGAGAGGAATCTTGTCCAATATGTTTATATTTGAAGGTAGACATGGAGCTGAAAGACTGGTCAAGTGAAGGAGTATGGAGTCTTTTTAGATTATGTATTTTGACGTTCGGGGCGGGTGTGTCAACGTTCGAGGGGGTGTGGGATTTGGAGGGATCGAGCAAACGACAAGGGGGGCCCATCTTTGAGAAGGAAGGCTTTGAGGATAGCCCGAGCCCACTGCGCTGGTAGCTGGTGCGAGATCCAAACCCAGCACATGGATCATGGATCTAATGGTGG
This sequence comes from Keithomyces neogunnii, assembly GCA_020975405.1. Lineage (NCBI taxonomy): Eukaryota > Fungi > Ascomycota > Sordariomycetes > Hypocreales > Clavicipitaceae > Keithomyces > Keithomyces neogunnii. The sequence continues at coordinate 3,519,031 of JAIOWQ010000002.1, read as the reverse complement.
GCCAAGCAAGGCAATGGCTGATGCTATTGTAAACGACGGGTGCTGGGTTGCCTGGCTCGTTGTTTCTTGCTGGAGATGGGTTCGTCAAACATGCGGGTTGCATTTCGTTGTGGGCCCGCGCAAAGATCTAAAAGGGGGGTGAAGCCGGGCGCGCCATGCGAGCACCCCGTCCTGTTCTCCCCGGCTCGCTGTTCAAGGAGGACGCCAGCCGCCCTGGGCCAGGCTTGGCTTCGTCTCTTAGGGAAAAGGGCAAAAGAGTCGGACGGGGTGTGAGAACAATCCGAAGGAGCAGGGGTGAGCAAATGTAAGACTCCAGATGCGAGCTATGTGATCAACACCTGCGTCATACAAGCCAAAGGCGGAGGCTTGCAGGGATGCCTCATCAGATGGATTCCAGGATGGAAAAGCCAAAAAAGGGTGCCAATGCAAGAGGAAAGGCAAAGAAAATAAAGGGTTCCATGGTCCCGGGGGGGAAGGAGGGGGTGCGGCCGTTCCGAGAGACAATAGCGGCTCCAAGGGAGGGGTGAGCGCATGGATTGTGTTCAATGTTCTTGGTGCTCTCCAAAACTCCGCGCAATTGCTCAGAGACCCCACTCTTGTCGAGGATGCGGCGTCGCCACCAGCTACGCACCATGGCTTGGTTGGCGCTATCAAACCGAGGACTCCCTGTCTACCTAAGCACTCTGACTCCATCATGCGGTGCGCGGCACCGATGCATGTCTCTTTGCCAGTCCCTTCACTGTGGGGATGCCCGAGTTTTTCTCCTTGCTAGAGGTCTCGCATCCCTGGTCAAGATCCATATCTGTTCATCTTTTTTTTTTCCCCTGTCCAGATGTCTGTTTCGCCAACAGCATCAGGAGCTCTTTCAGAAAAGGACTCAAAGCGTCCTTGACGACCAAAAAGGGCCAACTGCTCACCTGCCTAGGCGAGCACAATCCATGGCAAAACAAACATGCAAAAGAATCCATGTTCCGCTGGTCCGTCGACTGACCGACAGATGCCAGCCAATCTGCTTGACACCCTCGCTGCCGCACCAAAGGACGGGGGCCATTGTTGCCGGGACCTACCTGCACTTGGGCCAGAGCCATTTCTCACAATAGTAGTCGTTGTATTAGACGTCTTGTCAGCCCAGCATTGCAGGCAAACTAGGGGCATGCAAAATGGTGACCGAGTTATGAGGACGGACCAGGATCAAGCCCGCCGGGTCTCAACCTGAACAACTGGAGCCTGGGGCCAGACGTTCCGTACGATATTGTATCGTATGTCCGTCCCAGGGCCAGGCTTGTGCCATTGGGAAGCCTCGCTGTCCGGGCACAAAAAGGCTGTATTACATGTGTACCTAAGTTTAGTCTGGGGAGTCCGTTTGGCCATGACATTTGTCGGCGCTTCCTCTTCCTGGTTGCAAGTACATCGGTCGGTCAAGGCACCCTAGCCATGAATGAGGGAGCCGTCTGAGTGAACGATCGAGAGCCTCACATTCGGTCGGCCTCTGCGACACAAAATGGACCAAGCCTCTCTCTCCATCATCAAGGCGTGACATTCACAATACGCAGGGTACCATTGAAACACCACCCTCCAACCAGCTGGTGGTAGCGTGCTTCTCTTGCAGCGCCCAAAGACATTCTGGAGCCCGGGCGGGAGTGACAGGGCCTTTTTTTTTTCTTTTTCCCTTTTTTTTTTGGTCCTTTCTCATTCTCTAGTCTAGGGAACGGGTCGTCCAAGGGGGGAACACCCAACAGTGGCGCTTGTGCAAAAGGAGGGGCGACGACCAGCGCATCTTGCCTGACTATGAACAGAGAGGTCTTGGACCAGAGAGACCGCACATACTATACAAGGTCCAGGAGTTCCGAAGCAGGTGGCACATATCAGTGCTCCACCATAAAAGTGTGCAGAATGCCCACCGGCTGAGGCTCACGGAAATCTTGTCTTGAAAGAACGGCTTGGAGACCCACAGCCACTAGTGTCGAGAGATTCGAGTTGGACGCCAGGGTGCGCAAGTTTCCTTCATGACCAGTGGATATCAGCCGAGTCCAGAGGGATGCAAGGGCGTGTATGTAACAGCTCCAGTTCCTTTGGTGCAACTTCTAAGACATCCTTTGAAATACCTTCGACCAAGAAAGAAGATTGTTTTTTTTTTTTGTTAGAGAAAAAGGAAGTCATGGTTGTCAGCCACTTGGACGCTTTGTGCACCATTGCAATGATATGCCAGTCCTCGGCTTGCAATGCCAGCGCTTGAGTTTTGACTGCCAGCGCGGAATTGATAGTTCCAGTTGATACATGCAATCCTTTACATGCCACCACACCTTCCTCCTTTCTCCATTTCACCCTTTGGCATGTTTCGGGAGATGACCATATACATAATAGGAGGACATTGCATGCAATCCTGCCCATTGTATAACCATGTATTGTAAGCTACAACAAGCTTACATGACACCATGATGGCACGTCTGCCATGGCCCATTCCAAGAATATGTATGACACAGGAAACGCTGGTCGTTCCAAGATGAAAGTGTGAGTGGTTATTGATTAGCTGCCTGGGGAAATTGGTACCAAAAAGTCAAGATAATACCGCCGACACAACAGGTGAAGGAAAATGGCCAAACACTGTTCCCTTCGGGTGCTAGCCACGAATTTGGCAAGAGACAACTGTCATGACCCAAAGCACCATGCTATTTATTAGCTTAGATGCTGGTCCAAGATAGGGCCACAGGTCGGAGGGTAATGGAAAGGCAACAGGAGCTGCAACGACGTGTCTGTGCATGAATTTGCTCTGGCTGCTATCCAGAGACTTCGTCCTTGGCGGGATCCTTCAACAACTCTGAAGTGCTTTCCATTCGCCGGATCCGTCAACCCTGTGCTTGGTTCCACCAAGCGGAGCGCCAGGCGACAGCATGTCCGTTCAGTTGCCAAGGTGGGAAGGCTTGTGGCGAGACGGGAAAAGCGGACTGGTCGTCCCGCTGGCTGAAAGGGACTTGATGGCCTGGAAGGGTCATTAGGTCCAGCAGACATTGTGAAATTTCAAGCACATGGTCATAAGTGCTCCGAACAGGGATTTGAAATACACTTTTGAGGATAACTTGGGTTTTCCGGTTGGCCCGCCTGGAGTTCCGAGTCGTGTCAATGTAACCGAGCATGTTGTGCTAGACAAGATTGTTAATTTTTTGTGGATTATCACAGCCGTTGATACATCACGAGCATCACAAATAATCACAAGGCAGCATGGGCTGAACCGGTTTTCTATGAGCCAAGACCATGCTTGTTCGCACTCGCCCCAAGTTGCAACGCAGCCAGTGTCAGAGTTTGTGGTGGACGAAAGGTTGCTTGTGCCAGCAGAGGGAGTGGCCGTCCCGACGAACTGGTGTCCATGTAGAGACGTAGAGGGGCAGGATGGCGTCTTTGTGGTCTTGGGGTCTGACTCTGGGCATGGCACCAAATCTGATGTCCCATTCCTTGTTGTTTGGAAGCCGCTGACCCAAAGAGGTTGACGGTCGACTACTAATGCATATTCTGATGTACGATATGTCTCTACGAGAGGCCACTCCAGCCTTGAGCAGGGCCTGGAGCCGTGGGGTGACCCATACCCAAGGCCAATAACGTGAGTTTCCGAAACAAGCTACGGGCGATTGATTACCGACTGGCAAGCACACACATCCAAATGCGTCTCCATAGGGGTGATGAAGCAGCCGCCACATTTGCAACGGATAGACATGACAAGCCATGTCCCATCTGTACCATTCATTTATCAGCACCGATCATCACCCTCACTGGGGGCCTCCGCCGCCTCGCCGGCCCGGAAAACTGCATCACTGATCAACGGGGACACAGAGACATTTTTTGAATTCGATCTGGAGGAGCCATCGTTGGCAGATGACATCGTGCTGTCAAACATGTTGGCACTAGGAACCCGGTCAGTACTGTCCATGTAGTCCAAGATGAATTATTTTGTCGAATGCAGTCCAATGCAAATTTGGAGAGTAATGACTGCCTCTGTGAGTGAAGCAAAGAAAGGCTGTGATGTCACCTGGACACTTTTGGATGGTACGCTGATTTTAGAACCCGGAGCTTCTGCTAGTAGGTTCAGTTGGTACATACAGAGTACGAGATGCATGCTTCCCGCTAGTAAACCGGTGGGCGGTGCCTTTGGATGGCGTGTGGCATTTGCGCAGACGTGTGCAAGCATTATAGCGGCGACATCTGTGGTGGGCCAGGCCAGGGAGCCAAATTGTCGAGACACATGATAGAGCCAGATGCGAGGATAGCATCGCGGGTCATGCCTCTTGGCTGTGCTGCAGGGGCGTCAGGGGCGTCGTCAGGGGCGTCAAGCCGCAAACTGAGTCGGCGAAACCGTAGGCACTTGTCTGCCTGGTAAGGATGAATGAATGCCTTGGTCGGTTTGGTCGTGAACCTGGTAGTGTCCACACTACTGAGGCATTGACGGAGCATGACGGACAGCCTTGGTTTGTTGAGGCGCACCTGCAAATAATGCATGGGTGACAGGATGGACATCAGTGAGATCGACCATGGCGGCGCTTGTAGATATGGTGGGAATGTAGAAGGCTCACGGTGCTGGTGAGTTTTGATTGTCAAGGATTGGCAGGAGTGACTTGGGTAACCTCGGTGATGAGGCGTGGTCACGGACGAGATTGCGTGGTTTGCATGGTGCTGTGCGAGCTGTACACCCGAGCACCCAGATACAATGCCTAGCACTGCGTATATAATGAATGTATGGGAAGGTGCACGTCCTTCTGGCCAGCTCAGGCGGCACAACGTACCAGTCCTTTTCCTTTGTGTTCGGGCGTTGTCCGTGTGGGATTGAGACTCCACTGGTGCTAAGAACAGGAGCAGGTAATAGCGCCGCCCGATTGTCAACTGAACGGTGGTTCCAAGCTGCGTGTGATAGTGCCCTGTCTAGGTCCAAGGGCCAGACACTCCCCGGGCGGTAATACTAACTCTGGGTGCGCTCCCTGGCCAAGTTTGGGCTTGCTGGGCTGTTTCCTCCGGTGCTATTGCTACTTTACCCAGTCGGCCAGCAGCGCCAGCCGCCGCCCTTGTCTGAATCTCCTCCTTGCCCTGACAACTCTGGTGTGGAATGTAATATGGAGTACTTAAGTACCTAAGTACTTAAGTAGGTACCTAAGTAGGTACGTACTTTTTATGGAGTATCGTACAGCAAGTTAGTGGGAGGCATCCATTACCAGGTACCTAGGTACTTACTTAGGTACGTACCTTACTGTTGGAGTTAGCTGCCTGGTGCCAGATAGTGCCATGTGCAGGCCGTAATACCAGAGTGCAGGGGCCTGGATCGGCATCGAATCCTCTCCAAAGTCGGGTCCAGTGTTGAATCGTGTGATATGACACTGGACCCAGAGCCCTGTCCTGGACCCCCCTCTGACAAGGCTTTACATTCCATTTCCTTTCTCCTGTTGTGCACAATCAACCAGACTCAGATACAGTGCTGTTGCTCCAGAACAGCATGCGGCAACGTCCACCGTCACGGCTAAGTAAGCCCGCAATGCCAACTGGCTTGCGTCGCGCCCCCGAGGCTGTGTCTAGTCTTGGTCTGCTTCAATGTTGGGCTTGGGCTTGGGCTTGGGCTTGGGCTGAAGTGTGTTCAGACTTTTTGACGGGGGTGGCAATGAAGCACAACGACTGTGGCCCCTCCTGGTTATGTTCACTTTGAAGGTCTGTGGTCATGATGAAGGTGCGCCAACCCACGGAGAGGACGGCATGATTGGGGCCGTGTGTCCGCCAGCTTGTCTCCCTCGGGGTTGGCATTGGTGGGGCCAGCGTCAATCTATAGCCAGGCTGTACCCGGCTCAGGCTTCAGGAGACAACTTTGGCAAGCAATAGTCTGATCCAGAGTCCGGAGTACGGAGTACGTCGCCGTAAGCAATGCATAAACTCGCGCGTCCATTTACATGCATGGCAGGTCCAACTCTGCGATTCGCTTGGGTGAAGGTGGCAGTCAGACGTGACCCATACCTCATTGCAGGTACGGGGCACTCCGTCTGGAATACTCTGCTCACATTTTCCCAAGTACACCAAGTATCCAGGTATATTATTGGGGAGACGCCTGGTCCTGCTCATTGAATTCGTCACCCACACTGGTCGTGGATGTTGGCAAGCAGGAAGGCGCGACGCAGGTTTCTGTCTCATGCCACCTCTCTCTCCAAAAGGCGTGCGTATATTACGGAGCACTGCTGCTCAGGCTAACGGCCACCTTCTGAAGCCCACGCCACCAACCAGCCTACTCGCTCCTCCCTCTCTTCTTCACATCATAACTGCTCTCCATCTCTGCTGTTGAGGCGTCACTCGAACCCATTCCCGTCATCTCCATGTGATTGGCCTTTCCCGCCCTGGCCCCCTTACAGTATTACACGTCCACACGCCCCCCCTCTTCCTCTTCCCCTTTCCACTGCAATGTCTTTTGCGACACCGTCCATCCTCTCGCTAAGCTAAACCAAGCCTTTTCAAGCCCTTGGGAGTCGCTCCAAGCGAACCCTTCAGGACGGATGGCGGACAACACGATATCCTCGAACACGGACAGTTTCAGTGCGAGCCTCGGCCGTCGGTCACACTCCACAGATCAGAGCTGGAATTAATTGCCCAAGTCGTAGGAGCGGAGCAATATCCCCGTCATCAAGCCAACCACGGCCCTGTACAGATCTCTACTATAGTATCTATAGTATGAGTCTCACCAGAGAGATTCATCAGGAAGGCAGGTGCTATGGTGCCTGACAAAAGCCTGCATATCTGGCAGGGTTGTTGAGTGCCCTCTTCTCACCATACCTCTTTGTCAATGCGTCGGAGCTGTTTAACTATTTCGGTCACGCACACAGGAATCTTCATGCCCCAAACCCAAGTGATCCCCAGGCGGCCACGACAAAGGGCTGCAAGTAGTTATGGAGTTTCCGTTTTGCCATTCCAGTTGAGGCTAAACGAACTACGAAACCTTGGGAACCAGGGGATCTATAAACCTCGCAAACCCGGCACGAAACTTAGGGCAATGTGTAACCCATATCCAGCCAAGAGGTTCAGGGTCTCAAGCACCAGCCAAGTATCCTGTATGCAAGAAACTGACAACCAACGTGCGCTGTGCTTGCACGGTTCATCGTCGTAATACATACGCCTTTGTACATGACGGCTGTCTGACGTAGCAACAAAAAAGAACTTCACCCTGTGCTTAGGATTCCTTCTCGTTGTAAATCCACACACAACGATCTCTCATGGCTCTGAACGAACTAGGGCCACTTGGTAGACGAAGGGGCGTCGTCCCAACGGCACCTTGAATTGAACACCTTGAATTGAACACAACAGGACAAGGTTGGTATCAATGCTCAAGCTCCTCGACGGACCAGTTGCTGTTTTCCTTCGCGTGCTCGTCACTGGTGTCATGTCGATCAATCAGTCCCTGCCTGATTTACTTGCGATATGAAGCTGATATGAAGCGGTAACTGATCTAATACTACCCATACGTAGTGTTTCGTCAACATAGAGATCCCACACAACGGTATGTTGGGTGACTTGCGAAGGCCATCAGTGTCCCTGTTAGTACTCCGTATTGACAATGGAGTTGAGTCATGGGCTGGGCAGAGAAATTTTGGCTCGGCGGCACTTCGCAACAAAAGTCGTCCAGTCACGCGGGCAGGGCACTCTCGGCGCATGTGGACGCTGGTTTGCCAGACTTGTGGGAAGGCCAGACAAGGGTTCGCAGCCTTTGTCAGAGGGCAGTGCATGCCCAAGTTCTCCGATAGCATTGACGGGATTATCACCAAACACGCTCAGTCGTCGACCAATACACTACTAGTCTCATGATACTACTAGTGTGGACAAGGACATTCACTCATGGTGACAAATGGTAAAGCGATTGGGCGACAAGCAAGCGCTTTCTGTATGACAAGGGAAGAAGCTCTACAATATCACGATGCAGGTTGGGCCGGTTGTGGCAAACAACAAAGGCCTTGGCAAGGGGCGAGCAATTGAGGTGGCTCCCATGGCACCACCAGCTTGTTTAGGGCACTGTTGATCGCTCAGAAATGACATGGTACGTCCTCCCTGTGTCCACGCCCAGTAGGACAGAATCAATCTTGGACAGCTAACACGCCAGCCACACAGCTAACAGTCCACACCTGACTGAAATGATGTCCGTGATCAATGTACATGTGTGCATCTGGAAAGAAGAAGAAACTGTCATGCGATGTAAGACCCTCTTCATGAAGACAGAGTCAGCATACAGGACCACATGCAGACGATATGAGAGCGAGGCGTCTAGATTCTGTGCTCATTAGCGACAGACATGTTACGTGTGGTTTCCTCAAGCAAAATTGCGCGCATGATTCATGTTGTCCAGCTCAAACAAATACCAAGGCAGTCCCTGACTTGAGACTGGTCGTTGCCAACAAAGTATGTACGCCCCCAAGATGCTTGGGCAAAACTGCGTGCATCCAAGACAGCTGGAGGAGCCGTCAGGAGTATTGCGGGCTGATCTCGACGACAAGTCATCACCAAGCTTCATTGTCGGATGGGACTCTGGGTATTATTTGTAAGTTGGGTCGAGCCGAAAAGGTGAGTTTGTCCCCACCACCCTGTTCTAAATTCATAGACAGGCCGCACAAGCCACACAGCCTGGCGGCTCAAGGAAGCCTCGAAAGGGAAACCGAACTTTCTTAGTTACACTCCTGTGCGTCCGTCCGTCACTCCCCCACTCCACAATTGTCTTCCACGGCGGCTGGGTGGAAGTGGTGCTATTCTTGTTTGGAAGAGGTAGGTACAAGACATGGTGCTCCATCTTGATATTGGGGATGCCTGCGCTTTCGCGCGTTTTGCTCAAACTAAACTTTGCAGCATTACTATATCCCGTGTAGCAAGGCGCCCGGGCTAATGGCTCTTACACCGTGTGTACTTGCGGAGCACACATCACCTTCGCAAAAGCTTTGCCCAAGTTTTCAGCCATGGATGTACTCTTTATTTTCCAAGGTTATATAGCCTCATAGGCAGCCGACCGATTTAAGCTCCTAGGTGTGCCCAGGAACTACAGATTTCTTCCCAACTTGACCTTTGGAAAAAGAAGGTTTCCTTCGTTTTGCCTGTGCTGCCATGCTATGTTGTATGAGGACATTCCTTTTTTTTTTTTTTTCTTCTTCTAAATCTCCGCCCCCACTCTTCCCAAGTACAGGCGGCACAGCTGACAGAAACCACGCTACCTTGTCAGGGATGCATTCATTCTCTCATTCTTACTGAAGAGCGGAAGAGCATGCATAGGCGCCAACAATTTGGGCAAAATTGGCAAGCCTCACCAACAGCCCCCTTGTCTCCGCACAAGCACCTGGCTTTGAGTGCTCCTTTCCACAACGAGGCAACGTGCTACCTCCAGCACTCTTAGCGCATACTCGGGTAGGGGTAAAGTAACCAGGTCCAAGGCATGCCGCCGGCTCTTTTGAGACGTTGTTAGGCACACCACAGAGCAGCCGTCCCTGTCCTTCAGGGAACATCAGCTGCCACACCCGCTGCAACCGCCTGGACAACGAGACTCGTCGTGTCTGGTACATACATATTACAGTCACCTGTAACGGGTCCACTACCGGCATGCCGGCAAGGCAACGTGGTTGTTTGACCATCTTGTCACGCGCTAAATACTTGGACTGTGGCTTACTTACCGCCTTGATCGTGGAACGACTCGTGTTCCTCGTTAACATCTGGAGATGATCAAGTCGCCAAGACCTAGACGTAATCACACTGGACTGCCCGCGGCTGCAGCTCCCAGCCCAGAGTAATCCGGAGCTTCCTAGCCACGTCGACTTTCTTGCTCGTGTTGGCCAATCTCCCTGGCTCCCGCCAACAGCTGCGGCACAGCCCTCCCACCCTTCAAGACGACGTTTTGTTCGAGCGGCGGGCGGTCTGGAGGTCTGGGGACTGAATGATGGACTGTGTTGCTACCAGACACCATCCAAAATGTACCGAGAGTGGCTCGCTTTGACAAGAGTTTCGGTATTAATGTACTAAACAATACTTGCTGTGCTGGAGGTGCTGCATGTGGGGAATAGCGAGGCGTGGTTTTCTGCTCAGGTCTCAAAGGCGCAACATTGCCCGAACCAATTACAATGGCGTCAATGTGCACCCGCACCGACAAGATGGCAAGCAAGGACTTGATGCTGTACATAATCTTGTGGCGGGGACAAGGGGTGCATCCCTTCTCCAGACTGTGGTGGCCCTAGATCCTGGTTGCTGAAACACTCCTCCCCAGGGTAACTCAGTATGGCCTGGTGCTCACAGAGGGCTGATGTCACATTCCCACGGCAATACCACCTACCTATGTTGTATGCCAACACCTGGGCTGGCTTAGAGATGGCTTCTTCCCAGGCAGCAACACGTCATCGAGTTTTGACCGAGGCTGGCAAACTGCGAGCTGTCAGGCCGCTTCACAGGGGCTGGGAACATGCGTTTACCAACTATCTTGAGACGTGTCTGGCGAGGAAGTCAATGACACACTTCTGTCAGCAACGGGGTACTTGATGTGTCCATGCAACCATGTCCCTGATTTGACCATGTTTCCTTTTTGCCCGTCACCAACTCCTCCAGCTCATGGAGTGCGTCAAAGAAACTAGGCCGCTCGACTCTGCGGCTGACTAGTCTTGCAACACTCGATTGGCTAATGAGAGATATTCCATGGATGCTAGGTATCTGCATTCCGCAGCAACTTGATTAATGCTTCTCTGTCTCAAAATGGCCCTTTTCTTTTTCCTCGTCTCCTCCTTGACAACTTCTTGGAGCGTCTCTAGGGTGTACAAATATGTACTGCTCAGTTGTTCTCAGGTTTTGCCCCGAATTGCCTCGTCTGCTCAAGCAAGCTCCCGTCAAGGCACTAGGTGCTTTTTGTTGTCTCAATACTCCTAAAGCCGCCAAATTGTGCGACATCTACTAGGCAGCGGGATGCCACTGGCCCTTTTGAACCAAGTCTGGCATTGTCCCTTTGACTGATTGATGATGGAGCCGGGGCTAATCACAAACCCAACATCTCCCGATATTAGATTGCCGCAAGGGCTATGGCAAGTCCTTCGAAGCCTTCCCTCTGAACCTTCGATGTCGCTAGCTTTACTGCAAAGGATGCGGCGGTGCTCACATTACTGCTCGACAATGGCCAGTTGTTGCGTACCAAACCAAGGAGCATTCCAGCAATGAATGTATCACCTGCACCGACGGGACTGTGAAGTCGAGGCCAAGTACGCACTTGTAGTCAGCATTGGTGTCATGGCCCAAGATCAACGGGCCTCGAGAAAAACAAAACCAGGCTGCCGGATGGGGGAGACGTCGATCTGGCGCCCGAGAATTTTCTACAAAGCCTGGCTGACATTGCATGGCCTGGAACGGACTGGATGCAAACTTACTCTACGACTGTTATTTGGTCGGTCTCGCTCCTGGCAGGACAGTGAAGACAGGCTCCGGCTCCCTGAGACAAGACAGTTGCCCCGTCTGCGCCCCAGGTGCAGAGCCCAAGTGATCTGTTTGTGCCATCTCAGCCGGGAAACAAGAAGAGACGAGGCAGCTGCAAGGGCCGTCCTTACCCTTGGCGACGGCGTTCATTTGTGAGGCAAGCTTCGGCAGACTTGTATCCTCGGCTCTGCATTACATCATGTCTTGGTGAGCAGCCATGAAGAATAAAGTGAAAGGAGGGAGTGGTGACGAGCAAGGGGCATCCGGGCGTAAGTGAATAATAGCAAGCAGGCAGGCAGTCCTCACCTCTGCCCAGGTTCGGGAATAGAAGACCACGTCCGCTTCCAACGCAAGCTGCGGCAATCCGTCCCTTCCCGGTCTCTCGACTTCGACGCTTACATTGGCGTTGGGCAGCCTGTGTCGCAGCAGACGTATGCATGCAATTGTTGTCTCTGGGATACGGCCCTGTGCTCCGTGCAGAAGAGCAAGCAGTTCATCAGTTGACAAGCACGTACAAACAAGCCATGCAGACGAGGGAAGACGGGCCACGACGCGCCCGCCGTATCCCCCCCTCTCTCTATCTCTGTCTCCATAGTCAAGTGTCTTGTAGAAGGAGTTGCCAAATACTGACCTCGAAATGCCACCACGACGGATCCTGGGCGTCGAATCCGTCCAGTATCGCCGCAAACTCGTCGCGCGTCATTTCTGGCAACTCGTTATAATTCACAATGGTCCGGCTACCGCTCTCCTTGCTCCTGAGTATGTAGCTGCTTGCGGCCTCTGTATGGTGGCGCCTGAATATACAATGCTCAAAGTTGATGCTGGTGTCCTTGCCAAAGGACGACATGATCCTTTTGGTGCTCGGGGCATCCCGGTGCGGCAGACAGCATACCATGTGCAGTCGCACGTTGTCTTTTTCTGTGATGAACTGCTGGAGCACTTGGAGGGAGTTGGGGCAATTGCCCCCCCGTCGTATCTCGAGATTCGTTGCGCGAAGCTTGGCATCTTCCTCGGGGAAGTGAGGCACGCTAGATGAGGGGAAGGGGACGGATAAGCAGCGCGTTTTTGCGTAGAATGCGAGGCGACTTGCCTGAGGATTGTGTCAAGGTAGCACGCTCCCACGAGAACGAGGTGCTTCATCTCGTCTGACGCGGGGCGAAAGGGTCGCTTTACATGCGATGTCGTGGTCAAGGTGACTGAAGCGGCGTTATTACGAAGGACTTGTCACTTGAGCATGCTGCATGGTCTGTCCCGCTCCATGGTTTTGCCGATGTGCTTGATTGCATCTTGACCACGGAAAAGTAAATGCAATTTTGGACTGGCATGATTTGTTTGCGCTTGGTCAAGACGTCTTGATTGCCACAGAGTGATGGTGCAGCCAAAATGCGTCATATGGATGCTAGAATCGTGCTGAGCATGGCAAGTTGTTGCATGGCGGATACCCTAGACTAGCTAACCATTTCCTTTCCAATGTCAAAGGTCCTACCCTATATGCGTGTGGGCAAATGGCCAATATTTCCTCATGGCAATATTTTGCTTCGCGGAATCATGCATCAATACAACCAGTGCTGGCGGACTTGTTCGCATGTCAAGTTGCCTCGCTGTACATTGCAATCTCGCTCCTGCCAATACTGGTACGCACATCTCTCCATTTCCGCTTCGGCGCTTTAGTCAAAGCCCTTTGCCATAATAAACAGACTCATTCAATGTCACACTGCATCAAGGCCGTGTCATCGTGACTGCCCTCTCCCACGAATGGAACACGCCCCGAGACATTCGCCGTGCCGCCGGACCACAATAATTCCGCGCCACTGCCAGTGTCGAGGCATTCTCTCATGCCATGTCATGAGCATGCAGTCAACTTTTCGGCCTACAATCTCACGCGCTTCAAGTGGAAGAGTCTTGTTAGTGAATCCTCGTCTGAGCTTCAGCTGGCTGGCTATGGCTCTTCTGGATCCCTCCTCCGCGTATTCATCCTGTAGATTCATCCAACGTACCTGGTGATGAACTGAGATGAACATGGGCCAAGTGCCGATCCAGACAGAAACAAGACTAGCATTGAGACCAGCCCTCCGTCGTCTTGGTTGTACGAAGCGCTGCATGCCTTGCAATGTAACACCGCCATCTCCAGTAGCTTCTCAGCGACCCATATTGATCTTCCCAGACCTGCTGACGTACCCAGCCTCGCCTGCCCCCGTCGGCTTGGTGCTAGCCAAGGAGGCAACGTGCATTGCAAAAAGCAACTGTCGCCATGAGACAGGACTGTGATATTTTGTCTTATGCATCCCCCAGACACTGTTGCACGGCCGCTACACCACAAGTCAGCAAAGCGGCCAAAACACAACTTCTCTGCACACTGCTGGTTTGTATTCCGTTATAAAAATAACCTTGATGTCCATGGCGCAACTGATTGAGTTTGTCACCCGTCTGGGGTTGATAACAACAGTCGTATCATTACTCGTCAGTGCCCCATCATGCTCTATTCAGCCCTCGATGCATTCAATACTTACCGAAAATAGGCCGTTGTCTATATCTCATGTTTCTGGATATACAACCTGTGCTTGCATCCTCTAAGCAAATATCCTGGACCATGGTTCTCCGCTGTATCTCGCATCCCGCACGTGCGGTCTCTGCTCCAGGGAAGACACCATGAGACTGTGCTTCGTCTACACAAGAAATACGGGCCAGTTGTGCGTATTGCACCCAATGAGCTTGCCTTTAGCGATGCTGTGGCCTGGAAAGACATCATGGGCCACAGGAATAATGCCGATGAGTTTGCCAAGTACCGTGTTATATTTCGACCAGGTAGATCCGCCTTGATCCCAACAGACATCATATACTCGGGCCGAGAAGAACATGCAGCATTGCGACGGCAGCTATCCCATGGATTCTCCGACAAATCCATGCGGGCACAAGAACCTCGCATCGTGCAGTTCGTTGACCTCCTCATCAAACGACTACACCAGAATAGCCAGGATGGAAGGGTTCCGGTGCGTATGGACTCATGGTACAATTTTACCACCTTTGACATAATCGGTGATTTGGCTTTTGGCGACTGCTTCCGCTGTCTTGAGAATTCCGAATACCACGAGTGGATCAAGTGCAACTTTGAGTTGAGTCGTTTGGGAGTATATTTCCAGGTTGAAGATTATTACCCAATGTTGGAGCGCATCGTGACCCGAATCCTGCCCAACAAGGCGCTAGAGAAGCGAGAGCTCCACGAAAAGATGAACAGGGCCAAGCTACAACAGAGGATCGACGCTGGTCCTCGGGAGGACCTTATAGAAGGCATACTGAAGAAGAAGGATGAGTGGGCCCTGTCGATGGAGCAGCTGGAGTCCAATAGCACCTTGCTTGTTATTGCAGGATCAGAAACGACGGCCAGTGTTCTTTCTGGAGTCACATACCTGCTCACGGCCAATCCTCATACACTTGAGCGCCTGACACGTGAAGTTCGGTCGACATTTACTGCTCAAGATGAAATAACCATCGAATCCGCAGGTCAACTGCAGTACATGCTGGCTTGCTTGAGCGAGACGCTCCGAATGTACCCGCCTGTACCGGTTGGTCTCCCAAGAGTCGCCCCTAAGGAAGGTGGAATGGTTGCGGGACATTTCGTGCCCAAAGATGTGAGTCAACCATTTCCTTCCATGGGCAATGAAAAGTAAGGCAACTTTTTCAAGGCATACGCTTACCCTTCACGCAGACAGTGGTTGGCGTCCATCAATGGGCGGCGTACCATCTGGAGAAGAATTTTGCAGACCCTTTTTCTTTCCACCCCGAGCGTTTTTTGGGTGACCCGAGATTCGACAATGATAACAGGGATGTTTTGCAGCCATTCCATCTTGGGCCACGAAACTGTATTGGCAGGAAGTAAGTAGTAGGCTCGGCCCCCTTTCTTCCCTTGTGTGTGCCTGTTTGGGCGAAGCCATTGTCCATCCCATCGCTTTCAATCTTGTTACAAACAGAACCATGTACCTCTCCGCAGGGCGTATGATATGGGAATGGGAATTCGCTAACCGAAGCTGCAGCTTGGCATATGCTGAAATGCGATTGATTCTGGCTCGGGTAGTCTTCAACTTTGACATGAAGCTTGCGGCTGAGAGTTCGGAATGGCTAGACCAGAAATCTTATACCCTATGGGAGAAGAACCCCTTGTTGGTGTATCTGACCCCTCGAGCAGATGGAGAGAAGCTAGCCCTGTGAAGGGGAGCATAATGACGCACACGTCGTTGGGCGCAAAGCTGGCTCATGTAGTGATTTACGAGGGCACCAACGTCCCACCGACCTGCTTCACCAACCGTCAGCAGCTTAGTTTGTTGTACACAGGACTGAATTGGCTCGCTGGATTGGAAAATTCCGTCTTGCGCTGTGTCCTGCAATGTGGTCTTGGCATATTGGTCGATGGCAGCAGTGTCGTGCTTGCTATGGAGCTCAACTCCATGACCAGTCTCGGAATCGGAATGAATGGGAGGTTGAAAGGTGGCCGTCGCACATGGTGCATGCAAGACCACGGTGCACGAGTCTCTCTTGCCAAGGAGATTCTAGCATGGCATTGTAACGTTTTGGGGCTCCCGAGTTTGACTTCTGGCTTTGCGCCTGACATTTTCAGTCCGAGGCTTCATTCAACGTTCTCCAAGGGAAGGATCGCCCATGGTGCTTGCCAATTTGCCAATTTGCCATTTGGGCATCAATTGATCAATTGCCAGGTGCTTTTATTATTGTCCACCCAGTCGAATGCAATGGTGAATTTACTTGTCGTACATATTGTCACGTTGTAGTTGCATTCCGTTGTAGACTGACGGATGACATGGCATTTGGCCGCGTGCAAATGTAAACACAAGCTTACGTTTATAGTACCACGACTGCGGCGGGCAATCAGGGGCAACATGTAAGTGCTGTTTGCATCTTCAGCAAAATATCCGACCGCGGCTAAGCAATCAACCATCAAGAAGTCGCAGGAGCGGCCTGCAAGCCTCTGTGGATCCTGGCATTTCCGTCGATCCACGATTGACGACCTAGATCCGCTTCTGCCGAAGGAAGCGTTGCGTCGTGCCCCATTTTCATTAGTGCCGTCAGTGGCAGCCCAGATCCGTTTCGTTTCGTCACTCTTGTCACTTGTGGCATGGGCCAGATCTTATGAGCTCCTTCTCCAGAGACGAGCTTGGCCTGTCCCGCTATCCTTGCTTCACCACGTCGGCATTCATATAACTCGCGACCATAGACCACGCCATCATATATTATTGTCGGCGACACTCACGAACCAGACTGACAAAGTCGCTGTCCTGGATCTAGCTCTACGAAGCTCACCTGCGCCTCGCCGGGAGTTGGAGGACGATTAACCCCCACCATCTCGAGATAGTGACTGCGCCCCGCCCTGGCACCATCCTGTGCAGCTCGAGGGGATTTGCGCAGCTTTGCGACCAAGTTGTGATGAAGGGCGGTAACGTTGACGGCGACCAAAAGGTTGCACCGGCAACCACGAAGCATTTAGCATTTGCCGAACCTGAAAAGCCAACAGAGGGATCTGTGGGCGACAGTGATGAGGATACCAAGTCACTAGAGGTACGCGTTTCTCGTTGCAATTGAATGACAGTGCCTGGCTGCGACACGGAGCTAACACAAGGGGCGCTACTCATCTCAGGTGACGTTCGATCCTTCCAACCCGTATCGTCGGAAGAGCTCTCTCGTAGCGTCAGAAGCAGTGTTGCCAAATGCGCAGCCTGTCAGTACCCGGCGTGACCAATGCCTTGTCCATCAATTTCTGGATAGTCAGCGTCGGGTTAACGCCGCAAGCGATAGTTTCAGTCGCAAAAAATACCATGCGCATCCCATATATTCCAGTCCTGACGAGCGCGACGAGGACACTTTTGACATAGCTGGAGAAGAGGACCGAGACAAGCTTGTTGAGCCAAAGCACAAGCCAAGACGAGCATCGCGTGTCATGGTAGATCCTTCCAGCCTCGAGGCGGGTCAGGTTGGACAGGCGGATCAAGAAGCCTGGACTCATGAGATGTGCAAGAGCCCTTCACAGCTGGACTTGAAACAACCCGACGAGATTCACAGCCGAATGCTTACCAAGAAGCAGTTAAGCGACATGGCATGGGGTGTTCGAGAACTGAGTAGAAGGCTGAGCAGCATGCGAATCCGTTTCCGAGTCAAGACAATTTTCCTTTTAACCAAGGTTTACGACCAAGACTTAATTCCAAAGACAAGGGAGTTGACAAAATGGCTATTGCACAGTGAAAGAGACGTTGCATACGTTGTATATGTACAAGACAGCTTGAAGACGAACAAGAAGTTCGACGTGGCCGAAATTCTAGATGAGGCTGCCAAGAGCTATTCCACAGATGACGGTATAGACTTTGCTACGGCAAGGGAGAGATTGGAACACCGTCTCCGATACTGGGATGAGGGAATGTGCAAATCGCGGCCGCACATGTTTGATTTCGTCATCACACTTGGGGGTGACGGCACGGTCCTGTACGCCAGCTGGCTATTCCAGCGCATTGTGCCCCCTGTTTTGAGTTTCGCCCTCGGCAGCTTGGGATTCCTGACCAAATTTGATTTCACCGAACACAAACGAATCCTGACATCGGCGTTTGATAAGGGCGTCACTGTTAGTCTACGGCTGCGCTTCGAGAGCACGGTGATGCGAAGCATCAGACGCAAATATTCTGCTGAAGAGAAAGGGTCAGGTGAAGAAGATGATGATCTTCACAGACGAAGGGACTTGGTTGAGGAGTTGATAGGCGAAGAAAAGGAAGATCAACACACACATCGACCAGATGGTACCTTTGAAATCCTCAATGAAGTCGTGGTGGACCGTGGGCCAAACCCAAGTGAGTACCGTTCTCGTCATTTGCAGTGGCACCAGGCTTGCTCTAACCGATCGACTTAGCCATGTCATACACTGAGGTGTTTGGGGACGACGAGCATTTCACTTCGATTCTTGCTGACGGAGTCTGTGTCTCGACACCAACAGGGTCCACGGCGTATAATCTCGCAGCAGGTGGCTCGCTCTGTCACCCAGAAAACCCCGTCATGCTGGTAACTTCGATTTGTGCACATACGCTGTCATTCAGGCCCATAATTTTACCAGACACCATTGTCCTCCGTGTTGGCGTGCCCTACAACGCCCGAACAGCATCATGGGCGAGCTTCGACGGTCGCGAGAGGGTGGAGCTAAAGCCGGGTGACTATGTAACTATCAGCGCGAGTCGGTTCCCCTTTGCGTCTGTGCAGACGGAGGGTCGGCGAAGCGAGGATTGGGTGAATAGTATCAGCGGCAAGTTGGGGTGGAACACGAGGCAGAAGCAGAAAGAATTCAAGAAGTGGGAGTAAATGGGTAGGTATATCGGCTGATGCCAATGTTCTGTCAACGGCGTGATGAATATAATGCTTCGAGATGGCCTATGAGGATATCTTGAAGCTTGGAAACATAGGTGTCGACCAACATTGCTCGTGCATGTCGGACGATGTTATTATTTCGCATCAGCAAGTTGGCGTTGATTCGCTATGTGCTGCTTGAGGGTCAGTCAGCCTTGCGAGCGGTGGCGCAACTGACAGGGGTTCTGTCTGACAAGGGGCCACCACGGCACATTTTCATCTGATGTCAACAGCCTGCTCCCCCCCCCCTTGCTCCAAACAGCGTCGACACATTCTTCGCGCATCGCTCCCGCAAAAGGAGCAGCAGACTTGACCACAATGGCCGACTTGCCCCCGGACCTGTTCGACCAGGTAACCATCATCTCCCTCCTGGCCACCGTCGCCATCGTGCTGGCCGCCTACCTCACATCCAAATCCGTCCTGCCAGCATCAACTTCCTCCACCCTCCGCTTCCTGTTCATCTGGCACCTCGCCGACGCGCTGTGCCACTTCATCCTAGAGGGCAGCTTTCTCTACCACTGCTTCTTTTCATACATTACGCCCAGTGCCGAGGCAGACATTGCCAGCTTGTTTCCCACGCCGTTCAATTTCTTGGGGTGGGAGAACCAGAGGATATATGGCCCGCAGAGCGGCGGAGATAATCCCTTGGCGCAGCTGTGGATGGTGTACGCGCGGGCTGATAAGAGATGGGCGGGCGTCGACCTTGTATGTCTGGACCGGTCTAACGGGACTCCGTATCAATTGAGGATGCTGACTGGTGCTGTTTGGTCCAGGGCGTCGTCAGTCTTGAGCTTCTGACTGTCTTCTTTGCGGGGCCCCTTGCCTTGTACATTTGCTATTTAATTAGCAAGGGGAGCCCCAATGTCAACTTTTGGATGACTATTCTTGCGACGGCTGAACTTTATGGAGGTGCGTGCCGCGTGCCGCCCAAGCGCTTGGACGTTTCGCTAATGGAAATAGGATTCATGACCTTTTGCCCCGAGTGGCTCACTGGCAATGTCAACCTGGACGGTAGCAACTTCATGTACATGTGGGTATACCTCGTCTTCTTCAACGGTCTCTGGGTCGTCATTCCTTTCTATGCGATTTGGTACTCGTACGGCCAGATCTCGAGTGCATTTGCGGCCCAAGCCGTCAAAAAGAATACCTAGCGAACCTTCTGAAATGGGTGAGATTTGTGTTGGACCGTAACAATCCAGAGCCGATTGGGGGGCCAATAATCGTTCTCACGACGACATGAGTCAAGGCACATATTCTATAGTAATTGCGACAACACCATGACAATCTGCTAAGTAATATCGTTTGAATTGCATTTATCTAGGGGGTATAGACGTGCACATCATTCCTCTCATTCCTCAACCAAAGTCCTGACCCTTGTTGCATTCTTCCGTATCCCGCAACCAATTTAAATCTGCTGCTTGTGAGCCTCGGCCTTGGCGTCGTGCTTGTGCTCGTCAACCTTGTCACCAAGAGCGTCCTTAGCAGCAGAGGCACTGTCATATTTGTTAGTATGTATACGAAATCAACATAGTCAACTTGATTGTGAGTCAACGCACCGGGTGCCGAGGGTAGCGTCGGAGTCTTTGGCAACTTGCTTGTTGGTCTCCTTTGAAGCTCCGCTGGTAGCCTGCTTGACAGACTCGGAGACGTAGTTAACACCTTGCTTGAGAGAATCCATTGTGAAGTTGTAGTAATTTGATTGAAAGTTGGAAAGAGTTGTTATTTCAAGAAGTGGAGTGGTTGGTAGAAGTTGAGATGAGAAGAGGAAAGGAATGATGAGGAAGGGCCGTTGAAAGGGCCTTTATATACAGCTTCGTCATTCTGACGAGACCATAGTGCTTCTTCCCATTTTACACGAAAATGGTCAATGTAGATGTATTGCGTCATGGATATTTTGAGATCCGTCTTGCCACAGCATTGCTGAAGGAAGCCAGTGCGTCGGAGGACAAGCTCCGCGGGACGAGATTGGCTCAGATCGGAAGTAGCTATCCATCCTCTCCTTCCAATTATGGCGGGTACCCATCTGGTTGGATAAAACCAAGTATTTTGTGGCAGTTGCACAAGGGCCTTGCGTGTTGGCAAATGAGAGCCTCTGGGCACCTGCGTCCATTGGCGATGTGGCTTGCGCAACCAATGACGTCAATATGAGCGTGGCTCACGTCCTGCATTCGCCAACTTTTGGGCTGCCAACAAACAGTCGTCATAGTAGGCCGATCTTGTGGGCACGCGCCACTTTGCTCTCATGTTTTTGAACAGATGACGGAGCACTTTTTTACTACAAGATGCGGCACATTGTCCAAGTGCCTAGGTAACTACCGACCTATATAAAGTACCTAGGTACCTCAGGTATTCAGCCACGGCTTGGGAAAGGCCGTTTACAATGACGGCATGGCATGTGAATTGGCAAGGCACAATGGGTCATTGCCGTTGCCAGATTGTGCTGTGGAAAGAGCAACCAAGTAGTTCATTGGCTGCCCTTTTTGCCGGATTTCTATCTACGTCTCTGACCCTGCCCCTTGCGTGTTCCTTTTGGTGCCTTGCAAACTCTGAGTAAGAGCCTCAAGCAAACGAGATCACATGATATCGGGCGCACGATTGAGTAAATGACTTGCATGCAGGTTTGCTTACTTTTCGTCATGGGGGCGCCAACGACTCGTTTGGGGAAACCACCAACGGCTGGGGAGCGACACTCTTTGCTTTGACCAAGCAAGTACCTATGTACTTATTAGTGGGACATGGATGACATGCCGTCCCTCCACAGTGAGTTGCTCTACAGCGAGTTGCTCTGGCTTACGATAGAGTTATGCTTACTCCAACTAGGGACGGAGGTATCCGGATTGAGACGCCTAAAGCTGCAAGTCTGAAATCACTCGGTCTTGTGGCGTAGGCTGTTTGAGCATGTTCATCAACAGCTTCTGCCAGACGACATGCCTCTTACACACAAGACTGCATTGCATGGCTGTCGCATAACAGGAACCGCCACCGGGTTTGAGATTTGAGAAGAATGTGCAATCGCCCCCCAAAGTGTCACGGCCACCTCTGTTTAGTCGAATGCCATTGCCTCCCGCGATTTCGTCGTCCCGGGAGCTATTGGTCTTCTCTCCGCGTTTCAGCGATGCTTCACGGCTCGGGGCTGGGACAGAATGTATGGGCGTGGCTCGTGTGGAAGCAGACAATTCAATGCGAGTCGCGCTAGTCTTCCGGGTTGAAGCTCGGGAGGACATGAGTTATCCGACGAGACGATACGACATACACGTTCGAAGCATGACCTAAAGAGCTTTGACCAAAGCGGGACAGTCAAGACCCTGCATACGAGACGGCGCTGGGAAGTTTGAACCAAAGTCTGATGAGGCAAGCCATAGATGTCCGTTTTATGCTCTTACTCGTCATGGAAACTCGACAAACAGGCAGGTGCAATGGAGGCTCGATACCAGCACCAAAGGATGGTTAAATCATCAACTACCCTAGATAGGTAGTGACGCCGACAAGATTGGACGCGGAGGACGCCTGGCTCGTTGGGGCGTCGTGATGAATCTCTCTTCATCCATGGGGCAAGTTGCAACATTCACCAAGCCGTTTTCCTCTTCTTGGCTTTGTTTCTCCCAGCCCCGAGTGTGTGGCATGCACCGAAGCCTGCGACACTGGAGGAAGCTCAACCAGTCAATGTTCAGAAACGGGTCATGTCTTTCCAGGATCCGACCTGCGGAACGGAGATAAAGGCATGGCCAATATGGGCGTCTTGGAAGTCGAAAAACCACCGACTCTTTCCCTCGAATGCATCTCTTTCCTGTTTCAAGAGTTCTGACAGCTCCGAGTCGAGGAGGCCATGAAGCTATTCCGGATCCGGTGTAGCGTGGGCTTAGTGTGAAC
Organism: Keithomyces neogunnii; assembly: GCA_020975405.1. Taxonomy (NCBI): domain Eukaryota; kingdom Fungi; phylum Ascomycota; class Sordariomycetes; order Hypocreales; family Clavicipitaceae; genus Keithomyces; species Keithomyces neogunnii. The sequence continues at coordinate 3,496,342 of JAIOWQ010000002.1, read as the reverse complement.
TTCACCACCCAGATTCGAAACTCATCCGTGTTGCATGACTGCTTCAACATCGAACCCCAGAAACGCCACGCACTGTGTTTTTCCTGAATAGTTTCAGGAACCAGCCTTGCACATAGTTGCGGCAATCTGGCTGCCCGTCTTGGCCACGGCTGGTAAGTGTGCGGAGAGTTTGTGAGAACTGACTTGTCACCTGAAAGTCGTCCAATTCAAGGGTCGCTTCAGTGCCGAGTTTGCACTTGTCGCAGAGCCAACTTGAATGCAGTCCGCCGATGGCAAGCTGAGAGCTTGAACGAAACAAGCAAGCAAGATGCGGCGAAGCACTGTGAGATATGCGCAGACCCCGAGCGACAAAGGTGCGCGGAAGCGTGACAGAGCGCACGCAACAATCTGAAGCAAAGCTAAACACCCTGGTCTGACTGGGAAGGTGTCTAAACTGCTCCCTCGGCAGATAATGCAACAAGATGGCCCCCTTGCTGGGACACCACACTGGACCCTGAGTCTTGGTGGGCTATCCCGGGCGTGGACGGTGGCTTGGTCATGGCATTGTGGCAACATATGGCCGTCAGTCACATACCCATGCCGCCCGCTCGTCACGACGTTTCTGACACCGTTCAAACTTCCGACAAGCCTGGCTTCTCTTGTCAAGCAAATTCGGGACGCCGCTGTCCCGATTACGGTCCCTGATCCAGCTTGATCTGCCTGTCGCTCGTCACTCAGGCCAGGCATGGTCCTCGTAGCCCTTCCCATTGTCATCCTTCATTCCGCATTGTGCCACTTCCATTTGGCATCCTCCCAGGACGCAACCGTGGCCTGGATATTTCCTGTTTTATAATTTGTGTCCATTACATCTGCCTTGTAAGAGACGGCCGCCTTTGTCTTTGTGTTGGGTTGACCCCATCAGTTTTTCTTCCGTCCAAGACGGCTAGTCATTCACTTAAAACTAATTTATTTCTCGGCTGTCTGGACAGTCGCTCGAGCACGATTCAGATCTGGAAGTTTTGTTTCCATTTCGTTTTCAGCGCTCGGCACACAGTCTCTTACATCGACGTCTTGGGTTGCTACGCGACCGGCAGCATCTCACTCCTTTGCCCCTCCTCAATCTTCGTCAAGACGTTCCTCGTTCTCAGCTGCTTTCGATAACCCTTCTAGTTTGGTTAGTCGCCTCGCCTCGTCTCGCCGCATCTCATCTCGCACACAACGACGTGAAAACATCTTCTCCCAGTCTCGGTAGAAAGGAGAGCCTACGGTATAGATGACCTCTTCCGGCAGCAACTAGCTGTCGGCTTCGCTAGCCAAGGGCATTCCCGCCTTTTCTTTCTTCTTGGTTCTTCAATCACGTCAAGCGTTCGGGACTCAACCCATCCGCCGATAACAGATCGACCCCCCTATCAAGACCAAGGACCGCTACGACACGACTTTGCCTTTGTTGCTTATGGACGGCCTTGGTGTGAGGTGGGCGGAACCACCTCTGACGGAATTATGGTCCAGGGCATTGCAATTCAAGGCTAGCGCGGAAGGATTTGGGGCCCAGCCAAATAGCTCATCCGCATTTATCAATGAGTTGAAATTTGCGGCTTCAAAGTCGGTCCGGACGTCGTTTATCATTCTGGCTAGTTTCAATACCGTTGCGGGTGCGGCAATAGCACTTGGTATTTATTGTGATTGTTACATGGGTGCAAGGAGGAAATTGCCAGATTTGAAGCTGAAGTAAGTGCATGATTCGCCCATAAGGGGGAGAGATTGCTAACGTCGTCATAGGTCTTCGTTCTGGAGCATCGTTGGCCCTGCGGAACTGTTCCCATTTGTCCTGTCGTTGGGTATCATGGCCCAGGGCATCATCTTTGCTGTTTCTCAATCTCTGGGGCTAAAGGGTCTTTTAATTCTGGGCTGTGAGCCTATCTCGCAGATCATGCTTCCAGGTAGGATGCCCATTTCTGTGGAAGAGGCTGCCTCGAACTAGTCATCTAACCATGCTCATGCAGCATTCTTCATTGTACCGTACATCCAGTTCACATTCGGACTCGAAGCTACAGTCCAAGCCCTTCGCCCGTACAATCCTTTCTCGCCACGACACAGGTGGAGCATTTCTGCTTGTCTGGGCATAACTTTACTCGGTCTGGCGGGAACATATACTGTGACTCGGTTTGCGTTGCCGGCCGATTTTTGCTTTCCTTCGCTGGTGTTCTTTCTCAGGAGATGGAGCATCGGTTGCTTTGGCATCATTATCGGCATCGTGGCTACTCTGCTCATCGGAAGTGCCGCTACATTCCTTCGGTTGTATCAAGTCTCGGGAGTCGGTGAGCAGCAAAGAGTCACAGCGACATGGATGGCGTGGTTCATGGCCATGGGCGCGTTGATGCTAGTAAGTATCCAATCCAGTCTGATTGGGACTTTTCGCAGTTTGATGACATGTTTCTAACATTTCTACAGTCCATCATGGCACCATTCTTTTACATCATCTCTGTGTCCGACTCGATCAACGCCACCAACGATCACCCGCAGTCATCAATGGCTGCAGCTGTAGTGTCCAACCTGACGGGGTTCATGACTGGCGGAATGTATGTGTTGCTACGTTCGAGTAGACTGGGCAAATTTGGGCCCAAGGGCTACCGCGAATTCGACTCGCAGCGTTCTGTCAGACGACCCAAGGCGGCCTTTCCACCCAGTTTCATATTCACAAGACAGATGGAGCAACCTGTTCCCTTGCCCACGCAATATCCTGCAGATCAACGCCGGGAGGGCAGCTCCGATGCTGACCGTGATGTGGAATTGGGAGCTGGTCCTGCCAGTGGACCTGGGGCACAAAGCAGGGATCCTGCCGTTGAAGCATCCTCGGTTGGAATTGCTACCGCGACTCCTGCCACGATGCCCTCAAGGAAGCCCGCCAGCCACAAAAGCTCAGTATATAACGTCTTTCCGCGAGGCACTGAGCCCGACTCCAAATCAACATATCTCCTTCCGGCCACAGCCTACCGGCCCCGGTCACAATCAGAGGATAGACAGCTCAACCCCTTTGCTGACGAGCTACCTCCTCCCCCAATCATTCGCCTCTCAGGAGACGGACACATCCGATATTCATCAGAGGACTCGTCTGCCACTGTCCCAATTGGCATTCGAGTCTCTAATATCAACAATATGCCGCCAGTTCAATCATTCTACCAAGTAGCCCCTCCCTCTAAAGCCGTGCAACCAAACCGCCCTGTCTCAAAAGTCCCTGCTCAAGTTTCGAACAGCTTCGTCTTTCCAGCGGGCGACGATACTGCCGAAGGAAAAGAAAAACAACTGCCCCCCGTGCCTCTGGCCCTGACGAAGGAGGACGAGAAAAAGGCTGACGAGGAGGAAGTCCGTCTCAGCCCAACCGTCTACAGCCCAAAAAGAACACCGAGCAAAAGTATAGGCAAAGGCAATGGAAGTGGTCCAACCACAGCGCCGCCGGGTTCCGGGAACACGCCAGAGAACTACGCGCGAGTCGATGAAGCAGAGTGGATTTGAGTTTGCTTCGGTTCTCGAATCACAAATACATACAAAAACAAAGAAGCAAACGAAACCCCCCAAAAATATGGGCGACGCAAACAAGCGCCCGCACACACACAAAAGTGTGACTCCCTTCCTTTCTACATGGTAATCGTGAATTGCCAGCAATTTTTACATAGCTGTATTTACTTGGGGCCCAGATAGAGGTATTATAGGATGCTTCTTGTTTGCCGTCCTTGCAGGCCTGTTACAGTCATGATTGATGAATTTAGCGTTTGGTTGAGGTGAGGTATATTTACGGCCGGGAGGTATCTCGAATAGAAATTTACAGTACCGGCATCACTTTGCCGAATTGAAATTGGCACATTGTATCGAGGGTATTTTTTTATTTTACATTTGTCATCAACGTTGTGCAAAGTAATTGTGACTGGCGTCGTTTTAAATTTATCTCCCGCAGGGTATCAAAGTCTATCCCTCTAAAGCAAAAAGGGGAAAAACACAACAAGCACCAGAGCGCTCAAGGTGTCAGTCAAGACGTCTTCGGCTTACGCCTTTGCTCCCACTTTTCCCACCCGGCCTGACACATGTCCTCAGTGACAATGAGATCGCGGGCCCTCAAGGCCTTGGCAATGGGCAGCTCCAAGCCCCAGGCCAACAATCCCGTTTGTCGTACCACGGCAGTGGCCACAAACCAGCCCAAGGCAATGACAACACCAGCTACACTGCCCACCATGACCTGCCTAGGGGTATGGTAGTTCAAGTATATTCTGCTCCATGCCGTGGCGGCAGCCACCAGGGAGGCGAGAGCCGACACAGCCGTCCGCTCCATGATTGACCACGACCTGCGATGCGTCTGCGGGCGATGCCGCACCAGGAGGAACAGGGCGAGGGATACGCTCCAGAAGGCAACGAACTGCGCGTGCGAGCTGGGCATTCCGTAGCCCTTTCCGTGGATTTTGCGGGGCCGCTCTTCCTTGATCAGCCGCTTGAGGACAAAGTTGAGCGCCTCGCAGCCTAGTTGGCCCAGGAACATGAGTGCTATTTCGACCTCGCGCGTCGAGAAGATGAGAGTAGTGTAGACGACGCAGAGGGCCTGCGGGAGGAGCGCGAGATAGGCGCACAAGAGGGACAGAGGATCACTGGGGTCCTGGCACAAAGGTCAGTGGGCGTCGCTCCTATGAAAGAAGAAGGGGGGGGGAGGGCATGACCATGACGTACATAGTAGACGTGGGTGACAGATAGCGACGCCAGGGGCGCAGTTTCGTCCATGATGGCTCCTGTTGGGCAGAAGGGCAGCAGGAAGCCGTAAACGCATAGCTGGAGGGTGTTGAGAGTGCGAGTTGCGAGATTGATTTGCCCCCCTCTCTCCCCGGGCCCTCATGATGTTCATGCCTGTGGGTGTCCGAGACGGACACTTCCGCCATGTGCCTGGCGGCAGAAACACCTCACCGCCTGCCCTGTCCCGGGCGGTGGAGGATGCCGTCACCCGCGGTCATCTTGAGCTTGGTCACAATTCAACGCTTCAACTTGACCATTATTCACAGTTTGTTTTCCTCTCGCCGCTTATTCTACACCGGCGGGCGGGAACCTATTTCCTCCTTCTTCTGCTCTGTACTTTCAGTTCTTCCCAGGTGCCAGAAGGGGCTGGAACCTGAAAGTGGGCCCGTCTGAAGAGTCACGCCGGAGAATCCTCCATTATTTGCATCTTGTGGTTCACTCGGCATTTGATACACGTTGCATTCAAGGCTACGGAGTAGGTTTATGCCCTTTGTCGAGTATCTCGGAACAAAACAGGGGATAAAATAAGCGGAAAAGAAGGGAACAAAAACAAAAGCGCACTTGATATCCCGCTGCAGCTGCTCCACTCGCCATCATCAATCAGCGCCTTTTTTAGCACCTTTTTTTTTTTTTTTTTTGCCACAAGAGGACAATTTTACATAAAAAGCAGATGCATTTCACATATCGCCCGGCTTGGTTATAGCATCGTTTTCAGCCTCGAAAAAGGCCACAATCACCGGGACTGGGGATAATGACTTGGTCGTGACACATATTTGCACTTGCGACAAGATGGATAGTGCGGGGGATGAAGATGATCCTCGGTTCATGGAGCTTGAGACCCTCAAGGCCATATACCCTGAGATACGACACGCGGACTCGTCGCAAGGAGATGGGTCAAGGTTCACCTTTGAGCTGGAGCTACCGGTAGAGCCGGCACGCCCTGTCACCGTTCTCTTCCCAGCGGCCTCATCAGCCGCAACACAAGCAGGTGCTGCATCCGCCGCTTCATCGACGACTAGCGGCGCGCCGGCAGAAACCGTCGATTCTCTGCTTGTCTCTCACCTGCCTCCGCTGTCACTTAAAATGACGCTTCCGGATGGCTATCCCACGGATACACCCCCTGCTGTCAAGATTTCCACCACGCCTGAGTGGCTTGCGCATCACGCGCTGAGTGTTCTGGAGGATGACGGGCCGCGGTTGTGGGAGGAAGCAGGCAGGGACATGGTTGCGTACACGTACATTGATCATTTGCAGAGAGAGGCCGAGAATGTCTTTGGGGCCATCACGCCCGAGGGCACGCTCGAGGTCGACCCGGAGCACAAGCTCGCCGTTCTGGACTTTGATATCAAGGCCAAGAGAGCGGCGTTTGAGAAGGAGACGTTTGAATGCGGCGTGTGTCTGGGTATGTCATGCTCATGCTCATCCTCCTCAGCCTCGACTTACATGCCCGACAAAGAACATCGGCCGCTGACCAAGGTGCAGACCCGAAAAAGGGCTCCAGGTGCCACAAGATGATGGACTGCGGGCACATCTTCTGCCTGCAGTGCCTCCAAGACTTCTACAGCGACGCCATCAAGGAAGGAAATCTGGCGACGGTTCGCTGCCTGACGCCAAACTGCGCCAAGGAGCGGGCGTCGGGCAAGGCAAAGGCAAAGGTCGCCGTCAGCCCGAGCGAGCTTCTCCAGATCGGTCTGCCCGAGGACATGGTCAAGCGCTACGTGACGCTCAAGTACAAGACGGCGCTCGAGGCAGACAAGGACACAATCTACTGTCCGCGGCGGTGGTGCAACGGGGCGGCTCGCTCGAAGCGGCACAAGAAGCCCGACGGGCTCGAGTTTGCAGAATCATCCAGCGACGACGACTCGCAGGACACAGCCACGGGCAACGACCAAGGGGCCCGCGACGACAGCAACAAGAAGAAGAAGATTGCAAAGTTTGACCCCGCCGACTTGCTCTCCGTCTGCGAGGACTGCGGCTTCGCCTTCTGCAGTCGGTGTCTGCAGACGTGGCACGGCGAGTTCGTGCGGTGCGCGCCCAAGCGCGACAAGGACGAGCTCACCGAGGAAGAGAAGGCGTCGCTGGAGTATCTGCAGCTGCACACCAGCCCGTGTCCTACGTGCAATGCGCCCGCGCAAAAGACACACGGGTGCAACCATATGATTTGCTCGCGGTGCGACACGCACTTTTGCTACCTGTGTTCGTCGTGGCTGGATCCCGCGAACCCCTACAAGCATTACAACACGCAGCCCGACGGCAAAGTCACCTCTTGCTACATGCGCCTGTGGGAGCTGGAGGGCGGCGATGGCAACGACGTCGGGCTCGGGTACGTTGGGGGCGGCGGCGGCGTCGTCGGACGAGGCGAGAATCCCGCGATGCAAGCTGTTCCCGAGATTGCGGAGCCCGGGTCTGAATCCTCAGACGACGAAGAAGAAGAGGAAGAAGATGATGATGATGACGACGACGACACGGCTGCTCCAGGCGCGCATAACCCCGCCGTTGCAGTCGCGCGCGAAGCACCTCTCGTCCTGCGCCTGATGGACAATCAACCCCGTCGCGAAGCCGCTCCGCAGCCTCCTCCTCCCCCCCTAGCGGCGGCGGGTAATAGAGGTCGCGCTCGCGGGAGAGCCCATCACAACCCCGTCCCGCGCGGAGGAGGTGCCCAGCGCCGCGGTCCCCCAGCGGCTCGCGCTCGAGGGAATCCTCCCCGCGGGGCGCGCAACGGTCGACAGCAGATTGTCCAGGAAGCGGAGGCGAACCCTGGGGCACTGGATCCGGAACAAGAGGCCTGGGTCCGCCGCTTTGTCCAAATGGCTCTCATGGACGCCGAGGACCAGGTCGAGGGCAGCGATTCAGACTCTGATGATGGAAACTGGCGGATACGTTGACAATCAGGCCTGTGACGCTGGCTCATTCCATGGCGTTTATTCCCCCCCCACTCTTTGTCTCTTTTGGAATCCTGAGTGCCATGTTGGATGGCGCTCGCTTCATATAATACCATTGGCTTAGCGACTTGCTTCAGGTGGCGCACATGTATGCTGGCCCGAGGAATATGGTGTCAGATTGAGCCGCGGCTGCGCCAGTGCAAATATATACCCTCTTGAACTTATTCCTATCAACATCGCATATATCACAATGTAAAGGCCCATCGTCAACCAACTCCATGACTAGACATGACAGGACCCCTTTCCCCGGGAGCAGACCGCAGGACGGCTTCCAGCTGCCTCGTCTCCAGATTACATCGATAATATCAAGTACACGCCGAGTCTTGTCCCAAAGACCACACCCCCTCCCTTGAACCCAACTGGTTCGCTCGTCGAGCGCATACCTTGAAGCAACCAACTTTTTTGACTTTGTGACTACGAGGCACCAAATTGAAAACTAACACCCAAGGCCAGGCCCAAACCAGAGGCGATGAAGATGGAGACTCCCCCTTTGTCCTGTTAAAACAAAAGCTTGTTTCCCCAAAAAGGGCGGTTCGTAGCTGGGAACAGAGGATGCAAGACAAAATCCCAACCCAACAAAAAAGAAGAGACTAGCACAACTCACATGATAGCTTGAGAGAAGATAGCTGATTAGACGATGCCACCCTGCTGGTCATCGGACAGACCGGGACTTGACCAAGCCTGCTCACGGGTCTGGGTGACGAGTGATGAACATTGTCGCTCTCCTGCTCCGTCAGGCCGTCACCATGGTGCCCTTTTTTTTTTTTTTTTTTTTTGGTATAGGGCAGGGGGAGCGGCATTGGTGACGGAATCGACAAGACGGAGCTTGCCGAACTCTCGAGGGCCTGAGCCATCACTCGCCCTTGTTGAGCCCATGCGATCGACAGACGGGATCTGCAATCTGAATCGACCCGTGCGTTTTCCCACCAGGGACCGGCTTCAGAGCGCAGGAGACGGGAACAAGAGGGCCACCTTGCGGTTTGCCGTCTCTTCTCGCTTCCACATTATCCAGTCGCACACAAACTGGGCACGCTTACGAAACAGATGCATACATACATGTAAGGCTCGCTAGCGATTTGGGGCCGGGCGCACTGCTCGCTGTGCATGCCGTGCGCAAAAAGTGCATAGACAGCCTCCGTCCGTCCGTCCGTCCGTCCCAACGGCTGGCCAAAAAGATTAGACAGAACCATCATGTCCGGCTAACTGCCGAAAAGCGACAATGCAATGTCGCCTTGGTGAAGTTTATCCGCCAGTGGTCCACACAACTCGCCACTTGCGCGCTAAGACAGGGGTAGATTAATAAGACGACAGACAGTGCCCTCGAATTGACTGGGCGCACGAGTTTCCAGAATCGAATAGCCTGGTCTGGCCTGTGATTACGATACTCACGGGCCCGCCTGGTCGCCTGGCCTGGGTGATGGATGACGCGGGTGTCTTGGTTGAACGCGTGGTTAGGGGGGCGTGTATTGCGGCTCAAAGTCGAGGGTTCAAGTGCAGCCCCCGGTCAACAAGACGTAGAATATGTGAGGGAGAGCGTAGATTGGGTGATGATACGTCTTCTCTTCGTCTTTATGATATCGAGTCTGCGTCTCCGCCCAAATACTGGTGCCATGTCGAGACGTGTACGGAGTAGAGAGTACTTGGATCGAGCAGACAACAGAGGTACCAGTGGGCTTTGCAGGACGCGAAATGGGCCGCTTCGGCGCTCTGCACCACATCTCAAAAGAGACACATGGTGCGCACAATGTGGAGCGGCCGCGCCGGCAAGGTGTCACCACAGCAGGAAGTGTTGGCTGCGCCGTCTCTCTGCAATGAATGCGGGGATGTTGTGCCATTGGATTGCATGTGCCGCATAATGACTGACAACGTGTATGCATCTCAACCATGCGTGCCCTGTGCCCTGTGTCCAGTGCCATCAGACTGGCGCCCTTCTCGTGGGGAGAGAGGGAGAGAGAGAGAGAGAGAGACCTTGCCATGTCCGCCTCGAGGTGGCGCCGGGCAAGTCGGAGAGACATTTCTGGCCTCGTGAGAGCAAGACATCAAAGTCACACATCAGTCAATTATCCATGCCTTTCTGGCTGGTTCCAGGCGGGTTTTCGTCAGTGGGGATAATCTCCCCCGTCTGTCTCGTTCGGCGGGTGGTGATGGCTGCCATTGTCCCTTTTCGGCACTGGTGGCAGCAGACTTCCCCAACCATATCCGCTTTGGCCGCATCATCTGTCTTGCTCTGAAGATCAAAGTCTTGTTGCGTTTGCTGCTTCTGCAATGTGGGCTTTCCAAATTCTAATCGAATGCTTTGTGGGCTAAATTGATGCTAATAAGTCGTCGTCGAAACTCTCCTTCCCGAAGCCGAATGACACCTCACTTCGGACCCGACTCGAGAAAAACGGTAAATGACTTTGCACAACTGTGAGAGACAGTCACTTGGCCTAATGCCTGCCCCCCCCTCTAATACTCTTGGCTGGTGGTACATGTGTTGGCCACACGACGACTTTGCTGGCCTAAAAGCTGGGCCAGTCAAGGTAATAGAATGTGTGACCCAAAGAAACCTCCGGAAACATGCAAATATGCCATGTGTTGAGCTCGCTGCCATTCAATTTTCCAGGTGTTGCTCACAAGTCAGTGAGCGTTGCCGTGATTTTCTTGGCATAACCCGTTATTGGGCCCATCTGATAAAAGTTGCACAATGAAAACTTCTGCTGGCAAGTTGTTCCTCTGCTCGTGTAAACAACTGTACATGCTGCCATGTGTGAGTATGAAGACTGATTGACCACTGATGCGGGCCAGGTGTCGCACAACACCTGGGGAATTCCATGGCTTGTCTCGTCGTCCCTTCAGATATCGTTGACCATGCCAAGCTAATCACAAGGGCATTCTTAGCTGCTGTCGCACCACTGTTGACAGAGAGTCAGCTGCCTTGCTGCTGGTATAGGGACGACAAACTTTTGGTAATAATTGGTTCAAGACAACGCGTCTCGAGATGCTGCAACTTGCACATCTTCAGCAACCAGGGCCGGCCTCAATCTTGTCCCGTTGTTTTACAAGTTCCGACCTTGTAGTTAGTTTATGGGAGGGGGGGGGGGTCCATTGGCAAAGCTCATCCCAGGCCAATCCCCGTGACTCCGCGATGGTCGTAGGTCTACGACCACCGGCCAGTACCCTGTGATGGTCTGGCGAGAGTCCTTGGCCGACCGGAAACTCCTCGCATTGGGCGTCTGTTAGTGCGGCGGCTCTAACGATTTCGGCCGACAAATGGCCTTGGCTGGCATCAAATGGCAAGCGGACGGAGATCTTCAACAAAGTTGGTGGGTCAACCGAAGACCCACTTGGTGTCCACCTCTGCCGCCAATCACGGGCCGCCACTCCCCAATCGGCCCAAGGTGGGCATTCCTTGGCTGTCCATGTCCATAATCCATGATCCATGGCCATGGGATCTTTTGTTGATTAAGCCGTTTGTGGCGTATCTGCAGCTTCTCAGGAGTGATTTTAACCCGGACGAGATTTGCTAGGGCGGCGCATAATTTTTGTCTCAATCTTGGGCCTCATCGTCGAATTATGCAACATTTACCATTGACACATTTTTGTTGATGAGGCATCTTGACGTGGTTTTCCTACCAGTCCATCCCACTAGTGCCGCAAGTAAAACATCGTAGGCTTCCATGGCTTTCAGGTGCAATCAGCTGATGCTTCTGCTACGGTCAGTCGTCACAACCTGCTTTGAACTCAGGCCTGCCTGCGGTTCGCTTAGTACCTACCTACCCATTAGCATGGAGATTGCTACAGAAAAAGCCACGCCGTCCCGTCCCCAAAAGCGCTTGGGGCAGATGATGGAATAAACGACTTTTGATGTTTCAATCTCACGCCATTTGTATGGAGTAGCGAGTTGTGCAATCACAATAGACCTACGGAGTATATTACTATGTTAAGACGTCTAGAGATCCAAGCGCAGTCCAGGAAGAAAGTCCCGGGGTCAAGAGATTCTATGCATGAGTCCACAAATCGCGAGTTTTGGAGTATCCACCCCCCCTTGATGTCGGAACAATTGAGGCGAGAACTAAAATCTGGGCGCAGCTTTTTCACGTCTCCAACGGTCGGGTTGAGTGACTAGAACGGACTAAGGGGGGTGGATTAACACCTTTGTCTCTGGAGCAACTGCCCATTTATGACTGCTTTGTGTCCATGGCAGTTGGTTACTGTACGATACTGACCAGTTCAAGAGAGACCGCTTGGGAGGGCCAAACAAGGGAATATTGGCATGCGCAGCAGTGTCTGCGCATGCCCAATTTCTAGACTCATTAACCAGCCGTGCACGCAATTTCATGTTCACTCCAATTGGGGAAGTGCTTTGTGGTGGACGAAAGATTTCTCGCGTGGGTTCCTAAGAATAACCAAAGGCATGTTGGCGGGTCTCGGCGGGAAGTAACCCCTTTGCTCAACACCAGACGGCATCAGAAAGTGAACCCTGGGGCTGGTGAGGGAGGAGTAGCAAAAGGGAGATCTGCACAGGCGGACAGTGGCACACCCCTGATGGTTACATCGCTAATACGACTTGAAGACAGTTGGAAGATTTCGGTTCGGCCGAGTACGGAGCATTCAAAACCTGCTGTTGTATGAGGAATCAGGAATCAAAACGACGACCGTCTTTGCTGACAAGATGGTGTTGGAGTTTTTGAGAAGTCGCTTGGTACCCCACACACTTGTTCGTAACCACTACCATTCGTTTTGTCACCACGGATGGGTATTTGCCACAAATTTTTGCTCATTGGTTGGTGTGGCAGAACGGCATGTGAGCTGCTGCATCTTGAGGCGAGGCACAGACAGACGCCCTCAGCAGATTGACTGACGCCATTGCCACTGGTAACAAGGTCGGGGGATTATGATCAACTGTCCTGGTAGTATGACGGCCCGAATTCCCCCCAACTGGTCATGCCCCCGGAAGGATCAGACACAGTAAGCGTAGGCGTAGGCGTAGGGGACATAGGTAAAATTGAGACACCGTGGCGAGTCCTGGGCTGTGGCACATCAAGACGTTACAGTGGATCTGGACGGCCAGCATTCCGGATGCTACTGTACGGTGTGGTCGATAAAGTTTCCTGGAGTTCAAGTGTACCGAACACGCGGTAGATGGACGAACGGACTATGGATGCGCACATCAGCATCCCACCAATGCTGAGTTTCCAATGGACGGAGCCGGAAACTGACGCTGTCGCTGGGACCGAAATGACTCTAATATGAAAGAAGGGACAGGCTAGTTGTCTAGTTCAACGGTGACATCAGGCGAGTATGTAGCCAACCCCGGTCAAGTCACGTTTCCAGCCCACGGTGTCTATTGTAGGTCATCGCCATACCCTTTGACGTCGACCGGTTTGAGATGGCGGGCAGCACTGAGTCGGTGATACGCTCCGGTCCATGCTGGTCGACACTGGCACAGCCTACCCGGGTAGACAGCATATCCGGAAGCTCTGGCAAGAAAGGAAAGAAAAGAGAAGCTTGGTATCGAAAAGAACAAGCTGTAACGTGGCGAGGAGCGCCGGCTATAAGGCAACGCGAACGCCAGGTCTTTCTTGGATGTAACCAGCCGGCGGCGGATAACCAAGGACCCGGACGGGTGCCCGTTTGTTACCTTCGCAGCTGGTGACAGCGGTCTTGGGGCTCTCAAGACACTCGACGTCTGGGCCGCCAAACCTGCTCAGGCGCTCGAGGTTTGGATCTCAGTCACCAATGCACGGCTTCGATTGCCACCCATGGATTGATTCTAGGATTCCAAGACATTGCTATTCTATGATTGGCCCTCAAGCCTTGCTGGCCTCTGGAACTCGTGCGCCCCACCTGCCCACCTCCCCTCCTTCCGGTGGTGGAACATTGCGAGCCAGACTTTGTAATTCTAAAGCTGGGAGTCGCACTTGCCCAAGGACGTAGATAGTACTGACTACCTACCTAGGTAGGTAGGTAAGTATGGAGAGGGTAGGTCGGTATTACACCTATTACCAGACACCAGTGCCACGAACCAGCACTGCCAACCGCCAAGCCAGATGCTGCCGGGTGTGTTCTGTATGCACCATCCCAAGGTGTGGGGGGTACCTGCCTTACGGGGCTGCCCAAGACAACTGGGGGGCTCAGTGTGCCCTGGCTGGCCGGCTCGCAGGCAACCAACAATCTGCGACCCGTAGGCGTGCAGAGCGGGAAGGTCGGGTCATATCTCACACCGACCTCTCACTCTCGCATGCACTCAATGCTTGGCAGATGGCCTGTCGAAAGTCTCATCCTACCTAAGGTACCTATAGGGAGGTGCGTCCTCCCTATCCAAGCAGGAACCTGGCTCAAGGTACTTAGGAACCGCGTGGGAAATCCAGCTCGCTGAGACATCAATGGGAAGTGTACTGAATCTGGTCCTTCTTCTCGGTGCACATTTATGAGTCGCTCTTGCCGCCGTTGCGTATCAGAGAGTCATAAAGGGATGGCCGCATACTCTGTACATGCCTGGCCACCTAGGGAGTTGACGAGTTGACGAGTTGAGAACATGTGCCGTGCTTGCAGACGTTCTGGCCCTTCTCGCCTGGTCTCCACTACTTCCAAAAAATCTCGACCTCTTGGCCAGTCTTGCTATTCTCACGCCTCATTTACACCCAAGCATTTCGGCTTACCAGTTCGGTTCCTCACCTATCAGCCAAGACCAAGCGCAGTCGGTTGCTAGTACCTTTGACCACGGCCGTCTTGGAGACCGAGCACCTTCAAAGCACGACTCGACTCATGTCCCACGCACCTCAGTTGTGCAGGGGATACAAGCCACGACCTGTCGCTTGTAATCGAGCCACCTCATGGTACTGGGCAATATTGGCCATGGTGTATTATGGGTGTATTAAGCTCTGGGCTGTGCACCAGGACGATGCACGAAGCCTGTTGGATAATCGATCCACCCTTACACAAGCTCACACAATCCACCAAATCGGAAGAGATCGCCGTGTCCAGGGCGAAAAGGCTCTGTCCTCAGAGCTTTGACGCTGCACCCTCCACCCCCGTACAACATGTGTTCAGATATTAGCTCGTGAACACGCCAACGCCGCGGGGAATTTGGTATGGCATCACAAACGAGCACGCATACGGAGTTCATGTGCACGAGGCCGCTTTGGCAGGCTGTGACACCACAACACGGAGCAACGCCGGTTGGATTCTCCATTATGGACTGGGATACACTTATTAGAAAAGTTCCTTATTGATATGGATCGACCTATCTGTACGGTCCGCTCCCCCTAAATATCCTTATACTTTGGTGCTCAGGGTCTGACGGCTTGCGTGTGGCGGTTAATTTCGCTGCCTAGTGAGCACTTTCTGCCCCCCCTGCCGCTTAGGATGCCCCGGAGGTTGACTTTGCGGGTGAGAAAGCACTCAATACTTTACAGCCGAGCAATATGTCCGATCTGTTAGATTCTCGCGTCTTCTTCAACGACTCGAGGGAGACGGGCTAAGGCATTTGTTACACGTCCAGCTATAGTCATTTTTCTTTTGCAATTTGGCTGAGGGGCCTGCATACAGAGACGCGACATTCGGACCTTCATTAGATTGCTGCCACCAGCAGAGGGCAACACAAAGAAGCGCAATCATTCACGATTCAAGGTTGACATGGTTTGGTGGGCTTAGTTTTACGCCGCCCAAAACCGGCACATGGTCGGTCTTAAGTCAAGACTGACTGGTGAAAGAAATATCTCCCCATTCGACGGCCATGGAAGTGGTGTCTAATTGCCTTGCCTAGTAATGCAGCTAGTACAAGTCTGGCTTCGTTTGGCGTGAGGTTTGGTGCTTCTGCTCGAATGCTTCTGTCGTGCTATGTGCGTCAGACTGAGGAGCCCCGACAGTCTGGGAGCTCTACCACCCGTAGTTATCCCCCGACAGCCAAAATAGGTATTGAATTGTTGGTCGTGCGACGATGCTCGGCTTTTAAGCAACTAGACCCAACGGGCCGGACAGTGTACCATTGCGGTGGTACCAGAGTCGAGAATTGATTCCAACATCCCACTAGAGATGAAAGAGCTAGCTTATGCTTTCAAAAGTGGGTGCTGATCGTGGTCTGGGAAAACATTTGGCCATCCAATGTTCAACTCATCCAACCTCTTTCTCTGGTGGCACTCAGCACCTTGCAGCTGGTGGACCAGTTTGCATCAGTGGGCTTGGGGTCAGGTCCATGCTTCCTATTACCAGTACAGCTGCCTATTGCCGTCTCCTGGCCCGTCAATCCGGTATTATTAGGCGGACGCCTCCGTTTCTCCGGACAAAGCCCTCTCTCTCCACTGGCGTCTCTTTCGTCCGCCTGCTCTGCTCGTCTGCGCCCGGGTCAAGGTGCACCAAACTTGAAGCAATCCACAATGGTTCGTCCTGAGCGAATACATTGGTCAGGTGGCTAATCTTATGCCTAGGCAAGGCCAACCATTCTTGGTTATGTTGGCGGCTTTCCGATCGATCGCCTTCAGGAGCGCGCTTTTGAGTATGACAATGACAGCCCAGATGCAGGACTATGGCCGCCATTTGAAATGCAGTTGTGTCAGCGAGCATGCACGGGAGTTCAAAAAGACATTGAGTTTTCTCTTCAAATCTTCCCGGCCAGTCGCTCTTTATGAGCTATTTTAATTCCATGTCTGTTAGCCCTGTCCGTGGCCGCCACGGCTGTTCCCAGAGCTCGACCTTGAAGCGATGGATGGATGCTCAACAAAGCAAGGCACAGTTAATACATGCAATCTGGACTCGGGACCGTTTTGTGCAACCATGCCGGAGTCTCGAAATGGGAAGGGCGGCTGTTTCTCAGTACTCAGACATGGGTGCCACCTAGGGCCAATCATAATTACAGCTGCTCACTCGGGGGTTTATGGAGTGAAGCATGGGAGTTCGCAGTCGTTTGAGAAGGGGACAGACACCGGAGAAGGATGGCAACACACTCCTGGTTGCCCCAATGGGTCTCGCACTGGCCCTCTAACAACGGCACATCCTCCAAAGTTCCTAAAGAAACTGGTATGGGCGCCAGAGCCGTCACCCCCGCCCCTTGGAGATTGCCCAACCAATGGAAACATTGCCAGATGTCCGCCCTATTAGCATCCCTGTCGGCGATAGCAGAGGTGGCTTCGATGGAGGCGCACCCGTCAGCCCAACCAGTGCCGCCGCTAGTTGAAAAGGGTCTCCATTCATCCGTCTCGGGTCTCTCCATTGCTCCCAAGCCTGACACCTTGTTGCCATCGCCTTGCGGCCTTGTATTGTTCTGGCATCGCCTAGCTACATTGGCAAATGTCAGTCAGCCGTGCTTCCCACGACCTCGGCCATTGTCCGCACCTGACCATCCCATGTTGGCGGCCATCTTCCCAGGGTCCCGTGGCATCTGCAGTTGCACGAGACATAATACTTCGGCCAACAGTCGCTAAGACGAACTGCTGACAGCTGCAATTAGTGTGATCCGTTATCGAGCATCGAAAACGTTTGCAGCCTGAAAGCCTGGAAAGGGTCAAGGAGCTTGTGTGGTGAGTCGGCATGGAGGTCGCGCACTGTGCTGAACGTTGACGCCAGCCGCTAATCGCTATCGGCCGAGTCCCTTCAAGAGCAAGCCACATTGAACTGGTGTGCTTGTCAATCCTTCTGGTGCTTCTCGGGCCCTGGGCACCAACTTCAGCATAGCGCCAAAGCGGAGAGGTTGGCCGACTTGGGCCGCAACTCTTGGTGGTCATTTGTGCCTTTTGAATACTTTACAGTATCGTGCCATGGCTCCGCGTCAAAGGTGGTTCAAAGACCTCGCGCATTGATTGCTTATCGAGAGTTGATATCGGAGAGCTTCCGCAAGAAGTCCTGTCTTGTTGTGTCACCCATTTGCGCGCACGACCTCAGCGGGATAATCATCTTCTAGAAGAATGGCGGGCCATTAACTTTGAGCTCCAGCTGGCTGAGCACCATCTTCCCTCGACCAGTTCATATCCTCTGCTCGTTCGTCAGGGTCCGAATGTGCCTGTGCGTCTGAGCCATGAGCTTGAGGCTTGTGAAGACCGAGAGAGTGACGCTAAACATTAATCCGTATTGTACATAAGTCCAATGGCCCACAGAAACCCCCTGCCTTGTCTTGTCTTCCCCGTCTTGCGTCGATTTCTTTTGGTTCCACCTCGAGCCAAGTAGCCACTACTTCTGAATATTTTGGGGTTTGGTCAGGTCCATGGCATTCATCTCTTGTCAGATTCGACCACCCTCCCTGGGTCTTGTCACAAGTACCTGGCGACCGATGACGGTGTTAACACCCCCCGACAAGGAGTACTTCTTGTCTCCTCTTCGGCAAACACACGATAGGCTGACAGCTGGGGCGCGCGCAGTACGACTCGTTGCCTCCTCCTATGGGGCTTTTGAAAGGGCCCTGTTCTGGTTACAGTGGTCTTCGATCTTGCAATGCACCATGATGTCTTGGGCCCAGTCCCAACCACGGCAGCGTTTCCCGCAATGTCGGACTTGATCTCGCCCCCAACGTAACCGTCCATCTGTCATGGGCAGCATTTAGGGCCACCAAGGCCCCCTTATGCTTCTGGGGTAACTCATGGCTCTGCATAACAAAGACAATTGGCGTGCCAAGGTGCCGGCGAGGGACGAACGACTGACATTGCGGGCGAAGAGACGCCGGGCTTGGTTTGGGCTTGCTGCCTCATCGACTTGAAACATGGAAAACGCCATGAAGGAAGAAGAAGAAGAAGTGGGCAATCTTGTCCACCACCTTGCCATGGCTCGGGTGGTCCATAAGATTGGTGCTCGCCACGTCTCTGAGCCGTTCCTTACTTCCTCCTTCCAAGAATAAAGTAGCTTACGAAACAAAGGGCGAACGGGGAACTTGGCATCATACCCCGACGGAGGAGAGATTGTGTGCGTCCGGTTCGATTCTTGTACTATGGATGGAGTTCAGAAGCTGTTTGGCTCAATTTGTTCAAGGGCCCTACCTAATTGCAATCACACTGGGCTGGCTCCCGTTCCTGGCTGTTAACACCGGCCCTGGCGCGCTCATATACCAAATGTACCTGGTCCATGCCGGGCCTTTTAGAAAACACACGCCCCTCCACATAATCGACAGAATCCACAGCATCTGCCGTCCTTCCTGGGGGGAGGGATCCATCCATCGGGATACAAGTAGTATACTACTCGCCCGCAAGATGGTCTGCAAAGCTACAGCATACTTGGATATTCTTCTTCGTCACCGGCTTCTTATACTCGACTTCTTTCCCTTATCAGTCTGTCGTGGGAAGCTGAAGACGAGTTCTTGTCGCAGCTTTTCGGCCTACGAGAAGGCAGAAATCCAGTTCTGACAGTGGCATCTCGCTGTCCACCACTACTAGCCTGTACGACTCATCTTACTTCGAATATATAAGCAACGCCTGGCCCGGATTCCTGTCACCTTGAACTCTGGCAATCCATTCTTCAACCAGACGCGAGCTGCAAAGCTATGTGCCCATGATGACCACAGCCGCTTATCCAACAGCCACCCTGACCGAGCTTCGAGGAGATGGCGCTCACTCCAGTCTCTGGTCCAACTACAGCGGCTCTCCACACTTGCACAACCGCCTTGGAAGCCTGGATTCTACTATTCACTGCCCTACGCAGCCACATCTCTCCACTCGACCTCGAGGTGAAATGGATCACTCTTATGCATACAGCCGATATTCTCAGGATGAGACAGCCTCTTACGACCGGCAAAACTCTTACTCGGGTCTGAAGCGATCATTCTCTCAAGCTGAGCCACCGGCTTACCAAGAAGTCGTTCACGACATGAGAGAAGACGGATCACGGCTCACGGTGAACCAAGACCACAAACTGCTCTCATTTCGACGGTCCCCAGACAAGTCCACTGTCGTTGATCAGCAAGGCCGTGTGCAGCAACTTGAGCTATCTGCCCAGCTCCATGGCATGTTCTTCTTGTCGGAGATGCCCGCGAGCAGCAGCGATGGTTCTGTTCTGCAGCCCGAGTTGACGTGCTACCGCCGGAACCTGTTCCAAATCAGCGGCTCGCTTGTAATGCCGCGAGGACAACTATCTGTCGTAACAGAATCCAACGAGACTCTTCCGGTTAGCAACATGGAAGTGGCTGTATCCGCCATAGAATCTGTAGACGGCAACTCTGTCCGACTCATTGTCATTCCCTGGAAGACCCCGCCACCGAACACTTCAGAAATTAGCCAAGGGCCTGATCAAGAGCCGTCTCCTTTGCCCCTGATTCCATTTCAGGGGGACGGAAACGAAACGGACGGCGACTTCGCCGTTTACCCCATCGGCTGGCGCCGGCTGCAGTTCAGAATGTGAGTAGCATTTCAAAGTCTAACAGGGTCACGTCTGACGAAAGGCCTGATTGAATCGTCTAACAATGCTTGTAGTGCAACTGCCAACAATGGTCGTCGAAAAGAACTCCAGCAGCACTTCGTATTGCACCTAAAGGTGTATGGCACGCTTTCCGACAACTCCAAAGTCGTGCTGTCGGAGTCCATAACTGCCCCCATCGTGGTTCGTGGGCGCAGCCCGCGGAACTTCCAAGCCCGCAAGGAAATCCCACTGCTTGGGTCCAGCGCCGGCTCACGCGGCCAGGCTCTGGTTGAGACCGGGATGGGTGTCGTCGCCAGTGCCGTCAGCCTCAAGCAAGATGGAAAGCCCCGCAGCATGGACATGCAAGTTCCCAGGTCGTCATTCACCTTTAGTCCACCAAAGTCTCACAGCTCAAGTATAGCCCCCATGAGATCCAAGTAAGTAATCACACTCCTTACAGCTGAGCCCCTTGCCGGGACCTGTTGAGAGAATAAACTAACCACCCTCTCCCCCCACGACAGCTCGTACCCTTCCTGGAGCTCCCAAGGTCCTTCAACCATGGCACCAGACTCATACTCGAAACTGCCCCTCTCCGGGTCTTCAACCTTTGCCGCGGAGCCACAAGAGCTGCCGCTGCAGACTTCTTTGGGCTCGTCGGTGTCTTTGCCTCTGACGACTGCAGATCAAACACAGCCGGGCATCAGACCTCAATACAACTACACGACAACGTCGACTCCACAACTCCCTGGTAGCACCGTGACTATTGGAGCGGACAGCGCCTTTAACATGCCTCGATATGTTGATGGCAATTCGAGACCGTCAAAAAGCCCCCGGCATCAAGGGCATCAGTCTGTGCACAGCAACGGCTCCATCCATCATCCAGAAGGTCCCGACTATCGATATGGCTCTTTCCGCAGCATGACAAATGGCGTGGGCGACATCTCACCAGGCGGTGGCGCCACCGTCCCTTCAAGAGACTACTACCCGCCTGCCAACACCTGGACAACGACGGCTCCAGAGCCTAGTCCGAGTCTCACTTATGCCGGGAATGATGGCAGAACATTTTCGGGAATTCCCTCGTTGAAGCATGAGCCCGCGCCATACAGTGGCAGTGCCCGTGGCTCCTTTGACACCTTGAACAATTATTCGTGGACGGCAGCGTAAGGTCTAGGTGTACGACGTGATTCATTACACCACCTTGCATGCTTTTACGGGCGCTCCTTTGCATCCGAGAGCCCTCACCAGAGCCCTCACCAAGCCCTGGAGCTAGGATACGGGTCAAGCGAGACTGGGAGGATTCAACAGAGGAAAGCCGGCGGGTGGCGGCGAACAATTTTCCTTCAGCACACACACACACACACACACACACCAATGTACTATATTTTGCCACTGTTACTCCTAGTATGACAGTTCATCGCCCGCTTTGCTTGGCGACATGGATGCCAGACGTGAGCGCCATGATTGCCCAGACCCGGCTCGACCATACAATGCAGGACGGCCCGAGGTCGCCAGGGTTGCTAACTTGCTACCTAGTCGGTCAAGAGGGCAGCTACCTGACCTGCATCACGCGTGAGGATTGGTGTCGCACCGGGAGGGTGCCCCCCCTGATCTATGCGTCAATCAATTAAACCTGTTGATGTGATGGGTCGCACAGTCATTTTTGACAAACATGTCGAGCGTGTTGATTTGGTTGATTTGGTTCGGTCGGGCTTTGCCGGAACTACATGGGCGTTCATTACTCATGCATGCGTGACCCACTGTT
This sequence comes from Keithomyces neogunnii, assembly GCA_020975405.1. Lineage (NCBI taxonomy): Eukaryota > Fungi > Ascomycota > Sordariomycetes > Hypocreales > Clavicipitaceae > Keithomyces > Keithomyces neogunnii. Next base: position 3,474,589 of record JAIOWQ010000002.1, on the reverse strand, counting down.
CCGACGAGTACACGGGGTTGAGCTGGTTGCATGAGCACAGCCAGGATGGTATAATCTGTGGTGGCGTGAGATGTGGTCTGATGAGAATGTGGTCTTTGCTTGCCAGGGCCGTTGACTACCTATCTAGGTAGGTAGGTTACCGTACGGCCCGGCATAACCTAGAGCGCATGATGAAAGAAATGAGCCATGGGCATGGTTGGTTGGTTTGGGGGGTTGAGGCGGGAGGCGGGAGGCGGGCGGCAACCTGTTTGCGTTGTTGCATCGCTGATGGTCGTATTGCTGTTATTTCAAAGTCTCGCTGCGTTGTGTCTTGACCTGGAAGCAGCACCATGAGGATTGTGAGCATCTGTGAGCATCTTTTGCAAGCCAAATGCTCCGACTGTGTACTTTGTGTATCTTTTCTTTAGTCTATTATCTAGTTGGCGGTCTCCTGAAATATGCTAGACATGCACAATGCAAGATGATGCAGAGTCCAGAATCCAGAGTTCAGACCAAGAAGCAACGCAGCACCACCAGCTCTCTGAGGCGGCTCCATGCCTCAAAAGCCGCAGGGCTTGTTTTGTACCGGCCATAGACAGCCAAATACTTCACCATCAAGTTGCCGGCCCAGACTGGTCACTGGTCAGCAAGTGACAACTTGTTATTTCATGATTAGCGCGCGGAAAGGCGCTTGTTGGTTATGCTGCGGGATGGTCCCGATAAGATAAGGAAATTGCCCCCAAACAAAATTGGGGTCGTCCCCGTTTGAGGTGGAACAAGTGGAGCTCTTGAAAAATGCCGTGGAAACCTTCGAGGGACACGCAACACGGCGCACAGTTGAAGATCCAAGTGTCGCCAACAGCAACGACTGTGCGATACTGTCCTCAGGCCCCCCAGGTGCAGAGCCCCTTGTTTCGCGTGTAGCAGCTGCGAATCTTGCAAATGTTATTCTGAGCTGTAGCACAATGTTTGAGTTGCCCGAGGCTAAGAGGTTAGCACTCACACTGCTTTGGAGTGAGAAAACGCAGTCTAACAACAAGACAGAGTTCGTCGGGAAGACTTGAACAAGGAGGATGACTCATCCTGGAGCGATGGCGCAGATGGCCATGTTGATGCAGACCTGGAAGCACTGCTAAATTCGCAAATTGCGAGGGCGTTGGGCATGGACGTTGACGAACCCACGCCCGCGGCAGCAAATTTGGCCTCCAGTACTGGGACCAGACCGGAGACGTCTAGAAGGGAAACACAGGACGCCCATGTTGAGGATGCTTCTGATGATGACCTCGGCGAGTTCGAGTTTCGCCTCTTCAGCGCGGCAAACGCTCCGTCAAAAGTCATACTTGAGGACGAGACCGCGGTAGAAGGAGAAGGGGCGTTGGCAAACAAACGACCTCTGTCGTACTACCAGGCCGGGAAGATTTCCGAGAGCAAAAGGCAAGAGTATTTGGCTGCAGCGATGAGTGGGCAGGACGTCGTTGAGAGGTCTCGCTGGCCATCGTGGGGGATGGAGCTCCCATGGAAGGTGACAAGGTTGGTCATTTCAAAGAAACCAAAGACTGACAAGGGCGAGACGATAGTGGGTGTGATCAAGGGCGAGGAAAGAGATGAGAAGAAGAAGAGACCCGGCAAGAAGAGACGGATTGCGGTGCGGATCAAGGCAAAGGCTAAGAGGGAGAAGGACGAACTAGAGGCGAAGAAGACAATGGACAAGGAAGAGTATTTGAAGGAGAAGAAGAAGAGGATGAACAGGCTGAAGAAGATGAGGAAGAGAGTGAAGAAGAAGACGGCCAATATCGATGGGCATGGCGGTGAGGATGATGCGTCGGCGGGCGAGAGCGGTGGCAAGTAGGTGAGGAAGGATGAAGATAATGTATCTCATGTGCGATTGGTTCCAGCGTGCCGTGTGCGGATGATGTTCTCAAGAGCAACATCCTTAAAGGCAACTTCGTTTTGTGCTAAACCAGCTTCAGACGACCCGATTCATAATATGCAAAAAATGCGTCTCCACTTTGGCCCTTGACCATGGACTAGAAAGTTGCCAAGCGTCTCGATCTATTAAATAAAACGTACATCTTATCAAAAAGACGGAACAAATGGGTGGTATAAATCATTTCCCGAATGAGTTCCTTGAAGTCGCACGTTTGTTCACAGCCCCATGTTGCTGTTGCTGGTTCCTGGGCGGCTCATCAACTGGCCAGCCAATGGGAACGCTTCCTGAGGAGGCTTGGAGGAAACTCTTGAGCAGAGTGAGAGCTGCGACAGCTGCCAAACCCACCAGGCAGACGCAGCCCCTCGAACTGACAACGACGCGACAAACCGGCGGCGACGAACCCCCCCGGCCCTCCTCTCCACGATCCCCGAATACTCGCGCGTCAGATAGAGGCGGTCTAAATGGACTGAGCCCCATACGGCGCACAAGAGACCGGCCGACGCGCAATGCGCCAGAGAGCACGGAGCTACGACACCACTACCTGACCACCCTGATCTCGCGCTGCAGCATCATCGCTCATGTGGCCGACTTCCAGACCCGTGCCCGAGGAGGCTCCGGAACCCCCGAAGCCTACAGAAGATTTAGCGGACACGGGGGAGGTTGCTCGAGGCGGACTAGGCACTGAGCAGTTCGACAAGCCCCCTGTTCCTGCGCCGCCATCGAGACCAGGACTCCCACGAAATGCGGTGCCCTCTGGCCTCGCAGCAGGAGGGCCAGGCCAAGGCAAGTCGAGGCAGCCGAATCAGCAGCAGCAGCAGCAACAAGGCCCGGCACCGACAGACTCTCTCTCGCTGGTCCAGCTTCGCCGCATCGTTGCCGAGGTGAACCGTGCCGAACCCGTTGCCTACGATTTTGTCTACTCGGACATGGGGCCGCATGCCGAGGAGATTGATGAGTGGTTTGTCTACCAATTCTGGCAGTGGGTTCGCTTGAATGCCGCACAGAAAGTCTTCGAGTGGCACTGGGACCACGAGTCCGACGGCCACGATTCATGGGATGACGCCGCACATGACACGCGAGCCAGGTTTATACAGGCGGCAATTGCTGGCGTGCAGTCCAACGATGCGGTCATGCGATCGGCATCCATTGGCAAGATTGTCTATCTCGTTCTTGGCCGCTGGGGGGATACGGCCATGTCAAATGCCACAGATGGGGGTAGCCGGTCGATTGCCAGCATGTCTCAACTGCAGGCCATCAAGGCTGGCGTGGAGTGTTTGACGTCGCTGGAGGGCTTGCCGGTGATATGGGAGGCGCTTAGGAACTGCTTCGAGTTGCACTGGTGAGAGCATCATGATTCGCTTGCGCCCGTCAGAGACAGCCGCTAACAGAGTATTGCTTTCAAGGTCGGGCGACATCTTCCAGCAAGCAAGCCCACAGGACGCGCAGGACGAATTGATGAACCTCATGACGATTATGTATATTACCATTCAGGAGACCCTGAATGATCCCGAGGATATGTCTTCCTCATACAAGGCCCTGTGTAAGTGACCTGCGCCGCTTACGAGGGAATATGTGGCTGACGTGGGCGTCTTTAGTGGAATTAAATCCGTCCTTGGTCAATTTTATGCTGACGGCCACTTCCAAGCTGCGGTGGGATGAGCAAAACACCATGCCACTTACACAAGTAGCTCAACCCCAAATGTTCCCCTTGGTCTTGCGGGTTCCCTTGGCTGACAGTTGCACAGATCTTCCTCTTGTTCTGGAAATCCATTCTGCTGGTATTTGGGGGCACACAAGACCTGGAAAAGATGAAAGCAGCAATGAGCGAAATGAAGGACGGCATGAACAAGGAGACCATCACAGCCTCGCCTCTCGATTACCACGTGTTTCGTCAAGAAATCACATCCAAGTACCCTGCCTACGTGCCTCCCCAGCCTTTGATACCCCTCGAGGACGAAAACACATCCATCTTACCCCCTCTTCCAAACCAATCAGGACGGAACAATGGCTCGAATGGCATCATTGCAACCCCTGGACAGTCGCAGATTGGCGGTGCTTCAATCTTGAATCAGCCCGTCCACATCGCCACGCCTGCGCCATCTCCCCCGCCCTCACCTGGAGTGGGTGGCAAGGCAGGCAAGAAGCAGAACTATCAGACAAACCAAAACTTCCCCTTCATGTACCCCCCCCTGGACGCAACTAGTAATAGCGCTGGCGGAAAAGGCATGGCGGGTATTGACGACTCCGTCGTGAGCAGGAAATGGGAGGGGAGCGACATTCCCGCCTCGATTCTCGAGGCTGGCGAACTTTTTTCCACCAGGGTACGAATGACACGAGCTACGCGGCAAATGTGGGAAGAACGGGAGCGTTTTCTCAAGTTCGAGCGCGGATGGGTGGATGCTGATGACGACGACGATGAGATTGAGGATCTGGACCTTGATGAGTTGTCACTAGAAGAGAGAGAGGTTCTCAGAGACCTCAGGGTCGAAGACAAGGCAGAGAAAGCGCGTGCAAGCACAGAGCCCGAGGTGGATTATGGACCACACCCGGAAAACTTGTCACAAAGGGACAAGCAACGATTGTTGGCTGTGGAGGAATTCTATGTAAGTTTCGGACGCGTTGAAAGCAGGCAAGCCCATGCTAACCGTGCCGTCATCAACAGAAACAATCCTTGCCTCATCTGCAGTCACTCGTCATTGTCTTGCTACGGCCAATCCTGGTTAATGTCACTGTGATTGTGACGCAGCAAGCCGGCCAGATGCCCAACGGCATGGGCAGGGGAAACAATGCTGCAACGAATGGTGGTCCCAGCGGACCAAGGCCTGCAGAACTGCCTGGACAGACTGCTGGCCAAGAAGAGCCTGAGCAATCACCCGAGGAGGTTGACGCGGTCAGGACGAGAGAGATTACGGCCAAGGCCATGACTGGCATCCTCGTCTTGCTGCTCAAATGGCTGCGAATATCTCGTAGGTTGCACTTTGACGATTCTTGATGCTTTGAACATGAGCTAATTTCCCTTGGGGCGGCAGATGTTCTCAAGTTTGAGTATCTTACGCAACTGCTCCTGGACTCAAACTATGTCCCACTTGTTTTGAAGCTTTTTGCGCACCAGGACGTTCAGCAGGTGGTCGACAGCAAGATGGACCGAGTGGAAAACAGGTAAGCAGAATGGCGCCTCGGTCGATTTTGAACCCTGGAGAAGGCTACGTGTGCTCTTTGATTCTAACAAAAGGTCCCAAGCTTCTTCCAATTCTGCAACCTCCGCTCCAAGTTTAAGGACAAGACGGATAGCGACTTGGAAAACGAGGAGGACGAAGACGAGGGCGAGCTCATGAATGGCGAAGAAGAAGAAGAAGACGAAGACGACGACGAGGAAGCAGGACAGGAACACGCCTACTCGGACAACGAAAGCGAGGACGAGGCGGTCCCTCCACCCATCAAACGAAAACGATCACCCGTTGCGCAACCCGAGCCGGAAGAGGAAGAAGAAGAGGACGGCGAGGCCAGCGACGACCAAGGCTCGGCGCGGCCTGAAGTCGACGAACTCGGATACCCGGTCAACCCACTCCCCGAGGAGCCCATCACGGACTTTTCGCGGCGCAACTTCTTCGCCCTCATCAACTACCTGCGCATCCTGCAAAAGATATGCAAGAACAAGTCGCACCGCAACCTGCTTCTGGTGCAGTACAAGTCGTCGACGATACTGCGCAAGTCCCTGCGCGTGCCGCAGCCCGAACTGCGGCTGTACACGCTCAAGCTCTTCAAGAACCAAGTCCCCTACTGCGGCCGCAAATGGCGCCAGTCAAACATGCGTGTCATAACCGCCGTGTACCTGCACTGCCGGCCGGAGCTGAGGGATGAGTGGCTCGCGGGGAGCGACGTCGACGCCGAGGTGGAAGCGGCGCTGCCGCTGGAGCAGGCGCTGAGGGGCCTGACGCACTGGTTGAACGTGAGGAGGTACCCGGACAAGATTGCGGCCGATATAAGGAGCGCCATGAGGGAGGAGCAGGACTTCTTCAGCCGCGAGTTGGAGAAGATTGATGTCGGGTGGGGAGACGACGCTGATGGGGGAAGCGAGTTTGACCATGTGGAGGGGTGGGCTTGATCGATTTTGATGAGGACATGGGGATGCATGTGAGAATACTGGACGAGAACATGCAGCAAATGCCCATGGCAGTTTCTTTGCATATGGTTGAAAACCAGGTCAAATCCACCCGTCACGGGTGTGGTACAAGCACCATGTACGAGACACGGATTGAGCAAACAAAAGCCTCATATTAAGAGCTACACGTAACTTGTACGAAAAAGCACACCACGCAAATATACATGGGCCGTATCAAACAGCAGGCAACGGCATGACTGATCAAGCACGCTCGTATATGCCATCCCCGTATCTGTAGTCCTTGACAGGCACGTCCGTGGTCTGGGGAGCAGTGCGCCAGCCGGCGTGGGGATTCGCATTCTGGGAGACGTAGCCGGTCTCCTGCTTGTAGTAGTCGGCGCTGGGCACGGCGGTATTCTCGGTCCCGTAGCTCTGGCGCGCATGCTCTAGCTGATCCGGGTGCGGATGCTCCGGGAGACGGTTGGCCTCGTCAACCGCGTCGTGGTCCCTGTTTCGGCGGAAGCGGCTGAAGAAGCCGGGACGCGAGTACCCCGAGGTGTAGTTGTTGCCGGGGCCGGGGCCGAAGCGCTTGTCCTTGCGGTGGTGCCGGGCGAGGGCCACCTCTGTGAGGATGGAAAAGACGAAGAAGAAGCTAAAGGGGGGGTGGAGCGCGAGTCAGATCCGAGACACTGCCCGAGACGTCGTCGTCAGGGCAGGGGGGACACTTACATGGCGATGATGGCGACGGCCAAGCTGGCAGTTTGCAGACGACAGGCGGTATGGAAGCTGGGGAGGGCAGTGAACCCATCCGAGCCAGAGACGCGGCTGCCCGACTGGCCCTGGCCAAAGGGCGTGTCGAGGTACCCGGTGCAGCTGCCGGCGCCGTTCTTGTTGACGACGGCGACGTAGATGAAGGCGCCTATGAAGCAGACGTCGAGGACGATGGCGAGGAAGGAGGTGAGGGTCAGCCCGGCGACGCAGCAGAGCAGCAGCAGGCCGGCGAGGGTATACAGGATGGCGGCGCCCGCGATGCCGGCCACGGCGCGGACCGACGTGGCGATGCGGAGGTTGTGGTTGTGCAGCGCAGCGAGGAAGTAGGCGTATATGCCCAGCACCACGGCCGCGCAGAGCAGCTGCACCCCGCGGATGAACCACTGCAGGAACTTGAGCGCCAGGCCCGATTTCGCACCCATGGTCGCTTGGCTGGGTGCTACGTATTTTGCGTCGTTCAGCGTACGGGGTGAGGATGCCGAGATGTGGTTATTACGATGTTGTACGGTGTTGGTGAGGGGAAAGCAGCGGGCCCAGCTGGCGAGAGCTCGGGTCCATTGCGTTTTTTAAACTGGACTTCATGTTGCGCATCTTCCTTCTCCGTGCCTTGAAATAGATGAGCTGCCTCGGGCTTGTTCGAAGGCCAGAATTAAAGTTTCTTGCCTCCCGATTCGGTCGTTTTGCGTGGAAGAACTAGGCGGATGACGACACTCGTTGTGGCTGGTGGAGGCGGTTCCTTTCGTGGACGAGTGTGATTGGTTCGTTGGCGTGTACTGCCACTTGCCACTGCCCACTGCCACAGCTCATTGCCACTTTGGCTCTTTGTTATAATAAGCACAGACACGGACAGATGCCCCGGGATTGGCTGCGGGGCTATAGTAGGGCTCAGGTCTGGCCTATCTTGCGCCAGAGACAGGTGGGTCACAAACTGGCAGCCAACTTTGCGCATCGCCTGCCTATTAGGCGATCAAAGTGCGCGACATGGAAATTTCCAGTGTGTCTAGAGCATGTAAAACATGAAGGACAATGGGATAATGAGACTTGACATGTACAGTACACATTCGCTTTGACAGGTACACATGGGCCATGACGCCAACCACGGCCGCCTTTACGGAGTACTGTAGCTTGCATAGTGGCATGTCACAAGTATTCACCACAGACTACCACAGCTGACCATGTTTCGATTTAGAAACAATAACATGACCAATCTCCCCCTCTCTCCGTCATTAGTCGGCGCCAACGGGCAACTAAACGCGCAGCAGTCAAAAACTAAATGCGCAGCTCGCATGAATTGCTCGGGGCTCACCAGACTCTTTTTTGCTCATGTCCCACTTTAATAGCAAAAAGGTACCTGGCTACAGATTGATTTTACTAAGTCCGGCAGGACAGCGTATGCGCTGCCGGATTGACAATTAAAATATAAGCGCCGCAGGCCAGGACAGAGTTTTAGATGCCTTTTTTTTTAGGGAAGCGAGGGCTTGCCCGAGCGGACATGTTAGTAATAGAGACTCAATATGAAGTCTGGTACCTAGCGCCTATATTTCTAGGTACTGATTGGTGGTTAGTGGGGCATGAGCCCCCCGAGCAATTCATGCGAGCTGCGCATTTAGTTTTTGACTGCTGCGCGTTTAGTTGCCCGGCGCCAACCGTTCGTGGTCCCAGGTGGCTGATTGGGACCCGTCACACAAACAAGCCTGAACCCATGTGTTGGTAGAACAAGTCATTTACCCTCGGAGATTATTGCCACATGCCAACAGGATGCAGCTCACCGACGATACCTTTTCTCTCGACTCGTGATATGACAAGATGAAGCAACGCCCGCAGATGGTCAGCTATTACTCCGTACGTGGTCTAGACCCAATGTTTGCATGTCCAAGATAGGGTCAAGAGGGGTGAATGAGGCAACGCGTGATGTGACGAGAGAGTCGCGATGCATCCATTTGCAGCTCTCATCGCTGACGTTGCATCCATTTATTGCCAATTATGTGGCGATTGCATCCGTGGCTCGGCCCTCGACCCGTCTAGATTCACCGGGTCCAGATGTACGGCAGCACAAAGACCCATTTCCCGAAGAAACAATATGGGGGTTGTTTGGCCTTCTGGACGAGGCGTTCAGGTTCGCGCCCTTGACCTGCGTCATCCACGCGTATGTGCCGCTTCTAGATGAACTCTGGCAGGTACTAGTTCCTGGCCCCATGGCATGATACCCACTTTATCTTGCACCGCCGGAAAAAGTCCACGGAAAGTGGTGTCGTAGAGGAGCAACAAACCTCCTAACGGCTGTGTGCTCCATACAAGTCCAGCCTGAATCGGCTCGTCAAATGCAAGGCCCGACTCGTTGCCCCTTGCCCCCCCCCCCGGCGGCCAGCATGTCAAGGATTGAACAAGATTGTGTGTGTTGGGCGGATTTGCCCTTGGGGTTCCGGAACTACTATCTATCCCCCGGAAGGGCTGAGCTGCATCTCTTCGGCTGCTCTAAGGTCAGTGGGAACGTAGTGACAAGGGCTTTTAACCAATTAGACAGCAATAAGTTAAGGGTACCTAGAGTTACGAGGAAAGTAGCTGGTAATAGAAGTCCCTAGGATATCTTCTAGTACACAAAGCTACAACCACATATTTGCCCAATGAAAACACATCAACGTACCATTACAGTCACCCAAGATTTACAGGGGCTCTATGGGGCGAGGGCATCTCCACTGACCATAGAGCAGTCGAAGAGATACTGCCAAATAAGCTGCTGGTGATTGGTTTGTCTGCAGGCTGCACTGCACGTACGTAAGTTGTCCGCTCTCCAGCGCAATTGTGGGATTTCATGCAGCTTGGCAGGTTTGTTGACAAACGTTTGCTGACCAGCTGACCAGCTTACCAGTTTTCCCAGCCTGCCACCCATGAGGGAAGTGGCAACCACCACCAAGGTGAAGCGACTGAGCGACGAGCTGGCAGGAGCCACCGACTGTTGAGACTGGCAAGTGCCCACCATCTGCGCTAATCCCCTGTGGCCGACGCCACAGCGCCCACCCAACATGGTCTTTATCTTCATCAGTCTCCAACAAGGACGACGATCCCACTATCAGCCGCTTGCGGGCTTCCTACTCAACGTGCATCTTGACCTTGTCAAATCTTCAAATTGACCACAGTTCCAGCACCGCAGATCAAGTCTAGTAGTTCCTGTGGCCCACGGCTGTGGCAAATCAGCATTTCACTTGCTCGTTTGATGTTCCGACAGGGGGCGCATCGCGACGATGCTAGCTCAGATCTCGGCTGAATATGGTCGAACCTCGCGGCAGCGTTGCATCGAGCCATGGGTCGCGCGGGTGTGGCAATCATCGCCAGTCACCGTTGCGTGGTCTTTTGCTCAACCGCACAACCAGGCCCCTTGTGCCATCTGCCTTTGAGCTCGACGCCTTGCGGAACCATGGCCACCGTGTCGCACAGCCCGTAAACTATTTGACCGACAACCCTGATTCGCCATGCGTCTCCCGACGACAGCTCAGGAGTCCAAGGCGCAGAGATATGCACACTACTCAGGCAAGAGGCAGGCCAAGAAGCGACTTTTCTGACCTGCATCAATAACTTGATGCTGAGGCCTTTCGGTTTGCATGAGAATGGAGAGCACCAGGGCGGCCCTCTGGAAGCGACGGCAATTTGCACACTGGCATCATCATCCTCAGTATTGGGTGCGACCTCTTGGAAGCTCGCAGAATCACCCCAACCATGTGTGGCCAAATCATGGCTTGACGTCTATTTCTTGCCCAGGAATGGTAAGCAGTGAGCACTCTCCTCTGGTACGACACGGCTGATGCTTCGTCTCGAGCCGGGAGTGGCATGTCTAATGTGGAAATAATATTACCCGAGACACAACACGGACGAGAACAGCAAACCAGGGATGCTCGGGACTGCGGCTGAGGACAGCGTGTTGCGCGGGCCAAACGTCGCTACCCCTGGGGAGGCTAATGCAGTGGCCTGCCAAAAATACGAGGCAAACTCCATGGCATCTCGACAATTTGTACAACACGCCTCCACTGGACCGGCTTAAATGGTCCAATGTATGCACGGCACCTTTTTCTTTTTGGTGTGAACCTGCAACCTGCAGCCCCATGGGCTGGGCGCGCCTGGGGCCTCGCCGCCAGCGGACCATGGGCCATTTTCAATGTGCAGGAGGAAAAACATGTCGGCCATGGTCCGGCTATCTCCCCCAGCTACTCCTTGCATTGTGCGCATTGTGTGCATTGTGCGTGTTTGGTAATTTGATTCTTAAACCCGCTGCGTCCTCGCCTTGCGATGCGCTTCCAAACATCGTCATTGACCGGTTGCAGGCGCTTCATGACATTCTAGGGCTGGTTGTCTCACTGTCGCTTACGTCTAGCTGATTTCGGCCACATTGCCCATCTGCTTGACTTTTAAATGCTACAGAGTTGCCGGCTGTGATTTTTTTGAGATTTTTTCCAATTCACATACGGACAAGTATCGTCGCATTCGCAAGACATCACATCAACCAGAGCGCGCCTGTTGTCTTCGAGACTTCGTCGACATGAAGACCTCGCCCGCGCTGCTAGGCCTTCTTGGCCTGGCACAAGCTGTTGTGGCTGACCCAAATTGGCCTTCGAGCATCGACGAACTGGAGGAGATCATGTTCCAAATCAACTCTTTCCGAGCTCGCAAGTTTGCAGACACTGTCAATCCTTGCACCAACGAAGCTTCTGGTCCCGGACGTCGCAATGCGGCCGAGTGGCTACGAGTTGCATTCCACGACATGTCGACGGCCAACACCTTTTTCAAGACTGGCGGACTCGACGCTTCTCTGCAGTATGAACTGGACAACGGCGAGAATACAGGTCCGGGGCACAGAACGACTTTGAACTTCATGGCGCCGTATATCACCTCCCGCTCTAGTCTGGCAGACTTGATTGCCTTGGGTGTTTACATGTCAGTTCGCTCCTGTGGCGGCCCTGTCATTCCAATTCGTACAGGCCGCCAGGATGCCACGGGCGCTGGTGCCCTGGGTGTGCCCCAGCCTCAGAACTCGGTCGTCACATTCCAGCAGCAATTCGAACGAATGGGCTTCACTACCGAGGAAATGATTCAGGCCACTGCCTGTGGCCACACCCTTGGTGGCGTTCACCAGGACGAGTTCCCCGATCTCATGCCTGCTAATGGCGTCGTCAACGGCAATGTGCCTCTTGACTCGACCGATGCCGTCTTTGACAATTTCGTCATTACCGAATACCTATCTGGAAACACGACCAATCCGCTCGTCGTGGGCCCGTCTGTCAAGATCAACAAGAACTCAGACTTCAAAGTTTTCAATGCTGATGGGAACAAGACGATGGAGACTTTGACCGACGCCAACACCTTCAAGACTGTCTGCCAAAAGGTTTTGCAAAAGATGATTGAAGTTGTTCCCCCGACTGTCACTCTTGGCGAGCCCATTGTCCCATACACGGTCAAGCCGGTCAACCTACAGCTTACGCTAGCCAATGGCGGCTCTAGCCTCCAGTTTACTGGCTTTATTCGCGTAAAGACCACTGGCCTTGACAAGGACAGCATCAAGAGCGTCTCCATCACCTACAAGGACCGCAAGGGCTCCGCAGACTGTGGCGCAAGCTCATGCACAATCACCAGCACTGTTCAGGGAGTTGGCCAGGGCTTCGACGATACTTTCAATTTTTATCCCATCGAAGCCCTCATTCCCGCTGCGTCGGGTATTTCCTCCTTCACCATTACCGTCAATAGTGCCGATGGAACCAGCAAGCTCTACGACAATAATGGCAACAGCTATCCCCTGCAGGATGACATCTTGTTTCAAGCTCCTCAGAGCTGTGTGACGGGCACCACCGGCGCCCTCACCGTTGTTGCCGCTGTCCGAAACGACGTTGCCGCCAATGGCGCCCAGGCTAGCATTACTTACATGACGCCCCAGACCAACAGCCCCGTTGCACTCTTGAACAATGCCACTGTTACTCTTGAAAAGGGGGCCTGCATTGGCAAGTACACCCTCTTTTCAGCCCAATACACCATTCCCGGCAGCTTGCCTTATCAGTCTCGTGTTGATGTAATTGCCGGAAGCAAGGCCGACGCCTTCAAAACCATCACCGATATTGGTGGAACCTGTGCTGCGTTTCCCAACCCCGGGGCCTGTGACGGCGGCGATCCTCCTGTCGACTCCACCGCGGCCAGCACTCCTCCCGGCTCGACCATCTCAAGCACCACATCCATCACCGACTCTGTCACGGCAACCACAACTACAAGCTCCATTGTGGCGCCTGTTACCCCTACCCACCGTGCTACTGTCGGCGGCTACACTCGTGTGTCATGCTGGACCGAAGGCGTCGGTGTCCGGGCACTGGCTGACTCGTCTTTCGCCAACGACACCATGACCCTGGAGAAATGCGCCGACTACTGCCAAGCTTATGTGTATTGGGGAACCGAGTACGGGCGTGAATGTAAGTCATGGAATAAAAAGGCACCTCCGTCTTGTCGCGTTTTCGCTTCTTTGGATGCAGACATCTGACCACAAGACTAGGCTACTGCGGTAACTCGCTGGACAAGACCAGTTCGGCTGCGGCTCTCGCTGACTGCAACATGGCTTGCGGCGGCGAGCCTAGCGAATACTGCGGCGCCGGTAACCGCCTCGAGCTGTACTCGACCACAAGCGCACCCGTGACTCCTACGGCGACGGGCACCCTCGCCCACAAGCCAACCGTATCTCCGTACACTTTGGTCGGCTGTTGGACCGAGGGTAACGGTGTTCGGGCTCTCGGTCAATCCTCAACCGTCAGCGACAAGATGACCAACGAGGCCTGTGCGGCTTACTGCAAGTCGTACAAGTATTTCGGTACCGAGTACGGCAGTGAATGCTACTGCGGCAGCTTCCTTGCCGATAGCAGCAAGACGGCGCTCCTTGAGGAATGCAACATGGTTTGCTCGGGCGATCAGTACGAATACTGCGGTGCCAGTAGCCGCCTTGAGCTGTACCAGAACCCCAACATCACAACGGGCAATCCCGAGCAGCCAGCCGCTGTTGGCGACTACGTCCTCGTCGGCTGTCAGACGGAGGGAAACAACACGAGAGCTCTGGCAGGCACGAGCCTGGCACAGGACGACATGACGAATGAGGTGTGCGCCAACTACTGCAAGGACTTCCAGTACTTTGGTACCGAGTATGGCCGAGAGTGCTACTGCGGCAACACGCTCGATGTTTCCTCGACGGTGGCACCGGCCACTGAGTGTAGAATGCTGTGTGCTGGCAGCACCATTGAGTACTGTGGCGCTGGCAACAGGCTGTCCGTTTACAAGAAGAAACCGGCAACGCCAGCGGCTGAGAAGCGAAGACGCAGATATTAGTGAGGAGTTGGCAACGTATATAAATCAAGACAAGATTATGACACGGCGTTATTGATGGGTAATGCTAAAAGAGTGAATAATCAAGGAATGCACAAATGGACAAGCGACATGTTTTCCCAGTTAATCGTGGGCCGTGGATGTTGATGTATGGCATGTATGCCAGTGACAGAAAGCTTTGTATGCGAATTGGCATTACATGCATGACTGAGACAATTTCAACAAACCATGGTGGTCCGAATCGAGACAAGGTCAGGCAGGAATTGGAACGGGATGCATTTGCCGTGGCCTGGCATCAGGAGCAGCCAATGACGGCTGCCGAACATGCTCCATATTTTAGGCTGAACCCCCTGAGCCAACAATTCCTTTTCCTGCCAGCAAGAGTGGTCACTGGTGACGCGGTTTGATTAGGGACACGGGGCATTAACTGCTCGGGTCCGAAAGAAGACCGAAGGCATGACTTTGATGTGTTGTGGTCATGGAGGAGTCATGACTGCGCCCATTGCAAACCTCAGGCCGTGCTCATGTGAGAGATGACTCAAACCCACGACCAAGGGCTTGCACACCGCATGTCGATATGCGCAGTAATGATGATATGAGGGTACCTGATGGTGCTTAGTGTGTCTCGGTGTGCTCGGGTCAGGATTCTTTCTGTTGCGCGTGGAAAGTCGCATAGATATAAAGATGACAGCCATGGCCAGGCTCTGCTAGGTCCTCGACATTGTCGAGCAAGCACAGCACCCGTTGTTGATACTCATCATCATCATCGTCGCCATCATGGCTCGCATCAGGGTGCTCATCAGCGGCGCGGGAGTGGCAGGCATCGCCCTCGCATACTGGCTCTCCAAGCTGGGCCACTCGGTGACAGTGGTCGAACGATGCCCCGGCCTCCGCGTCTCGGGCCTGCAGCTCGACCTCCGGGGTCACGGCATCGAGGTGATGAAGCGCATGGGCATCGAGGCCGCGTTCCGATCCCATGCTTCCCCGGAGATGGGGATCCAAATCGTCGACACGCACGGCAAGCGCTGGGCCTTTTTCGGCGCCAACACCTCGGGCAAGGGCAGGCAGAGCTTCACCAGCGAATATGAAATCATGCGGCCCGGACTATGCCGCATCATGCACGACGCCGCCCAGGACAAGGTTCGGTACGTGTTCGGGGCGTCTATTGATAGCTATGACGACGGGCCGGGGCCGGAGCCGGGGCCGGTCCGCGTGCGCTTCACAAACGGCGCCGCGGACGAGTTTGATCTCGTAGTCGGCGCCGACGGGTCACACTCGCGCACGCGCAGGCTCATGCTTGGTTCCGACACGGCGGGATTCCACGCCCTCGACGAACACGTTGCCTATCTGCGGATACCCCGGCCGATGCAGCCGGGGGAGGAGTTCGTCGCAACAGGATACATGGCGCCCGGGGGCCGCGTGGTGCTCACGAGAAGGAATAACCCGGACCAACTCCAAGTCTATCTGACCAGCGCGGGCATGACGCAGCGGCTCAAGGGTGTGAGGAGGGGGGACGTGGAGGCGGAGAAGAAGGCGTTTGCAGACGAGTTCCGCGGGTCGGGGTGGGAGACGGACGCGCTGGTGGACGCGATGCTCGCCAGCGACGACTTCTACTGCGAGCACCAGGGCCTGGTGAAGCTGGACTCGTGGTCCAGGGGGCGCGTGACGCTGGTTGGGGACGCGGCATACTGCTCTGCCTCCAACGGCGTCGGCACTTCGGCGGCCCTGACGGGTGCCTATGTGCTCGCGGGCGAGATTGGACGACACGTGGGGAGGGGGGACGGGGACTCGCTGGACCAGGGCATCAGAAAGGCGCTGGAGGAGTACGAGACCAAGTTCCGCCGCCATGCGAACAGTATACAAAGGGGGCTCGGCGAGGACTCCTTGTTCAAGGGCATGCAGTGGACTGCGTGGCAGATCCGGGCCTTGTACTGGGTTGCGTGGCTGGCGGCGTCGGTCAAGATTGACAAGCTGTTGGGCAGGGTCATGGGCGACGACAGGGACGAGTGGGAGTTGCCCGATTATGACGAGTTGAAGTGATGGGCCAAGGTGTCTGGTGATATCCAGGGCTTCATTCACTCTCGTCTTGCTTCCATTAGGCAAATGTTATTCAAAGACTGGTCTTTTTTGCCATGTACATTATCAGGCAAAGCGGCGCTTTGCCTGAGTTTTGCGTGAAATGCGGAACGAAGGCAAGTGAAGATGCAGTTCCGCAGGCTGCAGCTGCCCGCTTTGCCTATTTAAAATGAATCCAATAGTGAGGCCAACAACTTTTAGAATACTCATCGGCGATTGGTCAGAAATCGAATACTTATCGGCGATTGGACGACGAGGAATTTGAGGTACGTACCGAGTTAGTGATGCTTTTAGCAGGCGCGTTGTGGTGTTGCGGAAGGTAGGCAGCGCCGCAGGCAGGAGCCCGCTGCAGGCGGCCCCCGGCAGGGCTCCCAGAGGGCCCCCGGAGGGAAAAAACACACAATGCCACTTCATGATCAATGAAAAATAAATCATGCTTAAGGGAATAGAATCAAAATCAAGCCCTTTTAAATCGAGCTCTTTCAAATCGAGCAAATCAAGCCCTTTAAACGAGCTCTTCAAATCAAGCCTTTCAAATCAAGCCCTTAGTCCTTCAATTAAGCCCTTTAATCGAGCCTTTCAAATCGAGTCCTTTAAATCGAGCCCTTCAATTCAAGCCCTTTAATTCGAGCCCTTCAATCAAGCCCTTCAAATCGAGCAAATCGAGCCTTTCAAATCGAGCAAATCGAGCCCTTTAAACGAGCCCTTCAAATCGAGCCTTTCAAATCGAGCCCTTAGTCCTTTAATCAAGCCCTTTAATCAAGCCTTTCAAATCGAGCCTTTCAAATCGAGCCTTTCAAATCGAGCCTTTCAAATCGAGCCTTTCAAATCGAGCCTTTCAAATCGAGTCCTTCAAATCGAGCCCTTCAATCGAGCCCTGCAAATCGAGCAAATCGAGCCCTTTAAATCGAGCAAATCGAGCCTTTCAAATCGAGCAAATCGAGCCCTTCAATTCGAGCAAATCGAGCCCTTCAAATCGAGCAAATCGAGCCCTTCAATTCGAGCAAATCGAGCCCTTCAATTCGAGCAAATCGAGCCCTTCAATTCGAGCAAATCGAGCCCTTCAATTCGAGCAAATCGAGCCCTTCAATTCAAGCAAATCGAGCCCTTCAATTCGAGCAAATCGAGCCCTTCAATTCGAGCAAATCGAGCCTTTTAAATCGAGCAAATCAAGCCTTTTAAATTGAGCCCCCGGCAGGGCCCCCGGAGGGCCCCCGGAGGGAAAAAACACATAATACTACTTTATATTTAGTAAAAGATCTAAAATAGCCTGGCTACCGCCGCTTTGCCTGCGCCTAGGATACCGACGAAGTCGGCAGCATCCCAGGCTATTTTAAATTCCTCTCCTGCCCATGTACAATATAAAACCTCTTGTGTCTACGTATATTTATCAAGTCGACTCTTTTTACCACGTGCAGTGTAAAGTCCTCTTCTGTCCATGTCCCTTTATAAAACCCCCTCTTCATGCAGTTGATGACGTAGCAGCACGGCCAACTGTCTGAAACACAACTATCAAGTGTGCACCAATTTTCTCACCTGGCAGCACTCTCAGTCAAGTGCGTCAGCTTGATGCGCGCCTACCGTCTCTTGCTCTTTGCACCGACAGCCCACACGCATGGAGGGAGCTTGTACTCCACAGCATCCCCAGTCCCTCGGAAACTTCAAGGACCACCCGAGTAACCCACACCCGTGACGTCTGTCTTGGCATCAAGTAATTGCAGCAAGAGCAAGAAAGAAGTTAAGAAAAAAAAAAAGAAAAGAAAAGAGAACCTGACTATCCTTTCCTATTTTGCAAAACATGGGCACGTGAGGTGGGTGCCGGATTCGTGCAGACGGCTGGCGCCACCAGTTTCCGCCTGGAGCAAGACAAGCCAGCCCATTGAGCAAGATCGGGAAGCAGAAAAAGACTCCGGTTAGCGCACGGACACAGTATTCCCCCTTTGCTCCTTCCCTTGCAAAACAGTGCCTCATTCTTTCCAAAAAGACCTGCAATTTGCGTTGCACCTGCACGACGTACAGTACAACAGAAGTGGGCCCGCCCGCGACAAGCATTCTACCTCCGGTGGGGCCTGAAACGTCACTGATTCCCCCGTCACGTCAAGGTACTCCCCACAACGCCAATGACGTAGCTCCTCCCCCCAAGCTCCCCGTCTCGCTCAATCGTCATAAGCTCCTCAAGCTTGAGTCCAGAAGAAGCTCTGGCCTGGCCGTCAAAAAAACTCTATTAAGCCCACGCGCCTTTCTCCTCATTCTCTTCCCGATTTCGATCTCCTCACCTCTGCACCCGCACACAAAATTCTACAAAAAAGACCTCCACTAAGACTAGAATCATGACTCGAGGCGAGAGCACTCAATCCAAGGTCCACTACAAGGGCGCCAGCGACGACTTTCTCGTCTTCGTCGAGGACCAGAGCCAGTACAAGCAGTGGCTGAAGGGGGACACGTCGATCCCGCTGGCGCAGTTTGTGTCGTCGTTTAAAATCTTTGTGACGCACAGGCAAGGCGCCCAGGGAACATTCGACGCCGCGCCCAAGAGCGTTCTTCACTCCGAGTTTGGCACCGACGACGAGGACCAGGTCATCAAGCAGATCCTCAGGGAAGGGTCCATGCAGACCATGGAGGCACGCCCGCCCCCCATGACTGACTTTTGGTACATGTTTACTGACCTGTTGGATGCAGATGCCCGGCCGACAGGGCGTTACCAACGAGAGCATGAGCTCCATGAAGACTCACTAGACTGTTCACGCTGAGCGTCGTTGTCGAGCGCACGACTTTTGCTTTGAGGGGGGTGGCGTGTATTCTAGAAAATGAGAAATGTCCTGAAAAGAGGGCTTGGCTGATGTGGTTTCACTTTAATTTGTAGCAAAAGAATCCCCCCCCCCCTTTTTTTTTTCTCTCGTGGAATTGTGACCACTTCTATTTGTGTATTTGTATTGGTTTCGCAAATCTTGTGACTTGACTGACGTGTGGAAGCATTGGGGTACCCAAGTTGACATCGAGATTGGATTTATACCATGGATGGAAGCACGAGAGCACTCAACTCAACACCGAGATTGGATTGTACCGTCTGTACCGTCTTTCCCTTCTCTTATCCATCAGGTGTGCTGCCCAATTCATCAATTTACTCTCATTTATTATCAACATTATCTATATTAATACTAGTGTGGTTATCATCAAACTTGCATTTGCCACGCCACACCAATTTCTTCACCCTGCTATGCAGAATAGGTATCAGGTCTCTTGGGGAAATCAAAATAAAGAAACGTCACCTTGCCAGATGCATGTCCCAAAATGACAATGTCTTGGCAAACAGCCAGCACGCTCGACGTGTAACTTGTCGGCAGCAGCGTCAGCACGCCGTTGCCCTCGATCCACACATCGCCCAGTCTGGCCTCGGTCTCCATGCCCGGAAACGCGACGGGCTTGTAGACAAAGAGCGTGTCCTTGGGTGCCTTCTTGTTGAGCCCCGCCTGTGCACTCGCGCTGAGCGGGACAGAGCCAGCCGTCGTGACAATGGTCTCTCCGTCCTCGGCGAATGCCACGTGCGAAAACGATTCCTGCTGTGCGACAACTTGTCGTCTCGAGTTGGATTCCCTTTCCAGCGCATAGATGCAGCCGTTTGCCGATCCCATGACAACCGTCGCGTCGTTGGGCGAGAATGCGAGCGCCACGGGGCAGTCCGATTCCTCCGCCTCAAACACGTGTGCTTGGTTCCCCGTCTCGACATCCCACAGGGCCACGGCGTTGTCCGCATTGACAGAGGCTACCGTCTTGCTGTCGTTGGAGAAGGCGATGCAAGATTGAGATTCGCTCTGGCCCCTGATTGGCACGCTGGTCCCCGTCTCAACCGTCCACAGTCTGACCGTCTTGTCTTCGGCAAAGGACGCAATCATCTTGCCGTCTGGCGAGAAAGCAACGCTCTTGACGGCCACGCTGTGCCCCTTCCATGTCTGGAGACACTCGCCGCTCTTCAGATTCCACAGCCGGACACTCTTGTCGCCGGAACCTGACACCAAAGACTGCCCATCGGGCGAGAACGCCACCGAGTGAACCGCATCCTTGTGGCCACAGAGACGCTGCAGGCATTCGCCGCCTTCGATATCCCATACTCGGATCTCCCCGTCGTTCGAAGCCGTTGCCGCGACGGTTTTATCAGGCGAGACAACCACGTCCGTCACCCGACTACGGTGACTCTGCGCCTCCTTCTGCTGCCCCCAGTCTTTAATCTCCAGCAGGCGAGTTGTATCTTCCAGGCCACCCATTGCTATCGTCTTGAGATCCGGAGACAGGGCAATCGTCGGCCAGTTGTTCCATCCAGGGCTAAAGCTTTGCGTGCAGGTGCCGCTCTCTACATCCCACAGACAGATTGTGCCATCAGTGGACACGGATGCGAGCGTTTTGCTGTCGGCGGCGAATGTGAAATCTCGGAATGCCTCCTCATGACGCTTCAGCACGCGGGCATTGTATCCCGAACCAGTGGCAACATCCCAGAGACCAATCAAGTTTTCAAGCAGCGACACGGCCAACACCTTGTTGTCGGGCGACAGCGCAATGATGCTTTTGGTCTCCCCCTTGGCCGTGAATATCTGGTTCACACTTTCCGTTTTCGAGTCCCACACATGGACTGTGGCATCGTGCAACACCATGACGATTCCCGCCTTGTCGGATTGAAAGTTGGCGCAAGCAATCTTCTGCTTCTCGGGGTGTCTGATGACTCGCACCCGCATCTTGGTTTCCACGTCGCAAATGTGCAAGGCATCGCCGTAGACTGCCAATATGGACTTTGCATCTGGAGAAAAGCTAAGCTCCTCGGCCACGCCAGTCGAGTCTGCGAGAAATATCGTGCAAGCGGGGAGCCAGGTTTCAACATCCCACACTGTCAAAGATCCCTCTGTGCCAGTCGCGAAGAGCTTTCCGTCCTCAGAAAAGGCCACGGCCGTCACCGCGCCGTAGCGACCATCAAGGGTGTGCGTGTTGGAGTCTCCAGTCTGTTGCGTGGTGATCATGTTTCGAATAAAAGGGAGCCTCTCATCCCATCCATATACTCGAATGCTGCTTGTGGCCGGCGTGAAGAGCAGCGCTGTGCCGTATGTTTGTAGAGCTGCCGTTTTGATGACGGATTTGTGGCTCATGAGAAACCTTTCAGCATCTTTGAGGAACTTCTTCAGTGGTTCCGACGTCCCAAAGCGAGCTTCTGCTGCAAGCTGGCGGATGGACTCCAAGCCGTCGGACACGATGCCAAGAAGTGAAAGACTTTCTACCCAACGCAAAAAGTACTTCTTCAAGAAAGAGAGAACCTCCTTGGACGTGACGAACTCTACAGAAGTCTCTGTTCCGCTCTGATCACACAGATGACGCATCCAGAACGCGACGGAGTAGGCAACGCCGGCCAGAGGGTCGTTGTCCGACCCGTTGATTGCATCGCCTAGGAACCTCGGAAAGTATCCGTTTCCAGGTAAATGGTACATGTTGCGCTTCAAAGTGTGCTGCATCTCCACAAGGGACCGGCTTGCGATATCCTGATGGCTCAGCATGCTGGACCCTTGCTCTTGCAATCGACCAAACCTCTGACATAGGTATTCGCGAACAGACTGGTGGGTTAGAGAGACGACTCTGCCCGTCATACTGAGTAGCGGGCCGCAGGCCTTTACAATGTCCAAGGGTTTGATGGGAGACCCAAGCCCAGCCACGACTCCCAATTCCTTGAGAGTGAGTGGGCGGTACGCAAGATATACAGCAGCAATGACGCTCTTGCAACGAGCTTTTTTCTGGTCATTAAGGTCTTCAATCTTGGTCATCATGTAATTGCACAAGTCTGGCAGCCCACTAGGAAGCTTCTTAATGGTCTCGAGGGCATCTTTGCCGTCCACATCTCGGAGCTCTTTGAAAGCCAACGCCGCCCAGAGGAAGGTATTTGCCGCTCGCTCACAAATCTCGTTGGACAAGTCAACGAGAAGTGTCTCATCGCCGTAGCCAGGGCCGTCTTTCAACTCTGACAGCTTGCCGGTAATGTAGGCGTGAACTGGGCCTTCCAGGCGCTGAGAGTCCAACTCGACAAGTGCCTCATCAACGCCCGGCCGCATCAAGTCAAGTCCGGGTCTGCTAGAAACGAGCCACTTGATCTTGTGCGAAATGCTGAGAGACTTGAAGATGAGCTGGATCAAGTCTTGCCTGCTTTCGTCACATTCATCTAGGGCATCCACGACAAAGTATGCAGGCGTGAGTGACGGATCCTTGAGCATATTCTCGAAAGCCTCAGACATGGCGCCAAATGCATTCGAGTCTGTGAACAAGGAAGAGCCCGCATATTTGTGCTTGGCACGCAGGTGCTGAATGAGACGGGGTTGCTGAATGAGCAACATCCAAAGCAAAGACCGCAAGATTGCAGTGGCATTGTTCCTCGTCTGGTCTCCGGTGCCCTGGCAAAAGTAGTAAGACACGCTTGGCGCAAAGGCGGCCGACTGTGTCGAGATTTCGCGCACAATTCCAATCAGAAGCATCGTCTTTCCCGTCCCAGGCCCTCCCTTAATCCAGAGCATGCGACGGGAGTCAAATCTCTGCCAATTGGAAAAAGATACATACTCCTTGGTACCCATTACCCATGAGAAGGCAATGTCTATGAGCGTGTCCGTCTTCCTTTCCAGCCGTTCGAGATCGCGCATTGGGTCGATGAGGAACAAGTCTCGAAGACAGGCCGAGTCTTTATCGTCTGTGACTTTCTGTTTCTGCGTGGAGATGAAGTCCTGGAGATCTTGGTGGACGTTTCCAAGCGTCGACTGCATCTTGTCTCCATGTTGCATGAGCTCAGAGAGACGCTCGAGCGAGCTTTGAGTATTGTACTGCACAGAAGCAGCCCTCAAAGCCTCCTCGGCGGTTGTGATGGCTTTGAGGTCTGCGTCCCATTTGTCCCAGGCGGCCAGTTCACGAAGATAGGTCAGGCCAGAGTTCCTGTAATAGGAGCTGACGCTCTTCATCTGATACAAGAGAAGGCTTTTGTAGAGATCAAGCACCAGAGACTCCAGCCGCGATGTGACCAGCTCGGGGGGCTCTTTGCCCTGGACGATGCTTCGTTCGTCCAACAAGTGATCGACCAACGAACAGTACCAATCCATTCGAGAGACCACATGGGTAATTCCGGCGAGGTTCTCTCTCGAGACCTTGGCCGGGTTGGTGAGAATCTATTCGACAAGGTTAGAATCAAGATACACCAGCAGGCCCGATTTGTGCGTGCGCATGTGCGTAGTTCTCACCTGCAGTCCCACGCAGACGCCAGCCCACGGCAAGGCAGCTTGAGGAACATTCTTAATGGCCACATCAATCACGCCCCTGGCCTGGAGAACGAAGCCGGCCACGTCGCCCACGGTCTGAGCAAGCTTCGACTCATCGGCGAATTTCTCGCGGCCCTTTTGCACAAGGTCGCGCATGTGCGCTTGGCGTTTCACCGGGTCCTTCAATTCAGCAGCCAGGGTTGCCAGCTCTGGGCCCGGCGTCTTTTCATCCTCGCCCGCAATGGCGTACGTCAATGTTTCCGCGTACGACTGCACGATGCCAGACGTGGCACCACCTTCCTCCAAGCCATCGTATGCATGGTTCCACAGCTGCTGGGACTTGGACAGTGCCTCGTCGTCTTCTGAAGACGCAGTCCTCGTTGGTGCTTTTTTGGGCGCTTCGGCCTGCTGGGCAATGACGGCAGCAACAAGCTGCTTCGGAAGGGCGCGAATCTCGGTCTGGACGACTGTTGTAACGGCTTTGACAGTTTGGTCGACGGCCGACTTCATCAGGGTGGGTATCAAGGCCTCGGACTTGGCTGGCGCCTTGGTCACGCTTCCGTTGCCATCCTGCGCAGGGGCTTGCACTGCAGTCGATGCCATGACGCGGCCCTCGCAAGCGTTGGTGATTCCTAGCAACAGAGAAAAGTCAATGGATGATGCCAAGCCTCGATGCTCTGTCGAGCTGTTGATGACGGAAGCTCACCGCCGGCCTCGAGTACGCTGGACGCTAGACGCTGGGAGCAAGCTGTGGTGGGGTCAGTCAGGGGTGACAGGGGGCCCATGGACGATCAATCTCCGCTGACGGCCCCTGTCCAGCCAACAAATAGCCGCATTGTGGGGGTTACAGCTTCAAGTTATTTTCAGCAACAATCCAATGCTGTGCCCTGAAAGCCCAGTGCAACGCAAACTTACCGCCTCTGATACAGATTGATTCCCTGCTACGCAGTGTCTGCCAATTGTCATGCCAACAATGACGTTTCTGGCGGATTTTCAAAAAGTCATTAAAATCGAGCCTTGTCTGAGACAAGGTGTCTGGATAGCGACTAGACTCGTCAATCGAGGACGACCCACCATGGAAACTGCCTTGGCCAATTGTCACACTAAAAAATTGGGCGTGGCCACGCCACATTTCTAGTGGTCGTTAGACCCCCTTGTACCAGTGCGACACCAATCTATGTACCTCGTACATACATGGAAGTAGCCTCAGCAGAAGATGGACCCGTCCTTGGGACCCTTGGCAGCTCGAGGCAAACTTACAATGAGCTGGCAGCGACATGAATCATGATAGATGGGACAGGCTCAACGCCCGCAAGTACTCCGCGCCGTCAATCCCAATGCAAATCATCATCAAGCTTGCCTAATTGATGGGCTGACATCTAATACTTTCAGGTCCTTCAACCACCCCGCCACCTCCAACCCGGACAAATGCAACACTGGCTTCTCAAATGATGATGGAGACGTCTTGACTCTTCATGGTCGCTCCCAGACGAAACAGAAATTGAATTTGATCAACTATGAAAATCAGCCGATGGTAATCCAGCAACGCACTGGCTAAATGAGCATCTGTTCTGCAGCAAGCGCCATGACTGCGCTAGAGAATGAGTCGCGCTCGTCTTCGGCCTGAATAACCTCGGTCCCAGTCACCTCGAACTTGAGATGTGAACAAAGCAACTGTCCGAGCGGACTTGCGCATACAGTCACCGACCAGCCCTTGCTCGCCGCGGCGGCGATTCCCCAGTTGAGCATCATGGTGCCAGCTCCACGGCGTCGAAACTTGGGCAAAACTGTGAGGATGGAGAGTGTGATTTGTTTGTCGGACCACTTGGAAAGCGACCCATGAGGCAAATAGCGCCTGCTGGCCACCTTGAGGTAGGCTTCAAGATGCTTCGTGTCGGCGTCTTTGCGCTGCTTCAGCCCTCGGTCTGCCAAAAGGTTAGTGCGGGCGAGGCCGAGACACGGAAAGGATGCCGACTTGCCCAATGCAGAGGCTTCGGCAAGCACCGCAATGTTCCAAACTGTGAGAGCCACGGGAATGCCGCTGTTGCTGTTGTTGCCTAGAGCGTCGTCGCCTTCGGCCACGTGGACCACATATTTATGCGGATTGTCCAGATAGTACTCGTACTCTCTTCTCAACCACTTAAAGTGCTCCTCGTAATAGCTGAATCGATACGGGTAGCAGAAGTTGTCCATTGGCTCTCCCACAAAGCCATTTATGTGTGTTTTGGTCATGGCATCCAGATCGGCCTTGGTGGCATTTCTCACCCTGTAGCCGAGGCTTGTCGGGGGAGGCGGAAAGCAGTCCATGGTTGGGGTGGATGGCCGGGGGGAAAACAGGATTGAATCAGTACGGAGGTTCAGATTATTAATTGGCCTTGTATAGAGAGTTTATTCAACCCGTCGCCTTTTCTCCGCTGCGCGAATTCGCCCATTTCCCCCTTCCATCTCACCGGTGCCGTGACACTGCATTGGCTGATTTCCTTGTTGGGCCTGGCGTCAGGGAGCTGTGACCTGTCCGGTGTCTGATGGCGCTGCCTGAGCATGCAGGTTGTCCCAGCCTGTTAAGCCCTTTGCTTTCGCATAGGACGCTGTCCGTGCGACGCAAGGGGGATAAGTCATGGGCCTCATGGCAGTGAATTGACGCATCGGCGCAGTGGCCCATGCACCGGACACTCGTGCTCCTCTCGAGATGGCCAATGGGCTGGCTTCTTAGACGGCTTACCAGTTGCTGGTGGCGGCCCATGCAGAAGACCGTGGAGGAGCGCTCGATGCCAGTGCAGCAAGAAGAACCTGGAAAAGAAGGAGAAGTGAGATGTTCTTATCCACTTTCATCATTCTGCACAACTCCAAGGTGGCTCTCCGTCATTGTCATGGACTCATGGACTCATGACTCATGAACTCATGAACTCATGGACTATTCCAGAAGATTAGCATTGACAATGCTGCTCCATGCCACTCCCCGCACTTTGCCCCAAGATCGGATGATGAGAGTTCTGCTTGCCTTTACATCCGGTAGCGGTATCCACTTGGGTCCCTCGACAATGTGTCAACTGCGGTGAGACGGTGTACGAGACTGAAACGTGTTGGTGCCACCAATTGCTTTTTGGGCACTGGAGAGCAGACATACCGCAGCCTATGCCGCCGTCTTTGGCAGCACGGATCAGAATTTCCCTTTGTGAGCCGGCAGATTACAATGTGTATACTCTGTCCGAAAGTTGTGGCTTTGACGTTGCGGAAACTCGCTAATAGAGTTTGAGAACTTCGTCGGGTTATTTCCAGCTTTGGTAAGGGTGTTAAACTCCAGCGCTCGAAACCAAACCTTGGCATTCATTCGTTTTTGATGCGCGGATCAATGTCGATTCACGTGTATGGGCTTGATGGAGGAGAATTCATGCCCTTGTGCGGATGAAAATGCCCCCTTATCAATAGAAATAAAAGCTACATGACGCAAGTACGAAGCTCTCCCCAAAACACCACCGAGACTGAGTGCCGAGATAATTGGGAATGAACGCCGCAAACAGGATTTATTAGGCTATGCTCTCACAGAAGTCAAGAGTCATGTCAAGGGAAGGGCTGATGACTTGATATGATGCCCGTGGGATTATGGAGCTTGACGACACTGCTCCAATTAGGGTTTCGAGACGTTTAAATTCAAGGTGTAGCGGGCCGAGAGTGTGGGACGGGCCGTCTTTGCGCAAATTAGCCTAAATTGGAGATCGGCTAAGACGCCACGGAGTACTCGATCACGGGGTGTTATTTCTTGTCTTACCGGCGGCCGCCCATCAACACCAAAAGCACACAGAACTTAAAACACGGTTCCAACACTGTTATAAAACAAAAGTACATATTTCTTGAAAACAAATTCCGTCCTGACCTTTCTAAATTTTGTTCTCGCCGAAACTTAGGTTCTATCATACCCAGATACATTGAATAATTCGCTGCGAAACCACAGTAGGCGGCTATAAAACGACTAGCCAAGATAACTAGAAGTAAGCATCTCATGCTGAGGACAAAAAGAAGGCGGGAAAGGAAACGGATTGTTTATGTCATAAAGTTAGCCAAAGCAAGTGCATTAACAACCTGTACATACTACATACATATATTAGGATCAACTCGTAATTTTCCTAGCTGGTGAACTTGAACAAGAGTTTTCGATATAATACTAACTTGGTACTTATAAACTTCATCTTTATCAGGTTGATATTTTTATTAAACGGCTCGATATTGTGGCTCTGGGCCCTACTACATACATTGGCAGGTTGTTTCTTCTTAATGAGAGCTTACAACTTACATGGGGTACAAAGAATTTACGAGCACCCATCCGCACATTTCAGTCCCAGTACGAGAGAATAGGTAGGCAAAGTTGTGTGCAGATTACTAAACTGCAATCTGTCTATATACATTCCCAAGAGCATTCTGTCTCTTCATGAATAGAAATCGGCTTCATACCCTGCCAACTCCAACACCAGCTTCCATCTCCAAGCATCTTTCAATTTGGCCAGACTCGTCTCAGACGTTACAAGGTTGCTTATGGGGTCACCTACTAGTCTCAGCCACACTTTTCTAGCCCCATGACAATCACGGCTTGGGTTCTTAATTTGTTGTACGCCGTCTCTTCACCCAGACATCACGGCTGCGCCATGAGCAGCCCCTAACAACGGGCGTGGCAGACAGCTGACATTTCATGTGTACTTCCCTAGCTATACGTCTTCTCACTAGTAGACTCTCCATCGTACCCATCAAGGTCAATCTACATTCTTCTGTTATCATTTGCTCTCCAGTTGCTAGAGTATGTCATTATGTATTATGTATCCTCGGTCGCCATACCACAACAGTACTGCTTTGTGGTGTCCTACTGGGCCTCTTCATGCCAAGAATCAAATCCTGACTTCAAGACGCCCTCCAACTGCCTCTGTCAGCTGAAAATCCCTCGAAACCCGTGAGCTACTCTGCCGTTCCTCTTATCGGCTCTTCCGCTCACTTCCTGCAGCGTCCAGGAACGCTTTCTCGGGGCAGGACGAGGTGTCTGATTTTCTAAGCCACGTCGTCCATTGCCGCTATTTATCACCAACCCCACTTCTATCACGTCTACAGAAGTTCCTTGCGGTGGTGGTTGACAGCTGTTTTCAAGTGACATTCTCTGCCTCAGTCCGCCAGCTCTCTTGGCGAAGGAGCTTGCAATACTCGCCACACTCAACTTCCTCATTACAGTGGAAGCTGAGGTCCCTACTAAACGTTCTTTCTTCGACCGAATGGCCATGCCTGGAAAGGGTAGAATCTCCCGACTCCAAACATCGGCCAAAATTGATTCCAGCCTTGCACGCTCAGTCCGAGGTGGTGCCAGAAAGGATACTCGAGCCTTCGTAACAAGTAGCGAATGGGAACGGTGCATGTTTGGCGGTGTCGAAGCACAACTGCTTGCTCGCCGGGATCCGCTGGTGTTTTTCAGGATTACCTGATACATCGCTGGCTTTGGGCATACCGTGGTTGCTCTCCGGATTGAAAGCAGGCGAGCACTAGAGACTAGGGTACTCTGGTTAGTCACACACTGGTGGCTTCAAATCTACTGGTGAGACCAACCTGACTTGCAGGCAACGGCTCCGATGCATTTAATGTCCAAGTCTAGAAACGTAAGCGCAGTTGCTGAGCTGCCAGTGCAGTGTGTTGGCGGCGAGGACAACCTTGCACGCCATTCCACTTCTTCTTTCTCGGTGCAAGCTGTCATCACAATCTCAAATAGCTGACAGCGATATTCAAATATGAGCTTCCAGGAAAAGGGAGCTGTATGACATTGCAGCCCTGTCATCAAGTCAGAGTCAGCTATCTGTCGACAAATATCGCTCAATCTTTGAAATGTTTCACTTACCTCTCCCGTTATCTGCTTCTTCCATGCTGAGCTCGTGCAAATTTATACAAGCTTTTATAGTATATATAGGATCTGCCTTCCCGGCACATGCCAAACAGAGAACATCGGCGTAAAGTAGACATATCAGATATTGGCCGTCAACTCCGTCTTGAGTTTGCCAGCAGGCATGGAGGGTGCCGCATAATCGAATGTGACCAAAGGACCGTACCCGGTCTTTGGAAATGGAATCGAAGCTCTATGTTGAGGTTATTGTCGGCCCGAATTATCAGCGTGAAGTAGTCGACCACCAGAAGCTTACCCTATTGGGAAATACAAGTCGATCTTGCAGCAACCAGGAACGGGCCAAGGTGGTTCTCATTTGGGGGTCATTCGTGGCTTGGTTAATTTCCGCAGTTGCCTCCCTAAAACGTGCCAACGCGCTTTCTGCTGCCATGTGAGCGTTGGGACAATCAGATACAGGCGTGTACTTGAGCAGCTCTCCAAATATCAGAGGGTACCTGCAAATTCTTTGGATCGGCTTGCAAGCGTTATTACGAGTTTTATCTGCTCTGGAGCCCGAGTCTTACCTTGACAAGAAGATCCTTCATAGTGGCAGCCCTGTTGGTGTTGTACTCCATATGATGCTTTGAGCTAAGTACCATTGACAAAGCCTCAAGTCCTTTCTGATTCCACTCCCAACCAGGCAATGCGTCATAAGCTGAAGCCATTTCCTGGGACATCATTTCGTACTTGGCTCCATACTCTTTATATATGAAGAATCGACTCATCTGGGAATATCAGTAAAGTGCACGACTTGAGATGCAGGTGTGAGCACATGCCTTCCTCTCGAACAGTTTTGAAGCTTCGACTATGACTTGTGGTTCCGAACATATCTCAGGTACCTCCACGAGTGTGAGACTGCCTTCTGGAGCTCTCACATCTGCACTTCCACGATGACATGGCGTTCGATTGACAAATATTCGATCGGCAGTCTTGCTGGCGCTTCTCAAAGCACCGAGATCCTTGTAGTCGGAAATCGAGACTGCACGAAGAAGTTCACCCAAGATTTCTCCGTGCAGTTCTAAGATGTCAGATAGGTTTTGCTTGACTGACTTTCTTAGCCCAGGATAAGTCGCAGGAAGTGCAACTAGCATCGTAACGTATACCTAGCACCCAAGTCAGACAATCCTGTCATGAGAGAACTTTATCCAACATACATTCAACAGCATTTGTATATCACCGATGTAGCTCTGTTCAGTGTCTATTAGCTCCTCCAGAATTTGGCGGCGTTTCAAGGCCCGACTCATTGCAGCAGGGTCCAGTGCCAGTGACCCATTATCCAGCGAGTCTTCAGATGTTCTTGGTCCCATCGTATCTGTCAATATTTCAGCACTGTGGCTTATCCGCGAAGCACACTTTGACACTGTCGTGTTGGCTCTGGATCTTGTTACTGCGCTAAACCCAGCCAAACTGACACTTGCGCTTCGAACTGCGGAGACAAACTTGAATGACGAGGTAGATGATGATTGAGCATGTGTGGAAGCACGCGGGGGCGGCACAAAATTTGCTTCGCCAGCCGCCCAGAGCCAGTGTGGAAGGTTACAACCAGGTAACATGTGCGATGGCTGGTCAGATATGTTTTGTCTCTGTATGGAAGTTATCCACTTTTGAAAGGGGGGTTGAGGGCCAGCTTTGCTCTCGTCATCTAACTCCGG
Organism: Keithomyces neogunnii; assembly: GCA_020975405.1. NCBI lineage: Eukaryota > Fungi > Ascomycota > Sordariomycetes > Hypocreales > Clavicipitaceae > Keithomyces > Keithomyces neogunnii. The sequence goes on along the minus strand of JAIOWQ010000002.1, from coordinate 3,443,562 downwards.
GGCATCGGAAGTGAAGCTGCTCGGATCGAATGCTTTTCGATTTAGAAGCTTAAGCGAGGCATCCAGTGATTCGCAATCGTTGTTTTCGATACCATGACTGACCAACAGAGACCTAATCTGCCTTTTCTTAAGGCTCAGTCCATTATAGACGTTTTCAGCGTAGGCACTTAGTGCCGGAAACCTGAATCTCGCAGCCTGTTTGCAGACAGCTGGAAGTGTGACATCTGTTGTTTGGGGTCCATTGACAGAGGTTTTCGATGGATAGTAGGCCGAGACTGCAATCGCCATATTAAAAGGGGGCCAAGATGAACAGGTCCAAAAAAAGAGAGGGGGTTGATACAAAATTACTTCCAAGAAGTCCTTCAAGATCAAGAAATGGATGTCGCCAAAATCGATCTGAGGTAGGGTATCGTGAAATGGAAGAAACAAAGGACAGATCAAAGCCGCCCATGCGTCTGGGACCGTCTGTCCGCACCAGCTGACAACGGGAGACCCCAGGTGTTGGGGAGGAAGGAGCAGTCCAGTCAGTGCAGATACTGGGAGATCACCTGCCAGTTCCATTGAATGACAACGAGACCATTGCCACCTCTTCTGGAGCAAACAAGGCCGCCATGGCCAAAACATTGCCATGTACGAATACCGACGGCGATGCCGCGTTCTTCTGATCGCCATCTGGAATCATGTCGACTTGCATTCTCTGTCATACCGACAAGGGTGCCAGTTTTCCGAAATAGTGGTTCATTTTTCGCACGTACTCCCTGAATTATCCAACAAGAAAGCAGAAACGCGAGCGCAGTCTCGTATTCGACGCTTCGGTACCAGGGCAATGATCTTTCCATGCTGCAGGGGCCAGGGATTTGGGCTTTTCACTTTGCCACCTGTTGGCACTTCAAACTTGAGAAGGCAAGCTCAAAACTGCTGTGTAAACGGATAACTGACGGCTAGTAGAGCCTGTCTCAACATCAAACATGCCATGGCCAAGAGGAAACGTGAGAAGGGAGCTAAAGGAAGCCACAGGAAGCTCCATCAGCTTCGACCAAGGATGCGCCAACAAACGCCATCCTTCGCCGGCCTCTGTGCATCTTCCGAATTTTTATTCGGGAATATGTGTTCCATAAGAGCGTGGCACAAGCATAAAATGATTCGCATGCTATGAGGTTCACGGATCATGGTTGGGCCATGTTCATGAGTGCCGAGCCACTGAGAACATGGTGATACAGTTACACGGCAGGGAAGACCAAGTTGTAACTACTTGCTCCGTCCCCTTTTTTTGTAAGTTCGGAGCCTGCTGTAATATTGCCAAAGCACATTCAATTTTTTAACGACTACATTCTCAGTGGGCGAAACGCTCAAACCACCACTAGGCTAGCTCGCCTTCGCTTCCACGATCAACAATAATCACTCAGCAAGACCTCTAAGATCAATACACACCACCCCCTCACACGGGTAAATTATTAGTCTGCGAAATGCTCAGGGCGGTGGTTACCCTCGGCGGGGTGGCAACTATGTGAGGAGTGCGTATTAGTGCCTATTCGCCACTCGCGGTTATGACCCCTCTTTAATCGAGCTGCCAGGCATTATATATACCTAGGTAGCTTTTGTTTCTGACAGCAGGTCGTTCTAGCCCATGGTTTTATCTGCACTCAAAGTGGTCTTTTCCGCAATGGCTACAGTACATGACCTTCCCATTCCAGTGGGATCCAACAAAGGAAAGGTTGCGCAAGAACATCTGGATTGGCTCAAACCGACTCCCAAGGACACCCCAATTCCCGAAATGCGGAGAAGACTCAAGGAGGATGGTTACTTATTTGTAAAGAATCTGCTTCCGAGAGAGGATGTGCTAAAAGTTCGATCAGAGTGAGTGCCAATACAACACTTTCAACATGCCCGTTGATGACTACACAACTTAAGAATCGGTGTTGTAAGGTCTGCGATTGACTTTGTCTCCAGATACTTCACTCGGTACGCTCCAACCGGGATATTAGAACCCGGAACTCCAACGGAAGCCGGCATATTCAACTCAAGCCAATCACCCCTAGCCCACGGCGGCATAGGTGCTGGAGAGCTCCCTCCGACTGAACTGCAGGTCACAACAATGACCGAGGCGCACAAAGCACCGGAATATCTCAATTTTGTGGCACACACCAACCTACGGGGGTTTATCAGGAACTTGATGGAGTGGGACAACGAAGTGCTACTCCAACGCACGATGCTTCGTCACAACGTCCCCGGTGCCCTAAGCACAGCAGTACACTATGACAAACTATTCCTTCGAGGCGGCGACGCATTCTTCCTCACCGCGTGGGTTCCCATTGGGGACGTGGCACAAAATGGAGGTGGTTTAATGTATCTAGCAGACTCGGTGGCCTTGGGGAGATCCATTGAGGAAGACTTCACTCGCCGAGCAGCCGAGATGACGCCAGAAGAAAGAATCAGCGCGTTCAACGTGAATATGGAAAAGTACGGCCAATTGTCGCAAAATGCTACCGAGTTCGGCGAGGGGCACAAGTATCAGCGGTGGCTGGTGACCAACTACGAAGCCGGAGACGTTGTATTTCACGACCCATACATGATTCATACGAGCTCGTTCAATGAGGACGGCGAAGGGAAGATTCGTCTGAGTACCGACCTGAGGTTTTACCGCGAAGGAAGTGATCTAGATCAGCGGTGGATGAAGTTTTGGACGCCAGGTGATGGACTTTAAAGGGCGTGTGTGTGTACTGCCTCCTGTCCGTCTCCGCAATGCTCAGCACTTTAGCTGACAGAGGCAATGAGATGATATTGACGGGGAGAGGGGAATGAATGGTGTGTTTCTAATATGGGCGGAACAAGCCTACAGATTGCTAGTGAAAACTGGCAATGAGGACCATGCCAAAGTCCGGGAAGTGACAGGCGGCGTCAAGTGAAGCATCAGGGGCCAATATGTAGACCGTATTGTTCTTGACGCATGTCCGCATTCCAGTGACTGGCAGTGAGACTTGTCGCTCAGCATTGATGGTGCTGTTGATATGGAACTGGATTGGTGCGGCAAGTTGTTCCCAGACCCAACGACCCGATATTTTAGTTGATCTACGCACGTCCACAAGGGCTTGAGCGTGCATACAACCACGGTCATTGTAAACGAGTTTTGAACAGCCTGTAGCTTTAGCTTCGACCAAGGGCTTTTAAAACCTCCGCACTCCCTCCCGCCTCTCTTCCCCGGTCGGCGGGGGTGTCCGCTCTAGGTAACATGGGTAATAACATGCTTGTCGCTCCATGTTTGCGATGCTGTCTCAGCTCTAATCGTCTCGTTACTCCAGAACTGTTGGGAATCATGGGTAATGGACCTTGGTCAATGCACATTGGGTGAGGCAATCCATGAAAGTCGGCGGCGGCAAGCCGTTTGGAAATGCATAAATACGGCAAGCTTTGGGGCACTAGATGCGCCACGCAGAACTCGCAAGGTCATCACTATTAATCTTGTTGTCAAATATGCCAAGTCAGCCGGTGGCCGGCCGGAGTAGAAGTATAGGCGGCAGTGACGGGCATTCCACATGGCTTAAAGGCAGTGCTGGCTAGGCATGCCTCTCTATTAGTGCTTTCAGTATGCATCTACTGGGGCCGATTGGGACGTATACCTAACATTGCAGATATTGTGGGACGCTTGAAGAAGGTCTGGTTGGTACTCCGTACAATAAAGCGGATGGAGAGTTTAGCCGCCCTGCACCAACCAGTGGCTGGTCAGTGCGGTACCTTCCAGCATTCCAAACACCGTGGGCGGACCGTACCCCAAGTGGCTGCACCTGCCCTGGGCTTGAGCCATTCACTTGCCCTGACGAGGCAGAGCACACCGTGTCCTTCCCAGTGTCAGCAGAGTGTGGAAACTGAAGTACCCAGGTACTCTCGCACTACGCTACCAGTGACAGACACTTCGCAAACAGCAGCGGATACCTCCGTCCAGGCCCAAACCTGTGGCCCTTCAGTTGGTCTACTAACGCAGTCTGTACTAGCGCGACGTGGAGCCAGTTGCCCTTTCGCCTCCCACGCTAGCCCACCTTGCATTACTCGGTTCCTCCATAACGAACACGTAGAACTTTTTTGGCCCAAGGTCCGAGTTGAGAGAGGCTGCTTTCTGGGCCTCGTTTTCCTGTGTCTAGTCTCTTTCTCCAGCCTTCTCTACAACGCCACGTGGGGCCGCTTGAATCTGACAAACCGACCATGTCAAGACGCTGATCTGGCTGTTTTGGTTTTCGTTTACCCTTCTCCCAACCTCCTTGTCCCCTTCTTCATACCCATTCGTATTTTGTATAGTCGCACATCCATCCCACCCCGGTCTATACTCTATACTCTCGGCTCGTCGTGCAAACCTCGATCCCCTCGTCGCCGAGCTTCCGGTGTTCTGTCACCGAGCCAGTCGATATGGAGAACGCCTTCGCCCGTCCCATCGCGACGGTGCTCTCCCACTTCCAAGTGGATGAGCATGACGGTCTTAGCAACAAGCAGGTTGAGCAATTGCGAAGCAAGCATGGCCGTAATTGTATGTCCCGTCCTGCTGTCGCATCTCTTTTCCCCTTCTGCTTTACAATGCCTCCCGCGCCGTTATTGAAAGCCCCACCATCTTGCGCTTGTAGAGCAAAAGCACTGACTTGGGATCATCAGCCATTCCGGAAGAACCTCCTACTCCTCTCTGGGAGCTCATCTTGGAGCAATTCAAGGACCAACTGGTTATTATATTGCTTGGTTCTGCTGCCGTCTCGTTCGTACTGGCCCTTTTCGAAGACGAGGACGGTTGGAGCGCCTTCGTTGACCCCGCCGTTGTGAGTATTGTCCATAATCATCTGGCGCCAAGTCGTGCTAGCTATTGAAGTGCTTCGCTCACCGTTTGCCTCTTCTCTTAGATTCTCACTATCCTGATCCTTAATTCCGTCGTCGGAGTCTCCCAAGAGAGCAGCGCCGAGAAGGCCATTGCTGCCCTGCAAGAATATTCTGCCAACGAGTCCAATGTTGTTCGTAACGGTGGCCATGTCTCTCGAGTCAAGGCTGACGAGCTGGTTCCTGGTGACATCGTCACTGTGGCTGTTGGAGACCGTATCCCCGCCGATTGTCGCGTCATTGCTATCGAAAGCAACAGCTTTGCGGTCGACCAGGCAATCCTGACTGGAGAGAGCGAGAGTGTTGGCAAGGATGACGACGCCGTTGTCAAGGATGAGCGTGCTGTCCTGCAGGACCAAGTCAACATGCTCTTTTCGGGAACCACTGTTGTGACGGGACGCGCCAGGGCCGTTGTCGTCCTTACCGGTTCCAACACTGCCATTGGAGACATCCATGAGAGCATCACTGCTCAGATATCTGAGCCTACACCTCTCAAGCAGAAGCTCAACGATTTCGGTGATAGCCTCGCCAAGGTCATCACTGTGATCTGCATTCTCGTCTGGCTCATCAACATTCCCAACTTTAATGATCCAAGCCACGGTAGCTGGACCAAGGGAGCCATCTACTACCTCAAGATTGCCGTTTCGCTAGGTGTCGCTGCCATTCCTGAGGGCCTGGCCGTTGTTATTACCACCTGTCTGGCTCTCGGTACGCGGAAAATGGCCGCTAAGAACGCCGTTGTTCGCAGCCTGCCCTCCGTGGAGACGTTGGGAAGCTGCAGCGTTATCTGCTCAGACAAGACTGGCACCCTGACCACCAACCAGATGAGCGTCAACAGGATTGTCTATCTCAATGAAGCTGGCAATGACCTCACTGAACTCGATGTTGAAGGCACCACCTTTGCCCCCAAGGGTGCCATTAGCGCCAATGGCAAGCGTATGGAGAACTTGGCGACCAAGTCGGATACCATCCGCCAGATGACAGAGGTTTGCGCTATTTGCAACGACGCCTGCCTCGCCTATGATTCCCGCACTGCTACCTTTTCCAGCGTTGGTGAGCCAACTGAGGGAGCTCTGCGTGCCCTGGTTGAGAAAATTGGCCCCGCCCCTCCTACTGACACGCCTCTCGAGGACTGTCTGCACCATGCCAGCCACTACTACGAGAAGCAGCTTCCCCGTCTTGCCACCTACGAATTCTCCAGAGACCGAAAGAGCATGTCTGTACTTGTCCATAATGGAAAGCAGAAGAAGCTTCTCGTTAAGGGCGCTCCCGAATCCATCATCGATCGTTGCTCACACGCTCTCCTTGGCGCCAACGGCAAGAAGGTTGCACTTAGCAGCAAGCTTTCCGAGCTTTTGATGCGGGAAGTCGTCGACTATGGTAACCGCGGCCTTCGCGTCATTGCGCTAGCAAGTATCGATGATGTCTCCCAGAGCCCACTACTGTCTGCCAAGTCCACTGAAGATTATGCTCGTCTGGAGCAGAACATGACCTTCTTAGGCCTTGTCGGTATGTTGGATCCTCCGCGAGAGGAAGTCCCCGGATCGATTATCAAGTGCAAGGACGCCGGCATTCGTGTCATTGTCATCACTGGAGATAACCGCAACACGGCCGAGAGCATCTGCCGGCAGATTGGCGTGTTTGGTGAACATGAGGACCTCACTGGCAAGAGCTACACTGGACGTGAATTTGACAACTTGAGCCCCAGTGAGCAGCTTGAGGCTGCCAAGAGAGCCTCTTTGTTCTCTCGTGTTGAGCCGGGCCACAAATCCAAGCTGGTGGATCTTCTGCAGTCCCTTGGCGAAGTTGTGGCCATGACGGGTGATGGTGTGAACGATGCCCCTGCTCTGAAAAAGGCTGACATTGGTGTGGCCATGGGTTCTGGCACCGATGTTTCCAAGTTGGCCTCTGACATGGTTCTTGCCGACAGCAACTTTGCAACCATTGAAGTGGCTATTGAGGAAGGACGTGCCATTTACAACAACACGCAGCAGTTCATTCGATATCTCATCTCGTCCAACATTGGCGAGGTCGTGTCCATTTTCCTCACCGCCGCTCTTGGGATGCCCGAGGCTTTGATCCCGGTTCAGCTCCTTTGGGTCAACTTGGTCACCGACGGTCTCCCTGCCACGGCACTCTCTTTCAATCCCCCTGACCACGACATCATGAAGCGCAAGCCCCGAAGAAGGGACGAGCCCCTCATTGGTGGGTGGCTGTTCCTGCGCTACCTTATCATTGGAACATATGTTGGTCTGGCCACTGTTGCCGGCTACGCTTGGTGGTTCATGTACAACCCTGAGGGTCCTCAGATTACCTTCAAGCAACTCTCCCGCTTCCATCACTGCACGGCCGACTTCCCTGAAATTGGCTGCGCCATGTTCTCCAATGACATGGCCAAGGCTGGTTCGACCGTCTCACTGTCCATTCTCGTCGTCATTGAAATGTTTAACGCCATGAACGCCCTGTCATCCAGTGAATCACTCCTCTCGCTGCCTCTATGGAAGAACATGATGCTTGTCTACGCCATTGTGCTCTCAATGGCACTGCACTTTGCTCTCCTGTACATTCCCTTCTTGCAGACCTTGTTCGCCATTGTCCCCCTCAATGTGACCGAGTGGAAAGCGGTCGTCATTATCAGCGCGCCCGTCATGTAAGTGTGGTACAAATCCCCATGGTTGTTTGAACCCTAGCTAACATTTGACTCCCAGTCTCCTTGATGAGGTGCTTAAGTTGATTGAGCGTAACTTTTTCATGCAAACAACGACTAGTGAGCCGCAGCAGGCTATCAAGGGCAAAAAGGAAGCATAGAGGTGGGGATGATGTACGAATGAAAAACAATGAAAAGAAGAATCGTATAGACTCGGAAACAATGTTGTTTTTGCAGAAACGGCATGGGCTAGATGTTAGACACACACAAACACTTGTATTATAGCTTCCCAGCCCTAGCTGGTGAAATCTACGTGTATCTCTGCGACTGGCCAACGTTGACGGTAGTCGAATTAAACAAAAGTATTTGAGATTCCAATCAGAATCAAGCTGCAGACAAGACAAACGGGCCATGTGGTTCATGATTTAATTTCTTGCTTATTCCATCTCGACGCCAGCCGAGCATCTAGATATTCATACATAGTATTCCCAAGCCACGCCGATAATATCGACGTTGGCGCCTTCCCCCCAAGCCGCTGGAAGCACGCCTCGATATACGAACGAAAGCAGCAGCCCGCTCCCCCTTTGTTTCCATTAATCTTGTCTACCCTTTAGTAATCTCTTGGTAACCTTGTCCTTTTCAATGATGTACACGTGTGCGCCCCAGCCGGAAAGGGCATCTCTATCAACGGCATTGAGCAGAGCCTGCGAAATGGTTTCGAACAAAGCATCCGGGCCCTGGGTGGTATCCAATTAGCACACCGAACAAGATCTCGCTCCTCCCGAGAAACAAGGTGCCAAAAGAGAGAAAGATACGTACCATGTCAGCCTCCCACAGACCCTCGCACATGCCAAACAATTGCTCCGACGCGGTGCCGGAAACGATAAAGTCCTTTGCAAAGTCAATGCATCCGATACTATCGAAGCCGCAGATGAAGGGCTTGCCCGTCTTGGGGTCCAGCCCCGCGACGACGGGCGAAACAAAGTAGGGACCGAAGCGGCGCTCGTAGAGCGAGGAGGAGACGAGGTTGGCAAAGGTCCTGGGCGCGATGGTGCGCTCCTCGCGCAGGCGGTACATGTTGACCTTGTAGCGGAACAGGTCTGCGACGGTGCTAACGTCGGTTGCCAGGCCTGTCAGGCCAAGGAAGACGTCGCCGTACTGGAAGATTTTGGGGAAGTTGTTGGACACGGTGAGGGCCTGCAGGCCCAGGCGGAGGTCGCAGGCTATGGCTACGCAGTCCTTGCCGACCATGGCCACGCAGGCGCCGCCATCTGCGCGGTGTTAGCTGGGGGGTTTATTCTTTGGCCTCTTCGGGGTCGGGAGACGGGGTTTACGGACTGATTGAGAAGGGGGATGACTGTGGAGGACGTCAGTATCTGGCATGTCACGGGAGGAGGGTGCTGGGCGGTGCGGCGTACCATGGTGAGGAACTGCTGGTTCTAGTCGAGCAGACGCTCTGCACGGCCGGCAGTGAGGTTTGATATCGGGCTCTGTGAAGGGGGTTCAGCGGTAGACGGCGTTGGCAGCGGATCGTCGTGGAGGCGATGGCGATGATGGTGATGATGGTCTTGAAGCTGAAGCTCCCCGGCGGTGGTCTGGAGCTCGAGCAGCAACGCACCAAGGCAAACACAATGGCGTGGCCGAATCGCTGGCTGCGGGTGGAGACGCTGTGCAGCTGCAGAGGCGACCTGGTGGGCGTCTCTGATTGGCTGGGCTGCGGTGGTGGCCCTTGGTTACCTCATGGCAAGGCTGCCTTGGATCTTGATGGAGCTTCAACAGACGGCAGTACTGTGTGCGAGCGAATCGGCTTTTAAATAAGTGGCATCTTAAACCGCCCAGTCTGATTTTCAATGCAGGTGTTGAAATTTCCAGCCAGGACGATATTGATGCGCTTCTTTCGAGATGACGCACGTGACAAGATATAATCTGCTCACTCGAGGGACCAACTGCAAAGCCCAACGTCAACTCAAGGCTCAACTCGAAGCTTGAGGCTGCAGCATTGTGTTCGTGGCTTCATGTGCACTGTTGACGTGTCAAAGAGGCATTACGTTAATGAAGAAGCAAATTCCGTCATTCAGTTTCAGTGTTCGCCGCGATGTCGATTTTTCGTCCTGGTATGCTATACCCCTCCAGCTTCTGCATTTAGTAGGGGTTGTGACACACGTAGATGCTCAATTGTTTAGTGTCCTCTTTAACGACCGATCCAAGAGCCATCCATCCCACCGAGTGCTCTCATTTCCTCACAACAAGGTGGCCGGCCGTGTTCCGGGACACGGACTGATCCCGGCATCTGACAACCCTCCTGGCGCAGTATGGCTTGATTCGCTTTGCGGCAGTTATCCCGCGCTGCAAGAGTGAATGGGACACAGAGATTGGCGATGCTTCATTCTTGTGTGGGGATGGTATCACTCATACAAACATACGGAGCAACCTGACCATGTTCCTCCGCAGGGTCCTCACGAACCCTGCGACAAAAAGTTCAAGACGTGTCGTTATGGCGATGGCGGCTTGAACTTGGCGGGTGGCAATAGAGGAATCAGACAGTAGGGAGTCGGGACTGCCAGTGCGGAAGCTGTGAGCATCCGCACGCAAACACTCATCCTCATCATTACCAACATCAAACATAGGATCAAGCCCTTGAAGAACGAATGCTTCTATATTCCCTCTTGGCAGTGTAATGGGAGTTTCAGAAGCCACCTAAGCCATCTGGATCAATTCCACGGAGGGATACAAGAGACAGTTCGAGGCACTCTTAGACGCGCCAGATCACGAGCTTGGATGCGCGATATGGCGGGCGGAGGCCAAGTACGCATGACATACTGTACGTGAACACTCACTGGGCATGAGGGAGTTGGGACAAGATGGAACATTCACGTTCAAGGACATGGAGGCTTCGAGAAGCTGATGACATATTTCGCCCGCTGCCTGCAGGTACCTAGCACGAGGTGCTCAGGCTGTGGCTTGAGGTACGCAAGCCACCAACCAGACTGCTGCGTTGACAAGTGTCTGGTACAGCGACATTGTGCCCACTGCCCACCACGTCTTTGCCCCCGCCGTTGCACAAACTTGGGCCGTCAAGACTCAAGCAAGACCCAGCCCCTGAAGGGACAAATGTCGGGTTACTGCTCATTGACTTGTCGTCCTGCCCTTTGCGCCGTCTTTCCACTTTAGCCTGCCATTTTCTTGCACGTATTTCGGGGAGGCAATCGCCAGACCCTGTCCTTCTGACAAGCAACAGCCTACCCCACCAGAAGCATCACCAAGTCCTCTCCACGAGCCTGCAAGCTTCACCCTTGACTTCTTCCCGCAACCGTCGACAAGATGGCGTCTCATGTCGTCGTCATAGCGACCGACCTGCGCCGCGCAACCGTCAAAGTCACACCTGCCACCTATCTCTCCGACGTCCTGGACCAAGCTTGCCAGAAGCTCAACCTCTCCAGCGACAAGTACCTCGTCAAGTAAACCATGGCCTCCTCACATGCACCAACCTCCTCGTCACTGCATCGTAGCTGACTTTGGATATGTACAGGCATAAACAGAAGCAAGTCGACCTCTCTGTCCCATTTCGAACGTCAGGTCTTACTGGCGGCGCCAAGCTCGAGCTCGTCCTGCGCTCCAACACCCCGTCCGCCGTACAGATCGCCCTCCAAATCCCCCAACCCGAATCCAAAGAGATACCCGGCGGCCGTTTGATTAAAAGGTTTCCCTCTGATCTAACACTATGGAAAGTTATGCGCCAGTTCGAAAGCGGTGAGGCGAGCGCGGGGAAGAATATCAACATCACCGGAAGAGGATATGCCAACACGACCAGTGGGAGTGGCCAGTTATATTATGAGACGCCCGTCTTGAATATCATGGGGAGGGAATTTTCAACCTTTCAAGAGTTTCAGAAGACGCTGGCGCAATTGGGCCACAATTCGGGCAACGTGCTGATTCGGTTGGCCTACAAAAGAACGGAACAGACCCTGTTTGAGGCTATGGAGGAGATCAGCGCGCAGTTCAAAGAGGCTGGGGATGATGCGGACTCTGAGAAGAATCAGGATAAGGAGGACGAGAAGACTCAAGAGACGGAACAGGGCCAGTTGCAAGGGGATGCAACTATGACAGATGCAGTGTTGGAGCCTGGCATTGCTCAGCAAGCTTCATCACAACCACAACCTACCGCCGCTTCCCAGTTGGAGGAACAACTCGGCTCTGAAGAGCCGCCAACCGCCACATCTCAGACACAGCAGGATCCCTACCAGCCTGTCAACGTCTTTCTTGCGCCAACAGGATCCACTCCAGCAGCAGCTTTGGTGCCAACATCCGAGACGGACTTTACTCCAACCGTCGCTCATGCTCAGCTTCACCAAGCCCGGCTGCAAGAGAGCTCTCGAAATAGGCGCCTCCTCTCAGACAAGGAATTGGAGGAGAAAGCTGCCGCCGAAAAAGCACGCATCGCCTCCATCAAGTCGGTCCTGGTCAAGGTCCGATTTCCAGACAACACCAGCAGCGAGTGGCAAGTCAGCCCAAGCGACACAGGAGCATTCTTGTACGAAGCTGTACGGCATGTCATGGCTGATGCTTCGCAAAAGTTCCACCTTGTGCTTCCCGGCAGCAAGGAGATCATCATGGATAACAACGGCACTAGTCACAATCTCGTCAAGGCTTACAAGTTATCGGGTCGAGTTCTAGTCAACCTTGTATGGGAGGACAGCGTCTCAGCAGCCACCAGAAAGCAGCCCTTCCTGAAAGCCAACGTCGCAAAGCAGGGACAAGCTGTCAAGGTTCCCGATCTCCCAACAGTCGTTGATGAGGTTGAAACGGGGCCGGTGAAGAGGGAGGAGAAGAAGGAAGAGGGGAAAGAGAAAGGAGATGGCACGAAGAAAATTCCAAAGTGGCTGAAATTGGGAAAGAAGTGAGTCACGATATATGATGCGCATGGCCGGCGTTTGTCTTTGTATACAAGGTAGATTTAGATGTTAGCGAGTATTTGTAGCCTATGGTGAGATTCACATGGTATGCATTTGTTCAACCTGGAAAGATTAGCCTGTTAGTTGAGCATGATTAGAAGGACTGAAAATCGCATGGTATCCCCATGATTTGGTCGGCAAGTTGAAGCGTGGTGAGGTGGCAGTCTCATGCTCCCCACGCGTAATGCGAGATTATAAACATAATGACATGTTGCCAAGTCAGACGAGCCCAGGTGCAAAGATTTCCCCGAACCAGAGCTTTTCAGAAAAACAGTTTCGAGTACCACCAGTCACGTATCACAACTGCGAACAGGCCGTCAATTTGAGAAGGGAATTTGTTTGTTTGGTATTCAGCGAGAGCAGCAGCTTATCCTATGTTTCCATCAGGTGCATAAAATAATCCCTCTCAGCCACTGCCTCGCCCCGCCAATGCATCAATATTTCATGAAACCCACGCCGGTTTTTACATGCTTTCCCGAAAAATTCATTTCGCATCCCAACGAGATTTTTCCAAATCTCAAAACATCATGTCCGTTTAAATTTGGGAGAAGAAAAGACAGCTTAGTGGGCGCGACGGGACTCGGCGATGACGCGCTGGAGCTCATCGACCTTCTTCTTGGCACGGCCAAAGGTACCGAGCTGTGGGTGGTGTTAGTTTGACCCTGGGCTGTTTCCGCGCCAATTGACGGCAGTGCAAGATGAACATACTCTCTTCTTGGCGAGCTTACGGGCACGCTTGTCCTTGGAGTTTCGGAGCAATTCGATGACGCGGCGCTCGTAGGGGGCAAGACTGGAAGAAAAGATTGTTAGTCGGTGCTGTTTATTGGTGTCTGAAGATGCAACGTTTCGGTCAGGCGAGATTGATTGGGCAACGGGTCAATTCTAGTTGATTTGTTGCCCCGATCCAATCCCATGCCTGCTCCTCCAACATTGTCACAACTTTTCCGGGAAGAGCGTTGAAAGAAACTTACCCAGCAACCTCCTTGACGACCTCGCGGACGAAAGCGGTGCGCTTGCTCAGGTGGCCCTTGGTGCGGGAGACACGGGGCTTGACAACGCGGGGGGTGGTTTTCTATATCACGGCAAAAGAGATACCGACATGTCAGCGTCCATCGTCTGCTTCAGCAACAGCGACCACCTCGCGGAGGACGAGGGGAGAGCGGAGCAGAGATCCTCCACGAGGTGAGACTGTGACAACACGTACGTGGCCGCGGTTGAGACCGACGACGAGGCCGCTTCGGGCGGGAGCTTCCTTGGCCATCTTTGTCGAGTGGTGATGGGTTGTCGACTTCGGCGTTGGGTGATGTCGAAGAAAGCAAAATCACCAAATTCCGGACGGGGACCGTAAATTTCGGTGGATGGGGCGGGCGGGCTGGTGCACACACACACACCGCATTCGAGAAAAAAATTCCTACTTTGTGGGTCACGTGTGCAAGGGTAAGCGATTGAAAGTCGGCAACGGAATTTTTGTAAATCCGGGATTGGCCAGTGGGCTCTGCTGTGGTTTCAAGCTGTGGGGGCATGGTGGCGGGGCACCCCTTCAAGTCGCGTCGCAAGTCGCGTCACTCTTTTGACTGCAAGTACTTTACACGAGGCAGTTAACGATGGCGACTCAACTGAATGGCATTGTGCCCAACGGGGCTGTTTCGGCCAAGAAACACGAAGAGTACCAGTATCTCGACCTGATTCGTGAAATTCTAGAAGACGGGGAGCAGAGACCTGACCGGTATGTGTGATTTCAGCACTCAAGCCATGTACACCAAGCCATTGACATGACCTCGACAGAACGGGAACCGGCACAATCAGCATATTTGCTCCCCGACCTCTGAAATTTTCACTCAACAGGGACGGAACACCGATTCTCCCTCTTTTAACGACCAAGCGCGTGTTTCTGCGTGCTGTTATTGCCGAACTGTTGTGGTTCATCCAAGCCAACACATCGTCCAAGGCGCTGAGTGACGTCGGCGTCAAGATCTGGGATGGGAACGGCTCCCGTGAGTTTCTCGACAACCTGGGCCTCACGCACCGCGAAGAAGGCGACTTGGGCCCCGTCTACGGTTTCCAGTGGCGTCACTTTGGAGCGGAATATGTAGATGCCAAGACGGACTACACGGGTCAGGGAGTCGACCAGCTCGCCGATGTCATTGACAAGCTCAAGAACAAGCCGTACGATCGCAGGATCATCATGAGTGCGTGGAACGCGCGCGACTTGCACCTCATGGCCCTGCCGCCATGCCATGTGTTTGCGCAATTCTACGTGTCCTATCCCAGCCGCAGACGGCGCAACGGCAAACCGGTCTCGACGGAGACAAATGGCAGCGCCGAGGCCAAATGGCCGGAGAGGGGCCACTTGCATTGCCAGTTGTACCAGCGATCATGCGACATGGGTCTCGGCGTGCCGTTCAACATTGCCAGCTACGCGCTCCTGACACACATGATTGCCCATGTGTGCGACTTGGTTCCCGGCAGCTTGACACACGTCATGGGCGATGCCCACGTCTACGCGGACCACGAAGACGCACTCAACACCCAGCTGGAAAGAGAACCGCGCGAATTTCCAGAGCTGGAAATCTCGCGAGAGAGGGGATGCAGTATCGACGGTTGGAGGGTGGAAGACTTTGTTGTCAAGGGGTACGATCCGCACAAGACGATTGCCATGAAGATGGCAGTATAAGGTTCGACGATGGGACGGCGGAAGATGTTGGGCGAGCCGCTGTTTGTCCAATGTATTGCCGAGTCTATATCGGGATTTAAAAGTTGCTGGCCGTGATGAAGGAGCTGCCTTTTGCAATCAGCGAGCGTCGTCAGTTGAAACCCTGATGGTTCATGTAACGCGATAACGATGCGACGGATGGGGTCCTTTTGTATTTTACCTTTACTATTTTAGCATCAGTAGATCTCATAGCAGTGCACATTGTATAGAATGCAACAGAACAAGTTGCAATTCTTTTTTTTTTTTTTTTTTAGCAAAAGAAGTTTGGAATTCGCGGCGTCTTTTGCACGGCAGCACCGAGGGGGGTGATTTCTGAGTAGTCACGGATCGACAGCACCGGCGCAGTTTACAAGATATGTCCGGCGATGCCATGATGAGCAGTTCTGTATCCAGTAGCCCAGAGTTTGCTCTCCACGTGCGTGAATATCAAGCTCGGCACTGCGCTTCGAGGACAACTTCCCGGTCGTGTTTGCCAGGCATCGACCGACTTGCCATATCAGGAAAGGATGTGTTGCACGCGGGCAAACTGACTTTAATTCACCAAAGATGCTCGCACGCTGGCCCTGTTCTCATATATTAAGGATGCCATCTCTTTCTGTTGCTTCGCGAGTAGTTGTGTGTCAGATAACATCGCCTCTCGGTCTCCTGTACGCGAGTTGGTTGTATGTACTTCTTCCAAGACTCGAATAGTCCATTTATTCATCTTTACCCCTGTATAAAACGGAAAAGGGAGAACAGAGGACACGGCCCGAAAATGATGAACCTGTACCTCTTCCTGGTCTCCCTCCCGGCCGTCCTCGCCACGCAGCTGGCTTACACGCCTCCCGCTGACCTTGCCGCCAAGGCCGGGAATAGCGACAACAGCTGCGTCCTACCGGCTGACTTCCACGTCAGGGGCTTTAGCGCCACGACTAACGGCACGGGACAAGGCTTGACCTCTTTCAAGTTCACCCATGTGAACACGGCCGCCAACTCGTCGACGGCGTGCGAGTACGGCCCGCGATCCAAGACTCAAGCCGCTGCGAATGGCGGCCGGCTGCCCAGGTATTCGTGCCGTGATGAGAACGTGAGCTTCATCTGGCAGCAGGGCCCCAGGACGCTGACTCTGGTCCAGAAGGTGTGCCCTGATGCGGCGGGGTAAGCTTTTCCCTTCCTGATCCCCAAGCGGCTGTGTTGACAAAACTCGATAGCAACGCCAAGTACGAGGCTGCCGGGGACTTGGTTGTGCCCGTGTCCTGCAGCCTCAGCGCCTGCAAGACCAATGCCACTGACTACAAGGGCATCTTTGCCAGGCTCAACCCCGTTCAGCGCAACCGCACCGCCGCACATCACAGACGCGGCGTGGCCTGGTCTGATGGCCACGCAAACTGAGCTTGTGCCGTGGTCATGCTGCTTGGTCGTTCAACGTTGGACAGCCAGTTAGGTGCATCCTCAAACTGGCCCTGGTCTTGGACTGCATTTTTTTTGTTTTAAAGTGCAAACCGGCAGGGCCTCTGCATGTGCACAGGCAGCCGTGAAATGTACCAGACTTATGAATTGCCACATTCAGAGCCATGATTCAGACAGAAGCCCAACCAAGAGCGCAAGTGGCACGTCCGGCTTGCCCTAGTTGAATGTAGACTTTGGCGCAGCATGGGCCTGTTTTGCGAGCCGTTGCCCCATGTGCCCCGAATCCAATGACTGCATGTATGTTGTACTGTACCTCTCTGTCTACGGAGTGCAGTTCATCAATACAAATTTTTTGAAATGCTTAAAAATAGGGCCGCCACACCCCAATCTCTCTCACCCTTGCTTGACCAGCATTCCAATTGTATCCCCTCTGGCCAATAGAGCCCTCCCAGGAACAAGTGTTCCTGATCAGACAACATACCCTGCATGGCTTGGCTTCGGCTGAACTGGCCAGTCGCTCGTGCGTGCGCCCCTCTTTTCTCTCCGCATCTTGGCGCATGTGTTGCCAATGCCGTGTGATCGCACAGCCTGATTTCGCCCGCGTCGGTCACGAGACTCGGATCGAACACCCCTTTGACCGTATTGTCTTGCTTTTTTTTTTGTTCAAGTTTCTTTTTTTTTTATTCGGGTTTATTCCTCGATATTTTCACAGGCAACTCTTTCTCCTTCATCACATCCGTTATTGAGACGCGTCTTCTCTGCGCGCCTTTTTCAATCAGTATGCGCTGCATCTGCGCCTTCTGACGGATCCCGCCATCGGCCCATTTGCCAGAATCCACAAGGCGCCGTTGTGGCCAACGTGGTGGCTGAGGGGGGACAAGCTCTCTCTTGTCGGGCACTGGCGTTGACCAAAAAGTAGAGCAGGGCCCCGGGGGGGAAACAACTCGACTCTTGTTCATTAGTCTGACAGCTGCATATTTCCCATTTTCATCTCTGCCGTCGTCAAAAGCCCATCCGATATGCGGTCTTGGGCTCTTCTCATCCCGCCTTTGCTTTGGTGGCAGGCGGCTCACACCCAACACAGCGTCATAGACTCGTCGCCAGCGCCGGATGCCGTCTCACCAGGGATTTCGGCCCCGTTGTTTGCACAGCTCGAGCGCCTGTCTCGGCTGGTGGACATATCCTATTGCGTTGGCAACACCGGCGTCCACAGACCGTTCACGTGTCTGTCGCGGTGTAAAGAGTTCACCGGCCTCGAATTGGCCACCACCTGGAGCACTGGGCTTCTCATGGGCGATAGCTGCGGCTACATTGCCGTGGATCACGGCAGCAAAGGTGCGGGCGGCGCTGTTGCGGATGAGACGGGAGCCGCCATCGTTGTCGCTTTCAGAGGAACATATAGCATCACCAATGCGATAGTGGATCTGGGCACCGTGCCGCAGGAATACGTGCCGTATCCTGCGCCCGACGATGGCCATTCTGCCTCCCCGGGGCATGATTCAAGGTGCGACAATTGTACCGTGCACATGGGATTTCTGCAGTCCTGGCGGATGGCAAGCGGCGTGGTTCTCCCGGAACTCAAGGCGCTGAGGAGCAAGTACCCGTCTCACAAGCTTCACTTGGTCGGGCACAGCCTGGGAGGCGCCGTGGCCTGCCTGGCGGCTCTGGAACTGAAGCTGTCGCTCGGCTGGGACAACGTGGTTGTGACCACGTTTGGGGAGCCCAGAGTCGGCAATTACCAGCTGGCTCGCCATGTCGACAGGGCCTTTGGACTCGACGGCTCGGCAAACCTGGAACACAGACGGTACCGCCGTGTGACGCACAAGAATGACCCAGTCCCTCTGCTGCCCCTGAGTGAATGGGGGTACAGGCCACACGGGGGTGAGATATACATATCCAAGGATGACCTCCATCCTACCCAAGAGGACGTGCGAACCTGTCTTGGCGACAGCGATGCCGGGTGCAGCGCGGGCGGAGAAGGCTCTCTGCTCGCGAATGTGCGACGGCTGCTGCATTTCGCATCAGCCTCGCCGTCCATCAAAGAGTACATTGCCATGAGGAACTTGCCGGCCCGCTTCAAGATTTGGCAAATGTTTCTGGCACACCGGGACTACTTCTGGAGGCTCGGGCTGTGTGTACCGGGAGGCGATCCGGCGAACTGGGGACGGGGTGGTCAGTCTGGCAACATGGAACCTGACGAGCTGTAAAACAAGTCAAGAATGAATGAATGGCGTTAATTCGAGCGTGGGAATAATGGGTAAAGCATGGTTCTGTATTCATACTGTATTGTCGTTATTTTGGAAAACGAAGAAGAAATAAAGCCTAGATACCCATGGACAGCGGGGAGCGCATTGATCTGAGAGTCGTGCCTTTTGCCCCTTTCTGCGCTGTTTCGCTCTGAAAAGACACCGTGGAGCACAGACATGACCGGCACTGGCATTTCCTACCAAGTGACAAGGACATGGGCCGGCCTGTCATTAACCACGGCTTCTCCATGTCATGCACAGCCTCGAGGCTTGCCAAATAAGACATCCATTCAGCATGCAGATGCGCCTGCACGCCAGAGGGAATCAACAGGCCGTCTTTGGGAGCAAGCAGTGGTGATGCAGAAAGAGACTCGACATGACGTGTGACGACAAGGATCACCGAGTTGGCCATGGCACGGGAACCTGCCAAACCGCACCCGGAAGTGGATCCGGATCTCATCATTTCGACGTCGCAGCCAACCAAATGCGGCAACGTCACGCTCCCTGGGCAAATCGTCTCACTCGACTCTTTGGACGTACGTGTGACGCGCATCGGGACTGCCTGCGCTCAAGACAGTTCATTACAGAGGTGTCTGCCTACCAGCCACTGCGGCATTTGACCATGACATCTTGTTTGGCGTGTACTTGGGGGATGGGCATGGACCGAGGCGCCGTGAGAAGGTACCATGGGCATTTTCCTTGGTCATATCTTAGCAGACCGTGAGGCTAAGCCACCCGATATTGAAGCCATCCCGTTGCCGTGGTTGAGGATTGAGGACGACCCGTGCTTGCAAAGAGGGGTAGGAGCCGGACGATGAAATGAGTCATATCGGGACATGGGATTTTGGGAAATTGCCACCACGGGCCCTTTTTCAGTACAAGGCAAATACTGTCTCTGGGAGAGATTGAGAAGGGCAAGGGGGGAACAAGTGTTGTCATGTGAGCATACAAGATGTTATGCTTTTTCATGAGGCTTGTTTGTTTCGGAGCAGTTGCAGAAGCTACAGAGGTTCAATGGCCGCGGCGGCTGAGAAAGGTTGAAAGGAAATATGCAAAGAGTAAGCGATATACGATTTGGGAGGATGCTTCAGTAGCACATCTGATGACGGACAGATTGTATTGTCGTCAACGACACAGACGGCGCATGTGGTGTGGTGGGAATCGTCGTTGGCATCCCTGGCTGTTCCAAAGTCTGTGGAGATGCACCATGTGGACTGGGCAGCCGAAAAAAAGAAAGCCCTGGCGGTAATAATGCTCCCCCGTCGCCAGAGCTGACTGGCTGAAATGCCAGATGAGCAAACAGTGACCGAATATGATGCGCGTGCCCCCCACATCCAAACCTTCACAAGCAACACAGGCCTGAACGGGTTTGGGCAGCGGGGGAAGGTTGGTTCAAATGCCAGGCTCATTTCTAGGCGCGTACTACGCTCCTCAGGTGACGGCTGCAGTTGGGCGCCCAGCCATGGGGCAGAGAGAGGCACAAGAGACTCACTCGGTCACCATGTTGAAAAACAGCATGAAGCAAGTCGGCGTCAAATTTCTGAGCACACAAGTCCGTGCTGCGAAGTGATTGGGCATGCCAACCCATGTCACTTTCAGAGTCTGGCAAGATCGATTTCCCCGAGTCCTGGAAAATGACAGCCTATTCGACAGCACCTCGTGTGTGCGAGGCTGCCCAGAACTCGGCATGGGAATGATGCGTGAGGATGTTTACTGTTTATTGGGAGGGAGTTGACGGAGATTGAGGGGAGGGGTTCGCTTTGACCAAATGTACAGGGAAAAGTGCGCACTCCCGAGGGAGTTGAACAAGCACTGACAAGACAGTGAATACTTTATGCCACGGACAGAAGGCCATGCAAACGCGTCACAGGTGCACCATGTCGCTGGGACTCGGCTCGAGATCGTGAGCAAGTTGCCATGATGCGGCAACTGAGATTATCTGCCGAACATGTTTCGGCCGCCATCACACACCTGCTGGCTGGCTGCTGGCTGAACACGCAATGTACCTGCTCAGGTGCTTCAAAAGGCTCACTTTTGGCGTGTCGAGGGGCTGCTGGGTGGCTGTTGTTGCCTTTGCGTTCAATCTTGCGCCATCGGGCCAGTGGCTGTTGGCACAACCAGACCTTTGTGCCCCCCTCTTCTCCCCTCTCCCACCACTTCGACAACGACTTTGTCCGCCGCATCCACTGACTGCCCTGTGCCCTGTGCCCTCTGCCCTCTACCCTCTGCCCGCCCTCTCCCTCTGGCTCTTGCGACAATTTGCGACGACCACCCCCGTCCAGATTCATGGCCATTGAAGTTGTCCCAAGGCAGTACCCACAATGCTTTCTTTCCCTCAACTGGCATCCACAAGCCGGACACGTACGCGGCTCCACCAGTGGCCCAACCCGCTGGCGCCCACCCATGCTCCCATGCTCCCTCCTCCATCCCCCAGTCGCTACGGAGTGCCAATTTTCCATGTCCATCCCGTGGTCGCCACTGGGTGCTCACCTGGGCAGACGGGCTTTTTCCTCACTTTAAGTGGACAAGACCAAGCTAGAGGTTGTGGGAGCAGCCCACCCAGAGACGGGGGCATGGAGTTTGAAGCATCTGCGAGGGATTGACCAAGAGCGACAACAGGCAAACAGCAACGCGACGCAACTGTTTCGCTGCAGACACCTGGCTTGGATTCCATCCTCTTTGGGACCCTGGCAAGCACCAAAAGGGGGTTTTGTGTGTGTGCGTTTCGCCAACCTGCGTGGGTTAGGAGGCGCATCCGAATCATGTAGATTGAAACCAAGGCACGCCCGGGCCAGAAGCTCAGCCAAACCACCTCACATCCAGTGATGAACAGCAGACAATTGAGCAGCGGCAATGCGGGCTCGGTGCATGACAAAGTTGACGCAGTGGCCGCAGCTGCATCCTGTAAACAAGGCGCAAGTCATGTTGTTGTATTGTATCGTGGCCAGCCCCGGCCAGAGACTGCTTGAGCCAGCTGGAGCCAGCTTGAACACTTGACCACTTGACCACCTCTGGACGTCCCACCTTCCTCCAGCTTCTACTGCCTGCGGCTGCCCAGCTCCGCCCCGAGAGCCCCAAAAAAGGGTCCCCCCCAGGAGCCCAGCAGCCAAACCGTACCAAATCCTCGTGCTTCCAAAAGAGTCTGGTCCACAATCAAAATATAAACACCCACCCCCTCATCTTGTCCCTTCAACGCCTTATCTACAGACCCCCCCGAGCACGCTTTTTTCCCACATCTCTCCCGCATCATCCTTTCTGAACTCTTCTCAAACTTGTCTCGACATTTTCTCCCCCGTTATCTCTTTATTCACAACAATGACTACTGAGGTGAGTCGGTCTCTCGAGCTGTTTTCCCCTCCCCTCCCCCCCCCTCGTCCTCACTGCCCTCCTTGTCATCTTCCACCGCCGGTGCGGATGGTGCCGCCTTTTGCCTCACCATGCCTGGAAACGCGCTCGCGCAAGCTTGACAAGCCGGCTTCGTCTTCTTACGGAGCAGTTCTTGTCATATATCACCGTCATTTGTCATTCCCTGTTGCTTGTCGCGGATGCCACTCCTTACTTCCCCTCTTTTCCGCCACTTCTCGTTTACGCCTTGACCCCATAGATTAACGATGCTGACGTCTTTTCTTCTACCTCTCAGCGCGAAAGGTTTGTCCTAGATCTCGTCCTAGCCTCCTGGGGCCCATGCCTTTTTAAATATGCTGCGCCGCTGCTCGGACAGGCTGACTGACATTGTCTCGATGTGTAAAATAGCAAGACCTTCCTCGCTCGCCTTTGCGAGCAGGCGGAACGCTACGATGAGATGGTCACCTACATGAAGGAGGTTGCCAAACTCGGCGGCGAGCTTACCGTTGACGAGCGTAACCTTCTTTCGGTCGCTTACAAGAACGTTGTTGGCACTCGCCGTGCCTCTTGGCGCATCATCTCCTCCATTGAGCAAAAGGAGGAGTCCAAGGGTTCCGACAAGCACGTCTCCACCATTAAGGAGTACCGTTCCAAGATTGAGACTGAGTTGGAGAAGGTCTGCGAGGATGTTCTCAACGTCCTGGATGAGTCTCTTATCCCCAACGCCGCCTCTGGCGAGTCCAAGGTTTTCTACCACAAGATGTACGTGAAGAGCACGCCCCGACATGGCCCTGCCATACGCATTGGGGAATTGTGTGCAGTTTGCTAACCGTTTTTTCTTTCTTTTTGCTGCTTATAGGAAGGGTGACTACCACCGATATCTTGCTGAGTTCGCCTCTGGCGAGAAGCGCAAGGGCGCTGCCACTGCTGCCCACGAAGCCTACAAGGTTCGTCAATGTCGCACGTAGCCAAAGAGTCCAGCCAAATGCCATTGTCCATTTGCTCTGGCGCGTGACAGATCATATCTTGATCGTGCGAAACGCTCTCGTTGCTAACCGTCCATGTCATCTGTAGAACGCCACCGACGTCGCTCAGACTGACCTGACTCCTACTCACCCCATCCGTCTTGGTCTCGCTCTGAACTTCTCAGTCTTCTACTACGAGATTCTCAACTCGCCCGACCGTGCTTGCCACCTCGCCAAGCAGGCCTTTGACGATGCCATTGCTGAGCTCGACTCACTCTCTGAGGAGTCTTATCGTGACAGCACTCTGATCATGCAGCTGCTGCGCGACAACCTGACGCTGTGGACTTCATCCGACAACGCCGAGGCCGAAGGCGCCGCTGCTCCTGCCGATGCCCCCAAGAAGGAGGAGGGCGAGGCCACGGACAAGCCCACTGAGGAGGCCAAGGCTGATGAGCCTGCGCCCGAAGCCACCAACTAAATTCTTTTCTCACATGTCCGATATCATGAACATTTCGGCAAAATGCGGAACCGAGATGCGATATTTTGGGCTGGCTTGTCTTCCACACATTAATCTCGTTGATTTGTGAGTGAGAACAGCTGGATCGTGTTTTAGGGCT
The DNA here is from genome assembly GCA_020975405.1 of Keithomyces neogunnii. NCBI lineage: Eukaryota > Fungi > Ascomycota > Sordariomycetes > Hypocreales > Clavicipitaceae > Keithomyces > Keithomyces neogunnii. Next base: position 3,419,837 of record JAIOWQ010000002.1, on the reverse strand, counting down.
GGCAGGCAGGTGAATATTGCGCCGGTGCGCAGACGCGTTGATATTTTATTTTACGTCAAACTGGCGGAGGGGTCATGGTGGTCCTTTATCGACTAGGGAAAAATGGAAATTGTTATGCCACGGCTTGATTTCGTACGTCTTTGTCCTGCTTCACCCTTTTCGTTTGGGCCAAAAAGGCTCTGCTGTCAGGCCAGGGGTCTCTGGCTGGGATTCTTGGCAACGGCATTGCTTTTACCGGGTACTCGGTGTGCTGCGGATGACCCCCTCCACCAGAAGAGTTTTGACAAGGTGTCTTTTCTTTTTTCACGTTTGGTTTGACGGCTCCCCGAATCGAGTCAATGCAAATGTTGTCGTTGTTGTTGTTGTTGTTGTTCTCTCTTGGTTTTGTCGTCCACTTTCCACTATTGTTATATCTTGTCATTTTTAGTTGCTGGCTGCTCGTTTCCCGCCTATACAATGGGCCCAGTCTCTCTCGGGAGAGAAGGAATCGTATCGTGGCTCTAGCATCTTCTTCATTCCCCCCGCCGAACAAACTAAAAATAACTTATACCGTTCTCCATGGCCGATAATGAGTGAGGGATGAGACTTGCACGTTTCGTCTCGTTTTGACTGGGCGGCTCAGCCTGCAACAACTTGGTTGTGGAAGGGGATTAGTAGGTTTCTTGTCTGAAAACCGAACGTTTGATCTGCAGCTCGGTGCTACGGAGGAAGAGGCCGGTTTAGCAACACTTTGGGTGTGGATTAATGAACAAGGAAATAAAAAAATCCAGGCTCTTGCCATGACAGTGTGTGTGTGTGATTGCGTCCAAAGTACACCAAGAAATGGGAACCATTGCCACAGTCATAAGAAAATGTACGCCATGTGAATGAATATGCGATATTATGCCGATTAAGCTATAATAAAATACGAACAAGTGGATATAATAAACAGGAAGAAAGGTATGGTATATACGAGGCAAGAAAAAAAGACTCCGTCACCAAATGCCCCCCGGTATTCAACGCCTGTGAATTGTCAAACTCCACCATGAATGAATGCTTCCCGTTTCGTTGTCTCATCCCGCATGGCTCCTTGCACCAGAAAACAAAATTGAAGAAAAAGAACCGAAGAAAAAAAAAGGAACAGGTGAGGCTTCCTCCGCTTCAGTCCCCATTTACGCCGGGCATGGATGCTCTCTTGTCGTCGTCAGGACCGGCCCTTTATGAAGTAGCGGCGTGTTGAAGGTCCAAGAGTCGGGCGGCACGCTCCAACCGCTCCTGCTTCTCCTTCAGCCCCCTCCCGTCGCCGGCCTTGTCGTCACTGCTGTCCTCATCATCGAGACGGTCCATGTCGTCGGGCGCGGCGACGGGGGGCGGCGGCGGCGGCGGCGCTCGATACATGGCGGTTCGGATGGCGGGCTCGCGGTCCAGGTCTTGCTCGTCGAAGCTGCCGAAGCGTCCGCCCGACAGGCGACGGGCGATGCGGCGCCAGATTCGGCGGCCGCGAGACAGCGTGCCGCCGCTGTGGTGTCGTTGCGACAGCGAGTTTTCGGCCGACGAGTGCGCGTCCGACAGCGACGACGCCATGCCCGTGGTGCTGGCTGCCGAGGACGCCGCGTCGTCCAGGGCTGAGGCGACCTCTGAGCGCCAGATGAGGATGCGGTTCTGCGTCGAGGCGGACATGTTGGGTCTTTGCGTGGGCATATTCTGGCTTCAGTCGGTGCTCTTTTTTTTTTAATCAATTTTCCCTTCTTCTTTTCACGCCTTGATTTTGTTGAGAATCATGTAGGACTGTTTTTTTTTTTTAGAGGCTCCACTGGTTCACTGGTAATATGCTGACACTCTGGTGGTCCTGTGCCGGAACGACCTTGGTGATGCAAATTTGTTCCTTGGGGTTGGTGAGTAAAGACTGTGTCTGGTTGACATATAATGTTTGACGGTGGTACGTCTGAGTCAGTTTGTGCAGGGCATTCGAAGGGGGAAAAGTTGGTGCAGCTGGTGACCCGACACCAAATGACTGCACCGGAAGGCACGTAGGTGCACAGGATCCGATTCCGGGCCGTGGGGGGGAATATACTGGTGACGTCGGAGGGTAGCAATTGGCACCTGGATCGAAGCGTGACCGGGGTGTGAGCTAATATGCAGGTGCCCGTGGAATGAGGAATTATATTGACCAACGGGCCCAATCGAGCAGCCGATATTAAAAAGGCAGGGTTACAAATAACGGGTGGTTTTTTTTGCTAATTAAACAAAAAGGGTGGTCTGGGATGACGGACAACAAGGTACTCCGTACTACAAGGGACAAATATGCAAATGACGAGGGTGCAGAGACGGATGAGCAAGTGCAGAAAACAGGGTCGAGGAGGGTGTCGACTTTAAGCATCTCTTGGTCATGCCCCATTCTGGGGGAGGTGAGCAGAGACAGATTGAGGGAGGAGGCCCTTTGGACAAAACGGCAGCCAGCCGAAGCTTAATTGCAAGACTTGACTTGAACTCTCTGGCGGCCATGAGGCCAGCTAGGTGCAGCTAGGCTTGGTGCAGTGGCATTCCCCGGTGGCACTGGCTGATAACGCCGAGGCTCAAAGGCTGGTGCGTGATGCAGGTGGCGAGCGTCGGTTGGTGGGGGGGGGCCTGGGGTGAGAGATGAGACGATGGGGGGTTGTCGGTTCTCGTCTCGTGATGCCAAGATGGGGCCACAAGTCAAGCCTGGCAGATCCCGATTTGGCCAAGCTCGGCAAGCCGCCAGCCCCATGCCTGGCACCGGCTTCTTCACAATCAATGCCGCCCTTGATGCCCTTTTGGGCTTCACATGCCGAGCGATTGGCAAGCTTCAAGATTTCGCCGGCGCGCGAGAGGAAAAGCAAGCAAGCAGGCAAGCAAGAGCCGGACCTCGGGGGCGTGGGTGGTTGCAGGGCCATGGCAATCGCCGTCAGCGACGACGATGATGCCACAACACCAACATGCCAACTACCGCGATGCACTGTAACCTTGTTTGCCCAACCCGTCTGGGTGCAAGAACGGGCCCAGCGGTCTAATTGATCACGCTCCTGCGGGCCCAGGACTGGTGGGCACCACTCGGGCCTTGAGCGAAAACGCGTGTTAGACAGCGGTTCATCTTGTCTCTTATTACTGTATGTATGGTCGCCACCCCGCAAAACGGACCATACATACATACATGTATGTACAATATGTATGTAGGTGCCGGCCAGCCCTGGTACAAAAATTTCAAGACATGGCCGGCAGCTTTTCATGATTCAGACAAGGGCACCTTGCCCCCCCACCTTGATGGCCAGCGACTGACTGGCCGATCCGTCAGACAAGTTGCATGTAATCCCGCCCCCTCCAATAGCGTAGCGTCATCAGCTGGCCTACCTGGGGTCGCACCTCGTTGGCTTCAATGTTGTCTTGGCATTGTCTTAATGTCTGGCGCTGCCCATTGCCCTGATATCGTAATTTCTTGGCAGGCTGCCGGGTAGGGTAGGGTAGCATTCACAGGGACCACGTCAACTTTGGCCAATGCCCGTCACGCGAGGTGCCGCCGTCGATTTTGCTCTCTGGCTGTTCAGGGATATTCGTCAGCCGTAGATCCCATTGCGCAAAGGACTCTTGCACCGCTACTTATTCTATCATGTACAAAAGTGCAATATTGTGTATCGTCTATTGTTCCCATGCATGTGCCCCTGGAAATAAAGGAAAGGAAAAAATAAAAAAAGAAGCCACGCCCAATATCATTGTGCCATCCGCAGCCAACCCTCGAAACCCATCCGTGATGGCCAACATCCCTATTGTTTGGAGCTGGGCTGCAGGGCTTCCCACCCGCCCATGCCTTCACCGCCATCCGTCGTCGAGTCCAAGAGGTCCACGAATGTGTCCACGGATGCAGACGACGATGCTGCACGAGGTTTAATCCCGTTGGCGCGCCCCGCTAATATGCCGGCTGCAGCTTTCCGTGCAGGGAGGGCAGGGCTGCCCATCGTAGGGCCCGTCATGGTCTTGGACAAGGGCGAGCCCGTGGCCAGATGCGCTGGCTTCTTGCCCACTGGTGGAGGAGACTTGCCGCTCTTGCCCGCCAGCTGTTGGGAGAGCTGTGATACATGTGACGTTTGTGAAGCTGCCCGCGCAGATCCGGGTGCGCCAGGCAATGGAGCAAGCGTGTGGCTTCTATTCAAGCCGAAACCAGATGCCGCTGACGCAGACGTAGACGCTGATGTGCTTGGTCTCTGGTCTGCAGTTTGCCGTCGAGGCGGAGGAGGCGGTGGTGGTGTTGCAGACCTGCCGCCATCATTCAGGCGCTTCATGTTTGGTTCGTCATCTAGTCGTAGCCGTCCAACCTGCGCGGATAATTTTGAAGCGTCCAGCGCTGATGGGAGCTGCTTCCTCGACACAGGCGCCGCCCGGTCTGCCATTGCCTTTGGCAGTGACACCTTCTCGTACGAAGAACTAGATATACTGGAATACCCCGGCGACGACCTCGGCACCGACACCCAGTCAGGCTCCTCGCCCTGGCCAAAGGGGTTCGACGGCCGATTCGGATTCAAAGCCATCGGGAGGCCATCTCGTCCGTTGGGCACCTGCACCTGAGCTCGCGCAGGCTGTCCATTATCCAGCCACCACTTTTGACGGTCTGAGCTGGCAGGTGGCAATCCCGGCTCGATGGAATCATATCCAATCAGATCCTCGTCGTCCGACTCCTCGCCCTCGCCCAGATGAGCCGTGGGATCGCCAATGTCTTCTTTGCGCCGCTGGTATAGCTCACGGCTGATGGTCTCGCGGGCCTCTTCGTCGACAATGTTGACCCGGCATGCAAAGCTGGCGTAAACTGGGCGGTGGTCCGAGAATCTCAGTGGTGCGGAATCGTACGACGTCTGGCGGAGGTTGGGGCCTTTTCTGAGGATCCGGTCCGTCCATGCGGGGATTCGTGCCTTTTCACTATCTTCATGTTAGCGGCCTCGCGAGAATACGGAAATGACCCTTTGTATCGTGACATGACCTACGAGCTGTCGTATGTGTCTGTGCCCACGTCAAACTTGTACGTGGGCATAAAGTTGATGCGATTCTCAGAGTAGAATGGAAAGGAGAGGCCCGCAACCATCTGGAGGTTCAGCTGGTCGTTCTCATAGAGCGTTTCCAGGTCTCGCTTCTTCACCAGCGCCTTTGCGGCTTCTAGACCTAGTCCGATGCGGTAGTTGAAGTCGCCCATCCAGATGATGGCATCTATCAGGTAAAAAAAAGTCAGCACGCGAGCTGATGACGGGGCGAAAAGGGGGATAGCGTATGGTGCTTACCGTGGTCTTCTATGCCTCTGTTCCGCTGAAAGCGCAGCCCGTGATGTATAGTTGCATAGTCCCTGTTCCTCTCGTCGTAATTCGAAAACCCAGCCGCCAGATGCGCCGTGACAAAACAGATGTGCGTGCTGGCGTAGTCGAGCCGAATGGCCACGGCTCCCTTGTTGCCCGCCATTCCTGAGAGCCCAGTCTTCTTCACACTTCCTTCCACATTCTTGATGTGGTGCAATGCAGACGTCTTTACGAAAATGCACAGGGCGGCGCCCACGAGCTGTCCACTTCGCAAGAGAACGTACTTTGGGCCTTCAAGAGCGGCCTGTCTTTGATTCAGGGTGCGTTTGACGGCCTCTTCCCATAAATGCTTTCTAGAAGGGTCACTGTTCATAATCTGCTGCGGGCTAAGCTCAACAATCTCTTGGAAGGCGACGACGTAGATGTCGGGCTGCTCCACCCCGGGTGATGGTCCGAAGAGCCATGGTGATAGATCGTGGGCCAGGCCATCCGTGCGACCGTTGAGGTTGAAGGTGCCTGTCCATATGGTGATGACTTCGGATGAGGTGAACTCGTCGCTTCGTTTGGAGAGTTCCATGGAAACAAAATCGCTAATGGGGTCAAAGAGATGCACCGGGGCTTGTCCGACGAGCCGTCCCAGCAACATGTCGATCGTCACCTGCCTAGAGGGATCGATAAAGTTGTTGTGGTAGATTCGCTGTACCGACTTGCGCATGTCCGCCATGGCGCCAGCCAGTGACATTTTGCCATGCCGGGTGAAGGAGGATTTGAGGGCGCCTGTTCCTGCGTAGATCTTGGATAGGGAATCACCATTGTCAGCCCAGAGGCTGGAATGCCTCATCCAGAAATCAGAGGCTGCATAGTCGCTTCGATGAGCCAGGAATGTCTCAACCGCCATTTGTGAAATCAGAGACTGGATCAAATTCGTTCGGTCCAAGCAATCCAAGCAGTTTGTTCGAAAGACGCCATCCTGTTGAAGCACAACTACCATTCGGCCTATATGCGTCTCGACAGCCTTGTCGGCAGGGTCGTGTGTTTCCTCGGCAAGAAAGTAGGCAAAGCCGTCAGTCGAACTTTCTATATATCGACGGATATCTTTGGCGGCCTCATAACCCGCCGGGCCTTTGGTTTCCGCATGAAAGTCGTAATGTGTCGCTCGTAGCAGAGCATGCTCGTCCGAGCCGTGGCTGGACTGGCAGAGCGGTGAGTGGCGAATGGCATTTCGATACAAGGTGCCCAGCTCAACCTCTGCGGGCTTCGTGTCACTGAGCAGGTTTATGATGTGAACGGCCCCATATATCTGCTCCAAATCTTGGAAATGTTTGTTAAAGGCAGGCTGTGTCCCCTCTGGCGATCGAGTAACCGTGATTTTCTGTCTGCCGGGCAGCAAATCTGCGGCCTGCTCCCAGAAGATTGGTATCGAGCCTCGAACTTGGACATACGAAAACAGAGTGCCCGCAGGGCTACAGAATATGGTTTCCGTCTCCACAAAGTTTGCCACGTAGCCGTCATCATCAATACCTCTGGCGTTGAAGCGCGTCCCGGCCCTTCGACATGAAAGCCGCGAGATCAAACTCAGATATGACGGCATTCCGTTCCTCGGCTCGCGCAATGGGGACGCACTTTGGGGAATCGTCATGGTCTTGCAGAATCCTCGAATAGCGGATGTGAGAATTCGCGAGAAGTCCAGGGCCTCGCGCTCCGGTGGCATGAGCCGAGACCGAAACTCCACAAGGGGGTGAATCATGAAGGAATTCCACAAATACGTGTCGTCAAAATTGTCAATGTCAAACGAGTTCGAGTTGATAGATCTGCCACCAGAGTTAGCCGATTTGACTGGGATTTTCAACCGCTGGAATTCGACCCCCGTAAGCATACCTATCTTGTAACCGGTTTGTCAAGTCGAAATCGGTGCTGTAGTAGAATGAGCCGTTGCTGAGCAGCTTTCGCAGATCATGGCAAGGGTGTTCTACGGCGACCTCTCGACGACTCAGACTCTGCCCGTATGCGGACTGGCCGCTATACGTCGGCATGGCATCTGAGAAGTCCGGCTCCAGAGACTCCAATGGCACAACATCGTCGTAGTCTGCGCTGCTCAGACAGTAAAAGTCGACCGTTGCTATCTTTTCCACCGTCTCGCCCGTTCGAATAGTCGCGGCCCTGGTGGCTCGGGTGATGACGGACAGGAAGACCTCGCCGTTGGCAGCGATGAGGCCGAGTGTTCCATACACAGGCCTGGGACTCAGCGAGCGATAGTCCTTCAACAGTTGGCTCGAAATGGGGGCAAACTCGACCATGCATTTGACAGCACCCGAGTCGGCGCCGCCACGGGACTTGATGGAATGGAGAGAAGTCACCGATCCGTTGTGTGGGGGGTCGCTGCTCGCGGACGAGCTGTATCGCAGAATCAACGCATGTGAGGATGACACAATGGCAATGGACCGATGGGGATAATCTCTTATGTAGAGTTCGCTCGACTTCTCGGGGGCGGGAGCCTGGGCAGCCCACGAGCTTGATGGGGGGTCCATGGAGCAGGCGCAAGCATTGGGGGGGGATTCGGGTGGGAGGTGTGGGATTCAGTATCGTTACATTGGCAGGCAGTCCATGGCCGGGGCAGAATACCGGATAAGGGGGGAGGGGGCGAAAGAAGATGTCGCCTGTGGTGGTGACAAGTAGCGTCGCCCAAAAGTGTGCTTCGTGGGATGAGCTGGGGTGAGCCGGGGTGAGCTGGCCAAGTCGAGAGATGACGTCGGCTGTATTGAAACACTGTTGGCCTGGCCTCAGCCCCACGACTGTACGACTGTACTGACTGGCTGTGCGACTGCGGTACTCCGTACAGAGCATGACAGATGCGTCGGGGTACTTTGTCCGTGGCTAGTTAAGTACCTAGGTAGCTAAGGTAGGTACCTAGGTAGTTGTTTTGATGGCCTCAGTGTCTCATGGTGCCAGTACAAAGGTTCCAACTCGACAGATTTACGTACTACTCGCAACAATTGGCCTTGCAGCCCTGCTCTAGTTGTGCTCCGTGGCTGTCAATTTCTGTGCTAGAGAGATTCTTTGATATGTGTCTGTGCTGTTTGAGCTGCGTGAGACATCGGCCATTACCGACCGGACTTCCCATGCCATGCAAGCGCCTAAATTAGTGTATTCGTCTTTATTTGGGCGACTACAGAATACTACGCGGGCCAAGCGCGCAACAAATATTCACTGCCTGGTGCTCTGCTAGAGAATGAGTGGCGCACTGCTGTCAAGTTCTGCCTTCAATTATGCACCCCGAGAAGCTACCCTATAGGATACGGTGATGGTGGTGGGGAACATGGCGCGACTGCACCATTCTCAAGGCTGGGAATTAGGTACCGCATTGCGGCCGCTTGTCCTCCTCCATCTATTCTGACCAATTCCTCGTCTCGTGGGGAGATTGCGGGCTGTCTTCAAACTGCTTCGAGTGCCTATAATCATCGTGCCTTGGGCTGTGTGGTGTCACTACCCACGGAAATAATTTTCTAGCATTAAACCACATTCTTGGGCACCATCAGGTCAAATAAAAGGGGACAAGGAAAGGAGCAACACGAGAAGCCCAAAGGCAAACTGAGCTTCAGATTCGATATTGAGATCATGCTCTCTGTTAAACAGAGAGCGTTCAGTCTCTTCCTATCATATGTTTTTAATGGAAATCATCATAAGCTCATTTTGGGAAGAAAAGAGAATCAATCCCAGGTCTTGTTTTTCACGGAGAAAACTAGGAGTGGCACATCACTTAGTCAGCCGAGATGACTCAGCGGACAAAAGCAGAAACTTGTCCACTAGCCCGTTTCGAGATTAGCCCAGAACTAGAAAGATACACGAGTTCAGCGTACGGAGTACACCCAGCCGCTTGATACACTACACTGCACGACCGGCTTCGAGTACCTGCAGACAAAGTTCTCACGCTAGTTCACCAGGCTCATACTGGGACCCAGTTCAAAGCTGCATACGGCTTGGCTCCTCCTGCATGCCACGCGCTGCACCTTTTCAAACTCCAACCTCCTACCGCAGTTGTTGAGCCAGTCTCTCCTCATCACGTCGCACCTTCGCACCCAAATTCCACCACAACCCGCGACGCGCGACCAGCTGCTATGAGTGAATTTGCTCCTTTCGGCGGTGCTGACGAGGAGTACGCCTCGGTGCGTAAGCACCAGGCCGAGGTGGTAAGTAGACGCACCATGCGACAAGCTGCAGGGAAACTATCCCTGGCAGCCGCTGCGATCGATGCTAATATTGCCAACTACAGGAGGCCGACCCCGATAATTTCGAGAGCTGGGAGAACTACATCAAGTCCTGCGAGACCCTGGACGGAGGACTAAATCGCAATTCGAGCCCTCAGGCGCTCTCGACCTTTCGTGAGGCCTACGATCGCTTCCTGCACAAATTCCCACTGCTGTTTGGATACTGGAAGAAGTATGCAGATATGGAGTTCAACATTGCCGGCCCCGAGTCAGCCGAAATGGTAACGAGTCGACACCACCAACCCCAACCCAATATGCTATTGAGAGTTTGCTAACTCGCTCCTCGCCAGGTCTACGAACGGGGCTGTGCCTCAATAACCAACTCGGTCGACTTGTGGACCGGCTATTGCTCATTCAAAATGGAGACGACACATGACCCCCAGGTTGTCCGAGAGTAAGTATTGCATGATGGTTTCCTTCCCTTTAACAAGCCATCAATCAGCGCAGCATCCCTTGAGGTCGCGGGTATACCTCGCGTTACCCAAGTTGATCCTTGAGACCCTCACACGTCGCCCATCGACACACGTGCTGGTGAGATATGCCTTCAATGGCCCTACCACTTTGGGATCCTCTCTCACAATGTGCGCCAGGCTCTGTTGTGGTCCTGCCTCTTATTCACAGCCTCTCTCTAACCGCCCTGATGCCGCTTGTCCCCGTCGATGATCTTAGATTGGGGGCTTCACCCTTTGTACTAGTTGCTTTCATGGTCATACCCCCTCTTGTATTATCTCTCCCTCCCCCCCATTACCCACCCGTCAATTCGATATGCCGAGGATTGAAGAGTTCTAACATTGCTGTGTAGCCTTTTTGAACGCGGGGCGGGCTTGGTCGGTCTCGATTTCCTCGCCCATCCCTTCTGGGACAAATACATCGAATATGAAGAGAGGCAAGAAGCACATGATCGCATCTACGCCATCCATGCTCGGGTAATCCGCATTCCGATGCACCAGTACGCGCGTTATTATGAGCGCTTCCGCAACCTGGCTCATACTCGCCCCTTGGCCGAGGTTGTACCAGCTGATGTTCTCAACCGGTTTCAGGCCGAGGTGGAGGCGGAATCAGCAGCGCAGGGCAGTGGCGCACGGCCAGAGCTGGAGGTGGAGCGAGATCTGCGGGCCAAGATTGACGCCATGTACTACGAGGTCTTCACGGCCACCCAGCAGGAGGTGTCAAAGAGGTGGACATATGAGTCGGAGATTAAGCGACCGTACTTCCACGTCACCGAACTGGAGCACTCACAACTCAACAACTGGCGCAAGTATCTGGATTTTGAAGAGGTTGAAGGGGACTTTGACCGCACGGCTGCCCTTTACGAGCGATGCCTGGTGACTTGTGCCTTTTATGACGAGCTTTGGTTCCGCTATGCGCGATGGATGGCCGCCCAAGATGGCAAGGACGAGGAAGTGCGCAACATCTACATCCGAGCTTCCATTTTCGTACCAGTAAGCAGACCCGGCATTCGAATGCAGTGGGCTTACTTTGAGGAGAGCTGCGGTAGGGTTGATGTCGCAGGGGACATCCACGCAGCAATTCTTATGAAGTTGCCGGACTGCGTTGAAGTCGTTGTCTCGTGGGCTCACTTGCAGCGTCGTCAAACTGGGCTCGATGCCGCGATCCAAGTGTATCGTGATCAGATTGACGCGCCTACTGTCGATCTTTATACCAAGGCCGCCTTGGTAGCCGAATGGGCTCAGCTATTATGGAAAGCCAAGGGCTCGACTGAGGATGCTAGGGCCGTTTTCCTCAAAAATTCGCAATGGTATGGAGACAGCCTCGTGTTTTGGGAGAAATGGTTTGCTTTTGAGCTGGATCAGTCCGCAACTGGCGAGGAGAAAAAGGACACCGCCGAACGCATTAAGAGCGTGTTTGACGAGTTCCGCACCAAGAGCAGACTATCTGCAAGTGTCAAGAGGGAACTGGCCAGGGTCTACTTGAACTATCTTGTCCAACGAGGCGGCAAGGATGCCATGGCAGTTTTCTTGGAAGTGGATCGCGAAATGTTTGGGTGAGTTTTTTTCTTTTCCCCCCCTGAATTTTGGAGAAGACGCATCGATATGCTAACTTGGCCCACAGACCTGCGTCAATATCCTCGGCAATCAAATCAGCTAGCGTTTCCAAGGAGAACGGCACCGGTGGCGGCGAGCTAGACGAAGTCAGCAAACGCAAGGCTGAAGCGAGGCTGCTTACATTCTACGAGGCCCACGCTGAGCCCAACACGACAGCACAGGGACCCGCGGACTTTAACTAAATGTTGAAGCAAGGCCATGCTCCATTGAAGTTGGACCGGGACGGTGATGGGCGGAGCGCGTGGATGGGCCAGCGTCCATGATGTGTACAAAACGGATATGACGGTAAGGCACACGCCTAGCGGGTTTGACACGGGAAGCCATGCCATGTCGTTTCTCATGTCGGCTAGTTATATTACGGATTTTCGGGTGTGGTTGAAGCTCGTGACACGGAGAGATTTGCCTGCCAATCATAAAACGACCTTGGATGGGTTTGAAGGTCGATTGAGGGAGGGCTCTGGGTTAAGCGTCTCGCAATCGTAGTGATAAAACAAGATGATGTATGACTACAAACAGTGCCAGGATGGTATAGTTGAAGAGACAGGGAATATGCACTCAATACAATACACAAAAGTATAGTTCCCAAATCTGGTCATGTGAGCCCTGTGCATCTAGCGATTTATGATGACCTCGGTCCTTTCTGTAGATATCGGCGAGTCACGACGCCGTTTGTTTGCCAGGCTTCCGAGATGCGATCAAACGACATCTAGCGACTTGAGGTAGCCGCCGGCAAATGTCGCCGATTGGATCTACGTGTTCCAAACTCGTTTGTACCAAGTGCAAACGGGAGCTGAGATTAGGTATATGGTGAGTGAAGTGTGAACAGAGTCAAGAGGAAGGGACGTATAGACGCAAACCAAAGTGAACTTGACTGAGTTTGGAAGAAGTAAATCGAAGCACACGGATCGAATGTCTGCCTTTCCCATTTGATCTTCTGCTGCCGTTTCAGTTTGCTCTTCTGCTGTTGTATATAAGCAACGCAAAGAACACCTCAAACTTGCCACCATCGTCTTACCTGCAACCTCACCTCTTGACCATCCACATCAGTTCACCAATCCTCTCCCCATTCTTTGACGCTCTTCTTGCACCGAACCCCCCAAAATGGCAACAACGGCAGGAATACAGGGCCCCAGCTCGCTGACAAGCCCTGATCGTCTTCATAAGATTGATCAGCTACGAGAAAAGAATGTGGGAACGCACATGCCGCTCCCACAACTCGTGGTTGTCGGCGACCAAAGCTCAGGCAAATCGTCTCTGCTCGAAAGTCTCACGGGCATTCCTTTCCCCAACGGCCAGGGACTATGCACTCGATATGCTACGCAGATCACTCACCGCCGTGATAGTGTGCAGGACATCAGCATCAGCATCATTCCTGGCCCAGACGCCTCTAATGAAGAGAAGGCGCGTTTGTCAGCTTACCATTACAGCGTCGCAGACAGCACCCAACTTCTTGCACAGTTTGAGTCCATCATGGCTAAAGTAAGCACCCCATAACACGGGGGTTAGAGAACCCATGACTAACGGTACCCTCTTCACTCCCAGGTCAACGCCGCCATGGGAATCAAGACCAAGTTGAATCCAGGCGGTGTCAAGACGTTTAGCCAAGACGTCCTGAAGATTGAGAAACGAGGTCCCACCGAAGACTACCTGACCGTCATTGATGTTCCAGGCATCTTTCGCAACACGGAAGAAGGCGTTACAACGGAGAAAGACAAGTCCATGGTCCTTGGCATGGTCAAGGGATACATCAAGCAGGAAAGAACCATTATCCTCGCTGTTCTTCCGAGCACGGTGGATATCATGACACAGGAAATCCTCAATCTCGCCGAGAAATACGACACGTCGGGAGAACGGACTCTTGGAGTTCTGACCAAACCTGACTTGTTGACTGAGCGCAGCACCAAGGCCGTGGTGTGCGACTTGGTCAACGGCAAGAAGAGGCCACTGAATCTAGGTTACTACGTTGTGAGGAACCGAGGCGCCGACGAAGACAGCCAGGATGAGTTGGTTTCTCGACAAAGGGAAGACATGTTCAAGGAGGAGCCTTGGTGTCACCTTCCACTAGAGCGTGTGGGCATTGCTGCTCTCCGAGAACGACTCCAGGAGCTTCTGGGCCAGATAACTGACCGTGCCTTCCCCAAACTTCGAGCAGACGCCCGCAAGATGCTCATTGCCTGCAAGGAGTCTCTTCGTAGTCTTGGCTTCTCTCGGCAAACAGAGCGCGAGCAACAGATGTTTCTCTGCGACCTTGCCGGGCAATTCCAATGTCTAGCCCGGGATGCTCTTGATGCCAAGTACTCTTCGCATAAGACGCTCGACAGCGACGAGCTCCGTCTGATCACCGACATTGTGAACCTCACAGAAGAATTCAATGATAACTTCATCAGGGCCTCACACTCTCGCTCTTTCCAGGGAAAAAGTAAATTCAGCTCTAGAATGCCTGAAGATGCTGAGCAGGGCGAGGAATCGACTGACACTGGTTACCATCTGACGACGGCACCTGACCCAGAAGAATTTCCGGAACTCGGTGAAATAATTGACGTGAACGCGGTGTCAGAAGAACCTGATGGAGACATCATGGACTGCATAAAGCGTCTGTATTTTCGATCTCGTGCGTTGGAGCTCACCTTCGGACCAGGACTCCTTGCCAGTGCTTTCAGAGAGCAGTCCAAGAAGTGGGAGGCACTGACAAAAGTATACATGAGCCATATCATACTCGTCATCCATCACTTCATCAACACGATCCTGGGCGAAATCTGCTCCGACACAAAGGTGCTTGATGAGCTCAAATCTGTGCTAAGCGCTGACCTGCTGGAAAGATACCAGGCAGGCATGGATCAGGCCAAGTTCCTGGTCAAAATTGAACGGGATACAAACCCCTACACTCTGCAAAAGTCATTCAGCACGACGCTTGAGAAGTCCAGCACTCAACGTCTCGTCCAGAGCTTTGGCAGCGACAATATCCTCACAGCAAATCATGGCAAGAAAGTTGTCCCGGTCAACCATATCGAGACTACTCTCAAGAACAAGTCTAACACCGAGAAGACGGTTGAAATCATCCACGACACACTGAAGGCCTACTACGACGTTGCGAAGCAGAGGTTTGTCGACAACATCTTCCGACAGGCTGTTCATTACTACCTACTGAGTGGCCCAATGACCCCACTGTCGCTCTTCTCAGAGCAATGGGTTCTGCAGCTGGATGCGAGGAAGCTCGACTCCATCGCGGGGGAGTCTCGTCTGACCCGGGATAAACGCGACCAGCTCAACAAGAAGATATACGATCTTGAGAGTGCTGTGGAGATTTTGCGATAGGTGCCAAACAGAGTGAGCTCGATGTGCGAAACTGCTTGCGAAATTCAGTTGGGCTGAAGTAGAGTGTTGTTCTGAAGGTTCCCATGGGCATTATGTGCTTAGCATGTTTGCTTTGCTTGGTTTCTCGAGGATGGAGGCATGAGATTGGCTAGACGTGCAGTGACAGTTACTCTGTACTTTATTTCAAAAAAAAAAAAAAGAGACTGATTATTTCAAGAGATTGTGCTGGTGACTGACGTCTATCGCGCCAACATGAATCAAAAGTTTGACGAGCAATGAATGGCAACAATAGGTAGGTAGGTACCTTAGTTGGCCCCGCCAGAAACTGGCATCCGATGTAGGAGGCAGGTACGGGCCAGACCCTCAATGCTATGAATCTGCACACCTGCGCACGGGATCCAATGGATGCCAATTCAGGTGGCTGTTTACAGAGCAATTAATTTCCTCGCTCAAAACACATCACATACTGTCAGTGCAAAGTATACGCCCATAATTTCTTTCCACTCCCTTTTGCATTTCGCCATGATCAACCTTTACCATCGCGATCAAAGGACCCGCTTTTCGGCGAGCAACACCCGAGAAGGCACCCCTGCAATTCCCATTGGCTTGCACCTGTGACAAAATGTACGGAGTACCGAGTCCTTCCGCCATTCCACCCTCGCGACGCCACACGGGAGCTATGCCTATGGCCTTCCATCTTCTCTGTCTCACATTCCTCTTGCTCTACTTTCGTGCATCAAAAATCTTGGTGGATCCGGAAACCCGGCTCCGATGGTAAGATGCCACTTTTTTTTTTCTCTCTCCCAGACGGCGTTTGCAAAGGATGACTGCACACGCCGCTGGCTTACTACTGACTCGGACTTCAAACCCCGCGGCAATTGGACTGACGCTTTTTTCTCATGTGGTTTTGCATCCGATAAGAGCTACACGGAGTACCTCCACCAGGAACCCATGACAACGACGCCCCTGTCTCTGCACATGTTTTCTCTGCCTTACTAATCGCCGCATCCAATGCTTCGTAGTCTGACACGATGCCCCAAGTTACTCATAGTCGTAGTTTACCCAGCTGAACTATGCAACAAGAGCGAATGCGAGATAGAGACCCCTCGAAGCCCTGGCGTGGCCGACTAAGACGTGCGAACCTTTGTGGCCACTCGTGCAATTTGCCCATCTCATCAGCTCATTCCCCAATGCGTAGATAAAGAACAGTCACTCCACTCTCTGCTCCCACGCGGCCTCTCGGGAACCACTCATATCGCTGCAATTTACCATCAAAAAGCACATGTGGATGGAGACGACCCTGCCCATCTGAACTTGTGCGAATCGCTCCACCACCTTTCGAACCCCGATTTTGCAGTGGCTTGGTTCTTCTGTCTTCCTCGGTCCCGTGAATCGACAGTTGCCTTTCGTTGTCCAAGTTTGATTCTGTCCACTTCCCCCCTCCGCCTCTTACACTCCTTTACATATCCACCGGATTCTTACCACCGCAGACTTACCCTCGTCATAACACGAAAAGGTAATCTCTCTTCCCCTGGAGGTTTGCACGCCCTGCTGTCGCAAACCGCCTTCTTCATCACAACGCAGAACCTCTCGCTCACGCTTCCAAGATGGCCTCCGCTTCTCGTCACTTCGCCCGCGTGGCAACCCGCACCACTGCCCGCAACGCCTTCGCTGTTGCTCCTCGCCAGGCTTTCCGCCAGCAGGGTCGTCGATGGTACTCGTCTGAGCCAGCTGCCCAGAAAGGATCCTCCACCTGGCTGTACCTGACTGGTGCCGCCGCTGCCGGTGGTCTCGGTTTCTGGTACTATACTGCGTCTGGCTCGCCCTCGGCCGCATCAAGCAAGATCATCAACCCCACCAAGGAAGATTACCAGAAGGTCTATGACGAGATTGCCAGCCGCCTGGAGGAGAAAGATGACTATGATGATGGCAGCTTTGGCCCGGTCTTGCTGCGTCTCGCCTGGCATGCCAGTGGCACCTTTGACAAGTCAACTGGCACGGGTGGTAGCAATGGTGCCACCATGCGCTTTGCTCCCGAGTCTGACCACGGCGCCAATGCTGGTCTGATTGCTGCTCGCAACTTCCTCGAGCCCGTCAAGGGTAAGTACTGTATAGCCAATTAGCCCTGTAGCAAGCCAATAGTATGACTCCTAGTGGCTTGCTCAGTGTGCTCTTCCAAGCGTCAACGGGAAATGGAGCTGACTGTTTTCTCCTTTAGCCAAGTTCCCCTGGATCACCTACTCCGACCTCTGGATCCTCGGCGGTGTCTGCGCCATTCAGGAGATGCAGGGCCCTTATATCCCCTATCGTCCCGGACGCTCCGACCGTGACGTCTCTGCTTGCACTCCCGACGGCCGTTTGCCCGATGCCACCAAGGGTTCTGACCACCTTCGCAACATCTTCTACCGCATGGGCTTCAACGACCAGGAGATTGTCGCTCTCTCTGGTGCCCACGCCCTTGGTCGCTGCCACACCGATCGATCCGGATTTACCGGTCCCTGGACTTTCTCCCCTACCATCTTGACCAACGACTACTACCGCCTCCTGGTTGAGGAGAAGTGGCAGTGGAAGAAGTGGAATGGCCCCAAGCAGGTATGCTTTCAGGACTCTCCTTGAGTTTGTAGGACGACTTGCTGACTGTGTTGATAGTATGAGGACAAGACCACCCAGACGCTCATGATGCTTCCTACCGACATGGTTCTCGTCCAGGATAAGAAGTTCAAGGTCTGGACCGAGAAGTATGCCAAGGACAATGCCTTGTTCTTCAAGGACTTCTCCGCTGTCGTCAACAAGCTGTTCGAGCTGGGTGTTCCTTTTGCCGAGGGTACCGAAAACCAGCGATGGCACATGAAGCCCACCTGGGAAGAGTCCAAGTAGATTGGCGGATTGAGTTTCGAGCTTATCCCGACTGATGGAATGCATGCAAAAACACGGAAGAGGAACTAGATGGATTGTTATTAGATTTTAGAGCGACTTGTAGACTTTAGACAAATTTCCTTGACTCTCATAGGGCACTGGAAGAGACAGATGCCGAACATACTGGAGGCGGAGGCAGGCGCATGCTGCACTGGCCATTTTGCTTGATGGCAATCTTATACTGTACAAGAGACACCGTTTCCTTTATCAAACCCGTTGATCGATCACTGTGGCGCGTATGTTTTTGCTTCACACCGCTTAGGCAGGTCAGGGCTATTGCGTTGGGCGAATGTGTCCGAGTCCAATGCTGATAAATAGGCCATGAAACAGCCGACAGGGGGCCACTTGAAGCGTATACAGCCAGCAAGTTAAAAGCAAATATTTGAGTTCGAGCGAAGACAGCCTATATGCTGCAAGAGGAGAAAGATGGTGTGACGGCTCTGACCTGAGGGATGGCAGTGATGGAAGACGCCCTGGTTCCCCGCATTTGGGCTTCCAGGAGAAATCGTGGTAGTCGCCACTCTAGGCGGATCTATCCGATGGTACCAGACACCCACAGAAGATTGCATATTACAAGTAGAACCATTGAGCCAAAGCGAATGCTGTCATAAGTGGACGTGGAAGCACTCAATAAGTTCCACTGGTATCGTCTAAACGTTGTCATGGCTGTTGCCCACATTGCCATCAGCCGAAAGACGACGTTGTGGTGACATAGCACACAGCGTTTCGATATCTCCGACTTGGATAGCAGTCATTGGCAATTCAGGTATGAATGGTTTGTTGGCCAAGTCCAATACTCTGGTGCTGTTTGTGTTGATGATGCCACTGGCAGTATTTGGAGATGATCTTGGGCGTTGTTGGCTGCGGCTAGATCGTGTGATTGGAAGGACGGTGTTGAGTACTGGGAGCCACGCTTCAGGGGGCAAGTGCGACTCTGCCTAGTACTTAGGCTCAATGGATTATCCTCCGAACTTCCTCTTCTTGCAACACGCGAATCACAATGTCATGAGAAATTGATTGCCAGCCACCCTCTGACCGATTGCAAAATTTGTTAAAGCAATATGAACCATTCAATTGAGCAGACAACGATCAAGAGGCTTGAGAAACTCGTGCAATTGATCTTGTCCCAGCCATTGGTCAAGTAGTTGACGACGGCGTCCAAATATTTACCCAAGAAAAATTAACCTCACCGGCACAACTACTGCAAGGGTCAAATTGCCGAGATACTTCAACCACCTATCGGAGACAAGTGGAGAAATCTCTCAACCCTTTTCTTGTGCGATGGAGGCGACCCGAACCTTTTGCTCGGCTTGCTGCCTAAATTCACCAGATACCCGGCATCAAGTCACCATGGGAGTGGAGTCACCTCGGAACTTGGCCCAAAATGGGAGGAAGAAACAACCAAGCCTGTGCTGTAACACTCTCTGGCCGTACAGGGAAGGCCGACGCATATCTTGACTCTATATGGATACTGAGCAAAGTCCTTGCTCCGGCTAGGTCGGCAAGTTCAGCATGCCAAAAGGCCGCTTTGTCCTTTAGGGATGTATCCGTTGGGAACTACTCTCACCGAAGCGCCAAGTTACGTCGCCAATATGCCCTGAGCGCTATATTAGAGGATCGCACGAGCTGCGGTGCTACGCCGATAGCACATTTGCCGAGTAGCTTATTCAAAGCTTCCTGATTTGGCAGGAGTCGTGGTTCTTTTACAATTTATGCGCCATGGTGGACAAAAGGGCTTCACACAGCGTTTCTCAAACGCCGCGAGGTGGGCTGGTGTTGACCGCGCTGTTAATAAATAGCTGCATAACTGCTCGCAAATTCAACAATTGTTGCGTGGAATATAGAAGCTAGGTGAGAGATGGGCTGTTAGACTTGCATCATAGAGCCTTGACAGTCTGTACCTTGTTTCACACCCAACTCACTCAAAAACACGTGCTTCTTGAATATCCCAATGCTTCCCCTGGAAATACTCGTGGCCCTCGGGGCCATGTGCTCTTTGGCCGTCGCCATACCGACCTCCAAGGTCAGTCTTGTCCAACAAATTGCCAGCGCTCCTCAAGGCTGGGCCAAGCATGACGCCAAGGTCGACAAGACTAGTTCTATGGTCAAGCTACGCATTCATTTGGCGCAGCCACGTATACACGAATTTCACAATCTGGCTTTGAAGGTGTGTACCTTGTCATATCCTCTGCGGCCCCAGGTGTAGGAGTTCTTCTAGCTTACGATTCTTCCTCTTCTCAGATCGCAACACCTGGTGACCAGATGTATGGCAAACACCTCTCCAAGACAGATGCCGATAAGTTTCTCGCACCCAGCCCGGAATCTGTCCAAGCTATCCGGGGATGGCTCAAGGACGCAGGTCTTGGCGACCATGCTGAGCTTGATGGCTCTGGTAGCAGTATTGTCGTCTACGCTAGTGTTGCGGATGTTGAAAAACTGCTACATACAGAATACCACCCATTCGGTATGACCAAGATTCTTATTGTCGGCACAAAGCTCAAAGGACTAGTTTCTAACACGGTATAGTTGGTGAATCTAACGAGGTCATCATGCGAACTCTGCAATATAGCCTCCCCGATAATCTCAAGCAACATATCGATGTCGTCCAGCCCACCACCTACTTCGGCATGAAATCCGCTAACCTTAGGGAAGGCTTTTCCAGCAGCAATACAAAGCTAGCCACCCGAGCTTGCAGTGATAGCAGCCCATCGTGTCTTTCGGGGCTGTACAACTACGGGAATGCCCAGAACTATTCCAACGGCCGCCTGGGAATTGCCGGCTTCATCGGCCAGTTCCCAAGCCAGTCTGATCTATCTTCGTTCTTGCGGCAGTATGCCACGCAGAACAATGCCGACCAGAGCTACTCTTGTGTCTCCGTCAACGGCGGTCAATGCCCTGGTAACAAAGCCGGTATCGAAGCTAATCTCGATACCCAATATGCCAGAGCCATCACCGAAACTATCCCCAACGTCTTCTACAGCACTGGTGGCTCGCCGCCCACCAACGGCAGCGTTCCTGACAACGAGCCGTACCTCGAATTTCTGAACTATCTGCTGGGCCTATCTGACAGCGACCTCCCCAACACCATATCAATCTCCTACGGTGACACCGAATACACGGTGCCAGTCGACTACGCCACCAAATGCTGTGACGTGTTCTCCCAGCTCGGCGCCCGTGGTGTGTCCATCCTCGTCTCTTCTGGCGATTCGGGTGTTGGCGGAAACTGCCCCGGGGACAGGTTCGAAACAGCTTTCCCCGCTGCCTGCCCCTGGGTCACCACTGTCGGAGGCACAGACGGCACCGGGCCTGAAAACGCATGGAGTGGTTCGGGTGGCGGCTTCTCGGAAGTTTTTGCGCAACCTAGCTATCAGGCTGCTACAGTCAAGAGCTGGCTTGAGAATGACAAGACGCACCAGGGTCAGACCGTATACTTTAACAGTTCTGGTCGTGCATACCCCGACATTGCCGCACTGGCCACCCGTTATCCTGTTGTCGTGAATGGTCGACGCACCTCGGTAGGCGGGACAAGTGCTTCGGCACCCGTATGGGCCTCCATCGTGCAGTTGCTAAACAGCGATCGCTTGCTGAATGGTAAGGCGCCTTTAGGATTTCTGAACCCTTGGCTGTACAGCTCTGCCGCATCTGCCTTGACGGATATCGCAACGGGTTCAAATGGTGGATGCTCGAGCATCAGCGGCAAGGGGTTCCAGGCCGTTTCGGTAAGTTCACGCACGCCTCAAAAGAAAGGAAAACGTCGCATGTAACTTTTACTGATATATTTATTCCAGGGCTGGGACCCTGTTACTGGACTTGGTACGCCCAATTTTGAGAAGCTTCTGCAGGTTTCGCGGAACATCTGAGACGCGACTTCATGTGATGCTAAGTGTAATTCTGTACATATGAGCACATTGACCACGGACTCGGTTCAATCAAAAGACGGGTCGGTTCTACGAGCATACATCTAAAAAATCATATATATAAGACAAGTCGAGTGGGTTATACTGGCATATTTGTACCGTCATGTCCTCAATGGGAGATGCTCGACAGCCGTGATTGGTTAAACCCCGCCCCGGACGCAGCTTGAGCTAGGAGGGAGGATTCAAAAGCCATGACTACTTTGGAGAATTGTCATTCATCCCACGAGAGAAATGGGTCGTTGTGTGCAGAATTGTCTAGGGCAGATCGACTAATAGTAACACGACACCACATCTGTAAGCCATGACGGCTCTTCCCTTCTCTTTTGATTGAACTACTGAGGAGTCCAGGACTGTCAAATTCCTCGGCCCTCCCTCCAGCAAGCAAGAGATGAATTAATCAGCACCCCCACTATAAAACGCCCCCGCTGACGCCATCAAGGGTCTTTCAGATCTCTTACATGCCATTGGCCCACTGTGTCATTGCTTTCGGGAACCAGTTCGGCTACGAGATGTTCTGGAGCAAAAAATGGTGAACCGGTGGATATGGATGGCCAAATGACTTGCACTGGAGCTCGGCATCCAAGCTTTGCATGCCGAGTCTTGCGCGAGGGGTAGATTATTGGTGCGCCAGATGGCTCCAGGAACCAGGGGCTATTTCTCAGCACGAGGGGGAGTATAAAGGAAAGTGATTGGCACTTGACGATGGGCACAGCAGTCAGTCAACGCTCTTGCCAATTCACTGGCCCCTTCCTCACCTCCCATCCAGCACGCGCAAATCGCCAAAATGGCCCGTTTCGACTTGCGCAACAAGGGCCAATCTGGCATCCCCTACTACACACCTGCCCAAGAACCAGCGGCGGGAAGTGCAGCCAACGAGTCAACTGCGCCGACTCTCTACAAGCCGCTGCGCATGCGCTCTCTCGAACTGCACAACCGCTTCGTCGTGGCGCCAATGTGTCAGTACAGCGCCGACAATGGCCATCTCACCGACTACCACCTCGTCCACCTGGGCCAGTTCGCGCTCAACGGCGCCAGCGTCGTCATGGTGGAAGCCACGGCCACGGAATCGCGCGGCCGCATCTCGCCCCAAGACTCGGGGCTCTGGCAGGATTCGCAGATTGAGCCCCTGCGCCGAATCGTAAACTTTATGCACAGCCAGAACACCAAGGCGGCCATCCAGATTGCCCACGCAGGCCGCAAGGCAAGCGTCCTGGCGTCCTGGATCGGGGGCTCGGTCAACAAGACCCTCGCAGAAGAGGAACAGGGCGGGTGGCCAAGCGACGTCGTCGGGCCCAGCGCAATCCCCTTTTCCCAGGGCCATGCCAAACCCAAGGAGCTGAGCGTCGACGAGATCAGGGGCCTGGTGAAGAGCTTTGGCGAGGCCGCGCTACGGGCCGTCAAGGCGGGCTTTGACATTATCGAGATTCACGGCGCCCACGGGTACCTCGTTGCCGAGTTTCTCTCGCCCATTTCAAACGTGGGTGCCGCCATTCGAAAGACATTGGGGAAGAGAAGAATACTAACGGGCGCAGCAACGAACCGACAGCTACGGCGGGTCCTTTGAGAACCGCACGCGTTTTCTGCGCGAAATCATCGAGACGGTGCGCTCCGTCATTCCCGAATCCATGCCCCTGTGGCTGCGCATCTCGGCCACGGAATGGATGGAATGGACCGGCCAGCCCTCCTGGGACCTTCCCAGCAGCATCCAGCTCGCCAAGCTCCTGCCCGCCCTCGGCATCGACGTGCTCGATGTCAGCAGCGGCGGCAACAACCCGCAGCAGAAGCTGCTCCGCAAAAAGACGTACCAGACCGACCTCGCCCGCGAGATCCGTCGCTCCCTCCGTGCCGAAAAGATCGACTTGATTGTCGGCGCCGTCGGCAACATTGATAACCACGAGTTTGCGCGCGACGTCGTCCAGGAGGGCGAAGACCAGTCGGCTGACCTGGCCTTTTTGGCGACGCACTTTCTGAGGGAGCCCAACTTTGTCCTCAAGGCTGCCGAGAGGCTGGGCGTGCCCGTGAGATGGCCCATTCAGTATCACCGCGCCGCGCCCAAGGATGTTGCCGATGCCTTTTATTGAGCGGCCGGGGTAGTTCTGTGGCTCTTTTTGCAAGATGGGAGACGGATACCGTTCATTGTAGGGGACGGGGCCTATTTTCAGTGTCGGATCACTGTGTCCTGTACTTTGACACTGGTCAAATTGCCCGTCTGCGATTGTGACTTTGAATGGGAATTGGAGGATGGATGTGCAAGACGTAGTCGTGTTGGTGCGTCCCCTGGCGGCATGGCGATTTGCAGAGTCGTGCAAGGCTGGGTACTTGTTTGTTACATCATCAAGAGCCATTATGACGATGAGCTTGGGGTATTAGCTGCATGCGCGCAACTTGATGAGTTCCGTTGATTGCTGGGCAAAGCTTACTGCCCAAAAGCAAGTTGGAGAGAGAAGAAGGGTGAATACACGGTGTCAACGTCACTTGCTCATCACCCATGTAGCCCGACTTGTCATTTCGAGTGCATGGCATAAGAACACATCGACTCGCGACCCAGTTTCAGATGCAACCCTAATGAGCAATAAGTAATGCCCACACGGCATGTTTTGATTTGACCTGCCCACACAACGACATATCGCCTGGTACTGACACGGTGTCGACACTGCAGCCCGTCTGGCCCATGAATTCATTTATTTTGAACCACTGAAATGAATTGTACTGTGCAGTTAATCTCGTCAGTCCACCTTTGATTGCCTGCATTGACCAAGATTGATGGCCATGCGCCGAGGTGCGCAATTGGGCACCCAATAACATGACTATCCGTGGTAGTTGATAGACACCCATGGTAGAATATAAGCATATTAATAACTGGGTGATTTAGTTGAGAAAGCATACACAGGCAATTATAGATACCATGATGCTATCAGATGCCATCAAGCTAATGATAAATGGCATTGAAATGCAGACAGCGCTACGGAGTACTGCTTCCGACTTGGAGGCCACCATGGCAGATTCTGGTGGTACAAGACAACGTTGCCCATGACCCAGGTAGATCGGCCCTCTGCATCGTGGCTTCTCTTTAGCCATGCCTGACCCCTGACCGATCTGTGGTCCCTTTCCTCTTCTGACGGCATCTTGCTGACAGCATCTTGGAACGGCCAGCATTACCTTCTTCTCCGATATATTCCGCCGCATCTCCCGTGTACGGCAGATGCGTTTTTTGCGTACTTTCCATCATTCTCATCCATCTCGTAGATATTGATCTACAGGGCTTTTGAATAGTCGATTTTACCGAGGCTCAGTGGATTTGCCAACCACTCCCACGATGCCTCTCTTGATGGGAGACTTCCATCAGTTCATGCCCCGGCTTACTTGGCCTCAGCAGGACAGGCAACCACGTTGTGCTGCACCAGCCCCCAGACCGAATTTGACATCGCAGGGGCCCCGTAACCTTCATTTAGCCCATGCAGGCATTGGTTATAGACCTTAGCCCGGAGTCGTGTACATGGCCCTATTGGCGAGCCATGCTCAACTCCAACGCACACGGAGACTTGCGTACAGCGCGCATGCAGCAAGTTGGAATCCTTCCGGACGGCGCATTCAACGGGATTCAAGCACTGTGGCCACTTGTCCTCTCTTTTGGATTCAGGTTCGGGTCAGCACGGCGACTCCCTACCATCTTGGAAGCGCTCTCCCCCCGCAAAGCGCGGCACTTCTCCAGTAAGCTAGGTACTTAAAGCAAAGTACTTTATTTGGTGGACGGTTGCATGTGGCTTGCTCAAGTTCCACGGCGGGTAATGGTCACTGGCTGCCAGGTGGAGCCAGAGTTCCGAGCCGTGGAGCTCACTCCCACTCCCTACCGCACCTGCTATTGTAATCAATGGAACGTCCGTCAAACAGTGCACGAGGCTGCGGTAATGGATCAAGAGCAGCGCGCGGGCTGGCAGCCAAGCAACGCTTGCCCAGGTCCCTCGAAATGGATCGAATCAAGGAATTTAGGCAGACGATAATATAGAGACACTGCCCGACATTATGCCACGGCGAGAGCAGAATTCAATTCAGCTGAATCATCTTCTGTCAATCGTAGTCAGCCTGGCGTCAAGGTGAACACAATGGAGGCAGCGGCTCTCTTGTGACTCGCTGCTTGAGGAATGCCGATCCACTTATGTTTGCTAAGGTAAGCTGCCGGGCCCACGCGAGAAGGGCGGCTTCAATCAATGGGGGCGAGATGGGACATGGATCCTTGTACGGACGTTAGCCCAGGTGTCCCTGGGGAAAAGGGACACTTGTTCAATTGGACCCCAGCCGCGTCCCGAGTGCTGCTCGCTCGCCGCATCCAAAGGTACAAAACCTCTCCATCCCATCTCTGCCATCATAGCTCAGATTCCTCTTTTTTACATCCCCATCCCATTAGCCTCTCATCTTCCCCCCCTCGTGGCTTTTTGATTTGGGTTTCGGAAAAGGATCTCTCTTTCACCTTTTCACTTCACCTTTTACACAACAAGGCCCGCCTACATCATCATAATGCATCACAAGCGTATTGCCTTTGGCCTCTTGGCCGCCTTTGCCTCGCTGGCTTCTGCCGAGGACAAGTCCGACGTTCACCAGCTGACCGAGAAGACCTTTGACGAATTCGTCCAGGCCAACCCCTTGGTTCTCGCCGAGTGTAAGTCCTTGTGCTGTTCTCGATTCGCCCCGCGCCGCCAACTGGACAGCTCTCTCCATGTGGCCAGGGTGGCAACTTGACCTTGTCCCCATTTGTAAGCTTCTCGCCCGCTAACCTTTTGACTCTCAACCTCCAGTCTTTGCTCCCTGGTGTGGACACTGCAAGGCCCTCGCTCCCGAGTACGAGGAGGCTGCCACCACCCTCAAGGAGAAGAACATCAAGCTAGCCAAGGTCGACTGCACCGAAGAGGCCGACCTCTGCCAGAAGCACGGCGTCGAGGGCTACCCCACCCTCAAGGTCTTCCGTGGCCTTGACAACGTCACCCCCTACAATGGTCAGCGCAAGGCTGCTGGCATCACCTCATACATGGTCAAGCAGTCTCTGCCTGCCGTCTCTGTCCTGACAAAGGACACCCTTGAGGAGTTCAAGACTGCCGACAAGGTGGTTGTTGTTGCCTACATTGCTGCCGATGACAAGACCTCCAACGAGACCTTTACCAGTGTGGCTGATAAGCTCCGCGACAACTTCCTCTTTGGTGGCGTCAACGATGCCGCCGTCGCCGAGGCCGAGGGAGTCAAGTTCCCCTCCATTGTCCTGTACAAGTCCTTTGACGAGGGCAAGAACACCTTCACAGACAAGTTCGAGGCTGAGGCCATCGAGAAGTTCACCAAGACCTCCGCCACCCCCCTGATTGGCGAGGTCGGCCCCGAGACCTACGCCGACTACATGTCTGCCGGCATTCCCCTGGCTTACATCTTCGCCGAGACCCAGGAGGAGCGTGACAGCCTCTCCAAGGATCTCAAGCCCGTTGCTGAAAAGTACAAGGGCAAGATCAACTTTGCCACCATTGATGCAAAGGCTTTCGGTGCCCACGCCGGCAACCTGAACCTCCAGACTGACAAGTTCCCTGCCTTTGCCATCCACGAGACCGTAAAGAACCAAAAGTTCCCCTTTGACCAGGAGAAGAAGATCACCAAGGACGCCATTGCCAAGTTTGCCGATGATTACTCAGCTGGCAAGATTGAGCCCAGCATCAAGTCAGAACCCATCCCTGAGAAGCAGGACGGTCCCGTCAGCATTATCGTCGCCAAGAACTACGATCAAATTGTTCTTGACGACACCAAGGATGTCCTCGTTGAGTTCTACGCCCCCTGGTGCGGTCACTGCAAGGCTCTTGCCCCCAAGTACGACCAGCTTGGTGAGGCTTACAAGAACTCCGAGTTCAAGGACAAGGTTGTCATTGCCAAGGTCGATGCCACCGCCAACGACGTCCCTGATGAGGTTTCCGGCTTCCCTACCATCAAGCTGTTCCCCGCTGACAAGAAGAGCGAACCCGTCACTTACAACGGCGCTCGCACTGTTGAGGACCTGATTGAGTTCATCAAGGAGAACGGCAAGTTCAAGGCTGCCGCACCCTTCACGGCGGAGACGGCTGAAGAGGCTGACCCCGCCGCCTCTGAGGAGAAGGTTGAGGAGAGGGATGAGAAGGAGGCCAAGGAGGAGGAGGCCAAGGAGGAGGATCACGATGAGCTGTAAATCTGATGACAACTGTTTTGGACTTAAAATGAAAAGGGGCGCCCATTTATGACATTTCGAGCTTGGGGTTTGCACGGGTTAGCCTGAGTTTTCAAGGCTTTTGTAGTTTCTGCAACATGTATGGAAGCTATCTGATCAATAATTTCACGTCTTGCATCTACCACGTTCTCGTTTGTTCTCACAATCTCTGTGCATGTTGCGTTGACCGAGCTCTTTTTTTTTTTTCAAGCCATTACCTTTATGCGAGTATTGGTTTATGATGATACAGGTATTGCAAAGCATCGAAGTATCCGCGCACCCACGACGACACAGTGCTTGGTAATCTGCGAGGAAGGTCACGGCCACGTTTCTGGCCCCTCACAACCCTTTCCCCACACTTGAGTCCGTGATGATAGCTGGACTCTTCACTTCTTCTCCTGTGTCCTTTGCTCGAGCGCTTTTACGTAATTCGTCAGGCGGGTAACGGAAGCTTGAAGGGTCTGGCAGAGGTTAGCTGATGTTGTCGACAATCAAGGGCCGCAGAGCTGCAAGAGCAACTGAACCATGCTGCATCCTGAGCCAGTCAATCTAATAACAAAGGGGGTTGCACGAACGTAAATATCCTCAGTGAGCATGTCGTTGGAGGCCTTGTACTCCTGGATAAGGTAGGTGTAAACGGCGCCGCCCGAGAGGACGCATCCCGAGAGGAAGCCAAACAGTCTGCAAGCGATTCGGCCGGTCAGCTCTGCTCCCATAAAAGTAGAGATACACATTGTTGTTTCGGAGTAGAAGTTGTCGCTTACCCTCCGCGAAAAGCTCCCATTGGTCTTTTGGCAGGGAGCGGCGCCGCATCTGCCATCCGTCTTGCAGTTGTGCTGAACCCACGTGCGCTCAGGGCACGGGCCGTGCTGGCGTATGCAATTCTCGAAGCTCCTGACATGGTCGTGAGGGTTTGTCTCGTGAGGTCGGGGAGAGGTTCGTGGGTGGCAAGGGAGCTTGACGAGACGGGTGTTTTTGGTGTTTGAAACCGTACGAGGTTGCTTCGGCTGGACTTGGAGGCGGTTGAATTGGCTCCACTTGATTGGGCGCGCCGCTGTACATACTTGTGTGGCGGAATTTCCCGGCGTTTTGGCGGCCTGCTTCTGGAGCTGCCAGTGACGGCTAGTTCAACCGCGTTTGCTCACGACTTTTGCCTTCCTTTTTACAACCAGCCTCGACCATCGCATCGCGCCGTATTCGTAGGTGCTCGGCGCCGGCTCGCCCGCCATGCAAAACTTTGGCGTCATTGAACTCGCCAGTGCCAGAACGACCTCTGCGCCGGGATGGGCGTACATTCCGGACACGGCCATCGCGCCAGGGTCTGCCGGGATCCAACCTGCGAACAGGAAGCGAGCGCGCAATCAGCCCGGAGGAGGACCAAGTTTGAGCGATTTGACAGCTAGACAGGAAGCCAAGATGCGGAAGGAGGTAGAGGCGCTGGAGAAGGACGGGTCAAAGGATAATACGATCCCCCTGCCAGCCAAGGCTGGACGAAGTTCGTCTTGCACCTCACCTCGCCCAAGTTCTGTGAAACTGCTGGGGTGATGATGGCACTAACATCTTGACAGCACAGTCAAAGTTTACCCCCAACGTCCGAAAAGTCATGCAGTCTCAAAAGACATTTGCAAACCACCTAGACGACTACCTCGCCTTGCAAGCCCTCGAGGCGCACCCGTCCTCCAATGCAAGCAAACGGCCCGGAGGCAGTAAAAAGGACACAGCGGCCTCGACGCCCAGACAAACTACGCAAGACAACGATGTTGCCATGACAGACGTTGACTTGCCGCCCGTTTTGCCAACGGCAGACAAACCGCCGCCTGCTGCGCACCCCGGTGATAATGACGCCCTGCTCGTGTCTCGTGTGCCGGAGATGCCGTCTGATGCGGAACTACGCAGGCTGTTGTCACAGCCGCCGTTGTCGTATCTTGAGGCGCTGGGCAGCTGCCAAGACACTTACCCGAGGAGGGCGTTTTGCGAGGTTTGCGGGTACTGGGGACGGGTGAGGTGTTTGAAATGCGGGACAAAGGTTTGTGCCCTGGATTGCTTGGAGACGCATAGGGAGGAGTGTGTGACTCGGTATGGAATTTGATACGGTGGCTTTGCGCGAGGGGATGTTTGGCGACAGGCGCCGCAGGGGAACTTGGGGCCTTTTGCATTTTTGGGGCGTTTAGGATGGGATTGCCTAGTATGATACCCGAATATATGACTGCATTCTTAATTTGACTCACCGTTCGTGAGCCATGGCCGCTGGGCTTGTCAAGGTCTTTTGAATGTTGCATCTCGGTGCAAGAAGCACAAAAGTTACGCTACAGTTGTCCTGAAAGCAGGATGAATTGACCAATTGTCAATGGCGGAACAAAACAAAAGCCGGCTCAATTTCAGTCTACATGTGAGCCTCAGCAACTGGGATCGCTGTCGCACATGCTGCTGGTTGCTTCACATCAAACTGCATTGTCCTGGGCCCCCGCCGAGGAGCTGCCGTGTCGGTGACTCGACAATTGGCGCCATGAGTCAACCCCACCTTCCGCGTATCCTGCCCCTCCAAAAAGGCTTCAATGCCCAAGCCCATCTTTTCTGTCATCCCGCTCGTCACAAACCACCCCTATACCAGCCGAGTGTCACAGCCTGCAAACCATGTCGCCTGAACAAGTTGATGCTCCCAAGGTCGCCGAGGGGGCTCCTGCGCAAGACTTGCCCTCTCGCCCCGCCAAACAGCCCAAAGAAAAGAGCGCCAAGGGGGGCAAGAATGCCGGTCTCGAGGTACGTTTTTCCTTGTCTTGATACAGCTGATTGCAAAAGAATTGAGCCGGGGCGTTGCAGCTGCTGACTTTGTTACTCGCAAGCTTCCTGAGCTTCCCCAATACATTCAACACCGACTTGACATCTTCGACAGAATCAAGGCGAGACAAGATGCGGAACATGCTGGTACGTGGCATTGAATGCGGCTGTCAAGAATGGGCTGGGCTAACGTGCAACTTTCCCCTGGACTACAGCCAAGCCCCGCGAAGAAATTACAATCAGTTTGCGCGATGGAAAGGAGGAGAAGGCTACTTCATGGGAGACGACTCCCTTGATGATTGCCAAGGGCATTTCCAAGTCACTTCTCGAGCGTACCATCATTACCAAGGTTGATGGAGAGTTGTGGGACCTTACGAGACCTTTTGAGAAGAGCTGCACGCTGGAATTCATCGATTTCGAGAGCGATGAGGGTACGGAAAACCCCGTCACACCCAAGAGGCAAATTCGGAAGAGGTTCTTTGGCTGACTTGGGCGGATTTAGGCAAGGCTGTCTACTGGCACTCGTCTGCCCATATCCTGGGAGAGGCTTGCGAGAAACGCTACGGCTGCTACCTTTGCAATGGTCCTCCCACCAAGGATCCCCCTGGTTTCTACTACGACATGGCCAATATGCAAGGGTATGACTCAACAATTCTTAACCGAGGACATTGATTATATGAAAGATTTCGCTAACTGGTGCTTAGCCAAGTTGTTGCTGAGGAGGATAAGAAGGCGCTCGAGACCATTGCCAACTCCATCATCAAGGAGAAGCAGCCTTTTGTGCGCCTCGAGATGACCAAGGAGGAACTGCTCGAAATGTTCGAGTACAGCAAGTATAAGCAGTACTTTGTTAACCAGAATGTGGAAGATGGCGCCAAGACTACTGTTTACCGATGCGGTCCCTTGATTGACTTGTGTCGCGGACCTCACGTTCCCAACACTGGAAACATCAAGGCCTTTTCCGTCCTCAGAGTGAGTATCATTCGCCATGATGAGTATGCTACTCTGCTAACACACCTCTTAGAACTCTGCTGCATACTGGCTGGGTGACAGCAAAAACGAATCTGTTCAGCGAATTGCTGGCATCTCATTCCCTGACAAGACTTCTCTGGCCGAGTACAAGAAGTTTCTCGAGGAGGCTGCCAAGCGCAACCATCGCAAGATTGGCCAAGATCAGAAGCTCTTCTTCTGGGACGAAATGTCCCCTGGTTCCACCTTTTGGCTGCCCCATGGCACCCGTATCTACGAGTCCCTGATGACTTTGATAAAGGGCGAGTACAGGAAACGAGGATTCCAGGAGGTCATGTCGCCCAACATGTACAAGGCTGATCTCTGGAAGGTTTCTGGCCACTGGAACCACTACGAAGAGAACATGTTCACCTTTGACGTTGAGAAGGAGAGGTTCGGGTTGAAGCCCATGAACTGCCCTGGTCACTGCAAAATCTTTGCCCACTCCGACATCACCTACAAGGACTTGCCTTGGAGGATGGCCGACTTTGGTGTCCTTCACCGAAACGAGTTTTCTGGTGCCCTTTCAGGTCTTACGCGTGTGCGCCGATTCCAGCAGGACGACGCTCACATTTTCTGCACGATTGCCCAGGTAGGTCGGAAGTCGAAGTTGATACGAGACTACGGATCAATATGCGAATTGGCCAGAGAAGCGACAATACTAACTGTTCTGCAGATTCAAGAGGAAATTGAGGGCGCTTTCGACTTCCTGTATAGCGTCTACGGCCTGTTTGGTTTCGAGTTCAAGGTGAAGCTGTCTACTCGACCAGAAAAGTACATTGGCGACATTGCCGTGTGGGACATGGCCGAGGCCAACCTCAAGGATGCCCTGGATTCCTTTACTCAAAAGATTGGCGCTCAGTGGGAGGAGAACCCTGGTGATGGTGCCTTTTACGGTCCCAAGATTGATATTACCGTCTATGATGCCCTCAAACGAGACTTTCAGTGCGGTACGATCCAGCTGGATTTCAACCTGCCCAAGCGCTTCAAGCTTCGATACGTCCAGGCCAAGGACGAGGCACCCGCCGAGGGCGCTGGAGTCGAGGAAGACCTGCCCGTGGGTTATGCCAGACCGGTCATGATCCACCGTGCTGTCCTGGGTAGCTTTGAGCGCATGATTGGCATCCTCACGGAGCACTTTGCTGGCAAGTGGCCATTCTGGCTCAGCCCTCGCCAAGTGCTGGTCGTGCCCGTCATGCCGGCTGTAAACGACTACGCCAAGGAGGTCCAACAGGCGTGCTACGAGAAGGGCCTGTTTGCAGATGTCGACCTCGGCAGCAACACGTTCCAGAAGAAGATTCGCACGGGCCAGCTGGACCAGTACAACTTCATTTTCGGTAAGCCATTTCATACCTTCCCTAGCTGTAGGCTAAACTAAACTATCCTCCAACACAACAACTTTGTTGGTCGTTTGGGGGAACAAGAACAAAATATGCGTGGCATAGTCACGGGACACGATCGCACTGTTGGATCTTGAAGTAACCGACTAACCTTTCTCAAAATGTAGTTGTTGGAGCCGAAGAGGAAAAATCACGCACTGTCAATATCCGTAACCGCGATGACCAGGCCACTCAGGCCAAGGGCGAGCTGATTCCCCTGCAAGATGCGCTGGAGCACATGGTCAAGCTTAAAGATGAGAGACGACTAGTCAACAAATTCTAGAAACAAAAAAGCTCGTCACCCGGCACATGATTCTTCTTTGGGGGGGTTGTCAACCGGACTAAAAGTACCAAACGATCATGCAGCACTGTCAAGGTAGACTTATTTCTGAACCCAAACGTCTTTGCACGCATGGAAATTGCCAGCGGCATCATTTTGGTCCTCTTTTTTTTTTTTTTTTTTTTGTGTGTGCGTGCGTGTGTGCGTGTGTGTGCGTGTCTGGGTGATATATGACCCGTTGACTTGCGACAAGGTCGGTTTCAGTGTCTTTGAAGGCCTTGCTGGGCCTTGCTGTGGTGTCTGCTGGCTCCATGCTTTGAAGAGCAGTTTTCTGTACTCCGTAGCACGCATGAATTAGAAATGGCGTTCTGTTGGCCATGGAGTGGGGTGGAGATGAGAAGGTAAAAAATCTACAATAACGATGTGTCTATTGCTGATGCATTGAATGTGCACCCTTGTGTCGTGCCGAGGTCTAAATTTGCATCATGTCACTGGTACTACCTCTCCGCGTTTGATCGAGACCCGGGTGATGGGAGCGGCATGATGTGTCCCTTGGCGATGTTCTGCGCTTGCATGACGAGATGATCCCCGAATAATAGACTGGCACCATAATCAATAATGCTAGTGAGCATGAACATGTCTGGTCAATGCCAAAGAATAGTCTTTGCAGGGGGGGCACAAGCCACTCCTTTTTTTTTTTTTTTTTTTTGCTCTTTCTTCACATGATGGGTCCGGGGTCCCTTGGGGCGGTGTTGGGGTAAGAACATACGTACATACATGCTACGAGGCTAAACATGTCATATTGAGTTGATCCCGAACGAGCCATCATATTTGCTCGAGTCAGTCGGTGCAAGTAAAGCACAACACAGACGTCGAGCACCTGGGCCCGGGAACCAATAACGGACAGCATCATGCTTGATATATCGTCTCCTGTGCTGCGCCCACGGTTTCGTCAACATGATACATGTGTGTACAGTACATCCATGCAGGCCAGTCCCCACTGGCCGTCGTTTCGACCGGGCGTCTCTTCTGCAAGGGCATCTGTCCCTGGCCGTGTCCAGTATGGAAAACGTTCCATTGATGCATTGTAGAACACGGCTTGGGGGAGCATGGTATGCAGGAAGTGCGAATCGATCGGTCCAAGGGCGGGTGAGTCGGGTTTGCTCCCCCCTGCTTGTCACAAGGCTCGCTGACTTCCAGGAATGGTGTTACTTGGGCGCTGCACTGTATCCATCATGCTCTTGAAAGGATTTCCTGACGAAAGCGTAAATCAGATTAAGATCCAAGGAATGCAGGCCCCTGGCGAGTTGACGCGCAACTTCAGCCCGAGTATTGATTAAAAAGTCATGACGGGGGAATAGAAACCCCTACAGTGGCCTGATGTGGCGT
Source organism: Keithomyces neogunnii (assembly GCA_020975405.1). NCBI lineage: Eukaryota > Fungi > Ascomycota > Sordariomycetes > Hypocreales > Clavicipitaceae > Keithomyces > Keithomyces neogunnii. The sequence goes on along the minus strand of JAIOWQ010000002.1, from coordinate 3,385,040 downwards.
CGACAACACTAGTGGCACATATTTCCGTGGCGTAAAAGTATTGTAGTGGCCGTTTTCTGTCAGTTCATTGCCGGGTTGAAGCGCGATTTCCTCAGGGCTGAATCAAGCCGGAGCATCTAGGTTCCGGAGTCGGGGCTGGTTTCCATTTGACAAGGGCCTGCCAAAGCACTGTGCCGGGTCGGCGTTCACGATGCTGCCCTTGCAAAAATGGTAATAATTTGAGCCTTTAAGCGCACAGTTCGTAGTGCCAGGCACGGAAGAGGGAGTCCTGTGTAGCTGGGCTCCAAGGCTCAGGATGCGAGGGCAGCAGGGCGTTCCATGAGAGAGAAAAAACCTTGAGACGGAGGCATACCGAGGGCCAAGTACGGAGAATGATAGCTATTTTCCTAGGCAATAAAGAGCAGGGCGCAAGGCAAGCGTGATAGGTCACAAATGCTGACATGGACCAGCGTGGAGAGTGAGTGGGGTTAGACACAGGGCTGGATTCGAGAACAGATGGAGGGCGAAAGACAAGGAAAGACTTGGTGCCGTAGGCAGTTGGCGGATGCGCATCTCAAGCGAATATCTGCATGTCGGGACAGCCGGACGGCTCCAGGACTGGGAAGAAATCGGGATAGCCCTTTCTGGTTTCATGTCGACGTATCATATTTGTACTGTCATTGTGACATGTTTGAATGCCCGCGCCCAAGGGCTCGAGACGATACACCAGGGCGCATCGCGCATCAAGGAGGCGCGGTCTTTTGATTCCCGGCGCAGTCTCCTCGGGAGGCGGTTGGGTGATCAAGGGAGAGGCGCCGAGCTGGCAGCTTGATCCGAGAGCCAAAGAAAGAGGACCGGACCCTATACTCCGTATTAGGTGGCCAACTACTCGGTACATGCTGAGCAGATGGCCAGGTTCAAGCTGCAAGCGCTTCTGATTTGAGCGGAACTGCTGTCTTCGGACATATTACAACGGCTTGTCAGGGCTCACGCGAGCCAGGCATTTGATGACGCTCGGCGACGATGAGGAGCATTGAGCCAACACCCTGATGGTGCTCGGCATGGAAGCCAACGGCGGGGATTTTGGTCTTCGAATGCTGGCTTTCCGACAGGGGGGCCAGGCTCACCGGTGTGGAACTGGGCCTTATGTCCAACGGGAACAAGCCTTGGCCAACGATGAGAACTATGGAAAGGTTCCGTGTGTTTCAATTGGCAAGGCCATGATGTTGCAATAATAGGAAGGCAGCCTGCAACCGCTGGACGACGACTCAGGCTGGACAGACTCCAGCCACCACTTGAGTCAGTCACAGCCCCTCCAGCGTGGTGGTTTGGCGGGCCAGGATAAGATGCATGCATGGGCGGTCGACCAAGGAGAGACGACGGGCTGGACATGATGCTGCACAAGGTACCAAGCGTCAGCAAAGATGGCAACGATGGTGCACCTCCAGAGTCAACTAACTCGCCAAGCAGAGCGTCGCGAGGCGGGCAGCAAACGGAGGTGGACTGGAGTCACTGGACTGGGGCTTCGTTGAAGCAACAGATCAGTTATCACAAAATACAAAGCACAGACCAAGTCAACACCCGCATGATGCGGTTTGATGCCATGCCGGGTCGAAACTGGGTCGAAGGTGGAAAGAGACAGCACAAGGTCCTTCCTTCTGTCCAGCAGCATTAAGCAGCAATCAAATCATTCGGCGCAGCCATGGTCGATGCTCAAGCTAGTGGTCATGGTCGTCAAGCCTCGATCCAAGATATTGGAAGCATCTATAGGGAAATAGACACAGTCACCGCCGTCGTCAGCTGGCCATGGCAACTCCATGTGCAATACTGGCGTTTTGCTGTGGGGCGCCGGGCATGCTTGTCTTGGCCCTTTTTCTTTTTGGTTTTGTTAGCATCTGCCGAGCAGTTGAGTTGGACCCTATTCCCATAACCAAACAGGTAGCGGGTGCCCGCCTGCGAGACTGGTCGTACCTTGATCGCGTTGGCTGCATGCAATTCAACTGTCTGGGGTGCGCGCTGGACCATCCATTGACATTGATACCGACAAGATTGCGAGATGGACCGGATGGGCCGTACCCCGGGCTGCAAGCAGCTCCCCATGACGGTGCTCCATCAATCCCATCCGTGTCCGAGATTGTGGTGCTTGTTTTTTTGCCCTGCACCCCTGCTAGCAGCATATCGAGTGCTGTACGGAGTACGGAGTACGAAGTATGTACTGGACATACGGAGCACATGCGATAATACAAACTGCACCGAGTATTGTGCCGCAGAGGGCTGGGCCGAATCTGACGTGTCTGCAAAAAAGGGTCCCGAGTGGTGGAGGACGTTGGAAACTTGTCGCATTGAGGAGGAAGAACTGCACAGGCCGGCCGGGTTGTTGTAAACCTAATCAATCGGATAAGTGCACGTTATCGGTCGGTACCAAACGGGAGAGAATCGCAGAGCCGCAGACGAGCTCCTGCTGTTCGGCGAAGAGGGGGGGGGGGCAGGCACGGAGTACATGGATGGTCAGATGCACTCACCTGTTGGGGCTGCACCACCAACTTGATCAGTACATTATGCTCCGTACGGAGTACTCCGTACATACAACAGCATCAGACTTCAACGGCGTCCAGATGGACCCGCCGATATGTCCGTCCCTACAGTGCGGATGCATACAGTACTGTGATGCCCAGGCACAATACTGCACGCAGGTCAGTGCAGACGCGAACCACGTGCGCCACCCGTTGCCCGTTGGTGTTGATTGCAGTCTGCCTCTACGGAGTACTACACGCAAGTCCCCGTGCATTGAAACAGGCCACCACGAATGGACCAGGCGCGGCAATTTCGAGCTGCCACCGGCTTCCCACCGACTGCCTAACCCTGCGCGGCAAACAGCTCTGGCACGGGGCAGCCTGTGTGCTTGGTATTGTACATGGGGGAATCGGGGATTGTCTGGTGGTATGACGCATCGCCTGGGCGAGGAATCCGCAGGCAGAAGCAACAACAAGCATCATCCCGGCCCTGCCCATGCCGTTCCACCCATTGAGTTCCCTTCAGCGACAACTACTTTTTTCTTGTAAGCGCCAGCCACCGGCGAAAAATGCGAAAAAGGATAAATATTGGCTGCTAGCCATTTCCCTGGCCGCCTCGTCCGCCTCTGCCCCTTTGCGCTTGTTCGAGTACCCAAACTTTTACCCATATTAATTACTTGAATACTTGGATCAAGTGTACGGAGTACTAAGTTCTTATACATACCTACCTAGGTACCTACATCCCTACTAGGTACATACCAAGGTACTTTAGCAAAATTATCGCAAAGCCGGGTGTCAGAGAGGAACGGGCTTGCTGCTATTAGGCTAAGCCCTCCCTCCCTCATTCCATTCCATCGCTCCGTCTGCAATTGAGGATACTGGAAAGCTGCCAGTCTCTCACACTCCAAAGTCCCCTGACCCTGGGCCCTGCGCGTTGAATGTTGGTGTCTGACTCCGCCAGCTGGCCACCCGTCACACCAGACGCCTAGTCGTCACGCCTGTCAGACGTGTCCCACAACCCGCGGCTGCCAGCCTCTGTCCTTCCAGCTAGCAGCACTAGCCTGGTAATTGCGCCCCTGTCTGCACTAATACCGCAGACGCAGAACGACCTACGGAGTACTTACTCCGTGCTCGACCAAGATTCAACCCCAGACGCAGAAGCAGGCAGAAGCACACGAACCGGGCTCGGAATCAGAATCGGGTTTGAAGCCAGAACCAGGCCATAATAGTCAGTCACCTGCCTGATATGAATCTTACTTGCAAAGACGACAGTCCTCTCGGCAGCCTCAAACAGTGACACCACCCGACGACCTTGTCCCCCCCCCTCCAACACGCCCTTTTTTTTTTTGGTTTCGTTGACGCCAGTCTTCTGATGGCCACTCGTGGCAGTCGGCCAGCTCTCCTCCATCGCTTTGCTGCAGCCATCCGGGCTCCTTTGTCCCCGTGTGCCCAGACAGCCTACGTCTCCTATTTGTGTACTGCCAGCCGGGGACGCTTGCCTGCAACCGTGACCGAGACGCCAATGGTGCCCTGAGCCCCTTGGAAGTTTGGCCCTTACTCATCCTGTTAGAGGTCACCCAGCTCTGCCCAGCTCTATCCAGGGCCGGACAATCGCTAAACGCAAACGATCCTTCCATCAGCCGGCCAGAAGAAAGGCGCCAGGCGGAATCAGGCCTCTGGTGGCTGTCTGGCTTGCCTGCACAGAGTGCCAGCTCTTGATCCGTCTTGTGTCCGTCTTGCCCCTCCCCAGCCAGATCACTACCTCAGCTTTTCCCTAGCGGCGGGGAACAGCGATAGCTTTCTGCACTCCATACTGGTTGCGCGCACAGCACTGGCAAAAGCAAAATCACAGCACCAATCAAAGCGGACAGGAAAGCAATAAAAACAAAAATACAAACCTAGGCATCTTGACACAGAGACCGGCAAGCAGGCCGCGAGCCACCGGCGGCAGGCAACGGGCGGCGTCTCCGAATCACAGATCAGTCCAAATCGGGCACCCCCAAGCCCGACCGAAGTCTGCAAATCGCCATCGCAAAAGAAAGCCGCAATTGCGATACATCATACTGGCCTGAGCCGACCGACAAGGCCAACTGGCTGGAGCTGGCGAAGCCTGGGACGCACGCTCCCAGCTCGCAGTCCCCTTATAAGACTCGTCGAGAGTCTGTGCCGCCGTCTGTACCGTCATGCGCTCGTCATACTCGTCAACGGCACCGTCTCGCACCGACTCGGATTGGTCGCAGCAGGATGAGGACCTTGTCCCTCACCATTTGGGGCATTGCGCTAGAATTATTTCTCCCTTCAACGACAACACTCACGACCCCGGCGACATTGACACTTGCAGCGAATTGCTATTCGTCAGTCGCCAGCATCCTGGCTCCGGCGCGCTCATGACGGCTGCCCGACACGACGCCCAAATCACCACATCGGCAGCGTGCAACTCTGCTGGAAGCCAAGCTTCGTGCCACCTCCCTGCTGCCTATCCACCGGAGCCGTCACATCGCTCGCCCTTGTCGAATTTTTATGACGAGGACGACGATGAGGACATGAGCGATATCCAAGGTGGCGTGTTCCTCGACCAAGCAGCTTCCGCGGCCCAGATCCACGTTTATACCGACCAGCACCTTGCCAGTGCTGCTCTTGACGACGACTGTGATGATGGGAGCGACGACGACGCCGACGACGACGACGACGCCCGCGACCTAGACCTGGCCCAGGATCCCAACAGCAATGAGTCCATCTCGGCCCAACCTTTGGACCCGTACCCCAATTTCAACGGCCCCCCAAACCTCACTGTATATCCCTCGCCTCTCTACGACCCCGTCTCAGTCATGAGCACTGGATCCCCTCCCCAGGCATGGGCGGGTGCAGATGCTCCCCATGACGTTGTTGCAACGCCAGTCCCAGAGGTGGAGATGGCTGCTCTCGACGACGGCATTGATACGCTGCCACCCCTCCAACTGAGCAATCCCAACCCAACTGTGCCAGGAGCTGAGAATCTCGGACTTGTCGACTTTCTCCGACGCTGGGCTTATGACGGCAGTTTCAACGCCAGCCCCGTGCCTCGACCACCACATCTTGGCCAGGTGGTTAAGCAGGCCAATGCCTCGCTCAAAGAGGTTAGCTATCCGGATCTCGATGGCGATGAATGCGACATCCAAGGCTTGGATTGGGTGGCGATGGATACAACACGCAGGAACGCGAGAGCGAGACGCCTTCGGACCTACAATAATTACGTTAACCACCAGGGTTCTGACCGCTTGGCAGTATGCGCCCATCAAACCCCCGTCAGCACTCTCGCACATGCCGTGCTCTTTTGCTAACCAGTTTTACCTTGACCTAGTCTCACATGGACGATGGGCCTCTGCCCCCTTGCGAAAGCTTCTTCCGCTTCAAAAGGATGAACATTCGACAAGATGTTCATCTGGCCCACTTTCAACTGCGAAGCATTCTGGCTTGCCCCTCACGAACACACGTCTACTATCCCAGCCCCGTGGGCGTAACCAGACTGAACATGGTTTCTCGAACATCCGACCTGGTGATGAGTACGCGCGACTTTTCCAACATGGGCGCTGCAATCTCGACTTTGGATGCGGCATGTGGAGTGCTCGTGGGCGGAACGTTTGGCGGCGACTATTACCTCAAGTCGTTGGAGTGTGACGCAAAGTCAAAGTTCAGCGAAGGCCAGATCACATCAGACTTTAACGGCATCACGAACCACATCAAAATTTACCGGCCTCGACGCTCGTGCGGCCCAGTGGCAGCCTTTGCCAGCAATGACTGCGGGCTTCGAGTCATGGATATCGGCACGGAACACTTCATCTCGGAGAAAATGTACTCGTTTGCCCTAAACTGCTCAGCGTTGTCGCCGGACAACCGCCTTCGTGTTCTCGTTGGCGACAGCTCCGAGGTTCTCATCACCAATGCGGACACGGGCGAAGTCCTTCAAGAGCTCAAGGGACATCGTGATTACGGCTTCTCCTGCGACTGGTCTGAGGATGGGCGCACGGTGGCGACTGGTTTTCAGGACCGAGCCGTCAAGATATGGGATGCGCGCAGATGGTGCAACTCGAGCGGCGTAAGCACACCTCTGTGCACTATTCGATCAGAGATGGCCAGCGTCCGCGGGCTCCGTTTCTCGCCCATCGGAAGCGGCAAACCGGTACTGGTGGCTGCCGAGGAGGCAGATTACATCAACGTGATTGACGCGCAAACGTTTGCCTCGAAGCAGACGATTGACATGTTCGGCGAGCTCGGCGGTGTTGCGTTTGCCAATGACGGGCAGGACCTCAACATCCTCTGCTGCGACCAGCACCGCGGAGGCATGTTGCAGCTGCAGCGATGCGGCCGTCGGCCGGAGCTGTTGCTCGAGAAGCTGGGACACCACTACTCGCCGCGGTACCGATATCTCGTGGAAGACGGGGAAGAAGAGTATCAAGACAAGTGGGCTCGCAGCCGTAGATGGGCCCATTACGACCAGATGCTCGAACCGTTTTGATTTGACACGACTCTATGATGGGAAAGAGAGTGCCGTGCCCCTCGGCAGCATAAAAATAAGCATGCATATTCTTTTCGTGGAGGACGGCAAACGCCATGTCACGCCCGTGTGCCAGCTTGCCGTCACACCACTTGGGTCCTACATTTGATACGACGCCCACCTCGTCCCGCCCTTGTTTTTCCTTTCTGGCCCTATACCCTTGAGCGTTTTCAGAGTGTGTCATTATTGTTATTGTGTATTTTTGGGTTGACTGCATTTGACTAGGACCCTCGTTGGGTTTGAGCGGTTGGCGTGCCTGAAATGGAGAAGATGACGTTGAATGCAGATGGATGCTTTTGGCATCAAAAACAGCCGCGATGCCTTTGTTTGACGATTGGCTGCCGGGAGAAGATGCAAGACTTCAAGGCCCTTTTCCTTCCCTTGTGTCGGCTTTCAAGCTTTGCTTGGTGCCAAGGACAAGACGTTGAACAGGGGCTGTTTATGTGACAATTGGCACTTGGGATTTTTTTTATCTTGTTGCTGTTTTACTTGACGGGTCAGGTAACATTATACACGTGTTGGCATTTGTTAGGAATTCCGGCGTTGGCTTGGACGGCCTGTGGTCGAAAAATAGGCATGGACGGGGAGCAACTGGTGGTTCTGGCTTGGGAGCACTAACCGGCATTTGGGACAGACGGGAACGGGAAATACTAGTAGATTATGCATACACATTTCACATGAATTACAATGGGCATTTGGATTATGGTGCTCGCATATCTCGGCCACCCCTCTGGACGGAAGGAGTTGTTGGGTCGTGGCAGCTGAGGCAGTGGCATCGGTGACGAGTAAATGGCCCCGGTGATGTAACGTCTTGTTTGTTTTTGCCTCTTGTCGCTCTGGCAGTTGAGCCAGGGCAACCCGAGACATTGCCATCGGGCGTTTGGAATGCCGGCCACTACGGTTGGTTCTCGGGCCGTTTAGTCCAGAGATTGTCAGCAAAACTTGCACCTGTTCGGCCTGGCTCGCGCCAAGGGGTCAGTCGTTCTGGGATGGTGCTGTCCTGGTGTCTCAGATGGGCAGGGCGTGCGAATAGCCTGTGCTGGCATGGCATGTACACATGTATGCACATGCGCTGCCCGTAGTTACTGTGGCTGTTCCTGTCTCTGTCGGGCCATCCATGGCTGCCTGACAAGCACTGTCCATGCGCTGCTAGCATCTATTCATGCAATTGTGGTGTCGATCCAACGTGCCATTTGTCAATGTCGCGCCACCCAGACGGCCGTTGATGAATGCTGAGAACGGCTAGGCTTGGTTCGTTTTAGAGTGGTGGTTGTATTTTGTAGTGACTGTGCTGAGAATGAAAACGTGGTGTGAATAAGACAAAGATGAGATCAAGGTGAAGATGGAGTGTGTGAGTGTGGAGGTGAGAAAGAGAGAGAGAGTGTGAGTGAGTGAGAGGAAAGAGAGAAGAAGAGGCGGGAAGAAATAGGAGAACCAGGGAGCAAGAAGAAATAAGAAGAGAAAAGAAAAACAGAGCAGGAAATGAAGAAGAATTGAGAAAAGAAGAAGAGAGCACATGTCCTCTTTTGATTATGATCTGATTGGAACAAGTTTGGTATAATGCGCCATGGCCTTGTTGCAGAATGAAAAGTGCACGCGTTAGCCAGTGTTCTTCTAATCTTCACTTTCAGCTGACTGGGCTTCTGCAGTTGCTGCGTGTAGCTGTAGCTTGGTAGTATATACGAACATGAGCCCGACAAGATGGTTGGGTATGCCATAGAATCGGCATGGTTGTGAGTCGGTGGCATGACGGCGCGCCGCTTGGTTTCGACAACAAGGCAGGTTCACGGATCCTGAAGGAGTCTCGATGAGTACCATGCCATACGCTCGAGTCGGAGACCAAGTCGCCGTTTGTCACCAACGCACCAACGCCTTGTGCGGTGGATTTTTAAAAAGCGCAACAGTCGTCCGCCCAAACCACCATGCAATCCCGCCGCTGTTCCCACCCACTCGAGTGTTTCGTATTGTCAACAAAAAATCTTTCCTTCTTGTTCTCCCGCAGTCTTCTGCGCACAGGGTTTGGCAGGGGAACCAGCCGCGTGGCCAACGTTACGTCCAGTCATCCAGTCACGGCCAGAATACAGCGGGGGGCGAGGACAACAAAGTCGGGGTTGACGTGGCCCTGACTCAAGAAACAGCGCAGGTGCTCTTCTGCAAAGCCAATGGTAGAACATGTTTCGGCAGTTGGCCAAGATGCTGGTCGTGAAGAGAGGGAAAAAAAAGGCTTGGCTCCCACGCTACTTGAGCCAACGTAATCTAGGTTCCCCAGGTAGTTGGCTTGGCATCATTTCCTTTACTTTAATCAACACGGAGCATGCTAATTTGGGGGAGGGGGCCAGTTCGTGGGAAATGAAACCTGTCCCCGCCCTCATTACAACAGCCTTGCAAGGATGTGGCCAGAAGACGACATGGACTAAATTCAAGAGTGGCCCGTCACTCACTATAAAACGCAATTGGCGCAGTGTTGGAAGGTGAGGGAGACAAAAAAAAAAAAAAAAAAAAGAAGAGGCTCGTCGCAAATAGACTAATAAATTACAGCATTGTGAATCAGATGCTAAATGTACAACGGAAAGATCCAAATATGTTGCCTGTCACAAGAAAAATCACCAAAGACTCCATTGAAACGTAAACAATTGCAAATGAGGAAATGGAAAGAAAAAGGCTCAACCTCAGTCATCAAGGCCTTCTACCTTCCACTCCACACCCATTGTGCGTCCATGGATGACCAAATAAAGACGTGTCAGCGGGAATTTTAGGGGAAACTCCTCGCCTTTGGTGAAGTAGCTCTTGCATGATCCGGATTGAGTTGAGCTCTTTTCACTGTTTCATTCATATACATTCAGCGAGAGCTCCCGTGGGGGGGCCCTCGTTCATGGGGTGGCATTCGAGACGTGCTGTATCGAGGCAACGAGAACACCCAGGGCCGCCCATCTCCCTTATGCCTAAACCTGGATGCCGAATGAGCTGGCAAGACCCCACTTGTTCTCGCAGTTGAGAGCGCCGGGCTGCTTCCACAAGTCGTTCTGCAAGGAGAAGAAGACTGTCTTGTTGCCGCACTTGGATCGGATCGACTTGACAGCAGTAGCCTGCGCGTCGGGACCAGTGAGGGCGAGGCCGTTGTTGTCGCCGCCCATGGGCCAGCCAGTCTCCAGAGAGACGACGTCCTTGTTGCAGATCTTGGAGAGAATGTCGAGCTGGCCCTGGACAAAGTCACCGGCCTGACTGGGGGCGACGTTGGGGTTGAAGTAAGGGTGAATGTTGGCACCAGTGATGTCAATGACGGGACACAGGGCCGACGACACGTCGGTGCGCTGCCAGATGTTGAGGGTCTCGGAGATGGTCACCTTTCCAGAGTACTTGCCGGAGCACTGACCCTTGACGGCGGTGACGAGGTCCTTGAGCTGCTGGGGAGAGCAGTAGCCGTTCATGATGGCCTCGTTACCAACGACCAGGAGCTCGACGAGATCCCAGTTACCCCATGCGGCAAGCTCGTCGACCTGCTCCTTGATATCGGGAGTGTCGATGGAGCAGCCACTGCCCTTGACGAAGACGCCAACAATCATCTTGAGGCCGTGCTTCTTGCAGGCGTTACCAACATTGGTGAGGGTGTTGCAGTCGGTCGAGTAGACTCGGACCATGTTGAAGCTGGCCTGCTTGATAGCAGCAATATCCGAGTCCACTGCTTCGGCGCCCTTGCACTGGCCATTGGTGGGTTCATAGGGAGTGTAAGTTATGCCCAGGTGGTCGTTGTTGCTGACCAGGCCGCTGCTGGGGGGAGACTGCTTGGGGGCGAAAGAAGTCTGAGCAGGAGGAGGCGGAGGAGGCGTCTCCGTCTTGACAGGCGCGGGAGCAGGGGCCGGGGTGGAAGTCGGCAGGCCGGAGCTGGTCAGAGGGCAGACAGTGACGTAGCCAGTCTTGGTCACGGTGACGACCTGCTCGGGAGCAGTGTAGGTGCCGGGGTTGTAGGTGGCGGGAGTAGGATAGACGATGACGGTCTCCTCGGTCACGGTGGTGGTGATGGGAGCAATGGTGTAGGTACCAGCGCTGGGGCAAACATAGGTGGTCTGGACAATGGTGCTGGTGGTGACTGAGCCGCTGGTCTGGACCGTGGCCACGGGGCAGGTAACCGTGGTGGCGGTCACGACAACAGTGGTAACACCACCAACGGTGTGAGTGCCGGCGGGAACCGTGGTCGAGGTGGCAGCGCAAACCGTCGTGGTCTGCGTGATGGTGACGGTGGTCGCGGGGAACGTGTAGGTGCCGGGAGTCGGGCAGGTGTGGACCACGGGAGTAGGCAAAGGAGTAGGCACAACGAGGATCTCGCTGGTGACGGGAGCCTGGGTCGTCGAAGGAGGCGGCGGCGCCTGGGTGGTGGTCTCGGGCGAGAATGTGACCGTCTGGGTCTGGGTCTTGGTCTTTGTGGAGTGGACGACAACTATTCACATCTTGTTAGTCATGGCCAGTGAACGCGGGCATCAGGCGCCATATAACGCGCCGGGCCAACGTCTGCTGCTTGCTACGTACGAGTAGGCTCGCCGGTGATGGTCTTCCAGATGGTGGTGCAGCCGGGCGTGCAGATGGCGTCGGACTCGTTCAGACCCTTTCTGAACAGGTTCTCGTGAGAGTGACGGTGGTGGGCGGCAGAGACCCCGCTGGCCAGCGCCGCCAGGGCGACGGCAGCAAATCCTCCCTTCATCGTGAACTGAAAAGCGGTGTTGATCGAAGGTGTCGAATCGCCAAGGAAATGAATGCCCGCTGAATGAGTGAAGCGGTAAGTTGGTGAATGGAATAGAACGAGAGGACGAAAGCAGCTGTGTAGGGCTTTCTTTTACGACCTCGACATCGACGGTGGGTGCGTGAGGAGGGAAGGGGGGGAAAAGAGAAACCCAGCTACCCACGGGGATGTGGTTATTATTATTATTACTGTCAATCCCCTGGTGCAGACAAGCAGCCTAAGAGGCACCGGGGGGTGTGCTGTCATGGCAGAGGCATGGGGCCCTGTCGCCCATGCTGGGGTTCATGGTCTGGTGTTGTTCCTGAATCCCTCTCCCGTTCGTCAGCCGCCAACGGCAGCACGGCCGCGGAGTACATCAGCATCCCGCAGCCGTTTGGTGCGTATTCATGTACCCCTGGGCAGGGAAGCAGAGACAAGGGGGGGTGGCAGCAAGGCAAGCCACCGCCCTCACCGTTGGACCCATCTGCCATCTGCGTGACTGGGCACACAGACTCAAGTCTGGTCAGCAAGCCTGGGCTGCCAACAGCCAAACCTGCGCACACCAAGACTCGCGCAGCTAAGAAGGGGAGGTGGACCCTCCTTGCTGCAGTTAATTTCCACTTTCCACTTGGTCCGCGAACGAGGCGGTCACCAGCCATCCAGGGTGGTTTGGGCGTGGTAGCCGCCTCTTCATCGCCTGCGAAATGAGCCGCCATTTCGTTCTTCGCCGTGCCCTACTCCGGGCTCTAGTGAAATGAGATGGAGACTTGGAGGACGCAATGTCGCCTGGCAACTTGGCGCCAACGCCTCGAGATAGGGGAACATAGTAACCCTCTGGTGTGAATGGTCGGCGTAATCCTCCCATCTAAATGAGCCTTTTCGCTTCACAGCGACACTCTCACCTTGCCTTCTTTCTTGGCTTCGGCAAGTGGTGTGTGTTTCCTTTTTCATACCTGACAAAGTCTGCTGCAGGAAATTGGGCCAGATCAATCAGCCAGAGCAGGACATGCCGTCTTCCGTGGCTCCATGGATTTGCCTGCGCCATTGTATCTCGGCGATCTTTTGCCTCCTTTGGATACGGCCCGGGTGGAGCGAGGCTGTTCCTGCATGTGGCTACGCCTAGCCATGCACAAAGCAGCCATTCAAATTCAGACACACTGCGCCTTGTGCCAAAACCTTTGTCAGATCCTGTGGCCTGTGGAGCTCAACTTGCCAAGCTCCCACGCTGTCTCCGGCCCAAATCTAGGATCCTTTTTCTTCATCAACTGTGTTCGATGGGTTATTGGTGGCATTGCCGTCATGCTCATTTTCGGCGTAGACTGTCATGTATTTTTGGTGCTTGAGATGTTTGTTTTCCCCCTCTTGGTGTGGACAAGTCGGCGGGCGTGTTTGCACCCTTGGGCTGGTACTTTTGAGTTCCAGTTGCCCAACACCATCCGAAACCTTGTCGCAGAATTGAAATGTTATTGTCATCTCCGTTTTCCAATCTATCCATTGTGTGAGTAATTTGGGGGCGCAGCGATGAAGTAATAATAGGTAATCGTCTGTAATCTGTACCATCCAGCACTACTGTTGTTTCTGATTTCTGGTAGAAACTCTCCGAGAAGCTCCTTTTTCCAGGGGTGATGACTGCTAATAAGTGCTAATTAAAAGGACAGGCCGTGAAGGTCGGTCTAGCACCCAGGGGTGCCGCTCTGCCCCCTTTCATGCGCCGCGGGTAATTACTTTCACCCATGCTAGTGATGGTTAATAAGTTGCCACCCGCCGAAGTATGACAGAACCTGGTTATTTAAAGCTTGCCGCGTATTCCGGACACGACCCCTTGATGATTGGCTATAGGCTGATTCTCGTACAGAGTACAGAGCATGTTGTCTGGCAGAATGTTCACCTACTAGGATGGGCCGGATCAGCGATCGGCCTTGATGCTTGTTGCTGTCGATCCGCAATAAATAGAATCAATCGATAATCAATAATCGAATACGGATCTTTTGCTCAGCCCATGAACTAGGTGGGAGCCGAGTTGCTCGCCGGTTTCTGGTGCCAACAGGAGCCACTGGGTCTATTTGCATTTCCGAATCCACTCGGTCGCTTCCTTGCTGTTATGATCGGAATGCGGATAAGATGTAATCCACCCATGGTCTTCGGTCTCAGAAGGAATGAAATGGTGCGGAATGGATTGTTTGCCGGAACAAGAAAACAATCAAAGGAATGGAGAAAAACAAATGCGTCGAACCGTCGATGCCTGACTCAATAACAGCGTCCACGTTTGAACAACGATGGCGCGGTTTTATATAAAGTAGTTCATCCTTCGTGGCCTTGTGGAGGAGCTCGCCCCAATAATAATAAATACATGGCTTGGCAGAACAACAGCCAGGCTGTCTCCAATTGGCAGGCTACGTCACGTGACCACGTGTACCTGAAAAATTTGGCTTGAGGCTGGAGCTTCAATGGAAACGCGATGAAGTTGGGAGGTCTGCGAGCCTTTGTTCCCTCGCAAACATCGAGGCCGACTTGCAAGCACCACCATGCTACGGCCCTCGAGGCGCCCATACATTTGCTGGGACTGTCTGGCTCGCCGTTCCTGTAGTTCAAATCAGATTGCCTCTGTTCGCGCTGGACGCACCACTGTCGCCAATCCAGTCACACATAGAGTTGGTACCCATGTATTTAACAAGAAACCTGTCTTCTGCATTGTGCTTACGAGATTCCTACATGTGTAGAAATGGGCTACAACACAGGGTCCAACATCGGCGTTGCCTGCTCACGGGAAACACAACATCCCCAAACCGCCGAGTGATGATTTCGACAGAGACGCGGATGCAGAAGCTGTCAAAAATCTGCCCATTCGCGAACGCCTTCGACAATGGACGACAGCCCACCAGAATACTGGCGCCAGAGCTATGCCTCCGGATGCCTTCATCCATGGGAGCATAGCTAACAACATGAGCCGAACACAGTCAACAGGGTCGTCGGAACTTGATCGGCTGCGGTCGACTAGCTCTAGCATGGCTGATGGAGGCAGAGACGGCCCTACAAATGAAGCTGCAGAAGTCTCCATCGTGAGTTCCGACTCGAGAAACCCTGGAGACTTGGTAGAATTGAGGTGAGTGCCGTCTTGACTGCTACCTTGATTCTCTTAAAGGTTGTACTCACAGCTTTGGCAGACAAAAGGGTTCCCGAGTGCCAGTGTTTGCTATATACCTCGGTTACTTTGGCGACAGGAACCATTTCTACGCGGTCAATGGCAAATGGATTACCAGCATGGGGTTCTCGCCCCTTTTCACAGTGGCCAACTTTGCCACACTTCAAGATTTGGAACCCGTACTGGCCAAAATTCCAAAGGACGGTACGCCTGAGCAGTTCGACGAGTTGCGCGACAACGACAAAGGGCCATCAAGGGAGGATGGTGATGCTCTGATTGATAAAATGACAGAATTCAGGGCGGCTTCTGAATCAGTTTACCAGTCAAATATGGTCAAGCTCGACGGTGCTCGCGATATCCTGTCCTCAGCCAGAGATATCAGGTATCTGAGCCTCTTCGAGATTGCTGATACTCTGCTTCCGGCAAATATCAAAGAAGCACATGGCTTCGCACCTCCAGCTCTTTATGCTGTTCACACGGCGTTATCGCGCAGCGATATTGCGTTTGGCCCCTTGAGTCCGTTCGCCGACTGCCATCGGCGTGACCACTTGTTCGAGGTGATTCCTCAAAACCATGCGCACCTCATCAACAAGGTTGCACTTTGGGTGCGCGAGTACACGGACTTTAGCGCCAAGAAGCTGCGACCTCCCAATCATGGTGAACTGGGAGAAGTTGCCCTGGGAAGATTTATTCTTCAAGCACGGGAGGCTGTTTCCAAGAGCCGCGAGTCCCGCGAGTGGACTCCCCACGGCATCCTGAAAACTTCACCTAGCGTAACACTGCCCAAAATCGCATGGACGGCGGTCAGCAAGGACGTGATACTCTTCCTTGAGTGGTGGGCAAGCTACAAGATTTTCGACGCTGGGTCCCGATTTCACTCGTACGGCGCCCTGATTCTCCGGGCACTGAACCTGTATGACGATGTTGCGCTCGACCAGAGCACTGCGTGGACCTTTTTACAGGAAATTGGATACATGGCGCCTTGGGAAATTCCTTCTCGATACCGGATTCGATTTCCAGGAACCACCACGACCAAGGGCGCTGGCATTAGCCGGCCTATTCCGAAGGGCCTGCTTAAATCTATGAGGCCAGATATTGCAGCGGATGCGAGGAAATTACAAAACAAGTCGCCAATTTTTTGCATCGATGCTCCTTCTACCATGATAATTGATGACGGCATTTCGCTCCAACGTACTGAGCAACCAAACGAGTTCTGGATTCATGTACATGCTGCTGATCCCGCCTCAGCCATCCAACCTGACTCGGAGCTGGGCAAGTTTATGGAGCTGATTCCGGAAAATATCTATCTTCCCGGCCATTTCCAAGCAATGCTTCCATCGGAACTAGGGGAGGATGACTCCAAGGATTACAAGTCAGAGAGTTTGGTCAAGAGGTTCTCGCTGAAATCTGGTGGTCCAGCGTTGACGTTTAGCGCAAAGGTCAACGAAGCTGGCGACATGCTTGATTACCGTGTTGAGCCCAGTACGCTAGGAGATGTCACGTACCTGGACCCCGAAGACGTGGCCAAGTTTTGTGGCGAGCAGGCGCCGCCTGCTGTTTTGGGCTACAGCTTCGAAGTTGGAGTACGCCCTGATGTTGCTCCTGCAACCCCCGAGCGTCGCATGACACCTACTCAGGAGCTGGATGAGTCGAGCAAGGAGGACATTCTGATCCTTCATCGCCTTGCAGAAGCCATGAAGCAAAAGAGACTGTCCAAGGGGGCCTGGCCATACTTTTTCCCGCGGCCGTCCGTCCAAGTCTTGTTTCACGACGCAGTGCCGGAAGCTGAAGCATCGCAAGGCGCGACGCTATTCCCGCCAGACCCGTACATAAAAGTCGGCACCGAAGCATCTACCGGTTGTTCTGTCGTGTCCAACACCATGGTCCTCGCGGGAGAGATTGCAGCTCGGTGGTGTTCTGAGCGCGGCATTCCTATCCCGTACCGCAAGGATGCCAAATCGGCTGAAAATTTTGAGGCAGCCTTGGACCTGGCCACAAGGGAAATCTATCCTTTAATCGAGAAAGGCATCGATCCCTCGACCAACCAGCGACAAGAGCTATCGAAACTGACAGGGGGCATCCAGATCTCATCAGAGCCAGGACCGTATTTCCTGCTGGGACTGGATATGTACACAAAAACAACTTCTCCCCTGCGTCGATTTTCCGATCTCCTCGTCCACTGGCAAGTGCACGCAGCCTTGGCGTACGAAAGAAGAGCCCAGCGACGGCTCGATCCGGCCACGGACGTCTTGGACGACTTGCTCCCCTTTACTGCTGCGTCGCTCAGCAACACTCTCCCACTGCTACACATGCGCGAGAAAATGGCTCGGGCCGTTTCGCGTGGCACCATGGACTGGATTCTCATTGCACTGGTTCGAGCGTGGCGCTTCGAAGACAAGGCACCGCGGACTCTTCGCTTCACAGTCGATTCACGCTGGCGCCAGGGTCTGTTGGGCCGGCTGGACATGTTTGACCTCCGCGCCACCATGGACCTCTCTGGACTGAACGGGTGCCGGCTCATCAAGGATATCCAAGTCGGCGATGCCTTTGAAGTCGAGCTGTCAGATGTCAATGTGCATTCACAACAGATTCTTGTCAAGGCGCTACGACATCTTGGCAGCCAGTCCCCCAGTTGATGTTGACTATAGAAATTGCGCTAGCTAGATTAAAAAGGGAAGCCCAAGACGCATGATGGCAGTGCCCGCTGATGTAGCGTTGGCAAACCACAACTCTCCTCCTCAATACTCAACTGCCATGATCTCTCACCATGTCAACATGCATGTGCAAACTCAAACTCCCCTGCTCGCCGTGATTATGCCTTTGGAATTGCTTACCACGACCCATGATGACGTGATGTCGTTGACGATTCCAACATGGCTACCCACACTGCTTCGCGACTCGCTCCTCGACTTTCATCAGCTGCCAGGACGCTTTGACAGAGCCAACCGCATCCAGCCAGGCTTGAAGCCCGTCTGTAGCCATTAGGGGCGGGTGACGGTCAAGGATTGTCAATGGAGAGCGGGGCAATTTGGTGTTTAAGCGTTTCGTCGCATCCCATGTAGCAACTCCCGCTCATGCAGATGCTTATGGATTCTCGATATTGACGCCTCCCCTCGCGATGCAACTCGTCCGGCATATCATATCCCTCGCTCACCCAGCAAGCCACCCCGATGATGCAGCCCGATGATGCAGCGGCTGATTCCTACAGCTTATTGACACTTGAGCCCGCCAAGGCGCCCGCGGGCGGACAGACACCGGTAGAGCTCTTCGCAAAGCTAACCAGGGCGTCCAGCTCAGTGGCCACTTCGGCGTCCTGCAGGAGAAGGGCGATGCCCTCCCAGTCGTTCTGGAACACCATGGCCATGCCCTGGGCCAGCTTCCGTATCTTGCCCGTGGACCACCCCATCCGCCTCAGACCAACGACGCTCGCGCCCTTTGTGCGGGCTCCCATGCCCATGACGAGGGAAAAGGGCAAGACGTCCCTGTTGACCACGGTTCCGGCGCCGACAAAGGCGCAGGCGCCGATGCGGACTCTCTGCGCGACGCCAGCCAGGCCCGAGACGACGGCGCAGTCCCCCACGACGACGTGGCCGGCCAGCGAGACGCCGTTGGCCAGCGTCACCCTGTTTCCCAAGGCGCAGTCGTGCGCGACGTGCGACCCGGCCATGAGCAGACAGTCGTCTCCCACCGTCGTCGGCGGGCCAGACGCCACCGAGGACTGGTGAACCGTGACGCACTCGCGGATGCTGCAGTTGTTTCCCACCACGACGCCGCCCTCGTGCGCCGCCTCCATCCGCCGGTGCTGCGCGCGCGCCCCGAGCACCACGTTGGGATACAGAATGCACCCGCTGCCAATCATGGTGTTTGCCGCCACGCTGACGTGCGAAATCAGCTTCGAGCAGGCCCCGATCTGCACCCGTGGCCCGACGACGCAGAACGGCCCTATCTCGACGCCCTCTCCCACCACCGCCGTCTTGTCAACGACGCTCGTCGCGTGCCTCGACATGCTGGTGGACACTGTACTTGTATGGCCAGGGCGCAGATGTCTCGCTTCTGTCCGGGAACCCATCTATCGAGGTCCTTCCACGTGTGATATACAACTCCTCCAACAGACGCCTTGCGCCAGCCCCCTTTTCATCTTCATCTTGCACATGACGCTCATGGTCAGCTCGTCTCCCATGGCTCCCGTAGTCTCGGTGCAATTATTCTCGTACAAGCCCTAGTCTTGGGGAAGTCGGCACCGCGGTGTAAGCGCTAGCGAGTTGAGTCTCTTAGGCCCTGATCCACAACACCTGGCTTTTGAAAAGCTGGCAGGTTTGGGTTGCACAATATGCACAAAAAGGTAACTATTCCTGAATTAGTAAGGATTTTCCTCGTAAATTAGAGCACATTAACATAATTCCGGATTTCTAGCCAATGCCCCCTGCCACACATGTACCACACTAGCAGGGGCCGCGTACATGCCTAAAAAAGGGATAGATGCCCAGATAGATAGGATTTTCTGCCATTTCTAGCTTTTTAAAATCTAGCTAGTTAAGTTAGCTAGGAAATTGCTTATTAGCTTAACTAGTTATATTCTAACTAATAATGGCATATATTAGCAAGGCTTTATACATGCCTTACTATATATTTATATTATTAGATAATAATAATAATAATATTTATATAGCTATTATAACTATTACCTTTATTAAGGTCTTTTAGGGCTTAAGAACAGCCTCTATACCTAATTAGGCATATAGAGCTGTTCTAACCTTCTTATTATTATTATCTTAAATAGCCTTAAAGCTATATTATAATATATTACTTTATAGCCCTGATATTATGTTTAAAGACCTCTTCTAGATACTAAAGGTAGTATTTTTTTAGCTTTATAGATAGCTTTAAATTAATAGCAGGCTTTAATATAGTTAGTATTAATTAATTAAATAGAAAGTTCTTATTTTCCTATAGATTTATATATATAATAAGCCTTAATATAACACAGCTTATTAGTTTAAAATAGCTTAATTATCTATATTATAAATATTCTATTAGGTTATTAATCTAATAAGGCGATTATATATAAGCTTTATTTGCTTACTAGAGCTAAATTATATATCTTAAGAGATAGAATTCCTGCCTAAATTTAGGCTATTTAATAGGGCTATTAGAGTAATTAATAGAACTTATATTCTAGCTTTTATTCTAGTTTATTACTAATAGCGCTTCTTTTTAAGAAAATTAAATATATTATAGAATATATTTACTACTATAAGCTTTAATAGGCTCTTTATATATATACTTATAGGCCTTAAGGGCTTAATTAGTAATAGTTACTTACTTTAAGAGAGCCTTATTTAATGGTTTAATATACTAAGGGGACGATTCTATCTTACTAATATAGGCTTTAATATATAATAAGGGATACTAATGCCCTTTATAAATATTAGATACTATCTTTAGGATTAGGGTAATATAAATAGGTAGCCTAAAACTAAAGAGGAGCTTTATAACTTATAGCATACCTAGCTTTAAATAATAGTTAAGTATATATTTAGGTAGTATAAGTAAAAATAGAAGATAATTTACTATAGTACTCCTAAATACTTATTTATTAATTAGATTAAACTTATTTATACTATTACTAGCCTTTTTAACTTTATTAGGCTTAAAGGCATTAGCCCTAAAATATATAAATATACTGAAATTAAGGCTCTTATAAGTATAGAAAAAGAGGCACTTTTAATAGCTACTAATCAGGCTATTAGTATTATAATAAGCCTTAACGCGAGGGATTTATAGGAAAGGATAGCGAAAAGCATATAGGAGCAGTATTAAGCATATATTATATTAGAAATAATTTATAGTAGTAATAGTGAAGGGTCTAGCGGCGGTAGTATTACGTTATAAGGGTTTAAAGGTAATAATATATAGGTTATATATGTATATATATATAAGGGTAGGCGGTTAAAATAAAAATAATAAGCTATATTTCTTACTAGCTAATCTATTTAATAATATTACCTAAATTATTACTAAAGTTTAAATTAAACTATGCCTCTTTATCCTAAATAGAATAAAGCAAATTCTAGATAATAGTATTTATAGGATCTTTCTAAATCTATACTATAATTTTTAATATATTTTAAAGTCCCTATATAGCTTAAAATAACTAATAGTCTTCTAATGCTTTTTTAATATTATCTAAGCCTAGGGCCCTAGTAATAATTATATGCTTTTTTATCTAAGGCATTATAAAGGTATTATTTATTACCTTTATAATATTAGGAGAGTTATTATTCTGCGCCTTTCTCTTCTTTAACTAGGAAGGATAACCCTAAGGGGTAAATTATAATAGACTTAGCATCTTAGCTAGTACTAAAGGAGTATTTATAAGTAGCTAGCTTAAATCCCTATATTTATTATTAATACTACTTTAATAAGGCGTTAATACCCTATTTATTATATTATAAGCCTTAATAAGGGTTTAGCTAACTTTATTATTATTAATAGGGCTATCTTCCTTATTATCTAATATAATGATATTATTTTAGGAAAGCTCTATTAAAGCTACCTCTTTAAACCTAGTATTATTATTACTTTTAATAGTAAATTACCTAGCTAGAAGGTCCTTCCTAAATATCTTAATCTAATAGTTATATATAATATTCTAGCTAATAAGTAGCGGCTTTATTATTATAGCCCTACTATAAGTACTATGCTTTTTAATAATAATTTCAGCATTCTTATAACTTATAACTAGTTAATAAGTAGTTTTATTATATTCTATGCCTAATTAGCTCTTAGTATTAGAAAAAGCTTGCTAATAGTCTTAAAGGTCATAATACTTTGCTTCTAGCTGCTTTACTATCTATTTACTTATTAGAAATTAATTATTAAATTAAGGAATAAAGCTATTTAGAACCTCTTATTATAACCCGTATTTTAGGCTATTAAGGTAGCTATTAATATAAGCCTTTGTGAAGGTATCGGGCTATGCCTAATATGGGAACGATAGGGGAGCGGGCGGGGGAACCTCAGGTGAACCCCGGGTTAACCTCGGGTGAACTCTAGGCTTGCACGGAGTAATATTAGCCTGGGGTAGGGGATAGGTAGGGACATAGGGGGCCCGCCCTAGGCCCCCTACGGCCCTCTCTAGGGACCTATCAGGTCACGTATAGGAGAGAACCGCTATAAAGGGGGACTTATAAGGCCTAAGGGGAGGATCCCTTCCTCCCTCTTTATCTTTATTAATTCCTATTATAAGATGCTTATAAAGTAGTAATATTAGGGCTAGTCTATAATATTTAATAAAGATTAAGGTAGAATACCTAGTAGGCTAGTTATAGATCTAGCTATAGGTATAAGTAGAGGCATACTAATACTAAAAGTATATAATAGCATAGGCTTAGGAGAGCTCTAAGCCTAGCTAGATACTATATAGCTTATAATTAGCTAATAGTATAAGTAGATCTAATAGCTATAGGTATAGCTATAATAAATAGGATATATATAAACCCTAAGCCTTACCTAATATAAGCCTAAGGCTTAGGATAATAGAGTATAAAGGTATAAACTAATTCTAATAGGAGACCCTTATAAGGGTAATAAGATAATATTTATAGTATAGAAGATATTTATAGCCTATAAGCTAGTAGTAGACTAAGTATTTATTAGGTCTAATAAGGACTAATAGATATTCCTATACTAAAACCTATTAGCTAAGGTTTAGGTAAGGGTAATACTATTCTTTAAGAGTAGTAAGGCATACTACTTCTAGCTAGTAGCCTTTTTAGACTATTTAGAGACTATATTTATAGATCCTTATTACTAGGAGATAGCCCTTACTAAGCTAGATTAGATTAAGTAGGGGTAAAATAAGATATTTACTACCTTTTATATCTAGTTTAAATAGAAACTAGCGCTTATAGGGGGGATATCCTAGGCAAGTAAGGTTAAGCTAGCTAAGCTCTATAGGAGCCTTAATAAGTAGCTATAGGACTATAGTATTAGGTATAGAGTAGATAGGTATAACTATATATAAATAGTAGTATAATACTAGGAGATAGTAGTAGATATTAAGTCTATACTCCTTAAGAAGAAATACTATACCTAGCTTAAAAGAGGGTAGCTATAGTACCTATAAAGGCAGGACTAGGATAAGGATACCCTAATATCTAATATTAATATAATAGATTTAATATTATAATAGAGGGAACCTAGGAAATAATATAAGGAAGGAAAGGGACCCTAGAACTTATTAAAGTAGGCTATATAGGTTTCTAATAAGGTCTAAGATAAGCACTAAGAGAACTAGTAATATATTTAATATAGTAATAAAGGGCACTATATAAGAGACTATACTCTCTATCCTATAATATGCCCCTAGGTAGGTATTAATACCTAGAGGATAATAGACTATAATATATTATCCTTAGTAGGAGAGGAGAGCGCCTTAGAAAATAAGTAAACCCTAAGTAGAGTCTTACTTAGGGATAGATAGGACCTAATATAATATAGCTATAGGAGAGAAAGAGGTAATTAGAAGTAAAGCTTAGTATAATAATAGAAGTAATAGATAGACTATTATTCCTTATCCCTATCTTATATAATAACTATTAGTTTATAGATATATAGATTAATTATAGGTATAATTACTATAGTATAATAAGTAAATTAGTAGTAAAATATATTAGGTTAGAGCCTATACTATTACTATAATAATAAGTAGTAAGGATAGTAGTTAACTAGGGGTAGAAGGGCGTATCTTAAAGAGAGGGCACCTTATTAATAATATATATAGTCTATATACTAATTAATATTAATAGCTAGATATCTTAGGTTATACTCTATATAATCCCTAGGCTAATAAGGGATATTATCCTAGGGATACTATAGCTAGAGTATTACTAGGTTATAATCTAGGTAGTAAGATAGGAGCTTATTATAGGGGTAGTAGACAGGTTAATAGTATAGGAGGTAGTAGGGCAGATAATACTTAAGAGGATTATAGGTATTATAGGGTTAGCCTTTATAGCCTAAGTCTAGTAGGCATAGAGAATACTAGAGGATAGCACCTAGTTTATAGCTACTAGCCTATAAGAGATTATAAAGATCCTTTATATAGACTTAGATATAGATATAATAAGTAAGGAGAATAGGTCTAAGGAGGTTATATTACCCCTAAAGCTAGATAAGTTCTAGGACCTATTTAATAAAGATAAAGTAGATATACTCTCTCTATATAAGGGGCATATAGATCACTATATTAAGCTTAAGTATACCCTAAATAGGTAAGAAATAGAGCTCTCTTAGGGACTACTATATAGTATACCCTAGGACTAATTACTAGAGTTATAGAAGTAGATTATAGAGCTAATAGATAAAGGGTAGATTTAGGTTAGCTCCTTATTAGTAGTAGCCCTAGTCCTTCTAGTAAAGAAGCCTAGGGGGGGATAGTAGTTCTATATTAATTATAGAGTATTAAACTAGGTAATAGAATAGGACTACTATCCCTATCCTTTAATTAAGGAGATGCTTAGGTCCCTATTAGGGGTATAGTAGTTTATAAAGGTAGATATCTAGGCAGCTTTTTACTAGCTATAGATTATAGAGGGTAAGGAATACTATATAGCATTCTAGACTTAGTTTAGGCTCTTTAAATAGCTAGTAATACTAATAGGCCTAATAAGGGCCCTAGCTATATTCTAATGTTATATTAATAGGGCCTTAGGAGACGCGCTAGGGGACTTTATTATAGCATATCTAGATAATATACTAGTCTATATTATAGGATTATAAGTAGATTATATATAGAAGGTCTATAAGATCCTAGAATACCTCTAGAAGGCTGGCCTAAACCTTAACCTAAAGAAATACATATTTATAGTAAAGAAAGTAAAGTACCTAGATTATATTATAATAGTAAGAAAAGAGGTCTAACCAGACTCTAAGAAGGTTATAGCTATTTATAAATAAGAGGCACTATAGTAGCTAAGGGGTATCTAGAGCTTCTTAGGGTTTATAAACTTCTACTATAACTTTATAAAGAACTTCTTAGAGATTATAGGCCCTCTAACTTAACTAACTAAGTAAGGGGTCCCCTTTATATAGGGAGAATAGGAGGTAATAGCCTTCTAGACCTTAAAGGATATATTTATTATATATCTAGTTTTAGCTTAATAAGACCTAAAGAAGGATATAGTAGTTAAGACAGACTACTTAGATATTACGCTAGGGGGCTACCTATCCTAGGTTAATAAGAAGGGTATCTTAATACTAGTAGTATACTACTCTGCTAGGTTAATACTAGTATAGAGGAACTATATAATTTATAATAAGGAGCTTCTTATAGTAATAGCCTACCTAAAAGCATAGTTCTTAGAGCTATATAGAGTTACTAAACCTTTTACTATTCTTATAGACTATAAGAACCTAGAATACTTTATAAAGCTAAGACTACTCTTAGAGTAGTAAGTAAGGTAGGTAGAAATGCTATTATTATTTAACTATAACCTCTACTATTACCTAGGCTTATAGGTAATAAGGCCTAATATGCTCTTATAATAGGAATAGGATAGGGGAGATAAGGACCTAAGGGTAGGCCATATACTTTAGCTAATATTAATAAGTAGCCTTAAAGGAAGCACCCTAGGATCCTAGATAGACATACTATAGGGGTAGTAGGGCCTAGGGACTATATTAGAGGGCAGTATAGTGTTCTCTTTACCCTAGCTATAGGTACTCTAGGACTAGGTAATCCTATAAGACCTAGTATATAAGGAATAATATAGGGTAATTATATAGAGAGAGTAGAAGTTTATAGTAGTAGTAGCTACCTATAAGTAGGTTATAGACTATACCCTTAGCGCTTATAGGTTACTATTATACTAGGGGTAGATATAGCTTCTAGTATAAGAGCTATTAATAATAGTAATTATAAGGTAATACTATAAGTTACTAATAGTAGGGCACCCTAGTTATAATATAATATTCTACCTACTATAAAGGTAGTATTATTAGGATAGTATATCCTAGGATATTATATAATATGTCTAGAACTACTACTATTATAGAGCCTAAAAGAGCTAGTAATAATACTAGGGGCTATTATAGCTACTATCTATCCTAGACTAGTACTAGTTATAAATATTAATAGACTTTATAACTAACCTACTAGTAAAGAAGAAGAGGGACCTATAATTCCTTATAATAATTATAGACTAGCTTTTAAAATATATCTAGTTAGAGGTAATAACTTTAATAATAGTAGAAGCCTATACTATCTAATTTAAAGATATATAGTAGTGCTTTTATAGGTTCCTAAGGGAGATTATCTTAGACTAAGGCTTAGACTAGGTAAAGGCCTTCTAGTTAATCCTATATATAATAGTTAGAATAAAGTAGCTATTATCTATAGTATACTACCCTTAGACTAATAGTAGTATAGAAAGGGTAAACTAAGAGGTATAGGCTATCTTAAGGATATTTATATCCTTTACCTAGTATAACTAGCCTAATTACCTTATAGCCTGCTAGCTAGCCCTAAATAATAGGGACTTATTAGTTATAAGAGCTAGCCTAAATAGCCTCCTTAATAGGTTTAATATTAAGCTTATTTAGTAGCTAGAGGGGTAGGCTATAGATATAATATTAGCTAAGAGGAGAGCCTAGTACTTCCTAGCCTAGCTATAAGAGGGGTTAGAATTAGCCTAAATAGTAATAATATATATATAATAAAGGTAGTAAGAAGGGGTAAACTGATTAAGATACCCTATTAAGTGCTACCTTATTAGAGACTAAGTATAGCTTACCCTATAGAATATTAAGATAAACTAGCCCTTAGGTAAGCTAGATTAGGTAGTAATAAGGTATATAGTACTAGAGGTCCTATTACTACTTACTATCTACCTAGATATTCTATAGGGGATATACCTAGTATTCTATATAGACTTAGTAAAGTAAGTAGTTACTAACCTACTCCTAAGCTAACCCTATATTAATACTAGGCTAGAGCCTAAATAGATACTAGTAAAAGGAACTAAGAAGTTATAAGAGGAATATGCTATTAAGGAAATTCTAGTAATAAAGAACGCCCTAGGTTAGGGATAATACTATAATATACTAGTTAAATAGGTAGGATATATTATACCTATATAGGAGCTACTAAAGAGTATAGAGAATACTATTATACTAGATACCTATAAAGTAAAATAGGGAAATATATAGTATTATAATAGCCCTTTATTACTATAAGTAAGATTAGATTTAGACTCTAATAAAAATTAAAAACTAACTATATTAATATAAAGTACCTAATAGATAAAAATAATAGTCTATTCCTAAATAAAAATAAAAGAAAACTAGTTAATAATAGTAATAGCTAGTAAGAGGGTCTAATAAAGATAAGGAGTAAGAGCTCTAACTATCCTTAAAGCTACTAGTAATAAGCTTATAATCTAACTTAGCTAAGACTTTAGTATATATCTCTTAGTAGATATAAGCCTCTATCTTAGCCTAAGTCTTAGGCAATAGGTAGGTAGATAGGTAGATAATATAATATAAGTTATGCCTAGTATAGGATTACTTATATAAGGATAGGGGGAAGTAAGATTAAAAAGGGCTAAGATAGCTAAGGTATATAATAGGATATTAGTATAATAGTATCTCTTATAGTAATAGTAGGAGAGTAGGTAGTAATAGGGTAATAAGGGGTAAGGAGATATACTTAGCTAGGTTAGATAGGGTATACTAAGTCTTAATACCTACTAAATATAACTCTTATATACTAGCCTCCTAGCTCTAATAGAGGGTATATAGGGCTAAGACTATAGTAATTATACTAGACTATTACTAGGTAATAGAGCATAGGACTAGGGCAGATAAGGTAGGAGAGAGTAAGATAATAGGTAAGAATATAAAGGGATTAGCCTTAGAAGGGGCAGTAATAGTAGGAGTAGTAATAAGAGTAGTAGTAATAGTAGTAATAATAGGCAAGGGACTAGGTTAGCTAGGCTAGTATACTAGGTAAACCCCTTAAGGGTTTACTAAGGTAAACTTATATAGGTAGTAGTAATAGCGCCCTAGGTTATTAAACTTATTAGAGAGTATAGGTTAAGCCCTAGGCTCCTCCTTACTTACCTAAGAAGTCCTAGGGATAATAATATACCCCTTATTAATAGTAGTAATATCTAACTTCTTATTTAGCTAATAAAGGCTAGGGTTCTTAGTAAGGAGCTAGTCTTCCTAAATATAGCTTATATACTTAGCCTAGTATAATATATAGCTATTACTACTAGCCTTTTAGTAGTAATTAGCCTTACCTAACTTTAAAAACTAACCTTAGTACTACTAGTAATAGGCTATAATAGCTATAAGGATCTTAAACCCCTTATTATTAGAGTTACCCTTAATAATATAGTTACTAAGGCTCCTTACTAGATAAGTAGTATAGGTAGTTTAGGGAGAGATAGTAGTAATTTAAGCCTAGATAGGGGTAGGTATAGCGGTAGGTATAGTAATAAAGGCAGTAAGAATAATAGGCATAGGAGTAGGAGTAGTAGGAGTAGGGGCAGGAGTAGTAGGGATAAGAGCAGTAATAATAATAATAGTAATAGGCATCCTAGGAGAGGGAGTAGGCATATTAGTAGTAGTAGTAATAGAGGGTAAGATAGAGTAGATAGGAGGGGGAGTCTAGGTAGGTATAGTTATAATAAAAACTAGGAGGAGTTAGTAATAGGAAAACTACTCTACTCTTAGTTTACCCTTAGGTAAACTAGGAGTAGATTAAAAAAGGAAGGGAATATACTAAGGTATCTTAGTAATAGTAGGGTTAGAGTTAGAAATTTATTTTTCTTAAACTAGATATAATATATTAGCTAGTAGTAATAATAGGAATCTAGGATAGTAATATATAGAGTAAGGTAGTAGGTAGGGTAAAGTTAATCTTTTTAACTCTATAGTATACTTATTAGTAGATAGTACTATAAAGGGAATAATAAGGGGATTATATAAGGGCATAATAGTAATAGTAATATTTAGGAAAGAAGGATAAAGGGGGAAGAAAACATAGAAGGGGTTATATATAAGGGGTAGTAAGGGTAGGGGGTAGGGGTAGCTAGTCTATTAGTAGGGTAACTAGGCTAGGGCATAGGCTAATAATTACGCGCTATAGGTATAATAAATAATAGTATAGACTAATAATACTATATAATAGTGCCTATAAGTAATAGTATAGGGTAATAATGCCGCGAGGGATAAGTAGTAAGCGCCTATAAAGGCTCCTAGATAGGACTATAATTTATTAAAGCTAGGGTATAAGGCTACTAACTTAGAAAGTCTTAGTAATATAAAAGTATATATAGGTAGGGTAGCTACTAGCTAAAGAAATAGGCAGATAGGGAGTATATATAAAGGTATTAGGCTATACCTAATATAGGAATAATAAGAGAGTAGGCAGGGGAACCTTAGGTAAACCCTAGGTTAACCTTAGGTAAACTCTAGGCTTATATAGAGTAATATTAGCCTAGGGTAGGGGATAGGTAGGGACATAGGGGGCCCGCCCTAGGCCCCCTACGGCCCCCTCCGGGGACCTATCGGGTCACGTGTAGGAGAGAACCGCTATAAAGGGGGACTCGTAGGGCCTAAGGGGAGGATCCCTTCCTCCCTCTTTATCTTTATTGATTCCTATCACAAGACGCCCGTAAAGCAGCAGCATCGGGGCCAGTCCGTAACAGCCTTATATAGTAACTTAAGGAAAAACAGCTTCTAGGGGTCAGTCCATTAAATTAAAGTAGCTAATTAGGACATTAAAGTAGTTAAGCTTTAATTTTAGTGCTAAACACACGTTAATTGAAGAGCCTGTGCTCCTTCCTGCCGTTATCAGCCCGGAAGGGAAAAAAATGAGGAGAAAGGCGGTGACGAATATCACCAAAAGCGGCCAAGCGCATATAATCCACATGTGGAGCGATACATGCTACGGTCTCCATTGAAAATTGGTGGCGTTGGTATCCTTTCTAGCTTTTCTGAAAGACTGGCAAGCAGTTAAGGATCAGGGCCTTATTGTCAGGCAAAGAACGGCGCTTGCATCCCAGGCTATTTTATACCATATGACACGAAGGGCCTGGGCCCTGGAGGAATTTCATCACGTCAGATCCATGCATTGAGCTTTGAGCAGGTACAATGTTCCATGTACCTCCAGGACCACGACAGAAATAGCATACAACACACGTGGTGCAGCTGCTGATGTACATGTAGTGAACCCCCACGAGCGCACGTGAAGCTACCACCCCAAAAGCAAAAGCACTTTGCCGGCCGACTTTCCAACATGCCATCAATGCGTCAATGATCATTATTATCATTCGCCCGGTGCTGATCAAGTTGATCGTGTAAGTTCCCAATTCGCTCTAGGGTATGCAGTTGCCACCGAATCAAAACAGCCAATCAACCGCGCCCCAGCGCAGGGACCGTCACCGCCACCCAAAAAAGTGTCCACGAGACCTCTGAAACTGTTGGGGATCCGGGGGAGGGCCCAAAGCGCGTCATGGGCGTCCCCGGCCCCAAGCACCAGGTACTGCATCCCGCCAGTGTACATTGCATCTACATCCATTCACTCGAGCCGACAAGGGACCCAGGGATGACGTTGCGAGCCCTGAACCTCGTGATGCCATACCACGCCATGGTGCATGACGGGCGAAATTGAGTCATGGAGCAACGCGCTTTGTGAACCAGACTTGATTGTTCCTGCACCCAAGACAATTGGGGGCCGTCACCATTCATATTCATCCTTTCAGCGGCCTCCACGTCACCTCTCTCACTCTGGGACATGCCTGTGCTGGGATCCCCCACTTCACCGTCGTCGTCGATCAATCGCCCCAGTGTACAATACTCAATGTATGTATGCATATATGTATGTACTCCGTATGTATGCACTATTTACTCCGCATCCCATGTTTTGACCCGTCGTCCATGCTGCCTAGACGCCTGAAATATCACCGAAACAAAACAAGGTTCACGTCCTCTCCATGCCACTTGGAGCCCTTCCCAGGAACGAGGCAGGCGAGGGCCCCAGAACAGCATCGTGAACACACACAAGACCCAGAAAAGGAGAGCATCGAACAAGAAGAACACGAGAGACCATAAACGCCCCTCCCGGCCAGTGCTGTTGACCTTGACCTAAACTAAAAATCATGAAACCATTGTTTTTTCTCTGCCCGTTTCCCAACAGATTTCTTCACTTGTTCGACAACCATGTAATGAACCGAGTGAACCGAGTGAACCCAGGGAGAGATGGTTAATTTCAGGAGCAAGCCAAAGAAGCGAAACAGGGTCAAAAATGGCTCCCCATCGAGGAAATCGTAACAACAAAGAATCAACATGTAACAACGCTTTTCAGGCCGCAAAAGGAAAAGGAATCGTGGGAGTCGTTATCAACCGTCATGTCGGTCCGAGTCGCCCCGCAAAGCTGAAATATATCGTCATCGTCCACAAAAGTGCAGTGACCCCCCCCCCCCCCCCGGCGGAAGCGCCATCGTTATTCCCTTGGTGCGAGCCAGAGGAGTCTGCCACTACCCATGAAGAAACATATCCAGCTTCAAGAGTCTATTAGTAGCGCGCCGTGACTTGTGATAAAAAAATGCTGGTTCTCGCTAGCCAGGGATCCGCGCGTGCAAGTTGAGGAATTAAGTGTAATAGAGAGAAAAAAGGTGAGAAAAAAGAAATAATGGCTAAGCGGTTTCGGGGTATCGGTTCATAGAGTGTCGTGTAGGGACCGGCGGTACCGCTCGGACAAAAGGAGTCGATTCGTACGTGAAATCTTGCAATCATCGTTTTATCAAGTCATCACCATCACTTCCTCCACCCAACGTTCCAAATAACGTGAGCTATATCTCGCGCGGTGTTGACAGTGTCGATGACTCGGCCAATAATCCCATCCCCACTGGGAGCTTCCCCCTCGTCACAAGGCATGAACATGCCCGAGGGCGTGCGCCGCATGCCAACAGGTTCGTCTGTCAAACTTCCCGACGAAGTTGACCTGTGAAGACTGCCGCTAGCCAAGCCTCCAGGCGGAGACCGCCAGCCTGAGCTCGCAACCAATGTACCCTCACTTAGGCCATCATCATCGTCATCTTCCTCGCCGAAAAAAAAACTTGATGTCTGCTTGGCCGGCCGAAGGGTTTCTTGAGAAGACGAGGGTGATATTATGGGGCTCCGGTAGACGCCCGTGCTGTGTTTCATGGCGGTTTCTCGGGGTTCCGGCGTGTCGGCTCGGTACTTGAGAGTTGTGGATGGTAGCTTAGCAATGATCTTGCCATCTGAGTTGGCAGACTTCTTGCTCCGCCGCTTCTTGGCCAATGGGGCTCGCTTCTTGGATTTGACTCGCTTCATCATGACTCCACCATCGTCGGATTCGCTGTCTTCGCCGAGAACATCGTGTTCAAAGTCCTCCCCATCATCGTCCTTGACATCGATGGCAATGCACTGCTCCACCTGCTCATTAAAGTGAATGTGCTTGCGCTCAGGAAACGGAGAGCTCATGTTTGATGAGTCAGTCGAAGCAGTCATGGAACTACTTGTGCCCTGACTGTTCCTCCGAACAGAAAGAGGGTACGTGATGTAGAAGTCGGTGCTGGCTTTGTCCGCTCGGTGTTTCAAGACGCCCCGGGTTTCCTGGGCCTGCACCGCTGCCGTGGCCTGCTTCAAGAGTGACGCGGAGATTTGTGACCTCTGCAGCATGACCTCGGACATGCTTCTCTTCTTGAGGATGGGCTTCTTGTTCAGGTTGACAAGCGAATCCGTTTTTGATAGAGTTACACTTGATGGTTCCGTCCCCGTGGGGTTGACATTCTTGGAGCCGCACTGCAGAGGGCCATAGAGCCAGGTGACATCACAGTCTTTGAGCCTGTGTGACGGAAGCGGTTGGTCAGATGGAAATCATCTCTGCAGGAAGACCCGGGGGGCTGTACGTACCAGTTTAATTCCTCGGGAGAAATGGTCTTTAGCTTGTTCCTGGCCTTCATCCACGTCCTCCAGGACGCATTCTCTAGCCTTGCACTGTTTGCGAATTCGCCCCGCTTGGATATTATATACCTCCAAGATGACCATATGTCTTCTTCCTTCCAATCATGAGACAGGTAGTCGACTTGCCGAGAGGGTTTACTTGACACTGCAGTGTCGTCTTCCGCGTGCTCAGCCACGTCTGGCGTGTCTGGCCCCGATATGACACTGGACCCGTCGGGCTCAGCGGGCGACACGGTGTATGAATCACCAGTCTTGGGGCTTGGGGGAGGCTCCAAGTTGTCATCGCGTTGAAAATCTGGCTGCAGGAAAAACTTGTCCTGCGACAGCAGGGGCAGGCTAAAGTGGTCTTCGGGGCTCTCGTCAATCCCCAAGGTCTCGTCGAAATCGGAGGATATCGACAAGTTGCTCGCCGGCGTGGATGAGAAGGAGACATCAGTGGACTCGGCCCGGATGGCTGGCGGAGAGGAAGGGGCCGAGGAAATATCCGACTCGGTGTACACTTTGGATGGCCGGTTGAAGGGGCCGGATATGTGCGGCGCAGGTGTCGAGCGATATGATGCCGAGTGTTGTGCAAAGTTGCTCTGGGACTGCGAGCGACGCAGCGACGAGGACGAGAAGTAGCCGCCGTCCTCGGAGGAGAGGACAGCTGCCATTGTGACTAGAGGCAGCGGTGTTGAGACGCAGACGTAGTCGAGAGCGCCGCGCACAGATTTTATTCGAAAAACAAATCAGCGAGTCATGGATATCATTGGCTCGGGTGCTGCAATGTGAGCGTGAGCAGGCCGGCGCGACAGGGCCGTTGATTAAGTCGTCGTCGTGCGTCGGGCGCTTGCCTATTGGTGTACCACAGAATATCCAGCTGTCGGCGTCGTCTGGAGATAGCGGTGCCGAGGGGGGTTGCAACAGCACTCAGAGTGTCCAACAAGTGTCCAATGCAGTGCGCGCATACGCACACACACACACACATGCAATCCTTGCAGATAAGAGACAGGACCTGAGACGACGGTTAATAGTGCAGAACCCGTGTTGATGTAATTCGGCAACGTGAGAAGAAGGAGACGGAGAGCTGGAGGGAATATTCCCAATCGTGGGATGACGCGCGATATGCGAATTTATTTCGCTGCAATGTGCGAACTTTGGTGTGTAGAGTGTGAGTCGAAGGGTCAGATGGATGGGTGCAGAGTTTTGAAGTCGACGGCTGGGCCCTGTCGACGGTCTGAATGGAATGGCGGATGGCGCGAACCTGTGCAAGTGCGTGGGGACTGACGAGTCGACGCAGGAAGCGAAAACAGAAGGAAAACGGGGCCGGGAGGCGATGGCTTGCTTTTTGCGCTGTGAACGAGCGGACCAAGGCTTCTAGTTGAAAGATGCGAAGGGAGGGGGGAAAAGGGGGGCGGAGAAGAGGCCAAGCAAGAGATGAGGTTTGAGTGACGGCTTGAAGGGAAGAGAGTTCCAGAGATGGCAGAAATGGCAGAAATGTACAATGCGTCGAAAGAGGTTGTTTTCCTGTCGTTTGGATTTACCGAGTACAAGGGCACAAGTTTGGCTTGACCTGGCATCCAAGCAGCTTGTCGTCCAAGCGGCATGGGAACCAAGAGGGAAAGCGTTGATAAGTGCAAGCGGTGCACCGGTGTGTCCCAAGCCACCAGACTTTAGTGACATCGATGGGGAAACACATTGACCGCAGCCCAGACCAACAGGCTGCTTGGTACCAGATTGGACCACGCACTATCTGGGGTCAGGTCACTCCGCCAGCCACGGTACTCCCAAGGTACGGAGCACAGGAACGCTGAATCGGTGCGAGGGGCGTTTAGTCTCAGCCCCAGGTCCTGACTGCGCCAGTGGCCACTTGCATAATTCCCACTGCCCACTTGAGGACTCGCATTCTAAATTTTTTTAGTCTACCTGGGTACTCAAGTCTAGGTACTCAAGCACTCAAGTACCTTGCTTAAGTACCTGCCCAACTCAGAGCAGGAGGACGGCAGGGCAGGTCGGACCAGACAGTGTGGGAGTACCACAGACCGCCCAAGCGCCCAGGTGTTCAGGCTGCCCCAGATTCAACGATCGAGTTGTCACTTATTTCCGAATACATCGATCCAAATGCCTGCTCTTGCCGAGGGCGGCAGAGTCTGGTCCCGACAGCCTTTTCAATGTTCCAGGTTCCAGTCAACCACTTGGGTACTTGGGTACATGAGACACTGGAGAATGGAAATTTCCGAGCACTAAGAAACTAGTGCCTGTTTTCTCATTGCGCTAGCTTTCTCCAGTGCGTCACTCAGGGTACATATCTACCCTCCTCGGGGCCTGCTTGTACCTCACTGAGCGGTCAAACAGGGCTCGCCATTGCATGCGGAGCTGCCATTGAGACCATCGAGACCATCGAGACCATCGAGACCATCGAGACCATTTGAAACTAAGCCAGATCATCTCCACGCACACACGCTTCTCCAAGGCAAAAAGCGGGTGCTGTAACCAACGGATCGACGCTTGGACTGCAGTCTGCACGCCCGCTTTCTGCATCCTGTGCTCCGATGCCCTCAAACGTAGGGCAATGAGGTATCAGGCCCTGGTCTGGCATTGAGCCCAGTCGAGGCCGGGGAGCCACTGGCCACTGGCTGCAGGGCATGGGTCGCCATTTTGCTCTCAAGTGCTCCCACCCCCCCACGGCCCACGGCCCACGGCCCCATGGCCACACTCCCCATTCTCAGGTTGCCATGTCCAAGGGCTGTTTGCCTGGTTGCTTCTGCCGAACCTAGCAAGAGGCTGAGTTGCCATGCCTGCAGCATTCGGGACCTTCTCATCTGGACCGTCTACCTCTTCAAAGATTGGTACTGGCATCTTACATACACACATTCAATACGCATTCATCATTACCAGCAAACCGGCCAAGCACCTAGGAGGAATAGAGTGAGGAGCGCGGGGGAGAGAAGGAAAACGAGGGACGACTCCTTGGGCAAAGCTATAACCGAGCCCTCGGTCTCAACTCATGGTAATGACCTCCCCCGTTATGAACTTGCGCCCGTTGACAAGCCAGTTGGCAAGCCATGATGGATCTTTCCCCAGCCATCCCAGCCGTGGAAAGGCGGGAGGATGGTGAGCGACAGGTAGTTATTAGGGGGTTTGTCGCCCAACTGGATTACGCTTGGCTCGAAGAGGAACAAGGGTATTCCACTCAAGTTTCTGGATGGCCTGGCCGGTGGCGAAAAACAGTCAAACGGGTTCCTTTGGTAGTGACGAGTAATGTGTGGCTTGAGCCGTGGCTCCAGGGCACTTTTCAAGTCAACGCCCAGGGCACAGCCGCTCATAAGAGCCGCCTGACCAGCATGGCGATTCTGTCTTCCATTTCTGGTTTGCTTCAGATGACTGTAAAGTATGGAAACCGTAGGGTACGTGCATCCGATCTCACACATGCTGCTCGACAAAAAATTGCATTCAATATGAGTAGGCGCCCAGCATGCCAAGTACTAAGTCGTTGGTTGGTGCTGGCGCAATATGCACTGTGTGTACCCTGATGTATGGCTTCAGCTCAACGACAACCTGTGCGCTTACCTGTACGGAGTACGGTAGGTACATAAATAATATCCGCCATGCATACGGACGGAGTACACCAACTGCCATGGTCACGCTTACAGGGGCCGCCTGGCACAGGGTCAACCACGAGGCACTTGGGACACATGGTGGTAAGGCCAGACAGGGGCGGCAGAGGACAAGGTACTGACTGCAGTTGCGTCCAACCATTCAACAGGCTGGATGGCAAGATGGATGAGCCGCGGTGGATGGCCGTCGGCTGCTAGTCTGCCACCGGTGGCGGCCGTCGTGCATTCATCGGGTTGATGGTGTGCTTTGCTCTGCAACCAAGCATCTTTTTCGCCTTCCGTGGCGCATCTGTGTTGGTGTCTCCCTATTACGTGCCAGTGTCGAGCCAACGTCAGAATTGCACAAGAAGGGGAGTCTCGATGCAACACACCCATACCATGCCATCACCACCAATCCTGTCTCAGCGTCGTCAAAAGTGGTCGTAATTCAATCCAAATCGTGCAGGCCCCGCATCAGCCACAATCGGACACAGGCATGCAGCCGCCTTCAGTCACCTGTTACTTACTGCCCACGGCCTCTGATGACAACAAACACCAACCGCGCCATCGATTGCAACATTGTGCTGTCGGAGGCGACCAGAAAACTTTGTGTGCAATGCATCTTGGTGTCTCTTGGCGGCTTCGGCTTGGCCAAGATTCTGTTCTTCAGTGCTTGTGATGGAGCTGCTACACGGGTAAACGCAAGAGTTGGTCATGTTGTGTGCGAACAGGCGGAGGCTGGTTCACCATGGGGGAGGTTCCGTCAACAATCTCTTATTAGAGATACACAAGCAAGCGAGGCGCGGGGCGGCATGGCCACACAGGAGGAAGTATTTTCTCACCACTTGCCTGCCAGGCTTGGCGCACCCACTATGACTTGCTCCCCAGGGTTGATGTGAAGAAAATGTATCGGGAGGGTTAGGTAAGATCAGTCGCAGTATGTATATCGAGGCATAATTAGTTCCCCAGGGGGTTGGTGTGATGATCTGGTCATTGTGTCAGATTCCAAAACATCCAGGTGAACCTTGAACCTTCCGAATCGCACAGCGCTCCTCGTGTTATACACAAACGATTGGTGGCATTGAAAGAAGAAGAAAAAAAAAACCATGAAAATAAATAAATAAAACAAAACCTGGGGTTTCATTTTGTAAGCACCTTCAAGATCGGCATAGTAGAAACCACGTTCAATGCGGAGTACTGTACTCGTAAAGAACAATCCCCAGCTTTGGGAACCAGTTCTCCGCGGGGGACTTAATCGAACCGGGATCAAGATTCGACTCGACCAAGCCGTTGACGAGATTCATGACCTCTTGTTGCCTTGTCCCATGCCTAGCGTTGTCGCACACGCTGACAGCTCATTCTCGCACTGGCCCGGTTGAGGATACAAACCAGATATGCTCAGCCCGTCGACCGGAATCCGTAAATGGAGCCTCGAGCCGTTGGTTGACGGACGGGCCAGAACGCGCTTGTGGGCCTCATGGCGGCACATGGCCGGAAGGGTGTGCAGCCCCACTCAGGAGTTGAACTTGCGTGAAGATGTGAAGCCATGATCTGATCCTTGAAGCCATCCGATGCGGTGCAGAGCGGACAGGGCATTGGAAGGACCATAGGCTGCTCAAGCCGCTATCCACACACGCAAGCCCGTCCATGATCGCGATAGCTATACGTAATATGGAGGTGCAGAACAAGGACCAGCCCAGAGCCACTTCGCCATTGCACGGCCCAGTGTCGATATCACCAGCCGAAAAGATAGAGGGCCAGTCCACCTAAACGCCAATCCTTGCGCCGCTCGGCGCGGGGTTTGCTGTTGATACAAAGAGGCTTCCGGGGTTATTTGGCTACTGCTTGGTTGGTTTCCCCAAAGAGAGGACCCTTTCTTTTTTAAGCTATTGACAGGTAGTGTATCAGTGAGGAGCTTCTCGGGCACGCTTCCCTGCTGTTATATCTTTTGTCGCGCGAAAGTGGGTGCAAATCATGCCAGACCGGCACACCATCCCGTCAATGATACTGTGGGTTACTCAGCATTGAGCTTGTTATTCTCGTCATATCGCACAATTATGCCCTCTATTGGCTCTGTAGCTTATCATGACGAATCTCAGCGTTGCAGCCTCATGTCAGCCACGGGCTCCGTTGTCGCAGGTTGGACAGGGCAGTTGGTCTTAAGTGGCCTTATGGTTTGTATTGAGTTCGGTGGGC
This sequence comes from Keithomyces neogunnii, assembly GCA_020975405.1. Lineage (NCBI taxonomy): Eukaryota > Fungi > Ascomycota > Sordariomycetes > Hypocreales > Clavicipitaceae > Keithomyces > Keithomyces neogunnii. The sequence goes on along the minus strand of JAIOWQ010000002.1, from coordinate 3,346,387 downwards.
TGAGCGGCCATTATTTTCCATACAATATGCGTTCTTGCTGCCCGATTTGGTGAACGTCACGGATATGTAATGGGCTTCTATTGCCCAATGAGAGGGGAGGTTTTTGGTCACCTCATGATGCAATTCGAAAAGACTCTCAGCGGTACCTTGAATAAACCGAGCTCCCTAAGCAGCCAGTTAAGGCAGACCACACACTTCGGCACACTGCTTATCAATGTGTGAATGCTCCTTGTCCTCGCGCAGTGTCCTACAGCCGCCAGGATGGCCGTGTTAACTGCCCTCTGAAAGAATCCTGCCACGTCTCGCCACTGGGAGGGGGGAGGGTTCTAGTTCTCTGATCGTGGCTGGTTTCGATTGCGTCTTGTACAATCTTTGGCCGCCCTTATCAGTCCAGCTTTTCGTGGCTGGTACCTGGTGTTGATCATCAAGGCCAGGGTCCCCGGTTTATCCCGGAATGATGGCAGGGTCCAGCGAGTGCTAGAAGCTCAAGACATGCAGAAGCGCCCATGAAGGTTTCTGTCTTGCCAGACAAATATATGTTGGTTTCGTATATCCGATTAAAGGTTTAAACTTCTTGCGTCTCCTGACACGGTAACCTGTATTGGCATCGCTCGAGATTGAGCGCACAGAAAAACGTTGTCAGATACCTGCAGCGGCCGCACATGGATGTTCCGAGTCCCCAAGTTCGTACCGACTTCCGAAATAGACGAAGAGTCTCTGCAGGACCTGTCGTTGAGAGCCGCGAACACAACGAGTGGCGTCCTGAGATTCGGTTTAGAAGTGTCTCTAGTGCCCTTGCAGACAACAATAACTGGGGTGTTAGGTAAATAGGGACGTTCATGCTCCCCAGATTCTTTTATCCGAGACAAAAAAAAAAAAAACACATTGCTCAGGGCCTGGAAGATGAGCCGCTCGTATCGGCCCTGTTCGCAACGTTGTACATTGTGTGGCTGAGAAGACTTCGCTCAACGAGCTGCGTGGCGCGATGCTAGTTTGTTAGTGAGCATGTAGTTGTGGATTTGTCGCCCGTCGTTCTCAGCCCCGCCTCAGGCCGCAAGGATGGCGACTGATCAATTGAACACCACAAAATTCGTAACCAGATACTTGGCCATGCATTGAAGTGCCGTGGTGCACTCTCAGCAAAGAATTGGAGATAGCTGAACCAACAAAAGTGAGATGCTGCCAAGGTTACTCCATGTGTTCCGCGTACGTAGTAACCAACCGACACAAATCCGTTACTGACCATGGATATCCCGGCTGGCGCTGTTGGATGGGTGCATTTTGGCCGGCGCTTGCAATCTGCTAACGGTATCAAGTCGACGTCTTTGCGAGGGACATGAAGGGCCGCAACGTCCTCGTTTATGCAGAAAACAGATTGATGAGCAAAACACATGGGCATGAGAGCGTGGTGATAAGGCAGACCCAGTCATTCTCCTCTGGCAGAAGTGACCCATCTACGAAGCCAATGCCCTTGCAAGCCACAAGAACCAACATGCAGCCTACTTGCAACGAGCTCTGTGCTGCACAGCCATTGGCCTGCCCGAAAGCCAGGAGCCGAGGGCCCCCCATCGACCTCTGGGGATGGTGTGAAGGGGAAGCTCCCCGTCATTGTCCTGTCAAAACAGCGTCGCGGCAGGCACGTCCCATCACCACCACAATTGGCAGAACGGAACTCGGCCAAGAGCGAAATTATTTCCCCGAGGGGTGGTGGTGATGATCCGCCTCATCAAAGCTTAAATCTGTGTTCCGAATGCCTTAGCCGCCAGCTACCTACGGCCGAACCATTGTTATCAGTCGTCTGTGGCGACAACCTCGGGCAAATGGAACTTTGTGCAAATCGCGAGCCTATCGGGTCCTAGCGGTAGCTATGTCGACACTGGGCGGTTCCAATTGCTGCCTCTTAAAAATAGCCCTGACAAGCCAAGGGGGCCACTGCCATGGGCTATTCCTGGCAGTGCCCAGGGGCAACTACCGCTAAGCTCCTGGATCATCCCAAACCTAGCAACTCATAAATCACAAGCTATAGCAAGCCGAGATGAAGAAATCGCACATTCTCCACGACGTTGGTGTTTCCGTTCTCTCTTTCCCATTTGGTTGCCCTACGCCCGCCTGGCCCTTGGCCCTTCATAAGACGCGCATCAGGCCGCTTGGCATGATGCCGGGATCTGCTCAAATAGCCTATGCTTGATTGTGCACTCCCAGCTTCATTTCGGGTCGGCCAAAACCCCCATGAGTTGAATTGTGTGGCATGATTACAGACTTTGATGTCTGCAACAGGACCCGGACATTCAGCCAGCCTCATTTGGGCCACCACCACCATGCTCAAACACGGTCAACCAGTTCGACTTGCACAAACAATGTGCCAGACGAGCAACGTGTACTCCGTACTACAAGAGAGAACGTGGAGCTCGAGCAGAATATGCAATGGCGGTGGCGTACGCAAACTGTGGCACCAAGAGCCAAGCATGGTAACATGGACTGGAACCTAGTCGTCTGTCTGCTGGTGTTGAAAGTTGAAATACGGACAACACCACAGACGGCCGCAGCTGGACAATGCATATTCTCTGGATACCCAGTGGAGACGAGCGGCTTACCAGTGAACTCAAGCTGAGACCAGGCAGCCAATTGCATTCGCTGCAACAAGGCTGTGGGTAGCTTGGTCCTTGACTATGAGCGTTGATATGCACGTCAAGGAAGGAGGTGGGGAATCGCAGTTCGTGCAGCATATTACCTGCATCGCCGCATACCAATTGCGGAGAGGCGTGTCCGTGCTTGTTGCCGGGATTAGACAGATCACTGGGGCGTCTGTACTCCGAAGAGACGGAGGAGCAAGCGTATTGAAGCGCCGTTCGGCTGAGTTTATGCAACAAGCTATCCCGGTTTATTATGCACGACTTGTCCGGCCTCGAACGCCCTGCCCAGGCACCAACCGACAAGGGATCACGATGGCGCTGGTGGGTATCAAGGATCGATCATCAATGGCGCTGATGCCGAGCGTGGGGCCTTGTTTTGACAAGCGGGTTGGAACTAAGTTTTGACATCTCTTCGCCCGAACCTAAACATCGAATACATCAATGGCTGCCAGCCACGACAAGAACAAGATAACTTGTGGAGCGGCTGGCAAATGCTCCTCACTTTTAAGGGGTAAGAGTCACACAGCAGCCGCAGAATTGGGCGCATACATGCGCAGTCGGTCAAGGTGCGATATCCAGGGTAGCGATTGGGTCGATGGAGAGGCCCTTTGTCTGTCTTGGTGCTCACGGCCGTTTTGTGTCTCTTGTCACACCCCTATGGCTACCGCGTTGGTTCATGCTTTTCGCCTGTCCGGCTGTCCATGGAGAGGGGGGAAGGCTACATCAAGAGGGGGGGGCGGGCGCGGGGGAGGAGCAAGCAAGTAAGCAGCAAAAGGTTGTTGTTTAGAGCCCCGGCATGTCCGATTAATCAATTGTTGTTCCCGCCAAAGATGCACCTATGCACACCCTGCTAGATTCCAATGGTTCCTCTGTCATGCTTGTTCAGCAAGTCCTTCAGGGTTTGTGCCAACTGGATTGCGTAACATTGTCGTCGTTTATTCTCATAGTTGCGTCTTTTCCGATACACGCGTGACCGGGGAGAGAAGGAGGGGGGGGAGACTTGCGGTTTGTAACATCCCAAACATGGAGCCACACTGGGGATCGAGACTGGCCCAAAGAGGCAACCCGTCGATTAGCAGCCGGTTTCCACGGCTGCGCCAAACAGTCAAGATTGTGCTGTATGACAGATAACTGGCAAGTCATCTGCGGACGACAGTTATATGAACAGCACATCCAATGCATGCTTCTCCGTAAGTGGCGGGACTTGCCCCGGGTTCTTCCCTCATCTCCCGCCGCCCTGGTCCAATTGTCGTCTCATCTCCTCGTACCTTATCACCCCGTTATGTGGCATGCTTAGCGAGACGGCAAGATGCAGAGTAAGCCATTGCCTGGATGCGAAACATGTCTAGTTGCCTTGCCCATCACGCGGAGCAAAAGCCACTTCAGGAGGCAGGCGGAAGCTCGCGCAAAACATCCTCTTTGCGGGGGCAACGTCCCGAACCTCATGGATGGCCACTTCGCCTTCCACTTCTGTATTGCCGGGCTTAAGCTGAAGGCCGAGTTCATTATAGATGCGCTGGCAGATGTCGTTCAGAGGGGTCGCATCGTCGGCCTTGACGGCAAAGCAGTGTGCATGAATCACTGGCAACTTGGTGCCGGTATGTGGCGTGAATAGCTGTTCTTGGCCGTGGTACAAGCCCTTGAAATTGTGGAGGAACTCGAGAGCGGAAGCAGGCAGGTTCATGACATAGTGAGAGACTGTGGGCGGCACGGGAATGCGCACAGGCTCGGGCCGCTTCTCAGGCGGTGCGCTACGAGATACTTTGGCGGGCTTGATGGTGGCACAGTCTCCTCGTCGCGAGGCTTCGAGCACAAGGTCGGCAGCCCTTTTGATAAAGTCGTGACCATCTTCGTTGAAGGGCTTTACAAACTCGGTCACCTGTACCCGTCAGTCGGCTGTTTGCATCCGTGATGTTCTCCTTCGCGCGCCCCCAACCACCAGGACGGAATGCTGCGTTGGCTGCTCACCTTGTTCCTCTTGACAATCTCGCCGAGATACTTGTAACTCTCAGGGTTCTTGTCATTCGCCCATACAAACACGCCCTTCTTGCCTGCCGGCACAGCAAAGGGTCCGATACCAGCCATCACGTCGGCAACCACTTCCCCAGGCTTGAACATGTCGCAGATTCGCTTGTGCTCTGCGCCCAGTCTCGTGTTCCAGTACACTTTGGAATAGTCAAACTTGAAGACACAGCCTGCCTCGCTGACTTCCACAAGCAAGTCGTCCGCCCCTGCCAGAACCTCGTAGTTGAAGGTGCGAAATTCGCTCTCGGCGCCAACGTCGTCAATTTTGTTGATGACGGTGCGGATGTTGGGGTTCTTGTCCACGATGACTTGGGCGATGATGTGCTTGTACGGGTAATACTGGCTCCTCAGGTTCAAGTGCGCTGTTCCAGGCGTTAGATCAACTGCGTTGCATGTGCGATGATGACGGCAGCGTGACACGAACCTACATGGCCAGCCGTGTTGAAGCCCACTGGAATCTCGCCATGGAGGTCTTCTGGCAGAATCGACCTCATAACGTCAACTACACGAGTCAACCTGTGCTCTCTCTGTCCAAGGCATGTCGTCCCAAAAACTCACGATAACTCCACAACTCATACCCAATAGTAACGTCAAACGGGACAACCTTGAGGTCTCCATTCTTTGTTGCTTCCTGCAACACGGGACTCCACAGCTCGGGGGCTACAATCGCAGCCATCAATCAAATCAGTCTTGACTCGATATCCCAAAACAAAAGTCCAGGACTGCAGCACAGAACATACCCGAAATCTTCAGATCCGGCCTCAGAATAAGACACTTGCCCCCCTGTCTGGCCGCCTCCTCGTCTGGATCCGCGGCAATGGGATCAAACTTATCCACTGCAAGCACTTCCTTGGTCTTGTCCAACTGCTTCCTGTACTTTGAAATGAGCTTGTTCTCGCGCACACTTGCCGCAACCGTGGGCAGTGTCCGTGAGAACAAGGCCCTGTCGAGAGTCTTTGCGGCTCTCGCAGCGACAGGGGCTCGGAAGAGATTCATTTCCACCTCGGACCGCTTGCCCTGTGGATATATTAGAACGTAGTCTTTTTTTTTCCCCACGCACGCATTGTCAAAAGAAACACTTGATGACTATAATGTGAAGATGGTGATGGCTTCATCGGGGTGGTGCACTTACCTCCATGATCTGATGTGCCGTTATGAACCAAAAAAATTGCCCTGGTCAAGGATGAAATTTTTGAAGACTCGTCAGACTCAACTCATGGGACGAGGCTGACGGAAAAAGATGGGGTCGCATGGGTGTCTCCCGGGTAGGGCGGACAGCGGATCCACTGTGCAAGGCCGCACGCAGGTGATGTCACTGAACCTCACAGCTAGAAAAGCAGATGATCTTGACCTTTTTTTTTGTGTCACTTTTATGTCACTTTTGTATGATTTGGGAACCAGCAGACAAATTTGTGAAATATATTCAAAAAATGTCCCAGAAACGGACGCTGGACGCGTTCTTTCCTATCGCGCATAAACGACAAAAGGAAAACCACCATGATGAGCACGTAAGTCTGCTCTGACAGCATCAAGCGCTCGGGAAGAACCTAACAAGCACAGACTGGTTGCTCGGAGCATCCAGCCTACCCCTTTGCGATATCAAGCCTACCGGCCGCCATGAGCAGTGACATGTCATCCCTCCCAGCACGACCAGGCAAAGCCATCAACGACCAACCTGACCTGGACCTGCTCTACTTTGAGCCCTACATCCCGCCCTACATGTCCAAAGACTTGTTCGAGTTTCTGCGTTCAGAATTGCCTTTCTACAGGGTAGAATACGGTATTAGGCGCGGAGGGTTCCAAACCCACATCGTCACTCCTCGGTATGTAACGACAGACTAGGACATGATGAGTATTACGGCGAGGGGCGCATCTAGAGCTGTCATGCTATCCTGTTCCATATGTAACTGTAATTTTCTCAATACACGGCGGCGAGCAGACTGTATTGTTAATGGCTAACTCGTAACCTGTAGCTGGACAACAGTGTTCGGCCTTGATGACACATCTTACTTTGACGACCAAGGCGCGATTATAGACAAGGCATCCAGCATGAAAGCCAACGACAGACGCTACAACCGGTATCCCCCCCGTCCCATTCCCCAGTGTCTAGATGCCCTCCGGAAGTCGACAGAGGCGGCAACGAGTTGCAAGTTCAACTTTTGCCTCATAAATTACTACGCCTCCGGAGCGGACAGCATATCCTTCCACAGTGACGATGAGAGATTTCTCGGCCCGGAACCCGCGATTGCGTCGTTTTCACTCGGTGCCCGGCGGGACTTTTTGATGAAGCATAAGCCACCCCGTCCTGGCGAGTCGGTGGCGAACCAGGCAAAGGGGGTCAAGCTGCCGCTGGGGAGTGGTGACATGGTTCTTATGAAGGGGAGGACGCAATCCAACTGGCTTCACTCCATACCGAAACGAACAGGCAAGAAGCAGGACGATGGGGGACGGATAAACATTACATTTCGTAGGGCCATGACTAAAGATGGAACGGAAAATTATTACAACTATAATGTTGGAAGCGGACCTGCGTATCGGTGGGACGGGATAAGCCGGCAGATGGTTTTGTCGGACAAGGAAGTGAAAGAATGCCCATGACCGGTTGCCAACCGAGTACTCCCGAGGACTCCGTGTCCAATTTCATGGCATCAACATGTCTTTTTATTTGCCGTTGCGCATTTGGGCCTTGGCAAACTTTCTAAGACCCTTCAAGAAGACCTGATAGCCAAACCCTTCGTTGTCCTGGAGGCAGAAAATCTCCGTCAGGCGAATCTGCCAAGGAGGGTAGCCGGACAGCTCGACGTTGGGGCTGAAAAGAATCAACAGATCTGGCTCGGGCATGATGCCTTCAGAGAGTTCTGCGTCAACCAGTTCCATGGAGATGTCTCGAGGAGAAATCTTGCCTCTTTGCGACATCTCAGCCAGTGTCCTAGTGAGATCAACGATGGACTCTCTGCCATCCTGGGCAGAAATAAGATGAAGCTTCAGGTGGCCGTGGCTGTTGCCGGCCATGACAGGCGATGAACACGTGTCTTTGTGGGGTGAAGTGAGCGAGAGGCTTGGTTGTTGGCCCGCAAAGTAAAAGGTGAACTTTTGCATGACGGCTTCATAGACTCGGGGCATGTGTTTTTTCAGAATTCCTGTGCACAATGTCAGCCATCGGGTTCCAATAGCATACGGAATGCCTCGAGCTTGCCAACACACCTGTCTTCTCGTATATGGAAAGCATGGGAATTTCGGCACTGGCGCACCATGCTGCCAACTCTGCAGTCTCCTCAATCAGGCGATCAATGTCGGCCTTTGGTCTTTGGTTTTCCTCGGCCTTGAGGATGGCGCTCAGGTGGCCGGGCTTTCGCCCCAATCCCGTCACATCCCGTCGAATGTACTCTGGGGTGCCGTGGTGGTAATACAGAACGGAAGATATTTGGTAGCCAACGATGTGAATGGCTTGGCGGATGCGAATGTACAGAGAGAACAGACTGTGCATGACGGCAAAGACCAGGACGTAGAGCTGGGTCTTGAGGAAGCGCCGAACACCAAGTCGTGATCGGCGCTGCGATTGAGTTTTTGAGGCAGCGACGGTCGGGAGTTCGCTTGGATGCGGTAGATAGGCCTGCTTGCGTGTTAGCGATATGGCAAAAAGACGTATTCCGGGCCCCAGGCAGCGCTGCTTTACCCTCATGATCCTCTCCCTTTCCTTGTGGCTGAGCAACTTATGATCAGCAGCATCGTCGGCTCTATAAGCCGCGCGGTCGCGGGCTGAAACGGGCATTGCGAAATCTTTGTAGTCGTCTGCCGGGAAAGAGAGATGTCGGTTAGGAATGATTAACGTCGTCTGGCCGTTTGATGCTATGCGATGAGGAGATGACGAAAGGACAGGGAGAATAGGAAATCAAAAAATCAAAATCCTGCAAGTACTTGGTCAATAGGCAGGCCGGGTATGAACTAAACGTAGAGACAAAAGGTGTGGCGGCATGGCGACTGGGACTGACACATGCAAGGATTGCGAGAGGAGGGATCGAGGCAGAGTCTCAACTTTTTTCCTCTTCCTGTGTCTGATGTGTCCGTCGCTCGGAAGGCTTGGACGATCAAGCTGGACTTGGCAATGAGCTGTTCCGTGGCCTCGCCGCACCTGCGCCCACGGCCGCGTGAATTGCTCGGTAGGCTCACCATTTTTGCTAGGTAGGCTTATGCCCCACTATGCCCCACCTTTTCTGCAGTCAGCCCCGCTGCCACGCCCCACAGTACATTTTCCTCACAAATGCATGGGAGCTTTGCTCAACACCAGAAAGCTCGAAGGTAAAAATCGACGAATTTCGCAACAGCCGCAGGCATACGAATTTTTCAACAGGGCTGCAGCCGTCAGGGCATTTTTCCTTCCTTCAACACACACATCGTTAGGGCATTTTTCTTCCTTCAACACACACATCGTCAGGGCATTTTTCTCCCTTCAACACACATCGCGATAATGGCCGAAAATCCGCCCCCAAATTTGCCGCCGTCACCAGGTTATAGCAGCTTTAATAACCTCTTTAATGCCGTACAAGTATTTGCCCGCTAAAACGGTTTAGGGTTCAGTAAAAAATCCATGCGGCCAAAGACCCTAATAAACGGCATTTAATAATCACAGGCTAGCTGGCTTATCTATGACCGCAGTAGCATAAACGAGCCTAGAGGCGCTAGAATTCGAAAGACAAGCTCTTAAAAAACTAACTGCTGTTACCGGCTTAAGGTGACATCTACTAATCATTCTGGTTATTAGGTATGGCATTATAAAGAGCAGGGCTTTCACAATCATAATAAATCTAGCAATGCCTCTATACACCCAATACATCGCTAATTTACTAAGGAGCAAAAACAGCAGATTTCACGCCTTTCAAAGCATTAAAGCATACCAGCCCGAGGTATTAGTGCTATTATTTGCAATGATTAGGAAGAAGAGCTTTATTTCTAACTAAAAGATATCTATAATTAACGCTAAATGTAACGAGCACAGAAGGGTGACGCGCAAGGCTAGGTAGAAGCAATAGGTCCGTTATATTTAAGACTAAATCTTGTCCTCTCTAGTGCGTTATGCGAGAGACCCCAGATATGGTGGCAAGAAGCCCTAGGTTCGTGGCGGTGCGTGTGGCGGTGCGTGTGCACTACGCCCTATAGGGGCGGTGTAGGGTGCGTTCCCGCTACGCCTTATAATTATCCCCCCCCTATATTACTAGGCGCCTAGCTAGCATTACTAGTTATTTACTAGCTATTAACTATTATTTTATTATAAGATAACCATAATAACTAGCCCTTTATCCTATAGATATAGTTACTATATAACTATATAGTTATATATATTATTCTATTATATTTATAATGTTTTACTAGCCTTTCTCTTCTATAATATTACTATCTCCCTTAATTTTCCCTATTATAGATTAACTAAAAGTCCCCCCCTAACTATTAATTTTTTTTAAAAAAATAAATAATATACTACCTCTTACTACCTACTCTTAGTTCTATATATACTACTTATATACTATAGTTAATAAGTACTAAAAAACTCCTCCCCTTAGCCCTAAAGTTATCTCTTTTTTATACTAATTTACCTTCTTTATTAACCCCTAAAAGGGGATTTCTAAACATTATATATAGTATAATAAATAGGGTAATATCTATAAGCTAGTAAGTATAAATAGATTTGCCTATATTTTACTTTCCTCTTACTAATATTTCTATATCTAGGTTATTATAATAATAGTAAGGGATACTATTAATCTCCTAGCTATCTTAGATTACTTATAGGAGTTAGCTATAATAATAGTTAATTCTAAGGATAATAATAAGAATACTAAGGATAAGGACTAGGCCTTTATCTTACTTACTAAGGTTTAGCTTATAATTACCTACCTCTTACTAAACCTTATATATAGTTTTAATTATATAGAAACTACCTATTATATTACCTATAGGCTAACTAGTATAGTAAAAGCTAAGTAGGTATATAGTTACCTAATATTATCCTCTAGCTATTACCTACTAATATCCTATATTAGGCTATAAATACTATATTCTAGTAGTATATTATATCCTAATAGTAGCTTCTTATTACTTAGAACCTACTGCCCTGCCTAGGTAAAGAGGGCTATAAGGTATATCTAGTTACCTAGAAGGAGATACAGGTTTTATATCTCTAGCCCTATAATCCTAGGTATATTATATAGGCTATTACTATTTATAGTATTTACTATAGGGTAAAGGCTATATTAGTATTAATAGGAGATAAGGAGGATATATAGTAAATAAGAGCGTTTCCCCTAAGTAATCCTATACTTTAATTATAGTTTTAGTTATTTTTTACTTTAATAGATAGAGGCCCCCTCTAAGTTTAGGGTAAATATAGTTTATTAATAGTAGTAATACTACGTTTTAGTATAGTAAAGATCCCTTATTCTTAGTAAACTTATAATATCTTAGTTCCCTTTACCCTACCCTAGGTCTACTAGAAGGCTATAACTGCCTTTAGGGCATTAGCTATATCCTTAGCTAGTACCTATTAGTTATATTTAGAGGGCTAACCTTTCTATTTTATAAGGAAATAGGTACCTTCTTAGGTTATCTTTTAGCCCTTTACCTCCTTTACCTTATATTCCTAATTATTATCTTCTAGCTTAGGTATAGGAAGTATATTATTCCCTATATTATTCCTCTACTTCTAAGGCTTTAGAAGGCTAATATAGAAGATATTATAGATATATTAGTACTATTCTAGTAATATAAGGCAGTATACCTATTTACTAATAGTCTTAAGGATCTAGAATAGCCTAATAAACTAAGGGATTAGCTTCCTTTTTCCCTTCTTAAACTAGAGATTCTTTATAGCTAACCTTACTAGGTCTCTATACTTAAGAATAAGGGGTATATACTATTTATTATAGTATTTTACCTAGGATTCTATAGCCTTTTACTAGTATTTTATAAGTTACTCCCTAACTTCCTTAAGTTTCTAGATATAGGCCCCTATATTAGGCACTTCCCCTAGGTATCTTTTAGCCTTAAGGGACAGGTAAAACTATAGATTATACCCTATTAGGGCATAATAGGGCAAGTAACTAGTTATACTACTATTAGCGCTATTATAGGTAAATTAGGCCTATAGTAATAATAGCGGCTAGGTTACCTTATTACCCCCTATAAAGTAGTAGAGGTAGTGCTCTATTATCTAATTAATCTATTCTATTTAGCTATTAGTTTAAGGGTAAAATACTATAGAAAGCCTCCTCTTTATCTTAGATAGGTAGTAAAGATCTGCCTAGAACTAGCTAGTAAATACTAGCCCTCTATCTATAATAATATCTTTAGGGGACCTAAATAGGATCTTAACTTCCTTATAGAAGACCTCTACTAACTAGGCTATATTAATTATAACTAATATAGGTAGGAAGAGGGAATACTTAGTATATTAGTCTATAATTATAAGGATTATATTAACCTCCTTCCTATTATATTAGGCCTCTAGTAAGCCTATAATAAAATCTATTAAGATTTCTACCTAGGATTACTATAGTATTAGTAGGGATTTAAGGGAGCTATAAGGGTAATACCTTCATATAACTACCCCTTAGTATATAATATAGCTAGCTATATAGTCCTAGACTTCCCCCCTTATCTTAAGCTAGTAGAAGTTCCTTTATAGTAGATTTATAGTTCTTTTAATATTAAAGTAACTTATAAAGGGGTTATTATAATATAACTAGAGTAGTTCCTATCTTAGAACTATATCTATAGGTATAACTATCTAGTTATTATATAGTACTAGACCCTTTAGGGTATATAACTAAATACTAGCATTTCTCCTACTATTATCTCTAGGTTCTACCCTAGCCTGCTTTTATAGTTTAGGGTTACCTCTCTAGGCTTTAAGTAGTATTTCTATTAGTAGCTTAGCTAGTATATTACTATAGGTAGGCTATAGCCCTATAGCCTATTAAGCCTCCTATATTATAACTATACTTATTATACTTATCCTCTCCCTAATCTCTTAATCTAATTAAGAGGTAGGCACTAGGTCTTTAATAGCTACTCTAGCTATAAGGGCTTCCTCTCTAGCTTTAACTAAGATAGGGCTAGTAGCTCCTAGTATATTACTATATCTTCTTTAATATATTAGTATTATTCCTACTCCTTAAGTAGTAATTAGCTTCCTTTATAAGTCTAGTAATAGCTCTCTATTTATAATAGGTTTACCCTTATAATCTAGCCTTCTAGATAGCCTATTAGCTAGGTTACTCTTACCTATCTAATACTTAATAATAAAGTTAAAGGGTAATAAGAATATATATTATCTTACCTATCTTCTATTAAGCTAGCTTTACTATATAAATATCTAGAGGTTATAGTAGTTAGATAGAACCTTTACTAGGTTTACTACCCCTTTAATATAGTATTACTAGTACTTAAAGGATTTAATAATAATAAAGAGCTCTTAGTCTAGTATCCTATAGTTTCTTTCTATATCTATAAATTTCTAAGACTAAAAGGCTATTAGGTAGTATTATTCTTAGTTATCTAGCTAGGATAGAATACCTATTATTATAAAGTTAGATATATCTATCTCTATATAGATAGGCTAGTATAGGTTATAATATCTAAGTAGAGGCGCCTCCTTAAAGGCAGCCTTAAGCTAGTTAAACACTACCCTTTCCTTATCTTTAAAGTATATTATTCTAGTCTTAGTACTATTCTAACTTCCTTTTATTAATATATTTAAAGGGGCTATAATAGTAGAGTACCCTTATATAAAATATTAATAGAAGTTATAGAACCTTAAAAAGACCTATACCTCTCTAAAGGTAGTAGGCTCCTTCTATTCTATAACTATCTTAACCTAGTAAGGGTCTATTAAAATCTTATTAATAGATAGGATAAACCCTAAGAACTCTACTAAGTCCTAGTAGAAAGAGTATTTTAAGGGTTTTATATATAGCTCTGCCCCTCTTATCCTTTTAAGGACCTATTAAATATAGGTAGTATATTCCTCCTAGGTCTTTAAGAATATAAGGATATTATCTAGGTATACTATATAGATAGTATCTAATAGCCCCTATAAGGCCTAATAAATATAGCTTTAGAAGGTAGCTAGGGCATTAGTAAGCCTAAATAATATTACTAAATACTTATAGTAGTTATACTAGGTTTAGAAAGCTATTTTCTACTTATCTCCCTCTTTAATATATATCTAATAGTAGGTATCCTTAATATCTATTTTTAAGAAGTACCTAGCCTCTTAGTACCTATTAAGAATCTCTAAAATTAAGGGTAAAGTATAGTAATTCTTTTCTATAACCTTATTAAGTCCCTTATAATTAATATATAACCTAAGCATCTTATCCTTCTTTAATATAAAGAGAATAGGGGCTCTAATAGGGCTCTTTAAGGGTTAAATATGCCCCTTTACTAGGTTATCCTTAAGGTATTCTTATAGTTCTTTTAGCTCTCCTTAAGATAGGGGGTAGATAGGTCTATATAGGGGGGCTATATTAGGTAGTAGGTTAATATTATAATTAGTAGCTTTATTAGGGGGTAGTATACCTATTATTATATCTATAAAGATATCTTAGTAAGCCTATAGCTTCTTTAGAATTTCCCTAGTATATCTATACCCTTTTACTTCCTCTTTATCTTCTAGTAGTATAAATATTTTACCTAGGACTATAAAGATTATATATATAAGGGCTATATTATAGGCTTCTTTAGTAAATTTATAGGTATTTATAAGCTAAAGGCTATACTTTAGCATTTTATATTATTATTCCTAGTTATAAGTAGATAGGTATACTCTTTAGGTAGTAAGAGTATATATTCTAATTAAGATAAGGCTTCCCCCTAGGTTTAGGTCCCTATTAATAGTAATATAAAGTAATATAAGCTATTAGGTCTACCCCCTAGAGTTAGTAGTTATTACTAGTACTTAGTATATACTATACTAGGGTATTATAAGGGTTCTAATTACCTTAAGTACTAGTATAGTAATAAAGGCATATAAGAGTCCTTATTAAGTTATAAAGTCTATACTAATAAGGTCTAGTATAGTATAACTATCTAGGTCTATATATATATTAATAGGGTTTTACCCTTATATAATAACCTTAGTATAGAAATAATAGCCTAGAGGTACCTTATTTTCTATAGTAAAGGTAAGGGCTACTACCTCTACTATTAGTTATTTCCCTAAGTATTATAAGGGTCTTTTAGTAGTTTATTATAGGCATACTTAAGGTAATTTTTACTATTATAGTTATAGTATTATAGTTTCCTCCCTAGCCTACTATTATCTTAACCTATAGGCTAACTATTTATAAAGGGTAGGGATATAAAAGAGGGTTAGTAACTAGATAGGGTGCCCTATAGTTATTAGCTAGCCCTAGTACCCCTTTCCCTACTTAGTAAGGTATCTTACTTTTACTTATTTTTCTCTAGTATTATATCCTAGAATTACTAGGCTAACTATACTACTTCCTCTCTAGTCTTATTAGTAATATTTATATATAGGTTAATATAGTCCTATAATTTAGGCTATAACTTTATAAAGAATAGAAGGGCTTAGGCCTTCTTACTTAGTCTTTTAAGGTATTTTTCTAGGGAGTTAAGATAGATACTAAAATCTATTAGGCTCTATCCTTTAAGTTACTAGGCCCTCTTAAGCTATATAGTAATTTAGGCTTCCCTATTTACTAAGTCCTTTAATAGTATTAGGGTCTATTAGTAGAAGGCTTCCTAGTTATCCTTAAGGGTTTCCTAGTTACTATCTAGTTATTTATTAAGGTATTAGTCCTATCTTACCTTATAGGTACTACTTATATAATTAAGGGTAAAGAGGATCTTTTAGTACCCTCTCTAATACTTATATCTTACCCTATTAAAGGCATGGTTTAAGTTATTAGACTATATCTTATACTTCTAGGGGTTTATAGGGTATATAAGTATAGTAATATTCTTAATTTTAATCTCTTAATTACTACTACCTAATAACTTCTAAGAGTCTTAGTATTATTTTACCGCGTTTTTACTACTTAAACTCCTAACTAGGTGTCTAATAAGCATCTAGAGCTCCTTCTCTCTTTCTTATAGCTTTTATAGCTCTTCTAGTTATATAATTTATGTCTAGATTATAGCCTATTTAGCCTTAATTCTAAGGGGGTTTACTAGAGCTAGGCCTAGGGTTACGCTATTTTTAGTAGGTATAGTTTTAGTAGGTTCTTATAAGGTCCTAAGTATTAAGGCAGAGTTTTGCGTGCTTCTAGACACTATTACTCCTAGGTAGCGATTTTTAGAAGATTTAGAATTATAATAAGCATAGAAGGGTAACGCGCAAGGCTAGGTAGAAGTAATAGGTCCGTTATATTTAAGACTAAATCTTATCCTCTCTAGTGCGTTATGTAAGAGACCCTAGATATAGTGGCGAGAAGCCCTAGGTTCGTGGCGGTGCGTGTGGCGGTGCGTGTGCACCGCGCCCCACAGGGGCGGTGCAGGGTGCGTTCCCGCTGCGCCTTACACTAAAGAGCTTGTTAAGCTGATTTAGCTGGCTATATATCTATATAGTGGTTTATAAAGGAACTCGAAGAAAAACGCCTGCTCTATAGGGTCAAATTTAACAATAATAATCGCGTTAAAAGCGCTATTTAGACCTACCCTTTATGTATTAAAAAATGGAAGGTTTTCTTAGAATTTATTGGTTTAGACAACATATACAAGACAAACCGTTAGGGTCTCTATCTATTAAATATTATTACTATTATAAATCATAAATTAATTGTAAATATTGCCTTTAGCTTTAGCAGAAGCTAGGAAGAAGAGGCCTACTATTAGATGCTAGGCTCTTTAGATTAAATTCGCTATAAGCTCTAGATACTAGCCCCTAAGGTTATTATGACAGACTTTAAAAAAGCATTAAAAAATGCCCTTTAGGTTATCTAGCCTAAGACCTAGCAGTAGCTTTGCTTGTGGCATATTTATGCTAATGTAAAGAGGAATTTCTACAAGAAATAGGTTAAAGCTACTACTAAAGATAATAGTAATAATAGCGGTAGCGATAATGATAAGGCTTTTAATAATACCCTAAAGGGCGCCTTTTTAGCCTATAAGGCTCTTTTCTATTTAAGCATAATTAATAATTTTAAGTTAACCTAGATTTAGATGATTAACACATATAAACCATAGTAAATTACGATCCTTAAATACCTTAAAGAGACCTACCTCCCTATAAAGTAGTAGTAGGCTTCTTGTTTTACAAAGAGATACCATAATTTTAGCAAGCAGGCAAATAGCTTTATAGAAGTCTTATATCGCATGCTAAAAATCAACCTATTTATAGGGACAGGTGACTTACTATTACTTATAAATAGAATCGATTAAATGCTCAAGACCTAAGAGCGTACCTATTAAAGTTAAACAGCAAAAAACAAGGTTAAGTAATAATACTTAAGCAGCTACTAAGACTAGCTTAGTAAGCTACCTATACAGATTTCCTATTAAGCTGTTAACCTTCTAATTAAGCAATATAAGCTTGTTTAAGCTTATGAAATTAATATGCGATTCCTATAACCCTATATAGGCTGTTTTACTAAGTAATTTAGTCTGCCCTATGCCTACTATATTTTATTAAAGAAAGCTGCTAGAGAGCCGCTAGAAAAGCATAAAATTAATAATTACTAGTAGCTATAGAATCCTTTAGTAAAGCCCTAATTAAATTCCCTGCTTACTATTATAGAAATCCTAGCTAACTTAAACCTCTAGAACTTACAGGACCTATACCTTTAAATTCGCGATCCCGCCCCTATCTTAACTCGCTAGTAAGTAGCTACTATAAATTATTAAGATAGAGAACACTAAGCTATTAGCTAAAATAGTAGCTAATAGCCGAGTTATTTGTCTTAATTAACCTGGTAAAGCACCTAAAGACCCCCTATGCTAAGTATTTAAAGAGATCTAATAGCGGCTGAAATCGATGCTGCTATAAGGGCTGCCGCAAGGAATTAACGCCGCTGCCAGAGGAGAGCATAGTCATCACAGTAATTAAATAATCATATAAATAATACCTAAGAAGGATTAATTAAAGGACAGGGCTCTTAATAGGTTAAGGAAGTCATTCCTTAAACACAGCCGGCTAAGCAGCGGCAGCTTCAATGGACGAGTCCTTAGGACCCGAGCCAGCCTCGGAAAAATGCTCGGCCCAGCCAAAAATAAACACATTAAACGAAAACACCGGAAATCGCGTTTTTGAGCGATTTGGAGCCTGCCTGCGCCGGCGCTGTTAAGAAATTCGTGTATTTAGTTAAATCCTTGGCTGTTTAAATGCGAGTATTTCCTGCCATACATTTATATTAAGAATGTACTGTGGGGCATGGCAACATGGACGCTAGACTAAATTCAGGGTGGAGTGGGGCATTGAGCCTACCTAGCAAAAATGGTGAGCCTACCGAGCAATTCACACGGCCGCGGTTCAGCTGTGGCGCAGCCTCTCCTTTTGACTGCGCAGATTGCTTCGATTGGCGGGGCACAGGTGGCGCGGTTCGTGCCTTTTGTGGGCGGTGGAACCTGACGTCCCAGTGCCATGTCCCAGTACGAAACATGTTTGGGCTACGCGAAGCCGTCTAGTGGACCAGACCTCTTTGGATCGATCCCATCCACGCGGACGACACACATGCAGCTTTGCGCCAACAGCTGCTACACACATGTGGCCTGCTGGCTGACCTTTTACAATCCCGCTCTCCGACCATGGAGCGGAACAGTGCAGGGCCAAAGAGCCTCTTTCCAAAAGGCCCCAGTTTCACCCTGGACAACTTCTCCAACAAGGACTTTATTGTTCGCGACTTTGTGGACAGCTTAGCAGACAGCGCTGTTCCTGCCAATCGCCGCTCGGGGCCGGCAGCAGCAGCATTTGATCCGAAGCCATTTATTCGAACCTTTGAAAGTCAGGCCTCCCTGACTGTTGGCCGCCCCCCAGCTGTAACTGATGACTGACTGCCCTTCAACAGATGCCCTATCGCAACTAGCTTTGCTGGGCGACGAGCTCCAGGGCAAGGAATCCGAAATCTTGTCGCAAGTTCGCCGCGCCGAAATCCAGCATGACCAAACCCTCGATACCCTCGGTCGCACACTCGACCAGTCCATGAGCTCGTTCGAAGCGCTGGACGGATCACTAGGCCACAGCAGCGCCAGCCTCGTCCCCGACGAAACCAACGGCCGGTCCGACGGCGGAGGAAATGTGGCGGTTCAGATTGGAGAGAAGCTCGAGGAACTGGACCGCAAGCGCCGACGAGCCCAGGACGCCATGTTCCTGATACAGTGCTGGACCGAGCTGAGTGAAGCCGGCGTGCTGTCCTTCTTGGAAGACATCCGTCTCCAGGGCGGATCCGACAACAAAATCAGGTGCGCAGTTATCGCGCGCCAATTGATGAGAATGAGCCAGCAGCTTGACCCGGCGTCCTGGGCTTCTGCCAACGGCCGGCGAAATAGCTCGTCGCCCAACGGGCAGAAGGGCGATGCCAAGTCACACAACACGCGCGAGATTCTCGAAAAGTTTTGCGAATCCCTGGAGCAGGATCTTTTGGAACAGTTCAACAACAGCTACAGGCATCAGAATTTCAACGACATGATGGAATGCTCCAAGGTCTTGTGGGACTTTAACGGCGGCGCTAGCGTCATTGCCATATTTGTCAACCAGCACCAGTTCTTTATCGACCGGGACCAGCTGAACGACGAGGCCATTGCGGACGGGGAAACCTGGGAGATATTGGCAGATCCCGACTCGGATCCGCCAGGCGTCGACCCAGGACTACACTCGCTCATCGACGAGGTCAAGATTGTCATGCAAGAGGAGTCGTTTATTATCAAGCGGGCATTCCCGTACTACGAGACGGTTCTTATCAAGTTTATCCAGCGGGTGTTCCAGCAGTCTATTCAGCAGAGGCTCGAAAAGGTCCTGGACAAGGCCGAGACGGTATCCACGCTCGCATTTCTGAGATCGCTGCATTCTTCAAGGAGCTACATTAGCTCGCTGGTGGAGGATCTGAAAACGCACGGCCTGACCGAGCACCCCGAGCAAGCGTCGGGCCAGATTGCGCAGACGCTGGACCAGCAGATGGACGAGCTCTTCGTCCCCTATCTGATGGGCAGCTCGTACATTGAGCGCGAGCGGAAGAGCCTCGAGGAGATGTACAACTCGCTGCTCTTCAAGTTCACAATGTACCACTCGCGCAAGAAGAGGGCACCGCAGGGCTTCATGGCGTCGCTGGCCCAGCAGGGCACGCACTTCATCGCGTCGGCCAAGGACGCGTACCTGGAGCGATTGGATTCTTCGGATCTCACGCCGACGCAGAAGCAAATCATGCTGCGAGTCGCCGGCATTAAGGATAAGGACAACAAGAACGAGATTGAGGTGTCGGAGGAGGACGGCGCGCTGAGCGTGTCCAACGCCAAGCGCATGCTCAAGTGGCTGGCGGAGAGCGTGCAGAGGACCCTGGAGCTCGGGTCGCAGGCGGAGACGCCTCGGGACGTCAACGCTCTCCTGCAGCAGCTCCTCACCAACATGGGCCAGGTGTACGTGCAGACGGCGCTCGAGGCGGCCCACGCGCAGGCGACGCTGGTGGAAAGCTCCAAGACGGAGCCGGACCTCGGCTTCCTGCCCACGATCCGGCCGGCCGTGACCATCTCGGCCATCATGGACAGGTTCATCGCCGTGGTGCTCATCCGCCTGGCCGAGTCCAACACGACGGTGCGCAAGAGCATGGAGGCCCAGCGCAACATGGCCATTGACGCCATCGAGAAGAAGACCAACGCCGTCATGAAGAGCTCCATCGACGTCGTCACCAACTGGGTGAGCAAGTCACTGGGCGCCCAGAAGAAGCAGGACTTTCGCCCCCGGGGCGGCGAGCTCGAGTATCTCCAGACGCCCACGTGCCTCAACATTTGCAAGTTCCTCGACCGCTCCTTCAGGGAGGCCAGCTCGGCCATTGACGGGGCCAACGCCGAAAAGTTCTTTAGCGAGCTGGCGCTCTCGGTCCACGAGCTGCTGTTTGACCACTTTAAAAAGTTCCAGGTAAACGCCACGGGCGGGCTGATGGTGACGCAGGACATGGCAAAGTATGCCTCTGTGATGCGGGACTGGCCGCTGGCCAAGGAGGTCGCGTCCATGGTGGAGCTTCTCACCGAGATTGGGTCGCTCTTCATCGTCGGCCCGGAGGCGCTGCGCGAGAAGGCGAGGACGCTGGCGCCCGGCCAGAGCGGCGGGAGAGGCAAGCTGTGCAAGGGCGACTTTAGGGCGTTTGTGCAGAGAAGAGACGACTCTGGGTCGGTGGGCATACAGGCCATATTGGCGGGTCTCTGAAGCGGCCCGGGCGGGGTTCCCGTTTTTGCATGTATGCATGGTAGCAGATGGGAGGAATGCGTCGACGAAACTTGTCAAGAGTGTCTTGGTGTGCCCGCCAAAGAATTTGTAGCCGTGATTCTTCCGCCGTGATGTTGTTGTGGCCCGCGAGCTCTTATAAATCCCTGCGCATGCCGTCACGACGACCCGTGTGCTCGGCAACCTTGGCGTCCAAAAAGTCAACCAGGTCCAGCATGCTCCCGCAGGCGTTGAGCTGCGCCCGCTCCCTCTTGCTCAGCAGCGCGCTCTTGTCCGCGCCCATGCCCGGCCCCGTCATCTCCTGCACATGGTGCAGCGCCAGCTTGAAGGGCAGCGGCGCCCTGGCCATTTTGCACATGAGCACCTCCACGGCCTCCCAGGGACAGGCTGCGTGGCCGGCAAACAGGGCCGGGTTGGCGAGCAAGCCTCGCGCGGACATGAAGCCCGACAGGTGCGTGGTGCTGGGCCTGGGAGCCGGCGGCGGCGGGGGCCCGCGGTTCTCGACGGCGAGGGCGGGCTGCTTGGTGTCGCGTATAGGGAGGGCGGAGAGGTCGAAGACGTCGCCGGAGAGGAGGAGCGGCAGGGTCGAGGCGTACTTTTGCGTGAGAATCTCGAGGGCCTCGGTGAAGATGGGCGTCGTGGACGGCGTGTGCCGCGTGCGCGGGTGAATCGTCACCCAGTCGACGTTGCGCGACTGCGCGTGTCCCACGACTGTGTCGAGGAAGTCAATCGTTTTCCTGGGACACGGTGGTTAGGATACGGGAAGGCGCACGCCGGACGGGGGACGGGGAGGGGGAGGCGTACCTCAGGTCGTCGTGGACTCGGATCTTGACGCTCACGCTGCGGCCCCTGGGGCTGTCCATGTCCGCCTCGAGGCCGACGTGCCATGCGTCCCGTCGCAGCCGGTCCCTCGTCTCGGTGACCATGTCCCGGACGAGCTCCCGCCGGTCCATCAGCGCGGCGCCGAGGGTCTCCGCGCACGCCCAGGACTGGGGACAGCCGCAGTTGAGGTCGACGCCCGAGACGAAGGGCGCGGCGAGGGACGACGCCCGCGCCAGCTCCAGGGGGTCGTTGGCGCCGAACTGGAGCACCGTGGGCGGCTGCGGGAGCGAGGATGAGATTGTGAGGTCTGCGCGGGGCATCAGCGTGTGCGTGTGCGCGTGCGTGTGCGCGTGCGTGAAGCGATGGGCGCTTACCGCTGTCGCGAGCAAACTCGCTCCGGTTGAATTCTTTGGCCAGAATCATGGGCGTCCAGCATACGTCTGTGCCGTACTGGTGGACTGTCTGTCTGAAGGCGAGCTGCGACGTGGTCGGCGATTCAGCGCATGTCGGGGTGCCTGGGAGGAGCATCAAAGGCATATGCGAGGGGGGAAGCCATGCCCTACCTTGCTGTAGCGCACCATTGGCGCACAGGCATACACAAACCTGTCCTGTTTCCTTGCCGCATCGAATATCTTGAGCGGGCTGGTCGCTCGGGTCAGTCCATGCCGTCGATTCGATGGCGACGATGGAGATGGTTCGGCGGCGACTCACTGTGGCTTTGGGCCGGGGGCCAAAGACTCCCCGGTGACGGCCATGCTGGGCGACTCTGGTCTATGAAGCGGCGGTACGTGGCTGCTCGGGGTTGGAAATTTGGAAATTCGGAACTTCGTGTCGTCTCGGGTCTGCGAGGCAAAAGTTTTGAGGGCGCCAAAGCGGGACCAGCCGAAGCGCTCAAGTACCACGTACCAGACACAAGTTCAACTCAACGCCACGCCAGAGATGATGGCCTGACGACACAACACACCCTGACCGGCCTCTGTCTGCCGTCCCTCTTCGTCCTGGTAGATGTGGTTTCTATTTTCTATCCGATCAAGTATATGAAATATGGCACGGTTCCACGCACCACCATGTGATGCTCCCAACAATTCTCAACAAGTCCCAACAAGAGAGGCAAGAAAACATTTCGACATGCCAACAGACACAAGATATACCAGCAAGCTTGCTCACCAGAAACTTTTCTCCGCTTTCCTCAACTGCAATGTACCCACCCTCATCTCCAGCTTCGCCTCTCTCTCCTTAAACACCTCTCGCAGCCACGTCTTCTCGGCCTCGTCGCCCTCGCGAAAGACTAAGCTCCAATGGTGAAACACGTTCCGCATCCTCTCTTCCTCGCCATAAATGAGCTCCTTCTTCACCGCCCAGGCAGCCTCCAGCTGCTCAACCCTCCACTTCAGCCACCCTTCGTCTCCCTGGTCCTGCTCCTGATGCTCGCCCGCCGAGGCGGCGCGCGCGGCATATTCACGCTTGAACTTGTCCTCTTCCGCCGCCGACAGCTTGCGCGACATTTGCGTTTCGTGGTCGAGGCGCCACGCTTCGTGACGTTCTGCGAGCTTCTGCCTCGCGGACTCGACTTGTTGGAGGAAGACTTTTAAAGAGTCACCTTGATTAGACTGAAGCGTGGCTCGTTGAAGCTCATGGAGCTCATCGAGTTGGAGGCGTAGCTTCTGGTTTATCTCTTCTTCCGCTCTCAGGTATTCTATTTTTTGAAGGATGACTTGCTCATATGAACATGAGTAGCTGTTCTTTGGCGCACGGCAGATGTAGCAAAGTCTGTCACCGCAGCGACAATGTATTTGCGGACAAACTGGGCAGGTTCGCCGGCCTCTTTCTCGGGCCAGGGCTTTTGCCCACTCCATGTCAACGTCTACCGGGTGGACCAGGGGGTGCGCTCGCCCCTCGCATGTTGTGCAAGTCAGATGGCCGCGCTTGCATTTGCCCTCGCGCTTGGGCGGGATCCAGATACCGCAGTGGGGATGGCTGCAGTATAGTCGTTCGTAGACGGACAACTCCCATTCTGAACATCGTTGCTTGAACTTCTTGCTCAAGCTCTTGGGAACGTGTTTGAGAATCAGGTCAAAGGGAATCTGGTTCTGGCAGCACTTTGGAGGCCACAGACCTTCGTCTTGGGTTGCGACAGTAATGAGTTTGACGAAACACTCCTTGCAGAAGCTGTGGCAGGAGGCCTTGACTGCATGTTTTGCAGGAGCATCGTCAAGACATGACACGCATTGGCTAGTGCCGGTCAGCATGCTTCCTCGCCTCGCCGGCGGTCGTTGAATGGCAAGTTTCGACTTACACGTTTGTTTCTCCCTTTCGAGGCCCGATCCTCAACGCCGTCAACATGCCGTGTGCCTTGGAGTCGGTATTGGAAATATCAAACTCGGCCAGCCGAGCTTTCAAGCTGTGTTTCAGCTCTTCCATGGCACCGCCTGCCGCACTACTCTCACCCGCTTGATGTGCTCGATGGAATAGCCTGCGAATGACAGACATGATTAGGCCCACGTCCTCGACTACCGGTTTTCCTTGACGCTGTTCTTCGTCAAACCGAGCCCTGACAACGTCTATGGACGAATGTAAAATGTCCAGGAGAATTACGCATTGGACGTTTGGTGCTTCGGACAGCGCGGTGGGTGGGGGGTACTTATACCAGGCCGTACCCAGAGGGCCAATGCCTAACAGGGCAGTGCTAGGCGACGTGTCTAGGCCCCGTTGTGCCCTCCAGAACAAGTCACGGATAGGCCACGGGTCTTGGCCATATTTTGCCCTCCAGAACTCCCGGAGCTCTGCGAGGTAATCGTGAGGCAGCTCGGTTACGGCTTGGTCGCCAACGGGGTCGGCCGTGGTTTGTTGCGTCTCGCCCATTGTGAAGGCGTGGTGTTACAGAAGGAGTAGTAATGGTCGAGGAGTTATTCGGAAAGGAAAAGTGATGGATGAGATGCTTTGCAGGACAGCCGGGAAGACTTGCCTTTTATGCGACTTTTTGGCCAGTGACCAAAAAATCGCCGGCGAGAGCAGCAGACCCCCCTTTGTCTTGTTCTATTGTGCAGCATCCCTCGGCCGTGCCGCGTGAGGCTTCGCGGGGAGCAGCAGCAGCACCTTGCGTGAACTACGAGCCATGACTTGGAGTCTTGAAGGAGCGAGGCTTCTGATTAGACAGGCACGAATTTGCCTACATGCTCTCCTCGGGCCGAGGGGTTCAACAAAAGGCTGTCACTTTCTTGCGCTCTTGCAAGCCACTCAACGCCACCGTGTTCGGGCGCGGCCCCCGTTTCCGGCGATGGAAACTCTTGCAAAACAGCAAAAGAATCATCACCTATAGAAGAATAGTCCAATAAGCCATCTTATAGGACTTTCTTTTGTCACCAGAACTATGGACCACACGCCATGGTATCAAGGGCAGCCGTAAATCTGGTTCATGAGGCTGCGCAAATACCCGCCATCACACACTGAATCACGGTTTGGGGACTGTGCCACCAGGTAGGGGCTTGAAAGTGACGCCCTGAGCGCCACCACGGGCGTCTTGCAATGTCGAGTAACTGTCTGGCTTGAGCAGCCATCTCCCAAGCCTCGGTACATGTGTCCAAATCCATGCTTCTGCTACCCCGAACAGCACTTGAAGACTAGCAAGAAATGCATCATCCATGACAACCAACCGCGACCAAGTCGATTGCATCCAGCCTTTGGGCCAGTCTTGGACTGCTCAAGTTGTAAAGGCAAGTCAGCAGCAACGTGCACAAGGAAGGAAAATGGCGCCTTTAGATTGATTGCCTATTTCTAAAATATAACATCTTTGCTTAATTTTTAGCTTGTGTCTATAAATAGACCTTGGGCCTAGTATCTAAAAAAGATCTCTTTTAGGCAGCTACCTGTTTAGGCCTAAAACAATTAAACCTTGGAAAACCCTAAAAAAAAACCCGTGCCTGCCCGCTAGCGGCCAATAGACTGCTCAAGTTATAAAGGCAACCCAGCAGCAACGTGCACAAAGAAGGAAAATGGCGCCTTTAGATTGATTGCCTATTTCTAAAACATAACCTCTTTGCTTAATATTTAGCTTATATCTATGAATAGACCTTTAGCATAGTAGCGAATTGCCCGGGGCGCGATTTGTCCCACTTTAATAGCAAAAGGTACCTGGCTACAGATCGATTTTACCAAGTCCGGCAGGACAGCGTATGCGCTGCCGGATTAACAATTAAAATATAAGCGCCGCGGGCCAGGACAGAGTTTCAGTTCCCTTTTTTTTAGGGAAGCGAGGGCTTGCCCGAGCGGACATGTTAGTAATAGACACTTAATATAAAGTACCTAGGTACCTATATTTCTAGGTTACTGATAGGTGTTAGTGGGGCAACGCGCGCCCCGAGCAATTCACGCATAGTATCTAAAAAAGATCTCTTTTAGGCAATTACCTGTTTAGGCCTAAAACAATTAAACCCTGAAAAAACCTAAAAACAACCCGTGCCTGCCCGCTAGCGGCCAATAGTGTACCGCCTGTAGGGAGCCGAGAGGTGCCGCTGAAGATGTACGAGAAACTCATCCTAAAGAAGGGGAGTGACGCGTCGTTTGCTTGGGTAAACTTTGGCATGGACACCACCGATATTGGGGACGCGGAGGTATACACACAATTTAAGCACTGCGCGCACAAGGTGCTGCGCCCTAAGTTCAAGGCTGACGTTGGAAATGAATGGCGGTGTCGTTGGGGAAGCAGCGAATTAAACATGTTCAAGAACCTCGTTGAGTGCTTTATTGTCACTGGGGAGGAATCGAATCCAGCCGCCCCGACCATGACCCGGAGATTACCTTTATTGTTCACGAGGAAACAGCCAAAACCCGTGCCCGTTACAGACATGCCGCAAAGCGGTAGCGATGATGTGGAAGACGAAGTGGGCCATGATGCAGAGACAAACATGGCCTGGGACGAAACCGTCGGAGACTTGGGCGTGACGGTGTACAGCGTGGTCGAGGACCCTGACAATGCTTTCAACGCCATCTTCTTCTACTTGTTGGCTCAATGAGCAAGGCTGCTGCCGGAAAGCGAAACATGAAGGGGAGCGAGTTGGATAGCCTCGGCGGCATTAAAAAGAACATGGCAAGGCTCGAGGATGTTGGCGCATGCCACTGTAAGATTTAGGGGTCAAGAAGAAGCAAACTAGACGTTTTGATCATGTTCTTGGCTTGTCTACCACTCAGCGGCGTAGCTTTGAATACATGGACTTTGTCAGCGGTTCACTTGTCCACAGGTCTATAATAGCAGTCGATTGTATATGACGACGGACTGATGAAAGCGGCAAACGAGAGAATGACGCAGGTTTTCATGGTGAAAAGCACACACGGTCAGGTCGGGGACAGCAAAGGTCTCAACGTGGTTGTTGTGATGGTCACGCAGGCAGCCTCCCGGACCTTTGATGCAGCGAGTTGGTTCTAGACTTGTTCAAAGATTCCTGCATGTTTCCATGTCGGCCCAACTGAGAAACGCACCTCTAAACCGCCCCCGAAAAGGCACATTGGTCAACAGTGGGCTTGTCTAGTTGTCCCAACACCATTAGTTTCTTCGTCATCTCTCTCATGTGTGGGCACGATTCACTACAACAAAAGTCGCATACTCTCTGCTTGTGCGCCGCTTAATCTCCAGCTGGTATTATGTTCATCAACAAAGCCTGTTGCTCAACTATGCAAGCACGGCCTTGTTTCACTCAAGTTCAAACGTTTGCCGCCCAAGTCCTCCTCTTCACATTAAGCAGGGGCCAGGCCCCAGAGCTATGTAAAGCCGGCACCCCCCCTTTCGCCCAAATCTTCGCTCTTATCAACATGTTCAAGCAGCAACTTGATAATCCCGCCACATATCTGCAAGAATCACGCCAACTGCAAAGCTAAAATGCCTTCACCCACTCCTCCCATGTCACTGTATCACACAAATGAGGTTATTGAAAAACTCGCATGTCTTCAACATTGGCAAGGACAGCACAAGACAAGACGCGAGGATATATACCTTGCGTTTCGTCACACAGCGTTGAAATTTAGCGCCGACTTGAAGCTAAAACAGCATGAATACCAGATTAGTAGCGATGAGGAATACTACAATATGACTCGCAACTACAACCAAATGGTATCTGACATAAGGGACGCGATTCAGGACTTACCGCAGCCATCTCATGAACATGGAAGTACTCCAGCGCTATTCGAGTGCTCAGCCAGTGCGCTTGCGACGCTGGAAGACAAGGTTCACGCCATGAAGGGCATCTTGACCCAAGGGCTGGCCCAGGTCAAGGCCAAAAACAAATTCTAGCCCTGGATTCGGAAGTCATTGCCAAGCAGTGTGCTGGGGGGAGTAAAACCCATTGTCTCCCGATTGCACTGGACACATGGCTAGATTAGAAAACGGATCAATTCAAAAACAGTACCATCTTGTCTTTTCATTCCTCATTATTTATGCGAATCTTGGTGTCTTGATATAGGACATGGTAGTTGTATTGGTCAACATGGTATAAATTGTCATGTCGAGCTGCCTGAATCCTTGGTTGCATCTGGTACACGGTTTTATTTGCTCCTCTTGCCCATTAGCTTCTTCTTCATCTCTCTTATGCGTGGGCACGCTTTCCCCAAAACAAAAGCGGCATACTCCCCGTGTCCCTCCATTTCCGTGCTCGTGCGCCGCTTAATGTCCATGTAGACCCTCCTCTCCTCGTCCTCTTCTCCGATGGGGACAATCACCCCTGCGTAGCGGCACAGAATGGCATTCAGAATCATCCTGCACATTCTTCCGTTGCCGTCTCGGAACGGGTGAATCTGCACAAACTCCAGCGAGTACTTGGAGGCGACGGAGAATGGGTCTATTCCCTTCTTGTCCTCGGCGGCATGCAGCTCTTCTCTGAGGCTGTCGCACATCTCCTTCATCTTTTTCGGCACAAAATGGGGAACAGTAAAGTTGGTTGTGCCTGCGCCAACAACAACGTCTCTGTAAATGCCCCCGTACTCGTCAGGGCCAACGTCTGCATATCCCTCCTGGACAATCGGGACGCCCGTGACGAGAATTCGGTGCGTTTCCTTGACAAGGTCTTCGGAAAGGTCTCGTTTTTCAACCACAAAAGCATTGATGATGTGCTGGAATGCCCTCGCGTGTTGCACGACCTCGTTTCGGCTCCGCAGAATGTACTTTGCCGGCATCTCTTTGAGGCCAGGCTGCTTGTGATGGAGCTCGAAAAGCTGCTGTTGGTATGATGCGTCTCCAACTTCTTCACCGGCAAATACTCCGCGGCAGAGGTGAACGGTAAGGTCAAGATCCAGCCCTGCCCGTTCTATCTGGTTGCTGCCAAAGATTGCCCGCGTCATGGTCTCGTGAAGCTCCTTAACAATGATCTCGTGTTTTTCTCCATCAAGCTCCGTGTTTTGAATGGTAGTCAGATAGCCCTTGGCTTTCTCAAACAGCTCTTTGGGGGTTTGGACAGCCCCAACTTGCCGATAAATATCGTCAGCATTGATTGTCATGACGTTTCCCTCACGCCGTGACGCCAAAGGCCATCCTCGCGAGATGTTGTCGCGCAGGCTGCGCTTCAGCATGACTGTTTCGTAGGACTGTATCGTCACTATGATGTAACTTGTCAAAATCAGTTGCGGTTGTGTTGGGGACGACATTAGCCGTGTTTATCAAATGTCGACAGGACGCTAGCGATCTAAGTTTGATGGTGCGTAGCAGCTGTCTTCCGGCCCGTTTATCGCATGCTGCCACCTGGCGGCTGGCTGCCCTGCCACGTCTCCTCTTTGCTACTTGGTCTACTTGGTTTACTTGGTCTCCTGCTCCTCTGCTTCCCTTTCCTCTATCGCCCCTGATTCGGTTCGTCTTGTCCCGGTCCTGTGCCTGCTATAGTCTCAAAATGTAAACAGGATGCAGAAAAATAAAAAAATTGCGAACAAGTAGAAAGAAGGAGTCTTTGAGCAAGGAGAAAACAGATGTAGTACAAAGAGGCGGAAAGTGAGTGGACAGCATGTGTCCTGCTAATCGAAAAGAACAGTCTCGTGGGAGAAGCTCAGTTGACAGCAAGTCTCAAATATGACACACTGATAAGAGTGGCGCTACTTCCCGCGCGAATATTTATGGCTACTGGTATCCTGTCCGTCGACGCCTGCCTAATCTGCGCCGCAAATTATCTAAACTGCAGCTCGTTTTATGCATGTTTCTCCTGGTACTTTGGCTCTTGACTACATCTTCACTTAAAACACTGCTACTGCATAAAAGACTAGCTAGCTGCTAATAACATTTATCCATTCTGCTTGCACTTGCCCAATGAGTCCGTATCGTGAGGCCGGTCGTAGCATGGGCTAGGGGGAAGCTGCACAATGGTATGCCCCAAGAACCATGATGCTCCAGCACGTTTCAGCCATGACTTCCAAATTGGCAAGTTATGTGCTCAAAGGTACGTTGCCATTGCCATTGCCGGCCCCGCGTTGCCCCGCATGTCGGAGCCGCGGGGGCTGACGGTGCTCCGAGAATTTCCCCGAACCTTCTATTTCTCCAACCGACGGCCGGTTGTATCTTGCAAGGAACACGCGCGCCATCCAAGACGGTCAACTTCTCACATAGTCGGCGCCACCTGTACATTTGGGGGCAAGAATGGGCAGCAAATCAGACCAGCCGAGGGCTTGGTGGAAAGAATGCTCCGTGTACCAGGTGTACCCTGCCTCGTTCCAAGACTCGACCGGCTCCGGAGTCGGCGACTTGAAGGGCATCATATCGAGGGTGGACTACTTGAAGAACTTGGGCGTGGACATTGTGTGGCTGTCGCCCATTTTCAAGAGCCCCCAGCATGACATGGTAAGCAACAGTCACCCCAGGACGGAGCTGGCACCAACTGTTTTTGGAAAAAGGGCTACGACATCAGCGACTACAGGGTCATTGATCCTCCGTACGGCGACATCAGCGACGTGGATGCCCTCCGGGACGCCCTCCACGCGCGGGGCATGAAGCTCGTCCTCGATCTCGTCATGAACCACACCAGCGACGAGCACGAGTGGTTCAAGGAGTCGCGCAAGTCAAGGGACAATCCCTACCGCGACTGGTACATCTGGAAGCCGCCCAGGTACGACGAGCAGGGAAACAGGTGTCCTCCCAACAACTGGCAGAGCCACTTCCAGGGTACAGTCTCACACCCTCTCTCTTGTCTCAAGGCGCCGGAAAGAGACGCACGCTGACGAGGTGGCAGGGAGTGCGTGGGAATACGACGCGGCAACAGACGAGTACTACCTCCGTCTCTTCTGCAAAGAGCAGCCGGACCTCAACTGGGAGAACCCGGCCGTTCGCAAGGCCGCCCACGACGTGATGCGCTTCTGGCTCGACCGGGGAGCGGACGGGTTCCGCATGGACGTCATCAACTTCATCAGCAAGGACCAGTCGTTTCCCGACTCGGACAAGGCGGTCCTCCGTGGGACGGAGCACTACTCCGCCGGGCCGCGACTGCACGAGTACCTGCAGGAGCTGGGGGCCATTCTCAAGGAGTACGACGCCTTTAGCGTCGGCGAGATGCCCTGCGTCCACGACGAGAGGGAGCTCGTCAGGGCCGTGGCCGCTGACCGAGGGGAGCTCAGCATGATTTTCCACTTTGAACTGTAAACTCTCCCGCCCGCCACCACAGAGTACAAAATGTGCTGACCCCCCCTCGACGCAGAATGGACATTGACCACGGCTCCGGCGGCAAGTTCTCCCCGGGCACGTGGGCCATGTCCACGCTCAAGGCAAAGGTGGACAAGTGGCAACGCTTCATGTACGACAGCAACGGCTGGAACGCGCTGTACCTCGAGAACCACGACCAGCCGCGCGCCGTGGGCCGGTTTGCCAGCGACTCCCCCGCGTACCGGGCGGCCAGCGCCAAGATGATTGCCGTGTTCCTGGTCTTCCAGGCGGGCACCCCCTTCATCTACCAGGGGCAGGAGATTGGCATGACAAACGTCCCCAAGGAGTGGGGGATGGACGAGTACAAGGACATAGACTGTCTGAACCACTGGGCGTGAGTGTCGCCGTTTCCTGCGCGGTCCGGTGGGAGGCTTCCGCTAACTGTGCCGTGCCCAGGTTGTTCAAAGACTCGGCCGACGAGGACGCAAAGGCTCTCCTGAGGAAGGAGTACCAGAAAAAGTCGCGCGACAACGCCCGCACGCCCATGCAGTGGGACGACTCTCCAAACGCGGGATTCACCACGGGCTCTTCGCCGTGGATGCGGGTGAATGACAACTATGCCCAGATCAACGCCGCGTCCCAGGTCAAGGATCCCGCCTCGGTCTACCACACGTACCGGGCGGCGTTGGAGGCGCGCAAACTGCACAAGGACATCTTTGTCTATGGAGACTTTGAGCCCGTCGACGAGCACAACGACAAGGTCTTTGCGTACAAGAGGGTTGCGGGCAACGGCGACGCTGCGCTGGTCGTGTGCAATTTCACCACGGATCAAGTCGTCTGGGCCAGCCCCTTCCAGGCTCGCGAGGTCCTGCTTAGCCCGGGAGGGAAAGAGATCCAGCATGTGAATGGTGGGGAGATTCGACTTGCTCCCTGTGAAGCCATTGCTTTACTGTTGTGATTTTGTACCATTGCGGCTTCGCGGTCTCGCGGCTTCAGTCGGACCCGTGTCTGCATAAAGGGATATAGATAGATATTCTGGGTAGAGCTATCTCATCCACGTGCCGGCCAAATTGCTGGCTTTTGTACAATCTATACGCATCCCAAAAAAGAAAAAAACAAAAAGGTCGTCACACCTCTTCGTGAATCATTTCGCCCAGGCCCTTGCTCTCTTCCAAGATATGCCTGGCCTCCTCTTCAGCAACTTCCATGTCTTCCATGATCAACCGGACGGCCAGCTCTGCCACGAGAACCGTCTGGATAAAGGCGGCCGATCCACGGCCAGCAATCACCCGGTCATCCACTGCCTTTTCCTTGAGCAAATTCCCAAATTCATTCACCAGGTAGTCGCACATGAGATTGAACCCGCGCGGCCCGTAGTATCCTGGATTCATGTTGTCTTCCTTCCTCATGGACCTCGCTTTGCCCGATGAGACATTTTGTTCGTGAATGGTGCGGAAATGCGACGTTCCCCCATTTATGACGTTGAGCAACAGATTGTGGAAATTCGCAAATCGCTCCACCAACCCATCCCACTCGACTTCTGGGTAGCGCCTTTCTTTCCATACCTCGGAGGCTGTTTCTTTCTTGTGCTTTCGGCAAAATGCGCTTTGCAGTCGAACATTTAACCGTCTGCCCTTGGCAAACCCTTCAAGCAGCTTCTTATCCACGGTTTCCCCGCACCAAGGGCAGACTGCTTCTGGTTCCGCGGTATCAGCATGACTGTCTATGGTAGCTTTCTCAGCCTTGTCATCTTCCCGTTCCGTTTCCGAAGCGTCATCGGACGCGGTGTTATCTACTGCTTTGTTCCGCAGAGTGCGTAGCTGCAGATCTGATATCGAGGCGGGCATCTTGAAGACGGCAGCGGGAGGCGATGGAGATGTTTCAACTGCTTTCGGTTTCTCTAATTTCTTCTTCACCCTGCTGTCGTTGGATCCTTGTGACGATTCGAGCGAGCTCACTAGTTTGAGCGTCGGTTTACTCGGCGGGGATGATGACGGGGATCTGGGCCGCAACCGAAGTTTGGTCCTCGTTTGTCTTTCGGGACTCTGCAAAGCCGTCGGAACCTTCAGCTTGCTCGACTCTTTCTTCTCTGCTCCAGTGTTAGTAGTGGGCTGGCGGGTGCATCTTAGTTGCTGTCAAACCTTGTTGCTCTCGTGAGATATTTTCTCTCTTCCTGTACGTCGTTCTGGATTTCTTAATCTTTGTGAAACCTAGCGGGTCCTTGAGATGCTCCCCTGAGCTGGGTGGTGGGTTGTCCCCAGATTCTTCACGACGTGCCGAGCCCAGGTTTTCACCCATCCTCCGCCTCTTGCTGTCCAGATCCGCTGGTCCAGCTCCCCGTCTGCCCGGAGATTCCTTCCTCTTACTTCGAGTTTCTCGTGTTGTTTCCGGTCCTTTAGTTGAGGCAAAGGTGGTGCGTTTAATACTAGCACTTGCTGCCCGCTCATTGCCATCTTCTGAGCTATCTGAGCTACCCATATAACAAGATATGGTTTTCGTATTCCGTCCTCTATTCAACGTGCTCGATTTGGAAGGCGACTTGCCTTGCGATACTGCCTTCCTAATATCAGCACCGAGATCGGCGTCTTCGTCGTCATCATCATCGCTAGAGACCGGCGGGTCGTCAACATTTTTCGCTTCTTTTGGTTTCGGTGGAGCTTTGTGCTTCGTCAAAAGGGAAGGGGGTTTTTGGCGGTTGCTCAGGCCAACCCTCCTCGCACGCATTTTAGGCTGTGGTCGATCGTTGAGGATGGACATTGTGTTTGACAGAAGGCCAACTGTGGCGAGGCCGGAGAGAATATGCCAATTCCAAGCGACATGTCCTCAAAGTGGCCAAACAGTTTCCGCCACACATCAGCTCAACATGCTGTTCGATTTCTTCGCAAAGGTGGTGCAGGCGCGTGGTGCAGGCGCCGAAGGGCAAAGTGAGAGATGTGCTCGACTTGAGGCGTCGGGTCGTGTTGTGGTGAAATGCACGTGCCTGGGCCGCTCACATTAGCTTCAAGTCGGAGGAAATAGCCCTGACACGGATGAAATTCACCGCAACTAGTCTCCGGGTGCGGAGCAGGTATCAGGATGCTGCAAAAAAGGCAGCCCGAACTGCCAGTGCCAGTGACACGTGGAGTCGGTTGCAATGTTGGAGGACGTGACCAAGGCAGCTTGATTGTATCAGATACACAAGCACCTATGGTTGCTGGGTGGTTGAATTGTGGGGGAGCCCCGCCATTGTGCCGGGCGCCAGGGGCAAAACGATGGCATCCGTGGTGGAGCCCCTGGACTTGATACCTTCAACTTGACTTGCTCAAGGCCAGACTGGACCTAGCACGAGTGCAACAGCTCGCCAGACAATTGGCACTCGTCTAAAGTCTGCTCTGTCTTCCGTGGATAACTCCAAATTTGGCCCACTGAGCCATAACATCAGCTTTTATACCAGTCCTCTGAACGGGCGGCCTCGCAGTGCGTCGCGTTTACAGCTTCACACTGTTGTGCTAAACCAGCCGCCTACCATGGCAACACTGAATCGCAAATACGCGGCCCTGCCCGATCTGGTATGCTGCAATTGCAATATGGGGTGATTTACGGCTCTATAGTACTCATTGATTGATAGGACTCGGCCCCGGACATTTACGAAACACCAGAATTGACGGACGATAATTCCACTGTGCCTGTAGTGTCCCCCCCCTTTTGTCTGATAAACGCGCTCTCAAGCTCACCTACCCACAGACCACAGCCAACAGGGCACAGTCCGATGACGAATTCTACGATGTTGACGAGGACGAGGACGAACAGAGCCACGGAATATCAAGAACCAGACTACGCATCGACGAAGCTCGCTCACGCTTCCTGCCCGCCGCCATTGATGCAACCGGCGTCGACTTTTCAGACCGAGTAGACGGGAAGCGAAAATCATACAAGGCATCGAGGCGCCGCCAGCGCATACTAGAAGATGGAACACTTGAACTTGGCGACTTGTCCGACGACGATGACGCGGAAAGCTTGGAAAGGAGAATCGCAAGATTGAAGAGGGAGGTGGAGGAGGCCAAAGAAGAATATGCAAAGCGAACCTCGGCCTCCGCCTCAACTGCAGCCGAATCTCCAGACGCACCCCCCTCGGACGTGAGATTAGATACCTTGAGCCAGGTTCTCGACGATATAGCGAAACCGCTCAATGTGGAAACAAGCCGTAATTTGCCCACGACGCGGTTCCCACCATCAACCGGCAAGCCGGGAGAAGTGCCCGCGGAAGATGGCCCTACATATACTGTTACCTACGCGCCAACCTATGAACAAAGCCATGCCCTAGCCAAGGCCGCCGATTTTGACAGGCGACTGCTCATGCTGGAGAAGGCCCTTGGAATCAGCTCGTCGTCAACGACGGAGGCCGGCATAAATGGACTGCCCAGAGCGATACTTCCTACTTTGGACAGCATGGAAAAGCAAATTTTGACTCTGTCCCAAGCATCCACTTCCAGCCTCGACGCCATCACTCGGCGCGTGCGGGCACTGGCATCAGAGCAAGAAAAGTTGAATGACTCCAAAGAAAAGGCCAAGGCACTCCGAGAGGAACTAGGCAAGCACGGCCAATCCCCAACCGATGAGTCGGAACAAGATGCCAAAATCAATGCGCTATATGGAATCTTGCCCACAATTGAGAATCTCACACCCATGCTGCCCCCTCTTCTGGACCGTCTGCGATCGCTTCGCGCAATCCACGCAGATGCTGCAACAGCGAGCCAGACTCTGGAGCGTATTGAAGCACAGCAGGTTGAGATGACGGAGGAATTGAAGCAGTGGAAGGAGGGCCTCGAGAAGATGGAGACCTCAATGAGGGAAGGCGATGCTACAATGAAGGGCAACGTCAAGGTCATGGAAGCATGGGTAAAGGGCCTAGAAGAACGCATTTCTAGACTACCATGATCGTTTTTACATGTCCATGTTGAAGTATGATACCCAATAAACACAATCCTGCCTATCAAGAAGTAGCTGTGGTAACCAATAGCTTTGGTCGTCTTTGCGGAGTCGGTGCAAGGCGGGCGGTGCCGTCAGCCCTGGTTGAACCATCAGTCACGTGGCGGGTCTCCAGCACTGAATTTATTAGTTGGTCTCCAGCTCTGGTCAACTTTTTTTCCTTCCCCAAGCAAGCTTCGCCGGACGAAGACTGTACATATTTGCCGCGACAAACCATAATATTTTTGGTAAGATACATTCTCCCTATACGCAGCTGTTTTCTTTAATCTGCCTGGAATGATGCTCTAATAGCATGTATTACCTGAATACTCTTTGATGTACTTTTTTATCACCAAGATCTCTGACCATGGCTACTCATCCTTCATTACGTTGCAATGACATTTACTGTGATGGGTCCGTTACTAACCGGGACTTTATCAAGTAGGAAATTATTTGCGTGCCTGTTACAACCATGTCGTCTGCTGCGAAGGCTCATCAGGGCCACTTCAAAATGCTCTATTTTGCGGGTGCGAGCTCGTTCACGGGCAAGGACCACGAGGAATGGCCAGCACCTTTGCCACTGGGCAAGCTCTTTGCCGAGCTCGAGTCCAAATATCCCGGAATTCAGGCCAAGATCCTGGACTCTTGTCTGGTCACCCTCAACCTTGACTATGTAGATATTCCCGATGCCGGCGACGCTGGCGGGTCCGTGATTCAAGAGTTTGACGAGGTGGCCATTATACCTCCGGTCAGCTCTGGATAGTCATGATACAAAAAACATGTTGATAGTCGTCTGCTCCCCGTGTCTTGTATGTCTCGTAGTCTTGGGCGTCGAGGCAGAAGCGATTGGCTCGCGTCACACCGTGCGGATAGGATAGCCTTTACTCAAAGATGGTGTTGGCCTTCCCGTATGAAGTACTTGATGATTACGGTTTCTCGCGCGGATCTACACTCAGGGTACCAGGCGTTGACGAAATCGAATGCAAGCATGGTCCTGAGGAGTGTGAAGGCAGCATCGTTGAGCTTTGCGCGCAAGACTCGTACTCGGACCCCAGAGCTAGTCTTGGCTCTCGAGTGTTTGACTAGCGGATATGAGCGAATCCCAGATGGCGCACTCTACGAAGCGTGCGCTTTGAAGCACTCTGTAGATTTCAAAGTCAGCCATTGCACTACCGAGGAAGCGGGCGCCTATGGCCGTGAGCTACTGCGTGAAAGCATTCAACATTCAATCGAAGTAAGTGAGAGTGCGACCATTGGAGGAATCGTCCCAACGGTGCCAGTGTTGATGACCTTGTCGAGGTCATTGAGAGTTATGTGACATTCGTTGTTTTTGCGGTTTGATGGGTGCTATTGGAAATAGTCATTGCCAATGACGTTTCTCAACAACACCAGACATGACGGAATATCGTCTTCCCTACCTTCTCTAATGCTAAAGTCATAACTTGCTAGGGATAGATTTTTCAACCTTGCTTAAGTCTGGGCGACACGCCATGCTGAAATCTAGAATAAATGCGGCCATGATGCTGCTTGCATCCGGAGCGTGGAAAATTTGTTCCCATCTTGGTCTAATCACGCCTTCTTGACAAGTACGCCCTGGATCCTGGGTAGTAAACTATACGGATCTTCCGGCTCCTCAATCTCGTCCGGGTTCTCCCACTCGCCGCTGTTGAGAATGTCCGCCAAAACATTCCGGGTCAGATGGCATCCGACGAATGTGCTCCAAACTGGATTCCAAAGAGCTGCGCAAATGTTAGCACAGCTGTAACGGTATCCCGAAAAGGAACCGGGGAGTGTACCTTGCGCCACGGTCGTCAATCGATCTCTGCTGCATCCATGTTCCCAAAATATAAACTTGCCCCCAGGCTTCAACAGCTTCCACACCTCCCTCATCACGGCCTTTGGATCCTCCACCGCGCACAGGACCTGGATGCACAGCACGGCATCCAGGCTCCCTTCGGTTATCCCGGCCTCTCTGAGGACATCGCTGTCCTCAATGCCGCATACTACAAGCTTGTACTGGTCACGCAGGCCATGCTTGTGCAGCTTGGCGTTCAAATTGTCTTCAAAGTGTGCATTGGGCTCGACACCGTAGATGTATTTGACAGCAGAGGTATCAAAACGGTGAACCTGATTGCCCGGCCCGGGGCCAAGTTCAAGAATAACGCCGCCAGCGGCTTTAACAAGCGACGGAACAATAGTTGTGTCTTCGTACGCGACGAAATTGCCAGCTACGCACCAAGACTAGTCAGTCTGTGAAAGGTGGAGAGGAGAAGCTGAAAATAGACATACATGTTACGTTGAGCAGTTTCGCGGAAGCAGCATCTCGAACCTGTCGCAGATGCAGGAGTGCGACGAGACCGTCTCGTCGAACCGCAGCCGTGAGAGCTTCCCAGTGCACTGTGGGGAGAGAGGATCAGCAGGGTTGTGCGTAACAGAGGGGTCATGTACGGAGTAGACTAACGGCGAATGGAGAACCATATCAGGCCCCATGGCCGGGCCAGGGAAGCAAAGCGACCATTAGGGGGCATGGTGGTTGGTGGTTCGCGTGAGACCGAGACCGTGGTGGTGGGTTGTGAATCAAGTCAAGTCGAGCCTTGGCATTGGAGAAGGCGGGTGGAGATGGTGGCACTGATTTTATACCGCATAAGTGCATGTTAAGCTTTAATACATTTTGCATCCCTGCTCCGTCTTGGGGCTTATGGGGAATATCTCGCACCAGACATGTCACCAGTCGAGGATGTCACTGGAGCTTTATTCCATATCCCGTGTACGCTTTAGAGCGACGAATTATCTTCATCCGTACATGCCATCACCATCATCGTGCCATCAGCATAAAGGTTGATACCTATCCTCAGCTGGCGACGTCCCATCAGAAGCAACTTCATTCGCCCTTTTAAACTGCCCCTTTCTTCCTGCACCACCATCATTGCCTCTCATCCGAACGCACGCTCGCCTTCACCGTCGGTGCAGCAGGGATTCACGAATCATCTCCGCCACAGCACAGGTCATCTGGCACATGGTTGAGCACGACCTTACTATGGCCGGAGCGATGCTCGAGCCGCGGATCCAAGACTAGCTCATGCCTAACTATGCAATGGCAGAGCCCAGGTACAACGGTGAGACTGTCTAGGGGCTGCGGGATAGGGGCAACGAATCGAGTGGGTTAAGAAAGGGCTGAGCGCTGTGCGGGGCATTACAGTATTGGGTGGTGGTCGTGATGGGTTTGAGACTGTGAGTGAATCTGAGAGAGGAATAGCGGAGGGTTTGCAGCATGAGTAGATACACATCACCTGTCTTGTTTGCAAACGAAGGGGAGCTGTGTCCTTCGTAGGAGGTGGAATACATCTTGTAATTGCTCTATAATCTCTTATTATGATGGACGCGTAAAATGAAGCACAGAATGATTGATGCAAAGTTCAATCCGTCATGCCTCATCGTGATTCATTTATAGAAAAAAGCAACAAAACAATCAGCTCGGCAACTTTAACAAGTCGTCGACAACCACGGCTTGTCCCGTAGCAATGGAGCGGTTGGCCGCAATGCCCGTTAGGATAGAAGCCGCGCCGTCAATGTGGCTGGCTGCCAGCAAGTCCTTGTTAGCGACGGCCTCGCCAAAGAGGTCTCGCAGGAGCAGACTATCACCGCCGCCGTGTCCACCCACGGCGCTGTCAACGTCGATCTCGACGGGCGGCCTGAAGTGCTGCCGCAGCACCAAGCTGCGAGTCTCTGCAGCACCCTCGTCGGCCTGCTCGCCCGCAGAGTTGACATAGCTGTTCTCGACAACCTCCACCTCGAGTCTGCCAGCCGTGCCGTTGAAATTGACCCGGAAGCCTTCCCAGGGCGCGTACGCCGTGAGGGAGTAGGTCAGCACGACGTCGTTCTTGTATCGAACCATGACGTTGAGGGTGTCTTCGATGCTGATGCCGTCGCCAAAGACGCTCTGGTCGCGATAGTAGTCATCCTCGTGCTCGGCATCTAGGTACATGGCCTTGAGCGTCTCGTTCGCCGCCAGGTGCAGAGCAAAGGGATCCTCCTTGGCAACTTGGCTGTTGTGGGCGCGCGAGTAGAACTTGGTCTCCCCGCGCTTCTCCGCGTTCTCCTTGCCGTAGAACTTGAGGTCGCCTTGGGCGTACACGGTCGCCGGCCGGGACTGCAGCCAAAAGTTGAGCAGGTCGAAGTGATGCGTGGACTTGTGCACGA
Organism: Keithomyces neogunnii; assembly: GCA_020975405.1. Lineage (NCBI taxonomy): Eukaryota > Fungi > Ascomycota > Sordariomycetes > Hypocreales > Clavicipitaceae > Keithomyces > Keithomyces neogunnii. The sequence goes on along the minus strand of JAIOWQ010000002.1, from coordinate 3,305,772 downwards.
GGAGACCGCCGCTGTTCCGCTTATCCCGATGCCATCGTCGGAAGTAGTCCGCGCCGTGGGAAGTGTTGAGCAGCCACTCGAAATGGACGCTCGTAACGGTGCCGATGGCGCCAGACTGAAGAATCTCGTGGATCTTGGTGTTGTGCGGGGCATACCGATAGTTGAACGTGACGCGCACCTTTTGCTGACTTCTTTCCACGGCCGAGAAGATTTCGTTGCAGCGAGGTATGTCAATGGTCATGGGCTTCTCGGTTATGACATTGCAGCCAAGCTCCAAGGCCCGGACGATGTATTTGTGATGAGTGCGGTCGATTGTGGTCACGATGATCTCATCCGGAGCTGTTTCTTTGACCATTTTCTCAAAATCAACCGCCAGATAGGTTGGGACGGGCTCGTGGCCCAGCTTTTCAATCTTGTTCTTTGCATAATTCAGGCGCGTCTGATTGGTGTCGCAAAGCGCAACGAGACGAGAGGTCGCTTTGAAGTCGCTGGCAATGGCCGTGTAGAAGAAGCTGGCTCTTCCGCCGGTGCCAATCAAGGCGTAACGCTTAAACTTGGGCGAGACGGTCTTGCTAGCATCGCCACTGCTGAGCTCTGCGGCCGAAAGCTCTCCCTGTGTGGCCATGATTGATACAAAGGGCAAAGAGGTGGTTGAGAAGGAGGACAAAGACGTGTAATGGTTTGACCAGGTCAAGTCGCATCTGCCTGCTTAGATACCCCTCTGAGGTAGAGGTCATTGTCACTGTTCCTGATGTTGGAGAGGATCAAGTCGCAGAGAATTACCCCGGAGCCGAGCTGCTGCCATGGTGAGGAATAGAAATATGCTACCAGAGTACTAGGGTCCACGATACTTCGGATAGCACACGGATGCACGGATAAGTTTGAGATATCCGTGCGTGGTTCGTCAGTGGGGTGGCTCCGCGAGACAGGGCACGGGCGCGGGGAAGCAGCCGCCGAGCAAGATCAGTTGACTTCTTTGGTGTCAATGGTGCCGCCACCTGCCACCTGCCAACCCCCACACCTGCACCAGCCACCAGTTGACGACTCCACTCGTCTTCCGTCTGGTGTTCCGTTTCCACGCTCACATCGGTTCCGTCTTGGATGCACACCACAGCCGAGGCTGGTACGGAGCTGTCAAAGGCATTGACTCAGTGACGAATATCCTTCCATCGACCGGAGCCAGCCTTGCCTGCAACTCACATGTCTTTCACTGATCAAGGGTCAACCCGGAACAGTCAGATCCAATCGAAGAGACTGCGAGTGTCCCGGGCATGTGACCGGTGCAAGAAGTGAGATGGGAATCCCTTGATGTGAATAACGTACGGCGCAAACTTGGGAGCTAACCGACCACCAAGACGGAAGATACGATGCACAGGAACGCACCCGTGTGAATCCTGCACCCGCGATGCGACGGGCTGCATTTATGCGGCACCCTATAACCGAGGACGACGGCACAACGTGGCCTCTTCTGAGTTCACTCAGCTTCCTGCGGCATCTGTATCCCATGGGGAAACAGATGCTGATTCAAGCCCTCATGGAATGAGTAGCCAGCAACCGCTTCCCCAAACTTGCGCACCGCCCAATGTGACCGTTCCTGGAACGACCAACGGCGACGTCTCTCGTCCAGCTTCCCCGGAGCTGATAACCGACCTTCAAGGCCATTACGTCGGCCCAGCTGCTGGACTCTCCTTCCTGGCTCGAGTGAGGAAACGATTGCACTATGGCGACCATGCCTCTCCGCACTTCACTTTTGGCGATGCTCCTCTTCCGGACTGGGAGGTCATACCGTCGGTCATGATCTCGGTTGATGAAGCGTCACGGCTTGTGGACAAGTTCTTCAACTTTACTATACCAATTGATCGGTTTCTGGACAGGACTACTATTGAACAATGGGTCCAGGAGTTCTGCGAAACAATGGGCCATATGAAGGACTCCGAGACTGCTCCTGCGCGACGTGCCATCATTTGGATCATCTTTGCCATGGCGCAGGAGCATATGAGTGCGAATGGCGAAAGCGCAGCGCATGACAAGGCGTATGCTCAACAGAACCTCCATGAAACTCCCGCAGGCTAACAGTCCGTAGGGTTCGCTTCTTCCTCGCGGCCGAATACCACCTGTCCAAGGAACGTGGCAGAGTTAGCCTAGCTAGCATCCAGGCGCGCCTCTACCAGTGCTTCTGGTTGCTCTCGAGATCCCGAGTGAATCACTGTTGGGCATTGTTCGGCTCGGCCGCCCGCATGGCCTTGACACTCGGGCTTCATCGAAAATGGTCGACCCGGACAAACGGTGGAGGCACCAAAGCCGAACAGGACGGATGCCGAGCCACATTCTGGAGTGCCTATTGCCTAGATACGCACCTGAGTCTTACGCTTGGACGCCCCAAAATATTCCATGACGACGATATCGACCAAGACTTGCCCAGTGACAACGATGCGGACCACTCGCCAACGAGCTTAGGCTGCTCCGTCATGGTTGCTCCAGTAGCATACTACAAGTAATAATCCCCGTTGCCGCCAAAAGCTGCTAGCAGCAATGGAAAACCAAAAGGGAGAATATTTTGATCGCTAACAATGGCAGGCTTCATCGCATCTTGGCTTTGATCCTGCGGGATTTGTATTCGATCCGGCCGATATCGACAACCGACCAGTGTGATCTATCACACAAGTATTTGCAGCATCTCAAGGAGTGGAGAAGGGAAACACCCAGCTTCCTCCAGCTCAACAGCACTGGAGATGCTCCCCTCATCCCCATCTTCCAACGTCAGAGACAGGTCCTGAGTTTCACATACTGGCACGCCATAATCGTCACCAGCCGGCCTCTGCTCCTGAAGAATTTCACATACGCCCGACAAGCCCAAGACCATCCGGCAGCGGGTGCTGATGGCAACAGATCCAGCATAGACGAGTGCATTCGCGAATGTTTGAAGGCAGCCATGAGCATCATAGAGCACGTGGGCCGCATGTTCGAGTCTGGGCGAATGTTCCGTTCTTTCTGGGTGAGACCACCTCTGCCATACCATGCGCGAAGCGACCCAGCGATCAGCCTCCAGATTGGAATCTAACAGGTGACATAGGCTACCTTCTACTACGGGTTCTCTGCCACCGCTGTGCTCTACGTGTATACGATCCAGAACGCCTCCTCCGCAGAAATGTACCAAGCCTATTTCGAGGCGGCCACTCGGAGCCAAGACAATTTGTCGAGGTTTATCGAGAACGGCTCCCTCATCGGGCGCTACTGCATCATGCTGGAAGAGCTTCGGCTGGAGGCAATCAGACAGATTGAGAGTGGAGTGAGTCCGGTGGTAGCCGTGGATCAAGGAAGCGCCGGCATGATTGCCCACTGGAACGCGGTGGCGGCTGAATATGCGAATATTTTGGGGGCTCCAGTCCCGTATCCGACCGCCTGTGACCTTGATTTTGTCAGTGCGCCTGCGGATATTACCACGTGGATGCAATTTGACCCATCGGTTAGTCAGTCTCTTTGTGCTGAGGCAGAGTGGATGGCCGGAGCTAACATTGCGCTAGTCTGTCCGCAACTTTTCTCATTTTGGCAACATGACTAGGGACATTTAACCTGTTTCCGGCATTTTACGTACGGCGCATGGACTTGAGTTGCTGATGAGATCCTGATATGAGTAGGAAATATCCCTGAACAAGTCTATTCGAAAAACTATTGCCCATTTTCTGGCAATCCATTTGATCACAATATATGAAAGTGTTGCCTGTCTCTTCTTATCTTAAGCGTCTTGTAGACTTTTGCCCCAAGAGTGGAAAGAACGATAGCAACTCTCGTTTCGTTGTGCTGTTGAGGCATTCATTCAGTGCGCCGTCGTCAGCGGTACTAGATATATAGCTCCTTTACACTTACCATGCTCTGGAACTATTTGCAGCGCCGTTGATCATAATTTCCATTTCAATGGCCACCTAATCGAGCCACAACGGTCTAGCATGAACTTGTGTCTACTACTCCAAATACATATCCACGCTCGTTCTTGAGACACCATACGGAGCCTCTGGGTCAGCCAGGTTGGAACTAAACAGCAGCAGGTCCTCACACTGGCCGCCCAGTTTCCGGTTAGTTAAATACGCCGGCTCCCAATACCAAACACCTCTCCCCAGGCCATTGGGCACGCTCCTGACCATGTTCAAAACCCTTCTGACCCATTGAGTCTGAGCCTCGGCGCCGAATCCCAGCGCGGTTTGGTCAGAGGTGCCATTTACAGTGGTGCAAATAGCAGGGTAATCGGTCTCTACCACATGGACGGGCTTGCCAAATTCTCTCGTCAAGGTTGTCATGGACTCCCGTATGCTAGACCACTTTGCATTCGTGCCGTTAAAAGGATAGAAGCTGAGGCCAAACGAGTCCCAGTCCTCAGTAGCGAACTTCTTGGTCGCAGTCAAGGTGTTGTAAAAGAGAGACTGGAGAGTAGCGTTCCAGCCGAAGCTTAGATGCAGCATGATTTCAGGTTTTCCAACGCCCAAAGAAACCGCGTCGTCTACTCCCTTCCGAGCGGCCGAGAGCAGGCTTGCGAAGCCGGTGAAATTCGCAACGCGCGCCTGGGTCGGCTGCACATCGAGGCTTGCTCGTCCGGCGGGCCACAGGAACCCGTTGGTGACCTCGTTGCCGATGCTGACTATTGCAAGATCAACGCCGGCATGCTTGAAGGATACCAAGGTGTCCTTGATGTACGCGCGAAGGGTACGCGACAATGACGGAAGATCCTTGGGCCATGCCGTGGGCGTCCACTGCTTTCCGGGGTCGGCCCAGTCGTCGGAGAAGTGGTAGTCGAGATAGATCTCGTAGCCCTGCTTGTAGAATCGAGACGCGAGATCGATGGTGTAGTTGAGGCTGTAGTTGCCCAGGGGCGGGTTCACCCAGAGACTGGGTTTGTCAACACCATGAGATGAGTTGACGGGGTCTGGGTAGCCATGCATACCGGAGTCGGACGCTGTTCATGCCTCCATCGCCCAGGATGTCCTCCAGGGGCCGGACAGCGTTTCCGCGCTGCGAGTCCAGAAAGGTTGCGCCATTTGCCTCTAGCAAACCCAGGGATGAAAGATCATGGCCTTTGTAGAAGGTGTTTCCAGCAGACTGGGGCGCTTTGTCCGCTATAGCTAGAGGGCAGATGGCCGCACCAAAGGCAGTTGCAATTCCAAATATGTTGAACAGCATTTTATACTGAGACTGACTGGCTTGGTATAACGCCAAGAGACGACAGCTTGATTGTGAGCATCGCAACGGAATACCGGCCAGTTTTTATATGACGCAAGACTATGATAATTCATCCATGGAAGAGAGCAGCTACGTTTGAGCGGTTGCCAGACATATCTTCGGTGTTAATTCTCCCGGAGCAGTTGGCTCATTGATGGATTTGCAACACTAGCCAAGATCTCCAGCCTCTGCATAATAGAAGTGAGAACCCGAGCACTAACCCCTCTTCCGGGGCCGGCCAGCAGGGGTCGACTCCCAGTGGAATACATCTTCATATAAGAGTCTTGATGAGCTTACATCTCCACTGAACTAGGGCTAATTATGTATGCCAATCTTTCTAGCTCGACTTGCTCATCCGAAAATCGTGGTGCGTTGAACGCAATCAACCAAATTGGACTGTGGGCAGCAATGTCAGCCAAGCACTGCATCCCCGTGGGAAGGCTTATGCGCAAGGCAGGGATTCTCCATCATTTGCTCGCCTCAAGCTAGGTATTCAGATGTGAAGATTTTTGCTATTTGCTGCGAGATCTGACCCATGACTAGCATTCCTCCGTTCACGCAGGAGCATCTTCGTTGCTAAATCGACCGAAAAGCCGGTCTAGGATCTTCGAATTGCATCGGGGTTAGCGGCACCAATCTCCGCACTATTGCGTCATGCAGCGGTGTCGTTGACATTTGGTTGCTATTTGTGAGCCATAATAGCAGCGTTGATATATGTTACACAAAGATTATACTGGTAGTTGCAACTTGTTGATTTATGCTGAAGCCATGACTGGCTGCTTCCCCCCAGCCGGCTCTGGAACTACGCACCTGACATTAGTCAAAGAATGGGGAGTTTAGGTGGTTGATATACTTTGCTTCAAATGGCGATCATCATAAAGGATTGGCGCAAAAGTGTTGCTGATTTGTGACTTGGTCCATTTGAGACCATATAACTAGATTACTCAAGTCTCACCTACCAGTAGTAGCTTGAACATGATAAATAGTCATGTGAATATTGTGTACTTTCCGAAAATTTTCCAAAATACAGATACAACAAGCCAGAGAAATAGTAGATTTCTGACTTAGATGGGTCAGTTTCTGTCTCTAAGCAGCCGCATCTGCAAATATCTAGTGCTCATAAAACCATGTGGCACACATTCATGACAAGGCAGAGGCGCAACCGCAATCTACTTCACGGTTCAGTTCCTCTCATGCTTCTACCGCTGTCAATGCCTTCACCAGAGTGGATCTAGCGGCATCTAAATCCCTGACATTGCTTTGGCACTCTTTGGCCGTCATGCCTGTCTAGTCGTTGCCCAGACTGGACAAGAATGATTGGCTTGCAGGGCTACTTTGTGCTGCTGTGGCTCGGGTCGGTTTTACCGAAGAGCGTCAATGATATCTGATTACGATTGCCGTCGCAGCCATCCTTCGGCACAATGCAGTATAGGAGCCATTGACGCCTGGTACCCCAACTTGGCTCGGGCATCAAAGCGCGGTGACGGGGAAACGACTTGGCTTGAAGCCATTTTCACCTTGTAGTTAATCCACCAATTGTGACTACAGGCATGGTACAATGGCGGAAGCCACAACTTTAGGTGCGACGTCGATTTCTCAATTCATCTTGTTCCCCCGCATTTACGGTTTGCCGTCCGGGGAGCCTCCTTGGCCCTGGTCTGTGGCGTCTACCATCGGATACCACTCCCGCTTCCGTTCCGACGGGCTAATCGAAATGGGTAGGGCTGCCCCTGTCCCGACGGATCAGCGGTGCCATGTTCCAGGTCAAATGCCAGGGCTTTTCCGTCCGCCTTCCGCGCATGTGCAGGGCCTGCAAGTCCAAGAACATCCTCATGGATCCGGTTACGGAACATTTCATGGCTTACATCACGGAGAAGACGAGCCCTCTGAGAAAGCACATCTCAAGTCAGCTCGAGTTGCGGGCTGAGCAGTAAGAAGCCGCAAGTAAACAAACACCTGACGCCAAGTTCATGGTCAATTCGGACCATTGAGATGCTCGGTCTGAACATGGCGTCGTCAGAGTTCCCAGCGTCGGTCCCCGATTGGAACAATGTCCAGGTGCTGCATCGCAACACTCTGCAACCGCGAGCATCATTCTTCAACTACACAACGGCTGACGACGCTCTGTCATATGACATCACTCGAGCGCATAATCTCAGCTTGAATGGCACTTGGAAGTTCCATCTTGCTGGTTCTCCCTTTGAAGCACCCGAGGCCTTTTACCAAGACGGTTTCGATGCATCATCATGGGCAAGCATCCCGGTGCCATCCATGTGGCAGATGGAGGGCTTCAGTAACCCGCAGTACTTGAATAAAAAGTATGGGATCCCAGTCGATCCACCTCATGGCAAGTCCGACCTCGACGGCGCACATGTGGCTGATGTTGTGCTAATTGAGACGACCTAGTTCCCCTGGAGAACAACGAGACTGGAAGTTACATTACAACATTCGCTACTCCAGCATCATTTTGTAATCATCAAGTTCGGCTCCGGTTCGAGGGCGTCGATTCAGCATTCCATTGTTGGCTCAACGGAGTAGAAGTAGGCTACTCGCAGGGATCCAGAAACCCTTCCGAATTCGATGTGACGCATCTCCTCGCCAGAGAGAATACTCTGTGCGTCCGCGTCTATCAGTACTGCGATGGCACCTACATTGAAGGCCAGGGTACGTCATGCCAATCGCCGCGAACCAAAACTTGCAACTGATTCCATCAGACCAGTGGCGCCTGTCGGGCATTTTCAGGGGAGTCAACCTGGTGGCATTCCCGCGTGCGCATATTCAGGACTTTTACATAGCAACGGATTTCGATGACGAGTACGTGGATGCGACTCTCTCCGTAAATGTCAAAACCGTTGGCGAGGGGGCAGTAGAGCTGGTACTGCTGGACGAGACAAAAACCACGACAATCTTGAAGGAGTCGCACCGTGTCAAGGCAGGAGTGAGCTCACTGTCGCTCTCCGTGCCTGTCAAAGAACCAAGGCACTGGTCGGCCGAAGACCCCGTGCTCTACCACCTCACCCTTGCTTTCGGCAGTCAAATCATAGCCCAAAAGGTTGGGTTCAGAAAGGTCGAAATAAAAGGGGGCCTGATTACCGTGAACGGAAAGCGGGTTCTCTTCCGTGGCGCGAACCGACACGAGCATCATCCCAAGCACGGACGAAGCGTCCCCCTTGACTTCTTACGCAGGGACCTGGTATTGATGAAGCAATCCAATATCAACACCATTCGCACCTGCCATCAGCCTAGTGACCCTGCTCTGTACGACCTGGCCGACGAGCTTGGTCTCTGGATACTGGATGAGGCGGACCTCGAATGCCATGGTTGGGAAATTGTGGAAAATGCGAACCTTTCCGAAACGGAGAAGCTTCTCACGGTAGAGGAGAAGAAGGACATTTCCTTTTGGCGTGCCGGGAGATGGCTGTCGGACAACCTGGAGTGGAAAGAAGCTGTGCGTGCAATCCCCCCCATCATCGTCTCACCTGTGTTGATCGAGACTAACCTGACAATCCGCAGTATCTCGACCGCGTCCAGCAAATGGTCGAGAGGGATAAGAACCACCCCTCGGTCGTGATATGGTCCCTCGGAAATGAAGCATTCCAGGGGCGCAACTTCCAAGCCATGTACGACTGGGTCAAAGGTCGCGATCCGACTCGGCCAGTCCATTACGAGGCAGACGCTGACGCGCGCATCGTCGACATTGTTTCCACAATGTACCCCCCGCTGTCCAAGATGGAAGAGTTCGCCGAGACCTGGGACGGCAAGAAGCCGCTGATACTCTGCGAATTCATCCACGCCATGGGCAACGGCCCCGGCAACATCAAGGAATACATTGATCTCTTCCACAAGTATCCTTGTCTTCAGGGCGGGTGCGTCTGGGAATGGGCCAATCACGGCTTGCTCACCCGCGCCGCAGACGGGACAGAGTTCTACGGCTATGGCGGTGACTTTGGAGAGATTCATCACGATTCCAACTTTGTCATGGATGGCGTGTTGTCATCCGAGCATGAGCCTACTCCAGCGCTATGGGAGTACCGAAAGGCGATTGAACCAGTGCAAGTCGTTCAGGGCTCGACATACGAAGACGTCTCCATCGTCAACCGCTACGACTTCATTGGCCTCGACCATTTGAAGTGTCTTTGCAAAATTGTGGCCGACGGCTTTGAATACAGCGGCGGAGAGACTCGGCTCCCGGAGCTACGCCCTGGTCAGGCGGGCAGGCTCGCCATTCCAAAATTACCCATTGAGCAGGTGCCGAAAAACAAAGATGCATACTTGGAGCTCAGCTTTGTGCTGAAAGAGGACACAACGTGGGCCAAACGGGGTCACGAGGTCGCCTGGTCGCAGCTGCAGATCACGTCGGCTCCTCTCGACGAGGACCTGTTTCAAGGAAACACATCTGCTATTTCAGTGGTTGCCTCATCCAAGACTATGCTTGACATCAAGTCTGACGGTACGCGGTGGAAATTCGACCTTGTCAGGGGCAAAATCGCATCGTGGACCAAGGGCGCCCACAACCTGATCCACGACGGCCCGGCGCTCAACATATACCGTGCTCCCATCGACAATGATGCCGCCATATTGGGGGACTGGATCGACAAAGGGGTCAATCACGCGCGCCCGTACACACGCAGCGTCACGTGGACCACGGATGAAGACTCCAGAAGTGCTCGGGTTCGCTGCGTCCAGCGAATAGCACCCGTGGGGCTCGAGTGGTCACTCAATACCACGACAACATATACCTTTACGTCCTCCAAGGTCGTTGTTCACGTTCAAGGCAAGCCCCAGGGTCGCAGCGTTCCCAAGATTCTACCTCGACTAGGTCTGGAAATGGCCCTGGTGCCGGGCTTTGACACGGTGTCCTGGTTCGGTCGTGGACCCGGCGAGAGCTACAGGGACAAGAAGCACGCGCAGAGATTCGGAAACTACTCTTGCTCTATTCAGGACACGTCCTCGGGCTACGAGGTGCCGCAGGAGTATGGAAACCGCACCGATACCCGGTGGGTGCGGTTTTCCGATTCGGCCACGGGAGCCAGCGTGCGAGCTACGTTTCCGGGCCAAAGAGAAGGGTTCAACTTCCAGGCTTCCCACTACGACGTGGCGGATCTGGAAAGGGCAAGGCATGCGTATGAGTTGAAAAAGCTGGCCAAGGACGAGCTCTTTGTTCGGCTTGATCTTGATCACCACGGGCTCGGCAGCGAGAGTTGCGGTACGTTTGAGCATCCTCCTTCGGCGCTTAATACGTCAGAATTGCTCCTGACATAAATTTAGGCCCGCCACCACTTTTGGAGTATACCCTGACGACGGGACCTTTTGAATTTGTTGTCGTACTTGAGTAGTGGTAAACTGCTTCCGATATGTCTTGATGAAGACGGCAAAGGACCGGAAACGAGTGCGAGTTATATTTGGATAGAATCACAAAATACAACTAGATAGTAAATTTCATAACAGATGGCGGTGCAAAGGTTCAGTGCAGCCGTTGCTCGTGCTATGTGAGGCACTTTGTCTTATTCCCTTTCATCACTTCCATTTGTACTTGAGGTGGGACAGCAAGATACATGGAGTATTAAGCTTCTGATATTATTACAAAGTCTAGACGCGAGGTGACGGCGTTTAATGTTGAGGAACGCTTGACGTGTAAGGTCACATGACCTGGTCACCTGATGTGATGGAGCCTGCCGCACATCAGGTCCCGCGTCACAGACCTTCTCCTGCTGTCATCATCACAATCACAGAGACTTGCTAATCAAATACATTGCATTCGCATCAACCTGTGACGATCCCTTCATTCATCGAGTCATCGTGATCCCTATCGCGACACCTCATATGACACATCCGAGTATGGTACAGGAGTACTAATCTAGAGACAGCACTCTAACCAGTGCGGTATATACGCCACTAATTGTGTTCAAGTGATGTAATTGCTGAGATGGCCTTTGTCCATGATTCCTTTACTATTCCTTGACCAGGGTCAAGGTCGAATGGACAACTGGTGGAAATAATACACCCGAAACTACCGAGTCTAGCGTAAGGCATTACGACAATCGCTCGTCTCGTCATGATCATCGAGAGCATGACGCAGCAACAAGGTTCGGAAGCAAGCACTTGACGAGACGCCTCAGGTGTCTAGCATGCAACTATCGGATATCCATCCAGACTTGTTGGCACATCCGTCTTGGCTCGGATGCGCATCAGTCGACCCCTGACATGTTGAGAACGCATTGTGACCCGGCACGAGGTGTGCATGCTCGGGGTATATCCACGCGCCGGGGTTGTGCCAATGCACGGTGGACCTGCAAGGATGTCGAGAAAAGGGAACCTGGGGTCTGGGGAAAGGTCCAAGACCGGCATGTGGCTGACCATGGCAATGCCGGAAGAGTATGGGGAACAACTAGCGTCTCTGTTAGTGCGGGCAAGCTCGGGGTTGAGCCGGCCGAGCCCCCAGCCGTTGACCGGTTGACACGCATCAAGGTGAGAAGCATGAATCAGTACGCACATGAGGCAACACCACACCGCAGGCCAATGTGGCAGCTCCTATGTAAGAAGGCATCCCGGCCCAACCATGAAATCATGGAACCTGCCTCATCATCCTTCTCACTCCAGCATTCATCACTCCCCAGTCTTCAAGCCGACCACTTGACACCATGGGCCAGGACAACGAGGCCGGCCGCAGATCTCGGTCCGTGGACCGTGTCAGATATGAGTCCTCGACTCCCCAGGAGGCCCTCGTCGAGGCAGCCGTGGCCGCCAGCGACGAGGAGGCCAAGATCCCCCGCAAGGAGCTCTTCTCGCGATACTGGCCGGGCGTCGTGTACAGCGGCCTGCTCAGCATGGCGCTCATCATGGAGGGCATGGACGTGGGACTCATCAACAACTTCTTCGCGCACCCGGCCTACCTGGCGCACTTTGGCTGGCCCGACGCCGACGGCAAGCAGCACATACCCGCGTCGTGGCAGTCGGCCATCAACAACGGGCAGAGCATCGGCGGCATCGTCGGCCTCCTGCTCAACGGGTGGCTGCAGTCCCGCTACGGCTCCCGCAAGGTGTACATGGGCGCCATGGTGCTCATGGCCGGCACCATCTTCACCCTCTTCTTCGCCGTCAACGTGCAGATGCTCTTCGCCGCCAACATCATCTGCGGCATCCCCTGGGGCATCTTCCAGACCCTCACCACCGCCTACGCCGCCGAGATTTGCCCCGCCGCCATGCGCGGCTACCTGACCGCCTGGGTGTCCATGTGCTGGGGCGGCGGCTCGTTCCTGGCCGCCGGCGTCCTGCGCGGCTCCATCGACCTCGAGGGGGACCTGGGATGGAAGGTCCCGTACGCGCTGCAGTGGATATGGGTCGTGCCCCTGTTCCTCGTGGCCTTTTTCGCCCCCGAGAGCCCGTGGTACCTCGTCCGCCGCGGACGCATCGACGAGGCCGAGAAGGCCCTGCGCCGGCTGGCCCGCAAGGGCTACTACACCGAGGAGTCCATGGCGCAGACCATTGCCCTCATGAAGCACACCAACGAGATGGAGAAGATCGAGGCCGCCAGCGCGAGCTACCGCGACTGCTTCCGCGGCACAAACGTCCGCAGGACCGCCATCGTCTGCATGACGTGGGTCATCCAGATGTTCAACGGCCAGTCCGTCACCGCCTACGCCACCGTCTTCCTCAAGTCGGCCGGCATGCCCACGGTGCAGTCCTTCAACTACAGCATGGGCATCCAGTCGGTCAACATCGTCTCCACCGCCGTCGCCATTGTGCTCATGGGCAGGCTCGGCCGCCGCTTCTTCTTCTTCTGGGGCTCCGCCGGCATCGGCGTGGCCATGCTCGTCATTGGCATCCTGGGCTTCATCCCCGGCGCCGGCAACATTGCCATTGCCGTCGCCGTCGTCATGATCATCGTCCAGGTCATCTTCAAGGTCACCCTGGGACCTACCACGTACGTCATCGTGGCCGAGACGCCGTCCAACCGAGTCCGCGCCCAGACCATTGTCCTCGGCCGCGCCATCTACGTCGTGGCCCAGGTCATTTCCAGCCAGCTCAACCCTCGCATGCTCAACTCGAGCAGCGACGCCTGGGGCTGGGGCGCCAAGGCCGGCCTGTTCTACTTTGGCCTTTGCCTGATCTGGGCCGTGTGGATCTACTTTTTTCTTCCCGAGACCAAGAACAGGAGCTTCGCCGAGCTGGATATTCTGTTCCAGAAAAAGGTCCCGGCGCGAAAGTTTGTCGATACCCCGATTGATTGTAAGTTGAATCCCCTGGCTGAGCGAGTCGTCTTGGAACCTTTACTAACCTTGACGCAACAGTGTTTGAAATTGCCCCGGCTGCCAAGGATATTGACGATGACAAGCTCGGGAGGAACATTAGTCAGGTCGAGGACGTCGCCCGGAAATAGAGACATTTCCATGTTCACGGTGGCATTTGAGTGCGCGAGTAGTTTTGATTCAACCATCAACGGGTCCTAGACACAAGACCAAATAGCAATGAGACTTGACCTTTGCCTATCATGTAATATGTCATTGTCCGGTCTTGACATCCGTCATGTCTAAATGAGATGCCTTTTTTGTTTTGGTCCAAGACTTTTAAAAATGCCGCAAAGCTTTTACAAGACTGCAATTGAACGAAACGCCTCTGGCGTCAAAGAAAGGGAGTCCATGGTCCTTGAGTCCCCGCACATTTAGTGTCAACTCTGAGCTAAACTATATTGACCACCATGAGGGTGCGGGGTCAATATTGGTGCGGACCATCTGAACATTGAGCCGTTGACATGTGGAGAAGCCATGTGGCATTCTCGCTAATTTCGTACGGAGAGCACCCGCCGGAACGGATGTGCCACTCCGACGGAAACACGTCACCACGGTCCACGGCTGGTGTCGTGCCCTGTTTCACTCAACCCGGATATCACGGTGAAACCTGCATGCCACCGCCGGCGAGGAAATAGGACCCGGGTGTCAGACGGAGGTGCGAATATCAGTGAAATGAACCCCGACGGTCTGCCAATGGCATAAACGCCACAGAAAAGGGCAGTAGATGAATGACATGCCGTGTCTGGTACTTACACGCAAAGTATAGGTCTCCATCTTATACACTCTCCCTTGAAGCGAATCCTCGCGCCTTTCACCCGCTCACCATCCTGATGGCCCTTGGTTTGACATGTGCCCTCGCCGTGCTGGGAAGCTCTGTATTGGCCGCCGACCAAATCATACCCGTCATCGACCCTGCCCTGACCCCGTCGTTCCCAACCGCAACCAACATATCAAGGGTCGACTGGAGCTTGTCGCATCATGACCGCATTGTGCTCCTCGTGGACGAGAAACCCTTCTTCTACAATGGGGTGCAGCTCCGGGCGGATAAGCAGGCCATGGTCTGGAACATGACCGACGACCAGATAGAGCCCATGTTCAAACTGGCCGCCGCGGACGGCTTCACCGTTGTCAACACGCAGATACTGTGGCTAGACATCCAGCCCGACGTGACCAGCAATGCCACCGAGGCCACCCACGTCCGGGGCGGCAGCGACAGGGACAAGAACTTTAGCACCGATGATTTCCTACACATCGGCTACGATGCCGCCAACGAGACAAACCAGGCCCTCGTCTATCTCAAGTTCGACTTGACCAACAGCCCGCTCCGTCACATGGACGCCGCAAGGGTGCGCGTATACGTCAATGCGCCGCCGGCTCGTGGCGCAGCCTTTTCCGCCAACCTATACGGCATCGCCGACAACAGCTGGTCGGCGTCGAATCTGACCTGGAGCAACGCCCCCAACCACGACGGCGTCAACATGTCGGGCCGTGGCGGCACCGACTACTGGCTGACCGCGTCAAGCCCGTCCTGGGATCCCATCAAGGAGGCATCCTACTACGACTTTGACGCGACCGACTTCATCATCAACCACGCCCCGTCGGGGACTGCGAGCTTCGTGTTCCAGGCCCAGGTCAACGACAGCTCGCGCGCCAACGGAGCCACGCTGGACGGCATCCGCGGCGCGCACCCGCCCGCCGTGACCGTGTCCAGCACGCAGAGCTTCGACTGGACCCGCGTCGACAAGCTTCTCGGCTGGGCGACGGCCGCCGGGGTGAAGCTGGAGCTGATATGGTTCGGCTCGGACAGCACCAGCTCGACCCAGGATGCCCGGGTGCCGTACTTTGTCTTCCAGGCCGAAATGGTGCGCAAGGTCCAGGCCGACGGCACCGTGGTTCCCGTCATGCTCAAGAACCAGGGCTGGGGCTACGGGGTCTACCAGTACCTCGCGGACAAGAACGACTTGACCCTGAGAGGGCGCGAGAGGCGCGCCATCCGACGACTGATGGACCACGTCGCCGACTGGGATCGCGCCCACGGCGGCAGAAAGACGCTGGTGGGCGTCGACGTGGCCAACGAAAACTCCCTCACGCACATCCACGCCGTCGACAGCACCGTCTGGCAGAACCCCAAGACGTGGGCGGCCCTGGGCAACTTCTCGTCGCGGGCAGACTTTTTCGCCCGCACGCAGTGGGAGTACGCCGTCAACCTGGCCAACGGTGTCAAGGAGTCGCGGTGGCCCGTCTGGACCAGGCTCAACACCTTCAACACGGCCGAGGAGACGTGCGTCGAGTACAACGAGAGGATGCGCCTCGCGACGGGCACCAGCCTCGACTTTGTGGGCGTGGACCCCTACAGCACCTCCCTGCCCGCCCTGTACGCCTACGGCCACGAAACCACCACCGTCGGCGGGCAGAACAAGGTCACCGAGGACTGGAGCCGGGGGCACAACCTCCCCATGGTCATGGAGAACTCGGGCGCCGTCGCCAGCGCAGAGTCCCTCGTCGTTGCGGCGCTGGCGGGCGGCGCCATCTACAACGTCTACGAGCTCATGGGCCCGGACGGCTTCGGGCTGTACTACCCCAAGGACCCGGGCGGCGGCGACTTTGCGCCCGTTGCGAGGGGGAGCTACGTGGCCGACGTGAGGAGGACCAACGCCATCCTCAAGTCTCTTGCGCCGCACTTGGCGAGCAAGAGACCCAGCGGCGCGCGTGGCACCAGGCTGGTCTACCTGAACCCGTTCAACAACGGCTCGCTCGTCACGGCGCAGGTCCAGGGCTACACCGTCGGGTACACGCCGTCCACGACCGCCGGCGTTGGCATCGTCGTGTCCCAGGCGGCCGGCAGTCTCTTGCTTGCCAGCACCCGCAACGGGACATTCACCGTCGGTGCGGTCGCGCCTAGTCTCGTGGCGGTCGAGTACGGCCGCTGCAACACAGCCGAGCACTTTGCCGTCCATGGCCGCTTCCCTTACAAGCTTGACGGTGCTGATCTCACCATTGACATTACTACTGGTACTTTGGTCCAGGTGCGGTTGAAATCTGCTGGTCCAGGATAGCCGCCGGCGGGTTTATATTCCGTTGACAGATGGCACGTAACGTGTCTGTGGACCAGTCATCAACGACACGTCAATGGGGATGCCTTTCTGCCAGACATTTATACATGAAATTAATAAAACGAGTACAATGATTTCATCGATTACCCCTAACAAGAGCGCGTTTCATCCCGTATAGAACCCAGAACCCCAATTCCCACTGCCATTTTACCATTTCCGATACGGGAAAGACAGCAACATGGCGAGTCCCCGTTTGATGGCGCTCTTGGCCTTTAGACATACCGGCCTGGGCCTTGGGTTTAACAGTTGCCGTTTTGGGCTAAACGAGCAACAGGCAAAGAGGAATGGATTGGCTTGCCAACTCTCAGTTACCGTGTTCGTTCATCTTTCAATCTGGGAACGAGCATTGACTTGACATGCCCTTGTAAAAAGGCTGCCTGAATGAGCCCACACGAGCTTCCACATGAAACTGTTCATACAAGCATCCTGATACCATATGGACAGTTGTAATCAAGTAAGGGTACTAACGAGCACAATTTCAGCACAGGTGACAGTTAAGATGCACATACCAAACTTCTGTGGTGCAGTCCCTGTCTTCGGTCAAGTCGTGCCGTGCAAATCTTCAAGTTTCGAACCCAATAAAGGCTCGCCCTCTGAGGATTCGCAGCATGTCACCAGGCACAAAGGGTCAAACGTTGGCATCCAACTGCTTAACGACCATTACGACGTGCCAATTCTGCACAAAGAAATGGTGCGACAGGGTATCATTATCTAGTCGTGCTTGAACGTGGTACTATGCAAATGCTGGTCAACGGTCTGCATTCATTGTATCAGCTGCACCGGCAGACTGCACCAATACCGAGCCGTGATCCATTTAATCAAAGATATAGGAACTTGCCTTGAATGACTCATCTTTATCCAGAAACACATGGTCGAGGGACCAACTTCTACAGTGTCTTTGTACGTCATCGTCTCATCGGAACGTGACGACATATTTGTCAATAAGAGCTTTGTCGCTTGTGCTGCGGCCGGCAAATACATCACCACTAATGTAGCCCAGTCTGATAGCGGGCAAGCCGTAGGTGAACATGGCTGCACCAGAAGCCTCCAAGTATTCCCTTGAGCATCGACGTATTCCTTGCTCAAAAGCTTCCAGCCACATGACAGAGGGTCCTGTGCGAGACGCGAGCCGAGGCCAGGGAGGTGTAGCCCAGGAGGCGTTTATACCATCAAGTTCTTGGGATACACATTAAGCACCTACCGCCTTGCCCTGGTGAATCAGATTTAAGCCTTGGCAGCTCAGAGTAGTGGCCACGGCACGATTCCACACAGGGAGAGGCTTCTGGCACCGCACGCCGGGTTATGCAAACCAGACGTGGCTTGACGGCATCTTGATGGCTTTGATGAGACGAAGACGGCTCGTTGGGCAAATACAACTACTGGTGTCCAGCTGCAGTCCGCGGTGTACGATGCACCATGGATCGGATGGTGTCGGCCGTACCAGAACGGCCTTTATGTTCTCATTATTCACAATCCAGGACTTTGCCATGCGGGTGAGATGTGAGGCAGCATCTGGAATTGCGCTCATCTTCAGACTGCCATTGGTGAGTCTGAGCCTCCGAGATTGAGGCAGTAGCTCACTGCGGGTAGGCGTTTCCAACGCGAATACAAGACGCTAGTAAACGAAATGTAACGAGATGTAGAGTATGCGATATACGCAAGGTGCCATGTTCAGGTTCTCCGGTCCCAAGCTGTAGACCCGAATAGGGATATCATCATCCGACTGCTCTTTAAAGATTGCAAGCAAATATCACACCGTAGCGACCTAGGCGCAGTATTTGACCCCGGAGACGTCATGCTCGCAATCTCTGGTACGCTGAAACATCGGGTTAAATGGCGGCGAGGGCTTTCCCGGCCCCTCACATTGTTTTCTTAGTTTCATGTTGGGTTGATTAGAGCAGTCTGGTTGGTTGGGTAAGAGATTAGGTAGTGGATACTTTCTGTCAAACAATTGGGCATGGCCAAGCCACATTTCTAGTGTCGTTAGACCCCTGCACCATTTCCATGTCGGCTAGAGGGGCCAACCAGAATCTTTTCCGATCCGTCGGAACCCCCAGGTTGATTCACCGGATAGACTAAGAAGCGGTGACCTACCATGACCCCAAATTTGGCCATGGGTGAACCGGCCATGGAGGATTGTTTCCTTTGAGGTTGAAGCATGTTCTTTATGCCTGGACTAGACTGATGATGGATGATACTTCAGCGAGACCGCCATGGAATCGGTAAAGCAGCAGGTATGTGCTTCTCACAACATTTAAGCAGAGCAGTACGTCACATGTAAATCTAATAAAGTCCAAGACGCACCAATAGCCATACAAGAACTCCACAAGCTACACCCAATGCGCTTACCCCGATAATCGGAAGCTCACTTCGGCGGAAAGTTATCCGACACTGACATTGTGTGGGGTAGCCGAACCAGGTCAAAGACAACAAAGCATAGATTAAATCCAAGCCCAGGTACAAGGAGGAGCTTCATCGCGGGAACCAAAGAAAAGGCAAAAAACCATGGCTGGACCTCGAATTGTGACCTTTGACCATGATGACGCAGGAAAGATTCCGACAAGCTTGACCAGAGCATCAATCGTCATCGATGGCAATGATTTCCCCGGCGTGTCCATTGCAGCCAACGCCTTGGCAAAAGACCTGGAACGCGTGTCGAATGCCGGCACGACTCCCGTCGTCTCCTTGGCAAGCCAAGAGGGCGTGGCGGCAGTCTCAACCGACGTGGCCATCATCATTGGAACCATACAATCTTCCAGGCTGATACAGCGGCTCATTGACCAGGGCCAGATTGATGTCGAATCGGTCAGAGGTCGCTGGGAGTGCTTCCACACCACCGTTGTCGATTCGCCCGCGTGCGTTGACGGATGCAGCAGCGCCCTGGTCATTGCCGGAAGTGATAAGCGGGGTGCCATCTACGGCACATTTACCGTCTCGGAGCAGATTGGAGTATCGCCGTAAGTCTGCAACAAGGGGTTTCTGTTCTTCCTGTATAGAGGTGGCTGATGTAGCCGCCGTCTTCAAGATGGCACTGGTGGGCAGATGTCCCTCCCCAAAGCCACGCCGAGATCTACGCCGCCCGAGTCGCCACTTGGAGCCGCGAGCCGAGCGTCAGGTTTCGGGGCATGTTTATAAACGACGAGTCTCCGGCCCTGACGGGAATGGTTCTGGAAAAGTTTGGAAAATACGGCACAGAGTTCTACAAGAGGGTGTTTGACTTGCTGCTGCGTCTCAAGGTACACCCCCTTTGATCCGTGGCGGATAATACATCTGTTCCTGACCGTTTTGTGCTTGAAGGCAAACTTTCTTTGGCCGGCCATGTGGCCGGGGTATCCCTACCCGGGGACGTCCTTCTTCACCGACGATGCGGAGAACCAGAAAACGGCAGACGACTACGGCATCGTCATGTCCACGTCGCACCATGAGCCAATGCAGAGATTGAGCAACGAGTGGTTCGCTGACAACCCCCAGGGCAGCTGGTCGTGGCTGGACAACAAGGACAATATCACCGCGTTTTTCGACAAGGGCGTCTCGAGAGCAAAGGGGTTCGAGTCGTACTTCACAATGGGCATTCGGGGGGAATATGACGAGTCCATGAAAGCGGATGACCCGGCAAGTGTTGTCAACGACGTGGTGGAAACGCAACGACGGGTTATTAAGAAGCATCATGGCAGTGAAGATGCAGTTCCACGTATGTTTTGCTCCGGATGCTTGTTTTCACGCAAAACACGAAATTTGAGGCCGTGTGCAAACCATTATGCTAATGAGAAATCAGAACTGCTGGCTCTGTACAAGGAGGTCCAGGAATACTGGGACGCGGGGAAATTGAAAGTTCCAGACGATGTGACTCTCCTCTTCGCAGACGATAATTTTGGTTCACTGAGGAGGTTGCCTTCCAAAGACGAGGTGACCAGAAAGGGCGGTGCCGGTGTAAGTGGCTTGGTGCAAGTTGCCTGTTTGGAGGTTAATCCCGGCGCAGATTTACTATCATTTCGAGTATGTTGGAGCGCCTCGAAGCTACAAGGTGAGTCGACATTACTTTTTTGACTGCCCAGGCCGTGAAATCCGCTCACATTAACAGTGGATAAACTCCAACTCGCTCGGCAAGACCTGGCATCAATTGCAAGAGGCCTACCGACGCAACGCTCGCCAGATCTGGGTCTTTAACCTCGGCGACATCAAGCCCATGGAAGTCCCCTTTTCATTTGCCATGGCCTTGGCATGGGACGTCGACTCCGTAACACCAGGCTCGATCCCGCACTTCTTGGAGTCGCAGGCTGAAGGAGCCTTCGGGCCAAGCCTGTCCAAAGGTGTGGCATCGCTGTGGGCAGAGTACGACCTGCTCGTTTCCGTTCGGCGCCACGAGCACATCGAGCCCAGGCACTTCTCCCTGCTCCACTACCAAGAGGCTGATTTGATTTCATCACGCTGGCGAGTGCTGCTCGGTACAGCAGAAGCCTTGTATGCCGCACCACAGCTTGATGACAAGTTCAAGCCGGCATTTTTCGAGCTTGTGCTTCACCCTATCAAGGCCAGCGCCATCTATGTGTCACTGCAGATCACGCTGGCGCGCAATCAGCTATGGGCGGTTCAGAGACGGACGTCGGCCAACAAGGCTGCCCGCGAGGTGCTTGACCTCTTCGACGCAGATTTCCAACTGAGTCAAGAGTTTCACAGGCTGCTAGACGGCAAGTGGAATCGCATGATGCGCCAGACTCACTACGGGTTTCAGGAGACCTGGCACGCCCCGAGCCGTGACATGATTAGCGGGCTGTGCTTTGTTCAGGCGATGCAGGAGAGCAACCCCATCATGGGGCAGATGGGAGTCGCCGTCGAGGGGCACATGGGTGTTCGTCCGGGTTTGACGAATGAGGCATCTGACTTCACGCACCCCACCAGAGGCGACAGGCTTCCAATGGTTACGCTGGGTAAAGTCACGCCCTACGGCCCGGAGAACCGATGGTTCGAGCTGTACAGCTCCGGGCCGGTACCGTTACAGTGGCAGTGTACGGTCCCTTTCCCCTGGGTCGTGTTATCGCAGCAGAGCGGCAGCCTTGTTCCGGGAGAGGCAGATGTCCGCATCTACGTCTCGGTTGACTGGGACCAGGTGCCCGTGGGCTTCAACGAGCGTGTGCTTGTAGATGTCCGAACGACTGGCGGAAACTACGGCGTCTACGGCGACGATTTCGAACAGGTTCACCTGCCCGTCCACAACAGCAGGATAGACCCTGCTCTTGCCTTTGAGGGCCATGTTGAAGCCGACGGGTACGTCTGTCTGCCTGGCACTCGCCCCTCGGCCGGCCTGTCTGGACACTTGGTTCACCCGTTTGCCGGCCGAACGGGCCACGGCCTGATATCGATTGATCCGAAAGCGACAGCCTCTCAGCATGCAGACCCGGCAGTGCTGTCATACAAGTTTTATGTGTTTGAAGGCGTCGAGCAGGCTACGCTGAGGCTGTATTTCAATATGACGCTTGATCTGGACCCTGCGAATCCCATGGAATACGACGTGGGTCTTGACGATGGACCAATGGCGAGATACAGGCTCGTGGACGAACCACTACGGGCAGGTGAGCTGCCACAGGGCTGGCGTGATGCTGTGCAAGATTGCGCATGGCTTAAACGGCATCCGCTGAGCATTGCGTCTGGGCAGAGAGTGTTGAAAATTCGGCTGCTTCACACCAACATTCTGCTGGAGAAGCTAGTTGTTGACCTCGGCGGCGTGAAAGAATCATACCTTGGTCCGCCTCCAAGTCGTTTTATATCGCTCTAGAGCGGCGTTTCAGAAATCAATGTCTCAAACATGTGTGTGATTTCGTGTCAAAATAACAAGGATTGTAGAGTCAATTGGCCTCATCACTACTCAAGTCAAGGGTCCGGCGGCGAGAGTGCAAGCTTAGCAGCCCTGTACTCGGAAAGTGTCCCATTAACTGGCGTACGCATTCAAGTATCCCAACCAATGACTGGTGACGTCAATATTTGTTGTTGATTGGCCGAGATCCAGGGCACCGACTCACCTCTTGGTGTAACATTGTGGGGCATGATGGGCCCATTTCAAAATGAAGCGAGCATGTACACTGGGAACAATGATACTGGGTGAGTCCAAGGTCCGTGGTTGTAGGAGGTGGCAGTAAATGTCTCAAAGCTTTGTAGATTAAAATCAACTTGTCCTGCTGGCACAGATGATTTGAGAATCACAGGAGAAGCAGATACAAGTGCATTTATAGATCTCGCACATTACATATGGCATCCACCAGCCTTGTGACCAGTTCCCTTTGCCATTCTTCTGGATATCGCGCCAGGCTGATTGAACATGTCAATCTCTTACCATACACTACTTCAATTATTTTAATTCGTACTATTACCAAGGTGCAAGTTGCCAGGTTGGGGGCCTCTTTCCCAGAGTCACCCTGCCTACGCCATTCAACGCCAAGACGAATCAACACCCCGAGTGATGAAGCAATCTCCAAAACCGTTTCAGAATCACCAGAAGCACCCATAATTCGCAGCAATTGATCCACCCACTGAGAAGCCCACAAGTATGGCAGAAAAGTCAAAGAGCAATAATACGTGGCAAGCGACACAACAAAGTAACCATGTCGGTTCTCAAGAATCCAGAATATGCACCTGCTGAGAGAACCCCAGGTTGAAAAGAAAAAGAAAAAGTACTTATGCGGTGGCGCTTTCTGGCACGTCTCCCGCCTGTTCATGGAGCAAAGGCTCGTGTTCCGGCTGCCGACGGCGAACCCATGGGCGAATTCTCCAGCCGCGCGTCCAGTTGGGATGCTGCTTCGAGCATCGCCGGAGACGGCGGACACCAATTGCGGCGGCTAGTGCAATGACCATGAGGAGCAGAGTTGCCGCGACGGAAACAACGGCAGTCAGGCTCGTCGTGGTCGAAACGTTGCACCCGAGCGGACGGGTGCGAATCTCCCACCGCTCCGCCGGATGAGGGCAGATGTGGCCATTGTACACGGGCGCCAGGAGCGGGACTCTGTATGAGTTTGGGACGCACGACCAGGTCTGGATTGCATCAGCGCGTCATTCTGAGGGGTGAAGTGCACGCCTGGTGAGGGTCGCAGCTCACGTAGGGACACCAGCTGCATTCAGTCGAATCGAGGCAAGCGCCACATGTTTGCTGTGCCCAGCAGCGTAGCAGATGGTCACGGGTGTCTCTGGCAGCAGTCAAGTTGCTGCGAAAGGCATCAATCTCGTGTGTCGGTAGTGAATGCATGGGGAGGAGGCCAGTATTTATTTGGGCAGCTTGGCATGTTGTTGCGCGTGAGCCTGTGTAGAAGTAGCGGATGATTGATTCCGGTGCGGGGAAGCCGCCGCAGCTGTCAGTGGCGTGGGGTCAAGTTGCATCACTGCTAGAGCCACAGTAGCTCAATGCTGTCCAAGAGCACTCGCGACCATGCTCGCCATGACTAACCATCTACCCTGCGCCGAAACATTCATTTTGGCCGGATACTGGTTCCGCACGTCCGTCTGCCTAACTAATTCGAGGTGGGAGAGAAACTGAGGTGTGCCCTGGTAACTAATTCAGGCTCCCTGATTGCCATCTGTAGTTGATCCGGCTCCATCACTCACATGGCAAGTTGTCTAGCCAGTCAGAGCTTGTTAATCAGGGCGTCTCAAAACGGCAGGGCAACAAGCCAAATTGAAACAAGACCCCGTCTCAGTTCGGAACAGGTTTAACAATGGCATTTAAATTATCAAGTGACACGTCCATACGACGTGTTTCGCCCGATTTCTTTTTTTCATGTACGGAGTAAAGAATCAGAACAAACCACTCGACCCCTGTCCCTTGCATCCGCCCTTACGCCACCCGCCAGAACCATGCGCAAAAACCAGGATCTACATGTTTTCTTTTCCCATGCTCCTGCCCATGTCTTAAAGTACGAGGTGCCGGCAAGGGGTGTCGACCAAGATATAAACGCAATGAATCCCACGCGAGCAGTGGCCGCTCCCTCACCAGCGTCGCCATCACCCACCAGACCCTAGAAACAATGCGCTTCGCACTCCCAGTGGCCCTCGCCTCCCTCGCGGCGGGCGAGGCGTGCCAGTCGCCCCACAACCCCGTCGTTCTCATCCACGGCCTGGGCGCGTCGCAGCACGAGGACCTCAACTTCCTGGAGACGTGGCTGCGCACAAAGGGCCGCTGCACCTACTCGCTCACGTACGGCGCCTACGACGGGTTCCCGCTCGTGGGCGGGCTCAGGCCCATCGCCGAGTCGTCGGCGGAGATCGCCGCCTTCATAAGACGGGTGCACCAGGACACGGGCGCGGCCGGCGTCGACCTCGTCGGCCACTCAGAGGGGGCCTTCCAGGCGCTGTACACGCCCAAGTTTGGCGGCGTGGCCCACCTCGTCGACCGCGTCGTGGCCATTGCGCCCCCCACCCACGGCACCACCTTTGCCGGCCTGTACAGGCTCGCGCAGCTGCTCGGCGTCGACGGGGGCGCCAGGGACGTCCTGGCCCAGTTTGGCTGCAGGGCCTGCTCCGATCTCGTCACGGGGGGCGCCGCCGTCCAGAGGCTCAACGACGGCCGGCCGATTGCGCAGCCCGGCACCGCCGTCACCGTCATCACGTCCAGATACGACGAGCTGGTCACGCCCACCAAGACGTCCTTTGTCGACGAGCCCGGCGTCAACAACATCTACGTGCAGGACTATTGCCCGCTGGATCCCGTGGGACACATTGGCGAGGCCTACGATTTGAATGTGTGGAATCTGGTGCTGAACTCGCTCGAGGATCAGGTCGGTCGCAAGTTTGTCTGTCTGGCTGGGTCGCCTGGTAAATAAGCTGCAATAAGCTGCAATAAGCTGTAATAAGCTGCATGAGCTGTGCTTGGTATATATATTGTACTTGTACATTACAAATGCAGCTACCTACGTACCTAGGTAGGTATTGCAGGTGGTCAAACTAATGCCGTGCATACCTTTGCACCCTTAATAAATAAACACATCACTTTACATGTGGCGCTCCACTGACAGTTGCCTACCTTGAAATTGCAAAACAGACGCACAAGGACAAGGGGTGCAAGGCATTAGCATAAAGCTCATTGCCTTTTCAACCGGCGTAAAGAGAAAAAAAAAGTAAGCCTTATTGCAATAGCATACACTCGACAGTCATAATACTACACGCCCGCCCTTCATTCCATGCAGGCTGCTTGTTCGGACCTCGTCCTAAAACTAGATGAGCCCACCAGCCATGACAACCTCGCGAGACCGCCGCACCTGCTGCTTGAGCTTTCTCATCTCTGCTCGCCTTCTCCTGGCATGCTGCTCATCATTTTCCCCAGGTCGCGCAGCTGTCAGTGTTTCCAGCGCCATCAAATCAGCAAGAAATCGACGTATCCGAAGGCCCGTCTTGTTCCGCACAAATGCGTCGATTTCCTCGTTGCACGCCGCAGAGGCTGCAACATGCAGACCTCGAAGAACGTCGCGGTCCGATATCTCTCTGTCGTCAAAATCGAGTTCAACAGAGCCAAAGCTGCCTCGGATAGATGATGACCGTCTGGGAATGTTTGGCCGAGCCGTCAACTTTGCTGGAACGCCTCGACTGTTTGGACAGCAAATTCCAATGTGATAGGGGTCATATTGGAGAAACGACGCTCTTTTACTGCGGCTAGATCGAGCTGGCCGCGGAGGACGCTGGCGTGCTGCGTCGACTTGCGCTCCTCGCCTTCGCAGGCCGTCCGCCTGGCCGTCAGGTTGTGTTTCAACTGGTTTCCCGAATTTGGATTGAGAAGACCCCGCCAACATGTTTGATTGCGTCCCAGTCGGCAGCGAGCGGCCGGCATGACGTGACTTGTTGACATCGTTCCCTACATGTAGCCTGGTGTGATCCGCATCTGCTACGGGACCCTCTGCGATTTCATCAAATGCGTCTCCGCAATGTCGATTCCGAGGTGCGGCATTAGCAGGTTCATGACGACCTTTAAGTTTTGGCAGTGCCATGGAATGTCGACGTCCGGTGGTGATGAAGTTTGGTCTGTCCCATTGATATGTCATGTCCTCCACAGGTACTCCAATTCCCGCCTCTTGTGTGCTTGGATTTTGGTGAGGACTGAGAGAGAATGAGTTCACACACTTTGGTACATTGGCCTTGGGCGCCTGCATCTTGGTGGGTTCAACCTGCCCAAAACCTTTGAGGGGCCTTTTCTGAAGCATCTTGGGTTTGGCCGAGGGGACCCTGAAATGTGCCCAATCAGGGTCCGATGACACATCATCTTTTGCCGGAAAGCAAGGGAGACAACGACGTGCTGGCCACTTCTTCAATGAGCGACGGTTATTCTTGCGAGGCGGGATCTCATCAATAAGCGCGTATCTAAACTCATCCATGTCCTGTGTTTGGGTAAAGGATATTTCTGTGCCAGTACTTTGCGATGGACCGGAGTCATCATACCCATCCAGTTGTGCAGGCTTGTCGCGGCCGCGTCGCCGTTGACGTAAAGTATGAGGTTGTAGACCTGGCTGTAGCTGATTCAAATAACGAGGTACACCTTGGCCCTGTTCCCTGGACGTTACCGCAAGCCCTGCGGCCCGGAGCTGGGGACGATAAGGGAGGAAATCCGAGATTGTATGAAGCGTTGCGGCATCCACCGACGGGGTTGGAGTGGACTCGACAAGCTTCCCTTTGGCCCAAGTCTGACTTGCGTACGTCTCGAGGTCTCTGGTGAACCGGTTCAAGGCGTCATGTTGGCTGGACGTTCGTGATGCATTGTCATTGTGCGACGAATTCCTGCTTGAGTATTTGGAGACCAGGCGAAGCTGTTGAGCAATGCTCCGAGACACGGCCGCTACAAGGGCGGAATCAACAGACTGACGCTTCGAGGGGTGGGCCAAATCCGTGGCAGCGTCCTTCAAGCTATTGCGAATATTGGCCGGTCCGCGTTGGGAGGGAACAAGAAGTTTGCGCTGTGACAAGGCCAATGGAGGCTTTGGTGCGGTGCGCTTATTCGCCGGTTGCGTGGCAATGTGAGGACCATCTTTGTCAGGTCGTGCAGCTGTATTAGTAGTGGGTGGTTCGGGGAAAGAATCCAGGTCAAAAAGACACCTTGATTCGGGGAGAGGTCGTTGAGTGTCGGGTCTTGCACTTGACGGCATTTTTGCCCATGTTGGCGACCTTCTTGGTTTATTCCAACTGCCAGGGGAAGTCTTGTTGTCAAGATCTCGCCGATGCTTCCTTGGGGAAGCCGAGCCGTGATGCCCGGGATTCTCTGGCGGGCAGGACCGGAAACGCTTCGAAAGGGATGATTTGCGGAGGGAGCAGCGAGGCCGACCAGGGCGTCTTGAGAGGAAAACGGCCCTGGAGCGTGGCTGATCTGTATCAAATGTGCTGTGTAATGAACTGCTTGCCTCGGGGATAGACGATAGAGGAGCCATTTCATCAAGAGGGGACAATGGCGAAAACAAACCGTTTCCAACCAAGGCTATCCAAAAAAAAGAAAGCAAAAAGTAGACCAAGTAGCGGTGGTGCCGGGATAGTGCGGTGAACGAGATGTACTGCTCAATAACTACCTACTAAGGCATGGTGAGGATGTCTCGTCCACGGGGGCGGCCTTGGTGAAAGCTAGAGCGTGTACGTGAAGGCGGCCGACCTGGAGAGGAGGGGGAAAAGTAAACAGGAGTCCAGGCGGCAGACAGAGCACATGCTTGAGAAAGAGGTAGGTTGAGGGATTCGGTGGCCCACGACACGATGCCAGCGAGGGAAAGCGCCGACGCACGCCTGGTCTGGTTTCACCTGACATCTTTTATGCCGGGGTTGGAATAGACCTCTAGTTGCCGACGGCCTTTGCGAAGCAGAAATTCAATCGCGGCAAAATCGCGTTTGTCTATTTTCAAATTTCGGGCAAATTCGGTCCTGGCAAAATGCTCAAAGTGCGGTCGGGTGTCCTTGCACATGTCAGCTGGAGCTTGGAGCTTGGAGCTTGGAGCGCGACGGGCAAACACCTACTGCTGGCTTTTTGCGGCTCTCGCGCAAGCAATTGCGGTACAGAGCCAAGACCTCCTTCTGAAGACCCGAAAGGCGCATTTTCGCGACGTTTGGAGGCTGGCCGAGATGTGCTCATGTGGGAAGAGCTGCAGTTGTCCAAGAGAAGTCAGTTTCATCCTTGAAGCCGAGCTGCATGAAGGAGAGGACCAAGTGGGCCTGGCCAATGGGGAGATGGCAATTGCCCCACCACGTACCTTCACCCACTGCAGGGACTGCACCACAATTTCCCACGAATCCCGTCGAGTTCAAATGCTTCTTGACTTGTGCCTAGAAACATTTAAGAAGCAAGATGAATAAGGACAGAGGGCACGAAAGTCCCCTTTTCCTTTTTAAACATCCCGCTTCGTAGTTGTCATTCAAAAAAGTGGTTTGGTTCACTTTTTCCATTGAGCGGAATCCCTGTCGTTGGGGCAGGAGCAATCATCATTAATAACCCGCCCATTTTGTCCGGCTAAATCCCGCCCCGAGCACACCTCATTTACCTTGATTTACCTGGCGACTTCGATACGCTTCAGCGGCTTCATCATCTTGAGCCCTATCCTGCATCGAGATTCGCAAAATGCCTGCCTTTTCGGTGAGTTTACAACCTTAAGCTCGTTCGAATTGCCTGTCCTGGCGTTGCTCACCGGCACGTCATAGCGTCTGGTTCGCTTCCTCGCCAGGGATGGCCACACTTACTATGGCGATGCCATCCTCCCCAAAGGCATCACGGATCTTGCAAAAACACAAAGAGCTCGCGTGATTACCGGCGACATCTTTGGGCAGCACCAAGTCACGGACCAGGTGGCTGACGTTCGTCTCCTGCTACCGCCGTTGGATCCATCCCTCGTCAGGACTGTGCGATGTCTGGGCCTGAACTATGCCGACCATGCCAAGGAGACCAACATGCCTCAACCTCAATACCCAGTCCTGTTCTACAAGCCTGCCACGGCACTTGCCGGCCCGTCTGACCCTATCCCTGTCCCGCGCATGGCCCAGGAAGGCACCGGCCTTGATTACGAGTGCGAGCTGGTCGTGGTAATCGGAAAGAGGGCGACTGATGTTTCGGAATCAGAGGCCCTCGACCATGTTCTTGGCTATGCTGTTGGCAATGATGTATCGCACCGAGATTGGCAGATCAAGCGAGGAGGAACTCAGTGGTCGCACGGCAAAGGGTTTGACGGCTGGGCGCCTTACGGCCCCGGCATTGTCACTACCAACGTCATCAAGGACCCTCACCAGCTCAAGATATGGACCAAGGTTAACGGCCAGCTTCGTCAGGTTTGTACATTCAGCCGAGAGGGCGATGGAAGATGCGCTGACTATTGTGTTAGAATGGCACAACGGCGGATTTAATTTTTGGAGTAAAGAAGACTGTCTCCTTGCTGAGCCGTGGCGTGACCCTTATGCCTGGGGATGTCATCTTTACGGGAACGTACGTAGTTTTCTCTCCCCTGACCATGTAGCTGAAACTTTGACCTGACTTGAAGCAGGCCGGCTGGCGTCGGTATGGGGCGCAATCCCCAGATCTGGCTTAAAGATGGCGATGTTGTGGAAGTTGGCCTGGAGCATGTTGGAACCTGGTGAGTCAATTCCAGAGATGAACGGCAAGCTGATGAACTAACGCAATGCATCTAGCACGAACACGGTGGAGTTTGCAAGGCTCGAGGCAAGGCTCTAGCCGACAGGGAGTCGACGGAATTGCACTCTCGCCAGACACTATTTTATTGATTGGATATGGTTAACTTGAGCTGAAAATCCCTCACAATATATGGACGTGCAATCATGTGAACATTTCGATTCGTCAATATGTAGTGCTTCATCCACAGGCCTTGTAACACGTGGAACCAGTCCAAGTTTTCTTCGAGGCCTGCCGAAATTGTCCCCGGCATTACTGTGCGCTGATGTGTTTTTGCCCAACTAGCAGCAGTGGTGATATATACTGATGCACCTGTATCAAGGTTGTTCCAAACACCAACTGCCGCCTTATTCCCAGGATGGTAGCAAGGCACTTTAACCAAACCAAAAGGCTTGGACGCCAAACTCGCCCAATTCATGTTGGAGCTGCCGTATCTGTGATGAAAAAAGCCCATTCACTAATAAACAATTTTATCGCAGCCTTAGACACGGTAAGAAAAGAGCCAGACTGCCAAATATATCCAACACTTGAACGAGATGCCTCTCCAACTCGGGCAGCTGACTTTACCTCATCCCCGCCATGCAACTGTCCGATGGCACTCTGTTCAGCCTCAAGGGTGCGCCTGACTTGTTCTGAGCTTGAGTCGACATGAGAAATATTGGTGCTCTCGCTTTCTCACCAGACGCCATCAAAGCAAGCATCAGGGATACACTACGCTTCCACTTCCACTCGCTTAACCGCGGCATGGTCAAGGTGACTTCAGCAACCTATATGCCCCTGCCAAGGCCAGAGGCTTCTTCTACAAGTTTTCAGTGTCTTCTGGAGAAGCCGTAAGTCATGGCCATGCCACATCTTGTACAATGTTCGAAAATAAACAAACATTAGACTGAATTGTTCCAAGTTGGAGCTGATACCATACCCCATCTTCTTCCACTATACTTGAATAGTTTTTGAGCATTATAAGAATGGCATGTCCGGGTAGTCCGTCCTTGATGGCAGCCCAGTCTGTGAGCATGGAAAGCCACCCCGTGGATGGATTTGGAGGCACACCAGTCTCGTCTGGCACTGCAGCCAGCCCCAGTCCTACCAAACTCGCGGCAGCGGCGCAGCAGCAGATGTGAGAGTTCCGGCTGGGGATGCCGGTGCCTTGGCGTTTACTATCGACCCAGAGGAGAATAATCGCGGCATTGGAAGCAATGAACAGTCAGCTTGAATGTTAACTAGGATGAATTACCAATGTGACGAGGATAGATGGAGGTCATTTACAACAGCCGATTTGAGATTTGTCATGAATAATCCCAGTGCCAGGAACAATACTAAAGCCAGAACTCCTACCAACAGGATACAAGTGGTCGTATACAAGGTGCGCCACGGGAACTTCAGGCCAGACTATGAGCAATCTTCCAAGATGAGCTGAGCAGCCTTTTGCGCAACGGCATATAAAGTCGACATGGTGTGAGATGTAATTTGGAACGGCAAGATGCCGGCATCGACAACCCGAAGGTTTTCAGTTCCGTAGACTCTGTGACTGTTTAGCCCCATGCTCCGTGCATATCCAGTGTCGTTTTGACTTGCCGCAGCCTCGAGTCTACAACGCCGCCCAACTGCCTGGGCATCATGGCCGTGGTGCCGATCCAGTGGCTGGCTCCGCCGCTCGCCTTTTTGAACCAGTCGAGGTATTCGGCGTCGGTTCCATTGGGACCAATCTTGGGGTCATAATATGCGTCCGCAATCACCTGTGCAAAAGGTTTGCTGGTCCAAAGGGCGCGCGAGATGCGCGCGAGCGCGATTGCTACCTGCTGGTCAAAGGCATCTGTGAGAAAACGGGGCATAATCACGGGGAACTCGAAAGGGTCGGCGGTTTTGACATGTACGTGGCCCCTGGACAGAGGCATGAGGGGCCAAAACGGCGCGGTGAATACGGTTGGGTACGTTTCGGCAATGAATTCTGCGACTGGCACTGCGGCAGTTTAGTACACGGCACATTGCGAGAGTCAAGGTATACTTGCGTCGTGAATTCACCACCAGATCCATGGTCACGTTGAGAATCTTCTCTGCGCCTTGAATATTCACAGCGGCCCCTGCCGCGACGAGCGCATTGGCCCGATACGTCAGGTGTTCGGCAGAAGTCAGAGCCGCGGCAATGGAAGAAGCGTCTAAGAGATTGATTTAGTACCCTGGCGGTGGCAAGGCATTTGGAATTTCTAACTTGGTGCCCAGATTTCATCAATATTGACCAAGGAGATCTCGGGTCCGAATATGTTGCCGCCGTCCATGATGGAGGTGTCATTCTGATACGACTTGGATATGAGGGCTGATGTTGCAGCGCCAGGCTGGTCCTGAGAAGATTCTTAGTCTGGACTAAAGGCTGTTTAGAGGCATCGCACGCACGTTGAGATTAACACCGACACCGGGCAAATCGACAAGCTGTGAGATGTTGGCCGCGGTCAAGACGCTCGCCTTGCCGACTCCGGAGCGCTCCAGTATGGGCGACGTGGCCAGCGTGCCGGCGGCGAGAATGACGGATCGGCTTGCTCTGGCAGTATACATTTGTCCTTTACCTTTGGCTGTTGTGGATGCAAAGCTGACTCCTCTCGCCGCCAGGCGGCCGTCAAAGATGACCTTGGCAACGGTATGATTGGCGAGGACCGTCAACGTTGGCCTTTGCTGATCCGGCGCCCAGAGCAAGGCGTCTGCAGCGGAGCATCGCATGTTTTTGCCCGTCCTTGAGTCGTACCAAATCGTCCAGGAAGTCGACGCCGAAACGACAGAGGTGCGGTTCGACAGGTCGTTGCCGATTGTGAGACCCTGAAAGACAAGGGGCAAGGCGTCCTTGTACATTTGCACGGCTCTTGGGATCCGCATCGGGGTCTGAGAAGAAGTCAAACAAGATGCTCTGGGGGGTGCCATGATTCAAGACTCACGGGAAACGACGTGTTGACTTGTCCGTCATGGCCGTGCACTTCTGGGTCGTGGCCGGCTCCTTGGGAGATCTGGGCGTCTGTTGGCGGGATGTTTCTCTCGATTGCCCTCATGTACTTTGATGCCGTGAGCTCTGGCCTTGACAATTTTCACAGGGACAGGATCCGGTTTCCTTACTGGCTCGAGCCCTTCCCAGTTCCAACCTGGGTTACCCAGGGTTTCCAGTTTATCCACCTCTGCCTTGGTAGGTCTGTACCAAACCATTCCGTTTACTGTGACGCTTAGTTGCACGTCGTGGCTCATGCTGCTGACAAGTCACGACTCACTCGAAGTAGACCCGCCAATACAGGCGCCGGCGTCGATGGTGGAGTTCAATTTGTTTCCCTCGTCGTCATAAATGGGATAGTTCCAGTTGCAGTAGGTAGGCGGATACACCCGTTCGTCTGCATCCCGGACGGCAGGGTTCCATGAAGCGTCCGGACCGGCTTCAATGATGAGCACGGAATGGCCTTTTCCGCTAAGCTGCCCTCGGGCTCGTTAGCAACATGACTGACTAGTCTTTCCGAGGCGAGTGAATTGCACCTTGTTTCCCACCGTAATACCAGAAAGACCGGCACCGACAATGATAAAGTCGAATGTCTTGTCGGCAGCCAACGCCGGATTATCCGAGACGACTGTTGCTCCTGCGACCGCAGCCAAGGCCACGATGGCGAGCTGGAGCATTTGGAGCACCATTTGAGCAGAGTGACAGTGGCTTGACGAGTGATTGCAAAGGGGAAAAATCACGACCGACATTGATAGACATGCAGCCAGGCCCGTCATGCACAATGCCGAAAGCGTCTGTTTTTTGTGGGTCGTGCATGCACAAGGTATCGTCAGATTTGTGCACGGTTATGCTTGCCATCGCCGACATGTAATCATCATTAAGGCGGCATTTGCCTACTTTGACCATTGTCGCGGTTGAAATTCGTTGGCTTCTCCAGGAAAAGTGCAAGTCAAACCGCCAAATTACAGTCATGGGCTACATGTTCAGCCGTACAATTTTTCATGAACAGCTCTCACACATGTTCCTCTTTGTTAGACCCATTCACCGAAAGACTTGTGCTCTAGACAATGCACCTAGCACAAAGTCTGCTCTGGTTATCAAGAGCAGCCTTTTGACACCGACACATGGTGGACAAAACTTGCTACAATGCTGGAAGCGCTTGCAGCTTGAAACCGCCAGCTCGGCCAAGTATCGAAAAATCGCCACAGGGGAAGAGCACGATGAAGCCATTCGTTGCATTGGCATGGATTTTCCATGTTTCACGCAACAAAATGCCCCATTTCTCGGCGCTTGCAAACATGTCCTCCGGGCTGGGGCACCTGTTCCCTCCATGGTCAACGTTAGTTCATGACATGTTGGCAAAGGTCGGTCTAGAACAAGGGGAAAGAATGCCAGCCTTTGTCTTTGACCTCGCAATCTTTAGCCACGAGCAACAAGTTGTGGAGCATTGTTGGTATCGCTTTGCCTCAATGCCGAGGAATTCGCACTTCTCAAAGAGACAGGGAAAGAAACTTTGGATGCTCCAATGTCGTCTCTGGGAAACGAGGTGCTGCCAATGGCCCTGCAATTTCAGCCAAGTCATGGGTCCAACTGGGCTTTCGAGGTTTCAAGCGACCAAGGTTCAACAACCTAGCAGCACGAGTTTTCATTGTCAATACATTACAGAACATGATGACGGCGCTAGAACGGGGATTTGACTGGGCAGCAACATTTGATGCCTTTTCCTTCAACTTGGTTACTGATATAGAGCAGAGGCGCCTCGATTCCATAGCCAAGGACCTGAGCCCAAGACTGAACTGACTTGGAATTTTGCAACATTTGATTTCCATCCATTTTCTTGACATATTCAACGTGCTCTCAAAAGTTTAACCCTACTCAATGCACCTCAACGCACCGTCCGCTAGACCCCAAGCTACGAAACGGCAACAGCCAGCGGGTCGTGGGTAAGGACTTTTCACTCACGAGCTATTGACGAATTTAAACTAACTAGCTGCTACAGCCTACCGCAAGACCAGACTAGGTCTAATTGGGAGGTTCAACATCCAGATGTACTTCGACCCGGCTCCGGGTTGGCTGCAACACCTGACCCGTGAGTACTCCGTTCCTGCGAGTGGATTCTGTTCAAAACTTGGAAGCTGACCTCATTAGTTCGATTGGAGAGTTGATGGAATGGACCGGTGCAAAGCATTCGTAAGTCGCCCATCATACACAAGGTAAGCAAATAGCCGTTCACAGGTGCTAATCAACCTCCAGGGAAACGAACCCAGAAACTGCACGAAAGAAGGCCCCCTCGCAGGACACTACCAGCGGTCCGGAGTAAGCCGCTTTTCTCACGACTGTTGGAATTTTCAATATACATTTACTCACCGTCTTATAGAAAACCAACTCACCATGGCAATACGGCGTCCCAGAAGCCAGGAACTAAACAAAAGAGAGCTTCTTTAGAAGACGACATTGTTCATGTGGAGTAAGCCTCATTTTCTCACCACTCTTCTGGTATTATCTACATATGCTCACCGTCTCCTAGACTACCAGGTTACTATGGCACTATGGAGTTCGACCCGCCAAGCGACAGCACGTACGACTACATTCTCTTCCTTGTGTACAACTTCCGGGGCACGTATATCAAGAACTGACCAATTAATAGGAAACCTTTGTCGGATACATTGTCGAGCTTGCAGAATTTGTCGCCAAGCGGGTAAGTTACTTCCACTATAGCAGACTTGGATAATTGCCATTTGCTGATCAAATATCAGGGGAGGCGATCGAGTAACTAGAAAGCCGACATTGGGAATCAATACTATGATTGCTCAAAATCCCACGGTTGAGCAACGCGGAGTCGGTTCACAAGCACTTGCGGAGTATATGAAGAATGCCGAGACGGTTAGCCCCCTCACTCCAAACAGCCCAAGTCATTCACCTAGGGCCGTTAGCCCAACTGGCCCGAAAGACCCTCAGAGATGCCGTTGGCCTAATTAGCCCGCGCAGCAAAGTGAGCATTTGGGGGCTCTGCACTTATTCGAACTGTTAGGTGGTGGGAGGCGAAAAAGAGTGCAAGCACGAGGATAAGGCAACGGATGTACTGCTCTTCTATATTATCACGGGGGGGATGAAAAGCCTAGTTAGATATTGGTTTGCTGGCAAACTGCCTTCTACTGGGAAAGGCTTTCGTTGACTAGTCGAGTAACACGTATCACAATTTGATTGAAGACATCGACCAACTAGGCAAATGGTTTCTCATATGATGAGTATGAATGATGAAAATGTCGCCCTGAAAACTGACCATGGCCAAGGTTTGTCAGTGTTGTCTTGACCTGGTCGTTTCTGTGTAAAAAAACACGATGAGAGGCAGTTAAGCACCGTTTAATCGACAAATTCTGTAAAGAGCATCACTGTTGTCGTTTGGAAAAGTCTCATATCAAGTGCGAAATGCCACGCGCAGTCCCACAATCGTCAGCCAGAAGCTTCGTCCCTGAGCTTCTTTCTTTGTCTGCCTTGAAATCTGCTTGGCATCCCTTGCTTAAATGACAGCTTGATCGTCATCTCTAGAGGCGTGGGGCTCCGTCTTGAAACAGACGGCAAGAATCAAAGACGCTCTTCAAAGGCTGCAGGGTGGTGTCGGCTTTCTGCGAGGGACTGCCAGGGTGATTGCACTCTTTTACAATTTCCGAATGCTTGGTTCAACGTGTCTCAGTCCAGTTGTCACAACAGCAATTATCTGCAGTAAAAAGAGACAAAGTAACATGACCCTTTGTGTTTGACCTCGGCGCCTTTGACCATGACGCCATGTACCACCAAGGCTTTGTGGCGCCTGATTGTTGTGATGCGTCTATAGCGCCGTGCCCAAAGACGGGGACGCTGCTCCCAAGGAACGGGAAATGGACACGAAGTCCTAGTGCATCTACAGCGTGTGTGAAAGGCTGCGCTGCTCATTGTGCTGCAGCCCGTTGAAAATGCGACATGTTCCAAGTGCTTGGCGCAATGAGATTCAACAATCCAGGTCGCACAGCCCATGTCGACAGCATTCTTGGCTTCTGTCTCTTTTATCTGACCAGGATACATAAGCTCTTGCCCGCCTCCATTTGAAGGCCAGAGTTTGGTAGACAGACAAGACTGACAAACTGCAACATATCGCAACCAAGACTCGAGCACCCATCAACTTGTCTCTTGACAAGAGGAATCCACCTTTGCCTAATTTACATACAATCCCCCCGCGACATTTAAACCGGCACCATGGGCTGTGGTCCTTCCTCCCTTGCGGCCCCAAAACCCGCACAGCAGACAACCTCACTCACCCGTCACAGACCTCCCAGCAGAGCAGGACCGGGGTCCAGGAAGAGAACCAAGTAAGCCCTGTGCCAAGTTTCGATTCATGCCTGCTTGAGAAACGCGTAAATATTAACTAGTTCCTAGTTCGGGGCGGTCCACCAGATCAGCACAATCGAACGGATCCAAACGACCGTAAACTTGGTCCTAAATTCTCCAGTGTGTCAATATTCACTGGTTACGAGGCCAGCATTGGAGTTGGTTGGCCTGCTTCTGCACCTTTCGACGGCGTCAGCTCGCTGAACTGGCTAAAGATTTGCATCGACGGCGAAAGATGTAGCGGGAAAGACTACATGCACCTACAGACACAAGCTTCAAGGATCAAATAACGACCATGGCGTCTTTTGAGCCGCCCAGTACCGGAAATCTTTAATAATCTAGCCAGAATACGGGTTTGCGGGCAAACCGGGTTCTGGTGGGCCTCTTTCGTTGATTAGCAAAATGCCGTGCCATACGCATTCATTCAATACACCATGCAATATTGATCAAACGCGAGTTCCCAAGAGGAAACATGTAGACGAGGCTACTTAATATGCCACTGTATCAATGTGAGAGTAGACCCATGCCGACCAGCACCGGGCCGTTTATATCCATTGGCTAGTCTCTTGTCCTCGTCATTCGATCACGCATACTGAAAAGTAAACAGAGTTTCAGCAAAGTTCAGCATCCCACAAAAAGCATGCGTTTTAATCAAGAGCCATTCCTGGAAGCTGCAGCTCGACATGCCGCCTTGTGCTCCTTGAAATGAGCAACCTGGCAGGCTCGCCCGCAATACGTGACCGATTTGCACCTCCCGCACACCATCAACCGCCCAGAAGTCTTGGAGCAGTTTGCGCACCGCTCCGCCGCCGATTGCGAACTGTCACCGTTCCCATTTGCCACCACTGCTAGCATGTCCTCGGCCCTCTTTCTCGCCAATCTCAGCACCCGCTGCTCGCCCAGGCTAACGTGCGCCGCCGCCCATGCGTTCCCCCCCAAAGGATAGACGTTTTCCACGAGCTGCTTTTCCAGCATTTCCAGTTGTGTTCCGAAACTATCCAGCAGCCCGCCTATCGATTCTACCAAAAACTGCAGGACTTGCACTTCGTTGGAGTCGCTGATTTTGGCATTTGCGGCATTGGTCTGCTGAAGTGCCAAGATGGCCGCGTCTGATTCGTCTAATCGCTGAATACGGAGGTACTGAAGGACGTGTTTCGGTAGTGGATCAGTGAGAGTGAGGGTGATGGTAGAGGTTGAGTCAAGTCCGGCCGAATCCCAGAGCTTCTGCTTCTGCTCAAAGAATGGCGCCATGGGGTGCGTTGAAAGAACGAGATCATAGCTGTCATTAGGGTTACCGGGTATGACAAAGCCATAGAGACGAAGAAGGCGGTTATTTGGAATACGCCCATAATTAATAAAAACCTAAAGGAACGCCTCCCGGTCAGCGCGTGGGTTGTGCCAACAAAACAAAAGGCCAGCATACCTGGTCACCGGCTTCGTAGTCTTTTCCCGCAAGGATAGATAGATTCCCAGACGAGGCATCGTAGGCATGGCACTGCTTGACCTCGCACGAGTGGTTCAACATATCCGCAAAGGGCGCCAAAAGTCGCAACGACTTTCCGTCAGGCAGCACAAAGTCCATGGCACGACTCCATACGGTGCAAAGAGCCCACTTGTACTAAAAGTGGAGGATGGTTAGTAACTAATGTAGTGTCCGCGACATGTCTATACCTACATCTTCAATGGTGAATTCGTCCAGCGGAAGCAGGTCAGGGTGCTGCATAAGCACTTGCAGGACTAGCTTCTTATGGTCGTCCTCGATGCATTGCTCTAGCTGCTTTGTGATGGTATACAGTGAGGTCCCGGCGCAAACTTCCAGCTCGTCCTTGGTAAAGAAGATGGTTGAAGAGTAGCTTGCAGGGAGTGCCGCCACGTGGTTTCGCGGGCCATGGTAACCCGACTTGCGTGATCGGACAAAGAGGATATAAATAACTAGAGTGTCTTCCACAGATAGGGGCGGGCTGATGGAGCGAAGAACCGGCCCCAGAATCGAATCAGCGTACGCATGTTCGACTGTCCAGAGAAGGGCGCCGGGAATGGTGAGAATATTTTCTCCCTGCTTGAAACGCTTCAGCGTACTGACACCGCGCCCTGTGACGGAAAAGTCAGCCAGCTCGAGGTGGTCCAAGCCCACCGCTCCGGATTCTTTGAGCCAGCTCTCCATGGAATCGGATCTGAGACGGGGAGGAAGCTGCCCAATTTGTAGTGACGAGGTCTCAGACTGTTGGACTTTTCGTGGTGGGGCAATTTGAGCATTAGGACTTGGCTTGGATTACATAACCATATTTCTCTTGGCAGTGGGCGCCAAGCTGCTCTGTGCGGGGCCATGCGGGGAGGCCCGCGCCTCACGCAGCGCCAAGACCTCAAAGAAAAACATAAAGTCAACGCCAATCGAACCTTGATTCAACAGTCTTCTCTTATTATGGGCTCTTGCTAGCATATGGAGGCCTGTATATTCGCATCAAGCGATAATAGCACACTTGGCGGATTAAATGAACAACCCTATACCTTCGAAATGCCTCTCCGTCATGGCTTTAAATGCGGCGCAAAATGCAGGGTGGATTTAGACCTTTGTGGTGTGTGACTCACATTCTTATCGGCCCTGCAATTCCTCAGCCTTGTGCCTTCTTGACGAATGAACGAGTGTATCCAATCGCAGCCTGTTCTCTTCCACTTCTTTTCAGGTCCATCCCATGTCCAGGATTACTACCACCCTAGCCAGCGTCTTTCCGCTACCAACGCATACAACAATGCTATTTCTCTCCCGCGAATAGTCTCCAATTTTGGTGTTCATCCGTCCGCTGACCATTGCGGTCGTCATCCCAAAGACTGCGCTCCAAAAGAGCCTCAAGATTGTGAAAGTGAACGCCCTGAAATGAACTCCAGCCAGACGGCTTCACTGACTGCACGCCTAAAACCGGCCGTGGGCCCGCAGAGAAAGGGCGAACCAGATCCATGGCTAGTGTCACGCGATTGAAGTCGAATGGATTTTCTACCTTGACGCCTGATCCCGGCACTAGATCGATTCGTTGACCCTTGGGCATCCTCCCTGGCCACCACTCATGAACCGAAAGCGCTGGGCTGAATTCGACCACATACTGGTCCCCCTGGATGTCAACAATGCGAGCAGGGAAGTAGAGCTGCGATTTCTGGGTGATGTGGTAATGGAGTCGGAAGTCGGGATACATGACGGGTGCCTCGATAGAGTCGCCGATGTGAAAGCACCGATAAGGTCGGACGTCGTATCTTTTCATGTTTCTTCGCCACGGTCGCCACACCCGCCGCTCGCCCTTGCCGAGTTGTGTCAACTGTTCTTCGGAGAAGGAGAAGATACCACCATCTTCCTCATCCCCTTTGCTATTCTCGTCATCTTCTGTATTACTGGTCGAGACTTGATTGGGTGAACTGTCCCAGTCGATATACTCTATCTCGTCGCCGTCCACCAATGTGACTTTCGAATCGTACCAAAAGCCGTCGTACTCAACCTGGCCAAATCGCAGAATGAGCATCGATAGAAGTACTGCTGGGTGTCCCGACAGAAATAATACATACCTGAATTTTCTCACCAACTTTTGGCGCAACGGTGAACACCTTGGACGGCCCCAGAAGCGTGCAGTCAAACTCTGGTATGATGGAACTTGAGGAGGACTTGTCGTCGCGTAACATTTTGTCGAAGGAATTCTTAAGTGGCCACGTCGAGAACACAATAGCATTTGCACCCACACCGGCCGTAACGACGTACTCCCCCCCGTAGCATGCCTTGAACTCAGTGATGTGAAGGTCGCAGCTCCAGGCATGTCCGCCCGATTCCAAGTCATGCCGGATAGACAATGCGGCGCCGATGGAAATACCCCCGATGGGACGAACTTGCTTCGATAGGCTCTTAAGCTCGATTTGGCCGGTCTGGAGGTAACGAACATGAACCTTGACATCTTGAGTGGCACTGTTGAAATACGAGAAGAGGGCATCACTGCTTGATTCCATGACCTCTTGTTCAGACACAATTCCAAGCTCCTCGGGTGTCGGAATGGCCACGATTTGGGCAGAGGTCCAGCCGACATGATCAGAAGGGGACTCAATCACCGCCGGAAAGGGAAGATCCGCAGAGGCCCTTTCACATTCGACAAGAGTACCATAGCCTGCGCCCTGGAGGGCCAATCTTCTGAGAGTGTCAGATAAGGAGGAGTCTTCCAGGAGACTGAAATAGTCCTGGGGCTTAACGTAGCCCTTGTGCAGCGGATCGAGAGCAGACCGAAGAGCCGGGAGCCACAGTGGCCGGATAGTGGAAAGACGACGCGTGCCGCTTTGATCGATGCTGTAGCGAGATCCCTTCTCGCGAACAAGGTCCGCGCTTCCGGTTACAAACATGCCAGTTGGAATCTTTTTGAGAACAAACGACGTTTCTACCTCGTGAACAAATCGTGCCCAGGAAACGTACACGGTCTATCAAAGGGCGAAATGTCAGTATAGATGCGGTCATGTCAGAAATCATGTCGGCGTGGCATTGAAATAGCCCAGGCCGGTGAGCGGTCTCCTTACCTCATAGCGAAGAGCCGAGGCGTCAAGCTCGTCTTTCTGGAATCGTTCCTTCCAAAACGATGCCCCTTCTGGGTTCTGCGCCTGATAGTCTTGAACAGCGGACGCGTCGGGAAATAAAATAGCCTCCTGGAGTCGTTGGCGAAGCCGTTTGCATTCGTTTATGAGGCCTCCCACCATCTGGTCGATGCTAGCAGAACCCGTGCTCAGGTCCAAATGAAGCAGGTTTTGGTACATGTTTGATTGCGCCTCGGGGGCGGTTTTGACAATTTCCTTCCCATTCGTCTGTCCCTGTTGCGCGGCCAATTTTTGAAGGATGACAGCAGACACTGCGGTATATGCCCTGTGAAGTTGGTCGGCCTTGCGCTGAATTTCAGCGAGAAGCCCATGAATCTGGGAGAAAACCAGTAATCGCTTTCCAAATCTCTTGCCATGCGGCCCTGTCTTGGCCTTGGTCGCCGCTCCAGCAGCAAGGTCGATGTCCAGGGCCTTTGCGCATTTTGTGCACAGTTTTGCAATGTTTTCCAGGACACGTGGGATAATTATGAACTCTGGCATGAGAGGGATGTCCTTGTTCGCGGGGTCTTGAAACATGGCCACAAAGAGTTTAAGCTCGGCGTCGAGCAGTTCAAGATCTTCCACAGCTCGGGGGATTGAGTCGATCCGGGTTTTGATTTCTGACCCCAACTTGATGATGACGTTCAGGGTGGAAAGGATGTCTACGGTAGACATGGTGACTGTATGCCCCAGGCGGTTGTTTTTTGGGGTCCTATGGCGTGTTTCTGCTGGCGCAACTCCCTCTTGACCTTGACTCTGGCTCCAATCCAGCTATAGGCTCTGACATGTAAGGCTGAGGAGGACTTGATCTGTGGCGTGGATGGCTTGAGCGATTCACGAAGTGCGGGTTTATTCAGGACGTGATGTCTCGGGTGAACCCCCTCCAAGGTCAACTGGTACTCTCCCAAGGCAGGCAATTGATTGGGCGGGGAAGAGGCCGAGTCCCACAACCAGACGGTTTGAAGATTACGGCCCGTTCCCGTCCAGCCCACTAGTCCACTAGTCCAACCTGAATCTGCGGGGGCACGGTTCAGCCACTTGATACCTCGCAACAGGTCTGTGTTTCTTCGCTCTTCTCTCGGCTCTGGTACTGCTGTTACAATTTGTGGACTACCTAGGTAGTCATTGCTGCTGTTGTGTCTGGTACGACGAGCCAACGAGGAAGCTGCATGTCGAGGTATCGGCCGTTGAGAGTCTTGCTTGAAATGGTGCCGCTTGTACTCCGTAGTTATGAGACATACGCGCCAAACCACTATATGCAGATAGAGCCTAGTCTTCCATACCCCCTCCCCCCCTTTCCAGCAGGGCACGGCCCACGCGCCTCGGCTTGGGTGGTGACTGGGACCCCAAACTTTCCTGAGAATCTGGGCAAATTGGTCTGTTTGTGGGAGCGGCAGATGAGAAATTAAGTTGCATACGCCATCTTACGCCACAACGCTATTTCCCTAGATGCTCAGCTGCAACCTTCCAGGGGAGCCACAGGCAATATATCTCGTTATGCATCTCTATATATATGCGACAGTGTCATAACATTACCGGTACCTACGACTGTCCGGGTCGCATGCCGTCCGTGTAATGAATGCAGCAGTACCAGCGTAAACACGTTTGTAATCACGCCGCTTTCCCTAGCCGTGTGACTTGGATCCTGCTCGGAACCATCTTCACCCTCGGCCTCATCGACTTTTCTTTCACCCCCATGCTTGACCTGCACAACCCTGAGGTGGCGGCGCTGCGAATCCTAGCTGCCATTTTTAGACTCTGTCGTTGCGCCATACCGGCTCAAACACATTGGAGC
The DNA here is from genome assembly GCA_020975405.1 of Keithomyces neogunnii. Classification (NCBI taxonomy): domain Eukaryota; kingdom Fungi; phylum Ascomycota; class Sordariomycetes; order Hypocreales; family Clavicipitaceae; genus Keithomyces; species Keithomyces neogunnii. Next base: position 3,261,818 of record JAIOWQ010000002.1, on the reverse strand, counting down.
TTGCAAATGCAATTCTCTTCCTGCAGTTCAGCTTGCTTGTTATGACGTATATTGCACCTTCCCATTGCCCTGAGCGTTGGAGCCTCCAACACCTAGCAACGGATCACTAGGGGTTTACAGGGCAGGGGGCATGCTGAACGAGAACAATGGCAGAGACTACATGTATCCTCATACACATGCGGAACCGACTCGGTTTCGATTTGTGGCTCATCTTCTTTGGGTATTTTGCATTGGTTAGGCCCAACGCACACTAACCAACTGTATGCCCCCAAAGTCAATATCTATAGTTTCGAAGTCTCTTCTCAGTACAAATAGATCTTCCTCAGTCATTCAGATCAAGCAGTCAGAAAGGTTTCATCAAGATTATCGCCCTTATTACGCGAGGAATCTAACCTCTAAAGGGACGTTCTTCCGGGCATAGTAACCTTGCCTGCCACCTAACATAGTTATTAGCATAGCTAAAATGTGCGAGCTAGAGCAGAGGTAACCACGGTAGAGCTTAATTTAATCTAATGAAATAGATTAAACAAATAATCTAGCCTTTCTTTTAATTAATACTATAGTTTATCACGGACCGAACGAAGAAACAGAGATTGGCTCGGGTCTTGGGCCAGGGCGGCACCGCTAGGGAAGCCCTGCGGCAGGAATGGCAGCACAGAGGAACCCTGTGGCACCGACAGGCGCGGACGGAGCGTCCGAGGATAAAATAGCCTGGGATGCTGCCGACTTCGTCGGTATCCTAGGCGCAGGCAAAGCGGCGGTAGCCAGGCTATTTTAGATTTTTTACTAAATATAAAGTAGTATTATGTGTTTTTTCCCTCCGGGGGCCCTGCCGGGGGCTCCTGCCTGCGGCGCTGCCTACCTTCCGCAACATCACAACGCGCCTGCTAAAAGCATCACTAACTCGGTACGTACCTCAAATTCCTCCTCGTCCAATCGCCGATGAGTATTCGATTTCTGACCAATCGCCGATAAGTATTCTAAAAGTTGTTAGCCTCACTATTAGATTTATTTTAAATAAGCAAAGCGGGCAGCTACAGCCTTCGGAACTGCATCTTCACTTGCCTTCGTTCCGCATTTCACGCAAAACTCAGGCAAAGCGCCGCTTTGCCTGATTAACCAGCTGGGAAACCTGAAGCCTATGCACCGGCTTCACAAGGGCCTCACAGCATAAGTCCTCCATGCTGGTACAACTACGCACTAGATGCCTAGGGCTAAAAAAGTTTCTCTGTAGCTATAGAGACGCAGAGGAGGATTAATACCACGTTATCCTTGGCTACCTAAAGTATAGAGATATAAGGCTAATAGAGTAGCTAAGGGATAATAGGGAAATCTAGTAGGCCCTAAATAACCTTAGCTTAGCCCTAATAGTAACGCTATAGGTACTATTAATAGGCAGGATAGGACACTATAGCCTGGCTTAGAAACTAGCTATATAATGGGTAGGAAGAGCCGCCTTAGAGCTAACGCGGGTGTAGGATAAAGGACACGGGTAGGAGAGGTGAATAAGGAGGACCGAAGACGGGCAGGAGACGGGGCGCAAGCAGTGCGCTAACACGTAAAACTCTATCTAGCTTGCTAAGGGCAAGGCATACTGGCAATCGGCAAAACAACATATGGGTAGGGATTTGCCTTAGCGAGAGCAGGCCGCAGACGAATGAGAACCGAGGCGGGCGAGCTTTTATTCCCAGAGGGTTTCCTCACTTACTAGAAGAGAGGGTGTACTAGCAATATAGAGTCTTCGATTGCCCAGCACTCAAAGCTTGGCCACTCCTCTGGCGTCCCGACACGCAAAATGGCCTATTTATCTAGTGTAACTTGATAATAATAATATAGTTTATAGAATTAAGGCTATTATAGGCAGTCTTCTAATATGACGTCTATAAGTAGGAGATATCTCAGGCCCTCTAGCTCTAGGCTTATAATCTTGAACGGAATCAGAATATTAAAGACGATTAAATATCAAATACAGGCAACTCCTTTTATTTCTCCCTTGACTGCGTACAAGGCACGAACGAGGTTACTGTTGTAAACGTTTTAGTTCTTGCGAGACTAAAAAGACAGCAGGGAAGCTCCCTTTTGCACCAAACCCCCTGACGAAAGCAGAAGCAATTCCCTGACTCTGTTCCTCCACACAGCATCTGCATTGTCCAAACCAGAAGAGCATTGCTAACTCTATTCCTTCTTTGCAGTTTGGTCTTGTTTAAAGCTACGTTGCATATGGCAATGTTGGCCTGAGTATGGGATACCCGACAGTTGCTCCACAGCTGTGCGGCCTCTTCGTCATTGTGCCATGAGGATCTGTTGGCAACGTCGGTTCCTGCATATGCGCTCAGGGCGATTCTGTTCCAGACGAATGTGACTTGCCGAAGATGCCGAAGCCGAGGACCGTGAAGAATGGATCACCTGTTCATGGTCAGCGTCATCCTATGTGCTAGCATTTTGACTTTGGAAAGAGACGTGAGAGGAGGATTTAGAGGAAGCGAAGGGGGCAGGATCTTACAATGCATGGGGATATACCGTGTGGGGAAGACGCTTGCTTCTTTCTATTGTAAATAGCTGCAGGAGGCTTTGGAACAGGAGACAATTCCAACGTACTAGCTAATATCGACGACAACTACATACACACATTGATGAGCTACTTCTGTAACACAATACTGTCAACTCTGTGGGTTGTGCGCAGAATGGTAAGCGCTAAAAGTTGAATTGCCAAGCAGCGCTGATTATGACCAAATTTGCTCCGAATATCATAACACTTGACTCTAATTTCATCATGAATCTACCTGTAACAGGTAGACATGGGAATCACAAAACCACCAATGCCGTCCTTTGGATTGGTCTACGCGGTTTCTAAATGCCAAGACACTCAAGTTCCAACTCGATGATGGGCCCTTCTACTCCCTGTAAGCCCATGCAAAGTGTGAGATGATTAAATATACGCGGCGCATAGTTTATGTTCTCATGGTAACCAGACGTGTGTGTATTTAATTCTCTCACATTTTTCGCGGGCAAACAGACACTAAAGGGCTAAATAGTAAGCCGGTAAGCGCATACAAGTACACTGTTGGCAGTACCTGCAGCTTTGAGTAAGTCCACAGTTCCCAGCCGGGTCTCTGGCCGGTATGGTGAGACGGGTCGGGCATCTGCAGTGGCGATAGAGAAGCACATGGTGATGATGGGGCGGTCGAGCAAAGGCCTGAGACGGAGATGGACATGGTGCTGTTGAATGCGGGGACGCAGCCGATCTAGATGAGGGCGGGCAAGCAGATATGATGATAGGCGGGAATTGCGTCGAGGGATGGTTGTGCGGGGATGACCTATTCAAATTATTAGATGATGCACGTCAACTTGCTTCCAGGGCATGGTGTTTTCATCTTAGAGGTGCGCTAAATGGAAGACCGTGGTGACGAGAAAATAACTTAAAGCAAGCGACGTGGACGCCAACATACCGTCGCGCGGATACATGCAGTGGCACCCCGAACATGGTACCCGTGAGTTGAGGAAGATGTGCATGTGGAAAGTCGGTCGCGCATAGAGTAAGACCTGGAGCTTGGAAAGGGCCAATAAGATGATGGCGGGAATAAAAATGGCAACTGAATAGTAGCCTAGTAGAGAGGGTGCCATGCTTACCTGCAGCTTGTGGTTGTAGTAGGTGGCTTCTAGATCAACCCATGACAAGCTCGAACCAAAATAAGTAGAAGCATCGCCATTGATGACCCATGACAGGTTTTGTCGTGTCGAATGTTCACATTGCCGTTGATATTAGAAGCGAGAGGCTCAGAGGCAATGGCATGTCGAATCCCACTCTTGTACATTCTTGCTGCCGGTTGCGCGCCTTCTCCAGAGACGTGGCCCAAGGTCAGCGTCACGTAAACGGCGAGCGAGTTTCAGTGCTGGTTTCTAGGCTGCAGCTTTAGATTACTGCAGTGTGAGGAAACAGCACCACAGGACCTGCATGTTGAGACCAAAGGCGCCACCTCCAGCCTGCAAGAATACGCAACTTGAGGCGCAATGCTGTCATTGTTTACGTGCCAATTCCAAATCCAAAAGCAGGCAGGCATCTCTGACCGGGATACCAGACAAACACACGCAGCGCATCTGGCCACGACGGACCAATAGAGAACCGCTGCAGCCTCAACCATGTCATTCGTTTCCATGCACGGGGCCTTGACGCCACCGCAGATATAGCCTGGCCTAATATACCAAGATTGTGCTGGAGCGTATTTGATCATGGTGCAGTAGTTTTCCTGCGCCTCCTCCCCACCTGGAACTTGACTTTGACACGACGCATTCCTTTGCGGCATGCTCAAATGCGCACGTTTGAATCATGGGGAGTCTGAGAACCAATGCCGCCACTATTCTTTCGTCAAAATTGGGGCAGCACCGTGCACGACAAATTGAGGGCCACGTAGCCGGCGGGCTGCCGTTTAAAAGTCAATGGCGGTCCTTGTATTTGTGGCCCGCAGCCTCTTTTAGCCTGTCAGCGACGTCGCGCGCCATCTATAATCCGACAGGCGACTAGCGAAATAGGGCGCCAATAGCGCAAAACCGGCATAAATTACCGATGGACTACCCCAGAAAATAATCTTAATTGACCCTGCTACCCCAACATTCCCCGGATCCGTCTCGCTGGATTCGCGCTGTGATTGGCCGTCCCCGCGTCGTGCTGGAATCAATCGCCGCGGCGGGGCGGCTCAGCGACAGATGCATTTATACTGTTGCGCAGATCGCCCTAAACCGGTCCAAGCAAACGTCGACGGGGTCCCTCAAAAGGCAGAACACACCGTGACGCATCGCTCCGCTGGCCTTGGATACGCACAATGGAGGACAAGCAAGAGCAACAAGTCGGCTGGATGGAATGCGAGAGCCCATCGCCACAGCCAGAGAGCGATTCTCGACTGGCCAATGGCAAAACCACGTATGTCATCAAGAGGTAATCCGTGCACGCGCAATGAGATCCCAATCGCTTACACATGGTCCAGGCGCAAGATTGACCTGCGTCTCATGCCGCTCGTCGTCTTGCTGTACGCGCTCTCTCTCGTCGACCGCACCAACCTCGCCGGCGCCAGGATCTCGGGCATTGACGCCGCCGTTGGCCTCAACCTGGGCAACCGGTACTCGGTAGCGCGTGAGTAGATTGCGCCCTCGAGCCGAAGTCGCCTGCGTGGCAGCGCTAAGTTTTGATATCTAGTCAGCGTGTTTTACGTCGGCTACGTCTTCTTCGAGCTGCCCAGCAACATTGTGCTCAAAAAGATTGGCGCCCCCCTGTGGCTCAGCATCCTCGCCCTGCTCTTTGGCGTAAACACATTGGCCATTGGGTTTGCCAAGAACTACGCGACGCTGCTTGCACTGCGTATTCTGCTGGGAGTCACCGAGGCTGTGAGTTGGCAGCGTCCCCGTCACCATGGATCAAGGAGCTAACCGCGAGGCCAAAAAGGGCCTTTTCCCGGGCTGTCTGTACCTCATCGGCGCTTGGTACCCTCGGTACGAGGTTCAGAAGCGGTAAGAATGCATTCGCTCGCCGTGGGATCGGCAGAGCCCGGGACTGACAAGCTCCAGCATTTCCATCTTCTTCTCCAGCGCAACTTTCCTGTCCTCGTTTGCCAACATCCTGGCGTACGGTCTGACGCAAATTGCGGACCAGCCGGAAAAGAATGGCTGGCGCTGGATCTTCATCGTGCAGGGCGCCATTACCATTGGCATTGCCATTGTGACCTTCCTATTCCTTCCCGATTTCCCAGAGTCGAAACGCAACAAGTTTCTCTCGGCAGAGGAGAAGGAGGCACTCAGGGCTAGACTCGTCCAAGAGCGCGGCGATGCCGAGGCCGGCAAGATTACATGGAAGGTTGTCAAGGAGGTTTTTCTGACCTGGCATGTGTGGACCGTGTAAGTGACGGGATTCCCTCTCGCTCTTGTCGCAACAGAAAGTGCTGATTCGAGGAAGCGGCCTGATTTACATTGGCGGAGCATGCGCCCTCTACGGCTTCCTCTTCTTCCTCCCCATCATCCTGCGCAACAGCTTCAAATTCTCGCTCATACAGGCATTCTGCCTCAGCTCGCCTCCCGCAGCCTTTTCCGTCGTCTACTCGCTCGCAACCTCGTGGGTGGCCGACAAAGTCCACCAGCGAGGCGTCTTTGCCATTGGAAACAGCTTCGTCGCCGTCACCGGCTTCGCCTTGACCGGCTTCCTGCACTCCTCTGCGGGCCGCTATGTCGGGACCTTTTTGGGCATGGGCGGCGCGACGGCGCTCATCTCCTCGGCGCTCGCCTGGGGTCAGAACAACGTGCGCGACGACGCGAGAAGGAGCATCGTCACCATCACCCAGGTGGTCTGCGCCGCCATTGGAGGCATTTACTCGGCGCAGGTTTTCCGTCAGCAGGTCAGTTTCCAACGCCCCAGCCCCAATTGACGCGTTCCGGGGGGATCCGGTTGTAACAGTTGCAAAAACAGGACGCTCCCAACTACATCCCAGGCATCGTGGCAACCATTGCCCTGATTCTGACAGGCGCCCTCTGTGGCGTTTTGTCAGTCTTTTTCCTGCGACGAGCCAACCAGCAGGCCGACAGGGGCGAGAGGGTCATTGAAGGGGACCCGGCGTTTAGGTACACTTTGTAGCTGGGCGGTGGCGGGAATGATGCCGCGCATGGGGGCATTGGGATGTTTATTGAATCTAATTGTCCAAGTAGCCATGGACAGTCGTTACCGCCAGTTGAATAGTCTAATGTTCAGTGACCGAACCAAGAATTCAATATACTGTTTGGCATGATCTTGCGTTTGGCCGTGATACTTGTCAAGGCATTGATTTACAAGCCAAGATGCTCCAAGAGGTATAAGATTCAATCACCTTTGTGGACAAGACAAACGACTGATGAACAATATTGGAACCCACACTCTCGTCCCCGGCGGAACTTGTTCCATGCCAGGAAACCAAGTCTGCGGGTCAAGCGTACTCGGTCAACCAGGCCCCAAATTTGGCTAAAGACGGTCTATTGAGTGGACCCGTGGCTGTCACGATGGATGCGGATGAATTCATTCAATATTAAACTAACTCCCGTAGTGGAGGCCGGGTTGCATGGGCATGGATGCCTCCCGCGGGTTATGCCAGCCCTAGTTTCAGCCGCAGCCCAGATGCATACCTTAAAGCCTCGGGTTTCCGTTGCATGTCGACACAATGTTTCACCGTGAACAAATCGAGTTCCTGTCCACTCTTGCACGCGCTCTGCTACCACAAGCCCAATGACGAAGCAAGTCATAGTCTCAGAGGTGAGCGGCACACCGGCGCCTGGCGCATCAAATTGCGTGCTGAGCACATGGCGCACTCTTAGGACCGATACGGCTACCATGGCGGTCTGCATGTAGCAATTGTCGGCGCCGGCATCGGCGGACTGACGTGCGCGATTGCCTGCCGCCGGGCAAACCCTCCGCTCAACGTCACCGTCTTTGAGCGGACGGCCGAGATTCTCACCATTGGCGCCGGCATCCATGTTCCCCCGAACGCCTGCCGCATCCTGACCCGGTTCGGGCTCCTCGACAAGCTCAAGGAAGCCGGCGGCTACCAGGTGGACACTTTTACGCTGAGGAGGTATGACAATGGGAGCATTCTGGCCGAGAAGCCCCTAGAGTCTAGGATGCAGAAGGAATACGGCGCCGAATGGATGTAGGTTGAGCCGGCCCTACATTTAGAAGAAGCCGCCAACGTTTGACTTGAACAGAGCTATACACAGGGGAGACTACCAAAACGTCCTGCTCCAAGAGGCTCTCAGGCTGGGGGCCCGGATCAAGACCAATGCAGAAGTCACCGACATTGAATCCACGCCCGACGCGCCCAACCTCGTCAAGCTGAAGGACGGGGGCAGCGTGAGCGCCGATGTGGTGATTGGAGCTGACGGTACGCACAGCAACTGCTTGACTAGACACCTTGTACATGTGTACTCTAACTTCCGGGGCAGGCCTGTGGTCTCGCGTGAGAGAAATCGTCCTGGATCGCTCCTTTCCACCGGCAGAAACGGGCGATCTGGCATACCGCGGAACGTTTACTCGTGAACAGCTCTTGGGACTCAACGACGAAGCAATCAACGAGCTGGTGGAGCCGTCAAACATACAAGTGTGGCTTGGTCCGTCCAGACACGCCGTCTTCTACCCTCTGCGAAATCACACCGAGTATAACCTCGTTTTGCTGTGTGTTGCCATCCAACCACCGCCAACAGGAATCAATCTGCTAACTTTGCACAGCCGTACAGACGACCTTCCCAACGGGGTGCGCACTAGCCCAGGCAGCGTGGAGGAAATGCTGTCCACCTTTGAAGGGTGGGATCCAGTGTACGTAGCCTTTACGCTCCCCATGCGATGCCGTCTAACACGCTCGTAGATTGACCCGGCTCATCTCGTGCTCCTCATCGCCGCTGAAATGGAAGCTACTGCACTTCAAGGAACTCGACCAATGGACCAAGGTGCGGACGGCCAGGAACAAGGGGGGCGGCTGAGGGTGCAATTCTGACTGACGGGTGCACAGAACACAATCGCGCTGCTGGGAGACGCGTCGCATCCCACGCTGCCGTACCAGGGCCAGGGGGCGGCCATGGCGGTCGAGGACGGCGCCATCCTGGGCATGCTCCTGGACCGGTTCCAGCGCGGCGACAGGTCGGCGAGCCAGCGGCAGAGGAACACGCGTCTCGCGCAGGTCCTGCGGCTGTACCAGGACCTGCGCAAGAGGCGCACAGAGGTCAACGTCGCCGGGGCGGTGCACACCAGGCACTACTACCACCTGGCCGACGGCGACGAGCAAAGGAGCCGCGACAGGGAGCTGGCGGGCCTGGCGGAGACGGGGTGGAACGGCGGCTGCTCCTTCAACTGGGGCGATGCCGAGTACCAGAGGAGCCTGCTGGGGTTTCACGTCATTGCGGATGCGGAGCGGAGGTTTGACGAGTGGCACAAGGCCGGCCCAAGGTCGGGAGGCCGTTTGAAGACGCTGGTTTGGTCGCTGAAGAGGCTGATTCAGAGCAAGGCGGCTTGAGTCATGAAGAGGCTGATCCAGGCAAGGCGGCTTGAGTCACTGCTGATGCAGGAAAGGCAGCTTGATTACATGCCTCATCATCACACCTAGCGTGCGAGCATTGAGTGTAGTCACGGTGATTCCGTCTAGACAGTGCACATGACCGCCGTCATGTCAAAATTGTACCAAAGCTTGTCCAAATTGTCCATGATTCAGCCTGTGCAAGCTAGTCTCTCCAATGCCCCTGCTATTCCAAATATCCGGGTCCTCATGCACCCCGCGCAATCTCCAATCCCACGTGGGCATCTTCAGCTACCCCAGCATCATGACCCCAGTCGGGACTTTCCCTCGACCCCAATATCAGTGGGGAACCTCCCCGCCGGTATTTTCTGGCATCAGAGTCTGGGGTCGCGAGTGTGGAGTAACCATCCCCGCATGACTGCAGGAACCAGGTCCAGAATAAGCATCTTGATAAAAGGCCAGAGGGGTCAGGTCCCGCGGGGGATGTTATATACCTAGGCTCAGTCAGCTTGACATTGCAGCATAGCTCCAGTTTGCGACTCTTGCCACAAGCCCATGTTTTGGAATTTATTGCGTTGCAACACAATGAACGGAGCGCCCGAACCCTCGCAAGTCACCATGAATGTGGACTATCTCATCGTGGGCACTGGCCCTGCCGGAGGGGCACTGGCCGCCTTTATGGCTTCATATGGTGAGAAGGGCGCAAACTCGATGAGAGTTCGGGTCTAACGCAATCGTGACAGGATTAAAAGGCCTCATTGTCAGCAAGGACCCGGGCAATGCGGACACGCCGCGGGCACACATTACAAACATGGCAGCTATCGGTACAGATTCCTACCAGACTTTAAGCCAAACAGCAGCTAACTCGCGGCAGACTGCCTCCGCGATATTGGGCTCGACACAGAGTGTTACAAGGTCGGCATGGAGAACAACACCATGGTCCACACCCGGTGGTCCAACACCATGGCCGGCCACGAGTACGGCCGCATATACTCGTGGGGAAACGACCCGAAGCGAAAGGTATGACGAGGCTTCCGGGCTCGGCCGCGGTGACTGACAAGACGTGCGCAGGGAGACTACGAGCTGGCGAGCCCTTCGCGAATGCTGGACCTGCCGCAGACGCTGATGGAGCCGATCCTGATGCGCCACGCGACGCTGAATGGCTTCAAGAGCCGCTGGGACACCGAGTTTGTGTCCTTTGAGCAGGACGAGCAGGGCGTCACGACGACGCTGCTCGACAAGCTGTCCGGGGCCACGTTCAAGGTCCGCTCCAAGTACCTGTTGGGCGCGGACGGTGCCCGGAGCGAAATCATCAGGCAGGCGGAGATTCCCCTGATACGGCGACCCGGGCAGGGCTTCGCCATCAACGTCTTGATGGAGGCGGACATGTCGCACCTCATGGAGAACCGCATGGGCAACCTGCACTGGATCCTTCAGCCCGACATTGACACCCCCGACTGGAGCTGGATCGGGTGCATGAGAATGGTCAAGCCCTGGCACGAATGGCTGTGCATCATCTTTACCAAGCCCACGGCCGAAAGGGAGATACGGCCCACCGAGGACTACGTCCGGCGCATTCGCGAGATGATTGGCGACGACTCGGTCAAGATTGACGTGCTGGGCGTCTCGACCTGGGCCATCAACGAGACCGCGGCCGAGTATTACAGCAAAGGCAGAGTGTTAGTGCAAGGCCGCGGAACCTGTTCAACCGAAGCGCGCTTTTCTGACCCGTCTCGTTTCTAGGTTCTGCTTGGGCGACGCTGTCCATCGACACCCGCCAAACCACGGCCTGGGGTCCAACACTTGCATCCAAGACGCGCATAACCTCGCGTGGAAGATGTACTACCTGGAGAAGGGTAAGTTGCTATCCCAAGACCCTCGGCCTTTTTACGCGTGCTGACTTGTGACTGGTGCAGGCTGGGCCGGAAAGGAGTTGCTTGACAGCTACTCTGTAGAGCGGCAACCCGTCGGCCTAGACGTTGTGACGCAGTAAGTTTGCCTGCATGTACGACGAAGAAACAAGATTGACAAGTGGCCAGGGCGAACGCGTCTTTGAGAAACCACAAAAACATTTGGGAAGTCCTGGGTAACTTGGAGCCAACCGTCGAAGCCCGCATGAAGGCGCACAACGAGTTGTACGCAGACTCGCCAGAGGGCCGCGCCAGGCGGGACAACCTGTCGAAAGCCCTCAGGGCCATTGACAGAGAGGAGCACGGCCTCGGGATCGAGATGAACCAGCGGTACAAGTCGACGGCCGTGTTCCAGGCCGACCAAGGACCGGCGCCGGCGTTCACAAAGGACGCGCTCGAGCATTACCACCCCACGACGTATCCCGGGGCGCGTCTGCCGCACGCGTGGCTGGGAGACCACACCCCGTCCAAGTACGTCTCCACCATTGACCTTGCCGGAAAGGGCCGCTTCGCGCTCTTCACGGGCATAGGCGGCGGGCAGTGGAAGACGGCCGCCGAGCAGGTCTCGGCCGAGCTGGGGGCGCCCATCAAGGTCTACTCGATCGGATACGGGCTCGAGTACAAGGACGTGTACCTTGATTGGGAGGGCATAAAGGGGGTCGAGGATTCCGGGTGCGTGCTTGTCCGGCCAGACTACTTTGTGGCGTGGAGGTGCGCGAGCTGGCAAGAGGGCGGGCTTGCGAAGCTGCGGGACGTGGTCAAGTCTGTTTTGTCTCTGAGTTGATCAAGTAGGTTGGAAGTCTAGGTATATATGTAACGTTGAGCCATGTAGCCTGACAAGTGTGACTTTGAACCACAACGGACCAGACAGACAGATTCCAAGGAACACGACTTTTGTCTTATTGTTGATCAAGGCTATTCGCATATCTACTTGTTTATATATATAATGCTCCATGTCCTCTTCTCCATCAACATATTAGTCAATTCCGCCCTCATCCTCGTCCAGGGCCTGACCGCCGGCAACCACCTTCTCGGCAGACTGCAGCACGTACAGCATTCTCGCCCAGCTTTCCTTGCTCGTGTTGCGCCAGGCGTGGTTCGTCCCGCGCTGCACGGCCACGTCTCCCCTCTTGAGCAGCCTCTTCTCGCCCGAGTCCAGTATGAGCTCGACCTCGCCCTCGATGACGACTCCAAAATCGCAAGACACGGTCCTGTGCATGGGCGAGGTGTACTCTGGCGGAAAGTCCACGGTGCGGCACACGGTCCCGCCGGGGATGGTGATGGCGGGGGCGTTCTCGATGAAGCCCTTGTAGGTCTGGATGTCCTCGTCGTTGGCCATGGCGACTGGGAAGCCCTTTGTCGTGTACATGAGGCTGAATTCCATGTCGCCGCCCATGACGCGCCTGACGGGGGCCAGCTCGGCTACGGCGTCGCTGAACTGCGCCCTTCCAGAGGCATCGTGGGCGGTAATGTACCTCGAGTGAGGGCGGAGGTTGCTCTGCCGATCCATGGGCGGGTTTTTGATGAGAAGCAAGGGAACCTCTTGAGAGTTAGATCACGGCGGCTACGAAATGCGAGCGAAACACGAGTGACATTTATCTATCTACGCGGCTGGGATGACGGGCAGCTCCAGCCAGTTCTGGTGCTGCGGGCCAAAGTGGATGCTGTTCAACCCCGCCAACAATTCCCGAGGGCGATCCACCTCGGAATTGTGCTCAAACAACCCCGCCCCCTGCGTGTCGCCCGACGAAACCTCCAGCACGAGACGGTGCCCCGGGCTGACGACGACGTTGGTGGGCCACACCTCGACGTCGACGGCGTACACGACGCCCGCCTCGACTGGGAGCGCGTCCGCGGACCGATACGTGCGGTGGGGTCTCCACGGCCGGTGCCGCGCATCCCCATCCGCCACCCTTCGATGGCTCAGGCGCAGCCAGCCCTTGGTGACGGGAACGGGGTCGCCCACCGTGCCAGTGTACAGGATCTCGGCCCCGCTCGCGTCCAGGTGCCTCAGCGTCACGAAGAGGTCAATCTCGGATGGGGTCTCCCCCCCGCCCGGCAGGCTCGAGGCGGACACGTTGACGTGTGCCACGACGTGGCCCGTGACTTCGACCTCGTGCTCAAACGGCGCCGTCGCAAACTGGACGAGCTGCGCGTCCTCCAGGCTCCCCGGCGCCCTGTACGACAGGGTCGAGCTCTCCGCGGCCGGACTCGCAGTCTCGCTCATCTCCCCGCCCGGCGAGAGGAAGAACTTGGTGTACCTGGTTCGCGGGATGGGCCACGACTCCTCGTATCGCTGGGGGTACCGCTTCTCCGCCTCGGCGTCGTTGTATCCCACGTTGCCCTTGCGCAGCACGAGCCCGACCTTGGGCGCCTCGTTCGTCGACCACCCCTGCGTGTCGCGGCCCTTGAGAAAGGCGTCGAGGAAGCTCTTTTGCATGTCGACGTTGTCCTTGGAGTAAAAGGGCAGGTCGTGGCGGCCCGTGATGAACCTGATGTACTTGTGCCCGGAGCCCGCGTTGAGGTATCCCTCGACGTTGCCGCGCAGGTGCAGGAGGATGCCTCCCCAGTTGGCCACCGAGAGCACCGGCACCTCAATGTCGCCCATATCGTAGTCCTTTGACGCGTAGTACTCGTCGTCGAGGAACCGGTGCGCCGCGTTGTCCTCGTTCTGGTCGCGCCGGTTCGCCACGAGCTCCTCCTCGGACAGGTCGCCCTCGATTGTGTCGTGGCCCCATTTTCGCTCAGCCCTGCCGGGGCGTCCGTACTGGTTCGTGACAACCTGCGCAGTTGGTACATGAGCACATCCACGCAGTCGTCTTGGGGTGCTTCCCGCAAGCTTACCTGTCTGTTCCACCAGAACCGGATAAACGTGTTGGACAGTATCCCTCCGTGCCTGCAGCGGTCGCGGTAGTAGTCCGACATGCCCTCCCACGGTATGATGCACGCCAGGCCCTTGGGCTTGAGGGCCGCCACCCGCCACTGGCTGCCGGCGTAGTAGCTGATGCCCAGGAGACCGACCTTGCCCGAGGACCAGGGCTGCTCGGCCGCCCACTCGACCACGTCGAAGAAGGCCTGGCTGGTCCCGCGGGACATGGTGTCCAGCAAGCCCGGAGACTGGCCCGTGCCCAGCTCGTCTGCCCTCACCACGGCGTACTCGTGTCTGGTCCAGAATCCGGGGTCGGGCGTCTCCCACGAGGAATGGGCGGAATGGTGCTCCTCGGGCACCTCGGCATACGAATCGGCGTGGAAGCTGCGTCGCTGCTAAGTAAATACGTCAACGCTTGTGCTGCGGGATCGCGCCTTTACGTACACCTCGTAGTGGACGTCCTTTCCGTACGGGCCGTAGGTCACCAGAACGGGGTACGTTTTGCCCTCGTCCTTGGGGCGGTAGACGTTGCAGCGCACCAGGCCCTTGCCGCCCTTGAGATTGACGTGCACATTTTCTTCGTAGATGTATTCAAAGGAAGTCTTGTCCACCGAGTGGACGTTTCGAATCGGCTTGGTCTCTCCCATGGCGAGCAATTGGTGACGCGGACTGATGAGTTGTTGGCTCTTGTCCATCCCATGACAAGCACATGTATTTATGATGCGCTGCTTAGACGTGTGAGTCGAATTGGCTGTGGAGCCATGACTGCATTGGTGGAGTCGACGGGCGCGAGTTTAATTCCCGCGAGTTTAATTCCCGCGACATTTATGGAGGTTTCATCACCGCGCGCGCGAAATATTACACCATTTAAATAACGCTACTTTTAATAATCTGTTTGTTGTTGACTTACACTAGCTACCCTACATAGCTGGTCTACCTAGGCTAGTATCTAGGAAAATGTGGCTCACTCGCTGCCGATCGGCCGGTGAAGGGATTGGCATTTGTATTACCACTGTGTAAATTGCACCATCCAATTCATCATGACAAAACCGTCCTGAATAGCGACGGTAGTGAGAGTTCATCCCAAATACGAGAGACCCAGCAAGGTTCTTCAAATGGGCTCGCGGAAGCCAAGCGCACACCCACCAATCTAGGACGGATCACAGCTACGTACCGAATCGCCGTGGACCGAACAAACGGAGCCAAAGTATGCGCATTTCAACACTGTCGTTTGAGCAGAAAGTGATGCGCGATTGGCCATCTTCCGGAATGGAAATATGTTGGCCCGGCACGTGACATTAAGTGGTCGAATTCCCCGGCTGGAAATCAACAAACACCTTGGCCATTGGGGCTGCCATCTATCGTAGCTACCAGCGGGGCGCAATGAGGCCCCCAACTCCGCCGCCGACCATCAAAAAGACATTGCCCGCTGTTGCAGACGTCATCGCCGGTATCAAGGCACGGCAGAGCGGGCAGAGTTTGACCGAACCTTGGGTTGCCTATTCATTGAAGGAGGATCAGTACACGGAGCTGCTGCAACAAATCCGAAACGACGAGACTCTCTGCGGTTATGTCGACCAGGAACTTCGGTACGGCCACTGCCGAACAGAGCAGACATGTCTGGCTTTTCGTTAATGTTTACAGATACGACTATATCCCTCGTGCGAGGCGATTGGTCTTTCGAATGCCCACGCAGTTGCACCAATGGATCATATCCAGCATAGTTGGGGAGCTGACACGACAACTGCAGGCCATTGCTGCTGGAAGTGACGCGTCTGCCGGTTTTGCACGGGCCGTGCAGGCACGAGGCTCGCCTACCCTTGACTTTACTGAAACGGGGTACGGAAGACATGACCCCGATGCACAATTCCGGCATGTAGACGCACAGCACCCTGGCGTGGTCGTGGAGGTTTCCTATTCTCAAAAAGAGAGGGACATGCCATACATGGCAGAAGACTACATCCTAGGATCCGACGGAGATGTTCAGCGCGTCATTGTCGTCAAGGTTGGCTACCCCAACAACAAAAAGGCGACATGGTCCGTTTGGGAACCTAGGGTTGTACCAAACAAGGCAGGAGAGCCGGAGCTGACCGCCGTGCAGACAGTTGAAGACCAGGTGCGTGCCACACGAGGAGTCTCCCATCCAGCCTACTTACCCCGGTAGATTATTCGCGACGAGGCGGGCAATCCGAGCCAAGATGCGGAAGCAGGGCTCTCCCTCCAACTCGGAGATTTCGCCACAGAAGCTTTGGTGGGACATGAGCATCTCACTGATCCAATTTGCATACCAGCCAGTACACTCTATTCGTATCTCACGGCAGCTGAAAAGAATGTGGCCAAACTTAATCAGAAACAAGGTGCAGTGAGGGAGACGAAGCCGTGGGTGAGGAAGAGGCGACGGCAGAGGACGCCTCCAGAGGCTGGCGGAAAAGGATGACGCTTGGTACAAGACGTCTTCAGGTGGGTCGTCAGACGGGGAATAGATCTAGAATACTGTCCTTGACCCAACCCTGGCAGTTGAGTAGATCGACCGTCCGTCAGGTGCAGTCTGCTTCACTTTTTGACAGAACTAGCACTCGATTAAGCAGTGACAAGATCGTTGAGCGGTTTCGGTTCTCAATAGAATCAGGACCTGACCAAGCCGGCTGGGTTCAGGAATGGGCCCAGATGATACCAAGCGCTGAAAATGGGAGAAATGCGATCCGGCAGGATAATTCCTCCATAAGTAGATTCCGCCATGACGCAAACGCATCTTACACCACACCATTGTCGGATACAGTCAAACGTGCATCTGAGGTGACAGAGGCTCGGGTGAGGAGAATGAAGAATAGTCTCCTTGTGCAAGAGACAGGTAAGTCACCGCTGCATCTGTGAGCAAATGCAGTGGCCGTCGTCTACCACTTGCGATTTTGATGCCGAGTTCTTCAACGGAACGTTTACGTATAGCTTACAAGACATGGCGATGGACTTTAACCTTCTTATTTCGCTCAAATGTCAATGTTTACTTTGGTGAGCTCCAAGGTCATGTTATTTTCACCGCTGTTCCGCTGTGACGTTTAACAATGCAGGTCACTCCATGCGTGATTCATGTTAGATGACTAGATGGCAGGCGAAAGACAAAGTAACCGGGTTCTGGCCTGCGTCGACTTTGTTCACGGTAGTCAGCCCGTTACACCTGTTGCGTGCCAGAATCCAAATAGGTACCTAGACATGTAGGGATTGACGTACTTGAGGAATTAGGTATGATCAGGTCAGTAGCGTGTAAGCCCAGTGCTGTCACGGTTTGTATCGTAACATTACATATTAAAATAGAGGGTATACTAGTAATTAGCCCAGCTATGCGTGACTTGACGATAATATATAACTTATATTAGCTAGTTTAGAACAGTTATGACCTTGTTATATAAAGGGTACACCATTTCCTCAGGGGTGCGATAATGTCCCACAAAAGGTGACCTACAACAATGTTTTGGGGGATATTTCCAACGTACTCATTTATGCATGTCGAAAGGGTCTGGACATTCAAGTTTGTCACGGAAACGAGCACATCTCGAGCACAGATTTGACCATTCCATGCCGTCATTTAACAATCTCAACTACCTCGGTCGGCCTTCAACTCCACAGCCCAGTTCACCATCACAAAAGGCACGACCTTTGGTTCTTATTCGAAAGCAGCTCGCACAGCGCTGCGCCCAGAATCTTGGCCACGGGCACCCTCAGCCTGAACAGCAGTCGCAGGCCGCCCTCCAGCGCAGAGTCACCGGCGCACTCGTCAAGACTCGAGCAGGTCCTCTCTCCCGCCCACGCAACCAGCGTCGCGTAGTAAACGCAGAGCGGCAGGTGCGGATCCTCGACAAACCTCGCCTGATCGGGCTGGCTGGCGCTGTCAGACGCAACGCGCCAGCGAGACGGCGCAAAGACCCCCTGCGTCAGCTGCAGGATGGCCTGCGCGTGCCAGTGGGCGACGGCAAAGTGCCTGCTGCTCCTCCAGCGGCCGACCTCCTCCAGGGCGCCCCCCTGGCCCCGGGACTGCGCCGGCTGCACCGCCGCCTGGGCGAAGCGCTGGAGGCAGCTGACGTCGGCGTGCAGCGACACCTTGGTGAGGTGGTACAGGAGCAGCTGGGACAGGCCGCGGGCGCCCCGGGCGCCGCCCGCGCCGCCCGTCCTGGCGCGCATCCACCGGTCGAGGGCGACCTCGGCAAACTCGGCGTTCCACAGCCCCGGGGCCGGCGAGCCGTAGATGCCGTGCGGCCTCGCCATCCAGCAGTAGCGCACGATGGCGGTGAGGCGGCGCATGTCCGCCGACGGCGCCGCGCCGGGAGAGCCCGCGGGCGCCAGGCACGCTATGACGCCCCCCGCGGGCAGCGTCCTCGCCCCGAGCAGCGCGCGCAGCATGTGCGGGTCGGTCTGCGCCTCCCCCGTGAACGTCGGCGGGCGGTGCAGGAGCAGCACCCTGTAGCTGTCGAGCACCTGCACCGCCTCGGACAGCAGCTGCGCCTGCCGGCGGCGCTCCGGCCCGGCGTCGTCGCGCCGCGGCAGGGCGTTGAGGCACAGGTACACGGCGTGCAGCTTGCTGGCGTGGAAGACCTCGATGAACTCGAAGGCGCGGTTGTCGCCGCTGCAGAGCCCGTAGATCTCGAGGAGGATAAAGGTCTTGGCGAAGCTCAGCGAGTCCTCGAACGAGGGCGCCGCGCCCTGCAGGTAGTCCTGGAGGAGGAGGCGCCTGGCGTCGTTGTACAGCATCTTGGCCACCTTTGTGTTTTCGTGGGCGGTGCAGTACAGCCCGCCGACGGCGGCCATGGCGAGGCAGAGCTCCGGGCGCGTCTCGGCGTCGGCCCTGAAGTCGGAGAAGATGTCAAACGTGGCGGACACGTGCGTCCTGGCCACGTTGAGCAGCACGTTGATCATGTCTTGGCTGTACACGCTCAGCTGCGGCAGGGCCGAGTACCACGACTGCTTCTGCGGGTCGCGCGACGGCGAGGGCGCGCGCGACCGCCGCTGGAGGTTCTCCCTCAGCAGCTCCACGGCCCTTTCCATTGACGGGTTCAGCTCAATGTCCAGCGTGAGCGGGTTCTCGGGCCACACGTTTTCCATCATGGTCAGGTCGTCGACATGGTCGAGCCAGTTGCCGAGGCCCTAGTTTCCGTGTTAAATTCTACTTTTGTTTTTGTTTGTTTGACGCAGCGGGCACACGTACAGTGGACGGGAACAAATGGTCGAGCAGATCCATCCCTTCGCACGGCTGCTGCATGGAGCCGTCGGAGAAGGAGGCTGCGACGGACTCCGGCGGGCCCCACTCTTCTCGTGCGGCGGCGACCGGGGGGCCGTGAAATGCCCCGCTCTCCGCCATGCCCGGCGGCCCCGCGTCCAGCATGCTGAGCACGGTGCTCTGCGCCATGAGGGACGGCTCGATGCCATCCTGCATCCAGGGCTCGGCGATGAGAGGCAGCGGCGGCACGACCGCGCCACTCCCCTGGACCGGTGCGGCGTTGGGCGACGCCGGAACCAGGGTGCGCGGTCTGCCTGGGGGCCGGCTCAGGCTCGAGACGGTGCAGTCGAGGTGTTTGGAGCAGCACGAGTGGCACGGCCGGATGTTGTCGCACTTGAGCTTCCGCTTGCGACACTGGTCGCAGGCCAGCCTGGAGCGTTCCCTGTCCTTGGACTTGGAATTCCCGTTCGGGGTGCTCTGGAGGAGCGCCGGAGCTCCACCGTCATCCGGGTGACGCTTCTGGATGTGCTTTGCGAGGACGTCGGCGCGACGGAATCCGACCATGCAGTGGGGGCAGTCAAAGGGCCGTTCGCCGGTATCTGGAAACCCCCGGTCAGCAATATGGCCGCGTTGAGAAGGGAAAAAAAAAAAAAAAAAAAAGATGCCTGCTTACGCATTCTTCGGTGCCGGATGAGATGCTCATTGCGAGCAAAGGCGCGCCCGCACACGTCACATTGTGCCATTGTTTGCGAGAAACCATGCAACTCCCAGGGCGAGCCGACTTGAGGGGGTTCCGGGGGATTTGTTGCGCTGGGTCGGCTCTGTTCGGCAATTATTAGTAAGCGCGCTGGCTGCCTGGAATACGCTCGGTGGCTTCTGGAATGACCCCGCAGCGTATCCGGTTAGGCTGCCGTGGCACCTGGCGCCGCCACACACGAACGCTGCTCCCAGTAGCACGCGGGGAAGATGGATCACTGGTCGCCGCACGCGGGGGAGGGTGGGTCGCCTGCGCGAGGGCGCCAAGGCCCAAGAGCAGGGAGCAGCGGTGGCGTTGAAAATGGCGGCGAGAACCTCTTGCGATGCATTTTTTTTCGCCCTGGCAGAGTCTGCCATTTCAGATGCCTGTGGTTGTCGTGGGAAATTGGGCACGGAGGCTGTGCATGGTTTAAAAAGGCCGTCTAGATTGCGGCCGGCGGCCTCATCCCAGCCTTGACAAACTTGTGTCGTCGGACCAACGTGACACTGCAATGTCAAACTCTTCGCCAGACTCCAACTGGCCCGGGGAGCGCGACCCGTCGCACCAAGATGTCGCCTTGGCCAACGAGCGTCCCGACCCGGCCATGTTATCCCAGTTCAAGCATGCGCTCATGTCAAGCGCAGACGCCGTGGGAACCGAGAAGCTGCTGCTGGTAGACCTTGCGAGCCCGGTACGGAAACTCTGCCCTCGTCTTCTGTCGTCTTTGCTGACCACCCTCCAGGGGCCCGGGCCAATCAAATACACATATCCATTGGCCCTCCTGTCGCATTTTCCGCGGCTGCCTCCAGACGAGCGCCTGGCCCACCTCTGCCACGTCTTCCCCGGATTGTGCTCGTCACACGTCTTCTTCGACGCGTGTCCTCTATTGGCACAGTCTCGGGAGCCGGTTGCTCCTCTGCGCTTCGGCATCGCCTGTCTGGCCTCGGTATGCAGCCGGGGCGGCGCGGACGAGGCCGAGGCCCTCTTCCTGGCCGGCTCGAGCCTCTGGCCGACAATGATAGAGGTGGACAACAGGCTCGCTCGCTCCGTCGACATGCTCCTCGCAGTACGTACGCGCCTGTGACTGAGCGGCTCGTATGACCGTGTCTAACCAGGTCAAAAAGGCCGTCCTGCTGGTGCCGTGCGGCATCCTGGGCGCCTCGGAGTCGCTCCGATCGAGAGCCACGCTCATTCTATCCTCGTCGTTGACGGTACGTGAAGCTTGCGGCTGAACAAGGTTTCCCTGGCCGCATCGGCTAAAATATCCCCCTCGGCTTCAGGTCGCGCGACGCATGCGCCTGCATCACGCCTCGCACTTGGACGCGGCTGTGCATCAGCGCATGTCATCCTACAGGTGAGCACTCTGCTCTGTCCAACTCTGCTGGAACAATGCTGATTTGCCCCCCCTGCTTGCAGCTCCATGCTGTGGTTGCTCTGGCTGTGGGACGTGCTGCACGCGCTGCACTCTGATCTGTCGCTCAACTTCTCCTCCAGCGAGGCCTTTTCAGCCCTGCCCGCGTCGACGCTCACGCTGCACCACGTCTATCGGCACCTGCTCCGGGACTCGACGGGCAGCCAGCCGCTGCTGTCCTCGCTGGGATCCGGCTCCCGCGAGCAGGCGGTCTTGCTGCTCATCGCCATTCTGTCCGACTCCATAACCATTCGCCGGTCCCTCGGCTGCGCCGCCAATGCCATCGCACTGGACCACCTGGCCGCGTACCAGCACAACCCCTTTGCGCCGCTCCACGCCCACACGGAGCTGGAGCGCATGCAGAGCCAGCTCGCACGCGCGCTGGACCGGTGGCACGCCAACTTTGGGGACGCAATGGGCTCCGACATCATGGCTCTCTACCAGTATTGCAGGCTCTACCTCTCGTGCGCGGCCATGCCCGACCTGCCGCGGCTCGCGCACCGGCAGGCGTACGAGTTCAAGGCGGGCAGTGGTGACGTCTCGCGCGATTCGACGGGCATGGAGATATCCGACCAGTCGTGCAAAGACGCCTGGGCGCTGCTTGACTTTGCGGCTCAGCGCCGCGCGTCCGACGAGTTTCCGTCCTCGGCGTGGATGCCCATTGTCGTCTTCCACGCGGCCCTGGTCGTCTGGGCCAAGATTGGGCTCGGCACCGGCGCGGCAAGAGACGGTCTTGGGAGCATAAGAACATTGATAGCGTTCAAGGTGGAGCTCGAGGCCATGCCCTGGCCGTGCTGCGTCAACATGGCGGCAACATTGCAGCATCTCATGTCGGCCAGGGTTATGTAGATGGGACAACCGCGTTGAACTTGATAACATGACGTCTCGTGTAAGCCTCTGACGGCAAACTTGCGTGAAGCCATTGGCAGGTCGCCCCAAGTATCCGTATCCAGTCACAGGTAGAGTCACGGGCCACGACAGAACTTGACAATATCATGATAACAGCTTGCCTACATACATGTCCAAACGCTGGCCGGACTGCCCGCCGACTGTCCGCCTCATCAATCCCACTTCTTGGGCAGCGGCGGCCCCCAGATGGAAGCCGGCGTGCCCGCGGACCGGATCGTCGGCGTGTCCTCATTCACCACGTCGCTGTCGGCGTAGTGCTCAATGATGAAGCCCGACGGGTCGTACCAGTAGTCAAACACCTGCGACCCCATGATGTGCCTGCCCACCCCCCACATGGGCCTGTACTCCTTCTGGAGCAGCCACTCGTGGCCCATCATTTGCGTGTCCATGTCCTCGACCTCAAACGAGGAGTGGTGGACGTTTGTGCCCTTGCCCTCGCCGTGCTGCGGCGCGATGAGCAGGCAGTGGTGGTCCGAGTACTCCTGGCCGAGGTCCAGGTGCAAAAAGGCCAGGAGCTCCACCGACGGGTCGTCGGGCTTGTACACGATGTCGGTCGGCTTGAAGTTGAACCGGCTCATGTACCACTCGTACGTCTCGGCGTACCTGTCCGTCATGTAGCCAAAGTGGCCGAGCTTGTGCACCTTGGCCGGGCCGTTGCCCATGCGGTTGAAGACGCCTGCGTTTCCCGCCGCCGTCAGTGAGTCAGTCCACGCTGCAAGAGCTCGAGTGGCCCAGACGTACCCTTGCGAGACTTTACAATGGCCCCGTTGGTGTTTGGAAGGCCGCCCGTCACGTTGGAGACGCCCTTGCTGGGCACCTCCCTCTCCGTCTGGCCGTAGACAATCTGCATCTCGAACCCGTTCAGGTCCGGGATGGTGACCATTTTGCCTCCGCCCGGCCGCTTGGAAACGTCGCCGACCCTCGCGCCCTCCAGCTTGCAGGCCCGGTCGAAGTCTTGCTCGCTCCTGGCCTTGAACCCGGCGCCGTAGAACCTCTTGCCCTGGCCGGGGGGCGCCGCGCGCGCTATGTAGAGGTAGGGGTCCGGGCCGTAGCCGTGGAAGTAGACGTCGTCTCCATCAGACTCGCTCGACGTCTCAAAGCCAAAGTCCTGAGAAAACTGCAGGAACTTGGAAAGATCCGGGTGTTCGTAGATGACATACGAGAGACGCTCCAGGTGAACCTTGTCGGGGACGGTCATGGTTGCTCTTGTCACGTAGTGCAGTCAGGATTTGGCAGCCTTGTCTGTGGTGAATGCTGAGACGGACGGTCCTGCCATGACATCAATATATTCAACAAAACCCAACCGCGCGTCGGCAATTTTGTCCCGCTTCTAGCCATGTGGAAAAAGCCGATACCCTGCCCGCACAACTAGGCACATGTCCGCAAACACCCCAATATTGGTGTGGGGTAACCAACGTCTTCCCTTCCTTGAGTCGAATCTGGGGTTCGGGAATTTTGCAAATCGCCTCCCCCACATCTCACCCGCTCTGCATTTCCGGGTAATAACTATTACCGCGCCTGGGCCTCCCACCAACAGCAAGCATGGACCAGCTTGTCTCGGCCGGAACCCCGGAATGCATGAATGGCACATTATTAATCTCGTATCCGTTGCACTGGTGTGCTTGCATACTGAATAGTCGCTGCGGGGAATCCTTTCCTTACACCCCTCATCAGGAGACGCCATGCGTGACGCACCATCGAGGTAGGCAATGACACATCAAGACAGGATGACATGCCCTGACATTATTCATTTCTTCCGCTAAGATGACGGCAGAGGTGCATGCTACACCCAACCCGATGACATGTCCGCCACTACTGTTGCGCCACAGGCAAAAAGGTAGGCTAGTAATTGCATTTTTGGCAATTATTAGGGCGGTTATTCATTATAGGGTTATCATGCCAGGACATAACACATATTTGCATTTGCGAATCTACCCTGTAGATCTGCGTAGCAAAGGGTGAAGTATAAAGAGACGACGGTATTCCCACAGTACAATATACAGCAATATCTACCTTTCTCATGAATTGGGTTTGGTCGCATGTCACCACAATCTCGCTAGTAGATTCATTCACGTACAGTATGCAATAAATAGTGTGCGAACCCTTGCTTCAATGAGGGCACGTAAAACTACTACTATTACTGTTTTATTTGGCCTAAACACACCCGCGAACAAGATGCATGCGCAAAAAGAGTGATTTCGCAGCCTTTTTGAACTAAATCGTTCACTCGAATCTATACCAACAGATCAAAGATTATAAGTCGAATGTTATTCTCAGCAAAGATGTAGAGACCAGCTCGGTGTGTGAGAATCTCTCTCATCTAAAGACCAAGACTCATCAAAACTTCGCATGTAAAATAAAATGAAATAGTCAACCAAGTCGTGAAAATGCTTTCATTCCTGGAAAGCTATAGGCGAAACGCTTGTATTGGACCAAGGAGAGCCAAGAGGTTACGTAGGAACCCAAGGTCGCCGTAGTTTGTGATTATGAAAGCTAGTATTAGTAAAGATGAATGACAATGATCCCGGCTAGGGCCCAGGTCACGTGATACTAGGCCACAGTATTGCTGGAAGAACGCCACCGCCCGAAATAACCTCCACTCGTCACAGTATTCAAGGGCAAAAAAGGGCAAAGGCAAAAAACATACAACACCGGGTATTCGCTGGTCGTTACCGACCCAACTACTAATCCAGCGCTCGCTAGGTTGTCGTAGGAGATCGGACGGGATCCTGAATTTTCTAGCGGCTATGGTCGTATGTGAAAGCTTGGTGTGATATTAAGCCTTAAGACAGAGTTTCGGCTCCACAAGAAGAGAAAAAAAAAACATACAACACCAGGTATTCGCTGGTCGTCACCGACCCAACTACTAATCCGGCGCTCGCTAGGTTATCGTAGGAGATCAGACGGGATCCTGAGCTTTCTAGCGGCTATGGTCGTATGTATCAGCATGAGGCACTACTTTAGTCTGTATTCCTGAACGGCTTATTTCGACAGTCACAAAGGCCTGGCTGCAATGGTAAATACTAACGCGTCTTTGGCTTCTTCATGGATGACCTTGGACGTTGGGGTCTTGTAGTAGCTTTACCGGCTGAATAGCAATGGAGAAGCTCGGGGACTCAGTTTGCAGTCATGGCAGATGAAAAGGACTCATCAAAAAATCGGAAAATGGAACAAGAGATTTATTTGACTGATTGCTGGAGAAAACCACAGTGAGAAAGGGCGTTATAGATGAGAGTGAGGCTTGCAAGATTGGTAACTGCCGCGTAGATGGTCACGCATACTCGGCGTCGTCTTGATACAGAAAACTCCTTCATCACGGGAGTACTTTATAGAGTCTGTGGGCACCTGCAGCCCCAGAGGCCCCTATTGGCTTGTGAAAATGCCAACTTTCTAGACTGCCCAGGTCAAGAGAAAATCAAGGACCTTTGGGAACCCAAGGAGGATTAGGAAGCTTGCCCCAGTGTGCCCCCTATTATAGCCCTGGGATGGCAGCTATTGTAGTTAAAAAAAACATCCGAGCACCTTTTATTGAGACATGCTTTTTGTTACTATTAGTATGCGGCTCTCTTATAAATCTGCCATCCAGGTCATACTTACTGGACCCTATCTTGCAGTTGTCACGGTCGATATACCAGCACTCATCGCCATCGGGTACTGCCTAGAAGAATAAGTTGCATAAGAAGCAGTGCGGAAATAGGTTTAGTAGAAGAGGGCTTACCTGGCAGGCTTGGACAGGATCCCTGGATACTTCTCCCGCTGCGACTGCGACAATAAAGAGGGCAAAGGCGAAGCGCATTTTGGTCGTACAAGGATATCGGTATGCGGTAAGAAGCTGTTATTGGTACTGGGTTATTGAGTTGGATTGATGCTTTCAAGGCATGTGTGTGGCTAGTAGTCTTATATAGTTTTGCATTTACTGCGTGTGGGGTTCTTGATAGAGCCGAAAGAAAACAACAAAGACTCCAGCATCCAATCTCATAGAGTATGGTTTGCACAATTACGTGAGAGTTTTTCTTTTGTTCCCTTTAAGCCTGTTATATTCTATTCAAGAGCCATCCGTCTTCTTTTTTCTCTTCTTCCTTGGTCCTCTTTATTGCTGTTTTATTTACCTTGACGTAAAGCATGTGACGCTCAATGCCTGCCCAAAACAATGTTTCAGTTTCTCAAGTTTCTTGGGTCCGTCTGTACGAAAAGACAATCAAGACATCAAAGAGCAGTCACTCCCTGAAACTCTAGCGGCACGGACTCTCTCCAGATTTGTTGACACCATGTCATGCGTTGAAAGCCGCAGTAACAAAAGACATTGAGCGTAAAAAGGGCCGTGGGAGCTGTAATATCCATGCGCCTTTAGTAATTTTGTATTATTACCAACATGTTGGTTGGTTAAACTTGCCTCTTTGTTGAAAAACCCCTCTCCTTACTTCATATTTCGGTTTCGTAACCCCCCAATCCATCAACTTTACCCATCCGCGGAAAGCGACAGGGCTAGCACAGTTGGTCGAAAAAAAATATAATGCTCAGGCATCATGCAGTGGCAATTCATTCAGCGACTTGTTGGACCGCCCATGCCGGTGATTTGAGAGTATCTGACGCTCATGTTCACACCCCGCCAGCTTTGGACGGCCCTTGTGCGGATCTTGATTAGCGTGAAAGCCGGTGGCACCATTGGGGTGCTGAGAAGCCCGAACAGAAGAAGAGACGTAGCTGAATAATAAAGGATATACCGGTATTCGCCGGTTGCCACCCAACTACTTTATAGGCTCAAGCACACCACCACCAAAGCTGTATGCCCCAAGAACTCAATATCGGTGCCAGTCTCCTTGGTGGAAATACTTTCCCTTTGATTACTGAGAACGGAACAAATAGACGAAAAGGTAATTATAGACATCGCCCGTCAGAAATTGGAACAAGATGGGTGCAGTCTCCATATCCGCTACAAGTCTCCCACTCTAGTGGGTTCGATCAAGGTCACATACAAGGTGCGTGGTAGATAATAAATCAAAGCTCTAATCAAGGGCTCTAAAGAAATGGATCAAATAACCGAATTTACATTTATAAGCTAATTCGCACCAAGGCTTATATTATTATTGTCATTATTATATTGTACTAGGCGGCTAGGCTGCTTTGCTAATAATCCTTCTGCTACCGATAACTTTACTCTTGCACAATAAATCTCATATTTAACCATATATCAGTCTAATATACTGGCAGAGCCCTGCTTAAGCTACAACTATCAACGTGATGGTGATTACAGGCTCACCATCAACCGCTTGCATTGACATATTAACCAAGGCACGCGACTTGTCAAACCGTTACTATACAACTAGAGCAGGACGGGAATATACCTAGGCATTAGCGTTGTATTGCCTTTTCTCATCAACTTGATGGTACTTTTACAGCCTAGTAACTTCAAACACCAGAACTGCTGGTGCGTCTAGTCGGCCTAGGCAGCTAATTGGACTCTTGTTCATTCGAGGACATGCACGACGTAACATCATGACCTCTGCACACGGCACAGTTGGTCAGTCACCTATCTACCATTTGGTTCTCAGTAGTGTCTGTCACAGGCCACTTGTCCCTACATTCAATCGAAGCTTTTCACGGTTTCCCTCTACTGCCTTGGGCCACTTACAGGAGAGGTGGACAATAAGACAAGCCCAACGCATAGCCGGAAGCGGTTCTGACACGCCGTCTCAAGTCACGTTGCACCCGTAGTCTCGTTAGTAATTGCTTGCATTCAGGGCATCCTCGGGGCTGAACGTGAGGGTCGTGAGGGTCAAGGTTATGCAGCTCGCCCGCCACCATTCCGCTGGTGGGTTGATGGAAGAGACTAGTCAGCTCGGTGGATGTATACGAGACCTATGGCCTCTATAAGGCGAGAATTTCTCAGTTGATAGAAGGATGCGGTTGACTATTCGCCGCCAAGCCCTCGGAACAGCCAACGCACACAACATGAAGCGACTGCGCCGATGCCGGTCGTCGTGCCGGCCTTCTTAGCTCTGCCATGGCCTTTATGGATGAGTATGGGTTCCAGGGCATGGACCTAGACTGGGAGTACCCGGTAGCCGCTGAGCGAGGGGGTCACCAGCCACTGCCTAGCATCACATTGCCCAATACTTGATGGGTCGTTGGCTTCGAGTCGGATGGCAAGACGACTTCAACAAGGACCATTGTCCTCCGCCGTGGCCGCAGATTACCATGGGACCCCCGGGGGGCTTGTTCTTCAACGTCTGCCTCAACAGACCAGACTTCCCAATAAAGATTGGCGGCTGGCGGTTTCACTTTCCCACGGGAATTATAGGGCCCGGCCTACCGCCGCCCGGCTGGTCATTCCACCTTGCATTCGGCATTGAGTTTGAGGGACCCTTGCCTTCATGGCCCAAAATCACACAAGCAGCCAGACTAGCAAGACAGACTGCATCATATTCTCGGGTTGTTACGTTACTGACTATGACTTCTGAAGGCATTTCGCAGCCGACCTTGTCCGTCTCTCCAGGCACTTTGCCGACAACCCTGCCGAAACATGTCCATTTCAAATTGGAAAAGCGAGTTGATATGCGCGAGGGCTTGCTTGCCGACCAACGAGGGCATCTTGTCCATGATCCGCGCAACCATCGACGGGGCGGTGCGGACATGATTCGAGAATCACCTACACCGAAGTCCGGTCCGATATTCTAGGCTATACTGCGTTTTGCCATGTCAATTAGATGCCCCACGAGCTGGAAAACACGCTGAATACAATGGCGGAAGTGTGTTGGTCCCAGAGTGTCGTGTTATGTTGTTTTGATGCTAATTCGAGAATGAGCAAGGTCGCGCTATGCTATCAATGGTTATATAGGCAATGGCCGGAAGCACTGAGAGGTGCCAAGCTTGCGCCGACGCGTGACGCCTACTTAAGGGCATATAATAATAACATGATGCGGGCTCTCTGCGTGTCTTTGATATAGCCTCTTTCCCTGCCAGGAGCATATCTTATGCACCATCGCACATGTCGGCGTACACATTCAACTGGGCGGCTGATTTCGAGCTGCATTCAGTGGCGGAAAATCTGACGAGGGCGACGACTTGTTCCTCAGCTACTTCCAGGACGACCCGGACGCGGGTCAGAATATCCACATTTTGGACAATGGCTGGTATCTGACGAGCCACGAGGTAAAGCCGCGTCCTTTCCCATCATGGCTGACCAAAGCTGCTAATTGTGGCTAGCCATTCAGACATTCCAAACAGGCCACGGATTCTGCCGGGCCGCAACTACTGCTGCACATGTTTCTGGGCTGGTTGCCCATCTACGCTCACTTGACTCGGACTGGAAAGAGGAGCTCAGTCTCCAATAGCGGTCAGGAACTTGATGCTCGGTCTATCACGCCCGCTTACCCCGGGTGGACCGAGAGTTGTCTGGTCTGGCGGTCGAATCGACGGCGAGCCATGCCTTCTTGAGAGGGAGCTCGCGGGATGCCCTGAGATGCCGGATTCGCTCTTTGATGCGGTGTGTGGCGCATCTTGCTGAGCGGCAGGTCCAACTGCAGTGCTCGGCACCGGCACCGGCTCCGGCTCCGGTGGCGGCGACGGAGCCGGACTTGCAGGCGGATTGGCTCCCCACCCCGTCTTGTTCCAATAGGCTCGCACATTCTGCGAGGGGTAACTGCGTGCCGCTACCGAGCGGCCATGGGCCATCACGCGCGGACCCGGCCACTGCTCCTCCTCCGCCTCCTCCACCACCAACCACGACTGACGACTCTCGGCCGACATCCACCAACCACTCGCCTCCGCCGACATCCACAAACCCCTTCCACGTCACATGGACTCTCGGCAACGAGGTCATTGGCTGCTCCGACATCCAATGCACCTCCACCACCATCTCTCCCCCGATGTATTCGATGTATACTCCATGTGTCGAGATCCATTGTTACTCTGACACAAGTCTTGAGGGAACCCATCTCAACGCCCAAGTCTACCACGGCAACAAGGTGTGCGATACCTACTGGACCATTGGCCACGACGGCCCCTATGACCAAGTCGTCACATGGGGTGCGGCTGGGAAAGAGCAGGGAGGTTGTAAGTCTGATGACTATCAACTCAGCATCCTAAGCACTTGCCAGAGCTATACTTTTACGCAAAATGTACGCATGCTTCCTATCCCCTTTGACTTGACAACTGTCCCGGGACAGTATCGAGTCGAGTTGCCAAGCAATTTCCCATCTAGCTGTAAACTATCCCCGGATAGCCAATACGAGTGCGGCTGCACGCCGCCTGGAGGAACTGCCTGTCTATTGTTTCACACACGAGGTCTGTGCCAAAGGCGGCAATGGCTCTTGCTTGGCAAAAGAGTGCACGCTTGCGATGGGTCCTCGTGTTGATTTGACCCATGCTTTCTTTCAGGCTTCTTCAAGGTGCAGTAGCATTAAAAGACACAAACGTCTTATCGGGAGGGGAACTGCATGCACTTTGCAATGTACATGGTTCGATGGATGCAATGCAAGTTAAAAGCACAGTGACCTGGTGCAGGCAGTGGAATACAAATTCGTATGTCGGGCACATGCTTTTACATGACAATGGACTTTTAAAAGTGGCGTTTTGTAGAGGGCTAATAACTTTCAAGTCGAGGTAAAGGACTGCGTTGTGAAATCTCTAGTTTTACTCCCAGAATCTTTGTGTTGGTAAGGTCGCTGTCCATTGTACGCATACCAAATGTATACCAATCTACAAGCCACGGCAACTGCAACATGAGTAAGGCTAAATGGCTGCGCTCAGGGACAACCCCTTTCGTGAGGTTAAGCACTCTTCGCTCCTGGCTGGCTCGAATCGCGCTTCGCTTACTCTCTGGCTTTGGGAGCCTTGGCCTTTTGAAGAAACTAGCACCCACCAAGACGGGTATTGGGTTGAGGGTAAGGATGTATATCTTGTAAGCGGAAACTAGAGGCATGTTGGAGTATGAACCTTGTATGCACAATCACCCCGGTGAGTAGATTGGCGCTCACTGACATCATTTCATTTTACCTTGGCACTTCTCATATACCTTATCCAAAAGGCCACGGCTTGCCATTATCCTATTCATCGTGGCATCCAGTCCATACACCCGTCGACAATATGCCTGTCTTTGCTAATAGAAGTCTTCTCAATGTGCTATGCTCCACCACGCCCTCTCAGTGAGACAATCCGGCCGCTATAGCCAATATTAAAGGCCTGCACAAGTACATGGAGTCTACTGTCAAGAGTCCTCGGGCATTGCAGCGCTTGCCTGAATTTTGTGTAGAATGCTTGCAGCTTCCCGCTTTGCCTATTTAAAATAATCTAATCACAAGGCTAATAACGTTTTAAATACTTGTTTGTAATTAGTAAGAAACAAAGTACTTGTGGAATAGATTGTGGGGAATTTAAGACACGTACTGTGTTGGTGATATCAGCAGGCGCGGGGGTGTTGTGGCAGGCAGAGAGCGCCTCTCGGCAGGGCCTGGGGGGTCACAAGCACTCAAAGCCACTCAATGCCACCGTACCTTTGCGCACGGTCCCTATCGCTAGCAAAAAAACAAGTCTTATAAAACAGCCAAAAAATCATCACCTATACAATAATAGTCTAATAGGCTCTTTTATAAGACTTTTTTTTGTCACCAGAAACAGGGACCGTCCGCCATGGTCTTTCAGGTAACTATAAATTTGGTACACCAGGTTGCGCAAATACTTTATGACCACAGACTGTACACATATTACCGCCCTGGCAACAGAAAGTCAGGTGCGCACGCATTCAGTTTAACAAAAACTCTCTCATGACGATTACATATCGTATTCCACGATGCATACGAGCTGGGAGAGCCGCAGCGATGCAGACCCTTTTGCCTCGTCAGATGACGAGACTATCAGCGCCCAATCCCTGAAATGCGGCCACCACGCAGCTGTGGGCGCTTTGATCATCTTTTCGATGATTTGCAGGCTTGGGTCAAGGCAAACGGCACCGCCTTCATTAAACCGCGTGGGTTTATTGAGACTGGTGGAAGCCGCTGGCCTCGTTACGGAGCATCCTATGCCATTGCAATGGCGAGCGGCCAACAAGCTCTACTGGAAAACGACGTTGGTATAGCAAAAAGATGAATTGTCAATTCACCTAGGATAGACGTAAATTGGGGCTGGTCTTCCCGAAAAAGGGAATTAGGAAATCCAGCTAGATTTCCTAATTCCCTTATTCGGCGTAGTCTGTACAAGGTGCATCGGTTTGGCTTATGTAATCGTGTCGCGGTGCTTGATCAGGCACGGCGCGTGCGTTTATCAGGCAAAGCGGCGCTTGCCTGAGGTTAGCGTGAAATGCGGAACAAAGGCAAGTGAAGATGCAGTTCCGCAGGCCGCAGGCCGCAGCTGCCCGCTTTACCTATTTAAAACAAATCTAATAGTAAGGCTGACAACTTTTAGATACTCGTCAGTGATTGGTCAGAAATCGAATACTCATCGGCGATTAGACGACGGGAAACGTCCGAGTTAGTGATGCTTTTAGCAGGCGCGTTTTCAGCGCCACAGGCAGGGCCCCCGGAGGGAAAAAGCACACATGCCACTTTATGAAGAGGTCAGAAATAGCGCCTAGGATGCCGACGAGATCGGCAGCAGCCCTACTATTTTATTGGCCCTCTTTAACCTAGTTGCTACCCTGCCATTCAACCATTCAGCATGTTACTATTGACGGATAATAAGAAACGATTATGTTATGCGGACATGCTCCTCTTCTAATACAGATAGGGCCGCAAGTCTACTACGACTCACTTCTTTCCGAGGTACATTGCCGCGAAATTTCGAGCGGGAAAGCGGCACTATCCTTCCTAGTAGTCATGCTGTGTGTCAACTATGTCGAGTGAGGCAACCGACTATTTACTTTAATTAAACGTAACCGGGCAAGGGTGGCAGATTAAGGGGCAGAGTTGACGGATTTTCAGCCATTATTGTGGTGGTGCTGATGGAAGGAGAAAACCCCTGACGGAAATTCACCTATTTTTAAACGCATGTATTAAATTATTCTAGTGCAGAGACAAGTTGCCATGGCTTACTATTGTGAATGTAACTTTTGGCTTGGCAGCGGGCTGACGCAGAAAGAGTGGGGCGCAGGCCTGCCAGCGGAGCAATTCACAAAATCGCAGGCGACCTGCATCTGCAGGTTACATGTATCTGCAGATTTTGTTGCTGCTTTCGCGCCAAGTGCTTGGATTAGGTTGAGTTGGTCCGCACTGCACCTGCATGACAGGGCCATGAAATGAGTCACAGTATCTTGCGACTCCCAGGGGCCCAGAGTCATGACAAGGCCGCGCAAGCTCAAGGCTATCGGGCAAAGCGGCGTTGGCAGCGGCACCGAAACAGAGGCGCCTGGCACGTTCCCAGGAGGTTGTAGTGCTGGCGCGGTTACAGATTCTGGCTGCCGTAACTACTGTGATTTACCTGTTGTAAAAACATTCCCTTGATGCCTCGCAGACACCAACCGTCATCGCCCACGTTGTCGGGCCGAGTCGGTCGAGTTCTCGATCTCAGATTCACCACGGCGGGACGGAGAGCCAATCTGGGGGCGAGTGAGGACGCCAGAGGATCGGGGCCTGCGCATGGGCGTGCGTCGTGAACGGCTGCCGATCGGGCGCAGTCATTTCCTCAACAACGTCGTCATGCTCGTCTTCCGAGATGGAAGGAAAACATGCGTGAAGTAGGGAAAGAGCTAGGCCCAAGTTGGAAAAAAGAGAATTCCCGATTAGAGACAATAACGGGAATGTACAATGGTGAGGCACTAGGAGACATGCAGGCAACTAATCAAGCAAGACAGCAGCAACCAGCCTGGTAATGACTCTCACAGAGTGAATCAGGACCACTCAGCCCATAAAACAAGCCGCTCGGTTTGTGGGGGAGAAGCCACGCAGATCATGCATGCCCCATCCCGAAATGTGAAGGAACACGAAATGATAGGGACGCAATTCGCTTTATATGCCTGCGTCACTACGGTTGAGGAAGGAACCAGAGAGTGCCTACTCAATCGAGGACGATGGCGCCAGGCGCGTTATAGGCAGGAAGCCCATCTCTTCGGCTGCTCAAGGTCAGTGGGAAGGTGGTGACAAGGGCTTCTAACCAACAAGACAGCACCAAGTCAAGGGTACCTGGAGTTGCGAGGAACGTAGCTGGCAATAGAAGTCCCTGGGATATCTTCTAGTATATAAAGCCATAACCACCCAATGAAAACACATCAACGTACCATTGCAGTCACCCAAGATTTACAGGGGCTCCATGAGGCGAGGGAGCAGCCGAAGAGATGGGCCAAGCGCTCCGTATTTGGCACTTAATTGTAACGGGCACGGAAAGGAGTAGCAAATATGTAACTATGCGATTAGCGTACCGGATATTGCCCTTGTACCAACCCGGTAACCGCATAGCGCCGCAGGCAGGGGCCCCTAGAGGGGGAACCACAAGGGATTCATCTTATAGCTGTGCAAAATGGCCTTGGGCGCCTAAGAATGCTAACCTAGGGAGGGTTAGCAAGCTAATAAAGAGAGAGGAAAAGTTGAAAAGTGGAAAAAGGGGGTGGAAGGCGGTGGAAAGATTGTGGAAAGGCGGTGGAAAGTGAGAGATGAAGCTAGGATGACTGTATACTCCTAGGATGCCGGCCTTGTTGGCAGCATCCCAGGCTGTGTGTTGGTAATTTCATTTAATCCAGTTGCTGGTGGCGTTGTTCCGGCAGTGGTCTGGTAGTGACACACGATCTGTGGCCATTGAATGTTCGACAGCCCCTGGAGGACCTTGTGTGGCGCATGGTCCCCCGGCAGGCAAACGTTTTTTCTTTTTCCTCCACTGCACCAGCACGTTGTTTGACAGCCCTCCAAGCCACTGGTCGTCCCGGTCAAAAAGCATCAAATAATGGAATCATGGGCTCGCGCCGTTTACAAGGCGTCGACTCGCAGGACAGCCACGACCCGTTTCTCTTCTCTCTTGTCACTCTTTGCCGCTTTGCCAGCACATGTGTCGTCTTTAAACCCTGGTTCCGGCATACTTTACTTTTCCCTGCAGCTTCGGAAAATTGGCCATTCTGGCCCTCGATGCAGCTCTCGCCATGTTGGGACATGAGCACCGCTGAGCACCGCCAGGCCGGACTTGACGACAAGCTCTGAGCGCCTTATAAACTTCACCCTCATCGGCCACATTTAGAATTCTCCCAATTCCCTTCCTTTCTCAAAGCAATAGATGCTAGAGACTAGACTCTTGGTTCAAGGTATGCGTCATCCTTATTGATTATGCAAAAAACGTGTAACCCGCTGATACCGAACAGCCATGACGGATAACAGCATTACCATGAGCGTCACCTTTGGCGTTGTCGGCACCGGACTTGCGCTTCTTTCAATCATCATCTCATGGCACCAGCTGAAGCTTTCAGCTTTAATGACCACCACATTTCCGAGACTCTGGCCCATGGTAAGCATTCGAGGCAAAGATATCAGCCCTATAAACATTTTGCCAAGTTTCGTGTTAACTTGTCGTGTGTATACAAACAGGCCAACCCACGACCCACGGCTCCACGCCCGTCAGCGACGAACCATGCAGGTTAACTCACCTTCGATGCGACTGCTCAGTTGGAGGAGGGCACGGCATGGACCAGACGCATATCACACAGCTGCATGTGTGCATTTGACCTTGGAGCCTTTGCAATATCCAGAGCAATTATAGAGTCACTGTCCGCTCCGTCTCCCATGGTGCCCCCGCGTGATGCCATCATCAAAGCTGACTGCCGTGATATCTGTCGTCATCATCCCTGACAATGCTCCTATACTGGTCCAGAAGAATTGATACTTCCCTGGATTATCTTCTTCGTCATCATGAGAGATATATCCCATGACCCGTAACGTTTTTTCTTTCCTTCTTGATTCCCAGCTGGTCGGGTATGCCACTGGTTGCGCAAAGTGGGCAGGACTCAAATAGTGCATCAATCCCTGATGCAACCACTCCAATCATCCAGGACCAGAAACAGATGTTCCGAAATGAATATCGTTCTCAAAGTCGACTGCCACGATCAGTGCCCCCAAAATGTGACGGCACCTCTGCTGCGGGACCCGGGACCGTGAGGAGAATCTCCAAGCCCTTTGTCTATTTGCCAAGTACGGTTGTGTATTCGGGCTGCCGATCGACAAGGCGGATACTTTGTTCCTCGATTGGTAGTGAATGTCTTATTAGTCACACGCGACGATGTATCTCTCACCTCGATGCACAAACTTGGGAATGCCGATGAGGCTGGCGATGGTCGAGGTAAACTCCTTGGCATGCTGAAGCTTCCATGACAAACAAGACTGCCGGATAAATAGCGACCATATTACGTCCGTGGAAAGACAAGAAGAGTATGTTATATCGTCCGGCAACAGTGCAAGGAGAGACAGGGCGGCCAGAAAAGCCAAACGAGAGGACAAGGCAGAACAAGGAGAAGCAGACAAGACCTACTGTCAAGTAAAAAGACGACCAAGGTCCTGTTCATACTTGTCAAAGTCGGCGAGTTTCTTGGCGACGGTTTGGTCAACGCCTTCTTTCCAGAAATGTGAAAGCAGATTTTCCATGTGGCATGACAGAGCCGTTGAGAAACGCGGGCAGAGGTGGTCGTCAACGAGATAGTAGGCCGCATCAATAGAGTGTAGGCAGTGCCAAAACCACACACCACTCGACTGCCACATGTCTTCCATAAGTCTTGTCAAAGGCCAAGCTAGTCGTTGTCTAGATTCCTCTTCTATAAGTGCTTGCATAAACTCTTGGCGAATGTCGTTATACTTGGTCAAGTTTTGACATTCCTCGTTATCAACAAGGTCAGCAATCCCGCAGCCAGAGAGCCAACATGGCGCAGATAAGGCTTCTGGTGGCAGAGCGCACAACCACTCCAGATCAAGAAGACAAGTGACGTTCCAGTCATCATCCACAAAAATATTGCCTTGGTGGAGGTCGGTAAGCTGAAGTAAGAATGGCCCGTTTCTCCACTCCCTTTTAATATAGTGATGAGAGATGGTTCGAAGCAGGGCTCTAACAGCCATTTGGCCTCGACAGTCAGCCTCATCGTCAGCCGCGCTTTGGTTGCCATAAAAATAGTTATCATGAAGTGTAATCATATCAGCGATAAATGGCTCTGTACAGGAATACGTATCTTTAGAGCATATTGACCGTTCGGCTCCGCTGTTTTCTAATATTGCTGTTGCCGCGAAGCTTGGCCGGTTTGTCAACGTGATGGTGCAGTCATTGTGGAACTCGAATGAGCCTATTCTAGGCTGCGGTATTCGAGAGAGTGACACAATAGTATGAGCTATGCCCTGGAATAGCTTAGTACGGTGGGATAGGCTATCCCTATGTGTATTCCAGCTAGCCGACAGCATTCGCCCAGTATCCGGCCCAATGTACTCCAGCAACATGTACTGGCTTGGCAGTTGTGTGGGTAAATCTGTCAAGACATATCGTGAAAGAAGGGGGAATCGAAAGAGCGATCGAAGCCACCTAGAGAGGACATGTGGGATCCGAATGTACCATGGTAGCTGAGCTTCGTGGGTAAACTATATCAAATTAGCGGCACTTTGGGAAACTGGGTTCAAAATCCACACATACATGACGATCCAAAATACTGAAACCGTAAAGGTGTGGAACACGAATATCTGGACAGTTTTGCTGCATCCAAGCATATGCGCCGACCTCTCCTCGTAGCTTTTCGGCAACAGTTCCAGGGTAATAAGACTCGGCCAGTGCACAAGGCATAGGGCATCGCATCATGACCTTTGTTTTAAATCTGCATGAATTGACCTCTATTGGGATGCAGATGTTGAACTTGCCTCTGAGCCAATCCTGCCGAGGGGCGACGGAGCATCTTGCCCCTTTCTCCAGCCCAAGCTGTGCTTTTACAATGGCAACAATGGCGTCTTTTTCCCTCCATAGATTGCTATATAGCTCCTGCACTGAGACGACCTGACTGTGGCGATGGATTACATCGAAATCTTGCAGCTTCGCGTCTTCAAAGGTGACGGGTTCGTGGTCCAGGAGCTGTATTGTTGACGGCATCGTGGGAGCTGGTAGAGCAAAGAGTTGCGGCGGTACGTAATCTGGCGTCATTGGCTTATCAAAGTTATCGCCAGGCCATGTAGGATCAAATCATCTCCTTACCAGCTCGAATGCATTGTGAACTCGGAGCCACAGATTACTGACAAGATTAGGCCACTAGGGGTGGGTACTAAGGGGTCAGTCAGTTGCTATTGACTAAAGTACGGAGTGTGGAGCGAGCAAGCACATCAACCAGTGGGTCACATGAGTTGGCAGGGGATTGCCAACTCGATCGTTGTACATCCACGTCTGCGCGATGGCAGGCTGCGGGAACTGTTCCAGGCCGAGGGCGTCCTCACTAACCTTGAAGCAGCCGAAGAGGCAGGGTTAGTGCCACGTACCTATAGTTGGTTGTAAAGGATTGGCATTGCCTGTACCTGGTACTTGGTGGCGTTGGGCCATTTATCCAGCCCCTTGTCGACCGCAGCCAAAAGACAAAACATTGTGCAAACCCTGTACCAAATCGGAGCCTGGTTTAATTGTTGACATCACCACCACCATTCGACCCATCCTTCCCGCCAAACCCATTGGGCTCAGAATAATGCTCTCTGCCACCTCCGGGACTCTGCGCATTGGCGCAGGGCGAATTGTCCCACGAGCGGCGTCCATTGACGAATAATCCGAACCCTCCCTCGGCAAGACAAACGCCTCCAACGACGTTCATTCTCGCATCGGTTTGATCGGAGCCCGGGGATACACCGGCCAAGCCTTGATCGACCTCCTCAATGAGCACCCGAGTATGGACCTTGGGCATGTGTCCTCACGAGATCGCGCCAGCCAAGAACTCAAGGGATATACCAAGCGCAACATTATTTATCAGAGTCTATCACAAGAAGATGTTGCCCAGCCGGATCAGGAGATTGACTGCTGGGTTATGGCCCCCCTAACGGAGTTTGCAAGCCTATCGACGCCCTCAATCAGGTGCAGAAGTACAACAGCCACAAGAGCGTCATTGATCTCTCTGCCGACTATCGATTCGACGACTCTATATTACATATTCGCTCGCAAACCACATACGAACGAGAAATTAGTCATCACACCGCCGACGTGGCCTTTGTTCCTCACGGTTAGGACTCCAATTGAAGAAATCCTTATTTCAGGTGGGCTAACACAACGTAACAGTTTCCAGCTGGTTCCGCGGGATCCACCTGGCTGTCAACATTCCGCTGAACAAGAGCATGAACTCTCGAGATACCCGAAACATCTACCAGGAGAGATATGACGGGGAGAAACTAGTCAAGGTTGTGGACGAGGCCCCGTATGTGAAGACCATCCAGAGCAAGCATGGCGTTGAGATTGGTGGCTTTGCTGTTGATAAAGCCGGCAAGAGGGTAGTCATGTAGGCGCTTACCCGAAACTCTCCCCAGAACCATCCTCATGCCAACTATGCCAAAGTTGCGCCACGATGGACAATCTCAACATGGGAGCCAGTACTCAGTGTCTACGTAGGTTGCTCTCTTGTCCACGACTTGTACTGGTTTGCTAACAACCCTTGCCAGAAAACATGAATCTCGCGGTTGGTTACGCAGAACATGAAGGCATCCCTGCCATGTAGAGGCGTCGGCTAAATTAGACGATTTATCCTGGACAAGAGTTGGCCAGTTTCTAGACAAGCTTTGTGATTATCCCACGGTCCAAATTGTACTAGTATCTCATTCTGCGCGCTCAGCCTCCGTTCCGTGCCGTTGCAGTTGTGTCAATGCCGTGAGAGGATATGGGCTTTCTAACTGCCTAGGCGCGGACTGTATTGAGAGCGTGCGGCGAAAAGCGGCAAGCCACGCACCAAGCTTGCCCGTGGCTAGTAGATTGACGCATCTGAGTCTCCAGCGGCCGTGGTCATGTGTGATGTAGTTGGAATAATTATGGTTCACAGATGAGTCTTGGCGGTGAGTTACCCATGAAGGTTTACCCGGACAATGGTGCAGCCAACTCCAACATCTCCGGAATTGACAACCTGCACACACGGATGGCCAGTCATGTAGGCTGAGTATGCGGCTACACGGAAAAATGATGGCTTGTATTTCCCCGGCCGTGTTTCAACTCAAAGTGAAGCGAAACAAAACAACGGGCCTGGGATCCGAATGGGTTTGGAACCTGTCATGTGCGACAAACACCGTGCCCCCTTGGCTAGCAGAAAATGAGACCACGGGAAACAAACAACCGTACTCGTGGGTTAACGAGGCCATGAATTATAAAAAGGAAAAGGCCGCAGATCGTTCGACCCGTCACACAGCTC
Source organism: Keithomyces neogunnii (assembly GCA_020975405.1). NCBI lineage: Eukaryota > Fungi > Ascomycota > Sordariomycetes > Hypocreales > Clavicipitaceae > Keithomyces > Keithomyces neogunnii. The sequence goes on along the minus strand of JAIOWQ010000002.1, from coordinate 3,221,462 downwards.
GTCTGCTGGGTGAAGAAAAAGCAACCAACTTCTTCCCAACTATCATATTCACAAATCTCTCAGAGTATTTGAGATACCAACGACCTGTCGCTAGTAAACCACTTCAAATGTCTCGGCCATGGAGACTCCGCGTCACGGCGAACATGGAACTGAGGTCGGCGACGGCGACGGCGATGGCGACGGCGTGAGAGGGGGAAGTGATTGAGGGCTGGCCGCAGCTGTTGGCACGATTGATTGGGTAGGGAGGAGAGAAGCTTTGCCATGATGTTGACGGCTGCACACGGAATAATGTGTCCTGGAAAGCTTGATACCTAGCATCTACCCAGGGACGTGGCCACGACTATCATGACGAGTAGTCCATGCACGGCTACATGGTTACGAGACGTTTGTGGATGTTTCACCATCTTCTTTCAATATCGGCATGTGAAATCTCACTATCTTGGAGTCTCCTTCAGGATGGGTGCTGCACATCTGCGTGGCCGACGAATGGGGTTGCCAAAAAAAGAAAGAAAAAAAGGGCATAGACCAAAGCATGCGCAATTATGCCGCAGGCAACAGCACATAATCCCAGTAGGTCGGGCGCAAGATTATAGATTATCACAATTATACTAAGACAAGGCATGAAATGTGAAAAAAATTGAATCCACTACCAACTGGTAGGTGCACTTCCGTGCGGCAAATGCGCCATGTGGGGCAAATGCGCTGGCCCGCGGATAAACGGGAACCAGACGACCTCTTCCAGCAAGCGGGTGCGGGAGATGTAATTGCACAGACCAGATGAGCAGCCATACCAGCGTCTTCTGTCCTTGACGCAGTGTCTTGACAAAAAAAAAAAGGTCAAGCTTGCTTCTGTCTACATGACAAAGCGCCGTTTTTTCTGCAGACAATACAGGCACTTGATCAATCAAGAACGAAAGCGTCTGGGCAGCCTGCAGCAGTCGGAAGCAGGAGAAGGCTAGGGAGAAATAAGCTTGCGTCAACATTTGAAGCCGCCCTTTGCGCCAATACGGCCATAATGCCACCACATATTGACATCGTCTGAGCCCTGTTCCGAATGCGAACGCCAACACCAAAGCCAGAAGCAAGGCATAAATCTGACTTGTGCTATTCCGCATGTACTCACCTTGCCCAGCTGCTGTTGCTCTGCAGTCATGAGAAAATGTGACGAGACCTTCTTCCGTTCGGCTGAGATGTGCCGTCGACGTTGGCAGCAGGTGACAAGGGGCCGCAATTTGCATCTTGACTGACATGACAGTTGGCACTTGGTGATGGGCGGCCTACCACGCGACGCTCCCAGCCTCGCACCCTTGCACTGGTTTCGCAAGTACCTGCATCGTTCCACGCAGTGAGGTGCGACAGAGGGGAAAGGCAACGAGGCTGCACCCGAACAAGAACTTTGGCAGCGCTGGCCTTGGCAGGTTGAGCTGGCTGCCGTGTCTCGAAGCTCGGGTACGAAGCGCGTTTGAAACAAGATGATTCACCGTTGGTCGGGGGGGTTTGAGTGTGGTTTGAAGATATTGCGAGACTGCGTCATTGCAAGACGGTCCCACGGTTGCCTTGCGTGTTGGTACTAGCTCGGTGTGCGTTTTGGTGCAATTTGCAGCTCGGTGGCCCAAGTTTCGTGGCATTGCAGCGTCTGGCCGATGGAAACCCTCGGTCGGACAAGGCCCAGCCCTGGACAGTAAATGCTGATAGCTTGAGGCTGTGGCCAGGGTTCAACCAGAGACGCGGGACTAGTCCAGTCGTGGGCGCGATGCGACCCCATCAGTGACGAGGGGGAGCATGAGGGGACTGGAGCATTAGCTTGTGCTTGGTCTTGAACGGGGTGCGTAGGGATCGAGTCCACCAGCATAAGCTATTGTGCACCATCTATTGACCCAGAATGGCGTCGGCTGCCTCGTCTCCCGCCAGCAAACGGACCAGTTGACTGCACCCATGGGGAGAAGAGGGTCCGCCTGGGCAGTGGGCCAACAAATGGGACCAAGTGGCACATGCAACCAGAGCGCCAAGCGCCTCCACAGCTGGACCACTGGAGCACCTGCTTGACCACCACCATTTGACCAGCACCAGCCAGCCGACCTCCTCCACAGCTTCACCATCCATCAATCTGTCTGCTCTGGCCCAAGCTCACCCTTCATTTTTGTGAGTTCTCCGCCTGCTTCACTTGATCGCCCTCCCTGCCTCTGGACACTGCCGTTTGCATTGCATCATTCACCTCTCCCGTCTTCCGCCTGGCCTTGCCTTCCTCCCCGACGCCTTTCCATCGCACCACCCCGACCCGGAGCATTCTCATTCTTCTCTGGCGGCCGAAGCTGGCGCCGTGGGCAATCCGCACGCAGGACCCTCGACTACCACCAACCCCAGATGTCGGCGGGGACATGAATGCGCGTCGAACCGAATACATCTCCTCAAGGACATGGCCGGCGGCTGCGCAAGCACGGCCTGCCGACAATGACGGACAATGATGCCGTCGCTCGCATCAACTCGTATGCGAGCGCGAGCACCGATAGCACTCGATCTTCCGCAACTGCAAAGCCTCTGCCCTCGACGCCGTCGTCATCATCAATGGGCACCCGACGGGGTTCCAATATGCGCATCAACACCGATGAAGGAGCTCGTCGCCGAAGGTGAGCCGTTGCTTTGGAGAGGATTTGATTTCTGATTCCGGAGAGGGCATTGTCTCCTCGTACGCGAGGGAGGGACCATGACGCTTTGTTTTGCTCCGCTGCAATTGCTTGCCAGACCTTTGGAGGCGGCTTCATGACCTTGCCCCTACAGCTGCAACTCTCGACGTCTTTGGCTACCTTGTTCCTGTACCAATGCCATGGATGCCCTACCAAACGTCGTCGTCGTCAAGTGTTACCTACCCCGGCTAACGATCCCCTGCCTTAGAATTTCCAAGGACGACGCCCAAGTATCTCCCACTTCGACCACAGCTACTCGAGGTGCCCCGTCATCAAATTCCATTCCCAGCGCAGCAGCACAAGGCCGTCGATCGAGCGACCTCACCAGTAATCGACGTGATCTCGCCAATCTCGAACCGACTCGTTCCCAGCCACCGCCGTCGTCTTCCTCGCCCTCCCTGCAACAACCCCAACATTTGCCGCAACATAGCCATTCGGTGGGAAGCTTGACTGCTTCGTCTCAGGTCGCGCCATGGATGTCTTCGACCGTGCCCGCGGGCCCTTCGCCCAAGGGCCTATCGACAAGCTTCTACAATGACTCCAGCGACAACGTGTCCATGGCATCGCAGTTCTCGCCCGGCTTGCCATCGGCCACGAATCGCCCGGGAACTGGCTCGGGCTCCATAAGTCAGGAATATGCCGATACGCTTTACTACAACCTTGACGGCAGACGACCATCGGCCGCAAGTGTCGTCACAACCGCCAGCAGTCAAGGCTCCAAAACCAGCGTCAATCGTGGTGGGTTTCGCAAGCTCCAGGGCTTTTTTGGAGAAGAGTTTCCTGGCCGGGACAGCTCCGAGAGCAGCCTTCCCATTTCGGTTCCTGGAAAAGACCAGCGTTCACGATCTTACAGCCATGGTCGCCCAACACAGCGCGATCGCAACTTCTCTAATGCGACAGACCGGGAACCCTCGCCTTCTTCGTCAAGGCCGAGAACTCCTGTCCCAAATCCAGAGGTTGTCCCCTTCCTCTACCAGGATAATACAGTGAGACCCTCTTTTTCCTCCCCTTTCCTCTGCTCCCTCTCTCCTTCATTTCGCGTCTGCCATGTCTGGGGTGTCTTCCTCAAGAAAGAGGTCTCCGCCACTAGCAGGCTTCAACGACTCATTGCCCACCTCCACCTCCCCTCCCTGTCCACAATCAACCCACTCTTTTCATCTCAGGGACTATCATCTCGGCGCGATCAAGGCAATGAGGCTTTGTTGTGACTCTTGTACGCCCCGTCGCCTTTTGTGCCCCCTTGATTATATGCGTTGGTGCTGTTCTGTGGGAGTTCGTTTCGTGTACTGCGTATTCATGCCTCGGGGCCGAGAAGCTAATACCTCATTCCTTACAGGATATCGCGCGTTACGGAGAAGCACCTGTTCGTGATATTCTGACTGGCCCAGATCGGGAACGCTACGAAAGCTCTGCCAGTCAAAATCCTCCCAAATCCTCGTCTTCTGCACGGTCCGGTCCGATTCACCATCTCCATAGCCATCACCGACACAACAAAAGCAACGATGATCCTAGGTCATTGAGACCCATTGCTAGTAGAGAGGACTCAATTGGCGGTGCACAGCAAGCCAGGGACCGTGGCCCGTCTGTCGGCATGCTCAACCAACGATCGAGAGCGCAAAGTCCAACTCCGAGCGCAAGCAGCGGACCTCCCAGCTCCAGGCACGGTCCTCAGGCAGATGGTGCGACGTCTCCAGTCCATCATGGGAAGCGCGGTCTCTTGGGGCGCCTGCGACGCCACAAGGAAAAGGATGAAGGCGCCGCAAGGTTGCGAGACTTGCCCCAGTCATCCAGGTCGTTGCAGATGAAACCCTCAAAGTCAGACGTGCAGAGATCCGATATCTTCCCTGGGCATTATCCAGGCACTCCAGAGCTCAGCGACGCGCCGGATTATCGTATTGGGGCCCAGCGTGCTGCGACCTTTAACAACAAGTTTCCCTTTTCTAAGAAGACCCGGCCTCACAGGACCTTGGACTACACGGAGGAGGCTATCGGCCCTACAGACCACAATGACCCAGGACATGTATACCACCTCGATACCAACTTGAATGATATGGAAGGAATCTTGACCAAGCCGCCTCCTTTGACGCCTATGGATTCATCCTTTATCAGTAGCATCGACGGTGACCGAAGAGAGTCCACAGTGGAAGGCCCAAAGGGTCGGTGGGATGCCCCTGACAGTTGGGCCGTTCGCAGGAATACCGAGGATAACACGGACGATGTGCCTGATGTGGATGAGATTGGAAGCCCGCCACGGCCTGACGAGAAGCTAACATCATACTTTATTCGAATCTTCCGATCCGACGGCACCTTTTCAACACATTCCATGGCCCTGGACTCCACCGTTACCGACGTCATATCGCAGGTGATTAAGAAGACCTATGTGGTTGATGGCCTGGAGAACTACCACATCATCATGAAGAAGCATGATCTTATCCGAGTCTTGGCACCTGCCGAGCGCCCATTGCTGATGCAAAAGCGGCTGCTGCAACAGGTCGGCTACGAAGAAAAGGACAGGATCGAGGAGCTGGGACGAGAGGACAACGGCTATCTATGTCGCTTCATGTTCCTATCCGCGCGGGAAAGCAACTTCCATGCCACGACCATGGATACGGGTATATCCCGCTCGCAGAAGCTCAATTACGTCGATCTCTCGGGCCGCAACCTAGTCACCATTCCTATATCACTGTATCTGAAGGCGGCGGATATCATTTCTCTCAATTTGTCGAGAAACCTGTCCTTGGACGTACCTCGCGATTTCATCCATTCCTGTAAACAGTTGCGAGATATCAAGTATAACAACAACGAAGCAAGAAAGCTGCCGCTCAGCCTGGGTCGAGCTGGCAAGCTTACTTTTCTAGATGTATCCAACAACAGGCTGGAGCAATTGGAACATGCCGAATTGAACTCGCTCATCGGGTTACTCAAGATGAACCTGGCGAACAATCGGCTGACACACCTGCCGCCATATTTCGGGGCGTACCAGGCTCTTCGCAGTCTGAACATCTCGTCCAACTTTCTCGATAGATTCCCTCCATTCCTGTGCCAGTTGCACAGCTTGGTTGATCTGGACCTGAGTTTCAACGCTATTTCAAGCCTCCCGGATGAGCTAGGCAACCTCAAGAATCTCGAAAAGCTGCTCATCACCAATAACAGATTGGCCAACGAGGTACCCCAAGGCTTCCGCCAGCTGCTGAGTCTGCGAGAGTTGGACATCAAGTACAACTCCATCACAAGCATCGACATCATTTCAGAACTCCCTAAGTTGGAAATTTTGACTGCTGCTCACAATCACATATCTTCCTTTGTCGGAAAGTTTGAGACGATTCGACAATTGAAACTCAATTCAAACCCCCTGAACAAGTTTGAAATCACGGAGCCCGTCCCTACTTTAAAGACACTGAACTTGTCACATGCCCAGCTCGCCAGCATCAACTCGGCTTTTTCCAACATGGTAAACCTCGAGACGCTTGTTCTGGACAAGAACTACTTTGTTTCTCTGCCTCCACAAATCGGAACGCTTAGCCGTCTGGAGCACTTTAGCATTGCCAACAACTCCGTGGGTGAGCTGCCTCCTCAAATCGGCTGTCTGACCGAGCTGCGTGTCCTGGACGTGCGTGGAAACAACATTTCAAAGCTGCCAATGGAAATTTGGTGGGCCAACAAGCTCGAGACCTTCAATGCCTCCTCCAACGTGCTTGACGCGTTCCCCAAGCCGGCTTCGAGACCTCCACGAGTCCCTGGAGAGGAACCCGCGGGGCCCCCTACTGTACAAAATGGCAAGCCGCTGCCAGCGAATCCATTGCCATCGACTCCCAGCTCGGAGGACCTGTCTGAGGAACGACGTCCGAGCCAAGCATCTAGCACTCTACTTAGCGTCGGCCCGTCTCCCATCCTGGCCGGCGCAGACAGAAAGAGTTCTGTGGTTTCGGTCTACGGAAAGGGGGGACGTAAGACTTCTGTTGTTTCCCGGGCTACTTCTCAGGCCACCAACTCTTCGACGCCGCCGCCTCCCGCCCCGAGGAAAGATTCTGGACTTTCTTCGAGGCTTACCAACACTTTTGCAGGATCACTTCGGAACCTGTATCTTGCCGACAACCGGCTGGACGACGATGTCTTTGACCAAATCATCCTGCTGTCCGAACTGCGCGTCCTCAATCTCTCATACAATGACGAAATCAGCGACATGCCTCAGCGATCGATGAAGAACTGGCCGCAGCTTGTCGAGCTGTACCTGTCCGGCAACGGCTTGACGTCGTTGCCCGCCGACGACCTAGAAGAGTCGAGTCTTTTGCAAACACTGTACATCAACGGCAACAAGTTTACAAACCTCCCCGCGGATATTTCGAGGGCCAAGAAGCTCGCCGTCCTGGATTGTGGCAATAATTATCTCAAGTATAACATCTCCAATGTTCCGTACGACTGGAATTGGAACTTGAACCCCAACTTGCGTTACCTCAACCTTTCTGGCAACAAGAGACTGGAAATCAAGCAAACGGCATGGGGTGGGCCAGACGGACCTGGCGCCGTGAATCGCGAGCAGTATACCGACTTTAGCAGGTTGCTCAACCTGAGGATCCTGGGCCTCATGGATGTCACCCTGACCCAGCCAAGCATTCCTGATCAGAGCGAGGACAGACGTGTTCGAACATCTGGGTCATTGGCGGGACATCTTCCGTATGGCATGGCGGATACACTTGGCAGGAACGAGCACTTGTCAACCGTTGATCTCGTGGTTCCACGATTCAACTCTTCAGACACGGAGATGCTCCTCGGCCTGTTTGATGGTCAAGCCCTGTCAAGCGGCGGTTCCAAGATTGCAAAGTATCTGCATGAGAACTTTGGTCACATTTTCGCCATGGAACTCAAGGCTTTGAAGAACCGGCCGGACGACACGCCGGCCGACGCACTTCGTAGGGCATTCCTGGGTCTGAACAAGGACCTGGTCACCATTGCTGTTCAGCATACCGAGGAGCGACCCAAGGCGTCTCATAGGGGCTCGGCGCAACCAGTCGTACTCAGCAAGGAGGATTTGAACTCGGGCGGCGTAGCCACAGTTGTCTACCTGCGAGGCACCGAGCTTCATGTCGCAAACGTTGGCGATGTTCAGGCCATGGTCATCAAGACGGACGGCAAGCACGAGATTCTGACGCGCAAACACGACCCAGCTGAACCCTCGGAACGGTCAAGGATCAGGGAAGCTGGAGGCTGGGTATCCCGCAATGGTAGATTGAACGACTTGCTCCAGGTTTCCCGGGCCTTTGGCTATGTGGACCTGATGCCAGCTGTGCAGGCCGCACCGCACGTTAGCAAGATGATAATCAAGGAACATGACGAAATCATCATGCTGGCGACCAGTGAGCTCTGGGAGTACCTCGCCCCAGGTCTCATTACCGATATCGCCCGATCGGAGCGTCAGGATCTCATGCGGGCAGCTCAGAAGCTGCGCGATCTGGCAATTGCCTACGGTGCGTCTGGGAAAATCATGGTCATGATGATAAGCGTTGCGGACATGAAACGGAGAGTCGAACGATCTCGCCTGCATCGTGGCACAAGCATGTCCCTTTACCCCTCAGGCATACCTGATGATACTCAGATTCTGTTCACGAGACGAGGACGCAAAGCAAAAGGAGATGTTTTGGACTCGTCCCTCAACAGACTCGAGGCTGAGATTCCCGCACCAACAGGAAATGTCTCCATTGTGTTCACCGACATCAAGAATTCAACGACTCTTTGGGAGATGTATCCCAGTGCAATGAGATCTGCTATTAAGCTGCATAACGAGGTCATGCGAAGACAACTGCGACGCATTGGAGGATACGAAGTCAAGACGGAAGGCGACGCCTTCATGGTGTCGTTCCCCACGGCCACCTCTGCGCTTCTGTGGTGTTTTGCAGTGCAAATGGAACTGCTCGAAGTGAGCTGGCCGTCGGAGGTTTTGAACTCCATGTCGTGCCAGCCCATCTACGACAAGGACGGCGCGCTCATCTTCAAGGGCCTGTCGGTGAGAATGGGCATTCATTACGGAGATTGCGTGAGCGAGACGGATCCCGTGACTCGCCGAATGGACTACTTTGGCCCCATGGTCAACAAGGCATCCAGAATCTCGGCAGTGGCCGATGGCGGCCAGATTACCGTTTCTTCGGACTTTATTTCGGAGATCCAGCGATGCCTGGAGAACTACCAAGATACCGAGCGCAATAGTTCGGCTGGATCTGATGAGGCGTACGAAGAAGAGTCGTTTGCAGCCACTATTCGAAAGGACCTTAGATCTCTTACTTCCCAGGGTTTCGAGGTCAAGGAGATGGGAGAGAAGAAGCTCAAGGGGCTGGAGAATCCTGAGGTCGTCTATTCATTGTATCCGCACGCGTTGGCCGGACGAATAGATCAGCACCAACAACATGAGCGACGAGATGAGGCCCTTGACAAGCCCGCCATCCTTGCTCCCGGAGGCCAGCTAGCGTTCGACCCTGATAGCATCTGGGCACTCTGGAAAGTCAGCCTGCGACTGGAAATGCTGTGTAGCACACTGGAAGAGGTCAGAGGGCCAGGCCTGCAACCGCCTGAAACAGAGCTTTTGGAGCGCATAAAATCTAGGGGAGGAGAAGTAACAGAGCGATTCCTGATCAACTTTATGGAGCACCAAGTGAGCAGAATAGAGGTGAGCCACGATTGCAATCCGGCTGTTTCACATCCCTGGTAGTGTACTGACCAACTCGGTAGACGTGCGTCTCGACGCTTGCGATGCGACATTTAGCCCTCGGACAACCGACCTTGAAGGAGCTGAATGACCTCCGCGGGCCCATGTCGCTCGTGCTCGACTTCTTTGTGAGGCAGCAACATGAGCTGGCACGATACAAACAGCTGTATGGCGAATTGCCTCTGGAAACGGACACCAACGGCGCCGGCAACCACGGGTCCATCACGAGTCCTGATGCTGTTGAAGAACTGTAGCGCTCGCTGGCACCATGGCGTGTGCAGACAGTTGGTGGCTGACTAGTTGGGCGTACCATGCGGTTTGTGGTCATGCTGAAACTCCTTTCTTCGTTTTTTGATTGCTGTTCCCTTTTTCGTCGATGACGACGGCCCGGGGAAAGAGCCACTTTTGATGGGCATTGGTTTAGGGGGGAGGTGTTTGCAACTGTTTCATGTTGGTTCTAACTGGATATACCTATATATATTTTCTTTTCTGAGGGGGCAGGGGCCGACTGGAGGTTTATTCTATTGTTTTTTGGACAGCCGGCACGGGATTTTGAATCTTGCTTGTTTCGGGGAGCGTCACGGGGCAAACTCTTTCTTGGGATTGGCGCCATGGTGGATGGATCACTGCAGAAAAGGCGTTGCGATGTTGATCGCTTGGCGTAACGGAACTGCCGAATAGTGTGGCTGTTGCAGCTTTGTCTGACGGAGAATCAATACTATTATTTACCGTGAAATACAATGACCAAAATGCACAGTGGTGGAGCTGGTCAAGGCGAACCGTCATGTACGAGATGGCCATGCTAATTACGACTTGACCCTTTGCATGTTGTCCGACATGAGGTCCATGCCGCCTGTGATTATTTGGAGGGCAAATTCATTGACTACTGGACCAGGTCCCTTTGCTTCATGACGTGAATCCTGGGGGCCATCCTTGGGCCAACCCACCAACCACCCGTATAGCTCCTCACCAGCGTCCTCAGCCGCTTCAAGTCGGCGCCGAGGCCAAGAGGCTTGTACCTTTGGTCGGCGGGCTCCTCCTGGCCCGGTCTGAGCACCTCGATCCCATCATATCCATACACGACGCCTGCCACATCCCACTGGCCCAGCGCCAGCGCGGGATCCTCGAGCAGCGCGTAGTCGAACTGCTGCCAAAAGACGGGCCAGCCCAACTTGTCGCTCTTTTCCGTCTTGTCAAACAAGTATACCGGCTCGCCGGCCTCTTCTTCCACGTTCCAGTACTCGCCCAGGGCCAGCGGCAGACCCTTCTTGTTCTGGTTGAAGAGCGTCAGGCCCGTCATGCAGGTCAAGACGTCGGCGTGGGCGTTTACGGGGGTGTTGCCGTTCCCGACGAGCGTGTACAGCTGAGCGAGGGCGTCGCCGCCGGGGTAGTTGAGCGACGAGAGGAGGAGCATGGCCGTGCTGATGGCGGCCGTGGCCAGCACGGAGAGGGCGAGCGCCAGGCTTGCGAGCTTGTAGAGGGGCGACTTGGAAAAGCGCGCCGAGACGTAGTTTGCCGAGAGGGCGGTGGCGAGAGTCAGCGGCGGGATGGTGTAGAAGACGAAGCGCGTCTCCTTGTGCGGCTGCAGGGAGTAGATTGCCGTGTAGGCGAGGCTGGGCACGACGAGGGCCCGCGCCTGGCGGGCCAGAGACGGATGCAGGGCCGAGAGCAGGATGAGCGGGAGGGCCAGGGGGTTGAGGAGCAGCCGCGGCAGGGCAGAGGCGAAGTAGTAGTGCCAGGGGGACGTGCCCCAGTCCGAGGACGAGCCCTGGATGGCGTTGAAGTAGAAGCCCGAGAGCTCGGGCCAGAGCGGCCGCTGCCAGAAGTAGCTGTCGATGGGGACGGATATGAGCAGCGAGCCGGCGGCGGAGACGGCGCCGACGCGGACGGCCGCGCGCAGGGACAGGCGGCCGGAGAGCAGCAGGTGGAGCGTCGTGGCGAGCAGCAGGATGGCGATTTCCGAGCGGAACACTACCCCGGCAAAGGTGAGGATGCTGAGGGCTTGCTTGGCGCGCGCCGCAGCCTGCCGCGGGCTGCTCTGGGGCAGCAGCAGCGCCAGCGCGAGGGTTGCTGCGTTCTCGCTGTCAGTCCACGGCACTGATTCTCCGTCGGGCGAAGCGGGCACGTACTGAGCCCAAAGGCAAACATGTTTGGCAGCGTCCTGCCCAGGTAGTACACCAGGTGGAACTGGCTCATGGTCAGGCCCGTCCACCACCGGCTCGCGGCCCTGCCGTAGGCGCGCTGGACGGCATTCTTGAACGCCAGCAGACAGGCGGCGTTGAACAGGGCCAGCACGCATCTCACGACGAGTTGGGCGTGCTGGAACCCCACGACGGCGATGACGGGCTGGCTCAGGCCCGCGAGGACGACGGATCCGACAAAGGTGCGCGGCACGGCGCCGGGGAAGGTGAAGTGGTCATAGGTCTGGCGGAGGCGCGATTGCACGTCGGACGTGGGGGTGCCGTAGACGAGGATGTCGTGGGTGGCCTGCAGGTTGAAGGATTCCTCAACCTTGGTGTGCGGTGAGAGCAGGATGTGGACGATTGGGAGCATCACGATGAGTGACGACCAGGCCGCGTCTGGAGCACCAGCCTGTTAGTCCAGGCTTCAACTGACGAGGGTGTTTTTTGTGAAACGCACCGACGAGCGCCATGGTGATGGCCCTCACGACGGAAATGCAAGGTAAATCAAACTGAATCCCTCTCTGCAGACCATCTCCCTTGGCAAATCAATCTTCAACAAAAAGTGTCAATATCCAAAGTGTCAAGTGTTGCAAGGAGCACAGCACAGGCCAGGGGGTCAGGCCAATGGACACACCCGCAGCACCGGATCGGCGCAACCATCCCCCGCCACGTCACTCACTTCCCGCCTGCCAGCCAAGCAGTCGTCGCAAAGCTCATCCCGTCCTCCATCGACGTCGCGCAACAGAAAGAAACCTGCCACCGCCGGAACCCAGGCATCATGTTGTTCTTCGGCAGCTTCCTCTACATAACGGTGCTTCTGATCAACGCCGTGGCCATTCTCTCCGAGGATCGCTTCCTGGCCCGCAGTACGCAGCCCCCCCTCGTCCTCCTTGCCCTTGACTTCAAACATGCTTGCATCTCGATAGCTAATGCTGCCCAGTCAACCTGTCGCCAGCCTCGTACGATCCCGCCTTTGGCTCGGGCGCAGATGCCAGCATAAAGGCCAAAGTAATCCATCTGATCGCCAGCGTTCGAACCATCATGAGAAGTACGCCCTCTGGCTGCCCCCTTCTTCTTCTTCCCTCCCCACGCGCGGAGACGGCGACATGGATGGGCGACACCAGACACTAACCCGCGGACAGTGCCCTTGATATTCGTGAATTCCGTCATTATTCTGTACGAGCTGGTGCTGGGGTGAGCGATGCAGGGCCGACTGTGGGAAAACAAAACATGCACCACGTTCAAAGGACATGTGGCAGGGCAAAGGGCGTTGGGGGGCGCGCCCGACTTGCCGACGGCCAACGACGAGATGCCATGGCTGCACTATTTTAATGAGGCGAAATGACGCCAAATTTCTTCAATACATGCGGTCCATCTGCCATTCGACCGAACCAACCATGTACCACTATATTATTATAATTAGACATGACATTGTACGCCGCCAAAGACACACGAGACAGCATTTCCCCACCAGTCTCCAACAAGAGCGACGAGATGAGATGTATCAAGCAAAATTCCAACAAGTATACCTGCAGATATCCACCGTGCCTTCAAGCATCAACCGCTCTTCGTGAGTGTCGCATCGGGCTATGTAAAGTCACTTGCTTCTCTTCCAATCAAACGCCGATCCGTGGTGCTTATATGCTTCAAGTTACACTGCCCGCATGCCCGAGGATGAACGTCGCTCCTAATGCTGTCTTCTTCCACAGTTGGTGGCCGTCGACGGTACAACCTGCTCTCGACACATGTATACAATGGGGCCCGTGGCGCAAACGATAACCATCGTCAGTCATACGGGGCCCGAATCCCGCTCTAACATTTCTATCACAGCCTTTACCTGCCCTGTTTCACACTTGCAAAACGCCCGCAGTGCCGACATGTCCCCAACCCGCTGCTACGAAGACAGCAAGTTGCCGCTCTTCTTCCTTCCCAGTCCCATGCTGAGCCGGCTCTTGGCAGAAATCTTGTCGGGTTTCTCGGGTCCATCGCCGTTCTCACTGTGCGCGGCCGCGGTACCGTTGTGGGCCTTGTCCTTGTGGAAGAAATTGAAGCTTTTTCGCGACATGGACTTGCTGCCTTTTTTGGATCGGTCGAGGAATCCCATGGAAGAACCTGATACAGACCCGTTTTCCTTCTTTCTGGCCTCCTCCTCCAGAGCTGCCGACTTCTTACTGGCATCCAGTACCTTTTGTAGTTCCTCCTGTTCAGTTCTGCGGGCCTGGATCCTCTGCACTTGCTCTTCGCGTTTTCTCTTCTCATCTTCTTTAGCTGCTGCTTTGGCCTGCTTGTCTTTATCCTTCTCCGCTTGCTTGGCCGCCTTCTCTGCAGCCTCGCGCTCCTTCTTCTCTCTCTTCTTGTCCTCTTTGCTTGTTCCATCTTGTTTTGCCGTCTGGGCTCGGGTAATGCCAGCTGCTGGTGCTGGTGCTGGTGCTGGTGCTGCCGCCGTCACCGTGGCCACTGAGATGCTGGGCATGTCGCCTGGTGGGAGCGCTAGAGTGGGCACATCTGGGGCTGTTTGCGCATGAGCGAGACTGGACAATGAATCGTGTTCCGGAATTGGAGGGGCCGGCTGTGTGGCCAATTTCTTCAAGGGTGCCGCGTCGGATTTGTCGCTGTCTTCGTGTGCCACGTTGGCCGCCTGCGTTGCCAGCTTGACCTCCTCCATTCCCTCCTTCTCCTGCTCCTCTCTGACCTTCTCAAACGTAGTCTCTTGGTAGAACAAAACGTATGCTGTGGCCATACCTGGCTTGTCTCCGAAAAAGTTGCGCACAAAGTGCTTATCGACTGGCTCAACCATTTCGTCGTCAAAGAGCAGCCATCCCCTGTCCTTGGTCTTGATGATGGACACGTAGTGGCCGTGGTATGCGTTGCCGCCAATATGCACGACAACGGCATACAGCTCGTATAACCGATCGGGGTCCTCGGCATTATCCGTGGTGTTGAACATGCGGAGGTGGTACGGATAAACCACCCGGTGGAAGAGCTTTTGCAGTCGGCTATAGTCCTCGGTATACTTGAACCGCTTCAAATGGAGTGTCAGAATTTTGGGCAGACGCTTGACTTTCATGCGCTTTTCGGCTTCCTGCAAACCGCCGCAGTGGTCGCAGTGAAATTTGTTTCGCTCACACAACATCTCCTCGGCGGAGAACTTTCGAAGACAAGAAGTGACCGAGGAATGCTCTTCAAGATCAATCGAGAGGTCGAGGAAGGTTTCGTCTCGCTGCGACGCCGTCTCGCATGTCAGACACCTCGTCTCTGATGTCAAGACACCCTCAAAGATGTCATGGACCCAACCGATCCCGGGGGACTGGTAGCCTGTTGCATGCTTCGCAAGGGCAGAGCCAAGTACGGTTTCCACCGATTGTGACAGACCACCATCTTGTCGCCGTGCTTCTTCCAGCTCTTGGAATTTACGTGCGTTCTTCTCCACGTTTGAAATGACATCATTCAAAACCAAACCATAGAACTCGTGTGCGTCCTGGTGCATGGAGTTTCGAAACATTTCGTTATCGCGCTTGAATATCTCTAGAAATCGCTGTGGGCTTAGCACGCCAGTCCGAGTGTTGCTCTCGAGGAGCGCAAGAAAAATGTCTTTGAGGCCAGTAAAAGTGCACTCGTCCATGCCGTACGCGCTGCCGTTTTGGCTCGCCAATTCCAAAATCGGGCCCTTCAACATGGCTTGCTTCTTCTTATATTCCGGCGTGTCGGGCTTGTCTTCGGGTTTTATGGGTTGCCCAGGTGGCGGCTGGCCTGAATTGAGCGCCTGGCGTTGTTTGAGTGTCTGGGAACCTGTCTGATTCTTCTTGTTCGGTTGTTGGGCTGGGGTGTTGGGGTTCATGGGAGGTCGGAGCGTCACATTGACTTTGGGTCGCGTTCCGTTGGGTGTGTCTGAGGGCGAGTGAGGCGGGTAGTTTATGACGCTCTCTCGAAACAAATCAGAGTAGAATAAGGCTTGGACAATGGAGTTGCAGTAACTAGGGGTCTAGGGTCAGCACAATGCTCCTCTGGAGGAGTGACGAAGGGGGCCAAGAGGACGAAATTATCCCTTACCAGGTATTTCCAAACTGCAATTTGGCATCGTTAGCCCATAATTCGTTCCACTGTACCATTTGACAAGGCCTCGTGGTCGGGCGCCGAAAGTCGGGCATGTGCGACACTTACATTCTCGAAACCAAAGAATTTGTCGCTACCATCTTCGCGCAACGGGCCAGCATTGTGCAACATTTTCTCCAGAGGAGTGACTTCGAAGACAACCTCATCCTTTTTCTTGGCCTGCGCATCTTTGGAGGCTTGGTTCGGTGAGGCCTTGAGAGAGGCATTTTGTCAGCATCGCACAGAGGCAAGACGAGGCTTGGCAAGTGGACCGCAAACAGACAAGAACAGACGCAGAGATTAAACCGCGGTCGGGAGAGATGAAGCAGGCAAGTTAGAGAGCCAAGGAGGGAGGGGGGAACTTACCGAGCTGGCACTCTTTATTTTTGTCAAGAATCCAGCCATGACTGTTGTCGAGCGGTAACGGGGAGCGGAGGAGATGGTGGTGGCACGGCGAAGTGAAGCCTCGGAGCGACGACGTCAGTTCAGCTGCAGGGCAGATTCAGCAGCCACAGCTGCGCAGCACCCGCAAAACGATGTCGATGGCGATTGATGCAAGGCGTCGTTCGCATGAGGACCGTCACGATGATTCTGGGCCGTTCAAGGCAGTAGCGACAGGCCAGCGTTGAAGAGTCGGGATTGAGCAGGAGGGGGAGATGGTGTTTGTTCAGCCAAGTCAGGGCGTCGAGCGCCGAGAGATGGGGGCGTATGTTGGTCTGATGCACCCACGACTAGCCGTCAACGGTTTGGGGGAGTTTGGAGCAGGGGGGGGGAGGGACGCCAGACAAGAGCGGAGAGATGGCGTGGCGTGGAGCACACAACGTGGTGTGGGATGGGGATAATTGAGATGGGGGGATATGCGGAAGTTGGTTTGAAGTAGAATTGGTAGGACTGGAAGAGCTGGAAGAGCTGGAAGTGCTGGTCGCTTGGTACGTCTCCTGGTCGAAGAGTTGATGGAACTATCCCAGCCCGACTCGAGCCGTCCTCTTGGGCTTGTTTGAGCCGGCGGGACTCGGTCTTTGCCACGGCCGAAGCAAGTCAGTCGTTGGTACTCCGTAGTTCTGACAGAATTGGGGGCGACTTTGTGCGGCGGCGGGCGAACTGAGCAGGGCGAGATCTGTGGCCGTCTTACCAGCGACGCAACGAAGTGTTATCGTCCCTTTCTATTGGCATGGAATGGAGGTCCAGGTGTCTGTCGCCTGCTACGCTGTGAGGGAAGGAACCATGGACGGAGGACGTTGCGCCGTGCTGATGTGACGGATACTGCCAAGTACTCCGTACACCAGGCGGCTTGTACACGGCTGTGCGCGACTCGTCAGCTGCCAGCCAGGCAATCTCCTGGCCCATCACCACCTGGCCGGATTGACTTCACTTCGCCTCACCATCCCGCCTTCATCAACGCGTCCCAACAAGAACCCATTACACACCAGTTGCTCCAGAACCGCTCCAGACCAATGTGAGAGCCGCGAGGTCCACTTGTTTCCAGCATCTTGTCCATCCTGTACGGAGTACTCCATACATCCAGGCCACCACCTCCCACTCTCCAAGGCCTCCTCTCCTCCATGCGCCACTAGTCAAGTCGTAGCCTTCTCCATCTGGGGCTAATTCAGCCATCAGTCAGTCGGCTCCTGACTGGCTCTGTAGCCAGGGCACAGGCCAGCCACGCCAATTGAGGAAAATTGAAAAGTCAGGCCCCAAACGGCATTACCCAGGCGGGGAACCATGACATTGGAGCCTGCGCGAAGACGACGAGACGACGAGACGACGATGACGATGCATGGCGACGAAAGACAAGCCAGGTGGGGAAGGAGGCCTTTGCCCAAGTTCGACAGGCATCAGGCGAACGAACCTCCAGATGCTTCCAGCTGCCAAAAGGAACACCCCGCCTGGCTCGACATGGACTGACTGGACAGGTTTGTCTGGGGATTGCAAGGATCCCTGGGCCTTGGCTTGCTGATTGGCGTGGCGTGGAGGGTTGCAGGCCGCTTCTTTGTACGACACGGTGGCACCGAGCGGTGCATCAACCCTCACAGCATCGCCCGTCGAGCCTGTCATATCCACCGACATTCCCCTGGCCCCAGTGCTTTCCATTGTCGTCGAGTGGAGGCTCGTCAAGGTTGAAGGCTAGAGGTGGGTACAAGGGTCCAAGTCGCTATGTAGGCAATGGCATCAATATGGGATCAGACTTGGTACGCCTGACCCATCCTCCATGCACACGGGCCGATGCTCCATATTGATTACAACAATGTCCGGCTGTTCGCGATTTACTCATCTCAAGCGCTGTTGAAGCAGAAACAGCTACTCCGTACCATCTGTTGCCGTTGCTGCTGGTGCTGCAATCCCACCGATGGACTCTGCACCGCCGAGGCCGCATCGCGCCACTGCACATATGCAAGCACTCAATCTGCAAGAACCAGGCGCAACGGACAGAGTTGGCGCCACCTTGCTTCCTTGGTTGCCTCTGCTGACATTGTGCGCACGGCTGGTGCCTTTATAACGGCGGCTTTCCCGTTCTAGCAGAGCGGAAGCTAATAAGTCTCCAGGCATTTCCTCGACGTGCTGGTCGATACAAAAACGGCCTGGCATCTCTGCCGCTGCCCGTTCTGCTTGACTTGAATTTGAAAGTTTTGTTATCCAGAAAAGTGCATGCGATGCCAGGTGAGACAAGCACGCGGCCATCCATGCCATGTTCATCTGCCCACAATGATCAACGCGGCCGTCGCCTGGCGCGGATCTGCAACGCTGGTGATGGCTGGGGTACCATCCGGCGGGCGCCAGTAGCCGGCTGAATCCCACGGACTGTCTGGCAGTTCAAGCTTGACAAATGATGCCTCTCAGCTCAACTGAGCCTAAATGCCTCTGCACCTACCCGGGGTTTAGCAAATAGTGCATCAAAGCTGCCACAGCAGGGGCTCTCGTTGGCGCACTGCGAGGCATCGAGCGCCATGTTAGCCGCCGCTGCATTGTGCCGTATACTATTTATTGCAAAAGTGCAGCCCGAGATTTGAGGAGTCGATGGGTGCTGGAGGGAGCCAGCTCCCGATTGACACCAGACTCTTTCACCACCCACCCACAGTTCAATCTGGGCCCCAAGCCGTCAAGGGAGCCGTCAAGGGAGCCGTCAAGGGAGCCGCAAAAGAACCATTTCAACCAAACCGCACCAATTGATGAACACATGGTGCGTGCCGACGCTCCGTCCGAGCCAGCCGCAGATGCAAAAATAGCCCGTCATATCCTTCTTATGACAGATATCTCATTCGGGGCGGCATGCCCTCCTCATCTGCAACGTCATGCCGCCATCATCTCTTGGGGCAGACATATCGTGGCTTTGTGTAATAGGTTCTGCCTCTTTGAGACTTGGGGAGTGGTAGAGAACTTGCACCAGACATGGCTGTGTTGATCCTTTTGTTTTCCAAGGACCAGGCGTGCCACCTCCATCATAAACTCGGCTGGTGGTGCCATTGTCCAAACTGCATGCCCCGAAAGTACTTGGGGGTACGGAGAACACTGGACCGAGTTGCACAACTCTCTCCGAGTATATATACTTTCGCCCTTGGCACCACCACAACAGCATCACACCACACAATATTCCGTAGCCTCGGTATCCTATCAGATTTCCTACACGGGAGGCTATTCGGTCCGTCCATGGCACACCATGCCGTATCCCACCTCTTGTCTCTGGGCCAATACCAGACTGGCGCTTAGAACCTCTTACGTCGGGTCGTCGTGTCGGTGTGGACGACATGAGGGACACCACACCCCATCCCCCACCACCACGGGTCTGGCCCTCAGCCTACCCTGTTGCTTGCTTTGTTAACGACGAGTGACGCCACGGATTGTCGGCCAAGACGGCTAGTGTCGAGCATGAACCCAAGGGGAGCATCCGTTCGGACCTTCTGCCGGCTAGGGCTTGATGGCAAAGTCGGCGATGAAGTCATTACCTTTTTTTCGCTCCTCTTGGAAAGAAACGGGTGTGGAAGCAAATGGGCGCCACTTCTGCCGTTTATGGCTCAGCAGCACGTCGACGTGTCCACCATGTGCAGATGAAATTTGTTTGTCTGCAAGGTCTTTCCTCATCTGCCATCTTGGTCTCACTCTTACACTTGCTGACAATGGTAAACTTGAGCTCCTTCCGCTCGATCCTTGACAGATTGGGTGCCATTTATAGACATGAACACCAAGACCACGTGGCTTAGTGCGCTGGTCGAGGTACGCAGTGTATGAATACGCAATGTTTCGGAGCCGAAAGAGTAGTATACCTTTGCAAATTACGTTTTTCCTCATAATGTCGGAGCCGGATCGTATCAGGCCGAATCGCCTCCGAGACCACCAATCCAAGATGGATCCCGACGCTTTCCTCGCCTCTTCAAGGCCACAAAACAGGCACGACGGCATCGACAGAGTGTCAGTCGTGAACCAGCTCCGTAAAAGCCCGTGTTAACTGGCATGTGGGCGTTCTGTACACGGCAATACTTTTAGTCTTCTGTGAACTCTTCGACTTTTCACCCGTCCCGCCCTCTACCCTCAGAGTCATCTGCTGCCGTACCACTCAAGGGGACATGTTGTTCCCAGCCACTTCCTACGTTGTAAAACTGGGCAATGCGACGACCTTTCTTTGACCGGATCAAAAACTCATTTGCTCACGTTGGACACAACAACCCCTCCTCCTTTCTGTCCGTCCAACGTATCGAATCGCCCCTCGCAAAACAAACCCAGGACCCAGCCACCACAAGGCATAACTACGAGGGGCTTGGTGCAAAGTTGTTCGTACTCGCCGAGGGCAGGATGCCAATATTGAAGGACGTGGGTCTAAAGGGTACGAGTCTTGTTGATTCGACCTCATGGCAGCTCTGGCTTAGCTACCTAGGTACTCATTTTACCCGTTAATCACCTATACTCTGGGCAATTGGTCACTTTGAACCTACTCAACGACGTCCTTGGCACACTGCATCGCAATAGCTCCGTGAAAGTCCTGTGCCAGAAGTCGGAAGTAGCCAGTACGAACATGTACCAATAAAGACTATGCGGGTCACGAATTTGATATGAAAGAGTACGCAGGAGAGGAAGCTATATTTGCACAAAACAATACATGAATGAATGAATGAATGAATGAATGAATCAACCACGACCTAGGTAATCACTTCTTCTCTGCTGGTGGAGGGGGCCCACCAGTGGTTGGGAGACCCATAAAGATCTTGAAGTAGTCCTGCACAGCGGTGTTAGTCACGACAATCGCCAAAGGGATCGCCAAAGGGCGAGGGGCTGGAGCTTACATAAATCATCCACTGCAGACCAGTCAGAGTACCAATCATGACAATACGGACGGGGAGACCGTTCCAGAGTCCTCCGAACCCAATTTCCTTGTAGATGCGACCCACAACGGTTCCAAATGCCTCCCCAGGTTTTCGATAGGCATTGAGCTTGCTGACCATGACGTCGGCGGGGTGGGAGACTATGGCACACAGGATGCCGGCAAGATAACCACCTGTAAAAGAAACACCAGTTTGGGCGGCCTTGCCGTAGTCGCTCTTTTGTCCGGGGAGGCGGTCATATATCTTCTCAACAATGGTCTCGAAGGAGGCAAACTTCATCATGGTATAAGGGATCTGACGTCCCCACAACGGATACAGCCCCTTGTACAGCCCAGCCCAACCTTCTTTGCCAACCACAGTGTTGATGCCGTGCATTGT
This sequence comes from Keithomyces neogunnii, assembly GCA_020975405.1. Taxonomy (NCBI): domain Eukaryota; kingdom Fungi; phylum Ascomycota; class Sordariomycetes; order Hypocreales; family Clavicipitaceae; genus Keithomyces; species Keithomyces neogunnii. The sequence continues at coordinate 3,200,116 of JAIOWQ010000002.1, read as the reverse complement.
TCCGGTGTAGGGATTGGGAATAGTGCCCTGCATTCGTACCTTGACGGCTTCAAAGGGGCAGAGGGCCAAGTCGGCGAGGAATTCGGCGGAGGCGGAGGCGGCGAGATAGAGACCAGTCTTGTACTTGTACGCAGCTTCTGGACCGGCCATGTCGCTGTACGTCTTCTTGAAGTATTCGTACCAACCGTACTTGAAGGCGCCCTGGGTGCTGTAGCCGAAGAAGGTAGGGCTCCAACCTGTCATGATGCCCCGAAACCCTTCGGCGCGGTAAATCTTGCCCCATGCCTGAAAGTTGCTCGTATAGAGCTTCGAATCGACCTGACGACGGGTCTTGACAAGATCCAGAGGCGTGACAGCGGTGTGGGTAAGTCCCTATCAGAGATGGGCATGAGCATGTGCACAATCGATTCCGCCAGCAGGCATCGTTTGCTTCTGGGGCAACTCACACAGGCAAGGAGACCGCCAAAGGTGCAAGCAGCGTAATACTTGCCAGAGTAGAGCTCAATCTTTCCAGCCTTGGCCTGCGCAGCAGAGCTAGCCTTTTCGAATTCTCTCGTGGCTTCCGCGCTCAGCTTCTGCGCCTTGCCCTTTGCGTCTTCCACGACGGAATACACGCTAAAGAGCTCGGGTCGAGCTTGATACGGCGTCGGCTTGGACGTGGTGCCCCCAATTGGGGAGTAGACGGACGCCCTGAAGGCCTCGGGGCGGGGGTAAAGATGTGACATGATGTCGCGAACCGGGCAAAGCGCGCGTGAATGCTGTGTTGCCGAATTCTCTTGCAACTCTTGTCCGGAAGTGATGTCGGCAGAACAAGACGAATGAGGAGCTACAAGCGCACGAACCCGTTAGAGCAAATGTACATTGATTCCAATCGAAAGGCACCTGGCGTCAATGAATGACAGTGAATCGGCAAAGTGACAAAGGCGCCAAGCAGGAGAGAATCAACAGGCAAGCCGAATCCTTGGAGCAGCCAGGCAGTCAGAGCAACCTCTGGCCGAGAGGAGAGTCACGAATTCTGTGTTCACGAGACTCACCAAAATGGACCTGATAAGTGGGATCAAGGTCCCGACAGTCTCCGAAGATGGGAAGCTCAGGAACCGGGCACGGCAAGGATGATGCCGCGGTGACGATAATGAAATTATCCCAAGTGTCAGGTGCCAGCAGTCCTGGAAACAAAAAGCCTCGTAGTCTGATGATGCAGGAGCGATCTGGTTCCACTAGCTGGCAAGAAGTCCGGACTTGACGGCTGCGGGAGCTTTACAGCGACTGGCCACGGGTGGAATGGTGACATCACCCACCCCTTGGGCTCCTCCAATGCGCTTTCAGCCTACTGGCGGCGGCTTGTTCCAGCGACCCCAAGACTTGCACAGCCCGTATCCGGGCAGTTGAATCATGACTGTGCCTGCGATTTCACAAGTCACTTCTACGACTGGTTCTGATTGATGCCATCAGCAAGTTCAGCCCAACCTGTCAAGCTGATGACGGAGTGGGCCGTTGATGACAGACAGCCGGGCCCGCTTGTGGGGGAGGGACGCCGGCGATGGACAGGGCCTCAAAGTGAGTCATGACGCCATGTGCTCCTACGGGCGCTTTCACGACAGCTGTATGGAGTAGTTCATTGCATAGACGCTGCGGCACAAATTCTTGGTGAAATTATCCGACCGTGGCCGAGACCTATAAACGATGCCACATGTTGGCAAGGCCCCGCCAGCGCACTCGAGCATATGTACTCTGTAGTCTAGTTCCATTAAGCAACCCGATCGAGGAGGAAATTTTGTCCTTATTTCAACGCACTTGACCCTTCTCCAACCCCCCGCGCCAAAGACTTGTGTCATTCAACGGACCGTGCTGCGCCGGCAACATCTCTAATATTACATATTGGACCAAATATCGCATCCTGATTACCAAGACACAATGGCGGCTCAAACTGCGACTCTGCCCGTCGTCGACGGCGCCGACAAGACATTCAAGTCCAGATGGTCCTCAAGGTATCGCGGGGTAAGATCTCAATGCCCTCTCATCTGGCCGCGCCCGGCTTGCCGCAACCTTGGCACCTGCTCAGCTTGTTCGACGCAAGTGGATGCTAACACGTCTCCGTCCAGGCCACCGTTCAAGATCTCGAGCCGCCGGCGGCGCTGTCGCTGAACCCCTCGGACGCCATCTCGCTGGCCATGATGTCCGCCTTTGAGCGCGAGTACACCCACCTGACCGTCGTCGACTCGGAAACCCGCGCGCTGCTCGGATACATCTCCATCCCCCACCTCCAGGCCCAGCTGGACGGCGGCAAGGTCAAACCCGAGGACCCCCTGTCGGCCGCCATGACGCATTTCCAAAGACGGAACAGGCGATACAGGGTCATAACCATGGAGACGCCGCTGGAGCAGCTGGAAGAATTCTTCCGCGGCGGACAGACAGACGGTCCGTGGAAGGAGGAGTTTGCCGTCATCACCGACGAGAATAGGAGGTTCGTGCTCGGCGTCGCTACCGCGCAGGACCTGGAGGAGTTTGTCAGGAGAAGGCCGGCCTGAGAGCGCAGCGCGAGTGCGTCTCGAGGGACTTGATGCTGCCAATATGGGCTGGGAAAGGCGCGACACCTGACGTGAGCAAGATGCCTGTTGGCTTGGTACCATGCGGCTTCCATGGGCCGCGGATAGCTGGATACATGCCACCTCACGAGATCAGGCCCCGGCATGGTGCGCGGCGCAACATGTCAAAGAATAGCCAAGCCGAATGAGACGAGGTTAGATAGTCGCACGATTATACCGCCGTGACCATTATACATGCTCGATTGCCAGAGGCGCCTGTGACCACGCCCCCTTTTCCTTGGCCAAGTTTTCATCCTGAATGTCTTCATTACTGCAGTAATAGCAGCAGCAAACGAGTGTGGGTTAAATTTCTCTCTTGATTGTTTCCCATGCCCCCACAAGCAGCGCGCGCCTGCAAGAGAATGAACAAGGTCGGCATCTAATGCATTCTTGAATCGCCGGGGGAACGATCACGGTGTTGCACAACACTGTTATGACGGGTCGCAGTTTGCCATTTCATCATTAGAGCCCGCATCAACGTTGTAGTTGATTTACGCGCACATATTCATGAGCATGGAAGCGAATTACCAAGCTGTCACAAGTGCCACCCCATCCATCGACTACATTGAAGACATGGACGGTTTGGGACTTTGAGCTGGGGAATACGCCACAGTGTGCTTGAGACTGACCCATATATAGTTGAGCCGGTGAGACAGCAGGATACAAAGGTGTCAAATCAAATGTGTGCCAAGCATGATCTGACGGGAAAGAGGTGTTTAGTCTTTACTTTAGGCGACGACTCAAGCCGGCGGTTAGACGTAATAATGGAACAGTGGGCAAGGCAAGGACCGAATTCGTTTTGATGGCCATCGTGTTGACCGCGCTTCCAGGGCAAACATTGCCGCCAATGCAAGTAGAGTTTGTGCAAGCATTCAAAAGTGTTTGTCATGTTTCAGTCTACATGCACGCCAAACTGCCCGAGCCATTTCCACGGCAGCATATGCTCATATTCAAAGATATATCCACATACAGTACCGTGGCATGCTGCTCCCCACGCAATGCGTTGCTGAAAAGACATGTCTCGCCCAACTGCTTCATCCCGTACGCCCCCCGCTTTCCGCTCTAGCCGTTGTAGTCGTAGACAAGACGGAACTCGGCGCGCTCGTCTCCCTTGGCCACGATGATGTTGCGGCAGTAGCGTCGCTCGCCATTGACCTCCTGGAAGCCCCAGACCTGGGTGGCAGTCCATCCGGCATCCTGGCTCTCAACGTGGCTCAGGATGAGCTTCCCGTCGGCCTCGGGCTCCCAGCCGTTCTTCAGGTACGCTTCCTCGATCTGGTCCAGGGTGACCCAGGCGGTGCGGCCCTTGACGTGGCCAAACAGCCAGTCGGTGTGGTCGCGGTAGGTGTTGTCCAAGCATCTCTTCTCCTGTGTGTTGGTGAGGCCGGAGGCGGACTGGTCAATGTCGATGTGGGTGAAGATGTCGGTTGACTCAGCCGGCGGCTTGGGGGGCCCTTGGTACTGGTTCACGGTGATGGTGATGGTAGCGTAGCTGATGCCGGTGCGGATGAGATAGCCGATGCCTTGGAGGGCAAAGGCAGGATCGGCAGACTCGGACAGCTCCTTGTTCTGGTTGTTTCAAACCCAAAGGTAATCCCCCGTCAGCCGATTTTCTCTCCTTTTGTTCATCGCTGATGGGGCACGCCCGACGGCGAGAGGTGGCTGGGTCTTGATGAGGGTTCGCAAGCAGCATCGTCACATGCAAAATTTACCCCACACATCGGGGAAAATGGGATGCGACGCCTCAACACCACCCCTGCCCGACTGGAGCAAGAATCTCGTGCTGTCGAGGGGACGTGAAGCTATTTTGACTTACCATGGTCCACTGGCCGTTGAGATCCTTCAACGTCTTATCCGCGGGAGCAGCCATTTCAGACGAGAATTTCGCAGTGACGCGGCTTTTTTCCGAGGTCAAAGTTTCGGGCAACGTCTGGGGAATGACGGCGGGAGGGGCAGGGGATTCGGGAGGGGGAGGGGTATTCGCCAATGTAAATACCCAGAACCTGAGGTTATGTCGGTGAGGGAGGACGGGCAAGAGTTGAAATATATGTCCGGTGGTGGTATTTCGATGACGACGAGCTGGACGCTGTGGGTACTTGTGGCCAGATGCAGCTCATGCACGAAATGGCGATTGTCTGGAGCTGTCTGGTCCACTCGACAGGAACTGCAGGCAGGGGAGCTGTTGTTCCCATGCGCCAGCGGACAAACGGGGCGGGCAACTAACAAACCCCTCCGACCAGACAGCGAGGACGGAGTAGCTCGGTAGGGTCTAGTGGCTGGCTGCTAGCAACTAGCCCCAGCCAGCCACAGCCAGGCTTTGTGGGCGCGTGCCTGCCAGCGGGCATTAACAAGCCAGGCACACCCTGCAGCGCTTTGCCAGACCGAGGCAGCCATTCGAGTGTCCATGCCTCACTTACTTGAACCGATTTCTTGCATCTCTGCCGGTTATAATGCAAAAAGCTGGTTGGGGGGCGGGAGTCAAGGAGGCCGCCGGCATTGACTTGGTCTTTGGAATTATATCTGAAACGGAATACCGAGTACCGTTTGATGATGATGTTCCAATCATGTGTTGTGCCGCTGCGGTGTCGTGGTCGTCGGTGTAGCTAGTAGTAAGCCAAGTAAGACGAGAGCCCACCATCGACCACCAGCTCCAACCACTCGCAACTAACCACTTACTTGGGAGCAAGAGGAGACAGGGAGAGTAGTTCAGCAGGCGATTAGTAATGATAAGTGCTTGGGTGCTTGAGCGGGGACATGCCGACCTAAATAAGTACTGACCTAGGGTAGGCACCGGACTCTGTAAAAATATACCAACATTAGGGGTCGTTATTATGGGGCACCCAACAGACTGACCTTGGTAGGCGAGTCCAGCAGCTTCAAGTTACCCCAGGCCTCCAATATGGGCCATATCGCACGACAGCCTCTGCCTACCCGTCTGGAGTCTGCTTCGTTGGACCCTTGTTCCTGCGCCCGACTCCCGCCCGACTGTAACCGTGATGTGATTTAGTCAAACAAATGTCCATGCCAGCGGATCCCAAGACCAGGTGTGCTGCATACGAGCGCTGACAAAGACGCCAGAGGCATGATGCGGACGCCTTGGACAGGAAATAACCTGGTTCCCCCCCCTCTCAGGTCACGCTTCATAGTCGAACAGCTACTCAAGTAGCTACCTACAAAGTGACATTATCCTCGTGCACAACCCGTCAAAACCCGTCACGTCCCTCACCACAATCCCACAAGGCCAAGAGTCAAGTTGCAAAGCGGATGCTGGAGAAGTGCCTGGTGGCCACGGGCCTTGGTTCATCAAATCCTGCAGGCGGACAAACTCCAAGGTCAGCTGCTCACAGTTGCTCCGGACCTACGAGAAGGGCTGGGCGCCGATCCGGGGCATTGGCCGCTTTAGTTGACTGCGCTGTCCGAAAGCCTCACGGCACCATGAAGCAGCACAAAAACAGCCCGTTGTATTTCACTGCGGCTACCAGCCCCATGCGTCGGAAAAGAGACGGGGATTCTCAGGCAGCAGCGCTCTTCATGAGACGAGCTCACACTGACATGCTCCTGTCCATGTTCCCCGCGTCGGGGTCGTTCTGATGTCAAGTTACCTAGGTAGTCAGGGCATGGCAGTAGCCCAAGATGTTCATTCCCCTGGTACTGTAGCTTAATTCGTGCGGGCCAAACTTTAACCTCTGAATCATCACCCAAGGCTCTTGATTCACGTTTTGCGCATTCATTGGTCTACTATACGGCTGTCTGCCCAATGATGTCGATGAGCTCCCCGTCGTCTATTCATGCATCGTTTCAGTTTATTTTCTGGGTCGGCCCATTGGCACTTCAAGTCGCCCTGTCGGTGCTACGACCTTTGGCTAGGCCAGTCCTTGGCGAAACAGAATCTCCGTCCCTGGTCATCTATAATTCTGCTCCCTGCCCTATATAAGCTCAAATGTTGTGTGGCCGTCTCCAACCTTTTTGTCCGCCAGAGCCATCTCCCTGTCCCTTCCAAGAGAAAATCACGTTCCTCTCTTCGTATGGAGTAACAACGTCACCTATCGGATGTGTCATGTATGCCATCCTTTATCTGCCTGATCGTCTCTTCGCCAAGCCTGGCGTGTCTGCAAATTAACAACTGGGCTACCTGCCAGTCAGCCCTGTCAAATTGTGTACTGCTGGAGGCGGGCCTTGTAACGTTGTCAGAAATCTCGTCTGATTTAGACTTTGCGAGACTCAGTCATTCTGTGCTTTTACACAGTAGCGCACCGTATGCCCCGTGTACATGCCCATTGAGGTACGTAGATTGTATCATGGTCCAAGAAAAGGATATGCACACCCTGCCCAAAAGTTCTAATCGTACAGTGCCATACTCCCTGCTTGCTTGGCCGAAAACTCTGGCTAAAAAGATATGTAACAAGAAAAATCAACATGGCGCCGCATTCCTTTCAGCTCTTCTCCTCCCATGCGCAGGCAGCGAGAAGCAGCTGCTGGCTGTAGCTTCTCGGTATACCTTGACCATCCTTCCCCACAGACCAGAAATGCATCAAGTCAGTTTCCTCATTATCCATTCATGGTCTCCAATGTGATAGGTGTCGATTAGGAAAAAAAGATGAACGTCAAGACAGATGGATCGTGTTTCTCGACCTCCCCACACGCCTGCTTTTACTCTTCTCCCTTTGGTCGAACAACATGCCTTGCCACTCATGGCCACCATTTCATCCTTTTGTAGCTTTCGATTACTTCGTCCACCAATTCCCTCGTGATGACCGGCTTCTCGTACTTGAAGCCGAGTAGCTTGTCCAGCCGGCTTCCGTCCATACTCAGATCCGTATCCTTGAGAAGTTCCTTTTCCATAAAAGGAGTAAGGGGGCCCGGTCGTGTTATTCCTGCATCTGCAAGTAAATCGGCCCAGGGGCCAAGAACCTCGTCATTGACATCGTCCACTACGCTATCCAGATTCATGCGAGCAAAGGTGCTGATCAATTGACCCTGGAAACCAGTCTCGATGTCAAAAATCTTGCCAATGATGTTGGCAATCATTCCTTGATTAGTCTCGCCCTTGTCCACCACGTTGAATATGGGTATCTTGCCCATTTGGGCCGCGTCCCATTGTGATTTGCCACCAGCATACCAAGCGGCAATATCCCATAGCGCTCGCGAGGCATCGTCGATATGTACCGTGTTGGTTCGCAGTTCCTTGGTCCAAAGCCACTTCATCTCTCCATTGAGGTGCTGATAGACACGGGCCATGCACAAAGCCGTGGCCACCCACTGTGAGGCATACGGACCGTACACATGCGGTAAGCGGACGACTACCAGGTTGAGTCTGTTTGGAATAAGGATGGTGTGGCTTGGTTAGCGAATGAATGGTCAATTTCGGAGATGGTGGGTTTTGGAATGCTCAAGGTTTACTTACCCGTCAATTTTGGCCAACTCCTCCTCAGCTTGCAGTTTAAACACGGCGATCTTGCTCCACGGTTTCAGCTTGTCCGTTTCTTTGCTAGGAGATGAGTCCGACTTGTACACCATGCCTGTGCTTAGCTCGACAAACGCCTTCACTTTTCGTTTGGCGGCCTCTTTACCCACAGCCAACGACAGGTTCAAAGATCGCAGCTTGTATACCTCGTCTTCCTGGGAGTATCTTGTTTCACCGCCACAATTGAAAACAAAGTCCCACTCCCTGCCGTTGGCACGGTCGAATATCCTTGCCAACCCTTCTATTGTGGGAAAGCCGGCCATGTCAAGTCAGTCACGTGCTCATCGCTTGGTCATGGTGTTGGGTAGCATAATTGACAGGGCTCTGATGATGGTTCAATCTTGACTCACCAGGTCTACTAGCATCGGCCTGCATGAACTTGTCTTGGGAGCAAGCTTGGGCAAATTCAGGTCCCAGCCAGGCCAGCTGTGGCAGGACCTTATCCACTAACCGTACCTCGGAAGCCAAGTTGTTCTGATGAATGTGAAGTGCTAGGAAGCGGCCCACGTAGCCGAGACCGCCAATAATCAAAACCGACGGTTTTTCGTCGGCCATTGTGCAAGCAATCCGTGTCACCGCGCAATTTTCCACCAAGCGAAGAAATTATCAAGATGTTGCTGGAGACCCCAGAAGAATATAGCCTTCGATAAGCGGAAATAGCTGAACCTGTGCTTCAGTGTGTGTCGGACTGATGGCTCCAAGAATGAGGGGGAGGGGGCCACAGGCGCATGTAGTGCAAAGCCTCGTTAATGATGGCAACTTTGCGAACTCGAAGGCGGCAGCCAACAGAACTTCAGAAATACTGCAATGATGGAGCGTGCGGAGGAGGAAGAAAAGTCGGTTGTCCTGGGATCGGGCGAGTTTTGACCTGGCTGCAATCTCTCTTAGCCAGCAATCAATGGAAATGCGTGGGGGCACTTGAGTCGAGAGCTCGTGCAGGGCTGTGTGCTGATGCAATACGGATTCGGGGCTGGTGAGGGTGATAGGAAAAGGAAGAGGCACAGAAAATATTTGGGAGAGGGTGAAAGGGATAGCTGAGAGGTCACGACAGCGTAGACTAGATGCAAGTCAGGCAGGCGCGGCCAGGGATGATGGGATGGAGGGGCTCGGTCTTTATGCACCTCCACGTAGTGCAGCGCGCCTCTATGTGACAAAGAGGCAGGCCACACGGTCGTCGGTCCGCCTCCAGGACCACCCTCGTTTGAGCTGCACCGGCGTCAACCACGGTGGTGCTTCGCAGAGCCGCAGCTGTGTGTTAAATCCCTGTCGGATTGCTGCTTCTGGCGGTGTCTTAACAGGCCACTGGCTTGATATTAGGGCCCCTCTGGTGATGACGAGGTACATTGGCTCACAGAACATGAAAGATACCCAGGGGCGCTTGGGTTGTAGTTGTTACTGGGGTTTAAAAGGTTAATTTGAAAGTCAATGGAGCGCCTTGAGAGTGAATGAGAGCAATGACCGCACTTGGAGAAGCAAAAGAAAGACCATGACTACCTACCTACCTACTCTGTCCTGGTGCTGTAGCTGTCCCGTGCCGTTGGTGGTGGGGGTTGCAAGTCAAGGCAGGCACGTCGCTTCTTCCACCTGCGTCTTGTCTCGGGCTCCGGATATAGTTTCTTGTCACGGCAGTGATTGGCAGGACATGGAGGCAGGTACCACCAGCTTGTCGAGCAATCATCACAAACAATGGTCACAAAGGGCACACCGGGTGAAGAGTCAAATTCAAGATTCAAGCGAAGAGCAAACTGCAGACATCCAAGCACCCTCAATTCTCCAGGGCTCCGATTCCATCCCGCCGAGCTTGGAGCTCAGACTCATTAGTGTCACAGCCGATGCCCTGTTCCCATTTGCCATTGCCCTCCTTGGCCCGCGGCCCCTGAACATCCCTGTCGCCCCTCGGCAGGTGAACCCCACCAGCCACCGCCAGAAGGTGGTCGAGCGGGCGTCCTCCCAATCAACGGGAGTCTTTTTTGGCCCAGGTTGACCACTTCGATAGACCACCTGAGGTCATTGACTTGGCCACGGATCGCAGCACCCACACCACACACTATTACTCCGTACACTTTGGACCATCACATAATCCAACAGCAGCACCATGTCAGCGCAATGTCCGAGGACGCAGGACGCAAAACGCTCGAGGACAGGGCCATGACGGTCTTCACCGGCTTCACTATGCTCTCTTGTCTGCGCGGCCGAGGTGCGCAAAAGGCCAACGGTTCTTATTGCGTTTCAATTGCTCAATATACGCACCGCCAGCGCGGCGCAGGCCAGAGTCAGCCCAAGAAACATGCTCTCGCGTGATTACTTTTTGGCACAGACCACCCTTCCCCACGGCTAATTTGACCGACGAAGGCCAGCAGGCCCAACATCTATCTGTCTTCCCGCTGTTCACGACCCGACCCGCCCGCCGCCGCCGCAGCCAGAAATGGCAGGGCGTGTTCCATGGAGATCCAGAGCCCCTGAAATGGTGTACAGATGTATTGCTGAATGCAACAAGGCAAGGCTCGTGTTGGTGGCCTTGGGTTGTCTGAATCAAATGATTGTTTGCCAGGTCCCCATTCCCACGTTTCTTATCACTCAGCTCCCCTTCTTGAGCCTGATCATTCTGCGACAACGGAGTGGACCCTATTATTGTACCAGACACTTGTGCGACTCTGAGTGGGACGAACCGCACCGCGATTTAGCGCTGGACACGTACTAGAATCAACGGGGCCCAAGGGCTCTGGCTTTTTGGTAGTCCAAGTGGCCACCTCTTGGCCCGTTTTACTGTACATCTCGGCGCCATGTCTCGCAGGTCCTGGGGCTAATGCCCAACATGCCGTCGTCGGGGGTGGTTCTCATACAGGGAGTTCATCTAAGCCAATCGGATGGGGGGCGGAGTGGTGTTGCTGTCAGCGTCAGTCTCGACGGCTCCTCCAGGCATACTGTATTATGGTGCTAACCAGTACTTTTGCAGCAGTCACATCATTATTTGCCCCCAATACATGCCGTCTTAATGGGTTGTAAAGTTGGCGGGGAGGCGTGCGGGGTTCTAGACCAAAAAACTGTTCTAATGAGCTGTTGTGGTCTTCTAGAATGCTTCGCCAAGGGCCATGCGGTGCGTCACAGGAGTCGACGGCAACCATCTCAAGCGGGTTCCAGTGCGTGACGCAAATGGGGCTCTTGGCACAGTTTCATGGTCAAGTTGCTCTGCATAAAATATTTGCAGGACATGCCTTGTCCCAGTGTTTGAGTCCCGGTGTTTGACAGTTGCTCGCAACTCGACATCAATACGTCGGAATATTCTATAACCCGCTGCACTCTCACGGATTTCGACGAGGCACATGGCATCAGAGGCTTCAACAAAACAAAGATGCGTACGGAGTACTGCCATTAACAGCCCTGCGTCATGACGGGGCGACAAGAAAAGACGCATGGCGAGGCACTAGCATTCAATCGAGAGCCGGGGGGGGGGGGTAGGTGAGGGGCAGGGGCAAACACTTTCTGATGTCACAAGACTTTGGCTTGATTAGCCAGGCGTTTTGTCGTTTCAAGAAAACCAAAAACCATGCTCACTCTGAGAACGGCTCCACCACCATGATCAGTCCGATGGGCGGGAGAAGGGGCGCGCGCCAACATTGTGCCTACAATACAATTCAGGGACGACAGTTCTCAACTGAGTGGCCATGATTGGCTCACCGATGCTAACGGCACGGGCATTCGGCATCAGCGCTTGGCTGTCTGCCTCAAAAGACGATGTGCAAAACTGGACAAACGAGCCAGCCCCAATATTAAGCCACCAGCGCACTCACCAGACCATTGGCTCATATGGTCATCTGTTGGCTACTCGGGCGGACAGCAATAATGGCTACTCGGAAATCTTGTTATCCTGTCCGTTGTGGGTTTGTTTCTTCTTCTTCGTCTACAGTGCAGCCCGGCACATGAATCATTCTAGTGTCCGAGTCATTCCATATCCACATTGGTGCAGGTCTTTGGTAGTCTAATCATGTTGTACGACTGGTTAGTTAATGGTGATGGTGGCAATGGGCCATGGCTGTCACGTCGCTGGGCCAGTGTAACAAGGCGCATATATTTGACCGCCATGTTGCTCGTGTGGGCGTGAAGGATTCCAGTTGGACGGACAAAGGCCAAACGGCTGCATGAGCTATCCACACGTTCCGACATCCGCCGCCCACTAGCCGAGTTAGCCCAGGACTATGAAGCACCAGGGTGAACAAGAGAAGGTCTGTCGGCAAGTATTCCAACAGGAGGTTGACAGAATCCTTGGAGGCGCAACATCCAGAGCCGACTCTCTTTTACTGTACATGCCTCGTCAATTGGCGAGCACCGCAGAGGCTTGACACAAAACGTCTCTTCATCCCTGTAGGTAGTGCGTTGGGGGAACCACCTGCCCCGTGCAAGTAATAAGTGCTCATGTTGACATGGACGACATGGACTCCAGTTTGCCAGGGTCGTTGGACATGGATGTGGGCTAAAACAAAATTGCCAATGGCAGTTTGCATGGACGGAGACGATCACCCGGCGCGGGACTTTCTTCTCAACTTGACACCTTGACCTACAAGTAGAGAGGAGCCATGACAAAGTGGCGATGCTTGGTACACCAACGTCAAGAGTATGACGATGCATGACCCCTGGTCCCGGCGAGCCAGAAAATGCAAGTCATCATATTCTGGCCCGCATAAGTTGTCATGCTGCCGTACCTTGACGCATGGCGCACTCGCATGCTACGGCGCGTCTTTCTGGATAAGAGCAACTTTATCCGGCACACGGAGCAATACGATGCAGTACGGGTGTTTGTGCGTCCACGCCAAGTGTTGGGCCTGCCGGGGGGGCTTCATGCCAATGCCATGGGCCCATGAATATGCTGAAAGCACATTATTATCATGTCCTGCGTGAATCTGGACCGACTGTGATACGGAGCCTCCCTCGGCCTGCCGGTGATATTGCGCACATGGTCGTTTGTTTCTCAGGTCCGACTTCCACGGCCGCCATGCGCCCTGACAATGGCGCTCAGGTGCGCATGCCACGAATTGAGGCTTGGTACTAGCCAACTAGCTGCCGTGGCTGCCGATTGCGCTCGGAGGCAATGTTTGACAATACGTATGCATTGCCGCAACACGTTTTGATCACATCTCACATTCACATCTTGGGACGGGCCGGATCCCAAACATGAAGCTTCCACGTCTGTTGCCGGATTTCTCTTGTCTTGTCTTCTTTTCTTTTTGGTGCTTCCCCCGGAAAATCAATCCATGTCTGAGGGTTCTGTAATGGGATACACCCCGTGGCACCCCCGTCAGCGGCCCAAACAGAAAAGCAAAAATGCTGGTCTCCAGAATGCCCGTACATGCGATGCGAGATGCAACAAAAGAGCCCCTGTCCGGCAATAGCAAATTGACTGCATCATTGGAAGCCAGAGAACAACGTGGTGCCATTTCCATTGCCAATCCCTACATGGCCGCCCGCCCCCGGTTCCGGGTTGTATCAAGACGGGTTACTGTCCTCTGGTCAGGGGCATCATCTCCGCATGCTCCCAATCAGCTCCCTCTGCGCCTCGCGATCCCGTGCTCCGTCACTCAGGCTCCCGACACTCCTCAGATCGCCAACCACATCCTTGGCCTTGCCAAAGTACACCTCCTGCAGCAGGTTGCGCATCTTGAGCTCCATGTCCTCTACCAGGCGTCCCACGTTTGCGATGTGGCTGTCGTCACTATCGACCGGGAGGTCCTGCTCCACCTGGCGTGTCATGTTGCCGCTGAGATCCATGTCCCCGAGGCTGCTGTCCGCCGTGGCGAGGGACAGGATGACGGTCGACGTGAGCTTGTAGTGCGTAGTCCGGCCACGCTCAATCGCCTCAAACACGTGAATGGAGTCCCAGACGCCTTCTGCAGTGCCGCCCGGCGGAGCGGCTGCACACCAACGAGCAGTCAGCCATCAATATGCCCGCTGTCCCGTCCCGTCTCTCACCACCCAAGCAAGTGCCAAGGTATTGATTGTACAAGGAAGAAGAAGGGATGATCCGACTCACACTTCTTGAGGAGCACCACGCCGGCAAAGCCGTCGTCCAAGTTCCAAAAGTAAACGCTGCTCACGCCGCCCTCGTAGTACAAGTCTCTGTAAATGTCAAACGCCTCGTTGGCACGAACCTCCATCCTGCGCACTCTCTCGCTGGGAACGGCGCCCTCGCCGGCGCCCTCGCTCCCGCCAGCCCCAACGCCCCCCGCGCCGCCCTCGTCCAGCGGCGGATCGAACTGGTTCGACCACGGCGAGCGGTAGCTGTCCCCGTCGCGGTTGTAATCGCACAGCAGGTACTCCCTGCCGGACTGCTTGCACCGCCTGACCGTCAGCGGCTGGTCCACGGAGGAGAGCAGGTCTTCCGTCAGGTCTGGCGCGAGGGAGATGATGGCGTTGAGGTGCGAGGCTGTGTGTTTCGGGTTCAGCCGTCGCAGGAGGTCCCTTGACAGGCAGCGTTAGCTGGTTGGAGCCCGGCGGGCAGACTAGAAAAGGGAGGGAGGAGCACGCACAGCGCCGAGTCAAAGGGATCAATGTCCGCCATTGCGAAGCGTATTTGATTCTGTCCGGGAGGGCGGGTTGTGCAGAGCTGCGCTGTGCGTTGAGGCAGGCCTTGCGGAATCCAAGCTTTTGGCTCTGACGCGGCGGGGTTGCAATATACTGTGTCTGCCCCACTCGAGCTTGGGGTTGGCATGTCACAGGGCGTTTTGGAGCTTCTTCAAAACCTACGATTGCCAACGAGAAACAAGTCACGTATTTTCTGTGAAGCAAGAAAAAAAAAGTTGATTGAACCCCACGACAGCTCTCTCTACAATCCCAAAACATTACCCCTCGCCACGCAACGGTAAACAATGTAAACATTAAACAAAAGCAGCGCCAAACGCCGTGCCTGCGCATATATGCATCCAGCATAAAGCAGCAAACGCCCAAATTCTCACAACCATCGTGCCCCGAACAACCAGCCTGCCTCGAAGCCAAAAGAGAAGGAAAAAAAAAAGCAAGGACGATACAAAAAAACAAAGGGGATCGAGTTGATGACGCAGTCTCGTCTTGCCGTTTCTTCGCATCCTCCCTCTTTACCTTCCAAACCGCTTCATTTCGCCACATCTCCAAAAGTTTCCTTGTCCCGACTTGGAAACGCAGTATATACCACCCCAGAAAGAAATAAAAAGAGGAAAAAAAAGATAAAAATAGTCGCCGTTTGCTCAGGCAGACACTGGGCCTTTTTGCCCTTTTACGTCATGTTTCCGCTTGAAAAGCAGCCCCGCGTATATATAATCTGGGCCGAGACTCAGTCGATTACTTTATTGCAAATCAGGCACTCGGCGCGTTCCGTCCAAGTTGCATCCCCCCCCTTGATGTTTGTCCTCAGGTCGTTTATCACCCAGACCATTGGCCCGTCATTCATCTTGAGGCTGGCTTCAAAGAGCCCCTCGTACGGCTTTTCCTCGACCGACTTCTTCCCTCGGCCCCTCTTGGCGGATGTCGCCTTTGTGCTCTTCGTCACCACCGAGTTGGGCGGACCCGGGGTTGGGGTTTGTGATGTTGTCTTTGTCGTCTTGTCGCTGTTCCGGATTACAAGCGTGTGGTCTCCGTTTTCGCTGGGTCCCTTGACGTCGATTGCTGACGGAGAGCGCTCCTCCTTGTTTTCCGTCGGCGTCAGTGGTCGGGGTCCAGAGTCTTCATCCAGCTCCTTCTTGACCGACGTTGGCGCCTTTTCTTCGGATATGTGTGGTTTGTCGGTTCCAAGGCGCTCGTATACCCGGGTTAGGATGTCGTGCAGGAGACACTCGTAATGAAGCCAATTGCTGCAAGAAGGGTTGGTGCAGCCAACCAAGGTTTTGTCGGGGTTGGCCGGGGTTTGGCATCTGCAGGTCAAGTCGACCGACTGTTGATTGCATGTTAGTCTAGTGAAATGGCAGCACTGAGCACGTCGAGGGAGGGCTGTCGTCCATACAGAAACCTGGGAGGTCCGGCAGTTGAACGCCTGCCTCCAGTAGAGTGCATCCTGTACTTCGTCGTCATCCGACTCGATCCACTGATGAACAGTGGCCTTCATGGCAACGCTGACGACGTTCAGCACGTCCACTGTCGAACCAAGTTAGCATTCCTCGCGGTACGAGGTGCACGTGTCGGTGGGCGCGGATCGATTCTTACTGTGGTTTGATGCGATCAGCTCATTCTGGCCGTGGTAGGGTTGACGGCCACTAATCGTCTTCTTGCCGTCCTGAGTTCCCGGTGGAAGCTCGTCGGGCGAATACATCCAGTAGACCCTCGCGTATACGTGATGCTCGTCTGCTGCCCTGACCTCGAGAATTCGGGCAACCCAGTAGTCGGTTGACTGCAACAGTCCCCCGCCATCGGCGCTTTTACTCGTCGCCTTTTGGCGCTCAATGGTTGCCTCGTTTGCGACGTAGACAAAGTCGTCATTGCAGTACTTTTGGCCATTTACTGTCGAGAATTCGGCGTGGTGAGCAAAGTGCCTGTTTCCAGGAAAGAAAGAACAGAACAGGGTGCGGACTTGGGACTCGGTGCGAGTCTGGGCAAGGCACACACGGTCGCAGTGGTTTACTTACAGACAAAACTGTTGTACCGCGTCATGTCCTGCCAGCGCCTCCGGGGCTCAATTGTGTAGGAAAGATTCATGCTTTGGTTGGATTTGAACTTGCCCCGAGGCTGAAAGGGCGATGCCTGGACCAGCTCCTTCTTGGTGTTGCTGGAACCCACGCCGTCCTCGTCGCCATCGCGTTTCCTCTTTTTCGGTATGTGGTCGCGCTCTTCGGAGCTCGGCGCGGTGACCATGGTCACGGCAAAGGGACAGTCGGCGCGGTTTTCGTCGGTGTCGACGCGGGACCGCTTTCGAGATTTGGAGCTCATGGTGATGGGCGCGCGGCTGAGGAGCCAGAAAGGAGAAGGGTTTGAGAGGGGGGGTGAGAGCAGGTTTCCACCAAGCGCAGCGTCTCCGCGCCGGGTTTGATTCAATGGTTGCGCGTCGAAAGCAAAAAAAATAGAAAAAAATAACAGAGGTGTGGAAGTGGAACAAAGTGGGAGGTTATTCGCGACGCCAGTTGGGCTAAGCTTGAAAGCGAACTAGACTGCGTCTTTTGAGTGGACACGCAGTTGCCAGCCCAGCGGCTGGAGGGGATGCAGAATTGTCAGACCAGCTTGCAAACGAGCGTACCTCGTGTACCAGGGTACCTTCCAGGCTGGCAGGCTGGGTACCTCGGTAGGTACCACGGTCGGTACTTGCCCTTGACACGAAGCGGATAACTGATAACTGGACTCAGTTTGCAACTTGCAATTTGCATGCACTCGGCAGCTGGTCGACCGCCGGTGCCGTGTAAGTGATGGCAGTGAGTGAGAAAAGGTGCAGACTCGGCCTCGTGGGAAGAAGCTTGATTGACAAGAAGCTGGCGGTTGGTGTGAAATGGGCGAGGGCGTGAGATGGGAAACGGGCTGATGGCATTGGCGGACGCTGGTGGGCCGTGTGCCAATAAGACAGTTCTAGCTGCAGAATGCGGTGGCTGGTGAAGGAAGGCATGACGGGGAAGACGGCGTGTTGTGCATGCCTTTTTTGCGCTCGGATATTTAAGCCTTTTTGATTTTCTCTATTCTGTGCCAACTGCATTGGTGGAATATTGCAGCTCTTGCCCGCCTCTCCAGAGTCAATTTATATACTCCCTGCTGCCTGTCGACATTGGCTGGCACGTTGTTGTCGCTTGTGTGATTAGTGTGGCAGTACGGCGGAAGAAGACCCAAGAATAGTGCCGCGCCATCGCGCGATAGGTCTGGATGGCCAACCCGCAGTCTGGACTCTGGACACGTAAGCGTTGGCCATGTGGTGTAATGGCTTCCTGGGTATCTACGTAGGCAGGTAGGTGCTGACAAGGCACACCTTTTCATACTCAAAATGGTCAAATTGTGAACCGTTCCAGTGGCTGCGAGCTTTGATCAATATGGTCTTGGTTCTAGTGATGGACTCGCTATTTGATCCACCACATGGTAGCAATTACTTAGGTTCATCTTCGTTACTATTGTTGACACTGGGCCTTTAGCCGCCATTGCGTGATTCAAGGTAGACAAAGTCCCATCGCGGCCAGAAGGGCAGAGTTCATTCAACCGTCCTGTCAAGATATAATTACAAATCCTCCACGTCTTCTACCAAATGTGCTTCCTGTGACGCGCACACCTCTGAGCCCTCAATCTTTGCCACAAGCCTCTCGCCTTCCCTCTTTCCTCTCTCGACATCAATTAGCCAAATCAAGGGAGCCGGCAGAGCAACCAGCGCGCCCAGGAACCAGAATGCTGGGCGGATGCTGCCTGTCCGGTCGATAATCGCGCCAACTATAGTTGGGCCAAAGACACTGGAGCCCTTGTCGGTGATGGCATACAGGGCGTAGAAGGCAGCCTCTGAGCCTGGGGGAATCAGCTCCCCGTATAGTGAACGGCAGTAGCTGCTCAGTCCGCCCATGACAAGGCCATATATCGCCGCCAATGGGTACATTTCCCACGGTTGCTGGAGGCCAATCACGCCCCAGTTCTTCACAAATGGGAGGTATCCCATTAGTCCGTATATGGGAATGAGTTCGAATAGTGCAATGCAGACCAGGATTGTCTGGTGGGCCTTGAGCCCAACAGCTCGGGATACCCAGGGCCACCCAAAAGCCCCGAGTATTCCTGCCATGGTGGTAATCACATTGATCATACCCAGGGCCCAAGGCCTCATGTGTAGCTGGGTCTTGGCAAACAGAATGGCAGTGCTGGACGTGGTCGCAATGGCGTCGGAGAGTAGGAACCAGCCGGCAAGGAACAGCATGATGTCTGCCAGCCGCCGGGCTTGCTGAATAGTGCGGAAAAGAGATTTCCAAGCATATGTCAAATATGGTATCCATCCAAAAACTCCCTTCCGGCCCGAGTTGGCCAGCGGTGGTCCTGGTCTGGGGCGCAGCAGAAGAGCGGACGGAATGGTAAAAACTGCCCACCAGGCGCCGATGAAGAAGAGGACTACTCTCTGAGCCCACGTCGAGTTTTTCAGGGAAAGGAGAATGCCAATGGACACGCATTGAAGGAACAGGGCAGCAATGTAACCAATGCCCATGCCTTTTGCGGACATGCGGGAGGAGAGCTGAAGCTCCTTGGACGTGATCTCTTCATGTGTAGGGGCTTTATGAAGCGCATTAAGCGAAGCGGCGCTGTAGTCGGGCAAAAGCGGCGAGGTCGGGTTGGAATTTGCAGCGTCGTCGTCCAATGTGCCAACCGATTCGTATAGAGCTCGTGATTCCAACGCAGAATGCCCCAAGTCGGGCGTCGCACCTCGTCGAGCGCTGAGCACCTCGGGGTGATTTCGCACCAGCAGCGGTAAAAAGGAGTTGAGAAGCACAAACGACGCTCCGAAAGAGGTGTTGGATAGAATGGTGAGGACGGCACCGAGGATATAAGTCTCCTTGCTGATGAAGATGTAACACATGACGGAGAAAGCACCAATCCAGGCAAAGGTCAAGAGGAGCTTCTTTCTGTAATGTCCATGATCGGCGGCGCAGCTAATGCTGACTACCAGCAGCGCTTGCAGCAGGACGCTGACGGAAAATGTGTACATTGCGAAGCTTGCAGTGTTGATCTCAACGCCCAGGACATAGACAACGCACTGCCCGTCATCTTCGCTTTTGCTATCGCTCGAGCCGCATGGTTTCGTGGGATCCGAAACCAAGACGCCGTTTTCTCGTGCCAATGTCTCTAGAAGGATGGGAATAAATGATCCTGCAGAGCGATGCCGTCAGCGTCACGAGGGGTTAAACGAATGTAGGACATGATGCCTGGCTGCCCTTGGGGTGCAAAACGATGCTATTGGGCAGGGGAATAGCAAACTTACCGATTCCACACACAACATAGACCTCGGCGGCAAACCCGTACATGTACCATCCGAGCAGCTCTTTTGCACTGGTTGGTCGCGCATCATGGCCTGAGTAATACGGCGCCCCGAGTCGGCGCAGGTCGCTCTCGCTACCATGTGAACTCATGTCGCCGTCGGTCGAGGATCGCTCGTCATCTGCCTCAAAGGAAGAGGTAAATGAGAGAAAGGAGCGTTTCGAGAGAGCTGAGATGCCTGACCAATGCCGATGACCGCGAAGCTCTGGGCGGGCGAGGAGTCCTTGCGAGGGCATGTCACCGGAGAAGGGAAGCTCAGCTCCCCAGCCAGGCACCCAGTGACTGGGTTACACAGTACCTCTCCCAATTGCCGCCCCGTGCTAGACTTCCCCACACGTGATTGGTCAGCCTGGGCGACTGAGCAAGACTGACAAGATTCAGTGTTTGTTCAGGCTGATGCAGTCAGTCAAAGTGCGATCCAACAGCGTCTGCACTAGAAAGCAGGAACCCCGGGACGGTTGAATTCGCCGATGGGGGAGTTTGTTTGGGGCGTGAGGAGGAGGCAAGCTCAAAAGGTCTTGACCCAAAGTTCGTCGCCGCAGCTGCCTGCTCGCCAAGTGCTGCAAATCATCTTGGTGGTGAAGCCAAGGACCAAGCACAGAACAGACTGTCTGCGGCCTGAAGGCGTCTGGTATATATTCTCCCATACAACAGGGCAAAACAAGCCAGTAGTCCCCACCCCAAAAGATTTACGCGGCTCGTTCCTCAATGAGAAGGGCAGCATGTCTCACTGCCAACTAGGCTGGTTGTAGATGTATAATGAGGTAATGAATCTACTAGACCACGCTTCCCCAGACCATCCAGTGTCCTGATCTTTCTCCCTATTCGTTCAATGTTGGCCCCTTTTCTTTAGCGGACCCTCTCTTGCGACAGCAATGGGTTACATTCTCGTCTAAAGGTGCTGGGCAGAACTATGGGAGAGTGCCGTCGCATTTCTGCTGTGTGGTTTGTCGTAGAGTTGTACCATCGCATGCTGGCGCATGTGTCCTAGACCTCTTGCGCAGACACAGGAGGCCTCGGAATGCGTCGACGAGACATGCAATATGTACTGTTGGCGGCACCAAGTCTCATCTCAAACATGCCACATGCCACATGCCACAAGCAACGAACCTCTTCCAGACTGTGGAGGAGGGATCATAGGCGGGGTTTATTGATGGTGGGACGCTCACAAGGTTTACAAGGGCAGGCATGGCCCGTTGATCATTCGTCTATCATCTCCACCGACGGCAGCTCACCATGTCGGTCACCGCTGCTGCGGCTGAAATGTGTAAAGGTAGAGGAGTTTGTCAAAATCCCAGCAGACTGTGATACGAGTACTTTCGTCTCAAGGGTCGGGTGTGCCTTGTTGAGTAGAGAATTTGGCCATGGTGAGGACACGGTAGCGTTGCAGAAATGTGCAAGAAGAAAACCATGTTACTAGGATATCACAATAAATAGGTGAAAAACAAAAGAATGGTCAACCATGCTCCGCCCCCCTCCAGTTGCGCCGGAGCCTGTCGGGGCTCGCTACTTCTTCATGGCGCCAAACAGCTTGTGCTTCAACTTATCTGCCAGGCTGATGGGTGCAGTGCCGATTTCGACAGCCTTCTTCTCCTTGTGCGTTTCCTGGCCATTGGCGACATGCTCGTTGCCAGCGCCCCCGCGGCCGGTGTGGTAGTCCTGGTTGTCCTGGCTAGCGCGATACGCGGCCTCGGGAACAAGATCTTGGTCTTTGCGGATCATGGCAGCGGAGCCGACATCGCCAATATTGCCGGCACCTATTCGATGAGATGGTCGCCCGTGTCAGCACTGTTTCCTCTTCAGCCTTCAGTCCATCCCTAGCGCACTGGAACTGATAAGGAAAGCCACGCCACAGCACAGCATGCCAAGCAATGTCCCGCGATAAGAGCCGAGTTATTGTCTCTTGGTCGCGCCACCAGCCAAACCACTTTGCCAAGGGACCGAAATGCGTCATCTTACCTCCTCTGCCAGAGCTGTAGGCTCCGTCGCCATGACTTCCCTCGACACCGGCGCGAACGACTTCGCCGTCGACGTATTCAATGTTGTCGATGTTGATGTTGCCTGCGCCACCGCGACCGTGGGACACTTCCACAGCCATGACCTCAAGGTGTCGTCCAAGGGATGAATAAAGGTGGGAATAGCGTAAATAGATATCCGTACGCGATGTCGCAAATGTACATTAGCCAACCGGGCCAGATAAAAAAAACAGCCTTTATGGTTACAAACACTTTAATGCCCTTTCGACAGAGTTGGATGGACACCTCAAGACTTTATATCTGCCACTCACCTCATCATTGTTGGCTGCTCTGATAAGATACCAAACCCTCAGGGTCAAGGGTGGGTGGGCAGCCTTGTTTATTAGCGCCTACGGCATGTACCTAGGTACAGTTACTACAGTCTGTGGTCATAAGAACCTTTGCGCAACCTGGTGTACCAAATTTATAGCTGGTTTGGAGACCATCGCGCGGGGTCCCTGGTTCTAGTGACAAAAAAAGGTCTTACAAGACAGCCTATTAGACTATTATGGTATAGGTGATGATTTTTTTGCTGTCTTATAAGAGTCTTTTTTTCACTAGAAATAGGGACCGCGCGCAAAGGTACGGTGGCATTGAGTGGCTTTGAGGAGCGCAAATACTTATGCAACCCCACTGTACATGGAACATCCCTTGTTCTCCATGATCGCTGAAGTGGTTTCCGGCAAGAGCTTAAAGAGTGCACGCAAACGGTATCCGGGTAGCTATCAGCACACCACATGGGACGATTGCTGAGTGGTTGTGGCATCTGGGGCGTTGGGACCAGTCAGAGCGCCCCGATGCACCAGAGCAGCCGTTTACGTAGCTGAAATTGGTGACAGGGGAGAGGCCCTGTGGCTTATCTCTGCTGATGATGTGGTGTGGCCCGTCCACTATCGAATCTTGTCTGATGGCTAATCTAGGATTCAACCCCGGTGGCTTCCATCATTGCTGGACTGATGTTCATTCACGTGGCTTGAGAAGGGGTCACCGTGACGGGGATACCCTTGAACACCAGCAATATGGCTCCCGTCTAGTCACGTCATGGCACAACTTGCAACATTCATCGCCTGACTAGGGCCAAACATTGCCACGATGAATCTATGATGCCTTCTTTGCCGCCACCCACCAACTCCCCAAGCTAACAGTGCATATTCCCACGAATCTATTGTGCTCTTCCCGCTTGACCAATTTGCAAAATCTCACCCGTCAGCGCCTCATCCCCTCTGAGGACCGGCCACGACGCTCCATCCGCCTTAACCAACGTCAGTTCCAGCTTGGTTCCTAATATCTTGAACGACGACCTGGCCGGTTCAATTGCCCCGTAGAGAGGTACCTCGGCCGTATAGCGCTTTGGCGGGCTGTCGGTGGTGACGAGGTCGAGAATGAGCTTCTTTTCTTGCAACTTGACCTTGGC
The DNA here is from genome assembly GCA_020975405.1 of Keithomyces neogunnii. Taxonomy (NCBI): domain Eukaryota; kingdom Fungi; phylum Ascomycota; class Sordariomycetes; order Hypocreales; family Clavicipitaceae; genus Keithomyces; species Keithomyces neogunnii. The sequence continues at coordinate 3,176,704 of JAIOWQ010000002.1, read as the reverse complement.
ATTTTCCTTGTCGATTTTCTTGAGAAAGAAGGCGGCAATGACATTTGCGGCCGTTTGGTAAAAGTCGTGTCTGTGATGCAGACTGGTTAGCAAACCGTACCAACACAAGGCATAATTGCAGGACGTACCTGACTGCGGTCAAAATCTCCTCGCCGGCCGAGCCAGCCTTTTCCTTCTCCTTGAGCCCGCTTCCGATGAACAAGTGCCTGTCCTTTGTCTTGCAGCCCTCAATCTTCATGAACTGGTCAAACTCCAAGACTCGCCTCTTGCAGCACGAGTAACCCTTGCTGCCCTCGTGAAATATCGGCACGCCGGGGTGGTGAACACAAGTCTCCCCGTCGCGCGAACTGCCCCTTTTGTATTTTTGCCCGCACGTTCGTCGACGGCATGTGCTGCCATCGGGAATCTCCAGGCTCGCATCGTCGTCTTCTGTTTCTGGTGCGGGCGGCGGAGGCGTTGGCGCTGATTGAGCCGGCTGGACGGGGACACGAGGAGGAGCGGAAGCCGTCAAGGTCTCAATCTTCTTGGCGAGCGATGCGTCGTCATCTTTGGGCTTTTCCTCCACAGGAGGAGGGAGGTCCGTGGTGGAGTGGGTGCCGACTGTGCAGGGTGGGATGGACATGAATTCATCAAAGGTGAGGACGCGGGGCTTGCAGCATTTCCACCCTGCCATTCTGTTAGTCAGACGCTCCTATTTGTCTATCCGTGGTGAGGGTGACGGCAAGCACGGGCACTGGAGGGCAGCGTATACCTTTTTGACCTTCATGAAAGATGGGAGGACCGGGATGGTATTCACACTTCTCGGCCGAATCAGTGTAGGTCTTGCCACAGCCCTGGTGAACACATTTCTGAGTCGCAGCCATGATTGAAGTTGCCTCCTGCGCACACCGCTTTCTTGCAAAGAACTCTCATATATCTAGACTTCGATCTTGGGCCCCAATGAAACCAACCGGGAGAAAAGGTCGGTTTTATCGATTCTGGCTCGAGTTCGGTGGGGGTGGGATGTTCTAGAAAGTCTCCGTGCTGTGGTGAGCGGCACACTGTACGTCAAGATCAGCTCCAGCTTCCTCACCGCCTTCCTGATACGATGCGGGGTGTGCATAGCTCCATGGGCCCCTGTCAGGCTGTCGGTGCATGCAGGCAGATGGCACAGAAGCTCTGGCCATCCTCCTTCTCCTTTCCGCTTGGCCTGACTGATTCCACAAGTCGCACACATTGCCTTGTTTGCAAGTGCAGAAGATTACCGAGTAAAAAGGGTAAAAATAAGGATCCTTAAAAAAGATGTTCGTCACCCAACGCCTCCTGCAGGCCTGCCGAATCACACTCTTCACACGCAACAACTGTGGTCTCTGCACGCAAGCCAAGAGCGTGCTATCCGACGTCTGGGATCGGAGGCCGTTCGCCTACAAGGAGGTGGACCTTGCCTTGCCGGAGTCTAATTCATGGAGGGAGCTTTACGACTTTGACATTCCAGTGGTTAGGCATTCGATTTTCGCCGGCACTCGTTCTAGGACTTGTTTGCTAACACCCCCATCTAGATTCACATCAGCAAGGCCGACGCAGTCGAGGAGCAGGTCAACGCCGCCGGCAAAGCCGTCAAGCTAATGCACCGGTTCACAGTTGAGCAGGTGGAGGCGAAAATGGATCACGTCGAGAAGAGCTGACATGGCTCGTTGCTATAATGACTATCCCCACGATTGACCTCCTGCGGCACTAGTATGAGCCCTTCTTCTCCGTGGCAGGACCCCCCTGCGCGGCGTTGAACTGCTGCTGCAGCACATACTCCAAGGCAGTGTAGTCGGCAGATACGCTCATCATGTCGAAGCCCTGGTCGGCAAACATCTTGGCCTGGTCACCGCTCGTGGCGTATATGCCGCATTTCTTGCCCGCGTTGCGGCATGCTGCGAGGATTCTCGCAATGGCTTCCTTGAGCTCTGGTGCCATGACGCCATCTATAACAGGGTGTCCAATGTTATTGCCTGTGTCAATGTCGTTAGCGTACATCCAAGAGGACCCGAATTGGGAGCGTCGGTGTGCTATACCAAGGTCAAAGGGTCCAATAAAGAGCACGTCAATGCCCTTGACGGCAGCAATCTCCTCCACCTCGTCCAGGGCCTCTTTCGTTTCAATCTGGACCATTGTCAAGAGAGCATCGTTTGCCTGCTGCAGGTATTCTGTAAATGAAGGGACGGGGTGGAATCGTTCCATGGCAATGGGAGACCCGAACCCGCGCTTGCCCCAGGGCGGGAACTTGGCGGCCTGGACAAGCTCCCTGGCTTGGTCTGCCGATCGCAGCAGCGGCACGAGAATCTAGACAGGGTCAATATAAGAAGTGATGCATGAAATACCCGCCAGACGTACACCGTGAGCTCCAGCGTCCAGCGCGCCTAGAACAAGTCATTCATCAATCCAACGGAGCACACGGGGGGAAAGAGAAGAAAAAAACACCCACGCTTGACCATCCACGGCTGCACATCAGGCAACCTGACCAGCGGGGTGACCCCCAAGGCCGCAATGGCAGGAACAGCATCATGCATGGCCCCGTCTGCTCAAAGAAGAATTAGCTTCTCGGCCAAAAGAATGAACCTCTGCACGACATGGCAGCTTGTACCGTCAATGTTGCCGTGCTCGCAGTCGACCATGACCCAGTCCACGCCCGACCTGGCAAGCAATCTCGACACGTTGGCCCCAGGAATCATCTGCCACATGCCCATCGACTGCTTGCCCTGGGCAAACGCCGTCTTGAGCCTATTGCATGCCTCCATGGTGAATCTCTGCCGAAAACCTAGCCCCGCGACTTTGTACAGTGCTCTATGCGACAATGTCCTGTGCCTGGAAAACGAGAGGACAGACTTGACCACGCGCATGTCGAGGAAAGAAAGCGGCAGAGACGGCGGATGCGTACCTATGTAATGCGGGTGGTATTGATCAGTTAGGATTGCGGGGGGGGGGGCCGGCGTCGGCGGGCGGCTAAAAGGCTTCCGTGTCCGAATTTGCCGTCGGGTTACTCTTCAGGCGTAAGAAGATGGTGGTTTTTATCGGCCTTCCTCCACACCATCTTGCTGTCCGCATGTGCTCTTCTGGGCAAAGCAATTTGCGCGGCCTGTCATGGCAAGGCGCAGTTGCCATTTGGACGGCCAGTTGTCCATGAGCTGGGTGTTGTCGAATCATTGCTGGGCGGTGCAAAGCGGTTGCATCAAGTTGAGGAATTGCATTTGCTCCAAGGCGCTACACGGCACCCTGGTAAAAGCGCTTGTATCCGTCAATCGTGCTGCTTATGGTGTCGCCAGGGAAGTCATGGACCCCTTCATACGATGCATTTCTTTGCCACACAATTATCGATGCCAGCATTCAATGCTAGACGATGCAATGGCAGGAGTAGACAGTCCGTGACTGGAATTTCACCCTCGGTTCTACAATCGTGGCACGTCATCGTCCAACCCTACCAGCAGGAGTACATGCGAGAGTCGGCTGCATGCCGTGACATGTTTGTGGTACAGTCTATTTGCCTTGACTGGCACTTGGAAGCCAGTTTACTAATCGAGGGCATGTTGGTGCATGTTGTAGCGCTCTAGCTAGGCTAATGATTCATCTGATACCACCAATTTTGACCTTCTAGATTTCTCTCCGTTTATATTTCATTTCTAACGAAGCAGTTTGCCTTGGCCATCCAAAACTGCCAGACGCTTGAGCCTCATCAATTTCTAAACGATTGCATATTCCCTTTTTAGTTTTCCGCTGAATCGTCGTGCTGCATTTGTCAACCGGGGAGTTAAAGCGGTCTTTCCGGATATTTTTTCGCGTAAAATACCAGGTCGTGTGCCGTCCTCCCCAGAGGGAGTCATGAGAAGTGGCATCTACCTTCTCCACCTCGAGGATGGTCACGCCAGCAATCGACCGGGTTAAAGTTTCGTAACTCATCAATCCTGGAGACATCTAACATGGTGAATTAGCGGCAGTTTCGCAGACAGAGTGGCAGCCTTCAGCATACCCCAAGTAGTCCTCCTTGATGCTACCAATAGCCCACATCTCGCCGACTTCGGTTCTCGTTCCGATGATCTTGACGCGCACATGTGTCCCTGGCTCAATCACGGTGTCCTCGTTATTGGTAAACTGTGGCGGCGTGGCGTTGGGGTCCCATCTGATGTCGCTGGGTATCAACTATTTGCACGATTAGCTGCGCGGCTATTCCTCAAAGGGCATCTGCACGCGTCGGATGCCATACATGTGCCGACACAAACAGCCGCAAGGGGCCAGCCTGCGCGAAGAAACCCTGCGGGTTGATGGAGTAAACAACAGCATCGACCTGCGCAAAAGTTAGACACATGGGCAAGATGCAAACGGTGGCCGACGACGACGACGACGACGCCGCCTTGCTGTCATACCGTCTCGCCCTTGAAGGGTCTCCAGACGACGGCACGGTAGCCCACGGTGAATTCCGCCAGGCCGTTGCCCGGAAGAATGCGGCCTTCAGATATGTCAAACGTGTCCATGATGGAAATGATGTAGTAGCTTCCAGCACACGTTCCCTCGACATCTTTCAGGAGCTTGCTGGTGACCAGCTCGTGCATGTTGCGACCAAAGTATGACGGATGCAGTGTCACTCTGCGCTCCATGTTGTAGAGGAAGAACATGATGGGTCCTGGGGGCCGCTGCAGACGGAAGCTGCAGTCGCTAGGCGGATGTATTGCTGCTCGACTCGATTGGCGAGATGGAGGATTCGCGGGCCACGAACCGGTTCCTTGAACGGTCGATTTTGTGGCAGGGGACGATGGATCCTCGGGGGGGATGCGCCGCGGAGGACGGAGCGGCGAGGGGTGTAGAGGAGCTGGAGGTCGGGAGTAAGATGCGTGAGGAAACTCTCCACACCCCTAAGTGTGCGCAGCTGGCTCCCTGGGTGGGAGTTGTTGGCAATGTTGTTGATGAGCTGCGAGGTTGACGAGGCAAGGCTAAGGAAACGATTGCGATGGGGTTGATTGAAATCTTGTCCACTGGCGACGTAGGAGGTGAAAGGTGAATGGTCCGTGCGCTGCAGCCTGGTCATGGCTGGGATTCCTTGTGTCAAGGCCGCTAGCCAGGTACAAAGGTACAAAGGACATCTGGTGGGCCCCGGCCAATGCTGTGAAGTAAAGTACCTAGGTACTCTTCTTACTAAAGTTAATTATTTCCATCGCATTTGCTGCCTTGGGGCATCATAGTCAACGGCGGACTCGCATTGTTTCATATTTTTGGCATTTGCTGCACAGTAATCATACATGGACTAGTAACAAGAAGTGAGAAAGCCAGCATGTACGTAGTACAAGAGTGGCCGATTAAGTACCTAGGTACCTTACGCGGTTGCGGGCTAACAGGGGGCCTACGTCCGGATAGTTTTCCGCCCATCTGGGTAAGTACAAGTAATTTTATCTTAAAATCCTGGCCTAAAAAACAAGAGTCAAGGTTTGATAGCCTCCCAGACTGACTGTGCGGCGATTTCTGCGTATAGAGTGCAATTGAGCAATGATGGGAACAACGTGCAATGTCGTCAGCTGGTGATGATGCCAGAATAGCGCAAACACAGACTGAAATTGGAATTCACTACTTTACACATACGCAAATCGTACTCACAAGTACTTAATCCACCGGCCTTTTACATGTTGCGGACAACCAATGCAGTCTTCCTAGTCCTGTATCATTGAGCAATTAACCCTTCATTCTTTTACATTCTGACCAATCAGGACAAAATCTGCTGGCTGAATATCCCCCGTCCCCATGTGGGACACCAGATCTACCCGGACCAGACTTGTACTTGCACGGAAAGTGCAATGTCATCCACTTGAGGTGCACAGCATCCATGACGCGCAAGAAAAATGATGCTTTCAATTTAAAATTCTTCTATATATACAGACAGAATCCCGGGGGAGCTGTTTTTCCCACCGAATCAGGAGGGAACTTTTGGCGGATGCGACAGTGAGGGACCAATACATGGCCTTGCACCTTTGGAGGCACATTTGTCAACCTGTCCTGGGCACATGAGACGTCTTCCGAGGCTGAAGACTCTGGCTGGCCTTGCCAGACTCTACATTGCACTACAGATGGCGACGGCAGAATCATATTCGTTGCAGCCATGCCGTGGCAGGTACAATATACTTCAAGAACGCTTAGTATACTGCACAATTCATCATCCGGCTTCCTCTTCTGAAAGTCGTGTGCCAACCAAACGGTTGACCACCCCCCGTAGCCCAATTTGTCCATCACTTCATATCGATGGCGAAAGATATCCCCAATCTGTGTAGGGTGGTAACCGCCAGCTGTGTACAGTTCTAAGCGTTCCGTACCGTCAATCCACTCATGCTCGTGTGGCGCTGTTATTGTGGAATATAAATGTGGGAAAATTGGCCGACTGATCGCGTACGGTCGGCGTGTAAACGCCCGTGGGAGTGATGGCGACTGGTGAGGCGTTCGCTGGGCAAAACAGGACAAATGTCGGGCGGGGCTGCTAAGCGCATTGAGGGGCTTTCGAATACATTTATTGACGGGTATTTGCCAACTATGGGATGGGCCAACAAAGACGTCATTGTTGCTTTCCATCGCTGACATGTAGTTTGCTTAGGCAAGGACGCTAGGGAATTGCTTGTGGAGGGGAGATGGATTGAGAGCACGTGACTGGAACGACTGGCCAAGTTGTTTCACCAGTTTTATTATTTTACTTGGGAAGAATCTGCAAGCCAGGTATATTGAATGTATCCTCCTTGTAAGTACAGGGAGTTGGAATCGTATTGCGCGAGAATAAGGACCTTTGCGCTTTCAACTGAAGTGCACCAAGTGAGTGGCAAACTATTGCCACGGATGGGGTCTCTTTGCTGTCTGTACCGAGAGGCTGCCAACCGTTTGGAATGGGACACTCGTCATTGGCTGACGGAACCTGTTTCGAGCTGCTGCACCTTTTTATTCCCCCGAAGCTCCCCTCGTGACTGGTGCACTGGATTTCAACAATGTCGCCACCCCATAACAACCCTGGAAATACCAGACGTGATATTTCCTTGCCTTGCTAGCGCGCAATGGAGCGCCATTATATATCATTGAGGCCTTCGAGTCCCAAAGATGGCGAGAAGCAAGGGCTAGGACGTGATGCCACGTCCGAGCTCTCGGAACCTAAGAAACCGCGAGTTGGCGTTTCAGTAGCATGCAATGACTGCCGACGGAAAAAAATAAGGGTACGTTGGTTCTGCCAGCCAAGAAGCACAGCCTAAAGAAGCCATGCAGTGTGACGGTCAACGGCCCGTGTGCTCCAACTGCCAAGGCAAAACGGATCACTGCGAGTACAGAGACGAAGGGGGTCCGTCGAAAGAATCGAAAGATCTCGTCGTCGAGGTTGTTCAGATTCTTGGGAGAATGCCAACTGCAGAAGCCCTTGAATATATCGAGGGACTCAAAGATGAAGAGGACGCACTGACAATACTATCGACATTAAGGAAGGGCTTCTCATGCCGACAGACCGAGGGAGACAATTCCACTGCGGCACCAGTCTCTAATGATGATGACAAACCCCGGCTACAAGAGTGGCAGATGCAGAGCTCCACAGCCTATCCAGGAACAGCAGGCCGGGACGCCAACTTGTTCCAAAAAGATCCATATCGTGGATTAACCACATCTCCAGGCCACAACTTCCGTGCAGATACGTGAGTGCAGTTTCACTGGCAACGACGGGCAGAGATCTAATCCGTCTAGTCTGATACCCGACCCAGCATGTGCTCCGCTGCCGAGCGACGCAGCCAAGTACGAGCACCAGGAAGCGCATCAGCTGTGCGATTCTCGACTCGGCAAATTAAACATTCGTCGCTGGACAAACGTCGACATTGACAATGACTTGGCAGCCAAATGCATTTCTCTCTATCTCGAGACTGACCACCCTCTGCTGGGGCATTTTGATCCCGAATTGTTTGTCGCACATTTAGTTTCAGAGCAGAGTAGCGACTACTGTACCTCGCTCCTGGTCAACTCGTTATTATATTGGGCTTGTGTATGGTTTGACCCTCTGCCTATTGCAAGAGCTGGGCTGACCAACGTTGTAGCAAATGTATAGTGCTATTGACCCGCAAACCGACCAAATAGCCATCCATTTCTGTACAGAGGCAGAAGGCTACTGGGAGGCCGAGCGCCGTAAAGGCAACGATTCGATGCTGATTCTCGCGGCAACCGAGTTTTTATGCCTGGGCTATCTAGGACAAGGCAGGGATCATGTGGTGCTGCGATACCTCACCGAGGCTGCAAACATGGCGGGAAGAATGGGTTTATTCAACACCGAAACACAGGTGGCCGCGGTGGAAATGAATCGCTACGCGCATCTGACTGGCGCTGCAAAGACATCGCACATGTACGCGGCATGGGGGATCTTTAACTGGCTAACGTCAGTAATACCTGCCCGTCTCGACCCGTGCAAGGCCGACGGCTAACGCTCCAAAAGGCTCATGTCCCTCTTTTACCATCAGCCAGGAATCGTCTGCCCAAGCTCCCCTCCCTGTATTCCGATTCCAAAAAGGACCACGCTGGACACATCACGCTGCGGGCCTTTTGGCAATGACACTGAAAACGTGCCCTCGTTACCAGCGTACATGGGAGACACATTCACATACCTCTGTCGGTTTTGGACCATTGTACGCGAGGTAAGCTGGGTTTACTATGCCGCCGGAAACCTCCCCTGGGGCTCACGCGGCTCTCTGGCATTTGCGGAATTCAAGTTCCGGGAACTCCTAGCTTGGAGCAATACCCTACCTCCGCATTTATCCGCGAACCAGCACAATCAGCACCACCATGTGCAAGTCATGCAGTGAGTTGCCGCAAAGCAAGGGATGATTTCGATACTATGCTAAAGCAATCACTATAGCCTCTGGTTTCATGCGGCGGTCCTTGACGTATTCCGCCCATTCATTTCCGACGCATCGCTTGGAGACCAGTGCTTGACAACCTTTGGTATTAATTCCTGCACGCCCAACGATATCTGCGAACGCTCCACCACCCGACTCAAGCGACTCATTGTCAATTACCGTCTGAATTACAAGTCTTCAAGCTTTACCATTCTGTGGCATACCGCACTAATATACGTCGCCAATGCCGTCTTTGGCAGTGAAAGAGACCAAGATTGGTATTCGTATCTGTTGCTTTGTCTGTACGGCTACCAGAGGCTGAGCCGCTCATGGCGCGTTGCCAAGGCGATTTCAAAGGGTCTTTTATCCATGGCCCTGCGTAATGGCGATATATCAAGCCAGGCGGCTCGTCGTATTTTGCATGACTTTGAGAATAGGAGCCCTGATGACATTCCTGGAGGGATACGGGCGACCTTCATGGTGGATCTCCACCGCGCCTTGTCAGAACCGAACTCTTCCACTGTGGAATGTCTGGCGGACCAATTCGAGGACAATTTGATGCTGAGTGAGTTTACGACTTTTTTCGACGAGAAAAGGCTTACCTGAGTCAATGAGAATGGGGGCGACAAACAGTTGAGCAATATTGGCATGCACATGAATTATACCCCTTTTCTATTAAATTATATACATCCCTTTTCTATTCTAGTGAGCGAGGCACCATGCCTCTAGGCGCATCTAGGTTGAAGTTGGGATAAAGGTCCCAAACATGGCGCGATGCATGTGCCATGTAAATTGTGAAATGGAGCATCTCGACGGCTGTCCTTGCTCCCTTCCAATCAAGGCCGTATGAGCAGTTGGGGGATATTATTCCACCTACCGAGTACTTGGGCGACAGTGGTGGTTTGGCGGGTTTGGGACAGAGGGGTCCCCGAGGCGTATTTGTGGATGCAAGAAACCGGTTTTGATAATCAAGCAGGGCGCACTGTATGACGAGGGGCACAATTATGAGGAGGCGTCATAATGCCATGGCGTTTGGTACTAGCAGCGGATGGCAGGTACCGCCATGTTTAGGCCTTTTGCATTGCACGGGTCTACGGTTCATCTTTTTGGATAAAAGACAGGTATTCCCCGGGTCGTTCTGACATTATACGACATGATGTCACAATCCTGTTTTTTGGAATCACCTTGATCAGAGCCTAGAGGCATATTTCAACCTTCCCTCTGCAGTATTACCACTGCACTTGCATCCTGTCAACAAGTTTGATTCGAGACAATACCAAGAAAACGCGCCATGTCTGCCAATGTAAGGCACGCGCTGTCTCGTGGGCACGCATGAATGGATGCTAAGCGTATCTCAAGGAACCAGCACCGCCAGGCGCTGCCCGGCAACAGGAGGAGGAGAATAATCCGAGGCAAAGCGGTCAGTAAACTCGTGCTCCCTAGTCACGGCGTCTAACACCAGCCAGCAGACAATGAGGTGGACCAGAACGCTGGGAATAACGACGACGCCCTGGACCTCAGCGGCACCTCGGCCGAAGAGGAGGAAGAGGCGAAGCCAGCACCGCCCAAAGCCAAGCCTACCAAGACTGCGCCCAGCAAGAAGCGAAAGAGAGCCTACGGGGCTTTTGCGGACGAGCAGGCTTCAGACGGGCAGTTTGCGAAGCAGCAGCCCCGAAAGATGCAGATGCAGATGCAGCCGCAGCCGCAGCCGCAGCCCCAAGCCCAGGTCGTGGCTCCGCCCAAGGACGAGAAGAAGAATCCTCTAAAGCTTCGGCTGGACTTGAATTTGGACATTGAGATTGAGTTGCGCGCCAAGATTCACGGAGACGTTACCCTTGCTCTGCTGTAAGACGTGCTTCTTCAAGCCTCGCATGACAAAGAAATGTGCTTACGTCGCGTACAGAGACATGGGCTAGAGCGAGCATCTGACGGCCGGGAGGTTTCTGTATACTTTACGACGGATATTGCAATCAAGATGGTTCCCTTAAATAAGTAACCAAGTTGAGCATCATGCCCAAGGGTGCGGCCGTTGGGCCGGCCGGAAAAATGACGGCACATTCTACAAGTGACGGAGAAAAATGTGTGCATGCCGACAAAAGACTGTACTACTGTACTCTAAGAGCATGAAAGGTGCAGGCGGCTTGTTGAAATGCCGGGCCGGTGGCGAGGCGAAATGATGACGTCGGCTCATCCAAGCCTCATCCAAGCCTCCGTCTCAGATGCCAACCAAAGCTCTGCACAAGACACTAGAGGCGCCCGCCCCCCTTCAACGAGACGTCGCCTCACAAGGTCGGCCGCATGTCAACGTGGCCCGGCGCCCGGAGCAGCTCCGAATGCAAAACGCAACTTGTAATTGGATAAATGGATAAGTTGGACGTCTGCTCGATTGTAGGTCATTGTTCGTTGCACAGGGTCCTCTGCATCGAACCAGACGACATGGCCAATACCGTTGGCTTTAAAGTGTCACAGCTCGTTGACTATTGAACACTAAAGTTTCTCTTGTGCGCGTGGGAGCAGGATTCGCATGGTATCCTCCCATGTCTTATAAGTCGGGTGAGGGGTGGTCATTGTGATGCAGCCCATACATCCATCATACGCATTAGCAATACCAGTGCTCTTGTATGCGCGAGAAGCCTTGATGACAACCCCGACTCAGTCTGGCGCCAAAGCAGAGCATGGCGGTTGGAGCCGGGGAAAGGGCAAACAGCAAACAGCAACAGCAACAGCACATATGAAGGCCCAAGACCCAACAGCGCCGGGCGGCGACGCGGCGGCGGTTCCCGCTCCGGCCATGTACGGCATGTTGCAGCTGTTCCCCATCCCATGCCTCGTCGTCTCGCCATCATTCTACATACAGACAGTCTCACGGGGCCTGCTGGAGGCGTGGGGTCCTGAATGGAGGGACCTTGTCGGCACGCACCTCTTTACCGCCCTCTACCAGGGCTCGGCGACGGGGCGGTTTGACCGAATAGTCCTCGCCAACGCGATTGAGACTGCCATTGGCACCCGAAGCACTAGGCTGTGCCATGCCGCCTACGGGAGCGGCCGCGTCTTTTGGACGGCGCGAATCATGCCCATCTTCGAGGGCGTCCGTCTGCTGTGCCTGGTGATTGAATGGGAGCAGGCCGACGTCTCGCACGAGCCGCAGCCGCATTGCACGTGGCACTCGATCGACGAGGCGTTCCGCATCCTTGTGCAAACCGTCAAGGACTACGCAATATTTCTCCTGGACACGCGAGGCAACGTCATGACGTGGAACGAGGGGGCGGAGCAGATCAAGGGCTACAGCCGCGACGAGATTGTGGGAAAGCACTTTTCCGCATTCTATGGGGAGCATGACCTGCGGGCCGGGAAGCCGGAAAGGGAGCTCGAGGCCTGCCTTCGAGACGGCAGGGTCGAGGACGAAGGCTGGCGCTACCGCAAGGACGGCAGTCGCTTCTGGGCAAACGTGGTCATGACCGCCATCTACAAGCACGGCATCCACGTCGGCTTCGGCAAGGTCATCCGGGACCTGACGGAGCGCAAGGCGGCCGAGCTGCAGCTTGTCGCCGCCTACGAGGAGAGCTCCAAGCTGAAGAGCGACTTCCTGGCAAACATTAGCCACGAGATACGGACGCCAATGCACGGCATGCTCTCGGCGTCTAGCCTCCTCGCGGACACGGCCCTGACCGGGGAGCAGCACGACATGGTCAGGATGATAACGGAGTCGGGCGGCGTTTTGCTGCGCGTCATCAACGGCATCCTGGACTACTCGGAGATTTCCTCGGGCAGCCTCCCCCCCATCAGCTCGGATGCCATCAACCCCCGCGCCATCGTGGCGTCGGCGGTGCGGAGCGCGCGGACGACGCTTCGGCAGGGGGTCGAGATCAAACACCGGCTGAAGCCGGGCTTCCCAGAGTCGGCGCGGGGGGACCCGCTTCGGTACCGGCAGATTCTCGACAACCTCACCAGCAACGCCGTCAAGTTCACCGACGAGGGCCTCATCTCGGTGACGGGCTCGCTGCTGCGCGAGGACGAGGCCACGCACACCATCCTGACCGAGGTCGAGGACACCGGCACGGGCATCCCCGAAGCCGCCGCCCGGGGCCTCTTCAAGCCCTTTGCCCAGCTCGACGGCACCACGGAGAAGCGCCACCAGGGCACGGGGCTCGGGCTCTCGATTGCAAAGTCGCTCGCCGGGCTGCTGGGCGGCGAGGCTGGGTACCGGCCGAACCCCGAGGGCCAGGGCAGCATATTCTGGTTCACGGTGAGGCTGCAGCGGCTCCCCGTCCCGCCCCCCCTCCCCCCGCGCATGCCTTGCCACCCGGCCGGCTCCGGGCAGGCGCCGCTCGAGCCTGAGCGAGGGCTCGCGCAGCTGCGCGACATGGCGCCGGCCAAGCGCATCCTGGCAGCCGAGGACAACGCCGTCAACCAAAAGGTCCTGATCAGGACGCTGGCGGCGTTTGGGTTCCGGCACGTCACAATGGCCTCGAACGGCGAGCAGGCCCTCTCGGCGCTCTCTGACGCGTCGCAGACGTACGACTTGGTTCTGATGGACATTGGCATGCCCGTCATGGACGGCCACAGGGCCACCGTTCTCATCAGGAGACGCGGCCTGCGCTTGCCCATTATTGCCATGACCGCCTACGCTCTGAGGGGTGACGTGGAGCTCTGCCTAGGCAAGGGAATGGACGACTACATCGCCAAGCCAGTGAGCAAAGGCGCGCTCTTGACCATGCTGCTGAAGTGGCTGGCTTGACTGGGATGCCCGACACCACTCCGCGCGAGGGCACATGGGACCAAGCAGCCGCCGGTGTTTGCTGGCTTGCTGCCCGTCTTTAGCAGTCTACTCTTATCTTTGTCAAGTATCTAATCGACCTTGTGAAATATCGAGTAGATATTGGTAGTACGAATTCAGAGGGCAAGGGTCGATTCCGGTGTACTCGTTAGGTATAGGATGTCATTAGGTGTAGGATGTCAGGTATAGCATGTATCAAAAGTAAAGGGGACCCTGTGAAACAAGCCATATATTAACCCATGGCCGGACGAGCAGCCCAGCCTTTTGCCACTATACATAAACTCCAGAGCACCCCGCATTCAGCAGCAAAAATTCTCTCGCTAAATGATATGAATATTACCCAGACCGGCTCCGAAAAGGACACTCCTCGCCGCGGCCCGTGACGACGCTGCACCGCCATGACGAGAATATTAGCTGGTATTTGCAGTCCACCAAAACCCCAAGACCTTGCACATTGTTTGCTACCGCGGCCCAGCTCAAGCGTGGTCTGGCTGCAGGGGGACATGGTGCAAATAACCATGAGAATGGGAAACAGCCTTGCGTAAAGATGCAAGCAAGGCAGTTGACACTGACTTCGGACGCGTGCACTGCGGCATGCTGCCGAGCACGTGAGAAATCGAATGCCAAGATGGGGTGCTGGTGTTGACGACACGAAGAGGAGCAAAGGAAGAGGTATTGCAGTACGGTAGGCTGACTGGGCCAAGGCGGGGAGCGTCTGTTTCTCAACCCCTCCCAAGTAAGGTAGACATTGAATAGCAGCAGTAGGATGCCAAGTCGGATGATGGAAGGCTGTGGGACGAAAAAGGTTCACATGTACGCATACACGGCAATCTTACACTTGTACGTATTGAATTCATCCCCATCTCGCATCAGCGTGTTATGGAGATGTCTGTAGACCCGAGGAAATTAGTGTAAAAGCTTCGAATCGAGTGGCTTGTCAGCTCAACTGTGTTAGCACGTGCAGCCAATGGTGGACATGCCAGAGAGAGAGAGAGTCGGCGGATGTTTGCTGTAGCTGCCAAACGCCAAGCTGGCTGATATGCTGATGCAGGGCATGTTGTGCGTTTGTTTTTGCAAGTTCCTCTAGCCTAACCGTTGAATCTTGTAACCGCTTCACATGGAACATGTTACCACATTCAGATGCATATTTACCATGCAAAGACAAATCAATGCAGGCAAGGGCTAATCCTCTGACGAGCTTAAACAGCATCTTGACCTTTTGCATGCCTCGAGAACCTTGCTCCGTTTGGTATAAATAGCAAGAATGCCTCTACTGTTAAGAAACCGAGTTCTTGGTCAACAGCACACCTCTTCTCACCAGTAGGCCAGGAAGTTTCGCGATTCCTTTCAGTCGAATCGAATACCAGGCATAGCTCGAGAATCAAATGGCTAACCTGACCACCCGTGAATGCTTCGACTTATCCATACTAGCCACTGACCACCAGTATGAAGGCTTCCGCAGCAGTTAGCCTCGAGCCATGGCCTCTTTATGGGCTTGTTCCAACCTTTGGCCAAGTTATGTGTGTCAACTTTGACTGAATCTGCATTGATGGGGCAGGAAGCGCGCTTACTGGACCTACAGAGTTTCCATGACGGCCTTGAGGGATCCATGTGACTGGAGTGTTCAGCCGCAGGAAGATGTTCTTGGTGAGTGGGATATCAAACAGCCTTTGCGTCACATTGATGGGAAAGGACTCGAGCGTATTGGGTGAGCAAAGTATGTCATGACAAGCCGGCGGGACATGAGGCTTTGGAGAAATGCTTTTTCAACGCAGAGTATGAAAAGTATTGACTTTTTTATTTTCACCATGCCTTTCCCTTGCGTTTGGCATGCAATGGTGACGTTGGGAGACGTGTTGATTACAGACGTGATTTGTTTGGTTTAGGCATGACTAGCCACACAGTGTTGAGGAAGGTAGGCAGCGCCGCAGGCAGGAGCCCGCTGCAAGCGGCCCCCGGCAGGGCTCCCAGAGGGCCCCCGGAGGGAAACACACAATACTGCTTCATAATTAATAAAAGAATCTAAAGAGAGAGCTAAAGGAGTGATTAAAACAGAAATGGCCTGGCTACCGCAGCTTTGCCTTGCTAGCAAGGTGTTATGATTAGCAGCTCTCTACAAGCTCTCTACAAGCTCTCTACAAAGCCCTGCGCGGGGGTTCTTCGTACCTGGAGCATTCAAAAGTTTCAAAATGACTGGAGCATGACTGGAACATGACTGGAGCATTACCTTCACGCCCCTCCGAATTCCGGCCACTTGCATCCAATCAGCGCAAATGGTTACAAATGTGGACCAGACACAACCCCGCCACCACAATTGATCTGCTATGCCGCTATCGGCCGGATTGTTACGGCCCGACGGAGCCCCGCAGTTGCGAGCCACAATGCTCCGAAGTATGTCGTAATACTCCAACCGCATGCGGCAGATTGCTTTTTGCAGTGTCATCCACGTAGCTTTAAATCTCTCTGATTCCCTCAATCCTGTTTCTTTTTAGATAATCCTTGACAAGCGAGTCCAGCTGCAACCGTACAATCCACCATGGCGCAACAGTACGTCCCGTCCTGGCACAATTTGAGGCATGTTATTCCGCGTTACTAACCCCGCCATCGAATAGATCTGTTCTCATGCTCGGCGCGGGCTTCGTGACTAGTGAGTATTTAAATCAATTTGCAACTTTGCGAATTTTCAATGGCTGATTCAATGGCTGACTTGCTCAATTAGAGCCCACGCTCGATGTTCTGACCAAGGCTGGCATCCCAGTCACCGTCGGTATGGACCCCCCCGGCCGCGTACAAGTTGTTGAGAAAAGAGATAAAGAACCTCCACGTCAATTGAAATGTCCCTGCTGACACGCATTCTTCCTTGCTTTGATTTGTACAGCTTGCCGAACTCTCAAGACTGCTCAAGAGCTTGCCGGCGACAATAAGCTTGCCACACCAACGACGGTCGACGTCTTGAACGACGATGCCCTGGACGCTGAAGTTGCCAAGCATGACTTGGTTATCAGCTTGATTCCCTACATCTACCATGCCAATGTCATCAAGTCTGCTATCCGCAACAAGAAGAACGTTGTCACTACCAGCTACGTTTCCCCCGCAATGATGGAGCTGGACCAGCAGTGCAAGGATGCCGGCATCACTGTCATGAACGAGATTGGCCTTGGTATGTTGATTTGCTCTTCAACGTTGTATGCATCATCACTGACTTTGGTTTTCCTGCCTAGACCCCGGCATTGACCACTTGTGTAAGTACATGGCCGGCTCGAGGGCAAGCATCACCACCCCGACAACCACTGACCCGAATTAGATGCTGTCAAGACAATCGACGAAGTCCACGCGGCTGGCGGCAAAATCATCAAGTTCCTCTCTTACTGCGGAGGTATGTTCATATGTTCTAGGGAGGCCAACTTCCCTCGGTGCATGTCCCGCTGACAGCCAGCTTCAGGACTTCCGGCGCCCGAATCGTCCGACAACGCCCTCGGTTACAAGTTCTCTTGGTCGTCAAGAGGCGTATTGCTCGCCCTTAGGAATGCCGCGTCCATCATCCAAGACGGCAAGGTCTTCAACATTGCAAGCAAGGATCTCATGGGCACAGCCAAGCCATACTTCATCATGCCTGGCTATGCATTTGTTGCCTACCCCAACCGCGACTCGACCCCTTATGCCCAACGATACAACATCCCCGAAGCTCAGACAATCATCCGTGGAACCCTCCGATACGCGGGATTCCCGCAATTTATCCGCTGTCTGGTGCAGGTCGGCTTCCTGGAGGAGACGCCCATCAAGGCTCTCGAGTCTCCCATCGCCTGGAAGGAGGCCACTCAGGCTGTCCTCGGAACTGCCACTTCCGACCCCAAGGAGATTGAGGCCGCCATCATTGCCAAGGCCGAATTCGATTCACCCGAGGACCGCGACCGAATTCTTTCAGGCCTTCGATGGATCGGCATCTTCTCTGACGAGAAGATCACGCCCAGGGGTAACCCGCTCGACACCCTCTGCGCCGTTCTCGAGCAGAAGATGCAGTTTGAGGAGGGTGAGCGAGACATGGTTATGCTTCAGCACAAGTTCGAGATTGAGCACAAGGATGGATCCAAGGAAACCCGCACGTCTACTCTGGTAGAATACGGAAACTCCACCTATTCTGCCATGGCGCGTCTGGTCGGAATTCCATGCGCCGTGGCCGTCGAGCAGATTTTGAACGGCACGCTATCTGAGAAGGGTGTTTTGGCTCCCATGACTGCCAAGATCAACAACCCCATCATGAAGGAACTCAAGGAAAAGTACGGCATTGAGATGAAGGAGAAGACTGTCTTGTAAAGAGGTATCGGGGGAAAACAAATAAAAGGACCTGCGAATTGAAAAGGAAAGGGCTTGATTAAAAGTGATGGCTATAAAAGTTGATAGAAGTGGTAAAATAAACAGAAAGTGTATGTCCGAGGTGCTTTTGGTAAGGTGTTTAAGAGGGCCAAGGCTCTTGGTGACGGGACGTGAGCTAGTCTTGTGATGATCCTTTACAGCGACGCCAAGGTGGCTTATGATGAAGCCATTGATGAGCTTTCAGAGGGTCAATAGACTAGTCTCATGCCATACGGGTATGGATACATTGTGCGCCGGGCCTGCCTGATGCGCCATTCTACCCCAGTTTGACTAGACCATATTCCGTAAATAGATGCTGCCAATTGCACGACGAGCGCCTTACCAGCTTCCTGGAAGACAACCAGAGCTCGCGCTCCTGCAGGCACCTACACCTCACTTTTGCGGTCTATTAATAGAGCACTGCTAAAATATCTGTGGCGGCCGCGACGGGGCAGCTTGGGCAATCAAACTGAATCATGCTTGGTAGAAAACATTGTAAAGCGGCAGGAAACGTGGCGGTAGGGTCATGGTCAGCCAGCGTGTGACAAGAGTAATGCCGCAATATATCCGCATGGAGTTGCTACATGATGGTAATCTCCCGCAGCAGATTCCGTATAATTATGCCATCCCTTGGCTCCTAGCTAGGGGATGTGCAATGATAATGGATGACGCGTGTGCCTTGGCCATGTCAGGAGATGCGTGAGCAAGTCGGCGAGAGACTCCATTCGTGCACCGCGCCCTGAATGCTTAAACCACAAGCCATTCAGCTGGCAGTGCGGTAGGGCGTCAACGTGAGTAGGCCACAATAACAAGATTAATGCTGCAATATATTTGCATAAAGTCGCAATATTGTAGTAATCTCCTATAGCGGCCTTTGCACAATTATACCAGCCCTTGGCTCTTGGCTAGGCCATGTGTAATAATAACGGGTGACGTGTATTCCTTGGTTGTATAATAGGAAATGTCTAATAATAATGGATGTCGTGCACGCCTTGGCCATACAACGGACATATTCGTGCAGCGCCCATTGCACTAAACTTCTGACTCGTCGACGTGCGCCGTAAAGCGGAATAAGAAACGAAATCAAGCAATGTGCTGGACGCGTGACGTCGAGTAATAATATGAGCAATGTGCCCGCTGGTCTATAAAAGCTGGCGAGCGGCCTGCTAAACCTCACTGGAAGGTACTCACCGTGCCCTCAATTTGCCATCACTTCAAGACAAGTCATTCTCCCGCATTCGCCATGAAGCTCTTTACCCCACTTGCCTTGCTCGCGAGTGCTGTTCTTGCAGCATCCCACCCGCATCATGCGCCGGCCGCCAAAAAGCCCTACCTGGAGTCGCACCGCCAAGAGGATTCCTGCCAAAGAACGGGCCAGGACCTGGCTTTCTATGGTTCGGGGGTCATCAAAACCGAGTATTGCGTTGGGACAATGCAATACTGTTCCAACTCATATACCTGGGAAGATAACCAAGAAAGCTTTGCCAACAAAACCGAATGCTTGTTGTCCCGAGGCGTGGACCAGAATAAGCATCGCCTCTTGGACCAGCGCAAGTATCTCGCAGGGTCCAAGGGTCTTGTGCGACTGAACCACGTGTACACGCGATATTGCTTGGTCATCCTGCTTTCCGGAAACCACGACCTGGAAAAGAATGAGGTCATCGACGGGCTCATCAGGCAACTCCGATGGTCAAACGACAATCGGCTCGCCGAGACTGGCAACCTGCTGAGCCAGACGCAAACGGATTTCAAGGGGGCATTTTCCCCAGAACTCTATCAAGAAACTGACCACGAGATTTCCAAGGCGCTGAGCCAGATATACGCGGCTTGGGCGGAAGTGGGCAGTATCAAGGTCGACCAGTTGAAAAATATCGAGCAACGTTTGGATAAGGGCGGCATCATGAACCGGCCGAGGTATGACTCTGCCATCCTGACTCTTAAGCGCTTCAACGAGAAAATCAACAAAGTCCAACTGATTGGGCTCCTTTTCCTTACCAATCCCGACTTGGACGACGAGGACGCAGACGCCACCAGAATCATCAATCAGCTCCAGCAGTCCAACGACTGGCGCCTTTTCGAGGCTCTCAGCCTCCTACAGAAGGGGACGGATTCTTTGGCGGGGGCCTTTTTGCCAGAACACTCTGAACAAGTTAGGCAGAGGGTTCTTGAGGCAAAGCGGGAGCTATACCAAGCTTGGGATGACATAGCCTATGCCAAAATCAACCAGGTCAAGGGTGTCAGAGACTGGATCGAGGATGCGCTGGTATAATGGCGATTAGGAAACGTGTTTTCTAAACACGACGGCAGACTTGAGGTAGATGTTGAATAGACTGCATCTCAATCCATGCCCTCTTCACTCTTATCAATACTTTAGCTCGGCGCCCATGTTGCGTGGTGTAATCTGCAGTCTTGTAGGGATCGACTAGTTGAGGCTGAGTTGAGCCTATCAAAGTCAAAGTCATGAAATACGCATGTACTGTTCTGTGACGATGATTGCGTCCACCTCAAGGTTGGATTCGACTTTATACGCTGGTCCCGTCGGTGTGCTCCCTCGTGTATACTCGTCACGCTTTGTCTGTCAGTCAAGGTGTTTTGCCATCGAAATTTAGCTGGCGTATCCAACTACCTTGCCGGCCGGAATACCGCTAGCAAAAGTCTCTTATTAACCAAGGTTACACGACATTCGCAGACCATCGCGCAGTCTTAACCGAGGGTATGCGACCTTTGCAGATCTAGACCTTGCAGTTGCAGTCTCTACTAGCTCTAGATTGGTAAAGTTGTTACCTGGGTCTGCAAAGGCTGTGAGCCTACTATAGGTCTGTGATATTGGCATCTATTATTACGATACAAACCGTGACAAGTACACTGGAGGCGACACACGTGACTAATACAGCGTATAAATGGTCAAGATCGACCTCCAGATAGATAGAAGGAACAAGAATCTTACACTATACTGAACTATACCTGCATATCATCTTTTATTACGCATTTAATAAACTTGACCTCTATTACACCTAATTTAACCTTGAATACGTCAATCCCTACATCCATACTTGTAGGGATTCCGGCACGTGACATCTATAGCTACACCACCTCCATCAAGTCAACCGTGCGCTGTCCACGGTTGAAACTCGGGAGCACATTGGTTTCTGTCTCTGGTACCAACACGCCGTAATGCTCGACCTGATGGCATCATATCCCCATGCCGCTTCACCAACACAATTTCTGGCATCAGCCGGCTTGACGCTCGCCCTAAGAACATTACAGAAACCAGGGGCTGGTAAACCCTCTCTGCTAAAGAATCCGGGAGCGTAGCCAACGGTCTAGGCTCGGTTTGCCAACACCTTGGTTATTTTGATGTCAAAACTGGCCGTTGCTTACTCGGACTTGTAGGTCTGGCCTAGACAGCGTTGAACCTGACCAGGGTAGGCTTGCAAGAACTACCCGGAAATGGTATGGATGAGCGTAAGCTTGCTGGCGTCAAGAGCTTGTACTAGCAGGAGCGTTGTAAATCACAGGCGCAAAACGTACAGATATGCTAAACATGAGCATTATTGAGGCCAGTTACAAGACTCGCGTTGCCGGATAACGCCGTCCTTTCTTTATAAGCAGGTGATGCTCGTCTAACTGATCTGCCGTGCCAACCATTAATCTGTGCGCCCTTGCAATCGCGGGGTGGCTCATGCAGCCATCTGTAGAGGTGAAGAAATGCGGTCCCTCTATACCGCGCTCTTGGTGCTTACCCTTGTACTTATAGTCTCCGACCATTATTCCGCCTGCATCGTCACCTTGGTCAAAGAGCCGAGCTACCCTTGAGCCGCGTGACGCGCTGAACTTTCTCATAACCAGCTGCGAGTACCGTTGCAGACACATGTAAAAAGTGAATAGAGGGCGCCAGGCTTCTTGAGAGTGCGTGCATGTGTAGATTGATTATTTCGTGGCACATTGCTGGTTGTTTCACATCATCTCTCGTTGAAAGTTGTACTTGCCATGCACGTGGTTGGTTGTCCATTTTCGATTGATCTCGGGGCCGCAGCCTGGAAGATACAACACAAATCCACATGCTAATGCCATAATGACGCAAAAAAAGAGGATGCGATTAATCTTTGACATTTAACCCAAGAGCCATGCACAGAAGCGCAAAACATTAAAAAAAAAACCGTCCAGTGCCCGCGGCCTGGATCGAACAGACGACCTTGTCATTACGAGTGACACGTACTACCACTGTACTACGAGGGCTGGTTGGTTGGTTGGCAGGGCGAAACTATTGCGTTCTGAGTACCTTTCTGCGCCAGGGCAGACCGCAGTCGGCCTTGACATTTCCCCTCATGGTTTCATGCATGGTTCCTTATCCCTCAGTCTCTGTTACCATGCTCTTGCGCCCTGCATCGCCTTATCTGGGAGCGAGACATTCAGGTCTCGTGGAGCAGTGTGTTGTGGTACTTTGGCAAAGGTGCCACGCGTGCACAGTGTACACCGTGCCTATAGTTTACTCTCGAGAGTGTGGACGTTTCTTATTCTTCTTCTCCTTCTTCATAGCTCCCAAGTTCGATTCCATCTGTAGCAATCGCCTGGCTCGTCATTGGCCGCGACCAACCAGGATAAAGTGCCCATGGCCTATGGGACTGGCTCAAGGTGCACGAGTTTGGATTTTGTCGCCTTCTGTCCGGGGACCAAGATGATGCGGGATTTGATCGCCTTTGCATCGTATTCACGCATGGGGACGTTGGTGTTGACGACGACGCTTGTGAAGGAAGCCAATTGATTGCCGACAAGAGTCTTTGATCATGTCTAATTTTGGCTCAGTGGCCAAGTAGCCTGTACAAAGTGAGAGTAACCGCCGACAAAGCATGGCAAACGGGCAGTCTGCGAGTCGGCAGAAGCTCAAGTTGGAAAGACAAATAGCGCTTTCCGCAACCATGTCCTCCATATTGAACACTCGGTTTGAACAAGGCCAAGGCACACATTCTCCAACACCCCATTCAACCTGCTTCCCCCCTTCACCCAAAACACTCCCTACCTATTGGGTCTACCAAGGTCCAGCGACCTGGTGTTGTGACCAGGCGTCGGGTCCTGGCGCTTGACGAAGCTTCCACCCACGCCGTCATCACGGCTTGCAAGGCAAGAAAAGTCAGCGTCTGCCACAGCCATTTATCCGCAGCACGCGCTCGCCAAACACATTTCGACATTCGTCCTAGTCGATTTGCGACGCTGCCTACCGGCCCCCTATGACTCTCATGCGGCGGCGGCCGTCGACTGTGGCTACCCGTTGTTTATAGCTGACGTGGCTGCCAAAAGCTTCGAGCAGATTGCCAAGGAGACCAACGACATTTACAGACTCAATTTTGGGAGATTGGCGACCGACAAGCAAGGTAACCCTGTGTCTAGTACGGTGGGATATTAGTACTGCAACTGCAAGAGGGCCAAAACAAAAGTGGCACACATAACGCAAGCAGCCAAAATCAGGAATTCGCATGCTGGGCTTTCGAGGGTCGGTTTTATGGCAGAATAACTACAAATTAATTCATTAATTTTATCGATTTCCTATTGATGAGGTTTTATCGGCTGTATTAGCGATGCGGATTATACTAGTTCTAACCATCGCGTGTCATAACGAGTTCTACAAAGCTAGGTGGTCAGCTTTGTATGCGTTCTATTGAACTGCTTCTGTTTAAAAGGGCTAAATTACGATTGTGATGATTGTGCTTTGGCGGTTACCCGCGTTGCGCGACCATACTAACTTAATTAAGGAATTAACGGCTTATTATCGCTGTCTAATGTAGGCACCCGCGGCCGTTTCCTTACGGGCTGGTGATTCTGATGGTCTTCTTGCCCCTATGGAGCTTCCTGAGCCTTGTCTGTAGAATCTATCTAAGGCTCATCATATTCTAATAGTGCTTCTTCTTCCTGCTCTCCTTGCTAAACCTCTAAGTCGCTTCCTACGGCTTCTACTAGTAGAAATGCTTCGAGACTAATAATCTCACGAATTAACTCTCCTTTAACCTCTTCTATATAGTCTGCTTGTGCTGATTGAGGTGCCACTTCTATTAAATCGCCGGCCGATATGTGTGAAGTCATTGGTTGGCGTCTTCCTTTAGATCTGACCCGAGGCTTCTTTGACTGTGG
This sequence comes from Keithomyces neogunnii, assembly GCA_020975405.1. Lineage (NCBI taxonomy): Eukaryota > Fungi > Ascomycota > Sordariomycetes > Hypocreales > Clavicipitaceae > Keithomyces > Keithomyces neogunnii. The sequence continues at coordinate 3,152,602 of JAIOWQ010000002.1, read as the reverse complement.
TTTTGGCTGATCCCCTGTAAATCGGATATCAATCCAAAGAACAACTCTTCCGTCCTTAATAGCCTAAGTGTAATTAGCATCGGTATTAAAAATATCAGCTATTAATTCAAAAGGCTCGCGTTCAAAGGCAACAGAGATAAAGGTCCCTGTCTCTGACTTGCCAATTCTCTCAAAAGAGGCCCTAAATACTATGTTCGGTCGATCGGTCGCGTTTAAATCTTCCCAGAGATTTCTAAGGTATTTAGAAATAAAGCAATCCTTTGAGATTAATCTTAGCGTGCTCTAGGGAATAAGAGGAAGAACTAAGCCGCCTAAATAGCTATTAGTAATAGAAATTATACACAAAGAGAGTCTAAATACTAAGTAAAGTCGTTTTTTTAGCTTTAAAGAAGCCTCCTCTAAGGTTATAGCTGTCTGAATATAGGGCTTTTACCCGGATCTTTAAGCCAATTAGGTTTTTAAAAGGCGATACTTCTTTAGCTGCTCTTGTAGCCTGATTGGCTTCCCGCCTCATCTGCTCGAAGTGCTTAAATTGCTTCAGATTAACTGATCGACCTAGAGCTAATAAGGAAGATGAAGCAGGAGACGCAGACCTCGTTAGATCAGGTAGAGGTCTTCCTTGCAATGTAATATAGCCGGTCGTAGAGGAGGAGGATCTTTGTACGCTAGCTTCTAAGATAATCTCGCTATCAGAATCATCTACATTAATCTCTTGTGGCTAGAGTTTGCCGCAGAAACCACATCTTGGCACGTTTAGGTTCTCAAGTTGTATCTTAGCGTGCTGAATCCGTTGTGGGTGGCTATCGCAGATAACAATGATCGATCGAGCCTCTGCCGGCATAACGGCAACTAATTAAGGTTATTAGAGGGATATTCGAGTAGCAATTCAAAGGTAGATGATAATACTTGGAAGAAATGTTGTCATGAATGTGGGATACATGTTGGTAAGGAGGAAATTGCGATGGCCCCTGCTCTCAGCCGCAAGTAACACAAAAGCTGCAATTAGAGCCTGACTGCGCCTCCTACCCTAGAAGTAGTAAAGAATTAACGTAAATTGGTGATTTTTGATGAGCTAATTAAGAGCAAGGTCTTCTTCTTGTATCTCAGCTATTTGTGCATTAAATGCCATCAGGAGAGGGTCTCTAGAGAGGCTCGGGTCGGCGAGGTAATTGCGTTAAAGAAGGCGTTCGTATTCCATCGCGCCACCCATAGTAATAGGTATGAGCTGTAGGATTGGCCGACATCCTGCTTCTTAATGACTTTCAATAAGATCTCGTAGCTGAATAAATTTATCCGCATATGGGCGTTTGGAGTCATCTTCAAGGTCTAGCCGAACCTCAAATCCGATCTCTTGAAGCCGCTGACTACACCAAGCCTCTGTCTCTTCTGGCAGTAGCGTTTTAATGTCAATATGCTCAAGCGGACTTAGCATATTACAAAGTAACTACTGATCAGGGCTATTGTCATCTTGGCTGAGAGAAGCGCCCCAATTTGGGTCCTCTATGGTGTGATATAGATCTATTAGGACGCCTGATCGAACATTTAGTCGATTTGGCTGGTTACGGATAAGATGACCGTTCTACAAACGCACAAATCGACCCAATTTGTCTCGAATAATAGGACCATAGATAGCATACATAGCTATCTAATTAGCAAGGTTATTATCCCTAAAGATCGCGTAGCTAGCAAGCTTATTAAAAAAGGTTATCTAATAATCCGCAGCGCCTCCTTATAGCTGACGCTACTAGGATTCAATCTTCACGTTTCTTGTGCTTGGTCTATAGAGATGACAGCTATCTAGTCGATTACCTTGTTTGTAATAGTGGCTGATTCCGTCTTTATGAGTGTATTTAAGCTTCTTTAGACCAGCTTTAGCAAGGGCTGCTTACACTGCTGCCCACAGAGGGGTCTCAACGCCATCTTGTGAAGAAGGGTCGCATTTGCAGTCTTTGAACGGCCTGAAGGTACTGCTTTAAAGTGCTTATTAAAGTCATTGCTGACCTTCTAATAAAGAACCAGATAATACATTGCGAATACGTATTAATATAGCTATAAATCTAAAATCTAAACCTCTTCAGCTTTTCGTAGCCATCAAGAGACTATAGGAAGTTTAGACCAGGTACTTTGAAGTCTCCTCGTTATTTAAAATTACCATCACGGCGACCTATAACTTCTTTAGGGAAAACAGAGCGATAATAATCATATAAACGCCGTTATAATACAGCCAACTATGCTTATTAACGAACGTATTAATATAGAAGTCCTTTACCAAAGCTAAGGATAGCTATGCTCTACTAAAGGTCTTAATGCAGAAATTTAATTGCATAATTAAGGGTTTCTTCTCTTTCTTCAGGTATTCAATGTCGCCGCTTCATGCCATAGCAGTACCGGATTCGCCGTATTATCTATCGATTTACCTTAGAATAGCCCTCTTATTATAGATCATGAAGAATTAAGAGGTTAGAGAAGCCAAAGTTAAAGAAGTAGTATTTGACCTGATTGATTAGGCCTTTAGAGACCTCTAAAGCCTTATGCTGGCTATTTAAGCCCCATTGTTTAAGTTGATTATATAAGGTTCGTTCGCTAATAGGTATATTATTCCTTAATTGAAGCTAGGAATTGATATTAACTAGGATATCTTGAATTAATACACCTTTATAATACAGATTATAGATATCCTTATATAAGGGCTAAAGCTTTTAATAACTTAGGACTAAAGCAGTCAGACCCTAATCGGACAGTTGTCTCTTAAACGTACGAAATGAGATCGTGCTGCCACTACTAGCTATAAGCACTTTATTTAAAAACGCATAGATCTGATCATTAGAATGGCCTTTATTTCTTCTCATCTCGATGGCTTCTCGAAAAGCCTCAATTTGATGGCGCGGCGGCATTGCAAAAGTCGGGTGCTGCGATGGATGTGTCGTTGATGTGTGTGTGTGGGTGGATTGCGGGGCTGGCCCTCTTGCAGTTGCAGTACTAATATCCCCATTTTGTCTATAGGGTCACCCCTCTTCTCAGCGATTCCGCCGCCTGAGCTGCCTGCTCTGACGACGCCATCCGTGAGTAGTCTGGGAGTTGTGGAGAAGTACGTGCAGCGAGAGTACAACGACGGAGGCTTGGTTGTAGAAGACTTTTTCCTTGGCACCGAGATGCTTGGGAAGGATATGTTGAGCCATATAATGACATTTAGGAATCAATTGAGAATCCCAATGGTTTTCAATTCTAGCTTTCATGAGGATTCTTCCATCGACGACCTGTTATACAAGGTTAAGAATGAGCTACTTGGCGGCCTGGGAGTCGCGGCATGATGCCACGGGGAGGTTGACTCCAGCGAATTGAATTGAATTGAATTTGGTATTGCCTGCTGGCGCCCTAGTGTAGGCATGAGGCGTGCTAGCTAGTCTTCAAAGTTGATTATATAATTCCACCTGCCTTGGAAGCCTCGCAGAACGCGACTGACGGAGTCGTCGCGTTTATACTCTTACGGTAAGCCCCTGAGCGCTTCTTCATGCAAAATCCTCCGACTGCAGCACATGTTCGCCCAACGGCTATTATCTGTTAGTATTAATACCCGTCAGCGGGATTACGATGCTTGTTGCGTTTTTCTATCAGGGCATGTTGTTAGTAGCGTATGCCTTGACAAATGGAACACGATTTGTTTAACGAGTAGAGCAACTATACTGGTACAGAGCGCGCCAGGCTTGTATAGCCTACTCGGTTTACTAGCGCTTGTTAATCTTGGTATAATAGAAGTCAGCAATACGCAGGTAAAACTTGTAGCATCTACCGAGGAATCATCCCATCGCCGCTTTAGGATCGGGTGCCAGCCGAGCCCAGAGATGACGAGAAACTTTCCTACAGTAGAAAAGATGGGTAGGCGACTTTTGGCGACCGCAGGGGCACTCCAAGGTCGCCTGGCCTGGGTGCCGAGGCGGGCTGAAGGAGTCTGGCCCGTCTGCTCCATCATCAGACGACCAGGCAACTGAGATGACGCAGTGGCCGGGACCGGTGCCTTTGAATGTCGACTGACAGTCGCCTGTAGTTGCATCCCAGGTCTTGACGCCGCCATTATCTGTGCCGGAGACGAGCCGTGTCCCATCTGGAGACCAGGCAACCGAATTGACCCGATGGTCGTGGCGGAGCGTCGACTTGCACTGGCCTGTCGCTGCATCCCAAATCTTGGCTGTTTTGTCGAGCGACCCTGATGGTGGCATCTGATGCACCCGATGCGAGTCGTGCTGTAGCCATGACTAAATTTTTAATCACCAGCTTGAAGCGTTGGTATATACCAAAATGGCGGATATGAACTATAGTCTTGGTGGTTGTTGATATTTTACAACCATTGTCGTACGAGGTCAATGGAAATAAAGAGCAAAGAATTTTTACTTCATCTACATGCTGCCTATTTATGGATTTTATTCCCATTGCACCTTCACAGTCCCAATTGGCCACTTGGGTTGTACCGTTTGGGGGTGTTGATAAATTAGGGTCGCATTACGCGTTGATGCCTTGCTGATATTCAGATGCTGCAAGCTCTCATGGGGAAAGGACCATTCGTTGGGGGAGCTAGGACTGAATCAGATGTCTGCATGCTCCGTAGTTCCCGGAACAAAAAGAGGTGGCCGTCGTGGGAATGGCCTATTGGGTAGCAACTCTTCCATTTTGAGCACCACCATGACGGTAATTATTTTCACCGGCCACCTGTGAGCAGAGAAACAGCCCCCCAATAAGGAAGCCAGGCTTGGCGTGTGATGGAATCAGTTTCAAAATGTTTGAGCCCATGGGTAGGCTAGAGGTGTATATGTTGGGCCGGATATCCTCCATCAAAACGACCAGAGAATGATGGCTGTCTGTATTGTTGCCGCTCCACAGAGACTCGGGATGGCCCGTTGATGATGGACCCGCACTTCCATGTTCACAAAGTGTCTGGTCAGCCTAGCTGCCTGTAAGCACATTTAGCGCGCATAGACACCAGACCTTTGTGTAAAGCCAAGTTGCTCCGTCACCCATGTATCAATCAAGGTTTACCCGCTGGGCCCTCATCTCCAGTTTATATTTCAGCCAAATTTCACGAGCCGAGATTTCCAGTTTGAGAGCTTCACAAAGCATATTAAAGTAGTATATATCCGAGAATTAGAAGCCTTGTTTTAGGTTCGGATATTAATACTAAATTTGAGCCACAGTGGGGTTTTGTCTTGGTTGGACAGAAGCAACTAAACATGTCTGGTTAGTGCTTAGCTAGCTACTTAACCCTAAAAGACTGAACCGAACCATAATCAGTGGCTGGCAAAGCTATCCTGACTCAGATGAGTTCGTCTATGGAGCTAACATGCTGACCTTTAGCTTGCTTATCCTATTCCCTTTGGATGACTTGCGTGAGCGGTCTGTTGCTAGCTTTGTCGCTTGTGGCGGAGCCAGCGGGTTTAGCCGAGACGAAATTCCTTGCGCCAACTTGGACACGTCTGGTCTGGTAGCACTTGGCTTGATGTGCTATTCTTGTCCGATGCCCGCTGAAACCAGTTGGTGTGGTGGTACATGTGCGCCAGGCCCATAACAGCAGGAATAATTTGGCATAATAAAGCGCATTAAATTAAAAATATAGCTATTTGCTGCCTTTGGTAGATTGATAATTTCTTCAAAGTTAACATGGCAGGATTTTTGCGAAGCCCATCTAATATGCCACCATGCTACGCTGTTACGTACATGCTTCCCAGGGATTATGTGTGAGACATGTAAAGGTTCGGCGTGACCTGTCATTCGCTCCTCATTTCAGGACAGACTCCTATACGTGGTCACTATAATAATGGAAACACAGACAAGTCATTTCATTAGTGGTGGACAATACAGCGACACACACCAGCCATGGCGCCAGCAATACCACGGCCGTTTCCACGGATGCTAGAGACACATGAAATTATAAGCTGTGGTGCGAGACACAATGATGCTCATCACAAGCTTGTTGATAAACTCATGGATGCGATTGATGTTCCCAAGGCATGTTTTGACAACATTGTCGGGCTGCTTGCCGAACTGGAAAATGCGTAAAGCGGGTGACAAGGCAATTATAAACGGCTTGAAATATTGTTCTTGTTCTCTAGTTGCAGAATGCCGAAGAATGGTTAAAAAAGATTAAACAATGTAGCAAGAATATTCGTCGAGCCCAAGGCTTGACTTGTACACCCGTCTCAAAGCGATTAAAGGTAGAGGCGAAGATGTTAACCGCGAGTCGAAAAAGTTTTTGCATGGGATTTTGTTAGGTTTTAAAGAATTCAGTTATTGCTTCCTTGACGATGAGCCAATTCGGCATAGACGCAAGAGAATGAACGGGATCCAAGAGCCATGCATGGAATTTTATCGCAACCTAACAGAAGGCAAGGGGGGAAAGCTAGCGAGTCTCTATCAAGACTAGCAAGGTGCCTGTGACTTTATCCCTTACCTTGTCCGCATTGCATGTACCCCTTGCTGCTGCCGTTCTCACGAGCAACTCTGCCAAAAGCGTTTGCGGCTCTATTAAATTTTCTAGACGCTGTAACCCGAACTCGTCAGCATATCTAAAATTGGAGGGCTGTTGTATTAGTTCTAGCCGGCAGGATCCAAATGTATCATTCTGTGCTAAGGCTTGTTGCTGTGATGGCGCAAGTCTGCGATATTGTAACCCCATTGTAACAAATATGGAATGGTATTAGTGTACGTTTCAAAGGAAATAATTACCATCTTGTTCCAGTAGCAGTAGCCAAGCTACTATTCGATATAGTGTTGGGGATACAAATTTAGAAGTTACTTTGCAGTAAATCTCACTGCGATACAGTTATTTGCCGGGCGCAGGCAAGCGACTTGGCTACTTGGTTTCTCCTTGGGCTTGCGGCTTGACTTCGATGATGACGGAGTCTTGTTTGGTCTCTTCATCTGGGACCTAGGCTCCTGTCTGTGGTGGCTTTTTTCAGGTAGGTTAGGTACGTACCTAGGTAGTCATTGCCCTGATGTCTGTTATCTGGTGGTGCGGTTTGCACCTGCGAAATTATTTGTGCCTGCCATAACATCACAGCCTCCTTCCCAACCTCGGTACCAACGTAGTATGTAGGTGCGTTCCTCGCATTTCTCATCAGCCAATCGCCCATGAGTATTCAAAAGTTGTTGACCACACCATGGGATTCATTTTGGATGGGAAAACAAATTGGTGGACGCCGCACGAAGCGGAACTGGGCCTCTTGTCACACGTATAAATCGAGGCATTCGGCATGGCTTTCCTTTCCATCATGTCGCGCAACCGTCAACTAGTCTTTGCCCGCCATGTTCAAGTAAACGTAGCTGTATCAAGATATCTTTGCGGTTTGTACGTATTGCGTTGGCGACTAGACGCAGGCCTTCTTCCACTTGAGGACTCGCAAGGACTGTTGTCGAGTCGACGTGTGTGCCTCCCTTCCTTCCTTCCTCGGTCCTAGTTGTGAAGCAAGTCGTGGCAACAACAACAGAAGGCACCGTGAATCGGGAAGGATGTGTCTCCTAAACATAAATACACATGTGCCCCTGTTGGACTGTTCTTCTTTTCTCCTCTTCTCCCCAAGTCATCTCGTCATCAACATGGAAGTCGCTATTGTCAGCAATACCGCCGCGTATTGCGGGCTGTTGGTTGCGTTCCTCACCTTTCTTGGTTCGGAAAACCTTTCCCGGCTCACGGACCGACTCCTCCGATTGTGCAACTTCTTCAGCAAGCCCTTCCCGGCCGTTCAGAAATGGGTCTCCGCTCGCCAGGCCTCCCGTGCCGCCCGCCGAGCGCCACCAGCGCCTGTCAATCCCCCGCTGGCTGTCGACGAGCGTGTTGGAGAGGACGTGCAACTTTTACGAGGGGAGATGCTTGATCTAAGATGGGAAGTTGTCGAGCTGGAAGAAGCCGTACTTTCGGCGCGGGAGGAGATCCTCCGGCTCAGAACCAGGAGAGGTCTTGAGTGAGCAATACGATTCCATGATGACGAGACGCAAGCAAGGTACGTTCCCCTTCCCCCCTCGCTTGCTAACATTTTTTTCCGTAGGGACGTGGGAGGGCGGGTAGTGGCAAGAGTCCGTTCCGGCACGGCTCTTTAAAATAATATACCGGAGGAGGAGGGCGGGCGAGCCGTTTCGGTACGGCGCCAAATATACCGAGGGAGGGTGGGAGGGTAAAAATTGTATCTGTCCATCTCCCTGTCCCTGCCCCAGCGTTGATTTTTTTTTTTTTGCAGCATGCCCAGCGCTGATTTTCTTAGTAGCGAGCCTTTCCAGTAGGGCTAACATACTGGGGGAGGGTGGTTGCGGGTCTGAACAAGCGCTTGTACCTCAACGCGGTTGTTCAGTCCAGTAGCCTTTTTCTAGGTGAAGCCAACACAAGCACTCGTCTTCCGCTCCAAAGGCAAAAAGAAGGCATGATTTTCCTCTCCCCCAAAAAAGAGATCAACATATTGACTAATAATGGCGCCCTTTGTCGCCCTCCCGTCGTGGTTAGCTCAGACGGCGTGTTCATGTCGGGTTGCGGGAGAAACAATCTTCAAACGCTATTTCTCGTTCAAGGTTGGTCACTATTCTCATTCATCTTCCAGAGCGTGCAATTTCTCATGGATGGACAGATACAGACGTCTAGGTTCGGTATGGTCAAGGTTCATGTGAATCGGGCTCTCGATAAAAACAAAGGCGCAATTCACAAGTCAATAAGTCTCATCTGGGTTCATGGGATGGGCACATGATGTCGGAGTTCTGAATTGGCCTTTGCACTAGCACTGGCATGAAGCTTGGGTTATAAGGAGGAGGGTCCGTCGCAGCACTAAATGCGATATGAAGCGTCGGGCTGCTGCATCGAGGGCTGTATTTGAAGCGAATAATGACGCTAAGACAAGCTATTAAATTGACCTTGAGGTTTCTGCGCATGCACGTGAGAGACGGTCGCGTCGGCGTAATAAAGTTTCTTGCGTCTTCCAAATTAATATATCAAGACCCAGGCTGCCTCTTCTCTCTCCCTCTGTGGATCGAATTCGTCCCCCCCCTAAAAAAAAACAAGAACAAAACAAGACGCCGACCGAGATGGAGCTCTTGAAGCGACTGTTTTGCTATCAAAGACAGGACAAGATAACAAGGCATATTCGGCCACCCCAGTGTGCCTCAATGCTGCTACGGATGCCGATTGAAATTATCCTTCTGATTATTGATCAAATGCCCAAGCAAAGTTTATACACGCTTGCTCAGTCATGCTACGCTTTACAGACCATTCTCAAAAACTATGGCTACCTCGAAGCTCTTGGTAGTCTCTCGAAAGATCGGACCCAACCTCTCGACTTTTTTGGCTGCCTTTCCAAGGATCTGCGCAACCTGTTAGTTTGCGATGAGTGTATCAACTACTACCTTACTCGATACTCGCTTTTTCCTCGGGGCCAATGGCGCGAGTATCAATTCAATACCATGATGCCGGGTTGTAAGCGTCCCAAGCACTGCCGCTCCCAGTGCTGCCACCCTTCTCATCTCTGCTCCTGTTACCGGGGCGGCGCTGCAACTTATATCCAAAAACAGCACATCGAGCTTGTGCTTACAGAAATGGACCCATCGCAAACTTTGGAATATACGCGTTTGCGCAGCATGGAGTTTGTTGAGCACAGGTTTATCAAGCCTTTTGAATGCGGGCTACCGCAATCTATACCAGTGCCTTCCAGGCCATGCACAAGGTATCATTTTACAATCATAAGCCGAGTGGTGCAGGGCAGAATGCTGCTTTTCCGCCAAGTTCGATGGACAAATGCCGGCTCCAACGGCGCGGCCCGAGTAGCAGTTTTACACTCCATTTCATGTCACGTCTTGAAGATTCAGGGAATGGAGGTCGGACTGTCATACCCGCTATACTGGCCGCGCATCCCGGCCAAAACCAAGTACGGCGAAATTATCAAATGCCCCCATTGCATGTCCGAGTATTGCCATGAAATGGACTCACAGAGCGGCATCCACCGAGTTTGGCAAGACCTTGGCAGTGCAGAGAACCCGAGGCATGCATGCTGCAGGGAGATGGTCTTGGACAGAAGCAAAGCCGAGAGGGAGGCGGGGAGAATTGTCGAGCTTTTTGGACCGATATAGACTGTTTTTCTTTTCTGGTGGTAGTAAAAGGAGGAATAAAAGGTTGCAACATTGACACCTTGTTGACCCTGTGCCAAGATTACAAACCGGAATGGTTTAAATATGGGACAGTGGACATTGATGTAGAGACTGGACGACTAGCTACCTAGGCAGGGAGCAGAGAACTTGGGAAGAGGCCAGGCAACTTTGAACCAGACCAGACTGCTTTTGTCCCTGGTCGCATAGCTGCAGGACGGAACAATTGTCCCTCTTGTATTTTCTGATACCGGGGCATGAACGAGGCAGTTGCTTTGCATTGTCCAATCATGTCTGGCCGTCTAGCTTTATGGAGGCTTCCGTCTGGAAGCGCCCTTGGTCTCATAACCCCCGGCGCCAGAAAGCCCAGGCGGAGTAACTAGCCATGTCCAGTCATACCACATACTCCACGGCCCGACATTTCAAAGGCAATATTCAGCCTACTTGAAGGATCCTGACAAGGTAGATCTGTCCTGTGGCGCTGCTTTTTGCCATGTGCTCCTTGACCGTCAAGACCATTTCACCTACCGACCCTGTGTTGACAGCACCATGGCAGCCCGAATCTCTGCCTCAGCATCTGATCTTGTCATCAGAACAATATCGAAATGCGGCCATGAAGTCACTTGCCCAGGATCAGTTCTTGGTCCGCCACAATCTCAACACACTTGAAGCCCTGCTGGTCATTATTTACACCATTTCCCACAGCCATGGCGCGGAGCGTGGCTGGGCATTATTGGGCACTGCGCTAAACGTAGCCATGGCTCTTCGGTGTCGCACCAACTCGGACCACGCAAACTGCATACAAAGAGAAAGGCGCCGTCGACTATGGGCTGGAATTATGATCTTGCACACGGCGCAGGCGCTGCCATTCCGTGATACAGATCTCTCGTTCCTGTGCAACATGAAAGCCCCGATGCCGGCTGATGCCGACGACGACGACATTACAGAGGAAACAGTACTGGCCCGACCGAGCCAGCAGATGACATGTCGTCCAACCCACATGTCGCTCATGAGATTCCAGATTCGACTGTTGCACCCGTCGACCGACGTGTGCAATCACATATCCTCACCAGATCGAACCAACACGGACGCAATGATGAAGCTAAGCTCTGCTGTTGCTAAAGAGCAGGCGGAATGGGACTCCTTGTACCTGGTAAACGGCGCACCGAGTGTTCTAGATACCTCCAGGCGTACGCACATCAACTCCATCTGCTACTGCATCGCCCCTTTCACAGCCACCTGTCAACTCACTTGGCTCCTAAAGTAAAGCAGAAAAAACAGTGGCAGATATTCTTGGATAAAATAAATAGGCCAACTCACTTTTTAAATGTATGCAAAGTTGCTTCCTTGCACTCTTCCAGAAACGCTTTCGCACAGCACTGCCGCATGCCTTTGAAATGTGTCATTCTTATGGCCATCTGCATAATCGCAGCCGGATTTAATAACTAGACATGGTAGATTATCCCAAACGCCCGCTCCTTCCATTTCAAGGGCGATGACATCTAGCTCTTTGGCAACCATGTCCCGATGCTAAACTGTGCTTCCTGATGCCATCGTGCCAATATGAATATCTGGGCTAAAAGTGCCCAGCCTTGCGCGCTTGCGTGGTATGAGATTTCCGTGGCAGTTCAGCTCTTGGCATAAAAGTTCTTTTGCCACGGAACAGACTGAATCGTTGCCAATCTCATTGCTAGGCATACAATGATGCTTATGGCGGTAAGATGCCTCAAACAACCCATCGAATTCCAAACCTGGATAACTGTATTCTTGAGCGTATTCCACTTGAAGCTGTTCCAGAATAGATGATGTTTTTTGTCTCAAGGCGGTCAAGTTTCTTGGCATCGTCAACTTGGAGAGAAGGCCACCAGGTTCTCGACCAAGCCGCGCAAGACTGTCTTTAATTTTATTTTTGATCACGAACAGATCTGTATAGCGCTTGCCCAAGTCATACGGGACCACTCCGTCGCTGATAATAATATCGCCTAGCATTATTTCCTTCTCTAAAGCAAAGGGCACTACGCCACAGATTCCAACGACAAGGGCGATTTTGATGCCAGTAAAGCCGGTACGGAGGCCCATGGCCACCGCGGCCGATCGGGCTGTGCCGTCACCAGGCACATGCGCAAGAACAATGTTGTGTGAGTTGATCTTTCCTGTCGTCTAGATATTCTCGTCGCCATTCTGTTTCCCGTATCCCGTCCAAACTTCAGAAAACAGGGCAGTGACGGCTGCAGCTTCAACATGTAGCGCACAAATGATGGCAACTTCAAAACCACTTTGGTTTCTAGGTTTCATCTTGTGGGCTCTTGCGAACCGGGGCAAATAAGATGGAGAGGCTTGTAGAGGCCAAGATGGCTGGTTTAAAGGTGTGTGTCTTGCTAAGAACGGTAATTTTGTTTTTCGTAATACAAGTGAGGAAACAAAAGATGCTGAGAATACATGACGGAACAAATGGCCAGCAAATCTCTATCCTGGGCAGTTTGCAGGCCGCGGCGTGGTAGCCAAAACTTCTCAAGAGTGGGAGGAGTGGTCGATCCTTTAAACACCCTGGAAGTCGTTGGCTGTGACAACAATCAGCCAATGCACCAAGCATGCCTGGTTAGTGGCCATGAAGAGAAACTACTGTTAGACTCGACTGGTGTATAAATAGATGACGACTGTCTTGCAAGGTAAAGTGGTTGATTCGACACAAGTCTACCAACTGCCAAAAGGGTGCTTCATAGCCACCTGATTGCAGCCAAGCTTTCCTCACCAATCTTGTGACAAACGTTTTTTCAGGTGGACGCAAAGTCCAGCTGACCAAGGACTCAGTAGTCAGGACCCTTGGCCTCGCGGAATGCTAGCCAAGTCATCCGAACCAATCCCATTGCTCCGAGACACGGCAGGGCTGTCGCTAAATGTCGGCCGAGTAAGCATGGCGGCATCTTTGGGCAATGGCGACACTGCCACGTTCCCAAGCTGAATTGAGGCACAAACCATGCCAGGTGGCTGGTCGTTACCTTTGCCAGTCACCGTACAATGTACTGTGCTTGTGCTTCGGTATCGGAGCGTTGGCATGGCCGCCAATGCCTACCAGCAGGCCGAACCTAATTGACGGGAATTTCAACTTTGCTCTTCGTCTAGCATCTGCCGCGGCTGCAGGTGGGAGGAGAACGGTAGGGTTCAATGTTATGAGAGAAGTGGTGAGGTGTACAGGGCACATGCATGGGTGGACCAGGAGCTCAACTTGAATGAGTCTGGTCCTGCCGTCCTGCATGGCACCAGGCTTGCTTAGTGTATTTGCCCCAGGTCAGTGCTACCCTCTGGTTAATACGCAGTCCAGTGTATTAATCCTTTTCCGCTGGCCCTCAATTATGTCGCAGGAGCACGAGGCAGCACCGGTCTCGCCCAAACCAAAATCGCCAGTTGACTAGCTATTACACCTTGGGTTTGCTCCAACAGGTTCCATCATACACGAGAGCTTTGCTTCACATCTGCGCGGGTTGAATATTCTTCCCTACATGTCGAAATAGAAACCAGCACCTAGCCTCAAATGCGGCTGGCGGCAAGGATTCTGCACGCAAGCGCCCATAGCCTCGCAACCCCTGACATGAATCTCCATCTAACCGGGGAGATGCTGTCGTTACGACCCGACCCTTGTTGGCTTGCCATTGTCCCTGGCGGGGTTGGACAATCTCTTCGACTCATGGTAGTAAACAACATACAATCCCCCCCCCAACTGAGTGAGCCTCGTCAACGTTGGTGAACAGCACAGCCCTCGTATTGGCGAATTCGACCCGTCACGGTGCATGCAAGAAATCGTCTCGAGAAGCCCCAGCGGCAGAATACTGAACATCACTGTCCCTCTGGATCATCGCTCCATCAGACATGTCGAATCCTCACGACTACACAGTTGGCTGGATATGCGCCATAAGTACCGAATACGTCGCCGCGCGTGCTTTTCTCGACAAGGAACACGACCAAGTCGAGTATGTGTCCCCTCATGACGATAATGTATATACACTGGGCCAAGTAGGAAAACACAATGTCGTCATCGCCACCCTGCCTGACGGCGAATATGGACTAGCTGCAGCAGCTAGTGTTGAAGGAGATATGGTGAATAGCTTCCCAAATATCAGATTTGTTCTGATGGTTGGGATTGGCGGTGGCGCGCCAAATGAAAAGCATGACATTCGTCTAGGCGATCTTGTCGTGAGTGCACCTCGCGATGGAAAGGGTGGTGTGTTGCAGTACGACTTTGGCAAATCCCTTCAAGGTGAGGGATTCCGCATGACAGGATTCCTTAATCAGCCTCCCAGACTCCTGCGGGCGGCCATAAGCAGCCTCAGAACCAAATATGAGGAGCAAGGTCATCAGCTCAACGATGCCATCCATGACGTTCTCAAGACTAGACCAAGATTGCTAAAGAATTACAAACGGCCGGACCAAAACAGCGACAGGCTCTATCAAAGCGGCTTCGTGCATCCTTTGGACGATGAATCAGACTGTGCGGCCACTTGTGGTGATGACGAATCAAACCTTGTTTTGCGACGTCAAAGGGCCCAAGATGAGGATAACCCGGCCATTCACTACGGTCTTGTCGCATCTGGAAACCAGTTGATAAAAGATGCCTTGGTCAGGGACAAGCTAGCAATGGAGAAGAACGTCCTATGTTTTGAGATGGAAGCCGCCTCGCTAATGAACCGCTATCCCTGTCTGGTTATTCGCGGCATTTGCGACTATTCGGACTCTCATAAGAATAAGAAGTGGCAAGGCTATGCGGCAATGGCAGCGGCTGCGTACGCCAAAGACCTTCTTTCTCAAATTCCTCCCCACAAGGTCGAGGCTGAGGCGAGATTAAGTGATGCTCTCTCGGGTTAGTCAGCCAAAGGAGTGAGAATGATCATCTAATTCCATACATGCGCTCATAAAGATGTGGCAGGCATCCGAAACGACATTGACGTCATGTCAAAAGGATTGGGTAAACTTATCGGGGACCAAGAGCATGAAGCCATTATGAACTGGCTCACGCCAGTGGACTATGCTCTGCTACAAACCGACTATTTCAGGAGACAACAACCAGGAACTGGGAAGTGGCTCATTGATTCCGCCGAGTATCAATCATGGTTAAAAACCGATAATGACAAGCTGACGTTGTTCTGTCCAGGCATGCCAGGGGCGGGCAAAACAATCTTGACCGCGTTTGTGGTTGAACAGCTCACTACTCGATTTCGCAACGACAAGAGCGTCGGAGTTGCCTATCTCTATTGCAACTTTCGGCGACAGCACGAACAGAAAGCCGAAGACTTGCTCGCAAGTCTGCTTAAGCAATTAAGCCAGAGACAGTCCCCGGTACCAGAAAGCGTCAGGACTCTCTATGCAAACCATGAAAAGAAGCGATCGCGACCATCATTCGCCGAAATATCGAGAACTCTCCAGTCGGTGGCCTCTACATTTTCAAATATATTTATCATCGTCGATGCGCTTGATGAATGTCAAGTGTCTGATGGCTGTCGGTCTAGATTCCTATCAGAAATCTTTAGCCTCCAAGCCAAACAAGGGGCAAAATTCCTGGCAACTTCCAGGTTTATTCCTGAACTTGCCGAAAAGTTTAAGAAAGCCATGAGTTTGGAGATGCGGGCGAGCAATCAAGACGTGCAGATCTACTTGGATGACCGCATGTTGCAGTTTCCGGATTGGGTGCTTTGTAATCCAGAGCTTCAAGATGAAATAAAGACGGGAATTATAACGGCCGTGGATGGGATGTATGTCACTTGGCCCTCTCTAGACGCTCACTGCTTACATCTCGTAGGTTTTTACTAGCGCAGCTTCATCTTGATTCCTTGATGGGAAAAAGGTCGCTAAAGGCTATCCGCACAGCCTTGAGAAAACTCCCAACCGGTTCTGTGGCCTATGATTGTGCATATGAGCACGCCATGGAGAGAATCGAAGCTCAAAATAAAGAAGACGATGAACTAGCGAAACGAGTCCTCTCATGGATCACCTACACCAAGAGGCCCCTGATGACGTTTGAACTTGAGCATGCGCTTGCTGTGGAAGTCGACGGGTCCCGACTTGATGAAGACAATATATCCCGAGTACAAGACCTGATGTCCGTGTGTGCTGGTTTAGTCACAGTCGATGCGGAAAGTGGCATTGTCAGACTGGTCCACTATACGACGCAGCAATACTTTGAGCGCACTCAGGCGAGGTGGTTTCCAAACGCAGAGTCCGACATCGCAACGACTTGTGTCGCGTACCTGTCGTTTGATAATTTCAAGGGTGGATATTGTGTAAACGACGACGAGTACGGAGAACGGTTGCGGCTGAACAAACTTTATGACTATGCGTCGCAGTACTGGGGATACCATGCCCTCAAGTGTTCGACTTCAATTCCCGAGGTCATCAACTTCCTCGAAAGAGAGAAGCAAGTTCAGGCATCGAGCCAGGCATTATTGGCCTTTATACGAGACTCGGAACAGCTGTACCCAGCAGTGCGAAGAACAGGAATGACGGGATTGCACCTGGCAGCGTACTTTGGGATCGAGAAAGCAACGACGCACCTGCTCAGCAGCAGCGCAGGGGAGCCGGAAGACCATGACGGTAGGACGCCGTTGTGGTGGGCAGCGCGAAACGGGCACGCAGCAGTGGTACAGCTCCTCATTGCCAGCAGCGAGGTCAATCCAGATTTGGAAGACGACCAAGGTCAAACGCCGCTGTCTATGGCGGCAAGGAACGGACACGAAGCGGTGGTGCAGCTACTCTTGGCTCAGGGAGACGTCGACCCGGATTTCAAAGACGTCGACGGCAGAACTCCTCTGTGTTGGGCAGCAAACAATGGGCATGCAGCAATAGTGAAACTGTTGCTTGCAATAGGACGGGTCGACTTGGAACCGGAAGACGAGGCGGGCCGAACGCCATTGTCATGTGCGGCAGGGAGTGGACATGAAAATGTAGTACAGTTGCTGCTCACCAATAATGAGATTGGCGTGGACGCGAAGGACGCGCACGGCCGGACACCGCTATCATGGGCAGCAGGGAATGGGCATGAATCAGTTACGCAGTTGCTAGTCGCCAATGATGACGTCAATCCGGATTTCAAGGACATGGATGGACGAACGGCATTATCGTGGGCCGCGGGTCAAGGGAGCGAGGAGACCACAAAAGTGCTGCTTGCTCAAAATAATGTTGATCCAGATTTGAAGGATACCGATGGCCGAACACCATTATCCTGGGCCGTGGATGCGGGGAGCGGGAAGACGGCGAAACTGCTGCTTGCGAACAAAAACGTCGACTTTGCATCTAGAGATGATTACGGGCTTACGCCACTATCATGGGCTGTTGTGCGAGGCGAGAGGGAAAATGCAGAGGCGCTACTGACACGGGACAGCGCTGGCTTGAATTCAAAGGATAATTACGGTGGTCGAACGCTGCTATCATTTGCGGCAGGAAATGGCCATGCACAAATTGTTGAGACACTGCTTACATGGGGTGCCCGCCTCAACATCAAAGATGACGACGGCAGAACTCCTTTATCATGGGCTGCGGGGAACGGGCATGACAAGGTTATGAATATATTGCTCGCCCAGGCGGAAATTTGCCTCGATTTGGAAGATGATGATGGCCGGACGCCATTATCATGGGCTGCAGGTCGGGGGTGTAAAGGGGCAATAAAATTGCTTCTCGCGAGAGATGGAGTCAATATATGCTCCATGGACAGCAACGGATGGACTCCGCTACGGCATGCAGTTGAGAAAGGGCACGCAGTGGCTGCTAGACAGCTTCTTCTGAGGCATAACTACAAGGACGTTGTAGAGAATACTGATGCGGCGGATGATGGCGAGACTGATGAGGAGGCTGATGGGGACTATGATTGTGAGGAGGCTGATGGGGACTATGATTGTGAGGAGACTGATGAGGAATATGATCGTGAGGAGACTGATGAGGACGATAATAGTGCGGAGGACGATGAGGACTATGATTGTGAGGAGACTGATGAGGACGATGATAGTGAGGAGGACAAAGACAATGACGCCGAAAAGGGTACCCTGCCATGTCGAAATCACAACACTGGTTGAGAACTGCTATGCGCGGCAAAGGACGGCTGCAGGCTGCTCCATTATAGATCATCGTACAAGTCGAGGTGAAAACCAAGCCCTCTAGCCTTAAACGGCGGATTTATAATTGCGATTCTATTTCAACTAATTATAATATACTGCAAGCGCTCGCGTGAGGCCCAGATACGCCGGCAAGTATTGGCAACCTAGCATCAACGCATTGTATCAAGGAAAGTCATTGCCTCTGGCTTAACAGTTTCAACTTTGTGGATAAAAAACAACGCCTCCGTATCAAAAGTTTCATGCTGCCAATCTGAAATAGGATTTCCCTAGCCCCTTTACGAGTTGTCATCGTCCTCGCCACATCTTCATATCTCTGTAACCGCGCGGCCTCGATTGCAATGTCATACGTTGAGGCTCTGGTGTGAACGTCAATCTTGTCTAGAAGTTGCTATGCCAAACTCTTATGGCCGTGCCACGAAGCAAGTTCTACATGTTGACGCCATTATCAAGCAGTAGCTGGACTACGTTCTCATGCCCTTTTACAGTAGCCGCTTGGAGAGCAGTATTATACGCTCCGCCCCTAGCGTTGATATTAGTATTCCTCTCCAGCATATCCTGACTGAGCGCTCTGGGCCTCCAAATAAGGCGTATTATAGGGGTAATCCAGTCCGTATTTCGGGTACCATGAAACATTGATCTCGCCATCCCGGTATTTCAGGGTCATACTTTGCAAGCTACTATGTGAAGGTTCGTCCGTTCAACAAAAAGTCCACAATTAAAGCATCAAGATTTTCGGTCCTAGCCTCCCCTAGTGCAGCATGGTCTATGTAGTTACATGAAGCATATTTCTCCAACGAATACAAACATGTACGTGCCGATTGCTTATGCGCATACAGATTCAGTAAGTAGACAAGAAAGACTTGGGCGATGGACGAGCTAGCCGCTGGTTGTTCAAAGCATTTAGACTTTTTTGGTCATCCAAACTTGCCCGTTTCCTGTCACCTGCAATCCCGTGGACGCCTCATGCCGTTTTCTCTCTTCTCAGTATTGCCGTCGGTCATGTTTTGCCTCCTACGAGATCTCTGTTCAGCAGGTTGCGCCCTGCCGTGAAACTGGTTGCAGGGGGGGTTCATCTCTAACTTGTGATGGTGCTATTGCGGGACTAAAACCAGTGGAAAATAGCACATTAGATTAGCCCCATTAACACTGCCATGTCGAAACTTCCACTTTCTACACGTCAGTCCACACATTAATCCACACATAAACCCCGTGTTGATCCACACTACCACGTGCGTGGTAACTTGGGGGCGTGTCTTGGAAATGGACCCTGATGACTGCAGATTAAATCTTGCCCTGGCACTTACAGGAATGCCTACCGCCAGAGCGACCACAAGATTGAACTAGCGGCCAGGTACTTGCTTCTCAATACGGCTCGCATGACGACTTGGAGAGCCAGGGGGGGAGGAGGATTTAACGCTCCAAATTGGCATCGGCTGTTGGACTTTCTTGCCAAAAGAGACCATGGAGATACAATCTTAGAGTGCACCACAGTTACATAAGGTAGAACTACGCATCATAGGTCACATACGACCACAGCCGCAAGAAAGCTCAGGATCCCGTCCGATCTCCTACGATAACCTAGCGAGCGCCGGATTAGTAGTTGGGTCGGTGACGACCAGCGAATACCTGGTGTTGTATGTTTTTTTTTATTACACATAGTGAACCTACTATTAGTGTGAGAGGATTACGGTTTGCCTCCGTGATGGATCGCAATGGATGCAGGGCGCCGACACGGGCCATGCACCTGGAAAATTGCCTCGTTCCTAATACAGGCACTCCTCCACCCCTGGACCCCTGATTATTGCAGGTTCGGGTGCCGTTTAGGCCAATTGCCTGTATCAATAACTCTAGCGGGCCGCGAAATATGCAACCGCCATGGACCTTGCTGGCGATATTGAGAGTTCTTCTCTCTCATCTCCCCCTAAATTCATCTCCACCCCATGTCGCTAGAAACTCAGTGCAAGGTGCGCACGGGTGGTGCACCACCAGATGGAAAAGTTTCAAGAAACGCCTTTTCAATTAGAATTTTTTTCGCAGATTGGTGTACAAAGAAGATGGTGCGTTCTCGAATGGTTAGGAACAATCTCCGATATGACATGGTCCCTTCCTAAACTTTGTGACGGCAAATCAACGAGTGAATCAAGTTCATCCAATGAAATCGGCCTGTATACAACTGAGATGACAGCCAGTATACTGGTGTAGAGTTTAGCCTTTGGTGAACGGCAGATTTCCTTCAGCATGCTCTTGCAGATGGCTTCAAGTCCAAGCGGAAAATCCATTAAGCAGTCTTCAACTTCCCACCCTGAAACATCAGAAAGCCCTATGCAGACTAACAACACCCAGAGAAATGTGTTGTCTGCATTGCTTAGCAAATATTGCTGAATAGTTCTGTACATGTCGCTGTCATGGCAATTTCTCTCGGCCAGCAACTTAACCTTGCTCTGGACATGTACAGCCACGGCAGAAGAGATTAACTTTTCGTTGAGCTCAATACTCGAGCTTGTTTTCTGTGCAACCTCGCTCAACGCCCTCTTGACGCTTAACAAGTTGCGACTCAATATAATCCATTTGATACTCGAGTGCATTACTGACTCTCTGACAATCAAGTCTACAAGTATGCCTTGGTCCATGATACACTCGTCTAGCACGTCAACAATTATATAGGCGCCATGTAAGTCGCCAAGAATATGATGGAGGATATTTGATAATTCCGCATAGCAGCATCGTCTTCCCTTTACCAGCATCACCTTTGATCCAGAGCAGCTGGCTATCCCCGTCACTTGGCAGCTTTTTCAAGTCACAATGGGAGAGAATCCAGGTATACAAGGCCCGTGGCAGTCCGCCCTTCCTCTGCTCAATGCGGATCTTGTCATGATGAGGGTTAGTCACCCACAAGTCACGCAAACAACTATTATCCGCTTCACAAACCAGCCGAGTATCGCAATCATGAGGCAGCATTGGTACATATTAGCCCGCCATTGCACTTGAGATTTCACTCTAGCTAAAATGCACCAACAATGTTGAGCCCTCTTTGAGACACGCTCGACTTCGGCGGCAATAGCACCAAGCACCAGCCGGCATATGGGGTCACTGGCCGAGTCAAACTTGCAGATCGTACCGTCGTCGGCTTCCATCGCCACCTGTGTTTCCTGAGACCCAGGGAGATTCAAGGTTGCTGACTTGTTGTCGACCATCTAGTCGAGGTTAGCACTGCTCTCTTTGGTGAGTCTCTGACATGCATACATGCAATACCCATCTTACCGTATGGCTCTCCCTCAAAGAAGCTAACAACAAGACATTTTTCAAAGTCGTGCCGTGCCTGCTCAAATCTTCTCGTCGCCTGATTCTAGCTCTGCTCAAGTGCTTTTAGAAGATCATTATCAAGTCCTCCCAATACAACTATTCTGGCCACAATGTCCCCGATACTTGCATGATTCCCACCTTGGTGTGGGGTTGCAAAGAAAAGGAGAAGGCGGGTTGCTTCAATAATTGACTTGTACTTCTCATTCAAGGTTGCCTCGACAAGTGCCTACCCGCTATTAGGGGGAGTGCTTTGCAGTAGGACCGGCTACCAACTTATTTAACCACCAATCCTCCCAGACTATGGCCGTTTCTCTGCACCCTAAATATTACATCAGAGCAAAGCCATAAATTAGTGAGTGATGAGAACATGATGCCTCAAGACACAAGCATGTCAAGCAGGTATCCCTCAAGACCTTATTTGATTCTCCAAGTCCTTCAGACGTCTCTGCTGACCCCTCTTGGGACCGTCATCTTGTACGGTACAAACTTCTTCCGTCTCTGGCTCGTCTTTCTTCTTGCGCCTGCCAACACTCTTGACAGGAGCTTTGGACTTGTGCTTCTTTTCCTTCGTCTTCTTCGTCTTACTTGGCCCCTTGCTGCAAACATCTGACCCCGTTGGTAGAAGAGCATCTGCTGGTAGTGTGTGTTTCCCTTGTCCTAGACTCTTGGCTAGCTCCTTTTCCCATATTCCAATTGCTTTAACATCCAAGCCACACGTTTTAGGACATGTCTGGTTTACATCGACGAAAGCATGCATCTCACTCGACTGTGTTGTGTAGCCCGCGTGTGAGATGAAGTCGTTTACAAAGTCTGCCAAACCGTATCTCTTCTTCATGAATCCTCGTACTTGATGAGTAAACTCGGCTTCATCAACGTTGTTCAGACTCACTAACGCGACAAACTCTGTCCAGCGATTTACGGCTTCGACCACCCTTGCAAGATCAGTCTGGAACCACTCGTTATGTTGATGAGAACATAGCGTGCATTCGATAATCTTCCGGTGCGCGTGTAATTCTCTGTGTACCAGCTTTTCGACTCGATGCGCACCTGCAACTTGGACTTTGCTGATGGCAACAAATCTCATGCTCTCTCTGCGACTACAGCCACTGCTGTAGCGACCCGAGACTGTGTTTGAACCTGTCACAAATCCCACTTTGAAGTGATCTTTAAGCCTGGGATCCTTGACGTCAATAGCAATATATATCTTGCCCGGTAACTTGTCTGTGCCACAGTACGGACTGTTTAGTGCATCATAAAGAATGGCCCTGGCTCTGAAGAGGTTCGATATTTCCCGAGGAAGAACCAAGTCTGGATGGTATTTTTTAATTCCAGGCACTTTCGTGTTGGGAACGTTGCTGTCGTCACCAGCCTTGTCGATGGCCCTGATGTTTTCTTTTTCGGTGCTCAAACTTTTGCCCTGAGGCTCGTTGAAAGGAAAAGAGTCATGCTTTTCATTTTCAGAAGAAGAGACAACTTCTGTGGCAGCATTGTCGATGGCCGCAAAAGGGGGTTCGGTCGTCTCCAGCTCGGCTCGACGAGCAGAGCGTGGTTTGTGCATCCCATTTCGGGTTGGTGTCTCAGGCAAAGTATCTTGCTTCCTTTGGAATAAAGTCCTCGAAGCGTCTTTCTCGGAATAAATCGAGTCTGGCGTGTCAACTCTGCCATCGGGACTGTCGGCATCAAATATACTCTCTGTGCCGGGAGTGAATGGCGAAGAGAGACCATCAGTGCCAGATGACTTGATTCCCTTTCTACTCTTGACACTAGACAGAGTAAAATAACCGGGGTCGTTAAAGGTCTCTGGCGTTACCATCTGACTCGGATATCCCCGTCGTGTGTAATTCTTGGACGTTTGTTTATCGGGTGTACTTGGCCAAGAATCGACTTTTGAGTCCTGCACGACAACCTTTTCGGCCTGTGGTTCTGGCTTGTCGAAAAAGTCTAGTTTTTGAATATTCGGCTGATGAGCGGCACATGTGATCTTTTTCAGCTCCGTCATTAGCTGCGAGACCTCCTCAAGATGCAGCCCTTGTGCAGCGTCGACCCTGGAATCATCATGGGACTTTCCAAGAGAGGAGACCAAGACGTCTAGGCTTGGTAATTCATGCCTGTACACTTGGTCGGCGCAGCCTGTGAATGGACATTTCCAGTACTTGGAAGCGTCAGCTTGTATGCTGAGGTTATCAATAATATGGCAAAGATTATCAAGTGTAGTAAGATTGGACTTCATCATGTTGACCGTTGCGCAACAAGCAAGTAATGGCACGATTTGGTTGGAGCTGTCAACACCTCACAGAGTCGGGAAAAGCCGAGTTTATAAATGCAGACTCTCACATTAATCTTCTGAGGTGTGTCGGGCTCACATTGCAACGGCCCCTGGATTGTGGGTGGCTGGGAGGCCACGGTACCAGGGTTGCATGCATGTCTGGAGTGAGCTGTGCAATAGTTGGTGGCTGTGATGTTGGGGTATCTCCTTGGGTATGGTTGTGCAAGATTATTAATGATACAGCTGGAGTGGCAGTTACACATTCAAGATCCAAGAAGAAAGGCAACCCGACGTGGATCTCATTGTCTGGCTTTTTTGGCTGCCCTTGTTCGTAAACCGTCATTTCCCAACACCATGATGCTTTCTAGGCTCCCCGACGTCTTTGCCTCAGCACAGCTGCATGCTGACAAGCAACTCGAAGCTTGGAAATAGTATAGTCAAGCCAGCCACCTCAGTTTTGGAAACAGCAAGGTCTACTTGACACGGGGTCCGGGGAAGAGGCTTCTGCGTTACTAGGGCCGGGATAGCTGAATAACTAATGATTGACCCCTCCTGTAGATAACTTTTCAGGCCAATGCTAAAAGGGCTTCCCCGGGTATGTAACGATTGAGCTAAAAAGTCTCCCTTGCTAGGCAGCAAGATATACGTGGAATAGAGCCAACACGTTGCTTTTCCCCATAACCACAGCGGCTCTCGTCATCAAATGCATCATGTCTATTCGGGCCAAGCGCCAGCGCTTGAGAGCGCCTAGATGGAACACTGGACGGGATCCCAGACACCATCGACGTCCAGACTGGACCAGACACTAGAAAACCAGGGAGGGGTGACGTCGGCTCGCGCCTTGTCGGCGATAACGACTGCTCATTGTCAATCTACCATGCCATGCTTGCATAACCAGGGTGCATACATATGACCTCAGCAACAGCAGGGCGGGGATGATATCCTACGTTTTGAGGCAGTGTGCTGGCTTGCTGCCTAGATGGCTGTGCCAGATTCGGACTAGCTTATATCAACCCCAGAGGGATCGTGCCGTGCCGTGCCTTTGGAGAGCTATGATTGGTCCGGATGACGCTCTAGGACTTCCCCGGCCGTCCGATGGTCTTGGTTCGGTCGGCTTTTTCTAGTCGGCCAAGTGTAACAACAGGCCACAGGCACATAGTTAAGCTGGTGGTGCAATGGGAATAAATTTAGAACAAGGGGTCATCAGGAGGTCACCAGGGTGCACCATAGCCACATAGAGGAGGCTAGCCTTGGCTCTCTGCTGCCAACTCATGTGGCTTGAAACCAAGACAACTTTCCTAGAATGCCTAGGAATGAACCGAGTAAGCAAGCACCGAGGCTTTCCCACAAGGCAATCGCCGCCTTCGCCTTGCCCTAGCAACTTAACGGTCTGGTACTGACCGACACATGTGCGCAGGCCATTCCGTTCCATCCAGTCCATTCTCATTGTGCTGGCTATCAACCGACAATGAAAAGGCCGCGCCTCAATCTACTGTCTCTTGACGGTGGCGGCGTTCGCGGCCTGGCATCGCTCGCTATTCTAACGCAACTGATGACAAACATCGATTCTAACAACCTCCATTACCGTGCGAATACTTTGACATGATGGGCGGTACAAGCACAGGCGGGCTAATAGCCATTATGCTTGGCCGGCTGTGTATGAGTGTTGGGGCAGGTTCAGCGCAGGTTTGATGCAGACCAGCTGGTGGATTGCATCCGGGAGGTGCTGCAAAGCAGAGGCATGGACCCCGATGCCTTGTTAAAGGACGAGCCGACTGCCAAGTGCAAAGTCTTTGTCTGTGCCACCAGTGGCCAAACAGGCGACATTGTACGCTTTGCCAGTTATCGGTCCCCGCGTGGACGTGACGATTCGTTCAACACCACCAAGATCTGGGAGGCCTGCCGTGCGACCTCGGCAGCACCAACGTTCTTCTCTCCAGTAACGATTGGCAAATACGGCGAAACGTTTGGAGATGGTGCGACCGGGGCAAATAATCCCGTCATGGAAGTGTGGAATCAAGCAAAGGATGTCTGGTCTCTGGATCACGTCGAGGATCATGTGCAGTGTTTGGTTTCCGTGGGTACTAGAATGCCGGCCCTACAGCCTCTCGATACGAGTCTTTAGAATGTATTTCGCGCCTTGGTTTCCATTGCGATATAGACAGAGAAATCCGCCCAAGACTTTATTCGTGACAAGTCTGTCCTGCGAGACTCGGGGAGGTACTATCGGTTTAACGTGATTCGGGGATTGGAAAACATAGGCTTGGAGGACGCCTCGCAGAAGAGCGCCATAATTGCGGCCACGGAACGCTATCTGGAATCACAAGAGGTGTACCGTCAACTCAGGAGCTGCAGCGGCATGATGATCTCTGACAAGCCCTGGTCAAACCAGGAGGACGGTGAGGCTCGCCTCTCCGAATACATTTTTAGTGCTATTAAAGATGGAAACATGAAACAGCTTGCTGAACTAGTACAGCAGAAACCAGGACTGGCCGCCGCCGTTGACTCCCAAGGACGCACGCCTTTGCATCTGGCAGTCGGCTCTTGTCCAAGTACTTGTGGGGGGAAGCCAAGGGCGCACCGAAATCAGGGGTGCAAAAGATGCTTAAGAACATCATTCACAATAGAGACGAAAGCAGTATACGTCTGTTAATCGAGTATAGCGCCAATATTAATGCTGTAGATATACGTGGCTAGACCCTGCTTAATTATGCCATAGTGCGGCTATTACTCGATAAAGTCGACTTATTACTGCAACTTAGCGCGACTCTATTATCTGCTTGCCTAATAGGAAAAGCCCTTTATCATATAGCCTATAAGGCTAACTATAGACTAGTCTATTATATACTTAGAATCCTTTTAGACTCCTAAGTAGATATTAACTTATAAGAGGTAGCTAGATATCTATTATTATACTATATAATAAGTAGTAATAATAAATAACTTATAAAGGCACTCCTTAAAGCTAGTACTTCTATTATAATTAAAAGCTATAATAGGGAGTATATATTAGATTAGGCTATAATAGGTAAAGAATTAATATCTAGCTAGTATATCCTTAATAGTATATTACGTAAAGCTTATAGAAATTATCTTAGACCCTACTAGCAGTGTCTGCTATATATGGCAATTATAACTAGAAAGAACGTGTATACGGTAAAATGTCTAATAGAGTGCAGACAAGACTTCATAGCCACTAAATAGGTGCCTACGGCTCTGGGCTAGGCAGAGGCGATAGACCCTGTAGTAGCAGAGAGAGCATCAGGGACATGCTTGCCCAGCATAACGCCACGACAACCTAGATAACTCGTAAGTATTTTCCCACAGTCTATCTTAAGTCTCTATTAAAAGATTTCTAATTATTTTAGGGAAACGAAAATATAAGAGATAAGGGTCAACTAGTAATACGCTCACGCACGGTACCCCTAATATGCAGTAAATGTTGTAGTAGCGTGGTAGGCTCAAATGCCAATCGCTCTAGGTTGTTCTTGCAGCATCATGTGAAGAGCTCGCATCTCGGTAGGCTTTTCCCAGAGAAAGCGAATTATCCGAGCCGAGTTAGCTGACTTGCGGCTGTGTGTGGTCAGCAGATCAGCGGATTATCTGGCGTGCATTGCCGCCACAGCGGCAGGTAGCCCCCAGTATAGTTCAGCTAGGATAGTGGCCTACCTAGTGGTTGCCACCACTCCACCTATTATATACCGTGTACATAGAGTAAAAGAATTCAAAGTTAGGTCACATATGACCATAGCTGCTAGATAACTTGGGATCCTATTAAGCCCTTCTCTAAGGTTTTAATGCCTCTAAATATTAAGAAGTATGCTTCTATAAACTAAGGATATAGTATCTATTCTTAGAGGATAGTAAACCTAGTATTAGTATAGGAGGATTATAGTTTATCTTTATATTTATTAGTAGTTAGCTATAATAGATTATATAGTACTAGTACTAGCTATACCCCTAGAAACTACTTATAAGAATAATATAGGTACTCCCTATTATTACTTAGCCTCCTAATTATTTATAGGTTAGGGCTAGTAGCTTTAGCTAATTATAAGCATTATTAACCCTAGTAGGTTATAAAATAGGGGATGTGATGGTTTCGGGTTACGCCCGAAATGGAAGCGATAGGGGAACGCGTCTGGGTATCCGTGGGGTACTCCCGGGCGAACATTGGGTCCCGTAAGGGACCGATACGGGTCGCCTATCTCTTCGACTGCTCTATGGTCAGCGGAGATCAGAGCTTTATATGTAGTTTAATCATTGCAGTTTTTAGCCCGTAGCTGTAGTTTGTAGTGTAGTGAAGACCCCCCTGTAGTGTAGTGTAGTGTAGTTGTTAGAATAAGGCTTTTATTCTCGTCACAACTGCGCTGTATTTAGGGATTTTTAACAATAATATTCTTGAGCTTCACAATCTGTCTCTTGGCATGATCCTTATGATAATGTTCTTACTAGACAAGGGGTCTCGATTCCCTCCCTTTTCTAGCTGTTTTCAGCCCCCTAAATTCCGGTATTACCACTTTCCGACAGCCGAAATTGCGGTTACACAGACCAACAGAAAACCCGTCACGATCCAACAGTAGTATGTAGTGGCCTGTAGTGTAGTGTAGTGCAGTATGTAGTGGCCTGTAGTGTAGTGTAGTGCACTATGTAGTGCTTGTAGTGTAGTGTGTAGCGTAGTGTAGTGAAACTACACTACACTACGCTACATTCACTACATTAGAATGTGTAATGTAGTGCAAAGCTCTGCTCTTAACAGTCTCTACCACAGGTAACAGACACATACGACCATAGCCGTTAGAAAATTCGGGATCCCGTTAAGCTCTTCTCCGAGGTTTTAATGCCTCCAGATATGGAGGAGTGTGCTTCCAGAAACGGACACCATATCCCCCGTTTCTAGAGGATAGACAACCCAGTGTTGGTGTGGGAGGATTACGGTTTGCGTCCGTATCGCATGGTGATCAGCCGTAACAGACGTAGACGCCGGCACCGGCCATGCACCTGGAAATTGGCTTGTTGGTACGATACAGGCACGCCCCCCATCATTACTTGACCCCTGATCATTTGCAGGCTGGGCGCGGCGCTGGTTTCCTACTTTTGTTTTTTGCACAATTGCCAACAGGATCAAAGCCGTGATCCATGCAACCGGAGTGACCAATTGCCCGAGGCATTTCCCTCCTACGTCTCCTGTGTTCAAAACAAAGTCCAACCTGCCGCTCTAGGCAAAAAATTAACTTATCCTCAATCTCATAGCTAAACGGCACGATTGTTACTTACTAGAGGTTCGCAAATTGCCATATATTGAACAATACAATAAGAGAAAGTCTTTCATGTACTCTAGACGAATTTCTCGTTAATTGCTAGTTGATTTCGAGCTCTTGGCTGGTCGAAATCTATGGTATATTGGGCTACCATAGAGAATGACCGCTGTGAAATTTTGCGATTAGAATCATAATGCTTTGCACAAAGAGCAGATTCAAATTACAGCTTATGTTGTGACCCCGCCAGTACGTACCTACTACCCCACTGGGCTGCAGGCACTACTAGGCACACCCACCTGCCCGTAGATAGCTTCCTTCATCATCATCATCATCATCACACAGATAGCTCTTCAATACCAACGTATTGTGCGAGCCTTGTGTGTATCACATCTCATTCCATCTCTTTTCGTGAGCCCTGTTATAGCTTATCCCGTACCAAAATTGTTCTCCCTATCGCAATGAAAGAAGAACGCCGACAACAAGCGTTGACCGCTAAGACGTCCTGCCAGATTCAAGAAAGAGGAACAGGGATAATGGCATCTGCCTGTATTGAGCATTTAGTAGCCTAAAGCCTAAATACTCAGTGTTAAATACATATACATATAGGTATTCAGCTTCTGGAGGAAGATAGTCATTGGGAAATACATTAACTTCGCCAGAACGAGAGGCTTCTAAAAGGGGTTTAGTTACAGTACTCATGATGTTTAACTAAATTGGCGTAACACTACTGTATTTCTTTCCCTGAAGCACATTTATAAAGACAGATAGCAGGCATAGAGCTTGAACGCGTTGAGAATGTTAACCAATAGGAATTGTATGGGTCCACAAAACCGTTATCGCGGCGCCTGGGCGCCGTTCTAGCGGGAGCCAGTAAATTTCGCCCATCTCATGGGCTGTCTCTACCTCGCAAAGGGCAGCATTTTGCACCTCTTCTGTGACCTTGTTTATGACATTTACTACAAGTAGGCTGTGTCTTTTTTGGTGCATCTGCTTGATTGTATTGTGGCTCATCTTCTGTTTTGTCTTGCAGTCCGTATTCCGGCCCGTGTGCTGGTCCGTCTTCTGGCCTGTCCTCGTCTTGGGGCCCATCCTCTCGCCTATCTTGAGGCTTGTGTTCTGGGCGCTTAATAGGTTGTAGCTCATGGTTGTGCTGTGAAAAGCGCGTTTCTGATCGATATTCGTATTCCTAGTTGCCATATTTCTTTTCCTTAATCAAAATCGAAAATTGGCAGCCTGCACGCCATTAACTGAAAGCATATATAAGGCTTTGCCTGCCGCATTCCCATTTGGATCTTCTAATAATAAATCAATAGCCCTCAATAGCGGCGTAAATTTGTAATAGCGAGAGCAGGTCTTCTCGTGAGTCCCACCATTGAAAAGAAGGCAGAGATGACGTATAGAGCTCCATTGCGCTGAGTTGTACGAGGTTACAAGGAGGTGATTAATGAGCTAGCTCGTGCCGCGCTATGGATGGAGACTCTTTCAGGCGGCCTGGTGGCCTTGGGCTGCTGAGCAAGGGCTGTATCCTCAGCACGAGGTAGGCTTAAGGGGGAGACAATTTGCAGCAGATGTCCCAAATTTACAGCGGGTGTTGTTGACTAAGCCGGGGGGGGCGCCCATGTAGCAGTCGCCCCGTTGCAGTTTGTGCATGTGTATTTGTCGTGCGTACCGGGATTCTGCCACAATTCCTGCAAGCTTCCAGCAGTCCTGTTTGATTGAGCCAGGTGCCGCGCTTACCCCGTCTACTGTTGCCTTCTGCTACTTATTAAATTTACGACTGTGATGATCTAGAGAGATATACCACCGCTTCAAGAGGCTGAACGAATTAACCGCAGACCAAAAGCAACATGAATATGGCATAGTAGTTACAATGTAGTGTAGCTGCGCAAATATTAAAATAGCCTCCTCTGCTGAAGTTGCTACTCTTAACGGTCATCAAAGCCCTGTCGGCACATCATGGGTTTCGCTGTTGAGGATTTTTTGAAGCTTTTGGGTAGACCGCCTTTGGTGGGTCAATGATGGAACTCAACCAATAAGGAGCAGTAAAAGTGTGGCGTCCCTAACGCATTGGCATCCGTATCGAAACGGGGTGGCGTGCCTGTCAATTGCCATATGGAATCCTCTGGCGATGATGGATGCAACCAACTCGTCATGTCGGCATGTTAACCTACCTGGTATGAGAACCAGAACCCACCTCGCATCCACACTGAGCGAATAAATGAGGAAGAAATGTTTGATTTCAACTAAACAGAGATACGGTATCCGTGGAAACTTTTAACGAATATCTGTCTCAGCCATTCCCGTATCGTCATGAAACACACCGACACGTCTGCACCATCCATCGAGAATAAACTTGTAGGTAGTACGGTCGCGAACAAATTGTTGATCCTACAAATCGAGTTGTCCTTGCAGGCAATGAGAGCAGTTAGACTGGAACCGATGGGGGGTCTCTAATATTGTCGACTCCAGTCTCGGTAATGTATCTTTCCACCTCAGCCTTCAACTGATGCCAAGTTTGCTCATTGAATGCGTAGTCAGCTTGGGCATAAGCGAAGAAAGCCTCGATGACGTTCTGACTACCTTTTCTGCGGACAATCTCATGCATTCGTTGGTCCAAATTATACTTGATGCCTCGAAGTGCTTGTTGATTTCATCAGAAACATCCCCACATCAGTCTTGGGGTGTACTTACATGCGCGAATATCATCTCGTATCTCATCATATGTAAACACTTGTAGTACACCCAAGAAAGACCTGGTCTCAGAGGTATTTCTAGTGCTTTTGATGGTTTCAGCAATTGACTGGAAGATGGCTTCGAGCGACGCCGCGATTGGTCGCGGAACTACAATCCCAACGAGCCATTTTGAGAGCAATTCCCAGTGAAACCGGCCTCTCTCGACAGAGATATTTTCAGAATAAGTGGATGGCCCGGGACTGACAAACCTAGATTATAGTTAGCTTTATATGGTGTTCGCTCGGTTCAAGCGCCCTCATACCATGGGTAAACGCCGTCCTGAAAGTAAGCTTCCATGACCCTCACTCGGTACGCAGAGCGCTTCCACTCAGACTCTTCGCTAGAATCGCTCGGCAGCTGCCCTTCTTCTTTCCTCCTCTTTACCTGAATTCCACAGTGAATAGTGACAAGCTGATGAGTCAGCAGGAGCATATGTTCCATCTCGGCCACGCGCTCCCTGAATCTTTCAGGGAGGCCTTCAGCCTCACAATGGACATATAAGATATTTTGGGGGTCGTTGAACCCCATGTCATCATCACTAGGAACTTCTCCACTCTGCCTGGGGGAGTGGAGAGAGGGTGGCCGGTCGATGGGGAGGTCTTCCATGGTACAACTAGGTCTTGGTGGTCAGTTTCGGCCTATGGGTTGATAGTAATTCGCTTGAGCAAAGATGATGTGGTTGTTGGTGAGGTATACCCCTTTTATGTTTATTCCCCCAACCTCGATACTCTGGCGAATAGGCGATTGCAAGACTCTCTCCACCTCGTGCATGTGACAACGCATAGTGTCGTACATATTCTTCTAGAGACACTTGAACCGAGACCGGACCCATCAAGGTTGCACGGCAACACCCTTGCAAAGTATCATCATTGCCCCTTCATCACCAAGGCTCACGCATTCATGCACGGCAAGATATATCTAGAGTGTGCCATGTCTCGCTGTGCTGTGCCGTGTCTTGCTGTGCCGTGTCTTGCTGGTCCAACCATTATGCGGAAGCGAAACGAATCGCATGCGGGAGATGCAATAAAACGTGTATAGAAGAGCCTTGGATGGAGAGCATCTGCTTTCCTGCTCTCAAATATCTCTACTCAGCGTTCAAGTGCGTCTGCCCGACACGTGTGAATTGGGCTAGGCGCATGGACGTCGTATTAACCTGGTCTAGAGCCACGTAAGATCACAAGCGACAAAAAGCAATGCCACATCTCACTGCGTTATTTGCCCGAGACAAGGTATTCAGCGGCTGTTCAGCCCCGTTTACTCCACAACGATAACCCTCTGAGATAACAGGGTGGTCATCAATTCAACGTACGCCTCCGGTTGACGAAAGTACACCATGTGAACCAACGGGCCGTGCCACCCTTGCTTCAACTCAATCGACACCCCGGATTGAATTGATGACCACCCTGGATAAAATAAATACAATGTCAACCAAGAAATCTTCTGTTGGATACTGTCCTGCCTAAAAAATTGTCCGCTTCGTTCTCAAAGTCTGTGCCTGGAGGAACTACGAAGTTGGTTCCATAAGGTTTCCTTTATGGTTTTCTTTTGGCTGCCTGACCACACATACATGAGCCGAATCGGGACGCGAAACGGTATGGCTTTTCTGTATGCACTGTGTAATACACACAGTGAGGGGCAGTCCTGTTTCTTTTTTTTCTTTTTCTTTTTCTTTTTCCTTTTCACCGCTTCTTATTACTGTAATAGCTGCCTTTAGTAAGAGCATTACTGTACTATTCGCACAGATACAAATCTCTATTTGCACAGATATGTGTCTCACTTTTGACTCACCCACCCCGCCCTGGTGGTTGGCATTGCTGCAAGTCGGCGATCACCTCACGATATATGGCACATTTCCGCGCTGGCAAAGTCTCTCCTTTGGCTGTTTGTTCCACATAGTGATGTGTTTGCCGACCCTATATTCACATTGCCAGCTAGCCTAAGACACCCTATTCCCGCCATGGGCATAAGACAGCAGATAGAACCTGCAGGGTCCCCCTAACGGCTAGATCTGTTTCAATACGGGCACTTTATAGAGCTCTTCACCGCAAAGACAGCCAGAAGCTTATTGTGCAAAATGCGTGGCGCCTGGAGACTAGTTAGTCCTGTGGATCTTAGACTTGCTTGGCAATATCCTGGAGTCGAGACTATCGACCCCTTGCGCATTTACCTTGCTCAGTTCAGCTCACCTACTTGCTACACCAGCCAGTTCAACATGGTAGATATTCTGGGGTCACAGAAAGTTGCGACACTAAATATGTAAATGCCCTACCACTAAGCCATGGCAGCGAGATAACTTTGAACCTTCGATGATGGCTAATAAAATATTCCCCTTGAGAACAGCTACTACAAGCCAGGAAAGAAAGAAAATAAAGGAGTTACCACGGGTTGGAATCCCAGGGAGGGATGGGAAAAAGGCTCCGCCATGGGCGAGCTTTTGTTTGCAATGGGTGGAAAAGTGGTCTTGACCAACGGGGAATCGCCAATCGCAGTTCTGGAGAAATGTTTGTTTCTAACGTCCAAAGCTCAAGAACTGTCAGATATTTTTCGGGAGCCTACTGATGCAATTAGAAAGAAAATCGACTGACGGCGATGCATGGCTCAAACCCGGTCAGGGCGATTGTCGCGGCCAGCAGCACAATAGAAAAGTTTGTGGTCACCTGGGTTCTTAATCGTCACGATTGAAACATAACTCGGGACTACATGGTGTGTACTTGTCGATCATCTACCTTAGATCGAGAGTTGCCTGGGGGCGGTGTGATCAGCTTTAGGAGAAACACGGCAAACATTTGTTTCATGTCATAGACAACACTAGGTACTCAAAAGGCTGAGATGATCGAGTGGCGTAGCTGAGCTGATGTCACACTTTTCCGCCTGGGGCAAACAGATGTAGAATCTGCCAAGATCACATGTATATGTATCCATCAGGGTTTCAAGTCAAGCCTGTCAATGCCCGGCCACTCCAACAAGTCTTCTGCATGTTGCAAACTTGGCTGAGAGGGCTACGGTATGTCAATTGTGCCAGAGAAGCACCCGAACTAATGAGGAGCATAACGAGTAATAACTGACAATTTCGCAAATCCCTACGGCCCACGAGCACTGCAAGAACTTTTGTGGTTTGCCGTTGGACCCAGGTCCCCGACACGTCACTAGTTTGCAAATCTTGTGTTCCTTTTTTGGCCTTGTTGGGGCGCATCAGATCATGGTGAAGTTTGCTTATTGTCTTGATGCATGTATGACAAGAACTATCATCGTCATGTATCTCTTTTGTCCTTTACCTAATCTTCTTGTCATCACCATGGCTGAAGTCTGACAGGTCTCCTTTTCGCCTTTTGGCCAGGATGGGTCCGTCGGGTGACTTTTTACAAGAACGGCCCGCGCCTGGTTAACGTAAGACATTGTTTGTGATATCTATGTTCCGGTTTTTCTTTTGGCGAAAAGATGGAGGAAGACAAGCGGGACATAGAAACGCACCCTACTGGACATTGTACCAACACCAATACAATGTACAAGACACGGCTCAAAGACGCCAACGTCTACACGTGAATCCAATTTACTCTGGTGTATTCACGACCATCATGGAAGCAGAATCTAACACGTAGACATGCAACGGCTGGTCTCAGCTTTTGGGAACCTTCCAAGTCGCTCATTTTCATCGCTGAGATTTTACCCGAAGCAACAAGGGTAGGTACGGCTGACCAAGATGTAGATGCCATTGATACCAAATTCAGGTATATAAAGCAGCTCATGGCACTCGCACCCTCTGGTTCAAATCACCCACCATCTCTTAGTCTTTCCAACACCTCATCATAACAACCTGCCACACATTGATCCTCTTTCGATATGATTCCGTCCATTCTTGTCCTCGGTCTGCTTGCGATGGCTCCTGTGTCAGCAGCTAGCAAAGCAGCGTACGATGACATCTGTGCTGAAGGCAACTCCAAGGATGGTCAGCCCAAGGACCTGAGCTCGGGGAAAAAGGTGACATATAAGTGCGCCAAGGAATTCACCGGCGAGAAAATTGGCGAAGCCACGGCCGGAAATCCGGATGCATGCATCTCGCAGTGCGAAGCTGTGCCAGCGTGTGTTGGAAGTCAGTGGCTCTACTCTGACCAAATCTGCCAAATATTTGGCGCTGGTGAAGACGCTCTCGAAGACCGCAGAGGATCTCTTGCTTTAATCCTCTCTAAAGAGGAAGAGTCCGAGGACAAAACTCCGGATCCGGATGCAGCATCGGCGGACTGCAAGTCTTGCGAAAATTCCCTCTCAGACTGCGAGAAATCTGAGGGCGAGCTCAAGGAAAAGCTGAAGAAGTGCGAAGAGGGCCAAGTAAAGTGCAAGGCTGTGGAAAATTCACTCAAGGATTGTGAGAGCTCGGAGGGCGATCTCAAAAAGCAAGTCGAGGATCTCAAAAAGCAGCTCAAGGCCTGTCAGGACAGCAAGGGGCAGCAACAGGGAACACCGCCCAAGGTTTTGAACGAGAACGAAGTTTGCCCTGGATATGCTGGCAAGCAACATCGGCAAGGCAAAGGGACCTGGAAGTTCAGCTGCCAGCAAGGACCAGTGGGAGATGTGCTTCGAACCACTGGACATGGTTTCGAAGGATGCCTGGATGCATGTGCTGGAGATCCGGTGTGCAAGGGTGTCAACTATTGGGCCAAGTGGAAGGATCCCTCCAAACGGTGTCTCATGATTAAGACGTATACTGGAAAGCTCGGCACCAAAGTAAGCCAACCCCTTATCGGGGCTGTTTTGGTCGCTCGGCATTAAGTGTACTCATGCCGAACACCAAACATGCATGACAGCCATCTTGCTGTGATGCCACCATTTGTTTCACTACTTGGCTGTTGCCCTCAAGACAATCTATTTAGGATATAACAGCTAGTGAATAACATGGCGATAATCGCAGAATATGGCAATACGAACTATGTGATGTCCTATTGAATTGTTGTCATAATACCACATTGTATCCTGACTTGCACGCTGCTGTGGAGAAATTACTTCTCCTAGAGCTTCTCTTTTTCAGCTTCCGTGATGCTTGTTCTATCATCGGAGGCACATTTGTCCAACACCATCATGAGCCATATAATCTTTATCGCCTAATCCTCGAGCAACTGAACAAACTCTGAGCCCCACCCGTTAATCTATTTTCCTTTTTAGTGACAAGGTTTGTGATATCCATTTTCGATAGATTAGCTTACTAGAGGAGTTTTCATCATGGAGAAATGATTCCCGTCGGCGCGGATGACCCTTGTGTTGCCCAGAAGTTCTTCCCATCCAAAGGATCCGTCGTCGTGTCTATCATCCAGGAGCCAGTTTGCCATGGCTTGACACTCGTATGGGAACTCCGGTTGAGGCACCACATCCTGCTGATTCACACCTTCCCTTGCCGAGACAAGAATAACCTGAGGATAGTGCTTCCTACTCGGTAGCCTGCACGGTTTGTACCTCAACAGTTGTTCCCTTGTTAGCGCCAAGTGTTCAGAGTTCATAAGCTGGCATCCTCTATTTCCTTCCAATCCATCGGTGTCGCCAACACAACTAACAGAGTCCAAAAAGCTGACCAAGTTGTCCGGCATCGAGTTTCCAAGGCAGGGGCAGAAGCCATCGATCAACAATAGCTTGCTGACTTCGTTACCGGTTTCAAGAAGTTGCCGCACGGCCTCGAAAGCTATAAGCCCTCCTACGGAGCATCCTCCGACCATGTAGGGGCCATCAGGCTGTCGGCGCTTGATCTCAGCTAAGTAGATGCCGGCAAGCTCCTCGAAGGAGGGCTGTTGACTGAGCTCTGGCTTGTGTTTGATGAAGGGGCTATTGAGCACGTAAACAGAGGTGTCCATAAGACAATCTAGGATTGGTTGAAGAGGATTAAAGACAGCCCCAGAGCCAAATCCATCCGGCAGTAGGAACAAGCTGTGGCCTCCTGAGGCTGGAAATCCCCCGTGCAAGAGCGTTGAGGTCGCCTTGAGAGGACACGTTCGTTCCAACTCACCTACAATACCACAAAATACTCGAACATTCCTAGAATCACTAGTCTCGTTCTCTGACCAGTCAACATGCGCAAAACCAGCATCAATCATGGCCCGCTCCCATTCCCACGGACTCTGCAACGCATAAGATCGGCCATCACAGAACGACCACCAGCCATTTAGCAGCCCGAAAACCAGATCATATGATGGCATTTTTTGCGTTGCTTCGACCAACACAACGCAGCCGTTGTCAGGCCGTACCAGCTTAAGAATATTTCTTAGACTGTGTCGCAGATCGCGAGTTGCATGTACGCAGTTGGTGGACAGCACAACATGATAGCGTCCCAACAATTCGTTCGGAGGATCATCTTCAATATTTAGTTTCCGGAAGTCCATCTCCGGAATGCCCTTGAATTTTAATCTCCTGGCGCGCGAGAGAAGTGATGTTGAGATCTCGGTGAAGGTATATGTAAAAGGTAGCCCAGTGGCTTGCAGGACTGGTAGAAGGTGCTTAGTAGTGCCACCTGTGCCAGACCCGATTTCAAGAACATGGAATGGCTCGCTCTGGGAGGCTTATGAGTGGATGGCGGCTGAGAAGAAGTCGCAGAGCACACGTGTTGCTGTACGGAGCTCTGGCGCATTGGCGTAGTAGTTTTCCAGGAGGGGGTCCGACTCTGTTCATTGCCGAACAATAGAGACACAGGGCTGGCTTTGCCAGTAAGGCACTCGCTCGGGTGCGGCCCGAGAAGAGGAAACAAGCTGTGTGATAGTGCGTAGTGAGGGAAGTTTGAGATGAGCATTGCGCTTAATTCGTCCGCAGACTTGTTACCTACGTCACTGGGCAATGGTACTGGCCCACGAAGAAAGCTGTCCGCATCTTTCTTAATAATATTAGCCTCTTCTAAGATTTCCCAGAGTCAGGAGACCTCCCTATCCCACTCGGTCAAAATTCCCTATAAAGCTGGAAGTTTCTCCCCTTCTTCAAACTCCTATATCGGACAACCTAGCCTTACAAAAGCTTCGACAATAAATACGGACACGGCGCTTAACTATTACGGGTAAACCTGATTCCAGAAGTCTGTCACCTCATCATTTTGGTCCTGAGAATCGAATGCCCGACACGTCTTTTAGAAAGCTAGGTGCAACGCACTCAAATTGCCCAACGTTATCTCCAGTTTATTTACAGAGCTTACTGTCTTACTTTCTGTGGTTAAAGCGGCGCCTAACCCTACATTCCGGCCGACAAGGTACCCGCGCTGGGTTGCACCCCGTGGTGCCCGGCGCAAACCCAGGCCTCGTGAACCAGCAATCAGGTCATAGAGCGATACCACGTCGAGCACTAAAGCAAATTCTGATAGTGATATCCTAACACTGAATGTGTCGTTCAGTTTGCCGACAATTTCTATTATGACAAGAGAGTCGACGCCTAAATCTACGAGCTTCAAATCCATTTTCAGCTCTATTGCATCTAGCTCAAGGGTCTTACTAAGGATCTTAATAATTATCCCCAGACATTCTAGAGCCTTCTCAGAGGTTGTTTCAGTAGCTTTACTCAGCCACTAGTCTTCATTATCTCCGCCGCTTGTGTTAACGCCGCCTCCGTTCACTCGGCTTAAGATAATGCTACACAAAGACGTGATATCTATAACCTCTGCAAATATAGTCGTTAGAATATAAATATGAAACTTATCAGAGATATTTACCAGGATTTCAGAGCTAACAAGCGAGTCTACACCAAGATCTTCAAGCAAAGCCTCTTCAGTGATTTCCTCCATAGTGGTTTCCAGGGACTTGCTGAGCAGTTCGCGGACACCTCTCAGTACATCTAAGTTACTATTAAATCTACTAAACTTTATCCTGCCCTCTAGCAACAAAGAAGATAGAGTAGCAGAATCATATTAGCCTTTAATTATAAGTGGTCAAGACGCATCATTTCGGGGACCAATAGACTGTTCTAAGTCTAAGTACCGATTAACTCCTACCGCCAGCTTTACTAACAAATTACAAGGGACTCTCGCAAATCTAAGTCCTTTAGCATACCAAATAATCTTCCTGCTATTCTTATCAAAAGCAAACGTATCCAAAATTGTCTGCTTATTATCCTGTTAAAGAATTTTTGCGTATACTCTAAACTTCCGACGGCCCTGGAGGTCATTTAAGGGTCCTACGATGTCTATGCCGGCGCAGATGTAAGCGAAATCCTCAATATTTTCTTCCTAACTACTGCCATATAGTGAGTTTAAGAAAGCACCAGCTACTTAGAAGAGGTTATCTAGCACAACTAGGTCTGCAATATTATCGTTTAGCGCCGCAGGGGTGAGCACATCTACAGGCACTACGACATCGCCGGCACATTCTGAATCTTTACTGACCACGTGTCGTAAACCCCTGTATGCCTGCGTATAATTCACTAATTTCCTAAACAGTTTATACACCATTTTGCCACGTAAGGACTCCGTGTTATCGTCTTCTTCTAGCAGGCCTGAGACACATGCCCATGTGCTCTGCTCATGCTCGCCCTTAGTCTCGATGCTACTGCTACGATCGCGTAGAGAAACGGTGCCTGTAGCGTGTAAGGTTATCTTGCTATTATTACCAGTAGAGAACAATTCGAAATCCCACAAGCGCGCTGTCTTCTTGCTCAGAGTCAGTTTGACGGAGCGCTCCGTGTCCAAGCCTAGCGGCGCCTTAATGCGGACGGCCTCGGCCACAATTTCTGAGCCAGTAACACCCATTATCTCATTGCTTAGCAGAGTCATGGCACGCGAAGCCAACTCCAAATACATGCCTGCTGGACATATTGGGTAGCCCATCACACAATGACCTTTGGCCAGATCCTGAAAGCGCTTGCTGCAAATATCGATCGTGAAAACAGACTTGAATGTATCCTGACTAATGGTCTCGTCTTGTGTTATGTAGAAGAAGCCACTGACATCTTTCGAACATTGAGGGCATAATCCAGGCTGAGGTGACGCCTCTTCAACTCTCTTCTTTTCTTCATCAGTTAATAGCCCAGTGTAGTTGACCCAATGGTTGTTCCTCTCAAAATGATATGGCAGCATTACCATGGGCGTGTACCTTTCCCGCTGGCCCAGGTGGAATGGCCAGAACTGCACATTTGGCTGTCCGTTCTTCCAGAGAGTGACTGTGGCGTCTGCGATAGACTGTGTCAAATCTTTGCCACTGATTGGCACAAATTTGTGTTGCGTCTGGATCTGCAACAGCACTTTTCGCACCATTGGAATAATGGAGCCTCCGACTCCAGCTTCCAGGAAGGTGCATGAGCCTAGGCGATTGATGATACGTAAGATCGCACGTGCAAAATACACAGGCCCACGAGTGTTGCGGCCAATGATGCTGCTTAGTAATTAATAAGAAGAATTAAAAAATAAATAAATTTAATTACATTGTAGTGAATGTAGTGTAGTGTAGTATTAGCCTTTTTAGTGTAGTATGTAGTATAGTTTTTATAAGTGACCTGTAATTATTGTAGTATATAGTATGTAGTGTAGTAAAACTACACTACACTACATTTACTACATTCGAATGTGTAATGTAGTGCAAAGCTCTGCCTACAAGGCATTCCCAGATGTTCTAGGCCAGGTTTTCCTATAACCGAAGGACTTCTTTATACCCATTGCTTAGAGACCCTAATTCTGCGCGTAGCGGCGTTACTAGCGCCTATATGCTTAAATGCCTCTAAGACTAACTTCTAATAATTATAGAACCTGGTTATAAATTCGCACAAGATAATACCCCTATATATAAGGCTTAAATAGTATAGGAATAGTTAAGTAATTAGGCAGATAAACATGGGATTAAATTAGTAGACTAGCTAGCATATTTACCTAACCTAAATCTAATAGAAAATCTATAGAAGATTATTAAAGAGGATATTATAAAGCATTATCCGGAGCTAGTAGGCATAAACTCTAATAATATAACTAAATAACGCCTCTATAAAGCAGTAATTAAGGCATAGGAGCTTCTTAATAATAGCCTCTTAAATAACCTAATAGATTTAATACCTTGCCGTATTGCTATAGTTATATAAGCGTGTAGGTGGTATATAAAGTATTAGGCTTATTTCCTAGTAGAGAAAGCATTTACCATTCTATTCCTAAAGTTACTAATAAATTCGGCCTTTTTTAGGCGCAAAATGCGGCTTTTTAATTATCGGGTTGGGTGGCGAAATGGGGCTGTATTCCTTCATTATCGTGACTTTTGCGGGGTGACTGTATGTAGTTTAATTATTGCAGTTTTTAGCCTCTAGCTGTAGTTTGCAGTGTAGTGAAGACCCCCCTGTAGTGTAGTGTAGTGTAGTATGTAGTGGCCTGTAGTGTAGTGTGTAGTGTAGTGTAGTTTCACACTACATTCACTACATTAGAATGTGTAATGTAGTGCAAAGCTCTGCTCTTAACAGTCTCTACCACAGCTAACAGACACATACGACCATAGCCGTTAGAAAATTCGGGATCCCGTCTGATCTCCTACGACAACCTAACGAGCGCCGGATTAGTAGTTGGGTCGGTGACGACCAGCGAATACCTGGTGTTGTATGTTTTTTTGTTTTTTTTTAAATTTTCTAGATTCTCTCCTTATAGAGCAGAAACT
The DNA here is from genome assembly GCA_020975405.1 of Keithomyces neogunnii. Taxonomy (NCBI): domain Eukaryota; kingdom Fungi; phylum Ascomycota; class Sordariomycetes; order Hypocreales; family Clavicipitaceae; genus Keithomyces; species Keithomyces neogunnii. The sequence continues at coordinate 3,110,253 of JAIOWQ010000002.1, read as the reverse complement.
CTCTCTTGAGGCCTAATATAATATCATTCACATACGACCATTGCCGTATAAAATTCGGGATCCTGTTAAGCCCTTCTCCGATGTTTTAATGCCTAGTGATGGTTTTTTGGCCAATTACCAGCATCATGAAATTTAGCGGGCCGCGAAGCATGCTGTCAATGGCTCCTCAGCGCCTGAGAGCAATAAAGTTGAAGCTGCTGCGGGATGCAATCGCTCCAGGCGACTACTCTTGTCCCTAATCGCATAGCTGCAGGACGGAACAATTGTTAGCTACTAGGTTTTTCAAAATGCCGTTTCTTGAAAAATAATATAGCCCCTTATATTTCTGACAGCCGCCCACCGCTCCGAATCGAGTCGTCCAGCTTTGCCGAGGCTTCCGTCTAGAAGCGCCCACGTTGTCACAAACCCCAGAATGCTTGTGGCCTGACCCCGACCTAGTCCTTTTCAGCTTGCCATTGTACTTGAAGAGCATTGGCAAGCCTGCCCGCATTCTTTGACAGATGGCAATAAACAATACGCCATTGTCAAGTTCCCTCTCTCTTCCTGGGTGATGACCCTCGTGAACTTTGTTCGGCACCATGGGCTCCCACACCGTTCTCGATAGCCCGGACTCGTATGCAGTCGCCTGGATCGCTGCTCTTCCCATCGATGGCGCCGCTGCGGAAGCGGTGCTTAATGAGGAATATATACCTCTATCTGGTTTCGGTCGCGTGGGAGAGCATAATATTATCATCTTACTCCTGGAGATTGTGGGACTACCTCGGCTGCAACCACAGCCTCGAACCTGCTTACTTGTCTGCCATCCACGCCGATTCCCACGAAATACAAAATGATCTTACCGCGGCAGGTGAGCAAGCTACTAGGTTTCGCCTCCAGCTTTTTTCCATTCTGACATTAGACGGAAAGCAGGCTTCTCCCGGTCTGTCAGATCGGTATTATCGCTCAATAGGGCTAGGGTTTCTTATTGCGAAAGGTATGGTAGAACCTATATTTTATGATTACTAGTCATGTTACAGTACTAGCAGGCATCATTGCTCCATCCCAAAACAGTGAAGCAACATGCCAGAGACTAGTGTAAGCCGCAATGGAGGCACAGGTCGCCATTTGGCATCCGGGTCACCTTGAGCGGGTTTGGCTGCCCTTGCACGCCCATGGTCCGCTAAATCCACCGAGGGCGGCCATGATGGTCATGGTACCCGTCACGGCCGTCTTTTTGGAGTGGCCTGCAATGTTTGCTGCAAATTTCAGCAACCAACGCCAAAGGCAAGGGCTGGGATTGGGCGCGGGCCTTCGAAACCAATTTTCCTCCAAGCATACCAAACACGACTGACGGACGTTGAGATGGAAGGGAAAGCCGATTACGCAAGAATCCATGGTCCATCTCTGACTACAACCCACGCCCCAAAATATTCTACTGGACAGTGAAGCGATACAACCGCTGGGCTTGCTCGTGTTGTACCGTGGAGATTCGCTGGTGCTAGAGGCAACGACTGCGTATTAAACTCGGTCATCCAACGGTTCCAAGGAGAGAAGTGGAACGTAGCAAACCAGCCTCTGGCAGAAGCAAGGGGCACATCATTAGGAATCCAGGTTCAACAAGACAGTCATCAAGAAGCTTACAATTCTACTAGGTCAAAGATCACTGCAGGACGCCGAGGTACCACTAGATGGGCAGTCGCTCTCGGAAACATTGGTTGCTACCATGGTAAATGGCGGGGAGGAATAAATTAATGGCAGTCTGTTCTGGTGGGCATGGTGAGTTTCGTTGTAGTTGTTGATGAGATTCCTGTGCGTGATTGGCGTTGCTTGATAATGCAACATCAGATACAGGCGAGGGATTGGCCATGGGCAGTGGCCAGGACTCCGTGTCGACCTGGCGGCTGATACGAGTACGGACAGGTCCAGAATCCACATGTCTGGTGCGGATTGGAAGGATTGACAGAAACGGGATTCAGTAACACGCTGGATCCCTTGTCGTGTACAAGGTGCCGCTCATCTGCGCCGCGACACTCGTAGACACGGGCATGTGTTTTTGGGAATTTGAGAAGAAATCAGCTTGGCCATATATTGATGTAGGTACCCCCTGCTATAGGCTGTTAGCTTGGCCACTTCATATATTGATGTAGGTACCCCCCGCTATAGGCTGTTAGCTTTGCCATCTGTCTAGTTGGCTGTCCGGTTGGCCAGATTCTCCAAAAAGGCAGCCCCCATGACACTGTCCAAAGACGCTCTGAGCGCCGCCATGCCAGGAGAGCTGAATATGGAGCTCAGAACCGGCCGAGACTTTGAGCCCTCGCACTCCGGCTCCGTTGGACTTTTGTTTGTCATGTCACGTTTGAAATGAATGCCCGGGGTAATAGTCCCGCTGTGTTGGCTGTGAGCATTCCATTTGAGAAGAATGGCACTGGGTATCAGGCCTAGGTATTGTCAGACTCACCAATTGTGCTGAGCGTCTGCCGCCCTCAGCTGACAAATTTCCGCCGCCTTGCAGGTTTCGTCGCATGTGGTAGTATAGTACCCCCTGGACTTTCGACTGTAATATTGCTGGAAAACGGCATCGTTCTTCTCGAACAAGACGGTCAAGTTGTGCCAAAATGCCGGGGTCAACTCCGCTGCCGGGTCAGTCACTCCGAGCAGGGGCCCGTACGCTTCCTTGACCGAGTACAGCTTTTCCCATGTCGGACCGTTTTGATAGGTCGGCGACGTCATGTCGGCGTAGTAGACGCTGTAGTCCAGGATGCCAAACGTTTCGGGGTCGACCTCGTACACTCTGCCGTCTTGTCAGCTGGCGTTTGGAGTAATCTGCCGACCCAAGGATTGGCCATACCGGAATGTCGGGTTGCCCGACGTTGGCGTGAGAGCTGGCGCAATGTAGGACACCATGGCTGCCGTCGAGGCAACCTGGTTGGTGTAATCGCTGTATGCAATCTCAAATTCATCCTTGTGCGTGTGACTTGACATTATGATTTTAGCTGGCCTCGTTGCCATCTTTTTTCATCAGTTGACTCACCCGTAGAAGACGGCTGCAATTGTAGCTTCATAACGTTGAACAATTTGGTCTGTACCTGTTAGCACCGCAACATGGATGTGTCAGGCAGCAACCACCACGTCTGTAGACGGACCGAAATAGTAAGATTGGTCATGGAATGCATCGGTACTCCCCATGGGCATATGACCTTGTAGACGATTAGTTGTCTGTTGAGCAGAGTACCTCGAAGAAGAGTTGCGTACCCAGAATCCACGCTCGCTGACCGGCTTGCTCTGCTTTACCAAGCTCGGAAGCCAACCATGCAAGCTGGCCCGAAGGGTCGTGCTCCATATCTTTCTCATACATCCAGAAATTCTGCTTGTACCAAAAATTGGTATTGATGCTGATTATCTTCAGACCCGAGGGATCGACGTAGGAATAGCTGCCGTAATTGCTGGACAATGTGGAAGCCGCAGCGCTTCCGATCCACGTCTTCCAGCGAGAAGACATCAGGTCGTACACCCACTGCGAAGTAATGGTTGTAGTCACCGAAGCAGGAGGGAAAGAGTTGACCGGGGAAACGTCGTGATTCCCAGTAACGGCGTAGACTTGGCCGAGGCTGGCCATTCGCCCGTACGCATCGTTGAGGTCATTTGTCACTTCGCCGTCTTGGGTTCGTCTTAGTGACATGCTAGGGCTAGATTTTCAATTTTAAAGGGCATGCAACTCACCCGTCACGGACCAAACAGCACCTTCAACTACATCGCCGGTAAAGATGCTGCGGCTTGTCAGCTTCTTTCTACTCGAGGCTTTTGAGGCTTACGCACGTGAAGGCTACCCGAGGTACCGCGGATTTCACAGCAGCGTACAAGCTCTCTTCAAGACTCACGGGGCTGTCACAGGCTGGGTTCCCGTAAGGTCCTGCTGGTGTGTCGGTGTTGCTCGGCTCATCCGCACTGGTATAAGGGCGGCAGCAGATGTTTTTGGTGCAGTTGTAGCTGGCCCCGGTCTCGTATTCCAGGTCTACGTGAATGTCACTGATATGCACAACCTGGATTGGAGTCTTGCCGCTGGGCAATGGCCGCGGGATGGAAGGCTTGGCGGTATCAACAGGGGTAAACGATGTGTCAATTGCCGGCCACTGGCATAGTCCAAACAATGTTAGACAGAAGAGCTGGGACGTTTTGCTGCCAATGTCCATGTTGCGTAGATCATGGGCTAGGATGGGTCCCTCGAGGCCGATGGCTCCTTCACTATTGCACTACTTGTTAGCAGACGGTCAAGGATTGCCACGTCCATCAGTGTTCGCACCAGACATCATCGTCTTCAACTTTCTGCACAATGCCATGATTAGAGACGAGCAGGTTGTTTTGGTTTCAGAATGAGTGCATCATACTGCAAGTTTACAAACGTCGACTATGACATTGACAAAGTTTTCATTTCCGGTGTGCGCCACCGCCTGAAGCACCACCAGCAGGGCCTGTAGTATCGAGTGTTAGTGACTTGGGTCCCTTTTATTGCACGAATAGAGTTGGACGACCTCGCAACCTGCGCAGCTGGAAAGATTTTCAATGGCGGAAAGAATATCGCCGGCCTCATCTGCGACGGTGACGGGTACGAGCAGAGCAAGAACTGCGATGGGGAACAGGATGCGTATGACGCCGGAAAGAATCATGCTTGCTACTTTGTGTCGACTATCTGCGATTGCGCGGCGTCTTGTTTGATCCCACATGTCAGAAGGAACAGGGTTGTTTGTATTTATATTGTTAGCACCAGCCAATTTGGCGTGGGCAAGGCACGCCCATCTACTGGTTCTTCCATGCAGCGCCTTTCCAGTTCCTCGGTATGCGAATTGGTTCAAGGCGTCTGGCTAATGCACGCTCCGTGGATGGTTCGTGGATGGTAGGCCCGTCGGACATTGCGCAGACTGCTGCTGCTGCATCTGTAGGGAAGAGTTTCGCCGAGGCAATGGTCGTCATGACGACGTACGGCGTAGTGCTTTGCGCAACTAGGCCATCTCACTGGCCACGGTGATAAATACAAGACGGCCTTTATAATCATTGGCACGCTTAGCAGGCCATGTCAAATTCATGGTCCCGCTAACAACACACTTTATCCGGAAACACGACAACGAGTGCTTACACACACGTGAGAGCACTGAATTCTGCAAGAAAAAAGATGACAACTGAACAATATGCGCGTCTGATCACTCATTAGAGCGCTGTATACCGCTCTGCGTCAGCTACAGGGCAGGGCACAGCCCGGAATTGTGGCATTTTCAGGCCTATAAATGGAGGTCAGATTGGGGCACTCAGGGCGACAGATGCTGCATCATCAGTCATTCAGACATGTCGCTGAAAAGCCTCGAATTGATTAAATCAAATCGCCCAATCTATCCCAATTCCACTGCGCGGATTTATCCGACAATAGGGTGTGCCAAACCTCAAGTGCAACTATTAGCGCGCGACGCGTTGTTCTTTCAAGTTGTAAGAGCCGACTTTTTGGGCACAAGGCCAAGGGCTGCCCTGTGACGAGATCCAGGGGACGATGCCGAATTGAATTACAAGCAACAGGCACGTGCTGTGCAGCAATTCTTGCAATCAGATGAAATACGAAATACGCAACATTACCGCTGACACTGCACAGGGGGTTTTACGCTATTAAATGTCAAAAATTACGGACAAGGTCCAAACAAAGCTCCATGTGAGAATCAAAAGTCCATTATATTAGTGTTTGCCAGCTCATGCACAATTCATCATTCCAATCGGTTCAAGCGACCTAGCCAACAATGATTCCTCTCGCCGCAGTCAGTCTCATCTTTGCTTCCGTGAGCATAGCGCAGAGTTATGCCGCATCTGGTGCCATCCTAGATCCAATCCAGCCGCTGCTTCTCCCCGATGGAGCCAGCGCAAAGGATCCCCTGAAACATTTGGGCGGAAACGGACCTTGGAGTATCGGTACGGGAGCATTTTTCGTGCTGCATGCTGGCGTGGACTACTGACAAGACCAGGACCCAACGTTCAAAGCGTATCCTCGGATATTCCGGAAAACTGTCAAGTCGATCAAGCCGCGTATATACTGCGCCATGCCTCAAGATATCCTGACCAGGGAGCCTACAATGGCTGGGTCGACATGGCCAGCCGTGTAAGCAACGTCGCCTTGCGGCAGCAACACATCTAACACGAGAGTAGTTTAAGCAAAGCAATTATGCGGCGACTGGGCCCCTTTCCTTTTTCCACAGCTGGCAATTGCCCTTGACGAACCCCAATATCCAGATTGCCCAATTAAGTCAAGCAGGCGTAAAGGAGGCCAGCGACCTTGGATACACGTTACGAGTCCGGTGCGGAACATACAAACAACCCTAACATGGGATTCTACTCATGACGCTAACATATGCATCAGCTATTCACACCTGTACGACGAAGGAGATGACTTTTACGTGTGGGCAAACAACTACACCAGAGTTATCCAGACCGCTCAGGTCTTCGTGCGAGGCTTTATAGGTTCCAACTCTACGCTTCTGGGCAACATCGTCTCTGTCACAGGAAAGGGCTTTCCAGAGCATTTAGGCGACACTCTTGCACCGTCAGACATGTGCCCGACCTTTGCAGATGACAGCAGCGCACAGCAGAATGCTTGGCTCTCAATCTGGCTTCCCCCATTCATCAAGCGCATGTCGCAATTTATCCACGGCAACCTTACTCTCGACGACTCCACCTGGGGTAACTTTCCCTATCTCTGCGGATTTGAGTCACAAATAAAGGGCAAGCTTTCTCCCTTCTGTGACACCTTTACCCAGGCCGAACTAGAGCAGTACGAGTACTTGCAAGATCTACGATATTACTACGGGCTTGGTCCCGCCGCCAATGTCTCATCCAAGATGATGGTTCCCTTCCTACACAGTTTACTCGGACGCTTTGTCGCTGGACCCGATGCCGTCAACGGCACTGGTGTCGGCGGTGCTTCATTCAAAATACCCAAGCTGCTCATGAGCTTTCTTAACGATGGCCAGCTTGTGCAACTTGCTGCTGCCACTGGTATTTTCGACAACGAGAAGCAGCTACCCGTTGACAGAATCGCCAAAGACCGCCTATGGCGAACCTCGGCCATCACTCCGATGCGAGGAACGATTGCTTTTGAGAGGCTCACCTGCAAAATCAGCGGCCAGGAGATGCCATCAAGTACCCGGAAACCTTGCAAACCACGTGAAACTGGTGCTGTGGGCCATGGTTCCGGACATACAAGTGGTTTCCACAATGAGACCTTTGTTCGCATTCGACTCAACGAGGCCGTATACCAGCTCCCGTTTTGTCACGACGGGCCCGGCAAATCTTGCAGCCTGGACAAGTACGTCCGTCATGTCGCCGGCAAACTCGAGGATAATGGCAGTTTTGCCAAGCTGTGCAATGTGACGGATCCCTCGGCACCGACTCAAGTCCTTGGCGCCAGTTTCTTTACCAACCTGGCTCAATCTCATCTACAAATTGTCAAGCCCTAACAGGCTGTGCTGTACTGTACTGTCCCCTGTTGTTAGCTGTAGTTAAATTCAGCTCTTATGTTACAGAGCTTTGCACTACATTACACATTCTAATGTAGTGAATGTATTGTAGTGTAGTAAAACTACACTACACCACACTACATACTACATACTATAATAATTACAGATTACTTATAAAACCTACACTACATACTATACTAAGAAGGCTAATACTACACTATACTATATTTACTACATATGTAATCAAATTTATTATTTCTTAATCTTTTTATTAATTACTAAGCAGCTTTTTTGTGCTTAATAAGCCGATTATTGCGCATTAAGTATAGAAAATCTGCTTAGTAATTAATAAAAAGAATTGAAAATAATACATTTAATTACATGTGTACTACACTACACTACACACTACAGGCCACTACATACTACACTACACTACAGGGGGGTCTTCACTACACTACAAACTACAGCTAGGGGCTAAAAACTACAATAATTACACTACATACAAAGTACACCTGCAATCTTTCGCTACATGATGCAGTTCGGCACAACAGTCGGAGATTCATGCGCTACTTGCCATTACAAACATTGACGATTTGTTCGTTTTGGTTACTTTCAATGCCGAGGCAGCAATAAGTAGGGTTATTACACCTTTTAAGATGGCTCTTGGATAATTTGTTAGATTTTCCCTCATTATTGCTATTAGTATGATTGTGTTTGGTACTTCTCTCGTACTGCCCCCTGAACCTATTGGCTTTCGTGGTCTACCACCCATCCTACTTGGCATTTGGAAGCCCCGTCACCTGTTACACACACACATATTAGTACAATGTTTTTGTTTGAAGAAACGCGACAAGAGAAAACAACAAGTGTATAGAGCCCACTGAGTTTGCATTGACGCATTCTATGATAGTACCTATGCCGTACATCTAATAAAAGCTTACATCATGCTACATGTGTAGTGTTGGAGACTTGCAAAAGTCTCAATCAAAATGGAAGATTCTTGGACAAAGTCAAACATGACAATTCCCACACGCTTGCCCTTGAGGGTGCGCAAGAAGGCACAAGCTGCTGGTTAACACCACCGTAGGGGGCATAATACGTGCCATTGCCAACGGCCATAATTTGCCGCCAAATACGTGGGACATTGTCGATATTTTCACTCGAGGCCCAGGTCCAGAACAGACTGTCGGGGTGCTCGGGGTGGCCTTGAGGATATTGGTGGTTGTGGCATTATCAGGCAAAGCGGCGCTTTGCCTGAGTTTTGCGTGAAATGCGGAACGAAGGCAAGTGAAGATGCAGTTCCGAAGGCTGCAGCTGCCCACTTTGCCTATTTAAAATAAATCTAATAGTGAGGCTAACAACTTTTAGAATACTCATTAGCGATTAGTCAGAAATCGAATACTCATCGGCGATTAGACGAGGAGGAATTTGAGGTACGTACCGAGTTAGTGATGCTTTTAGCAGGCGCGTTGTGATGTTACGGAAGGTGGGCGTGGTGTTGCGGAAGGTAGGCAGCGCCGCAGGCAGGAGCCCGCTGCAAGCGGCCCCCGGCAGGGCCCCCGGAGGGCCCCCGGAGGGAAAAAACACACAATGCCACTTCATGATCTATGAAAAATAAATCTTCAAATCGAGCCTTTTAAATCAAGCCTTTCGAATTAAACCTTTCAAATCGAGCCCTTTAAATCGAGCCTTTTAATCGAGCCTTTTAAATCGAGCCTTTCAAATCGAGCCCTTCAAATCAAGCCTCTCGAATCGAGCCTTTCAATCGAGCCTTTTAATCGAGCCTCTCGAATCGAGCCCTTCAAATCGAGCCCTTCAAATCAAGCCTCTCGAATCGAGCAAATCGAGCCCTTTTAAATCGAGCCCTTTTAAATCGAGCCCTTTTAAATCGAGCCCTTTTAAATCGAGCCCTTCAAATCGAGCCTTTCAAATCGAGCAAATCGAGCCCTTTCAAATCGAGCCCTTCAAATTGAGCCCTTCAAATTGAGCCCCCGGAGGGAAAAAACACATAATACTACTTTATATTTAATAAAAAATCTAAAGTAGCCTGGCTACCGCCGCTTTGCCTGTGCCTAGGATACCGACGAAGTCGGCAGCATCCCAGGCTATTTTACTTCCACTGGATGTTTTCGGCCGCCGAGGAGCCCATGGGTGTGAGGGGTTGATAGTAGTCTTCGATATAAGCAGTGAGATTCTTCTTGGCGTTATAAACGAGGGTCATGTCGGGGCTGTTATCGGTCCATAGAGCGGGCGACAAGTGCAAGCCGGGTAGGGTGGCCTCGTACTGGGCAGGCAGCTGATCCAAGTCGAAACGGCGCACAAGGATGATTTTTCCATTGCGACCAAGACCGCTTCCTTAACTGGCTTGGATACCTTCGCCCCAGCTTGAATGATACCTCCTACATCTCCAACAGCTCCATTGGCACCTGTAGCAAACGTCATGTTCCGAACCTGGGTTGAGACAAATGCAAAGATTCAGGCCCCAAGCCTGAGCATTGGGCATGTTCTCCTCGCTCATGTGGCAAATGACAGACTCTTGGATTGAGTACAATCTCAGGCAAGAACCACCATGGTCGCATGTTCCGCGGCCCGCCAGAGCTGGAAATGCTGGCAATTAGCCAAATTGAACCAGTCCTAATAACCGAATAATCATAAAGGGACGGAAATCCACCCCCACAAGGGATATCGATATCGACAAGCAGGTTTATCAACTAATTTGGAAACACTACTGGTACGTACGACCATGGCCGCCAGATAAGCTCAGGATCCCGTCCGATCTCCCACGATACTTGTAGGGATTCCAGCACGTAATAGTATATATAATATATACTTAGGGGCGCATACGAAGATAGGTGCAAAAGATATTATAAAGGCCTTGATTTTCTATATATAAAATTAACTATATGCGCCTCGATGTATAGAGGGCGCGCTGATTTAATAATCCGAGTGCAGGGAGCGAGATTTGCAGCGCCCTTGGCACACGTGCCCAGTGACTAGTGCGACACTGCCAGGTCTTGGCATAGTGGGGCGTAACGGATTAATATTCGGAGCGATTCGGCCATGAATCTACAACCTCCATAACATTTCCTTACCTTACCTTTTCATCATTCACCAGCTAACCGTCTTCCCATCATGTCGCCTCAGCCAGTTTTAATCTTTATCGCGCAAGGTAAGCTTTAGCTGTAGTTCCCATCTATAGTATATAACTAACACCCTGCTGCCGGAACTTCGCTGCGAAGGGGATACTCGCACAACTCGGATGCAACTTCCCTAGAGTTATTTTCTAGAGCCCTTATGGGCCAAGAAAATCGCCCTAGTATGTCCTTTGAATATCTTTATCTTTAGATTCGATTCGAGTTTAACTGAGTGAAAGGCAAATTATCTGCGTCGTTAGAGCAGAGTATTAACATAGTTTGGGAGAACGTTTCTGATTTTGTTGACCCTTTCGGTGACCGCCGAGGTTGTTTATTTGATAGCGTCTGGATATTCGACCTCGATAAAGACCTTCTATTTCTTAGAAAGAATCACCTGACCTGCTTCAGCTCTCTTGAACTTGCTCGGGAACGACCGCTCACTCTGGACGATTTTAAGCCGCCAACTTCACCTAGACAAGTTTTAATGGAGGAGCAGAACCTCCCAGAGCCTTACTGGGAGCCAAAATTGGATTCTAGCCGGCGTATAACATCGTTTCTTGGCAAACTCCTCCGTGATTTTGCTTACACCTGGCGCCATGTCATTCGGAGGCCGATGAACACTAAAACATTCACGAAGCTAGCATATGCCACTATTTGGATATCAACGTTGGATTTCATCGTATTGGAACGCATGGGGTTTGAGCATGTCTCTAGTCGTGGACCATATGTTGATGTAGTCGACCTCCCATCCTGGGAGGCCCCCGAGGAGACTCTCGTTCGAGCCGGATCGTCCTGGTTTGCTCTTGCGCAAGAAACTCGAGAAGGCCTAGAAATAGTACGACGCCATATGAGCAGTCACTCGGAAGGTTTTTCGACAAATGTGAGAACATATGTCATCCTGACTCTTCGGCATGTTGTTCTTTGCAAGGCGAGAGGGAGTGAACTTATGTGGACGCGCTCCGAGACACTCTTTCGCGACGGTTGTGCATTCGATACTGCTATCGACATGCTTCTCTGGGCGACCAACACGACGAGCACTGAGCCGCGGCCAAGTACAATCAATTCCCTTCCCGTTGAGATTCAAGACAACATTCTCTATTACGCAACAAACAGCTTCATCGCATCAGCCAAGTTAGGCTGTATACTCGGCGCAGGATCACCCTTCCCTTGGGTTCATGGTGGCTTGCAGATCACACTTCAAGAAGTCAAGAGACACCGAACGGAAAGTTCCCCCATAGAATCCCAGATTTATTTCGGTGGAGTGATGAGCGGTTTATCCTATAAGCAGGAGCGCAGAAACCAGGTAGTTCCTGTCAGTCGAACCCTGGTTTTTACCCCCCGGCGGGTGTAGGCAATCTGCGATACCCGGTATATATATACTGCTAATGACAAAAGTCGCTCACACAAGGCAAACGATGTTGGTATGAGAACCAAGGTCGCATTCAGTCCACCGCCATGGCGGCTGCGTATGTCTACGCGCCCATTGGAATAACACCCCACCCCTACATACTAGAGTGGTGGGTTCCCGTGATTAGTGCTGTTGTCGCACTGGTATATAGGGGGGTCTAAGACCACTAGAAATGTGGCGTAGCCACGCCCAATTTTTTAGTGTGACAGCTGTCTGTGCAGGTTTCAGCGGGTCAAGCAGCTTGCGCATAAGATGTCCATCACCACTCAATTGAGATATCCTCGTCATGGCTCATACTCGAGCGCAATCGGCCGCCCAGAAGGGTCGCGTATCGTCGGCGCCAAAGGATCACGGTCAGTGTTTCACAAAGCGCTCAGCAATCAATAAAAACACATCAACGTACCATTACAGTCACCCAAGATTTACAGGGGCAGTCTGAAATCTGGCCCTCTTGGTGCCACCGCAGATGAGATGGAAGTTGTCATGATTTCCCTGGCGAACCCACGGAAAGCGGCAAGTTGTGATTGGAAGTCCCGAGGTATGACGGGCAGTCTCCTCTCTCCTCCTTCCACTTCCACTTGCAACAAACTCCAAAGAGGAAAACAAAACAATCAACTTAAGCACGAAACCCCATGCCAGACGGGTTGCTGACCCTAGACTCCCCCAGCTTAGCGCAGATAACCGCAAACCCCAAAACGGCAAACTACGCGGTTCCGACTCTTCTCCCCAAAGAAGCACCATCACAGGCCAAAGAATTGGGCAAGAACGGGGCTAATGACGAGAGTGGTTTGAACAAGGGTGGCTCTACGGTCGTGAGTGGCCTGGAAGTCGGGACGGGCCCGTTACGTAGACACTGGTTGAGTACTAGATGGCATTCTTGTCGAGCTAGTATTACTCAGATTGTAATGACTATTGATGAGGCTAGTAAACACGGCGTCTTGAAATCTAGACGTTCGAATAACAGCCTCGCATGTAGTCTCAAATCGTTCTTGCATACCGCCCCTTGGAATAGTAGCTATTTATTGTTTAGTTCCTGGTACATTGTGCATAAGACCAGGAAACTTACCTCTGCCATGTCTCTTGCCCACTGTGAATGGGTTAATTGTATTGACAGTGGCATGTACATTTGCCACTCGAGCACTGACGACATTTAGCAAATATCCAGGCCCAACTGCCAATCTCGGCATGAATCTTTGGTACTCACCGTGGATCTACCACAATTCAGATACCCATTACACCCAACACCCTTGCAGCAACTCGAGACGCAGCTACCTGGAAAATGGTGAGTAAATTAGTCCACGGTACGACTTTTAGGACAGAGGCCAAGGAGATTGTACTGTTGGTGCATGCTCGAGCCTCGAGTGCATTGGGATCGGCTTCAGCAGCCGGAAGGGCAAGCGAGAGGCCGAGAAAGAGAGGGAGAAGCTTAAAGGCATGCATATTGGCAGGAAAAGATGTGGCAATGTTGTTGGAATAGAAAGCTCTTGGAGCCGACGATGAAAGCATTGGAAGACGACGTCTCCTTGGGCGTTTTATACCCAAAAGAAAAGACGAGGGAAGAACATGAATAACGCATATTGGCCAGTCGGGTCATCATAGTCCGAGTGCTCGTGCCACCACTGTCGGTATAACGCTCGGTGAAATGCCTGAGGAGAGCGTGACGCCAATGGGTCATTCAGAATGTTGGCGGCTCAGATTGAACGGCCTAATACCGGACAGTACGATTCTAATTGAGATTTACTGTCAGAGTACAAAGCCAAGACGGTCTCATTCGCTTGCTGGTTCTATAAGAATTTAATACTTTGCTATAATCCATGTCGTGGGAAAGAGCACATCAGCCTCCCAGAATGCGGGGAGAGGCATAAGCGGAGTAATAAAAGTGACGTCAAGTGCAAGCCCTCTTATTTGGTAGGAATAGTATCAAGGCCTGTCGGGAAATCAGAGGTCCGGTCTTGCCGTCACTGCCTTGTTGGCTCTGCTTGATTAGAGGTGACTACAAAGTCAAGTCTGCAATGTCGCGTACCTCGGAATCAAGCCTTCTATGATGTAACCATGAGTTGAAAAAAGAGTTCACCTTTCGGATCAAGCATAATCTGGCATACTTGAGTAAAATACCTACTCCGCGATATGCAGCGCCACGAGGTGTTGTCTTTTCAGTTCTGCTTGGCCTGGCTGAAAGAAGATGCATGCTCTGGGTGTATTTGGTTCGTCATCATGCGACTCTATACTAGCGTTGCTATTCTGGGACATTAAGGTCGGATCCGGTCATCAATGCGACTTCCAACACACGGGACATCGGCGGGCACACTTCGGCCAATTTTGAGATAATCCGCAGGTTGGCGCCGACGGTGGTGGGGTGTTGCAGTTCGACTTTGGAATTCCTAGACTCTAGCGAGCAGCTGCGGATAAGCCAGGGGCCTAATATGAAGGGCACCGCCATTGAAAACACACTAGCTGCAGAACAAGTACAACCGACCGCACCACAGCGGCGACAGGCCGTACGGAAAATCAAGCTGTGCGACAATCCGTGGTGATGATGCATTAAACTTGATGTTAGACTCGCGCGGGTCCAGGAACCCATGGGCTCCCGTAAGCCGGCTTAATTTGTAATAGTAAACATTAAGCTTACATCCGTACCAATAAAGAAAGGAAGAACCGTCCAGATCTAGGATAGTACCCTAACCCCGCACTACCCCGCACTCTTTATGGCACTGGTTTCGCCTAGTAACTAGAACAACAAATCTTGCAAGAATCAATCTTCCCGAGTTGCAGCGAATAACAACAGACAATCTAGTTAGCTTTGAACAGCTAGGATCAGATGACGCCGGTACCAAGGGAGTCTCTTTTTCTGCTACATAATCCAGCACTCATATCCCCTAATCCCAATGCCAGAGAGGCAGTTTGCAAAAGGTACAGGAATGTTTCCAGGTGATAAAACAGGACTGTTAATAGAGATGGCGGCAGCATCGGTCAAGAAGCATGAGAATGTTGCGGTCAATTTGCAATTGAGAGGAGGAAATGCCAGTTACTTGTTGCATGCATGCGCCATCATCAATGCGCCGTAGCCGGATTTGCTCTCCTGAGTTTTGTGTTCTGGCTAGGAGCGACTACTGTCAAAACACACGTCGGGATTCAACTTTTCGCTTGCCAAGAACTTACAAAGTAGGATCAATGCAGCTGGTTTAAATCAGGCACAAGTCTTGGGCCGACTAGCAGACTATTTTTCGCTTGTACCGGAATGCTAGTTTTAGAAGGGCTAGGCTTACGACTCGTTACGCATATTAAACCACCTTCTGTTCGTAACCTGCGGCCTGGATAAAGTGGTGTTCCTGATAATGCCGCTAGGCTATGAGAAAGTGGCACAAATATTTGGGCGAGAAAATGCTGTTGATTCGAGACGCTCATACCCAAATGACAACTTGTGGCCGACCAGTCACAGGAAACAACAGGAAACCTGGAAATGAAGAGGACGTCATGTTTCTGGGACTTGTTCTATAAGCCCAGTCAATAACAAGCTCTCAGTGCTGTCCCCGTCTCGTGCTCAAGAAAGAGCTCGAGGGCCGTATATTGGTATAATTTACGAGTGCAACATTCTACGACTAGTGAATCGAAAGCGGGAACCTCGAACGTTTCTGAGTTGGCCAGGGCATCCTGATTAGAGCTGGTATCTGCCAGGATACACCGGTAACACCAATAGATTCGGTTAACCGTTAGGCCAAAAGATCTACCAGTATAAGCGACCGCTTACACTGCACCTTGTAATAGTCTATAGGGCTTCTTACCTTATAATTACCTCCCCCCTTCTAAAAGCTTATCCTTAAGCTTCCTACTTATCTACGCTAAAAGGAGTAAGCTAGTTACTAATCCTAGAAGTAGAGATGAATAACTAATATATACTCCTAAGATTTAAGCCTTATAAGCTTAATATAAGATATGATACCTTGGAATAATCTGCCTAATATAACCTATATTATATACTATAAGAGGCTAGCTATACTAAAAAAAACCTACTTATATAACTAGGCTTAAACCTATAATCTATAGAGCTAGAAGACCTATAGTTACTTATATTATTAGAATATAAGGGAAAGATATGCCCTATATATTAATAGATTTAGTTAACTATTAGGCTAAAAGATCTACTAGTACAAGCGACCGCTTGCACTGCGGCTTCCCGCCTTACACTAGGCATGTATGCTAAAGGCGCTGTAAATCTAGCACCCTACGCTCGGATTATTAAATCAGCGCGCCCGACGCATAGGGCCCTGCGCCCTCTATAAATCAAGGCGCACACAGTCAATTTCATATGTAGAAAATCAAGGCTTTTTGTATATCTTTGCACCTATCTTCGTGTGCGCTACGTGTGACATAGATGGCACTTCCACGACCGACTTGATTCCCAATGCTGACAATGGTCCACTGTAAACAACCTTGTTACATTTCTTCTCTGCTCGCTCAGCAAAACTCACTGACATGTCACCTGTGACGAGCGAAATGCTGGAGGCTCGGCGTGAGAAGGACTGCCTTGCTATTACCTTGGAGCGCAAGTACTTCCACGTCGGCGACTCGTTCGTCAAGCGCAGCCTTCGTCCCTCTGAATGGCAAATCAATCCTGTACATGGAAATGTCTGCGTGCCGCGCTTCGGTAATGAACGTCTCCTCAACGAAGCCGCTAGTATGCAATTTATCGCAACAAACACCAACATTCCAGTACCAAAACTACTTTCATGCTTTGAGGATGACAATGCTGTGTACCTTGTTACAGAGTACATCGAGGGCGTGGCCATGAGCAAACTTTCCGAAGAGGAGCGCAAGGTGGTTCAAGAGGAGCTGGAGGGCCATTTAGAGACACTGAGAGCCCTTAAATCCGACGTCTGGGGTGGACCATCTGGAATCGTGGGTGATTTTCCTTGCTTCAATGTTGGCCAATTCAAGGTTCAAGTAACGCTAATTTCTACCAACCAGGTCATCCCACCTTATAGAGTCATGGTGAAAGCGTACCGGTCTCAGTGGAAGATGAAGCAAAGAGAGTCGAAAGACCTTGTGTTTTGTCACAACGACCTTTCCACACACAACGTCATCGTTGACCCAAATACCTTGAAGATCAGGGCCATACACGATTGGGAATATTCTGGCTTTTTCCCCAAAGAGTTCGAAGGCTTGTTCTTCCGCCGCCCAGGCCCTTCCGTGGCTGTCAATGGAGAAAGTAATGACGAAGAAATGTTACTCAAGTTGATGAAGGACAATGAACATGGGTGAAGTGGGCTCGCGCCATGTACAACAGTTCTTCACATTCCCAGACTTCTAGTCCTTGCCTAATAGCGTCGCCAGTGATTAATTACATATCGGACACTGTGTTGTAGGCAGAAGTGGACTTGGATAGCCAACTTTGGTAGCTTAATCTGAGTTGTGTTGCTGATAATCGTGCTTGATAGTGTCATGTAAATCTTGGTGCGATGGATCTTGAGATGAAGCCAAGTCGTTGGGGATGTATTTGCTTAATTGCCTGCCATCTAATCTTATTCACCACCCCTGTCGATTTCGCCCAAACTTTTCTTCTCTTTTCCCCATAAAGCTAGGCCAAATTGGCTCATTACCAATGCTTTTGCCTCTTGAATTGCTGCTCCCCACGCATATTAGCTGCATGGCAAGATAATGGGGACCCAAAATACTTCAACTTTAATAGATCCGTTTAATACTTGACAAGCTTCTCCTAGGCGCGAGTCTTCGTATTCTTAAACACTGCTAGCTAGCGCACGCTTCGGACGCGAAGCCCTGCGTGAAGTGGTCTTCTTCCATTGCGAGGTCTTGCGCTTCGAAGTTCCTCGCGGTTGCTTAGGGGTGACCTTTGCAATTGGGCGCGAGATGGCGTTTTGATCCGGTTCAAATAGATCAAGGCAAAATGATACGTAATCTACAAATCGGCTGTGAGCTAGGCAAAATACTTTAGGATAGAGAAGTGTTGCCCTTCCCTGGTGAGCCATGATGTTCACATGAGTCCCCCTGCCCATTAACAAGCTTTCCGTATTCAGAAAAGGGAGCATCAAGACCAGTGTCCAGTGGCGCAGATATAACTTCTCTCAGGTTGCTCCTGCCCGGCCACTGGCTGCATGGTGCGGGAAGTCGAAACGCCTGAGCTGCGATAACAAGGCTCCCCTGCATCTCGCATGTGAAGCACGTGATATTAGGCTAGTTTCAATTTTTGCGTCCCGTATAAGTCTTTCCAAGTGCGACTCGAGCGGGAAGAATGCTCTTCATATTGCAAGCAGAAGTGGCTGTGTCCACACGATGGCTAGAGTCATCAAGGAATGCCAATTCCAAGGTGTTGACTCATCATTATCCACAGACAAATGCGCTACGTTGTTAGGCAACATCTCTTTGTCTAAAAGAGGAGGGAACAACGTCATTGTTAGACTATGGAGTCGATAGTAGCGAGACTGATATCGATGGAAACCTCCCGCTCTCTTTATACCTTGATGAGTCGATCCTTGGCATTGAGCACAATATTGTTCAACTAATGTTGGCCGATTGATTTCGTGAGCAAGGGTGATAAGGTCCTCCGGGGACAAGAATTCTGTGGGGCAGAATGTAGCTTCTTCCTATCTAAAGTCTTTATGAGACTGGTACGCGAAAGCTCTCCATTACGCTTCAAGTAAAGGGCCAATTTGGCTCTTGCATTGTCTCAAAATATCTCGCAGCTAATTAAACTCTTCAGACGAATCCAAGGTAGCATCCTCATCTTGTATTCCGCAGTTGATAAGTTCTAGCATTCGGACTCTTTTCAGTGATGCCGCCGTATCCATAGCAAAATTTCTCCTCAATGTCAGTTCATCAATTTCGTGCGACTCCAGCCATTATGGAATTTCCGTTGTCACGTATAAGTTTGTTAGGCGTAAGTGCTGAAGGTTAGGTGCTCCTTTAATTAGCATATATATGCCAAGGTTTACACAGTAAAACCCAGAATTAGAATCTATATCCCTAGGGTGAATACTAAGAGTTTCAAGATGAGGGAAAGCAGGAACTTTTCGAAGCTTTTATACGTAATAATATAAATTAAATTAAATTAAATTAATTACACTAGATAGCCTAGGCAGCTATATATAACTAGTACCTCTACCTATTATTATTATTATTATTATTGCTGTTTATCGTCTTGTACGACTCCACAGGGGAGCATAAGACGCGTCGGGCTAGCTAGTCTAGGGTAGGTGGCCCTAGTCAGGTGCCTACCTAGCGCGCGTCTGGCACGCGTACGCTATTTTCCCTCCTAAATACCTACTATCTAACCATCATGGCCTCCTCTAGCGCCCTTCTTTTAGGGTATATAGGATCGTTAGTATTCCTAGTATATAGCTATTTCTAGCCCTTATTATATAGTCTTTTATACTAGGAGACTACTGTAAGGCGCGATCAGAAGCAATACGCGCGGCTATTGTGCACGAATCGGTGCACGCATCTGGGCCGCCCCGCTTCGCGCCTGAAGAGGATTCCGTCACATGCCGAATCACAGAGGATCCCGTCACATACCGAATCGCAGAGGATTCCGTCACGTGACAAGATGCATGCTAATTCGGACCCGATCCTAGGGGGATCCTAGTCAGAGGGGATTCTAACCCGATTTCTCCCTTCTTACTAGAGTAGTAGGGTTTACCCTAATAGGCCTAACTTAGAGAAAAGGGGGACTATTACCTATAAAAGGGCAGAGGCCGCTCTAGTAACTAAAATAGGTAAGTTTTAGTCTTATATTTATAGGAGACCTATAATTAACTTCCTCCTATCTTCCCTACCTAATTATATACTACCTTATAGTAATTCCTAATAATTCTAAAACTTCTACCTATATAATTATCTTTAAAAGATAGCTAGAATATATAGATAGATAGTAGCCTAGAGTATATATAAAACTACCTAACCTATTAGTATTAGGGGAATACTACTAAATTAGGAGATATTAACTCTATTAAGTATTATAGACTATTTTAATACTATTATCTAAGAAGTATAGCTAGAAGAGTATCTATAATAGCTTATAAGGATTTAAGACCTTAGGAAGAAGGAGTAAGAATTACTTTATAAGATATCCCTAGGGGGTATAGATAAATTATTATATAAGTAATAATAATTATTAATATCCTTATTAGATAGGATAAAGAATTAAGAAATTAAGATCTTAGACCTTTCTAAACTATCCCTAAATACTAGCTAGAGGAAATAAGATAACTAGCTAAATAACCTATACTATACCTTCTAAGATATATTAAGGAAGTACTAGTTAGATTATTACTAAATCCTTTATATAGTTATATAAATAGATATAAAATATTATTCCTAATAGGACTAATATATTAAGGAAATTAAGAAGATAGATCCTAAGGTAAATACTAATTAGGGAAAGTTTAAAGAATAGACCCTAAACTTAATCTAAGACCTAGGGAATTATAATACTATCCTAGTATAATAACTAGAAGTTATAAGATAATAGGATAGTTAGTCTTTATAGGATTTTTATATATACCTTAATTTTATAGAGAAATACTTCCTAAGAGCCTATAAAGCATAGTAAGTACTTACCTTCTTTATAAAACTATAACCTAACCTTTATAATTATATTAAACTCCTTATAATAGATATCCTATAAAAATATAAAGAAATCATAGCCCTAGCTACCTACTTCTAGGACGCCCTAGAGATATAAAAGCAGACCTAATTAGGTAGCTTAGATAAGCTAAAGGGATCCTATAAGGATTAGAAATAAGGGAGTAAAGTCTTATCTAGCTAAGGTAGAGACTAAAGAGATTAATCCTCTATAAGGAATAAGGAAGGCTTACCTATAAGGGGATCCTATAGTAATAGGTAATTATCCTAAAAAATAGGGAATTAGGGTTAAAAAACTAACTAAGGTAAACTAGTTACCTATTTTAAGTATAGGAATAAGGGGTACTTTACTAACTACTATATAAGAAAGGCTAAGATTAGTAAGATAGTAGCTAAGAAGGAAGAAGGCTCTAAATCTTTAAAAAAAGAGAATTAGTTATAAATAATACCTATAGTATAACTAAGAGAATTAAATAAGGAATTAGGGTAGAAGAATACTTATCTATATAAGCTCTACTTAATACTAGCCTACTAATATATATATAGGTAGGGCTTAATACCTATACTAAATCTAACCTTATTAGAATCTCCCTTACTTAGAAAGTAGGACTAAAATGCTTAGAAAAATATCTACTATAGCTAGTTATCCCTAGGGGGAATTCCCTTAAAATATATAGTATATAAGAGGTCCTAATTACCTTAGTAGACTTAAGAGGGTAAAGGAGAGAGATAATTTATATATATATTACTATTAAAGATACTAGAGAAGATCTCCTCTTACTAGGCATACTAACCCTAAAGAAGGAAGATATTTTCCTATACCTAGTAAAATATTAGTAATAGTTTAAGATTTAGAAGAGGAGATATAAGGCTATAAATACTTATAAGTTCTAGTAAGAGGCTTAGAAAAGAGTATTTATATATACTATTTATAAGAATTTAGAACTAATCCTACTAAATAATAAGAATAAAGTAAAGCTATTACTAATAATTAACTAATTATCTATAGAACTTTAAAGATATCTTAACATATTCTAATATAAAAAGGTAAGTAAACTACTACTATATTATATAATAGATTATATAATTAATATAATTAAGGGGGAGGAACTGCCCTATAGCCCTATTTACCCCTTATTATTAAAAGAGCTATATATACTTTAAGAATACCTTAATAAGAACCTAAAGATAGGGTAAATCTACTATTTAAAGAGCCTAATAGGGGTACCTATTTTATTTATACTAAAGAAAGATAGAACTATATACCTCTATATAAATTATTAAGAACTAAATAAAGCTATAATTAAGAACTAGTACCCTTTACCCTTAATCTCTAAGATTCTAGACTAAATTATAGGCATAAAATTCTTTTTAAAACTTAATATCTATAAGGTATATTACTATATTTAAATTAAAGAAGGGGATAAATAGAAGACTACCTTCTATACCTATTATAAATACTTTAAATACCTAGTAATACTATTTAGATTAATAAATATGCCTATAACTTTCTAGTATTATATTAATTAGGCCCTATAAGGCCTTAATAATATTATCTATATTATCTATCTTAATAATATCTTAGTATTCTTAAAGACTAAGGAAGAATATACTAAGTACCTTAAACTTATACTTAAAAGGATATATAATATAAGGCTATATACTAAACTATCTAAATATAAATTCTACTAATCCTAGGTTAAATTCCTTAGATTTATCCTTTCCTCTAAAGGGATTTTAATAGACCTAAAACAGGTTAAAATAGTAGAATTATAGCTAGAGCTAAAGAGCTTCTATAATATCTAAGTATTTCTTAGGTTTTATAACTTCTATTAAAGATTTATAGAGTTATATTTCTAACTTATAATGCCTCTTATATCTCTCCTTAAAGGAAGTAAGAATAGGTAAAAACCTAGGAGCCTAGATCTTAGTAACTAGGAAAGAAACATATTTTAATTACTTAAGGTAGCTTTTTAAAAAGCTCCCTTATTATAATACTTTAATCCTAACTAATAAACTTAAATTAAGACTAATACCTCTATATTTATAATTATAAGGATTCTCTTATAGATTAGAGATAATAGGAAATAGTATCCTATTACTTTCTAGTCTTATAAGCTATAAGATACTAAGACCTAATATAGGATATTAAACTAGGAAATATTAGTAATTATTAAAGCTTTTAAATACTAGAGATACTATATTAATAGGGTAGAGACCTTAATTAAAGTCCTTACTAATTATTATAATCTTTAGACCTTTATAAGTAATTAGAAACTAAATAGTAGATAATTAAGATAGTATATATATTTAATATCCTTTAATTTTATAATTAAATATTATATAAGGAAAATAAACCTAGTAAATATACCCTTAAGGTAGCTAGATTATATAGGGATACTATAAGATAACCTTATAATTCTTAAAGGAATTTAAGGGAAGCTAATATAGGAAAATAAAGTACTAATAGTATTAGTCTAATAAAGGAAATATAATTTATTATTCTTAGACTATAAAGGTTTATCTAATTAAATAGGAAGATATAGTAAGATATCTTTATAAGATAAGGGGTCTTAAGTTAGTATTAAAGAAATTCTAATTAGCTATAGTAGGTTATAACTACTAATACTTTAGAGGTAAATCTAAGATATAATTATATATAAGGACCCTTATAAATCAGATATATATATATCCTTAAGGGATTTAATCTTAAATATATAGTAAAGAGACCTATAGACTATAGCTAAGTATAAAGAGGTTAAACTTAGTTAGGAGTCCTCTAAGGATTAGTGCCTAAATAGCTAAGAACTCTTAATATATTAGTAGTATATATAAATACCCTTAGATAAGGTAATAATTTAAGAATTACTTAGGCTATACTATAATAATCCCTTAGTAGGGCACTTTAGTACTAAGAGAATAGCTAAGTTATTAAAACGAAAATTCCTCTAGAACTACCTAGATATAGATATAAAAGACTATATAAAAACCTATATAATATACTAAAGAATTATAATATAAAGATACTAACTATATAGTTAGCTTAAATCTTTACTAATCCTATAGAGACCTTAGATAGAATTATTAATAGACTTTATAATAGGATTATTAGAGATACTATTTTATAGAGGACTAGTAAATAGAATCCTTATAATTATAGACTATTATACTAAGTATTCTATATTCTATCCTATTTTAGATATAATTATAATAGTAGAACTAGCCTTATTATTTTATAATAAGATTAAGTATATTTATAGAGTCTTCTCTAGAATTATATTAGATTAAGGATTACTTTTTACTAATAGCTACTAGTTAGAGCTATGTTTCTAAGCTAAGATTTAAAGGAGACTTTCTACTATATACTATCTATAAATAGATAGTTAGACTAAACGCGCTAACTAGACCCTAGAGTACTATCTTTAGGTATTTATAATAGATAACTAAATAAACTAGCTACTATTACTTAAGATAGCCTAATTTACTTATAATAATACTATAAATATTATAACTAGGATATTACTAAACTAGTTACTAATAGGATATAAACTATATATTTATAAAGATATTAAGGATAATACTACTAAAGAGGGGGTACCTAAGGTAAAGTAGTATATAGGAAAACTTCTTAATACTTATAGAAAAATAGAGGAATACTAGAAAAATATAGTATAGTTATAGGCCTAGTATTATAATTAGAAATATTACCTAATATAGTTATAAAAGGGGGGACTAGCCTTATTATATATAAAGAACCTCTATTTTAAATAGGAAAAGATAAAGTTAGTGCCTAAATATATTAGCCTATTTAGGATTCTAGATTAAATTAGAAAGTAAGCATACTACCTAGTACTACCTAACTAATATAGGAGACTTTATAATATATTCTATATTAGCCTCCTTAAACTATAGTTCCTATAGAAAAGTAATAGTATTAGTATAGATATAATACTAATACTAGAACTTAAAGATACTAAGGATAAATAGGAGGTTAATAAGATTAAGAATTACTAGAGAAGAAATAACTAAACCTAATTCCTAGTAAAATAAAAAGGATAGCTAGCTAAGTATAATTAATAGCTAAGTAGTAAGGAATTATCTAATACCCTATAAATTATAGAAGAATACCTAAAGTTACTACTAATCTTAATATAAGAAGAACTTATAAAAGTAGTATAAAAATAAGAGAGACCTTAAAGAATATTAAAGAATTATTTATAATAACTTATAGACTATAATACTACTTATAATAGGATCTAGAAAGTATAACTAATCTATAAAAACTAAAACCCTTCTTAGAAAATAATAAGGTATTAGGCTTTTACCTTACCTTTACCCTTATCCTTTTACTAATATTTTATAGAGTATAGAGGATTTAACTAGGCTAACCCTAACTCTAGCTTAATTAGTAGGGATTTAATTAGCTTAATATTACTAGTATTATTTAGCTAAAAATAAGTAGAAAAGGAAGTATCCCCTATTATAAGGAAGGATTTTAGGAGCTTTACTATAATTATATCTAAAAAAGTAGTCCTTAGTAATATTATTAGCTATTAATAAAGGGTAGTTATAGTATAGGACTAGTCTTTAAAGAGAGGGTTACTATAGAAAAGATAAGGAAGAGACTAGGTATTATAATAATAAGGCTAAGAACTAGATTAGTATAAATTACCTAGGATCCTAGAAAAATTAAATACTACTTATAATAGGTAAGGGTAAGAGACTAAGATTCTACTTAAAAAACCTTTTTATAGACTTAATAGTATTCTTATAATATCTTATAATATCCTAAAAAGATACTAAATTAGCTCTAATTAAAAGGAAAAACTTAGGTAGTAGTAAGACCTACCTTAGTACCTTTTACTATTAATAGTAAAAGCTTATTCTTCTCCTAATATCTCTTAAAGACTATAGTAAATTTTATTATTAGGTCTAGATAATACTAGAAGATTTATATATAAGCTACTAATATAAGTATAGGAATACTACCTACTTCTATTATACCTAGCTCTAAACTAAACTTAAGTAGTTAGTATAGATTAAGAAGGTTCCTAGATATCCTACTAAAAAAGGGCTATAAGGATTATTTAATAATTCTAATTTAACTAGAGAGGAATAAAGGAAACTTACCTAAATATAAAGGTTATAATAGGCTATATAATAGGTATAATAGTCTTTTATCCTACTAGATAACTTAATATAGTAAGGATTAATAGAATTAGGTACCTTAAATAGCTCTAAGTTAGATAGGGTATCTAAGATACTTAGGTTTAAGCTAGTATATATAGTAATATACTAGTAGTATTAACGCTTTAAACTAGGCATAGAGGGATTAGTAAGGGCTAGCTTTGCCTATTTAACTATACCTATACTAATACTAGGTAATAGTATAGGAGGAGTAGATAATTCTATAACTCTAATTCCTTATCCTTATTTATAAGGAGTTATTATAAGAACTATAAATAGAATAGAAATAAGTAGCTTAACTACTAGAATTAAAGAAGCTAAAGTTACTAAAGGTAATATAATAACTTCCTTCTCCTAGGTTAGTACTAGGACTATAGAAGGTAGAGATTCCTTATAAGAATCCTTATTAAGATTAGGGTTAAACTCTTTATTATTAGCTATAGTAGTTAAATCTATAGCTTTAATATCTTTCCTAATAAATACCTTAAGATAGGAATCCTCCTTAGATTCCTTATTAATATAGGGTATAGGGCTAGTAACTATAAGGGTAGATATTATATTCCTCTCTCTAAGAGAGCTATAGGTTAATTATATAGGATAGGGGGTCTTAAGGTTAGTAAATATAAATAATTCTATTATAATAGGCATCCTAGGTATCTTAGGTAGTAGTAATAGTATAAATTAGGGTAATATAGCTTTACTTAGGAAGCTATTAGTAGGCATAGGAAAGGACTCTAGAAAGGGCACTACTTATATTAGGTATATAGGCAGAACTATAAGGACTAGGAGAGAGTAGCTCTCTATAAAGAAAAGAATATTAGATTAGGAGTAGTCTATAATAGATAAGAAAGAAATATACCCTATTTAATAGGCCTATTTATAAATAAGATTTAATAAGAGGTATATAATATACTAAAATAAGGAGCTAAAATCTAAATAGGAATAAGTATAGTATTATAGCTAAGCTCTTCTAGACTAAATATAGTATCCTAGACTAGTATATATAAAGAAAGACCTTATAAGTAATATTAGTACTAAATCTATCTTAAAAATTATTATAAATTACCTATAACTAGGGAAGAAATATAGATATATAATAGTATTTCCTATAGGATTAGCTAAGGACTTATAGTAATAATTATACTAGGTATAAAGAAGCACTAAAATAGGCTTAATCTAGATATAATTATTATTTAAGATAATAGGAATTAGTAATATAGAAGATTTCTTATAAGAAATAGATATAAGTAAGAAATAATCTAGATAAGAGGGTAATACTAGGAAAAAAATAAGTTAAATATGCTTAAATTATAAAGGATTATTATAATTATATACTAAGATAGGCCTATATACTCTAGTTATCTTAATAACCTATATTATTATTAATATTAATAAGGAATAGAATTAGTTAAGAATAATAATACCTTACTATAAGGAAGAGAGTATATACTTTAGCTATACTAATAACTAAATCTAGTAATAGCTAGGTATATATAAGCCCTAGTATAATATATAGAATAGAATAGTATAAGAAAGGAAAAGAAAAAGATATATAGATATAGATAAGGTACTTAGGTTTTATATATAGCCTAGAATATATAAGTATATTATAATCCTTCCCTAGTTATTAATAACTTATATTACTATCCTACTATTTCCTAGTATATAGTAAATTACTAGGAAGGAATAGGCTAGGATTTACTACTAAAGGGCATAATTAAGGATACTATATCTATAAATCTAGTTATATATAGGAAGGAGTAATAGGATTCTAGTTAGTAATTTATAACTATATTACTTATAAGTAAGGATGCTTATATTTAGGGGGGGAGATAATTATAAGGCGTAATTAGAAGTAATATATATGGCTATTATACACGAATTAGTGCACGTATCTAGGCCGCCCTACTTCGCGCCTAAATTAAAGAGGATTCCGTTATATGCTAAATCACAGAGGATTCTATTACGTAATAAGATACATACTAATTTAGACCTGATCCTAGGGGGATACTAGTTAGAGGGGATTCTAACCTAATTTCTCCCTTCTTACTAGAGTAGTAGGGTTTACCCTAATAGGCCTAACTTAGAGAAAAGGGGGACTATTACCTATAAAAGGGTAGAGGCTGCTCTAGTAACTAAAATAGGTAAGTTTTAGTCTTGTATTTATAGGAGACCTATAATTAACTTCCTCCTATCTTCCCTACCTAATCGTGCACTACCTTATAGTGATTCCTAATAGTATTATACTTCTAACTAGAATTAAATAGAAACTACTATAAACTAGTTAGATAAGTATAATACTACCTAACTAAAGATAATATAAGAAACCCTATTCTAGCTTTACTAGTATAGATACCTCTAGAGTAAAAGCAAGGCTAATAATTAGAAAACTATAGTATCCTAATTAAATATAATCTATAAGGTACTTCTAGACTATTTAATCTTAGGATTTATTAATAAGAAAAGATACTCTTAAGCTAATATTATTATAAAAGAGTATAAAATCCTATAAGATAAGGTAGTTAAATATATATATACTAGGCTTAAACTTAAGAACTATAATATAGTAAACTAAGGATAGTATAATACTAAATTTAACTTTATAAAGGTAAAGGAAACGTAATACCTATAGAGAAATAAGAGAGTTTAGGACTAGAAACCTCTATTAAATAGAAACTAGGAAGATAATTAAATAGAAGCTATTACTAGGTAGCTTAAAGAGCTTAAGATCTCTATATTATAATAAGACTAGAGGTAGATAAGTATAGTTAATAAAATAAAGAGGTAATATAATAGGATGCCTTAGAACTATAGTAACTATAATTAATATTCTAAGAACTAGGTTAATATGGTTATAACTAAGACCCTAGAATTAAACTATTAGCCTGCCTAGAAGTTAACTCTAACCCTAAGGAATAGTAGAGGGAAGCATTAAGACCTTAGGTGCTATTACTATAATAAAAATAGCTACTTCCCTAATAGTTATATATATTTAAAGTATAATAATACTATTAGATTTATTAAATTTAACTTAGGGGCTTAAGTCCTTACTATTAGAATAGATATTAAGAAGTATAATGTTCTACTAGTCCTTATATAATAATTCATTATATTAGGAAGCTATATAAGATAGCTTATAGTATACTAGGTAGAAATATTCATAGATACTATGGTTTAGATTTATTTATAGAAAGTTAAGAATTTTAGTGCCCTAGTATTTATAATTAACTAGGATATTAGTAATAATAAGTAAGAAATTCTAGACAGAGTAATAAAAAGGATAAATATATACCTATAGCAGCCTAAAAGTTAGATTATAGATATAATATTCCTAAGTATAAATATTATATTAGCTATTATTATACTTAGAGAAGCTATTAAAGATACTATATACCCCTTAGTCTAGGGTAATAGCCTATTAGTTACTCTTATAAATAGTTAGAAATATATAAGGGTAGAAGAAGAAGAAGAAATAGTAGTTAATAATAGTTATAAAGAACTAGATTAAATAAATATTACTATTATAAAGCCTCTACCTAGTGTAGAACTAAAGAAAGCTACTAGAGAGGCTATATAGTAGGCTAAAGATAAGCTAATTAGGGGTTAAAGACTGTTAGGAAATCACTATAAGGTAGTGCACGATTAGGTAGGGAAGATAGGAGGAAGTTAATTATAGGTCTCCTATAAATATAAGACTAAAACTTACCTATTTTAGTTACTAGAGCAGCCTCTACCCTTTTATAGGTAATAGTCCCCCTTTTCTCTAAGTTAGGCCTATTAGGGTAAACCCTACTACTCTAGTAAGAAGGGAGAAATCAGGTTAGAATCCCCTCTAACTAGGATCCCCCTAGGATTAGGTCTAAATTAGTATGTATCTTATCACGTGACGGAATCCTCTGTGATTTAGCATATAATAGGATCCTCTGTAATTTAGCATGTAATAGGATCCTCTATAATTTAGCATATAACAGGATCCTCTGTAATTTAGCATATAATAGAATCCGCTTTAATTTAGGCATAAAGCAGGGCGGCCTAGATACGTGTACTAATTCGTATATAATAGCCATGTATATTACTTCTAATTATGCCTTATAATTATCTCCCCCCCTAAATATAAGCATCCTTACTTATAAGTAATATAGTTATAAATTACTAACTAGAATCTTATTACTCCTTCCTATATATAACTAGATTTATAGATATAGTATCCTTAATTATACCCTTTAGTAGTAAATCCTAGCCTATTCCTTCCTAGTAATTTACTATATACTAGAAAATAGTAGGATAGTAATATAAGTTATTAATAACTAGGAAAGGATTATAATATACCTATATATTCTAAGCTATATATAAAACCTAAGTACCTTATCTATATCTATATATCTTTTTCTTTTCCTTTTCTATATTATTCTATTCTATATATTATACTAAGGCTTATATATACCTAGCTATTACTAGATTTAATTACTAATATAGCTAAAGTATATACTCTCTTTCTTATAGTAAGATATTATTATTCTTAACTAATTCTATTTCTTATTAATATTAATAATAATATAGGTTATTAAAGTAACTAGGATATATAGGCCTATCTTAGTATATAATTATAATAATCCTCTATAATTTAAGCATATCTAACTTATTTTTTTCCTAGTATTACCCTCTTATTTAGATTATTTCTTACTTATATCTATTTCTTATAAGAAATCTTTTATACTACTAATTCTTATTATCTTAAATAATAATTATATCTAGATTAAGCCTATCTTAGTATTTCTTTATACCTAGTATAACTACTACTATAAGTCCTTAGCTAATCCTATAGAAAATACTATTATATATCTATATTTCTTTCCTAGTTATAGGTAATTTATAATGATTTTTAAGATAGATTTAGTACTAATATTACTTATAAGGTCTTTCTTTATATATACTAGTCTAGGATACTATATTTAGTCTAGAAGAGCTTAGCTATAATATTATACTTATCCCTATTTAGATTTTAGCTCCCTACTTTAGTATATTATATACCTCTTACTAAATCTTATTTATAAATAGGCCTATTAAATAGGGTATATTTCTTTCTTATCTATTATAGACTACTTCTAATCTAATATTCTTTTCTTTATAAAGGGCTACTCTCTCCTAGTCCCTATAATTCTACCTATATATCTAATATAAGTAGTGCCCTTTCTAGAGTCCTTTCTTATACCTACTAATAGCTTCCTAAGTAAAGCTATATTACCCTAATTTATACTACTATTACTACCTAAGATACCTAGGATACCTATTATAATAGGATTATTTATATTTACTAACCTTAAGACCCCCTATCCTATATAATTAACCTATAGCTCCCTTAGAGGAAGGAATATAATATCTACCCTTATAATTACTAGCCCTATACCCTATATTAATAAGGAATCTAAGGAGGATTCCTATCCTAAGATATTTATTAGGAAAGATATTAAAGCTATAGATTTAACTATTATAGCTAATAATAAAGAGTTTAACCCTAATCTTAATAAGAATTCTAATAAGGAATCTTTACCTTCTATAATCTTAGTACTAACCTAGAAGAAGGAAGTTATTATATTATCTTTAGTAACTCTAGCTCCTTTAATCCTAGTAGTTAAGCTACCTATTCCTATTCTATTTATAGTTCTTATAGTAACTCCTTATAAATAAGGATAAGGAATTAGAGTTATAAAATTATCTACTCCTTTTATACTATTACCTAGTATTAGTATAGGTATAGTTAAATAGGTAAAGCTAGCCCTTACTAATCCCTTTATACCTAGTTTAAAGTATTAGTATTACTAGTATATTACTATATATATTAGCTTAAACCTAAGTATCTTAGATACCCTATCTAACTTAGAGCTATTTAAGGTACCTAATTCTATTAATCCTTACTATATTAAGTTATTTAGTAGGATAAAAGACTATTATACCTATTATATAGCTTATTATAATCTTTATATTTAGGTAGGTTTTCTTTATTCCTCTCTAGGTAAATTAGAATTACTAAATAATCCTTATAGCCCTCTTTTAGTAAGATATCTAGAAACCTTCTTAATCTATACTAATTACTTAAGTTTAGTTTAAAGCTAGGTATAATAAAAGTAGGTAGTATTTCTATACTTATACTAGTAGCTTATATATAAATCTTCTAGTACTATCTAGACCTAATAATAAAATTTACTATAATCTTTAAGAGATATTAAGAGAGGAATAAGCTTTTACTATTAATAGTAAAAGGTACTAAGGTAGGCCTTACTATTACCTAAGTTTTTCCTCTTAATTAGAGCTAATTTAGTATCTTTTTAGGATACTATAAGGTATTATAAGAATATTATTAAGTCTATAAAAAGGTTTTTTAAGTAGAATCTTAGTACCTTACCCTTACCTACTATAAGTAGTATTTAATTTCCTAGGATCCTAGGTAATTTATACTAATCTAGTTCTTAGCCTTATTATTATAATACCTAGTCTCTTCCTTATCTTTTCTATAGTAACCCCCTCTTTAGAGACTAGTCCTATATTATAACTACTCTTTACTAATAGCTAATAATATTACTAAGGACTACTTTTTTAGATATAATTATAGTAAAGCTCCTAAAATCCTTCCCTATAATAGGGGATACTTCCTTTTCTACTTATTTTTAGCTAAGTAAGGCTAGTAATATTAAGCTAATTAAATCCCTACTAATTAAGCTAGAGTTAGGGTTAGCCTAGTTAAATCCTCTATACTCTATAAAATATTAATAAAAGGATAAGAATAAAGATAAGGTAAAAGCCTAATACCTTATTATTTTCTAAGAAGGATTTTAGTTTTTATAGATTAGTTATACTTTCTAGATCTTATTATAAATAGTATTATAGTCTATAAGTTATTATAAATAATTCTTTAATATTCTTTAAGATCTCTCTTATTTTTATATTACTTTTATAAGTTCTTCCTATATTAGGATTAGTAATAACTTTAGGTATTCTTCTATAATTTATAAGGTATTAGATAATTCCTTACTACTTAGCTATTAATTATACTTAGCTAGCTATCCTTTTTATTTTACTAGGAATTAGGTTTAGTTATTTCTTCTCTAATAATTCTTAATCTTATTAACCTCCTATTTATCCTTAGTATCTTTAAGTTCTAATATTAGTATTATATCTATATTAATACTATTACTTTTCTATAAGAATTATAATTTAAGAAGGCTAATATAGAATATATTATAAAGTCTTCTATATTAATTAGGTAGTATTAGGTAGTATACTTACTTCCTAATTTAATCTAGAATCCTAAATAGGCTAATATATTTAGGCACTAACTTTACCTTTTCCTATTTAAAATAGAGGTTCTTTATATATAATAAGGCTAGTCTCCCCTTTTATAACTATATTAGGTAGTATTTCTAATTATAATACTAGGCCTATAATTATACTATATTTTTCTAGTATTTCTCTATTTTTCTATAAGTATTAAGAAGTTTTTCTATATATTACTTTACCTTAGGTACCCCCTCTTTAGTAATATTATCCTTAATATCTTTATAAATATATAGTTTATATCTTATTAGTAACTAGTTTAGTAATATCCTAGTTATAATATTTATAGTATTATTATAAGTAAATTAGGCTATCTTAAGTAATAATAGCTAGTTTATTTAGTTATTTATTATAAATACCTAAAGATAATACTCTAGGGTCTAGTTAGTATATTTAGTCTAACTATCTATTTATAGATAGTATATAGTAGAAAGTCTTCTCTAAATCTTAGCTTAGAAATATAGCTCTAACTAGTAGCTACTAGTAAAAAGTAATCCTTAATCTAATATAATTCTAGAGAAGACTTTATAAATATACTTAACCTTATTATAAAATAATAAGACTAGCTTTATTATTATAATTATATCTAAAATAAGATAGAATATAGAATACTTAATATAATAGTCTATAATTATAAGGATTTTATTTACTAGTCCCTTATAAAATAGTATCTCTAGTAATTCTATTATAAAGTCTATTAATAATTCTACCTAAGGTCTCTATAAGATTAGTAAGGATTTAAGCTAACTATATAGTTAGTATCTTTATATTATAATTCTTTAGTATATTATATAGGTTTTTATATAGTCTTTTATATCTATATCTAGGTAGTTCTAGAGGAATTTTTATTTTAATAACTTAGCTATTCTCTTAATATTAAAGTACCTTATTAAGAGATTATTATAATATAGCCTAAGTAATTCTTAAATTATTACCTTATCTAGGGGTATTTATATATACTACTAATATATTAAGAGTTCTTAGCTATTTAGATACTAATTCTTAGAGAACTCCTAACTAAGTTTAATCTCTTTATACTTAGCTATAGTCTATAGGTCTCTTTACTATATATTTAAGATTAAATCCCTTAAAGATATATATATATCTAATTTATAAGGGTCCTTATATATAATTATATCTTAGATTTACCTTTAAAATATTAGTAATTATAACCTATTATAGCTAATTAGAATTTCTTTAATACTAACTTAAGACCCCTTATCTTATAAAGATATCTTACTATATCTTCCTATTTAATTAGGTAAACCTTTATAATCTAAGAATAATAAATTATATTTCCTTTATTAGACTAATACTATTAGTACTTTATTTTCCTATACTAGCTTCCCTTAAATTCCTTTAAGAATTATAAGGTTATCTTATAATATCCCTATATAATCTAGCTATCTTAAAGGTATATCTACTAGGTTTATTTTCCTTATATAATATTTAATTATAAAATTAAAGGGTATTAAATATATATACTATCTTAACTATTTACTATTTAGTTTCTAATTACTTATAAAGGTCTAAAGATTATAATAATTAGTAAGGACTTTAATTAGGTTCTCTACCTTATTAATATAGTATCTCTAGTATTTAAAAGCTTTAATAATTACTAATATTTCCTAGTCTAGTATCCTATATTAGGTCTTAGTATCTTATAGCTTATAAGACTAGAAAGTAATAGGATATTATTTCCTATTATCTCTAATCTATAAGAGAATCTCTATAATTATAAATATAAAGGTATTAGTCTTAATTTAAGTTTATTAATTAGGATTAAAGTACTATAGTAGAGAGGCTTTTTAAAAAGCTACTTTAAGTAATTAAAATATATTCCTTTCCTAGTTACTAAGATCTAGGCTCCTAGGTTTTTACCTATTCTTACTTCCTTTAAGAAGAGATATAAGAGGCATTATAAGTTAAAAATATAACTTAATAAATCTTTAATAAAAGTTATAAAACCTAAGAAATACTTAGATATTATAGAAGCTCTTTAGCTCTAGCTATAATTCTACTATTTTAACTTATTTTAGGTCTATTAAAATCCCTTTAAAGGAAAGGATAAATCTAAGAAATTTAACCTAGAATTAGTAGAATTTATATTTAGATAGTTTAGTATATAGCCTTATATTATATATTCTTTTAAGTATAAGTTTAAGGTACTTAATATATTCTTCCTTAGTCTTTAAGAATACTAAGATATTATTAAGATAGATAATATAAATAATATTATTAAGGCCTTATAAGGCCTAATTAATATAATACTAGAAAGTTATAGGCATATTTATTAATCTAAATAGTATTACTAGGTATTTAAAGTATCTATAATAGGTATAGAATATAGTCTTCTACTTATCCCCTTTTTTAATTTAAATATAGTAGTATACCTTATAGATATTAAGTTTTAAAAAGAATTTTATACCTATAATTTAGTCTAAAATCTTAAAGATTAAGGGTAAAGGATACTAGTTCTTAATTATAGCTTTATTTAGTTCTTAATAATCTATATAAAGATATATAGTTCTATCTTTCTTTAATATAAATAAAATAAGTACCCTTATTAGGCTCTTTAAATAGTAGATTTACCCTATCTTTAGATTCTTATTAAGGTATTCCTAAAGTATATATAGCTCTTTTAATAATAAGAGATAAATAGGGCTATAAGGCAGTTCCTCCCCCTTAATTATATTAATTATATAATTTATTATATAATATAGTAGTAGTTTACTTACCTTTTTATATTAGAATATATTAAGATATCCTTAAAGTTTTATAGATAATTAATTAATTATTAGTAGTAGCTCTACTTTATCCTTATTATTTAGTAGGATTAGTTCTAAATTCTTATAAATAATATATATAAATACTCTCTTCTAAGCCTCTTATTAGAACTTATAAGTATTTATAGCCTTATATCCCCTCTTCTAAATCTTAAACTATTACTAATATTTTACTAGGTATAGGAAAATACCTTCCTCCTTTAGGGTTAGTATACCTAATAAGAGGAGATCTTCTTTAGTATCTTTAATAGTAATATATATATAAATTATCTCTCTTCTCTACCCTCTTAAGTCTACTAGGGTAATTAGGACCTCCTATATACTATATATTTTAAGGGAATTTCCCCTAGAGATAACTAGCTATAATAGATATTTTCCTAAATATTTTAGTCCTACTTTCTAGGTAAGGGAGATTCTAATAAGGTTAGATTTAATATAGGTATTAAGCCTTACTTATATATATATTAGTAAGCTAGTATTAATTAGAACTTATATAGATAAGTATTCTTTTATCCTAATTCCTTATTTAATTCTCTTAGTTATATTATAGATATTATTTATAACTAATTCTCTTTTTTTAAAGATTTAGAGCCTTCTTCCTTCTTAGCTACTATCTTACTAATCTTAGCCTTCTCTATATAATAGTTAGTAAAGTACCTCTTATTCTTATACTTAAAATAGGTAACTAGTTTACCTTAGTTAGTTTTTTAACCCTAATTCCCTATTTTTTAGGATAATTACCTATTATTATAGGATTCTCTTATAGGTAAGCCTTCCTTATTCCTTATAAAGGATTAATCTCTCTAGTCTTTACCTTAGCTAGAAGAGACCTTACTCCCCTATTTCTAATCCTTATAGGATCCCTTTAGCTTATCTAAGCTACCTAATTAGGTTTATTTTTATACCTCTAAAGTATCCTAAAAATAGGTAATAAGGGCTATAATTTCTTTATATTTTTATAGGATATCTATTATAAGAAGTTTAATATAATTATAAAGGTTAGGTTATAGTTTTATAAAGAAGGTAAGTACTTACTATACTTTATAGGCTCTTAGGAAGTATTTCTCTATAAAATTAAGATATATATAAAAATCCTATAAAGACTAACTATCCTATTATCTTATAACTTCTAGTTATTATACTAAGATAGTATTATAATTCCCTAGGTCTTAGATTAAGTTTAGAGTCTATTCTTTAAACTTTTCCTAATTAGTATTTACCTTAGGATCTATCTTCTTAGTTTTCTTAATATATTAGTCTTATTAAGAATAATATTCTATATCTATTTATATAACTATATAGAGGATTTAGTAATAATCTAACTAGTACTTCCTTAGTATATCTTAGAAGGTATAGTATAGGTTATTTAGCTAGTTATCTTATTTTCTTTAGCTAGTATTTAGAGATAGTTTAGAAAGGTTTAAGATCTTAATCTCTTAATTCTTTATCCTATTTAATAAGGATATTAATAATTATTATTACTTATATAATAATTTATCTATATCTCTTAAGGATATCTTATAAAGTAATTCTTACTTCTTCTTTCTAAGGTCTTAAATCCTTATAAGCTATTATAAATACTCTTCTAGCTATACTTCTTAGGTAATAGTATTAAAATAGTCTATAATACTTAATAGAGTTAATATCTCCTAATTTAGTAGTATTCCCCTAATATTAATAAGTTAGGTAGTTTTATATATACTTTAAGCTACTATCTATTTATATATTCTAGCTATCTTCTAAAGATAATTATATAGGTAGAAGTTTTAGAATTATTAGGAAATTATTATAAGGTAGTATATAATTAGATAGGGAAGATAAGAGGAAGTTAATTATAGGTCTTCTATAAATATAAGACTAAAACTTACCTATTTTAGTTACTAGAGTAGCCTCTGCCCTTTTATAGGTAATAGTCCCCCTTTTCTCTAAGTTAGGCCTATTAGGGTAAACCCTACTACTCTAGTAAGAAGGGAGAAATCAGGTCAGAATCCCCTCTGACTAGGATCCCCCTAGGATTAGGTCTAAATTAGCATGTATCTTATTACATAACGGAATCCTCTGCGATTCGGCATGTAACGGGATCCTCTATAATTCGGCATGTAACGGGATCCTCTATAATTTGGCATGTAACAGGATCCTCTGTAATTCGGCATGTAATGGAATCCGCTTCGATTTAGGCACGAAGCGGGGCGGCCTAGATGCGTGCACCGATTCGTGCATAATGGCCGCGCGTATTGCTTCTAATCGCGCCTTACAAAGACTAGCTATATAGTTATATAAGGAGGTATTCTAAAAGAAGATTAGTATTTAGGTTAGGGATCTTTATAAGATTATGCCTAAACTAGTAATTATAATTAGTAAAGAGTATAAAATAAGGGGTAAAGGAGTAGAAGAG
Source organism: Keithomyces neogunnii (assembly GCA_020975405.1). Classification (NCBI taxonomy): domain Eukaryota; kingdom Fungi; phylum Ascomycota; class Sordariomycetes; order Hypocreales; family Clavicipitaceae; genus Keithomyces; species Keithomyces neogunnii. Next base: position 3,071,950 of record JAIOWQ010000002.1, on the reverse strand, counting down.
GTAAGATAGTTTAATAGTAAATCTCTAGATCTATATAATAAGCTACTAGGGGTAAGCATAAATCATATCTTAGTAATAGATTAAATAGACCTAATATTTATTTATTTATTTATTTAATTACACTAGATAGCTGGCTATAGCTAAGCTATTTTGCTAGTATATTAATTCTTCTAGTAGATAAGGAAACCCTCTAGGGAATAAAACCCTGCCTATCTTAGTCCTAGTTTATCTATAGCCTGTCCCTAGCTAATTCCTATTTATATAAATTAATTACTATTACTAGTATACCTTACCTATAATAAGCTAGATAGAGTTATTATATTAGTATACTACTTATACCTTACTTCTAACCTATTCCTATTCTTCCCTTTATCTTAGCCTACTCTTCTTATCCCTATCTTATACCTATATTAGCCCTAGCCTAGCTCCTCTTATCCTACTATATAGCTAGCTTTTAGGCTAGCTTATAGTATCCTATATAGCCTATTAATAGTACCTATTATATTATAATTAGAGCTATATTAGGGTTATTTAGGGCCTAATAGACTTCCCTCTTATTCCTAGGCTATTCTATAGGTCTTAGGCTATTATACTTTAGGTAGTAGAGTATAATATAGTATTAGTCTTCTTTTATATTCCTATAGCTATAGAGAGATATATCTATATTAAGGACACGCTAGAGGAAGAGGTATTTATATAGCCCTAGGCACCCTATATATAGTTATACTAGTATAGCTAACTTATACTTATAAAGTCTCTTATAAAGCTAGTATATTATTTTAAGGTCTTTAGGTTAGCTAATATCCTTAGCTACTTTATGCCTATATTATCTCCTATCTATCTATACTTACTAGTACTAGAGGGTCTATTTATACTACTACTCTTACTATAGTATCTCCTTTATAGTACTAGCTTAATCCTAGGTTACTAGCTAATCCCTAATCTCCTTATTTAGCCTTTAGTAGGGGGATTAGTATTATTTAAGTATATAGGCTACTAAGGCATATATAACCTAGATCTAGTCTACTATCTCTATATCTTTAAGGTATTACTTAAACCTTCTTCTCTTATAGTTAAGATATAGGTTAATAGGGGGTATAGCTACTTCTATTTCTAACTATATAATTAGGGTATACTTATATATACTAGTAATAGTATAGAGGTAGCTTAACTATACCTTATCTAGCCCTTAGGTAAGCCCCTTTAGCTTACCTTTAACTACTATAGGCATATAGTATAAGCTTACCTTATAGGTAATTATGCTTTAGACTACCTATATATATAGTATCCTTAAGTCCTTATATAAGTAGCCCTATACTAAGGCTATAAGTACTATAAGTATAAGGTATTATTACTATAGCTTCTTATCTAGTTCTATTTAGTACTAGTTCTATAGGAGCTTTCTATTAATCTATATGCCTAAGAATTTATAAGATAGTAAGGGTATAACTATAATAGGTCTAAGTTAGACCTAGGTCTCTAGTAGCTACCTTATCCTAGTAAAGTAAATAAGTTTACTTTTCTCTAGATTAAACTATATACCTATCTTCTTTACTTATTATTTATAGATTATCTAGGTAGCCTTAAGCTAGTATTAAGTCTAGTCTATATCTTTTCTAAGGATAATAATATTTATATTATCTATAAACCTTATAGTTATAGTTCTAAGGACTTCTTAGAGCTATATATATAATAAGATAGTATAGAGAATAAATAGGATTAGGAAGAGGGGGGACCCTTAAGGTATTCCTACTAGGACCTAAAAGGTCCTTAAGGTAAACCCTATAAACTAGAGCTAGGCTATTTATATAATAAGGATAGATTAGATAAAGATAATTATCTATAGGGAAATACCTAGTTAAATAAGCATATAGATTAATAGTATATAGTTAATATTATTAAAGGTATTATTAATATTAAGTTAGAGTATTAAGGTAATCCTATATTAGCTCTAGGCTATATATATAACCTTTATTATTAGTTTAAGGGCTATTTCTATAGACTTATTAGCTTTATTTTCTAGTTAAAGCTTAGGGAGTAGCTAGGCCTCCTTAGTAATATATATAATCTAGCATACTACTAATACTTCTATTACCTTTCTTACTATATTAAGTAGTAATATAGGGCGCTATCTGCCTACTAATTAGGCTTATTTAGTTATCTTACCTAGCTTATAGAGGACTATAATACTTATAGCTTAGAACTAGCTTAGGTACTATCTATATTTAATAGTATTATTTAGGAGGTATATAATAGCTACTATTAGTAGTATATTATAAGCCTTAAGGAACCCTACTAGGATTCTATCTTCCCCTAAGGCTTTCTAACTTACTATATATCTTAGTATCTTTATTATCTTATTAGTTAAGAACTAGTCCTAATCTAGGAGTAATATATTATCTAGCTAGAAGAAGGTTAGGTTAGAGATATATAAGAGATCTACTACTAGTATTAGGAAGAACTTTTTAGTAAGGATTTCTACTTTATTTATTAGGTTTAAATATAGTAGTATATTAGGCCTAGAGTGCTTAAGGCTTAGGATCTAGGCTATCTTAGGTAGCTATTAGCTTCTTAGTCTTGCCTATCTTTCTAGCTTCTATAGGTTCTTATTACCTATAGTAGCCTTACTTAGGGCTTCTCTTTATATACTTTACCTTTCCTTAGTAATAATATAGGATTAGATTATCTCTACCTTATAATAGGCTACCTAATTAATATCTATTCTTTTTCTATACTATACTCTTCTTACTTATTAGGTAGCTATAACTAAGCTAGCTATATAGCTATTTTACTATGCCTCCTTCTCTTACTCCCTTAGTACCCTTTTTAGGGCTATCTTATTTACTATCTTCTAGAGTTATTTAATTAGCTAGTCTCTATACTCCTTAACCTTAGCCTTACTCTAAATTAGTCTTAGAATAATTCTAGGCTAAAGCTAGTATATAGCTTTAGCCTTTATTATTACCTTATTAATCTTTTACTATATATATCTAGCTTAGGTACCTTTATAGCTTATCTAGCTAGTTTTAATTTAAACTAGCTATAAGGTATAATTAGACCTAGCTAGGAGGGCTATACCCTTATATTATATTATAATATCCCTTATTAATTATATAAGGTTAAGGGTACTATCTCTCTCTTTATACTTTTATCTTATTAGTTTACCCCTAGGTATAATAAGCCTAAGCTACTACTACTTTACTATCTCTAGGACTATCTTATACCTAGTGCTTATCTTATCTAGGCTATCCTAGAGTAGGTATTTCTAGTTAAAGTCCCCTATTATAACTATATATAGCTAAGGTAGTATTACTTTAATTATATATAGGGGGGTCTCCTACTCTAGGTTATAAATCTTAGAATATAATAAGAAGATATATATACCCTATAATATAATATAGGCCTAATCCTACCCTCTCTCTACTACTTATAACCTAGGCCTATACTACTTATATATATATACTATATTCCTTTCCTAGTAGAATACTAATTAGTATTAGCTAAGCCTAAGGCTTAGAGGCTATAGCTATTTCTTCCTTTCCTACTCTTAGATTACTATTATATTAATATTATTATAATGCTAAAGTACTACCTAGATAAGTTTATTCTTCCTATATATATTCTAGTATAGGACTCTAATTATTATATAATAATAGTTAGGTACTACTTTTCTACTATCTTATAGCTAGTTTAGTACTACTATATTATAAGCTTTACTAGGAGTTAACTAGGACTCTAAGGTCCTAGTTTCCTATAATTAGGGCTATATAGGCTAGTAAAGGCCTACCTCTCTTCTTATATAGTAGCTTATTACTAAGGGCTAGGTTAGGCCTATCTTATAAGTAAGGTAGTGTTTCTATCTCCCTATTTAGGGTAGTAAACCTTTAGGAGTAGTTATTATATCCTTCTTTTACTTACTACTATTACTACCTTAAGATAGGGTAGTCCTAAGACTATACTAGGTGCCTACTATTATATAGGATATACTTCTCTTAGGTCTCCCCTATAGCTACTAGATATACTCCTTTATTACTCTTATACTTCCTAGCTATATATTAGCTATACCTTAGGACTACCTTATAGTACTTTATAATATATCCTATCTTATAGTAGTTAAAGTACTACCTTAGGTAAAGGGTCTTATTATAGGGCTTAATATTAAATATCTTAGCCTTATAAATAAGGCTACTATTATAAAGCTTATTAGCCTCCTTATAGGACTCTATACCTAGGATTAGGACTATTCTTATTACTCTCTTACCCTAGGGATAGTATAATATTACCTTAGCTATCTTTATATTATTAGCTTATAAGAGGGCCTATACTAGGTTAGCCTTACTAGTATACTTTATTAGAAAGCTTTTTATTATAATACTAAATACTCTATTATTTAGCCTTATATCTATACTAAAGGCGCCCTAGGTCTAGTCTATATTCTCCTAGTATATCTTTATATCTATTTTAAATATAACTACTATATCTCTACTTAGAAGCTACCTTATTACTATAGTAACTTTACTCTTAGCTATAGTATTTATAGCTATTACTATATCTACTATAATTTAGTTATAATTTACTTTTATAATAATATCTCCCTTAATAAGTATCTCTTAGTACTATCTACTAGGTATAGGGAGTAATACTAGGGTAGTAAGGCCCTATCTTAGCCCCTAGGTAGCTATAATACTAGCCTAGGTCTTTACTTTCTACTTTTCTACTATAATAATAGCTTTAGTTATAGCCTCCTTAATAACTATCTTAAGTTTACTCCTTATAATAGGTTAGTTATTTATATTAGGAGTAGTTATAGTTTACTCTTACCTTACCCCCTTTATAAAGACTATCTAGATTTATATCTAGACTCTATCTAGCTTATTCTTAGAGATATAGCTTACTAGTATCTCTTATATCTTTATCTTTTTATTATTATTTTAGTCTTATATTATATCTAATTTAGTTATACTTAGGGTCTATATATTAATATAGCCTTTATTAGTATTAGGGTAGTAGTAGCTCTAGGTAAGCCCTCTTACCCCTTTATTAATTATTATTAGCATTACCTCTACTATTACGCCCCTATCCTAGTCATAATATAATATTAGATTTAGGGGTAAATAGGTATAAGGATTTTATTTTTTAGGTTAAATTATATTTTAGTGGCGGTTCTGCACCAGTATCGTGGTGCGAGCGCAGAGCTAGAAGTTTTTTAGTGGTCGTTCTATCCTTTAAGAAATACTATAGGAATAAATATAAAATAAGGAAGGACTAATTAATTAGCTCTAGATAAATATAGTTTATGTTAATATAGTGCTTAGGCCTAAAGCCCTCCTTAATTATTAATAAGAACTCCCTTATTTATAAGTACGGCTTAGACATAATAGAGCCCCTCTTATAGACAGCGGGTCCTAAGGTAATATTATTAGTCTGAATTATGCTAAAGCTATAGGATTAAAGATTTACCGCGTTAAAAGGGACGCCTAGATAATATCCTTTATAAATAAAAGTATTAAGATATAAGGGGAGGTATAGATAAAGCTATACCTTAGGAACATATAGATCTCTATAAGATTCTATATTACCCTAGATATAGTCTATATTAACCTAATTCTAGGTATATCTTTTATATATATAGCCTAGGTAATACTTAATTATATATAAGGTAATAGAGAACTTCTTATCTAATACTATTTTAATAATATTATTATTATTTTATATACTATAGGATCTATTATCTAGGAAATACTAGATAGTAAGATTAGAAAGAATATTTTAGCCTACTTATTAACTATTATAAAAAGGAATGCTTATATTTTATTTAATTAACTACTAGAAGGCCTAGGGACTTATATCCCTAGCGCCTAAATAATAAAAGAAAGAAAGTTTAATTAAGCAGTATTATCTATAGGGAACTATATCCCTATAGATTAACTAATAGATAATAGGGAAGTTTAAAGAGTAAAAGAAGGCAGAAAAAGAGAGGTTAATAGAAGAAGATAAGAAGTTTTATTTAATTAAGTAAAGGATAGCCTAGGGACTTATATCCCTAGCGCCTAATTAGAAAGAGAAGGAAAGCCTAATTAAGCAATACTACCTATAGGGAACCATGTCCCTATAGATTAACTAACTAATAATAAGGAGGTCTAAAGATAGAAGGGAGATAGAAAAAGAGAGGTTAATAGAAGAAGATAAGAAGTTTTATTTAATTAGGTAAAAGATAGCCTAGGGATTTATATCCCTAGTGCCTAATTAGTAAAAGAAGGGAAGTCTGATTAAGTAATACTACCTATAGAGAACTAAGTCCCTCTAGACTAACTAACTAATAATAAGGAGTTCTAAAGACTAAAGGAAGATAGAAAAGGAGAGATTAATAAAAGAAGGTAAGAAGTTTTATTTAATTAATTAGATACCTACCAGAGGATTAGTATCCCTAATAATAAGATTAAAACTAGTAAGATAAACTAGGATAAGTAGGCCTAAAGGAAGATATATAGACTAAAGGCCTAAGATATAGTTAATAGAAGAGGGTAAGAAGATAAAGGGAAGAAGTATAGCATCTAAAATAGAAAGGATTTATTTAATTATTTAATCTATAGCTAAGACTTATTATTAGAGGCCTTATATAAGGATAATAAAGAAGAAGAAGAGGAAGGTAATATATTATACTCCTTACCTATAGTAGCTAGAGAACTTAAGGCAGCTTTAAAAAGAGACCTATAAGGATATATTAGAGAAGATAATAATTAAATAGTTATACTACTTAGCTTATAGGAAGAAATATAAATCCTAACTCTAGTAATCTAAGAGAAAATAAAGGTATATATAGATTATTTATTAGACCTTAAATACTAGTTAAGAGAAGTATAGAGAAGAAAAGAAGCTAAGGAAGATAAGTAACTATTTAATCTTAAGGTTATAATAATATATAAGTAAAAAGTAGATAAGGTAAAGCTAAGGGATAATATTCCTTCTAATAGGTCTATTCCTAAAGAGGACCTAATATAGAAAGATAAGAAATAAGTAGAAGTAAAAGGATATATTAAAAAGAATAGTAAATATAATAATATCTTAATTAGATAGTTCTCTAAAATAAAAAGGGATATAAGACTTACTCTAGAATATTTAGATTAAATACTATAAAAAGCTTATAAGGTCCTCTTACTAAAGGAAGAGGATATATTTATAGAAATACTATATAACTAAGAAGCTGCCCTTATATAGGATTTATTAGAATATAGAATAGTTAATTAAATAGTTATATTACCTTAGATAATATAAGTTATTAAGTATAATATATAGTAGATAGGAATAGTTCTAATCCTAATTAGCCTTTAAGAAAAGCTTATATCCCTATTAAAGAAGAAAGTAAAGTATAGCTATCTAGAAGAGAGCTATAGGCCTTATAGAAATCCCTTCTTCTTAGTAGCTAAAAAGGATAGAGGGGTTTACTTAATCCTATTAGCTAAGAAATATAATATAGTTATAATATAAGATATATATATTACCTTATATAAAGTAGAAAGATTTAGTAAGGAATTTATAATATATAAGATTCTCTTAATTATAGACTTACTCTTAGGGTATAACTAAATTCCCTTAGATGCTAAGAGTAGGGATTTAATAATAATATTAACCCTAATTAGACTATTATAATTATATATACTACTATAAGGTGCTATAAATTTAATTATATAGTTTATTAGAATTATTAGCTAGGTATTATTTAATCTAATCCCTAAGGTATATATACTATTTATAGATAATATTACTATTAAGGGGCTAGTTACTATATATAGTAGGGAGGAAGTAAGGCTAGGAGTATATAAATATATCCTAGAATATTTAATTAACTTAGATAAAGTACTTTTTAACCTAGAACTTACTAATTATATGGCCTTAGTAATTAAATCAGAGTTCTACTAACCTATAGTAATAATAGTAGGATTTATCTATAGAACTAATAGTAGAAAGCTAGGTAAGGAGAAGATCCTTAAAGTACTAGAATAGATTAAATATAAGAATATAAAGGATATATAATCCTTTATTAGTCTTATTAACTACTTCTACCTATAGATTAAGAATTATGCCTAGGTTATATTACCTCTAACGTGATTGCTATAAAAGGTAGTAATTTAGGTCTAGAGCCCTAACTAGAAAACTGCTATAGAAACCTTAAAATTAGTAGTAATAATAGCACTAATACTTATTATAATCTATCTAGGGCCTAGTTATAGAGAAATTATTCTTACTATTAATATAAGCTTACTTAGATAGGGCTATGCCTTAATATAGATAGTTAATAGAAAGTAATACCCTATCTATTATAAGAGTAGTATATAGACTAATACTAAAGCTAAATATAACGCGATAAAGTAGGAATATTAGGCTATTATCTATGCCCTCTAGAGACTAAGAATTCACTTATATAGAGTATATTTTACCCTAGAAATAGATACCTAAGTCCTAGTATACTAGATAAATAGGGCAGTTAATAACGTTCCTAGAGTACTAGTAACTTACTAGATAAGCTATATTCTACTTTTTAACTTTATAGTAAAGCATATACCTAGTAGATTAAATAGAATTACTAATAGACTCTTAAGAAAAGGGCCTAGACCTTTAGATAAGCTAGATAGAGAAGTAGAAGGAGATATTAAGGACTTTATTAACTTATATTTAAATACCCTAGAAGTTATAAAGGAGATTAAATATAAGCTAGAGAACTAAAGGATTATTAAGTTCTTATAGATACTAAGGAAACTAGAGGATCTAGATAAGAAGAAATACTACTAGCTTTACCTTACTACTTATAAATACTTTATTAATAAGGGATATCTCTAGAAGTAGCTATATAGAATTAGGAAAGGCCTAGCCCTTATTATAGATAGTAGAGGCATTAGAAAAGCTTTAATAACTAAGATATATAAGTAAATAGGCTATAAAGGTAATAAAGTCATATATTAATAGATAGCTTAGAAGTACTAGTAGAAATCCCTTTAGAATAATATTAAGGAAGCTATTATATATTATAATATCTACTAGAAATAGGCCCTATAGAGACTAAGAGAGCTTTTAATCCTATCTATACCTAGTAATCTAATAAGCAAGATATATATTAATACTTAGCATATTTTATCTAATTATAGGTATAAATACCTCCTAGAAGCCTGATATAATCTTACTAGATAGGTAGAAGTAGAACTAATTAAGAAGGTAAATATTAATATAGTTAAGTAATTTATATTAAACCTTATAAGTAGGTTTAGATGTTTCCTATATATTATCTATAATAAAGGGCTAGAGATAAGAGGAGACCTAGAGGAAGCTCTAAAGGATATTAGAATTAAAGGAGTATGCCTTTCTACTTATAATCTAAAGGTAAATATAATAGTAGAAGTAGGATACTAGTCCTTAGCCTCTATATTAGTAAAGATAAGCAGATTAAATAGAATATAGTATTAATACCTTCCTAAAGCCCTTCTTATAGATTAAATAGCTATTTAAGCCTCCTATAGTAAGTTAGCCTTCTATCTTACCTATAGATAGGAACCTATCCTACTATTAGAAGTTAAGTTCCTAATATAGAGACTACTTAACTAGAATAATATTATTATATCTAAGGACCTTTTTAAAGCTAGGCTATAAATCTTAGAAAGATATAACCAGGATATTATAAAGACTAAGGAAAAAGTATATGCCTTTTATAAAAAGCTAGCTAAAAGAATAGATAATATTTAGAAAGGGTCCCTTAGGAAGGATTAATTAAACCTAGGAGACCTTATCCTAGTATATAATATCTAAAGAAGTATTAATATATTAACCTCTAAAAAACTTATAATAAGATAGAATAGACCTTTTAGGATCGCTTCCTAGGCCGCCTATATAGGAGTATATAGACTAAAGATAATTAATAGGATCCTACTCTTAAAAACTATCTAAGGGGATTACCTTAAGAAATTTACCCTAGATAAAGAAGGATAGTAGATATCCTCTATAGATAAGTAGCTACTTTACCTACTATAGATAGGACCTTAATATATACTAAATATAATAGATAACCTTTTACCTACTTAGTCTTATTATAATATATTAGATTAAATAGTTAATAATAATCTAGACCTACTAGATAAAATCCTAGCTTATATATATTAGTATTTAAGATAATATATAGAAATATAGCTCTTAGAGCTCTCTAATATATTCTAGATATAATATAAGGATTTTTTAAAATAAGTAAATATTTAATCTTTAGGTTAGGCTTAGTTTAGTTTAGCTAAACCTGCCTTAACTAGCTAGGTTTACCTAAGAAGGATTATACCCTTACTAAATAAAAGGGCTAATTATACTAAATAGCTTAGATATAATAATTAATAATATAATAAGGGATAATAATCTTAAATAGACCTGCCCCTCTTAACTAAAGCTAGCTATTAGTAAAAGATACTATAAAGTTCTTAAGTATAATAATAATTTAACTCTTAAAAAGTATAAGGTCTTAATAACCTACTAAGACTATAAAGGCTATAAGAGTAGTTAAGAAGGATAGCCCTATCTCTAGATAGATATATATAAACTTACTTACTTTTAGAGGAAAGGAGTAGGTAAAAGGGACTAAGATTAAATAGAATAAGGAGAAATAAGACCTATATTATATATATTATAATAAGGATATATAATAAGAAGTAAAGAACTAGGGAGGCAAAATCTCTATAGAAGCATAGTACTAAGATAAGTAGAGTTAGCCTAGGGAGAAGTACCTAGAAAAAGTAAAAGGATCTAAAGAAGAATAAGAAGTAGAGCTAGATTAAATAGAAGAAGAGGGAAGATAATAACTAGGAAGGTTAATAGAGGCTAGAGATAGTATAAAAGAGGATAATATAACTATAACTAAGTAGGGTGCCTTATCTAAGGAGATAATAGGGAAGAGGATAATGTGACTATAACTAAGCAGGGTACCTTATCTAAGGAGATAGTATAGAAGAGGATAATATGACTATAACTAAGTAGGGTGCCTTATCTAAGGAGATAGTATAGAAGAGGATAATATAACTATAACTAAGTAAGGTGCCATCCTAAGGGAGCTAGTATAGTAAGAATAAAAGGAGAAGAGATATAATAGTAAGGATAGGCTTACTAAGAGTATATTTATATAATATAGGAAACTATAATAGCTAGAGTATTCTAGTTAGAATAGGTTAAATATAGAGATAAGAATTAAATATAACTCTTAATATAAAGACTATAAGCTTATTCTCTTTTACCTTAAAAAGTAAAGATACTAAGCTTCTTACTATAAGCTAGGCTAAGTATAAGAGGATTAAGAGAGAGAAGAGAAAAGCATATAAGGAGGCATTTAAGGAGAGGAGAAATAGTAATATTAATCTTAGGAGATAGATTAAATAAAATAAAGATAGCTAGGAAAGGATTAATAAGAGGGGGAGAAATAATAGTAAGACTAGTAACTATAGTAAATTAATAAGAAAATAGGATAAAGATAAGACTAATTAATTAAATATAAAACCTAAAAAGTAGCTATTAAAGCTATAGACTAGGAAAGATACTATCTTTAAGTTTAAGAGAGTATAATATAGGTAGCTATAATAGTAGTAGCCTTTATAATAGGATTCCTATAAGAATAAGGGATATTCTTTATAATATAAGGAGCTAAACTAGTATAAAGGTAAGGGAGCCCTACTAGAAGCTATATAGGCGCCCTAGGATCCTAATCCTTACTAAGAAAAGGAGATACTAATAAATAACTATTCTATTACTAAAGGTAATACCCTTAAGTAAAGCACTATTAATAAGTAGTAGCCTTACTACTATACTAGTAATAGTTACTATAAGAGCCTTCTCCTATACCTACTATAAAGATATAGTTATAAAAAGGGAAAAGGATATATTTAGATACTATAATAACTATCTTAGTATAGGTATAAATATAGCTATTATATAAGACTAGATTTAACCTCCTATATATTAATATAAGAAGAGCTTAAGTATGTTTAGAGCGATTTAGCTATATAAAAAACTATCTATTAAGATAGGAGTATTTAGCTAGAATAAGGACCTAATTTAGGATATAATTATAGATAGCCTCCTAGATAGTTAGAAACTAAGCATAGAACTAATTAATAAAGCTTTAGAAAAGAGCCTTAGGTAGCATATTAATAAGACCCTACTTTTTAGGAGGGATACTAGTTAAAGGCTTAAGTTATAATATAACCTTAGTATATATTAGAATATAGGCCATACTAAAGTTAATCTTACTAAGAACCTAGATATAGAAGGTATTCTTTATCTATAGAGGAATAGTTAGTATAGATAATAAGCTATAAGTAAGATTAGAAAGATAAGCCTATAAGATGCTTAATAGCTACTACCTTTTTAAACTTAGTAATATAGTTTAACTAATTTAGCTATATAGTCTAGAAGAGCTTATCCTTAGGTACCTTAGCTTATACTAAGGATAAGATATTAAGGAGCTTTAAATAAGAGAAGGAAGAAAATAGCTTTATTATAAGAAGATTAAATAAATAGTATAAGAAGAAGAAGATAAGAAGAAGAGGAAGAAAGGAGAAGAGGAGAAGAAGAGAAGGTAGTAAGGAGATAAGTAGGTAGCCTAGCAGTATAGGATAATTATATATAGTATACCCTAATAGAAAAGCTACTAAGGCTTAGAAATAATAGATAATAACTATCTATAGCTAGCATTATAGCCTACTAATAAAGGGATTTAATAAGGTAAGAGATAATAAGAAGGCTCTATATTAAGATTAAATAGAGCAGGTATACCTCTTTCTTCTATATATATATTACTACTTTTTATATACTAGTAACCTTAAGTAATGTTTTATAGCCCTCTTATATTACTCTTTTATTTAATTAACTAGTATTAAAGAGATCCTTATTAAGGAAATATTATCTCTATTAAAGCTTTAGAAGAACCGCTAAGTTAGAAGCTAAATTCGTTACCTATAGGAAGAAATCCCCTAGCCTTATAATAAAGCTAACCTTTAGTATTATTAGAGAAGCCTATTATCTATAATAGTACTAGAAAGCTTACCTAGTAACTAAAGGTAAGAGGCTAAGGATGCTTATATCTTTAAAAATACTATAACTAACTTATATCTTATTATATATAATATCTAGATATATAGGAAAGTAGGGAAGTTCTATTAACCCTCTAAAGAATATAAAGTTAATTAAGACTTAAAAACCCTCTATTATTATTAGCCTCTTATATTTTAACTAAGATAGGTATAGCTAAATCTATTATAATACTTTAATAATAATGCCCTATATCCTAAGAGGTATAGCGCTATTAAAGGAATATTTATAAGTAATAAAAGGGTTAAATAGAGTAAGTATATTAAGGATATCTATAGATTTCTTAAAATAAGCACTAAAGTAGAAGGTAATACTTAGCTAGACTAATTTTAAATAATAGCTATGCTATAAATTATTAGAAAAGGGCTAGAAGATATAGTTATATTCTTACCTTAAATAATCTAAGTAGTTAAAGGACTATTTAATTAAAAGTAGGCTATTATAAGTCTTAGAGAAAATATTATAAAAGTTAATACCCTAGTAATTAATAATATCTACTATAAGAATAGTTTAGATCCTTCTAATATATATACTTAGATATAAAACTACTAGTTTATAGCTAGTATAGTTTACTTTACTAACTACTAGACTATATTTTTATTTAATTAAAGAGATAAGATCTTATATTTCTTTAACTTATAGAAAAATATACGCCTAAATTAACTAGATACCTTTATTATAGGGTAGAAGTAGATACTAATGCTTCTTAGGTACCCTTATAATTTTAGAGTTATTATAGTTCCTAGTATATAATAATAAGGGAGATATAAATATAGCTATACTTATCTAAGCTACCTATAAAATACTTTCTAAGGCCTTATTAGGGTAGAGATTAGTATAATAATTAAGAAAGATACTATTCTAAAGAGCCCTTATAGGCTTAAAGTAAATATCTCTAATAAATAGGGTTTTACTATAAATATAGATAGAGTTAATCTTCTAGTTTAAGACTAGCTTATTAAGAACTAGGCTTTAGGTATTAATTCCTATAAGTAAAAGCTTATTTAGACTATAAGGCTATTCTAAGTAATAGCTCTTAATAAGCTAGGAATCCTTATAAAGCTAAAGACTTTATAAGTCTATATTAATATAAATCTAACCTTAGACTAGATTAAAGAATAGAACTAGTAGAATATTACTCTTAAAAAATCCCTTATATATCTTAGAGGGGTTACCCCTATTAATATTAATAGAGTTAGGAGGACTTACCCTTTTAACCGCCTTATTAGCTATAATATTATAAATACTTACTAACCTATTAACCTATAGTATTATAATAAGGTGATTTATTATAAAATATTCCCTCTACTATAGGTAACCTCTAAATTAGTAGAAAAGAAGATTATAGAGAAAAGGGTGTATATTTTAGAAATTCTAAAAGAGGTACTACTAATAGGGCATCTAGATTAAATAATTAGGATTAATAACTTACTAATACTGCCTAGGACTGCCCCTATTAAAGTAAAAATGCCTAAAGTAGTAAAACTAATAGAGGGAATTATTACCTAGATATGCTAACTATCTATTATAAGTATATAAGGTAGTTAAGCCCTTATTAAGGGAGAAAGAAAGTCTATATTATTAATACTACTAGGAAAGTTACCCTCTCTATTACCTTCTATCTAAGTAATATTAGCCCTTACTAGGCAGGAAATATATAACCCTAGTAGTTTAGAATATAAAGTATCTAAGGGATAGGATTCTAATTAAATAAGTAATATTATATATAGCACTACTCTATTAACCCTAGGGTTAGTAAGGCATAGAACCCCTTAAGCTATGCCTAGGGAATTACTATTTAACCTAATAAATATAGACATACCTCCCCTAGAAGACCTAGAGAATAATAATAAGCCTATAGACTATAAAGTTCTAGCTTTTACTAATACTATATAGCTAAGATATAAAAGGATTAAGGGTATTAAACCTAGGAGATATTTATAAGGGAAGGCTATTATTAACTTTAATAGGTATAAAAGAAGAATATATAAAATAATATTAGAAGTAATAGGAAGGGTTTCTAATACTATTAGTAACCTTATATAGGTTTATTTATACCTTATAAAGATATCTTTAGTAGGAATATATATATTAGTTATTCCTAGAGGACTAATATCTTTATCTATATAAATAAGAATAAAGGAAGCCTATTTAAAAGAGCTAGACCTAAGCTAGGAAGAGAACTAATCCTAGGATAAAAGGATAATAAAGTAGGAAGAAAGAGCTAGGAAAGGAATAGGGATATACTAGGCTTCTTAGAGATTAATAAGAGAATTAGCTAGGCTAGGAGTTATTAAGAAGGAGTATTAAAGAAAGTAGGAAGGGAGGATAGATTAAGTAAAATAAGAGACTAGCTTTACTTTTAAAGGAAAGGTTAGGGTTTAAGAGGGAATTAGATATAATATATATAGTCTTAGTAGTAGGATTAGCTTATAAAGAAGATATCTTCTTAGGTATACCTAGGGAGGATTTATATAAGGGAGACTATGTATACTAGGTAGTAATAGGTATAAGAGATAGTAGAAGGGGATTAGACCTACTAATAATATATAAGGATAGGTATAAAAGGTAGTTAGCATGCTTTCTTCTTATCTAGGAATATAGAATATAGAAGATTTATAGGAGCCCTTTTTATAGCTAGTTAACACGCTACTAAGGAGATAATAAAAGGAGTTCTTACCTATATTTTATATTTATTTATTTAATCCTTACTTATAGCCTTAATATTATATTTACTTTTAAGATAATACCCTAACCTAGAGTTATAGTTAGACTATAGGGTTACTATAGGATAGTTATAGAGGAAGGAAAGAAACCATAACCTAGCGCCCTATAAGGAAGATTATAGTAAAAGAGAAGGACTAACTATTTAATCTATTTTAGTAGAGTATAGTTTTATAAAGTTAGTTACTTAAGAACCTAAGATAGATTTAGAAATAAGCAATATAATAGGAAAGTTAAGCAAGGAATAATAGTAAAAGGTCGCTCTTACCTATATAACTACGGCTATATTAAGGATAATTATCCCTACTAGAGGCTCCTGTTTATCTAATCCTACTTAGACATACACGATATATAACGGATTATTATAAGAGACTGCGAAACCACAGATCCTGTCGTTTGGGGGCATATAGTTGGTTAGTGTGTGTGTTTAGGCCTAATAAAATAGAAATTAAAGGCTTAAATATATAGGGAGGACTATAGTACTCTTACTATTATTAGGCTAGAGGGCAGTAGAACCTCTTCTAGGTAGGCTTATTAGTAGTATTATAGCCTAGTATGCCTTATAGCCTTCTTTTTAGGTTTAGTAAGAGTTATTAGCCTGCTATTAACTATTCTAGGTTATACTAGGTATTTTAGGTATACTACTATATATAGCCCTAGGTAATTTAGGTATTAGGTTACCTTATTATACTTATCTAGGCTATAGCTAGTATACTTATAGTTATTATATTATTATTTTTAGTTATATTATTACTTAGAGTAATAGTTAAGGGAGGTATTATATTAGTATAGTATAGTAGTCTTAGTTACTAACCTAGCTATTATAGAGGTACTAAAGAGGTACTATTTATATTAGATTAGGTTATTAAAGCTTATTATATAGATTATCTTATAGTTAGTATCCTTTAAGTACTAGAACTAGTAGATATTAATAGGGATAGCCCTTACCTATATAATTACTTTATTCCTTATTAGTATATCTATACTAGTTAAGCTATTACTATACTAGTTATAGCTTCTAGTAATTCTAGTAACTATATAGGTATATTATTTCTTCTATATCTTAACTCTTTATATATTAAACTTACTATAGAGTAATTACTAGTACTATAGGATTATATTTCTTATTTCTAGGTCCTTAGCCCTAACTACCTATCTAGTTTTAATAAGTATTATAATAGGGATCTTATTAAGTCTAAGGTTTAGCCTAGTTATAATATACTTATATATTATAAAACTAGTCTTATACTATGCTAGTAATACCTTATCTAGTTAGATTATTACCTATAGGTCTTTAGTAGGCTTAATAGTTATAGTTATTATAATAGTATTACCCTACTATACTATAAGCTTTATTTATTATTATTAGCTGCTTTAGGTTAGGGGTTTAGAGGCAGGTTTATATAGTCTCTCTATATATTAGGGTATTACTAGTTATATTATACTACTATTATAGGGGGGGACTTACCTATATAGGAAGCTTATCTATTAGTTAAGTAAGCTCTAACTAATATCCCTAGTAAAGGCTCTAGTAATACTAGAGATAAACTAGGTAGCTATACTATTAAATACTTTACTAAGTATATATATTATAATAAGCTTAGTATCTTACTTAGTATTATAATTATTAATTAGCCTATTAGTCTCTTAGAGTATTATTAGTAGCTTCTATATTATTACCTTAAAGAGCGCTATTAGGTCTAAGGCGCTGCCTTCTAGGGCGCTAGTTATTAATACTATTATTTAACTTAAGGGGAAAGTAGTTAAGTTAGTCATAATTAGGGGCAGTATAGGTAATACGCCTATATTAGCGCGTAGTATAGTGCGCGCTATATCTTAATATAGTTATATAGTAATCCTCTTTATAGCAGTAGAGGAGGAGGGTTTTAGAGTAGTAAAGGGGTTAAATTTACCCTCTATCATAGCTATTATAGCGTGACTTAGTGTTTTAGTGTGCTATTATGGTTTAGGTGGTGTTACCTGCAATTCCTTAACACTTCCAGTCCCGAGGTGGTGATGTAGGAGGAAGGATTGACCTCTACCTATTATATCGATAGGAAAACCCTCTAGGGTAGAAAAACCTATTACCTATACTACGATACGGCTACAGCGCGCTTCTAGGGCGGCTACTAGTCAGCCTATATAGTAGTTACTTATAGTCATATAATAAGTAATATCCCTTCTAAAGAAGAAGATAGGAGTAGTCCTAGGTTATCCCTACCGCGGTGCCGTGGCGGGGGCGCGCCAGGATTCCCTTAAATACATGCCTATATTAAGGCAGGGCAGCAGACTCTAATTTCTAGTCCTATCTTATAGCCGCGTTAGTCTATCCTAGGAGGCTGACTGCCCTCCTAAGGCCGTTCTCGCGTTAGTAGCGGGGTAGGCACTAGGTAGCCACGCTCTACACGCTATAATAAGGCTCTCCTTAGATCTTATTTACTTTAGTCCTTATAATTAAACCTAATAATAGTCGCCCTAGCCCCCTTTAAATTAATAAAAATCATCTTTACTAGTAGCAGCTTTAGCCTCTCTTTTCCTTTCCTTATCACCTTGCTCTCTCTATATATATAACCCTCCGCGGCGGCTCTATCCAGCTCGCGCCACGCCGGCGGCCCTTTCCTTTGGCTGGTTACGCCAGTAGCCCTGCCGTGTCGTTTCCGGGGCGTTTCCTAGGCGTTCATAGCTAACCCGTGTGTCGTACAGCGCAAATCATCAATCACAGCCGCCCTCCATCTAATGTACGTACGTAATAATATAGTATTAAAATTAATTCTTCTTTACTACTATTATCTATATAAGACGTAAGGTTCCGCATTCTTAATAGCAAAGTAAAGACAAATTGGGCGCGGAATAGTTCAAGAGGTTCGTTTCTGTATTTAGTGAAGTCCATCCTTATATGCTGCTTAGCGTAGGATATGTAAAACAATTATTCCTAGGCTTATGGAAACCATTTATCTATTTCGTTATTAATTACAAACTCCCTTATTTCTTCTAGAAGGCTAATATCGTTTTTTGTAAATTTAGAAATTACTAGTTATAAAATGGCAGCGATGCTAGCTTATAAAAGGACGGATGTACCGACAAGTTAGGCTGAAGTTGAAGAGATCCTTCTAATGCTTAACTCTGTATTAAATATCCCAAGGTTCTAGGAAGCTCATAAAGGGTTACGTTCCCGGGGTACAGTAAGAACATATTGATACACAAAACAAACTGATAATCTCAGGTGGAAGAGCAAGCAAAGTAGGTGTAGACATTGTTAGAACTTGACGAGCAGAAAGGCAAATGGTGGGTGAGGCAAATGCCGAGGCAGACGGCTGGTGCTTTCGTGGGCCACTGTGCAATTCGGATTCGGAACTTCTCCTCCTGGTGTTAGTATGTTTTTTTTTCTCTTCTTGTAGAGCCGAAACTCTGTCTTAATGCTTAATATCACACCAGGCATTCACATACGACCATAGCCGCTAGAAAATTCAGGATCCCGTCCGATCTCCTACGACAACCTAGCGAGCGCCGGATTAGTAGTTGGGTCGGTGACGACCAGCGAATACCTGGTGTTGTATGTTTTTTTTTTATATCTTCTATCTCCTATAGAGCAGACACTCTCTCTTAAGGCCCAATATCACACTAAGAGGACAGCAAACCTAGTGTCGGTGTGGGAAGATTACGGTCTGTCTCCGTATCGCACGCTAATCGGTCGTAACGAACGTAGGCGCTGGGACCGGCCATGCACCTGGAAATTGGCCTGTTGGTATAGTACGGACACTCCCTACCACTTAACCCCTGAATTCTTCTAGTTTGGCACTGGCTTTTCTGGCCAATTGTAAGCATCCTCTACTCTGGCGGGCCGCGGAATATGCAACCATTGAGACTAGTGTCTTAGACATACCATATCCCCTATGTTTCTAAAGCTCCTAGTCTATGAAGCACAAAGTGCTGGGGGCTGCATTCATGTCGTCAGCTAGCTGCAGGCTTCTGTACATATGCAAGCCCCGGCATAACGGCCCAATATACTCCTGTGTGTAACTGGTGAGATCCTATTTTTGCGACCTGACCTTGACCTGGTTTGGCTTGTTTTTGCCCTTCTCTAGCCCTCACAGGGCTGCGCTCTTTAACTGACAGTGGGAATGGTACGCGGTCGTCACGTCACCTCCCTCTGCCTGGGTGACTTAACCCTGGTTTCCTTGTCAACGGAGGTGAACAGCATAACACCTTTCCATTCCATCCACTTATCTGATGCTTTTGGGCTTCTCTTTATAACATGGAATCTAAATTGCTCCCAATAGGCTTAGTCTATAATATATAGATAAAATACTGCTACCATAGTATACTATAACTAAAACTACTATATCGTATAGTAGTAGTCGAAAATAAATCCTCTGCTAACCACCTCTCCGATTTCGTCTACAAGTACCTCGCCGTCTAGCGCTCCCACGTCTGTCAGTCTCGTACTAATACCGTCGGTCAATACGTTCAATTTAAATAGCTGCCATGTAGATTTATCAGATCAGAGAATCCTGCGAAATAGTATAAAACTAGACAACTCCGCTATGACAGCAGAGAAGTGCATCCAGCTAGCAGAAGGCTGCAAATACGCTGGTATAGAAATCGGCAGGTAAAGTACTTGGCTTCTTGTGTAAGTTGAATTCTAAACTAATGCTGTGTTTTCATACTTTAGTCAACCTTTTTAGGGAAATAAGCTATATAACCCTCAAATAGTAGACCAAAGCCAATGTAACGTAGCCTCTGCGGGAAATAGCTCTAAATTTGTGGAGGAACTAGTCGAATTTTGGTTTACCAGAACCCGACCTACGTTGACCCAACAAAAGATGAACTTATTGCTCCACTGAAAGAGTAGCAAGATAATGTACATTTTCATTAACAGGCATCACAGCAAACGTGAATAGCGAAATAGTGATGAAATTTACGCAGGTATAGACGCAGGTCGTGTATGTATGTCTTGATAAAAGGATGCCGGCTAACCTAAGGGAAGTAACAACTAAATGTTTCGATTCAAGACAACACCAACACAACTACTTCGCATGGTAGATAAAAGTATGTTTAAACCCAACCCTTGACCATTAAACGCAGAAGAAAGAAACTCGGGACAGAGCAGACTATGTTTGTTAACGAATTTTCGATTCTACAAGTAGCTCCACAAGCTGCCTCAGCTCGCAGAAGCGTCATGTCTCTAACTTTAAACCTACCATAATTCGCTCGGCTACTCATATTGCCGCAAGGGCGCTAGGTTCCTCACTTAGATCCAGACAGAACGTACCTCAAGACGGGATGCTAACATAATGAATAGCTTATTACTTTCGGCGCTCCTGAAATTGTCGTCGGAGGGCTTATAGTTTTAGAGGCTACTAGTATTTGTGAGTACGACCCAGAAGAATGTCACATGATCAGGCAAAGCGGCGCTTGCCTGAGTTTTGCGTGAAATGCGGAACGAAGGCGCGAAGATGCAGTTCCGCAGGCTGCAGCTGCCCGCTTTGCCTATTTAAAATGAATCCAATAGTGAGGCCAACAACTTTTAGAATACTCATCGGCGATTGGTCAGAAATCGAATACTTATCGGCGATTAGACGAGGAGGAATTTGAGGTACGTACCGAGTTAGTGATGCTTTTAGCAGGCGCGTTGTGATGTTGCGGAAGGTAGGCAGCGCCGCAGGCAGGAGCCCGCTGCAAGCGGCCCCCGGCAGGGCTCCCAGAGGGCCCCCGGAGGGAAAAAAACACACAATGCCACTTCATGATCTATGAAAAATAAATCTTCAAATCGAGCCTTTTTAATCGAGCCCTTCAAATCAAGCCTCTCAAATCGAGCCCTTCAAATCGAGCCCTTTAAACGAGCAAATCGAGCCCTTTCAAATCGAGCCCTTTAATCAAGCCCTTTAATTCAAGCCCTTTAAACGAGCAAATCGAGCCTTTTCAATCAAGCCCTTCCATCAAGCCTAGGCAGAGATTCAAATCAAGCCTCTCAAATCGAGCCCTTTAATTCAAGCCCTTCAAACGAGCAAATCGAGCCCTTCAAATCGAGCCCTTTAATCGAGCCCTTCAATTCAAGCCCTTCAAACGAGCAAATCGAGCCTTTTCAATCAAGCCCTTCCATCAAGCCTAGGCAGAGATTCAAATCAAGCCTCTCAAATCGAGCCCTTTAATTCAAGCCCTTCAAACGAGCAAATCGAGCCCTTCAAATCGAGCCCTTCAAATCGAGCCCTTTAATCGAGCCCTTCAATTCAAGCCCTTCAAACGAGCAAATCGAGCCTTTCAAATCGAGCCCGCTGCAAGCGGCCCCCGGCAGGGCTCCCAGAGGGCCCCCGGAGGGAAAAAACACCAGACATAATACTACTTTATATTTAGTAAAAATCTAAAATAGCCCGGCTACCGCCGCTTTGCCTGCGCCTAGGATACCGACGAAGTCGGCAGCATCCCAGGCTATTTTATAATCTAACATACGTGGGGTTGACTTGCATAGTCAATAAGTTAGATTTATTTTCCACTTTGT
Source organism: Keithomyces neogunnii (assembly GCA_020975405.1). Taxonomy (NCBI): domain Eukaryota; kingdom Fungi; phylum Ascomycota; class Sordariomycetes; order Hypocreales; family Clavicipitaceae; genus Keithomyces; species Keithomyces neogunnii. Next base: position 3,049,620 of record JAIOWQ010000002.1, on the reverse strand, counting down.
AAACAGCGGCGGTGGTGGTTTGAGTAGCACCCTATCCGGTTCTCCGACTATCGCGCCAACCAACTAGTACTGCTAGCACGAGTGCTGTGACTACCAGCGCCGCTCCTTTGTCAACTAGTAATCAGAGAGAGCGTGTTATCTTATTTACCCAGGACATGACGCCCGCTTATTTCTATGTGGTCGCGGCTACCCTTGTGCTCAGTGGAAGCTCTCTTACTGATTTTATGTTCACTGGGTTGCATTGATAGTGGACTTGGTCCTTGATTGAGCTATCTAGAGGGGAATTTGACTGCTAGTTATAGAAGGTCTTGATCGATATCACGTTGTTAATAACTGCTTTTATGAGGGGTTAGGTTGTAATAATGCTGCCCAACATCCGCTGGGCGACCTGACGTGCCCGTAAACAACTAATATAATCAAGGACATCCAAGAGAATAACATGGCTATATAGGCGATCTATTAGTAGGACTATTAAGTAGCTTTAAGCAGTGAGAAATTAAAAACTCCAAGAGCAAGACATTTTAGGATATATTTTCAGAGTCAAGTAGTATGGGTAGCTGTTTTCAGTACGACTGCAGAGGATGGTGTTGGAAGCGAATTGCCAAATAGCCACTGGTCTCCTGATACAAGCTGTGGGCACTGCCGAAAACCGTTTTAGCCGCCGGCCTGTCCATGCCGCCACATCTCCTCACATCCCTCTAGCGACTCCGGTAGCGGGGATGACCCCTGAGATTCGGGCGATAACGACAGGCACGACTTTTTACGCGGTGGGCACATGGACACCGAGGATTGCATATTGCACGACGATTCAGGTAATTCGGACTACTTTGGCGATTCTGGCGCCGAATCCTATTCTCTGTCGGCTCCGACCAGACCTTTGTGATGAGGAAGAACTGGTGATATGGGATGGCTAAGCAGGCACCAGCCGGCTGTGGGGCATGGGAATGCAGATGCTAGCCCAAAATCGGTTGGTAGTGGGGCTGTCGCACACGGTCGCACACTGAGTACAAAACTGAAGCGCACCGAGCAATCCTCCTTCTCTGTCTGTGCTTGACTTGCCTCCCTCATCTACACACGATCTCGACGAGCGACGACAATCACCACAGCTCCGCGCCTTCATCGCCTGCATCGCCTGCATCGACTGCATCGCTTTCTGACCGCTTTCGCACCACGCGCTGCACGCCCGCTGCACGCCCGCTGCACTGACCGATATCGCATCCCCGAGCTTTGAGTCAAATACAATCCTAGCCCAGTCCAGCCCTGCTGCAGGCACCACGACTAACGCACGCACGCCCACCTCTTCGTCTGCTGCTGGCGCGCTGATAGCCTGTCTGCCTGTACCTGCACAACACATATTCTCTCCTCCCATGCACGCGCTCGGCCGGAAATAACTGTCGACGGCTCCCATCACCCAAGAGTGTCAAGGGAAACTGCCCTGTGCTTGTTCGGAGGCTTGGACATAATAGCGCCTGGCCGCCATCGCAACACCCGCTTGCACGGGAACGGTGCTGACTGCGCTGAGCACCCCGCCCAGTCGGTCCAGTTGGCTGATGTGATCAGTGCCCCGCCCAGCCATTACCCCTCCAGGTCGCTGCTCTGTCGCCATCGCCAGCTCGGCCCACACTAGCGCTAGCCTTGCACGTGCTTCTGCTTGGCTGCATTTGCACCATCATCACTGATCAGCGATCACTCGCAGCTCGCTACCAACCTCAGCAACCGTCTATTCATCTTCGATTCGTCGACGACCGGTGCCCGCAATGGCTTCCGACTTTCCTTACGTGAAGAAGATGACCCCCGAGGGCTATGTTTTTCCGTCTCAAAGGCTGCGCCGAACGTGCGACCCCGATAAAACTCCCTTGGTTCTAGTTGCTTGTGGTTCATGTGAGTATTCACACATCGTGAAACAACTAGCCGTGGCGGACACGGCAACAATAATGCCCTTATTTGAGTATGAGTCTTTTTGCTAATACTTCTTATTAGTCTCTCCCATCACATTTCTCCATCTGCGCATGTTTCCTATGGCGCGCGACCATGCTCGCGGTGAAGGTGTGTCCCACACAGGACTTGTTGGAAACCTCTGGAAATCCTCGCCCGAGTATGTAACTGACCAAGATGGCAACGTCAACAGGATTTGATGTCATTGGGGGATATCTCTCACCAGTGTCAGACGCCTATAAGAAGAAGGGTCTTGCCCCCGCGCACCACCGCATCCAGATGTGCGAGCTTGCCGCCGAGAACACGTCCAAGTGGTTAATGGTAGACCCGTGGGAGGCTGAAAGCTCAATATATATCCCTACCGCCCGGGTGCTAGACCATTTTGACTACGAGATTAACCACGTCATGGGAGGCATCGAATGTACCGATGGCACTCGCAAACCGGCCAAGATAGTCTTGCTCGCCGGGGCGGACCTAATCCAGAGTTTCGGATCCCCCATCTGGTAGTCATGCTCTCAACCGGAGAATCTGGCGTTGCTGTTTTAGCTGACGATTCCATAGGGATTCAAAAGACATAGACCACATCTTGGGCAATTTCGGAGCCTTTGTCCTCGAACGGACCGGAACTGAGCTCGACTCGGCGCTGGCAGCATTGAAGCAATGGGAGAAGAACATACATGTTATTCGACAGGTCCGTTTTCCTCGCTGCGTTGCGTCACTTGTATCAATTTGCCATGGCTAACACTTGATTGCAGGTTGTATCAAACGACATTAGCTCCACCAAAGTTCGATTACTTTTACGTCGGTCAATGTCCATTGACTACTTGTTAGTTGCCAACGCAGAAGCCTGACCAGAATCTGTACTGATTGTTCCCAGAATTCCCGACGACGTCATCAATTACATTTACGAGTTTAATTTATACCGCGAGTTGGACCTCGCCGAACCCAGCAAAGGGAAGGAACCGGTCACCGCGGGAACTTCTACTAGCTAACGGAAGATGTTATCAGAGGCTTTACACATGTGTTTGAGGCGTTTTGGGAGCATTAATCAGCGAGATATCAGTTTCTCGGGACAGGGCGAGAATGTTTGTTTTGCGTCATCTTTTCTTATTTGGTCTCTTTTTAGATCTATGCAGACACAGCGAAGCAGTGGCTGGGTGATTGGGAGAGGCGGGTATACGCGGTGGCGTAGTTCAAGCGCATCAACAAGGGTTTAACCAGAGAAACACGAAAAGAAGAATGTTGCCCAGGATTCAAGAGGTAAATATGCAGTCATGTGCGGGCGTGTGTCATGAAGGAAGTCGAATTGGTTCAAGGCTTGAAGATGGCAGGTATTTTGGGACTAATGACATGATGAAGCCTACGCTGTGCAGACGACCATTGTTGCGATCGATGTGTGTTGTAAACACTCGCGATGGAGAATGGTGCAAATGCGTTCAGAGAGTGATTATACTGCCAGGCGCGATTCACAAGGCTTGCCTCTATATCTCGCGGAAGCAAATCAGGCCGCAACCTGTCCTACATGAGTTTTGATGAGGCTGGCTGAGGAGCGTGTGCCCATGGAAGGAAAGCGCTGATATACCTAGTTATAGGGATTATAGTGGCGGGGACGCACCGCCACGCACACTGCCACGGATCTAGGATTCCTTGCCACTGCATCTACGGCCCCTTGTATAACGTACAAGACATCTGCTTGGCATTTACTGCTTGGATATAGTAGTCATAGTAGCCGAGGACAGAGGTATAAATAACGAAGCCAGCATCGAGGGCGCAGGCAGAGTCGCCATCAGGAGCTGCGTGGCAGCTGGTCACGCCGACAGCCTGTTCTCGGTACAGATCTGCCAGGACACTTCTGGGTCGTAATCGGGTAAAACCTTGGAGCACTCATTCTCGTAGCCGGCAAATACTGGTGCATACCGAAGCGAATCGGATGCGCTGTCGATGCAAGAGTCCATGCTTGCTTCCCTCCAACCCACGACTGCTAGATTGGCCCCTTGTTGGACTCTGCGAGTGTATATTGGAATGGTCTGAACGTTGTAGTCGGTGCCAAAGTCGGTGAACTCGCCGAGCTTGACAAATTTGGCCATGTCGGCAGCTTCAAGAATGGCCACGTCGTTGGTCATGGCGACGCGATCAAAGTCGGGGTGAACGTGCACGCTGCTCACCCCCAATCTTGATCTGACTGCTCTGATTGACGTGACCGATGCCTAGCGTGAGCTGCGATGGCTCATATATCTCGCCCGTGTCGTCATCCACAAGACAATGCGCGGCAGTGATGACGTGTTTTTCGTCGGCAATGGTACCAGCAGACTCGGCATTGCCTTGCGGTATCTCTATATGAATGGATACAGCGCCGCCACCGACTATCCGTTTTTTTGGCAGCGTCGCAGTATTAGGTTGTGCGAGCACCGAACAGGTGTAGCCTATTGCCGCCGTGGCAAGTATAGGCGAAAAGAGCATTGTCGCGTTTCTGAATTATGATTGAGAGCCGCAAGTTGTGCTTGCCTCTGTTTATGTTGAGCTCCTGACTGGGTTTATATGTTCTTAAATAGGGTATTGCGCTCTGGCATAGTTATAACGAATTTTGAGATTGCGAGCGGCGTTTACGCAGCTGTCTTGGAGTTATTTGCTTTTTCTGTCTCACTCTGCACCCTGCTAAACGTGACTTGTTCCGTTTTAAGAGCTTCTGTCTTGGACAAAACTCTGTGGCTCGTACCTGTCTTGTCACTGCAGCTTATCTAACAAGGGTGCTGCACATGCACATTCTGGTCTAACACCGGCTTACTCATAAATTTAGCAAGCAACAGCGTACACTCGGGATGGACTGTCATGCGGCACTCTGTTGAATAATCGTAGGAGCAGCCTCCCACCGTGGTGAGGACTCCACGATTATTGCTAGAAGAAACGTTCAACAGGCACCGAGGTACGAGTACCATGTAATGAATCCCAAGTCGGCCTAGCGACCACCGTTCTCCCTCTTTGGCGAACTGTAGAGGACACCAATCCAATCCCATTTGCCGAGGTGACTGCCTTTTTGCTTCTCTGCGGGAAATCTTGCCCTCCTGCGGTTGACCCATCATCTACCATGTGTACTCGGTGTATACGACGCGGAAGTAAACCTAAGAGCGAGAGGTTAGGGCCCGCGCCTGGCGCCGTAGCCGCATCACCCGAACTGAAACATGAACTATGATGAACTAACCAAAGGCCCAAGTTGTACTGGGTGCTGGGCGAAAGATTTACCCCCCGCGAGGTGTCTGCCGCAAAGCTGATCCTTGATCAAAGGCAGGGTACAGAGGTGCATTTCAAAGGACACATAGACGCGCAACCATCAAAAATTAAATACGCAACTATTAGGCAATGAACTTAGTCAGTAGTATCTACGTATAATTTTAACTATAGCTATAACTCTAATGCCTTAATAAAAATATACTATAATACCTAGTTTTCTCTACTTTAGAGTATCTTCCTATTAATTTAGAGGCCAGCCTTTATAAGTGCTCTATAGCTACTAAAAGCTTAGGCTACTAATTAAGAATTAATTATATAACCCTAATTGTTACGGTGTAAATCGTGGCAAGGTCCCAAAGGGACCGCACGTGGCCGGACCAAAGTATAAATGGTCAAACTTGACATCCATGAATAAGAATTTTACACTAACCCAACTTTACATGCATACTGTCTTTTATTACGTATGTAATAAATTTAACCTTAATTATTACGTCCTAGAATCCCTATAACTAGGTAGGTAGGGATTGACGTACTTGAGGTCAAATTAAGTATAATTAAGGTCAAACTTATTAAATACGTAATAAAAGACAATTTTTAGGTATACTTTAGTAAGGTGTAAGATTCTTATTCATTTCATCTATCTAGAGGTTAAGATTAACTATTTATACGCCATGTTGGTCACGTGTGTTGCCTCCAGTGTACTTGTCACGGATTGTATCGTAGCATTAATAATACCTAATTTAACCTCACGTACGTCAATCCCTCATACCTAGCTGTAGGGATTCGGGACGTAACACCAGGCTTATAACTATATACTTGGGGTGTATATAAAGATGGGTGTAAAGATATTATAAAAAGCCTAAAATTAACTACATACGCCTCGATTTATAGCGCAGGGCCCTGTGCGTCGGGCGCGCTGATTTAATAATCCGAGCGCAGCGTGCTAGTTTTACAGCGCCTTGGCACACGTGCCCAGTGACTGATGCGACATCAATTGATCGCATTAGCGTTAGCAGTCTGTCCGTGTTGATCCTTTAGTCATCCATCAGTGAATTCTTCTGATCTCTTCTCATCTCCTCCAACGGACCCTTATATAACCACTAGTCTTGCACCAATAAAAGACGACTCGCCCGAGCAGAAACCTGCACCGAGGACAGCCCCTTCTCAGTTGGCCGTGTCATCACTCGGGGCAATTCTGAAGAGAATATGGTGAGAAATACCAAAATTTACATGGCGTGACCAAGGCTACTCACACCAACGCTCCAGTCTTTTGGTGGAATACGACGAGTCCATTGATATTTTCGGCATCACTAGCCAACAAGCAAGTCCTGCAGATGCCCTCCGCCGTCGCCCAGATTGGCAACCACCAGACGCCGCCGATGAGCCTCAAAGGCAATCATTCTGCAAGGCATCGAACGTTGATGGCTTGGACTGTGACGATGAATCCTCAGGTTGAAAGGTGGAGATGAATACAGAGAATCCTCGGAGCCGAATGGGCATGTAGAGGGAAGACTTATGATTCCTCGAGTCGTCGGTACAGGTATTTATATTCCCACGACGCCTCGCGAGCAGCCTTCTTATGACTTTGGTCTAATAGAAAGCTCCTAGCATCACTCATTCACCTTGGTATATACTGGGCGATGGTTGGCCCCTCGACCGCCCTACTACCAACACCTCCTCACCGACAGAATGCGCATCGCTTACCTCGACCAACGCTCCACCCGAATGCGGCCAGCGCCATATCCCCTGTGAGAGCTGTTTCGTGGTCAGGTCCACCCAGCCCTGCCGGAACTCGAGCTTCGCAATGGCTCCGGCCGACTTGCGGGCCAGAAACCAAAGTGCTGTCTTCTTCTTGCCGTTCCAATACCACGTCTTGTCTTCGATACGCCATCCCGTTTCTCCCTGACTCGTAATGGACGGTCGATCATGACCAACGCGACGAAGACGCATGGACGTCGAAAGAGCTTTTGGTCCCACCCATGATGCCACCTCATGGTTCCTGCAAGAGTGTTCCGCCGTCACCAGGCACAGGTTGGTTGCCACCGCAAACGTGGTGGACCATTCCTTGTCTTTCAGCATCATGCACCACTCGTGCTCGTCCTGAGGCTTGACTTTGACGCAAAGGTTGGCATCCGATTCATAGGGCCACAGGATGGAGAAATCCTGTCCGTTCCTATCGAAACCTGTATCCTTGAGACAGCTCAGAGCGTGCCGAAACACCTCTTGCACGCAAGTCCTCTGTTGGTCGCTCAGTTTGTCGGACCACTGCGCAAAACTTTCCTTGGATGCCATGGCGAGATTCGCTCCTTCCTTCAACTCTCTCCATCCTCTGACTTGGAGGCTGTCGATGTAGCTCATGAGATTCTCGAGGACGAGGACTCTCAGCGGAACCCTCCTGGCGACTCCGGTGCAGAGGCTGACCTGAAGTCCCAAGGGCGACTCAAAGTCGGAAAGCTTCTTCTCGCGGGCCCAGCGCCCCAAGAAGACTGTTTTCAAGGGAACGCCGGGCTGTTTCTGCCACTCACCACCCACTTGGCCTAGCACCTGATAGCCGCCTTGGATAAATGCCTGTGCCGCTACCAACTTCCAGCACGATCCCGAAGTGCCCAACGGGTCACGATGAGACTGCGACGCTCTATAACTCCTCGCAACATCCCGACGACACCTAGGATTGATGGCGACTGCCCCTCCCGGCTCAGTCTGGGGTGCTACTGCTGTGGGCTCTGGTGGCATCTGTGGTGTGGTCTCGGGCGCTGTTCTCGGTGCTATTGCCACCGTCAATGTGGGCTCGTATGGTTGTTTCTGTTTCCCCTTCCGTGCCTCCGTTGGTGGTTGTGCCTGCACCGACTGTTGCGATCCATCAGCTGTTGTCTCCGCCGCGTCGAGCGCTGTCGTTGCTTTGCCGTCTGCCGTGACACTCCGACGAGCATCAGGCGAACTGGGCCCGGCGCTTGGTTCACGCCCAACTTGGAGTTCTGGATAGATTCTCCCAGTCGTCGAGAGGTGGGCTGGCCGCGTCCCAATTTTGGCTCCAAGGACAATCTTGTCCCTATAGCTGAAGGTGTCGAGCGGAATTTGGTCATGTTGGTTGAAAGTGTCTGTCCAATGGAAAAGACGGCTCCCGTCGCCAAACTTCCCGCTTGGTTGGATGATGCCTCCCCGAATCATGAGACCGTATAGTCTCTCCTCGGAGGACTCTTGGGGGCCCAAGATGAAAGAAGCAGGACCCCAAGAGTCTACCATCTCCTCACAGGTGGCATTGAGATACAACCCGTTGGGTCCAGCTGGCAGAGTCTGAGCAGACATTCGGAAAACAAAAACCTTGTCGCCAATCATTTCTCCCACGCACGCAAGTTCGGCCTGCTCCGCAATGATGTACGGTTGATCATGCGAGCTTCCCCGAATCTCCACGGTCGACAGTGGCTCTGCTAGGTAGCCTGGATCGAGCCTCCCGGCATGGGCTTGAGCGTAAAACACAATGCCCAGAGAAAGAAGCTGCACGGTGAGCGAGCACAGATGCAGCTGATGTTCGGTCGTTGAAGGGCTAGGCAATGCGGTTGGAAACAGACTCTCCATGATGCCTGCACATGTCGACACGCATTGGGATAGGGCGAGGCCGTCTAGCCCTATATGCTGCAATTGGTCCATTTCCCGCGCCAGCTTGACCAGGGTGTCGAATTTAATAGTATTCATGCGAACTACCGGAATGTCATTTGGTTGCGCATGCGATTCGCCGGCAGTAAGCAGTGTGAATTGGTTACAGCAGAACCCTGACTGCTGGAGTGTAATGGCTGCATTCGTGAGGCCACGAAGCGCTCCGTGGAGTTGCGATATTAAACTTGCGGGAGACGGCGTGTGCTTGGTCACTACGGCGGCCTCTTTGGTCTTGTCAGCTGGCAATGAAGCTGCCTGCGTGTCCACGTTGTCCTCGGCATTCTCGCTCCTCGGCTCCGGAGTATCGCCGTAGATGATCTTGATGGACGACCGCTCATCGAAGAAAGTGATTCTTCCACAGTCATTGGAGGGCGCTGGCACCCGTGGAAATACACCTGCCAGGCCGCAGAACAGCGAGACACGCGTCTGCATGTCTTCTCGGCTGACAAACTCGGCAAATCGGTCAAGGCTCGCGACATCGTTCTTCTCCTCGTCGTTGCTGGTTTGTGTATTTCTGCGCTTGTGTGCGCAGCATAGCTGGTGGAGTGTAGTGCCTACTTCCCCTTCTGGTTCGGTAACATCCGAAATGTTTGCCGAAATCCAGCCACTGCTGTCGTCGGGCACTTCCATATTGATGATCAAGTCCACCATGTCGGCTTCTTCGAGGCTTCCCCGGAGATCCGCCAGCCACCCGTAGGGTCCCTGGGCCACATAATCGAAATACTGGTTCAGCAGAACTTGGATAACGCTCCTGTGGTGATCATTGCTTGCCGCCTGCAGTAGTGCTGGACCTTCACTGGAGAAGATGCCCATTTCTTTGAGAAGAAGATGGATGGTTTCTTCGCCACCACTTTCAGCCACCCTCTTTCTCTTCTCTGCAGCCCACGATAACGGCGTCCGCCCGTTGTTGGCTTTAGCATCCGGATTGACGATCCCGACGTGCCTCTTGATCACTGCCAACAACAGCGGCGTCGGACCATGATTATCCTTAGAATTTAGGTCAACGCCAGACTTTTTAAGCAGCAGCTTTATCACTCTCTATTGTCTCCCCTCTATAGCGCATAATAGCGGCGTCTGACCCTTATTATCCTTAGAATTTAGGTTAATGCTAGGCTGCTTAAGCAGTAGCTCTGCCACTGTCTTGTGTCTGCCCCCTATAGCCCAGGATAGCGGCGTCCGACCATTATTATCCTTAGAATTTAGGTCAACGCCATCTATATCTAGTAGCAACTTTACCACTGTCTCGTGTCTGCTTATTATAGCCCAGGATAGCGGCGTCTGACCATTATTATCCTTGGAATTTAGGTGAACGCCAGGCTTGTCAAGCAGCAGCTCTGCCACTATCTTGTGTCCGCTCCTTGCAGCCCAGGATAGCGGCGTCTGACCATTATTATCCTTAGAGTTTAGGTCAATGCCAGGCTTGTCAAGCAGCAGCTTTGTCACTATCTCGCGTCCCCACTCTGCAGCCCATAACAGCGGTGTTCGACCGTCATTATCCTTAGACTTCAGGTCAACGCCAGGTTCTTCAAGTAGCAGCTGTACTATCAAGTCGTGTCCCCTCCTTATAGCCCATAATAGCGGCGACTGGCCGTAATTATCCTTGGAGTCAGGGTCAACGCCATCTTTATCTAGTAGCAACTTTACCACTGTCTTGTATCCTTTCTCTGCAGCCTGGGATAGCGGTGTTCGACCGTTGATATCCCTGGGGTCAGGGTCAACGCTGTCCTTTGTAAGAAGCAGCTCGGCTATCTTCCAATGTCCCATTTCCAAGGCAAATGAGAGCGGCGTTTGACCAAATGTAGTATCCTTGGCGTTAAGGCTAATGCCTTGTTCCTCAAGTAGAAGCTTCACAATCGCTCCGTGTCCGTTTCCTGCTGCTAATAGCAGCGGCGTGTGGCCGCCCTTGTCCGTAATATTCAGGTCAATGCCATCCTTTTCAAGTAGTAGCTTCACCACCGCTCCGTGTCCGTTTACTGCTGCTAATAGTAGCGGCGTGTGGCCGCCCTTGTCCGTAACATTCAGGTTAATGCCATCCTTTTCAAGTAGTGGCTTCACCACCGCTCCGTGTCCGTTTCCTGCTGCTGATAGTAGCGGCGTGTGGCCGCCCTTGTCCGTAATATTCAGGTCAATGCCATCCTTTTCAAGTAGTAGCTTCACCACCGCTCCGTGTCCGTTTCCTGCTGCTGATAGTAGCGGCGTGTGGCCGCCCTTGTCCGTAACATTCAGGTCAATGCCATCCTTTTCAAGTAGTAGCTTCACCACCGCCTCGTGCCCCTTCTCTGCGGCCCATAATAGCGGGTTAAGACCAAAGGTGGTTTCCTTGGAGTTAAGGTCGATGCCATCCTGTTCAAGCAGTAGCTTCACCACCCTCTCATGCCCCTTCGCTGAAGCCCATGATAGAGGCGTCATTCCGGTTTGGTCCTTGAAATTCGGGTCAACGCCGCGATTGAGGAGTATTCGCACATCGTTTTCATTTCCGCGCGACGCTGCTATCACGAGATTCATCTTTGGTGGTTTTATGTATCAAATGGTACTGAAGCAAACTATTAGAAGTGTTGAGATATCACCGTGTTGGGGTACTGAAGCGCAATTCACACTCACTGAAAGTGAAGCTCATTGCCCCTTTTAAGTAACACTGCAACTCTGAGACGAAACTTTTAATCTGCTACGGAGGTTACAGCCGGATAGATGCAAGACGGCTGGGACACGGGGATATGTATTGAGTCCACCGTCCCGGCCAATCCCCCGCAGATTACTCCACAGGCAAGTCAAGTTATACCCCTCTGTTTGACCTGTCACAATTTTATTGGTGCGGAGATGTTGCCCGACGCCCACCGGACGTGCGTAAATCGTCGTGGACATTAGCCTCATCCGCAGCGGCTGGGAAGAGAAGCGCATCTGCTGCCGCCGCCACAACTGGCAAGGCAACCAGATATATCTTGAGCCTTGGTTTAAAAAGGTCTAGTCAGGATGCGATGGCTTCCGCGCGAGCTGAGGGCAAATCGGCCCCATAACCCTGTCGGCAGTTTAGCATCTTGATTGGTGCATGCATTTCAGCTGCTTCATGGACGACCTTGCAGTGGCTTGTACTAGGCATGGGTGGACGCAAAGCATAGGCTGCTACCACAAGTCAGCAGTACGGAATACAATGCCCTAATCCCGTTTCCGCTAGTCCTTGATTGCGTCAGAGGAGCTGGCAGCACTGATCCAGGCCGAATGAAAACTGCCATTGCATTTACCCGGCCCACAGGCTTGCTTTAAACGTTTCAACCATGCGCAGAGCTTGAGTGGTTGACATGTATCGGTTGAACATCTTTGCCCATGTATCCAACAGTCCCTCCTTTTAAATAGCGGCCAGGTAGAGGAATTTAGATACTAGCCAGAGTGACGCGCATGGCCATACTTGGGGCCGCATGAGAGAGCACAACATCATCGTTGCCCTCGCGGTTTTAAACACGGATACCTGTGTAGCTCCGCAGGCGGATGGTTTCCATCTCATGTCTCAGACACGGGGACACATTGACAAGTGGTTCTAGATGCCATATAAGCCCAGTTTGCTCGTCATTACTATCCAAGATGAGCTGGAGATTGTGCCTGGTGGCTGCTTCAAAGCCATTGACATGGTTTTTAAGCCACTGTTTGATCAGCTTCGAGCATTTGGTTATCCGCGCATGGATCACACGGGCAACAACACAAGGCATAAGACCAAATGAGCGTCAACGGATAGATGTAGCAAGACGGTGCGAAATACGATGAAGAAGCAGGAGTGATGACAGTGCCATGGGCCATGTGATGAGTATGGAGTGGCAGGAGGTACAAACTTGTACGTGACAGATCCGAGAGATTAGACAGGGAATCGCAGGCTGCAGTGTGTCGGCACTGTCATCTCAACCTGCGGACTGAATGGAGATCTGCAGGCTTTGGAACGGGTAACAAGGGCTTAAACCTTGGCGGCGGACAGAAACCGAGAATTGTGAGTATATTGCCAACATCTTCAGTGGCATGGACGCTCATACTGTAGACCGCATCTCACGACGGCCCGGGGAATCAAGGCCTATTCCGTAAAACACGGGACAACAGTCATTTTAACAACACGCAGTCGTGGGTAATCGGCCCGGGTCCGGGTCTTAAATTCCTAATTTCACGTAAATATAGATAAACTGATCAAGTTTGCCGATACTATTGTCGCTCTGGAGAATGGGAGGGTAGCCAGCTTCTGCACATGTTGCCAAGCTTGGGCTTTCTTTACGAGACCAAAACTCTGCCATACAGACTGTGCTATTTTGGCAGTTTGGCTCAGATGGTGGCCCGCAGCAAATGAGGTCGAGGCCAACAAGCAAGCGGCCATGTATATGGGCGTGTACACTTTCTTCAGTATTCTTGGTGTTTTGGCTGCTGTTTCGTGCTGGTAGGTTTCCGTGCTACTTGTTTACAGATACGGCTTCTTTGACTCATGGATTCAGCTAAACTTGCATTCTTTCGTGTTGTGGCTAGACGGCAAGTTTGACCAGATGAATAGATGGACGCGAAATCAGAGAGCTGACTGTGGACATGGTCTACGATGCTCGCCCTACTTCAGATGATGTAGACCCGAGCAGGTGGCATCACTGTTGACCGTGTTGATGTCGCCACCTTGTCGTGCACTCGTGTTGGATTACACTTGAACGTGGTGCCCCAAAATGCGCTTCTTCTGCCAGGCACGATCCGTTTCAACATTGATCCTGTTGGAAATGTTCCGACGGGCTGTGTTTCGTCCAACTCAACCATGGCAAAAGTGCTGCTTCACCGAGAAGAATGCAAATGCTGAATCCATCAAAGACGGGGTCGTGACTGGGCCTGGACTTGACCTTGGGCTTGGTGTAGGAATAATGGCCCAAGTAGAGACGGGTTGGTTCGTGTCATTATGTAACTAACCTAGCTAGTAACCTAGCACGGTCTCCCGCAAGATAGACAGAGGTGTGCCAGCATAGCCGTGGAGCCATGCAGGGTAAATGAAGAAGGATGATGGCTAAGAAGAAGAAGAAGAAGAAGGATGATGCCTAAGAAGAAGAAGAGGAAGAAGAAGAAGAAGAAGAAGAGGAAGAAGAAGGATGATACCTAAGAAGAAGAAGAAGAAGAAGAAGAAGAAAATCACCAGTTGCCCCACCCGTCAACCGTGAGCTGGATGTTGCTGTTCCCGCACACGTCGTTGTCGCCGCCGACGCCGCAATAACCCAGCGACCCGCAGTTGTTGTTGACGCAGTGGTCTTTGAGCGGAATCAGACCCTGGGCAACGTCGCGGCAGTGCGACGACTGCTTCACCTTGTTGGTGTAGACGCCGTTGATGAAGCTCTGGGCAACGACCCTGGTGACGCCGCCGGGCTTGTCATGGTTGGGCGTGGTGCACATGACGACGGTTCCCGTGACCTCGCAGGGGGTTGTGCCGAGCAAGTCGAGGTAGGTCATGCACCGATCAAGGCCGGCGCTTGTGCCCACCCGATACTGCGGGTCTCGGCAGCGCAAGGGCTGGCGCCTCTCGAGAGGGTTGAGGGTGTCGGCCAAGGCCAGCTCGCGCTTGACGAGGCGCTCGTGCGTGAGCGCGTCGAGGTCGGCGACGGTGATATTCAGCTCGGCGAGGCTGGGGAGGCCCGGCCCGGGGGTGAAGTCTGCAGGGACCGGACCCCGAGGCATCATGACCGCCGCGGCTGCGTGGGCGGCGCCGCTCAAGAGGCCCACGGCCACGGAGAGGAGGGCGATTTGCATTCTTGCTTGTGGGGGGGTGGTTGCTAAAGAGCGGACGCACTTGATTCAAGTGCTGGGGATAAAGAGAGCGACCAGTGTGCCGAGCAGGGCGGAGTGATGTGATGCTGGACCATTGCAGGTCAAGGCCGCCTTTTAAACACGGCTACTTATACTCGGCCTTGGTTTCAGACTGCCTGGTCAACGGGCGAGCTCATCATCCGTCCCCAGCTAATGCGTAAATGGTGGAGTTTAATGAGATGCAGCAAAGGTTCCTTGAGCAGAGGCACGACCGGGCAGGAGAAGACGTCTACTATCCACGTGCATTTTAGCTGTGGCTCACCACAATCTATAGGCAATAGCGCGGCCCATCTCATACTCTACACAATGTTAAAAAGGCAGGCCACGTTTTCAGCAGCCGCAACACCAAAGGCCGCTAATTGATGCATATGCCGACCAAATAAAAGAGATGAATAAAACAGGTCTGCACCTTTTTGAAGCTCCGTCACAGTTCATGGATAGCAATTTTGTCCTCGTCACATTTAGGAGTGACCCTAATTTCCTGCTGCACTATTGAAAAGAAATAATTCTCGTTGCATGGGCATGTCTGAAATAGTGCAAGCGGACCGGCCAAGCAGCCAATGGGGTGCGGGCTGCTTGGCGGTTTAGGCCGGGCTAGCCTGCATGTGTCCAGGGAGCACCCGCCTAATACGCAGCCCGAGCGCATGGTAACAATACGCCGTTTAGACTCCAACAGGCACCCAAGTGTTGTTGCAAAGGACAGCAATGGCCGGCCCAACATCCGGCGGTCCGGGCGGGCCGCGTGCATGAACTTGCCATTTCGACCCTATGAGCGGAGATGTCATTCGATATCAAGGTTACACAATCCATCTTGAGCTGGTTACAAGAAGCCTGGCCTTACAAAAACTTGATCATGTGACCAGTTTTGGTTTGATAAACGTCCATTATGGCATTTGGATGGAATAAGTTGGTTTTATCAAGCAGCCGGAATTTAGACAGTTATATGACCAGTGATTTTCAGAAGAGGGAGGATTCAATGCACGATATCTGAATATCTTGGCGTATTATAAGATGCAATATATATTAGTCGCGCCATGACAAGTCGCTAGCCACTAGTGGCATTGCCGGATACCCGTACACTGAAGCACTGTAAGGTCACATGACGTGGTCACCTGATGTGATGGAGCGCACCAAGACTCCACACATCAGGTCCCGTCGTCACAGACCTTCTTCCGACATCGACACTCACAGAAGACTTGCTAATCAAATACATTGCATTCGCACCAACCTGTGGTTGATTTCTTCCTTCATCGAGTCATTGTGATATTCATCGCGATACCTCATAAGCACGCCCGAGCTGCCCTACCTGACAATTCCAACTCTTGCAGAGAATTGACGGTTTGGGTCATTTGCAAATTGAAAGCACAAGGACGTACAGCGTCTTGTTCGACAGTCGGGAGAAGAAGCCGGGACTTGTTGTTTCTTGTCCTTTTCGGCACCAGATTTGCCCATGTCACCCCAACTCGTGGCGAACAAGGAAGACGGTGGGGTGACGTCACATTATATCCATTTTCTAGTGAAAATGGGCCCGGCGCTGCTCATCTCTAATGATACATATGGCCACGCGCGAATCCGAGGCCCAAGTCGAGCTACAAACTCACCAAGGCTCATTTCCTCACCTTGCACTCTCAATGTCTAACATGACAGGCACCAAGACCACCAGCAAAACTGCCATGAAAGCCAGGACATCCATTGGCGACCTCAAGGCCGAGCTTGGCTTAACCAAAGTGGACTCTGCGAAATTGTCGTTTTATGAGAAACTTTGACAGGACGACCCCAAAATAGACGGACTCCACCAAATTCTCGGCAACTACATCTACCACATGCCCAAGGCTGTCTCATGCTAGGGAGGCGGAGGCGAGTATCATCGCAAATCAAATCATGTTACCACGTGGATTGCATGGCCGATGCCGTGCTTTACGCCCACGGTTGTGCTGTCTGCATGTGCCAGAGGAAAGAAAATGTCTTTTCCGACAATGATGAGAACCTTTGGAAGGACCAAAAAGGGGCACGAGCATGCTGCAAGTTTGTGCGCTCCGGGACCTGGAAATCAGAGTCAACTGGGATGGACCTTGCATTCTGACATGTAGCCAAACTCTCCATGGCGAGTGTGCATCGTCCTGGAGACGAATGCTTCTCTCCTTGGCGCCGTCGGTAATTTACACCACCAACTCTTGATCGAGGTTCTTCTATTGCACTACCAAAAGTGGAGACGCCTCCGGTAGTGCTGTTCTCTTTCTTTTGGGCTTATATGTCCTCAACACTTTCTATCCAAGCTGCATGGATTTCGGAACCTAGGGCTCTGGCTCGGGCGTCCATGGCATTCGCCCATCGGGATGGTGAGTGTCGGCGTCACAGGTTTATTGTGCCAGCATCTCCTCGCCCAACACGCGGGCGTAGTGCTGCCACGCCGACTTCTCCTCCGCCTTGCTCTGCCCATCGCCAGCCGCGTCGTTGCTCCCCGCACCAACTTGCCCCTGTGGCGGCTGCATGCTCCATTTTTAGCCGCCATCAGGTGGATGCCTCTAGGCCGTCCAGAAGACCAGGCCAAGCCTCCCAATCAGCCTTTCCTGGTGGCCAGCAACCAGACTCTATTACCAGGATTCCTCTCACAACAGTTCATGGGACGCAACTGTTGTAATTCTCGGCACGTTTGACAGAATGCGACGGCCCAATCTCAGCCCTCAAGTTTGTGCGAACCCTCGACCGTCATGGACCTGTTATGTGATGCCAGCTTATTACTAGCGGCAGACCTGCAAGCGAGTCAAATTGCTGTTCCTGGTGGACCAAGCCAATATTTCCTCAATCGGGTTAGGAACGTGCAAGGATTGGTTATATGGAAGATTCTCATTCATCCAAACCCCACGCCAATGCACGAGCCCCATGGGCTCATTTGACGGGAAATGCAAGTCGGGGTGTCGAGACTGCATTTTAGCTCTCGGGCAAGTTGCCTTTTGTAGCAGCCTCACTTTGGACGTGCTAGATTTACCCGACGCCCGAGGGTGACGGCGACATGATATATCTGCAAGAGAGCCGCATGTTCCTCTGGGCTGCCAAGTTGGACCTCTGCGACACGGCGAGAGCGTGCAATGTCAACAATGTCGATTCTCGTCGCCACGCTTGCCCTGCTGGGCGGCGCCCAAGCTCTCCGGCTGCAGCAGCGAGCGGCACCCTCAGTAATCAGTCTGCCTCTGGCGCGCCGAGAAACGGGGCACGAAGCCGACTCGCCTCTCCACCGGCGAGCCGGCACAGTCTCTGTCGAGGTACAAAGCGGGGTGTGTATCGCAACTTTGAACCCGCAGTGACACGGCACGTCTGACTTGGCTTGCGCAGCTGCGCTTCACGCCCTTCTTTCACCTCAACATTTCCCTGGGCACGCCGCCCCAGCCGCTCGGGCTGCAGGTGGACACGTCGACGGGGTACATTACGGCCGTGGCATCCAACTCCACCTTTTGCAACGACTTTCGCGATGCCGACCACGTGTGCACCGACGGCAGCGCCTTCAACGTCAGCGCGTCGTCGACAAGCAGAGGCACCGGCCGCGGCTTCAACGAGACGTACCAGGAGGGCCACATCCTGGAGGGCCAATTCACCACCGACGTCGTCACCCTCGCCGGCGTTTCGGTCGCCGGGGCCCCAATCGCCGTCAGCTACGGCATCGACTACGGCAACATCCTCGGCCTCGGCTACGTCGTCGACGCCGACTCCCCGTCCGGCCCCAGGAACCTAAACACCAGCCTTGCCCACCTCCTGGCCGACGCCGGCCACATCAAGACGCCGGCGTACAGCTTCTGGACAGACCAAGACGCCCTCGGCGCCACCATCCTCTTTGGCGGCGTCGACACCGCAAAGTACTCGGGGCCCCTGCACACCTTTCCGATCCCCTCCGTCAATGGCGTCTACCACATGCCCGGCCTCGTCGTCACAGACGTGCTTGTGCAGACGAATGTGAGCCGGCGGGTGTCTGGTCCTCCCGCATTCTTCGCCCTGGACTCGGGCCTGCCCAAGACATATCTGCCCGACGCCATCGTCCTCGACGTCTACGAGAAGCTCGGCGCGAGGCCAATCGACATCAATCCCTCGGGCATAGTCCCCTGTTCTCTGGCCCAGTCCGACTACAACATCACATTCACGTTCAGCCACGTGGACTTTGCGGTACCGCTGAGCAACTTTGTCGCCGAGACATGGGAGGACGGGTACTGCGCTCTGAACCTCGACGCCAGCGGGGGGAACTTTGGCGTGTTTGGCGGCAACTCTCTGCGCTCCGCCTACGTCGTGTACGACATGCTGCATAATCAAGTCTCCATCGGCCCAAGAGACTTTGGCCCGCGCTCAAACGGGAGCAACATCTTGGAAATATCAGACGGCGCCGACGCAGTCGAGGGCGCCGTGTCCGTCTCCGTGACCGCATCGGCGCCTGTTCCAACCGGAAGCCGCGACAAATGGGGTTGGGCCCAGATTCCGACAACGACTAAAGTGTTTGCCAGTCCCACAACCACCCAGCGCGGTGCTGCGCCTCTCCCCACCAGGAATGCGGTGGCTCTAGTTGCCGGCGTTGTTGGCGCCGGTCTCGTCTTGGTGTAATCATGCCTCGGACATGAGGACCCTTTCACCAGTTGAGCAGCCGATTGTACACGGAGGAAGGTGATGCCACATGCGGCCATGGAGAAGGATGTAATCTAGTTAATATTACTCGCTGGCAATCTTGAACTCAATAGTTCTGTTGATTCTCCCATTGGTGCTTTATAAACAGGTGCAAGATTATTATGCATTATTTACTAGTATTTACATCTCGTGGGGCATGGACTAAAAGTGAAGAGAATACGGGCACCCACATTTATTACGACACTTATTATTTATTATTTATACTAGTATTTACATCTCGTGGGGCAATGTGGGCTAAAAGTGAAGAGAATACGGGCAACAACCTGAACGCCTTGGCTTCATGATCCGTTCTACCAATCCAGTGCGCTGTATACCAAAAGCACCAGCGTATTCGCTTCGGACCTGCGCGCCATGACTCAAGATTCTCGCCACTGGGCACGACTCTTGTTCAACGCGTCGAAAATAGGATGTTGGAGCAGCTCCCTCGCCGTCTTTCGTTTTTCGGGTACCCATTGCAGCATCCCAGATGCAAAGTCAAGGAACACATCCTTCTCATCGCCAGCTAGCTCCGTTATCGTATCTGCTAGCTTCTTCCCGCCCACGAGGTCTGTGCGGAGAATATTGTCTACGCATATAAGTCCCCGAGTTATACGCTGCGGATGCTTCCAACTTACTCTGGTCATTGAAAAACGGACCGCCCCAAAAGTCATTCATATTCTTGCACTCCTTGCCACGCGAATTGAAAACAGCCTTTCCGAGCCGGTGGTTACGAAAGAAGCGCTCCCTGTTGATCAACTCCTCGTCAGGGTCTCCTAGGAGAGACACCATTTGGGCGAGGTGGACGTGTGCGTCATACTCGCCATCGTCGCCGGCGGGGCGGTCGAACAGACTAACATCTTCCAAGAGGTTCCACATCTATAAATATTGGTTATTCCTTGTATCACTCCATTGGAGGGTAGTTGATTCCAGCTTACAAGGAGGCCGAGGTTCCATATATCAACACTATATGACCATGGGCAGCCTAGCATGACCTCGGGGGCGCGAAAGCGGTGGGATTGGATGGCGGCAAGGTGACTATTGCCTTTGGCTAGTCCAGGAAAGGCGAGGTCGAAGTCGGCAAGTTTTGGCAGCAGTCTGGAGCCTTTCAAGGGCCCAAAGTCGCCTTGTGAGAGGAAGGTTTCACGGCCATCCTCGACCCGAATGTGCCTTGGCTGGGAGTTCTTCTTTTGGTGCTGAACAAAATTTGCCAAAACGGCATCATTTTCAATTGTTACCATGATGTTATCATCCTTGATGTCTAGGTCACAGTTGGCTTCATGGTATCCCTCTTGAATTAGCTCGGCTTACCTGTATGGATGAGACGACATTCGGTATGCAAGTAGTCAATGGCTTGCAGGAGGCAGTACATGAAAAACTTGAAGAGGGGTGGTGCAAGCCTCTGCCCCCGAAGTCTGTGTTGGAGCTGGTATAGGGTTTCTCTCATGGGAGTATAGACGAGACAAGAGTGTATGCCACATTCGCTTACTAGTTGGAACTCGTCAATGTGCGTTCGAATAAAGTCCAAGCCTTCATGTGACGGCTCGGCATTGGCTATAAGCCTTGAAATTCTTGTCTCCCAGGTTGCATCTATGTCTAGGGCCGCGATCTTGATGGCGACATGGCGAGGGACTGATGAATCTCGAGTGTTCTCGCTAACGTCAAACATTAGACACGATACGTGCGGCAAGTAACAGAGACAACAACTGCCAATAGTACCGAGACATACAACGCAATATTCTCTGCCAACCATACGGTAGATCCTGCCCCGTAACCAAGTTTTGAGATTGTCTTGAATCTACCATCTAGCACCTCACCAGGTCGGGTAGGATGGAAGCATCTCAGCCTGTTGCCAGGGAGCAAGTCCTCCTCGATAGGTTTGTTGATCATGTGACTTGTCCATCTTGAGTGGGATATGGATAAGCAACCAGGCCACAGAGTAAACAAACCCCGCGGCCATCGGGGCCATTGCTGGCAAAGCGACCGCGTTTTGGATATGGTTACCATCCAAGTTGAATTGATGTCACGCTGTTGATGGACATGTTGCGAAGAGGACATGGACCACCGGATAATTATCGGTCCTGAATCACGATTATGCAAGTGCCCACGTGCTGGCATTGTGCTCGCACATGAATGACCTGGTGAGCGCCGGCTTAGTAGTTGGGTCGGTGACGACCATCAAACACCTACTGTTGTGCAGTCGCCTGCAGAGGAGGGCATCGCATGGCCTCGGTTGCTTGACGCACGCCTTGCTCGGCTGCATTC
The DNA here is from genome assembly GCA_020975405.1 of Keithomyces neogunnii. Classification (NCBI taxonomy): domain Eukaryota; kingdom Fungi; phylum Ascomycota; class Sordariomycetes; order Hypocreales; family Clavicipitaceae; genus Keithomyces; species Keithomyces neogunnii. The sequence goes on along the minus strand of JAIOWQ010000002.1, from coordinate 3,028,098 downwards.
CGTCGGCAATGCAATGCACCACTTGCAACACTGCTTGGCGGCTGATGGGCGAGGCGACATCCACCACTGGTGCCAGATGGACCACTGGAAACTCCAGGAACGAACACGGAGCGTCAGGGCATCTGCCATTCGCGGCGGTGCCAAGCTTTGGCGTTTGGGGACAAATCGCCTATGGTGGGGGATTCACCCAACCTACTAAGTACCTAGGTAGGTACTTAGGTAAGTTGTAGGTGCCTAGGTCGACAGGAGTCGCTACGATGCCATCAAATTGTGAATGATGCACCCACGCCCCGCCGTCCCAGCGGTCTTGTTCAGGCGTGCGCAGCCAATTGCAAAGCCCCGCCGTGTATGGGCGCTGGAGCCGCAGCCACTGTACGGAGTAGCACCGGAGTACTCGGTTGGTACCCAAGTACCTTTGGAGCAGATTGCCACTGCAGGTCGTGCCACGGAAGGGCAGGGACCAACCAGACTCGGACGAGGCAGAGCTGGGCACATGAACCGACCAGCCTCAATGTAACAAGTCGCCAGCTCACCACTTCAACAACTCGTCCACTCCCTTTCCGTTTCATTTCTTTCTCGCCATCCACCTCAGTCTCCTGCGCACACCGGCTCCTGAGGAGGCGCTACCGCCAGCCCTTGCCGCTCGACGTCCGCCGCCTGCCTTGCCCGCTGCCGCGTCTCGGCTGCCTGTCCGTCGACTCGCTCATTTTTTTCTGCCCTTGTGTCGCGTGCCTGCCCACCATGTCGCTGGATCTGGAGCACCACCTTACCTTTGTGAGCATCACCACCCTGATGACGGACCGAGCCTCGGCTGCCCGGCCAGCTTCGCCCCCCGTGCCCAGCGCCCGCGTTTGATGCTGCCTCGCCCGCATGATTGAAATGCCTCACGGTTCACATGGTTTGCTAATCATGCTTATTCACAGTATGGTGCTTACCACCACAACTCGGTCAACAAGGTCATCCACATCGTTTGTGTTCCTATAATTTTGATCTCGGCCTTTTGCATGGTATGCATCTTGCATCACTACCCTCTGGTCTCTTTTTCTTCTCACGGCTAACCTCCTTTCCCCCCGCCCCCCCCTCGCCTAGGCCACGTACACAGGGACTCTTGTCGAGACTCCCAGCTGGCTCTCGGTCCCGTATCTGGACCTCAACCTCGGCACCATTGCGGCTCTCGTGTACACGGCGCTCTATTTGCTTCTTGAGCCAGTTGCTGGTTTTGTCCTGTCCGCATTCTGCCTGGCGGGCACCGCCTACTCCAACTATCTCAGGACGGAAGATCCAGCCACGACTTTCCAGATCGCCCTTGGCGCCCATCTCGTTGCCTGGATCGCTCAGTTTGTCGGACACGGCGCCTTTGAGGGGCGCGCTCCTGCCTTGCTGGACAACCTCGTTCAGGCCATCTTCCTCGCCCCACTGTTCGTCTGGCTCGAGGTCCTCTTCCTGCTGGGATACCGCCCCGAGCTCCAGGCTCGTGTCGAGAAGAGAGTGGAACAGGAGATTGCCAAATTCAAGGCCGCATCCAAGAGCGAAAAGGCCAATTAACATGGCCTGCCTCTTGCTGCGTATGCGACGCGCAGTCGCTCCTCCAAAGGAGCCAACACCAACACACTAGCACGTCAAGAGGGGATTCACATTGCCGACAGTAACTGTTGGTGGATGGTGGTCACTTTTTTTTCCACGTTGGCAGTGGGAGTGTTGTCGAGATGATTTTCTTGCAATATATTCAAAAAGCTCGGCTGGATATACGGGTGACTGTCGCCATTCTATACGCCAAGACAGATTGCGCCATCCCACCAGCAACATTGCCCCATGTCTACATCTGTTAGCGAATTGCTTTTTTTGTTTTCAAGCTATTTTATTTCTCCACAGAGGGCCAGCGTTCCAAAATGCCCAATGCTATCCAGCTAGTCGCAGGGAAACCTGAAGTGTATTATACAAGGGAAAGGGGGAAAAGGAGCGGAGGTTGAATGGATGCCGGAAAGAAACAGCATAGCATGGTACAGGTACCATGTACATGGGGGCCAAATGACCGTGGCGCCAAGAATTGAAGACGTGCGAGTTGCATCCAATGCCGGTTTGCCATGACGAGACGTCAAGCGGCATATACTCAAATCATATTCTCCTGTCCCTTGTTCTTGACTAATGCGCGACGCAACGATGCTCCGACCCGTCCGTTTTTGAAATTCCTTTTGAGTTTGGCCACCATGTCCCATTTCTTGTGCTTCTGTTGTTTTATTGAGCGAGCAGGAGTGGTCATGTTCTTCTTCGCCATCTTGTCCCATTTCTCGTGCTCCTTTTGCTTTATTGAATCAGCGGGGGCAAACATGTCCTTGTATTGACCAACCGGCGGCGGTTTCCTGGGCCCATCTCCGCGGGCGGTAGAGGCACTCAGCCGCGCCGCCGAGTACCGATGGTCAGATGATGCTTGCGTGGTGGCCCTTGTTGAGCTGTATGTTGTTCCTGGCGCCGACAGGGACGACCTGGGTGCCGAGTCGTCCGAGTCGTCGTCCAGCCGGGTTGTAGGGTCTCGCCAATCCTGCTTCATGGGGTACGGAAAGAACAGGGGCTGCGGGACCTCATCGCCGATGCTGCTTCCGTGTTCAAGACAGCCGGGTGTCGGGCAATTTACACCGCCTCCGGCAACTTGATCCCGAATTTGTGTTTCCGGGCCGTCCTGATAGACACGGCGTATTGCCGCTTCGACAGAGGAAAAGGCCTGCTTCGAATGAGCGTGCGGCTCCTGGTTGTGCCGGTGTGCCCTGCCTGCAGCGGCCACCGAGCTTCCCCTTGACCAATGCTCGTCGCTTGGTTCTTGGACGTGTGCAGTGAAGAACGATGCGTCGGACCAGCTTTGCGTTGGCGGGCGGGCAGCTTGCACATCCTGGTTGTGCCCTCTCTCGCTGCTGGTGCTGGTGTATGACCAATGCGAGACACAGGCTTCTCGCATGTCCCGGTTCCAGGCGCTGGCGTCGGAGCGTCTGCCTGCGATCAAATGATGCGAATCTTGGCCGTGGCTTTCGGATTGGGATGGGTAGTCCCCCCTCGGAAGATGCGCCAGACGTGAGTCTCGGCTGTGCTGGCTCGCGCTGGTGGACGCCCTCGCTTGGTCCCCGTCGGGCTGGAGCTCGTTGAAGAGATAGATGCTGCTGCATGCGCTGTAGCTTCCGGATTGCGGTGCCCTTGAAAAATCTGTCAGGCGTGAGTCTCGACTGTACTGGCTCACGCTGGCAAAGGACCTTGCCTGATTCCTGTCGAGTTGGTGCTCGTTGGCGAGACGGTCACTGGTGCATTTGCTGCAACACGTGCAGTCGAATGTACGCACACTGTCTCTGCCGCGAGACGGTCGCGGGGGTCCGGATTCCTTATGTTTCTTGAAGTGCTCTCGGAACCATTCTGCCAGCCTGTGGCGACGGCTCTGCTTGCTGGGGAAAAAGGACTGGTTGCATAGCGGCTCATGGATCCCGGGGTGCCCGCAGCCAAGGGCTTCTCTTCTTTTGCCCGTCATGACGGTTTTTTTCTTCTTCTTCCTTTTCCCTTTTCCTTGCTTTCTTTGTGGTGTTTCTGGATTTTTGTTGTCAATTTTCCAAGGTTTCAGCGTCTTCTATCAGAGATGCTGCGGATATGGGGAATTAGGACCATTCTTGAAAGGGAATCCATTTCCAGGGGGCGTTGCACAAAGATGGTTGCATTTATATAAATCTGCAAATGGTTTCACGATTTCTGGCCGAACGGTGAACATGCTTGCGGGTTGGCGGGCACCCTTTCAGGAGTCTATTGTTGAAGATTCAAGGGGCTGCAGACGGGCTGTGACGAGGTGGATTCGTTGTGAACAACATTGTTGCTCGGGGCCTGCGCTTTGTCGGAGCCAGCGGGGCGGTTGGTTGTGAAACTGGTGCCGATTCTTCGACAATGGTGAAGAGTGTATGCTCTGGCGTTGTTCGACTGCGTGTTTGTTGGTTTTTGTTGGTCGAGGTGGTGCATTGAACATGTCTGGACAAGGAATATGTTGTGCAGACGCGTACAAATAGCTGCTTGTTCTGCTGCATCCTGCCCGAGGTGAAGATTTGACGTTTCCCTGTTTGCTTTCCGACGCCTTGTCCCAGATTTGTCTCGGGGCATTATTTAACATGTTTGCGCCGGCGTTGGTACTTCTTCCAGAAACATTCATGAACGCAGTCAACAGATCATTCCGCATGCCTCTTGGTGTAATTACTGACTTGGACGATGTCAATAACAGGGTGGAAACATGGCATGTTCGATGCCGCTCTTCTGGACAATTCATAGCACTTGGAGAGTCTCGTTTGTGCAGCGTGTTTAGTCAAACGTCTCGCGATACGACCCGAACCCAGTCTGGCAAGGATCGCACGTAAATAATGGCGGGCATTCTGTACCTGGTAGATGAAGCGCAGCCTACACTAAAGAGGCTATACCAGACATGAGCAGCCAGGAGAAGGTCAGGCAGGCTGGCATGACCAATTCGGAACGTATCCGGTTCACGGGGAAAGTCGCCTTGCAGCCAGACGTTGTGATTCAGAAGAGACTGGGTGCAGTCTGGGTGCAGTCTGGGTGTAACACTGTGTACCGAGTGACACATGCCCAGGCAATGCATCCCAAGGGAGAGTTGGCCGTGGAATGAGCCACGCTTGGCAGTGAGCACCTCGCTTCATTGAGTCGGGGTCCCGCTTTGGCACGAGTGACGAAGCTCCTGTGATGGTCAAGGAATCAAGGACCGACACCGAACTAGAGGTCGAAAATACCACGAACAACGGCTTGAATGGGACAAGTTTTGAATGTTGCAAAACTCGGACCATTTTGCAGCCTGAACAAGACGGGAGCAGCAGGACAGGACAACAACTGCCGGACCCTGAATCGGCTCCTGTGCTACCAATTGAACAGCTCCAGGCACCATCCTGTCGCGTGACCAGCTTGTTGGTTTGGGAAGCGCAACTCCAAGCCAATTGATTGGTCCCGTAATTAGTAACCTGGCAATCATCTTCTTCTTATCAGGTGGGGTCTGGGAGGGTAACCGTCTCCTGCTTGTCGCGCAAAATGGCACTGGGCCGACTGGTGAAAAATTTGGCAGGCCAAAAGCGTGGGGGAGAGGGGATTCTTCATGTGTCCAGGGGCCGAGGGGCGAGATCGGATAGTGACATGTGTTGGGGCAGCAGGGTCAGATCCAAGCGACGCATTGTACGGCAGATTTGAGCACAGAGACTGCCACGGAGGCTGCGTGGCGGCGTCCAAAAGCTGCAACGTGATCTGTGCCGCATAACAGTCGTGATGATCAAGGGCCACATTCAAGCCACGGGTTGTGAGATTAAAATGGGCGGCCAATTTAATTAGTGACCCTGTCGTCACTGGCCATGGGCTTTCTTTTCTTTTTTTATTCCGCCCACAACGGCTTTGACTACATCTCCAACTGGGTCAGAGCATCATTGCCGAACTCGCAGCCACAAAGTATCCATGTTGCGTGGGTGCATGTACATCAGCTTTTTTGGTTCTTTTACTTCCTTTCCCTTGGAGGGGGAATTCATCTACTGCGGGTTGCGCTGAAATATTGCCCAGTCTTGGCACATGCCAACACTCAAGTCCCTGTATTCTTATCCCACAGCAGCATCAAATGCTACACAGCCAACCACCACACTGGTCCATCCCGGTGCGCTATGCAAGCAGTTGTTGCGTGTCATGCTGTACCAGGAACAGGGAAAGCGAAAGATTGAAAATTTTAAACCTCGCAAGAAATCTCTCATGGGGACAAGACCACACCCAGGGCTCAACACAAGTTATGCAGCCCGCAGGCTAAACTGGAGCACGCACTAAACTCTGCCAACTTGACCCAAGGCCCCTCTACCCGCCCGGAAGCAACATAGCAGCTCTTGAGCTGTGGCCTGTCCAGTCTCCTTTCAACAGGCCAAGGTCCCCCCACCAGCAAACGGGGACCCTATCTTATCGGTGACTCGTCCGGCCCCAGACCGGAACCTGAGCTGCCTGCATGTGGCCCTTTTTTTTCCCTCGTAGCCGCCTGCAGCTCTGGTCTTAAGGCAATTACTCCCCCCACGCCAGTCTGGACAGGTTAGCCTCCCGACTTTTCTCGTCCCACACCAGCCAGGCTTTTTGGTTCACAAAAAAAAAAAGTCACCGACTTCCAAACCGCCATTCAGTCCCGGCGCCCCTGGTTCGCTCTGCCGTCGACACCTGCTCAATTGGCCACCCAAACGTCAAGGCTACTCGAGGGACGGTGCCGTTGAAGCATTGAATCCCCCGGGAGTCGTCTGCAGCCTGCAAATTGCAATGCCTCCCGCCATGCCTTCCGCCCTGGCTGGCCGCGCTCCGGTCCTGCTCCGGGCTGGACGTCGCATTGCTCGACCTTTTCCTGCTCCCGCCAGGACTCTCACCACAGCTTCGCTCAAGCCGTCGGGCCGCGCCCTGCTTCAGGCCAAGCAGCACCCCAAGAGACTCGGCACAATCTCAATTGTCCGGAATTACAGCTCGTCAACCGACGGCGCCGCCCCCAACCCCAAGGCGTACATCGACAGCGGAGTCATCAAGCAGGTGCAGGACGTCAATGTGAAGAAGGTCCTCGTCATCGGCAGTGGCGGCCTCGCCATTGGCCAGGCTGGTGAATTTGACTACTCAGGTTGGTCGTCTGCTTCTGTCGCGCCGTCCCGCGTCGAATACGCAAGGCCTCGTCGCCGCATGACACTGACGTTGAGCTCTTTGCACAGGTTCGCAGGCCCTCAAGGCTCTCAAGGAGGCTGGTGTCGCCTCCGTCCTCATCAACCCCAACATCGCCACCATCCAGACCAACCACTCCCTCGCCGATGAGGTCTACTATCTGCCAGTCACCCCCGAGTACGTCAGCTATGTCATCGAAAAGGAGAAGCCCGACGGCATCTTCCTGTCCTTTGGCGGACAGACTGCCCTGAACTTGGGTGTTCAGATGCAGCGCCTCGGTCTGTTCGAAAAGTACGGCGTCAAGGTCCTCGGAACCAGCGTCCGCACCCTCGAGGTTTCCGAAGATCGAGACCTTTTCGCCAAGGCCCTGGAGGAGATCAACATCCCAATCGCCAAGTCCATCGCCGTCGGCACCGTTGACGAGGCTCTCGATGCCGCGCAAAAGGTTGGCTATCCCATCATCGTCCGTGCCGCCTATGCTCTGGGTGGTTTGGGTTCCGGTTTCGCCAACAACGAGGAAGAGCTCCGCAACATGGCAGCTCGATCCCTGACTCTGTCCCCTCAAATCTTGGTCGAAAAGTCTCTCAAGGGCTGGAAGGAGCTCGAGTACGAGGTCGTTCGCGATGCCAACAACAACTGCATCACTGTTTGCAACATGGAAAACTTCGACCCTCTCGGCATCCACACTGGCGACTCAATCGTCGTGGCTCCTTCGCAAACCTTGAGCGACGAGGAGTACCACATGCTTCGATCTGCGGCTATCAAGATTGTGCGACACCTTGGTGTTGTCGGCGAATGCAACGTCCAATACGCCCTGCAGCCCGACGGCCTCGACTACCGTGTCATCGAGGTCAACGCCCGTCTCTCCCGATCATCCGCCCTGGCCTCCAAGGCTACCGGATACCCTCTTGCCTACACTGCCGCCAAGATTGGTCTTGGCCACAGTCTGCCCGAGCTCCCCAACGCCGTTACCAAGACCACCACCGCCAACTTCGAACCCTCTCTGGATTACATCGTCACCAAGATGCCCCGGTGGGACTTGTCCAAGTTCCAGCATGTTAAGCGCGACATTGGCAGCGCCATGAAGTCAGTCGGCGAAGTCATGGCCATTGGCCGAACCTTTGAGGAATCTTTCCAGAAAGCCATCCGCCAGGTCGATCCCAAATTCGTCGGCTTCCAGGGTGACAAGTTCGAGGACCTCGACTTTGAGCTGCAGAACCCTACCGACCGCCGATGGCTCGCCGTTGGCCAGGCCATGCTTCATGAGAACTACTCGGTCGAGAGGCTGCATGATTTGACCAAGATTGACAAGTGGTTCCTGTACAAACTCCAGAACATTGTCGACTGCACGCGTGAGCTGCAGGCCGCCGGTAGCCTGCAGGCACTCAAGAAGGATCAGCTCCTCAAGGCGAAGAAGATGGGTTTCTCGGATCGTCAGATTGGTAACTGCGTCAATGCCACTGAAGACGAGGTTCGCGCCTGTCGATTGAGCTTCAACATCCGTCCCTGGGTCAAGAAGATCGACACCCTTGCCGCCGAGTTCCCTGCCGACACCAACTATCTGTACACTACCTACAACGGCTCTTCTCACGACGTTACATTCGAGGACAATGGCAAGATCATTCTTGGAAGCGGTGTATACCGTATCGGTTCATCTGTCGAGTTCGATTGGTGCGCTGTCGGCGCCACCCAGGCCCTCCGCCAGATGGGCGAGAAGACCGTCATGATTAACGTGAGTTGAACGACTCTTTCCGCATAAGACGCGTATCCCCCATCCGAGCAGACAGCATGTTTTCTCGCCATCGTTGTGGTCATGTTGTACACTTCTTCCCAAACACCCGCTAATGTACGCAACTAGTTCAACCCGGAGACCTACAGCACAGACAGCGATGTTGCCGACAAGCTCTACTTTGAGGAACTCAGCTATGAGCGTGTCATGGATATTTACGAACTTGAAAACTCTTCCGGTGTCGTCGTTTCTGTCGGTGGTCAACTGCCCCAGAACATCGCTCTTCGCCTTCAGGAGACTGGTGGCGCCAAGGTTCTTGGTACCGACCCCAAGGATATCGACAAGGCCGAGGATCGTCAAAAGTTTTCTGAAATCCTCGACAGCATCGGCGTTGACCAGCCTGCTTGGAAAGAGCTCACCTCGGTTCAGGATGCTGAGAAGTTCGCCGAAGAGGTTGGATACCCCGTTCTGGTCCGACCATCGTACGTTCTTTCCGGCGCCGCCATGACCGTCATCCGAAGCCAGGAGGACCTCAAGGAGAAGCTCGAGGCTGCCAGCAACGTCTCCCCCGACCACCCCGTTGTCATCACCAAGTTCATCGAGGGTGCTCAGGAAATCGACGTCGATGCCGTCGCCTCCAAGGGCGAGCTGATCATCCACGCCATCTCGGAACACGTCGAGCAGGCCGGTGTTCACTCTGGCGATGCTACCCTGGTTCTCCCCCCCGCCAACCTGGACGGCGCCGTCATGGAGCGTCTCAAGGATATTGCCAAGAAGGTCGCCAAGGCCTGGAACATCACTGGACCCTTCAACATGCAAATCATCAAGGCCGAGGACCCCGAGGGCGGCGAACCCGCTCTCAAGGTCATCGAGTGCAACCTCCGTGCCTCTCGATCATTCCCCTTTGTCAGCAAAGTTCTCGGTCTCAACTTCATCGATGTCGCGACCAAGGCCCTCGTCGGCAAGGACGTTCCCGCACCCACTGATCTCATGGCCATCAAGCGCGACTACCTCGCCACCAAGGTGCCTCAGTTCTCTTGGACCCGTCTCGCCGGCGCCGACCCCTTCCTCGGCGTCGAAATGTCTTCTACCGGTGAAATCGCCTGCTTTGGCAAGGATCTCGTCGAGGCCTACTGGGCCTCTCTCCAGTCCACCATGAACTTCCGCATGCCCGAGCCCGGCGAGGGCCTCCTCTTTGGCGGCGACGTCAGCAAGACCTGGCTGACGCAGGTTGTGGACTATGTCGCCCCTCTCGGATACAAGCTCTACGCTGCCAGCAACGACGTCAAGGACTTCATCGAGTCCAGCGCCAAGGGCAACGTCGCCGTCGAGGTGATTGAGTTCCCCAAGGAGGACAAGCGTGCTCTCCGTGAGGTGTTCCAGAAGTACGATATCCGCGGCTGCTTCAACCTGGCCATTGCCCGTGGCAAGACGACTCTCGACGTCGACTACGTCATGCGCCGAAACGCCGTCGACTTTGGCGTCCCCCTGTTTATGGAGCCCCAGGTAGGAAACCCCGTGTTGCATTCTCATTTATCATTGTATTGTTGAGCTAATCGTGGACGCCAGACCGCCATCCTCTTCGCCCAATGCATGAGTGAAAAGCTCCCCCGCAAGGAGGGCATCCCCTCCGAAGTCCGCCGATGGTCTGACTTTATCGGCGGCAAACCCCTGTAAACAATGGCGAGTAGAGTGACTAGGGTGGGGGGGGAGACTTGCGACGATGGCGTTGGCACGATGACCTTTTTGGCAAGAAAAAGCGCAGACACAGCGAGGATGAAGTGGAGACGAAAGTGAAGCTTGGAGGAAAGAGGGACATGGGCACCAAATGCGACGTCTTTGGTTCTTTATTTTTGTTTATTTTTTTGCAGTATATTTGGAGTCCAGGATAGGTCAAGAGAACCTTGGAAGTTTCACTCAGGCACGGCTTCATATACGTGCCGCAACGTCTCTTGTAGATCAAGTCGACGTGTTAAGTCACTTCAATATTCCATGCGACAAGACTCGAGTCCCAAGCCGACGTGTTTAGTCACTTCAATATTCCATGCGACAAGACTCGAGTCCCAAGCGTCGTCACAAACATGATTGCTCCCAGGTACAAGATGCATGGTGGTGGAAAAATATCACTTCACATTGTCTTGCAGGTCTCGTGTGTTATATAAATGTGATGCCTCGTGTTAAACTGTACTTGTCGGATCCAGTCCGTCAGTTTCTATATATGTAGTTGTACAAGAAATACAAATTGAAACTGTCAAAGTTTCCGTCTAAAGGCTTCAAGCCGGGTTTCGTATTTGTTTCTTTAAGCGTGGCAACCGCTGGCAGCAAGGGTCCAGCCCAGGAGACGGTTGGCAACATCCGAGGCATAGCAAGGGGTGCTTCCAAGGCCACTGCCGAGGGAGGCGTAGTCGGCGGAGCCGCTGTTGTAGAGACGGGCGGCGGCGTAGAAGGGTCGGCTTTCGGTATCTCCAACAACTCCAGCGGCCTTGGCAATGAGCTGCTTCAGGCCGTCACCCGACGAGGTTCCCGCGGTGCCATCAGTGATCATCTGCTTGATGGTGCTGCTGGGGCAGGGGTTGACGCCGGCACAGGCGCCGGCGCCGTTGTGAGACTGCATCAGGCCCGGGTTGACGACGCCGTTGTTGGTGGTGGGGGCACGGACGCAGCCCTTGCTCTCCTGCATGACAATGGCAAGGATGAAGCGCTCATCGACGGAGGTCTCGGTGGCAACCTGCTTGATGGCTTCGCCGACGGCCTGGATCTCGGCATCCGAGTCATCGGCACCCCAGCCGTTCCAGTTGCACGACTTCTTCATGATGGCCGAGTTGGCCTTCCACAGATCGTCCCATGAGCCCCACTTGTCCTTGGAGGGCCAGCCGGCGCCAACGGAGCCGTCTCCCTGGTAGAAGGTGTAGGCGTCGGCAATGGGGCCGGAAGGAAGAGTGGAGGGAGCAGCACCACCGGCGGCCGTGGTGGGAGCAGCACTGCCAGCGGCCGTGGTGGGAGCCCTGGCGCAGGCGACAGCGGGCGTGGTTGCCGCCGGTAGACCAGCTACGACGGCGGCAAGGAGAGAGAAGGCAACGGTGGTGTACATTTTGAATTGAATCGAAGGTTCAGAGAGTGACAGGGGTAAATATGTACCAAAGAATGTATGAATGTATGAATGTGTAAATGTGTAAATGTGCGGATGAGCACCGTGACTGTAAGGAGTGTGTGGTTGAGATTGAGCTTGCTGAGGAGGATTCATGACAACCGGGACGGAGCAGGCCATTATATACTCGCCAGCATGCATTTCCCCGGGGCGGCAACACCGTGTTCGAGGGATTTTGCAACTTTTTTCGGTTCTGCTGCAAGGTATTCCGTGGCAAAGAATGGCTTGTGTTGTTCAGGAACAGGCGTTTCATTGTGGGAATCTTCACTGTTAGAGTCTTTCCAGAAGCCGGACCAACCACTTACACCACCTTGAAGTCAAAACCGGCCCCATGAGGAAGGCGAAAGAGGGTGTGCCAAGGCCGCGTCTCATTGGGTCTCGCGTGGCAAGAGGGGTCTGGCAGACCGCGAGTGCCATGCTAGTTCAGCGTGTGTATTGACGACAGAAGTCAGTCATTCCGCCCGCTGGAGAAGGGTGGATGGGCTCTTGGAGGTTGGAGCAAGGTCGGAAGCGTCGGTTGGTGCGTGTCCCTCTGCCGGGCGAGTCGCCGAGCATCGGTCCAGAAGTCGCCGTTGGCTGGCAGCAGCCGCGGCCCCTGACACTGACTCATGGCTCAGGAACGCCATGATTGCAGCGTTGGTGGTGGGCGTATTGAGGGGATTGTTCGTTATTACGGACGGGCAGGTGGGCGGAGGAGGAAATCCAGGCACTCCAGGCACTGGGCGCCACATCTGCCGTCGCCTTCCACCAACTTGGGAAGGAGCCTCCTCCAGCCCAGCAAGCCCCGCTCCGGGCCTTTTTGCCGATATGCAAGGGCAGCCAAGCCAGCACGCACCCTCGCCAAGCTCACGACCGCCTTTCATTCTTTCAGCCACAGAGCCAAACGACTCGCTAGTGCCTTGACCAATCTGACTCGGTGGCCGCTCCAACCAGACACTTGCTTGACACTGATGAACCTCGCATCAGGCTCCGTCGCCTTTGTTTCCCCGTCCTATTACAGCAATCGGAAATTTTACCCTTCAAATCCTTGCACGCCATGATTCACCGCGTCATGCTCTGTACCGAGTACAGCCACAGAGTTTTCCCCCCTTCGCAGACCATACCATGACGTCATCAGCACATCGTGCAAATCACGGGTTTTTCCGTTTCAACGGCCTTTGCGTGTCATGCGAGTGGGGGTTTTTTTATTTTTTTTTATTGTTCGACGGCTCTGACGCCTGCGACCCCGACACCCTTCCCCGTGGGCCTCACAACACACACAAGACACAAGACACGCCAGCAGTCAATCACCCGATGGCAAAACAATGCAAACAATGCCGACAATGCCAGGAGGAATGAGCCACGATGCTCAGCCCTGCAGAACAGCTTCTGTTCAGACGGGTGTTGGTTGGCAGCGGCGTTTGTGGCGGGTGAGCCAAGGCTGAGTGCCTCCTCCCCCATTCTTCAACTTGGACCCAACATCAAATCTTGACATTCAACATGTCAAAATGCGCCAGCGGCCGTAATACTGAGCCCTACGCAAAACATGACGTGTGTGTGATTTTGTTCTTCTTCTTCTTCTTCTTTTTCTCTACAACCAAGTTGCTTTGTTGATTCAATGAGCTGGTATTTGTTCAGCTACTCTCACAATAAGCGCCAAGGAAGGAGAATTTGTCGAGTCAACGGTCTTAACCCGGAAATGCTTTCCCAGATAGGAAGGTGTGGTGGCGATCACTGCCACCACATCTACGCAGGACGCTGACATGCCGCTCTCTGCTCGGAATATTTTCGGTCTTGGTCAACGTGGTCTATTTCCGCGGCAATAATTGCACAAATGGGCTGCATCATACAGGCCAGCCCAGGACCCGAACCATCACGACAGCCGAACAAAATGCGGCATACCGAGTGCCTGTGCATCTTGTATGGGCACCAGTGGTGATACCTCAACTTGGTCCATTACTTTGCTATAAACCTCCTGATTTAGGTTGTAACAAACATGACATGGTGCATCTAGCAACTCTCTGCGTAGATTCATCCATACTTCATCAGACCAGCCCAGCCCAGCCCAGCCCACATGGTATAACCCTCTCCAGCCCTTTGCTTTGCCCGCCCATAATAGCCCAATCAAGCATCTCGGTTCGGCGTCCGGCGTTCGTTCAGCCTGAAGGCAGCAAAGCGTTTAGTAAGAGGCTCACCCGAGTGACGCGCATCAAAATGGCGCGTCGAGAAATCATACGCAGAGACGTCTGCCAAGGTAGCGTCATCGCCATCTCGTGGACGCTTGGGGAGTCGCTCACCAGTCGATTGCAGGATGGCCTGGAGGGTTTGCCAACCTTCTGTAGAACGAAGCTGGAAGGAGTCGGCAAGGTCGTGTTGACTCGCCACTCGGCATAGCAGCGCTTCCTCGTCCTGAAAAGAGAAAGAGGCATGCATCAGTGAGCTGAGCGGCGTGGAGAAACTGGCGGGACAAAGATGACAAACCTTGGATAGAATGCCCATCTGGTGGAGAAAACACAGCAGGTGAAAGTTGGAAACCTCTTGGCCGTTTTCGCTCTGCTTTTCATCGCGAGACGACTTGAGGACCTTGGCGAGGATGGAATGTTCTTGACTCTCGCCAATGTACTCTCGATTCTCAATGGGGAATCCCGTCTGCGTAAAGACTGGTTTGGGGTCCGCGGGGAAGCCGTGAGTTAGCGTGACAAAAAGATACTCGACCGGGAACGAGGGTTTGGCGTTTTCTTGCACATTGGCGCCGTATTCGTTGACCTTGCGGTAAAAGACCTCGGGAATATACCGTGTCCGACTGACAGAGCCATCGTCCTCCTCCTCGTCTCGGACCAACATGACGGTCGGGTCGGCAGAGGGTTCTACAATGTCAGCGCGTACCATCTCTACTGCCTCGTTTGACATCTGGTACGACGAGATCCCGATCTCGCCCTGCTCGTTCCCTGTAACGATGCACGTAACAAAGTTGGAGCCGTATCTGCCAGTGTCACTCCACTTTGAAGCCTTTGGGTACTGCGCTTGTAGTCTTGACGAGAAACATATCTCCAGCGACGACAGAAAGTATGAATCGGCGTGGCGTTTGCACACTACCGAGCCGTCGCCACAGCCAGAGTCCAGCAAGTCCGTCCAAATGACGCCGACGGGTTCCAGACCACATAGCTGAGCCACATGTTGGACCGCTTTCTGGTTTTCCCACGCATTCAACGTTATTCCGTCCAGCTCGTCTACTTGCGGTGGCTCGTATATGGCCTCGACGATAACTTTGACCCCAAGTGGAACTTCGGTGTATTCCGAGTATCGTCCGTATAGAAACCCGATTCTTTGCGCACCGGTTTTACGCCACGCGTCGATAAAGCCGTCAACTATGGAGGGCGATGCAAATTCCACATGATCTACCATGCGGAACTGCTGAGGATTCAAGGTGATGGCACTCGGCTGGCATTTTGTGCACACACCTTCTGGCCAGGGAGGATGGCCAGTAGGACAATCTCGCCTGACCCTGTAGAATGGTTCGACCAGCGGGGGAATATAAGAGCTCCCCAACTCGGGCTTATTTGTTGAAGCATTGACTTTCCTGAGGTGGGAGTGGAAGGACTGGTATTTGATCTTCTTCTCGGCAAGGTACCCAGGATCAAACGGATCCAGAGGTTGGCAGTAGTCACACATGCCTTTGGGCCCGTGGCGACACATCTTGTCGCGACCTCTAGGGATCTTCCCATCCAACTTGTCTAGCCGGTCGTCGAGAGCGGATTGTTTAATTACCTCCCAAGGCTTGGACACTCTCTCGGGCCGTGGATTGATGGGCATGTCTTCTGTGGGCAAGATGGGCTTGCCGTTAAGTCTCACGGACGTGGTCTTGGTCGAGTCGTCGCCGTTGATGGCTCCATTTGTCGAGCCCCGGTGCTTGTATCCTATGAAAATTAAATCACCATGCCTATTCGAGGGGTTAGATGTCATCTTCTCGCATGTCTAAGCCGCACCAGTCCTCGTCGTGGAAGCAGAGCTTCGGGCGGCCAGCTTACTTAAGTCCGATCTGCCCAACCTTGAACTTGATTATCTCAGCCAATATCTTGGCGTCGCCTCCATTCGGTGCATTCGACAACGTAATGGTCTTGGGGTCTACGGTGCTCGGAAGTTGCGGCAACAGCTACCACAAGTACTACGTTAGCATGCATTTTGGGACAGGCGATGCGATGGGGCACAATATCACACACCAGGTCTCCAAGCTCGCCAAATGTCGTCGTCTGTTCCACCACCAGTCGTATCATGCCGTCCGGCCCCCGTAGTCGAATCAACATGATGGCTTGTCTTGCTGAAGCTGTATGTGTACTGAGAAGGTGGGGTTCACGCTTGGCAGTGAATTGTTGAAAAGACAAGAGGACTAAGGGAAGCGTGCAAAATGTATCGAGGTCCTCTGCCTGGTAATCGACCAACAATTCGCGATAGTGGGGAGACGGGGAAGAAGTCAGCTAGCCCATCAAGCTTGATGTCAAAGCGATGCAGTTCCAAGAGGCGTGGAAGCTCGTCAACCATGGTGACCTGAAGTGGAACCCAGCCAGCTCTGTCATGCGTCGCAAAAGTATTAATTTGCGGACTGCTCCGCAAAATGGTACCTCTCTGCCCTCAGGCAGCCTCGAGGCCTGCGTCACTGGCATTCCCACCTGCCAGCTCCGATCGCCGCCTGCCGTTTTCGGATAAATGACGGGCCGACCCTATCCAGCCCCCAATTGCAGGCAGGATTGGGACCCTCTGGGCCTTGGCCCCAGCATGGATCTACTAACCTGCCATCTGGCCAGAACTGTGCCGAACCACCATTGAAAAGCTACCAGCTGTCATTGTGAGAAGGTCGGTTGACTCTATCCCACCCGCGCTCATTTAACGACAGTCATTCAACGACGACAAGGACAATTGGGAGCATTCTCCCGCGTGTCCCTTTTTTTCTTCTTCTTCTTTTTTAAAATCTTAAAGTAAAGCAATCAGCGGTCATGATGTTTGATATTGACTGGAAGGGCCTCGCCCTTCCCTTTGCCTACCTGATTGTTTTGGGCGGTGCCCTCATGACCTTTTCGACCATTTACCGCAAGAGAAAGGCCGGTATGTTCAGTTTTATTGCATCTCTCTCAACCCGGCAGACCGTCACTAACTTAGATGGCAGCCGAAAGCGCTAACCTCGCTCCCTGGTTTGGCCCTAACCTCCAGCGAAACGTCTATCTCTCCCTCCTCCACATGGATCCAGAAGACGGCAACCAGAAATCTCCCCGCGTCCCCGAGAGCGTACTCAAAGCCGCACTCCTGCGGCGTGCAGTTGAAGATATCGACCGTTTGATACAGATCAAGTCAGCGAAACAGGCCTGTAGCTCTCTGCTCCTGCGGGGTAGCGTGGGCGACGATTTGTGGCAGAGATTCCAGCGTGCTGAGAAGGAGATGGAGGAGGAGTTGCGCGATGTGGTTACCGAGGTTTGTTTTCCCTCGTCCCGACAACCGAATCGCAGCATAACAACTGCAAATCGTGGACGTTGATGCACTGACGTAACGAATTCAGGCCAATGCCCTCGTACCAAACTGGGGCCCTACAATCTTCCAGTCTGCGCACGAAATCGCCGCCAACACCCGTCTTCGCGCATCCCTCGATGAGATTGAAGCACAAAAGGCTGCCGAAAAGGCATGGTGGGAGAAGCGCCGTGAGCAGATTCAATCTGAATTCATGAAGGAGTTGAATGACTCGGACAAAGTCATGGCCAAGGACGGAGCCAGCGAAGATGATGCCGTGCTTGTGGATACGCCAGCCAAGGGGAAGAAGGGGAAGAAATAAGCTCTCAAATACAGGCAACTCGAATGCATTCATATTAGGTCAGGCAACAGTCGCATCCGGATGAGCATGGATGCATGATCGGCCCAGTATCATTTACACATACCGGGACTATCCTTTCTCTTTTCCTCTTCTTTCCGCAAAATTAGTTGGAGGGTGGAGTAATGTGTACTATAATAATACCATTGACCGCACCACGAAACTGAATTCAGGGTGGGCACAAGCCCGATGGGACATTCGAAAGACGGCGTTGATGGCGCATGAGAATTGAAAATTCGGGTTGATGATGTCAATGCTAATCCATGACTACATTTGTGTAATGTGTGCCTGTGTGAATTAGTATTGAAGCCGGATAGGAGAGCCAGTATTTAATGTTGACCGCCTCGCGCAAAAAAAAAAAAGGGGGGGGGTGGCATCGTCACCAGACACAGTCGTGACTAGCCACAGTCTGGATGGACCAGCAGGCATGTTCATATGTGTACGCAGAAGGTGAAAGCGAAACGATGGTAATAATTTGCTCATTCGGTGCATGTCAGCAGAAACTGACGCTCGCTAGGCTATGTACAGATTGCCCCTAAATGTGACGCCGATGCTGTGTTATCAAAATTCCGCACCACGAGTATGAAACAGCCGCCCAGAAATGCGTGACCGCTGATGAGGATAGTATATACAAGTCATCCAATTTGAAAAGAAAAAAAAAAGAATTCAACTCCGTCATAAAAGTATGAGTTTCACCCAATTGGGGCAAGAGCACTCGTCGTAAGTAGAGGCATTGCTGCCATTGCCTTGTTCTTCTTAATGTTTCGGCATGCTTTACAATTCTCGCCGATGCGCATCGTTCGGCTCATTGTGACTCGGTTGCTTCACCATGGGTAAATCTTTCTTCTCCAGGTGTCTTCTTGTTGGGCGACCATGCTGGCTAGTCGGGCCTCGGCAGCAATCTCGTCCTCTGACTTGAGCCACGCTGGCGAGTCACAGCCCCTCAGGCCGATAAACTTGCCCATTCTGCGACGCTTTTCTTCGAGAGAGACGTCGGAGCGCCAGACCACGGGGCACGGATATTGGGACGACCAGGGTGAGGGCGATTTTTGATGATAGAAATGAGCCAGACTCTCCAGTTGGGCATCCGTCAAGAGCCAAAACTGAAGAACGGTGCGAGGAAAATCGGGATGAACAGCACCCGTGGTAAGCTGGACAAGAGGAGATAGCGGAAGCGCCATCTGATGTAGCTTGTAGGCCAAACCTGGATTGCGTGCCAGACGGCGTTGAATAAATGTCCCGCGCTGGGGCTGCTGTTGTGAAGGGACCATCTCGCGATGCATCATTGTGACAAATGGGGCGTATAAATGTGCAAAAGAAAATGGGATGATCGAGTCCTAAGACAGTGGCGTTTGTAAAGGTATGAAATGCCAATTGCCGTCTCAGTCTTGCACTTTGGCAAATCGAATTGACCGTCAATACAGAGGTGGCGGGGGGGATTCAAGTATATGTAGTCTTGTTCCCTCTTCTCCCAATTGCGTTTAGACGAAACAAGGTTGTGAAATATGTGGACAGAACGTCTCTTTGCTTCACTTCTCGTCTTTCCAGAGACGGCGAATGCTTGTGATATGAAAATGCGCTGTTGACGCTTCGAGGTCGTGACGGACTGAGCTGGAATGCAAGGTGGCTGCCGGATCCGAGTGTTGGCTGGAATGCGGCACCACGGTTATCTGCCCGCTTGCGTCCTCTGGAAAACCTAACTACCTAGGTAGTGGAACTCCTGCTGCGGCAGAGTACTATTGAGAATGCAACCAATAGAGTGAAGTCTAAATAAGAATTGACCTCTTGAACCAATATGGTACAGCTGTGAATCGTAACAGAGAGATCGGCGAGGAAGGGGCAGAAGCCAAAATAGGTGGTATCAGGCAGATTGATGCAGAGAGAGGGGGAATGAGGGTAGTTATCTATGAGGCGGCCTTGCAGTTGACAATTCAACTTGACTGTTACATGCATGTTGAAGACATCCCAGCCCTCTTGTATTTTTACTTACCGACCCAGTAAAAATCGTCATATGGTCCTTCCTCGGCTTTGCGCGGCGCCAATTAAGGAGATGAACGCTCATCAAAGTCCTGAATTTCAGCTTTCTCCATCCTGTATGAACCACGGAGCCCCCCCCCATGGACGGTTGTGGCATGGGATGGCGGGGGGTGCGTGCTTTGCGTGCTCCACATGGGTTGTGGTGCATGGTCTCGCTGGTGCAAATTTGTGGTGCTAGGCGCTCCACGATTAGCAGTTGACATGGAGTCTTGTGTGTCCTGTGGCCCGGGGATATAGTGTGTGTACGTGCTGCTGTATGTATGCATGGGTACGTGTGCGTGGGCGAGGGTGGGAGGCGCCGAGACCACAGTCACAAGCCGGGCTGCAATGTGCTGAGGCGAAATGGAGGCGGCGGGCACAGCGCCAACTCCAGCCAGTAAAGGCACCCAAAGGAGCCAACACATAATACATGTGGCCATGCGTCAGGGCCAGTTGCATGGAGTACATGACATAAATGTGGACGGGTGTGGATGCTCAGGCGGTTCTTGAGCTGGCCCCCGAGCTGGCAACAAACAATGAAGCAAGGCGAGGAGACAACTGCTGGTATAGGCAAAGCGTGAGCCTTTGTCTTGCCTGCCAGGGTGGCGGGTGCATCGAGTCAGAGTTGAGGATCGCAGGTGGGGACTGTCTTTGTGCGTCCACCGACATCGACCCCTGCCTTTGGAGGCTCTCGTCGTGGTTCTCGTGGCTCATTGAGAAAATGCTGGCAGCAAAACCACGCGGGTGGCTAGTCTTGGCTTCTCGTTTCCCTTGCATGTCTGACGGGGCCAGCATGCTGCAGAGGTGGGCGAAGGAACAAGGGGGTTGTGACGCCAGCGTGCGAGTCCAGCCCTGTCCAGTCCAATCTTTCTGCCGGCCTTCCCAACCCTGCAAGCTGAGAGAAGGAAATGCGGTCACCAAACAGCCGGTGACATGGTCCTGAACAATATGGTTGGTATCTCATAACTCGGAGCCCTCATGGCGCCTTGACGAGCCATCTGAAAGGCTAAAGATGAAAACCAAACCATCTCATGGTGTTATGCGACGGACGCAGTCTTGAAGTGAGACATAAGCCGGACATGGGGGTCGGACAAGGTGTGGCTCTCTGGAAGGATTGGAGACGGGTGACGACGACGAGGACGGCTGATCCATGTTGAATGCTAATGGGTTTTTCGCACCATCATTTGATGGTTCCGTGACGCCCGGGGGAATGAGAAGACAGGTTATGGGGAGATGAAGGCCAGCGGCATGACGGCCACAACTGTCCCTGCCTCCCGACATGGTTGACACATCGTCGACTGCAGGTCAGTGGTTGGATCAACAATATCGAGGGCTGGGCTGGGCTGGGGTTGGGGCTTGGGGGCCTTGGCCTAACAATAGCCAAGGTTAATGGGCGAACCGGTGGAAGCATGGCGAGCAGGGGCAGGAGCAGGCGGCAGGAGGGGCAGTGGCAATCGCTCCCGACTGTGTGTACGTACATACATACAGTATGCACAGGACGAGAGTGGCATGGAAGCTCTTTCCCGAAGGTGTAAGCGAATCATGGAACTATTTTCCCCATTGTCTCCGCTGGCGATGGCAGGTACGTAGTTGCCGGCGGGGACCCAGCGGATGGTCTGGTCTTTCTTCGATGATTCCGCAAATCACGGTGCTCGCTGATCTGTAATCAGAGACAAGATTCGAAGCCGAGGCCGAGCACTTGCTCTGGAATGTCCCCGAGCGAGCCAGGGCAACCACTAGAAGAAGCAATCAAGGCAGACAGGTTGCTGCGAGTACGGAGCAAATGGGCGCTGTGCTGCAGTGGACGGAGTCTGGTCTCGATACAACTGGTGCAGTATTGAGACACACACCAAACAATCAATCGGATCCGCATTTAGCAACCAACCTGGTAGTCCTCGCAGAAAGTCACTGCTTTTCTGCATGGGCGAATCGGCTTTTGCCTCTCTTCGCCAGCCCATTGCCCTCTGGAACATGCTCCCAGGTGACGACCAACAGCAGGCAAGGACCATGTTGGCATGGAAGGGGCACTGGGCTGCTGGTCTTCGGCATCTATGCTCCCTAGCCAGCCAGCAGCCCGGGAGGGCCCTGGCAATTGGGTAGCCGGTCCTGAAATGCGCCCATCTAAT
Organism: Keithomyces neogunnii; assembly: GCA_020975405.1. Taxonomy (NCBI): domain Eukaryota; kingdom Fungi; phylum Ascomycota; class Sordariomycetes; order Hypocreales; family Clavicipitaceae; genus Keithomyces; species Keithomyces neogunnii. The sequence goes on along the minus strand of JAIOWQ010000002.1, from coordinate 3,006,568 downwards.
CACGGCGACATGCCAACCAACTGGTTGCGTCAAGACGAGATATATCAGACATTGGAAACGAAACGGGTTATTGCTCCGGTGCGCCAGACGCCAGACACCTTACCCAGCCCCAGCTGCGCGACCCGAGGTGTGGCCAGCTTGGCCAAGCCAATAACTTCTACTTTGGCACCGAGTACTCGCACGCATGTATGGGATGTACACCGTTTCGATGCCTCGATTTACTTGTCCACCGCCCACTAGTTGGAGATGACTCTCGGGATGAAAAATGGCTCAGTCCGTCCTTCCTAGTACGCGTGGTACCGAGTGCTGACGACGCCATACTTGCATCCGCCTACCGCTTTTACCCCCAGATGCTCAGGGACAAACCATGGCATTTTCGAGCCCCACGTTGACTTGCCCACTTCATGACCGTGACGAGGGCATCATCAGGGCATCAGTGTCCTCAATCAACGACGAAAGCCGTCAATTGTCCCGGTTTACCAGAACGTCACACGCTGGAATACGCAAACGGGCCCAAAAAGAAACAGAAGAACGCCCATGACCCTAACGTGCGAGCATCTCCACCAGCCCGACGCCTCTCATCCGAGACATTCGACCAGGTTGACCAAAATATCAAACATCCGCATCCAACGCACAAGACTCATCAGCATGCTTGTCTCGTCTCTGCTGACTCCTCGAAAGACACAGGGGGGGGGAACTCGTCATCCTCCCCTCCCCCCCAGGACCGAAAGCGGGTCACAATGTCTCTCCCTCATACTCCGTACACAGACGAAGACAGAGTCTGGCTTCTTTTTTTAGCATACCTCAATTTCAGCACTCCGCCAAATGTCTCATACTTTTCTCCCGGGATCATCACCCTCGTCGTTCTTTCGCACGGATTTCTACCGCCCTCTTCCCGCCGAGATAGCCCGTACCAAAAGCCAGCAGGAAAAGGAAACGCCGCCTTTTCTATTTATGTGTATATGTAATTTCCCTTCCCCGACGCCATGTTGTCTGTTCGCCATGTCGATTTCCGAAATCACAGCCTAATTGCGGGTAGACGAGGGGGTTTTCGCCCAAAACACCGGTCAAGGCGCCCGTGCCTCTTCACTGTGAGACACTTCTTCTCGGTTGGTTCCTGTGATTGTGGTATCGCGAGCTGCAGAAGTGTTGGGTTTGGTAAGCCAAACATGCCATATGGTTACAATGCAGCCATGTAGAGTCATGTTGAAAATAACCATACCTTTAATTACACGGGGCAGTGGCTTTGGTCTCCCCGGCGCAAAGGGCTCAAGCGGCTCCTGAAATTGATCCTCGGCAAGAACGACACTCATCAGGGTTTTGAGAATTTGTGCTTTCCCCGTGCGAGAGGGTGTCAGAGACTTGCGCACATGTGGTAGTTCCTCAACGGAGGAGGCCTTGGCCCCCCTCCCTCCCCTAGTCTACTCACTCACGGCCTGCCTTTCTTGCTTTCTGTCCATTATTCATTCATCCTGAACGAAGCCCATTTGCACGGCCATTTCCCACATATGAACAATTTCAAAGGAGGTTTCCTATTAATGTCCGGACCAGATTATAGTACATGTTGTACGCTTTGGCTAAAGCCACTTCACCTTGGCCACGTGGTCCATCTTCTTCTTACTGCTCTTGACGAACCCCAGAGCCCGTAGTTCTGCAAGGCCGCGGTAAAACATGACCAATGCCTTGCGTTCATCCTCCTCCTTCTGACTTACTACTGCGTAAAAGGCCGACCACAAGTCTGCGACGTTGATGAGGTTCCCTGTTTCACGGTACAGCTGGTAGATGATGGACGTGGCAGGGAGCGTCGCCTGCAGGCCCTGGCTATTTGGTCTGCAGCATGAGCAGCCGAGATAGTCGTGAGGGCGGCAGAGGCTGCGCTCAAACGCCGCTCGTGGCCGCGGGACAAATACTTCTCGCGATGGCGACCTGGAGTCGTAGAGCCAGCACTCTACAAACAGGACCGCATGGGGGTCAGTGTCTGGACAGTACGAGGAGAGGGCGGATGTCACTTGGTCAATCAGCTCGGTGAAGCGCCTATCTTCGTCGCGAAGCTGCGCCGAGTCCTGGCTCAGCTGCACCTTTTGCGCAATGACGGTTGTGCGCATGATTTTGCTTTGCCCGCCGTACTTGCTTCGCAGGGCGGTTCCCTGCCCGTCTGCCTTGGCCCTGAGCTGCTCCAGCTCGTCGAGTATGGCCCCAAGCGCATCCTGCAGCTGAAGAGCAGGCTCATCTGTGGCCGGCCCCAGGTGCAACTTTGGGTCCCCCTCTCTCAGTATGCCCAGAATGTCACCTAGGAGTGTGGATAGTTCCTCTGCCTTTTTCCTGTGGATGCACTGCATCAGACTGGCCTGCGCAGAGGAAGTCTGCGTGCCTCTTGCCATGCTCTCGACGTATGCTCTCGAAAAGGAACTGCGCTGGGCCCCGGCTGCTTGTAGTATCAGTAGCGACCGAAGGAAGCTGTCTGCCCAGGTTTGCTTGCGAATGTGGCCGGTTCTGAGCTGGCCTTCAAGGTGTTCGTCGTTTTCAAGCAGAGACTTGGCAAGCTGGAGCGATTCGCGGGTGTTCCTGTCTATCTCGCGCTCAACCGTCTGCCGAAACGAGGGTAGGTTCCGCGCAGCTTCCAGCTGTTCGGCCTGCGGCGCCTCCTCGTCCGCAGAGGACGAGCAGAGGACGCTGAGCGGGTTCGCGTAGAAATGGCACATGTAGGCATACTGGGTTCAGCGTCAGCGTCGGCGTCTCGAGTTATGAAAGAAAGAAAAGGCACGGCCATGCCCGCATTTGCATGTACCTTTAGTGAACTGATGAATGCCTGAATGCCCGCGACTTGTTCATGCTGCCGGTCGAGCATGCTGCGAAGCAGGGGAGCGCCTAATCTCAACGGCACGTCGGCAGCGGCGACTGCTCCCTGGAAGACTGTTTCCAGGATGTTGTCGGCTTGGGCAGCATCAAATCTGGCGCCGTATATCAGGCGACAGACAGACTTCAAGAGGCGTGCCTGCAAGAGGTCGACCGAGGTGGCGATGCCGAAGAGCAGGGTGAATGGGATCCTTGGCCGCCAAGAGCTAGCACAGAGGTTAGGGGTGTCAAATCACGGCAAGAGCGCAGAGCATCCAGCGTACTGAAAAAGAGCAATCAGGTCCGACAGCAGGCCGCTGTCGAAGCCCTCGCTGTCCTGAAACGCCACAAAGACGTGCTCGCATTTCAGCGGCTTGATGAAGGCCTCCAGGGCCTCCAGATCGTAATCGAGGTACCGCCGGCCCTAAAACAAGAAGCTCAGCACTGGTGTGCGAAACACGAACCACGCGCCGCGAGCCAAAGGCCGCTGGGGGTGAGCACTCACGTCCTTGGCCCCGTCGACCTGCAAATCATCGCCATGCTCCTCCTCCTCCTCCTCCTCCTCCTCCTCCTTCTCCCCGTCGGCCCGCGTCGCCATGGCATCCCGAATCACCTTCTTCAGCGCAGCCTTGAGCGTCAGCGCCTCGGAGGACTTCAACCGCACAAACCGACTGGTCGACCGCCGGCCCAAGGTCTCAGATAGCTGTTCAAACAGCAAATCCTGAGAGGCAATGTTTGGCCCCGTCACGACAAAGACCGAAGGTATCTGAAGGGTGCTTTGCTCGCCAACGAATTAGTCCAACAGGGCAGCAAGAGAGACGGGGCTAGAGAGGGAGCTTGTACGCACCAGGCGGATGTGGCATCATTCACAAACGCCGACACATGATCCAATGTCGCCGAGTTGGACACTCTCAGAATTCCCTTTGGACAGTGTCAGCCCCCCCCCCCTGGGTTTCCTTTGCCAAAGAAGGACTCCGTGTCGCAGGCGAATTACCTGAATTCTCTGTTCAATCATGCCCCACGCCTCCTCGAACCTCTGCTGCCTCAGTCTCACAAACACATCCCTCTCCGCGCCGTTGAGCAGCGGCACAAAAAGGGACGCTCCGTCTCCTTTCTCGCTCTTCTCGGCAGTGTCTTTGGACACCCGCCGTCTCTTGGCAGCCCTTTGATCCCGTCGAGCATCGCCCTCGTGGTCGGGGTCAAAGATGTAAGCCACCTTGATATCACATGACCAGTCAGCCTGCCATTCATTACCCATTACCTCCCCAGAGAAGAGAAGCTGCATCCGCCCTGCACTCGAGTGAGGTAGACGCAGCACTTACCTGGTGGTCCTCCTGGGCAAAGGCATCGCGAGGCTCGTTGTCGCCATCCATCTTGGGAGCTTGGGGAGGGCGTAATGTCGCCTTGGTCCTCGCGACCAGTGTGGGCTTCAATTGAGCTTGTCAGGGCGGACGCGGTGGGTGAGGATGGGCGCGTTTCCGTTCACAGTGTTCGCACTGTAAAGTACACTGTACGTTTCCGGGGGAGAGTTGGGCACGCAAGCAACCCCCTTGGCAATGAATGAATGATTAATTGCACCGTGTGTCACGGGTTTGCACAGCTTGGCTCAGTAGTATCCCATCGTGAAATTCATAAGCTACTAAATAAAAACACCTGCAACTTTTGGTCAGAGACCAAGAGACAAGCTCGACTCTGGCTATTCGGCCAGCCGTAGCGTGTATATTCATCGCTCCCCCCCCTTTACTTTCTTTCTTTCCTGGCAAAGTGAAACCCGTGTGCCCTGGCTGAACTCGCGTCCCGTCATCTCACCGCGCAACCTCCTGCTCGCTGAAGGTGTTTTTTTTTTGTTCCTTTTTTTTTCTCGGTCCAATGTACTTCCTCCCATGCCCACCTTTGTCAGGTCGCAATCCGCCCCCCTGCTCTGGGTGTCCCAGGCATACATGGTCGCAGGTCACGATGGTGAAGCGCTCGAGCGCAACTGTACCCCATGGCAAAAGCCGTAAAAAGCAGCATCCCGTCTCAAATGACACGGTTGAGGACTTGTCATCAAGTGCACGACGCCCACCCCCAAAAAGGCAAAGAAAAATCATACACCACCGCCGTGTCCCAGCCCGATCAAAATCATCTGTTTTGAAATATGGAAAGAACATGTTGACCCTGCGCCTCAAGAAAATAGAGCAACAACCAATTTTAAACAAGACAGTGTTACAACTCCTCAATTGATTCTGTAGACGCGGTACCAAACTGCCAGCGTGCTGTATGGAGTCACGCATCCTGGCGTTTGGGGGGCAATGACTACTGTGAGCAAAAGTCAGCGGCTACTCATCTTCAATCATTCATCTCTCGTCCATCTTACTTCATCGGAAGCCTTCACGCTGCCCGGCTCAGCAGTGTTGGCAGTCGCTTCCGCTTCCGCTTCCGCTTCCGCTTCCGCTTCCACTTCAGGCTTGGGTTCGCCGTCAACCTTGACGCCGTTGGATTCCGCCTTTTTGGTTTCGCCGTGCTGCTCCGCGGTGCCATTAACTCCATTCGCAGAGGTATCGCTGGCCAGCAATTTATTCCACTTGTCCAGCAGAGTTTGTGATCGTTTCTTAAACTGAAATTCTTCCTCGCGAGGAATGGCATCAAGCTTGAGGATGGCCTTGAGGACTTTGTTGATCTTGGTTGCCCGAATGATGGACACCTCAAGGTCACCAAACTTCTCGAGCAAGGTGATAAAGTCTGACATGCTCTGCATTTCTTCCTCTTTGGGTTGCTGCTCTCGCGTCAAGAGCCCCTTTTGAAGCTTGTGGCGAAGGAACAATACCTCCTTCTGCATGCCGCGTTAGTGTGACACAGCACTTTACAAGAGACGCGTCGACAACTTACCACTCTGCGCTTGTGACGCTCCTCGGGGTTCAATTTTGGTTCCTTGGCGCTCTCGGCCTTCTTTTCGCCAGCTTCCTTGGCCTCTTTGGGCTTCTTGGTCTTGGCCTTGGCTATCTTGGCAGCGGATCCGCCTGCAGACTTTGGTGTACCGGCGGCTCCGTTGGCCGTCTTTGGCGTAGAAGACGTGTTGAGCTTGATCTTGGGCTTCTTGACCGAGTCGGTGCGTTGGGGAGTCTTGACACGAAGCAGCGGGTTAGCCAGGGAAATCACCAAGATTCACGTGTACATAGATGAGCACCTACAGCGACCTCGTCCTCTGCCTTTCGCTTCTTGGACTTCTTGGCGGATGCATCAGCGTCACCCATCTCAACGTCTTCCTCATCGACGGCCTTGCTCTTGCCCTTCTTTCCCTTCTTGGGAGTGGCAGCGGCCTCCATTCGTGCCTCCTCTTGGGCAATCAACTCCTCCTGGAAGCTCTTGAGAATATCTTTGTAGTAATCGACGGGGTGGTGCTCGATGGCCAGCTCGAATGCAGCTTTGAGGTCTTTGCGCATCTTGTCGTTGATTGTGTCCTTGGCCTTTTCAGCGCTGAGCTCGGAGAGGTTCGTGTTCTTCTCCCATCCACTGCATCCGCGCGTTAGCAAACATAATTCCCGTCTGGATTCTCCGAGCCATCATCGTGGCAGGAAACTCACAATTCATTGGTGTGCAGGTACATGACGGGAAAGGTTCGGTCATTGACGCGCTTGCCGCCGTCGGCAAAGGCTTCAGAGTAGGTGCCATCTGGGCGCGCGGCAGAGACAGGCCGGCTGGTAACAAGGGCGTGGGGGAGCATGTCCTCATCGCAGATAATGGCCGGCCAGGCGGGGAAGCCCTTGAGCTTCACCAGAAAATGGTCGCCGGGCTTCGCGTCAGTGTGCGTCAAACGGGCCTTGGATCCTTTTCTGCTGAGACCGCCGCCGGTGGACTTGCGGCGGCCGCCCTTGGCCTTTGCCGATGGCGTGTCTGCAATGGTGACTGTGGTGGTGTCTCCCTCGACCGCTGTCGTGTCCGCCGCCGCGTCGTCCTTCATTTCGACGTCGGCGTCCTCTTGTGCCTCAGCTTTCTCGCCCGCGCCGTCGGCAGGTTCGGTGGACTTGGGGTCTATTGGCGCATCGTCTTGTTAGCATTGGCCTGCCAAGGGACCGAACCGAGGGCGTCCGTCTCGGGCCGTCGGAGGAGACGGGAGAGAATTTTGCCCCATTGATGCCTCGTGGCACCATGATGCGCCCGTCGCGTGGCATCTAGGCGGCGGGCAGGCGGGCGGGCGGGCGGGCATGCAAAGACTTACCATCTGAGCCCTTGGCGCCGTCCTCGAGAGCTGCTTCCTCAGGCTTGGCCTCATCAGCTTTGGCGTCTGGCGTAGGCGCTGGGGAGGCATCGGCAGCCACCGGCGCCTTGACCTCTGCATTCTCGGGTGCCTTGTCGGCCATTGCGGCACAAGAAACAAGTATGGCGACGATGCGCGATTATGCACTCAGGGGAGGAAGAGTTGCGTTGTGGTTCACGTGGAGCGGTAGGCACGTTGTGGCCACACGAATAACGGGGGAGGGAGCTCAGTCGAGTGGCTGGACGCGTATCAGTTCGCGTGAGGCGTGCGTCTCATTGATGTCAAGTCGCAAAAGGGTGTCGGCGCGAAAACGGCCAAGGTTGTCGAGTTGGATTGCGCAATTGCAAGAGAATCCCAGCCACTCCCGCGTTTTGCCTTGGATGGGGTTGATGAAGGGGAAATAACATGTAGGCTGGGCAGGATGCTGGTAGGAAGCAGCTCCAACGTCACCAGCAAATGATATCACGTGATCGGCCTGCTGTTGCTCATCGAGATGGTGATCCCAGCGGACTCTGGCGCTGAGACGGGCTCATTACTGCTGCTGGACGTGGGACGGACGGCACCCCCATCCATGCGCCAGGCCCAAGATGGAATGCCCAGCTGAGTGGCTCGGCTGGTCCTTCACCTTGTGTTCAGTCACCCACTCACCATGACCGGGAAACCACAACATGACCCGGTGCTCACTGTTCAATCAGCTCTTCTCGAGTCCACTATTCCGTTACCAACGCCGCTGACCCATGTCGCCGATTTGATGTCTGGGCGCCTTTCCACGGGTTCCCATCCGCAGCTCAGATCCCCCCCCCCCAATCCTCGCGAATTATAATTGCCGTCGCCCAAATCCCAGAGCACCAGCCAGGCATGAACTCGTTCGCATTCGTATGTAGACAGCCAGTGGGAAAACTGTTAAAAACGTATGGAAATAGGAAAGAAAAAAACAACATGTTTCTACATGCATACATCCCATCCAGTAAAATCAGGTATTATACATTTTCGCTCCAAAGGGGCAATCATCCTTGCCCTACCGCCCGCAACCTGAGAGGGAGAGAGAGAAAGAGACTGAGAGAGAGAGAGAGGGACCGGGTGGCTATTCATCGTCGTCCTCTTCGTCTTCGTCCTCATCGACATCCATTCCTTCAGCTGCTGTGACCCTAAACTCGCGTTCCTGATCCACCCCTACATAGCTGTCGCTCATCAAGAATAGCTTCAGGCTGTGTTCCCCTGCCGTCGGCACAGTGTATTCCAGTTTGACATTTAGTTCACGGCCCAGTGTCACTCGCTTGATAGCCAAGAGGTTGCGGGTCGCGTCTTCGCCAACCACCAACCACCAGCTTTCCATCTTCTTCGTCGGGTAGAACGGTGCATGTACCGTAGGGTCAACTTCGTCATCCTCTTCCACGTTGCGGGTGATCTTGATGTTGAGATACGACGGCTCGCCCGCTCGGATTTCATCTTGGTCGAGGACCTCATGCTCGAGCTCCAGGTCGGGATATTTGTCGTTTGTGAAGCCAGCCGCCTCTGCGAGCTGTTTCTGTGACAATCCAAGACGCTTGACAAGGTCGTTGTACTTTGGGTTCTCGTCGGGGTTCATGGCCTCCATGAAGTCGAAGATGTCCTTGATGCTGTGATGCAGTCAGTAACCCAGTCTACGGTAGAGCCAGTGCTTTGAAATGAGACGATGGACTTACCCAAAATCGTTTGCAACCTTGACCACGTCCGGCGCGAAGTGAGGTATCTGCTTCAGCGGGCTGTCCCGATCCCACATGGCTTGGACGACCATTTGCGACATTTCCATGGCGTTCATGGCATTGAGGTGGCCGTCAGACGACAAAATGTCGACCATGGCACTCAGAAGACTGAGCGCCCTTGACAGCAGCATCTCTTGATCCTTGGCCAGATCGATGGGGAGCTGCATCCTGGAGAAGTGTGCCTGGAGAAGGACAAAGGCTTTAAAATGGGGCGAATCGTACGCGGGTTGCGACATCTTGACGGGGATCCTGTCGTAAATGCGGCGCAAAAGGCCTTCTTCATGGCGTCGCACTTGAATGGTTTCAAATTCGGTTGCAGAGGTTACAATTTCAAGAATACCCTTCAACTTGGTCCGGGCATTCAGCGACAGGAGGAACGTCTGCATGGTAATGTATGAAATGTTATAGTACGCGGCAATCATGGCAGCATTCTGGGGCGAAACGCTCCCGTCCTCGTCGTCGAAATCAATAATCCTGGACTCGCTCAGCTCCCGCAAGGTTGTCTCCACGAGGTCGGACATGTAGTTGCTGAGACCTTCATGGGTGGTGCTCGTCAAGCTGTAGTAGCTAGGATTGGCGAGCAATCGGCGATAAAAGTAGGTAAACGTGGTCCAGTTGATGGCGTCGTCGCCCGATTCGATCATCTTTGTGCTGATCTCGGTGACAAAAGCATCGTGGAGGTAATTGTGCAGGTGCGACTCCACAGGCAGAGCTTCGTTCAAGAACTTCTTGTAATACTCGCGCTTCACTGCCGGTACCATGAGAACACCACGCCCTCTACCATCCTTGGCCGGCTTCAACGACTTGCCAAACATCTGCAACACCTCACTCAGAGGATAGTCGACATATCGGTGTTCCCTGCCCTCAAAGTACTGCGTCCCCATCACGATGACAAGATGTGCCGTGCTCGTCAGTTCCCAGCACGTGTCTCTTGACGCAACCAGGACCTGGATGGCGCCATTGTCATACAAGTGCTTGACGATGCGCTTGTCGCTATTGCTGAGGGCTTCATGGTAGTATCCAACACCGTGAGAGAGCGCCTCGGCCAAAGCCTCCTCGTGCACACGATCGAGCAGGGGCCGCATCTGCTCTACTTGGGCGTGCAGGAAGCGGTCCTCGTCATCATCTGCAACGCAAGCGGCAAGCAAGTCTCTGGCAGTTTGCCTGGTCTGTTTTCGGCTTGACACGAAAATCATGGCCGGCTTGTCGGGAGACATTTGCGTGATGGCCAGGTAAGCAGGCTTCGCCATGGCCAGCATGAGAGAGGGGAAGTGAGGGTTGGTGTAGGATTGAACATGGAGCTCCAGAGGCACCGGTCTCACATGCGGACTGAAGTTGTAGATGTCGTGCTTTTTAGCATCAATCCATTCTCCAATATCTCTTGCATTGGCCAACGAAACACTCAACGCCACGATGCGCATGGGCAACTCTGTTTGTGTTCGTATGTAATGCATGCGCGACACGATGATCTCGTACACATAGCCCATGTAACCCCCGAGAAGATGGATGTCGTCAGCAATGAACAATTGTACAGTTTGCACGTTCTTGCGTCTCTTCCACTGTCTGGACAACACATCCCACTGCGCCGGTGTCGCCAGGATGAGGTCCCCCTTCTCCAGGAGCTTCAGGTCGGTTGCAGTCTCTCCAGTCAGCTTGACAATTTCCTTTCCACCATTCAGAGGGGCCAGTCTCTTCTGCCAGTCCTGCAGTCTGGCGTCAACGACCTCTTGAACGGGGGCAATGTAGACAGCCCGGCCGGCCTCGCCTTGCGTCCAGTGACGGAGAATGGCAAACTCTGCACACACGGTCTTGCCGCTGCCAGTTGGCGCGCCAATGAAGACGTTTTGGTCAGTCTTGTACAGGGAATTGAAGGTCTGCGTTTGTATTCTGTTGAACTGCTTCCAATCCGGGTAGAGGTCGACATAATTGGAAACCTTCAAGGCAGAAACAGGGAGGGGCTGCAGCTCCAGGAGTTCGGTGTGGGGTGGAAACTTTTCTGGCAAAATGAGCTTGTGAAAGGGGACGGCCAGTCTTGTCTCCGAGTGCATCCATCTGTCCGAAATGACGGACACAAAGTAGTTCGGGGGCATTGGATCGGTGATGGGCACCGTGAAGTCGACAATATGCTCATTTGACTCAGATTCGGCATAGTCCTTGCGTAGGAGGAAGGTATCCTGGAACAAAATGTCCTCGCCGTCACAGTCTTCCACAAGAATCCAGAAACTCTCGGCAGCACCATGCAGGCCATCGTCCCATTCAAAGTTGGGCGTGATGCTGAGCTCTACCCTGAGCATCGAGCGAGTCATTGGCTGGACCTGGGCCTGGACATCGACTCTCGGGAATTTGGCAACAAATCCACAAACGGCTCTTCCGGCCTTGGGCATGCCGAGCAACTCGCCCATGCGTGGGGGGTCGAGGTCGAAGTAACTGCTCCACGAGACATCGATTCTCTCCGCCTTCTGGATGATGTCCTTTGAGCAGGTCGGGAACTGGCGCAGGGGTGACATGGTCGGCCACATGCGCTTCTCAGCCATCTTGCACAGGTCCAGCGCCGTCTTGGCCACAGATGCCCAACCCTTCCTTAGTGCAATCTCAAATACCGCACGCAGGATACGGCCAGCGCTTTGAGTGACGTAAACCATGTCAGCCATAAGAGCCAGGCCATCGAGCTTAAGTCGGGAGATGTATGCTTGCAGCAGAACATTGATCTTGGCATGTGACTCCTCTATGCTCTCCTTGACAGGAACTGGTACTCTGCCCATAAGTTTCGCCAACTCAAGCTTTTCGTCTTGTCGCACCGGGATGTATTTGAACTCGGCGCTCAACGCAAAGACTCGGAAGAGCTCAATGGTGGTGATTGATGGCTGGATCAGAGTATTGTAGGTATCCATGGACGTGGACGTGATGTAGTAATGCGAGGCAATCCGACCAAGTTCGGTAGACTGCAGCTTGCCAGACTTTTCGTCATACTTGATGAGGCTAGACTTTCGTAGCATCAGAGCAGCAGAGTGAATGAGGTCAACTCTTTTCTGCTCCAGAGCGTCATCATCTTCGTATTCGGCGCCAACCTGGTACAATCCGGGGGATCGAAGCATGCGAACAAAGAGGTAAGTGTATCCAAGCCACTCAACGCCTTCGTCACGAGACCTGACATTTCCTAGCACGATTTCGGCATTGAGATTGTCCACCAACTTGCTGACAAACTGACTCTCGATGGGCAGTTGCTGGTTGAGCAGGGAGAGGTAGTACTGAATTTCGGTCTGAGTTGTGATGATGATGCCCTCACCATAAGTGTCGAACTGAGGTCGGCCTGCACGGCCAAGCATCTGGAGAACATCCTGAGGGCTAAGCTCGACCCAACTGCCCTTTTCTGGCGAGTAGACTTGGGTCCCTTTGATGATGACTGTGTGGGCAGGCAAATTGACACCCCAAGCCAAGGTAGCGGTGGACACCAAGACTTGAATGGCACCACTGGCGAAAAGATCCTCCACATCAGCTCTGTCGACTCTGTTCATACCAGCGTGATGGATGCCGAATCCATATGGCAAGATGTCCTTCAGATCCGCATCAGTGGCTTGACTAGCGGCTTCGTTTAGGACCTCTCGGCTTCCCGCGTCGTGTCGAAGGATCTGGTTAATGGTGTCCAGCTCCAACGCCTTGTCCCGAATATACTTGGCGGTTTTTGCCGTCTCCTTTCGGGAATGGACAAAGATGATCATTTGGTTTCTGTTTGAGCCAACATGTTCCATGACCTTGTTATACGTCACGTCGTTCATCGTCTTCAGCTGCTTGATAGCCTTGCGGTCCGTAACACCAATAAACTCCTGGCGCAACGGGCAAGGTCTAAAGGTGCTGTCAAAGTGGAAGAGGTCCTTTTTGACATCGCAGCGCAGGAAGCTCGCCACGTCCTTGTAGTTGGGCAGTGTGGCAGACAATCCAACGATTCGAACAGGCTCGCCAGTCTGTTCAGTCTTTCGGATAGTACGGGCCACAATGCTCTCCAGCACAGGACCACGGTCGTCGTGGAGCAAGTGAATCTCATCGATAATGACAAGTCGCACAAGATTTGTGTAGGTGAGGTCGTTGGACTTTCTCGTAATGACATCCCACTTCTCGGGCGTTGTGACGATGATCTGAGTCTCGGCAATCTGCTGCTTGGTGAGTTGTCGATCACCAGTCAATTCAGACACGCGAATGCCGTATGGCTCGAGTCTCTTGCCAAAATTTCCAACCTGTTCCTGCACCAGAGCCTTCAAAGGAGCAATGTAGACGATTTTGAAAGCATCCAAGTCAATATCGCCCGTCTCTGGGTTTCTGTTCTTGCCGATTTCCCGCAAAATAGTCAACATGGCCACGTTTGTCTTGCCACTACCAGTAGGGGCGCACACAAGCATGTTGCCATCATCTTGAAAGGCGGATGGATAGCACTTGGACTGGATCTTGTTGAGAGACTTGGCCGTGCTGAATGGCCCGCGTGACCACTCGGGCATGTCAGTGATGGGAATCAGCACATCGCCAGGCTCATTTCTCTTCTTGGGTGGGGGGACGTGAATCTCCTCGTAACCCTTGAACGATCTTTTGGTCGAGCCCTCTGGCAATCGGACCTTGGCGTTTGTCATGAGATGATTGCCCTGGTCAAACACCAGATTGTCCAGGTTGACCACCTTCTTTGGCTGCAACCCTCCAACAAGGTGCCCTCCCGACCGCTCTTGCTTTGGCGCTGCTGCGTTGAACGAGGCTGGGACATCGATGTCCATTTTGATGTCTACCTTTCGCTTCTTATCATCTCCGGTTGCGGACTTGCCTCGCAGCTCGTCCAGGATGCGTTGCAGACCCTCAGAGGCCATCTCGCGTTCAACATTTTCCCGGTCTGACGCAGACTCTGCCCGCGCCAATTTGGTGAGCCAGAAGACTTTTTCTCTGTTTTCCACGAGCTTCTGCACCAACTCGTGATGCTCGAAATCGAAAAGTTCCATTAAATCGTTTTCAATCTCTCGCAGAGACTTGTCTTCACCTTCGGGCTCATCTGGTTCACCGGACAGGATTCGGAGGGCATCTTTTGTCTTGTCGGCTTGTTCGTGAGCATCGGGATACAACGCACCAATCTGGCGCTGCAGCCAAAACGCGTCAATGTCTCTCGCAGGTATCAAGGCCTTTTCTTCGCCTTTCTTTGTGGCACCTCCTGAGCCCGAGTCCAGAACCATTTCATCGCCATCCAGATGCTCAGCGGGCTTCGGTTCGGAGGCCTCGCCGTTGTTGCTCTCTTCGTCGTCTTCATCCTCGGAGGACTCGTCCCGGACCTCGTTGACGATTTCATTTTCGTCCTCGTCCTCGTCAAACGCTACAGCAACACCCTGACGCTCGTCAATCTCGGCATCGTCGCCGTTAGCCTCGCCCATGTTAACATCCTCTTCATCGTCTTGGGCGTCGTAATCGGTAATCTTTTTTCCAAGATTAACCAGCTCGTTGAACTGCTTAGGGCTCATCGTTGAACCCAGAATGTCATCAATTTCCTTCTTCTTGTCCAGGTCCTTTAGGTCGTCATCTTTCAGGTACTCCAGCACAGCGTCGGCTGCACTGCGGACAACCTCGTGAGGCACGTCACCCAAGTTGGTGGCGACCAACGTGAGTATAAGATCGAAAGTGGCGCGCGTTGCCTGGGTTCGCGGTCGATATGTAATACCCTCAATCAAGGCATCGTTTGCGCCAAGGACGCCCGTTCCTCTCTGTTGTGTTGACTCTGCTTTCCGTCTCCTTTGTTCTCTGAGGAGGACATCTTCGCCCTCCTGAAGACTTCCTCTTTCAATATCGGGCATGCCAGACTGCTTCTTCTGTTTTGGAGCTTCGTCACGCGCAACTCGGGCGCCCATGTCGTTTATGCTCAAACGTCCAGCAAGAGACTCTGGGTCGCCCGTGGCCTCGTCAGTCCGTCGCGTGACAAACCGACGGTCCGCCTGGAGAACCAGGTTGGACATGGCCGAATATTTGTATTGGGAGACATCGCGATGAGGGTCCGACATCTTGAGTGCTGGGTGCGTAGTTGGAAGGTCTCGCGAGGGAGAACGCCGACGTGCTCGACGAGGGCTCGGGGGGAGCTTGGCCTCTAAATAACCATAGGTCTGCCGTGCAGGTCTCTCGAATATACGGTGGTGGCTTCGTAGAGGTGGCTTCCCAGGCGACGCGGGTTCCTAATGTTGATTGATGTGACTTGCTCTCCGCGCCTTGATCTGTCTATGGTATCAATTAGCTGGTGTTGATAAATTTCAAACCTCAGCCGTCCCTAGGCTACCACACTAGTCCGCAACAGGCTGGTGTGGGGCAGACCCACCCCAGTGCTACACTGGCTTTGAGACGGAATTCAGAGGCCTAGGCACCCACCTACCCTCAACTAACCCATTGCCACCTCATAAGCCATGATGCAGCGGCGTGTCCAATATGGCTTCTTCGTCAGAAAATACCATATCCGCTTTTAAAAAAGCTTTGGATCCGTTCATAAAGCCTCGCGAGCAAGTAAACTACATCAGGCGCATTTTGGCCCTCGAACTAGGCTCCTACATCGGCGATGGATCAGTCCAACAGCCCCTGTCACTCAATGATGGGCAGATAAACAGAGAGGTTGGCCCAGAGCTGAAGGGAGTATATAAAGAATACATTGACGCGATTCAAAAAAACAATACGGCCCTGCGAGAATTTGAGCAAATAGCAAGCGAAATCGCTCCGAAACCTCGAGTTCCTCCAAAGACAGCGGCCAAAAAAGAAACCAGTTCACCGTCTTTACTGGAAGAGCACATAGCTCTTTTGAAGCTCCGCAAGAAGCGCGATATTCTCGTCACAATCCAGAGGCATCTAGATCACCTACAGGAGACTCCCGCTGCAAAGCGAGACGCGGTTGACATTGGGCAAGTTCTTCAAGCCGGCGTGGCCCAGCCCAGCGTGCCGGCCTCGGTGATCAACAGCTTTGTGGTTGAGCAGAGCGCAGGACGGCCCGACTTGGACACTCGTGTCAAACAGCTGGATAAGACGATCCTCAGAACAAAATTGCTTCTCAAACATGAAGAACGGCTGCTGGCCGAAGCCAGAGCAAGATGCACGACTAAGCCGGGGATGGTGAGTAACGGGGCGAAGCTGCAGGCTCTGAACAATACGCGGAATGAGCTCATCAACTGGATTGAAACTGAGCTTAGTAAAGCTACCGAGGAAGGGGATGAGTCCAACCCAAATTCAGGACAAGGGGCAGGCGACCGAGCCTCGATTACAAACCAACTACAGGAAATCCACAGCAAATACGAAGAATACGTTGCCATGAGAAGGGAAACAGTCAGGCTGGCATCTCAAACTTCCCAACCAGCTCTCCCTCCACCTGACACAACATCTGCCCAGTCCTCGGCAAACTCCTACGAGCCAGAAGCTTCATCCACAGATTACCTTCTCACTCCATATATCGACGCTTTACTCACCCAATCTCGATTGCAAAAGGCCCTGATGACACACAAATCGCACATCACCAGCTCTCTAAACCGAAAAAATCAGGAATTATGCCACCTACTCGGACGCCTGGCTGAAGAAAGTCAGCTGCTGTCCGCATATCCGATGAAAGACTCTGCACGTAGACGATCGGGTATTCCGGAGATCATAGCGGCCAAGCCTACTGAACGACCTGATATGGCGGGTCGTATCAAGCCGTGGATATTTGCTGCTGATGCTGCCAAGATTGGGACGTTGGAGGCGGTCGCAGAGAGGGTGGAGGATGGACAAGTTGCGTTGGAGAATTCCATGGCAAGCCTTCATGAGATGGATGTGCTGTTGGGGTTGGATGAGGAATGGGAGCAAACAAACGGAGTTGATACCACGGTGGATGACTTGTGGTTACAGGGCCCTGAAGCAAGAAAACAGCCCGGAAAGAGAAAGGCATTGCCGTCCCGAAATAAGGGTGATCCCTGGTCCAGGATCCACGGAAACCTTGGCCTTATTGGCCATGATAACGCGCCCTAAATGATTTTAAATAGGAGTCCATTTATGGATCGTAATCGTCAAAACTTTGTTGCTATGTTCTGCCGCTTCGACTGGCCTATTTGAGCCGTAACGCCAAGTCAGTCACCTTTTGTGTACCGCAACTCCAAAATACAAAGTAGGACGTTTGCAAGCTGCACAACGGTCTATTTGCTAGCTAAAATGGCCGATATTCTCATGGCAAGATCCAGGATGGACAAGTGCTCATCTGCACCATCCACCAGTCTCTTATCAACTTCTGAAAAGACCAAGACGATCTTATTCTTGTGAGCGTCGGCTATCGTCTCGTCTGTTGTCAGAGCTTGATAAAGCTGTCACGAGATTATTAGCATCTTTGGAAAGTTGTCATGATGAACGCAAAGGATCAAATACCTGTGAGACTACCTGAGTTGCACTCCACCCATCTGCCACCATGTCCTCCACAATCTTGGATACGGATCGATACGTCTGACCCACGGCACGGGGCCGCATAGCATCGACCAACTCGTCAATGGTCCGCGCCGGAACGACTCCAGCAATATCTTCAACAATCTTGACCGTGACGGGCTTCTTATCCACATCCATTTGTTGTTCGTCAACGTCGCCTTCCTTCTTTGGCGCAGCTGCTCCAACAAGTCTTGCGGCGCTCTGCAGAAAGGTAATCGCCTTTCGCAAATCACCTTCGCTACAGCGAATAAGCGCATCGAGAGCGCCATGCTCCAACGGGACACCTTCGGCGGACGCGATATCTTCCAGTCGCTTCTTGGCATTGCCCTGGTCCAGGCTCTTGAATCGAAACTTGCTGCATCGACTGGCCAGCGGATCGATAATTCGGGTGACGTAGTTGCAAATTAGACAAAAACGGGTAATTTTGCTGTACGTCTCCATGGTCCGTCGCAGAGCGCTCTGTGCATCTTGTGTCATGGAATCGGCCTCGTCGAGGATGATGATCTTGAAGGGAGGGCAGGGGTATTTTTGCGTATACCCCGGAGCAGGATTGGTCAATTGCATTCGCGCAAAGTCCTTGACCTTTTCCCGGACGATTGAAATGCCACGCTCATCGGAGGCGTTCAACTCGAGAACTCGCGACTTCATCATCTCGGGGCCGAATAGCTCCTTGGCCAGTGCGAGGACCGTCGATGTTTTGCCCGTACCGGGTGGCCCATAGAACAACATGTGTGGAAGCTATGGCGGACTATTGTCAGAATATATGCGTGGCTTGGGATTGTGTGGAGTTGTGCTTGTTTCAATCGTACATTGGAGGCTTGGAGGGTTCTTTGGAGGACGGTCACGGTGTGGTCTTGTGCAGTGACATCGTCGAGGCTCTTGGGTCGGCTTGAAAATGCAACAGTCAGCGTTGAACCCCAATGATATAGAAATCTGCAAAGGCTGCTTGTGATAGTGGCAGCTACTTACTATTTCTCGACCCAGGGCTGGTTTCTGGCTTCCGCTGGCTTCTGGGTTTTCTGTCCTGAAGAGCCATTGGTTGCTGCCGCAGCCTTTCGGGCTTTAAGGTCGAAGAAGCTTGCCATCGCCGCGTCCGCCGTCCTGTAGGCAGTACTGCAAAAAATCGGTTAGAGTAGCAACCTAGGATTATGGCGCGGCATGAACGTTGCGTCGGGTTCGGCGTTGACTGATGGTTGAAGCCTCACGAAACAAAATCGATTAACGCGTCACGTCCATTTGGCAACGCGTACTGGGCAGATGGCACCAGTGTGCTGGTGGGTCTCGCGCTGAACATCCAGGCGCTTCATGTACTTACCCTAGATGATTGCACGAGATGGTCCCCAGCCTGTGGGCACAGAGCCAAGCCTAATTTACAAGTACGGATATTCATCTCATTCAGGAATGGGACTCGGTGGTGTTACACCGCTTTTATGGGCCGTTGGGTTTGGGCACATCTGCATATCTATCTTGTCTGTGTTTTGCCCGTTAATCGCAACTTGGTGACATGTGGAGACTTCGGCAATCGTGACTCCAACATGGCTGCAAGACAACAAGTACGAGTTGGCTCCAGTCAGGCAGTACACACCATCTTGCGGAACGTGTCTGGTCGGCAATGGCTTGTTGGCGTTGTGAAATGTCCCGTTTCCATGTCGTCGAGTGGCCCAGAATTTTGGGACATGTAATCGCCGAGTGAAAGAGGCTACGGGATACTAGTTGCACAATCCCTCTCTTGAACGCCCGTATGTTCTCCGATGCTGCAACTCAACACATGCCTTGTGGCGCTGGGCGATTGGCAAGGCAGTGTCTCACCGTGGGAGCCTCGTCATGGCTGCACATGAGAGCCAGACATCGGAATGGAGCCGGATGACATGCCTAAATACATAGGTACTTAAGTACCTGGTAAAGTGCCTAGCCTGTAGGTACCTAGGTAGGTACCTAAAGTACCTTGGTAGGTACTTGAACTTGCAGGGCCGTTCTTACCAACGCACGTTGCCATTGCCTGCATATGCAGAGGAACTCGAGCATAAGCAGGAAACAGACGAGACTTGGAGCAGATGGTTCGACCCCAGGCTACCTTGCTGGTCAGCTGAGGGCTGACTGCCCAAGCATTTGTCGTCGACTTTGATACAGTGATAGCCCGTCCGCCTGGATTGCAAAGGCTCATGCTGGCCAGGCATTTCGGATGTATTAGACATGCTTAAACGAAACAACCCCCTCAATAACGGACAATCAATCGCTGGACTACGCCGCTTTGACGTCGGCCAAATAATGGACTACACAATACATAGTCCACGATGCGTCGTTCCAGAGGAGTGGTCTGCAGAAGATGCGGGCACAAGGTCTTCTCTCATGGTTCAAGGCTCTGCCGAGTTACACAAGACCAGACGGATACCCAACGCGCCGCGCCCAGGCTGGGCTCTGCAGAATAGCGACTGGCCACAAAAATCAGACGCGACCAGTTGACATCTGGCGTCAGTCAGCTCATTGCAGCAGCGATGTCACGGGGCTTGTCGTCAAGAGTCAAGACACCAGACATCCGTATGGCACCAGATGGCTGTGGAGCCCATGGAAATGCCCCGCTCCGGCAGTGTTTGGCTGCTTGATGCTCGGGACTGGTTGACGAGATCACCTCTAATAAAATAGCCCCAGTGCTCCCCCCCCCTCAAACAGCCACATGGAGCCAAAAGACCCAGGAAAGCTTGCACCTGGAGGGAGCCGCATCAGCAGCCTTGACCCTTGATGCAGGCGAGCGGCATGGCGCGTGAACTTTGACCCTACGAAGGCAGGTAGCGACCTAGGCGCCGAACTTGCCTTCTGTGCCTCATGCGAGCGTTCGGTCTGCAAAAGTTCAAAGCAGCTAACGGGCCTGACCAAAACCCACCCGGCCACTTACAATCTGGGGCCTCAAAAGCTCACGCATTCCACATCATCCCGTCTTCCATTCTACTTACTGCTCCTGCGCTGCGCCAACACCTTGATATAATACGAAACTGTTATCTTTTCTTTTTTCGTTTTCTGATTCGCCACTCGACTGTACACTTGCCGCAGACATCACGCTCACCTGTTGTAGGCTCAGTCGCCATGGATCAGTCCATCATTCGGATCTCCAAGGTGCGTCCAGTGATTCACAGTTGTCCCATGGCTGCGCCCCGCACTCGACTTCTTCATCTCCCAAGAGCCGCTCCTCATGGCGGGGTTCAGTGGTGCGTCTCGCGAGACTGACCGAGCTCGTTTGACAGGAACTGAGCGACATTCAGAGAAGCTCGGATCTAGGTGTGTGCCTCTGACTATGGCAGGATCCTGTTTCCCTTTTTTTTTGTGCTGACATCCCGCCTTGCTTTGGTTGGAAGCAGCGATTTCTGTTGCTTGTCGCGACATCGACGTCCGCAATGTCAGGGCACTGATCATGGGTCCCCACGAGACCCCATACGAGTTTGGTTTCTTCGAGGTATGTATGACATGCGTAAATCGACCGACAATTGGGGTGGGCTTTGACTGACCGCTGACCGCCTCTGCATAGTTCGCCATACGTTTCAGCAGAGGTAAGACGGCAAACCTCGGTTTTGCAGCTGCCAACTGTCCTCATCTGCCATTTCGCAATACCCTGACCATCTCCAGACTATCCGTCCAAGTCGCCTAATGTGCAGTGCGTGACGACCAATGGGGGTAGATGTCGACTGAACCCAAACATCTACGCCAATGGTAAAGTCTGCTTGTGAGTCCTCTTGCAAATGTCCTAGAGCCGCCGATACTCATGACTTGCCTTGCAGATCGATATTGGGGTAAGCCATCCTTGGGAACCAATAATGGGATGCGTATCCTAACATCAACTGTTTTTCCTTGTTTACAGAACGTGGCGCGGAGAACGAGGAGAGGAGTGGTCTTCGGCCCAGGGCCTCGAATCCATCCTCCTGTCCATTCAGAGCCTTCTGTCTGCCAATCCTTACGAAAACGAGCCCGGATTTGAGGATGCAAACGAAGACTCAGACAAGATTTACCAAAGGGACTATGTACAAAAGGTACGCACCATGTCACGGTGGAGATCAACCCATGGTACTTGCCAGCTAACTTGGAAAACATAGATTCGTCACGAGTCACTGAGAATTTCAGTCATTCAACGCTTAGAAAGCTACCTGGGTCTTGATGCTGCCGGCAGTCTCCTTCATCTGGTGACGAAAGCGGAGGACGGCGAGGAAGATGACGAAGTCAACGTACCCTTTCAGCCATTCAAAGATCTCTGCAAACGCCGGTTTCTATGGTACTATCAATCCTACTTGGACGCCATTTCGAAAGGCAAGTCGGAAGTAAGGGTTCAAGATAATTTTGTGCGAATGCCCTTTGAACTTCCCGGCAACAATTGCATGGAAGGCAGATTCAACTACGCCGACCTGGAATTAAGGTTAAAGAAGATCAAATCGGCGCTCGACGCGGAGCCAGTGGCCTGGGCGAAGGAGGGCCTCGCGGCCGTGAAGAAAGAATCCACCGTCGCTGTCAATTTGCAACACCAGTATGAGCAAGTCAAGGCATACTTCAAAAGATGTGACATGCCTCACGATGTGACGCTCGAGGACGGAAATCCCTTTGTTTGGATCATCGCCTACTTCGGCCGACCCATGACCAACCTCGATGGCGGCCTGTTCCACATCAGAATGAATTTCAGCACACGCTTCCCCGACGAGCAGCCTCGTGTCCGGTTCGAGACCAAAATCTTCCATCATCATGTTGCCCCGGACGGCACGGCGTGCTACGTACCGAATCCGCTCAAGCGCGAGGACGTCAAGTCTCACATCGAGGCAATAATATCCACCCTGGAAGAGGACGAGCCGGCTTATGATCCCCGAATGATTGTCAACCCGGAAGCCACCAAGTTATTCTGGGGCAGTGGAAAAGACGACAAGAAGCAGTACAACCGGCGTCTTCGCCGATCAGTGCAGCAGAGCCTGGAGTAAGCCCTACCATCTGCCTCGTTTTTTTCTTTTGACTCTGGTATACGTGGTGATTCTCACAGTGAAACAGAGAGTTTACCTAAACAGTAACTGCATTTGGGCATTTTGTTTGTCGCAATGGGAGCGCCACAAATATCGATTTCCACCATGGATGAAATGGAACTCTTCCTAACCCGCCCATCAGGCTTCCTCCCATGGAGGATGAAGATGTCAAAGTATTGAAATGGGTCGGCTTGACAGGCAAATGGCTACGAGTACCAGAGCTACTCAATCAATAATACTGAGAAACAGCAACTCAGATATTCATACTCATACGTTTCCGGGGGCGCGCGAGAGGGTAATGAGCCCAGTGATGCAACACGGCAGAGCTGGCCAGAAGGGTGGCCGACGTTGGGTCAGAATTCTTCAGCAATGTCAAGGCAGTTCAATGCTCCAAAAACAGTTTTATTAAGAGTGAATCTGAGCCACCGTGGTTTAGTTCACGCGTTGAAATGAACAAGAAATATTTCCAAACGCCCCAGTACACCTCTCTAGTCCCCGAGGACTTTCCCATGTCATATTACATCATGATGATCGTAGAAGTTCCTGGCCAATTTACGCCAGGGATTGACTCATTCTGTAGAGTTGCAAGCGCAAGTTGCAAATTACTTTTTGCTCTTTGATTTTCGGTCGACCCGATCTTTGCCGGGGTCATAAGGCACTGCCACGCCGGGGTACTTTTCTTGCTTCCCTCCATCCTTGATATCGTAGATGCCGTTGGATCCAAAGACGGCGGGCGATCCTTGAGAGGGCCGGCTCAGCTGCTCCACATGAAGCTTGTCTAGTGATTCGCCGACGACGGCATATTGCGCCCAGTTTATGGGAGGGCATCGAACAACATCTTGAGGCTTGGGTAGCGAGGACCATTCTCTCCGCCTTGGCTCTTCCTCTTGCCGAGGAGACGGGTTGCTGGTCAGTTTGTGCTCTTGGGCGCCATCATCATCACTGTCAGCAGCTCCAAATGTGTATTCATCCCGTGGTTTCACCCTTCCAGCCACCAGGTCCTTCACAAACGACTCGGGGTCGCCCAGGGCTTCATCTCTGACTCTATTCAGCGCCCGAATGTCACCCGTGGCACGTCTTTTCTGGACCTGTAGGATGGAAATGGCGGACTTGAGAGCAATGACATCCGGGTTGGAGTCAAAGTCTATCGGCTCGGGAGGAGGAGGCGGAATGCCAATTTGTTGAGAAGGCTGTGATGAATGGGTGAATGTCTGTCTTGCTGGGGGCAGCGTTCCTGCATCTGGAAGGGGGTCGGAAAGCCTAGCCGGAGCTAGAGGAGGCGTGATGGGGGACATGGGAGGAGGAACGGGGGACGTTGACCGGGACCTAGTGGGCTTGTCGGTCGAGATGGTTAGAGCAGGCATGGCGGTGATGGAGAGGGGCCCTTGAGGTGCTGCCGGCCACCGGGCCGAAGTCTGGGACTGCAGGCGACAAGCCTAACAAACGGGTCGAAAAAGCACAAGCTCTCCCTCTGAGACTGCACGAACCCAGGCGACATCAAGCCCGGCGCTGTCAGTTACCAAGACGCTCAGTGTTGGTGTTGAAGAGGCAAAGGCGGTGCGTGACGGGTGCAGGTTGGGGTGTCGACTTTGGTGGGGGGGGAGGACGTGAGCCCGAGTGGGCCAGCGACTTGGTCTGAGGCAGAAGGCTTCAGACTATTACCGAATGCGCAATCGCCTCAGCCACTACCTGCGAGTGACAGGTGAGTGGGTGAGTGGGCCGTCCTCTGAGACCTACCCTGCGTCACGGCCATGGAAAAAAGAAAACAAATCAATGCCAACGCACTCCATACATGCATACGCAAAACCAACAGCAAGAACGGAATAGTAATCCAGAAAATATTGCAGCCTTTTTCTGTTTGCCACAGTTGACGCGGGCGCTGTTGCCACCTCTCCCCACTTTGTAAGCAGCTCCAACATGTTGGACGGACTGCGAGGCTGGCATCTGGAAAGACGACGATGTGGTGGCGAGCTGGGAGACGTTTCAGCACGGGCCGACCTGGAACCAATTTACTAACAATGGCGTGCCATCCATCAACATTCAATTATTGAATCTTTTGCTCCCGGGCACATTCAAGCTTTTCGGTGCCTGACAAGTCACAACAGGCCTACTAATAATAACCCCAATGGCGCCCAGTGTCTCAGTTAACCAGCTGAGGGGCACTTCTAGAAATTGACTTCGTCCACGAACCCCTGCTGTGTGGCGACGCAACACAAGGATTAGAGATCTGTGAACCCTCCAGATAGTGATCTAAAACACGACGGCACCTGTGGCCCAGGCGGCGGGCGAATGGTGCTCTCTTCTCCGCATCAATGGGGAACGAGGGGACAACCCAATCATGGCCACTGGCGCATTCGCTCCGGTTGCATTGCACGTGCATGCCATTACTGACCACCCCAAGGCTGAGAGCTAGCACAGGCTTGCCATCGTTAGTCGTTGGAGACTGGGTGAGCAAGGGACTGGAAGGCATCCAATATTCCAAGCATCTGCTCCACTACCTTGCCTAAGTACTCGGCAAGGTAGCTTTGGACAAATTGTCCCTGTTCGCCAACTAAAGTACGGAGTATCCAGGTAATGACTGCTGCAGTAGCCGAGCCAATCTCCGCACGACTTCTGCTGCTTCTTAATATAAGCTGCCAGAGCCCAAGTACCAACGCCACACCCGTTCACCTTGTCCTTCTGGACTTTTGTGCCATTGCTCTCTGTTGAATTCAAGGGTGCCTTGTCCAGGAGCAAGTTGCCTACAAAGTCGCACTCTTGATCCAAGCTCCTGATTGCATTTCTTCCTATTTTATTCACCGTCTAATCCTGTAATACCCCCTGGGATGTTTGGACAAGATCGACATTGTCAAACGACGACTTGCATCAAAGACTCGCTTCCCGGCGAGACGACCCCATCCTACGCCCGAACCACAAGAACCATCCCCCTACAAAACAAGGCATCAGATAAGGAATAACTTTTCTGCTGGAAAATCCCCGACATAGGCCACGGCTTTGCAGCTGAAGCGCGAGGGGCTCTCGTGCCAAGACTTGTCACGACGCACGACACCTCCTTACACACATCAGCGACACACGTTGACAATGAAGAAAAGAGGGGAAAGCTCAGCGGTCACCATATCGGGGGCTTTTCACGAGCCGGAGACGTCTTACAGCCAACAGCAACAGAGACCTGCTGCTCTGCACTCACCCCTCGACGAAGTTGCGACTGACAGCTATCTTGGCTCGCACTCGGCATCCACACTTTCTCCAGGCTCGAGTTGCGACTACTCTATAAGCACCCAAGACTCAAAACGAAACGGGCCAGCCGGACATGGAGCGGCAAGAGGCGGCAACTCGAAACCTAGATGGCTTAAAAACGTCAAGAATTGGCTATCAGTCGCCGAACCATCGGCGCAAGCGCTCCAACACCAGCGAATTTCTACGTACCAGCGCCACGGCATAGCCCTTGACGATCCCGAGGCCGCTGCCAAGATGCATCTCCCCATTGGCAAGGTTCCCGACGGCGTGACAACATCGACGGCTGGGCCTGACCCTGAGAAAGCGCTAAAGGATAGGGCAACGCGAGGCTCAGCCAAGCGCCGGTACATGCAGCACACCGGGTCGCAGTCTCGGTCCAGTGGGGGTTCGTCGAGATCAATCCCAAGCTTCAAGGACGCCAACAAGATTGCGCCATGGTTAGAATGAGGGCATTCCCGCCCTGTGGCCAGGAACCAAATGGCCCACAACATTTACGAGATACGATTGTCAAGTAGCGTTTTGTTTGACTGTCTGACACTTTCTTCTTCATTAAAAGCTCTGGGGAAGCAGGCAGATGTACCAAGGCAGGGGGTTGGGCATGGGATTGCCGAGACTCGCATCACAGAGTCACATTACGTAAATAGGCAAATAGTAATACTTTTACCTGGTCGACAGATTCTGAAAGGAAGCCTGGGAGGCGCTGCTTCTCTCGCCGGGTCAGCCAGCATCCCGAAAATGCTGCTCTCATGTGCCACCGCCAAGACGAAAGGTCCTGATTGTGCCGAAGCCCTTTGAGGGCGGATAAAGTGTGATGCGGTCCGGATGTATGCAATTGTATGGCGCTTCTGTCCAATACGGTGTGCGCTGTGTTTCTCGCCGGGTCTTTGACACTGTTCCCAAGCTGACAATACCTGTCTGCATATCAACATTACTTATTTGCCAGAAGTGGCGCGGACCAAGGGACATTGGAGGGCCTCTGTACCTGATTTTGGGCTCTCGACACTTTCAGATGGTGGCAGCAATTGGTTAGATTTCCTAGATTTGCGCCGTGTGAAATGTAATTCATCGTCCAAGGCGCAGGAGAGCGCGTCCCGAATTTGATGTGTCTGGGATAAAATGCCTGATGTTTCAGACCTGCTCCCATCCTCTTACTGGTCCCGAGCTGCATATCCCGGCACATGTACATCGTCATCTAAGACTGGCGCGTCCATTTGCCGATGACCTAGCTGCGTGGAATCGATTGGTGGGAGCTTGGCCAGCAGCCGACTTGTCTCCAGAGGAAAACTACAGAGTATAAGTACGGGGGGGGGGCAAAAATAGAGTTCATCACCACGCCTGCAACGGCTCTAGTTCGTTGGCCAACAGACCCGTTGATTGGCCGCAGCTCCTACCCAACTTTGCGACAAAGCTGGCTATGACGTAAATCGTGTCTCAGACGGCGGGCAGTTCTTGATGGGCAATTGAGATTGTGCATGTATTTCTTGATCCAGGCGAGGGGATGCAGCGAGCCATGACTGGCTCTTGATACCCATTTTCGACACTCCATGGGGGCCAGCTCCTCTTTCTTGCAGGACGAGCTGCTTCCACATTAACTGGGATTTGGAGATTGATCGTCTACCATCATTTAGCCAAGAGGTGTGATTATTGTGTTTACGATTTCCCCGTATTTGAGTGGTTCAAGACATCACAAGGACGCTACAATGCCTCTGTTCGGCAAAAAGAAGGACAACGTTGGGCATGATGCTTCAGAACGCCGCGATTCGGACGAGTCGGAACAAGCACCGCCTGATGAGCACACCCGTCTGCTTCCCAATCGGGTCGATTCAAGTCGAGACACCAACCGAGTCCTCCTGGCACCAGACGATCCTGCCGTGTCGCCCTACAATCTATGGAGCATCCGGATCCTGCGATACTTGACACTGCTCTTTGCAGCAATCACGTTTGTCTGGTGGGTTCTTTTGCTGGTATCTTCCTTCGCGACGCCCCCGGGATTTCACACGCGGGGCAGTGGGTTTTTTGCCTTTGACTTCACGACTTTGGCCATGGCCAACTTGGGCTTTGTTTTGATATTCTTTGGGGTTCCGAGCAAGGCCGTTCGGATCCTGGCGATTGTCATGGCTGTGAGTGTGATTCTGTGCCAGACACACCCGTCCGCGCGCGTTCCTGACCCCATTTCACAGTTCCTGTTACTGCTCGACATGATTCTCCTGGTTTCCGTCCAGCAGACACGCTACGAAGAAGGCTGGGTCGGCGTTGTGAGCGTTACTTGGGCTTTGCTCATGAGTCTTTGGAGTCTGCTTACAGATCGGATGGTCAAGTGGGGGAAAGCAGAGGAGGAACAGAGGTTAACGGGTCGTGCCGAGACGAGACGAACATTGAGTGAATGGTCGGCGGTTGTGGTCTCTACCATTGCATTTGTCGCCATGGTCCTCGCGGTCGCTCTCATGACGCTCAACATTGTGCTTCGGGCTCTGGACGCCGGCTTTTCTCCCCCCGGACACATGTACGGCGTTGATGGCAACAAGTACCGCCTTCACCTCTACTGTCATGGCAACGAGACCGATTCACACGGCCAACAATCCCCCACTGTGCTCTTTGAAGGCGGCGAACGACCCGTCGAGCAAGGCCTGTGGAGTTTCGCGGACAATGCTGTCAAGAATGGCTCCATCTCACGCTATTGTTTCATCGATCGCCCTGGAATAGCCTGGTCAGACACTGCGCCGTCCCCATTATCAGCCGGCTTCGCAGTCGATGTCCTCAGCGAGGTTCTAGCAAAGGCTGGCGAACAAGGCCCTTGGATCCTCGCAAGCGCAGGCATCGGTTCCATCTACTCACGCGTTTTTTCTTCGCGCCACGGGCACGATGTCAAGGGCCTGTTGTTGATCGACCCTCTTCATGAAGACCTGCTTGGCTCTCTGGCATCCCCTGGCCGTGGATTCCTGCTCTGGCTCCGCGGCATCATATCCCCTCTCGGACTAGATCGCATTCCAGGAGCGATATTCAGAGGCCGCACGTCTCGGGACCGCGTGTACGGGAGATCTGTCCAACAGGGTGGTAAGTTTATTTTTGCCAAGCTCCAAGAAAGCTTGGTGCTGGATTCCTTTACAAAACGCGATGTACAGAGCAGTCGTCAGATCCAGGAGAGGGACACCCCCTTGGTAGTAGTCAGTTCTGGGGTCGAGGTGAAGAGAAGCAGGAATTGGGAGAGGAAACAGAGGGACCTGACGAGCCTGACGGATAATTTGAAGAAGTGGGACATAGTGAATGGGGCAGGACACGAAGTTTGGAACACATTGGAGGGGAGGCAAGTGATTGAGAAGAGACTGAGAGAGTTGTTGAGGAGAGAGTGATTTGTCTGCGTGTGACTGGCCGTGCATTTGGTGCGATTGGTACCTGAGAAGAATGCTGTTTATTTGTTTGTAACCGAACCGGATATCGAAGTGATATTGCCAGTGCCTTGCCTCTGGATATATGGGCCGAATCAACTCGTCATCCAAAGCGTGCATTGGTTGCATTTTCAACGTGCCGTCTGGGTTCAAACAAGTTTCATGGCGTGCTCCGTGCGTCTCTCATCTTACTGAGTGCAACTGTCAGCCATGGGGTTCGCGATGGAGATGACAAGGAATTATGATTACCTGCCTAGGTGCGGAGATGGCAATTATTGACATTGCAACTGGCCACTCGCAACTTGTCTGTCGGCGTCATCTGATGGCCGCTTGGCCCGTGTTATGTGTTATGGGCGCGCCCAGGAGCTCATCTTGGTTATCGACATGGGTGTACAGATGAAACCCGCCAGGACCACTGACCTCTTCACAACAACGCGCCTTTCGTCCAAAATCTAACCCACGGCCCGTGTCCATCACGGGAGGATGCGTCGATCGGCCAGGGCAAGTGAGATGGCCTGAATAATTCGCCGTCGTGGATCAGGAGTCAGCCTCCCATGTTACTATTTAAGTACTCGCCCGCAAAAAGGCCAAGGGATGCTTCTCCCCGGTCCACGGAAATGCACCACGGCCTCTCGGGTTGAAGCGTACAGTTCTTGGCAGGCGTGCAATTTTAGAAATGGAGCGTCTCTTTGGTTCATATGGCGGACCTGAGGCGGAAACAACCAGTTCCCCTGACTGACTTGTTGTCTTGGCGCGCAAGATGGGCTCCGCTTTCTGTCTTGGCTTGGTCCTTGAGTTTGATGTCATCTTTTTCCGGCTTTTTTCTTTCCTTTATCTTTTCCTTTCAACGCTTGGTCAAGACGTCCCGTCGGCATGATGACTGACGAGCGAGTACTCCGTAGATGCCAATTAAAAAAAAAAAAATGCAGATCTGCAGCTCGTTTTCCCGAATGTTCACGATGGGCGGGGCGGCAAGCATGCCAGGCGTGCGCGCCACGCGGTTGCTGAATGGGCTCTTTGTCACACCACACCACGCGTCTCTGGTAAAGAGAGTAAAAAGAAAAATTGGCCCACAGTCGCAGGGTCAGAGCCGAAACTCTAATTGAAAACAAAGGTCGTCGGAGAATTTTCAACATTCAAATTCACGAGACGCCACTTGAGAGGGCAGAAGGCATTCCGTCTGCCAAAAAAAAAAAAACCACCCCCGCGGGTCTCTGGCCAATCCCAACAGCTTCTTCCCCATCAGACCCTGCCGAAGGATGAGAGCACGTGGGAGGGAGCAATAAACCTCAAGTCGGCATCGGGAAGTTTATATTCGTATCAGCAAGCCCGGCTCCACGTGCCCTCTGGAGAGTGCATTAGTGTTACCGGACTGCAAATACTCGGTGAGAAGGCGGCACAGATTGGATGCCATCAACAACAGGCCGATCAAGGCAACAACAACAATACTGTCTGCCTTGGTACGTTATGTTAGCACCGCCCTGGAACTCAGCCCTTGGCGGGCGCTGGCTGTGGCTTAAATACAGCCCAACAACTCGAGCATGTCCACTCTAGTCATCGTCTCGTACAGTATGCCATGCTCATTACGACTACTCCATAAATGTTGGTAGTCGGAGCAGGAGTCAATGGTATAGCCGACCCGCGCGGTTCCTCGGTAGAATGCATAAAGTACTCATGTTGACGGGCAGCCGATTGTGAAGCAACCCAAGAGCGCTCGTCAAATGCAAACGCTGGCGCGAGCACCCGACCACTACGACACACTGTCGTCTTTGGGTGGTACAGGTCCTCGTGAGGGAACGATGGGTCTTGCCAAGTAATAACACACCACTGTCAGTGGGTGTGCCAACCAAACAAGGGTCACATTCTCGTGCATACTCCAGTGTACTCGTTGTGTCAAGGAAATTGCGGTATGGAGTCATCCAGGAAGCTAAAGCTCAAAATCCACAGCTCCAATTGACGGTCTCTTCCAACCTGGGTAAACCGACCGCCGCCGACGTGAGGGTGGAGCCTGGCGTTGTTTGTGACGGACTGGTCGTTGCGGCCCTCTGAGTGCGGTGTTCCTGGACGTGATATGGGGGGGGGGGGGTCGGGTAATAGGGATTTTGGGTTTCGGCGGCGTGGTTGGAGGTGCCATACAGGAACAAGCCGGACAGGGCTGATGGTAGTGCCTTTTGGCAGGGTGCTCAATACTACTAAGTACCTAGGTAATTAATACTTACCTACTTACCTAGGTAGGTACCTATTTAGCTGCTCGAGGCTTCTCGAGACTGCCCCAGCCCGTAAAGCTTGTGATGGATGCGCCTGTCACGGACGGAGCAGTTATAGGAAAGAAGGATAGCACCCAGCATGTATCATGGCCACATTCTATTATTGGAGCATGGGCGCTTGTCTGCGTGTTGGCACTCCGTCCACTCCAAGGAGTACGCCGCAGCTCTGCAGCTCTGCAACAAGCCCTCAGGGGGGTCCTCGTCGTACGGGTTCCGTGGCAAGCTGCGAGCTGGCTGGCTTCACTTGCTTCACTTCAATCAGCAAATCACATCTGCTGTCTGGTGTTTTGACAAGGCCAGCCAGCTTCTCAGAAGGGTTCCACGGTCGGGATCCCACTGCCGCCAGCTTCGGCGAAAAAGGTACTTGGGTTCCAGGGCCCTTTCAGTAGCACGGCCTGTTAGATGTAGGAAGGTGTGTCCTCTCATTTCCTTATGGCCTAGCGCTAATGCTATGGGGACAGTACAGTGTCACCCAGTGTCACCTGACCTATCCTATGACATTATGCCGCTAACTATGATCTAACGTCCTTGTTAGTTTTCCTGACTATTAGTCCTTATTCTTAATGTTATAGCTGCTATTTCTTCTTCCTGGCTGTCCCCGTTGTCTTGGCTATCCCCGTCGTCTTCTATTTCTTCTTCCTGGCTGTTCCCGTCGTCCTCTATGGCTTCCTGTTGGCTATCGCCATCCTTATGGCCGTCCTTATTATGGTTTTGTTCTTGCGGGCCTCCTATCGCCTGTATGCCTATGATGGCTCCTTATAGGATGTTAATGACTGAATATCTAAAGTCTTCTGACTGATAGTACTGCTATAACGTGGTATAGATAATCTGTAATAGGTCTTAGAGTATTATGTGTCTGTTATCTGCTCCCTCTGCTATTATCTCCTCTATGACCTTAGGAGTGGTGTGCACGTCTGGCATTATTATAATTATGCTTATAGCTATTAGAGTTACAGCTATTACTGTTAAAGTATCTATTATTACCTATATTACTACTACGTTTTATACGGAATAATTAGGGTTCTAATATGCTCCCTTTAAGGGTTATATATTTATTATTATAAGATAAAATATTAGTCTATTATTATCTAGTAGCCTCTGCCATATTTATGCTTTTTCCTAGGTTATATTAATAACTTTCTTTAGTTTACTAATCTATATCTTGCCCTAGATAAGGGCTATAAGTACGGCTCTTACCATATTATCTATGCTCCTACCCTTAATATATTTAATTAGCCTATTATTTAATAGGTTAATAGTCTTTAGTAAGAACTTAAGGTATTTTTTAAAAAATTACTAATCTATCCTAGCCTAGATATCTTTTAAGATATATACTAATATAATAGGACTAATCTCTACTAAGAATAGTAATATTAGGTAGCCTAGTACTAATTACGTGTTATAGAAGCATGCTACTATATTAAAAACCCTATTAGTTTTAGGTATTACCTGTCTTTTCCTACGTGGTTTTAGTGCCCTCTTAGGTAATACTATTATTATATCTATTATTTTACTATTACTACTTAATAGTGTGCTAGAAAGGTCTATCTAATTTAGTATCTTGTGTTTACTATTACTATTTTTGCGTTATATAAATTCTATTATTAAAGTTACGTTTATATTTCGCGTCTATAAAGGAGTAATAATATAAATTATATACTAGTTAGTGTGAGTTTCTACCTTATTACTTTTAGCTAACTACTAACTATTATATAAATATACTTAATCTGTTCTTTAACTTAACTAAAGCTAATATATCTACCTACTTATTATAAGTGTGATCTAATCCCTTAAATTAGACCTAATACTAAGTATTATTACTAACTTATTACTAATCCGTGATCATTTAAACTACCTATATAGCTATTTATAGTAGTACTAGTTTATCTTTTCTAGGTAATATCTCTAGAATAGGTTATCCTCTCTTATACCTATCTAGACTAGCCTTCTTAAGGTAGTTAATTAAAATAATAGGATATATTCTCTAGTTATCTAGTAATTCTAGCTTATATACTGCTTAGCTAACCTACTAAATAATTTTATAAGGCCCTATATATTTAGGCCTATACTTTAAGCTAACTACTAATAGTATGGTATATGCTCTGCTATCTAGCTTAATATATACCTTATCTCTAACTTTAAAAAACTTAGTCTTATATTACTTATTATAGTAGTATTTCATATAGATTACTATTATTACTAGTATATTATGCGCCTAAAGTCTTTCTAATAGCTTATTTAGTGCTTTAGGTTTAGATATTCCTAATAATAAAGATATATTATTAGGAGTAAATCCTATAACTACCTTATTTAGTAATAGTCCTGTAGTACTAGAGCGTGTATTATTAATTTTAAACTAGAGCTTTAGGATAACTGCCTACTACTTTTATAGGTTATCTAGGTTTATAAAGTATGCCCTTATTACTAATTTAATCTATTATATTATTCTCTCTATTTAGCTATCTATCTATAGATAATATACTATAGAATATAGGAGCTTTATCCTAACTAGCTTCTAGAAGTATGACTAGATTACCGCTAGAAATCTAGGATCTCTATTACTTATTATAACTTTAGGTATGCCTTAATTTACTATTAGTAAATAGTTATATAATAATACTATATATTACTTTACTAATATTTTAATATTATAGGGCTCTATTATAACCTACTTACTAAATTTATTAATAATAACTATTATTAAATTATTTCCCTCTAGTAACTCTAGTAATAATAATAGGAAGTCTATAGTAATTATAAAATATAGTATTAGTAGTAATAAGAGTAGCTATAGGTTACTATATTTCTTATATCTCCTAGGATAGTATTTATTATAAATCTTATATTCTACTATATATTTTTATAGTCTTATAGAGGCTTTTATAATATAGAATAGTTATAGAAGCTCTATAATCTTATTATATCTAATATAGTTACTATTATAGATTATATTAAATAACTCTTTAAGGACGCTTTAAGGCATATATAGACAGTCTAGTAATCCCTCTATAGTCTTCTATAAGAGGTTATTAGTTAAAATATATAGTAATACTGCCTAGTTATCCTGCTATAATTTATTATTCTTTTATAAGACTTCTTTAACTTATCTCTATTTAGGATCCTATTTATACCTATTCTATAGATATTTCTTAAATTCTAGTAATATACTAAATAAGCTAGCTACTAGGCCTTTATCTATATAGGCTTAATATATAGTTAGTTTAGTAATCTAATATTCTAGCCTATTATTAGGCATTTCTTCTAATTATCCTAGGGCATCCTTATTATAGGTTAGACAAATTATTAGTAAGTAATTAAGCATATCTAGGATAATGTGTTCCTTACCTGATTTATATAAGACTCTATATTAAACTAGCTAATATACTCTATAGCTCTAATAAGTTTTTTATTAACTATATACTAACTAGATATATTTACTATATCTAGTTAGTGTACCATATTAATAATAGAGTAGTGATTAGTAAAACAGATTACTAGTAGTTATTCTATAGCTTTAATCTATAATCTAGCTTTCTATAATGTCTAGATATATCTATAGATTTCTATCTCTATGGCCTAGTATCTCTTCTTAGCCCTAGATAATATATAAGAGAGAAAAGCTACTAGCTATATAGCTATATAAGGCGGATACTTTATAATCTTATTAGCTATTATTAGCTTATAAATTACTCTATCTTTAACGTAATAAATTATTATGCCTATTCCTTATCTAGAGATATTAAAGTTAATAAATAAGGTTTAGTTAGTAGAGTATATTATTAGTATTTTATAGTCTATTAATACTATTTTAAGCTACTAAAAGGCATTAATTTCTTTCTTAGTTAGTACTATATATCTAATAGCCTAAGCCTATACTTATCTTTATAGCTTTAACTTAGCTATTAGCATTTTCCTTTTCTAAGATGCTTATAATAGCTTAGTCTTATGCTCCTATAATAGATCTATAATAGCTATATATTAAGGAATATTATATTAGAGTAACCCTATAAATCCTAGTAAATGCTCTAAACTTTTAAGGATAGCTAGGAATTCTAGATTACTTATTACTACTAACTTTTCTATAGATATTATAATACCTATAGAATTAACTAATTTACCTAATACTATAGCTACTAGGTATACTATAAATAACTTAGAGAGTCTAATAGATATATTAGCTTATATAAGTCTATAAAAAGTCTATTATAGGTCTTATATATATTACTAAAAGCTTACTAATACTATAATAATATTATTATAGTATATATTAGCTACTATGCCTCTTAAGAGGTTATCTATATATCTTTATATATATATATTTAAGCCTTTATATCTTATAATAGGAATATAGAATATAAACTACCCTCTATATATTACTATTATAAACGCCTATCTTAAGTCTAGGTAGATAAGCTATTAATAGTAAAATAATATAGTATCTATAATAGTAATATATATTGCTTAATTTATTTTACTAATAATATAATCCTACTATTTTATAGGGTAGGCATCTAGTATTATTATAGTATTAAGGCCTCTAATATCTATAACTATTTAGCCTTTCCTAGCTTTACTAGTACTAACCTATATAATAAAAATAGGGAATATAAATAGTACCTATCTAGTAGTTCTATAGACCTTACCTATTACTATAAGCTTTATTATAGTATTATTAATAATCTTCCTCTTATTAGGTCTAACTAGGTAGATCTTATATTTCTTTAGGATATCCTTTTCCTATCCTAGCTTTATCTAGATATATATTTACTTCTCTTATACTACTTTAGTAAACCCCTTATCTTAAAATAAGGGTATAAACTTATCTAGTACTTAGAATAGTATCCTCTACTCTTTATTATTACCTAATATATATATACTAACTCCTATACTATGCTTTACTATTAATATAGCCCTTTAGACCTACTTAGATAGTATAAACTATTTTTCCTAGTAATACTCTATTACTATGGCAAGTTCTATGGCTATTAGCGTCTAATCCTTCTTAATATAAAACGCCTATACTACTAGGTTAATATGCTTAATACTACCTAATTTCTATTTCTATATAATTTAAACCTTATAGGCTATATAATTATAAACTAAAACATATAATATATTACTATCTATTACTACTATATAGACTCCTAGTAACTATATAGGTTTTAGCTTAAATATGACTCTTATATCCTAGGGAATATAGTAATATATAGGGACTATTTTAGTAGAATAGGGTTTAACTTTAATATTATATATTGCCCTAACTATTAGTCTAAATAGTATGTATTATAACCATACTATTATTAGTATAATAATCCCTTAGTAGCTACCTATAATAGCCTAACCTTTACTATTTAGGATATTAATTTATTCTAGACTAAGATAGTCTATACCTAATAATAGGTTTACTTAGAGATTATCTACTATAATAGCTTCCCTAGTAAATAAGGTAATAGCCTAAGAGCTATCTATTACTATGCCTAGGAAATTTATAGGGAGTAGTATATATTTATCTAAGTTATAATAGTCTAAGCCTATTCCTTAGACTTAGACTAGTTATATATAAATATAAATTTATTTCTTAGGGTAATATTCTACTAGCTAAATAGTATTAATAAGTATAATAGAATATCCTA
This sequence comes from Keithomyces neogunnii, assembly GCA_020975405.1. NCBI lineage: Eukaryota > Fungi > Ascomycota > Sordariomycetes > Hypocreales > Clavicipitaceae > Keithomyces > Keithomyces neogunnii. The sequence continues at coordinate 2,969,804 of JAIOWQ010000002.1, read as the reverse complement.
TATTAGTATAGATATCTTATTAGGACTTAATATTATCTATATTAGGGTAAACCTAGAATCTTAAATATATCTATACCTTAAATATATATCCTATTTCTATATTATACTAGGTAGGGATTAATAACATAATAACTAGTATTATCTATAGAGAACTTATCTATTTCTCCTATAGTATATCCTTTACTATAAGTGCTTACTAAGGTTCTCTTATTAGTACTACTAACTTTAAAGGAGTTAGTATATTTATAGTTATATAGTATGCTTATTTACTTAAGGGGAAAGAAGGGTAAAAGTCTAAAATATTATTATCTATATCTATAGCTTAGGTACTATAATCTACTAATTTATCTAGCTTATAAGCTAGCCTATAGCTATTACTTAGATAATAATATAAGGTATTATTAGAAGCAAAACCCTCCTAATAAAAATAATAGATATACTATATTATATCTATAGCTATAAATTAGGTGTCCTATATTTCTAACTTTAAAAACGCTAGACTTCTACTTATATCTATCTAATCCTCCTACTAAGGGTTATTATACTACCCTTTATTAGGGCATAGCTATTAGAAGTACGCTTATTCTTCTCTAAATTTATCTATATATACTTTATATTCTTCTTTACCTATATATTTATTTAACTACTTATCTATATAATATACTTATATATATAGCTACTATAGCTAATACTAGCCCTATTAGTCTTAGTGCCTAGGCTAATATAGCTACTATATTAGTCTTATTAAGCTAGCTATAAATAGGGGTCTAGTAGTATTATACTGTTAATAACCTAAGTTTAGCATGCTAGAAGGACCTAGAGATCCCTATCTCTCTGCTAGATATGGCTTATTATATCTAGGATTCTAACTCTAATATCTATTACTAGGTGCTAGGTATGAACGTCTATTACTATTATACTATCTATTATATCCCGCTTAATTTCTACTATACTAGTTATTTCTATACTAATTCTAGCTAGACTATAGATCTTATAGTTATAAGAAGTTACTATAAGGTTATAGGCTATATCTTAGATCTTATTATATTAGGCATTATGCCTTAATAGCTTCCTACTTCTCTCTAGATAGAGCGCGTATTATAGAGTTATAATCTTAAATATTTATAAGAAATTTATCTATTATTATAATGCTTATAGGAGCTAGTATAGTCTACTATATAGCTATATTAAATACTATATAGACTATCTTAAGTTAGGTATACTTACTCTAGCTATAAGACTTAGTATCCCTTATTAGATTATAGATAAATATAGTAATGTTTTTACTATTATAATAGTCTTTTAATATATATCTTATATATATAATATATTCTATAGCTTCTAATTATAGCCTCTTAAATCTATCCTCTAACTTCTAATAGATTATTATAATAGATGCTATCTATAGTGCTATCTTATCTTCTTAGCTAAGGAGTCTTATATACTAATCTTATATATAACCTCTTAGATATAGTATCTATAAATCGTAGATAGTATATTCTAGATAAGTAATTAATAGATCCTTTAATTATTATATAAATATAAAGATATAGTTATATATAGTAACCTTAGTTAAATCCGCTATAAATCCTAATCTACTAGGGTTCTTATTATCTAGATAGAAGTAGCTAATATCTACTAGCCTTAAATATATTACTAGGCTATTCTATCCTAGTAATATATAAGGTAACTATACTAACTACTTATATATTATCTATAAGATCTTCCTTATCTATCTAGTAGTATTAAGCTGCTATTATTCTATTTATCTAGCTATTTCTTAATAGAAATATATAACTTAGATGCTTATATCTACTATATTAGTAGACGCTAGTATCTTAGCTATCCCCCCTAGAGGGCAGTACTAATACTAATCTTAATCTCCTATATATATGTCTATGTCCTCTATTATATATAGTTAGTAATAATAATATAATAGGGCTAGGGGATAACTTAGGGTTTCTAAATATAAATAATTAGGAATATAGGTAGCTAGGGTAGAGTAATGCCTTTAATAATGCTAATAATTCTAATAACTATAACCGCCTTTATCTATTATTTTAATATCCTAATGATTATCCCTATTACTTAGGTATAAACCTGGGTATACTGGGGTTAGTACTATGATTCCTATAGGCATAGGAATTCTTAGTATAGGGGAAAGGATTCTTATTAATATTAGAGGGGAGTAGTCCCCTTATTACCTTAAGGGTTCGCTCTTTCCTACCTTAGGTATTACTGCTAGGCTTAGCAGTCAGACCCTAGGTGCTCCTGCCTTTATATCTAGTATAACTGCTGTCTATACTACTAGTAGTAGGCTCTGCTATTAACTAAAGTTAAGGGGCCTAAAATAAGGTTACTAGTGTGCTGATAGTGTTATAACTAGTATTATGGCCTATGCCTTAATAACTAGGATAACTAAATCTGGTTCTGGTTATAGGACGTACTTAGATACTATCTTAACCTAGTTTTAGTATAATATTATTAGTGCTTATCTTCTTTCTGCCTACTTAACTAGGAAAAGGAAGTGGTTAATACTGCCTAGGGCTTCTAAGCTTACTAGGTAACTAATAATTCTCCTAGTGCTTTCTAGGACGTCTGCTCTATATAGATGTCCTATATCTAGGAATTGCTAGATCTGCTATGCCTTTAAAATCGTGGTGATATTAGGTCGCTCTGATATAGGACTAAGGACAAAAACAAAATGGTTGTGACAAACGGGACGGAATGTCTCTGATTCTAGTGCTGGTGATATGATGTTTTTCTTTTAAAAATTGGTTGTAACGTGCAATTGCTACTAAATTGTTAGATGTAGGAAGGTGTGTCCTCTCATTTCCTTATGGCCTAGCGCTAATGCTATGGGGACAGTACAGTGTCACCCAGTGTCACCTGACCCATCCTGTGACACGGCCCGACTCCCCGGTCGCCCCCTCAAGTTACCTCATCGTGCCTCGAGACCCTTCTCTACAGTACCAGTACTGCTCCACCACAGCGTCTCCAGGCTCTGTGGTCTGGCCGCCCCCCTCTGGTCTGGTCCCTCAAGTACCTCGTACCCCCGTAGCCTCTCTCGACCTGGCCAACGCCAAACACCAGGCTGGCACTTGAGCAGACAAACAGACGGACAGACATCACTACCACCACCACCGCCTCTGCTGCCGCACCGTCCGCATCGCCGCCTGCATCTTTCCATTGGGCCTAGACATTTCAGCCTTACATGTTATTTGCATCCAGTCGTCTTCTATCCCCCGACCACCTCTCACCACGCCATCGCCCCCGTACCCTCGTGCCCGGCTCGCCTCATTTCCCAGACGCCTACCCCGATCTCGAGGCCTACAGCCTTTGGGCAGTCACGCGAACAACCGCACGCCTTTGACCTGCGCCGCCAGCTTGCCTGGTCGTCGCGCGCATCGCTTTCCCCGTCTGCTCAACACCTTCAATTGGCATCTGTACTGCCTTCGACGACCGTCCTAGCTGATGCCGACCGCGAGACCTGCCCCTCGTCCTCTGTGGTTGTACATCTGGCGCTGAGACGGCACCGCACTCGGACGCACCGCCCGGTGTCTGTGGCTTCCAGCGTGACATATCCGACGGCCGACTCCGCCACGACGAGGAGCAAATTTTGTCCTTGTCTACTCTGGCCGTCGCTGGATCATCGGCCACCATGGCGTCGGATCACGGCAGGCCTTCGATCGACCGCTCCCATGGCGACTATCCCGGCTCCGACTCGGGTTACCCAAGCGACAAAGCCTTGTATAATGGACGTTCAAGAACACCAGATAGTATCCATCACCTCAAACACACCACTTCTGGCTCAAGTATGCCCGGTGCCTTCCCTGGGGCTTGGACTGATGAACCGCCGCCCCGCAGGAGCGGGGAGAGAACCAGATCGCGACAAAGAAACGGACGCACCGCCAGTGGCCAGCTGAGGATTTGCAAAAAGTGCGGAGAGCCTTTGACTGGCCAGTTTGTTCGAGCACTGGATGGGACCTTTCACTTGGACTGTTTCAAATGTCGAGTACGTAGGCTGTGGTTCTGACGACGCGATGAGCCCTCCAGACTCCCCATCTCTCCCATTTAACAGGCTGCGCAGGACCTCCCCTCCAGATCTTGCTAACAGACCACACACAGGACTGCGGTGAAATCGTGGCATCCAAGTTCTTTCCTGCAGACGATGAGAACGGTGAAGGGCCCTACCCTCTCTGCGAGACTGACTATTTTCGACGGCTAGGCTTGCTCTGCCACCAGTGCGGGGGGGCCCTGAGAGGATCCTACATCACCGCACTGGATCGAAAGTACCATGTCGACCATTTCACTTGCTGCCTTTGCTCCACCGTCTTTGGAGCCCAGGACAGCTACTATGAACACGACGGCGACGTCTACTGCCACTACCATTACTCAACACAGTTCGCACAGCGGTGCAATGGATGCCAAACAGCCATCTTGAAGCAATTCGTGGAGATATTCCGCAATGGTCAAAATCAGCATTGGCACCCCGAATGCTACATGATACACAAGTTTTGGAATGTTCGCCTCGGCCAACCTAGCGACACGCCCGACGAGCCCCCCCCTGAACCAAAAGACGATGCTGCTAGAGAGTTGATTCGCGTCGAGGAAGAGCGCATGGAGGAAAAGGTTTACCGCATTTGGAGTGTTTTGTCCACATTCGAAGAGTCTTCTGCTGCGTGCATCTCGGATATGCTCCTGCACGTCAGCAATGGGGCTTATGTTGACGGTGTGCTTGTAGCGAAGCGCTTCATATGGCATGTTGAAGTCCTCTTTCAGTCTGCAGATCGACTCGATCAGATGGTGCTGTCTCATAGCGAAAAGGGTAAGCCCCTGCCCAGTACATGACGCTCGCGTCGGAGGATTGCAGCAAATGGGGATTTTGAGCTGACACTTTTTTTTTTTTTTTTTTGGCCTAGGTCTTTCGTATGGACGCGAAGCCAAACTTCTCTGCAAAAAGGTCGTTTCCTTCTTTTCATTACTGTCGAAAACACAGGACACAAGCGTGCGAAAGCTCGGTGTTACACAAGAGCTCCTGTCTCTCGTTACGGGCTTGGCTCACTACCTCAAACTCTTGATCCGGATTTGTCTCCAAGGAGCCCTGCGCCTCGAGAGAGATGACGGAATCTATGATGGCCTCGACCAGCTTTTAAACGGCCTCAACGACTTTGAGACTTACAAGACGGACGAAAGTCTGATGCAACTAACAATGGGAGGAGCAAACCTGTCCGCCAAAGACTCTGATCATTGTGCCTTTTGCAGCCGGTCAGTCGAAGACGAATGCGCCAAGAACGGCGACCTGCGTTGGCATATTGCTTGTGTAAAGTGTGGTCGCTGTGGAAAAGAGCTGGGCAGAGCTCTAGAGGAAGCACGGCATAACGCCTTTGACAGCAACATATATTGTAGCAATTGTGTCGCCGTCAATACGGACGGAGCATTGTCATTTGAGCACGTCACTAAACTCGGACAGTACGTTTTCCTCCTCAAAGTTGCCCTGGCTCGACTTCTTGATATTCTCCGAAACAACGGCACCCTGCCTCATACTATGGAAGATGTACCGGCCGCCGCCGCCGCCGCCGCCAACAACAACAAACTGGGTGCGCCGACGTTCCTTTCGTCAGATGGTAGATCCAAATCATATGCAGGTAGCGGGGAGAAGGAAAATCACCGCGAGTCAACCTACGAAACCACACTGAATGAGGTGCGACGTCTGCGCAGTACCCGTCTGGACCGCCATTTATCCACGAGTGTGCGCCAAGCACGATCATCCCGTGTTATGGATGCAGATGGAAGGGGGCCCCGACCGAGTTCTGCTGGCGCAGAAGACCCGAGGAACGATTTGCAAGGCTCGACGGACTTGATGTTTGGGCAAAACGACGCAATCACGCTGGACGATATCCCTCGCATCGTTGCAGTGGAGCAATCTCGTGAGCAGCAACAGCAACGCGATCGAGAGGCCCGCCAGGATCCCTTCCGCGGCCCCGGTGCCGACGGTATGCGACCTCCTGGTCATCAGAGAACACAATCCGCCGGTAGAGATGCTGACATGCGCGCGGCGGAAGCCATCCCGACCCGAATGGTTCGCAAATTCTTCCCTGAACTTTCCGGCCTGGAGTACTTCAACGTTCGTCACCTGGCCGTGCTAACGATGCACCCGCTGGTCGACCAAGAGTTTACGCTCGACGACTTGCTCAATTTTATCGAATTGCGGAAGCAACCCACCTTCTGGAAGAACCTGGGCAAGGCATTCAAGAATGACAAGAACAAGAACGTAAAGAAGAAGGGCGTCTTTGGAGTTCCTCTGGAGACCATCATCGAGCGAGACGGCGCGGATTCGACTGACGGCGTTGGTCCTGGAACCCTGCGGATCCCTGCAGTTGTCGACGACATTATTGCGTCGATGCGCAAGATGGACCTGTCGGTTGAAGGCGTGTTTCGAAAGAACGGCAACATCAAGAAGCAACAGGCAATGGTGGAGAAGATCAACCAGGAAGGCTGCGACGTTGTTAATTTCATGGAGCAGCCCGTGGTCCAATTGGCTGCGCTGCTGAAACGATATCTTCGCGACCTGCCCGATCCCCTCATGACGCACAAGTTGTACAATCTCTGGATAGCGGCGGCGAAACTCCCTGATCTGCAAAAGAGAAAGCAGTGCCTTCACCTGACTTGCTGTCTCCTGCCCAAGAGTCACCGTGATAGTCTCGAGATCCTGCTCACCTTTCTGAAATGGGCCGGGTCCTTCCACCAGCTGGACGACGATGTGGGATCCAAGATGGACATCAGGAATCTCGCCACGGTCATTGCGCCAAATATCCTGACAAATCCCTCCAAGGCGCCCGCCCTGGATGGCGAGGCCATCTATGTTATCGATGCTGTGGAAATGCTCATCAGCAATATCGAGGAAATGTGTCAGGTAAGATGACCCGATATCGCGACGGTGCAGTGCGTCTGGAACTGTGTGGTGGCTGACTTTCCCCCCCTCGTATTGCAGGTTCCCGACGACTTGCTAACGTTGCTGAATGACCCCTACATCTTCAGCAACAGCGGCGAAATCACAACAAAGGAGATCCTCAAGCGATTCCAGGATCGCAGGGACCAACTACCAGCTGCCGATATCAGCGAAGTCTACAACAGACAGGACGTCTCGAGTCGGTCGCCCCCTAAAAGGGTGGATACCGATCCGGCCGTCTGGCAAGGCGAGAGAACGGTACGCCGAGTCCAAGATCCTTCAGCACCCCCCGTCAACCCTGGCCAGGGGACGCCGCCGCAAAAGTGGGCAAGGGAACACGCGCGGGGACCGTACGACCCCAGATTCAACCACTCGGACAGCCAACTCGACAACTCGGACGGCCGGCATGGCGAATGGCGCAACTCGGCCTGGGGCCGTCGAGGCGGCCTGGGTGTCAGTGGGAACTCATGATCGGCGTTGACGCTTTCGGCATTTCTATAAAGCCGGCGCTCAAGATGTCGGCCGAATCTAACATGAGCGCTTTTGCCCATACCAATACCAAAAGAGACAACAAAAAAAAATCAATCAAAACGACATGTCTTTGGGTGTAGCCATATGCATTATCAACGGCGTTACATTCTCACTTTTGGTCATTCGATGAAAAAACAGCAACGGGTCCACGCAACATTTCTCGCCTGGTCCCGCGCCTTCGTTTCTGCCCTCTCTTTCAATTTTTTTTTTGTTCTCGAATTAGCCAGCCCTCTGATTCATCATCATAGCTCTTCTTCATCGACAAGGCGGACATGGCGATTTTGTTGTTTGCACAATTCTTTTTGTCGGTCAATTTATTTAGCCTTCACCCTTTTGAGGAATTCTGCAACGGCTTACGCACGCAATGTGTTGGTCGCTTGGTCGTTTTGTAAGTCTGATGGCTCGCTCGCCTTCCTTGCCCTGAGATGAGACTGGTATCTCATAAAGATCCGGCCACGTTGCTTCATTTCTGTTCTTTGATCTCTTGACGCCTGTTCTCGGCGATGCACACTCCAACATGCCGAGGAGGTTATATACTTTTTTTTTCGTGGAGGGGTATTCGGACTTGTTTTGTTTTGATGCAACATTGTTCTGCGGTCGGTGCTTGTGATAGCTGCGCTTTCATATCGGCATGGCGTGTTGCGCGGACCAGTTTATTTTGTTGATGTTGGGAAAAGAAGGAAAAGGAAGACGGGCCACTCGAGCAGCGCCGGCTTGCCCATTGGCCCCCTTTTGCCTTGGGTGGCGGGGGTGTTGGAAGTCACTCGAGGGGGTGGAAAAGATGGTATTCAAAGCGGCCGTCTGCGACATGCGGCTCTTCTTTTTTCTTCGTATTTCATAGCGAGACATTAGTGATGGGGGTAGTTTAGGCAGCCTGATGGCATCAATAGAGGAGATGAATGACTCCATGATGACAGCCATGTTTGTTCAAGACGGCGATTTGTGTGTGCCTTTTCCTGCGCTCGTCGTGTTTGTACCATGTATATGCATGGTATTTGTCTACTTGGCATTTGTAAAGTCATGTTTCCACAGTCCCAGAATATTATGTTCATCAAGTTAAAAAGTGTACAAGCCGCCCCCTTCCTCTCCAGACGGGTATTTCCCAACCCTGGTTTGGTCTATCTATGCCTTGTTATCCTGCTCCAAGAACCAGGCCACACCCTTGGTCACGCCCTCCTGCAAGGTCCACAGCGGCTCGTAGCGCAGCACAGTCTTGGCCTTGGTGATGTTGTAGTACCGGGTCATGGTGCCCAGCACAGCCCTCTGCTTGGTGAAGGTGGGCGGCTTCCCAATGATGCTGAAGAAGATCTCGCTCAACGTGCCCAGGGTAACGCTGGTCCCCCTGCCGAGCGTCCACACGCCGTCTGTGCCGGCCGTGCTGCCGGCTGCACGCCACACGGCGCGCGCAAAGTCCCAGAAGTAGCAGGGCGAGTCGTTGGTGATGAAGAAGACTTCGCCGTCGACCTTTTCGTGGTCGAGCGGCTGGGTGCTGGATGCGGCGGTGAGAAGGAGGGCGCGCGCGGCGAGGAGGTGCGCGTGGGCCACGTTGCCGACGTAGGTGAAGTCGAAGAGGTTGGTGTTGTCGCCGAGCTGGATGTGCGACTTGTTGGTGCGCAGCACTCGGATGAAGCCCAGGAGCGCTTGCACGTCGCCTTCGCCGAATATCCCCGCTGGGCGGATCGATGTGGTGAGGAGCTTGGAGGAGGAGGAGCGGTTTGCCGCGATGACGATCTCTTCGGCGGCGGCCTGGCAAAGAAAAGCTTTCTGTCAGCTTGACCTGCGATGCATACAGGGAGAGGGGAGGGGGGGGGGTGTACTTTTGTCTCGGAGTAGTATTCGGCTTGCTGGTCGCCTCTGATGACGGGCCACCGCTCATCGGCGTTTCTGAGGTCGCTTACGTTGTCGCTGATGACGCTGGCGGAGCTCGTGTAGACCAATGCCTTGACGCCGGCCGCGTGGCATGCCTCGACGACGGAGCTGGTGCCGTCGACATTGACCTTCTTGAAGAGCTCGTTGGCGGATTTGAGTGTGGAGCTGGCCGTCGGGCTCGCGGTGTGGATGACGACGTCGGGCTTGAGCTCCTTGAGAAGGGACTGCAGGCTGGCAGAGTCGGTGATGTCGCACTCGTGGTACGAGGCAGAGGCGTTGCGGTTGTGCTGGCATCGCAGGTCGACGGATGCAACCGACTTGGTGGTCCATTGGCTGAGGGCGAGGTCGACAATGTGGTGGCCGAGGAAGCCGTTGCCGCCGATGACGACGACGCGTCCCAGATCACCGCGTTTTGACATTGTGCGGCGTGGCTATGTGCGTTGGACCGAGAGGAGGATCGGGCGGTTGGAAATTGGAAAGGGGAAGGGTGAGCGAGCGCTAACGACTGAGGAGATGGTCGGAAAATTGGGTGTTTTGTGAACGGGGAATAGGATGGGGTTGGCTGTATGCGACCTTGACAAATCACATTACAAGTTTCGCATCACAAAGCATTGCCAATTGAGACTCTGGTTGATCGGGGCCAAAATAAAATAAAAAACAGCTCCATACTCGTCTGTATTATCACAGCATTGCACACTGCTCTAATCCGTGCCTTGCGTCCATCAGCTGCCTCGCCTGCCTGTGCAACCCACGATTCTTGCCTAGTTGGGCTGGCTAGCTCCACAATTCGGACCCAATCTGTCACTCGCCTTCTTACACGAGCCGGACGAGTCGCAGACAGACTCACTCACTCCCTTCAACCAACCCCCACGCGAGAGCTGATATTTCTTCACAAACTTCACGCCTGGAAAGCAAAGTCTCCTCTTGTCGCCTACCCGCTGCCAGGCAGCCTCCATATAACTGCGCATCCAGCTGCCCCTCTTGGGACACGCAGCCTCCCACAGCTCTGTCCGTCGGTGGAACGCCTCCAGCCCGTGAAACATACAAACGCATACTTTATATACACACACACCCAAGTTTCCTCGGCTTCATCACCTGCCCCGAGCCTCATACACCAGTACCGACTTCGCCATGACCAACCGGCCCACGCCCTCCGTCATCGCAGCATGGATCCTCAAGACGTCGAGATCCTCGTGCACGTAACCGCGCCGAGCAGGGCCGCGGATGATGAAACCTACAGACGCCTTGCGAGGGCATATCTCGCCTTCCAGCCCGAAAGCAGAGTCGACATAGCGTCGGCTGTTGTGCCCGTGGAAGCCTCCAGTCAAGATTACAAGCCGCCGAGTGTCGAGGCTCTCTGCGCAGAATCTCAAGACCTCAGCTTTCAAGGTGCCCTCGATAACCGCTCCTCACCTCGCCCCCAGCCAAGAGCACAGGGCGCATTCGAAACTCCCTCGCAATCGTCGTGGTGCGCGCCGCCCAGCCAAATCAGCGACTCGTATCCCCTTCCCGGCGCCGCCATTATCAATGTCACGCCGACAAGAGTCCTGCAGCGCTACCTTCAAAAGACACCCTCTTCCAGTCCGCCCTCGCCCAGGAACCAAATCAGTCCCCATGCCAGTTTCGGAGCCATGCTCATACCCTCGTCAATACCCATTCCGTCCACCGACGAGCCTTGCAATCCTCAACATGCCAAATCCGCCAACGTGATCCCCCTCACTCCTCTTCCAGACCGTCTTCAAAAACGAGCACCGGAGCAGCAAGACGATCCGGCTGTCGACGCGACACACATCTCCAGCAGCTTCGTCTCGGACACCCGCGCAGAATCTGAACCGCCGCCCAGGATATCCAAGCCATTCACCGGCAAAGAACAAGATGTCGGCCTAGCCCGTAGCACATCCGACACGGGTCCCATCCGCTCTTCGGATCCCTCTGCAATCGAGTTCATCTCACGCACCCTCCAAATCAAACCTCCCTCACCACCTGTCTCCGCCGACGACCTCGACCCTGCTTCTCTCGTATCTCCCAAGCTCGACAAGCTCTCTCGCGACCTCTCCGCGCGCTACCAGCCTGTTGCCGCTCGCCAGGTCGACCCCTTTGAAAGGGGGTACTGGCTGGTGGACTGCACTAGGTGGTCGGAAGCAACCCGTCTCGATACCTGGCTGTTCCTGACGAATTACCTGAGGAGCGGCCTCGCAGGATGGGGCGTATGGTGCACAAGAGATGAGTTACACGACTGGATGCGCTTTTACTGCTGGGGCCATGTTGCGAAACACATCTATTTGTTGATGTATCTTGCCAGTGGTCGAGAAATCAAAGCCAAAGGGGCAACGTGGTTCGATTCCGACGGAGAAGCCATTCTGGAGATGCCGGGCTTGGAGAGGAGGTGAAATTTGTGCGTTTTGAATCCGAGGAATATGGCGCCGTGTTTGTTGATTTTGGAGCTTCAACACCGCCAAGCATAGCCACGGCGTTGGGTAATGTGTTAATGGGGTACACGTGCAATTGCAATCATGACGAATGAGAAGACGGGGCGTCTCAAATAAAACATGGCATTTATTCCTGCTAGTGTACAAACTACATCATAAACAAACCGTCGACCCTGACAACCCAGTGACCAAAGACAGTGACAATAGGCCCGTGGCTACCATCTGAATACTGATACCCGACCCATGTTCCAAACCCCGAGGCCGAACAACGGCATCTACTGTATTACGTCCCGCCATCCGAACATATCCGCTCGCTAAGAGACTGCTCGTCTATGCGACCGCTCCCCAAACTTCATCACCATCGCCGTGCGTTGGCTTCTCTCCTCTCACGAAGGCACTTGGCTGGCGCCGACTCCCTCCGCCCTCCAATATTCCTTAGCCTTTTCCTTCAACTCCTTTAGTTGCGCCTTTGACTTTTCCACTTCTGCGGCCGCTGCATCCTCAAACGGCTTCTTATCCGATTCCGACATGGACCGCCACTCCTCGCCCATGGCGCGGAACGTGTCCTGTGCCGTGCCGCTAGCAGACTGACTGTTGGCTTCGGAGAAGCGTGACTTGATGAACAGTGTGTAAGGGGTGCGGGCACGCTTGGGCAAGCGCTCATCATGAATCAGGTAGATGCGCGACTTGTCGAGCTTGCGGGCAATGCGGCGTCTGGCAATGTTGGCCATGTAGATGGCCTCGACGGGATACGAGTTGATCCATTCCTGCCGAGTGGTTTTGTTGGCGCCGGCGTTGGACTGCGCCGTGGATTTAAGAGTCTATTCAAGTCAGTCAGTGTTTGTTCAGCAATTGTACGTCAATATCGCAAGCTGCCGCCGTCTGACATGTCACAATGCGCCGGCAACGCCGCCGAAGCATAGCCGTGGATAGGAAAGGCCTCAACATACCTCCTTCTCCGACTCGGATAATCCAGCAAAGGCGCTGGCAACCTCCTTGATCCTCTCCGTCACCGGGCCCTGCCCAGCTGTCACGTTGTTCGTCACATATACCGCCCACGCTGTTTCGGGCAGCAAGGTCGGCTTCTTCAACAGCGCCATCTTCTTGAGCTGCCTCAGATCCGCCTTGTCCTTCTCCTCAGGCGTCAGCACCTTCTTGGCCTTCTTCACAGCCGGCTTCTTGGCAGCAGGCTTCTTGGTCTTTTTCGTTGTCGCGGTAGCCTTCGTCTTCTTCGTCTTGGGCACCTTGGCGGGCCCGCTCAACAAAGCCGACAAGGTAAATGGCCGAGCGGCAGCAAACACGGCTGGAGCATTGGCGAGGCGGTACACCACGGATCCGCGGCAGAGCTGTGTGGCTTTGGATGCAGCCGTTGTGCTTCTGCCTGGGAGCAGCACCCCGCGCGCGGCGGCTCTGCCGATTGCTGTCAACATTGTCGTTCGGGAGTTTTGGTACGGGGTGTCGTGCAGGTCGGTCGCTTCTGGGAGGGCTGCGCACTGGGCAGGTTTTTAGATGCCGAACAACAGATCTCGACGTGCGTGTTTTGTGCACGAGACAATTGGGGGGTGGCCGATGAGGACTGGATGAAACGAAAAACAAGAGGGCTGGTGTCGCATGCGGCAGGTAGGAGGTACTCACTCCCTTGCTCCTCTCCTCTTCCCCCCAGGAACGAGGGAGCTTCCTGAGCTCAAAGCCCTCGAGGTAGCTATAGGTACCTGCCTAGGTTCCTGGTCCTCTGTACTTTCTCCATGGCCTGCATTCTTACCCACTTTTTGTACATGGTACTGACCAAGCTACATCTCCCCTTTATGACCAATCATGACGTCCCATCATATTACGTAATTGGACTAGCTCCCCAAGTCTAGCAGGCTCCCGCAGGACGCGCGACAGCATCAGACAGCCAGCCAGATGGACGACAGCTCACATCACCAACTCTCCATCCATCCACAACTCATCTCGTACTTCATCCGCCCGCCCGCCCTGCTCTGCCCGCACGTCAATCGAGAACCCCTCGACCTTTAGAATACATCTTACTCGTCCACGATTCCGTTCCTCTCACACTCTCAGCCATGGACCACCGACCTCAGGCATGGGGCAGAGTACGTAGTCCGCCCAAGTCATGCCCGAAATTCGAAAACGACAAAGCTAACTCTCGCGTAGCCCAGAGACGATGTCTACGGCGCATACGACGCCTCATTTATGGCCAACAATGGCCCCGCAACACATACTCAGCAGCCTATTGTCACAGGCACGTCCGTCATCGCCATCAAGTTCAAGGACGGCGTGGTCATGGCCGCTGATAACCTTGGTGAGTCTTCCTCCCCAATCATCCAATCGCCCGCATCCTTCTTCGACCCAATCTCTCCATGCGAGGAAGCAGTTTCATCAACTTACTAACACCACCCAGCTTCATACGGCTCCCTGGCCCGCTTCACTGACGTCAAACGTCTCCGCCCCTTCGCAAACGCCTCAGTCGTTGGCTTTAGCGGCGACGTTTCGGATATGCAGTATCTTGACCGACACCTAACCGACCTCGCCCTCACCGAGGCCTACGACTCCCCCGATTCCGCGCGCCTCAACGCCGCCAATCTCCACCGCTACCTCTCCAAGCTTCTTTACCGCCGACGCTCCAAGTTCGACCCTCTGTGGAACCACCTCCTCGTGGCTGGGCTCGACGACAAGGGCACCCCCTTCCTCGCCGCGGCAGATCTTCTCGGGACAACTTACTCTGCACCCAGCCTGGCCACCGGCTTCGGTGCCATGCTTGCCCAACCAGTCATGCGTCGCTACGCCCCAGATGAGGAGTCCGCCTCGAAGCTTACCCGCGAGGCGGCCGTCGCTATCATCAGGGAATGCATGAAGGTTTTATTCTACAGAGATGCCAGGAGCTTGGACAGTTACTCCCTGGCTGTCGTAACCAAGGACGGCGTGGAGATTAAGGAAGATGAGAAGTTGGAGGACCAGAGCTGGGCGTTTGCTGAAAGGATCAAGGGTTACGGAACACAGACGGCTTGAACGTAGTCGCTAGGATATTTGTATTTTCGGGACGGTTCTGGTCGTTGACTGAGAAGATGCGAAACCCATTGTTCTCATGTGTCGTGAGGTGGGCAAGCATCCATCAATCTGGCCATTTGGGAAAGCTTGATTGAGTAAAGAGGAGAGCGGTTTTTAACCTCGTGCAGCTACCGCCACTTACTTGCCCTGCAGCTTGGCTTTACCTGGCTGGCGAATGTGGCCAAGGGCTAGGCAGCTTGTCCGAGAACGAGAAATAGAAACATGTACCAATAGACAAGATAACTCATTCATTTGCCTGAGCCTTTCGCTTTGTCACCATGTCACCTGGGGCTGACCTAGACCAGGGACCATGCGCACCTTGAATGTCACACGCTTGTAACTTTGTCTTCTGATTGATGCTCGACTCTCCAGTGCTCGCTCCAACACGGCGCCTGGTGGGTTCTACTCAGCAGGGGACCTTTATTATCAAAACTGCAGTGTACATTTCTGCAACCAATTCGCTAGTCGTCCAAGACACAAAATGAAATAAAAAAACGACAAAACTCCCAAAATCCATCCAAGGTCGCTGCAAGGAGCGTATATAGCTACAGCGTCAAGCAAAAGCCATTCCAGGAGCAGGGCAACCATGGACAAGATGCCCCTGTCAAGCTTGCCCCCCCTCAACCCAGCCTGAACTATGGTGACACGCCAGCGAGACACACTGCCAGTATGGGCAACACGACAACGTTCCGTACTCTTTCCACCTCGTCTACTCCACGGTAACCGACTTGGCCAAGTTGCGAGGGAAATCAACATTGAGGCCCTCGAGAACGGCCAGCCAGTAAGCAATCAGCTGCAGGGGAACAACATTGAGAAGACCCTGAAGACAGTCGACAGTCTTGGGGATCTCGATCTTCTGGGCCTCTGAATTCTTGAACTCAGGGTCGTCGGGGTTGCACAGAATGATGGGCTTGCCTTCACGTGCAATGACTATATTTTTCCGTCAGCATGCTTTTGAAACGGACAAGGGTAGAGCGTTTGATGGGCCGCATTTTTCTTACCTTGCTGGTATGCATTCAGGGACTTCTTGAAGATCTCGTCCCGAGTCAGAATCATAATGATGGGCATGTTGGCGTCGACCAATGCCAGTACGCCGTGCTTAAGCTCGCCTGACATGACAGCCTCGCAGTGGAGATAGGAGATTTCCTTGATTTTAAGCGCGCCTTCAAGCGCAGTGGAGAACTGGCTGCCACGGCCAAGGAGGAGAAGAGATTTCTGGTTTCTGAAGACCTTTTCACACATGTCCTTGATGGGCTGATCAAGGTTCAAAATGGTCTTGATCTGTTCGGATACATTGGCGAGGCCCTCCATGATTTCCTCGCGACGAGCCTTCTTTGATGCCCGATCTTCACTGAGAGACAAGGCAAACATGACCATGGCAATAAACTGAGAGGTATAGGCCTTGGTGGAGGCAACACCGATTTCAGGACCGGCGTTGACGTGGACACCACAATGGGTGAGGAGAGAAATGGAGGAACCGACCACGTTGACGATACCCACAGTCAAGGCGCCACGCTCAAGGCAGTAACGGAGCGCCATGAGTGAATCCGCGGTTTCGCCAGACTGTGAAACAAACACGCAGGTGTCGTCACGGAACACAGGGGCCTCTCTATCGAGGAAGTCGGAAGCCAGCTCAACGGAGATGGGGATTTCGGCAAGCTCTTCAAAGATGCCGCGGACGGCCATGCATGAGTGGTAACTGGTACCGCAAGCGATGAAGATGATTCTTCTCGAGCGGCGAATGGTGGAGATGTACGATCTCAGTCCACCAAGAGTGACGGTCTTGGCATTAATGTCGAGACGGCCACGCATGGTGTTGACCACGGACTCGGGCTGCTCAAAGATTTCCTTTTGCATGTAATGGTCAAACTTGCCCTTCATAATCTCCTGGAGCTCGAGTTCCAAAGTCTGGATGGCACGGACGTTGGAGCTGCCGTCAGCCTTCTTCAGACGGTGAATGTTGAGCGAACCCTCGTGGATGTGGGCAATGTCATCGTCCTCAAGGTACAGGACTTTCTTGGTGTGTTCGACAATGGCAGATGGGTCAGACGAGAGAAAGAACTCGGTAGGCATGGGCATGCCATCATCAGTCATGAAAGCACGTGACTGCGAGCGGTGCAGGAGAGACTTGTCGGGAGCTCCGAGCAAGTTGTTTGAGGGGGACAGGAAGTCGGTGGCGTTCTTCTTGAGGGCGACATTCTGAGAAGCAGCCTCGGCAGGAAGAGCGGTGTTGTCATCGCCATACTCGACATCAACAAAGTCAACCTTCATGCGTCGCTGAGTCTTGACACCGATGACGAGGGGAGAACCCTTGCGGGCGGCAATGACCTCGTGCGGGTAATGGACAGACTTGATCAACAAGCCATAAGCTCCCTCGAGCTCTTGAATAACGGCCTTGGCCAAGTCGGTAAAGCCAATCTGAGGGTGCTGATCGTAAATATACTTGGTGAGCTTTGCAATGCACTCCGTGTCGGTCTCCGTCTCGAACTTGAAGCCCTTAGCAACCAGAAGCGTCTTAAGCTCCTTGTAGTTGGTAATGATGCCGTTGTGGACGATGCTGAACTCCCAAGTTGGGTCCGATCTACAGTAGAGAAGGCGGTGAGGTCAGCCAATAAGTCTCTTTGTCAGTGAAGCGGGGGTCCTGTGCCACCACGGGGCCAAGCAGCACATGAGGGCGGAGGCGAGGGCAAAGCTCCTCGAGCAGCTGAACAATTACTTACCGGTGAGGGTGGCAGTTGACGGTAGATGGGGGACCATGGGTGGCCCACCGAGTGTGGGCAATACCGGCATGTGAATCAAAAATCTTGTTGAGATCGACCTTGGACTCGTCGATGAGAGCCTTCAGTTTGGCAACCTTGCCGACTTCCTTGAAGGCAAAGACCTCATTCTTCTTGTCACCATCGACAGCTAGACCAGCAGAATCATAACCTCGGTACTCGAGACGGGAGAGTCCTGTTTAGTTGGGACATCGTTAGCTTGTGATTCTTTTTTTCTTTTTTTCCTTCGGGCTCGATTCGCCTCTTGGCCACGTACCATTGATCAGGGTATCAAGAATAAACTTGCGGTCCTTCTCCACCAAGTAATTGATGTATCCAAAGATGCCACTATTTGCGGACAAGCACCCGTTAGCCTCCTGATTGTTCTTGGTCGCCCTGTCCTCACCATTGCATTCGCAATCATTCCCAGGCAGCTCTGTACTTTGCTGCGTCACCGAGGGTGGCGGGGCTGCGAGCTGCTGTGGGCAGTGTCGGGCGTGGGACGGAGAGCTTACTTACCACATGGTGCAGATGCCTTGCCCTCAAACGAATACTGATTCTCGTAGATGGGATGGGATGGAATGGTCAAGGCAAGGAAATCAAGAGATCATATGCAGCAAAAGGGGGAATAGCGAGAGATGAATGGATGTTTTGAAAAAAAGATGGCGGAGGGAGCTGTTTGACTTAAGTACGGATGAAGTGGGGAGACGGATGATGTACCTGTTGTACCCAGAACAAGAACAAACGGACACGCAGGCAATCGGAGCCAGGGCAAGAAGGGGCGGAGAGGGTCTGGCGCAACAGCAGCTATTACTGGAGCAACTGGTATGAGGCTTGGGGCTCAGCTTCAGTGGGTGGGGAACAGGGAGGGGCCTCAATGGCCAAGCTAAAGATGGCCCGGACAACCGATTACGAGTGGACAGTGGGGTTCTGTGGGCTTGCTTGTGGTCGGCCAGGGTCAAGGGGCAAGCAGCCTTTTGCATCTTGTTGATGGCTGCCACTGGGGCAAAGTCGGCCTCGGTCTTGGAGGGCCATTGTCAAGGGCCATGGACAAGAAGAATGATAACCGTGAGACGAAGAGGCATCACGACAGCAGCTTTGCAGAGGTCCAGCAGGAGGGGCGAGAGGCTAGGCTGAGCCCGTTTCTAAAGCTGGAAGCTGGCTGATGGCTGAAGCTGACTGCGCCCAACATGCATTGCCAGGCTGTCTCCTCACCTCTGTCAAAAATTGTGATCAAATCCGGCATTCGGTATGATTGTGTAACGAGGAGTTGGCAGCCATTGGGAGTGCTGTGAGAATGCTCGGTGAAAAGCCATGTGCCGCGATGCACCGTTGCGCGCCGAGCAACAGTTGATTAACCTTGGAACTTTGGAGCAGCCGGATCCTTACCGCACGAGGTGGCAAGTTGCCGCAACGAAAATGGTGCTTGGCATTTCAACAGTGTGATATGCCTTGCATGCACATGCTATCACGCAGCAGGTTCGCAGAAGCTCAGACTGGCAGCACTGAGGAGCTTTCGTCAACTGCTATCTGGTGGTCTGGTCTGGTGTGTTTCGTCCAAGTCAGGGGGGGGGCACTGGCCCCCGCCATGTTGTGGGCTGATCCCTTCCTCGCCAGCAACAGGCGAGATGGAAGGGCTGACAAAAACAAGAAAAGTTGCTCCCATAGTGAATACACATGTCTTGGCATCTGGGTTTCATCATGCCCGACATGGTTGGCCTTTTTTCTTTTCGTCCCCGTCCGCCTCTACTTGTAGACACTGCAATAATACATTAGACCGGCATGGGCCTGGCTGGTGATCAACCACGACTGCCGGAACGAACGGTGCCCTAGATGCTTCCAACAGAAACAGCCAGCGCGCCCTTGGAGCCGCGCTAGTGGAAAGGGGAGCCCCATGGCCCCCGCTCTATTGATCTTGGGTCTACAATGTACTTGCTGCGTATGTACGGAGTACCAGACCTATGTCAGCCAATGGCCCTGGTCACAGTCTCCCCTCGTCACGGCAACCTGGCCGGCCATGGATGACATTTGGACCCTGTCCTGGTTGCCACCGAGGATGACGGCAAACGGTCGCCCACCAGCACTCTGTTTGCACATTTCGAGAAGCAGAGAAGCCTGTCTAGAGTTTGTGGACAAGACGGGGCAGGATTCATGGCCGTTGGCCTCGACCTTTCACAACCGTGACTCTTCGCCCAGAGCCTTTTCAACCAGCCTCGAGCGTCATAATTCTGTCGAGTTGCTTGGAGAAACGAACCAGCAAGTTTGCCAACCGGCCGGTTTCGTTGTCGACGACCACGGGTGCCGCCATCAAGGTCCCAGGGCAGATCGCAAAGCCTCATTTGACATTCTCGACGTCATTCTTCGTATTCAACCTTGGGCGAGCAAACGCATCGTTCCGCCCCTTGCGAGATTTCCCCCCTGACTAAGTTTTATACTTGCTTCTAGCGGTGGCCATGTTTTTTTTTTCTCCTACCGGCCGGATGAGCAGGGTCCATTCAAATTCTCGGCGCCACATGCCCGATCGCGCGCTTGTGGTGTGCTGTCTGGCCTGCCACAGCCTCAACTGGGGCCCATTTGCTGTTCCAAGAATAGAACATTCTCACTGGATACCTTGGGTTAGCATGGTTCACGCCAAACGAGGCTCTGGTCGTGTCAGCCACTCCTACGCAGACGGCCTCTTCCGGCGACATGTCTCTACGGTATGCATCGTCAGATCGTCAGATCGTCAGATCGTCAGGGCCAGCCAAGGCTGATCTCGTACGTTGTCACTTGCAGATATTAAGGCTGAGCTTATTTCATCCATGTGGAAATCTAGCACTGCCCTGAGCTCGTGGCACCCTCAGCGCCGCACAAGGCCTGTGTCACAAAGGCAACCTTGTCCCTTGCCCACATTACTGTGGGCTTCAGTCGTGACGTCCAGGTCAACAACTCGCGACATGTGCCCCATACAAAACTGGTGACTTCTTCTTCATTACTGCGTGACGAAGGTGCCGGTAGGCTTGGTTATGGCGCACATTAGGAAAGCAATAACCGGCCAACTTCCTCGGCGATGGCCATGATTCTCTCTTCGGTAAAGCGACGGCCAATGATTTGCACCGCGGCCGGCGCGCCATGGTATGCCTCTGGATCGTCTGGAATCGTAAGCAAAGCCACGCTCAAATCATGCAAAAGTGTCAGAAGGGGGGCTCACATTCTTGGTGCACCAATGCGTCCAAGTCGTTCAGGGGCACAAAGTCCGCCGTCTTGATGTCAATGGTCTTGTCCGCAAATGTTACCGGCACAACAACACTCGTAAAGTCAAGCACGTTGATTGCTGTGGCATAGCCGTAGTATTTGAACTGGTTATGGCGGATGGCCGCGGTCGGTGTGATGGGCGCAATGATGGCATCGAGCTCTCGTCCCGTCTTGGCTTCAAAGTCGCGAATGGCAGACAGATATTCCATCTGGTAGTTCCACTTGTCAAGTTGGCACTGCCAGACCTCATTCACGTCCAGCTTTGGAAGGCTGGGGTTCACCAGCTCTTTGATATTGGGGATTGCCGGTTCGCCCGAGAGGCCAAGCGCGGCATAGATGTCCTACAGGGCATTGTTATTGACCTTTGCCCCCGAGGCAGGGACAGGGCGAGCGAGCGACTTACGGTGCCGCCGTCTGCGGCATAGACGCGGTTTGCTAAATCCACCGCAAAAGCATGCCTGTACGGCTCCCAGGGGAGAAGGGAATGGCCGGCCCCTTTGAGTCTATCCACCACTGTTTGCACAGCCCGGCGAACAGGAGGATGCGGGAGAACCTAGGTTGTCGTCAGGTCAGCCTTGATAATACCGACGAGGCGGCCACTGCACGGGGCTTTGTCTTGACGCACGTTGCCGTCGCAGGAATAGAACCCCAGCGTCAGTCCGCCGGATGAAAGCTTCTTCGCTACTGCGTCCTCTTCGGCCTGCCGCCAGGGCATGGGGACGACCTTGGAGTCAAAGCCCCATGGCTGCTGGTCAAGAACAGCCTTGACGAAGAGTCGCAGGTCCCCAGCAGAGTGCGCGAGGGGGCCGCACACGCTGTGAATCGTCTCCTGGCCTTCCATGCTGTTGGCCATCTTGGCGTAGGGCAGACGCCCATGGCTGGGCCGAATACCGTATATGCCGTTGAAAGCCGCCGGAACTCGAATGGAGCCGCCTGGGACAGCACAAGTGTTAGAGAGAGAGAGATGGCTTCGACAAACCCGAGTGGTCAGCTTGTCAACTTGCCAATGTCTGTGCCCACGCCGATGACGCCGCCGCGGAAACCAACGATGGCCCCCTCGCCCCCGGAGCTGCCTCCGCATGACCAGTTCTTGTTCCTCGGATTCACAGTGCGGCCAAAGATGTTGTTGACCGTCTCGCAGACCATCAAGCTCTGCGGGACGCTCGTCTTTGTGTAAAACACGGCCCCGGCCTTGTCGAGCATGTCCACGAGAACAGAGTTCTCAGTGTCAACCTTGCCGATCCACCCCGCGTATCCCATTGTCGTTTCAAAACCCTGCAGCCATGTAAGCGGTAGAACATTACGAGGTACGCCGGAGGACGCGCACTTTGATGCGGCACTGGTCTTTCAACGAGACGGGCAGCCCGTGCAGCGGCCCCAGAGGCTTCTTGTGCTCGGCCAGGTAGTCATCCAAGTACCTCGCCCTGGCAAGCGCAAAGTCGGGAAGAAAATCATGCAAACAGTTGACCTGGTAGCTGTGAGCACTCGGTGCCGGCGTCTTCTGGAGCTTTCACCCACGAGTTGATGTGCCAACGCGGCCCTCTTGCAAAACGCCGTCGTGACCGCCACCGACGACAGTTTGCCAGCTGCCAAATCATTCACCAGATCAGATGCGTATGCCTCTGTTATGGCCAGCTCTTCCGGTGTGAGAATGCCGCTGTCTTTGGGCACAGACATGACGTTGTCGGTCGAGGGGATGGACCGTAGTCGCCATTCAGGGGGAATGGCATCCGCCACGCGCGCCTTTTGCCTGAGGGCAGCATCTTGCCAGGTTGAAGTCATGGTGGGAGTTTGGGATATGATGCGACTTTTACGGCTTGCCACGGTCCTGACTCCTGACTCCTGGATGGCGGCGGACAGGGTATTTATATCGCATCCTCCAACGTGAACCGGGGGAAAGGAACGTCTCGAGAGCCGCAACTCCCATCGGGCTTCTCCATTGTCAGCAATCTTCGCATCACGCTCCGCTCGCCCGGACCCAAACTGCGATCAGGCCTTCTCTCGTGCGGTGCAGCTTTCTATTGGCAATGACCCCGCCTAACAAGACGGACAGAGCGCGCATCAGTTGCAGTGGAATGATTGATGCGCCCTCTGTGTGGATTCGGCGCTAATCCGTTCCCGAACCACGAGCTGCTAATCTACCGACTCCCGAGGCATCGCATCTGGGGAAAGCACCGGTCTCGGGGGGCCTCTGCACGTTGTCAAGTTCGTAGCCGAGGACGGCAAGTATTGGGCGGGATATTTGGGACGTGGCTTCGCGGCTCTCAGCTGGCTTCTGCGACGACAGGCAGTCAATGTTTGATACCGACTGCTACTCGGACAATGGCGAGGCAAACAACCGCCAAACATGAGCACAATGGGATGATGCCGTGGTTGACGTTTTCTTGTGAATGTGGCGAGCAGTCTGGGATTGGGGTCTACTTGCACAATGGCAAGTATGGTTTTGCGTTGGATAGCAATATACTGACACTTCGTCCCATGAGCGTCAAAAACAGGCGGGCACATCATGGGCATCAATAGGTAACCAGCACCCCGAGCATCTAGATGCATGGGCCGGTAGAGACACGCGCAGGCAGCACCTGACGTGGTCTCATTTCGGAGTAGATGCAACGCCACGGGATCCATCATCGTTCAAGAATCACATCTGGGCAAGGTAAAGTAAAATCAAGCTAAATACCTAGCCAAGTATCTAATCAAGCCGACAGAATATAGAGAGACAAGCTAGAGTGTAAAGATTGGCAACTCGATACACCAGCCGGCGGACAAATTCCATCAGTCTGGCGCTCGCCGCTTCGCCCCTTGGCTAAGCTGCATAGTTTGGCAGACGACGGGGTTGCGAACTCGCCCTTGTTGCGCAACGTCTCGATTCAGTAACCGAGTTGCAAGTCCTCCAAATCTTGGATAGAATTCTGAAGCTGCAATGTCGCGCACTTGATGCTCCTCTCCGACATCTCCCTGGGCAGCGAATCGGGAATGGGGCAGATGCCCGAGGCTTTGACTCCGGGGTCGACTATTCAAACGGCGAGGGGGGAAATGAGTTAGCACGAGTCTCGAGAGGACAGGCGAATGCGGACGAGGACGCGATAAAACAGGTCAAACTCACGGGTTGCCAGGCTCTTCAGAATGGTCCTCAGAGTTTCAAGCACAAAGGAGAAGTTGGAAATCCATTTCTGTTGCCATGGATAATGACCAACTGCGTCGACATCTGAGAGCACCTTTGCCTTTGACATGATTGTCCATATGGTGAATTGCCGATGGAGTTGTGCAAAGCTACGAGAACGAAGCGTGTATTGGTTGGCAGCGTCGTCGGTGTACTCGTCCAAGGAAAATATCATGGTTTGAAGCCCCTGGGGATCCGAGGTCTCGCTGATTCGATCAAAGGAATCACAACATTTTTCTGTAATGGTCTTTATGCTAGGAAGCAAAGGCTCGCGTGGCATGTTGTCGGTTCGAGTGCGCGGTTTGTGTCAGGGGCCGAAGAGACTTGCGCGTGGGCTACATGCATGCTACGGCTGGAGGGAAGGGCGGCCGCAGGGGTTGTTTATTATATAGACATTTTCGGCAGTCGCAGAAGTGCAAAATGAGTGTACACTGCTACATGTATTATTCACGATCTGCGCCGCCGGGTTGGGTGAGGTGCCATGAGGCTGGTGAAGACAAGCGAGGAAGTGACCCGGTTGACAACGTTTTGGTCTGCAAGCCCGTGAAGCCACGTGTGCGCTGCGCTGCGCCTTTCTGTCACTGCTGAGCGCGCAATCCGGACGCATCAAATGGGTTTCGGGGACGTTCTTATAGTGAATGTCAGGCGCGGCCGTGGCTCTCGGCCTGCTTCATTGTCCCTTCACAGCGCGGGAGCAAGTGACCCGGATCCAAGCGACTGGCCGACGACAGTGCTTGCGAGAGAGACGGAGCACTGCCATTGCCGATTCTGCGGAACTGCGCTAGACGTGTCTCGAGTCAAGTCTTGAACGCCTGGTTTGCAACAGCAGGTTCCTTTGGCCAGGTTCACACCCGCCCGTCTGCGTGCACACACAAAGAGCTGTTTCGACCGAGTTGTCACAGGTAATCTGTAATCTGTGACCGGCATGTTGGCACGTGGTGTGCTGGAGGCATGGGAAAAAGCCCAAGGGATGTCCCTTTCACGGGGCCCGGCTCTTTTCCTTGGTGACTGGTTGCAGGTGAAGGAGAGAGTCGGGTGCACTGTCTGGTACGTTTGGACATGGCCCGAACAGGCGCTGACGAGGCGCCGGGTGCAGTGACTGACCCGTTCAGCTGTTTCTGTCGGCGGCGCAGTGGCTGATCCTTTGTCTCCTTTGAGCACCATGCAATGCAGTCTTGCATCTCCCGCCGGCAGTCGGGGCTTGAATGTCGAGCAAACTGTCACCGAACCCTGTCTGGAACGAATACCCGTCGTGTGGTCAAGATTGGGCTGCTGTGTCAAGGTCATACTGGGCGCCTTGATGGGACATGATGTGGCGAGGATTCAGCATGTTGATAAAAGTAAAGTTCCCATCCCGTTTCGCATACTTGTTGAACCCATTTGCTTATCCTTTGCCACCCATTTTGTCTTGTACTTTGGCTCGTTCTCACAATAAACCCCCCCTCTCTCTCTCTTGTTGAGGATCTCCCGTGGCTGGGCTTCACACACAATCATTATGCGTCTTTGACAACGGGCCCTGAAGGCGCCCACGCCGCAACGTAATAACAGCATGACAATAACGTGGCCAGCTGGCCTACTTGAATACTTGAAGCTCATGTCCATGGCCGCTTACCGGCGGGCTCCTGTCCTTCAGTCGATAGAGTCGTTGGGTGCTTGATGTTTTGCCAATGTCCCAGTCTTGAGTGCCCGGATACTCCTCTCTGTTAACCTTTGAACACCCCAGCGCCTTACCAGGCTGCTCCGAGCCGCTGGCAGGTACCCAGGCTTTTCGTATTCTCCTTTCATAATGTCATCGCTTCGTCGCAACCCGAGCCTATCCAGAAAGGACGTGCGCAATAGTTTATTCAGTTCCGCGCACAAGGAAAACCACAGCATAGGCACACACTCAACCGCATTCTCGTTTGTCTGCCGTCGCTTCTGAAAAGATGCATGTCTGTTCGCCTCAAGCTCAAGGAGACGACAGCCAGCCCCTTTCAAACATGGTTTCCTCAAAGATGCTAAACCTGAGCCTCACGGGGCGCAAACAACGGTGCAACTCAAAGAAAGCGACTGTTGTATAAGAAAGTCAGCGTTTCCAAGGGTATGCTGGACTCGGCGTATCTACACGATAGATTCTGGCCGGAAGACGGCCTCAGATTGAGAATGCATCAGCCGGGTCCGTAATTGCCGTCTGTTTATTACTTGTCTAGATTGACGTGATTATATACCCGGCGTTGGATAATGCACACAGCTGACAGCGTATGCAGTCTGTAGCTGTTGGCGTTATTACCTGGCTCGAACAAGATTTCAAGCATCTGCTGTTTGGGGGCTACTCTACATTGGTTGCGAGGAACATGCGCTGAAAAGGCCTCTCACTCTCACGTTTGTCGAGGCCACGTGTGGGAAATATTCCATGTCAAAAACCGAGGAGAAACAGCAACCCCCGGCGTGACTATCATGACAGCGTGTGCCGGCATGGGTGCAGTTGGCGGCGGACTAGCTTCTTGCTTAAGCCGAGTATAGGCCTTGGTTTCCAAAGCTGTCGCATTTGTTGGTTGCTAGCGTCCGTGATATACCTGCTTTGATCGTCTCAAGTTGTCGCCTTGACAGACATTTCTTGGTCATTTTGTTCGCATACCATGCTCCTGTCCATCTTGTATCCATTACTGTCTATCCAAGTTCCCGCCCAACACAGGCTGTCAAAATAATATATAAGTCGTCCTTCTTTCCATCTCCTCCCCAAAAAACTTCCCATGACCTCATTCAGACCACCTGCATAAGCCACTGTCTAGGAACCGCCTGCGTGCCACGATTGGAGAAAAAGACGACAACACTCCCATCATCATCAGCGCTTTATCTGGCCTACTCGGCTGAAATCAACCTTTTTAATTGCCCTTGTACCTCGGATTTTGTTTCATTCTTGACGCCAATACTCTTCCTACCTTTTATCCGTCATCCAGCAGCTAGCCCACAATGGCGCAGCCCATGCTTTTGGTGGATTACACCGCACCACGAAAATCCGACCAATCTGGCAAGATGGAGGGGGACATGCGTTACACACCGGACCCCTTTTTCAGCATTCTGCAGTATTATGTAGGTCTGGCCGACAATGAAAGAAGCAGGATGCAGAGCATGTTTGGTTTCAGCTACATGTTCGGGGCAAGTAAGTAATCTTATTCTATTCGAGGAGCCGTACTTACATGGCCGTCTCAGTGAAACTTGCTGCCCTGCCAGAGGTCAGGTATCAACTAAAATTCTTTTTACCCCAGGACATTATTTGGCACCTTTGCAAAATTCATTCGGAAACACAGACTGCTGAGCGCCTTGTTAACCACATCCTCCGTACACTACTGGAGTTTGGGCTACGCAGTCGACGTTTAGACCAAGCTGTCTATTGGGCTTTTGGAGCATTTGTAGAGGACAAGAATCTTGCGTTGGCGACCTGGAACAGCGCTCTGAACTCTTTTGTTGAATTCTTCCGCAACAGGGGGGGAAAGGAGCATCAAGAAGGCGACAGGGACTGTTACTGTGAAAAGTGCGACCCGGATTTGGCTCGCCACATAACTAAGGTACGCGCCAAAATTGAGGCTGAAAGTGATGGGGCTGCGGTTTCGAAGGCTTGCGGCTGCTCATGCTGCGTCGCGACGGCTCGATGGAGGAACCAAAGGTTGATGCTGGCCGGTCATGTCGACAACGCAGGAGGCAGCACGGGCGACCAAAGAAGCGTTGGGCCTCCAGCACGCAACACGGCAATGCAGCCAGCTGCATACGAGCGTGGTTCAGGACAGCTCATGCCGAAGCGATGGCGGCTCTTGGTGGTTTGGGAATAAGATGAGAGCTCTATAAGCCTGATATAGTGATATAGCTTACACTCAGTGGACTCTTGGACGTCGAGGCAGAGCCAAATTAACTCTACTTCATCATCGCAGTATACATTGGTCCCAATCGTGCCCGCGCTCTTTGTTTACACAGTTGATTAGCGCCTTCGGAGATCAGGTCTTGCATGGCCGCGACTCACGTGCATATCCATATGGCCGGTACAGACGTTTCCTTTATCCCCGCGGATTTTGGCTGGCGCACCATGGTCAAACATGTAGTTCCAGATCCTTTTCCCCTCTCAAGTCGACGTCAACACAGACGAAGCGGCACTCATGAAACGTCCGACGTCATCAACGCCCTGCGCAGTCACGTGGCCTAATCACCCCGCCCCCTCCTTACTACCCCTCCACTGCCTCAACCCCACGACTTTTTTTTTTTTTCCCGTGCATTGCCCCGAGTCGTCACCAATCACGACAAACACCAGCAATCATGGAAGAGTCGAGCGCTCCGACGTCAAAGAAGGGCGCCAAAAAGGCCGAGGCCAAGGCCAAGAAGGAGGCCTTGAAAGCCCAGCGTGCTGCCGAACTCGCCGCCGCCGTCGCCGCCACCAATCTCGAGGACGACCCCGCCAAAGACAACTACGGGAACAGGCAGACCACGACCTCGGCCTTTAGTCGGGACGCCCAACCGGTCGAAATCGGTGCCATTGACGAGTCCTACAATGGAAAGACGGTCGTCGTGCGCGCGTGGCTTCAAAAGTCTCGCGTGCAGAGCGCCAAGATGGGCTTTGTTGAGCTCCGCAAGGGGGGCAACTGGGACATCCAGGGCGTCATCATGGCCTCTGAGGAGGAGCCCCTCGTCAGTCGACGCATGGTCAAATGGGTAGCCAGCATCAACCCCGAGAGCTTCGTGGCGGTTGAGGCCAAGGTGAAGCAACCCCTCGAGCCCGTCAAGAGCTGCCGAGTCTCGGGATTCGAGCTTCACATCACAAAGTGCTTCGTGCTCGCCCCGGCCCCGGCCGTACTTGGCATGACCATAGCGACCGCAAGCCAGCCCATTGTCAATTTTAGCGACGAGAGTGACCAGGTGGGAGATGCTGACGCCGGGAAAGCTGCCCAAGTCGCTGCCGAGGGCGCGGCGCCGGCCGCAAGCATGCTCACCCATCTCGACAACATTGCCATGCACAAGCGCGCCCCTGTCCAGCAAGCCATTGCGGTACGTCGGCGTTGGTGATTGATCATGACCTGGGCACTCATTAACACGCCACAGGATATCCGCATCCAAGTCAAGAGGCTCTTTCGCTCATACCTCGAATCCCGCGGTTTCAAGGAATTTGAACCGCCCTGCCTCATCGGCGCAGCGTCCGAGGGCGGCGGAAATGTCTTTCGGCTCCCGTACTTTGGCGAGGAGGCCTTTCTCGCCCAATCACCCCAATTCTACAAACAGTTCGAGATTGCAGGAGGCAGGGAGCGTGTCTTCAGCATAGGCCCCGTTTTCAGGGCCGAAAACTCCAACACGCCGAGGCACATGACCGAGTTTACCGGGCTTGATCTTGAGATGGAAATCAAGGATTCCTACACCGAGGTTCTCTACGCTCTGGAGGGTGTGCTGTTGCACATCTTCCGTGGAGTCCAAGGTCAGCATTCACCCACCTAGAAGTTGCCGAGATTCTTCCAAGAAGGGACGTCTTGGTGTGCATGTTCTAACTGGCTTTGCCCCCAACACAGAGCGATGCGCCGACGAAATTGAAACGGTCCGATCCGTCTACCATTCCGAACCTCTCCTTCTTCCCGAGGCAGGCAAAGAAGTCCGCTTAACCTTTGCCGAGGCACAGAAGCTTTTACGAGAGGAAGGGCCCCCCGAGTTCTCAAACGTACGGGACGATGAAGACATGAGCACCCCCCAAGAGAAGGCCCTTGGCCAGCTCGTTCGCACCAAGTACAAGACGGACTTTTACGTCGTTGACAAGTTCCCCGAGACGGCGCGACCATTCTATGCCAAGGTTGACGACGACGGCACTACGGTAGGAGAGGGCGTTCGTGTGACAAATGCCTTTGACATGTTCCTTCGTGGGCAGGAGGTGCTCTCCGGCGGCCAACGAACTCACGACCCAGTTGAGCTCGAGGGGCGCATCCGCGCCAAGGGTGTTGACCCGAAAAGCGCCGGCATCAAGGAGTACGTGGCGACCTTTCAACAGGTTGGAGTGCCGCCGCATGGTGGAGGCGGCATTGGTCTTGATCGCGTGGTTGCCTGGCTTCTGGGACTACCAAGCGTCCACCTTGCGGCGTATTATCCTCGCACGCCAAAGAGACTGCTGCCATGAGGCAGTCGAGAATGCCTAGGTGCATGCAGTACCTGGAAGGTAACGTGAAGTGGGGGCATGAGGATCAATTGTAGAATGGAGGAAGAAACGCCGAGCCGTGGCAGTGGTACAGCATGGGCACCCTACACGTAAAATAGGCATTCTCTTTTAGAATCGGTTTGGCTTCCAGGGATCAAATTATTGGCATTTTGCACATTGTACAAGACACAGGGCTGAAGCACTTTATCCGACGCGTGGGTCATGAGTCTTGTCATCACGAGACAAAGCCTTTCCCACCAACGAGCCCCATGGCCTCTGCGTCCCCGGTGCCCCCCATGAACCCAACTGTGCAAGATGTAGATCCAAGGGTAAAGTATTTCTCGTGCTGGTAAAAGCCCATGATGTATGCTTGTGTGACTCGAGCCAGATGCCGAGGCTGCCGGTTCTTGTTTCGCTCCTCTGCCAGCTTGCATAGGTGGTCAAAGGCCACAGCTAGAATCTCGTTTGCAAGGAGCTTGTACTATATCTTGGTGGTTCGACCCGATCCAATCATGACGCGGGAAGAGGATGGCAAAAGCCAATTCAAGTCTTGGCGGAAAGGCCATGTTTTCGCCCTGCTTTTCATGCGAGCTGGATGGTTGGAGAGTTGATGATGCTGGTGTGCTGCGCGGACAGCTCGCACCGCTATATTGTCCGGTCTGGTGCTACATTTGGTGCATGGCAGCCTGGGCGAGGCATCCACGCCGCCACCATTCGCTGCCATGCTGACAACTGCTGACCCCAGCCCGGTCGCGCGTCTGCAGTGCTGCCAACGCGTCTGGTTGGTTAATTTGGCCGAAACCTCAACTTCCTCCCCAACAACATGGCGATGCCGCAAGAGGAGCACTAGCTTTCTGAGCCTGCGTCATGCCAGTCTTGGCGATTCCACAAGATGAAATTCATCACCCAGCTCCGGCAGGTCCGCCCGAGTCGGATCAGTCCAACCTCTCCGCATCAGACCCGTCTGACTCGAAATCGCTGCAAGATGCTCTGGTCAATGACGACAACGCCCTGGTCCCAATGCGCTACCCAGCCTTGCGGGAGGCATTCCTAACCTCTCTCGAGGACAAGAAAGAGGCCATTGAGGCAACGGTTCGATTCCACCTAGGAATCCGGGCCTGTCATCTCAGCGCCAGGGAGGTCTGGAAGTCGGGCTCTTTCAACGTTGTTCTTCCGATTCGTATTTCGCCAACTCGAAATGTCTTTGTGCGAATCCCTTTCCCATATCGACTGGGCGAAGAACAGTTTCCGGGTAATGTGGAAGAGAAGCTCCGGACCGAAATTGCCACTTATATATGGCTTCGTCAAAATTGCCCCGACATTCCAATCCCCGAGCTGCATGCCTTTGGACTGCCTGACGGGTCAACGGTAAACCCTAATGATGCAACTTGGCAGCAAGACGTGTTGCTAACCATTTCTGTGCACGCATCTCAGTTCACACATGCACTCCACACGCCTCTCTGGGAAAAGGCTTGGTGGATGTGCAAACGATTCGCTTGCTTACTGCTCGGGCGCCCGGTGCCTATCCATCATGTCAAACGGACCGTTGGTCACTCAATCGGCCCCGGCTTTCTCCTGATGAGCCAGGCAGGCGGCAAGAAGCTAGCCTGGTCGTGGCCAGATCACTTCCAAGACGAGAAATACAGACAACGGCTATTCCACAGCCTTGCGCGCATATCACTCTCGCTGAGCGCGGTTCCCCTGCCGCGCATTGGGTCCTTGAAGCTCCAACCAGACGGATCGATTAGCCTGTGCAACCGGCCACTTGGCCTCTATTTCCAGATGTTGGAGAATGAGGGCATACCTTCGGGGATCCCGCGCGACCGCACGTACGCCCAGGTCGAATCTTACCTCTCGGACCTTGTCTCGCTACAAGACAACAAGATTCGCCACCAACCCAATGCCATGCACGACGAGGAAGACGGCAAGATGCAGCTCGCCGCGCTGACGGCGCTGCGGGCTGTAATGCACCTCTTTGTCCGCCCAGAGTGCCGCGACGGACCCTTCTTCCTCCACTTGACAGATTTACACCAGCAAAACATTTTTGTCGACGAGGACTGGAACATTCAGACGGTCATCGATCTAGAGTGGGCGCATACGCTGCCTCTGGCCATGCATCTACCCCCATGGTGGCTTTCGTCAAGGAAGGCAATCGACAGTTTTGTAGACCAGGCCGCCATCAGCGAGTACGAGGCCATCCTGGAGGAATATTGGGCAATCTACGAGGCCGAGGAGAGGAGGCGCAACGGCACCACGACCCAGGTACCGCTTCAGCGAGACATTTGGTCGCGAGGGAGCTTTTGGTACTTTCACGCCCTCAGGGTCCCAAAGGGCATGTACACGCTGTTCAACAGGCACATCCAGCCGCTCTTCAACAAGGAGCATCCTGAGCGCAAGGTGTTTGACGACGTGTTCCATTGGTACTGGGGCTTTGGTTCTCCGGGCCTGATAGAGAAGAAGCTCGGGGATAGGCGAGACTACGTAACCAATGTGAGGCGGGCTTATGGAAGACGTGCGGAATAAAGTTTGATCCGGCTGCAGTTTGGATCAAGATTTGCCGGAGATTTATTAGGCTCTGATCCTATAAAGTCGTGCTGAAATTCAGCACGCTACGGAAGTGACATGCGCCACTAATTTACAGTGGAGAATTTCCCTTGTACCGTATCCACTTACGTGCTGAAATTCAGGTGCTGAATAAAAGCACGTTTCATTTGCTTAATTTCAGCACAGGAATTTGGGCAGAACTGTGCTGAAATCTTGGCAACTATGCCTTTTGCAGGCATCTACGCGGCCCTGGCTAGCGTGGTACATCGCGAACAAGGATTCTTGGTGTTTTATGAAAGGTGTGGGTCCCTTCCATAATTTTACGTGTGGATACCTTACTAAAAATGGGAAAGCGCCAGAAATTATGCACCTTGTGCACGTTTCGCAGCTGCTGAATTTCAGCACGACCTTATCTCTTTGGCTGCTCTAAGGTTAGTGGGAACGTAGTGATAAGGGCTTTTAACCAATTAGATAGCAATAAGTTAAGGGTACCTAGAGTTATGAGGGAAGTAGCTGGTAATAGAAGTCCCTAGGATATCTTCTGGTACACAAAGCTACAACCACATATTTGCCTAATGAAAACACATCAACGTACCATTACAGTAACCCAAGATTTACAGGGGCTCTATGGGGCGAGGGCATCTCCACTGACCATAGAGCAGTCGAAGAGATAGGATCAGAGCCTTAACTGCAGCGTCCACTCGTCTGATAAGCTATGCCGTTTATGGAAGTCGGCGCCAAGCACCCAGCTTAATGTTACGGCTGCCCCCGTTGTTTTCCAACTGATGGTGCAATTGGCCGGTCAATCCATCCATCTTTCATGACCACCACCAGGCTACTGCAACAAGACGTTGCAGCGCGGTTGTGACGATGAAAATGTGCAAGACGAACTGGAGTTGGTTGATTAAAGTTTGCCGCTAGTGCGCGGGAGGAGGCACTGGGGGGGTGTGGGAAGTTCCGTCAAGTTCCGTGACTGGTGAAACGAAACGGTCCACTGGAGCATCGTGCGCCCTAACAACTTCGGTCCAGAGTCCCCACAGGCCCTTGGGAGCCATTCGTCTGCCTCGTGATGCGGGCTGTCTGTCGATGGGCATCTCGTGCGCCTCGGAATAGTACTGGCCAGGCTGGACGGGAGCTTAGCGTTGGCGGGCAGGAATAGCATTCGCTGGCTTTCGAGAGGCTTGCACTTTAGCTGGCCAATGCTGACCACCCGCTCCTCGGCCTCGCCTCCCGTCTTTCCCGGCGGAAGAGCAGATCAGCATCTTGAAGCCCTTTTATGGCATCTTGTTTGGTAGTGGCCATGTCCCCCGCCCGCCCCCTGTGGTGTCGGGCGGTTGCAACCCCAGTCCCGTGGTCCGCGAACCAGTGGTTAGGCGGTAGCGGAAATACCACGACCCTTTCAGGGCGCAAGCATTGTGAACGGAATCGAGCCGTCTCCAGATATGGTGGGCACGCAGATGATGACTGCCCAACGGCTGCGCGTAGCTCCACAGCGCAGTTAATGCAGGGGGTTAAGTGTCTCGTCGCAAGACCCCCCCCTGTATACCAGTACAACATGCCATCTTGCATCTGACCAAAAATCGAATGCGCAACCGTCAGGCAAGGAGCTCGGTCAGTGGTGCACAATTTTAACTATGGCTGTGACTCTAGTGCCTTGATAAAAATGCATCGCGATACCTAGTTTTCTATACTTTAGAGCATCTTATTAGAGGCAGCCTTTAGTATTAAGTGCTCCATAGCTGCTAAAAACCTAGGCTAGTAATTAAGAATTAATTATATAACCCTTGTGAAGATAAAAGGTTTACTAATAATGTTTCTCACGGTATTTCTGACAGTGTTGCTGTACAGCGCTAAAAGTGTTACTGGCAGGTTGCCTTGACGGCTGCGAGTACCCACTCCGTATGGGTGCGTGGGCGCGTGGGTGCCTGGGCGCTACGGATTAATAGTCGGCACGACAGACCAGTCAAGGATACAACAACACTTACACACGCTTGGACACAAAAGAAGTCGTGATGCAGCAGAAGATTGACAGCATCTTGGACAGGGCTGGAGGATCCGCGGCATTTCCATCACTGTGGCTTCAACCGCTTCGACAGGAATGTTGGTATGTGTGGCCTATACTCTGAGCACTAACATCTGCGCGCCCCCCCGCCCACTGAGCAACGCGCTGCACCTGCTGAATCCTGATGAGCAGACCAAGCATTGGGCGGGCTTCTTCCGGCAAGACATGATGACCCTGTTTGCTACTCCACGACGTCGCCGACTTGCCAAGCCAACACACACTGAGTGCCCAGCAAGAGACCAAGCAGTCCTGTTCCCGTCCCCAGTCCTAGCTTCAGGTCCGAACGGAGCACTCCCACGCTCACGCCTGTCCCGACGGACAGAAGGAGGGCCGCAGAGAACCATGCCAGAGCTGCCCTCTTGCTGAAGGCCTTGCGCAAGGACAAGGCCTGCGATTTGCATGCCCGGCTGGACGCAGTGGGAGTGATGATGCCAGGGAGGCAGTCGCTGATGAGGCTTTGGGCTTGCAGCAGATGGGAGGCGTGGTGCAGGTAGTACGTCAGGGTTTCCGAGTAGGTGCTGCTGTGGGTGTAGAGGATTTCATTCCTTTGCGATTCCACGTCTTCCACGCCGGGCAGCTAAGTAGCTTGTCAGTCACTGTGGCGTTTGCAACGTGGAGTGGCGGCGTGCTTACAGCGGACACGACGTGAACCCAGACTGTGTTGCGCCTCATGAGGAAACCATCTTTGCAGGCCTCAATGAACCGTGTCAGGCCTGAGCCGTGGGATACGAGCTGGTTCAGCTTGCGCAAAGTATCCTGGCCCTGATTGGCTGCCTCGATGTACATGTCGTGGCTGGTGTGGTTCTTCTGTACGACGCGGATCATCATACGGGCACCGAGGGGTGGTGCTGCGGGGGAGGCATTGGAATGATGATTCCCTGCGCCTGCTGGGATTGAGGGTGCAGCAGTCGACCCAGCTGGGTCTTGTTCAACCATGATTGCAGAAGCGGTGCTTGGCACGGTCAATGTCGCTTTGCCAATGAGCCAACCGGCGAGATGTTTGGCTCCGGATTTGGCTTCAGATTCAAGTGAGCATGTCCAAGAGCAAGACGTGCTTGGGGAAAGCGAGAATTTAAATACAATCCACCTTGAAGCAGCAGAATATCCATCCGAGCGGTTCCAAGGTCGCCTGTCTTGCGTGGCATATCAATTCCTGGCACGCAGCGTCCTGCTCCTCACCCCAAGGCAACGGTTGGGCACGGCGGGCCTGGATTCGGGGGACTGTGGCTTGGACACATCAAGTCAAACGAGTCCTTGAGCACCAAGCAGCACCGGCAAAGCACCGTGAGCGCACCTTTTCCCCAAAACATGCGGCGTGGACATGGGTCTTGAGCACCGAGTCCAGGGCAGCGCTGCTGGAGTTGGGGGACTGTGGCTTGGACACATCAAGTCAAACGAGTCCTTGAGCACCAGGCAGCACCGGCAAAGCACCGTGAGCGCACCTTTTCCCCCAAGACATGGACTTGAGCACCGAGCCCAAGAACGAGCAAGGTTGGCGGCATCTTGGCGCGCGATATATCGGCGCTTGGCTGTGCGGCGCCAGCCTGCAAAATGCCTACAATCTCATTGATACACCCAGATTTCTCGACAATATGCTTCGCATTTTGTTAACATGATGTCATGTGCCAGCATCACCCCAGAAGCCCATTGATCACAACGGTGCTCAACCTGACGGCGGCCTTGACAGCACACTTGCCCCCTGTTTTGGACTTGGGCAGCCCTATTGGCTTGACCACTTGGGTGGCTGACTGCAATGCAAGTAATGCAGCTACTCGGCCTCCCCCCAGCGGCTAATGTTTGTCAC
This sequence comes from Keithomyces neogunnii, assembly GCA_020975405.1. Lineage (NCBI taxonomy): Eukaryota > Fungi > Ascomycota > Sordariomycetes > Hypocreales > Clavicipitaceae > Keithomyces > Keithomyces neogunnii. The sequence goes on along the minus strand of JAIOWQ010000002.1, from coordinate 2,933,273 downwards.
AGGCTGCAGGGTATTGTTTGGGCTCGTTGAGAACCAAGGCGGAATCAGTCCGTGGTAGAATTAAAAAGACTGCGCCGCCGTGCCACTTGACAATGATGCTTTGGGTGGTTTCTTGTTATAAAAGTCTGCTTCCTCCCACGCAAATACTCCCGTGCTTTTAATCCTCAACTGCCCTTCCAAGACTAAAAGAAACGCCTGCCACTGGGCTTAAGCCGTCACACTTTGCCTCATTCCCGTGCTTTTACAAGTTGACCACATCTCCTCCACCACAAGAGCCAATCATATATTGCCTCGCCAACCTTTTAGGTACGACCAAAGACACCTTCTCTACTCCCCTGTGCGTGGATAAAGACACTGACTGACGTGGGTTCTTAGGCCTCCTGTACCTTGACCTTTGGGTGACAGAATGTATCCTTCGGACCATCCCTACTCCAACCTGGGCAGGGACCTTGATGTCTGCCCATATGAACCTCCGGAGCTACTACCACAGCCAGGAGACGAGTCCTCCTGGGCCAGCACAACACATGCTCCAAGCCTGGGTCTAAGCAACACTGTTATAGAACCCCACCGTTTGTCATGTAGGTCCGCCGATGAAGCTTCGTCTCCGCAGTTCCAAGCTTGGCGCGAGGATAATTGTGAGCTCCTCATCCAAAAGGTCAATGAAATGAGCCAGACAAGGACATTTGGCAATGCCCACGTTGATCCGGTGCTGTCGACATGGGAGCCGAGGGCAGCATGCTCCTCGGCACAGACACTTTCCGGCTCTCCAGCCAAGCAACCGGTAGCAAATGTTGGCGACAACGGCAGTGATGACGAGGACTCGCAACATACTCGTCCGAAAGCGTCTTCGGGCACCACTCAAAAGTCACTCACCCGGTGGGCTTGTCCCTTTTTCAAGCACGATCCAAAGGGAAACAAGAGGTGCAAGGGCCTCACCCTGCCGAGTGTATCAAGGGTCAAGTTGCATATGCGGCGTGTCCACACTTGGCTTACGACCTGCCCCTATTGCTTCATCAAGTTGAAGGCTGAGACGCTATATGAGGACCATGTCTGGGCCAACGCTTGTTCCACTTCGCCGGCGATTAACCACGGCTTCATCACAAACCAGCAGCATGTTAAGCTGGGGCAGAGAATGGGAAGCCGTTCAGTTCAAAGCTGGAATAATATATATAAAATCATCTTCCCCGGCCAAATATTACCAAACAGTCCGTATGATGAGCCATTGGTGTCGATCCGGCCGTCCGTGCTCCGAGAACCGAACAAGTCGCATGGCTCGGGTGCTATTGGCGGCTTCATCGACTGTGATGCAATCGTCGAGGGTTCAAGACCATCTCGAAAGCATGCCAACTCTTCTCGGTGGATTTCGAGTGACCAAGTGCCTGAACTGGTGAACAGATGCACATCTGATTCAACACTAGGCAATAGTTATATCGATGGCAACCTGGGTGGATGGAATAGTGCTTGTGTCAGATCAGACGATGATCCAGTCCAATGTGACAGTCCATCGATGCGACAAGACTCACAATGGGCTGCTCCACCATATCCGCAACATCAACTGCAGCAACCGCAACAGCTGCAGTCCTGTATTGGCACAGCAGATCAAGAATTGTACCAGCCCTGGCAGGCCGCCGAGCCGCTGGGCCAGCAAGGCTTCCCTCTATATACGGACAATCCTTTGCAGAATCAGGGCCACTTCTTCCCTCAGCAAAGCGCACTGCAACTACCTGGCACCGTGACGGACCAGCCGTTGGGGACGCAAAACATGACGTATGGACCGAGAATAGAAATGCAGGCATACTCATTAGCCAATACGTTTTATCTTCACATTTCAATGCCTCAGGTCCTACCAAAGGCATGGAATCAGGACGAGCTCTATACCCCATCAACGTTGGAGAATACAAGTTATGGATACGGTTGACGTACATGGCTTTCTACTCAGTCTTGTCCACACAATCCTTGATGCTCTTTGGAAGAGTTGGGTCGCTGAAGGAATTTTTGAAGTGTATCAAGTTTTTAATGGTCCTCGAGGCGATCGGATGCTTTTCGAGCCACAACACCCATCCTCCAAGATGTATTTATTTATTTATATACCCTAGGTGGCTATTATATTGCTAGTACATTGTTGCTTCGTCCGCCGGAAAACCCTCTAGGGATAAAAAACTGTCACTCCATTTCACCTCGGCTACAGCCACCGCTGCTCTTCGTACTCTACGTATATTGCCTGTTTAAGCAAACTATACCCTTAGAGGCATATTGGACTATGAGCCCGAGCTGCCCTCTGTAGCCATGTCTCCTGCCTCTAAAACACCCGTCTCCCCTGGGCCCATCCCTGGGTTGCATTCCTGAGCCGTCTCCCTAGCCCTCTACATGCCCACCTTGTCCAAAGTCCCTTGGGGGAAGGTGTGTGGAGTCGGGTCGACTCCGCCTTGGAGGCGAGGCGTGCAATTCACTTCCAAACTAAGCCGCGCCTAATCTAGCGGCTTTCCAACTTGATAAAAAGGGTCCTTGCTGGCCTGTTTTCGGCTTCCCTTTTCCTTGCTTCTATAAGCCCTTGTTTTTGTATACATGACCCTTTTGCCTCTGTCGCCAGGGCGCGCGGCTGCTGCGGCTCGATCCCGACCTCTGGTTCGCGATTCAAACGCCCGTGCCGTGCCGTGCCGTGCCGTGCCGTGCCGTTCCCGTGAGCTAACCGTGAGCTAACCGTGTCGGGCAGCTGTGCCAAATTCACCCTGGCCGCCGCCGCCACCGCCATCTCCACCATTGATCATTGGTTCCACGTTGGAAGGGGGCGTCGGCACGGTGAAATCGAAATGGTAGAGGGCTCAAGGAAATACTTGGGAGTCCAAGGAGACAACATGAATCGCCATGAAGGAAAGGAACGGAAAGGAAAGAAGAGGAAAACAAGAAGTTGCCAGCGATTGATGGGTTAGTTACAAACAAACCGGCTTCTAGTATATACACAGTACTTGCCTCCATCGAGATACCTGTTGTTCACGTCGCCTATTTACCAAGGCAGGTTTTCTAGCCGTCTCCCCGCGTGTTCCCAGTCAGGAAACGTGCGCCACGCAATGCCTGCCATATACGAAACGTGGCACTGGCTTTTCAGAACCCAGGTGAGTTTCCCAATTGGCCATGTCAGGCCAAGCTTCCAAAATGAAGCTGCTTCCATGGTCAATCGCGTCCGAGAGGGTCGAAACGGTTAGCTTGCTGACTCTCCTAGAACCTTCTTGGTATCTTTAGTACATATGCATCACACTCTTGGATGGTTACGAGGTCTGGTGTTTAGCCAGGGACAAATGAAGCCTACTAATGGCCGCTAATGCCAAGCATCCCTCGTGCCTGACTTGATGGCCCTCTTGTCCTCCAGCATGCACCGCCCTTTTCTCGCATGTACGCAACCAGGCGCTCCGTATCGTCTGAAAAATACACACCTACTGTCTTGTGACGATGGCAATGGTAGAAACTTGGTTCCCTGATTTCTTGACGAGGAATTTATCGACGAGCTTCTTCTCTTCTTCCGTCAGTCACGATCCTCTATGCTGATAAAGGCCACAAAGTCTCGAAATACCTTAATTTGAGACGACGTAGCTTATAATTTATCCTAGGTTACTCCCTCTGCGAACCTGATGGACTTTGCTCACCTTGAAACCGTGCATGCCACCTGCTGCCAAATCCAAGACGGCTTTATAACAAAGCCAGTTATTGAATGAACCTCTCTTGTCACGCTTCTTGTCTCGAGAGGCGCATGCATACATGGCAACAAACTGGTCACCTTGGACATGAATGAGTGCACAGTGCCTACTGAACACATAAAAGGGTTGCCTTGGCTAGCTATGCAAGTTATATAGCAGGCAGCTCTTGTCCGTGCCCTCTCTGATATCCGGGCTTCAACTTCAGTAGTAAATCCAGACAAGGAACAAAAGGCCTTCTATAAGAATACGTCTGACGCTGAAGTTGGCAATAATGCACCGACTTTCCAGTCAGAAACATGGAATATAAAATGGACGACAAGACAGGTCCAAGCTATGGCATATCCCGTAGGCAGTTATATCAAACCATCTATCGCAAGTCTGCGCTTCACTAAATATCCATTAAACTGGGAATGGCAATAGTTGAAGAGGTTTGCAGTGGAACTTGCAAATGCTCGTAACAAGTAAGAGCCTGCTTGGAATAGATGGACAGTGTGTATCAGCAGTTGATTCAGGCGTAGAATAAACGTAGTTCAGGTGTCGAATTGCATCATAGTTGAGCTTTCTGCCCAAGGCTAGATTGCTGGCCGTCGGATCGCGCCTTTTGCACTTGCACATTCCTGGTCAAGACGACCATCTTGCCGCACTCCACAAAGTGCATGTTTCGAGAGCAATGTCAGCCAACGCAATAATAAGCCAAAAAGAAAATTACTAACTCTTGTGGGTACCCAGATGCAAACGCGAGGACAAAAGCTGTGGCTGGCCCGAGCCATCTTGTTGGAAACACGGGGCTTGTCTCGTGTTTAGACGCCGCGGGTTTATAGGCCACTCTGGTAACCGGATGTTGAGCTCGATTCAACCCTCGCATCCCGCCGGCAATCAGCCGGATGGTGAGCACCGAGGGCTGCATGCAAGCAGCTCTTTCTACAGGCATAACGCCACAAGTCGAGGCCGGGACCTCGGCACCATGTACGTGGCAAGCTTGATCAACACCAAGCTCCGTGTCTCCCTCGGCTTCGCAGCCATGCCGGCCAGTCTAGACCACGCCCCCTGAAGGCGGTGCGTTTCTGTCAGCCATGGATATTATGCAGCCGTATTAGTGAGCGGGGTGAGCATGCAGGTGATGTAAGAATGCACGACAAGGATCTAGACAGGAAAACGACAGACGGGAGCCTTCCCTGCACGCATCACTGCATTCTACAGCTTCGCCGTGGCAGATATAAGCCGTAGTGATTCATGTCATCCTCATTCTGGGTCTTGACCCCGTAAGAATACCAACCTGTATTGCCTGACAAGTAAGAGTCGTCCAAATAACAGTCACTGGCATCATGATGATTTTGAAGGTTTCTGTACGCTCAACGGGTCGCGGGGATTTAAAAGCCTGGTCCCATACTGAGTGGTGTGAAGCAATGCCTGGCTTTATGCTTCCGGTTACTACCCAAGCGATGCAGCGTTTTTCAAGGCCGTCAAAGGGTAGCGAAACGAGCTCTATGCAGTCTGCGGCCCGGAGCGCAGCCTGCTTGCTAATATCAAGTGAGCTGTCACGTCGCAGTAAAGAATGTGGCATCGAGGCAGCCCAATAACCTGTGGCTACGGCCCAAGACACGTCTTGTCGAGCCCGTCGAACCCGACTGCCATCTGTTCATCCTCTCACATCATCAGCACACTATTCTGTGATGCCGTGTTATAGCAGGGGAAAATCGCAGCATCACGCATCATCACCGTCACCATGAACCAAACATCTATTGCATCTTGGTCGGCCCATGATCACGCAATAGTATGCCAAGGACGTGACATCTCCATCCATAATCATCATGCAAACCCGCCGCAAACCCCCCCGACTCCAGCTACTTACGACCTTGCCCTCCATCTACCCCGGGTAGAAGAGTCACGTCACTTTGTTTCTCGACAGACTGAGCTTACAGCAATAGAGAATCAACTTGATACTAGTGCAGACACCAGGCGTTCTGTAGTTCTCCAGGGCCTAGGTGGAATAGGAAAGACATGGCTGGCCTTGGCGTATATCCGAAGACGGAAAGCTAGGTTTTCTTCCGTCATATGGCTTAATGCAAAAGATGAAACGACAATAGCTCAGATCTTTTCGGCGGCCGCTAAACGTATCCAACAGCATTATCCGAGTCTTGCAGACTTGTCAGCGGCCATACAGAGCAACGACTCGGATGGGATGATGCAGGCGGTCAAGTGCTGGCTGGAGAAGCCCGCGAATAGCTCATGGCTGCTCATTTACGACAACTATGACAAAGCTCTCAACCCGACAGCAGCAGACATCAACCCCTCGGCTGTTGACATTGAGGAATACCTTCCCCGTGCCGACTCTGGCGCTGTAATAGTCACCACGCGCTCACTGCAGCCGAGGTTGGGGCTCGAGATACAATTGAAAAGCTCCAGAAATAGAGGACGGTAGGCGAAAAAGTCGTCATTTGCCACCAAAAGCTTTGGGCGTTAAGCTAGTCAATAAACTTGATGGACTGCCACTTGCACTCGCTTCAGCAGCATCATACTTGGTGCCAGTCTCAACAAGCTGCGCCGAGTACATTTATCTATACGACAAGGCATGGCAAAAGTTGCAAGAGCTGACCCCGAAACTGTCACTCTACGACAACGGGAGCTTGTGAGCAAAAAGAATTTATCAAATGGCGGTAGAGGGACCCCAGGAGGAACCAGGGCCAGAAAACAAACAGGAGCTAAAGCTCAAGGTGGCCATTAGGTTTGCTCTTTGCAGCAGAGAGAGTCGAGCCATAACCGAGGCAATCAGTCTTTGTGAACAAGCACTGCAGACGGACAAAAGAAAAGATGGACAACAAGACACAGCAACACTTGTTTTACTTGAAAACTCTTTACCGCTTTGCCAAGCCTCCAACACAGCAAAGGGTATTATTTCAACACCGGCTACAGACATGGATCATGTCACTTATAGGAACGCTCTCATACTCGAATTCATGGTCGGACCGTGATGGGTTTTTACTTTTTCATCGTACATGAGAGGAAACGATGGAAACGGCTTTACGAAACCTACAAGCATGTGAGAAGACATCAGTATATGAATATGTCATGGCGCTAGATCGGATCTGGAACCTTGGTGTTGGGTATTTTTGCCGGCGGAAAAGAGAAGAAGCCGTCGAAATGCTCTACAAGGCGGCAGGGGAGTACGAGAGACTCTTGTCACTTGAAGACGACGTCATTGTATGCATGAGTTGGGGTGATGTTCAGAACCAGGAGAACCAAGGGAGCGTGAGGATAAATTGGGACAAGTCTTGGTGGAAACACCCAGGCGAGTCATGGCCCCCTTTTGTCCAAGTTTTTGGAGGCTGCAGGCTCATGACGTGCTTTTGAAGCCATCATCACCGCAATATTGCTTGTTTTGAACATTGTGTGGTTGTGGAGCCTTCTTGGACAACCACTAAAAGGTCTTTCCCATCGGGCGGCATGCCAAGCCAGGATTATTAAAGTAGTGTCAGGGACAAGGGGAAACCTGGACGAATTTGCAAGATTTCTTTGATTGGGCCGGGGGGACATGGCCTACCACACGCAATTGACCTTGACAAGTTTCCCCAGACACTGGCCATCATTCGTCCTTCAGCGTCAAGTTGTGCATACTACTTAGTCTTCTTGTTATTCATCAATATACCAGACTGCCATGGAACCTTGAGTACTCGTTGCATGAATAGTATTCAACACGGATACTATACTCAGTACTGGGGGGATATCATGTCCAACATGTATCCCCAATTCCGTTACAAGGCAATCCCCAAGGGACTGCACCTGACATGGCGGAATGTATGCTCGTCATTACTTAGACATGTCCGTGATGCCAGATTCAATTACATAAACAGTAACTTAAAAGTTCACTATACAATCTTCTCTCCAAGTAGGCCATTAGTCCACATGTGCATACGAGGTCATTGCCAGCCACACACTTGGACTCGTTCTTTTCTCTCGGGACGCCGCCAGGTTCCCCACGTATAAGCATAATTGTCCCAGCCCCTGCCACACATGGCCACCGCTGCCACAAAGCTCAGGATCCCGTTGAATGGGCAGGCATGTTGGCCACACTGTGCCTGGAAAGAGAAATATAAAAGACGCGTGGTGCCACAAATTCAGAGGTTCTGGAGACGGTACTCGTCCTAGAGAACATCTGTCTCCTTACTTGGGGTCTTGATGTACAAGTATTCTTTCCCTGGAATCAGCGACAGGGCTGTCGACTTCGGATCTATTCGATGTGAAAGCAGTCCGACCAACGTCGACTTTGTTTGCAAGATTCGCGGCATCCACCGTTTCCTTTATGAAAGAGGTGAGTGCTGCATCTGTACCTCTTGCACCTACAAGCCCAATGGCAACTGGCAGCCACTCCTGCCTCCTTGTCAATCGAGAGTGGTATGATGTTTGGCCGACTAGGATGAATTAGTCATTGTCGGGGCATGTGAAATTGCAGGGAAACGACGTACTTGGTAAGATGACCTCGGGCGCCCCGGCGTATACCGAAATGAAGTAGAAAAACCACCCTTGGCCCGTCCACGACGGGCGTCTGCCCAAGGTTTAGCGACACTGACAAGCGGTAAAATGGGGGGATACTCACGCTGCATATTCGTCTCTATAGCTAGGTTTGCCCTGTGTCCACGGCAATACCAAGATGCTCTCGGAGCAGCCGTCTTCATCTGCCTCCAGGACGTGTCTTGAAAACCAGTCACGAAAGACTTCAATCTCCCTTTCTCCTTGCTTCTGGCTTTCAACTGTCTGGGTCGGCAAGAAGTCCCTTTTGCGCCGTTAGCATGTGCTCATTGACAGTCCATCCAGAGGGAACAAGCATCTCACATTTTCCATTGAAGTTGTGGGTTCAGCGGGGGAGCATGGCCAAATGCTCTCTCGTACTCTGCATAAAACCCCGTCAGCATGGCCCACTGGTCTGGAGCAGATGCGGTGACAAAGGTCGTGTTGAAGTAGTCGTCAATCGAAAGCTCGGTGCCAACAGTGTTGAATTCTGACCAGAGCTTGCCCAGGCTGAGCTTGGATCGTTTTACGCCGAGAGTTTCTTCCAGTCGTCGGATAGTGCTTTCAAATACTGCTGAGCTTGCCTCGTCTTCAACCGGCCAGTATTCACTTGGGTATATTATTCGCGAGGGCTTCTGCTGCACTGTGAGTATAAGCACCTTATAGCGTTTGCTGTGGACCATCTGACCTTGAAACAGGCAGTTATCTCTGCCTTTTTGTTATAAAGCACAGATGATGCCAACGCAAGAATCTCCACATCCCTTGTGAAAATGCCAAAAGTATCAAAGTTCTTTGAGAATGGGATGACACCTCGGTTGTCTATGGCACCTGTGGATGGGCGCATCGCAAAGAGCCCATGGATGGCGGCAGGTGCCCGGACGCTCCCGCTGCCTGTATTTGTCATGTTAGCGAGAATGCGGTGTACCAGGGCCACACTCGACGCAACATACAGTCTGTGCCGGTAGACAAGTCTAGCCAGTCATGTGCGGCCATGGCGGCGGCGCTGCCTGAGCTACTCGCGCTTGGAGTTTGATATCCATCCCCCCTCGGATTCCACGGCGCATGATAGTCCACCCAGTCACGGGTGGCCCACTCACTCTCGCCAAACTGCGTCGACTTGAGCTTGCCGACCACGATGGCGCCGTGATCTAGCAGGCGCTGCACCCCTGTGGCGCTTTCCTCCTGGGGCCCGTACAGTCGGGCCCAGGCACGAGACGAGCCTGTCGTCCTGACTCCACGAACGTTTTGGGTGTCCTTTACTGCTATACGCAGCCCGGCCAACGGCTTTTCCTCGGTAGGCGCAAAGTATGAGCGTGAAGGCACACCGATGGTCAAGGTTTCAGGGTATTCCTGGGTGAATACAGACACATTCAAGGACTTGTAGCTAGCGAGTGTTAGCTACACGGCGGTGTGTTGGCAAAGGACACACTTTAGTTACAGATATGGGTCACTCGGTGACTGAATTGTCGCACTAATAAATGCCCCGGCTGTGTCGGGATACAGTCGATAGACCTCGTGCAACTGGCCAGCATTGCAGAAATACGGCCCAGATGGGGCGTCCAAAATTACTGATCTGCCTGCTGATAAAACATGACTGCGCCAAGTTTCGAGCGTCTTTTGAGCGGCGGTGCTGATCTGGATGGCCTGGTGAGACTTTTGGGATTGGAAAATGACGTTTTGCAAAAAGTCGGCGCTCCAAACATCGTCGTGTGAAAGAGTTTCTCGGATCTCAACGAGGTCCTCGGCCGTGATTCGAGGATTGGAGACGCGAACCACGGTGCACGGCCCTGAAGTCGACAGGCTGTTGGAGTTGGAAAGCGGGCCGATATGCTGGACAAGGCAAAAGTCAATGGTTGTTTCAATTTGCATTCAGGGGCACTGATTAGGCCTGTACCTTGGGCCATGGCGAGACGTAATAAGTGGCTTCCCCGAGGGTGAATACCGACGGAGGCGGCTGGAGAGGCAAGCCCACGCCGTCTGACTTCCATACGACGATAATGAGGCCCAGACAAAGGAGACAGAGCATGGTGAGAAGAGTCTCAAGGCAGCGCGGGTGTTCTGATCGGGCCATCTTGAGGGCTACTTTGATCATCCACCTGCGACCCCAACTATTGTGAAGCTGGCGGAGCGGATTATAGACTTGTTGGATAGTCTGTCCACGAGGGCTAGGAGGTGAGGAGCTGGCCCAGGCGAATTCGGATTATATGTCATCTGGCACATGCGCATGGGAGTTGTGCCTTTTTTTCACGGTCAGTGCTCTTGAGTATTTTGACCTGGCACTGCTGTTTGCGCCGCACCTTTTCGCCATGTGTTTGACTGCGCCAAAGTTGGTGGACAGCGCTTCACTCTACAGAGCCCCTGTACATGGTGAATGAGTGCAAGGGCACGTTGATGTATTTGTGTTGGACAGAGGTGCGATTGTAGTTCAGAAGAATGTTGTGACTTGTGCGGAGATTACCACTTAGCCTTGATGCATTCCTATCTGATTGGTTAGAAGAGCTGCTAATGTCTCCACTTGATCTTCAAAGGGATGGACGCCACCTTGCCCGGATTTGGTCAAGTGTCGTATTAGCCCCCACTGTTCTGCCGTGGCATAACAAGCGCATCCGCTTTCATGGTTTTGTGCTCTTTAATTTCCAGCATTTCCGGCAGCACAGCGTATGAGCTGCCAGGGTGGAAGCAATAGCATAAGCGCATTAGACCTAGACAAGAGTTGCTCCTCTGATGTACTGGGCGCGAGGCACAAGCGAACCAGACCCTTTATGGATTGCTTGTGAACAACCTCTACATCAGATTTGTGCCGGTTCCAAACCGGTTCAAGGGTGCTTTATTTCCCCATAAAAGGTATCCACTGCCATGTTTCATGTGGAGCTTAAATGTCCGTACATATGCGGAGCACTCATTCGATACTGCGCGTACTCCGTACTGCGTCGTCTGGCATGAATCCGTGCACCCTTACAAAAGCGCCGTGGCGCGAAATCCTGGTAGGTTGCGATCAGCTGCACCTTGCAGACACACTCTGTTATGGTTGCTAAGCCTACATGGAGCGCATAAGAGCCACCAGGAAAGCCAAGTCCAGGTCGCGAAATTACATGCCGCGCTCCGATTGTTCCACGACCGAAACAGTTGAACGGGGACAGCTTAGACGTCCAAGGCTTACGAGCTAAGTAAATTCATATTAACCGTCGGGCGGGGAACTCGGTCGGCGGACTCCTGTGGCTTCTACCGGCAAACATCGGCGCTTAGCGCAACGGCGCCATCGTCGCGAGGCCGCGGCGAAGGGACAGTTAATATATATAACCTAGGCGGTGGGCTAATTAATCAGTTGTCAATTAGCAGGCCAGGTATTCAGCAGCCACAGGCCCTCAATACCAAAGGCCGCTTCTAATTGATAGATGGGTCAAAAATGCGGCTCAACACACCAAAAAAGTTGATGAATCAGCCACCTGCCTGAAAGTTCAGCGCGGGAAGTAGCCGTCGCTTAAGTGGATTCCCTGTCGGGCGCTTGCGTGAAATAGCCAGCCAATAGGAGGCAACATCAGACACCAGGCATGCGTCTCGGGCTGTGCCGTCAAAGGTTTCTCCATGGGCTCCCAGACTAGTGCGGGCCGCTGGCGCTTGCGCTAGACCAGAGTGACAACGCTGCAATGACGCAAGTCGATAAATCAGAACACGAGCGTCTATGGAAATAGACCGTGTGCAGGCGTGTGCACGCAAGGGCACCAACCAGCGCACTCTGGTCACCTGACCGCCGTGCATGATGGTCAAAGTCCCAACTCCTGAATCCTGATCTGATACACACCTCGATCGGAGGGGAACCCTCTGGTCATTTCCATGAGCAAACTGAGGCATTTGCGCCAAAATCCTTCATTTGATCTCAGCTTTATGCCACATTGTCGAAAAGGGGACAATGCTGGGGCTTTCACTGGTCTTGCTTCTCCTGGTGGCGCGTATAGGTGCGCAGGCAAACTCCAAGTTTCTCAGCCCGCCAGGTGATGGAGACTTTCGGGATTATCGCGACAACCCCCAGTATCGCACTGGTGAGCGGATGCGCATACGCTGGAAAACCGATCTCGAAGCAGTCAATGTGCAGCTGTTTTTCCCAACACCCGGCGAAAAGGATGGGTTGGCATATTCGCTAGACTTGAGTCGTATGTTGATCCCTCCTGCCATTGTTCATTCCCGAAGCCGCTAACTCGCTTCCAGCTAATATGACAAACGGCAGTTACGATTGGACTGTCAATCTACAGGGAATACCTGCGGCTCAGGACACCCTCGACAAAGACGGGCTCGCAATACTCTACCTCGCGATATATCCCACTCCAAAGGGCAACATTGTCGCCAAGTGCCACTACTTTAATGTCACGGCCGCCGCGAGTCCCAGCGATTCCACGACCAAAATACCTCCGCCCACCACCCCCAGTGCTTCATCTTCGACGACGGCTGTGCCGACGCCAACCAATACTGAATCTGACGGCGCCTCTCATTCCGCTGCAGGAGGCCCCAGCGGGGCTGTGATTGGAGGAGCTGTTGGGGGAGCTGTTGGTGGCCTGCTGGCTTTGGGTGCTTTTGGAGCCTTGATCTTCAAGCGGTACCGCAAGAGACACGCCGAGGTGGCTCCTTTTGGCGAGCAAAAGAACTTTGACCTGCCCGTGGCTGTATACCAGGCACCTCGAATGGAACCAGTAGAGCTTGAAGGCAGTGGCTATGCCGCGCAGTTGGATAGTGTTCCGCCACAGAACTCTACCTACAGAACTACCTGAGCGTCTACAGGTACGAAGACACGTTTCACGATTGATGCAGGGGAAGAAGAGCATATTAGCACGAGGATGAGATATTAGCCCTGGTCAGCTCTATAAGCTAGCGAGACACAAACCACGCCAAACCCCAATGACATACACAGTACCGAAACCCGACAACATGGCAAATATATTGAACAAAGTATATAGCCAAAAGGGAAAGTTCACCTGAAATCTAGCCATCTAGCCGCATGAATTGAAGGGCCATGTCTAAAATCATCAATTTATTATTAAAGCTACGGCACTTGGAGAGATGCCTGAGGTTTGAGAGCTGCAAGAGTACGTGCGATGTATGCGTTTGTAGTCCAGCACAAAGAGGGTTAGTCGAGCCTCGAAGCTCCTTTCTCCGAGTCGGAAAGGTCTAATAGCCGAGGTACTACTAGTCTATAGACTCGACAGGGCAAAGTTGATTCATATTCAACACAAAAGGCACCGTCTCTGTACAAACCCTTTTGCTCATATTCTCATTCCCAATAAAAACGGTCTCGGCACTTTGGATCTGGGCCAAGGGTTAGGTTCAAGTACAGAACTCTGCTTCCAAATTGTAAGAGTCGGATGTTGTATTGGCTGCGTCGGGTGTCTCTGGATAGATTTATAACGCCTAGGCAACATAGCTCAATCGAGTCAAAACCCGGGTCCTAGCACCGGTTTCCGACAAAGCCGTCAAGACGGGCTCCACATGCCATGCAAGTCGTTAAAAGGACAGTCCCAGATTCTACATGGTCGAAAACAATCTAGCCCCATTACCCAACATGGTACCTGTCCCATCAATCTGCCATTGAGACATTCAGCGGGTTCAAATTGCAATATCGTGGTTTCAGATCACTGGACGGAGTAGGGATGGTGTCCTGTCAGATGCATCTCGGCTGGTTACTCATGGTGGGTCGATTGGACAATCCGGGGAGAGCAGTAAGCCAACAAAAAGAGCCATAATTTAAACTGCCATTGCTGACACAACGAGTCGCAAGCCCTGTGGAGCCCGCTAGCCATCGGCTGGTCATGATGACCACATGTCTAACACAAAACTTGACCAATACTAAAAGTGGCTTAGTTGGGTATGATGCCCGTCCACATCGGGTGCCCAAGGTCAGAATGCCGGTCCCCGCGATATCAAGGCTCGTGAGACGGCAGATGTTGATCCATGCGGTATGCAGAGTGCAAGCAGCCAAATTGATACCCGAGCTGAGAGGAAGCAAGCCTTGTCCGACGATCTGTATTACAACGGGTGGTCAGCCGGACAAAACAAGGTCAGCCTCGTATGGCGATCTATATCATATTGGGTGAGACAGTACTCTCCCAATCCACACATCGTATTTTTTTGGCAGATACGGGGGCTCTAGTACGTCCTATTGAAGCCCTTGTAGTCTTCGGTGCCGCTTGGCCATGCATTATAAGAAAGGATAGATAGCCTTTGCAATTTCAAATCCTTCAGTCACATTCACCACACCGACTGGGAGCTGCAAAATTCGCACCATTTACGCATCGTCATAATGAGACCTCTTGTCCTTGCTCTGCCTGTTTTTGGCACCATGGCTGCTGTGAACCCGCGGGCCGGGGAAGAGCTTGCCACGCTGCCCATCATTGACACCGCCACTTTGCCCGGCAACCTGTTCACCAGCTCAGGGGACAAGTCTCTTCAGGCCGACTCGGAGTCTCGAAAGCTCCACGCCAGATTGTGCGAGCCAGGTTACCCTTACCTATGCAACGGCTATTGCTGCCGTTACAACAAGTGCTGCGCACGTCAGTGTTGCCTGCCAGCTACCACTTTCTGTGGCGCTGACGGATTATGCTACATTCGAAATTGATGAACCAGGTCAGCATCCCGGCCCAGTATCCATGCATCTCCCGGGAATGTCCTAACTTGGTACTCTAGGCTCGTGAAATTTTCAACGTTACCTCAAGGTGCTGCGAGGGACTGGTGACTGCTGGAAAATGTGTTGTATCGGAATAATGTTCAAAGGCGCAGTCAAAAGTATATTCAAATTAGCTCTTGGGTAAATTGTCAAAGCATGCTGGAAGCTTGTGCCTCTTTTTTATTCTGAAACTTGTCTTTGTGTTAGAACTCGCCGTCAGCTCAGCTGTTGTGCAGTTGCTGGGGCGGAAGCTTCCCCTCATGCTTTCCTAAAACACTTGCCTAGCCGTATCCTCTAAAAGCTTGATACCTAACCTTCTTTCAGGCATCCAGTGGCCTGGTAGTCATGATGGGGAAGTGATGGAACGCATCCTTTCGTATATATTGGTTCGAGTAGATGGAGGATAACTAAGCCAATCCTCACGGTATTCATATACCTGCATTACAGTCGTGGAATTATATGTGCGTCTCCTTCATAACCATTGCGTATGGCAACAAATAATACATGTTGCCTGGCTGTCTGATGCCAAGTTTGAACAAGTCTGTTATAGAATGATGGCGAGATTTACTCCGCACAAGTCTGCTATATTTCACATAAGGAACATATGCATGACAGTGGTGTTCGGTCGCATTAATGCAGGGAGATCCGGCTGCGCAGTCTGTTGATGCGTAACCATTACTACCATTTTTAATAGTAACATCGGGTGTATACCGCTAATGTACCGGCCTTGAGCAGCAGAAGCACCGACGCAGTAGTAATACCTAGCCAGAGACCCGTACAATCTACTGAATAATTAGGTCAACATATAAAGTGCGGGATGGACTCCGAAGCAGACTACAGTACCGACCCGGACGAGTGCGATTCTGTCACCGAAGATTGCTCCGAGGCTATCAGCCAACGACGGGAGGGGCCAGACATTCTTGAGGCGAGTACTTGTACATGGCAATTGCACACAGTAAAAGGAGCCGAGTATTTGGTGCTGCCGCAGCGTCGAGAACCTAAGTAGGCATGGAGCAACCTCGATTTTGGCCTGGATATGAGCGGCGGCCTCGCATGGCCATCTGGGTATTCTCCCAGACCACTGCAACTCAGCAGGTTATAGAGACCCGGTATGCAGTCGAGGCCGAGGTACATCCACCCAGGATTGTACCTGGTGCAACCCTCAATCTCGGGATATCCAGTCGGCCCCTCAGAAACTGTGCACGCAACATCAACAACCGCGCACGCGACGAAAGGGTTGCGTCCCTCCTCTCCCGCATCTCGCCAGGCCTCGTATCGAGACACTTTTGGTCAACGGCAATGCAGTGGCTAAATCGACCAATGCCAATTTGCTTTGCATATTCAACTTGCACCCCAATGTCGTCGCGCAAAAGGGTCACAGCCAACCTCACAGCCAACCCACCGCCGGAACCGTTTCCGAACGTCATTCTTGGATGCGCCGTGCAGGCTAGGATCCTCAATCACCGTGTACTGTAGGTACTGCAAAGCAGGCCATCCATGTCTTCCTTTTCCAGGCTGCTTTGTACCTGCTTCTTCATTTCGTCCATGTACTTTTGCCATGCGGCATCATCCGAGTACGCGCATCGGTATATGACGAATCCCCACGTTTGGAAGCCAGTAATTTTGCATGTTTTTGACCATGTGTGCAAGGGGGTCCCTCTCCATCATGGGATACTTGATCAGTTGCGGGATTGACTCTAGAGTAGGTCGCTCATGTTTGCCCGCCATTTCGGCCAACTGTGATGTGACGCGGACCATCTTGTTGCTGGAGGCGAAGCCGGATATGGGGAAGACATGAGTTGGAGTTGAGGAGGTTGAAGATGAGGTGGAGAAAAGTGTATTCTTCTCTCATATTAGTCCTATTAATGGCAGGGTGTCAGATTAAAATTGGGCATGGCCACGCCACATTTCTAGCCGTCGTTAGACCCCCTTATATACCAGACATATGGGTTATTCTAGGTATGACATATGGTTAATCCCGTGCCCGTCCAATCCCACATGTTTTATTTGCACTGTTATGCCTTGTTCCGCGACCAAGTTTCAGCCCCACTCGAGCCTCGCGCCCTCTAACCAGCGGCATGTTCCGCAGCTTTACAATCATGACCAGACTTCAACTGCTAATAAGATTGCACGGCCTTTTGTCCTGATTAATTATTTGAAGCCGATTAACCAAAGTAATTATTCCCTAGAGCACATTAATATCCGCAATTCGCCCACATATTAAGCAGCTTATGAGGTACCTATATTTACCAGATTGTTTACTTGACTCGGGGGTACCCACGTGACCAGCCTCTGCTGGAGCTACATTTATCAGGCAAAGCGGTGCTTGCCTGAGTTTTGCGTGAATGCGGAACAAAGGCAAGTGAAGAGGCAGTTCCGCAGGCTGCAGCTGCCCGCTTTGCCTATTTAAAATAAATCTAATAATATAGCTGATAACTTTTAAATACTTATTAGCGATTAGATAACAAGGAATTTAAGGTACGTACCAAGTTAGTGATGCTTTTAGCAGGCGCATCGTGGTGTTGAGGGGTGCAGCGCTGCAGGCAGGGCCCAGAGGGGAAAAACACACAATGCCACTTTATAATTAATGAAGAATTTATAAGAGAGAGCCAAAAGAGCCAAAGAGCTAAAAGAGTGATTAAAACAGAAATAGCCTGGCTACCGCAGCTTTGCCTGCGCCTAGGATGCCGACCAAGTCGGCAGCATCCTAGGCTATTTTATTGACGACTATGGCACCGCCGCGTCTAAAAACACAAACAGAAAGAACTCGGGCGGCTGTTCACCAGTCACTGGCACGTGTGCCAAAAGGCGCTGTGCATCAAGCACCCTGCGCTCGGATTATTGAATCAGCGCGCCCGACGCACAGGGACCGGCGCCCTCTATAAATCGAGGCGCACACAGTCAATTTCATATGTAGAAAATCAAGGCTTTTTATAATATCTTCTGCACCCATCTTCGTGTGCGCTACGTGTGACAGAACTGCTAGATTCGACATTGGCGGCGGTGTGTAGCATCCGTGTGGTTACCGTGGCGAGACGCGGCAACTTTTTTCTGTTGAATTCATCGAATGACCAGTTGTCGAATTTCACGTTCTTGAAGCCTGGCCACAATGTAAGTCCAGCACCACCTCCTCCAAGTACAATACATACAATATAACCCTGAATTGTTGTAACTTCGACTACCTGACAGGGGGCCTGCAGCCAATGAGAGAGTGCTGGTGGGGGCACAAGAGTACATTCTATAGGAGGAGATTTAGGACACAAGGAAGTCTTCCAGTAAAAAGTAAGGATAGAGTGGAGTAATCTACCCCAGTACTCGAAATCTAGTATTATTATAATATAAAATATTATAAAATTAAAATAAATAAATCTAAAGATATAGATATATTTTCCTTATATATAATATATAATTTCCTTCTTTAAATATAGAGATGAAGCTCCCTCTCTCAAAATAAAAAGCCATTTGTGGTTAGCCCGTTCCTGCCTTCATGGTCTGGGAAGATTGCCAAGACTTTTACGGCGACACCCTTCTGGAGCTTCACGTTTTAGTCGCTGTGTACCCAAGCGCGTCGGGCGCGTTGTATTTGGTCGGAGATTTCTCCCACTGTTTTTTTAACAAAACTACACTACCATACACCATGGAGAGTGCATTAGATCAGCCTAGTTTTCTTCGTGCTGCGGCAGCATTACACTTGCTTGCCCAGGAGGTACGCTCTGGTCCTACCACGTTAGCGCCATAGGATGCGGCGAGACTCGACAACGTTATCGATGAGATGGGTAATTTACGACGAACCTTGGAAAGGAGCCTCGAAACAGTGGCGGAGCGGCTTACTA
This sequence comes from Keithomyces neogunnii, assembly GCA_020975405.1. NCBI lineage: Eukaryota > Fungi > Ascomycota > Sordariomycetes > Hypocreales > Clavicipitaceae > Keithomyces > Keithomyces neogunnii. Next base: position 2,914,590 of record JAIOWQ010000002.1, on the reverse strand, counting down.
CTCGGGAGAATTTGACCTTGGTCAGGTAAGTGCTTGTGCACTTTTCCTACATACGGCCTGTGGTCTATAATTAGCCAGCAGAATGTTCAGGCTTTGGCGTATAATGCCCGTGTTTGTCACCAGGGGGTGGAGCTGGCTCCGTTACGTAACCCTGTTACGGGTAAGTTAGTTGAGGGAACGTCGGTGACTTTAGAGGAACTTGATACCATGCCTAGTGAGTTATACCAATCTGGTAGATTGGGCTGAGGTGCTAACCGGTGGATAATTCTAGCAGCTCGCGTGAGCGAATTGTTGGAACAATTGGGGTTGTCAACGCATGGGGGTGCGTCTGTAAAGAAGCAAAGGTTGGAATTTGCTCTCGGTGCTATGCAGGAAGCTTCGTACACAGTTTTAGCGGCCGAACAGAACACCGTTAAGTCAACTTTGAAGTCAAGTATTGCCAAGGCCTCGCGAATCCTTCCCCTGGCGATTTGGTTGTGAAAGGCGTCACTCTCTTTATTTAGTGTCCAAAAAGGTGTTCGTGCCCTTACAAAGATGTGGAATTCCAATGTGAACGCTGTCGCCCAACACTCATCGCTGTGCACCGCTGCAGGCCCGGCTCATGACTAGCGAGCGCGCACCTCGAGGGACCGTAGGCAAAGACGGTGTTCAAGCTTACGTTACTTCAGAATCATGAAAGCAGGTTGCTTCATAATCCATATTTCCGCTCTTGATCTTTCGTTAAGCAGCAAGCCCTTTCCTAGTGTGGCATTTGATTGTCTGCAAAGTCCAATGTTGGTGGCGAGAACTCTGTAAGAGCTGTGTCGTGTCTACTGGGAAGGACTTGAGGTACATGTGGGCGTTAAAGCTAGACTCTAATGTCGTGAACGACGGAGACTGTGCTGTACGGCATCCTTGGGAAGCATAGATAAGAAATCTCTTCCCCAATATTGCTCACCAGGTCACATCACAATATCTCACTGTACTGACCCCGAATGTGCGCTCTTGTTCCGTGCGGGTCCAAGCGGGTCTAGATCAGCTGGGGTCATCGACGTAACTCCCCCCAACAGCTAGTCTATTGATGGCCTCGTCAGTTAGAGAGAAGCAAAGGGGTTAGATGAGTAACGTTTTGTCCCCCAAGTAGCCTCTGCGATGATGTCTTGGCGTTGTCTCTAGTGCGGGATGATATATAATAACTAGCCAACGCCATAAGCCTCTAAGAATGTACTGCCCTTGGGCTGTCCTGGGGATCCTCCCCGAAGCTGATTCCTTTGACGTAGTCTGTAGTTTCTGCTTCCAATCAGCCTCCGAGCACAGAGTAATCCAACTCTAATTTGGCGGCCACGGAAAGCAAATGACCCAGCAAGAAAAGGAATATATCATGACTTGACAATTCCGTGCCGTCATATGGGCTTTCCAGGGCATAAACTCAAGGGTTGCCGCGCCTCATTTTACAGCCACTTCCTAATTCAGAAAGATCCCAGAAACTGCTTTCGTGGAGACGTATCAACTGTCCCTCTCATTTATGCTTCATAGCAAATCTATCTGAAGAAGAAATGCGAGGTTGTGTTTACTGCTTGCGGTTGCACAATAGGTAAAAATCGCTTAGAAAGTATGTACGGCAGATGAGTTACTCGCGACTTGGTACTCTTGCCACGCCCCACCGATTAGCGGTTTCTTATAGCATTCCTCATGAGGATCGAAGTAGATGGGCTGGGGTTCTAGGCTGGGGCTCTATCGGCACCCCGAGGGGCAAGCAAGCGAGAAGCCCGAGCAAGTTGAGAAACAGCAAGGCAAAATGGGTTGGAGACCAGCTGTAAAATCAAAATGCCGCACAAACTAATGTAGATAAAGGGCATGGAATGTGTGCTCGGTAAAGAGCGTCGCACTGGTGAAACAAGTGCCGCGGGGATGGGGACCGTCGACAGCAAGATGGAGGCACCAAAGACGCCCATCCGAGTTGCGCGGAACCAGCCACGCCCAAGATACCACTGTGTGGCTGGGTCGTTGTCTTACACCGTACCGTGTCTTGAAACCACTGGTCCCTGGCTTAACGTGTGTGAATCGCCCCCGTAACAGAAAATATAAAATCCTGCTTCCCGTCGTGACTTTGTCCCTGTTGTCACGCCAATTTAACCCCTCAAAATAACACTGGAAACCAAGAAAACGCGTTCGCCCTCATTCGCTCAATCCCGGCAATCATGGATTTCGACAGTCGTTTCGGTGATAAAATCACACGCTGCCAGCTTGCCATCGCACACACGTTCAATGACACGATTCGGTGTGCAGAGGCGCTGAATGCCGCTGCAGATACGGCGGCTTGCTACTACGGCGACGACCACTCTATTAAGAGATTGCCTAAAAACAACCGTCTTGCGGTGTATGGCGACCGTGTCGCGGAGGCTGTGCTATGCCGTCGCTGGTATGCCGACGGCTACGAGTCAGGTGCTGTTCAATCTCCCTCCAAGACCCCAGTCCCATGACACTAGTTCTAATGATCTAGAAGTGGTTTGGGACCTCATTCGCAAGGAGGCTCTGTGCAACGAGTATCTCGCCGAGAGAGGTTTCGCCCACGGCTTAGATTTATGCGTCATTGCAAACAGTGGCACAGCCCGGATTTCGGTGAAAATGATGGCAACAGCCGTCGAAGCCATCCTTGGTGCTGTACACCTGGACGGCGGAGATGATGCATTGGCTCATGTATTGGATCATCTTCGTATCGTTGATCCATTCCATAAATCGGTAACGTCCAAACACCCTACCCCTGAAAAACGCGGTGTGCAGGTCCGCTGCGACCTACTTACGTTGAGATGCATAGGTCCTTTTGGTAAAGGCCCCAAAGTGCCTTTTTGCCAGAGCACTTACCTCCCCTTGCGGACTTGACATTATTGCCCGAGAGTGGTTTGGCTCAGAAGAGCAAAGCCAGGCCATCTCACCAATGGATCATTGTTAGAATAGCTTGGCTCTGTTCTCTTGAGTGAAGCGTCACGGGTGAACACGGTCAAATCCGCGAGGGGTACTTCTTGGTTTAGCAAAAAGGCACTTCGAGGCTTCTACGATACGAGGACTGCCATGGTCCACTAAGTCTACCTATGTTAAAAGGCTCTACAGGTGCTGGCTTCTAATGGATGGCTCAACTCAGGATATTGACAATTAAACCTACATCCGGCTTTCTGCCCCGGGAGGCATTTCGTCTTGGCATATCTCAACCATGACTGATATGGGAAGAGGGGATGCTGGAAGCCAACTAAGAAAACTTCTCTTCTTGGACTGGACATATGGATTATCCAATCCTACGCCAGGTGCCAGTATTGTTCAACACAATGCATGCTCTTTAGTAGTTTTACAATTCAGAAATGTTGGTTCTAATGCTGCTGTGCCTTCTGGCTATGATATGATAACATATTCTCGTGCTATTGACGGTGGATTGAAGCTGCTTCTAAGCAGAAAAGACTCAATCTTTGTAAATGCGGGCGGGCAGGAGTAAATACTGGCAGCTCCGCAAGACAGGCTCAGGCGTTGTATATATGCAAACTTTATTGCTGTACCTATTATATAATACAACCGTAATCTTCAGGAATTGTACATGTCAAAAGTTAAATAGTCCAAAGCCAAATCAAGTGGGTGGTTGGTGTCCCTTTTTCTTTCTCCTCCTGGATTACGAAAAAAGGTAACATCTCCATGTTGGGCGATAAGGAAGTGGATCTGCTGCATTCATTAATTCCTGTGCGCAATATCGATGATTTCTTTATGCCGATGAAGGGTCAGAACTGAAAAAATGTAAATTTTGGGCAACTATGCCAAGGGAAGGACGCAGTGCTATGTTGCATTACTTCCTTTAAGCCATTTGGAGCAAATCCCTCCTGCTCAGTAGGTTCCGCCAACTAATATTCTGATTAGCCCGCAAGTACACCGGAGATTCACGCTGGATCACTTTAGTCATTGGAACAGCATTTTTTTGAAGGGGATCAAAATCAACATCGGATAAGCAAACTAGACGTGTCGTAATTGTCGATTTTTATCACGCTAAGCTTGTTATATTACGGATCTAGGGGGCACAGATATTAAAGAGAAAACCGCATTATTAATCACAAGTACAACAGGCAAAGCGTATTCGGGCTTAGTAACAAGAACTTTTGTTGGGTGCGGAGTAATTGATGTCTCTCAGGTGGTGCGTCATACATATTGCTCGCGTTAGTGACATCACAGCGAGGTTTCAATCCACAACAAATGTTGAGCCCTAGGCGTAGGTGCTCACCACGCGACTACGACCCCGTCGTCAATATCTCGGCCCCAAAACCCGTACAACCAGCCTAAGCAAAGGACCATATGTATGATGAGACCGCTCCCTCTTCCGCCATAATTGTACTCCAGTAATCGCATTGGCCACAATACCTGCACTGCTGGCTACAGGCGTGTTGCCGCTCTCGCGTACGAGACGGTCGCCACATGTACTAGCTCTCGGCGGAACACCAGTAAGTCTTGGGCGCACGTTGGTGGTGGCTCTTCGATGTGCAAGCCATCAAAGCCTTTGAACTGAAGCCATGCGTCAAAGGACCTATAGTTGTAGGTTTTTCCCAAACTATTCTGTTATGCCCAACTTTTCCATCACCCGCATTAAATAGTCCGAGGTAATGTCCCGGTCCTTGGTATATTCATAGTCCACTAGAAGGCCCATTATGGTTCTGTTTTGTGCAACTCCCTACCGCAAGTATGAGAGGGCGTCTAAATCTAAATAGTGTGATGTTTCTATCCGCTCTGGTTTATTAGGGGGTAGTAATAGTATAGATATAAACTCTGAGCTTATGCCTGTTAAGGAGTAACCACAAGAATCCATATAGAATTCTACTAATTTACGTAGATATAACTGGCTTATTTCCACCAGGACATGTTGCCATGTTCTATTATTTAATTCAACCTAGTAGAGCTAGACATCTTAAATAGAGTTATAAGACTCTTTTATAAGATTAAAGAGAGTGTTTATTAAGAGTAATATAGAGTAAAGGAATAGGGTCTTAAGATAAAGCAGGCTTAGGAAGCTGACTTTATCTAGGTCTAAAATGTTTATATAGTATATAGACAGAGAATTAATGTTAGTAGCAGCCTCTACTAGCTTAAAAAATTAGGCGGCATATGTTTCATTTAGAAAGTTAATATCTACTTAGTATACTGATTTTCTCTAGAACTGCTTACGTTAATGGCCTTGCTGTCTCGTCTACGCATCTAGTTTTAAACCTAAATGCCGCAGGCGTCTGAACACCGCTTCTATTAGGATGCGAGATGCGCTGGTTTCGCTCTAAGATAGTAGGCCGAAATAATAGGCAAGGGGAAACATAATATCGAGTTCCCTTAGATTTAGCAGATTTATATAATGTAATACTAATATAAGAGAATTAATAAGTAGTTTTCGTATTTCTAGCGGCATAGGAGCTTATCTGTAATAGTTATAAGTAAAGTCTAGCAAGCTTAAGTTAGAAAATGAACCTAGACAAGGAGATAGCAGACCGGCCATATCCTCAGCTAATAGCAATAGATCAGGTTCTTTAGTGTAGGAATAACAGTCAACCCCAAGATCAATATGCCGGACGTAAGTGGCGTACGAACTAGCGGACACGCGGCGTAGGCGTTCTAGAGGTGAAGAGCGGCGGACATTAGAATACTTCGCTATAATTGTTAGAATAGCCGCCGTGACGCGCTCTTATAGAAGGCCTTATTAACTAGACGCAAGTTAGCTAGGGTTTAGCGGCATTCGCAGTAATCCGGAAGCTTGTAGCAATGACTGTTGTCAGGTGACCCTAAAGACCGACCATGCCGACGCAAGACACAATCTGCGAGGTAAAACTAAGCATTAAGTGGGTAGCGGATTCGGCAAATTACTCACAGTATCGAGAATTTCCTGGGGGTATTGCATTTTGTGCGCTGTGTATTAAAGGGATAGAGGGTATGTGTTGCGGTAGCAGATGTTATTCAGAAATGCCTAGCAGCCTTGATCTATCTGTAAAGTGACGCGGGTGAATGGTTGCCTCTCGTAAATTTGTGGAGGTAACTGCTCAGGATACCATGAGATATTATCGGACTGCCGTTACGCGCGACCCCGCTTCTGGGCCGTGTTGATGTCGGTTGGGCTGGTCCCGCCCTTTCATCCGTCGCCAGCATCCTGTGTGAGTAACTCCGCTGTATGCATCGCACAAATACTCCCTGCCGAGAATGTGAACCTCATCATGTGACTAAGGTCAGTCATCCCTTTGAACGTTTCTGGCTAACAAATTCGTTGCTCCCCGGCTTCTCTGCCAACGAGTGACCCTTGGCCTGCGACCGAAAGCAGACCTGAAGGCGTTGTGGAAGCGGGGCATCTCGTCGCGTCGGTGTCTGGCGTTGGCACGCGATTCTTCTTCTTGGTGTTCGGCCTGGCAGGTACAGGCAAAACCGCTGCATAGCCTCCTGTCTTCTGTGTCCAGTGATGGAACATGCTAAGAAGTTTTACTGTAATGCATGCCTGGTTAAAGTGTCCCGGCGTCTGGTGTGGATATGTTAACCCCTTGTCTTGTGGGCGCCACAGCGGAATGCGGAGAAGATACATTAAAGTGCACGTGGCTGTGCGGTGGGGCGCGCCACTAGACCCGCCGGCCTTCGCGGGAAGGTCAGAAATAGCCGTTTATGGCAACCCAGAGCGGTAAAGCGAGAAGTTAGCCACACCCCACTGTGTGTTCAAATGCATGAGCCACACTTTCAAAATGGACCATACTGTGTTTAATTCAAATATAGCAACTCTCAACGGCGCCTGCGCCGGCTAAAGTGTTCACTTTCGGGACCGGCCCTTTTTTCCGGGGCCGCTGTTGCTGCTGCCCGGGCTCTTAACGAGTTACGGTGGGATGCTGCCATAGGCCACGGCTTCTACCAACCATGATATACTTATTCATGGACTTTTAATAAAGGCAGCCAGCTTGTTATCGGTATCGGCAAAAGGATCAGAATTAATTGTAGGTTTAGGAGGCTTAGGAAAGTCATGGTGAGAGGGGAAATTGGGTAGTTGACAATTAATAGCATATCCTTCTATAGTTATATAAAAAAGGGCCAAGATGAAATATCTATTTCGGCTGTTTCTACGTTGAAAAAGAGGATCAAAGTCGTGCAATTTGGCCATGTTGTGTGTTGTGGCATGTGAAAGCGGCCTCCAAGCGCGCGCCCGCGAGGATGAATGACCCGCATAACAGCAGCCCCACAGGTGCCGTGTGGGGCAGTTCAGCCAACCAATCAACATGAAGCCTGATGCCGTCGGTGATATGCCTGCCGCCACACCGCGGACAAGTAAAGCCGCGATGCCAGGTCTGAATCCCCCGCGGACGGAGCTGAGGTTTTGAGTTGCTCGCCACTCTAACCGAGCTGTGTGCACCAAGTCGTTCAGACAGTTTGTCGCCGCGCTCACGGAGGCCATAAACGACGGCTGACGTGGCATGCTCGTTCAAGAAGCTCTGTGAAACAATAGCTTGGGGACCTAGGAGCCACTAATATGCTTCTAGAATAATCGCCGGCGCGGGGGAACAGCGACAGGGGTAACTTTGCGTCTTCAGTACCGAGTGCCTGTTTTAGAAACATTCAGCTTTGCCAGAAATCAACTGCTGCAATGGCGCCACCCACATTGCTTTGATCACCATGTGCGACCCAAAAGATGTGACTGGCGACGGACTTGAAGGCATTTACAGGTGGAATTCGTCCCTATTTTTAGACATGTGTTGGATGTTGCCTTTGATAATGATGGTGCTGTTGAGAGCTTTCTTTTGACCGGCCAAGAGTGCCGGCTAAAGTCTGCATTCAGGGGTTTATTCTGCACCGGTGCTCCCGTCCGCACTTTATTCTGTTGCCTAACTGGCGGCAGAGATCGCCTCACGGGGGACCAGCCACGTACTGTTTGAAACAAGAACTAGGATTGTACGAGGTAGTTCGCAAAAGGCGGCACTCTGCGCCAGACTGCCACACTCCCATGAAGTCGGGCGAGAAAAGAAAAAAACGTCCAAGCCTCTACTCATTTGTGAGCCTTGGAGGCCCAGTCTCTGAAGTTTCTACATTCGTCTTCGTGTTAAAAAAGACAGAATTTTGCAGTATAAGGTTGAGCAACGCCTGCCTCATTTTCCAAAACTTCTGCAACACATCGCCAGCTTCATATGCCCATGCTTCAAGCCTGCGACCACTTGTCCCGCGTTAATCCCCGTGCGGATTACAAAAGCAACTGCATCAATCCTTGTCACAAGCCGCATCACGTCAAGCCCAGCCCCTTTAAGCCGAGTGGCCATCAAGCACCATGCCCCAGCCGTCGACAATTTCGGTAGTCATCTGCCCGAATTGGCAGCTGCAGGTAAAAGTTGCCTGGATATGTATTCACGAAAAGGAATACGTCGCGGCAAAGAGCATCATGGACCACAGATATAGCCCGAACGATGTCAGGATCCTCCAGGCCGAGGGTGATGATAATCTATACTGCGTGGGCCGCATCGGCGTCCATGATGTGGTTCTCAACTGCCCAACGGGGAGCGTCGGTCATTTTCGAGCACAAACCATTGCCAAAAACATCAAGAGCACATTCCCGTCCATCCGACTCGCGTTACTCGTCGGTATCGGCGGCGGCGCCCCTAATCTTGCCATGGGGCACGACATCCGACTCGGCGACGTGGTCGTCAGCAACCTCATCATTCCTTACAAGACGGGGAAAATGACGGACTTGGGCTTCGAAACCACGGCGACGTCTATCGAACCGGCACCGCAGCTTCTAGCAGCAGCCACCGATCTCAAATCCGAGCTCATGATGGAACAAGAGCCGCTAGAGGACCTGGTGGACAACGTCATTTCCCAGAGACTCAAGGGTTCAAGCAACTTTGCCCGCCCAAACATTGATCGTCTGTTCAGAAGCGATTTTACACATGAGGCTCAGCAGTGCGAGTGCCTTGATCCGGAAACTGCACCTGTTTCCAGCTTGGTTCCGCGCCCGCCTCGTCACGAGAAATGTCTTGTGCAGTTGCACAGGCGCGCCGTTGGGTCTGCCGACCAGGCTCTGAAGAACGCCGCGGAGCGTGACCATTTCTCCGAGACGGAGAAGATTATTTGCTTCGAGGCGGAGGCGGCTGCTGTGATGCCAACGGCGAGCATTACCATCCGTGGCATCTCAGACTACTGCGACGGACATGAGAATCATGTCTGGCACAACTACGCCTCGCTTGCTGCAGCAGTGTGTGCGAAGCAGCTCCTGAGCCGCATCCAACCTTGGTCTCTTGCAAAGGGAAAACCAGACGTCACGGCAGAGGAACTGGAGCGGCTCGTGCGAGGCACCATGGACCAAATGCAGAAATATCTTCAGGGTGCATCTGATGACGAGGCGATTGAGACGATGCAGTGGGCCTTGGAGACAGCCAAGGCCCAATACAATTTCGTCAGCAAGCTTGCCTTTTTAGAGCATGATGAGCTCAAGGCGGCCTCTTTCTTGTCGAGTCGCAACGTTCAAGAGCGAGAGGGACAGGTGAAACAGAAGATACTCGGCCTCGAAAAAACGCTAAGAGAGCTGGAAGACTACATGAACCACCTTGGCAACCACGTCGGCCAGAAAGCCGAGGTGGCCTCGTCTGCGACCAGACAGGAGTGGGAAGCACTCAAGGCAAAGGTTGGCGATGCTGCCAGAGAAGTGCATGAGCTGAAGCGCAAAAGGGCACTTTTCCCCAATGCGGCTGATGTCGCAGGTGACCCGGCAGCCACCACCAAGAACAAACACATGCAAGAGACGGGCAACATGCTACGATTTTTCAACAGAGTCCTACAAATTGTCCCGGGACTTGGTGGCCTCGGCAAGAAACCCAAGGACACGGCACCACCCAACGGAAAGACAAGCCGCAATGAGAACGAGCGCGACCCTGGCAGTTCACCCAAATACACTGACCAACCAGTCACCTCAAAGGGTCCTGGTGCTCCGATTTTCACGCAACCACCTCGCACTGTTGTCGGATGGCCTCATCCTCGGCCAGGCGAGGGGGGATACACCTTGGAGCAAGGAGGCTCGTCTGAAGAACGCCGTCCACTTGCACCACCTCCTCTTCCACAGAGACCCGCTCCTCTTCCACTTGCACCCCCTCTCCTTCCCCTTACACCCCCTCTCCTCCCACTTACACCACCTCTTCTTCCACTTGCACCCCCTCCTCTTCCACAGAGACCTCCTCATCCACTGACACCCCCTCTTCTACTTGCACCTCCTCTTCCACAGAGATGTCCTCCCTCACCACCCTCCCAATCCAACCCCAAGCCCAAGCCAGCTCCTCCCCGTCCAGAGAAACCAGCTCACCTTTCGGACAGACTGCACACCAACTCTACTCTACCCGAAGGACGCAACTATCCCCAAATTTCTGGCCACTGGAATATTACAGTGGGAAAGCGCTTGGTTGTTGCTGAAATGGCTGAAAGGATGGCAAAACAGAGGCTTCAAGTCAAAGACTAGGCCCAAAGCTGGGCTGCTGGTTTCTGCGTGAGCAGATGTTGTATTTTTATTAAGAGAGAGGATATCCTTGGGTTAAACATAGATACACTCCATTCCCTACCAAGTCGCCTAGCAGGCGCACCTTTGTCACATTATGAGATACGTTGACTAGTTTCCGAGTATTGTTAATTATTATTTTACCAGTATTCCTCATTCTTTTCGTCTCAAGTTTACAAGACCTCCTGGACAGTGACTCGTACAAAGTAGAGTTTTATGACCTGGGGTGGAGGGTTCCTGCGTAGACTATGAGGAAGGGGGCTGGGCTTTTAATTTTGCTGGACGGACAGGCTGCTTCCCATTGAGTGTAGTGCATCAAATGCCATTGCGTAGCGCGTTGATGGTCATTCAATTAAAAATAGTGATATTACTGTTTGGCAGGTGCATGAAACGGAAGACGACTGCCAACTATTAATTCGCACGACCAATTGGCTAGTCTTTTATTGCCAAATTCTCCCTTCCAGCTTCCGCCATTCCCTCAGGTTACAGAACAGTACGCTGAATGCCTGGGGTCCGGAGAAGAAGAAATTGAAGTTTTCCACCCAGAAGACGCATGTGATTGGTTTTTCAAGGCGTTTGCCTCTGATTGACCTTACTTTATTTGTGGTCTAGCCGCTACAAATAAGAAGCTACAACCATACATTCAGATACGAACAATCATGGCTAGCCAAATCCTAATCAGGCAAAGCGGAACTTTGTCTGCGATTTGCGAGAATCAGCAGGCAAGCATATAATAATACGCTGCTCGCAGATAAAGCTTTATTTTGCTTCTATATTTTAGTCTAGTAAGGGTAGGTAGCTTTATACTAATTAGTTAGTTTCTAAATTCTTATTAGTAATTAGTAGAGAATTAATATTCATCTAATACTTTTCTATAGAGACAGATATACTAAATAGAATAAGATACCTCCTATTATAGTATTAACTATAATATATAGAGGAGTTTCCGTTTATATAAGCCATTATAGGGATAAGGAAATTACTTATATAATATTATAATCTTAGTAATAGTAGTACACGGTTAGAGACGGGTTAATATTGTTACAAGGTCCGGGTAAGCCAGCCCTTTAATTCAAGCCTGCCGCTCGATTCGATTTGAGCCGGCCCTTTAATTATAGGAGCCCGCTGCAAGCAGCCCCCGGCAGTGCTCCCACAGGGCCCCGAGAGGGAAAAAACACATACTACTTTACAATTAATAAAACTTTAAACTAGCCTGGCTATCGCAGCTTTGCCTGCGCCTAGGATGCTAACCAAGTCAGCAGCACCCCGGTACTTGTATTCCCGTGGATAAGAATACGTAGAGTAACTAGAGCGTTGGACGCGTTATATCATCATCGGATGTCGAGATTTGTTACGACAGGCCGAGGGGGCTTTTATCATTTATTGTGTGACGACCGCGAACACTGGGGAAGGATGGTCAGGGGGAATTAGCTCTGCCGTCGTCATACTAGCTTCGGTATAAAAGGCAGCAGGTCCGCTATCTTCTTAGTTAATAACACAAAGCTTTGCCAGAAGATTTACAATACCTTTGTTACGTGCCGGAATGCCTATAACTAGGTTTGTAGGGATTAACGTACTTGAGGTTAAATTAGGTATAATAGAGGTCAAGTTTATTAAATGCGTAATAAAAGACAATTTATAGGTATAGTTTAGTTATATGTAAGATTCTTGTTGATTCCATCTATCTAGAGGTCGGTCTTGACCATTTATACGCTGTACTGGTCACGTGGCCATCTCCAGTGTACTTGTCACGGTTTGTATCGTAACACAGGCCGTAGACGGACCGGGATTAAGGCAGGTAACATTTATTCCCTAGAGGGTTTCCTTGCCTACTAGAAGAGAGGTGTACTAGCAAAATAGCTTAGCCATAGCCTAGCTATCTAGTTTATGTGAATAATAATAATAATATATATTAACTATGCGGATAAGGGTTAGGGTTTAACAAGAACCGCTATGATTCCGAAGCGCTCCCTTTTATATGCGACCTCTTACGTAATTAAGGCGATAATCCTTATCAGACTGCTCCAACTACTAATTAATAGAGACTAAATAAGATGTATTTATTTCTATTAAAAGAGACTATGAAACCGCAGATCCTGACTTTTGGGGGCACATAGTTGGTTCGTGTGTGTGTTTGGGCCTAACAAATTATCAAGCCTCCTACAAGAGCCAGAGTCATAGTGGATGGAAAAGACAGCCGGGTCATCTGTTTCTTTAAGCGATTCAACACCTCATTTGGAAACACCGCGCCAAAGCATAGCTTAGGAAACAATGGGCGGACCAAGTTATTCGAACTCTGCACTGCACCAGCAAGGCATATTTGGGGCGATGCAAAGGCTGAGAATGCTCCTTGTGGTCCTTTTGTTTATCAGGGTACTTATATTTTGATCGGCATGCATGACAGTGTCTGCATTATTGACTTTGGGGCAAGTTGTACACTCGGGTGGGTTGATGAGGATAGCCGGCACTGTGGAGGGCGACTTTCAGGTTTATCCAAGATTCTGGCTATGCTGGATTGAATATACACGGGTTCAAGTTGTTCATCTTGGCTCAAGATTGCAGCTGATTGTTGTTTTTCTTGACTGCTCTGACGGCCACAATAAGTGAGATTTACGCTCCCCTTGCTCAGTATTCTGATGTTTGACACGGCCGAGAGGCTTACGGGTCAGGTAGCAAGGTTGGATAGAGGAAGCAAGCCCAGACGATTGTACGGAGTCATGGTTGACGTGGCGGCATCAATGTATTGAATCTACTCTCCCACTCCCGAATTGAGTGTCGGGTTTGCTACCCAGCTTTGCTGCACCAAGGCACGACGGTGTGAGTCAACATAACGAAACGGGAGCTGGGGCTCGATTAGGCAACGACCGACGGCTGCACGACCAAGTCCAACCGCCCCACCAGAAGGGAAAAGATGGCGTTTGCTCCAACGTTCGACATTGCTCTCCTTTTCTGTTACGCGGGCAATGGCTACCATGGCTGGCGTTGATTCTGACCCGAACCAGGGCTTTGAAATTGTAGAGCGGGATACGGTACCGGCGCCTGGTCCACAGCCAAATGACTCTCATGAGCAACGAATCGATGGCCTGCTGAAATGGCTCCAACCAACCGACTTTCTCTCGCCAGGCAACGAGTTTATGAAACACTTGCACTCGCATGTGCCTGGAACAGGCGAATGGATTCACAAATCTCCCGTCTTCCGCACTTGGGCGGATGCCGAGTCCAACTCGGGCCGCGATGCCTCGAGTCTCCACGTCCGGGGGGTTGCAGGCAGCGGAAAGTCTGTCTTTGCAGCCAGCACGGTGCGCCAGTTGCAGGAGTCGGGCAGGATTGTCCTGTTCTTCTTCTTTCGCCAAATCGTCGACAAGAACCACGGCGCCAAATACCTCGTGCGAGACTTTACCGCGCAGCTACTTCCTCATTGCCCTGCCTTGGTGACCGCCCTGACGACCACGTCGCAGCAACTTGCCGTCGGCGGCAACGAGCTCAGTCAAGTGTGGCCCTGCCTCGTCAAGGCCCTTGCCGAGAATGTCAAGGAGAAGGTGTACTGCGTGGTAGACGCCCTGGACGAGATGGACGATGCCGACTTTGAGGGCATGGCGAATCGTCTCGTTGACCTGAGCGCCGCCAAGCCAGGCACAATCAGGCTCATGATGACGAGCAGACCACTGCCCAAGATTGAGCAGGCGTTGAGCAGCCCGGCAATAGTGAAGCTGAAGCTCGACCCTGCCCTGCTATCCCCCGACGTGGCGCGTTACGTCGACGCCAGGATGGCCACACTGGACCCCCCGTTGAGCGACGACAAGAACGAGCTGGTGAAGCAGACAATCTGCCAGCGTGCCAACGGGCTCTTTCTCCACGCCAGACTTGTGGCAGACAGCCTGGCCGAGGGCTTGCGGGACGGGCACGTCACCCAAGAGACCCTGCCCGACAGCCTGGACCGGCTTCCAAGGACCCTGCAGGATGTGTACGAAGACATGCTTAAGGAGCACGCCCGCCGGAGCGGAGTCACGACGGAGCAGCAGGCCAAGGTGCTCATGTGTGTGACGCATGCAAGCCGACCCTTGCGACTCATTGAGCTCGGATCGCTCCTCTCTAACATGCTGCGCTTGGATCTCCGACGGGGAAAGGATTTAGTGAGGCAGAGCTGCGGTAGTTTGCTAGAACTATTAGAGGACGAGAGCGTTGGCGTCATCCACCATTCCTTTACCGAGTTTCTGCACGACGCAGCCAGAGCGGGAAACGCCGGTGCCTTCCCCGTTCTCCACGACGCGGCTGCGCATGAGATGCTGGCGGTGCTATTGTTGGACTATCTCGATGGCTGTCCGCGCTTCGACGCCGCCATTGACGACGGTAGAGAGGCAAACTACGACGATTACCGTTGGAGATGTGAGGAGAGAACGAGGAGGAGAAACCTGGTCACGGAGCTGCGAGGCACACATCCGCTTGTCTCGTACAGTACTGGAAACGTCGCGTTTCATCTCTCCAAGGCGTCAGCGCGGCCGCTCACCGTTGCGCGAGAAGCCCTCGCACGCCATTTACGCCCCGGACGGCCGGCGTTTGAGACGTGGATGCTGGCGAATTGGAGGGGCCGACTGTCTGCCTCGGTCACCGTCTTCCATCTTGCCACCGCCGTGGAAAACACCCTCGTCATGCCGCTCGCCGTGTTGGAGCACTTTGAGGAGCAGGAGCCAGCGCTCATTGACGCTCGTGATTCCGACGGCCGCACTCCATTGTCCTACGCTGCCGAGAATGGTCACGACGACATTGCCGGCTTTCTGCTTGCCAAGGGCGCAGACGCAGAGTCGGGCGGCGTCGACGGCCGAACGCCTCTGCACTGGGCAGCACTGGAAGGGCATTCGGGAGTGGTGCGGCATTTGTTGAACGCCGGCGTCGACCCTCTGATCAAAACAGTCCCGGTTCTAAGCGAATACGACAGCTGCGAGGGGTACGTGATAGAATATTCGCAAGAGCAGGCCGAGAGGCAGAGGAAGACCGCCCTGTCCCTTGCGTTCCAGGGCGACGACAGGCAGGTTGTCCAGGCCTTTATGCCCTTTGTTCCGCCGGCCCACGTAAACGAATGCTTCCACCAGGCCAGCGACCTGAGCAACGTAAAGGCCCTTGTGCAAACGGGCAGGGTGGACATTGACTGCTTCCGGGATGGGCAGACAAAACTATTCAGGGCAGCCGAGTCGCGGGACCTGAAGCTCATCAAATTCCTCCTCAAGCACGGCGCGGACCCCAACCTGAGATGCGGCACAGTGCCGCTTTGGAAGCGTAACGGCAACATTACAATGCAGGCCGACAACGAGCGAGGGCCAACGCCTCTCCATGCCTTTTCCACCCCCGAGAACAGGTACGTCTTGATGGACGGTGACGCGAAAATGGCGCAAGAATGCGTGCGAGCGCTGGTAGAGGCTGGCGCACACGTCAACGCCGCCATGGAATCCAATCGCTGCCCCCATGGCCAGAACCTGAGGCCTCTCCATCTCGCCGTGCAGAGGACCGATTCAACCATGGGACACTGGGGTGCAATGGACGAGTCGGAGGAGATTCTCACCGAGGTGCTCCTCGCAGCAGGGGCAGACCCCAACGTCGAGACGGATCAAGGAAACACGCCTCTGCATCTCGCCAACTCGGAGAAGCCCCAGCTTCTTGAGCTGCTTGTCGAGAACGGGGCCGACATCAACGCCAAGAACAAGAAGGGAAGAACGCCTTTGCTCGAGATGATGGCCGCAATGGGCCACAGGTCGGGTCTCGAAAGGCTGGAACCAGACGTCCACATGTTCACCAAGCTCATTGATCTCGGCGCCAATGTACACGCCGCAGACGAGGACGGGAACAACCTGTTTCATCATATCTTGTACAGCCTCAGATTCCTCTCTGGTGCCAAGTTTTCGCCCCTTATTCGGCGACTGCTGGACGCCGGCGTGGACCTGAATCTGCGAAACCGGCAAGGTCACCCGCCCCTGTGGAAATATAACCGATGCGATTTCCTCCACGACGGAGACGAGGAGGTGCTCCGCATGCTTGTTGAAGCCGGCATGGACGTGAATGCGCGCGATGCTCAAGGCCAGACGTTTCTGTGGCTTGTGAGCAAGACACTGCGAAACAAGCTCGACGTGATGCAAATGTTTGTCCGCCTAGGCGCTGATCCCAGAATACTCGCCAAAGATGGCGGAACGCTGCTGCACGCCGCAGCAAAGGATAAAAAGGGGGTGGATTGGTTTCGCTATCTGATTTCAGTAGGCGTAAGGCCCGAGGTTCTCGACGCCGGGGGAGACACGCTCATTCACTCGGTGATTCGCTTGGCCGAAGACGACAAAACCCTCCCTCGAGTGCTCCAACTTTTGGTCGATGCTGGCATCGAGCCGCTTGCCAAGAATGCCAAAGGCCAGACTGCTCTCCACGTGGCCAAGAGGACAAGTGTTCTCGGCTTTGTGCTCAACAGTCCTCTGTTCAGGGGGCTGAATCTCAACGAGCAGGATCTCGACGGCTTTTCCCCCGTGCACGAAGCCGTGGCTCTTGGAGAAGCAGCAGTTGGGCGTCTTGTTCGGGCTGGGGCCGATCCAACTCTCCTGGCCGCGGGTCATCTCTCCCCGCTGCACATGGCCTCCCGCACGGGGGCTGCTTCCGTTGTCAACCTGCTCCTGTCAGAGTACCGAGATCGAGGTGTGCTTGGCAAGCATGTGAATCTGCTGGGCGAGGGCAGGGCGCCGCTGCACTACGCCTGTCGCTTTGGACGGCCAGAGAGTGTCTGGGACCTGCTGCGCAATGGAGCAGACCCCTTGCTGTTGGATGACAAGGGTCTCACGCCTCTCCATGCGCTGGCCGAATTCAAACCTTTGCAAGACTTGTGGTCTTGGCATCGAACCCATACGGCAGACATTGTCTCCATGCTGCACCAGGCCGGGGTTGATTTAACCATCGAGACAGTCATTGGCGAAGACGGCGAAAGGACCAGAACAGTCACCCCTCTGGACATGGCGGTAGAGAACAAGTGCTGGGATCTGGCACGCGCGCTTCTTACACGCGGCGTCAAAGCCCGGGATGAGTTCCTACAGTCCCCCGAGTTTGTCCTGGCTACTGATAAATGCAAGGCAGCCCAGGAAGCACGTGTTGTCTCTGCTACTATACAGCAAGAGAAAGAGACCCCTGGCCAGCAGAAGAGATTTTCGTGGCGGGGGCGTTGGGCGGTTTCTCTCGGGACTAGTCCTCCTGAGAAGAATCCTCCCTGTGAGGAGAAGGAAGTGTACATTGCTGACGGACAGACTCTATTGGATATGCAGGCTAGTGGTGGTGATAATCCTGACACACCACACGTCCTGACGCGTGCTCTACATGACGGGGATTACGACAGCATCAAAGAGTACGCATCGTTGGGTGGTGACGTGCTTGCACTGGACAAGAATAACGATTACAATCTCCTCCATTTCCTCGTTGAGGGAGGATATGCGGACCTCCTTGAGTACTTTGCCGACAAAGTGTCCATGTTTGAAGCCCAGGACTGGGTTCAGACAGACGAGGAGAGCGGCGGCACACTTCTTGGCACAGCCTGCGAGCGTGACCTCCCATCCTTGAATATCATACAGGTGCTCGTGGACAAGATTGGTGTCGATGTCAACGCCGTCTATAACCGACGAGGATACTGCTGCAAATTGCGAGGAGCCACTGCCTTGCACGTTCTCGCGTGTGGTGAAAGCTTCTGGCAGATTGAGGCGCTCGAATACCTCGTCTCGAAAGGAGCGAATATCGAGGCACGGAATAAAGACGGCATGACACCGTTGCTGGCTGCTCTGGACCACGGTCGCCCAGACGGTTACTGGCGAGAAGAGACGGTGCGCATGCTGGTGAAGCATGGGGCCAATGTCAATGCGACGATTTGCAAGACGGAGGACACGCCGGAGTCACACCAGCTCAAAAATGGCGTCTCGGCTTTGGAGATGTCGGATCGGGCGGATATTACCAGACTCTTGCTCGACAACGGAGCGGATCCCAAGAGTGTGCCGGGATTTATAGCCCGTGTGGTGGGGAGATGGATGGATCCAGAGATTGTCAAGCTGATGCTGGAAGCCGGATTGGATCCGAACGAGCTGCCGGCGCTTGAAGCAGAGGGAAACAACAACAAACAAGCGGTGGAAAACGTACGCTATGCGCTCCACGAGGCCTCCCGACCGCCAACTTGCGACGACCGTCCACCGGCAGACCTCCTTGTACGAAAGAGGGCCATGATGGAGCTGCTGCTCTTGAACGGCGCCGATCCATTCGCAATGTACCCGGACGGAAGATTGGCACTCCACAGCATTGTAGAGGACCATGGTCAGCTCGACGTCTTCCTCCCTCGACTCTCACAGGCGGACATCAACCGCAAGGGCCAGCATGGACGCACCCTTTTAACTTCAGCCTGCGTCCCGACTGCCCCGGTGGAAAACCCACCATACAACAGAAGGAGACCACCGGCCCCGAGCATCGTGCCGGCTTCTGTCCTTGCTTTGCTGGAGCACGGGGCTGATGTCGTTGCCGTCGACGACAGAGGACGTACCCCGTTGCATTGGCTCTGCACGCTCCCTGGGAAATACGACGAGATGCAGCAACAAGCCCTAATCACGCTTGTCGAGCGTGGCCCAGCCGCCATGGACATGGTGGACAAGCAAGGCCGCAAACCATTCCACCTGGCACTGATGGCATATGGGGGCCGGTTCCAGGAATCCCTCTTTGCAATCCAGCACCTCATATCCGCAGGCTCAGATGTACGCGAGCCGGACCCGGCAACGGGCAACTCGACGCTGCACCAGCTCGCGCCGCGTCTAGTAGGCCATGCCGGAGCGGCCGCCGAGGCCACCGCACTCTTCCGCCAGCTTTCGGCCAGCCTCGACATCAACGGCCGGAACGCGGCGGGCGAGACGCCAGCCATGGCCTTTGCAGGTGCCGGGTGGCAAGGCACGCGCGACCCGACGGGAAAAGTCTCGCACCCAACGTACGCCATGGCTCACGACGTGACGCACGCGGCGGCCCTGGGCGTCCTTGTCGACCTGGGTGCCGACTTGACGGCCGTGGACGCGCGGGGACAGACGCTGCTACACGTCACGGCAAGGCGCGAGCTGCCGAATTGCATCTCAAGCCGGGACCAGAGCGAAGACGTCGAGGGCGCGTTTAAGAAGCTGATGGAACTCGGCGTCGATGCGCGCAGAGAAGACGTCGATGTGCGGACAGCCATTGACGTTGCGGTTGCGAGGAACTTGCGTGGGATTGTGCAGTTGTTTAGCGAGAAGAAGAAATCGAACGAGGACGTGGAGGAAAGCGACAGCGGAGAAGGTGGTGGTGACGATTGATGCGCTTTATGTGGCAGCCGTCTAACCAGTATCACCAATCGCATAGACGCAGGCACGCACCGAACAAGCTTATGAGAATGAGCAGGGCGCTTGTCTCACCCTATTTACTGATTAAATGTGAAACATTGCCATGGTAAACACTATGCGAAAAGACGCACACACGAATGGCAAAATCAAGTGTGCTCCTCATGTTGGCCCAAGAGAAGCAGTGCTCGCGTGTATTAAGAGAACCGTGTATTAAATAAAGCAACGAGCTGATATTATCAGACTATGTAAAGAAGCAGTCAACTCTCAAGTGCCAAGTGCCAAGTGCCAAGTTCCAATCCCCAATCGTCAAGACAGGACTTCATGGTTAAGCGCCGCCACGAGCCCACAACATTGGGTAGCCAGAGTCGAGTCTGTGATTTAATTCTACAAGGAGTCGTTCCCAATATATATCTCCGTCGCTTTCGAATGGCACAAAGAGTGAAAAGACTAAATTAGCCAATGCCTTGTGCGTCTCCCTCTCCATGGCCGATACTCTTTGTTTAGCTTGCTTAGTCGCATTGTCATACAACACGGACAGTGGATGAACAACGTTGTGAAAAAGAGCATTGGGCGTTTGCGATTCCGTATGCCCTCGAAGAAGGGTGGAAACCCATAACCGTCGCTCGTTCTCCGGCCACGCCGCAAACAAGCTGTTCAATCTTTGTTCAACCACTGCCTTGCCGGCCAGTCTCACTAGAGTGTAGATATTAGCCCTGGTCTTGCAATGGGACGATGGGTGAGGAAGGCCTTACTGGGTCCGCCCTCTGGGTCCATTTTGTCAATGGAAATAAGACGACAAGCCGAGGTGCAAGTTGGTGAGACGAGGGTGGTATTCGGTTGCTTTGCACTATTTCCGAGGTCCGCAGACGGTGGCAAGATTGATCCTGACGAGATGCGTAGACGTCTTTAATGGAGGGCACTTGGGAGGAATCTACTCCAGGAGTGCAGGAGATCAGGAGATTTATATAGGTGCAGCCGTTGCCATCACAAACTCGGTTCAATGCATGATCAACCAGACCTCCCATAGTTGATCACTTGAGCACACCGCGTCCTTTATAGGTACAAGAGGGATACAGGGTTAGAAGCTGCGCTGAAAGATTGTGGAATTTACCACAATGTCCCGTCAATGACAAGGACTAACCACATGCTGCGGCAGGATATCGTGTCTTTTGCGCGGCTGGTAGTTGCGACTTGCGCACCTGTTTCCTTACAAGGCATGCCTAGCTACAGGTCTTGATGTCGGCTCATTCATCATTAGATTTACCTTTGTCACAGTTTACTACAAGAAACAAGAGGCTGGTTGCGCGTTTGTGAGGCGGTCGCGGAAGGAGGGTGATGAGCTGGAGAGTCGACAGACTGGGGTGATTAACTGTTCTACTCGGCCATGTCAAACATTCCGCGCAACCTTGTTCTTATTCATTTATATGTAGTTTCTCGTGGGAACATGTGAACAGCTGTTCCTTTTGCGTCCCGGGATCACGCGCATAGAATGACATGATGAACACCATGATGCGACTTGTGCAACAAGGGCAGCCAATGGCGCCGGCAGGTCGAGAGTGTGCATAGAACATGGAAGTGCAGATGCTGTGCGCTGTGCACGGCATAATGCATGAACTACCAAAAGTGGAGACGGCTCTGGTATGCTGTTCTCCTTCTTTGGGCTTAGTCGCGCTCCACCACTGGGGATACGCACTTGTGGGGACTTTTGTGAATACGCTTTAAAAGGTGGGGCCTGATGCGATGCAACGATCCGAGTGAGTATTTGTCGCGACAATCACTGGGCTGTGCTCGGATAATTGAAACGGCGCGCCCGATGCGCAGGGCCTTGCGCAGTCTATAAATCGAGGGCCACACAATCAATTTCACATGTACAAAGTCAAGACTTTTATAGCATCATCTGCACCCATCGTCGTGTACATTGTGTGTGCGCTGCGTGCGACAGTCTGCTGTGATAACTGGCTGGATATCCATCAGACCTCCACTGCGGGGTTCTCCAGGCCCAGGCGTGAAACTTGCGGCTGGGGTTGCTCCCGAAATTAGGAACTTGACGCAACCATGGCACAAGGTGATTGGAAACTAATATCAAAACAAGATCCGCCCAGATGGGCATCGTTATTATAAATCACACCCTGA
This sequence comes from Keithomyces neogunnii, assembly GCA_020975405.1. Taxonomy (NCBI): domain Eukaryota; kingdom Fungi; phylum Ascomycota; class Sordariomycetes; order Hypocreales; family Clavicipitaceae; genus Keithomyces; species Keithomyces neogunnii. Next base: position 2,892,612 of record JAIOWQ010000002.1, on the reverse strand, counting down.
TTTCAAAGCATCAATTTCTCAAAAGGCAGGCCGGCCGTATATATGTTCCGGGGCACCTCCGCCACCGCCAACATGGACAATCACCAGACACTAAACAGAAGCTCTCTTCCAAGCCGCAAGAGTCAGCGTTGAAGCAAGAATGCCTGCCGAAAAAGCCCCCAAGTTCGTCCTCGGGACTCACCTGGTATGTTTGCCGACTCGGTGCAGAGCACATCTAACCAGGTAATGTCCAGATTGGCGACAGCACCACCGACCCAATCGTGGGCTTTGACGATGTAAAAGACGTCCGAGGGCTCCTGGAAACATTCCGCAGCCGCGGATACAATGACGTCGACACGGCGCGCGACTATTCCCCCCAGGCGCAGGGCACCACGGAGCCGCGTCTCGGCCAAGCTGGCATCGGGTCCTTCATCGTCCACACAAAGGTCCACAGCGGCCATCCCGGCGACCACTCGCCCGAGAACCTCGCCCTCAGCATCCAGCAGTCGTTGGACGCTCTGCAGACGTCGTCGGTGGAGACCATGTACCTGCACGTTCCCGATCGCCACACGCCCTTTGAGGACACGCTCGGGGCCATGAACGACGCCTACAAGCAGGGAAAGTTTAGAAAGTTCGGCCTCTCCAACTACCCCGCCTCGGAGGTGAAGCAGATTATCGACATTTGCGAAAAGAACGGCTACGTCAAGCCCTCCATCTACCAGGGACACTACAACGCCATTGTCAGAGGCGGCGAGGAGGAGCTGTTTCCCCTGCTGCGCGAGCACAACATTGCCTTCTGGGCCTTTAGGTACGTCGGTTGCCGTCGTGGAGCAGTCGTGACGAGAGAAATCTAACCCCGACGGAATAGTCCTGCCGCCGGAGGCTTCTTTTCCGGCCGCGTTGATACCTCTACGCGGTGGAGTGAAAATGTAAGGAGTACCCAAGCCATGGCCATGCGGATGTGCGTGTAAACTAACTGGTTGCAGAACCATGGAAAAGTTTACCTGTCCCTGTACGGTGGCGAGGGCGTCCGTGACTCGATTGCGTTGGTTCAGGCTGCCGCGTCCAAGCACGGCATCGCGGCTCACGACGCATCGCTGCGGTGGGTGGCATACCACAGCAAGTTGGACGGAAAGTACGGCGACGGAGTTGTTTTCGGGGCCAGGACTTTGGAGCAGCTCCATGGCACGCTTGATGCGCTTGAGGCTGGGCCGTTGCCCGACGAGGTTGCCGATGGCATCACGGCTGTCTATGCCACGTTTAAAGGCAACGAGTGTGCCTATCACCTGTAGGGGCAGGCGTAGCAAGAAATGCATTTGATCCATCAGCCTCGCTTGTGTTTGACTCAACTGGTCGTGTGCGCGGTGAATTTTCATCCTTGATCCTGCGCTTTGTGCAGACGTAAAACGGCGGCAACTGCGGCTCCGAGCCCGAATAGCTCCGCGCGTGTTTGACCTCGGGAGCAAACCCACTCCTTTCTTGGACTCTCGACAGCTACACTATCCGGACCCACGGCCGGCCGTCGGTATTGACCTCGGCCACGTCCCGCAAGCATCCCGGACCAAGACCCACTGACATGGCCACCGCACCTAATCAGCCAACGAAGTCTAAATTGAGGACGCAACAAAGGCCGAAGCCAGCCAGAAGTGGTATCATACATGGTTGATAACTGCCCCCGGCAGCTCCTTGACTTGCAAGGACAGCCCGTTCAAGACGCTGCTACGCTAGGTGAAATAGCATCCAAACCGGTTAGCAACCGAGAGGTTAGACATGACAACAACCTTGTTCCCACCAAGACACTCGTCATCTCCCTTCTTGAGCCTGCCCTTGTGCTATGGCGCTTATTCGGAAGCAGCAGGAGGCGAGACTATGAAAATTGCTGGGACCATCACTCCAAGGACGGCTGCAAACGCTGCGGCAGGACCGGCCACAGTCACGAATCCTGCTCTGCGCTAAAACAATGCGCCCACTGCCAACTGCGTGCCGCTGACTTGCGTGTCTGTCCAGCACGACCCAAGAGGAATCGTGCGCTTTCCGCTAAACGTGGGGTTTGGTTCGCTGGAAGAGACGACATCCCGTCTAATCTCCTACGGCAACCTAACGAGCGCCGGGTTAGCAGTTGGGTCGCGAATACCTGGTGCTATGCCTCTCTTTACATGTTTCCCCATCTTTATGCTGGGACCATCTTAATGACGAATAGAACAACCGACTAGCACATACGACCACAGCCGCTAGATAACTCAGGATCCCGTCCGATCTCCCACGATAAGCTAGCGAGCGCCGGATTAGTAGTTGGGTCGGTGACGACCAGCGAATACCTGGTGTTGTATGTTTTTTTTGCCGTCTTTTTATCAGTGTAGGATTGGTTTGCCTTTGTATTGCACCTGGAAACTGCCTGTGACTTCTCCGTACTATACAGGCACTCCCCACCATTCCGAGACCCCTGATGATTTGCAGGTTGGCGCTGTTTTTTTGGCCAATCGCCAGCATAATTAAACTCTAGCGGGCCGCGAAACATGCAACCGCGGTGGCTATTCTGCTGAGGCATTCCCCTCGTTAATGAGGCCTGAGCCTCTTGGTGGTGCAAAAAGACGCTCAGCAGTTGAGCCACCATGGCGTCTGCTACGCAACTTTCATAGCTATTAAGCTAAGTCGCAGGATTCATATTATAATTCGGGCGCTAGAGGTAGAGGCAAATAGTAATAACACGCTAGATGTAGACCTTCTCTTAGGCGAGATATATCAAGGGAGAAGGATAGAAAATATCTAGGACTTGTAGTTAATATATAGTAGTATTATAGCGCGATAACACTACGCTCTTAACATCCGGTTCCCGTATTAGCTCTAGCTATAGATGGCCGCAAACTTCTAGGAGATTGGCTGGCTATAGCATGCATTTCTCAGATGGGATAGCGATAAGAAGAGGGGAGTGAAACGGGCTGCTGACGAGGCGTGCTTGCGCGCCATTAGACAGCCGCTTAGGGCGGGACGTATAGGAGCTGGTAACAGCAACGCCGAGACTCTTTTTGTTTCTTGTCAAGTACCTCACACCAAGGTCAGTAGCTGTGTCTGCTAATAAAATAAAGCTACAAGAAAGTCAGCAGTTTGTGCCGTCCCTCGAGGTGTAGATGAGGCGAGAAATGACCAGCTTCATCAAGTGCCAACGTGGTGAGGGATTGGTCTGCTTTTGTTCCCATGTGGAACAGAACGGAGCCGACATCCAGGAACAAGCGTGGTTGTGAAGACGAACAAAATGTTTTTGACCTAGTTCTGCTATTCCGCCACGTCTAAAAACAATCCGTTAGACCATTGATGGCGCACACGCATCGTCTGCTCGTCAGGCCAGCCCCACGAGTTGTTCCTCTATATGGTCTGCTGCGTCTCGATATATACGCATGGGTGTGGTTTGACCAATTCTATTCAGTGGTCAGAATTAAGAGCCAGCCACGGATGCTTCGTCAGTTCTCTAGCCGTCGCCCTTTCCTCGGAGAGCCAGCATATCACATGTTTTGAAAACTCAAGGAAGCGTTCTACATCCTCAGGAACAATAAGCTTGTGTATTACTTTGTTTAACGAGTCAAGCATTAAACAAGTGTTATGAAACCCTTCTCCAATGTGGTATTACAAGACTGTCTATATACCAGGCCGCGTCGCAAGAATAGGCATATACTCCCACATTATGCCTCGCTCATCTTCCGTATCTCCCTCTCCATCACCGCCCACGTCCTCCGTGGAAAGTACCCCGTTAGCCAGTAATTATTAAAATAATCCTTGCCTGTAATGCCTACAACGTTTCTCACCACGACGTCAGGTTTAGGCATATAAGACTGGTGATAGACCATGGTCCCGCGTGGGTTGCGCCTCTGTTCACCTCCCTCGCCAGTCCTAACTACAGCCGGCTCAAAGTCCACCACGTTGACAAAATCTCCCTTTGTCCAGTTTGAAACGGCTAATAGCTCTCCATTCCACACGCCTGCGATAATGTCATGACTCCTCCCCGCGTCCCAGAGCTTGCGCGTCTCACGCGTAGTCCAACGGAGCTGCGCTGTGGTGGCCTGCGTCGCGACCACGTGCCTAACTCTTGCCGCGACTAAACCAAGTGGCTGTCTCGCCTCCTCGCCCGACAGCTGAACATTTGTTCCCACGGTAGCGTTTTGTATATACACGCCTCCCGGAGTCGCTAGCTCGGGGAGCCGCGTGCGCAAGTCGACCGGGTACACGCCGTTAATGGGCCGTGGCGACGGCTGCGCCAGAGCGACCATCTGGCAGGCCCATGCCATGAGGACGTCGCCCTCCGTGACCCATGAGACGGGGTCCTTTTGGGCGCGCGCGACCTCGAGTGCCTGTCCGTGAAGCTTGGCCATGGCTGCCCTAGGGAAACAAATAGTCCTGCTCTCAATGGCTCGCTCCGTCAGGCAACCCCATAGAAGCCGCACCACAAATAAAAAGAAGCCGAATCCGGTGAGCACCGCCCCCCTCAAGACCCAATCTACTTTGGCGTCAATGTCGGGACTGGCAGCGGCATACAACACGTCGTCTCTTGTGCCAAGTAAGCGTGGGATGGCATCGTGTTTCCCGGCGAGGGATAATGACCATGACGACAGGAGGCTCTGGAGACTCATGCCGTCCATCATGGAGTGAGGAAACATGATGGAGACGAGTGTCGCGTCGCTAAAGTTCACGACGTGGAGAGACAGTTGCGGGACATCTTGGGTGGTGAGGTCCTTGAGGGTGCAGGGCGCGTTGGGACGCACACAAAGGGAGTGAAAATCTGAGGCGGGCCGATGGAGAGAAACATCCGAGGTTGCTGATGGGAGATTTTTAGCCAGAGGGTGTTGACCAATGGCAATGTTAAATGTCTCTTTGGTGTAGGCTACTGGCGGGCGATCCTTGGTAAATGTCCTGGGTACATGGACCTCGAGCTTGCCTTGCTTGTTGAACTTTAATCGCCCACCGAGCTTCTTCCAGTCGCCCGTCTCAAATAATCGCCAGAGGGCATTATTTAATTCATCACCACTAAGAACGTCGTTAAAGCGCATTGTCCAGACCAGTATGATCTTCTTAAACCCCTCCAGGTTGTCCATGAAATGGGTCGGGTAGATCTCGTCGTCTGCCATGATGGATTAATAGATTTTAGGGACACTGATACCATTAGTTTGGGACATGATTTTACAATTTGATCTGACGGCCAGACGCGTTAAATAAGTAGCCCGTACTGCGAATGCCGCTAACAATTTAACATGTCGTAAGCACAGTCAGCGCTATGCCGTTCATGGATAGCTCTCATTGTCATTTGCAGCCACCAAAGGTGGGCTCAATTGAGTCCGGCCTCCCCTCATTTCCCTGCTTACATGAGCGTTGCGTAGGGCAACTGCATGATTCTTACCTAATCACCGCGACACTCATGACGAAAGTGGTCAGCGTATTGCCAGCGCATGAAACTCTCCAAGTCTAGTTCTTTGCTCTGGTTGCAATAATAACGTGTATTCTGGGCAGTTGACTAAATATCAGGAGTCGGGCCATGTCATAAATTGGTAAAATAAATGGTTTTCTGCTATAAGCTGCATGTGATTCAATAATAATAAAATAGCCTGGGATGCTGCCGACTTCGTCGGTATCCTAGGCGCAGGCAAAGCGGCGGTAGCCAGGCTATTTTAGATTTTTTACTAAATATTAAGTAGTAAGTATTATGTGTTTTTTAAAAGGCTCGATTTAAAAGGCTGGATTTGAAGGGCTCGTTTAAAGGGCTTGATTTGAAAGGCTTGATTTAAAAGGCTCGATTTGAAGGGCTTAAATTAAAGGGCTCGATTTAAATCTCTACCTAGGCTCGATTAAAGGGCTCGATTAAAAGGCTTGATTTAAAGGGCTTAATTCGAAAGGCTCGATTTAAAAGGCTCGATTTAAAGATTTATTTTTCATAGATCATGAAGTGGCATTGTGTGTTTTTTCCCTCCGGGGGCCCTACCAGGGGCCGCTTGTAGCGGGCTCCTACCTGCGGCGCTGCCTACCTTCCGCAACACCACGCCCACCTTCCATAACATTATAACGCGCCTGCTAAAAGCATTAACACGCCTGCTAAAAGCATTAACACGCCTGCTAAAAGCATCACTAACTCGGTACATACCTTAAATTCCTTGTTATCTAATTACCGATAAGTATTCAATTTCTGACTAATTACTAATAAGTATTCTAAAGTTATTGGCCTTATTATTAGATTTATTTTAAATAGGTAAAGCAGGCAGCTGTAGCCTTTAGAACTGTATCTTCACTTGCCTTCGTTCCGCATTTCACGCAAAACTCAGGCAAAGCGGCGCTTTGCCTGATAATTATAGGAGAATCTCATTAGGCAAAGCGGTGCTTTGTCTGCGCTTTGCGCGGCATTCTATTAAAACTCATTAGGGAAACAAAGCCCAGGACGTATTATTTTGGCAATTGCGAGTCCGAAATCACTATACAGGTATCAGGCCAAAATACTCTTGACCCTTGTCAGCAATCCTTGACACCTTATTAATCGCGCTTAATCGCGCCTGTGGTAAATTTTGTCCTTGGGCCACATATCCCGTCAAAGCCAGACGATGAGCCTCGTAAGCAGTTCCATCTCAAGCAATATACCTCAGTCCCCTTCCTTAATATAGATTCTCAATTAAAAAAAAAGCCATGGCGTGCCTTAAACTCCGGTCTTCACCTCCCCACCTTCACAGGGCGGCGAAGCCCATCGACGTGTCCCTCTTCCCCAATTGCTTCACCATCTTCCCAGTCCATGTGCACAAAAAAAGAGAACAAGGTCGCGTAAGGATCTAACGCCGCGCGGAAGAGATACCGGAAATTCGTCCCCGACGTTGACAGCGTCTCGCGACCGCACTCGTACAGCCCGCATGGCAATTTCTTCGTCGTCTAACTTTAGTACTACTATATACTTATAGTCTCCAAGTATATTTATTAGTAGATAACTACTCTTAAAAATCCTAATTATTATAATATTCGCTTTATAACTATTTAGGTAGCTTATTATAGACTATGGTTATAGACATGGTTTACTGTAGTAGGGACGCCCTCTCAGAACGGCCGTAGACTCCCAATGACGTAGCCAGCCACATCGACCCGCAGCTGGACCGGGCATGGTCGGTACTGACCAACACGCTCAACACGCTCCGGCAAGACCGCCGGCTGGAAGGGTCGGACCAAGACGCCAGTCGCCCCTTGACCTAATACCCGTCAGCGACTAGGTGTTCCTAATTCCTGACCTGAGGCGCGACTTAGGTCTATAAAATGCCCGGAATTCTGCACTCCAAGTTCAATTTCTTTCCGGAGAGTAATTGACACTATTCAGTATCTAAGTTGTCACCGCGAGACTGCCGCCATGACGACCACGACGCATGTTCCACTCCTCTACAGGATCTGGTTCCTATGGATGGATCCCGTTATCTGTACTATAACAGCATACCTCTGCCTGTTCTATCGCGACTACATTTTCTCTCAGATGAACCCAAAGCTAACGCCCCGCGACCCGGCATATGACATCGAACTATGGCAGCTTGCTAGGGCGTATATTATGATCGGTATCATCTAGGGCGGGCTTTTGCGGTATAGCACTAACGTGGGTGTCTAGAAAATCGCTAATTTTGGTATTCTTATTATAGACCTTATAATTCTAGGTAGCGTTATTAAGATAAAATATAGGATAGAGAGTCTAGGAGATGAGGATTAGGTGAATATAGGACTGACCCTCTTTGTGGCTGTCCCAAGGACGGCCTTCCTTCTTGGTATCGGGCTGAAGAGTAAGGGCGCGAACGGGCAGAAGAAGAGACAATAAGGATCAGGCTAAAGGAGGAGGTCATGGCTGCTGCAAGTCACGAGCCTGTTCTGAACGGGCCTCTAAGAAATCGCTAATATGGGTGCCAAGGTCCCCGGGCACTCGGCATAATGGCCGAGATGCCATGACCATATTAAATTTTTCTGCTGGTTTGCTGGGTTGGTGCGTAATAGCAGCGCGGAGTAGCACTTTAGCGTCTGATGCTATAAAGTGCAGCCCTTTATCTTCTCAATGGTTTTTTTGCTCGCATAATTCATTAATAAGGCCAAGGTTATCGTTATCTATAACTTCTAGTTCTGTGAAGTCTTTTATTACAATCTTTAATCGCGCTGGCGACTCTAGGGCTGATAGGTGACACTTCTGCGCGTTGGCTACCATAGTAGCTAGAAGTCTAAATTAAATGTCCCTTAAATAGTACTGATTAGTTATTAGAATAAAACGAGTCTAGAGCTTAAGCATTTGAAGTTATTATCGCCAAATCTAAAGGCAAATAAAAGACAATACTTGCTCTAGACTCCTAAAATCCGCTACAGGAATTAGTATAATATCGCTAAATAGAGCAAAGACGTCGCAGTATAGTATGCCATACTAGATAGGGGATGCTCTACTAGATGGTAATAGTAGTGCCTAGGAACAGATCTAGCCAAGATCTGAGGGGCAGGGATGTCTGATTGTTAGTGTATTCTGCAAATTACTAAGATGCTTTATCCCTAACAGAGCAATCTTACCGCAGGTTGCTTAGATTATAGACTAGTCCGCCCTTATATAAGAAGGATAATTCTTGGTTACGAGCCACCTATCTGCTTAAAAACTTCGTAAGGCGCCATATTCTCTTGTAAGAAAGGTCCAGGCAGGCCAGCTACACCAGACTAAATATAAGGGAGATCTCTAGAACACATTATGATAGGCTTGCTTTGTTAAGCGGATTGTCGCCATAGAGTTGGATGGAAGCTTTAGCTACCTCGGTATTAAATTTGCGGACACTCGGACAGGTAAAGTAGAAGGCATTATTATCTTAAGCCATAACGGCGAGGTTTTTGTCAATAACTGTGTGTTAAAGGAGCGAGAAATGCATATATGGTAATAAGAGCTCTCATTAGGACACCAAGGCAGAACAAGGACACCATTTAAATGTCAGCCTATCACAGGGAAGTAGGCACACCTGCCATTTAGAGCTATTATCTAGCGTTAATAATAGCATTAAATTCATATAAGGTCTAGTGTTACGATACAAACCGTGACAAGTACACTGGAGGTGGCTCACGTGACTAACACAGCGTATAAATGGTCAAGTCCGACCTCTAGATAGATAGAATAAGACAAGAACCTTACACTATATAGAACTATACCTGCATATTGTCTTTTATTACGCATTTAATAAATCTAACCTTTACTAATCCTAATTCGACCTCAAGCACGTTAATCCCTACAAACCTAGTTGTAGGGATTCCGGCACGTAACAGGTATTTATAATTTGTACCTAGCGTATAATCTATTAGTATTAGTTTAGCAGTGGATAAATAGTAAACACAGTTAAGGACTAATATTTATAAGTAGGATTAGACTTGACCAAGAGATAGTCTAAATTGCCCACAATATACAGGGGGATAACGGGGGGGAAAGGCTACAATAACCCGCTACACTGCTTTTGACAGAGGCTGGGATTCCATGCACTGACAGCACAAAAGTTAGCCGTTGCTAATACGTTACGTCTTGTACAGTAGATTAGCCTAGTAGCTAACTTGTTATTCAACAGGGTTGCTTTCGGTCAAGATTTTGAGGTGAGAGGGCGTTTCGTTGACTTTGCCGCGCTAGGCAAATTACTAACAGCCTTATTCCGGGAACATAGCCGAATTAAAAGAAAAGAAAAGAAAGAATGGGAATCTAATTAATGGCTGTCTACAGGCATGTCTGGAACTTCGCGTGTGGATACTCCATCATGGAGCTCATGGACTACTCTTGCACGCAATTAGCCCGGACAATAATCCCATCAAATTTCATCTCCGAATTTGGACCACTTGTTTGTTATGTTTACAACAACTGCGTAGCCGGCAACCGCACGCTGCAATAACTTGTTGCGCAATTCGCTGCCTGTTTGGTTGAAGATGTAACCGGCTTTGAAGATTGGACCGAGTTGCTCACATAGGTACCGGCGTTTGCGATAGACTTGATCAGTTAGATAGGGGCGCACCTAGCTTGGAATACGTTGCCCACATTATCTTAGATACACTGCATAATAGTCTGAGTTAAAACACGCTGAATATAGCTCCCGTGTCTCTGAGCGCTTTCTGTGGTGTCTTCTATCTTTGCTAATTTTCTTACAGGAAGATAAGTCAAGATGCACACAGCTCGATGTATGACTCTTTACTATTTTCAATCGCGTGCTAAAAGATCAAATTGTTGATGCTTGAAGAGATAGATCTTCATCTATGCTGAGTGCCTTTTCCACTTGCCAAACCCAGACCGAAGATCGTGACCGGCGAATACTTTTGGGAAGGCATGAAAAATGCCGAGTCCTTCCAAATTTTGCCCAACACTACCACACCACCAGACCCTGAGTTTCGAAGATTAGAGGCTGAGTCCCGGAGAGTGAAGGGTCTTAAGTTGAACTCATTCTCTTGCGATATAATTTCCTGCATGCTATTAATATAATATACTCTCTTCGCAATTTACGTAATTGCAGGACGAGCATCACTTAAGCTGCTGTTAATATTCTTTGAAAATATAGTACATTAGAAGACCACTTTTTGGCTGTCTCGAAGTACCCGCTAGCATCTTATTCCTGTTGAAGTTGTTATTGCTGTGAATCCGTCTTAGGTGATTCTGAAAAGTTAAAAGTTCTTGAAATAAGACTTTTTTCTCCTTACACCTTAAAGCTTCAAATCTAATTGAGATTGTGCGTCGTGATAATGTGCCTAAGTCACGTACTCCACAATTTGGCGGCAGGAGAGCCTTGTGTATGACAAAGGATCTGGCTCTTGAAACTTGCCTGAAAGTCAGTTAGTGGATTACCTGGGTAATGCTCTTAGACTCAGCAATGGCTGATATTTAAGGCATAAAGTTAGCAGGTAGGTCTGTTAGTAGGGACAGATCTTGAAGTTCGAGAAATACACTTTCATTTTCCTATATTTTTGACTTTATTTACATTTCCCTAGACCCTTATATCTGTTAAAGTTAACGTAGTTATAAACTCTTGCCAAGTAAGCCTAAAAGAATTAGAGTTTATAGAACGTAGCCTTCTTGTCTTAGCATCTTAGCTCAGGGCATATTACCGCCCGCTCACTAAGTCCTTTAAGGTGTTAGGATATCAGGTGATTTCTTGCTTAATAAGGCGAGCAAAACTTATTAAGCCTCTAGCTTATAGGCACACGCTTATTCTAGAAGCAGATAAAGCATTAGTTTATATTAGAGAATTACAATAATCTTAGATTGCTATAATTTATCCTTAGGGATTATTATAATCCTTAGATTACTATAATCTATCTAGCCTAGCTATTGTTTTATACTTGCTTATAATATTATTGTATTAGTTCACGCGCTTAGCCTAACTTATAACCTTACCCAAGGTTCCGTGAACTGGGTCGCAACAAATGTATCTAGTAATCCTTATATAAAAGACAATAAGAATATTATATTATATTATAAACCACTTTATTATCGTAAGAAGATAACGGCCAATTTATTAAAGCTAGTATACGAGCTAGTAGGCACTGTTACGTGCCGGAATCCCTATAAGTATGGTTATAGGGGTTAGCGTACTTAAGGTTGAATTAGGTATAATAAAGGTTAAGTTTATTAAATATATAATAAAAGATAAAGTATAGGTACTATTCTATATATTATAAGATTCTTATTTATTCTATCTATCTAGAGGTCAGACTTGACTATTTATACGCTGAGCTAGTTACGTGAGCCACCTCCAGTGTACTTGTCACGGTTTGTATCGTAACAGGCACCTTATTAGTATTAGGCGTATTTATTCCTCATCCTCCTCCTCCTCATTAGTAATAGTTGTATTATCCGAGTTTTCTAGGCGCTATATCTTATTAGTTATTAATAAATTTATTAAAAAGTATTAGTCTTACTTGGATCTCGAGTTTAGCAGCCTAAATAAGATAAAATTATTAGTAAATTTAATGTGTAAGAAAACTAGTTACGTACAGCAATAAAATCTCTCTCAGCCTACTCATTTTAATTAGTTAAGTACTTTGCAGAAATATTTAAAAAAAAATAACTTACAGCTTCTTGTGCCTGTAAGTGCTATAATAGTATAAGATTTAGTGTATTTGTCCTAATATAAGGATGATTATTAGATGTTTTACTTACTTTACGCTTGATTGTAAGGGCCTAGTAAGAAAGTATAGTAAGTATAGAGTTATATATAAAGTTCACAATTATTACTTACTTGGACTGCATCTTCAGCTTTCTAGAGATCTTATTAGTATATATTTATTACTTGCAAAGCTCGGACTTAAGTTACCTTGACTTGCTCTCGCTTTTTCTCATAATCGCGTTAGTAAGTATGTATTTTGTTTTCTCGCAAGTGTGTGACTTGCATCGTGGCGCTTTTCTGCTTTCTAAAGAGTTGTCAGATTACTCATAAAAACCAAAGAGTATAAACTTTACTTACCTTGACCTCGCGTTTCCACCACTAAGGATAGTGCAAGTCTTAGTTAAATACATCTCATATTTGAGGTATCAGACGTGTAGGTGAATATAATACCTCGGTTGTATGGCGCTAGTAAGAAGATTAGTATGATGTAAGCTTAAATAGTTGAATATTTTACTTACCTTAACTCGGGGGCGTCCCCGAGTAGTCTCCTCCTGCCTCATAATTAATTAGCACGATGTAGGTATAAGAATCGAGATATCGGCAGATTTACGTAGGGGAGGCGGAGGCGGCGGCCGGGGAGGCTGCCCCAAAGGAGTCGGTGGGGGAGGCGGCAGCAGGCGAGGCGGCGGGGGCGGGAGCAGGGTCCTGATTTGTTCGTGGTTAGTATGATTGATCAATAAAGCAATGCTCAAGCGTTTCAAAAGACTCATGATCGCCCTGGCAGCGACATCAACGGAGCGCAGCCACGGAACACACCCGTCGTTCCGTGCGCGTAAGCAATCAGATTGAAAGGGATGCCATGGCGGGCGAACGGGAGGGCGAGAAAGCTGGTTGTAGGGACGGTGGATTTATCCAAGTCGGTAGATGTGTATTGGATCCGGTATATGGCTATATCGGCTGGGACAGAGGCACTCTCCAGCGATTGGGCACAAGTCCAGGAATGGTTGAATGACATGACGGTGACTGACCTCTCCTGCTAACTGAATATAACATTTAGCATGAGAATACTGCAAACAACTGTTGCGGAGCTAAAGAGAACTTACCGCTGCAAGAACAGCCGCCGCAGCGGCGTGGGAGATGGAGGCGTTCTGGTCGACGATCAATGTGCCATTCTATTGTCGGCTAGGTCGGGCAGCAAGTTACTAACTTCTGTCATTGTCTTGTCTTGAATGCAGAAGAAAGTGTTTAGTTAGACTCTGTGTATCAGGTGTTGAATCTTGGACAATACTCACTGGTGTGCTTGGTTTCCTTTGACGGTCAATCAGAACTTGGTCAACTTCGATTTTCTGCCTGCAGAGTTGGGGACACTTACGGTGTCTTCCTTGTCAAAAAGAAAAGAGGTCAGCTCTGTTTGCACAATTTCAATCAAGGGGATCCAGCGTTTCATGACGTACTTACTTTGCGGTGATCTTGCAGAAGCAAAAAGAACTCGAGCGAGAACCACGAATTGATCTTGTCCTTGGGCTGCATTCTGTATGAGGTATCACGGACGTGGTCGTGATGACTGGATGAATGCACTACAAGTTGACACAAGTCAATGCAATGTATCGAGTAACAAGTCTTCTGTGAGTGATGTAGAAGGAAGAAGGTCTGTGACGCGGGGACCTGCTCCATCACATCAGGTGAGCACGTCATGTGACCTTACATTCTGGCTCCTGCCATCTCTGCAAGCAGACGCATCATGCAACCCCAATTTCAATACTTTTCATTGGCGATTGACTGCAGCGTTGTGCCCATTGTGCCAAATTGGAAGGAGCGAGTTGTGCCTCAGGCGCCCATTACAATATCAAAGTGCTTGTTGCGGGTGGTCACGTGGCCAGCCTCGCGTTTGCAAACGCGCTCTCCCCAAGAGGCACACAAAAGTACGAAATTCAAAGATTTCATAATATTCCTCAATTGATCGATCATCTGCTCCGAATGCCCTCATTTAGGCTGTAAAGCCTTCATTTCCTTCAATAGTGCTCACGTGCTTACATGGCCACTTCTGTCCGGGGACAGAATTTATCTAGTACTCACGCAGTGAAGAAGAAGAAAAATAGACTTTCAAATCATCATGTTTGTAAATAGTGTTTTTGTGTGTTTTTGTGCAACTCTGGGTAGATTGCAGCTAAGCAGTGTAAGCTTGGTTCAGGAGTAAAGCTGCGGGTAGCTTTGCTAGGTCAGGTGTAATGAACGAATGTAATCTACTGGCAAATTTGAACCTACTGAGTTGGAGCGTACAAAATTAAATGTATGGCTAAACTCGAAGCCGCTGCACTTGCATTTATTGTTCAGTAGTAGGAAGTCAAAATACCAGCTACCACTAGTGCTTCGACTGTGACTCAGACTCCTCAATCACATGTTTGGTGCAATCTGACAGTTAAAAGGGCATCATTCCCAGTTTGAAGAATTCTACATCCCAAACAGCCAGCCAAAACAGCATTCAATTTTCAACCCTGCCGGTTCCTTTCGTACCAAGGTTCTAATTCTCCGCCGATATACCCAGCAGCCACAAATGCGCAAAAAGACTGGATCACACGGAGCGGGCGCACGCGCATCCAAACCGCTAACTCATTTCCATTTCTTCTCCAAGCTCCCCCCGGAGCTACGCTGGAAGATCTGGCAGATGGCCGTTTGTACGGACCAGACCCCAAGACTCCATCACTACTCTCTGTTCAGTAGTGACAAGGACAATCAACAGAGCTTTCTACAACAGGTAGAGAGTGTCTCCCGTGCAAACCCCCCAAAACCACATCCCCGACGACGCGATGGGGTGCTGTGCGTCATCAGACACGGACGACTGAAATCTCAGCCTTTGCGGTGCTCTTAGGCCGAGGCTAACCATTTCTAATACTACTGGGACGCGGGCTTGCGAAATACGTGTACAGAATCCCGCGCGGCTCTGCGCCAGTACTACAAGGCTTTAACTAAAAAGCGCAGCGATATAGTCACAGCACGCGACTATCAAGGTCAACGTGTGTATATCGAGGTACGCTAGGAAGACATTGTGTGTCTACGGTTTTCGCCTGATGATATGGCTACTTATGTCTCTATCCCGTGGGATGTTCTACTCACCTATCTTCCGTTTATCCACCTTCCTTATGCCTCGGATATAAATCTTGCGTTTGATTTTGATAAGAGCTAGGATGAAAAAATAAAAATAGGTCGTCGTTTCATATATAAACATCTTGCCGAAGCGTCGAACCTAGGTCTCGTCCTACGGGCGCACTGGGCCTGGAGAACGGGCAAGATCCCACGCTCGACACGAGTGTGGCTTATTGATCGAGGAGGGCGGCTTCCACCCTTTTATGAACTTGGGCGAGGCCATGATGGACGGTATGGACCTAACGATAACTACAGCGAGAGATTCCCCTGCCAGCATCGCGATGATGTCTTTTTTGTTAATGGTAAGGATCGATACGTGGAAAGCTACACATGGGGCAAGAAGGTTAAGTTCAACGTCAACTTTCCCCAGTACGGTGTGCCTGTCTGCTCCTTTATGTGGAAACTGAGGATTTATTATAGTCCCCCACTAAAAGACTTGGATAACCTTTTGAACCTTCCTGGCCGTTATGAGCAATTTTTTAGAGTCTTACGCCCATTGCCTAGCGCCTTCATTACCCGTCCAAAGATGGTTCGACAACGCAGAAAGGGAGACACACTATCCTCGCAAATGGGTCTATGCGGATAGAGTACCGTCGGAAGATGATATGTGGTGAACAAACCTGCTAGCTCGTCTATCGGGATTTTCACAACATCATCTACTGTTTAATAGTTGCATCTTCATGTTGAATTGAATTCATGACGAGTCAGAGGAGACACGACTTGCATTTCTCTCCTTGCTGGCCTCGCAGGTGGACTTGGCTCTATTACGAATGAGCATTTCGGTAACATTAAACGCAAATGTTTAATCTGAAGAATCGAATTCAGGAAGTTTTATTCGCTGCAGAGGAATCAAGGACTGAGCTTTGAGCTGCCAAGTATGAGGGAAAACGGCGTGGGATAGTGCTGATTCTGTCGGTAGCCTAGCAAAGACAAAATAGCGGCAACATCCTAGTCCACGTTGAGGATAAGCGACTAAGATCGCGGACGATGGAGATATTGTTGTACTATAGTGCAGATGCGCTTTATAGCTTCAATTTATGGTGAACCATTGGCTTGTACAACTCCTGAGACAACATTCGACTGCGACACAGTCTTGCTGTGCTTCCACGACTGGTCCATGAGGTTCTAGCCGAATAGCTAGTTCCATGACACGGCATAGTAGTTATACCAAGGGGAGCTATACCAAGGGGATCACTGTGGATTATTTCTTGGCCTGTAATGCAAAAAGGGAGGCAGATGTGCAAGTTCAATAGTAGATGAATCCAGAACATGGAATTATATGCATGTACTTGCTACTAAAAGGGGCACTTGATGCGCCGGCGACGATGGGTTGTAAATGCGTAGGTGCAATTTTAAATGCCAAATTACACTATACGGCGCCATTAACCTGACTTGACCTTTAAAATTCAAACTTTGACAAAAGAAATTGTTTCCATCTCGAGTTGAACCTAACTGATGACTAAGAACCGCCTCAACTCCTCGCCAGCGGACACAGGACAAAGGGTGAGGCCACATGGAAATCATGCCTCCCCGTGCAGGGCCTAGCATGGCCCGTCAATCTTCGGGACAATTTGTCGCAACACGACGCCACGGATTGATGTTTTAGTGGTTGAATTTGCGGGTGCCAGGCACTCTATCAATGGTCGGTGGGATCAATGTCAAGTTGGATCCCGCGGCCCAGACCCGTTTCGATCAAATACTGATGGAGCAGAGTCGGTTCAAATGAAGGTTTCCGAAATATCATGGCTGGGTCCTCTGATGATGAAGTGCCGGGCAACTCATTCCGGAAGCTTTGGAGCAGCAAAGGACCTCCGGAATCAGTGAGTGCGGTTTTCTGGCAGTTTCTAACCGCTGAAGAATCAGAGCAGATGTATGCACAATTTCAAAAGACATGTATCCCGAACAAACAAGTATTATGGAGCGGTATGTACCGGGACGTTTGCGCAAGACTGGGCCGACGACCATGGTATGCAGACACTGACCACATCGATGGGCCCATTGATGGACAGGGGTGACGTGCTGTGTCCTCGCCGGTACAAAGACTAGACTTCTTGGATAATGTACATACACGGAGCTTCTGCCGTATTTGCTTGGTACATTGCAGAAGGCGATTCGGTCACCGTTCTGTCACAGCCTCCACCACAGCGCTTCAACCCCACCAGAGAGGCTTACTACCAAACTATAGAAGAAGCCATCATTATGGGGAAGCTTTGCAGGAGATATGTAGGGCGAATTTTGGTAGTCCATCCTTGCATCCAGGGAGCTCAAGATTTCGAATACGAGATGCGGCCGGAAGACCACTCCTCCTCGTGGATTAACATCTTGGGGAACATCCCATGGCAATATACCTGGCGCTGTACTAGTTTGACGCAGGCCATGCTAGACTTGAGGGTCTGGAAAGTCGTAATATATACTGACAGTAGGAGCATGTTATAAACTGATCTTTCGCAGGCCAAGCTGTCCCCCGGCGATGTCGCAGTGGCAACCACGGAGGAGCCGGAGGAGGACGATGTTTCAACGCCGCGGGAGTGCATGTTGCTCTAGGCGGCATGCGGCGGCTGGAGTCTATTCAAGTTAATTCTGGATATCCTACGGTTCTGGCCTCGTTGCAAATGTATTTCATTATGCCGTTCCCGTGGGCTCCGCCTTTTGGCTCAAGTCGGTGGTTTCAAAATCACTTTAGAAGTTGCAGATGGCGTCTCTAAGTCGCGTATCATATTGCACGGAGACAGAATCAGGTAGGCGCTGTTCCCCCCACCGAATCTAGCGAAAACTGCCGCCGGCTTTAGCAGCTTCGATAGTGAGGCCTAACACGCAGGGCAGGTACAGTGTACATGGAGGCACAAAAGGCAACGCGGGGCTGTTCTGCCAACTTGGCTGAGCAGCCGCACTACGCTCCTGTCATGTGTCAGGCACATGACTGTTCAGGCTAGCATAACATGTACTCCTGCTTACTCCTAAATCTAGTCAACGCAAGTCTCTTTTCTGACACAACTAAAATTTGACAACTGTACTCGATTTCTAAGCAGCGTCTTAGTAATATAATATTATTTAAAATGTCAACTTTAACCTTTCTGGGCTACTACTCTTACTGTCACGATTTAGATGGCTATAGATTGCATTGACAGTGGACTTCGGTCCTTCATTGAGCTAGTTGGAGGGGAATTTACCTGCTAGTTATAGAAGGTCTTGTGAGGTGACCCTGTTGATAATTGCTTTTAGGGGCTTCTAGACCTTGCTCTTAATAGTTAATAGTGCCGGCTAAAGTTGTAAGGCGGCTACTGTTAGCTAAATTAGGCAGGTAGAGTAATCTGGAACAGAGAAAGCCCCTCATCTTCTCTTATGTCTACCTTTACAGCTAGGCGCATTATTGTAGTTGGATAAGAGAATGTTGGTGCTGACCGGCGGGACCCACTAGAGCGCAGGTTATGTGGGGCCAAGGCAGGGCCCTGAAGAAAGGCGGTGACACAACTGCGAGCACGCAGCTAGGGCAGCTATTAGAGGGAAAACAGGCGCAGAAGGAAAAATGAGAGGTTCAGAGGTTAAGAGATTCGAGCATCGGCACCTAACTGGCAGCCAAGTCACTGCTAGTAGGCCGCAAGAGACGTTGGCCTTTACTCTGTTTAATACACACGTTAAATCTTAATAGACAAGCACAGTGGGCCAGTGTTCCTAACCACTCCCGATGGCAGGAAGATTGTCCTGATCCTCCCAGTAGACAGGGACTTGCTCATCGGAAGCACACTCTGCACTCGCACACAGTTTCCCCTGATCGTATGCTACGCCATGGCCGTGACTTTCTGCAATAAACCATCAAATTGCAGGAGTCACAAAGCATCACGGAGGATATAATCGTCATGGATCTCTACTGCTGGGACTTTCACACGGGCTTAAGCTATGTGGATGTGTCTTGTGCGAATATAATCCAGGGCTTAATGCTGGATGCGCCGTTTGATCGTAGTCACCTGTATTATGAGTCTTTGCCAGAGGGTATAAAGATGAAGATGAGGGACCAGAGCTAAGGAAACTACAGGTTCTTATACCAAAACCCTTTAAGATGGAATGTGATTCTATGTGGTTTCTACGTGATTCTGCCCGTGATAAAAAAAAGAAGAAGAATAGTACCTTGCGTAGATAATGTATCAGCTATGGGAATTGCGTGCCATGCGGACTCTCAGCCGTCGGATCTTCTACCCCTTGCACCTCGGCTCTAAAATGCAAGAGGTGACGTAGTTCGTGCTCTTGTCCCTTCACATGAAGAAGACCCAGAGAAGACTAGTGCGAGCGCCGGGCCCCTGAGATGACGAGCTACTAGATATCGCGAGGGTCTTGCCCTAAATGCATCTAGAAATGCCGTCATCAATTGCTATCCTGGCATGCTCTAGCTAGGGGGTGTGTTGCGTAATGTAAAAGTACTTTGGTATAAGACTATTGGTAGCCGTACAAGGAAGGTCAGAATATTGAGAGGGTCAAAGGCCTAGGGTGTACGACATGCTGGTCAACAGGGTCCGAGGGCTTTGGGCGGGGAATAAGCATCTCATCAGAAGAGTCAACAGAGGGAACAAGAGTGGAATTCGACCGCAGCAAAGTTGCAAGAACAAAGTATCATCACTAATCGTGAGAAGCGTGCATCGACAAAAATGAATCATGACAATTAATGTAAAATATCCTATTCCAAGGGTTATGCCTTACCTCGACTAATAAGCAGCGTGCTCTATTCGTCGGTTTTGGAATAAATTAGTTTGACACAGAATCGTCTGACCTTCCTTTTTAGGTTGATATTGTTGGCGATGCTCAAAGGTTCCTCTCAGCAGCAAACAACAGATTGAAGGATGAGAGACCATAACTTGAAACGTCAACAATATATATATGCAGAGCCCAGTCACATTAAAGCCAATGGAGTCTTTTCTGTCCTAAGCTAACCATTACTTAATTCATGCCATGACGCCATCTTTGCTTCGCTCCATACTTGGGCTATCTTCCTTGGCTGGTGCTCTTGCTGCACCGGCCAAAGTCGTGGATGGGGCATTCATTGTTAAGCTTGCCCAGGCGCCACATGACGGTTTGGAAGCTCGGGATGTGAATCACCACGACTTGTTCCACAAACGAGCAGCTGGCTTGGACTACACCGTGCGTCACGAGTTCAAAAACAGGAACATCTATCACGGACTCTCGGTGCACCTGCCTTCCGTGGACTCGGTTGAAAGTGGGCATGCTCTTTTAAGTGCCATCGAAGGAGTTGAATCCGTTTCGCCGGTTTATGAAGTTCATATGCTCGACCCCCCGGAAGGCATGGTAGCGGATAGCAAACATCAATTCCTCTCTTCCGACACTTCAGCAGCGTCTTCCCGGAAATTTCCCCAGGGAACTGGTAGCCTCGGAGGTGCCCTCCAATTTGGTGAGGTTGACAAGCTTCACAAGCTGGGGATCAAAGGGAAAGGGATAACCATTGGAATTATTGACACCGGCGTCGACTACCGCCACCCGGCACTAGGCGGCGGCATTGGTCCCAATCACAAAATCACCGGAGGCTGGTCTTGGCTCGATGACGCTGGAAATCCAGCTCAGTCTCCCGACCCGCTAGCAACTTGCTTTGGGGGGATGCATGGCACACATGTCGCAGGTTGGTGAATTACACCTTTCCCTTCACTTGACAAGGCTGACATGGCGTATCAAGGCATCATCGGGATGGACCCCCTTGACGCCCCTGGGGGTCTTCCCCTCTCGGGAGTAGCCCCCGAAGCGTCTCTGCGAATGTACAGAATCTTCAACTGCGAGGCGCACAACGGCACCTCCGATCTCATCATGGCGGCGATGACAAAGGCGTACGAGGACGGCTGCGATATCATCAGCATGTCACTCTCCACCAGCGAGAAGCCGCCCGTCAACGGTCTGGGAGATCCGCTGGCTGAAATCACCAAGGCGTTGACTGATGCCGGCGTTGGTATCGTCGTGGCAGCCGGTAATGCAGCCAGTGGACGCGAAGGATCCATGGATATGTATACTGCCACGTGGCCGAGCCTCGAACCCAGCGCCTTGAGTGTTGGGTCGATCGCCAACCAGGACTGGCCTTTGACCTACGGGGCTGTGGACTCTTCAGGCACCGAGTTCCAGTATGCTTCGATATGGCCGATTCCAGGCCAAGAGTTGGATGTTTATCTAGTAGACGGCTGTGGGGGACAAGACTTGTGGGACGATGCCATCGCCACTGTGACTGCGGCAGGGAAGTTTAACACGACCATTTTGGCCACACAAATCACGGACTATTGTCTCCCGGGAGATACAACCGTTTGCTGCATCAACGGGCGTGCACCTCCATTCGTCATGGGTCTCTGGGGCGAGATGACCGACATATGGAATGCCCAGTTCATCATTCCAGACCCAGGCCATGTTGGTAGTTCGCAGTGGGTAGGTGTCAGCGCCGAGGACTCGGCCAAAATCTTGAACAACTACGAGGCGGCTGGTGGATTCGGCAAGTACAAGCTCACATTTCCCAAGTCTCCCAAGTATTTGAGCCCTCCTCAAAAAACGGGCGGGAAAATGGACTACTACTCGTCCTGCGGACCGGTCCAATTAAACTACACTCTCAAGCCGGACATTGCCGCCCCCGGAGGAAGCATTCTCTCGACATATCCTCTCGGGGACCTTGGAAGCTACACCGTGCTCAGTGGAACGTCCATGGCCACTCCTTACATCGCGGGATGCTATGCCCTGGTGAAGTCGCAGTTTCCAAAGGCCAACCCTCAAGAAATCAAGGCCATTCTTCAGAAAGGCTCGACCCCACTGCAATGGATCTACGACAACACAATCCTCTCCGCAACAGCGCAACAAGGCGCTGGATCAGTAAACGTATACAAGTCCGTGGAATCCACAACCGATATCTCGCCCAGCCAGCTTCAGATGCTTGATGTATCCAAGACTGTGTGGGGGGTCGCGAACATCACTATTACAAACAGGAGCAAGAAGAGCAAGGATTATACGCTTGGCCACAAAGGAGCTGGATACATGGACTATATTCACAGCCACCTTGAGAAGGCACAGCTTGCCCTTTATGGAAATGCGACCTTCTCGCCCTCGGGTCCCATCAGGGTCAAGGCTGGCCAGCGGGCGGTGGTGACGGTGAAGATTGACCCGCCATCGGGGGTTACGCCAGAAAGCCGCCCCATCTTCGGCGGCTATATTACCATTCTGGACTCGGAAGGCGAGACGCTTTCGGTGCCTTATATTGGTCCTCCTTATAGTCTGTACAACACGCCGCAAATCAAAGTCTTGAATACGAGCAATGTTATTATCCCCCAAATGACGTACAATGTCGACGCCTATTCTCAACAACGCGTCGTGGATGGCGTAAAACTCAATAGCTCGATCCCTTGGGGAACAAGCGCAAGGTTCAGTCAGTGGACTCACGCCTACCGTGTGGACGTTTTGCCTGCCAACACGACACTCGTACCAAATAACTACGGATTTAGCACAGAGCACCAATACTGTTCCCGGCCACTAGTAAACGCGCCGACATCCAATTTCTTGGGTTATCCTACATATGGTAGCCTGGTAAATGTCGCGACTTTGACTGATCCGGGTTCGAATTTGTCGCCCTTTTCGTCGAAAGGAGGATTTATGGTGACAGACGATGCGGGCAAGCGTCAGCTTGGGCCAGGCGACTACCGCTTTCTGGTAAGTGTGCTGCGATGGGGCGGTGATGTGAAAGTGCTCAAGGACTATGATACCTGGCTTGGGCCGTTAATTCGGCTTGTTGATGGGCCGATTGATGGCAATTTGACCAACACGAGTGCATAGCGAGTGCCACACCCTTTACCACGTTTGTACGAAGATGATACAAAATAACAACTACAATATTAGAATCAATCAATCTTTACTGCTATCCCCTTTATTAGATGCTTCTACGTCAACTTGAAAAGTTCATATTAGGCAATATTATCATATATATATATGTAATATCATTGTTATTCGCAAAGATGCTAAAGTAAAATCCTCATTCTAGTGCCCTAAAGGCTTTCCTGTGATATCGACCCGCCAGTCTCTTCGGTGTCATCGTGAGATTCGAGGCGCCTTGCAGTTGAGAGAAGACTAAAGTCGCAAGTCCAAGTTTGTAAAGTCAAGGGAGGTTCGACTTATTCAGCTGGCTATAAAAGGTGGGGCTCTCACTCGCCTCACCCGGCGGGGGAAACAGCGCCCCCAGACTACAGTTTAGAAAGGAAAACTAAAGCGAAAGCGAGTGAGTCTAGTACTATGTTCTGCTACACTGCTGCGGGCAGATATCCTGGAAATAAGGAGGAAGAACAAGGTAAAGTCCGCTGGATTTGCTAGATCCAGAGCCAGAAGTTTCTTAGATGGGGAGGGTTGAATTTTAGCTCCGGCCAGCTGGGGCGAGACTTCTGGTGTTTGTGGTTAACAGAATGGTCTGGTGATTCTAAAACTGCTGCATGCGCACTTCTGGCGGTCTGTGTGTCCCATTCAGCGATGGTAGCTTTCCAAGTCTCCATGACTAGACCCGGCCGCCAGTAGTGCGTGCAAAGTTTTCTAGCATGAGCGACCGAAATCGCTGCTTCCCTTCATAGATACACCCTCTAACATGCTAAGCAATACTAGTGTGAATGGTGCAGCTTTATTCGTCCAACTACTCCGGAATTCACTACGTAGAAATAATATATGCACATACTATATATCTCTGGTATTTTAATCTTGGAAAAGGCTATAATCTACTAAAAAGCTTTTACTATTTAAAAGCCTAAAAGTCATAGTGTAACGGCTAGGTTTCCCAAGGGATAAACCGTATAGGGTTTATATTAGCAGAGACGCTAGGGCGTTTAAAACTTCTTCTTTACATACTCGCACGCTCGCCTAATAGAACGGTAATCTCGGGTTTTACTAAGCCATTAACAAAGACTAACATGGAGACACAAAATATCAAGCATAATGCACCGACTATCAAATAAACCGGCTAAGCTTTAACAATACTTTGCTAAAATGCGGTTCTTGCTTAAGAAGCAACACTATAGCGGGTCTACAATCCTTGGCCCAATTGCAAGCAGAAGGCGGCATTCTCCTACCAGTGTCTTTGCTCCTAGCTAATCTACCTCTTCTATTGCCCTAGACAACGATAATAGATTCAAATGAAAAGCTTTTTTAAGATCACAAACAGGAGACAATGACGCTGCATAGCAAGTTTAGCTTCCACGACATTAGTGCTATTTTTAAGATATTATATGGAACTAGACCAAGTTACGTCATTTATTCTCTCCCATGAGAAGATTTATTCACATTTATTTATTTAGTTACACTAGATAGCTAAGTTGTGGCTAAGCTATTTTGCTAGTACATCTTCTATTCTAGTAGGTGAGGAAACCCTCTAGGGAATAAAACCTCGCCCGCCTTAATTCTGGTTCGTCTGCGGCCTGTCCCTGGCCGGTTCCCGCCCGTGTGATTTGTGTCGCCGCTAACCGGCGTGCCTCGCCCGTAGCGAGCCAGATGGAGTTATGAGGTTGGCGCTCCGCTTGCGCCCCGTTTCTGACCTGTCCCCGATCCTCTGCCCTTCCGCTCCTCTCTATCCCTTACTATTGCCTTATGCCCGTGTCGGCTCCGGTCCGGCTCCCCATGTCCCACTGCGCGGCTAGCCTTTGGGCCAGCTCGTAGTGTCCTATTCGGCCTGTTGACAGTACCCATCGCGTAAGATTTATTCATAGGAAAGTTAGCGCTAATACATACTTGACAAAGGCAAAAAGCTGGGGTTGCATAATATTAAGAAAAGGCAAGTCGTTTGATTTTAATTGTCTAAATTGCGACTAAGAATTCAAAATTTCGCCCCGTTCAACTTCCCAGGTAATTCGCCCCCTACCCGCTTTCTTTAGAAGTTCCATCTTGCTATTATCGCACGGGTTTACTTTATCATTACATCTTTAAGCTTTGTCCGCTTACATTCTATGCATAGGAATTTCGTTGTAAAGATGTCTATATATTAGTTATAAACGTGTCTTATAAGTGCTAACGTGTTGAAGAATATTCCATAGCTAAAGAGACATGGCGCCAGATCCTTAGGTTTTACTGCGGTATTAGTACTATTCAGGGTCAAAAACAGGCAACATGATGGTGTGTGTAATGTATGGCGCTTCGGTATCGGAGGGCAGAAAACGGTGACTGGGTAGAGAAAACGGACGCGCACAGAAAAGCGGACCTTGCACCTGGAGCTGCTTTGTCAGCATAATACAGGCACTGCCCGCCGTTACTTGATCCCTGATTATGGCAGGTTGTGCACTTTGCATCAACTCCAGCGGGCCGCGGAAGTTGAAAGTGGAGAGCATTGCCTGAGGCATTAACCTTCCTGGTGGCGCCTAAGCCTCCCGCTGTAACCCTGGCACTTTCCATCTGTACGGCGTAGCGGCTATTGCGTCAGGCGGCCGCCCCACTTTTCAATTAGGGCCAGTCCCACCGCTGCCACACCCTTATATTTTTATATGTATTCGCATGGCAACAAAAAGTACCACACATAGCCGCCGCCTAGGACGCAGCCTGCATGGGAACTCGCGCAGCACGGGGAAACCAAGAGGAGCTTTCCGGTCCAGTCTCGGTGCTCCCAGACACGGCTTGAGTCAAGGATGCGGCCCGGACTAGTGCATCAACTGCATATGCAAGTCATGTCTGTCGAATCTTAGGCCGGGTACGGATCAAGTCTACTTGGAGAATCGCAAGTCGACTTACCTAAGTAGCTACCTTGACTTTCTCTGGTGCTTGTCGGAGATGTGTGTCTCCAAAATCAGAGGGTTACACACGGGTTACCACTTCGACCTGTTGGTTGTTAGTGCTCTTGCATATTGTGCCAACTGCAATGCACACCACATTACGTCCTGCAACCCCGACCCTGCAGTGGTTTTGTCAAGGATTGTAAAAGGTGTCGCCTCCCCAATTGGCCAAGGAGTTGTCCAAACATGTCTGGGGTAGCGCCTCACACGGGACGGCCGTGTTACCACCCCGGCTGGTAGGCTGCAGGTTGGGCCGGCTGCATGAGCCACCCCGCGGTTGTGTGGTCCTCATGACCGAGTGGTAAGTGATGGCAGGTTCAATCACTTGCGATGACGATGGATGGTGACGGCATCACCTTGGGAAGCAAGTGATGACTTGCATCAAGAATAGTATATAGGCACCCCGAATCTTCTTCCTGCATACATGGTCCTACGATTGCTAGTTCTCGGCACCACTATTCACCACAATCATCTGGTCACGGTTTACAACCCATCACCGACGTGACAGTGACCGCCCTAGTGCATCCGCCAACATAAACCCTTGACCTGGTTTATCCATTGGACCAATCCAAGTCGTCACAGGCCGAGGTGAGGCGCTGGCCGAAACGAACCAACATGCATCAACTGGCATCCATGGTGACGAGGCTCTTCTGAACCCTCGGGATGCTCTCCCCTCGCTCTCGCTCGCTTTCCCTTCATCATCCTCTCTCCGCGTAATACCACAGACGGGCCGTCTTGTCGATTCAACATGGCCCTAGCTGTCGAACAGAAAACGGGGGCAGAAGATGCGGATGCGGATGCGGCAGCCATGGCACGCAACGCTGATCAAGGTCAGAATGAAGGCTTCTCATCCAGTCCTCAAACTCGGCCGCTCATCTTTGGAGAGTATTGGAGATTAGCTCCGGATGAAGCAGGAACACGCCGGAGCCCTCAGCCAGCGGTTCCTGTCCCCAAGTTTGTGTTTGGAGAGTCTTCCCACGCTGCGACTGCCGTGGACGCAAAGGCTGCCTCCACGTCCCAGATGGAATCGACTGCCTTTACCTTCAACATGAAGCATTCAACAAGCAGCGGGGGCTCAGCGGAGACTGAATCGTCATCTGTTTCAACTGCCCATCAGTTTGGAAGCTTCCGGGGACTGCACAATGTGACCCCTGTGCCATCTCCCAAAGCTGAGCCGTTCAAGCTTCCCGATGACTACGTCGTTGATTTCTCGCTGCCGTCACCAAAGAGCCTGAGTCCAAGGGCGGCTTCCAAGACGGCATTGCCAAGACACTCCCGGTCCAGCTCAATGCTGAATCTGACGCGTCATTCATCCAGCACTCAGCCTGCCAGACCGGCTGCGGAAACCGGGCAAACGAGCACGAGCGAGCCAGTTCTGCTCTTGCGCAACCGGAGTCACTCGGAACTCGGCAGTCCTCCTGCTAGCAATCAAGTGCCAGTGGTTCCCTATGATGCGTTCAAGGAAGACACGCCGCGCCATCCCTTCTTCAGCAACATATTCCAGGCCACGCTTCAAAGAGGCGAGGAATTCGCCAAGGAGGCGACGGGTGTAGTGAAATCCGTCGACTCCATCCAAGGCTGCAGTCTAGATGGCCTTTTAAAGGAGGCGGAGCACTTGTGTTCATTCCAGGGCACCAACACCAGAACCATTGCTATTCTGGGAGATTCCGGGCAAGGTGTGTGCACCGCCTCAATCGAGTCATTGAACACTCGGACCGCTGAACAATGAACCTCTTAGGCAAGAGCAGTCTCATAAACTCACTCTTAGGCTTCCCCGAGCTCGCAAAAACTGTTTGTAACATGCGCCACCCCCTGGCCCCTGTCTGCCAAACTGACCTTGAAATACAGGGAGACATTGGCGCCGCCTGCACGTCAGTGGTGACCGAGTACCGTCAAAAGCAGCCGAATCAGAAAGACAACATCTTGATTGAAGCAGAGATCCTGTCACGGTCCGAAATAGAGGACGTGGTAACGGGGTACTTGTGGAACTACCGCCTCTTCCACAACGCCAACGACAGCAGTGAATTAGACGCAGAAGAGTATAGAGCTTGCGAAGCGAACGCACTGCATTCTTGGTCTGTGCTGAGCACCGCCTTTGGACACCACAATGACTTCTCGGAACAGTTTCTAAAAGACGATTCCGCCGGGGCACTGGAGCGGGTAAAGGACAAGCTTATTACGTGGGCAAATGAAATCGACTGGCCGGACAATGTGCAAGATTCCGTGTGGCGCAGCTCAGCAAAAGATGCGGAAGAATGCTTGCAGAGGACCACAAGGTTCATGGGAGACAAGCACTGGCCCTTTACAAAGATTATCCGGTTAGCTTCCCTCCTGATGCGTCATGTCCAAGTGTCTTACCGGGCAACTGCAGTGTCTACATCAAGGCGCAGATCCTCACGACTGGAATAGTGCTTGCCGACTTGCCTGGTACGTTTGCCGACCATTTCTAGCACACGTCAAGACTTTGCGCAAGGCTGACGTCGAGTTTAGGATTGCAGGACACCAACCTTGCCAGAGTCAAGGCCACGCAGGACTACCTGATGAAATGCAACACTGTTTTTGTCGTTGCCAACATTGCCCGCGCCATCACAGACCAGTCCCTCAAGTCTTCTCTGTTTTCAGTTCTGGCGCGCCATGTGCCACTGGAGCTCGAAAAGTCCGGAGCCAAGGCGCTGCGTGTCGCGGTGATTTGCACTCGAGCCGAGGTACATATCGTGGAAATGTGCCAAGCAGATGCGGGTCTAACTTTCTATACAGGAGATTGATGTTAAGAACGCCAAGCGAGAATTCTGCGGCCCCGGCCAACAGGTCGATCCCGACCTATGCTCGGAGCTCGAGCGTGATATCAAAGCTGCAAAGGAGGCTGGCGACGAGGAGCTTAGGCAGAGCCTAAAGCTACAGTACGGCGCCGTTCCGAAACACTGGTTGATTTAGATTGCTAACCGGACCCTGCTGTTGCAGGTACAAGCTTCTGTTCATCGAGGCACGCAATCAGCACGTCAAACAGGGGCTGCAGCGCGCGTATGCGTCGGTATTTGACGGCCAGAAGCTGGACATTTTCTGCGTCTCCAACAAAAACTATGAGAAACACGTGGCAAAGGGGAATGCCGCATTTGTCACGGCAACCGGCATCCCTGATCTCCGGAGATTCTGCCACACCATCACTGCAGAGGCGCAGTTCCAGGAGGCGACGCATTTTTTAAAGTCGTCAATCCCGAGCCTTTTGACCTCGCTCGAAATCAGACTCGTCAGCCTCCGCTCTAGGGGCGAAAGGCTCGTCAGCCGCCAACAGGCAATGAGCAGTATCCACAGGGGGCTGGATGAAATGGTCAGTAACAAGCCTGGTCGTGCTTCGAGCGGCTTCCCAATGGAACAAGAAAGCTCACGTACTGCAACAGGCGGCCAAGGCAGCAAGTGCAATTCATCAACTGATCGAGGAACTAAACGTCGACTACCATACCATAGTAGCACGATATTTTGGTAAGTTGGGAGAATAGAGTTGCCGTTTAAAAAACGACTATCCCTAATTGCCTTACAGATAGAAGCGACGATTGGCAAGATAAGGCTGCCATCCAGGGAAGAAAATGGCAACAGCACCCAGTAAGTCTTGTGTTTTTTTTTTTGTTTTGTTATTAGTGCGCGCGCGTCGCTAACGTGTTTTGCGTCCAGTGGCATTGGAGTGAGTAATAAAGCCTCTCGCTTGTCAATGGCTGTCAATGGCTGTCAATGCTAACTCAGCAACAACAGCTCAATATGACGCGTGGTGTCGCAACAACGGTCATCATGAGACGCCGGGACGAGGGCGCCAGGATTGGAACGCCCTAATCATATGGAGGATGCGTTCTGAACTCGAGCTCCAATGGGATATGGTCCAAGAAGATATTCCCAGCGCCTTTGGCAATTTGCAAAAGACGTTGGACGGGCTCTTCGCAAACTTGCAAGAAATGCTGGCCAGTAAGTCATTCCGTCCACTGGTACAACTGGAACGGAATGGGTCCAACTGAAATGTAACTCAGGGCACATGTCGGCCGATGACCTCCCCGTGCTCAAGTCTGCACTGTCGGCCCAGTCGCACAACGTGGAATACAGAGTCCAACGTGCCGAGGAAGGATATGCCAATGAACTAAGGTAGGTGTCGGCGGCCAACCCTGCGGCCATGTCCAATGCTGAATGCCTTTACCTAGTCTTACGAGACGATATGCTTCCGAATCAAACTACACGTCCTTTATCCTTCAGCTGATGACGGATACGTATCGGCATGCCGCAGAACAAAAGAGTAAGCGTCCTTGCCGTGTGTGAGATTCGAAATCCACCTAGTTGACATGGCACTCTTTTTAAGACGCAGGCAAATCCGCACGACAAATGGCAATAGTGCAGGAACGAATAACGGATGGCGTGCTGTTCCCGACCATCTGCGCCTTCGTCTCGGATCGCATACATGGCACGCTCCAAACCACGGAGCAGGAGCTGTTAAATATGATGCAGGCTGTCGTGGAGCACGTCAGGTCCGACTTCACCTGTGCTCTCGGCGAGAATCCCGACGAGCGCCAGACGCGCCTGATGATGGAGGGCACCGAGCTGGCGACGCTGGATGAAGCATTGAAGCGAGTAAAGCAGCTCAACTTGGAGGCGACGGCTCTTTCAGAAACGACTGGGTAGGTGTTGCATTGCCGTCCCATTTGGAGGACAAATGGGCAGCTCGTCGAATGAGCTTCCCCATCTCAGAGAGTAGCATCACTGCCGTAGAGCGAACGGCATTGGATGCCACGGCAACTTCTCATGAAACCTACCATGACCATAAGTTACACACGTCGTTTGATTCTTTTGCTGCAAAATTCCTCGTCTTGTATCTACCATCCACACCAATCCAAGTCGCGTATGAAGCCTACAAGCTATAGCCAATGACAGCATCGCAACCAAATCTTGCTTGGAATTGTAAATACTAGCCAACTGTCAACGGATATATCAAGACGTCTGCCAACGCACAACTAGGTGGCGGGCCAACCAACCTCCCCATTTTGTAGACAAGGCTAGATATATTGACTGGCACGCGGACTACTAGGTCTCGTGGTGCTTGCCAAACTACTGCTAGATAGCGGTGGAGGGAGTCGAAACCTGTCTGTCTCCCTGCCTCTGTACAACCGAGAAGCCAGTATTTAACCACTGACAGAGCGATTACGACAATTATCAACACCCTATACCCTAAGCTAGTGAAAAGAAGACAAGAAAAGGAGGGCTGCCATCTGTCTGCCCTCTACTATTGTGGCTGACGGCTTTGTATTGCAGGGTTGAGAATAATGCCACTGTTCGAATTCAACTCATCACATACGACCACATCCGCTGGAAAGCTTAGGATCCCGGTAAGCCTTCTCCGAGGTTTCACTGCCTCTAGATATTAAGGAGCGCACTGCCATAAATAGAGGACACGGCGTGCCGTTTCTAGAGGATAATGAACCTAGTATTAGTGTAGGAGGATCACGGTTTGCCTCTATATAGCACGGTATTAGTAAACAGACCTACAGAGCTGGCGCCGGCCATGCACCTGAAACTGGTTTATTATTATAACATGGGCACCCCCTACCACTACTCACCCCTAATTATTTGCAGGTTGGCGCTGGTTGTTTGGCCAGCCAGCGGCATAAAATCCAGTGGGCCGTGAAACATGGGACTGGAAAGACTATATAAAGTAGTTTGCATAAATGCCACTAGGGACCAATTTATACTAACATGCTGCAGATCTATCTCCTCCCTCTGTGGTTCTTGATCCTGGCCATGTAGCTAATTAATAGTGAGGGTAGCATTGGAAAAACAAGTGGTCCGTAGCTCCTGTATATAGGATCAGCAAATGCCCAATAGCTGCAAGAATAATGACTTTATTTTCGCGTTAAGCTACCACGTCGGTACTTTTTGTCAAGGTAGGAAAGTAGATTTAGTGTAGTTGCATCGCAGGTCTTTAAAGGCGATAGCAGCTACCTAATAACGTCTTGGGGAGAAGCAAAATGTGACGAGATATGTCAACGAGCATGTCAAATCCCTCGATATGTCCCGTGGTCGCCTTGCCGGGTCAATCGCACCAACGCCCGTAAAGGAAGGTCACAAGATCGAAGAAACAATTATTAGAAAAGCAACGACTTCGAAGTTATCTATATATGGCGACGTATTTCCCATCTAGATGGCTTTAATCAAGGACCAATTCCACTATCAAGCACATCTATTAGTAGGCAATATCCGTAGTAGTTATGATTTTTTTACATCTTCTTGCTGCATTCTACATCTTCAATTGCTACCTTTATCACTATGGATATTGACGGTCCCAAGGTTCAACAAACTGGAAGCAGGGGATTGCAATTATCAAGAAATTCACGGTCAACCAGGGCATCTGGGCCTATCTTGGCCCGATGTCCCTAACAAGCCGGCTCTATCCTGTCCGGAAGAGCCCTAAATTAGCGATATTGATCTACTAATTGCTAGTATTTCCAAGTTATTAAATGAGAAGTTAAATGCTTAAGTTTTTAACTGCTAGGTATTATATATAACTATGGACCTATTATAGCCACTAGATTGCTCTTTATAGCATTTAACAATATATTACTCAGACTATTAGCAGCTATCATAATTTAATAGCACCGAAATAAATATTGCCAAGCAACTCCGCCCACCAATTGGGAGCTTGAAAACAGGTCCTTGCTAGGTACAAGTCAACCCTCAAGGCACCTAACAGGGTCAAGATTGAGGTTTGCATAACAAGCTGGCAAAAGATCCTCGCAGAAGCCCGTCAACTTGACCTTCCTACTATATATGATCTTGGGCCATCTGCCACTAGAGGAAGGGCACAGGGACGCACCTCCAAAAAGGATGATTCGGGCTTCTACTAGTAGTTTGAAGGTCAGGAATCAACATCTTCAGTGGCTTCATTGTTTGGAAGGAGGCCTAGTCTTGTGGCACACTACGCGATCGCCACCTATGCATGGTGTCCGCCACCTCACTCTCTGGCGATAGACTCCTACGTGACTTGGGTCCGTGACACTGGTTGCAATACAGGCAGGGTACTTCCAATTCATCAATTGCTTCATGTCGTGGTTGTAGCGACTGCCATGTCCAACGCCTAACTTGACATAGCTCAAAGGACTTTGATCTGCTCTAACTGGCCTCGATTCCACACTTTTCTCATACTTGAAAATATCCATAATCTCATCTGTGAATCGATCATCAATAGCCTTCAATTGTTCCAGCGAAAGTTGGTCCATTGGAACACCTGGCTCCTCGCTCTTTGCAACTACTCGTCCTGAGATGTGATGTGGTCCGCGAAAAGGTACATCTTTTCTAACTAAAAAATTAGCAATATCGGTAGCAAGAAGAGTTGAATCTAGTGCAGCTAGCATCCGCTCTGATTGAATACTCAGTGTAGAGAGAATACTAATTGCGATCTGTAAGCTATCAGAGATAGTCTTGACATGATCTAGCAGAGGTTCCAGCTCTCCTGAAGATATTTATTGTAGGTAGAAGATAAAGCCTTGATTGTCATCATCAAACCAGCGAGATGTCCAAAACAATCTACAGCACCGCCTACTGACGATCTCCCACCCTCAGCGACCTGCACTTTCTCCAAGCCAACCTACGGCCTGAAGACCAGATAAGGATCCATGAAATTCTGGAAGAGGTACTGCCAGAGATACAATCTAGACTGCGCGACGTGGCGACAAGAGCAAAACCATTGCGGCAACCGCAGATGCCGTTCAGGAGGGCGTTATTGCTGCCTCTGTGACTGTACGCAAGGCCTAATCGGGACAACATTGGGGAGCTCAATGACGGCGCTAACAAGGGCTGCCGCATGGTGACCAATGCAGTCATTACCGCAACGGCTGTAGTACCAATGGCGACCATTGTTGCGGCTTGACCACAGTCACGTGCAGAGACGGTATCAACCAGGTCAACCAAGTACCTAGGATCTGCCGAGTTAATTGGTCGAGAACCTTTTCTTTTTCCCATCAGCTACACGTTTTCATACACACTAAACTGAACATCACACAGACCCAACCTGCCAGCATTTGCCCCAAGCAAACGATGGACGTCATTTAAAGGTTGGGAATATAACGGCATGAGGAAAAGACTCGAGGACCTGATTGCCAAACTGGACAAAAGTGTGCTCCTGCACCATGCCGAGCTCATCAAAGGCCAGAAAGTCAGCATCAGTGAGCCCTTTTCCGCAGGGCAGTATTGGATCTGCTTTGAATTAGTCGCCGAGGACGACAGTCTTATCATTGCACGCGTTCGATTGCCTCGCCACCCTGATGCCCTACCAACAGTGAGTGAAGAGGACGAACAATACTCAGTCACGTGCGAGGTCTCTACAATGCGTTTCATAAGGCAGAGACTCTCAAGTGTGGTCGTACCTCGGGTGTATGCCTACGAAGGTCCTGGGTCCCAGCTCGCCACGAATGCTGGCGCTGTTTACATGCTAATAGAGGGCTTCCGCGGGAACACGCTGCAAGATATTGTGCCGGACCTTTGTAAATTGCCTGTAAGTCAATCCTTGTCCTATTACTATTCATAATTCTAAAGCGTCCTAGTTTGTAAAACTAGAACATGTCATGGCTCAGTGGACAGCGATTCAAACGTCTCTAGCAACCTTGACATATCCACTAATTGGGTCAATCTCTGGTATTACGAAGACAGGAGAACCTATTATCAATAAGCTATCTTATGCTGCATCCGAAGGCTTAATGTCACAAGGACCCTTCTCTAATGCTGTCGAGTACTTCACGGCCCTTGGTAAAGCGGCTTTATACCGGG
The DNA here is from genome assembly GCA_020975405.1 of Keithomyces neogunnii. Taxonomy (NCBI): domain Eukaryota; kingdom Fungi; phylum Ascomycota; class Sordariomycetes; order Hypocreales; family Clavicipitaceae; genus Keithomyces; species Keithomyces neogunnii. Next base: position 2,857,853 of record JAIOWQ010000002.1, on the reverse strand, counting down.
CGAGCTGCCATGAGAGCAGTCCTGGTCAAGGCCAGTTACACTTCCGGAGACTAGGTGCCTTGGTTTTCCTAGATATTGTGCAGTCTACGACACTTTTCCAGGAGTCCTCTGTAAAATATTCCCTAAATCACATGGATCTTGGCACACAGAATATTCTAGTGGACGAAGATTTGAACTTCTTGGCCATTATTGATTGGGAATTTGCCCAAACTGCTCCTTGGCAAGTCAACCACTACCCGATGCCGTTTCCATTACTATGGCCAGATGAAAGGATAAAAATGGTCCTAGAAGACCCTCAGCATATCGCGCATAAGCCTATATCACGACAGGCCGATGCCAGGAAGCTGTATTGCAGAAAGTTCCGAGAAGCCGAGGCAAAACTTGTACAAGGAGTGCGTCTTGAAAATGAATTTGCAGAGGTCCTGGAAAGTGCAGCGTCTAGGATCTATGCTTGCTTCTCTAAGCTTGGAGATTCGCCGGAGCAAGACGAGGGCTTGGTTCGTGAAATGGTGCGTCTGGCGTTCAATTTCGATGGTGAAAGAGCCAAATACTACCTCGAGAATCTGTGGACCAACAAGTGGCAAGATGATCTGGTAGATGGCGGTGACAGACGCCTGGAACTTCAGCGGGCAGACGCATGATGCGCAGAGTTGTGCCTGGATTCGCTACCATTGGCATCTAGCCTCGCCCCGTTCAGACTTTTGATTGTTCTCTGTTGCAAAGTACACTTGTAGCTGTTTCTCCAGATCCTTGAGTCATTTATTTTAGGGGCGGTGAGCTTTGGCCAAGATGTTAAGTGATGTAATGGGTCAAAGGAACAAGTTACCGGAGATGCATGATCCGTTCCAAGGCAGTCCGTGCATCCAGGATGAGAGGCCGCGGCTTTGCAGGATTTGCTCAACCACAGCGCCGACGCTTATAGCCTTATTTGCAGAGGTCCTGGAAAGTGCAGCGTCTAGGATCTATGCGCGCTACAAAATTTGGCGGACTTACATTGGACTCTAATGGACGAATTGTAAGCGACAATCGTCTCTCCGGAAAGGATACGCCGAATGGTGAGCCGGCAGATTGCAAGCACAACTCCAAGAAGCTGCCTAGAGCCCGTTTATTCAGGGTTGGACGAGTAATGGCGTGAATGCAGGCATTTAAAAGTTCCTTGCCGCCAATGGGCAAGAGAAAATTCTCAGTAAAGTTGACCTCCACAAAGAAACTTGATGCATGGAGACTTTTATTATGTATACACCATTTCAGAAGAGCCATCTATTGACATGTCACAGCGACATTTAAAATTCCATTTTAAGGCTACTAAGCAAATAACAGCCATCCTTGACTTTGACTTTTCTTTATATCTAACCCTCTTGACGAGTCCATGAGCACCAGCCTTTAGGATGTCGGCGAAAACATTCGCCAACAGGACAAGAAGATGGAGGCTGCGATCCTCTCTGGCGACTTTACATCTCTGCCCCTCGACTATATACGGAACCTGCTAGGAAGTGGCAAGTCGCCAAGGCGTGAAACACGGCAATGAAAAAGTATGGGTGGTGTCTCCAAGAGACATTCCACGTGTAGAGATTCGCAATCACTTCCACTTACAGGAACTACCATGTCCATACCAACTTGGCAACAAATTCACCATGCTCAAGCAGCTTGACGATGAGAGATGCGGGCAAAGACGGAAGCATCTGATACAATGGGCTAGAGAAGCATGGTTTTTAGTAGGGTTCAGCGAGGGGCAGGGCTAAACATCTAAGCTATTCTTACCCTAGTGACTCTAAACAAAGCCAGATGCACCAATTTTTCATCCATACAAATAATCGTCTGACGTGTTTCAAGCAAACTACAGCCTCTCTTTGACTGTAACAACGGCACTTGCTCTGTGCGTTCAACCGTCTCACCTTGATGCATTGGCGCCTCTAGTCATAGATGTCTGCAACCAATGGCTATTCCTGGTTGGTTTTGTAGAGACGAAAGCACTGCCGCCTACCAGTCTCCACGACCCTTGTAATACCTGGCCGGTCAATACACGCATGATGCGGCTGTCATGGTGTGGGTGTCACTCATACCGGCACCACGGCGGTTGGGAGTTGCCACGTCACCTGCCATCGTATTGATATGTTAAATGCTGACTTGAAGCACCACCTCAGGTGCTTTAATATCGTCCTACTTATAGCCTTCTCGAATTTAGCATTCTGTGAGATTGCTCAATCTCTTTTTAACCTTTCTACCTGGTAGGTAAGGGTATATCAGCTTCTTCGGGTTGTCAAGAATAGCTGTCTGAGTACTGAGCCAGGGCCACAACATCCGCCAAGGCTAGTTCAAGTCAAACGAATATTTATGAAGCTGGTTATACATTCTCGTTGGGTGTGTAGGTTGAAAGCATCACCTTTTGGGTAACCCCTTTACTTGGCACTGGCTAGTTAATCCTTGCAACTAAAAATATAGTATTGTAGAGTGTTTTGCTAATCCACGAGCCTATTTGGGACGTTGTGTCACAACGCGTCAGGGGAAAGCTCATGTCGCACCGGTATAAGGGGTCAACGACCACTAGAAATGTGGCGTGGCCGATGATTGGTCGACCTTTATGCATGGGTGCGACATGGAGGTGTGGTCAGTATTCGACTGCACACGAATTTCCTTTGTTAATGACAAGCTCAGTTGGTGCGACACTCAAACCTCTATGAGTGCTGCTTGGCCCACTGATTTCCAGTTTCACCAGCCTTGGGCGAATCATGGAACAAAGAAGATACACTTTTAGTAGATACTATAATAAAAAAGTAAATTTAATTAATGCTATTTAAAAAACATGCCAATAACTTTGGTAGTTGATGCCAGAATATATATGCTGTTGGTTACTTGGGCGGTGTGGCGAGGCCAAATTTATACTAGCATAAAAGTCACTGTATTTGGAGGCTACAGCCGACACCATGCCAGCATTGCACATGCGTTGGGATATTTTCAGGGGCCCGGGTTATAAATAAACCCGTCTTGGTTTCATGCGCAAGTGCATCCGAAAATCTTTCATCTGATGGCGTTGAGAAGCCACACGTTGCCTGCACAGTCGGCGACAAAGACGACCAACCGGGCCAAGTTGAAGCTATGAGCGCCGAGTGCTCGCGCTCAATGGAATGTTGGCTACTGTCCAGGCCATGACTGGCGTTGGGTGGCGCGTGTGACTGACCTCTTTGATCGTCTGTTTGATTTATCGCGAGGCCTTGCAGTGGTTTGGAGGAATAAGTTGGCTTGGAAATCTATATATAAGTACAACTTGATGTATACGCCAAATATCAAACTTATAAAAGGAAGCCATTCTCGTGGTTTATGAGAAAATATCAAGCCGCAATTGATATCCGTTGACTCTCGACAACATCTACAGTCAAATCTACTACTATTTATTCTCTTTACTACTTCACCATGGCTGGTAAAGCAATTGCACTGCTCTTTTTGCTCCAGTCCCAAGCCTGGGTACGTTTAGACCTTTCCCATGCCTAGCTAGGTTTCTAGTTCTAACAAGATTGACCGCACAAGGCACTCGCTCTCAAAGGAACCGGCCTCGACGGCGAGCTGGATAATGTCCATGTCACTAGGGCGCCTGGTATCCTTGGATACGCGCTTTGCGCCCCGGCGGGTCACACCTGGGTGCCGGCCGTGGCTCCAGACGCGAGGAATGCGGTGCAAGATTTACTCGGAAAAACTCTCCAGCTACAGGAAGGAGTGACAATCCCCTGGGGCGACGAGTCCAAAAAATGCAAGAATATAGTATGCCTAGGCGACGCTTTGATTGCGGTTTGTAATGATGTAAGTTTGAAAAGCGACATGAACAAATATCCAAAGCATCTTTGGTCTTGAGCGGCATAAACTTACTAATTTGTTACTTTATAGAATAATCACGATATAACTCTGAGCCGATATGATATAGGAATGGCTGCTGCAAGTGCTGTAAATCAATGTTCAGCAAACGAACGAGTTCTCAGCCAGCTCTTCAGCAGCGATAATTGGAATGTCATTGTGCGAAAGCTTGAAGGGTCCAAGTGTTAGAAATGAAATATGGCACTTGCGGCATGAGCCGTTGCACTAGGAGAAATCGGACATGGCAAGCTTAGCATATGAAAGGTTTAACCTAACGACTAGATAGATATATCTATATATTAGAACTATAGTTTTACTTTTGTGCTTTTTATATATTTTATACTGCAACTCTTAATACGCTTAATTTGGCCTTGACTACCTTGATCCCTACATGCATATATAGGGATTCCAGCTCGTAACAAAGGTTAGACGATATATCTAGGTAGAGGTGATAGGAGGCACCATATTATAGCACCAACAGGGCATATAGCAGTCAGGTACGCACATGTATCAGTGTCTGTATATATTGACATGCACGAATAAAGGGGGCGCTTACATGCTTTAACTACCTTTGTAATTAACTAATCCACGCACAGAAAATCTTTCCAGCAGGTCAAAAGCCGAACAAACTAATCCCGATCAAGAGCAGATCTACTGAAGTTGAGCCACTGCAACCTGCCAGATGAGCGTCATACTGATGCGTATAGGAGTCACCCACGTGGTTTATCTCCTTGGCTGCCCCAAGACCGGTCGCTTAGAGGCCCTCTTGAAGGCGCCATGGCGTACAGGCAGCAAGTGTTTGCGTGTTGCGTCTCGTGAAACTAGCCTACCTGCTGGGTTCAGCCTAAAGAACCTATATGTCTGTATAAAATGGGCCGTAATGCTATGTCATATAATGTCTGTTCATATATCCACATCCTCCAAGTCAGAAAGGCTAAATAGACTAGGTAAATTATGAGTAACATGAACAAACTTTTGATTACTTTGGCAGTCTAGACCGAAATGAAGCGCATGTACAGGTCCTCGAGGGTTTTCACGCCCCCCCTCATTAAGTTGTAGCTCTAGCCCGTAAGGGATACGCGAACGTAGAAGCCATTGCATCCGCTTATTCCCAAGGAGAATGTCCATGACGATGGGAGCAAACGTTGATGGCGACAGCCAAGTACCGAATGTCATGGCAATTCACAACTGCAGATTTGGCAGTCTCTGCCAACGACGCGAGTTGGGACAGCTAATGGAAAGCGCGACAAGGGGCGTACGCTGTCGCCAAGGCGAGCTACTTGGGCAAGAACGCGCCGTGAATCGGGAAGGAAGTTTCTCCTGCTCTGTGCAAAGAAAAATAAATAAACGTGCCCCGTGTCTCCGTGTCGGATTCTGTTTTCCTTTCTTCTCCAGTCGTATCGTCACCATAATGGATCTCGCCATCGTCAGCAGTACGTGCGCTTAGTGCGCGCTTTTACTTGCGTTCCTCACCTTTCTTGGTTCTGAAAATCTTTCTCGTTTTACGGACCGACTCCTTCGCTTGTTACATCTCGTCAGCTCGTCCTTCCCGGCCGTCAAGGAACGCATCTCCGCTTGTCAAGAATCCCGGGCCGCCCGTCAACCGGCCACTGCAGCGCAAGTCAAGTCCCTGCTGGACGCCACGACGCTTGAACGGAATGAGATGCTGCGCTTGAGAAGGGAAGTTGCCGATCTGCATCGAGAAGTACTAGCGATGCGGGAGGAGTTCAACCGAGCCATGGCACCAGAGGGTCTCGAGTGAGCGATACGACTCCAGGGTGCGATACGATGGTACGTTCGCCTTCCCTGTTGTTTGCAAACATTTTCTTAGAGCCAGGCTCGAGAAGCCATTCCGGTACGGGCTCTAAATAATTACCGGGGGTGGGCGAGGAGGGAAAAGCGTTAGTCCCATCTGCCTGCATGTGCCCCCCCCCAGCGCTGATTTTTTGGTGGTTTCTAGGGAGCCATTCCAGTAGGGCTCGCCAAATAATTACTGGGGGAGGGAGGCCGAGGGTCTGAACCAGCGCTTGTACCTCACCGTGGTGGTTCAGTCTAGTAGCCTAGTACAGGTGAAGCCAACACAAGCACCCGTCTTGAACCCCAAGGCCAAACAGGGATGTGTCTGTCAGCAGCTAGAGGTTGACGACGTGGCTAATCATGCTTAGGATTGTCTTGTCTTTCAACACGCGCCGCTTGAGAAATGACGTCGCCTCCTGCGGTGACTACATGTGTAGTCAGAAGGTTGACGTGCAGTTGTGTTTCTGATGCATGGTCAGATGCCAACATGTAGGCATGGTCAGATTCATGTCAATCATTTGAGTTTGGTTTCCTCGTCATGACACTAGGGCACTAACGTAAAGCGATATGAAGCCCACGAAGCTAGACGACGCTTGTGTTTGTCTTTACTTTGAACAAATCACATGCATCTAAAGGGCCATGGGCTTCCCAAAGCGATATATAAGACAAGGCCTCTCCCCTCCCTGACCAACTACGCTCTCCCGTAGCCTTTCGTGCCTGCTTACTGACTTTTATTCTCATACAAGCTCAACCCAACTGATATGGCGTTCCTGAAGCGATTTTTCCGCCGTCTAATACAGGGCAGGAGAGAGAGGCATCGTCGACCAAGCCAAGATGCCGCGACTCTGCTACAGGTGCCCATTGATATCATTCTTCAGATCTGTGATCACGTGCCTCAACAAACATTATACACGCTTGCTCAGACATGCTACGCCTTGCAGGCCATTATTAGGTGCCATTATCCCCTCGAAGCTGCTGGTTCCTCGCAAAATCAGAGCCAACCTCTGGATCCTTTCGGCTCTCTTTCGAAGGAACTAGTCAACCGTTTAGTTTGCGAAAGGTGCATCGACTTGTTTTCGGCCAGCTACAAGGACTTTCCGCGGGGTCAGTGGCGCGAATATCAACTCAATACCATGATGTTGGGCTGTAAGCGTCCAAAGAAGTGCCGGTTGCCCTGCTGCCACCCTTCTCATCTCTGCTCATGTCATCGTGGCCGCGAGGTTGCCTACACCCAAAAGCAACATGTCGAGCTTGTACTCACGCACGAGGGCCCGCCTCCCGCCTTGAACCGCCTAGGACTCTATGGATTTGTGATGCTTGAGCACAGACTCGCAAAATATTCTGCATGCCGGCTACCCCTTATGGTGCCAGCGTCGTCACGGCTGTCTACGACGTATCACTATACCATTATATCCCGAGTGGTGCAAGGAAGGTTTCTGCTTTTCCGCCAACTTCGATGGCAGAATACCGGTCGGGAATGGGATGACACAGGGCCAAGTCTGCACCCTCTTACATGTCTGGCCTTGAGGGCTCGAGGGCGGCGGTGGGTGTTGCTCCCAGAGTCGTTGAACCTGCTGCCTATAAAGGTCAAGACAAAATACGGTCAAATTACCAAATGCCCCTATTGCATGACGGAGCGTTTCGGCCTGAGTACCAGCAAAGGTGGCATTGAGAGGATTTGGCAAGACCTTGGGGGCGAAGAGGACTCGGGACATTTGTGCTGCACCGAGATGGTTACGGACAGAGCCAGGGCTGAAAGGGAAGCAGGGCGCATTGTGGAGCTTTTTGGACCGATATAGTCATTCTCTGGATTCAAATATTGAGTGATGAAAAGGGGCCAATAAATTATGCACGATTTCAAGCGAATATGACATGCCAAACGTAACACAAGACAGCATTAAGCACGGAGGCTTCGGTGGCTCGTGCCTAAAATACCGCCCTTATAAGGCATCCGTAGGAAATAACAAGGCTCTCAAATTTAACTTTCTTTGTACAAGGGATAGGTGGGCAGGGTGTAGGCATCCAAAAATTGACAGTCGTTGAAAAATGGATTCACCGATTACAATATAGGCATTAACCTTTCAGTCGGCGCTGGAGGCCCCCATTACTAACACGCGGTACAAGGCACGAGAAGCCTGACAAGTAAAGTTCCACCGCTGCGGTCTAGCTACGTGCTAGTAAAGGCCACCTTGTGATGACCTCTGCCACTCCCACAAGCTACGTGGAAGGTGTGCGCCACCATCATGAGGTGTCAGCGCCAAACTATTGCAGCACCCCGTGGTAGACTAACATGTTTACGTCAAGCTACCATGCAAGATGGACCCGACCCCTGACCGGTTTGAGGCGTGAGCCGCTTCTGCCAACATGCAATGTGTGTCTTTACTGATTACCTCATTGAGCCTTTAATTTGGAACCAGAAGAATGCTATCAAACAGGGCAGCAACATTTGATACGAATACTCCAACACATTCTTGTGAGCATTCTCCCACGGGTATTACCTAGAACCCGTGACAGGTATTTGATAGAACTGGCTTGGATGCAGGCACATGTCTCTTTGGCGTCTCCTTTGACAACGACCTCATCACAACTCCCAAGTCGCACCAATATGTCAAGTTGGCTGTAAAGGAGGACACTGGAGCAGCCGTTGAACAAGCAAAGGCGCTGCCTGGGTTTTATGCAACGCATTCTCCATCTTCTCTTGCATTTAATCACCTGAAAGTAGCAGCAGGTTATCAACACACACGATCCGTTGGTTTGCCTCTTCCCAGAGGTAAGAATACATGCACTCTATCCAATAAGGCTAAAGCCAGGATCCATGTGTCAAGGGCACCAGCCCAGGAGAGGCTTAAATTGTCAAGCGACGACGCCTCAACTCAGCACCAGGGGAAGTATATTACGTCCCAACAGAAACAAGGTTTGGTAGTATTTTAGATGCAGAACCTTTCTGGCCACGCTTACTAAACGGGTCTAAAGCCTTTGGACATGACCACCGCCAAGGATTCATATAGAAGAGATCCTCCCCTAACAGTTGTTTCCTTACTACGCTTCCCAGTCTTATTCCCAACCACAACATTTCTCTCGTCATTATACGAATTCCTCTCAATTTCAACGGGAAAATCAGCAATTCAGACCACCAAGTAAACGGATCTCGGCCCACACAAACAATGAAAACTGGTTACCATTCTAATACTTGGAGAGCAGAGTGCGAGTATGAGTAATTTTGTGAAATCGGTCAAGCATCCTTTTCATGGGATACGTCAGGCATGGCGGGATTACAAAGCTGGGCGCGCCTTGCGGCGGGAAGCGGACAAAACATGCCATGTTGACAGCCGGGAGAAGGTTGCTTGTGCACAAGAAACTCGGCACGGATGTGAAAAGCCGATGGCCGAGTTTCCTTGGTGTTTTAAGCAAGTTGTCAAGGAAGAGAGCAACTGGCGTGGCACATGGGTGCTAGAAGTCAAAGATCTCTTAGCAATGGATTGGCGGGCAGAGCGCGGTCAAGAAGAGAACGGGAAAAGGGCAAATACCAAACAACGCCGACGTATCAACTACCATTTATGCCTGGGGAAGAAGAACTCCCGGCTTCGTTTCCGGTTGAAGGAGGGCAAGATGACTTGATGGTCTGGCTAGGCAGGCGGTAGGCCAGCACTAGAAGACATCAATTGATGCACGGGGGAAGAAAGTCGGGGAAGTCGGGGATAAGTCGAATGCTTGCAAGGAAATACAGGAAACCTGGCATGGAAACTGGCCACATGACCAGCCTCGCGTTGCTACAAACGCGCTCCCAAAAGAGCACGCACACACAAGGTGTGATTTTCATAGGATCATCAGAGCCCATTACCCAAGTCTCTTTAAAGGAGCTCTTTAATCTCGAAACTCAGGTGCCAGTGTGTGATTGGTTTGGCTTTTACAGTTGGTAGCTATCCCTAATAGTTTACATCTAGTCCAAGACCGAAAGCGCGGCTTGCAGAGAATCCACAGCACTTTACGAGCATTTGAGTTCTAGCAGTGCCTGTCTATGGCGCAGCCCGCTTTAGGACATGGACTTGCTGGCCGTTGAAGAGTGATTCATGTATAAACAGGCTTAAAGAGTTGTTACAAGCCCAACAGATCAGACGACCAAGTTTCCATCTGTCGTTGACTCAGTTAGAGCAAGACCCAGCAAGAATGGAGTCCCTCGCTTTTACTATTCTTTCACTGCGGAAGCTCCCGGTTAGGTCGGCCCTCCCCTCGGCCCAACGGTTAGCAAGGGTTAGCTCGACGCTTCTTTGGCCAAATCGATCCGGCTGTTTAAGTTTTTGGAGTGACTCACTTGCACGCAAACATTTGCCATCTGGCTCGGGGCCTGAGAAGTTTAAATAGACGTGCTTCACACCGCGAAGCCTTTCCAAACCCCATTTCAGTTTTTACACGTCGACAGTGCACGCACGCACTTTATAAATTCGTTCAGCACACTCAGTAATCCCTACAACCCCAACATAGTCGGAATGGCTGATGAACGTGCGGAAAATGTCAGTGGGGGCTCGAATGTGTCCACGGCCGGCTCCCTCAGGCTCAGGGGGCTCATGGCACTCGGGCTTCGTGCTGCGAAACAAGTCCCTAGTTTGGACTTCCTTGACGACACCCCTCTACGAGAATTTGGTCCCGAGCAGATCCTGAGTCGTATGTTTTCCATGAAGTCATACCTGTCTACGGGATCCTCGCAAGCCGAGAAAGCGAAAAGCATGCGTTGTATTGGAGAAGGCCAGTGCGGCACCGTCTTCGCCCTCGCCGGTACCCAGCATGTCATCAAGATGGCAAAGGATGGCAAGGTCGCGGCCCTTTGGGAGGACTTGATTGTGCAAAGCACCATTGAAACGGTCTTTTCCAATCTCCCTGTCAGCCAGCGACCTGACATCAACATCCCCGGCTCCAAAGGATGGATCCAGCCGGGGAGCGACCAATTTTGGAACGACCATGCGCAGAATCCTCCGCCGGGCTTCTCCAAAGGTTATGGCCTCATTTCCGATCGCATCTTTCCGCTCCCGGAGCCAGTTCGCGAGGCCGCCTTCAAATATTTCGCTCCACGACAGTACAAGTCTGGGGCCAGCAGAACCGCCCAGCTCGCCGAGGACAAGAACAAAGACTGCCTGGTGCGCGTCTACCTGGGGCGCAGGCTGGCCCGACAACCTTCGGCGAACTTTAAGCTGCGCAACTTTGATCTGATGATTAACGAGATGGAAGACTTGGGGTTGAACCCAGAGACTTATGCCACGACCATGGCGCAAACGCTGGCTATGCTGCACTGGGGTGCTGGTGTCGACGCCAATGATGTCGAGTTTGTGCTGGGCAGCGCGCCTGAAGTGTCGAAGATGCCCTCTCTTGCCAATTTACAGGGCATGGGGCCAGACGACCCCCGGCTAAGGAAGCCCATGGTGAACTTCAAGCGCCGCCAACTGGGCCTCTGGCTCCTAGACTTTAACCAATGCGCAACGTTCAAACACAACAAGACTGGCATAAAGCAGCTGGCGGATGGCTTCTGGTGGAATGACCCCTATTATCCGCGTCCGGGCAGCAGGCATGAAAGAGACGCGCAGCTGTGGACCAAGTTCAAGGAGGTATACTTGGCCACAAGCGAACTGTATATCAAAGGCATTGGTCAAGGTTTGGCTGCTCAGTTTGTCTCGGAGGTGGAAAAGAGATCAGGTACACAAGCTCAACAACTCTTTGGTTGAGGCAACAAGCTCAACAACTCTTCGGTTGAGGCAGCAAGCTCAACAACTCTTCGGTTGAGGCAACAAGCTCATAAATTAAAATAGCCTGGGATGCTGCCACTTTGTCGGCATCCTAGGCGCAGGCAAAGCTACCGTAGGCAGGCTATTTCTTATTAATCACTCTTTTGGCTCTTTTGGCTCTCTCTTGTAGACTTTTCATTCATCATAAAGTGGCATTGTGTGTTTTTTCCTCCGAGGCCCCTGTCAGGACTCTTACCTACGGCTGCCTTCCTTTACACCACAACGCGCCTACTAAGAGCATTAGTAACTTGTTATATGCCTTAAGTTCCTTATTATCTAATTAGTAACAAGTATTTAATTTCTAACTAATTACTAATAAGTATTTACAAAATTATTAGCCTTACTAGTAGATTATTTTAATAGGTAAAGTAGGTAGTTATAGCCTATAGAACTGCATCTTTGCTCGCCTTTATTCCGCATTCTTCGCAAAACTCAGGCAAGCGCCGCTTTGCCTAATGATGTTAATATTGCTGTCTTATTAGGTCTAAACATACACTTACTAACTATTTTGTTAGGCCTAAACACACACACTAACCAACTATATGCCCCTAAACGTTAAGATCTGTGGTTTCGTAGTCTCCTTAAGCGATCTTTAGTTTTTATCGGTCAGTCTCGATCGATCAAGTGAATAAGAAAGTCTGATAGGGCTTATCCCCTTTATCACGCGTGGGGTTGCACATATAAAAGCGAGCGCTCCTAAGACTATAACAACTCCTCATCAATCCCCAACGTCGTCACCAGGGCTGTCTCTGCTCTGGGGGGAGGCTCAAGTCCCAAGTTCCGTGGCTGCCTTCTAGTAGCTCGACAGACTGGCCGTAACGCTGCGCCAGGCTGTTATCTTTAAGGCTGAAATCAACGATTAAATAAACGAATGTAATATGCGGCAAAGCTCCTTTCATTATCTCCTTAGCTACGCATAACGCGGCTATAAAAGGGGTCCTTATAAATCTTCTTAGTAAAAATTGCGTATTAGACTAAGAAGACAGCACGCCAGCTACGTTTTATACTAACCCTTATATGACATTACTAGAGCTAATCCCCCTCCCTTATCCCCTAAGCCCATCACACCTTAGTGTGAGTGGTCTCCTCCACACACTATATGCCCCTAAAAGTCAAACTCTGTGGTTTGGCAGTCTTTTCAGTAGAAATGAATTTCCCTTATTTATTCAGAGTTAATCAAGCAGTGAGAAAAGTCTGGTTAGGATTATTATCCCTATCACGTAAGGAATCCGCCTATAAAATGGGGTATTCTTTAGAGTATAATAACTTTTATTACTACCTAATACTATTATCAGTATATTAAATTATATTATCATTATTAAATTACACTAGATAGCTAGGCTATTACTAAGCTACGTTGCTAGTATACCCTCTCTTCTAGTAAGTAAGGAAACCCTCTAGGGAATAAAACCTCGCCCGCAGTAGTTCTGATTCGTCTGCGGCCTACTCTCACTATAGCTGGCTCCTATCTATATAATATATGTTACTGCTTACTAGCATACCTTACCCTTAGCAAGCTAGGTAAAGTTTTACATATTAGTATGCTGCTTGTGCTCCGTCTCCTGCCCGTTCCTAATCCTCCTTATTTACCTTCCCTATTTATATCTATTTTATCCTATGCTTATATTAGCTCTAGGGCAGCTCCTCCTATCCTACTATATAGCTAGTTTCTAAGCCAGGCTATAGTGCCCTATCTTGCCTATTAATAGCACCTATATGCTACTATTTGGGTCATGCTGGGGCTATTTAGGGCCCGCTAGACCTCCCTATTATTCCTTAGCTTCTATGTTAGCCTTATGTCTTTGTTTAGGCAGTTAAGGATAACGTGGTATTAATCCTCCTCCGCCTCCCCACAGCTATAGAGCCGTTAGATACGCCCTGGAAGAAGAGGAACTTCTTTAGCCTATGCATCTAGTGCGTAGCTGTACTAGCATAGAGGACATATGCTTGCAGAGGCCCTTATAAAGCCGGCGCATAGTCTTCAGGTCTCCTGGCTGGTTGATATCCTCTGCTACGTGCCGGAATCCCTACAAGTATGGATGTAGGGATTGACGTACTTGAGGCTAAATTAGATGTAATAAACGTTAAGTTCATTAAATACGTAATAAAAGATAATATATAGGTACTATTATATATAGTGTAAGATTCTTATCTCTTCTATCTATCTAGAGGTCGGTCTTGACTATTTATACGCTATGTTAGTCACGTGTGTCGCCTCCAGTGTTCTTGTCACGGTTTGTATCGTAACATCCTCGGCCGCTTCGTGCCCGCGTCGTCTCCTGTCCGCCCACGCTTATCGGTGCCACAGGATCTATATTAAATTATAAGTTAATAGCTCTGGCTAAGTAGATTAAATAGCTAGTTCTTATCTTTCTTATAATTATCTCTATAGTTGGTGGGATTAAGGCTATTATGTGACCTTTATATGGCCTTCAATGTTTAAACAGGATATCTTAGGGAGGCTTGGGGCCGTAATCTTTAAGGATCTTAACTACGCATAATACACACACGAGGGTAGTATTATAAATCTTCTTAGCAAAAATTCTTTATTATTAGACTAAGAAGACAGCAGACCTACTACCTTTTATACCAAAGCTAGTATGATGACTGCAGAAGCAATTCCTCAATCCTGTTCCTCCGCTCTATCCTACCCTAGTGAGCGCGGTCTCCTCCACACACTGTTTAAAGGAAAGTATGTTTTGAAGCTTTTATAGGGTGGGTCAGAAATACCCGTTGCTTAAAGGGTCCTGTAATCGACTCTGTTATTCTAAAGTATTAAGATTCCAGAGTCGAAAATCAGCGAAGAATATATAGGCACTTGGAGTATGCAGCGCAGGGTGAGTCGATAGCAGCCGGCTTATTCACAATGTAATCAGGCAAAGCGGCGCTTGCCTGAGTTTTGCGTAGAATGCGGAAAGAAGGCGAGCAAAGATGCAGTTCTGCAGGCTATAGCTAGCTGCCCGCTTTACCTATTTAAACCCATTTTAGTATTATTATTATTAACATATACTAGGTAGCTAGGCTATGGCTAAGCTATTTCGCTAGTATACCGTCTCTTCTAGTAGTCAAGGAAACCCTCTAGGAAATAAAACCTTACCCGCCTTAATTCCGGTTCATCTACGGCCTGTTCTCGGCCGGTTCCTACCTATATGGTTTGGTTTGCCGCTTGCTGGCATGCCCCGCCCGTGGCGAGCCAGATGGAGTTGTCGTGTTGGCGCACCGCTTGCGCCTCGTTTCCTACCCGTCCCCGCTCCTCTCTATTCGCCTCCCTTACTTATGCTCCCAATCCTGCGAAATAAATCTAGTAGTAAGGCAATAACTTTTTAAATACTTATTAGTAACTAGATAACGAGAAATTTAAACTATGTACTAAGTTAGTGATGCGTTTAGCAGGCGAGTTGTGGTCTTTAGGAAGGTAGGCAGAGCCGCAGGCAAGAGCCCCCGGAGGGAAAAGGCACACAATACCACTTTAGGATTAATGAAAAATCTACAAGAGGGAGCCAAAGAGCCAAAAGAGTGATTAATACAGAAATAGCCTGGCTACCGCAGCTTTTTCGGCATCCTCCCAGGCTATTTTAACCTATGTCTTGTATTCAGACCGGCATGAGAGGCCCAAGCATCGGCCAGACAGTCCATTATCACACAGCAATTCAGCCTCTGGTAGCATTAGCACAAATAGCTGCTTACCACATCAGCATGCCTGGTCAACCATAATTTGCAGGGCTTTAAAGGGGCGGGATCCTTCCACCGACCTTACGGCAGCAGAAGAGATAGTGGGACGTGTAAGCCGTGCTAACAAAAGTTGCATTGCGTCTAACTGCCCGACTTGCCTGAGATGAGTGTTTTTGTTATGCCTTTTCACACTAGATAGCGAGTGGATGCTCTTCTACAAACGTCTTGAGCCGGCATAATTCGGCAACAATCCAGCTGGTAATACTGGCTTCAACAAAGTTTGGATGCTGTGATAGAGTCAAGATGGCCTGGCAGTTAAGAACTGCATGTGGACTCGTGCAGGTCAAGCCAGCTGGGCCATTAAACACGTTGCAGTTCAAGCCAACCATGCCCCAATCGGCGCCAATGCTGACAATGCACTGCGAAGACGCATGAGTCGACATGGCACTCTTGGCATCTTGCTCGGATGGACTTTTCTGCCGTGATGAGATTCGGATTCACACTTTCAGCTCCAGCGACCGGGGACCGTGTCTGACTACGGCACTTGTTCAGTTGCCGTCCTGTTCTCTTTTCGCCCATTCGCCTGCACCTAGACAGCACAAGCCTCCCGGTCACGCCTAGAACAGCGTTGGCAGCGAAATGTGACTTGTCTCATGGTTGCCACAAAGGGTTTTTTTTGGATAAATCCTAACGTTGGCATCTTGTTCCCCACAAAGCCGCCATAGCTTACACTGCCGACTCTGATGGATTCATAGTTGAAACCTGAACCCTGGACGCACATGAGAATGCTCCACGGGGAATCATGGCTGCCCAGTAGCCAGTCACCTGGATTCGCTGCACATAATCGTGACTTTCAAAGAAGCCAAATAAATTAGCGTCAGTTGCTGCTTAGATCTTGAACTCTTGCAGAAGCCACCCAGAACTTCGAATAGATGCTGATGCCGAACAAAGGGGACACATGGCGTATGCACTTGGTAAATTGTAACTATTTACATGATTTTGCTCCCCCGTAAAGATGAACACCATCCCAAATGCAATTAATCACCCGCACTGGCGGGCACTAAACACTAATAAACGCACTTGTCGGGTTGGCACTTTGGATAACTTGGTAAGAACAACAAGGCGCCCCTGTCAAGTCCCCGTGTTCAATTAAGCATGAGACAGACCCCAGTGCTATATCAAGTTGGTCACTTGCCTCCTTTTCTGAGCATTTCTTGGTTCATCATCATCTCCCAGCAACTCAAGTCAACAATCCCTTCAGATATCCAAAAGCACCAAATCAACCACCAAGCTAGAATGGAATACTGGGTTGCGGAAATTGCTGATCACAGCAGACGTGTTACTAGAACCCTCGAAGATTTAAAAGATCTCAATGGAGGGTACAAGTCGAGACTCCAGGCTGTACATCGCAAATTCACTCAGACGCAATTCGACTTTGAACAGAAAATCCAGGCACCATTTCATAATGATGCCGAGTCTAGAGGTTCTGCAGTACGCTACAATGCTACAGTACGCTTTCATGCTACTATGTATCACTGGCTTATCATGAAAGATATCAACAATGCCACTGATGAATTCCAGAGATCATGTTCCAGACAGTCCAGGCATCTACTGCCCCGAGTTAGGGACACGTATGCTGCACTTTGCAGGCTAGAAGAGCATGTTCACAGGCTGCAGGTTTCGTTGGCCCGATTCTTAGAACAACCTACACCATAAGAGCAAAGCTAAAGGGATAATGAGCTACTTTTAGCATTTTATTATTTCTTAGAATGAGCTTTGTCATATAGTTCGCCTGTTAATTTAAAAGAGTTTGAAATATTAAAATAATGCGGCGACATGTGACAATCTATTACGAGGCTTGCCCTTGTCAGTAGGCGAGATTAGGAGCGGCAAGCTCAAGAGCTCCTAGAACTCTTCTTTTCTTTTCCTCGTTTCTCTTTCTTCCCCAGCTTTATACATTCATGGCAATCACCGAGCCGGTTGTCAATACTCCTTCTTAGACTATCACATTATTCAGAGCTTCTTTCTCAAGCCTTGGAGTCATTGGATTGCGTTTTGGCATGCACCGTGAATACATTAGGAAGTATCTTGTGGTATCAAATTACTATAGTTGCTTTACACACAAAAACGATAGCAAAGAGCAGCTGTATGCATGGGAGAATATTGTGTGCATACGCCAGTTTGTGGAGAGATTTACGGTAAATTATAGCATACCTTAGCCCTGAGGAGTGTCTAATGTTTATGCCTTCACTTCTCCCGGCTTAAGTACATTCGTTCAATCCTGCAGGGGCAAGTCCATGAACAGCGATCTAAGCGTCCTAAGCACGCACCTTGAACGACTGTAGCAAGTGTCGGCGTTGAAATTATACGCTGCCTGAGCACTAGTCCTCGCTTGCTTCTATAACCAGAAAGACTCGGGGAGAGGCGCGGACAGAATAGGCCCTCTATATGCCCGATGAAAGCTCATAGACTATTGTCATATTAAGCACGTGTGACTTGATTTTTCAGGTAGTCAGTCACATGGAGCATCAAACTAATACATTTGGTATAGGAGAGTCTCAAACAGTCCCTGAGGAAGAGATGAAGTTGAGAGCTTTTTATATGCGGCTTTTTATAATTCATACAGGACAGAGGACTTGGAGTAGCTAGGCTTCAGCTGGTTATCAAGAACAAGCATACGCAGAGTGTGTGAAAACGATGGAGGAGTGACATGTTGACCAAGCCAATTTGTCTGAAGCCGCCTCCCACGTTGGGTGGAGCGGATCGATCCTTTATACACTGCGGACCCTTCCATCAAGTACCAGTTCAGTATGGAACAAAAGCTCAGAGGTTGAAGCGATGCCATGGGTCAGACGGACAGTAGGGGAAGCATCACTCGAATCATATCGGCAACAAGTCGGCGCATATTTGCCATGGCATTACAAGTCAGAAAGTATAAAGAAGCAGTGAGATTTTCATCGCCTTGTTGCCAAAACTAAACTGTACGGCCAGACGCCGTCCGTCTCCCCATCGCCCAGGACCGCTTTCATTTCTTCCCACAGCTTCTTCTGCACGTCCGAGTCATGGTTGTGAGGAAACGTCATCATGATGTCTCTCAGATCATTATACTTGGGTCGGAATCTCCACTCTTGAGTGTCGTCGGCGTAAATCACAACGTCCTTGTCCCCGATTTCAGACCATGGAGGCACGTCGTTTGCAAACTGTTCCGGCAACAGAGCCTCGCGCAGATAATGTCGACCTGGCCCCAGCGGATCATTCATCTTCATCCTCAGGGCCCCGGGCCTGAAGTACTCTTCTGGCGCGGGCACAGCGTCGAGGCGGGAAAGCTGACTCCGCATGGGGCCACGGGACGGACCATTTGGTCCCCCTCTCTTGCTCACTTCCTCGAGGACCAGAGCTTGAAACATGCGCGACCAAATGTCCCAAACCCGGGGATCCCTGAACACGGGGAATCCTATCGAGGCTATGGCCATGGTGCCCCCCGGCTTGAGCTGGTGCGCTATGGCGGCGATTGCCTCGTCCTTTCGAACAAAGTGCCACATGGAGTGGCCAAACACAAGGTCGACGCTCTGGGCCGGCTCAGTTTTGATGCTATCTTCGAGCTTTGTCACCTTGAAGGCATATCGGCCAGGGTCGTCGAGCCGCGCCTTTGCCTCGGCGATGTTGTTCTCAAAGGGGTCCGACACTATGACGAGCTCGAACCGGTCGGACAATCGAGCCGAATGAATTCCTGCCCCGGCGCCAACATCGTGTGCCACGCCAAAGCTGCCTCCGTTCTTCTTGTGGTAGTCGAAAATAGTGTCAAAGAATGACTGAGGGATCGCGGGCCGGCCTTTGATGTACTTTGCCCAAAACTCGTCCCCTCCCTGATAAATAGTCTCGGGGGCGGGCACGTTGGACTCCATGTTTCAGTCAGCTCTGCTGATGAGGAAGTAGTAATCGTGTGCCCGCGAGTGAGACTCGACGTTGGTCAAGGGGGACGCTGCAACCCGAGGTGGGCGAAGGGGAGAATAATATGCCTGTGGGAAGCGTCATGTCGTCCCAATCATGGACGGTCTGAGGGATTAATTGACATGAGCCAAACGCCCGTCAGCCGCTAGAGTGACTGCAGTCGTCGGAAATAGGACGTACGTAAGAACTTGGAAGAATGCGTCACGCTAGCATGAAGCAGTCATCAATTGACGAGCCTCATTGTCTGGTGCTTACTGCCCCTCACTCTCCAGGCAGTTGTGTGGCCTGTGAGGCGCTTTCCCCGGCACTAACCCCGGCGCTAACCCCTCTATGAATACATACGAACCTCCCACTTACACCAGACGCGTCAACTTGCATATTCCTACGTCACGCGAGTGGGGCTATTGTGGGAAATCGGCACACAGGCCGGAATGAAGGCATTCAGAAAAAACAGATGATTGCATTGTAAAAGTGATTCTACCGAAAACACACAAATTGTGCGTGTGCTTTAGAGAGCGCGTTTGTAGGCGCCAGCACGAGGCTGGTCACGTGTCCACCCACAACACCATTCATCTTATACCAATACTTCTGCTGTACCTTGGCCCTATTAATATTAGTTGTAATAGACTAACAGCGACCTATCAACTGCTTTGCACGATACAGTCACTCCATCTGTTTACTATATCCTTTATTATTTGGTCATTAGGTCTGTTTGTTACTTGCAAGAATTCAGGCGTTGTTTTGGCTGTGTTTGCAACAGCAAAACAAGCTTCACGGCGGCTTATTCCCCTGCACTGCAAGATGAAAGAAGAGAACATGGCAGAAAGGGACGCGTCGTCTGCACGCAACTCAAGACCCCTCTGGCACATCAGTGCACTGTTATGTAAACCTCACCTAAATACTTGGCTTGATTAAAGCGACGTGTCAGAACATGCAAGTTCACTACGCTTGAGAAGGGGATACGAGAGTTGAAGAAACGAAAACCCCTGTGCATGTATATCTGAATCAAAACATCACTGATACTGTGCTCAATCTAGAGCTGTGTCATTTGTCTGCACCGATACGTGGCGGCTTGCACACCGTTTCATGGGACTTGGATGACAGAGCCTGCATTGACTCTCAGTGAACCGAGGTGTTCCTCTGTTCTATACACTCTGGCAAGTTTTACATGTGTTCAATTCAGAGAGTGATTGAACAACTAGGGGGTTATTCTCGCCACGCACATATTTAAATCTCTAACATTTCCCACCTTTGGCAGTCCTGCTTCTATCTCCTGCACAACTCTTGTTAATATCACATCAACAAGCAAGTCGCCAATCAACTCGACATCAAGAAAGAATCTGCAGCTTAGATTCAGCATCCTCGCTACAAGAGTCGATACACGATGACTGGAAAAGAGTGTAAGCAGTCGCAGTTTATTTCTCATGGCAGAAGCAAGACTAAATATTTACTAGACACCGTCGATTCTGAGGAAAATTTGCGCAGGAAATTGGGTGACAAGCTCAAAATGTACTCCCTGATTCAGGACGAAGAATGGATGTTGGATTTCTTGAGAGATGCTGGCCAGAGTATTACTGCAAGCCGTGCTATTGCCAAGTTTGAAGGTCTACTGGCGAAAATGTCTGGTCTTTTGATCGGACCATGCTGGTTAACTATGTTGGACCCCAGTGACATACATCTGATGGCGTTTAGGCTACTCCTTGAAAGCGAGCAAGATGTACAAGAGGCGCTGGACGAGTTACGATAGAACGCTTGATGGAGCGGCTCGACTCAACCTGCAGCACCCTTGGGGGGCGAGAAAGGAGCAAAGTACTGGCTCTGGCCAGTTTAATAGGCTTTGGGGGGATTCCTAGCCTCTGCTTTAGTTAAATCAATGTTGGTGTGCTTTTAATGGCCCATCTTCTTTAAACGACAGCGTAGAAACGGGAGCGCAATGCAAATGTGACTGTCATTTGTACCGTAACATTGAGCAGAAAATTCACGAATGCCTTGACTAGTTCCACTCTTATTGATAGTTCT
Organism: Keithomyces neogunnii; assembly: GCA_020975405.1. Classification (NCBI taxonomy): domain Eukaryota; kingdom Fungi; phylum Ascomycota; class Sordariomycetes; order Hypocreales; family Clavicipitaceae; genus Keithomyces; species Keithomyces neogunnii. The sequence continues at coordinate 2,836,794 of JAIOWQ010000002.1, read as the reverse complement.
ATCAGTTAATACGTTCAAGTTTTCCTATGAATATTTAGCGTAGAGATGTCACTTGATAACAGAGGCCATTTCCCAAACTCAAGATCTAAGATGGTTGCCAGGTGAGCAACAGACTACAAACTCGCCGAGAAACTACCCATGGAGCAACCCCGCAGCCTCTTTCTCGGCTGGGGGCTGATTTTTGAGCTGGTGCACTCGGCCTTGATCGAGCCCGTGATGCTCGTGGCCCCGGCCGATTTCACCTTGGTTTGGCACGGGTTACCGCCGGCTACAAATGGCACGTCTCTGACCCTGTTTGTTGTCTGCGTGCCTGCAGAATTGTTTGGGCTTAATATCAAGTCTGTGTGAGGTGCTTTGTATTTGGTCAGGCTTCAACATGTCCACAGACTCGGTCGCACGCCGCATGGTTCGCGTTTAACAGCACAGATACCAGCATAGTATCTACAGCACTCGGTGTATCTGCCTAACGACTAGTTCACCTAGCGGGCGTAATCTTAGCAGTTGGTTTCAAAATACCTTGCAAACACCTAGTATTATGTGCTCTTTTTATTACCAAAAGTAAACTTGTGACTATAGTAGAAGAGGCTATTGTAAGATGATGCATCTAGTAAAAAATAGAAACCCAACACTTGGGCTAGTGTAATAGCTCGAACAGCTCTAAAGTAGTCCTAAAAAGTACCCCATGTATTCTTTTATGCTAAACCTGTGTATAGGACCAGAAGCCGATGTAAAGAGGGAAAATAAGCAGCACCACTCCGATCCTGTCTTGTAGTTTGCCTTTTGTATATTAAAGATTCCCATGGCCCGTAACCTCGTTTTAAGCATCCCTACCCTCTAGTTTCCAAGATTCAGGATTCTTTTACGTAGTACAGCTATATTCCCATCTTGTACTTATCATCACCCTAGGGCTTTGGGCCAGTCTTGTCCAATTGGTTAAAGGCAGTTGGTTTAAATCTGCCAATAATGAATTCATTTCAATCATGTGCGTCACCAAGGAAGAGGGAGCACATGGGCACGGCAGCCCAAAGGCCAAAGTAGGCCGTGTCAGAGAGACAAGAAGATGAGGGATAAACCAAGCCATGCTCTATTTCCAATGCATGTTATACCGCCATAGTATAAAGAGAAAACAAAAGGCCAAGTCGTTTAGTACATATTTACTCCAATACCCTTTGCCCTTTGTGCAACTAGTCTAATATGTTAGGTTGTCCACCAGAAAAGAGTGTCTCCGGACAAATATTTGAAAGTTCACATGAAAGGATGTGGCCGGTGCATTCTATTATGGATATTAGAAATAGGTCTTTCATAATAGTACTCATGGATAAACGTAGTACACACTTCCAAAATATAGGCAAAGGCTTCTATGAGGAACATCACACTGTCTCCCTCGGCTTTCTCGATTAAATGGAGTTAGATTAGCCTCTGATTGATCAACGAGAGCAGTCTCTGAGTGCAGATGGGCTTACCTTGCAGGCGTCTCGCCCGTTTACTACCGGGAAGCTGTCGCGGCCGCGACAAGAACATGACACGGGTATACAGCATGGCAATAGACTGAATCGTTTATACTCTCTATATAGGTATCCTGCTCAGTCTGAAAACCGTGTCGCCATGTCAGAGTGTCCTGGTCTTGTTGTCTTGTGACTGTGCTTGCTACAAATGGCTCCTGTCTCAGGGTCATGTGTATGATTTACCCAAGGGCCTACAATGGTAGCCCAAGGCGAGCAACGCTGGTTTCGGTCATTTAATGTTTGGGTAAAGAAAAGGCAAAGCAGAATAGTAAATATTGTAATTAGCAGAGAAAATAAAACCCACGCATTCTTAAAGCCGGCCAAAGAGCACTCCTGACTCTCCATTGTTAAATGCAAGGTTTGGTTGAAAGAGATTAAACTAATCAAGGGAACAGGACCGTGCGCCTTTTTTTGGTTCTATCCCTTTCTTCTTTGTTGCAGTCTTTGTGCAAGTTTCATCCTTCAGCGCAAGTACTAACACTTTTAACCGCTTTGCTTTGTTAACAAGCACTGCGGGCATAAATTAATCATTCTCGAGTGCTTTAGTAACGTCAAGGCAAGCTAGTTGCATGTTGACGAAGAACTTGAGACTTTGATGGGCCTTATACCTGCCCTCCTGGTGCAAAAGAAGCTCAATCGCTCCAGTTGAATCAAAGTAGCCCGACTTGCTCTTCTTAGGCTGGCAAGGGCAACACGCCTGCAGAGCGAATCATATAAAGGTGCGGTTGGTTATCTGGTTGTTCATGACGTAGTGCCATTCGATAATCTGACACGGGGAGAAGTGTTGGTCAGTCCAAGTACTCACTCAAACCCGATCAAGGTTATTTCAAGGCAGAGACTGACAATTTGGCCAACCTACTTGTGGCAATTCACATTTGGCCGTGGATGGTTTCAGCGGGGAGTAAGAGATGCAATGGATATTGCCTGCATATTAAAAAGGCATGTTTCTTTTGCCGACTTGTCGATAACATGAGGGCCTTGAAGTGAGCAACAAAGGCTTCAGTCTTCTCTCTCCACCAGACATTGAATCTGAGGCGTCATGGCAATGGCAGATGCTGTTCGGGGAGGCGATTGCTGCGCCGTGACAGTACGCAACATGTTCCTCGAGACAATACGGCAGGCCGCCAAGGCCACGGGACACGATGGCTGATGTACCCGTCGGTGGCGGTCCACTAGCGGGTGGCCGGTCCGGGGAAGGCGGGGCCGGAGGCGCCAAGGTGACTTCGGGCCGTGTTTGGCCAGAGTTTGGCCCGTCCAGATATATATTCCCTCGAGGCTACAACACCACTTGTACTGCGTGCTCGATGATTCAACGCGTGAAACTGACTATTCAAAGAGGCTCAATCAGCGTCTTTGCCACGCAGACAGTGGTAGTCCAAGTAACAGGAAGCTGGTCTACAACAGTTTATCCACGCATACCCAGCCGCATCTCTGGCGGTCAACATCGTCAAGATCCAGGGCAGCTAAATTCGCAGCCGGCGCCTTTCCTTTTAGGGAAACAACCCACTACTTTCACTCGCATATTACACCGGAATCTAGTATTTTGGGTATGCAGTAGCGTAGTTGATCTAGCGGCCTACTTTTAGCATACCAGTAACTTGTACCGTCGGACGGCTACCGAGTGCCAGTCCAGCATTGGTCCTGTTCTCACCTTTCCAGTCTCCAGAGACTGCTACCGTCCATTGGGATTGCTTTCGCATGCTTGACCTATAATGTGCCTCGCCAAGCATATGGACAGCGTGAGCCTGGCGACTCCCTTGGCGGGCATCCCTACTCTCTTCCTCGGTCAGAGAATCCTCCCTTCATCGGTACATATGTATATACAGCAGCCGATCAGCTAGAGATACCGTTAAGACGTCTTCCTTTCGAACTCGTCCATCTCATCCGGGACCATTCCCAACCCGGCGTTCTGATGGTATGGCATATATTATCCTAAACCCGAATCATGTTCAAAACACTACTGTGCATTTTCAGGTACAGACTTGATATCCGGCACTCTTCTCTGTCGCCATGTCACACCAACGGAATCCAGCATGGCATGCTACGGATGGAGCTGCTGACATGAGCATCTGGGACACTGCGAGTCCCCTCGATTTGGTTTCACATCATTCTTTACCCCCGTGCGTCCGACTTCCCACACCATTGACCTACGCAAAATCTTTGGTCTCGCCTTTTTGATGTCAAATCTCGGCGTCTACAACATTCATAGCTGCACTCGGTACTCTCAACACGCCAACGACGAGCTTTGTGTTGCCCATTTGTCCGGCATCTCTACAAGGGGTCGTTCGCGCCGCACCTTTTTGCGCCGGGGTGGCCACTGCTGTGGTATTATATTGGACTATATCAATGGATCTCGGCGTGCGCTGGCTTGGTATTGCTGTCGAGATACGGGTACATCTGTGTAGAGAAAACGACTTATACCCCTCCAGTGGCAGCAGTTCACTTCAGTGAGCGGGAGCACGCATCTTGCTGGACATGTTATGCCATGAGAGGCGATATCGAGTCATGCTTTACATACAATGAAACAAAACACAAGGGTGCTAAGCTAGCAGGTCAGAGACACCGCGCAGTACATCTGCGATTCAGTTGCCAGGCAATATCCCTCCATCCCCTGGCTGCCCGCCTGCAAAACACACTTCTTCCATCCCTTCTTCGGCAGCGTCACCTTCCTACCGTCAAAGTAACGACACCTATAAGTTTCCTCGTCTTGCTCGCCAAGTCCTTCAACCTGCACCCCAATGCAGTCGCTAATCAGGACCTTGGGGAGGAAGAGAGACTGGGGAGGATCGAAATTGCGCGCAATATACTCGAGCTGGTGGTGAATGTCGCTGCTGTTGCGGTTGTAATCAATGTAGCTTCCAATGTCGCCTATGGGCAGGTCCGTCGGGCAAACAGGCGTCAGGTAGTCGGATTCCAGGGTGTGTGCCCAGAACCTGACTTTGGTGCCGACGCAGGTCATGGCCCAGACGCTTCTTCTGTGGTTGTATGCCAGGTACTCGGTACAGGCGGTAAAGGCCTGGTGCTCAACGTCGACGACGTCGTTGACCTCGGCATTGTGCTTCTTGGCCTCGAGGAAGATGATGGTTCTGACCTCGTCAAGGCGCTCCAGGGCGAGATCGACGCGACGAAGATTTCCGTGTACCCGTGTAGGCGGCTGCTCGGATGATACCATCCAGTTTGGGCTCGTGAAGACCAATTTGTCGAGGATGTATAGCCAGAATCTCTTGGTCGCCCACTCGTCAAAGGTGTTCGCGTCTCGGGCGAGGTTGTGGAGGATGGAATCCATAATTAACAAGATGATTGAATCTGCAGTTTGGTAAGCGTACGTTTACGTTATGGGAGCATGTTGGGATTCATCGTGTAAAATATCCTGGGATGCTGCCCCTTTTGTTGGCATCGTGGGCGCAGGCAAAGCTGGGGAAGCCAAGCTATGTCTCTTTATCATCTATTGTTTCTCCAGCTATTGCTTTCTTCATCTCTTACTTTCCCCATCTATTGCTTTCTTCATTTATTGCTTTCTTCATCTACTTCTTTCTTCATCTATTGCTTCTCATCCATTGCTTTCTTCATCTCTCTTTATTCATTTCGCTCTGCATCATCTTTCATCTTCTCTTTGTCATCCCTCTCTTTGTCCTCTCGCCGACCCTCCCTAGGTTACTCTTTACGTGCATACTGCCAATCAGGGCCGTTCCCATTCTTAATTCTTCATCAATCATGAAACATCTTGCTTTTATCTCGTCCAAGGGCCCTCCGGGGACCGTGCCGGGGCTCCTACCACAACACCACAACGCGCCTGCTAATATCACCAATAGATTCCGTACCATCTAAGTACTAGTAAATGTTTAATTTCTAACAACCATCAATAAGGATTAAAGTTACTAGCCTCATTAGATGTATTTAAAAAGGTACGGCGGAAAGTGCAGCCTATAGAACTGCATCTTCTTTGTTTCGCATGTCAAGGCCAAACTCAGCAGGCGCCGTCATGGTTCGTGGGCATTTGGCTAACCGGCACACAGACTACTATCAAGCTCCATCTGGACATATGCTCTTGTCCTGCAAAGTGACCATTGTCTGGCCGCGTGGTGTATTGGGTGCGCTCAGAGTAAGAGCAACTAATAGTATGAGGGAAATGTGAAAGGATATGATGCAGCTAGTCCCATGCATACCGCATCATCAGTAACGAGGGAGTGTGGGGAAAGGTGGTCTTAGCACCCATGCCGCTAGCATTGCGTAGGGATTTGTTGCAGCTCAGGAATACTCAGAGCTGACGATGCTTGGCCCCGGGGCATTTTGTACACGAGCACATACTGTATGTGTTCTGCGTACCTGTCTGCAGAGACGAAAGAGCCGGAATCCGCAGCAAATGGATTCAAAAACATAATCACACTGTTTCTTGTTCCGATCAAGTGTCAAACGGCAACCGCCAACTTTGCCGACCCCATCTGTATTGTATTGTACAGCCTAATATGATTGACGCTGGACGCCCTTCTCGCATTCCCTAATACGCTTCCTCGCATCCGTTCTCGTCCATGCTTTCCTTCTTCCTGCCAAACTGTCTTGATCTTACAGCTTCTGGTATTCTAGCTTGCCCTCCAACTTCTTCGCCTCGGCCATTTTGCGGACTGCCTTGTTGAAGTCGTCTTGGTTGATCGAGTCTCGGTAGTCCTTGATAGCAAACAGACCTCTTTTGGGGGGCAAAAATTATTAGCTTGCGTCATTCTCAACGGGTCAGCATCAACTTACGCTTCCGTCACCACGTTTCTCAAATCAGCGCCGTTCAACCCATCGCTCATCTTGACCACACTCTCGAAATCGATATCCCCATCCAGCACAACACTCTGTGCGTGAATCTTGAGAATTTCTAGTCGTCCAACCTCGTTTGGCAGCGGGATTTCAAGCTTGCGGTCCAGACGACCCGCGCGAAGCAGTGCAGGGTCCAGGGTATCGGGTCTGTTGGTGGCCATGATAATCTTTGTCTTGCCAAGGTAATCGAAGCCATCGAGCTGGTTGAGAAGCTCCATCAATGTTCGTTGGATTTCACGATCGGCACTAGTGCCTTCGGAGAAACGACGTCCGCCGATGGCATCGATTTCATCCATGAAGATGATACAGGGTTCATGCTCCTTGGCGTAGCCAAACATCTCGCGAATAAGACGTGCGGATTCACCGATGTACTTGTCAACAATGGCCGACGAGACGACTGCAGAAGATGATTAGCAAACGCCCAGCTCCAAAGAAGCGAGCAGTAATGACATGGCCTGCTTCAGACGTACCCTTGAGGAAATTCGTCTCCAAGCTGCTGGCTACCGCTCTTGCCAGCAGCGTCTTTCCAGTTCCGGGCGGACCGTAAAGCAAGACACCTTTGGGGGGCTTGATGCCAACTCTCAGGAAGAGCTCGGGGTTCTTGAGCGGCAGCTCAATGACTTCTCTCAACTCTCTGATCTGGTCATTCAGCCCTCCGATGCCGGCAAAGCTGACTTGTCCGGGGTCTTCAAGCGACATGTTGTAAACGAGGGGGTCGACTTCGCGGGGCAGCATGCGCATGATGGTGAGGGTCGTCATGTCGAGGGCGACACGTGTGCCTTGCTTCAACTTGTCCCTGTCCACCTTGGATCTGCAGCCAACCACATACCGGGGACCTGACGAGGCCTTGACGATGACTAAGGCGCTCAAAACGTTAGTACACAGAATGTTCCCGAGTCCTCGCGGGTGGGAGGCGGGTGGGAGGCGGCCGTGAGGCTTCCAGTGCCGTCGTGTCCATACATCTCTCATCATCAAGCTGCTTCAGGACTTCGCCGATGATTTGGCCCACGCTTTGCAAGGCTTTGATGTTATCCTCAGTCCGGTCAAACTCTTTTTGCAGATCCTTGATCTCTAGCCGAAGGTTCTTCAGCTTAATCTCCCATTCTCGCGACTCGATGAGCTTCTGACGATACGAATCGAGGGCGGCCTGGCGTTCTTCCTCTGGTGTCATGATTGCGGCGGCCAACAAGGGCGCTGGCGTCGTGGAAAATAGTTGGCTGCCAAGAGGGAACGAGGATTATTGTCGACTTCTTCACGCCGTGTGGGTATTGAGTATTCAAAATGGAAAATGGCGACGATGGGGGAAGGATGTTGCTATGATGTGGCCGCGGCTCGATTGTGTTCACCAGAGAGCTTACCTCACGCATTGGAGCCTTCGCGGTGGAGCCACTGTGTTGAGCCGCCATAACCGGCAGAAGGTCGGAGCTACAGGAGTACCCACTCGACCAGAGGTTGGGAGTTCATCACTCGACTCCCATCAATTGCTCTGCAAATTAGCCATGATTTTTCCAAAATGCAAGATTTCATTCCAAGATTCATGCATCTACAGAAACTTGTGTGAGTTGGATAATATGGTTTGGCTTGGTTACGGTTCTTCCCTATGCCACCGAATTCACCTCTTGCAGTTACATCATGTGACTGCCTGAAGCCTGAACTACCTACGCAGTTGCTACACGAGAACTTTCACCGCACACACTCTCTGAGATGATGTTTCGAATATTTGAAAGACTTTTAGTGCCGCCGCGCACTGGCATGTTCCTCTGGACATAGTAGAGATGTGTGATCCTAGCTCATACATCAACACTCCACGTGCTAGGAAATATAACCACACCAAATTCTGATGCTATCAATACCGTGGTGAATCGAGGATCCGAAAACGCCATAACTCCTCTAGTGCAATGCCATATTTGTTTTTTGGGGGGGGGACATTTCGCCTCTACCAGTTGCTCGTTTTGCGCTGAACCATTCATGCTTGTCAGCAGTATCAGTCCCCGAATTCTGCTTGTTTCAATCCTTCGCTTCGCCTGCTGCTTGTGATGTAGCGCCCTCCTTTGACTTCGGCTCACCCTCAGCATCGAAGCCGAGCGCATCCAGCTCACGAATTAGCTCGTTGATCTTGATCACCTTGGCTATCTGCTCTGGCAAGAGCGCCTCTCCACCTTCCTTCTTATTCTTGAGCTCCTTGGCCTGTTTCAGTTTCTTCTTAAGGTTTCGGGCCTTCTTTTCTCGCTCAGCCTCTGGGTCAACCACCTCTTCCGCCTTTTGAGTCTCGGTAGTCGTTTGCTTGGTCTCGATGGCATCGTCACCCGACTTGGCCTTCTTGCGAGCCTCTCTTCGCTTTGCGTTCTTATTGCTGGCGGCGCCCGAATTTGGCTCTGTACTGCTCTCGTTGATCCCTGCGGCTCCAGGGATGCCTATTCTCCGTCCCCGCTCTCGAAAGGCTTCGGCGGTTCGATTCTTGTACACCTCGACATCTTCGGGGGGGCGGTAGCCGGGGCGTATCTTGATGGCTTTTCGAGTACTCCCATCCGCGCGGACAGATTCAGGGATGTGACGCTCCCCGCTTTCTTCGTTTGTGACAATCCCCGCGTTGGTGGTGGCTTCTGAAGGCATCGCGAAAGGCGGCCTTGGGAAATTGGACCGAGGGTCAATCCGTAGGAGTGGAGGCCGGCAGCCTGGTAAATAAATTGTTGTCAACTGCTCTAGAGCGGAATGGCCTCTGGCTAGTCACGAGCGATGCTTGCTTATCGCAGGGCGATAAACACCGAAAGGAGGACGCGTCTCTCCGTTGCTTTGGCAGATGACACTCAAAGGCAAACTGGGTTGAATACGGACGCGGGGTGTGCAAATCATCGCATCCCTCAAAAATTGACCCCACAGTGCGCTTGGTCTGCACCAGAGTTGCTCCCTGCCTAATACAAGTAAGTGCTCGGGATGACCGTGGCCAGCAACTTATCGAATATGATTGAGTAAAAGTGTTCATATGCAAGGTGGATAATATACCAACACAAGAATTTGAACAACACGGCTTTTATTCAAGGCACCTATGTATCGTGTGCATGCGACGCACTTGGGATGTAGGAAGAGGTATTGATGCGCCCATCCACGCCGCAACTCCCATTCGGGATCCGGAGACACGATGCAGCTACTCCTATAATTGAAGTACAAATTTCATTGGCAAATTGGCGAATACACCGACCATTGTTGGAGGATGAAAGTATTAAACCTTTTGCATGTTTGAGCTTCTGGTTGTTAAGAATTGAAGGGTCTGGGTTCTGGTGGAGTACCATCCGAGGCTGAATTAGCCAATCAGAAAACAGACAAATGCTGCCTCAGTCCATGGCGAATTTCCCCGGCATCTTTTCGAGTCTGTCTCTCCAAACCTCCGACGAATCCATCCCCCGACAGCTTTACGGCCCATCACCTCTCGAGACCGTATTCCTCAGTGCTCAATTGCACGAAGCCGTCACAATGGTAAGTCCGCATGTTGACTGCGCATCCTTGGCCCGACGCTCGCAGCTAATCCCGCATCCGACAGTCTCTCGCCAACACTCTCTACACGCAAGTCCCCCGGGCGAAATCGAACGAGCGCTGTTGCGGACCCAACGAGCTAACATGACACCGGTGTAGTTCCCTGTTCCGAAAGAACTACGCCATGCTGGGAGTTGTCTTTGCTGCCGGATTCGCATTCGAAGTGTATGGTCACCCCAGCCTGCATCATCCGGGGCTCCGAATAACTAACTAAGCTTTCACCGCAGCGGCTTCAACAACGGCGTTAACAAGTGGTGGGACAACCACAACCGCGGCGTAAGTTCTACCATGCGCTTGCCTTTGGGCCTCGGCTTGTACCTGGGCTAATGAGAGGGAATGCAGCGACAATGGAAGGATATCCGAAGCAAGTACGTTGAGGAGGGCGCCGAAGACGACGAGTAAGGTCAGAATGTGCAATTTGATGACCGCGAACCGGGTAGGGGACAATGTGCCCCCGTGTCTCTAGACTTGTACAATTCACAAAACAATAGAAGTGACATCACACGCATGATTTTTTTTTTCCCTTGCGCACTCCGTATGTTCTCCTGTGTGTTCGATCAGTACATTTTGGAGGGCGAGCATGAGAGTGGCACAAAGCGACGTGAGACCTTGGGTATGACGAGCAAAAGTACCACCAAATGGGATTGATGTGTCGGGCAGTGTTTGTTTTGTTTGCAAATTGAATGCTCGTAAACGTGCACTGTCACAGGGTTCCGGCATGCTTGGTTGACGGACAACAACAGTGGACCAGACGGGAGCGGCAGCTGGCCACCAACCAAAACCAGGCTGGTTGAGCTGGGGCACCGCCAGACGAGCGCCCAGCCCACCACAGCTGTTGACGTTGGTCTGGTGGTGGTGGTGCAGCAGTGCAAGACTACGCACGCAGGCCGCCGAGGAGGGGCAAAATATACCAGCATGAATGGCCACCACCAAGCTCTGCTACCACATGCAGACATCAATACATCAGCTGCTGCTCAAACCTCTCATCGTTTCGACTCTCATCAAAATTAGCGAACCTATCAACTCTGCGTAAATCTCGCCCGAAAGCGCTCTAGGTGGTCCTTGCCAGCACCCTTTTTCTTGCATACAATCTTTTCTTCCACCTCATCAAGCAACGTTGATCCGGCACCAACGCCGGCGCTAATTGTCAGCAAAGCAGCTCGACTAGGCCACCGCCGCCCTGCGTCTCGCCATCCTCGCATCCTGACGTTTCCTCCTACGACCTCTGTTCGGCAGAAACCATGAAGTCATGAGTATGGAACCCTCCATGTCAACCCAGGAGCAGCAGCTCTGCCAGCTCTTGGCAGATCTGCCTGCCCGGTTTGACTACCGCTACAGTGAAGAGGCAGCACGGGAGCTCTTGGCAAGTTTGTTCTGGTGTCTGGCCGGTGGCAACCATGACTACATGCGACTTTTGTTCCCTGAGGGCAAGCCATCCGACAGCTTGAAGCTTAGTGATGCCCAAGGTGCCGTTGAGGGTGCTGAATACACCGAAGCAGCTCGTGGCAAGCGATGCGGCCACATCTTCAAACCCGGCGAGGCAACCTACATGTGTCGAACATGCGGTACCGATGATACATGCGCCCTCTGCGTCCGATGCTACGATTCAACAGATCATACTGGCCACATGGTGCGGATAAACATGTCGGTCGGAAATAGCGGTTGCTGCGACTGTGGTGACGAGGAGGCTTGGAGGACGCCTCTGTTTTGTACCATACATTCCGACATGAAATCCGGCCAGGATAAGGGAAAGGGCAAAGAGGCTGTTGGATTGCCAGACGACCTCGTGAATAGCCTTTGCATGACGATTGGGCGTGTCCTCGACTACATCTGCGATGTCATATCTTGCTCTCCGGAACAACTTAGGCAGACCAAGACGAAGGAATCTATCCTGAAAGACGAGGAGGCCTCACGATTGACTTCAAACTACTATGGTGCCGAGGCTGCGTCCTGCAACGACTTTGCCCTAATACTTTGGAACGATGAGAAACACACCGTGCAAGAGGTTCAGGATCAAGTAGCCAGAGCCTGTAGAAAGACTCAACGGCAAGCCGCAGAAGATGCTTGGGAAACCGATGCTGTTGGAAGGAGTATCCTGATTTATTTGCCTGACATTGATAGGCTGCTTGAAATGGCCAAAATCATGGCGGCCATCAGAGTCACCGTCACTATCAGGTCGGCTCGAGACACATTTCGTGAGCAAATGTGCGGCACTCTTGTTGAATGGCTGAGCGATATATCCGGCTGCTCTGTTGGACATGACAACAACATTCTTAGGCGAACAGTCTGCGACGAAATGATGAAAACTTGGCGTCAAGGAAGCCTTGCCTCGCACACATCAGGCTTGATTGACGACGAGGACGAGGACGACCAGAATATGATGTCACGAACGAGGATTCATGGGGTAAATGTGCGCTTTATAATGGCTCTACAAGCCGCAGCTGGCCCTGGTGGCAATATTGAGCTTGATGTCGACGGAGATGGCGACGACCAGGACGACGATGCGGACATGGGTGACAACGATGATGATGGCAACTCACCCACAAGTTCGGTGGCCGGCGGTGACGAGGATGACGATGACGATGTCATGATGGTAGATGCTAGAGGAGACGTTGGCGATCTTGGTATGAACTGGTCACAGTCGGATCAGGCCCTGGAAGAAGACGAAGCAACAATGGCTGGCTACCCTCCACCTCCACCTCCTCCGCCCGTTCAAGCAAGAGCTGCGCCACGAGAACGAGATGGCACTCCGTCAGATTCCGATACGGCCGAGCCCTTGATTGCGCCTGCAATCTACTCCAAAGCAAATGTCGACATTCCTAAAACTCCCGGCAAAACAGAAAAGGTCACGCCGAGGCCTGGGAGATACTGGATCGAAACCCCACAAGTTTATACCCGGAGAGACAATGTGCCCCCTGCTGAGGATGTTTTCCAGCGTGTGCGTCTCGACTGGCTACTTCTCTTCGACTTGCGCATGTGGAAAAAGGTCAGAATCGACCTCCGTTCACTTTACATATCAACTGTCGTGTCGGTTCCAGAGTTCAAGCGCGTTCTGGCTCTAAGATTCGCCAGCCTCTACACAATATTAGCACAACTTTACCTCGTGGGTGATAGGGAACCGGATCATTCTATAATCAACCTGTCGCTGCAGATGCTGACGACTCCCTCAATAACTGCTGAAGTTGTGGAGAGGGGCAACTTTATGAGCAGCTTGCTTGCCATTTTATACACCTTTTTGACTACCAGACAAGTTGGCCACCCGTGGGATGTATCTCCCGACGCGGTTCTTGCCTTTGAAAGCGGCTCGGTGACCAACCGTCGCATGTACCATTTCTACCAAGACCTAAAGTTTCTCTTCGGCTCCCCCCATGTTCAAGAACGCGTCAGGTCAGAGCCTCGATATCTCATGCAGTTTTTGGATCTGGTGAAGCTTCATCAATGCATCGGGCCAAATGTGCGGGCAGTTGTTGAGCATGTCGAGTACGAAGCAGACTCTTGGATAACGGCCTCGTTGGTTACGCGACAAATCAACCTCCAAGCAAGAAATCTTGCAGAAGCCTTCCGAAATTGCCCCCCTGATGAAATTCACTATCTCCAGAATGCAATTCGGTTTACGGCAAAAACCGTAATTTTGAACTCCATCGGCGCCGAACGCCATAGGTTCAAGCAGGGAGAGACCAAGGATGAGGTAAAGTTCAAGACCTTGACAGACTTCGAGTTTGATGGCCAGAACGCCTCGTACCAAGTCGTCAAGTTTGTAGTCGAGAAGGACTCGATCAGCTTCCACCATGCACTGCACTACACCTTGTCCTGGCTCATTGAGTGCGGTCGCTCGCTTCCCGCCTCCAACATTCGGGCCTTGATGAGCTTCACAAGCCAAGAGCTTAGGTCAAAGCCAAAATTAATGGGACGACCGCAAATCCCAAGAAAAGATTACGACCCCGAAGATTATCTCATGGCTGCCTTTGATTTCCCCTTGCGCGTCTGTGCTTGGCTGGCGCAGATCAAAGCCAACATGTGGGTTCGAAATGGTATTAGTTTGCGGCACCAGGCTAGCACATACCGCGGCGTGGGACAGAGGGACGTTTCACACCATCGGGATGTTTTCCTTCTTCAGACGGCAATGGTTGTGTGCAATCCTAGCCGAGTGCTGGCGTCCATCATTGACCGCTTCGGCATGGATGGCTGGGTAAAGGGGCTCTTCGAACTCAAATCCGAAGCCCAGGACGATGTACAGCACCTCGACATCGTCGAGGATATGATTCATCTTCTCATTGTTCTTTTGAGCGATCGAACGTCCCTCATTGCCCCTGACGATGAACCAAACGCCAGAATCTTCGCCATGCGGCGAGATATAACACACGTCCTGTGCTTCAAACCGCTCTCGTTTAACGAGATATGCGGCAAATTACCAGAGAAATACCCAGAACAGGAAGACTTCCACAGCGTACTGAACGAAATGGCGACTTTCAAGCCTCCCGAAGGCGTCTCCGACGTGGGCACGTTTGAACTACGTCATGAATTCATCGAAGAGATTGATCCATATATCGCGCATTACAACAAAAACCAACGAGAAGAGTCGGAGATGGCATATCGGAAGAAGGTGGCCAAAAAGACGGGAAAGACGCTCGAGGAGATTGTGTACGAACCCAAGCACCGGCCCGTTCCGTCAGGTCTGTTTGAAAACTTGGGTCAGTTCACCAGCACTGGCATGTTTGCCCAAGTCATTTACTACTCACTGTTGTATCCCCTTGTTGCCCAAAAGTTTACACCGTCTGTGCCCTTTACTCGGCTAGAAACTTTCCTGCAGGTCGTTTTGCATCTTATCCTGATTGCCATTCTGGAGGATAAGTCGAATGAAACGGCGCCGATTGGACAGCCACCAAACTCATTTGTTCAAATTGCTCTTACTACAATGGCTCGCAGCAATTTCATGCCAGAAGCGAACAATTCTCGCACCATTGTATCGCTTTTGATGTTGATGGCAACCAAGGATGAGTTCAAAGCGGTTCATCCCAAGATTGCACTGGTCTTGAGGCGGCTGCGGCAAAAGCGGCCCCAAGCGTTCGAGACATCGTTTGTAACTCTCGGCATTCCGGTAGACCGTGTTGACACCGCCTCCCCAGCCAACAATTCTGTAGAGGAGGAGAGGGAAAGGCGCAAAAAAGCAGCGCTGAGCCGCCAGGCAAGGGTGATGGCACAATTCCAACAACAGCAAAAGAGCTTTCTTGAAAACCAAGGAGGCGTTGATTGGGGCTCTGATTTGGATGAAGATGAGGATGATGCGGAACAACCGGAGGATCGTAAGCATAATTGGAAGTACCCGACAGGAACTTGCATTCTGTGTCAGGAGGAGGCAGACGACAGAAAGCTCTATGGAACATTTGCGCTCTTCAACGAGAGTCGAGTACTGCGACAAACCGACTTTCAGGACCCCGACCTCGTGCGTGAGGCCTCGCAAACGCCCTGCAATCTCGACCGGTCTGCAGAAGACATTCGGCCTTTTGGGATAGCCCATGAGAATCGAAAAATGGTGGAGAAGTTCAACGCCAACGGTGAGACTTTTCTGGCCGAGCGGCAGACCATTGGCAAAGGCTTCAAGGCCAGCCTTTCTAGACCAGGCCCGGTTGCTGGCGGATGTGGACATATGATGCATTACCGATGCTTTGAGATGTACTATGATGCAACGAACCGTCGTCATACCCATCAAATTGCAAGACATCATCCCGAAGACACCCATCGCAACGAGTTTGTTTGCCCACTATGCAAGGCTCTCGGCAATGCCTTTCTCCCAATCATATGGAAAGGGCTGGAGGAGTCGTACCCGAGCTATCTGCAACCTTCAAATTCATTTGGCGAGTTCCTTGACACGAAAATGGACTCAGCATATTGGTTGCAAGGGGGTAAGGCCCCCGAGGTTGACTCGCCTGGCCTGCCAAACATGTATACGCCCAGTGTGCCGGGCAGCTTGGTCGAAACTTTGACAAATCACCACCCTGATGCGGAGATTTCATGGGGCAGAGAAGATCCCGACTCGCAGTCGTCTGTGCTCGGAACACCCGCCAGCTCTTCCTTCTCTGCCGCCAGTACACCCGAGCCGGGGAATTCGGTGATGGCTACCGGGCCCAACAGTCAGATATTGGGAGATCTGAAGGCGGCTTATCGACGTCTCCGAGATACTCTACGAGTAAATGGGCTGCACACGAGGCACCTCATTGATTCCAAGACTACTGCAGGGGACGAACTTTATTCGAGTGACACCCTGGTTCAAGCCATCGGCTTTACTACATCTTGCGTGGAAATCCAGCAGCGCGGTGTAGAGGTTCAGCCGGGCATGACATTGTTGGATAAGATTCCTGAACAGGTGCTGATCCATTTGCGAGTCCTCTCGGAAACGGCCTCTTCCTACATTGCCGTGGGCGCAGGTCACACAGACGGGGTGCCTAATCGCATTCAGGAGGAATTCACCAGCGACAGTGAGAGGCAGCACTGCCAGCTATTCATGTGTCGGTATGTCCGCGCCCAAGACCTACTGGCCACGATTGTTCGACGACCTCTGGATGCCTATCCGCCGTTGTTGAGTCTCGATCCATTCAACTTTTTGGTGGAGTGTGCGTATGGTCTTGGGCCTGCGTACAACGTCGAGATCTCCCATTTGCTAAGACTGTGCTACCTGGCTGAACTTGTCAAGGTTGTCTTCCACATGGGCCGCAACATCCCCTTTGCCAAGTGGATAGAGGGCCTTGCCAGCAGGCAATCGCAAGACCCGGCCATGACCAACTTTGCCAACTTTGCGCTTGCGATTACGAAGAGCGCCATGGAACTCGAGGTTGCCAACTTTGGCAAAACCAGTGACCATGAAGGGGAGAACAGGGGCTTCCAACAGCCAGGCGTGGATACCTTGGAAAGCTGGTACACGTTTGTCAAGAAATACGCCTTGACCTTTTTGCGAAAGAGTGTGGTGTTTCTGTACGTCAAGTACGGCGTCGATTTCAACAGCCATGTTTCATCGAGCCAGGACGCAGATTTGGAGGAGCTTGATCGCCTCACAGAAGCCCTCCGACTCCCAACTTTCGACCAGATGTGTGCGTCCTTGACGGAAAATGCCTCTGCCTGCGACTGGCCAACGACAACCCCCGACCTTGTTTCGGGCTGGATCAAACATCAGGTTGTTTGGCCCAACGGCCACGGCGCCATGAGCGAATCCGCCCTCGTAAGCCATCCGGGAATATTCGAACTCATCGGGCTCCCAAAGACGTACGACACCCTGATCGAAGAGTCCATCAGGAGGAAGTGTCCCTCTACCGGTCAAGACCTCACGGATCCCGTCATCTGCTTGTTTTGCGGCGAGATATTTTGCAGTCAGAGCAACTGCTGCCAGAAACCAGAAACCATTGGCAGGGAAACCACGAGGATCGGCGGCGCACAGCAACACATGCGAAAGTAAGTTGGCGACTTGGCCATTCTGGCTCTAGGGGAAGTTTGCGAGTGGCTAACATTGTACGATTTCAGGTGTCAACAAAATATCGGCGTGTACTTGAATGTGCGAAAGTGCTCAACAGTCTATCTCTTCCGACAGTCTGGATCATATGCCCCAGCACCTTATATCGACAAATATGGCGAGACGGATCCCCAACTTCGCCACGGTCGGCAGCTCTTTTTGAACCAGAAAAGATATGACTCCATAATACGGAATACGGTACTGAACCACGGGGTGCCCAGTCTCATTAGCCGCAAGCTCGAGGCTGAAATCAACAACGGAGGCTGGGATACGTTGTAGGCAGCGGGGGAGGAATACGGGCTTTGGTAGACAGATGATGGGATTCTGGAAACGGCATGGAGTCTTTTTTTTTGTTCTTTTTCTTTATTTTCTTGGCTCTTACATGCAGCGCAGCGCATATCTGTCCGACAGTGTGGGTTTTGGAGTGTTTAACAGGCATAGATGATGATGGTATGAATGAGTGTCTAGAAGAGGCGCATGCGCACGTGTTGGAATAGTCCTGTACAGCTTTCAATGTCGCCATTATGCGAGCCAAGAATACTGCCTCTCTCGGAAGCTGCAGTTCCAATTGCGATTGCTAAAAGCAGGAGAACAACTCCGTAACCAAGGTTCTCAGTTAGAGTAAAGTAAAAGTGCCGTACTCGATACAGTGCGCATGCACGGTGCGCAGATGTACTCGCACCGTTGTGAGGGTGCGTCAAGAGGCCAATCAAAGACGGGCAATGCGACGAGGCGCGTTCCAACCATGTGTGTGCATCTGGCAACTCTCTCCCTCTCTGGACAAGAACAGAACATCAACCTCTCGTCTCTGTATCCAGAGCTGAACTTGTTCATCAACTTTTCCGGGTGGTCCGCATCTGGGCTCATTTTGGGGGAGCGTTCACGACACTGGCCCTACGGAACGACGGATACAGCGAGATAGATCGGGCTGTGAATGGCAAGAATGGGGCGACGGTCTAGTCGCGCCGCTGCTAGGAAGGCATCGGCGGCACTGGGTGAGTTGTGTGGGCTTGTTTCTTTCTCTGTATTTCTCCTTCCCCATCTTTTTTTCCCACCCCGAGCAGCGCGCAACGTTGCCCAACAACCACGGCGTTGCTTCTTGTCTGCGGGCCTCTCTCTTGATTTCCGTCGTGTCAATTTTTTGGTCTTGTCGTCTTGTCTTGTTTATTTTATCCCCTGTTGGCCAGCCCGGTGCCTTGCGACGAGCATCCTCCCAACACGACAGCGCCGCGTCGCGCAACCATGGCTCCTAGAACGAGGATTCGGTTAAGACTGACGCGTAGTTCCAATCCCTCAGAGAACACGCCCAAGGGCTTTGCCGATGTCGAAGATGAACCGATGCCTGATGCGGCGGCCGCCGACGAAGGCTCTGAGCACGAAGAGACGCTCGCGCAAGACGCAGATGACAATGACGACGACGACGACGACGACAACGACCAGCAAGAGGAAACCAAGGTCGAGTCTGAAGCTGAAGCCGAGGCAGAAGTAGCCAAGGACGAAGAGGGGACTAAAGAAGCCAGCCCACCGCCTCAGCCCGTAATTAGGAGAAAGCGACTGGGTCGACCGCCCAAGAACAAGCCGCCGGACTGGGACCCCATGATCACCGTGACAGAGGATACGCCTCGACGTCGCGGGCGAGGGGGGTGGAGAGGCCGGGGAGGGCGCAAGGGAGGACCGGCAGCGCCCAAGGCAGAGCAAGTCATTGACGCCGAGGGCACCGTGGCCGAGATTGTCAACGACGAATGTGTGCTCCCAGAAGATGCCGAGGGCGAAACCAAGGTTGACAAGCTGGGAAACCTGGAGGGCGGCCGCGACTACCGCTGTCGAACGTTTACCGTCTTGGGTCGTGGAAACCGACTGTACATGTTGTCAACGGAGCCTGCTCGCTGTGTCGGCTTCCGTGACAGCTACCTGTTCTTCACCAAGCACCGAAAACTACACAAGATCATCGTCGACGATGACGAGAAGCGAGACATGATTGAGCGCGAGATCATCCCACACTCTTACAAGGGTCGGTCAATAGGTGTTGTTACGGCCCGGTCAGTGTTTCGGGAGTTTGGCGCGAGAATCATCATTGGCGGCAAGCGCATCACTGATGACTACAACGTCGCCCAGCTGCGGGAAGAAGGCGCTGCCGAGGGCCAGCTCGTCGACCCGGACGACCACTTCATCCCCGGCGAGTACAACAAGAATCAGTACGTTGCCTGGCACGGAGCCAGCGCCGTCTACCACACCAACGTGCCTTCGGTGCCGGTGCCGAGCGGGAAGCCCGAGTACAAGAAGCGCAAGGTCAACGTCAACGACCAGAACTGGATGCTGGAGCACGCCCGCGAGGCCAGGTAGGTTGCTCCCCGTCATTTTCAGGGCTGAACATTCGGCTGACACACACATGTTTAGCATATTCAACGCCGGGATCAACGCGATCCGCAAGTTCAACAACGCCGGCGTGTACGACATCCACACCAACATGCTCCTGTTCCCTGCCATGACACAGCCCACGCGCGCGCGCATTGAGCAGATCGGACCCGATGACGAGGCGGCAAGAGGAAGCGACAAGCTCCCCCCCGTGCCGCTGGGGATGGCCAGGAACTACTGCATCATGGACATGCACTACGAGGGCGTGCCGGGGAACAATGCCACCTTTGCGCCGAGCAGCGAGACGCCGGCGGAATTTGTCGCCCCCTTCAACGGCCTGGGGGCTGTGTCTGACGAGATCAAGAACCTCCTTCCGCCCGAGTGCCGGAGGGCGTTTGACAAGGCACTGGCCGCGGACGCCGAGTTCGGATCGCGCTGGGGCACCGAAAGCGAAAAGATGTCACGGCGAAACCCCATCATTGACAAGGCCATTGTGCCCTACAGCATGTCGTAGGGCGGCGCGCTCTGCAGGAAGGTCTTTTGATGATGACGAGCACAAAGTGGGCGTACTTGCATGTATTATAGGAGTCCCTTTTCATTCTCTGGCTGCTGTCCTTTTGTTGTTGTGCCCTCGGTTGGTGGACTGGGTGGATTGGAGTTGGGTGTATAGATGCTAGACTTTATTTTGCCAAATAGGTCAATTATGCCTCGAGGCGGCTATCCATTCGATATCCCCCGTGTCCAGCAATCTTTCTTGGCTTGGTTTGCTGCTGCCCTTTCTATCTTGTCTGTACAAAAATCTACATGTAGACTACAAGAACCAGGCGCTCCCCAGATCAACGTAGTCGTTGTCCATGGCCCACGACTCCAGCGCCTCGTCCTGGGCCACATCGCAGAACGACAGCGCCGGGCTCACGCTGCCCTTGGGAGCGCCCCTTTGCCGCGGCTGAGCCCGCTTCCGCATCCGCTTGTCGACCTTGACGGTGACGGGGTAGACGGGCTCCCCGAGCACGACTCGGTCCAACAGCGCCGTCTGCTCGTCGTCGTCGCGCAGCATGCCCGCCTCGCGCAGTGTGCTCGTCAGAATCCCGTCCCCCGCGTGCTCCCTCGGCAGGCAGACGACGCTTTCCTTGCCCGCAAAGGCCTTTTCGCGCGGCAGCGGCACGTTGGAATACGCCAGCGCCAGCGCCTCGTCCTCGTCCTCGTCCACGTCGGTCGGCGGAGCGGTACGGCGCGTGCGGAGCAGCGGCTTGGGCGAGTGCGATTTGCCCAGCTCGGCCGTGATGTAGGCTGCCTGGTGCGGGCCGAGGTTGGGCTTGGGCGTGATGCCGTGCCTCGTCGGCGTGGTTAGTTTGGCCAGTTTGGCGTGCGACCAGGCAAAGTGCTTTCTTTTCGGGCCCGTTCTCTCCATGCTTGCGTTTGCCCGTGGTTGCCGTTTCGCCCTCGCCGGCGGGTGCCTGTCGCTCACTTATACATTTGATCTTTGGCAAGACTGGGCTCACATTGGCCCAACAAAGAGTTGGATGCTGCACGGCCTGCGTTTTACAAGCACAAAGCGCGGCTGTTTTGCTGCTGCGTCGTGGCTGTCGGCCATTGTGCTCCTTCTTGCATTCCTAGAGCTGTTGCAAGAAGAGCCGTGTCCCTTTGGCCCAGGTCAGTCTCGTATTGTATCTACTTGGCAGGACAAGCAAGGCGCAAGGCGGCTCTACTCGGGGCATATACACACAGTCGGCAGGATGGTTCAAGTTGCAGACATGGAATGGCAGGTTGCGCTCATGTTCCTGCGTCTTCATCGGACCCCTTTTGACAATATGACGTGAGGCCATGGCGATGGTGCCGAGTGCAATCCAACGACATGGGCCATACACACAGCCCAAACGCGTTGTTGACAAGAATGGCCATGCGGTTCGCAATCCAGAAGGATCGTCATGGCCAAACTTGGCGTCTGTTTCACTTGGCAAACTTCCCGATCCCATCATTTCTATATTTAGCTTTGACGAGTCAGGTGTTTCCGTTCGTCGTGCCCTGAAACGTCGTTGCGCGCTGGCGTTTGTCACAAGAGCAGATGACTGATATGCAAGACGCAGCCTCGGTCGTCTTCGTCCATGATACGGCAGTGTCTGACGACTTGCCCATCTGCAACTCGGGATCGGCATCCGTAGATAAAACAACGACCCCGTGTCACATATGTCGTTTTGAGTCGCCCTGCCACAGATGCTCAACCGACTCCGACTTTGACTCCCGAAAGCATGTTTGGTTACCGGAAGACGGTTCACTCATGCGGCTGAAACTTGTCGGCATGAAATGCCAGTTTTAACGGAAAGTCATATCGATGGGATCCTTGCTGGCGGCTGCTGCACCAATTCCTATCGTCGAGTTGGTGTTTCGAGTGCCTGATTGGGCCATCTTGAGCTTGGTTGCAACGTTGTTTATGCTTCAACATGTGCATGATGATCGTCACAAATGCTTCTCCCCTGGCTCAACAGTTTGTCTCGGATTGGGAGCCGTGGAGAAGCGATTCGGAAAGCATGTGCTCCTCCTATTAGATTATTCTGATATAATACTTGGTTCCTGGTGCGACTCATTCTTCTTCTCGACGACTTCTTCTCCGCAGAATCTTCAACTTTGTTCGTATTTTTTTAAACTTGGTCAGCTTCACCATGAAGTCTCTTTCTGTTATTATGCTTGCTGCGGCCACCGTGTCTGCCGTCCCATGGACTTTGGCTCCGCGTGGTATGTGCAAACTTTGTCTACATGCAGATCTAAGCAGCTGATATGCCGCAGCCGAGAACAACTCCCCTGCCAACACTGGAGCAGCCGGAGACAGGCTCGCAGCTGCTGTCGTTGATCAGGCTGTTGGTCCCGCCGGAAGCATTGCCGAGAGTGTCAAGGGCCAGAGGGCCGCTTCTCGCGTTGCGAGAGATGCACCCCTTCAGGACTTTGAGAAGCAGGAAGAGGAGGAAGATGCTCGTGAGGCTGCCAAACTAACGACTCGCGAGCTTCAGGACTTTGAAAAGCAGGAAGAGGAGGAAGATGCTCGTGAGGCTGCCAAACTAGCGACTCGCGAGCTTCAGGACTTTGAAAAGCAGGAAGAGGAAGAAGATGCTCGCGAGGCCGCCTGAACCTGTGTGCAAGTCAAGTGTGCGAATGGCCGCGAGGATTATGCCTGGTTCGAGCCTCCATCTGGTGTACGGAGTAGGACGTGCCTTTAGCAGTTTGTTACGAATGCTTTAGACTAGAGGGTAGACTCCTTCATGATTCAATGCAAGAGACTCTGATCCGTCCAACTGCTCTTTTATGGCCTCATGGCTGGATGGCCGCTTTCCAATTCTCTGAATACTTATTAGTACCTGTACCTGTTGTTGTTGGCTGTCAAGGTGTGCCATGGTTGCCTGTGCAAATCAGTCTTTCGAGCAAAGAGCCTACCAAGGCTCGCCTCAGCATCATCTCTTGCTCACGACAGCCAAAGGCATCAAGCACCGCCGTCGCAAGCATCAGGTGCCAACACTAACCTCGTCCAAGGACCTACCATCCATTACAAATCACCGACCCTACAGCGCGCCCGGGGTTTTCCTTCGATACAGCTTCGCGTCCTCCAAGACATGCCCAAAGGCAACCTGACCCTCCTCTTGCCTCATGCAGGTTGATCATGCATAGCACAAGGTACCGACGGGGAAGCAAGGGGCCAGCCACCCACCCCATGTCCATCCTATATGGCTCTTCGGACTTCCGGATCGGATGAGGTATAAAATGCACAATGCAGGTCGATTGGGTGAAGAGGGCCAAATATTTGCCCCCTCCTCCTCCTCCTCCTCTCCTCCTCCTCTTCCTATTCATCTCATCGGTTGCTCACCTGCCACTCACTTGCATCTCCACACATGCAGCCGCCGAGGAACATCCGGCACGACGTCACAAAGCGATCCAGATGTGTGGGCAAAAGAAGGCGCTCGGCCACGTCGCGCGGGGTGGCCCAGAACTATTGACTATCGCCAGTGTGAAGTAGAGCTGTTGTTGACGTTTGGCGTAAACTGCCACGAGCTAGTTGATGCGTGATATGTCCCGAGTGTATACACACCGGCCCATACTATTTGTGATATGCCGTTATAAGTGCAGGAGCAGGTGTGCGAAAATAATCGGCTTCTTTAGAACCGCTCTTATCGAGGTTTCAGTGTCATACGAAGCCGATCGAGGGATCCATCATCAGAGTTTGGCCTATATCGATGCAAACACTCAATATTGCCATGGCTGCCTCGAAACTCCAACCTCTACAAAGCCTGTACTTGAGCATGCAGGGATTCTTGGGCTAGTCCAGAGATGCCAGTTACTGGCGGGAACCTCGGTTAAGGCCGGTTGGAAAGAAAGTCTTCTGCATGTACCTGCATCCAGAGAATACTATTCGCCATGATGGCTCGCTCTCTCTCTCTCTTCTGCCGGGTCAGGCACACGCCCTCTGCATTCTTCTCCGTGGAAGATGACTATGACAACGGTCGAACGCGCAGGCAGACGAGAAGGAGTTGCTTGCCACTCAGTGGCGCATGGTTCACCAATGAGGCATGGTTGATGCCTGCATTGCCACGCCAGCCGTGGTGACGAGCACATTGTATCGTGGCATCGGGTGTCACTGGGCCAGCAAGTCAGCATCCTGCCCCCTAGGTTTTCGGAGAGGTTCTTGTTAGGATGCCTGCTGGCCAGACCCTGGGACCCTGGACGCGGCAGTATTACTTGAAAGCTATTTGTCCAGATCGTCGTGGAAGTACGGAGTACCTGTACCAAGAGCTGGCTGGGCTGTGCGTGCGTCGTCAAAGAGTGCGGCTGCCTCGACTTCGGTGTCCTCCGGAGTGGTTAGTCAACCAAAAAGTCTCCAATTCCCCCGCCTGTTTCTGCACCATGACCTAGTGGTGGTGTATTGGTTCTTTGACTAGCCTGGGACATCGTGTACCGAGACAATGCCCTTGTCCCGCCACGGACTTGTCACAAAACCTGTCACAAACGGTCCAGAGCCGGCGTCATGCTCATCATTACTGGATGGATGTTCGCTCCTCCGAGGCACCATGACACGCGCAGGGTGTTGCGGCTCACACGACTGTGATGCAGTTTGGACAAACCACCAATCAAGTGTTGAGAGTATGCAGCCGAACCAACTCCAATCATGGCCGACATGGCCTATTTGCAGCGAGTCAGCCTGATCTTCCCGTCAACTTGGCCTGACATAGTTCATGGGCGACGCCGCGCGCTCAGGGCTTGGTCAGCTTCAGCTGCGCGGCAAAAGCTGACAATCTAGGGAAGGCAAAGCCAACTCCAAGTACTTTCCCCGAATGCTAATACAAGACGGATCCTTATAATACAACGTTTGATCTGTGCCAGACCAACCATCATGCGGTTTCGCACGAAACCTATAGGGTAGGTGAAGAAGTCGACGGCAGGAGCCACAATATCACGGCCTGCAATGGCACCCTGCGTTGGTCCCCCATATCCTCGGTAACGGGGGTCTCATGACCAAGGGAATGAATGATGCGGTGAGCCAGGAAGACCCTTGAGAACATGGGCAGCGACTGTTCTATTTCCCCACAGCAGGTGCATCCAGAAGACTTGACACTAACTAGAACCAGGCCGCGGTTCTGGTTCAAGGTTGGGGTTGGGGTTGTGCTCACCACAACATGGGCGGCGTCGACAGGTCCCAATGGTGCTCCATTTAACTAGTGAAGCTGGTCAACGGCCTTTCTGGCGGTCTGCTAGCTTCATTGCCATGGCGTTTGGTCCACCCAGAAACCAAGGAGAGGGGACCAAAGGCAAAAGTTGGACAGCTTCTCTGCAGCCGCCAATGAGCCGTTCAACAGTAGACCCATGTCCGTGGATATTTCGGGCCAAGAGCTGACCCTGGAGAGTCACCAATCTCACCAAGAGACTGCAACCCACACACACGCACATGAGCATACTAGTACACACAGCGAGGGGTGGACAGGGTGAGAGCCAGAGCCAGAGCCAGAACGAGAAAAGAAAGACCCTGCAAAATTCGGGGACTTGTGCTCCTGGAACGCCGTGGACGGGCCAAAGAGCGGATCGTGATCTTCACCAGTGGTGGACCGAAGCCATTTTTTTTCTTTTTGGACAGAGAAACAAGGCAGCATTCTCTGCCTTCTTTTCTCCAACCAACGCCATTTTGTTTGATTGGTGTGTCTTGACCAGCACACACGGCTGTTGTCTCTCTCAACGCGTCATCCGTTGGTACTGAGGTACAGAGCTGTAATAATCGTCTCGACAGGAACAGACGCATGGCGATGGGATGCCTGCCCGTCTTTCTATCAGTGGGAGCCTGTTTGATGCGAGGCGAACCCTTGTCAGCCCAGAGTACTCCGTGCCTTCTCCGATTAGTCATGATGGTGCTTGTGATTGGGAGGCGTCTTGTAATTCGCGTTTTGGGGGTGCCAAGTACTCCGTACAGAGTACAACTCGACATTGACAAGCACCAAAAAAAAAAAACACATGACAAAATTGGGTGAACTAGGTTGTGCCACGACTTGTTTTAGAGGCCTACCCCTAGGGTGTGGATACCGTCTTCCATCAATTCCAATTGTGTCCACTTGATTGGCTGGCTCTTGAATGGGTGGTGGATTCCTTATTCCTTACTCCGTACCCTGAGAATTGCTGATTATTCCGCACACGCCAAGACTCGGATGGATTACTTTCCATGGGTACTTTAGCTACGTAAGTACCTACCTAGGTACCTACCTAGACACCTTGGCAGGCATGGTTGTATGTGAGTGCATCCACGTGACTGATGAGATATTACAGGAGAGGTTGCGGCCAAAACAGTGATCTGGAGACTGGAGATGAAGAAAGCCACGGCACCAACTTGGCCCCGACCATTGTATGCGTACATAACACACGTCGTTTCAATGTTGCTGCAGCAGCCGTCCATCACTGAGCTTGTCTTGTGCGTGAATTTTGCGTGGCTGATTCTGACGGGGCTAGTAGGTGATTGACAATGACGCAGGCACGCCTCATGTGCCTTGGCTGGTTGCTCGTGTAGGGGGCATGTGGCCACAGCCGTTGGATAATACCTAATACCCACGGAGTACTCCGTACTGAACCAGACATTACTAGTTTACTTCTACTCCGTACTCCTCGCCTGATCAGTTGGCTTCTGTCAAGGGACTTCCGCCACGACACAAGTGAAACAAATCTGGTAGTTGGCACATTGTATCAACACATGCCTGCTCTGCTCTTCGTCATTACAACTTCCTCTACTCCGTATCCCGCCACGGAGTAAATACTGGAGACCAACTCCGCTTCTTGGCAGCCCCCTCCCCTGGGTGTGCCAAGAAGTCCTCCGAGCCGTAAAATTCCTCGGATCCTGCCGTACAAATTGTCAATTGATGAATCTTCAGAAGAAGCCCGAGGAGCACTCACGCACTCTCAGGAGGAGCATGGTCAAATTTGCCTCACAAGAAGCCAGCCTACAAGAGATCGAGCACCTGGCGCGGCCCGAGAACCTAGGGCTGTCAGTGAAATGGTTGTACTGGAATGAGTCCCCCGTATTGCTCCGTACTCGTTACAGTAATGCAGGCTTTCAGTGATGCCACCAGTCCCAAACAGGTATTGAGAGTGGCATTTGCCGACTTATTATGGACAGGGGTTGTAAAAACGACGCACCCGCGTCTTTGCCTTCAAAGACGACTGAAGAGTAGGGCTCGCTCTTTGGCCTTGGTACAAAAGCAACACCTTCTTTCATAGGTCTAACACTGACAAAACAAAACCCAAACCAAAATACAAGATATTTTGTTGAATTTGCATCATACGCCCAATCATATATAGAAGGAAGTGCGTGAAGCTTGTCCTTCAGCTTTTGGCACAAGGTTGCAGTTGTGGCGTATGCTTTGGTCCTTGAGACAAAAGAGGAAAAGGAGACATGTACAGAGCACTTCGTGTTCTGTACTGCAGCAGTTTTGAACCAGGCATGCAGCACAACCGACCGTGCCTTGATTGCCCAGGAATTAATTGTATGGAGTCCAGAGAATATGATGCATGTACCTTGTACTTTGGGAATGCATTACCAAAAGTGCTCCTACTGAGCCCATTATTCATTCTTGGTCCCGGCGCTCCGTGCTGGGGCTGCTCAACACCGCCACACACAACCTACAATTAATACTGGATGCTCGCTCGGGATGCGGCGGCAGCTTATAAAAATATTCGTGGCGTGTCTGACAGGCGAAAACACTGTCCGCTGGAGAAGCTCGGACTGCCCATAGGCCTGGCTCATTGGTCAGAAATCCAAGGGGCGGAAATACTTCAAATGAAGTGCAAAAGAAATCAATTTCCCAAAATATTATCTTCCTGTTTTCGTCGAGCTCCGCAGTCCTCAAATGATGGGCGACTCGTAAATTGCCACCCTGGTACCCATCTTCTGGAGAGCTCGTTCTCGAACAATGAAGATGGGTAAGCTTGTTTTGGTCAGGGAGCGAGCCGGCGAGGAAATTAGACCGACTGCGTGGATCATGCCAGTGCTTCGCCTACTAGGGGACTCATGTCGTCCCTCCAGTAATAGATAGTATTGCTATTTTTCAATGTGGCTTCTGGTAATACTTCTTGTCCGTTGAAACTTGAGATTGTTGGATTAGACTCGGAGCAAAAGCTTGCACGCACACCATCTGGTTCACTCTCAAGCTGTGTCGCACCACGGCAACCTGGCGATGTGCTGGGCGGTCATAGGCAAGCAGTACACGAAGCGTAACTCGACGTTTGCTGAAGTAGCCCAGGCGGGAAATGGCCAAAATGTGGCAAAGTTGTCCAAGTTTAGGACACTGGAAACGATGGGGCGCTCGCCATGACTCTCGAAACCCGTCACCTGTGGAGGTGTACGTGTGAGGGTAGCACAAGTCTGCTGCGGCGAGGCGTCTTCGATACGGACTTGTTGATGGAGCATCTGGGTCATCGTGTTTCGTTTCCGACCACCTGGCCGGCTACTGGCCATGTCTTGAAGAAAACAGTGCACCAGTCAGTCAGGGGGCAGGGTGGCTGGGGACCTTTTTTCTTCTTCCCTGCGCCTGGCTGCTGTGGACAGAAATGGATGGGAAGATGGAAGCCCGATGTGGCCCTGCACAAATGGCAATGGGGCATGGCGTACGGAGTACAGGATACTCCCTCCCTCTGGGTAGGGCTCTTCTCAACAACCTTGGAAAGTATACTTACCTACCTAGGTACTTTAGGCAGGTACCATCCCAATTTTGAAATGT
This sequence comes from Keithomyces neogunnii, assembly GCA_020975405.1. Lineage (NCBI taxonomy): Eukaryota > Fungi > Ascomycota > Sordariomycetes > Hypocreales > Clavicipitaceae > Keithomyces > Keithomyces neogunnii. Next base: position 2,807,866 of record JAIOWQ010000002.1, on the reverse strand, counting down.
ACCGCACAATGTACTTAAGTAGGAACAACAGGGGATGCACAATGTGTTCACGAAACCTCTCATGGTTGTCATGTCTGCATTCGCGGCTGCCTTGGAACCTACCAGTAAGTACTTGAGTACCTAGGTAGTTTCATTTCTACACTCCCAGCTACCAAACAGAGCGAATGAACATTTGAAGTGATGAGGTCGGCAGGAACACTGCCCGACTACCTGCAACATTCAAGTCAAATGTTGAGCTAACAGTGGCGACACCACATGCACCTGTGCTGGCTCCGCGGTGGCTCCTTCTCGCTTTGGCTCCCTGGAATTCTGGAGCCTTTGAATCACCACAACAGGCCCGCTGACGCATGCGCGCATACATGCATCCAGCCATTCCTAGGACCATGCGGCACGCCAGGCGTCATAGTCCAGCGCACGGCGGCCGACTTCCTTCCTCAGGCGCTGGGCTCAAAGCTTGCAGGGCGACATGATGGATGAGCCAAGTCCTAAGTACGGAGTACCTAGGCACCTATTAGCCTAGACTGTGACCTGCCTGCCTCTCAACGAGAGGACCCACTCTGTGTACACCAACCAGCGCCTTCGATGCGTCATCTTGGTGGAGCTGGCGACCCTCCCTAAACTCCCATATGCGCCAAATACGTCCGTTGAGCAGGAGCCAAAAGTGGCTCTGGTGGGCTGGCCAAACAAAACAGGTAGCGGGAGGAGCACCCAGAAAAAAAAAAGGAGCTGATCCAGTTAGAAACAGGAATGAACTGGACCTTGGGGCAACAACAGATGGTGAAGAGGAGGGCCCAGGAAAAAAAAAAACAACCGACCTTCCGAGTACGTGCCACTTCTACGTTGCCACGCTAATGCCGCGTAGTACCCGCAGAGTGCCCTGCCCCCATCTCCATGTCATTCACTTGCTAACCTGGCCAAGCCGCCCGTAGCCTCCGTCCACCCGTGCAGGCTCCTGCACCATGCACCCAGTTTCCTTTGTGGCTCTGTCACGCTCAATGTTTTTTTCAGGTCTCTCGGCTCTGTCTTATTAGCCCGGGTAGGGGGAGTGTTGCTACTTCGACCGAGTACCTAGTACCTCCTTGGCCCCTCCACGGGCACCAAATCCCCAGGTCCTTGTCCACACACCACATGAGATGAGCAGCCATTCTATTTACCACACACACACCCCGACCATCCTTTCTGCGTCTCTCCAACCTTCCTTTCCTCTCAACCTCCTCCCATTCCTTCTCTCCCGTCTCGCTCCTCCACGACATACCGAATCCGCCGACTCTTCGACAACTCCGTCACGAACCCTGTCACTGTTCGTTGACTTTCGGATTCAGGTCTCTCGCGCGAGTCGTTTTTGCCTACTCAGCTTGCTGCGTGGGTTGATCTCCTGGTGTACTCTCTGTCGACTCCAGTGGCCAGTTCGCTCTCGGCCGCCCGCGACATAACGACAACACATCTACACTCACGAATTTCCCTATTTGAAGCGTCCTCCCGAGTTTGAGGTGAGTCTCAGGCAGAGAATACCCAATGTTTGTTTTGAAATTGTGGCGGATTTCCCCCACGCTATTTCCTGTGTTTGCGGATTTGGCTTGGACAACCAACTCCTGGGGCAAGACGACAAACAAGTGTGACGCCGTAGTCAACCTCCAGAAATTCTGCTCTGCAGTATATGCTGCAGCGATCCGGGAGATGCTTCTGTCGGCGCCCAACTGAAAGACGTCTGGTTCCAACACTGCTCTGTCCATCACTCAGAAGTCTGAGTTTATTCACCTGGCATGCTCGACTAGCCAGACTTGAACTGCCAGCAGCCAAACTTAATCTCGACAACAAATCTTATGTGGCTAACCTTCTATGCAGATTACTTCTCCCTCTGCTCCGCGATAGTTACCTCGATTCGGGTCAGGTGTCACAGTGGACACGGTTTTCATTCCCTTGCAACACCGGACTCTTTCGATTTCTTGTCACTTGATTCGAATTAACGCCAGCAAACATCATTTCCCAGCTCGAAGTTCCTCGACCATTCTTTCCCTCGAAAGCGCCTAGGCTACATTGTCACACAATAGGGCAATAGAGAATAGGCATTAAATGGATCGACGGTCCTGAGAAGAGAGTCATTTGGGTTTCTTCACCTTCTCCCCCTTTTCTTCCCACGTCACGGCTCAGAGGCGAACAGTCGTTATATTTCCTGCTTCAGCCCCCTCTGGCTCGTCAAGCTTAGCCTTCCGACATAGGTCCCTGTTGATCTACGTCGGACTCACCTCAGCATTTTCATCATGCCGGGTGGCGTGTGTGCCGTCCTCGATTATGAGGTCGACATGATGGTTGAATATGTTGCCGAAATGGCCGTGCGAGTCGTTACTCCCGATGGTGCAGTCACATCTGCGTTCCGCAAGTTTGTTACACAAATTCTCACATCGACGCGACTTCCCAGCACCACAATTCTGCTTGGCATGAATTACCTTGCAAAGAGAATCAACGCCATGAAAGGCCAAGGTCCTTATAAGGCCTCGGAAGGACAAGTTTGGCGATACTTGACGGTCTCACTTCTCCTGGGCAGCAAGTTCCTTGACGACAACACCTTCCAGAACCGATCGTGGTCTGAAGTCAGCGGCATTGCTGTGTCGGAGCTGAACTCTTTGGAATTTGACTGGGTTCAAGCCATGGGTTGGAGACTGTACGTCAATTTGGACCTGAGCAAGGATTATCAAGCTTGGTTGGAGAATTGGCGTGAGTGGCAGCAGATGAAGAAGCGACAGGCAGTCCAGGCAAACCGTGAAAGACTTGCCTCTCTGGTACCTGCTATCGACACGGAGCTCGCCAGGTATACTGGCAACCGTCAATCTCCTCACTCGCGCTACCTGCAGGAGCAAGTTGCGGAGTATGAGCGCTACCAGGCTATGAAGGCACAACAGCAAACATATCGGTCTCGGGATGTGAACTGGGCCAACAACCCATGGAACGCTCCTTTGACACCACCGGATTCCGGGTATGGAACGCCAGAATATGTCATGTCTGCCACCTCTAGCAACGCTCGCTACAACGAGTGGTTTGCGCAGGCTACTGCTCAGTACAACAGCCAGTACCCTCAACCACCCACTCACAACACTTTTTTTCAGCACCGTCAAACTTCGTATAGCTCCCAATACTCCTATAATCAGGGCACGTGGGACCACGGCTTCGGTGAATGCACTTGCCCCAACTGTGTTGGTCCTATGAAGCAGACACCTTACTTCGCGTCCCATGGTTACGGTCAACAAGTGGTGGGCTGAAATACCTGTCCTTGTTTTTATTTATTCCTTTTTTTGCCTCCTGGATCATACCTACGGAGGTAGCGATCTCTTGAACCCCTCACAGAAACATCAGCTGTGGAGATTTCAATTTTCAAAGGAGCTTTTTGTAATGGCCACGAATTTTCTATCCGTTTCCTAGGAACGACTTTTTTCAGATACCCCGGCACGACGAAAAAGACAACAAAAAGGCTTCACGCAATCAGCTTGTGGTATATCATTTTTTTGTGATGAATGCTGTTGACCTTTTTTTTTATTACTTGATGGGATGGTATACTGGTACTTGAACTCGACCATGTATTACGATCCTGGCGGCGAAGAGCAACAAATTGGAAGTTTGCGCCAGGGCCTCGCCATGGTCTTTCGAACTTGTCACGTCGATCGGACTATTCATTGTTGGTACATGTTTTTTTTAATCGGCACATTCCGGCGTTTGGGCTTTGACACTACATTACGGAATGGGGCTTGACCCCATATAGAAGTTACATTTATACGGCCACCATGGGTGTTTGTGTTTTTCTCTTTTTACCTTTTTATTATGCAACATTTGATTGTGGCATCGGGAATGAACTTCCTGGTAGTACCACACTTGGCAGCAACCGCTTGGAAGGAGTACTCGCTCTCCTTGCCTCCAACAACCACGCGCTGAAGTCTCGCTGCGCCATTTGCACACTGAACGAAGATCAGCGTATCTCACATGGGCTGGAGAGTCCTGTCAGCTTGTGATGCAGTGGCAGTTGCTGCCAGGATTTTTGCTTTCATTTGTTTCACGACGCACAATGACACACTTGTCGCACCTTTGACCACACGACTTGGTCGATGTTTCGATTTTGCGTCTGCGCTGCCATCGGCACAACAAAAACAGTCACGGTGTTACTAGACTACCGTGGCTTGACAGGCGCTGTCATGTTGCAGTACGCGGTCGAATAAAAGTTTGGGAATAGTACATATCGCATTATGCGTCTCGATGAAGAAGGGATTGCCCTGACAAAAGGGGGGAAATTTGGGTATAATTCAGTTCATGAGAAGGTTCATCATGCATTGCGTTCAGCGGGTAAACGGGACTGTGGGCAGGTTGTTTAGTCCATGTTATTACGCTCTTGGGAGTTGTTTTTGCTTTGATTATTTTTCTTTTCTTCGCATCCCTTGAAGCCTCATGTATAGCCGGCCGCCAGGCTCCTGGCTTGGCTGGACTGGCATCGCGCGGCTATAGTGGCCGTTTTTGTTGCAAACGCTATTAGACGTGTCCCCCCCTTTGGGCTGGCTTTAGTAGAGACGCACTGGATTGTTTTGTGGATTAGGGCTTTTGTGCGTCCAGGTTTAATGACGATTTTTCACGGTGCTAGGACATTTGCGAATGTATCCCTCATCAGATCGACTTCGATTCATGACTTGAAGAGCGTCTTTTCTGTCCTTTTTTTTTTCCCTTTACTTTAAGCGGGGGGCCAAAGACATTGTTAGGTAGGAGCTTGGCTGGCTTGTTATACACATTGTCATTCGCTTGCGGGACATGAGCTGGAAGCTTTTTATTCTATTATTGGAGTTTACAAAACGGTGTTTGACAGATGATGTTTGGTGATGGCCCCCCGGCAGATTGTGGTGCTTTCTTGACCACCCGTTCACTATTTGCAAGGGTCTCACGAGCACGAGAGACGACCGTACCTATATAGGTATCGTTAGATGCCAATCTCATGAAGAGCAATAAAATGACTGAAATGGCTGGAAAAGATTGCATGCGCCCCGGTTGTGCCTGTGCGATGAGTATTATTACTGAATGAAGTGGTTCTTGGGTACTCGGTGCAAAAATGCTGTATCGGCAGATTATCGGAGTTTGAAACGCGAGGACTTATCAACCTTGGTACCGGTGTACCCACTCGTCTCTGTTAATGAATTATCGAGTGAAGCTCGTATTGTAACGTAATGCACCATGTCTTGACTGTTGTATCTGCGTGAGGCCTTGCGAAACTCACAAACAAATGCAACCGGCCCAGCCATTACAATACGAGCACTGGCACATGTCATGGGATCCCCACGGCGCAATCCCAATCCCCCGTCACCCGCACAAATTCATTTCTGACACTCTCACCCAAACAAGAGCAGGCCAGAATGTCAAACCGCTTCGTATCAGGCGGAACCATAAACCCCACGGGGGAATCTGCGCCCGAGGCAGACGAAGCGCCTCCCCCCCGGACACAGCTCGCCAAGAGCACGGAGTGGGAGGCCGTGCAGCAGGAGCTGGAGAATGACCGCAAGAGGCGAGAGGAGCAGAGACTGAAGGCGGCGACGGGGGAGGAGAGGAGTCTATACGAGGTGCTGCAGGCCAACAAAGGTGCGTTTTCTCGCGTCGTGATTTGCAAGGGTTCGGGGAGCCTGATGGTCGAGCAGCCGCCAAGCAGGCTGCGTTTGAGGAGCAGAACAAGATACGGAACCAGTTCCGGGCGCTGGACGAGGACGAGATTGACTTTCTGGACGAGGTGGTTGCCGCCCAGAGGAAGGAGGAGGAGAGGGTGCGCAGGGAGACGGAGGACGGGCTGCGGGCTTTCCGGGAGCGGCAGAGACGGAGCAGCGCGGGGGACGCAGAGGCCGCCGACGCGGGAGAGGACTGGGGCGTCGGGAGGAAGAGGAAGCGGAGGGACAGGGAGAGGGCCGTGGTCAAGAGGAGGCTTGATTCCGACGAGAAGGGGGACGACGACAGGGCCCCTGCCGCTTCCGTGCCGGAGCAGAAGCCGGCCAAGAAGAGTGCGCTTGTGGACTACGGTTCCGATAGTGATGAATAAAAAAGGCACGGCGTAGCAAGAGCACGTATGCAGGAGCTGGGCGAGGTTGTTTGATGTGTTCAATTATCATGGAGGAGAAGATGGTGCGGTCTAACTTTTGCTCTGCCTTCCGGATTCACCCATTGGTTGTGGTATAGCATACAGATAATAGTACAAGCGGCCCCGTGTGATGAGCGCCTTGGGAAGCAGGAACCTCTTATTAGTCGTCGTCCAGGCTGCCGACATTGGGCCCCTTGGGCTTTTCATTCCACGAGCTAGCTCCCCATCGCCACGCGCTTCTCAGCGTGCCCTTGATCCAGCCCTCGATTTCCTCCTCGGGCACGACAATCTTGGCCGCGCGGTCCTCGTCCTCGGGCTGAAGCTCGAAGCGTCTCATGCGCTGCGCAATGCGGGCGTCCATGACCATTGCGCTCGTCCAGATTCTCTCCTTCTTGGGCTCCGTGGCGGCCTTTTGCTTTTCCTCTTCCGTGGCGGGCTCCTCCTCCTTCCACGCGCTCTTGGGCCAGTCCCGCTCCTCCTGGTCCAGTATGCGTTGCTGCTCGTACTGGCCGTCTGCTTCGCGGTAGTCGCGGGCGGCGGCGAAACAGACGGCTGCCACCTCGCGGCCAATATCGTCGGCGAGCTTGCGGCGGTTGAGGAAGCGGCCGAGTCGGACAAAGGTTTGGCTGAAGCCGAGGCGGTGGGGGAAGGGGATGGGGGTCGAGGGGGAGAACTCGGCGGGCATGTGCGCGGGCACGGAAGCGGATTCGTAGTCGTCTGTGGTGTTGTGAGGCCGAGGCTGCGGTGGCCGAGACGCCTTCTTCTCCTCTTCTTGCTTCTTCTCCTCGTCGGGTTTGGCTGCCTCATCGGCCGGGAGAGCTTCGGCGTCGGGCTTGGTCGTCTCTACCATGGGTTCCGGTTCCGGCTCCGGCAAAGGCGGCGCATCCAAGGGGCCAAGCCAGCCCTCGTGTGTGCCCCGAATGTACTCCTTCCAGGCGTGACGTCCGATGACGATGTCGCCCCTGACGCCCTCGTACTCTGGCAGCCCCATCCTTTTTCTCAAGTCGTCCACAATCGAGTCGTCCGTCTTGGGCAGCTCCTCGGTCGGGCGCTCGTCTGCCATTCTCGACCGTCGAATCTTTTCTGCCACGGCCGCGCGCACGTCGCCCTGCTGCCTCCCCTGGACAAACTCCCAGTCCAGGCCGGAAGCTGACAGCACCGGCTTCACATACTCGATGAAGTGGTCCTGGGCGACGCGCAGGCCATCGCCAGGCGGTGACTCCAGGTAGACGGTGAGTTTTCGGGGCAGCGCGTTGGGAGAGCTCATGAGCTCTCGGGACAGGGGCTCGACGGCTCGGCGCCATTTCGCAGTCGCGCGCTTCTTTTCACGCTTGTCGTAGACAATGGCCGTGGTGAAGGCACCTGTTATGGCCCAGAATATCATCCAATTGCGTGAGGGTAGCTTCTTGGGCAGGGCGGGAAGACCGAGCATCTTCAGGGCCGGATTGCGAGGTTTCGGGGGTTGGCCCGCGGCAGCGGCGGTCTTTTCCGCCTTCCGCTGCTCATCCCATTCGACGGTCTTGCTGTAGATTGCCATGATGAAACGCCAGGATGGGAAGACGACAAAGGATGTAGGCTCGCTTGGCGTTTGTTACGCCGCGCCAAGGTACTCAGATACAGCTGCGAAATGCTGGATGAGATGTCGTTATGCATGGCAGAAAAAAATGGGCGCGATAAGGAGACGGGCGACCCGATAAGGCCGGGAGTGGAAAAACCCTCTCAGGTGAGAGCGCCTGGCAAGCGCCGTACTCCCAGAACGGCAGCGAACATTTCGGCGAAATTTGATGTCAACTTGAAAGCGCAGCTATATAAATATGAAGTTTACGTGCTCATAAATTCGCCATACAGTTTTCTGAATGATGTTGGGTGATTTTGCAGGCGGTGTCCCTCATGCTGGCGTCCAATTTGCAGTGGCCTCCATCGCCAGTGGTACCACCAATGGCCATGTCACATGCGCATGAGACAAACAAACAGGCTCGATTGAGCTCGTCTCCAGCATTCTATCAAAACCGACATCACCCGCCTGGTCTCCAGCCAGGAGAGGCCATACTGCGCCGGTGGAAGTTGGCCATCCCTCTTGCTCTTTAGAGGCAGTGGGTGCACGGATGGGATTGCAGATTAAGGCAATGGTCAGGCAATGGCTCGTGTATACACGTCTCTTGGGCCGAGACTTTGTTGTGACCCCGTGCACTCAATGATTCAGTTCTCGGCGACTTTTCCTTGGAGAGCAGAGTGACACAGGAGGTTTGCGGCACGGCAAGTACCATGTTGGCTTATTACAGGAGCATCCTATACGACAAGACAGGAACTGCTCTTCTTGCCCTCCCCATCTTAAGCTCGCAGACAATTATGCATTTTTGCACGTGTGAAGCGTACGAGGGGCATGCGTAGTACAAGAAAGGGGTGCATGAACCATGGCAACTGGTCAGTTTCGCTGGCCGTTGATAGAAGCCAGAGGGGTAATAAGGGCATCGCGCGTGCGGACCGTGTTTGCCCATGTTCGTCTCTTATAGCCCAGAGTCCAAGCCGTATTGAAGACGAGCAGTACATTTCGGCAGGCCAAGTGTGAGACTGAACCGTGGCCAAATCACGTAGGCGTGGTTGGATCGGAATATCCATCATGGACGAAATGGATTTGGAGTGACAGGTTTGGTGGCACCGTGCAGCCGAGCAACTGACATTTGGATAATTAGCAGATGAGGCGGCAGTTTGGGGAACCAAGACGCAAGACGCAGGGACTAGGCTTCGTTCTCGAGCGTGGTACAGGATGTGGGTGTGCGTCAGGCTGAGGACAGCTTTTGGAACATGGGTCGAGAATCTGCCCACGGCCCTGTCATCAAGATTTGCGGCCCGCTTCCGCAGATTTGTCACACGGAGCACGAGAACAATGGCTGATGTACATACTCCGTACGGAGTAGTTGATAGTCGCCACGCTGGTCGACGGCGGCTCCGACGAATGAGTCTTTCCAATGAGTCGCTCCAAGACAGGGGAGCTGCTGCAATTGACTGTTTCACTTGCAGGTCAGCAATCAACTGTGTCTCAATCGGCGCGCCCATGCCCCCCAGTCCGTGTTCCCTCAACCCCACCACGGGCAGCCCCAGGGCGCAGATGGGAGTGGCGTCGGTTTGGCTCTGGGTCTCTGATGCCTGATGTCTGATGTCTGTTCTCTGATGGAGGACGTGAAGAGTCCTGGCTGGAGAGCCCGAGTTGGCAAGCTGGACAAGCTTGGAATTGCCTTTATCCATGTTGCCATGCCCCGTGGAAATGGGAGACATTGCACACCGACCACCTGTAAATGCACTGCCGGGCGCAAGGCCTCGCAGTCCATCATGATGGATGGGTGTGAGACATTGGCTCCCCCCCCCTCTATGGGGCTTCACAGTCGACCACTGCTCTTCTGTCCTTGCCCATCCCCAGCTGCCGCCAAAAAGACTAAAGCAGGACAAAAAAAGGAAATTCAACTTGAAATCGAATGAATGCTCGGCACCCAATGTATGACATCCTGATGGCTGCATGGTCTTGACCTCTTCTCCCCCTTTCTGGTGCAGTTCTGAGAGAGGGACCGGCCGCGCTGGACCCTTGCCCTTGGCTGTATCTATACCGAGAGTTGTTGCGCCAGTGTCCCCCCCAGAGTCCACAATCGGTAGCCCACAGCCCACTGGCTCCTGCCCACAGGGGGGACCACAAGGTGCACTTGACACTTGAAGCGCCAGACCGGACCTTCTTCTGTCCCCTTTACCCCTCGACTGTCGACATCGACTCCTGGTCCATCACCACCTCGCCGTCGCCGTCGCTGTCGTGCCCTCGAGTCCGATCCCGCCCAGACAGCTCGGTATTTGTCGTGGCCACCGTCACTCACCACAGCATCAATCATGGATCCCAACGGCAATCGCCTGCATCTCAACTTTGGCAACAATGACCGCCTAGTAAACGACCGAGCCTACCCCACGACGCCGTCGACCTTTCCGCAGCCCGTCTTCTCACCGCCCAACGCACAGCAGGCCCAAGGAGGCCTTCAGCCACAGCAACAGCAACAACAGGCCTACGCTGGGGGATACGCACCTCCGGGCTATTTTGCACCACCGGGTGCTGGTGCCGGTGCTGGTGCTGGTGCTGCCGCTGCCTATCCTGCTGGCTATCCTGCCCAGTCCGTAAACAACGAATACGCCCATGCTCAGAATGGCTACTATCAGGCCAGGTCCAATACTCCCGGCACCAACGACCCAAACACCGGTCTAGCCCACCAGTTCTCTCACCAGAATCTCGGCGGCGCCGGCAGAGTCGCTCCCCGAGGGCCTTCCCCGTCCCAGCGTCCGCGAACCGCCGGCAGCCAGCCTGGAGCTTATAACAGCTATTCCAATGCGCCGCCTTTGCCCGCCCAGAACACGCCTGCTGTTGCCGACTTCCAGGCTGCTCCCGAGCGAAACCCAGACCGCTATGGCACCAGCGCCAATAGCAATCAAAAGAAGTGCTCCCAGCTGGCTGCCGACTTCTTCAAGGACAGCGTAAAGCGAGCCCGTGAGCGCAACCAAAGGCACGTCTGAGCTCCATCCACGGGACCACCCCCCCTTCCCCCTTCTCAACCTACCCCGTTTGCTGACGTCTTAAATACAGACAGAGCGAGCTCGAGCAAAAGCTCCAAGACCCGTCCCAGAGTGCCACTAGGAAAGAGCAGCTGTGGTCGACTGCCGGCCGCAAGGAGGGCCAGTACCTGCGGTTCTTGCGTACCAAGGACAAGCCCGAAAACTACAACACGGTCAAGATCATCGGCAAGGGTGCATTTGGCGAGGTCAAGCTGGTGCAGAAGAAGGGAGACGGCAAGGTTTATGCCATGAAGTCCCTCATCAAGACTGAAATGTTCAAAAAGGACCAGCTCGCTCATGTGCGATCCGAGCGCGACATCTTGGCCGAATCCGACAGTCCCTGGGTTGTCAAGCTTTACACTACCTTCCAGGACGCATACTTTTTGTACATGCTGATGGAGTTTTTGCCCGGTGGTGACTTGATGACGATGCTTATCAAGTATGAGATTTTCTCGGAGGATATTACTCGATTCTACATTGCCGAAATTGTTCTTGCCATTGAGGCGGTTCACAAGCTTGGTTTCATTCATCGGTCAGCGGCCTTTTGTCTATTTCTTCTCCCTGCTACCTGTCTACATGGCGGCATGCTGACCTTGTCTCTAGCGATATCAAGCCGGACAATATTCTGCTCGATCGAGGCGGCCACGTCAAGCTGACTGATTTCGGCCTCTCCACGGGCTTCCACCGTCTGCACGACAACAACTACTATCAACAGCTTTTGCAAGGGCGGTCCAATCGACCCCGTGACAGAAACTCAGTTGCCATCGACCAGATCAACCTTACCGTCAGCAACCGCTCACAAATTAACGACTGGAGGCGGTCACGAAGACTCATGGCCTATTCCACTGTCGGCACCCCCGACTACATTGCCCCCGAAATTTTCACAGGCCACGGATATTCATTCGACTGCGATTGGTGGTCGCTGGGCACCATCATGTTTGAGTGCTTGGTTGGATGGCCGCCGTTTTGTGCCGAGGACAGTCACGACACGTACCGCAAAATTGTCAACTGGAGACAGACTCTGTACTTCCCCGACGACATTACGCTTGGCGTTGAGGCTGAGAACTTGATCCGAAGGTCGGTCGCCCCCTTTTCCGTCACCACCAGTTCTGGAGTGCATCGTTTGTGCTGACTGTAATATTTAGCATGGTGTGCAATACCGAGAACCGTCTTGGACGCGGCGGCGCTCACGAACTCAAGAACCATGCCTTCTTCCGCGGCGTTGAGTTTGACAGTCTGCGTCGTATCCGAGCCCCCTTCGAGCCCCGTCTGACATCCAACATTGACACGACTTATTTCCCTACCGACGAGATTGATCAGACTGACAATGCCACGGTCCTAAAGGCTCAGGCTCTGCAGCAGGGCCGGCAGATGGAGGAGTCACCCGAGATGAGCCTGCCATTCATCGGCTACACCTTTAAGCGATTCGATAACAACTTTCGATAGGTGACGGCGAAACTATTTTGCATCTAGGCGCGCGTTGATTTGTGGGTCTCTATAAAATACACGGGAGAGGTGAAGAAGGCAGAAGAGGGGAGGCATGTCTTGTTTGTGGGAGAGCGCCATGGCTTTGAGAGCTGGCGCTACTTCTTTATCCAATACGGCATACATGATACAGAACCAGTTGAAGGGGCACATGCCATGTACCCGTGTCTGTCCGCGACAAGACGTCAATGATGGTGTACATGGGACGAAGGAAGGGCTGGCGAGTGGGTGATTCAGCGCTGAACGATTCAGATTTAGATAGCCTTGAACATGGTTGTGACAAGCGTCAGAGTCTATTCAGTTGGGTATATGTGATGTGCCAGTAAGAAAAAAACGCAGTCCGTTGTTTTGGAAAACCCCCTAAAAGTACAGTTTGTTATTGTATTTGCATTCCCTTGCAAGCAAGCCCGAATGTTTTCCGTCCCTTGGCAGCAAGACTGTCTTGTCTGTCTGCCAACCTGTGCAGTTTCGTAAATTGTCGCTGGTAGCAAAAAGCAGCCTGGGTCATTTTGCGGAAAAGAGAAGGGGCCATCAGTCCGCCTCATTGCAACAACCGCCCTCCCCCCCAGTCACCATGTCAGATCCGACCCTCATCTCCTGGTAGCCAAGCCCGGGGCGGCGTTGAAGCGCTCCTCTCTCTCCGTCATGAACATGACCTGTATCCAAAACTCCCTGGAGTCGGGGTCCCAAAAGTTGAAGCCCCTGCCCTCGCGCTTGTCCAGCTCGCGGGCGGGGATCTTGAAGCCGACCGTCTCGTAGGGCTCGGCGGCGACGAGCAGGTACTGGAAGTTCTTGTCGGGCTCCTCGACGCGCTGGGTAAAGGCGTTCATGACCTGCCACTTGGGGCTCATGTCGGCGGCGGCCTCGGGGTACTGCAGCTGGAACAGCAGGCCCTGCTGCCTCGTCACGGGGTCGCGGATCTTGGTGATCTTGTAGCCCGGGCGCCCGATCTTGACGGCGTTGCGCTTGGCGCCCGCAAACGACGCCGCCACGCTGGCCGGCAGCCCCGTCGCCGGGTCGACGCTGTTGGCCTTGCCCTCGCGCTGCTCGCGCGCCGCGCGCCGCGCCAGGTTCGTCTGGTGCTTCTTGCCCTGCGTGTGCGCCAGGTACGAGCCGTCGTTCTGGTGCACCGTCAGGCAGAGCCTGCATTCGAACGATCCCACGTGGTTCTTGAAGAAGTACGGGTCCTTGTCCAGGTCGATTGTTTCCAGGGCCAGCTTGCGCAGTCGCTCTCTTCTGTCTGCGTTTGTGGCCGAGTGCGAGGCCACTCCGCCCCCGCCAAACTTTGATCCTACTCGGTTTTGGTAGTCCATCCTGTCTTGGTTGTGGTTGTGGTCGTGGTCGTGTTCGCGGTTCCGTCTCGAGGTGGATGATGCGAAGAGAGAGAGAATGGTGTTGCAAATTGCTGGTTTGATGGGATGGTGTCAGGGTGGGGCTGTCTTGGCCAATTGGATGTTACGCCCTCTGTCTTGCGCATGCCATGCTCATGCTACGGATTGCTTTGGCTCACTTTTCTTTCTGCCGTTTCTCGAGTAAAGTATAGCGTGGACTTTGCGTTTTGAAAATTATTCATACACGTATTCGTATCCTTCTCGTCGTGCGATAATGTCTGCTTCTCGGGAGCTTGCGACGACTTTGGCACTTGCTAGAGCAAAGTATGTCCGGCGACACCCGACATCTAGAGCCATGCATGCAGAGGCACTGCGCTCGCTTCCTGGGGGTAATACACGGGCGGTGATACATGCGGACCCGTTCCCGGTGTACATCAAGTCTGGTCGTGGATATCAAGTCACGTCCGAGGACGGCGAGACGTGCGTGTGGCCCCCCGACAAGAAGATGCTCTCCAGACACTGCAAAGAATCTCTCACGCTAAGATGCGACAAACGTCAAAAGATGCACTGACTTCACGGGCGAGTACACCGCGGCGCTGTACGGACACTCCTGCCAGCTCATCCAAGACACGATCACCGCCGTCGTCACCAACATGGGGCTCAATCTTGGCGGCACCATATCTGCTGAACAGGCCCTTGCCAGCGCCATATGTAGGCGCTTCGGGATATCCAAGCTTCGATTTACGAATTCGGGCACAGAGGCTAATCTTCACGCCCTGGCGGCCGCACGACGCTTTACCAAGAAGCGCAAGATTGTCGTCTTTGGCAGCGCGTATCACGGCGGTGTCCTGGGCTTCTCAGGCGGCAGGCCGGCCGCCAATAATGTCGACATGGACGATTGGATCGTCGCCAGGTACAATAATGTTGACAGTGCGACGAGGGCTATTCAGAGCGAGGGCGTGGCCGCGGTTCTGGTGGAGGGAGTGCAGGGCGCGGGAGGCTGCATCGTTGGCACCCAAGAGTTTCTCGCAGCCGTCGATGCCGCTGCCAAGAAGGTATTTATTTGATCTATTCCATGCAGGCCAAATCCTCGACCCCGACACTCTCTTCTCACCGTGTGTTGTCGTCTAGGCTGGCGCCGTCTTCATCCTCGACGAAGTCATGACATCGCGTCTCTCGGCGCACGGCTTGTGCTCCATCCGCAACATCACGCCGGATCTCAAGACGTTTGGCAAGTGGCTGGGGGGCGGCATCACGTTTGGTGCTTTCGGCGGCCGAGCAGACATCATGGCGGCCTACGATCCCTCCCGGCCGGATTCGCTGCCGCACTCGGGCACCTTTAACAACAACACGCTCGCCATGCACGCGGGATACGCTGGTCTCACCGAGATTTACACGCCTCCTGTGGCCGACGCCTTTACGGCGCTGGGAGATGAGTTTATGGGCCGTCTGAATGAGGTGAGCAAGCACAGTATACTTTGCTTCACCGGATTGGGCACCGTCATGACAGCCCACTTCCCACTGAACGGCGAAAAGGACATGCTCAATGGGACAGACGTTGAAGAGTGCAATGAGCTCAAGGAACTATTCTGGCTGGAGATGCTGGAGAATGGATTCTGGATGGCGAGACGGGGACTCATTGCGCTGATATTGGGCACGCCGAGTAGCGAGTTGGACAGGTTTGTGCGTGTCGTCGGGGACTTTGTCAAGAGGAACGAAGCCTTGCTGAAGCCCAGATCGTGATATTGGGTCGTCCTGAATAGCGCATCGCGGATGATGCTGGTCTGAGAACGAGGCTGGCGGCATTGAAGAAGCCCGCGAGGTCCAACACGAGTTCCCCTTTCAGACTGTACATGCATACGCACCCTCACCCTCGCATCCTTGTGCTTTCGGCCTACTGCCATGAGAAAGTAGACGACTGTCATCGGCCCAATCACCGACAAACTCGTATCCCGCCGAGATGAGATACTCTGCCTTGTTGCTAGGGTTGAGCAGATGCACTCTTGCGCCCGTCGGTCAGACTAAACCAAGACTTGATCAAGAGGTGACGCTCGACAAGACAGGTTACCTTATCCCCGGGCAGCAATAGCCCAAACCCGCCCCCAAGCACACGGACTGCATGTGTGCCCAAGAAGGCCGTCGCGATGCAACAAGCAAGCCTTGCCGCACACCACCCACAGACTTGCTGGCCATGGCTAGCGGCGGCCTTTGCTGCCGGTGGATGAATATGTACTCTTGTCCGTTCTTGCTTGAATTGATAGCACGTCAAACAAGCAGGTCAAAGGTGGTGTGTTCCGAGGTGAGCAGCCGTCTCCGCATCCAAATGTGTATCACCGGCCGGCCGCTGTGTCCAAAAGCGATCCATGCAGTGCCCCTTCTCATGCATGGCGCAACTGTCCCGATTGCTTGCATTTCTCGCCGTCCAATGGTGTATTCCCCAGGCTAGTGTCGTCTTTGCCATATGAAACGTACACTAGTTCTGGGCCAGCCCAGAGAGACCAGTGTTGGCATCCATAATAATGCATGTCGCATGTATGTATGCAGTTATTGCTCCGTTGTCTTGCGGGCAGTTCAGTAACTTGGCAGCACCATCACTTCCAATAAGAAAGGAAAGAAGAATAGAGCCCAACGATGCCAAAACAAGTGACCACGGCTAGCTATGCTTGGCGCGCCGCCCGGTTTGAAGGTGCCTCTTCCATCTCTTTCGGCTATCCGGGACCAACCACCGACATGTGTGGCAGCACTGACAGAATGGCGGTGACCATTGGAACAATATTGGCTTTCGAATACGTACATCTTTTTGTTCGAGCCGGACTGCAAGTTGGCCACGCCCGCAACACATGTTTCATATGTGATCAGGACAGACAAAACTGACGACCGGCCGAGTCGTTGGTTCAAAAGGCGAAAACATTGCGGAGGCTCACGCTTGACGGCAGCGTCCCTGTCCGTCGCTGCATGGCCATCATTAGGACGCCTCATGTTTCCCATGTTCAAACAGTCACGAGCAACTCACATCCTTGACCACACTACTCATAGCCTTGCAGATAGCGCAGCCACTCCACCCGAACAGGGCCCCTGACTTGTGATGGGCGTCCAGCATCGTGTTGGGTGCGCGAGAACCCAGGCCCTTTCTTTTCCACAACTGAATCATTGCTCATTGTTCTGCGGTGATGGCTCAGAAAGCCATCAACGTCCGCCAAAGTGGAGTATGATTGTTATGCTGCGACTGCGACTTGCATACACACCATACGATACATACGTACATGATGGGCAGAGGCTTTGGGTGCGATGAAGAGCGACAACAATGTCAGGAGCCGTAGCTGGCGGCCCCTCATCACCCGGTTCCAGGCCTTTGGGGCCCCTCCTTTCAAGAGCCTTGGTCATGGCCACGGCACTGCCAGCCTCCTCCAGGCTGAACAAGCACCAGCCATTTCAACGACGCCTCCAATATGGCGGGCCGCTCGAGAGGTTGGCACGGGTATCCTGGCGGCGGGTGCTCCACGTCTGCAGAGCAATGTCCTCAACTCTTGTTTGCGACTTCAGCCTGCATAGTTGTTGTGTTTCAAGTGCTGCAGTGATCATCGCAGCTTGAGCATTTTGGCCTTCCTTCACCAACTGCGCCTTTTTGCTTCAACATGTCTCGAAGTGATAGTCCTAGGTGGTCCTAATTAAACTCGGCGTGATTGTCAATCGATAAGACCGTGTAATACCAAAAGTAGGCGACTCTGGCTGGACCATCTAGGCCAGGCGGCCCTGGAGCCTTCTGCTCGTACCCTGAACCGACATGATATTATGAAAGCTCTCAGCCATCATGTTGAGAAACTTTTGAATGTCACCTACTTCCTCTCCCCGCTCGACACGGCTCCCGCCCTTTATTATTATTACAGCACGCTCGGTACTTTGAGGGTTGCAATCTAGTCGATATCTACCCTGTAGAGGCTAGTGGGCGCAGAAGCGGAGAAGAAGTGCTGATCATGTGGGCACATCGGCGCACCGCCCGTTTGTAGAATTGGACAAATCTACGGAGTATGCAGCTTGGTCCTCATGTTGACGATTCATTTAGAGTTCACCAGCATGACTGTCGAATCCAGGGGGGAAATGGCCAGCCCTTTCCCACCAAAGCGGTGTATCGGTGAGTGAGTGTGAAACAAGCGCATATGGTTGGTTGTATAGTGCATACATACATGTACGTACGCCGGCCAATCCTGTTGTCGGGATAGATCCCAAGGATACCGTTCAGCCAACGTGTCAAGCCGTCATCGGCGTATCGTCTGCTCCTTGCTGAAACGTTTATGCCGTCACCGCCCTCGAATGCTGACTGAAAGCATGACCAAGACTCTACCTCCCTGGTCAGTATTTACGAGTCTGGGGGTTCACCAAATATCCCCATTATTCGCGTGGGGCATGCCTCAACACGTGTCTGTTCCTGGTTCCTTGCAGATTGGTTGGAATGGTGCGAAATGGAGCAAGTTACTGCAGTGTGATTTTCCCTGCCGAAGAAGCGGTGACTTGCGACACAATCATTCTGTACTTCGTACGCGACTCCGTCTCAAACAGCCACAGTCTTCACTCCACACCAGATGTGTGTGTTCTAGTTCTTGTGTTGCTTAGCGGTGCGGAGTATTGTCCTGGTTGATGTCGCCACTTGTGACGGCGTTTGGACTGTTAAAGCCGTCGTTACTGCAACTTTGGTGGCAGCGGGGGTTTATGCTACAATAGATGGGATGAGGCACTTTCAGCGTCAACGTGTGTTTACCAGACTCAGTAGTACTTGGGGCTGAATCTTCTGGTCCTGTCGTTGTCAGCAATGGCCTTGAGCTCCGTCTCTTCCCTCCCCCCCCCTCTTCTTCCTCTTTGGTAGGTGTACTCTCTACCTTTATTACAAGGCTGTGGGCTGTGGGCTGTGTGTGTTGAAGGGTCGATCCATGTCCCTTGGCTGCGTCAAGGAAGAGCAGGTGTTCGCCACTCAACGCGGCGGACGTGTCTTGTACAACAAGTCTGTGCGGCCAGCCTGCATATTGTAAGCCTCTTCTCGGTCAGGTGTCCCAAATCACACCTCAACTTGCAACATGCTTGGCTGTCCTTCACCTTGGCAGATATGCGAGAAGGTGTCCATCGATAAGAAGGGTGGTAACTGACATGGGCGCAAAGATGTGCAGCCTCGGCAGTGGTGCTACCTTAAGGTTCATGTACTGTATTGTACATGGACGTCACCGCGCACCAGGTTGATTGGGTGTGGTTCGGAAGATGCCTGATGTAATTCACGATGACCAGTCGCGAGGTAGCTGGCACCGCTGGAGGGGGGCTCGACTGGAACGAGTGAACTGCTTTGATTATTGGCTGACGTCTCGATTGATCAAGCACAGGCCGGCCAGTTGCCCAAGAGGCACGTCAAGGCACCGTGAATTCATGGAACGAGGAGAGACACGATTTGGGAGAAGAACGGCAAACTTCTTTCCACACCACCAAGCCACCCCACGACGAAACAGCCACGTCGATCAAGGAACACCAAGGACCTTGATTCGCAAGCAGGGAAGGGCCTAGGTGCTCTAGCCTGACGCTTGGCACCGTAAAACTTGGCATATTGTTTAAAAAAAAATAATCCGGTCCTTGTTGCTGCAAGATACATGCCTGTCGGCTTTTGCGATTAAGTTGTTGAACGCCTCCCTGCCAATCAAAAGGCGCCCACCAACAGCGTCCATAGTTCAATTTTGAATGAATACTGTGCTTTTCTGCCGACACTATTCGGGGACCTTTTGTGAAGGGCTGCTGTGATTGCAACCCTTTACTGGCGTGCTAGCCTATGATAGTTGCGCACCTCGGTTTCTGTTGGCAAACTGCCCCGAATATTTAATGGCTTGCCAATGTGGTAGTTCTGACTACTTAATGAACTGCCGCAGGGTATCAGAAGCACCAGCCAAGTGTGTTGGCCATGTACAACTGAAAGGCTGATCATGCCTTGGATTGATTGGTTCCCGGGTTGCTCCCACCATTTTGCATCTACTGTCCCAACCGTCTGACGACAAGCACAGTGTATTATTGCCAGAATCGTGGAGCCCCTGATCAATCATTGGTATAATAGCTTCTTATCGAAAGCGGCTGGTAATTGTCGCCGAAACCCTTCAAATGATGTCGCCATAGCCCTTTTGGCCTTGCCTAAAGGGGTTGCTCCTGTCCCAACGGAGCTGGTTGCACCCTGCTCTGGAGTTAGGGTCCTTGCTCTTTGCTTTTTAGAACATGGTTGTGGTTTCTTTTCTGACGATGTTACCCACAGTGTGCCCCGGACTATCTAAATGGAAACAGTTAGCCAAAGGCAAATTAGTGTGCAATGCATGGCCAGCCGCATACCACGGACACTATGCAAGGGCATCACATTGTACGTATGCTGTTGATGTGTTGTGGCACACTCTGCTCATTTGGCTGAAAGCCTCCAGGCTCCCAGAGCAGACGGCCCTCTTGTCGCGAACAGCAGCATCCCCGGCGATGATAATGTATTGGTAAAAGGATGGTGCTAGGCTACCTCGAAGTTGCTGGCCAAATGCAAGCTCGCTCGGGAAGAACTCGGACCTGAGTTGCCCTGGCACAGTTGGGTGTTGGGGCCAAATGAAGCCGAGGAATGAGAGATGGGGTCCAGAATGTCACCAGATAGCTGGAGCACGGTGCACTTGATCCCATGAGCCAATTGTACTGTACAATACGGAGTAGAAGGACCAATAATAGCAGCACCAACACGGCTGAGAGTGTGGTTACATGGCTGGTGACGGAGACTGTCCTAAGAATAGTTCATGGGGAGACAGTATCTAGTGGTGAGTAGGACTAGGCTGGAATTGCGCAAGCTGTCGAAGGGTCGAAGGGAGGATGAATGCGTCTTGGCTTTCGGACTGGAGTTGGCTCCACGCAGCTCAGTGAAGTCGGCCCATTCCTTGCAGCGCTGAAAGGGTTGGTGTGGCGTTTTCTGATAGAGGGTGCCTGGTTCCTGGCGGATACGGTGTTCCTTGCTATTTACTACGCACTACCTGGGCAATCGATTGACGGCAAGGGACGGGTAGGTGTGGGTGGGTGTGGTCGTGTTTGGTGAGAGAAGAAGAAACAAAGAGGTAGGTGTGTGTGTGAGTGGGCTCGCCACCTTGGGGGGCCTTGGGCCGCTTTCGGTTGGCTGTGGAGCGAATTCGATGCACGGCGTGTCATGACCAGACATTATGATACATGCTATTCTTGCTCAGCGAAAGCAAGCTGGCACTGGCGATGGGGCAGGAGCGCTCAGGTTGGACTGGCAGGAACGAGGGGAGAGGGAAGGAGGGGGATGGGATTGCCGGCCTGTTGGTTTGTGCATTCAGGCTTGGCCATTGCTACTGCGCGCCGACTGATGTGCAGCTCTGTATGTTCGCAGCGGCTGTCCGTCCCGCCTTTTTCTCCAACCTCGTGCGTTTATTTCTTCGAAACGAGCTCTGGTTGATGGCTCAAGTGCTGCTCCGTGACACGCAGGCAAAAAGTCCCTCGGCCCAATCCCCAATTCCCCAATGCCCCCCCCCCCTCATCAAGCTGGCTGGTTGACGCGAGATTACGGGCTTGATGTGTTGTCAGGCTGCAGACCAGCCTGCGTGGCCAAGGGCGCGGCAGCTCTGGTCGACTTGGGACGAAACGTCACTCACCGGCCCTCGGTGTCTGATACATAGGATATCGCGGTTGAGCGCCCAAGCTCCGAGACGCCGACGCCCTGGCCGTGCTGCCGCATCGGGCCACCTGTTGATGCGAGCAACTCGCATGTTGGAGAGATAGCCCCGGCTCATCCTAATGCTAACTGAATCCCGGCGACCCCCCTGGCCTGACCTGTCTTGGCCAGCCTGCTCTGTTGGACCGACTTGAACTGGTTTAGAGCTGGGTCGGACCGCCTCTTGGTCGTTGGTCCACCGCACCGGCCATTCTGTCACCTACATGAGGAGGCTGAGACGGAAGACGGAAGAGCTACCAGTACCTGTGTACGTACAATCAATCAATCACAGACTATTGTATGGGCTGCCGTGACTGCAAACAATACTTGGCCTGTCAGTGTGGTTGCAATAGTTGCTGACTTTTCTCGCTTCAGCCCTGCCGTGCCTGACGTCTCTGGCAAGCTGTGACACCGAGGCGCGGAGAAGCTCTGTCTGGGCACAAAAGAAAGCGAGCCGAGCAGGACAAAGAAAAGCAGACTGACGCAACTGAGGCAGGCAGCTGCATGTCTGGGGCCGCATGTCCCTCAGCACCCGCGAGAATGTGCTACGGCCACTCAGTGCTACGGCCACTCAGTGCCCGTCACTGCATGCTTGCCAACGTACAGCCAGACGAAATATCTACAGTATTTAAGTATTCTAGCGTGCATGTGCTGTTGTATGTACGCGTATGTATGTACATGTGTTACACACGTTCTTACAATACCTGCTTACATATCGTATTGCACTGCCTCCAGGCCGCACAGGGTGCTTCCTTGCTTTTTCAACTCGAGCAAGAAACCAATGCTTCTTACGGATGAAGGCACATCCTTATTCTCACTGCTGACCCCATCCTTCTCGCACACCCCTGGCTCGGAGCCACCGCACGCTCTCGCTCTCTCCACTCTCCCCACCCTGCCCGACCGACCCCGGCTCCCGCAGCCCACACACACCAGCGCACACTTGCACCCAAAGTCACCCAGTCCATCAGTTACGGACTCGGCGGCCAGCCGGTGGTGTGATATATAGCATCTCGATCTCCCCTCCAGCTTAGTCTCGCATATTTACACAACCTGCTGCCGCAGGGCATCTGTCCCCGGTCGTATCGCTCAACTCTATCTTGCCAGTTTATCTGCTGGGTGGCCTCGAGTGAGGTGGAATTCTCTGTAAGTTCTTCCACTTACAAAAAGTGCATGCCGCTTGAATTCGTCAAGCTCTCATGACGCTGTCTGCACACACCGAATCTGACCATTTTGTCTCCAGATTTCTGTGCAGGTACAAAGTTGCTTGCTTGTGAAGGGTAACATTTTCCACCCAAATCCAACTCTCGTCGACATTCGCCAAGCGGAAGACGATTGTGGGTTCTTCTTCATCGTTCTCTATTTCCTCGCCTCAAAACCAAAACTTGTCTTGCTCGAGGTTTTCCTTCGTCATCACCATCGTTTATGAAGATGAAAGGAGAGACAAGGCTTTAAAACCAATGCTCGAATAAGTCGCAATTAGCCCCAACATTGCCAACCGCCAAATACAACAACGCCATACGAATGGATCCTTTCTGAAAAAGACAATCAAGTACAACCCAGCGAACAGCAAGGGTCAAGATGGGGGACAGTCTTTCGACGCAGAATCTCACCATCGTCCTGGCGACAACAATACCGTTTGTTGTCCTCGTCGCCCTCACTGTCGTCCTGTGTCTTCGAGCCCGCAGGCGTAAAGTTCGACTGTTCAACCGAGGAATCACACCAATCGACGATGAGGAGATAGAGTCTTGGAAGGTGGACAGAAAGGGCAGCGAAAAGCTGTCCGTCATTGAAACGGCCCCTCGGGAAACCCAACCAAGCCCACGCAGCCAGCACGCTCATAGACAAAGCACTTCTGTTGGATCTCTCCAGAAGCAACCCAGCATCATTGTCTATCAGACCTGCTCTCCAAGCATGCCACGCATGTCCGAGGACCAACCGATGACGGCACCTTTGACAGGCAAAGACAGCATGGAGCTGCCCCAAATTCCCGTGCTTGCCCGAGCCCCCAACTCAAGGCCTGGCCTCACAGACGACACAGTGCAGGGCGAAGACGCCTTTATTTCACGACCAAAGCGCCAACAGTCAAAACTGGCAAAACATCCACCCGTCACATCTCCTCGACACAGCCGGTCCAAAAGCACACGAACCACCATGTCTTCTCGCGAGACCTGGTATGGCCAAAGCGTGGAGCACCAGCTACCGCCCCGGCGATCTGTCGATGCCTTCCTTTCCCCCTCAACATCTTCAACCTACCGGGGGGCTGATGGCATTTACTCGTCTCACTCAACCCCTCCGCAAGCGTCCGTTGAGGATGACATTTTCCTCGGCGGCCTCTCGCCCCGTCCAGTAATTCACAAGTCAGAAATTGGACGGGCCATAGGTTGAAGGATATCAAGGGACAGACCGCCAAACCCCTCACCCGCTCTATTCTCTTGACAGTCGCCGCCACCATGGGAAGCACTATGGACTGCCTGCCTACCCAATTGAAACCCCTGTCCCACGTCCGAACTACCTGCTGGACCAGGAGTGGCAGTGGATATTTGTTTGGGTGGAGATGAAGAGTTGTTTCACAGTCGACAGGGGTACACCCTTTGTATGATGGATGACACTGTTATGACTCCAACATGCCATGGACGGCATGCGAAATACCATGTTGCGACTAGCCACGTCTTCATCCGACGGGCGTCTCAAGATGGGTTATGTTCAAACACGCTCTGACGACGATTCTTTTTTTTTTTTCTTCTTTCTCTTCAAGCCATAAGGATCACGAAATCCTATGCACGTCGGACCGGCTATACCGCTTGGTCACGTCACGTTTTTCTTCTCACCTTTTGACCAATCTTTTTCTTCTTTTTCTTTGTCATGTATATATTAACGGACTAGGATGGATATACCCAAACGCACTTCTTTGGTGTCACTGACCATGGGAACATGTATGTCAGATAGACGGGCTGTGATTCGACATGCCCTGGTACGGCGTTCCTGGAGCCCAGGAGGCTCGACCAGCGAGCTGGTTCATTCGTGGCAGACAAGTACGAAGTAAATGAGAGAATTATTGTTCAGAGTGCATGGCCCGTGAGTTTGCGAGCACGTACGTAGTTGGTGCGAGGGGAGATGAGTTCATGCATGATTACTACTTGGCCGCGCGCACCCAATTATAGCGTAACCCTGTCGATAGTTGGAAGCAGAGAATAATGCTCAACCGGGGGTCCATGACATGTGTGTGATGCTCACGGGAAGGAACTCGGTGTCATTCCACCCCGGGGTAAGAGCCGGCATGGAAACGTGTCATGGGATCTAGATGGTGTAACAAATACATCGTGAAGGGAGTACAAGTGGCCAAGCCTGTCACTTTTTTGTTCTCTCCCCCCCACAAGGCAGCTTAAGGCGTCTGGTGGAAGAAGAATTTGCATGGGGGCCCGAGACAGGGCCTGTCCAATGCGTGGTGGGGTGTCACACAACAGCCCAGCCGTTTGGGGTGCACGGGCAGAGCAACTCGGCACAGTTGGGGTGACGGCATTGGGGCCGCCACTCTACGCGCTGGGCAGTGGGGCACGCGTCGCCAAGTCGCGAGCTCGCTTCAACCTCTCAAAAAGTCTGGTCAGATCTCCCCCAGCAGCAATGAGCATCTCGCCACTCCGCAGCACCAAGATGCCGGGCCGGAAATCAGACCAGGCGCGCAAGAGCGGCGCCGACGCCGCCGACGGCAGCACGAGCGCGGCGGCGGCCGAGTCGCAAGCCGCAGCGTCCAAGGACAGAGACAGGGAAAGGGACAGGGACGCCACGGCCATAGAAGTAACGTCTGGCCCGTCGGCCCAGCGCAGAGCAAGACACGGCTAACACGTCACGTCCCAGGACCTCGCGCTGCCCAAGTCCATCATCACGAGGCTGGCAAAGGGCGTGCTGCCCCCCAACACGCAGATACAGGCGAATGCCGTGCTGGCCCTGAGCAAGAGCGCCACCGTCTTCATCAACTACCTCGCCTCGCAGTACGAGTCCGCCCCGACGTGTACAACTGCGCGTGCGTGCGTGTGCTGACGCTGCGCAGTGCAAACGAAAATACCGTGGGCGCGGGGAAGAAGACGATTGCCCCCGCGGACGTGTTCAAGGCGCTGGACGACACCGAGTTTTCCTTTCTGAAGGAACCCCTCGAGGCGGAGTTTGCGAGTTGAGAGAGCCCGCCCACCGCCTGTTCGAAAAACAACAACAAGAGGAGAAGAGGCTGACGGGCGCAGAGTTCACCCAGATCCAGACGGCGAAGCGCACCAATTACCGACACAAGGTGCGCGCCAAGCACGACGACGACTCCGAAATGGCGGACACGACTGTCGACACGGCCGCGGGAGCAGAGGGCGGGCCGCGCGCGAAAAAGGCACGTGTGGATTCCGCGCAGGAGGGGGACGAGGATGCCGAGACGGAGGAGGAGGTGGAGGAGGTGGAGGAGGAGGCTCACGACGACGAGGACGAGGACGAGCAAGCCGAGGAGGAGGACGAGGGGGGCGAGGGCACGGGGGACGAGACCGCGGACGCGCTGGAGGACCGACCGGCCGAGGAGGAAGACGCCGATGAGGCTCTGGATGGGGATGAGAGCGACTGAGCACACAGAAATGTCCCATTTACGGCGAAGCGTCGAATCACGCGAATAAAGACAAGGGCGTCTACGCAATCTTTGCAAAAACACAAGCCGCCACGGCACGAGGGGTTGAGCGTGTGAATTGTTTTTTTGTTCCAAGCAAACTTCCCTACAAGCCCACATACAGAATAATTCCAAAAAAAGAAAAGACAAGAGAAGGCAAAAAAAGTACATCAAGCCGCATCAAACGGTAACCCATTCGCCTACCCGGGCAATCCCACGCTCCATCTGATGCACATAATAGTACGGACAAGACGAAGGACACGAGGCCTCACACAAATTGGGGAAATAAAACAGAAAAACACCCCCCCCCCCCTCCCACATCAAAAAAGGTACATTCAAGAGTACGAAAAAAAAAAAAAAGAATTGCTAGCATCCGAAAAGCCCATCATCCTCGGGTATTACATATCCCATCCATACCAAAGGAGAAAACAAGAATTCCATCCAGAGAAAATCAGCAAACACAAGGCGGGTCAAACGAATCAAGAAAAAAACAAACGAAACAAGAAGAGGATGTGCTCAGAAGATTAAGTAGCAGGACTTATCAACGGTTTGTTGCCACGAGCATGACAACGACAAGGCAAAGCCATCATTCATTCGGCCCTGCACAAAGCCTCGTATCGAGGCAAGAGTGGCATCCTCGGCTGGGTTGATCCCAGCTGCTGTTTGCCAAGTATTCAACAAAGAGGATGGGGAAATCCCAAAGTCCAAAATCCCCGGGACGGCGCTGAGAGCAAGGGGTGCTCCTCAAGTATTCGGGGGGGTCCGGTTTGGGGAGTCCAGGGCCATTACCACGGTAGATAGGGGGTCCGTTCGGGTTTTATCCAGCCGGCTGCGGCAATTTGCTCCCACGGAAAAGCGTCCATGTAGTAAGAAGATAGAAACTGGTAGCCATGAGCGAACGTTGTGCCAACATGTTCTCGTCATAAATCGAGGCTCGGCTGAGCCAGGAGTGAAGATGAAACCCAACAGGCAAGAAGATATTAAAAAAAAAAAAAAAAACTCAAAGGCAACAACCTGAAAACCAATACCAAAGGAGAAGCACGTATTCCAGCCGCCCGACTCCTCTATCCAGTCCCGGCCAAATGCTACACACAATTTCGAAGGGCCAAAAGCCCAAAAGCACATAGCCTCCCTCCCTATCCCTACAAGGTCTGTATGCTTGGGGTATCCAGGAATGCTGTGGTGGGAGAACAGTCCACAGAAAGACCAAACGAAAGAAGCAAAGACGAAGAAAGGTCTCGTTAAATAACATGAATGAGTATAACGCATCTCACTGCCCATGGAGAGGTCATGTATGTCCGGACCACGACTGAAGGCGCCCAGATCAACCGGCCGCCAGTCAAAGAAGCTCTTCAAAGGCAAGCCAGGGGAAGGGGGGGGCGCACAAAGCCGCCCTCTACTGAGGCTGCTGCTGCGCCCACCACTGAGGGGGTGGTGAGTGCTGACCAGACCAGGGCTGAGATACTTGCGGTTGCCCCTGCGTGCTCTGGGGCAGGTACTGCCGTGGCGTTTGGTCCGCGGGATACATGCCTTGGCTCGCACCGTACTGCATGCTGCCCATGCCTGGGAAGGGCATATTTGGCTGGATTTGTCCGGCGCTCGGCTGGCGCAGGTGCGAGGCGGGAGACTGGGACGGGTGAGGCGCCTGCGACTGTGTGGTATAGCTTCCATAGCTATGATGGGGAGTTGACGTGTTCTGTGACCACATGGCCTGATTGGGTTGGCCGTAGTTGTAGCCGCCAGGCGTGCCTTGACTCATGCTGCCGCTCCCTGCAGATGCTGAAGAATGCCTGCGTTAGCTTCACTGGCTCCATTCCGATGCATGCGTACATGTGCTACCCGGGGAGAGAGAGAGAGAGAGAGGTGGGGGAAATGTCTGACCTAGAGGATTTTGCGCGTGAATGGACTGAGAGTAGGGCGCCGCAGTCATCAGCATCTGCGGGCTCTGAGACGACGCAACAGGCTGCGTCACGCCAGCCGCGGCGGTATGTGGTGAGCTCGAGGGTCGAGTGGTTGCGGCTGCCGTGTCCGTGGCACCTATTGTTGGATTCATTGCAGATGTGGCCGGCTGCTCGTGGGGTCGACGCCATATTCCCTGCAGATAGTCGCCGCGCATGTCACGTTGCTGGTTGACGGACCGGTTGAACTCGGCGGCATGGTGCGCCTGGGAATGGATTTCCCCCAGCGGCGACGGCCTGGTCTGGTCCTGGTAGGCCGGGCCGGTGATTTCCTGGCGGGGGCCGCCCTTGATAATGTTGCTGAAGTCCCTGGGGCGGGAGTCGCCTATCTCTGCCCCGACGGTTAATCCAGGCATTCTTCCAACGTTTCCGGGAGGCGCCCCCATCATACCTGCTTGGACCAGATGTGTCGGCGGAGCACCGGGATAGGGTCCGGGGGTGTTGTTGTACACGATTTCTGTGTGAGGTCCGCCCATGAGGAGGTTGTTCTGTGCCTCGGCGGCCTCGCGGGCCTTGGCAGCGCCGGGTCTCTTTTCGCCAGCGAGATCTGCCTCGGTGAATCCTTGCTTCCGCGCCTTGGTCTCCCAGTAGTCGTCCCGGACACGGCGTCCATTCTCGATGACGCGACTTCCAAACTGCCTGAACATGGACCGGGCCGTCACAATGGCGATTTGCCTCGAACGGTATGAGAACGGCAATATTTCCTGCTGGACGAGGTCGTCCTTCTCGGCCTGGCTGGCAATGATTTTAAAGAGGGACCTGTTCTTGTTGAAGAGAAGGTAGGAATCGCGGTATCCGAGAACCCTGGCACACTCTGTCGCAAGCATGAAGAGCTTGTCCCCTCGGTTGGGCACCAGGAACGTCCGGCATCGGTAGGTGCGGTTGCCAAGCAGTTGGCCGTTGGACATGACCTTCTTCTCGCCAAACTCGTCAACCTCTCTGGGGAGATACTCATCGCCGGCCGGGTTCAGTTGATCGGTAGTGTGGTCTCTAACCGTCGGCAACGCCTTAACCGTCGACTTGGTGGGCGTGGTCTTGGGAGGCGCGCCGGCAGGAGTCGCGCCGTATGCTGGGGTCGTTTGGCTCGGCAAAGTAGAGCTCTGGGATTGGGGGGTCTGCGGCGGCGCGCCAGCTTGCGCGGCCCCGGGCGCGGGGGCTTGCCCAGGAGCGTCGGAAGGCTTCATTTGTTTGATTCGTTTCGCTTGGGACGGGGGGCTGGCTAAGACAGGGACGAAGAGAAGAGTTAGCAGGGGACCTGGTCGTCTGAAGTGTGCGCGCTGCAGAAATAAAGCGTCAACAAGTATGCATGAAAAACAAAAAGCGCACAAGCCCTCGTCATCGCTCGGTCTACGGTGGTCACTTTTGGATCCTGGCGTCCCCTAACACGGCCGCGCAACACAAGAGGCTCGTGGATCGAGATTCCGAACAATGGATGGTGGCGCATTGCGGTCCTGCGGCATTGCGCCTAGTAGCGCGAGCTGGACAAGGCAAAATGTCAAGTCGGGTGAAACCTGCCACGACATACCGTCATTGCCGGGCTGCAGGATGTTATGAGAATCCGAGGTTCGGCTCCGCTTGACACGGCGAAGCGGGGAGTTGGACAAGGCTGTTCAGCGACAAAGGTCAGCATTGCGACACGGGACAGGACAGCAACTAGGCGTGCGCCGGGCGTCGAGATGAGCAGCTTGCATCGCGCATGAGGACCCCGGCGCGGCCCTCTGGCCGGTCGCAGGTTGAACATGGCTTTGCGACGAACTCGGTCGAAGCTGCAATCTGCGTCGCGACTTCATTGCCAAAGTGTTGCAGAGCAGTAGGAGGAGAACAAGTGCTCACCTGGGGAAGTCAGGGCGGCGGGATTGATCGTCGCACCATCGGCGGCGTTTGGCGGTGCGGAGTACATGACAGACACAAAGCAACCCGAGCCGAAAACAGCGGCATGGACGAAGTCGACGACGGCGGCGGCGACGTGTCGTCAAGTAGTTGGACTGGGAGGAGCTTCAAGCGCGTGGAGGAGGGTGCAACGGAACAGCATTAACCGTACAGGTGAGCTGGTGGTGGCAGCGGCCCGTGGGCGCAGGACCAGGCCAGGACGTGGAGCGACTTGGCGAGCTGGAGTCTATCTCGAGAGCGCAGGCTGCATGAGCAGGTACGTACCCAAGGGTCCAGACGTCCTGGGGGGGGGGGGGGGTCGCCGGTTGACAGAGAGTCGGGTGCGCCAGTCCGCAGCCAGTGGCAACAGTTTGCGGAGGGACCCGGATATACCGTCCAATATGGCAGTAGCAGAGGTAGTGGCCGTGCGCCTTGTGCGCGCGACGGGGCAGCCAACGAGGCCGGCGCAGATGACAAGAGCGCCGTTTGCCAGGCAACAGAGGCCCCGCAAGCACGAGCGGAAAGAAGCAGCAAAAAGAGAGAAACAAAGAGCAGGAACTGGGCCGGCAATATTTTTTTTTTTTTGGAGAAAAAAAAAAGTCCGGGTTTGGGTTTGGGGTTGGGCTGGTTTGGACAAATGCAACGCGGAGAACTGGGTCATTTACCTTTTTCACCAGGGCGCAGGCGCGAGAGAGCGCGTGTGCGACACCGTTGGCGATATTGCAGCGGATGCGTAACAGACGACGAGCTCGAGGCGTGAAGCCGTCTTTTCTGCCCACGACTTGGCACGGCGACGCAGCAGCTTGCGACGACTTCAAAAGCTGCAGTCGCAAAGACGATGGCGACGAGCGCGGCTCGGGCAGAAGACGTGTGGACCGGAGACACAGGCGGTTTCCAAATGGGCGCGCGACTGATGGTTTGATTGACGGATTGCTGGATGGATGGAATCCTCGACAGAGGTGAGCGCGAGAGACGAGTGATTGCTGGGGCCTTGGCCGGGGGAGTGGGCGCGCGCGACCGTGAAGATGGTGGTGGTGGTGGTGGTGGTGGTGGTGGAAGTGGAGGAGGAGGGATGCGAACGAGGGTGCAGAGTAGCGGCAGCGGGCTGGAATGGTGTAGTATTAAGCAAGTTGACGGGTAGCAGTGGAGGTGACAGATGGGGGGAGTCGCAGGAGGAGGGGGAACCAGCTGCAAGGCGGAAGAAGGGCGCTCGAGCAAGTGAACAAGTGAACAAGTGAGCAAGTGAGCAAGTGAGCAGAGCCGGGGCTGGAGGGCTGGCGCTAGGCGATCAGGAAGCCAACGCTAGACACTCCTTCTCCCCTTCGGCCTGTAGCTTCGGAGCGTTTCCCTGCCCGACCGTGCTGGTGCGGACTGGTGGCGCCGTGCTTGGTGCTTGGGGCCCCGAGGCAGCTCGCGAGCCCAGTTGACCTGCAACTTGAGGCTTTCGGGTTGGCCAGCACTCGCCACGCCCTCCTGCTCGCAGAGTCAGGTGCGTGCGAGAGAGCCGGTCCGTCTGGATAACATGTAATACCGAGTACTCCGTACATACAGACAGTATGTATGTATGTGCGATATGTTCGTTCACAAGGGCGGATCTGGCCCTGGCGTGCAAGGGAGGCGGATGACGATGCATGGTTGGCCGAGATGGCGCGGCCTGGGGCACCTAAGGCGAGAGTCTTGGCGGGGTCAGCAACTGCGGCGGCGGTGCGGCGTCGTCGTTGGCGCTGGGGTTCGAGTAAGTAAAGTAGCTAGAGCTGCGCTGCGCAGTCCTGCCGTCGCCTATCGCGTCGCGCTCTGCCATGCATCTGGAGCTTTGTGCCGCAATTCCTCAAGAATGTAATCAAGTATCCGCTGATGCGTCTCTCTCCCTCTCTGTCCTCTCTCCATCACTCACCCCATGCGCCGAGCTTCTGATGCGGACTCGTAATAATTGGTCACTGGAAATGTGCCCTTGCTGCTTGAATAGGCACCTCGGCTGATAACCATGTACGCACGTTTACTAGTATATTGCATCTGGTCTTGGTCGCGCCATCATCGCACAGCAACACGTTTCTGTCTGGTGGAAGAGCGAGACCCCCCGGCGCGCATGGACTGGTGCTGGCGCCCGAGTGCAAAAAGTGGGGCCCAGCGTTGAACGGCGCAGCGGCTGCTAGTGCATGTGGGTTGTGGCTAAGGCCATATGTAGGAAGGTAGCCGACATGTAAGTCAGTCGGACAAACGCTGCAGGCGTGCAAGGTGCAGAACGCCGCTCCGCTTGGATACATCCATGTACCAAGGTATTTTGGCTACCTGCCACAAGAACAAGACGCTCACTCGTAATTGCCGTGCGGTTTGTTGTTGTGCGTACATACATGTCTGCTCACCCACTCAGAAAATATCACACACACATGCACACATACACACAATGCAATAAATACAGCCTAGGCTATCGGGCGGGCGCAACACAGTGCCGGCGCGTCGCGGGCCCGGATATTGCGCGTGGTGCCAGGTCGACCTGCACATGATAATCCGACGCTACGTGCGCTTGTCCAGGCCGTCTCGTCTTGCCTGCTCTTGCTTCGAGGGCAGTCGTCTGCTGCTTCTCGCTCACCTGCGTGCAATAGGCAAAAATCGTATCTCGGGGGTGGGGCTACACTATCAGGGAACGGGCCAAAAGATCGGACAGAAAATGCAACTTAAAACGAGAAACAGCGAAATACGATGGTCTTGTGTCATTCTCCCGCGAGCAATAGCTGCAGCCTGGCTGCATGTCGGACTGGCGCCATGGGGGGGGGAAACGCATAACCCCTGGACGTTTGGACGGGAGCCACTCTGATGATGCTGACGTACATAAATACTGTACTCCATCATATGTACACTACATCCATGGCTCGCTTCTCGTCTCGTGGGCGGCTTGGGAAGTTCGAGGGCGATTGCCGGCGGCTTATGGGTCGGCCTATGAATGGATGGCAGAACTTGCGGTCTGATATTCAGCCGAGGCAAGGAGAAGAAATTTTTGTCTTGGTTTGCGCGCCACTCCTCAAACAAAGAAGAAAAAAAATCATAAAAACACCTGGTAAGCCGCTCAGGTCCAACGTCAGCTTTGGCAACATGCCTGACAGCCCCAGCGCCCGCTGGAACTACGGACCCGTGGTCGCTAATAATAAGCACAGGGAGTCGCCAAGAGGCAAGTACCAAGTGAGAATGCGACTTCGTGCGCCTGTAAATCACTGGCGACAGATAGCTGAGTGGCTTGCCTGCCGTTTGACTGGTCGGAGCAAAATCCTGCTTCCTGCGACTAGCTTGACGCGCTATTCGTCGATATTCGGGGCTGAGTGCCTTTGTTTGGCCACAGGCGGGGGGTCCAAGGGTGCATGAGGGAGAGCTGAGATCCTTATCCACTGATTGACCAACCACGAGCTATTAGGTATTGCTGCTTTTGTATTGGCACACGGTCAACGACGAGTTTTTGTCGACAAGAGTCAGTGCAGGAGCCGGTGCAGGCCAGATAGAGCCCCACCATTGAAAGCCGTCCTTTTTTGCACAATACGGGTGTTCACAGAGGCCGAGGAGCAGCTGGGAAGACTTGGCCGTCAATTCCGAATTAATAAACAAAGGAAGAACCAAATAGCAGCAAAATTTGACTCCATGCAATGGCAACCAGCCAGGGACGGCGGCCGGGGGGGGGGGGGGGGGGGGCCGTGATGCGGCATAGCAAAAGCAGAAGACAGATTGCTTTTGGCACATGTGCGTAGGTGCCTTTGCACTGGCCGGAGGCGTACCTACCCAGGTACCTACCGAATATTGCTTGTTTACTTCATGGAAGTGCCGAGCCTGTTTTTTGCGCACGACCGACCGCTTCCAAACAGATCGTGGACATGGCATACATACGTAGCACGTAGCATCAAAAGAAATACACATGGGCGCAACACGACCGACATGTCCCGCATTGCCTGGGATTGCTATCCCATGGCCTTGCCCTTGGACACAACCTGGTGAAATGATGGACCATTCTCAACAAACTACCTAGGTACCTAAAGTACCTAGGTAGGTAGATGGCCGTACATGTAACGTGCAAGGTTGACCTTGGTACTTGGTAGAACTGGCAAGAACGGTTCGCTGGTCTTGAGACTGGAAATATTACCAGGCCGAACCGTACCAATTACCTACCTACTTTAGGTAACCATGATGGGGCCGTGGCTACCGGCACCTGTCAGCAGTTGCACAAGAAAGACGGGTCAGCGGAATCGCGGTCCTTGCAAACTTGGCGGCAGGCACTCCGTATGAGGTGCTGGTCATATCGTCAATTCCCACGGCGGCGGCCACATGACGGATGTAACATACGCCCTCTGAAGACGATTGTCACGACCCTTGGCCCTTTTAGCCAGCCTCTTTGCTCACATACTCGGTACTCCGTACACTAAATAGGATCGACGAAACGCGTCGAGTGGGTACAACATCACGGGCCCTCATTCCACCCGTTGCATCGTACACTGCACATGCCATTCAACTCTCCTGGTGTACAGGTGCTAGCCTAGAGTGCAACCAACTCCCGAAGCCCAGGAGTCTAGGACACAATCTCGTGGCCAAACCGACAAGTCCAAAGCCCACCAAGCCCACACAGCATGCCAGCCATGCAAAAAGGACAGAGCATTGGGCATATCGCGAGCTATATCCAGAAGGGCACTTACTCATGGGCAACTGCGGAATGGTGAAGGATGTCACGTCCGAGCCTCCGTTTGTCCTTGACGTAAGCAAGCAAGACCCGCAAACTCCAGCGCCGATATTGTCGAGGAACCATACCATGCCGTCGCAACGGCAGCGACAGGATCCCCGGCATCATCGCGACATGTTCTTTCGTTCGACAAGCACGACACGTTTAAGCGGAAAACCTTGAACGGGCATTTCCAACGACAGCGGTCCTTTGTTCCCAGATTTCTTGCCGTTTGGACTCTTGGTGTAGGTGCGGAACGAAGCCAAGACTTTGCAAGCAAGCTCCGCTTTTACAACTTCAACAGCTGCCTGCCTAGGCCAGTAGGTATCTTATAACTGAGGGCCCATCAACCAAGTGGTCAAAGCTTGGGCTCCACACACTCAGGCTCCCAACATTGAATCGACTCCCTGCGGGCGGACAATGTCTCATGGGCACAGTCCGGACGAATGTATGTCTTGCTTTCAGCAGGCCCTAACTGATGGCCTCACGGCCAAATCAATGGGGTCGGGCTTGTTTACAGCATGACCCAGTCTGTCAAAGGTAACAATAGCTACCCGATTTCAGGTCAACAACGTACTGAGGGCTCTTCCGACACCATGCAGTCAATATAACTAACGTGCCTGCCTAGATGAGTTCCCTGTACCTATTGAAGGCACTATTTAAAACTGCCAGGCGTGGCTGGTAAGCAGACCCATGTTGGGTGCCAAGTCTGAACAACTCCAGCCGTGCGAAGCCGTGATAAGTGGGGCACCATGTCGAACTGCTCACGGGCAATTTGCCTCTTCTCAACAGCCTCACGCGGACTTTTGACAGCAAGGAGGGATGGGGGGCAGGATGGGAGGTGCGGGAGCGATGCGATCGCTCAAACCCCAGACCGCGCCAAAGCCACCACGACCAGGTTCTCCCCAGCCATGCCTAAATGCCTGGGCACTTGATGTACACCCATGGAACCACGAGATGTTGTACATGGTGGTACGTACCCGTCTACAAGGCCAGACTTGCTGCAATGCCGTCCTCCTGTGCGCTTGAGCAACTAGATACTCAAGTAAGTACCTAAAGCAGGGAGGCGCCTACCTACCTACAGCACCCCGACCCGCGAGGCTCGTCGGATTATCCATGTCCTTTTGAGAAGTGCATTAATTTACAAGCGAGAGATCTGACAACAAAAGCATGGTGAGTGGGGTGTGAGACACCAGTTGGAACTACATGCATACTCAAGTACATACGCTTACGCCGCGCTGAGAGAGGAGCTGTCTATATCGGCCCCAGGCGACACGAAACAAGTTGGGGGGGGGATTAGGGTAATGGTGTTGATGAGAATGCAGCAGTTTGCGGCATCAAGGAGGA
Source organism: Keithomyces neogunnii (assembly GCA_020975405.1). Classification (NCBI taxonomy): domain Eukaryota; kingdom Fungi; phylum Ascomycota; class Sordariomycetes; order Hypocreales; family Clavicipitaceae; genus Keithomyces; species Keithomyces neogunnii. Next base: position 2,772,161 of record JAIOWQ010000002.1, on the reverse strand, counting down.
TTGTTTGGGCCAAACATGCATGTCGGGGAATGGGACGGCGCCCGCAGCATCAGAAATTGCCTCTCATGCTCCAGAGCATACATGACTCAACGTCTTCTCGATCGACCCTGTTTGGTCTCCCCGTCTCCTCGGCTTGTCGTGTCAGCCACCTGTTCTTTGGCCATTGTTCTCGACGCCTCTCTTCTCCCCCACCAGGGATTCCAGCCAAGAAGAGATGGAACCTGTTGCTCACTAGCTCGACATACAACCCCACCAAGGCCCAGCCAGATGCCCGCCAGATGCCCGCCAGATGCCCGCCCACAATAGCGCCGTATCTATTCCCTCTTGTGCGAGGGTGCCGTGTTTATTTCTTCGCCTTGACAGCTTCATGTTTCTCTGTCAGACCACCACGGGCGAGCCTGTGACTGACTAGCCGCCACTAGAAAACGCGAGGCAGGCATGGTCAAATCTGATACTGCGGTGTGTGCCGCGCCCCTAGGGTTGCAGTGTGAGAGCGACCATGAGCTAGCAAGCAGGCAGAGAGTGGAACATCCTGGTGCTCCCCCGGTATTTGTCGAAACAATCTTTCAACCTTCGGCGCCAAGGTGGCGAGTATGCTGCAGGACTCGATCGTTTCACACCGAGTAGACCTGTTACATGTGATTTGGAGGACCAAGATAGCCATGGGCCATGGCGCTGCCCAACATTTTGCCTTTGGTTGGCTGAGGTATTGTTTGATCATACCTTGACCTCTTTCGTGCTTCAAAGGGCGCGAGCATCTTGGGCCTTGGTTGCCTTGGTTGCCTTGGATGCCTTTGCTTAGGGCCCAGACCACAGCAGTCGCGGAGGCCCCAATACTGCCAATGCCGTCATGGGCATCGCTGTGCTTTGTCCTCGTGATGGAAGACATGGTGACCAATCTCAAAAGCCAGTTCGCGCGGAGAACTGTTGGGCATGTCCATCACGGCCCTGTATTCACAACCTGTGCCTGATGGCGGGTATTCAGCTGGCCCTTGGGTGCTCTTAGCTCCTCAGGCATTGGTAGGCAGACAAAGCAACCACCCCGTGCTCTGTTCTGCCCTTGCAATAAGTCGACTCATCACTTTTGGCTCTGTTTGATTCCAGCCCAGAAAGTGCCCCCAGTCAGGAAACCTCCTTGCATCATCAACTTGTCTATTCTCCCAAAGATATCTTGCCATGTATGCAATAGACGATGCAGGAGACAGCCCACTGGACCACCTGCACGGATGAATTGAATTCGGACAAGCTGCGGCTCTTTCAACAACCCTCAACCGCCAGATGCGCCCACATGGCTGCAGGCAGACCAGGCGACTGTCAACATGTAAGTGGCGACAGGTGCAACAGGTGTGCCTCTCAAACCTTGACTTTGCCTCATCAGCCCCTCAGCAGAGATCCGGGCTGAGCCCTGTCGCTATGTAGGTATGCGGGTAGGTTTCCCCATGCTGGTGGCTCATGGTCGACCTGTGTCGTCACCAGCCAAGATTGGTCTTTAGCCTCGCTCTCAAGAATTTCAGGATGCAAAAAACTCCGTCAACCAAACGCTGCGTTGGTCTGACTAGGCCAGGGCAGGGACGACCAGGGCAATTAACTTGACAGGGTAGCCTTGATCTGCCTCATGCATCCCGCAGCCAAACGGAGCACGGGGTCCTACTCCAAATGGTGCAAAAGAACATGATTCAGGAATACAAAACGACTGCCGAAGGGTGTGTCCTTCACCCCCAGGCGCTTGTAATAGGTGCCGGCTGTACGGAGTAGACTCAGTTAATCCCGACAAAGTGCGAGAGGTTGACGCAGGCACTTGGCGGCGAATGCTCCAACGTTGGACCTCTAGTCCTCATATGTGAGGTTTCTACAATACCCTCCAACCTGGTGATTATGGCAGGAGAGATAATACCGATACAGCTGATGAAGAAATATGACCAAGGTGGGTTCCCCTTGAATACGAGTATTGCTGGGGTCGCCTCGCCACCTATACTAACACATGACGGCAACGTTGCTGATGTCGGAATGTTGTAACTGCACTGACCGACTCCCATCGCTCAGCTACGCTACAGTGCCCAGTTTCAGCATCCCAAGGGCATCTCGCCATGACTGAGACAGACCAAAGAGGTAGCATTGGCCGAAATGCGCTGCGCTAGCCTATCTGTGCGTGTTTGCGAAGCCATGGCACGCCTTGCTTCCGAAGGAGCGATGGCAGTCGGCGAAACACACTGCAGTTGCAAGGTCCTTGACACTGCGGCATACGGGGCCAACGGGCCCATGGCATCAATCTCCCGCGTGGATGAGGGTGTCCTTTCACACGTGGGCATGCGCTGCACAGACATTTCCTCGGCCATGCGCCCGTCACTTTCCACCAGACAGCCGTTCCTCTGCCCGCAGGGTAGCATTTAGGCTCTCAAGGCACATGATGGCCAGCAAACCCTGCTGCAGAGTCGCAAACACTTTTCTCGGCAGAATACCAGAATATCCGTTGGAATGCTGTCCTTGTGTGTGGATATACGATTATGTACTCGGCACGGAGTACTCCGTACGTACAGCGGCCCAGGATCTCCAAAACTGCTACGCCAGGGCTGGAATGCAGAGTGCTAATTATGTCTGCCGCTCCCTTGTTCCCCGTATTTCCAGAGACTTTGTTTCACACAATATGAGCGAGTTGAGCACCTCTATTTTTAATAACTCGGACTCGCCGGATTTGGCCCCAAGGCAAGACAGTTGGCGGCTGGATCCAACATGCCAGACAGAGAGGTGGTACGGTAGTTCACCTCGTCCTACAGATGCACGGGTATCAGAGATGAGGATGCTGACGGTTTCAAAGTTTTGGATTACGTCGGCCTCTTATGAGTGGCGCAATGCCGATGGCCCAAGCTGAAGGATGAGCCACTAGCTTCTGATATGGAACTTCAGCTCGTGATGGCATCCCGCTCTTGAACGCATACGGGGGCTGCGCATGTCTCGAATAGTGTGGGCATTCTAAACCAAAAGGGGGGTTCTCAGAGATGCGTTGCCGCCCTTGTTGATGTTTGATGAACACTTTGCTGCTCACCGTCTTTTTGACGAGCCGTGAGCTGGAGAGGGAAAATACTGAAAAATTATCGAATGTTGTCATGGACGGCGACCTGGATGTAGAGGTTGGCGACTCATTGTTGCCAATTGAAGCTTGTGGTTGGCGCAAGAGACTGGACTGGCTGCCGTGCAAGCCTCAGGGCGGCATGGACGCTTGGCCTCAAACTACTGATATGAAGCTCGAAAGGAGATGCCGCAGATGGTCTGAAAATGGCGACAAGAAGTCGGTCAGGTATCAAGTCCTCGAGATACCAGACCAGACACCACAGCCAATTGAACAAGGGAAATAGAAGAAGAAGCACCTCGCCATTGGCTGCAGAGCGTTGCATCCCTCAGGCGTGACCGTGACCTCTGGAGGCCCCACAGCAACGGCAAATCATGGGTCTGGCTGGCTGCATGCGCCAAGAGTCTCCACTCCTCCACATTGAAGTCGGAGGTGGCACATTTTTATTTTGGGTTTTTGTTTCTGGGGGGAGACTCACCTCACCGTTGGGCTAGGAAGCTAGGAAGCTAGGAAACTAGGAAACTAGCGACCGACGGCCGACTTAGACGGCTTCTCGAAAGGCCGCCAAGATCTTGCCTCGCGACAACGACAAGACGGACGGACAAGCTTGCAGACTAGCACCGCCGCTGATTCGCCCAGAGTCATAGTCCGTGACTCCGTGGTACGGCCCATGTCGTGCACAGACTGACTGACCAGCAGCGTTCACACTTCAACTTGGGGTCCTTTGTCCCTTATTATTCCCACGGCAAACGCCTGTGTTGTCCGGCACCCTGGTTTTCTGTCCGTCTGGCCGCTTGCGTTGCGGTCATGATGCGGTGGCTGTTGGTTCCGTGATAACACGCTCTCGCCCTTTGATATCTTGCCTCCTCGGACAAGCCAGCTAGCCGTCTGTCCAACGCAATGGGAAAGCAATTCCAAGCCGGCACAGGAATAAAGCCAGTGTGCGCCTGCAGACTAGCCAATGGCGGTCATGGCTGCAGGGACAAAGGTCATATGGTCAAGCCTGGCCAACCCGGTCTGATAACACGAGCTTCAGCTTTTTGAAGAGCGCGAGGACCACTTGGCTCCTGCTCCTAATTCCCGAACCCCTGGTCCTGCTCGTGCTAGTGCATGTACGTGTGGATGGTCTTTCCTGGCTGCCGCATGCCTGCCAACCTTGACGGTTCCGGTGGATTGTTTATTTTGCTTCCCCGACTTTCCAGGCCCATCATGTCGTCTGATGTCAGAGATGTGGTTGTGACACCATGTCTGCGCATTTAGCCACCATTTTGGCGAACTTGTATACCCCTAATGATGCATACTCGGACTTGCCGGATTCTTCCCGCCCAAGCCAGTGTTACAGTTGTTAGAGAGTCAAATTCTGAGCCTCGCTCGTTGGCCACGAAATGGCGTGCTCCCAAGTCTAGTCGGATAAAGTTGCCCCAACGTAGAAGCGGTTGAAGATTGTCTACTTTTGCTGCAAAGCAACCGCATCTCCATGGCAAGATGCAATTATGCTACTTTCAAGATGCAGATAGGAAAGGAGTCTTAGTCCCTATTCTCGGAGCAGACTACACTACGCTGCACATTCACTTGACGCTTGTTCTGTTCCTTTCTGGCATGCAATCTGCGTTGGTCTTAGATGGTGAGTGTGTAGTATTTACATGACTCCGTGTATAGGTTATCCAGTGACCGCCTCACGACACAATTTGCAGACCACGAAAGTAGTAGGGGCCACATGGATTTATGCTGAGAGAGACTGCTGTCCACTCTCGGATGATTCTTGATCAAATTATATCAAGCCACCTAGTACATGGCGAGCAGGTTCATGTTTAATTGCTGTTGGAAGACGACGGCGCATATATTCAAGCCATGTCTTGGGTGCTGATTCCTGAGGACATGGTGTATAGCCCCATACATCCGTTACATTGTGGTCATGAATCTTGCCGAGTCCACTATGGGGCAGGAATTTTGAGTCAAATTGATGAGTTGAAGCGATAATAAGCCATCGGGCGCAAATATATCCAACTCGAGGTTGTGACATTTCTCAATGACATGATACAGTCTCACTTGGCCGTTCTGTCACGTGATGCATAGTCACGTGTTGGATTCGATTCTGCCAACTGCAGTGGCGAGTTTGGCCGTCTAAAGTGCTTTGATGAATATCTAGTTTTGCATTCGGACGTGTATAAAGCGTAAAACGTAATAGATGAGACAGGTGTTTGAGTTACTTGTACTCGTGCAGCCTCGTTACAACAACGCTCCTGTTTGTCGCTGCGTCCTATCGATAAGCCTTCAACACCACCACTGACTCGCCCCATAACTTTCACCCATCTTATCGATATTTTCGACCTCGTCAACAACAGACTAAGGCAGCCTCACCATGACAAGCTTGAAGCGATCTCACGAGGGGGACCCCCTGGCCTCAAACATTTCAAGTAAAGTCTATGTCCGCTCAACACGCAGCGGCAAGGTGCAGAAAATTGTGAGGGAAGTCTATCTGAGAACCGACATTCCGTGCTCTTCAAAGCTTTGCAAAGCTTGTCTCAACACAGCGCCGAGAAATGCATCCCAGCAAGGTAAATTTCTGTTGCCAATCGTTTGACGGATACCCTCTGCTGACATTGTCGACAGCACTCCCGTTCACCTTGTCGGAGAAGCCTGCAGGGACCAAGGCCTTCCCTCAAGGACACTACCTGGTGCCTGATACAAATGCACTTTTGAATGCGATGGATCTTTTTGAGCAGACCTCTGCGTTTTACGATGTAATCATTCTACAGACGGTTCTCGAGGAACTCAGAAATCGATCCCTGCCCTTGTACAACCGCTTGATTGGGCTCACCAAGAGCGAAGACAAGCGGTTTTATGTGTTTTTCAACGACTTTCGGCTGGAGACGTACGTCAACCGTGAGCCCAATGAGAGCGTCAATGATAGGAATGACCGAGCGGTTCGCCAGGCTGTCGAATGGTATGGCGATCACCTGGCCCAGACCAAGGCGGGCAAAATCCCCGCCATTGTCATGCTGAGCGATGACCAGGAGAACCTGAGAAAAGCGCGCAGCCGGGGCCTCCATGCCGTGTCCTTGAAGGAGTACGTGGGCGGCCTGGAAGACGGAGACAAGCTGCTCGACATGGTGGCTGAATCACAGAGCCAGGGCGGCTTCAAGAAGCTGTCCCAGATGCTCTACCCCGAGCACTTCAGCCTGTCAAGAATGATGACTGGCGTCAAGGCTGGGCTGATGCATCAGGGCATTTTCAACGTCTCCCCGTACAATTATCTCGAGGGCTCCATCAAAGTGCCTGCCTTCCCCAAGCCCCTCCTTATCCTCGGGCGCGAAAGCATCAACCGTGCCGTCGACGGGGACGTCGTCGTCGTGGAGCTTCTCCCCCAAGACAAGTGGAAGGAGCCGTCTACCAAGATTATCGAAGAGGACAGCATCACGAGGAACGAGAATGCCGACACCGAGGGCCGGGACGACCTGGTGTCGGACAAGGAGCGCAAGGCCCTGCAGGAGGAGGCGAGGCGAAGACACAAGTCGTCGTCGGAAAGCCAACTGCAGCCGACGGCCAAGGTGGTTGGCGTCATCAAGCGCAACTGGCGCCAGTACGTGGGCCACATCGATCCGTCCTCGGCCAGCAAGTCTGCCTCATCTCAGGGCCGCAGGCAGGACAGCGTTTTCCTCATCCCCATGGACAAGAAGATACCCAAGATTCGTCTGCGGACGCGGCAGGTGTCGGAACTCCTCGGCAAGCGGCTTCTCGTCACCATTGACGCCTGGGAGCGTGACTCGAGGCATCCGATCGGACATTTTGTCCGCTCGCTCGGAGAGCTCGAGACCAAGGCGGCCGAAACCGAGGCCCTTCTTCTCGAATGGGACGTCCAGTACCGGCCCTTCCCCAAGACGGTCCTGGACTGCCTTCCCAAGGAAGGCCACGGCTGGAGGGTGCCCGAGAGCGTCGACGACGCCGGCTGGAAAGACAGGGAGGACCTCCGCGGGCTCTTGATCTGCAGCATCGACCCCGTCGGCTGCCAGGACATTGACGACGCCCTGCACGCGCGCCAGCTGCCCAACGGCAACGTCGAGGTAGGCGTCCACATCGCCGACGTGTCGCACTTTGTCAAGCCGGCAAACGCCATGGACACCGAGGCCAGCATCCGCGGCACGACGGTGTACCTCGTCGACAAGCGCATCGACATGCTCCCCCCGCTGCTCGGCACCGACCTCTGCTCGCTCAAGCCCTACGTCGAGCGGTACGCCTTCTCCGTGCTGTGGGAGCTCGACGGCAACGCCGACATGGTCAGCGTGCGCTTCACCAAGTCCGTCATCAAGTCCCGCGAGGCATTCAGCTACGAACAGGCCCAGCTCCGCATCGACGACGCCTCCCAGCAGGACGACCTCACCAAGGGCATGCGCCTGCTCCTGGCACTCTCCAAGAAGCTCAAGAAGAAGCGCATGGACGCGGGCGCCCTCAGCCTCTCCTCGCCCGAGGTCAAGGTGCAGATGGAGTCGGAGACGTCGGACCCCATCGATGTCAAGACCAAGGAGCTCCTCGACACAAACTCCCTCGTGGAGGAGTTTATGCTCTTCGCCAACGTCAGCGTGGCCGCCAAGATCTACGACGCCTTCCCCCAGACGGCCATCCTGCGCCGCCACGCGCCGCCGCCCAAGACCAACTTTGACGAGCTGGCCGACCAGCTCCGCGTCAAGCGAGGCCTCCAGCTCCGCACGGACACGTCCAGGGCGCTCGCCGACTCCCTCGACACCTGCGTCGACGAGGCCGACCCCTTCTTCAACACCCTGGTCCGCATCATGGCCACCAGGTGCATGATGTCGGCCGAGTACTTCTGCTCAGGGACCCAGGCGTACCCCGAGTTCCGGCACTACGGGCTCGCCTCGGAGATTTACACGCACTTCACGTCCCCCATCCGCCGGTACGCCGACCTGCTCGCCCACAGACAACTCGCCGCGGCCATCGACTACGAGCCCGTGCACCCCTCGGTCCGCAGCAGAGGCCGCCTCGAGGCCGTCTGCAAAAACATAAACGTCCGCCACAGAAACGCCCAGATGGCCGGCCGCGCGAGCACCGCCTACTACGTCGGGCAGGCCCTCAAGGGCCAGGTCGCCGAGGAGGACGCCTTTGTCATGAGGATTTTCAGCAACGGCTTCGTCGTGCTCGTGCCGCGCTTCGGCATCGAGGGCTTGATCCGCCTGCGCGACCTGGCCGAGCCCGAGCCCGAAAGCGAGTACGACGCCGAGACTTATACCCTCGTCACCAGCGGGAGCAGAGACTTGAAGCTTGAGCTGTTCCAAAAGGTCAAGGTGAGGGTCATGGATGAGAAGGACGAGAGGACCGGCAAGAGAGGCGTAAAGATGGAGTTGATTAGTGCCTAGCCATCTGTCACGTAGACGAAATACAGAGATGCATTGGTCAAACAATGCAATGCAATGCAATGCAATTTTGAAGCGCCGACGGAAATGTCGCGGGCTGCATGCGTCGTGATACGAGTGCAAAGGCAAGTGCAAAGGCAAGTGTTTGGGCACACAGCTTGGTCGTCAACGGTGATGGTATATCTATCCCACCTGATTTCTAAATTTCCCTCCCCCCCAAAACGCCGTACAAGAAATTCAAGTAAAAACAGCCCCGAATTTTTTTCATTTCAACCTGTCCCTCGGGCTGCTTATTCCTCCATGGCATCCTCCCCGGCGGCGGCAGCAGCACCATCATCCCCCCACAGACCATCGAGCTTGAACTCGGCGGCCCACTCGGTGACAATCTGCTTCTGGTCAGGCATGACCTCGTCCTCTCCTGCATTCTTGATCTTCTTGGCTCCTCCGGCAGGGGCGTCTGCCGACTCGACAGCCAACACGGGCGGCTCAACCCATCCCTGGATGCGGCCATCCCGCCAGTCCGTCACGACGGCCATGGCCGCGGAGCTGATGTTGGGAATACCGCCTCTGCTCAGCCTGCCTCGCTTGCGGGCAACTTGAACCAGGAAGTCGGTGGTGACATCGCCATCGACCTGGTTGGGCAGGAGGGCAGGAATGTCGTACACGTCGATGAGCTTCTGGATGAGATCCGGCGACGAGGAGAGACGGCGGATGAGCAGACTGACTGCGGGGACGGGATCGTCAATCTGCTTGGGGGGCACGGCGTTGAGGAGGATGAGATGGGCGTGGGCTTCGGTTGCGTTCTTGAGGTTGACGAGGCCGCCGGACTGGAAAGACGACGACGAGGGGAACACGACGCCGGGAGAGTCGAGGAGCGTCAGCTTGCTGTCGATCTTGACGCTGCGAATGCTCGTCGTGACGCCGGCTTCGGCGCCGGCGGGGCAAGCCTTGGAGGAACTGCTGCCTTTGCCGCTCATCCGGCTGAGCAGGGCGTTGATGACGGAGGATTTGCCCACGTTGGGGTAGCCAATGACTCCGACGGACACGGCGCGCTTCAGTTGGCGGCTGGCGGCGTAGCTCTTGAGCGCCCTGAACAGGGTCGCCGACGTGCTCTGGACAGTCAGGTCGCGGTGGTTGAAGACGTGGGCGTTTGGTGCGGCACCAGACGCACGGAGAGGCAGCGTGGGGAAGTATCGTCGCAGGTAGACGAGCCAGTCCCGCAGGACCTTGGGCGGGATCAGGTCCACCTTGTTGAGCACCAGGATGAGACGCTTGCCGCCGGCGGCAGCGGCCATGATGCTGCGCTCGACTTCCCGCGATCGAGTGCCCTCGGGGTCTCGGGCGTCCAGAACATATAGCACCACATCGGCCTGCTCGATAACCTGCTTGAAGACCTTGTCAAACGTCTTGCGGGACGAGGCCTGGCCAACCGAAATCTCATTCATGCCGCCATTGTCGGAGCCGTCGCTTTCATCGTCGTCATCCATGCCGTCGCTGTCGGCCAAGTCCTTATCGTACTGCGCCGCCGCAGCCCGCGCGCTGGCCAAGAGGGCGGCCATGGGGTTCGACTCATCCACATCCTCGTCCATGAACTCATCATCATCAACAAGCCCGGCGTCACCCTCTGCACTCTCGGCCCCGTCCATGGCTTCCACGTCTTCGGGCTGGGCAGCAGCCGTCTTGGCTGCCTTGGTCATCTCCCTCTTCTTCTGGGCCTCGGCGGCCTTTCTCAGGCGCTTCTCCTCGATTTCATGCAGGAGCTTCTCCTTGTAGGGAAACAAGTTGGGGATGCCGGGATCCTTTTTTAACTTGGACCGCCATTCTGGGTTCTTTTTGGCGAGCTTGCGCTGCTTCTTTTGTTTGGCTGCCGATGCCTTTTCAATCTTGTTTCGGAGACGAGTCGTGCTCCTCTTGGACTTGGGTTCTGTCGAATGCAGTCAGACGCCTGTATAACACGTACCGTTGGACTGTGCCGTGAAGAACAGTGACTCACTCTTTGGTTTGTTGATTGTGCCCGCCATTATGTACAACAAAGGGCTAGACGATGACGGATGAAAATTTGGTCGTGGGCGACACAAGACACAGCAGGTCTCCTCAACACCAGCGTAACCTGGGCCAAAAAAAAATAAAAAATGAGTGGGATGCAGATTCTGCCAATCATTTTGGTCTTCACCGCTTTTCTCCCCCACAATATCGCACCACAAGACTGTGCCACACCAAACAAGCAACCCGCTAATCCCACTCAACAGATAAGGCAAGGTTCCAGGGACTACTCCATAGGCGATCCAGCAATCGCTGGTTTGGCGTCCAGCCCCATTGCCAGCCACAGCAGAATGGGGATCAGGGTTCGAAATCGATTGGCGCTTCTGGACAGCTGACCCTGGCGCTGTATGCAAGCTGCCGTTTTTGCAGGTGTCAACGACAAGACGGCTCTCGACATTTGGGGCGAGTGACGCAACGGAATTCAGTCTTTAGATTCAGTCAGCTTGGAAGACAACACGGGATGCGGCTTCCACGCCTTCTACGCCTGAAAAGGATCAATGGAGAACAGCGTTGGCTGCGACTCAAGGGGCGATTGATTGGGGACACGAAACGGGCTTGGAAAATCGTGTGCGCCTTGAAAAATACTCTTTTCCTACTACTCCAGTTCGCCTCTTGCTATGATGCTTCTCGAATTAAAATGGAAGAAAACAAGAAGAAAAACCACAAAACACCAAACCAGCCTCTCTCCATTTCGCACCTCCCTATCAACATCAGTCGTGACTACTTCCATCCTTTACCGTCTCGGCATCATCCAATTAAGAAGTGTCCATGGGGCCAAAGGCGGCCGCGCCTCTGTATCGATTGTCCATCATCGGTCATGGCCAAGTGAATAGCATGACTCGCCTTCCATCATTCCGTCATTGGTTCGTTCGGCGAATGTCAACACCGTGAGTGAGCGTGCGCACTGAGGGGGAAAAAACGAAAAAAAAAGAAACAAACACAAAAAGGTAGTAGTAGCTATGAAAGTGGGTACAGAGAATCGAATGCATTGTGTCTGCGCAGGCGTCGAGCGTCGAGGTGGGTGGGCATCAAATATAGCCGCCGCAGACGGTCTTTGGATTACTCAATGCCCGTCTAGAGCATATAAGCCATCAGACCCATGGCAGCTACAAAGGCACCGTTGGCCACGGGGGCCAGGGTAGGGCCGGCAAAGCCCTTTGAGCTGCTGGTAGAAACCGGGTTGCCGCCACCGGTAGTCTGAGTAGGCTTGGAGGCGTCGCTAGTCGTCGAAGCGCTGTCGCCGCTGCCACTGCCACTGCCACTGTCCGAGACGGGGCTCTTAGGGGGGTCGAGTGTGGCGCAGAGAGGCCTGATGTTGTTGGTGCAAACATCCTGGCCTTGGGCATTGCCAGCATTGGCGGCGATACATTGCGAGAAGAGTTCCTGGCAGATGTAGAAAGGCATGGTCTGCTTGTAGTACTGAATACCAGGCGTCGAGCTGTTGGAGGAGCAAGTGCAGTTCCACTTGAGCGTCGTCTACGGCAGTGATCAGCGCATGTCGATGCCCAAAGACGGCAAGTGGCGGATTCAAAAGCCTTGTGGGTTCTCTGCAAAAACAGGCGACAGAGAGAAACGTACCTCTACACAATCGTTTGTCGAAGCGTCGGCGTTGCAGAGAAGGCGGCAAGTGTTGATCTGGCCCTGGCACCAAGTGGCTGCAGAGGCGATGTTGTCAGCATTGGCGGCCCAAGCAAACTGCAGCCTTGAGGCGATCCATGGCCGAGGAGAACGACTTACCTCGCTCAGTCTGCGGAACGGAGTTGGGGTCAATCGTCATGTCGAGCTCGCTGGTGTAGTTGTATTGGTTGGTTTGGGCCTGGGCCGAGGCAGCAGCCAAGGCGACGAAAGCAGCAGAGAAGCGCATTGCGACGGAAAGTGTGCGACGTGGAGCGTACTGCGTGTCTGCCGAGGAGGTATTTGGGCTATCTCAGCCGCTGGGATCTGCCGTGTAAGAGAGGAAGAATAACAAGGCGTGCCGTCAGAGACAGGCGGCGCTACAAATGCGAGCAGAGCTGTGGGGGGCTGCAAGGCAGAGTCAATGGGGGTAGCTTATTGCTTGAAGATGCTTGGATGCAATGATTGAGAGGTGGTGAGAAGAGGTCAAGAAGAAAGAAACAGAGGCAGCCGGAAGAAGAGCAGCCGGAGATGGGGGGGGGCAACGAGAGGTAAAAGAGCTAAAAAAAAAAAAAAAAAAAAAAAGGCCAAAAAAAGAGGGCTGGCAGGTGCTGGAGGGGGCCTCAATTGACGCACGAGGCCAGAACTGGGCCGAAGTCGAGAGCAAGGGCAACGGGCAGCGAAAACGACTAATCGGTACGAGTAATGGACAACAGACAGCAGCGGACAACCGACAACAACGACCTCGACGGCAACCAGGGTCCATAGATGGAACGAAACGGAACCTGCCCAGGCCACTTCCCTCTGCTGCAACTGGCCAGCTCCGCGGTGTATCATGCTACTGGGGCCGGCCCCATCCAGCCATCAATGGATCAATGGCATGGGGGCTTGGCACCAGACAGCTACGACATCTGCCTATGACGGAATTTTGCGACACGCACGGGGGGGTTCAGCACACCAGACATTAGCATTGGCCCGGAGTGTCGGCATGGGCACCCATGGTTTCATGGACAGGAAAGCTCCAATGTCGTTTCCATTTTGGTCTTGCTGCCTTTCTGCTGCCATTCACAGCCATCCACGGCCATCCAGCCCGCGTCTCGCCTTGGTGTTGCGCATGACGGGATTCACGAGCAACGAGAATCAAATCACGACTTGTTTTGGCCCAACAAACTAAGACCTTCTAGCCTGGGTGGTGGTGCCAGGTGTGCGACTGATTCCATTAAGCGCGGCGCTAGCTACCTTGGGTACCTAAAGTAGAGGTTGCCCTGAGGAGCCACGCCCACGCTCATGTTCCCGTTCCTCCTCCTGTTCCCATGCTCCCAACACAAACGGCAAGCATTGGGCATCTTTGATTGAGGGAAAACCGTGGGCAAACGGCCGCCACCATGATCGGCCCTGTCCACACAGCGCAAACAGACCGCCGCAGCACAATTGACGATTCGACGCTTGCGACCGACACCAAAGAATGCAGGGTTGGATGGTTGCCAGGGTGTCCGTCACAGACAGGTACCAGAGGAATCTCACGTGTGTGCATCGTGGCCATGGCCTGGTTGTCGCGGCCCAAACCTGGGTAATAAAAAAGCAAGCCGTCATTTGACCGCCTTGCCCTGGTGAATCAGATTTAAGCCTTGGCGGCTCAGAGTAGTGGCCACCAGGGTGATTCGATAAGCAGTATCCCGCCGTGACTGCTATCGCAAACTTCAAAATGAGCGTGCATGCCTTGCAATCATGTGGCCCCGCTGCGTACCGCTCGCGGTTTGGGTTGCGAGGTTTCGAGACAGCACCCATTCGTGGAACCAGGCACGGTTTCATCGTCATCAATGGGTCGCAAGATTCATCCCATTGAGCCCCCAGTCTCGGCATTTCACCCAGGAGCTGTACCCCCAGAGCCTCATGTTGTTGATGTTGTCCGGGAAAGCTTCATGGCCGACACGCAGTTGAGCTCGGCAGTCTCCAAAGCCAAGCCTCATGCACAGTGGCCAGTGCTTCCAGAGAGCAAAACCTCGAAGCTGTACTCCGTACCAGCCCGAGCCAGCCTACTTAAGTAGACAGCCACCCGTGGCACAAATGGGGGTGACATGGGGAAGCTGGTCCAAGCTGCCTGTCGGCGGCTAATATCACCGAGTGTCCGCTGGACAAGGTAGAGGCGACACAGCATCTCCATTTTCTGTGTCCACGTTACAAAACTTACTTTGTTGCCCCCCCTTCTAGCTTCTTTGGACCTTGATCTAGTGTTTATGGTTGGGGGTGGCGGGCCTCTGCAACAACAATTGCTTTCCACCTGGCAACGGGGGAGCTCAGTCCCTCGCCAGCTGGCAGCTTCTAGCCGGCAATAACGGCTTGGGTCTTGGCACAATCCGCCAATGGCCCAAGGTCCTGCCTGGCGCGGGACGGGGACTTTGCTCCTCTTGCCCCCCATATGACATGTCCCTCCTTCTTCAAAAGACTGTGTGCAACTCAATGACGAAGCCCATCTGCTTTTGTGATGGACCGTTCATGCAGCTGGCCCCGCCAATAATAGACGCCAATTGAGAGCCCGCCAGCCACCAGGAACCTCGCACCGGCTCTTGCCCCCTCTCGCAGAGACGAATGGGTGGCCGATTTTGGCCTGGTGTGGCACACCTGGAGACTCGTACAGGTACCAAGAACAAAGTATAGCGCCATGTTCACACACACACACGAGCGAGATGTGAATGGTTGCCGCGATGGGCTGCATGGCAGCTCAACCAGCCTCGTATCGACACCAGCCAGCCCCCACACTATCGATGCGCAAAACCATCGAGTTTGCTTGCCGCCATAGGTGCAATACCGCCTTTGTGCATTAGTTTCCGTTTGAGCCTTGTGGCTCGTGGGCAAAAATTGCAAGCCTAGATCTCTTCCATTCTCACTTGGTCCGATGGGGCTGAACTTGTATCAATCATTCTGTCAAGTAACAGGTCCACTGCCAATGGGCAGAAGTTCCAAGTCCACTTACAACAATGCTAATCATCCAAGTGATAATGGCAAAGGCACTCTGCGTCTTTTCAAGCAAGGTTGTGCTCATCAGGCGGCTGCGATGTATAATGCAAGGCCGTACATGTCGTTGAATGGAAGCGAGCCGTAGACATTGTGTATTGATGGGGATTGGACCATGATGAATACAATATGAGCCCTGTCAACCATGCAAAATTGCTCCAATGCACTTTACACGCGTAGCAAAACCACGACGAAGCCATGTTAAGCTGAAAGTGCAGCGTCTCATTCTGCCTACCCAGCTGTCGTAAAGACTCCAAGCACCTCCCTCCCCAACCCGGCCAACACATCAAGCTGCTTCACAACGGCGTACTCGAAGAATGCCCTCGACTCGTCGGCTCTCTCATCCGCTGCCCACATGTTTATCAACGACATCTCCTGCTCCCGGCCCGGCAACTGTTGGACGTCGCCCAGCATCTCCCTGGCTGAAGCACAGAGGTCCCACTGCGCCAGTTCCCCGGGACACATCTTTATAATCAGCATCAGAAGCATCTGGCACAACGAGACCTGGTCAATATTCTGCAGAGCCTCCTGGAGCCTTGAGTCTACCCCGCCAGCTGCTACTTTCGACGAAAGCGCCGTGCCCTCGGCTGTATTGGCAAGCAACTTGGCCACCATGAAGATATTCTTGACGCGGACGGGGTGGAAAGGCGCCGGGTACCGATGCGGATCGCACGAGGTGGCCAGAACGGCCGCCACGGCCAGGGCACGGGGGAAGTCGTCCGCTTGGGCAAAGTAGATGGAGGTCTCGGTCAGGAGCTGCGGCACGGGGGAGACGGCCCAGAGGCCAGAGTCAACGAGCGCCTTGGCGGAGGCGTATTGCGCTGTCAAGGCGGCACGGCGCGCGGGCAGCGCTTCTGGCAGATGCGGCAGCTCGGCCGCCTGCTTCGCCGCCGTCCTTTCAAGCGCGCCGTCTGCGAGGGCCGCGTGGTTGAGGGATTCGTCCGCGACGCTCCATTCTGCGCGGGCCGGATCCTTGACTTGCTGGTATATGCTCAGATCGTGCCTGCACCTGTCGCATGCGCACTCAAAGTTGTACTGCCGCAGGGCTTCTCTGCGCCTGGACAGGGGCATGGTGTAGTCTGTCCCGTTAGCCTCGGCACCAGCAATCAACAATGGGAAGGGGGAGGGCTTGCGTACCCGTGTACGATATTTCAATCTCCTGGCCGGCCTGGATGTCCCTCTCGGCTCTCAGAACCGCCTTCCTCCCGACAAACTGCACCACTGCGTTGGGGACGCAGGAGTGGTTGGCCATGGCGAGGGTCGGGTCCAGGAATATACCAACCTGGCCCAGGTCGACGTCCCACCTGTGAAAGGCATTCGTCTCAATCTTGTGTAAAAATCAGCATGCTGCTCACCGCGGAGGGGGGGAGGCTGTTGGTTGCCGAGTACCTTGCAGAGCAGCTCGACTGCCTCGCGGACGTGGCCTTCTCTGCTGGCAAACGAACAGGCTGCGAGAGCCATCATTTCAAGATTGGGCCAGTCCTTGCCGCGCCGCCGCTGCTCCGCGTGTCCGTCTAGTCCGCGGACGCCTTGCTCCATCTCCTTGCTCAAAAGGATCTGGAGCAGGGCTCGCACCGGCGTGGGCAGATCTGAGCCGGTTTTGGACCCGAGCTTGCGCTGCCGCAGGACTTTGCATTCTTTGGAGTGGACGGCCGTCCAGCCGGCCTGCTGGCACGCCGCGTCACAGTAGTATGCAGCGTGGCAGCGGGAGCAGGCGCGCGGCGAGCCGGGGCGGAGGCAGTGTGTGCATACGGACGAGAGGTGCGAGAGCGAGGGGTGTAAGATGAGTGGGTGGAAGGCGTGGATGATTTGGGACGCCTTGAAGCTTTGCGTCGCGTGGAGCGCGCGGTGCCTGGACGGGTGAGGGCGGACCTCTATTCCTGACGTCATTTGGTACTTTGGCCCTGTTCTTGCCTGACGACTTGTGACGCCGGCGAGATGTAAGTTGTTGTGGCTGGGTTGGGTTGGGTTGAAAATTTGACTTTTGAGGCTGGAGATGGGGGTCGCTCAAGTCTCATGCTGCCGCGCGATGCAGTCAGTGACAACAAGGAGCAAGCTGCCAACGGGCAGGGGGGAGGCGTGCCTTTGCACGGCATTTTACGCTCAAGTCCCGTATCCCGCCTGATGTGCTGGGATGGGTATAAATTAAAGCTCAAAGGGTCTAACATTATCATCTATACGGCCGTGATATAATAATACACACTCTAGTCCTACAGGTCGTCGTGCTTGCTTTCCGCGCTCGGCTGCCTTCTCGCTGCCGCCAGCCTGTCGTTCAACTCCCGACTCCAATCGCCCTTGCGCGCCTTGCTTGACCTCATGATCCTCGCGACGTGATAGTCCCAGCATCCCTCGGCCGTCCGCGACTCTTCCGTCCGACACTGCGCGTCCCCTAGCCTTGGGGTGTTTGGCCACTGGCCCAGGACGGCACCCATGTCTTGGTCCAAAAAGTTGTCCAGCACGAACTGGCCGACTTTGCGTTGCGCGCCCGCCCATGCCTTGTCCTCGGGCACCAGAACCTCCAACAAGGACGCGGTGCCGCCGTTTTTGAGGAACTCGGCTCGGATGGCGCCGTCCTTGATGAGGCCGTTGATGACGGCAACTTTGGATTTGACCCGGGCTGCTGCTTGCTGGGGGTTTGTGTCCCCCCCATTCTGGGACGGTGCGACGCTGGAATAGATGCTCCTTCGTACAACCTCGCCCGTGTTGGGGCACTTGGAGTCGCCGAGTTGCGGCCACACCTTGGCCACCTCCTTGAGGGCCGTGGGGTTGTTTTGCAGCGCGCCAGCCAAGATGGCGGCAGCCTGTTGGTCGCGGGGAATGGCTCCGTCTGCTGTCGGCGCGCCCTGGCCGGACATGAGGCACAAGAGGGCCTTGACGGCGTCCGAGTCCTCGGCGATCTTCAGCCCGTAGTACAAGTCGTGCGAAAGATCCTCCAAGCCCTCCAGGGCATCGTCAAACGCTTGGCCCGATTTGCTGACGCCGCTCTTGAGCATCTTTAGTCCGTCATAAAACGCAACCGATTCGTGCTCTGGCCCCTTGACTCTTCCAACGGGTTCATACTCTGGGGCGCCCCGGGGGATTTGGGGGGCATCTGGGTGTTGCTCAGGGTCGACCATGACCAAGGCTTTGTCGACGGGCAATCCTTCCAAGGACGGGTCGGTCTCCCCGGGGACATTGATCTTGGCTTCTTTTTGGCCCGTCCAAATGTTCAGTCGGACATGGAGCCCGTTGGGAAGTTCCTGGTCATGGTGAACTGTTTGAAACTCATCTGTTGGCTGGAATACCCGGGGGTAACATTCATCCGGGTTGGATGTGTGGCAGATGAGGTCTGATTTTGAAGATGGGCCCGAAGCCGAGCCTTGGGCTACTGAGGGCACTGCAAATACGCAGATGACGATGCCAAATATCATGGCCAACATGATGGGGAGACGGGCAAAATTTGAGCGTGACCGAGGCATCGCTGAGGTTGGTAGGTTGGTCTCGACGAGGACAACTTTGAAGAGCAAGGGAATAAAGGTCGATGGCCAGGCCAGATGAGATGGCGGTTCTGCCGCCCGATTGCGTTTGATGTTGCCGAACTGATATAGATATGCAATCCCTCGCTACCGGCACTGCCTAATAGTTGCCAACATGCACCGGCTCGGCATCGAATGAGTCAGGCAATTGAAAAGGACACATACGACGAACACCGTGTATAGTAATTGTGGATATAGAAGTCGGTAGAAGCGCCCATCACCAGGTCCGTCTGCGGGCGCCAAAGTGTCTTTTTTTGATTGGCCGCCGCTTTGAACTAGGCTGAGTCATCATCCGTGACAGGTTACGGCTGTGTGTGAGTCTGTGAAGACCCAAGTGCCCAGATGCCCACGTCAAAGTGTCTACGAGTTGATCACGCGCAAGCCTGATGACCAGTTAGACAAGTCCTAATATAGACGTCTCAGCACGATGCGTGGGTTTTTGCTTCCGCCGTGCCCTCGTTCCGCGGTGGCGGGGGGTTGGGCGGCTGCATGCCAGTGAGCGGCACCTTCATCATGCAACAACCTCTTTACGCGACATGTCGAGCTGGGACTTTGTCCCCATTCCCGCTCAAGACGTCACTGCATTTGAAGACGAGGCTGGTCGGCATCGCGAAGATGGATATAAACCGTCCTGGCGTCCGGGCACCGCCAGGCCAGGACGTCACGTTGACCTCTCCCAACCACGCACGCATCAGCATACATTAGAGTCAAAGAAGCAGCTTCGTTAAGACGCCACGATATCCATTTCATGACAAAGGTGTTTTGCTGGATATCATCACTGGGGAGGCGCACAACGATGCTCTCCTACCTCATTCTCATGGCCCTTGCCCTTGGCATCCAAGCTGCCCCTAGACCCAACCGTCACCACACTCATCAAGACATTCACCTGAGACGAATGGAAAGACACAAGAGCCATGAGCATGCGGCATCAGCAGATGTGCCGTTGGTAGAAACGGCGCCCAGGACAGAGGACGAAGCACCAAGTGTCATGTATGCCACCGCGATGCATCTGCATAGTGAGTCTCGACCGGAGTGGGTGAGGAAGCGATTTTGAGGCATTCGGCAGGGACGAAACCTCTTGTCATTGGGACATGTTTCAGTATCTCGTGAGGTGTCAATCGGAAATGGGACGCGGCGCTTGACACGACGGTCAATGACGAACCGTGATGCGGGCGACGGCCGTGACGTGACGGGATTTGATTAGTTGCCATCTTTTGCGCCTGGGGCGAGCGTTCATGAAGGACGCTGGTTTTTACAACGACTTTCTTTTCATTTTCTGGTACTGTAGGATAGTTGCATCAGGATCTGCGATTCTTTCTCCTGCTGGAAAATGCTGGAGCCGCTCATTATTAATATAATAAGCGGGCTGGTAAAATCACATCTTGCACTCAATGCTGTGGATTGTGATTTTGCAATGGGCATCAAATGTACAGAGTAGAGAGTACTCAAGTACAGTGTAGAAGGTCTGGTCTGGCCTCGCATGGGGTCCCACATCAAGTATCCACCTGCCCGGCCGGGCCTGGAAGCTAGCTGTCCCACATGGCCCCTTCCGCCACAGAGGTTGTAGCCAATGGTGGCAGCGCTACCGCCAGACCAGCAGGAGCTATCTATCGGCGAGTAGGCTCGCCACCGTTTCCCGAACCAACCCTTGACATGATCCATGATCCAGAGTCCAAACCCACCACGCGACGCTCAGTCGCTTCGACACCCTTCACCTTAGTCGCTCCTTGACAGCTCGCGCCATCCACCACAGCCGCCGTTGTTGTCAACGTCCACCGAGTCTGGAGTCGGCGACGTTTTCAGAGCCGCAGGCGCCAATCTGATCACGTATCCCAATCGCAGACGGCAACCGTCGGCGACGCACACCCGCGAACATGCCTTCTCCACGGCGAATGCGTCTGCTCGCCTTGGCAGCCGTCGTCACCGTAATCTTCTTTCTCTTCTACTCCTCCGGCGTCGACCCGAGCCAAGACTCGCGCAAGATCCAAGACTTTTATCACAAAACCGTCGACGGAATGAAGAGGGAATCGGTGCCAGGGCAGGCTGTGATAAACACGGAAACGGGCAAGAAGGCAGGCCATATCCCGGCCGACAAGGACGCCGATGGCGACGTCGACGAGGACGACAGGAAGGCGACGGCCGAGATGCAGATGAGGCTGAAAAAGGCCGAGCAGGATGCCAAGGACAAGGCCAAATCAAAGGGGGGCCTGAAGCCCGATGTCCCGAGCAAGATTGTCGGCCAGGGTAATTCTGCAGATGGCCAGCCAAAGAAGGACAAGACTGCGGGCGGAAAGTCACTTGAAAAGGACTCGGACACGGCGGCGGACAAGCCCAATGAAGCAAAGGAACAGAGCGAGGCTGTGGCCGAGTTGAGCACTCTCTTGAAAAAAGCGCCAGGTAGGAACCTTCAACCCCCCCCCTTGTCCCAATGATGCAATATATGAACCGTGGTTCTGATCTGGCCGCTAGTCATCATCTTTTCCAAGACGTATTGCCCCTACTCCAAAAGGGCCAAGGGCATTCTTCTTGAAAAGTACCACATCGACCCAGAGCCGTACGTCGTCGAGCTCGACAAGCACCCGCAGGGCGCCATTTTGCAAGACGTGCTGCTGGAAAAGACTGGCCGCAGGACCGTACCCAATATCCTCATCAACGGCGTGAGCATTGGCGGCGGGGACGACATTGCCGAGCTGGATAACCAGAACAAGCTTGCTGACAAGATTAAGATGCTTGGCAACAAGCGCGTCAAGGTTTCGGAGCGGTTCGCACTAGGCGAAAGCACATGAAGAATGGGACTTTTTTTTTGGTTGTTTAGTATTCTTCTTCTTCTTCGGGAGAGTTGCCGGAGAAATAGTACCCGGTAATTTGGTGCGGCGTGTCTGTGGCTAGTTGATGACTGCATTGGGTATACGGAGTTTTGGGCGCTTGTACAAGTATCAAAATCGGACATTTGTTGGGTCCGCGGGAAGGGGGGAGGCTTCATGAATGAAGGCTGTATATGTCGTAAATACGACGTGGAAATAACAAATGTCATGAAACTACTTAAGTACGTGGCATCACACGGCAATTGCTGCGTCACTGCCTACAGCGAAGGTGTTTATGGTCCAACGTGTGAGGAGACTAAGTACTCCGTACTCGGTACTTACTTACCTAAAGTACCTAGGTAAGTAGGTAGGTACCTATCTAAAGTACCTACCTAGGTACAGTATGCAATACAGCCTGCCCGAGTTCACGGCATGGCCTGTGGCCCAAGTGGGGCACAGCGCATCCGTCCATCAAACATGCATATCTGGCGGCTGGGCGCTGTGAGCCAGCTCCCCCATCGGGAATGGCGCATGAGGTGCGCAAAAGACGACATTGGGAGGAGCCCGTTGGCATCGCCAGGGCGGGCAATAAATAATAGCATGTCGCTCACTCGAGCTTCGCAGCCAAGAGCGCCTCATTCTTCACCTTCTGCACCCCCCTCGGCCACCCTCGGTGTCGGATCATCCCCAACGAGGCCCTCTCGAAGACGACGAGTGACCACTGTTTGTTTCCACAGCGGCCCTCGGTCAGATATTACAATTTCCGCCCCTCTGCCGTGCACATTCAATCCCGCCCACACAACCATGCGGCGCCAGTCCACAAGCTCGGCCAACTCGGACGCTTCGTCGGCCTATTCCGCCTCAACCGCGGCCTCCTACTCCAAGGAGCCTCTCGTGGACAGCTGCGTCGAGCCGCGTCGTGGCCTGCGCCAGAAGGCGAGGGATGTAGTCTCCGACTTGGGCAAGCCGCCCACCTCGCGTCAGGATGCAAAGGACGGCAAGCATACGTCTAATTTTGGGGACCCAGGTTTCTTGACCGAGCTGATGAAACCGTCCAGGGTCTGAGCAGTTGTCCGGGGCTTTTGCTGGGACTTTGGTCTTGGGATTGGGGCGTCTGTCCGAGTCGGATGGTTGTGGCTTGAAAGAATAGCGCTGGCATTTGAATTGATTGATTTCAGAGCATCAAGGCGGCTTTGCAATACCGTGTGGGCTGCAGCACCAAGCGATATTGGGTTGCAGTGTGCCACTGTCAGAAGGAGCGAGCACGGGGCCGAGGACAGGAGGAAAGTTTCTCAATCGTCGGCCTCGCAGCCCTTCCTGGCGGAGCATAACAAGATGACGAGAGACGTCGTGGTCTCTGAGTAGCCTGAGCGAGTTGAGGTGTTGCCGGGCGTAGGTGATATTTCTAGCTGAGCTCTCTGATCCAAGTTGCGGAGGGGCGGTTTTGGCTCTTTTTCTTTTCCTCCTTTTTTTTTTTTTGCCGTTTGTTTTTCTGGCCAACGACATGTTGTCTGTGCATGTCCCCGAGCCATTGGCCAGAGAGTGCTTCGTTCACCCTTGGAGCGCATCTTTGTATTGCTGTGTTGGTTTGCTGGTTGACGACAACGAAAAGATAATCGCATGGTGGGATCTCACAAGTATTCCACGACCCTGGCGAGTCGTGATACGTAAGACCAAAGGACAGTCGATACATGGGTGTAGTGTAACCAGACTCGTCGGCCAGCAGACATTCAAAGACTCAGCATCTGCTGTTGAAAGAGCCCAGCGCCCAATAGACGCCAGACCCTAGAACCCATGACAGCGCTGCCGCGGCAGCACCTTCAATATTGTGTCAGCGCTATAGAGCGATCAATGCGGGGTTGGATCAGGGCCTCGGCAGTCGACCAGTTGGCCACTTTGGTCAATGTTCTCTGTTCTCTGTGCTCTGCCCATCACACTTTAGATGCGCGCTGCGTATTCAATTTATTACTGCTGCTCTTGCCACAGTGTTTCACCTCGCCACTCTCCACCAATGTGATTGGCCCCCCCCGGGTCTCGGCTACCGTCCAACCAATCTTGCCTCCGAGTACTGAGTAAGCGTATGCTGTGAGAGCTCAAGGCGCCGTCGTCGTGGTCCCTGTTCCTCTCCAACATGCCAGTGATTTGGGCGAGATAAGCTCTTCATTTACAAGGCCGGTGCCCTTTTGCTCCGCCAACATGGATATCGAGTTGCCCCTGTCGCAGGGCGTGTGCCGGGCTTCGCTGTTCCTGAACGACATGGCAACTTGCTATACTCGAGCGTCGGTGCTGTGACGGACCAGCACCAGGCCTGCTCACGCAAACTGCTCGACGGCGTCTCTCAACATGGTCGTTTCTGCGGCTGGCACGATGGCTCATGGGCTGGCCCAGCCGCCGCCTTCCGGAGAAAATCACGGAGTCGCACTCCCCGGCACTGAGAGGCCGGGCAGATCTCCCGTCTATAGACACTGGCGGTTCAAGGACAGGCCCTCATTGAGCACACGGGATCCAAGCATCAAGACGGTGCATGAGTTGTTTGACGAGGCCGCCCGACGAGCCCCCAACAACAACTGCCTTGGCGCTCGCAAATGGCTCCCAGAATCGAAAACATGGGACAGCAAGTACACGTGGATGTCATAGACATGGCGGCCCTGAAGCGCGCGGCTCGAAACCCCACGGTGCAGCGGGAGTTGTTGAAGATTCTGCACGCGCTTGGGAGGAAGAGCAAGTTCAACAAGTATGAGAACGTTGCCAACGTCTTGCTTGCCGTCGAGCCGTTTTCAATAGACAACGGCCTGTTGACACCAACGTGAGCGCCATCAATTATGGATGAATCTGCTTCAACTCGCTGACCAAAACCACCGTCTAGGTTGAAACTGAAAAGAGCGCAGGCTGCCAAGGCCTTCCGGGCAGACATTGACCGCATCTACGCCGAAATCAACAATGAGCAGCCAGCCAGGGGCAAGCTCCGATGAGGCGGCAGTTTGTTATGGCGTGCACAGAGAAACGTCGGCAGTTTCCGCTTGATACGATCCGAGGCACTTCCTTCCCTGACCAGACCTTTATTGAAACAAAAAAGGTAGCAACACTTGTACATCCAGTCATTCTCCCTCAATCTTCCGCCCTCCTTGTCCATGCACCTTCTGCATCTGTATCTCGGGCGTTCGCCACACTACCACGTTGTGCCAAAGAAACCAACAAAACGCATTATCATTAGTTCAGAATGTTCATGAGGCGGTGTCCCATCCCGTACCTCCATACGCCGACCTCTTCAGTCCTGGCCTTCCTTGTTTCGGCCCTGACAGACGGCTGGGACAAGAGGAGCCTTGTCCAACTCGCCGTCCTGGTGCTCTCCCTCCAAAGCCTGGTGGCATTATTCGCCGTCCGAAGCGACCACCCGATCCAGTGGCTCTGTTACTACGCGTTTGCGCAGACTTATATTTTCGGCTTGGTGGCGCTGTCGCACTCTTGGGCCATCTGGCTCTTGCAGACGGCGCTCTTCGCTCTCTGCGCCCGCGGATTCAACTGGGCCGGCGACCTCTGCGCGCGGTGTGACTAGAAGTTCTCGCCTGGCCTCTCCATGATTTCTGCGGCTCTGACGATTTCCGTGGCCGGGCCGCCGTATCCCTTTGCCGCACACGCGCATGGCATATGGCTCGTCAGCGCCGCCGTCAACGTCCTCTCTGCATTAACGGCCCTCGTCTTTCTCGCCATTGTCAACCGAGATGCACCCTCCACGTCGCTGGGTCTGTGAAGGCCGCCGAGCCCTCCCTGGCACGCTGCCGACTTGACCCCGATTAGGCTGCTATGTCCGTCGGTCTTCTTCCCAGGTCGGGTGTTTGGCATTAAACAGCACGAGTAGAGCTGTGCCTGGTGGATCATTTACCCGTATTGGTTGTCTGTTTGGCTGCACGATTGGCTATTTCTCGGTGGAAGTCGTTGAGTAGCCAAGTTTGTGGGCTCTCTGCTTAAGAATTGGACATTTAGCGAGCAGCAGGGACCCATGTTACACTAGCATCGAGCCTTGATCACGTCTGTTTTGTTCTTTGTAGTAGATGGGTACTTTTATATTCCAAAGCGATTGGTAGTGAAAACAGTACTTGCATTATCAGGAGCATTACACCTTGCCATCTGCGCCACTCAACTGCGCCGCACTGCATTGATGACGGGACATGACCTGATTCAAGAGACGATGATGGACTCTCAGTGGTAACACTTGAAGAAACAAAATGTGTCATCCTCACACGTTGGTCGCATTAAACCGTCAGACCAGCAACCGGGCTTGCCACCTTGCGATTTAATGCTGCCTACAAAATCCTCTGCATCCTCGCCAGGAATAGCCTCGTCACCAGCTGGGCCAACATGCAATACGTCCTTGACACCGTGGCTATTTGCTACCAGTGTGTCGCTCGTCTAGACAATGCAGTTTAGCCAAGTAAACAGGCGCCTCTCCCGTGCTCGACTCAGTGTCGGTGTCGGTGTCGCGCTGTGGTGACGACTGGGTGTATGGTTGCCGACACATGCCACATATCCTCGGAGCCGTCGCTTGCTTGGCTCCAAGAATCATAGTGATTCGGCCTCGCCGGGATGGGCTTGCGCTGTTTGGCCAAACCTTGACCATGTTGCTGGCCGTGACAACGGCCGCTTCGGGCGGCGCTACCTGTCCCTGGGTACAGTACCGAGGGCTATCTGCGAAAAGGTGCCGCATATTCAGGGGACATGGTGTCACCCCTGGGTATCTGTCTGCGCCGTGTCAAGTTGGCATCTCGAAAAAGACGCCGTTGTGCCCAAGCAAGTGTCGGTTGCAAGTTGGTGCCTTCTGTCCAGTACGACGAGTGCTCATCCTGAATAAAGATATCTGCATGCTGTAGTTTGACTTGGCTCCGAGATGGCCACACAACTTTGACGAGAATTACAACAAGCTTCGCCGCGTCTCCATCAGCCGGGCCTGGCCGGATTCACTGGTATCGTGGCATCACCATTCATGAAATGCCCCATGGCATCAACACCAACTTGCCTGTAATCCGTTAGTTGATGGAGCTCAGGAGGCCAGGCAGTGCCAAAAAAAAATGGAAGTAAGATTGAAAACAAGGACAACAGAGAAAGAAGAAGAAGAAGAAGAAGAAGAAGAAGAAGAAAAAGACAAAGAATGAAGAAACTCACGACGTAAGCAAAAGTCTTGTGAATTCGTCACAGTCATCCGGACGAGCGTACATCCAGAAATCCTTAAACACCAGGTTCTGAACGACAAACTGCGGCTTTTCTCGCCACGCCCGGTAAAACTCGACCGAGTTGTGCGCGTCCCAGAGGTGGCGGGAGGCAGTGAAGGAGTTGGCGGTGCACCAAAAGTCTTCGTCGGCTAGGGATTACGGGAGTCAGCGCCTTGAACATGGCCTGCTGCAGCAAAGCAGAAGAGGAAGGGGAAGGGGAAGGGAAAGAGGAGGCAACTTACGGGGCTCCGACTTGAGCATGCTCGAGAGGCAAGTGATGGCATACGCCATTAAACTGGTGCGACGGGCGCTCTCCAAAAACACCCAGTTCTACACGCCGCGGCGTCTTGTTAGTAAAGTGACTGACGCATGACGCACCCTTGCGGGATCAGACTAGGGAAAAAGGTGCCGGGCGACGACATACCTCCCACGACTTGGGTGGCTTGTCCCGCACAGAGGCGGTCATTCCACGAATACCGTCGTCGACTTCCAGAGTCTCTATCACATGCCCCAGCTCCTTGAGCCACGACATCATGACGGGTGCTTCCCTTTCCGCTGCAGCCCTCATGCCCAGGTCGCCGTCAAAGATCCTAATCGAGTTGAGAATGAGAAGTGCTTGCACACGCGACAGCTTGTCCTCGTTGGTCATGGCGCGTTCACCCTCGCGGTGAATCTCCCGGCCGGCATCGAGCACCAGGCGGACGGTCCATCCCTTGTTGGCGGGACAGCATGATGCGTAGGCGGCAGAGGCTGAGAAGATGGCCAGAATAGCCTTTGGCAGCTGGTTGGCCCAGAGACGAGGGTGTATAAAGGGCAGCGATCTGGTCTGCGAAAAGGTGCTGTGCATTCTTGTCAAAAAGGCCACGATGTAGCCGACTGAGCTGCTGGGGTCGTGGACAGCGGTCGGGTCAAGCTCGATGCAGGCAGTTTCGCAATCCTTGATGAGGGAGAGGTCACGAATGGGCTGGAGTTGCTGCCGGTGGGCATGGTGATGGAGGGAAGAAGGGGGCGCCATGGCGGCGAGGCCAGCCGGCGCAGGCTGAGGGTGCAGCTTGTCGGTTGGCGTCTCGGCGAAGGGAGCCAGGTTCCAAATACTGTGCTCGCCTCCGGCAGTCTGGCCCATCAGATCCACGATGGAGAAGTCCAGTCCGCCCGAGGCACCGCCCGAGGCATTGCCCGAGCTATCCAGGGGGGGCAGACTGACGTCGGCTTGGAGACTCTCGGGGCTCTCGTCGGTACCAAGGCTGTCCATGTCAAAGTTCATGTCAAAGTCGGGCACGTCCGAGATACACGACGCCGTGCTCGCGGCGGACGAAGAGACTGTAGGACCGCCGGCACGGGCGGGAATGGAGGCGGCAAACGAGGCGGCAAGGGAGGCAGGAATGGAGGCCGACGTCGTGGTCGCGGGGCCGGGGCATGAGGCTAATATCGAGCTCGGCTGTCCTGCGGAATTCGTGGCGGAGGTAGAGGCAGAGGAGCAGGAGCGGAGGTTGGCCGCGGAGCTTCCGTTGCACGATGAAGATGGTGCTGATAATGGTGACACGTCGGCCGCTGTGGCGGAGGCTGCCGCTGCCCCGGGGGGCAGTTTCTGATAGACGCAGTCCAGCCCCTTGGCCAAACACCGGCCGCACTGCGGTGTCTGCTTGTCGCAGCGTCTCTTGCCTCTCACGCAGGCGTTGCAGCTCTTTTGCCGGGAAGCAGCAGAGGCCTTGTCATCGAGCCTGGTGCCATCCGTCGCGATGGTGATGCCGCCGTCGTCGTAGCCGTCGTCGTGGCCATGGTGTCCAAAGGCGGCGGCAAACGAATCCATGACAGCCGTGGCGTCCATGTCGTCCCATGATCGCTTGATTCCGTTCATCCTGTGTGACGGACCTGCGGTCCAAGGTTGGATGGGAGTGTGAGAGACGGGGTGAGTGAGTGAGTGAGTGAGCGACTGAGTGAGAGGTTGATGATTGTCGGCCGACCCCACCAGCCAGTGACTGTCTGTCCGGTCTGTGCTTCTTGAGTGTCCCAGCAAGGCAAGCGTCAGCGGCGAGTGCAGGACCTGGAAAAATGCGGAATTCAATAATGTTGGAAGAGTGCAAGATCCGGGGCCAAGACGGAAAAAAAAGGAAAAAAACACAACTGACAAGAATAATGGCCAGAAATCAAGGGGGAAAAAATTCAAAACAAACAAAACGGCCAAATTGTCAGGTCTTTGCTAATCCCGTCGGTATCGAGGTCGCTCAGTCAGACCAGACCCTTTGTCAGCGTCTGCCGCCTCATCACTGTCGCCTGGTGGCCAGCTGGCTTGATGGCTTGGTGGCTTGATGGCAGCTGGAATTGTCAGCAAGTTGCGACTAGAGCACACCTGGCACCTGTCAAACTGCCAAAGTCCGCAGCGCCAAACCCACAAAAGTCTGGTCCGCCGGCGAGCAACATCGGGGCTCTCAACGGCTCCGAAACTCCGCAAACAAGTCCGCTATCCCCGTCAGTGCTCAAACCGGTGCACCAACGCTGCACCAACGCTACTCCCAACTTTAATAACCCGCACATGCCGCACATGCACACTCGGCCATCCTATGCCCGCCATGGCCATCGGCCGTGTACACGAGCATTTACTGCACTCCGAACCCGAGAACGCCATGTTGCTTTCATTGAGCCAACCCCGTACTGTGGCGCTCCTTTGCCCGATGAATTTGATTTGAGTTGCACCGACCGACACATGTACAATGCCACGAGATCTCTATGCATGCCCCCCCCCGTCTTTTTCACCGTGATCTGACCACCCGTCTTAAAAACGGCCATCACTGCCATTGTCACTGCTGTGTACTCTTTGGGGATAATCGACAGCTCACAAGCTCAAAACAATTGTTACAAAGGCAGTGTGCAACTTCGCCGTCGCCGTCAATCACTTCTAGCTAGAGCGTCTTGACCTTGAAGACCATATCTCCGTCGTATTAGTCGCAGCCTGTACGGAGTATTCATCTCACGCTTCAGATGCCGCATTCAGAACCCAATTAAAATCGCTCAATTAAACCTTTAACAAGGCCCTTGCTTTCTCACAACTAGAGGCCGCTCTTGACGCCTGCTCTGCCAGAAAAAGGAAATTTTGAGACTCATCCAAATCCCTTCCTTGCTTTCCTAACCGAATCCAACACAAAACAAATTTTGACAGCAAAACTGACTTTTTTATGGAAGCCACTTCCCCCTTCCTCTCTTCGTCTAGTTACTCTAGCAACTGGGTATATACAGCCACTCTGGCTGTGCCATGTCAAGCTCTTGCCCCCCTCCCCTGCAACGTCGTCTTCAGTTCGTCACTCTTCACAAATAGTCGAGAGCGGACACACAATAAAAAGTCCACATTCTCGGTCCCGTGAGCCCTTGAAGTCAACAGCATGTAGCCCTGTCATGCACCAATCTAGGCACACGTGTGCATTCAGAGGAAAAGATTTGCCTCGACTGTCGTGCATGACAGCAGGCAACCTGACTCTATGCAACAATGTGGCGACTCATATGACGCGCAATTAACTGGGGCAATCAGGTTGTTTCATATCGAGGGAACAACGTGAAGCGGAAACAATAAAGACGGTTGAAAAAAAAGACTGATACAAGAAAGTCCAAGAGATGCAATAAAAACAAAGAACACAAAAAAAAAAAAAAAAAGGAAACAACGTGAACAAACCCCCCATCGGCCGTTCATCAAAAGTACTTGTACAATAGCTCTGATGGTTGGAGTCGGATATCAGAATCCCGTAACCAACAAAACTGTAAGGTGCAAAATGAGAATGCATCTAGTAAAACAAAACGAGGCCTGGCAGTCCTCGAATATAACCTCGCTGATGGAACATTACACCGGGTGATGACCTCCGGCGGCAGCTGGTGGCGGATGCTATGTAGATCATGTCCTTCCGCCTGTCGTGAAATCGTGTAGTTGCACCAAGGCAAATCCATATGTAAAGAAGAAAAGACACATGAGAAATTGTATCACGGTAAGCAGTTCTGTGCAGAACTTGTCGTTAGATGAGCCTCTGGAAAGGGCCAAAGGACCAGGTTTTGACCCTGCTAGTATCGCTCCTGTCGGTAGCCATTGACTCGAGGGGCATCGTACTGGACTCCAGTCATCGACTCTGGTCCATTGTGGATCGAACGCAATGGCGGCAACTCGGTTCTGTTGGCGCTGGCGTATGGGTCGCCATTGTATGATGCTGGCGCCGCCTGTGAGCTTTGCGAGGCTGGAGGAGGGGCCGGTTGGGCGGGATTGCTGGATGAGTTGAGCTCCCCTCGTAATTGAGCAGCCTCCATACGCATGGCCTGAATCTCACGCCGCAAAATCTCATTCTCTGATGCAGCCGTGTTGTAATGGGATTGGAGAGCGCGAATATGATCGTTTTGTCGCTGGTGCTCGGCAATTGCTGCAATAAAAAAAGAAGAAGAGAGAGTTAGTTTGCTTCAAACACGAGCAAAAGAGAGGGGCTGGCATCCAGAGAAGATTCGTCTGTCCTACCCTTTGTTAAAATTTCCCATTTTGATGCCTTTGATCCACGCTCTTGGGGCATGAGGTCTCTCAACTGGTCAAACAATTCCTTCATTTCCGTTCGTCTCTTGCGTTCAGCAAGCTTATGGCTGACTCTCAGCTCGGGAGTCCGGCTGTAAGGTTGAGATCCAGGAGGACCGCCGCCCTCTTCGGCCTGGAGATCGCTAAGTTGCTTGTGCTGCATTGTGTGGTGGTGGACTGGCGGGAATTCGTTGGAAGCAGTCGACATGCGGGCGTAGTCGGCGCCATCCTCGAGCCGTCGCTGGCCAGGGGGCAGCCGTGATTCGGCGGTGAATTGGCTGCTGGCAATGGACTCTGTGATGCTGCTGCGGCGAGAGTCGTCGAAATGAGAAGGCGGGCCAACCCGTTGAATCTCTTCCTCGGGGAAAGCCCAGGCTTGTCCTTTGGTGGGTTCTGCGGCTCGGGCGATGTGACTAGTTGCGGGACCGGTAATGGCCGGTGCCGTCTTGATGATCTTGGGCTCGCCAGGGTTTCGTTCGGCGCTGGGCTGGTAACCATTGGAAATCCTGTGCACCGACAACGACTCCAAGCCAGGTCGCGGATTCCGTTGAGAATGGAGCGTGTTTTGAATGGAGGCTGTGGACTGGTTGTTGCTAGCATAGGGAGACGACCCGAGACGCATGTCACTAATGCCTTGATTAATCCTACTGTCGACACTCTCGCGCCGAGGCCCTCCGCCGACGGCGAGATTCTCGCCCAATGTAGCGCCATTTTGTGATGAGGTTTCGAGCGAGGTTGGTCGGTCGAATCTCCGGTCATTAGTCGGGGACGTGGGCGAGACCATAGATGCCACACTCATGTTGCTTGCAGAGGGCGAAACAAGCGCCTGGGGCAGCATGTTGCTGGCGACAGGAGAAGGCGTCTTGTCTGCAAGCGATGATTGATAGCCAGATCCTGCAGGACTGAGTCCGTTCACATTGAACGAGGCGGCGGATGTGTCTGCGAGCACCGAGAAGAGTGTTAGTTCACTGGTAACAAAGTAATTGGTGCTAAATGTCGCGTAGGAGAAGCCACACTAATAATATAATACAGCCAGGTGCATCGAGCATAATCAACAAAACTTACGCTTACTAGATGCCTCGGCTGTGGAATAGAAACCTGAGTCTCGAAGCTGCAGAGGAGGGCCATTGGTCGATGGGTGGTCATCATTATTGAGGATATTATTCAGCCCCGCGGCCTTGAGAGGCGCAACCGCCTGCTGAGTTTGCGTCTCCATGGCTGTCATGGCGTTCTAAGACTATGTCGGATAGCAGTTCGTGTTCGACTATGTCTCGAAGGAAAGGAAAGAGGGGGTAGAGGAAAACAAACGGCGTCCCCCGAAGCGTCGAAAGTCACGACTCCCAACTGCGAGGACGGCCGTGTCTCGAAATAACTGCTGTTGGACGTGACGAGATATGGGCAGAATGAAAAAAAAAGTCCAAGTGTGAGAAGGCCGTTGGCAGCTCTGTTTAGCTGATGTTTCTGGGTATGCCCATAACCGAACCGAAATCGTGCGTAGAGAGGACAGCAGGGAAAAGAGAGAGACAGAGAGAGAGAGGGAGAGAGAAAAGAGGCGTGTGCGACGGGTTTGCTAAACAGGTGAATTTTGGTCAGAAGTTGGGCGTGTTTCTGCAACGGGCCACAGCGGTTGTGGTTCGCAGCAACGCCCAAAGGAGAACAATTGAGCCGTTGACCAGGCGGGTTGTGTATCGAGCCAGGTAGCTCTGTGCAAGGCCGGCTTTGCGAAAACGGGAGAGGTGACTGGGCTGTTGTGAGTGTTGGGAGGTTTGCGCTGTCCGGAGGTTCAAGACGCAGGTGAGCTTCGCAGCAACTGGGCAGTTGAGTTGCAGAGTGCAGACCCAGAGGAGTGCATCACCCACAAGGATGGCGCCAGCAGTCGAGATTTGTCGAGGCCGTAAAAGGTGAACAGGTTGGACCGTATGTTTGTCAGGACGGGTAGAAGGGAAAGGGAGAGAGACTTGTGCAAGGCTGGGATTCGACCGCGTGAGAAAAGTGGAAGTCGAAGCCAATGTGAGCCTGAGTGGAAGGGCGGTTTGCAGGTGAAAGTACAAGTGCGGGTGCAAATTGTGAGTCTGGAGGTGAGCGCAAATGTGAGTGGCCCGGAAGGAACGTTTGGACCTCACCAGACTGCACAAGGATCGCTGCTCAAGGATTGCTGGGGTGGAGAGAGTCCAGTCGCCATCGGCCGCTCATTCGGGAGCGAGGATGGGGGACGGACGAGGGTGTAGCGTGGTACAAGAGGCAGGAGGCTCGACCCTTTGGCAAGCCCTCTTTCCGGCAATAATAAAGTACCTGGCGTAATTGGCCGCACTGTGCTGCGGGTGCAGGAACTTGACTCCAGAGCTCCGTGAGCAGCCATGCAATCCTCCCTCTTGCAAGGACTTGCTTCAGTAGGTACCCAAGATGAGCAAAGGTCTGGTACGCTTCACGATGCGGCAACGACACAGCATACCTACCTAGGTAGATTGCAGGAAAGTGCATTTATACTGTCCTAGGATTTCCATGTGCATATGTACTGTACGATTTGGAGCCCCAGGTTGTGTTGCTTCTCTCCGTCACTCACTCACTCTCTCTCCCACCACTCTCTCTCTCTCTTGTTTTTTTCTCTCTCTCTCTTGTTTTTTTTTTTCTTCTCTCTCTCTCCTCGCCCTGGCGGCGGCGGGCTAGGCCAGACTGGGAAACAAACGCTCAAGTGCTCCAGTGCCACTTGCGGCCGAATGGTGTACAAATGTCAACCCTTTGGAATTGTAAATTGGGCCAGTTGACCCTTTGGGAAGCCTGTTTGCATGTGGCAATCTTGGGAGCTTTCAGCAGGCACTAACCTAGGTACTGTGCAGATACAGGCCCGTGCATCCAGCTTGCTGACCTCAGGTTGGTCTCAGGCTGCTCAAGGACCGCAATTCTTGGGCTGGCCAGCTCCCTAAAGTACCTAAGTACTCAAGAGCTCGCCCTAATACAATACAATACTGCACTGCAGAGGCGGTACAAGGTACGTGCCCATTTCCAGGCAACAATTGCTCTGTCACAGCCTTACTCGCTTCATGGCTGCAAAGGCAGGATCGCTGCTGTACCACTGAGCACTGCGCGCCACTGGACACGCAATACTGTGCCCGTGGCATGTTCATGGCAGGGAACTGGGGGGGTATGGCCGTACTACCATGTTGTACAAAGCAGACCCGGGGTGCACGGGGAGGGGGGGATCCATTGGCCATTTCTGCGCACCTTGGGTCGATGGGTGTCGATGGGTGTCGATGGGTGTCGATGGTTGTCGATGGGTCTGGTGTGGAATAGCGGGAGCGCCACGCCACGAGTCCCACGGCTAGCGCAAGCCTGCGCTACGGAGCACAAAACAATATCCGAGCCAGTACGGAGTACCTCTTGTAGGTATTCGTGGGTTACGGAGTACTGTCAGAGAGGTTGCCTCCAAATGGGGATGCCAGATCAAGTTGTCCAGGTGGCTTGGAACCTAAAGTGCCTGGTCCCTCGTGGGTTGCGCCCATGGGCTGTGCATGCCGGCCGGGAAAACCAGCGCAGCAGCTCGCTGACCTGGACTCTTGCTTGGTTACATGAATGCAGTGAATACATACAACGTTTTGAAGCAGGCATGGACCGCTCAGCCGGTATGCTGCTCAGCGCAACGTCCTCTGCCTGCCCGCACCGCTCCCCAAACTACTTACTTAAGTACCTACTTAGGTACTTTAAGTACCTGGGTACTTGAGTACATGGCAATGCCTCGGTACCAAAAAGACTGCCCGCAAGAAATCAGCATCAACTTCGGACAGGGAGACCTTGTGTAGATGTATCGTTCCTGCCTAGGTGCTCGGATTCCGTCCAGTCGCAAGCCGTGGTCAGCAAAGTAAGCAAGACGTGGAATATCCCCGATGCCATGGCGAACCAACAAGACTGGCGAATGCTGTAACCCACAGCCACATGCTAATACGCCCCCAACCACAAGCGCAAGCAGCCAGACACCCGAGCAATGTAAATGTTGCACGACCCTCTGGCCTGGAGCCGCTACCGAACCGATCCTTGGGTGGGCGCTATCTCCTGTGTGCCTGCATGGACCATGGACCGTGGAACATGGAACGTGGGACATGGGTCATGGAACGTGAGCAACAAGTGAGCAGGGAGCAGGGAGGGGGCTGCCAGGTGCTGACCATGCCGGCTCGCCACGGATCCAGCACATTCTAAGTACGGACACGCCCCCCTCCCTCTTCATCACTCCACGCCCGGGGGTGTCAGTGGTGGTTTACAATGCACGAGAGCCTTGGTCCCGAGAGACTTCGGGGCGGCGCCAGGGCCTGGAGATTTTGCGTCTCCAGGGAGAGAGACCCAGTGGGGGTGAATGGGCGATGGGCAACCGCACTCGAGACGTGCGTGTTTCTTCTCATTTTCTCTGCTAGTTACATGCATACATGTTGGGCATGTCATTTCAGTCCTGGCGTGGCACTGGTGCAACTGGTTCAAGTGGTGGCACCAAGGCAAACGTGGGCA
The DNA here is from genome assembly GCA_020975405.1 of Keithomyces neogunnii. Taxonomy (NCBI): domain Eukaryota; kingdom Fungi; phylum Ascomycota; class Sordariomycetes; order Hypocreales; family Clavicipitaceae; genus Keithomyces; species Keithomyces neogunnii. The sequence continues at coordinate 2,736,496 of JAIOWQ010000002.1, read as the reverse complement.
ACAGGACGAAGTCGATGACACACAAGCCAGCCAAAGGGAACACGGGACAACAAGAAGCAGAGTCGGCGATGGTGCCACCAGTGGCGGCGAGGGCAAGCCGCCCAATATTCCCTTGTGAAAGCTCGTCTCTGGGCGTTTATAATACAGGGAGGAGAGATGGCGCGCACGATGGCGGCGATGGACAGCCACTGCTATTTTTTGTTTTTTTCGTTCATCACAGAAGCTGACATGGCCGTATCATGCGTCTGCCATGGCAAAAGCCATTCCCATGAATAAATGGCTGGGGCTTGCATCGCTCCTCTGTTTTACAGCATGCCCCAGTACTCCGTACGCAATACGTAGCTCATCTCGGAGCCAAGGGGATTCGAGCCCGCTAATTGAGTGGTCACTCACCGAGTGTAAAAATTACAAAAAAAAAACAATGCATAAAAAAAAGAAAGAAAGAAAAAGATTACGGGCACATGGGAGGGACTGCCCTGTCATCTGCCTGGCTTGCGAGAATCTATGTATGTCTTCCGGCTGACGCCTGGCCTATTAAATTCTACCAGAAGGATGGGCGTCTCATGGTTGTTTAGTCTTTTCGCGCAGAAAATAAAAATACAACCATGGGCAGCCGTAATTCCGATGGTAATCTGGCGGGTTCAACGCGTCAGAATGTCAGAATGGGGCCGACGACGGTAACCAAGAGCCTGCTGATGGAGCGCTTGAAATGGGGCTTTGAATCATGGCATCGCTGGCCAGCAAGGATACGGGACAGCCTTCTGGCTGACTGGGCCGCAGTCCTCCCGAGATGGCGCTGTTTCCGGCAACTGAAAAGTCCCAGGTGCCCCGTTGTGTTACCCATGTCACCTACCGAGCACTTGTAGGTATGTTCAATGTTGCATGGGGGCGTGTTCGGCCAAAAAGGCTGACTGAGGCTCCAGCGGGCGTTGGCTGGCGGCCCTAGCCTGGTCCTTGGCAAACTAGCAGCTTATAATAACTTGGCTGCGCAATACGATATGGCTTGACGGATAGATTTCGAAATGGGTCACGGCAAGCGTCAGATTGGCCGCCGGGGATGATTGGATACGTCTCGGTGAAGGAAAGATGCATCAGCGAATAGCCAGGAGTTGGCCGGAACTGCCAGCTTGGATGCGACGCTCCCACTCATCATGACCATGGGCAAAATGAGAAGCTAAGTTTCCTGGGGAGGGGGCACAGAATGCATCTTTGGCTCTTTCCCAGTCTTTTGATTCTCAAAAGCGCCCCGTGTCGTCGCCCAAGACATTCAACAGTTCCGCACTGTACCCTACACGAGTGGCCCACAACATGGGCGCTGAGGTTCATTTTCCTCAGTTCAAGCATCTCTGCTGGAGCCAGTTGCATTATTTAGCTGGGTTTCAATCTACAAAATTTATAAATTACTCGAGCTGCTTCTCGGAATGGACACCCAGATCTCCGGCCATGCCATACCCAGGACACCCTGTGCCCTGCATGCATCCAATCTTGCTCCATACTTGCACGTAGCCCGCAAATAATAAGTGGAAATGGCCTGCTGGGAACAGGCATGGCAGAACCATGCTTGCTTGCTGTCAGCCATTGCTGGCCAATGCAATATGTGTGTTGGGGTTCCATAAGCTTTTCCGCAACACACATGGCGGGTCAATGTGGGGATGCCCAACAGGCCCTGGGTCATTCTTGTACCATGTTTGGCGGGAGAGATGACTGGCTTCCTGCGGTCAACTTCAGCCGCGCTTCGAGTTGCGATCAGTATTATTGCCACGCTAACGTTCTCGGAGCCTTGCCGAGCGGGTCGTGATGCTCCTGCGCTCTCCAACATGCCTATAAAATAAGAGGACGGTGGCCAAGTCCATGACGTTGTGATGGGTCATCATGTAGATTTGACGCCGTATTCCATTTAGATTCAAGTCGCCATGCACATCAGATTCGCTCGAGTTGACATTTGTACCTCGGCTCGGGAGCTTGAATTACCGCTGCAGGCCTCCTTGCTTTCCCCTGGCCAAAAACAAAGAAACGAAAAACTGGAGTGACAAGTCAAGAGGCTTTGGACATGTGTTTACTGGTCCAGGTCCATCAACCCTCGGTGCTCATGTGGTGATTGTTGGCCAACCACACTGCCTACTCAAGTACCATACAGTACGGAATACCACTTACTGCCAGGGGGGTGGCATACACTGGATTGCTCAACGCTCGACTATTCTGTTGAGCGAGCTGGGCCAGAGTCCATGCCAATCTTTGCAGCCGGGCACCCCATCAAAGCCTATCGTGTGGTGAGTCGGCTCCGGGAATAGGACACAATGATAGACAGACGGTTTGGAGCCGGATCAGTTTCGCGGATAATATGCATGCATGTACCAGGAAATCGGCGCCCGCCTGTGGGTACTCCTCAAAAGAGGCCTGGCCGCTTGGGCTAAAAGGGGCAGATCTGGCTCACAGAGTCCATGTCGATTGACGCTAGCCAGAGCACCATGACATCTGAGGATTGGATGAGCGCTTCCCCCTCGCATCACTGGTAGCTCTGAAATGCATTTAGGTTTGCCGACTTTGACTGACACGCTCCATTGAGATTGGCATTCTGCTCCACAAGGCCTCACGGCCGCTGCGACACTAGGACGGGTTCGAGAAGCGCCATGTTTGAATCAGCTGACTGGACCCCCAATAGCACCAGGACATGCACCTGTAACACGGCACGGTACAGAGAGCACTTTTGCGGCCATTTTATGCCAATCCCCGTCCCGGCCGCAGGGTATAGACACAATTCGAAGAAACAGGCACCGAAAGCTGATTCTAGTTGGCAAAGCTTCAATGAGCCGCAGGCAACAACGCACGCAAATCAACAGTGTCCCTGGCCAAGGTACACACATAAAGTACATACCAAGGTACTTGCAGCCGGAGACAGGGGGCCACGTGCCCATGTAGGGTACCGACAAGTACTCCATCCTATTTTGAAAAAGAGTCAATAAGCAGGGACAGCCACAACGGAGGCTCCCCCGATGGACGGCTGCCAAAACGGGGGAGATGGAGTGGTCTGCATTATTATGGAGAAAACCCTGGGGCGGGAGACCCGCTGTCGGAGATTCATGTCGGCCTTAAGATCACATGTACATGTGTCAATACATTGCATGTAGATTGCGCAGAGCAGTTTGGGGTGGCACACCAGACTTTTGCAGCACGTTGCGGCTTCCTTCCCATGCTCTTTGCCCACTGTGCCAGGTGCGGCCGATCAGCAATCCAGCCACGTGAAAGCCGTCTCCGCCTTCCCCTCCTCCAGGATGGATGTGCAATCCCTGCCACTGCTGGCTGCTCCTCCGCTGCACGAACACCAGAAACAGAATTGACTCAAAGCATGTCGCTGGCCGTCGACAACGTTGGTTGGGCGCGGTTGCTGCCTCCGTCGCAGTCCCTCGTGGTAGTCCGTCCTTCATCGCCCTCTGCAGTCTGTGCAGCTATTCGGCACTTGAGTCGGTCGCCCCGCCTCAGCCGGTACCGAGACCACCATCACCACCACCATCACCACCACCTCCTCCATCATCAGCAAACAGTGTCGTCATGATTTGGCACAATTCCCATGCTCCCGCTCAAGCCGCTCGAGGTGCGGCGCAATGGCGAACGGATACTTGTCACACAAGAACGCCTGGACCACGGGTTGGCACTTGTGCTTGCTCGCCGGGGACGGCAGCCCTACAGCAAACACCAGTCCACGGCCCCCAAGATGCAGAGGGCCTGTGTTGTGTTGTGTTGTGTTGTATTGTATTGCATCTGCGCTCCCAGCTCAGTTCGAACCTTGCCAGGCTTGCAGAGACTGCGTTGTACATACACGACGAAACGGACTGTGGTTGTAAGGTAACCATGCAGGTCTCACCTTGCTGGGCTAGCGCTCGTTTCAGCACCCACACTCATGATCTCATCCCGTCACTGAATCATGCTTGCCCTTTTAGCTCATGTATCTGAGAGATTCAATGAGCTCCCGTTGGCTGCACGCTCCTTCGTGGAGCATACCACCACGACAATAGCCGTCCCTCGTGGAGCAAGACGTTGGCCTGTTGTGTAACGCAAGAGTGGTTCGCGCGAAGGACCTTGTGGTCGGTCTCTGGTGAGCGTTTTGATTTTGGGAGCTCAGTTCCGGTTGGCGCCCATGCTTCCCAAACAGCTAGTAGCTATTACAGGACTCCTACCCATTGTTCAAGGGGTGGAGCGAGGTACAAAAAGTCTGCTCCGTTTTGCTTTTGCAAAAGCTGCCAACCCACGGCGAGGCAGCATAGTTTGTGGATGGCGCGCAACACTAACGCAAGAAAGCATTTCAAACAAAGCTCCCAGCTTTCATCACAAGTCGTGGGTCAAGGTACATACGTTTACCCGCCCAAGCCACACCAAAAGGCCCACCAGGTTCAGATAGTCCATCAATTTCGTTAAACGGCTGCCTAAATCCAAAGTCGCTTGAGAGAACCGGGGCCGAGAAAGCCAATTGCACAACCATGCAGGTTAGTATGCAGGTTAGTCCTAGTATTTGTTCAGCGACTTTATCGCATGTACTCCGTACACTGACTGTCTCTGGGTGATGGGGCACTGTGCGATTAACAAGGCATATTTAACAGCCAGGGCAAGCTCCGTTCCAAGGGGTATCCCGCGTCCCCCAATGTCTCTCGATTTTGGCTGTGGCTGCCAGCTGAGCGTGATTGCGTAATGGAGCCACTGTGTTTTTAACGAGGAGTGCAAAGCTCGATTCGCCACGAGTGTTGTGGCATCGGGTCATGAATTCTTGTAAGCAGCCGACCAGGATTGGAGGCCAAAAACCACCAAATATAGACATCTACCCGACGAATCCTTCTCATTGCGGTCGGCTCGGAGGCGAAACGACTGTGGCTTATGCTGACCAACAAGCCATCGGCAGATCCGCACAACCCCGGTGGCGGAGCGTTTCTGCATTGCAACACTGCAGAAAGGCTTGCCAATGTAACACGATTCGCCATGTGGCGAATGCTCTGTTCAGAGCCGCGCTAGGGCAAGTCGTGAAAATGACCGTCGTCCGTCGGCCGACAGCTCACACAACTGGGCAGACACTGGTCAAACCCGGAAACTGGATAAGGAGGACCATGCTCTGAAACCTTTGGTCTTGTGTGAGGACCGCCGATTCGGCCGATTGCAACATTGAGCCGATATGTTGCAATGGAGTGCTATATGGTTTGGGTGGATGGGCGCTATGATCTCTCTCGTGCATTTTTAGAACCTGACAAGTCGCCAAGTTGCCATGACCGAAAAGACACTCAAGCAGGCGGTATTTTAAGCAAAGGGATTGCTATGAAACGTAGCTCATGGACCTGCATAACCCACTAGGGGCGGCCTCCCGTCACACCAAGTCACCAATGCCGAACGCATCCAGCACATTTTCTGAATCGTCGAGTCAGTGGACTCGCAATGGAGTGACGGCCCATTACGTGAGAACATTTTCTCGCAGCCCGTCTCGGAAGGAAGGGAAAAAAAAATCATTCAAGTCTTGGTCTCATCCATATAATCCGGAGTCACGAGCTGCCAATTCAGGCTTCAAGACGGTTGCTGTACTTGGAACGTGTCAAGTGGTGGCGCGACTACGAATGAGACCGGAATCCATAAGAGGCACATGCTGGAATGCAAGGAAGATGTGTCTGATGTTGATGACACATGACACCTTTGGAGTGCGGATATCGGGTCTTTCAGCCTCAGTGTTCCATCATCTCAGCCTGGCCTGCGCTCCAGTTTGAATTCTGCAAGCAACGGGTTCGTCACCAGCATGGAGTGGCTCTTTGGTGCCGAGCCCTGGCACCCAGCTGCGTGGAATCACCACCATATGCAAACCATGGAGGCTCTCATTAATAAGTCTGCATCAGATTCACCCCGGAAAATTGGCGGGGCGATGCTGTCACAAGACGGCCATTCAGACTTGGCGCGTGCATTTTCAATTCATCTGACGCCATTCTCCCCCGTGCTCGAGGTAGCCAGCGAAGAATGTCACTCTGAGTTGTCTTTGTGGCTGACAATATTGCTGACAGTTTGAGATTTGGCTATCCAGAGCAAACATCAAGGGAACAAGAGGTGGAAGAGGAACTCGGCGATGATGTCTTGCCATGGCCTCAGAATGTCTGCTCTCTGAACAATAGCGTAGGTACCGGTACAGCGTTATTCCATACCTGTCACCCAGTGGTACGAAAGCTATGTCGTGGTTGCCCATGGCCAACTGAGCGGACGAGTCACTCAAGTTGTCGCCTAATGGCATGCTTCCATTTGGCACATTGCCAATGACCCAGCGGTGTCGTTACACTTGTAGGACAGTGGCTCTTCCGACAGTCTGGTTCACATTCCCGACTCCTAGTGCAACAGGTTCACGGGCCAATTGTCAGATGTACACCATTGCACACGAACGGGGACGCAATGCGTGTCGGTCAGTGCAACGCAGCAAAGGTCCAACATGGCGGATGAGGACCATAGGGTAGTTCAAATCGTCAACGGCGCCGGCTTGCCCTAGGTGACTTGTCGGACTTGGCTAGCCACGCTAATGACCGCTAATACCTCTGACGCAAGTTGTCGACCAGTTCATGTGTGCCTGTTGAGCAGATCCTATCGGAGCAGGTGTCATGGTGGTACACGGACACGGGAATAATCAGGGATCCTTGTCAAACACTTCCACTCTGCCAATCAATGGCAAAAGAACCGTGCATCTTCTTTTCTTTTTCTGCGCGAGGGGAGTAATAATTAATACGGAGTACTCAATGTTCCAATGAGGGCCATTGTCGCATCGCCGCACGTTGGACCCGGGGCATGATTTATTTATTTTCTTCTTCTTTGCGCCCCCCTCCCAACCTGATACAGCGGGCATGGAGCACTCCGCTCCGACTCCTCAATAACAATACAGCAGTGGCCTGACGTCTTGAAAGAAGAAATTATCCAAAAGAGAAATGTAACAGAGGGCCGAGCCACCGTCAAAGCAAAAGCAATTCCACACGTCATGGGCTCGTGGGCTCGTGGGCAGCCGCACGCCACTCGTGCATCCCTCCCTCCACATGGCTCTCGATGCATTCACCAGCCCTGGCCACATGGGCCTGTTGTGCTTTTTCCCAGACTAGTACCTCTAGTTGGACGCCGCTACTCGCGTGCATTGGCAATTATTGGAAAATAGAGCGTTGCAGCACGTTGGACAGCACGTTTTTTATTTTCTGGGTCCGCTGTCAAATGGGCCATTGGTTGCGCTTGACGCCTCGCTGCGGCTGGTGGTGCCTGGGGTTCAAAGGGGAGCGAGGAGGAAAGTGACAACCACATGGGTTGAGGCGACCGAGATTTGCTGCATGTGAAACCATGCATGACATGGACCATGACAAGGTGGCTGGCTGGCTGATCTCGTTTGCGCCAATAAACAGGGTGGCAGTTCAAGTGCACGCCAGCCCTGAATTATTTTCAACTGCAATACATTGTACACACGTCTTCGTGTTGGAGCTAAAGGCAAGGCAAGGCATGGCATGGCCGCCGGTCTGGTCCCCCCCGCAAACGGGCCAGACCAGCTTTGGAACACAGATGCGGCATTCACTGCATTCACTCCACACGAGCACCGGCCATTGCACGGTTTGCTTCATTGGTCTTGGATCGTCAATTGCAACTTCTAGCCTACCCGACACGTTGCGTCATAATTTTGCACAATGTACTCCGTACGCATGATGTAAAAAAAAATTGTGGTGAGCGAGCACAGAGAGTATCCTGAATCTACTCTTGGCCACGTGGTCAAACCGTCTAAAAGTCAAACTCTGGTCGGAAAATGTCAGGGTCGACACCGGCCACCGTCTTCTCTGCCAAATCTCGGCGTCCCATTTGGGTAAAGACTCGTCGTAGGGTGTCGTACAAGGTGCTGCTGCGGTTCTGTGCCGACATTCTGTCAATGACCTCGTCCACGTTGCTGCCGGCGCTGTTGCCCAGAATCTCGTGGGCCTTGCTCCGGCCAGACTTCTCGATGGACTTGTGCATCTCCAGCGCGGCCAGGAAGTGGGACGCGGCTTCTTGGTGGCAGTTGATGTTGATGCAGCTGACGCCTAGATTGTAGCGGGCTCGGACAAAGTTGGGCGACAGAGAGAGGGCCTGCTCGTAGGCCGCAATGGCTTCTTCCGACCTCCCGCTGTTGGCCAGGGTCGCGCCGAGCCTGTTCCAGAGCAGGTGGACCTGTTCCTGCTGGTTCGACGTGCCCAGCTCCGAGGAGTGCAGCGCCGACTGGAAGCAGTCGACGGCCTTGTCGTACTCCTCGGCGCCGTAGAACAGGACGCCGAGGCCGACCTGGACGTCGGGGTCCATGTGCTCCCCGTCCGGGCTGAGCCTCGCCGCATCAATGAACCGCTGCGTCACCTTTTCGTGCAGGATCTGGCGGTCCGTGAAGCCCATATCGGCCGCCGGATGCAGGTCCTTGGGGTCCAGTATGTTGGGGTACTTGACCGACAGCCAGCGTTCCAGCGTTCTGTAGGCGGTGCTGTCGTAGCCCTCGTTGGTGTACGAGACGGCCAGGCCCATCAGCGCGTCCAGGTTGTTGGGGTCCAGCTTCAAGGCCTGCTCCATGGCGCGAATGGCAGCCGTCTCCTTTTCGTTCTGAGCCTGCGCTTTCCCCAGGTACACCCACGCCTCGGTGTGGTTCGGATTCTGCTGCACGGCGGCTTCAAAGGCCAGGGCGGCGAGGGACAGGTTCCCGCCCTCCCTCATGACCCGTACGCCCTCGTCAAAGGCGTTCTTCTCGTCGCGGAAGAAGTTTTCTTGTTCAAACATGTAGCTCTCGATTGCCGGATCTCCGAATCGGCCCCAGTCTCCCATGGAGAAGTCGGCGGGCATGTTCTCGTTGCTCCATTCCGTGTCGAACTGGTCGAAAAAGGTCTCGTCGTTGACCATGGATCTAGCAGCAGCCGTCTCAGCTTGAATTCCTTTCCAGAGGGATTCGAAATCACCAAACTCATTAGTTTCAGATTGCATGGCCCTGTCAATCTCATCGAGCTCTCGCTCAGCCGCGTTGGCTTCTTCTTGTTCTTCTTCTTGCCCCTTGCCCTTCTCCTTGAGAGCATCTGCCTCCTGGTCCTGGAGCTCGAGCTGCGCAAACTGCTCCTCCCATTTGCTGTCGTCCAGCTCCACCAACCTGCCCTTGCCCTTGCCCTCGGGCTGCTGCTGCGGATGCTGCGGATGCTGCTGAAGGGGTTGGCTCTGATACATGGGCTGGAACATGGTTTGACCGTAGCCCATGCCCATGTTCATCATGCCGACTCCCATCATGGGCCTCTGGGGCATTTGACTGGACATGTTGGTGCTCTGCATGGGGCTGGACCGGGCCGATGATGCTTGGCCATTCAGCTGTTGGAATCGAGCGAATTCGTCAGACGAGAAGTGGGCTGCGGCCGGAGGTTTAAAGGCCGACTCCATGCCGGGCTGACTGTTGAAGTCTTGCGCCCACGAGGGGGACGCTGAGCTGGCGCGCATCGGAGCATGCTGTGCTGGGTTGAGTGCAGGGCCGGCTTGCATGGGGAACTCTTGCTGAAGGGCTGGGCCGCCGTTGAGGAAGCCGTTCATCATCTACGGAAACAGGAAAACAGCGATTAGTCGGTTCCCCGGCAACTCGGAATGAGAATGAGGGGCGGAGAGAAGGAGAATCCGATGGTACCTCGTCTTGAGGCGCATTGGCAGCCTGGCTTCGGAAGCCACCCATCTGGCCGCCGGGGCCTCTTCCAACGAGTCGGTCTCGCTGCAGCGTCTTGTCATCTTGGACGTGTTTCTGGAACTGGCTCAACGGATTCCCCGCCGTGGAGCACTCGGCCCCTCCCATGAACGACATGATGCTTGGAAATCGCCCGTGGAAGGTAGCAGAGGCGGGGGGGTTATGAGGCTAGGCTGTCGGAATCAAAGGGGGGGGGAATAGCGAAGAAGGATGGACAAGATGCGAGCACAAGACGGAGAGCCGTAAGGGGGGGTGGCGAGTGAATGATGAATTGTAGAAATGTTGACAAGCTGGAGCGGAGATCATGGACTCGGTTGTTTGTCAGGACGTCACCTGCAGTTCGGCTGGTGGAGACAAGTGCCGAGGCAGACCGGCCCCGGCCATGGGAAGAGTTTCGTCCGCCTTCGGTGGGCTACAGTTTCTCCGCTGCCGTCACCTCTTCTTGGCCCTTTCCCGGGACCCATTTTGAGATTGGTAGAAGACCTAATAGCAATAGACGTCTCGCACTGCATGATTCCGTTTTCCATTCAGATAAACGACTGATCCCTTTAACAGCTGGCAGAGCCCGCTCCTTGGCGACGTACCAACCATCCTGCACGTGACGGCGGGGTGGAGGTAAAAGGTGAGTGGGTGCTCGTGGCTCCCGGTCAAGGGGCGCTTATCGATAAGATTAGACCGCAGGCATTTTTTTTCCCACCTCTTCTCTTCACAAACAGGCTCTCGCTCCATCTAGTAGGAGCAACTATCAACGGTCTCAAAGCACGAACAAAGGCCCGCACAAGTCGCAATGCTTCGTCAAGTGTACGTCCAATCAGCCCTCGCAGCAAAACGATGCCATGAAAGAGGGAAAAAGAAAAAAAAAAACTAACACCCTGCCCAGAAAACCTCGCAACGCTCGCTCAAAGCGAGCCCTCGACAAGCGCGAACCAAAAGCCATTGAGAACCCCAAGCAATGCCTCTTCCTGCGCGGCACATCGTGCTCGCAAGTCACACAGGACGCCCTCAATGACCTGCACGCCCTCCGCCTCCCTCTTGCCAAGAAGTTCACCAAGAAGAACCCCATCCACCCTTTCGACGACGCCACCTCTCTCGAATTCTTCTCCGAGAAGAACGACGCCTCTCTCCTCGTCTTTGGAAGCAGCCAGAAGAAGCGACCGCACGCCCTGACGTTCATCCGTACCTTTGGCTTCAAGGTCCTCGACATGCTGGAGTTGTACCTCGATCCAGAGACTTTCCGCACAATGGCCCAGTTCAAGAACAAGAAGTTCGCCATCGGGCTGCGGCCGATGCTTCTCTTTGCGGGGACGGCGTTTGAGAGCCCCGTCAGCAACGAGTTTACTCTTGCCAAGAGCTTGCTCATTGACTTCTTCAAGGGCGAGCCGTCGGACAAGATTGACGTCGAGGGCCTGCAGTACGTCATTTCCGTCACGGCCGAGGATACCACTGGTGACGGCGACGTCAAGCCTGCCATTTACTTGCGCGCGTACATGATTCAGACGAAGCGTAGCGGACAGAAGCTGCCCCGTGTCGAAGTCGAGGAGATTGGGCCCAGGATGGACTTTAGAGTCGGCCGAGTCAAGGAGGCGGATCAGTCCATGCTCAAGGAGGCCATGAAGAAGGTTCGTGGCCTGGAGGAGCGGACCAAGAAGAATGTTACAACGGATTCCATGGGCGACAAGATCGGTAGAGTGCACTTGGGCAAGCAAGACTTGAGCGAGTTGCAGCTGAGGAAGATGAAGGGCCTGAAGAGATCGAGAAACAACGACGAGGACTTGGTGGAAAATGTGACTGCCGACGACGGTGTCAAGAGGATAAAGCACTAGGGAACCAACCATGCGAGGACGACTTTGCAAAAAAACAAACAAAAAATGGTTGTTTGCGCTATCAATCAGGTGGGATCTGGAGTTTTGGCGTCTTTTTCACACGCATTGGCCGCCCTGGCAGCATCTGTAGAGCGTGAAGCTTCTGTAGCTGGAAATATGTGGTTGTAGATTTTCTCGCACCAGTCTTAATACTGGCAACATGATTGCATTCAAGCTTGGCTATGCTCCCCAAATACAAAATTCGCACAAACCAACGGTTGTACATGATCAAATGATGCCGCCCATGATGTCGCCAATGACGCCGCTCCAGTTACAAAGCCATGGATGGCTACGCCAAATGCTTGCCGAATTCATGACCCACAGCTACCAAACGCCGGGCTGTTAATGACAATGATATTTCCGCCTCTTCGTCCCGCTTGCCTAGCCATCTCGATGAGATTGGGAGACAATGGTGCCCACATGATAAAACTGAACAGCAGCCCTCGTGTTTCAGTCTGGGGGACCGGCCATGAGTTCCAGCTCGGCCTGTGCCGACATGGGAGTAGCAGGCTGCGGGTTGCTCGTCAGTTTGGAGAACAACTCAATATGGCTGACCATGGTGTCGCCATTTCCCTTGGTCGACTCGGCTTCCTTGTCGTAATCCACACCCCAAACGTCAGGCGGTATCGTGCTTCCGTCCCAGAGAGCGATCCGGATTGGCCATTCCAGATGCCTCCACCAGACGGAACCGGATTCAAATAGACTCACCAAGCCCATGACCTCGCGGCGGGATACGTCGTCGAGCCACCACACGCTATCCATGCGTTTGAGAAGGGCAAAAAAGCAGGCCAGTATAGCAAGAGATCTGGGGCGTTTCTCGTCGACGATTTCGACGAATCGCCGGGACACACTGGCGGGGAAGGCCAAGGCGGCTGGTGCATAGGGGTTCTTGTGGGCCCAGTTCAAGACGCTTACGGCGTGGAAGTAGCCTTGACTGGTGGCGGTAGCTCTGTCTTGGCTTTCATTAGCCAGTTCGTCGTCGAGACCATCAAGGAGGTGACCAAAGAAGGAGCCGGGGCCAAGCGGATTTAGATCCAGCTGGAAGCTTGGCTGCGAGTCGATGACGGCCTGAACAGTTCTGCTGTTCCGTAACCACTGCCAAGATGTGGCGACGACGGTTTTGACACCTTGGAACGCATGGAACCAAGCCATGGGGGTGGTGTAGCGGCTGCTGGCATCTTGGCCACCGGTTTGGACATCATCCTTGATAAATATGCGCTGTGCCGTGGCCTGAAAGGCAATCAGAGATGCTGTCAGAAAGAGGGCCTCTGCATTGTCAGCCGTAATACCACCGTTCAGAGTGTCAACATATGCCGCCAGAGTGGATGCAGAATATGCGTGCGATGCCTGCACCAGGGCTTTGTCGGCGGGGTTTTGTGACCGCAGATGCAACGCTGCCACGGAGAGCATGGCATCCGTCAAATAAGTGGTGCCTCGGAAGGCCATTTCAGGCACGGCTGTTTGCCAGATGTCATCCGTGGCAGGCGAGTTGGTCAGCAACGTTTTACACGTGCTAGTGGTGTACTGATGAAGGAGCCGGAGTTCCAGAAGTCTATCCACGGGTCGTGAAGTGACTGGCTCCGGGGACGCTTCGGCCGGCGGCGCTTGAGAGAGGATGGGGGTTGCTCGCGACTGAGTAGGCGAGGCTATTATTGACGGAGATGGCGGCGGAATACTTGAGCGGGCGGTTGGTGTAGAGCTGGCGGTGGCCAGCTCGTCCAGAACATGGCGATTCTCGAAATCACACATGACGCCATGCTTGGAACAGTTCCCGCATCTTGGGCGAAGCTCATCACACTGAGGTTGCAGGCAAAACGAGCCGACGAATTAGTTTCAGAGCATGCCAACAAATGAAGGGTGCCCATCAGGAACCAAAGCGGTCAATGTCTGCCCAGGCAGCTGGACTCACCTTGATCTTCCTGTTCTTACATCTGCGACACCCGGCGCGAGACTTTTTGTGTGAGCGCCGAGGGGGCATCACGAAAGTATCGCCACACTAGCTGGAAGGCTGAGAGATGGTAAACTTGACAGCGAGCCGAGCCGGCAGCAGGGCCATGAGGGCAGTCTTTGAAGCCGACGAGGCCGTGGTCGGCGATGCGGTCGCTTTCGCCTGCTCAATCTTGGCGACGGGCGTTGGTTGCCTCGGATGGGCGTGGGGCTGCAGATGGCAGGTGGCTCAACGGTCGACAGAGAATCAATGCTACAGAGGCCGATATCCAGAAACGGCCAGTTGAGACGGTCGGTCGGCGGTGACGGACAGACTGGTGGTGAGCATAGTGAAGGTCGACTCGACGTTTGGGGGTTCAAGTCCAAATCCAATAGCATGTGCATGTGCCTGCGGAGCACAGCCACGCCGCGCCAGCTTCTAAAAGTCGGGGGGCAATGACAGTTGAGACTTTGAGCGGGGCGCCTCAGTTTGATCCCGAGGCCTTTGGGCAAGAAGAAGACACAACAAGAGAGACAACAAGACACAGCAACGGCCAACAATCCAGGCAGAGAGATGGTCTGAATCTATGTTCCTGTTGCACTACGCGGGCAATCCCTTCTCACTCGAGCATTCAATTGCTCTTGGTTCTGCCAATTATCGCCAAGCCCCTCTTTCAAGGCAACCAATGTGGGGCGCATTTCCATGATTCATTCTGCAACGGCAACAAGCCATCTTGGCCACAATGCACAATAATGAACAGGCCCATCTGCTGTCAAATGTCATCGCCATGCGCATGGTGGTCAGGTGCACTCCGGATAGTATTATGCGAAGGAACGTTTGACAAGTGATCGAGGTCCCCACTCCAAAGAAGCCGCTAAAATGCCAACACTAACATGCCGCGACATGGCTGCATGCACCGTCTTTCCGTCTCCCGGCATTGCTCTCAACGCTGCCCGGGAACACAAGTCGCCAGAAGCGACATGACGGTAGACTGCGACCCAAGACCTGCATTCCAAGTCTCCCCAGAATCAACACTGGCATATCCTGAATGACAAAGGTGTCTCGCCCTTGGCCCACGTGATGACGCATGGGTCTTCAGCCAGATCATGTTGACCCCTACCTTGTTGTTGTTGCGGGCTGAAGCGGAACAAGGATCTGCTTCGGGCAGTGTGCCGGCGCTGGCCGCCCAAGCTCCAGGTGGTGATGATTTTGAAGGGAAACCATACAAGTAGTAACAAGGACGGGGGGAACATGGATGGATCCAGAGAGTCGAAGCCGCACACAGGGTAACGTTATTTCAAGCATCCCGTCCGTCCGTCGTGGCATGCAGCCAGCACGGCCATCCCATTTGCGTTGGACAGATGCTGTACATGCTCTCTGTCTGCCCCATGTTGATTGCCCTGCAGAGCCCATTATTGCTCAGCGGCGTTGCACAAAAAGATGCCGAGGAGGCATGGGCGGCAGCAGCGTTGAACGGCTGCCTTATTAATCATCCTGACGGCTGCCATGGGTCCTTTGGGAGGGATGCACACCAGGGATGGCTGCTGCTTTGTCATTTTGGGCTGCTGGTGCATGCAAGATCGGGATGGAAGATTCCACAGGCTGGCAGGCTGACGTGTTGGATCCGAGAGGCTCCTCCAACTCGGCGGGCTCTAAATCTGGCAACACGACAAATTACCAATCAAGTCACAAGGCGCAGCCCTTGGCTAGCCTCGAGTTGATTCAACCTTTTATTCCCACCTTGGCTGGTCCGGCTTGATGACACAATTTTAAACGCGGTGACGGCAGTCGTGCTGCGCTTGACTCGGTGGACCGGATTGCGCAAAGTGGAACTCGAGGTCCGAGAATCCATTTTTTCGCATTCTTGGTTGTATTCTGCCAGTCTCACAGGCTGCCTTGGCCCTCATGCCGCTGCCGGGATTGCTGGCCCTGCCCTACCTACCTACCGACCAGACCCTTACCGAGCCGGCCCAGGCCTGCTATTACTCAATCGCATCCTTGAGTACGGAGTACCGAGTGCATATTTAATGCCAAGTGACTCCACTGGGAGAACCCTCGCTCGCCCCCCCTCGTTCGCATTGAAAAACTCTGAACAATTCTTTGTTGATAAACCGGCATTGCGCGCAGCTGTCTGTCAACATCCTGTAGGACCTCACAGATTGCGACATCTTTCTCTTTCCCGCCGACAGGAATCCTCATTGACGCATCCGGTAAATGGGTCACTTGGCATAATTCCATCACACACCTTTCAACCAAACAACCAAGCTAGGAACAGAAAACTGCCCCTCCACTCTCGACCGCTGCCCCTCCACTTCTTGCCTTATCCATCCCGGCAACAGGCCAAGGCGCCAAACGGAAAGGAAAGAAGAAAAAAGTACGGAGTAGAAGGAGCGAACAACGGGAAGCAGCACTGAGTCACAAGGTTCGTCAGCCCATCGGCCGCTGGACATATATTATCGGTTCCTCTCGCTCGAGACGATCAAACCCAAAGTTCCCAATTGAGGACGACGACAAACGCCCGATAGAGCTTTACTCCGCCAGCATGTCTCCTCCTGTCACCTCTGACCCTGTCTCGACGCCCCCGCGTCCCCCGACTCCCGTACATGCCTTCGGCACGCTCGCCGTGCATGCCGGTTCGCCCTTGGATCCTCACACCGGCGCAGTCATTGAGGCCATCTCATTGTCCACCACCTTTGCCCAGACGGCTGTCGGGAAGCCAGTCGGCGAGTACGAATACTCGCGCTCGTCAAATCCCAACCGAAGCAATTTTGAGACGGCCGTCGCTGCCCTCGAGCACGCCCGCCACGCCTTGGCCTTCTCCTCAGGCAGCGCCACGACAGCCACCATCCTGCAGAGCTTGGCTGCTGGCAGCCATGTCATCTCCGTCTCCGACGTCTATGGCGGCACCCACCGCTATTTCACGCAGGTCGCCAAGGCTCACGGTGTCAAGGTGACCTTTACGCCCGAGATTGAGGTCGACATTAGCGAGCACATCAACGAGCAGACTCGCCTTGTCTGGATCGAGACCCCCTCCAACCCTACCCTGCGTCTGGTTGACATTCGCGCTGTCGTCACAGAGGCCCACAAGCACGGCATCCTCGTCGTCGTCGACAATACCTTCCTGTCTCCCTACGTTCAGAACCCTCTTGACCTCGGTGCCGACATCGTCGTCCACAGCGTCACCAAGTACATCAATGGCCACAGCGACGTGGTCATGGGTGTTGCGGCCTTCAACAGCGACGAGCTCAAGGCTCGCCTTTCTTTCCTTCAGAACGCCATTGGCGCCGTTCCCTCAGCCTTCGACTCCTGGCTCGCGCATCGTGGCCTCAAGACTCTTCACCTCCGTGCTCGCGAGGCCACCCACAACGCCACTGCCATCGGCCACGCTCTCGAAGCCTCCCCCCATGTCATCTCCGTCAACTACCCGGGCTTGAACTCCCACCCTCACAGAGCCATTGCCATCAGGCAGCACCGTGACGGCATGGGCGGAGGTATGCTCTCGTTCCGTATCCGGGGTGGCCACGCTGCCGCCGAGCGTTTCTGCCGGGCCACCAAAATCTTCACCCTCGCCGAGTCTTTGGGAGGAGTCGAGTCCCTCGTCGAGCTGCCCAGCAGCATGACCCACGCCGGCATCCCCCGAGACCAGAGAGAGGCCGTTGGTGTTTTCGACGACCTTGTGCGATTGAGTTGCGGCGTCGAAGATGCCGAGGATCTCAAGAACGATGTTCTACAGGCTCTCGAGATTGCCATCAAGGATTCCGCCAGGAACGGCATCTCCAACGGCGTCAATGGACAATGAAGAACATGTCCATTTTTAACGGGTCTATGAATAGAGTTGCAGGGGATTGGTCGAGTTGCAATCCAGAGGTCACACATTTTTGGTCTAGTTGATGGACATTTTTTAGGTCGTCTTGTGATGCGTCGTGGACAGCAAAAAAAGACTCAGAGCATGCTTTCTTTCATTGTTAGGGATTTAGTTACGCTTGCTATACATTCAAAACATGGCGTCGCGAAGACGCTCGGGTATTCTGCCACACTCACACACATAATCACGAACCAATTTAGTGGGGGGTCAATGAGCCCACCAACATGCAGGAAGAACATGTGAACCTCCCTCCTCAGACTCCAGCACGCACATGGTGCTCACATGGGATCGTCTTGTTGTGATTCGTCCAGTGACGGAAGGTTGAACAAGTTATCGGCATATTCGTTGGCCATGCTGTTCCCCGCTGTCCACTCGCTTCTTCTCCTGTGAATCTCATTCATCCCTTGGCAAGCCTTTTCGGCAATGTAGTGCAGTTCGTCCAGAGTGCCCGAGTTGCAATTATGAAAGATGCCATCGATGCTCTTCTGCCACTCGGATGTGGTATTGTCCACGGCATTTTGGTAAGCATTCGTATCGTATTCATCGACACGCAATGGCCGGGACCTGGGATTGAGCTGATGCACAAGCTTGTCGTTTACGGGGTCATGGGGGAAAAACTCAACCGCATCCCCGGACGGCATATTGGGTTGGCGGATACCCATGACTACTTCGACGAATCGTTGAGAGACGCTTCGTCCCAGACCGCACGGATCAATGAGGTCGAATTCAGGCTGGGGCTGAGCAGACATGTCTTCTCGGAGGTAGTGATCGTAGGCGAGGAAGGAGGCCCGGCAGATTCGCAGGCGAGGAGCGGCGGCCCGCAAGCTCATGGCCATCCATTTGCAATCTTCTGCCGGTCTTTGGTTAGGCATGCCGATCCACAAGACCTTTCTCGAGTCTTGGTTCCAGTCTTGCGACTGCTCCGTCTTCAGGTACACCTCATTTAGATAGAGTTCCTGGAGGGTTTCGCCAAAAATGTCCATGGCTTTCAGCAGACACTCTGGCAAGATTTCCATGCGCTTCAGCTCGAGGCTGCTCAGGTTGGAAAGGTAAACGCGTGGCGCCGGGAGGGAACGAGCCCTCCAATCCTCGACGGGGAGCTGCCAGAACTTGGTTTGCTTCAGGCCACGCGGAGGCCGGTCGTCGTGGTCCATTCCCACCAGGCAAAGCGACTTGAGAAAGTCGGCATGCTCAATCAAATCCCACAGGCAAGACCCAAACAGGCTCGCCCGGTGTGACTCAATGTCGTGTCGGCGAAGCGTCATGACCAGATGCTCTAGCACGGCAACCACGGCCATGATATTCATGACATCGCTTGGGTTCATCCAGAGGTGGCATATGGCCACGTCTGTGACGTTTTCAAGAACAAGAGTCTTGAGATTGGCAGAGTCCTCCTCTGGGCGAGAGGCAAAGGCCTTGAGAGTGTTGGCAAGAATCATGGTGGCGGCGTTGCAATGTCGTCCGACAAGCTGGAAGGGAAGGTTGAGGCGAAGGCTCTCGACGCCACGACAATAGAAGAGCATCGTCTCGACCATGCTAAAATACTCGAGTTCGGTAAAGGAGCTTTCATTCATGCAGTATTTTCTGTGCATGGTTTGGCAGAAGCCCGCCATGGAGGGGATGCGGGCGAATACGGTATCGAGGAACTCAACTTCCACTGTGACGAGGTTTTAGTTTTTGGTCGGCGACGCCGAGTGCCCAAGCGGATGCAGAGGCAGATGCAATTGCCACGGCAGGACGGGGAGACATACTCTCATCTCGGAGGACCATGAGGTCGATGTACAGACTCTTGCAGTGATATCCAATAGTCTGAAGGGCATCCACATGGGGACGACGCAAGTGGCTGGCTCTGCTCATGCGTGAAAAGTCCAGTCCAAGAGTGCGGCAAACGGGCGGCTTCAGGATTCGGTCGAACAGGCGGCACACGAGACGAAGGTTGAGCACCGTGTTCTTTGGCCCCAGGGCAACGCATTGCTGCAGAACTGCGTCGATCAGCTCTCGCGGGAGACGATCCATATCATCTAGCGAGAGGCAAGCGGACGAGCCAGCCCACCAATCTCATTGAGGCTGAGAGGCTGACAAGGACCGACGGAAGCTGTGCAGAGAGCTTCGTGGCAAGGCCAAGGTGGTGCAAGCCGGGGACGAGGTGCGGATAAGGTGCGGATAAGGTGCGTTGAGACTTTTGATGCAAGGAAGGGACTGAATCTGGGCGTGGAGCACACGAGTGGAAGGCGGGATGATGACACTGGACATCTGGACCCAACATTAAAGGCCACCCTGCCACAGCGGACCATTGGCGCTAGAGTCTGGTGCTGCTGGCTGGGAGCTCCCAGTGCCGTGGCTGCGTGGCGCCCCTGAGCGTTCCGGGTCCCGGCCCCCGCTGTTCCGCCTGGGGCGGCCTGACCATGACATCTGCTGCACGTGTGGGGGGGCGCGAGTTAGTGGGGCGTGGTTTTTTAGCAGGGGAGGTCTAGCGGCACAGATCTTATCAACCGCACGACCACTTTTTTTTCCGTGGGTTTTTCCTCGCCTTGTTGTCTCGCACTTCAGCTCTCGACCGAGAATCGCATCTCGGTGAAGACCATACCATCATTGACGATTGACAAGAGGTTCATACGCACCGTCTTCCACTGCCCTGCTCGCTTGCCGTACAGGTATCAGACAGCTGCGAAACAAAAGCCCACACTAAGCTATTTTTGCTGGAGCATGGTGACCGGCTTCAAAGACAAGCTTCACCGCGCAAAGAGTTTCGCCCGATCGCTTTTCGGCGGCGGCGGCGGCAGCAGCAGCAGCATTCCTATTCGAGAATCAATCGAGGCAGACGACGACCCTCCAGCCGCGGTGCAAACGGATGCCAACCAGCTGGACGCTGCCCCAGCCAAAATCATGGCAGAACCAACCAAGGATGCCGCCGATGCCGCCGAGACGTCTTCGCAAAACAGCCTCAAGCGCACAAGTCCTCACGACGAAAACGATGCCGGGGAGTGGCAGGTTGTGACGCGGCCAAACAAGAAAGCCAGGAAAGCCCCGCGCCCCGGCAAAAGCTATCCGGCCCTCACCTTTTCCAAAAATGCCCGGCTGCAGTCCAAAATCAACCTCAACAACCTCCGAGACCTGGTCACGTACATTTTCGCCGACGGCACTGGGCCCCAATGGATCGGCGTCTCCCACAGGCCGCATTTCCGAAAGATTGTGGCCATAATGGTCCCTGGGCTCGAGGAGGCCATGTTCAAAAATGGCGTCGACTTTGCAGCCTACAACGAGGCGAGGGACGACCCTGACCGGCAGCAAGAGCAGAACCTCACATCGCCAGACGACTACTACCCACGCCCGTTGCAAAAGGAGAAGCTGCCCGAGCCACTGGCTCCCTTTGCAGACATGTTCCCTCAGCTGTGGCCGGTGAAGACACCCGGAGACGACAAACACGGCAAGATGCACTCGCCCATGGCGGCCTTCCTCACCGCGCCGGCGCCCAAGGAGAGGACGTCGAAACAGGGGGGCGTGAAGCCGGCCACAGAGCCCCAGGGGTGGAGGAACGACAGGACACCCATCACCGAGTTCCTGGCCACTGCCGAGGAACTGGCCGACAACGGATACCTCGTCCACCCGGCCCTGCTACCAGAGGGCGAGCGCCAGGACAACTTTGCCGCACCCGAGGGCTGGGTCACCACGGCCATCGCCAGGCTTGAGGACGGCCAAGTCCCCGACGGCGAGATACAAAGGGGCAGCGTGACGGCCGGCCGGGATATTTTGGCCCTCGACTGCGAAATGTGCATGACGGGCGACAACGAGTTCTCGCTCACGCGCATCAGCATAGTCAACTGGGACGGCGAGGTCGTGCTGGACGAGCTGGTCAAGCCGGACAAGCCCATCACCGACTACGTCACGCGCTTCTCCGGCATCACGGAGGAAATGCTGGCCCCCGTCACCACCACCCTCGGCGACATCCAGGCCAGGCTCCTCAAGCTTCTTCACCCCCGCACCATCCTGATAGGGCACTCCCTCGAATCCGACACCAAGGCCATCCAGCTCGCACACCCCTTCATTGTCGACACGTCCATCTTGTACCCGCACCCGCGCGGCCCTCCTCTCAAGTCGTCGCTCAAGTACCTCGCGCAAAAGTACCTCTCGAGAGAGATTCAAAAGGGCGGCGCCGAGGGCCACAACAGCATCGAGGACGCCAGGACCTGTCTCGACCTGGTCAAGCAAAAGTGCGAGAGGGGAAAGCTCTGGGGCACGTCTGACGCGCAGGGCGAGAACCTCTTCCGGCGCCTCGCCCGCGCGGGGACCACGTACAAGGCCCAGGGTGGCGACCAAGCCGTCGGCGGCATCGAGGTCGGCAAGACAAGCGCCGCCGTCGACTGGGGCGACCCGTCCAAGGGCCTCGGCGCAGGCGCCACGTACCAGCTTGGCTGCAAGTCGGACGAGGAGGTGACGCTCAACGTGATCCGAGCGGTCAAGGGCGATGCGGACGGGCTGGAGATCAAGGGAGGCGGCGCCGACTTTGTGTGGGCGCGGATGCGGGAGCTCGAGGCCCTCCAGGGATGGTGGAACAGGAACCGCGTCGACAACACCAACAGCGACGGCGGGCCGCCGCAAGGAGCAGAGTCGTCAGAGGCAGGCGACGCTGCTTCGCCCCTGGAACAGGCCCTGACAAGACTGACGGAGCGTCTGGTCCGAATCCACGCGGCCCTCCCGCCCTGCACAGGCTTCATATTGTACAGCGGATCGGGGGACCCTCGTAGAATGGCAGAGCTGCAGCAAATGCATGCCAAATGGAGAAGGGAGTACAACACCCCCGGCAAGAAATGGGACGAGCTCAGCGTCAAGTGGACCGACGCAGAGGACCAGGAGCTCAAAAGGGCTGCCCAAAAGGCCAGGTCGGGAATTGGCTTCGTCTCGGTCAAGTAAATAGACATTCTGCATCATATACAGCACGTAGGTATTTTACCACCCAAGGGTTGGATGAATAGAGAGAGAGAGAGTGACGCCGCTCGAGCAAAAAATTTACATGTTTCATTATGGGCCACCACCAGCCAGCCAAACAGCTGAGTGGCTGACGGTGACGCTCGTTTCCCACGCATTTTGACTTATCCTGTCCGCGTACCTGTGTAACTAAATCAAGTCCCAGCTTATGCTGATGCTAACTAGACAACAACTGCACTTTTGGCAAAGCATCCCTGTTGATAAACGCTAAAACCCAATCAAGACCGCACAACAAAGGAAAGCGAGAAAGATGGAGACAAGAAGGACCACGACAAGGAATGTTGGGCGCTAAAAACACCATGCATTTGCCATGAAAAACCACAAATCCATGGGTCTGTTGTTACTCTGGCCTTGTCGGGGCACAAACCACAGCGCAAATTGTCCACCATGGCCTGCCCCAGGGCACTGAGCGAAAAACCGCGCCGCGTGCGCAATTAATAAAGGAGTTCTATACATGTCGTAGTTGACAAAGAGCCTGAGAGATGTGAAATGTGGCCGTTTAATCGTCATTTGGTACATTAAAAGAGTATAAAAAATGCGTGTGTTTTGTGCAAATATGTGTGCAAATCAGAGAGGCTGAGAAGGTTGCGTCTGAATGTTTGGCGCCATGTGTCTATGAGTGATGAGACCCTCGGCGCCCAGAACCGTCAAATTCGTCCACCAGCTCGGCAGAGCTGCCCATAAGGTCCAGAGGGGGTAGTTGCGGGAAATCGACGCGATTTATCTCATGTTGCTGGACCCTGCCGTAGCTGGCAGGTCGTTCGTCTTGCCTGCCACCTCTCAGGTCCACCTCTGACAGCTCGCCTGGAAAGTCCAATGAAGACCTTGACGAAAGACGCTTCTGTGAGGACGTCCGTCCAAAGGGCAGGGTGGATGAAGCTGACAGTGTTTGCCGATGGGTTCTGGTGGATGGCGCCGCTGCTTCATCATGAGACACCCGGTCCGATGGTGCTGGAGACCTCGAGCTTATCGCCGATAGAGCTGACATATGACGGCCATCCACGGAGCTCGAGTTTCTCTTAGAACTCCTCCGCGGAATTTCCGGCAGATCCATCCCCAGCAGTTCCCCCTGTCTGGAGCCCCTCGGCAGCTTCGAGTGGTCTACATCTGCATCGTCGTCATCGGCGTCATCGAGGGGGCTGACAGGTTCTTCGTCTTCATTGTCGGAATCTCGAGGATCGCCATTACGCGTAAGAAGATCCCCGGGTCTTCGCTGAGGAGACCTGGGAACGCGCTTCGGGAGAGGTTCATCTTCATCGTCCGAATCGATGGGCCCGTTTCTCAACACGCCCATGGCAACCGGAATACCTTCGGGCGGGGTCTCATCCCCGAAACCTCCGTTGCGCACCATGTCTGGGGGCATTCTGGAACTGCGGACTACTTCAAACCCCTTGCCCTTTTCCTTGCTTTTGGCCCCAAAGAGCGTCCTGAACCAGCCGGTTGCGGTAGCCACTGGACCTGTTGGGTCGGCTGGTCCCGTGCCAAGTCGTCGCCCAGGGTTGTCAGAATTCAACGCCGGACCACGAACTCCGTAGTAGAAGTCGACTTCGCGGGTGGCATAGTCGGGACGGTTGGCAGGAAGTGTCATGGCTCCACCGCCGACGGCAGCGGCACCAGGAGGAGCAGGTGTCGCTGCTCGAGTAACGTCTTCGGCAGAAGAGAATTCTCCGTTTTCCACCGCAGTCGCCGGAGTGAGTGCGGCCGCTTTGGGATCGACACTCAGGGCATTGGGCGGTGCCATGTCAGAATACGGCGAATCCTGCACGCTGGAGCTATTTGCGGCTCGTCGTGGCGGTCGATAGTATGGGTCGGATGGCTCCATGGGGCCTGTGGCGAGCACAGGACGGCCAACCGTAGGGGAGGCTATGAAGGAAAAGGTGCTCCTCTCACCCGGCGTTCCAGGAATATACGAGCTATTCGTGTCGACATGTCGGTGACCGGCCGACCATCTGTCGGCACTGTCAAAGGCCGAGCTACTTCGATGTCGGTGATGAGCCGCGTTGCCGCTGTAACTAGCCCCGGAGGCACTGCGAATACGGCCACCGGGTAGGGCATAGCCTGTCCTGCCCATTCCCTCTTCGGCATGCAACATTGCCATGGACGACAACTGGCTGGCCCTGGAGGGCGCGACTCGGTGTGTTTCACGACGGGATAGTTGCCGCATGCCAAATATCTTGGACAGGCCCCCCCGGGTGAGGCCAGTGACGTTGTCCCCTCCCGCGCCCAGCAGACGTGCCACGACTTCGACAATTGTTTGCAGGGCGCCCAAGAAGAAGCCAAGCGCAAGGACGCTGCCGTGAATCAGTAGGATAGCGTATCCGATCCAGCCCTTGGGTCCCTCTGTGACGCCGAGGCTGGGAGCAAAAGCAACCATCAAGAGCAGACAGGCTAGACGGAGGACGGCAAACAATGTGTGATAGGCATTCATTGACGTGGGCGACTGGAAGGGCCGAAAGGCGTGTATGGTGAATATCTGTATGACTTCGCAAACGGCCAGCAAGACAACCTGGGAAATTCCGCTCGACTGCACGGCTCCGATGGCGACGCCTCGAACAAAGTTGAGCAACACGGGAATCAGCGCAAAGGCGGCGGCTTCGTCCGAATATGTATTGTAAAGGGGCCCATACCGCAAGACAGTAGGCAAGTCATCAAACAGAACCGACTTTGGCTTTGTTCGAATGATGAGCACCAGGACATAGCTCGCAACACCCAAAAGCACGGCCAGGGTGATGGCGGCCAGGGCGATGGTGAAGGCCGGCGACTCATTTGCAACCACGAGTTGGAAACTGGAAAAGGCGACAATGGGCAGAAGAAGAAAGTTGAAGACGATTCGAATAACATTGCCGATGCTGAATGGTACATTCTTTGCGCGGAGGTCCTCCTCGGGGATGTTTCGAATCTTTCGGTATAGCCACTGAACCAAGAAGCCGGCTTGGGCAAGGATGAAGACGGAAGCAATGATGACGCTGAGCCAGACCATCATGCCCGCCCAGATATCGGCACTCTCGGACATGCCAACCAGCTGGCCGAGTGCGTGCAGGCCGTAGCCATCCTTGGGGTCGGTAATGTAGATGCCGTCGCGGACACTTTGCCAGCCAGGGGTGTTGGTCACAAAGCTCTCGTTGAACATGAGTGTAGACCAGCCGACCTGGCTCACGACGGGTTGGAAAAACCCGGGGTAGCTCAGCGACAGCGCACCAGACAGGACGACGAACTGAAGATACTGCAGGCAGTCCCCGAAACCAGGCGTGACCAGCCGGAGAAGGTCAGCGTCCCGGCCATAGTTGGTTGTCCAGTGGAAAATGTTGGAGCTTCCCCAGGGGCTAAAGATGGCGGCAAACACAACAGCGAAGCCGCAAAAGATGAGTACTATCAGAGGCACAATCCTGAGCACCCAGGCAAGATTTCCAAGATCTGGGGTGACGGTGGCCGAGACGCAGCCAATATTGGTGCCGGCCTGATTACCGAAAATGATCAACATGGTGGTGGCAAAGGAAGCAAACTGATACGACGAGCGCATGTCGTTTGTAATGTTCATCGACGGCAAGTCGGCAATGGTGCTGGGGGCATGTTCTTGTTAGTTTCTGGCATCCTTGCATTCTCTCCCAGCCATCGCACCATGATACCACGCTCGGGGCTGTAGCTACCACTTACACTTGACCGGTTGTATTGAAGACGGGAGCCAACGGACAATGCCCACCAACTAGAGCCTCACCGCAAAAGAAGTTTCGATGGCTCCATGGCACGTAGGTGAGCATGCCGATGGAGCTCTTGACCGTGGTGCCATTTGGGCCATTTTCCGAGTGGATAATCTTGCCATCGGTCTTGCTATCATCGGTCCAGTCGGGGCTTGTTGGGCCGGGGAGCGTCTGCTTGTTCAACGAGCCGGTCACGTTGCCCCAAACAATAAATTGGAAGTTGTGCTTGTCGTCTCTCGTGTCAAACTTGGCCTCGGCTCGTAGCGGAACCCATTGCAAGTAGGGCGGTTGTTGGGTCTGGACAGAATCGGGAAGACAGTTTGTGTATTTTATTTGAACGGCCGAAACTGGTGTCGGGGTGAGAAGCAGGACGAGGAGGATAGCAAAAAAGCCAGAGAGGGCTGAGCGAGCCGGAAGAATCGATGGCAATGAACGCATCAATCCTAAAGGTTTCCTTCGCCTGGGTCGAGCTGCGCGGGCCAAGTTACAGCGCGCTCCAGCGGGGAACGAAGCTGCATCTGTCGAGAGTGAGTCCATCGGGATCGAGGGTTTCCGTCGTCGTGCGCGGGGGCTCCGATATCGAAACTCGGGCGTCGAAGAGGATGAGACAGCATGGCTTGGGACAAGTTTGGTGGTGGCGAGGCGACTCTCCGAATCGAGCTCGCCGGCCATGCTGGGACCCGTGTGCATCGGTCCTCGTCGCATTCAAAAGCCGCGCATCGTGAAGCTCGTTCGAGTCGAAGATGGGACTGTTACCAAGAGGGCAAGGGAAAGAGGCAAGCTTTGTCAAGCAGCAAGCAAGTCGAGGGAGGGCCAGGGATGTGGCGGCCTGGTGTCGTCGTGGATGAAGCACCAGCTGCGGGCAAGGAGCGCCGTCAAGCAAACACCAATGTCCCAAAGGCGAGTACCCTGTAGGAGAGCATGCAGGTAGAGGAACAATGATGAGCACAGTCCTCAAGCAGAAGTTCCCACGTCGATGGCGATTTACCCATACAGAGAGAGCAGGTCTGGGAAAAGAAAGGTAATATCAGAGGAGGAACCAAAAAAAAAAAAAGATGGCCTTGGATGAAGACCAGAGAAGGAGCTAGGACAGTCTGGGATACAGCGGCTGCGGACAAGCACTGACAGAGCAGAGCAGAGCAGAGCAGAGCGCAAGTGGGCTGAGTCGCGGCTGGAGTATGCGGTTCGGTCTGGTCTGGTGTGTTGGCAAGTTGCCAGGCTTTTCGGTCGACAATGACCGTTGACCCGTGGACCCAGCCAGGCAGTTGAGACCACACAGGCACAGGCACAGGCACACTGGCCGACAGCATTGAACAGACCAGACACAGCTCACAGCAGCGCCTGGGATCGACCCTGTCCCTCCGGCCGGGGTGGAGTTGGCCAGTGGGGTTTGCGAGTGGCAGGACGCCATTTACTATTCAATGTTCTTACGAGCGCGCCAACTGACCCAGCCGGGGTCCGGAATAGCGGGCATTTCTGCAGAATACCGGGCGGGGGGGCAAGGGCAGCCAGCTAGGTCCTGCCTGGGCTAGGTTGACCAGCTCCATGTCGTCACATCATATTGCATCGTCCTCAAGCTGTTTGTCACCAACATCAAGGCGTGACCATGGCATTTTTGTGTGTGTGCGCACAACTCCGTCCGTGGGGCCACCGCCCCCCAATGACGAACCCTATGTAACATCTTGAGGAGTGGTCACCTCGTTTGACGCCGTGCCGAAAGCATCGCGCCAAGGGCAGAGCGAAAAGAGGCGGTGCATGACGCTAGCTCAGCCAGCCTGAAACTCTTTGCCGTCCTTTTGCCATATTCCCCCCTTTGCCGGCTCCCTCTGCCTGTTTGCCTGTCCCTATCGTAACCATCTTCTCCTCTCAACAAGATGCCTGTAATAGTACTCATCTCCCTTGTCGTTTCAAACCAGTCCAAGTGCACAGGTCTGGTTGATCCATTCTTGGGCTTTGATGCGTGCAAGGCTGTACTCGACAGCTACCCGATAACCTTGGCCACTCCGCCTACCCACTGAAGTAGGTACTTGAGTACGTTACGCGTCTTCGTGCAACTTTGTGTGGGCAAAGTCGTGCCAAAGTCGTTCCGGTCCGGTCCGGAGCACTTTCACCACTGGAAGCTACCTAGGTAGATAGTGATGAAAATCATCACCCTTTTGCGGAGTATGCCGTCCATGCCCAGAAGTGCCGTATTACTCGACGTTTCCGCTAAGCCGCACCGTAATATTACCTAGAGTCACAAGGTATACCAACCAAGGAGGAATATGAGAACAAGCTTGTTTCTAGCACCTCGGTACACTGCAAACAGCGTCGAATTGTCTGGTTCTTGGCAGCAAAGAGAGCCTGCCACACCTGGCTTGTATCAGCCAATGCGGTAGCTTTTCGTGTAAATCACAGACCCCCCCACAGGCTCGTACAAGCCACATAAATCTCAGCCCAAGAGATACGAGTTTCCTGCATGGCGCAGTCCAACCAGGTTTTTGTTACCAACAACTTGATTCCCTGAAGGGGGCAGAGTGCCCACCAAGTGAATATCTTGCACAACCTTGGTCGCAAACAACATCGATTTGCTGCCAGCCCCCCTCGGAATACCTTGTCTTCATTCAGCCCTACATTTACCCTTGGCTTCGGACCGCAATATGTACTCCACCTGGCCAGGGATGCTGCATCTCTTCATCCATGATCGTATGGTTCGCTGCAATTTTGCTTCAATATAGTTAATGTCTCGAAGCTCTTGGAACGGTAGCGCCGCGGTCAAGCTCCCAGAGGTGATATAGGATTCCAAATCAGAATGCTGGTCCATCTGACGTTGGATTTGGTGACGCGGCTGGCGGTTGATGACACACAACTTAAAAGTCTGTCTTTTGGTATCTAAATCTTCAAGTGGAAGACCTTTGGCAGATGTCTGTCTCACTTGTCCGTGACGAGTTTGAGAGTCTTCTCGCAGAACGGGGCCCGGACAAGAGTCTTCTTGCCCAGCCACCTTGCGCCTGCTATCACGATGAGATGTGCCGCTGTCTCGGACGGCATATGACATATCTTTTGTGAGTCCACTGTCGCGCTCTCCAGAAGCAATTGGCTCTCGGGCAAGTGGGCTCTGTGATTCGCAAGAATAGCTAAAGGAAGGTGGCAGAAGATGTTGATCCAAATGAGACGGGCGAGGCATAGAAACCATTGACCTCTCTGACGTTTGGTGCGCCTCTGCACTACCCCCAAATGTTCCACCAGGGTCTTCATGCGGCTCTGTGGTCAATTTGAAATTCGCACGTGCACGACTTGCAAAAGGCACAGCAAGCGGGCGTGGATTGTGCTCGGATGATGAGGATCTGCCATGGGAGAACCCGGCTATGGCACTTGCTGCACTTCTTTGCCCGTGAATGGCACCACGTGATACTGCGAACTTCTCTGCGGCACGTACAAATGAGCTTTCAGCCCTGTTTCCTGGCCTTGCGTGCCTTTGCTGAGCAGGCATTGTTCCGCGGAGCGATGCGCCGTCCAACCGAGGACGATACCCAGTTCGTGGACCCGGCTGAAAAGATCCATGTCTGGGGTCCGATGGTGGAGGCGTAAGCATCCGAGAAGAAACTCGATGCGAGGGAGAATCTTGTTGGGCATGATTCGTTTCCTGGTAGCTCAAGTCTGATTGATATACATGAGCAGTTGTCCTGGCCAGGTCCTGTGCCGCGATGAGGCGCGTAGCGTTTGCAATTTGGTGCGATGACTGCATTAAAGCATCTCTGGCAACATCTCTTGGTGACGGTGAAGAATATTCTGATATCTCTGTGTCTGACTCCGCTTCGTCTCGTATCCTGTTCAAAGCGTTGTCGCTCAAGGGCTGCAAAGGGGTCCGTTCCGAACATCTTGGCCTGTCCAATTGGGATTTTATGGAGTTTTCTGCCTGGGGAATTTCAGTTGCTGTACTGTCGCAGGCTATTTCGAAATGATTTTTCGGAATTGGTTGAAAGTATTGGCGAATGAGTCCTCTCGTTGAGCGATGTCGTTCTCCTTCATCTGACAGACCATCTCGGATGGGAGGCAGACGGGGGATTTCTACTTCAACGGCAGTGTCAGAATCATCTAAATCAGAATCACCATCGTTTTCCCATTCCATATTGACTTTGAAGGTGACTCTCATGCTAGTCTTGATCATTGCTTGGGCCGTGCCTGTGTTACCTGAGGCGTCTTGAGTAGTGCATATCGATTGTCCGAGAGATGTGCTTTTGCCTGTAATTGCGCTTTCAGGCTGTAAATGCTCACCCGGAGTGGAATCAAACTGCGATTCGGGAGTTGCAATTGAATGCGCAGAAGCAAGTGCTTGACTGTGTGTTGCATACGCTCGCTTACACACAAGGTCGAAACCATCTAACAAGTCCTTCTCCGCGAATATTAGAAGCTCATCCTTCATTAGCGCAACATTGGGATCATAGCTGTTGCTGGGACACTTGATATTAAGTTGCAAAAATATCCCATTCAAGGTCGAGGTCTTTGAGAGGTGCGATTCCAAAATGCTGACCAGCCTTTTGGTGACATGCCAGCCCCTCGACATGGGCCGGTTGTCAATGGATAGAAAAATTCCCCTACCCTTCATATCCTTGAGGCAGTGGTGAAGTTTTGGTATATAGCCAGTAAATTGCCATTGGGATTGTTCTTGCGCCTCTTTTGGGGTTGAGTTTCCTCGGCTATCTTCGATTGCTTCATGTATCTCGATGCAATTTGCCAATACATGCGTGCCAAGAATCTGTAAAATTGCCTCTCGCTTGGGATCTGGGTGTTTTGGGGTATAATGCCACGATGGCTTGCTATCCCCGGCTATCTTCAATGACATCTTGATGGTCGGTTGAGCAAAGGCATATGCCCTCAAAAGCTGTTGGATTTGCATGATACACTTCTTTCCATCTTGGAGAACATGGTGTTTCCTAGGAGGAAGCTTCTCAAACAGCTGCGTGACTGCGACTGTGGTACCAACAGTCGCTGAGACCGGTCGTCTGTCCTTTACACCACTAGTGTCGGGAACCAACTCGATTCTCCAGGCAATTGGATCCCCGCGTCTCTTTGTAGTGATGGTGACGTGGGCCATTGCGTTAACGCCTGCCAATGCTTCGCCTCGAAATCCCAGGGAAGTACGACCGACGTTGACCAGATCGCCGTATTCCCTGAGTTTGCTGGTGTGGGCTCTTCGACCGAGCGCATTAAAGTCCTCTACATCGATGCCATTCCCGTTGTCTTTGACGGATATTCTGTCAACAGTGTTGGAAGCAATCGTGACTTCGACGGAAGTGGCCCGAGCATCCAGCGCATTGTCCAACAGCTCCTTGACCACATCACATGGCGACGTGATTTTCATCGACGAGCCTAAGAGGCGGACGGTACATTGGGGCAGGACATGAATTGCCATTGTGGGCGCGTGGACAGACAATGCACTTCACAGGTCCAGTTGACTCGGGAGGAAGACTTCAAACTGGCAGGCCTCGCATAGTGATCTCAACTGATCATTACCAGAGGAATGTGAGTAACCAACCCATCTCAAAAGATGGCCATCCAAACCATTTCCTCCCCTCCTTTGGGTTTCATTGCGAGGCTAGTCGGGGAAGGAGCTTGCTCTGCGCAGAATTTTGGGAAGCCGCGTTCGAGCTCTTGCATGCAGTAACCACTCCACCCCGCTGCGGGCTCTGCAAGCGATTCATTTCCCATGCACTGCACTATGCGGTGTAAAGCAATGCGATGCAGCGATATTCAAATGCCCCAAGACCTTGCTTCTCAAAGTTCACACCAAGTCCGAGGCAGGTGAGATTTTGATTGACCTCTCCATGGCGAGTCAATCATCTGATTGGTCGGTGCCACGAATCTGCGCCCGGACCTAACCCCGCCACGCTACCACATGCAGCCGAAAAGCCCCGCGATCACCTCACGCAGCTCCGTTTCGCAGCTACCGATCAGCCTCCCACTTCCCAAGCGCTCACAAGTCCCAAACTGCAAGTTTCGAATCCGACAACTCGCCATGTCTTCCCTCAAGGGCCCAACCCCCCAGCAGCACGATGGCTCCGGCCTTCGCATCGGCATTGTCCACGCCCGCTGGAACGACTCCGTCATCGCTCCGCTGGTTGCCGGCGCCAAAGAGAAACTGCTTGCATGCGGCGTCAAGGAATCCAACATTGTGGTCCAGTCGTGCCCTGGATCGTTTGAGCTTCCCTTTGCTGTTCAGCGGTGAGCCCCATCCCCGGACTGATGCGGCGCCTCCTTGCCTTGGGCCAAGTACAATGAATGGTGTGGTCATTTTACTGACAAACGGTAGCCTCTTCTCTGCCTCCCAGATCCAGTCCGCCTCTGCCGGAGGCCCTTCGGCAACTGACCTCCTGGCCTCTTCAACGACCGACCTATCCTCTCTTCCCAGCGGTACCGCCTCTGGCCCCTTTGACGCCATCATTGCCGTCGGAGTCCTCATCAAGGGCGAAACCATGCACTTTGAATACATTGCCGACGCCGTCTCTCACGGTCTTATGCGCGTACAGCTAGATACTGGAGTTCCCGTCATTTTCGGCGTCCTGACAGTTCTCACTGACGACCAGGCCAAGGCTCGCGCTGGCATTGACGGCAAGGGCCATAACCACGGTGAGGACTGGGGTCTGGCTGCCGTTGAGATGGGCGTCAAGAGAAAGGAGTGGACTCAAGGCAAGATTGAGGGATAGACAAACATGACTTTGCAAGGTTTCTACAAGGATACGAAGAGGAGGAAAAGAGGAACAAGGAAACAAGGAAACAAGGAAACAAGGAAATTTACACAATGGCTACGGCAAATGTCTGCCAAAATTTGTCACAGGACACCATATATATACATATACTGGTGTGTTGTGAAATGTCGTGGTGAGATTAACAGACAGTATTCGCACCTTCACAGTCTTACACCAAGTTGTACACATCATATTAGATTAAGATGCAGCAAGGCTAGCTAAAGCCATCAAACGAACAGCAGCAAACGTAAAGCCAAAGCCTTTTTCATACTGGATTAAGCCCAACATGACATGCTGACGGTGGGACATATTCCCGCAAATCTTTACCCACTTGAAATTACTCGAATAAACACATAATATCCATGATCTATCATACTTGGTCCGACGCGCAGCCGCCTAGTGAGGGTGTGAATAGCGAATAACCCAACAAGTCATATGTCAAAGTCAACTGCCTTTCGACGCCAGGGGAAAACGGGATATTGAAACAAATTACCAGGATTCTATTTTCAACAAAGAAATAGGAAGCCGCCTGGGTCGACGGCGGAGTCTGATGTAGCATCATGTATTCTGCTAACCCCTCCCCTCCCCTCCCGCCCCCTTTCCCAAAAAAGAAAAAAAAACAAAGAGGGGGCTGTGGTAGCCTGAGATGGATTCTTTAGAGACTGAAAATCCAGATGCAAAGGGGTTGTCCAAAACGACAAGACCCAAAAAAATATGACAAGCACGCAGAAAGAGGTGGGAGGAGAGGAGAAAGCAGGCCGCAGGGTGAGAACATGGATTCCTAAAAGGCAATGTTCAACTCGTTTGCAGTGTTCCTCTTGGTCCTCCAAATAGATCGCTTCTTGTCCCTCTTGGTCCTCATGGCTTCCCAGCCTTGCTCTTCATCTTCGTCATCTGAACCTTCACGCGAGTTGGCCATGAGTTTCACAGTCGATTTGCTCTTGTCGTCACTCCAGTTGGAGAGGGAGAGGCCACCAGACATGGTGTTGGATCGTACATGTTGGCCGGGAAGAGGAGGCGGCGCCGGTGCTTGTGATACGGGTCGGTATCGTCCTGGTAGGCCCACATTGCTTCGCTCGGAAGGGGCAATTGAAGGTGAGTAAGCGCCATGCCCGCCGAAGCCACGCATGGATGGCGGCGGGCCGCCTTGCCGGCCATGTGCGAGGAAGGAAGCCGAGCTTGGTTGCACCATGCTCATTGTGCGCATACCAGAATCCATGTGTCGAGGCTCCATCATGGGGTCAACCATCATGGAGTGGCGCGAAAGGTCGCCCATGGATTGATTGCCGGGCATGTAGCCACCGAATGGCGGCTGCTGCATCGGAACAGCTCCTCCGCCACTCTGATTACCTGCCATCATCTGCATAAACTGCATTTGCATCTGCATGAATTGCTGCATTTGCTGCGTCATTTGAATCTGTGCCTGGTCGCCTGGAGTCAACATTGGCTGCTGTGGCATCTGATGCATGCCTGGCATGCCTGGCATTCCTGCCTGGCCCCCCTGGTACATCATGTGCGAAGGCATGGCGGCATATGGGTCGTAGGCAACATTGCCACTGGCATTCATTGTGCCGCCAACCAGCTTGTTCGAATCAATATTGGGGCTGCCTCGTCGCAGCGCCCTCGACCGTTCCTCGTTGGCAATGATGCCCACGAGACCGCCTGGTGGAAGAGGGCCGCCTTGTGGGGGCCCCGGTGAGGGTTGTCTTGTATCGCCACCGAATGCCAGTGATTCCCTGATGGCAGGCCGGGCAATGCCAGCACCGAGAAACGGATCCTGAGGTAGGTTTCGAGCAAAGGCTGGGAGGGTAGAATGACGGCGGCCGCTGAGGGAGGCAGTGTCGCCGCCCATAACGGATGGAGCTCGGGCATTTACAACCGAGGCACGCAGGTTGGGGTTCGATCCCGATGCAGCAAGACGTGTCGGCGGCCGATTCTTAGTCGGGAACCCGTGGGCTTGGAGAATGGCCAATGGGACATCCTCGTCATCTTCTTCAGATGAAGCGCCGGCTGCAAGGTCAGGAGATGGGGGCTTCAAAAGACCCAGAACAGGGGCACTTGACGAGGTGACCATGCCAGGTCGAGGAGCTGCTCTTGCGGGCAGCGGCGTCGTGTTTGTCTCTCCTGTGACCTTCATCATCTGCTGTCTGTAAACCGCCATGTGAGCCTCCTGCTTCCGTCTTTGTCTTGTTTGCTGCTTAGTTTTCTCCTGTTCGTCTTCGTCGTCGTCATAGTTAATATCGTCGTCGTCATCATTGTCCACCTGAGCGACCGTTTTGGCGTTGCGATTTAGCTGCTGAGCGGTGCCTAGGCCTTCCTTGTCTTGGCGATACTTTTCAAACTGTGCCGGGGTCATAACCTTATTGCCTGATGTGGGGGACGATCGTGGGGCATGTCGATGTGAGACTCGGTTAACTCTGGACAAGCTGCCTGCGAACATGTTTTCTTCCTTTTCAAAATTTGAGGCAATTGGCTTGACATGTGCCGCCGTCAGCGAGTCCTCATCATACCGAGGTCGGGAGGAAGGCGGTTTTTCGTAAGGTTCGGACAAGAACTTCATTGCTGTGAAGGAGTCTCGCAGGAGTTTTGCGTCCTCATCCTCGACCACATTGGTTGGCTGGCTCGAGTACTTGAAAGAGTTGAGATGCTCGTGGCGCGGAACAGGTGGCGGCACATCAATCTGGGGAGAATTTGGCAAAGACGAGGCGTCGTCACTCGGTGCCGGGCTGTAACGCTGGTTCAAGAGCGGCTCGGTTGGGGTCATGTTGTCCGGACTCAAGGGAACGGGCGGACCATAGCGGTTGCCAGTTAATGATCTAGGGGCAGCGGCATCCTGGTTAGCCAGCGTCAGTGTCGCAGTGCTTGCCCTCTTATCGAAGCTTTTAAACATGGAACCGAAATCGCCCCCCAAGTCCAACCCTCCAGGTGCTGCCCCGTCTTCTCCTCCTCCGCTGCCGTTGGCCACGGTGCCTGTGTTGCCCGGGGTTGCCGTGCTTGCCGTGCTTGCTGTGCTTGCCGTCATGCCTCTGAATATTCCCGTCCCCTGGTTCTCCCTCCCAAATCCTCCTAGAACGGGCGGCAGATCAGGGACGGGGTCTTGTTTGGGCGGAGGAATGCTATGTTTTTTCTGTCCCCCGAACGAGAAGGTTCGGGTTGCGCGGTCTAGTAACCCAGAGCCAATTGACCTGGACCCGTTTCGACTCGGGCTGTCCTGAGGTGCTGACTTTGGCGGCGGTCGCCCGTCATCGTGACCTTGAGGGCCTCCCATGTCAGCTGATGACGGGGCTGTGGAGGCGTTACTGTGCCTTGAGGAATTGTCGGTTGACGTTCCTTTGGTGGTGTTGGAGATGTTGCTGCCTCTGTTTGTTGTACTCATCAGCCATCAAACTCCCCATGCAAAACGACCCAGGTGCCTCGCCTACAGGCCAAACCGCTCAGACGGCGTGCATGTGGCTGGTCTAGCTAGACATAAGCATCGTGGTCAACGCGATTCGACTTACCTATTGATCTTGAGATCAGCAAACATATTATCCTCTTGGCCCAGATCTACAAGATTTGTCTTGACTGGAAATGACTTGGAGGCCCTTGTCATTCTCGCGCCACCATCGAAAGACCGTCCACTCTCAACCGCTGATCGTTCAATGACACGGAATGACGGTGTTTCTTGGGGCGTCATCGGGGCATTTTCGGCGTTGTCTGCAGCGGATTTCCGCTTGCTGAAGGCGACTGAGAATCTAGGCATATAGATTGCCTGCCAGACGCTATGTTGATGTGTCCTTTTCGGGTCTCTCTGACACAGGCGGACAGAGAAATCGTGAACCAGAGTGAGAGCCGATGCCTATGGTTTGGTGTTCAGGGCCTGGCCAGACCAGATCGGGTCTGGAGATCTCTCGGATGGAAGAACCAGGGCGTCGATGGCGATACGACGGAACACGGTCGCGCGAGAGGCTCCGAAGGAATCCTCGTTTCTATGATGCTTGGGAAGCAGGCTGGTGGATAGCTGCATGAAGCCAAAGAAGCGAAGAGTCAGTCATGAGCTTGGCAAGTGGAGTTCAGTGTATGTTTGGGTAAGAAGGGGCTGTCTTGTCTGACAACCTTCGAATCGTGTCCATGCACTGATGCTTCGTTTGGCCATCAAGGGTAATTAATGTGGGAGTAGAGGAGTTCAAGTTCATGATGCTATGACTTGGGCCGCGTGGACGGAGGGCCATGGGCCCCTTGGGGGAGTCCCTTTGGGGGGCGAGGGTTGGGTTTGCAAGGACTCGGCATAGCACTCACATTAAATTTGGTAGAGGCTAGACAAGACTGATATAGCGGTAGATAAAGGAAGGCAAACCGCCAGACAACTAATGCAGGAAAGAAAAACAAGAGGCTAAACACGGGACAGAAAGCAAGAATGAATTAGAGGCTCCCGCAAACAGGGCGGAAAAGTTGGTGGCGAGGGGTGTGAAGAGAGAAGAGGAACAGAATTAAAAGGCACGGGGGAAAACGACCCAACGGCCAAGCCAAACTCGAAGGACGGACGGGTGGGCGGCCGACGTTTGAATGGTCAACGTGGGCCACGCAGCAAAATCAAAGCGACAGGTCAAGGGGCCGGGGCCTGCCTAGGAACGGAACCAAAAAGGCCAAAAAATGGAGATGGCCGTTATCGTTGTCTTTGCCGGTCGCTGGTCGCTGGTCGCTGGTCGCACACTGCTCAAGCTGCTGCCCGAGGGGAATAAAACGGCGTCCGCTATCTTGGCTGATGAGGAGATTTGGACAAAACGAGCGTCACGGAGAGATGTCAATGTCGGTTGTTATTGCAGACAAGCTTTCTGCGAGCTTGGTGAGAAAGGGGAGGGTTTCTCCTGGGCGACCAAATGGCCACTGATCAACCAAAGACCAAGCAAGACCCAGGAACCGAGGGCAGCCACCAATCGACTGTCGGGCCACCACTACCAGAGCCTGAGCCAGAACCCGCACACCAGGCCAGACACATGCTCCTAGCACCGCAAGCTAGCAAGCCTCCAAGATTCAGCCAGGCATGAACACGGGCGCGGCGGCGTGTGAGTTTCGGCCAGCCCCAGCCCCGGCCAACCCGGTTCTCTCTCCCATTTCAGTCAATCTTGGTCCCTGGACCATCTTTTTTTCCCTCGCTGGGCCGATCTGGATGGACCATGCCACATCCACATCTTGCCGGGATTATCACAGAGCTCCTCCTGTTCCCGACGCAATACAGCATGGAAGGGATCTTGCCAACATGGCCGACCGAGCGAAAGGGCATGAGAAAATAATAAGAAGGAGAAGAATGCAGCAGAGCCAAGCCGCATCAAGCTGGAGAGAGCATCCTCCATCGAGGACCAGGGAAAAAAAAACACACACACATGTATCTCATGTTGTGGTGACAGCAGCCACAGCTGCCTGGGGCCGATTGGACAAATTTTCTTGCCATTCATGCATAGCTAGAGAGAACAACAAGCAAGTTGCATGCAAGTCAGGCGCATTGTGGGTAGCTTCCCATTCGATATTAACACCATCATTTGCCAACTTCACCGTTGAGGGTGTCGCTTTTCATCGTAGACAAAGGGTTTCGACGTATTCGTCAACGGATCATGGCTGCTGCCTTTGTTCAGCCTGACCTAGCCGCGATGCATTGACGTTCAAGGGTTTATCCCTGCGCATGCTCGAGTACTATTTCGGTGGATGAGGCAGGGCCCTTTGGACCTGTTATTAATAAAGCGGTGCCAACTTGGTGTATCGTTGGTGCCCGCAGCGACACTGAACAGCTGAGAAAAAGTGGGCACAGACTCATACTGGCTCCATCGTCCAATCCGCTCCGGCCCTGGGATTCATCAAACGCTATCCGAAAGCATTCCGGGGTTAGTGCAGGAAATAGTGCGAGCGCAGTCAGTATTGCCAACCAAGTTACGGAGTACTGGCAGGCTGTATTGCGATATGACGATGGTGCAAATCGCTCAGCGCTACCATCAATGCGGCCAAACCAAACCAAACCACGCCGTAATCACCAAGTAAATTCGTGCTAGGAAATCATGGAGCATGACGATCATCATGTGGCGGCGTGACGAGTGATGATGGCTCGGGGCGAAACGTGGAGTCACCTTGTCCCGTATTCTGCGAGGAATTGCATGCATGCGTTCCAGTGTGCCCATAATAAATATGCAAGGCGTCAATGCCTCTTTGCTGGATGGCGCACCAACCGAGAACCCGAGGCTCCTGCCTGAGCTAGGAGAGAGTGCGAGTAGTATTACAGAGTTGTTCCCGGGGGGAATCCCACCCCAGAGTGAACAGGCCAAGGATAGACGGCTGCACTGCATGCTTAGCAGTTGTATCGGATCACTGGCAGTGGTGCTCGGGCGCCGTCATTGTTCACAATTATCGAGCCGACATGTACTCCGTACCCTCCCTCTATCTCAGATCTGTCACAACCTGCGGCCCTCTGGCCATGGCAGGCAGGGATTCCGACACTGATCGACGTTTTCCATGTGAGTGCCGAGTGTCGATCTGTCCAATGCAACCGATGACTTTTAATCTGGGTCTCTGTCTTGCTTGACAGGCACCCTCTCAAATTCGTGGCGTGCCTGTCAATGACGACTGGTTTTCACAAAGTTTGTGGCAATGCGCTCAATACGATGGCGGGTGGCAGTGCCTCGTCTTTTTTTTTTTTTTTTTTTTTGAGATGGGGCGTGGACAATATTAAGAGCCACTCCGATCTGGAAATGGGAATAGGTACCTAGCGTAGCTGTCAAGGGTACTCTGCACTACGTACCCAACTCGGATTGTCTGATTGCAGGCTAACACTACCAGACTATTTCCATGCAAAGGTAGCCATGGTAATAGGAGTACCCAGCATTCCTTTTTCGTGTTGCCTGGGGGCTGTCCGGCTTGCGCTAGTTCATTGCCAGCGTCCTAGCCTACCGGCATTTGAGTGGGACGCAGCGTCCCTACCCTGCTATCTGAATATTTTGATGATGGAAGGCATGGTGAAGACATGTCTCTCACTGCATCGGGAGGGGTTTGCCATGCTCACTTTTGTTTTCGTCAGGGTGCACAGAGTCCTGCCTCTTAAGCAATGGTAGTGTCCTGATGCCCCACTGCCTGAGATGCCTCAGACTTGTCCTTCCAGTCTTGAGCAATGACTGAAATGTGCTGTGGCACCTGGCGGCACCTGGCCACTGGCTCGGACCAGCACCAAAATGGAGGCGGCCTGCGCTTGACCTCCAGAAAGCTGTCGTTTGTGGGAAATTCTCCGTCATAATGCTCCTTTGTCCCCCCACCCCAACCAGTGTTTCGATTGTCATGGGAAAATTTGCTGCCCCGTCTTGGGTTACGTCCTCGAGCTAGTGTGGAGTCTTGGCAGATGGCAACATGGCCCGCTTCGTTCTCAATCCGTTGACCTACCTTAGGTACTTGTCCAAATTCGCACCAGTTGCAGGAACCGGCAACTTCACCGGCTGTCGTTGCACAGGAAACATGGTGAGTAAGCTGGCATG
This sequence comes from Keithomyces neogunnii, assembly GCA_020975405.1. Taxonomy (NCBI): domain Eukaryota; kingdom Fungi; phylum Ascomycota; class Sordariomycetes; order Hypocreales; family Clavicipitaceae; genus Keithomyces; species Keithomyces neogunnii. Next base: position 2,696,237 of record JAIOWQ010000002.1, on the reverse strand, counting down.
TCTCTAGGATGCTGCTGCAGGACATTTCCGACCGCTTCCATTGGCCTGGAATGGTCAGGAAAGACCTTGCCTATTCTCGACTGAGTGAAACACATAAGCGGGGGAGTTGGTGTAGGCAGTTGCCACAGACCAACGGGAGGTCATTCCATAGTCTTCGTTGCCAAGTTGGGACAAAGAAGCCGTCGAGAAGGGGTCAGATCATGAGGCATGCCATGTCTTGCTTGGTGTTTGTGCTGGGGAACAAGGCGATGAACATTGAGCAACGAAGCAGTGGCAAAGAAGGCATAGCGGGATTGGTTGACGAGGCTCTGAGCAGCGGCAGGTGCGAACTGGCATTTTGACCCAGACTCGGCCTATTTTCGGAGCAGGTACCGGAGTCGCTTGGATATTCCATATCAGAATTGCAATTAACATGTCCCTTTTGGTTTTGACAAGCTCAGATGTGTAGTGGTCATCTGCTCAATGCTGTTACTAGCCTCCATCGTCGCGAACTGGCAATCTTTTCAATGACGACTACCAAGGGTGGATACATGCTATCAAAGCTACTCAGGCATCCATCGACGCAATTTAGCATCAACTCTGTTTGCTTGAACTACTACAGCTTGGCTCCTAAGCGTTTGGTGTCCGCCCGGTCCAGACCAAATACCGACTATGGGCATGAGATAATACAATGCGATGCATCTTGGCACAAAGCTATGCCAACGTTGGGCGACGAAATTCCAACAGTGGTGCAACATGCGACTCGTTTCGGCCCGAGGCTTGGATCATGGGGAGAATGGGCAGGCCGGAGCCAAGCGCAGCCAAGCCCTCGTTATGGGGAGCAGGCATTCGAGCCTCCGAGTCAGAAACCCGGGGCCTGCTGCGATGGCTTGATTGAGGGTATAGCCAGCACCATATATGTATGCCTCGTCCCTGCGACTCGGTGGACATGGGATATGGTAAAGAAACTGTCAAGTCTGTACGGAGTATGCTCAGTCGCTCGGCACTCCCATGGATGGTGCGGTCATCTTTTCAGCCGCCATGTCCAAACCCTCTTCAGAGTCCACAACGGTTCGGGCTGTGCGATGATGCATCCTTGATGCATCCTGGAATAGCTTTACTCGGATGCAGCAGGTCAACGGCCCCTTATCAATGCTCAGATAAGCGCTGGGAGAGAGATTATTTTCCCCCGTGCTGACGGCAATGACAATGCGAAAAGTCGTATTGTAAACCGGGACGGATCCAGCGGTTGAAGTGTAGGCAAGTTGGCACACAGATTGCATCAATGATTGGGGACGGAACATGCAGCGCCGAAATCGCCCATGTTTGGGTAGGTACAGGTATCCAGCAAGTGCAAGAAAAGACCATGGTAAGATGGGGGATGCAGGCTGGAGCATTGGGTGAGGCAAGTGACTGCCAGCTATTATTGTTATTATTAGCCTGTTGACAAATGCGCAGGCGTATTAGTCAACCATTCATTGCCTGCGGTGCACTCTTGAATAGGCGCCGTGATTCACTGATGGACACGCACGCTTCTGCATTGCGACCAGGTAGCACGGCATGGCCAACGGCGGTGGTGACAAGATCCGAGCTCGACTGCAACCGAAATGCAACCGGAATGCAACCAAAATACTTGGCAGCGTCGGAGGAGCTTGGTTGCTTGGATCATGCTCGTGGGACGGTGACTTTTTGTCACAGCCTCTCAACTCCAACTTGCTTATTAAGTCGGCTCAAGAGCACCTCGACATAATAATAATTGCCAAGTTGAGGCTGCTTTGGCAAAAGTGACCAACTAGAGGCTCAGACGCCTTGAAGGGCCCCGCGCAAGCGCGCAAGCGTCGATGCTTGGACATGCTTGGACATGCCTGGCCATGCATGTCAACTGGTCAAGTTGCACAAGGCCCCGGACCCCTCTGCCCTCTCAACCGGGCCACTGGGGTCCAGCGCGTGGCCTGCGGAACAGCGTGCAAATGCTGCTTCAATGTTGCACTGACCACGAGCTCTTGAGGCTAGTGCAGCCAGTCACCGCCAGGGTTGCGCGCTGCGGCTGCGGCTGCTGCTGCTGCTGCTGTTGTTGGGGCCCACAAGTGTATGCGCGTGGGGACCAGTAGACCACTCAAGCGCTCCACGGTGACATTCAGGCCCTTTATCTAAGTAATTTTTTTTTTGCCCCAAGCCTTGAATCGTCGAGCCTCTTGTACTCCGTTGCCCCCGCGCTCCTTGTGTAATTGTTTTTGTCCTGCCATGGTGAGCAAGTCTTTCGAGAGCCTGCCTGTTTTCTGCGGTTTCTTGCGAGCTTGCTAAACCTCTTGGACATCCCTCCTGGGCATTGGCTCGCATTGGCTTCGTCGTCACCGGTTTCCACGACACCATCATCGTCTTGGTGTGTCGTCCTTGGCCAAAGCAAACCCAGGCAATTGCTACATTTCCCCTCGACACCTCATCCTCCTGCGCCCTATCCAATCATCACCACTCAGGACCCGGCTAGGCATCGATTCCTAATGAGCTCCCCAAGTCACCGCCCCAGCGCCATCCGTCGGCCCTCCCTCCTGTCTCTCGATGACAACCATCACCATTATCCACTGGCCACACGAACCGGCACCCTCGCTTCGCTCATCCGAAGCCGCTCTCAGCAGAGCTTGACGGGCTCTTGGCCTCCCCCACCCCATCGCCATGGGACCGAGGACGAGGAGGCAGGCTTGTGGATGCGCCACGATGAAGACGATGCCATCGAACGCCTGCTCAAGGATGAGAATCGTCTGAGTCAGATTCTCAAGGGCCCGCTGGCTCGAAGCATGAACTTGATTGGCAAGAGCAATCCTCGCTATCGATGGGAGCGCTACTGGAAGCATGAAGACGAGCTGAAGACGATGAAGAAACCAATGTGAGACACGCATTGCTGCCGCCACGCCCTTGACACTTTTCCTTGACGCTCATCTTCATACTGACTCTCACCCCGCGCCAGCCGAGAATACTATGAGCGCACAAATGAGCTCATTGAGCAATACATGTACATTGACTGCCTCCTGGACTCTTCCATCCCGCATGACCTGTTGAATGAGTACAATGCCGAGCTCGAGGCATCCGCCTTCAAGCCCATTGATGTTCCCGCCACCATCGCCGAGGAACCCAGCTCATCTCAATCTCAGTCCGCCTCTGCATCGGCCTCACTGTCACCCTCGCTGGAGCAGCAGCAGCATGCTGCAACTGGCCCTTACGGCACAATCAACGCCAACGCCAACGCCAACGGCAATGCCAACGCCGGCGGGTCGCCCGCGGATGAAAACTCAAAGCAAGTCGTGCTGCCGCAGAAACGAACGCCAAAGGACATATTCCGATCTTCCGAGAACCTGCCGCTGTTGAGGCATGCTCATGATGACAGCGAAGAGGAGGGGAGCGAGGGCCACTCCGCCGCCGTTCCCTCCACCGCGAGTGACACTGGCCCCAGGCCGAATCTGCCCTGGCTCGAGGATGCCGACATCGACAGCGATGACCCCATTGTCACCCTCGCCATCTGGGTCAACATGATTGCCAATATCATCCTCCTGGTCGGGAAAATCGCCGTCATCGTGTCGGTGCCCTCCATGTCCGTGCTTGCAAGTTTGGTCGACGCAGTCCTCGACTTTCTCAGCACCGCCATTGTGTGGACTACCACGCGGTTGATTTCGGCTGGTCAGCAAGATCAGCATCACTATCCCGTTGGGCGTCGTCGGTAGGACATCTCTCCACCCCTGCCCCCTGCCCCCAGCACGTGTAAACTTTTGCAACTGACCCCATCAACAGACTGGAACCGGTTGGCGTCTTGGTCTTCTCCGTCATCATGGTCACCTCCTTTGTCCAAGTCGGCCTCGAATGTATCCAACGTCTTGCAAGCCCCGAGCACGAGATTCTTCAGCTTGGCCTCCCCGCCATCATCATCATGTTCAGCACCATCGTCATCAAGGGCGGGTGCTGGATCTGGTGCAGGCTGGTCAAGAACTCCAGCGTTCGAGCCCTGTACGCCGCCAACCCCGTCCGTCGCATTGCGTTTTGCCCCAGCAGCCCTCGCTAACGTCAAGTCACAGAGCCGAGGACGCAAAAACCGACGTCATCTTCAACATTGGTTCCATCCTTTTCCCTATCGGTAAGTCTTGTTCACCTACGCCCTTGGTCACAAGTTTTCTCATTCGTTCCTTTTTGCGCAACCCGCACAGTTGGCTTCTACGGCCGAGTATGGTGGATGGACGCGGCCGGCGGTCTCCTGCTGTCCCTCGTTGTCATCTTGACATGGAGCCAGACGTCTGCCCACCACGTCCGCAACCTCACTGGCTTCTCGGCCCAGCCCGACGAGCGCAACCTCCTGCTCTACCTCACCATGCGCTTCGCCACCGCTATTCGACAGATCCAGAACCTGCGCGCCTACCATGCTGGCGACAAGCTGTTTGTAGAAGTCGACATTGTCTTGTCGGCTGTCACCCCGCTCAAGGACAGTCACGACCTGAGCGAGGTGCTGACGTATTTCCTGGAGTCGGTGCCCATTGTAGATAGGGCGTTTGTCCATGTGGATTATACAAGCTACAATGCCCCAACACACATGCTTAAACAGAGTTCACAGTAGTACTTGTACCCAAATCCATGGGGTAGAGGGGCGTCAGCGGTGGTCGCGGTGGTGCCACTCTCGAGAGCCAGTTCTTGGTCAGGTGAATCAAACATGAAGAAACAAATACAAAAAAGGTATATGAACAAGGTGCCCGCAAAAAAGGGCCGCCCCAAGACTTTGCTAGCGAAACATATAGACTTGTATATTATTTGCAACTGTGCCATTTATTCTCATACAAAAAAAATACTACTGTCAATTACAAGGAGCGGACTCTGTGGACAATCTTGTGTGTGTCTTGAAACACGGCCATGTAGGCATCAAGCAGGCGCATGCTTTAATAGGGAATGCCGTTGGTCAGCAACTGGAACTGGTCGTAGACGCCAGTGCTGTAGCTCGAATAACTCGTCTTGATCAGCCCCTTCATGAAATTTGCCGCCTCCCTCTCCGTCTTCTCGAGCACAAATCGTTCCTTGAAATGCTTGACGCTCTCCGGCTTGAAGCAAGGCAGACCGCTGTCCATCATGAGCTGCACAATCTGGCTGAGTTTCTCGCAGTATTGTCTGCTGGCCAGGAAGGACTTGACACACAGCTCCTCGAACCACTTGAAGCTTTGGTGGTCCGTTGACCCGCCCATGACAGCCACCATTTCGCTGGTCAATTTGAAGGGTGCACGCTCAAACTTGATGCCGCCGGGGGCAATATCGAAACAGAAGCCAAAGTCGATGTGGAGGATATGGCCGGCATCATCAATCATAATGTTGCCGTTGTGGCGGTCCTTGAACTGGAGGAGGAAGGAAATGACCGAGTAGGCAGCCATTGACTTGACAAAGTTGTTGCGCGCGCGTTGGAAGCGGAGGGAGTCTTCGTTGCCGTACTTGGAGACAAAGTAGTCGTAGAGTCCGTTGACGGCTTCCCGCCCAAGCATATCACGCGAAATGGAGTTTGGCAGCACGTCAATGACACCACAGCCAGGAGCAGTGGCGGTGACGCGGTACGGGAAGACGTATACGTCCAGTCCCACGCTGTGAAAGATGCCACGGAAGGCAGAAATCATCTGAAGCGCCAAGACGTCTTGTCTGCAGTCGTCGCCAACCTTGAAGATGGCCGACTGCCACACCTCAACGGTGTTGTCCGCGTACTGCTGCTGCTCTTGTTGTTCTTGCCCCGTTCTTGGACTTTGTTCAACCACGCCGCCGTCAATCTCGTCGGCTCCGCCGCTCTTGTTCTTGCGGATACGGAATGTAGCCATGTAGGGAGCTTTGGCGTGGCTCTGAAGAGGTTTGCCAGATTTGCGATCGATGCCAATAACAACACCGTCGGGGTTACTAGGGAGATAGACACCGACCTCGACCTTGATCTTGCGCAATTCCTCCTCAATCTTTTGCTTCTTCTCCGGCTTGGGGCGCTTGATGAGTGGCTTGAGCTTGCCAGAAATGCCCGTCACCTCATCAAAGAAATTGAATTCGCGTTCATAAAAGTCCCTGTCAAGGGCAGCAAAACTATCAATCATCTTACCCATCACGCTGTCAAGAGCCGGCTTTATCTCATCCGGTACTTGAGCGTCGTCGTCCTTGTACGAGTTTGCCTTCATATTCCAAATGATTTGATGAGCAAACAGCTGAGAAAACTGTGCGGTTTCCAAAATGTAGCGCTCAGCATAGCCCAGGGCATCATATCTGAGAGTCTGCACGATCTGGGGGACATAGAAGAAGGTGACGTCGACAGAGTGGCTCTCTAGCGCCCTCATCGCATACTGAATAATGAACGGGTGGTTCTTGTAGGCCGGCATGAACATGGTCACGGCTGTGAGCGGATTCACAGGTTCCCAAACGAGGAGGTACTACATCATGTCAGTCGCCCGAAATCCCATGTACAACGGTAAAAGAAGATGGAGCGAGAAAACGGAATGGGGGTTCGCAATACCTTGAGTTGTGAGTTGACATCGTCAGGCAAGTGTCCGCCAAAGATCAAGGGCAAAGCCTCTGGGTGAGCGACTGCCTTCTCTGGGGCTGACAAGAGCAAGTGTCTGACATCTCTGTGGAGTCGCGGGAAGTTGAATCGTGTGGCAAGCTCAATGGCGATTGAGGGGTCCTGTTGCCAGGCTGTCTGCACCAGAGGAATCAAAGCATTCTCAATCGAGGACTTGGAAGTGTGTTGAGCCGACAAGTGCAGGCCTTGCTGGCTGAGAGGATTGATCCACACGGCAAGCCTTGACTGTTCGCTCTCTAGCAGCAATTGAAGCAATTGCTCCCTAGGACGTAGCGACCCAAGACTGTCAACAGCATGGGCTCCAATAGAGGAGACGGCCTTCATGGCAGCCAGAACATCAGCAATCAATCGGACCTCAGTCTTCAGCTGAAGAACATTGCTACCAAAAGACCATCTGGGGGCGTTTCTGAACCAGCCAAGGCCTGCGGACAAGATCTTTTCCTTGAATCTCCATTGGGCTATTTGTCCCATCGATGTGCTTGAGCGAAGCACCTTGAGGCCAAACAAGACAATCACCAAGCGCAGTTCTCTGGCCATAGGATGAGAGGGGGCTTCTTTGAGGGCTGTCAGTGTGAGATCAAGCATGCGCAAGAAGACTCTTTGTGTATCGTGGCTCCCCAGGCGAGTAGCGCTGAAATGGCTGGTGAAGAAGTGCAAGAGTCGAGTGTGCGGCGACAAAACATCGTGGATAGCTTGGCGCTTCTTGCTCATGAGTTCCAGGTCACTGGGAGCAAACTCTTCCTTGAGAAAGAAGGGATCAGGATGCACCAACGCTGAGCTAAAGAGCCCAACTTTTCGCGAAATGGTAAACTCCCACTGCTGAGCAATGCTGTTCAGGAGTTTTGGCTCAAGGCGCGGGTTTTCGTTCATCACGCCGAGCCACAATGAAACGCCGGCCTTGATGGATTGCTTGGTAAACAACGCAAAAGGTATCGTGACAAGATACCGGGCGACGGCCGACTCGTCTTGGCGACTACGGCAAAGCAAGGCCGCAGCTCGCCTCAGAATGTCGCGAACCTCGCTCAGGGATGTTGCCTTCTTGCTCAGAATGCGAGCCTCAACATGAGCCAAGGCAGTGGCGGCATTTGCGCTCTCTGTCACGGTGGACTGGGAAAAGGACGATCGGCGGTTGACATTCATGAAGCTAATGAGCTCCACCCCACGATCCGGTAAAGTCTCGCCGTAGCGATACTCTTGTCTTGTGGTGTATTGTGCAACGAGGTCTGATCCTGTGTTGATCTCGCATGTGCCAACCTTCTCCAAGGATTGAAGTCTGTTGTCGGTCGATGGAATGATGGAGCCTAGCTCCAGAGCAAAGGACCTGCCCAAAGAAATATGTCCGTATGCTCCTTCGTCGTCAAATTCAGAGAGGTAGGTCTGCAGCAAACCCTTGACGTCCATGGGCGCGAGATTGATGGCGGCATTGACCCAGACCTTTGCTTTGCGGTTGAGATGGTCCAGCGTCCAACGACGAAAGTCGTAATCGTCGGACAGTTCGACCGTCACCTTGCCAATTTCTGACTTGAATATGGACCGGGGTGCGTAGAGATCAGTCTCGGCCTCGAGGCAGCTCGACCACATCAGAGACAAGAGTTCAAGCAGAGCAAAAAGTGACTTTCTTTGACACAGAGCCGAGGGGACATCCCGAATAATGCGGTCAGCACATGCGAAGGCAGCCTGTTGCACACGCTCAATGCGATGGCAGCAGATGCAGAAAATGGTGGCGAGCTGTGTTGCGGCATACTGTGCTGAAAAAGTAGGCTCTGAGCCACTCAACGTCTTTCTGAGGTACTTTTCGACAACAGCATGGGCAATGCCTTCCATTGTGCTGCTGACTTCCCCCTTGCGCATGCTGGGTTCTAAAAAGTAGGACAGGACCTTGGTGCAGTCGCCTGCGTCGGCTCGTAAACTCTCCACCAGGTAGGCAGCCTGGAGGAATATGACCTTGCGGTAGCTGAGATTCTTGATCTCAGACGCCTTGGATGGGATCAGGTCCGTAAGTAGTCTCTTTTGCGTGGTTTCTCGGAAGCCACTATTCGCGCGTCTTAGTACCGTGTTCAGCTCAATGTCACTCTCGACCACTTCGGTTCGTTCTCCGGCTACCAGGGGGGGCGAATGAATGGCAATGATGCGAAGCTCGTCGAGGTGTCTTTTGCCACGGTCTGTATTTGTGGTGAATCCGTGCACGACAATATTGAACCACGCATCCTTGAGAAAATGATACGCCTCGTCATCGTCAAGGGGGTTTGACGCAATATCATTGCTGGACATGAAAACGGCAAGCGGGTGTAAAAGCTCGGCAATCTCCTGAGCGGCCAGCTGAACATCGGATTCCTTGGTGTGGTGCGGGGATTCAGCATCGCCGAGCGAAATGATGGTCTCCAGCAAGTGTTCCCAATAGATGTTGAAGAGGGAAGAGTCTCGACGCAAGTTGGCCGAAATGAAGGTGCGAGCCTTCCTCACAGCAGTCAAGAGGAAGTCTTTGTGTTCCACAATGCCGTTGTGGCAAATCCGGCTATACATCTTGAGCAGGGATCGAAACTCTAGCTGTCCACCCTGAAGAGACAGCTTGGCTGCGCCGGAAATGACTTTGGTATCGACACTGGCACCGACTTTGTTGAGTTTCTGCAGAAGCATCGACTGGGCCAATGCGACAATCTTGTCGTCGCCAGACGCAGTAGCAATGGTGTAAATGGCCTCGACCACATGGCCGTAGATAATGGCTGTGTCCTGCTCCCCATTCATCAGGAGTGAGATTGAGCTACCAGTAGACTGACGGCGGCGATAATCTTCTGTGGCCGTGCCTTCGTCATTTCCGGCCGCGCTGCCATTGATGCGACCATTGACAGATACTTCTGCTTCAGAGTCAGGGCTCAAGACGTTACCCAAGGTGTAGAGGGTGCTAATTATAGCGTCCTTGGACAGCATCTTCAACACAAAGGCCAAGCTTTTCGAGGCGACTTTGACAGAATCTCCATGCGGCGCTGTCTGAACCAAGAAGCGAGGAAGAGCTCGGCTAACGGCAGAAGAGCACGATGGCGCGATTCGGCAAATGAGAGCCATGCATCGCAGAACGACGGCAGCAAGACCCGGGTCGGACATTTGCATGGTATCCTCCAAAGTTTCCTGCAGCCAACCCATTAAAACATCAGGGTCGGCGGCGTCCTCGTTGAGAAAGGAGCAATTCAGTTGCGAAATCAGGGCAGCAGACTTGACATCACATGCCAACTTCTGTTGGTCTGAGGAGCCCAGGCGGACAAAGTCGGCACCAGCCTCAAGAAAGTCCATTTGCTCTGTGGCGATGTCGGCATATACCTCGATCGATTTGAGATCCCCGTCCAGCAGCTCCCGCGGTGGCTTCAGTGCGGCCCCTTTTTCAGACATGAGCAGGTCCAGGACGTGCTGCTTACGAAGGGAAGGTCCATCGGCAACCATTAACGATGTACTTGACAATACAAGCCACATGAAGCTACGTTGGATAATCATGGCACCAAGTGGTCGTCCATGAGCTGCGTAATGGCGAAGCAATCGCTTCCACTCTCGAACCTCGTTGGTCTGGCTATGGGTGTTTCGAATGGTCGACAGAGACGTCTCAACTGCAACGAGAAATGGCTCAGACAGGAGCTGATTCATCTTTTGGATGAGTCCCAGTCTGCCTCCAGCCTTCCAAAAATCGGCCTGCGCAGAAGCGGCGTCCAGGAAGCCCAGGAGGGACAGTGCAATAGTTACAGTTCGGATCGCATCGTCGACAGGAAGACTGTCAGGGTTTCCTGCTTGTGGTGAGAGAACGCTCTCTGTCGCCCGCCCGCAAGCATTGGTAAATGCCCAAATTCCATCGGCCACGGTCTCTTTAAGATCGACATAATTGGTGCCTAAAGAAAGGAGGGCAGCTGTCAGGTGAAAGGCCAGGGCCTCCGTCGGTGATGGTTCGACCTTGCGGAAGAAGGGTGACGGCGCAAAGACTTGGGTGTGCGCTTCGAGAATATACGGGATAAGGCGGTACGAAAGTTTTTGCGCGCTTTGGTTCGACTGAATGGTGGGTGCAGTCTTGCATAGAGCCAGGAGAACCTCGAACTCGCGGATTGACTGGGCACATGTTAGTCACCGGACAACACAAAGGTCACACTCTGTCAGAGCCTTCAAACCATTGGAATTCGACCCAAGGAGCCAGCTTGCTTAGTGCTGTATCCTCCATGGTTATATTCCCGGCCGCGTGCTGAGTGACAGGCCCGGCACAGCTTGTCCAGGTCGGATTTGTCGAATGACGTGGTGGAGCTCGCGGCTGAGAGTGCAGCGATGCGCTGGAGCGCCTTTGAGCGAATGTCTCGCGTCATTATTGTTTCCGAATGGGGTATTTACGACAAGAAAGGAAATAAAAACAGTGCGAGTCAAGCAAGAAGAGACAGAACTTGTCGACGAGACGCAAATGCGCACGATAGTGCATGCCTCGGCAGCAGATGTGAAGGTCGTTGGGAGCACTTTCCTCTTTGTCCCCCCCTGTTGGGATGTGGCAGCTTGGTGGACCGGGGGAACGTTCCTGCCCGTCCCTGATTGGGGCTTAGTCATCCAAGCTCACCCCCAAGCTCTGACCACCCAAGGCTGCAGCTGGCCTGACGACGCACGCGTGCAGCTTTACTGGCAACCTCAAGATCCCATCAACCGAACATCGACCTCTTCAGCACAACTGCCATCGCTCCATCGCCACTTATCATCACACCCGGTTGCTTCCCGCCGTTCGCATTTCCGTACCCCCTACTGCCGCCCAATATGGCCGCCATGTTCAGCCAGAACCCGGTCATGAATGGCCCCAACTACTCCTTCTCGGATGCTCCCAAGTCCAACGGAGAACCTCGTGAGCATCGATTCAACCCGTGAGTGCCAGACCACAAGCCCTGCTGCCTCAACCTCGGACGCCTCTCTAACTCGAATACAGCTACACCGACAATGGCGGTTCTACACTAGGCATCGCAGGTGCCGACTTCACCATCATGGCTGGAGATACCCGACACACCAGCGGCTACAGCATCAACTCACGAATGGCCCCCAAGGTTTTCAAGATTGGCGGTTCAAACGCATCTCAAGACGACGCCACCATTGTGCTGTCCGTCTGTGGGTTTGCCGCTGATGGCACAGCGCTCAGAGATCAACTTGACACCATCTGCAAGATTTATCGCTACCGACACGGCAAGCCAATGTCGCTCAACGCCTGCGCCAAGCGACTGTCAACGATTCTATACCAGAAGCGATTCTTCCCCTACTACGTAACGGCAATGCTGGGCGGCCTTGACGAAGAGGGCAAGGGTGCCGTTTACTCGTACGATCCCGTGGGCAGCTACGAGCGGGAGCAGTGCCGCGCCGGTGGTGCTGCTGGAAGCTTGATCATGCCCTTCCTTGACAACCAGGTCAACTTCAAAAACCAATACATTCCCGGAAGTGGCGAGGGCCATGATTTGAAGGAGAGAGAGCGACATCCTCTGTCCAGAGCTCAAGTCGAGATCATTATCAAGGATGCCTTCGACGGCGCTGTAGAGCGTCACATTGAGGTTGGCGATGCCCTTCAGATGCTCGTAATCACAAAGGACGGAATTGAAGAGACCATATTGCCAATGAAGCAGGATTAGATGGGTGGTTTTGGGGGGGGTCCTTGTACAACAGCCTTGCTTTGAATGTAGTTGGAATGGATTCGGATCATGAAATATATATGGTGAAGTCTACTTTCAAGCCAAGTGTGCACTGTGTTGTATGACCGCCAAGTCTTCCGGGAAGCCATATGTGCTGTGTACAATTTTTTTTCCCTCCAAAGAAAGCTGTGCTATGGATGGTGCTCAGCTGCTTGCCTAATCTCGTACTTCTTGGTGGGCTGGTTGACAATGTTGGAATGGCCAGGACCCCCCAAGAGGCACCAGGCACCCTCACCTAGGCTCTCCTAAAGCAGCACGCGCAATCACGTCCCTAGAACTTCAATACGCCTAGTTAGATCTCTTTATGGCCGTTTTCTCAGCTTATAAGCGCCTTCCTGAAGGAGGGGCTGATTGGCCATGTCCTACCCTATAGGAAGCTCGTTTTCCAACGCGCCCTTGCCTTTTTCTCGCAAATTGGCACCCTTGTTGGAATTTTCATGACGTAGCTTGGAAGTTGAGTATTTTTCTACATGGCGGGCCACGCAATTACCACAGAGGCATCCCAAGGCAAGTATATTGTCGGGAAGTTGATGCATAACGAGGAACGGAGAAAGCCACCCCGTTTTTGACACTTTTGTGTGCAATGGAGCCAAATCCATCTCACATCAGCTACAAGATGCTGACGGAGAAGTACCTACTTTCGATATCAGTGTGCTCTCGCAGCTAATAAAAACGCCCACCCTTGCGAATTGGCATCAGGAATTGACATTGTACGTTACTGTTTGTGCGATTATGACGACAGAAATCAGGGACCGGGGGCTGTGGCTTGGTACAGCAACAACGGGATAAAACATTGGGCCATGGCTATTGACGTCATCTGGTCTGGTGGTCCATGGCTGGTCCACTTTGCCCTGTGCCTGCCCCCTGTACGTTTGCTCTACTTGGTAATGCTCTGGTTCAATGTTGCAAAACATGCAGTCACTTCCCTCAATCTGCGCCCTGGCAAACCCCGTTGGTAGAAGGTCGGGCGCTCCTTGTGCCCAGTCTTCTACGGACGGTGCCGCTGGACCTCGTGTGTACGAATTGCGGGTTGATGGGGGCGGCTTGGCTTGTTTTTTCGATTGAATTCCTGTGCGGCTTCTTATACAGGCCTAATCGGCGCTATTGCTAGCTTTTCTTTCCTTCTTGTTCGTTTTCAGTGTTCCCTGTAACATATGAGATTGAGATGCCGCCGAGGACTGTCGGCCCAAATCGTCAGACCCGTGCTCCGTCGGTGGGTCACTGGAGCCATGTGCTGCTGACATGGGTGGCGTGGTCTGGTCTGTCCGTTCACATGCCAGGCGATTGGCCAGCAACAGAAGGGAAGAGAGAACTTTGAGGAGTAGAAGGAACAGGAAAAGAGGACGAGACGTTAGACCAAGACGACATTTGAAAATTTCCCCGTGCTCCCATCGTGCCGAGTAAATGGCATCCTTCGGCTTCGGCTTCATGCAGGCGTAGCAGTGCAAGCACGAGACCTACGTCATGTTTATCGCCCAGTTTCCCATACGAACGACGATGGTGAAGTTAGAATCCCATTGGTACCGAGCCCTCTGACCCCACAAACCCAACAACCAGACGTCACATACAGGGCACCTGATAGGCTACTGTACTGCATGACAGCAAGAGCAGGGCAGTGATCTACAGCTGGCGCATTCGATACCTGGCTTTTGGCGCAAAGTTGTCTGCATGACGCTTGAAAACTTCAATGAATTGCACCTAGCTAGATCCCGTCTGTAGGGTACTTGGTGGAGCGACCACACCCATGCTCGCAGGGCATGCTCGAGACATCTAGGCTGGCCTTGATGTGGTTGCTACTTACCTAGATGGGTACTTGGCTCGCATCTCAATTGATGACGACGGACGGGCATGTTGGGCCGAGAAGCGACTTGTCCGTGCCTGTGCCAAGTCCTTACTCAGGGTCCCCCCACCACGTCTGCGCGCCTGAAGTAGACGGTGCCTGTCTAGTGGGCTCCCTCATAAGCTACTAGTATGATTTGCCCAAGAGCTTATAGGCATACCATAACCTTGTGTTCTGCATGTATATCCCATTGACGCAAAGTATGTGGCTCTCGTTGTTGCAAGTAGGATTCGACGAATGATGATGACTCGTTTCCAGCACCAATGGACCCTGGCAGCTAAAACGTTGACCGCCTAGGTACTTGGCAACAAACCGATCTCTTGGCGACCTGGCTTGGGTTAGGTGCCCAAGGTACTCAGGTACCTGGGAAGTTACCGACAGGGAGGGCTCGACAGCAGAGTGGGGTTTTGGCTTGCTTGATCGCCATCTGCGCCTGGTACAGTATCTTTTGGTTACTCCAAAAGATGTGCACATGCAAAGCCCAATTGTGTCGGCGGGGCGGAAACGATTGGCGGCGTGTGCATCCCGTGTCTGAATCCACATCTTTTGTGCAATGTGGTGGAACTGGGGCCGAATGATATGGCCGTGTTGGGACTGGGGAGCGCCTCTTTGGCGAGATGTTTGGTGTGTGTGCAGGTGCGCAGCAGGCTTGTGTTTTGGCCAAGTGAAAACAGGCAGCATAGTCCAGTCTGGTGTCGTCGGTACTTCTAGCAAATGCTGGCGTGCCTGGATACCAAGTACCTCTAGGCACCTAGGTACTCGTGCTTGAGTGCCTGCACAGGTCGGCGCCAAGGTGGCGAGGTACTTCAGTACAGAGCAACGACCGATCCCCCGTGGTTGTTATACCTCGGGTACTTAGGTACTTTACTTTAGATGCGTCGCGGCAGCATCGTCTCCTCTGGCTCTATTTTGATGGCCTCCAAAACAAAGCGTCATCAAAGTCAAACCTTCCTGCTCATATCCACACACACCCCCCTGCCACTCTATCCCGAGTGGCGCACGTGTTGACGATTGCCACCTTCTTCCCCTTGTTTCTTGCGGCTTGAACTAATGGGCCGTCAAATCCACAGGTGGCAAATACTTCCGACAGGTTTCTGTGTTCCTGGGCCTATCGGCAAACTGCCCAGGCCCGAATGCCTGGGCCGTCGCTAGCGGGTTCTCTCCTTCCTTTTCTTCATCTTCACGGGGAATTGCTCTGCCGTCTGGGCCTTGAACACTTCAACACCCACCCTCCCGTGCACATCTTTCGTCATTTGCTATGCGTGCTTGAATCTTTCGACCAAGAGATACAGCAGCAGACCCAGGCGCAAGGCTGCCTTCAATTCCGGCACACGCCATTATTTTTTCGGTTCGATAATCCGACTCTAGCGCGGGCCCTCTCAAACTACACACCACCATACACCACCATACACCCTTGGGCTGGGTTGCCCTGGGTCCCAGCTGCCTCGTCTCGCTGGTCGCGACCCGTGGGGCTACAAGCCTGGGCCTGGTGTTACTCAAGTGGGAGTCAACAAGCGGCAGGCTTTGGCGCCAGGGCTCCTGGCTTGTTTCTTGCGTTTGACAGCGCTCGTCTTTATTATAATTGGATCAAACACCTGTACTCCTCCCAGGCCCTTCCCGGCCTCTCGGTACACTTGACAGTCTGCCACATTCACTCAGCCCTGCAGTTGCGAGTGTGGCTCTGTTGAGGAAAACACCGACAGACATCCAATCCTGAACAGCTTCTCGCAGCTTCTTGACTGTTTTAAATACTCAATCTTTTTGAATATTTTGTCCCTGGCTCTGCGTCCCCCACCTCTTCAGCACACCAGGGAGCCGCCATTTCGCGACAACGCCTTGGACAAAACTTGGCCTCGACTGGTCAGACTGTTCTCTCACTACCACTGCACTCTACTCTCTTCTTCGGGTCTCCCAAGTCGTTGCAGGCACCAACTGCTTTTTACCACACTCAGAGAGATTCGTCGACTCTACTCACATGCACATGGCCATTTTCTTTTAAACAGGGCCTGATACTCCTCGGACCATTATCTCCGGGCCGCCCGCACTGGACCTGCATCTAGGTACTACGACGCTGGCATTGGCCAGAGGGCCTGAGAGCAGGCCGGGACTATATCAGTACGGTACAACGCCTCCAAGCGATTCTGTGCTTTTCGAGAGCCTGTACAACTTGGGCCATTTGAAAAGTCTGTCGTCCGCTTCTCCATTCCACTGCCAACAGATGCCAGTCGACGAGCCGACAAAGTCGGGCTTATCCATCAAAACCACACAGTGGACACGCCTGTCCACATCGCCACCTCGACGTCCTCATAGTTGAATTCAGGACATAGAAATATCCCTGCCGAATATCAAATGCAGAGCGATTTAGTGAACGCGGCACAGGATGCTGGTCAGCTCGACCTCGCACACCAAACACCAGCGATGTCGGCCAGCTCAGATGAAGCCGCCAAAACAACATCTCTAGCTGGCACCGAACCAAGCCAGCAGCAGCAATATCCATACCACTCTGCCAACATGCAGCATGCCCCGGCACCGACTGCAGTGTCATACCAACAGCAGCCTCACAGTCGCCAAGGGGCCTTTGATGCAGTGACAATGAACAACACCCTGCCTGATCTCGACCACCAACCACAGCATCCGGCGCAGTATGTTCACGGCCATTCTCAAACATATAGTCCAACTACATCGCCGCACATGGCTCCTCAAATGGTTCCTCCTATGCCACCCTATGGTGATCCAGCCATCCGAATGCCGAACCACAACTACTATTTTGAGCAACCGCAAATGGCACCATACTACCAACCTGCGCCAATAAATGGACATCAAAACGTGGTGTTTTACCCAAACCCTTTGGTAATGAACCATGCGCAACCGAATTTCTATTACCCTCAAAGTTCTCAATTTTCGATCCATCCGCCAGCCATACCTGCAAATATGGTGACGGGTGCATTCATGACTTCAGGTTTGAGACCTGTTACTCAAAACCCACCTCGTTTTGCGACCGGGACTACTACTACTAGTGGACAGTATGGTCGAGGTAAATCAACACTGAACAAAAAGGCCAATCGGAAGAAACAGGGGCTGACCAAACTGTTAGTTGGCGCTGCTGGAAAGCAGAAAGCTGTTCGAGGTCCACCCCGAAAACCAAGACAGAGCGGACACGCCGTGTGGATTGGTAACTTGCCACCGCAGACGGATCTCATGGCCCTGGTTCACCATGTTTGCAAGGAAACATCCGGGCTGGAGTCCCTCTTTCTGATTTCAAAGAGTAACTGCGCATTCGCAAACTTCAAAACTGAACAGACTTGCTCTGCTGCCCAAAAGACCCTGCACGATTCCAAGTTCCAGTCCGTCCGACTTGTCAGCCGTCTGCGAAAAAGCACAGCGGGTGCTTCCACAGGCAACACCACCACCAGTGATCCGGCCACTGTTCCAGATTCGACGCCATCGACAAGCCACGAAAATACCGATTCGGAGAGTGGGTTGGTCGACGTGCAGAACAAGGTGGCGGCTATAGACGGTGAAGATGCTACCAAACCTGCTTCTCCACAGCCCTCTAGGAGAGGCAGCCAGAATCACCACCAGCATGTCGACAAGTTTTTCATCTTGAAAAGCCTAACGACGGAGGATTTGGATTTGAGCGTGCAAAGCGGCATCTGGGCTACCCAGTCCCATAATGAAGAGAACCTCAACCATGCGTTTCAGGCAAGTGGAATATAGCCAAAGTGGGCACGAAGCAAGCGGTGAACCATGTTGCTAACGTTGAATCGACCGTCAAGGCAGCCGATAATGTGTATTTGATATTCTCGGCTAATAAGTCAGGCGAGTACTTTGGATATGCACGCATGACTTCAAAAATCAACCAAGATCCCACCGCGGCGATTCGGTTCGCGCCGAAAATTGTATCCACCGCCGAAGATGACCTCCCGAAGGCGATACCTACCGATGCTACAGAGCATGCCCCCAGGGGTAGAATTATAGACGACTCTGCCCGGGGCACGATTTTTTGGGAAGCGGAGCCAGACGATGCTGCAGCCGCCGATTCTTCAGCCGATTCCGATGCCGAGGTGGAGAGCACCGGCGATAGAGCGGATGGAAGTGAGGACGAGAGCAAAACATGGGGGAAGCCATTCAACTTGGAATGGCTTTCTACCAACCGATTGCCCTTTTTCCGAACAAGAGGCTTGCGCAATCCATGGAACTCCAACAGAGAAGTCAAAATAGCCAGAGACGGCACTCAGATCGAACCATCCGTTGGACGCAGACTGATTGGTCTGTTCAACCGTGTGCAGAGTCCGGTTGGGGCCGTGCCGGCTTCGGCAGGAGCGCCAATAAATTTTGCGCCTATTTATCCGTTAGTACGGCCATATGGATAGAGAATGGACTATTGGTGCGGGGGTTCAAACGCCGCGGTCACTTTTCCTTGCGAAGTAGAAGTGGCTACTGATGGACATTGTTGCACTTTGCCACGCCACAAAGGTACAGGTTTGGAGCATGTGATGCCGCTTTTGGAGGCGGCCAACATTGCACCAACCAACCGCCGGTCGGCCCCACCCTCTCTCTCTTTTAGTCGGATCGGCACGGCACGGTGCGGGACCCACCAGTCTGGCGTTTTGTTTTTCACAAGTCGGTCCATATGGCCAGGAGGATGCTGTTTCGCGGCTATTAGCATGGATAACTCGTACTATGCCTTGATTGGTTATGTAGACATGGCTATGAAACAGAATTCATCACATCCTGTGCATGGCATAGCATTGCAAAAGACGTGCCCCGTACGGCTCAATTAAGTCTATTTGGAACAGGCTCCTGAGATGAACCCCTCTACTTATCCATTGGATACCCTATTCCAATTACTAGCTCCGTTATTAGCCTACATCATAGACCGGGTCATGAGTATGCTCCCCAAAAGACGGGAACGAATGGGGATATATTGGCACATGGCCGGCTGGCGGCCTCGAGGATAAATTTCCGCGTTACCCTCTTTAGCCGACTGCTCGATTTTGACACTGTAATGGGATTTATAGTAATAAGAGGATGTATGAAGTAGCTGTGGGGGGGTCTTTCCCGGCTTAATCACGACACGTATATCCAAGGTGCGGTGTATGGACTCGGCATGAGAGGACACTGCGTTGTACACTCGATTTGGACTACACGCATATTTCCATGCTTATTCCCTCCTTACTAACAGAAAGGGGATTGTTCTAGTCTTTGGAAAGAGACTGCTCGCCCGTTGTTCTTCTTGTGGTTGTTGATCCAATGGATGTACCAAGATTATATGCATGCCTCAGGCAGCGTCAGGCAGCCAGTACCTGCTTCCCGCCAAGTCAATGTGCCCGTCCCTGCTCCGACCTAATAAACACACAGCAACTCTCCAAGCTTGTCTTAAAATGTCGCCAAATATCTCCGCTTTGTCTCGGTTCCAGATGGGAGAACTTCTTCGCCCAGAATCATTCTGTGACGCAGGAGCGGTGTGACACGAGGGCCGAAGAATTAACGCCAGGCCGTCACTCCAACGCTAAGCCAGGGGCTACACTGTTGCAGGCGACCAGCTTGTCGTTCAGTTCCGCAATCCCAGCTCTGACCTGGACATGCAATTGCTCCAATACATTGAGCAGGCTTATCGCGGATTCGTCCCACACCACGAGTATCATGGCGACCTAGGCCACATCAAGATCTATACGATGAACAACATGGGCGGAATCTGCATGTATCTAGCACGAAAAGAACTGCGGAGCAACAACCACCACCTGCTGCGGGTAACGCTGGATGACTATGCGCGGTACGTTGATTCTAACCTGAGATCAAGCTACAAGAACGAACAATTAACGTCGTGTGCAACAGATTCTTTGCATCCGCTTACCATAACACACCTGTCGAGATAGCACGCCCCAACTCTACCCAACTGTTGGACAGGCTCTCGTCACAGCTTCTAAGACTACGCCGGGAGCTTCCAGTGTGTTTTCACTCCAGGCTGGATGACATCATCCCCGAGCTCCCGAGCCTGTTCACCAAAGGGTGGCCGCTTGTACCCAATCACATCGACCTTCTTGAGAACAACATCCACGTGGATACAAGTACGGGAAAGATTACGGGCATTTGTGACTGGAGAGGCGCCGAGGTGACTCCCTTTGGCCTGTCGCTCGGATGGGTCGAGATGATACTTGGGACTCTCACTACGAGTGGCGACTTTTGGCGCTACCACTCGAACCACGTCGAGCTCCGACATCATTTTTGGGCAAGATTCTATGACTACCTGGGTCGGGAAAGCGTCGAGGAAAAGCAACGCATTGAGGCTGCTAGGCTCATAGGTCTCTTTCTGTCCAACGGTTTCCAGGGCGACAAAGTGGCTGCCGAAGCGAGCGAAGAGCTAGGGTTTCTTGGAGCTGTTCTGCGACACAGTACCGCTCTACCAACGAGTAAACAAATGAGCTGCTGCGGCTTTCAAGCAAGAGGAAACAGACAAGCAACAGCGACACTAGCTAGCAGCGGACAAGAGATGAAAATTCCCCATCTTGCGTTTCATTGACTTCGCATGTACGGCCTTGCGGACACTGCAGTGACTTGCCTGATTCTACAAAACCATTGTACTTGAATCCGAGTAAATCAATCTCGAGCGAGCACACTGAACATGTATGACTCAATCTTCCTTTTGCCCCCAAAGCATCAAATCGTGTGAGTAGACTCACAAAGGGCTCCTTCAGAAGCACCCAAAATGGTGAAGATGGGTGCTAGCTAGGCACAGTATCCGCCATTTGCACTCATTTCCTGCTTGATAATGTGGCTGCATTGACACAGACGTGGCACCAATGACCAATATCGCTTCACCGTGGCGTATGCGTTGACAGTCAAATGCGGGAGGATATGATGTGAGCGCATGCGCTGTGCCTCAGATCGTCAGGTATGCAAGCAAATTCCTTACCCCTATAATAGCTCACACAAAGAAAATTCCTCTATATATTATAGTTAATATAATAATAAGATTATAAGTTCCTAGATGTATTCTATACTGATATTTTTAAAGTGGGTTCATACTTGAAGCAGTAGGAGATACAAATAAAGAATAGAGGTAAACAACAAGCCAGAGAGAGCGTGCGTATGTGGGAGAGAAAGAGCGAGCAAGAGGTGTTTCAATTGTTCTATTTTCAAAGGCAAAAAAGGAAACCCGCGAATCCGACCAGGACATTATTAAGCCTGCTTCCATTCATGTAACTTGGAACTGGGCAGACTTGACCATGTCTTGAGCAAACCTTGCCCACAGGCACGGTGTTTACAGGGAAGGAGGCAAAAAACTAACATACAACACCAGGTATTCGCTGGTCGTCACCGACCCAACTACTAATCCGGCGCTCGCTAGCTTATCGTGGGAGATCGGACGGGATCCTGAGTTATCTAGCGGCTGTGGTCGTATGTGTCTGTGGTGTGTGGTAGAGAGCGTTAAGAGTGTTCCTGGTTCGGGATGAGTTAGGGCAAAAAAAACATACAACACCAGGTATTCGCTGGTCGTCACCGACCCAACTACTAATCCGGCGCTCGCTAGGTTGTCGTAGGAGATCAGACGGGATCCCGAATTTTCTAGCGGCTATGGTCGTATGTGTCTATTGGCTGTGGTAGAGAGCATTAAGAGTGTTCTTGGTTCGGGATGAGTTAGGGTAAAGAAATGCATACAACACCAGGTATTACTAATCCGCCGGTCGCTAGCTCATCGTGGGAGATCAGACGGATCTCGTCTCTTCTTAGCGAACCAAACCCGATGATTAGCCGGAAACGGAGTTGGACTCTTTCACTTCAGGTTCCGTCATGTGCACCGTATTTGAAAATGGTGAATCGGCCTTGGAGAAGTGGCCATTATAAAGACCCCCTCCTGGTGCATCACAAGGAAAAGCTTGCATGTGTGTCAGCTGTGGTAACTCTGCCAGTCACGCTGGGCCCGAGACGACGACGACCACCAAGACCATCATGGCAGCAGCTGACCTGATGTACCTGGACAGTCTGTTCCAGCGACCTGAGCATTTGTAACAGACGTCGATCATCTCACGATCAGTTCACCCTACTTTTAACGCGAACTGCCTATTAACTCTCTGCCATAAGACCAGCCGGCCATTTGGTCACAGCAGACATTTACTCACACCTTGCACGGCTAACGGCTGGAGGCTTAGACGGGCAGACTTGGACTCCCTTACGAGCCAACCTTCTTTCTGCTTTCTTTTTTTCCTGCTGACGAAGCTGTGGACTAGCCACGTGACTTGTTTTCTTACAAACATGAGCCCCTCTTCCTTCTCGCCCTCTCGCCCTCTCGTCAGATTCCAATGTGCGAAGTCGGTCTTCCACGCAACATGGACGAATTTCAATTTTGATACAGCAGAAAGAACCATCCGTCACGAGCGGAATTACAACAGCCGTCTTGAACAATGGCACCCGCATTTGGCAGCTGCAGCACGACTATCGGATAGAGCAACTGATGCTGCAGAGATTCGGCCATCGCCAAGATCAAGGCCCCATCAACGGGTAATATCACAACCCATCTTGGCCAATTTCCTGTTGAGAGGCCCGCTAAGCATGTCTGCTCCACCACGGCAAGCAGGGCATCTTAGTCCCGCTACCGTGGCATTGCGACACATTTTTCGCTATTCTGACGATTCACTCAACACCCCTTTAGCCTTGGAGGCCAACTTTGGAGCTAAAATATGTGATTCTCTCATGACTGATCTTCTTCTTGTATCAGTTGATATTGACACGGGCTCACTAGAGTCATATAGGGTTCTGAGTGACGAGAAGCAGTATTCTATTGGCATCTCCGTTTTGGATACGCGCAAAGTACAAGATGACAGCATACGCGCAGCCCAGCACGAATGGCATCAGCATATTATCCAATCCTTCCAATTTACTGTTGGACGGGGAAAGTATGTTAATCGAGCACGTGGTCGATTTCTCTTTGGCGAAACCAAGGCCATTGTCTTTTCTGAATTGAAATCAGAGTTCAATTCTATAATTCAAGGCCGAGAATATGTTGTCGTCTTTCACGGCGCCAATGAGGACATGAGGGTCCTACAGAAGCTTGATATCGGCCAACAGGCGCGCTATGTTCTCGATACTGTCCCAGCGTCGCAGTTCCCCCTCCAGCTTCGTTTCAGACCTAGCTCCGAGACACTTTTGGATTTACTGGGAATCCCCTTTGACAACTTGCACGCAGCTGGGAATGATGCTCATTTTGTGCTCAAAGCTCTTTTGATGCTCGCAGTGCAGGACTCCCGGACCCAGCATGTGGTGCCAAGCAAGAATGTACTGGAAGTGCTGGCGGCGCTTGAGGAAATGGCTCGGTCTCCCAGTCCAGCTCCAAAGCCCAGGCCGCCGCCAAAAGTGCCAAGGATCAAACAGCCAAAGCAACCCAAGAAGACGGATACTGCGCGCACAAGAGGAAGGGAGCGGAGAAGGCTGGAGCGAGAAGCTCAAGCGCCGGAACTTGCTGTCAGTACCGGCGACAGTCTTGGTGTTGATGAAGAGGCTGGTATGCGGCATCTATAGCTTGCCTTGTGTGGCCGGCAGGTAGGAATCGAGACAGCGATGGCAAGCATCCAACCCCCAGGCACGGAACTCTTTGCCCTTGGCAACAAACGCGGTACCGGACCTCTTTCGGGGAGTGACAGGCTAAATGGTGCCAGGCTGATCAGTCCTATGCGCTTGTACACCCAAGACATTTATGAGACTCTCACGATGGCAATATCGGCTACAAGTCGTCTGTTTGCCAAGTGGCACTCTCACGACGACAAAGAACAGCACCAACGGAGACAGACTGGGTCCTTCAATTGAGACATGTAGAGGCATCATGAGTGACCATTATGCGCATCTGCAACGCTGTAGAGACGGCTGTTTTGTTTACAAATGGGGCCTCTGTTTCATCCCTGCAACGGCTTTCTAGAGCTCCCGTTGACAAAACAATATAGCCGTGTCTTGTAGCTCTCGCCCCCCGTGACGCGAGTACAAGATAGTAGACGGCATGGACCAAGTATACCCAGGTAATTATAGGTCTTATCGGCAAAGCTTAAGTAGAAAACGCTCGCAATGCAGGTTCTCACAGCAATCTTGATCAGTCTGGCAAGTGCCTGCGGGTTGTTAGCCTCTGGTTAACAAATTGATATTGGGACACGTACGCAGCCATTTCTGGCAGCCACTAGCCTCAACGCTAAGAGCAAAGGCAATAGTAGAGACAAGGTAGAAGAGGGCGTTCATGGCGATTAGTTTGCTGAGGTTGGGTATTTCTAAAAAAAGAAAACAAAAACGTGGATACGTGTATCGCTTAGTAGATGCTTGTTCCTTGCTGCCAAGGTAGCAGAGAAATACATTTACCAGGGTCCATGCCAGGTTTTATAGCAAAATCTTGTAGCCCAGGATGAAAGAGAACCAGGACCTAGTAATTGGACTGTGTCAAAACGTGAAACAAGACGTGTTATAATATGCTTGCCATTAACAGCCCCATCTGTTTTGTTTGTCCTAGCATTGCAGAGGTTTACGCAGGCAGAAATTGTTTCACAGCTTCTTCTTCTCTTTGTAAGCTGCATTTGGACTCGAAACGAATTAACCCAGAGAATTTATGCATGTGCATCACGCCTCGCCTTGAAACTCCTTTGTTTATACAGCGCAGGGTACTTGGGTTGGTATGCACATGACCGGGGCTTTTGTTTCAGAATAGCAAGGCCTTGCGAAACTCCCAGGAGGCTACTTGATCTCTTTCAGGAATCTCCTCGACGGTAGAGCACCCGGCAACTGGCAAAATGCGGCGCATGATTGGTTATTGGACTGCACAAGGACTGACTGCCGAGCCAATCTTTAGCTGTCCCTCTGCTGTCCCACTCCCACGAGAATGATGAAACGGTTCATAATTCACACGTCTATTTGTTTGGTTTCTCTACGCCAAAGTTGTATTTGCGTGCTGCCACAAGTCGTGGATAACTTGCTTGACACGTCAAAGTCGCACACTCCTAGATATGTTTACTGTGCGGGCATTGATAAAGAAAAAAGTCTCATGCTTTTCTCGAAACAGATAATAGTTTGAGCCGCATGCAGTGCAGACACGTCCAACGGACCAAGTCAGACAGTCATGCCCGAGAAGCTGGCTGTCTGTTTCGTATTTTAATCTACATGCTGGTTCCTGCAAACGCGAGGGTCAACAGTCAACCTCAAGCGTCTTGCCGTGTCTGATCCCAAATGCGGCAAAGCGCCGGAGATTCAGGGGTAAAGTACGATGACATGTATACTCATGGCCACTGTCACGTTCATTCTCGGGCTGCTGGGGATATACGAACCTGCTTTGCTCAAGGCATGACCGGCGTGTTGCCCAAGCTATGGGAGAACTTGACATTGCCACGCTAAATATGCAGTCGCGTCACTAGACTACACAGCCCAAGCTGTGCAGAAACTGACGTCGAGATAAAGACAAGGTTCTACAACACTTGGGCTGCGCGATCCTGGCATCAGCAAAAGGAGCCACGTGACACGGTGACTCCTGGTTCTCATCGCTACCAGAGCCACGCACTGGACCAAGGTTTATATTATTCTTTAGATTCACAAGTTGTTGGCAACTTGAGTCTGCTTCCTGGCACATTCAGAGGAATGGTCCAATCTCTACTAAAATGGGAGCCATCAGTGGGTGAAGCTTGTGGATGCCGAGCAAGACTAGGAGAAATGTCGAACTTGGGTTTGGCATCTATTCTCTATTCTCTGCTAATCCACGGCGTGTCTGATGCTGTCATGGATGAGGCTTCTGACGTCTCTGATTGCCATTCTACAGCCCTGTTTAAACAATGCCTTGGCTAGATTCCACCGGCTTAGCATTCAAGACTGCGCAGCATTCAAGACACAGTTGACTGTAAATCACTTTCTATCCACCAAAATGTATTAATACATCAAGGGTTCTTCCCAAATCCGTGACAGCTCAAGCAACAGCGAACAAAGTAATGGGCCAAACCGTAATCTCCACACCAACTCCAGGCCTCCTGTCCTACAAAACGGACACTACATACTCTAATAGTTATCAAGACACTCCTCCGAATCTGGAATATCCAATCAGTTCACACTGTATATGCAACACACCCCGGAATCAGCACAGGGACTTGGTTGTATAGGCACATTGCTTGTCGTACCTAATCTCCTGACAGCCGTGACAATGTTGGCAACTGCTGTACTCTAAACAGCCATCAATTTCGCCGTTGGACTAGCCTTCTACCGTTTTCTTCAGAGACTCGAGTACTGTAGAGAGATATTAGAGAAAGATTGACATGATGCATGTCCTTGCAAAGTCCGAACTCTCCGGTACGCCTTGTCCTCATTCACCAAACCACGCCCTCAGTTGTTTCATGTTGCTTCCTGGTATCAAAACCTCTTCAGATGGCGACCCATCAGCATTACGCCGGAATGCCAATCTAAGAATTGCCCCAATTGAACGTGCCGCTTCAGCCAGAAAATATATCCTGGATCGACGCTCCGGCTCTTCAATCCCGGACAAGGCCCAAAACTCGTCCCAAAAGGTGTTCTGCAGCCTTGACTTGCATGCATAGTCATGCCAGCCATCCTTTGTCATGAACCCCGTGGTCAAGTCGAGAATATCCAGATCCATACCGAAAGGCATGACCGCCGCCAGAGACCAATCTACAATGCCCATAATCTCCAGCTTGTTCTCGTCAACTAGGATATTCGTCACGGAAAAGTCCCCATGTGTGAGGACTTGTGGATAATCTTGGCTAAAGAGGGAAGGAAGGGTCTCGATCAGCTCGGACAGCTTCGAGTCTGGCATCATGGACGGCCATGGCCCTTCCACAAGCCGTGCAAGCCTTGTGCGGATTCCAGCTTGCTCCTCTGCTTGTCTTTGACGGTCAACTGACAGTGGGCTGGACCAGCATCGCGCAAAGTACCTGTTCTGAGTGAGTGCCATTGCCTGCAAATGGTTCTCGGGTTGGATGGGTTTTACCGAGCCAGATGCTTGACAAAGACTCCATGCTTCGTTTCCTCGTCGGGATCCATGTCGACTTGGAAGGGCAAAACTTCAATACAGGACAGGCCCTGTAAGTAGGGCATGGAGTATATGGATAGCGGCGGTTCTGCTCCTTCCACGCTTCCGTGAAAGGTGGACTCGGGCACAAGGTCACCATGTATGTCCTTGGCTAGCTTCACCATTTTGTCGTCAAGAACCGCGCCTTGTTCTCTAAAGGACACGACTTGATCCTGTCGTGGTCCCGGACATCCATTGCATACAACAGTATAGCTCATCGAGCCTGGGCTGTGCACGGGCCTGACAGTCGACGCGCCGGAAATGGCGTATGCAATTGTGTTGCATTGCACCTCTGACGGTGACTTGCGGCCATCAAAGAAGCGTTTAGTGACTTGGTCGGCCCAAGAAGCCTGCATCGTGGCAATGCTTGGCGTGGTATCGAGCGTGAAGAGATGTCGGGTGCGATGGAGGTCAACTGCACAGAGCAGCCGAGCGGGGTTTTATGAAGCCTTTGTATGCAACCAACATGCATCAACTCTAGGCAGCAGCCCCTCAATTCGGGCATCTTGCGGTGTGGAATTTATGAGCCTACGGGATCCATCACCAACATTCATTGAAAGCAAATAAAACGACCCGGTTAGTGGTGACCACCCTCGGTAGGGGGATCACACAAAAGTGTCATGATTACCATGCAGTTGATGAATAACCAACCGTCATGAATTTGTGGCATCTGAAGCCGAGAGACTCGAGTATAAAAGCGCTACGAGCACCCTCTCGGTAAAGAGGTTCAAGTTACAAACTAAAGATGGATTCTCACTGTTATTACACTGTGATTCAGTATCCTTACAATACATCTCTTGCATACTCATTTCATCAGCACGGCTGCAGTTCAAACTGTCCCAGCCGTGGGCATCCCGGGCATTCACCAAGATTGCTCTCTGTGTACCGTGCCACTGATTCGATATGCAGCTCAATGGCCTCCCGCAGCCCGGGTCCCCAACGTATTTATTCCTCGAAAGTGGGGTCATCTAGCCAAGTACGAAGCTTGTTGAGAGCCGACATGTCGTGTCGCGTCTCTGATGTCGTGTAATCCTTCATCTCGCAATCAATCCAACCCTTGGTGCCACGGCTGGTCGATAGCTTCTGTCCGATTCTTCGAGCCGAGCCAAAGTCAATCAGAACAGGCTCTCCCTCCCTTGTCAAAACGACGTTTGCCGGGTTAAGGTCGTTGTGGGCCCAGCCAAGCGAGTGCAAGTGACAAATCGCAGACTCCAAGGATCCCACGAAGCCTTCCTTATCCTCGAGGATGTGGCCATTCTTCAAGTGACTGTTCAAGTCGCAGGGCTGTCGTTGGAGCACAATTCCAGTGATATACCCACGTCGCACATGGCAGCCGTGATACTTGACAAGGTTTGGGTGAGGTTGGAGCGCAAGCGCCTCCAATGCTTCTGCCTCTTCCGTCAACTCCCTGGCAAGGAGATGCACGACTTTGTGCTTTGAGAAGACATCATACAGGGCCATCCTCGGCCGTTTGACGAAGACGCCCGACGGGAGCTCCTCTGGTGCCTTGGTAAGGCCGAGGTCTTCAGACCACCGGGGAAAGATTTCCTCGTCGGGAATCCTAACAAGGGAACAGCTGGCTTCCCTCAAGGTGATGTCCGCCTTTCGTTTATTCAGCTGCCCATAGTACATCATGTCGTCTTCCACAGCTGCAAACATGGTATATTGGAACTCTTGGGTGTCCTCGTCTACCTCCTCCGACACCCAGAGCAATTCCTCCCAACTGGCAATATGCGGCGCCATGGTATTTTTGGATGCAGTGTCAGCGGCCAAGTTTGTTGCCAGCACAAGTGAAGACGTGATTATTGCCCAAAACTAGTGAGCGGTTGTGATTGGCCGATTCACCATGAGGCGAGGCTTCTGCGATGCGAGGTATGATCAAAAGAGGTCTGTCGCGGCAAAATGTCATGGTCCATCTGAGATTAGGGGCCAGTGTCACAGGGTCAGGTGACACTTGACGCACTGTCCCTGTCCCCTACCTTGCTACACATCACAGCCAGTGTCACTTGCAGGTGGATGACACGGGCTACTCTACATGTACGCTGGCCAACACAACACTTCCCCCCCAGCCACTGGCACCTCGTGAGAGCATGTTGACAAAACACCCGGTTCAAGCTTGCATAACTACACTAGACTGAATGATCAAACCGAGCAATATGGCGAGATATGGCGATGCATTAGATGCAGGTAGAAGCATGACTTGCCGAATGTTGGAAGCGACATCACGGGGCTGCCTCTCAGCTTGAACGTAGGTAGTCGCAGAAGCGAAGAAGTTGGCTATTCGCTCGTAGTTTGGATCCGATGATTTGCCTTTCTTCAAAAGGCGCTTCTGCCCAGTTGATTGGCTAGATTCCCTCTCTGCCGCTGTTTAGTACTTTGTAGAACTGCTCATACATCGCATCGCCTGTCGTATCATCCGCTGCTTTGAGGGCTTCTTTTGAGGAGGCTAGAGGAAATGCTTAAAGGGAGAGATTAAGAACATGTGCAACACAGCGGATACGACGCAGTTTGGGGTTGAAATCGCCCCATCGCATGATGTATTTAGTCCTCAGTTTAAGAGTAAAGGGATGAGACGCAATCTTACGTCATGTTTTTCCTTGAGAAGCCGCGAAAGGTGTTGCAGACATGTATCATTTAATATAGCGTCATCACTGGTATGATATCCCAGTCTTCTAGGAAGCCCGTAGGCCTCAAGTACCTCAAGCATGAGCTCTGCTTGATGCTCTCCACTATGGCTGAACTTGCACTCGGGCATTCCTAGCAGCGCGCGTCGAGGCTTCAAATCTGCATCAATCCATCTGGCACAGAGGGCTAGAATACCATGTCGATGGGGACTAGTCCAGAGGTCAGATGAGATGTGCACGAGTGAGAAGGAGCTTTCAAGTAAACTTCGAAGCTTGGTTCGATATAGATGGAAATTCGCAGATGCCGAGATGTTGGCAATAAATCCTCCACAGCCGGGTTACTCGCTAGTACTACTTCCGACATGTCATCCCAGGTAACGGCAGAAAATGGAAGGCGCCTTCTAGCGAGGAGACCTCGCCGTCGATCAAATGAGCGGCGGAGAGACGATTCAGAGGCCTAAAGGGTGTAAAAGTGGTCAATCCAGGGCTTCTGGAAAGGCTGTTCGACACCATCCGAATTCGAATCCACGCCGAGGTTACTACAGGGGTTTAGAACGATATTAGGATGCACCTTCCGAGCATGATTGCGAGCGTTGGATTTCTGCTTGCTTTCCCAGGGCGCATCTGCAGGGCAATGGAGGCATCGATGGACAGCATTCCCTGTAGCTTTCCGTTTACCTAAAGGGCCCAATTTAGGTAGTTTTGGATAAATCTTACGAAAGAAAGGAGTCATGTCGAAATCAAGCAAAAGAATGGAAGCACCCTCACTGCTTCGAGAAGGGTCAGCACTTGAAGACCGAGTACTCGAAAGAGGAGCAATCTGTTGAGAGGTAGTATTCATCGTAAACTTGGAGCAATCCATGGTAAACGTCCAAGTGTGACAAATGTGATGAGACTTTTGATCAATCAGTATCTGTTGGAAAACAGTGCCTCTGTCAACTCTGCTAGTAACTTTACTATCGTACTTTACCTCGAAAAACTATACTTTGTAGTATACTTTAAAGTAAAGATGATAGTACGATAGTAGACATAATAGTACGATAGTAGACATAATAGTACGACAACAGTACAATAGACAGGTCTGTGCTTATGAGGATTGTCTCGCCTCAGATCCGGAAGGCTGGCACTTTGTGAGTTTTCAGGCCCCTAATGAAAGATTGGCAGAAGTATTTACCTGCCTCAAAGTTGTTTCCGCCGCGAAAATCAAGGCAACAATGACAAGTCAGACTCAATAAGAAAGAAGAATTAGAGAAATCCATTAACTGTGAGGTCTCACGGTGACGTGAGGACTCAATGAATGTATCACGAGTGATGCAAGTAATATAACGTGATGTATTCATAAGCAAGTCTTATAGTAGTATATGAAGAAGAAGGAAGACGAAGGTCTGTAACGTGGGCCTAATGTGTGGAGTCTTGTGCAGTTACTACATTAGGTAACCATGTCACGTGACCTTATATCCCCCTAGCTAAAAAAGCTTATAATAGCCTCATCACAATAAAATAAAGGAAAGAAAGAAATATATAAGAAAAACGGTCCTTAATCCTTCATCCCTCTTTATAGTAATTTTATTTAGTAATCTTATCTTAATTCCTCTATTTCCTATAAGTTATCCTTAGTCTCTATCCTTCCTATTAATATCTTCTAATATTTAATTCTCTTACTATTTATCTATTACCTTTCTAATAATCTTTTTAATATAATATTATATTACTAGATTCTCTAGAATAAATAGCGTATTAGTAACTAATTCTTCCTATTATTATCTTTATATAATAAGCTTAATCTCTTCCTATATTAGAGATACTTCTTACTTTATCTCCTTCTATATTATTAAGTTATAAATAAGAGGTTTAATCACTATATTATTAATATTTAAAATAAGTATTAATATATTATATATAGTTTTATTTAGTTTAATAAATAGATCTATTAGTATAAGGTTAGTTATAATAATTATATAAGGGTTTACTTTTATATATATTACTTTAATAAATATACTATCTCTATTATCTAGTATTTATTACTATATTTAATTAAATTTCTCCTAGATATCTTTTAATTTATATAATTATTAGAGCTAGTTTTTTCCCTAAATATAATATACTATAATTACTTATATTATATTAATTATACTTATACTAATAATTTATTTAATTAGCTTATTATTTACTAGCTAGTATATATTATCTATAAATATGATCTTATTTTTAATCTATCTTATTATAATTACTTACTAAATCTATAGGGGTAGATTTTAAAATACTATTATATTAAACTATTACTAGAATAATACTTATATAGATCCTTTACTATATTACTATTTAATTTAGTTAATTATAGCCTAAAATATAGACTATAATATTTATAATATAGAAGCTTATAATATTTTTTCTTCCTTAATAGGTAATAATTATGTCTAAGCTACGCGTATTTTATAGTAGAATATTTATAAAAACTTAAAAATATATAGTTATAATAGCGGTTAGTCTATATAATATTAATAATAATAGTAAAATAAGTAATAGTTTTAATTAAATAAAAGAAGTCTTCTCTTATATTAATAAGTATAAGGTATAACTAATTAATAAGATATAAAAGAGAAAGGAAAAAGAGAGAAGGAAATAGAAGGAGAAATAAATATTATTATAATTACTAAAGTAAAAGTAAATAGCTATTTACTAAGCTATATAAGTATACTACTAGTAGAAGAAATTATAATTAATATATATTAAGTTATATAATTTACTATATATAATACCTTCTTTTCTCTATATCCTTACTATTTTATAGTTTTAGCCTCTATATTATCTTTCTACTATTTAATACCTTTATTTTTAACTATTATACCCTAGCCTTAGGTAGGTTAGTTTTCTTTATTTATCTATATTTTATTATTCTTAATAGGGCACTCTTCCCTAAATATATCCTACTCTATATTCTCTATAAGGTTCTTAATCTATTCTTATAATATATCTTTTAATATCTTATATTACTTAATCTATTTAAATTATCCTCCTAAGAGAGTTATTATTATCCTTTTCTTAGTTAGAGGCTTTATAATCTTCTTCTTCTTCTATTTCTAGTATAGCTAGACAGATTATAGTATATATTAACTAATATTATCTACTAGAAACTATTTATCTTATTTAACTAATTATAGATAATAATTCTTTAAATTATTATACTTATAGGCCCTATATTATCTATATTAATCTATATATAAATCTTAATAGATATTATATCTTAGGAGGATAGGGTAATATCTTTCTATATATTTAAAGTTTCTATAGTAGTTATAAATTCTAAACTATTTCCTAACTTAAATAACTATTATTATATTTTTATAATAGGCTATTATATAGTTAATATATTATATATTTTAATTATAAAAGAACTCTAAGCTACTAATAGTAATATATAAAGACTTTATATATATCTATATAATATATAGGTATAATAAGTTATTAGTAAAACTATAAGCTCTTATATAAACTATTAATAAGATAACCATATCTACTTTAGATCTAGCTATATTATTAATTATATAGATGTTAATTAGACTATAGTAGATTTCTTAATTATATATTCTATTAAGATAATAATAAATATAGTGCTTTTACTATTTATATAGTATAATAATAAGAATTAAAGGACCCGAAAAAAGGACCACGAGGAGCTCGCACCGCGATACCTGCTCGGAACCGCACCTAAAATCGAAAATAATACCAGAACTGAAATCCTCGCACCTATTTACCCCTCGTGATGATAGCGCATTAGGGCCGCGATAGTAGCGCGGAGATAATTAATAATAAACCACTCCTAATAGCAGTAGATAGTAGATAAGCTAGCCTTATATAGAGTATCTATAACCCTAATATAGGAAAGAGCTAGTATAGAACCTATAGCACTACTATATAGGAGCTAGCATATAGCTAAATTAAGAAATACCTTTAAGAAGGATATAAAGAAATTACTAGACTTATTCTAGAGTCTAACCTAACTAAAGTATAGGTAATAGTTACTATACTACTTAAGTAGGAAAAGGGGTATATATATGCTAATATTAAAGCGCCTCTAACCTAAAATATTATTAACCTTATAAAAAATAATATTAATATTTAATTAATTATTAGAGAAGAAGTTTAAGACGCCCTCTAACCGCTCTAATAGAGCTTAACTAGATTATAGGTATAGATTATATCTACTATATCTCTAGTAGGGAGTAGTAGATAGGCTATAGTAAAGGTAGTCCCTAGCTACTAATACTATAAGATCCTAATTAAAGGTAAAACTATATATAAAGACTTCTAAAACTATACCCTAGAGGAAATAGTTATAGCAGTAAATATAGCCGCCTAAACCAGCAATATAGTAGCAGTATATAGGCTCTATAGCGGTAATATAGTGGTCATATTCTAGAAGATAGCCTCCCCCTACTAAGAAAACGCAGAATAGCTCTATACTATCTTTAGGGTAATAGTAACGGTATACCGCTATATATATAACGTAATAATAAAAGGATTCCTACTATAATTTATTAATAATACTATATCTAAAGACCTAGCTAAGGATATTACTAAGGCTAATAATATTAATATCCTTTATATAAGGGCGCGCTACCCCTACCTTAAGACTAGTATAAGGGTAGTCCTAATCCTTAGTATTAAGTCCCTTAACTAAGCTAATAGAATTTACTAATAGGGCCTATTATATAAGGCTAAGCTCTTTAATATAGAGCCTTATAAAGAAACCCTCTACCTAAGATAGTGCTTCTAATACTACTAGATAGGCTATATAGTAAAGTACTATATAGTAACCTTATGCTATAGCTACTATAGAGCTAGTAAGTATAATAACACTAAGGACTGCCTAGTTATAAAGGAAAACGTACCTAAGAAATGCCTCCTCTATACTAGATAGCACCTAGTATAGGCCTAAGCCTGCCCTAAGATAAAAGAGTACTAAAACTATACTAAAGCTATATACCCTAATAGACTATTATGCTTTACTAGCATCTTCTTAACTAAAATAATACCCCTATCTATAAGATTAATCTCTATAGTATTATAATACTATTAAGTAGCTAGTAAGCTACTCTTACTAGAGGCCCCCCTAAGAAAGAAAGTAGGCTGCCCCCTAGGTAGTAAGAATAAGCCTTAACCCCTAGTTACTAGTACTAATAGTATTATACTATATATAACCTAGGAAGACTATAGGCCTACTATAGAGACTATAACTATAGAGACCTAACCCCTCCTGCCTAATACCTAGTAGATAATTAATATCCTCTACTAGAATATATAGAAGAATAACTCTAATATATTACTAGTATTATAGTATTATAATAATATTAATATAGTTATAATATAGGAGCTATCTCTAGTAAGGGATATAAAGTAGCTAATATACCTAGCTAATAAGGCCTATAGACTTATATACTTTAGAGGCTATACTATAGTATATATCTATAAGAGATATAGGACTAAGTTATATATAATTAATAGGGGAATAGACTAGTATAAAGTAGTCCTAATAGGGATTAGTATATACTTAATATACTTACTAAGCTAGGAGACTAACTAGCAGACCTTACTATAAAAGCTTACTAATACTAACCTAGACCCTTAAGCTATCTTAGTTAGAGACTTTAATTTATACTATCCCCTATAGGATAATAAGGGATATTTATCCTAGGGGTATAATATACTCCTAGTAGTAATAATATAGTAGTAACTTACTCTTATAATACTATATAGAGAGATAATATAAGATAGTAAGGATAGAGACTAAGATAGCATAATAGACCTAGTATAGGCCTTAGAGTCCCTAGATATAGAATACCTTAGCTAAGTAATAATAGTAGGATCTAACTATAAGCTATAGCTAATCTAAGTTAATACTAACCTGCCTTTACTAGACTAGACCCCTAGTCTAAATTAGTATAAACTTAATAAATACCTAGTATTAGTAGAGATAGAGACTAGGCTATAACCTAGAGATATAAAGTAACTACTTAATATACTAGAAGAAGTAGATAACTATACTAACTAGCTAGTTATATAGATCTAAGTAGTTAGAAATATAGTAGCCCTAAAGTAGGCATAGGGCTTTTACCCCTAGCTAGTATAGTAGATAGAGGAGGTTTAACTAGTAGTAAAAGAAATAGTAACTACCTAGTAATACTAGGTACTTAATAAAACTAAAAATAACTACTAATACTTAGCTAAGGTAGAGGTAGTATAAACCTAAATTATTAGATATATAAGGCAAAGCGCCTAGAGAAAGGCAGTAGATAAGGCAAAATAAGGTAACTATAACCTATAGGCCCTAGAAAGATAGGCTAGGCTATAATATAGTAAAAGGCTAGAGGATACCTATATACTACCCCTTATATATACTAGGGCTAAGGGGGATATACTAGTAATTATATATATAGAAAAAGTAGATATATTAGTAGAGGGATTCTTCCTAGAGACCCTAGCTATAGCTAAACTAGTAAATAACCTAATATTCTCTAACCTTAATACTATACTAGTCCTAGATAGTGCCTACTTCTCCCCTAAGGAAATAGAGAGTGCTTTATACTATATACTAAGCTAGAAAGCCCTAGGTAAGGATAGCATCCCTATAGGCCTTATTAAGGCCTATAGCCTAAGAGTAATCTAAGCTATTATAAACCTAACTAATATAGTAATAATAACTAGGTATTACCTATAGTAATTCTAGTATATAGATATAATAGTAATTTATAAAGAGAGAAAGATAGATAAGGAAATAGCTATACCTAAAGGCTAGAGACTAATCTTACTACTTAACCTAATAAATAAGGTGATTAATATAGTAGTAATAAGGCGGCTTATAGCTAAGGCTAAAGAGAGGCACCTACTACTAGAAACCTAGATAGGTAACTAGAAGGGCAGGTCTATAGAAATAGTAGTTAAGTATCTTATTAAGCTTATATATATAGCCTAAAGCTACTATAGCATTATATTAGTAATATAGCTAGACTTCTTAATAGCCTTTAATATTATAAGCTATAACTATATAATATAGACCCTAATTAACTAAGGGTTCCCCTTATAGCTTATCTATATTATCTAGTTATTCCTCTTCTTATATATAGTATAGATCTAGCTTAAGGGAGCTATATTAAAGATATATAATATTAAAGCTAGCACCTCCTAAGGGTTACTAATATCCCTAATACTCTTTATCCTCTATACTACCTTACTCTTTACCTAGCTCTAGGAATATAAAGGCATATAGCTAGTA
Organism: Keithomyces neogunnii; assembly: GCA_020975405.1. NCBI lineage: Eukaryota > Fungi > Ascomycota > Sordariomycetes > Hypocreales > Clavicipitaceae > Keithomyces > Keithomyces neogunnii. The sequence continues at coordinate 2,659,233 of JAIOWQ010000002.1, read as the reverse complement.
AAGTATATAGATAATATAAATATAGCTACTATTAGACTTAGTATAATTATTACCTAGTACTGCCTTAAGGCTGCCCTATATACTGCCTAAGAATAGGCAAATAAGATAGGCATAAAGTTTAATCTAGCTAAGTATAGACTAATCTACTTCTACTAGAAATAGAGAGTAAATATAACCCTTATCTATATTAGTACTATAATAGTCTAGCCCTAGTAGATAGTTAAGATCCTTAGTATCTATCTATACTAGAAACTCTAATAAGGAGAATAATAGAAATACCTACTAGTAAAGGCATAGTAGTAATACCTTACCCTTACTATACTTATAGTAATAGTATAGGGATGCTATTTTTTAAAGGCTAGGGTACTCTATATATAAGTTATCTATAGTATACTTACTTATAGCTCTAATATCTACTATATCCTATTAGAGCCTAGGGGAAACCTATAAGGGATAGCCTAGGCCCTAAGTAAGGAGTAGTTAATATGCCTCTAGATTATAGCTAGTATATATAAGGCTATCCTAATCTATATACTAGAGATAGAGATAGTAATACCCCTACTTAATCTCTACCTAAATAAGAAAGTATACTACTTTAAGGAGAAGCTTAAGGCTAGTAGCATAGTAGCCTGCCTCTAAACTACTATTATATTAGTAGCCTAGGTCCTTAAGTAAAGTAAAGCCCCTTAGAGGAAACTAAATTAGGAATAAAGGGAATAGTAGTATAGATAGGCTACCCTAGGCCTAGGCCCCTTAGTAATAGAAATAAAATAGAAGATAAGATAGGTAATAGTATAGAGAGCTATAATATAATACTACCTATATACTAGTACTAAAGTGACTATAATACTCCTAATATTTAAAGGCTATAAGGAAATTACCTATAGGTATAAAGATCTTACTAAATATAAATTATTAGCCCTTACCTAGGCCTATATAGGTAAGCTAGGCCTTAATACCTTCCTCTTTAGTTAGAAGGTCTGTAATATAGCCTTACCCCTATACTAATATAGAATTAATATAGAGGACATTACCTATATAGTACTTAGCTACCCTTTATATAACTCTACCCTATACTTATAGTCTATAGTATGCCTACTCTAAGACTACTAAGACCTTAATATAGCCCTAAACCATAGGGATACTACTAAGAAAATTACCTATTAGATCCTTATAACTAGATAGCTAACCTAATTCTACCTATCTAACTAGTTAGATCTTAAGTAGTATATAAAGAAGGCATAGTATCTAGAAGGCTTTAACCTACTACTAGTCTATCTCCTAGAAGAAGACCCTAATAAGGGAGAACTATACTATAACTAAGCTAGGCCTAGCCCTAATAAGGAGATAACCTATCCCTATACTAGGGCTATAGCCCCTAATAATACTAAGGTTATTATAAGTTACTAAGAATAGAATAGATAAGATACTATAGTAGAGCTAAACTAACTATATACTAGCCTTTTTATTATAAGCCTACTTAAAAACTATTAAAATAAATAAAAAACGGCCCTAAGGTAGTATTATAAAGTCCCTAAGGCGGCCCCTATAGGGCTGCCTCTCCTATTACCTTATCCTCCCCCCCCTCCCCTCTATCCCTATCCTCCTTATTACCTACCTTATAGGTAGTATAGGTAAAGTATAGAATTATAATAGTATTTAAATACTATATTTAGCTTAGTATTACCTATAATATAGTTACTAACTCTATATATTAAGCTATATTATTAATATAGGTCTATACTATATCTAGTAAGGCTATCCCCCTACTAAAGACACTATTACTAATAGTAAGTATAGATAAGCATAGTATTACTAGTACTATAATAGTACTAGTCTAGGTATAGATTATATTATTAGTAGTTATTAAGATATTACTAGGAAGAGACTAATAAAGTTAGTTATAGTACTATATTAAGGTAAGAATAACTTATATATAGCTCTATATTATAGAAAGTTTTTATAGTATTTAATAGGGCTAGGATAGTAGCTTTCTACTTATTATTAATACTTAGCTACCTCTATATTAGTACTATATGCCTAATATAGGGGTAGTACTTATAGTATAGTACTGCTTCTTACTATTAGAATATTACTAGTAGGTACTCCTAGTACCTTACTAAATTAGTAGTAATGCCTAGGCAGAATAAGATTAGATACTTACTAGTAGGGTTTTTATAGATAATAAGGTTAGCCTTTATAGGGATAATAGTCTTCCCCCTTATAGTTATAGTAAGTACGCTTTTTATAAAAGTATATAGGCACTAAATATAGAATATATAGGGTAGATCTTTATCTATACTATACTACTAAGATAGGTTAGCCATAGTACTATAGCTATACCTTAGTAAGGACTACTTACTAGTTTTTAAGGTAAGGACTAAGTAGGTATAATAAGAATACTATTAGTATAGGTTAGGATTAGTATAGAGATAGGAATTAGGACCTTAGTAGGGGCTTTAATAAGGATATTAATAATTTTAATAAGAGTATTAGATATATTAATTATAATAGTAGTTAATATAGCGCTATTATACTAGAAATAAAATAACTTACTAGTAACTATATAGATAAGGAGTAGGGAACTTATATAATAAATACTAAGATAAGAATTAGTAACTACTATAGGACTATAGTAGCTAAGCACTAGAATAGCCTAGGCTACTAAATAAGAGACCTTCTTATACCTTAAGAGGATAGTACTAAGGAAGGAAGAAAGGAGGCCTTAAAGAGGGAAAAGAGGCTCCTTATATACCTAGGGGTAGAGGTAGTTAAGGGAAATAGTAGAAAGATAGGTAAAAGGAAAGTAAATAAGATATTAAACCATAGAAGGGGCTAGAGTAGCCTAGGGGTAACCCTAAGTAACTGCCATACCAGCCCTACCTATAGGGATAATAGGAGGAATACTAGAGATTAATAAAAGGCCCCTCCTAAACCTCTATAATAAGCCTAATAAGAGACTAATATAGCCCTAGTTAATATAACTCTAATTAAGCATAGTTATAGTAATAACCTAGTATAACCTATACTAGTAGATATCTAGTATAGGACCCCTATAGACCTAAAGAGGAGCTATAAAGGACCTAACTAAACTATAACCCTTAATAAATATAATAATAGTACTTAGATAGTATAGCCTATACTAGCTATATCCTAACCTAAGACTATAGATTCCCTATACTAGATACTAAGAGTGCCTAGTTTATAGTATAGTACTAGGCATATATAGATTCCTATAGACATAGTATATATTATACTAACTAATACCTAACCTAGTACTTAAGAGGCTCTATACTAGGACATAGGGAGTACCTAGGATATAGTATAATACTAGGCATATATAGATTTTTATAGATATAGTACGTATTATACTAACTAATACCTAACCTAGTGCCTAAGAGGCCCTATACTAGGATATAAGGAGTACCTAAGATATAGTATAATACTAGGCATATATAGGGTTTTATAGACATAGTATATACTATACTAGCTAATACCTAGCCTAGGGCCTAGGAGACCCTAGGCTAGGACTAAGTAGGTAATAGTTTAAGGGACCTATTATAAGATAGTTAGAAGAGACCTAGGGAGGTAACCCCCTATGCCTACTATAGGGAGGAAAGCCCCTATCTAGACCTTATATACATATACTTTAGCTAGGACTAGACTCCTAGATATAGGGCTAGTATTATAGAGCTATATTTTAATATAAAGGGTAGATACTGCGGCCCTGCCTTAGGGCTATAGAGGTAGAAGTAGAGACTATAGAAGGTTTTCCCCCCTTAAAGGGGTTTTTCCTCTCTAAAGGTAATAACTAATATACTAGATACTAGCCTAGGTAGCTTCAGTCTATATAGGGTAGCTAGAGTAAATAAACAATAATAATAATAAGAATTAAAGCGGCTTATCTATCCTTACCTTCTAATTAAGTAATATTAAGAATGTTTTTTACTAAATATATATAGAATTCCGCCTTATTTTTATTTATAAAGGACATATTTTTACTTATCTCTTAACCTTCTAGATTAACCTAGATAGATATAGAAGATATTTAAGGTTATACCTTCTAAATATATTATTTTACTAGTATTAAGTTTATAGTTAGCTTAAATTTATTAATAATGTTAAAATATCCTAGTAATATTATCTCTATAATTATTCCCTAGATTTATCCTAATACTCTTATACTAGTAATAAGTATACCTTATATTTTACCTATATAAACTATTCTTATAAGTAGGCTATAGCTACCTTAATTAGTTATTTATAAATAACTATACTTAATATTAGTAACTATATTATAATATAGGAAATCCACATTCTTAGTCTAGTTAAATAGTATAAATTAATAGTAATCTCCTAAATAGAAAGTAGGAATACCTAGCTATTTTATAATTAGTACTAGTAATAATACCTTATTAATTCTTCTAGCTTTATTAATAAATATACCTATTAGTCTAAAATTTTTAATATAGTTTACTAATTCTACTACTATAACTAGTATATAGATAATAATTTATTAGAGGCTTAAAACTAGTATTAGAAGCTTAATAGCTTATTCCTATAGGCTATCTATATTATCTAAACCTAAAAGCTTCTATTATTATACTATTTCTTAAGCTTTTAATAGGTCTGCCTATTTCTCTATATTATTTTCTATATATTTAAGAGCTATATTAGAAAGTAAGTTAGGGTTACTTTATATACTATAGAATATAAGATAATTAGCTTTATTTATATCTATTATTTTAATAAATTTTATTAAGCTTTCTAGGTTATTCTTAAATATTAATAGCTTTTAAGATATAATAGTCTTATTAGTTAGAATATACTTAATTTCTATCTTAAATAGGTATATATAGTAATTATAAGTACTATAGAATATTATAATTTAGTTATATAAATCTTAGGCTTAGTTATTCTATACTATAATATATAGAATTATAAGGCTAGCTAGCCTTTTAATTATATTTATTATTATAGGAAAGGTACTGCTTAGTATACCTTTTTCTATAATTTCTAGCTTAGTTTCTATTAGGGCCTATCTAGCTTATAATAAGTATCTACCTTAGAGTATTAACTTAGCTATCTAATATAAGGTCTCTATCTTACTAGTATTAGTATAGCTATTAATAATTATAATACTAGCTAGGGTAGATTATAATACCTAGATTAATTCTATAAATATATCTTATTATTTTATATATTTATCTAAACTTAGGTAATAATAGAGTAGATTTTACTAGTATTAGAAAGAAAGCCCTTCTAAATCTACTAGATATTCTATAAAGATAGCTAATATAGAATCCTTTATAAAATATATAGTATTATTAATTATATATAATACTATAATTTTAGTAGTATCTATATTATTATATTATATCTTAGTAAGGATCTATAGTATATTACCTAAGGCTATAAGGAATTCTTTAGTTAATCTATTAAAATAGACTATACCTTCTAGTAATTAGAATTTAATAAAGGGTAGCTTAAATCCTCTTATCTAACCTCTTTAGTATAGTTATTATAGCTTAATAAAAATTTTATTAGTAATATAATCTCTAGATTATAAGATTTACCTACCTTTCTAAATATATCTATTAGTAGTTACTACTATTAGCTTAGATAGGTAGTAATATTTATTAATAAAAGCCTTTATATTCTTAAACTATTCTATAATATCCTCTTTTAGAATTAATTCTATAGCTAATATATCTATAATATATATAATATAATTATAACTAGGCTCCTACTCTCTTATAGGTTCTAGTAACGTTTTCTATGTCTTATCTAGGTAAGGATAAAGAATCTTATCTAGATATATAATAAACTCTTATATTAAGACTACTTCCTTATTAAATAAGTCTAATACCTCTTTTATAGTTAGTATCTTAGCTAATCCCTTATTAAAGATAGCTAGGTTCTTTATCTCTTAGCTAATATATTCTCTTTATAATTATACTATTATATTTCTAGTATATATATATACTATCTTAACCTTATATATAAGGTATTATAATAATTATAGCTATACTTCTAGAAAGTTCTAAGTATAAGGTAGCTTATATAATGCTTACTTAATACCTAATATTATTATAACTCTCTAATTAATATCTAGTATTATTACTATAGCTCCTTCTAAAGGCTTAATTATAATAAGGAATTCTATTAGTTAGCTATCTACTTTAATACTATAAATAGTTATATTATCTTATATTAGAATCTATTTTAAATTTTAAAATAATATAATACTTACTTTTAATAATAGATCCTTATATATTCTTTATTTAATCTAATATCTATATATTTAATTAGCTATAGAGACTATAAGTATTATTATATAATCCTCCTAACTTTAGAATATTATAATATATAGGATTAGATACTTTAGTTATAGGATATTTAATAGGTCTAAGGTCTTAGTATTTACTTCTATAATATCTCTTATTATACCTATATATAGATACTAATAACTTACTTTCTCTTAGACTTAAACCTAGTATTACTAATAGTCTAGCTAATCTTTTAATACTAGTAAGACTATAGTCTATATAATATAGTCTAATTCTAATTATAATAGTACTAGTAATATGCTTAAGGTATTAAGGATTAGCTAGAAGTTAGAGGCTAATATCTTTTCTTCTTAGTATAGTTTATTCTTATAAATCTAATATTATACTATATTTATATAAATACTTAAGAAGATAATCTCTTTATACTTAAATAATATATACTCTATATCTATTAATTAGTTAACTATCTTTTTTATCTAATTAAGGTATTTTTCTAGTAATATAATTATTATAGCTAACTTAAGAATAGCTCTATTATCTAATCTAGGAAAGATATATCCTAATTATATAAGACTTATCTCTATATTATACTTAATAGTATTATATTATATACCTTATAAGGGGATTTAGATAATAAGTAGCTATTTAATATATAACCTAATATAATATAAGAATTCTAGTATTAGGATATTAGTAGTCCTCTCTCTATATACTATCTAAAATTAGGCCTCTAGGCCTTATAATATGCCTTAGCTAAGGTTATAAATTATTATAATAGACATACCTAGTATAGGTTTCCTATCCTATAAAATAAGAATAGGATTTAATAAGCTATTAAAATATAATTTATAGAGGTTAGTTACTATTCCTTTATTAAATACTATATTCTTAGTACTATGGATTATTTCCTACTAATTAATAGGCACTAGGTCTATATTAATAGGTATTATTTCTTATTAAGGTAATACCTATCTTAATATTAGTAGGGAGACTATTATTTCTTATATATTAAATAGTAAATTTAGAGCAGACTATTCTATATTTTTAGATTCTTCTATAGGAGCTAATACTATAAAATATATAAGCTATTTATCTCTTATAGCTATATAAGTATCTAATTTAATCTAGACTATAATCCTAGCTACCTATAGAACTATATCTAAATATAAGTATAGGTAAATTATCTTATTATTAAATATATAGCTAAGCTAGATATTCTTCTAATATTAAATACCCTAATAATATATAATTAATACTATTTAATCTATAAATTAGTTAGTTATTTATATAATAGTTATAGGAAATTATAATAGTTAAGAAGCTAGGATTTCTTTATAGATATTATAAATATAATTAGCTATAAATTCTAGTAGCTTTAGGTATTAATATCTATAGCTAAATTTTAATGCTAGTAATATACCTAGGAATTAGTCTATTAATAGGGTTATAAGCTAGTATCTATTAGGAAAGGATATTTAAAGGTTATCTTCTATAATTCCTAACTTAGTAGAGGGGGTCTAGATTTTACTATAAGGTAGCTTAGCTAGTTAATCTAGAAGAAAATAAATTACCCTTAGATTTAGGAATACTATAATTCTAATTAAATATAATACTAATTATAATAGAAATCTAATAAATAGCTTAAAGGGCTTATATAAATAATATTATAAAAATAAGGAGTATAATTTTATAATAAAGTATATAACTATAAATAAAGGTTAGGATAGTTAGGAGAATCTTATAATTTCTTATTATTAATTTTAAGGTAGATATTATATTTTTTATAATAAGGAGTTATTTATTATATAGTAGCTATAAATCTATTACTTATTATATAATAGCTATCTAGTAGCTAGTCCTTTATTATTTTTTTTTTTTTTTTTTTTTTTTTCTTTAAAATATATAGGCTTCTTATCCTAGATAAAATTAAAAGATTTAAAATAAATAGGAGGTATATTTAATTAGATCTATCTATATATTAATATAAAAATATTATTAGTTATAATATAGTATAGTAGTTTTTAGGGGACCTACTTATCCTGCCTAGGAGTAGAAATAAGACTAGATTAAGTAGTGTATCTTATCTCTATATTATATTTATATAGTCTAGTATTTATTATCTTTTTCTTTTATTTAGTTAGTATTACTTTATATTTATAATATTATAATATCCCTTATTATTTTTACTTAGCTTATAAAGATATTACTTAAGTAAGACTAGGATATCTTATTTAAGTAACTCTCTTAGCTCCTATATATTATTATCTTTAGAGTATCTTATTTATTATACTTTAAATTATTCCTTTTCTTACTAGTATTACTAGCTAATAATTTAGTTAATAATAAATTTCTTACCCTTTATTATCTCTAATAGTCCTAGTAGTAATACTAATTATATACCCTTATAGACTAGCTCTAGGTATTTAATACTGATTTCTAGATACTACTTTAAGTAATCTAGAAGTTTAATCTTATATTTTAATAGACTAATCTTATATAGAATAGAAAATAGTCCTATATAATAATATAAAAGCTTAGTCTAACTATTAAGATAATACCTATCCTATCTAAGCTTAGCTAACTTAATATATACTAGGTTACCTTTCTATAAGTCTAGTAGTAGCTTATATTTCTTATTATAGTATATTTTTATTTATATAATTATAAGCTATATTATATCCTATATATTATAGTACTACTACTATTAGATTTAACTATAATCTTTAGGACTATCTATCTAGCTATTAACTAAGGGATTTATAAAGATAAATAGTTATTAGCTATATAATAGCTTAAAAGGTAAGTATATAGTAGTAGTATATCTTAATATATTAATATAAAAGGTAATATATAGTAGATACTATCTCTAGCTAGATATATTAAATAGTCTACCTATTACTATATAAAGGCTATATATTAGTATTTATACTAATCTTTCTAATTAGCTATTAGCCTATTAGTAATATACTATACTAGTATTTATCTAAATATTTACTACTTTATATATTAATTACTATAATTAAGATATAAGCTTTAAATCTATATTATAGATAAAGATATATAGTATATCCTAATCTAGGTAAATAGATTATAGATAAAGATTTGCCTATTCTTCTAATATCTATATTAAACTACTAATTAAATACTAAATAAATTTAGAAAATTTATCTATAATAATAAGAATATAGTTAAAACCCTTATTTTCTAGTAATCTAGATATAAAATCTAAATATAGGATACTAAATAGTAATTCTAGTATAGATAGTAATTATATTTCTCTAAAAGGTAAGGCTCTTCTTAGCTTTAATTTACTATATTCTATATAGTATATTATATAATCTACTAGCTAGTATTATATATTATAAAAGAATACTAATTTATAGAGGAAATTATATAACTTTAATTTACCTAGATAACTATAATTATTATATATTATATAGAAGACTCTATTATATATAGCTAATAGTAGGTAGATATATTAATTTATCCTATTAAATATATATAGTATCTTTATTTATAGATTTATACTAAAAGTAACCTATTCTCTCTTAGGGTTTATTAATACTTTCTAATATATATATTAGAAAGAGGGGTCTATAACTTATAATATTACTATCTCCTTATCCTATTTATATAACTACTAATTAGATAGAAGAACTTCTCTTATTACTAATATATCTTCTTTATATATATTATTTATTTATATATTATCTTTAGAGTTTATTATATCTTCTATCTATAATAGCTTTACTATTACCTATTAGTAAGTTATTACTATAAAAACTTATATTTAATTTAATATTTCTAAATTAGTTTTATTTCTTATTTCTAGTAGTAGAATAGGGTCTATCTCTTCTACTTCCTTATAAAGTCTAGATAAGGTATCTATATTAATATGCCTTTTTCCTTATTAATATTAGATTATAATATAATTTTACTATTTCTCTAAATAGAGTTACTAGTTAATTAGGTAATATTTTCCTTTTAGCTTTCCTAAACTAATAGAATAAAAGGTATCCTAAATTATAGTATAATCTATAAGGACCTTAACTATAGAATTATTAAGATAGTACTCTAGTTTCTATAAGGCCTATACTAATATAGTGGTTTCTAATTCTATTAATCTATAATTCTATTTAGCTATAGATAAGGCTTTTAAAATAAATAGAATTAGTCTTAATAAGCTATCTAGTTATCTTTAGTAGAGGCTAGTACTAAAGCTACCCTTTTTACTACTATTAATATATAATTTAAATAGTAAGGTCTAATCTAGGTATATATATTCTATTACCCTAATTAGTTTTTCCTTTAGTATATCCTATACCTAATATACTTCTTTTTATAATACCTAATACTTATTATCTATCTTTATAAATAGCTTAGTCTTTCTTATATATATATCTCTTTAAGGATTCTTAATAGGTATATATTTAAATCCTTTTATCTTAATAATCTATAATAGTTCTATAATTATTAAGAAATAATTAATAAAATTATAATAATATCCTATTAAGCTAACCCTATATTCTAATTCCTTTAGATTAACTAGTATAATAAGGTTCTAGATTACTTCTATTTTTTACTCTATTATAATAAGTCTTAAATATAATATATAATATCTTAAGGTATTTAGTCCTAGTTAGGTAAAATAATATTTTCTAAGTAATAGTATATAACTAGATTCCTCTAGGATACTTAGAATTATATTAAGATAGCTTAGATAGTCTTCTTTATTCTAAGAATAGATAATAATATTATTAAGGTAAATAAGAATAAAATACTATAAGTATTCCTAAAATAGTAACTCTATTTAATATTAAAAGAATATAAGACTAGTTATTAATCCTATTATACTAACTATAAGCCTTTTATATCTATAGTAAGGTATAATAAATACTATCTTCTATTTATCTTATTTCTAGATTAATTATTAAAAGTATCTCTTTATAAGATCTAATACTATAAAAATTATACTACCCTATAATAAGGATAGAATATTATCCTATTATAATAGTAGGTATATATCTAATATTATTTTTATATTTACTTACTATAGGTTAATAACTATATAAGGTTTACTATTATACTAAATAATAAATACTAGTAATCTTACTAGTACTAGTTCTCCTAGTAGTACTAACTTAATAATGCCTAATTTATAGAAAGGATTAATAATAATATCTAATACTTCTTTATCTTATTAAGATAAGGGAAATAGCCTCTAATAAAGGTCTAATATATTAACTCCTAGCTTAAATAGTATTAGTATCTTAATTCTATTATTAAACTTACCTAGTCCTAGATAGAATAGCTTTTTATATTTCTATAGTATATCTAGGATATCTTATTTATATTACTTACCTTAATATTCTAATATATTAGCTTTATTAAGGTCTAGAGGCAGATCTACTATTAGTATATAAAATAGATATCTATCTAGTCTTTTTAGATCCTCTAGCTTCTCTAGAGGATAGTTACTACCTAGTAGGTTACTTAAGGGTATTATTACTTCCTACTCTATTAGGAAGACCTTCTTATCCTTAGTTATCTATATTAAATATATTTAACTAAGTATCTAACCCTTAAATAGCTTAACTAATACTACTCCTAGATTTACTACTAGTAATATTATTTCCTATCTATTAATAATAATATTTAAAAGCCTTATATATCCTTAGCTAGTTAGATTAATAATTAGTTCTAGATTAATAATATAACTATTAGCTCTAATCTAGACTATACCTAGGTATACTAGTATATTTAGACTATAGCTACTTAGTATTATTATTATCTTTTAGACCCTAACTTTAACTAGCTTTTTTCTTATAATACTAGGCTAGGATCTTATAAGATAAGAAATAGGAACTTTCTTATTATCTAGTATAACTAGATAGTTATTTTCTATCTTTTTCTCCTATTATATATTTAGCTAATATTTTCTTATAAATAGATTACTAAAGAGAATACTATAACTAAGCTTATCTATTATATAATAGTATATAGTATAATAAAGCATTTTACTATCTAATACCTATAGATATATAGGGATTATAACTAAGTCTATAATTATAACTAGTTTAATACTAATACTATTAATTAGAAATAGGTCTATTTTTATTATATATATAGTTAGATAATATTTTTTAAGGAATAATTATTATATTAAGGAAATTAAGATATCTATATTAAAAATACCCTTATAATTTATATTATTAGAAGAAAATATAACTCCTTTTAATTATAAGTAAGATTATAAACTATTCTTTACTTCTCTTATTATAAATATATATATTATATCTTACTAAGTATAATATAGAATTAGCGCTATTATATTTAAAGGCTCTAATTTATTAGTTATAATTAATACTAGTTTTATTATAGAATACTTTAGGCCTAGAATAATATTATCTATTACTTTAATTATATTCTTTAAGGCTTCTAGGTATAGTAGGTTATCCCTTATTAATAATTACTAAATTCTTTTAGTAATATAGGTTTTAGCTTATCTAATACTATTATATTATTAGTAGATAGAGTATCTATATTATAGTCTATATTATTATCCTACTTATTAGATATATCTAATAGAGTTTCTAGTATATATTTACTATTATCTAGTATTATTAGGTATATATAGATTAGCTATACTAGTACTTCCCTCTAAAAGACCTTATTAAACTATTCTATATTTAATATAATAGCTTATCTATTCTAAAATTATTAGTTATTTTCCTAACTATTATTTCTCTATTTAAATAGATAGTTATCTCTCTAATTAAAATGTCTAGCTTATCTCTATTCTAGATATCTCTCTTACTAGCTTTTATTATTCTCTAGTAACTTTATATTTAAATCTATCCTTAGAGCTAGTCTATCTATAAAGTTCCTTAAAGAGGGATTATTATATAGTTAATATACTTCTTAGTTACTAAAATCTTATTTAATAGATTAGGGCTAATAATAGTCTAGGTAGTTATTATATTATTTAAAGTTTTCCTTATATAAGCATAATTTATACTAATCCTCTCCTTACTTATTCTTATATCTAGGCTAGAATTATAAGTCTTTAAAGGATTATATTATCTTTTCTAACTATTAGACTCTTTTTTCTTATACTTCCTAATCTTATAATATATACTACTACTTTAAGGATAGTTAAGCTTTAATACTATTAATAGTAATATAGTCTAGTATATCTATAAGTTTTACTAAGGTAAGATTAACTCCTATAACTAATTACTAAGTAATTTAATTATTATCTAATCTACTTACTTCTATATATAAGCTTACTTTTTAGTCTATATAGGCCTAAAGGGGGAGTATATCCTCTTTTATAAAAGAATATCTTAGCTTATCTACCTATATAAGAATTATACTATGATCCTTTTTAAAATACTAAGCTATTTCCTTTTTCTATAATTCTAAGTTATTTACTAATATATATTTTAACTAAGGATCTAATAAGTTAAACTATTAATATCTATCTAATTCTAGCTTAGATAATAGTCTAGGGATAATATTAGCTAGTATAGCTACTATATTATAGCTCTATACTAACTAGTCTAACTAACTAAGGTATACTAATATAGGTATAACTTTAGAATTATATACTAGTAAGTTAGGCTTAAAGTTTATCTTAGGCTTATATTTAGCTACTATATTTTTATAAGAATATACTAAATAATGCTTATAGCTTTCTTTTATTAGTTAGAATCTATATCCTATATATAGCCTATATAGAGGATAATCCTTATTATATAATATTTAATATCTATCTCTTTATATATTATAACCCCTATAATATATATTAGTTCTTCTTTAATCTTTATATAGATATATATCTAGCTATATTCCTAAGGCTTTCTAATAATAGTATTATTAACTATTACTAGGTAGTTATTAAGCATTCTAAAAGGAGTAAGGTAGAGATCTAGAATATAATAGGGATCTTTCTAGTAATAATAATAGTAGTAAATCTCTACTATCCTCTTCTACTAGCCCTAATTAGAATCTTAAGACTAATTATATTATTATTTCTACTAACTTAATTAGTAGTACCTTAGAACCTAATTAGACCTAGTTTAAATATCTAGTATCTAATATTCTTTAGTCTATTAGAGATATAATCTAAGCTACTATTTAGGCTTATTATACTACTTTATTAATTATAACTATTCTAAGGTACTTATACTAGCTAGTACTAATTATATTATAAGCTAAGTAAATCTATACTACTACTCTTAAATATTATAACCTAGTATATAGTCCTAAGGTAATATTCTCTACTAAATCCTAATTCCTTAGCTTATTTATAATAGGCTTATTTATAATAGGTCTATTTATTCTAGTAAATTAGTTATATTATAAGCTAAATAGTTAATTACTAACTAATAAAGAGGAGCTATTATACCTCTAGCTTATTCTTATTAAGTCTTTTATTACTAATATAGAGCTTTCTAATCTTATTAGTACTAGTTATAGAATACTAGGCTAAGTAAGACTAGGGCTTAAATTTATTAAGACTAATAGGGATAGCTCTCTTTACTATACTAATATTTATATACTATCTAGAATAAAGGTAAGATATAGTAGTCTTTAATACTCTAATAGTTAAATAGATAAGTATTTTATAAAAGAGGAAGATTTAATATAGTAATCTAGGGTATAAGGGGTAGGGAGGCTTACTACTAGCTTTTCTAATATTAATATTTATACTTACTTAGTTAATATACTAATTATTATACTTTAAGAAGGCATATTAGATAGAGTTACTACTTATATTATAACTTAGGTAGATATATCTAAGGATATTACTTCTAATAAGTAGATATTCCTACTTTCTTTATATATTAAATCTAGCTCTTCTACTATAAAAGTAGTATCTTAATTTAATTCTAGGTTCTAATCTATTAGATCTACCTAATCTAACTATTATATATAAGGGGGGGTCTCTATAGATCTTATAGTAGTAGTAGGGTCTATTAGATCTATTATATTAGTAACTAATAATTATTATTATTATTACTATTATACCTTTCTCTAATAAGAAGTTTAACTTAATTCTTATATTAGGCTTAACCTAGTACCTAATTATATATACCTAGGACTAAGTTATTATAACTCTTCTTATTCTTATAATCTTCTTAATAATAGTTAGACTAGTATTCTTCTTTTTTAAATCCTTATTAATTTTTATTAAGAATAGAGCTTAGTACTAATTTATTACTATTTATAGCTTATTTAAATTAGCTAAGAGGTTTAACTTAATAGCTTACTATTATTAATAATAATTAGTTATAGTATTAATTTATTTATTTATTTAGAATATTTAATTTAGTTAGTTTAGGCTATTATATAATTATTACTAAATCTTTAAGTTACTAAATCTTAGTTTAGGGCAATTTAGATAATGTCCTAGCTAGCTAGTTTAGGGTCTGCTATAATATCCTAAGGTCTAGTAAGTTTAAAAAATTTAATAAAAATAATTACTACTATATAAGGTCTTATGGTAATATAAGGACTTAATAAATATATCACGAGTAATATAAGTAATATAACGTGATGTATTTATAAGCAAGTCTTGTAGTAGTGTATGAAGAAGAAGGAAGACGAAGGTCTGTGACGTGGGCCTGATGTGTGGAGTCTTGTGCAGTCACCACATCAGGTGACCATGTCACGTGACCTTACATTGACTTCCACGAGTTTCGATAAAACCTCACGACACCAATCCAGTCGTTGCTTTCAGCTGAATTCTAGGCAACCATCAGCATGGCCGAAAATATTGTGACATCTTTCATGTGATACGAGGGCTTCTACGCAAATGATTGCATAACTGCTGTTTTGTTATCTCTGCTAAGGCGGGTCGGAAAGGGCGTGTGCATGACGGCCGCGTAACTCTCTCATGAAATCCACGTAATCTTTTTCAAGTATTGGAGGTGTGTGTCTTTACTACGTTGGGACAACTCAGGGAGCTGCTCAGGTTTTCTCAGGTTTGCTCACTGAGGCTCACTGAGCACCCAGAGTTACTCAGGCTAAAGCAGCCACAGCTCAGGAACTTGATCAGGAAAGGAAACTGGGTCCGTCTGGATTAATGTTCTGTTCTAGTCTGTATCAAGCTATTTGACCAATTTCTGGCTGCGACTGACACGACATGCTGTGCGCAGGATGGTAGCACTGTGTGATTTTTCGCAAAGTTGATAACTGAAAGGCAGTTAAACCCAAATTATGCTAGCCAAATTCGGAACGTTGTTAATAACAAGCTCTGTGGACTCGACCCCACTGTAGAATGTCCCCTTTCTGCTACCTCTATCTTGAGACTTGAAACAATTATCCAGGCCAGTATTGGCTCACGTCATCAAGAACCCTTATCCACGTCAAATTGAATCCAGAGAGCTTATTTTAACATCTAATAGATGAACAATTGGGCATCATTGCCAAGCCTTCTAAAGTCAGACCACCCCCCCGTCTCATAATGCGTACATTTAGAAACCTTTACATGGGCATGAAATGCTTTTTGCTCCAATATTAGGAAGAACTTGAGTAATTATTTAATTATAACCCTACCGGCTCTTTGTTGAATAAGTAGGTAGAACTTTCGAAGCTGCTCACCGAGAAACAGCAGTAGCTGACGCCGAAAGAGGGACATTGTTGGTAAATTAAGACTCCCTAATTGCCTTATTGCCACACATTCTAATGACCTCCTAGTTTTCCAGCATATAACCGAGCCCAGGACGTTGTCCACGCCGACACGGCCGACTATGGTGAAGAAGGCAAGACTTTTCAGGACAAGTGGGTTAGCGTATAAAAGTTCTACGACTGCCAATAGGGGGTCGTCCCTTTCGTAACATCACCGCAGCAGACGGCATAGTGCCCTTGGGGAATCTTGTTATATACGAGTAGGTAATACTAGCATACAAGGACATCTAGCTACGGTTCTTTATTAATGACAAGGCGCACGTAGTAAATAGCTATAATAGCGCGTATAATTATTTACTATATGCCTAGAATGCCTAGGTAGTTATATATGTTACAGTAATACTAGTAATATTAAACTTCTAATATGCCCTTGGGTTCTGCTTAGTTAACTTTAATAGTATAGGCTTGAACTCCAAGAAGCTTGGCTATTGCCTTATCGCTCGCCTTGAGACTAGGCAGCTAATAGGGCTCTGACACCTAGTATATAACCTGACCAAGGCTCATAACGTGCTGCGCATATACGGGCGCACCAACGAGCAGGAAATCGACATCGACGTGCCCGGCATCTTTACCGACAAGGTCGGACCGCCGGCGGATTTCACAGAGACACTCGTCAGAGCCTGGGAGAACGGAGGTTATAGGCTATGGCAGGATGTCCCGCACTCGTGGCACACCAGTGTGAAGCACTTTCGCGGGATCTTTCCCGCTTTGCCGCGTAGCAGTCCTATCTCGTCGGCTAATGGCCCTTGAATGTACTACACAGCTGTTATAATTTACTTGCTCTATGAGTCTCGAGGCTTGACTCGCCGATGCAATGGAATCGCTCACTTCCTTTGGAATCTAGTTGGTAGTCACATACTCTCAATTCCAAGCGCAACAGAACCGTCTGATTTCAGCCCGTAAACTGTCTGTGGTGCCGCTTAAAGGATTAGTATCCTTTATCCTGTCTTTAATAGTCAGGCCGAGAAACTTGGTGTAGTGCTTCAACGTCTCTACGTGTTGTGGCGTTGCGCCTGGGTTTCCCTTCTTATATCTAGAAATATTTCTGTCAGTAATAGTATAAGTGAACATGTACTCACGCATTCCATGGCAAAAGTGACTTTGGGAAACGATTTATACTCTGTCCTTAAGTCTATGATGCACAAAATACGAGTTGTCTGATTAATCTTCACATAAGCCGGTTTATATAGTTAGATTAAATAAGGCCTCCAAGTCCCGTGTCTATCTGCGTCTAGACTTGGGCTCGCCTGATTTATGTCGTCCGTGTTTGAAGAGTACAACGAAAATGATGGAGTTGAGAAACTTGGATTGTCAAGGTGGGCGGAGGGAAGATATCTATACAATACATAGATATATACAATACATAGATACTGGTGACCGCTAACAACACACCCTACTTGAATAGTCAGCCTCTCCGTGTGTGTACACTTTTGGCTCGGGAACACCAAGAAGAGGCTCAGGGTCACGCTCATGCTACGGTCAAGGAGGCTCAGGAAGCTCACTGTTTCTCAGTAAGCAACAGGTGATTGGCGCCTGAGTTGGCGTGGGTAAAGCGGCGATGCGGGCCGTCTAGATTAACGTTTTGTTACACTAGAAACGCCGAACCTGAACTCCACTGTACATGTGGTCAGTGGAGATCGTAAATCTTGGGTGTCTCTAATGGTACGTTGACGTGATCTCATTGGGCAAATGTGTGGTTATAACTTTATATACCAGAAGTATTCTAGGGACTTCTATCACCGCAACTCTAGGTACCCTCAACTTATTGCTGTCTAATTGAACTTGAGCCAACTCTACCAGCTCGATCTACTGGGCATACATCTTCCCGGCCATGATTGCAGGCATAGTCAGCGTGGATATTACCTTGACCGTTACTAACATCTTTATAACCGCGGCTATGCCTCGACAACACTGAGCTGCGGCAAGCGGGCTCATCAACAGTCTGCTGTTTCTTGGCATGGCCTTTTGGCTCGGTATGAGTGAACAGGCTGTCTTGGCTGCGACGCAGAGCTGCCTGGCTGTCAATTATCTGACCAACTCAAGCTCGGGTAACAGCACTAGCCGCATAAGGCGTGTCGACTAACCACTCACACAATTGGCTACTGCCAGGACAAGTCAGCCGTCTTGGCCGGCAGGGTTTATTGTTGCTGCACTGGCAGTCAGCCATACAGCTAGGATCAGTGACTGGATTGCAGCAAAACACTTCGTATGGCTCACGGCAAATTCCCTTGTTGTAATATAATGACATCCGGAGAAAGCCCAAAGCTTAAGAGGTAGAACATGCTACCGTGACCAAGGACGAAATTCTGCACGAGGCTGTTGTCAGTGGTCTTGCCATGTTCTTGGCGCGCAGACTCTGCGGCTAACAAGACTAGTCAGCCTTGATAATGGACTTTTCCGTGAGGCTGAGCCTCCTACCCCGCTGACAGATAACCCGGTCGACGAGATATTTCTACATCTCAAATGGCAGACATCTCTGTAGCTCAACGCCTCAGCAACACAACTTTAAGTATCAACAGAATTGGCCAAGAGCCACAAAGACGACGATGCCTGAAGCGAACCACAGCCTCGAGGGCGCCACTGGCCAAGTGACCATTATAGCCAAATATTGTCAGCAGCGCTCTCTGGAACTCGGCCACGAGGACTGTGTCTTTCTATGCCTCAAGAACGGGGGGAAATATAAGGCGATAGACATACCCGTTGAACGGAACAAGCCGAATCTTGGGCTTAATCGGCTGCGCAGGGAGTCTGGGCCATGGTGGAAGCGATGGTCTCTATATTCCGCCATTGGGGTCCAAGAAATCGATGTATGGAATACCAAATCGAAAGTGGCGCTGCATGGAAAACTGTTGACAATGCCTGAGCAGATTTTATTTATGAAGGTTGAGCCGCCAGAAAGTCCACAGCCAGAGCTCCAAGTCTGCATCTTGGAGAAGACCTACGCCGAGGAAATTTCACTGCTAGAAAGTAATATCGCTCGAGCAATAGAGGATGCCAAGGAATGCAGTTGCGGAATAAATATCAATGGAGAAGCAGTCCACCATTCTGGCTGCGTCAACGAAGTAGTCAGCTCCTGGGAAGACCCCTACTGCAAAATTCAGAGGGCCCAAAAATTTCAGCAACAGCAATCAGAGTATTTGTGGTTACCTTCGATGCTTAAATACTACTGGCAACATGGTATCGACGAAGATGGACTAACCTTTTTGAACAAAGCGGGATTTGTGCACTCCTACAGGTACGTCGCCTAACATCATCCCTATCGAAAGAGGCAGGGCTAATGTCTTGCTATAAGGAAACTTCAATATAATAAATATTGCAATGCTGCTTCCCCCTACGGCAGGCCAATTTCGGCCTTTCTATTAATTGAGGGCTGGCATGTTCGGTACCTCCTAATCTTGATTGGCGTGGGTTTGTCTTGTAGTATTTGTGTCGTCGCAATCACTGCAGCATTGACCCAGAGCTTTGACATTGGCCTAACCGCGGGAAGTTATGCATGTGGACTCGCAGGGGCTTTGATCACCATTTTAACTTTTCTTAGCGCTGTGCTGTGAAAGCAGTAAGATACAATTGTTGCTCGAATAGTTCTGTCCCAGCCACGGCTGGTGCTCCGACCATTGGCTAAATACACACCGTCAGGGGCCAAACAAGTGACATATACGCATATATATTTAGAACATTCTCTGCAAATAATGAGTATAACCATTCTAAACTAACTTCAACTACAGATTAACCTACATGTGTTGCTGTCTAATTAGCGAGGTCATTATCCCTAAAAAATCAGGTAGCAGGCAAGCTTCTTGAAGAATGTTACTCAATAATCTATAGCGCCTCGTGCAGTAGAATTCAGTCTCCATGTTTCTTCTGCTTATTGTATTCCCGGGCTTCCCACCACTATTTGCGACAAAAACGAGCCCTTACGAGATCAAGGGTCAGTCACCACTGTTTTGCCCTCAAATAAAGGTTCAAGCAACCCTGCGGCATGTTATAGCGCCAAAGAGAAGAAGACACATCTTGATCACTCATGTAATCAATCACGCCAGAATGGAGCATGGGCGTTGAAATACCAGATCATGGCTTACATGTCACAATCAGCACTTTTCCTTTGCTACCTCAGGTGAGGCAGTATAACATTGGCGGCGGTTACAACCCAGAAGCACAGTTTCCTTGTTTGTGGATCATGTTGTTCGCTGAGACAAATGCCCGTGGCTAAATGGGGCCGGTCGATCCAAGTCTCACCCAGTCACACACCCCTTTGCGTCCAGTCACGGTATCAGTGCAGTTCTAAAGAAAAGCTTGGCCGCTTTCAACAAGCCGTCAACTACCGTCTACCCAGGGCCAGAAATTGTACATTTAGCCTCGAGTATTGGACACTGCGTTGCGCAAGAAGCTCGTTGCCTCTTGTTTATTCCCACATTGTCACTACACCTCGCCCTCGCTTTCTTTTTTTGAATGGCGTATTAGTAACCCACAAGCCGCAGGTTTGCCCCGAGCCCTCGCACCTTTTCAACCCGTCCGAGCATTCTCAGTTGGCACGGCCGCGCCACCGAAAAGGCGCTTCAGCCGCTGCCTGACCGATGCCAACGTCTATATTACACGGATATACATGAAATACAGCATCAATACTGTACAGTGTAGACATGTTTGTATATTGCCAGAAATCGTCTCGCCATCCCAATCAAGCACAAGTCTGGTAGTCTCGCGGCATTCGGGCAGCCAGAGTTGCATCCGGGACGCATCAGATTTCCCACGCTCGCCGCCATGTGCGTCAATCGGCCGGGGGACAGGTAGGCATTGCCCAGGAACGGGTTCCGTCCGATGCGGTTCCACAGCGTCAGGCCAAGGACAAGAATCACCAAGGAACCCCAGGACCCGCCCTGGCGCCGAGCAATGGCGCTCTTTAGCCAGGTCATGTTCTGGACCATCTTGTCGCAGATTGATTGACCGAGGGCAGCGAGGTCTTGGATGGCCTGGGGATAATGCTGGTCGATGACCTGCACAATCAGTCAGCGTGTAACTTTTGCGTGACGGAATGACGCATAGTCCGTTGCCCAAATGGAATGCACAGACCGTTAGCTTGTCAATGATGATTGAGGAAACATCGCCATTGTACTGATGGCTGCCGCCCATGGCCATGTTGCCGGACACCGCACTGAGACAGGGCTGACCGAGGCGTCCAAGGCTGTCGTGCGTCTCTGGCCCAGTGGTTGCTGCTTGGCCGGTGGTTTCCAGCGCCGCGCGATCCATGTCGTTGCAGGCGCGCCTGGCTAGCTCAGAGTCTGCGTCCTGCAAGTGCGCAAGAGACATGCTTGATGGTGGTGTCCCTCTTGTGACGTGGAATTCGACGGTCGAATAGCGCTTCTTGGGGGGGGTGGGAAGGCAAGGCGAAGGATCATGATGGTGTGTACACCAGCTGAGCCATTGGCCCAGTCCAGAACTGTGTATGGAGTAATAGTAGTTGGTGCGTTAAAGACCTAACAAAAAGCAAAACTGCGTGCCGCTTGCCAGGGATCTCGAAACGCCACACAGCACAAAACAAGAAAAAAACGATCAATTCCCACGAGTAAAAGCAAAATTGTCACAGCCGGGTATGAGCACGCACAACAGAAACATGGGCGCCCATTTCGAATCAAAAAAGGCGACCTCTCTGACATGCAGCCAGATGCGTGGTTGTGGATGCATTATATACAAATCCGGCCTGGTGTATCGCGGATTCGCGGGAGGACCCATCGTCCCGTCCCGGACCCGCACTCACGTCAGAACTTTGACTCGTGCAGCGTGCCCAGTCCATGTCTGGTCCGTCACGCAACCGGTTAGGCATCAACCTAGCAACCCAGACCGCCTTCCATTAGCCATGAGAGGATTCAAATCAAGGTGGGATGTGGTGGAGGTGATGGAGGTGCGGGTTGGGTCAGGATGTGCCTTGGGGACCCGGTTGACTCCATCAACCACACTCAACGGCGGCAGTGCGGCAACATTCAGGCACAGCAAATGACTCGCAGGCGGTGATTCCACCACATCACTCTGACAGATATAAGCCCCGACGCGCCAGGTCGTGCGAACAAGGCGCCGACTCGCGTTGCGCCCTTTACACAGCCTAGATACATGCAAGTTGCGTCCCAGTCGGGCCCTTTATATTACCGCCACCAAAGCAGTGCAAGGGGGTTGCAGACACGTCTAAATTAAAGGTTTCCCTCTCAAATGACATCAACGTCACACCTCCTATCCCCGCGGCGTACTTTTCTCTTTCTGTTTCCTCTTTGTCTTGATTGATGATTGAGTGTTACACATCCCCTTGGACATGTTCGAGTAAACTACCCAGGTCGTGTATCATCTACCTACATGTATGTGTGCTGCAAGAATCTCGCAAGTGGGTTGGTTTACCTGACCACAGCCCAATGAATTAGAACCAACACACCTGGGAAAGAAGACAATTTCAGCCTTAGTTTGACAAGGCTGTGGACCTTGCCCGACGTCCGAGTCTCGACCAAGACAGCTAGAGTGTTGGGTGAGAAACTTGTCAGCCTTGAAAAGCACCAAGAATCTATCGCCCTTGGACCTTGCGACCCAAGGCGTGTTGAGCTGCAACTAATTGATACCCTTCGGCATGCAAATCTCCAGCCTTGCACACCATCTTTTCTACAATCCCTCCATGTGACTGGGCAATTCTAGCAGGCAAGCTTCGCTTATTAGGTGCCACTCTTGGTTGGTTGGAGGCTCAACCGCTAATTTTGCAACCCATCTCTTCGGTCGTGGGAGACACCTGGCAATGGCCTGAACAGAACAGTCGCAGACTGCACTCTTGATGCTTCACCGCTATTTTGCACTTGATATTGGGCAACTTGGTAGCCTCAAAACGTATCGGGCCTGACGTTGTTGTCAAGTGGCCTTGAGGCTGCGTCAGAAGCCATCATGGCCAAAGTCCTTGGGGCAGCGGGCTCGGCCACCCAGCTATCTTCGGTTTGCCTCTTGCTGGTAGATCTCCTGACAAGTATAAAAGGGGCTTCCTCCACCCTTCAACAATATCACAACCAGCTACAGGAGCTCAGACTCATCTCGGACTCAATCTCGAGCAACCCTCTTCTTCAGACTCGGGACATCATTCTCCTCACAAAGTCTCTCGTCTCTTTAATCAATCAAACTAGATTGGCAGACATACTCCAAAAGCACCCATTCATTCGTGGCCTTTGCCTCATGCAAAAAGAGCAACATCTCAACAAGATATTCACCGCCATAGAACGACAAAAGCTAAGCCTTTGCTTAAGCATTGAACAAGTTCAAGCCAAGGTCCTCAACCAGATACAAATCGACGTTAGTACAATGGCTTCGGAAAAGACCTCGATTGGCAAAACTGTCAAGTCTTTGGATTCAAAGACTTTGACTTCCTTGGTCTATGCCGAGTTGCTGAAAGCAGGACTGCCCCGGGTTGCTGCCCTTGCTGGCCGGCCACAGATCATGCCAGGCCGTGGTGAAGGAAAAGCCACTGGCAACGCTATCCCAGAGACAGCCTCTGGTACAAACGGGGGATGCTTTACGGGCAACTATGCCGGTCCTGGGATTCATCAGGTCAATGGCCTGACCGTCAGGGGAGACTGTGCCGTGTTGGACAATCTTGAAGATACATCGTTGCACGTCGGCAACATTAAGGAAGGGCATGGTGAACAGTGCAATGGACCTGATATAACGGTTCATGGCCCCCAGGGGAAAAAGCTGGACGCTGCAAAGCTACAGGGTCACCATCACAATAACCAGCATTTGCGGGACGATAATGATGACAGCAAATCGAACATTCAGGGAATTCAGAGAAACGGCGGAGTCATCCAACTTATTTCCCGCGAAGAGGCTAAATACCACCAAGTTTTGGCTCATGGGCAGCCCTCTGACACCAAATAGACGAGCCAGACGCTATCGAGGACAGAGACGGACGCGAGAAAAGTTATTTGAAATGGGGCCTCATTTGAGTTTGCTTCAAGTTTTGCCTCTAAAGTTTGTTTATGATTTTGAAAAGCACACTCGTTTAGAAAGACCTTGTATCTACCTTCTTTATGCAGAGGTTGCGAAATTGTTGCAGTTTGAGTTGATATAAAATTGAGTTTCGTACTATAAAGAGTGAAATACACAAACACACAAGCTAGATACTGTATCATATATTTTTACCTCTGTGACTATGTATTGACTAAGCGTGATAGTATACACGCCACGTTTATCAAGTTCACCTGTTACTACGGGAACTTTCCGTAACATAGTCTTCTTCAGGCTCCCCTCGGGCATACGCGCGTACTCGAGGACTCGACTCCTGGCACCTATAACTCAGATATTCTATGGAGGTCTTTTTATAAGTAATTGTAATAATAGCCTAATATTATAAAGATGGTATCTAAAATAATTCAAAGAGCTGTATACCTTGAGGATAACAAATTATGTTCTATTTCTAAATAATAATCTCAACATTTCTTAAATCTATTAACTATTACTAAGCATTCTTTACAAATTAAGTAATCAAGTTTTAGTTTGTAAGGTTTCTTTCACTAAATGTAAGTAAAGCCTCATAACTTACTATGCAATACAACAGAACGAAATATAACAGAGGGTTCTTCGCATAGTGTTAAAATTATATCTAGGCACTATCTACAACGAGACAGAACCTAGGCTAGAGAAGTTCAAGATCAAAATCGAGCCGGAAGAGCATCAAAAATTCGGCCAAAGTCAATTAAATAGTTAGAAAGGTCTAATCTAGATTATTATCCTTATTAATTATCCTCTCATAGGAGTACATGATATTTCTACTTCTAGCCTTCAGAGCATCTTAGAATAGCCTTACAATAGTTAGTAAGTTAAATAATAAGCATAACATAAAAAAAAAGGCTTACTAGAGGAAATAATGACCTATAAAACGCGGACTGCGTACCTATCGCAAGTATAGATAAGTACACAAGCTTGCTTACTAGGGTTGCAGTCGGCGCTGTTGGTATTTTCGTTGCTGTCTCCAAAGCGCAAAACCGCAAACTATCCCTGTTCCGCTGGTCAACTGAAGCCAAAGTAAATATGATGCACACGATGCCAGTGCGGGGAAATATCCATGTCATCAAGCATGATTGGAGGTGCTTTTGTGGATCCAAGGCACTTCTGCTAGCTTCACCATGACCCCCCAGCCCAGCTGCCGGCTTGCCTGCCGATTGCCAGCCCGAATGGGTTTAGGAGAAGTTAGGCCGAGCCTGTATCGACCCTGGAAATAGCCCGAGGTGTCTTGACAAACTGATAGGTTATATATCCCGCTATGCGACTACGTCAAAAAATGGCTATTAGCCGGATTGTTCGCTGGCTATATCAGTGCGTATAACGCCGAAAGGATCTAACTCAAGTTCTAACGGTGTAGTTTAATGACACTGACTAGTAAATTGCTTCGTCTTATTATACAGCAGGTCTGAATTGCCTAACACAGTTTATAAATTTTACAACATAGTGCAACATCTGAGGAGCAAGGGAAGCCTATATATAATATAAAGACAGAGCGGAAATAAGTACAGGAAAGAAAGTGCCATCTACTATCCTGCTATAAAGTACGAGCTACTACTCTGCTCTCAGTACCCTAAAAGCCTCTACAAGTAGTAGGTAAACGATAGTATTGCCTCCCTGAATTTGACATCTCTCATTAATGTATGAGGCGTCTTACTAGCTTAAATATAATTGTTTTATAATTTTACTATACTAGGCCGTAAATATAAAGCTCCTGTTTAAATATGATTGTGTAAAAGCCCTATGTTTAGAGTTTCATCAAGAGTCTAGCAGCAAGCAGATAGATGATTTAGAATCTTTATAAGGCGGCAGCATGAGGCTGGAGCACATATCCTTGAATACAGGGAAAATTAAAGAATCGCACGATTGACTAATATTGAGGCACAACTTTGATGTAATGACGGAGTCACATACAGCGTTGGTTGGTTCTGAAGAAACCTTTTCGTCTGTACCTAGATCGAGCAGCTCTATATGGTTACGAATACTTACAGTCTCGCATAGGAGACACTGCACTGAAGAACTTGAGCTGGCACTAAATTATCATGATATTCTTATAGACTTGTTTGGGAGGAGGATTAAGGTAGCTGGATAGTTAATAACGCAAGTCAGTTTGCAATTGGCATGCGCTTGCATTATTTAGGATGTCGAGTGTTTGGCCTGGCTTGTCTTGGATTGTGAAGCTAGTTAAAACAAACATCACGTTCACCTTGATGGACCTTTGTACCAGAGTTTGGAGCAGAAGAAAGAGCACAACTACTTCATATTCTTCCTGCGACTGAGGACGTTTTAAGTGACTAATCTGATATACGGTGTTGAGGTTGCCGCTAAAGCTGCCAGGGAAGACGGTGATATTGAATACTCTATTATTGCTGACGCACTATACATAGTCTTTCTAGTACAATATTGCACAAATTCATGTAGTGCCTAGATATCTTCAAGCTATTCTATAGATTTTACTGGCCACATTTACCTGCCAATGCTATGCAAAACCCTCAACGTCCTCGGTGACCGAAATCACACCAGACCTTTTCTACAGGATAGGAAGGCTCAGGGCACCTAGGCATCGTTGGATTTCAACTGCCGTCGCCAAGATACGCCTTTCAACGAGTCGGTCGATTCCTGACGGAGCAGAGTAAAGCAATAGAGGTACGTACGGTGAGTAAACCCAATTTTATCGTCATGTATAATGCCATTGTGATTTAGATAATGCCAAACTCCATGTCTAATGTACCGTGCCCACAGCTGCTTTTATCCCTTTTACGAGCGAGCAACATCAAATTCTGCCCGGTACCAATTCTGTATAGCCTTTGTATCACCAGTGATGGCAACGGTATCATATCTCTCTCTAGCCACCTTTGCCGCAGCACCATCGTTGACCATGCGACCAACCCACTTGCCATGCTTCCGTGCCGCGGCAACAATCTTGTCAATTGCGGCAACGAACTCGGGCTCATCGCCTCGCGCAGGAACGTATCCAAGAAGCGACTGGGCAAGATCATTAGGACCAACAAAGACGAGATCCACGCCAGGCACAGCACAGATGGCCTCGACGTTTTCCACACCGGCACGGGTTTCGATCTGAATCATGGTCAGGATGGTCTCGTTGGCAGACTGCATGTACTCTGGTATTGTGATTCCGTGACCAATGGCGGGGAAAGCCGAGCCCTGGCCACGAACGCCCTGGGGCGGGAACTTGGACGACTGGACAATCTGCTCGGCTTCTTGTGCGTTGTTGATTTGGGGAACCATGATGCCGTGGGCGCCCGTGTCCAAGGCTCGTTTTATAATGTCATGCGCTGGACCGCGGATTCGAATAATTGGTGACACGCCGAGGGCAGAGATGGCCGCGACCGAGTTGTGCATCGAGTCGTCGCCGATGTGGCCGTGTTCGCAGTCGAGGATGATGCCATCGAGACCAGTCAGGGCGACCATTTGGGCTTGTCGCACCGAGGGAATGGCAACGAATGTCATGAGGGGAAATTCTCCGGCTTTGATTTTGTTAAGCAGCCTCAGCCGAGGATTCTCAATCTTGGTCGTAAGTGCGGTTGGGTATTCCATGGTGGCGAGGTGTTGTGGTCAACTTGGAGCTTGCGAATGAACAATGTTTCAAAAGGTGGGATCAATATCTGTGATTGATATGCTTTATTGAACCCATTACGCGGGCTCCGTTGCTCTTTAACTTAATCGCATTGTCAGAAATGCTCATCCTCTGTCCAGTTGCTAGTCTCCGAATGTCACCAGCTGCTACAGGCACAACCGCACCGGCGCCGAAAGTTAAGTGGCGCAACAGGTCGGCCCCACCGAGGCCCCACCGGGAGGAGCTCACCAACGTTGACGGCTTGTCAAATGAGACTGGAGCTCCTCCCCGGCGATAAGATATCAATTGACCCACAGCTAAACGCTCTCGTCTAATCCATTGCACCCGATTCGGTCTGAGGCGGCTAATGACCCCAGATTCGATACTGCCGACACATCCTTCTCCAAGTTTCCTCTAGCGACTTCCATTGCCCGATGAAGCGAGGGCCGTGAGCGTCCTATCAACGGCTTGATAGGACCCGGAGGGTGACGGCCAGAGTGTTTAAGAAGGCCTCTTGCGGTGTCCTGTCCTTCTCAGGCTCTTCTCACTCCACAGCTGTTGTGCCAAATTGGCCTCGTCATCGTTTATACCGCAGCATTCCAAACCTCACTCGGTGTCCTTTGCCACCGACAACACTCACACCATGGATGAAGTCACCAAGCAGGAGACCTCTTCGCACGCAGAGGGCTTGACTACTGCCTACGACCGGATGCCTGCCTCAATCGCCAGTCTCACAGCAGATGAGATATCGAGCCTCGACAAGAAACTCGTCCGGAAAATTGACCTCGTTATCCTACCCATTATTAGCATTTTGTATATTCTCAATTACATTGACCGACAGAACCTGGCGGCGGCCAAGCTCCATGGCATCACGGATGACCTGCACATGACCACGGAACAATTCGCAACTGCCGTGTCGATCCTCTTTGTCGGCTACCTGCCCTTCCAGATCCCCAGCAACCTCATCATGACCAAGATATCCCGTCCGGGCATGTACATTTGCGGCGCAGTGGTCATCTGGGGATCAATCTCGGCGGCCACCGCTGCTGTCAAGAGCTACGGCCAACTGCTTGCTGTCCGGGCCATTCTGGGAATATCAGAAGCCGTCTTCTTCCCAGGCGCAATCTATTACCTCTCGGCTTGGTACACCAAGACGGAGTTGGGAAAGCGAATTGCCGGTCTGTACATTGCCCAGCAGGTGGGCAACGCATTCGGAGGTCTCTTTGCCGCAGCCATCTTCCAGCTCGACGGCGCACATGGCATCGCCGGCTGGCAGTGGCTCTTCATCATAGAGGGATCCGCCACCGTCGGCATCGGCGTCATCTGCGCCTTCTTCATGCCGGAGTTCCCCTACAACAGCCGCATTCTCTCGCAGGTTGAGAGGGACTTTGCCGTCTGGCGCGTCGAGTGCGACGCCGGCGCCGCAGAAGGCACCGAAGACGAGAGCGTGCTGAAAGGCTTCGCCATGGCCCTGTCCGACCCCAAGCTCCAGCTGCTCATCCTCTGCAACATGCTCTCGCAGGCGCAGGGCTCCATTGCCAATTACTTTCCCACGCTCGTCGCCTCGCTCAACTTTGGCAGCACAATCAGCCTGCTCCTCACCGCGCCGCCCTACATCCTGGCAGGCGTGGTCTATTACATCCTCATGTGGTACTCGGACCGTAGGAACACGGCGTATCCCATGATACTGGGGTGCATTTCCATCGCAGTCGTCATGTACGTTATTCTCCTGACGACGCTCAACATCGGAGCCCGCTACTTTTCCATCATCATCTTGCCCTTTGCCTCGGTTGGGCCGCAGCTCTTGCTGTACAAGACCATCAACCTGCACCTCGCGAGACCCATTGCCAAGCGTGCCGTTGCCTCTGCGCTTGTCAATGCCATTGGCGGCACTTCCAACATTTGGGCTTCATATCTTTACTACGCCCCTCCGCACTTTTATGCCGCGTTTGGAACACTGATGGGCTGTGCCGTCTTGTTTGCCATTACCATCACTGCGTACCGGTGGCTTGTTTTGAGGGAGAATAGACGTTTGGATTCAGGGGACCCGGACCAAATTGCCAAGGTGGTCAAGGGCGGCGTCACGGAAGAAATGGTGCAGCTTAATTGGCGGTACGAAATGTACTGAGGGGGTGCGCTTGAAAGTGTACTGGTAGGCGTTCTTGAAGTGACGGAACCCAAGATTTCTTTAGTTGTGTCTTGGCCATGCATTTAGGTACTGGCCAGACGGCGGAGAGTGTGGCTTGCGAATGAGACAGCCCTGCTTCACCTCGAGTAATGACTTGCCAATCTGGTGCGATATTTGACGTCTGCCTCTTTCAAGCCATCACGTATATATTTCGTCAACAACGATGAACCCGTAGTTTCTGGAGCATGACTCGGTGCCAGGAGTGCCAACAAGCAAGAGATGAGAAATGTGCACCAAGATGACGATTTGCCTTGGCGGGGCTTACAGGGCCATGGTGGGGAGTTGTCGGTGCTGGTGTTTGAGTGCTCGATATTTGATAAAAGCTGATTGTGGAGGCGGATAGTTGCTGACATGGATTGACAAGTCATCGTGTTAGATAAGTTTGAACTGGGGGTTGAACGTGAAAAGTGGCTCTGCTGATAAGACTACCAGCTGTCTGGTTGATGCTTGGCACCTGGTGGCGGCAATTGGTCTCGTCGCCGGCGTCGTGGGGAGACGCCACTGCGCCCCAGTGGCGCTATCAGCTATCGGCTATCAGTACGGAGCAGATTGCGGGGAACCACCAGCATTGAACCCTGCCAGTCAGTCCAAAGGCGCCTGTCCCTGTTCCACACGTGCAGCCTGTCGTCCATCCGCACATCGGAGTGCCCCTTGTGTCTTGGACATTGAAGCCAGCACCAAACAGCCGTGACAACGTCCATAATCTCATCACAACCATGTCCGTCTCTTCTGCCTGTACCGCCGTCGAGTCAGAAGTGCACAGGCCCTTCCAGTGCTTTGTCTGCCAGACTCGATTCACCCGGCATGAGAACCTCAAACGCCATTCTGCCCTGCACTCCCGATCTCCCGAAGGCTCCCTCCTCCCCTGTACATTATGCTCTGCTACCTTTTCGCGGTCTGACCTACGGCATCGTCACATGAAGAGAAAGCACGCCGGGCATGGAGAAAGCCGACCTGCACTGAGCAAAAGGCAATGCGGCTCCAAGGCACCCACCCGCGTGGTCGACGAGGAGAGCCTGCAAAGCCACGAGTTTCCCTCCCCCGTTCAATCAAGTCACTCGCATAGCTGTGATTCGAGCCCTCGACAGTCAGAAGATGACGATGAGCTGCGGGTCCATGGGGCCGATTCGCAAGCATCTCTACATTACCATCAATTTCAGCCCCTCTGCCACGGCCAGAGATGCCACGCAGAGATGACCGATGCTGAATCGCTGGTTGCGTCAGAACACACCGATTACAACGTACCTCGAACCACGCCTTTGTCGAGGCAGCAAACGAGTAGAAGTCGGTCGTCATATGGGGGGACTCTTGGCAGACACCACACGGAAGATATGGACCTGCTGGGAGAGCAGTTTTCTCTCTCCGCTGCCGAATTATATCCACCTGGCCATTCCGAGTCTGCCTCGGCTGTGAGCCCCAACATACCCAGTCATGGCCTCTACAGAAGCAGTCGCGAGCAGACGTCGCCGACTGACTGGCAGGCTCCAAGCGACTGGACCCCGTCGCAATCGCAAATTACAAGGGGCTGTCGGGTTTTCTTTACACACACCTCGCCGTATATTCCATTCCTGCATCAGCCAACGTTTGATGCTGCGAGAGCAGAGTCATCCCTTCTCCTGAGCATGCTCTGCCTTGCGTATCAGTACAGCGAAGATCCAGATTGCGCCGACGACCAAGGCTCAGGCGTGCAACTGTCTGAGCGCTGCTACCGACAAGCCCGTAGAGCCATTTCCCTGCGCGAAGAAGCCGAGGATGACGCGACTGACCAATTACACATGATTCAGGCGTACCTAATGCTTCAAATCTACACCATGATGTACCTGTGCGGCAACAGTTCGACCTACGGGCTCCAGACGCATTCCAAAATGATTGGCTTGGCTCGCTCAGAGCAGCTCATGCAACCAGCAGCGACGGAAACACCCCCGAGCAAAGACCTGGAGTCGCTGTGGCAAGGCTTCATCAGATGCGAGTCGCGGAAGCGGACCGCTTTCGCAGTGCATCAAATCGACACACTGTGGTATCAGTTCCTGTCGATTCCCCGGCAGCTCTCGCATCTGGAGATAAAACACGAGCTTCCCTGCCCCGAGGAATACTGGACCGCATCTTCCTGCGCAGACTGGGCACATCACCAGCTTGTCGCGACAAAGTCTGGACCGCTGATGCAATACCCGGATGCAGTTCGACGCTTTCTATCACCCGACGCCGACTTGAACAATGTTGCACCCTTTGATCCGTATGGCGCGAACAACATTACGCATTTTCTTGTTTCCAGTGCCCGCGAAATCTCTGGTTGGTGTACAATGACGGGCATGCTCAGCGTCGAGAGACTCGAGCCGCTCCGGAACTCGCTCCTTGCCCTGGGTGCCTTTATCCGCTCAAAACCACAGACTGCTGCAGCAGCATACACGGCCTTGTGCGAGGCGACGTGGGAATCCGCCATGATCGATATGCAGATATGGTCGCCCTCCCATACGGGGGGCATCGTCGGAGGAAACATGGACGCGGTGTTGAATCAGTTTACATATTTGGCGCCCTCTTGCGAGTTTCTGTGCGAATCTGACACGGCCAAAGCGATCCAACCCCATGTTGACTGGTTCTTGCGTTACTTGGATGTGACGCTGGCACCAGAATCTGAAGCACCGTGGATAACGCTCTACGCATACAAGGCGTTCATCATTGCGTGGCGCCTTGTATCAGGGGCGTGCTTGGGCTCCATGCAAGTGGTTGGTGTCAGTGACGGGGACGCTGATGGGGCTCTGGCGTGGGCAAGAAAGGTTTTTGGACGCAGGCGGCGTTGGCAGCTGGGCAAGATGGTCTTGTCTATTTTGGATACATTGGACAAGTGACCTGCACTGCCGACGTGTCCAGCGCAAAGGCTGGCAAGAGAAGAACCGATGACCGTGATGAAGGAAATCAGCAAGCCGTCGCTGGAAGTGGTGGCTTTGGCGACGCATTGTCAGAAAAGGAAATCGGGGCTGCGCCCTGTGCTACTTGTCTACATGTTGACACAACGAGGCATCCCGAATGCGCATTCAAGCTTCAAGTATTTCTATTGATGCAGTACCAACCAGGACCAGCGGCTTGTTTCATCTATATATACCCAGATTCACCCTCTTGATGGGTCCTCAAACCTGCGCAATGCATTCAATTTCAATCACCGTGCCCTCCCCAGGGGGGAGCGCCTGTAGACATGACCGTGAAGGCATGGGCTTGGGCAGAAAGTCAATGTAGACCTCGTTCATGGCGGAAAAGTCCTTCATGTCGGCCAAGTACACATTGTACTTGACAACTTGCTCGAGGGACGATCCTGAGAGCTCCAGGACTTCCTTTAGATTTTGTAGCACAGTGCGCTTGAAGACGTCTTCAGTCAGTTTCATTCCTGGACAAGACCAAGTGTTTGCCGACTGTGGCGAAACTCACGGTTGCCTGCTTAATTTCTCCCGTGGCCGTCTGGCCGGCGCAGAATACCAGCCCAGGTACCTTGGTGGCAGGGCCTGCAAGACGCTCATGGGTTAGTGAGACGGAGGACACATGGACGTGACTGCTTACAGTTGTGGGGTTTCGGGGGAAACTTGTCGCTGGAAATGAGTTGGCGAGACATTGCTGTTGTGCTGTGGCAGGGAATGAGTTGTGGGAGAAGTAGAACGGGCGCTATTGACAGGTTTGTCTCAGCATCTACAAGTAGTGTTGGCCCGGTCTCTTTTAAGGTTGAAATAATCATCCACATCTGATAGGTCCAGCACTTGTCTTGGAAACGGAGGAGCTCCGATATCCACTTTGTCAAGCCACGGAGGAGCTCCTCCCGCATGCTGACACTGTGGACCGCCCGACATTGAGCTCCTCGAGGCTCGGTCGGTGGACTCGTAGACGAATCTGGCCATGCAAGGCATGCGAGTTGCATCAGGCATGGAAAGGATGCGGCTTGCGGGGAGTCAAAGTCCCCAGTGTCCAGCGGACATGATGCATCTTGTCGACAGTGTCTTGCCCGGGGCGTATAAGAGGAGAGCATTCAACCACACCAAGTAATTGCCGTATGCTGCGCCAGAAGTCTCATCACATTGTTTCAATACAGACTGCATTCACTCACACCATGGCTCCGGCAGCCCCGTTCAATCCTCCATCGGCCAATCTACCCGGCAAACCACGCGTTCCACAATGGGTTCCTCCCCTCGTGACACAACAAACAGAAAAGTTTGCCGATCTCACCTCCATCGACTTGTCTCTGCTCGACTCTGAAGATGCGGCCGTGGTTGCGAATCTAGTGGAGCAAGTCAAGAGAGCCATCCGGGACGACGGTTTTCTTTTCCTCGAAAACTATGGCGTCTCATTGGAGCAGGTACCAAATCAACCGCCATTAAGCTTCACCAAATGACGACTGACAACCCCGAAATAGCTCCACCGGCAATTCGGCATCGCCCAGTACCTGTATCAAAACATCACCGAGCAGGATAAAGAGAGTCTCTTGTTCAGCCCCGAAACAGGAGTTTGGTCGGGATACAAACACCCCTATGGATTCAAGGTACCCGGGTCCCCGGCCGTCAAAAACCTCAACCACTCCCACTAACACGGTCAGCGCGCACGCGGGGTTCCCGACGGCATCGAGCAGTTCAACTGGTACAGGCCGGACTGGGAAGACATCAGCCGCGTGCCCAAGTGCCTGCACCCGCTGATGGACGAGGTCGAGGCCTTCTGCAACTACCTCACGCAGTCGGTCAACCGCCGGCTCCTGACGCTCTTCTCGCGCGTGCTGGAGCTGGACGACGACTACCTCTGGGACAATGTCCAGTCGCACGGCGGCCCGACGGGCGAGGGATACTTCCGCCACGCGCTCTTCCGCCCGGCCGAGAAGAAGACGCAGGAGGCGTCCAACGGCCTGCGCATGCACGGCCACACCGACTTTGGCCTGACCACGCTCCTCTTCTCCGTGCCCATCTCGTGCCTCCAGATCTGGGGCCGCGACGACCAGTGGTACTACGTGCCCTACAAGCCCGGCGCCCTCGTCATCAACATTGGAGATACCCTGGAGATTGTGTCGGGCGGACACTTCAAGGCCACGAGGCATCGCGTATTCAAGCCCCCGGTCGACCAGCTTCACGAGGAGCGTCTGTCTCTGGTGCTGTTCAACAGCTCTGTCGGTGATTTGCGCATGGCGCCTGCAAACGGTACGTTGTTCCAGTGGCACATGTTGACCGCGAAAAATGCACTGACATCTGGCACAGACTCGCCGCTTATTCAACGCGAGGGCTGTGTGAATGACCAAGGCGTCTACAGCGAGTTTAGGAAGAGGACTGACATGGGTAAGCTGGTGCCTACCAACAAGGAGTGGCGCGAGATTCAGATTTCCACGGCGACGGATCCGACGGACCGGGTGAGGAATCGCGTCGGTGCTGACCAGGTTCTTATCGATGGCAAGGTGATGCACCAGCGGGAGTATATGGGCGTTAAGGTGCTTTTGCCCGTTTAGAGCGGGGGGGGGCCTTTGAAGTGTATTTTTGGATTGTGGTACATGTACAGAATGAGACCAAGTAGGTCCTCTATCGGCAGGGCTCCTGCCAGTCTCCCATTCCGCATGATTGCTAGTAGGATTTATATCCGTATGGGGGTAATGTTGCTTGAGAATTCTCAAGGCAGCCTTTTACAATCCATGAGTCTATTGGTGTAATAAGTTGGATTTCTGTAAGAAAACTTGAGACAGCTTATAACGGCAAGTCGGCGCAATAGACTCGTGGA
Source organism: Keithomyces neogunnii (assembly GCA_020975405.1). NCBI lineage: Eukaryota > Fungi > Ascomycota > Sordariomycetes > Hypocreales > Clavicipitaceae > Keithomyces > Keithomyces neogunnii. The sequence continues at coordinate 2,622,740 of JAIOWQ010000002.1, read as the reverse complement.
AAGAATGCAAAGCAAAATCTATATTAATGCTTAAACCTAACGTATAGAGAAAGTTCTAAGGAAATACCAAGTTTTGACGGAAAATGCGACGCGCCCAAAGCAAAAACATTTTAACCAAGGTTCACTCGATAATGCCCTAGGTTAACCTTTACTCCTTGAAATCCTCCCATTGACATATTTGACCAAATTCCAGCGGTAGTGCGGTCAGGCTCTCTCTAACAAGTCCACAAATTTCTTACTGTCGCATGGCAACCGAGCGGCTCATCATTATGCTGCAATGTGCCGAAATTAAACGAATTGAGGAACTGAACTTGAATGCTGCTCCCAATTTTATATTCATCTTCTTTACTCTAATTACAACTTTGCATGCCAATCGGATGAACACTTACTCCACACCCTATACAGGCGACACCAAAGTCATTATATCCCTTGACCCCGCGGCGCGCCGACATGTAAAACTCCATGTGGCTTGCCGAGGGCGAGGCATGCCGGCAAGCGGCAAACAACTCATAGACAGCAATCAGCCGTAGCGCGAGCAGGCCGCAGACGAACGGGACCGAGGCGGGTGAGGTTCTATTGCCCAAAGGGTTTCCTTACCATAACAGAGGGTGTGCTAGCAACATAAGCTAGCTACCTAGAGTACGATAATAATAATAATATAAATAAAAAAATATATTATTATTATTAACGCACCCTAGATAGCCATCTATATTGCTAGCACACCCTCTATAATAGGTAAGGAACCCCTGTGGAGAATAAACCTTGCCTACTTTCGTTGTTGCGATATAAAGCAGGAAAGTGCAGGTAACGTGCAATGTGTGATTGTGTAGGGTTGTTCGTTTGTCTAGCTAGTTAGGCCACGTAACAGCTCTATATATAGGGATCCAAGCTTACTAAGCTAGGTGACTAAGCGCCAATACTTGTCACACGTAGCGCACACGAAGTGACGACTTCGTCGGCATCCTAGACGCAGGCAAAGCTGCGGTAGCCAGGCTATTTCTGTAGTTATCTCTCTTTTAGCTCTCTCTTTTGGCTCTGTCTTTTGGCCTCTCTTTTAGCCCTCTCTTTTAGCCCTCTCTTTTAGATTTTTTCATTAATCATGAAGCAGTATTGTGTGTTTTTCCCTTCCGGGGGCCGCTTGCAGCGGGCTCCTGCCTGCGGCTCTGCCTACCTTCCGTAACACCACAACGCGCCTGCTAAAAGCATCACTAACTTGGTCCGTACCTTGAATTCCTTATTATCTAATTACTAATAAGTATTTAATTTCTAACTAATTACTAATAAGTATTTATAAAAGTTATTAGCCTTACTACTAGATTTATTTTAAATAGGTAAAGCAGGCAGCTATAGCCTGCGGAACTGCATCTTCGCTTGCCTTCGTTCCGCATTTCACGCAAAACTCAGGCAAGCGCCGCTTTGCCTGATGAAAAGCCTTGATTTTCTACATATAAAATTGACAGTGCGCCTCGATTTACAGAGGGCGCAGGGCCCTGTGCGTCGGGGCGCTGATTCAATAATCCGAGCACAGCGTGCTAGCTCAACAGCGCATTGGGCACACGTGCCCAGTGACTGGTGCGACACTAACACTTGTCATACCACCAAATCTAGCCATTCTGGCACGTAAGCTAAAGAGATACTGACCCTAGTATCTTACTATCTAACTAGGATAACTATAATAGGTAGGGTAGCTAGGATAGCGTATACCTAGGATAATCATAATACTAGGGCAGCTAGACTGGTATTGACTAGATAGGCCGGGCTTGTGTTGGATCGTGACGGGTTTTCTGTTGGTCTGTGTAACCGCAATTTCGGCTGTCGGAAAGTGGTGATACCGGAATTCAGGGGGCTGAAAACACAGCTAGAAAAGGGCGGGAATCGAGGCCCCTTTTCTAGCAAGAACATCATAACGAGGATCATGCCAACAGACAGATTGTGAAGCTCAAGAATATTATCGTTGAAAGTCCCCAAATACAGCGCAGTTGTGACGAGAATAGAAGCCTTATTCCAACAGCTTGACTTGATCAACGGGGCCGGGTTTGAATTGATTAACAGGGCCAAGCTTAAACACTAGCCAGTAGTTATGTATCTGGTCTTTAGGGCCTCTAATTGCTCCTTTAGGCCCTGTATTTCCTGCTGGAACCTCTGATAGTAAGGCTAGGCATAGATCTGAAGGTGCTGAAAACCCTTTTTTTGACTTAAAGGTCTTCTGGTAGAGGCCACGGGTACGGCGGCGTTGATCCTGCTTATAGAGTTGTTGAAGCCGCTATTTCTCTAGTTGATCAAGCTTATCTAGAGGGATCATTCTGACTAGTTGAATAAGGCGGTCAGATTAAATCAAGGGCCGGGTTCAAATGAACTGAAAGGCCGGCTGGATTCAAGGTGCCGTACGGGCCTATTAAAAGGGACGGCTTGACGATGAATTGTTTGACTTGGTTGACTTGAAGGTCGATTTGGAAGGGCTCTGGAGGAGGTACAAAGTAAGTCATAATTGCTTCTACTTGTTACGAGCTGGAACCCTATAAATAGGGATTGACGTATTTGAGGTTAAATGACGTATGTTGAGGTCAAATTTATTAATTATGTAACAAAAGATAACATGCAGGTGCAGTTTAGTAGTGTGTAAGATTCTTGTTAACTCTATCTAGAGGTCAAGTGCTACGTGACAGATTCCCTTCAACAAGGCATGTAGGGATTAACGTACTTGAGGTATTAGTTATAATCAAGGTCAAATTTATTAAATACGTAATAAAAGATCATATGCAGGTGTAGCTTAGTTGTGTAAGATTCTTGTTAATTCCATCTATCTAGTGGTCAAGCTTGACCATTTATACGTCGTACTCGTCTCGTGTGCCACCTCCAGTGTGCTTGTCACGGGTTATATCGTAAAAGTATTACTAGCAAAAAACGTAGAATATTATTTAATAAACCTTGAGGCATAATCCTAGCAGATCCGAAGCCCTGCACCTTTCTTGCTGCGATCAGGGCATGGAGAAAGATGGGAAATCGTCGCCATGGTGATGTCTATTTCAGATACAGTCCTTTAAAGGTGTCAAGCGAGTTCAACGGGGTAATATAAACTCAAGACTCATTGGAAACCCATTGGGTACGCATGAGGTCTTGAGATGTATGTCAGCATTGTTTTGTCCACGACAGATTCTAATCGCGGCAAGTTGTGCGAATACACTTGGCCAAACATGGTGCGCAAGTCGACTATAACGGTGCGGTCCAGACGCAGAGAATCACCAACCTTGTAATTACGGGAGCGTCGACTCACAGTGGAGGTTATTTGACTGACACGAACAAATGATATGAGTCCATGAGGGAAAGTATTAACCACGCATGCGAGAATACATGTCTGGAGGCAGCGGGACTCGGCCCTTGCAGTCAGAGGAGAGAACTCAACCTCGGCATAAAGCTGTCGTTGCAGTTCATTATTCGTATTCTTTTGGGACGACAGGACGCCGAAGCCAGAAGTTGTACGGTTTCCACTTGGTATGAATGGGGTATCTTAAAGCGAGATATTTTAAGAGGATTGGTAGGCGATCCCTTGAACGGAGGTTGAAAACGGCAACAATGCGGAACTCGTAGCTTTAGGGTTACGTCAAGGGCTTGTTAGTATAACAACTTTGATATATCTAATCCTAGATGACTAATTGCAAATACACGGACACTTGATCTCAATCGACTCCCGAGCAGTTACGTGCTTTGTGCCGGGCAGCTCGACGCTCGAATGAAACGCCCCAGTCCAAAGTTGCCCTCTTCCGCATTGCTGTCGAACAACCTCGACACCAAAACCTCCTCGGGACTCTGCTCGTCTATCCAATACCGCTTCTGGCTCTCAGAGTACCTTGGAAGAGACTGTTGGACGGGGAAGGACTCTCCGCTGCTGTCTCCACCCCGTTGGGTACAAAGTCCAACCCGACCAAAGCGGCAAGCTGCTCTCAGGTTCGCGGGAGCCACCGCCACCGAGGTTTGCCGCCACCCGTTGTGAGCTGTGACGCGGGCTAGCCCGTGCGACCGAGGCGATAACGCCATAGGTTCCGTAGCACGCAGGACGGATACATGTCTCTCCTCCCCGGTTGGTGGCTAGGCTGTACTTGGGGCCGGGAAATGAGTTGAGCTACGATTAGCTCGATTCGAAAGACAAGGCGCACGCGCCGAGACAGAAATAGGCGCTTCTCATAGGACGGATTGATATTCGGCCAGGATGGTCAGCTCGGGCACATACTGTCGGGGCAGATGGTGACTGATGCCCATCATGGGCCGTGTCTCAGCTATGTGGCGCAGGCGAGGGCGGATGAGACCAATCAGGCAATTGACTTCTGGTGCGCTCGAGGAAAGGAGGATCAAGTCCGTCACACCATCCCAAACATCATGCCGCCTCCGTTGACCTGCCTCTGACTTGATCCAATGTCTTCAACATGTTTCGGCGCCGTCCATTTACAAGGTGCCCGAGTGGACAGAGGGAAAAAACAAAGCAAACATGCTCCGCTGGATGTGATGCTGGGGAGAACGCCTTGCATCCTATAATCCCGGACGAGAGCGTGGCTGGTGATATATATCAACATGAGCTGCTTTGCATCCTTCCTGTCAGCTTCATTGGCAAGCCGAGCCGCATAGAATTACAAAGGAGCTGTCTGGAAATACACAAACGTCATGCCAAATATCAGCAACACGGAAACAAATACCCTCGACGGAAATGACGTCCGCACGCCCCTGCTCCTCAATCTGTCCCGCAAACACATCCCGGCAACTCCCAAGGCCCATGGCAGCCCGAACGGCAAAGACGACGCATGTCTAGCCACATCCCCGCAGCCTCTGCCGTTCCAAAGAGTCGCACTCATCATGGGCACGGCGTGGCTCGGCTGCTTCCTGGGCGCCCTGGACACGACCATCATCGCCACGCTGTCGGCCCCCATTTCCAGCGAGTTCAACTCGCTCGGCCTCCTGTCGTGGCTCGCCACGGCATATCTCGTCGCCAACACCGTCTTCGAGCCCATATGCGGGCACCTCACCGACATTGTCGGGCGCGGGCCGGGCCTCGTCGTCAGCAACGTCCTCTTCGCCGGGGGCAACCTGATCTGCGGCGTGGCCACGGGCGCCAGGGGCCTCATCGCGGGCAGGGTCCTCGCTGGCATCGGCGGAGGCGGTTTGATGACCATCTCAACCTTTCTGGGATCCGACCTGATTCCTCTCCGCAGACGGGGGCTGGCTCTCGGCATCGGCAACATGGTCTGCTGCTCCGGCGCCTTTGCCGGCGGCATCTTGGGCGGCTACCTAAACGACAACACGGTGCTGGGATGGCGGCTGGCCTTTCTCATGCAGGTGCCCCCGTCGCTCTTCTCGGCCGTCATCGTCTTCTTCCTCGTCAAGGTGCCGCCCAGGCAGTCCGGCGCGTCGCACCTGGCGCGCGTCGACTTTGTCGGCATCCTCCTCGTCTCGACGGGCCTGGTGCTGCTGCTCCTGGGCCTGAACCTGGGCGGCACCTCGGTGCCCTGGACGCACCCGCTGCTCGTCGCCGCCGTCCTCGTCTCCCTGGCCGCGTTTGCCGCCTTTGTCTGCTGGGAGAACAAGGTCCGCCACCCCATCCTCCCCATGGACCTCCTCCTGGAGCCCACCGTCCTGGCCTCGTCGCTCGCCAACCTCTTCGTCAGCGTGTCCTTCATGGTGCCCCTGTACTACGTGCCCCTCTTCCTCCAGGTCCTCGGCCACTCCGCCACCAGGGCGGGCATCAGCGGTTTGCCGTCGCCCGCCGGTCTGACGCTCGGGTCTCTCGGGGTAGGCTACATGATAAACAGGTCTCAGCGATACGTCTCGCTGGGCGTGGCGAGCACCGTGGCGCTGACCGTGGGCACCGCCCTCTTCATGTTCCAGAACGAGCACAGCCCGGCCCATCTGACGAGCGTGGGCTTCTTCCTCATCGGGGGCGGCGTCGGCGGCGCATGGACGGTTATTTTGGTCGCGTGCACGGCGGCGGTGCGTCACGACGAGCACGCCGCCATTACATCCGCGTCATGTAAGTGGGACAAAACCTACTAACCCTAAGTGCAAACGCGCCATCTTGAGATTTGACGCTAACGCCTCTTGTCGACAGTCCTGGCCCGCAGCTTGGGCGGCACGATTGGGCTGGGGGTCGCGTCCGCCGTCTATCAGAACCTTCTCAGGGCCCGCCTGTGGGAGCAACTCGGCGGGGAGCCGGGTGCTGCCGGGGCGATTCGGCGCATCCTGGAAGACATTGACGAGCTGAAGAGGCTGCCGCCGGCGTGGAGAGACAGGGTGATGGACTCGTTTATGCAGGCGTTTCGGGGTGTTTGGCTGGCGGTGCTGGTGTCGGCGGTGCTGGCCACGGCGTGCGTCACGCAGATTCGGCAGCACAAGCTGACTCGACCATGAGCAGGGAATAGACTGGAACACCAAGTCAAGTCCCTGCATATAGATATAGATTGTGGCTCAAATTCCTTCCAACTTGGCATCTGCCTCCCTGATTCAAGATTTTGTACATGCAACATGGACTTATCCAGGCGAGACGGTCGCCAATGGGAATTTATCAGCAAGCCTCGACTGGGCCATGGTGAATCCTCTTTTGACTTGAACAATGAGGTCCAAGTCCATCTGTTACGTCTCGCAATGGTAAACGGGTGTTGCAAACTGGGCACGGGGAAGTCATTTATTAATGTACCGGCCGGATTTGATTTCAAATCTCTTGATATCAAAGTGCACATTGTAATAAGATGACAATAGCAGTGAATTGGAATAGAAATGGAAGAAGATGCCAGGCTGTACCACATACCAATATCAGGAAAATGGACTCAGTATGTGCTCGGAGAACACCTCGTAGACAGTTGTGTTTTTAAAGATGCCAATAAATATGGGAGAGAGACAATCATCTGCATGTCAGCGCAAGCCTCATCTCAACAAGATACAACTACGATGAGCTTATCAACGCAGGGATTGACAAGCCAAATGACGACTTGGTAACCAGCTTTGCTACAGCATGAATATAAAAGACGGACTGACATTATTCCCGCAGGGCGATGTATTATGTAAGCCGAGAGAGGCCAAGTACTTGAGTGCAAGGCAGGCCGACTGACTGGGACAGTCCACACTAAATGCATTTGAATGGCACGAATATAAATGGTTCAACCAAGACGGGATCGAACCGGCTCAAACTAACGCGCCACCGAAATGCCTTTCAAAGTCAGCTAGTACAACTTAATTGTACCCTACAGGTGGCATTGGGAACAAGTGAGGAAAGCAGCCAGTGTATCCGCTTGGCGCATTGTCAGTCATCTGGGCCGGTGCATGCAATAAAGGTTGCTTGTACAGCACTCTGCGAGGGAGCTGAATAGAGAGACTCCTTGAGCAATGGCATAATTCGGGAGTAGATGGTAAGAAGAGACTAATTTGATGGGCTGGGTACAGAAAATGCCTTTCCGTCTCTGTTCCTGTTCCCTTCCTATGCATGTGCCAATACACACAACCTCCAAACCAGCGGCGGCTTAACCAAGTTGTGATATTTATTGGACAACGCGTCAAAACATCTCCGTCAGTAGATTGCGCACCTTTTCAGAACCCATGTCTTGCAACCTGGAAGCTTCATACTTTTTAACACGAATAAAGTGTCTAATGGCCTTGCTTTCCATCATGGCCTCTAGTTCCTCGACATTGGATTCCAGATGCACCATGGCTTCCTCAAAAGACTTGGGCAGCATGGTGCCCTCGGATGGCAAAGAGCTAGAATCAAACGCAGTATCATGCCACTTAAGAGGCTCGCTGTTGACGCAGCCCGCCATGCCCGCGGACAGCACCGCCGCCAGAGCAATGTACATGTTGGCGCTGGCATCGGGGAGACGCAGCTCCCAGTGGCCGGCATCGACCTTGCGCAGCGGGACGGATCGATTTTCCGTGCCCCAGGCGACCATGGTGCCGGCGGCCAGCTCCGCCACGCGCTCATAGGACATGTCGTACGGGAGGCAGAAGGCGCAGAGCTGGGGGAGCCGCAGCAGCATGCCGGCTAAGAAGGCCTCCTCTTGCTGCGGCGGGTTCACAGATATGTGAGTGTGCTGGCCGTTGGCCTGCCCGCGGCCCGCAACCGGCCGCGGCGACATGGTGGCCACAAGCCCGTGGCGGGCAAAAACGTGCTTGATGGTGTCGTGGACGCAGACCAGCTGGTCCACGGCGGCGAGGGGAGCGAGCGGCCCGAGACTGATTTCGTACTGTCCCCGGACGCCCTCGCTGTGGAATGCCTCAACGTGGACACCGGCTCCCATGAGCGCCTGTACGGCCTCTTGGATATACTTGAAGCAATCGCCACGCAGACTGCTGACGGAAAGGCCGCCGGGCACCTGGCACCAAGGCACATGTCCCCCGTGGGCGTCGGACTTCATGACCTCGAATTCCACCTCGAAGCCAACAAGGAACGACAGGCCAAGAGAGCAGGCCGCCTTTTCCACCACCCTTGAGAGCGCGGTTCGGGGGCAAAGATGCCACCCGAGAGACGGCAGCATGGGCAGCTGCTCGGCGACTCGGCACATGACACTGGCGTACAGAGGATCCAAGTCGGGCCGCGTCTGCAGGGAACTCCAGTCTGGGACGAGAAGATGGCGTCCTCGGGCATCAGTGCCCTCGATGATTGAATTGTCAAGGGCAAGGTGGAACGCTATGGGCCCGAGCTTCAAAACCTTTTTGCCCGCGGCGATTTCCATGGCGTGAGGCAGGGGAGTGATGCGAGTGCGTAAAACACCGGAATAGTCCTGCCACTGGAAACGCATGAAGCGTACGTGATTGTGGTTGAGAATAAAGTGCTGCAGAGGAAGTACATCTTGCACTGCCCCGTTGCCAGATTCAACCCCGTTGCCAGATTCAACCCCGTTGCCAAGTTTCGCCATGGCTGCAGGACTGGTAGAGAAGTTGGTGTAAAGACTAGATGAAGGACACGGTTTGACGAGATTGTTTGGTGAAGATGGCAACAGGAACTGACAAGAATCTGGTTATCAAGTCTATGGCCTGGTTGTCGGAAACACTTTGCGCATCGGCCATGCTGTCACAACGGAGAGTCCAATATGCCATGGCAGCCTCCTAGAAAAAGCAATTCCGAGACCTGAATAGGTAAAGCAGTGGCGCACCGGAACAAGCTGAGAAGCTAGCCGCCACATTATCAAGATCCGGCAGCAGGATATTGCCAAGAAGCGGGCCGCTGTTTTACCCCGAACGGCACATTCAGAACAGAGGGACAAATGACAAGGCCGAGTTTCCACATTAGTGATATCTTGCTCTGGCTATGACCCTTGACACCGTACCAGCACAAATTTCGATACAAAATGTTGAGACGTCGAACCAGGATTCAGTCGTTCTTCTACAGGTCATTGTGACGGAATAAAGGCGGTCTACCAGTTGAGACAGTCTCACCGGTGTGGCATTGGCTACTGCAAGCCGCCATGCGCCACCAAATGTCCCTTCCGAGACAACCCTGCCGCAACATGCCGTTGATCTGCATTCTGTTGGCTACTAGATGCGGCCCGCAGCATGCCGTTGATCTGCATCCTGACGCATCTAGACACGGCCCGCTCCAGCCGCAAACCAAATCTCTGTCCGCCAACACGTTGGAGACTGCAGGACGGTCTCGCTATTTAAGTGATAAAATTGCCCCTGAAGATGGACGCACCACACAACCGACTTATTCATAGCCTCTTTCTCTATTGCCTCCCGACCTCCCAGCTAGCACCGTTGCCAACTGCCCGAGATGAACACCTCCAAAGAGCTGGCTTCGGAGCAAAACGACGGGTCCGCCGTCTACTCGCCCTTCCTCCTGCGCTACCTCTACGACTTTTGGGTCCTGTGGCTTTCCAACAGCTACGCCTGGCGCTGCCCCACAGCGGTGATGCTCCAGCTCTTCAGCTCCTCCATGGGATCCAGGCACCTGGACATTGGCGTCGGCACGGGCTACTATCCCGCCGCCAGCCTCGGGCAGGGCTCGCCGTGCACCGAGCTGACGCTCCTCGACCTCAACCCCAACTCGCTGCAGGCCGCAGAGCGCCGTGTCCTGGCCGCGGCAAGCGACAAGGTGCGCGTCACGACGGTGGTGGCCTCGGCGACGGAGGCCCTGCCCCTGGCCGCGGCCGAAAAGTTTGACTCGGTCAGCCTCTTCTACCTGCTGCACTGCCTCGCGGGCCGCCCAGAGGACAAGACAAGCGTCTTTGACGCCGTCCGGCCGCATCTCGCCGCCGACGGCGTCTTTGTGGGCACGACTGTGCTCGGCAAGAACGTGCCCATCAACTGGTTCGGCAGGAAGCTGATGGACAAGTACAACGGCGGGATGAAGACGTTTCACAACTGGGACGACGGCCAAAAGGTCTTTGAGGAGGGTCTGCGTCGGAACTTTGAGGACGTGGAGTCGTGGGTCGTTGGACAGGTCATGATGTTCCGGGCTCGAAAGCCTCGCGCCGCAGCTGCCGCCCGAGGCGACCTTGACGTGTAGTAAAGTCGGACCAGATTCGTCCCCATTTAGTGGAGCGCCATGTAGCTGTCAATGCCAGTCTGACCCCTGGGATCAGAGTACACCGATGCTTGAGCCGTGGCTTCAACTCCGCCTCAGCCGCTGTTCAAAGTCGTCATATGCATGTCTCTATATACAATCACACTGCATGCTGCATACTGCAGCGTCTTGATCGGCGCTTTCCCGTCCCTCCTTTTACCCCCGTCTCCTTTCTTTTGAAAAAGCAACAAAACAGACGAGCCGTGTTTGGCTTTCAGCTTCCTGCAAGCACGGAGATCACTCACCGGTGGCTGGGGAGATTCCGTAGTGCAGCATCGACATCTGCATGTCATTGGAAGCCAGATTCGTATATCGAGACAGCAGAGAAACAAATGGTATCACATACAGCCCGTGTGGTATGCACCAAATAGCTCCTCGCAAGGGAGTTTGAGGATAAAAAGTCCTTTGGTTGGTCCCTTTGATAACGGAAGCAAAAGAAACCACACGACATTCTTCCCATATTCACATATTTGTGATTATAACTTTTACTCTTGCATCATGACTTCAAACATGGAGCCAAGCAGTGATTTACAGGGGAGCTTAGAGCTCCCAGTACAAGGAACCCTCACAGACGGCACCATCTCGGGGCTCTGTGACGGCTTCAATCAGACAGATGACCCTTCTAAGCTCGGGCACACCCTTCCAGATCTGTTTGAAAAGTCCGTCACCAACTACCCGCACCACACAGCCGTCATCTGTGGCGGCGAAAAAGTCACCTATGCGCAGCTCGCTGCCGACTCGGACTCCCTCGCCCGTGTCTTCATCTCACGGGGCATCGGCCGCGGTCACACCGTCGGCGTGGCCGTGGACCGCAGCGCGCAACTCATAGTCCTTCTGCTGGCGGTGCTCAAGGCCGGCGCGGCATATATCCCCATCGACCCGGCCTTGCCCGCGGAGCTCGTGAGCCACATGCTGGACGACGACGCCCTCCGTCTCGTCATTACAGACACTGATGAGCAGTCTCGCGATTACAAATGCGGCAACGAGGCGGTGCTCTACACGACAAGCCAGCTGCGTCTGCTCAAGGATTCACTGCAGGGCCAGGGCGGCGGCAGCATCCCCGCCGTCCACGCGGACGACCTTGCCTACATTCTCTACACTTCGGGCACCACGGGGAAACCAAAGGGCGTCGAGGTGCCGCACGGCGCGCTGTGCAACTACCTGTTGTCGGTACAGGAGCGGCCCGGCTGCTCGCACCACGACCGGATGCTGGCCAAGAGCACCGTGTCGTTCGACATGGCCGTCTACGAGATATACCTGCCCCTGATATGCGGCGCCACGCTTGTCCTGGCCCAGACGACGGACATCAGAGACCCGCGGGGCCTCCTGGACCTCATTCAGCTCCACAGCGTCACGATATCCATGGCGACGCCCGCCCTGTGGCAGATGCTGCTGGACGTCGGGTGGAAGGGAACGCCCGGCTTCGACACGCTCGTGGCCGGCGGGGAGCCCCTGGCCGCTCACCTCGCCGCCCGGCTGCTGGCGTGCGCCCCCGCGGTGTGGAACATCTACGGGCCTACGGAAACCACGGTCCATGTGACGGCGTGGAGGGTCGAGGCTGGCCGCGAGGTTCTCCTCGGCACGCCCAACCCGAATACCCGCATCTACGTGCTGGACCACGATCGGCAGCCCGTCGCCATTGGCGCCACGGGCGAGATGTACATTAGCGGCGCCGGCGTGGCCCGCGGCTACCGCAATAACGCGGAGCTCACAGAGGGAGCCTTCATGGACGACCCGTTCCGCGACGGGGGCCACAGAATGTACCGCACCGGCGATTTGGCGCGCTTCATCGACCCCCGGCGGCTCAGCATCCTCGGCCGCGCCGACTCGCAGGTCAAGATACGCGGGCAGCGCATCGAGCTCGGCGGCATCGAGGCCGCCATCGTCGCCCATTCTGCCATTTGCAACGCCGTCGTCGTCAAGCGCAGCGGCAGGCTCGTCGCGTACTGCGTGCGCGAGCAACAGGGCGGCGGCGGAATGGACCTGGCGACGCCCGTTGCGAACCTCTTGCGGCCGTGGCTGGAGCAGCGGCTGCCCTCGTACATGGTGCCGTCGTTTTTCGTCGAGCTCACCAAGCTGCCCGTGACGGCCAACGGCAAGCTGGACGCGCGTGCGCTGCCGGATCCCGTGTCCGGCATTGCGGCCGAGGAGATGCCGGCGACGGAGCTTGTGGATCAGATACGGTCCATCTGGGCGGACGTGCTGGGCCACTCGCAGGTCGGCATCGACGACAGCTTCTTCCACGTCGGCGGCGACTCGGGCCGCGTGGTCAAGGTCCAGGTCGCCATACAGAAGCTGCTGGGCCACCCGGTGCTCGCCGCCAAGCTGTACGAGCACTACACGATCCGGGCCCTGGCCGAGTACCTCTCCCGGGGCAGGCGCCTGGAGCCCGAGCCGAAGATGCCGGCCGCCCCCGAGAGGCCGCGCCGCGGCGTCGATGCCGAGGACGTTGCCGTGATAGGCATGGCCTGTCGACTGCCGGGCGAAATCTACTCGCCGGGCGACTTTTGGGAGGTGCTCGTCAACGGGCGCGACGTCATCAGCCCCGTGCCCAAGGAGCGGTGGGATCCGTACGCCATCTACGACGCCGACCCCGACGCCCCGGGCAAGTCGTACAGCACGGGGGGCGGCTTCGTCGGCTCGGCGACGTCGTTTGACGCGGCATTCTTCGGCATCTCGCCCCAGGAGGCCCGGGCGGTGGACCCGGCCCAGAGCATGATGCTGGAGACGTGCTGGGAGGGCCTCGAGCGCGCGGGATACGCCACCAAGGACCTGCAGGGCAGCCGAACCGGCGTCTACGTCGGCGCCGGCAACAGCCTCCTGGACGACGGCCACCTGAGCGCCCACGGGATGGAGAAGCTCGCGGGGCACGTCGGCCTCGGCACCGCGCCGAGCGCCCTCTCCGGCCGGGTGTCGTACTCTCTCGGCCTCGAGGGTCCCAGCATCACCGTCGACGCCGGGTGCGCCGCCTCCCTCGTCGCCCTCCACCTGGCCTGCACGGGGCTCCGCCAGGCCGAGTGCGACATGGCCGTCGCCGGCGGCGTGACGTTCCTCCCCTCGCCCGGCCTGCACGTCGAATTCAGCCGGCTGCGCATCGCGTCGCCGGACGGGCGCTCCAGGCCCTTTTCCGCCGACGCGACCGGCATGGGCCTCGCCGAGGGAGCGTCGGCCGTGGTTCTCAAGCGCCTCTCCGACGCCCGGCGCGACGGCGACGAGATCCACGCCGTCGTCCGCGGCTCGTCCGTGACGCACGGCGGCCGCGGCCCCAGCCTGACGGCCCCCAGCGGCAGAGGCCAGAAGCGCATGATCCGCGCCGCCCTCGCCGCCGCCCGCCTGGCGCCGCACGACATTGACTACGTCGAGGCCCACGGCACCGGCACGAGGCAGGGCGATCCCATCGAGGGAACCGCCATGGCCGAGGTCTACGGCGGCTCGCGCTCCTCCGTCTCGGGGCCCCTCAGGGTCGGCTCGTCCAAGTCCAACATTGGGCACACGCAGGCCGCCGCCGGCGTGGCCGGGCTCATCAAGGTCGCGCTGGCCATGCGGCACGGCATCCTCCCCCAGACGCTCCACGCGGCCAGGCCCACGCCCGCCATCGACTGGGAGGGCGCCAACATGCAGCTCCTCCAGGCCCAGAGCCCCTGGCTCCCCCGTCAAGGCGGGGCCGCGGCGCGGCGGGCCGGCGTCAACTCCTTTGGCATCGCCGGCACCAGCGCCCACGTGGTGGTTGAAGAGCCGCCGAAGCCGGAGGAGGCCGAGGGGCGGGAACCGCCGTCGACGCCGAGCGGCATGCCCTTTTTGCTGTCCGCGCGCACCCACGCCGCCTTGGTTCAGCAGGCGGGCAACCTCGGCCGTTTTCTCGACAAGATTGGCACCACGTGCCTCGCCGACGTCGCGTACTCGCTGGCGACCACGCGTACGCATTTCGCTCACAGAATCGCTCTGGCGGCCAAGGACAAACAGGAGCTCAAGGAGCAGCTCTCCCGCCTCGGAGAGTCCGGCGCAACCGCGAGGTCAAGCGGCATCGCAATGCTCTTCTCCGGCCAGGGCAGCCAATGGGTCCAGATGGGCAGACGGCTCGCGACACGCCACAGCGTCTTTGACGGCGCCGTGAGGGAAATCGCGGCCCTGTTCGGCTCGGCCCTGGAAACGCCCTTGCTGGATGTCATGTGGGCCGAACCCGACAGCGAAGCCGCCCGGCTGCTCCAGCGCACCGACTATGCGCAGCCCGCCATCTTTGCACTCCAGGTGGCCCTGGGCAGGCTCTGGGCGTCGTGGAACGTTCGCCCGAGCGTCGTCATGGGCCACAGCATCGGCGAGCTGGCCGCGGCGCACGTGGCAGGCGTCATGGACCTGGCCGACGCCTGTCGGCTGGTCGCGGAGCGAGCAAGGCTGATGCAGCGTCTCCCAGAGACGGGAGCCATGGTGGCGCTCAAGGCCGGGCTCGGCGACGTCATGGCGGCCATGGACGACTTGTCCGTCGCCGACGAGGTCTCCATCGCCGCCGTCAACACCCCGACCCAAGTAGTCGCTTCCGGAGACGACGAGGCTCTCCGGAAGCTGGAGGCGCACTTTCGGGACACGGGTCGCCAGGCAACCCGTCTCAAAACATGCCGCGCGTTCCATTCCCATCATCTGGATGCCGGTGTCCTGGACGAGCTGCGCAGCGTTGCCGAGAGCATCTCCTTCAAGACTCAAAATGTCAGCATCGTGAGCACCCTGACCGGGCGGCTGGCGAGGCCCGGAGAGCTGAGCAATGCCGACTACTGGGTCCGACAGGCTCGCGGCGCGGTGCTGTTTGCCGACGGCATGGATGCGCTTTTGAGCCGAGGCGTCGACAGCTTTGTTGAGATTGGACCCGTGCCGGTTCTCTGTGCCCTGGGCGCCGCATGCCTCGCGGACGATTCCAACATGAAGCCGGCGGCGGCGGCGGCGGCTGCGCGCAACTCCAACCTGGCTTGGCTCCCGTCGCTCGATGGCAAAAATGAGGACCCGTCCGTCATCCAGAAGAGCTTGTCCGAGCTCCACAGGCGCCATGTTGAGGTGGACTGGAAGGCCTACTTCCAAGAGCTTGACTGCCGCCGCGTCGAGCTGCCGACGTATGCGTTCCAGCGACGGCGGCATTGGCTCGACGGGCAGTGCGCGGGGCCGGGCAGCCAGTCCTCCTCGTCCGTCGCGAGCAGCCCGCGGCCCTCCCCGTCGTCTGTCAAGTCCCGGAGCGTCGACAGCCTGTCGAGCCTCGCCAGCGTCGACGCCGGCAGTCAGGCGCAGGTGCAGATTGGCTGGCACGCGATTGACGTGGGCGGCGACGGGCCCGACGCGGTGTGGGGTGTGCTGTGTCCGGCCGGCGAGGTCCCGTGGGCGGCGCGGCTGCACGACGCCCTCCGGCATTCCGGCAGGAAGCCCGTCGAAATTGCGTCCCTCGGCGAGGCGGGGCACAAGGGCATGGGTGGCGCCATCTGCCTGTGGGATTCGGAAGGTGCGGCGAAAAATCCCCACGTGGCTGCCCTGGCTCGGCAGCAGCTGCGCCTGGCCGCGGAGCTTGCGTTTGGCCCCACAGTGGTGTGGGTTACGCGTGGAGCGCTGGGCCAAGGAGAAGTCGATGTAAGTGACGGCATGGGTGAAATGTCGCTCTGGGGCATGATGCGAAGAGCGCGCATCACGCATCCCCAGCTGCGGCTCCGCATTGTCGACTTGGCGGGCGACATGGACACTGCCAGCGCGGCAACCACACTCGTCTCCATCTTGATGCTGAGGAGCGAGCCGGAATGCATCGTGCGCGGGGGCCGCGTCCTGGTCCCGTGGATGCAGGTGCAGCAGATGGCGGCGCCGACACGGGCGCCCGTCGAGTCCGCACTGGGGATGCCGACGCAGAGCCAATCACCGCCCGCCGAGCAAGACGTCGCGCAGAGGCTGAGCAAGGCCGGCAGGGAGGAGCGAGAGTCGATGCTCGAGGAGCTGGTGAGGGAGGCGGCCGCCCAGTCAGTCGGCTTGGCGAGCTCCGACGTGGACATGCACTGGCCGCTCGAGGACGTGGGCATTGATTCGCTGGGCTCGATGCACCTGCGCAAGCAGCTGGCCGCGCAGACTGGTGTGATGCTGCCACTGGACTTTAACATGACGCACCCGAGCCTGATGGCGGTTTGCAAGGCAATAGGGCGCCAGTTCGAGATGTAGCGGGTTTTATAGTCGTCACATTACCCAACTATCGAAGGGCCTCTTTCCCCGGTCCATGGCTGTCCTAATAATGAGTGCCTGCTTTGAGCCTGAATAATTCGGATGGACGTCTGATAAACATTTTCCCATATCCCTTCTCTTGCGTGTCTGTTTCAGATTCCTCAATAGACGGACCCAGTCAAGTCTTTTTGTACATAAAAGCCGTCATATGTCTCGTCTTTGAATAGAGATGTAGTCAGTGATTGACTTGGGAGACAATTGACATTGATGCCCATCTATCCATCTTCCTGTGGGTTTGCTCAAGCTTCAACTCGTCCGTCATGTTGCCATTCCCATCATTACTCGGCGCCGTGTGCTTGGCCCTTGCGTCTCCGGCGTACAGCGAGACTCATTCAAAGGCAAGCAATGGGCAAATTCCCATTGTGAATCAAAGTTCTGCAGGATCCTACATGGGCGTCATGCAAAACAATGGAACGTATGCCACCACCGTCACCCGTTGCCATTACCCTCTGATCCTCGAGAATTGCTTGCTAACCAAGAATTTTTCAGCGTGGCCTCGTGGAAGGAAATTCATTATGCCGAGACACTGGTAAGCTCCTCAACTGCACACCGGGACAGGCTCAGCTCGACTGCTTCCGAAGTGCCTCAGTTCCAGCGCTTGTGAATGCTTACAATTCCTTGACCAGCTTCAAGGCATCTAGTGGGCAAGTCTTGGTCCCTCTTTCCAAGTAATGAGTTTTGATTGACGCAACGTGATTAGCAGCTTTTTCTGGTCCTAGTCTGTTCCGCAATCTGACTTTTGGGTCATTCGGAGCCTTTCTACCCGTGATTGACGGCGTAACTCTGACTGACAGCGTCACGCCGTTATTCAAGAAAGGCAAGATCGCCCATGTTGCCGGATCACGGGTTTCGTCAATGATGAAGGAGCTGCTACGGCTCCTCTCAACATAACAAATCAAACCTGGAACTTGATGACGGATCAAGTGAACCAAGCCCTGAGCATTTACCCCGTCAACGGGACCTTTGGCTTCGATAGTCCTGACAACTTCTTCCTGACCGACTTCAAGGCTTATATCCAATCCCTCAACACCTTTGGTGAACAGGGGATTACCGGATCCGAACGGGTTGTCGGGAGATGCGTCAGCCGTGCCTACAGCGCGAAACGCGTTTGGGCCTTTTGCTTCAATGCCCCTGGTAGGAAAGAAAGAGCCTCTTATTCTCATTGACGCCACTCACCACCACCGCCTTGAACTTATAGAAACTGACTTCTCCCCTCCCATCAGGTGTCGGAACCAACTACGGCAGTAGCTCGTATCCATTGAGTTAGGTCACCCATTCCGCTGACAACAGCTACCCCCACAACGCTACGTCTGTCATGACGCCGTTCGAGAAGGCCATTGCTCACGAATGGCGCGCCTGTATTGGGTCTTTTATCCGTACCGGCAACCCCAACACAGAAAAGCTTGTCACGTCATCCTTACCGCCTGGGGTAGTGCTTACAAGCAACAAGAGGTAAACCAATAGTGATGTTAGAAACTAGAATCTTGTCTAAGCTTACGTCAGAATAGCTTACGTTAGATTAGCTCAACTAAAAAAGCCTGGTTTGCTGCCGACTTCGTCGGTATCCTAGGCGCAGGCAAAGCGGCGGTAGCCAGGCTATTTCAGATTTTTTACTAAATATAAAATAGTATTATGTGTTTTTTCCCTCCGGAGGCCCTCTAGGAGCCCTGCCGGGGGCCGCTTGCAGCGGGCTCGATTTGAAGGCTCGATTTGAAAGGCTCAATTTGAAGGGCTTGATTTGAAGAGGCTCGATTTGAAAGGGCTCGATTTGAACATCTGCCCGGGCTCGATTGAAGGGCTTGATTTGAAAGGCTTGATTTGAAGAGGCAGGCGCTGTTGTTTATAATTTAAGGCAGGAGCTATTATGGGTAATCATGTGACTAGGCTAACCCTTATAAGGTTAGTATTTTAATACGCATATACTGCTAATATAGGCTATTTTAATACAGATTATGATATCCTTTTCTATTAATTCTATTCCCTTAGGCATGATTTATTTTTTATTAATCATGAAGTGGCATTGTGTGTTTTTTCCCTCCGGGAGCTCCTGCCTGCGGCGCTGCCTACCTTATGAGGTATCACGGTCGTGATGACTCGATGAATGTGTCACAGGTTGATGCCAGTTGAATGCAACAAAATGTATTCATTAGCAAGGCTTTCTGTGAGTAATATGTAGGAAGAAGGTCTGTGACGCGGGGACCTGATGCGTGGAGTCTTGGTGTGCTCCATCGCATCAGGTGACCACGTCATGTGACCTCACATACCTTCCACAACACCACAACGCGCCTGCTAAAAGCATCACTAACTCCGCACGTACCTCGAATTCCTCGTCGTCTAATCGCCGATAAGCATTCAATTTCTGACCAATTACTAACGAGTATTCTAAAGTTATCAGCCTTACTATTAGATTCATTTTAAATAGGCAAAGCGGGTAGCTCCAGCCTGCGGAACTGCATCTTCGCTTGCCTTTGTTCCGCATTTCATACGCAAAACTCAGGCAAGCGCCGCTTTGCCTGACAAAGCATATACGCTTTTGCGGAGATAGCATATACGCTTTTACGGAGATAGCATATACACTTTTGTGAAGATAATAGAGTCATTGCAAAAAATTGCGTATTTAGAAGTCTGCAAATTCCGGAGCAAATGTGAGAAATGGATAAATTTCATTCAACTCTTAGTTCAAGCCTGAGGGAGCCCAAGCCAAGTAAGTAAATGCATGTCATAGCTGGCATCTCAGGGATTAATATCTTTGGTAAGAAAAACACAGAGCATAATCTGTCCGCCCAAGTAAGGAGCCTCGGACAAAGACGATGTCTGTTTCGCCAAAGTCCGGTTTCCGCGTGGTGATTGTAGGCGGTGGCATTGCGGGCTTGACTCTTGCAAACACGTTGCAACATGCAGGCATCGACTTTGTGCTTCTCGAGGGCCGATCAGAAATCAGTCCTCAGCTCGGCGCATCCATTGGCTTGTTGCCGAGTGGTATTAGAATTCTCGATCAGGTCGGCTGCTATGACGACATCCTCGCCGTCACACTTCCTGTCGGACTAACCAGGAATCACAACCCTGATGGTAGCTTGATTGGCGAGGCTTCCGACGGAACACTTTTGTTCAGGCGGCGGTTAGTTCCATATTTCGAGTGATGAACCCGGGAAAGGATAATACTGCTCACACAAATGGCAGCTTCGGGTACGACACGGCCTTCTTGGATCGGCAGCTCGTGCTTGCTATCCTCGCGAAACATGTCACTGACAAGAGCAAGATTCTGGTGAATAAAAAAGTCACCAGAATAGAGCACTCTCCCGAGCTGGTTACCGTGGTGTGCGAGGACGGTAGTTCAGTGCAAGGAGACGTGGTCATCGGTGCCGATGGAGTTTACAGTACCGTACGGAGAGAAATGTGGCGTCATGGTGAAATGGCGGGCGAGGGGGCGAAATTCAAAAGGGACAAGAACAGTGAGTCTATCCGGTTGGGGCTTCAAAAAACTCTGCTTGGGGTACATTTCTAACAAAACTCCCCTCTATAGTATTGATGGCGGAATACAAGTGCCTCTTCGGCATCTCTACGCCCATAGAAGGAATGGGGCTCGGCGACTACGACCTTACATATGGAAAAGATTTCTCGACATTATGCCTGGTCGGCAAAGGCGGGCGTACCTTTTGGTTTTTTTTCGTCAAGATGGACCAAGTTTATCATGCACCCAACATCCCGCGCTTTACCAAAGACGACATACCAAGACTCGTCGACGAATATGCAGGCGTGGCAATCAAGGAAAATAGCAAGGTCACCATTAAGCATCTTTACGAGAGCAGTGTTTCAACAAATCTAGTGGCTGTTGAGGAGGCGGATTTTGAACACTGGACCTGGGGTCGCATGGCCTGTGTCGGTGATGCCATTCACAAGATGACGCCCAACCTGGGCATCGGTGGAAATTCAGCCATTGAGAGTGCGGCCGCCCTTTCAAATTCTCTCAATCGCCTCTGCGAGGAGAGCGCATCTACGAAGCCGTCATTGGGCCGTGTTGCGAGTGCTCTCGACGCCTATCGGCAGAAGCGGCGACACCGAATTGGGAAAATCATAGCGCTGGCCAACGACGTGACGAGAGTGCAGGCACTGGCTTCTCCAATGAAGCAATTCGTGGCCAAGGTCGTCATGCCAAACGCTGGTGATTTCATCCTTGACAACTACGCAGAGGCCCTGATTGGCGCCGAGCTCCTTGATTATCTCCCTCCTCCTCCGCGCTCGCTGCAGGGCACAATGCCCTTCAATCCCGTCCAGGGCTGGGGCTTTGAAGAAAGCAGAGTTAAGCGTGCCGTCTGGGCCATTCCCTTTTTATGCATGAGCTTCTTCGCGGCGCAATTGATGGATTTTGAAAGGCTGGTGCCGCACGCGCTGGCTGTTGTGCAGGCCGGCTCATTCACCCACGGATCTGCTACCGTCAAAATATTCAAATCCTTCTTTGGCATCACGTCCCTGGATGAGTACTGGAGAGGTCTTGTCGCCTGCTTCTTGCCTTCAACCTTGGGTCTCGACCCGCAGAGCAACTGGCAGGGCTTCTCGTTCCTTGTTGACTGCAGCACTATATACGCCTTGTGGCTCGTTGAGGGCAACCGCCGAAATAACAAGTTGACGGCCGCACAGATGTGAGTACTTGGTGTCCCATTCTTTCAGGGCCGTTTAGTTTTCAAGTACTAACCACCCGTTTTGTGACTAGTCCCGTGGTCTTTGGCTTCCTCTTTCAACGCCTGACCATTGGCGTGACGGCTCCCATCTACTTCTTTCTCCTGTACATATTCTCACCCATCGAGAAATTCAAGGCCGCTGACCATCGTCTTACCGACCTCGCCTATACTTACACCATCGTGCCTACAGTCCTTCTCTTCTCTGTTGTGCCCATCTTCCTCATGTACCACTCTGCAGACCCGTACCTGCGGCAATATTGCGTCTGGTTCTGGCAGATGTTCCCCGTCTGGATTGCTGCGGCGCAACTCGCCCTGGCAAACACATTCGTCCCGAGCACCATAACGGAGGATCGCCTGTCCCAGCCGACCCGCGATATGCCTACTCTGCGTATTACGGCCTGGGTCTTTGGCCTACTCAGCGCAATTACATGGCTGTATACAATCATCTACAGCCCCTTCTCACTAACCGACATGTTCGGACCGCCGTTTGCTTCTAGCCTGCCTGACGCTTTCTTCCCGCTGGCTCGCAACCTTTTCAAGGTGGACGAGCTTTTCGGTTGTGGGAGCGCGATAATTTGGCTAGGGTACGCATTTTGGGATTTGAAGGCAGCCAGAATGATAAGACAACCCTGGGTGCTGTTGATTCCGATGGGCTTGGTTTTCGTTTTGTGCTTTGGGCCAGGGGCGGCATTCGCTGCTGGGTGGCTATGGCGAGAAGAGACCTTGGCTTCTAGGCGACACTGGGCAGCGGTAATCTAGAAGGGCCAATGTATGGCTAGCAGCGGAAAGCGCCATCTTCAACACCGCTATTCTAACAAGGCGTAGTGGGAGACAAGCTGGAGCTTTGTAAGGCTCGGCACAACCGGACTGTCCTAGATGACGCCTTACTTTGCTCAATGGCCACGATTAGAGACGGCTGTTGAAGAGGACGGTTATGTTAGTAAAGGCAGGCTGTGTTATACCAATAAAGCAGTAGAGTTAACTTTGGCCTAATCAGACCAACCCATGAGGTTATCGGCCCCGTATAGGACATTATAACATTAGGTATCACGACACAGGCGTGTGGCCACTGTGAAATAAGACTGCATAACGAGTCTAGCACGTGCTGTGAGCATGCCCAACGACAATTGATGTTGTTCAACGACGGCGTTCCTCCCTGGTGGGTTGCACGTAGATGCATGCAACGGTTCTGTTTTTTTGGTGCTTACTGATTGAGCGGTTCCCAAATACGCCTCATGCAAGGTTATGAACTAGCATGTTTTCAGTCAAGGACGCCATCCGGTTTACTCGGTTGCCAATTAATCTCGTAGGAGAAAACGATGCGCAGGTATTCTTCGTGAAAGGAGTAATTAGAGTCGACGGAAAGTTTAGAGCAGGGACATGAAGCAACAGCCAACTTGGCTGTAGTTTGATTCACATGATAGTAAAAAAATAGACAACTGCCGACATGGTCGTGGAATGCGACGGCGGCGGGTGGTGAAGACGGCATTTTGTTGGGAATAACATTGCGACAAGGGCTTTCTTGGAATACAGCATTGCAGATAAATGACTAGGATTGGTCAAAATTCCTGTCAACTCCATGTCTGGCATATATATCTGGAAGAGTCGAGTCCAGATATTGTCATGTCGATTAGAGGTCAAGCAAAAAGCCCACAGTTTGGATTGACCGAGCCTGGAAGTTTTGGTGTCAAATTCCGACCTATGAGCCAGTCCGTAATTCTAGCGGACTGTCATCTTCGCCTACAGCCACTACACACAGCGCCTGGAATTCGTGGTGGGCCGCGGCAGGGTCATTACAAGTATCATGTCTTGAAAAGCGTAATAGCTAATATAATATAGATAACGTGGGTGCATGACGAGTGGGCCACTCAACACTACCTTGTCGTATTAATTCTACAAAACAACAACCACAACATAGAAATCAATCAATCTTTACTGCTAATCTCTTCATTAGATGTTTCCACATTAACCTAACAAGTTCGTGCATTATGACCAGCCTTACCGCAAACAGTACACTGCTGAACCTTCGTATCATTACGAGGCTTATGACCTCTAGTCTGGCGATCTTCCTGCTTTATCTGCTCTTCTATATTATTCTGCTCTTAAAGAGCTTATCCCTTAGTAATATTCATACTACTACTTACGCGTAATTATGTTTTTTTAGCTCTATAATACTTACTTAGTAGTGTATTTACCTCTTAAAGTTATTTAACCTTAGCCTTTAAGAGAGCTATCTTATATATTATTCTGTATATGCCCTTTATAAATTAATCTATAGTATCTAAAATTAATATTAGAGAGCTTCTATACTGCTAAATTATCTATCTTTTAATATAATTAGTCTATAAAGTCGCCTTAGTTAGATTATTTAGGGTCTTTAGAACCTTTAGGTTTAGTAGCCTAGGTGCTGCTTCAACAGGCAATAGCGTTTATAGCCTTATGTCTAACCATAATAAGACACTATTTATTACGTGCCGGAATCCCTACAAGTATGGATGTAGGGATTAACGGACTTAAAGTCAAAGATTCTTATTCCTTTTATCTATCTAGAGGTCAGTCTTAACCATTTATACGCTGCGTTAGTCACGTGTGTTGCCTCCAGTGTACTTGTCATGGTGTGTATCGTAACACATATCCAGTGTTTAGCCGGAAACGGTCCCATAGTTCACCGCTTGGAGCTCCGTTATGTGCACCCGCAAAACTGAACATGCCTGTGATTTAACGACTCCTACCCGAAACCAACAAGTAAGGGATGCGTGTGTCCCGCGTTATTTAGGAGCTAATAAAAAGCTAAAGACGTGTTTTAGCTCTAATTATGTGCTTTAAGCATGGGATGAGTTCTAAAGTGTCACGGTCCAAGCGAGTATATTGACAACTGGCCAGGTGATTTTGCTGAATATCTAAAGCTAAGGAGAAAAGGAATGGGAGAATGAGAATATAAGAGCTTGCTTCTGCCAATCTCGCTTGTTACTGGGGGTTACCAGTGACAATGTTGCGGATATCGGCGAGTGTACAAGCCGAGCCATCATCGGGCTCAGCCGTTACATGAAGGGCACAAAAGACTTTTTTTTCTTTTCGGTATTAACGCGTTTTTGGCGGCCAATGCTTTGATAAAAGGTCCTGATGCCCTTTGCCATAATGTTATCGCTTTGCCCTTTTCTAGACAAGTCTTTGGCAAATTATAACTTTAGTGTTGTGATAGTATAGTATAGTACAGTAGAAGCAGTAAATTTGGTCTTGATAGTGCTACTATATAGTAATATAGTGTTAAAATGAAGACTCTCGAATCAGCAAGCTTGGTCTCCTTCACGGATTTTCTTCCACGTCTCGCTCCACGCGTTTTCTCCTCCACAGACACCTTTTGTGTGAGTCATCGCGTCCGCGCGTAACACAATCGACATTCTGGGCACTTGCGCCAAGGGTACTCGATACTTACAGTTGGCATAAGTCTCGGACATATATTTAGGTAGGTTTACTTGTACAATCACGGGCTAATGAGATCAACGTATTCGTTCAACAGGTGGATTTTAGTTAATATTAGAAAACAGTGTTAGTTGGAAGAATTCAAGTTTCGCTGCGTCTTGACTAATGGTGAGCGGCGGCGCCACACCGAGCAAAGCCGATGAGATAGATTTGCATTATATGCCAGGTAAATGACGTTTCCCATGTCTGCTGCCTAGGGAGTTGCCACGGTCTTGAACTTTGGCGCTTCCTTAGATGGTGTCTTAAATTGCAACTGCGTCCGGGCTCCTTAACCATCGCGTGCAGGGTAACTTCGTTCTGGCGACAAGGTCCTATGGACAAAGAATAATGGATCTAATAACCAATAGACTCCACGCCTACTTGATGGTGTTATTTGCTGCTGTTTAACACCTTGAAGAGGAAATCATGACGTGCTGAGGGCTACCAACATAGCACAAGAGGTTCCGTCTCTGTATTGGCAGTGGCCGCGAGAATATTATAAATATGGAGTTGAAGCCTGTCTTATTTGATAGCCAAGCATCTTCTTCCATCATGACACTTCAAAGCGATCTTGTGAAATACCAAGCAACCACGACACCAAGGATGTACCCACCACCGCGTCATCATGCATGCGCATAATATTGGCTGGCCGTCTTACGTTGGCCTCAGTAAAGCACACCAAGGATAAGGATGTACCCACCACCGCGTCAGCATGCATGCGTATAATATTGGCTGGCCGTCTTACGTTGGCCCTAGTATCGGAAGTTTGGCTGCTTTTGAAACAAGCTTACAGCCCCAGTGTTATTTTTCACAACGCATGCATAAATCAGCTGACTTTATTCCGCATGTGTGATGCGCTCGTTAAGCGCGCAAGGTTGATATAAAAGAGAGCTTAGGAGCCCCTTTTGTTCTCTATTAGACAAGAAAACCCAATTATTATGCTTTCCTATTATCTTCCTCATAAAACAACATCCGCCAACGCCAGACCAGCTTCAGCTCTCCCCTAAATTGAATTCAGACGTCAACATGGCATCTTCAACTCTCCCACCGGGTTTCTTTGACGAATTGGCGGCCAACTATTCTCGCCAAACTGGCAACAGCACCTTGGAGATCTTCCGCTTTAGCTACGATGATATTACCGCTATAAAGAACATAACGCCCGGGTCCATTATCCACGATAATGCTGCTGGCCCAGGAACCGTCAGCTCTCTTATTCTTGAAAAGCTTGCAAATAATATTCCTGAGATTTTAATTTCAGATAATAATGCCGGAATGGTGGGCGCCGCCACTAAAGCATTTGCAGACTACCCAACTATTAGCGTCAAAGATATCGACTCGGTCCATCTCACCCTTCCGGATGATTACTACACACACTCATTTACAAATTTTAGTGTCTTTCTCTTTTCCTGTATTAGCACAGCATTGCGACATGTCTACCGCACGCTACTGCCAGATGGGCTAGCGGTGGTTTCTACATGGGAACGATTCGGTTTCGGACTGGCTATTAACACAGCCCAGAAGGCGATTCGCCCTGACCTACCAGTCATGCCAATTCAAGGCACCGCATTGCAGCCAGCAGGCGCATTGGCAAAGGCCATGGAAAAAGCAGGGTTTAAACATGACAATATCGTGGTCAAAGAAAAGGTGTTTGTGGCAACGGGAGAAGCCCTAGATGGCTTGAAAAAATTTGCGATTAACGACATTAGAAAACTGGCAACAGCGAATTGGACTGATGAGGAGAGGGAGAAGTGGCCAGGTGCCGTGCATGATGCGTTTAAGGAGGAGGTTGAGAAGTATGGAGGAATGAGGTTTGAGGCTTGGGTTGTCTTGGCAACCAAGTAGGCAACCTAAAGAGGGATTGTTATTAATGGGTACCGAGTCTTCAAAGCAGCTCGTGAATTGGACGCATTCTTGTCAACCAAGTGCATGCAGCCCTCGGTGACCTTGGCGTTGAATTTTCTCAGCTCTGTCTGGTCGAATGACAATCTTGAAGATCTAAAGAGAAAAACAGCCGACGCTAAGTGCGGACGGGACATTGGGGAAATGTGCCTCGACTATTTTTATTCAATCCGAACCAAAGAACCCGAAAATTTATGTGCGATGGGTATTAGCATAGCAGCCATGGAGGTCTGATTTAAAAGTCCTTGTGTCTAGTTAAATACACGTAGAGGTGTGAGTTGGAGTCACAGAAGTATTAGTTAGCTCTAAGACTAGATAACCTACTTCATATGATTAGTAGCAAATTAACATTATATTATTAGTCCTTACCTACTGGGTATGTATTCAGGTAGTAAGAACTCATTAATCTAAGGCTAATTAGGTCATTTATACGCCGACTCACACCAGATGTTACGATACAAACCGTGACAAGTACACTGGAGGTGGTACACGTGACCAGCGCAGCGTATAAATGGTCAAACTTGACCTCTAGATAGAAGAATAGAATAAGAATTATACACACTACTAAAGTATACTTATATATTGCCTTTTATTACGCCTTTAATAAATTTGACCTTACGCACACCTAATTTAACCTCAAGCACGTCAATCCCTAGATACTTACTTGTAGGGATTCCAGCAGGTAACACCTACTTCCGTCTAAGCTCTATTTTCGCTATTACCTAAGCGAAGTTCTTGATCATTATTAGGTGGGTGAAATAATATATAATACAAGCTTATAAAAATAAGCAATAAGTTCTTAATTTTATTATTTTAAAACCTGTAATTTATATAAATTATCAGCATCACATCTAAATTGCTATTTGCTTTGATATTAGCATCGCAATATAGTCTCGTCGCAATTAAAACGCTTTGCTGTCTTGGTATAATGAATTAATCCTAATGATTTTAGAAATTTAAGTGCCTTATTAATTGTAGCCATGGTTGTGAAGTTAAAGTTAAAGTTGGGTGAATAGAGCAGTGTGAATCTGGCAGATGTCCGGATCCGGCGCATAACCGTAAAATCCCTTAATCATTATCTACATAGTACCGATTAGGTCTATGGAGTACGGAGCGTGGTTATGGAGTTTTTAGGTGTGGAGTACACGGAGAGGTTATTCTTCCCCTTAGCGAAGGACAGGTTTAATCAAGAACAGGAACGTAAATAAGCGAAAGAGGGTATATCTTCCATTTAAAATGGTTCACACTACTATAGAATGCCCTTGAAAGTTGGTTTATTTTCCTCTGATATCTGACGACCCGTCCTCTGTCTTCAGAGGTTGTAGCCTCTAAAAATAGACACTCCTAAACCAAAAAGAATAGCTTAGCGGGATCCCGAATTTTCTATCGGCTATGGTCGTATGTGCCAGTTAGACGTGGTAGTGTTACGGTACAAAAGTGGGGTCTAGGTGCCTAAGCTACCTAAACCAAAAGGTCAAGCTACAACCTTGGTTAGGTTGCAGCTCTGCAATTAGGCTGTATGTAGCCATTCCAGCACGTAATAGGGATAGTGTGGCGATGTTTGTTGAATTGAAGATGTAACTAGGATGATTCCTGTACCCACTTTTGGGTGCTCGGAGCATACAATCTAATCCTTGTATGTTTGTAACCGTGGTACAGTGCCACGTTAAAAGTCTGTCAAAACCCCACTTTCACACCCAAACTTACATAAAAGAATCTCTAAAAAAAGGATAATAATTATAAGATGAGAAAACTATTTTATTTCAATTAAATACTATTTATTATATAAAAATTTATATTTTAAAGAAGTTTTCTTTATATATTAAAGAGTTATTATATTATACTAGCTTTAACTTAGGTAATTCTTAATTTTCCTCTTATAGTGGGTTATAGTGGACCTGTTTTACGATTTTTAGCTTCCTTTTTACTTCTCTTATTACTCTAGTCTAAATAGCAAGTAAAATTATAAAATACCCTTATATTTATAATTAAATAGTATTTTTTATCTTATTTATGAATTTTATTTTCCTCTTTCTTAGTAAGTATGGCATTTTCTTAGCAAGTTTAGAAGGTGAGTTTTGGTGTAAAAGTGGGGTTTTGACAGACTTTTGACGTGGCACTGTACTTCAACCGTGGGCCTAGTCACCAATAGTAAGCACCCTAAAAGATACCTAGAGCAGTCTCACGCTATAAGCGCCATAAAAAGATATAGCTATTTATATATATTTCTCTTAGTAGCTAATATATTCTCTTTTAAACGCTACATCTTACCTGTAAAATACTGCCATCTTATTGGATTAGAGACCCTAGTAAGTAGCTTCATTACAAACATTCAGGGTTCATATTGTACAGCTACAAGGTGAGCTTAGGCCACCTCAGCTCCTGTGACATAAACAGCATTGATTGGCGACGAGTTTTCGCCGCGTGTTAAGAATATTGAACCGCGATTATAAGGCCATTATCGCCAGCTATGTCGCAAGCGGCGATTGAGGCTTGGATCGACGCAACGTAGCTAGTAGTAGTAACAGCGAGCGACAGCGAGCGACGGCGACGACGACGACGCCGCATCGAGCGACTTCTGGCTGCCCAGTGCCAAGCGACGCAAGACGGAGCCGCAGAGACGGAGACGGAGACGAACACTGGCCACAACAAAGACAACATATCTCGGCCTTACAAGCCCCGTTCGCGAACTTTGGCTGTGCCCTTACAGTGGCCAAGAAGAACCAGAAGCGGAGTCTTATCACCTTTTTAGGGCCCAGCGGAGTCGCCTAATCCTTTTTTTTATTTTTATAGCAGGTTCGATGCGGGCGCTTTATCAAGGTCAAGGCTCGCTGTGAAGCGGACGGGAAAGGGTACCTAACGGCAGACCTGATTGAACTTGATTCATATCAATTAAGCTCTACTTTACACAATATGATACTCCTGCCTCGAATAAGGCAAAAGAGGCACATTAAAACCTGAAGCTCCACTACCTAAATTACGGTAGTGACCCACGAGCCGAGACTCGTTGACACCACCTGACGTCACATTGAGGTAAACGTCAACGAAGGAAAAACATAAAAAAAACAAGAATTGGGTAGAACATAAGTGTGCCTATGTCTACTGGCTGCGCGCCTGGCACCAAGCGCGCTCTCCGCCCGAACGCGGAGCACTTTCCTGTCTAGGCACATAGTACCTCATCTCCCTATGAATCGTACTCCTATGATCGGCAACGAACATACATGTTATTCCTGAACGTGTCTGAGACTGGAGCGTTTAACCCAGTGGCGGGGTAAGGCTAGAATAACAACTCCGGGTCAGCAAGCAGGTCATATCAGAGGAACGTGTAGAGAAAAGGGGGAAAAAGACTTAGAGGCTGAGCAGGTACTCACAGCTGTGCGCCTAGGACCCCAGACCTCAGGGTTATCACTATGGACGAGCCAACAAGTGCCCAACGACACTGCCCAGGAACGGAGATCACGGTTCTTCCACCCGTTCATCGCGATCTCAGTCACAAAATAAAAACCCGGGGCCGGGTCCTTCCCCTGGTCGCACCCGACGATGCGTAGTGCATCAGGAGGCCCCCCCGCGGTGAGTGGATTGAAATAGAGGGTAGAGCGGATCCGGGGCCTTCCAGGAGAGACGCATGGATTGTCCGTGGCTCGCTTCTCTGACGTGGAGAGGGCATGTACAAAAGCGGTTGAGGTGGAGAGGGTTTGTGTTCCGTCCGGGGCGACGAGGTATGTCTTTATGTCGATGGGCGAGACGACATCAGTGGTGGGGGCGGCGGTAGCCAGGCCGGCTAGAAGAGCGAAGAGTGCGGCGAATTGCATGGTTCTGTCTGGTTGATTGCTCTGTCGGACACTGGACTTGACCTCAAGTGAAGCAGAGGCGCCATGCGTTATATAGTAGTGATATGCTGTCTACGGAAGCTTATATCCCGCAAGATACGGTGGTATGTGATAAATTCCTATACCTACCTAGACTCCTTGAGCCAAGCGCTGACAGCGAAACTAAGCGAAATGAGCTTGAGTAAAAATCATGCGACAATACGGAGTACCAGAGCAAGAAAGGGCAGGGGTAAACGAGTATATACGCCCTGTAAATCATGTCGACCTAAGAGAGACCTTGAAGTGTTTTTATTACGCAAAAAAACCGTGATAACTTCGCGTACTAGAAGATATACTAGGGACTTTAATTACCAGCTATTTTACTCAGAACTCTAGGTATCACTGGCCTGAAATTCTTTTAGGGAAGCGAGGGCTTGCCCAAGCGGACATGTTAGTAATAGAGAGCCCCCCGAGCAATTCACGCGAGCTGCGTATTCAATTTTTAACTGCTGCGCGTTTAGTTGCCCATATCTGCCAGGCGTACAGCGTATGCATTCAGGGATAGGAGTGAGTAAACCTCGAGGGTGTTTCAACCCCTGTGCTCACGTCAGATAAGCTGGTGGGCCTAATACATCTTCCCACTCTCTACCATCCAATCCTTCTACCTCTACTAATAAGCCTCCTTTTTGGAATGGCAGCTCGGGGGCGGGACGTCCTAAGTGACACACGCACCAAAGGTGGGCTTAGGGGAGCTTCTAATAGGTGCGGAAAATAATTAAATAAAAGCCTTAATTATTACAAAAGAGACAGGGACTAAGTGCGCGATGTTATACTACTAGAGCTCCCTGTCCCCTTATTTCCGGCTAATTAGAGCGTTATACTGGGCAACCACTAAATTAGCTAATATCCCGTGCGACACTATGCATATGCCTAATTTCAGGAGTACAGACGCTGGAGCACGATGCGTCGTACTCTGTAACGGGCTGAGCCCGATAGTGGCTCGGCTTACGCTCTCGCCTCTATCTGACCAGGATTCCCATAAGCGAGATTAGCCGCGCTAAGCTTAGGAGCTCCTTAAGCTCTCCTTTTATAAGCAACTAAAAATGCAGCACCTAAATTTTGAAAATACAGGTGCCACTAGTCCAAATCGGGCGAAGGGTTCCACCACTATTGTAAGGCGCGGCGGGAACGCACCCTGCGCCGCCACACGCACCGCCACGAACCTAGGGCTTCTCGCCACCATATCTGGGGTCTCTCGCACAACGCATAAGCGAGGACAAGATTTAGTCTTAAATATAACAGACCTATTGCTCCTACCTAGCCTTGTGTGCCACTGCTTAGTGCTCGTGTAAGGCGCGATCGGGTGCAATACGTACGGCTATTGTGCACGAATCTGTGCACGCATCTAAGTCGCCCTGCTTTACGCCTTAATTAAAGAGGATTCTATTATATACTAAATTATAGAGGATTCTATTATATAATAGGATATATACTAATTTAGACCTAATCCTAGGAGGATCCTAGTTAGAGGGGATTCTAGTCTAATTCCTCCTTTTTTACTAGAGTAATAGGGTTTACCCTAATTATTACGTGCCGGAATCCCTATAACTAGGTTTATAGGGATTAATATACTTCGGGTTAAATTAGGTGTAATAAAGGTTAAGTTTATTAAATATATATTATTATTTCTCCCCCCCTTCCCCTCCATCCCCATCCTCCCCGTCGCCCGCCTCGCGGGCGGCGCGGGCGAAGTACGGAATCGTGACGGCATTTAAATGCTATATTTAGCTTAGTATTACCTGTAATATAGTCACTAACTCCACGTGCTAAGCCGCGTTATTAATATAGGTCCGCGCCATATCTAGTAAGGCTACCCCCCTACTAAAGATACTACTACTAATAGTAAGTGTGATGGTTTTAGGCTATGCCTAAATAGAGGCGATGGGAGAACACGTCAGAGTATCTATAGGGGACCCCTAGGGAAACATCAGGTCCTATAGGGACCTATAGGGGACTAGTATAGGCCCCCTATAGATCATATATAGGAAAGACTCCTATAAAAAGGGGAGTAATATGGCATAAGGGAGGGAGTTCTCCTCCTCCCTTATCTTTATTAATAAAATATATAATATCTAATAAGTAATAGTATTAGGGCTAGTCTATAATATTTAATAAAGATTACTAAGAAGTAGGATTTTATTATACCTAAATTAGACCCTAATATAAGAGTAGGTAAGGGCATATTAATACCTAATATATACCTCTAGAAAGGCCTAGAGGAACTCTAGGCCTAATTAGATATAATATAGCTAATAATAAGCTAGTAATATAAATAAATCTAGAAGCTATAGGTATATTTATTTATTTAATTACACTAGATAGCTGGCTATGGCTAAGCTATTTCGCTAGTATATCTACTCTTCTAGTAGGTAAGGAAACCCTCTAGGGAATAAAACCCTGCCTGCCCTAGTCCCGGTTTATCTACGGCCTATCCCTAGCTAATTCCTACCTATATAAATTAATTACTATTACTAGTATGCCTTACCTATAGTAAGCTAGATAGAGTTATTATATTAGTATGCTACTTATACCTTACTTCTAACCTATTCCTATTCTTCTCTTTATCTTATCCTACTCTCCTTATCCCTATCCTATACCTATATCTATCCTAGCCTAGCTCCTTTTATCTTACTATATAGCTAGCTTTTAGGCTAGCTTATAGTATCTTATTTAGCTTATTAATAATACCTATTATATTATAATTAGAGCTATATTAGGGTTATTTAGAGCCTAATAGACTTCCCTCTTATTCCTAGGCTATTCTATAGGTCTTAGGTTATTATACTTTAGATAGTAGAGTATAATATAGTATTAGTCCTCTTCTATATTCCTATAGCTATAGAGGGGCATGTCTACATTAGGGACGCGCTAGAGGAAGAGGTATTTGCGTAGCCCTAGGCACCCTATGCGTAGCTATACTAGCATGGCTGACTTATGCTTGCGAAGTCCTTCGTGCCCGCGCCGCCTCCTGTCTGTCCGCGCCTGCCGGTGCCAAAGGGTCCATCTATGCTGCCACTCTTGCCGCAGCGCCTCCTTTACAGTGCCGGCTTAACCCCAGGTTACTAGCTAGTCTCTGATCTCCTTATTCAGCCTTTAGTAAGGGGGTTAGCGTTATTTAAGTATACGGGCTACTAAGGCATATATAACCTAGATCTAGTCCGCTATCCCTATATCTTTAAGGCATTACTTAAACCTCCTTTTCTTATAGTTAAGATATAGGTTAATAGGGGGTATAGCTACTTCTATTTCTAACTATACTATTAGGATATGCTTATATATACTAGTAATAGTATAGAGGTAGCTTAACTATACCTTATCTAGCTCTTAGGTAAGCCCCTTTAGCTTATCTTTAACTATTATAGGTATATAGTAAGAGCTTACCTTATAAGTAATTATACTTTAGACTATCTATATATATAGTATCTTTAAGTCTTTATATAAGTAGCCTTATACTAAGGCTATAAGTACTATAAGGGTAAGGTATTACTATTATAGCTTCTTATCTAGTTCTATTTAGTATTAATTCTATAGGAGTTTCTTATTAATCTATATGCCTAAGAATTTATAAGATAGTAAGGATATAACTATAATAGGTCTAAGTTAGACTTAAGTCTCTAATAGCTATCTTATCCTAATAAAGTAAATAAGTTTACTCTTCTCTAGGTTAAACTATATACCTATCTCTTTTACTTATTATTTATAGACTATCTAGATAGCCTTAAGCTAGTACTAGGTCTAGTCTATATCTTTTCTAAGGGTAATAATATTTATATTATTTATAAACTTTATAATTATAATTCTAAGGACTTCTTAAAGCTATATATATAATAAGATAGTATAGAGAATAAATAGAATTAAGAAGAGAGAGAACCCTTAGGATACTCCTACTAGAATCTAAAAGGTTCTTAAGGTAAACCCTATAAACTAAAGCTAAGCTATTTATATAATAAAGATAGATTAGATAAAGATAATTATTTAAAGAGAGATATCTAGTTAAATAAGTATATAGATTAGTAATATATAGTTAATATTATTAAAGATATTACTAATATTAAGTTAAAGTATTAAGATAATCCTATATTAGCTTTAGGCTATATATATAACCTTTATTATTAGTTTAAGGGCTATCTTAGTAGACTTATTAGCTTTATTTCCTAGTTAGAGCTTAAAGAGTAGCTAGGCCTCCTTAATAATATATATAATCTAGTATATTATTAATACTTTTATTACCTTTTTTACTATATTAAGGAGTAATATAGGGCGCTATCTGCCTACTAATTAGGCTTATTTAGTTATCTTACCTAGCTTATAGAGGACTATAATACTTATAGCTTAGAACTAGCTTAGGTATTATTTATACTTAATAGTATTATTTAGAAGGTATATAATAGCTATTATTAGTAGTATATTATATACCTTAAGGAACCTTACTAGAATTCTATCCTTTCCTAGGGCTTTCTAACTTACTATATATCTTAGTATCTTTACTACCTTATTAGTTAAGAACTAGTCCTAATCTAGGAGTAATATACTATCTAGCTAGGAGAAGATTAGGTTAAGAATATATAAGAGGTCTACTAATAGTATTAAGAAGAACTTTTTAGTAAGGATTTCTACTTTATTTATTAGGTTTAAATATAGTAGAGTATTAATCCTAGGGTACCTAAGGCTTAAGATCTAGGCTATCTTAGGTAGCTATTAGCTTCTTAGTCTTACCTATCTTTCTAGCTTTTATAGGTTCTTATTACTTATAATAGCCTTACTTAGGGCTTCTCTCTATATACTTTACCTTTTCTTAGTAATAATATAGGATTAGGTTACCTTTACCTTATAATAGGCTACCTAATTAGTATCTATTCTTTTTTTATACTATACTCTTCTTACTTATTAGGTAGCTATAACTAAGCTAGCTATATAGCTATTCTACTATACCTCCTTCTCTTACTCTCTAGGTACCTTCTTTAGGGCTATCTTATTTACTATCTCCTAGAGTTACTTAATTAGCTAGTCTTTATATTTCTTAATCTTAGCCTTACTTTAAATTAGTCTTAAGGTAATCTTAGGCTAGAGCTAGTATATAGCTTTAGCCTTTATTATTACCTTATTAATCTTTTACTATATATATCTAGCTTAGGTACCTTTATAGCTTATCTAGCTAGTCTTAATTTAGATTAATTATAAGGTATAATTAGACCTAGTTAGGGAGGCTATATCCTTATATTATATTATAATATCTCTTATTAATTATATAAGGTTAAGGATATTATCTCTCTCTTTATACTTTTATCTTATTAGCTTATCTCTAGGTATAATAAGCCTAAGCTATTATTACTCTACTATCTTTAAGACTATCTTATACCTAGTACTTATCCTATCTAGGCTATTTTAGAGTAGGTATTTCTAGTTAAAGTCCCCTATTATAACTATATATAGCTAAGATAGTATTACTTTAATTATATATAGGGAGGTCTCTTACTCTAGGTTATAGATCTTAGAATATAATAAGAAGATATATATACCTTATAATATAATATAGGCCTAGTCTTACCCTCCTTTTATTACCTATAACCTAGGCCTATACTACTTATATATATATACTATATTTCTTCCCTAGTAGAATACTAATTAGTATTAGCTAAGCCTAGGGCTTAGAGGCTATAGCTATTTCTTCCTTTCCTACTCTTAAATTATTATTATATTAATATTATTATTATTTATTTACTCTAGCTACCCTACATAGACTGAAGCTACCTAGGCTAGTATCTAGTATATTAGTTATTACCTTTAGAGAGGAAAAACCCCTTTAAGGGGGGAAAACCTTCTATAGTCTCTACTTCTACCTCTACGGCCCTAAGGCAGGGCTATAGCGTCTACCCTTTATATTAAAATATAGCTCTATAATACTAGCCCTATATCTAGGAGTCTAGTCCTAGCTAAAGTATATATATATAAGGTCTAGATAGGGGCTTCCCTCCCTATAGTAGGTATAAGGGATTACCTCCCTAGGTCTCTTCTAACTATCTTATAATAAGTCCCTTAAACTATTACCTACTTAGTCCTAGTATAAGGTCTCCTAGGCCCTAGGCTAGGTATTAGCTAGTATAGTATATACTATATCTATAAAACCCTATATATGCCTAGTATTATACTATATCTTAGGTACTCCTTATATCCTAGTATAGGGCCTCTTAGGCACTAGGTTAGGTATTAGTTAGTATAATATATACTATATCTATAAAAATCTATATATACCTAGTACTATACTATATCCTAGGTACTCCCTATATCCTAGTATAGAGCCTCTTAGGCACTAGGTTAGGCATTAGTTAGTATAATATATACTATATCTATAGGAATCTATATATACCTAGTACTATACTATAAACTAGGTACTCTTAGTATCTAGTATAGGGAATCTATAGTCTTAGGTTAGATTATAGCTAGTATAGGCTATACTATCTAAGTATTATTATTATATTTATTAAGGGTTATAGTTTAGTTAGGTCCTTTATAGCTCCTCTTTAGGTCTATAGGGGTTCTATACTAGATATCTACTAGTATAGATTATACTAGGTTATTACTATAACTATGCTTAATTAGAGTTATATTAACTAGGGCTATATTAGTCTCTTATTAGGCTTATTATAGAGGTTTAGGGGGGGCCTTTTATTAATCTCTAGTATCCCTCCTATTATCCCTATAGGTAGGGCTAGTATAGCAGTTACTTAGGGTTACCCCTAGGCTACTCTAGCCCCTTCTATAGTTTAATATCTTATTTACTTTCCTTTTACCTATCTTTCTACTATTTCCCTTAACTACCTCTACCCCTAGGTATATAAGGAGCCTCTTTTCCTCCTTTAAGGCCTCCTTTCTTCCTTCCTTAGTACTATCCTCTTAAGATATAAGAAGGTCTCTTATTTAGTAGCCTAGGCTATTCTAGCGCTTAGCTACTATAGTCTTATAATAGTTACTAATTCTTATCTTAGTACTTATTATATAAGTTCCCTACTCCTTATCTATATAGCTACTAGTAAGTTATTTTATTTCTAGTATAATAGCGCTATATTAACTGCTATTATAGTTAATATATCTAATACTCCTATTAAAATTATTAATATCTCTATTAAAGCCCCTACTAAGGTCCTAACCCCTACCCTTATACTAACCCTAACCTATACTAATAGTATTCCTATTATACCTACTTAGTCCTTACCTTAAAAACTAGTAAGTAGTCCTTACTAAGGTATAGCTATAGTACTATAGCTAACCTACCTTAGTAGTATGGCGTAGATAAAGATCTGCCCTATATGTCCTATGTCTAGCGCCTATATACTTTTATAAAAAGCGTACTTGCCATGACCGCAAGGGGGAAGACCGTCGTCCCCGCGAAGGCCGACCTTATTATTAGTAATGTTCTAATGGCAAGAAGCAGTGCCGCGCCGTAAGTACTACCCCCGCGTTAGGCACGCAGCGCTAATATAGAGGTAGCTAAGCGTTAATAATAAGTAGAAAGCTACCATCCTAGCCCTATTAAATACTATAAAAACTTTCTATAATATAGAGCTATATATAAGTTATCTCTACCCTAATATAGTACTATAACTAACTTTATTAGTCTCTTCCTAGTAATATCCTAATAACTACTAATAATATAATCTATACCTAGACTAGTACTACTATAGTACTAGTAATACTATGCTTATCTATACTTATTATTAGTAATAGTGTCTTTAGTAAGGGGGTAGCCTTACTAGATATAGTATAGACCTATATTAATAATATAGCTTAGTATATAGAGTTAGTAACTATATTATAGGTAATACTAAGCTAAATATAGTATTTAAATACTATTATGATTCTATACTTTACCTATACTACCTATAAGGTAGATAATAAGGAGGATAGGGATAGAGAGGAGGGGGGGGAGGATAAGGTAATAGGAGAGGTAGCCTTATAGGGGCTACCTTAGGGACTTTATAATACTACCTTAGGGCTGTTTTTTATTTATTTTAATAGTTTTTAAGTAGGCCTATAATAAAAAGGCTAGTATATAGTTAGTTTAGCTCTACTATAGTATCTTATCTATTTTATTCTTAGTAACTTATAATAACCTTAATACTATTAGAGGCTATGGCCCTAGTATAGAGATAAGTTATCCCCTTATTAGGGCTAGGCCTAGCTTAGTTATAGTATAGTTCTTCCTTATTAGGGTCTTCCCCTAGGAGATAGACTAGTAGTAAGTTAAAGCCTTCTAGATACTATACCTTCTCTATATACTACTTAAGGTCTAACTAGTTAGATAGGCAGAATTAGATTAGCTACCTAGTTATAAGGATCTAATAGGTAATTTTCTTAGTAGTATCCTTATAGTTTAGGGCTATATTAAGGTCTTAGTAGTCTTAGAGTAGGTATACTATAGACTATAGGTATAGGGTAGAGTTATATAGAGGGTAGCTAAGTACTATATAAGTAATATCCTCTATACTAATTCTATATTAGTATAAGGGTAAGGCTATATTATAGATCTTCTAACTAAAGAGGAAGGTATTAAGGCCTAGCTTACCTATATAGGCCTAGGTAAGGGCTAATAATTTATATTTAGTAAGATCTTTATACCTATAGGTAGTTTCCTTATAGCCTTTAAATATTAGGAGTATTATAGTTACTTTAGTACTAGTATATAGGTAGTACTATACTATAGCCCTCTATACTATTACCTATCTTATCTTCTATTTTATTTCTATTACTAAGGGGCCTAGGCCTAGGGTAGCCTATCTATACTACTATTCTCTTTATTTCTAATTTAGTTTCCTTTAGAAGGCTTTACTTTACTTAAGGACCTAGGCTACTAATATAATAGTAGTTTAAAGGCAGGCTATTATACTACTAGCCTTAAGCTTCTCCTTAAAGTAGTATACTTTCTTATTTAGGTAGAGATTAAGTAGGAGTATTACTATCTCTATCTCTAGTATATAGATTAGAATAGCCTTATATATACTAGCTATAACCTAGAGGTATATTAACTACTCCTTACTTAGGGCCTAGGCTATCCCTTATAGGTTTCCCCTAGGCTCTAATAGGATATAATAGATATTAGAGCTATAGGTAAGTATACTATAGATAACTTATATATAGAGCACCCTAGCCTCTAAAAAATAGTATCCCTATACTATTACTATAAGTATAATAAGGGCAAGGTATTACTACTATGCCTTTACTAGTAGGCATTTCTATTATTCTCCTTATTAGAGTTTCTAGTATAGATAGATACTAAGGATCTTAACTATCTACTAGGGCTAGACTATTATAATACTAATATAGATAGGGATTATATCTACTCTTTATTTCTAGTAGAAGTAGATTAGTCTATACTTAGCTAGATTAAACTTTATGCCTATCTTATCTACCTATTCTTAGGTAGTATATAGGGTAGCCTTAAGGTAGTACTAGGTAGTAACTATACTAAGTCTAATAATAGCTATATTTATATTATCTATATATCTTACTAGCTATATGCCTTTATATTCCTAGAGCTAGGTAAAGAGTAAGATAATATAGAGAATAAAGAGTATTAGGGATATTAATAACCCTTAGAGAGTACTAGCTTTAATATTATATATCTTTAATATAGCTTTCTTAAGCTAGATCTATACTATATATAAGGAGAGGAATAACTAGATAATATAGATAAGCTATAAGGAGAACTCTTAGTTAATTAGGGTTTATACTATATAGTTATAGCTTATAGTATTAAAGGCTATTAAGAAGTCTAGCTATATTACTAATATAATACCATAATAGCTCTAGGCTATATATATAAGCTTAATAAGATACTTAACTACTATTTCTATAGACCTGCCCTTTTAGTTACCTATCTAGGTTTCTAGTAGTAAGTACCTCTCTTTAGCCTTAGCTATAAGCTGCCTTATTATTACTATATTAATTACCTTATTTATTAGGTTAAGTAGTAAGATTAGTCTCTAGCCTTTAGGTATAGCTATTTCCTTATCTATCTTTCTCTCTTTATAGATTACTATTATATCTATATATTAGAACTACTATAGGTAATACCTAGTTACTATTATTATATTAATTAGGTTTATAATAGCTTAGATTACTCTTAGGCTATAGGCCTTAATAAGGCCTATAAGAATACTATCCTTATCTAGGGCTTTCTAGCTTAGTATATAATATAAGGTACTCTTTATTTCCTTAGAGGAGAAGTAGGTACTATCTAGGACTAATATAGTATTAAGATTAGGGAATATTAGGTTATCTACTAGTTTAGCTATAGCTAGGGTCTTTAAGAAGAATCTCTCTACTAATATATCTACTTTTTCTATATATATAATTACTAGTATATCCCCCTTAGCCCTAGTATATATAAGGGGTAGTATATAGGTATCCTCTAGCCTTTTACTATATTATAGCCTAGCCTATCTTTCTAGGGCCTATAGGTTATAATTACCTTATTTTACCTTATCTACTACCTTTCTCTAGGTGCTTTACCTTATATATTTAATAATTTAGGTTTATATTACCTCTACCTTAGCTAAGTATTAGTAGTTATTTTTAGTTTTATTAAGTGCCTAGTATTACTAGGTAGTTACTATTTCTTTTACTACTAGTTAAACCTCCTCTATCTACTATACTAGCTAGGGGTAAAAGCCCTATACCTACTTTAGGGCTACTATATTTCTAACTACTTAGATCTATATAACTAGCTAGTTAGTATAGTTATCTACTTCTTCTAATATATTAAGTAGTTACTCTATATCTCTAGGTTATAGCCTAGTCTTTATCTTTATTAATACTAGGTATTTATTAAGTTTATATTAATTTAGACTAGGGGTCTAGTCTAGTAAAGATAGGTTAGTATTAACTTAGATTAGCTATAGCTTATAGTTAGATCCTATTATTATTACTTAGCTAAGGTATTCTATATCTAGAGACTCTAAGGCCTATACTAGGTCTATTATACTATCTTAGTCTCTATTCTTATTATCTTATATTATCTCTCTATATAATATTATAAGAGTAAGTTACTATTATATTATTACTACTAGGAGTATATTATACCCCTAGGATAAATATCCCTTATTATCCTATAAGGGATAGTATAAATTAAAGTCTCTAACTAGGATAGCTTAAGAATCTAGGTTAATATTAGTAAGCTTTTATAATAAGGTCTACTAGTTAGTCTCCTAGCTTAGTAAATATATTAAGTATATACTAATTCCTATTAGGACTACTTTATACTAGTCTATTCCC
The DNA here is from genome assembly GCA_020975405.1 of Keithomyces neogunnii. Classification (NCBI taxonomy): domain Eukaryota; kingdom Fungi; phylum Ascomycota; class Sordariomycetes; order Hypocreales; family Clavicipitaceae; genus Keithomyces; species Keithomyces neogunnii. Next base: position 2,580,789 of record JAIOWQ010000002.1, on the reverse strand, counting down.
CTATTAATTATATATAACTTAGTCCTATATCTCTTATAGATATATACTATAATATAGCCTTAACTCGGTGTGTTAGAAAAAAAACTTCCGGCTCTGCGCTCGCACCACGATACTGGTGCGGAACCGCTACTAAAATAAAATTCAACCTAAAAAATAAAATCCTTATACTTATTTACCCCTAAATCTAATATTATATTATAACTAGGATAGGGGCATAATAGTAGAGGTAATACTAATAATAATTAATAAAGGGGAAAGGGAGCTTATCTAGAGCTACTACTACCTTAATACTAATAAAGGCTATATTAATATATAGACTCTAAGTATAATTAAATTAGATATAATATAAGACTAAAATAATAATAAAAAAATAAAGATATAAGAAATACTAGTAAGCTATATTCTTAAGAATAAGCTAGATAAAGTCTAAATATAAATCTAGATAGTCTTTATAAAGGAGATAAGATAGGAGTAAACTATAACTACCCCTAATATAAATAACTAACCTATTATAAGGAGTAAACTTAAGATAGTTATTAAGGAAGCTATAACTAAAGCTATAGTTATAATAGAAAAGTAGAAAGTAAAGACCTAGGCTAGTATTATAACTACCTAGGGGCTAAGATAGGGCCTTACTATCCTAGTACTACTCCCTATACCTAGTAGATAGTACTAAGAGGTACTTATTAAGGGAGATATTATTATAGAAGTAAATTATAACTAGACTATAGTAGATATAATAATAGCTATAAATACTATAGCTAAGAGTAAAGTTATTATAATAATAAGGTAGCTTCTAAGTAAAGATATAGTAGTTATATTTAAAATAAATATAAAGATATATTAGGAAAATATAGACTAGACCTAGGGCGCCTTTAGTATAAATATAAGGCTAAATAATAGAGTATTTAGTATTATAATAAAAAGCTTTCTAATAAAGTATATTAGTAAGGCTAACCTAGTATAGGCCCTCTTATAGGCTAATAATATAAAGATAGCTAAGGTAATATTATACTATCCCTAGGGTAAGGGAGTAATAAGAATAGTCCTAATCCTAGGTATAGAGTCCTATAAGGAGGCTAATAAGCTATATAGTAATAGTCTTATCTATAAGGCTAAGATATTTAATATTAAGCCCTATAATAAGACCCTTTACCTAAGGTAGTACTTTAATTACTATAAGATAGGATATATTATAAAGTACTATAAGATAGCCTTAAGATATAGCTAATATATAGCTAGGAAGTATAAGAGTAATAAAGGAGTATATCTAGTAATAATAAGAGAGACCTAGGAGAAGTATATCCTATATAATAATAGGCACTTAGTATAGTCCTAAGACTACCCTATCTTATAGTAATAGTAGTAATAAGTAAAAGAAGGATATAATAACTACCCCTAAAGATTTACTACCCTAAATAGGGAGATAAGAATACTACCTTACCTATAAGATAGGCCTAACCTAGTCCTTAGTAATAAGCTACTATATAAGAAGAGAGGTAGGCCTTTACTAGCCTATATAGCCCTAACTATAGGAAACTAGGACCTTAGAGTCCTAGTTAACTCCTAGTAAAGCTTATAATATAGTAGTACTAAACTAGCTATAAGATAATAAAGAAGTAATACCTAATTACTATTATATAATAATTAGAGTCTTATACTAGAATATATATGTTAGGAATCACTATAAGGTAGTGCACGATTAGGTAGGGAAGATAGGAGGAAGTCAATTATAGGTCTCCTATGAATATAAGACTGAAACTTACCCGTTTTAGTTACTAGAGCGGCCTCTGCCCTTTTATAGGTAATAGTCCCCCTTTTCTCTAAGTTAGGCCTATTAGGGTAAACCCTACTACTCTAGTAAGAAGGGAGGAATCAGGTTAGAATCCCCTCTAACTAGGATCCCCCTAGGATTAGGTCTAAATTAGTATGCATCTTATTACGTAATGGAATCCTCTGTAATTTAGTATATAATAGGATCCTCTGTAATTTAGGCGCGAAGTAAGGCGGCCTAGATACGTGTACTAATTCGTGTATAATAGCCATATATATTGCTTCTAATCACGCCTTATAATTATCTCCCCCCCTAAATATAAGCGTCCTTACTTATAAGCAATATAGTTATAAATTACTAACTAGAATCTTATTACTCCTTCTTATATATAACTAGATTTATAGACATAGCGTCCTTAATCACGCCCTTTAGCGGTAAATCCTAGCCTATTCCTTCCTAGTAATTTACTATATACTAGGAAATAGTAGGATAGTAATATAAGTTATTAATAACTAGGGAAGGATTATAGCGTGCCTATATATTCTAGGCCATGTAGAAAACCTAAGTGCCTTGTCCGTGTCTATATGTCTTTTCCTTTCCTATACTATTCTATTCTATGCGTTATACTAGGGCTTATATACGCCTAGCTATTACTAGATTTAGTTACTAGCATGGCTAAAGTGCGCACTCTCTTCCTTATAGTAAGGTATTATTATTCTTAACTAATTCTATTCCTTATTAATATTAATAGTAATATAGGTTATTAGGGTAACTAGGGCATATAGGCCTATCTTAGTATATAGTTATAATAATCCTCTATAATTTAAGCATATCTAACTTATTTTTTTCCTAGTATTACCCTCTTATCTAGATTATTTCCTGCTTATACCTATTTCTTATAAGAAATCTTCTATACTACTAATTCCTATTATCTTAAATAGTAATTATATCTAGATTAAGCCTATCTTAGCGTTTCTTTATACCTAGTATAACTACTACTATAAGTCCTTAGCTAATCCTATAGGAAATACCATTATATGCCTATATTTCTTCCCTAGTTATAGGTAATTTATAATAATTTTTAAGATAGATTTAGTACTAATATTACTTATAGGGTCTTTCTTTATATATACTAGTCTAGGATGCTATATTTAGTCTAGAAGAGCTTAGCTATAATACTATACTTATCCCTATTTAGATTTTAGCTCCCTACTTTAGCGCGTTATATATCTCTTACTAAATCTTATTTATAAATAGGCCTATTAAATAGGGTATATTTCTTTCTTATCTATTATAGACTACTCCTAGTCTAATATTCTTTTCTTTATAAAGGGCTACTCTCTCCTAGTCCCTATAGTTCTGCCTATATACCTAATATAAGTAGTACCCTTTCTAGAGTCCTTTTCTATGCCTACTAATAGCTTCCTAAGTAAAGCTATATTACCCTAATTTATACTACTATTACTACCTAAGATGCCTAGAATACCTATTATAATAGGATTATTTATATTTACTAACCTTAAGACCCCCTATCCTATATAATTAACCTATAGCTCCCTTAGAGAGAGGAATATAATATCTATCCCTATAATTACTAGCCTTATACCCTATATTAATAAGGAATCTAAGGAGGATTCCTATCCTAAGGTATTTATTAGGAAAGATATTAAAGCTATAGATTTAACTACTATAGCTAATAATAAAGAGTTTAACCCTAATCTTAATAAGGATTCTAATAAGGAATCTCTACCTTCTATAGTCCTAGTACTAACCTAGGAGAAGGAAGTTATTATATTACCTTTAGTAACTCTAGCTCCTTTAATCCTAGTAATTAAGCTACCTATTCCTATTCTATCTATAGTTCTTATAGTAACTCCTTATAAATAAGGATAAGAAATTAGAGTTATAGAATTATCTACTCCTCCTATACTATTACCTAGTATTAGTATAGGTATAGTTAAATAGGTAAAGCTAGCCCTTACTAATCCCTCTATACCTAGTTTAAAGCATTAGTATTACTAGTATATTACTATATATATTAGCTTAAACCTAAGTATCTTAGATACCTTATCTAACTTAGAGCTATTTAAGGTACTTAATTCTATTAATCCTTACTATATTAAGTTATTTAGTAGGATAAAAGACTATTATACCTATTATATAGCCTACTATAACCTTTATATTTAGGTAGGTTTCCTTTATTCCTCTCTAGGTAAATTAGAATTACTAAATAATCCTTATAGCCCTCTTCTAATAAGATATCTAGAAACCTTCTTAATCTATACTAACTACTTAAGTTTAGTTTAGAGCTAGGTATAATAAAAGTAGGCAGTATTCCTATACTTATACTAGTAGCTTATATATAAATCTTCTAGTACTATCTAGACCTAATAATAAAATTTACTATAATCTTTAAGAGATATTAGGAGGGGAATAAGCTTTTACTATTAATAGTAAAAGATACTAAGATAGGCCTTACTACTACCTAAGTTTTTCCTTTTAATTAGAGCTAATTTAGTATCTTTTTAGGATACTATAAGATATTATAAGAATATTATTAAGTCTATAAAAAGGTTTTTTAAGTAGAATCTTAGTACCTTACCCTTACTTATTATAAGTAGTATTTAATTTTTCTAGGATCCTAGGTAATTTATACTAATCTAGTTCTTAGCCTTATTACTATAATACCTAGTCTCTCCCTTATCTTTTCTATAGTAACCCCCTCTTTAAAGACTAGTCTTATATTATAACTATCCTTTACTAATAGCTAATAATATTACTAAGGACTACTTTTTTAGATATAATTATAGTAAAGCTCCTAAAATCCTTCCCTATAGAGGGGGATACTTCCTTTTCTACTTATTTTTAGCTAAGTAAGGCTAGTAATATTAAGCTAATTAAATCCCTACTAATTAAGCTAGAGTTAGGGTTAGCCTAGTTAAATCCTCTATACTCTATAAAATATTAGTAAAAGGATAAGGGTAAAGGTAAGGTAAAAGCCTAATACCTTATTATTTTCTAAGAAGGGTTTTAGTTTTTATAGATTAGTTATACTTTCTAGATCCTATTATAGGTAATATTATAGTCTATAAGTTATTATAAATAATTCTTTAATATTCTTTAAGATCTCTCTTATTTTTATACTACTTTTATAAGTTCTTCTTATATTAGGATTAGTAATAACTTTAGGTATTCTTTTATAATTTATAGGGTATTAGATAATTCCTTACTACTTAGCTATTAATTATACTTAGCTAGCTATCCTTTTTATTTTACTAGGAATTAGGTTTAGTTATTTCTTCTCTAGTAATTCTTAATCTTATTAACCTCCTATTTATCCTTAGTATCTTTAAGTTCTAGTATTAGTATTATATCTATACTAATACTATTACTTTTCTATAGGAATTATAGTTTAAGGAGGCTAATATAGAATATATTATAAAGTCTTCTATATTAGTTAGGTAATACTAGGTAGTATGCTTACTTCTTAATTTAATCTAGAATCCTAAATAAGCTAATATATTTAGGCACTAACTTTACCTTTTCCTATTTAAAATAGAGGTTCTTTATATATAATAAGGCTAGTTCCCCCTTTTATAACTATATTAGGTAGTATTTCTAATTATAATACTAGGCCTATAATTATACTATATTTTTCTAGTATTCCTCTATTTTTCTATAAGTATTAAGAAGTTTTCCTATATACTACTTTACCTTAGGTACCCCCTCTTTAGTAGTATTATCCTTAATATCTTTATAAATATATAGTTTATATCCTATTAGTAATTAGTTTAGTAATATCCTAGTTATAGTATTTATAGTATTATTATAAGTAAATTAGGCTATCTTAAGTAATAGTAGCTAGTTTATTTAGTTATTTATTATAAATACCTAAAGATAGTGCTCTAGGGTCTAGTTAGCACGTTTAGTCTAACTATCTATTTATAGGTAGTATATAGTAGAAAGTCTCCTCTAAATCTTAGCTTAGAAATATAGCTCTAACTAGTAGCTACTAGTAAAAAGTAATCCTTAATCTAATATAATTCTAGAGAGGACTCTATAAATATACTTAATCTTATTATAAAATAATAAGGCTAGCTCTACTATTATAATTATATCTAAAATAAGATAGAATATAGAATACTTAGTATAATAGTCTATAATTATAAGGATTCTATTTACTAGTCCCCTATAAAATAGTACCTCTAGTAATCCTATTATAAAGTCTATTAATAATTCTACCTAAGGTCTCTATAGGATTAGTAAGGATTTAAGCTAACTATATAGTTAGTATCTTTATACTATAATTCTTTAGTATATTATATAGGTTTTTATATAGTCTTTTATATCTATATCTAGGTAATTCTAGAGGAATTTTTATTTTAATAACTTAGCTATTCTCTTAGTACTAAAGTGCCTTATTAAGGGATTATTATAATATAGCCTAAGTAATTCTTAAATTATTACCTTATTTAGGGGTATTTATATATACTACTAATATATTAAGAGTCCTTAGCTATTTAGGCACTAATCCTTAGAGAACTCCTAACTAAGTTTAACCTCTTTATACTTAGCTATAGTCTATAGGTCTCTTTACTATATATTTAAGATTAAATCCCTTAAGGATATATATATATCTAATTTATAAGGGTCCTTATATATAATTATATCTTAGATTTACCTCTAAAATATTAGTAGTTATAACCTATTATAGCTAATTAGAATTTCTTTAGTACTAACTTAAGACCCCTTATCTTATAAAGGTATCTTACTATATCTTCCTATTTAATTAGGTAAACCTTTATAGTCTAAGAATAATAAATTATATTTCCTTTATTAGACTAATACTATTAGTACTTTATTTTCCTATACTAGCTTCCCTTAAATTCCTTTAAGAATTATAAGGTTATCTTATAATATCCCTATATAATCTAGCTATCTTAAGGGTATATCTACTAGGTTTATTTTCCCTATATAATATTTAATTATAAAATTAAAGGGCATTAAATATATATACTATCTTAACTATCTACTATTTAGTTTCTAATTACTTATAAAGGTCTAAAGATTATAATAATTAATAAGGACTTTAATTAGGTTCTCTACCCTATTAATATAGTATCTCTAGTATTTAAAAGCTTTAATAATTACTAATATTTCCTAGTCTAGTATCCTATATTAGGTCTTAGTATCTTATAGCTTATAAGACTAGAAAGTAATAAGATACTATTTCCTATTATCTTTAATCTATAAGAGAATCCCTATAATTATAAATATAGAGGTATTAGTCTTAATTTAAGTTTATTAGTTAGGATTAAAGTACTATAATAGAGAGGCTTTTTAAAAAGCTACTTTAAGTAATTAAAATATATTCCTTTCCTAGTTATTAAGATCTAGGCTCCTAGGTTTTTACCTATTCTTACTTCCTTTAAGGAGAGATATAAGAGGCATTATAAGTTAGAAATATAACTTAATAAATCTTTAATAGAAGTTATAAAACCTAAGAAATACTTAGATATTATAGAAGCTCTTTAGCTCTAGCTATAATTCTACTATTTTAACCTGTTTTAAGTCTATTAAAATCCCTTTAGAGGAAAGGATAAATCTAAGGAATTTAACCTAGGATTAGTAGAATTTATATTTAGATAGTTTAGTATATAGCCCTATATTATATATCCTTTTAAGTATAAGTTTAAGGTGCTTAATATATTCTTCCTTAGTCTTTAAGAATACTAAGATATTATTAAGATAGATAATATAGATAATATTATTAAGGCCTTATAAGGCCTAATTAATATAATACTAGAAAGTTATAGGTATATTTATTAATCTAAATAGTATTACTAGGTATTTAAAGTATCTATAGTAGGTATAGAATATAGTCTTCTACTTATCCCCTTCTTTAATTTAAATATAGTAATATACCTTATAGATATTAAGTTTTAAAAAGAATTTTATACCTATAATTTAGTCTAGAATCTTAGAGATTAAGGGCAAAGAATACTAGTTCTTAATTATAGCTTTATTTAGTCCTTAATAGTCTATATAGAGGTATATAGTTCTATCTTTCTTTAGTATAAATAAAATAGGTACCCTTATTAGGCTCTTTAAATAGCAGATTTACCCTATCTTTAGGTTCTTATTAAGGTATTCCTAAAGTATATATAGCTCTTTTAGTAATAAGGGGTAAATAGGGCTATAGGGCAGTTCCTCCCCCTTAATTATATTAATTATATAGTCTATTATATAATATAGTAGTAATTTACTTACCTTTTTATATTAGAATATATTAAGATACCCTTAAAGTTCTATAGATAATTAGTTAATTATTAGTAATAGCTCTGCTTTATCCTTATTATTTAGTAGGATTAGTTCTAAATTCTTATAAATAGTATATATAAATACTCTCTTCTAAGCCTCTTACTAGAACTTATAAGTATTTATAGCCTTATATTCTCTCTTCTAAATCTTAAACTATTACTAATATTTTACTAGGTATAGGAAAATACCTTCCTCCTTTAGGGTTAGTATACCTAGTAGGAGGAGATCTTCTCTAGTATCTTTAATAGTAATATATATATAAATTATCTCTCTCCTCTGCCCTCTTAAGTCTACTAGGGTAATTAGGACCTCCTATATACTATATATTTTAAGGGAATTTCCCCTAGGGATAACTAGCTATAGTAGATGTTTTCCTAAACGTTTTAGTCCTACTTTCTAGGTAAGAGAGATTCTAATAAGGTTAGATTTAGTATAGGTATTAAGCCCTACTTATATATATATTAATAAGCTAGTATTAATTAGAACTTATATAGATAAGTATTCTTTTACCCTAATTCCTTATTTAATTCTCTTAGTTATACTATAGGTATTATTTATAACTAATTCTCTTTTTTTAAAGATTTAAAGCCTTCTTCCTTCTTAGCTACTATCTTACTAATCTTAGCCTTCCTTATATAATAGTTAGTAAAGTACCCCTTATTCCTATACTTAAAATAGGTAACTAGTTTACCTTAGTTAGTTTTTTAACCTTAATTCCCTATTTTTTAGGATAATTACCTATTACTATAGGATCCCCTTATAGGTAAGCCTTCCTTATTCCTTATAAAGGATTAATCTCTCTAGTCTTTACCTTAGCTAGAAGAGACCTTACTCCCCTATTTCTAATCCTTATAAGATCCCTTTAGCTTATCTAAGCTACCTAATTAGGTCCGTTTTTATACCTCTAGGGCATCCTAGAAATAGGTAGTAAGGGCTATAATTTCTTTATATTTTTATAGGATATCTATTATAAGGAGTTTAATATAATTATAAAGGTTAGGTTATAGTTTTATAAAGAAGGTAAGCGCTTACTACGCTTTATAAGCTCTTAGGAAGTACTTCTCTATAGAATTAAGATATATATAAAAATCCTATAGAGACTAACTATCCTATTATCTTATAACTTCTAGTTATTATACTAGGATTATATTATAATTCCCTAGGTCTTAGATTAAGTTTAGGGTCTATTCTTTAAACTTTCCCTAATTAGTATTTACCTTAGGATCTATCTTCTTAGTTTTCTTAATATATTAGTCCTATTAGAAATAGTATTCTATATCTATTTATATAACTATATAAAGGATTTAGTAATAATCTAACTAGTATTTCCTTAGTATACCTTAGAAGGTATAATATAGGTTATTTAGCTAGTTATCCTATTTCCTCTAGCTAGTATTTAGAGATAGTTTAGAAAGGTTTAAGATCTTAATCTCTTAATTCTTTATCCTATCTAATAAGGATATTAATAATTATTATTACTTATATAATAATTTACCTATACCTCCTAGGAATATCTTATAAAGTAGTTCTTACTCCTTCTTCCTAAGGTCTTAAATCCTTATAAGCTATTATAGATACTCTTCTAGCTATACTTCTTAGGTAATAGTATTAGAATAGTCTATAATACTTAATAGAGTTAATATCTCCTAATTTAGTAGTATTCCCCTAATACTAATAGGTTAGGTAGTTTTATACATACTCTAGGCCGCTATCTATCTATATATTCTAGCTATCTTCTAAAGGTAATTATATAGGTAGAAGTTTTAGAATTATTAGGAATTACTATAAGGTAGTATATGATTAGGTAGGGAAGATAGGAGGAAGTTAATTATAGGTCTCCTATAAATATAAGACTAAAACTTACCCGTTTTAGTTACTAGAGCGGCCTCTGCCCTTTTATAGGTAATAGTCCCCCTTTTCTCTAAGTTAGGCCTATTAGGGTAAACCCTACTACTCTAGTAAGAAGGGAGGAATCAGGTCAGAATCCCCTCTAACTAGGATCCCCCTAGGATTAGGTCTAAATCAGCATACATCTTATCACGTAATAGAATCCTCTGCAATTCGGCATGTGACGGGATCCTCTGCGATTCAGGCGCGAAGCGGGGCGGCCTAGATGCGTGCACCGATTCGTGCATAATGGCCGCGCGTATTGCTTCTAATCGCGCCTTACAATATATAAGAAGAATAAACTTATCTAGGTAGTACTTTAATACTATAATAATATTAATATAATAGTAATCTAAGAGTAAGAAAGGAAGAAATAGCTATAGCCTCTAAGCTCTAGGCTTAGCTAATACTAATTAGTATTCTACTAGGAAAGAAATATAGTATATATATATAAGTAGTATAGGCCTAGGTTATAAGTAATAAAGAGAGAGTAGAATTAGGCTTATATTATATTATAAGGTATATATATCTTCTTATTATATTCTAAGATCTATAACCTAGAGTAAGAGACCCCCCTATCTATAATTAAAATAATACTATCTTAGCTATATATAATTATAATAAGGGACTTTAACTAGAAATACCTACTCTAAAATAGCCTAGATAAGATAAGTACTAGGTATAAGATAGTCCTAAAGATAGTAGAGTAATAGTAGCTTAAGCTTATTATACCTAGAGATAAACTAATAAGATAAAAGTATAAAGAGAGAGATAATACCCTTAACCTTATATAATTAATAAGGAATATTATAATATAATATAAGGGTATAGCCCCTCTAGCTAGGTCTAATTATACCTTATAGCTAATCTAAATTAAAACTAGCTAGATAAGCTATAAAGGTATCTAAGCTAGATATATATAATAAAAGGTTAATAAGATAATAATAAAGGCTAAAGCTATATACTAGCTCTAGCCTAGAGTTATCTTAAGACTAATTTAAAGTAAGGCTAAGGTTAAGGAGTATAAAGACTAGCTAATTAAATAACTCTAGGAGATAATAAATAAGATAGCCCTAAAGAGGGTACTAAGAGAGTAAGAGAAGAAGGTATAGTAGAATAGCTATATAGCTAGCTTAGTTATAGCTACTTAATAAGTAAGAAGAGTATAGTATAGAAAAAGAATAAATATTAATTAGATAGCTTATTATAAGGTAAAGGTAACCTAATCCTATATTATTACTAAGAAAAGATAAAGTATATAAAGAGAAGCCCTAAGTAAGGCTACTATAAGTAATAAGAACCTATAAAAGCTAGAAAGATAGGTAAGACTAAGAAGCTAATAGCTACCTAAGATAGCCTAGATCTTAAGCCTTAAGTACCCTAGGTCTAATACTCTATTATATTTAAACCTAATAAATAAAGTAAAAATCCTTACTAAAAAGTTCTTCCTAATATTATTAATAGATCTCTTATATATCTCTAATCTAATCTTCTTCTAGCTAGATAGTATATTACTTCTAGACTAGGACTAGTTCTTAACTAATAAGGTAGTAAAGATACTAAGATATATAGTAAGTTAAAAAGCCCTAGGGAAGGATAGAATCCTAATAAGGTTCCTTAAGGCTTATAATATACTACTAATAATAGCTATTATATACCTCTTAAATAATACTATTAAATATAAATAGTACCTAAGCTAGTTCTAAGCTATAAGTATTATAGTCCTCTATAAGCTAGGTAAGATAACTAAATAAGCCTAATTAGTAGGTAGATAGCGCCTTATATTACTACTTAATATAGTAAGAAAGATAATAAAAGTATTAGTAATATACTAGATTATATATATTATTAAGGAGGCCTAGCTACTCTCTAAGCTCTAACTAGGAAATAAAGCTAATAAGTCTATAGAAATAGCCCTTAAACTAATAATAAAGATTATATATATAGCCTAGAGCTAATATAGAATTATCTTAATACTCTAACTTAATATTAGTAATATCTTTAATAATATTAACTATATATTACTAATTTATATACTTATTTAACTAGATATTTCCTTATAAATAATTACTTTTATCTAATCTATCCTTATTATATAAATAGCCTAGCTCTAGTTTATAGGGTTTACCTTAAGGACCTTTTAGGTCTTAGTAAGAGTATCTTAAGGGTCTTCTCTCTTCTTAATCCTATTTATTCTCTATATTATCTTATTATATATATAGCTTTAAGAAGTCCTTAGAACTATAACTATAAGATTTATAAATAATATAAATATTATTACCCTTAGGAAAGATATAGACTAGACCTAGTACTAGCTTAAAGCTATCTAGATAATCTATAAATAATAAGTAAAAAAGATAGATATATAGTTTAATCTAGAGAAAAGTAAACTTATTTACTTTACTAAGATAAGATAGCTACTAAAGACCTAGGTCTAACTTAGACCTATTATAGTTATATCCTTATTATCTTATAAATTCTTAGATATATAGATTAATAAAAAGCTCTTATAAAACTAGTATTAAATAGAACTAGATAAGAAGCTATAGTAGTAATACCTTATATTTATAATACTTATAGCCTTAATATAAGGCTACTTATATAAAGACTTAAGAATACTATATATATAGGTAGTCTAAAGTATAATTACCTATAAGGTAAGCTTATACTATATACTTATAGTAGTTAAAGGTAAGCTAAAAGAGCTTACCTAAGGGCTAGATAAGGTATAGTTAAGCTACCTCTATATTATTACTAATATATATAAGTATATCCTAATTATATAGTTAGAAATAGAAGTAGCTATACCCCCTATTAACCTATATCTTAACTATAAGAGAAGGAGGTTTAAGTAATACCTTAAAGATATAGAGATAATAGACTAGATCTAGGTTATATATACCTTAGTAGCCTATATACTTAAATAATACTAACCTCTCTACTAAAGGCTAAATAAGGAGATTAGGGACTAGCTAGTAACCTAGGGTTAAGCTAGTACTATAAAGGAGATACTATAGTAAGAGTAATAGTATAGATAGACCCTTTAGTACTAGTAAGTATAGATAGATAGAAGGTAATATAGATATAAAGTAGCTAAGGATATTAACTAACCTAGAGACCTTAAAATAATATACTAGCTTTATAAGGGACTTTATAAGTATAAGTTAGCTATACTAGTATAGCTATATATAAGGTACCTAGAGCTATATAAATACCTCTTCCTTTAGCATGTCCTTAATATAAATATATCTCTTTATAGCTATAGGAATATAAAAGAAGACTAATACTATATTATACTCTACTACTTAAAGTATAATAGCCTAAGACCTATAGAATAGCCTAGGAATAAGAGGGAAGTCTATTAGGCCCTAAATAACCCTAATATAGCTCTAATTATAATATAATAGGTACTATTAATAGGCTATATAAGATACTATAAGCTAGCCTAAAAGCTAGCTATATAGTAGGATAAGAGGAGCTAGGCTAGGGCTAATATAGGTATAAGATAGGGATAAGAAGAGTAGGCTAAGATAAAGAGAAGAATAGGAATAGGTTAGAGATAAGGTATAGGTAGTATACTAATATAAAAACTCTATCTAGCTTACTATAGGTAAGGTATACTAGTAATAGTAATTAATTTATATAGGCAGGAATTAGCTAGGGATAGGCCGTAGATAAACTAGGACTAAGGTAGGTAGGGTTTTATTCCCTAGAGGGTTTCCTTACCTACTAGAAGAGTAGATATACTAGCGAAATAGCTTAGCTATAGCTAGCTATCTAGTGTAATTAAATAAATAAATATATCTAATTTAGTTACGCTTAGGGTCTATATATTAATATAGCCTTTATTAGTATTAGGATAGTAGTAGCTCTAGGTAAGCCCCCTTTCCCCTTTATTAATTATTATTAGTATTACCTCTGCTACTACGCCCCTATCCTAGTCATAATATGACATTAGACTTAGGGGTAAATAGGTATAAGGATTTCGTTTTTTAGGTTGAATTATATTTTAGTGGCGGTTCCGCACCGGTATCGTGGTGTGAGCGCAGTAAGCTAGTTTTTCTACTTATTATAACCTTAGTTTTACTAGAAGTTATAGAATATATAATAATATTAAATAGAAATTAAATCATTTAAATTCTGTTTCTAAATAACTAAGCTCTATATAGGGTTAAGTGCTATATTAAATATATATAGTTTTTTTTTGCTTAATAAGAATATATATTTATATTACTAAGATCTATTTTTAGTACATTACATATGTAATATTTGTAATGTAATGTAATATATTACATTACATTACACATTACATTATAGGTTACTACATACTACATTACAATAATTACAGGGTAGGTCTCACTACATTACAAATTACAACTAAGGGCCAAAAACTACAATAATTACATTACATGCAATGCTCTGATTAAGGGGCTTAGAGCTAGTATATAGTAATATAAATACTATTATAATAGTAAGATTAAACTAAATAAGCTATTCATTAGACTCTGAACTATAACTAGAGCTACTAGATAAGTCTAAACTAGGTTTTTCTTTAGGGTTATTAATATCTAGATATTTATTAAAGCTAGAATCCGATTCTAAGCTATTATTATTACGTGCTAGAATGGCTAGATTTAGAGGTATAACCAGCGTCACTAGGTGGCCTGCTTAGTCAGCCTGCTTAGTCAGCCTAGATCCCTTTATATAGAGCCTTTATATGGCCAAACTAGCTAGAAAAAGGGTCATCCTTATATAATCTGAACATATTGCTCTTTATTAGCATTTTTCCCTTATTTCTATATTTTATATCGTAATAAGTAGTAGTAATTATTAAGTTACTTCGTACCTCCTCCAGAGCCCCTTCTAAATCGACCTTTAAGTCAACTAAATCATCGTTAAAGCCGTCCCTTTTACTAGGCCCTGTACGGCATCCTAATTCAAGCCGGCCCTTTGATTCAATTCAAGCCGGCCCTTTGATTCAATTCAAGCCGGCCTTCCGATTCAATTCGAGCCTGCCGCCCGATTCAATTCGAGCCGGCCCTTCGATTTAAGCCGGCCCTTCGATTCAAGCCGGCCCTTTAATTCAAGCCGGCCCTTCAATTCAGCCGCCCTATTCGACTAGTCAGAATAATACCTCTAGATAAGCTTGATTAACTAGAGCAGTAGCGGCTTTAGCAGCTCTATAAGCAGGATTAACGCCGCCGTACCTATGGTATCTGCCAGAAGACCTTCTAGTTAAGAAATCAGGTTTTTAAGCACCTTCAAGATCTATGCCCTGCTAGCCCTTACTATCAGAGGTACTAGCAGGTACTAGAGGACCTAGAGGCTAAAATAGAGGTTCTTAAACGCTATGAAAAGGACCTTCTTAGTACCTATAGTAATAGGAAGAAAGAGCTTAAAAAGGTAAAGGAAGAAAGAGACTATTAGAAAGACCAAGCATCTAGGCCCGGCCCGGCCGTTCAATTCGAACCTGGCCCTGTTGATCAATTCAAGCCCGGCCCTTCCGATCGATTTGAACCCGGCCCTGCCGTTCAATTCGAACCTGGCCCTGTTGATCAATTCAAGCCCGGCCCTTCCGATCGATTTGAACCCGGCCCTGCCGTTCAATTCAAGCCCGGCCCTTCTAATCAATTCGAACCCGGCCCTTCCGTTCAATCTAGGCCCGGCCCTTCTATTCAATTCAAACCCGGCCCGGCCATTCAATTCGAGCCCTGCCGGAAGGATCAATACGAACCCGGCCCTTCTGATCAATTCGAACCCGGCCCTGTTGATCAATTCAAGCCCGGCCCTTCTGATCAATACGAACCCAGCCCTGTTAATCAATACGAACCCGGCCCTTCCGTTCAATCTAGGCCCGGCCCTTCCAGTCAATACGAACCCGGCCCTTCTGACCGATTTGAACCCGGCCCTTCCGACCGATTCGAACCCGGCCCTTCTGTTCAATTCAAGCCCGGCCCGGCCATTCCATTCGAGCCCTGCCGGAAGGATCAATACGAACCCGGCCCTTCTGATTAATTTGAACCCGGCCCTGCCGTTCAATCTAGGCCCGGTCTTTCCGATCAATTTGAACCCGGCCCTGCCGTTCAATCTAGGCCCGGCCCTTCTATTCAATTCGAACCCGGCCCCAGCCCCGGCCCCCCTTTTTCTCAATTCGGCCCTACTAGTCAATATAGGCCTAACCTGCCTAGTCAATACGAGTCTAACTATCTTAGCTTTTATAATTATTTTAGGTATACTAGCTATCCTAGCTATCCTACCTATTATAGTTATCCTAGTTAGATAGGAAGATACTAGGGTCAGTATCTCTTTAGCTAGGAACCCGGCTTTTGTTACGTGCCAGAATGGCTAGATTTAGAGGTATAACCAGCGTCACTAGGTGGCCTGCTTAGTCAGCCTGCTTAGTCAGCCTCGATCCCTTTATATAGAGCCTTTACGTGGCCAAACTAGCTAGAAAAAGGGCAATCCTTATATAATCTGAACACATCACTCTTTACCTGTATTTTCCCCCTATTTCTGCATTTCGTATCGTAAAACTTATCCTTCTAGTATTAGGTCTAAATTAGTATATATCCTATTATATAATAGAATCCTCTATAATTTAGTATGTAATAGAATCCTCTATGATTTAGCATATAACGGAATCCTCTTTAATTCAGGCGCGAGGCAGAGCGACTATAATTCATACACGATGGCCGTACGCATTGGTCCGGATTGCGCCTTATATTCTTATTAATTCTATCTACTTAGAGGTCAGTCTTCACTATTTATACATTAGGTTTAGTCATGTGCGGTCCCTTTAGGACCTTGTCACGATTTGTACCGTAATATCTGCTTTATCCTTATTAAAATAGCTGTCAACTTCTGGCGAGAAACTGGCATTAGAATCATCTATATTAAGAGAGCGTTAATATCTGGCCATGATGAACGCAGTTTGTGATACGTAATGTAGATCAGTTGTGAACCGCGACTGGCTTAGCTTAACGGAGAGTGGAAGGAGATTGCATAAATTGTGTAGAGAACAAAGAGACTGTGTTGCCGTCGCGGTCCAGGGCTTTTGAATGTGGCCGCATTAACCATTTTCAATTTCTTAGAAAATAGTCAGGAGCATATTTCTAAGAACCAAGTTTAAAGTTCTAATAAAGGAGACAATTAAGCGCCTTATCTAATTCCTATCTAATTAACGTGAGTACCTTATAGTACATCGCTGAATATTAACTAGGGTGGATAACTAACATGCTAAGCTATATGGCTTAAAGTAGTGTTAGACGCCTGGCAAATTAACCACCTGTTTCTGTGACGCAACACACCAGAATTGGTGGTGCTTTTGCCGCCCTTTACTTTAAGGAAATATATTAAAGCTTGGAGATAAGTTAAGGGTAGCTTAAGTTACTTAGAAATAGCTTGGGGTAACTTAGGGGAGCTATAAACAAGCTTACTAAGCTATAAGTAATTTGCACCTAAGCTAGTGTAGCTAAAAGCGGTGGTATAAAGCGTTGTAATTCTAGTTTTATAATATAAAGACACAGCTACAAGTTTAAGCAAGGTAGAGATGTTATTAATATCTTAGTTTGAATAATCTCCGCGGTAAATTCCAAATTTTATAGAACGTGGCTAGGGTCCACCGCTTTTGAATAATTAAATACATCGATTCACCTTGTCTCTTTTGGGACATCTGGTTCGTCCTAACCTAAGTCGCTAACAGGTGAATGGAGAAGGAACAAGACCGCTGGCATAAGCATCTACAATTCCACGAATGGTAACATACAAGCCGGCAACGCAGATGAAGGCGCCCGACAGTACCGTTGCAATGGCAAGGGTTGCTTGCCCCCAATTGCGACGCCAGGCGTTGAAGCCAGCACCATCGTGGTACGAGTCGTGCAGCCAGAACATGCCCGCGCTATGAAAAGGTGTGTTAGCAGAACATCTTGACATGTCTTTAGCTACAGGGGGTAATGGCCCCGAGGCACAAGTGGGCGTAGTTTTCGGGGTGGTACTTACATGCCGTACGTGAACCACGCAGCGAAGAGCGAGGCAGCGATACCGATCAAGTAGTTGAAGATGGGAATGCCGACAGCGAGAAGGAATGACAGGCCGTTTGCCAGCAGGATGAGAGCCAGCCACACGCCCCAGCCTCGAGCTGTATGGCTGTGTAGGTGCTCGGAATGGCGGAACACTCTGACAAAGATGACCTTGGCTGCTGTGTGGGCGTACAGAGATCCAGCGAGAAGAAGATTCGGCAAGGCAATGCCGTAGCAAACCTTTTGCCAGTAAGGATCTAATGAGGAAAACGAAGGCGACTTTACAGTGTTTCCAATATAGCCGTACGTGATACCGGCAAAAATGGCGTAGAAAAGCGTAGCAAAGGCCTGGAGGGCATAAGCCGAACGCATGGCGTGTTTGGGTTCCTTCATCTCAGAGATGAGGACAAAAAACCTGCAGTCAACCAACGGTCAATAGGGCAACGTGCGATGGTCGATGGAGGTAAACAACTCACATGAAGTGCCCTGCAAACGAAAAGACCGGGTTGGTGATGGAAGTAAATGCAAAGTAAAAGTTGGACGACACGGCCACATCAACAACCCGCTCCGGATCGGGCGATTTACCAGCGGCACCCATGCCGACAACGCCAGCAAGAAATATGCTAAGAACGCTCACAACCGAGATCCAGCTCAACCCGTGGAAGGTTCTCGGCACGGAGAGAAGCAGCATCGGGATGGCGAAAATGCCCGTGTACAGCAGCAAGCACAGTTTGCTGTCGCTCAGCGCCGCCAGGGCAATCTGGCCGGCGAGGAGCTGGCCACCGCAGGCAAAGATTGCGAAGCAGCAGGTGCCAAAGGCGAGGATCTCACGCCCAATAGACCCGAACATGATGTAGCCCGCGTCGCCCATGGTGTGCACTTCGGGATGGCGCAGCTTAAACTTGACCAGCAACCAGGACGTGTATGTTGCAAAAACACCGAGGAAGATGATGATGATCAGCCCGGGCACCAAGCCCACGGCCGCCAGGGACGACGGCAGAGACAACATGCCATTGGAAACAATCTCGGCGATCATGAGAATCGCGACCAGCGGCCACGAAAGCACCTTGTATTTGATGTCGTGCTTGTCTTCGGAGCCAAAGACATCTCGACCGCCGTCCTCGGACGGGTCGTCGCCGGCTTCATGAGATGCAGCCGGGGAGCGTTTTTCGTAATCCGGTGATGGAGCCATTGCAATGACCTGAATCGCCGGGCTGTAAAAGGAACGAATGAATGGCCCGCGCAAGTGATGTGAAGCAACTTGTTGGATATGGTAGTAAGAGGCCTGGCTTTTTTTTGTTTTTGTTTTTTGGGTGGCCACTGAGGAGTAAAGCTGAAATCGTGCGAGCGAAAACGGGCAAACACTGAGACATTTGAAGAAAGCTGGGACTCTGACCCATGTAAAATGATACCACACTTGACCCCTACGCCTGGTCAGGAAGGTGTCAACACTGACAAGGATTCCAAATTGGCGCCTCTCCCGCGTGCCGCGATGGCACGCCACCACGGTTCAAATGGTTTAGGGGATTAGTATGCTCCAGGGGTTCCATGTACTGGGAAAGCGGCACGTTCAATGCTAGTTGCTCCTTGGTTCCAGGGGCGACTTATTAGCCTGGTTGTGAATACGGGCCGAAGCATCTTCCTCGTGGCGGCGTTGCATGAGACGGAGCTGCCTGCGACGAAGAGAGTGGCCGGGATAGATTCAGACAAGTTTCGTGCATGCAATGTGGAGCGCGTCGAGAACCCTGCATGTGTTGGAAAGGGGAACAGTTAGTTTATGTAATTGACGCATGGAACTATTTGACATTAAATTAAACAATGACCCTGTGCGGGATACTAGTAGGTAGTCTCTATAGATGGGAAAGTTTTGCTACGTTCGAGGCAGATCGGCGACGTTCTGGACAAATTTCACTGGCCCTTGATAGACATTCTTGCTCCAAACAAAGTAATAGACCATGCTCCAGATGAGCACCACGGCGAAAATCAATGACGACCAGTTCATTGACTGGGCAGTCAGCAGTGGCAGCGGAATCGCGGGGAAGAAGGCCACAATGAAGACCAGCCCCAGGTAGCAAAGAGCGATGATGTTGATGGCAAGGCCCATGGAACCGAGAGAGAACCTCGTGGGCAGCATGGGCTCTTTTGAGAATCGTCGATGAATGAAGCAGCCGATGCAGACAATGTATGACACCATCAGGGTGCCGGAGCCGAGAGACACGAGGCTGTTGAACGCCACGGTGCTGCCGATGTTGATGAGCGAGAGAAGCACTGAAAACACGACGGAGATGATGACGGAGTTGACGGGGACGTCCATGCTAGGATGGACCTATTGTTAATGTTAGCCAAGGGGACGAATGCCAGGTATTGACTCGTGGCTCCTACCCGTGAAAGCCAGGCAGAGAATGGCAGTCCCTCGTCGCGACCAAACGCAAACATTTGCCTGGATGCCGAAGCCATGATGGTGACGCAGGAGAATGTAGCCATGAGGATAATAATGGACGTCATGGCGTTGGTAGCGGGGAGCGACTGCGTGGCGTTGTAGAAGACTTGGATAAAGGGATAACCAGTCGGCGTTTGCAGCACTGGTCGTTGGTGAATTTCAGGCATAAGCATACGTCAATGAAGCAAAAAGGACATGTCAGCCGGTCGGATCTTACCTGCATCAAGGTCCCCAACGCAGTAACAAAGAGTAATCGCCGTAAGCCAACCCATCAAGCCGTTGATATTGATGGACCACAGCATGCTCCTGGGCAACGTCCGCGCAGCGTCTTGCACCTCTTCCGCCATGTGTACTGAGTGCTGTTAAACACGGGAATCAGGCAATCCCGCAAGGAAAGACGTACCGGATGCGTCGGCCCCCAGCAGTGGCAAAACGCTAGCAACCATGCCAACCAACGCTGATAGTCCTGTGCTGCCCCAGCCCGGGTCGTGAAAGGCCGTCCAGACCTCCTCTGACGACGTCCTTGGTGATAGAACCCACAACGGAACCAGTATGCCGAAGAAGCCGAATATATGAACGACAAGAATCGTTCCCTCGACGAGATGCAGGCGAGTTGCCAGAAAGGTGTTGAAGATTGCGGAAAAGAGGAGAACGAGAATGACCAAGAGGGTTCCGTGCCAGCGCTCGGAAGTGTACGACTCGTAGTTGAGCACAAAAAGGCCCTGGATCTCGGTCCCGGCTTGGAAGGCAATGGACGTTACCAGTGTTTGCCATCCCAAGACTCCCAGCCAGCCTGAGATGCGTCAGTCATTGTGTTGGTTGCCAATGTTTGCCCGCAACGTACCGACTACGTAGCTGAGAAAGGACTGGTATTTGGCTGGGGCGAACTCGCTCACCCAGTGGTATTGACCTGGCAAAGTCATTAGTGTTCACCGGGGGGCTTCAGCATCGACTTGTCGCAGCTCACCTCCTGTTGTAGGCGCCATCGAGGCCATTTCTGCCATTGACGCGTACACTGCGACAAACCCAAGCCAGGCAATCAACCACGTGTAAATCAAACCAGCGTAGCCTCCGTTTGTAAGTGCAATAGCGGCGGTGCTGAAGAGTGTCAACGTGCGCAGCATTCAACTCGAGTGCCAAGGACAATACACACCTTAATAACGACTCCCAAGAGCACATTAGAATTGCGCTGAAGCCGAACACGGTGAGCGACTTGAAGTTTCTCTGTTCCCCGTCACGTTAGCTATTAGCCCAACACGGTCGAGCTTGCTGGATAAAGGGCAAAACTTGCCCGCATCTCTTGAATCTTGCCCATACGCGCCATGTCGCGCCTGTCGTGCGAGTTGCCATGCTTGACGAGATCATCGAGGGCCACATCGTCCCCGTCGTCGATAACCTCAAACGTTCTACGGGCGCTGCCCATCTTGAGTGAAGAGTCTGGTGAGGAAGGGTCTGGTGGCTGGCTCATCTGCGCAACTGACTGCTGCTAGGACAGAGCAGGTGCCGTGGGCTGGGCCATGTTAAAGACTCGACTAGATATGTAATATCCAAGTCCAGACGTCCGGTGGCAACAGACCAACCTTGACGTGGTTTTGCGACCAGACGGACGGGCTCAAATTCTTGCAGTAACTAGGCTTTCGCACGCCGCGATGCAACCAACCCAGCTTACAAGACCCTGGTTAGATTGCCGCCAGCATTTGTCGCAATTTCTTTTCCCGGGTTTCGCAGGTGCGTTTGCATTAGCCCGTCTTCCCGTGGGAGTGATCAACGGGCTGACGCTGTTGGAACCAACAAACCACCACAGGGCCTGCAAGGGTACCTGGTCAGCGTTGCAACGGACCATTATGAAGAGGCAAGCGGGCGGAATTTTGGGCGGCATGGGAAGGCCAAGTGTGTTGGTGAGAGGCAAACAAACGCGAGCCAGTCTTTGCCCGAGTATATTATTTCTCGACAGGCCCTGCAGAGCTGCGGCGGCTTGTGTTACGTCTACTTGCAGACTTTGTGGATTCGCAACGGTCCCGAAAATGGCGGCCACATCACCGGCATTCGCTGCCATAACGCCCAACGACCGCCGAGGTCTGCTCTGGATAGCCTCTATTCTGAGCTTTGTTTTCGTCTTCTTGACCTTTAGCGCTCGCATGTATGTTCGAAAACATATGCTGGGTCGCGACGATTACGCCAGCATTGTGGCCGTCGTTCTGGGTGTCGCGCAATATGTCACCGTCTTTGCGGGAATGCCTCTTGGTTTGGGAACTTCGGAGCCATTGGCGACGCAGGGCAATGAGGCCAAATCTGGTCGGGTATGTTTTACGCGTGCTTGACGTCTCAGCGGGTGGATTGCTGATTGCTGTGTTTGCGATTCAGATATTTCTCGTTTCAGAGGGACTCTTCATCTGCTCCATATACACATCCAAGCTTGCCGTGCTCTTGGCCACTGAGCGTCTCTTGGCATCAAATATGAACATGGTCCGCAAGATTTGCATTGCCATTCGCATCTCCATTGGGCTCGGTGCTTTGGCTTCCGTGCTCTCCTTCAGTGTGGGCTGCTCCCTTGGCAGCCTGCTCATGCCAGAGAACCAACATGGTTGCGCCGGTCAGGTTGGTTGCTTGCATGGACCCAACATGACAGGAGGCTCGCCGGGCTAACTCGTCCTCTTAGGTATGGCGTTGGATAGCCGTGTCGGTTGTGGACGGCGTCATAGAACTTTGCATATTGGGTACATTCTGCTCGATTATTTGGTCCCTGCAGATGAAGAGACGTCTCAAAGTAACGCTCACCACTCTGCTCGGGCTAAGAATCATGTGAGTATACGGCGTGCCTTTTGGCAACTACATCGTCACTAAACTCTCGCGCAGCTGTCCTGTTCTAACCGGCATATATGCGTCAATGGTGTCTTCATTCGTCTCGAGTTCCAACCCGGCCGTGCAGGTCATCTCGCCGCTGGTCTGGCAGCAAATTGCCTTGGGCTATTCTCTCATATCGTCTCTACTGATTGCTCTGATGCCCTTCCTCAAGCGTTTCCACACTGGCATGGGCATTGACGTGCGCAACTTGACCAACATCGGCTCAAGTAATTCTGGACGGGATGGGAGTCGTCAATACAGTTATCGGCTTGAGCAGCTGGTAAAAAGCAAAAACGGCAATACCATCACGTCAGTTACGGCGGAAGACGAACAGGCTCTAGCAACAGCGCGTTGGACGAGTGCTTTACCGAGGAATGTCAGTTCGAAAAGTAGGATTGAAGTTGGAAAATCGACATCTACGGTGGCCGAACCGAACGTGATTCAAAAGACGGTGGACTGGTCTGTACAATATGATAGCAGAAATCACCAATAATAGAGTGCATCTTCCGTTGTGCACGTACATCACCCAAACATCTTTTTGCAAACCCTTCTTGGACGAAACGCCTCAGGTCTGTGGGTGGGCAGAGCGGACGACCGAATCCAAACAAAACTGGGGCTTGGGAATCGTATCAGCAGTAGCAACGGGTTGCGCAGTCCCAGTGGCGAGGGCCCCGGGGTCTTCCAAGGAGTACTTGATGACAAGGACGCCTGCGGCATGGGCAACGCGTCAACACATACATGAAGAGACAATACATGAGGCGTTTGATGAATCAACCAGGGATTTCGAAGAACTGCAGCAGACGGATTTTGGCCGTCCTCGGCGCGGACAGGCCGAACAAGGACTGGCCCGGTGAACAGTGAACAACCCGAGGGCCGTCGACGCCGTCATTGGTCCCCCCAGCACCGGGAATCGTTCCCTGTCTTACCCGCTGCCTGCCACCAGGGCCCTAAAGGTTGAGTGATGCCCTGATTTGAAATAGTGTCGAGTGATTGCAAAATACAGTGCGTGAGAGCTAGATTAGCGGTTTTTAGTCAAGCACCTGCCCTGGGCGTATCCACAGACTAGTAGAGGAGAGACGGCATAATATGGGCCGAGCCGGCTTCTATTGGCCCCCAATCCCTGGCTACATTTGTCCAGCATGTAGACACGGGAAGAAAATTGGGGGTTGAAAGGCCCCGGTTGACGTGGCTTACAGGCCAGGCGCCACCCGAAACCAACCGGAGATCAAGATCCATCATTGAAGGTTGTGTGGCTGCGCCATCAACTGGCCCAAGTCGTCTGCCTCTTCCAGCACCCATGCCACTAGGCCAGAAGCCCGAAAAGGCTTTCACAAAAGTTCCCGCGTTGGTTGTGCCGTATAGTGGTTGCAACGGTTGCCACATTTCGTGCTTCGAGCCAAGCATCCATGTCGATTCTTAGCACTAAGCTTGACTATGATTAGATCTGTTACATCCACAATCACTTTTTGACTAGCGCTAGTTGACTGGGTTTCAGCAATGTTATCCTCTTGTAGCACAATTCGGGAAGTGGCCGGTATTGCCACAAGAAACAGTCGGGGGTTTGCTTCTCGAGGACAATACTACCATGGTCAAGATGTAAGCGTCGGCCGCCTTTGACCCTGCCGCTGACCCAGACGGCAGCATTGACCAAGTAGGAACCACGTGTCCGGATATCTATCTCCGGACAATCCGTACCTGCAAATATCCCGTGCTCCTGTTTTGTCATGGGGCTGTGGTGGAATTCAACCCCAGTTTCAGTTTTCCACTTATCGCCAATAGCCGCACACTAAGACACTAAGTAGCCATTTCCTATTCGCCGAGCGTGAGTAGCAAGACCCTTGGCTTTAACTGACCCTATCAACGGAGTATACACTCTGATCCCTGTTTTATTTTAATGCAGATACCGTACGTCAGCATGTTGTTACTCTCATTCGTAACCTACTGGTGTACATGATGAATTCAGTGACGTCGAATATGTCAGAGATATTTACACCAATGCACAGGTGCTGCCTTTGGGGGCGGTGCCGTACCTTGGCAGACGCCAAGTGTGAACGTGCAGCTCCAAGGGCCGACCAAGAATAAGTCGGCCGCAATGCAGCTCTGCTCCAAGTGCGACGGCAACTCCTGAGCTGCTGGAGCCGGCACAGAAAAGGATTTTAAATCACTCAGAATATGTTGCAACCATATCCTGAGTCTCATGTAGACACGGCTCTGCCTGCCTTCAACGCATGTCCACAATTATTAGGAAACATGGCCAGGATTTGCTCTCAAGGCGAGTTGTCCAAAGAGCGTCAGTGCCTAGATAACAACATAAAACTCCCCGCGGACCTGGATTCCGTATACCCTCACAAGAAACTCTCTCACCATTCATCTTCATGCAGCTTTCGCCCCTGGAGTCCCCCCACATTGATCATTGAAGAAATATCTAGCTTACTCGGCCTGCATGTACCTGACTAGTTGTCAGGGTAATAAGCCAAGTCCGCCGGAAAAGTCCTTCAATCTCCGCGGTCCTTTGAGTGAGCGAGGACCAGGAAGTTTGCTTTACCTCTTCCTCATAGTGGCCAGTTCAAGGGCCAGGAGTGGCCTGCAAAACCCTCCGAATTGAACCTGACACTGTGGTCTAAGCTGAAAATGGAATCTTCTGTCGAGACGCATTGGTGTCCCAAATGACCCCTCTGGTTCTCTCCAGCAGCCTTGAATCTAATCCCATCATCCTCAAAATGAATATCAACTAACTAGAACTTCTTTTACGACCAACAAATTGACCAACGAGCACAAAGTCAAAATGCGAAACAAGTAACGATATTTAGTTTGCTCTTAACCGCCTCCTGAGCTGTTTTGCGTGATTCGTGGCGCTTATTCAGTCCAGAGCCTTTGAGATGGGTTGGTTTGCTGCTGCCTCAACGGCTGCCCTTGGGGCTTACAGTGCAGTTATTAGTCAATAGACCCGGACCGCTCGTGTTATTAATGTTAATTATTCCAAGTATAATGATCGAACCAACATGTATTGTTCTCTCACTAGAACCACGCACTGGCAATGGCTATTATGGTGGGCCGTCTGTGGCCGCAGATGAGACTCAATAAGAAACCTGACTTACTACTTCCTTGGTATTTTCTGCTCTTCTCCTATACAATGCGGTGCATGGGTTGATCTTCTTTTAATCAAGTATCTACTGCGGAAAGTATCTGGCGAAAGGCGTTCGTGCAAATGAAGCACCAGCCGGACCACCAATGCATTTGGCATCTGCGTGCATATATATCAGCCAGCAATGGCACAAGTATCATCAAGTCAAGCCGCTTGCTTATATGTGCCAAGTGCCTAGTAAGCTTGCATTCCGAAAGTCCTAGTGCCAAATATTTAGGTTTAGTATTTTCTCAACCCTGCCGATCATTGCCAATTCTCGATGTATATAGCAGTAATATGCAGCAGTACTTTAAGTGCAGGGTACATGCAGCAGATCAGCACAGGTAAACTTCCTGTTTCTTCTAAACCGCAGCCAGGACCTCACTAATGAGCTGTATGTCCATAGAGCCGCAGTGCAACTCATCTTAATCAACGTTCTACTGCACTTGAGGTGCTATCATTATCCTCTAATCGCTAGTCTAGAGATGATAAAGTGGTAGAACAAGTGACCCATTAAGATAAAAAAAAAAGGCCACTCTTAATTTGCAGCTATTAGCTCAGGCTTTGCTTAGTATATTTCGTTAACTTTGAGTGTTATCATGAAACCAGACTACTTCAACCAGATCCAGGGACTTGGATTTACGGACTTGAATCAAAGTATATATACCACACTAGTTTAGAGTAACCTTTTGCCTGGAGAAGGATTGGCACAGTAGAGCTACTGAAGCCGCCTGTTAAATCTGTCTTATTGCGCCTGCTCTTTGTTCAAATGACACAATCATGAGGCGTGTAGTGTGGTAGGCTATCACTATCAAAGCCACCTATTGTACCAGCAGTTCCCGCCTTATGGGAGGAACAGGGCTCTCAACATTCGATGCGTAGCCATAATACAGCTATAATAGATTATAGTTGTATACGTATACTTATTTGCCATTCTAGCACCAAGTCTCGAATAACTATATATAAGCTAGGTATTGGTCACAGGATGTGTCATATTGGGCCTGAGTTCTCCAGCCTGAAGTTCAAGCCTCAGACTCTCAGCCTAGACAAACAGCAGTGCCAGAGCGGCACTTTCTAACAATATCGGGAGTGTTGTCCCACTAGAAGTACCCAGCCTCGTATGCCCTACAGTAAGCATCCATCTGGCTAAAGGAGTAGTAGACGTCATTACTGTCCAAGTTGCCCCTAGAGTGAGGCCAGTTGATGCAGTAGTAGACATATACGCCCTGGTTGTTGAAGCCATAGTAGTGACCGCTGTCACCGGAAGACAAGTCCTGGCCACTTCCCGCCCACCTCTTGAGAGAGTCACCAGCACCTTCGACACCGCCGTGGGGCAAGTCGTCGCCCCAGCAGGAAGTGTAGCGATTCTGAAGCTCTCCTGCAGAAGATTTTTCGAGCTCAAAGAAGTAGTGTGTGCCCGAGTCCAAGGACGTCATGCTAGTCGGGCCGTTGGCATGGACAACGCCTTGGTAAGGACCGTCGGGAAGGTGCTCCACGCCGGGCCAGCGATTGGCGGCACCGAGGCTGGCAAGGGCAAGAATGGCAATGTTCTGGAAGTGCATTGTGTTGTGTTTGAAGGTGTATTTTGTGGTTTCAAGAAGAAGTTGTAGTAGGATACTGAAGATGATGGTAGAGAAGAGATGGAGATGGAGATGACTGCACCTGCGCAGACTGCACCTTTTATAGCCATTCCACGGACTAAATAGAGGTACTACGGGTATAAGGTCGGTTTGTCCAGCATTTCAGATGCTTGAATGGTCGGGGAGTATTGCAAACCCACCCTGTGGTAGTCACGATGAAAGGCTAGGTGAATCGAGCCGCCTTTGCATATTGCTTTGCATAGCTGGCATACCAAAGCGGAAAACTCGGGTTTGCGCATCCATGGCTATTTCCTTCTCTCGTCGAGAGGTCTTATCGAGGGCCATTGCTCTCTTTGGGTTACACCGAACCAGACAGTGTCGTTGCAGACGAAGTCGACCAACTCGGCCTTGAGTAAGATGCATTAGCTACTTTCACAACCAGGATTGGCTTGAGTTGAATGAGTCGCTGTTCCATTCCGGTAGGTAGCGATCAGGTAATGTGTCTTACCTTTACGCAGAGTTTCACTTTATGACTGTGCGTATTCGCACATCTTTGCATGCCTAGGAAAGGAGCCAACAGCGTGCGTCGCACTGCATTATGCGGCGTATAGACGTGTTACTTATCCTTGTTTAAAGCGCAGACTAATTCTTGGGTTAAAACAATGTGCTTAAGAGTTCGGATGCGACGGCACATGTTGAGCAACATGAATCAGCAACAGGCCAATTATGAAAGTTGAAAACCGACCGTGCGCAATAGCTCTGTACGACGGATGAACTTGCCCTCCAAAACTGCAACTGTGCAAGCCGTCACGCAGGACGGTGGTATTCCTGCATGGCCGTGGGTGTCTCACTGGTTTAGGCAATAGCCGCAGACTTTCACGGCACGGCATTGAGAGACGGGGGTTCGGGGACAAAGACAAAGTTTTCCCACGTAATCCATAACAGCAGGTTAGTCAAACCAGAGCTTGAATACGAGAGTACGCCCGACAATACACTCGCCACTGCGATCATTGCCATCATGACTTCGTCCAGTATTCAAATAGAAAGGAGACTGTCAAATTTCCGCTGCGGTCATTCAAACCTGTCTTGTATATACCAAACTACTCAGGGACACAATGCTTATTGTCAAAGGGCCACTCATCTTACCACGATGCCTAGCTGGGAGGGGGCAAATTTATCTATAGTTGTAAAACGCTCTATGAGAAGTATGTATGGGTCAATCTCCATTACGGAAGGGGTTTTATGCAACAGCTTACTTGACGTCACTTCAGGTCCATCACTGCAAGGTAGTCTGCTCAGTATGTCCACTCTCATCAGGCAGTCATTGTCCACTCATGCAACGGTGTTAGCTCTCCAAGATTGGTTGATTCGTTACCGATTTCCAATGTTCTATGGTACGCTTGGCTATGAGCCAGGGCAACCGGCGTCTATCTTTATAATATATTGCCGCGCCTTTCCTGGAGAATACTATGGCTATGTATTGTAGATAAGTATACTATGGTCTGGAGCTTTATCAGTTATTTTCTCGGTTAAAATACCAAGAATGATTTGAAGCTAGTAAAACTATTAGGTGTATTATTCCCTGGGTTAATAGTAATTTTTTTTCGTGTGCGGCCTGGAGTCATCCTAAAAGCCCCTGTTGAAATAGGGCAAGATCAAGTTATCTGGTAACGATAGGATATATTAAACAAGTTTACTATTAAGCGGTAAATTTTAGAGAGACTAGGACAGTATCCCAGGATCGTGGGGTAAGAGCTTAACATAAACCTATACTATTTCCGCTACCTACTAATATCTTATAACTAAAGATACTTGGGCTAGGAAGCACGGTTTCCTACTGGTCTACTCTTCGCTGAAGCTAATTAAGGCAACCTTGAGTCCTTTCTCCTTGAACATGGTGATGTAATACCAATGTATTTACGAAGAACCTGGTTCTTCTAAGCTATTAAATCAGTTGCTTATATCTATGGGAAAGGTATTGTACATTGTGATCTACGCCTGGATAATTTTCTTGTTTATAGAGTTTGGCCCTCTCTTAATATTTGACTTTATGACTTTGGGGGGGTAATATGTAAAGAGCTTAATTTATTTGGCGAGTAACTCCTGGATGCTGGTTTCTTTAAAACGAATTTAGCTTGGGAGCTAATAACTATAATTAATGTATTTAGTCTTGGACCTGTTCTTTATGTTATCCTCTGTGGGCAGTGGCTATTTTGTGAGACTATGGATCGATTTAGTTGTATAGGTGAGATGGGTGACTATGAAATATATGTGGAAGGCCGCTTTAAATAAGGTATCTTCCCTGGTATTAAGGGACTATTTAGAGAAGAGATTATTACCAGGTGCTGGTTAGGCAATTTTACAAACGCGACTGAGATTAAAATGTAGATAGCTAGATTTAAAATAATGTATTGTTTGCCTTGCTTTAACTACTACCCCCTTTGTTTCTGATAGTATGCTTTTAAGTTTAAGATATTTATCTGAATAAAGTTAGCAGGGAATAATGCAGTTATAAAAAATAAGCTAAAGTACCTTGGGGATTCCTGCAACCATATTGACCACACTTTTTAGATTCCCTACGTAACGCGAGAGGGCTTTGTCTGACTTTATGACCTGATTTGGATGGTGGTAGGTAGACTGCATAACCTTGACGTATTGACGGTAACTGCTTAGTTGGAATATTTTTACACTAGACAGTTAAAGGCAGCAGATTATGGAGCTAGTTCTGGCTAAACGTTGGTTTTTGTACTGGCTAGAATAACTGGCCTAACTGAGAATATAAATATCCCCCAACGACCTACGGTCGCATCCTAACGCCACTGTGTTGGATAAGTAAGGTCAGAAAGTGGCAAAAGTGTTGACATGGCAATATCTCTTACTAATAAGGGGGTCGTAAAATACATAAGGACATAACCACCTAATAGTAGCCTCTGGACCTTAGTGGTGGTGTCGTGTTTTTTTTTGTAACCTATGTGACTAGGGGGAAAGCTAAGGCAACTTATTACATGTTGTATGTGGCTTGCTGTGTGTACTAGGGGTCATGTCGTGGTTGGGGGGTGGATATAAACTCGCACAAACATCACAAGCTAATGTTGACCGGTCTCGGCGTTCAGTTACTCCTTTTAAAACGGAGTAGCCCAAACCGTAATCCTCCCACACCTTATCTAATGTAAGCTCTGGTTCTGTTTGCTCTAAAAGCGGACACTATAACCTCCACTTTATGAGGCACACATGTCTATCTCTGGAGGCAATTGAACTTTGGAGAAGGGCTTGACGGGATCCCGAGTTATCTGGCGGCTGTGGTCGTATGTGCTAGCTACGCATGTTCGTCCTTGAGATGGCCCTAGCATAAACATGGGGAAACAAGTACTGGCCAAGGACAGATTTCGGCAGGTGTACCTTGTGGATTCAACTTCCATTTCGCGTGGCATGTCACGTCTCTGCATTTCGACCTGCTGCCCAATAGCACATGCGTCAAATTGTCCCCCTTGCCCTCATCCTCGCTCTAATCTTTGTTCCCAAATTACCTCGTCCAAGCCGAGACATGTATCGGCTAAACCCCAGATTTCCTTCACATCACAGCGCCATGGCCATATTGACCACGATTGATTCCAAGAGTACACCTATTTCCTACAACACTGTAGTCATGGTTGGTGACCTAACCAGAGCCATGTGTACATTGAGCCAGAGGTAGGCAACGCCATTACATCCGCTATTATTCAACAGCTTGGCTGGGGTGACAGCTCACCCCAACACACTTTCTCTTTAATTTTACCACAGTGCACATTACTTTGCTCATAGCAAGTGTTGATAGAGTTGCTGGGTCAGTCAGATGGCAGTATTAGTCCCGCCACGCTCTGGCTTTCTGGAAACTGGCATGCCATACCCTGGATGGAACGCCAGATGGTTAGTACCTTGCTGAAAAGCGCGTCTCTAAAAAGGGTTCTAATTGGGCCATTTCCTCGCAGGAAGCTTTGAGCGAATGTCGAGAGAAAGCGCCAAGGCCGCACTGGAGAAGCTGAAGCACTAGTCAGGCAAAGCGGCGCCTGCCTGAGTTTTGGTAGAATGCGGAACAAAGGCAAGCAAAGATGCAGTTCCGCAGGGTACAAGCTGCCTGCTTACCTATTTAAAGTAAATCTAGTAGTAAGGCTAATAACTTTTTAATGCGTATTAGGAATTAGTTTAATGTTAAATACTTATTAGTAATTAGATAATAAAGAGTTCAAGGTACGTACCAAGTTAGTGATGCTTTTAGCAGGCACGTTGTGGTGTTTAGGAAGGTAGGCAGCGCGCAGGCATGGTCCCCGGAGGGAAAAACACACAATACCACTTTATGATGAATGAAAAATCTACAAGAGAGAGCCAAAGAGTAAAAGAGCCAAGGGAGTGATTAATACAGAAATAGCACCGCAGCTTTGCCTGCGCCTAGGATGCCGACCAAGTCGGCAGCATCCCAGGGTGCAACCGATGCCGGTCTTGGACATGCAACTTCTTGCGCAATTATTCGTCCAACTCGTCTCTAGTAAAGAGAGTTTTCTAAACTTGTATCCATTCATCAATAACATGTCCGCAGCTAGTAGATCGACTCTGTTCCCATCTTGGTAGGCGTGATTGAGAATGACCTCATCGGCAAGGAGGCCTGCCGACTGGAAAGGATTGTCCGCCAGACCAGCTCCAGGAGCACGGCCGTCGCCTCGTTCTCCTGCACCGTCTTTCGGCGCGTAAATCGTGAGCCATGGTCCACTGCCCAGCGTCCTCCGCGCCATCAGCAGACGCCAAACACTTCAACAGCAACCTGCGACCTCTTTGGCTGCCATCTCTACCTCGTCACCCGCACACGCGTCTGTTCTTTTGCTTGAGCACAAGTATACTCTACTTTCCCGTATATTCAAATATACAAAGCTACAAGATGGAGCTAGTCAATTGGAGCAGCATTAGAATTGGCGCTGCAGCCTTTTGCTTGTAAAAGTACGTCAACTTGCAAGTGATCAAGTTGGCAGATGCAGAGTGAAAACGAAAGCACGACATGACCAACTTGACCGACCTCATGGCAGGGCATCTGCAGGATCTGCTTCGCCGTAAAGCATGCCTCGTGGCCAACCGGACTTGTCCTTGCAAGTTGGTTAAAGACATCCATCAGTTGACACGCCTGCCTTTGCAATGAACTGGGCCTCTGTCCGTCAGTCTAGGCGGCCGCCATTGTCCATTGCCGATACAGCTCCTCAATGTGATGCTGGTAATCCGTCTCCACCTCCTTGCGCGAAAGAGTCATCTTCTTCGTACGCTTAAACGGCAATGCCGGGTCAGACAGCATGACGGTTTGCCTTGGAATCTGAACTTCGCCGATACTCCTCTCGTTGACGCCGGCAACCGCCAGCCTGTACACGTCATCGATGAAGGCCTCCGGGTCGCTAATCAAGCCGTGGTCCTTGGGCTCGATGATAATGTACGGCACCTGACGCCCCTCGCCGCCGATTACGACGGCGCCGACATCGGGGTGCCCGGCGATGCTGTCCTCGATGTGCGTCGCGTGGAACTTGGCGAGCCACGACAGTTTGACCAAGTCGTCTCTGCGCCCGAGACAGATCCACCGCCGAGCGCCGCCTTTCGAGACCACCGGAGAGTAGACTTCGGCCGTGTCAAGTGAATCGAGGTGTGGGAGGGCGTAGAAGCCGCACTGGTAATAGGCCTGCTGCGGCGTGCGATCAATGTGCAAAACGTGCAGGTCGCCCTCGACTCGCTCGAACCGGCAGCCCATCTCCGGGACAAAGTCAAAACTCTCCCACATGTCCGCCTCGTCGGGCTCGAACGACAGGGTTGCCCCCCGCTCCGTCGATCCGATGACGGGGAACAGGTGGGTGTGCTTTGCGAGTTCGTTGCCCACGGCCTGGTTCAATCTGGCGCCGGCATAGGTTACATAGTCGAGGCTTTTCAAGAACGGCAGCCCTTTTTCATCATTGTAGAGCGTCTCTATCAGAGACGGGGGTGTGATGATGCTGTTGGCGCCCGTGCTCCGACATATTTGCATGACCAGCTGCGGATCAAAGGGGGCCGTCATGTCGGGAGGCAGCATCACTGTCGTCAAGCCGATCGAGGCCGACGCGGCGAGGCTGAACGATAGACCGCCCAGCCACTGCGGTGCACACGTGTTCAGAGTTCGGGCATTCACCATGTGCCGATACGTGATTTGCCGGGGAGAGTGCGTCGCCATGATGGTGTTCCAGCTATCCCAGACCGAGAGGTATCCGTTGCGGAGGTAGATTGGCTTGGGGGCGCCTGGCGCAACGTGTCAGTCAATGCAGGAACGGCCGTCTCTGCGCTTCCGAGGCATACCTGTTGTGCCAGAGGTGTGGATGATGCAAACAATGTCGTCTTTGGACTGCTGCCACGATTCGTCGTACGGGTATGGGGGAGTGCCGTCGCTTCTCAGGAGCTCGTCCAGCTCTGGGACGAGAAGACATTGCTGCTTCTCCACGGCGCTGGTGTTTCCCTGCGAATAGAGCCAGGCGGTGCACTTGATTTCGTCGAGAATGGCGACCAAGCCGCTGGGGGTGATTCGCCCATCGGGGATGAACAGCTGTTTTCAAGACCAGTCAACACAGGCTCTGGGTGCAGCAATGATTGGTAAGCAGGGTACACACTGCTCGGCCCGACTTGGCCGCGGCTGCAATCAGGATGTAGTATCTCGCGTCATTGGCGCCGGAATATGCTATCGTCTGCCGATGCGAACTCGACCGGGGAATTGTCTCGTCTAGCCAATGCGCTGCCTTGTTTATGGCATTGGCAAACTGTTTCCACGTAATAGTCTGGTAAAGTCCCTGCTTGCTCTGTGCCGCTGAATGCGCATATAAAAGGTATGGACTGTCCGGGATGGTCTTGGCTTTGTTGTCGATGAGGTTGACAAGCAGTTCTGGGGCTCGTGCCATGTTGAACGGGACACGCAAGTTCAATATGTGGAAGAGATGATGCAAAGCAGTTGGCACACTTGGAGACGTTGCACAGAACTGAAGCATGCATCTTGGACATTGGCGGAATTTATACCCTTGCAAATGCTGAGATAGGCCGACTGTGGCAATGATCCTAGTCGTAGTTGCCGGTCGGTGTTAACCAGTATATTCTGGGGCTCACAGGCATTCGGCTGACCGTGTGGCGAATACCCAGGACGAGAGACTGCAACAAAATGATCGAGAAGCCATTTCCACAACAAAACAACAGCACCTCGGTGGGTCTCGCCAATGTGCGTAAGCAGCAAGTTGGGGGATCAGCGGTGGCAATGGTCAGCAATGGATATAAGGCGTATTAACACATACAGTGACACATGCAGCGGGGCTCCGTAAAACGGCACCGCCCTGTTACTGGTGGCGAGAAAACTGTCGCAAGACGGTAGAAAAGTTGTCACCTATAAATAGTCTCATAAGCCATGTTGAAGACTGTCGTTACATCGCCAAAATAGAGATGACGTGCCATGACATCGAGGCACCTTTATATTTAGCAAATCAAGTTGCGCAACTACTTGTATGACTATGGTGTAATTAGTGTGACACTTGCAGGCTAACCAAAGCGTTTACATGTGGAGAGTTGCCATCTTTTAGGCAATATGCGTAAGCAAGCTGGGGATAAGCGTTGGGGCATGAGATGGGGCGTATCAACACTGGCTACGCCACATTGTAGTACCAGGCCTAACCAAGGCGTGCTTATGGATGAGATGCGTACTCGTAAGCAAGTTGGCAGATGAGCGGATACAAGTCTTGCATTGCAAACAAGGCAGCACGCGTGACCAACTCGACCTCTAGATACACCTGCAGGACCGTATAGTCTGTTGATTTGGCCAAATCTTGACAAGGGAGCCCCGTAACGGCTGTTTCGGCAAAAACTACGAGACATGATCCGTGACCCGCAAAGGGCAAGACTGCCGAGTGGAACAGTAGGCTGGGAACTCGAGTTGAATAATGCAATGCTTCAATTTCACTCGGTAGTTTCTAGTACAGCATAATACCGCGGCCAGCACCACATGGTATTCAACCAGTCAACATTCCCCGCGTCTCTCCCTCTGGGTTGGGGTGCGGTTGACGACATAGTCGCTCCTGGCCCATTGGGTTTAGCACCCAGCCAGAAGGTTGGGTGCGCTCGCGGTCACAGCCTTTACACACGCAAATTTGTTCAGTAAAGTGTGCGTATAATGTGGCTTCGCTGCTCCACTGCTTGTCCCATCTCCTTTTGCAGAACCTGCATGAGTAATAACGTGGTGCCACGATTGCAAGATGGCACCAGACGCGGTGATGGTTGTATGCCTGCGTGTCCGCAAACTCTAGCCCTGGATGGAGGACGCAAAAGATGGATCTGCGAGAGCGGCCGGGGCTAAAAGGCCTTGCTAGGTGTTATTTGCCCGCTTTCATGTAATCAAAACTTGTCCGGGGATTCCATGCGAGGATGCTTACATCTTGGTGCTTTATACAAGCAATAGCAGGAAGCGTTCCTGCAGTAGATTTTCCGCGTGCTTGCACAAGATTTGTGTATACAAAATGGTCAAGCACAGAAAGATGATGGCCACATTTCACCAGAGGCAAGCGCCTTCTTTAAATGCAAATGCGAATGCCCCGTGCCAGCTTAGTCGCGCGACATTGACGGATTCACCACCAAGGTCCTCGGAACTATTCACAGCGTGTTGCATGCCGTGCACCAGAAAACCAGTACAATTCAGCTGATGAGCTGCGGGTGCCTGGTGTTTGTACACAGAGGGTCAGGTTCTGACCCTTTTGTCCATGCAGACATGGGCAACATGGAGCAACAGTAATTTATTTGAGACGCGAATAATCCTGCTACTCTGGCAAAAGACGAGAAACATACATTCATGTGCCATGTTCACGCTTTATATATTACTTGAATATGCAAAGGTACCATGAACATTACCTTGTACGTCAAGCCAATACTACAACATAATGACACGGTACAAGTCTGATCAAGAATGTGTGTGAACAGAGTGCAGTTGACAACTTTGGAGTTGCCTCTGTTTCCAGAGAGCACGACAGGGACGTTCAGTCTTTTTGTGGTTGGACTTGGAGGGTCAGCGTTGGCTCCATCGCTCTGTATTTTCAACCCTGTGTCGTTCTCTTCATGCCCTTGCAGTAGAGGCAGATTGTGTATTTGTTCCCGTGAGTGTGGCCCGTTGATTCGGAGCGTGTCCGCGTTGTGCAACAAGTTGAACAGAGGATCGATTTTGTGCAAAGTGAGGTTTTATCCGAGAACGTTTATAACGTGTTCTTTGTCTGCGCCGGACCGGCATTGACGGCCCTGCAGCCCATTTCCAAGCACCGTTCTGCAGTGTAGAGTGAGCTTCCATCTTGTGAACACGAGCCACCTTGTGGGCCTGCTACAACATAGCTCGACCTGTTCCCTAGCTACAGACGTCTGAAGTCAAGATGGACTTGATCAACTTTAAAGCTGTCAATCGGGTGACTTGACACTGAACTCCGCTTTTGCTCTTGAATCTCTTGGATGGTGTAGTGGGAGATGACAAGACAAAGCGGACGCATCATCAAGCCTCGAGTTATAATCGCCCTTTAAAGCATAGGGCATAATTCGTCTCATGTGCGTGCCCGGCAGGACGGATGGCATCACACGCCATGAACGAGTCCCCTACAGCCGCATATGCTTGAGTGTATCGATGCGGAGTTGCAGGGATGAGACCAAACTCGTAATTCTGAATAGAAACTGAGCTGCTCTCGTGCCTGAGAGTTGCAATGGCGCCTGACAATCATTGAAGCATGAGGTAGAACAGCGGGGCGCGGCCCCATTGTCTACCTACTTTAGGTACAGTAGGTAGGTAGTCAATTCCAATGCGCCGTGACTCATCAATAAGCCAGCTCGCCGCGCACTAATTGAACAATTGATTCACAATTCACGAGCAAACCGAAATTTTGAACAGGGCATTGTGAGATATTTCAGCAAAAATTCATCGCAAAATGCATCATCCCAGCGACGCAGCCGCCCAAAAAAAACCACACAATACCAAGACTGGGGTTCGAACCCAGGCATCTTGCGATAGTGGAAATTAGCGTTTCAAACTTCTATTTGGCAAAGTCAGTATGCGACGACGAACCAAGGCAATGAATGGGGTGATGCGTGACTTACAAGTCCACCGCCTTAACCACTCGGCCATCTTGGTCTAGGAAAGTTTTCCTAAAATTCGTCAAAAATTTGTCTTATAGAGGGTTCCCATTCGACCTTTGCGTGGGCCAGGAGCATCATGGCTTCCCGCCCGGATTGTTCATCAATTCAAGAGCAATTTAAAAGAGCCATGAATGTGTCGGGCTTAGCAACTCGGTGCATCTTGCTGCTTTGGGGGAAAAAAGACGATCTGCTTCGGGAAATGAGCCCTCGTAATGGATACCACAGCCAACGCTTACCCAACGGGCTGTCTTGTCAACGAGGGCCCTCGGACTGATTTTGAGCAGTCTGGGAGATCGTCAGAGTCTCCGTATTCTTTTTCGGGCTTTGCAACAACTTGCATGCGTTTTGCGACAGCAAGGAGTGCCCAACGTGGGCAAGCACAATATGCAGCTCCAAAGGCTCCATGTTCCCACATTGCTATTTGACATGAATTCAATGGTGAGACCAAATATGTACCAAGGAGTGCGACATGTTGACGGTGCATGTTTGGATTTGCGATGAGAGTTGGAAGAGCTGAAGCTGACACGTCCGCCGATGCTGGCGCCAAAGGGGATGGCAAAATTTCACTCGTCGCCCTACGGTAATCGAACAAGGGATACAGGCCCCAGAGTCTCTGATTGGATACTCTAGATCAGGTACCGCTAGTCATGACTCGGCAAATTAGCCGGCCAAGCAAGCGCAGGTTCGGGCTGAACAAGCAGTAAGGTACTCGGTAATTATAGATGAGCTGAAAAGCATCAGGAAAGGAGATTTCGACAAGGGGCAATTTGTATTGCCGTAACCATGAGGTTCGGCCCGCAGCATCTCGCACTTAGTACAGAGT
The DNA here is from genome assembly GCA_020975405.1 of Keithomyces neogunnii. Classification (NCBI taxonomy): domain Eukaryota; kingdom Fungi; phylum Ascomycota; class Sordariomycetes; order Hypocreales; family Clavicipitaceae; genus Keithomyces; species Keithomyces neogunnii. Next base: position 2,541,808 of record JAIOWQ010000002.1, on the reverse strand, counting down.
TGTGTGATTGTGCTTTTACATATACTTGAGCGCTAAAATCCGCTTTGACCTTTCTCCTTGGATGATTGGCGGCTGAGGGTAGTAGCCTGTATCCTCGTTTAAAAGGGCAGCCTCAATATCGCCATGACACGTACAGGCACATGTTTTAGCTGATATAGCACAAATTCATTAATATAGGTACAACGACGCCCAAGTTCAGTTTCCCTCACGCAATCTGGTGTCTGATAGGTCATCTCGGGCGGTAAAATGACGAATATGCTTCTTCACTAATACCCTATATTTACCTGCATTCTGTACCATTCAAGTGGGAAATTGATAATGAGCCGGCGTTTAAACAGCATTCGTGTTGGTGGATGATTGGCTTATTATTGGTAAGTTGCAAACCCCTCGTTTGTTTGCGTAATATGAAATATAATCATCTAAATCTGTATTCCATAGTTGCCATTATCTGTAATGGTTTTAATATATGGACATGGTTGGTTTCTACGCTTCATACCAAGCTACTTAAATTTCAACCGTGACTATGGCGGTCAAGTTGGGGAATAGCGTCTTCATGGCTAGTGGCACTTGATTAGGACGAATATTGTCCATTGTTGGTATGTTTGGTTGGAGCATCAGCCATCAGTCTTGGATAGACAAACACAGCCGGCCGGGGTGACAGTCACTTGCGCCGTGACTATTTTCTAAGCATTATTATTTAAGAAAGCTAGACAAGGCCGTCAGTTACCTCGGATATTTGCTATCAAGAAACGTTTGACCTCGGGACCATGATTCGTCTTTTCAAGTACTTTGCAACAATCCACAGTGTTCGAAATCTAGGGCCTGCACTATATGAGTCCCTTCTTATTCTGTTCGTCAAAAGAGGTGACTTTTGCTCATAACAATACTCTACAACAGTATCCAGGGAACAGCAATATCTACTGACGGACACGGATACGGATTGTCAGACTAGAAATTGGTAAAACATGGGCGTGACCGCGTAGTCAACTCCCCTAATATACCGTGCCACAGACTTTATCTCCGCAAGCTGGTGGCGGCAATAGTGATTTTCGATTACTAGTCGCAGGAAGAGCAATACGCCCTTTATGCTGCATGTCAGCAAAATACGCCAGTCCGGTTTACCAATCAGTCCCTAGGCTTACTCTGCCATTTCGGCGTGACAAATTACATGTCCGCTCTCAGCAGAATACATATGTGGGCAGTTGTCGCCTACGGATGTCTAAACAACGAGGAATACAAGTCTTTGTGAGAAACGTCCAAGACGAGCCACAAGATCCGCATGTTTGAGGAATCAGACGGACCAGCACAATCATCACCATGCCGACCATTGTCATCGTCCCGGGATCCTTCTCCCCGACGAGCGGTTACGACATGTTGCTCAACGTTCTCGCCGCAGAGGGCGTCAAGGCCGTAGTTGTCGACCTTCCCTCCGCCACCAAGCGACCTGAAGGGCCGCACACAATGACTGACGACGCCAACGAGATCATCAGGGTCGTCACCTCGCTGGCGGACCAGGGAGAAGACATTGTCCTTGTGGCGCATTCCTACGGCGCCATTCCCGCAAACCAGAGCATCGAAACCATCTCGGTGAAGGCGAGAAGGGCCGAGAGTAAACCTGGAGGCGTCAGCAAGATCGTGTTCCTGGGCTGCAGTCTTTTACCTGTCGGCTCCAGCCTGTGGGGGCTTTCGGGGGGCAAGTTTCCGCCTTTTGTTCAAGTAGATGTAAGTGCCCAGCTTAATCATGGCCGTCCATGGCCAGAAAACGAAGTGAGTGGGTATGCTTCTGAGATCTCTGCAGGATGACTACATGACTATCATCGACACTGATGCCAACGCACCCTTCACCTTCTCCGATCTGCCTGTTGAGGAGGCTAAGAAGTGGGCCAAGATTTTGGTCCATCATTCCACCCCCAGCGTCAAAGAGAAGCTGACTTATGCGGGCTGGATGGATGTTGATGTCCACTACATCTTGACACTGGAAGATGGGCTGGCACCTATCGACTCACAGCAAGACGCTGTTGGCAGAATCAGAGAAGCAGGGAAGGAGGTCCATGTCCACCCGATCAAGAGCGGGCATTGTCCGAATATTTCCCAGCCTGAGAATCTTGCTGCCATTCTCAAGAGCATCGTGGATGGTTCTTGGACAGAGTAGTGATGCATGTGCTCGGCCGAGGCCAAGTCTCAAGGGGGTCTTTAGGTAGCTAGAACAGAATCTCCAGCCACGCATTGCTTAGTTGTCCATTCTACCGGTACACGTTATCACCATCAGACATGTGACCAAACGCTGAGCATCTCAGACTGCCTGTCAGCGAGGACATGTTGAGATGGGAACGTTGCGCGCTCTTGCTTTCGCAGGACGAGCAAATTAACATGGAGCCAGGCAAATGTAAAAAATATGCGACGTAGCATCACTACAGATTACTTGGCACTTTCACGACTTGATCCGCAACATCTGATTTTGGGCCTCTGACAACGGATTCCATGCTTGCTTCGTCAGACCTATGCGTTCGTACCCTTGTGAAGCCGGTTTTAACATCTAATCCAATGAACCACACGCTAGACGTATAATAGCACCGCTTTTCTTTAACATGACGTTTCCGGGCGGCTCACCCATTATGCATCGTTTGCAAGTTATTGCTACATGATTTTGGAGAAATTCAGCCATCTAGCTGTCAAAGATTGAAGGCTTGGCACTGCACAGTTACCAATGTACAACCAGTCTGGTCGACACGTAAAAACAGTAGGCGTAGGTATCCATGGCACGCCCAGAAAGCCAATCAAGGCGGTGTAGACTGTCGCATGGTATCAGGGGTTTATGTACTCCTTGGGTGCCTAAATTTCTTCATAAACAAGTTCCCCGCAGAGCTGAAAGCGAGCCAACACATGCTCGTCGTCTACAGGGAATCGATCTAATAATTGCATCTTCATCAGTACTGATTCACGCCATGAGCTCAGACCCTTGCGCAGCATGTAGCTGGACTCCCAAACGCCAAAAGCATTGCAACTACGAAAGCCAAGTTAAATTATTCTATGAAGCAGGCGACCGAGGCGTCTGGTCGATGGGCTCCGAGTTGATATTGAAAGACTGAGGTGGTAGCCTCCCGACCCTTGAGGATTCCGAGGTTCCACACGGTCCTCTTGCATCTGATGACGATCTCTGGGCTGAAATGGAGCGTGGGTTGAAAGATGCGATACCGAGACTGCGAGAGTGCGACTTCGACATTGCATGCCGACTGCTACGCCTTACACCTTTACGCACAGTGACCTCACGAATGTCAATATCATGGTCGAGGGCGGCTCACTCACTGGCATTATTGATTGGGAAAGGTCTGGTTATTTTCCAGTATGGTGGGAATATGTGTGCACTTCAGTCGCTTATAGTGACGAGGACGGAGAGTGGAAGGCCTTGTTACGAAAATATATGCCTGATCATGGCGTCGCACGTGAATTCTGGCTGAACTATTATCATCTTTTCGGGGATCTGGGCAGTGAAAGAGCAATCAAGTTTATGGAGAATATGCCATGAGAACCGTAACGGAGGTGCCTAGCCTTGCTTCAAAACGGTGGGACATTGTATCGGTACGTCTAATAGGTGCATGAACCTTTCGTCTTCTTGGCCTTGTTCTATCTGACTTCTGTAGTGACTTTACACTGCCAACACCAACGCAGGGTTTCCTAATTTGTTCAAAGGATTCTCTCCAAGTACGCTACTGCAAGCTTAAGCGTCGTCTCTGCCCAAATGTTTCCCAGGTTTCCCAGGATATTGTAGCAGCCAATATGTAATAAAAGATGATTTGAGGTATAGCTTAGCTATGTGTAAGATTCTTGTTCCTTCTGTCTATCTAGAGGTCAAGTTGGACCATTTATACGTTGGGTCATGTCACGTGCGGTCCCTTTGCGGCCTTGCTACAGTTTACACCGTAACAAGAATACTATAAAAGCAGTCCTAGTATTTATTTAGGGATATATATAGATAGTCAAGGTAGTAAATGAAGCCCGGCAGAATGTATCCGACTACGCGCTTTGCCAGCTTGCTTATCCATGCACGTCCCCAAATAAATGTGGCTAGTACTGCTTTTGCTTCCTCGTCCGTCGAGCCTTTGATATTCTTGATAAGACGATGATTTGATGGTCGAATCGTTTTTGGTGTGAATATCAAGTACGTCTCCAAGAATATGCAATCCATGTATTTATTAACCGTCTTCGGAACTTGTGCCTGTCCCGCGTTCACAGCGTGTGCGGTGTCGTAAACATGACTGTCATCAACATGAAATTCCTCTTCTTCTTCTTCTTCTTCTTCTTCATCCAGAATCATATTGCACCACTGATCAAGCGGCTCCGAACCAGCGAGGTTAGCGGGCAAGAATCGACAAACAAACAATGACGGAAGATGGAGGGAACGATTAGAGTAGAGCACAACATGTTTTGGGTACTAGACGCGCATGTAGTTACAGGTCTTGGCCGGAAAATTGTGCTTCGACCTAGTTCCAAGGGCAAATTCTCGTGGTTTCGCAGAGATTCTTCTCAGCAGAATGATCAAGTAGATATAAATCGCAGATGAAAAGATGGAGAATTATTTCAATGGCACTCTGTCTGCCTAGGTACGGTACGTTTCCATGTTGAACAGTCTTTATTAGGTTTGCTCTAAGCACTACACAACCCTAAGCGGCTTCTAGTGAACTCTCTCGTGCTGCAAACAAGTGCAAAATTCAATTTTAGTAGCTTGTCACGTGGTTAATTATTAGCATGTGATGTGCGGTCGAACCTTTAACTACCCAATTCACCCTTTTTGCTTGAGAGTCTGTCAAATTTTCGCTCCGATAAGAATCAACAAGGCTTGACCATCATGGTGTGGGATTCTTGCCAAAGCCAAAACGGACAAGAAAAAGAAAGCAAGTTGTGCTACAGCATACGAAATCATCCACACAGACTCACGTATATCAACTACTTGGGTATTCAGACATTCACAATCACCAGCCCACCTCTCTCTCTGGTAGTCGCGGCCGTTCTCACCCGACAATGGACGAAGAGTGTTTCCGAGTGCTGGTAGTCAATCTCGTTTATAGGGGTGTTCTTACCCTCCTGGCGTGCTTCATTGAGAATCAAATCGTTCAACGCCGACACGTCGTCATAGGCCTTGGGCGCCAGCTGCAATACAGCCTGAAGATTCCCGAATGTCTGCATATTGTCACGGCTGAGGACCCAGGACTTACAGACGACGATATTCGGATCAGCGCTTTTATATTATGCTGCTCATTCTTCATCGCAGCCCTTGCATGCTGCACCGTGGTGCCTGTGGGAGGCACATTGTGGGATACCTGGGCCTTTTGTGCTGCTGTTATTAACCCCTGTTGCACTTGTATTCTCCTATGGTTGCATCTCATTTTTGTAAAGAGGAGACGGCTGAGCAGGAAAAACAAGTATGGGGAGCTTGAGAGCGAGACAGACCCTGGCTTGGAGCGTCTTCTCAAGGATATCTGGACTTGCTAGACTTAAAAGTTGGATGTGTTCTATATGTATGTAATCGGCTTACCTTGAGCCACATGGAGGGTAATACCAAATTATTCGATTCAGGCCATGGTACGTTTGTTTGACTAATAAGTGTTGCGCCCCATTGCACATGAAGTGATTGATTAAACGCGAATTTCCATCTCAAGACCAAGGCCCACGGAGCATTTCCTGCCACGTCAGTCATTGTGGCAATGTCCGTGAATGTGGCCTTGCCTGCTCCAACTGGGCTAGTGGCTGGTAGGTGAAGACAAGATACGAGTGTGACTTGTACGAAAATGACTGGGCAATGGGATATTTTTTAGGCCAAACACACATACCAACCAAAATGTGTGGTTTCGCAGTCCCCTCTGTGGAAAAAAAGTCCCTTGTGTTTTATTAAATGAACGCAACCTACTGACGCTGGTTATAGCCATCATGGCCGTAACAATCTTCACTATAGCAACAAAGGTTATAAAGATCTTTTACGTACGCATCTTCCACATATGACCATAGCCGCTAGAAAGCTCAGGATCCCGTCTGATCTCCCACGATAAACTAGCGAGCGCCGGATTAGTAGTTGGGTCGGTGACGACCAGCGAATACCTGGTGTTATATGTTTTTGTTAACTGTTTTTTTTATCTTTTTAATTTCTTACCCTTAAATAAGGGCTGCTGCTCAGGTGGCGCTGTTTAGCCATCTAAATTTCTACTTCTGACCCAGAAAGATATACCGAGTTAAAACAGCGGGTAGATTAATCATTACCGCCCTTGTCTATTATAAGTGCACGCTACTATAGTCAAGTTCTTACCGCCTTTAGCTATTTCTGTTATAATTTTAGTTAATCTATGAGAGAAGCCAGGTCCGTTAGTAACGACCAGCGAATACCTGGTGTTATATGTTTTTATTAACTGTTTTTTTTATCTTTTTAATTTCTTACCCTTAAATAAGGGCTGCTACTCAGGTAGCGCTGTTTAGCCGTCTAAATTTCTACTTCTGACCTAGAAAGATGTACCGAGTTAAAACAGCGGGTAGATTGATCATTACCGCCCTTGTCTACTATGAGTGCACGCTGCTATAATCAAGTTCTTACCCCCACCTTGAGATTTCTGTTATAATGTTAGTCAATCCATGAGAGAAGCCGGGTCCAGAATGACTCAAACAAGAAAGCGCGAGCTGTATTGGGAATTGATGATTTATTAAACCATCCGTGGTGCGTTGGTGCCGCTCAATCCATGACAGATGTCGCATTTCTTTGGCTTTGGACTAGATTGCGGCATAAAAGTTCCAACCTCCATCTGAAGCCTTCTCCACGGCAACCTCACAAACGCCATAGTCCTTATAGATGAGTAGAGAATAAAGGCCAAGTAGATCCCAAGCCCAAGCCCGAATGTTGGCTCCCTCGCCTTGAACCACATCTACAAACTTTATCCACTCGGTGCTCTGGTTACGCTGGAGATTGTCCCATTCCTCCTTTGTAATCTGATTGGGAAGTCGATTCAAGTTGTCAACAACCTCCGAGTCGAGAAGAATAACGCTATTATACCGCGGTCCCTCCCGAGGCCCGGGCAACGCGTCGAGCCAGGCCATCATGTAGCGTTTTACGTCGTCGACGCCGGCATCGCGAAGCTGCGAGTCGTCAATAAGAACATTGTGAAATCGCCTCAGCAGCTCGGCATCGGCGGCTACATAGGTGGGCTCCGAGGGGTATGAAGCAGCACGCTCCATCTCGACATTGATTGCGAAGAGCCGATGGAGCTTGGCCATGGCCTGGGCGACGCGCTGGTCGTCCCCTTGGGCGAAGCAGGTCCGGACCACGAAGAACCCCCAGCAGCCAGCGGAATGGAGATTGCAGCCGTTTCGACATTGCCGACTTCATACAAAAGGGATTGGCTTTTATCCCTGCAAGGGTGGCCTTGGACGGATGTGGTTAACCAAAGATGACAGTCGCCGAGGCTCACGCGGGTTGCAGTTTTATTGTTACTAATATCTAAGAAAATAACTAGGCTGGTGGTTCTCCTGAAAAGTCGGATGATCAGGGCGTTGGATCTGAATTCTTTCTGATGCCATCATTGCCAATACCAAGAATGGCATCGTACCACGCTAAAGTCGGACCATGATACATCCTTTCTGGTGCAAAATGTCGGCTTCTTCAACGTGCAAGTTGCTATCCAAGACACCGAGGCAAACCAGGTCTTGGTTCAAGGCGGCGACCAAGTCATCCTCGAAAGTTGGGGGTTTGGCCTGCTCAACAACGCGACTGGAAAGTCATCCACCTTTATCAACGTCAAGGCACTCGGCGCCAGGGGAGATGGACGCTCTGATGACACGGCTGTCCTGAATGCCATTCTTCAAGGAGCCGCCAATACTTGGTCCATTGTGCACTTCCCCTACGGCGTGTACATCGTTCAGGATACCCTTAGAGTTCCGCTTGGGTCTCGCATCAATGGGCAGATCTGGCGGCAGATTATGGGTACCGGCTCCAATTTCGACAACGAACTGTCCCCACGCCCGTAATACAAGTTGGCAGACCCGGAGAAGTCGGCATCAGAACATGCAATCATGTACCAATATCAGCTTGCGTGAGCTTCCAAGGTGCTGATGGGCATGATTCGGACGGAATCGCCCTATTTCCAACCGACGCCCATGGCCCTGGAGCCCTTCCAGCCGGGTCTGTTCCCCAAAGACCTAACCTTTGCAGACTGCAAGGGAAGCTCTGCCAGCTTCAGCGTCTCATGGGCGGTGCGTATGATTGACTCAACTTTGGTATACATGTTGGGTGCAGGCATCTACTCGTGGTTCCAGAGCTGATGTACCGAGGGATGCTGGGAAACCACACACTTGACGACCTGGTCTGCGACAAGGACTGCAAAGACAGCGTTCAGAGCTGGATAACAAACGTGCAACGCAACTGTCCCAACGTTACGGTGGCCGAGGGTCTGTCTACCAGCTCAGCAACAACGAGACGTGCATCTCCATTGAGGCCAACCTGGACAGCAAGCTGAATCTCGGAGACGTCAGAATATAATGCCTGGGTTGGCCACGACTGCCTCCATCTCAGTAATTCCACCCGCCAGGTCTACGGCAACACCATCCGTCTCGGCCCGCAAGGTGGAGCCGCCAAGCCGGTCAATCCGGACCCCAACACGGTGCCCCCACAAAACGACGGCTATACCGCCATCTCCGTGCCGCCCCCGGAGAATGTTCCCGTCGCCTCAAATACGACTCTCAATTGTAGCAAGTGGCATGTCGCGGAGAAGGAAGACGCCTGTGTCGGCGGATGGGGGTTTCTGTACCTCTCGACTGGTGTTTCGGTACGACATATAGCGCCCCGTCCAACTTCCGGCCTCTGAAGATACTTGAGATTGCCGCGGAGCCGAATCCGGAGAGCTTCTTTCATAATTCGGTAGGCAGAGCGGACCCCTACATGTGCCCATTGAAGAACAAACCACATGGTATACAGGGAAGAAGCAGATAACGGCTTCACTGCTGGAGATGTCAAAGACAGCCGACTCGTGACTGTGAAGCCCTTTTAGACATGCTCTACTCCCTTGCCGCCCTCGCTACCCTCGGAGTAACCGGGACATTGGCAGCTGCTCTCGGCTCCTACAACGTTGACCCCGATGCCGTCTCAGTCTCGGGCCTCTCTAGCGGGGGCTTCATGGCGGCGCAGTCGGGAGTCGCCTACTCTGATGTGTTTACCAAGGGCTTCGGGGTTTTTGCCGGCGGCCCGTACGACTGTGCCCGTAGCCAATATGTAAGCGTCTCTTTTCAGCCTCGATCCATCCCAACGACCTTGACCTGGAATCTCACAAAGCAATCCATGGAGTAGTACACCTCGTGCATGTACAACGCGAACCCGTCCATCACCACGCCAGCTGCCAACATGAGATCCTGGAGCGGAAGCAAGATTGCGAGCTTGGATGCCCTCCGACAGCGCAAGGTGTACATTTGGGTTGGGTCGTCTGACACGACTGTTGGGCCCAGCGTCATGAACCAACTGCGGTCGCAGCTGGCCGACTTTGTTGATTCGGCAAATTATACGTGCCCCCGGACTGTCAGGGCGGTTCCACGGTCTGCTCGCTGCACGTCGCCCTGCACGGGTGCCTGCAGTATTACGGCGCAATCGGCTCCAAGTTTGTGCAGAACACGGGCTACAACAAGTGGGCGGCTAAGTTTGGCACTCGTTTCTGTTCCGGAGGGAGTCCCGCAGACTGCTAACTTGCATGGCTTTGCAGATGCCAACAACATGATGGTCCTGTTTCCTCAGGCAATCTCGGATAACACCCTGCACGCCGTCTGGAACGGCGGCACGTTGCCCAATCCCAACGGCTGCTGGGATTGGGTTGGTTGGTACGGGACCAATGCTGACCAGATTGGAGGTACGTTGCGTATATTGGCCCCGGCCATGTGTTGACAGCATTTACTGCTTTCAGTACAACACTGACTGGCCATTTACCCCCTTCCCAGGTGTGCAAATGGCCGCCATTGTCAGTCAAGCAAAGAAGATTGTCAGCGGCTATGGCGGCGGCGGCGGCGGCGGCATCAACCACCAGCACGGCCGCTTCACAGGCCACGGCGTCATCTACACCCACCAGTACTGGCGCTCTTGCACCTCTGTACGGCCAGTGCGGTGGTCTCGGCTGGACTGGTCCGACGGTTTGCGCGGCCGGAGTCTGCACAGCCTATTCACCCATCCTCGCCCAATGCTTGCTTGCTCCCTGTCTAATAGGCGACGCATCTCTTGCAGATACACGAGGCATACAGAGGGAGAAGGTTTATCGCGTAATAAAGATGGTGGCCCGTACGTAGACTCTGCGAAAAATGAAGAAAATGACGCAGTTCCTTTCGGAGGCGAGATTAATGTCGTGTGTGGCCCTGCTCCTTTACCAGCAACTCACCCTGTGATAGTATCCTGGAATGGAAAAGCATGTCTATTTACAGCCGACTAGCCAGGTTCAAATAAACGTCCGGCAAAAAGTGCCACTGGCGTTACCTACACCTCTAATGACGCCCCCTTTGTGAGGTCGCGTAATGTCTTGGTTCAACTTGGAGGAAATCGTGTAGAGCCGGGGTACGAATAGTTTTTGCTGGATTTCGTCGCCCTGGCATGTGTTTGTCTGATTGCAAGGCACACTGTCTTGCTGGCTTGCTCGAATATCCCGTTACTCGGGTTTGTTTTCCAAGGCCATGCTGGATTACACTGGCAGTTCTCGGCGCTTGATGAAACAGAACTTGTGCCGAACTCGAACTAGACAGGCCCCAGGGACTGGATGGCAGGGCGTAACGGAAACGGCCGGCCCTGTATTACGTAAGACGGTTGATAAAAACCCCCCTCCTTGTCTCCCTCCCCTCCTCCACCGCCACACTTTTTCAGCTCCACACGTACCCACGTACCTTGCTTCGACTACTGATCTGTCACTATGCTCAGCGTAGCCGAGTACCAGAAAAAGCTTGACGAGATCTCAGCCATCCGTCAAGCTGCGAAGAAGGATTTCTCCATGTCGAATGCTAAGAAGCGGGAGATAGCCGAGGAGTACCGTGCCGCTGCCAAGGAACTCCGAGCTGCTTCTGCAGCGGCCATGGCCTCGGCAGCGTCGACATCTTCCACTGCAAACATGCAAACAGAGCTGGCTGCAGCGGCCGAGGCCACACTGGTTGCATATGGGTAAGATTTCCAGTCCACGGTTGTCAATGAAGGGTTTAACACCATTCCCCAGACCAGCATCTTCCTAATCACAGGGGAAAACCACGGTCAAGGAAAAGAGGCAACGCGCCGGAGTGAAGCACGCCACTGAAGCATCCCACTAATGACAGCCGTCATCTCGTTCTTGCAACGCGCCCCATGGCGCCATTTTTTGAGCAAAAGCAGAGAAGCTTTGGATATGGGCCGGACTCGACTCGACCTCTACCATCGCCTTCACTCTCACCGAGACCAAAAAGATGTCCTTCAATACCTCCGTATTCGGCGATTAGGCGAATCGGACGTCGCTGTGTTTGCGCTACAGAAAATTAATGCTACGAATGCCAAGATCAATCATTCGAACGAATTAGAGGCCCTGCGGTTTCTGGTAGAATCGATAGGTGGTCTTTTAAATAAGTGCAGGACCTAGCTAGAAAAGCAAGAACAGCTTGCAGGGGGGCGTCTTTTGGGCAGTAGCGCACGCTGCTAGCTTAGGCAAATAATAGGATATTAAGATGAATAAGAAGGAGAGCAGAGGCCATATTAGCAGTAGCAGTGAGTAGTAATATAATTAGTAATGGCTGACTATTAGTAATAGGGTAATACGTTGTACATGGTTGATATTATGTAGGAGGTGTAAATCGGCCGTCAAGTTGCGCGTTACAAGGAGCACGAGGCAACATGTCGAGTTACAGCTTCCAAAAATAGCTCCGACTAAAAAGCACTTTTTCGGGGGCCGGCAATGTTTGCATCTGAATACTATTAACTAGGTAATAAACACTCTAAATGCACATCGAGACCTCAACATGCATGCTTTTGATCATGTACGCTATTTCCCTGAACCTCTAGTAACGTCCCTTTGCGAGGTCGCGTAAGCTTTTTGCCGAAACTTGCAGTCATCACACCTTGCTGCAACAAACAGTCGCATCATGCCTCCTCCATCTTGCCATCAAGGAGGCCGCCTCGCTACCCAGACACATCTTGCCTTGTGTTGGCGTGCGCCGCCTTCCGGACTCCCTTGTTCCTACTCACATTCTGCAATACGGTTTATATCGTTGTAGGTGTAATTCGTCCACTACAGCCTCACAAAGACGGCCAATATCCCTTGCTAACATGCCTAGATGTATTGCCACGGGGCCGCAGGAGAGTGCCTTGATGCCGCGGCTAAACCTAGCCCTCAATCACAATACAACTTCCTTCTTATGGGGGTCTTCTGACCAAGGACTATAATAGACTTTAACAGATGACTTGTAGATATTGTAAAACCTGGCACAACCAAGTTATTATATTGTTTGCTCTGGTTTCACTCTTGTGGTCTAACGGTGCCCATCTATAGCGTTTAGTAACTTATGAGTCTGGTTAATAAGGGCGCTTTTATACAGGACGTTACCATCATCATATCGTGGCTTCTAATCTAGTTCTATATGCTCTAAATATCCCGCATTTAGTTTCAGGCATCTATAAGTAGGTTAGTAGCTGCTAGATAGGAGAAAGCTAATAAGTAGTGGTTTTTAAACTTATAAATCTCATGCTACATCCTTTTCCTAGTAATAGACGCTGCTAAAGAGTGTCTAGACGTGTGCAAGGTCACATCAATCTTTAAGACTTTCCTAATTGCTCATAACATTAACTTCTATTAGCGGTTCTATAGTTACATAGATCCTATTCAAGTTAGTAATATCCGCCCCATACCACAACGTGGCTAACATGCTCACAATCTGGGCTAGGTCATGTTAACGTCTACAGCGAGTATGCTAGCTGAAGGCATTAACCCGAGTTAAACTTGTTAATCACTACACATGACGGCGCGAGTCCAACATTTAAATGTGCTTTTGTCTTTCAAGGCAGGACATACTTGGATGCATTAATTAGCCAAATCCCTGTTCCGGTGCCGAGATCAGGGATCCGTAACTACGCTCGAGTATCAAGCGGCGCCGACAACAGGGCATCATCCTGGGCTACGAGAAAGAATTTTGCGGAAGATATCCAGGCGCTCAACTTCTTGCTGCGCCAAGATTTGTTAGCAATATAGTACAGCGGCCATATGTGACTTCAACTTGCCTCGTCAATTGGAAACATGTATTTTCTTCTTTGGAGCTCACCATCTCTTCCGTACATCTCTATGCGTTGTGATGCAACCAAAGCGCGCATGTGCAGTCTCTTTACCATGGCCTTACGTACTGCTATGGCCTTGTAAAGATTAAAAGGTTACTACTAATAATGTTTCTCGTGGTATTTCTGATAGTGTTACTGTATAGCGCTGCTGTTGCCTGTGAATTGTGGCGGCAGAAGCCACAGCTAAAAGTGTTACTGGCAAGGTTCCCCCTGCCCGACGGTTGCGCATTCAATATTTGACGGTTTGCGCGTCTATGTGTCCGACTTCCTCGTGTCCTAAATCTCCTCATAATAGAATGTACTCTTTTGCCCCCACTAGCACGCTCTAATTGGCTGAATTGACCCTTGTTAGGTGTTTTCTCCATGTCTTCAGTGATAATTAAACAGGGGTTATAATTCATCCAGAGGGGACGATAAATAACGCAACCCCTAAACAATTCGTTTATATGCTCAATGGATTTCTGCCCCATCATGCACAAAATGTCTGCCGGAGCGATCTTTGTTTTCCACAGCGAATTGAGAAAGCGCGTAATTGAGCGCGTAATAGCATTTGACACGCGGTGCCAGCTTTCACTGGCTCTTTGATGACACGCGATATGCACAATCATGCACTGTTAGGAACTCTCGCAACCCGTTGCGGTGCAGTTATCGGTGGGCGAAACGGCAACAAGGAGATCCATAGTTTCCGGCTAAACATCGGGTTTAGTTCGCTATGATCTCCTACGACAGTTGGGTCGGTCACGACCAGCGAATCCTTGCTGTTGTATGTTTTTTTATTCCAGCTTCTAGTGGAGCGGAAACTCTGTCTTAAGGCTTAATATCACAACAAGCATGCATATACGACCATAGCCGCTAGAAAATTCAGGATCCCGTCTGATCTCCTACGACAACCTAACGAGCGCCGGATTAGTAGTTGGGTCGGTGACGACCAGCGAATACCTGGTGTTGTATGTTTTTTTATTCCCACTTCTAGTGGAGCTGAAACTCTGTCTTAATGCTCAACATCACACGAAGCATTCACATACGACCACAGCCGTTAGAAAATTCGGGATCCCGTCTGATCTCCTACGACAACCTAACGAGCGCCGGATTAGTAGTTGGGTCGGTGACGACCAGCGAATACCTGGTGTTGTATGTTTTTTTTTTTTTTTAGCAATTTATAATAATTCTGCTCTTCTAGAGCAAGACTGTCTCGAGGCTCAACATCACCATCAGCTGTCACATGCGACCATGGCCGCTAGAAAATTCAGGATTCCGTCAAGCCCTTGGTCATTAATGGCTGTGAAAAAAAAGTTTAGAATGCTGAGGGATGCAATCGCTCTAGGTAATTTACGCTTGTTCCGTTCTGTAGCTATGACCTACCGCTACCGGGTGTTTCCGAAATCATGTTTCTTAAAAAATACAACAACCTACATTTTTCGACACCGGGCTATGTGCGAGGCAGTTCCTTGGCACTGAGAATTTTCCCAATGTGCCTTTGCGGGGACCGCTTTTGGATTGGCGCGTCCTGTTCTCTAATGCGAAAACCGCCCCTCTTTGCGCCGATGGGAATCGAGTGTTGCCAAGGGACTAGGTTATTAGATGGGGATTCCCTGGTATTCGTCATATCCGAGTGCGAGGTTCATGTTTTCTAATGACAATAGTTAGCCAAAACAAACCTGCCATTGTTCGCCGTCGCTGTTCAACACTTACGCAAGCATTGTGTGGCAGCGCCCTTGTTCAGGTTGTCAATCGTGGCACAGCTGTTCAGAGTTAGCTGAGGAAGCAGAACCACGGGCGGGATGCTTACACGACGACACGCTTGCCTGTGCTGTCAACATCAAATCCGCCAATCTCAACATGGTGCTTGTCCTGGATCTTCTTGACAACTCTTCACGGCTGTTAATTTAGGGAAACAATCTGGCACTCTCATGGGGAACAACGTACGGGGCTTCGCCAACTACCTTGACCAGCTTCTCGCCAGCATATCGCTCCTGGTAGATCTGACGGATCTCCCGAGAAGTCATCACCTTGTTCAGTGGGATGCTGACGGTCAGGTGAATGCCGCGGAACCAGGAGCCGCTGGACCATTGTCAGTCTCCACGATGCGCAGAGTGGGGGAGACATGGCACCTACACATGGGGCATGAATGCTACGGGTGTACCAAGGTGGTGGCTAATTTCTCTTTCATGGATATGCCCCGTCAACGAGTCTGGGACATGTTAGCTTCCTCCTTGCCGATAGCAGAGTTCCCGCTAGGCTCTTACAGGGAAGAAGGTTGTCCTTGAGATTGTTGACGTCGTTCTTGGGAGAAGGCTTTGTGCCTGCGCCGCTGTACCCAGAAACTGTTACTGGTTAGCTTCCTAGCCCCTTCATTGTCAATATGGAGTCGCACCGCCAAAGACATGAGGGCTTCCCCCAATATGGTCCAAGATGGGCGCCAAGGCAAGCTGTGAGCCAGTCGAGTAACACCCAGGACAGCTGATGCGACTTGACAGGGCAAGTTTGCTTCTTGGCTTTAACTCGCAAAGTCCGTAAGTCCAAGGTCCACTCTCTTCAAACCTGTAATCGGCGGAGAGGTCGATGATCAAGCTGGAAGACTGGCCAAGGGCATCCACAAAGGGCTGACAGACGCCATTAGGAAGAGCCATGACCCAACAGTCGACCTTGCCATCCTTGTCCAGCTGGGCGACCTCCTCGGGAGACAGACTATCATAGATGATCTTGCGTTTAGTGTAGCCCTTGAGCTCTTGACCTTGGTATTCACGTGACGATACATATTGAAGGTCCATCATGGGATGTTGGTTAAGAAGATCGATCAAGGCTTGGCCTGTATAGCCGCGGGCTCCAATGAGGCCAATTCGCGAGGGGGCGTTGTTGGAGGCATTCTTGATGCCTAGGGGGGGGTTTGGGACTGAAGAAAGATAATGAGCTTGCGCAAAGTTGATGGTTTGGCCGAAGGAGGCCTTGGGCTTGGGCGCGATGAGACTCGAGGCGCCTCGGGGGTGAATGCGGCGAGCGCAGAGGCGCATAGCCGAAGTAGTAGCAGATAGCATGATTCTAATGACTACTGAGCCCAATTGGCAAGTAGGGATGTTGAACAAAGAGGCTTAAGGGACGTGCTATACGATGTTGTCCGGCTGGGTTACCCAAAATAACCCTTGATGCGGATGCGTGAATTATTTTTTGATGAGGTGTCTCGTGCGGCTATTAGCGGCCGACATCGGGTCTGCGGTGCTGAGTCATCAATCCCTCCAACTTGAGCGGCAAGACGACAGGCACCTGAGGCGCTGTGTATTTTATGGGGAATGGCCTACCAAGTTGCTTATTACGCTGACAGCTGTCAGATCATGCATGATTTGTGCCACAGGGATTACTTACTAGAAGACCCTACCAAGACAATTCAGTGCTAGGATGGTACTGCTGGGTTAAGGCTTGAAGTTTCCTGCTCAAGTTAAGCTGCAAGTCTTTTGGCTTTCTTTTTGCGTTTGCCCTTTTCCTTTTCCACATGGCAGTGTGAGCGGCTTTCTGGCAACTTTCGCACCTCTTCCTCCCAACCTTCCAGGTCCACCACAGTCCTCACAAGTCCCATCTTGGCGCGTCCCCTAGCTGCCGCTTTCATGTCGTCAAAGGCTTCCTGGCAAGCTTCACGTTTTTTCTTGTGCAGTCTTTCCAGCCCAGCACAATTCTCCCAAGTCGCCTCTTGATGCGCTTTTTGTTCGATCCGCTCAAGGCAATCATTACACGTTGGTTTGCACGGGTTAGGCAGGTTTGCCACAATCAACACATTTATTTTTCCACGTCCAACGTCGTTCATTTCCTTCTCTCTGGGCCGCAGGACAGCCAAGTAGCAGCTTACGGTCAACCTTGGCCGCATTTCGTGCATGACCCTGCAGACTGGTTCTTTTGACGGGACTCTCGTCGTTTGAAAGGTATAGAGATCGTCCTCAGGGTCCTAGGTCCCAAATCAGAGGCGCTATTATGTTACCAAGAACCGGTCGTGTGGCAATTAACTTCAAGGATAATGGTTAACCTTCACATTTAATGCGGAGTTGTCGCACTAGTCACAGGGCACGTGTGCTAAAGGGCGCTGTATAACAGGCACCCTGCGCTCGGATTATTAAATCAGCGCAGCCGATGCACAGGGCCCGGCGCCCTCTTTAAATTAAGGCGCATATAACCAATTTTATATATAGAAAATCAAGGCTTTTATTATATCTTTTGCACTTATCTTCGTATATGCCCCTAAGCATACATTATATATGCGCTATATATAATAGTTATAAGCCTAGGAGGTCTATAGTCTAAGTCCTAAGACCTATAACTTCTACTATATATATAGTAACTAATTTAATTAACCTATACTTACCCTACTTATTAGTAAGCTTATTAGTAAAGGTTATAATAAGTAAGGAAGGTATAGCTCTATAGAGTATTCTTAGTATAAAGATAAAGCTTAATAATACTACCTAATAGGAGCCTTAGTATATAGCTCTAAGGAGTAATATAAGAAGCTATAAGCTTTAGGATTACCTTAACCCTAATTAACCTAATTATCTTAATAATATATTAAAAGCTCTAAAAGATCCTAATAGTTAGGATACTTATAATATATATAAGGATTATAAGTATATATAGGAAGATATAACCCTTATAAAGATACTTAATCTTCTAAAGGAGGACTATTAACCTAAGCTTAAGATCTTTATAAGGCTTAAGAAGAATATATTAGTAATATATAGCTAGATTATCTAAATAGTTAATCTAAGTATATATAAGCTAATTATAATTAATCTTAAAAAGGAATATAATAAGAAGTATATCTTAAGGTAGATAATAAGGAAGCTTAAATACTACTTTATATTATTAGATATAAGTAGATAAGAAGAGAGTTAAAGAATCTATTAAGCTATACTTTAAGAGGTAAGATACTCTAATATTAAGCTAGACTAATAGGTATAAAAGTAAGATAGAGTATATATTTAAGCTATTTATAAAGATATTTCTAAGATTAAAGGAAATAATACTCTTTAAGACTACCTTAAGGCTATTAGAGCTTAATTTATTCCTATTTAGTTATACTTAATAATAAATATAATTACTACTAATAAAGCTATTAATATTAATTATAATCTTATACTTTAAAAGCTTAGTATTATATTTAATATAGTACTAAGTAGATAACCTAATAAGTTAAAGATAAGTAAAGTATATACTATACTTAGAGAAAGATCTAATTCTTAAGATTCCTTAACCCTAAGCTTAGGAAAAGGATTACTATATAATTATCCTTATAGTAGAAAAATAATCTAAGGATAGGTAACTATATATAATTATTAGATCCTATACTATATAATTATAGGATATAAGAACCTAAGATATTAAGAAGCTTAGAAGGATAAAGCTATATATATAAAGATTAGAGAGAGGTTTAAAGATAAGAAATAGGATAATATAAGGTAAGTAATTATAAGTAATAAGAGTAATAATAACTTATAAGTACTACTCCTAAGTATAGAAACCCTTAATATAATAATCCTAAGCCTAAGCCTTCTTTATAATATCTAAGTAATAGACTAACTAATAAGAATCTATATAGTAATATAAAAGCTAAAATATATACTCTTATAAAGTACTCTTCTTAATATATATAATATAATATATATTATTAATAATATAAGCTTCTTATAGAAGGGATCTTTCTATAAGCTTATAGATTATTATATTAAAGTAGGAATAATAAAGTTCCTAATTAAAGGAATAGGGACCTATATACTTAAGAAGCTACTTAATAGTAGAAATAGTACTTATACTAAGGACCTTATCCTTAGTAATATAGCCCTTATTAAGAATTTCTATATAAATATTATATTTATTATATTATTATAAGAAAAAGGAGTATAGTATTATAGTCTTAATAATACCCTATACTTTAGAAAGCTATTTAAAAGAAGTAATATTCTTATAAATATAAAAATCTAGTATAGATTAATCTTCCTTAAATATAAGCCTATTATATACTACTTAATAACTAATATAATAAAAGTAATAATAAGTAGTAGGATATAAGTATAACTATATAAATTATTAAGCCTAAGTATATTACTACTTATAGTAGTAAGTATCTAAGTAGAGGAATAAAGGCACTAAGGACCTAGGGCTTAGAGGCTAAGTAGAGATTAACCTAAGCTAAGGGAAGACTTAGAAGAGCTCTAGCACCTAAGACTAGGTTATCTTAGTAAATTAGTACTTACTAAGCTTAAGATTTATATAAGAAATACTATAATAAAAGGAATAGTATATAAAGACTATAAGACCTATATAGTAATTATAATATAAAGTATTATATTATAATGCCTACTAGAATACTACTTATTAAGGCTATTCTAGTATATATATTAAGACTTATAAGATTATAAAGAGAGCTATAATAGTATAAATTAGTTATTAGTAATACTTAATAAGTATATAAAGATAATATAAGTATAATTACTTCTAAATAAAGCATAAGAAATAGTATTTAATATGCTTATATATTATAAGTATTAGGTATACTATTAATATAGACTACTTATATATAAGCTAAGATAAGATAATAAGAGAGCTATAATTAGCTAATCTTATAATATAGTCTTTAAATACTAGGCTTAAGTATATAATATTATACTTAAATACTTACTAAAATATATATATAAACCTAATAAAGCTATAAAGTACTTAGGATAATTAATCTCTATAAGATTAAATAAGCTACTTATAGGAGTATAACTACCTATAAATCTATAGTTAAAGAGCACTATAATAGCAGCTTATTTATATAATATTAGTCTAAGCTAATATACTAATTAGAAGACTCTAATAAAGATCCTAGAAAGCTAGATATATAATAAAGCTCCCTTATAAATAAGGGAGCCTATAGCTGACCTAAGACCTAATTAGAGCGGCTTATATATATATAGATACTATGCTTATCCTTTATAATAGGATTAAGAGGCAGGCTATAATAGAAGATATTATAAAATAAGCCCTAGAGGTTATATTAGTTACCTTATTAGATACTCTATATCTAATATATACTATGTTTAGATTCCTTAACTTAGTAAGGTAATAATAACTAGGAATGTATTATTTAATAAGTTAGTATTTTATAATCTATAGATAGAAAGCTTATTTAAGTAGCTAATATATTTATTTATTTATTTAATTACACTAGATAGCTAGCTATAGCTAAGCTATTTCGCTAGTATATCTACTCTTCTAGTAGGCAAGGAAACCCTCTAGGGAATAAAACCCTACCTACCCTAGTCCTAGTTCGTCTATAGCCTATCCCTAGCTAATTCCTATCTATATAAATTAATTACTATTACTAGTATACCTTACCTATAGTAAGCTAGATAGAGTTATTATATTAGCATGCTACTTATACCTTACTTCTAACCTATTCCTATTCTTCTCTTTATCTTATCCTACTCTCCTTATCCCTATCCTATACCTATATCTACCCTAGCCTAGCTCCTTCTATCCTACTATATAGCTAGCTTTTAGGCTAGCTTATAGTATCCTATTTAGCCTATTAATAGTACCTATTACGTTATAATTAGAGCTATATTAGGGTTATTTAGGGCCTAATAGACTTCCCTCTTATTTCTAGGCTATTCTATAGGTCTTAGGCTATTATACTTTAAGTAGTAGAGTATAATATAGTATTAGTCTTCTTTTATATTCCTATAGCTATAAAGGGGTATATCTATATTAAGGACACGCTAGAGGAAGAGGTATTTATATAGCCCTAGGCACCTTATATATAGCTATATTAGTATAGCTAACTTATACTTATAAAGTCCCTTATAAAGCTAGCATATTATTTTAAGGTCTTTAGGTTAGCTAATATCCTTAGCTACTTTATGCCTATATTACCTCCTATCTATCTATACCTACTAGTACTAAAGGGTCTATCTATACTACTACTCTTACTATAGTATCTCCTTTATAATACTAGCTTAACCCTAGGTTACTAGCTAGTCCCTAATCTCCTTATTTAGCCTTTAGTAAGGGGGTTAGTATTATTTAAGTATATAGGCTACTAAGATATATATAACCTAGATCTAGTCTACTATCCCTATATCTTTAAGGTATTACTTAAACCTCCTTTTCTTATAGTTAAGATATAGGTTAATAAGGGGTATAGCTACTTCTATTTCTAACTATATAATTAGGGTATACTTATATATACTAGTAATAGTATAGAGGTAGCTTAACTATACCTTATCTAGCTCTTAGGTAAGCCCCTTTAGCTTACCTTTAACTATTATAGGTATATAGTATAAGCTTACCTTATAGGTAATTATACTTTAGACTACCTATATATATAGTATCCTTAAGTCTTTATATAAGCAGCCTTATACTAAGGCTATAAGCACTATAAGTATAAGATATTACTACTATAGCTTCTTATCTAGTTCTATTTAGTACTAGTTTTATAAAAGCTTTTTATTAATCTATATACCTAAGAATTTATAAGATAGTAGGGATATAACTATAATAGGTCTAAGTTAGACCTAAGTCTCTAGTAGCTACCTTATCCTAGTAAAGTAAATAAGTTTACTTTTCTCTAGATTAAACTATATATCTATCTCTTTTACTTACTATTTATAGACTATCTAGATAGCCTTAAGCTAGTACTAGGTCTAGTCTATATCTTTCCTAAGGGTAATAATATTTATATTATCTATAAACCTTATAGTTATAGTTCTAAGGACTTCTTAAAGCTATATATATAATAAGGTAGTATAGAGGATAAATAGGATTAAGAAGAGGGGGGACCCTTAGGGTACTTCTATTAGGACCTAAAAGGTCCTTAAGGTAAACCTTATAAACTAGAGCTAGATAGTTTATATAGTAAGAATAGATTAGATAAAGGTAATTATTTATAAGGGGATACCTAGTTAGATAAGCATATAGATTAGTAGTATATAGTTAATATTATTAAAAGTATTACTAATATTAAGTTAGAGTATTAAGATAATCCTATATTAGCTCTAGGCTATATATATAACCTTTATTATTAGTTTAAGGGCTATCTTTATAGACTTATTAGC
Source organism: Keithomyces neogunnii (assembly GCA_020975405.1). Classification (NCBI taxonomy): domain Eukaryota; kingdom Fungi; phylum Ascomycota; class Sordariomycetes; order Hypocreales; family Clavicipitaceae; genus Keithomyces; species Keithomyces neogunnii. Next base: position 2,519,446 of record JAIOWQ010000002.1, on the reverse strand, counting down.
TTTATTTCCTAGCTAGAGCTTAGAGAGTAGCTAGGCCTCCTTAATAATACATATAATCTAGTATATTACTAATACTTCTATTACCTTTCCTACTATATTAAGTAGTAATATAGGGCGCTATCTACCTACTAATTAGGCTTATTTAGTTATCTTACCTAGCTTATAGAGGACTATAATACTTATAGCTTAGAACTAGCTTAGATATTATTTATATTTAATAGTATTATTTAGGAGGTATATAATAGATATTATTAATAGTATATTATAAGCCTTAAGGAACCTTACTAGGATTCTATCCTCTCCTAGGGCTTTCTAACTTACTATATACCTTAGTATCTTTACTACCTTATTAGTTAAGAACTAGTCCTAATCTAGGAGTAATATACTATCTAGCTAGGGGAAGATTAGGTTAGAGATATATAAGAGATCTACTAATAGTATTAGGAAGAACTTTTTAGTAAGGATTTCTACTTTATTTATTAGGTTTAAATATAGTAGAGTATTAGGCCTAGGGCACTTAAGGCTTAAGATCTAGGCTATCTTAGGTAGCTATTAGCTTCTTAGTCTTACCTATCTTTCTAGCTTCTATAGGTTCTTACTACCTATAGTAGCCTTACTTAGGGCTTCTCTCTATATACTTTACCTTTCCTTAGTAATAGTATAGGATTAGGTTACCTTTACCTTATAATAGGCTACCTAATTAGTATCTATTCTTTTTCTATACTATACTCTTCTTACTTATTAGGTAGCTATAACTAAGCTAGCTATATAGCTATTCTACTATACCTTCTTCTCTTACTCTCTTAGTACCCTCTTTAGGGCTATCTTATTTACTATCTCCTAGAGTTATTTAATTAGCTAGTCTTTATACTCCTTAATCTTAGCCTTACTTTAAATTAGTCTTAAGGTAATCCTAGGCTAGAGCTAGTATATAGCTTTAGCCTTTATTATTATCTTATTAACCTTTTACTATATATATCTAGCTTAGGTGCCTTTATAGCTTATCTAGCTAGTTTTAATTTAGATTAGCTATAAGGTATAATTAGACCTAGCTAGGGGGGCTATACCCTTATATTATATTATAATATCTCTTATTAATTATATAAGGTTAAGGGTACTATCTCTCTCTTTATACTTTTATCTTATTAGTTTACCCCTAGGTATAATAAGCCTAAGCTACTACTACTCTACTATCTTTAGGACTATCTTATACCTAGTACTTATCTTATCTAGGCTATCTTAGAGTAGGTATTTCTAGTTAAAGTCCTCTATTATAACTATATATAGCTAAGGTAGTATTACTTTAATTATATATAGGGGGGTCTCCTACTCTAGGTTATAGATCTTAGAATATAATAAGAAGATATATATACCTTATAATATAATATAGGCCTAATCCTACCCTTCTTCTATTACTTATAACCTAGGCCTATACTACTTATATATATATATTATATTCCTTTCCTAGTAGAATACTAATTAGTATTAGCTAAGCCTAGGGCTTAAAAGCTATAGCTATTTCTTCCTTTCCTACTCTTAGATTACTATTATATTAATATTATTATAGTACTAAAGTACTACCTAGATAAGTTTATTCTTCCTATATATATTCTAGTATAGGACTCTAATTATTATATAATAGTAGTTAGGTACTACTTCTTTACTATCCTATAGCTAGTTTAGTACTACTATATTATAAGCTTTACTAGGAGTTAACTAGGACTCTAAGGTCTTAGTTTCCTATAATTAGGGCTATATAGGCTAGTAGAGGCCTGCCTCTCTTCTTATATAGTAGCTTATTACTAAGGACTAGGTTAGGCCTATCTTATAGGTAAGGTAGTATTCTTATCTCCCTATTTAGGGTAGTAAACCTTTAGGGGTAGTTATTATATCCTTCTTTTACTTATTACTACTATTACTATAAGATAGGGCAGTCCTAAGACTATACTAGGTACTTATTATTATATAAGATATACTTCTCCTAGGTCTCTCTTATTACTACTAGATATACTCCTTTATTACCCTTATACTTCCTAGCTATATATTAGCTATATCTTAGGGCTGCCTTATAATACTTTATAATATATCCTATCTTATAGTAGTTAAAGCACTACCTTAGGTAGAGGGTCTTATTATAGGGCTTAATATTAAATATCTTAGCCTTATAGATAAGGCTACTATTATATAGCTTATTAGCCTCCTTATAGGACTCTATACCTAGGATTAGGACTATTCTTATTACTCTCTTATTCTTAGGGTAGTATAGTATTACCTTAGCTATCTTTATATTATTAGCCTATAAGAGGGCCTATACTAGGTTAGCCTTACTAATATACTTTATTAGAAAGCTTTTTATTATAATACTAAATACTCTATTATTTAGCCTTATATTTATACTAAAGGTACCCTAGGTTTAGTCTATATTTTCCTAGTATATCTTTATATTTATTTTAAATATAACTACTATATCTTTACTTAGGAGCTACCTTATTACTATAATAACTTTACTCTTAGCTATAGTATTTATAGCTATTATTATATCTACTATAATCTAGTTATAATTTACTTCTATAATAGTATCTCCCTTAATAAGCACCTCTTAGTACTATCTACTAGGTATAGGGAGTAGTACTAGGGTAGTAAGGCCCTATCTTAGCCCCTAGGTAGCTATAATACTAGCCTAGGTCTTTACTTTCTACTTTTCTATTATAACTATAGCTTTAGTTATAGCTTCCTTAATAACTATCTTAAGTTTACTCCTTATAAAGGGTTAGTTATTTATATTAGGGGCGGTTATAGTTTACTTCTACCTTACCCCCTTTATAAAGACTATCTAGATTTATATCTAGACTCTATCTAGCTTATTCTTAAGGATTATTAGGAATCACTATAAGGTAGTGCACGATTAGGTAGGGAAGATAGGAGGAAGTTAATTATAGGTCTCCTATAAATACAAGACTAAAACTTGCCTGTTTTAGTTACTAGAGCGGCCTCTGCCCTTTTATAGGTAATAGTCCCCCTTTTCTCTAAGTTAGGCCTATTAGGGTAAACCCTACTACTCTAGTAAAAGGGGAGAAATCAGGTCAGAATCCCCTCTAACTAGGATCCCCCTAGGATCAGGTCTAAATTAGTATATATCTTATTATATAATAGAATCCTCTATAATTTAGTATATAATAGGATCCTCTATAATTTAGTATATAATAGAATCCTCTTTAATTTAGGTATAAAGTAGGGCAGCCTAGATATATACACTAATTTATATATAATAGCTATATATATTACTTCTAATTACGCCTTATAATTATCTCCCTCCCTAAATATAAGCGTCCTTACTTATAAGTAATATAGTTATAAATTACTAACTAGAATCTTATTACTCCTTCCTATATATAACTAGATTTATAGATATAGCATCCTTAATTACGCCCTTTAGTAGTAAATCCTAGCCTATTCCTTCCTAGTAATTTACTATATACTAGGAAATAGTAGGATAGTAATATAAGTTATTAATAACTAGGGAAGGATTATAGTATGCCTATATATTCTAGGCTATATATAAAACCTAAGTACCTTATCTATATCTATATATCTTTTCCTTTTCCTTTCCTATACTATTCTATTCTATATATTATACTAGGGCTTATATATACCTAGCTATTACTAGATTTAGTTACTAGTATAGCTAAAGTATATACTCTCTTCCTTATAGTAAGGTATTATTATTCTTAACTAATTCTATTCCTTATTAATATTAATAATAATATAGGTTATTAGGATAACTAGGGCATATAGGCCTATCTTAGTATATAGTTATAATAATCCTCTATAATTTAAGCATATCTAACTTATTTTTTTCCTAGTATTACCCTCTTATCTAGATTATTTCTTACTTATACCTATTTCTTATAAGAAATCTTCTATACTACTAATTCCTATTATCTTAAATAGTAATTATATCTAGATTAAGCCTATCTTAGCATTTCTTTATACCTAGTATAATTACTACTATAAGTCCTTAGCTAATTCTATAGGAAATGCTATTATATGCCTATATTTCTTCCCTAGTTATAGGTAATTTATAATGATTTTTAAGACAGATTTAGTACTAATATTACTTATAGGGTCTTTCTTTATATATACTAGTCTAGAACGCTATATTTAGTCTAGGAGAGCTTAGCTATAATATTATACTTATCCCTATTTAGATTTTAGCTCCCTACTTTAGTATATTATATACCTCTTACTAAATCTTATTTATAAATAGGCCTATTAAATAGGGTATATTTCTTTCTTATCTATTATAAACTACTCCTAATCTAATGTTCTTTTCTTTATAGAGGGCTACTCTCTCCTAGTCCCTATAGTTCTGCCTATATATCTAATATAAGTAGTGCCCTTTCTAGAGTCTTTTCCTATACCTACTAATAGCTTCCTAAGTAAAGCTATATTACCCTAATTTATACTACTACTACTACCTAAGATACCTAGGATGCCTATTATAATAGGATTATTTATATTTACTAACCTTAAGACCCCTTATCCTATATAATTAACCTATAGCTCTCTTAGAGAGAGGAATATAATATCTACCCTTATAGTTACTAGTCCTATACCTTATATTAATAAGGAATCTAAGGAGGATTCCTATCCTAAGGTATTTATTAGGAAAGATATTAAAGCTATAGATTTAACTATTATAGCTAATAATAAAGAGTTTAACCCTAATCTTAATAAGGATTCTAATAAGGAATCTCTACCTTCTATAGTCCTAGTACTAACCTAGGAGAAGGAAGTTATTATATTACCTTTAGTAACTCTAGCTTCTTTAACCTTAGTAGTTAAGCTACCTATTCCTATTCTATTTATAGTTCCTATAGTAACTCCTTATAAATAAGGATAAGGAATTAGAGTTATAGAATTATCTACTCCTCCTATACTATTACCTAGTATTAGTATAGGTATAGTTAAATAGGCAAAACTAGCCCTTACTAATCCCTCTATGCCTAGTTTAAAGTATTAGTACTACTAGTATATTACTATATATACTAGCTTAAACCTAAGTATCTTAGATATCCTATCTAACTTAGAGCTATTTAAGGTACCTAATTCTATTAATCCTTACTATATTAAGTTATCTAGTAGGATAAAAGACTACTATACCTATTATATAGCTTACTATAATCTTTATATTTAGGTAGGTTTTCTTTATTCCTCTCTAGTTAAATTAGAATTACTAAATAATCCTTATAGCCCTCTTCTAGTAGGATATCTAGGAACCTTCTTAATCTATACTAACTACTTAAGTTTAGTTTAGAGCTAGGTATAATAGAAGTAGGTAGTATTCCTATACTTATACTAGTAGCTTATATATAAATCTTCTAGTACTATCTAGATCTAATAATAAAATTTATTATAATCTTTAAGAGATATTAGAAGGGGAATAAGCTTTTACTATTAATAGTAAAAGGTACTAAGATAGGCCTTACTATTACCTAAGTTTTTCCTTTTAATTAGAGCTAATTTAGTATCTTTTTAGGATACTATAAGGTATTATAAGAATACTATTAAGTCTATAAAAAGGTTTTTTAAGTAGAATCTTAGTATCTTACCCTTACCTATTATAAGTAGTATTTAATTTTTCTAGGATCCTAGGTAATTTATACTAATCTAGTTCTTAGCCTTATTACTATAATACCTAATCCCTCCCTTATCTTTTCTATAGTAACCCCCTCTTTAGAGACTAGTCCTATACTATAATTACCCTTTACTAATAGCTAATAATATTACTAAGGACTACTTTTTTAGATATAATTATAGTAAAGCTCTTAAAATCCTTCCCTATAGTAGGGGATACTTCCTTTTCTACTTATTTTTAGCTAAGTAAGGCTAGTAATATTAAGCTAATTAAATCCCTACTAATTAAGCTAGAGTTAGGATTAGCCTAGTTAAATCCTCTATACTTTATAAAATATTAGTAAAAGGATAAGGGTAAAGGTAAGGTAAAAGCCTAATACCTTATTATTTTCTAAGGAGGGTTTTAGTTTCTATAGATTAGTTATACTTCTAGATCCTACTATAGGTAGTATTATAGTCTATAAGTTATTATAAATAATTCTTTAATATTCTTTAAGGTCTCCCTTATTTTTATACTACTTTTATAAGTTCTTCCTATATTAGGATTAGTAGTAACTTTAGGTATTCTTCTATAATTTATAAGGTATTAGATAATTCCTTACTACTTAGCTATTAATTATACTTAGCTAGCTATCCTTTCTATTTTACTAGGAATTAGGTTTAGTTATTTCTTCTCTAGTAATTCTTAATCTTATTAACCTCTTATTTATCCTTAGTATCTTTAAGTTCTAGTATTAGTATTATATCTATACTAATACTATTACTTTTCTATAGGAACTATAGTTTAAGGAGGCTAATATAGAATATATTATAAAGTCTTTTATATTAGTTAGGTAATACTAGGTAGTATACTTACTTCCTAATTTAATCTAGAATCCTAAATAGGCTAATATATTTAGGCACTAACTTTACCTTTTCCTATTTAAAATAGAGGTTCTTTATATATAATAAGGCTAGTCCCCCCTTTTATAACTATATTAGATAGTATTTCTAATTATAATACTAGGCCTATAATTATACTATATTTTTCTAGTATTTCTCTATTTTTCTATAAGTATTAAGAAGTTTTCCTATATATTACTTTACCTTAGGTACCCCCTCTTTAGTAGTATTATCCTTAATATCTTTATAAATATATAGTTTATATCCTATTAATAACTAGTTTAGTAATATCCTAGTTATAATATTTATAGTATTATTATAAGTAAATTAGGCTATCTTAAGTAATAGTAGCTAGTTTATTTAGTTATCTATTATAAATGCCTAAAGATAGTACTCTAGGGTCTAGTTAGCACGTTTAGTCTAACCGTTTATTTATAGGTAATATATAGTAGAAAGTCTCCTCTAAATCTTAGCTTAGAAATATAGCTCTAACTAGTAGCTACTAGTAAAAAGTAATCCTTAATCTAATATAATTCTAGAGGGGACTCTATAAATATACTTAATCTTATTATAAAATAATAAGGCTAGCTCTACTATTATAATTATATCTAAAATAGGATAGAATATAGAATACTTAGTATAATAGTCTATAATTATAAGGATTCTATTTACTAGTCCCCTATAAAATAGTATCTCTAGTAATCCTATTATAAAATCTATTAATAATTCTACCTAAGGTCTCTATAGGATTAGTAAGGATTTAAGCTAACTATATAGTTAGTATCTTTATATTATAATTCTTTAGTATATTATATAGGTTTTTATATAGTCTTTTATATCTATATCTAGGTAATCCTAGAGGAATTTTTATTTTAATAACTTAGCTATTCTCTTAGTATTAAAGTGCCTTATTAAGGGATTATTATAGTATAGCCTAAGTAATTCTTAAATTATTACCTTATCTAAGGGTATTTATATATACTACTAATATATTAAGAGTCCTTAGCTATTTAGGCACTAATCCTTAGAGGACTCCTAACTAAGTTTAACCTCTTTATACTTAGCTATAGTCTATAGGTCTTTTTACTATATATTTAAGATTAAATCCCTTAAGGATATATATATATCTAATTTATAAGGGTCCTTATATATAATTATATCTTAGATTTATCTCTAAAGTATTAGTAGTTATAACCTACTATAGCTAATTAGAATTTCTTTAGTACTAACTTAAGACCCCTTATCTTATAAAGGTATCTTACTATATCTTCCTACCTAATTAGGTAAACCTTTATAGTCTAAAAATAATAAATTATATTTCCTTTATTAGACTAATACTATTAGTGCTTTATTTTCCTATATTAGCTTTCCTTAAATTCCTTTAAGAATTATAGGGTTATCCTATAATATCCCTATATAATCTAGCTACCTTAAGGGCATATCTACTAGGTTTATTTTCCTTATATAATATTTAATTATAAAATTAAAGGGCATTAAATATATATACTATCTTAACTATCTACTATTTAGTTTCTAATTACTTATAAAGGTCTAAAGGTTATAATAATTAGTAAGGACTTTAATTAGGTTCTCTACCCTATTAATATAGTATCTCTAGTATTTAAAAGCTTTAATAATTACTAATATTTCCTAGTCTAGTATCCTATATTAGGTCTTAGTATCTTATAGCTTATATAACTAGAAAGTAATAGGATACTATTTCCTATTATCTCTAATCTATAAGAGAATCCCTATAATTATATATATAGAGGTATTAGTCTTAATTTAAGTTTATTAGTTAGGATTAAAGTACTATAATAAGGGGGCTTTTTAAAAAGCTACCTTAAGTAATTAAAACGCGTTTCTTTCCTAGTTACTAAGATCTAGGCTCCTAGGTTTTTACCTATTCTTACTTCCTTTAAGGAGAGATATAAGAGGCATTATAAGTTAGGAATATAACTTAATAAATCTTTAATAGAAGTTATAAAACCTAAGAAATACTTAGATATTATAGAAGCTCTTTAGCTCTAGCTATAATTCTACTATTTTAACCTATTTTAGGTCTATTAAAATCCCTTTAGAGGAAAGGATAAATCTAAGGAATTTAACCTAGGATTAGTAGAATTTATATTTAAATAGTTTAGTATATAGCCCTATATTATATATCCTTTTAAGTATAAGTTTAAGGTGCTTAGTATATTCTTCCTTAGTCTTTAAGAATACTAGGATATTATTAAGATAGATAATATAAATAATATTATTAAGGCCTTATAAGGCCTAATTAATATAATACTAGAAAGTTATAGGCGCGTTTATTAATCTAAATAGTATTACTAGGTATTTAAAGTATTTATAGTAGGTATAGAAGGTAGTCTTCTATTTATCCCCTTCTTTAATTTAAATATAATAGTATACCTTATAGATATTAAGTTTTAAAAAGAATTTTATGCCTATAATTTAGTCTAGAATCTTAGAGATTAAGGGCAAAGGGTACTAGTTCTTAATTATAGCTTTATTTAGTTCTTAATAGTCTATATAGAGATATATAGTTCTATCTTTCTTAGGTATAAATAAAATAGGCACCCTTATTAGGCTCTTTAAATAGTAGATTTGCCCTATCTTTAGGTTCTTATTAAGGTATTCTTAAAGTATATATAGCTCTTTTAGTAATAAGGGGTAAATAGGGCTATAGGGCAGTTCCTCCCCCTTAATTATATTAATTATATAATCTATTATATAATATAGTAGCAGTTTACTTACCTTTTTATATTAGAATATATTAAGATACCCTTAAAGTTCTATAGGTAATTAGTTAATTATTAGTAGTAGCTCTACTTTATCCTTATTATTTAGTAGGATTAGTTCTAAATTCTTATAAATAGTATATATAAATACTCTTTTCTAAGCCTCTTACTAGAACTTATAAGTATTTATAGCCTTATATCCCCCCTTCTAAATCTTAAACTATTATTAATATTTTACTAGGTATAGGAAAATACCTTCCTCCTTTAGAGTTAGTATGCCTAGTAGGAGGAGATCTTCTCTAGTATCTTTAATAGTAATATATATATAATTTATCTCTCTTCTCTACCCTCTTAAGTCTACTAGGGTAATTAGGACCTCCTATATGCTATATATTTTAAGGGAATTTCCCCTAGGTATAACTAGCTATAGTAGATATTTTCCTAAATATTTTAGTCCTACTTTCTAGGTAAGGGAGATTTTAATAAGGTTAGATTTAGTATAGGTATTAAGCCCTACTTATATATATATTAGTAAGTTAGTATTAATTAGAACTTATATAGATAAGTATTCTTCTACCCTAATTCCTTATTTAATTCTCTTAGTTATACTATAGGTATTATTTATAACTAATTCTCTTTTTTTAAAGATTTAGGACCTTCTTCCTTCTTAGCTACTATTTTACTAATCTTAGCCTTCCCTATATAGTAGTTAGTAAAGTGCCTCTTATTCCTATACTTAAAATAGGTAACTAGTTTGCCTTAGTTAGTTTTTTAACCCTAATTCCCTATTTTTTAGGATAATTACCTATTACTATAGGATCCCCTTATAGGTAAGCCTTCCTTATTCCTTATAGAGGATTAATCTCTCTAGTCTCTTCCCTAGCTAGAAGAGACCCTACTCCCCTATTTCTAATCCTTATAAGATCTCTTTAGCTTATCTAAGCTACCTAATTAGGTCTATTTTTATACCTCTAGAGTGTCCTAGAAATAGGTAATAAGGGCTATAATTTCTTTATATTTTTATAGGATATCTATTATAAGGAGTTTAATATAATTATAGAGATTAGGTTATAGTTTTATAAAGAAGGTAAGCACTTACTATACTTTATAAGCTCTTAGGAAGTATTTCTCTATAGAATTAAGGTATATATAAAAATCCTATAAAGACTAATTATCCTATTATCTTATAACTTCTAGTTATTATACTAAGGTAGTATTATAATTTCCTAGGTCTTAGATTAAGTTTAGGGTCTATTCTTTAAACTTTTCCTAATTAGTATTTACCTTAGGATCTATCTTCTTAGTTTTCTTAATATATTAGTCCTATTAGGAATAGTATTCTATGTCTATTTATATAACTATATAGAGGATTTAGTAATAATCTAACTAGTACTTTCTTAGTATATCTTAGAAGGTATAGTATAGGTTATTTAGCTAGTTATCTTATTTCCTCTAGCTAGTATTTAGAGATAGTTTAGAAAGGTCTAAGATCTTAATCTCTTAATCCTTTATCCTATCTAATAAGAATATTAATAATTATTATTACTTATATAATAATTTACCTATACCCTCTAGGGATATCTTATAAAGTAATTCTTACTCCTTCTTCCTAAGGTCTTAAATCCTTATAAGCTATTATAGATACTCTTCTAGCTATACTTCTTAGGTAATAGTATTAGAATAGTTTATAATACTTAATAGAGTTAATATCTCCTAATTTAGTAGTATTCCCCTAATACTAATAGGTTAGGTAGTATTATATATACTTTAGGCTACTATCTATCTATATATTCTAGCTATCTTCTAAAGGTAATTATATAGGTAGAAGTTTTAGAATTATTAGGAATTACTATAAGGTAGTATATAATTAGGTAGGGAAGATAAGAGGAAGTTAATTATAGGTCTCCTATAAATATAAGACTAAAACTTGCCTGTTTTAGTTACTAGAGTAGCCTCTACCCTTTTATAGGTAATAGTCCCCCTTTTCTCTAAGTTAGGCCTATTAGGGTAAACCCTACTACTCTAGTAAAAGGGGAGAAATCAGGTTAGAATCCCCTCTAACTAGGATCCCCCTAGGATTAGGTCTAAATTAATATACATCTTATTACGTAATAGAATCCTCTACGATTTAGCATATAATAAGATCCTCTATAATTTAGCATATAATAGAATCCTCTTTAATTTAGGCGCGAAGTAGGGCGGCCTAGATACGTGCACCGATTCGTGCATAATAGCCGCGCGTATTGCTTCTAATCGCGCCTTATAAGGATATAGCTTACTAGTATTTTTTATATCTTTATTTTTTTATTATTATTTTAGTCTTATATTATATCTAATTTAGTTATACTTAAGGTCTATATATTAATATAGCCTTTATTAGTATTAAGGTAGTAGTAGCTCTAGGTAAGCCCCCTTTCCCCTTTATTAATTATTATTAGTATTATCTCTACTACCGCGCCCCTATCCTAGTTATAATATAACATCAGATTTAGGGGTAAATAGGTGCGAGGGTTTCGTTTTTTAGGTTAAATTATATTTTAGTAGCGGTTCCGCACCGGTATCGTGGTGCAAGCGCAGAGCCGGAAGTAAAGTAGCTAATATAGGAAATTAAGGAGCATTTTTAGGAGCTTTATATTAATAATAATTAATAATAGAGTTAAGAACTTAACCTTATAATAATATACCTAGAAGAAGAATATACCCTTAATAGGTATAATTAAATAGAGTAGGTAATCTTAAGAGTAGAAGCCCTAATAAGTAGCTAACCCTTATAACCTAGGCTATAATAAGAAAATAATAGATTAAGTAATTAGGAATTACCTTAAGGGGCAATTCCTAATAAGTATTTAATAATTAATCTAGTAGCCTAGGTTACTAAAAAGGAAGTAATTCTTAAGGCTTAGCCTAGCCTCTAAATACCTAGGCAGACCCTAGAGATTAATAAAAGTATTAAACCTAAAATTAGAGAGCTAGTAACTTACTAATTAGAAGCTTAGTAGAGTATAGAGCCTATAGAGGCTATAGCCTATCCTTAAAGTCTAGATATTAAAGAGGATAAAGTTAGTTAGATAACTAAGCTACTAGAAGAAATTATAATTATAATAATAAAGTAGAGCTAGTATAAACTAGAAGCTTAGGATATACTTAATAGAGTAGCTATTATTATAGTTATAAAAAATAAAGCTTTAAATACCTAAACTAGGGCTATAGATACTCTAGATGCCCTAGATAGCCCTAGTGCCTTACCTACCTTATAAGGGGAATAAGGATCCCTTAGATAGAGCATATAAATAGAGAATTATTAGAGAGAGGGGTAAGTATAAGACTAGGGCATACTATATAAAAGGCGCCCTAACTAATACCTAATAAATATAACTTAGCTATTACTAATTAATAATATACCTAATTAGTATAAAGTAGAGGATTAGGACCTATAGAGCTTTAAAATAGTATTCTTAGTAATTAATATACTATATAATAAGGGTAATAGAGCTTAGTAGAAAATAAAGCTTATAAGGGATTAGGTATATTAAAGAGACCTAATTAGCTTACTAAGCTTATAGAAGGAGCTTATAAGCTACCTAATAAAAGATTACTTTTTAAAAGTAATATATATAGAGATTAATATATTAATTAAGAGAGGTACTTAGAAGGAAATTAAGCGCTTAAGCACTAAATCTAAGCTATTACCTTTAAAGTAGGTATTTACTTATAAATTTAATAAAGAGGGATACCTTATATAATATAAAGCTTATATATATATATAAGGTAATCTATAGGAAAGCTTAATAATTAAGTAAACCTATATAGTAATACTTACTATATATATCTTTAGAATTATAATTATACTTATAGCTAGATTTAACCTTAAATTACTATAATTTAATATAAAGAATATATTTCTATATATAAAGTATAGAGAGTATATAATACCTATAATATATAAGCTCCTAGAGGGCTATAAAAGCCTAGGAAAGTATATAGAGCTACTTAAAGCTCTATATAGATTAAGGGACTTATTATAGCTATAGTTCTAAGAGCTAAGTAAGACTCTTAAATAAGTAGGGCTTATAGTAAGTAAAGAAGAGCCCTACCTCTTCTATTTAGAAGCTTAAGATATATTCTTAATCTTCTTTATAGATAATATTATTATAATATTCTATAAAGATATATAATAAGTAGCTAATAAAGTAATCTAGAGCTTAAAGGGAGTATATAAATTAGAAGAGAAAGATAAAGCTATCTTTTTCCTTAGTATTTAGATTATCTAAGATAAGAAGGGTAGGAAAATCTATCTTAATTATAAGGCCTATATTAAAAAGATTAATTAGAAGTTTAACTAAGTAAGAAAAGTAATATTCCTTACTATACTAATCCCTTAAATAGAGATAAATAAGCATAAAGGCTAGGTATTATACTTTAAAATTAAGATATATTAGGAAAAGATAGGATTAGTATTATATATAATAATTATAATTAGGGGTAATATAGCCTTTATAATAGCTAAGCTATTATAATACCTAACTAACCTAGGACCTAAGTATTAGAAGGTAATAAACTAAGCTATCTAATATCTATATATAATAAAGTAATTTACCTTTTATTATAGTAATATAGGCTTAATCTAAGTACTATAAATAGTAAGTAATACTTCCTATATAGATAATACTAAGACCTAGTACTTATTATAAGGATACCTTATATTACTATTTAAGGGGCTAGTTATTTAGAAAGCTATATACTAAAGTACTATAATAATATTAATAATAGAGGTAGAACTACTTACTTTATAATAAATAATAAAGAAGATAATTAGTCTATAGTACCTTTTTTAAGATATTAAATTAGATATTAGGAAGCTCTAGGATATTAAGTATAATAATTAATAGATAATTAGGCTTATACTTAATTAGAGTAAATAAATTAATACTTATTTATATTATATTAATATTTATAGTATATAGTTAAAGTAGGAATATATAGCTAGGAAATTTATTATAACTTATATACTTATAATAGAGATACCTATTAATAGCTTTACTAAGTTACTTAATTTATAGTACTTTATATAATTTAAGGATATACTTAATATTATTAATATAAGTATATAACTATAAGTTATAAGTATTATAAGTACTTAATTAAAGGGACTATTAAGAGAGAGTATAAGATATATTACCCTATAATATATAAGGGCCCTCCCCTTAAGTAATAAAATTATTACTTAAGGTAAATAAAAATTAAATATTATAATACTAAGCCTAGGAATAAAGAAAAGAGTAAAGTAATATCCCTAATAGTACTTAGAGTATATATATAATAATAAAGTAAAGTAAGAAATTAACTATATAAATACTAATAGGTAAAAGTACTACTATATATTAAAATACTATTTAAATACTTAACCCTTAGAAAAGAAGAAATTACCTACCTTATACTAAGCTTTCTTTACTTCTATAGCTATTATACCCTCTAATAAGCCTCTAGTAATATTACTAGACCTTTCTATAGGAGTATCCTTAAATATAGAGTTAGGCTCTATATAGAGGTTAAGATATAATCTTAATACCTAATAGTATTAATTATATATCTTATAATCTTACTTATTATAAGCCTAAAGTATCTAGATAATAAAGGGAACTATCTTAGAGTAGCTAAGAAGATATTAGAAAGGTATACTTAGAAAAGGAAGGGAGAGCTTACTAAGAATAGTATAGGTAATTACCTACCTTATAGGCATTATAATACTAAGAGTACCTAATACTCTTAATATACTAGGTAACTACTTTCTTACTAGCTAGTATTACTTAGATATACCCTTTATAAAGGACCCTTTATAATACTTTAGGTATAGGTATTACTATAAGGGTAGTTCCTACTTAGAGAAGACTCCTATAAGCCCTTCTTAATTAAGAGGTTATAGGCTAAGGAACTAGTAGGCTATTCTCTAGCTCTAGAGTTAAAAGATAAGAATTCCTAATCTTAGAGAAATCCTTAAAAGAAAGACTTATAATAGGAGCTTATAGAGAAGTAGGAGAAGGAGAAAGAGAAGATAATAAGGCTAAGGCCTTATAAGGAATAGTCTACTAGACCTCCTAATAAAGTATATAACCTAACTAGGTAGGTATCTTAAAGAGTATTAATTAATATTAATAAGATTAATTAAATAAAGGAGGTTTAAAGAGAAAGAAAAAAAAGAGAAGCTTAAGATTTAGGTTATAAAGCTTTATATAAGGATTATAAGCCTCTAATTAGCTACTATTATACTTATATTAAGCTTATAACTATAAATACTAAGTATAAAGCCTATTATATTAATTAATTAAGGCTAAAGGAAAAACCACTAAATTAGGGGTATAAGATTATTAGTTAGGCCTATAAAATAGCTTTATTTTATATATCTAACTAGGGGGTATATCATACTAGTTATAGGGTATATATACTAAAGGGCGCTATATAATAGGCACCCTACGCTCGGATTATTAAATCAGCATAGCTGATACATAGGGCCCGGCGCCCTCTTTAAATTAAGGCGCATATAACCAATTTCATATGTAGAAAATTAAGGCTTTTATTATATCTTTTGCACTTATCTTCGTGTGCGCCCCCGAGCACACATTGTGTGTGCGCTGCGTGTGACAGGAGTCGTCGGCAGGAGAACCCACCATGTGCGTCCCATGATGTGATTGACAGTGGACTAGGCCTTGAGTGAAGTCATCTAGTGGGAAAGTTTATCACTATTTATAGCGGCCTGGCTAGTTAGTGCTTTTGATCATATGATTTCTTTTGCCAATTCAGTCGCTGCAGCTAGTTTTCAGCTAGGCCATCCAGGGAGGTTGTATATGCGTGCGATTTCGGTAAAGTAAGCCACAACTATGATTATAGTCCCTTTGCAAGAGACCTCGTAGGCAGGGTGCTTGGTGAAGAAGGTGTTGTGTCAAATGAGGGATGACATAATTCGCTACTCAAGCCGGAAAAAGTGGCTTGAACTTTCAGTTGTAGCTATATACTTTAGAAACCGAACAAGAACATCATTGCCGGGTGGTTTCTGGGGCCGGTTTTTGTGATAGACAAACAGAGGGTTTTGTTGCTCCCACATCCAAATGGCCTCTCGTAGTGCTATTGCGCCTTTGTAGTTGTCGGTTTTGATATGAATGAGGTTTCGTATTCTTTGCTCTTCACTCAGACACTGATGGCTGTGGTCGCCTTGTGCTACCATCGACCAACGATTAGATATCTTGGCGTAAACAAGAGCTAACCTTGACCCATCAGCCAAGCATGCGGCATGATAACGTACCGTGCGCTTCGGTCCACATTACATCCCTTTCTGGATCAATATTGACCTGAAACATGTGGCAGTCGAGCATCTCGTTGCACATGTTATCGGCCTCTGGGTAGTCGTTGGTTTCATCCAGGAATCGATCTTGCTTGTCGTGGACTGCGCAGCGATACCATTCGACAAGCTCACAAGCAAAGGCGAGGGATTGTCGAAGAGGAATACAAACCGTTGAGTCCCACGATAGTGCGACGACGGGGCTTGGCTGAACACCTTGTGTGGGTGGCATGGAGTCTTGCTGCTTCTGTGCACTTTGGTTCATCTTGACACGGCGGGTATGAATATAAGAAGGCTCTGTATTATAGCAGTCTAACAAGTTGCAAGTTTATTCATGTGTAGAGTCGTGGTTATATTCTGTCGAATCGTTCAGGTGATCAAGTTTCGAGGCCGTCAATCTCAGTCATTGAAATCAAGCGGGGGTAGGGCGGGGTTCCTGCATATTCTCGCGTTATGCAAGGTGCTGGAATCCCCTTGTGGCAGAAAGGGGGGATTAAAATCCTTTGAGTTTGTTATCTTGTATTGTTGCTTTTGTGTAGCCTCCACGGCATGCATATGCAATTGATGATAAGTAGCTGATGGATTTCGGGCCATTAGGCTTGCCCACAGGCTGCTGGTAGCGATGGTAGGTCAGGGGGCGGTGTTGCTGGTACCTTGGAGGCCTTTGGAGCGGCAACTGATGTCACCTGGCGCTGGTGATTTGGCTTCCCGACCTTGAAGCCGCCGCCAAAGACGACTGAGGTGCCACTCCTCTCCGCCTATAGCAGCTTCACCCGTCCGTCCAAGAAAGTTCTTCTGCCCGCAAAAAAAGGTAGGTGCCTCCGTAGGTTGGCGGGACAGGTATCGTCGACTGGAGTGGCATTTTTTACATGTCAGCCATGTACATCTTAACAGATGTGCACCAGGAATTAGTGTTGGGTGTGATGGCCAGTACCCACCAGACGTTTGCCAGTAACCGCCCATCAGAACAAGGGACGCACCTGCCTGGTTTTATAAAGCTGCAAGTAGGAAGTTGGCATTCTGAGGTCCAGATGGAAAGTGCGAGGAGGAAGGCAAGGCAATGTTTAAGAGTCTGTCCCGCATGCCTTCTCTTCTTTCTTTTCCTTTCCTCTTTGCCGACTCTTTATTGACCTAAGATTTTTTGGAATATTTTAACATTTTTTGCTCATACAGTAAGTATCAAAGCCAAATCTTTCTTCCTCTTCGAACTCCGTTTTAATATCTCCATCGTTGCTAATATATATGCCTGTGCCATAGATGTTTCGTCCGGCTTGGGAATACCTCCGGACCCACGGGCGGCAAGCTGCCCAGCTCCTTGCGGTCGCTGCGGCGATCGCACCGTCCACGCAAGGTGGTCCTGCCTGGGGCCATCCGAATTGCAATGGAATACGGATGGATGTAAGGTCACAAGATGTGGTCACCTCATGTGATGGAGCCACCACATCACAGACCTTTTCTCATCATCATCACTCCTACAGACTTGCTAGTACAATGAACTGCGTTTCATCATGAGCCTGTTGTTATCCTTTGCATCGATCTACCGCGATACCTTCAATCCACGTATGACGATACCTCATAACGGACCTCTTCGGAAGTTCGTATTAGACAGTCTGTTCGGCAATGTGCCAATGGGATAGGATGCCAGTACGTTAACCTGGTAGGGGATGAAGGACGATTCCTCGACAACCCTGGTACCCTCGCCTGGGTCCAGCCAGGGACCCTGTCCTAACCCACACGTTGAGAAGATTTACAAATCTCGTGTGGAGAACAGCCCTCACCAGAGCTCTTAGCTGGAGTCAGCTATTGTGTACGCGCGACCCACGGTGTCATGTTTATGGAGGCAAGCACACCTTGAAATAACTTTCAGTCTCTTCATCAAACACATCATTCAGCTCTTAATACATCTGGGTGTACCCGCGAGCCTTGAGTTTATCTCCATTGCGATCGTATTGCTCCGCATGCTGTCAAGCAGATGGAAATGTGTATCCTAGAAATATGGCGAGCTAGATGTTGTGTACATCATGGGATCTGAGAGGTGGCCTGGCTTGCAGGCTAGGAGCCTCCTTTTGTATTGATTTTAGTTTGCGGCCCATTCTGTGGCGGACGAAGCAGTTGAGCAAGGAGGCAGGGGGCTAGGGAGAGGCGTCATGTTCAATCAGCCGGAAGAGTTTGCATTTAACAGAGAAAGACAATAATAATAATGTTGGATTGCAAAGCAGTCTTTGGGTGCTGCTTAATCTTGCCAGCGTAATTTGCCACCAGCCAAATTTTGCGTTAACTGAGACACTTGCCCCTCATCATGATTACATTTGGTCAGCCTTGGTAGAACTATTGATTTCGTTGCAGTGTCCTGTTTGCCCCGTGAGTCTGTTGGTGATATCCGTGCAGAGAGCCTTCACACGCGACCTCACATTAGCCCCTTACTCCTCCTATCGGCTCGTATTCCGCACCGGTGCGCATCCTGCCGGAATATACAACTCAAATGTTGACATGCAAAGTGCCATAAGATAGCATAAAATAGGCATGAAAACACAGTCTTGTTGAGTGATATTTGGTAGTCTTCCCTCTTCAAGACACTCCATCGCCTTGATCACGACGGTGCTAGTAACGGTGCGCATGAACCAATCAAATAATCGTGGACGAAAGGCGTAGTAACCGACTCGGGCAAGGAATCCCAGTTGGGCAGGGGCTTTTGCCGAGGGTTCTATGAATACAAAGTGTGAAAGAGAGCAGCCAAGAAGTGCAAGATTAGCAAGGATGCCCATGATGTATGGTACCAGCTGGTTTGTGCTGTGTGTAGTTCAGGTTGATTATGTAGTCGTAAGCCGTAGTGTACTCGTTTAGATCTTTAAGTATTTGATTATTTATGTTGAGGTTTGATGCGGCTCCAAGGGCGGGCAACAGGCGGCTTATATACCAAGACACGGGGGGGTTGTGGAAAGCATGTTAGTACTTTAACTTTTACGTCTTGAACATTGTGCCAACTTGTCTAGTGCGATCTGTGGCGAGACTTTCTAACGACGGCTCATCGGCTCATGAGGCAAACTACATGGTTCAGACGACACCCCTTGTTTAGGAAACTGTAAACGTAGTGAAGAGGTGAGGAACTGGCAGACCTGGAAGGGACAGCATGTCGATTCGCAAGCCGGAAGCTAAATATGTCATTGGCGTCATCTAATCCTCACGGCTATGGTTAGGTCAAGGGCAGATGACTCGCCTCTACAAGTTCGAGTTCCAGACTCGTCCGAGGCGAAGCATGCGCCGGCGCCGACGGAATCATCCGCCGCATGGGAATGCCATCGAGGTTGAGGTTGGGGCAGCGAGGGAATCCGAGGTATTGGCATGGCCGAGTTCGCCTCGTTCAGCGGAGCAGGACTCTCCGGCGGAATGTTTGCGGAATTTTTGCGGCAGCAGCACATCAAGAGGCAATCTACTCCTTCAGTTTCATATTGAAATCAGGCTTCTCGGTCTAGCAAGGGTGTTTGTGGAAGCAATTAGGAGTCAGAGTGCTATTAATGGGCAGACAGAATCTACTCGAGGTGACCAAAGAGAGAGCACAAGAAAACCAGACGAGGCCGGGGATGCGTAAATAAACAAGATTTTGACACAAATCTGCCAATGCCTCACTTTCATGATATCCATATCTCATTACACCGCTTGTAAAAGGTATATTACATATCCTTGCCAGATGTCGTACCAAGCCTCGGCTTATATCAGCATTAGTTCTTGTCCCGTCGTGATGCCTCCCATGCTGACGTTGCAAGTGCCGAGAAGCACCAGTACATGAGGGTAGAAACACATTCTTTTGGCGTGATATTCGGTAATCTTCTCTGTTCAAGACACTCTGCTCCCCTTGTCACAACGCCATAGGTAACTGAAAACATGAATGACTGGAGTAATCGTGGACAAGAGGCGAAGTAGCCGACTTGTGATGAGGATCTCGTGACTGCCCTTTCTGCAAAAAGGCAGCCAAGCACTGCGAGAGCGACAATGATGCCCATGATGTTTGGTACCTGCTGGTTCGTGCTGTGTGTAGTTTGGGTTGATTATGTAGTCGTAAGCCGTAGTGTACTCGTTTAGATCTTCAAGTGTTTGAGTGTTTGAGTGTTTGTGTCGAGTTTGATGCTGCTCAAAAGGCGTGCAACTGGCAGCTTATATACCAAGACACAGGGGGGCTGAGATTTGTGGAAAGCATGGTGTTGCGGCCAGTAACTTTGGGTCTTGAACCTTTTGCCGACTCGTCTAGTGCGTCAATGACTTCTTTATCGCGCAAAGCGGCGCTTGCCTGAATTCTTTCGACTGTGCACTTTAGGAGCTACTCCAAGATTTGTCCGTCAGCCTTGGGCGGCGACGCTGCTACGTTTATAGTTTCCCAAACAAAAGAGGTGTCGCCTGAACCATGCAGTTTGCCTCATGAGTCGATGAGCCGTCGCTGGGAAGCATCGCCACAGATAAAATAGCCTGGGATGGCTGCCGACTTAAAGCTGCAGTAACCAGGCTATTTCTGTAGTTGTCTCTCTTTTGGCTCTTTTGACCTCTCTTTTACGTGCCAATACCTCGGATGCCCTCGCCGCCCCCAACCTCAAACTCGATGGCTTTCCTCATATCCCCGTCATTAATTCCGCTAGAGTTCAGCTACCACGCTCACTTGGTACTTTTGCCCTTTTTGCTTTGGCCACACTCTGTCAGAGACGTACATGAATGGTAATTAGTGCCGGTCCTGTCGTGGTCACATGTTGTGAAGCAATATCGGTGCTTGAACGGAATACGCCGCACTTGTCTGTTGGAATTAGCTCGCATAATCAGAACCTTTGACACCGCCTTGGCCTATGAAAATGACCAAGGCTGTAATAAATGCCTCTAATACAACTTTAGCATTGTATCGGTAGGTACGCCTGGAATCAATCATGTTGTTTCCAACCAGTGGATATCCGGTATTACATGGTTGAAGGTTCTGTTCATTTGGCCCTAATACCGCCTAGAGAGCGCACATGAGCAAAGTTTGTCTCTCCGGCAATCACATACGACCACAGCCGCTAGCAGAGCTCAGGATCCCGTCCGATCTCCCATGAGAATCTAGCGAGCGCTAGATTAGTAGTTAGGTCGGTGACGACTAGCGAATACCTAGTGTTGTATGTATTCTTTTTGTCCCTTGCCACTTTTGTGTTGTCTTTTTTTTTTCCTCCGTCTAAACAAGGGCCGTGTGGATGTTCGGTGGCTCAAAAGCCAAAAACTTGTGCCCTGTTGTGAGCCTCATCTGTAGTATCACGGGTCGGTCAAGCAGGCGTGCACTTCTGCCCCATTAGGGCGAGGGTGCAAGATGCGTCAGGGCAAAAAAAGGCATCGGCGATGAGGTGTGGCTGTTTAATGTTGATCCTGGATAGGTGTCAGCGAGAAACTTGACAGCATGTAACCTCGTCTGGCATGGGAGTGGTGGATGTTGATTGCAGACGAGGGCGACGAGGGCTTCTTTGGCACAACAGCGACCCTGTTAATAAATGCTTCGGGAGGGCCGCACCATGGCCGCTCTGCTGAAGATGGATGGACGTGCCAGAGAAGGGCATGGCAGGAGAGGCAGGCTGGCCACCTCGCCAACCAGACGCCAAAGTCACATGCATCTGCTGCCATCTGTCAGTGCCGCCGCCAAGTAAGTCACTTCAGCGCCCCTGGGCAGCTGGCAGCGGGCTCACGGCCCCGAGCCACCGCCAATCGCTCTACAGGTTCGCGAGATGTTTTGATGTGCAAGCAAAACAGTATGACCGCAGCCAGGCGCGCTGCATCTTGAAACAAGGACGCCTCAAGATTGGTCTGAGTGTGTGCCATATCGTGTTGTTGTTCAACAACAGAGGGAGTCTGGTTCATTGGCCCACTCTTGCTGTAAGGGACGGCACTCGCAACTGTGTCGATTCCATCCGCGCCCATGGCAATTCCATTGTCATGATTGGCAACAACGTCACCGTCCATGACAACTTCGGCGACGTCTTTGGACGCCAGAGGCCAGGTAACAGGCAAACTGCCCGCACTGATGTCGTCCCTGGAGGGAATAATTACCATGTTCAATCCCACCACCCCACCTCCTATTGTCCCACAGCCCCGGGCCACACATCAAGCCACTGTGAACGACCAAGACGACCAAGACGACCAAGAATCGTCCAATGCATCTCGGTCTCGAGTTGAAACCCTTTCCGCCACCTCAGGAGCTGCAACCACGCCAGCCCGCTAGCGTGGTTGAAGAGGACTAAATGCTAACGCTTGGGCGCACACGTAAGCAATGAGGTGCACCTTCCAATTCTCCAGCAACTGTGTGGGCAATGGGCATTAACGATATGACTACCTAAGGTACCTACCTAAGTAGCCTTTGAGGATGGCCTTTTGTCCATTTTGGCCTGCACGGGGGGACGGGCGCGTGGGTTGGGGACAGTTGAATTATGTAAATGTCCTTTATAAATCATAGCTGCTCAAAATCGAGAAACTCACCCCACTACAAAAAGTTATTTGCTGTTCAAATGGAGGTTCAAATGTGACTTCCGTACCGCCCGCTGAGAACCTGGTCAGGGTTTCATCAATCACGTGGTCTGGCGTCCTTGGTGGCGGTGTACTTGCCTGCCCAAGACGCGTCCCACGCGACTCCGCATCAACATCACTTGCCCATCTTCACCCATCACTCCAAGCCCCATTCTGGGTCATAATTATACGTCCTCCTCAATACTACTCGACTTGCCTAGGCTCCTATACACCCCTTGCTATGGCTGAAGAGTACGATGAGGCCCAACCGGGCGAGGATGGTGGCGGCATGACGGGACCTGGCGCTCCAACCCCGCTCACTGCTTTGGAGGTAATGAGCCCTGCCATTTACATGACGTGACAACGGCATTGACCTTGTGAAACTCTAGGGCATCGCTGGGCTGACAAAACGAGATATTCAACTCGTCATGGATGGCGGCTTCAACACGGTAGAATCGGTGGCATATACTCCTCGGCGAATGCTGGAACAAATAAAGGGCATCTCGGAACAAAAGGCGCAGAAGATTCTGGGAGAAGGTATGTGGTCTCGGTTGTACATTTTCGCTCGTGCCAAGGCGACTGACTTTTTTTTCCTTCAGCCTCGAAACTTGTTCCCATGGGCTTCACAACTGCAACCGAGATGCATCAACGACGAAGCGAGCTCATCTCCATCACGACAGGCTCCAAGAATTTGGACACGCTTCTCGCAGGCGGGGTAGAGACTGGCTCCGTCACCGAATTGTTTGGCGAGTTTCGCACCGGAAAGAGTCAGATCTGCCATACATTGGCCGTGACCTGCCAGCTACCTTTTGACATGGGTGGAGGCGAAGGCAAGTGCCTGTACATTGACACAGAGGGCACCTTTCGACCCGTACGCCTTCTCGCGGTCGCTAATCGCTTTGGTCTGTCCGGCGAGGAGGTTCTCGACAATGTTGCCTACGCTCGTGCTTACAATTCCGACCATCAGCTGCAGCTTCTGAACCAGGCCGCTGCCATGATGTGTGAGACGCGTTTCTCCTTGCTCATTGTTGACAGTGCAACTGCCCTGTATCGTACTGATTTCTGCGGCCGAGGGGAACTATCCAATCGACAGACTCATCTGGCCAAGTTTATGCGTACGTTGCAAAGACTGGCCGATGAGTTTGGAATTGCCGTGGTGATTACCAATCAGGTCGTCGCTCAGGTTGATGGAGGCCCCAGCGCCATGTTCAATCCTGATCCAAAAAAGCCCATTGGCGGCAACATTATTGCTCACGCCAGTACAACCCGCATAAGCTTGAAGAAGGGACGTGGTGAGACACGAATTGCCAAAATCTACGACAGCCCGTGCCTGCCCGAGAGTGACACACTGTTTGCAATTAACGAAGATGGTATTGGTGACCCTGCTCCAAAGGACATGGAGAAGGATTGAATTGTTTGCGGTGGTTGAAATTTATTTTGTTCGGCGTTGCATGGCTTAGGCGTTTGTTTTTCTTGTCGTGGCTAGTCATAATAGATTATACTGTTTCAATGACATTGTTCCTCGTATTACACGTGACATGTGCACGAACGAAGTTCCTCCAGGTGACGAGGGCTGTGCTGCAGAGGCACATTTACAAGCAGTGTTGCGAATATAACCGAGCCTTGGCAACTGTCCGCCGTTTCCCATTCTGCATACTGTCCCATTCGAGCAAAAGTGGAACAAGAGAGAGGGAAAAAAGAGAAGATAAGAAAAGAGGCAAAAAATCACACATTACTCACGAAACCTCGGCCGTGATGCAACGCATAATGTTTCATCTCATCATGTAGGGTACTGGCGTTGGAGTGAGCTACTTTCCATATTGGGTTAGCGCGATCGTGGCGGCAAGTTTCCACAATGAAATTCTGCCATCCGACGCGACCACGGCCCTCACCACCCAAGCAACAACGGCTTCGACATTGACATTGGAACAACCTGCTCGTCGCTTCGCTCTAAACCTACCAGGCCCTGCAATTGCTTGTATGGAGGCGGGATGGACTCGGGCGACATCCAATATCTCTTTAAAGAGACCCGCTTGAACCTCGAGCCTCCTGCACCAGCGTCAGTCGTGAGCATTCGAGTGCCTTCAAAGAATGGCAACAACCGCAGCGAAAGACGCCTCACACCCCACGATTCATCCACCGAAGACGAGACCACGTTTCGATTAAAGAACCTTGCTGTTTCTTCATCGATTTACCACCGAAAATGGCATGACACGCCGCGCAACTTCTTGTGGCGAGTTTTGGAGGACGGGACCGTGCTGAGCATTCGAGCTGTCGATGTTTGCAAATACGACAAGACCCCAGATGCGCCTTTGGTGCTAAACTTCAACTTTGGCGTGCCCATCCGAAACGGCTGTGTGGCGTTTTCTGACCCAGAGGAACACGATGCGCTGTGCGTCTACGTGCTAGACCAGTCCTCCCAACTGTACACGTTTACGCTGCGGCCCGAGTTTTTCAGGAAGAGGACCGCTATTGATGCAGTCCTCTCGGAACTTTGCAAAGTTCAGTCGCCGGCTGGCTTGAGCTTCAAGAGTCCGCATCGACTGGTGGCCGTGACCTCGAATACTTTGCTCGTTACAGTGAGCGATGGCGGCCTCATTCGCCTCGACAAGACGCGACCCGACGACTGTAAGTTTGTCACAACGTTGGACCATATTTCACATCTAACACACCCCGATAGCCACATCTGGTATCTGGAAAGAGTCCTTCTTCAACGTTCAAGGCTGGGCTCAGAATTTGCGCAGTTTGTTGCCATTCCAGGGCAACCACACCATCAAGCATGGCAATGTCAACATGGAGTACAGCGCCGCTACCTCTGTCGAAGTGACAAATTTCGGACTCGAGGACTGTCTGTTCGCCATCACCGTGTGCTTGGATCATCGATTGCGTATCTGGAACGTGAGCGATGGTCAGATTCTCTTTACCGGAGACTTGCTCGGTGTGGATCGAGGGCCACAAGATGTCGGAAAGTGGTGCATTGATCCGTCGCTGTCAAAGCTAGTTCAGGTTGTCGGAAACAGCCGTGGACAGCGCATCTGCGCGACATACTCCCCAGTCGGCCTGGGCGAGTTTAAGTTCTGGAAGGTCATCGCCAAGGACGCACACACCGTCATTGTCGAGGATCTCTTCCCCAAGGCCACGCTAATACCGTCCACACCTTCTTCCGCGGACATTTGGACGCTGGCCGATTTCATTCTCGCGTCGCCCGCAGAGGGGTCCATCAACCTGTGGACTCTGTGGAAGAACAACATGACTTACAGGGTCAAGCGACTGGAGCTGGATAGAAAGAACATGGTCCAGTCATGGGAGGACAATTGGGACGGAGTGTATCCTGATAGGGGGGCAATACCGGTCCAGACGTCTGGTCCTTGTGATCCCACCGATGTCACAGAGAAGTGGCTACGTTGCATCCTACAACCCGGACGATTCACAAAGGCCACGCTCGAAACGGCGCTGGCAATTTACGAGCGTGGCCTGGGTACATCAAAAGTTGGGGGCAATGGCAGCAGCAGCAGCGGCAAGAGCCGTGGTCTTGCGGAATCCATTTGCTCAGTACTGGGCGCAACAGCTTCGTTGGAGCGTGGGCCATCGGGCGCCATGGATTACGAACAATTCAGAGCATCCAGCGAAACTCAGTGGCGCAGATTCTACAGGCTCCTGGCCGAGCTTGACCGTCAACGCGGAGAAGCCATCGGGCTGGCATTTGATGTCGAGGCAGATATGGCGTGGGTGGTTTGCACAGATCTCGTCTCGGCCGTCCGGCAATGCGGAGACCTGGAGCGGCTCTATCATAATCCGTCTTCACCCGATGAAGAAAGCGCCCCCAAAGTAGCTCTGATCAACGCTGCGTTGTCGTTTGTGGACGGATTTTCAGACAGTTACAGGCAGTTGGCCCAGGCCACCTTGAGACAAGAAATTTTTGACGAATCACCCAAAACTGACCTGGAGCGCATTCAATACTTTTCGGACAAGGCTGGCTTTTGGAGAGGCATCACCGATGAGGACTGCGCACAGGTTGTTGATGTTCTCGGCTCTAACTTTGCCATTGTCACCGACGACTTGTATAGCCATGTTCTGGACTTGATAGCCGCCCCCGTGGATGCCAGGCGGCGGCATTTGCGGCGGCCTTTGACCGAGTTCGGACAGAAGCTTGTGGTGCAGGGCGTCCAAGATGACATTGCCATCCAATGGAGCGTGTGTTTCAGTCAGCTCATTCTCCTGGTCCACATGGAGTTTGAATTTGACAATGAGGAGGATTCACTGCATCATCGCGTAGACATTGGATCGGTTTACCGGAAACTTATCGCTGCGCTCAAGAGGCTGGAACTCTTGAAGTGGCTGGCAAATACCGAGCTGTCAATTCATCCTCCTCACATTGACCGATCATCGCAGCCCAAGAAGAGCAGCGGCGGCGACGATTTCACCCAGACAGTGACGGCCCTGGAATCCAACCTCGGACACCTGCTGGGTTTCGATGACCTCGCCAAAGAACCCCTCTCTAGCAGCTTGACCGATCTCATAACCAACCTGTGCGCTCCAGACAGCGACATTGAAGTCTCTCCCGCACTGATACAGTGTGCCCTTGTCAAACAAGAGCGGGCTGATTTGGCAATGGAACTCGTTCCGTTCAGCGACCAGAATCCATTTTCCGTCTACATACTCGGACGAGTCCAATTGGCACTGGCCGACTTTGCATCGGCCTCGATCAGTTTCAGAAGAGCGGCGATTGGAATGAGTAAGCGCAACCAACCTTGCTACAAAATTCTCCTGCTGTGGGATTTTTTTCTTGTTCTACTTTTGACTGACCAGTTCTTAGGCGCCAAATCTGTTCCCTGTGACAGACACAGCTGCGGATTGCTGGGAGACACGGAATGGAACCTGCTCAACAATGGCCAGGCATTGTACTACTCCCACATTGTTGCGCTGTACGAATCACACAAGGCATATTCATACGTGGTGGACTTTGTCAGGCTGGGGATGCAGTTTCTCGGCAGCGCCAATGACGGCTCATCTGTAAAGACTGAGCTGTTGAGCCGTCTATTCAACGCAGCCCTGGTCACGTCACAATTTGAGCTGGCTCACACCAGTCTCTTGTCCATACAGGACGATGCCCTGAAACAATCGAGCCTTCGAAAACTCGTGGACAAGATGTGCGAAACCCATCACAACATTGAGCTTGTATCCCTGCCCTTCCCCGGCATGCAGCAAGACGTCGACGACATTCTGGCCTCTCGCTGCCGAAACACAACCGACGTGGCCCATGGATTCCCGTACCACCAAGTGCTGTACTCGTGGCGTATCAAGCGGAACAATTACCGCGGAGCTGCGTCGGTTCTGCTGGACCGCATCCAGAAGCTGAAGCTCGCCGGCCAAGGAGACAAGCTCACGGGAGACGATGTCCTGGACACGCCGGTAACACGGCAGTACCTGCTGCTAATAAATGCCCTCAGCTGCGTTGATCCAAAGCAAGCGTGGATATTCGACGAGGGAGCACCGGCCCTGCACCAGAACGGAGACGGGGCCAGCAAGCGCAGGGTGGTGTCGCTGGCGGATATTCGCAAACAGTACCAAGATGAGCTGGATAGGATTGCCGCGATTCAAAACAATCAATTCGGTTTCGAGGCGGGCGATGTCATGGAGCTGTGCCGGGAAGTGTAAATGGTGGGCATGAATTGCCGTCAAGGGGGGAACATGTAGATTATGATCAAGAAGAAGAGAGGTTCACGGACTAGATACCTTGGGACGTACAATGGCACACGGAGGCCTTCACAAATTTGTTTCTTTTCCACAAAGGATACGAAAGAATAATTATATTCACTTTCAATTTCCAGGGCGGTGCCGACGATGTGACAAGACCCGATTGACTGTCAGGCGACAATAAGTGAGAAAGATGGCCTCCTTTCAATAACCCCAATAACGCCAGGCCCTATGCTAGAAAATAATAATAATAATAGACTTTGTATGTTATAAAATGTGGGAATAAACGGGGACACGGCCCGATTCCTCAACCTGATGCCTGGGCCGCGGCGAGCTTAGCTTCGTTGGGAGCCGGGAGAGGCTGCAGCCCGCCGGCGGTGTTTTCAGGGAGCCCGTTGGGAGCCTGGCGGTACAGAATGATTTCGGACTGCTTAAAGTATCGGCGGGCATCTACGTGTGTCAGCACAGAGCGCCGGTCCTTGCCGGTGCAGGGGACCGGACTCACCTTCATCAATCAAGACCAAACTGAGGTAGTACCTCGTGGAAAACTTCTTGTTCACGTCGCGAAAGGTGGGGGTGAGATCGAAGCCGCCCAGGAACAGGCGGATAGGGATGGTCTCTCCCCTCGAGGGCGAGCCGTCCATGATTTCGAACCTGACCAGGGTCTCGCTCTCGTTGTACTGGTTGGGCGCGGCGCCCGTCGTCTCCCTCCGGATAATGGACAGCTCCATGTGCTTGATCTTCAGGCGGACCAGCAGGAAGTAGATGCGGCCGACGATGACGTCCTTGAGGTGGTACTTGCTCTTGCTGTACTCGAACTCGATGTGCAGGCAGTCCTCGATGCCCACGTCCATCTTGATGCTGCTGTTCATCTCGGGCGGGATGCGGTAGCTGTAGACCCAAATGTCCTTTTCGCGGATCACGTCGGCCATGCGGCGCGAGACGGTGACGCGCACAAAGTAGCGCAGCTTGACGTTGATGCCGTTGTACGACTCGTACTGCTTCTCGACGTTTTTGAAGTTGAAGTCGAACGTCTGCGGGTGCTGCAGCTCTCCCGGGGCGGCGAGCTCTTGGTTCAGGGACAGGAATTCGTAGTGGTTGCCGCGGTCAAAGAACATCTCAATGGTGCCAATGAACTGCACCTTGATGCCCGTGTGCTCCAGCCGCTTGCCGTCCTTGGGACGCACCGTGACGGCGCCCCTGACGGACTCGCCGTCCATGTAGAGGGGGGCCTTTTCGCGGCGGTTCTTGTCGAGCTTGACGTCCACCATGGACCGGTCGTCGGCATCTTCGAGGACCACGTCGATGTCGACGGGGGTGGAAAAGAAGTACGACATGTTTGGGGGCGCTTTGGGGTGCTTGGAGGGGGACGCACGAGGCGTCTTTGGGAGGGGGGAATGGGTGACCGAGTGCGTTTGTTTTGAGCTGGCTGGCGTTGTTGCTGATGATGTCGCTGCGGGTGGTGGGCGGTTGGTGTGTGTGCTATCAGGCGGCGCTGACGTACGTTGCTGTTCCGTCTGGACTGGACTCTCCCGGGAAGTGGTTGGTCGCCCAAGTTGGGATGACGGGCTCTCGGAGCTCACCCCCACCGAAGCTTCGCATTGGAAAGTGGCAGGGCAGGGCCATTTACTTTTCGCTGGCCGCGGAATGAGCCATGAAGGCGAGAGTCTGCTTCCAGACGCGCACAATGATGCCTTGCTATTTCAATTCTAGTGCATCAACTCCAATGCACGCTGTTTCCTTGCTACGGAACCACCCATGACTCTTGACGACTTGTATCACTTGGGGACATTTAATTTCAGCTGGTACCTGAGCAGCTTTGTACGTGCGGTGGTGGATCCAACTCCTTTCCCCCGTCGAGGCAAACTCACGTGCCGAGTCACGCCAGACAGACCCACCTCGCTTCCCAGTGTCCCCACTCGACCACAAATTTTCAGCCTCTGGACGGCTCAACTTCGGCGCTGACAAGTTTGCCCTCACGTGCAGCGAGCCCTAGAACTTTTCCCGCCCACACGATTTCGCCAACAATTCGTCGTGACCGCAGCCGACGACCTACGACAAACCTCCTCACCTCCCGACATCCCAACTCACAACCGGCAGGATGAAGTACATTCATTCTCAGGAGCTCCTTGAGATCCCCGAGGGGGGTACGTAGAATTCCTTTTTTTTTCTTCTTGTCCGTGTCGACCCAGATCAATCCAATTTGTCGCCGTGGTGGAAAGAGAGGAGGGGGGAAATTTTGTCTGCCCGCCAGTTCGGATGCGCCCCAAGACAAGCAAAACGGAACAGGCACAAAGGGCCAATGGACAAATCGACCTGGTACAAGACGGCGACACGACACGAAGCGACTGGCAGCGGCGTGGACAAATTTCCCGAAACTCAATGCAACCCGCACGGCGTCAAATTGGATCTGGGCAAGCCTAGGCCGAACAAAAAAGTTTTGCTAACGTGCTCCTGCAGTCAAGGTCAACATCAAGACGAGAATCGTCACCGTCGAGGGTCCCCGAGGTACGAAGCAGCACACCAGGCAAGCGTCCTATTGACCAAGCGGAATCAAGGGCTCTAACACGAAAAAAAACACAGGCAAGCTCGTCAAGGAACTGAGCCACTTGGCCGTCAACTTCGGACACCCCAAGAAGAACACCGTCTCGATCGAGATCCACCATGGCAACCGTAAGAACGTCGCCACGCTGCGCACCGTCCGATCCATCATCCAGAACATGATTATCGGTGTCACCAAGGGCTTCAAGTACAAGATGCGATATGTCTACGCACATTTCCCCATCAACGTCAACTTGGACAAGAGCAACGAGACTGGCCTGTGGGAGGTGGAGATCCGAAACTTCATCGGAGAGAAGATTGTCCGCCGAGTCATCATGCAGGAGGGCGTCGATGTCGAGCTGTCCAAGTCCCAGAAGGATGAGCTCATCCTGACCGGCAACTCTCTGGAGCACGTTTCGCAGAGTGCTGCCGACATTCAGCAGATCTGCAAGGTCCGCAACAAGGATATCCGAAAGGTGTGTTGCCCTTGTTCTGCGACTACATGGCAAAAAACGCGCGCGTATGATTTTCTTTTTGCTAACAGTGCGTCGTAGTTCTTGGACGGTCTGTACGTTTCCGAAAAGGGCAACGTTGTTGAGGAGTAAAGGGGGTGATTTACGGACACGGAATTCTTGTTTCTTTTGCGTTTCTGGGTCTCAGGAGTGGCGACGGTTAAACCATTTGCATGTCACGTAGCAAAAGGGCTACAAAAGAAACTGATTAAAAAAGTAACGATTTTCTTGTGCCCGACCGGTGCCCTGTCTGCTGCTTCCCTGAAAACTTGCTCGATTCGTGGAGGAAAAGTGAAGACTGCCAGGACATGTCCAGAGGCTGTGGATTGGAGCACATGTTTCTACAGAGGTAGGTTTCCTGTGGGAGTTTGGGCTGGTGGGGGTCACGGTGAAAACGTGGCCAACGAGACACGAAAGCACCAGGATTCGGGGCCATGTCTTTGCAGGTGGAATATTCCTTCATTATAGGGCGTACGGAGTGCATCGCCAGCTAGATTGCGTATCCATCGTCTAATCTACAAATGCGCGAAGTCTCGCTCCATATTCGTCAATCAACTGAATCAGTCGTCCTCTCATGTCATTTCATACCGACATGGCCATTTTAGTAGTCATTAATGCAGGCTAGCAAGCAGCCAACGGAAAAAAAAAAGGAGAAAAAAAAGGGAAAAAAAAGGGGGAAATATGCAGCACCCCAACGCCAAAAGTCACTATATATACGTGCAATCAACTGTAAGTAACGAGGGCGACCCTCAAAATGCAGAAATGGGGCTCGCCTTCGTGTGCGAAATGTACGGGGATGTGTGCACGAATTGCGTCTCAGTCGAGCAGCCACTCTATGGCCGGCGCGAAGTGGCCCGAGAATAGTGCGACCTTGCACCACGGCTATCTCGTGATCGTTCAGTGCGGTAGGTACGGTGGGTTCGTCCTCCCGAGCTTGAGCTGCCTGGAGAATTCTTGGTTAGCCTCCCTTGGTCAAGGAGAAGGTGACTGTGAATACGGGGAGCAACTTACTTGGACCCATGCTCGTAGCGTCAGAGTAGGTGTAGCTGGAACCAGTGTATCGTGAGGATTGCGGGCGTCTCGCAGGCTTGTTGTCCTTCTTTTTGAGGTTGAGCAAGGCCAGCAGCGCGGCAGCTCCACCAGCAAGGCCCAGCCACCAGTTCCCGCCCGACTTCTCACGGCGTTCAGCCCCAGAGGACGGACGACCGCCAAACCATCCAGAGTGACGGTCGCGGCGAGAATAGGTAGATGGAGCACGGCTGCCATGTCGTGACGAGTAGCGGACCTCTTCAGTGATGACCTTTTCGGATCTCTCCTTCTTCCTGCCAAAAATGGCATTCCAGATACCCCGGGCAATACAGCAGAAGCAGAGGAGCATGAGCAGGGCGACGCCAGCCAACGTGCCAATGACGATTCCGGCGATGGCACCACCGCTTAGACCACCTCCAGTTCCGCCTTTGTTGCTTCCATCGGCCCCAATCGCATTCCCATCGCTAGTGGAAGTTGGGTCTGCCGCGGTTGTTGTTGTTGTTGCCGTTGCCGTAGCAGAGGGTTCACCAGTTCGAGCACCGCTACCAACAACAACTGTGGTGCCAGTGATTCGGAAGGGAGCAGAGTACTGCGTGGTGACGACACCGTTGGAGGTGATGACGATGGTGCTTGGTTCCTGGTAGCCCGGCCTTGATGAACACTGGCCCTTGAAAGCGCACGTTTGCCAACCAGCACAGCAGATCGAACCGCAAGCTTCCTGCTCTGGGCTCTGAGGCTTGCAGTCGACACCTGGTGTTGGACTAGGCGCCGGAATCCAGTGCGTCATGATGGTGCTTGTGTAAGTCCTCGTCTCGGTCCATGTGGTTGTGTATGCGCCGTATGAGCCGCCTGCGGGCGCGCAGGTAGCTATGTCGCCGGCGAGAGTGGTGCAGACCTGGTCAGAGGTACAGCAAAACCGATCATATCCGCATGTTGATGCGCAATCGTCTCGAGGCAAGAGGTATGCGAAGCCCAACTCGTTGAATGCATTTCGAGGAAACGGTGAGGCCGAGACGATGCCGACTGTCGCTCCAAGTAAGAGAAAGAAGCGTCCCGTCGCCGGTAGCGACAAGACTGGAATGTGACTTTGCATGCTTGCTTGCTTGCGACCACGCGACGGAAGATTCCGAGAATAAGTCGGTCTGCAGACTGGAATGCGGGAGCGGGGAGGGTATGTCTTTGGGTTTAAACTCTGCCGACCTTGGGTCTCGATTAATAACGACCCAAAGGAAAAGACGAAAAAAAAAACCCCCTCAGAAGCCGCCAGATGGTGAAAAGTAGAAGGTTTAGTCCAATTCTT
Source organism: Keithomyces neogunnii (assembly GCA_020975405.1). Lineage (NCBI taxonomy): Eukaryota > Fungi > Ascomycota > Sordariomycetes > Hypocreales > Clavicipitaceae > Keithomyces > Keithomyces neogunnii. The sequence continues at coordinate 2,485,267 of JAIOWQ010000002.1, read as the reverse complement.
TTTCGGTAGCACAAAGCACAGAGAAAAGAGGAACGACTTGACGCGCCACGCACGTTGCAGGTTTAAGAGGGCGAATGCAGGTCTCGTCATGACATCCCCAACCTCCCACTTAGATGCACCACAAGTGGCCCAACCCCTCCAAATGCCATCCGTGCTGAGACGTCACCTCTCCAAACAAATTGACCAGGGTTCCCCCAGGAACCGAATTTTTTTCACCCATGTCTTTTTTCAGGGTTCAGAGCTTGATTCGAAAGCGAGCGCGATTTTTTGTGGTTTTTTTTTCCCTTTGTTTTTGACCTTTGCGATGTCGCCAATGCCGCCTCTGTTTCTTGGTCAAGACAAACGCTGAGAGACCAGACAGCTTCGACTGGTCACCATTGCACCACCACTCACCACCCGCACCCACCAAGCACAAGCACAAGTTTCATGTCTGGGCATGAAATCGGGCCATCTGCCAGCTCATCAGCACGCGTCGTGATCCGTCAGGACCTAACCCGGGGCTGTTTAGCCCGTGGTTTGGCGCCAGGTGTGGTGTGGTCGCAGGGACCTTTTGGTACTGGACGATCGGGCATTGACAGCCCTGAAGCAGTTGGTGCTGTGCATGGCTGCATGATGCCCGTACCTGATTCCATGGCGGTGACACCCGCTGGCCGCGGCCAAAGGCGCACCCAGATCTTCGAGAAGCGGGCCACTGAGCAAGCCACAGGACAACGGTAGGGCCCGTTGCTCCCCAAATGCTCGCCAAGTCCGTCGCCGCCTCCAGCCACACAGTGTTTGATTCCAGTGAGCCTGGGTATCGAAAGCTTGTTTACTCAACGGCAAAAGACCCATTGGCTAGTCCATAATAAACCAGGGTAGACAAGAGAATCCAAGGATGATTGCTGATTAAATCGGGCTGGGTGGCTGGGCTGACATGCCCGTCCGGCGTATCTTCGGATAACAGAAACAGGCGCTCAGTGCTGGTCGTAGCTTATGTATTGTCAGTTTCCTGTGGAGCTATGTAATTGAATGGGAAAGTGGGGGCGCACACAGTCAAGCTGTTGGCCTCTCAAGTGCTGGCGCTGGCTGGTCCGAGCTTCCTTGACTGGTCGTCCATTGTGACGCTGTACTGGTTGGCTGCATCATCAACGACCTCACCTCATTGAAGAGCTAGACCGTCGAGCCTCACCCCATCCTCCTTCATCGCCAGAGTGCGCCCTCCAACGGTCGCAAGCTGCCTCTCCTCTGATTTTCCTCTCTTTACACATCCCGTCATCGACAGCCGTCGCACGCGCGACGCTCCGACGGCAAACGACAAAGAAGGCCGCCCATCATGTCGCTCGACCCGCCCACGTACCTGGCCTCGCTCCAGAGCAACATTCGTCAACGGCCGATTCCATGGGATGGTGCTGTCAGGGCTGGCACCCTCACCGAAGAGCAATACGCAAAGATTCGTGCTGTAGACAAGGCAAAGAAGCCCGAGCAGCGTAAGGAGGTGGTTGAGGGCGACATTGATGGATACAGGCTACTTTTCGTCGGCGTCTCAGGCAAGCCTAGTGTCCTGGAGACTGCGGGCAAGCATGCCAACGTTGTCCAGTACATTTTGGTTCTTTTAGCGGATCTTGTCGACGGTATGCTTTCCTCGTTCGACCTGGAATGGGAGCCGGCCTCGTCCGGTTGCTTCTGCCCCGAGCAAACCAGCCTTTTAACTGACATGATCAATTCCAGCTGTCCCATCTCTGGCAAAGGCCCTCTTCAAGGGCACGGACCCTTATAAGCATTTCCTGCCACTACTGCACTCCAACAACACGGAAGATGCCATCCCATTGCTCACATCGCATGCGTTGACGAGCCTCATGTCCCTGGCTCGGGACGAATCAAAAGCCACCGAACAGGCTTTGCCTGTTGTGTTTACGTACTTGTCAGGCTTGGCCAAGAGTGCCGACGCTGGTCTGCAAGATATTGCTGTTCAAGAGTACTCGGCGCTCCTCTTCGGGCGGTCATCACGCGAAAAGTTTTGGAACCAGAGAAGCGAGACTGTTGGGCCTTTGGTCAAGATTCTCCAGACTGCTGCAGGCATTGGAAATGGTGGAAACTCGGCGGCCAACTTATGGAGTGGCAATGTAAACGTTCGCAACAATGGCTTTGAAGGATCCCTGAGCGGTGGCGTGGGCCTGCAGCTGCTCTATCACGTCTTGCTCGTGATTTGGCAGCTGAGCTTCGAGGCTGACGACATTGGCGATGATTTGAACGAGTAAGTGGCATGGGAAACGCATGTCGTCGAGAGCTGTAGCAGCAGGAGTGAGTTGTGAGTTGTGCTAACCAAGAAATGCAGTGAGTACGACATCATTTTGTTATATACGCACCTGCTGCGATTGTCACAAAAGGAGAAGACTACGAGACTGATCTTGTCTACGCTTTACAATTTGCTTGAGAAGAACCAGACGTCTCTGCTCCCAACAGCAGTCCTGGCCCGCCTGCCCGCGCTTTTGGACAACTTGGGCAGTCGCCACATGACCGACCCCGACCTGTTGGGAGATTTGCAAAGCCTCAAGGAGTTGCTGGACGAGTACACAAAGACCAAGACGACATTTGACGAATACGTTGCCGAGGTCAACTCTGGCCATCTCCGCTGGTCGCCACCTCACCGGAGCCAAGTGTTCTGGGCTGAGAATGCCAGAAAGATTCTCGATTTTGAGAATGGCGAGATTCCTCGAAAACTGGCCGATATCATGAAGAAGCCATGGGACAACGACAAGCAAGTCCTCGCCATTGCTTGCAATGACATTGGCTGCCTGGTTAAGGAGGTTCCCGAGAAGCGCTATCAACTGGAAAAGGCTGGCCTCAAAACCAGGGTCATGGAGCTAATGCAGAGCGATGATGAGAATGTGCGATGGGAGAGCCTCCGGGCGTTGGGAGGGTGGCTCAAGTACAGCTTTGAGCACCAGTAAGGCAGAGAGCTAGTGCGGGAAAGGTGAGGGGGGCCGCGTGTGTACGAGAGAGGGGGTGAAGGGAGGAGAGCCCTGCTTGCATTGTAGACTTTCAACATTGTTTGCGCAGCAGACATCAATTTGTTTATTAGTAGAGAGCCCTCACCAGGCCGAAGCAACCTTGATATGGGCATTGTAATTGGCATAGCAAAGCTGGAGGTCTCTGGGTCGGAGGACGGTGCAGACTCTGACCGTGAATGAAGAACTCTTGCTGCGTCTTTCCATGCTGCCTCGATGAGAAGGGTGATTTGGTTTGCATCATGTAATGGAAACGGCATCTGCTCTCTCTGTGTTTGGGAGACTTGCGCTAAACAGCTCCAATCTAACCCCACGCGGTGCGAACGCGGTTCGATATCGGAGAGCCCGTGGCTACCCGAAGCCCCACCACAGCTCCTGCTCGATTGAGCATTCAATTCAGCAGTCGCGGCTGTCCACTAATGGCACATCACCGCGGCCGGCGCCTGTGGTGCATTTCTTGACCAATTTCTTTCCCAACGCCCGTTCTCTCTTCTCCTCTTCTCCCCCTTCACCTTGTTTCCTCAATTGCACTTACAAGTGTTGGCACCGCTCCGATTGATCGAAATGAAGGGATTTGGAAACGCCGTGCGGGCTGCGCCCCGAGTTCAGCTCATCCAGAGCCGACTCAGCACCTCGTTCGCCGCGGCAATGCCCGCGCTCAAGACGAGGAAGCAGCAGCGCGGCGACGTCCGGTACGCCTCCGACTCTGCCAGCGCGGATCTCAAGAAGACGCCTCTGTACGACCTGCACATTTCCCAGGGAGCCAAGATGGTGCCTTTTGCCGGCCACAGCATGCCCGTGCAGTACGCTGGTGCCTCGCTCGCCGAGTCTCACCACTTCACTCGCAGCCATGCGTCGCTCTTTGACGTCAGCCACATGGTCCAGCACATTTTCAAGGGACCCAACGCGGCGGCTTTCCTCGAGAAGGTCACTCCGTCCGGCTGGAGCAACCAGGGTGTGATGCAGAGCAAGCTGACCACCTTTTTGTGGCCCGGAACCGGTGGCATTGTCGACGACTCCGTCATCACCCGCATCGGGGAGGACGAGTTCTACGTCGTGACCAACGGCGCGTGCTTTGAAAAGGACTGCAAGTACCTTGACGAGGAGCTGGGCAGGTTTGGCGGCGGCGTCGAGTGGACCAGGCTGGACGGCTCCGGCCTCGTTGCTCTGCAGGGCCCGCAGGCCGCCGAGATCCTCAAGGAGGCGCTGGCCAGCAAAGTCGACTTGGACAGGCTGTACTTTGGCAACGCCGTATACGCAGACCTGAGGCTGGCGGACGGTGGCAAGACGCACCCGGTCCTGATTAGCCGTGGCGGCTACACGGGCGAGGACGGGTTCGAAATCTCCTTCAACGGCAAGCTGTATCCCGCGCTGGAGACGACGACGCCGGCCGTCGAGTCGCTGCTGAAGATTGCCGGCCCAGGGAGGCTGCAGCTCGCCGGGCTCGGTGCCCGCGACTCCCTTCGTCTCGAGGCCGGCATGTGCCTGTACGGCAACGACCTGGACGACACCACGACGCCTGTCGAGGCCGGTCTCGCCTGGGTCATTCCCAAGGACCGCCGAGCCACCGGTGGTTTCCACGGCGCAGAGGTCATCATCCCGCAGCTGACTCCCAAGAGCAAGGGCGGCGCCGGCGTTGACCGCCGCCGCGTCGGTTTCGTTGTCGAAGGCGCACCTGCCCGCGAGGGTGCCCAAGTCCAGCTGAACGGCGAGACGGTTGGCAACATCACCAGCGGCGTCCCCAGTCCCACTCTGGGCAAGAACATTGCAATGGGCTACGTCAAGGATGGCCTGCAAAAGGCCGGCACGGAGCTGGACATTGTGGTCCGCGGACGCAAGAGAAGGGGCGTCGTTACCAAGATGCCCTTTGTGCCCTCGCGCTACCACAAGGCCGAGTAAGCGGCAATGCAACCAGGGGGCTTGATACATTTGGCGAATCTGTTTTCAATTTTTTCATCACGAGCAGATGGGGATACCTCAACGTGTTTCAAACAGGCGTATTTCAATCATGGGGGAAGGTTTGGGTCCATTCAGTATACATGTTAGTTTCGGGAATCCGGAAAAGAAAAAAGACGCATCATCTTCATCATGTACCGCTGCATGTCTACTTCTTTGCCAACACCACCCAAGCCTCAAACTGGAACCCGCCAAACTCGTCAACCTCCTCCTCAAGGCATCATCCACGGCACGTTCCCACTTGTCCTTATCGTCTTCTCTCCAGCCTTGAGTCGCCATGAGTCCAAAATGCTGCATCATTAAAGTCCCTCATCCCAGCCAGTTCATCGCCCGTGACCACGTACTCTATTTTCCAGCCTCTTCATCTTTGCCCTTTCGAAGCCAGCATCCTCCATCGTCCTGGCCAGCACGCCCTCCTGGTAGAATTGCGGCCCTGGAGGCGGCATGACTGGCAGATGGGGACGAACGGCCCTTTGAGCCTTGTGAATGATGGTGCCGAAACCGAACAGCTTCCAGGTCAGATTCACAGCCAGCCCGTCCTGCTCCAACGTCCGGTGCGCATGTTTCATGGCCAGCACGGGATCGGGGAAGACAAAGATGCTGAAATTGGTCAAGGAATGCTTGTAGCAGTTGTCGGGAAGCGTGAGGTGCACCGAGTCAAGCTCCTTTGCCGAGACGCTGGGCCCAAGAACTGTAGCCCGTTTTGCGGGCATAGTCGGCCGCCAGGGCGGTGAAGTGTTCGGGGGGAGGATTTGAGGAAGCCATCTTTGCTGCATGAATCTTTACAAGCTTGGTTGAGGTGACGCAGCGGTGATGAGGGGCTCTTATGAGCTCTAGTTGGGGTCTCAGCTTGTCGGCCTAGCTCCCAGGTTAAGCCGGGCGCTTGACGGGCGTGCGAGAGAGCATTAGGATTACGTCGTGTGCCTGTTCACAAAGAGGGCGGGTATCATGAGTGCTTGTTCGCATGGAGGTGAGCATCATTCCGTGGGGGGACTTGGGCAAGGCAAGCCGAGAGACACGGAAAGGATGAAAGACAGGAACGCGGCTATTTTTGACCCCGATTAAAGAAAACCGGTTACAAACTATGCCGGCTTGATCAGCAACCGGAAACGTGCAAAGGGTGAGGACCAGAGCTGGTGATGCTTCATCCACTCGTGGGACCTCGGTGACGCGGATAGCGTAGGCAGACGGGCGGGGAGAGAGGATAGCTCCAACATGGTAATGAATCACTGGCACAAGAACCCATGGTATACCGAGCACAGCAGTTCATAATAGGGCTTGCAAATTCGTTGAATTTTGAGATCCTGGGACAAAAGGCAAAAAAATGTGGCCACAAAAACCATGGGAGGCCGTCACAGGATTTGCGTACGGCGACCCTCAAACGAGCGGCTGTGTTTGTCTAGCAACGTTGAAATTCCTCGATTACTGACGATTCTACGTGGAAGAAGGTCTGGCGTCGTTGGAAGTGACGCGATGAGGACGTTGTTGCCATGAAGGAGGAAAGAAAAGACGCAAAGGAAGATTTCAAGCCTCTCCACTCAAGCACCGAGTCAAGGACCCGCTTTTGGTTAGCTACAGTCAAAGCGCCTAGAATGCAGAGGGTTAGGGTTATGTGCATCTGCTCCAGCTGCCTGCGAATGCATCCATTCCAAGTCTCTACCATCACGGCAATCACCACAAGGGCAATGACGTAAAAGTCGCCCGGAGCATCGCCCGCCATGTGCTGGAGCTGTCCTTGACTTTGTGGACGGCGCCACCGAACCTGCCTTTTCCAATGGGCCGAAGCCAGGAGCCACGCCATCGTGAGAGCTTGACGCCATTCCTCCGCAACACGAACACGGCGGGCGGTTACGAAACCCCACGACCGCGAGTGCTTCTGGCTGCTCTGAGCCGAAGCCATCCTCCTCCTCTTGCTCGGATGGATCCTGACTTCTACATGGTCTGCTGCCGATTGGCATTGACTCGTCTACTCAAATCAGTTGCCCGTCGCTCGTCACCATGAAGGCTCTCGTCTACAGTCATGGCAATTCCGTCGCCATCCAGCAAAAGCCCACCCCGACCATTACGTCGCCCGGAGATGCCATTGTAAAGGTCACCAAAACCACCATCTGCGGCACGGACCTGCACATTCTCAAAGGCGACGTGGCCACCTGCCAGCCCGGCCGGATCCTCGGCCACGAAGGCATTGGGGTAGTCTACTCGACGGGCCCCTCCGTCTCTCGCTTCTCCCGCGGGGACCGTGTCCTGATATCATGCATATCAAGCTGCGCCGTGTGCGAGTACTGCCGCAGGGGCATGCATAGCCACTGCACCTCGGGCGGCTGGATCCTGGGCAACTCGATTGACGGCACGCAGGCGGAATTCGTGCGCGTGCCGCACGCAGACTCTAGCCTGTACAAGATTCCCGTCGGAGTGGACGATGGCGCCGCGGTGATGCTCAGTGACATCTTCCCCACGGGTCTCGAGTGCGGCGTGCAAAACGGCAAAGTCCAGCCCGGCTCGACCGTGGCCATTGTGGGATCGGGACCAGTCGGTCTGGCGGCGCTCATGACGGCGCAGATGTACTCGCCGTCCAAGGTCATTGTCATTGATACAGACGACAAGAGGCTGGAGACGGCCAGAGAGCTTGGCGCCAGTGCTGGCGTGAACAACCAGACCGAGGACGCGGTTGCAAGGGTCAAGGAGTTGACCGACGGCAAGGGCTGCGATGCCGTAATCGAGGCGGTTGGCATACCCGCCACGTTTGCCTTGTGCCAGGAACTGATTGCCCCCGGCGGAGTGCTTGCCAATGTTGGCGTTCATGGATGCAAAGTCGATCTTTCTTTGGACCGTCTGTGGGACAAGAACATCTGTGAGCCCGTCCAGGCGAATATGACCTTGGGAGTCTTGGCTAACCGTGCCCCCCAGCAATTACGACCAGGCTGGTCGACACCGTGTCGACCCCCATGCTGTTGACCCTCCTGGCGTCTGGCAAATTACCAGCTGCGCGGCTGGTGACACATCGTGCGTCAACTCGTTTCGTAATCGCGGGCCGTAGTGTTTTCGTCTGCTAACGCTGCGACAGGCTTCAAATTCGACCAGATGGAAGAGGCGTACAAGACATTTAGCCAGGCGAGCCGAACCGGAGCCCTCAAGGTGCTGGTTGACATGGAAGATGGTTCTCCTTCCAACGCAATCCGGTAACATTGGTCCCAGAAGCTAGATCGCCAAGGCTAGTCAGTTCATCATCAGACACTATTTCAGACGAGACATGTTCAAGTTATATTTGTGTGATTGGACCATGAAGTGTACAGACAACAAGGCTACCTAGACATCTTCATCAAACGCCCGTCAGCGACGTCATGTAGTCGCCACATCCCTTCATCAAAACTATTCAAAGCTGTCCTCGCTTTCATACCCCAGGTTTTTCACCCCGTCGCCTCATCCCGTGTCTCTTAATGTCTTGTTTATGCTGGGGTGGCGTATTCACGGCAATGAGATAGTTTTGTCCCCGGTCCGAAATGGCATGGACAGCAACATTCTCACCAAAAGGCCACTGCTCAACAAACTCTGCATCGCCTCGGCAGTCGTACTCTGCATAGTCCTTTGGATCAAGGCACTTGTGCGCAGCCGTCCAGGCATCCACGCGATGGAGGTGGACGCCTAGGATTTCCGTCTGCTGTTGTCCCCCACTGCGGTCGACATGGTAGTCAACCAGTGTCTGAACCACGTAGTGTAAGAAGTGTGCCCCTTCAGGCAGCACCATTTTTCCATCGTGTGCGCTCGCGCGCAGAGATTCGTTGTTTGGCGTGGTATCAATGCTCACCCGAAACTCTTGGCCATCAACGGAACGTGCAAAGACGATGACGCCGTCGCCATAGACCCAACTCTTGCCAGCGAGTTTGCTGCCTTGGCCGCGCACCTCGTGCTTTTGAAAGTCGTCGGCCGTGAAGTTGAGCTTCTCAAGAGACTGGGCTGCGTAAGCCTCGGCGGCTTCTAGCGTGCCATGCGTTCCGAGTACAAATGTGGTGCGGCTGGCACCGGACGCGTCGTGGGAATAGTCGACTACTGTCAGAAGCGTGTGAAAGAGCACCTTTGGGGTTGTTACTTGAGGTGATGGACCGCCGGTTGAGTCCATCATGACTGATGTTGCAGATGAAACAACTCTCCTAGATGGCGAGCAGGGGTCATAATTACGCCAAAAAGAAAGTCTCCTCGTAAGCAGCAGGCGGGAAGTCTTTGTCTTATATTGACATGGCGTGCCATCTTATAACCCCCAAGTGACCTGGCGCATGGCCTCGACCTGTCTGGTCGATAGTGGCGGTCCGAGTCCGAGGTCGAAGGCGGCCGGCAAGGGATGAGACTTTAAACCCTTGGCTGTCCGCAAGCTATATCATGCCATGGGCAATTCCAGGCCCAAATACTGTGTGGCTATCCTCACGCCGCACGGCCAAGGTGGCGTCGATGTGGAACGACGTTGGAGCGTTGTGATCTGATGATGACGGCAGCAACGTGCTTTGAGCTCACTGCATGACAAGGAGCCTATGTGCACCATCCGCGGAGCTCTAAATCATGGCTGACGCCTGCTTCCGAATTTGGACATGTGCAGACCGTGCCTTGCTATAGCTCTGTTTGGTCTCTTACAACTGTGGTTGCTTACAAGAGCCTGGTGGCTCTGGAACACATATGCTTCCAACATTCGAAGTCTAGGCCATCAACACCTGCACAGGAACCACAACCTTTGAGGTCAAGCGATAGAGCTCAGCCATTTGGACGAGCAACGCCGCCTGCCAACAATAGGTATATTCCTCAAGAGTGATGGCCGAATGGAAAGATTGCAAGATATTGAGGTCAGATTTAGAGGCGTGCGTGAGAGACCCGGAATAACTATGGATTTTATGCTCGGAATATGGTGTTGAATCCTATTAATGATGACAATTCGCAACAGCGACTGCACATTCTGCTTCAGGAGCATGGTACCCCAAGGCGTGGGTGACATGGGGTATAATGTCAAGGTTTTTTAAGTGTTTCAAATAGAAACGCCATTGTCGGCGCATATCTTTGTTTGGAGCTGAAGCAAGGCTTGTTGGATAGTTTCAGCTGAACACTATAATGGACAAGGTCGGCAAGTTGGACGTTGCAAAGTTGATGAAACTCGGACAGGCCTTGTGTAATATTCTTCTGCATGTCTGTGGTGGGTGTGTGAGAGAAGGAGAGGCTAAATCTGCAAAGGCCGTCAGTTTGGTTTCGCTCAACGTTTGTTTCGGCACCCAGACGCCCGAATCCAAGTGTTTACGTGGCTGACCCCAGTCGATATCGGCGGCTGCACGGGACGGCAATGGCCGGTCGGAACGACACTGTTGACGACACCAGCTTTCGGCCGTCGCCGTGGTTGTCTGCCATGCTGACGACGAGACTCGACACTCCCATCGGCCTCAGGCGCTGTAGCAGTACTGCGACATGTCAGTTCGTACTCCGTACTCGAGAATGACCAACGAGGAGGGTATGCGCATTGACACGGCACCACCGGGGGCCAAACATGACACAACTCTTTGTCTTGCTTCTTACCCATCAAGGTGCAATATACTGGCGGCTTACGGAGTACATGTGAGCTGCAATGTTGAAGGTTGAACCCAAAGCAATTGACTAAACGTTGTCCCGTGCCCCTCCAATTCGTCATGGCGGGGTGCAAGTTGTTCGAGAGCTCCTGACATGGGACCGTGTCATTGCGGCACGTGTCGGCGGTGATGCCTGAAGATTGGCTCATCCATGGTCAGCGGCGACTGTGGAGCGCCTTGTGAGCTGAACCAACACCGTCCATTGCAGTGCCAATCATTGCGTGCTTCACCGAAAAGCAAGGAGATGGCCATTTGATGCCGCATCTTGCATGCATCGAGAATAGAGAAGCTTGTAAATTGTGGGAGGGAGGATGGAGCCCTACAACCCGTACGACCAAGACTCCAGATTTGTCCCCGCCACAAATCGCTGGAGTGGGATGCACTTGCCCTAAAGGCCCAGGCCTCTTGCACAACGACACAGCGGTACTCTCGCCTCTTTCCATTGACCAGACACTTCTGCTTTGTGCCTCAAATTTCTCAAGTCTCGCCTCGCCGTCAATCATCGTCAACTCAACGCAAGCACACGTCGTGCTCCCTGCGCAGCCATTTGCTCCATTGATCCGCGCAGGTGCCGGCCCAGGAGTGCTGATCTTGCACCCTGTGGCCCATTTTTTACGTCACCGTCAAGAATAGGGCAAAGGACCAGACCTGTTGCATCGCGCCCTAACCGCTAACCGCCTCCGGGTCGCCCGAAAGGGACAAAAGCTGCCTTGCTGATGTCGCCAGGGTACCAACCGGCCACTACACAAAGCATCACCTGCAACCTGCAACCTGCAACCTGCAACCTGCAACCTGCAACAGCAGGCAACCAAGTCGGCGGGATTGTAAAGTACTGCCCCACGCCAAAGGTGCTGCGCTGCTACCTGCATTCCCGATCCTGCGCCTGATGAACAAGAGTCACGCATGCATGACCTTGCATCGCCGCCTTTGCTCGATCTTCTTCTCCCAGGTCGCCACTGGAAATCTCATGTTATAAACCCCCGGCGCCGTCAGTCCCTCTTGAGCCGACCTCGACTTGCGCCGACCCCCCCCCCCCCCCGCCCCCTTGCCAGGCTTTAGCGCCTTGGTTCATTTCCTGACTTGTCTTGCTGCCCCTCGCCCGCCCGAAACATCGCCATGCCTCAACCCGCAGCCTTTTGGCTGCAGGCCCAGATGTTTCTGGCGCTGGGCTGTGGCATCATGGCGTCGCCAACTTTGGGCCGTGACTTGCACCAAAAGGTCCTGCACGATGGATCGCAGGTGCATCAAGAGTCGCAATCGCGCAAGTTGCATGGCCGGTTCCTGCATATCACAGGTTGGTTCGCCCCCCAATCCCGCAACTCGGCCTTTTCTGGCGCCCGGCATGTAGTAACGAGGGGAAACCCTGTAGATTTCCACCCCGACGAGTTTTACAAACCACACACCTCCACAGTAGAAGGCATTGCCTGTCATCGCGGCCATGGCATGGCAGGAACCTATGGAGCTGAGAAGACGGAATGCGACTCACCCTTCTCCCTGGTGGATGCTACACTGCAATGGGTAGAGGAGAACATAAAGGACAGCATTGATTTTGTAGTCTGGACCGGCGACTCGGCCCGGCATGACAGCGACGAATCGCATCCGCGAACCGACAAGACCGTCCTCGATAGCAACAAGGCCATTGCAGACAAGATGACAAAGACTTTCAGCTCGCGCAAAGGAAACCTCGAGGTTCCCATCATACCAACCTTTGGAAACAACGATTTCCTGCCTCACAATATCATGTATCCCGGCCCAAATCACTGGTTTGCCGCCTATGGGGACATTTGGAATAGATTTATTCCAGAGGAGCAGCGCCATTCATTCCAGTTTGGCGGCTGGTTTCATGTAGACGTCATCCCTGGCAAGCTTGCCGTCTTTAGCCTCAACACAATGTACTTTTTTGACCGCAACGCTGCCGTTGACGGTTGTGCGCTACCGTCGGAGCCGGGATACAAGCACATGGAATGGCTCCGAGTGCAACTGGATCTTATGCGACAGGCTGGCACAAGGGCCATCCTCATTGGGCATGTTCCGCCGGCGAGGACCGACAGCAAGCAAAATTGGGATGAGACTTGCTGGCAGCGCTACACCTTGTGGCTTCAAAAGTACCGCGACGTGGTTGTTGCGTCGCTGTTTGGCCATATGAATATTGACCATTTCCTTCTCAGCGATACCAAGGACATTGACTTGAACCTCGCAGCTGCGACGGCGGGGGGTCAGACCGCCCGCGGTGCTCGCAATGTCAAACGGCAGTCAACAAAGGACGGCGATTTTTCTGTCAAGGGCAAGGGGGACTATCTCCAAGAGCTGCGAGATATTTGGGGTGATCTGCCCGGATCCGCCATCAAAGTCTTTGACGAGGAAGCTGATGACGACGACGTGGTCGAAGCTGGGAAGAAGAAGAAGAAGAAGAAGAAGCACAAGAAAAGCAAGGGCAAGTTCAAGAAGATTGGTGGCAAATATGCCGAACGATACCAACTTGCCTTTATCAGCCCTAGTGTGGTCCCCAATTACTTCCCGACGCTGCGAGTGTACGAATACAACATTACCGGCTTGGAGAATGCCACAGTCTGGGAAGAAAAGCCCCATGGGCTGAGTAGCATGCGATCGAATATTGAACCTGCGAGTTCCAATGAGGAATCTCTGGAGCTGCGGTCCATCGAGGCGGAAAGGAAGAAGGGAAAGAAGAAGAAGGGCAAAAAGGGAAAAGACAAGCCCAAAGACCCAGACTTTATCATCCCCCAAGATCCCCCCAAGGGATCCCTACCCGGGCCAGCCTATTACCCACAGCAGTTTACCTTGATGGGCTACACGCAGTACTTTGCCAACCTCAGCCGCATAAACAATAATGACGGGGATCGGGGCGTCGTTGAAGGATCCAAATGGCGTGATGGCAACCACGGCGACAAGAAGCCAAAACACAAGCCGGCTCAACCTCGCAAGTTCCAGTTCGAGGTCGAGTACAGCACGTTTGACGACGAGCGGTTCAAATTAAGGGACCTGACAGTCCGAAGCTATCTGCACCTGGCATATCGCATGGGCCAGCGCACCCAAAAGAACAATGTCAGAGGTCAGGTGGACGATGGGGGCGAGACACGAGTGGATGCTGACAAGGGGAGCAACAAGGGGAAGAATAAAGAGAGGAACAAGACGTGGCTGCACTGGCTCAATTTTGCATTTGTTTCCACAGTTTCAGAGGACGATTTGAAGAATATGTAGCCAGTGGGCATTTTTCAGGACGAGGCTTGCATTCATGGTGCATTTGTGGCAGCGCGGCGTCTAGGGGCTAAATTGTTACGGGTGCCGCCGATTGGGCGGTATGTTTGGTTTGGATATTGGATATTGGGCATTTTGCATAGGCATGGAGGTGTTTGATGTTGGGATGACTTGAAAAGACGCATGACTTTACGATTTGCATCCTGATGAATGCCATTGGGTGGTCCATGGTGAGCAATTGCGCGGCCGGTGTAACGCACTTGATTCGATTCACGACTACAAAAATACAAATGCTAGCGAGTGGTGTGCCTGCTCCACGCTGCCAATATGTGCCACACAGTGTGCCCCGACTCCGGATTTTTGAACCGCCCAAGATTAAACATTAAGCGAGATGCAGTGCATGCTCAGTGTACAGCCCGCACCGCCCGTGTGTGCAAACAAAAAAGACAAATGGCTACATTCCCTCCTTGACAAGGCTAAAAACAGAGCAAAAAGTAAATGAAGGGAAAAAAATAAAAAATAAAATAAAGCTGCCCTGCAGCAATGGCGAAACTCGATATTTTTGGTTGCGTGGCGTCCCGACACCATGGGAGAAGGAGAAAGGGCCAGGGTGTAGGGTAGCATCATGGGCTCACGGCGCCGACACCGACGCCAACGCCCGGGAGCTTGTCGTCGACGGGGTCGTGCGGGAGAGAGCAGTCGTCGAGGCCTAGTTCCTTGAAGACGGAGACGCGGCCCTTGCGGATGTTTGTGCTGGGAGCGTTGAACAGCGGGGGGAGGTAGAGGCCTGCGCCCTCGCGGAGGCGATCCGACGTGAGGTGCGAGTTGAACTTGGGGCGCACGGGGCCGGTCGAGGCGACGCCGGGGACTTGGAGATGGGTGCCGGCGGCGGCCGAGGGGGCGAGAGAGGCCATTACGGCGAGGAGGATATATGTGTGTGTATATATATATATATATAAATATTATTTCCTTGGGACGCCTTCTTGACTCTACTCGTTCTTCACGCTGCACCAAGTCAATGGGGGAGGAGGGCGTGGGAGAATGCAGTACAAGTACAGCCGCCAGATGGAAAATACCAAGGAGTGAAGAAGGGAAGGAAAAAAAAAAGAAAAAGGAAAAAAAGAGGTCCTCGCGTGGCTGGGCCTGATCAAGTATATAAAACAGAGGGGCATGTACAAGTAGGACAAGCCAGGTCAGGAGGCATAACCATAGGGCGGCGGCGGCTTCAAAGCATTGACAACAAGGGGAAAAGATGCAGTTTGGTTTGGACGGCCGTGCCACAGATAAATACTCAAGGCAGGCAGTGAGTGGGTGGTGCGGCGTGGGTGCGGCGTGGGTGCGGCGTCGCAGAGGAAAAAGCTAAATTGATTGATGCACCTCAGCTGTGTTCCCAGGCCCAATTGCCCAATTGCCCAATCAAAGCTCGAGCAAGGTCTCCGCGGCCATGGCGGTCTTTGGGGCGCACAGCGTTGCCCCTCGCTGAACTCTGTGAGTGCATCCACTGGCCAAGGCCCGGCCAAGGCCTGCTGCTCACGGCGACCAGGCCAGGGAAAATAAGAACCCCCCCCCCTCCGGGCTTGTCCGCGTCTCGAGCCTTGATACGAGCAGGAGCAGAGTCGCACTTGTTCAGCGTCGGAAACGGGGCGAGATGGCCTCGTGCTACGTGCAGATGCTGAGCATGTGCCCGACAAGCTCGGTTCGACCTGGTTCGACCTGGCCCATTCCCATCTTTGACGTCAGCCATGGACCGCGCTAGGCCTGATGGAGCATCGTGCCGCGCCCACCGTCTCCGGGACGGACTGTCTCGTCACCAGGAGCCGAGGGCTCGTCACAGTGCCTTGCTTGGGATATTCGATATTCCCCGGTCCCCAGGCCATGGTGGTTCAATGCGCCAATCGGCCCGGGTCCTTGCAATGCAACCCATTGTTCATCCACATTTCTTGCGCGCCCCCACATGGTACTTTCTTTCTTTCTTTTTTTTTTTTTTTTTTTTTTTTGCCTTTTCTTCTCCCTCTACCTTTTTCCATGTCGCAAAGCACAGCTGGTCCGCATTCGTCTTGCCACATTGGCTGGTGGGAAAGTAAACATGAACAAGAGGGGGCAGATGATCATGAAAAGATGACCAAGATCCAGACATCTGCCTGCTCGCGAGTTTCCTATCCCTCGCTCCAGAAATCCATTATCGGCAGCCCCAAAGGGATGGAGGAAAGCAAAGGTGCACCGCAATTTTGTGCCTATTTGGCCTTTCTTGGTGTAGAAATCTCTGCCGTGTTGCATCAAGAGTCCAGTAAAGACAAAAAGCCCTCTTGGTCCGCTGTTGGCAAGTGTCTCCTTGGTCCCGTCCCGGTCCATCCGTTTCACGTACGATACTCTGCCAATCCTCATCCCATTTTCAAGAATGGGTAGTCGACTAGCGTAGCACACTGTGTTGTATAGGCCTATCTAGCCATTGCCATGGTAGGAAAGGTGCACGACCAACACTCGCTAGGGCCGTCCGTGGCTCGTCGTCCAAACTAGCCATCATGTCACAATTGACAAGAGGGCCATTGAGGCGGCCCAGTGGTCATGGACATGGCAGGTCAGAAATATATCGCCCAGGTCACTTCTTCATGGGCGGCCCAAGTGTTGCCGACGATTGGTCCACTGTCCCTCTCATCCAAACTTTGGATGCTTGCAAAGGACATACCATCGGGTCGTCGTTTACATCATGACAGTCGTGGCGTGGTCTAGGACCATGGACGAGGCATATAGAATGGTCCACCGTCGTCTTGTGCTTCGAGACGGAGAGGTTCGCGAGCCTCGAGCGGAAGCGGCAGTTTGCCAGGATACGTATTCAGCGCCTGTCTGACGCCGATTTCCTTTCCAATAAAGATCAAAGCAACCTCGGCTTCACTTTTCTGTTCCGGCAACGTGCCATCAACAGTGTAAACCGCAGTGAGTGGCCAAACCATCTTCAGCGCATCAAACAGCACTCTTGGAGACTTGTCCTTGCCAGCAGCCAGAGGCCCCAAGGCAACCGGTACACTGTCAACGATGGACCGTCCGGCCGCTTGAATCATTTCAAGACAGCGAGCGCGCTGTGACTGAAGCCGGCCCAAGGTAATTCTGCTAGGGGCGTAATGTGTTAAAAAGTTGGTCAACAGCAATATGTAACTGTACCCCTTGATGATTGCCGAGCAATATAGATTTCCCAAGTAGACATCCATGGCATGGGCACAGTCGGCTGCGGTTTTGGCATAGGCGTTCACCTCCGTCCCGGCCGCGGCCAACATGGCTACCAGAGACTCGTATTGCGCCTCGGCAGCGCGGAAATCGCGACGACGCAGCATGCCGAGAATGGTGGCCTGCACATGTGTGCATTTCGTGATGAAGACTGAAACGTGCAGCGTGAATCCTTCTCCGTCGTAAAGGCTCTCTCTTATGAGGCCCAGCCATTCGTCGGATTCTGGCGGGCATTCCGTGTTGCTGACAAGGGCTTGGATTTGCTGTGTTTGTCAGCCCTGATCGAGCCCGAGCCCACGCCCACGCGTCATGTGCCGAGTCCTACTCACCACCATGTTATAGCACGGCCAAAACGCAGTCCGGCCTTGTTCCGTCAGCAGGTATTCGGTGCCTCTCGTTTTCAGTATGCTATAAAGCCCTCTCGCGTGCAAATGCCACGGGCTGAGGGGTTCCATGCGGCCTAGCGACCCCACTAGCAGCTGCAATGGTGGTCAGCGTCCTGCCCTGTTGCATCGGAAGGTCTCGTCGCCAACCTCATAGTTTGCCAGTATCCACACGGTCGCAAGCACATCATCTCGAAAGGCACCATCAGGCTCCTTGAGCGCCGCGTTGACCGCGCTCAACGTCTTCCCGAGATAGGTGCCCAGCTCGCGCTTGGTTTCCGCCTCTGATTCCTTGTATATCGAGACTGGGTAACGGATGTTGGTCACGTAGGTTCGGGTGAATAGGTGGGCGGCCCAGAGCAGCGGCCCGTTCCGAGAACCGATGCGGTATATGTTGTGGAGGAAGTCGAGTGCCGAGTACACGTTGAGCAGAATCGGGACAGAATGAGTGGTCCAATGTTCTGTCAGCGGCCGCGAGATCGAGGTCAGTGCCGTCGGCGCCGTCGGCGCAATGTTTTCGCCCGCCAGGGGGAGCTGCTCTCCCCCACCACTGGCCAGCGTGCTCAACGATGCGGGCGAGTTGCATCTGGTGCTGGAGTCTGCTGACGAACTCTGGTAGCCATGGTCGTCTGCCGTGACGGATGCCCGCGTCGCGCGCTTCTTCTTCCCGAGGGTGGCCGGGTTCGCGTTGCGAAAGACAAGCTCGTGCTGTTCTCTGTATCCGGGACACACAGACCCGTACTTGGAACAGCGTCGACAGCCCGGCCGTCCAAGGTCGCACTATGAGGACGAGTGAGTCGGTGGTTGCAACTTGGCCAGCAGCAGGTTGGATCTGTGAGCATGGAGCATGAAGCATGGGGCATGGGGCTGTGGAGCGAAACTTGGCTCATGCCACTGACCTTGACTCGTCTCTGACGGCACAAATGACAGTCCTGGCTCGGCCTCCCCGTGTTGGGCATGACTTTGCCGTAGGCGGTAGAACAAGCAGAGTTGGCCCCCCTTGAGACTGTGTCTTTCGCCGAGTGCGATGATGGGACGCATGGGCGATTTGTTGTTGGTGGTTGGTGGTTGGTGGGGGTGGACAGTAAAGGGAAGGCGCCATGGGTCCCGGTGCGACGTGACTGACGTAGTGCCCCCCGTCCTCCGTCAAGAGAGCGAATCAGCCACGGCGCTGCATGTCCCCCATTGGAAGAAGTAATGCTCACAAAACATTCAACGGTCATGCACGCATACGCATACGCAATCACCACATTTGTCAGAGTAAAGAGCGCAACTTGTCTCATTGTCTGCCCAGCTAATACAAACACACTTTTTTATCCCCAATATAATATAAATCGCTGCCAGCTTTGCACCTGTCCATGTCCGTTTGGCCAAAATCGCATCTAGAACGGGAAAGCGGTTGTCGGTCCGTCAATGTTCCCCCGGTCCTCGATACGGATCGCCCGCCAATCAACTACTAGCCCGGACCGCCACACTTTAGTCGGCTTCGACTTCGGCCGAGGTTCGGCAGTACACCAGGAAGTAATAATTGCCAGGTTCTACTTTGAAATAGCCTGGCGCCTCGCCGGTTTTCAAGTCGATATACTCCATCATACCCTTTCTGTTCAGGTTGGGCCCCTCCGTGTTCGAGCCACCCTCATGATGGCACATGGTCTCCAGGGCGTACAAGTCACTGCTGCCGTCACTCGTGTCTTCGCCATGACGGCGTGGCATCTTGAAGGTGGCCATCTCCTTGCTGGGCACGTCCCTCGACTGACCTGGCTTGAGCAATACTCTGATAAACTGCGGCCGACCTTGCGACCACTTCCCTTTGCTGGCTTCGTCAGTTGACAGCCACTCGAGTTCTTTATCAATGATCTGTTGAATTCCGACGACGCCGCCATTCATCACCATGTCCGACTCGACGAGGCTCTGGCTACCTTGTTCGCCGCGGCCTTGCTGTGCGCTTTTAAACAGAACCCAGCCATCGCGTGACCACAAGGTTTCATCCATGATGGGAGAGTTGAGCAAGGACAAATAGTCTGTTTTCCCCCCGAGTTCAAGAACCCTTTGTTTGTACTGATTTTCCTCTGCTGCCCTCTCTATCGACAAGGTCCAAACTGGATCGAATTCACGAGCGACGTATTTGAGGATGGGATTTTCTGGCTCTGTGGCTGCGTACTGCTCATTCTTCTCGCCTTCCTTGGCCAGCCAGTCCAGGTGCTGGAGAAGAAACCGCACACAGTATAAAGTGTTTGATACTCTCATATCATGTTGGATTACTTCCCGAGAGTCCTGCTGTGAGGAATGCTGCTCCATATTGGAGAGTTTGTCTGCTGTCGTGCTTTGAGAGTACAAGGATGGATGATGTCGCGGCTACCAATGGAGAAGGTCTGAGAGTGTAAGAATGGCTGATGTCTTGTCTACCAGCGGAGGAAGCTAGAGGGCATCGACATTATAAGTGCATTTCAAGGCTGCTGTTCAAATTTGCACCACTTGATTCCCACGAGGCGATTCAGCTTTGAACCAGCCTCCAACCAGAGTTGCGTCCCCGTTCACCAGCATGGTACATTGTGCTACATGGCTGTAAGCTGCCTGTCACGGGAATGAAGACAGCTGTGCCATGGCGGACACCAACGGTGCTTTCCACATGTATGCGTGTTCAGCACGACTTTTCGTGTCTGGCGCTGCTCGTTATCAACGGCTTCGGCCCACAACCGAACAAAGGCCCCAACAGCCGCGGAACAACACCAGCATCACTACAGTCGGCGAGCAGAACTACGTCTGACGGGCAAGCGACCGTGAAACACTCAACTGCAGACCCTAGAGCGCCCAAAAAAATGACGTCATTGTCATGCATCACGTTCAACGGGCACGACTTATTCGCTTCCCAGAGGTGGTGAAGCCCGTGTAAGCCACTCCAGGACCACCCAAGACCACAACCTTCCCAATTCGGTCTCATCGCCCATCCTCAGTGGCCAGAATCGTCGCCGTCCCCACCAGGGTCTGACGTGCTGGTCCAGTCAGACGCTGCCGACCCCGCTTCGCCCAAACGGCAGTGAATGTTTCCTCACGCCCTCTACTATACACACGAGCTTCTCTTTTCCCTTCCTGTTGTGCCCTCATTTTCCGTGAATCTCAGAGCACAACGCCTGGCCTGTATAAAAGCCACATTCACAGCCCCCCCCCCCCCCCCCCCTTCCCAGTCGCAGCTTTACATTCTCGCATTGCCCTATTCAGCCCCAACTCGTGTCCAGAGACACAAAACATCATGGCGCACTATTCTGAAAAGAACATCTTCCCAATGCAAGGCGGCTGCCCATGCGGCCACATCCGGTACCAAATCAACCTGGCCCCCCTCCTAGTGCACTGCTGCCACTGCGCCTCGTGCCAGCGCGAGCTGGGCAGCGCGTTTGCCATCAACGCCATCATCGAGACGGCGCAAGTGAAGCTCCTTCCATCAGCGGAGCCCGCTGTTCCCGAATCAAAGGGGGCCCCCGGCGCCTCGGCGAGCTTCAACGAGGCCTTTGCACGGCTGACTCTTTCAAACGCGACCTACGGTCCGGCGAGCGCGGCCCAAGAGTCGGCCGGGGCATCATCCCCCGGGGACAAGCAGCCCCAGGTCGCACTCATCACCTTGCCCAGCGAATCTACCATTGGCATCACCATTGCGCAATGCCCCAGATGCCACACCGGGCTCTGGACGCACTACGCAGACGCTGGCCCGCACACAGTCTACCTGCGCGTGGGGACTCTCGACGCCGCGCACCACGTCGATCCTGACGTGCACATTTTCACGCGCTCCAAGAGGAGCTTTGTGGCGCTGAGCGACGGCAAGCCCCAGTTTGACTACTACTATAATGACAGGGCCGAGTTCATTCGTGACGACTGCAAGGAGCGCTACGAGAAGCTCAAGGAGAAGACTGCGAGCTACAAGGCCGAGTTGACGGCTGCGCTGGGCATGTGAGGTTTGAGATGAGATTTGTACCTGAGCAGGGTCCAAAGTTGCTGCATGGACAGGAGGGGTCAAGTTTTGCAATGTGAGAACCTTTTTGTTTACAAGACTTGGTTGATTCGGTCAAATGCTTGTCAGCTGTGGCCATGACGCGGCGGGCACACTTCCATACTCATCAACTCAATACATCGCCACGGCAACATAAAAGAAACTAATTGCATCATGCATGCATTCATTCTGGGTATCTAGTCCAAGACGACTGGGTACTATATGCCCTGTGTTGTATCCCGTTGGTGCAAGAGGCACTCAAACCAAAGCAAATTAAAACAAACTGAAACAACATGAAAACCACGAAATCACGCAACATCTTGGTTGCTTATTAAATCCCCAATCCGTCTGAAACGCCCTACATGTGTCCAAATGAGACCCAAACAAGAAAATATTATCATGAGATTTTTACCATGTACCGTATCCTTGTCAATAACAATATGTAGACGCGAACTGCAGCAGGGGTATATTTCTGAGCATAGGACTTTTGCTCGTCGTTTTTGTTCCTCTTTGCTTCACTGTTGCCACAATTGGCAAATCCAAAATGGTCATGGTGATTGTAATGATTTTGACTGTCGGCGCCGGCTATCGGCGAAATCCGTCAACGTTGAGAAAAGGGACTTCAATATCGACAAGCCGCTCTATGCCATCGTCCTGGCGTCTCTCTGTAAAAATGTTGCATTCGGAAACTACTTGTGCCCATTCTGCGAGCGCCCGACCGCAATACACAGCATTCTTGACAAATATTCCAGTGGGCTTGACCGGTCTTGTAAGCTGCTCTTTATTACTCTCGCCGCCAGACTTGATACCGGGTGGTGAGGCGTTGCAAGCTGTTTCTGCTGGTGTGCCGGCCCGGCTGTTGGTGAGGCTACCTCGTCGACTGTTGGATTCAAAGCCCGAGCTGCTCGTGGGTGTATTCCGAAGCCACTCCTCGACTGACGCAGTCAAAGATGCGACGTCGTTCCCCTTCGGTCCAAGAGTTGGTTTGGGCGTTTCAGGAGGCGTTTGGGTTGGGCCATCAGCATGTGCAGTAGTGGGCGGCAGTACTGTTGCTGCTGTTGTTGTTGTTGTTGCTGCTGCCTGGACGTTGCGGCCCTTCACACTGATGTGCGCCTGGGTCGACAAGGGCAGTCGCGGTCGTGTCAGGACGCGATCCCGAGAGGGAGCCGGGTTTTGTTGCCAGCCCAGGACAAACTTGAAAATGTACTTTTGTTCGTCATAAACTGGCGACGACCCCAGGGAGCCGTCTTCCGATGCCGGGGCCTTGATGCTCCCCGACTTGTTGGAGGCTGCAACGAGTGGTGATGGGTCAGCCAACTGTCGCCGGCCAAGCATGTCGCTGCCCGCTGAGGCAGGCATCATTGCATCCCCATCCATTGCGGCGGGCTGCACGGACCCTCCAGAGGTAATGGCGAGTACTTTTCCAAGCAGGGACCAGCGCTTCTTGGTGTCGCTACGGCCAACTCTCGTTGTATCCGGGGTGCTGTCGTTCCCAAGCAACAGCTGTTGGTTAGATGATGATGGTCTCGCAAATGTGTCAAAACCCATGAATAGACCGGCATTGGGTGTGGTGGCTTCTTGGCGGATAATCATAAACTTCTTGCCCATAGCGGGAGACATGGGTGCCGTTGACGGCAGAGGCTTGCCAAGTTCGTCTGCCGTCTGCTTCAAGTACAGGTAGTGAGCCCAGTTGGACTTGAGTCGTGCCGCCGCCGTGAGATAAATATTCGTGTCCATTTCGTCGCATCCGCCCGTGTATCGACACATTCTCCAGCAAATGAGACGCTGATAATAGGCTCGAACCATGGGGCACCAGTTGTTGAAAAAGAAATCAAAGGTTTCCTCTGTCAGAAGCCACTCCAGGCATATCATGGCTCTCCTACCAGGGTCCTTGGCCGCAGCATCCCAAACGGTATACACAAACGAGAGCATGCGCACTTCAGACATGGTGTTCATTGAGCTCGCCATTCGCTTGCAGACCTCGATCCAGAATGACCAGTCAATGTAGGTCATGGTGATGGGAGATGTCTCGAATTCGTGATAAATCATCAAAACCTCCTCCAAAAAGTCGCACAGAGTGAAGCACGCAACGTTATCGTACAGCGATGTCTTGCTTGCGGCGGCCTTGATGAGGGCGGCAAAGGTTTCGGCAAATGTATGCCTGGCACCGGTGATTTCCGGAGCACTGTCGGACAAGAAATCTTTCAGCAAGATGATGAGCCTATTCTCATTCATTCCCTTTGATAGGTTATTGGGTGGGAGAGGCAAAGGCAAAGCCGAGTCTGGCCCGTTGACTGAATCAATCAACGGGGCATACGCCGCCGGCTCCATTCCAGCTTGTCGATGAATTGTGCAGTCTACAATGGACAAGAGCTGCGCATGAACCAAGGCAAATGCCGGCGATCGGGCCTTTTCCGTGAGAGGTAGTCCCGGGGGCACGAATTGGTCAGAGAGAATATGGAAATACTTGCAAAAGATGAAGAACAGATCAGTGTCCCGACCCTTCCATCGAGTCACCCAAGGACCAGTCCAAGGGACTCTCGCCACAAGCAACGGCATCTTGGGGACCTTTTTCAGTGTATCCCACATCGTCCTGGGCGAAGACCAGCCGAATGCTCCCAACTTGGGCGGGAACAAGGCAATGATATCGTCGCTTTCACCACCGTCCCTGCGAGGAAGCCCGAACGCGGCCCCAGCTTGCTTGATAAGCTCCGGCGTGAGGCCCCAGAGTCTAAGCAGAACATCGGCAACTCCTGGCGCAAAAAAGAAGGCATAGGCACACGTCTTTCCTGAGAAGTTGACCAAGCTCAAGGGGGCATGTCGCATCGACATCTTCTCCACAACGTAGGCCATTTGTTTCACTAGGTTGGTTACAAACATGGTTCGGATATTGTGCTCGGCAGATTCGGCGGCAAACATGTCCGAGTGAATGGAGCTATCAGTTGTCGACTTGGATGCGTTGGTCCATGACCTAGACCGTACGCGTTCCGAGGGCGATCGTTCCCCCAGTGGCTGCATGTACGTCGTCGCTTGTCGCCATTCTGGTCGCATCATAAGCATCGTTGCTGCCTCCAGCAGTAACGGTCGGTCCATGCCGGGAATGGGTTGCTGCAACTGCCCGTGCAGCATGTCCAGGAGAGACATCCACCACTTATTCAAGATGATGGCTCGTCGTTCAACGTCTTCCAGAGCAATGACCTTGGCCGATGGGTGGTCCCGTGTGCTTCGCAAAAACGGCAGTAAAATTGAATGGACCTGGGCCACTCGGTGGGCGGTTTGTTTGGATCCAAAAGCCTTGGTCTCAGTCTCCAGTGTCTTGAATGCCGACCACAATGGATCGCGAAGTTTTGGTGACATCTCGTTGCACGACTCATCGGTAATGGGAGTGTTCGTATTACCATCGCTACAAATAGATTGAGAAGCGCTTGTGCGAATACTATTGGACGTCCAATTGAGGCTGGTTGCTGATGAATCGAAGCTGTGGTCCGACTCGGCCCCGTCACGGCCGAGATAGGAGTTTTGTTGTCTGCCCTTAATTTTGGACAGGTACGACGTTGCCTTGGTCAACGGCCTGGAAGTTGATTTGAGTGATTCCGGACGATGTATTTGTCTCGTAGCTGGGGTGCCATCGGTCTTGTTATTTTGTAATTGGTGTGGCGATATGGATGTTCTCAGATTAGACGTGCGACCTGGCGCCTCATGGCCCCGTCGTGCTGGTGCTGGTGCTGGTTGATCAGTGCCTGCTTGGTCAAGCACATGCTTGGGTGACGATGAGCGAGATGAGCGTGAAATCCACGAGCGTCTCGCAAAGTTGGCAAAGCTTTCCGAGCTTCCGCCAGGCTGACGGCGTGATGTTGGAAAGCCTGAATAAGAAGAAGTGTTTTTCGTCGAGGGTGTAGCAACGGCGACGGGATTGGGTTTCAGGCAGGTCTCTTCATTCGTGTTGGACAATTCCTTGGCGGACTTGCTTGAAGATATCAACCATGACCGTGGTCTCTCAATAAGTAAGCTCGTTCTGCTGCGAGCTGCAGAGGCTCTTCTGGGTAGCTTAGCTTCGGCCGTAGTGGCTTCCACCGATATCTCGGGCTGTGGGGACGGCTTGGGTTGGCTGAAGGGTCGAACCTCCCTACCATTGGTGAAGACGGAAGTGTCGAGCTTAAAATCGGTGTTGAAAGACGGAAACTCGAGTGCTACTACGCCCGGCAGTGGCGCCTTCAGGTCGCTTGTTCCATGATTTGCGGCAGAAGATATGGCTGAAGCAGAGCCAGAGCGTTGATGAAGGGTTGAACCCGAGAGGGAGCCGGTTGTGCCCAAGAGTTCAGATGGAGAAAGTGGGCGGTGCGAGTGCGGCAGAGTTGGGGCCATGACAACTGTGCCGCCCATGATTGATTTGCTGGTCCTTCCTGCAGCGAAAAGCGGATAGAGAGGAAAGAGCAAGAACCCCTACCTACCTCGATGGCCGTCTCGTACAAAGCGGCTCCGACAGGCAAGGAAGGAGGAGGCACAGAGAGACAAAACGAGAGAGGAGAATTGGCCACTTAATCAACCATTACTTCCCACGGTGTTCAGGGTCTCTGGCCCGCAGAGAAAAGGTAGCCGTACCAAAGCTTACCAAAGGAGGAAGGCGACAGGCAGGACAAGGCGAGGATTAAAAAAAAAAGAAAAAAAAGAAGAAGAAACACGCAACAAGCAGCAGAACAAAGTCAATTGTTCCTCTGCTAAATCGGTTGTCCTATCACAGCCAACCCTAAAGGCACGATTAATCAGGGGTGCCAAAGGATGATTGATGAGTGAGAAACACGGAGCGACGAGGAGAAGGTGATCACTTACCTGGGCGGCCGAGCCAAGCAGGAGGTGGTGGTGGGGGGACTGACTGTGTTGTAACCTCCCCCGTTAAACAGGAGATCGCAGCCGGGGGGTGTGATTTGCGGACAGAGTCAGGCCAGTGGCTATTTTTCCTCTGCTCAATTAGCAAGCGGAAAAGCGGCAGGCACAACAAAAAGAACTCACGAGACAAGTCTGCTGCCGTGTGCTCGAGCTCAGATTTCGATTCGGGACCCGGAGATGAGCTGTGCGAAGGGACGGTGACGTCTTTCTTCCCCTGCAGGCCAGGGAGACGACGAGTCAGACAAGGAGATTTGACGAAGGCCCCGAATTAAGCAATGCAGGGGGGGGGCGTCTGGAGAGTTTGCAGCATCACCAAGGCTGAAGGTGGTGATCTGCAAATACAAAGTTGGCAGTGGAAATGGACGATGGGCTTTGCGCAAAACGGGCGACGAGAGAATGGGGAAAAGAACAAATTCAGATTTCCGCCAAAAGTTTGGCGATGATTCTGGCTCGCTTTGCTCTGCGGCCTCTCCAGCTTCACAATAGCGCGCTAACACCGATGCCCTCTTCCCTGGCAGCCTCGCCGGCAGGCTATTCTATTAGGCTCCGGCGCTCTTTTGACAAAGTGGCTGATGATGGATGGGCTGAGCCGGTGGGCGGAATGTTCGGGGCAGACAGGGCAGACAGGGCAGACGCCCCTGTTCGTTCAGCAATACCAGGGATGGACCCTTCTGCTCGGGCAATGCAATGCCGGGGCTGAACGGCTGGAGAACGACGGGCCTTGTTGGTGTGTTGCGATATGGGCTGGCGGGGAATGGCTATTAATGGATTTCGATGTCAAAGATCTGGACAGAAAATGCCCAAAGAGAGAGTGGCGGAGCGTCACGAAGCAGCAAGACCAGTGAACAAAGGGCTTTGGGAGGGCTTTGGGAGGGCATTGGGAACGCACAACCACCGGCCGTCCCATGATTGATATCTGAAATGCGAATGCTCTCCCGAGCTCAGGCTGCGACCTCGCTAGTCCAACCTGGCTCCAGATGTCGCTCATTCGAATTAGCCTGGTTTCTTTTTCTTCGCCCCCTCTCACCCGCAAGGTGCAGGGTCTTGGCTCTCCAGCACCATTATGGAGTATTGTGTGAGCGCTGTGCACGCAAACATGCGCTCGATTAGTCGTGTCAAGACCCAAGCACGGACAGGAGGAGTTTTTCTCTGGCTTGCCAAGCTCAGTCGTACCAGCCTTGCATGTGCGCCAGCATGTTTTGCATCTTTGTCTCTGGCGGGGTTCGTGGAACGGCCAGTCACCATGTTTGCCCATGTCTCTGGTGTTGGCATCCCGAGTCCACGATGACAACGGCCACAATGAATGCTTTCCACGCTACTGCAGCCGCTCCCAACCTGTTCTCCTGGCCCAGCACTCATGAGGCTCTGCCCCTTGTTGCCATATTGGATCGGCCACTGTGCCCCTGTTCCTGGGAGCGGCTGCGTTGGCGCCTGTAAATGCGGGTCTCACTCCGTACAGGGCTCAAGTTGCCTGCAGAGAGATCACTGATTGTGGCGCTCAAGGTCCTGGTGGCCGCCCCAGAGCTGTGGAGCCGACTGCTGGGATGGGTAGAGGTGATCACTAAAAAGAGCCATCACTTGTGCTCCTTTGGGGTTCACACCATCCATCTCAGCGCAAGGACGGCGTCAATCCACTTCCGATTCTCAGCTCGCTTCACCACTCGCCATGTGGCCAGACCAATCTCAATAGCATACGGCATGCCTGCTCCCCTTTTGTCATCCATCTCATGCACAGCCCTTTTTTTCTTTTTTCTTTTTTTTTTCTTCTACACCGCGGCTTTGCAATGTGCCACCCTTTTCCCTCCCAGCCGTCGTCAACCACTCATACCGGCCATCAGAAATAGACTTTTCGCGGTCCCAGAAGCGTGACCCTGTCATTAAAACCCTGGTACAAAAAAGCCCGCGCAAATGTCATCTGGTTGGTGCTTCTGTACAATGCGGAGAACCAACAGACCCAACAAGAACAAGTCCCCGTTTCTGTGTGCCTGGCAATCAGTTGGGACTGAGAGGGCATCCTAATTGATTAATGCATTACGTCGTTCCATCGAACGGGCGTGACAGCGCATCGCCAACACCCTGGTGAGCTGTGCAAACTAATTAATTCCCACACCGTGCACTCGGTCACGTCCGGGTCCGAAGCTTCAGCCAGGACACTGCTCTGTCCTGACTCTATCGCCTGAGTGCACCAGCATGGCCAATTGGTGTCGTGGCCGTTGGCGTTTCCCCATATATTCCAATAAGTGGCGGCCGTTTCGCAGTGACAGCACAGCTTTTGCGCGTCGTTGTGGCTGGAATGTTTTGTTATCGCCTGGACACCAGCCTCAGATTCGCGTCTCGGCGCTTGACCGCTTGTCATGAGTGATCTGGGCTGCATGTCGCAGACTGTTGATTGTTTTCCACGCTATCGAGTGGGAAGGCCCTCGGCAAGAGGAACACGTCTTTCTACAACGTCTCGAGAATGCCGCAACATCGCCAAGGCGGTGCGCATTACCCAGCAAAGAAGATTAAGCTTTATTCTCCTTTTCGGGAGGCTTTGACATAGCGCGGGTTCCTGGTTAGAATGGTGACCACCTCCATGGCCATTGCAGGACTAAGAAACACGGAGGAGCAACACACACTGACTTGGCATGGGTCAACATGAACGCCTCCTCTCAGGCCGAGTTCGCCCAGCCTTTTTTTTTTTTTTTCGGTACCCCAGTTTGAGATGATCAGCCCGTTCCATGTGGCGGAGGGACATGCGCTCATCAGAGGACTACCATGTTGCAGTTTCAATGCTTGACCAAGGAAATGAGACTGTGGCAGTGACGGCTTTTACCAATGCTTATCGGCGTATGGAGTAGGTCACCGGCAATAATACATGCCTAGGTACTTTATGCCTACCCTCTCGGGGCGGGGATTCGGCAGCTGTACAAGTTTCCATGCTCCCATGTTCGTTGTCCAACAACTGGTCCCCGACGCCAACTCCGCCTCTGCTGTGCCATATCGTGCAATGACTTGCATGGTCGAATTGTGAGGCAGCACGTTACACGCGCCCGACTTTTGCCCTTCAGCCTTGACTACCATGGTTGCATTAGCTCGCCAATAATGGATCCTGATGCGGATGGTGAAATACTCCGTTTTGTTGGAACTGACTGCAGCACCTTGCTCCTTTAGGCTTCTGGCAGATCTTATTATTAGAGCTATTGGCCCAACCAGGGGTGAGACACGAGTGACAGTTGGTTGGACATGTTCCATCACGGCAGGAGTGCGCTCAAGGCCTTCAATGGTGGCTGCATGAGCTGACGATATCATCGATACTTTATGCTCACAAGTGGGCCGACAGAGAATTGAGCACAAATTTCCACAGCCAAACTGAAAACCGCAGACACGAGTCACTAACGACCCATTCACCTAACAATGCACACACATGCAGACATTATAGGGTCACACAGCACCAGGCATAATGAAATGTCTCCCCATCTTCATGCACCAACGTCCGTAGAGAATCTAGAGCAGCGGTGTTTGGTAATGATGGGGATGTTTCGGTCTTGGCACGTTGAATTCATCCTTCAGCAGTTGGAGCACAAAGAGAGCCCACCGCTGTACACACATATGCCTTGCAAAGAAAGAAGAAAAAAATGGAGGGTGCATGTCACGAATAGCCTACCTGGTCAGACTCTGACTCTGAAGTTGATAGATTGTCCAGCCAATATTGGCCGCCATTCGCTCAGATGATGTCCTGATTCAATAGCATGACGGACCCCAGACTTTCAAGATATTCAAGATGCATGTCGATCAGACACGCAGACCGGGACAAAGCAGCGGACAAAAGAAAGAGGATATGTTTGAGAACACCCTCTGGGAGCAGATTTCTATTGGGCAGCGTGAAGCTATCATTCCCAGATATGAGAAGAAAAGGATTCGGCGGATGTTGAAGGTGGAAAATTTTTTACCATAAAATGGGCGCGTGTTGATTATGTAACCTATCATTTCGCGCCCCACACTTCACCTGTTGACAACTCACTGCACATGCACAAGTCAATTCTCCAGCCGCCGCTTCACCAGACTCCGATATGTTTCGGTACTTTTCAGACCATGAATGCTACAACAATAAACCAAACCTGACTCCAAGAGACATGGCTTTCATCTTGGGCCTGAGGTGAGCGCTAGCGTCTTGTTTGTCTTGCTTTACTTCTGATGGACGCACCGCATTGCTTACGAGAGCATTTATTGTGGTGCTGAAGACCAATGATTGAAATGTCTTGCACGGTTTTAAGCACGCGAAACAACAACTAGCTGGCAACCACCGATGGCATTTCCTCCGTGATTGGAAGGCAGACTGTTCGGATCGACTAAATTGCCCGTTTGCGCGGTTCCTCTATGATAGGCTACACCGCAAATCAAATATGAACCAACAGGCTACATTCAGAATCGTGCATGACCAAAGAAGAGTGTTTCACATCTTCCTGCAGGCCACTGGACTGCGCTACCAACAGACTTGAAACCTGGCAATCCGGATTGGCCAACGCCTGCTACCTGGATCTTCGGATAGAGACACGCATTCAAACGCCATCACGGGAATATTGCCATGGCTGATGCATGGACCTAGATGTGGCTAATGCACAAGAGTCAAACGGGATATACTACAACTACAAGACACATACTTTGTCCCACTACAAGACACATACTTTGTCTCATCTAAAAGTAAGTAGAGCATGCACGGGACTTGGCGGGAAATATGGCGGGAGCCAGTGTACGCATAGTTGGACCGATGCCTTGACAGCGCGTCGTTTGTCGAGCTTTGGATGCCCAGCACAAAGGGCTTTTATAGGTGTTTGTGCCCGAGACACGGAACAAGCTCGGACTGGAAGAAGCCTTTCCTGGAAACGTGCATGCCATGGCGCTAGCCATTACGAAGCGGTGCGTGCTGCGAGAAAGAGACATAAGACATATATCTCTCAATCGTCTGGGCCTTGGCGTCATTGTCCAGCTGTTTGACCAATATCTCCCATGGCCTGATACCCTGGGTTGCCATATCAAACGATGACCTTGGACAACTTGCTGAGCACTTTTTGCGAAGCAATCTCCTTTGTTGCCATTCATAACGGCATGGAGGCAAGTGTACCAACAGCTTCGTGAAGCCCAGTTGCAATTCATGGCTATACTACACCACCATGATTGGAACACGCTGCATGGTAGTTGAGTTGATGCCGCATATTTCGTGTCAACTCGGATTTCAGCAGAGTCAACCGTGCCCAACAATTGAGTGGGAAAAGCAAATCAGGAGGCTCTTGATTCAGTATGGGTTTCCGCCAGGTTCATCCCGTGTGCAATGCGCAACTTGAGTCCATCGTGTCAACGTGCTGCTTGGTATCAGTATTGGATTATGACACAAGAATCCGTGTGCTCTGACTCCTCCTGGCGTGCCAAACTAAGCTCACGCCTTGCTAGCACCAATAACCACATCTACACACTTTGCATCATCCTTGCAGGTCTTCTCGACCCAGCCTACTGCCAACAGTGGTACATGATGCCAAGGCATACTATCAATACTATTACCCCTGCGAATTGAAAGCTGGGCCTTCCTCTAATGGCATTGCACGATAGCTCCCATACGCAGAAAGAGTTGGCGCTTGTCACGTTGTTGACTATTGCCGCCGTGATGATGCCACTGGCCAGCGACTGCCATGTCGTGCGTGAATACACCAGATAGCGTGGGAGTGCACAGGTTTCGCAGCCGTTTTGTCATGTGGCATCATGCGAGCTGCATCGTACAATCAGCTTTGTCTCGTTTGACGGCCGATTAGAAATAAGCACCCCGGCCGGCGAGACATGATTGCAATGTTGCGCAATCATGTGTCTGCACATTGTATTGCAAAATCATCATTTTCTTCATGTACCCTTCCGCCAGACCCCATGATTGACCAGTCAGGTGTCCCCATGCACCAGCAACAGGGGCCTGCGCCCACAAAGTGGCTTGGCAGCTCCGTGTTGACGAGGGTGCGAAGAGAAGGGAAAGAGCGGGACGGACGGGTTTCGTTTGGGCTTTCCCACTGAACATGTGGCTGAAAAGACCAGTTGCATCAAGCCGCTTTGTCGATTGCCATAAGCTTCACCAACAAGTGTCAAGATCAGTTGACCCCACCTATGAATCTTGTAAAGCTCCCCGAGGTGCTTCTCAGTCTCTCAAGCTGCCCTTCATATACTTTACCTTCGCTCGCTCCCCATTGGTCAGACATGACAAGCCATTCCGGAGTCGTCCTAGCATCTGCTTGGCTCGCACCACAACAACGTTCAGATCCATGCAGCCACGGCGGGCTAGGAGCTGTTGGAGTCGGATAGCCTGGCCATGTGTCGTCACTTTCAAGGTGGTCGGTGGCTAACGTGAGCTCCCAAGGTTTGGCGTGTGGCCATTTTCTTGTTCCCATGGCAAGTTTCCATGACGCCTACCATTTCTTGGGCGCCCAATGCTTTCTGCTGTGCCGTCCACGTTTTGCTCCTGCACTATTATTGCCTGCGGCAAGTTGGACCATCAGAGGCCGCCGTGTGATCCCTCCGTGGAACAAAGAGATCTGGGCTGGTGTCAAGGGTAAGCTCTGATCCCTTGGCTAAGTAAGCCGCAAGCTTGCATTGTTTGGGTCAAAACATTGGCTGGCCTCCCGACCCTGCCAGTTGATCGAAACCCAAACCCCAACCAAAATCTCTGGAGAACGGGGGTTTTGTTTTTCAATCGCTCGTCGCCTTTGTCGCCGTATTGCCCAAGACTTGGGAGGTGGAAAAGCGAAAGAACAAAAACACCGACTCGCGCTCTCTGTCCGCCCCGAAGCTCAAGTAGTAGCGCGTAAACACGATGTCGCAACACGGCGCAGACGCGCAGCTCGACGACCCAGAGACAAATCCCCATGCCTCTGCAAGCCGATGGCGCCATCAGGAGTCTTCAGCATATCGCCGCCATGCCGGACATTCTCACGGCCAAGCGCGCGATCCTGTTTCTACTGAAGCAACGACTAGCGACCTAGCCGACTTTTTGAACTCTTCGAGAGTTGAGCCAACACCCAGCACCCATGCCAATGGCGGCGGGAACTTTCACCCCATTACTGTCGCTGCCGCAGCACTGTCTAACGAGCAAGAGCAAGGCGCTGAGGATAGTCACGGCGAACCTGCGCCGGATGGCCGGGAGATTGTTTGCGGCCCCCTGCTCAATTACCGCCGCATGGAACAGGATCGATGGTACGGCAGCGTGTTGGTTGTCGCAAAGGGTGGAGGGAAAACTGTCTTGTACCAACCCTCTCTCATCCTGCGCCGCGTTGGCGAAGCGACAGCGGCAGCCGAAACCGTTCCAAATGGCGTCAATGGCGCGGCCGGCCAAGGAACTGAGCAAGGAGCTCAGTTCCAGGGCCAGCGTCTCTATTCGGACCCCAGAAACACATTCTGGGTGTTCGAGATTGACGTACCGATAGAGCCCCGAGAAATCAAGTACGAGTATGAAATTCCGAATGTCCAGTACACTAGGGATCACAAGCCCCGAATCAACAGCTTCTTTATTCCCGCGGCCGACGAGTCCATGCGCGTAATGTTCCACTCGTGCAACGGATTTAGCGTCGGCACCGACGAGGAGGCTTTCAGTGGTGCGCCCTTGTGGAGAGACGTGATGCGGAAACACGAGAAAACACCGTTCCACGTCATGCTGGGAGGCGGGGACCAAATCTACAATGATGGAATCAGAGTCAATGGTCCCCTTCGCCAGTGGACGGACATTGGCAGCCCCAAGAAGAGGTCCGAGTTTCCGTTCCCCGAGAGCCTGCGAGCAGAGTGCGACGACTATTATCTGAAGAATTATATTCGATGGTACAACTCGGCCCCTTTTGCTCTGGCCAATGGTCAGATCCCCCAGGTCAACATTTGGGATGACCATGATGTATGTGATGATGAGACCGCCGATTGAGTCACCTGTCATATGTTTCCGAGCTGACTATTGCCTCACAGATCATTGACGGCTTCGGCTCATACGTCGACCATTTCATGCGCTGCGATGTGTTTCGTGGAATCGGTGGCACGGCTCATAAATATTACTTGCTATTCCAACACCACCTGCCGCCTCCGCCGTCAACGTACACATCGGATCACCTCGATGGCAATGGGGAAAGCCCCGGCCCGGATCCCAACCAGCTAATCAACACATTCGTCGCGGAACCAAAACTGGGGAGGCAGTATATCAGAGGCCCCAAGCCCGGACCCTACGTTGCCGAACACTCGCTCAACGTTTTCACACGACTTGGAGCGCGCATGGCCGTGTTGGGCGTTGATGCTCGAACGGAGGTGAGTCGATTCGGCCGGCAGCTCAATCTTCACAACTGACGCATCTTGTTGCACAGCGTACCCGACACCAAGTCAACTACCCGGAGACGTACAAACTCGTTTTTGAGAGACTGCGAGGCGAGCTTGCCGCAGCGATTAGCTCTGGTCGTCCCATCAAACATTTGATTCTCTTGCTCGGCATTCCTATTGCATACCCCGTAAGTCTTGCACGGGACTTGACTGCAGTCCTTTTCATAAGAAAACAAAATAAAAAGAGGAAAACAAACGGCCCATGTACTTGTTGACTGACCTGCATCAGCGCCTCACTTGGCTCGAAAACATTCTTCGCAGTCCCATCATTGGGCCTATCAAATTCTTGAATCGGCGATTCGGGGTTGGCGGCGGGCTGTTCAATCAATTCGACGGCAATGTCGATCTTCTAGATGACTTGGATGATCACTACACGGCGAAAACACACAAGGCTGAGCGCAGAAGCCTCGTCGAGGGGTTGCAGCAGGTTGCCGCAGAGTTTTCCGTTCGAATCACGATTCTTGGCGGAGACGTGCATCTGGCCGCTCTGGGACGCTTCTATTCCAACCCCAAGCTCAAGCTGCCCGTTGAAAAGGACAATCGATACATGGCCAACGTCGTCTCGTCAGCGATTGTGAATAAGCCTCCGCCGCAAGCCGTGGCCAATCTTCTCGCGCGACGAAACAAGATCCATCACCTCAACGGCCAGACTGACGAAACACTTCTTGACTTCTTCGACAGGGACCCGGGCGAATCGAACAAGACGGCCGACCGCAACCACTGCACCATGCCCAGCAGGAATTTTGCCATGCTGACGGAGAATTCACCCAACAATGCCGCATCCTCGATGACAAACGGCAACGCTGCAGGGGACCAGGATGCCCACTCATTCATTGGCAAGGATGGCCACTCTGAGATGCATCCCGGTGAGGTGCATGCAGGAACCAAACACAAGTCGGCATCCGATGCCCATGGCCGTGGCAACGATGGCAGCCTGGACATACGCATCAATGTCGAAATCGACCAGCACAGCGCCGAGGGCAAAACTCAAGCGTATGGCTTGACGGTTCCGTTGTTACAATACGAGAAACCGGCGACACCTGGCTCGAGGCCCGTGACGGGACGGTCGTCTCAAATGACGCCAGAGTAATTGGAGGGCTCTTTGCTGCAGGAGTACTGGTCAAAAGAATTACTCCATGGCCGCACACGTTGGTCAAGTTTCTGAGGACATTTAAATGCTTATTTCTTGGTTAAGTATATTGTGTAAAGATACCACGAATGAGAACAACGTATGGGAGGCTAATAATTTCGAATGTACGGCACGTGGGAGATATGATTTTCATGGGTGAAATACAATAGTCTTAGGTACTTGGTCGATAATACAGTTTGTTTTTCCTGCGTGCGTGTTTGGATGATGTTTAGGAGTGGATTGTGTGACCAAGTTGTGACAGGTGCGAAGTACACTCGCACACCTACTTGCCAAGCTTGAAATGATTCAACTTGGTTATTCCGCACAGAGTGTGCACTTTTTGGGGCCACAATGCGATCTTCTGGCTGCCTTTTGTTCGAGTCGTGCTGATTGATTCTGGTCTCACCAAGCTGAGACCCCCACACAACTCGTGACGCCGTTCGCAGTTGCTTGGTGCCGTTTAAGTAAGGAAGGTAGGTATTAATTACTTTACCACCTGCTATTCTGGTGACAAAACCTTGGTAAAGAAAACCTAGCTCGTGCTCCACACTCCCCGTTAAGGCATTGGGAGAAGTTCAGCCCATCTGGGTGGTGTCCGCAGTGGAGTGACGGCTCTGCACGGGAATCATGATAGCTAACCATGGCGCCGAAGTCGGGGACATTCCGACATGCTGTTTGGGGCAAGTCCCAGCCCAATTGTCCAATCGACTTGTGCAAAGTCGGGGTGGTGAGGCGTTGCTAGGGCGCTTATCCGGGGAGGAGGCGATCCGACAGGGGGCTTGGACGCTTCGACTACAGTGGCTTCTGGGCGGTATTGACACGTCTCCAGGTGTGTCGGACACGGCACTGAGGGCGTGGGTCAGGGCTCCACCGGGGCCACTCATCCTGCACCTTAAACCGTACGAAGCCGAGCTATGCTATTGGCTTGCAAGGGAGCTCGACTGGTGAATTGGAGAGTCCAAATTACGTACCGGTGTGAAACAAAAAAGACGTGGTGGCCAAATTGTTTTTCTTACTTGGGCGCAACAAGGCTCATCCTGTTTCTACACTCTTCCCTCTGCTACTCGAAGCCGGAGACCATCAAGAACATCATGAAGTCGACTGTTTTTGGGAGAGCTGGAGCTCAGAGCCTCCGCTCGGCGAGCATGGCTTCGCAGCGGATGAGCATGGGCACCCTCGCCACCTTCAAGACTCCCAAGGTGGCCAATGAGCCAAACGTGAGTTTTCCGTCACGATGATGGGACTGCGCATGGCCACGACTGCTGACATCCCCTCCGCCAGCACCACTATGCCAAGGGAAGCACCCAGCGACAAGGGCTGACTGCCGCCATCGAGAGTTTCCAGAAAAGGGTGCCCATCGAGGTTCCCGTCGTCGTCGGTGGCAAGGAGGTAAGCGTCCATGACGCCCGATCGATGGGCTTCTGAACAGCTTGACAACGAGACATCTAACCCATTGCTTGCCAGATCAAAACGTCTGCCGTTTCTCATCAGCTCAACCCCTCGGACCACGCCAGCAAGGTCGCCAACTACCACACAGCCACGCCCGCCGATGTCAACAAAGCCATCGAGGCTGCTCTGGCCGCCAAGCCTGCCTGGGAGGCCCTCCCCTTCTCTGAGCGTGCTGCCGTTTTCCTCAAGGCTGCCGACCTTGTCGCCAACAAGTACCGCTATGAGATCATGGCCGCCACTGTCCTCGGCCAGGGCAAGAATGCTTGGCAGGCTGAGATTGATGCCGCCGCCGAGCTCGCAGACTTCTTCCGCTTCAACGTCCACTACGCCCAGGAGCTTCTCGCCCAGCAGCCTGAGCACAACTCCCCCGGTTTGTGGAACCGTCTCGAGTACCGCCCTCTTGAAGGCTTCGTCTATGCCGTGAGCCCATTCAACTTTACTGCCATTGCCGGTAATTTGCCCGGCGCCCCGGCACTCATGGGCAACGTTGTCGTTTGGAAGCCTAGTGACTTTGCCATCGCCTCCAACTGGCTCGTGTACCAGATTCTTCTCGAGGCTGGTTTGCCCAAAGACGTCATCCAGTTCGTTCCTGGTAACCCCGAGGAAATCACCAAGACGGTCCTTGCCCACAAAGAGTTTACTGCTCTCCACTACACTGGCAGCACGGCCGTCTTCCGAAAGCTGTACGGCGCCATTGGTGAAGGCGTTGCCCAGGGCCGCTACCGATCATACCCCCGAATCGTGGGCGAGACTGGTGGCAAAAACTTCCACCTGGTTCACCCCTCCGCCGACATCGACAACGCCGTCAAGCACACCATCCGTGGCGCGTTTGAGTTCCAGGGTCAAAAGTGCAGTGCCACTTCTCGTCTCTATGTCCCCAAGTCCATTTGGCCCGAGTTCAAGCAGAAGCTCGCTGCAGAGGTTGAAAAGATTAGCGTCGGTGATCCTTGGAACCACGCCAACTTTTGCGGCCCCGTCATCCATGCCGCCTCCTTCAAGAAGCTGTCCGGCGCCATTGACGAGGCCAAGACGGACAAGGATCTCGAGCTTGTCGCCGGCGGCAAATACGATTCCTCCAAGGGCTACTTTGTTCACCCAACCGTTTACAAAACCACCAACCCCGCCCACAAGTTCTTGTCGACGGAATTCTTCGGTCCTATCCTGACCACATATGTCTACGATGACGCCGCCCCCGATGCCTTTGGCAAGGCTTGCGAACTCGTCGACTCCACCTCCGAGTACGGTCTCACCGGCGCCGTCTTTGCCAGCGACCGCGAGGCTATCCACTTTGCTGAGAACAAGCTGCGCAACGCTGCTGGCAACTTTTACATCAACTGCAAGAGCACCGGTGCCGTTGTTGGCCAGCAGGCCTTTGGTGGTGCTCGCGCTTCCGGTACCGACGACAAGGCCGGCAGCCCCAACCTGCTCACACGATTCGTCAACATTCGAGCCCTCAAGGAGGAGTTCAATACCACCACGCAAGTATCGTACCCCAGCAATGACATTTGAATGTGCTTGGGGGCGGGGGGTTGTATCTCGATGTTTTGGGGACAGGAAACAGAACGTAAGTCGGGCCGAGCCAATCTAATAAAAAGTCATGATTTGAATGATGGAGGCGAGCCTCGCATGGATCAGTCGCTTGCCCAAAGCCGGAAGCATAATAGGTCTGTATTTGGATTCACCACACACCGGAACTACGGTGTGTTTACGTAGCTGTTGTGGCAATTTAATGAAGTACAATAGCATATCTTGTTGGCGAATCGCATCCACAGTTGCATGTCGATGTGCTCCATACATTTGCCAAGGAAGGTGTGGTGGTCAAGAGCTACCCTGGAGGTGTAAACCTGTGTCCAGGTTACTCTGTTTGAACATTGGTCATACGATACGGAGTAGGGAGTAGATACCTCGATGACCCAAACGGCTTGGGCAAGGGAGCACGGACTCTCTCACACCATTAGAATCGAGTATTTACTGAAACGCACATTCATGGACAGGGGTACTTCGGACCAACCGGTTGACCCTGTTCTAGTATTATTGGACAGCCGTGATGAACCGAAGACATCAGTTTTCTCACCTGTCCATTCATTTACTGGGCCACGCGCAAACGGTGGCTTGAAGTTAAGCCTGGACAAGATTGAGTTGACTCCACCATAAGCAGACCACGCGCCCGCTGCTATTGATTGCTCTACTCCGTACTCCGCATGGTAGAAGACGAATGGACTTGACAGTGTGAGGCCTTATCTGACTGGCATTTGAAGAACAAACAACCGGCCTTCTCGGCCGACGATGGGGCGCATGGCATCACAAACGAGCCAAAGACGGCCCATGTTTGATTGTCTTGTGGCTGGATTGCTTCGGTTCGCGTCCTTTTTCGCCAGACGTAGAAGGCCAAGCAAGCCAGAGCTTCTCAGGATGAGCACGTGCTCCCTGAACAGGACCTCACACAACCCGCCGTGGCCAACACGATTTGTGGACCCGGGCTGGTTAATTGCCGTGGCTGCGCGAGGCCAGGCCAGGGGCTATAGTGTCTCGGTCCCAATGGCCAGTGAGCGATTGCGGATAATGTGGAGTACAATACCATTTCGGCCAGGAGGGGGGATCAGTCTAAAAGCACCAGACAATCTGCACCAGTCCGAGGACCCTTTGGTGCCAGCCCATCCCGGCGCATTTTGGGAGACACATGGGCCGATGCGCCGTCATGATTCGCCAGCCCTCACTTACAAACTCGCAGAGCACGCGACCATTTTCTCCATGATGCTTGGTCAATGGCCGTCCTGGATGCTCCCCCGTGGCCTGGCATTGCTGGCCCTCGTAGGGAAAGCACCAACACTTTGAGGGGCATCCCACAGTGGCAGGTGGCACCAGACGCCTAACCAAGCATCTGCTGCTGCCCACGGGGGAGGGCGGGTCTATGATCGATGTTCCCGAGCATCAAAAACAGACTGGGAAAGAGCGATGGGCCTGGCGTCTTGCAGGCCTTTTTTTCTTATGAAGACGCCCAAGACAAGTGATTCCATGTCCTTGCATGTGCCGCCTACCTAGTTCGGACCTTGACTCTCGTTCCTTCATCCTCTTGTTCCGTGCCAAAGCAGTCCTCGTTCTCCCGCAGACTTAACCTGTCCGATCAGTCAGCCCTCCATCCTCTCTCCATCTTGCTACTCCCATCCCACAGTTGTAGCTGAAGACCGCCATCCGCCTCCTTGTTTGTTCCTGCATTTACCATCTTCGAACACGGCCTATTCGCTCTTCATCAGCACGAGACCCTGCTTATATGGCCCCATCCGCCTATTCCCCTGTGCTACCCATCTCGCGTCAATCACACTCAAGACAAACTCTGTTTGATCTCCGTTGAGAAAAAGCCCCAACAAATACCGTGCATTTACACGCAGCGACATTTGCAGGAAGGAAAACAAAACGGTTGGCTGCGAGCCCTTTACCCCCCGGGGGCATTGCCAAAGTTGCCAAGGCAAGGCAAAAACACCATATTCAACATCCCGCTGTGTATTGGAAACAGCACACACTACGGAAAGTACCTTGCGCAGGACGTACTGTACATTCCCCAAAGTTCACGGACCCCTCCGCAACAACCCGGCATAAAATCTGCATTTGACTCACCTGGCGAGAAGCTGGCAGTGCTTCGGAACCCGCATGCCTCGCTGCCACGTCGACTAGGTGCTTATTTTGTCGGAGCTGGATGACAGTCCGATCCATACCTACACCATCGATAAGGGAAAACAGATAGCCGGGTGGCTTGCTGTAATCCGTTGTCCCATTTGTTGCATCCTGCGCACAGGAAGTATACGTCACCCACAAACACGAGACACACTGACGCACCCATTCTCGGTACTTGTCCGACCTGTGTGTTCCGATTTCCCGGCCATAGGCGACGTTTGGCTACTATCCAAATTAAGTTGGGAGGTTTCGACTGGCCGCAACATCAACCACCTTGCGCAAAGCTCACGCGACTCGGCCAATGCCTCGACCGACCTTTCCGCCAACCCCTGGCTCTTCCACGGATATTAAGGGCCAGGACGGCGGGCAGCTTCTTTCTTCGATCCATGTTCCCTTCGAACTCCCTCCGCCCGCAATTCATGATGCGTCGCGCATCTCCCCTACCGACTCAAACAAGCAAGCTCCAGGTCCTGCAGTTGCACCTTATCCAGCCACACTAGCATCGTCCTCACCACGGGCCGCATACCCGTTGCAGGCAGCCGAGACGGTCAAGTCACGCCGCCGGTCGTCTGCAACCAGAGACACCAAGGACCATTCCTCCTTTGCTCTCCCCCCTCCTCCCACCAGGTCACGAAAGATTATTCAAATGAAGCCCCGAGCGCAAGAGGAGGCTGCGGCTGCGGCTGCGGCTGAAGGCAAAGAGTCTGGCAAGACGGCAGGCAAGGGATCTGGCGGACCGGCAAAGACGGCAACCAACAAGAACAACACCACTGCCGAAGCGAGTGGAGCACAGGGAAAGAAGAAGCAGCCAAGTGCCACGAGCGCTGCAGGGCGCAAGATTGCCAGGAAGACGGCCCATAGCCTGATTGAAAGACGACGGCGCAGTAAGATGAATGAAGAGTTTGCCGTTCTCAAGGGCATGATCCCAGCCTGCACGGGCGAAATGCACAAGCTCGCCATTCTCCAGGTTCGTCATTTGCTGCCAATAGGCCCTCCGACTTAACACCGGGCGGCTGCCGATACCCCACACAAAAGTGCGGCAGCCCTCAACCCGGGCGTACGGACCAAGACATCTTGTGTGACTGCACCATTCTAACACTCCCTCTCTCGCAGGCTTCCATCGATTACGTGAGATACCTCGAAGACTGTGTTGCCAAACTAAAAGCCCAGCACGGCGAAAAGAGCCGAGAGGAGGCTGCACAGAACTCGTTGCCGTCAATCCGCGACTTTCATCCAACCTTTCACCCAGACCCGTCTGGGGACGTCGACATGTCCGACTCCGACACGGCCTCGCCTCTTTTCACGGCCCAGCCTGATCACACTCACCCGTCAACAATCTCGCCGGGCCTCCAACTTGACGACAGTCGCCACCGACAGCAGTCTTACTCGTCCGTGTCTACTGACCAGCGACACTACAGTTTCAGCACTTCTGCTGGAGCATCTCCCGCTTTTGGGCCACAGCACCATATTGTTTACCCCCAAAGCAGCGCGTCCGGGTCAACGCTCACTAGCCCAGCCCTCAACCCGCAGTCCGATCTAGACCAAGAAGCCACCGCAGCGCTGTTGATGCTGAACAATGATAGGCGCGGCGCCCATGCTAGCCTCAATGCTCGCGGCCTGTCGGTCCGGGATTTACTCAGCACCTAGCTTTGTCTTCATCACCACGCTCATTTTTCCTCCCCCCCGCCCTCACTTGAGATGGGCATATGCGGATAATAGACTAATGCGTCATCGCCCCATCCTTTTATACACGCACGAATCAAGATGAGGATTGACGCGGCTGGCATGAGCCGGCACTGGTATACGTGATACCCTTGTTCTTTATTCTACGATGTGATGAAACATCTAGGCGCGATGGGGCATCTTTTATTGGCTTGAATCCGGAGATTTTATATACTCTTGAGCGGCTACACTAGTCCTTTGATGGGTGCTGTTGGCGTTTTGCTATTGAATGACGCATGAATTTGTTTGGCATGGTCTGGAAAATGCTCTGTTTGTATCTAACGGGACGGGAAAAAGGTTGGAAACGGGACCAGGATAGCGCATGACATTAGTATTGGTAATCAATGACATGGGGTTCATCCAGAAGTGACGTTGGTGAGTTCCAACGTCAAACAATTTGTACGGGGTATCCAATATTTATTCGACATGCGACGCTTATTGTTACTAGCGCTGTGTAGAGAACCTAGGCACAATTAACCAGTACTTTGGACATGCGTCTACTCGCTAGCCTGCAGGGCGGCCTGTTTCCCACATTTAGGCCTTGTATCGCTCCGTACCAGCAATGTCGTCTTGAGTATCTTTGAGCAGGAAGCTATCATCCGTCCCCGCATCAGTGCTTTGCTCGTTTCAAGGTTGGAGGGGTGTTTGGACGGCGGGATGGACACTTACTTGTACCACAGAATAGTAGGCCCAATGGTCAGGAAATGCCACAGACTATGGGCATCAATACAGCCCAGCCAGGGCGGGAAGTCAAACAGCTCCATGCTCATGGCAAACATGACCCAGGCGACAACCACACCCGGGACAATGGACCACAGACTACCAGACCTTTTAAAGCTCGTGACACTGAACCAGCTCCACAGAATATTCTGCACGATACCAGCGGCAACGTTGGCGGCCATGTTGTATGTGTAATCCCAGCGCACGCCTTTCAAGTAGGCCACGTGCAGGATATACAACAAAAGACAGATGGCCGTCCATGCGCGGAGGACAGAGCGACGGCGGGGCGAAGGCCGATCAATTCGAAAGATGCGAATCGGCGTATAGTACATTCCGTACAGGACGTTTGCGCCGGCAGCAAAGTAGTCGAGCTCCTCGGTGAGCTGGAAGTCGCGCGTGTGGAAGATTGCGCTAAAGACCCAGCTGGCAATGCCGACGTGAGCCAGCATGACGTAGAAGGGACGAAGGCCATAGGACGCGGGGATGCGGGCGCGGATCTTGGCCAGGCCCTGCCAGTGGGCGTACAGGTTCCCGAGGGAGAAGAGCACGGAGAAGGGCTCCTGCATCCCGAGGAAGCGGTTGAAGGGCCATTTGCCGTGGAACTGGACTATGGGCTCGCGGGCGGCGACTCGCTGGGTGGTGATGATGTGCTGGCACGTGTAGTCGCACTCGGACGCGCAGTCCCAGAGCAGGAGACGGCGGAGGGGCGCTTATTTTCACAGCAAGTTAGCAGCGGCGCGAACGTTGGAACTAGGGAGCATCATTCGTTGGACGGCGTACGGATGGGAGTGTGGTCCTTTCCAGGGCCGCAGTTCTCGGCTTTGCAAATCTACGGCTGGTTAGCGGCGTACATGGCCTGCTTTGCGCCGCGGGCGAGAGCGTACCTCGATGCAGTCCCTAAACGCCGGCAGTTTGTCCCCAACGGAGGCTTGTGCGAAGCCGAGGAACAAGATCAAGAGGAGGCATAGGGATAGGGTGACGCCCCAGGGCCGCCTCCTGTCGGGTGCCATTATGAGAGCATACGGGGAACGGAACAGAAGCAGGACACGGGAACAAGAAAAGAGTGACGAGCAAGCTCCAGACGCGCCAAAGCAAGGTTGAGAAGACACGGCCCAAGGAAAATGTGATGTGGAGGTGATGGCCGGTGGTTGAGTTGGCGC
Source organism: Keithomyces neogunnii (assembly GCA_020975405.1). Lineage (NCBI taxonomy): Eukaryota > Fungi > Ascomycota > Sordariomycetes > Hypocreales > Clavicipitaceae > Keithomyces > Keithomyces neogunnii. The sequence continues at coordinate 2,440,818 of JAIOWQ010000002.1, read as the reverse complement.
TAGACTTTGGGGACTTTGGGGGCTGTGGACAGGCAGGGAGGGGCCCCGTATGGTGGGTAATAAGGGCGAGCGACCCGTCGAGGGGAAGGAAGCAGCATGGCTTGCATGCAAGGAAAAAGAGGTGCTATGGCGAATTGTTCACGCAGTTGTAAATCGGTGGAGTCTGACTTTCTACGACTTGTGCGCGTGAGGCTTCTTTTCACGGCCTTGCCCACTCTTGACGCGAGTCGCTCCACGTCTGGAGCAGTGAACGCTTAACATCAAGACAATAGCCAAGACCTTTTGGCAAATTTCTTTGGGGAAGAAAGCCAAAAAAAAAAGAACATGATGCGTTAATGCAAACTAGTCAGCCTCCATGTTCCCGTTCTGCGTTCTGCGCCTTTGGTGGCTGCTCCGTCGAGACCCACCCAACGGCCGGTTGCCCTCAGCAACCCGCCGCGTGATGATTGGCCCCTGACACCATCCTCCAAAATATCACCACAACCCCCGGGCTTCCATCCAATCCTCCCCTTCACGATACATGTACACCAACGCGACAACATCGACTAGAGAAAACACCAGAATTCGCACGACGTGTGTATATTAGGGCCATGGGAGTTCCTAGCACGTGAATCCGTCCGAAGCCTGTACAATTACCCCCATTCGACTTTCCACGCCGTCACACCAACTTGTCCCGTATTAGTTAACAACAACACGCGTTTCCAATGGCGACAGCATCGCCAACACCGATGGCTGCTGCTGGCCCGACCCGGAGAACCTCGCAACGCCAAGCCCTGAGGCGTCCGCCCTCGCGACAGATGGGCAGCAGAAGCGAGAGTCAAGCCGCCGCCGCAGCTCATTCACCGCACCAGCAGCAATACCACGACGATAGCTCAGAGGACGAGATACCAGTGCCTATGAAGCTCAGCGCTCTTACCAAGGCCCTGCTGGACAATGATGCACCGGAACCTGCGCAAAAAGGGCCCTCGCCACCCCGTACAAGACGACGAACTAGCGCGTTGAACAATGGCGGCGGCGGCGGCGGCGGCGGCGGCAGCAACAACAACAACCACAATTCATCCTTTGCCGGCTCCCAAGACCGACGTCACCTGCGATCTGGAAGCGCGCAGCCTGTTGACGAAAAGGTTGCAAAGGCGGCCAACACAAGTCAAAGTCAAGAAGCAAGCCCCGTTAGGAAGAGGGTTGTCCGCCTCGGCAGTAACCCGCATAGCTTGAACCAGATGGGCCCGGGCAGCAGACGCACAGCTTCAATATCCCGCGCCACGGGACAAAAGGCAGTCGCCTCTGCAGCGCTGCCAAGCCGGATGGCTAACCATGAGAAGCCAGCAGAGGAGGAGCAGCCCGAGGCCCATCAACAGGAGCCTCAACCAGAGGTCAACACACCGTCCCATGCTGAACGGGTCGTGCGAATTGCTGCCGCTTCTTCTGCGAGTCGAAACCGGGTGGGCTCATCCGGGCCTGGGTCAGGACGGTCCAACTTTGATCGCTCAATGGCCGACAGATCAAATCTAGAGGCCGACTATGACCAGCCAGAGGCACCGGAAAGTGCATTGCGAAACCCGGGAAGCCATGGCAGCGCGTCACGATACCCATCAACGCGGAGTCGCCCCGACGACGTCAACCCTCAAAGCTCCATGCGAGTCAAGCGGGTTGGCAAGTTGTCGGGAAGCTTCCTGAGCGGACCTGCGCGAAGAGGCAGACGGCGCCAGAGCGATGAGGAGGGCGAAGGCAATGTGGAGGGAGATGGGCTTGCTGCCCCGAACCATGAAGCTGAACACGGCCACCACCAGCTGGCAGATGACGTTGCCGAATCGTCCATTTATCATGAAGCAAACCAAGGATTCAACTCTGGCAGCCCTGTCAGTGGCAGCGCTGCTCGGGCCAGTCATAGGAGGCTGGCGTCCGGAATCGAAGTGCCTGACCTGGGTTCGTCAAGACGATCATCTCGCGGGGTTCAGTTTGAGGCTCGACGAGATGATCATATTACTGTTCCAGAGGCGATGCTCCCCAAACGGATTGAGATTCCCTCAGCACATGATCAGGAGAATGAATATCCCATAACTTTCAAGAGACCGGTCAAGGCTGCCGTCGACCAAGCAGCGCAGAAGCCTAGTGTTCGACCCGTGCATCTTGACCGTGTCGACGATGCCTTGCCAGCATCACCTGAGCGGAAGCCTCTGGCATCCATTGCCAACCACACACCGCATCGATCTGCACCCCCTCCGCCCCCGAAAATGTCCGTCCTGGAAGCAGCCACGTCGACGGCCGGCGCCGCCACAACGACGCAGGCCAAGCAGCGCCGCAACGTTCTTCGAGTCAATGGCAAGTGCTACACGAGGCTGGAGTGCCTTGGCCGAGGCGGTAGTGCCAAGGTGTACCGGGTGACTGCTGAGAATGGCAAGATGTTTGCCCTCAAGCGGGTAGCCTTGGAGAATGCCGACGAGAACACCATCAAGGGCTACAGAGGAGAGATTGATCTTTTGGGGAAGCTCAAGGGCGTAGATCGGGTCATTGACCTCTACGATCACGAATTAAACTCGGAGAAACAGGTTCTCACCCTGGTATGTGCCTTTATACCCTTCACTCTTGATTTTGTGCGGACACGCGTTGCTAACAGGGCTCCCTCTTAGCTTATGGAGATGGGTGAGCTGGACTTGAACAAGCTGCTCACGTCTCGACAAAACCCGGAATCCGCCAAGTTTGACCCGGTGTTTGTTCGGTTCTACTGGAAGGAGATGCTCGAGTGTCTGCAATCAGTGCACCAGTACGATATCGTCCACTCTGACCTGAAACCAGCCAACTTTGTCCTCGTCCAGGGCCGTCTGAAGCTGATTGACTTTGGCATCGCCGGCGCCATCCAGACCGAGGAGACTGTCAATGTCCATCGCGAAAACCAGGTCGGAACGCCCAGCTACATGTCCCCCGAATCCCTGATGGATGCCAACAACCCACGGGGGGGACGCATGCCGGGTCGCCCCAGGCTTGTCAAGCTCGGCAAGCCCAGCGATATCTGGTCCCTGGGCTGCATCCTGTACCAGATGGTCTACGGCGTCCCGCCCTTTGGTCATATCGCCAACCAAATGGCTCGCTGCCAAGCCATCATCAACTGGGACCATAGCATTGAGTTCCCATCGCGAGCCGTCGGCGGCGTTCCCGTCCCGCCCTCGCTGCTGCGCACAATGAAGCGATGTCTCAACAGAGATCACCACATGCGCCCGACGTGCGAAGAGCTCCTCCACGTCACCGACCCCTTCCTGTATCCTGCCGAGTTCAACGACAAGGCTCTCCCCATAGACGAGGAGCTTCTGGGGCGAATCATCCAGAGCGTCGTCACGCGGTGTCGCGAACGAATGCCCACCGAGTCCGAGAGCGCAAGTGTTTGGCCACAAGCGTACTGGACCAGCATACGAAAAGCAATGGCGGGGAGGATGTAGCCCTCCCTGCAATCATGAGCGTCATTTAATCATGCTAGAGTCAATTGTTTGTTTTGGAAGCAGGAGTGGCCGAGTTTGGAAACGAGACAGGCATAGCTTGGTGTTTTTGGAGTCTTTTTTTTCTTTTTTTTTTCTCGTCTTTCGTTATATCCAGTCCCCCTGGAGGACTATTTTGCTTATTGGAGAGAGAGCATAGAGTAGCGTTTCGGTTATCGTCTTGAAGAGAGACTTTGTCTATTCACCACACCTTTATAATTACCATGTTTTTTCTTTGGCGTGACGCATTTGACGCGACAAACTTGGCAGTTTCACCGAGACTATTGAGACGAACTGCGCTTGATGAATTTGTGTTATTGTACAGCCAGCCTAGCTGGTAGTGATACATGTCCAAAACGACCAATTACCTACTCCACGTCCTCCAAATCCTTGATATTCAGCTCCGAAATGCGCAGAATGGTGTACCGGTGCTTGCTCTTCGCCTGTCTCTTTCTCCTCTGTCTCCGCTTCTTCTTGATTTTTATCCGCATGGGCTCCGATTCCACCCCCAGCACTGTTGCTCGGCACTCGAACACGCGCTCGTCGATGTGAGGAGCCCCCTTCATGGTGTAGTCGCGGCTGCCGATGATGCTGGCCCTGTTGAGGCGCAACACGTCCCCTGGAACAACGCCCGGCATGCGGAAAGGAAGACGGATCTGATCGCCTTCCTGGACGAGATACGGGAAGCCGTGGATGTGGACGGTGATGTAGTGACCGGGCTGAGCGGCGAGGAAAGGGAGCAGGTTTTTGACAGAGTCCTGAATCGGCGTCGGAGGTGCTGTGGGATGACTCTTCTTGAAGGCCAGAGGGCGCACTTGGTCGTCTGTGGGGTTTGGAGCATTGTTGACGTGCTGCTGGTTTGTCGGCTCGATGATGGGCGAAGTGCTGTTGAATGCTCTGCGGAACGGCAGGCCGACTGCGGGCGAGACCCGGGGGATCGATGCGGGCGCCCGCAGCTCCAGGATGGAGCGGAAGAGTGCCCGGCTCATGGTGACGCTTCAATTGGCTGCTCCTCGGTGTCGAAGAGAGCCTTTTTCGAGCTTGCTTTCCCAACGCTGGGCAAGAAATCCGGATCGATTCAATCAGGCAAAAGGTGAGCCGTGACCGGAGAAGCATAACGCCGGGCTCCGAACTCGACTCGCTGAATTTCTGCCCCACCCCGTTTTTTTCCCAGGTGGTTGGCCGAAATTTATTCACACCTTGGGTTCCGCACACGCAATCGACAACAGATAGCAGTGCCAGAAGCGGGCAAACACAGTCAATATGGTGAGTTTTCCTTTGTTCTAGATCCCGCACGATTGATGGCTTACAATTTCTGTGCAGCCTCAGAATGAGTACATGGAGAGGTGGCGCAAGCTGCATGGCCGCCGCCTCGATCATGAAGAGAGGACCCGAAAGAGAGCCGCCCGTGAGGGCCACAAGGCTTCCCAGGACGCGCAGAACTTGCGTGGTCTGAGGGCCAAACTGTACCAGCAGAAGCGCCACAAGGAGAAGATCCAGATGAAGAAGGCCATCAAGGCGCACGAGGAGAGAAACGTCAAGACGGCCGACGAAAAGGAGCCTTCAACGCCTATGCCCTCGTACCTGCTTGACCGAACGAACCCTTCGGCCGCCAAGGCGCTCAGCAGCGCAATCAAGAACAAGCGTGCCGAAAAGGCGGCCAAGTTCAACGTCCCTCTGCCCCAGGTCCGCGGTATCAGCGAAGAAGAAATGTTCAAGGTGGTCAAGACGGGCAAGAAGATTCAGAAGAAGGGCTGGAAGCGCATGGTCACAAAGCCCACCTTTGTCGGACCCGACTTTACTCGACGAAACCCCAAGTATGAGCGCTTTATTCGTCCCATGGGCCTTCGCTACAAAAAGGCCAATGTCACCTCTACCGAGCTCGGCTTGACGGTGCAGCTGCCCATTATCGGCGTCAAGAAGAACCCCCAAAACCCTCTCTACACCCAGCTCGGCGTCTTGACCAAGGGTACCGTCATCGAGGTCAATGTCAGCGAATTGGGCTTGGTGACTGCCGGCGGCAAGGTTGTTTGGGGTAGATACGCCCAGGTGACGAATAACCCCGAGAATGACGGGTGCATCAACAGCGTGTTGCTGGCCTAAAGAGGGGTGGCTGCGGAAAAACAAACCCCCCCTTCTATTTTGTCTATGGGATATGCTGTCACTTTCTGTTGCATGTAATGGCGTTGGTGGCGTTTTTCAGGGCCAAACGAGATCAGGTCATGGTGGAAAAAAAGATGTGGTATGAGCAGCCTGCTGGGAGACTGCGAGGGTGTTTCATCTAGATGCTTACTGTAGAGATCGAATACAGACAGACACCGGCCATAACACCGGGAATCAGATTTCAAGAAAGGTGCCGCTGCTGATATTTTCATAGGGGGCCTCGATGCGCCCCATGTTGCATGTTTTGGGCAAAAGAGAGGGAGCGAGTCAGACAACCGGGAATCGAGTGCAAATTCTGCCAAGTAGCAATCGACTACTTGGCAGCCTTCAACATGTCTGCAATTTGCGTCGTCGGGATGGAACTCTAACACACTCTCTTTTCCTACCCCGCCAAGATGACTCCTCGTAGCGCTGTGAAGGTGTTGACGTCGAGGTCAATCAATCGATCGAACACGGCCATGATCTGCTCGAATCAATCAGACCCGCCAGTGATTTGCATCTACCAGGCTTTGGTACCAAAAACCTGCCCAAGTGCCTAATACTTAGGTACCTAATCTAGTAGCCAAGCGCAGGTGGCGGTGGGTATGGCTGGGCTGGGCGGGCCGCTTGCAGGGTCATCTGGTGCTATTTGGGTTGCTGTCAGCAACTCTAGAAGGCTTGGTCCACACTTATTAGTTCTGAAGGCGGTGACTTGACGAATTATTTTTCTGCCCGACAAAACCTGCACTTGCGGACCCTGCAGTTGTTCTGTGGTGCGACTCTCATCCTGCGGTCAGTGATCCAACGGCCTCATTTCCATTTGTGTCGCCGCAACCCACGCTCGGAAACCGCTCCCACTACCTGTTTGTTTTCGCCTTGTTATTCGCGTCTACATCCGCCAGACGTAACTCGCCAACATGAGTGGCGACAAGATGGATATCGAGGTTGCCGAGCAGCGCATGAAGTCGCTCGAGCACAGCGAACAGCACTACTTCAAGAGGTTGGTTTTTTCTTCTTTTACCCATTTCGTCCCAGCAGCATCGCTGGCAGTCAGACAGGAATGCTAATTCGCATTGCAACAGCTACGACCACCATGGTATGATTCACTGTTGCATTTCTTTTCATATCCGTAGATACTGACGTGCGTTCCTTGCCTGCGCAAAGGCATCCACGAGGAAATGCTGGTGAGCTTTACCCCTCCCCCACCGTCGTCGCCCGCATCGCATCGCGGACCCCACGACGCGCAAATCGGGGGTTGTCTGCTGCGCGCATCTCGAACGGCCGCACTCAAACAAAGACTGTATAGCGACTGACCGTGCTCAAACTATTAGAAAGATGAGGTCCGCACCCGATCGTACATGAATGCCATCATGCAGAACAAGCACATCTTTAAGGACAAGGTTGTTCTCGATGTTGGCTGCGGTACCGCCATTCTGTCCATGTAAGTTCAGGCTAGCCTTGACCCTTGCGGCCCCGAAACTGCCTATTTCTGTACCACGTTGCGCTTCCCCTGCCAAACTTGTTTGCAACCGTGAGGCTCACACTGCATTCTAGGTTCGCCGCCAAGGCTGGTGCCAAGCACGTCATTGGTGTTGACATGTCCTCCATCATCTTCAAAGCCCGCGAAATCGTCAAGACCAACGGCCTGTCCGACAAGATCACCCTGATCCAGGGTAAGATGGAGGAGATTGAGATTCCTTTCCCCAAGGTCGATATTATCATCTCTGAATGGATGGGCTACTTCCTCCTGTACGAGAGCATGTTGGACACTGTCCTGTATGCCCGTGACAAGTACCTCGAGAAGGACGGTCTCATCTTCCCCGACAAGGCCACCATCTTCTTTGCCGGTATCGAAGATGGTGACTACAAGGAGGAGAAGATTGGATGTAAGCAAACACCCCTCGTTGCATTGGCCCTCGGCGCGCAACACCAAACACTGGCTGACCTGTCCAAGTCTGGGATAACGTCTACGGCTTCGACTACACTCCGCTCAAGGAGACTGCCCTCTCCGAGCCCCTCGTCGACACCGTCGAGCTCAAGACCGTCGTCACTGACCCCACTCCCGTCCTCACGCTCGACCTCTACACCTGCACCGTAGCCGACCTCGCCTTCAGCTCCGAGTTTAAGCTCTCAATCAAGCGAGACGACTTTGTTCACGCTCTCGTTTCCTGGTTCGACATTGACTTTACCGCCTGCCACAAGCCTATCCGCTTCTCTACCGGCCCCCACACCAAATACACCCACTGGAAACAGACCGTCTTTTACTTCAAGGACGTCTTGACTGTTCAAGACGGTGAAGAGATTTCATGCAACTTGCAGGTCAAGCCCAACGCCAAGAACCGCCGTGACTTGGACATTGATATTCAGTACAAGTTTGAGACCGGGGACGACACCCGCTCTGCCTCCGGGGGAAGCACTTACCACATGTGCTAAAGCTTGTACGGTGCTAATGAACCAAGATGGTAAAAAGAAAGAGGGAATCGCATGAGTCAAAAAGAATATCCAGCATGGAAGAGCAAAACTGATATGGGATAATCAAGGGCAGCATGAAAGCCGTGTGGGGATAAACGGTATATCAGCTCCAAAGCGTCCGCAATGAGGGTTTATCAGAGAGAAGAAAAAAAAAAGTATCCAGACACATGTAGACGGAGAGAACAATTGGACCTGGACGACGAAACGTAATTCTCGGGTTCCATACTATTTATTGACTTGACCTGCCGCGGTTCAGTCGACTCGGATAGACAATGACGAATGATTTTGTAAACTTGACCCACTACTAGAGACAAACTTTCATCAAACTTTTCAAAGGTCTTGGTCGTTTCGAATTGCCTTCAAAGGTGCGTTTTTGCTTTGTCTGCAGCTCGTGAAAACCAAACAAAGTACTTGGGCCTCTTGAGAATGTTGCGACACGTTACGGCTTGCAATCTTGGTTTAGGATGGCACCTACCCACAGCCCCACCATGCATTTTTACCTACACCATCGTGGCCGTGGGCCCCCAATTCATTATTAATGCTAAGGCTTTTGGTGGATACAGTATAATGTAATTTCTTCCTTCAAATGGCACAATCTCCATGCCCCAGTAACAGCATGAGGAGCTTTCGCTTTCTTGGCCCTTTGGCCATTTAGCCCTACATCAGTCACGGCCTGAGCTGCCCTCCGCCAGTGCTTGCTTATGTTGCTAGTATTTATAGGAACTTTGGAAGGCAGTTTATGTACGTTGGCTTTCGTTGCTATCGGCACTAGCATTGTCTGATGAGAGGCTCAGAACAAGATGCTAAACGCCATTCAGTTAGTCGGATTTCCTCGTAAAAATAGGTGGGAGGATGACATGCGGGGCTGGAACTGAGCATGGTAGCAGTGGCTGATTTTAGGGCAGGGGGATCTCTGTCCTCCATACCGAATAGGTACGTCACTTACATTGACCCCACTACCTACTGGTTACAGCCCAGCGACCCCCCATAAAAGACGGTGCATCCTGTATCTTTACCTCTCATCTTCCTCTTCCAGCTTCTCGCCAGGCTGCTCCCACGACCATCGTGCAACCAATTACACAAGGCTTCATTTGGCCCATTTCTCTCTGGCAACGAATACTGCCACGCCACGCCACCACCTCTGCACCAACCCTGCTGTCGCCGACCAAGACGCCGTGTATACACAACCACGGCCATTTCCTCTCCATTGAAAACAACCGTCCCACCTTCTTCGCCGCCATGGACGACAAGATCCTCCAAGGGTCGGCAAAATACCCCATTGTTGCTGGCCATGTCTACAAGTACGGCACTGCCGGCTTTCGGATGAAGGCTGATTTGCTGACGGGCGTCTCGTTCCGTGTCGGTTTGCTCGCTGGTCTGCGCAGTCGGAAGCTCAATGGCCAAGCTGTTGGCGTCATGATCACCGCCAGTCACAACCCGGCAGCTGACAATGGTGTCAAAATTGTCGACCCCATGGGAGAGATGCTGGAGCAGGAGTGGGAGGCGTATGCTACCCGCCTGGTCAACAGCCCCAGCGACCAGGAGCTCCTCAGCAACTACAAGGCCCTCGCCGCCCAGCTGAAGATTGACGTCAGCGCCCCCGGCCGTGTCGTCTACGGCCGGGATACTCGACCCTCGGGCCACAGCCTCGTGTCTGCCCTCGCTGCTGCGTTGGAAGCTACCGGCACAGAGTACACCGACTACAAGATTCTGACAACCCCTCAGCTGCACTACCTGACCCGCTGCGTCAACACCGAGGGCACCCCCAAGGCCTATGGCGAGACGAGTGAGGCTGGCTACTACAAGAAATTCTCTGATGCCTTTGTTCGTGCTCTGCGGGGGAGGAAAGTCCAGGGCCAGCTCACCGTGGACTGTGCCAATGGTGTCGGCGGGCCCAAGTTTTCAGAGATGCTCAAGGTCATCCCCAAGGACGTGACGGGCTTCAATGTCAAGGTTGTCAATGACGACGTCCTCCGACCCGAGGTTCTGAATCTCGATGTACGTTGACCCTTTGCCCCTCAACCGGCGTGCGGACCTCGGTCTTGCTAACAAATTATAGTGCGGTGCCGACTTTGTCAAGACAAAGCAGAGAGCCCCCCCAATGCCCAAGCCCGTCCCTGGTGCCCGGTGCTGCTCCTTTGACGGCGACGCCGATCGCCTCATCTACTACTGGATCGACCCGGACACCGGCTTCTTCATGCTGGATGGTGATCGAATATCTTCCCTCTGTGCCTCCTTCATTGGCGATCTCATCCGCTCCGCCGGCCTCACGGACGAGTTGCGAATTGGCGTCGTCCAGACGGCCTATGCCAACGGTGCCAGCACCAACTACATCGAGAAGCACCTCCAGCTCCCCGTCGTCTTCACCCCTACGGGCGTCAAGCACCTGCACCACGCGGCATGCCAGTTTGACGTGGGCGTCTACTTTGAAGCCAATGGTCACGGCACCGTCGTCTTCTCGCAGGAGGCCATGCGCTCTTTCAAGGAGAAGGAGCCGCAGTCACCCGCGCAGAAGGATGCCCTTGACACCCTCGCTGCCGTCGGCGACTTGATCAACCAAACTGTCGGAGACGCCATATCTGACATGCTCATGGTGGAAGTCATCCTGGCGCACAAAGGCTGGACCCTCAAGGACTGGGCCATGACCTATGCCGATCTGCCCAACCGCCTCGTTCGCGTCGAAGTTGGGAACAAGGACCTCTTCCAGGCAACGGATGCTGAGCGACGTCTTAGCCACCCTCCTGGGGCCCAGAGCGAAATTGACCAGGTTGTTCAAAAGTACACCTCGGCCCGCTCATTTGCTCGTGCCAGTGGCACAGAAAATGCCTGCCGAGTCTACGCTGAGGCTGCGACTCGCTCCGAGGCGGATGAACTGGCAAACAAGGTCGCCCAGATTGTCAAGCAATTTGGTTCGTAGTACGTCTGACTCATGACACTGGCGACGAATGAGAGATGATTATGACAAGAAAGACAGAGGGAGGGAAAAGTCCACCACGAAAAAAAAAAGTTAAGAATCAAACAAAAGCGAGAGTGAGCCGGAGTTTTTGCTATTGGGGCAGCAAGCATCACCTTTTACCCGCTTGCACCGCACACACGCCTGGCTTGGCCAGCACTCAGTTATACAGCTTATTTTTTTCCTTTTTACCATATAACAAGCAGCTACAAGCTAGAGGCTCTGATGAAGTATTACGATATCAACCGTGACAAGCCCACACGGAATTGTGACTGAGCCATCATTTGCATGAGCTTGACTATTCGATGAAATGAATCAACCAAGAATATTCTAGAACTATTGGTGCTCTGCATTTGTATGTACGCTGTAACCTCCAACTTGAACTTTTGACATTCGCAGTAATTCCTTGATTGTTTCTGTGCTTAAGGCCCTGTTCAAGGTAGGATCCAACATGTAGAAGGCTAAGCAAGCTCGTAGACCAGAGTAAACCAATTGCACGGTGCTAGTTGTTCCTGTGAGAATCTTGGTTGATTGTTTCTAGCTAGTGGTCGAGTCCGACCACACGTGGAATTCCACCCACCACTGCTTGCTCTTATCACCTCGCTCTCGCCCCTAACAAACCTAACAAACATGGCTGGGGCAACACGAGATTCAGACAACCAGGGTCAGATTGGCAACCCCGCCAGACACAAGCCGGGCAAGTGGCGACCTTGAGGACTGACAGTGGCGCCGGCGACAGGTGGTCAATGGAGGTGCACGAGACCTGTACATGGAGCCAGCTGTCAACATTGAACTTGTGTTTTTGGTCCCTTGATGGCCATGTCCTTATTTAAGAAGCTTTTGCCAAGTGCCTGGCGCATGCTCTGTACAATATGTGTCGTCATAGTGGGCTTGGCGCCACTTGGTCCACTGACGTGCCATGAATGAACCAGCCAAACCAGCCAAACCAGCCAAATCAGATCACATCCACTTGGGCAGGCACCCACCACGTGCTTTCGCGTGTGGCGCGAGCTTGGTTGAGCAAGAAGACGCGCTGGACCGTTCCGTCTCAAAGTTCATGTTTTGGTCGTCCGCGGTGCTGGCACTCAACCTTGGTGACCGAGTCGCATTGCCGGTTCCTTGGACATTCATTGGATATCACCTCAGGACACTGACAGACGGATTCGATGGCTTGCTGACACACCCGACAGCCGACGTGATGGAAGAGAGTTCCAACCCACAGCTGCTCGCCTGGGTCAAGGAGTGGCTGGACACGGCACGAGAACGCAATTCAAAAGGCTTCACCGCCTATAGAAATGCATACGAATCACTCAAAGCCTGCCCTCTGGTCTTTCAACACCCTGCCGAGCTGCAGCAATTGAAGGGGTTTGGTCCGAAGCTGTGCGAGAGACTTACCGATCGGTTAAAGAAGCATTGCCAAGAAAATGGCGTCCCTATGCCTGAACATCCTCAGGCGAGGAAAGCTGCAGAGATGGCTCAAAGAGACGAGGAAGCGGCTGGCGAAGGAGGCCCTGCCCCTAAGAAGCGCAAGACCCGGCAGCCCAAAGCCTATGTCCCCAGCTTTCGTTCTGGCGCATACGCGCTCGTCATTGGGCTCTCGACTCAACCTGATGATACTTCCTCAGGCATGACGAAGCTAGACCTGATTGAAGCATCGCAGCCGCATTGCGACTCTTCATTCACGGCTCCCAGTGATCCCACCAAGTTTTACACGGCATGGAACTCAATGAAGACTCTCATACAGAAGGAACTCGTGTATGAGAGGGGCCGGCCTTTGCGCCGCTATGCGTTGACCGACGAGGGATGGGAGGTCGCCAACCGGATAAAGGGGACACGTGAATGGAAGGCCGACAACACGACTGCGTCCTTAGACCATGCCGTGTGCTCTGAACAGCCCGCCACCCGCTCTACGTCTCCCGAGGTTGAGGTCATTGCAGGACGCAGCGCCATCTCAAACAACGACATTGGAGAACCATCACCCCAACTCCAGGACGGGGCATTGCCCACTTTCACCCCCATCAAGTTGCACCCTGGGTCGTTTGCGGTTCGCCTGGTATTGGATGTGCGTGAAGTCCGAGCCAAAACCGACCGTGACTACATGCAGGAAGAGCTTGCCAAACTGGATGCTACGCCCTTGATGCGAAGCTTGGAAGTGGGCGACGCTCAATGGGTCGCCAAGTGCCATGACCCTGCGCTGCTACAACGGCTCGGTGCCGAGGGCGATGAGGTTGTGCTGGACTGGATCGTGGAACGCAAACGGCTGGACGACCTGATTGCGAGTATCAAAGACGGACGGTTCCATGAACAAAAGTTCCGTCTCAACCGATCAGGTGCCCGGAACGTCATTTACATCATTGAGGACATTGCAATCGACCCTCAGACCTATCAAAGGTATGAAGAGGCCGTCCAGTCTGCCATTGCGTCCACACAAGTCGTCAACGGATACTTTGTCAAAAGGACCACCAAGATGGATGAGACCGTTAGGTACCTGGCGCGCTTGACTGCCATGCTGAAGCGCAAGTACGAGAAGCAGACGCTGCACGTCATTCCCTCGGGAGTAATTACACCACAAAATTACGCTCCCCTACTACAGCATTTGCGGGAAACTCAGCCGTCTATTGGGCATTATGTGACGTATCAGGCGTTTTCCTCGCTGGCATCCAAATCGGAAATGATGACGCTACGAGATGTATTCTTAAAGATGCTCATGACGACCCGGGGACTCACAGCAGAACGAGCCCTCGAGATTCAAAAGCGCTGGCGCACACCGCACGATTTCGTCAAAGCATTTGAGGCTTGCGGTCCCGGGGAGTCGGGGAAAAAACGCAAACGGGAGCTCGTGTCGAGCCAACTGGCTCACTTGGTGGGACGAAAGAAGATCAGCAAGGCTCTGAGTCAAAAAATTGCCGAGATTTGGGGCGATGCTTGATGGCCGCCGGTCGGTTGTCACCCATGGTGTTAAAATTCTTGATGTTGAGCTGAAAGTATATCATGATACCCCTTGAAACCTAAATAAACATCTATTGCTTCCCCTTGGCAATGATCTGCTGGACCATTTTCTCTAGCAAAGGAATCGGGGCGTCGCCGCTGCTCGCGCCCAGAATCCCGGCCAGCGACTTCTCGGCATACTTGGCCATCATGTCAACTTCGATATTGACGGTATCACCTTTCTTCTTCTGTGCTAGAACCACACGCTCCTGCGAGTACGAGATGAGCATAATTTCCCACCAGCCCTCTGCGTCATCCACCTTGGTGACGGTCAAGCTCGTTCCGTCAATGGCAATGAAGCCCTTGAAAATGATATACCTCAACATGTCACGATTCTTGGGCTGGAACCTAAAAGTCAATGCGTTGCCGTCTGGTGTCGCGGACAGGATCTCGGCCGTCGTATCAACGTGGCCTTGGACAAAGTGGCCGCCCATGCGGGTGTCGGCTCGTACGGCGCGTTCCAAGTTTACGCGGCTGTTTTCAACAAGGGTTCCGAGGTTGGTGATGCGCAGGGTCTCGGGAGCCACACCGACTTTGAATGTTGAGGGCGTAAAGGATGTAACGGTGAGGCAGCACCCGTTGACAGCAATGGAGTCGCCCTCATGACAGTCTTTGAGGAGGGGGGAGCCTTCGGGGATGGTGAAAGTCAAAGTGGTGCCGCCGGTAGAGTCATTGTTGTCGAGGTGGGAGACGACTGAGATGTCAGCTGCGTTGTAGCGAACGCCCAGGCTGGACTGGACGTACCTCCGATATCTTCGACGATGCCAGTGAACATGGTGAGGGGCCGGATGAGTGAGTGATGTGGAAGAGGGTGAGTGAGTGGAAATGCTTGCGGAGCCCTCTGGAGACGATGTGGAATATCAATGTCGGCACTTGCTACAGTTGTATTGAATAAACAGGATCTGGGCAAATTCCTCCGTCGGCGTTGCGCTTTGAAGCTTCTTGGCTGGTAATATGGTAATACAGTGCTGCTGTTGACCCGAAGGCCGAGCCATGCAAGGTGCCCCGCCAAACCCACCCATATCATGAGTGGTTTATCGATAAGTCATGCCAGGGGGTGCCCACCCAAAATTTTCAGTGTACATGCGGCGATGGACCCCAAGCCAGCTCTGAAGCGCCAGTTGGGCAGCATAGATAGCCACTTTCCAGCACCATTATCCTGCTTCATCGTTCGTCTTTTGTCCCTTTCCAGCAAACACCAATAGAGGCTCAACAGAGTAGCGTAGACCTCAGAATGGCACCAAGCCGGCCAGAAATCAAAAAGGTGACGAGCAATCCGAGCTCTCTCCTCGCAGATGCCGATACCCAGTTCGAGGTGGGCAATCTCGACGAAGCCATTGCGCTCGCCTCCAAAGCTCTGGAAGCGACCGGCTCCGGCGGCGACTTTGAGCTCCGCGCACTCAACCTCCTGGGCACCCTGTTCGTGGAGGCGGGCGAAATCGAACAAGGGCGCGGCTACTTTGAGAGAGCGGTCGACCTAGATCAAGATGGCGCGGTGGACGAGAAAGTCGGCGGCGGACCGGACAAGTTTCTTTTCCTTGCACAACTAAGCGAAGAAGGAGGACAAGACAGCGTCAAGTGGTTCGAAAAGGGCGCCTCGACGCTGCGCAGCCAAATCCAGAAGCTGGCGGATCTGGCGAGCAGGACGCCCGAGCAGCAGGCCCTGCTCGACGAGAAGCAACAGAAGCTGGGCGGCGTGCTGTGCGCCGTGGCAGAGGTGTACATGACGGACCTGTCGTGGGAAGACGACGCGGAGCAGCGATGCGAGGCACTCGTCACCGAGGCCATGATGATTGCGCCCAACTCGGCCGAGACATGGCAGACGGTTGCCAATGTGCGCATTTCACAAGAGCGAGCGGACGAGGCAAAGGCGGCACTCAAGAGGAGCCTGGAGCTGTGGCAGGACCTGCCGCCCGCACATCCCGACGTCCCCGCCTTCCCCACGAGAATCGGTCTCGCGCGGTTGCTGCTGGAGACGGAGATGGAGGACGACGCGCTCAAGGTGCTGGAGCGCCTCGTCACGGATGACGACCAGAGCGTGGAGGCATGGTACTTAGGCGGGTGGTGTCTGTACATTGCGGGCGAGAAGCAGAGAGACGGCCAGGGCGGCGCAGAGGAGGAGTGGACGTCTACGTGGTCGACGGCGAGGAAGTGGCTGGCCCAGTGTCTGAAGCTGTATGCCAAGCTGGACTATGAGGATGAGAGACTAGGTGAGCACGCCGTTGAGCTGTTCCAGTCCATCAACAAGGAGCTGGGCGAAATGCCCGAGGGAGAGGAAGACGACTGGGAGGACTCGGGGGATGAGGAAGACGGGGCGGAGGATGGCGATGAGGAGATGCAAGGCTGAATGAGGTGCTATAGAATGGGATTTTTTTTTCGAGGGCAAACAAATGGGCATTAGATGGCGTTTGGGGCAGTTGCCGGTGCGACTAATGGCAAATTAAAAGTTGAAGAACCAACTGAATGGCTTAAAATTTTGACCTGTTCGTGATCTATCATCGTCCCGCGGTAAAGCAAATCATGTCCAAACGCCAAAAGAAAAGATGCATTTCCCCCGCTTGAATCTACGCAGCCTCCACCGATAGCTTTTCCACGCCCTCTGTCGGCACGCCGTCTTCCTCGTCGCCCTCTTCGTCGACGGTGCCAGCCAGGCCCCTCTGCCACAGCTGCCTCCCCGTCAGCTTGACCGGCTCCTTGATCTTTGCCCTCTTCATCTCGGCCAATCTCTCATCCTCCTCCTGTCTCTCCTTCTCCTCCATCTCCTTGAAGAAGCCCTCGCGCCACTTGAGGAAGGTCTCGGGCGTGACTTGCGTGCCGTGGAACTTCTTGTTCTCCTCCCGCTCCGCGGCGAGAAGAGCCTCCTCGTGGACTCTGGCGGCCGAGTCCTTGCGATCCTGGATGATTTGCTCCGCGGCTTCCTTTAGCGCAGAGACAATGGTGAACACCATGGCCATGCCGAGGTTTTCTTGAATGGTTTCTTGGATGCCCGCGAGCAGTTGGTCGCGGTCATCGCCGATGCTGAAGTGGTTGTGGGACGGGGCATTGTGGGCAGCCAGCAGGTCGAGATGGGGAGCGACGTCCGGGTATTCGTCTGGGTAGCGCACCTGGAGGATAAACGACGGTGCTTCTAGATCCTCCTCGTCGAGGATGTCGAGCACGATTGATACCTGGAATTCGGTCTCGGAGAGGTCTGGGAGCCTGTTAGCTGACGGTTTTGAAAAAGAGGGCATGCCAGCGGGACTGCGGACCTGTTATTTCTTCGGGGAAGATGGACTCGAGCACCTCGCGCTCCTCAACCTGTTCCTCTCGACCCATGGCGATGGATTGGCGGCTTCAGCTACTGTGCGGAACTTGTGCTGCAATTCGCGATTGCCTCTGCAGTGGTACCGGCGGGGTGCTCCATAGCGGGGGGGCGTTCGGCGGTCTCCTTTAGGCTTAACGTGATGCTCACCGCTCGGCAGATTGTCAAAAAAATTTGGGAAACTGAGCCGCCAGCCAAAGTCTATCGCAGAGTCCAGGTTTCTGGTGTGCGAGACTCACCCTTCCTATCAGCCAATTGTCACAAGTCGACTTTTTCAAAATGGCTGCCAAACCTGTTGCCGCCGGAAATAAGAGAAAGGCCACGCCTAGTAGCAAGGGCAGGTCTGATTCCAAAAAAGCCCGTATCGACGAGTCCAAGAAGCCCAAGGCTGCGAAGCCGTCGAGCAACGACGACGACTCGTCTGATTCTGACTCTGAGAATGGCGGTGTCCAGCTGGGCGTTGCGGATAAGAATAAGTCATCCAACAAGACGGATTCTGGTGCCGACGCCAGCGCATTCGACCGTAGTACGTCCTTGTCGAACCCAGCACCTGCTTTTTTTTTTGACAATTCAAGAACTAACCCTGTCGCAGCCGGCCTCACCTCTCGCGAATCCCATGCGAAGCAGAAGCAACTCGCCCAGGAACGAAAAGCAGCAAAGCCGCTCGCTGATGAAGTTCAGCGCACCAAGAAGATTTGGGAGCGATTGAGAAGAAAGTCGCACGTGCCCAAGGAAGAGCGACAAAAGTTGGTCGAGGAGCTGTTTGGCATCATCACGGGCAGATGTCGAGATTTCGTTCTCAAGCACGATGCGGTGCGCGCCGTGCAGACCGCCATCAAGTACGCTACGCCAGACCAGAGAAAGCAAATTGCACGAGAACTAGAGGGGAGCTATGCCCAGCTCGCTGAGAGCAAGTATGCCAAGTTCTTGATTGGCAAGCTGCTCGTCCACAACGACGACGAGATTCGAGACTTGGTCATTCCCAATTTCTATGGCAAGGTCCGCAAGCTCATCAACCACCCCGAAGCCTCGTGGATCCTGGATGACATCTACCGAACTGTCGCCACCAAGGAACACCGGGCGATTTTGCTGCGAGAGTGGTACGGACCCCAGTTCAGCCTCAAGGAGATGACCAAGGACACGGGCAAGCCTACCGCGGACCTGAGGGAGATTCTCGAGGCGGAGCCTAGCAAACGCGGACCCATCAGAAAGACCCTGTTGGACATGGTCAACTCGCTCGTCCAGAAGCGCATGACTGGGTTCACCATGCTGCACGACGCCATGCTGCAGTACTTTCTCACCACACAGCCGGGGACTGAAGAGTTCAACGAGTTTTGTGAGATGGTCAAGGGAGATGAGACTGGCGATTTGCTCAAGAACTTGGCCTTTACCAAGTCTGGTGCGCGACTGTCATGTCTGCTCTTGGCCCATGGTGCAGCCAAGGACCGAAAGCAGTACCTCAAGGTGTACAAGGACACATTTGCTCTCATGTCTGGAGACCAATACGCCCACACTGTCATCTTGACTGCGTATGATGTGATTGACGACACCAAACTCGTGGCCAAGTCAATATTCCCCGAGTTGATTGGCGAAAATGGCGATGAGCAAGCACAAAACATTGTCGGAACGGTCAACAACGCCAATGCGCGAACAACCTTTCTCTACCTGTTTGAGGGCCTGTCCAAGTCTCTCTTCCCTGCCAGCCACTCATTCGACCTTGAGGTGTTGAAGGAGGTTCACGAGATTCGCAAGACTACCAGCAAAAAGGACGATGATATTCGACGACAGGAACTAATTGCCGCTCTTTCACCGCAGCTGCTCACGGCCATTGAGCTAGTCGCCGCGGACTTGACCTCAACTGCGTTTGGATGCCAGTTCCTCACCGACATTCTCCTCTCGGGCGCTGGCGACAAGACCAAGGTCCTGGATGCCCTTGCCCAATCGGCTGCGGGTGATCCCAAGGCTGAGCCCGCCGAAGAGGACCTCAACGCCATTCCTCACATCTCTGCCACACCATTTGGCGGCCGCATGCTGAAATCCATCATTCAAGGCGGCAAGTTTGACAAGGCGGCTGGCAAGATCATCCCCGTCGACCCCCCGCTCAACTTTGCCGATGTCCTTTATCCCGTGATCAAGGACTACATTGTCGACTGGGCCACGGGACCGAGCTCCTTTGTCGTCGTTGGTCTGATGGAGTCTAATGACTTTAGCAAAACTGACGAGCTGAAAAAGACGCTAAAGAAGAACAAGAAGGCGCTGGAAAAGGCGGCTACGGAACTGATTTCCGAGCAAAAAGCCGCCAAGGAGGCTCAAGAGGAGAAGGCGGATAAAGCCAAGAAGGGCAAGAAGCGACCTGACGCGCCGGTTGGTAACGCTGGTAGCAAGTTGTTGCTGGAAAAGCTGTGAAACATGGACTGTATTTGATAATAGACGGCATGATTGGAATCCAAAGTGACCGGCATGGCATATAGTTGAGCAATTTGATATGGCGTTTGGAAGTCTTTTTTTACAATCATCCGATGCGTCCAAGCATCTAAATTACTGTAGATAAGTCGCCGGTTGGTGGCAATTGGCGATCTGTTTGCAAGCCAGTAGAGGGAGTCGAGCAACAAGTGGCAGGTTTGGCATGAATTCAGCTCGTGACCCTTGCACAAGATACAGGTCCAGCGAACCACGAGCTTGTTCCTCAACGGCCGAAACAAGTCAGGCGAGATTCGTAAATGTGAAACATGGCGGGACTCGCACACACTGCGGCATGTGTGTTGGGAGTTTGCTCACTTGGGCTGCCATGCTCAGGGCGAGCAATGTGCCTTGGCATTGTCTTTTTCTTTTTTTTTTTTTTTTTTGTTCTGGAAGAGAAAGTGATGATTTTACATATTTTAATTCGCCTGGGCAACCTCAATCTACCGCGCAGCATGCACATTACGCGTATTCTCACAAGATACAAAAAGCAAATAAAAAAGCTCTGAATGCGGCATCTTGACAGACGCGAGACCGAGTAGCTGTGAAATGCCGCTGTGAGAGGTCGGTTTGTGCAGCCGTCAGTATGCTTGTTCACCCGTAACCAGCTGGCAGCCCGTTCTCGCCCCTTTATCCAGGTCGCCTCATGCTTGTTCATAGATGTATTCTATAACCGCCGCCGAAGCGTTTGTCCTGCACAGCACCCAATCGCTGCTGAATCACCGCTGCCCATACATGTCTTGATACCCTTTCCCCCTCGTCATATGCCACATTTCGTCTTTGAAGCCATTCATCCCCAGGGCCAACCTCACGACATGGGTGCCCAATCTGCCTGTCCCTCGGGGTCGCTGTTCTACGCCTGCGTCAGCAACAAGTTTGAGGGATGCTGCTATACAGATGCATGCTCACTGTCCGACTGCCCTCGTGATATGTTGCCGGGACGGAACGAGAACAGCCTCCCGTCCGTATCGGATGGGGACGCTGAAGCAACTGGCGGCTCCGTAATGGCTTCTCCAAAGTCGAGCACCCCCGAGTCCAAAGACACCGAACAGCCCGTTCCTACGCCGTCCACGACAAAGACCGACTCTGGAATCACTCACACCATTCCAAACTCTTCAGTCGTCACCATAACCAAGCATACTGTGGTGTTTTCCGAAGCGCCCCGATCTTCGTCAACCTCACTCGTGCCGTCCGACAGTATTCAGACGGCACCGACCCCTTCGTGCTCTGGTTGCAGTCCTAGCACGACGACGGACGCTGACGCGGCAGGAAATGGAAGTGGTATAAGCACGGGGGCTATTGCTGGAATAGCAACCGGTGGGACTATTGTGATGGCCCTCGTGGCGGTCATCTTGATAGTGGCACGAAATAGGAGACGAAAGCGTCAAGACGCACCCACCTCTGGTGACGAGGACGCGGCGGGAGACATGCGAATCGAGGGGTATGAGAAGGCCTCGCCTCATACTACGGGTGCAGAGGCAGTGGATCCGTTTGCACCCTTTGGAGGTATGTCGGGGTTTTGAGTTACTTTTTTCTTTCGCGGCCGTAGTCGGCAACAGTGTGTGCAAGCCATGGAATACTAATAACTTGTCAGGTCGAGTTGACCAACCGCTCAGCCCATATCCGCCGCAAGCTGGCGCCTATGAAATGGACGGCACAGACATGGCTCCTGTGGAATTGCCGGCCTGTAGCATCTCGGAAGCTCCCGACAATTCGGTGCCGCCGGCCAACAAGGCAGGTTCGGATGCAACCGATCCCAGCGCCAACCTAGCCTCGGGCTCGACGGCGCAGGGAACCACACAGTATGTGAACCAGTGGAACCAGTATAAGGCGGTGGCAGAGGACATGGCGACACGGAGCGAGCAATAAGTGAGAGCGGAGAGCGGAGAGGGCATTGCTATCGGTTTGTTGGATGACGGCAACGGTTCATTGCAGCATTGGAGGTCTAGCTGATCAGGAATCCCGCAAGGGGGAGCATGTGCCAAAGAAAATGGTGTCGTTCAACGACCACGGGTACGAGACTGATGCCCGTGGGTTTGTTGCAAGTTCAATAGATTCGACTTGAATATTCTTATGTGATCCCGAGAGGAGGATCTATCCATCTGGCTTACACCGGGAATAACACAAGAGCCGAGTTGGGAGTACCGCTCAGTTGCCGGAATACCAAACCTGTTTTGTCATGGTGGCTGCAGCCTCGCGCTCCAGCAATTTGTCAGCGAGCAGAACCCGGCATGCCAAGTCGCGAAACGCATCGCAGCTGGGCGTCAAATCTTGTTCGTTTCAGTTGAGACTCAGTCTTTGACGCCATGGAAGATGTCCATCCGACGACAATCATGCGACACGTGCTTCGCCGCGCGCCGAAAGTGCGATCTCACTTATCCAACCTGCGCGCGGTGTGAGCGCAACAGCAAGAGCTGCCACTACAAGTACCCACCTCAATTCCAATTCCCCAAGGAGCACACGGAGCTCGTTGCAAGGACGGCCGCGCCCGTGGCCAAGAGCAGCGGACAGGTGAAGCGGAAGCTGGAGCACGCAGACGCCTCATGGCAGCTGGCGGCCGTGGACGGCAACCCCAAACGATGGCTGGGCCACCTGGGCGCAGTGGCCCCGATGAGCGCCTCCAAGACGTGGAACTGGGTGTTTGACCAGATCCGCCAGTGCCCGCAGACGTTTGCGGAGAGGGCAGAGACAATCTTCATCCACAGGAGCCTCGGCGCGGACAGGCAGATGGCGCCGCCGCTCCGGGCCGCGCTGGGCATCTGCACGGGCACGCTGTCGGCGACGCAGGCGAACCGCCAGCTGCTCTTCCGCGTGCTGGACGCGGAGCTCGCCGGCCTGCTCGCGTCGTCGCTGACGCTGCCCCTGCGCGAGGAGCTCTGCAAGCTGCAGGCCGTCGTGCTCTACCAGATCATCCGCCTCTTCTACGGCCAGCTGCAGGAGCGCGTGCTCGCCGAGCGCCAGGAGTACCTCGTGCGCTCCTACGCCCTCAAGCTGCTGCAGCAGTCCAACACGGAGCTGCGCGACGCCCCGCGCACCTGGGACACGTGGATCCTCGCGGAGAGCATCCGCAGAACCGTCTACATTGCCTTTAAGCTGTACACGTCCTACGCCATGTCCCGCTACGGCGTGTGCTCCGAGATTCAGGCCATGAACATGCTGCCCATCTCGACCAACTCGGGCCTGTGGTACTCGAGCGATCCGCGGGCCGTTGAGCACCCCGTCCAGGACCACGTCATGACGTACAGGGATTTTGCAGAGTTTTACAGCCGGACCCCGAGGTTGCTGGCCGAGCCGTTTGAGAGGCTGATTATAGTCGGGTGCAAGAAGCGGATAGAGCAGGCCGACGGCATTGTGTGTCCAAGGAGCCGGGTGGAAGAGATTGTCTAGATGCACATAATCACGCAGCCTGTCATGTTTGTTCCGAAATACTTGGTTTCAGGGCGTTGGGGGCGGAGGCAAAGGACGTGGTTTGTAATGCTGGGCCGCGGAAAATGTGCCTCTCGGAGTTTGGGAATACGCAGGACACCATGTGGAATATTTTGGTAGTGTAATCAAAGAGCATGTAAAATCCCCGGCAGGTGCCGAACTATGCGGTTTGTGGCGTTTGCCAGGCGGGTTACTCAGCAAAAATTGTGCGGGCTAAAGTGGGGTCTGCGGTCTAAAGTGGAGTCGGTGCAGGACACTGACACGGCCGGCCCTTGCGATGGGCATCAAACAGGGCAGGGGAAAGAGGAATGAGATGGAAAAAATATTGCGTGGTCGATTAGAAATCCAGCATGGAGAGAGCGTGTCACATTTTCAGCAGTCGTGTGCAACTTATTTAAATCGTCAGAGCATCGCTGCTCTCGTCTGCATCACAACAGCTCCAACACAAGTATACACTTGCTTCAAATCCTCTTACAACACATTCTCAACATGGGCGCCGATTTCACCGTCTTCAAGGGCTCCAAGTCGGGCGAGGTGGTCGAGGCCACCGGTCATAGAGACCCGGGCCCCACAGAGGTGATTGTCAGCATCACGCACTGCGGTGTCTGCGGCACCGACGAACACTTCCTGCACCAGGAGCAGGGTCTCGGCCACGAGGGCGTCGGCGTCATCACCGAGGTTGGCTCCGCCGTGGGCCAAGTCTCCGGCTTCAAGGTCGGCGACCGCGTGGGCATGGGCTGGTTCTACAAGTTCTGCGGGACGTGCAAGCCCTGCCTGACAGGTACCAAAGAAGCGCCGCCGCCGGTTTCCGTTGCCGACATGCTAACCCAGACTACTCACAGGCTTCCAGAACAACTGCGCTGCCCCCCAGTTCTTCGGCTCGGCCAACCACGATCAGGGCTGCTTCGGCACCTCTGTTGCCTGGGACGTGTCCGCCCTCTTCAAGATTCCCGACGCCATTGCCTCTGAGCATGCCGGGCCGCTCATGTGCGGCGGCGCAACCGTCTTCAGCCCCCTGCACACGTCTGGCGCGCGACCAGGCGACCGCGTGGGCATCATTGGCGTCGGCGGCCTCGGCCACCTGGCCATTCAGTTCGCCTCCAGCATGGGCATGGACGCGGTTGTCTTTTCCAGCTCGGCGGCCAAGAAGGACGAGGCGCTTGCGTTCGGCGCATCCGAGTTCTACACCGCCGCCGACTTGCAGCACCCCGAGAATATCCAAAAGGTTGACATTTTGCTCATCACCTCCAGCGTTGTGCCGGATTTGTCCACGTAAGCCTCGATCACTTGCTGCCTGCCCCCTTTCTTCTTGACCGTCGCGGACGTGAGCTGATTCTGTGGCCAGATACTTCCCCGTGCTGGCTCAGAGAGCGCAGATATTCCCGCTGACGGTCAGCACCGAGCCCCTCAACGTCACACCCCTGTCTCTGATCATGACCGGAGTCAGGATTGTGGGATCCGGCGTCGCGAGCCCGGCCACGCAGCAGGCCATGCTGGAGCTTGCCGCCAAGAGGGGAATCAAGCCGCAGATTGAAAAGTTCCCCCTGACAAGGGAAGGCGTTGTGGATGCCATGGCGAAGCTGCGCGAGGGCAAGATGCGCTATCGTGGCGTCCTGGTAGCGCCGCAGTGATGATTGCGCTGTTTGTAACGAGCAAATGCCGTAGATGGTAGATATAGACACTGCTTTCATTAGCACCACTTTTGCACAGAAGATGTCGTCCGTCAACGCCGCCCAGCTCCTCAGAAACAAGTGTACTCGACAATGTCTCAAATTCGGGGTATTCTACCTCAGGTGCCCTACCTACACTCGAGTCCCATATGTCCCTCCATCAGCTGTGGAAGCACCAGCTGTGGAACAAGAACCAAATAACATACTCTTGCGCCAGAAATGCCGATATAACACCCCGGTATCTTCCTGTCTCGGTGGTGTGGAAAATAAAAAAGACGACGGCCCAAAAATATCATCCCAGACAAAAAGATCAACCACCGCAGCATTCGTACCACCCGCTAATTTTTCCCGCCATGCTATCGGTTTTGCAGCTTGGAGATTTCGTCGAGCAAATCCTGCAGGTCCTCGTCCTTGATCTTGTCAGCGAGCGAAGGGATCAAAGTCTTGGCTTCGTCGGCGTTTTCGCAGCACAACGACCCTGTAACACGTCAGCCACCTCCACGCCCTCTGACCAGAAGACAGGCCCGGTCGCTGGCCTACCTAGTTGCGCTCTCTCGAATTTGGCCAGGTCCTTGTGCGCGCTTAGCAGGCGCTCCACGGCCTCCACGTTTTCCTTTTGCGTGAACCGGGCAAAGTGGTCGAGGTAGCTGAGCGTCTGGTTCAACATCCTGCCCAGTCCCGTTAGCATGCCATTCGCTCAGTTCTGTTCTGTTCCGTCGTCGTCGTACTCAGTCTCGTTGACATTCTTTCGATCGTTTCGGCGCTTCGCAACTAGCGCATTCAAAACGAGAGCCGCTTCCGAAAGGGTCAGGGTGTCCACGTTTTGAAACTCGCCCAGGTTCAGAGACGCCGAGGCCTCCTCGTTGCCTGGAGGAGGAGGCTTGGGACGTGAGGTTCGCTGGTTGGACATTTTCTAGCCTCCGCTGCTGCTCGGCGTGCCTTTTGTTCTTCTTTTTTTTTTTTTTTTGGTGATGGTCGCGGTTGAGTGGCGATTGAGGAGCGACGGTTTGCCAGCAGTGGAAGAACAGGAGTCTCTGGACGTTGGTGAAAGAGACGGAATCGTGTGCGACGGGCCGAGTTGCGGTCGGAGCTGGAAGGGATGCCGCGCGACCAAGGGAGAAACGAGAAGAAAGAGAATCAGACAGGCAGCGCCGCGATGAGGCTGCATGTGGCCTGGGCGCCTACCCAAGAATGGTTGGGCGGCGGCAGCCAGAGTTCTCCAAGGAGGACAATTTAGTGGGGCTGTCGGGCGGCGCACTCTAGGGGCAGCCTGCCTGCTTGTTGCTCGTGTGGCCCCAGTTGCCTTTTGTAGCGCCGTCTCCAGCACACCTGCGTCAACTGGTAAAGGCCTGGCTCAAGTTGTCCGTCGTATGTCCCAGCTGTTCCCTCATCGACTTCGCGACACCGGCAGCAATCCAACCACAGCAGCGGCGTGGGACGCAGAGACAAGCCGACCAAATACTCTCATTTAGTCTTATACCCGCGGCCAGCTTGCGCATTCCCACCCTCAGCCTCGCTCATCAGCTGAGCTGACAGCTCATCGCTCACCCGACACAGGGGGCTTCATGGGTTGCGCCCTTTGGACTGATGAGCCTCAGCAGATCCGACGCCCAATCTCGACTGTTGATGGCGCAATAGCGACTCCGACACCATGTACTTCCATCCGTCCCCGTGTCTCCGTAGAGAACCCGTCGCTAACGCATGGCCAGGACTGTCTTTGCCCTCATCATCATCAACAAAGCCGGCGGATTGGTCTACAACAAGACCTTCCACGAGGCTGGTCTTAACAAGATTAGCACCAATGATTATCTCGTTTTGGCCGGTACATTTCACGGGTGAGTTCTGCACAGCCCTGTTTCTTTCGCTTCATGTACCGCCCCTGTCAAAGACGTGCGCTCATCATGTCTGCAGCGTCCACGCCATCACGGCCAGGCTCAATCCTATCAAGCCCATAGTCCCCTCACCAGGCGCCAACGGCGTAGCAAACCGACCAGAACCTTCATCTGGCCTGGAAGTCCTCGAGACGGAAAACTTTCGAATGCAGTGCTTCACCACCATGACGGGGACCAAATTCCTCTTGTTTACGGATTCTACGCAGGCCAATGTGGATGTGACGATTCGGAGGATATACGACCTGTACTCCGACTACGTCATGAAGAATCCCTTTTATTCGTTGGAAATGCCCATTCGATGTGATATATTTGACCGAAAAATGCTGTCATACATTAGGGAGATTAACAATCGGTAATGGAAGCCCCTTTTGGCCGAATAAGTGGCTTGAAATGTGCATGAAATATGCCTGACTGGGCATGGCTACTCGTGTTATGAAATGCCATTTAAAAGTATAAAAAGTCCCCAGTTCAGCTAGACTCTATTACATGTCTATCGTACAGCTTCAGAGACGAAACCGGTCCGTAGATACTTGCATCTTCACGACGTATCCATCTTGTCGCCGCCGTCCTTCTTGTCTCCGCTTCCAGAGGGACCAGACTCATCTTCTTCCTTGACGCCCTCGAGTGATGCTTTCTTGGCAGCTTCCTCCTCCTCGCGGGCTCTCTTTTCTTGTCTGGCCTTTTCTTCTTCCATGCTCATACGCAGTGCAAGGGCGAGCTCGGGCTCCATGGCGGGATCAAAGCCAAATTCGAACTCGTCGTTGCCCGCGCCCGCGCCCATGCCGCCGCCTCCGCCGCCAGATGCCGCAGCCGAGTCTCCAAGTAGTATCGGAGTGGCAACAAGCTGGTCGCTCAGAAGCTTGCTGCTGGGCGGGATGACAACCAGGTGGGATCCTTCGCTGCCCTTGACCTCGTCATTGAATGCCTGCAGCTTATTCTGGGTGTCGTCGTCGTCGAGATCGCCAAACAGGATGAAGTCTACGGAGATATTGCCCTTCTTCATCTTCTTGGCCAGCATCTTCAGTTCCTTTTCCTTTTCCTCGATTGGTGAGCAGATGAAGACTATTATTCGCTGTCGCTGGGATCGATTCTGTCGGTGCTTGAGGGCCAGCTGCTCCGTCATTTAGCTGCTGTGCAAGTTGCATCAATGTCAAAATAGGCTACGTACCGTGGCAACTTGAATGCCAGTCTTGAGGTGAGATGACCCGCCAATCTTCTTCTTTGTCCGATGCAGGCCCTCCAGGATCTTGCCTTGCTCCGTGGTGAGAGTGACGAGCACCTCGGGGCCCTTGCCTCCCATGCTCATCAAGCCGACTGACGATTCGGGGTTGCCTTGGGTAATGCTTTGGAAGAGAACATTGACAGCGTCAACTTGTGAGTCGAATCTCGTGGGTTGGTAGTCTCCGTTTCTGCTGCTCTCGCTGTTGTCTACGACAACCATCACCGCCTCGAGGACCATGATGGCGTTTCGGGCTCTGAGAGCTTTCGACGTTTGGCTTGCAAGATGAGGCGAGGCTAAGACAAAGATAGACAATTGAGACCTTGGGCTCCTTCGTGACGAGTGTAAAGTATGGGTGGTGACGTTGAGGTTGGTGATGCAGAAGCGAGGCTGCGAGTACAACCAGCTTCCATAAGCTCTGGGGTCACTTGTTACAGTCGTAAGGCAGTTCAGCCTGCTTGCCACACCACTCAAGTATCGGTACATATTTATACGCCTACTAAGCGAAATGTTGTGGGTACCTCTACTTTCCCAACTTTAGTGGGACCCAGCTAGGAGTGGTTGGCACTAGCTGCTGACATAATATGACGGACCCGAAACCGTTTGTTTACTTGCACAGCACCAACCAGTCACAGCGCGCCGCCAGCAGAAGCCCAAGCGACATACCGTCGACAACTCACCAAGTTGAATTACTGACCTTGCAGCCTGCACCATAACAACACAGAGCCCGGGACATTCTGGCAACACAAAGGACGAGAAATGGCTCCGGTAAAAACCAAGAAGAGGGTCTCGGACCCATCCGCCAACTCAAAGAGCCAAGGCGTTTCTACAGACAGCCCAGTCTCCGTCGAAAGCCCGTCAACGCCTCACTATAGAAGCCCAATCAAGAAGCGCAAGATGGGAATTACCACTCTGCAAAAACAGGCGTTGATTGATGATCTTCAGCTCGAAGGTATGGCATCGGCGATGTGCATTGATACTTGCCATGGTCGTACTGACAGGTCTAGTCACCGAACGCGCCAGACGGCTTCGCGCACAATACCAGCTGCAAGCACAGGGGCTGCGATCACGAATCGAAATCAGAATAAACAGAATACCAATGTCTCTACGAAAGCTCAAAATGGGTGATTTACTTCTAAAGTACTCGGAAAAGGAGCAGACCCGGCCCACTGTCATGCCTCCTCCAGTGCCAACCAAGAACTCACCACGCGCAAGCCCGCAACGGATGCTGGCAACTCGCACCCAAGCTGCAGGTCGGGGGTACAAGCGCACGAGGTAACTAAAACTTGACGCGATATACGAGAAACATGTGTGGCTTGTTAACATCCGCGCAGCAGTGAGATTGCGGGGGATAAGGAGAACGATGTTGAGAACTTGGACGCCAAGAAGAGGCCCAGAACGGAGACTGGACGTGTCCGGCCAACTCAAGTACTATCGCCGACTTCGTCAAACTCGCGTCTTGCAAACCGGGATCGGCCTGCGTCGCCGACGAAGCCTCAGATCCCTCGGCCTGGCTCTCCCTTGAAATCGACCGCCGCGTCACGCGCTGCCGCGACCAGTGTCCTCTCCAGCATGGTGGAAAAGGCCAAGGCTTCGCGTACCAGAGGGACCAGAAAAGTCACTACAACCTCGGAAGCAAGCTCCGCGTCTAACGGAACCACTGCGGCAGCAAGAATTCGACGTCCTGCGACTGCAACAGGCTCAAGAGCACCCGCGTCTCGACCAGCAACCCGGACAGGCCGCCGTCCAAGTGAGACCAGCGAGACCAGTGACGGCAGCGCTGGCACCGTAATTCGAAACCAAAGTCCGGCAAAGAAGGCGACTACAGCAATCACGCGCACCACTGTCATGGGAACCATCCGAAAGGGCGTCAGTGTTGCCACAGCCAAGAGAACCACCACCCTCGCCACCAAAGCAGCACCAGCACCTCCGGTTACGACAACAGCGAGTGGCAGGGTGCTACGTAAGCGGGGATAGGCTTTTCCGGGACGAGACCTGAAGACTGGGTTTCTTTGAGCCAAGAAACACTTGAAACGGCGTTTACTGCGGGACAATTTAGGAATGGGTTTCAGGAATAGCTGGCACATTGCACGGGCACAGGCGTAAATTTTGGGCATGTAATAACGTCAAGGGCTCAAGCCTTTCTTCAATGAGACCATGTGGATATTTGTACTGATCAAATCATGTTGCCTTTTTCTTCTTCTTGTCATCAACAAGTTCAATGTTGTCCGCGGGTATCTCCTTGTATTTTTCCAACAGAAACTCTTCCAACTCATCGCTAACGTCGCCCTGGACGACAATTTCTTCGCCTCCGCTGGGGATCTTGGTCACTGAAGAACCCGTGGCAAACTTCTTGCCAAGATCTTTGGCGACCTGTGGCTGTTAGTAGTCGGGCTACCGCGATGGGTCATTGGTAGGCAGCACGCACCTTTTTCAACTCGAGTCCAAAAGCCTCCAGGCCAATGACTGCCGTCACAAACTTCTTCTTGTTACGCTCGATTCGCTTAATAGTGATGACGCTGTTGGCCATCTTGTCTGCCTGCTTCGCCTCGGCGGCCTCGGCCTTTGCAGCCTTCTTCTGGGCGTCTTTAGCGGCCCGTTTTTGTGCTTCGACGGATAGGGATGCCGTTGCAGCTTCGAGGGCCTCTGTTGAAGAATACGCGCGCGCGTCAGATATGTGATGCTCATGCCAGTGGGAAACAACTCATACTGACCAGCTGACCAAATCCTATCATACATCTCCTTGTTGTTCTTTTCTAGCCATTCCTGGCATTTCCTCACGGTACCGCCATACTCGCAGTACTGTTTTGAAGTTTGTCAGGGCATGGTCCGGGGGGGAGCTGGTGGTCTACACGGGGGCAAAATCGTGGCCTGATGGTCAGGTTCAATGGTCACGCACCTCTGGTGGCAGCGTACAAACTGGTGACGTGCATGTCAGCAAGGAATAGTGCATCGAAGCGGTTAGTGAGTGAGAACGAACGACTTACCACCGCAATATACTACATGTCTAGCCTGTGGCTCGGTAGAGACCTCGTGCTGTTCTACGTCTGCCATTACTGCAGACTCTGGGGAATTGAAGCACTTTGGCTCGTGTAAAGTCTCGAGCTATGGTAGTGCATGTGGCGGGGTAAAATTGGACGAGGTTCCGTTTGGTATGGAGGGGCTGTGGTACGCCAGCAACGGCGGGCGACAAGCACCAACCTTCCCGCTCCGTCCACCCAGCCTCAGGCAGAAATAGGCCTGCTGGCGTCTCCATTTGCAACCAACAGCCTAGCCTGCCTTTACTGCTCTCCTGTGTGGTTCGGGGAGACTCCATATTGATATTGGCCTCAACTGAAATGCACTCGTCCATCAACGGCTTTTGTCACGTTTGCCGCTTTTGCCCTATCCATGTGCCCACATTCGGGCATTTGGAGGCCTTCGACGTCATCCCGAAATTTATTATCCTTACCATCAATCACCTTGCACACATAGCCACTTGTCTAGTGTCGGAATTCTCGTGCAAAACTTGTGTCACTTACACATGCTCGCTGGCAAGCTTTGGCTCTCACAAAGTGGTCCCGTGGCCTGCAGCCGAACCGCCCGTCACAGCCATGTCGTTCAACATACATCACGATCCAATGATCGGGGGCTAAGGTGTGTTTTAGCCGCCGAGCAAAACACACCAGACCACCACCGTCTTCCACACCACACCGTCCCACTTGAGCCGCGAGGCCAATCACAGTCTGTGCATCACCACTTCGCGCGCGCCTGCATCATGTTTGCTGGGGGAAGCCATCTGATGTCCCCTGTCGTCCCAAATTAGAACATCAGGCCGGCGTCGTTTATTGGATATTTCCCGGGGCTAGTGGCTCAATAGCAGTCCGTCGTTGGGCTGGCACCATGCGCACCATACGGAGTACAGGTTCCCACGTTCACGCAACAGGATCGATATCACACCCTGTAGCCGCTGGTCTGGTCGATGAACGAGCTGCCTTAAGGATCCGCATGCCCCAGCCAACTTGGCTGGTCGGCCCTCCTTCCTCCACATTCTCTTCTTTTGCCCCCCATTCCTTTTGTGTTCGTGTTGTGGTGTAGACTGAATAGAAGCTTTGTTGATCGAAGCAGCCTATCGTTACCCGTTTACATTCCAACTTTCGACGCCGGCCGTTGATATTGACAACTTACGATAATTTATTGCTTTCCTTTTATTACACTACTTTTCTTATAGTTGTCCAAGTTGTTCCTTGGTTTGGGTCTTCGGAAGAGTTGTGGATTGGTTTAGCCGGCCCAAAAATCGGGAACCGTTAGCTGGATATAACGGGCCCGTGAGAACGGCAGAGAAGATGGCCGACACTCTCCGTCTGCCACCGGGCAGCTTGCAGTCCCGGGAGCCTTCGCTGGGTCGAAGGTCAAAGAGACTACTTAATCCTATAATAGAAGAAGATAGCGACGATGGCTTTGTTCAGCGTGCAGAGATGAAGCAGCAGGGAAGGCGTGGGGATACTTCACATTTGAAGATTGAGGCATGGTTATCGCCCATGAGCGACCATTTCCCGACTCCGAGAGGAATTCATTACCTCGCCGCCCCCGTACTTCCTTCATCGCCCTCCACGATTTCGGGAGAGGGCAGTTCTCCTACGACATCCTCCAACCCGTGGAATCGGGCCAGCACCGCCACCGAGAATACCGAATTCGAGGATCTTTATGATGTGTCAGAGGAGGAAGACGAGCATGGCATGCCACGACGCTATCGGAAATCTCTCAACGGCAATACAGCCCAAGGGCGAGCCTCAAATCAGCAACCACTCTCGAAACAGCCTGCTCCTTTGATCATCCCGGTGAATAGACATTGCCCGGACGAGGGCTGGTCTGCGGTAGATGAACTCAAGAAAATCACGTCGCCGGTTCCCTTGACTCCGTCGGCCCAGTTGCCCATGTCTCCGGCCCAAATCGACTTCATCGGAAAGCAGCAAGCGCTCGATGTACCAACTATTTCCGCACCGCCGTCCCTAGATGGCAGTTTGTCATCAGAGCAGCTTGCCGCAATGAGCGCACCGCCAACTCCAGTGATTGGAAACGACGAGAGCAAACCCGAGGAGACTTGGACTGGCGTCCAACTTCAGCCGGACGCTCTCGCAACACTTCAGGCTCTGTCTCGGGGCGGCGGAGGGGAGGAAGAAAACCTCCATGAGCGCCCAGCCCAACTACTGGACGCATCCATTCCCCCAGCTACCGAAATGCGACAGCAGCCCCTGCGCTTGCTAACAAGTTTTGCTCCTCAGTCGACGCAGGGCAGGATCTGCTCACCAAATCCTACTCTGCGGTCCCTGGCGGAACTGACAAGACTAGACATTCCCTCTCCTGGTGGCTTCTTTTCCGGCCTGTCTCCCCGGACCAGAACTACTTGGCATCCGCCCAGCAAGTCCCCCATGGAAATGCTTCCGCCAACTTCGACCACAGCCGAGCAGTTTTATCGGTGCCCCTGGAATGTCGATGTTTCGATTCCACCGATGCCAAAACGTCCCGACTCAGCCGAGGGCTTCTACAGGAGCATCCAGATTTCGTCTGAGCCCGTTGAGCAGGTTATCGAAATGCAAGATGGTGATGACATGACAGACGACATGCCCACTGCTCGGCCTGTCATTCAACGTGAGAACTCCAACGATGCCGGCGAGACTGTCCAGGCAACATGGTCATCGCCTACGTCGCCCAACAAGGCTGTTGAAGACGCGCCCACGGAAATTGTCGTTGACTACGATCCAAACTATGCCAGAAAGCAGCAAAAGGAGGCATTGTCGAATTTGGATCGCACTGAGCTGTGGTTAATGGCACAGAGGGCTTACCTCAAGGGTGTCGACGACGACGAGAACAGTGCTGCTCTAAAGACTATTGAAGAGTCTCCAGAAGAGGAAGAGGACATCAAGCAGGAAGCTGAGCCTGAAACTGGCACAGAAGGCAAGAAGAAGGTTGTGCGATTCTCCAATGTCATCCCGACAACCCTGCAACCTAAACGCCTCCCCTCCAAGCTGCTGCGACAAGAATCGGCCTACTATCGAGCATTCCAGGACTACATTGTACGCGCGCACCTTCAAGACGTATTTGTTCAGCAGCTTTCTCGCTTTGAAGCCCTGCAGGGTCAACGAACAGCACTACGCGAGACCCATCGCAACCAGCTCCTCGGCAAGTATCAGCTGAGCGTTGTTCCCCAGTCGGCCAAGAAACGACTCAGCGCCAACGTGGCTCGGGGAGACCATGTCTTGGTGGATGATCCGGAAAAGCTGCGCAAGGAGAAGGAGTTTGAAGCCATGACGCAAATGACGATACCCACCTGGCATGTTGCCGCCATCAAGTTCCTCAACGGGGGCCGTCTCATCTCGGCACCTGTTACCAAAAGGCTAACTCGCCTTTCCCTTTTGGCCGCTCCCGGTCGTAACAATGGCTCTGTCCGCGATCGTTCTCGGATCCTTGATCTTGGTGGCCAGTCCACAGGTGATTGGGCATGGCATTGCGCGCTTCAGTACCCGAGCGCCAAAATTTACACCGTCACCACCAAGGTCATTCGCCAGCTCTCAAACTCCAACGTTCGTGGTCCCCCCAATCACCGCCAGGTTGCCGTAGAGCGTCTTACCAAGCTTCCGTTTGCAAATGACCAATTCGACTTGATCTCTGCTCGTGAGCTCCATGGGGTTCTCAAGTTTATCGGAGAAAATGGCGAGGATGAGTGGGAAAGCTGCCTCCAAGAATGCATGCGAGTGCTCAAGCCTGGTGGCTACTTGGAGTTTTCGATTATGGATTCAGACATCATAAATGCCGGGCCACTTGGTCTTGCCAAGAGTGTAGAGTTTGGCTTCACGCTCAAAACCCTGGGCTACGATCCAAGCCCGTCCAAGATGTGGCTCGGCCGACTAGCTCGCACAGGATTTGCCGACGTTCGCCGCGCTTGGGTGTGCCTTCCAGTAGGTGCCAAGAGGAAGATGAGCATTCCACCGACGCCGCCAATGAAGGACGACGTCTCGGTCAAGAGCGCAAAGGTGTGTCAAATGGACGCCCTGGTCATGGGCAGCAGCGACGATATTGCCAATGTCTGCAGCATCGTTGGGGGGTGGAGCTGGGAGCGATGGCTTCTCCGGTGCGAGATGGAAAAGGTTGCGGGCGAGATGCGTCTGGTAGACACTGTGACGACTGGGGCAGCGATGAAGGAGGCCGGCAAGTGCCTTGACGGCGTACATGCGGTGATGGAGGAGGGCAGGGGCTGCAAGTCTGGCTTCCGCATGCTCAAGGGGTATGCGAGGAAGCCAAGTGGGAGCAGTGATGTGATTCAAATTGCCCTGGCTAAGTGAAGTCTGGACTTTGCCTTGGAGGTGGTCAAACCCAGCATTTCCATGCTGTTTTGGTCTCTGCACGAACAAGTTTACCATGTAATGTACAACTGGTAAGGGGGGAGGCATTTGAGGAATGGATGTCGTAATGGGGATGCCTGCTTGCTTTTCTTTGTCCTTTGTTTGAAAAGGAGCGTGGTGCCCATGGTGCAGCATGGATATATTTGCCTACATTACCGTCTGTACATACATAGATGTCTAATTGAGTCCTCACAACAACAACCTTGCACCTTGTATCTGATTGGCAACGGGAGGAAGGCGGAAGATGCCGGTTTGCTTTGCCTGAAAGCAGAATGAGGCATGATGGAAAAAATAAACTCAACACCATTCATTCAAGGGCATTCACGCGAATCGACTCAAGCCATGCCGGGTAGGCGGGTGTTGAAATTGCCCAATCCGTACTAGCGCATTGTCACGGCAAGGTGCCGCCAAAAACTCGGATCAGTCAGCAAATGGCGGCCCGCAGCTCTCCAAAGCTCCCAAACTTGCCCACTGGGGCGGCAGGCACATCACCAACCTCTGCAGCTCGTCGTTTGTTCCTCGCAGACGCATCAGCAACCACAACAACGACGGTACATCAACACCATCAACCATGTCTGGGCAGAACAACTGGCAAGAGGAGGCCATGCGGCGCCTGCGTCAGATGCAGTCTCGCGGCGGGTACAGCGGCGGACCTGGCGGCGGCCCGCCCAAAGTTCCTCGAGGAGCTGGCGGAGCCATGATTGGAGGTGCCTTGCTAGCCGGCGGTGCGTGGGTGTTGTCGAACTCGCTGTTCAACGTCGACGGTGGCCACCGCGCGATCAAATACAGGAGGATAAATGGCGTGAGCAAGGAGATTTACAGCGAAGGTAAGGGAACGCGGCCCGAGGCGGAGATGGAGGGCAAGAGACGCCTTTGCTAATCGGCGACCTGCCAGGCACCCACATCAACATTCCCTGGTTCGAGACTCCCATTGTCTACGACGTGCGAGCCAAGCCCAGGAACGTGGCCTCGTTGACGGGCACCAAGGACCTGCAGATGGTCAACATCACCTGCCGTGTGCTGTCGAGGCCGCAGATCGAGGCGCTGCCGCAGATTTACAGAACGCTGGGGGCCGACTACGACGAGCGCGTGCTGCCCTCTATTGTGAACGAGGTTCTCAAGAGCGTTGTGGCTCAGTTCAATGCCAGCCAGCTCATCACGCAGCGAGAAATGGTGGCCAAGCTCGTGAGGGACAACCTGGCCAAGCGGGCTGCCCGGTTCAACATTCTTCTTGACGACGTTTCCCTTACGGTACGTGGCGCATCTGTGCCCCCTCCCCCTTCTTCCTATGGCCGTACGTAATGACTGCTGTATGTGGTATGCTGACTGCTCCCAGCACCTCGCCTTCTCCCCCGAGTTCACGGCCGCCGTCGAGGCCAAGCAGGTCGCGCAGCAAGAGGCGCAGCGGGCCGCCTTTGTCGTCGACAAGGCTAGACAAGAGAAGCAGGCCATGGTTGTCAAGGCGCAGGGTGAGGCACGATCGGCCGAGCTCATCGGTGAGGCCATCAAGAAGAGCAAGGCCTACCTGGAGCTGAAGAAGATTGAGAATGCCCGCCTCATTGCACAGCAGCTGCAGGAGTCTGGCTCCAAGAACAGGCTGATGCTTGACGCAGATGGTCTGGGGCTGAATGTGTTTGACACAGAGGACAAGAAGTAATTGTGTATGTAGCCTAACAAGGGCAATGGCTTGTCAGGAAGGGGAGGCGGGTGGCCACGGGACAGAATCTCTCCGCTGAATTGATACAACAAGGGGTAATTGTACGATAGTTTTATGTACGTGGCTGGTACGAGTCTAATAGACGCTGTTCTATCGGGGTTCAAATCTGCCTCTGAAATGGTCAAACCCTCTGTCGTTCCTTGGCCCAAATCCTTGTTGCACCTGCTGCACCTGTTGCAGCCAAAGGCCACCATCATCTCTACGTCATGTTTGCTGTTGTAAAACGACAGCAACCTGGGTCACTGTACGGAGTACCATGCGAGCAATTTCGTCTCCAATGTACATCAAGCCCTCCGTACATGGAGACGCTCGGCCGCGCCATGTTGCCCAATTTGGCAGCCCATGCCGCCGTGTGGATCCGCTCCTCTCCGGCATCTTCAATCTACAACTTGGCATGACGCCCCGACCCTTGTTGGGCGGGAATCTGACCACAATCGGGGGGCTGAGTGCAAGCTGTGACTGCCGATCCAAAATGATTGACACTGGGGGTAGATCAAGACGGTGACGCCATTTTTTGACACCACGCACACATACATACATACATACACATGTAATATAGCTAGGTATAAAAGGCGTAGATTCTCACTTGTATTTGGAGAGTTCAACTTCAGCTACAAACACATATGCAAATCCACACAATGCGTTTTCTACCCCCGCTGCTACTCGCCTCTTTGGCGCAAGCTGCGTCCCTCGCTCAACGGTCCCATAACGCAAACTCCATCAAATGGTCTCCTTGCGAAATCGCAAACGCCAGCGTGCCCCTGGAATGCGGCAGTCTAACAGTTCCACTCGATTACACAGACAATGCCGCCAATGCCACTCTTCAGCTGCAGCTGCAACGAGCTCCAGCAAAACAAAAGACCAAGGAGACCAAGAGCATCTTGCTCAACTTTGGAGGACCCGGCGCCGACGGCATCCAGGACTTTGCCTACTTTGCCAAGAGAATGCAGGCGTATGCCTTGGCCCACATCATAATAGAATGAGTACTTTGGCTCTCTCTGCTGACTCCTGGTAACAGTGCAACCGGCGGTGGCCATCATCTCGTCAATCTCGTCCCCAGGTAGGTCCTCATACACCGTCATGGAAACAAAGGAACATGGGCCTTTAACAGAGAGCAGAGGAACCGGCAACACCCTCCCCTTCTCGTGCTTCGCCAGCGATCTGCTCCGTGCCTCGTCGTCCGACATCCTCGCTGGCAACGCCTCCAACGTTGCCCTGGGTCATGTATGGGCCGAGGCCGCCTTGTTCGACGCCAGCTGCTACGCTGCGCAAAACAAGACTGGCAATCTCATCGGCACTGCCTTTGTGGTCCGTGACATGATGAATATTGCAGATGCTCTCGACCAAGACGCCATGTTCCGATTCTGGGGCGTCTCGTACGGCTCAATCCTCGGCGCAACTGCCGTTGCCATGTTTCCCCACAGAGTCGACAAGGTCATACTCGATGGCGTGGCGAACCCTTTTGAGTATTACGAAAACAAGTACGCTAATCTGCCTGCGCCTTTTCTCTCTCAATGCTAACAAGCACCAGGGAGGTGGAGCTATTTTCCGACACGGACAACGTCATCAAGGGCTTCGTCAAAGGATGCGTTTCCAACCCCAGCATGTGTCCGCTCGCAGGAAACCAGACAGCCCAGCAGCTCGAAGAATCCATCTACCACCTTTTCCAGAAGCTCAAGTCGGACCCGATTCCCATACCGGTGCCTGGCTCCGCTGGAGGCGGCGTCCTCGTCGACTACAGCCTGGTCTCGGCCAACGTGTTCCGGCAGCTCTACACGCCCTTTATCTGGCAGTCAACAGCAAAGTGCATTGCCGCGCTCATGACGGGCGACGGCACCAACCCAGACCTGCTGCGCTGCATTCCCGGGGCCGTGGGTTCCAGTAGCAGTGACAGTACGGGCAAGCACAGCGAGACGCCCCTTGGATCAGACCAGGAAGCCCAGTACGGCATCAAGTGCAGCGATGTTCGCGTCCATACAACCAAACTGGCGGAGCTACTGCCCGTCTTTAAGTCACGCCATGAGACGAGCCGCTTCTTTGGAGACTACGCAGACACTGTCCCCGCGAAATGTGCACAGTGGATGCTGCCGGCCAAGGAGCGCTACATGGGCGACTTCAACGTCACGCCCAAGAACCCTGTGTTGGTGATTGGGAATACCTATGACCCCGTCACGCCCTTGGTTTCGGCAAAGAATGTTAGCGAGACGTTCAAGGGCAGTGTGCTCCTGCAGCACGATGCCTACGGGGTGAGTCTGGCACACCATGTTCGCCTCGACTTCTTGCTTGTTGCTAATAGCTCTTGCAGCACGATAGCTTGATGCAGGCCTCGCTGTGCACGGCCAGGGCCATCCGGGCGTACTTTACAGAGGGCAAATTGCCAAAAAAGGGGACAAAATGCGACGTCCAGGTTCCACTGTTCTCGGGCAAAGATGGCTGGGACGGGGTCATCAGGCAGCTGGAGCAGAGCTAGAGCCGTGGCTGATCAGCAGCTTCTTTGTAGCTTGCAGTTATCCACTGCCATGGAAATGGCCTGTGGGCTTTGTATCATGCACCATGGCGCTGCATTGGAAAATGGAAAATGTGACAACAAGGGCTGAATTTTGATGCAAGTTGGCAAAGGCGCC
The DNA here is from genome assembly GCA_020975405.1 of Keithomyces neogunnii. Lineage (NCBI taxonomy): Eukaryota > Fungi > Ascomycota > Sordariomycetes > Hypocreales > Clavicipitaceae > Keithomyces > Keithomyces neogunnii. The sequence continues at coordinate 2,401,102 of JAIOWQ010000002.1, read as the reverse complement.
CAGGGAGTAACACATGAAGTAGTAGCGCAGCACGCTGCCCCCTCCCCCGCAGCCAATATGCAACGTCAGACAGCCCACCATCCACCCCACCCGCCTTCCCGCTTCAGCAGTCTTGCTCCAGCATCATCCTCGTCTTCATCGTCTGCCTACAAGCTTCCCGCACACGCGACAACCTCTGCCACCGGCCGCCGAAACATTTTGCACACGTCCCGAACTGCCACCATGTTGATCAAGTAGCTTGCCCCCCTAACCTCAAGCTTGCAAGCTCCGAATAGCTACTAACTTGGGCAGAGTGCGAACCTTGACCGGCAAGGAGATTGAGCTGGACATCGAGAGCGACTACAAGGTGCGCCGCCGACAGGCCAATAACGATGACGCACGGCCAGACAAAAAAAGGGGGGCCGGCTGACAAGCAGGACAGGTTTCTCAAATCAAGGAAAAGGTCGAAGAGAAGGAGGGCATCCCCCCCGTGCAGCAGCGTCTTATCCATGGCGGAAAGCAGATGTGCGCCTACATTCATTCAGCAGTGAACTGCGGAACGTGGCTGACAGAGAGATAATCTAGGACCGACGACAAGACGGCCGCAGACTACAACCTCGTCGCCGGTGATACCTTGCACTTGGTGCTTGCCCTGAGAGGAGGGTGCTAGACGAGGTGAATAGAAGAGCAAAAAAATGAAAAGTCTTACGAGGACATAGACGAGATGGATATCGGGTTCTCTGGGTAGCGCTGCATGGGCTACACCACACAATCACACAAAGAAGCGTTGAGCACCATGACTGCAAGTAGATGATTATTCTAACCTATAAGAATGACTACACCATAGAAAACTGACCAAGCACGTCCCACGTCAGATATGTAGTGTATCATGTCCAACCTTGATCGACTATTGCTCCGTCGCCAAGTTCCTGACAAAACTTGAATGAGATTACCCGTTGTATATAATTCCTGTTGTTGTATTTGCAAGTCTCCCATAAACGCCGGAAATTCCATGCAGACGCCATGTAACCCAACCATAGCAGTATATTATACAGAGTCACGCCGCGTGGTGTTGCTTCATCTCTTCTTCGGTCTCATAAAAATATCCACGGCTTTGCGCTTTCGGTGGACGCCTTGAGGCGCAGCGGGTAAAGCTTGGGTGGCTGGTGGTGATGATGGCACAGACGTGGCAGGCATTGGGGGTGATGCTTTTGAGACATGACCTTGACCAGAGTCGCTGTGGTGTGCCGTGTGCGTCTTTTGCTGAGGTTTTGGCGGCGGCGGCGGTGATGCCGGGGGAGACTTGGCTGCTGGTCGCTTAAACTTATCAGCCAGACCTGTACTGCGCTTGGCCGGACCAGAGGCAGAGGTCCCAGCGGACACCCGTTTCACGCTTGCCGAAGTTGACATTGACGACGACGGCGTGCCTGCTTGCGGTACAGTTGGCCGTCGTTTTAATAAAGATGTGGCCGCAGACTGTGCGACAAATTTCTTGGTTGGTTTCGATGGCAGTCGAGGCATCTCGTCGCCAAACGCATCATTATTGTAATCATGGCCGTCGCCGCCGCCATCATCATCTTCTTCAGAGTCTGATATAAAAGTTGCGCGCTCCTCATGCTCGGCCACAGCAGACGGTGGTTCGGGAGACAGAGCCGTCGAGCGATATTGCGGCTGGGCCGCCCGTCGATAGTCATTAACCATGGATTCGGGCGCTTTTCTTATCTGTACGGGTTTGGCTGCTGATCGGACGGGTCTCGAGAGAGCGCCGTGTATAGTGGCAATTTCCTTGACCTCACGACGCACCTTGCGCATGACGCTAGCACCATTGACCGTCTTGGTGCGGCTGCCAGAGTTGAAGGACAAATGGTTCGAGTGCGCCTCGCGTGGCCCGCCGAAAAGCTTCCTCCCGGACGCTAGCCTGGCAGATTTTGGTAACAATTTGCGCTCAATGATGCGACTCGTGTTCTTCTCCTTGTCTTGCTTAAGCCCGGCCAGCGCATTCTTGAGCTTATCTTCGCTCTCTTGCAGGGCCGTGTCGTGGTCCTTTTTATATTTCTCCCACACCCGATACCACTTGTCGGGGTTCTGTGGTTTGTATGCCTTTGCCTTGTATTCCAGGGGGAAGTCCTTCTCAATGAGCTTCAGCCATATCTCCCCAGTTTGTCCCTGGATCTGTGGGGAGTTGAGTTCAATCTGCCGTAGCTGATGGGCGTGGTCGATTTTGAGAAGAAGATGGCGGACAGCGTCGTAGGGTAGGTAGTCTCCTATACTGCCTAACTCCTTGAGGTTCTTCAGACACGCCGCTGTGGCCAAGTCGAATAGAGACTTGACAGGCATGCTTGCCGTGGCGATGGTGCTTCGCCAAGGGTGGTTTGAATTGTCGAGTACGAGATGCTTCTAGCACTGCAATACCTTTAGGGGTGATATGGTGTGTGTTCACGCTTGTATCGCCAGAAGAGTGGCACGAATCGGTCTAATCGGGTCGGGTGATGGCGCAGGCAGATCCGCGAAGGTGTCAAGATGGACAGCCTCCTTGGGTATCTGGAAAAGGGCGAAACTTGAGTCCTTCTATCGTTGCAACTCTGTCCCAGGTATTGGAGTACCTATAGGTGCGTCGAGAGGTTGTAACAGTTCTGCGTTGCACATGGCGAAGGGTAGCTGCAGTCGGTGCGATTAATGCAGGTTTAACATGGTGACGACGGCTGAAGGGCGGGTTGATGCTTGTTATTAGTGTATAGTCACGGGCAACCTGAGACTAGAAAAGCTAAAGTACCAGACACATGTGGTGTCAGCGTGCTCTGATTCACTGACCTGTACTCCGCAGTGACATTTCACAGCGATCAAGGCCACCTAAAAACTACCATGGCGCGCCACCCCTTGTGACAAACTGCTGTCTTGTAGTCAATTTATAGTAGTCATATGGGCTGTATCATAATTTTTATCTATTACAAGACAGCAGTTTATTCCTAAACCTGTCACCAAACACAGGGGCCGCGGGCGAAGGTACCCAAGACCTACCTGGGAACCCAAGTCCTACCAGACCCGGACCTAATACTGCTTAACTTCCAACAAGCTCCGGGGCGCCCCCACCCGTAGTCCTCAAAGCTTGTCCTGGTCAGCCAATAGGCAGCCACATAAGCCACCTTTGCTGGTTCACTGCCGCATTTCGTCACCCCAGTCTGGAGCAGTTTGCCTACAATCACCATCTTTCCGCATCGCTTCGCGCACCATCACCCCGACCACTCCCAACCCTGCGCGAGGCACGCTCACAATGGCGGACTCGACTTTCATCAAAACCGACCCGGAGGATGACAAGGTCATGCCCCCCGCAATGGCCATGGAGGAAGACGATATGTTCGAGGACGCGGGCGACCTCGAGTTTTACGACAGCACCCAAGGCAACAGCTTCGAAACGCTGTATCTCGCCCGCGTGCCAAAGTACATGTGGGATGCATGGCTGAAGCTGACAGAGAGGTTGGGCGATGATGATGAGGTCCAGATCGGAACTCTGCGGACATGGAACGAATCAGTGCCCGATGCGTCCATCGAGGGTGGCACTCGCGACGTTACCAAGCTTCGAATGCTTCTTCAAGCCAACTGCCCCGAACACCAGGCGCTGCCTCGCGAATACGACTTGGAAATATTGGACAGAGACGTGAAGAATCACTTTATATTCAGCGAGGAAGATCTGCCGGGGTACAAGGAGAAGAACAAGGCTCGCACCGAAGCCGCGGCCGCCGGTATCCCCCAGTCGCTGTTACGACAGAGGCAAAACCAAGGAGCACAGCGAACCGAGAGAACCTACGATCGAAGGAATCGATATCAACCGTACTACCGCAAAGCTATCCCTAGTTAGAAGTCCCGCCCACTCTGGCCAAGCCTTGAGAAGACAGAGTTGCTAACAGACCATAGAGCGGACAAAACTATTCGGCAAGATACACTACGACGTTCGTGTCGAACCACGCAACATTCAGGAGGAGGAGCGTCTGCTAGCACGCCGGCTACTCGATGCCGAGAGCTCCAAGACGAAGCTCCAAATCATCAGCAGGAACAGCGCGTCCGCCATCATCAACCCTGGCACCGCAGGCTCAGCTACCTGGGGTGGAGGGTTTATTGTAAGCTTTTGGCTCCGTTCTCGTATTGTTCAATGATTTGTGGGTGTCGGCGAGAGCTAACGAATTCGGACAGAAAAACGCACCTCCAACCGTCAAGGCCAGGAAGGGCGAAGTGTTCAAGGCTGCTCGTATTCCCAAAAACCAGCTTTTGGATCTCATCTTCGACTGCTTCCGCCAGTATCAGTATTGGTCTATGAAGGCTTTGCGGCAAAAACTGCAACAGCCAGACTCATATCTCCGCCAAGTGCTTGAAGAAGTTGCTGTGCTGCACAAGAGCGGTCGATTTGCGAACCACTATGGCCTCAATGATGCCTACAAGGACAAGGCTGGCAGCGAGGCCAAGGAGGAGGCTGCCGAGGCTGTTGATGACGGAGACGAAGACGACAATGAGGAGATGGAAGATGTTCTGCCAGCATAATAATATGTCACGGGGCTACATGGGCGTGTAGGCGTGTATCAAAAAGAGCGCTGGTATTCCTGGCGCACGGAGTTTATGGCGTTTTAGTGCACTAACTTGAATGCACCTGGGAGATGTGTTGCGATATATACATGGTTAATAGATTGGACCCTTGTGGTTTAGACCTTGCAACACTGTTTAATTTTCCAAACGCTCTCACTGGCCAACAAGTCCAAGCCGCTAGCATGGCGCTAATCCGTACATGATCATTGTGAGCCGAGTAGGTGTAGTCCAACTGGTTTCTTACCCTGCTCAAATTGGCCCGAAGCAGACAGTCCATCGCTAAGCTTGTTGCATTTTTGCCAGTCAACTTTATGGCAGTGGAGACAGTTTATCAAGGGGGTGGGTAGGTTGTGTGCATTCTGGCACAGTGTGACTTGGACTGTCCAAACACACCCTCAAGCATCTCCCCAGCTTATTATGTATGGCATGTTCTCGCGCCAAGCCTCACAGAGAGCCATACGACGCGGCGTCATGCCCGCAACGCGCCTGGTCTTTGACTTTGATGGCACAATCACCCAAAAAGACACCATCAACGAACTAGCCCAAGCGGCTATCCGACTTCAGCGCCAGCGGAGCGGATGGGACCCAGAGCCGGCTTGGGACCAGGCAGTGCAAGCATATCTCCATGACTACGAGTCGTACAAGGCAAACTACAAGCCCTCGGAAGCAGACAGGAGAGACGCAGAGTCGGAGAAGAAGTTTCTGGCGGGATTGAAACCTACCGAAGAAGCCTCGTTGACCAGGGTCTCAGAAAGCGGCATCTTTGCTGGGCTGCAAAGGGATGACTTGTTCCAAATGGGTCTTGAAGCAGTCAATTCAAAGCGCGTCGACATGACGAGCGGTTTCCGAGATTTCGTGCTGGCTGCCCAGCATAAGGGATTCCAAATGGACGTCATATCAGTGAACTGGTCCCGGACATTCATCGAGGGCGCTCTTCACCCCTGCCGACTCGGCCTTGCTGCAAATGATGTTTCGGAAGATGGACACATTCGAGGCCCTCGGTCCTTTGGCTCCAGGGTCACGACGGCATCTGACAAGTTCAAGGTCCTACTTGGGATTGCGCAAACAGACCAGCAAGTGGTCTACTTTGGCGATTCCATTACCGATTTGGAATGCCTTCTCTACGACCGTGGCGTCGTCATGGCCAATGACGGAACATCTCCGCTACTTAAACTGCTTTCTCGCATAGGCGTTGACGTTGCACACATTGGCAGCGGCCCGTGGAATCAGGCAAATGCCAAAATTACATGGGCACGCGACTTTGAGGAAGTTCTTCAAAGCGGCATGCTGGACCGATGATTCCGTCCCGAGCCTGCTGTGTTTTGCGAACCGCGAACCCGGCTGCACCAAGTTCACCTTGGATGGTTGTACCGGCAAGCTGTTAGCAAGCGGCCTGGGTGTTTCATAGCTCAAGTTGATGGCAGCCAGCACACATTTTAGCCCTTTACTTGAAGCGTCAACAAGGAAGCTCGGGAGGCCTTTTCGCATCGCCCTTGGCATGCTGACATTATGTGCTTCCATGAGCAGGCAGAAAATTGCGTCGTTCCAACAGAAATAATGTCAGCGTCCCCACACGCTGGCCTCCGGTCTTCATACGCACTCCGAATACGCCATGCCCTCTGTTACCTTCGGTTACAGAGTCTGGCAAAATTCAAGAAACGCTCCCCATCTCGATGCCAATGTGGACCTGCAAAAATTGGCCTAATAGAGAGAGAGAGAGAGAGAGAGAAGGTGCCAGGTCTCAATTTGAGTGTGGTCCGATCATCCCAAGCCGAGATGAGCTAGGTGGGTTGAGTGACATTTTCAACCACTCAGCTTATTACCTGCGTCGAAGATCTTCAACAGACTAATTCTTACGCCCGTTTCATAAGAGTAATATTCATTCATACGTCATTTATGGCTTACAAGGGTCGTCGTCAGTTCAGCCTAGCCCGCCGAGGATCTGCTTCCACCTCGTCCCTCGGGGTTCGTAAATGATCAAAGTCCGAAGTAATAAGGTTACTTCGACATATACTATAACCAGCTCTAAAATGGCCGCTATCGTGCCGACACGAGAGCTGTATAAAAATGAGAGAGAGAGACAAAAGAATGTCAGAAGAAGAAGTAGTCGCGAATTGCCATGTTCTTGGAGTCCGACGGAAGAGTCGGCGTCAGATCAACAACAAGCATTCACTTTGCGTCAGCGCTAAATTACGAAAGCAAGCGTACTTGAGTAGGTATCGCCGAATTGTACCATATAAATACTTGGATCACCACGAGGGAAATTTGTTGCATGAAGCACAACTTGAACCATTCAACACCTCGTTATACCATGAAGTTCCTCTCCCTCTTTGCGGGAGCTTCTCCCGCCGCTGCACTGACGGTTACCCAGCTATATCAATTCACCGGTGCATCTCAATGGGTGGAAAATATTGCCCTCCGTCCCAATGGCCACCTCCTCCTCAACACCTTTGACAATGCCAGCATGTACACCCTCGACCCTGCGGCCAAGAACCCCGTGCCCCGGGTAATTGCCCAGGTGCCCGGTAGCACCGCTCTCGCGGGCATCGCTGAAGTAGCGCACAATACCTACGCCGTGTCAGCCGGTCTCATCAATTGGACCAGTGTATCCTTTGAGCCTGGGTCTACAAAGGTTGCTCTTGTCAATCTGGATGACTGCCATGACGGCAAGGTTGCTTCGGTCAAGATTGTGGCCGAGATCCCCGATGCGAGTCTTTTGAATGGCCTCGCGAGCCTACCAAAAAATAAGCACATCGTTCTTGGCGGCGATTCCAAGTCTGGCCGTGTGTATCGCGTGAATACTCTGAATGGAAAGGTGGACGTCGTCTTTCAGGATGATAGACTTACGCCTGGGCCGGGCCCGATTCTGGTGCCCTTGGGTATCAATGGCATCAAGATCTTCAAAGGCTATTTGTACCTGACCAACTCTCAGCAGAGGTTTGTTGCAAGAATCAAGATTAATGATTTTGGCGACAAATCTGGCGAACTTGAGGTCATTGCTACCCTGCCCTTGAACCCGCCCGTGGTTCCTGACGACTTCACCATTGCAAAGGATGGAACCATTTATGTGGCAGCACATTCGGATGAGGTGGTCGAAATTACACCAAACGGCAAGTGGACTTCTTTGGTGGAAGGCAGCGGTGCTGGATTTGAATTGGATACTCCCACTTCGGCGACGTTGAGCAAAGATGAGAAGACCTTGTATGTTACCACAGGGGGCGGCCAGAATGGCAAGGGTGGACAGATTGCTGCTGTGCGTTTAGAAAATCGTGCATAGACTTTCTTGGCGGTGGACAAAATGTAAATGCGATTAGCTAGATTGAATACAAATCAACAGCGAGAATTACAGAGTCTGCAGAAACCTACGAGTAACCTTCATCTTGGGCCAGTCCACCCCTCCGCTGCTCGGTCTAGATTGAATGCAGCACTAATCAGGGCAAGGTGACTAAACGCTTGCGGAGTATTGCCCAGCTGCTCGCCGCTGCGGGCAATCTCCTCTGAAAACATGGATAGATGGTTGGAAAAAGATAGCATGTTCTCAAACATGTTGACTGCGCGCACAAGATATTTTCTTTCATATACACCAGCGCGCGTCATGGCTTCAACTAGCCAGAACGTACACATGCTAAAGGCGCCATCTCGTCCACCTACGCCTGTCAAATTTTATTCAGTATTTTCAGCTTCCTTCCTTGGCAAGGCTGGAGACGTACCGTCATCTGACAAGTCAGTATCGTAGCGAAATACTAAACCAGCACTAGTGAGGCCGCCCCTCTCCGGAGGCAGCAGGATCCTGTCAAGAGTATTGACGAAGCGTGGATCGCAAGGAGAAATGAAGAATACGAGCGGTGCGATGAGTATCGATGAGTCTAGAATCGTCTTGTTCTCATAACTTTGAACGAAGGCCTTCATTTCGCTGTTGTATCCTGCGACAGAAGTGAGCAACATGAGCACGTCAAATATGGCACACATGCCACAGACCTTTCTCCATTATCTCTTCGTAGAGTCGATCTCTGGCTGCCAGCCAGGTGACACGATTGGGACATGGGAAACATCTTTTCTCGGCCAGTCGTAGACCGCGGTCAAAGGCAACCCAGAGCATGATTTTGGAATAGGTAAAATGCTGTTTATTTCCTCGAACTTCCCAGATTGACATGTCGGGATCTATGCTGTTCAGTATGCATGTGTATTCTGTGTTTTCTTTTTCTCGAGGACTACGTACCGTCAACAATTGTCAAGACATAGTCTGAATAAATTAGCACGAGAATTAATGACTTTGTCAGAATACAGGCAAGGGGACGCACCTAGTAACTCTCGGACTGCACACCAAACATCCCAAGGAACTGGCTTGCCATACTTGTTGTACAGGTATATGGCATCCATAAGCTCGCCATAAATGTCAAATTGCTGATGAAACGCGGCACCGTTCCCAACTCGTACCGGCTTACTGCCTCGATAGCCGTCAAAATGGTCCAACGTACTTTCCGGGATGTCCGTGTCGCCGTGGATGGTGAACATGATTGGCAACCCTCCGTCGGGGCCACGAGACTTGACAAAACGTTCCATGATAAACTCCATGTACGCGTCTGCTTCGGCTCTAAATCCGAGTCGAAGAAGAATGTAAATGGTGAAGCTGGAATCTCGAACCCACGAAAATCGATAGTCCCAATTCCTCACGCCGCCGATATCCTCGGGAACGGAAAACGTTGGCGCTGCAACTATAGCTCCGGTGGGCTCTGCCAACAGTCATGAGCATGCGTGCTTTGTCCCAATGTAAAAGTCGAGAGACTCACCATAGGTCAGCATTTTTAAAATCATAAGGCTCCGCGCAACTACCTCCCTCCAACGACCTTTGTACTTTGATTGCCTTATAAAATTATGCCAAAAGGTCTGGGTGTCATGCTGCTGGCTGTCGAGCACAGCCGTAGTGATGTGCTTGGTGATGTGATTTGGGATATCTTTCCTCAGAACAAAGGAGATGGCCTCGCCCTCATGTACCTGAAATTGTCCAACGAGCCCTTCACCAAGTATTCCCTCCCTCTTTTCTTTCCTAAAGGTGATATTGGGGCATGCTTTGCAGAGGTCTCCCTGTTGGAGAACCAGATCCAGCTGAAGCTGCACATTCTTGCTGTGGAAGGTGGCAACTTTGCTTTGCGAATCAGAGGTTTGATCAAGTGTAGTAACGTGTGCATCAAGTCCGTATCCAAAGGCTGGGAATATCTCAACGTCTAAAACCCATGAGCTTCCGAATACAACATTACTTTGGCGGGAGAAATATCCTCAGTAGACTCACTGAAAGTCAAGGTGCCTCGGATGCACTCCACCCGTCTAACCAACCACTTTTTAAGCTCTTCTTGGACACGCATTGACTCACGATAGGCGCCTTGCTTGTAACCCTGGGTCATAACTTGTGCGTCCTTGGGTCGAGGGAAGAAATCGACCAAGTCCACCACACCATCTTCGTGAATGTACCGGGTTTGCAGGATACAAGACGATGGCAAATACTGCTGTTTCGTAGTACAGTTGATGTCTGCCGGAGGTGAAATGCTGAAGTGCCCACCCTTTTCCTTGTCCAGTAATCGACAGAAGACGGACGGCGAGTCAAAGTCTGGCCTACCGACACGTTTCAGCCACGTATCTCGTGCAATCGACAAACAGTACGACAATCATACCAGCACATGTAGTCCACGCTGCCATCAATGCCTACCAGGGCACAAGTGTGCATGTTGCCGATCATTCCGTAGTCTTCGATGGGCAGATAGCCTCCCGTCTGAGCCCGTCGGGACTGGCCCTGATGACATGACGAGCCTTCAGCCATTGAGCAAGCAGGCTTCTAGATGTTATGGGGGTAAGAAGAATTGATTGAACTTGGGCGACAAACTTGGCAGTTTGACCGAATTGAAGGCACGAATGAACTCGAGGATAAATTCACAAGTGTTCGTTACGCCGGAACTCCGGGTATGCTTGTAAGCAGCTGTGATCGATCGGCAAGGTAGCTGTTGGTGGGGCAGAAGAGCTACATGCCGAATTCTGGGGAAGGTGGACCCCGCTTCCATGATCTTGCCTGCCAACTTGATGTTCATCACCTTCCCAACTCCTGGCTGCTATGGGCAACACTTCGGGTTTGCTCAAAGGCGCTGCCCGCAATTGGCATCGCTTTCCCAAAAACGGGAACTATAGCGTGTCAAAACTGTTGGACATGAGCAGCGACATCACCTACGTGTACTTTAGCCTAGGTACTTTACCTAAGTTACCCCCCCCAAGACTTGGACACTACGGGGCAGGCCGAGTCAATGCGTGTAATAAAAGATGGGCCCACAATGGCACTCTCCATCTGAAATCATGATGGTTGACATAATCCATTCCTTTTGGCGAGACGCCCCCATATCAAGACGTCATGAATATAGTACGTGGATCTGGATGTTCGTCTGAGCTTTCGTCTGAACGGTGTTTCGTCCGAGTAGTTTCTGCTTCCCAAGACTCGGTGCTACGCGACGATTGTCTCGGCCATTAGAGTCGATGGGAGAGGGCTCAACAATCGAAGTGGCATCTCCAACAGGTCATCTGATGTGGTAGTTTGGTTTCGTGTGTGAGGCTTGATGCATGCACTACTAGTGCGCCAACGCAGTGATAGTTTTGATGTCTACTCCGTAACCGATGGGACAACTACGACGACAACAAAAGTACATAGGCTTCGCAATGTTGGAAACTGTCATCATTGTCGCAGCTGTTGATCCATTGTTTACTCAAGCGCGTCTAACATGACTCTGGGAGATATTTCTCCTCGGCTCGAGACAGGGCGAACAGTTGACTGGTAGCTGTGGGGGAGCCCTACCAAGTCGCCAGCCGCGCAGGGCTGACCTCTCTAGACAAAGTGGGCTCTGGCGCCCATCACAATTAAGTACAAGAGAGCAAATTGGGCAAGGATATGAGAGATGGCTGGGGGAAGATGGGAGGGAAAGCCCTACTCCACCTTCTCTTCGCCAACTCATTGCATGCCCCCGTTTGGTCCGGGACACAGACTTGGGCACCTCGGCACGATCGATCATGCGGCGGTGAAGAGAAAACTTCCGCCGACTGAGATCAACATGCCCTTTACCCACATCATACTGAGGGGAAAGTTTTGGTCGGTATTGCAAGTATGATGGCTGCTTTTGTGGTTCTGCTCCACAAGGCAAAGCAGCAAGAGCGAGTCCTCCTGTCCGCCTTTTATGTATCGACGTGCTTTTCATTTCCCCCCCAAGTTGAACAAGGTCGAAGGGCTCTGCTGCAAACCTACCTAGGTAGTTTTGTACAGCTCGCCGTGAATCTCGTGGGCAACAGCGAAAGCGACCCAGAAATTGGCGTCTTGGTAATGTGGGATTGCCTGAGCTTCCCACTGCTGTAAGGGTGTCTGTCGGGCAGTCATTTCAAGCCACGCCACTAGTCTCCGGCTGTCTCGGTTGGCCAGGCCTGGACATTAAGCTTGCAGGGCCTGTCCCAGGAGTGAACCCTTACGGCGCCAAGGCGTTGCGCTGCACTGGGGTGATGTGCCCAATTCTGGGGCAAAAGGTGTCAACTCGGCTGGCTGCAAGGCAATGAATGTATCAGAAACAGCCTTTGCCGTGCTTACCCTTCCCAAAGAGGAGAGTGAGCACAGAAAAGGAAGAGCACACATCCGCCGCTCCCCTTCTAGGATCCAACGACGGCCACGGAAAAGGCGTTGGCAACAGCAAACAATTCAACTGGTTCTGCAATATGTCCGGTATGTGCATATTAGCGTCGCTGTGGTTAAAAGGTTGTTTCCACGCTTGAATCTCCCAGCCTGCCCTGGGACCAAGCTCAGCAACCCCCCCTTGGTCCAACCCCTCCCTTAAAGTACTAGACCCTCACTGTTTTAGTCAATTAGTGACCGGCTCGCAGTTGTGCGGCGGTTGTGTCCCACCAGACGCATCGCTCGCACCACTGTGGCCCGTGGGCACCCACCGGCGCCCCCTAAAGTGCCTCGTCTCCCTGTGACCAGACCCAAAGAGCGCTAGCGGCTGTCAGCCAGGGGCCATTCCTGCTGCCCTTTTGCAGGCATTTGGCACGCGCCGCGCTCAAGAGTCTTTCGGCTTGGGAGCTAAGCCCGCTTCTCCACATTTCATCTGCCTCCTGTCGAACATGCGCCATGGGAGCCAACAAGCCCACAGCCGCAACACCAGACCATTCAGCATACAGTACGCAATACGCAGCTCCCGCTCCGTTTCGACAAAGTAGTAGGCTTGCATGGGGGATCTTGTGGCCAACACTTGCCCTGCCAGATACATACATGTTCCCTTATTTTGTCATCGGCCCAGTTACCCATCCAATAGACGTCGTTGTCGGACAGCCCAGATATCCACTAGACTGCTGGAGTAGGCGGGAGAGCCACACTGCCAGTTCATCTTGACGTCCTCGAGATTCTCGACTCCTCCAGCCGTCGCCTTGGGTACCGGACCCCAGACAGCACCTGGACCCGTCGTTTGTTGGACCCCCCCAGCTGCTCAAGCGTGAGTGGCCATGTCTACGGAGTAGTTGAATTTTGATTGTTGTCGCTGGTCCCCCTGGTCGAGTCTAATGGGAAGCTCGATCCTTTTGAAAACCTCCATCATGCCCCCGGACCCGTCTTCGCTCTCGTCCCACGTACCCCCTTCCTCCCCCATTTCCATTGTCGACGCATCATCATCAACAAGACTCCCCTCCAGCGATAGTTTTCACTTCGACACTCGATTGGAACCACCCGGTGCTACCGCCGCCGTCTCTGCCTCGGCCAATCCATCCTCATCGTCCCGAGGCGCAGCTGGGCCAAGCTCTGCCAGCAACGATATCGAGATGGAGCCAATTCCGGGTCATCGGCGGCGGAAGAGTAGTCTCATGAACCCGGTTGGGGGCCACAGTCAGCCTGGTGTTCCTGCTCCTGGGAGACCAAGCCATGCTCAGAGCTCCCGCAGTCAGGCGCCTCCCCCTTCCGCATTGCTGGAGGATGCAAAGGAACATCTCAATGTTCCTGGCCGAAGTGGCGCCGATTCCGGCTCAAGCAGTAGAGACGACTCGGGGAGAGATAGCTTCAGTGATGAAGACCTACACGATGACGAGGAAATGGGCCTGACGAGCAAGGATAAAACAAGGAAACAGAAGAAGCGCAGGAGGAATACGCTACTGGACAATCGGATCGCCCGTGAGAAGCATCTTTCAGAGGACGAGCGCAAGGAAGCAGACCGCAATGTTGTCAGGACCCTGTTAATCAACGGGCTCTTGATTCTGCTGTGGTATTTCTTTTCACTGTCCATTTCGCTGGTGGGTGCCTCTCGATCTCGACCCCCCGCATTCCTCCATCTGCTGACAAGTTTCGTGCTAGTATAACAAGTGGATGTTCGACAAGGACCGTTTGAATTTTGCCTTTCCTCTCTTCACCACGTCTACACATATGATAGTGCAGTTTGCGCTGTCAGCATTGGTTCTAACATTCATACCATCATTACGACCTGGTGCGGCACACAACTCTGACGGCGGCCGATCGAGACACGACACAGAGCCGCAAGGCTCAATCATGTCCAAAATGTTTTATCTTACTCGAATCGGCCCCTGTGGTGCCGCAACGAGTCTTGACATTGGGCTGGGCAATACCTCGTTGAAGTTTATTAGTCTGACCTTTTACAGTAAGTTTCATTGTCACTTGGTCTCCACGCCAAAAACCGCCAAGGCTTTTGGGCACGAGCAAACTAACATTCAACTCCAGCCATGTGCAAATCGTCTTCTCTGGCTTTTGTCCTCCTCTTCGCCTTTGTCTTCCGCCTCGAAACCCCAACCTGGCGCCTGGTTGCCATCATCGCGACCATGACCTTTGGCGTCGTACTCATGGTGTTCGGAGAGGTCGAGTTTATGTTGGGGGGCTTTGTCCTGGTCATTTCGGCTGCCTTTTTTTCGGGTTTGCGTTGGGCTCTCACGCAGATTCTTCTTTTGCGCAACCCGGCGACGTCCAATCCGTTTTCCAGCATTTTTTATCTATCGCCCGTCATGTTTGTCGTTCTTTTCTCCTTGGCCATTCCAGTGGAGGGCTTTGGGCCGTTGTGGGAAGGACTCAAGGCTCTCAGTGCCGAATGGGGCGTTTGGACACCATTCTTCTTGCTCTTCCCAGGCTGCATTGCATTCTTCATGATCGCATCTGAATTTGCGCTGCTTCAGCGAACATCTGTTGTCACCTTGTCCATTGCAGGAATCTTCAAGGAAGTGGTGACGATTTCTGCCGCGTCCATTGTTTTCGACGACAAGCTCACGCCAATCAATTTTGTTGGTCTCCTGGTGACGATGGCGGCTATCGGTGCGTACAACTACGTCAAGATTACCAAGATGCGCCAAGAGGCACAGACTGAGGTCCACGAACGCCATGCAGGGGCGCACCCCATCTCGCCCATTAGTCAGAGCGGAAGTGGCAGCGATGTGGACAATGACGACCCAGCCGGAGAAACCGCTGGCTTGTTACAACAGAATGACGAGCAAAAGCATGGAATAGTCGCAGCGAGCCTCGACACACAACCCAACCAACCGCAAGCATCTAACTTGCAATAAGACCGGATGAAACAAAGTCCCAAAAGGAGGAATCTTTACTCTAGGCATACTACAAGCCAGTACCCGAGCGTTGATTTTTTTTTTTTCGTTCATGTTTGAAACCAATTTTTGTATAATGACGTCTGTTTGGGCCTCTATTAAGGAAGACATTTCATATTTTGTTGCATGAGCTCATCAGCTGAAGGGGTGATTATAATCTTTCAGCGTGATAGGTGGGGAGTAAGATGACCTACATTAGCATAGGGATACCATTGATCTAGAGCGGAGGAAGGCGGTTTCAAGCCGAGCCTAGGTACAGAGCTAGAAGAGGGCTGGAAGAGTGGTGGAGTGATTCAATGTCATACAGCAATGGGACATGAACAAAAAAAAGGCTACGGTGCCCGCAACGAAAACATGAAATCGAGGTGAATGTCTGCCTCCATTCATATTTTGCTTTCTTATCAACCTTGTGTATCGGGTATGCACAAATTCCCCAGAACGCCAAACTGCCCAAAAAGAATGTACAAGCCTTGATAAACGATGCCCATTGCTCCAGTTCAGAAATATGCCAACTATCCCAGCAACCGCAGACCATTCTTGGTCTTTTGTCCAGGCTTGGTCACACTTGTAGGAGCAACCGGGCCAAGGGAAGGCTCATACGTGCCATTTCCACCGGCATTTCCACTGCCCTGCTGCCCCGACTTCTTCCAGTTATTCTTGTTGTTCTTCCCAGCCTTCTTGTCCCTCACATTGGTAGCCTTGATCTCGGTATTTGCCTTCTTGACAATCACAGGGTGACTCTGAATGTACTGCCCATTCATGGTTTTGGCAGCGTTGAAGAAGTCATCTGCGTCGCTAAAGCTGACGAATCCGTAACCCTTTGATTTGTTTGTGCGCTTGTCGCGAATGACGCGGGCCTTTTGGACCGACTTCCACGGGGCAAAGGCCTTGAGGAGGGAGTCGTCGGTCGTTTCGCCGGCAAGGTTGCCTACGAAGAGACGCAGATGGGCAGGGTCCCATTCAAGCAGGGAGTCGTCGGTCCACTTCTTACCGCCGCCCTGACGGACGACAGTCTTCTTCTTGTCGGGTTGGTCTGCGACAGTCGTCAAGGACGCGTCTACCGGCTTTGGAACTTCTGCGATCACGGGCTTGCCGTACTTGTCGACAGTCTGCGTGGGTTCGCGCGAGTACGCGCTCTGCCACTGGGCTATTTGCGCAGCCATGTCCGGGTCATAGTCGCCCGGGTTCGAGACGACAGCAGCCTGCTGCCCCGGCGTTGGAAAGGGGTTCCTGATTTGAGGCGCGGCAGAGTAAGATGTCGGGCCTTGGCTATAGCTCTGTGATCCATAGTTCTGCTGCGATGCCGACTGATATCCATATCCTCTTCCGGCGCCACTCACACCAGCAGACGGCGCGCCGGGGTAGCCCGAATATGAAGACGGGTCATATTGAGTCGCTGTTGAGGCGCCAGGATATGCTGATGGACCGGCGCTGTAAGAAGGGCCGCTCGCGTACGTTTGCCCTTGCGCTTTCGAGGTTGACGAGAATGCGGGATTGAAGCCCGATCGGCCGGCGTTGTTGATGTTGTTGTTGCCGGGATTGGCTGGAGGTCGAGGCGGGAGAGAATTGGTGCCTGGAGGCGGCGGGTAGGCCATGATGAACAGAGCGAACCTATTTACAAGTGCTTTGCCTTGCTTTTGACGTACCTCTGAGCTGCTATAGACTCAAGGCTGAATCTTGCGCAGGCCTAGCAGGTTTTGGCGACTGTGGACTTGTTGGCGTTGTACTGATGTTCGCAAAAGACGTGTGTGGTCGTGCTGGTGAGAAACGTCGAGCCTTTTCGTGATGTGGTTTGGCGTGCCTTCCTGGGATGTTGCGCCACAAAGAGATCACCACTCGCCACATCACGTGACCATGTCGACTGCCTGCTTATGATTCAATTAGAGGTTGCCGTCAAAAAGCACCGTGGGTTTGCATGGCTATTATTGGCTCTTGAGAGCTCGCTGCCCGTTCTCATCT
Organism: Keithomyces neogunnii; assembly: GCA_020975405.1. Classification (NCBI taxonomy): domain Eukaryota; kingdom Fungi; phylum Ascomycota; class Sordariomycetes; order Hypocreales; family Clavicipitaceae; genus Keithomyces; species Keithomyces neogunnii. Next base: position 2,383,984 of record JAIOWQ010000002.1, on the reverse strand, counting down.
TGAATGACCGACTCTGCATTATCAACCATGGCCATGCTGGCTTGGCAACGGCGAGCTGAGGGATATGATGGATACAATATCCCGGTGGGCCGCTTTTCGGAGGCCGTACCAATTGGGCTCCACCAAGCTGCCACCAGGTGCTAAAAGCGAATTTGCGCGCCAAATGCCGCACAGCAGGGGATACATGATCGGCTATTGTAACTCTTGAAAAGGGAATTAGACTTTGTTTTGTCTTTCATCCAAATATGCATACAAAGCCTGTTGGGTTGGACATTCTGACCAAGTGCGTCCGTTTTTGCGGGCCGTCGGGATGTTTCTGAAACAGGTCGGAAGACATCCTATTTCATGACCATGGAACAAATGGCAGGTTTGAGACTGGCGATGAAAGCACCAAGACCTCAAGTCCTCGGAGGTCCGTTACTGGAGTGTATGACATATATATTGTTCAGAGGCTGGTTCGATTGGCTGAATACATGGCTTCTTCATTACCCAGAGAAACGCATTGACCGATCGTGTATCGAGCGCCTATCGCGACCCTGTCAACATGGGTACGGTATTGGACGGACTGGAGTGGCCCGAAGGGACCTGACTATCACGGTCCCGAACCACCACACTACGGAGTACATACGTCTGCCACGCTTATTTTTGCCCAGACAAATTGCGTGAGCAGGGAAAAAGGACATGGGCATTGCATCAACAGCGGCACTTGGCAAAAAAAGGACCAAGACTCCACACAACGAGTCCGTGTTGAATTCAGGCTCACCACAGCACAGCAGCAACTCTGAGCGTGGGGTTGGCTGCCGTGGTTGTGGATCGTGGTTCGTGGTTCGTGGGGGCATTTCACGGGCTGGATTCCGCCTAAATCGGCGAGAAGGAACCAGAAAAAAAAGAAGGAGAAAAAAAAACCGCTCGCTGCCTGCGCATACCCAACGGGCTAGGATTGTCTCCGTGTGTCATTCGTCCTGATACAGGTGGTCAGGATCCGGGCATGCCGTGGCTCAGACGGTCAAGGAGCAAAATGTTGACAAGAGGCACGCACCTGCGGTTGAGGTGTTGTGAAGCGTACTGTGCGCCACGGGTGAGATGCGGTAGTAATAACTACTTTAAAAGTAACAGGCGTCTGGTGGCCAAAGCGAAGGCTTATAAAGCCGGGAACGGTGCCATGGGGCTGGTACAGACACGGATGTAGATGCAAAACGGGTGTGCGATTCCCAGCTGGCTGCCTCGTGCACGTTTTACTTTGTTAGGCGTGACACAGAGCAGGCTTCGGCCGGTTTTGAAGCAGCCCAGCAACCCCAGAGATGTCTGGTGAGGTGAGCTCGTCTCGAGTGGCTGTCGAAACAATCGTGGCCCCTGTCTGCCTCACCAATTGACGCCGCCCTGGCAGATGCTGCATCCATCCCAATGCTTGTCCGTACCTGCTCAGGCAGTAAGTAGCCTGGCGCAAGAACGGCCGCGTTGGGCCCTTGATGACGATGGTTCTCCCACCCCGCCAATCATTGCTTCATACCCGCTTTTCTGGGCCACGCCAAAACTTCTCGAGCGTCAGTTTGTTGTAACAACAAGCTTCGCTATCCAGTCTATCGACCCAATTATAATTCTCTCACCTGCCACACTTCTCTTCCGCCTGCTCTTACCTTTGTTCCTCTTTCCTCTCCATCCCAACCTCCAGCTCCAGCTCCCTCCTCTCTCCCACTCGAGAGATCTTGCCATCAAACACAACATCCAAAAAGAAGAGAGAAACGAGACCCCGCCATCATGTCTGGCCCCGTGTAAGTTGGCTCTCCTATCTTCAACCCCTCCTTGATGCTCTGTTACCCCACCACCCCGCCCCAAAGCTTCTGTGCTTCTGATGACCTGTTCAATTCGCGCATCTCGGTGCATCATGAGCTGCAATCGTGGAAGCGCCTTGGTGTTTTGGCCGTGTTTGCGTGCTTCGGGCGGTTCATCATGAGCCACAGCAGCTTTGCATCGGCAGGCTCAAGCAGCTCGCTCGCGCGGCCCTAGTGACCTCACCTTCACTCGCCCCCCCCCCCCCCCTTTTCCCCCTTCTTTGACAGCCTACTCATTACCTTGAGACAGCGCTCGCCTCGCGAATCTCAAGCTTGGCGGCGCATTGCCTGCTTCAACCTCCTCGTCCAGCCAAGCTTCAAGAAATGCTGACAATGTTCCAAGCGCGGATTTGGGCCTCATCGGCCTCGCTGTCATGTAAGTATTCTCCTCCCTGCCTCTGGCACTCTCCCCTTGCTTGAGAGCCAAACAGACTGATCAGCTCATCCACAGGGGACAGAACCTCATCATGAACATGGCCGACCACGGCTTCACCATTTGCGCCTTCAACCGAACTGTCTCCAAGGTCGACCGATTCTTGGAAAATGAAGCCAAGGGCAAGTCCATTGTTGGTGCTCACAGCGTCGAGGAGTTTGTCAGCAAGCTCAAGTCTCCTCGCCGTGTCATGCTGCTCGTCCAGGCTGGCCAGGCTGTCGATGACTGGATTGAGAAGCTTCTGCCCCTCCTGGAGAAGGGCGACATCATCATTGATGGTGGTAACTCTCACTTCCCCGACTCCAACCGTCGCACCAAGTACCTGGCCAGCAAGGGCCTCCGATTCGTCGGATCCGGTGTTTCCGGTGGTGAGGAGGGTGCCCGCTACGGTCCCTCTCTGATGCCCGGTGGTGACGAGGAGGCCTGGCCTCACATTAAGGACATCTTCCAGAGCATCGCCGCCAAGAGCGACGATGAGCCCTGCTGTGAATGGGTCGGTGACGAGGGTGCTGGCCACTACGTCAAGATGGTTCACAACGGTATTGAGTACGGTGACATGCAGCTCATTTGCGAGGTACGTATTTGCAACGACGATGGCCCTTGATGCCATACAGGGCGCCTTGGTTAACGCAGGGGAACCCCCGGCTTTTTAGGCCTACGACATCATGAAGCGCGGTCTGGGTCTCTCCAGCAAGGAGATTGGTGACGTATTCGCCAAGTGGAACAAGGGTGTTCTGGACTCCTTCCTGATTGAGATTACCCGCGATATCATGTACTTCAATGATGATGATGGCAAGCCTCTTGTTGAGAAGATTCTTGACCAGGCTGGTCAGAAGGGCACCGGCAAGTGGACTGCCGTCAATGCTCTGGATCTGGGTATGCCCGTTACTCTGATTGCTGAGGCTGTCTTGGCCCGTTGCTTGTCTGCCATCAAGCCCGAGCGTTCTGAGGCTTCTACCAAGCTCCAGTACGTCTCTCGCGGCAGCGGCAAGTTCGAGGGCAACAAGGAGCAGTTCCTGGATGATCTTGAGCAGGCCCTGTACGCCTCCAAGATTATTTCCTATGCCCAGGGCTTCATGCTGATGCAGGAGGTGAGATTTTTTATAGACCCTTTTTCAAATGCCGCCCATCGTGCTAACAAGAGGTTTTCACTACCAGGCCGCCAGAGAATTCGGATGGAAGCTCAACAAGCCTTCCATTGCTCTCATGTGGCGCGGTGGCTGCATCATCCGCTCTGTCTTCCTGAAGGATATCACCGCCGCCTACCGCAACAACCCCGACCTGAAGAACCTCCTCTTTGACGACTTCTTTAACAAGGCTATCCACACGGCTCAGCCCGGCTGGAGAGACGTCGTCTCCAAGGCCGCCGAGCTCGGTATCCCCACACCCGCCTTCTCTACCGCCCTGTCGTGGTTTGACGGCTATCGCACCAAGGACCTGCCCGCCAACCTCCTCCAGGCTCAGCGCGACTACTTTGGCGCCCACACTTTCCGTATTAAGCCTGAAGCCGCCAACGAGAAGTACCCCACAGGCCAGGATATCCACGTCAACTGGACCGGCCGTGGTGGCAATGTCTCTGCCTCTACCTACCAGGCATAAATGTTGAGAGCGTTGGAAAAGGGAAATAATCATCGCCATTACTATTACAATTATCCAAGTACGTTTAGATAGCTAGCTATGCTGAGCTGTCCACCGATACATATAATCCTATCTCCATATGGGTGCAAAGAAAAGGCCCCTTTATGATAGGAAACCAATTCTGCGTATCACGCCGCCTTGTCATGCCCATGGCTTCTCAACAAAATTGGCTTTAGCAAAAGTATTTTGTAGCTATTAAAATCACGGGTCAGATTCCAGCTTTTTTTATTTTTGCTTTTCCACGTGATAGAGTTTGTGCTCGATAAATAGCGAACCCCTCTCTCAACTCCCATCTCCTCCCTACGCGGCTCTCGAAGTTCCAAGTTCATGGGTGGGACAGCACACCAGCCTCGCTGGACCCAATTTAATTTTGTGACACGGACCAATATGATTGGCCCGTATGGCCCAGCCTCGTCGCGAGGAAATTTGGGCCCGCGCCATTGAAGGACCACCGTGACCGTGACCACGTCCTACCAACTCCATTTCATCAAAGTCCATCGAGAGCGATTGCGCCTGCCCTTCCAGGCCCTATCAGCAATCATCAACTGGGTTCTATCCCGTCCTAAATCGGCTGCACGCGATCCACCAAGACAGGTTCAGTCCTTAACTCGGACCAAAGTACTCCAGGACGAGAGGACTCTTTTGACGTCGACGCGGGAGGCTGCGCTTTCATACAAAGGATGGCGCAATCAGATCCTAGCCACAACGTCCCCCAGGACTTGGTGAGCATTTTCCATGCGGTCAATTGCACAGTGTGCGACAGGGTTGCTAAATAATTGCCAGATGCCTCATGTCCATCTGGTATCATCGTATCGATATCCGTCAATATCTCGACTAGACTTCAACGATGTCGCGAAGTGGCTCATGACGGCACCGCAAATTGCCAGAGATCGCGCTCCATTTTTCTGGACATATCTAGACAAACCGGCCGATGGTACAACATTGTTGACCTGGCAGCCCCTCCAGCGATTGGCAACAAACTTTGCGACTGACGGGTTCGTTTGGGCACCACCAGAACAGGTGTACAAGCATGATCTGGGCAATGGATTGGTATGGGACACTACGACGCGCCTCTTCCCCCCTGGTTTCTAATGTCAAAGAGTGAACTATTGTCCACATGCTAACTTGATCCGTAGATGCTTGAGATTTACTACCTTAAAGCTGGATACATCCCCGGCGAACAGTTTGCTCTTCACACCCGACGCCGATTCCGACTGGTACCTGCTCCAGGCCATCCCAACCCACCTCAACTTGACATGAGCCTCTTCATCGTCCACTACGGACCCTCCGAGCAGAATGATCGTGTCCCAGCAAATATGGTCCCTTATGATGAACGCGTAAACACAATTATGCAGCAGCGACATTTTCTCCTGCGAGCGGGCCAGATCCGGCGAAAGGAATTTATGCTCTCTGATCGAGTCAACTGGCCATCGCTTCCTGAGCTCACTCATCAACAAATGGGACCTCAGATGGCTCCCAGAGGAGTCCCACAGCAGATGGCATACCCTCCTCAACCTGCACCCGGCCCTCCTGCTAAACGAGCGAGACATTCCCAGAGCCAAGCCCAGCAGCACCAGCAACAACAACAGCAGCAGCAGCAGCAGCAGCAGCAGCAGCAGCAACAGCAACAGCAACAACATCAACAGCAACAGCAGCCACCTGCAGTTCCAGGTATGGCCCCTTTGGATGCCGCCTTTGATGACGACGAGGATGTCTCGAGGGGCGACATGTTTGATCACTTGACTCCGAGAGAAATCTCCCTCAGCCGCTACCAGCAGAACCACGAATGGATGGAGGAGATTCTCTCTTCAGCCTACAGAATAGGGCAGATTCAGCCATCAGACCTCAACCTTGGGCTCAAGGGTGACCTGGCCTCCTTGACCGAAGGCATATTCACCGCCCAAGGAGGAGACCTTTTGAAACAGTCTCCCGAGAAACCATATGTTGGACGCCTGGATGCCGGGTTGGCAGCTGAATTTCGGAAACGAGTCAGCAAGCATATAGAATCCACCACGGCAGAGATCAAGAAGCTGGAGGAGGAGTATGCGAAGCTGATGGCAAGCTTCCAGGAGAGCTCGACTCTAAAAGTCAAGGAGAAGGAAATTCGGTCCATTCCGGACCCTGATGCGCCAGAGGTGTTTCATCACAGCGAGGAGCGTCAGGATAATGGGGAGGAGGAGCGAAAAACAGCGATACAGCCAGCCAAGACGCCCTTTGACGATATTCTTAAAGATGTAGAAGCAGCTACCGGACGCATTATTGATATTCACCCCGTCATCAAGAGAGTCCAAGAGGGCGGATATCTGGCCCCGGCCACTAAGCTGCCGACTCCGGCGCCGGCTACGCAAATGTCCCGACAGCCATCGCATGCAGGCTCACAGGCTAGTGGGTTGATGATGGGCGACTCCGATATGGACATGGGAGGCACTGCAGCGGGCTTGCTGGACCAAATGCACACTGGTTTCTCGTCCATGTCAACACCGGTTAACAGCTTCCCCACGCCTCAGGCCCATGTTTCAGCAGCACAGTCAAATGCCCCGACACCGTCAAACGCCAACAACGCGCCGTCTCCTTCAGCGGCAGCGGCGGCAGTACCAGCACCAGCACCAACATCCTCAGCCCACCGGGAGGCAAATTCTGCATCCTCATCGTCTGCACAGGCTGCAAGCATCCAGACGGCCCGCGATGTTGACATGACGGGGACGGAGGCCCATGGCAAGGACCAGACTGGCCCTGCGCTGGGGCATGGAGCAGGCGCCAATGATGATTGGGTCATGGTGCCAAAGGGCGGTGCATCTCCGGATGGCAATGTGCCGTCATCTTCGGCAGCGCCCGCGGCTACGACGGCCGCTCCAAGTGCCACTGCCGAAGGCGCCGTCAGTGCAGGATACGAGCAACAGAGGACGGCCCCGGGACCCAACAAGCCCATGTCGGCAGCTGCCACTCCCGCGGTGACAGACGGTGGCTCTGCCTCCTTCGATCACAACGACTTTAGCTCACTGGGCGACTTGGACACGGCAGGTGATGCCCTGGCTGGCTACGACACTCCCGATCTGGGCGGGGAGGCGGGAGGACTTGACGAGGATCTGGACCTGCAAATGGACATGGAAGACTCTGCATTTGGCGACGCATTCCACGGAGTAGACTCCTCAGGGACACCCGGTGACGCACAAGGTCACGAAATGTAGGCTTGAAGCCTCGGAGGAAACTTGAATGGCTTGGATGATGGGAGGTTCTCAAGGAATGACAGTTTGGAGAATCCCTATGTGCACGGACAGCAAAGCTGGTAATTGGCGGTGTATGGGCCTTTTTTTTTTTTCCTTTTTTTCCCGGCTTCTTTTTGCTTTGATGCTGTATGAGTCCTGTCTTGATATTGTATTCTGGGTAGACCGGACTAGGTGTCAATGGGGGCTTGCATGTTTCTTTTTCTTTCCTTACCGTACTTTCTGTTTGAGTAAGGGTATGTCCCGCAGGGGCATTGTGTCACAAGCAATGAGGAGTAAAAACAGAACAAGGCCCTGAATCCTGAATGTGGCGCATGTAGGAGGCTCGACTCGATGCGACTCGATGCCATGTTATCCATCAGCGTTTCAATGCAAACTCGTATTGCCAAGAAGAAAGCAGTCAGGCGCCAAGTTGTTGTTCGTGTCATGCATGGCACGATTTTTGCGGTCGCCTACCCGTCGGTTTGGGCGGCTTTGATTGGGAAAGCAGCCGGGTCGTCTCACCTTTGTTACAGATATACTTCCACTCTGCCGCGACCCATGGCACAGACATGTTTTATGCAAGATGGCTTCTTGACGACACCAGCTTGCTCCGCACCACCCTGATAAGGTCAACAAGTCGAGAGACACTGTTGGCGCACAAAGGCCATTTAGTTTATCAATGTTCATTGCCAAAGTTGGCAATCTGCCGAGTTTCTACCGCACGTGTTTGATTTGATCTCCTCTGCTTTTATTAGGCCCTGTACGGCACCTTCGAACCTTGGACAATCTGATCACAATCTCTAGTATTTGCATTCCTTTGATTAGCACGTAACAAGCTCGCCCCACGTCGTTTTCCCGTCTTCCATGCATTCAATGCTACCAACAACAACGACGAAAACACACACACACACAAAAAAAAAAGACACCGCCCCTGTCTGTCGACGGAGCAGCATTGTCGTTGTTTCAACCCCCGTCCTCGCCTTCTCGCGTGCTGTCGACTCGGGCCAAAACAGCGGCTGCCAAATGTGTTGAATGCGTCAACATCAGACGAAGCTTCCAGCGCCTCCTGGCCGACGACGTCGCGAGTCACCCTTCGGAAGCGCAGGTTTCCTCGGATTTGGACCGCTCCAGCATGGCTTCCTTGCCCATTGAGAGGGGGGATGAACGGCATGCCCTCATCGTTTCGCATTTATATGCCTTGATCCCCTCCGTTCATGCTCGTTGATCAATCGTTTCTGCTCCATATGCTCGGGACCCAGAGGGCCACAATTCGTTCACTATTATGCGTTTGCTCCATCTCGCTGCCCTGGCTGGTTCCGTGGGCGCACAGTTCTCATCGCCGTCCAAGGGATTGTCGTTGCAAGTCGGCGAGGAGTTTGACATTCGGTGGAAGACGGGCGGCCTGCAAGGCCCCCTCACCATCAACTTGGTTCCGGCGGGTGCTGCAGGCCGCATGGTTGCGCAGCAAATAGCAGGTTTGGCACGCTTTGCCCTTTCCTTGCACTGGGGGATGTTCTTGACTGACACGGTTCTCTAGTTGGGATTCGTAATAGTGGGCTGTTGACCTGGACACCGTCGCTCGGCATTGAGGCCTTCCCGAGCTTCAACATGATCATCATCGACTCCAGGGGTCTTGCCGTGGTGTCGGAAGACTTCGCCATAGAGTCTCTGATGCAGCGGCACATCACCTCTGGACCGGCTCACACGTCTGCTCTTGACGCGAACAACCTGTCGCTCCCCGGACAGAGCCAGAAGCCACTGGGGCAGTTCAAAGCCTCGCATACTGCTGGGTCATCACAGACGGTGGCCGATACGGACACGGCCGCGGGCAAAAAGGATCAGGGTAAAGCGGACACGGACGTGGGGGACGCGTCCGAGAAGAAGGCAATGGACGAGCACATGATGCTCAAACGAGCCCTCGGCGCAACAACAGCTCAGGACACCTTGCCGGCTCCCACGCAGCCTCTTGGGCGCAGACAAGAAGCGCCAGCAGCCAGCGTGGCAGCCGCCAACCCGACCAGCAGTAGTGTGACGGACAGCAGCTCATGGCAACCAAGTACATCCTTTGGGAGCCTGACGCGCCCAACCGACCCATCGCAAACCATTGTCACTGCCATACTCCCGACCACCCTCCCGGGCTGCGCTGACGTGGAGGATGATTCCGACGCCAGCAACGGCACCGGCAACGGGGTGACGGAATCTATTGAGAAGGCGTCGGCCGGGAGACCAGGCCCTGGGAATCTGCTGGCTGCTGCTGCCTTTATCATGGGCGCCTTAATGCTGTAAAATACGGCCGAGGACGGCTCCTTGGGGGGCTGGTTGCGGTCACTGATGGCGGTGCATGTTTTACAAGTATCAAATGGCCATTGTATGATCTGTGGTTCTTAATTCTCAACTAAACTGCACACTTTTTCCTGAGCCGGGCACTTGGACGGTCTGAGACGTGCAACATTGCGCCGACATGCGCCCCCTGTGATATTCCCCCCTTTGCTTTGCGGGTGCAACCAGGTCTATTACTGTCCTTGTCCTTGATCGAGGTCCTCTAGTCGAGTTCACCCGCTCAAGCCATGTAAGAGCTGGCATCCCGCGACCAAACAGGCAATCCTGTCGCCAATCACGATGGCCACTATGACCAATGCCAAGACCAACAGGCGCATGTAGACGACGGTTGGACGGCAAGGGCAGCATAGGCCACGACGGTTCGCCCCGTGCCAAAACCTCCCAAGGACCTGTTGGTTCCAGACATGGGGTGCACCAACGGCATGTTGTACAGGTCTGGGCACGCAAGCCTCTCCCGTTGCCGTCTTGCCTTTGATACTTTCCCCAGACGCGTGTGCCATTGGAGGCGCGAGACGGTGCTGAAACGCCATCACGGCTCCAGCGTTGCCGTGTTCATTCCGCCGCCAATGAGGCCCGTCGTTCCTGGGGTCGGCCTCTCGGTAGGCGTCACGGCTGCCATGGAGACGCGGCGAACGCCTGATACGAGGACTGTCGTGGTGACGTGCACCGTTACCGAGCTCGCCTCTGTCTCGGGGCGAGTGCCTGTGCTCCCCATGACACTGTTGGCCAGCAGCAGGGCCACGGGCAGGAATAGCTTCATCGTTGTCTTGTGTGTGGTGAGGAGTCAGGACCGGGGTTGTCTGAGCTGCGGATTAAGAGTGCTGGGCTTGTGCTTTTCAAACTAGACTTGACCGAGTCGTGCGTTCAGCCGCCGGGGACGAGGCAGCTGAATATATCCTTCTGGCAACAAACACTCTGCTGCTTGCTGCCCATACACCCCAGGAGATTCCTGCTGTTCACGCAGGATAAACGCCATATCATGAACAGCGGCGTGCGAGGTAGTTCAGCCCTTGGCTGCAACTTGCGTAGCGGCACGAAACGATGAGCTCGCCGTGCTTTGTGCGTTGCATCAAACAACATGGAGCCGTCTGGTCGAGGCAAAGCTGTTTGGCAAGTGAACTCGCCAGACATTGCGCCTTCAACACGGCGAGCCTCTTTCTACTCGCAACGTCGCAAGCCATGGAAACGTTGCAAGCCGGCCGGCGTGTCATCCCCAACGGATGTCGCAACTGGTTGGAAGCAAGCACCAAGGCTGACCGAGCTGAAACGCCCGATTGCTCCAATGACAACTCCCCCCAATTCTTTTGTCTTGGCAGCCCGGCGCGGCGGGAAAACAGAATCTTATCGGCCTCCAGCCTCCAGCCTCCTCCAGCATTGGCGTGGCATGGGCCATGTCTGCATCGCCCCGACATTCACTCTTCTTTGACCTTGGCAAGTTGAATCAAGGGCGTCGCGCGCGAAACCGGGGCCCGCACTCTTTCATCGGGACGGCTGTTGCCTTGAGCTGCGGCTCCCGCCTTTGTTGGCCTCGTTTGTGGGCATCGCGTTTCACGTTTCACCACGAGCAACCCCTTGCGAGCGCCGAGCACCAAGCCAAACTTGGCGAGCAGCACTCCCCCCCCAAAAAAAAGCGTCATCCGAAATCCGTCGCCATGGCCCAGCAAGTATACTGCCCGGCTCGTAGAGAGGCTACGCGTACAGAGCTGGACCAAAAATGGACACGGCTGGCTGGCCCCCGGGCGCAAAGATACCCAGATGCTCAAAGATGCTCAAGATGCAGGCCCCTGCCGTGTAAACAATAGCGCTTGAGCGTCGTAAATGCTGCTGCTTTATTCGTACTTGCCGCCTTGTGCCTCCTGGTGTCTTCATTTCTGACAGAGTCGTAGGGAATACACAATGAGCCCTTGCTCGTCTTTGCTCTTGTGTACAAATATGTCAGTCCTGCTTTCATGTTCCCTTTGCCATGGACATTGGCCATTGACTTGGCATTCACCATTTATTCTCTCTTGTTGAGAGCCTGGTGTTCCTTTTCTTCTTGTTGTACTTCTTCTTCCAAGGCCAAGGCCAAGGGCGCGCTGCACTTGACCATGTCGGATGACTCGGCGACGGGCTCAATGCCCTTTGTGCCCATCTTCACCGAGGCTCTTCAATTTCACTCTTCTCGCGACCCGGGAGAGTGTACGCTTACACCTTTGCAGTGCGACTTGATGAACGGGTACTGGGTCTTCAAGTAAGTCGTCTCCCACCGAGGCATTGGCTTGCTGCTGACGACCTCTTCCTCAGGTTCCACGTAGACCTGGTCTACTCTCTCAACGTGGTCTACTTTTTCCTCCTCGTCATCGGGCTATTCACAATCCGTAGATGGACGCCGCGGCTCGCTCCCGCTGCCGTGACCAAGACGAGGCGCTGGTGTCGCTGCGTGTCGGCGGTCCGCTTCATATCGTACAAGGACCTGCGCATTGGGCACTGGAAGTCCCAGCCTCTGGGCGTCTACCTGATTGCCTCGGTAGGCATCGCCTTCTTCTTGGCAATGGTTCTCGTCCCGCGGCCGTATTACTGGCCCAACGACGCCTTCTACAACGACTCGCCTCCCCTGGGATCGCGCGCCGGCTGGATGGCGCTGGCCTGCATGCCCTTTATATTCGCCTTTGGGGCCAAGGCCAACCTCGTTTCTGCCCTGACGGGCGTCTCGTCGGATAAACTCATCATATGGCACTCTTGGGTGAGCTGGGCCATGCTCGCCCTGGCCTACACCCACGCCTTCCCCTTCATCATCTACCACCAGCACAAGGGCGACATGGCCCGGACCTTTCGCACGGGGGGCCTGTGGCTGACGGGCGTCATTGCCCTCTTTTCCCAGACCTGGCTGACCCTCATGTCTGTCACCTGGATTCGGTAAGCGGCGCTGTTGGTTGCAACACTCGCCCACCACTGGACTAACAATGGCATCGCAGCAATCGATGGTACGAGTTCTTCAAGCTGGCCCACTACTTCTTCGCCCTCGTCTTCATGGTGTGCTTCTTTATCCACTGCAGCTTCCGCCTGTCGTCGTGGGACTACTTCATTGCCACGGGAGCCGTGTACCTGGCCAGCCTGCTCTACGCCTGGGCCAAGACTTACGTCAAGCACGGCTTCAAGCACTCGGCTCGCCTGTGTCTCGAGACGCCCCAGGCCCTTCGCGTCGCCATTCCCACAAATGTCAAGTGGAAGCCGGGCCAGCACGCCTATATCCAGTTCCTGGCCGGCCACCTTCACCCCCTCACCGCCCACCCCTTTACCATCTGTTCAATGCCCTCGGGCAAGGGCAGCGAGATGGTCTTCCACATCCAGCCGCGCCGGGGCATCACCCGTCGTCTGGCCCACATGGCCCAGAAGCAGCCCGAAGTTGGCGTCAGGGTGCTCATCGAGGGTCCCTACGGCGGCATGTGCGCCCGCTGGTACAAGGGTTTCGACCACACCGTGCTGGTGGCTGGCGGATCCGGCTCGGCCTTCACCCTGTCGCTCATTGAGGATTGGCTCAGTCGCCAGCAGCCGGGTTCCGTGGCCCAGCTCAAGGTCATTCTGGTGACCAGGGACGCTGAGATGCGGCTCTTGTACACGCAGGAACTGAAGCGCATAGCTGAACGGCACTGTGATCCTGACCTGGTGGAGATTCCTGGCGTGTCCATTTGCTTTTACGAGACGTATAAGAAGAGTGTCAGGGTGGTGCCTCCGCCTTTGAAACCTCCTCCCTACCGTGAGCGTGATGCAGAAAATGGCGCGAGGAGAGAGGATGATGGTGAAGAGGATGAAGAGGACGAAGACGAAGAAGAAGAAGAAGAAGAAGCAGAAGTGGCGGTAGTAAAAGAGAACGCAAAGATGGGAGAAGATGCCCAAGGGAAGAGCACAAAGGGGGAAGACGAAAAAGTTGAGGAGGAGGGACATGGGGGAGAAGGGGAAATGGAAGAGAAGGGAGATGAGGAAGAAGAAAGCGAAAGTGGTCATGGTGATGAAAAGAGGAGCAGCAAGGGTGAAGACGATTCTGAAGAAGAGACTGTTAATGGAGACGATGACGAAGAGCAGATCCATATCAACGAGGGACAAGACGATGGTGATGAAAAGTGTCGCAAGGTGGAAGATGAAGAGGAGTGCAACAGTGGAGAAGGCAACGACGACGAGACCAGCACGACAGAAGACGGTGACTCTGACGATCAGAGCAAGCAAGAAAAGGAAGCAGACGATGAAGGCAAAAACGATGTTAGCCTCGAGGGGAAGGAAGATGATCAAAGGGAAGACGAGGAGATGACTAACATGGGAGATGACGATGAGGTAGAGGCCGAGGCGGAGAAGAACATGAAGGAATACGGAGACTATGCCGAAGACAAGGAGAAGCAAGACAATAATGCACAAGAGGAAAAGAAGCCCGGCCATGAGCGGGAAAAAGGAGGCAAGGAAATCACCTTGGTGGCAGCAGCCTGCCTCTTCAACATTGGCTTCTTCGCCGGACGCCCAGACTTGGTGGCGCTCGTGAGAGAGACATCGCTCGAGACTGACGGCACCGTTGGCATCGCAGTCTGTGGCCCGGCCGGGCTGATTCACACCGTCGCCCGCGAAGCCGCCGCGCAGCAGACTCGCATTGTCAAGGGCGAAGCCGGCGCAGCAGAGGTTTGGTTTCACAGGGAAGGCTTCTCGTAAGTTTGCCTGCTTCTCCTGCGAAAGCCGTCGTCAGCTAACTCTGTCACAGATACTAAAGTCAACGTCATGCGGCACGGCCAAGAGGCAGGTGACGCTTTATGAATTATGTAGCGCGCAAACCTGCTTGGTAGACACGCAAACCATGCGCTATGCTAGTCATACAAAATATTGCCCACGCTCATGATATGCACTCCTCAACAGTGACCACTTCCCCAACCCGAATGGTGGGAGCCCGACTGTTCAAGCTCATGCCGCTGGGCCGAGCCTCGTGCCGCATATGTGCCCCAAAGTACACCTTTCCGTCAAAGCGCCTCGTCTTTGCCAGCGTGGAAAAGGGCTCCTGTCCCCTGTCGCCGGATGACTGGTCAACGCACACCATCTGGCATCGTCGACAGGCACCAAGTAGTCTGAATTCTTGACTGCCAATGCGTATCTTGCTCCATGTATCTTCGGCATACGCTGTGCGGCCGCTCGCTTGATCTGCTTCAATGACAATGTTTGCTCTAAAGGAGCTGTCCGAAACACCTTTGCCGCCTCTGCCGATTATATCATTGTTGAGCGCGTCCACGCTGCTGCTGTTTACGAGGAGAATGGGACTTTCGTTGGACAGCAGGATTTTTGTCTTCACAGATTGCTCCGTGTCGGAGTCTGGGGGCGATGGTAAGTCGGGAAATGAGCCTGGCAGCGGCCGCAAACTGCTGTGCTGATGTTTCTGAATGCGCGCTTTGGCAGAGCGGCCTGTGAGGCCACGGCCACCGGCAGGGAATCTTGCCAGCACACACGGAACACCAAGTGATTCGGTGAAGAAGCTGTTGATTTCGTCCGAGACGTAGGCCTTGGCCAAGATTTGTTCTCCACAGACTCGCGAGGACATTTGTTTCGAGTCCCGGTCAAATAAGGCCGGGTTGGAGGACAAGGGTATTCGGATTTCCGAGGGGGCTGATTCGCTCCGCTGCCCGTGATACGTGACTCGTAAGAAGCCCTTTTCGAAATCCAACATCGGTTGTAGCAGTGCCATCCTGGGGTAGCGTTTCTGACTGAGTGCTTGGCCAGAGCCTGGGTGAACCAGACACCATTCCCGGTCCCATGCTAGTCCCTCGGGTTTAACATCCCATCGCACGCCTGCCGGTACGGCAAAACCACCACAGCTTTTGATTGGGTAGACGGTGATTGATTTGACGCGAATGTTGGAGGTCGAGGTTGAGACGCTGCCATCATCATTGCAGTGGCGAGCCGTAGGGCAATCTTCCGCGAAGAATTCTTGTACAAAGTCAACGAATCGATCAACATCGGATTCGGTGCTCATGGCTCCCACGCTCGCTCGGATAACCCCCGTCGGCTTCCCTCCCATGATCTCGCTGTCGGCACCGCATCGGATTCCTGCAGACAGGTTTCTTTTCATCTCCCACGGTTGCAATTCCAGGGCAGCGGCAACTCCGCCGGGACTGCAGAGACCGCCTGTGCGAATGTGAACGTTTTGCAGTATAGCCAATTTCTCCACTTCGCCTAAACTGACCCAGCCGGCCGCGCTGTTCTTCATGTTGAATGTCACCACCGGACCGGTTCCCAGCGAGCTGTTAGGATCCGGGCGCTGGGTATACATGATGCAGACTGGCAACGCATTCACGTGTCGTAGACTTTCGAGCCCGTCAAAGAGACGCCGCGCCAGATATGAACAGTGCGCTCTGACTCGGTCCATGGAGCCAAACAACTTGGAGTGTACTTTCATGGCGGAGTCGAGCGCCATGATGTTATGGAATGGAAGCGTGCCGTCTTCTAAGCGTTCGTGAAGAAATTGAGCCTTTCTCGCGTGCCACTGTTCCTTCTTGCAGGTAACCAAGTCGACAGTGCCACCACCAAAATAACGTCGTCGGTCAAAGACGTGTTCTGCGGAGCGTCGGACTATCAACGCCCCCAGGTCGGGAAATCCGAATATCTTGTATAAACTTAGGACTACAAAGTCTGCGGCAAATTCAGCAGAACCAAGGTCCAGTTGCGACGTGGCGCTAAACGAAGCCGCATCAAGAAGTGTAAGCAAAGGCGCCGGTTTGTTGCTTGAGAGCTCTTTCAGTTGTCTGGACCATGACAGGGGATACCGTCTCCCGTCCATGTGAGACTGGGCGGAATATGCAAAGAGAGTTGCTGAAGACGAAACGGAAGGCTTGAAAGGGCCCTCACCGCTCAGCCAGGAGCTCACGTCGTCGTCATCAACACATGTGCACTGTCTCGCTTCCTCCCTTGCCCCTACTAAGCTGGTATGACACGCTTGGTGATAGGCATACGAGTAGCCTTCAGGCAGTGCCCTCATGGCCTCTACAACAAGCTTTACGCCTGCCGTGGCGTTGGGAACAAAGACCAAGTCATAATCAGACGGATCCGCATTGAAGAAGCCGAGTAAGCGCAGACGAATATCGTCTATTCGTGTTGTTGAAAGCTGCGACGACCATGAGCCAGAGTGAGGGTTGCCATAGAGAGTCGAAGTCATATCTTGTGCGAAGGCATCCATTAAGGATTTCGCACAGAGTGTGGAGCCTGCATGGTCTAAATAGACGGAATCTGCAAAGTAATTAGTCATTTTTTTCCTTGAGTATGCGGCTTCTGGTCCAAGTACCCTTTAGCATAGGATACTCCTGTTCGCGAAACTCGTCAACCGCCGCATTGTAGGGACTCGGACTCGCAGCACATCCCGTCGGTTGCATTGTCGCAGGAAGCGTGGATAGAGTGCTGTTCACAACAGTGAACGGCAAGGCTGTAGACTATGACAGAATGTCAAGAAGAAGAATGACGAGAGAGAAGCAGAAGAAAGCAAAAGTCGTTTGTCGATATCACACCTCGTACAGAAACGTGTCGTGTGACATTTATCGTGGTCTCATAACCCAAGTCGGCTGCCTACATGGCATGGAATTACTCATGCACCTCCGATGCACGGCTGAGCCAAAGGATATAAACATTCCAGATGCTTTGAAGAAGGAACGAATTTGGGGAGGTTCACGATTTACTTATCATGATTGTCTTCCCCACAGAGATGCTTTGTCGGTTGTCGCCGGCATCACGGAGATCGCCACCTCCCCCAAGTTGCCCCAACTAACCCAACTAATCTGGCTCTGGAATGCTTCCATTGGCTGGGACGCGACCGGGTGGTCACACACTGTCACCTGACTGTGAGCGTTGGCGACTGGTCGCTTGGCTCTTACAGTTCCAGGGGGGCGAAACTCACACCAGACCAGACGTCTCCACATCCAGCACTGCGCTACCTGGATTGGCCCAGGCGGGCGCCGAGCATGCAGCACAGCCGCAGGGCCAACTGGCAATTGTGCAGTGCAGCTGACAGCTCCACACTGGCTTCTCCGATTGACGAAGCTGAAGCCTTCTCCAACCTCCTTCACCGTGCAAGCTTGCCGTTCGTCCTCCGAGCGATCCAGCAAGCAAGCATCTTCGGAGCATCGTTGGCTTCAGATTCTCGCGCTCATTGAATCCAGTTCGTTACCTCCCCCCCCCCCTTCGTTGCGTCCATTGATCCTTCATTTCCTCCTCTCAGTTGAATTGTCAATCGGTTCTATTCGTCAACCGTTTGCCGGCCACCCACAGTCTTCATTCTTGTTTTCCGTACCCATTGGTCGCTTCTTCCCATCATATTTTGGTCCCCCTCCCAATCTGGGCTTCAAGCTCTCACCTCTACTATCTTTCCTGGGCCTTCTTTGGCAGTTCCTATCATCTATTGCCCTCCTGCTTCTTGCTCTTTGGTCATGTTGCTAGGATGTCTTCTTCTAACCGTCGACGTGTCGCCACTACTGCAGGCAAACCTCACAGACCTCCTCGACCATCTTATATCCCCCCGGATACCGGCTGATGCACTAGGTCAAAGCTAATTCACCAAGCCAGAAGCTCCAAGTCCCGTTTGCTTGGTAGCAGTATTCCCGTTCGCAATGGACTCTTACAACTCGTACCGAGACTCGTCGGCGAGGTCGCCATCAGACCGCACATGGGGTCGCGATGAATCAAGAACCAGGGATGAGCGTTCTGACGCATTCTACCGTGGACGATCTCCAGGTAAGATTGCATCCTCTATCGAGGTGGCCGGATTTGGGCTTCTTTTGCCGTGTGCCACCCAATCGCTCCTTGGCGAGAAGCTTACAGATCACCACGTAGCGCACGACCGACGGGATCGCAGGCGTTCGCGTTCTCCTGGTGTCGACCGGTACGAGCCCCGACCTCGTCGAGAGGATAGGGACAGAGAAGATCGCCGACGAATCACTTCACCGCCCGCAAATATTGACCGCTACGTTCCCGGCCAAGAAGTCGCATCTCCTGGCGTGGCGGCGAATCTTCTCGCTGATCCAGCTCGCCTGCCGTATCAGGTAGGATTCTCGTACTTTGGGGAATGGTGGAGATTGAATCAGAAAATCAAGGATGATAAGGAACGTGCAAAAACTGGTGGTCGCAGGCGTGAACCAGATAGGCCGCGCGGTGCACGTGAGACGCAGGAAGAGCGAGAAAAGGAAAAGGCCAAGATTCAGGCTGCGTACGATGCCTACAAGGAAGAGTTGCAAGCCAAGATGGCCCGTTCGTTTGTTTCAGAGCACAAGAAAGAGCAGTGGTTCAGGGAGAGATATGTGCCAGAAATCCGAGATGAGTTTCGTGGCAAGCTCAATGAGATTCGCCGTGGCGCTTACACCCAATGGGAGCAAGATCTTGAGACGGGCACGTTTGATGAGTTGTCATTGGAAGGTATACCCAAAGCTGAGAGCAATGGCTCTGGTGGCGTGGTCGAGAAGGAGGAAGGCGAGGCTACCGCTACCAACGAGATCTTGGGTGTCGGCGATCTCGTTCCCGCCAATGGGGCTGATATTCGTGACGAAAATCAGTTCCAGCCCACTCTGCTGATCAAGACCATAGCACCACATGTCAGTCGACAAAACTTGGAGTCGTTTTGCAAGGAAAACCTCGGCGAAGAAGAAGGTGGTTTCAAATGGCTATCCCTCTCCGATCCCAATCCGAGCAAGCGATATCACCGTATTGGTTGGGTGATGCTGCACCCCTCATCTGAGACGGCATTGCCTACCGATCGAGTTGACCCAAAGGATGAAGATGGGGATGTGGAAATAACGACACCACAACCGGTATCGACTGCGGAAAAAGCGCTCGATGCAGTCAATGGCAAGACTGTTAAAGATGAAGTCCGGGGCGACTTTGTATGCCATGTTGGCGTTCACAACCCCCCCAGTAACCCAAGAAAGAAGGCTCTGTGGGATCTCTTTTCTGCTCCTGAGCGTATTGAACGAGATTTGTTACTTGTTCAGCGTCTGGTAAATAAGTTTGAGGAGGACTTTGGCTCAGATTTCCAAGCCATCATCAAGGTTGAGGAAAAGGTGGACGACATGCGCAATGCTGGGGCACTGCAGCCACCTGTACCCATCGCGCCTGCGAAAAAGGTGAAGAAGCAGCGTGAGATCGTTTTGGATGAGGCCATGGATGACGAAGACGGCGTGGTAGAGGAAGAGGATGAGGATGAGGAGGACGGCGCCATTGATGACGAAGTCGATGACGAGGATATGCTTATCAAGAAGAAGCAGTTGGATCTCTTGATTGAGTATCTTCGTCGTGTCTTCAACTTTTGCTTCTTTTGCGTCTTCGAGTGCGACTCCGTCCACGAGCTGACCCGAAAGTGCCCGGGAGGCCATCTCCGTCGCCCGAGGAGTACCTTGTCTTCATCTGCCAGAGCTGTTGCTCGTGCAAGTGCCAATGGGGAGCCATTCCCTGAGAAGAAGAAGGCCACAGATGCCGAGGATGCGGAAGCAGAGCCTTCAGAAGGCGATAAAAAGTTCCGCAACACGTCAAGCAAGACTGAACAACAACTGCTTCGGGCTTACAACTGGGTCAAGACGTTTGAAGACAAAATCATGCAAATCCTGGAGCCTCGGACGGTGGATATTCGCAAGCTCGGCGGACGAGCAGTCGACGAGGCAGTGGAAGAGGAGCTAGCCAAGTATGTAAAGCAAGAAGATGAACGCAGATGGCGCTGCAAAGCACCCGACTGCAGCAAGCTTTTCAAAGAGGAGCACTTTTGGAAGAAGCATGTTGAGAAGAGACATTCCGAGTTCCTCGACAACATAAAGCAAGAGGTTTGTCAAAGTCGCAGCCCCTCTTACCTTTGAGTTTTGAATCTGGCTCTGACTTGTTATTACAGTTTGAACTCATCAACTCGTATGTCCTGGACCCTGCACACATTGCACCGTCGAGGACTGATGCCAACTCCAATGGACACTTCCCACCTGCGAATGGGCAAAACGCAACAGGGACCCCCCGCGGCTTCAATTTGCAGAACTTTTCCATGAATAGCATGATGGGCATGCCAGGATTCCCCATGGCTGGAGGCAACTTCCCACCAATGTTTGCCGGTATGCAAGCTGGTAGCTGGAACCCGATGAGCGAGGAACGGTCAGGAGGGGGGCCAATCCGTCGCGGTGGCATGAATAACCGGGGTCAACATCGCACAGGACCATATGACCGCCGCGGTAACAGGTTTGACGGAGGCCGAAACCGTGCTGGGGGCTCCCGCTGGGGGGATGGTGCTGGCGCCGCGGCAGGTGGCCCCCGCGAAGCCGTGCAGGGCCGCAGCCTGAAGAGCTACGAAGACCTGGACCACGTGTCTGGGAGCGGCGGAGGTGAGCTCAATTACTGAGTGTGTGTGTGTGTGTGTGTTTATGAAAAGAAAATCCATAAGGGAGGTTCAAAATGACGGGAATAGGTAGGCCAAGTTTGACAAATTGCAGGCCGGGGACATGAACGCAAAAACGTCGGCACCATGTATTGATTAGATGGGAGAGCGAGCCGCCCATTGGCGAGGAGGCATAGGGGAATAATTCTCCTCCACGATTTTTTTTCTATTCTTTTTTTTTCGAATATCCTTTCGAATATGTGCTAGCTAACTCAATTGTGTAAGATTTTTATGAGAGATTCTTTTGATAATTTCTATTTGCTTTGCTCTGGCGAGTGATTTGCACAGGGTAGTTGATATACTGCAGTTGCTTCCAGGCAACAGCATTGCCAGTATAGGGGCTGGTTTGTGTTTAGGGAGTGCAATGGGCCCTGTGATATTGGCGCTGTCTTCCAATGATCCACTCCAAAGTACTGAACAGGATGTTCGGCCATTTATCGAGATATCCAAGACACATCGGAAACGCAATTAAACCTGTCTCACTCGCTCATTTTGAGAGACGCCCAAGGAGGCTTTCGTAGTTTTTGCAGAATGCAGCACAGACTATTTGAGCTTGTTCTTTGTTCGGGATGCGATGACGCGAATGCCTGACGTGGGCGCAACCTGATCAACACACCATTCTAGATGTTGTATCATGCAAATGTACTTGCTGTTTGTGCAATCCATTCCATTTGCCGCCCTTAATCAGCTTTCAAAGGAACCGTATCGGCACAAGAGTAAATCACCTTGTCTCATTAATAAGACATGGATACATGTGAGCTCATTTGCCAAGTAGTCGGACAAAGTTGCATGACCAGCGCAATGAACAATATATAAGGCGACACTTGTTCCCTTGGTCAACTCTCCTGACTATACCATATACATGCCGTTCAGACATAATCATCCGTCCTATTTGACTTTTATTATCCACACAATGCAGCTGATACTTGTGCTCCTATCCGTTTCCACGGCCGCCGCCATTTCGGTGACATGTGGCTCAAAGCCCTACACGCAACAGGACATAGATGACGCCATAGACCAAGCGGTTGTAACAAACGGCAATCCGACATCTTTCGGCGGAAGATATCCACAGAGGTTCGGCAACAGAGAAAACTTGTCTTTTCCGAACTGCGAGCCCGGCGCTCCGCTTGTCTCGTACCCGCTACAGAGCGGACAGGCCTATATAAGCGGCAAGTACCATGACTTGTCGACAAGTTTGCAAATTCTAACACCGAGAAGGGCCACCGGGCAGCGACCGCGTTGTTTACGACCGTGATACACAAGCATTCTGCGGAGCGATGACGCACACGGGTGCACCCACTAGAAACGGCTATGTTGCCTGCCAATACGCGGATTGATGAGGCGGCCTGTAGGCGCTTTTTGATGATGTAGTAAATTAACGGAAAGAGGCCGCAAAGTCAACGATCCGCCTCCAAGCCGACCTCTGGTCTGGTCTGGATCCTGCCAAATTCAGGCAGACAAGTACATGTTGCGAAGGAGCATTTTTAGCTACTCGCAATGGGTCAAGGAACAACTGCAAGTCTTGTAGATCAGGTTGTAACTAGTGAATTATGGCTAGTGAAATACGTGACTTGGAAGTTTGTATACTATTAAAAAAGCGACCTGAATATGGCTGCGTCCTCTATGGTTGGTTACTTTCGGCCCATGTATCTGAATGTTCCCTCTTAAGCGTCCTCGCTAGCGCCGCTTAGCACCCCAAAACAAGCATAATTCTAGCAATAGCCTACGATATTACATAGTGACTTATCAAGGTTGATTTTTTACCCGAGAGACTGTTAATGGTGGCTGCACGAAACACAGGTTAGGTAAGTAGGTGCTTGAGCGGCATGGTTTAGTCAGTGCCCGTTATAGCTAGCGTCCACCGTAGCCAGGTCAGATCAAAAACTACCTAGCTTAAGAGGGCGATGTGCGCTGGTCCCATTGTAGGAAAAAAATTAGGCGAGACAGGACTAATAAACATCTCGCTCATGCTAGTGCGCAGTGGTCACCATAAGCACTTTGGCCAGTACCCTTCTATGTCAAGCAAATTGCGTGCATCCTACTACAAGGATATATCCCCCAGTAATAGAGAGTCTGCCCGTGTGGCGTATGGAGCACGATTTACACATGTAGGTGCAACAAAGCATGTCCTATTAATTTGCATATTGGTGCATATTCCCAGTTCATCATCACAAAAAAAAGGCGATTCAAATAACTTGAACTGCAAAAACCTAAAGACGTGTGATATATAGAATCAAGTGCTTGAAGAGATGCCCATCTTGAATCAGTCTTGTTGGCAGTCACAATCTGCAATGTGTTGCTGGTTGTGGAGTTGAGTTTCGCCGTGGGTGGGCCTCCCGCCATCTCCAAGCCAATCATCAACTGCGATAAGACAATCCCCCGACTTCTCCAACACCCCACCACTCACGATTTTTTTTTCTTTCCTTTCCCTGCAGAGCCGCCATTTCGTCGTCCTAAATCAGCACTGTTACCTGGCTTGCCACAGCCAACAACAGTCAAAAATGGGTCTTCTCGCCGAAAAGCAGAGGTTCGCTGCCCTGGTACCTCATACGTCTTCGCATTCAAATCACTAACATTGCTTGCATTAGTCGGTCAAGGATCAACAAAGATCCCAACAACACAAAATGGACTCGAGACACCAAGACCTTCGGCCAGAAGATCCTGCGCGCCCAGGGGTGGCAGCCCGGCCAGTTCCTCGGGGCCCAGGATGCCGCTCACTCGGAACTGCACACGGCCGCCAACGCATCGTATATCCGCGTGGCTCTTAAGGACGACATGAAGGGCCTGGGCTACAACCGAGCCAAGGAGGACGAAGTGACTGGTCTTGACGTCTTTTCCGATCTCCTCAGCCGGTTAAATGGCAAGACTGAGGAGTCGGTGGAGAGCGACCGACAAGCCCGAATGGTGGTCAAGACCAATCGGTACGTCGAGGCGAAATGGGGCCCTATGCGCTTCATTCGAGGAGGATTGCTTGTCGGCGATGACATGAAAGTAGAGCCCTCGTCTGAAGAATCAACACCCACCTCTGAAACCGACGGCGAAGCCAAAAAGTCAAAAAGCGATAAAAAGAGCAAGAAGCGAAAGGCGGACGACCTGGCTGAGAGCGACGCAGACTCATCGAGTGTAGACACGGCCAAAAAGGAAAAGAAGCGCAGAAAGGAGGAGAGAAAGGCCAAGAAGCTGCTGGCTGTGGCTGCAGAGGCCGAGGAGAGCACCCCAGATGAAGAGGATCGACCAAAGAAAAAGGCCAAAAAGGACAAGTCAAAGTCCAAGACGAGTTCCGAGGCAGACGAGGAGTCGACAAAGTCGAAAAAGTCGAAAAAGGAAAAGAAGGATAAGATGGATAAGAAGAAGCGTAAGAAGCAAGAGGCGGATGCGGGGGAAACAGGCTCGGCAGCGGCTTCCGTGCCGACCTCAACGGCGGCAACGGGCGCTTCGACGCCTACAGGGAGCGGAACAGGCACTTCAACGCCGAGAGGAAGTCGCAACTTTGTTCGATCACGGTTTATTGCGCAAAAGAGGCAGGCGGTGCTGGACACCAAGGCTTTGGCCCAGGTTAGTTGCATACTTTCCCGCTGTCGTGCATACACAAATTGGACCGGTTCGACTAACAACCTTGGACAGATTTTCATGGTCAAGGCGTGATGCCATAATAGGTGTATTTTGCATACGTGGTTTGTGTACCTAGACTACGGGCGTTTTTGGGTTTTCTTTCAAAAAGGGTCATGGCCTTGTTTTGGCGTGGTATGTTACATATTGATAGACACGTGTGGCATAGAGTTGACAATGAAAACAATGTCAAAAGTATAATTGTCTCACTTTCAGCGACGCAGATGACCAAGCTAGACGCATCAAAGATGTTGGAACAAGACACGTGGGAAGACTCTTGCTCAGCACCGACACACGCAGCATGACTAGGTCCTTCCATTGTGATGTGGGGTTTCCATCATGGGTCAAATTAACAATAGTAAGAATATTATCGAGATGGCTACTCCGGCCCCATCGAATCCATGCAGACTACCGACGCAGCATATTGTACAGCAAAAAGTAATAAAACAGGACACAGATTGAGAAGCGCAGTCAACCGCGGTTCGAGAAACCTCAAAGGTTCACTTCGTGTTTCGACCAAAGTTACTGCGAGAACCTTGTCAATGAGTGAAATTCACGGCAGCCCTCGTCAGCCCGGGGCGCGAACATACTTGTGGAAGAACTGGCTAAAGATGCCACCTTTGGCCTGCTGGTCGGTCATGCTCTGACGACGAGCAGCGTCCTGGTTGTTCTTTTGCTGCTGCAGAGATTCGAAGGCGGGCATCCAGCCGGAGCTCTAGACGGGCATCAGGACGTGGCGCAAGCGGCAGGCACAGGAGCAGGCAGGCAGGGGGCGACTTACTCGTCGGCGAGGAGCATTGTCCGTGGAGGCGGGAGGTGTCTGGTTTGGCTCGGCCATGATGATGGTCTGGCGGCTTGTGACGAGAAAATAGATTGGTTTCTGTGATGGACGGGCACTTTCGCACTTGTTGTCTCAAAGTTGGGCAGAGTCGCACGAGACACGGCAGGGTCGGATGATCAAAATGCAATGAGGGGTCGAGCTCCCCTTTTAAATGCTTCCATCGCTTCGCCCATCAGAGGGAGGCGAGAGCGAGCCCAGGCATTCGCGGGGGGGGGGGGACACACGGCTTCTGGATTCAAAAGCGGAGCAAATGGCATTTTCGGGAGCTGGCTGGTCGTACATCTGCTAAGCTTTTTGGTATTGGTAAGAAGAGAGCGGGGAGGTTCGACTGCCCAAAAAAGAGGTGGCGGCATGGTCCAATGACGTGGTGTCTGGTTGGTGGTGAAGCCACGGCAAGGAACTGGATCGACTTGGGCCCCCTCCCTCCCCTCTGGATGCTGCTCTGATCGGCAGTGGGAAGAGGTTGTTGGGCCATTTTGTGGTGGGATTATTGTCTCCCGGCTGCGTATTGTTCTGGGTGCTGCGTATACTGAAGCACATGTGCGATGTTGCCGACCAGACAAAGCTGGTACCTATACCTAAGGCAGGTATCCAACAACTGCAGCGTGAATTCTGCTGGGCGCAACAGAGGCCGCAGCATCAATTGGCCCTGGTGTTCCGTCACGTAGCTCTGCAGCCGTGATCGAGCCGGTGGTTAAAGCTCGCTGCCGTTGCGGCATGTTCCTTGATGATCGGGGGTCGCGGCCGTCATGCCATGACGTTGACATGGGCCCCCAGTCGTGCCAGAGTGGGCACTTTGTGGGGTTGGCGTCCCTCGATCAGTATCGATGGGATCGTGTGTCTGGCAATCTGACTGGGCGAGAAGGTCACAACTAGATGCAAAACGGCACTTGATCGATCCACTGCCAGTATGAGATCAAATTGAGTCAATTGAATTTGACACTGGATACCGCGCGTCTTTCGCTTGAGAGAGTGCCATGGTGCGCCTTCATTTGCCAATGGCTCCTTTTTTTGGTGTGCACTGGCGTCGCCTTCTTTTTTTCCTTTTTTTTTTCCTGTCTTGAAGAACTTTGTCGACGCAACACAACCTGCATTAGCCCGAGATGTTTGCTGTGGAGAAGGATCAAGATGCATGTTGCGGCTACGGCAACCCTGTGCTTTTCGTCACATGGCAACCAAGAGAGTGCCTGCACGTATTCACTCCGCCGCCACACGACACAGACTACGACATGGCCAAGTGTGTTGGTTGACAAGATGAATCCCGTCAACGACGGCATTCCCATCGGAATGCTCGCTTTTGCTTCGCTGCCCAAGGCCGGATGGCTCGGCGTGAGATGACAGGAGCCGCCTCCATCTTGGCCAAAAGTCAAACCCCAAAAAACAAACAAAGGGCAAAAAAAAAAAAAGCAAAAAGGAAAGAGAGAACGGCTTCATCCAACTCCCTGGCTCAACCACACCTGGCCCAGATTCGACCAGTGCTGTCTCTCCCGCAGCGCTAGGAATTGTTACGCCGCCTTGTCTAATTGTCAGGACGGTGAATGGCTCGGCTCCCCCTCGTCTGCAACCCATCGCATTCCCAGGGCAACCTCAATAGACTATGCCGCGCCTGTCGTAATTGGATGATCAGCGCCCAAAATAGAAGCGCTGGTCGGCCAACTCAAACATGCCCGAATTTACTTTTCCCTGGAATGAGCACTGTCTTACCCGTCGATTGCTCTCTGCACAAGGGCAGGGATATAAGGAGAGCCAACAACCGCATCACCTTGGACCTGCTCTTGATTCTTCCCGAGTTTTGCACCTCTCACCGTCCAAGTCGTTGAAACAAATCGTCAAAACTCACAAGCCCTTCTCTGCAACAACTTTGCCAACATGAAGATCGCTGCCGTTTTCGCCGCCCTGGCCGTAGTTGTAGTTGCTGATGTTGGCCCTGCGCCAATCGACCACGGCACCCGAATCGATGGCAAGTCGGAGCCCGCACCCGGTCGACGCGACGGTGCCCAGGCTGCTCACATGTGAGGCCGCCTTTGATGAGAAACAGCACTTTGTTGCGGGCTTGAAGTGAGTTGGTGCAAGCCATCCTGCCCTTCGTCATGCGGAATGGTGCTAACGCGTGACAACAAGGCCGCGGCTTGTCTTGCAGCCGTTCAAAATTGGTGACAGGCGCGCGGGCTGAGGAGCAGTGGTTTTTTTGGGAGGCTTGGGCAGATGGCTTGCAGCGTTGATTTGCACGCGGCGGGAGGGCATTTTGGTTCCCAGTGTTTGTTATGAACTGCGAGTTGCTTATTCAATTGACGAGACTGGTGGGGAAACAAGAAAGAAAAGAAAAGAAAAGAAAAGAAAAGTACTTCGTACAGAAATGGTCAATATTGTTATGGGAAATGACGCTTGCAGTGGTGAATATAAATAGGTCCACTGTCTCATCCATGGGCCTTGAACAACATTCTAGATTTCCATCATCTCTGGCTCCACTCCTGCTTCGCTTGGATATCAGGTGTTTCAGCGCTTCTGCTCACGCGAATGAAACATGCATCACGTATGTATGCCAGGCTGTGGGTTCCAACTTTGGTGAAGAGCTGGAGATGACGGACTCATGCCGGGCCAAAGGCAGCACCCAACACGAGTCTACCAATAAAGTGCTTAATAAGAGTGGTATGACCTCCTGGTAAAGTCATGCGAAGCGAGCCTGGGTGGTTTGGTGTCTGGTGGCTGTCGAGGGCGATGCGACTAAAGTAGTTTCTTCTCTTGATTCTTGATGCCCTGGGCGAGCCTGACTTGGTGAAACTAGTCATGCTACAACTTGGAAATAAAGACTTGTTGATTACCCGGGGAGAGAGAAACCACCTGACAAGACGAGGGCATATGCCTGAACGCTCCTTATATCAACACTGAGTTAGGTGGAAGAGAGCGAATGGTTAAGATTTCTGTTTCGACAGATTTCGTCTTTTTTTTTTTTTTTTTTACCCTTCTCTTATATGTACGACCACGCAAATAATTTGCCCGTTTGCCCTCCTCACAGACATGATAATAGATATGGAACTTGTGGTAAACCCCCCAAGAAAACTAAAAGTGCAGGCTTGCTAGTCTGAGGCCTGCGCCTTTCTTGCTACTTGCCCTTGTTGGCGACTGGGATGGGAATGCTGTGTATCGATAGAAAATTTTATATAATGCTGGTTACGACTTTCTGCAGATCTGCCGTTAGTTCTCACCCGATCTGGCCTCCAGCAGGCCGCCCTCACGCACGCATGTGCAAGCTTCCCGGTTTAGGAAAGGCACACCGACAAGTTAGTTGATGATGGCGCACCTGCCAATGTGCAGATAAACTATGTCACTTACAAAGTACCTAGGTACCTAGGCTGCCTTCTCTACCGTGATCCAGTGATTTGCCCGAGCGCGGACCAACTAGGCATTTAGTGGGGGCTGCTGGCTCGACAGCAACTTCTTGATGCCCCGTTCCCCGTTTATAGCAGCCTCGTCTTCAACGTCGTCGTCACCAAGCTCCGGACAGCAATCCCGCAACGTCAAAGCCCTCACAGGCTTGCATGAGGCAGCGCTAGCGCCCAAACGTGCAGGCCCTCGTTTGTCATTTTTCTCCCTGCCTCGCCTCATGAGCAATACCATTTGAACCTGAGCTGCCTCGATGCGGTGCCTGCTCAGTCCACCACAGATGACGTAGACGACGAGGCGACTATGAACCATGATCACCTGCCTAGCTCACCGGCTCCGAACCACGGTGAGCCAACGTCTCGACAAATAGTAGATTTGGATGCGATACCGATACCCACGCCGCCTGGTGCTGATACAGAGACGGAGCAAGGGGCCACGGGGGTTGGGGCGGATGCCGACGTGGCTGACAATGGCGATTCTCAATCTCGCTCACAGTCTCGTTCGCGGCGCAGACGGAGGAAGAAGAGCAAGAAGGATCGCAGCCCTGGACTAGTCAAGAGGCTCTCTTTCGTCACCCACCTGCTCAAGTCTCTTGATCTGCTCGTCTTTGCCCAACTGAGCGGCCTGTACTATATGGAGTTTGTCTACGCCCTTCAGAGAAGCGCCACGGGCTTTGCCATTACGCGTCCACATGGATACTAATGCCATCTTCTTCTAGGTGTTCCATGTTTCGATTTCTCCTTCGTGCCGTCGGTCAATACATGTATCTCACCCCCAAGGACGAGGCCTTTCCCTTTCTCATGCCTGCTAGTAGGGTCCATGTCCTGCTCGTCGTCATTCCAAACTGCATTTGCATCATCCTCCATCTGTTCACCTCCTTACCACAGGGACCTGACTTCCACCGTGGCTACCAACATGGCGGGCTCATAATCGATTTCGTTGGACAGCGGCCCCCGACATCGAGACTGTACTACTTGTTCGCCGATTTGGTTATTCTGGCTATTCAGTGCCTGATGCTGGCTGTCCACACACAGCGGGAACAACTACGCGTCCTGTTAAAGACGTTTCGACCCATCTTGCCGGATATTGCGGAAGAGTTGGAGGCCACTGCGCGCTCAATACAACAAGACTTGGATGCCGAGGAGAGGGGGATGTCCCTTGTTGCTCCGGACACTACTTTGACTCCCACGACAGATACTGCCACTGCGAACGAGACGGGGGGCTGCACGGAGACGCGCGAGACAGGAGAAGCGACGGAGCAAAACGGTGAAGCGAATACTTTGCTGCGAGAAGCCACGGGCGAGAACTCGTCGAGGACGCAACTGGCCGACGTGATGAATTCTGGGAATGCCGTGCTAGGCGAGTATTATATTGTACAATCAGTGCTGTCTGCTGCTGGAGAACTTGAGCGGACAGCAGCCCATTCACTCCGTTCACTGAGTTACGGTGCAACGTTGGCTACGTTGCAGGCGAGGCGGAGGGCTGTCATTGCGCAGTCTACTGCAATACGAGGATAGACAATAGCTTGTGGCTTGAATAAAGCATTGCCGCACTTCATCTTATTTGTATCCTTTGAACTCCAGACCTATGTACCAAACGAACCGTAGCCTGCCAAGGCTTTAGGCTACTTTTCTTCCCACGTTACCCACGCCCGTACCCTTGACTGATATGATGATATCATTGGATTCGTCGTCTTGCACGTCCCTCAGGCCCCAGCTACTCGCGCCAAACGTCTTCAAGTCCCGGGCCAGAGAGACCATGTCTTCGTTTGCCAGAATATCCCTTCCTATCCGTAACCGTCCCACATCCTCCGAGCCCATTGCCATGAGCATGAGCACGGTGCTCGCTGAGACATTGCTGACACAACCACCCTGTGCAATCGACTCCAATAACTGATGGGCGCACATCTTTCCAATGTCCTCTGGAACCATGCCTCCTGAAGGCGGGACAACCACATCCGCCGAGTACAAAACCCCGACGGCGCTCGATTCGGCGACGAGGCTCAAGCCAAAGCCAATTCCCAGGCGGCGCTTGCTGCTCGCCTTGTCGCCGGTGGGAACCAAGGGGGCCTGGTCATATTGCGCCGCAATGTGTATGTCCGACACGAGGGCGTTGAGGATCTCGCGAGCGGAATGGATCATGCGCCCGTTGTTGGAAGCAGACACGCCGGTGCTGTACGCGACGCCGCGTATTCTCTTCACGCGGCCCGGGCTCCGGTTCAGATGCAGCGTCTTTGGCAAGCGCACTTGACTCGCGAACCGGAGCTCAACACACCCGCCACCTCCCTTTCCACCCGGCCCCGCGCATGATCTCTGCAGCACTCGTAGTTCGATTCGGACGGGCGGGATGCCGAACAGCGCAAAGAGCGGCAGAATGGCCGTTCGGAACGTGTCGACCGATACGTCGCCTGTTTCTGTGGCGGATGTAATCACCCCGGCGCCGGAAAAGCGCACATTCATATGTGCTTTTGAAAAGGGCGCCAGCAGGCACAGCGGGAGGAGGAAGTAGGTGATGCCGCGCGTGCACGTATCGGGTATCTTGTGCTCTATGACGTCCCCATCCGTCGCGCCTTGGCCGGCGATTGTGCCCGTGATGAGGCCCGGGTGGTAGGTGATTGTGGTACCGGTGTACGAGATTTGCATGGAGCTGCCGTTGGTGACGGCCTCGAGGAGGCGGAGGAAGGAAATCTCGTGCTGAGCCAGGCCCGGGTCTGTGGGGGATGTGCTTCTGATCTTGGAGATGTGTACCGGCCGGCCGGTCAGGGTCGAGAGCGTCAGGCGCTTCGTGAACGAGCGATGGCCCGTGAAGCGCAGGAATTCCGGCGAGTTCGACATGTTGTGCTATTCTGATTCCCTTGTCATCTGCCCGTCATGTATCTCGTCCTCGCTCCAGAGTCCATCACGGCGGAAGCACAAAAATTAATTTTCTGCCGTCGTCAATGGCACCCACCAGAGCACAGATCCAGCAGGCGGTGGACCCCGACAGGCGAATCACTTGGCGCTACTTTTTTTTGGTGGGCCTTATCGATAGGCTGGGGTGCCTGTAACTGAAGGCGCTGGTAGCATTGATCATCGCGATTTGGATTCGTTTGCTGGAGATTCGCCGCGTCCAACTTTTCGTCCCTGGGCACCATTTGTCCGCAGCATGCCTTGCAGGTCGCTGCTTCTGGACTTGCAGAGCCGACATGGCCAAGTATGCCGATCTTGTATGCTTGCCATCCGACAAAAGGCGCTGCCGCCGAGGATAGCCTCGTACAGTTCACAAGCCGCGTCGAGGACAAGAACGACTGGGCGTACGCGAAGCAATACCTCAGTCTCGCGACGGCCTTCCAAGACGGAATTGAACCAGTACCTTCAGGGCATCAAAGACCTGCAACAACAGTCGAAAGGCGAAAATGACAACCAATCGTTTTCAGTTCGATTCTTCGAGCAGGACGAACACAGACGGAACGAGCTGCCAGATGACGAAGCCTTTGGAAACTCGATCGGAAGGCTGGACGGATCCGAATTGAAAGAGGCCCTCCAGGATATCCAGGCCAACCTGTCCTCCAAAGAAGAACGAGATGCGTTCCAGGCTGTGCTGCGCGAGGTCGGCGGTGACGTGAGCCGCGTTGGGTCTGCGCCGGACCTAGAAAAGATGATGGAAAGGATGGAGGCATATACGAATTCCATAGACGCCGAGATCGAGAGCGCGGGCTCCAACCTGCCGAGAGAAGTATTGGATGAGTTACGACGGGACTTGAGGGACCTCCCTCTCTCTGACGACGGCCTGAACCAAGCCCGAATAGCGGTCCCTCAGATCTCAGAAAAGCCGTGGACACCGAACCAGCGCAAAAAGATCAACAGGCTAAACATGGCTATTGCACGCGCGTTTCAGGAATCTCGACGAGGCTCGGGGCTCACAAAGAACAGCGTATCGGCAGTATACAAGGCCTACCACTCGGCCAGACTCACCTTGGCCCGCGGCTGGGGACACGTTCCCATCAACGTGTGGGATTTGCTGTGGACTGTGCTGTCCGCAGACGAGTCCATCAACCTCCACCGACTGGCGCATGTTTCTCTGCTGGCTAGAGACATGAGCGAGGCCAGAGTCACGCTGAGTCCATCGCAGCAGCTCGTCACCATTGAGGCCGTCTTCGTGGACGGCTGGGAGGCAAAGGCCATTGACAACTGGAAACGCTGTGTCAGCACGCTTGGCGATCACAAGGCCGAGACCTTCCAGGACTACTGGGAGCTTGGTGTGCGCATGTTCTGTCGGACGGGTCACCTGGATCAGGCCGAACGAGCAGCCAACAAACTCTTGGGCCGGCACATGGATCCGCGCATTCTCATGCCTCTCATCCGAACATTGTCGGAGCAAGCGACGCCGGAAAGCCAAGAGCGGGCGTGGACTACATATCGCAAGATGCGGGAGTTGCTGTCCAAGGAAATGAAACTGTCCGACTACGACCAGGTCATCTCGTACTTTCTAACCTCGAACCAGACAGAGAATGCTCTGTACGCGTTTGTCGATATGATGAGCGACGGAGAAATCGACCTCAAGAAGCAAAAGTACATGCCGTCAGTCGTTGCCAACAAGTTTTTCCTGGGCAAGTGGCTGAAACGGCTCATCGGCGCTGGAGACCTCGGCGGAGCATTCAGCGTGGTGGAATTTATGCGCAAAAGGGGCGTGGCCGCTTCCCCGGTTCATCTCAACGGCCTCATTGGCGCGTGGCAAAGGTCCGGGGGTGCAGCCGACTTGGAAAAGGCGGACAAGCTGGCTTGGGACATGATTGAGTCG
This sequence comes from Keithomyces neogunnii, assembly GCA_020975405.1. Lineage (NCBI taxonomy): Eukaryota > Fungi > Ascomycota > Sordariomycetes > Hypocreales > Clavicipitaceae > Keithomyces > Keithomyces neogunnii. The sequence goes on along the minus strand of JAIOWQ010000002.1, from coordinate 2,350,530 downwards.
CGAATCCGCTTCGTCAAGTCGAGAGCCGCCGGAACCCCGACAGATACAGACGCCACTGTGTCCTGGCCGCGGGCGACGCTCGAAACCTTTTCCCTCATGGCGGAAAACTACCGTCTTCGAGAACTGCACGCCCGGATGGAATCTCTCTGGGACGCCTTCCACGACTCAGAAATTAGCCCCGACGCATTCATGATGAACCAACTCCTCGAGTCGCATCTTCAGGCGGGCCAGCCCAGGGACGCGCTTGACCTGTACCGCTCCCTCGTCACAGATCGAGGCATCTCACCGGACCCGTATACCTTTAGCGCGCTGTGGAAGACGCTCCCCATAAACAGGCTGCACCTTGTTTCTCCATCATCGCTGCCGGCGGAAATCACATCCACGCGACAACTGTTTGCCGAAACAGTCGGCTTCAAGACAGTCTTTGAGCCTGAGGGCATGGACGGGCAACTCGCGCGCAAGATTCTCCACACCTTTCGCCGGTTGAAGGATAACGCCGGCTTCCTAGTTGCTCTCACCGTCCTGAAGCAGGTATTCAGGTTCTCGCCTCCCGAGACGCTCGCGATGGAACTTGTCCTTGGAACAACAAAGCTGTCGTGGGACAGTGCAGTGCAAAGGAAGCGGCTTGTTCTCGCCAAGAGAACGCTGGATAATGAGCTGTTGGCGTGGGCAGGTGGGGACGCGAACAAGCTAGAGGCCGAGGGGAGAGGCGAGGCACTGTACGAGTATCTACAAAAGAAGTTTTGGCCCGAGGGGACGGATGCGCAGAGGAGAGAGGCCCTGATGGCCGCAGCTACGGAGATGGGCGTCTACCATGTTTTGGCCCCAGAGAGGTAGCCTCCCTTGCACAAACCCAGAGTCATGAGCATATTGTATAGTAGACGGCGTGTATAAAGACTTCTCTTCTGACCATGTGCACCACTATTCCTACACGGCATTGGATAACAAGCACGGCTGTGAATTCGTGTCCAACTAAAAATGCAACGCCTCACAAGAGCAAACCAAGTGGTATTTCAAAGTCCTCTCCTACCAGCCCAAACTCCGCGCTATGCAGAAAAACCAAGTCCAACACAATGATGATAGGGCGAGACACGGGCAGGGTCAATTCAACAGCGTGCCCCGGCTCATGGCAGTCCCTGTCCCTCTAGCCAATCCTGACCTACCGCTTCTCTTCACTATACGATCCCATCTCCCTAAGAAAGGTCCATGTCATCGTCCAGCCTGCTCCCCACGGAACTCAGGCCCGAGCTGGGCGTTGGCGAGGCCCGATCGTGGTTGGACTGGCCATTTGCGCTTCCGCCCTTGGTGAGAAACGAGCTCCGTTGCACGATCCACCCGTTGATGCTGGACACCGGGCCCCCTTCGACCTGAATCTCGGCAACAGTGTCCAAGGGCTTGCCGATAACCGTCCCCGTAAACTTGTTGTCCTCTGCCGTCTTGGCGTGCTTCTTCTTGAGCGCTGCGTAGGGCGTTAGCACAAGACTTCACCTTTTGTGCAAGCATACGTACCACCTAGATAGTCGGTTGCGTCGATCTCGCCATCCCCGACGCCCGTCTCCATCAACTCTGTCATCCGCTGGCCCGAGAACCACTCCACGAATTCGTCCACGCCCCTCGCGTCCTCGTCGCCTGACCAGCTCTCTTCCATGGTCGGTCGGTCAGGCAGCAACGCGCCCATCTCCTGGAGCGCCAGTCGTACGTCGATAATAGTGTAGTCCCCCGCCTCGCCTTGGTTGTGGATAGCGTGGGAGGCTGTTTTTTCGCAGAGAGCAAACAGGTATCGTGCGGCAATGTCTGTGAGCGAGTCTATGACGGAGGGTTTTGCAGAATGGTAGCCCGTGGCTCGGAGGGTTTGGAGAATGGCGGGACGCAGGAGCGCATGGAAAAATGCCGATTGCGTCGTCATGGCAGTGGTAGCTTGTTCATTAGAGAGCCTCGATGTTGGCGTTGGGGTTGCTGTGCTATGCTATGCTGTTGCTGTTTCGGCTGCTCGTACCGACGGTGTCGCAATCGAGGACCTCATCGGCTGGTTCGCAGGTTTCAGGCACAGAGCATGTTCGGTCGCAGCGCTGCCCGTGAATAAACGCAGATGGCGGCGCACTTTGAGATTATGAGGCTCGGTATTTGCTCTGTCGCATGCGCGCTTTGGCAGGGTTTGGGTTTTGTTCAAGCTGCACCAAGAAAGCTTGAGCTGTGGCAGGACCAAGTGCAGACTGTGTGTATAGTGTGGAATCCACACCTCGCACTGTATTCACTGTACCACTGTAAACCCCCCTTTATTTAACCCCCTCTTCGCCCCCAAACGCTGAACCCAGACACCGTGAAAGAAGCTCGGGTACCTAGTTGGTGAACGACGTGGTATTTATTCAACCTTTAAAATGTTCTAGACTTCAGTCCATAAGTCCCTTGACTCTCACTCGTCCTCCAAGTGACTTCATACGCAGATCCCAATACCTAAGCAGAGGTCTGCTTGCCAGCAACCCCACTGTATTTGTTGATGAATGCCAATACTTCTCTGTGCCACACGAGCGAGTTCTCTGGCTTTAATGTCCACTGCCTTCAGTCAGCGAGTCGTCTTATTCGTTCTCAAATCTTTCACAAGGTACTCACGTGATTCTCATCTGGGAACGTGACAAACTTGCTTGGGACGTTTCGGGCCTGCAAAACATTAAACATGGCCAGCCCTTCGGAAATGGGCAGCCTATAATCCAGCTCATTGTGCAGAACCTATTCAGACACGTCAGCTAGGAGCAAAACACAGCCTACTTGATGCACACTTACTAGCATTGGTGTTTCCCAGTTCTGGCAATGCAAAGAGGGGTCCCATTTGGCGTACATTTCACGAGTCTCCCACAACGTGCCGCCAAAGTCATGCTCAGGGAAGAATAGTTCCTCTGTTGACCACTGATTCTGAGTCGAGAAAACGCCATCGTGACATACGAGGGCCTTGAACTTGCGTCCCAAGGGGTGGCCCTGGATCCAGTCTGAGGGCTTGTTAGCAATCGCGTCCCTTCCTTGAATGATCTAACAATGAACACACTTATCATGTAGCCTCCATACGATGCTCCCAACGCCACTGATCGCGAGGTATCAATGTAATCCACATGCTTCTCCAAGTATTCAAAACATAAAACAAGGTCCTCGTAGGGGTTGCCGCCCCAATTGCATTTGATGGCATCGGTGTGCTGTTGGCCGTAGCCGGTGCTGCCTGTCGGATTAGGAGAGACAACAACGTAGCCCTGCTCAGCAAAGACGGCTGGGTTCCATCGTGTGCTCCAGTCATCCATCCAAGAAGCCTGTGGGCCGCCGTGGATCAGGAATGCCAAAGGATACTTCTTTGAAGGGTTAAAGTCGGAGGGTTTCGTCACGAGAGCGTGTACATCGTAACCTAGTGAGCCGCGGTACCAGAGATCACCGCACATCGACTTGTTCAGGCCGAATGACTTGCCATTTTTGGAAGTTGAGGAGAGCTCGGTAATAGACCCAGAGGTAGGGTCCAGAACAGTGTAAAGTGAGCTCTCAACACGAGACTTGGAGCTGATAAGCAGGGAAGGGCCATCTCCCAATAACTTGGCATCGCCAACTGAGCCATCCTCATAAATGGGTGTAGGCAACTCCTTGACTTCCCCGGGAGAAGAGGGAAGCTTCCAAAGTACAACTCGGCCATGCTTCTCTGCTCCAACGTACAGGTCCTTTTCGTCGTGACTCCAAATAATCCAGTCTGGCTTCAAGTCCCAGCCGCCTTGGCCGTCACTCGTCTCGTAAAACTCTTCAACTTTGCCGAGGTGGTTTACGTCGGGAATCAGCAGTAGCCGTGTCTTATCCGCCTCGTACTGGGCATTTTTCATCCTCAGAAAGGCAATCTTCTGACCATCCTTGTTAAAAGTCGGTGCGATACTGTAACCCTCTAGGCTGCCAGTCTTGACAATCTGAGGGGCCGCTGGCTTCTCAATGAATGACTTGATGGACACATAGTATAGATCAGTCTTGGTGTATCTGGCAGGGTTAAGCTCTGGATCCTTGGCGACAAAACAGATACCATGGGTAGAAATGTCGAAATCACCTGTTCCACCAAAGGGGGGGACAGGAGACTTGAGCTTGGTGCCCCCCAAGAGGTTGGTCAAGCCCGGGCTTTCAAGTGTCCATTTGCCGTCCATTTTGGCCAATTGCCCATACCACAACGAGTTCTCATTTTGAGAGTTCCAGGCATCCCAGTGGCGAACAAAAAGAGAGGTGTAGATCTTGGCCGAGTCGTGAGACTGGTGGTCGGCAGGTGGCCAGTACAGCTCTCCCTTGGGGGTGGTTAGTCCGGCAAAGCAAATGGCTACTTTGCCGTTTGACAAGAGCTTGGCCTTGGGGCTGGAGATATTCCCAGCCAGGTAGTGGACCATTTGGGGTCTAGATTCATTGTGAGCACCAGTCCAATGCCATCAGGTTGCCAGCTCCTGAGTCAACGTACTCGCCATTGTCATCCACTCGCTGGGTCATGATCATTGTGCAACCGTTGTCACCGCCCTTGAGATACAAGACCTCCTTCTCGCCAATCCAGACGGCATCACTGGCGCCAGAGTCCTCGGATACGAGATGGGAAGTGCCTTCCTTGATGTTGAGGGCTCGGATCTGAGAAGACCTGGAGTGAGTCTCGAACGAGTAGACAGAAACCTGGCACCCAGTTCAATTCGGTCAGCCCAGACCTGATCAACAGTAATTGGCACATGCTGTGTCTTTGGGGGCAATTTAATACAACGAGCCAACAAGGTCGGGTATACCGTGTAAAGCACCAGCTCGCCACTCGAGTTCGGCACTCCGGTCGAGCGGCGCGGGGCGGAAAGAAGCACCTCTGGGGTGAGGCGAGCAGCGTGCACCGTCATTATGAGCAATTCGGTATGTGTCGTATTATTGCGGTGCAGTCAACAGTCCATGGATGAAGAGGGAAAAAGCAGAGGGGGCAGATCGAAGATCTGAATGTCACTACTCTGCTCATAAAGGCACGCTCTCTCTACGTTAGTCTCTGTTCTTTTTACTACATACAATATGCGACAAGCCCACATCAGCAAAGCTCTTTGGCCAAGGGCAGCCAAGCTCTCACTTTCTCAATGGTCATGGCAGGAGCAAAGGTGAGCACGGCCCCACGACACCAAGACGGACCTTCCAAATTAATCAATCAAGCGGACATTGATTAGCACTCCGTACGATATTCTGTACTCCGTACGCAGTACCTGAGTACTTGGTAAGTACTCAAGTACTTTTGTTGGTGCGATAGAGTGCCTGCACACCCGTAAATCTACCCTTCCCGCCTGTGGACACAGGAACCCCGCACTCATACAAGCCATTCCTGTGTCTTCGGGGAGGAGACGAAGCGCATCGCTTTCAATTTGCCACGGGGCACGGTCCACACATTTGGTCGGCATCCTGTCTGCTCTGTGGCGTGCTTGGAGGCGGTTGTTGGACGGAGCTGGATAGAGCGTCTTGTTGATCTCACTTGTCGCCATCTGCCAGCCAATTATTAATGGCACCAAGGCTCATGCAGGTCCTCGGTCCTTGAAGCCGTCGTCTCCACTGGCCATGGTACCCTGCTCTGCCTGGTGGATTGACTTGAGATTTATTCTTCTTTGAGCCTTGAGGTCCTTGGGTCCTCTTTTTCGCATGGTTAAAATCCATCAAGCAACCGTTACTTTATTAATTGCACCCCGACAATGCTTTGAAATGTGTATAGCTGCCAGCCATCTCCTTCAGATGCGACTCCCCCAAGTCTAACGCCAAGAACACCCCGAATTACAAATTAATTCCCCTTTGCCCGTAATCATAATCGTTGACCAAACTCCAGCCTGGAATGGAGGCCAGTACTCCATCAAGCAATGCCGTTCACTTTCTCGACGCTCCAAAATTCGTGCGCTTCTTCGTCCCGCCATCGTTCTCACTGTCCTCAATCTCCTTGTCCGCTACTGCAGCGGCCTTCTTCTTTTTGCTGTTATTCTTACCGCCTGCCGCTGAAGACGGTGTTCCATTATCTCGGAATGATGCTGATACGGGCGTGGGAGCGTGCGATGCAGGCGTCGATCCGGGTGTTGAGTCCTAAAGAATTCCCACCATCAGTACATGGCCCAGGGCAGAGGTAGGAACAAAACAATGCCTCGCGGGCTGTTTGTGAGAAACGTACGCCATTGTTTGGTCTGTATGAAATCGACGACTTGGAAAACACGCGGTTTTGATCTGCCGGTCCTGCTTTGCGTCTTTGGGCAGCTGCTCCAGTTGTCCCTTTCATATAGTTGTCGAATCCCGTGATGATGTTTCCGCTCGGTGTGCTTTCGAGGTATGCTGCTTCTTTGGAGACAATGTTGTCCTCCACTTGGTTCTGCATTCACCATTAGCAACAGCGCAAAGCAATCCTAAGACCGTGCTAGAACCTTACCAGGCGCTTCTCTAGAACCCGTCGTTTCTCTATTAACTCGCGCACTCGGGATTGAGACTTTTTGTACTCTGCGAGAGTGGGCAGAGGCCCTTGGCCCGCCTGTTTGTTGTCCGCCATGCGCGCGTTGTTCTCGAGGGCGGCCGGGCGGCTCTCGTGTTTTGGCGCTGACTCTGTGGCTGATGTGAATCAGATGTATTCCGCGCGTTTCGATGCAAACTTCAAGCCGCAATGGCTGCGTCGATGGACCATGGAATCTTTGTTGGCGAACTGTGGATGAGGCAGGCACATGCTTGCCTTGAATTCTGAAGACGCGATAAATGGATAAGTGGTTAAAAAATAGTGGGGGAGGATAGCACCAGCCAGGCAGGCACCACCACACTTGAAACCGTGCAGACATGGGGCGATTGTGCACTGCGGTTAAAAGGCCTGGACTGTGGGTACATCCATCTCTTACGATAGTTAGTTCTCATCGATTAATATATATAGCGAGTAGGGACTTATACCCAATTAGTAGAGGTTTGAATTCCTTTTCATTGTCAAGAGCTACCACCAATAGCAGCGCCCGTGCCGCTCGCTCATTTGTTTTTCTGCCATTTTACCCAAACATGGCCAAATCATAGCCCAGTCATCCTTTGCTGTATACAGCCCGATTCTGCCCATTAAACATCAAGATGCCTGGTAAATGGCTGTTATGACACATGTGGTGTCCTTCGAGGTTATTGTAAGCAAAAGCCGCCAACAAGAAGCAAAGGCTGGCGATGGATATACGAGGGCCGAATAAATTCCTCCAACAGCAGACCGCTCCGTATAACGCCACAGTATGAGCATCCACGATGTCGTGAGGAGCTGTTCCGGGAGTGACTCGTTCTGGAAAACAGGTACTAGATGCATAGTCATAGGTGAACTGTTTCTTCCATTGTTGCCTCGGTGTAATCTTGATTTACTGGGACAGGCGGCCATCTTCCAAATCATCAGCTGGCTTTTCACGTCTAGAAGAGGTTGAGGAAGTAGAAGAACTATTTCGCCTTCGACCTGTCGCCCGTTCTTTCTGGCGGCTGCTTCTGGCGCGGTTCCCGCGTTCGGTTCTCGGGACAGAGCCCGAGCCGTCGGTGTCATCACTATAACGACGTCTGCGTTGCCTTCTTGCGGGAGAGCTCCTACCACGACTGCGAGACCTTGACCCTCTGCTAGATCCAGACGAAGGTGATCTGTGCTTGCGCCGTGGCGGCGACCTGCTGCGGGATGGGGTAGACCCTACCCTTCTCCTCTTTTGGACTGGCGAATGTCGTTCTGATGATACGGAGCGAGAGGGCCGAGCCGAGCTTGAGCGGCGCCGATCGTGTCTCGGGCGGTAGGCATCTCCCCGTGGAGATCTTGATCTCGATCTCTTCCGAGCTTTGTGCTGGTTTGGTGTCGAACCTCTCCGACGGGGAGGGGAGTCGGGATCAGTACCACTAGGAGATGCAGCGCGGGCGCGAGACCTCGAACGTGATGACTCAGCTGACGAAGGGGATCGTGGTCGACGGCGGTGCCGGTCTTGTTCCCGCCCTCGTGCATGGCGGTCGTTGGGTACGTAGCTGTCCCGGTCGCGGTTCAGTTCACGGTCACGGTCACGGTCACGGTCACGGTCACGGTCACGGTCACGGCCATATTGATCTCGAGCACCTCGTGGTGGAGGGTCCAATCGCCTATTCCGATTATCAAAGTTTTGGTTCCCACGTCGGCCTTGCCAGTTGTCGGCTCGGTTGTTGGCTCGCTCGCGGCGGTCGCGTTCTTTGAGATCTGAAACATGTCGGTCCCTGCGATCAAAATCATCGCGTCGTCTGCGAGCGTCGTCGGCTGCTTTGTCTGCGTCTCTCTAGAGCACAACTGGTCAGCAACCTAATTGTCAAGAGGGGTTTCGGAAAATCTCCCCGGTCCTGTTACGGTGTTTGTCGAACCTTTTCCTGCATCAGCTCGAGCTTCTTCGCTTCGAGGAGCTCCTTGGGTACGCCCTGAGGGCTGGTCTGAGCACTCAGCAGCAAGTTCCACAAGTCGTTGCAAAAGGTGGCAGTATCCTTATCCAAAAACCCGGTGAGTTGTATCTGGAGTGACTTGATGTCGGGCTACAAAGCTCGGTTGGTCAGCAACTAGGAAGGGAGGGTTCCTTTGTTTAGCAGTTTCAGCACATACGTATCGCGCGCCTTCAATGAGATTGAAGCAGAGCTCAATGACGACGTCATCTTCGTTTCCCAATATGTCGGATATCTTGTTCGCGATCCACCTACGCGAAAATCGGGGGGTCAGCGTCGACGCGATGGCTGGTCTGGAGCTCGAGGACCTACTTTCTCATGACTTGCAAGTTGACCTTTTGCATGTCGACCTTTTGATTGAACTCGGGAGGAAATTTGGTCGACTTCAAAAGTCGTGCGTCCACTTTCGACTCCATAGTGGCCGGTGTTCAGTTGCCAATTACCCTTTTGATGACGGCACCTAATGATGGCAGGTGAGTGCAGAGTTGGAGAACTTGAAACATTTGTGCAAGTGACGTTGTAGTGGAGGTGACGAGCGCACAGACAGGGCATTTGGGGCAAAGGTCGACAGGTCCAGGTGGGGCTATATGCTATGTATACCTACTTTACAGTAGGTAATTACCTAAGTAGGTAAGTAACGTAGGTCGTTTCTTCTAAGCAGATGTGCAGATGTAGGGTATATACACATTCCAACTTCTAACTATCCTAGCTACCTAGGTAGGTACTTAGATACCTATAGTGAGAAATTTTCAGATATGAACTCATAGAAAATGTGTGCCCAGGGATTGATGTCGAGTTTTCTATTTCATTCCTACCTGTCCAGGTCACTTGGAAACTCTGGCCCTACAGCAACACCTTGTTCGCTGGGCACGCCCTGTAAGAGTAAAAAGCATAAACGAAGAATGGAGAACCCCGTCCCTTGGCAAACCCCTGCCTGTTGCTAGACTATCCGTTCGTTGGGTTGAAGAGGGGCATTTTCCGTGACCTAGCCAGGAAAATTGTCTCCATTGACTGGCAGCATGATTGCCAGACATTCATCAAAGATTATGATAATATGCCTAATTTGTTATTTTGTGCAAACGTGCTTCCTCTTTTCCCCCGCGTCCTCTTTGCACTTTTCTATTGGATACAATGGAATACGAGCCTCAAGCTCCTAGCTTTGGTCTATTAACCTGCAAGATTGTCGGTGGGGGACCCGGGTACTTGGCTTCCAAGATGGCTCATGCAAAGGCCCCCTTTTGTCATTGGAAACGCTGCAACAAATCCAAGTTGGTCCTGACTATCAACGATAAGCGACTAAAGACAAGAACCAAAGCGTCATGATCCTCTCATCTTGTGAACATACATGCGAAGTAGCACGCGGGCAGGCAGCAATCAACCAGTTCCTCGCCCAAGAAGCTTTATGAACTGAATGAACCCTGATGCCCCCACGCTGCGACATGTCACGGTAACGTTCCGCCCTGCTCGTATCGTCAGAGGGCGAATCTCAGAATAGGCATGATAATATATTTAAGCAAATTAGGTAAGTATAAAAGTGTTAGTACCATTTCCTGTTAGCTAGCCAAGGCATGACTGAGGCTTCTCATGCCGAGATGCCCAGATGCCGATATCAAGACTATTATAAACCCCGCCTCCCTCCACAAACAGGACAGAGTTCTCAGAGACATCCCCACCATACCTTTTGCTCCCAGTCAGAGCTCCTGCATTGGTCACATGTTATCCGTTGGCAACATGAAGGTCGCCATTACTTTGGTGGCCTTCCTTGCCGGGCTGGCAACAGCTGGCTTGTCCGGGGAAAATATGACGCTTGAGAGGGTTTACCAGTGTAGCGGCAGATGCAACAGAAACAGCGTAAGTGTCTGCCACGATGAAACGCCCTGAGACCGCACACGAATATTATGGAATGAGAATCTAGGATTGTTACGGCCGATGTGAGTGCAATGAGTGCAAGGGTTTATGCTGGGACCCGTAGGCCTAAAGTCACGCTGTGCAGACGAGGATGCTGCTGTACGTTCCAAGCCGGGGCAGCTCAGCCAAGGGAACCATTATCGGCAGAGCGGTTGTTACCGGAGTGCTGGCAGTTGTGGACCATTGTGAGAAGTGGACAGGAGGGGGGAAGTGTTGTTGTGTCAAGATCAAGTCACTCTTGTTCTAACCAGACCAGGAATAGGTGAGTCTTCATGCTTTGCAGCCGGGCCGCCTGACGATAAACAAGGGCGAGAAAGCGGTTCTCATACAGATAACAAATGATAAAATGATTCGCTCGCACTTGATGAGTGATGCCGCAGTTGGTTAATTTTGTGAATCTGTGCAAGTGGGCGCATGTCCCAATTAGGAACCATGGCTCGGCATACGGTTCGACTTGCCGAGCTGCAACATTGAAATTCGCCGAGTTTCTCACAAGGGTGGTGTGGAGATTCCCCAGGGGCCAGCACTGGCTTCGGCAGACTGTCCGCAGGCCGAGACAAAGACGATCGCACGGGTTCATGTCCACTGCATTCTTGCGGACAAGTATCTTTGTGACATTAGATAAAACCTGCATGACCCCTCAGACTGAAAATCTACAGTAAATTTGTGCAATAATCATCTTTCCTCGTGCAAGATTCGACACAATGACGCAAGCCGACTTTTTAGACCGCCTCTCCGCGCTTGATACCAACACAGTATCTGATGCTCTGGATTTCATAGGCATCAAGGGAGCCACGTACGGTCTACGTCCACTATGGGACTGTCCCAAGATCGTGGGACGAGCCAGCACGGTAAAAGTTGGCCCAAAAACTGATGCTGTGCCGACAACCCATCTCCTCACTCCGGTGATTGACGCCGTCATGACTGATGATCGCATCCTCGTCATATCCGGGGGCACTGATGGCGTTTCATGCTGGGGCGACATCATCTCCAACGCCTCCAAAGTGAAGCGTATCCGGGGGACCATCATCGATGGCATGTGTCGCGACATCGACGGCAGCCGCGAGGCTGCTTATCCAGTCTACGGCCGCGGTGTGACCATGATCAGCGCGCGAAACCGGCTGGTGCAGATCGAGTCTGGTAAGCCTCTGGAAATGCGAGGCGTTACCGTCCACCAGGACGACTATGTCATCGCCGATAGCTGCGGGACCGTCTTCATCCCGGCCGAGCACATCGGGCAGGTCTTGGAATACAGCGAACGCATCGGCCGTCGCCAATCCCGTATGCTCCAGGCCGTGCGGGCCGGTCAGCCTGTGTCAGAGGTCATGCACGACACGCAGTTCGAAGCCATACGCGAGGACGACCCGTCTGGGGCAGCCACGGCTTCGCCCACGGGAAACCCAAACAAAGCCAGTCCCCAAGACCAGGAGCTGGTCGCGCTGTTCGCCGATTCAGACACCCCAGCCGTCTCCGATGCGCTCGACAAACTAGGCATCCCCGGACAGGCATTCGACATCATGCCCTTGAGCAATTATACGAAAACGGTTGTAGGGCCTGCCTTTACCGTACGTTACGTACCTGCCAGCGACCCGCCGGGGAGCGTTGGCGATTTCATTGATGACGTCGCCCAAGGGGATGTTGTGGTCATCGATAATAACGGCCGGACAGACTGTACCGTCTGGGGCGACATCATGACTCAGTATGCTGGCCTAAGGGGGATTGCTGCATCTGTTATAGATGGTGTGTGTCGAGATGTGAATCGGGCCATCGCTGATGACTATCCGCTCTTTACTGCTGGGCGCTGGATGAGAACTGGCAAGGACAGGGTTCAGGTAGGAGGTGTTAACGAGACCGTCGGCATAGGCAAGGTGCGTGTTAATCCTCGCGATATTGTTGTTGCCGACGCAAACGGCGTCGTTATTGTTCCTCGGCATCGGGCTCGTGAGGTGGCCCAAGTTGCGCGGAGCATCGAGGCAAGCGAGGCCAACATCCGGGAACTGATTGCTGGCGGCGCCACTATTGCAGAGGCTCGACGTATGGCCGGCTATCACACGTTGCAGCGTAGGGAATAAAGAGTTTCCGGGAAGAGGCTCCCATGCTCAAAGCTTTTTCTCAACAACATGGCATTGCCATGACTCGGGGCTTCCCTTCCTTCTGGATAGGTACAGTCCAACAGATCCAGGCCGTACAGAAGCTGCTCTGATGGGGGTCTGCCATATTGATGCCAAGCTGAGTTTTATGCCCAGGGTCAGAGTGATGTTATTCAGATGGACATTGCAGAATCGGTTTCTTTTACCAACCGGATGCTCTCAACTAGTTCAGTCATGACTATGTGCTCGTCCATGTCGAATGACTCAATTCATTGATCCAGATATGGTGCTTTCCATGTAGCAATGCTTGTCAGCCCAGGTATTGCTCCTCACATTATTGAGCGGTTTCACAAACAGACCAGTCAGGCATCCGCCTTTAGAACATTTTAGCAGCTCAAGGCACTCGGTGGTTTGTCATTATTCAAAACAGACTGTTCCAACATTAGTAAACACACAAGAATGCCTCGTGAAACGTCACGTAAGTGGTCAAGCAAAATTGCCTCGGGTTATGCCAAATTCAATACCTTTAGCTAGCCAGTCCACGCGGCCATTACGTAGCCAGCTCCTCCAATATTTATTCCTGTCCTGCTACTCATGACGAGCGTGCAAGTAGCAACTCCGCGGTGTACCAATTCTGAAGTGCCCGAATATCGTAGCTCATAGCCACCGTATCAAAACTCTTCAAATGCTCCCTACTGGATGCCCCGTCATTGGAAAGCCGGCCGATCCATTTGCCATGTTTTCTGGCTGCTAATGTGATCTTTTCAACAGCATCGACAAACTCAGGCTCGTCACCTAGGGCAGGAACATAGCCGAGAACTGACAGGGCTAGGTCATTCGGTCCGATGAAAACCATGTCTTGAATCAATTAGCGAAAGGAGTGTACATGGCAGCATGAAGGACAAATCGGCAACGAACCGACACCGGGCACTGCGCAAATGGCGTCGACATTCTCAACGCCTGTCTTTGATTCGATTTGAATGCAGGTTATCAGAGTTTCGTTTGCAGTCCTCAGGTATGTCGGGAGGTCGACACCGTGAGTAATGGCTGGAAATGCTGAGCCTTGTCCTCGGAGTCCTTGTGGAGGAAACTTTGAGTGAGACACGACGGCCCTGGCCTCTTCGGCTGTGTTGATTTGGGGCACAACAATGCCACTTGTACGATTTTTAGCACCAGCCTGGACCGGCAGTGAGCTGGCAACTTACTGTGCGCCGGCATCCAGAGCTCGTTTGATCAAATCTGCATGCGTCATCCTGATACGAACAAGCGGCGACACTCCCAGCGCCGCAATGGCAGCAGTCGAGCTGTGCATGGAATCGTCACTAATGTGGCCATGCTCACAATCAATGATGATGCCCTATGCAATTGTCAGTAGGTGGAGGGTGAGTCAAGGGGGAGGTTGTGAACGAACATCAACGCCGGTCTGGGCTACTACCTGTGCTGTGCGAAACGAGGGGAGCCCCAGAAAGGTCATGATGGGCTTGGATTTGGCTCGGAGGGCATTGAGAAGACGTAATTGCTCGTTGCGGATAGGGGTTTCCATGGTCGATGAACGAGACATGTGCCTTGACGTAATTTTCGAAGTGACGCAAAGGCCTCTGAACGAGTGCGCAGCCATTGTCTTTCTGGACTTGACATCGACCCTGTTCCTTCGATAATAATCACCTTCAAGTCTTGGTCTTGCCGCCGGACTTTTCCAGCGTTGGGCGATTGCACAGGGCTAAGCTGAGTAGCACGAGCGCCCCCGGCGAAAAGCAACTTGAGTCCGAGCACAAAGACATGGCCAGACTGAGAGACGTGACTTCACGTCAACCCTTGCAGAAGCGCCTGGTTGGATTTAGATGTAAAGCCTGGCCCGTCCGTCTCCCTAAAGACATGACATGGAAAGAAGTCGCAGTGTGGCACCTGCCAGTAAATAGAACGTACCGATCTGGCCGCTAGCCTTATTGGTATTAGCGGCTATCGGCAACTGTGTCTAGATGCCGCGCATGGGTCCACCTTTTGTCGGCTAAAATGAGTGTTCCCCGAGAATCTTGCCGCCTCGTTGATGCCAGCATTGTTGAAGTCGTGTTGTATTTTTTCAACAAAACTTTTCAACAGATTCACACGGTTCGGCATTTCAAATTTTTGACCGCTCAAAAATGCCGTAACCCTGCCACTGGACGCCATGGCCAATGCATTGGAGAACCCAGACAGGCCGCCTGCCTCAGTAGCTGCCACCTCGTCTCAGGTGCCGTATGCGCCTCGGATAAGAACAACAGCGTAAGACACACCCAGAAATTGTGGGAAATATTTGACAATATAGTCCTGCTTCTTTGCTAATTGCTGTGCATATCCTTAGCTGCCAAAGTTGTCACTCGCGCAGAGTCAAGTGTTCGGGTGGCCTGCCTTGTCACAACTGTAGCCAGGCGAACAAGGCAGCGCAATGTCGCTATCCCCATAAGGATAGATTGGTAAAAGTTAGTCAAAAGTACGTTTTTCGGGGATGTTTCCTTGTATGAATTGGCATGTTGGCTGTGGTGTCTTTGTTCGCTGACTCGAGCAGATATATCGACGGACTAATCGCAGAGAACAAGAGGCTTCAAGGCTGTCTATCTCAATATGCGTTGAGTTCTGGGACAGGGCGCAGTCATGCCGAAGAGACTTCCAAGCCTCCCACTGCGGGCCCGTCGACGCCTGCCCCTGAATTGGCGAGCACGCCTTGGTTCATTGATACGGCTGTTCCTCATGCTCCGATACTCCTCGCAGAATCCTCAGACTCGGCGTTTGCGACTCGCTTCCGCCAGGCCATGTCCAGTTCTGAACACAGACATCTGCCCCGAGTGCATTATCCAGCAGAGGACCAACTCCTCGCCTTGAGCGATGCAGCTTGTGCGTGGCCTAGCCCTTCCACGGCGCGTCTCCTTGTCAATGCTGCGCTAAAGTGCCTGGGACAGTGGCACCACATTGTTCGCCATAGTGTTATCCTAGCAGAGCTTGAACAGTGCCAGCAACGTCCCAGATCCGTGGGTTGTCTTCTTCAGAGTAAATTCTGGGCCCTCTTTGCCATTGGGAAATTGTATTCGACACGGACGTCTGCTTCACCCAAAACTTTCCCTGGACTGGACTACTTCGCCAAAGCAACAAAGGTTCTCCGCATTATTAGTGAACGTCCAACTATTGAAATGGTAGAAACATGGCTCCTGCTGGTATGCTACCCTTATAGATGCCGTTGCTTCCTGTCGCATGTCCTGACACCGCGTACTAGTCTTACTATTCCCTTTGTATAAACCGACGACACTCTGCGTACAGTCTGGCTGGTTCAGCGGTCCGAGTTGCTATTATAATGGGCCTGCATCTCTCCGTCCCCGAGTCTCTGATTGCTGATCCAGCCGCACGCGAGCATAGAATTCGAGTCTGGTGGACTGCATATACGCTGGAGAGAATGTGGTCTACAAAGCTAGGGTATCCCGTGGCTGTCCAGGACAGCGACATTCATGTCCATCTCCCGTCGAATCAGCTCGTTGACGGCGACTTTACGGACAGTGCTTATCCCATCGCCATGATCAATTTAGCCAGGATATCGGGGGATATAGTTCGTTCGATATACGGCAATGGCCCCCAGCAGCAACAGACACCATTACTTCATCGTGTCCACGACGTCCTATCAGCTCTTCGTCACTGGCTGAAAGATCTTCCTCCAACATTGCAGATGGACCCCGCTCAAGTAAATATAACAAGTCAAAAAGCAGAGTCTCTGCATCTACTCTTCAACCAGGTAGGCTCCTCCCCTGACGAACTGCTAGCAGGTTCCTGAAGTAACAACACGATTTTCTCCTTCTTAGCTTGTAATACTGTCCACCCGTCAAATTCTGCTCCACGTCTTTCGCACTCGTCTTCAATCGTTGGAGTCTGGATCTATAACGGATATCCCGGGGTCTGCTAGCGCCTTGTCAGATGCCTGCGTCCGATGTGCGCGACACTCTTGCCAGATTCTTACCGATTCTTGGATAAGCGGAACCTTTATGATATTTGATTATTTTTATACCCAGTATCTTTTTACTGTCGCCACAGTCTTGGCCATTTCTAGCTTGATCGACGACAGGGACAGCCAAAACGATAGAGAGTCGTTCGAAACGGCTGTACAGTTTCTCTCCCAGCTCAAGGACAGTGGTAACTTTGTGGCTGCTGAGTTCAAGCAACATGCGGATGCCATGAAAGATCTTTTTCCCTTAGTAGATGAAAAGACTCGAAACCGAGGCTCAGAAACTGCATTGTCTCAAGCCATGGAGAGTGACGGCACCCGAAGAACCGGGCTTGAGACAACCGCTACAGTGCACGACATAGCCGCAGATATGGTGCTCTCTGAACCGTTCTTCCATGATCTGCTAACCCAGCCGATACCTGATCTGGAGTTTATCGATGCGTCACTAAACATAGATGTTACCCAAGGGCTATACTGGCCAATGATGAGCTCAGGCAGTGATACCGAAACGCTATATTAATACGCTGTCAGTTCACCGCGCTCTCCGTTCAAAACAAGGGGCAACAAGACAGCATTCTATAACTACTCTAACTCGTAATTTTACTGCCGCCCTGCTCGTAGCGGGGCAAGCAGTCTATCTCAGAGACTTTGCTTTGGCAAGTCGCCGTAAAATGATTCCGCTTTTTGGAGAAATTTCTGTATAGTAAGCCACATGGCCACTGGATTGGAATACATGGGGAAATGGCCCGAGTTGGAAATATCTGACAGCTCAACCCCAGCGGCTTTCAACACTGGCAGATACGAAAGACTTGCATGTTGTTCGCCAAACATGAAAGTTTTCGGAAACTTGAAACTTAGGAACTTTCTCAACAAGTCGCCACTGTCGGACAACTCCACCATTGATTCAAAGATGCCTTGTATCGCGCCGACCTGGACTCGCTGCCGAAGAGAAGTGGCATACAGCGCCGCAGAATAAAAGGGAGATTGACGGCAGCGCATGATGAAGTCGTCCAAGAACTCTTCCATATCCTCGCTCTTCCTGTCGAATATTTGTCGACTAATAAAACAGTCTTCCGGGGCGAGGTTACCCTTGATATCGACAAAGCTGCACACAGCCTCCGGGTTGCTGTACGCAAGTTCGAGGGCGGTCAAGCCGCCCATAGAATGTCCCACGACATGAAACTTGGAGATTTGGAAATGATGGAGGACCGCCTGTGCAGTTCTGACCAGGAAGGCAATATTCACTTTTGACAAATCCGCACACCAGCTTTCGCCGCAGCCGGGCGCATCGTAGGCGATAAATGGCCGTTCATTGAAAGCATTGTGAAGTCTTATGTCGACGTAGTCCTCCTTGGAACTTCCCCAGCCGTGGAGAAATATGATGGGTGTGGATTTGCCCACTCGACGGACAAGAGCCAGGTCGACTAATGTCCCATCAATGTCGAGACGAAGACGCTCGTGGAGAACATCTAAGCTGGGTGGCTGGAGTGTGGTGGTAGACATTCCGGCAGCCTTCTTGATATAGAAGTATTCATGGCAGATTTTGAGTCACATGGTCGTTTCTTGCAGAGGGAGAAGGGGAGTTCTCGTTATATACCTGGGTCGGTGGTTTTTTGTTGGAGTGGGTCTGAGGCATGAATCAACTGTTTGCATTCTTCGGCGAAAGCTCACCGATGCCGAAGACGAGTCGAGTCTGACAAATCCGATCCATCGAGCAAATAATTCGAGAATTCCCCAAAAGGTACTATCGTATTGACGTTGCTTAGCGTCGTTTTGGCACTCGCTAGCTGTAGACATTTACTTGCTCCATTTGGTTGAACCAACGGGCTGGTTGTTCCGAAGCCACAATTTGGGGCTCTCAACCGTGAGAATCTTGCCCTGATGTTTGAAGTATTGTAGCTAACCAGAACTAATGATGGAGGGAAGGAACGGGGGAGCCCACACGGTCTAAGTTGTGTGCTTGTTAATGATAATATCAATAGTATCGGAGAGGGTCTGGTGAGCGAGTTGCTCCTGGCCGCACTGAAGAGTACGTACCTAGGTACTTAAGCACACGTAAAAAGCAGCTGTGGCGAGCCGTCCCACCTCCAAGACCCCGCAACATCAGCCATCGGCCATTCATCAACAAGGTTCGACAGTTTATCACGGCTTGCCGAAGCGTGGCCATCGGGAGCAGCATCGTTCAGCAGCCATTCACGAAAATTTCACCTCCCGCACGTAGCGCAAATCCGCAATAATGGACAGTATGCATGCGCCAACGGTGCCATCCGGCCCGACCAGCAATGGTCTCACAAACGGCAACGCGGGGCATTTGAGCTTCGGTGAGCTCCAGCGCAAGAAGGGAGATTTGGAGGAAGAACTCAAAGCCTTGGGAGGTGTCCTCGACTCAGTATATTACTCCCAAATCGCGTTTTGACTGAATGGTTAACCAAGTCTAACTGGTGTGAAGCATGGCGTAAATATGGAAACGTCCCTCGTCACGAGAGATGGGTTTCCTCGTTCCGACATAGACGTAGCACAGAGTGAGTTTGCTTTCCTCGGCTTGCGGCCTGCGCCCACCTTGAGGGTATCGCTGACCATGATGGCAGTTCGCACTACAAGAGCGCGGATTATTCGACTGAGGAATGACTACAAGGAGCTTATGAAAAATATCGAAAAGTATCTGCATGAGCATTTCGCAAGCTTAGATGAAGGGGCGGACAATATCGTGCCAGCGTCTAGCAGCACCGTTCCGCCTATTCTACCAGACTCACAAGCCCAGACCTTGGACGAGCCGTTTGCCAAGGTCAACACCGTTGCCGTTGGCGGTCCCGCAGAACGCGCTGGCTTGAGGGAGGGCGATGAGATTCGCACCTTTGGATACGTGAACAAGTCTAACC
The DNA here is from genome assembly GCA_020975405.1 of Keithomyces neogunnii. Classification (NCBI taxonomy): domain Eukaryota; kingdom Fungi; phylum Ascomycota; class Sordariomycetes; order Hypocreales; family Clavicipitaceae; genus Keithomyces; species Keithomyces neogunnii. The sequence goes on along the minus strand of JAIOWQ010000002.1, from coordinate 2,331,265 downwards.
ACGACAGCCTTAAGAAGGTGGCTGAATGTGTTCAAGGGAACGAGGGTGTATGTGCTGTCCCAGCCTCCAGGCTTATGGTGGCCTACTAATACGTCTTAGGGCAACGTTTTTATCAGAATATCCAGACCTTCGGTGGCAGGGCAACGTCAAGAGCTGCGCCTGACTTTGACGCCTACTCAGAATTGGGGTGGCCGTGGCATGCTCGGATGTCACATTCTGCCCTTATAATGCATCATTCAAATGACTGTTCAATTTCAAAGTATACAACACATATCGAGCCGTTGCAAAGATGCAGAGATTACACAAATATCCACTCATTGACGCATCAAGCCGGACAATGATGGCCATGGCTTGACAGCTGGCGTGTCGGGCACCGACAATGGTTGGGAAGGCGAGCAGCGAGTAGCGGGCAGCGGGCAGCAGGCAACAGGCAGAGTTTGTGTCAGCAAGGGAAGCTGGCGTCGGGCTTTGGCCGACGCTGATTAATTCATTTTCTGCGTTCAGATGACCTTGGACAGAAAGGCAAAGGTCGATAGGCAGTTTGGGCATCGCGCAAGGCGGCGAGGCAATTGGTGCCTTGCAGGACAATGAAGCCTGCGGCTGGGGCCGCCGGGCCTGAAATGGGGACTTTACCAAGGCTGGGTGGACGTGCCCAAATATGGGATGATTTTTTTCTAGTTCTTGATAGGCACCCAAGCTCATATAAACGTGGCCAGGTTTTGGTATCGAGGCTGTGCTTCGCCTGATGATGCCCGGTTTCCAAAAGACCGCAGTGAATGGGCCAAGATAACAATACAACGTGGTATCAAAGACCGGCCCGATGCTCTTGCCAGCGGCGCGGATTTCAAGGCGGTGACGTTATCCAAATTGTGTGCACCCTTGGCCCCTGATTGGAACAGGGACCCATGTACCGACATCACGTGCATGGCCCGCCTCCCAGCAGGTTGAATTTTTCGCCCTGCTTCTCTTGCTTTTGCCCTGGGCCCAAGAGGGTTCCCCGCCGCCTTTCAAAACATCAAGCTGACCCTGTGCAAGTTTGTCTCCTAGCACATCCACGCCAGTGAGACCTCAAAAAGGTATTATCAACCACATCCGTCCCTCGCACCTTGATCCGTCCTGGAACCCCGGATTGCGCAGTTGCCGACGCGATTTCAGCCTGTTCTCCCATTCAAATCATCAATTTCCACCGCCAAACAGCAGGCTAACGACACCCCTTCTAGCACCCCGCTTGTTTACATCAGTTTTTCCATCGGGTCGAATATCGAATCGCAAGATGGCTGAGCAGCAGACTCCCACTTTCAAGCTCGTGCTTGTTGGTGACGGTGGTACTGGAAAGGTTCGTTAATGATGATTGTTTCGATAAGCGTCTTTTTGGTCGTCTGGATTCAACTGCGGCGGTGGACGTGGGTGTCTACCCCGCCTTGTCATGAAAACGCCGCCATTTCGGTCCCGATCATAATGACGTTGTACTAACTTGGCCCTTCTCTTTATCATAGACCACCTTTGTCAAGCGTCACTTGACTGGTGAATTCGAAAAGAAGTACATTGCTACCCTCGGTGTCGACGTCCACCCTCTTGGCTTCACCACCGTGAGTGACAGCCCTCCCCCCCTTTCTCTGGTGAGCTGTAGAGCATGGCGCGCTAATTGCCACGACAGAACTTCGGTCCTATCCAGTTCGATGTCTGGGATACCGCCGGTCAGGAGAAATTCGGTGGTCTCCGTGATGGTTACTACATCAACGGCCAGTGCGGTATCATCATGTTCGATGTAACCTCCCGTATCACCTACAAGAACGTTCCCAACTGGCACCGTAAGTCCCACTATCGAGAAGCAAATTGACAGAAGCCGAGCCTCTAACGATGCAATAGGCGACCTCGTCCGTGTCTGCGAGAACGTCCCCATCGTCCTCTGCGGTAACAAGGTCGACGTGAAGGAGCGCAAGGTCAAGGCCAAGACCATCACCTTCCACCGCAAGAAGAACCTTCAGTACTACGATATCTCTGCCAAGTCCAATTACAACTTTGAGAAGCCATTCCTCTGGTTGGCCCGCAAGCTGGTTGGCAACCCTCAGCTGGTACGATGAGAAATGCTTGATTCCTGGACGTGTTTGAATCAAGTAGCATCATGACTTGCTAACCATGATTGTAATAGGAATTCGTTGCCGCCCCTGCTCTCGCTCCCCCCACTGCCCAGGTCGACGCGGCCCTTATGAAGCAATACGAAGAGGAGATGGTCAACGCCGTCAATCAGCCCCTGCCTGGTGAGCTTTCTGACGACGAATTTTAAATGAGTCGATCATCTGCAGGGTAATTATGACTGAGGGTGGGAGATTACGAGATGGTCCAGCTAGGATCGGCCGTCTTCGTTTATTGAGGCCTGTATGGGGCCGGGACGACCATTTATGATAAGGTACGGAAACCATTAAGTTTTAAAGAGCGTGATTGGAGAGGGCGAACCCATGCCCACTTGGCCCTGTTGGAGGTACAAATGGCGGCATGGCGGCATGGCTGCAGAAAAAACTATCGCAGCAACACATGAAGTTAGACTACATGCAAAATTACTCTTGTCAGGTTATGGTCCTCACTGCTATTGCTCTGTGGAAAGTGACGATGATTTTTGGTCAGACGTGCGACGCATCGTGACGTACTTGAAGCGTAATATCCCAGCGCGATGCCCGTGCACTTGGCCTGGGTATTGTGCAATTATGCCAGCATTCTAAAGTTGTTACCAGTCGTTGCTTCAACCCTTACCCGGTATTCGGCAAAACAACAAGATAAGGAGGCCCCCTTGTTGACGGACTCGATTGCCAGTGCGAATCGTCTTGATTCATTCATTCCACACGTCAATTTAGGATTGTCTTGGCTGCATGCTTGCCAGGTCTTTCGCCCTGCATTGGCAAGCTGCCACATTGGCGGTCAACCAACGAGGTTGTTATGCAGTCATACAAGATCCATTTACAAGAACGACAAGCTGTGGGGTGCAACAACAAAGCCGAGGTGAAACCACGGGGAAAAGTAGCATCAGAAGACTTGGTTCCATGCAAGATGGAACAAGCGCTCCGCAGTGGCAGAACCACCCACGCTCCCAATATTTCATAGGACGTACGTCTTAATACTTGCAGAGCTCAGGGCTCATTAACGAAGCATTCCATGCGCCCTGACTTTGCATCTGGCCAGCCGTCAGCGAGACATACATATTATTACATATTATTATTAGTACCCATTTAATTTAGAAGAGGTCCAGGACTGGCTTGCAACTTTAATGAAGCGAGCAAAACTGCCAACGAGGCCTGACGCCCATGGGCACTTGTTCCTTCTTGAGCTGATCAATTGAGAGAGGTCGGCGCTGGCACGGGCCGGAGGGCGTGTGAACATGGTCCAAGTCCGCGTCCATCGCGTCAGCGGGGCGGAAAGATCGGTGAAGGGTGGGAAGCTGTACGGAGTACAGATAATCCTGTTGTGTGTCCTGGCTATCCGACGAACTGCAGGGTCAAAGAGACGTGTGTTTGGGTCTTGGAGGGGAATCATGGCTGGGGAAATGACTCGATCTAAATTGGCATTCGAGACAAAGTTGCCCTATGCCGTGGATCAAAACACTGGACACTGGGGGCAAGGGGACAGCGCTGGCGTGTCGGAATGGGACGACAGGAAGTGGCAGAAGGTATAACTAATTCGGCATGGGAGCATCTCCGAGCGGCTGGGAACAAGGTGCACAGATCAAGCGCTTGTTGTTATGCCGTGTAACCTGGCACAAGACTCCCCTGTCTGTCCAGAACGCGTGCTGCAAAGACGCCAAGAGAGAGAGAGAGAGAGAGAGAGAGAGACAGACCACGCCACTCCAAATTGCGGACGAACCAAGCCGTCCACGAACGAATTGATTACTTAAGTAGATGTAGTTAACCAAGTACAATATGTTGGTGCATTTTCCTGTTGCTGCGTAGCATTTGCCACTGGTAAACCAATACAAAAGCACCCTAGCACGTGCAACGCGTGTTGACATGTTTCCTCTTTGGGAAGCACCTACGCCAAGGGCGTGACGTGATTTGTCGTCCAGGGGAACTTGAGGGGACAAAAACATGCGGAAAAAAACAGACGCAAAGCTACATGGCAATCGTGCGAAAGGGGGCAAAGGTGAAAGAGAAGAATCAAGAACGAGAAAAAAATAGAAGAGAAATTAGGCAGACTGCGTGTTGTTTCCTTTGCGCCGTCTGCACGCAAGCACTTGAGCATGTATGCAGCTTTTTCGAGACGCAGCAACTAACATCACACGCCCCCCTCTCCCCCCCCCCTGGTCAGGCAGCACCACTTCGACAAATACCTTGCTCATTCCTGGCCCATTTACTCCACGTCCACGTCCCACGTACACGCTTACACGCTGTCTCGTGCAGAGAGCAACCTTGTTCGTCCCATAAACCTGCGTCTGCTTGCTCTCTGAGCCTTCACCTTCTTGTTGATTTTCTTCTTTCTCCATTGTTGATGTTGTAGTTGGAGCTGGATATACCCTCGTCACGACCTTCAGCCTAGTAATGCATCACGACTCTTGATACCGTCTTCCACGATACCCCCCCTCCTCTCTCCGCCCGCCTCCGCCGAGATTTACCAAATGTCGACGACGACGCCCACCGCCTCTCCGGAGCAGCAGCCAGCTAGCTCGCCTGATCTGCATGATTCTTCTCTTCTTTCACATAGTCAATTGAGCGTGGCCGATGAGTCGGTCGTTCAAGTTGCCGATGCCGAGAAGCACCCCAAGGGCAAGAGGAAGAGAACCGCGTATGTTTTTTTTGTCGTTGTAGTTTTCTGGTATACAAAGCCGGGATGCGTCATGTATACTAGGCTAACGTGTCAATTGACGGTGCAGGGCTAAGGACAAGATGATACTGGAGGAGGCGTACAGAACCAATCCCAAGCCAGACAAGCAGGCGCGTCAAGAGATTGTTGACCGCGTCTCGCTTAATGAGAAGGAGGTACAGGTATGTCGTCCACTGTCCAATTCGACGCGTGGGCACACATTGGAAGTCATTAGGCAGCTGTGTTTTTTTCTTTCTGACCGTTGTAGATCTGGTTCCAAAACCGTCGCCAAAACGACCGGAGGAAATCGCGTCCCCTCTCCCCCGAGGAGCTCGCTGCTCTCCGCTTCGGCGGCATGCACCAGCATCACGCCGCGTCCTCAGATCCCGACGCCCCGGATAGAAGCTTCCCTTCTTCGGATCCCGCTTCCTCACAACCCGCCGACCAAGGATCCGTGTCACCGTCCTTTGCCACAGCCCTGCCCAGACCCGAGTTGACACGATCATATTCTGACGCGGCCGTTGCAACTCCGCGAGTTGGAGGCATGGGTCGCGATGATATGTCACCACCACAGTGCCAAGAGACCCCCTCGTCGTCACTGTCACAGAAGAGTCAGGACTCAGAGTCCGTGGGGAATTCATTATCGAACTCGGTCGGGTATCTGGCTAATCGGTGGAACTTGGGAAGCTCATTTTCCACACCCTCGATATTGGGACGCGGAGGCGACGATTCTCTTAGGTATGTTCCAAAGGGCAAAAGGTGCAAATTGTGCTGAAGCTAAAACAAACCCACCCCCTTCACAGGCTGGCATCTTTCCCTTCCTCAGCCTCGTCGGACAGAACACAAAGCCATGGCAAATCTCAGTCCCATGTGCGGCTGTCTCTGTCTCTAGAGGGAAAGGCAGAACTCATATCGAACCAAGCATCCCCGACGCGCCCCCCGCCGGCAACAACGCCCTCATCTGCTCCCCAACCGCGGCATAGAGCCGGCCTGTCTCGAAGCCAGTCTGCCCTGCCGGGTATCACCCTGCCGCCCATTTCCGCCTTGACAAGCTCGCTGCCGCCTCCGCGTCTTGTCCGTGGTCGCTCCCGAGACGTGCAGGCATGGGAGTCGTGTGCCGATTCGGAACGGAGAGATGAATTGACCACACAGGCCGAGAACGAGTCCAACGGCTCAGCTATCGCTGCCATCAGTCTTCTCCGCTCATCCAGCGGCATATTGCAACCTAGCCCGGCGAAGCGGAACGCGTCATTATCGAGAGCATCGCAGCAGCCGCGTCAAGCAAAGAAGGCCAAGCTCAGTAGAACAAGCTCAACGCTGGCACGCCTCGAGACAGTGGACGTGGACGCCGAGAAACGTGACAGCACCAACAAAGTCAAGGTCTCGATGCTCGTGTCCCCCACCGACTCGGACAAGGAGAATTGGTCGCCCGAACCAGACGGCAGCGCAAATGCTCACCAGCGCCGCCGGCCACTGCCCGCGGCACAGGCTGCCAAGGCGGAGAACCCACGTCGTCTCGCCCGCGTTTTACAAGACCACAAAGGCCCAGCCATGTTGTTTAACCGTGCCCAAACAGCCCCGTCCCCGCTGGGATCCAAATCCTCCATTGCAATTTTCGAAGACGGCAAGCCGTCGCGACAAGACGAGGTGGAAAAGTTTATGCGCGGAGACGTGAGTCCCAGTAAGAAGCCCGACATGGACTGTATAGCGGGCCTCCTATCCCTGAGCCAAGGAGCATGGCGATGAGCGCACAAAGCTATTGTTTCTTGCTTTTTCTTAACACGCAAAATCTGTACATCAACAGCGGAACCAAGGGGGCAAGGTGTTGATGAATTTGGGTCGTTTTTATATCCTGGGGCCTTTTTTTCTTTTCTTCCGTCTTGGCTTATTCCTTTTTTTTTTCTCTTTTTCAGTTTACAGGGCCGGGGGGTCCTGTTGGCGGTTTCTATTGGACATGTCGGGGGTGGCCTATATTGTGCTTTTTCATGTATGGACTACCAGGTAGTGGGTGGGAAGGGGGCTCCTTCATCTCAACGGCGTACAGTGGTAAAATCGGCTGGATGTTGTAAACGACAATGAACATTGTTTTGTGCCACTTGTGCCGAATGAGCTGTTGCAGCGTCATTGCGTGTGTGACATGTGTGAGCGGTCCAAAACAATGCAAGCCTCTCACTGAACAAAGGACAAAGGTTAGGACAATCGAATACACGGGCACGTTACAAACCATGACAGCGCTCAATTGTAAACTACAAAAGAAACAACCGCTACATGCGCACATTGCAAACCGTGACAACGCTCGTCTGTAAAGATATGTAAAAAAACAAACAAAAAGGGGGTGCATAGTCTCGCTATGTCGGGTATAACGAACGCTTGGGGTCTCAAATATATGAGGCGTCTATCTGTAACTGAGCATCCCTCTCCATCAGGTTTCACCTCTTCCCACCATGAACGCCGTAGATGCCTCTTGAATCATGTATATAACAGTATGTGAAATAAGGGGGAGTGTGCTGTTCCCTCGAGCCCCCCATGAGAAATGTCGTAAAAATGCTTCGTCACCTCTTTACAGCCCCAATATGCTCATCTGGCGTCTGATGGGGCTGGCGCTGACACTTCCCTCTTCGCTGGGGAAGTAGGCGCTGTCGGTGTCTATATCCCAGCACGCGCTGTCCTCTTCGTCCTGGGGCAGATTGGCATCGCAGCCAGCGTGCGCGTCAAACGGTTTCTGCGCTGCCGCTCGGACGTTCCAGCGCAGGGTACGGCTCACGCTGTCGAACCATTCCGAGTCGGTGCGTGTAACCGTCGGAAAGGGGTACTGGGATGCGGTAATGGTGACGTGGTCGCCTTGCCGCAGCTCCACGCGGCCCTTGCCGTCAAAGGCGCAGTACGCGGTAGCCCGGGAGTTGCGAGGGACTACGACCCGCAGGGCCGTGGTATCCGAGAGCACCATGGGCCGAAAGGACAAGGTGTGCGGGCAAATGGGCGTCAGGAGAATGGCGGGTATGTCGGGATGGACGAGAGAACCTCCGGCCGAGAGGGAGTAGGCCGTGGATCCGGTCGGGGTGGAAAATATGCACCCGTCGGCTTGGACGACTGTCACCAGCTCGTCGTCGCCGTACAGCTCCAGATTGGAAACATAAGGCGATGGCCCGCGGTCGATGACAAGCTCGTTGAGGACCTCGAACTGCTCGCCCTCGTTGACGTGTCCGCCCTGCGCGTCGTGTCGCCAGACGGTGCACGTGAACCGCATGCGCAGGTTGATCTTCATGCCTTCGTCGCCCATGACTCGGTCCAGATGCGGCCTGTACTTTTCAAACTCAAACGTCGTCATGAAGCCCAGGCTGCCGAGACTGAAGGACAGCACGGGGGGCACAATGCGCTGGAAGAGCCACGAGGTGAAGAGCACGGTCCCGTCGCCGCCGAGGGTGAGGACGAGATCAAACTTTTCTGGCTGGCTCCAGCACAGGTCCGGCGTCCAGTATTTGAGCATGTGTTCGAAGCGCGGGTTCTCGGCCATGATGCCGGGTGCATCGAACCTCTGTGAACTGCGCAGTTTTGCGTCAACGTAGACATTGACGCCCAGGTCTGACCCGTATCGCGGCGTGCGCAGCAGCCAGGTTGCAAGTTCACGGGTGAGGTAGACAAGCTGGTGGTCTCGAGCCTTGGTGACGATCATGACGTTGCGCACGGCGCGTTTGATTGGACGGCGGCGAAGCTGCTTGGACACTTCGCGCACGCCAGTGGCGGTTTGAACCAGCCGCGAATGCGACATGCACTCATCGTTCTTGATCTCGTCCAGAACCTTTTCGATATCAACCGCGTCGTCAAATCTCTGGTGGTAAAAGCACGGCGACTGCAAGGCCGTCAGGGCCGTGGTCGGAGTGGACTGTTTTCTGGCCAGGTCCTGGAGGGCATCTGCGAGTCTCTGGGATGACGCCGACGAGGAGCCGGGGCCCTCGTCGTTTTTTATTGTGAGCATCTTGTCGAGCGACAGGGCCTCAGGCTTGTCTTTGCGCGCAGAGCTCGCCAAAGCCTTTATCATTGTTTGGCGAGGAATAGAGTCGTGGGAGGGGGCACTGCGTCGATGGCCGAGATGGGAGGGTGCGCGACTTGATGCGGCCCAGGGCCAAGCACCAACGTTCTCGGGGGAGGGTGAATTCGCAGGTCCACTACCACCTAAGGCTGGGACAGCAGTGGACGGAGTACACGGATCATCTGCAGCGCGAGTAGCCTTGACTGTGTTCAAGGAGAGGTGGCGATGGTCTGCAGCTCCCGAGGTCCTGGGGCGGTCAGGGACGGCGGCTGTATTTACGGCGGGAACTTGGATTTCTCCATCTCGAGGGGCCCCGATGACAGGGTGGAGTGCCGCAGGAGACAAGAGAGCCTCGGAGGAGGTCATGGCGGCGGGAGTGTGGCGGTTGACCAAATGCACCTGTCGGGATCCGCACTAGACGAGTTGCGCCGAGATGCAGGCTTGCAACAGGCGCAACGGGGTGGTGGAGGAAGAGCAAACTCCGAAGGCAAAGGCCGAGCGCCGCAGAATAGGGATAAGCAACTGTGGTGCCGATAACCAACCAGCAGCTAGAGGCTATTGGGGGGGCGTGGAGGGGAAACTTCAGGGACCAGGCGCCTCCACGTCACTCGCAGTGGTGCCGAGGCGCTGTGCGGACTGTGGCCCTCTCTGCTGACGCAAACGTTGGGGAGTTGATGCCGGGATGCCGTGCGTGTTGGTCGACGGGTGTAGCGGAGCAGCGGGATTTCTCAGGTGCGAGGCAGTCCACCACCCCGACGTGTGCTTATTCGCGATTTGACCCGTGAGGCAAGGCCAGGCTATGCCGCAATTGACAAGGCGGCTGCAGGGAACGGCCGTTGATGCGGGGAAATCGAAAAGACTCTGGGTGGGAGCCGGGAGCTTGGAAGCCGTGATGATTGGAGGCGGTGATGTGATGTGACGGTTGTGACGGTTGTGACGAGTATTGAGGCCGCGGAAAGACAAAGTAGTCGGTGCTCGGCAAGTGGCGACGGGTGACGAGAGTTAATATGTGACAGGTCTGGTGCTTCAACACAGATGCACCTCTTGGCAGCCAATGCTGTTGGCCAACCAGAACCGACGATGCAGCGGCCGAGAACAGAACAAAGTCTGACGAGCGAATCAAAAAAAAAGAGGTCAATCACACGCTATTGGGCGCCCAGACACGGAAGAAGAGAGCAAAGGATGTTGCAGAAGAAGCAGAAGAAGCCGGAGAAGACAACGACGAGGACAACGACGGGAATCAGGAAAACACGGGCTTATAGAAACGCCACCAAGAGGAAAACGCTTGCGTTGACGCTGACAAGAGAAACAAACACAGGACAAACAGGTGGGCGACAAAAATCAGCGCAGGCAGACCATCTGAAGTCGGAACGAACGACTGAAACAAGATTGAACAAGATTGAACAAGATTGAACAAGCCGCGAGAGCTGCCAGAGCTCTTCCACGTCTTGCAGTGCGGTGCTGGCCAGGTGCCTGCAGAAGACAAAGACGGACAAGAAAGAAGGACAAGACAAGCTCCCTCGCATGGACCTGAAGCCAAAGCTTTATTGAACTTTTTAAATACTGTCAAGCACCAGACAGACTCTTCTTGGCCGGATATCACTTGTCAAATCAATACCCGCCCGACCCAGCCTCTGTTCACCAGGGCTCGATTCAAAATGCCCACTCCCTCCGCTGCCGTATCAGCCTTGCTCTCGACTCACAAAAACCAAACGAGTCCATGCCTTTGCTCCCCTGCTTCCAAACCGCAATCCATGCCGAACATTGTGAATCCTGTCCTGACAATGTGACGCTGCGGCTGACGCCCCCATCCCCAGACGACCAAGTGCCCTCCCCTGTGATGTGATGTGCCTGATGTCAATGCATGCATGTATGCACACGCCTTGCCAGACAAGTGTTCAGCCACCGCGGCGTGTTGCACTTTGGCTTTCCGAGATGCTGCATACATTTCCTCGGGAGAGAAATGTCAGCCATATTAACGGCCCGGGGCCTGAGACAGCTACTTGTGTCGCGCCAAGCAACCTGCGGACCCTGGCGGACTTTCCGGGGCTGCTTGAGACGGCCCACCCAGCTCCTCTCTGTTTGGAGACGTTGGGACGACGTTGTTTGAGGCTTGGTCGTCTCAGCTTTTGCACGCTAAATCACCATCTTCTACCTAGCTAGGGGGAGCTGATCTGACGCGCCTTCTACCAATATGCATCATGACACGGGAGACAAGATGATACTGCTATGAAATGTCCCTGGGAGGGGCAGTTGATGTTGTTGTGTTACGGCTACTAAGCTAGGCTGCGACGGTTGCGTCTGGTTTTTGGTCTGCATTTTCTTCTTATATTAATAATACATTGCCGGCAATTTCAGCTTCATGTCAACTGCCGCGCGGCTCAATTGTCGGTGCGCCCAAGCCGAGTATTAAACTTTTACATTGTAAAGCTGTCGCCCGAGGCAGCGCTGGAGAGTGACACCGGAGTGGTGAATTGGGTGAATTGGGTGAATTATGGGGTTTTGGGCAAGCGGATACCGAGGTAGACCTCGAAGCCAGCCCCGTGTGCGGTTTGATGTGATGCTGAAACGAGTGGGCTTCTCCGCCACGAGCACCCAATATTGTCCAGCACGAGACTGTGCCAATATCACCTCCCACGCAGTCCATGCTGGCCAACCCAGACTCGGCCGATTGGGCGGCTGAGATGGCGCCGCTTCGCCGTGGGCCCCTCATCGTCTCCCAGCAAGCGCTGTGTTTTGTGCATTAATCCGTCACCCATGCCCAAACAGTGCATCGTGGGTGGCCTGCGCAAGAATGATTGGTCCCCAAAACTTCACTTCCAATGGAGATCTGCTGCGGCCTTTGTTCCCATTACTGATCGAATGAATCCCCTGATGGACGGCGACTCGAGTGCATCTGACGACATGGCCGTGTCGAAATCTGCCCCTTGGTCGCGGCAACATATGCGCTGTCCCGTTTCCAGGATCTTGTCCCATTCTTCGACAGAGAACGAACCTGAGCTTTCGGCAAGTAGCAGTTCGCCATGTGCCGTGAATGCCAAAGCGTGAAGTGACTTGGCTTTGGCGGCGGCTTCCGTGCTAGGCTCGACGACAAGGTCGCTGGCGTCGGCTGATATTGCAAGTGTTGTTGCTGCCGCAATAGTCTTGAGAGGAATGGCACAGGACAGTAACCCGAGAATGGCGGCATGGAACAAGGCAGGGATGGCGCCAAGGTTCTACGCATAACGAGTTAGGAACAACACACAGTTCCGAGATGTAGTTTTGCAAAGTTCCCAGGGCTGTCTCACCAATTGAGCCTGAAGTAGTTTGGTGTTTTGGTAGGCATTCTCAGGCGTCTCCATCATCTGGAGGGTGACCTGGATCATACACCTGGGGAAGTCTCGAATGGGGATGAGCTGTCGAAGGGCCGCTTGCAAGATGGTCTCGAGCTGTCTTTCCGCGGTGCCTGCGCCAGAAGGATTAGTCCCTACACGTCAATATGACCGGTCAACGCATATGGGACGGGGTGGGCTTGCCTCCTACTCCCGCGGCTGGTCTCACGACCACATCTACTAATGCCTCGAAGGGATTTTCATCACGACGAGGCGCCTCAATGGGGCCGTTGACGGCGGCCGTCACAGAATATCCGCAGTATGAGAATGCCGCAGAGCCGTCTGCTTTGGGCAGTTGAGACAGTTGGGCGAGCGGCTCCGAAGTCGCCGGCATTTTGAAGAGCGGTTGAGGTTTGGCCTTGGGACGCAGGCTTGATGAAATTTGTGACAATGGTGGTGATGGTCAATCAGCAGTGACCATATCGAGCTGTAGTGGGGGCCCGCAAGCGCTCTTTTGGCTATGCCGAAGTGTGGTGGGGCTTACTCTGGCCGCCACTTGCGCGCCCAGCCATGATGGACCTTGGCATGTCGGCCAGCTTGACAACGGCAAGCTTGCTTACCACAGGCTTCCAACCGCCCATCGCCGTCAGCAAGACTTCAATCCAACCTGTATTTACGCCCGGATTCATCATGGCGTCCCAACTAACATCAACATCACCGGCACCGCCCAGCGACGCCGCATCTGCGATTCCCAATCTCAAGGACCGAATCCCAAGGCTCCAGCCCCGCCGACGACGACAAGAAGCCGCGAACCCAACGCCTGTGCCCGACACTCCCGCTCTTCCTTCGCCGCCAGACACGTCTACCTGGACGTTTATGGTGCCTGGGAGGAGGATTCTATCAAAGAAGGACCATGAAACGTTCCTCGCGTCGCCCACGCAAACGCTGATTGAGGCGTGGATATTCGGACTGGCTGAGAGCGTGGTCGACACGCCATGCTCAGCGGTCAAGAATGATGACCTTGGCGCCACAGTCAAAATTATATTGAACATTCTAAGTGAAGCGGAATCCATGGTTTCCAAGTCTCCACCAAACGAGCAGGGAGGCTCCCGCTTCGGAAACAAGGCCTTCAGAGGGTTTCTGGACCTGGTCACGGAAAGCTCTGCGACTTGGCATAAAACCCTGGGCGTACAGAAGGAAGAAGCCATTGCAGAAGTTTCAACGTACCTTGTACGATCCTTTGGAGACCGGGAACGAATCGATTACGGCTCCGGGCATGAGCTCAACTTCATGATCTGGCTCCTTTGTCTGTACCAACTGGGGCTTTTACAGAAACACGACTTCAAGGCAGTGACTCTGACCGTGTTTTCAAAATACCTGGCCCTGATGCGTACGGTCCAGATGACATACTACCTTGAGCCGGCAGGCTCGCATGGGGTATGGGGGTTGGACGACTACCAGTTTTTGCCCTTTCTCTTCGGGGCATCCCAGTTGCTGCACCACCCCTACATCACACCTCGCTCCATCCACCAACAGCTCACCATTGAGGAATTTGGCAACGACTATCTCTACCTTGGCCAAGTTGCATTTGTTAATGACACGAAGACGGTCAAGGGTCTGCGATGGCATAGTCCCATGTTGGACGACATCTCGTCGGCCAAGTCATGGTGCAAGATTGACGGAGGAATGCGTCGCATGTTTGTGGCCGAGGTTCTGGGCAAATTGCCAGTTATGCAGCACTTTTTGTTCGGATCTCTCGTTCCTGCAGCAGAAGGGATGAGCGAGGATGATGGGACCGACGGCCACGATGACGAACACGACGGCCAAGCCCACGCTGATTCGAGTGACCACTCGAGCCATGGCCACGACGGGACTGGCTGGGGCGATTGCTGCGGCATCAAGGTACCAAGCAGCCTTGCGGCCGCACAGGAGATGAAGAAGAGGGCCAAAGGGGACACCTTGCGGCGGATCCCGTTTGATTGAGAGGAGAGCAGCCCACGGCCATGTCGGCCAATTTGGGTGGCTGCGCATTCCGTGGTGCAACAGCATGCGCCATTGCCCCAGTCCCCTACAAGGCTTACTGTATATTTACAATGAGTGCTTGAGACTACCATGAGGAGTACAAGACAAGCGATGCCGTCCCGTTCATGCCGCCGTCCACGGTGCCTGGGAGATGCCCGCCCGTGCTTTGCATGAGGTTTGCATCTTGCAAAGGTTACACACGCAAATTCCCCTTTAGGCATCGCGAGCGAAGTGACGGAACGGCCTTGCAGCAACCCAAGCCTTTACCAGGACCTCATCGTGGCTTGCCTCGGCTGGGTATCGACATCGAGGGGGCCCAAGAGTTATCATTTACAAGTCGCGTAGAAGATTTTTTTTTTTTTTTTTTTGGCTAGACAGGTGACTTGATGCCATGGGTAGGATGCTCCCGTGGTACACAAGATGGGCTCAATATGACGAGATGTGCGGTTACATCCTTGGCCGCCGAAAGGTCAGTGGACATGCTGTACCATGGGCATGTAATGTAACCAGTTAGGTACCTACCTGCGTAGGTAGACAGCAAGGCGAGTGCCTAGAACAATGACAATGGAAGTAATCCAAAATTAGTGTAGCTCTTTCAGCCACTCGCCTGGGCTTGCCCTTGGAATAACATCAGCATACTACTTAGTAGTGAGGTTACTGAGGATGTGCAGGGCCACTGACCATGCCGCAGTCAAAGACACAAGTCTTGTAAGACGCCATGATGGATGGACTAATGACGGATCAACGTCAGATACCTGCGCGTGTTACAAGTTTGTTTCCCACCCTCGCGCGGGGCCGTAATATCGCGGGCGTAACAGTTGTCTGGCATATGGTAATCTGCCTCTTGTCCGGTTTCAAGCTGCCGTCCAACATGTCTTGCCGGGGTGTTGTTCCACGGCTTCCTTTTCGAACACACGCTTACACGAAACTCTTGCCTGATGAGCACGGGCATGCTCACACGCGCAGTCACATGGTCAAGATACAGTTTGGGAGTGTGCAAGTGTAGGTGGTTGGGAGCCTCTACATCGCGAGCACCCGGCCCTACCAATCGCACATTTTCTTGTCAGAGCTGCCGTTAGACTGCGAGGTGGGCTTTACTCGCTCAAAAACCGGGGACAAATCGTACTGCTGGTCCCCTGCGCAGGCTGAAGAGACGCCCGAGTCGCTCAACAACCAACCCTTTTGCCAGTCTGCCTTTGTGGAGAAGCCTGGCAAACACCTCGTCTATGGCGCGAATCAAACAGTGCGTTGACAAGAGCCTCCCCGGCACGGCCAGGAATATTCCTTCTGGAAGGCCGGCTTACAACAAGGCGCTGTGTTGTTTCTTTTTGCCCATCAAGTGTCAGCCCTGTGCCCCTTTCTCATTTCCCCCTCTTGTCCAAAGATAGACCATTGGCGAGCGAGGCATACAAAAAAGAAAAAAAAGGAGACAACCAAGGAAGGGGAAACAAGAGCCAAACACGTGGTTGTGTGGCAAAAAAAAGCATACCACCAGTGCCATATCACAAAATCATCTTCTTGACGCATGAGCCACATGCCCCTCCCCTTTGGCAAACAATCATCAGTCAATATCAAGTAGCCCATTTGTCGTCCTCGGCGCTGCGGCCATTTGAACCCCCCTGAAGAGATGGAGGCCGTCCGAGCGTAGACGTTGAGCGGACGTGCTTTTCGTCCTTTTTGCAAGACATGCTCGCAGGGCAGACGTTTCACCATCAGGCCTGTTGGCTGAGGACAGGCGCGTCCGTGGGTTGGGCTATTGATCGTTATCACACAGGGATGCTTTGGGTGCCAGATGCCACGAGCTTGTCATGGCAATGTGTCAGTGTGCACGAGCATGGATGCCGTATCGGGGCGTCGGCGACTGGCAATACATACATTTTGCCTACCTCGACTGATGTCTCAGTTGTATGCGAAACCAAAAAATAAAGAAGCCCTTAACATTTCCCCTTCTCCCAATCAGCTTGTCACAATTCCATTGTGATCCTCTACAACGTTCCGACGTGCTACTTGCTGGTGCGGCATCCATGTCACTTCCCCAGCCACAGGCCCATGTCACAGAGTAAACACCAGGTGAATATATTCTTCATATCAATGTTGATTTTTTATTTTCTCTCAATAGCCTTGTTATCAAGACTTATGCTACCTATGCATTCGTGCAGCTTGCACCGCTGTGTACACACAACAGAGACGCGCGATACATCCTGTAACCTGCATCGATAAAATGACAAAATAGCCGCCAAACACCCTGGTTTCATGCTGGCCCTGGGCCCTTGCTTAAAATTCTTGTGATCAAATGCTCCTCCGCATGCGCCGGGCAGTGAGCAAATGCCAAGGCTCTCAATGAGGGCGAATTAGCTCAAGCAAAGCGACAAAATACACCAAAAAAAAAAGGAAAATAGGGGCAAGAGTAAAAAGTCCAACGCTAGGTCATAATCATGCAATGTCGTGTATTGTGTGTTTCCGAAATTCGACTGTAGCCACCCGTAAGGTATCTCGCACAAATGAACAAAAAAGAGGGGGAAAATAACAAAAAAGGAGATTTTGCCCAAGGATAAGTGAATGAATAGAGTCAAGTCTTTGTTACGTCATGGATGAGGCAATTGTACCAAGTGATTAGTTGATTAAGCAACGCTTGACTTGCTGCAGAGGAATAGGCCCCGTTTCATCCGTAAGTGAGGTTCGGGTTGGTGGTTGACGACTCCTGTTGGCGACATGGATATCAATGACCATCTCAACCAACACCTCGGCGTCTCGGTGCAGCGCCCCGAGCTCTTCATCAGTAAAGGTACGGCCAAGTTTGCTGTCGCCCTCTCGAGGTTTTCGGTAGGCGGCGAATATAATGCCGCGGTCAATTCTCTCCGATAGCCGAACGCCTGAAACGGGACTGGTGGAGCGAGATGAGATGCCCCGTGAATACTGGCCTGTATAGAAGGCGCATGTAAATCCACGAGCAAGGTCGCAGGGTTCAGCTTGTAGCTTCTGATACTCAGTCCAGCCTTGAGTTTTAAGAACGTCTGTGTGAGCGTCTCTAGAAATCTGTAGTGGGGATGGGACATGGTGCAAGCCATGTGCCGCAAGTAGCCGGCCAACCATGGCCTTCCCAGGGCTGTGTTGGACTAGGGACTGCTTGGAAGTATCGGGCCAAAGGTTGACAACATAAACCAAATCAAAATCGTATCGTCTAGCGATCCTAGCAGCCTCGAACGCAGCGGCTGCCGCGGGTGGACTGGCGCGAGGGGGCGTCAGTGTCAAGAGACCATCATCAGGTGACTCGAATGGTGATGATGTCGAAAGCTCCATATGATGCAATGCTGAATGACAGTCATCTTCCAGTGGCCCCAGGGCCGGGCTTTCTGGTGTTGACTCGGCAATGTCGTCATCGCTGAGATTGAGAAACTCGTTGAAATCCGGTTCTCTCAAAGTAGAACTACAGAACGAGTGGGCGGATGGGGCAAGACTGGACTGGCTGTATGACCTGGAGAGGGAGAAGTGATCAAACGGTTCACCAATCTGAGCCTCGACATGCTCGAACAGCGGTTTATCAAGCGCGTCTGCAGACTTGACATTGCGCAGTTTGGCTTCGACAACAGGCACCAGGTCGGGCGATTGACCCGGGGTGGGCGGAAGAGGAATCTGTGGACCTTTGGTTGTCGGGCTTGGCAACTGCGAACCATGATCCGAAGTAGGAGGAGTGTCCAGCCTCTTGGGAGGCGGGATGCGGATCTCAAGCGGAGATCGACACCTAGGGCTCGGCACCTGAGCGTCCTCGCCAGGATTGGCAGGATACAAAGCGAGCGAAGTTTGTGACCCGACCTCACTGCGACTGGGATTCTTGGGAAACTGGAAGTCACGGAGACCAGTCACCAACTGTTCAGTGTTGCGCTGACTGAAAGAAGGTGATCGACATTGCCGTTGCTCAGGAGGGTAGCTGCAATCGGTCGACACCGAGTTGTAGGCCAGACGATGGGCAGGTCGCTGAGACGTCGTGATATCCGGGACAGATGGTGACCGTACTGTAGCCTGTCTCAAACGCAACTCGTCGCGTGCAGTCATTCGGCTTGTTTTGGGGCGAATAAATGAGGGCGAGGGAAACTGCTGTTCCACGGACTGAACAACAGGACTGGCCCTCCCACTTGGTGTGGGGGACGCTTTGCGTTTGTAGGCAAAGAACCTTTCGAGGCGATCTAACCCGTTGGCCATGGTTTCCAAAGGCGTATTGTATGTATTGGCGATTACTCAAAGACGTGCAACTTCCTGGTTCACAATGGTGGGTGATTTTATTGTAATCCAAGAGAGGGTGAAAGAAGGAGAAATAAAGACAATGGCTGCTTGCAGCGTCAATGATAAGAGGAGAATGTCCGTGGCTGGTGAGGTGAGGCAGTGAATGCCTCGTCTGAGGTAGGTGACGCCAAAGTGAATCAAGAGTGACCCAACTAGTTAACCGTTGGCGAACTGCTCCACGATGGATTCGGACTTGGTGTGACAAGGACAGCTACTTCAAACAAAACCTGTGCCTCAAGTTCCTCGGGCACATAATCTCCAACCGTTGGCGTAGTGCATGTACACGAGTCGTACAATACGGTGCGTGGTCGTTCCCGTTTGTGATTCTCTGGTAGCTCCGAGACAGGACTCAAAGATGTGGCGAGATTCGCGTTAAGCAGAGCTGCCTTTGCAGAACAATGCAATCGTCAGCTGGTACCGAGCTGTCTAAGTAGTAATATTGACGACGAATGAAAGCAGTCCAAGTCACCACAGGGCCGAGTTTGGTTCGTTTTGTGACGAAGGAGAGTGGGCGCCGGGTGGAGAGGCGTGTAAGTAAGTGGTCAGTCGGCAGGTAGTGAACGTTGCTGTCTGGATTGGGAAGGAGCAATCCGAGAAAAGTCTTTCAAGCCAGCGTCAGCCAAGGCCAGAAACTTGACAATGCAGACAGCAAAGAGGGGAAGACTTGAGCATACAGTCTGCAGTCAAGTCGACGGTGGTGCATCGTCAGAAACCGAGTTTCCAAGGCCAGCGCCTGGGGGCTAACACTGCCTTTAAACCAGGATTCCCGTCCCTACAAGACAGAGGCAAGACCAGGCAAGACCAAGCAAGACCGTGGTCCGAAGCCTCCTAGCGCCATAAAAAGCTATACCCGCGCACGCCAGACTCAGGTCAAAAGCAAGGACGTCCACGTTTCCGAGGGCCATCGGCAAGGGTTCAGGGCCAAGCGACACTTCCAGAGGGTCCAGCAGCGAAAAGGTAAATCATGAGTACATACAACGGAGTACTCTGTCAGCCTACATGGAGCAGGGACTCGGTACTAGGACGGTCAAAAGCAACAAGACACCATGTACTCAATGTACCGGCCCAGCCCATCCGACACCACCACGGAAAGACAACGAGTCGACAGGGATGCCAGGCTCTCGGACTCTCAATGTTGAGAAAGTCAGAAAAAACAAACGGGGATTTTTACTGGGACTACGGCCGGGGAGGACGGAGACAACTCCCTGGTCGCCCTCCCTAGCTCCAGCTTGGATCCACACGATGTTTCTCTCACCTCTATCAAAGTGCCCTTGTTTCTGTGTACTCGACCCCATAGCTCCTCCATTCAGTACACATGTTTCGAATCCAGGAGTTGTCGAGAGTCTCCTCTTGGGATGGCTTGGGCGACCGAGACAGAGAGAGTTGCTGCCAAAAGGGCTGGAGACAATATCATCCCTTGTGGCGCCAATTCTCTCCCACACTCTCCCTCCACTTCAGACAAGATCTGGTCCAAGCCAGCCTTGCCAGAAGAGAACATTACTGGGATGGCGCGTGAGGCATGAGCCGCTCACCTCTACTGCTCGGCTATTTCTACCGCCTTGACTTTGGAGCCGCTGTTTGCGCTGCATTAGGTCCAATCGCTTGCATCCTCCACTGCCATGTTATCCTCTGTCGCCATTACCCGTCATTGCACTGGGGCTCACCAACAGACGAACTGGCGAACTGACGTTCTTTCCCTCCTTCGGGGGTTTGTGCTTTGTGCTACCTGTTATGTACTGGGGTGTACCGGACAAATACAGCGCTGCTTTGTCTCCAGATGCCACCCCACAAACGGCTCCGGCCAATTCGTTCTCTAAACCACGCGGGAGGCTCGCACGTCCAGAGAGCGCACCGACCACAACAACGATGCTCACCGATGATGCCGTACAGCATCTCTGCTTCGTAATGGTGGCGCTGGGCTGCTCGCTGTTTCGCGGGCTCAGACGTATGCTGACACAAAATATGACCGTTGTGTCATGACATTTGGGTTGTTTGCTTTTCATGCCGAGACGAGGAGAGGGGGCGCTGCTTGCTGCAAATCAGCCAGGCAAAACGAAGCTCTGAGCCGCCAACACGCCCGGCAATCTGTTCTGCTAGCTTTCCTCATCTGTCACATTTGTTCAAAACCCCCGCAAGCCTCACAGCAGGTCAGCCCAGCGCGACGGTTCTCCGCCCCCTTGCCCTACTACCTATTATTATGTCCGTTGGCATGTTAGCGCCTGTTCGTTGCGGGAACAGTCTTTAGGGGGATGCTGAGGCGAGCTGGTCTCCCGCAACGGTGCAGTATTCCCATGGACAGCCTTTTAAGCTGCCTCATCCAACAGCAATGATACGCCGCCGCCGCCTGGAGTTTCCACTGTCGACCATCCATGGACGTCTTGAGATCCCCATGGTTGGGGACAAGCGTCTCTACAACAGCCGTGGTCATCCTGGCAGCACCACTGCCACGAACTCGTTGCGCTCTTGCTCAAATTGATGACGGGGCTATGAGGCACTTGGTACTAGTGCATTGTTTGTGAGCTTGATATCTGACAAATAATACGGATGATACGATAAAAATAAGGTGGCAAGCCGACTAAGGGTTCATTTCCACAGTTGCGAAGCTGGCCAGAGAGGTAAGAGAGCTTCAAGGATGTCGGACGACACTAGCGTTGGCGGTTTGTTAATGCCGGCAGCTCTTGGGGCTTTGTGGGGATAAGAAAACCCTAGTTGAATTGCGTCTTGTACGGTCTGTCCCTTGCCCCGACTCCGTCTTGCGCTTGGCACAACTTTGGAGCCAAGGGTACAAGCTTCGACAGAGACGAGTATTGGTGCCAAAGTGGAGCCAACCGCGACACCCAGAATAAAAAATAAAATAAAAATGAAAATGGAAAAAGCAAATTTTATGCTGCATGCGAGCTGTCACTTTGACCCTTTCCCACCAAGCAATGAAAGGCCGGTGACGTTCCCTTGCTGCCGGCAAGCCCCATGGCTGTTGACCTTGCACCCCTACCACAAGAGAGAGGAGAAACGTGACCTGATGAAGGAAGAGATCTCCATTGTGGCGCAAGCCGCAGGGCCATTGACTCGTCCTTTGCCTGCAGGCGGCCATTTCGTCCTGTTACCCGGACCCAGAGCAACGGCTCCTGGCGGCCAGGTATGAGGGGGGGCCAGTACCAGGAACCTGGCTACAGGAACATTATGCAATATTCAGCAGCGGTGCGAAATGTGAAGAGCGGCCTCGGACGCGCAGATGCCTCCCCACGCCCGATCAAAGTATTCGTGTTTTGCAACCGAATAACGGCCTCACCTTTGTCACGGCTTGGCTGTCACGCGTTGGCGCGCATCGATATTATGCCAAGCGGCTTGTTGCCCAGGTTGACAGTTGAACAAGGCTCCGGGAAGCTTCAGACACTCCACCCTTCCCGTTGGACGGACTCGACGGGCTCAACGGCCGGGCGCACGGCCCTCGTTATTCCCTCACGGAGTAGCAACTCGGTGCATCCGCACACTGCACTTGGTACTAGTCGTTACGTGATGGATAAACACTCGATCATCAGAGCAACACCTAACAGGCTCATGTTTCTCCGTTCAACAGCTTACGAAATTATGCCACTACAAAAGGCTGCTGCGCAAACTCTGCCTCAGAAGAGACGGCAAGAGATTCGGCTGCTCCCTTAATAATACTGCGCCTCGCCCTGCGCCTCACCATGGTCGCTGGCAGACGTCGGAACCTCCCCTACCTATTGTATTTAGCAGAGGTGCGACAAGATAATCTCGCAATATTTTCGCCCTCGTGTGCTGTCTCAGCTGCCCTGGCGTCCCCTACATGTGTCCAACACGGGCTAGCAGAGCTTGCGTAAAGAAACGGTGCTTGCTCCCTTGGCACGCTAAAAAGATGCAAGTGGTGGCTTTCCTTCTTTCTTCTTTCGTTCCCACCCAGGCTCGCTATTGGCCCAAGCATTGCCATGCGGGTGGTAGGTACTGGACGGAGCCTCTCCCCACACAGTCATTGGAGCAGACTTTGTGTTTGCTTTTGCACAATAGTTTCAGGATGAGGGGTAACGACGCAGGATGGTGGTTGCGCCGCACTCATCGTCTTTGGTTGTGATGGGCGATTCCATGACAATAGAAGGCCAGAGGATTCCGCCATTGATGAAGAGAAGCGTGTGTGGCAGCATCGCGAACTGCTAGTGGCACCTCTAGATGCACTGCATATTCGGAGCATTGCTCAAAATATATACCTTTTGGCTCTATCAAGGGATCTATCGACTTGCCACGTAAGGTCTGGAACGACGGGCTGCATGACAAATATGTATTCAAGTCGTTCAACTCGGCCACGGGAACTGGTACGGGGAGCTTGATCTCCAGGGCTCCCACCTGAGATTAGACTTGGCTTCTGATGATTTTATATCATGCGCCGAGCAGAAGTAATGATTTGGCGGATGGCTCCTCCGAGGTTCCCACTGCACAGAGCCGTCTCAAGCATTGTCACCCGCACAGTGATGCGTCGTTTCCAATATCCTGCTCCAGATCGCCGGCGTTTTCCAGAACCATCACGCAGGTCAGCTCTGAAACAGCAACCTTGAGGGGCAATGGCGACAAGCTGAAATGTTAGACCATGGCCGCCAATGACTCAGATCGCCGTGGGAGCGCAAGTCTTTGCTTTTCTCGACCTCGCGGCGCAGTCCCAGAAGTAGGAAGAAGCACTGTTGTTGTGCCAGACTAAAGATCTTGTTGCATCCATTAGCTGCATACACTAGCCCAAGTGGCGATTGAGAAAAGTCCGATCTTTGGGACATGGCAAAAGGACCTGGCCAGGGCATAAGACGCAGTGTCTGCCATCTGATACCTTGGCTTGGTGTTGGCTTCCCGAAATTCGTATGGACTCGTTGTTTTTTTCTTTCTTTTTCTTTCTCTTTTTTTTTTTTCAAACTCGCCCGGCTTCAGCATGCAGTTGTTGTTCTCGCCGTGAGCGCATTGCCACTTGATCCCCTAAAGGCCGGCTACACCGAGATGGCGTCGTCCTTGGAATGAGAAGCTCACTTGCCATCAAGCCAGAGCAAGACCTGTCACCTCGCAAGCCCATACGAGGCACGCCGGAAAAGGTGTCTGCAAGTCAATCTGGTTGTGTCAGACAGCCATTCCATGGCGCAGCCAAACCCACTGTGTCGGGTCGCGACATGGGCTGGGGATCATGCTTCGCGTGGCTTGCGGCGGCTTGCGGCTTGCCCCGGGACTTTGGTCACAGCCCCAGGCAGCCAAAGTACCTGGGATTCTGGACGAGCCTCTTTGTATGTATGTACACGTCGCCGGCTAACAATAGAATCGACAGGTTGCTTTTTTATCCAAAATAACAATCATGATGATAAATCGCGCGGCACGTTTGTTGGACGGACTCTGGCCGTCACCTGAAAACCGCCGCCACAAATTCGGGCCATTGGATCTACTAGTCTGATGCAAGTTGTCAAGGGCGCGACGAACGATGGGGTCAGCCCCAGTTGAAGGGAGAAAATCGGCGACTTGGATATGGTACGTAAATGTGGCAAGTTGCTTCAACAACTGCATGCTAACAATGGGCACAAAGTACGGATTGGCGACGTTGACTGGTCCGACTGGCTAAAACATCCCCCCCCCCCCCCGCGGGGTGGATCTGGGCAGGTGGACAGCCGTCTTCACCCAACCGGCCAAGCAGCCAACCAACCTCGTCTTGGATACCGGCCTCCCTCCCACGGCGCACATGCAGGCTTTGGCGTCTTTTTTCGACAAGATGGTGGGCGCACTCTCTTCTGATGCGCCCAGGCAGCTGGTGGTTCATCTCGCGGGGCATGCATCATCTGGCATGCCTGGTTGTGGCGTGGCGCATCTGTGACACTGCGACTCTGCGACTCTGTTGAGTCGGCCGCCCTGCGTCGGACCACTTCACGTCAGATGTGACTGACAACTGCCTCTGCAAGTACCAGGCTGTGAACCGAGCCTTGTGCAGACTTGGTGAAGAAAGGATCTGCCGACGAGGCTCTCCTCCATTAGAGTTTGATGGTCGGAAAACGTCACTTGTCGCCTGCATGCCGCCTCCATTCTCACCGGAATACAGGGTACGCAACCCTTTCTTCTCCGCGGTATCCATCCCGTCTGGCCATCGCGCGCTCTCGTGTTTGAAAATAATGTCCTTCGATTGATAGCCGGCCAACTACGCCAAGTCGACTGCTATCCGACTACGCC
Organism: Keithomyces neogunnii; assembly: GCA_020975405.1. Classification (NCBI taxonomy): domain Eukaryota; kingdom Fungi; phylum Ascomycota; class Sordariomycetes; order Hypocreales; family Clavicipitaceae; genus Keithomyces; species Keithomyces neogunnii. Next base: position 2,306,632 of record JAIOWQ010000002.1, on the reverse strand, counting down.
CATCATTCTTCCCGTTTCGTCTCGCCGCCGCCACCTACTCTCCTCTACAGTTTTGGCCCCCCAGCATCACCGTCAACGTCCCCAAACAAGCCCATGAACGCGGCATGGACCTCATCGGTCAAGTCGCTTGCTTGAAGGCTGCGGCCTGTTTTGAGAAACGCCAGGCGCGAGCACTCCTATGTGTAGCCATTAGCGCGATGCTTTGTCAAGAAGTTGTCCATCCTGGATGCCCTGCAGTAGAAATCAAACTCCCCTTTGGACAGCAGGCACCGTGATGACTTACCCTCGTAATGGCACTTCCCCCAAACGCCGCCAGCCCAATCGACTCGTCATGGCCCAGCTCATGGCCTCCATCCCACAAGCCATCCAGATATGCCTTCCTCCATGCCAGAAACGTACCCACCGCTCCCGTCAGCGTATCTCCCTGTCCACCGCTGCGCTTCTTGCCCCCCTCGAGATCGCTCACCAGCGTGACTCGGCCGTTGGATATGAAATCCCTTTGTCCCTTTTGTATAACAGTCACGCCGCCCAACGCCTTTGCCAGAGCCTCCACTTTATCCGTCTCCTTGCCGGTGCTTGGATCCTGGAGGTGTAGCGAGTCCCAGAGCCGGTTGAACTCGACCACATTGGGCGTCAGAATGGCTTCCTTATACCCCCTGACCAGATCCGGATCTTTCTGGACAATTTGCAGCGCGTCAGCATCCATGACGACAGGCATCTTCCTGTGCTTGGCAGCGCGGATCACGTGGGCCACGGTGTCGTGCATGAGCGGATCGCGGCCAAGTCCTGGGCCGACAACAAGGACGTGCAGACGCGGCAGCATCTCGACGATGCTGGCTGATATCTTGGCCGCGTCCAGCGTGGCCGCCTCATCGCCGCCAGCCGTCTGGCGCATCAGCGGGTGAACCATGAGATTGGGCGAGTACGTCTTGATGACCCCCGCCGCCGCCGGTGTACATATGACATGGGACTTGGGGGCAAAGTGGTCAGTAAGTCAGTCACAACATGTCCTCCTCTCTCCTCGACACGGCCAAACTCACCATGTCGCAGCCCAGCCTGGCGCTGGCCATTGCGGAAAAGTACGGCGCGCCCGTGTAATCCTGGCTGCCCCCAATCACCGCCACTCTTCCCAGCTGTCCTAAGCAGACATGGTTATCTCCAGTCTTGACCAGACAGGCGGCGTGCCCCGGCTGCGTCTGGTTGGGTACCTTTGTGGAACGTTTCCAGCATCGGCGGAATCATCTGCCGCACCTTGCCTATGATCCCTCTGGTCGCGGCCGACATCTCGGGACCTTTGTCCGTCGCCAGCATGACGGGAACGTCAAATTTGCCCTTGTGGGTGGTGAGTCTTGAGAGAGTCCAGATTTGGCGTTGTTGTCCGCGTCAAGTTGAAGTTGATGATGAACTATATCCCGTGGTCACGTGCCATCCCCCGCGTAATACCGCGACAGCGAACATCTTCAAGTTGCCTTGGTATTAAGGTATCGTTGAGACTTGAAACTATAAAGAGCAAGATGAGTCATAGAATTTATAGATACGCTGGCAGCCATATAGCATCCTTGCCATCAATCCTGTGTTCAAGCCCCGTAGACCCTGATGCATGAATGTAGTCCAGACCCTGGAGGGTTCTTAGAGATCTGGTAGCCGTAGACTGGATCTCGCGCAATGTAATTTACTTGATGCCGGTTAAGCTTGGACATGTAATCAACCATGCCTTGTGGTTGAGATGAAACTCGAGAAATGGTACCAGAGTCGGCAGAAGGGGATTACAGAGTCAATATCGACGATGATGGTATCATCACCAGTAGGCTCGCGACTCAAGATGCAAATGCGATCAATGAACTAACAAGTCTGTGTGTGTGAAGGTGTAGATTGCAGCTAAAAGGGGGAGCGGAGTCCATGCTAAACAAGGTGGCACCGGCTCATGGGACACCTAACATGACTCTTGGAGGTGAATATCAATCGTAGCAGACGGTGGACTTCCTTCAGCTATGTAAGAGGTTGAGTTCGTCGAGATGTATATTTATTCCTTTAATCTTCTCGAATGTGAGGTATTGTGACCCGATCCACAGGAGCTTGATGTGATGTCGGGCTGTTTTGATGTAGTGTCGGGATACAGTAGGAAAGATACACATATTTAATATGAAGTTAGGAGTGATGAAGTTCGTTAAGAGATACAAGATTAGCTAAATACCGAATAATTTGTCTTGTGTCATCTCAGTTGCGTTGGAGTGGCCAGTGTTGATGAGTCTTTGAATTGGTAAGCGTCTTAAATTGTGGTCTGTTCTGGGTGTGACATGAGGAAAGGATGTGTCAACTAGAAAGAAAAAATGTGACGATGATAGAAAGACGATTCGTCTGGTTTGATGGTGTTTTTTTCCTTTTATTTTTTTGGTGGTGATGGCGGTGCACAGTTGCTACCAGTTTGTCAAGGATCTGGTATGTAAAAGAGATGGATTGAGGACGCTTAGTACTGTGGCCATGTGAAGTAGGTAAGTGCATGTGTACCAGTTGGTGCATGTGGGCGTAAGTGTCTGGTGCATCTGCACCTGTCAATCACTATTGACAGCTTGAAACAATAATGGCCTCCCAAAATAACATCAACACATACCAAGGATTCTTCCTCCTTCTTCTTCCTCCTTCTTCTTCCTCCTTCTTCCCATTATTTACAATGTACATTTGAACTTGCACGCATTCCCGCACAGTTTTTTAGGAGCTACCCCTTAACCCATAAGATTGGCGTATGAATTCGAAGGGTCTCGTTTTAATTTTTCTAGCCAATTATATGCCATATACGAGACCTTTCGTAGTGAGAACAGTAAACTGGAAGCTACTTCGTACCTTCTTGCACCTTCTGGCGCAGCCTGATTCCTGGGGGCCCTGCATTGCAGAATTAGATGATTAGACCAGCATTCACTTGGGGAGGGACTGCTGTGAAGACATGGCAGGCGGCGACATTTTCCCGGTGCACAATCTGACAGTTCATAGGGGAACTGGTCGATAGCGGAATCAGTGGAGGCAATACACAGTGTCTTCATGTATGAGAATACTCCTAACGATTGATATTGGCCTTCCAGAGTCATCTAAACGACACATACACCAGCGACACATACATCAGCGACATGGACCACACGAACCACACGGCGTGCTTGATTACCGCTTTGCCAAGGGAACTAACACCCTCCTTCAGCTGCTTGAAGCCTGTCTTTGCGCGGCACCCTGTTGGGTCTCAGCAGTGCCGTGGTGCTGACTTCAAATTTGTATTATTTTGGAAGATTCCAGTGTGTTTGTGAAGAGTGTTACACACATATTAGTTGATGCACTTTTCCTATTACCGTCTGACATTATCCTGTAGAGATGTAATACCTGGTCTGGAGCAGGTTTAGCGAGACCATTCGCAGAGTCATTGTTACAAATTGCCTGCGATGCTTATCTTGATGACTTTTCCATATTCAACCAGCTCTAGTCAGAGCTGTGCTGACGGTCTTTGCAGTTCTACCTTTCCGAATCTGACAGCGCTGCGTTGCACTATCACGATTGCTCCCTTTTAAAACAACCTTGGAAGGCTTGTTGAGGCGCATCGCTTCTTCCGTCGGACAGCCTCGCGAGGCAGATGGTATTGATGGGCTTGGCGCTTGAACACAGGATTGATGGCAAGGATGCTATATGGCTGCCAGCATATTTATAAATTCTACAAGCTATCTTGCTCTTTATATTTTCAAGTCTTAACGATATCTTGATACCAAGGCAACTTGAAGATGTTCGCTGTGATAGCGGGGAGAAATTAGCTATAAGAGGGGAGAGAGCGCGGAAGATAATGGGACAAGACAAGACAAAGATGATAGGATGGCATGGCATGGCATGGGAAGACCATAAGGACGAACCTTAATATCAGTTAACTAGATTTCAGCCAGCTCTAGTTTCCGCCAGCCAACACTACTTTACACTGTCTTACACTGTTTTACCTTGTTTTATCTTGTTTTTGGTTATGTAGGTTTGATTCCTTTACTTAAATTCGATTTTCTATATGCTGTGTTAGTCACATGCTATTTCTCCCCTTACTTGTCACAATGCCGTAATAACCTTGGTAAGCGGCCTAGAAATGCTTTCCTAATGAATTTTAAAATGGTGGTAGAATTAAAACAAAAGGAAATGGGGGCGTTCATTGAGTAATGAGCTCTATTTTTACATGTTGGTACGATTGGCGAGTCTCCCAGCTTCAACCATCGCTCCATCAAATACACCCCTCGGCTTGGTCCCTCCACTCTAGAGAAAATCTCAACTACAAATATTCGGTATAGACAGCAGCTTCAAACCCAACAGTCCTTTCTCTATGTCGCTCGAGGAGATTGTTTGTCAAATAACTTAGCCGAGGAAGCTCTTAATGAAGGACTGAGTAACATCCTTCAACTTGGCCTCAGTCTCCTTGCTGAGGGCACCCTCCTTCTCAATGGTGTTTAGGAGCTCGGTCTCGTTGGATCGGAGGTGAGCAAGGTAGTCAGACTCCCACTGCAAGATCTTGGCAACGGGAATATTGTCCAGGTAACCATTGACACCGGCAAAGATGAGAGGCACCATCTCATTGACAGCCATGGGGGAGTACTGCTTCTGCTTCAGAAGCTCGGTCAACTGTACAAAGTGTAATTAGAATCCGTATGCTCTTGATAGGTTGGATTTCAGGGGAGTTTTGTGTCTGGTGAATACTTACACGCTCACCACGGGCAAGAGTCTGCTTGGTAGAAGCATCCAAATCAGAACCAAACTGCGCGAAAGCAGCAACCTCACGGTACTGAGCCAAGAAGAGCTTCAGGGAACCAGCAACCTGCTTCATAGCCTTGACCTGGGCGGCAGATCCGACACGCGAGACAGAAAGACCCACGTTAATAGCGGGACGAATACCCTTGTAAAACAGCTCAGACTCCAAAAAGATCTGTCCGTCGGTAATGGAAATGACGTTGGTGGGAATATACGCTGACACGTCTCCGCCCTGCGTCTCAATAATGGGCAAGGCAGTCATAGAGCCACCACCGTGCTTATCATTGAGCTTGGCCGCACGCTCAAGCAGACGAGAGTGCAGGTAGAAAACGTCACCGGGGTAGGCCTCACGGCCAGGAGGACGACGCAGAAGCAGAGACATTTGACGGTACGCAACAGCCTGCTTCGAAAGATCGTCGTAAACCACTAGAGCGTGGCGGCCTCCAAGGAGAAAATGCTCCGCGACTGTAGCGCCAGTGAAAGGAGCGAGATACTGCAGAGGAGCAGCCTCAGAGGCGGTGGCGGCAACGACAATCGAATACTTCATGGCGTCGTTCTCCTCAAGGGTCTTGACGAGTTGGGCAACAGTGGAACGCTTCTGGCCAACGGCGACGTAGACGCAGTACAGCTTCTTCTTCTCGTCAGTGCCGTTGTTCCATCGCTTCTGGTTAAGAATGGTGTCAAGAGCGACGGCAGTCTTGCCGGTCTGACGATCACCAATAATCAGCTCACGCTGACCACGGCCAATAGGAACCATGGCATCGACGGACTTGAAGCCAGTCTGGACAGGCTCGTGGACAGACTTGCGAGGCAGAATACCAGGAGCCTTGAGCTGAGCACGGCGACGCTCCTTGGTGTTGAGAGGGCCCTTGCCGTCAATGGGGTTGCCAAGAGCATCAATAACACGGCCAAGCAACTCAGAGCCGACGGGAATATCGACCTGGTCGGTTGAATTAGCATAAACAGAATTTGACCTCGCATTGAGGGTGAATCCGTCGGTGTACAACTTACAATGGCACCAGTACGCTTGACGACCTCACCCTCCTTGACGAGACGATCGGAACCGAACAAGACAACACCAACTTGGCCGGCCTCGAGATTCATGCACATACCCTTGACACCAGAGGCGAACCTGAATCAAAGAGATTAGGAACAGTTCAGATGGAAGGTCGGAAGCCAAGCTCCATCAATCAGGGGGGGAGAACATACTCAACCAGCTCTTCGGCCTGGACGTTGGCAAGACCGTGGACACGAGCGATACCGTCACTAAAGAGTTTGGTCAGCAAGTCCCGCACACGTTTTATGCGCCCCATCTGGCGCGGTCATGGTGAATGTTGCCAGTTGGGATGTTGCAATGTCGGTATGTCGTGATGCATCGCATGCCCCCGACTCGGGGGTTTTCTGCCCATTAGAGCTCCACATACCCGACGGAGAGGACACGGCCAGTCTCGGCGAGACCAGACTCCTCCTGGACACCACGGATGCGCTGCTCGAGGATCGAGGAGACCTCAGTTGGTGAGGCCTTGTCGGCGTAGGATCGGGCCTGCAGACCGGTGACGATGGCGGGTGCGGCATTTCGGACCTATCGAGGAGAAAAAAATTAGAGGTTAGCCGAAGCCCCGACAAACGGCTCAAACCGAGCCAGCACCACCGCCAATGCCCAGAGGATCCCAAAATGTTCAAAAAAGCTTGTTTGACTGTCCAATTGAGCTCCTGGCGGTGTTTTCTTGATGGGTGCAGAGGGTTTCCGATGGCATTGGCGGTCGATTCGGATATAAGGAGAGGATACTCACTGCGGCGACTCTGCCAGCAGCAGAGACAGCGCCCACGGCACGCGTGGACTGTCGGAGGGCGTTCCGGAACATATTGACCGAAATATGTGAGATGTGGATGAAAGAGGAGCAATTGCAGCAACGTGCAATTGGGGAGAGAGGAGATTGGGGTTGCGATGCTGCCTTTGCAGAAGAGCAAATGGAGATTTTCGGGAGGACAGTGAGGGAGCAGAGTTGTGAGGGAGTTGGTGGAGCAGAGCTGGGCCCGCGGGCCAATCAGCGGTAGGTGAGTGGTTTTGCCTGCAAATTCCGGCTGCTTTAACAATTTCCCGTTCTGCGTTGGAGCCTCAGGAATCAGGCCGCGCTAGTGGAAGCCGATTTCTTCCTTCAATGTCCGCCGAGTACATGGTCTGCTACCCTGCGGTAACGAGCCACACTGGCAAGTGCAGCAACTGCATGCTGCTTTTACAGAGTCTTCAATCCAGTCCCATGTGGTGCACCTATGGCCATGGCAACCCAGGAGCATACATGCCACCATATTAACCATGGGATATGGCAAGGGACAAGACAGCATTTCTTCGCAACACCGAGCATCCAAAAATTTCAACTTGCCAAGCCAATAAAAGCCTGCGCGTCTGGCGGGTAACCAGATTCATACTGCTATTTCCCCCTCCCATCAAGCTACTCCTCATGCTGACCCAGCTGTTATGCTGGCCTGAACCTCTTTTTGATACTGCCTTATGAAAGACGTCACCGCCATCACTTCAAATGCGCTGCCTAGCTCTCCGTCGGCGCCGCTCTTCGTGAATTGAAAAGCCGCACCCTTGTTCAAACTCCATCGTAGTTTTGCCCAGCTCCATACTGCCACGACTTCATCACCGTGGTTCAACCGAACCAACTTCCAACCCCTAGACATCTCCCCAAGCCCCTTTACCTCATCAGTCTTACTGCTTCGCCATTCAAACCTCTCAGGATACCCGCTCTTGCCAACGGGTACGGCAAAGGTGTAGGCCACGTTCATCTTGTTCAGATGACAACGTATTTGTTCTCTCATGAGCCCCTGACCTGGCACCATCGGCGGCAGCCGGACTTCATCAAACGTCCCCATCTTGTTCCCATACTTGACCGCGGCCAGCGGGTCTGATTTGACATCCGGGCCGCTGTACAATATCAAATCACCATACCATCCCTGTGGAAGAGATACAATGTTGGTGGGTTCATTCTTGTGCTCCCCAATCACCAATTTGAGTCCATGGCGCATAGATTCGTAGTAGAGATTGAAATAATTGTTGAAATTGGTTTTGCTTAATGAGGAGGCAAGCAGGCGGCCCTCGATTTGTTTAGATTCAGCAGAGCCCATTATGCTGTGTCGCATATAAACGATACAAAATCGGTGTAAACAAAAGGTACATATATCCCGTTGTAAGTGGCGGAGGACACAGAGGACACACGGCACAGGGCGCTTAATGTCGCAGGAAATAGAACAGTTAATCGTAACTGTCCACAGAATATGTAAACAGGTGAAACCCCAACGATAGGATTCTCAATTTATATTCACAAACAACCTGACGTCAACATGCAAGTTGCCCATGCTCACATCTCACTGGCTTGAGAGGTCAAGTGCTTGCGCCACCTTGGTTCGGTCGAAATGCAAGTTTTTGCTCAGCCCTCTCCCCACACAGCGCCATGGATTTCCATTTTGGACCAAAGGTACAGGCGGAATCGACTGTGCCAGCACTCTGGGGGCTATTCTCACTGTTGGTTGGCCACCTGCCGATGGGCCTTCACATATTGCCATTCGACAATTATAACTTAGTGCCACGGATAGGCAGTGGCGGAGGCAATTCAGCTACACCCGGTTGGGAACATTCGATGAACAAACGGGAATTTTCTTTCTTTTTGGAGATTAAGACGTCACATTCCAAGACAGTCATTATGGAAGCCGGCATAGGCGCCGGTCGGTCTCTGAGGCCGTGAGCTCGACTCTTAATTTGGTCGAGCTGATGCAACAAAGGCAAGCGCAAATACATTGACCGCGTGATCCCTTTTTGTTTCCCTAAAAAGTTCGCCATGACATCCATAAAGACAAATACCGTGTGCTCCATTGTCCCAATGATTTATCGGACAATACCATCGAATCTCTGCTTGAACCACTTGACGGTTTCGTCGCGCTTGATGCGGTGGCTGGCACCAATGGTGCTCTTCATGCGGCGGCGGCGAGTGACGCGCTCACCGGGGCGGGTCATGCAGCAGTAAAAGTCCATACCATAGATACCGATGGAAGGATCATACTTGATGCCGAGATCGATGTGTTCGCTGATACCGAATCCGAAGTTGCCAGTCTCGGAGAAGTTGCGCTTGCGCAGCTCGTACTCCTTGACCTTGAGGCCACGCTCGAGAATTTCCTCGGCCTGTACTGTCGTTAGTTTTCTGGGACCGCCCAAATTTTCATCGAATGTGCGAGTATTATTTACCTTGGGGCCACGGACGGTGACGTGGACAGCAATCTTTTCGTTACGTCGGATACCAAAGGTACGGACGGTGTAACGGGCCTTGCCTGTGGTGCAATTTTGTCAGCCCATGATCGAATCAATTAGGGAAAATGGTTGCTGGGTTTCGCATACTGTAGACAGGAGTCTGACCAGACAACTGCTCAAGCACCTTGGCGGCACGGGTCAGTCTGTCACCAGACTCGCCAACGGAGATGTTCAGAACGAGCTTCTGAATCTTGAGCTCCCGCATGGGGTTGTTAACCTTCTCGGACGCCATTGTTGCGGATTTTGTCGACGGGTATCGTTGCTTCGTCCAAGTTCGCAAGTTGAGAATTGGCGGGTCAGGAATTTTGTGAGTCTGGGAAATTTCGAGGGTTTGTCTGCCCTCAAGCGAGCAGACCAGAAAGGTGGGTCAACTTGGCCAATTTTGGATTAGTTCCAAAAGGTACCTTTTGGTTGTACCTCCATTCAGCCTTCTCTGTCAGGCTCCGCAAAATTTGGAGATTCGACACCATCCTCACTTTGACCAGGTGCCAGGTAGTGAGTTGCAGTCATTGCGGTCGCAAAAGAGCTCCGCAGACAGCTATACAAATTTTTTCAAACACGGAGAACCTGCATTTGCAAGCTCTCAATCAGCCGCCAAGATGTCGAACAAACAAGGAAAGATGGTATGCTCCCCTCCTGCGTCTGTCCTACCTGCTATGATGCTAACAGGATTCGTGACGAATTAGGCTGGTTACGTACGCGCTCCTCCCCCGAACCTCGATGTCGAGACATGGCATATCTTTAGGTATAATCGAGATGATTAACCTGTAACGTATAGATCAACTGGCGAATGCGCGTCACCCTCAACGATGGACGTGCCATGACCGGTCAGATGCTTGCTTTCGATAAGGTATTGGAGAGTGTATGGCCATATTCGAGTGAAGGGTAGAAAGCTGATGCTGTGGTAGCACATGAATCTAGTCCTAGCCGATACCGAAGAGTTCAGACGCGTAAAGAGAAAGGCCAACAAGCCGTCCGCACCCGGCTCATCATCCCAGGTCGTCGAGACGGAAGAAAAGCGAACCCTCGGCCTGACAATCGTTCGCGGTGCCCACATCATTTCCCTCTCCGTCGAATCCCCCCCTCCGGCCGACCCCAGCACCAGGCTTGGAAAGAGTGCTCCCGGCGGAATCCCATCGACTCTTGCTTCTGGGCCTGGAGTTGCCAAACCCGCTGGCCGCGGTGCCCCCCCTCCGTCTTTGGCAGTAAGATCCCCTCACCTCACCGCCTCCCGGTGCAATATGATACTAATCGATCTTAATCCAGGGTCCTGCTGCTGGAGTTGGCGGTGGTGCTCCTCCCCCAGGTTTCCCCGGCTTCCCAGGCGCGCCTGGCTTTCCTGGAGCGGGACGAGGAAGTAGGTTCAATCACACCCATCCAATATTAACAATGATCTAACTTGCTTCAAGTTCCTCCCCCAGGTTTCCCTGGAGGATTCCCTCCCCCTCCTGGAGGCTTTCCTGGCAGTGCGCAATTCCCTCCTCCTGGCTTTAACCCTCCTGGCGGCGGCCCCCCTGGATTCAACCCTCCCCCTCGAAGATAGCAGGACGGTCTTGGCGCTTGACGGTTTGGGATTGCATCTTTTTTGAAACAAATTACGACAATTCGGTTCTGGCGAAGACATGGTTATAATGTAGATGAGGAATACCTGCGTTTGCAACATGATGATTTCTTTTTGGGAGCTTATGATCCTACGATGTCGAAAATGCGGGTGACATCATCTCAGGGTATGACGTGGTTTTCTTGATGTCTCCATGGACAATGTAGGGTCAATGATGCCTTTGTATGGATCCTATGATAACTTGCATACTGTTTGAACGAATGGTGGTGCAATAGTGATGAGTCTGGCATTCCACCTGTGGAATTGTATGGCCCCTTTGCGACCAGAAACACAACCTAGATGCTCACAAGATTTTTTTCAAAGATGGTCATTTCTCATATTTATTGGTGATGGCAGCCATAAAACTACTGACGCACCCTCCCGTTGCTCTCTAAAGGTATAGTAAACGACTTGCCGTCCGAAACATACGCCATCCGCCCTTCCAAACGCAGTTATACCCCCGCAACATGGCTAAATACTCTTGTAGCCAGCTGGCTGAGCAGCCTCGCTCGATCATCTTGTGGCAGTGCCTGGACGGACGTTAGTTCCAAACCACCCGACTCGGCAAAAGAGCCAACTTACCGAATACACCTCGTACACGCTCTTCCCCTTGGCATCTCTCACAGCACCAAGTCTATTCCCGGCCACAGCGCCGGCCAGCATGCCCGGGAAATTCGCAACGATGAATCCAAGCGCACCGCCGCTCAGCCCACCAATCAAGCTCCAAAACTTGCTTGTCGGCGCGTTCGTCCCATCTTCTGCCATGCCCTCCTCACGCATCATCTCCTCAAAAACGTCACTGAACTGGGCATTTTCCGTGCGCTGTCTCTCGGCACCCCCCGTGGCCTGGTTGTTAAAGAAGTTCCACGCCCAGGAGAAGGGGTTCGGGCCCGCGGGCCCTGGCTGGTGCGGGATCTCTTCGTCGGCTTCTTCAAACGGGTCTGCACCCGGCGATGGCGTCGAGGGTGTGAAGAGCCTGCGCTGGGCGTCGTAATCTCTGCGACGGGTGGCGTCCGAAAGCGTGTAGTAGGCGTCGTTGACGAGCTGGAATTTGCGGGTGCGGGAGTCGCGGTCTGGTGAGTCGGCCGCAACTCTGTCAGGATGCGTTTTCAACGCGGCGCTGAATTACACTTGGTTAGTTTGGCGGGTTCCATGGAACATGTCTGCCTCGCTGGGTGAGCATGTTGGACTTGCCGCTTGTAGGCATCCCGAATCTGCTGCGTGCTCGCCGTCGCGGATACCTCGAGAATCGCATCTTGTCAAGTTAGTGAGTTGATCGTGTGCGGCCTGATGGGTTGGGGTATACAGTAATTTGGGGGCGGCCCTCTTGACATGGCTAGCTAGGAAATAGTACCCGGGGGTTTGCTGTGAAGTATGTTTCATGGAAAACAACCAGCGTGACGAAAGCTATGGGGGAGTTGTGGTCAACGTAGTCTGGTTTGCATGTGCCTGCAGGTCACTAACGTCATTGTGGCGGATGCGGCAAGCCCCACGCCGCGCAGGAGCTTGATTTGCGCACCCGGCAATCCAATTAGCCTGGATATTTGAACTAAAATACACAACTTGTCTCATATCGCGGCGGTCGCTCAGTTGCCTCCCCACCAAGGTACCGCTGTGCTCTCGACATCGCATCAAGCACAATCTGATTTGCAGCCTGGTCCCTTCCAGCTCTTCGATGGTGTTCAGCAAGCACCCACATGTCTCTTATCACGCGCAAATCGGAGTCGGTCCCGTGTGCTTTTCCTCTCGTCTCGACGGCATATCTGAGATTCGCTTCCGCCTGTGCCCAATCTTGCTGGTGTTCCTGCAGCCTTGCTAGCATTTTGCGGGCGTATGCATGGAACCTGGCATTGGAGCGACTGCTGCCCGAATCCGGCAATGTGCAGTCGAGCAAGTCCATTGCCAGTTCTGCTGCCTTTTGTCTATCGACAAGGTCCATTTGAGTGTACTCTAGAATCAGTGCCATGATTCGAAGTTTATCCAGTTCACATGTCTGTGGATCCATATTCCCGTGTCGCTGCAGGTCGGCCAATGCAGGCATCATGGTTTTTCGTCTCTTCGCCAACCGGCAATTTTTTCTCAGGCTCGTCCTGCCGTCCCATATCAGTTGTTCGTAGGGCCAGAGATGGTTCGAGGACAAGGAGCCGATGTGGTGGGTGAGAATGTCTGCATTCCGTAACCAGGCAGAGCGCAACATGTGGCACACTTGCTCCCTGCCCTGCCGAGTCTGATAGTCCGATTTCATGAGCTGCTGGAGGATCCGCGCGAGAGGGTGTTGTTTTGGAAGGCGCCTCATTGAAAGCTCGTTTGCATGTCCAAGAAACATGCCTAACAGTTGATATGTGCCCCTTGTCAACCATATCATAGATGGTATCCAACACGTGCCATACCAGGTCCGGGTGGTCTTGTGTGAGGACAAATTCGAGGTTTAAAAACGCTTTCCTGGCGGCCATGCCTGCGAGCTGGCCGTTCCCGTGATACCATAGGTTGAAAACTAACTCAAAAGTGCGATACATTGTTCGGCTGTCCTGAATAGGGGGCTGGTTTGGATTTGCGAGATATCGCGCCATGGGGTCTGGTAGAATGTCGCTGGATTCCAGTTTACTCAAGCTCCATGAGTGGACATTGTCCAGTACCAACTCTAGATCTGCAAACGGGCCTAGTCTGCAAGTACGTGCAATGGTCGTACAAGCCGGCTGCGACCCATAATCTGGTGCTTGGCGTGCTTCTTCTAAATCTGGCCTGCCCGAGCAGGGACTCTGCATCCCTGAGGCTGGAGCAGGAGCAACCAAAGTTTCCGTGCCCTTGCGGTACGCCCTTTTGCGCAGATTCCCTCTTGCAAAGAGGTCAGTGAGAGGATTTCTCCTTTGCTCAAAGGGCACTTGCTTACGTAGCCGTAAACCCATGTCGTGATACCATTGCAGCCATGGTATCAACCAATTTTCGGTTTTCGTTGATGTAGAGTTGTGCAATAACTTCCCTCCAGACCTCCCATTCCTTTTCCGTGTGTTCCTTTGGATTTTGTTTGTCCTGAACCGATGGCACTGGTCCAGGTGGCCAGGGAGCCAGCATTGGTAATTGTGACATGATGACTGACGGCGAAGCGAGACCTTGGCTGAAGGCCTGCCTTTTGCACCTAGGATCAAGACGGACTGTGCAACAACAGGCACGAGCTTTGGCCCAGTTTCAGGCACATGGAATCCATGATGGCCTAGCTGGAAGATGGGTCATCAAGTTCGAGCGTGCTTGGACGAGGCGATGATGGGTTGAACATGTGGAAGATTTGTTGTCATCTCACAAGGTTCCCAGGCCCAGCGGGTGATGCTCATTGGACAATGCAACGTCAAGAGGTGCTCCGCCCAACAGAAGCAGTCAAGTTCATCAGTGTGATTTAGGCTAACCGTCAGAAAGCGGTAGTAGGAAAAGATTATAATAATAATATGAGTCGAGGGAGGGGGTGTGGTAATATATGCAATTCACTCATTCATATCTTGGTGGTTGGGAATTTTCCGACTGGTTGCATTGGGCCAAAATGTACGACGATTGTAGGAACTCCGAGGTATACCACAACACTTTCGGTACAACCAAGTAAATAAAAAAGCCAACTCGGGAGCATTGGACGTCACAAAATGATCAGGCAGCATCTCGAACCATGATTTACCACACTCTGAATTCACTCCTCTGTCGAGGACCTCGGGCTGTACTCCTCTACCCTGTACCAACGGGTAGCTGACTCAGCAAAATGGAGTCCGGACCCAGCCCATAAAAATTTCGTCGCGGCGCTGAAGCTTTCGCTTCCCTTTTCCTCCTTTCTTCTTCGTGCGGCTGGCATGATCTGAAATTTAGTTTCCCCTATTGCTCGAGTCCTTTTTGCCCATGGATTTAACCAGAGCGTCAATCATGCCCCAGATAAATCATAATTGCAGGCCGGCCTCTATGTGACTGGTGCAGGTGTTTTTACCACTTGGATCGCAACACTGAGGCGGGACATATTTTCTGGGTTGGATTTTGTGAAAGGATTACACAGTATTGTCTGGAGGTTCGCCTTGGTACAGACCACATGCTGCAATGTGCCAAGTATGCAGATCACAGGTGCTTGCGCCGAAATGTGGGATGCCCAAGTCGTTTCTTGTTCTACCCGCCGTGACCATAACTCCGGCTTGTTCTAATGCTTCCTGGTGGTGCGACCCATGAGGCTCATGCCTGGCCCTACCCCGAACTCGTGTATTGTCGTGGGATCAATGGTGTCCCGGAATATGTGACCCGTCATTTTTTATTCATCGTCCCCAACCTTTTGCAGCTTGCCCATCTCACGCTTGGTGCCAGCCTCGCCGATGAGCTTGATCCGGTCCAGTCGGACAGCTTCTGCACCATCCTCGCCCTTTTGCACGTACAGAACCACGGTAGTCGTCTTTTGAAACTTGACGAAGCGCAAGCTGATGTTTACCGTGCCATCAGCGTTCCAGTCCTCGGGCTTCAATGTAATGGCTTGAGTCGGCTCGGTATCGTCTGCTTCGCTAAAGTCCATATTCTGGGGCCTGTTAATGTACAGATGGATTTCTTCCGGTCGTGAAACGGCGTCTTGTCCCTTGGGAGGAAGAGAAGTAACCTGGGAGAGATTTTGGTTAGCTGGCTCGCAAGCAGCCGCGATTTCGATCAAGCTACCCTACCTGCAGTGTGTGAAGTTTAACTGAGCTCTGGAACGGAATGTATAGAAGAAGCTGGTCATCAGCTCCACTCTGGACAAAGTCCTTGGCCGAGCCACTGTCGCCACTCAGAGCAGCCGGTTTCGCGCCGTCGAACAGAACCGTGACGGGCCCAGCATCTTCGTCGGCATTCAATAGTTCGCAGTTGCGTATCTCTACTTGGTTGGATATATCGCTATAGCCTCGCGGAATCTCTGCGCCAAGCCAGTCGCCGTCACCACCGCTTCCGGAACCAGATGCCTCCCCAGCGGACTCGAGCTCGGACGACAGCTTCTGGATGATGCGTCTCAACTCCTGGGGGTTGGCGCCCTTGACCGTCTGTATCACCTTGCCCTGTTGGAAGAGTATGAATGTCGGCAGTGCAGTAACCTGGTATTCTGTCGCGAGGGCCTGGTTCTTTTCGGTGTCGACCTTGACAAATGTGAGGAGGTTCGGGCGGGACAGCGACTGCGACAATGCCTCATACACTGGCGCGATTTGCTGGCAAGGGCCGCACCAGTCGGCAAAGACTAAATGTGGGAGAGAGAGACACGGTCAGTAACGGGAGACAAGATGCAGGCCAGCATCGAGCAATAGGAGCGACGCTGCATAATTGCTCGATTGACCTGATTCCCGACAACCAGGTACCGCATCAGCAAGGTGGCGGCGCTGACAATCCGATACTCACAATCGGCGACGACGAGCTTTGAGCCCTTGAGGATGCCGTCGAATTGCTCCTTGGAGCTTATTTTTACCGGTATTTGCGACATTGTTCTCTGTTGAGCAGTGTATTGGCTGCAGCCGCGTCTGTTGTGTGCGATGATTGAACAGAGCGAGAGGGTCTGGTCGTGGCAGAGGAAACTGGCAGTGCCTGCTCCAGGCAGCCAGATGCCCACATGTGCACCAGTGAGGGGCAGCGATCACTGAACTGGTCGCGGGTGGTACAGTGCCTTAGGTGGGCACTTCACCTAACGTTGGGTCCCGAGGTCGTTAGTCACCGCCGCAATATCTCGTAATGTCTGGCGATCATTACCCTTTGCCTTTCCCCTGTAGTGAGTGATAGGGTTAGTGACCAAAACAAGCTCGCCATGATCCTGAATGAGGTAGAAATTGACATGGGAGTCCTCGACCACAATCGCCGCCATCATTTGTTCTACGCAGTCTGTTCCATTGGTCATGGAGAATCACCTAGGGTTAGCGTGCGGACTTCTCATGAACATGGCCATTGCAGTGTTTGGGCAACTGTGAATGACACCTGTATGTAGTTTTGCATGTCGGGACTATGCCGGATGATTGTTGAGCTTCGCCCCGTGCCTCAGTATATTTCCTAAATGATTGAATGATTTATTAACAATACTCTATATTTGTGACGAGCTCCAAGCGTACTCGCTTCCCCGCCGTGCTGCAGGACCAGGAGCAGCTGGATGGCCCGACAAGATGACCAAGTCAAACAGGTCGAGCTCGTCAACCCCGTTGGCAAGTACTGCAAGCGGCTCGGGCTCGGGCATTTGCTTAAAGTAGGCATCGGAACGAGTACCAAGTACAAAGCCGCCACGGCATGCTGGCAAGCCGCATTGCAGATTCTAGGAAAATGGAATAGTGTGCACCATACAAGTAAAAAGTGGTTTGCAATTAATTTGGAACCAGTTCCGAACTCATTTTACATGGGCCGCCAGCTTTCAAGCCAGTCTTACTCAAGGAAGCACTGTAAGACTATCACATACTTTATAGCTTTAGCCTTAATATGCCTAATTTAACATTGACTGTGTTAATCCCTACATGACTATGTAGGGGTTCTAGCATGTAATAATTTTATCTTGTCTTCCTATTCTTATCATCATAATCCGTGACTTTTACGAAGCGCTCGCCAATGGCGCAAATAGAAGACCGGTTATATAAATGTGTCTGCCAAAATGTCTCAGCGTTTCGGCTTCATGGTGATCTGGGTAGTCTGAACATCTTGGTAAGGGAGACGAGGAAGTGGAAACGGCTAGATGGTTTCCATCGTTTTGGGAATGCGCATGTGCAAAAATGTCAATACCTTCTGGGTGAATGAGATGGACCGGTTTTTAACCCTTATGCCTATTAGAATGGAGATGGAAAATGTCAGACGCAAGCATTTTGGCGCTTTCTGAAACCCGATCACATTCACGGTCTCGTGTAGACGAGTTTGGTAGTCAACCAGTCGTCCCAAGGCACTGATTAAAGATGATAAGCATATCTCAAGCCGCCACCTGTGTTGGCATCGTATCGTGCTGTTCCATTGAAGCAATGGGCAGCCTTTTTATTCTCATCATGCCGCATCGCGACATCTCGAACGAGCTCCAAGTCTCTAGCGGATGGCCCCAAAATTTGGCATCTCAGAGAGCTGTCAGCCACGCCTCTGTAACCCATCCAACACAATGTAATCGGGCATAGTTGAGCACCTCCTCGAGCGTATAAAGCATCAGAAAGACAATCTTTTCTGTAGGCGTGATGTGGTTGACCAAATACAAGGGAGTAAATAGCAATAATGTGGTTTGGACGGAATACAGCATCGCTATGATGGATATCAACCAGAAATCCGGGTGCAAGCATCTCTGAGGCTCGTATTCTGAATCGACGCTGTCGGGCTTGATTCGATTCAAGTCGTCCTTTGCCAGGCCTAACCGCCAAGGTTCCACGATCACGGCGGTTAAATCTTCGGGCGGCTTGGTCCAGCGTTTAGACCGCAATACCTTGTCTCGTCAAGATAAAGCGGCTGCATGGCATGATAAATCGGGTGATTTTGATCACGACCCTGATAAGCAAACTTGACTTTAGGTATTTAAGTTCACCACTGCGCATGGGGTGCCCTTCTGACTTATCCTTCCCATTCTCCTTCCTCTTTCCCCTCAACACGTAATACAGCAACATCCTAACGCAAGTACATGTAATAGACTTAAGCTATATGCTTAGCTTCTAGATAATGCGGTGTTGTGAAATGGTTGAAATGTAATAACCAAGTGCGCGTATTGCATTTGCTTGTAATTTATAATCATGCTCAGTTCGCCTGGTGCTTGCGACACAGTTTGCTTGAAAGCACCTGTGGTGGAACGTGCAAGTATTGCTCAAGGGCATTCTACAATCCAAGGCAAATAAACAAATCACTTAAAACAATCTCATTTAAAGCGTTAGTCGTGTAAACGTCGGACGCATCACATGGTGGCAAGTGGAGCAAGTAGATGGATTGCACTTCTGTTCACTTTGCCTTCACTTCTTGTTCTTCAAATCCGTCGTCGCCAAACAAGATGCTGGAGTCGCCGTAATACACAAAACAATACGCAAAACACACAAATTCTGAACGCCCAGCCAAGTCTTCGCCATTGCTGTCGCATCATCTTTCCAGCCCCGTCTCTGCTGCTACCAGCTTGGCATTATGCGTGCCAAACCGTCCAGAAAATTGACCAGAAGTTGAGACGCGACCAAGGCTATGACGGTATGACATTTTGAATGTCTCGTCTTTTGAAACTGCTGGTCTTTTGTCCCGTGTCCAGACGCGCAGACAACATTGGTCATGACTCGTGGCTCCTCGGACGCCAGGCCCAAGGCCGAGGACCATCCGCATCTCAGGGCCAGGCATCACACAAAGAAGAACCCAAAGGCACCGTTCGTGGAGCATCTACGGCCGGCCTCGCCCCCAAAGACGAATCCGTGGATGAAGAAACGGCCGACAGCCTCGCCGACGCCAGACTGGCCGACAGACTGGCCAGCAGTCACCCCCGACTTCGAGAATGTCAACAGCAGCGTCGAAACCGGAAGCAGCGAGGAGCTCAAGAACAAACAAGTCGCCTCTACCGACACAAAGAAGAGTAGTGTCTGTACCGATAGACAGGCTTCGAATATGACTTTACCGTCGAGAGAACAGCTACAGGCAGCGGTTCCACGCACCGGAGAGAGGTACGGTGTTCCCCCATCTCATGAGCCTGGAGTCGGACATTGTCGACTGACGGAAACCTTGGTAGTATGTGGATATGGCCGTTTGGAGCGGACATCCTGGTCAGAGCTGGGCTCGGGACCTTCCAAGTGCACCGTTGCGTCGTGGAAGCACAGTCTGGCTGGTTCAAAGACAACCTCCCACCAACGAGCAAGGTAATGTTACGCCCGCCAGAAAGACAGATGATGAGGCGGGCATATAATGGACTGACATGTTGTAGCGGGAGGCCGTGGTTGAATTGGACCTGCCCTATTACCACGCAGTCGTTGGATACACGCTGAGGTTCATGTATACTCAAAGTACGTACACGACGCAAGCCCTGCACGGAATCTGTTGATGACCAATTCCAGGCCTCGAAATACTGGAATATGACCGAGAGCACCTCGGCAACCTGATTCATGTGCCTCGCTGCGTGTTATTGTACGTTGGTGCCATGGACTTTCGCGTCGAGGCCATGATGGACCACATCGTACGAGTCCTTCAACAGACAGCGCAAGATCTGGCCTCGTACCTGCTGAAAAGCTTCAGCGACAAGACAATGGACCATGAAGAGGTTGTAGCAACAGTTTACCACCTCAGAAACGCCCTCGAAGCTGCATATGCGCATGAATCTCAGGCAGAGACTGCTGCCCTGCGGCTGAGCTTGGCCGGCGTGTTGGACACTTTGCTGCCTTTTCTCATTCGACATGCAGTTTTTCTCGATTTTCTTTCAGCCAAGATTTGGCAGCGCTACTCAGCAACGATATCAACCGACATTATCCAAGTTCGACAGTCCAAGGACTAATTAGAGACATATATGCATTGCACCAACGGGGTTCGATGCAACGTCAACACTTTGAACTGTCCATACGCAACTAGAAGAACACGGGCGGCGCTCGCGGGCGAATTTGCATGTCTGCTTCACGTTTGCCAGGATTGGACAAGGATGCAAGTGACGAAGGGGGAGGTATACCGCACCAAAAAGGGGGGCATGGGCTCCCGACTTGAGCCAGGAACATACTAGTGGAAACAAACGAAAGATAAAGAGGCGCAAATACAAACATCGACTGCGCTCAGCTTGAGCTATTTACGTGTATAGAG
The DNA here is from genome assembly GCA_020975405.1 of Keithomyces neogunnii. Lineage (NCBI taxonomy): Eukaryota > Fungi > Ascomycota > Sordariomycetes > Hypocreales > Clavicipitaceae > Keithomyces > Keithomyces neogunnii. The sequence goes on along the minus strand of JAIOWQ010000002.1, from coordinate 2,286,248 downwards.
CAGGAGTTTTAACTGAAAATATTGATCCCGCTAAACTTAGGGACGCGCCTTCCTTAAATGCATGAGCTGAGGTTCCTGCCTGCCTGGGCTAGTGAGCTGGTAAGCTGGCCCTTGCAGGCGCACCATAATCCCTGACAATGGATGGATGCACGAGGTCATATGAGATGGAATTTTCGCACATCAAGTCAGCTGGCACATGCCAACTCGTTTTCTTTTCAAACCTATTAGAAGCCAAAAACACCAACAGACAGAGTTATAGTATTTTTGTTAGTTCTTGCGTCCTTTCCGCTCACCCGTGTCATGGCCTACCACCGCCCTGCTGAAGGCAGCTCACGCCAGCCACGAGTTCAACTCTACCAAGATGATCAAGAAGCTTATCCCGTATGTTTACTCTTGCGCCGCGACTGAACACTGGCTCACAGCTCTTCCATGAAGCCCGCTCGTCCTCGCAGAACAGTATACGATGCCCCTGCAACGTCACGGCGGCGTCGGCAACACTCTGGTAGTGAGTATGCTCCGGAAAGGCTGCTGCCACGGGCGCGTATGGACCGTCGCTTGCCGTCATTCTACGACGTGCGTATGCAGACAAATTCCGTGATTCCCCCAGCCGCTGCAGTTAGGCGGACAAGGCAACCAGAAGCAGCGGCTACGACTGCCCCTAGATTAATCTATGGCGCCGTGGACATGGTGCCACAGGCTGGAGAAGTCCACATACAATATTCCGAGTCTCCCCCACGAATAGAGGGCAAGGAAGATGAGGTATACCCGTGGCGGCCTACTACGGTAGATGTCGATCAAGTATTCGAACGAAGTCGTTCTCCTCACAGGGCCCGACGCTACGGTGACACGGAAGACCCTGCGTATCATGCATATAGATCAGGAGACGCGGGAGTTTACGTAGTGGACAAAGGGCAACCCGACAGAGCTTTGCGTCCACCAAGTCCCATAGGCGGAGATTTGGACGCATATGACGAGTTTAATTTCTTGTTTCCCATGTCAGACTCCAAGGACGACGAACTGTCGGAATTGGAATCACCAGCAGTCGAATCAGACTCTGCGCACAGGGAAGACCGAGACGTGCAAGGAAAGTCAAATGCCAAAAGAATCTACTCTTCATGCTACACTGGCAGTGCGGAGCTTGGGGGCGCCCATGCAGCTCAATTGACAGAGCTCTTTGACACAAAGGGAAAACAGAGGCCGTTATTTAGATGGCTGTGAGTGGAAATGAGTCCAAGAGCGGAGTAATGAAACAATTTCTGACGTCGAGACAGCCACATTCACCAACAAGTCATGAACTTTGAAGAATTTTGGGTATTTGACATGGCATTCTTCACCCGATGACCAAGCCTCTGACAATGCCACAGGCCGAAATATTCCGCCAGATTCAACCTTCGGAGCCCGAAAGGAATGCTATAGCAAAGTTGAGAGCGGGTGTAAAGAAGCACTGTATCAAGACAAGACAGAACCCCAAAGGGGAAAGAGTCGGGTACATGGAGCCAAGATGCTTCGAGGTGCCACTGAAATCCTTTGCAAAGCAGATTTCCGGGCAGGAGAAACCGACAGGCTCTGCAAGATGGATCTGCCTTCCATACTTTTCTTTGCAAAAGTACTCCGGCTTACTCGCAGGCTCGACTACCTCCATCTTTCCCTCACAGACCCTGCTACAGGCACAGTACTCGCGCACCACAGAACAGCGAGACATGCTGCAAGCCGTTTGTCAAGTGGCCACCGCAAAGAAGGATGAATGCTTTCATATCGCGCAGCTTTGGTGTCTGGTTCTTGATAACTGTACGACCTGTCACCTCATTAACAATGTCCTTGAAAGTAACATGAGAATAGCTCTACTTGTGACTTGCGGTGCGGTGTCGGAACTCGATCTCTGTGGGGACTTGGTCCATATCAAATCTCGGCCGTCACAGGATGCTGCTGGCTCCCGGCCAGGAAGGATTCTTGTCAAGTATGGAAATGCCGTAACTTGGTCTTTTCCTACTGTAGCGTGCTCGACCTGGTTTGTAAGTCCCAATCTACTGACCTCAGTTGGAAGATTCTGCTGCTCACTTGGACCAGATGTTCTTGTCCAACTTTCATGCTTTTTGGCCGAGAAACCTAGAGTTCACTTATAACAGCCAAGTCGTAACATGGTCAAACTGGCCCAAAGTCTTGCAACTTGCAACCCGTCCCCAGGGAAGTGTTGTTTTGACAATGGAGATAACGTAGGTCACACTCCGACTATGCTCACTTGCCTTGATTTCTCGCCAGCTAATGAAACAGATCACGACCTCCTCACCTACGCACCGTTTTGGAACCCATTACGCCAGATGACGTGAAAGACAAGCCCTCAAAACCATCCAAGCAACCCCGAGGGTACTTGCACGTGCTCGCTCTCCAGCCCGCGGAAGCACAATCTGTTGCAAAACATGATGCCGACGAGGCGCTGGCCATGTTAACGGACCAGCTGGCTTTAGCCGAAAAATTTCTAACAGGGCAAACGTCATATGCAGACCAGCGAGCTTACAAAGGCTGTGCAACGTCCAAGAGAGAAGACGTCTACTACTTTCTCGTCAAGCAGGCGTCTCAAGTGGAAGCAAGAGCGGATGATGATATTAGGTCCATGCACGAAGAAAGGATAGATGTTTTCAACGCGGCCGATGACATTTTCAAACTTTACTTCCCACCGACGTTTGACGGGCCAACAACAAGAAAGTACTGGGGCGCTGTGAAAACGCTTCTCAGGGTACGAGATGGCGTCAAAGAGTTGGTAATTGTAATTGCGTTGCTAATGATTTCGTAAAATAGATACCCCAGCTTGAGCCAGAGTTTGTTGCCCACCCCGTATATGCAAACCAAACTATTACAACTGAAATCAGGACCGCTTTAAGAGACATGTCTCAAGATGTCCAGCTGTTTCAAAACATCATGTCATATGCGGATGACAAAGAGAGAGCAAACATCAACCTCCCTCGACAATTTGTTACCTCTTGGCTGCACATCGTCGCTGGTTTGGTTGGCACTCATGATAGGGAGAACACTTGGCTCGCACACTTTTCCAAAGCAAGAGTGTTGGCACTAAACGGCATGGACCAGATTGTACAAGCCATCTCAACTCGAAACATCCTCGACGATTCTGTTGTACTTCCCTTGGAGGTGCTATCATTGTTTGCACTGAACCTGCTCCATGACCAAGTGGGTAAAGCCGAAGATATCATGGACACGTATGCACAGTACTTGACTTTATTGGTGAGCGCACATGTAATCCGCGCGAAGAAATATCTACTCTAACCATCCTAGGATGCCGAAATAACAAGCCAGGCGTCTGATCGATCTTACCAACATCGCATTGATTTGGTTCAACAAGAGATGACAGTTATAAAAAGAACAGTTTCTAAACAAAGATCTATACTAGAAACCATCAGATCGAATCTCTTCATCAAAGACAGCGGCGTGTTTCTCACCGGAGCAGTTGATGATGCCCCTTGGCGCAGGAGACGTGCAAGAGACGTGTACGAGGACGCACCATATTACCCTGGGCCACCGCAGTACGACCCCATGTGGAGAAGACACGACGCCGAGTACATGAGATTCGACGACCAAGACCAAGCAGACCTCGAAGCGGCCTCTAGACTTTCTCCTTTGGATGAGCTTGGATTTCGAGGACTGTTCCTGAACGAATGTATCCAGCTGGTTGACCAGCGCGACTTTGACCTTCGCCGCCACACCGACTATGCGGATGACTTGGAGCGTGCCGTGGTTTACGGTCTAGACTGGACGAAAGATAGGCAGGAAAATGCCATTTACGCCTTCACAATCGTCACTGTGGTGTTTCTCCCGCTCAGCGCCATATCCAGCATCTTTGGCATGAACACTAGTGATATCCGAGATATGGAGGTCGGGCAGTGGCTCTACTGGGCGGTTGCAATACCTGTCACTCTTCTCATCATTGTCATTGGTCTCTGGTGGATGGGAGAGCTGGGAAATGTTCTCAAATGGATGTCCGGCAGACAGATGGGCCGTATACCAAACGCGGGCCATGTCCCTGGTTTGGCGCCACAAATGACGGACAGCGCGACGCATCATCTAGTTGAGCGACCAGCAATCAAGACGGAGGCGGACTATTCAGAGGCATGGGGGGCGGACGACCGACGGCCGCGTCCAGCTGCCTATCATGTCAAACAAAGTGTGCCAGTGGCTCTGCGGGCGAGACGTGGTCCCCAGTCGGTAGTCCAGTATTAAAGTTTCGTCTTCTTCATTTAGTCGTAGATATGTGCCTCAATGAAAACTAATGCAACAACAAACAAGCCGTAAAATCTAGACGGCGCGCTTGAACAAGGCCAAAAAAGACAAGCAAGGAAAACCAATCCGTGCGCTGAACCAAATGACGGACGACATTTATGGCAACTGACGTCAAACCAAAGCCTTGGTGACTCCCGCAAAATGCTCCTTCATCGTCGATAATAATCCCTAGGCTCATAATAGTCTCTGTCGTAAAATTCCCGATCCCCAAGGTCTCTCCCGGGTCTGCATGGCTCCAATTCCTCAGTATGGTGGACATGGATATGCGTCGTCCTCTCACCAACATCCTCAATCATCTTCCTCTCTCGCAGAGGCTCGATGAACCTCCTCGGCGCCTCGACGTACCGATATGTATCATAATTGGGCTCCACGCGCACGGGCACGGGCACGGGGATAAATCGATCGCGCTCAATGTAGACTTGCTTCTCGCGGGTGTGACTATGACTCCTGGAGCGGCTGCGGCCGGACTTTGACGACTTGACAGAAGGTTCAACGTCGACGGCTATTACTTCGATTTGGGGTTCTGGCTCGGGAGCCGCCGGCAGACACGGACACGGCTCTGGCTCGCATGGTTCTGGGTCTGGTTCCGGCTCCTCGATGATGGGGACGGGATCCTCAACCGGCGGAGGGACAGGCGGGGGGATGATTCGCGTGATGCGGCGGCGGGTGGTGAGCAAATCGGGCTCTGGACGGGCGAGGTATAGCCGCTTCTTGGTACTGTAGTCACGTCCTTGGCGAAGAGACATGTTAGCCCCGGCGAGCAGGACGGTGTCGCGACGAGGTTCATGACGTACCCATTATGACGGCGTAGATGGTGTGGCGCGGACACAAGGTTTTGCAAATGTGTAGTTTGTTACATCAGATGGAATCTTGTCCAGACGGGATAGCACGAGGAATTATATGCGCAGCTCGCCAAGGAAAAACACGAGGACGGCACAGACGAGGAGCGTAGCAAACCCGTCATGTGGGCCACATTGGCTTCTCCCAACCACATCTCGCAAGCAAGTATGTATGTATGTACCTGCTCTGTGGAGGTGCCACTGGCACGAGCGCGCTCCAAGATGTATGGCTGCGAAAGTCGGATGATCCTATGACGTCTTCCCTTCAGCCACCCCCAGCGGCCCGGCAAAAGGCAAAAATCAGGATTCGGGCGTCGACTGGTGGAGAAGATTGGGCGCCGTGAGCCAGTCACGGCCCAAGCTAGCCGGGAGATGCCAGACGGGAGGCCCTGAACATGGTGGCATATTCCGTCCTTTTCGATGATGGGGTTGCAAAATCAACCATGAGGTTTTCCTGGAGAGAGAGGCGGACGCATGAGATGGCTGGTTCGCTATCTGCAGAAAGGGCGGTGGGCGGTCAAATTGACGACACTTGCGGTGCAAGGAGACGATTTGGCCCTTTCCATTTGCCAAGGCCGATGCAACTGCTGCCTAGGCACGGTTGAAAGGGAAGCCGAGAGGAGGTTGAGTTTCTCGGGGGGTTGTGCTCCGCCGTTGTCGACAGAACAAAGCAGCCTTTGAAACAGGGTGCATGCGATTCAAGCATGTGACTCGCCTCTCCTCCTTGTCTTTATCTGAGGCAAGTAAACAGCTGCCTGTGGCCAGACTTGAGACTCAGCCGCTGTTGGTGCCAGAATCTTTGGCAGCTCTTTCGCAGCACATTCGACCTATTTTTGTAACTGGACATGTACAAGCTTGAACTCAAGGAAAATATGGCCGGTCCCCCTCCCTCCCCCCTAAAATTATCTTCAACGTGAAGTTGACGGAAATGTTTATCCGTGTCATGCCCTTCTGGGCCTGCCTCAAAGAAACGTCGTTGCAGGACGAGAGTAGGGGTTGGTGCTCAAAACCGTTGAAGACACACCAGGTGGCCCAAACAATGCCAAACAATGGGCAGAATGGCCGCAGCATGCCCTACAAACAGATAACTATTACCCATTGTCGTGCTAAAGAGGCTCAATGACTGCTCCTTCCAATACAAAAGGAGAATCCAACTTCATTTGCAAAAGAGACAATAAGCATCTCAACAGACCTCAGGGTCCACGCTCATGCTCCATTGAACCTGTGTTTGTCGGGGGGGGGGGGGATTTCGGACGAAAACGCTGCGACGTTTCAGCGTTGCAACATGTTATTTGCCGCGGACCAACCCTCCGGGAACATAGGGCACAGTAGAGTGACGACACGATACTGAATCGCGCCAGCCAGCCAGCCCCAGATGTGTCTGAATGTAAACGAGCACTTCTGAGCGACAAACTCGTGGGCTTGTACGGAGTATGGCTGGCGACTGATGGTGGCGGCCAACAAGCCTGGTTCCATGCTTGTTTTGTTTGCCAATGTCAGACCGGCTAAAAGATGACACCCGACACCCCGTGACGATTTTCTGAAACACACAGCATAGTCACCATTTGCTGAGGGCATCTGATCAAGTAATCTTCCGGCTGGACTTTGCATGAAACGACCCCTAAGACCCAAGGTATGCACTGGTTGAATTCACACCATCTCTCCCACTGACGACGGGTTGACATATTCCCATGCCAAGTTTGTTGCTGGGCAAGCCAGAACCCCTGTATTGCATTTCCATGCGATTAATTTTCACGTCTTTGAAAGCACATGGCTCCAATTACCAAACATCACGCCGTGACTTTCACGCATTGAACATCCCCAGGGATTGAGTTGGAGGCTTTGATACGTGGACCCGTGACGGACCATCCATATATTAATTTGTATGTTTTTGTTTCTGTTGGCCGTGCTATGCCTCGGAAAAGGATACGCCCGGTAGAGCGAATCTTTCAGGGGCTCTCCATCGATCGCCCTCGTCACACCGCCAGACAAGATGAGGCGAAAAGCATGGCAACTCGGCGTGGCGTCGGAGCTATTGCACCATGAGGAAATGTGGGAAGCTGTTTAATGACTTGATTGGCAGGAGGAGATGAACGCCAAAATACCCACTCGACTGGGTGTCATGCATGCGGCTGATATTGCCCTGCCGGTAGAGATGGGCCACATGATTGGCACAGGCGAAAGGTACCAGGAGTACGGAGTAATAAAGAATGGACTGATTGGCAGAGACCCAGTCCTGTTTGTGACGATGAAGATCCATCAGCCCTTCATACGCTGCATGGCCGAAGCGCAACTACTAGCAACGTGCGATAGCCAGTGTCCGGCAGGTTTCAGCACCTGTTAGAACTTGAGTAGATGCGTGCCGGCGGAATTGCGGTGGTCTGTCTTGCAAAATAAGACTTTAGTCAAGCACGCTGTATCATGGCTGTAAATTCGCTTCCATTCATCATCCCAGCGACCTCTCCGCCCCGACAGCGGAATAGACGTCTTTTTGCTTTGGCTTCGAGTCCCATTGCAGTCGAGTCATCGGAGCGCCTCAGGTCCATGGCACACTGTTTTCCAATGGCTCAAAAGAACCGGTTCATGCACCAACGGCAGTTCCAATGTTGGCGTTGCATGGTGCCACGGGCGATCATGCCTTGGCAAAGTCTTCCGTATCACACCCAACAACTTGTCCACCGATGGGTACTATTTGGATGACTGCGGGTGGGTTGTGTCCTGTCCGATACGATATGCAAATCCCACCAGAACAGCAATCTGCTAAACCATACTCCATAGTGTTGTGCTTGTCCATGCCTGTCGTCGACCGGCTGCTGAAACCTCCACAGGAGCCGAAATGACCAACGGCTGCATGGACATGTACATATGATCAGCCTCGTGCCTCCGACATGGTCTCATCCAGAGGGGTTCGAAGAGATGGGTTGGTGGCCGCGACTTTTCTACATGCGGCCCAATAGAGCCTAGTCTCACCATCATGGTTGGCTGTACCTGCAGAAGGATGGCGCCAAGTACTCCGTATAATGGCCAGAAATGAGACTAGGACCCGATGTATTGAAAGTTGTTCTTCCATGTCGCCGAATGCCCCGGCGTGCATGCACCGTGCTTGCCTCGAATTCCGGCTTTCCCTCATTTTATTGGACCCTTGAAGACTATCGGTGAGCTCACGAGCGTAGATCGAGCCCCTCTGGACGGGCAAGCCAGCCCACCATCATGGCACGTAGGAATGGCCCATGAGAGTAAAGGCGAAGACCAGTCAATGGGCGGCGATTGGAATGTGATTGGAGGAATCAGGAGCCAGGAGGGCGTTGCAAAGTTCAGATTGTTGGCCTGACCCCGTGCTCACCAGTGACCTCCCCCCGCTAGCCCGCCTGGCGGTCCCCTAGCCGGTTGCTAATTTAAATTCAAAGGCCATCTGCAGGTCCTCGTGAGCAAACCCCTGTCGTCCCCGTCCCCGTCGCCTGGCAAACCCTCAATAGCGCCTGGGGGACCCAAGTACAACAGAGACGTGTCTGACATGGGTTTGCCATGGCGGAGGAGATCCGGAATAGCCGCCTCGAACGCCGCCAGCTGTCGTGTAACGCACAGACAGGAGGTCTGGGGCGAGAGGTGGATAGGTGCAGTAGTGCGTGCTTAGACTCAGGTGAATGGCCCAGCGGATGCAGTTGCTGATTATTTTCCGTATCAAGAGTTGCCCTTTTACGACGCTGCGAAATTGCCCGTATGCATTGGCCTGCACGTGTGGCGAGTGCGGAGGGGAAGGCGGATGCGATTCACGATTCGCGTTCCTGAAGGCAGGTGCGACCTGCAGCACCAGAAGCCCCAACCACCCGCACCACTTGGCCTTTTATTGTACTCCATACTCTCCTAAAAACGTCTTGCAATTGACTCACCGTCAACCCAGGTGCCTGGCCACATTCGGGTCGCTGCAAGTCATTGCGGATAGAGACGGAGAAGGGGAAATAATAGTAGGAAATTTGGGCCGTTCGAGCAATCGTCGTCGACAGGCGCCAACCAGGCACTTGAGAAAACAGGTGATTGGTTTTATCTTATTTTTGGGACTCGGGATGCACAGGGGTCGGCCCTTGAGACCCTACTGAGGCATCTTGGACGTGTGGACTTGCATCTGGCACGCCTCTTTGAAAGCAACCCATTCCAACCGTCTTAGACGCCAATGACACTGCATTTCTCTGTACCTGTCAATGTTTTATGTTTTTTTTTGGGGGGGGCCGGGCGTGCTAGTGCTGCAGTGGCTGGCCAAGATGCTCAAGTACAAAGCTATGCATGTTCATGTTTGCAGCGTCTAGCTAAAAAAAAAAAAAAAAAAAAGGCGCCCAGGCACTTTTAGTCTGGCATCAATGATGGCTCGATGTTGCCGCCAAGTCTTGTCAAACTGCCTGGAATGTCCCGACGGGCACATTTGCCGCCCTTGGTAGTGCACGCCCCTCTGGAAGTTGGACGTCCTGTAATTTGTAATAATTGCAAGAGTATTTAATCATCAAAGTATCCGAGGGCCACGTCGGCAATGTATTAATAGCATGTATCTTTATTCACGACAGCAAATATTACGGCGTGCCCCAGCAAGCACCCTGCAATGTGCCTGCAATCTACCTTGGGTATTAGGTAAAGTACCTAAAGTAATACCTGGGGTACTGAGTCGATTCCTGAGGCCTGGTGTCACGGCCAGGATGCAAGTGCCAAGCTCTGGCGAGTCGCCTTGACACACACAAAGCCAACAAGGAAAGCCGAGCTGGCTGCGTGAGAGCTCTTTGTCTGCTGGGCAGTGCTGGAACTGGACTGAATGTGTTACCTGCCATGAGAAACATTTGAGGCTGGATTGCGCTGGGAATTTGGGTATGTGTCACCATAAATACCACGAGAAGGTACCCAGCACTTGTCAGGGACCTGAGGAGGCACATTAAACACAGGTATTTTGGGAATCCCAGTTGGTATCCGTCAAGGTACCTCGTTAGGTACTGGGTTAAGTGGGAGCAGAGGAAAGCCGAAGCCCCACATTGTTCCTCCTTGTTTGTACGGAGTACGGTAGAATGCAGAATATTAGTTATTACCTGGGTAGTTAATTCCTCCGGGGATCCTCACCTCCTCGCCCTATCGAGAAGTTCAGCCGTGAGCTTAGCACCTCGGACATCTTGTGCACGCAAATAATGCCGGTTCGAGAGCAGCCATCTCATCCACATTACCCACCAGGAGACGACCCAAGAGGCAGCTGCACGATAGGTCACGTCTCGGCCACCAGTCCCTTGTTGCGTGCCAGACAGAACCGTCTTTCATCACCGTGCCCCGTGATGGAACTCCCGGAGTAATAACAGGCAGAATGATATTGCAGTACGATATGCCCATGTCCAGAATAGCAGAAATGATTGCAGTTAAGTGCTTTGAGCATCAATTGATGGCCAGTGATTGACCGTCCTCGACCCAGGGCGCCCCTCCCCCCGGGCGGCGACCCAGTCAGTCCGATGTTTCCGTGATTGATTGCTCCCTTCTTGCTTCAATCTTCTGTACCAGACATATTTGTGCGCCAAGTGTGCCCCCTAGAGCCCCCCTACTCAGTGCCGACGTCCTTGTGCCCCCGTACGTGCTCGGGGGCCAAGGCTGGCGTCTGGCGTCTCGAAACCTCGTCAATATCGTCACCTTGCACGCCTCGCATGCCCTCCCAGAGCCCCCCTCCCCCCCCCCCAGAGTGCCACTTTTGTGCTCACAGCCGGCCGCACACGCCCTCCTTGGTCAAATCATCATCGACGCCCTCGTTGCCTTCCCGGCCCTGTGCATGCTCCTTGGCCCTCTACCCACGGCTGAGCTCATCTGCCCTGCACAAGAGCTCAGACGCCCTCTCCACCCGACATTTGCGGAGAGGCTCTTGCTCGACGCTGCACTCAGTCTGCATAAACTGGACCATGTCGCAGCTTGCGCCGCGACGTGGCCTGCCCTCATCTACTTCGGACGCATTGGCATACTCAAACCCAGACATTGACGTTGACGTTGACGTTAACGTTGACGCTGATGCTGTAGCTGGAGCTGGACATCGCTGGGGCTCGCGCCCGTCTCAGGCCTCTCAGATCTCACCTCCTCATCCATCGCAAACCTCGCCCGGCGACAATCCCGCCAGTCCAACGGCTGGACGACTAATCGACGTACCGTCTCTGTCGTCTCTTGGCTCGCTGCCACACCCGGGCCAAAGGTCAGTTTGCTTTCCAGTATTTCCCTTTTGTCCTGCTCTTTCTCCTCCACAGTGTGTTGCGCTGCGCGTCTCTAGTCGCTGCAAGACATGCCATAAAACTATTGTTGCGTCTCACAAAAGGCACATGCCAAACATAGAAAACCCCCCTGCCACAAGAACCTGTACAACCTGTTCTTCACTTGCAACAAACACAAAAGAACTTGAATCGCGTTTTGTGTGCTCTTTCAGAGAGCTTTTCATGCTGGCGCCAGGGGGCTCTTTACATTACATTCAATTTTTTTTTCCGGGGCGTGGCCTCAGCTTCAGTCACACACCCCCGAGTCTTTTGTTCCAACATTCACCCACCCGCCGCCGCCATCATGGTATAATTCAGTTGCCATAAACGCCAAAGCTGATTTATTTTCTCCCTCTTTTTCTAGATCGCCTCGACCACTTATACCCAGCCCGTTATCTACAGCAAGCAACGTGGCGACTTCTTCCTCGCGCACGCATCCTCGAGAACCCGCTGTTTCTGCTGCACAACAGGGATTCCAGCCTATTGGCACCAAGCCAGCTGAGAAGACAACATCTAGGGCATCTGTTGGGCAGACGACGACATTCTATAGCGACTCGTCAAGTCCATCTAGCCCAGACGACGAAATACCGAGGTCCGTGCTCCCCATCACAGGTCGCTGTGCCGTCTACAATCTGTATTTTCTTCCCGGCGCTCCTAGACTTGCACTCGCGCATTATTTTCTTGCCTTCCCGATTGCCAGGTCATTGTCCGCTGTCTGCAGCTTTTACTGACCCTCCATGTTTCGCAGACTAAACTTTCCCACCTTTCCGAATGATAGCAGAAGCGTCTCCGACCCTGTGAGATCCAAGCCTGCCGCGGGCCATTCAAAGGCTGGCCAACCGGTCATGGCCGCAATCATGGCTTCCCATCCGACCGAAGCAACCAAGGAGCTACCTCGCAAATCTTCTATTGACACGGCCATATCCGCCATCTCGTCTAAACAAGCCAGTGCTGGCACTTCAGGTTCCAACAACACTCCCGCTTCACCAGATATTGCGAGCCTGATCAAGACTGCGGGCAGCCCGGAAGCTGTCATACATCATCTTCTCAAGGAAAAGACGAACCAGTCGCAACAAAACACCCAGCTATGGAGACTGGTAGACAAGCAGCGGGCAATGATCTTGGGCCTGAACAAGGACCTCGAGGCTGCTCTCAAAGAAAAGGAGAAGTACAGACGGAAACTCAAAGAAATCATGACAAACCCGGCAGTAATAAGAGCTGCATCTGGGCATCAGGCTGAATCAACGGGCGGCGAGGTGGGGGGTGGTACAAGGTCGCCTCGCAGCCAGAAGCCACAGCCCCGAATTGACACACGCGCGCCGCCGGATTCCCCCTCGCTTGATTCTGATAGCCAGAGGGACTCTCCTATCGACGTCTCCATGGCGCCGTATCCAATTACCCCGCCAGCCGATAAGCCCCATGTTTCACCAAACGCAGTTGACGAGCTGTTGGACCCCAAGCATGCCATGCCAAAACCGCGCGAGCATGCCCTCGACAAGTTCGATCACGAAGCAGAAGACAAGGTTGCCGAGAAAGCCTGGAAAGACAGGAGCGAGGAGCAACTAAGGGAAGTGCCGTACAATGTTTCGCTGCCGCCGTCCCGAAGCTATCCTAGCGAACCACCAAACGTCCCACCACCCAAAGTGCCAACCGCTCCCTCGATAGCCGTCGCTGAGCCATCACCAGAGCCCGATGAGGGCCTGAATCAATTCCCTTCACCCCCGCGCAAACCGCCGCCACCGCCTTTGAATCTCAAACATCAAGTTCCACGCAATCTCGCGGCGTCTCCCGATGGCGATAGCGATTCGGATTACGATGATATCCTCGAGGTGGATGAGATTGTTAGTGAGACACGAGGGCGACGCAAAACCAGAGAGGACGATGAGAAGGAACGCCAGGCTACTGCCCTGAAGCAGGACCAAGAACAAGGTACCGCCTCCAAGGCTGATGCGGCAAGTCTCGCAAAACCCGCAAAAGGTCAACCCACCAGCCAGCCAGCACAATTTCAGGGGCAAGAACAGCAGAGATCTACTTCTATTAATGCGTTGCTACTTGCTGACAGCAAGGACAAGCCTCCACCCCCCCTATTGAGTCCAGGCTTGCCCTCCAGTCCCCGTCCATTCGGCACAATCCCACAATCCTCTTCCGCGCCGCTGTCTGCAAGACTTGCTGGCGCGACGACTCCTCTGTCTCCTCGCCAGCCGCGCCAAGAGATTATTTTACCTCCCAACACACCGTTGATGTCCCCTCCCCCTCTGGGATCAGCCGTCTCATCTGTTGCGCCGCTTCACATGGCCAAATATAGCAGTGAAGACAGCCAACTTTCACCCGTTGAGCGTACTAAGATTTACAGAGGTCTGGTCACCGACGAGCACCCAAATCTGCTATTACCACCAAACGCGCTGCCATCCATAAAGATCAAGGTGGCGTCTTCGCGCATGAAACCGTCAAGGGCTAGTCTCATGTCCTTGACTCAACTCGAAGAGGACCCTGTGTTTACTCTTGCCGTCATTTCAAGGGCCGATGGTGGTGAGCTTTGGCGTGTCGAGAAGGACAGTGCGTCGCTCAGCAAACTGGACTCTAGGCTCAAGCAGTGTCCTACCTGCAAAGTCCGCACTCCAGATCGCACCCTATTCACCGGTCACTCTCCAGCAAAACTAGATGCCCGACGGGCAGCTTTGGAGCAGTACATGGATGACATTCTCAACACTCCATTCGATACTCCTACGGCCGTGGAGCTGTGCAAATACTTGTCGACACACACGCTTCCACCAAATGCTGACGAAACGGGGTCGTCTTTCCTCTCGACAGCCGAAGCCAATGGCCTTGGTCTCAAGATTAGCACCGACGGCCGACCGCTTCGAAGCGGCTATCTGACAAAGAAGGGAAAAAACTTTGGAGGCTGGAAGGCAAGATTCTTTGTTCTGGAAGGTCCGGAACCAGAGTTCAAGTACTACGAGACTCCTGGAGGCGCACATCTCGGTACCATCAGGCTCCGCAATGCTCAAATTGGCAAGCAATCCCACTCGCAGAGCAACGAACATCAGTCGCCAGCACAGTCAACCACGGGGGAGGAGCTTGACAACCAGTTTAGACATGCCTTCTTGATCATGGAGCCCAAGAAGAGAGATTCGAGCGCCTATGTCAAGCATATATTGTGCGCCGAGAGTGACAAGGAGCGAGATGCTTGGGTAGATGTTCTTCTACAGTGGATGGATAACCAAGATGGCGATGATGCACGACAAGTACCCCAGAGTGCCAAATCTGCCCAGGATCAACAACTTTGGGGGCCTGATCATCTGAGCGGTGGCAAATCCAAACCGAGCGGCCCAGGAAAGTCCCAGCATCAACACGCAGGTTCTGATTCGTTGATCGGGGTCAGGTATGATGCAACGCATGCTGGCGAAGCACCGCAAAAGGGATCGGCCCCTCTGCCTGAACAGCACAGCTCACACAGCCTGGCTGGGGAGACGATGACTTCTCAAGCCAGCAAGCTGATATCCGCGCCCAAGGATCCCCAAATCATCTCGGATTCAGCAACCTGGGGCAATCGGATCGGTCTCATTGCACCCACGCACGATGAGAAGAAGCAGCGGAAGCGGAGCTTTTTCGGCTTCGGACCCAAGACGCGGACCTCCTCTGACGGTCAAGACTCGCTATTTGGAGGTAGCGACGCCGGCTCGGCCACGGCAGCCGCTGCTTCCCACGCGCATCAAGGCCCCGTCCGCCAGGTGTTTGGAGCACCGTTGGCAGAGGCAGTGCGCTACAACCCCCCTGTCGATGTTGACGTGCCCTTGCCGTCGGTGGTCTATCGATGCATACAGTATCTCGATCACCACAATGCAATTGTTGAAGAAGGCATCTTCCGACTGAGTGGATCCAGCATTGTTATCAAACAGCTTCGCGAGCGATTTAATGTGGAGAGTGATGTTAACCTCGTTGCTGACGAACAGTATCATGACATTCATGCCATTGCATCTTTGTTGAAGCTCTATCTTCGAGAACTCCCGACAACTATTCTCACCAGAGATCTCCATCTCGAATTCTTGGAGACAACTGAGATTGCAGACCGGACGGAAAAGGTGGCAAGATTGAACGAACTCGCGCAAAAGTTACCTCGGGCAAACGCGACACTGCTGAAATACTTGATATCATTCTTGATCCGAATTATAAACAACGCAGACGTCAACAGAATGAATGTCCGTAATGTGGGCATTGTATTCTCACCTACGCTCAACATTCCCGCACAGGTATTCGCCATGTTCTTGCAGAACTACGAGGGCATTTTTGGAATCGACCCGGAAGAGTATGAACTCCCCTCTCCAACCCCGGAATCAGAATCGCAAGGACCGGCCGACGCACCGCCTCAACGATTCGAGCAGCCACCGCGCCCGTCGACCTCTTCTGGTGGTAGCGCCTCACCGCAACGGCAACCACGAATAGACAGCCGGAGGAGACATTCCAGGTCAACGCCGACGCCGCCTTTGCTGGCCAACATCCAGGCAGCCCGCAGCACCCCTACACCACCACTAGGGTTGCATGGCGGGCCTTCGAGGCCGGCATATGAGACCAGCTATGCCATACCGAATGGGCTAGATGGCCATGGTTATCATGCCGGGCACAGAGCCCTACCCGGCTATGAAAGACAAATGTATCATTCACCGGGCGAAGATCATGGTGTTGGTGAGCAGCAACAAAGCACGTCTGCAAAGAGACGCGAGAGTTCGATTTACATGGGCGGAATTGCGGGCTTACAGCACCAAGGATCTAAGAGCCGCCTTCGTGAAGAAGCTCGATTCTAAACAGAGTCTGCTTCAATAGGAGCATACAAAGCGATGCATGGATTTTTTTTTCCTACTTTTCTCACCCAACACTATGCATACATACATGTTGGACATTGGAGATTGAGGCTATGGTTTCACCATTTTGCCATGTTTTTATCTTTTTATTTCCCTCACCTTCTTTCTTCATGCCCACACGGAGCATATGGCGAAGACCCGCCAGCAACGAGACACTCGCTTTGAGCAAGATTATCAAGGGCGAGACCTTTTGTTGGCCAAATTGCTTGTTATATCGTTTTGGGACGGCGAATCTGGTTTGCCTGAATCGGCCATGCCGTACATTGTGCAAAGGGGAGATTGTTTGTTTCTTGGCGTTTTGTTTCTTTTCTTTTCTGGGTTTCCCCCAAACTAACGGGACGCTGGGCGCGATGACATGATGCTATACATGCGTAATTATATATATATGCGGGCGAAGATTCCAGAACTGTTCATGGTGTGCTGAGCGAGGCGTTTCAAGTGCGTCGATAGGGACGATACTCTAGTTAATATTCAACTACCACGTCAGGTATCCTGGGTTGGGCGGACAGGGGGTTTTTTTTTTTTTTTTTCATATTTTCCATGGCGGGAGGGATTGGGATGCGGGGCCAATGGATATTGCGGTTGAATGAGAATGATACCATCTGATTGTCATGCATGTACTTGGGGGGTTAATATACGTTTTTACCTTTGTCCAGGGAAACTGCGACGGTCCATGTGAAGCATGTGAAGCTTGGTCTGGGTGGCTCAAGGCACTCTCGACACGGGGCGAACTACACCAGATCAGACTCTTTTGGCAATTCTGTGCGTATCACGGAGCACGGAGCACGGAGCACGGAGTACGGAGCAGACGGTTCCGGGGCAAAGTAGGCAGTCCAGTAATACCGTGTCTCAGCTATTTCGAGCCCGGCCTCTCACACCCACCCTTAGCCAGCAGCAGACAGGGAAGGAGGAGTGGCTGGCACGGTCTCCACTGTTGACAAGTGGTCAAGTGGTCAAGTGGTCCACCCGTCGGCGCCTCGGCGACAGCAACTGCCGTTCTTCAAGCTTCAAGACGTCCAACCGGAAGGAAACTACTAACAAAGTGACTCGACCATCTCATGAGGCCGTGAGAGCGCCCGCCAATCCACATGGACTTGGATCCTCGGCTGCGACGGGACCATGGCGGCCAGGGTGCAACCTCGGGATCTGGTGGTGGATCGGGCATCAAGTCCTCGTCGACACCATCGCCAACTGGCCAGCCTGAGGAGACGTTAACAGCAGCGGCCCGGCGTCGTTCTGCCCCCCACGACGACGTCGTCGAAAGCCCCGGCAGCCCGTCGACGAGCCGGTCCAAAGAGGGCAATGACCACGACGGACCGGCCAACGGACCGGCGGCGGGCGATGCGAAGAAGGCCAGGGCCTGCGAGGCTTGCCGCGGACTCAAAGTGCGATGCGACCCCGATGCCGACGATGAAAGTGCCCCGTGCAAGCGCTGCAAGAAGGCGGGGAGGAGCTGCGTCGTGACCATGCCCACCAGGAAGAGGCAGAAGAAGACGGACAGCAGGGTTTCGGAGCTCGAGAAGAAGATTGATGCCCTGACGGCAAGTTTGCAGGCTCGCGCGACCTTGCCTGCCATTGCCGCCACGCCAGGGCAGGCGCCGCAGAGACAGGCGTCCGAAGGGCTAGGCGGGCTCTGGCTCAACAATGACGCCGAAAGAAGCTGGCCCGACTCGGAGGGAGGGGCGGCGTCTAGGCAGGGGCTTGCGGCCAGCCCGGCACAGCAGAGCCAAACTTCGAGACCGTACCGACCCTCGAACATGTTTGACGCGCCCGGCGCGACGGCTGGCTCCAAGCGGAAAGCTACAGAATACGGCCATGGCTCTGGAGAGGGCTCGCCGGCCGCAAACTCGTTGCCGTGGCAGACGGCTGCGGCTGCGGCTGCGAGGGGAAACAGAACCGACATCGTCGACCGTGGCCTTCTCACCATGGAGAGGGCCGTCGAGCTGTTTCAGCGGTACAATGACGACATGTCGAGGCATTTGCCCGCAGTGGTATTCCCGCCCACCATGTCCGTCATGGAGCTCCGCAGGGACAAGCCCTACCTGTTCCTGGCCGTCATGGCGGCAGCCTCGTCGGAAACACACGGACTCCAGCGAGTCTTGCAACGCGAGCTGATGGAACTCTTTGCCGAGAAGATTGTCATTGTGGGCGAGAAGAACCTGGAGCTCGTGCAGGCCCTCCATGTTGCCGTTATCTGGTACTGGCCGCCGGAGCACTTTGAGGAGCTCAAGTTCTACCAGCTCGTCCACATGTCGGCCGTCATGGCCCTTGATATCGGGCTGGGCAAAAAGTCGACCCAAAAGAGCGGCATGCCGGGTTTCAGCTGGCGAGACCACCCCTTCAGACGACACCCTCAGCCGGACCCGACCAGTCTGGAATGCAGGCGGACATGGTTGACGTGCCATTACCTGGCGGCCAACACGGCAATGTCCCTGCATCGGCCGAACCTCATCCGATGGTCGCCCTTTATGACGGACAGCCTCGAGCTGCTGAGAACATGCCCAGACGCCTATCCGACGGACAAGTACTTTTGCCATTTGGTCTGGACCCATAGGATGGCCGAGGAGATTGGCGTGCAGCTGTCCATGGACGACCCCGACACCTTGGTGAACATCCTGGATGCGAGGACACAGTACACACTGCGAGGACTGGAGAGAGACTTGGACAAGTACATCGCTTCCGTGCCGCAGGACATGATGCAACGTTAGTTTCCACGCCAGCCCCTGCTGAACAAGGGGATGGAATGAGGAGCACGCCATGACATGATGCCAACTGACCCTCTTCTTCCAGCTACCCTCAAAATGGGCTTCTGCGTCCTCAACCTCTACATGCACGAGCTGGCCCTCCACTCGGACACGGGCACCTACCAGCTGCGGCCGCCCTTCAACACCGACGTGCTCCAGGAAGGCATGGTGAACAGCGAACCCCTCAGCGCGGCACACATCAACGCCCTCTCAGCCTGCCTCACCGCCATCGACAACATGTTCCAGGCCTTTTTGGCCATGGACGTCTTTGCCATTCGGTGCCTGCCAGTCTTCACCTTTGTGCGGGTCGCCTACGCCGTCGTCATCCTGATGAAGATGTACTTTTCCGCGGCGAGCCCGTCGTCGGAGCTCGGCAAGGTCATCAACAAGGACAACATGCGCCTGGCCTACTACCTCGAGGCCCTGCTCGACAAGTTCAGCGCCACGGCCGCCCAGGACAAGTGCCGGCCCGCCTCCAAGTTCCTCCTCGTCCTGGTCATGCTGCGCACCTGGTTCCTCAAGCACGGCAGCGGCAAGGGAGACGCCAGGCAGGACACCCAAACCTCATCGTCCAACACCCCCGCCGACCAGGGCACACCGTCCCTGCAACAACCGCCGCCGGACCAAGTCGCCAACACGCCCCTCCAGGTGCTCTCCGAGGTGGCCATGGGCCGTGAATCAAACACCCCGCGCCCCTTCTACAACCCCGCCCCCCTGGCCCCCAGCGGCCAGCCGCCGCCGTACTATGCAGATGCCGCGGGCACATCTGCCGCGTCCGCGTCCGCGTCCGCACAACCCCCCCGCGATCCGTCTGCCTTGCCGCAGCCGTGGATGAACCCTGCGCCCCAGCAGCCCGTTGACATGGACATGACCATTGGTCTGCCTGCCAACTTTGACTTTGAGAGCCTCGGCGTGCCCTTGGACCCGTCGGGAGACTTGTACGGCGGAGGAGCCAAGATGGTCCTGAGCGACCCCATGCTGAGCGACATGTTCCAGGGCCTCCCCGACCCCAACTTCTTTTCCTTTTAAGCATGGCTATACGCTTATCTGTAGATGGATGGCCGCGGCGGCGTACCGGGATACCTTGGCACACAGTCATTACGTCGTGCCTTGTACTAATATTACCCAAGTGTTGATGATGCCACGAGTTACAATATAATAATACGCTTCCACCTCATGCATGACACGTCACATGCGCCGTGCTTGGTGCAGGCAGGCAGGGGGCTGCAGAATAGTCCTTCAATCTGACTACCCAAGTACCTAAGTAGCTACAACGAAAAAAAGTACCCATCCCTTAGCTTGTCGTCGTCGCAGCCGGCACGAGGTGATGTAAAAACAAAGCTCATGAGCCCGAGCTTCATTTCACTACTTTGCCATTCCGCGAAAAAAAAAAACGAGACCAAAACAACACAGGAAGAAAATAGAGCATCAAGTAAAGGGGGCACAATCGGGGCACATCGTCAACGTCGTTGTTCCTAGCAAATTTGAGCTTTTTCCCCAGCCACAAGAGCATACCCCGATATCTCGTCATCCTGTTCCATTCCTTTCCATCCCTGTCTTGTCAAGTTCCTGTGTCGCGACTCGTACATCCGTACATCACAGACACACACACACACACACACACACACTAAATAGTACAACATCAAGCCATGTGCGCCGTTTCGCCTCTGCCGAAGCCCTCCCATTTCCGCTTTGTCGTTATAATCGCTTTCAAAAATGAAGAATCAAGGAACTACTTTGCCCATGCTGTGTTGGGTCTTTTTCCCCTTCATGAAGCCGCACGAGCAAAAACTAAAAATCATCTTGTGATCCTGCCCCCCAATGCTTGGTTCATGGGAGATTTGCCGTCATCGGCCCATTCCTGGCCCTCCGCTACTTTTGACGGATGAACCCCCGCCGAAACAATAATGACAAAGTTCCAATGCCTTCCAAAATGCTTGTATAAATGATAACAATTTCGTCATAATCTTGTTCCAAACCATTTGCGCTGCTCATAGTGACAAAACGCCAGAAACCAGACAAATAAGAAGCAAGTGGTAAGTATTTGCATCAAACGCGCAAGAGCCGTGAACAGATTGGGCTATTCCCGCTAGTGTCATGCTGCCCGGCGTCAACGCGGAGCCGCCGGGCACGACGCTTAAGGGTTGAGGGTTGAGGATTTTGCCATCTACTAGCCAGAGAACAGTCATGCAAGCTGCGCCCGAGCAGGGCGAAGAGAGCCACTCAGTCCATGTAGAAATCACCCTTGAGAATTCTCTCTTGAAAGGCGTCTGGCTTGCGAGGTTCTTGCCTGGGCTGCGGCGCTGGCTGCGGAGCCTGAACAGGTGGCTGCATCATGTCGGAGACGGACTTGGCCCGATCGTGGGATGGTCCCCTGGGAGGCGAGGAAGCTAGCGAGAATGAGGGGCGCGGGCCGCCCGAGACAGAGCTCTCGGCTCGAGACCTAAGCTGCTCGGACCAGTTGAAGCCCTGCTGGTCTGCACGAGAATTGGGATTGTCAGAATGGGCTCTTGAAGGCATGGTGTTGCTTGCCTGTGCAGTTGTGGACGAAGGCATCGCAGTACTGGCTCGGCGACCTGCTGCAGAAAGAGCAGCGCCGATTGCAGATGCTTGATTCTGCGAGGCTCTTCGTCCAAGGGACGACTGGGGAGAAGTTGGGTTATTACCATTGCCAGGGCTGTTGCCGCCAGGACGGTATCCTCTCATGGCAGAGGTGCCGAAGCTCATGCGGCGGACAAAGGGCGTGTTCGGAGCGGTTCTAGCAGAGCCGGGCACGTCCTCATCCTCAATGGCGTTCTCGTCAATAGAATCGGAGTTTGTGGACATGCTGCCACGCCGCATGTTGAAGGTAGGTGGGTTGGTCGGTGATGTGCCTGAGAGGCCGATGGTGGTGACTGACAGGCGACGCCTCTGGGGGTCAAACCCGTTCATCTGATTATTGCCGCCATTCGAGGCGTTAGACGGGCCGCGCTGGAAGAGATTGGAGAGAGCGGCTTGTGTGATGGAGCTGCGACGGTGGCCCGTGCCGTTGGGGGAGCCGTCTGAAGACATCTCTTCGATCAAATGGCAGGGCCTTTTGATCCTCAGGTTGATTCAAGGACCTTTGCCCCGGGTCGAAAGAAAAAAAACCACAAGTAGAGCGAATACTGCCGTCTCCCTGCGAGACGAGACGGAATGGGATGCTGGACTGAACTGGACGGAGCTGGTGTTGAAGTTGGTCACGGTTTGGAGCGCCGTTGGTAGAGGAGAGCAGGCGGAGAGGTAGTTGATAAGATGAAGGGGGGACAGGCGGCAGAGGAACGGCAGGTTGTTGAATAGACCGTCGAGGTGATCGCGTCACGGGAGACGCGGGTGGTGTTAGATCTGGAAGGAACGGCTGATGAACAGCAGACGGTCAAGCCAGAATGGTGCGGAGATGATGTGTTTGGGAAAGGGGAAGAAGAGATGGAGAGAAGGAGAAGGAAGGAACCAGGAAAGAGCGAAGCACGGTGCGCAGAATGGAGTTGCGAGCTTTGGGTGGTGTGCATGGGCAAGCTGCAGCTGGTGTGGCGTGTGTGTTCCACTGGGATAATCAAGCACCTATTGAACAGAGCAGGTACCTTGGTACGTGGGAAGGATGGGGGTGAGAAGCAACGTGCCTACCTAATGCTTCGTGCGGAGCCGAGACGACAGTGGGCGAATAGAGACGACGATGGCGGGGGCAGAGGGGGAGTGCTTGATTAAGGCTGCAAGCACGGTCGGCCAATATTGCGAGTCAACGAACCTGAATTCGAGCCATGGGATTGAGTGACGGGCGACGGGGTAAGTGAGTGACAGTGATGGTGACGATTAGCCCCGTCAAGACCGAGAGCGGAGGAACCCCAGGCTGCAGAACTGGGTCACGGAGGCGGCGGGGAGGGCAGGGGGCGGAGAGCGGGCATCATGATGGGACAATGGGCTCACTGCAAGACACTGTGCAGGCGGGATCAGCAGTATCTGGCCCTGCACAGAGCAACGCACCAGCCAGGCAGGGGTCCCCATGTGCCCCCGGGCTGGTGCAATAACACCTACTTACCTACTACGGATGGATGTAGCAGCTGGCCAGTCTGGCCACCATCTGGCAAGCGTCTCACCATGACGACGGCGGTTGATGTCGTCGATGCGCAACACAGCATCCCCGGGGGTCGTCTGCCCGCCGACAGAGCGTCAATGGGGGCTCTCGCGCCAGCCTGCTTCGACAGGTGGAACTATCGGGCGGCCAAGAATAGCATTGGACGATGTAGAAGCCGCGCTGACACGCCTTTCCACGGTGAGGCGGTGACGTCGACAGGCCCGCCGGTTGCGATCGGTGGACCCAGAGCCGCCCCAAGGCCCATTCAACCCAGATCTTGCTGGGGGGGGCCACGGGCCACTGGCCACTTGCACTGCTGTCCAGGCTCCATCTCAAGGTGAGTGGACGCTGACCTTGTGGGGTAAATCGCCTGGAAAGGCTGTTAGGTGTACGCTGCTGCAAATTGCTGCTCCTGCGTTCGCCCAACTACCGATTGGCGTTGGACAATGGTTACAAAAGCAGCACCAGAGTCTTCCAACCCACGGCTCAATCTTGACTGCAGAGGGATGCGCAGGTCGCAGGCCACCAGGCCAACAGACCCAAGATCTGGAGGCCAAGTAGAATGGACATCTGGCAGCCGGGCGGGGCCCGCGTAGAAACCCTATGCTGCCGCATGCTGAGAGGCTTATTGCTTTGGACGCGGTTTGGTCGAATGCCGCACTCTGCCCTCTGCCTTGGGTGCCTTATTGACCAGGAAGAAATAGTGCCATGAAATCAAGGCTGGGGGGGGCCTGATAAGGGTCGCTTTCGAGGGAGGCGCGGCCCAACAGACTTTCGATGGGGGCGAGTCTCATTTGCCGGATGGCATCAGTATGGTCACAACTGGAAAGCACACAAGCTTGCAAGCTCAGGGTGTGTGCATGCCAAAGTGGAGCTGCGTCTCAAAAAGCATGTTGCTTCACGGCAGCAACCCTACTTGCCCAAGTAGTTGCGTGGCGTTATCTCACCTTGGGCTTGCCGACCACCCATCTCGTCAGAGTTTGGGAGGAGAGCCCTACTGGCAGATGGGGTAACCCATGCCACCCATCCGGCTGCCCAGTGCCCCCTGGGTCATCCTGGACTGTGTCTCTCAGCGTTCAATGGCCGCGTGCCCTTGGACCTTGCTCTGGCTGTTATGTGCCTGGGTAAAAAGGGTCACAGCCAAACCCAGGGCGGTAGGGTAGGCTGTCTGCTCCCTGGCTTGGTCTCTCAGCTTCAAATCTCGATGCTCGAGCCAGGAGGTACGGAGTACAATTCGAGAAGTAAGTGAGCCAAGCAATTGCAATTGTGAGGGGCTGGACCTTCCTTCGAGACTGATTGACTGCCATGCGCTAAACTTGGAGCGGCTTGGAGGCTCGACGACGTCACCCAATGACAGCACTTTGCGGGGTAAAATCCCTGCTAGGCGAGCACGGCCTGGCAGTCACGACAGGGCGGAACGTGCCCCACAGGGGAAGGGTCTCGCCTACCAGAGGCTGCAGAGTCGAGACAGCAGCTCTTCTGGATCTGCATTTCATCTGGCTCGACAGTTTGCTAGCGCCTTCTTGGGAGATGGCTTATCTCGTCGCTTCAAGAATTGGCTTCCGAATACTGGCCGCTCAGTGGTTGATACAGAAAGACAGACAATATTCTTCACTCCAACTGTTCACTTGACGCCGAAACATTCTACGGTTCCCGATTCCCAAGAACCCTGGCCATCTGTTGGCCAAGACTTTCGGCTGGCATGGACGATGACTTTTGGCCTATGCAGCGTCAAATCCAAGAGGGCTTCTTTGTTTTCCCAGATCGACCGTGGTGAACTGCTTCTCCATATGGCCGCCCCCCAGATACATGCCCAGACCACAGACCACTGCTGGGAAGCCGGACAATGCATTGGGGGAATTGAATAAGGAATGGAGAGCAGAGCAGCAATCCGCTCTTTGAGATATCACGTCTTTGGGGGCTTGGGAAAGCAACATCTCTGGTGACCCGTGCAAGGGTCCTTGTCCTTAATCGTCACACCAGCAACCGCCTCTCCAGCATTTTACAAACACGGCGGGTGCTGACCTGAGCAACGGGGGAGCCACACGGACGACTCGGGATTTCTTGTGGAAATTGGCCTAGTGACGCACATCGATTATATAATGATGGACGGCTTGCAGAGTGCATGAGCTAGCTGCGAGTCCAGACTCCCAGAAGTCAGTTGGAGGGGGTACAGCATTCCTTTTGGTGAGCCACAGACACGTGCACCCCTGGCAATGTCTTATTCCCGTATGTCATGGTGTTTTCTCCCTGGGTATCAATGCATCAAGGTGACGGTATGGAGTGCTTTTCACATATCCAGGTCTGATCAGAGACTGCTAAATGACGGCTGGCTTTGGTGTCCTTGTTGCTGCCCTTGTTGCTCATGGCTTGGTCAAGGTAAATGCCACAATTACACCTCTGGTCACCGCCAGCAACAGCCGTCAGACTTCCAATAGGGCACGCCGACAACCGAAGCAGGGACACTCTGAAGCCACTGCGGCTTTCAAGAGACGGATGTGCAGTGCCTATGGACGTGGTTGAAGGTGAACAATGGGAGCCCAGGCCCATCCCTCTGCTAAATCCAAATGCCCTTGGCATGCTTAGGTTGATCCGAGCGTGCCGCCGTACAAGCTGGGCTGGGCGCCATTCTCATCACCCTCTACCCCTTTGTCTTTGGACACAGAACCGCTAGCACGTTATCATCTATGCAAATGGTACCATTTAGCATTTGAGAAGCGACGAGCGCCCAAGGCTGCAGTATACAGCAGCATTGATATTCGATGCCGGCACTGACAGGCGAGCTGGTTGACCCACCACATGCTTTGCTTGGCTGTGATGCTGGCTTACAGAATGCCTACCTAAGTAGGTAGATATGGCTCTGTGGGGATTGAGGCGATTGACGCAATTTGGCTAGGTTCGCCGGTAGCCAAGTAGACTTTACAGGCGATATACCTGCTGCACAAATTGCAAAACCAACTCGGCAGGATAGCTCTCATCTTGAGTAACTGGTTTATTTTTTTTTTTTACGTGATATGCACCGTAGCTTATATCGCCTCTTCCATATCAGAAGCATAGATGATCCTACCCGGCAGAGAAGCTGGGATAAGGTGTAGCAAAGGTAGCGTGATGCACGAGGAACCATCTGCCAGAGCAAGGGCAATACCACCAAGTACTTGACCAGCTGCAAATGCAAAAGCACAAACTGGCTGCACGACGTTGCCACGCTCCCATGGCCGGAGATTTGCCGTCGAAAAGGCAACGGGCATCCTGGCAGCCGTCATGACTGTGCCGGTGAATTCGTGACGAGGCCCAACGTGGCCATCGATGGTAAATATTGTACGCACATTTGTGTATTCCCCAAGTGTCGTGCCGACCATGGACATTCTTCTCCCCAGCCGCAGCGAGTGGTTCGATGTGTATGTGAAATCAGTCGTTTCCGAAACGTGCATGAACAAAGCCAAAATCGTACGACATGCAGGCCTGCCGCCTTGAACGTGTGCTGATCAAGGCGGCTATCAGACCAGCGTTGCGGATAGTTCCCAAACCAAGGAGTATTAATACAACGTTGTTCTGCGAAGTACTCGGTAGTCCTCCGCTTTTACTCTGTAATACATGATTTACGTGTACCCCGTCTCCGTATCGTCGAACACGTCTCTCTAATTGGTGCTATATCACGGCACAGCACATCTCTATTCGTTTCGGCTTCCGCGTCGGCAGAGGCATTACTTCCGTCCTTGTCCGCAGAGACCGCAGACTCCGCAGTCGCCAGAGTTGACATACAGGCGGTTTGTACAGGCCGTGCTGGTGCATCGCCAGCTGTTTGGCGTGTGTATTGGGTCGAGCACATTTGCGCACATGGCGCAAGATGGCGCCGAGGCGGCATTATCAAACGAACACACCGGGCACCCTGCTGTGCGTTGCGAGCACGCCTGCTGCCGGGGATGCAAGGTGTCCTCGGGCTCTTGTTTGACGGGTACATGATGCAGGCGCGGTGCTCCTTGAGCATCGTCAGGCTCTCTTTTTGCCGTAAATGGCAACCGTGTTTCTGTGCCTTTGGGTTCCGCCTTGACTCGGCGTGTTTGCCAGCTCGTGGCCCCAGAGTCTTCTCTCTTCAGTCTCTCAAACATGTCTGCCAGCTGGGTGAGTTCGTTTCGCGCGTCGGCATCGCTGGCATCCTGGTCCTCGCACACTTTGACCATGCCCCTGCCCTGGCCGTCTCTCATTGTTGAACCATCCACGTCAACAGCGTCTTGGGCGGCATCCTCCTCAAGCTCGCTGTCGCTTCCGGACTCCGTGCCGTCCTCATCCTTGACCACGTCTTCCTCCTCCTCTTCCTCCTCCTCCTTGACCTTTTGCTGCTCAAACCTCGCCAGAGCGGCTGCAGCTCGTAGCTCTCGTCCGCGTGCGCTCCCCGCCACCCTGGGTTTCGCTTGCACCTTCTTCCCCTTCTCCAGCTTGACCTTGGCCTCGTCATCCGCACCGAGCGCAACGCCATTTGCACCAAACTTTTTCAAAATCCGCCTCTCTTTGCGCTCCCGATACGTCAATGTAGGCCTCGCCTTTCTCTTCCTCTGTCTGGAGCGGTAGGTCCCGCCGCACAAGTGCTCCGGAAGGACCTCGTCGGGTTTGATCTGGTTGCGCTCCCACTCCCCCGTGACCAAGTTGGCACCACGACCCCAGATCCCATCACCCATGTAGCCATCCTTCCAAAGCTCGTACATTTGTGCCGCATACTGGTTTCTGACGGCCCAGAATGCCCGCGAGTGGTTCATTTGCTTGCAGTGCGCCAGTTCGTGCATCATGACCATTTGCACGTACTCGAATGGGAGCCAGCGGCCGGTTGAGGGTGAGCGGAGCACGAGCTGAATCACCTCGCCGGCATTGAAATTACGGCCTACAAACTCGCGGTTTGGCTCGTACTCTTCCAGTGTCATGATGGATATGTGGTGCTTGCGCATGACGGGCACTAGTTCCAAGCGTTAGTTGGCGGGCGGGGAAAAGAAGGGCTTGGTTCGGAGAGAGTTTGGTCCTACGGCATTGTGCGGCAATCCTCTCGAGAAACTCCTGAGCTGCCTTCTCATTGGGACCGGGCCGCGGTTTGATAAAGACGATGTTGGGGTTTGGTTGCGACCTCTTGGCATTGAGTCGCTGTATGCCAATGGGCATTGTGAATGGGCGAGAGGCGAGTCCCCGTAGCCAGTCTCCGAGGTTATGTTGATTTAGCTCGACCGTGTGACAGCTGGTTGATTGTCCTTTTTTTTTTTCCCTCTTCTTGCAATTCTCAGCTTCCCTTGTAGGTTGATGGATATTGAACCTGGGCGGGGCGTGAATGACGCCGCGACTTTGCTCACGAAATCAGGTGACTGACTGTTGACATGAGCATTAACGGGCTCACTCCCACCGACTTCCAACCACTTCATCGAATCATCGCTCTCTACTTGTGGGAAAGACTCCATAAGACTTCCGATTCGACAATCTTTGATCAGGATTGACATCACACAACCCTTCAGCGACTTTTCATTGCCAAAACTCCTACAAAGTGACGCCCAATATTCGCACGCCTACATTGTTCATATTGCGGTGTACTTAGACAAAACCCATTTATCAAAACTTGGGACACTGTGCATCAGAAAATAATCTACTCAATATAGTGCTAGAGTCGCTAATGCCATCGCTAAATCAATAATGCTCCAACTCCAGCATCTATGCCCAGATCATATGCAAAATGATTAACAAGAAAACTAAAATCAACAAGGGAAAAAATCTCTCAACATGGTTCGCCAGAAGAAGCTCGATACTCTTCTCTGGCTTCCACATTCGCAATTGCACTCTGCACTGCGCTTGTCAAATCCACATGGAACAGTGGCCTGTTCGACCCGTGAACTATGGCGCCCTTTCTCCTTTGACTCGCCGCAGCTTCAGCCTTCTCCTCGGCTGGTTTAGGAGACGCTTCTTCGAGATCGGAGCCCTGAGCCATCTCCTCGTCTTTATTGCTCATTCGCGAATAGCCGGATTGCAATCCCCTCTTGTTGGCATTGTCTTCCGCCACAGCGGCTGCAGAATGCTTTCCACCAATTTCAGCAACGCTAAAGATGGATCTCCATCTGTGGTGCATGCCATCCTGTGTTTTGGTGGGGACGCCGAAACCTCCGGCTATAAGGGCACGCTTTGTCCAGCGGTTGTTGATGCATGCAATGTGCCAATCTACTACATTAGGCGCCGTGTAGAGATCAAGCTGGTTACGGACATCGATGAGCCGTTGGACAGATGTAATGTCGACGTTGTTGACGGAACTAAAGTCCAGAATGATGGCCTTGAGTTGAGGATTTCTATTGACTTCAGGATCTTGGCGGGACTTTGCTGATTTTCGAGGGCCAGGGTTGCTCCAAGGTCTGTCGCCTGCGCGTTCAAACGTTTCGGGACTGGAGCGCCTTGTAT
Organism: Keithomyces neogunnii; assembly: GCA_020975405.1. Classification (NCBI taxonomy): domain Eukaryota; kingdom Fungi; phylum Ascomycota; class Sordariomycetes; order Hypocreales; family Clavicipitaceae; genus Keithomyces; species Keithomyces neogunnii. The sequence goes on along the minus strand of JAIOWQ010000002.1, from coordinate 2,256,755 downwards.
GAGAGAAGATGAACTCGGTAAGATAGTCCAGTGAGAAATTGGCATTTGGATAGTTGAAACCCTCTGAAAACCGATAGATGAAAACGCCAGGATAGGGACTCTCGAGTTCAACCTCGGGATTGGAACCGTCTCCATGGTCCAGGGGAAGGAAGACGTTTCGTGCAGCAGCCTCGGCGGCACTGTCAAACGTGCCGTACTCCCCATATACTTTCTTGTGATCCTCACCAATAACATGGTCACCAAGGACCGAGTGTACCCTTACTTTGCCGAGAAATCGCCCACGGGCCTTCAAGATTCGATACAGAAGAATAGCGGCTGAAATGGCAACCGTGGCATAGAGACCGTCCTCTATTTGGGCAAAGATGCTGACAAAGACGCCAACAAAGAAGACAAAGACTTCGATTGGAGATACGCGCCAGAACTGATACACGGTATCTGGAGGCGTGACAAGGTCGCCTACGGCGTGGATGATGACGGCTGCAAGCGTAGCACTCGGGATGTAGAAAAATACGGCGGTGAGGAGGTATGTGGCCAACAAAACGACAATTCCCGTGATAATTCCAGCTGCCGGGGTGCGAACACCAGCCTTGGACTGAATTGCTGTGCGGCTGAAGGAGCCAGTGGATGGATAAGCGCCGAGAAAGGGGCCCAGAATGTTCGTCATGCCAATGGCAACCATTTCCTGCGACGGATCGATGGCGTAGTTGTTGACTCTGCCAAAAGATTTGGAGATGGCGACATGCTCAACGAGCATGACGATGACGGTAGCTGGTAGGTGGGAGCCGAAGTGTGAGACGAGGTTGCTGGGTATTTGAGGGACAGCAGCATTGCGGAAACCTTTTTCTTTAATTAGCATAGATTTGACTTTGGGGCCCAATGAGCAATCTTCCTCTTACCTTTGGGCACACTCCCCAGAACATGAAACATCGGGTCTTCCCTCCGATGCATGTTGACCAGCCAGCTAATCATGGTGTACAGCAAAATGGCAAATACGGTCCGCATAGTATTCATAAAGAAGATGATTCTCTTGTGAGATGGAAACCGTTCTGCAGCCGATGTAAGGCTAAACCGGATGAGATATAAGAAGAAAAGTGCCGACAGACCCATGGCAGCATCAAGCTTTGTCTCTGGGAGATGTTTTAGCGTGTTAATGATGACCTTGTAAGCGGGATCTCGGTTGGAGAAGCCAGTCAATCCCATCAAAGCAGGTAACTGACTAGATGCAATAGTGATGGCAGACCCGGTCATGAAAGCAGATAGTGAAGTAATGGAGATCAAATCAACAATCCAGCCGCAACGCAAAAGTCCGATACCCAAAACAATGCACCCAGCAATGAGGGACAGAGCTGACGCAATAACATGTGGGGGAATGTCTTTGGTGTCCGGGGATGATACCACGTCCTCTACGACACTTCCCACAACTGTAGACAAGACAGCAACAGGCCCAATAGAGATGTCCTTTGACGTCCCAAATATCCAGTATATAATAACGCCCATGAATGATGAGTAGAGGCCAAACTGAGGCTCGAGTTTGGCTAACAAGGCATACGCCATACCCTGAGGCACAACGACTGCACCAATGGTAATACCAGCAACAACGTCACCAGCGAACCACTGGAGGTTGTAGTGTGTGATCCAGGAAAGGAAGGGAAACAAAGAATTGGCATATCTTGCAAACTCTTGTCGCGTGGGTATTTGATCGTGGAGCCATTCTGATGTCGTGGGGGGTCCTTCGACGAAGCTGTCACTGGTCTGCATGGAAAGGACTGACTCTCCCCGCGTGACTTGGTCGGCGGCGTCCTCGTCGGGATCCTCAAGCTTTATGCCAAGAACCTTGGCCAAGGCATGGCCAGTTTTGGTTGAAATGGAGGACATGGTTGGATCGACGGGAAGCCCTTGGCGGGAGTGTGGCTGCAAGATTGCAGGGTGATGGATGCAGGGTGGTGAATGTTGCCAAAGAGCCCTTTTCTTTACAAAATCATGCTTGCCATGTGTTGACGTGGGCTGTGACTATCTAAGCCTTTATTCCGGGCACCCTGAGGCGAAGGGGATTGCTGGGTATGCTTTGGATCCGACCAAGTATGCCCTATGCAGATGATGAAGGAAGCAAGGGAGGGTGGCCAATATTTGAACGAGGAAAGGCCAGGCTGTTCCAGGGCAGAGAGGTGATGAAGCACGAGGAAGAGGAGGAGTAGATATACCAAATGTGGAAAGATTTTGAAGGAGTGTCGTAACCTGTGGACCAAGGAAGAGGTGGAAAGTATCTCCAGTCAAGGCCTCTTCTTTTTGGTCGTGTGTGGGTGTTAAGCGCCAGGGATATCTTAAATAAAGCAAATATGTGGAAGACGCCGAGCTTCCGGCCTCGTCACGGAAGTCGATGGAGCACCCAAGAGACAACAGGGGAAGTTCCGTGCTTTAAGGCAGGGCGACGATCCGAAGGGGTGCAGGGCCACCTGATGCCACAGACAGGGCCTGGTTGGTGTCCTCTGCAATCCTGCAACAGCTTTGTGCTGCACATAATAGTGCCGCGTGAGCAAAGATTAGGCCGGGCAGGCTGATTACAAGAGGGAAATACGTGATGTGACAAGCCACATGGAGAATGCGGTCGCAGGGGTAGACTAAGAGGCACAAGACTGCCAGATGCGTCGTCGTTGGTATGTGGTGGATACCCCTGCTGAATAGGGAGTACGAATCGTCACAGCTCAAACTTGGTGTTGAATATTGAGCTTGAGCTATTGCGTCCAGCGAATATTCCCAAGTTACTGGACCGTGCTGTGCAAGAGATATACGGCAAGGATTTTGCAGTGGCACAGCAGTCCATTCGGTCACCGGTTAACCATCAGCAAAACTTTCGGGGCAATATGCCGCTCCCAAAGGAAACCTGATTGTCAAGGCGGCTGAATTGAGCTGATGAGGTGCTCGTCCTGCCCCACAAACCTGAGATGTCGCAATCGGCTTGTTTCCGCATATAGCATAGCATGGCGGAGGTATTTGCGTCAGGAGCCGTCCAAAAAGCTGTCAATTCTTCGCTGCATATGGGGATGCAGTCACTTTCGCTGAGGCATAGATGCGCTCTCTCTACATGGAATATTCTGTAAAAACTGCAATTGGTTAGTTAGTGTCCATAAGTGAAAGTGAGCAAATATGACATGTAAGAGGCCCGCCATTGTTCCCAGACTTGTCCATCCCAAAACTCTGGCACGCCTTGGCTCCGATGGCGAAATGTCCCAGACACGGCTGAGCTCAAGGCCAAGTTGAGATGTGTGCTCGTCCATGCGGTAGTGTAAATCAGTCACTATCCTTGTGTCTTGTCACTCGGTCCTCCATTAGTCGCCCAACGCTGGTGGCACGTACATCAGCTGACTGGGTTGAACCAGGGCCTAGAATCCCTCAAGGACATCGTCTCACCTGCATGTCCCAGCATACAATGCCGCAAAACCATTCACAACCAATACCACTTTTTCGCGAGTCCCATATCGGATAGGCATTGGTGATTCCATTTACCTTTGATGGAGGGCGCCAAGTATACAACGTAAGCAAACTTCCAGATTTCTACAAGGGGCTCGACTGTTGAGCCCGAGGGGCCGGCTGCGTTTGTCAATATCCTCGGCTCATCGCTGTGCACATCTTGCTCTTTCCCTTGATTGTACATTGTTCCGTCTCAAGAGTCTGGGGGAAAAAAATGTATTCGTTGCTCGCAGTGAAACAAACTTTTCCGCTGAGAACCCAGATTAGGTCACACCGAAAGTTCCGGAACTGGTCTCAGTACCATCTGCACCATTATTTGTTATCCATGACCACCTTGCATGAATTTTTATAGAGGCACAGTAACCGGTAAGGTAAATTCTAGACAAGTGCGAAACCGGTATTTGCGTGAAGTTTGTCTTGAGTGCTCTTTCCAGATGCACTGAAGCGCTTGAGCAATGTAGCAATCTTGCCATGATGTGATGTTGGACCGAGTTCGGGCTATGCTGTGTTGCCTGGACCACTACTCAAAAGGACATGAGATGTCTGCATGGAACTTGGATACGTGTTAGACGGCTGCGCGGTCTCGTAGTCATAACATACTGGCAATCAGGAGGATGCTTCTTGCTCCTGCACTTCCGAGGCTGTCTGATCAACGGCATCTGTTCCTAGCACAGGCCCAGGGTCATTTTAACATGAATACGGGCGGTTGGGGTTGACCTCGGATCTTGCCCATTCGTCGGCGGGTTCCTTGGTGGTCAGATGCAGGGACGAGCCACAGAAACGGTTTGCAAACGGTTTGCAAGCAGTGACTGGGACGAGTCCTGTGATGCGGCGGTTGAGTGACATCTGGATTTGGCTGCCTGGAGAATCTCCAAGCTGTTAGGACTGCCTGCCATTCTTGGAAAGTGCGACCTGCGACGAGTAGCCTGCCGCCAAGCTTGGAGCTGTGACACAATCCCAACCTCCAGCTACCAAACTCCACCATCAGCCACCAACCGCGTCTCGCGTGCCCGTCCCTCAACAGCTTGTTGACGACTTGTCGTCCCCACCGTCTGCTCTCCGCGCCGCATCCCAATTGCCATGATTCTGCGTGCTGCCATGAGCCGTCCATCAGTCTGCAGCCATGCCTAGCCCATCGCGAGAAACAAGCAACCCTCCACCTACCTCGTTGCCGCAACCTTCGACGCAGTACTCCCCCGGGCGCATCGAGCTTCAGGTCCCCCCATCGCCGCGCACGCATCGAGCTCTGCGACGCCTGCAATCCGCCCACTCACTTGGCGCTGCGAGATTGTCGAATCAACCATCTCTCATTTCACAGCAGCGCCGAGACTTGCAACGCAATGCTTCGCCAACTCGAGACCACGGAGCTACGCGAACGCCCCAGCGAGGTCGCGCCAACAGTGATGCTTCTTCACCATTGATGCGCCACACGAGTGCGGTGGTTAGTCTGAAACGCTCCGGCTTGAAAAAACCCGTCTTTTCGCATGGCCATCTGTCGCTTCAGCAACTATTCCGCGACGGACCAAGTGATGGCGACTTCCTCGGTGCCTTGGAGAGTGTGCGGTGGAAGGTTGTCGATGAGGGCATCAAGAGCGCGGAAGATGGAATGGTATGATGTCCCTTGACTTGTCGTCCGAGTCCTCCCATGGTTGTCTGTCAAGCGCCTCAGCGACAGCTGTGGACAATATGCCACGACGCGGACGGTTATTAATCGGTTACTGCAGTCACCATTACGAATATACGTTTGGCTCGTGCTCCTAGATGCGCCCGTCATGGCCACAGATGAGTACCTCGGCCTGATACACCGCGGTGCCTCGCCAGCCTATTCGAAAATCCGCAACGATACCTTCAGAACTCTCACCACAGACCCCTTGTTCCGACGACGCGTGAGCGAGGCGAGCTTGATTCGACTGCTAAACGCCATTGCCTGGCGGTTACATGATGCCAAGGAGGAACAACGCCAAAGCAGCCGACCAAGCAGCAGTCATTCAGCACATCCGAGACAGAGCCTTGGAGGAAGCGTTTCCGGGCATTCTCAGGCCAGTATGTCGCACCGGCCCCATCAAGCTCTGGGGGCTCGCATATTGGATCTTCTGTTGACATGAATGCGGTTACTGACTGTACGCAGAATCTGGCACAGGTCCGGAACCCGGCACCTACGTCCAAGGCATGAACGTGCTGGCAGCTCCGTTTTTGTACGCCGCCCGCAGCGAGGCCGAAGCCTTTGTTGCCTTTCATTCTCTCCTTACCAAGGAATGTCCTGCATATATTCGAGGCGCCATGGATGGTGTTCATCGCGGTCTGGCTCTTGTCGATAAGGTCCTAGCCATTGTAGACCCCAAGCTCAGCATGTACCTCACCGCCAAAGGACTGTCGGCCGAGATTTATGCATTCCCGTCGGTGCTGACTCTATGTGCTTGCACACCACCTCTTCCAGAGGTCCTACGCCTATGGGACTTCTTGTTCGCATATGGGCCCCATTTGAACATCTTGTGTATCGTGGCGCAACTGACGATAATGAGGTCTCAAATTCTTCAGTCCCCAAGGTGAGTGGCTCAGAAGCTGCGCCTCGTCCCAATTCACATGTTGACCCGTCAAACAGCCCGAACAAGGTGCTCAGATCATTCCCCCCTTTAAATTCGGATCTGATCAAGAGCGTCACTATCGGTATTATCAAGAAGATTCCCGATGACGTGTACGCCGAGATTGTCACGCATGCAATGTAAAATTTGTCATTTGTACCAAGGAGGCATTTGCAAAATCCTGCCCCTCAAAAGAGCGGCAGGATGAAGTAGTGCGTTGTAATACTTGCCTTTGTGAGAAGGCTCAGAGCGTGTTGGGATTGCGGTTTCCTGTTTAGCTATGGTAGGGCGTAGCTACGACTGTACGATTCACGATGGGGCTACATGGGACAATGGGTATGGATCAAGCGTTCGAGACGGGGCTCGGAATTCACGAACATATGCATACATTTAGGTACTTGCTCTTTTTGGTTGAACAGTTTGGAAATTATAAGAAAGCTCTGTTCGAAATGAAGGCACAAGGTCCGTCGTGCTCTTGCGCAATGCGTTAATCACAGGAATCTATCACATGACGGAAATGTTTTTTTTTTTTTTTTTTTTTTTACCTTTGCCGTTAGATTTCGTCAACTTGAAAGAGCGTGCTCGATAGAAAATAGCGTTTGTATGTATTCTATTCTTGTCTTTTGCAATATTCGTGAAAATACAAATGCTCTGTATATGCCCCAAACGCCCAAGTGTATATAAAATGCCTAGTGTATAGAACGCTGACAGAAATGCAGCTTCGACAGGGGTGTGGGCGGTATGCAAAACCCCGTCTAAAGAATGGAAATGCCTCTCTTGCTCTCTCCTCATATCTCTGTACGTCGTGTGATGACATGCTTGATCCTTCAAAGATGTGTATATATATACACAATGCCCCAAATGGGCTGGTGAAAAATGGATGCCAGAATCTCTGGGTTCAAAAAACTTAGAATGCTGGGCAGCCGCCTTGTGCGCGGTGGAAAGCATTCGAGAAGAATGTCTGCATGGCCGTGTAGTGAAACAAGATGCCACCCAGGACAGCGGCATGCCACAAATTGTGGCTGCCGCCAACATAGTCGAACATGCCCGGCCACCATCGCTCAGGAATCTTGCTCGCGTAGACAATGGCGCCACCGAGGTAGACCAGGAGCGACTTTAAGATTGGAGAGTAAAAGGTGACAACAAAGTCGGGCCCATGGGTAAGCGATAGCTGCAGCATCGGCATGAACCCCGTCAAGGCAAGTCCAACAAAGAAGGACACTCTGGCCCAGGCCATGTCTGCGCCGTTGAACTTGGGATGCCACGGAAGTATGACGCCGCCGATACCCAGGAAGGCTGTGAGCAACATGTATGTCCACCTGCTCAAGGGGTCGCAATAAAACGCGGTGTACTCGGTGGTCATGATGGAAGCTGCAATCAGGAGAGAAATGCCCGTGTAGTCGACGCAGGCGAAGATGGAGATTGCGTTGACATCGGCAACGGCATTCATGGTGTGCCAGATTGTGGAACAGACCAAGGTGAGGCAGGCCATGACGAAGAAGACGGCAGCGACAAAGACATCGCTCTTTGAGCTGAGGGAGAAATTGGCGCTGGCTGGGTAGAAGTAGAGGGCTATGGCGAGGACGAGAACAAGGCCGATGACGTGAGACCAGATGTTGATGAATTCGTTGGAAATGTTGAAGGCAGACTGGACGCATTCGATCTTGGATTCGGTGAAGCGATAGCCCTTGGTGATGTGAGGGTTGTTGCGCCATGGCGAGGGTAGGTCGTTGTAGTGTAGAAGGCGTGTTTCTCTGGCCTTTGCAATAGCTTGTTGAATGTGTTCCTCCAAGGAGAGCGCGGCTCGTCTTGCTCTTTCGAGACCTTCATCCATGACGCCCTTGGCTCTTTCGATACTCTCGTGGGCAACTCGGCGACCCTCGTCCATGAAGGCTTCGGCAGCAGTGGTAGCGCCGGCCAGACCCTGCTCTCGCAACTTGTGCGCACTCGCCTCAAACTCTAACAGCATCCCCTCGAGTAGATCAAGGCCAACGCGAGCCTTTTCGTGCATCGACTCGGCGGCAGTTAGCGTCTCCTGGTAGCGCATCTCCAGTGTCTCTACCATGATCTGCAGGCGACGCCTCCCAGCGCCGATGACCTCCTCGGAAGCCTGCGAACATCTTGTTCTGACAGCCTGCAGGGTAGAAAATGCGCCAGAGAAACTGTAGTCTTTGCCAAGGTCGTCGTAGTAGCTCTCAATAAAGTCCAAACGCCGTTCCAACTCGGAGAGGAACAGGTCGACCCGCAGCAGCAGGCCCTCTTCGCTGTCCATGATTGTTCCGACAATGGATCTTCTCCTTGGGGGCAGGAGAAACGAGTGTCGTCGCCGGTGGTTCGCGGGACGATCGGTGTTCTGCAAGTCGGACCCGGAGGCTGTGACGGCGGTAGTCTTGGCTTTATCGTCATGCGGCTTATAGCCACAGGCCGAGGTAAGGGCAGTGGTCACATCGCTCATGATGAAGGACTCCAGAATCGCATGGCCGCAGGGGCTGACAGGATGGCGGGACAGCTAGGCAGATACCGGCAGCCGCTTTGACTTTGAGCCGGACTGAGTATCCCAATCGTGTCTGGGGGGGGGAATTGGTCGAGGGGTTGACGGATGACACCGGACGAAGCATAAGCGGGACCGTCTGGGGTCGATTTTTCGAGTGCACCCAGATTGACTTTGTCATGTTGAGGGTGGGCAGTGGTGTCGCAGTTGATTGGCGGAAATGTTTTTGTCTCTGCAAGCTCGGGCCACAGCACCAAGGCCAGTTCTCTAGGCCCGTGCTGTACCACTAACATTATGATTGATCTTTCCAACTGTTCGAACAGGGTCTGACAGTTAGTTTATTTGCGTGCAGATTCTTTACCTCCTTGTGGTGATCTGTTACTCCAGCCTGCAGCAAATGCACTCGCCATTTTGAGGCATTTTGAGGCATTTCGAGGCATTCTAGGACTTGTCGAGAACGCTCATCTGGGATGACTAAGGATTGATTCCTCAGATGTTTGGTAAGCGTTCCGATATCTGCATTTTAAAAACCAACTTGCTTCACAGGAGTTTGATTCTCCCTTTCTTCTCCTCTTCCTCTTTTCATATGAAAACAATCGGTCGTTTCCTGCCAAGCAACCAGGAGAGAAGTCCGATGTTCTGTAGGGTAGGTACCCATCTAAGTACCTAGGTATCTAGGAAGTTGGTGACAGCCTAACATCAAATTTAAACCTTTATTACACGCCTCTATAATTAACCTACTTTTTATTCTCGCAATTTCTCGACGGCGGACCAAAGCAGTCTGGTCTGCTAATCCTCAAATCGCTCGTCAGTTCTTTCACGTTTGTGTAGCCTTGTCCGGCTCCCCACTCCACATGGCTTAGTGGGCGGCAGCATTCCGTTTGCCCCAGAACAAAGGCACCACTGTAGCAGTGTTGCACCCAGCCTCTAACCTCCATTCAACCTTGAACTCGACCTCACACATTCGACTAGGCGCAACTCCTTTGACCTTCGACCTTTGACCTTCAAACAGCCGCAGAGCGATCATTTACCGTCTCAAACCCGAGCTTCAGATTCATCTCAGGCTGCATCGAATTTGCTCGCCATGGCTGTCGCCACTATTGTCTCCGAACCCAGCCTTCTGGCGGTGCTGCAAATTTCCGACCAAGCACGCGACCAGGCTCACTCTCTCCTTGGCTTGACGGACGAGGCCAGTGATGCCCACTCCCCGGCCGAGCTGCAAGCTGAGATTGCCAAGCAGCAGAAGCATCTGTTTACCAGTGTATCTCATCTTCGTGGCCTGCATCGGAATGCTTGCATCGCCGCCCGTGAGACCAAAGCCCAGACTGCGGAGGCTCGCCAAGAGGTCGACCGCCTGCACCTCCAACTGCAAAATCTGTACTACGAGCAACGGCACCTTCAAGGCGAAATATTAGCCTGCGAATCATATGAGTAGGTCGTACCATTCTCTGTTGCGACTACGCAACACCGCGTCAGCTCCTTCTAATCGCCTCGTGTAGCCACAAATACCAGCAGTTGCCCTTGATTCCCGCTGACGAATTCCTCTCGCAACACCCCCAATTCGCTGATGCCGACGAAAATGAGCTTATGGCTGCGAGAATCGACCACGAACGCACCGAGAGGGAGGCGCTGGAACAACAGCGCCAAGAGCTTTTGAAGCGCAAGCAAAAGCTGATTGCGGAAAACAAGAGGCGAAAGGATGATTTGGCCAACCTGGACCAAGACCTGGAGAAGTTTATTGATGTATGCCACGTCCTGAATCCCAGTGCAGACGTAGGCTCCCTGTCGCGGAAATCACTAATAATTGTCCACAGGCTGCCAAACCCATTCTGGAGCTATTTGAAAAGACACCATAAAGTAGGGACTCGAATCACGCCAAAGCGCGCCGTCGGCACTCGGCGTTGGAAAAAGGTTTCCGCTGAGATCTGTACTCTCATCTGGGGCCTCAACATGCCAGCCATCTACCTCGCCATTGACCTGGAGCGCAGTCTAGGTTGGAACCACCCAGAATATGACGAAAGCTCTCTTTGCGACGATGGGAGCATACCTGCCACCGGCCGACATCCCCCCCGCGTTTACTGCATCGTATTTGCCCAGCTCCCAGATGACGATGCACAGATGAGCAGTAGCCACAAGTTCTCTCCTGCATCTTGGGCGTTGGGTGGCTTCCACTACGTGTCAAGGATCTCGGCATAATACTTACTATGAAAGGGGTCCCGAGACGATCCACCGAGCTTATGTACTGCAAGCCCAGAAAGGTTTTGCAGGGTATCCTGGCTACAAGGGTTTGCAAGTTCTCCTCCACCTGTGTTTGTAGATTGCAAACACTAGACCAAACCCCACAATGCCCTTTGCAGACGAAGTGCAGGAGAAGACAATGAGATGCCCAGCGGTTTGCACAAAGTGTCCCGAGTTCAGACGAGGACTCGTCTAAATAGTTGGGTAGACAGTCTACGGGACTAGCCAAAATCCATGCATCACCTGCCCGCTCAGAATGCTTTTATTGGACATGAGGGCATGGAAATCAAAGGATGGAAACCAAAGGGGCCAATGTTTAGGATTCCTGAACCGGACGGCAAGATAATAAACCGAATACAGTATTTTCAAACATGTTGAGCGTCAAGCATAGCGAAATGTGACAGATACACCGGGGCTACAGTGCCAACCATGCGACGGTTGGAAACAACTGACCTCCTGCGGCCGACATGGAGAGGTCTCACACCAGGGCTGGAGGTGGTAATTAGGAATGGGCAAGGCAAATTCTCGAGGCCCTGGACGAGTCGCTTTGTGCACGTGGTTGAGCCACCCCCGGCCGCCTGTAGGCGATGGACTGGGCCAGACGTCAATGGTCTGGACTCTGTTTATTAAATGTTGTCCGTTTGAAATGGGCAGGCCGATAAGCTGTTCAGGGTCAGGATAATTAACCTCAGCCTGGACCCAGCGCCACGGCACAATGAGTGCAAGCCTCTTTCAACGACTGGTCAATGGCGATGAGCCAACGTACCACCAGGCCGCAGCCAGGTTGGGCCAATGGTGGCAGCACAATGCACCATGGGGTGTCGCGGCCAGGGGGAGGCAACGTGGGTCTGACGTCCACTCAGGACACCTCGTGGGGCCGTCTTTGGAAGTCTTTGGCTGCGACGGAGGATTGACGGCGACGACTGGCACAATCACATGGACTTGACGCTTTGAGCCAGCGACCTACTTGTTTGGGCAGCGCTGGCTGCGAGAGGCGAGATAGACGGCCATATATTCTCTTTGTCCCATATCCCATCAAGTCACCGTGCCCACCCAGGAATGGGTTAAAGTTGGGATGACGCGATTCATGAGTAGCAATTTTTCATGAGAGCAGACAATGCGACTTGGCAACAAGGTTAGAGTTGGGGGTTTACGTCACCAAATCTCACTCTCGACATTCTTGCCGCAGCCAACCAACAGCGATCAATCATGCGTGTGCTGGAAAGAAGGCAAAACAGCCTGCGCCATCCAGGGCCTATCGCGGCGGGCCGTTATCAGTTGAATGTTTCGGGGGTGGTTGAGACCAGACGGCTCCAGACCAAAAAAAAAAAAAAAAAAAAGTCGGCTACCACTGCTTAGCGCACTGCAACCTGACGGAAATCAAAGCTTGTTCCCTGGACTAGAACACAGGCTGGGGTGCAGGACAGCCACGGACCTATCACAGCAGGGAATGCGGTGCATGGGCAGGGGACCCCCAATGTAAAGGCCCCCGCCCAAACGCCAAGTGTCCAATTGGGTCGTGCACATGTGTTCGGCAAGCCACATTTCATCACCTGTTGGCGTTAATCTTTGTTGAACAAGATTAGGACGACGACGAGCGAAACGGTTCCAGCCGATATTCGCTACTGTGGTAGCACTGTACGATCAACATGCATGCAAGTGCTGTGCCGAGTGTCTGACGGCAAGGAGGGCAGGGGAACCAGGGAACCAGGGAACCAGCGAGCGCGGCCAGTGACGATGCACTTCATGGCTTCATGTCCGGTCAGTCAGTCTTCTTGCAGAGACAGCGGACCCATCCAAACAAGGCGCACGTCTGTTGCGTGTGTCATTGTCGCTCACTTATAGGCGGGCTGTACATGTGGCCTGGGCCTGGGTGTAACGGTAACCGGGTTTTGTCGTCAATCTACACTTGAATGACCACGGCCGTTCAATACGGAAGATGCCCTGCAAGACGCTTCCCCTTGTCGCCGCCACCATTTTTCCTAGGCACATGCTACTTACTCACTACATGTGTATGCCAGTCATGGAGAGGTTTCATGGCTGGTTATATGTGGGACGAACGTGTCCAGCCAGCCGCTCTTGCCTCTGCTCTGTACTCCGTACTGCAGAGTGCGTTGACGGCACCCTCTTCTCCCCATGTAGAGAGTATCTCCCGGAGAGTCTCATCATTGGACATGGACAAGAGGATGGGGTCATGTGTCGGCTAATATACCTCATGGGGGGCCAAGAGATCTGTTAGCACATCATCTTGCCAGCCATTGCCGCCTTGGTGTTGTCGTCTCTACTCTGTTTTTCCTTTAATTATTTTCTTCTTCCCCCTGCCCTCCCGTCACCCTCTCCATTCTTTCCCCTTCTCCGGACATCGCCATTGTCATACATGTCTTTGAGCAACAGCTGCACGAACCAATTGGCCGTTGCTCTGGACTCGAAAAGCAGCTGCCAGTGGCCACGTCTCTTTGCCAGTCTTGGCGGGCGATAGCAACCCCCACGAGGCCTCCCTGAGCTGCAGGACTGACAATGTCCGTATTCACGTGGTGCTCCAGAAGGGTCGGCGCCCTGAGCATGATGCTCCTGGTGACCCTGTGTTACTGGGTGATTTCTCAAGAAGCACAAGACGGACGGCAAAGCCAACGCTTTGGCGGCGACAGCAAGGCCGGTGCCTCTTCGACAAGCACGAGCACAAGCACCGCTCAGCGCGGCGGCGGAATTTGGACACTGGTCTTTTCATACTACTGTCTCTTCATCCATGTGCTCGTCTTCGTCTTCCCCGTCCGGGCCTGCTGGTCGGTCTGGGACATTACACAATCACTGCGCAAGGCCGCCCAGAGCAAGGCACTGGAAGAGTACAAACAGACAACGGCGCGTCGTCGCGTGTCCCTGACTTCTGTCAGCAGCTCTGATACTCTCACCTCGGAGACGTTGGCGTCAGAGAGCAATGCCTACTTGTCATCCATGAGCGAGGCGAGCGACTGCGAGTCTGAAAACCTGGCCAGCGTCGCCGAGTACCCTGATGAGCCCGTCATTCACGCAATTGTCATTCCCAACTACAAGGAGGAGATGGACACGCTCAAGGAAACCTTGGAGGTTCTCGCCTCTCATTCCCGTGCCCGGAGTTGCTACGATGTAGGTTTCAGGTTTCCGGTTTCCCCTCCCCCCAAGACGAGGAAGTGAAATTAACCGGCCGGCGCAAGAGATGATGCAGAGCTAATTGATTCGCTGGTGTAGGTGTACCTCGGCATGGAAGAGCGCGAGGCTGAAGCCGAATCCAAGGCCCTCAGGCTGATTCAAGAATTCTCCAAGAAGTTCCGTTCCATCGACTTCTCAATCCACCCCGCTGGCATCTCGGGAGAGGCTGCAGGCAAGGGTAGTAATCTGGCCTGGGCCGCACGCAAGCTCAGCGCCAAGTACGCAATGGGGGTGCGGCAAAATGTCATTGTGACGGGAATTGATGGTGAGACTCGAGAAAAGACGCCCCGGATTGATGCGAACCATGTGACTAATGTGGCGGCTTTTGCAATGCCTCTTGTGCAGCTGACAGCCATCTCTCATCTGGCTACTTCAACAACATCACCAATATGCACCGTGCCTACCCGGAAACGGCGGCGACAACACTTTACGCAGCGCCAATCATCTTTGACCGCAACGCCCACAGCGTTCCCGCCATTGTTCGCGTGGCCGACGTGCTGTGGTGCGCGGCTGGCATCTCCGGTCTCTACCACGGGTCAATGATTGCGCCGCCCACCTCGGTCTACTCTCTGCCGCTGACCTTGGTTGACCGCGTGGGCGGCTGGGATTGTGATGCCGAAGCCATCGGGGAGGACCTGCACATGTACATCAAATGCTTCTTTGCGTTGAACGGCAACCTGACGTGCCGCACCGTTCTGAGCCCCGTCAGCCAGAGCAATGTTACCGGCGGCGGCAAAGGAGGCATAAGAGGCACCGTGCTCGACATGAGGGCGAGATACAAGCAGGCCCTTCGCCACATGTGGGGAGCGTTGGACACGGGATTCGCCTTGCGCAAGACGGCCGACATGTGGAAGGAGCGCAAGCAAACCACCAGGACGTTCCGACCTCTCCACGGCCAAGGGGGCGAGTCGAGCCTGTACATACCCGACATGGAGTTTACCAGCGCCAGCCCTGCCATGTGTGAAAGCGGCATCTTTTCGGACCTGACGCAGGACACCCTCAGGGAACCAAACCTGGAAAAGATTTTCTACCTCTTCCACCGCCTGTTCGAGGCTCACTTCTTGCCCGTCCACATGACCATTCTAGTCCTTGCCTCTGCATTGTACGTTTGGGTTGCCCAGGACAATGGCGACCCTCACGGCGTTGCCTGGATCTTCTTGGTATCCAACGTCCTGCGGACCATGGGCTTCATGGGCGTGGCCTGCTACCTGTTTCTCTACGAAAGCTTCCACCGGATCTGCGTCACCGCGCGAGAGAGGGAAATGACGCGCGCCAAGCTCGCCGACGGCATGTGCTTCTCCCACCGGTCAATAAGGAAGAACTTTGTCGACTACATGCTCGTGCCGATTGTGGCGCCTCTCTACGGCGCCATTCCCTGCGCCCAAGCGGAGATATGTCACCTCTGGACGGTGGACCTGGTGTACACGGTCAGCAAAAAGGTTACTCGGCAGAGAGCCAAGTCTAATGCCGCGGCCAACATGGCGTGAAGTTGTGGTTACACTATTGCAGGTTTTTCAATCAGACCTGGCTCTGTTTTGAATGCGCTGCTTGCGCGCATGCATAGCGTTTGGGGGTTTTCGGCTTCGAGACTTGTCTTTTTTATTTTATTCTTCTTTTTCTTCCCCACGGCTGAGCTCATCACGTTTGCTTACTCTGCCTCAGTCCAAGTTTATGTGTGCATTTAGAACGGGCCAGGCTGTTGGCAGGGTTAATGTTGTAATGGTGTAATGGTGTAATGGCGGGGAGGGAGTTGCGTGACTGCCGGGGCGTATCTGGAGATGGGGGTTGGGCTAGATAATGTTTAATGGTTCAAGTACAAGATTCCCTCCCGCGCATGAGTATCAGAATTGTGAGTATTATGGCCCCACCCCCACACCAAGGCGAGATGCAGTGGGTCCATGATCCATGGCGGCCGTCTCAACTCCGAGTGGGTCCGGATGTAGGTCCGGGTCACGGACTGACGGACTGACGGACTCACGGGTATATATTACACGGCTGGAGCATTTGCAACCAAGGTTGACCTTTGACTCGGCACCCAATTTGAACAGGTACCAGAGTTTCCAACAGCACAAGCCATGTCGCACATCAAGATTGGGGTATTCATCCCCAACGGCGCGCAGTTCCTCGACGTGGCGTGCGTCGACAGCCTGGGCGTCATGTCCAAGACGTACATGGGCGCGATTCCCTTCCTCCCGGCCCACGTCGTCTCGCTGGCGCCCGAGGTGACAATCTACTACATCGGCAGTGCCGAGCAAGGGCCCGAGATCCCGCTCACCTCGGGGGCGTCGCTGCGGGCCACGCACATGTACACGGACGCGGCCGTGGCCCCGGGCCAGCTGGACATTGTGGTTGTGCCGGGGCCGGACCCGGCGGCCGACTTTGCACCCGGGTGCCTGGCGTGGCTGCGCCAGCAGGCCGAGACCAAGGGCGTCGACGTGCTGAGCATTTGCACGGGCCTGTTCCTGTGCGCGGCCGCCGGCATCGCCGAGGGCAAGAGGGCCAGCGGGCCGCGCGGGCTGCAGAGCACGCTGAGGGACAAGTTCCCTGGCCTGCGTCTCGTGGGCGACAAGTACCGCTGGGTGCGCGACGGCAACTTTTGGTCAAGCGGTAGGTTCATTCACCCACGACGGAGACAAGCTGTGCTGACCCGTTTGCTGCATCAGGAGGCGTCACCAACGGCAACGAGCTGGTCGCTGCCTACGCTCGCGGCTGCAATCGCTGGCCGCAGCCAATTGTCGAAACTGGGCTCCTGTTGACCGAGGTCGGTGACCGGGGTCAGTTCTACCCGGGCCATCAGAGCGGTTTCTTCCTGAGCTTTGCCTGGCAGCTCGTCAGGGCGTGGTTTGCGAAGCTGATGCAGGGACGGCCGCCGGCTGCAAAGTCCAAAACACGTTGAATTTGTGCTTGTTTGGTACATGGATGGATGGATTCCCCGCTTGAAGTGTGTCGTTGGACATTTTTGGTTATTGCAGATGGCATCTCTGGCTTGCTGGGTGGATTTTGCTCAACGCGGAAAGTCGGACTTTGCCCCCCTTTTGCGCAAGCACCGTGTGTGTGCTCAGAAGAGACCCAGATATGCCAGTCGAGAAACGAGGACATCCCAGTGGCAAGTCTGAGCCCAATTTGTCATGCATGTCCCAAAGTTGGCGGAGCGTGTTGTTACTCCTCATGTCTTGAAATCCGCCCACTCGCGCCCCAAAAGATTATCCTTGCCCTACAGCCCATAGTCTCCAAAGAAGGGGCTTAGCATCCAAACCGAGAAATCTGACAGCTGCAAGGACTGGTGCGTCTGTGGGCCCGGACATTGAGGGAATTTAGACGGAGCCATGTCGACCCGATCCTGCGGCTGGCGGATCCATTCATTGCCGTCCCAGACGTCTCCGACAACGAAACTATTACGTTATAGTCAGCTACGGCGTCTATTCTTGACATGGGATTCATTTGTTTGTCGGGGTGAATAACGCAAAATTACAATTACCCTCGTGGTTTTGCGATGCGCGTCTGTTCCTCCACCCCCGCTAGTATCCATATAATCCGGCCACTGGCACGACTTTACCTCATGGCCATCATGTTGCCTCTCGTGACATGAGCTGCAAGATGGGATACTCCTGGACTCTTGGGCCCTCTGCTGCGTCTTTGGCCAGAAAGAACTTCCATCCTTTAGCTTTTCTATTTATAAGTTGAAGATGGTTGCTGCGTGTGATTACCTCGTATGGAAAATCACGCCCGTAGAGCAAGGAAATTCCAAATGTACGCTTTCATTGTCGAGCATGTCGTGTTTGTTAGACTCCAAGTTGGATCGTGAGGCTTTGATGCCATGGAATCAGGTTATAAAAGACGCCGTGAAGCCCATCTGTTGCGAGATGCTTTCTTAAGACGGCAAGCCTGTGTCTAGATTCGCATCCTTTGTTCTCTGATATCGAATGCAACCATCTTGATTATATTCTGTGTTACACAACACAATGCTCCCACCGGCCAAGATGAAAGCCGGCCTGCTCCTTCTTCTCCTCGGCTACGCGTCCGTGGACGCACTCAACATTCCGAGGAATGACGAGCCTCATGCCAGCGCCACCATGACGCAGATTAAGGAAGATTGTACTGATACGTCGCTGTCGCCATCGCTGTCGCCATCACTCTCGCCATCTTCATCGCCATCGCCATCTTTGTCACTATCGCTCTCGCTATCGCTCTTGCCATCTTCATCGCTATCGCTCTTGCCATCTTCATCGCTATCGCTCTTGCCATCTTCATCGCTATCGCTCTTGCCATCTTCATCGCTATCGCTCTTGCCATCTTCATCGCTATCGCTCTTGCCATCTTCATCGCTATCGCTCTTGCCATCTTCATCGCTATCGCTCTTGCCATCTTCGTCGCTCTCGCCATCTTCTTCATCGCTCTCGCCATCTTCTTTATCGCTCTCGCCATCTTCGTCACTCTCGCCATCTTCGTCACTCTCGCCATCTTCGTCATCGCTCTCGCCATCTTCGTCGCTCTCGCCATCTTCGTCGCTCTCGCTATCTTCTTCATCGCTCTCGCCATCTTCTTCGTCGCTCTCGCCATCTTCTTCGTCGCTCTCGCCATCTTCGTCACTCTCGCCATCTTCGTCATCGCTCTCGCCATCTTCGTCGCTCTCGCCATCTTCGTCGCTCTCGCCATCTTCTTCGTCGCTCTCGCCATCTTCGTCGCTCTCGCCATCTTCGTCGCCCTCGCCCTCGCCCTCGCCCTCGCCCTCGCCGTCGCTCTCGCCATCGCCGTCGCTCTCGCCATCGCCGACGCCGACGCCGACGGCTTGGGCTTCTGGTGCTTGCACCATGGGGTAAGCCTTCCAAGCCTTCCACAACAGCCCAAGGTGGTAATAACAGTTCTAACCGCGAGCCCCCTTGACAGATCTGTGACGTATCCGGACCTGGCCTGCGGCAAGACGACGCAGGCGGGCACTGTTAGTCCTGTTTGCGTCTGTCCAGACGGCCACTTATACGAGTATTTTTCTACAGAGACGCGATTCGACCATGGTCCATGCGACTATTACAGCCAACAAGCTACCATTCTTAGTGTTCCGACGACGACCCAGTGTTTAACTTCTACCCCCCCGCCTCATCAGGAGTACATCACCGTGTCAGCTCCGCCGAGCATCTGCACCGCGAGTGACTACTCGTACACGACACACCTGACGTTGCCAACGGGATACGTTTTTATCAAAGCCGGCAACACTGGCTGGGGCCCTGAAGGGTCTATTTGGAACATCTCAACCGGCAATGGCGCCGAGTTGACCAACTTGGATGCCAGTTGCCAGGGTTCAACATGCATGCCCGGCATCAACCAGGAAAGTAGTGGCATAGTCAAGCAGCGAAAAGACGGCAGTTGGTTTCTTAATGTCACGGCGGACATGCAGTATTCCATCATGCTCATCGGCGAGCTTTCCCTTGCGGCCGAGGGACAGGGAGCGGCTCCGAGGGACAAGGAAACGGGCCTGACCCCGGCCGATGCCATCTATCCGTTTGACGTGATCGGTGTTCCACCATGCGGTTTGCCCATCGCTCAGAACTGCAGCATGAAAGACTTCAGCATCGACTTTACGCAATGGAGGGCCTACTCGGTCGACAAGTTTATGATGTCGTACATGACGAAAAAGAACATCACGAGCTTCGACGCCCTTAGACGCAATGCCATGGTTGACTTTCAGCCTGGCCTCGACGTCGGCGGCGAGATCTGCGACATCACCAACCTCAACTTCAACTGCCCGCCCCCTCAATGGACCGACTGCAAAGACCAAAGTGACGACTCGGTCCGGGGCGTCATCATGACTACCAGCATTGTCGAATACACCAACTTCATGGCCCTCCTGTATGCATCCCTGGCCAACATTAGGGGCAACATAGGCGACTACATTGATGCCATTCTCGTCGACTTCTTCCACCCTCTGGCCAAGGCGCAATGGGACAATATCCTGTGGGTCGTATCCTCGGTTTTCGCCATCTTGGAGCAGGGCATCCTGGGCTTCGGCATCATTGCCCCCAAGCTGCTGTCCGAGGCAGTCTCTCAATCCGCGGCAGTCGCCGTGGGCGGCCTCTCGGGCGGCTTTGGCTTGGCCGCGGCCGTGGGATTGTTCGATCTCAACGACGGAAACATCGCTGACACGACGCTCATGCAGGGCGCCGACTACAAGATTGGCGCCCAAAACCTCATTAGCCAGATCATGAATGGCATCGAGGCCTTCTACACGGCCGAGATAGCCGACCCGACCTCCCTCCTCCAGGTGCTCGGAGACGGCAAATGGGTGGGCAGCGGCGTCACAGAGGCCTTCAACACTCAGGGCTTCGGGGCCGACGTTGTCGACTGGTACGAGAAGCTCCTCATCGGCCAGTTCATCACCAGGGCTCTTACCGACAACGACGTATACATTGTCTTCATCCCCTACGGCGACGACATCCTCTACGGCAATGGAACGCACGGCTTCCACAACGACGACTGCCTGAGCCACTGGAACAACGACGACCATTGGAACTACTTCTCCATGTGCGACGTCCCCTGGGGTTCAAGCAACATCACCGGCATGGCCGTCTTCACCCTCCCTTCCAATGTGGGCCACGACGCAAAGACATGGACCAAGAAGCCCATCTCCTACAACGGCCAAAGCATCACCGCCGAGGATATCATGAGGTCGGCCGTAATGGGCCACGCGGATCACGGCTTCAACTACACCCTTCTGAACCCCAGCTTCACCAAGGGCTTGACGACGCTCAGCGCCACCTCCACCGCCAGCAGGATACTCACCAACTTGAAGCTCGACACGCCCGGTCTGTACGATGTGCCCGTCTGCCAAATCACCGACATATCTTACATCCCCGGCTCCCTGCAAGTGCTGAGGGACATGAAGCTCCGCGCCCAGTACTACGCCAAAGACCCTTGCACGTGCCTAGATTACTCTTACTCGCCGCCTGGTCAGGACAACCCACGCAAATTCGTCGACTTTGTCTCTCAAAGTGTCATAGACAGCCTCAACGCCTGCCGTCTCGATACGATTATTATATAGTAGTGCAATATGGGGCGTGATTTGGACCGTGCCAGAACGGTCCAAGGGGGGGCGTCTGCACCGTTCAAAATGTTGACAGTGCAAGTTTCACCGTCCAGGATAATTGCACTAGGCGATACATGCCAAGCCGCCGTGCTACTAAAGTACCTCATGCCCATGCACCATACAATACTAGATAACAGCGTGAATAAAACAGCCACCAGTCGTCATCTCTACAATCCTTATAGATGTAACAAGTATAAGACATAAAAGCAGTGAAAAAAAGGACCACGAGGAGCTCGCACCGTGCATGCGACCCATTCATAACCGAGATTGGGAGCTGCTAAACTGCCTGCCTATCAAGGCATCTTCCATTTGCACACAAGACCCCCTAAAGCGTCTTTTTCCTTGCAGACTGTTGCGTGCTGAATTGCCCATATAGGCATGTAGGGATCGACGTGGTTGCGGTTGAATTAGGCGTATTAAAGGTTAAAGTTATAAAATCAAGTGCAGGTATAAATTCTTGGCCAATTCCATCTAGAGGTCAGAGGTCTTGTCACGTGGGTTTCCTCCTGGAGCCTTGTCAGCTCTACATAAGAATGCCAGTACAAAGACAGACAGCCATTACTTGTCTGCAAGCAATGGCAACAATTGTTGATTGCACAGACCAGACCGATTTATCAGGCAAAGCGCCGCTTTGCCTGAGTTTTGCGTATGAAATGCGGAACGAAGACAAGTAAAGATGCAGTTCTGCAGGCTGCAGCTGCCCGCTTTACCTATTTAAAATAAATCTAATAGTGAGGCTAATAACTTTAGAATACTTACCAGCGATTAGTCAGAAATCGAATACTTATTAGCGATTAGATAACAAGGAATTTGAGGTACGTACCGAGTTAGTGATGCTATTAGCAGGCGCGTTGTAATGTTGCGGAAGGTGGGCGTGGTGTTGTGGAAGGTAGGCAGCGCCGCAGGCAGGAGCCCCCGGAGGGAAAAACCACACAATGCCACTTCATGATTAATGAAAAATAAATCATGCTTTAGGGAATAGAATTAATAGAAAAGGATCTTATAATCTGTATTAAAATAGCCTATATTGGCAGTGTACGCGCATTAAAATATCAACCTTGCGAGGGTTAGCCTGGTCACATGATCACCTATAATAGCTCCTGCCTTGAATTGTAAATAACAGCGCCTGCCTCTTCAAATCGAGCCCTTTGATCAAGCCTTTCAAATCAAGCCCTTCAATTAAGCCCGCTGCAAGCGGCCCCCGGCAGGGCTCGCAGAGGGCCCCCAGAGGGATAAAACACATAATACTACTTTATATTTAGTAAAAGATCTAAAATAGCCTGGCTACCGCCGCTTTGCCTGCGCCCAGGATACCAGGCTATTTTTACTTGGCCTGCTGGTCGTGCCAGAGCACCTAACAATCCCCTACACCATCTTTGTTCTTCCGTCTTCCATCTGCCTTTGCATTCCTGTTCTGTTTGTTAGCAAGTGGGGGCCGTTGCCAAGACAGCGCTGGTCCCACGTTGCGATAAGCTCTTATCGCGCATCATAATTGGTTCACTGTGAAAAGCGGAGAACCGGCAGCCTTCCTGGACCCAGAATAAAGGACGGGTTTGACGAAAAATTTCGAAAAAGCTACTGGCCCAGCCTCGATCATCCACCTCGCCAGTGCCAGACAAGCATCAACTTATATTTCTTCTTCCCCCTTCAGCTTATTGTCCTTCGCACACTACTTCCTCTGCTAGTCACCACGCAGACTCTGACGAAGGAATCTCTCATCAAATATTGCCATCTCGCTTTCCATATTACCCCCCAAACAGTCGAGCAAAATGTCTGCTGTTCCTGGTCCCGTCTACGGCCTCGAGGTCCCGCCTGGCGAGATCTTGATCCCGGCCTCCATGGACTTCCCTGCTTCTGTGAGTACCATTCCTGCCTCTGATACAGTGCACTCAGCCGCATCAATACCGGAATTTCCAAGTGATTGGCGCTGTATTCGACGCCAATACTCCCGTCGCGACTCGGCTAACCATGGCTTCTAGTTCCGCATCACCATGGCTGCCTTGGACCCTTCTGAGGAGCCCGAGGCCGATGAGGAAGGCAACGTCCCTGCCGTTCCCCGCGCCACTCTGCGGCTTGTCAAGCGAGCTTTCCCCGCTCTTGACGACGAGGATGACGAGGAGATTGACGACGAGTACATGAAGGCCCTGCTCGCTGCCTCTGATGACGACGAGGATGAAGACGAGGAGGAAGCCAATGGCGGTCCCAGCGATCCCGCCAAGGCCAAGAAGCAGAAGCAAGCTGCTGCCATCAAGAAACTTCTTGAGGCTACCCAAGGTGAGGATGAGGATATGGAGGATGCCAAGCCCAATGGTGTCAAGGGCAAGGCCAAGGGCAAAGGCAAGGCCAAGGCTGCCGAGAAGGTCGAGGCGGAGGCCGAGGTTGACGAGGATGAAGAAGAAGATGATGATGATGAGGACGAGGATGACGAGGACGACGAAGATGGTGCCGATCTCGAGAACTTTGTTGTTTGCACACTCGACACTGAGCGAGTAAGTAAATTCGATTGCCCCTGGTCAAAACAAGACGAGCACCTCTTTTTTTGCTGACATAAAAACTCCCAGAACTACCAGCAGCCCCTCGACATCACTGTCAACCACGGCGAAAAGGTCTTCTTTGTCGTTACCGGTACCCACACCGTCTATCTTACCGGCAACTATATCATGGATGACGATGAGAATGACTACGACAGCGAGGACGACGAGGATGACTACGACTTCGACCCCGAGGAGCTCGACTATGACATGGGCGAAGATGCTAGCGACGACGAGAGCGACGAGCTAGATGACGTTGAGGATCCTCGCGTCACCGAGGTCGACTCCGACGAGGAGGAAGCCCCCAAGCTGGTCGAGGCCAAGAAGGGCAAGAACAAGCGCGCCGCCGAGGAGGCCGAGGGCCTTGACGACCTGATTGCCAAGGCTGCCGACTCCAAAAAGCAACAGAAGAAGCTCAAGAACAACAAGGGCGAGGCTATTGCCGCTGAAGACGGCAAGAAGGACAAGAAGGTCCAGTTTGCCAAGAACCTCGAGCAGGGCCCTACTGGCTCTGGCAAGGAGGCCGGCAAGGCTGGCGTCAAGGTTGTCCAGGGCGTCACTGTCGATGACCGCACCCTCGGCAAGGGCCGCACTGTCAAGAGCGGCGACACTGTTGGTGTCCGATACATTGGCAAGCTTGCCAACGGCCAGCAGTTTGATGGTGAGTCCAATCAAACCTGGGCGTGCAAAATGCATACTGACATGTGAAAAATAGCCAACAAGAAGGGCAAGCCCTTCTCCTTCAAGGTCGGCAAGGGCCAGGTCATCAAGGGCTGGGACATCGGAATTGCTGGCATGGCCATTGGTGGCGAGCGACGATTGACCATCCCTGCCCACCTTGGATACGGCTCTCGTGGCATGCCCGGAATCCCTGCCAACAGCCAGCTGACTTTTGATGTCAAGCTGCTCGAGATCAAGTAAGCCCAGCGGGCCTTGCTGACCTGGTGTAATTCCGTTCCTTTCCTTGATTCCACGTGTAAAAAGAATATCCTGGGCGCCATTCTGAGTTGGTACTGGCGCGGCCTGGGCAAGCGGCGTTTTTGTCATGTTCCCGTTTTGGGACCTTTAACCGGAAAAGCCACTGCGGTGCTGAGTTGTCTTGGACCTGTTCCCTCTGTTTGGACTTGCCAACTTGTTTGATGAAGTTCTGGACGCAATAAGACAGTTGGTTATAGACGGAAGGATGAGGCAGTGATGCGCATTTGCATGATTGGCATACACATTGAGCGGTGCGCTATCTCTGGCATAGACCGCCACAATTGCGGTAGATCATGGCTCTCTGGTAGAATTTAGGCGCATTTAATAAATAAATGCTTTCTCTGATGGAATCTGCAAGTCGCTTTTGTTGCCCTTGTGTCTTGTAGCGGCGAGGATGCCTGCTTAGGTAGGTACTTTGTGTCGATGCCTGAACAGATTATCATAGTGCAGGACGCTTGCTGCACGACGAGGCAGGAGCCACCCCAAGAGGCACCTCTGGTTGAAGAATGAGTATTTTCTCCCCCCCCCCCCCCTTTTTCTCCTTCACCCTTCCAGAAAGCGATGTCATTGTTCTTGTAGATTCGACAACGCTGACTCAACTTGGGAGTCCCAACACTGGCGCTTCATCCCTCTCTGATGAGCAGCAGTACCATTGCTTCTCCCCCGCTCCGTGGGTAGTAGGAATCAGTTTACATCTCTTCACTTGAACATGCCTGTCTACGCATAAGGCGCATCCGCTGATTCACGTCCGGTCTGATCACGGTGTCAAGCAACATGGTGCCGAAGCTGCTCAACAAACGCAGCAGTTGCCCGGCACTGGACCCTGCAACTCGGCAACGAGCGGCACCACAGTCAAAGACAGATCACAGAAGGGACGACGAGCAAGCGGATTCGCAGTCCATCAAGGTTCGCCCTGGGAGTGTCAAGGTCTTTTCCGAGATACGCAACGCTTTCCGAGCCATCAGGCGGAGCGCGTACAACTGTAGGCAGCCCACGACGTGGCGGGTTCTTGTTGTGCCCAACCGAGTGGTTACTGACTGCCCTTGAAATCAGGTTCCGATAACCCCAACGTTGTCGAGTGGAATAGAAACCGCTCGTCCACGCCTGACCTGGACAGGAAGCACGTCAACCAGGATGGGGGAGGCATAGCCACCCCGACTCCGATACGCAAAGGCAAGGGTTTGTCACCAAAAACCCTGACCAAACGGCTTGGTTTCAATCATCTTGGAGCCTCATCCAACGCAACAGTTGTTCTGCGAGGCTCTCCTCTGCGTCGGCGAACCTCGCTTCAAGCCATGCCAACTCCGCCATCCTTGCCCCTTGGCGACGCTGTCAGTTCAATTTCCTCGCTGTATACAGACAAGTCATCAGTCGCGGGGAATGTCTCGACCGGGAAAACATCAGTCGACTCCCGCATCTCGGAATCAACTTCCACCAAAATGAGCCCAAAACGGCGTCGGAGTTGTAGGCATCCGTGGTCCAGGTCAAGCCCCGAAGGCGGGACTTTGCAGACCATTGAAGAAGGCTTTCATCAACCTCAGCCCACGATTCTCACCGTCGAGAAGGCGGCAGGCGCCAAGGTATATTTGGAAACGTACTTTGATAACCTTCTGAATAAACCGAATCCTCGAAGTTCTCGCAAGCAATATCTGGAGACTCAACTCTACTACAACCCACACCTGGACTCGGAGGAAAAGGACGTCATCAGGCGGTCTTTTTATTATCAGGAGACATGCCATTCAAGGGAAACGCGAGTCATGAGGACAAGGTGCCTGCTTTCCCTGGATCGTCAGGACTCATCGTATGCGGACAATTATGACTGCCTAAAAGTGCTCGGACGAGGCAGCTTTGGCGTTGTCAAGTTGGTGCGCGAAAAGACCAATGAAGCCCACGCTTTCCCACAGCAGGTTTTTGCGATGAAAGTTATAAGAAAGTCACAGATGCTCCGAAGCTGTCAAGAAGGACATTTGAGAGCAGAAAGAGATTTTCTTGTCGCCTCGGAGGGCTCCAACTGGTCAGTTGAATGTCTCATTTCTTTGCCCGGTGGCCGGCCACCTTGTTTGGCGCTGACCGGACATGACAGGATTGTCCCTCTGGTAGCCAGTTTCGATGACTTGGCCAACCTGTACTTGGTAATGGAATACATGCCTGGGGGAGATTTTCTCGGTTTACTCATACGGGAGAGCATACTTCACGAGTCCGTTGCAAAGTTCTACATCGCCGAGATGGTTCTGGCTGTCGAGGAGGCGCATCGGCTCAAGTTCATCCATCGAGACATCAAGCCCGACAATTTTCTGATATCGGCATCTGGACACTTGAAGATATCAGACTTTGGTTTAGCCTTTGACGGCCAGTGGTCGCACGACCTGTCCTATTATAGCTGCCAGCGATACTCTTTGCTGGGCAAGCTGGGCATCCACGTTGACGGCGATGCAGAAGACCAAAAGAAGACTGCCAATATTAGTTCGCAGATACCCTGGCTACAAGCGATGAAGGACATCTTGGATCGCCATGAAAGGAAGAGTGTGGTAACCGATGAGGATTTGCCTAGCCTTCTGGGCTAGAGAAACAGATGCGGCAACCGTGTCTCTGCGAATTCAGTTGTCGGAACTAGCCAATACATGGCACCGGAAGTAATCAGAGCTTGTAAGGGATTGGAGTATGACGGAAGATGCGATTGGTAGAGCATTGGCATCATTCTGTATGAGTGCTTGTATGGACATACCCCGTTTTTTGCCAACGATGGTCGAAAACAAACCAAGAGCAACATATTGGTACGTCTCAGTCACACTGCATAATGCTGACAAAAAGCAAAAGTGCCTAACAACCCACATTTTCAGGATCACAAGAAACTCTTTTCATTTCCACTTCGACCTTTGGTCAGCGACAAATGCAAAGACTTGATATGTCGACTGATTCAAGACAAGGAGTCTCGGCTATGCTCGCGGCGGTACCAAATGAAAGACCGCTGTCAAATGGACAACAATCGCTACATGGATATCTTTGGGAGGCACGTCTTCCCTGATGACGCGGAAGATATCAGGTCCCACCGCTGGTTCAAGAACTTCCCTTGGGACCGTGTGCATACCATCAACCCCCCATTTGTGCCACATATCACCAGCCTTGACGACACACATTATTTCGACGACTCAGATCCCTTTACTGAACCCATGGCTTCGTCCCAGACTGAAGCCATGGACCCCACGCTGAATCACGTTCGATGGGTGCTTCGAGAATGCCGCCCCGTGGTTCAAAATATGGCCATTGAGCTGATTGCGACTCCGTATGATTCAGCAAGATTGCGTAGTGCCGACAAGAGGATCGAAAAGACGTTTAATTTGACACCCGACGAGCGCAGAACTCTCAAGGCGTTTATCCGCATGTATGGACGAAAAGAACGAAAGCGACCTAGGGACATATTATTGCGAGATCAGAACACCAAAGCGCTGGCCATGGATGTGAGGAGGAAGACGGCATTCATGGGGTATCATTGGCGACGGATGCGCCCCGGCGGATACACCACACCAGATTGGGGAGAGTATGAATTGGCCGAACTCTGAGGCAATGAAGGGGCTGCAGCTGGATAGGAAGCACGAGCAGGGTCTTGGACGGCGATGGGATCCAAATGAAAACCGAGAAAAAAAGAAGGAAGAAAAATGGGAGAAAAAGAATTACTGGTCTTTGGGCCATAGTATAATTAGTATTATAGCACGTTATTGTTGCTCTATTTTCAATATACAGCAGAGCTCAGCAAGTCACGGCGATTCTAAACACCCTAGACTGGCCGATCTGAAAGTGCCGCCCGTGCATTCTGTATCTCCCACTCGAACTCTTTGAGGCTACGAATTTCACCAGAGAAGAAGAGCAGCGAAAGCAGGCCGTCGACGACGCCAGCAGTCAAGCCTAGACTGGCCAAGAGCATGAGAAGGAAGGAAACAAAGTTGCGGGGACTGAACCAGACAGCCACTAGGCTGCCGATCCAAATGAGGACGGCGGCATAAAAGTGAATGCCACGCCAGTATCGCTGCCTCCTCTCCCGTGCAGTATACCTGTGTGTCATGGCCAGGATTTCGTCGTAGTCGGAGAGCGTGAGTGTGTTGGCATGTTGCTCGTTGTAGCGAAGTTGCAAATCATCCTGGGTGGGGGATTGGGCTGCATTATCAGTTAGAGTGTGTCGCCGTAGAGTGGCGCGAACACCGAAGTGATCAGAAAGAGAGCAGTTCAGTTCGGGGTGGCGACGGGTAAGTTCTACAGCAACCGACTTGACGACCCAGCCGGTTCCATCAGAGACATGGCCGGTTGAAGCAAAGACGTAGTCTATTCGTTTGCCTTTGGGATCCTCGGTGTCGGGGTCTACTGGGCAGGGGCCGTCCTTGAGCTTCTTTTGCTCTTGCTTGGTCCATCGCCATGTGTTGTAAACCGTGTCACTGGCTGCCCCGTTGACACGGTTGTTGTAGCCGGCTGTTGGTACGGGCAGGCCTCGAGCCTTTTCTTCGGCTTGGTCGGATGCTCCAATGGAGCTGTCTGGGTGAAGGATGCGCCACGTATCTCTGATGGGAGCACCGGCGGTGATGATGCGATAGGCAAGCGATAGGGGGATCATGTTGAAGTCGCCGAGTGCGACGACCAAGTGCCCGCGGTCAGTTGCGCCACGGATGAGCTTGGCAATATCCCATGCTTGGGCGGTGCGATGACACAGATATGAATCATTAGGTCCGCTCTCATAAGGAGCATGAGTCTGTTGGGGCGAGGCCGTTTATTAGTTGAAGATTGCGCAGCGACAGTTTGACAAGGTGACTTACATGAGTGTTGAACACCTCAATGACATCCTTGGCGCCCGGGCCGCATCTCAGCTTGGCCGTGGCGACACCCTTTCCGACATACCAGTCACCTCTCCAAAAAGCAGTAGGCCGGCCATTCAGCCTGTAGGGAAACATGGAACTCTCCTCAATGGGCCAGCGGCTCAGAATGGCCAAGCCAGCGCCAAAGGCACCGCCGTGGTAATACTTTGCATGTGGAAGCACGGCTCGCGTGGCATCCCGGATGGCGCGGTAGTCGTCCTGAACCCAGCATTCCTGGAGACACACGATGTGAGGAGCCGGCTCGAGGGCAGCAATTTGTCTGCCTATCTCGGCGAGACGAGGCTTGCGCAGGGCCGATATATGGAGGAGGCCCCAGCAGTTCAAGGTCAGGAGGGTGATTTCGGATGGGAGGCTCGGAGCCGAGCCATTGGCCGTGTGTTGCTGCACGCGGCCGTCCCCATTGCTGAGCCGGGCCATTGGAAGGTCTCTATGATGTAGTGACGAGGTCTTTTGGCTGGGGGCTTCACGTCATGCGCACCAGGCTCCAGTCGCATGTCATGGATAACAGGTTGGACTGGTTGGGCTACGTGGGCTACGTTGAGGCTTGCTGACACGTGATGAAGACGACGCGGCTTGAAAAAGCGGAAGGCACGACGACGACGGGGGAGCGATTTGCTTGAGCGCAGACATTGGAAGTGGCGTGATTTCTCTCCATCTCTCTCTCTATCCTTCTCAACAGTTTTAGACAGTGTGCTCAAATGAAAGATATTTGCAGCCCGTCTCCTTCGTAGTCTGTACGCAGCGAGATTGATGCGTACTGGGGGCCATGACGCTGTCATTCTCCCGCCAGCCACGGCAGGGTTTGATTGGGCAGACAAGGCTATTGTATCGTAGCTGTCAGATTATGCAGGGTTTCAAGTCCAGGATCCCAGGCAGGTTGAGCCCGGGGCCGAACATGAAAGAGACGGTCGACAAGGGGGCGAGCAGTTCTGGGCTCTGCTCACCGCAACCAAGGTCCTTTGTCCTTCTCAATGAGGGACCCAGATCCGAGGCGGGCGTCTGACAGGCTCCAGATGCTGGAGCTGGAGAATGCCTGCCGAGTTTGGCATGGACCATCAATTTCAAATTTTCTGGCACGAGGCTTGTACCGTATGTACAGTAGTAGTAGGACCTACAGTAAGTACTTAAGTACTCTGTAGGTAAGTAGGTACCAGCACATTGGACGAAAACTTGAGCGTCCCCCGCCAAGGTCCCCCCTCCTCCGTTGCCGGACACTTTGCCTGGCACCGGGCTCGGAGGGATTTGTCGTCAGCTACAGCGCACTTTGCAGGTGGCCTAATGCCCCCTCCCCTTTCCCGTTCCCGTGTCGCCCCTTCCTGTCGATCGTCTGTCTGGGTTCAGACGGGCGACGGGCGACGGGCGACGGGCTGCAATCACTATACCACCACGCAATCACGTCAGTCGCTCGGCGTCGTCCTCTGTGCCACCACCCAGTTCCAATGGCCGGGATCCTGGTTTCCGGCCTTGAGAGAGAGGGTGCTCCAGTGCGCATATGGTCATGGCCGCGAGAGTACTTTTATGACTCGCTTAGCCACCCTTGTGCGTTGAATTTTTTTTTTCTTTTGTTCTTTTTCTCCCTTTGATGCTACGGAGTACATCTCGACGGTATGCCACGGCTCTCGGGCCTTCGGACAAGACTGGATCGGACGTCTTTTGCCTTGAACAGCCGCTCGGTTTTGCACTCGCCACCAATCTGGACACGCGGTGCTGTGGGTAGGCGGCGGGCTCCTTTGTTGTACGCTCTACCTCAGCACGCCCCGCCTGGAGTCCTCGGCCCTGATGGTGCTCCATATCTCCATGGCATACTAGTAGCTCCCCATGTCCAGCCCCCGTTATCGCAGCTGCAGGGTCGATGGCCCATGGTTGCCTCCCCCCAAGCAAGTGAACCAGCTAGTTTGGTCGTGCGCCCACACGGCTTTGCGATATGATAATAGTACATCACCGTGCTGCCATTCCATCTCCTCCTCCTCGCCATTCCCATTCCTCACGAAGCATCTTGGTTTGTAAAAAAAAACAAAAAAAAAAACACCACCCGTCACCGACTTTTGAAGAAGAAGAAGAAGAAAAAAAAAGGCAGCAGCACGCGTTACGCAAATTCGTGTGTCGTCGTCATCGCCCGGTAACATCGAATAACCCTCCGAAGCTCGCCGCCATCCCTTCCGAAGAAGCGTCTCCACTTTGTCGAGACGGCCCATCTTGAAGTAAAAACAAACGGTTCATCATCGTCCAGAACTTGGCGCCTCGCACACAATTGTCACTTCAAAATGAATCACATTATAAAACAGAGAATCACGACTCAGGAACTCATCCAGATTGCCACGCTGAGATTCAAGCCGTCACTCCAGCAGGGGAGCGAGCTGCCGCTCTCGTTTCGCAATGTCTGCAGACAGCTGCAGGCCGTTCCCGGCGTCTCATCCACATATTTCGGCCAGCAGATCGAGCGGCCCGGCACCTGGACCTGGATCATCCGCTGGGCCTCTCCGGCCGCCCACGACGCCTTCCTCGCCTCGCCCAGCTTCACAAACTGGATCGCCTCATTTCGCGCCGTCGTCGAGACTTACATCTTCTGGAAGGCCCTGGTAAAGGGCAGCCTCAGCGCCACCCTCAACGCGCCCTGCACCGAGGTCTTCACGGCCTACGGCACCTCCGACGAGTGGCTCGAGATGCGCATGAAGCCCTTTGCGGAAAACGTCGACGCCGCCAACCTCCCCGGCCACCATGGCTCCTTTTACGGCCAGTATGACGTCCTCATGCACGACACGCCAAACCCCCCGCTGGGCAACACGGTCGGCATGATGCTCGGCTGGGACAGCAAGGAGGCCCATCTCGCCCAGCGCGGCGAGGGCAAATGTGAGTTTGACCTGCCTGATTGCCCAATGTGCCCGCCACGCCGTCGTCTTTCTTTCTCTCCCACTCTCTCACACAGCGTCTAGTAATCGACAAGAATATCCACCACGTCCGAGAGGAGAGGAAATCAGTCGACATGGTGAGTTTCATCCCCACGCCCCTAGCCCCTAGCCGCCCAGCGCTCCCGTCTTCTCGACTAACCTGGCCTTGCAGTACCATGTCAAGTTGACCAGACTTTGAACCGGCGGGGGGCCGCGTCATGTCTCGACGATTGTTCTTCTTTCACCTCCCCCCCTTTTATGCTCATCACCACCACGTCTCTGTTGGACATTGTTCTGGACCTTAGCGTTGAAATTAAAATCATGGGCCAGGCAGATCTTGCCGGCCTTATGCCGTCCATGACTCTACTTGAATACACACACCTTCAATAATCAGGGCGACCCAATGCGTCGCCTGACACCACCACCCACACAAACTCTCCCATCCATGCGACGCGTGTCCCATATGTAGCTTCTCATCTTCTTCACTCAACACTCTGGCACCTGGGTACATGTATGATTTTGTACGAACAAATTAGAGAAGAAGAAGAAGAAGAAAAAAAAAAAGAAACCAGATACGTTGGGGTACCCCCGTCCATTCACTCCTCCGTAAAACTCCAATTTTGAAACCCCAATCAACCTACTTCTCCGACCAATTACCCTGCTCGGTAGAATACAACTGCCTGTACGCTTCATCGCGCCGGATGCAGTATGGCTCATCTAGCACATCACATCCCCCGAGCCCCGATACATCCCGATACATGCTACACATGGACAAACTAGGCTAGTCTATACCATGGGATCCCTTCCTTTGTGTCACCCCGTCACGCCGAGTGGGCAAATGGCTACAATCCAAGTCGTCTCAACGTCATCTTTGTCAAAACTAGACACGATGCTTCTCGGATTCTGTGACAATAGAGGTTAGTTGGCTGTGACAGGGGAATCGGGCTGCTCAGGAGTCATTTCCCATACCAAGTCTCGAGTAGAGCATGTACAAGGCCATGCGGTTGCACTCCTCCGTGCCGGTAATGGTGACCAACCGCTCGTTGCTGTTGTCCTGGGGCTCGTTAATCTTGATCACACTGCCGCTCATTTGTCTAATCTCGTTGATCTTCTGACCACCCTTGCCGATAATGGCGCCCACCATGTCGTTGGGAATGTAGATTTGCTGTGTGAGAGGACCGCCGGGCATGCCCGTGTGCATGGGCTGTCCCTGAGGTCCACCATGAGGCTGGGGGCCAACATGAGGCGGCAGGTGCTGCTGGGCATGAGGAGCACCTCCATACGCTGCTTGTCCATGAGCTCCATACTGCAGGGGCATTGCAGGATTGGGGGGAGCAGCGCTGTGCGGGTAGTGTGGCGGGTAAGCAGCAGGCGGCATATGTTGAGTGCGGCGGTCCTGGTGGCGGCCGTAGTGTTCTGGTCGTCCGTATTGACCGGAAGCCGGCTGGGGCGAATATGGCACAACCTGCATACCTCCTGGGATAGATCCTGCAGGGGCGCCGCTGCGAGTGGCGTAGGCCGAAGCGGCAGGGCCGCCAAACCGTTCGTTGAGCTGCTCCAGAAGAGTGCTACCAACGTAATAGGTGGCGATGTGAACGGCATCTGCAACGCCCATGACGACCAGGGATCGCTCGCTTGACATGGGGAGACACGAATCTGAGGCATTGAGCCGAGCGCCTGAAGCTTCCTGGATCTCTCGAATTCGAGCACCACCCTTACCAATGATGGAGCCGATAAGGATGTGAGGGATCAGGAGTCGCAGAGGGTACGTTTTGGATGAAGCAGTGGAGGCTTCCCCAAGTGGCTCGTTGTTCAGCGTACGAATAATCAAACCAAATGCCTGGATTCAAGTCAGTTTGAAAAGGCCTCGCAAGAGAAGAGCAATGGGTGCAGCAAGGTCAAGCAAACTAACTAACCTTGGCAACAGCGTCCACTATTCCGCTGACTGTCAGGATTCGTTCAACTGCGCCTTTCTGATAATCGCTGACGGTGCACTTTGCATTCGACATTTTCCTAATGTTAGAGACATTCTCGCCACCTTTACCGATGATTGTCGCGGCCTCGGGGCTTGAGATGACGGCGCGAATGTGGATCCAAGACGTCTCGTCATGGGCTGCTGCAGAGTTGACGGCCGTATCGCTCAACGCGGCCGCATTGGATAACTCAGCTGCCTTTGTATCGCTGGCAGTGTCCGCTGCGGGGATATCTGGCTGATCGGACTTGGCACCATCATCGTCTCCATTCTTGTCAGCGATGTCAAGTGTTGATTCGCTAGCTTCCGTCTCCTCATCGTTCTTGACAACCTTGTCGAGGGCCGGGCGCTTCGCATCAGGCTGGTCTGTGGCACGAGACGGCGAGGAGGCCTCCTCCAAAGGACGCTTCGTCGAGGTTGTCGGTGGCGGTGATGAAGACATTTTGGTCTTGGTTGAATTGGCTGTCGCGCAAGGTATCACAAGTACGCCGCAAATTCTGCGTGTTACGGTTCGCTTGGTAATTGAAAGATAATCGAGATGCTCAACAGCTCTCTAGTTTATTTAACGTCTTGTTTATCTACACTCAGGGGTTTTCGGAAGGAAAACGTGCTGGTGTAGTGACGAGAATCGCTGGGGTCGGACAAGATTTTCTGTAATGCTCGTGATGTGACTGGATACTTTTTTTCTTTTGGCTAGTGTCGCGAGGGCGAGGGCGAGGATTGAGGGCGCGGACCAAAGAGATGAAAAAGACGGGCTGAGGAAGTGTTGGTAGAAGTAATTCTGCTTCTTGCTGGCACACCTAGATCTGCAGTGGATGTACGGGAGGATGCCGAAATGCCAGGGCTTTTCCTTTGGTAGAATGCTCCAAGGTGATGGTGGGTTGAGGAACAAGAGGGAGGTGCGATGATGGAGGTTGCTTTTGCTGTAAAGAAAAAAGAGCGGGATTGAAGAGATGAAGCAATCGACTACTGGGGTGAAGCTTTTCTCGGAAGTAGAACAAGGAAGAGGCAAGCGTTGACAGCTCGAACCAAACCTTTGCGACCACACTCCAAGGTACTAACCAAAGGAACCGATCTCGCGGGGCCGACGGTCGAGGGACAATTAGACGAAGACAGCCGGTCGACGAAAAAAAAAAAAGAAGAAGAAAATGGTAGCCTAGATGTTGCCAGCGGAAAGTCGCAGCTTGAGTCACCTGGTTGGTGTGGAATGTGCCTGTGGCGGAGGAGGGGAATCGGTCGCAATAAAAAGCGAAGACGAAAAGAAGAGGGCCAAAGACGTCAAACCTGCTCCCGAGGGGATGAGACGTTTGCACGCAGGGATGGAACAAGGGCTCTCTGCCGCGAGAGAGATTGGAGTCGCTTTGTCAGGAGTTGCGTCACGAAGAGGGTGGTGGGAAGAGGGAGAACTGCTGCCAGTGGAGGAAGAAAGTGGTGCAGGCGGACCACCTGATGCCTTGACCTTGGCACACCATGTCACGTGGCAGCCAGTTTGGCCCAAGGTTACACCACAACCACAAAGAGGCGTGGGTCGATTGGGGGCCAGGAGCAGCCCTGGTCTGATGGCGAGCCATCGTCAACAAAGGGAAGCTATCAGACGTATGGCTTTGGAAACTTGGCAAGCTTGCTGCCAACTGTAGACCACGAGGACGAACACCCGCCATCGGCAACGTGCCTCAAACCGCTACTTTATTCATCCTCATAGCTCACTTTGAATATTCGCGAAAAAAATAGCTGTACATGTACCTCCTCCAAACCTACTGCAACCGTAAATCAACAGAAACCTCACACCTCTCAGACACACGGGGCGCAAAACAACACGTATTGACGAATAACTTGAATTTTCCACTCACCCATCAAACAAATGCTTCACAATGGCCGATGACTCGCGTGCCACCGAAGCCGATGTCTACGCGGCAAACCTAGACTACACGCTGCAGGAACTACAGCGCAAAGTCCGCGACCACCAGGCCGAGCTTGAAAAGGTGAGAGAATTCAGAACCGGGTCGAATCGCCCCTTTATGGCGCTGCTCACCAACACCCACGCATTAGATACGCGCCGCTCACGCAGAGCCGTCGCTATCGCCCGAGGACCAGGCAATCGTGATAAAAACAGCCTTGACAGACATCACCACGGCCTCGGAGCCGTTCCTCCCGTTTGCAGGCTCCGTGCTCCCCGCGCTGCTGGCCCTCCGCCGCGCGCACCAAACCGTGACCGAGTCAAGAGCCTACCTTGAAGCGCACGCCTCGGAAGCAGACCGCGAGCGCAAGCAGCTCGAGACGGACCGCGCCACGCTCAAGGACCAGCGCCTGCTCACCGACGCGCTCACCTCCAGAATCGAGGCGCTGCGCCAGGAACTCGCCGCCAAGGCGGAGATGCGTCCCGAAGACAGCGCACGAGAGAAGATGGACGAGCTGCGTGACCGGACCAAGAACTACGACAGGGAGAGGAAGCAGCTCATGAGGGCGCTGCTGGACTTCATCGACAATCAACTTGCGCCTATGCTGGCAGCGGAGGAACTGGGCGGCCCCGTGGTCGGCGACATTATGGAGGTTGATCCAGACGAATTGGCCTCTGGGTTCAATGGCCAAGGGAAGCCGAAGCGGCCCAAGGGCGCCGACGGGGACAAGCGGCAGAGAAGGATTGACGAGATTTGGGGAGCGGCGGCGGGGGAGAGCGCTGGCAGGGTTGACGGGGACGCCGAGATCCTGGCCGCGGGAAGGGAGATGCGTGAGCTGACCGAGGAACTGTCCAACCGCTTGGTCCAGGCAAAGGGGGACAATTCGGCTTCGTACGTCATGCTGGAGAGGGAATCGGCGGCTGCCAGGTTCCTGGTAAGGAGCAAGGTCGCCCAGTTTCATCCCAAAGACGCCAACAAGTTGCGACTGATTGATTTTGGAAGAGATTTGGAAAACTGAAAAAAAAAAAACAAGTCACCTAGATGTGACTGACGTACATGCTAATTCTAACTTGCATGGCTGTGGCCTGCCAATGTACTGTTGCCTCCTGACAAGACCATGATGACGGCCTTTTGAAGGCAAAGAGCGCTCAAACTACTGCGAATAAGATATACACGGGTGACATGACTCTGACATGACTCCAGCTGCATGTCAGCACAGACACCAAAAAAGAGCCAACAGTTTTTACTACCACAAATTAAACTCTGCAACTTCGGTGGTCGCTGCCCCCTTTCCACCGGCCTTCTTTTTATCTGCCCATTCCTCTGCGCGCTTGTACTCGTCAGGATGGTTCTCTAGTCGAGAGTAGGCCAAGTCCAGCTTCCTCGCGGTGACGGTGAAATGTTCGGGAATGTTGCCCAAGTCGGCGAGTTCAAAGTACACAAAACAGCTCTCCCACCAGGCGTCGCCGCGAATAAGATGTCTCAATTCACAGCCTGGACAGATTTGCATCGTCATGCCACCCAATGACTCTCCCTTCCTCTTGGACTTGGACGGCCTTTCGGAAGCCCTTTCGGAAGACGGGTAGTCTGACACGCCGTTTCTGGATCTCGAGGGCTTCTCCACCAGGGAAAAGTCTGAAGCACCGTTCCTCAATTTTGAGGGTTTCTCATTGAATGGCAGCTCTCTGTCCGGGATTCTGGAGTTGTGGTGCGGCTGTTCGGTGAGAATTGCGTCCTGCTTGGCCTTTTTCGATTTATTCGCCAAATACGCGTCAACGGGCTCGTCGTCGTCCGTCAGGGGAATAAGAGTCCCTGCTTCGGCGACCTTTTTGTTGACGGCGGGGGGAAGAGGGGCAGGGACAGGGGCAGCTGCAGCATCGGATAGTTCCTTGAGGTAGGGCTTGTCGTCCTGCATGCGCATCCTGTACTTGAATTCCTCAACGATGCCGAGCAAGGTCTTGGCGGCCTTGTCGGAGCCCTTGCGGGACAACGAATCCACAAACGGCTTGTC
The DNA here is from genome assembly GCA_020975405.1 of Keithomyces neogunnii. NCBI lineage: Eukaryota > Fungi > Ascomycota > Sordariomycetes > Hypocreales > Clavicipitaceae > Keithomyces > Keithomyces neogunnii. The sequence continues at coordinate 2,218,572 of JAIOWQ010000002.1, read as the reverse complement.
AAGCGCCTGCAAAGACGCAAGGAGTCCTCCCACGGCGGCGACTTCGTCAAATGCTGACGACTTGAGGCGATGCAGCTCAACGGCCGCGAGGGCAATTTCCTCGATAAAGTCCTGCTTGTCATCTGTGGGCTGAGCCTTGAGCTTCAGGTCCAACTGTCGCTGAGCGATGGGCGCCCTCTCCCGGTCCGACGGCGGGCTGATTCTCGACTGCAAGCACCGTATTATATCTCTGGGGGTTTCTGCGCCGTCGAGCCTCAGGTAGGCGCGGTACCTCTCGGGGATGCTTCTCCACATGGTTCGGAAGAGCTTTTGGAGGTCGTCTTTTGCCGTCGTGTAATCAGCAAGGCTGGCGAGATATTCGGCACAGTCCATGCGGTATTGCTCATAGAGAACATCATACTCTCGCACGGAGAGAGAGCGGGCTTGCCTCACTTGTTCAACTCGCAAGTCGTACACCTTGTCCGTCTCAAACCGCTCTCGTATGGGAAAAGAGGTCAAGTTGGGACGGGTGGGGGGTTCGAACTGCTCCGGTAGGATGAGGGATTCTTTGCCGTCGGGATCGACATAGATCCAGATGTTGAAGGCCTTTGAGATGCTGGTAACGTCGTCTAGCCATGCTGGCCAGTCCATTCGGTCTCCCAGGAAAGTGATTGACTCGAATGGGCCTTCAGGCGTGGGGACTGTGATGGCGACCATGGTGGCTCAGTTTGCCCTGATGGAGGCAATTGGCTGTTCAATGGCAATTTGTCACTCAGGGGCAGCAATCGAGACACCTGCCCAGGGCAAAGAGGCATGAGCTGGTGTAGATGGGGTTTTGTAGCAACAGCGCAGTTGGCATGGATGACTTTTTCAGGGACGAGTCCCCGCTTACTAGTCTAAAACGAAACAAATCTACGAAGTAGGGGCAAACGGCAAATTGCCAGCTAGTCTGGGAATGGAGCCGGTCTGTTTGATGGCTTAGCTTGGCCAAGAAAAAAGGAAGGGGAAAAAAAAAAGGGCAAGTGCCGTTGGTGCTTTACGCCCTTGCGGGTCCCAGTCGCGCGTCATCTGTCCCAAGGCGCGTCTCCCTTCCCCAGCCAACCGCAGCACTACATAAATGCCGGTGAACCCATCGCGTTGCAGATAGCAGATAGCATCCCTTGATAGCCCACTGCGCTTTACACTTTACAAGGTGCCCGCCCAGCATTGAATCCGTCTCGTCCCCGAACAATGTCTGCTGCCCCCGAAGCCGCAACCACCTCACCACCAGCGAAGCGCGTCAAGACGGATATTCCCACCATGGACGGTCCTGGCCCATTGCAAGTCAAGAAGCTTTCCGACAAGGCCCGCCTGCCTACCCGTGGCAGCGCCTTTGCCGCCGGTTACGATGTCTACGCCTCCAAGGATGCCGTCGTCCCAGCCCGAGGCAAGGTCCTGGTCGACACGGACATTAGCATTGCCTTGCCGGCCGGAACTTGTAAGCTGCCCGATTCATTCCTTTGAGAAACGGACATGGAAGCTAATTTCGTCCTTTTAAAGACGGCCGTATTGCCCCTCGCTCTGGTCTCGCATCGAAGCACTTTATTGATACCGGCGCCGGTGTCATTGACGCCGATTACAGAGGCCAGGTGAAGATTTTGCTGTTTAACCACGCCGAGACCGACTTTGAGATCAAGGAGGGCGATCGCATTGCCCAACTCATCATTGAGCGGATCTACACACCCGAGGTTGTCGAAGTGCAGGAGTTGGAAGAGAGCGTCCGAGGCGCCGGAGGTTTCGGTAGCACTGGCGGATTTGCCAACGGTGCCAACGGCGTCAATGGCGCTTAAGATTTAGAATTGGTAAATGATTTGATGGTACACAACTAGGCCTGAATCCACCATCTACTATGATAATGCAGCATCACGATTATTTCTTTGGGATAGTAAGGATACGCCTGTACAGGGCTTGAAATATGATCAAAAGTGAGAGACAAATGTCTTTTTTGGTCCACAACCCCGAAAATAGATAAATAAACAACAACGTAAACGTGTACAATGCATGTGCAAGTCTACATCTAAAATATCTTGCCCATTCACCATCTTGGACTTCTATATTTGCTGTGCCTTGAACTCCACGCTAGGCTTCCTCAAGCACTCCAGATTCTGCACCAGCTGCAACTCGGCGGCCTTTGACTGAATCTGTTGCTCGCCCTTTGCACTCGCACGTTCCTCCTCTGTCAGTCGGGCTCTCGTCCTTTCAATCACGCCAGGTCTAGCGTCTCTCGTCTTGATCAGCACCTCATGCATGCTAGCCAGCACCTTTTCCGCGGCTCGCGCCAGTGGCAATTCTACAGCGGGTATAGAGTCGTCGCTCAACCAACTTGCGCGATCTACCAGTCCCGGAACCGCCTGGACCGCCTCGCGCATTCGAGCTGTGACGAGAGCGCCAAACATGTCCCCGGTGCCGGAGAAGTAGCAATCAATTGAGGGGAAAACGATGGTAAAGAGACGAGCTTGTCCGCCAGTGGTCATGCTCGACCCAATGACGGATAGGTGCGAGGGTCGTTGACCCGGCGGTGAGAAGTTGACGGATGTGATGATGACGTGTGGGATGCGGTATGTGTCATGAAGGGCCTGAATGGCTGATTTGAGAGATTCAACATCAACAATCTTGACGCCCGACAAGAGCCTATTCGCAAAAGGTCAGAAGATTCGTCTTCAGGACACAAAGTCTCGGGCGCAAGACATACTCAGCCTCGAACTGATTCGGCAGAATCAGATCCGCATATTCAATCAGGCCCTTGTACGCGGGAACGACATCCTCGGCCACGTATATTTTGCCATTATCGCCCATTACAGGGTCCAGCACCCAGAAAAAGTTTCCCGGCCGGTCCTTGTTCTTCTCCTTGAGCTCCCTGGCGACTTTGCCCACCGCCCCAACGGCCTCGGCGCCGGGTATGTATCCTGACAGCATCATGTCAAAGTCATCCAGATACGATTGACGCAGTCCATTGTACAAGTCTGTGATTTCCTGTGCGGAGACTCTTGTGCCCGTCCATTTTCCGTAACCGGTGTGATTGCCTAGAGAAGTCAGTGTGGCGAGAATTGGAGCGCGGAGAGGTGGCTGGGCGTACTGAATTGGACAGTGTTCAATGCGGCCACATCGTATCCTAGAGATTGAAGCGCAAAGACGGCAATCTTGTTGCCGACGTATCTTGAGAAACGAGTTAGAAGTCTTGGTCTTTCAGCTGTTTTGCGATTTCCTCATCAGGTGCCCCAGTGAGTCCAAGGTGGTGACGAGGGAGCATACCCAGAGACAACCTAACAACTTTGTGTGAGCAGGTCATAATTTAAGGAACTCGGCAGGGGGGAAACCAAAAACAACTTACGTGGCTCGCAACAGCAAGAACCCTCGGTGCTGGGGCTGGTGCTGCGTGTGTCGAGCCCGAGGCGGCCATTTGGCCCATGGTCACTCTGCTGTGACGGTGGCCCTTGCCCCAGTGACCGTATATACAAACTTGGCAGGTGTCTGGTCCCCTTGCGACAAATTTCCAGGGCCTGGACAGAAAACCGCCGTGGGAGAAAGTATGACTGGGATATATCAAGGACCAACCAAATTGTCCCCCAAAGACTCAGCTTGTCGCTTCCAGGTTTGTACTGTCCGAGTGCTGACTCTTGACTCTCGGCGCAAAAGGCGCAGAAACCCACCATTCATACGCTCTAGTCCACAATCGAAATGCCCCAGGGCCCCATTCGTCATGTGTTGGCAAAGTGGGACATGGAAGCGCTGGAGAAGGCCAGCCATCAGGGGACTGGGGCCCGTGGAAGAAAGTTTGATGCAGGTGGGGCAACGTTGACACCCTGATCGCTACAGTGGCTGCTCGCGTGCCATGGTGGTAGTAGTGCCTCATCCAGGTGTGAAGAGGTGATGGGCTCTTGCACAGCTCCTCTGGTAACCCGTTGCCCGTGGCTTATAGTCTCGAGTCGGGGAAAAGAACATTCACGACATTCACGTCAGGTAGGGATTAACCAAAGCAAAAATTGATTCATCATCATCAAACCACACTGGCCCCCCCTCAGTGTAGTCCTCAGACGCGCTCAGTCATGGAGCAAGTTTCCAGTAGCAACCCCGATATCCCCCCAACTATGCATTATCTGTCCCACATTTCCCTCATCTAGTCCATCAACTGACATCAAATACCTTGGCGTGACATTGCCTTGCCCGTAAACGCCAGTTTACATAACATAAACGATTTCGCTGCTGTGTGATTTTGTTCTTTCGCGTCAGACCTAATCCCTCGTCTTGCTTCCTCTTATTGTCGTTACTCGTCATCGCCAATCTATAAAACACCACCAGTAAGCAACCTCACCGTCATCAGCGTCGTAATTGTGTAGGCATAGGAACTCACCTTGGGTGCCAGATAGAAGCGCAAGTAGCTGCTGCCGGACAGGTTGTACTCCACGAGAAGAGGGACCTCGTTCGACAGGCAAATCTTGACCTGGCTCGACAAGGCAGCAGCCTTGCAAAAGTTCACCAGGTACTTGAGCGAGAAAGTCAGGGACACGGGCTCCGTAAGCTCGATCTCGACATTCAGCTCTGGCTTTTCGACATTGGTGTGGCTGCGGAGGGTGACGGAACCGTTGCCAATGTCGCCGTTGCAAGCAAACTTGACACCATCCTTGTTCGCCTCAATGCTGACTGCACATACGTTTGTTAGCCAACGACTCTACACGACGCTCAACGGACCGCCCCCAACATCAGCTTTCAAAATCCTTGGGTGCGACATACCAGACTCAGACATGGCAGCAAGATCGGTGCAAATTCTTCGGAATTCAGAAGCAGGCATGGCAATAGTAGCAGCGTACTCTGTCTGGGGAATGCCCAAATGCTCCTGGTCGATATCCATGAGCTTCAAGTCATACTCGCTGATTCTATCATTCTCGCTGCTCTCAAACACCAGATTGAGAACATCGGGGGCATCCTCGGCCTTGAGGGTGAGAATGTCCTCGTTTTGAGCGGCTCGCAAGACCTTGGTCAGCGACGTCAGGTTGACTCCGAGAGCGATATTTCGATCGCATCGGTAGGGTGAGAAGCCTTCAGCCTTGAGCATCATGGAGACCAGGGCGACGTGGGAGTTATCCATGGCCTGAAGGGCGATGCCCGAGTCGTTGCAGTCAAAATTGCAATCTTGGACGAGATCCTTGATGGCGTCGACAACCTGGGCAAGAGTCAGCTTGGGAGGCGACCAACGAACATGTGCGACAGAAGGGAAATCTGACCTTCTTCAGGATGTTAGCCTGCTCGAGCCGTGCTTCCAACATTTCTGCGGCAAAAGTTAGCAAGCTCGCAATGCCGTTTGACCACACTGCGAAACGCACTGTCTGGATTTCCGCTGTGATGACGAGGGGCGGGGAGGTGAGAGGACAGGCGGTGAGAGTACGATTCAAGTCGGTGCTCGAAATAGGCGAACAGGATTGTAGTGAGAAATTTCACACGAGGAAGTCCGAAATGTGTATATAACGAGTTGGTTTGCGGAGAAGACAAGTGTGGAAGAAGAGAGTCAAAAGGAAGCAAAAGCGTGCGAAAGGCGACCCAAGCACTCAACGCGCAAGGGAAGAAACTGCGCGTAGATTGAGACGCGTCGTGGCGGGGTCATGGGCTGCCTTATTGCACCAGACCAGACGGTAAGGCGGTGGGACTCGCAAGGGCACGGCCGAAGAGGAAGACTACTCAAGTACGCGCTGAGCCGTGCGGGGACAGGCATCCGCTAATAGCATAGGCACTCGCTCTAATACTCCGTACTCCGTACCAAGAATATTCTGCCCCGCGATCGACATGCGTTTTGTCGCAACAGCACGCGCCACTACTTCACGTGTGAATAAGGCAGATGCAAAAAAGTAAGTAGCAATTTGATTCTAGCATGTGCAGCTACTAGATACAGCAAAGCAGCAAACGGAGCTGATGCGTTAGATCCTGCAACACTCCCAACCATGCCAGAGTTGAAATGTGAAGTGAAACTGGTGAGAAAGATGGCAACCCCCCCTCCCCCATAAAACAAAATAAATGCAGTGTGCGTTTGCCCCAAAGACTGTATCAATCCCAGTCTGGCACCGTATCTCGAGACGCCTTTTACTCCTTGAAAACCCCGCGGTATTGCGAATGCGCCTCTATCTTGCTGTATCTCGCTCGCCTCAAGTAAACGTTGCGACCAATTTGAATAGAAAATCAGTGGTATACCAATTGAGATGTCTTGAATCGCCGCTCCAATGCCCCAATGCCCCAATGCCCCAATGCCCCTTCACATGGAGACAATTCTGTCTGAAGGAGGCGCGCTGGCACGGTTCCTTGGCCGCAAGTTTATAACCGTTTCCAGCTCTCGCAGCATGCCCCTCGTCGCATCCAGCTGTTGTCTTGCCTGCGCCTTTTGCTCGCGCTCCTCCTTCATCTTGACAATTCTCTCTTCTCTCGTCAATAAGCTTTTTGGCCGCGCAAGTGCCACCGCTTCAAAGACCTCTGGCGTGTCCGGCTCGATCGGTTCATTCACGTCCGAGCCTGGAGGCGATTCACCAGTCAGAGCCTTCAGGGCGTCGGCTGCGTTTCCTTCCCCAACCGTCGTTAAGCCGCCAAGTGAGCTTCTTGGCGACAACAGCGTGCTCATTGACGACAGTCTCTTCTCGTTTCTATCGATTCCGAGAGCGAGAGCGTTCTTGCCGTCTTCCCATGCAGCCATGAGTTCCTTGAGATCAACGCCAATGGATTCATATTGCGACATGAGATTCGGGCCCAATTCCGAAATATCATTAGAGTCGTCTAGTGCGCGGTCGGACTCTTCTCTTAAAAGGTGCAGCTTGGCCTGCAAACCACGAATACCCGTCGACAGCGAGTTCAATTTCCGCAACTGCGAGCGCCAGCGCTCTCTGCCGGGGGTCAAGGGGATTTTGGGAGTGGGCGGAATCGGGAATGCTAGATATAGTAGATTAGAAAACTTGATCGTGAGTCGCTTATGCCATGTCTCTTACATTCGGCTTCGCTCAGGATGCCCTGGAGTGTTTGAAATGCACATTTCGTGGTTTCGTTGAGGCTCCGAAGCACTTCCACGGCGGTGGTCCAACGAAGTAGATCAGGCCCTTCGCCGTTAGCATCCAAGGCCAACAGCGCACAGAGGAGCATTTTGCGCGTGGTGTGAAAGCGCGCAGCCAGGATCTTGAGCGTCCTTAGCGACTCGGAATCTTCGAACTCGCTCTCGCTGAAACCTTGCAGAGCGTCGGAGATGTCGAGGTCAGTAATGTCGTACATGTCGTAGTACTTTTCCAACTCTGTCTGCTCAGAGAAGCCTTTGACTAGGTTTGACATTTGCTTGTACGCATCCAAAACGACTGCGAATGATTTCTTCAATGCCCTTCGTAATCGAACGCACTTTCGAGCCTGGTTTCGATCCTCGAGCCTGGTTATCGGAGGCAACGGGGCGCTTCTATGCAGCAAAATATCAGTAAACTGGGATGCAAAGCAACCAAGCAAGCCGCAAAGGGGCTGTTGCCTACATTCGGTACCCGCGAGAGACAAGCTCTACTTCCTGCACCAGCGATAATGTGGCTTCGGAAGCGCTGTCAAACTCGTTGGAATTGGAAACAAACATGGCGATTTCAGCCAAGGATTGCTCTCTTCTGTAGCGGAGCCATTGTCGGCGCATGTAAATTTGGCCAAGAAAGGCAGCAGCCGCGAACAAGACCAACAGAAACGCCAGCCGTTTTCTGGTGACATATGAGGGTGCGCTGCCCAAGATCCAACTCAAGATGACGGCTACGGCGAGGGCGGCAAGTATTGAAGCAAGTATTCCCTCTGTCGACAAAAGCGACTGGTCCTTGGCGATGTCGGCGGGCCCAGAGACCTTTGGGACGGTAGGGCGGTGGCCAAGAATGGAGGTGCCGCTCAGTAATTGAGACGCAATGATTGTGTATCGGAATTGCTCGAGAAATTTGGAATTGTCGGCACGGTCGATACTCGCTACCACGGCAGCCTAGGTCAAGTCAAGTCGGTCAGTAGGAAGCGCGGGCAATGGGGGGACCGCTGGAGACCCTGAGATTGACCATACCGAGCAGTTCCTCCTGATGGATTGCAACATGGTTGTCGACCCGATGGCTCTGGGAATATCTGTCTGCAGGGCGGCCGGAACCGGGCCCTTTGCTCGAAACCGTGACTTCACCATGGGACGGCCTGTAGGGGCAAATGGCGAGGGACTGGGAGGCGGCGACGAGTCGAACTGTGGTGATGAGGAGCGTGGCGGCGAGCTGTCCATGGCGGGCCAGTCGACCTCGGAAGAGTCTCCTCCATCTTTACATAGGTGTCAGGCAATGACTGCACTGGTTACTCGTTTGTTTCGCGGGGGCGAGAGCTTACCTTTGAGGTAGTCGGCTAGAGGCGACTCCTCATACACAACGGGTTCCATGTAGCGACACTTTGTGTAGTAGAATGACGTCGCGGAGGCGGTGACATGCACGGCATTGGAATCACGGTGCATGCGCCCCGAGCCAGGTGAGGGGGATTCGGGCGTGGCGGGAGCTTGAGAATGCACAAAAGAAATACGAGGTCAAGTAAAAAGAAAAGGGATTTTTTTTTTGCAGATTTGTGTGCTCTGCAGCGTAATTCGGGAGGCGGCACCACGATGAAGCAATGCAGAGACTCAGGGGATGTTGGCAGGAAGATTGGCCAGATAGCAAGCAAGCTGGAACCAGCAAGCCGGCTAGCAGGGATGATGAAGGGCCTGAGATCAAACGACAAGGGGTCTGCAGAGGTCAACTCCAGTTGGTGCCATGCAGATTTGATGTGGGGGAACACCTGGACATTTTCTCCTGCACTCTGGAGCCCTTCAATGCAGCTGCCAATTTCCCTTCCCAATGCAAAAGCCAGGACCCGGCTCTCGGATTCGTCAACAGAACAGCTAAACCCAAGGCCGCATATGCGACAATCCCCATGACGGCTTGGCAATCAAAGGGGTCAATGGTGCTTTGGCAGCTATGCGTGCGTGCTCTAGGAACACACGCCGCGCCAAGGGACGTGGAAAAGACCGAATCATTGATCAATGGGTGATCGATCCCCCGCACCGGATCTGCACATGCATCTGGGCCAGAGACTCGGGCAAAACGTTTCAGGTCGTGCAAATTGCCATGAATCCGTCCTTCTACATCATCCATGGGCTCTGCGAGGTTTGGCTGTGCGCAACATGCATGAAAACGGCCAACTTGCCTAACCCAAGGCTCCGCAAATATGTTTCAGCAGAAAATGCTTTCAGTTCCGGATGGCGCGACTACAAGCGGTATATTTACAAAACGACGATTCGTCCCTTGCTAACCATCTGCAGATCGTCAGTCGTCGGTCCAATCTCCACGAACAAATTCAATCAAGCACCACTGCGCATCTTCGCCCTCCACCCGAACCACCAGGTCGTCTGTGGTGGAATCTGTCATCTCATCAAGGGGCATGTGTCCCGTCAACGAGTTTTTCTTCCTTCTGGCTCCAACCAGCACCTTCTTGGAGAGAGCTGATGATTGGGTCGAACAGTGCAGTGCGCCGCCATAGATGGCACAATTCCACCCTGTGCCGGTGACCATGTACGAAGCATCCTTAAGACATGCCCAGTCATGGCTGGTGAAACATGGAGCTGAGGGAAGACACATACCTCGGAGGTATTCTTTGCCAAATGCCTTGCAGTGCTCCAGATAACCATGCCGTGGATTCGGCAAGTCTTGTCCTGCCATCCAATACCCCCATTACAATGGTCATCGCCCAGACTGCCTGACTGACTGGATTCCACTCGTTTATGCAGCCCATCGCCACTCTGGCTCACCACGCACTTCATATTTTGAAATTCCACCAGCGCCAAGTGCGCAGTAACAGGAATGGCCCGCAGTGTGCTGGTATTTTGACCGGTGTGTTATCGACCACGCCAGCGGACGATTCGCTACATTCTTTGGTGGTTCCCTTGACCATGGGTCAAACTAGCCTCTTTTGATCCTGACAGTCCCATCTCTCGTTCAACATGGCATACTCTCTGAGCTTGTATATGTTGAGCGGCTATCAAGGACGGCGGTGCATTTCCCCACCGCCAAACGGACAAATTTCAAGCTGAAGCCCTTATTGTACTATTATGCAGCAATGAATCGGCCTGCTGCTACGCTGTATTACGTCTCGCTAATAACAGGAAGCCCCTCGACCACAGGTTCATCCAGGCGCTGTCCAGCAGCCCTTCTCAAACGGCGCAGCAAAGTCGTAGCCCAATACGCGACATCCTTCTCTGTAATCCGTCTATACAGCGCCGCGTGCCTCGTCTGCCGTTCCTCCTCGGACATGTTCAGCGCCTCGTAAATCCTCTGCGCAACGCCCACCGTATCCCAAGGGTTGATATGCACCGCCTCCCCGAGCGTACTAGCTGTGCCGCTAAATTCAGATATGATGGCTGGGCCGTGCGCATTCTGCTGGCAAACCACGTATTCCAGGCTGGCGGTGCTCATCCCATCGCGCACGCTGGTAAAAAGCGCGACATGGCCTGATCGCAGCAGCGCAAAGTACTCATCCACAGCGAGGCTCTGCGAGTGCAGCTGGATGGGCATGTGATCCAAAGAGCCATGCTTGCGATTTATCTCAGAGACCAGGTCGCTTACCGCGATGGCGTATTTCGAGTCCTCGTTGTCGTCTTCCTCGAGGGTCGTTTGGCTCATGACTTGTAAGAGAACCGCCTTGTTTTGATACTCGGGGTACATGTCAAGGAATTTGTCAAAGGCGAGCAATTTCTTGTCGACCCCACCCAGTCTGTCCTTGGGATCATGTGCTACGATGATTTTCTTGCCGTGGTGCTGCTTTCTTAGCGCTGAGCATTTCTCCGTGACCGAGGACGTCCAAGCCAGCGAGTGAATGGCAGATATGTCGATCTCAACCGGCATCACCTCCATCTGCACCCTTTTCGCCAACGTCTGTACGCTGTTGCAACTTGCTGCCAGACCAAGGACTCTGGCACACGAGTTGGCGAAATGCTGTGCGTAGTGGAAGGACTGGAACGCAACGAGATCAGAGCCAAGCATGCCCTCAAGGAGGTCCTGCCGTCTTTTCAAGCATCTTATCAGTTCGCTGGATGGAAATGGCGTGTGGAGGAAGAAGGCGATGCTCATGTCTGGGTGCCGCTGTCGCAGGAGCTGAGGCAAAAGCATCAAGTAGTAGTCGTGGACTATTACAAGGTCTCCAGGCTGGTATGTCTCGCATATCCTGTCGGCGAATGCCTGATTCATTCGGCGGTAATCTGCCCATCTCTGGCCTTCGGTGAAGGGCTCGCTGGGCGGGTGCTGCTTGTAGTGAAGCAGGGCGCACAAGTCGCGCTCGGCATATCGTCTCCATCTCGACTGGTCATGTAGATGAAGTCCCTCCGCCGTCACATCCTTCTCCCCTGCTAGCCAGACTGGGACGATGCGTATTTCATCGTCGGACAACTGGCGGCCCAGGCGCTTCTGGTCGTCGCGACTGATTGTAATGCTTCTTGACTTGGCCGACAAACGGCCTTCGTTCCCACCAAGAGATATGGATGTGGACAAAGGGACTACAGCAGGATGAGTGCCAGAATCGGCATTATCATTGTCGTCGGGTGCGTGACGAATCTCGCCCGTCCAGGCCACTACCGTGTGGTTGTAAGAACCCCCTGCGGAGAGGAAGTGGAGGGCATCCAGCAACGCAGAGCGATGGTGGGAACGCCGCAATTCCTGTACGGGAGTACACGTTAGCATTGGCGTCAAGCGTACTTGTGTTGAATGCTTGTGACACTTACCCAATCCGCCCCTTTGCGGTATTGGAGCACATGCGGGACTGTGAATGTAGCCGAGATGACATTGCCCCCTGGCGGCGGATGGCGAGCCGTGCCGCCTTTGGACGCCTCACGATGTGTGGCGGCAGCGGCAATATTCTGAGAGATGAGAAAGGGTGATGTCCTTGAGTCTGAACCAGCCTCTGGTGTCACGCTGGGTGATTGTGTGCCGACCCCTTCAAAGTAACCCTGCTCATAAGTCCCTCTGCTGACGCCAGGTGTCACGGGAACCTGTATAACCGATTGGCGCTGATGGGGAGGCAAGCGGCTTTCTCTTGAAGGGGGACCTCTTGGTCTCGGCAGAGTCTGTAGCGAGGATGAGTTTTGAACATGGATCACGGGAGGCAGAGATTATGGGCAGACGGACCATGTTGTGGTGTTTTGGCAGAGTCCAAAAATCCTCTACTCACGGAGCTGTGGTATGGAGCTGTGGTATTGACAGGAGATTGATTTTACACAAGACAATAAATGCATTTAGTCTGCAGCGAGGTGGGATTAAACGCCGTTGGCTTCACTCGGCCATTTATAAGATGAATGCATAAGCGGACGCAGTCGTCTCAGATTGACGAGACGGTGAGGTCATGTACGACAATGCCGATTGATGCACCTGTAGCCGGAACATCTTCTCCGACGTGGCAATGAGGACTTAGCTGCGCTGTTGAACAAGCGTTTCACAGGTGCAGGTTTGCGGCGTTGCCAACAAAATTGTTGGTACTCTTCAACGTTGCACGCAGCACTCGAGCAAACAGCTGCATTGTGGACTTTGAGTTTCACTACTCCGTAGGCGGCCGGGCAAGTACCATGGAGGTACCCACATGCCTACCACCTCAGGAAATCCGGAATATCAGCTTTGCCGGTCGCCGACAATACTACCCTGGCGCGTGTGCTGGACATTTCATGAAAGCTTCGTGAGCATGGCACAACCACCACCATAGCATCCCAACAACACTCACGCGGGCCAATTCGAAATTGCGACTCTGAGATGCATCTATAGACCCGCGCCCCCGGACCAGTATCCAGCGAAACACCCCAATGCCTACGTCGTCGCCGGCATTTCGCCGGCGAACCGGCCACTGGCGGGCGGCAAATATGCCCAACTTGGGAATCTGGGTCACCGATGCGATGCTATTGCAGGCAATTGAACGGTATCAGCGAGGCTTTGTGGCATCGCGTCGTCTAATCAGCTCGCACACGGGGCCTCTAGAGAGCCGGCGCAGAGCGACGAAGCGACACATGACTGGCGTGATGCCGACATGTCACGCCTTCCCTCCCATTTGGCAGTTTGATGTTGCCCCCGACTCGATGCAATGGGAGCCGCCGACCTCGCAAGAGCATAGGAGACAGAAGCAAGAGCAAATAAGTGTCTCTACTTTGTTCAACAGCTTCATAGGGTGGCTTGAAAACCCCGGCTCCGCCACCAAACCATCTCTTCCGACCCCCGACCAAGAAGCCAATATGGGCAGCGTTCTCATGGAAGCTCTGGCGACGAACCCCGCAAATCAGAGTCTGGTCATCTCCGAGCCGATTCTACAAGAACCTGCGCCGTCGCCGTACCTTCCCGAAGAGATTGTCAGGCTACGGTCCGGCATTGCCCATTTGGACACTGTCGACAATGATGGCCTTTTCAGGCTTACCAAGACATGCCGAAAGTCTCTTCGTCAGAGAGTCAAACGGGGAGATTTGTCTACAAAGGCGCTGCTGGCTGCCCTGGAGCCTTTAGACCCGGCCTCGAAAAGACGCGTACCAACCACGGAGACGGCCAACAGAATTTGTGCCATGATTCGACGCTCGATTTTGTGCGCCATGGTGGATGTTCAAAAGCAAACTCCCGGCGCCGTCCCCCCTGAGCTCTGGCTGGCATTCATGGACAGAGTATGCGCTAGTAATGGCAACAATCATGAAATCCAACTTTTCTGGAGACTAATGAACACGTTTCCCGCTTCATTGAGACATGGGATATCCACGGATCAAATATTCAACCTATCCAGCTCGTTTGTCATTGCTCAAGCCAGTCGACATAACCTCTTTGCTCACTGGTCCGCTCGAGCTGCCAGATTCAGCCGGGCCCTCGAATCGCTAGATGCGCAGCAGCGACAAGAGCTTGACCACAGAATGAACACACTTCTTCTCCAACAGGAGTCGGGTTCCGAAACGGCTAGACGAATGCGCTTCTCTTGGCTAATCATCAAAGCCCATGACCCTCGAGCGACAACCGATCATTTCATTCAGACGATGCTTGAAGCCGTCGGAAAAGACTTCAGGCTGCTTGGCATGCAGATATGGCAGCTTATGGCCGCTCGGCTGAGCGCGATCGAAGCCCTGGGCAACGAGGCACTCAAGCAGGTCATGGAAGCCACCTACGACTCCATGAGTCAGCGGTGGGCTTCACTACTGGCAGCTGTAATGTCATCGGGCGGCGATGCCGGATTGCGAGAAGTGTGCGCCATCTTGACTCAGATTGGCCAATTTGATACTGTTGTGCAGACATTGACATGCCGGCCTGCTGCCTTGTTACGAAGAGATGTCATGGAAGCTCTTGCATCCGCCTGCGGTAGCCACCAACAAGCATTGCTATTGTGGGACTCGATTGGCATGAGACGCTCCTCGGGCCGAAGCCGACCGCTTTGGCACTGGTCCGTGTGGGCCAAGTATGTCGAGCAAATGATCAACGATCCCACACTGGACCCTGTGCGTATATGGCAGGTCCTCGACCTCGGATGCCGGCGCAGTCGTCGCCAGCATGGGAACGAAACACCCGAAGAGATCAATGCCAAGACGCAACTTCTAGACAGAATGGGCCAGTGGTTCGTCAAGGCAAAGCATCTCAACGACCGCCAAGTGTTGAGAAACGTCGAGAGATGCGCGTCGTACCAACGCATCCTTACCAGCCGCGTCTCGTCACGGACCCTCGCCAGCATGACGGACATTATTACTAGAGATTTGGAAAACGGCCAGCGAGGACGTACATCCCGCATGCACTGGCTTCTGAGCATGGTGGCCCAGAGCCAGGGCCAAGAGCAAGCACGGAGCACTGCCTCGGCGCTGAATGAGTGGCGGTGGCAAATTGATGGCAAGGGCGGCCAAAGGTTGTAAATTATCCAGCGTTATAGAGATACCAAGAGATCCCGCCGCCTCCATGTACAGTGGCTCAGCATGCACGAGTATTCAATTCATTCAAGCATCTATTTTGGCTCATTTCCGATGGGCCCATTCAGAGCAATGGGAGCACTCCGAGCAACATGCAGTTTCGACTGCTTGCCACATCTACGAGACGATTTACCAGTTCAGGCCAGATGAAGTCATGGATTTATGCAAAAAGAAACTATTATTCGTAAAGACAAGATGAACCCTGATATGTGACCACGTGTATCCAGCCGTCGGGCATACCAACTATGTAACCAAGAGAAAAGGAAAATACAGTACGTAAACTACATGTAAATACACACGCACTTAGCGAGAGCCTCTGATAAAAAACCAGCTGCCCGGAACATGATTCGTTCAAAAGATGTGCTGGGAAAAAAAAAAGAAGAACGAAAAAAGGCAGACGCAAAGACACCTAGGAAATTACTGCCAGGATATCGTAAACAAGCATCAAGCAAAAAACCTTCCCATGATCCTGCCTTCTTAAAAAAGCCTTCATTTCTTCATACATGCCAATTCCTCTATAACATCATACCCTTGAATTCAAGGGGGGGGATATACGTTTTTTGCCAACGTGCCGCTGAAACATGCTCCTGTTTTGTCATGTGAAAAGAAGATTCGCGTCGCCTGGACTAGTGGCTGCTTTTATATGTGCCCATACTCGACGACAACTCAAATCTCGGGTTGTCCCATCGATTCTGTCACAACACTAATGCGGCTGGGTGCACCGAGAGAAGCTCCGCCAGTTTCACTAGAAGGAGTGTAATGGCGTCTGCCTCTGTCATCGCGGGCGATGAGGACTTGTGCCGGGCAGACGACAATCTTGTCTTCCCCACGACCTTGATCGTCTCCTCGTTTGACGACCAGAGGAAAGAGGACGATTCGAACAACAGCACCCTGCGCTTCAAGCTCCTCGTTGGTCATGGCAGCATTGCCGCTTCGCTCATTCATCATGGCAGCGTCAAAAGGAACAGTTGCCGCCAATTCACCATCTGCGTCATACTCGGGCTGCAGCGGTGGAAGCATCATGTACTCGGCTCGCTGTGTGCGCATTTCAATGGAAAGATCGACTGCTTCGTGCAGGACTCTGCGCAACTGCGACTGAATCTGGTCTTCCAGGTTGGAAGGTGGGGGGAGTATCTTGCAGAGAGTTTGGAAGACGGCCTGAACCACGGCCTCGGTATCCAGATTCCGCTGCTCTCTGAAGCTGTCTCTCTTGGACAGAAGGGTGAGGGTGACTGCTCGCCACTGGCGGACGGCCTGCGCAGGTCCGACTTCGGTCAGGAGCTTTTCGAGAGATTTGAGTTTTTGGCGCTGCTCTCGGTCCATGCCAAACAGGTAGCGAGTGAAGACAAACTCCCAAATCATATTCATTGTCATGGACATGAAGACGTCCCGCCGCTTTACTCGGTCCCTCAGATACATGTCAACGTCGGTTCCGTCCAAGATGGCATTGTCCAAGCGGTCAATCGTCTTCTCGTCGTTGATCTCGTTGGTGAGACGGCAGGCGCGCATGTCGGAAAACTTGGAGAAGCGCAACACCCACTGCTGAACATGCGAACAGAGCTGTTGGCACCGGTTGTCAAAGTAGTCCTCATCCTTGAGATCGAGGAAGCTAGAGTCGCCAGCCTTGGACTCGAGGATTTTACGCTGCATCTGGCGAATCTGTTCCTTGGCCTGATCCAGCTGGGCGCGCAGGTCGGCGATTTCGGCGTCCTTGTCTTGCAACGACTGTGTAAATGTCGTGTGCACGCCACGAGCCTCGGCCAGCTCGCGGGTCATGTCAGCATAGCGGCCCGTGTCCTTGCTGGCCAGCTCTGCATTGGCACTTGTGAGGCCCTCGTTGACCTCTGTCAGACGAGTCACCTCGTTTTGCAAAAAGTGCAGCGACTGCTTGAGCGCTTCGATTTCGGCGTCGCGTTCGGAGAGAACACTGGCCGCCTTCTGGCTCAGGTTCTGTTCGGCGTGCGTGCGGGCTTCGGTCAGCATGCGGTTCTCCGCCATGAGTTGATCGACCCTGGACTCGAGCTCCAGGACCTGCATGCTTTGGCGGCGGCGCATGCTGTGCGGCCGCGTGGGCGACCGGGGAGAACCAATGCGGCCTTCGCCGTAGCCATCGTAGACGTCGGCCATGTCCTTGTCTTCGCCCTTGGACCTGGCGCGACTCTCGTTGGCGACGGGCGGCGGCAACACCTGGGGATCGGCTGCGGTCGCAGTCGCAGTTGCTGACGAGGTGGGGGTTGGTGTGGTATTGAAGCTTCGTTGTTGACGAAGGGCCCTCAAGTCGCCGCTCATGCGCTTGTCAATGCGCCGAAGTGGGGGGGTTGGGGTGGACCTGTGGATGCCTGGGCTATCAGGCCGAATTTTGAGTGGCTCTGGCGTGTGCTGGCGGGAGAGGCTGGTGTTAGACACGGAGCGGCGCGCGACTGGCTCGGCCCGTGGAGAAACAGACGCCGACGCCGACGCAGACGCAGACGGGCCCCGGTGCTGGTGCTGGGCGCTGTCGCTTACGCTGCGTCGCTCTGGTGTATCCTTGGTTGACGCCGCCTTGGCAAAGAGGCCACCCGCACCCGTCGTCGCTGCTATGCTAGCTCCCATCAAGGCCACCTCGCCGTAGTCTTTGGCCGTTTTACCGCTTCTGCTTCGTTTCTTCTCTGGCTCTGGTGTTGCAGCCGCAGTCTTTGGTTCCGCCAAGACAGGGGTTGCGAATGGAGAACGTCCTAGCTTCTTTTCTCTGGACAATTCCGGTGTTTGCATCCTGCCCTCCCTGAAGTCGTCTGTGTGAATGCCGCTGTCTCTTCTTTGCTCATCTTGCAAGGCAAGGCTGCGACCATGTTGCGGAATGGGCGACTCGGGGGCAAAGCCGCTGTCGCGATTCATCTCGGGCGTGGGCCAGTTGTACTGAGCTGCGACCGCTTCCGCCTCGGGAACTTCTTGAACAGCGGGCAGGCCCCGCGTCGGGGATGGTCTGAAGTCTACCTCGGAACTCATGGCCTGTACCACCGGCTCGGGTCCAAGTCTTTCTTTGAGCAAACCGCTGACAGGCTCACCCACTCCAGTTGGTCGACGCAACAGGCCGGCAGCTTCCTTGAAAATGACTGGCCCAGGCTCACCACGTCCCAGAACCGGGCTCTCTGCAAAATCATCGCCAAGAGGTACTCCGTGCTGTGCTGTTTCTGCCCACCCCCCATCAGACTCCGTAATGCTTCCACTCATCGCCGTGGGCAAGCCGTGTTTCAATTCCCCGGTACTCGTAGTTGGCGCCGTTTCGCCGCCTTTCGAATCTTCTTTTTCTCCATGCTTCTCTTCATGCTTCTCCTCCTCAACTACAACCCCACCCCAGAAAGCCTCGTGCACGTCCGCATCTTTTCCATCATCCAATGCCTTCTTATCTGCTCCCTCCCACAGGGCTGGGTCGTCAAACATGTCGTCTTCCTGTGGTTTCCGCTTGTCCAAAATCTTCTTCTGCTTTCCCTTGGTCTTCTTCTTCTTACCGCCTTCAAACTTCTCAGCCAAAAAGGCCACTCCACCTGTGATTGCACCTGCTGTTGCCAGTACCTCGGTCATAGATGGCCCTGATTTACCGCTGTCATCGTCGTCATTAACTGTTTCGACAAGCTTTGAGGATGACGTGGCTACCCCTGCCTCCAGGTCATGCTTTGCAGCGCCGTCATCTCTGCCCCAGACATCATCCATTGCGGCCAAATTCTTGTCTGTTGCAACTTCGTCGACGGCCGCACTGGTTTCCGCACGAGTGTCAAGTTCAGTCGGAGGAGTTTCTGCCCCCTTCTTCCCCTTCTTCTTTTTTGCTTTGGGAGTAGAAAAGTCGTCTCCCCGTTCGTCATTCGCCGATTGTTCAAGCAGTTCGTGTGCGATTACCGGGTCTTGCTTTTCAGTTTTCGGAGACTCGATTGTAACTTGACTTGACTTGCGCCTTTTCTCCTTCTTGGACTTGCTCCTGGAGGGTGCAGCCCACGTGTCATCGGGGCTAGCTTCCGTTGCCAGGGATGCAGGTTCGCCAGGACCAAGGTCGTCGTTGATGATATTCACAGGCTGAATGTCAACGCTTTGGATGTTTGCCGTAGCCTGGGCTGCCGCAGAAGTATCAAGAACATTATCGACGCCACTTGCTTCATGCACACTTTCTTCTTGACTTCCATCTTCTTGGGCCACCGAGACAGTAAAAGCTTCAATGACCGGGGAATCACGGTCCCCGGATGGTCCAACATCCGCTTCTAGAGTTGTGATTGATGGCTCATCAGAGGCAGAAGGTAATTCAGCTTTCAACGTCCAGTCGTCCACATCCGGCTTTGCCTTGTTTACTTCTGCCCATTCGTGCTCGCCAGTCGCTGCCTGGGGTGCTTCCAGCGCCTTTGGGAGGGCAGTCAGAAGAGCATCATCCACTGGAGCCAAAGATTCTCCGGGTGCGAATTGGTCATCGCTGGTCTGTCCCGTGGATGTATCAAGAGCTGTGTGAGGTGTAATTGGGTCGCTGGCACCAGCCTGTCCCTTCTTTCCCTTTTTGCCCTTCTTTTTGGCTGTCAAACCCCAGTCTTCCGTGGCATTGTTGTCAATGGGCTGGGGTGAGGTTCCCAGGTCAGGGGCTCTGAAATCTTTCTCGGGCTCAGCAATCCCTAGTGTCACACTGTCCGAGGATATTTCTGCATTTCGAGACTCGCTGTCTTGTACGGGGGTTGACGTAAACTCTGATTGTTGGCTTGCCAGGCTTGTGGGTTGTTCCTCATGGACTAATACTTTGCCGCTTGATTTCCCCCCCTTGCCCTTCTTGCCTTTCTTCTTCGGAGGCATCGCCCATTCGTCTTCTGCGTCAACCACACTGGATCGAACTACGTCTTCGGCCTCGGGGCTGGCGGTTATTGTGTCGGAAGAGATTGGTTCAGTGACGGAATCCACACTGTCTGGGATTGTTTCGACTGGCGCTAGTTCAATATGGCTTCTTGTCTCGCTGCTGGCCTTACCCTTTTGTTCTTTTTTGCCCTTCTTCTTCTTCTTCGAAGACGTAGCCCATTCGTCGCCAGAGTCGTTTGGGGCAATATCTCCTAGCTCCCTAGAAATCGAGTCGTCCTCGGTTGGTTGGGACTCAGTCATAGGTCCAGTCGAGGATTGTGTAGATTCCAGTGCTGTCTCAGCAAGAATAGTCTCCGAGGCTAGGGTAGGCTCTGCAGGAGTTCGTGTCCCACTGCTTGTTTTGCCCTTCTTGATTTTCTTCCCTTTTATCTTCGAAGGCAGGGCCCAATCACCATTTCCTGCATCAACGGTATCTACAGTGACGGGAGGGTCCTCCATGGCAGGCTCCAGTATAATTTGAGTGGCTTCTGGGACCTCCGGGACTGTCTCAGCTATTGGTGTTGATTCGGGGTTTGGATAACGCTCAAGAGATAGACCTTTGGACTCATTTTGGTCTTCCTCTCTTGCATCATTTGAAACTGCATCCAAACATCCCTCATCCTGTAGAGCTCCCACCGCTCCAATTTCCCCTGCTGTAGCGGCAATAGGTGCTACAATGTCCATTTCATCGGCCCAAGAAGTGCTTCCTTCAAGTTTGGCAGGCTCTGTTTCATTCATGGATTGGTCTTGTGTCTCTCTTGGGGCCAGAGAAGTCACATCGTCAAGCGAAGAGGGAGCAGCGGCCAAGGCAATGGCGGCCACTAAGGCTTTGGCTTCCTTCTTCTTGTCCTTCTTTGCCTTCCTTGGTGGAATAGAATCCTCGGGTTGGGCTGTACTGTCTTCGCCAAAGTCTGTTCTCTCGAGGGCAGCCGATGCTGCCTCTGGTTCTCGTTGAATGTTGTCGACTTGTGGAGTTGTCTTTTGAAGTGCATCCCCCGACTCGTTGGCTAGGCTCACTTGCCTCTTCTTTTTCTTCTCCTTCTTGGACAATTTCCTCTGCGGCGTGTTGTCCCAGCTGTCCACAGCGACACTCTCTGGTTCATCCAAGCTATGCACATGCTCAGCTGGGTACGCTGATGATCCCGTGGTTAGATCCACCTCTGCCGATGCATCAGGAATCTCAACCTCTTGATTCGCAATTCCTGTTGATTGATCGGTCTCTGCATGGCTAACGATCAGTTCTGCCTCTCTGCTTGTCAGATCGACAGCATCATCAATGGCATGTTGCAGGGGTTCGAAGGCAGGCCCATCGGTTGTAGGGACATGGTTGTCCTGGACAACATGGCCAGAAGAGCTGGGAGCGGCTTTATCCGAGGGCTCGGTGTCTAATTGGCTCTTGCGGTTTTTCTTGCTTTTCTTCCCCTTTTTGCTGGTGGATGGCGTTGACCATTCGTCATTTGTTGGCTCATCCTTGGCCACTGGCACATCAGGGTCGCCGCTTGGCTGAGCAGATACGTCTTTGAAAAAGGAAACATCTTGAGAAGTCTCCGGAGCAGAACTCTCTGCAGTCTCTTGTCTGGCTTGCAAAACTTGGCTGTCCGATATGGAGAAATCCTGGGGCTCCTGGATTTGTTCCTGCACAGCTGTAGTTGTTTGTTGGGATGCGAGGGTAACATCACGAGTTGCTGCATCACTAAATTCAGTGTCGCCAGTACTCTGCGCTGTTTTTGCAGGCTCCAAGGGGTCAACTGATTCGGCCTCTGGTCGTGCATCAGCGTCGTAGGGGTGGGAGGCGTCTTGAATCGGGGTGGTATGAGGTGGACGGTCATCATACTGAGAGCCCTGCTTGGCCTTCTTGTTCTTCTTCTTCTCTTGCTTTGACATCGTAGCAGTCCATACATGCTCGCCACCTTCCTCCGGTTTTGTCTCCAACGCTTCAGAAACATGGGTCTCGTCGGCAGCCTTTGAGCTCACATCAGCCTCCCGTTCCACACCCTCTGACTTTGTTGTCTCCTCCTCATCCTTCTTGGACATCCCAGTGGCCCGCTGATTGTCTTCGACTTCAATGGCCACCTCCCGGCTCTTGCTGATTTCGAGCTTCTCCAAATCGTGAGGAACTTCAGGATCGTTCGTCGGTGGGGTTCCACCATCCCCAACTTCAGCGTCATCCTTCAACCGCAACTCCTGGCTTGATGTTTCGAAGTCCGCTGAGAGGATAACTTCGGTTTCCTGTGTTCTCTCTGACGCCTTGTTTTTGGCCTTCGATTTCTTCTTGTCTTTTTTTGACTGCTTTAGACTGATTCCACCTGACATGTCCTCAGCATTGGCGGTTTCCTTGATCTGTCCGGCTGTAGCCGCTTCTACTGGCGTCATGGAAAGAGTTTCTGCATCAGCAGAAGGTTCGGTCTCTACTGGAGGTTCCATTGCAAAATTCTGAACAGCTTCTTCGGAAATGGCCAGCTTCTTCTTCTTTTTCTTGTCCTTTTTCGAGAGTTTGACAGACGCAAAGGCATCATCACCATCTGCATCAGCAGGTGCATGATCTGGGGCAATATCTGTCGCATCGCCCTCCTCTCCGCGAACTTCGGAGCGCATGTTGTTGTCCAAAGTCTTGGTGTCAACTGGGAAGCCGTCCGATGAAGCCTGGTCAATGACGTTTGTCGAGACTGCAGGTTCGCTTGCGACTACGACTGCTTCAGGCTCCGGCATGTCGTGTTCCGTTTTGTCAGGACCAATTTCAGCCGGAGCTTGCTCTACTTCATGGCTTTTGAGGTCAGGTTCAGTAGCAGGTTGCTCTTCAACAAGTCCCAAGAGGTGAGAATCTTTCTTTTTCTTGTTTTTCTTTCCCTTCTTTGGAATCTCAAACTCAGCCTCGCGGTTAGCGGTAGGGGCATCCATACCAGCCGCCACCTCAGGGAGTGTCGACGTTTCCATGAGAACTTCAGTGGACACCTGTTCTTCCAGAATTGATTCCGCATTCATGCTCTGGCGCTTCTTCTTCTTGTTCTTTTTGCTTATAGCCTGGGGCCACTCTTCCTCAACTGCTGGGGGATTTGGTAAAGCATAGTCCAGCTTGTCAACGGGCTCTGAGTCCTTCGAAGTGACAGATTGTTCTGTAGAGGGGGGCTTGGATGCGTCGACCTGCGTCTCATACTCTGGCTCCAATAGTGACTTGACCTCCTTGTTCTTCTTCTTTTTGGACTTCTGACTAGCGACGGTCGTGCTCCATTCATGCTCAGCAGGGGCTTCCTGTGATGTGTTGGTGATCTCTTCCTCTGGAAGGTCGCGAGGCGCCTCGGTGATTGCTTCAGTAACCGGCTCCTTTTGAGGCCACTCGGTATGTTCTTTGTCAGCGGAGGTAGACGCAGCATCAGGAATAGCCTTGTCAGACGATTCTTTTTCCAAAAGTTCCCACACATTGGCTTGACTTTGACTATTCTTCTTGTTCCTCTTGCCTTTCTTTTTAGAGGAGCTTTGGACCGCCGAGAGCTCCTCGGCATCCGCATCTTCGGGAAGTTTGTCCTCTGTTTGTACTGACTCAACCCTGGTGATGGCATCTTGCGTTGTCTGCAAGCAATCATCGGCACTTGAAAGGGGCGGATTGGCAAGTTGAACACCTGAAGAACTAGCTTGTTCGTCGGGCAGTACTAATTCGTCGCTTTTTGTCGTCAATTCACCCAGGGGTTCAGGGTCCTCGGCGACCTGGCCAGTCAGAGTAGCACCCGCAAATTCGGAAGTAGATTGAGGGACAAACTCTTCCGATTCAGCAGGTGTTTTGTCTTCGTTCTGTTCCCCCTTCGCCACGGGTATCAAGGTAACTTCGTTGACTTCAGTCGTAGGCTGGGTGTCCGGAGTTACCCCAGTCGCTGGAATCCCTTCATCAAGTATCTCGAGGTTTGTAGGTTCCACGGAGTCCATCGACGTTGCGAGCACACCCAGTGCATTGTCGGCTGGTAACGGGTCGCTTGGTTGAAGACTCTTCTTCTTTTTCTTCTTTTTGCCCTTTGAGCTCACAGATGCAAACTCCGATTTTGTACTCTCTGCCGTCTGCAAGGAGGTAATTGTCGATTCTTCGGTGGTAGGCAGCTGTTCGGTGACAGAGGTTTCCTCGGTAGCAAGAGGCTTTTCGGTGACAGAAGGTTCTTCAGTGGCGGGAGGTTCTTCAATGGCAAGAGGTTCTTCTGCGGCAAGAAGCTCTTCTTCTGTGGCAGGACGCTCATCCGTTGGGGAAGGTTCATCTACAAGAGTTGAATCAGTTAGAATAATCGTACTTGGATGACCATCAGCCAAGGTTGGGGCGGTACCAGATTCACCAGGAGTCGGAAAAGGATCATCCAACTGTTTACTCTTCTTCTTTTTCTTCTTGCTCTTTTTCGCTGAATTGAAGCCTTCTTCCGCGGCAGGATGAGTTGTAGCACCAACTCCATCAGTGTAAGAAGCATCCGTAGCAGCGTTGGGCCCTTCAACAACCCCAAGTCCACTGCTAGTAAGAACCTCCGGTGTCATAGGCTGAGGTTCCGCTTTCGTGGTGTTGTCAAGCTCCTCATGTATCAACACGGGCTCATCAGGGTGTGCTTCCATGCCGTCATTTTCCCTCTTGTCGTCTAGAACTGGTACAAACTCATCGCCACCGGCATTGACAGAATCCACGGGCTCCTGCGCGATTGACGTAGCATCCTGGGTTGTAGCAAGCTCCACAGCTGAACGTTGCGCATCCGGACTTTCAATTTCTGGCTGCGTTGGTACAGGAAGGGTTATGTCAACTTGTGCAATGTCGTCGAGCTGCTTGCCCTTCTTCTTTTTCTTCTTGCTCTTCGATACAGGCGCAAATTCTGTCTCACCGGCTTCCACAGTTTCCAAAAGTTCTTCGGGTGTTGGTCTAGAGTCCCCAGTCACAGGATCCTCCGCAACAATTGGTTCATTACTTGTCGGTTTCGTAGATTCTTCTCCCTCCAACGTTGCGGTAAACTCCAACGCCGGCTCATCCAAGGCAGGTTCTTCGATTTGCTTGCCCTTCTTCTTCTTTTTCTTGCCCTTTGAAGACGTGGGGGTAGGTTCAGGCTCAGTCGCTCCTGGGGCTTGTTCAAGCACAGAAGGGTCTCCGGTTCTGTCCACATCTACATCAAGTATAGCAACAGGCTCATTGACAGATTCCAGCTTTGTTTCTTCGGATGGTTCAAGGACAGCCGGCGATGCATTATCTGACTCATTTCCAGCAGAAGGAGGCTCGTTCAATGAAATGCTCTTCTTCTTCTTCTTTTTCTTGTCCTTGTTGGAAGTTGGTGCAGACCACAATGCATCAGGATCAGGGACAGTGGGGTGCTCAGGGTCCTGGATTGACGTGTCTTGAAATCCCTCCACGGTCTCGACCTGAACAGGAGCGGGAGGTTCTCCCAGCTCCCCAACAGCATCTTTCTCGGGATCCGGATGCTCAACACGGCCGATTTCAGGTTGCACACTTGCGTCCCCGGAGACATCAGGTTGAGCTATAGTTTCCGAAGGAGCATCCGTGTCTAAATTCCGAGACTCTTCGGCAGGAGGATCTTCAGGAGCGGGTTCAATGTCCCAAGAAGAAGCGTCAATTGATTTCTTCTTCTTTTTTTTGCTCTTCTTGCGTGATGTGCCTCCTGCATCTGCCTCTGTTGTCTGTGCACTGGTCACATCTTGACCGATGTCTGGAATGACTTCGGACACGATGTCCTGTCCAAGCTCTTCAGCTGCATCCTGTTTAGGCGCGTCCACGGTACCCACGGATGCCTCCGCGGGCGGATTATCCGTAATGACAGAAACCGGGTCCTGGGGATCGATAGATGCAAGATCCTTGCTCAGTTCGGTATCATGGAGATCAGCAGCTGAGGTTCGAGCAGCACTCTCCGCGGTAGGCTCTGTCGCTGATGTCTGCGCAAGATGCTCGCCTTGGGCGGAAACGGATTTCTTCTTATTCTTGTTGCCTTTCTTCCCACCTTTCGTCTTCTCAGGCTCATCTCGTGAGAGGGCATGCTCTTCAAGCTCTTCGTTCTTGGTTAGCTCCTCCGTCAGAATCGAAGCGACTGCTGTCACCGTGGCGGCGCCTGCAACAGCTGACCCAGCAAGAGATAGTTGCTTGTTCTTGCGGGCCTTTTTAGCCTTCTTCTTTTCTTTTGCTGACATATTTTTCCATTCTTCTGTGTCAGAGTCAACGGCAGCGGTTGAAGAAGGCTCGCTTTCCGCCAAGGAGGTAAATATCGCAGGTTCTTCCATGGCAGACGCCTCAAGGAGAGCTGGCATCGAGGGTGGCACATCATCGAACCAGTCACGGGCCTCTTCGAAAGTGTCTGAATGCGGTCCCTCCATGGCGTCGGAGAAGTGCTCGTCGGCAGATGTCAAGTCCTCCGTGATATCAGCGAGCGAGCCCTCTGCTACCAAATGCTTGGTAGGGGTTGAATCATGCTGGCTGTACATGCCAACCTCACTCTTGACAGTCTTGTTCGACTTGGTAGAAGAAGGAGCAGAATTGAGCAAGTACGAGCTTCGGTTCTTGGACATGGAGTCAACAGGGGCAGGCTCATCTTCGATGGTTGGTGAATCATTAGGGGTTTGCTGGTCGACTGGCATTAATGGAAGCTCAGGCTTGACAGTGGCCTTGGGGGTGGTTTCTTGGGAGCCAGCAATCTCCTCGGGGGCAGCAGAAGAGGCCAGTTGTGTATCAATGCGGAGTCCGGAATCAGCTAGGTCATGAACGCTGATACCCCTAGCAGTTACATCCTCATGGGTATACAAGTCAGCGTATCCAGGAGCAGGAGATTCTCTGGACGGTGGCTCGCTTGGCTCGCTGGGAGGAAGCTCAGGCAGGTCAATGTGCGAAACATTGTCAGCAGAGCCCTGCCGGGAGTGCTCAAGAAGGTAAAGAGGTTTAAATTCTCTGCTACTGTCCCATGAGATCCGCGCGGGGCGGCGAGTAGATTCAGGCGTCGTCACTGGCGAGACGCTTGGTGGCGATCGATAGGAGCTGGGTGAGCTTGGCGGGCCACTGTGTCTCTGGCCCAAACGAAGGGAGATCGGGATGGCCGTGCTGCTAGGGGACTTTGCGGGCGTGTCTTGAGTGCTTCTGCGGCGACGGTGGGTCAAGAAATCACGCTTCAAAGCTCGCTCTTCGGGGGGCGTGTCTGGACGACTGTCTGGCAACACAGGCAAGTCATCAGGGAGAGTTCGGGGGCTACCTGGTTCGCTCGGGGGTAAAGGGAGCAGATCACCATATTGAGGGTCAATGGCGGGCTTGATAGCGCGAGGAACGATCTCTGGGTCAAAATCTTCCGTCTCCTTCGGTTTTGGGGAATCGTCATGGTGCAGGACTTCAAGATCCTTCTCAGACGAGGCATGGGCGGCATTGGAGCGAGCGGCGCTGACAGCAATCGCAGCAGCAGCAGTCGCTAAGCCGACACCCGCGCCAAGGGTGCCGGCATCATCTAAAAAAGACTCCTTGTCCAATTTCTTGGAATCGTCTTTACTGTCTTTGCTGCCTGTCTTGAACAGGCTGGCAAACAGCCCACTGGATCGTTTGTCGCTCTTCTCAGTATCCTTATCCTTGCTGCGGCGGGAAGGTCCAGAGAGGGAGACGGTTGATTTTGCGGCCTCGTCTTCCTCATAGAACGACGATCTCTTGCTCTTATGAGATGACCCCGGAGCAGAAGCAACCGACTTGGCATCGTCATCATCATACAATGATGGTCGTTTGTTTCGTCTCTCTCGCCTTCGCTCGTCGCCTCGAGCCTCGGATACTACAGACCTGACATCATGGTCATCCCAAGGATCGCGTTTCCGATCTATAGAATCATCGCCATTGGAATCAAAGTCGGTGCCGCTTCGGCGTTTGGATTTGCTGCTATGTTTGCCCGAGTCTCCCCTCTCACCCACTTCTGACCCATGGGCTGATCGAGACATGACCTGGGAGCTGACAGACTCTGACTTGGGCTTTGAATGCGAATTCTTGGACATGTCGCCCTCATCATCCGAATTGACAATTCGAATGGTCGACTTGGTATCAAAGGAATCGGCGCGTGATATTTTCGAGGCAGTGTCATCTTCGAAGTCGTGACCCTTTCGGTCCTTCTTAGTCTTCTTTCTTCTGACGACTTCCTCTGCATCTGCATCGTCCAGCTCGCGGGATTTGTAGATATCCTCGGTGAATGCCTCCCTGTCATCCAGTGATTTCTGCAAAGCTTTTTCCTCGGCTCTGGCTTCCTTATCACGTCTGCGTTGTTCCTTTTTGCTGAGTTGGTCCTCCGGGACGGCTTCTAGCGAAGCAGCCTCGAATGTTTCGGTGATGGCAGGCTCAACAATCTCCATCGATTGTCTTCTAGCTTCTTTCTCGAGCTTCTTCTTTTCCTTCTTGCTAAGCTTTCTGGTACCTTCAGTCTGGTCATTAGAAGGGCCGGTTGGGTCATTTCTCGTCATGTCAAGGGGCTCAGAGAAGAATCCGGGCTCGGAAATGCTTTGTTGCCTCGAGGCCATATCCGTCACAACATCGGCAAAGGACGAGCCATTCCACCCATCCCCATTCTTGTCACTTGTATGGGGGGGAGAGTCACGGCGACGGTATTCCGGGTCGTCAATGACAATGTTTGGGTCGAATCCCGTGTCCTTGAGACCAGCTGCGAGAGTGGCCGCAAATTCAATATCATCCGCAAAGCCACCCGGCATCCTTTCCACAGTCGGGCTGACAGGCTTTGGTCCAGGAATTGGGGGCTCAGACTTGGCATCATCCGTCATATCATCCACCTTTTTTTTTAACTTGTCGTGGGAACCCACACCAACATCAGAGCTTGCCTTCGCCTTGGAGCGTGATTCCTCGACTTCGGGTTCGTTGACAGGCTCAGCACTGCTACCAGTAATGGCGGCCGCGATCATGCCCCATGGGCTTGTTTGGCTCAAAACGGGTCGTGACTTGTTCCCAGAATCCGATGTGCCCCGTGCCGCATCATTGTCACTCTTTGAGTCTGGGCTTTCAATTTCAAAGCTTTTTGTCGAGTTTTCGCCCCAGGTGACAGATTTAGCAGAGGACGATACGGTTGAAGGAGCAACAGACGCTGCGACATCGTCCTGGGCTTCGGTGTCATGGCCCTCAGTAGAGTCTTCTTTGGACAAGGGTTTCTTCTTCTTCTTCTTTTTCTTCTTCTCCTTGTCCTTGTCCTTCTCAGTCTCCCTGTCCATGGTCACGTCTTTATCGATGGCAATCGATCTCTCGGCCACCTCACTTGAGTCCTGTGGCAGGCTGGGTGTGGGCTGACGGCTAGGCACAGGGGTGGGATAGACGAGGTTTAGTAACGGCCGCTCACGTTCACAAGAAGGGTCTCGTGATGTGAACAAGTTAATATCGGAATCCGCTGTCAGGTACCTGTGAAGCTCCTTGGGGTAGATCTTATTGTCGATTCTGACATCTGCATCGGGGCCGTCATATGGACTCTGCTTCGAAGCCTTGTCTTCCATGTCAGACGGTGTAGCAATGGCGGAGGATTCTTTTCCCTCTCCACCGTCGTGTTTGTTTACCACAGATCTACTTGTGGACGCGCTCCGAGACCGCTGTTCCTCGGCAGCAACCCTCTCGGCAGCTACCTTCTCCCGCCAGTATCTGTCTGCTTCCTCCTGGACAGGGTCTTTCGTTGACTTGGGGGGATTTTGAGATCCGTTATCCGTATAGGCGCCTCGGCTGTGGTCTGTTGATCGACTCATCTCCACAGCTGCAACGGACGCTACAGCTGCGGCAGCAATTGGAGCAGTGGAGTGCTGGGCTTCTTCATACGCATGTCTTGCCTCGCGCTCCCGTTCTCCATAGTTCTCGCGGGCGCTCCTCTTGTACTCCTCCACCATGCGCTCAATCTCAAACGAATCCTTGCGGCTCAGTCTAGTATCTGATTGTGCCAGGCGTGGCGGATCGTCAAAGTTTGGCTCCCGGTCCACGGTCACGACGGTGGGAGTCAGTGGTCGTGCTGGCGCTGTAGCAGCAGACACCAGGGACGTGCCAAGGGCTCCATCCGTTATTTGGAACTGGAAAGGGTCAACGGTTTGACGGGTGGTGCTCCAGTTGTCAATGCTTGCCCCCTCCTGCTTCTGTCGTTCGTGGCCATCATCAAGTTTTCGGCTGTCTGTTCGGGATGTCCGCGATGTCTCACTCTTGGAGGCTCGGTCACGGTCGCTGCCATCACCACGCTTGATCTTGCGAGATGATTCCATCTCGGGGTAGTGGTCGACATTTGTCTCGCGGCGCTTGCGAGGAGCTTGTTCTTCTTCTTGGCGTGAGTGACGCTTGTGCTCCCGTTCGTCCGAATGCTTTGAAGAGT
Source organism: Keithomyces neogunnii (assembly GCA_020975405.1). Taxonomy (NCBI): domain Eukaryota; kingdom Fungi; phylum Ascomycota; class Sordariomycetes; order Hypocreales; family Clavicipitaceae; genus Keithomyces; species Keithomyces neogunnii. The sequence goes on along the minus strand of JAIOWQ010000002.1, from coordinate 2,188,461 downwards.
ATGAATCCCTCTTTGATCGACGGCTGGCTTCTGACTCTAGGTCTTTGTCACGGCTTTTCGAGTTGTCGCCTCCATCTACGGCCCCGGGTTCGGCGATGTATGCGTCCCTCTTTTCCTGGGTGGCAAACACTTGGCTATCTCTTCTTCGTTCTTGTCGGCGAATATCTCGCTTTGACCTACGGTCCGAAGCAAGCGCAGCTGCCGCAGCAGCTGCTGCGGCCAGGCCAGTGAGTTTCGTAGCAGTACTGACACCAGTCTCGTCTGAGTGTGCTCTCGGGTGCTTTTGGCCATCTTCCTCTAATTTCTCAGCTTGATAAACTTTGGATGATACTGGCGCCTTGGGGCTGGGCTGTTGGAGCGGAATGGGGGCAGGGCGAGATCGATAGGGAAGGTCCTGGCGGGAGATCACGGGCGAGGTCGCGTCGGCGTCGAATCTGCTCGGGTCAGAGGTCGGCATGGGGTATACATTCTTCATAGGACCCTTGTAAATAGGCTCGGTTTCGGCGCGACGCAACTTGTTGAATTGTTGGTGATCAGCCACGGGTTGCCCTTCACCAAACCCGCAAGGAGTGTTGATCATTCCTCTGAGAGAGTTGTACGGGCCGAATAGTTTTGGGTCAACCACGGAGCTCTTCCTCACATTGGTGCTCGGCAGACTCTCGGCAGGTCTGAATGATGATGCAGCCGGACTGGCCATGGATACCGCGCCAGCACCGAGAGCGGTACCTGCTGCAAGGCTCATTGCAGGTGCTATTTTAGGCCACGTCGGCCTCGTTGCGTGAGACACGACTGAGCCATACGCCAAAGCCGACTCGACATCGCTAAAACCACCTCCCTCGTCATCCGAAGCGTCTTCCCAGTCCGAATCATCGGTGGAATCTGAAAAGTCGCCATGTGGTCTAGAGGTGGCGATGCCATGAGCCTTTGCGTCTCGTCTCTTCTTTCGAACCTCATTGACAGCAGCAGCAGCCGCCATTAGTCCAGTTGCCTTGATCTTGCCCGAGGATCGCAGATCATGCTCGTTCTGCTTCCTGGCAAGGTCGGAAAGCTGACGACCAATTGCAAGGATTTCCTCGTTGGTCTTTGCATTCTTGGAACCTCCATGACCACTGGAGCCAGAGGCGCCAATCCTGTCCTGATCATTATTGCTCCTCCGGTCCTTTTCTCGAGTTTCATGGGTCGAGTGTCCGCCAGAGACAGTGCGGTGCTTGTTCGAGTCGCGACTCTTGGCCTTGGGGATAAAGCCAGTTCCGTATGCCAGGTCGGAATTGACTGAAGAAGACGACGAATTACCAAAGTGCAGCACACGGCGCTGTTTGGTTCGGCCGCTCCTCCGGCGACGAACTCGGCGCTCCGAAGGAGCTTTGAAGAAGGTCCCAAAGATCCCTCCAAAGCGAGTCTGGGCGGGATAGTGTCGTGAAATATCCAACAGAGATGATGCAACAGAGCTTGAAGAAAGCGAGCCAGAGCTATCAGAAGCTGCTCTTTGTCTCGTCGTGCGTTCTTGCTCCCATACTTGCTCTTGGTTGCGGTCTCTATACCTGCCTCTATTCTCACCTCTCACCCCCTGTCGTTCTTTCTCTCTGTCTGAAGGCTCTGCGCCGCGCGCTCTCGTTGTCGAAGTCGCACTCGGTGTCGGGTATTTTGATGGGTAGTCTCGGTAAGTTGAAGACGCAGGCATGTTCATGTCCATAGGTTGGGGCGGGACGAAGGCGAGGCTCTCGCGCGAGTCTCGCCTCTGATCCCGCTTCCGCCTCCTGGAGCTCTCAGGGCTCCGGCGGCGGGAATCTCGCATCATGGCTGCCGCTCTGTCGGCTGGAGAGAGCGGTGATGCATCTGCGTTTTGTGATCGATTGCGTATGATATACTGGCTGGGTCAACCTGATGAGACTGTAGGAGGCCAAAGCTCTGTTGAATGAATAGGGAAAAGAAGAAAAGCATGCAGCCCCAGCACTTGGGGCTCGGTTGTACAAATTGTTTTGATTTTGGGCAGGAGCTCAGGCCTTGGTTGGCCAAGGACCCGGCCACGACCCTGGTCGGTCTCCAACAGCCGCAGAATAGCGGTGGCTGGGACAACCTGCTGTTGCCTTGGCCCGATGACTTTTGGCTGCTTCAGACTGATTGAACAACGAACCGACTGGGGCAACCCGACCCGGCGCTAACCATCAATGCAGCCAATAGTGGGGCGTGCTGGGTGACAGTTCAGCTGTCGTTGATGAAGAGGCGGGAGCGAAACGTCAAGCAGACTTCTTCTGGTGCTAAATGGTCTGGCACAACAGCATTCGAAATTTGGACCATCGCAAGTTCTCAGGGTTGTCACTTGTGGTGGTGCGAGCCCTTCCTTCTTTCCTCCCTCAATTGCGCCGGTGGACTGGAATGCCCCGAGAGACCCCTCATTTGTTTCTTTCGCCGTTCCACGAAGTCGTTTCTCTCCATCTTTGCTAATTATGGGCTGTTGGATTCCATTTCCATGTGGCTCTCTGGAGGACGGGCACTAGCATCGAGTTTGGCGCCTCCCACGCCCCCCCGAACCACGACCCGAACCACAGGGAGGGCCGTCCCAGTCGCCATCCTCTGCTGAAACAATGACTTAGCAAGCGGGCCCACTGATTTCGCACAACACCACCCAAAATCATGGTCCCGCAATGGTCTTCATCAAGGTAGTATCTCTGTGTGCGCCCCTCACACACCATGCATGCCAGCGCAGCGTGGCACATCACACGCCTGTGCGCGTGGATCGCCTCGCCCGACTTGTCCATTTGGTGCATCTCCATTGTTCATACGGGCTACCCTGGGGCTCCGCTCACCCTTAATTCACAACTCCAGCAACAGAACAATTGTGCGATCCAGAATTTTGAGTTTCGACAAGCATACAGACAGTAATGAGGCCTGCATAGAATGCCAATGAATCTTGAAAATGTGCGCCGATTCCTCTTGTTGCTGTTGCTGTTGTTTCTGGATGCCAAGTTTGGGCACAACCATGTATCAGCGCATACCATCAATCCATAGAGCTGGAGGATGAAGCACCGTGGTTGCCACGACGCTCTAAAAAGTTTATTTCTGCGTCGCCCCCAAATTCGCCAAGTTTACCAGTGTAATTGTAAGCCACCAACATGGGCATCGCGGTTTCCCAACTCCCGCGGACTTTGGTGATTCCGGCGTCAAATGTTGTGCCTGTATACGTGGTCATTACTTCATTGAGATACAATACATCGTGAGTGGAAACACTCTGAACGCTTTGCAAAAGACCGGCCCAAATTCCCAAATGCCATGCGCTAAAATCCGGGAATCACCCTCGCCTTCACCAGCAATCCTCCCCTCGGTCGCGCAGTAACGCCATGACGAATCGCCAACTTGTTCTTATCCTTGTTCTCGCTGTCGACAAGATCAAATTCGAACCTGCCCACCCACGCCGCCAACAGGCAGGCAAACTCGGACTTGGCAAAGCTCGCCCCAATACAGCTCCTTGGGCCGTGCAAAAAGGTCAAGAAGGCATAGACGCTGCTCGCGCCACCGCTGCTAGGGCTCTTGGTATCTGCCGCATCCCTGGCCAGCCACCTCTCTGGCTTGAACTCCAGGGCATCGCTGCCCCAGAGGTTCGGGTCGACATTTGTGGCCCAGGGCGACAGCAAGACGGTTGTTCCCTTGGGGATCGGATATCCCTGGACGGTAGTGTCCTCCACCGCCTCGCGGGATGTTCGCGGAACGGGTGAGTAGAAGCGGAGGACCTCGTTGCACACGGCTTGCAAGTAGGGCATCTTGTCAATATCAGCAGAGGCAATGTCCGTTTCTTGGTCCAGGGGGGGCAGGCGGTCGCGAATCTCCTCGCGGAGCCGGGTCTGCACGTCTGGGTGGCACGACAGCAGGTACGTGGCCCAAGTCAATGCCGAGGCGGTGGTCTCGTGGCCTGCAGCGAGAAAGGTCATGAGCTGGTCGACGAGGTTTTCGTCGCTGAACAGGCCGCTCTCCAGGGCGACGGACAGGATGTCGACATCTGTGCGCTGCTTGTCGGCCATTTTGCGCTTCTTGTCCCGGATGAGGTCCTTGCAGATGTTGCGGATGGTCTGGTTGGCGTTGCTGATGACGGCGTTTGTTCGCAGCGGGATACGGCTGACGAGCCAGGTCGGCATGAGGATCAGCAGGACGTTGATGATCCAGGCCTGGCCGGGAGTGCTCATGAGGGACTTGTAGGTTGTTGCGAGCGGGTTCGTCGGGTCCTGGATGGATCCAAAATCGACTCCCATGCCGGCGACACCGATGATGTCCAGGGTGCAGCGGCTCGCCCAGTCCATGGCTTCCAGCTGCGCGATGCCCTCGCCGTCGGCGGTCGCAGACATGGCCTCGACGACTTGACGCGCCTTTTGCCAAAACACAGGATACAGGTCCTTGATGTGGCGAAAGGCAAAGGCCGGCATGAGGTTGCGTCTTTGCACCTTGTGCACGTCTCCCTCGGTCATGAGGATGCCGAAGCCCAGCAGCGGCGACAACAGGCGCCTGACGATATCGGGGCGCTGGAACTGGTAGCTCTTGGTGACGAGCACCTCGGCCAGTCCTGCATTCGAAGAGATAATGACCCTCTCGGCGTTGAACCACCAAAAGTACCGAAGCAGTCCTTGGTGAGGAATTGTAGCGACCCTGTCACTCATCCCATCAGCATCCACCCTTCTGTTAGGCACGAGCCATGCAGGAACTGGGGGTACCATATATATATATGAATATATATGCTCCATAGAGGACCACGGTGTCGCCAGCAGGTTCAATCAAGTTGTACAAACTTACCACTCTCTTGTCGGCTCATCTTTCCCCGTCACAAACAACCTGCCATGTCCATACAACCAATGGCTCCCCTTGACCGTAGGCAAATGTCGCAGAGGCGACACATGATGCGGATAGATCAAGACGGCCCATGCACAGTGCAGCACGGCGAGACCCAACCACAGACCCGCGAACACCTCGGCAAGCCATATCTTTGAGCGCGCGCCCTGTGCAAATGCCACCACGCAACCAAGGAGCGAGGCGCTGGTGATTCTGTAAGCTGGAAAGTGCATGGTCAGGTAAAGTAGGTGTGAAAGGCAGAGAGCACCAGGTCTGGTGCCAATAGTGGCGTAGCAGTCTCCAAAGCCTGGCGCTGCTACGCAAAGCGACAGCCCACAGACTTATATGCTGCAACTTCGTCGATGCAGAATTCCTGCCCTGCTAATAATGGTCGGTTCGTTTTCGTCAACATACACAGCAGGGTGGAGCTTAAAAATCGCCCGGCGGCACAGCACCTTTGCGGAACAACAAGTCCAGTCTGTGCTCGTATGTACCTAGATGTACTGTATGTACTCTGTGTAAGCACCGAGATGGACAACAATTACCTCGTGCTCCTGTCGTGTCGTGCGGTTCTTTGTCAAACGGCCTAATACCGGAACAGCACGGTGGTGCGGCGCAACTAGGTTTTTATTATTCCATGTCCCCTGCCGAAACCTTGGTGTCAGCAAGTTGGTTAATCATCCAGGACAAGTCTCTATCCATTATCGCACGCATGCCAGACTTCCATCAGTCTGGTGCGCACTCCGGAGCACCTAGCCAAGTTGAGCTGTACCTTGGTGCCCACGACCCACTTCAGCTGCTTATTTTCAGGTTCCTAAAGTACCTAGGTACCTACCTAGGTAGTGTGGCCAACAAGCTACGGTACCTAAAGCATCCACAGGTGCCGTCGATCCGTCAACAGCTGGCTCAACCATAACAACAAGCCCACACCTACCAACTTTGTCCACTGTCCGACGGCGGTCCCAAACCTCGACCGCTTCAAGAGCAACGGCAAAATCCACGCCCGTTCCATTGATTTACTCATGTCCACTGAACCGGAGCTGGCCCAAGTAAGAAATCCATGTCAGACTCTGCCATCACAACGAACCAACATTCTCAGTGGCAATACGGCAATATGGCTGCGGGTCAACCAGGCCCCGCAGTGTTTTCGCGCTAACGCCGTAAATGTCCCTCGATTCGATCCCACCACCCGTTCGGAAATCTGCATCACCTCTGCCTGTCTCTGTCGTCTTGGCATTTCGCCCACATGCATGGTAACAGGCTAATAAAAAAATCACGCTCTTTTCAATTCGGACCTATCACTGTCCGAGTGTCAATGCTGCATCCAATCATCATCGTATTATTCTGCGCTACTGGCTTTTACCAAACCCAGCAAATCAATCGCTGACTCTGCTGCACTGTGTCTACTGTGAAAATACATCTGCCCAATCTATAACAAAGTGCCGATTCACTGAATCATATTCGTGCTAATCGTCGTATCAAATCAAGACCGAATGCCAAACGCCGTACCATGTCCGCTGGCCTGAGAACCGTCATGTTACTGAGTCTGCCTATCCGCTTTGTCCAACTGTTCGGCATAAAACCCCCGAAGCGCCATCTGGTCAAAGTCAAGTAGAGCAGACCTGCCCTGCGAGTTGGGTGTGGGCGAACCCCCTCAAAAGTAAAAGCAATGATAAAGAAGAGAAACAAGAAAACAAGGTGTAGAAATAAAATCAAGATAAAAGAATGAAGCTTGAGAAATGATACTGAAATTAGTATTCTCATTTGTATCCATGCCGGTTCTTTGGTTCAGAACATCCTCTGCACACAGAGCCTGTCCCGTAAAGCCCCGTATTGAGTTTGAGTTTTAGTGGCTATGCCCAGCTTCATTCAACAAGGCGCCAATGCACATGTCAAACGCTCTCTGGCCAAGGGAACTTCATTCACCAAGGTCGATTTCTCGACGGGCGGAGTGGCGACAACTCCGCGTCTGCAGACGGTGAATTTGCAGCTGACACTGTACTAAGCTGAGTTGCTGATGGTGTTGATGTCGATGCCTGTGAGACGCTTACCATGCCTGCTTGTCGTTGAGTCCACGATCTCCGCAACAAGTTAGGCATTGCTGGTGGGGGGATGGAGGATCCATTCGCAATTACAGGTTCTTGAGCGTTAACGCTCCGCGGTCTCGCACTTGAAGTAGGAACTTCAGGTGCAGCCCCACGTTCCCCGCCTACTGATGAGCTGTGCCGAGGCGCTCCCCATGTAGCTCTCGCCGGAAGTTGACTTTCAAACGGTTCAGGGGACACAAAAGAAGTTGACAATGGCAAAGTTGCTGGCCATGCGCCTTCTCCTGAACCTGTTTGGTTACCAGCAAATTGAGACGATTGTCCAGGGAATTGTGGAATAGGAAATGCATGGGTTTGCATGACGTGTACATCTGCGTGATGACTTCCACTGGTAATGACCGAATTACTGCGGCGTTGCCGAGTCCTGCGTTGGTCATGTCCAGAGGCATCGTCTGGGGGTGAACGCCGCTCTGTTGGACGTGGTGTGCGCATGAACAATTCCTGAATTTCTGATTCAACAAGTGGCCGGCTCACAACCCTCGCAACCATCTCTTCAGAGATGCTAGACTTCAAAGTTAGTTCTTGACTTCCATGCAAAATCATGTACATCCATCACTGACCCGGCGGGAAGAGGCAGTCCCCGTAGTCTCATCATCTGCATAAACGTCCGTGCCGATCCAAAGGAATGCTTTGGTTCGGACTGCAGCTTGCTTCGGCAGTACGGGCAGCTGTCTGAATCTTCGAGCCACTTTTTAATGCAGTGGTCACCAAATATATGCTTGCAGTGGGGTAGTCGGAGCGGCGCCTCGTTTATTCCTTCTGGACTGGCTTCACCGTAGTCGTTGTAGCATATCATACAAGCTGAGGGTTATGGATATTAGCCAGTTCTTCCATATCCTGCGCATGAAGGAAGAGGAAATTCGGAGACGGTGGTTCGACTTACTCCTTTCGTTCTCCGGAAGTCTGGAAATGTTGACGCTTTCTAGAGACTGTAATGCGGCTTTAGAAGCAACCATCTTACTTTGCACCGTGCCACGATACATCTGCATCTGACGCACCGCACTATCCTCCACTTGCGACACTGTCCCACCATTACTTGCTCGACGGTTTGATCTTGAAGCTGTACCATCAGAAAGAATCTGCTGAGCGGAAGAGTCATCTTGCGACCGTGTGGGGTCAGAGCCGGACTGTCGGGAAGCCATGGAACGTCGGGATCGAGAGAATGCTTGCCGACGGCGGTCAGAGCCTGGTATTAGAAGACCGGCGTTCTCTCGATAACCGAGGACTGCGGCCGCTGTGTGTTTCAGTTAGCTATTGCAGGAATATATGATCTCCTATGGGTCGAGATGGAAAAAGTCGTAGCAGAAGAAGGAAACGGAACGAGAGAGTACAAAGAGAGTTGGGAAGCAGGCTTGGGGATAGAGAGTGACACTGGGTGTAATGGTGGGCTTACAGGACTGTGATCGATGGGGTCTATGGGAAGACGGCGATGAGCTATGGCCGGGGCGATGAGGGGAACCCGGAGACAACGGAAAAGAAGGCATCGCCGCCGAAGCGCTTATTTGATGATGGCCAGGAATGTTGGACAATCCTTCAGAGAAGGAGTGGTGAGAAGGAGACACTGAATGTGTCTCTTGGGTCACACCGAGTGGTGCCCAATCAATCGAAGTAGGTGGTCGTAGTGTTAAACTTCGCGCGTTCGATCTCAGGTTCCCAAATCCTCTCCCCGACGGCGCCGCGCTAGTTCCAGGACTATCCATGGGCGCCGAGCCTGATAGTAGAGGCACCGACTGCATTGATGAACCGAGATATGCCGCTCCTGCATGCAACCCATGAATGGGCTCCGTCGTCTGCAAGCCACGCATACTGCGGTCTGGGTGAGGCAAAGAGCCATGCTGAGCAGAGGGCATCGGATGCGCATGATCCAAGCTGGCTGTAGGTAGCTGAAAAGCTGCTTGATGAACGAAGTACAACGAGCTTAGAGGTATCGGTTGAGAAGGCCACGGCGACATGGATGAGCCGTGCGGATGAGCCATCCAAGCGCCAGGGCCGGGTTGCATCGAGCCTCTGGAAGGTTCAAGGCTCTGCGGGTTATTTGGGAGGAGGTTCAAACGATCCATTTCGAACCTCTTTACCGTCCCCAGTCCTCCACGTCCTGTGGACGTGATGGACTGTGGTCTTTTGCCGAACGGCGAGAGAGATATCGACCCACAGCCAACTGCAACAGACGCTGGAGATGAAAAGGTCGACAACCGCCAGCTGGACGTCCTCGGATCCTTCAATTTCGCAGATGGAGAATAACTCTAGTGATATAGTCTAGCTGTAATTGCATGCGAGAGTCTGTGAGTGGATTTATCGCTCTTTTGGCGCGAGATCTTCTGCTCTGTTGTAACCCAATTGGTACTGCTTTACCAGCTGACCTGCGAGCTCAAGAGCATTTGAGCCTCGAGATCAAGCGAGCGACACACAGCCAGGGGCAAATAGATAGGGCGAACGGATCGAGGAAGAGGGCGACCGGTGCCGATGCAGGCGTTCCGCAGGAAATTGTGTCGATATGAGTTTGAATATGTTAATAGATCACGAACGGGCGAGTTGCGGGAGTGGGCACGTCGAAGTCGGAAGGATGCAAACACCAGGCGAGCATATCCCAACTCGTCAAGCTTAATCCGGAGTCGAGACGTCTGGTGGCCGACGAAGGCCGAAGCTTGTGTAAAATGAGTAGTCTGACGGCAGGTACGAGCCAAAGTCCCTTCCTTCCCTTCCTTCTCGTCTCCTTCCTTCTCCAAACCTCCTTTTCCCTTTTGTTTCGACCGAGGGGTAGGTTTAATATGGCTGATATCAAAATCTCACACAACCTGCTGGGACTGCAATCAGAATTGACAAGTGTGGAACAATCCCTTCGAGAAGTGATTAACGCGCGGCGCAGGGCAAGTTTCCGTCTATCCGATGTCTATTGTCAAACCGTGCACAAAGAAGACGGAAGGCGTTTGGGAATGTGCTTGTCACGAATGTAAACGGTCGGCTCGTACGCCTTGCGAGCCAGTGAATAGGCAACAGCTCGATGCCTGGCGGGGTGCAGACCAACACACGGGAGCGGAGTCGTCTTTCTCATCGGCCCAAGCTCAGCATTCAGAGGTCGAGGTCCGATAATATCCTCTCAGCGATAAAACGATGACGCACTTTCAGAGACAAGACGCAATATGGGGCGATTTAAGTGCAAGGCGAGCACGGAAGCTTCGTAGATGTGGAGGTAAAATGGCGGACACGGACGAAGGACGACCACGAGGGACAAAGAAAAAATGCAGTAAAGATGGAGCTCTATCGATGCTGTACTTGTCAGGATTTTCCCGCCAGGGATGAAGGGAGAGCTTGGAGAAGCTCATACGATATTGGAATTGTTGAAGGATGAGAGCTTGGGAAAATGGAGTAGTTGCCGATCGAGGCGATCAGCATATGGAACTGCCGACAAATACGAAAGTAACGACTCAGGAAAGGGCACGAGCACCAACACAGAGGAGGGGAAGAGGTAGATGGGCTGGGAGGGTGCGTGGTGTCCCGCGTGAGAGGGAGGGAGAAACCAAGAAAAAAGAGGAGCAACATTTGCAACAGCATCAACAGCCAGAGTAGATTCAAGCGGGCACCGGGTTATTGGCACGATGATTCAAGCGCAGTCAGCCAGCTGGCGCCTGCGTGGGCATCCATGGCAATCGAAGGAGACAAGAGGCGGATATAAAGGGGACGCCAGGAGTGTCAGGAGATCAACGTACGAGGGTACCGCTGAGCCGGGTATGGATAGGCCAACCATTCAAGAAGCACAAGGCGACGGAGCGGAGAGGGGTGGGATGCGTGGGCGAGGGTAGCAGCACGGAGTCGCAGGAATTACATACTACACCAAAAACTATGGATGGGTGTGAACCGACCAAGTCGTATGGAGATGGGGTCTGTTTGGCCATAATGGGACCGGATGAGCGTGGAGAGAGTCAGTAAGTCAACCCCAATGTTCCCCCAATCACTTCGGAGCGGCTTAGTCTGAGTTGGATCCGCGGTGCCGAGACTTCCTTTGTCTGTATGTACCATTTGGCTCACACTTATCCAGCAGCAGTGTGTTACTTCATGGCGGCGCCGGCGTGTGCGTTCACGGGTTGAATGACTCTATATGAGAGCCACCAGCCAAGGGACGACGGGGTCAAAGAGCCACGATGTTGCGTGGGAAGGCAGCTCGCAAGTGAGCGTGGCCAGACCATGTGAGATGCTGAGTTTGGGCTCGAACTTGGGCCGTCTTTGGGCTTGGGCATGCTCCGCCGTCAATCAATTTCAACACGATAACATCCGACAATAATGCCACTGGGAGGGATATAATCAGTGTGCCAGGGCTGCCATCAGGCGGGCCTGTCTCCCAAAAGGTATGGATAAGGAATGTGAGAGGTGAGGGGGCAGGGCAAGGAAGCTGAGAAAGGCCACCAGCAGACAGGGAGGCTCAAATGTTTGCAGGTGAGAGCGGCATGGAGACATGACTTGAGCCATGGCGCAGAGTGGGCGTCAAAAGCGGCGCGCCCCAAGAAAAATGACTGGGCACGAACTGGGAGGATTGGACATGGACTTGGACTTGTTGGCCACGGTCATTCATCCACTTGCACCTCAGCATCCCAGCTGGTGCAATGCGTAATCCGAAGAAAAAAAAAAGGACAAAAGCACGAAGACAAAGGGCATAGACAAGGCCAGCCCCCCAAAACAAACACGGCAGGAAAGTGGCTTCAAGAGCAAGCAGGCATCGCGTCCATCGCTTGACCAAGTGAGGGGGGTCAACGTCCGGCGGGCTTTATGTATGTTCTTCGGCGCAATACAGTGGGCGGGCAGTGGAACAGTGGCAAAGGCGTGATGATCGACCTTGGGAGCCCGAAGGATTCATCAGTGGTAGATGCTGATGGTGCAGGACACGGACGGGGCCAGACTGTTGCCCCTGCTTATGTACGGTATGCTCGGCGTTGTTTGCCACGCAAGGATTTCTTTTGTCCGAGGCTCGTACATACAGGGGCAGCTAGCAGAGGAAGAAGATGCGTGGCAAGGTTCTTCGCAGCCCGTCACGCCGAAGCTTCGGGCAGGCCTTCCGGCGACAAGCTGGCTGCATGGGTGGTAGCAGCAACGCAATCAGGTTTGCCAGTGCAAACTTCAATTGGCATCTCGTTTGAGGCCACCAAGGACAAAAGATGGCCAAGTCGCTAGCCTCCAGCCAAGCCTGCATCTAGGACGCTAGGTAAGCCAAATGCACCCGAAACGACTTGGGTAATAACCGATGCTCTGAGGCTGCACCAATCGGCACCGTACTAGAGACCAGAATGGATGCAAAAAGTAAGTTGGGGTGAGATGCACCATGCCCGTTACGCCGTGACGAGCTTGGTAGCTGAAAAGTTATGTTCAGGTGAGACTCTGATGCACTCTCTGGTTGCCTGGACCATGTGGCATTCCATCAGCAATGAATGTGGCGACCAAGAGACGCTGATGCCATGGGCCAACATTCAGAAGCAAGTCCCAAGGCTCAACAGATCCACTGGCTAGCAAACGGACAAGTCACGACGCAGCGCCCGTCATGACCCAAGTTGGCTTCTACTCCGAACAGGCTCCAGTCCCTAGCAGTGCCATGTTCCATTTGGCTTTCAGCCAGGCTCCACGACCTCACCTCGGCCTTGCGGTTACGAAGGTGATAACGGGTATTTGCCACCAATGCGATTCATCATGTTGATTTTGGACGAGAACCAGAGGCAAAAGTCGAGGATGGAATGCCATTGAATTGGAAGAGCCAACACAAAATGCGCCGGCTACATCAAGTTCGCCCTATCTGCCAAACGGTCCCACCGCTTGCGAGGTGAGCCGGGTCAACAAGCCATTCAGCACCTGTGGCTTCATTCCCAAGCGCTCCGTGCCGATAATGACCTGGTGACCTGGGGCATTCGAGGATTCGCGATTGCGCTTTTCGATAATTCGTACATGGCATGCATACGAATAAAGCAGTGGAGCAAGTTCGTGCCACCGCGCCTCCCTATTAATTCATGTTCCATCAAGGTTTACTGTTAAAATTGCCATGACAAACCACCATTAACCGACCGCATGCAGTAATGAAGAGAAAAATCTTGGAACCGTGCAGAGGCGCTCAACCCGTTCTGTCCGTCCGGCATACTTTCCGCATCTTCTTCTTTCATTAATTTAAATTGTGGCATCGCCCTTGTTAGTGAGCCCTCACAACCATCTGGCTAAGACTCGCAACATGATGGAGCCATGAGCTTGTCGCGGCACAAGATGGGCATTGATGGTGGGAAATGGCCATATGGGCACCGGGCACCGGGCCACCGGCCTTTTTTATCCAGGCCAGGCAGTCAGATGTGAGGTTATCTGCAAATATCAGGCCGGCTAAAGTCTATTTCACACCATGACGATAAAGACTCGACAAGGCCAGCACTGAGCTGATGATACCAATTACCCCCAGCCCGACTCAGAATGATGACAGAGTCTATTTTTACACTCATTGGCATGCACCCCGCCCGTAGTGGCACATGACTAACCCAAACACGGGGCTTAATACCTAGATTCACCACCTGGATACGGAGTAAGCATGGAGTACGGAGTACGCCAACCTTTGCTCGGATCATCCTCCACGCTCGACATGGCGGCCGGCCTGTAGCACTTCAGCTGCCAACTCTTGTAGCCTGGACCTCGATTAGACGCATATGCCAGGTCACCTGCGCCCTGGCCCCGATGCGAATATTGGCATCCTCGTCTGGCGGAGGATTCGGTCAGGCTCGTTCTGCGTCGCCAAAGTAATATGTGGGTTCCCCAACCAAATTGGATCAGATGGAACAAGAAATCATCACATGTGGAAGTGCTCCTTTGGACAGACGTTTTACCGTTAACATATGTGGAAACCGGAGCCTAGCAAGTACGCACTCGACAAGGCAGCAGAGTATGCAGAGTATGGGTACACGTCGGCTACCTTGCAGAATCATCGGGTGGCATTCATTCACCCATTCACCCATTCATCCATCCTTCCATTGATGACGCGGGCCACTACCTGTACCCCAATTTCCTCCAATTCACAGGACTAGCAAGGCGGCTGCCAACCTGGCCCTCTAGGAGACAAGGCGAAGAGGACACCAGGTCAAAGGCAGCTCGTGGGATTGCAACAGTCTCCCAGCCACATTAACCTGAAGCCTCTCAATCTGTCCCTAGTGCACGCCAGCAATCTGCACCCTGAGCATGCATGCGCCTCTAAGAAGAAGGGAAAAAAAAAAAAAGGAAGAACTGACAGCCCAAGGATGCCCTTGTACAGTACAGCTTCATGCAAGCCTAGTCTCTTCGCAGACTTGCTTGTCACCACACGCAGCAGGTCGCATAGTACCTAAGCAGCGACATGATGCGAAAAGAGTCCAGACTCAAGCGCGGAGTGCATTTGAAGGTATTCCCCCTTCCCACACTAAAGCACAACTCCATCTTTTGCATTCCATCCACCTGGTTGGCGCCCTCCGTAGACGCCTCACTTGCCGTTTTATTCTGTCCGTTGAAACCCTCGCCTTGACTACTTTAGGCGGTGCATCACACATGACAGCCACATGGCGCACCAAGACATTTTGCTCGCCAGACCCATGGAAGCTTTCCTGGCGAGCAAATCCTCTGAATACCCACAAGCTCAACGACGTTGATAAATACCAGACGGATACTTGTGCCGTGAAAAAATGTGTATCCGACCTTGCACTCCCTGCCATGAAGCTCCAAACCCGGCTTCTAGTCATACCGGCCGGTCCCCCACTGTTCACAGTCGTGACATGCACTAAAAACACGGCCTGTTTAGGTGTCATTCACGAGCCAATGAGAGCCTGAATGGTGAGTCAGCCACCCAGCACCACTGTGCTTCAACACTCATTCAGACTGGGCTGGGCTGTGAGCATCGGATGCTGGGACGCTTACTGCGCAGCAGCCAGAAGACGTCACCATGGCACCAAAGTCATTATTGACTGCCCGTACCTTTGTAGCTATGCATGCACCAGCTCGGAAACTCACCCCAATCGATGCTCGTCTTCCTGTTACGTCATGGCAGCCCTCCATTGTGCTCAATCAGCCCTGCCGCCCTTGAAAGTCCTTCAGAGGCTCATGTATCTATGCACCTGCACATCTGGCCTTGCCACTGACCCACTGACCTTGCTGCTGTTGGGGGAGGCAAGCTGTAGCCACGTGTTGGAAGACATGTCAATTTTGCTAAAAATTGTGTGCAAATTGTGTGCAAATTGTGTGCAAATTGTGTGCAAATTTTGCTTGTAACGTCTGGTTTGTAGTTTGTCTTGTAACCGCGTCATCATGGCTAGAGAAGAGGCACAAGGAAGATGAAAGATGAAAGATGCATGTGCATGCTAAAACGGCACTAGCACAGGTTCTTCGTCCCCGTGCGCCAATTCTTGATCCTTCTGCTCATCATCTTCCTCATCTGTGTCCTCCAAACTGTCCTTCGTGTCATCCTCGGCCATGGCCACCACCCCTTTGGCGGCATGTCATCATGCAGAGCATTCAAGGTTTTCTCATGATGCCAGGGGTCGAATTGGCGCACTGGCCACCCGTATACATTGAGGGTCAAATATCCAGTGAGACTTGCGCGATCCGAAACTTTCATATACACGGGTTATCCAACCTGATGCTGGCGGGCCTTGCGGATCATCGTCATCAAGCTTGTGAGGCTAAACATGGGAAGCTCGAGGTGTCACTGCTAGATTACTCGTAGCCTGGATTGCCTCTGACATGCCCTCGTTCTTCGTCGGCTGTATCCGATGGTTCTACATCAGTGTAGCTGAAAGACGCCATGGGGTCAAGTATGGTTTTACAGGAAAAATGTTATTATACAAGAGCCATGGTGAAACGGTCAAGCTAGTACTATGGCAAACTATCTGGTAGCGGCCCTAAACTATCTCGCCAAGTTCCATTGGGATAAGAGACTTCTTGCGTACACAAGTAGCTGCTCCCCCCGTTATTTAAGATGAATCAATCAGCTCTTATCCGCGAACTGTAAGCTCGCGAGGGTAGAGCTTTGGGGCGGGATTAGTGTTTCGGGATGCCGCGACGCTGAATCTAGCCTAGTAAAGCGTGTTCGTGAAAGTAGCTCAGGTCTTAAAGGACGAATTGACCAGAAAATGTATAAAATATGAGACGGAGGACTACAGGTGTGCGAAAATGCGCGTAGTCCAAATAAAAAGTACGTAAATCATGAGGCATGTCATTGACCGCTTCCCGTACGCCATTGCCATCACGCATACACGACTCTCTAATTCTGCTCTCGCTTTCCAATGTATCCCGAATCCCACGTCATACGAAGTCCAATTAATGGTAGGATGCTTCCACAGCCGTGAAATTGCTAATTAACTACCTGTTAGTGCTTGGGCAAGAGAAACAACAGCAGCGCGACATGTCAAAAGACGAGCGCAAGCAGCCACGTCCGCCCGTGAACTCGGGAACCGTGGCAAAGGGCACAGCCTCGAAAGTGGCTTCGGCATTTTTGCAGAGCATCTTGTATATCCTGTTCGCATGGTCACTGAGCTTCTGGACAAACTCCTCAGGCAGCTCTGACTTTTATGCTAAAGACCTCAAGGTGGACACGCCTACGTGAATATTCAAACGAATCTCGGCGGGACTGTCTCAAGTCTCAGATCCTTTTCTGCAAGGAGAACAGACCACATGGTGAGTAAAAAGTTGAATGACGTCCTCGAAGCTGCCTTGAAGGCTTCAAGATCCTATCGCGACACATGTCATTGCGGCCACACTAGAGTCTTGGTGAAACAGAATGCTTACACCATTTGTTGCTTGACCTGCTGACTGCTTGCCTTGGCAGACATGGCATGCCGAGTCCCAAGCTATGATGCCCCAGTGCAAGTTCCGGACATGCCCTGCTGATGGCACTCGAAGCAGGTTCGACATCAGGCTGAAGGGTGCACTACCGGTGCCATGCCGCTTCGACAAGGGTTTGCGAGATGCATTTTCATCGCATGGAGCCAAGACTACGGCCCCCGGACCGCGCGCTCGTTCCACTCGGGAACGGTAAATTCCAGGCGGATATTGCTGTACGGGTGAGTGTCAATGTAGGAAAAGGCGGCAAACATGTGCCGCGGCCTTTTCGGCAATGGTGACGAGAAATTAACCCACGAATCCTCCATGGTGGCCCAGTTGGGCCGGAAAGGGTGGCCAAAGAGCCCGGCTTCGTTGGCTGCTGTGTACAAGGTGGTATCTGATTAAATGGCATATCAGTACGTCATCATTGTTGAATGGAACCAGCTGTGACATGCTGAGCGTTCAGGGGGGCGGAGGGAGTAAGTCCAAGGGAATGCCATAAAGCATCTGGGACATACCTGCCCACGTTCTCATGTTGATCCTGAACCCATAATGATCAATATTGGTGGGGTGCGTCAAGGCGTATGTATTTGCTATTGAGCGAGTCGATGCAGCTGGTCTGGCGCATGCATTGAGGGCATCAATAGGCAAAGACTGCTTCAATCTTACTTTTAAAGACAAGCACCATGACGAGCATGGTGGATGTGGCAAAGCGCATAGTCATCTTAGCTAAGCAAGAACCTGCCCGAGAATCAAATGTCGTCCATCAAATGCTTTGATGGGGGGCGTGAGCCTGCTCATCATTGAACCATTCAACTGATTTCCTGTTGCTGCCGTGTATGACAGCCATCTGCAAGGCAACCATCAAATTGCACTGGGGCCAAGAAACTTTTGCGCTTTCTTGTAAGCACTGAGCAGTCAGAACTTTGTACTGCTCGTACGTGCTCAACGTGTCGCTGTCGTTGGGGTCAATGTTCCCTACATCCCCAACGTCTGAAACCATCAGCTTCATAAGCTCCTGGGCCTGCTCAGACTTGGGTTTGAAGGTTTTGGAGCCCGGCTTGGGGACCGCAAGGCCATAGGCTCGTTGGCCTCGACGTCGTCGCCGAGGGACAGCTGGCCTGCCTGCTGAATCTCCGCATCTACCTCGCCCATGGAGTCTGTGAGCCGATTCATGTCGATGTCGACAGTACCCTTCTCTTCCGCGGAGGTCTCCTTTATGCTGCCCAGTGCGTCGAAAACGCGTGATTCTTCAGGACTTTTTTGGGCCGTTCCTTCAGCCGGACCACTTCTTCCTTGTTCTGCTCACTGGCATTGCCCGATATTGACTCGTCGGGATTGTCTGATTCATCCTTCCCCTTGTCTTCTTGCGTCTCTTCTCCCTCCTCGCCGTTTTCCCTCGCCGTTTTCGCCACCACCACGGTTGCCATTGTTCCCCTTGACCTGTCTCCTGCCCTGCTTTCCTCCCGTAAACCCAGATTTCTTCACTCCAGGCCTCTCCTGGCCCTTAGTATCTTCGCCGACGTCGTCGTCATCATCATCGTGGTCATTCTGGTCATTATTGGAATCTTGTCCCTCGCCTGACTCTGCTGCCTTGTTGTCACCATCGCGACTTTGGATGATACGCCATGGTTTACCTGAGCCCAGCCTCTTTCCACAATGGCTGGGATTTGAAACGATTTTACCAAAGTCCCGTTGCATGTTGACAGGGACTGGTGATGTCGTCAGTACGGGTTGGGGAAGAGTGCTGGAAAGCGGGTTTCAAACCCATGCTGCCCGAGACCACAAGATTAGGCAACCACTACAATAAATAACCAATGCTGCTTACTCTGTCGGTATTTCTGTGCAGAAGTAGTCCGCTGCTCGGCTGCCAGCACCACGTTTCTTCATCACCAGCCAGACCATCCATGTTCAGCTGAAGCTTGACGTCTGTCTTTCCTCCAGCTAGAGCCATCTGGATGTCGTGTCGCAGGGGTACACACGTTTGTGAAGCCGCAATCGAGCTGTAGATGCATCAAAGTGGTGTGCTGCTCAAGCATCAATTCGATGGATCGATTCATCCATCCAGTCTTTGGCCGTTTCGAGACCCTTATTTTTGGGTGTTGGTGGAGGCCTGTGTGCTGGGTCGTGGTAAGTAGGAAGTACTTGGATTCCTTCGCACCAGACTGTTTCCCACAATGACGTTTGACCAGCAGCTCCAGTCAGCCAGCCGCAGCCCCACAGCATTGGCCCAGTCAAGCTTGAGGGGACCCCGAATTGGGCCAGCACGATGTCAGCTAGGCTCTCGCCAACCTAGTCATGGTTTTGCTGGGAACAGCTTCAATCCAGAACATCGGCACACTCCACCTAGAACCAGACCGACGACATGTCTTTTCAATAGCCAATTGTCAGCTCTACCCGACGATGAGCTCCTCGTCTTCAGTCAGCCACAACTGGCAAGAACCATGTCCCCGTCGTGTCACTCGTGTGTGCACTCCTGGCTCCAGAATGGATCGTCGCGGAACCCGAGCCCGCCATGATCCATAACGCTCGCGGTTGGCATCCGCGTACAATGGTGTTGCAAACCTGCAGACTGAGAATTGTTTGACCCCCCGTGACCAGCGATCGAATCATCGCTGGCATTCCCTCGTCCCTTCGACTTAAAGACGTTGGTGGCACAGCTTCAAAGCGCTACTTCGAGCTCCTACCGTGTCCAATGACATTTCCGCTGGGTCTTCTTCTCCTATTCCAACCGCTCGCGCCAGATTGAGTACGTCACCACCGACGTGGCCGGCGATGGGCTTTTCGACTTGCACGGTCAAGTTTACTACGCTTGCGAGTCTACTACCCATCCAGATACCAGTGTTTTGCCACAGCGCCGGGTTCGTGTATTGCGATAGACACCTCGGGGAAGAAGGCGGGGGATGCGTGCAGTAAACCCAGAGTACCGCTTGTCCCCAAAGGCCCGCTAGCACAACATTCCCTCAAGACCACTGCTGGTGTCTCTCTTTGCCTGCACAAGCCGATTGATCTGACTGACTCTGGATTCGATGACGGCTTCGTCTTGGAGGCTTGGATTCGCCCCAGGTCGTTCTGGGACGATATTGTCGATGAAGGCCCCATCCTCTTCATGCTTCTGTCGAAGACAGCGGACGGCTGTGCTTGAGATAGTGGGCTGAGGATGAAGATGGCGGCTCGGCTCCATTGCGAACCTTTTGGTCAGACGAGCGACTCGGGCTAAAGTGGCCTACAAGGTATTCATATCCCGCAAGCTGGCACATATCCCTAGAAAGGACCAGGCGCCGCGACCACATCAACTAGTCACCATGAGCAGCATATTCACAGGCGCTCACCAGCCTCATGGCACGGCTCAGGGCAACGATGCACCCCTATACGTTAGCGGTGCCCCCTGGCCCGGCATCCAGGGCCTAACAGGTGTCATTGGTGGTGTCAGACTCTACTCAGCTGCCATGGCTACGCCCAAGATTGGCGCAGATTTATCTGCTACGTCTGCTTCGGAGAAGTCGCTAATCGGATGGTGGTCATGCCGGACTGTCAATGAATTCACCCTGCTTGACGACCTGGATCGCAATAACGGCAAGCTCAAGGGTTCGCTGACCTGGCTCCTGTCCCCGTACGCCCCAGACCACCAGCTCTTTGTATTCATCAACGGCATACGGAGCAAGATTGAGCGCCCCGCCCCCGACTCTGTTATGGCAGCCCTGAGAGAAGCACCAGCAGGTCGTCACCAGCTGACTCTGGGCAACGTCCTGTTGGGCGACGAGGCGACGCGCTTCATGGGTTGCTCGGAAAATTTCGTTGGCGAGCTTGATGAACTTCGCATCTGGAGCGTGCCGCGGACCAGGGAGAACATATGCGACTCGATGCATACGAGACTTATTCAGATTCCTCCCAAGGTCGCCATCTATCTACTTTTTGATGATCAGAGCTCTAAAACAAAGCTACCGGCGGCTCACCAAGGAGGGGGTTTTAGACATTGACCTTTCGGTGAGCAGCTGATGAAATATGTCTCACTCATGAGCCATCGACATCTTTGACATGTGTCTCGGATATCTGGAGCCTTGCGTGTACGATTTGGAACATTCTAGGCCAACGACCGATGTTTGGCAAAATATTGGCAGCCCCTGATATCATCACAAGTCAACAGGTGAACGCTCTTGGCCCGCGTCCGAGAGATTGGTGGGATAAATGGGACTCGAGGTTGGAATTATTTACAGAAGATGGTCAGCCGATTGAAAGCCGCCGCATGCCAACTTGGGATCGTCGTCTGGAGAGGGACATGCAACAGCCGAGATGTGAAAGCGCAATGGGCATGTTGGAGGTGAAGGAAGCTTGGCATCGGCAAGAACTTCTGCCCTTGTATCTTGTATAGTTCCACTCTCATTCCCTTGAACAGGATATCATGTCAAACCTAATTCAACAAGAGAATGCCGGATCGGCAGTGTCAAAAGAGCGCATAACGGCCAGTGTGATTACTGGATTGCCCATGATAACATCGTGTAAGCCGGTTCTGAGAATCTCCTCTCGAATGACTCCATTGTCAGTCCGCCACTCCATGACTGACCCAGCAGCGCCTAGATCTACCCTGGCGTCCAGCTTTGTTTTTTCGAGCTCGTCGTACCTTATTCCCGCTGGCACCGAGGCATTGACAGCGTGCCAGAAGAGAGCCGTGGTGTGATGCCACGGTATGTCGTAGTCGTCTCGGGCATGTATCATGGTTACGCGGTACCTCTCCTCATTGACTTCGTTGGCTCGGACGTATCGTGCAATGCGGTCCTTGCTCGGCCACTTGTCATGTATAAAGCGCTGGAGGTGGTTGAATAGGAAGGGGATATTTGTAAGCGGTGATAGGATAGGCACAGTTCCTGCCACGCGGTAGGTCGCCGCCAGCGTGGCCACGTCGACGAATGGCGCAACTAGGACAAGGCCTGCAAGGACTACAGGCGGAGATTGCAGAGCAAGGCGCTCAGATACAGCCGCGCTCACCGCAGTGCCCATGGATTGAGCAAAGATCAGGATGCGGGAGGGAGGGATGCCAGCGACGTCCATGGCCCAGTGTACAACATGCAGGGCATCGAGCATCAGCCCGCTCTCGGACGGCGTGCCCGTGCTGTGCCCAAATCCTCGATAGTCAAAGCTCAAGACGTGAATCTTTCGCGGCTGGCCTGCCGACAGCGCGCGGTAGTTGGGAACTCGGTAGCCTGAACCGACTGTCCCTCCCGCACCATGCATGTGAATAACGAGCCGAGCATCAGGATCATTGCGCAGCAGTTGGAATGCCAGTCGAGACGACACGTCCGAAACCAAACCAGTTGGTTCAGCAACAAGATGCGGCTCGTGTTGGCGGTACAACTCAACTGGGAGGATATGCCAGGCGTGAAGACGTTCATTGTCCGACGTGTTGATGTAGAAAGGGGTGACTTGATTCCTGAGGAAACCAAAGCTCTCAGGGACGTTGAGATTCTTGAACCACGTCATCTGGACTGCGTGCAGATAGACAATGTGGGATTGCAAGGTCGACGTCGTCAAGAGACCCAGCAGTGTCGCATACAGCCCAACCGCCAATGCCACTGACATGGATGCATATTTGAACAGGGCGGCAGCCATTTCTGCCGATTCGATTCCCCGATACTCCGTACTGTCAGACGAGGATGTAGCTGGAGAAAAGAAAGGCAACAGTTTCGTTGGTTGTGCAGGGCCCGTGCTGGCGACTTGGGGCGTTTCTTGCGCCATGTCCCTGTGCAACACGGGCACTCTCTAGACTCTCCTGTCCTCTAAAAGTGGTCATTGCGTCCTCCATTTTCCAAGGCAAAAAAGAGGCATTAAACATGGCGTTGAAATGCTTCCATCTCAAGCATGGTTGCCGGCCGACTTGGCGGATGCATCCAGACTTTGTACATGTTGCCGCATTCGGCCTGGGACCGTGAATCCATTCTCCTGTCCCAACTTGAACACTTGGGTCGAGTTCCTACGGGGCCGAACGATTCTCAATGCATCAATATACTAAGCCTTATAAGACGGGAATTATCTCGAGTTGCTCACTCACAGGACTCTGAGACTGACGAGGCCCCTGCGGCTGAGCTGGTCTCTTTGATGCAAATTTGTCTCCCAATAGACAATCGAGGTAAGCCTGCAGGCAGTTAGTCCAATATTGCATTCTAAGCCAGCTGATGTGCCATATTACTTACTACGCCGTCTTTCTCATATCCTACATGATCAATGCGGCACTCGAAGCACTGTAGAATTTGCCATGCCAGTCAGTATACGGATGTCACCTAGTCGGTCGAGGCCAATGAGGACGAGCTTGAGCGACGTTGAACTGTCAGGACGTGTATGTGTGAATCAACTCGTTTAAAATAGTGACAAGAAAAGTCAAAGTGGAGGATGAAATCCGCAATGGCCGCTTCGTCTTGTTCTTTGCCATCCATTAAGCACTGCGGTAGTAATAATTTGGGATACAAGACTAATTATGAGACGTCGGGCTGCCATGTCTGCGAATGCCGTCATTAGCCCCAATGTCTAATCTAATGAGTCCCATGAGCACTCTGCGTCGAGGCAACGCTCTTGTCATCGTCAAGAGCACATGCCGTGTTGCAAATTGCGCACGAGATGGAAGAAGTTGCAGCATCGTGCATGTTGGGTAATTTTAGATTTCTTCATCATATAACAAGTGAGTTTGTACCTGCAAAGCATTTCCTCCATATACGCGCAAGCGGAACGTGGGTGAATTGACCTTGTTCCAAGTTAGGATTTAACTGCGCATCTACACCGCGCTTTTATGGATAATACGCCTGCTAAATAATATATACATAGCAACTTGTCGGAAACTACAGTACCCATCAAGTTGCATCCATCAACACAAGGCACGCAATTTGGAGCACAACATTAACTCAAGAGGGATTGCACGGACTGGACAATGTTGAGACTTGTTGGTTTCACCTATAAAACGCTAGGTTACTCACGCCCATCACCACGTGAAGGTCAGTCTCGAGATGGGCTTCCTCCTCTTTCTCCCATGGTAAACAATGAAATTCTAGACGTCACACTGGCAAGCAGAAAGACCTAATGCCTAACTACTCATGGGTAAATCCCCACGGCTCCAATTTAAGTAAATATCTACCCATGCATCAGGCCGAGCTTAGATTCTGGGCATGCATGACAGTAACGTACGTACTCACTCGTCTTTGCGTACATATTTATCAGCATGTAAATAGTTCGAATGAGAACATGTTATTTCTCAGACTAAGGGATAGAGTACTTACTAAAATCGCCAAAACCACAAAATGTATTCAAGTCTCCTGTTTTTCTATAAGCATTTCTCGTTCCAATATATACATGAAAGATGCCGCTTACTTTGGACATCTCAGCCTATTTAATATAAGTAAGCGTGCCATATATCTTCAGTGGGTGGAGCGTTAATAGAGTTCTTACCACCAGTCTACCAATCTCCTCCTGGACATAGTATTGGCGTAAGTATGAATGAAAATACCGAATATATTAGCTTACCTCAGCCCTTTGCTCTGCGGTCTAAAAGTATATAGTATATTAGTCTATAGTATAGTTATGGAATATTTGGTTAGACTCACCTCTTTTGCCTCGAATTTCTAGGAGAATATTAGCCATGGTAGTTTTACCGTATATACCCAGAGAAAACTATACATTTAGCTCCACCTTTGCCTTCTAAAGTAGCGACTGTTAGTAAGAAAGAACTATTTAACGGACAATACTTACTGCAATGCGCTCGAGGATTTTCTAGTAAAATTAGTATATAATCAATTGTTAAAAGTATAGCGCTGTAAACTACTTACGGCACGCTGTGCCATCTTGGTCTATATTGTAATACGTTAGCACTGTAAGACTGTGTTCATTGAACTAGATACTCGCCTTTTTAATATACTCAATATAATCGGTGCATCGCTTATGTTACATTAGTTTTTATGCAGCAATATTAAAGGATTCTAATACTGACTAGGGCCTCTTTCATGCCGTCCTATGTATTCAATCTTATTAGTTATACACACTCCATGTTGGGTTCGTAATGAACTGACTGCGACAATCTTTTCGAAATACTAGATCATTTTTAACGAAAGTTAGGTAAGACTTGCCCAAAACTCGAAGGTGGTCGTTACTTGCCTCTCTCGTATTCCGCTGCAGTTATGGTCAGCAGATTGTAGTGATAGCCAGGGACTCAAATCTTTGACCGAGTTGGGACTGACCTTAGGCTGCGCCTTGTCCTCGGTCTACACCAATCAACAGTAAGTTTACAGCTGGAACTTCAACAGTGAAAACTCACAGCGTCTCGCTACTAAAAGTGTCAGCAGAGATCGATTAGTGCAAGAGAAGTATATCTGTTCCACACTGACCGGGCGCTTCAGAGATGCAGACTATCAAGGTTATGTGTCAGACGTAAATAGAAAAACTAATAGTAATAAATCATAATACCGGATTTCTAACCTAGAAGAATAGATGTCAGTACACTAAAAGGCGACTGGAGGGAGAGGTAGAGCATCTTGCGACAAAAAAGAGCTCAGATATTGCCGACTCACAGCAGGGCCGGGAGGCGGCCCAATTGGCGTAAAGTTCTTCGTCAATGTCAGCTGAAGAACTTTGATGGCTTGATATTCCAAATCCCCTCATGAACTAAAGATTCTCTTACTCGGAACTGCTAGATAATTGTTAGCTTTCAGTGAAGCAAGGCGCATTATACTTACGTTGCTCGGATTGGTGGTGCCCTACGAGAGACAAGATTTAGCAGGTGTACTAGCTTCTTATGTGACATGATAAAAGCAGCGAAGCATTCTCATACATGTGCATAGAAGCAAAGAAGGTGTAGAAATTGAGGACAGCGACTTACATTGCCAGCAAAGCCGGTCTTGCAACGGATGGTAAGCAGTAGGCATGTAGGTATGTTAGTCGCACTCACTGACACGACGCGTCGCTGGAAAGAAGACTTTGTCAGCAAGTTTCTGACAAGATGAGCATGACAGCATACAATTGGGCAGACGCGGGCAACATGGCCGGACTGGCCACAGGTAAAACACTAATATAATTTAGGATGGAGCCATTGATTTGACGCATTGAAGCACACTAACAGAGGCAGGCTATTTCAATTTCAGACTTTGTTCATCAATCAGTCCGCGAGAGTTCAAGAAACACAACATACCATGGCAGCTGGTGGATAGTTGCCTGAAGTTTACTTGCAAATCAGTGCCTACGCCGGCGTATATGTACAGATCGGGGAAACTTAGGCGAGTACGGCCGATTTTTCGTTGCTCTGTGTGCATCCCGTTTTATTAGAGTTTATTAAAATGCGCCAAAAGCTGAAGACGTGCTTGAACGTACCAGGCACAATTTTGTTGTTATTTGAGCTACCCGACAGTGTCAGCAATTCTGTAGATGTAGCTTATAGAAACAGACAAGCATACAGCGAATTGTCTTGAAGCTGAGTGGGAGTGTTGAACCTACAGGGCAGGGGCACGCACGGATCGAGATGTGGAAGAAAAGAAAGCAGAAATCAAGGATGGCACCTCGAGATGTCTTACAATTCATTGATTCCCAATGGGTCTCTCAACGAGCCTGCGCGTGAGATGCCAATAGCGCAAGTATGGGAAGGTGTAGCGCAAGTATGGGAAGGTGTAGCGCAAGTATGGGAAGGTGTAGCGCAAGTATGGGAAGGTGTAGCGCAAAGCATGGGAAGGTGCAGCCTCCATGCCACATGTCTGGTCTTGCACTGCACTAGCACATGCATATAAAAATTAGCTCCAAGCATGTTAAAGCAAACTTTGCTCAGCATGTTTGTGGGCCTAATTACAGTCGCGCCTTCCGTACTTACGGTACAGTGCTGGTGAAATGTATGGCAGGTGCGTCCCAGATTTGGGCATTCCCCTCTCTCCAGCATTTGGGTCTTAGAGAAAAACTTCTCAAGTTAAAGAACAGCATTCGACCGTCTCGAGAGAAATACTAGCTTTATTCTAAGTTTTCGAAGTTCAGTAGTAATTGCGCCAAGTGATTGCCGAATCTGCCGTCTCCGATACCGCTGTATTAGCTAAGTTTAAAATGGCCCCTCCCCCCACAAGCACTACGCTTCAGAAGAGAAAGCTACTAAATGGCCCTCTTGCCCCGAGCAATGTGCCCAGGAAGAAGAGAAAGATTTTAAATAACTGTGTACAGGGTGTCCCTAGACCACCATCGAACACTCGAAGACTTTGCGATCATTACAAAGACAAAGCTGACACGATCGCATTTGAGGAACGTCCTCTGCCAAAGGTGGTAGACCTAGAGAAAGACAACAACAATTCTACCGACGATATGGACCCACTACCATACAAGCCTGGGGAGGAAGAAAGATTGGGCTACTACCGTGGGCTGTACAGTTCGCCTAAGCTAATTGCCAGGACGAGCGGTACCCCTTGGTCAATGGTCACAGGACCCGACACCGCGATACCCACGCAGCACAGGAAGAGCTTTCGGGTAATCAAGCAGCATGATATTATCACAAAATGGTCAGAATCTGTCTCTTCGAATATCATACGTGCCCTAGATGGCTGCAACTGGCGATCCTTTTATCCAATTCGGATTGGATATCAGGATTTCAATACCAACACACACCCACGACCAGAATACTTCCCTGTTGTCTTGCTAGTTGCAGTTGAGGAAGTCGATATGGAATGGGAGCGTGCTATAGATATTGCTTTAGCATGCAGGGAAGTTCTTCGCCAAGCCGATATTCATGATGTTGAGGTTGAACTACAACAAGCCATGGTTACTGCGCTTGCCAACTCCCGCAAGCTGCTGGAGAGCAAAATAGACAGGAACTACTGGATACCAAACTCAGAGAGATTTTTAGATTGGATTTCCACATCTCTTAACACGGCTATGCTCCCTGTGTGTTCCTCTCTTGGATACCACATTGTCCAAGCGCCTTATGGTGCTGGAGGAACCATGGGGCTACATCTTCAACTTGATGGCGATAAGTCAAAGACATACGGGTTAGTCAGTCGTCATGTTGCCGTTGCAGCAAAAGAGGAGGAAGATATAAAGCATCATACAAAGAAAGAAGGAGACCAGCCTTGCTTAGAAATTGCACTTCCCCTGTCGGCCTTGGAAGATTGCCTCAATGACCTACGCCATGCTCAGGCTGTTCTTGAGAGTTATCTTAAGCCTCTCCAACGAAAGGTTGACGAGTTTCGGGCTTCTGAAAAAGATACAAGACTTGTAGATGACTACAAGTCATCATTACGATACAAAGATAACCTTGCAAAAGCCGTGGAGGAAGTGTATTTAGATGGGAATTCTGGACTACAAGACAGAACTCTTGGCCATGTCGCATTTTCACCACAGATTGAGGTACATCCCGAAAAAGGATTTCTCCGGGACTGGGCACTTGTTGAATTAACAATATCTCAATTTACTGAGCATCTAAAGAACGAGGTTTATATCGGTCAGGACGGGCTTACAAAAACCGCGTCGGCTCATGCAGGCCTCCCGGACATAGGAGAGGCCATAGGCAGCAATTTAGATAGCTATGGATTCCTCCCTATCCGAGAAACAAGACCTTGGTCCCGAGAGAAGCGCGAGGCCTTTCGGGTTTGCAAGAGGGGAATGACAACGGGTCTAACGTTTGGAGTGGTCGGTGAAATTGAGGCGATTCTTCGCCGGCCAATTACCGGAGGAGGAGACAGAATCTCTTGGTCATACCTTGTCGTCCCCTATGACCACAAATCAAGACTTTCTGAGCCGTTCAGTTCATCAGGAGATTCCGGATCATGTGTCTTTGATCACAGTGGGCGAGTCGTAGGAATCCTTAATGCTGGTCAAAGATCGGCCAATGTTCGAAGATCTGGCAGACGATGTGAGGGTGTCGGTTCTCATCTCCCTCCTGAAGGCTGTACAGTCTCCCAAGCGCCAGAAGGTCTTGTTGATTTTGATGCATCCTGTGGCAGGCAACGGAGAGAAGAAGAAACTCGAGAGACCGATGTCACTTTTGTTACGCCGATACAATGGATCTTGGATGATATTGAGGAATTCACTGGTAAAAAGGTCAAAATACTGTAAGTGCCCTGCCTGAAATGGTGGAAAGCCCTTCGGGGAGGCATGGATGATATTCAGCATATGAGATGTTAGCTCTCATTGAGACACGGTTGTGTTGGCTAGTTGTATTGCATGGGATAGATGACCCATAGGTTCTATGGGGGAAAGAGGGGGAAGCCCATTGCGAGACTGGCCTTCACGTGGCGATTGGTGTGGGCAGAAGGAAGGCTAAAGGGGATGAAGCCTGTCTACCCTGTGTGTTTGAGAGGCAAAGTCCATGTACTACATTTGCTGCGAAGTTGATATAAATTATTGCAAGTGTATGAATCAAATCACTTGAAACATTTCATTATAACACATCTGCTACTTGCGATAAGTACATGACAATACATAATTCAACGTGAACATTCTGTTGCTAGAGCATCATTCTTCCCAGGTTCCATATTCATTCTGCTCCAAGTGAGCCAAAAGAGTGTGGCGGCATTATTCCTAGGTTCCATTTCCATTCTGCTTAGTGAGTCAAGAGAGCGTGGGTATGTTGCATTGTTTTGGTCTTGTTGTTTTCAGGGGCCTTGTACTCGGCAAGGCCGTGGGCATCCATGTTTCGCTCCTAGAGCGCTCAACTTTGTGCCGGTGAATTGAGAGCTCGTCGTACTTTTCAAGTCCTTTGTCGACTTTTACTCTCTTGATTACGCCTTGGGTAGCTTTAACGACAAAAGTATTTGCCGCCAAACTTGGGATTTTTGACACAGAAGCCAGAACAGCAAGTCTTGGGAGTTTTAGGATTGCAAGGTCCTGCACGGGATGTTAGGAAAGTATATCAAGGCCAGGGAATCAAGGTGCTACTCACTGTTTTTGCCAAAGCAGCAGAAGCCATTGAAGCATTTGGTGTCGCACTAATCGAAAAAAAAAGTCGCGTCAGAATTGTGCATTATTGGCAGTCGTGACGAGCAAAAGCAAAACGTCTCACGTAAACTTACCCGATTGAAACACCGTCCGCAATGACGGTTATCAGACCTTGTGTCGTAGCACTTGCCGTTACAAAACTTCTTGTTGAAGTTTTTGTTCCTGGCGCCGCACTCGAAGCATGGCCCTTTGCGCTGCGAAGCCTGAGTTATGCAGCCACTACGGAACTTGGGGGGGAAGTTGGCCGAGCACCATTTGACGCAGACGGGGTCAGGTGCCCTGGCCTCTTCTTGAATGAAATCATCGGGTGCCCTGGCCTCTTCCTGGACCAAACCATCGGCTGCCCTGGCCTCTTCTTGGGCCAACGTGTTGGTAGCCGCTGTTTTCGGTCATGTTAGTCTCAAGATTTGTGTTTATAAGAGGACCTCAAAACTTACCAAGAGCAAGGGCAAGATAGGTGAGCAGGCGGACCATTGTGAATTATAGATTCAACAGAGGAGTGATTCAGATTGCGTATTAGATTGTTTGAGCAAGAGATTTGAGCATTTCTTGAATGCAAGCTCAGGCCGTTTTTATACGTGCAGACATGAACTCTACCGCGTACCTAAAAATGCGGCAAGGAACCCTCCAGTTCGGCAGTTGGCTGTTATGATATCGACCGCTTCCCTTGCTCCTCACTTTGGTCGGCTTCGAATGTTTGAAGCATCAGTGAAACGCTGCCGTCTGCAACGCCTCTGAAAAGTATATCAAGATGTGGCAAAGCCAAAGGCGCTGCAGTGTGCCCTTGATTTGGCCTGTCCAACATTCAAACGCCATTGTGTTGCAACGTCTGTTCAGCTCGGCAGGTGGATCAGGCGCCACATTGCCCGGGTATAGTGGGAATTCCGGGCGGCATTGTCGCTGTGATTGGCTGTCAATCTCTGCCGGATCACAGCCGCGCTAGCTAGCCGCCTCTTGCTCAGGTCTCTCTTCTCCTCTCCGCTGCACACGTTGGCATTCAAGGTTACAATTTTAATTTGCAACTCTAATCATCGACAGCCACTCACGTGTTTGATGGCTGGCGCCGCTCGATGCGAGGTGTCACAGGGACTAGTTGCCATTCTGAGGTGCCACGCCACCCAAGCCGCGACAAACCAGTCCCGTTACGGCACATGTCTATCCGAGTCGAGATACCAATTGAGCAGCGCCAGCTCCCCTTTCGTTGGGCGGTGAGCGGCTGGCCACGAAGGTGGCTTGCAGGCTTGCACCCTTGAACGGAGAGCTTGCTCCATTGATCCAGTAACCTCGTCGGCCGAGCATCTTGGGGGCGGCATCTGACTGCAGATCCACACGGGACTCGAGCCAAATGTCCCAACGCAACGGACAATCGTGGTGGGCGATGACCCGAAATAGACCAGGCTGCATAGGACAATTCAAGAGGGGTCAATCTCAGCCCGGAGCAGTTCAAAGAGGCAGAATCTAGACGCTCGATACCGCCAGCCACGGCGCCAGACTCGAGCGAAACAGGCTCTTCCCTTCATCAACCACCATGGCAGAGGCCTCAACTCTCTTCACATGTCAGCACAAGGCAAAGGCTTGGTATTTTTGGCAACACCCTGGACGTGGAAGAGTTTGCTTTCCGAGACGGGCGCAGGACAGGTGGTGTTGCCAAGGTTTCCGCCATCATGGCAACGGCCGGATATATGTCCGCGGGAGACACAAGGATCTGGCGGCTTTACTATCCGAGCTTGACTCATAGCTTGGGCTGACTCGAAAGTCTCTGACTAGCATCGGTCTGCGCCATTTATGGGTACTTTAAGACAAACACGGTCTAAACAGCTACCTTGACAGCTGGCAATTGATCCAGCCGTGACCGCGGGTTGGTTCTATTACGAACAAATTGTGTCGAGAGGTGAGAACCTTGATCAAGTGATTACACGCGACAAAATTAGACTCTTCGGATACCACGTTTAAGTCTCTGTCCTATGGTTAACCATAATTTGGCCGGCCGGAAGCGCCCGAGGAACCTAGATCTCACTCTTTCCAGTATTGCAATCGACCATGCAAGGTGCGATTAGAGCCTTGGAACCTAGATGGTACCGCTTGGAACCGCTTGGCACTGCACATGGTCTGGACTGTGACAAATTTGTGACAGTGCTAGAACTATAGGCAACGTGCCAGGCACCTCTGTTTCGGTGCCAGCCAGCACAAGGAGTCCCCTTTGAAAGTTGGCCGTGGTGTTTTGGGAAGAGCGGAGGCAAGTCCCAAAAGAGAAACAATGAGGGTGGCCGACAGCTTCATAGTGATTGCCAGGTTTATTAAGCAAATAATTGGGTGGGAGGAGACTTGAGAAGGTGTAGTTGGGTTTTTGCGGATACAAGAATATTGATTACATCTTATAAAGACGTCGAGAATGTGCTTCACATGACGTGGCGGCTCAAATCAAAGAGTAGACTTGCTACAACTACTTTGGCTCTGAGCGGATATCCACTTGTACCCCTTGATAATATGGAGCCTGACGTATGCATGAACGCATAAAAGGGATGCAAAATCTCCATTCGAGGGGGGATGCAATATGGAAGGTGTCCAAGACGTTGGCGATGTATTAGCCATGCCATCATTTAGTGAGGTGTCGGACCCAAGAGTATCTCAGTTGCTCTGGATGCGTCTCCAGAACATCGGCCGCATGTCGAATATGACGTAGAGTAGAGCCTCTGTAAGACTTTTGTTTTGACAAGAATGCAAGCAGCTAGTTAATGCGCTTAATGAAGTTGCGATTCATGCGGCTAGTGGGGCCCGATTTCCCATGAGAAAGCGCTCATTTATACCAGACTTGGCTTTTTTAGGTCAGGTCAAGTCAGAAAGGTACCAGACATGACCGCTTGTGCAGGGTAAAATAGCCTCGGATGCTGCCCGAAGTCGGCATCCTGGGCGCAGGCAAAGCTAAAGCTGCGGCAGCCACGCCATCTCTGCATTAATCCTTCTTTACTCTCTCATTCCCCTCTAGGGCCCTGCCGTTGCAGAAGTTTCCTCAAATATGCTATCCTGCAGCGTGTCACCAGACGCTCAATATCCATCTGACCTGACGTCTGTCTCTGGTGGTCGTCATGAGCCATGCCCCACATGGGTAGCTCCCCAAATGTAAACCCTGGTGAATGAGCGTCCAGCCAACCAGTTGACCTTCAATCTTCTCATCGCGTCAGTCACACGCCCTGCATCTTGCTAATATCCCGGCTCATCTCCAACAGTTTGCTCATTCCCAATGGCCGCTCATGGCGCGGCCAGAGAAACAAAACAGGCAGCAAGCAGACGGCAACCGTCCGCCAGATCAAATCCCACCCAAGAAAGCGAAACACAATCCATCGATCTTTAACCCCCAATTCTACGACGACTTGTCCACGATTTGGCTCACAAGTCGTGCCAAGCGAGAACTTGATCGGGGCAATAACGACAACCACCTCTCAAAGTCTACGGCCCGAGTCGTTGGAAGCCATCGCGGGCGTCTTTGGTGCGTCAGAGCTCCAACAAAGCCGACGACCGTTACCACCGAAACCAGGCGTTCTTCGGCGTACGACGCCAACACCTTATAGACAACAATATCTACCCCCCCCCTCTATGACTTCCCCGATGACCCTGAACCCCCAGAGCCGGCCAACTGCGAAGAAGTTTGGCAGGCTTTGAAAGCCCCTAGAGGGTCTCTTTCACCTTGCATGGTTCCTACCAGACCTCAGCCTTCAAAGATTTCCAGCGCAAGAACAGGACCCCGTCAGAAGGACCCCGTCAGAAGGCACAGCCATGCGCAACGTGGTCCCGCTTATTGCTGGCAGTTCTAATATTGCAAATGAGGGGAACATTCCGTTCACAAATTTAGACTCAATCACTGATAAAACTATTGTGAACCCGCTCCCAGATTTTTTAACGGAGCTCGATCTGGTAACTTGGATAAGAAAGCAAGGGTAATCTAGATGAGATAATTATACCAAGAAAGCGGAGGTTCCTGTGGCGCCCAACTTCTTCCAAGAGGCAAAGAGTTCTGGGGGAACTATTCAGGTAACAGATGGACAGGCAGTTTTAGACGGCGCGCATAGAGCAATTATTACGCATGCCCTGCAAAGTCATCTCCAAGTTGAGCCTGTCTACGATAGCAATGCCTGCGCATTCACGTCAAGACTCATCGGTGGGATGCTTACGCCATATGCACACCATGTCACCGCCCCTATTGCCCCGGGCAAAGGCTAGATCACCACACCACTCAGCTCAAAGCAAATGCTCTGACAGGCGACAGCGATGTTTGTCTGGACGGAACTGGAGCCTTTAGGAATCCGAGAGCGTTGGCGAAAAGCTGCCGTTACCAGTTCATTGATACCGCGAATGCAAGAGCACGCAGGCACCATGAACAGGCTGCCAGCACACCCAAGAACATGGGGATGGAGGTTTGAGCCTCTTGGACTTTTTACGATTGTCAGATGTTCACTGAACCAGACGACAGCGACCAGGAGACCCAGGAA
Organism: Keithomyces neogunnii; assembly: GCA_020975405.1. NCBI lineage: Eukaryota > Fungi > Ascomycota > Sordariomycetes > Hypocreales > Clavicipitaceae > Keithomyces > Keithomyces neogunnii. The sequence goes on along the minus strand of JAIOWQ010000002.1, from coordinate 2,154,320 downwards.
GTCCACGTTGGACTGGCCATACTTGAGCATGCACACGCTAAGAACAACGTGAATGACGCCGAGGTGTCAACAGGCTTTGCAGCAAGCTTGACATTAGGTTTCACATCAGACAGCCGCGAAGATGACCCGTCTTCTCAGAGTCTCATCTGCCACGCTTAATCCAAAGCTGCTAGATTGAACAGAGATGTCTTGACTGAGCTTTCTATGCCTGGCTTCTCCAATGGTTGCAATATTCCTCAAGCTCCTCAAGCTCCCCCCTTGAACGTTTTTCTATGGTCACCAACCGCAGAGCAACTCACGAAGGTTATCTCTCATTCTCTGTTGGGACAGGGCATGTATCTGCTACTGATGTTTTTAGTATTGAGAGAGAGCATGCTAGGCATGTGTTTTATTGCGGATGTAGCTTTGTGCACCAGGGGGCGATTTTGCGAGACTCCGCCGAGAATCTGTCAGCAACCGGCGCGGAATGTAGCATGGCGTACTTTTTGGTACCAGACTACCACGTTCGGGGCGTAGAGTTCCTAGCCGTACCATTTTGCCGTCTCAGGAACATGTTGATACTGCGCAGGCGGGCTGTGCACTGTTGGCTGGCTGTTCTCCAAACTCCGCAACTCGACACAAATACGGGGAATAAGCGGTGCTGCCTCCCAGGTCTCGACAGGTCAACGTTGGTTCGTACGTGATGCATACATATCATGACGCGTGCCAGAGGCAATGGCAGATGTCTGCTGCTGGTTCAATAAGAGGAACAGCCAAGGGAGAGAACAAGGACTTGAATTGCAAGCGTCATGGCACGATTGAAAAATGGCCAAAGATGGCAGTGTGATGGAGCTAGCAGAGCTCACAGAAAAGGCGTAGTTTCTCCGCTGCGTCTTCTATTGTTTTGGACGAGGCCAACCGCCATCCCCCTCCTCCGACAAAAGAGGAGTCCTCAATTACCGCGCTGCGGCTTGAGGCCCATAATTGCCACCATGGCCAGGGAATTTTCGACTCCTATTGTACTCATAGGCCCGGATTTCTGGTGCTCGATGCCTCCAAGACCCAAGCGCAATTCGATGTGTCATTGTTGCTGCGGTGCTCGAGCTCGGCGCAATCTCCACCACGTCGAGAAGTTGTTCGGAAAAATTGATGCAGGAGACTGGCGTAGAGAGGGCCCCACTGGTTCAAATGCTGATTGACAGGGCCCATAAAACAAACTAGGACCACTTGAGACCATACTCAGTTTGGGACGAAACTAAGCCAAGGGATCTGGGCCTAAATTAGGGGCCGCCCTGCCGGCAGGAGCCAAGAAAAATGATCGACGCGCCATGCAGCAAGCGCCTGGGCTTGAAAGTCCGCCGACCAACTCCGACCACGCTGGAACGTGCCACATGGAAAATCCGCAAGTGTCAAATTTTCTAGCGTCAGACAATTCCCCTGGTAAGGCTGCCGAGAACCGATCGTCCGCAGGGCAACGGCCGCTAACCGATTAAACTCCGCAAAGTACAGATCAGTGGACAATGTCGACATGTAACTTGCGCACGCTTGTCCCGTATTTAAGTGTCGACGGCCCAGCGTCCCTCTATTGTTTGGGGCCGGGCCAGAAAGATGCACACATGGCCAAAAACTGCCAATCTTTTTAAGCAGGTGAGTTGGCTTGAGCATCAGCTTTCCTTCCTCTTGACGCTTCAACTCGCCCAACCGCCGTAACCTTACTGACCAACCAAAACCCGCCCAGACTTGACTGATTCTCCCGAGTTCCACTGCGTAGCTCGCATCACATCGTTCTGCAATCATGGGCGCCCCCGACGGCAAAGAGGGCGACAAGGAGCCGGCCGATGTCGGATCCAACAACTCCAACAGTTTGGCCATGGCGGAAAAATCATCGCCGGCCGACGACACGCCCACGGGCGAGGCCGCCGGCAGCATCGCGTACCCGACAGGACTCAGGCTGTTGGCCGTCATGGTTGGTCTTCAGCTTGCCGTTCTCTGCGTCTCGCTTGACAACACCATCATTGCCACGGCGATTCCCAAAATCACGGACCAGTTCAAGGCCCTGGCAGATGTCGGCTGGTACGGCTCCGCGTACCTGCTGACATTCTGCTCCTTCACCCTCTTCTTTGGCCGCCTCTACACGCTCTTTAGCGTGAAATGGGTCTTTCTGATATGCCTCTTCTTCTTCGAGCTCGGGTCTCTCCTGTGCGCCGTGGCGCCCAGCTCCATCGTCCTCATTGTCGCCCGTGCCATTGCGGGCATCGGCGGATCGGGAATCTTCTCGGGCGCCCTCATCATCCTCGCATACACCACGCCGCTCGAGAAGCGCCCCATTTACACGGGCCTCTTTGGCGCGGTATACGGCATCGCCAGTATTGTCGGGCCCCTGCTCGGAGGTGCCTTTACCGACCACGTCTCGTGGAGATGGTGCTTTTACATCAACCTGCCCTTTGGCGGCATAACCGCAATCTCGATTCTCCTGTTCCTCACCCTGCCGCCCAAGGAGCATGTGACCGCAAAGGAGGATGCCAGTCTGCTTCGCACCATCAAGAGCTTCGACCCCGTCGGCACGCTCTTCTTCTTGCCCGGCGTCGTGTGCATCCTCCTCGCCCTGTTCTGGGGGGGAACAAAGTACGCGTGGAGCAGCGGCCGCATCATTGCCCTGCTCACCATGTTCGCCGTTCTCCTGCTCGCCTTTACCCTTGTCCAGTTTTTCGTGGGCGAAGATGCCACCATCCCGGGCCGCATCATCAAGCAGCGCAGCATTGCCAGCTCGGCCTACTTTTCCATGTGCGTCGGCGCCGCATTCTTTGTCAACATCTACTACATCCCCATCTGGTTCCAGGTCGTCCGGGGCACGTCTGCCACTGCGGCCGGCGTCAACACCCTGCCGCTGCTCATCTCCTTCACCCTGGGAGCCACCATTGCCGGAGGCGTGGTGACGAAGCAGGGGTACCCGACTCCATTCATGTACGGGCTGACCGTCGTCGGGTCCATCGGCGCCGGCCTTCTGACCCTCTACTCGGTGGACATCTCGACGGGGAAATGGATCGGCTACCAGATTGTTTTCGGAACCGGCATCGGACTCGGCATGCAGCAGACCATCATCATGGTGCAGGCCGTTCTCCCCCTCGGCGACGTCCCCATTGGCACGTCAATCATTATTTTCGCCCAAATGTTTGGCGGCAGTCTCTTCATCAGCGTCGCCCAAAACGTCTTTGCCAGCAAGCTTGTCGAGGGCCTCAGGGCCATACCCAATCTTGGCGTCGATCCCCAGGCCCTTATTGATGCCGGAGCAACGACTGCGCCCTCGACGCTGGGGATCACGGATCCCGCCGTGCTGGAGCAGCTCAAATACGTCTACAATGATGCCCTTGTTTGGACATTCAGGGTGGCGCTCATCACGACGTGTCTGAGCGCGCTGGGACTCGTCTTGATGGAGTGGAAAAGCGTCAAGGCGAACCAACAGGTCCAGCAAGAGGCCGACGCCGAGACTGGCACTACCCAGTAACGGAACAATGCCGCGTCCAGTGTTCCATGTCCCGCGTCCATACTTTTTGTAATCCCTCTCATTCAAGCCGGGCACATGGATGTGTCGGCTTTTATTCTTTTGTATCTTGCCCTACTCAATCGGGGCGCTCTGTTAATATAGTGCAGTAGAACTTGGGCTGATTCTAAGCTCGGCTCTTATTCATTTTGTTTATCAAAACTCTTCATCTGAACAGTCTTCCAAGTCCAGGATGTCTACAAATCGCAGTGCAAAGGTTCCGCGTGACACGCGCAGAATGAAGAGTAAACCAACCATGCTTTGATGCTCCACGCTTTTCAATTTTTGACAAATCGCCTCTTTAGTCCCTGGCTCGCAACACGCCCAAGCTCCCGAAGAGTTGCTGCTCCCATAATCTCCAGCACAGTCACGTCGACGGCAAAGCTTTGCTTCCACCAGCGCCGGAGCTCAATTGCCATCAAGGAGTCCATGCCAACGGCGCCGACGCCCAGTGAAATGTCCACTTCGTCCGCATCGCGCATCATCAGCTGAAGGATGCGTAGCCCGACCTCGGTCGCCAGATAGTCGACGGCCGCGTCGTCGTCCAAGAACTTTGCGGCATCACTGCTCGACGCCGCCTGCTGGATAAAGACGCCGAGGCCGCTGGAGGAATCGGCGGTGCTGCTGTTGGATCTAGTCCTTCTATTGTGGTACAGGCCCATTTCGCGGTTCCGCCGCCACACTGTATGGCAGGCGGCATCGTCTAGGGGCACCTCGCTGTGCAGGCCGACAAGGGTGTGGGCGTGATTAGCCCACGACGACAGCTGGTCTCTTGGCGACGTGTGTCGTGTTTCGTCATGCTGGTGCAACAGGGCAAACTCGAAATAGTCGAGCACCTCTCTCTCGGGCAGAAAGTTGAGCCCCTGCGATTTGAGCTTGCGGCGGATATCGGGATTCTCCGCCACGAATCCGATATCGTCAATGGGACACAGGCTCAGCACCGCTGCCGGGAGGCCTTGCCGCCGGCGGTATTGGGCAAATGCCTCCAGTGACGTATTGGCGGCGGCATAGTTGCTCTGGCCGGGATGGTGGGTGCTGGTGACGATGGAACTCGAGAGGACGAAAAAGTCCAACTTTTGCCGTCGCTGCGCAAAGGCGCTGTGAAGGTTCCAGGCACCATCGACTTTGGGCGCGACGGCCGCAGTCCATTGCTCATGGGTCAGGTCAACCGCGGCTCCATCCTGCGCGTACAATTAGCAAGTGCGGCTGCAAGGTACAATCACAGTCACGTACCCGGAGAACCATGGCAAGGTGCAAGACGCCCTTGATGGGGCTCGGAGCAGCAGCAATGGCTCGTTCAACATCTCGCGACTGCTGCACCTGGCCCGGGACCGGAATGGCGGTGCAGCCCAGCGCCTGCAGCTCGGCAAAGAATGACCTGTCGTGGATACCTCTGCCGGCTGAGCGAGACAAGAAGACCAAACTGCGCGCGCCGCGTTCAGCCATCCAGCTCGCTACAGCCATGCCGACTCCGCCCAGTCCGCCGGTGAGCAAGTAGGTGGCTGAGGGATCAAAGCCCACGTCTGCACGTCTAGGCGAATGAACCAAGCCGGAAGAGTCCCGCGCCATCTTGACAACGGCCTTGCCAATATGATTGCCCTTTTGGAGGTGGCGAAAGGCTTCCGTGATTTGGTTTGCGGCAAAGTCGGCGCGGCTTGCCACGGGCTGAATCTTGCCCTCGCGGAACAAGTCGATGGACTCTTGAAGCAGTTGGCCGACTTTTTCGGGACGACGCTCAAGCATGTGCGCAAGGTCCACGCAGCAGTAGGATCGGTTGAGCAGGAAAGGCTTCAGCGCGAGCGAGCCGAAGCCGACAAGATCTCTCTTGCCCAGTTCCACGAGCTGACCGAATTCAGCTACACATTCCCAAGAAGCGTGGAGAAGAGGCCCTGAAAGAGAATTGAGCACAATGTCGACGCCTCTACCGTTTGTCTTTTTCATCACATCGGCGACGAAAGAGTCGTCGCGTGATTGGAAGATGGCATCCTTGGAAATGCCAAACGTCTTTTCAGCATACTCGGCCTTGGCTTTGCTACCCACTGTAACATATATCTGCCACGATAATTGTTGGTCAGCCACGAGACTCTGGTGTAAATCTGCCCTTTGCTTCACAACGTACCTCGACACCCGCATTTTTGCAAAGCTGGATGGCGGCGTGGCCGATGCCACCGCACGCCGAATGGATGAGCACAGTTTTCCCCTTTTCCAGGCGCGTCACTCGTGTTAGAGCTTGGATGACGGTAGCGAAAACCGCGGGAATGGTGGCAGCCTCCTCGAATCCGAGCTTGTCGGGGATTCGGACGACGAGAGGCGCCTTGATGATGCATTTTGTTGAGAAACAACCTTGAGCGGCCAGGGCAACGACACGGTCCCCCGGTTGAACGTGTTGGACCGCGGATCCAACGCTGGTGACGATGCCTGACATTTCGATGCCAAGTTGCCGTGTCCCGTCTCCAAAGGTCAAGATGCCCATGGACACCATGATATCCTAACCAATCACCGTCAGACTTTATGGCATAGCGGGAGTCAAGATGACGGCATCGACTTACTCTGAAATTCAACCCAACCGCCCTCGTTTCAATCTCAACCTCGTCTGCTGACAGAGGCTTGGCTTTCGTGCTGACCCAGTGCAAAGTCTCCAACAAGCCGGGTTTTGCAATTTCAAGCTGCTTCACATCATCAGATTCACTGGCGGCGACAGAGCCAATCTCCTTTTCCAGCGAGAACGGCTGGGCCCGTCCAATCTTGACGATGCCATTTTGCACCACAAATTCTCTATCTGGAGAGAGAGCTTCATCGTCATCCCGATGGACAACCTTGTCAAACACTTTGACGACCAACTCGGTCCAAGTCGGCTCCGACTGGTCAATCTCGAGTGTGTGAAAGGGCAGCGACAGCTCGCCCCGAGCGACGCGAATGGCACCAAGCGTTTGAGCTGATCTCGGATCGTCACAGTCGATCTGCACTCTTGGCATTACCCAAAGCACCTTTTGCCCTTGATGATGGCGACACATGTCTTGCCAGGCGAGTAGACGAGGTGCTGTAATGTCTTGGAAAAAGTATCCCTCCAGGTCCAGAGTCACCAGCGCCGGCCGGTCGGTGGGGAGAGGCGCGGTTCCGAATTTGACCACCGCAACGTCGTGCCCTCGCGATTCTAGCTCAGAAACCAAATCTGCACTTGGACCGTGATATGGGCTATCGCAAACAACTGCGATAGCCTCCAGACCGACGGCCACCCCCGGGGAATGTCCATTCGCGGTGGCTTCAGGCACTGCATGAGAAACAATGGCCGCGCAGTACTGATACGGCTCATCTTCGTCAAACACTGCAGTATCGGCCCCTGAAAACCCAGCGGCCTTGAGCTCGCGATCCCACCGGGACACGGGAACGTACGGCTCCCATTTGCGGTCGTCAGCCTCGCCCATCCACCAGCCGGAAAATTGGCCGAAAACGTACCCTGGCGCGTTGGCACCGGTGGCACATACTTCCGACAGAAGCAGCCGACCACCCTGTCGGAGAAGGGACCGCAGATTGCGCAGGGTGGCTTGGAGGTTTTCTGTCGCGTGGACGACATTGTTGGCTAGAATGAGGTCGTAGCTGCCGGCCTCGAAGCCCTGCTCGAATGGGCTCTGGCTAATGTCGAATACCTTGTACTCCATGTTGGGGGCGTACTTGAACCTCTCAGCGGCTTGGGCGAAAAATCCGCCAGAAATGTCGGTGAATGTGTAGACGCCGAAGGGGGGGTTCTCGGAGACACGGACGAGATGGCGAAGGATTATCTCAGTTGCGCCTCCCGTTCCGGCTCCCACTTCCAGGATGCGCAGCGTGGGCTTGTTGATGCACAGGAGCTTGACAAACCTCGAGAAGTCGGAAGACACCGAGGTGTAAATCTCGGTCAGGACGTTGTCCTCCATGAGCATGTTCAGGGCGTCCAGTTTCCCCGTGAAGAGGTCCTCGCAGTTCTGACTCACTTTGTAAAATCCGCGAGCAAGATTTGCGAGGACGGGGTCATCTGAGAGCACACGCAGCCTCTTATCAAGCTCTTGTTGACGTTGTTGGCGGCTGAGAGTTGAGAAGAAGTGTGCCCGATCTGCAAAGAGTCGATACGTCCCGTCGCCTGCTCTCGCTTGTTCCCTAAACAGCCATTCTCGATAGATTTGGTAATGCGGCTGACAGGGCGCCAGGTCCTTGACACGCTCAGCCGAGTCGAGGATTGACAGGAGCACAATCTCTTCTATATTCACCCTCGTCTCTCTCCGAACAAGCGGTGCGTCAATCAGCGTCGAGTTGTCCACAAAGTCAATGTCTGGGAAAAACTCCAGGCGCGCCGCCTTGTGTCTGTCGAAATCTGCTTCTTGGTCGCCCTCCAAGGGCGTCAACCTTGCGCCTTTGACGCAAAGGCACAGAGATTCGCCAGCGGTACAGGTCAGGTCAGATTCTTTGCCGTCCAGAGAAGCTTGGGCCTCGGCAATCATGACATGAGACGAGGCATATACCTCGATCTCCTCAATCAGTGTCGGGACAACCAACTGCGTAAAATTGCGACACGATGCTTTGGCTCCCGCCGCAATCACTACCTGAAACGCCGAGTCCATTGTGGCAGGATGAAACAGGTACGGGCCCTTGGTCGCCGTCTCTGCAATTCCTGCAATGGCATGCTTGCTTGTCGGTGACGCCTCGAGGAACTTGATGCCCTGGAAAGCAGGGCCGTATCTCAAACCGACCCTGGAAACAATGTCGTACCACCTCGGCGCTGGAACTTTGCGCGGAAGCGTCTTTACGTTGTTGGCAACGAGCTTCTGCTCTGTCAAAGCAACCACGTCGCCTTGGCAATGTTTAGTCCATGCCGAGCCCGAGTGAGAAGAGATGGTAAATTCATAGTACTTGGAGTCCAAAGTATCGGTAAGCTTGCCTTTTCGGAGCGTTGTGATGACCTCGGTTGGTTTGCTGTCATTGAGCACCAGAGCCGCGTGCACCACGACGTGCTTGACTTTGTAGCCAACAATCTGAGTTGCCGAGACTTGTCGCATCGCCTCTCCCGCCATGCTGACGTATCCTGCAAATGGAAAGACAACGTCGGTTGCAATCATGTGATGTCTCAACCACGGTTCATCTTCCAGATCGAGAATACAGCGCCAACTTGGCTCAATGGTGCTGCTTTCCGGGATCATCTCACCAAGCAGAGCGTGGTGTCCGTATTTGCGGAAGCGCCAATCGTGCGAAACCCTGTTCTCGTACCAGTGCTTGGCCGAATGGTCCCATTGGTAAAGAGGCAAGTCGGTCAAGACTTTTCCCGGCGGCAGGATTGTAGAGTCGGCGCTTGGGTCAAGCTCAACACCTTGCTGAAAGAGCTGGCCAGCCGCAGAGGCGAGGGACTCGAGGCAGTCTGCCCCGCGTATCATGGTCGGTATGTAGCTGCCTTGGACGCCTTTGTCTGCACAAATCTGGCGAATTGGCCCAGCCATTTGTGAGTGAGGCCCGACTTCAATAATGACTGGCTGCCCGGCCAGAGCACCGAGCATTGACGAGAAGGCAGGACCGAACCTTACCGGGGAGACTAAATTGGTGACCCAGTACATGAGGTCCATCGTCTGGGTGATGCGTTGGCCGGTGACTGTGGAAAACATTGCCGACCTTGACGGACTTGGTAGCTGCCATGTTGTCGACGCACCCAGCGTGCTTCTCATCATGTCCAAGTAATTGTTGCCGACTACTTCCATGTGGGGTGAATGATAGGCCATGTCGACCCGAAGCCTTCGGGCAAGCGTATCTGGGTGACTGGCCTTGATGTTCTCCAGAATCTGATCCAGGACCGCCTCGTCCCCGGAGATGGTGGTAGCTTCATTGCTGTTCTCTGCCGCAATGACAACGCCGTCGAGCAGGTATTCCTTGACCGCGTTTGCGCCGAGTCCAACCGCGGCCATGCCGCCCTTGTTGGTCTGAAAATTGGTCGCGCAGCCGCGGAGGTATGATACGAGTATCGCATCATTCAGAGACAAGATATCTGCTGCGTACGCGGCTGCAATTTCACCGCTTGAATGGCCGATTACTGCATCAGCCGTCACACCCAGCTGCCTGAGTGCATTTACCAAGCCCAGCTGCACCGCCGTAGTCAGGGGTTGGGACAACTCGGCTCGGTAGACTTGACTTTTGTCTTTGGGCTTGGAAAGCTCATCTATATCCATGTCAGGAGGGTCAGGGAGAAGAAGAGAGAAGAGAAACATGGACAGTCTCACGTACCTCTCAAGGTCCACTCGGGACGTGATTTCAAAGCCTGCAGGGCGAAATCCAAATCATCAATGGTTCGGCAAAAGACGGCGTGATTGCTGGCAAGAAGCTCTCTGCCCATTTGTGGCCACTGTGCTCCTTGGCCGCTAAAGACCATGATTTGCCCTCTCTGCCGAGACGACGCTTTGACGAGGGGCGCGGGCTCTGCAATAACACCGCTGGCAGAAACAAGAGAGTAGCATCGGTGTGGCAGTTTCTCGCGTCTAGACGATAGACTGTACGCCAGGTCCACCAGAGTCTCAGGCCGCTGTTTAGCATATGCAATGCATTGTCGTGCAAAATCCGTGGCCGAGTCTGCATTGTTGGCCGAGAAGAGGAGCAGCCGCGGTAATGCTGAAGCAGGCTTGTCGCATCGCAGAGGCCATTGGCGTGCAAGAGTCGGGTTATCCGCAAGGAATTGTTCTGTACTGTCAAGAATGACGTGTGCATTACTTCCTCCGATTCCAAAGGAGTTGACTGATATCCTCTCTGCGCGATTGCTTGGCCACGGTGTTGGCTTTAACGGCACAACGAGCTTATTCCTTTCAAAAGCAACTAGAGACTGGTGTCAGTGAAATGACATTTGCACAGGGTTCAATCACGACTCGTTTGACTCACTCTTGGGGTTTGGAACCGAGAACTTGATGTTTGGGGGAATCATCTTGTGCTCCAGCGAAAGAACCGCCTTGATCAGACTGCTGAGGCCACTTGCACCTTCGGAGTGGCCTGTGTTGGGTTTGACCTAAATGTGACACTGAGTGTTAGCGGGCATTGTTGGCCACAAGTGTTGATCAGGTGAGCACCTACCGATCCGATATAGATGCCCTTGGCTCCAAATACACTCCCAACGGCAGCAGCTTCGATCGGGTCGCCTGTAGCTGTCCCAGTACTATGGCATTCAACGAAACCAGTCTCGCCGGGATCCAGTCGCGCTTGAGCATAGACGTGGCGCATCAAGGCTTCTTGAGTAGACACCCTAGGCGATAAGAGCCCCTGTGACTTGCCATCACTGTTGTTGCCGGAATTACGGATAACTGCGCGAACGGGGTTACCGTCTCGGAGCGCATCTGGGAGGCGCTTGAGAAGAACGGCGTTGATGCCATCAGCCCGGGCAAATCCGTCCGCGCTTGCGTCAAACGACTTGCACGAGCCCCCGGGAGAGAGAACCCCCTCGTTTGTCATGACTGCGAAGATGTGAGGCCCCATGAGCAGAGAGGTGCCGCACACAAGCGCCGCGGCACAGTCTTGCCCCTGGAGAGCTCGACACGCTTCATGTAGTGCAACCAGACTTGCGCTGCAGCCCGTCTTGACTACTAGACTGGAGACACGACATGATATCAGCACCTCTGCATATCCGTATGGGCAGGAGGTTGTATCACTCACCTCGGACCCTGAAGGTCGAATTCGTACGAAACCCTATTCGCGAGCATAAGGTCTCCGCTAAAGTTGTAGCCGCCCGTGACTTGGCTCTCCTTTGTCGTGCTTTGCAGCCAGTCGTCTCCAAAGGTGCCGACGTAGACACCAATGTTCTTTCCGCGCCAGTTGACTTCTCCGGCATTCTCAAGACACTCACGTGCGACTTCGAGAAGTTTTCTCTGCTGCGGATCAATCTTTTCCAGCTCTGCCTTGCTCATGTTGAAGAAGGAAGCGTCAAGAAGGCCCAGGTCTTCGTCGAGAAAGTACCCGTGCTTGGTGTTGATGGCTCCCTTTGCGCCCAGCGAGTCATCAAAAGCACTCATGTTGAAGCGATCCGCGGGGATTGGGCCGCCAAGATCTTTGCCATGGTAGAGAACATTCCAAAAGTCATTGGCGGTACGAACTGCCCCAGGCAAGCGAAGGCCGATGCCACAAATGGCAATTGGCTCAAGGCCGGGGTCAGGGGACAAGTTCTCTTGGCCGTTTGGCATGTGGTTGGTTGAGCTGCCATTACGGAGATGTGCCGTGCCATTCTGAGTGTTTCCGTTGACGGTGCTGTTGACGGTCATTTTTGCGGCGTGGTTTTGTTTCTTTTTTTCTTTTTGACAAGCTAATATGTTGAATGAGCTTGATGATGCAAGACTTTTATAACCAAGGGGGTTTGGTTCGGTCAAGACAAACAATATCAATTGGGTGATAAAAGGCCAGCAGATGTGTTTTGAACAAGGACGATTAAAACATGTGACGAGATATCACAAGCTCTAGTACGACAAGAAGATGAGAACAGGCTGATGACCCGATGACGTGAGTCCTAAATAGCCGTCTTGGTGATTCATCCACTGTGCAGGACACTGTTTGCTGACTACGGACCAGACTGGGAGCGGACAGAGCTGACTTTGCTTTCACGGCAATGAGGTCAGGTGTGGGATAGGAGCATATCTGGTGCGTTTGGATCCATGGCCAAGAACTGCCCCAAGATGAGCCAGCCGATTTGGGCAGAGCGATGGCGGAATGGGTGCAAGGGTCGTGGACACGGGGGGACGCTGGAGATGTTGGTCAGGCCTAGACGGAGCTGCCCCAAAGTACTCTGCAGCGTGTGCAGGATACATGGCGTAAGCAGAGAGAAAAGTCGGCCGTTGTTGGCGTCGTCTTGATTTTAATTCGCCGCGAGGATACTTGAAAAGCGGCCGGAGTGTGGCAGAAGCTCTGGCAGGGCGATGGGACGCGTCTGCAGTCACGCTCTCGCTAGGATGGAACGGCAGACAGACAAGAGTGTCTGCAAGTCAAGGGCTGCTCTGCTCGGAGCAGTTGAGACACTCGGGGCAATGCGTGGCCGTCGACAAGCCGGTGGTTGCTTGATGGAGGTCGCTTGATGGAGGTCGCTTGATGGTGGTCGCTTCATGGTGGTCGCTTCATGGAGGGACAACAACGTCGTTGATAGAGTACAAGACGGCCCGTGCCGACCTGGTCCCACGCCATCCAATCCGCATCATACCCATCAGGTACCTGTTGATGTCAATGACCAAGACCAAAGCTGCCACAGGACGCCAATCTTATCATGGCGTCAGCCAGCGACTGATCTGCATTGGGGGCGGGCAAGAAGTCAGAATATGAGATGTCAACTTGATCGCTCTGGCCCTCTGGGGGACCACGTCTCCACTTTATACCGCCAAGTTGGCCAAACAGACGTGGCCGCGGCAACAGCATTGTTGATGTGCCGTATTTGCTGTTGAGCAATGTATCGAATTCGTAACAAGGTAGCAGTGGACGAGGTTGGGACTAACCGATCGGGCGTCGGAGTGTGTGTGAGCGTCGGCTGCACTCTCCGAGCAGAGGCACAGCCTTGCCCTCACCTTGGGAAAAGACGAGATTCCCATTCACATCTACCGTCGCCGCAACGCAACGACATCTTTTGCACTCGAGGTTCGATATTCACAGGGCGCTCTAACCGTTACATGCCGTCTGCGAGCCATGAAAGCTGCCAAAAGCTGGACCAAGGACGAAGATGACATTCTTCGAGAGGTGGTGGCTGCGCAATCCTGTAGGTATGAAGCCGGCGGCCTTTTTTTCTCACTCATCACGGCACAATTGTTGATTTTCTCCCCGTCAGCTTCACAAAGCAGCCGATAGACTGGCACCAGGTCGCCTCAAAGCTATGGGGCAGATCAAACAAGGACTGCCGCAAAAGGTGGGCGTACTGTTTGGCGCCCAACATCAAAAAGGGATCCTGGGACGCGCGGGAAATCGAGCTGCTCCACGAAGCAGTGCGAAGCTATGACACAAAGCAAGTTGTCCGCACGCGGGACCACGCTTGGTGACGCACGAGATGTACTAACACGGTCTACTTATTGCAGGTGGGCGAGTGTGGCACAGCATGTCCGAACCAGGCAGCCTGACCGTGAGTTGAGCCCATCTCATGGCACCTATTCCTTGCTCCGCTATGGCTTGCCCGGCTCACCTGCAAACGTTAGAGTGTGCTAGGCGGTGGCACGAAATCGAGAGGCCGGCCATCAACCGTGGCAGATGGTCTCTCTTTGAGGTGAGAAAACGCATTTGCCCCCCAGCGCTTCACCCGTCACTGCAGTGCCTCAACGCCGATGCCCATCAGGATCACATGCTGCAAAATGCTGTAAAGGCCCATGGAAGGAAGTGGACGGAAATCGTGGAGCGATATTTTCCCGACCGGACGCCAATCGCTACCAAGAATCGGTATGTAGCATTTCTCTACCAAGTTGTTGATGATGGCACATGGATTATGGAATCTCTAGCTAAGCCGGCTCTAGTTATGACCAACTCACAAAGTCTGATAAAGAGGAAGAATAATCGGCCATGAATGCCGTTCTCGCTGTAAGCGGATGGCTTTGGTCAAGTTCAAACTGGATATGTAGCCATGAGAAACAATTTGCTGCAAGTTCAAGAGCCCGCTGTCTTTACGTGAGCAATGCCGACTGGGACTTTGACGGCTTATGGCGCCAGATGCATTCATAGACGGCAATCATAGCTCTCTTGCTCGGCACTACCAAGGCGACACTCCGTACTCTCCGCACACAAACCCAACGTCAGCATCGCGCTCCCCCCTGATGATGGAAGCAACACGCTCTCCTCCGACGCTCGGCTCAGCTGCTCCTCGGGCCCTCAGCCGATCCGGGGTTTCGGCCAAATCAGTAGCCACCAAGCCAGGATCGGCTCCATGAACCTTGAACTTTGCACTGCCTCGCCCCCCGAGACGCACCCAATACTGGTTCATTATCATGTTGCGCGCCGCAGTAGCCGCACGATACTCGGTCCCCAGCGGCGAATAGTACCTGCTTTCGGGATTGGAGGCGTGTGTAAGCGATCCCAGACTGCTCGATAAGAACACCAGTCTCGGGGAGGGTGCCTCATGCAGGAGTGGCAACAAGGCCTCGGTGACATTGATGTAGCCAATGACATTGGTTTCAAAGATGTTGCGCGCGGCAATTCGAGGCTCGCCCGGGTCAAAGATGCCGGCGCTGTTGACAAGCACATCCAATCGGCCGTACGAGGCTTGAATGGAGGCTGCCGCAGCGTCGACGCTGCCATGATCCGTCACATCGAGCTGAAGAGCCGACACAGTGCCCTTGAGGCCGGGAAGCGACGACAGCGCCTTGCTGGCGGCTTCGCCACGGCCCAAGTCCCGACACCCGAGAATGACGTGGTAGGATGGGCAGCAGACAAGGAGGTTTTTGGCAGTTTCAAATCCAATCCCCCGGTTGCCGCCTGGTTTCTGGTCAGAACAGTGGTAGACGCCGCCGGGGGTTGGATCAACTCTATTACCTGTGATGAGTGTGACGAGCGTGCTCATGATGAACAAGCCGTCTGCACGAGTGAGGTAGCTGGAGATTGCACTTGGCTGATGGAGTCGTAGAACTTGACGATCCGGTTTCCTCCCCTTTCAAGCTGTTTCTGATTGCATTATATTCAACCATTCCTCCCGAGAACCCGGCATCCTTGAGCACGACAATGTCATGGAATCCCGTGTAGCGTAAGCGTAGCATCAGACCACCGTCCGCAGCTCAGCACCGAGTGTGGGCCAATGTTGGCTGCCGCCTTTCAGAGCCTGGTCCGGTCCAAGTCTGGCCCCGAGAGGGCGAATCTCAACATGTAGTCATCGCGCAGTTCGCACCCTCCTCTGATGCGAGTGTCGTGGTGTAGATGGTGCGCCGCCTTTTGCTCCCCGTTGCAACAATTAAGCGAGCTGACATGGCATCTTCAGCTCGCTCTTCATCTAAACGCGAAACTGGACCGCCGCCGTTGTCAGAGAATGACGTGTCAATGTATCTTGTATTCTTCTGGGGCGCATTGGATAAGCACCCGTACATGTACACGCAACTCACGCCCCCAACATGGAAAACGGCACATCACGATGCAACGTCTCGGCTCCATGGTGATATGGTTCCGAGTCAACAGATGAGACGGAATGAGGGGTTCGGGCTTATTCTGCGCCGATTCGAGGTACTAACCGCACCGTGCAATCGACGACGAAGCCATTTATACCTCTGCTCACCCTCTTCCAGTCGCCGCGTGGTATCAAAGCAAAACATCACCATCGCTAAATGTCCCAAACCGCTTCAATTTGATTGATTGAAACTTCACAATGGCCACTGTCGCACTTGAGCAGTTCAACCCAACCAACTTTGAACCCGTGCCTTTGCCAGATCATCTTCCGACCTACAACTTGCCAAGGGTCTCCATCTCCAAGTTGATGGCCAAGGATGAAGCCGAGACAAAGACGGTTGTTGACATTTGTGCCCGCACGGGATTCTTTCTCCTAAACCTCATGGACCACCCGCTTGGCAGAAAGCTCTGGGAAAATGCCTGCACGCTCCGCAACCTCGGTCAGCATGTCATGGCGACGCTTCCCGAAGAAGAGAAGAAGCTGTTTCTACCTCGCCCGGAGCGAGGAGTTCTCGACCGTGGCTACACATCGTCCGCCTATGATGGCGAGGGAGTTGCCAAATTCGTGGAATCAATCAACGCACGTATCCCCCCCCTTTTTTCTTGCGCATTCGTTTCGAAATAGAGGCTTACGTTTCGTCTAGATTCCTCGAGACGAGCTGCTTGTAAAAACAACACCTGGCTGGCAACTTCCCAGCTGGCTGAAACCGCACGAGGACCTCTTCAGGGACATTCAAACGGATGCCCATGCGGTTGAGCACGTCATCCTCGCCGCTCTCGAGCAGCAGCTTGAGCTCAAGCCTGGCACCTTTACCGACACTCATCAACTCGACACACCCACCCATTCGTTCCTGCGGGTGCTGAGATACCCGCCTACCCGCGAGGGCGACAGGATGCGCGAGCGTCCCCGCATCTTTGCGCACCGCGACGTCGTCAGCGTTTCCATGCTCTTTACCTGGGTGAGCGGCCTGCAGATTCCCACCGAAGACGCCGTCTACCTCAACTCGGACACGCCCGCCGAGGATTCATGGCTGTGGGTTCGCCCGGAAGCCGGGCACATGATTGTGAACCTCGGCGACACCATGCCCATCTTCACCAACGGAGCGCTCAAGTCGGGCCTTCACCGCGTCGTGACGGCCCATGGGGACCAGGCCAATCTCGACAGAGTCTCGGTGCTCTTCACCGGCAGACCCAACTGGGAGGTCCCCATGCAGCCGCTGTCCAGCTCCAAGATTCCTGCCCAAACTGCCGACGAGGCGGCTCGGCCGGTCAAGTCTTGCAAGGAATGGGGTGACGATGTGATTCAGGGCTACTACAAGGACAATGTCAAGTGGAACAAAGACTCGGCATCTGTATAGAACTGCGCTGATGATTGAAGCTGCTTTCTTCATACTGCGCTCATTTTTAAATCACCGTTATAAGCTAGTCCATCTGCCGTGACTGATGGATGCTTAACCAGATTGATGTTGAGAATTGCCTCATCTGAGCAGGTTAGTGATGGCCCAAGTTGTTAAAAAAGAAGACAAAGGTGGCAAAATATTCCAGTGAAGTCGGCCAATTTCATCGTCAAATGTATCTAGTCTTTGCTGAGGCTAATGTATACTTAAACTCTTTGCACCATGACTCGGCGGGCACCAGCGTGCACGTACATCTCTAGCATTCGAATCCGTCTCACCACTTCCAAGACGTGCCGCTGTTTGAATGGCAGTATTGACAGCCACACCCCGTTCGGCCTCGGTACTTCAAAGTGCGGTCAACTCAAAGTTGATTTGTGCCCCAGGTTGTGGCAGGCATGGCAATTCGCTTCGTCTCCTGCACCTCCAAGGCATTCCCCTCATCTGTCAGCTTTGACATGCCATCGCAGCTGATGCTCACATAACAGAGGTCGCGTATCCACCCTTCAGATACAATAATTATCTGGCAAACGCTACGGTTTCTTAACCGGACCCTTCCTCCGTTTGGCAGGCGACGGCTTCAAGAATGACGTTTCCGAAGTTGCCATTGGGCCAAACTTGCCCGACTGGTTGTCCTCATCCACAGGTAGTGACCCAGAATCAGCCTCAGACAGTGACAGTTGACTTCCAAGATACTGAGATAAGCCGGTCGATCGAGAAACCAGTGGGACGTCAAAATCCACTTTTAAGGGCAACTGGTTAATGGCAGAGCAGATTCTCTTAAAATGATACGGCATCCAAGTGTCGTAAATATTCTTAGTGAACCGGTATGCAGTCCACTTATCCTTGCCATCTATTTCGGTAAAGTCAAATGTACGAACGGGGTGGCGGTAGTACTTAGTAACTTTCCCATTAATTACCGGATAGCAGCCGTAGATCCGCACTGACCGGTGGTCATGTGAGACAGAGAAAGAAAGGATCTGCCGGTGGATCTCGTTCTCCCGCTTTACAAGACGAAAGAGCTCGACGATGCCTCGCGCCGCAAGAGTCATGCTGTGGGCGTTCTGGCGGTCTGCAATATCCAGTGCTGCAGCTCCGCACTTGACCTCACAGGAGAGGAAGGGGAAGTACATGTAGTACGTAGCCATAAAGAAGGACTGGTCACTAGAGATGAAGTCGCCAATAAACGGCGACAGCTTGGTAAGCTGGTCGTCGGTGAAGGCATCTCGCCGGAATCCGACAGAGTAGTCCGGCTGCGGGCGAGTCCCAGTCAGGGGGATCGAATTATTCCATCCTTCATTAACGCTCTCCGTTAAAATCCGGAGTTCCTTGCTGTAGAGGGAGAGGGTCTCGGCTGAGGGAACGAGCAGCCTAGAAATGTCTTGCATGATTCTAGCTTCGTTCTTGTTGTGGAAGTTCTTGTAAGCTCTCTCAAAGATGTTGCTGTCCAAGATAGTTCCATGAGGAAAGTCTTGATTGTCTTGGAGCAAGTCCCGGCAGCGGGATTTACTCTCCTCTGCAATCCCCCCCTCCCATGTCTCCATGAATGTACCTTTCGTCTCCAACAGGATCTCGTAACGTGCGTCTCGGTACGGGGCACTTTTCTCCTCGCGCGGCCTCTGATCGCTCGGCGTTGTGGACCAGGCAGAATTCGATCGCTTACGTCCACCAAGGGCAGACAAGGACCGCTTTCGTGCAAGCAAGTGCTCCATCGTGGGCTCAAAGTATTGAGGCGGCCAACGCTTTTCTCTTCGCCAAAACTCGATTGGGTTCTCGTTGTCAACGTTGTCGGCTGTGCCGTTGCCAGACGCCTCAAAGATACTCTTCTCTAGAATGTGCCCCCTTTTGGCGGCTACCTTGGTTCGAGTGTCGGCCATGGCGACGAAATAGAAGTTGGAGGGGATGGGGCGATCAACCGTCGTACTCCGTCGGGGAAGGATCAAGCGCGGTGTTTGTGAGGTGAAGGAAGGTTGCTTGTCATTTCCCTGGTCTGCTCTTGGCTAAAGCTAAGAGCTAAGGGGACAGTGTGTGTCACATGATGCGGAAACGCCTTGTAGGTGCGAATCAACACCTTGGCGAGGTTCCAACAATATTTGTGGCTCCCCGTCACGTTGTAAATGCCAATATAGGTGGAAGTGTTCCAACAAAAGAACCCTTGCCTCTCCTGCAAAGCTAACGATTCGTGTACGCAAGGGATGAGTCACTCCTTGACTTTCCTTGATGCTTCATGCGAACCTAACCACGGACTACTCCTACCGTCAACTCAAAACCGAACTTAAATAATAATCATGCCCTTTAAAGACTTCACAGGCTTTTCAAGTCACAAATAGAGTATTAGCTTCTTTTAGGGAATACGCAACACTTTGGTACTAGGAGCACGATACATACTAGATGTTTCCGCTAAATAGTCTATTGCGCAGGATGGAAAGCACCGAGTCGGTCCTTGGGATATCATGGCTCCAATGGTTCGGTTTGGCATTAGCGATATATCCTCGAAAATACCGCCCTTGACCCGCTCAAGGTTCGTCGATTTATATCCGCCATGTCACCTTTGTAAAAAATTGTTCCATGACCTTGATATAAAATCCCAACTTGCATGTGCCAGATTTCGGAGCTCCTGGTTGGCAAGAGTCAGTGAGAGCTCGAGTACCCTGCTCTCTCTACCCCTCCCTTGGCAATTGGCACTATTACTAGCTAACCCTTGTCCCGTCTCGGTACGAGACCGAGGGCGGATGAGAAAATGACGCCCCGCGACAGCCATCAATGCCATGCATAAAGCAGCCACCTTGACGCCAAGCCTGTCAGACGGATCGGGGTTGCTCGCTTACCCGACTTTGCTTTCATCATTCACCATCCCCTCAACACCGCCTGCCTCCTAGCCTGACCTTGTACATACTAGACCCCACGTAATATCGACACGCGTCTTCCCCCGTTTCGCTCTAGGCCCAAGGACCATTGGTCTCTTTCTAGCTGCCACACTAAGCTATATCGTTTATATACTAGTCTTGCTTATTTTTCTGTAACACCTGTTGCCTGGAAGAAATGCCAAGCTTGGTTTGGGTCAGAGTCAATCCTAAGCAGTCGTATCTGATACGCAACAACAGTTAACATCATGCCATACTTGTTATTCTACACATCCAATACTGACTTGGAGTCTACGTAATTGCATAACCAGATCAAGTATAAATAAGGCTTGTTCATCTGCCGTGATTGCCTTGTAGCAGGCCTTGCTTGTCCTTTCTACACATTGACCTACACATTGACCTACACTTGACCTACACAATGTCTTCAAAAGTCTGGCTCGTCACCGGTGCTAATCGCGGTCTGGGCTTTCAGATTGCCAAAGCCGCCTTGGCTGCAGGACATGTAGTCATTGGAACCTATCGTGTCTCCAAGGGCGCTCCCCAAGCAGCCGCAGAATTTGAGCAGTCTGGCGGGACCTGGCTGCAGGTCGATCTGGCATCCGACAATGTCGAGCCAAAGATATCGGCCGCCATCCAGAGATGTGGCAAAATCGATGTTCTCATAAACAATGCTGCATACGGTCTCGCAGGCACCGCCGAGGACACGAGGTCAGGGACAACCCAGCAGTGGGAGCCCAGAGCCCGACGCTAACTTGTCTTGTCTCAAAATCTAGCATGGACCAAATTCGATCTGTTTTCGAAACCAATGTCTTTGGCACAATTCGCACCATCCGAGCCGTCATCCCATCCATGAGAGCACAGGGCGGGGGCACAATAGTCAACATTGGAAGCGATAGCGGTATCAAGTCACTCCCGGGATTAGCAAGCTACTCTGCGTCCAAGTTTGCCCTTGAAGGCAAGTCTCTTCTTGCAGGCTCCTCATCAAGTCTTTCCTATGCTGACACCAGACTTTATCAGGGTTTACTGAAGGCTTGCAGGTCGAGCTCGCCGCCTTTAATATACGCGTGCTTATAGCTGAGCCTGGCGCTTTGGCAACCAATTTCACCAACACGAGCCATGCGGGTGTGATAGTCCTGCCTAGTTCTCCCTACAAAAGCAGCATGGCCGAGTTGGTTGTTCAGGGAGTAATGGATGTGGAAGGATACAAGGCACGGGCTAACAGCCCTGAGAAGGCCGCACTGCGCATTGTAGAGGCTGTCGATGGCACGGGCATGTTTGCAGACCGGGCTCAGAGTCTCAATCTACGGCTCCCACTGGGCAACGGGGGGGTGGCTATAGGCGAGAAGGGGAGGCAGCTTGTAGACTTGACAGAAAGTCTAAAGGACGTTTATGAGAGTGTTTATTAGCCACGGTCCTCCACTTTCAAGGAAGTCAAGGCTATTCTAAATTTTTACACTTTGCTCAAAGCTTCAAGTCCAAGAGCGGCTGTGTCATCAGTCGATCCGTTAGTACTTGACGCAGCTCAGTCCGTGTCGTAGCAGCACTACCTAAATTTACGTTCCGTGTTGGCCGAGTTGTCAAGATACGGCGGTCCTGCTGACGTCAAGGATATTTGGGCTAGAATTGAATCATATTTGCTGGAGGCTCTTCACGACAATTTGTAGCAGATACTCGAGTCGGGCCTCCAGCTCGTCGGCGGTTTGAATCAGAGGCACTCATCCTGCCTCCTTGGTAAATTGGACGCGGAAATGGCAGATATCATGATAATCCACCCTTTCTTCGGTTCTCCAAATTCTTCCGTGGTACCCGGTCCACCGATCGTTTGGTTGACATGAGGTTCATAGGGTTGGCTTGATTGCCAGCGTCGATGCCTTGTTGACTCTGGTCCAAGTCTTTCAAGATGATGGACGTGTCGACAATGGGGTCGTAGCCAAAGTCAAAGGCGACATTCAAAGGGCTATCCTTGTTTTGCGGTGTCCATCCACTCTCATCTTGCAAGCTCACTGAATCAGCTTCGTCCGCCTTGTCCGCCTCCTGGATTTCACCATTTTTATTGTCCTGCGTCTTGTCGACGTGTACAAAATTCTGACCAGTCTCCAAGCCCGCAATTGCCTCGAGCTTCTGTGCGCTGTCCAAGGCTTCGTTGCTGAGGATCTTGTAAATCTCGTTAAACACGGCTTCGGTAGCAACGTCCCCTCCCATCCGTAGACCGGCTTCAATATCCAGTATGCGTTGTTTCCTGTCGGCCTTTTGCTGTTCGCGCTTCTCAATTTGACCATGCACCATACCAGCCATCGTTTTGAGCACCGGGCCAGCGATGGGGATTAGACTCAGTGCCTCACCGGCCACGACTTTGAGTGCCAGCCTGGCGTATTTGGCCCCGTCCTTCTTAAACTTTTCCTTGAGCGTTTCTTGATTCTTCAGCTCGGCTGTTACGGCCAGGATGTGCTCTGAGAATGCCTTGCCAGCTGCAAACGAGTCCCCGGTCTGGAACTGCGAGGTCCACGACTTGATGGCGTCGCGCCGCTTCATTGTTCCTGCGGGATCTTCCCAGTTTACTGGATCATTGCCCACGTATGCGTAGAGGTTCGGCCCGTCGACTGTGCCAAGGGGGTCTGCCGATATCCACCGGCCAAGCCATGGCGCGTAATATCGTGCTCCGCAGGCGTAGAGGCCCGTCTCATTGTCGCGCTGGTACGCGGCAAATCTGTACTTTCGGGGCGCTTCAATGTCTGACTTGCAAGACAGGAGCACAGAGACCCCGAATGCGCTAAACTCCTCGTACGAAACAATCAGGCCCTTGTCGTCCAGCTCTAGACTGGGGCTCAGATGATAGCGGATCAATCTTTGCACTCGTCGTTTTGCATCGTCCGAGTCGGCCTTTTGCAGAATTGGAGTCTCAATGCTGGCCAGAGGCTTTCCATCGTGCCCACCCGTGGCATAAATTGTCGACGTGTGCGTAATACGCTGTGGTGTTTGACAGTCGCCTTCATACGTGGTTGCGATTTCGCACCCGTCTAGGAAGATGACATCCTTCATCTTCCGAAACTCCCCTCCTGCCCCCTCCAACTCATCCGACTCCGTGGACCGGTCTGTAACCTTTCGCACTCTCTTGCCCGCGGCATCGTAGACGTACCAGGTTATCTCGGGAAGCCCGGTATTCACCCTTTGCCGTGCGGCGTATCGGAGCTGGTTGCTTCCGCCAAGATCCCATCCTAGCCGTGAGTAGCCCGTCATGCATGTCATGCAGCCGACACTGCCGGCGTCACCAGCATCGTAGCCGTAGCTTTCCTCGAGGCTCCCAATTTTGGTCCGGCTAAGACGATTGCCCAGCTTTTCGGGCTCCAATCCACTCGGCTCGGCATACTCGTACGTCCTCGTCCACGGCGCCGCAAGTGGGTTCTGGGTCTCGTGTCTGACGGCGAGTATATTGCCGGCAAGATCGTATGTGTAGTGCTCGACAAAGTCGCTCGCCTCCGTCGCCTGGCCTGAGCTGGCAAACGTTTCGCGAGCCAGTGGGCTCGAAGGAGATGCCTGCTTGAAGCTTCGACTCAGGTTGCTTCCGCTCTCTACCGTCTCTCGGCCCGTTGCTTGAACAAGTCTACCCAAGTCGTCGTAACTGTAGCTCTTGGAGACGGCCGTCCGTCTGCCGCGTACAATCTCCGCCTTTGGCGCCGTGTCGGTGATATTGGAGACTCGACCGAGACAGTCGTAGTGATATTCCAAGTCTTCCAACACGGTACCGTCCTCCCTCCAAGTCCTTTTTCGAGTCAGCTGTCGTGTGTTTTCGTCGTATGCAGAAAGCGACCGAGTCGAATTGCCGTAAGTAATGGCAACTGGGGAGCCGTCTGCTGCGTAGGTGACCTGAGCTATATGGCACTCGGGCTGAGATTTGTGCTTGGAAGCTTCCACGGATTCCACGCTTATTATTCCGCCAAGAAGATTAAACTTGGGCATTGATACGCGTCCCAGGGCGTCGGTCGAGCTTGTGGTGTGGCCTATAGCGTTGAAAGTTGATCGAGAGTCATATGGCCCATCCTCCATTTGCGGTGGTTTCTCCCAGTTGATAACAGCACGATACTCTGCCGCAAGATGTCTCTGTGACCAGACGCAGTTGCCTCTGAAGTCGAATTCCACGTTTCGGTGGATTCCTGACTGATCGCGCACCTCGGAAACCCGCCCACGGAGGTTCTTTGCCTCGGCATTCGTTTGGGCATCGCCGTATTTCGTCTCGCTCCACAAGATCTCAGTCTTGCTGCCCGGCGAGAGAAGCCACGTCTCTGTTGGCCTGTTTGCAACATCACGAACCATCCGTCGTTGGGATCCTCGGCTATCGCGCTCCAGCACAACATTCCCCCTGGCATCCAGAAGAAGCAGCTGTGCGCCCGAGTCCATGGTGCGCTTGGCTATCTGGCGGCCCAACAGATCAAACATGACCTGTTCCACCTTGCGTCCCAGGGAATCAACATCGCAGACCTTGTGGCCCAAGGTGTCGTACATGTGACGTGTAGTACGCTCTCCTTGCTCAAACATCTCACTCACAAGCAAAGGATTACCACGGCCGTCGATGTGAGTAGTGCATGGTTTGTCTGCGTAGGCCAGCGACTTCTCGGCAGCTTCCAAGGCGAGTTTGTCGTCAGGCAATAAGCGGCATTGCTCGATCCACGACGGGAGAAACAAGGAGTTGTCAAGCGACCTAAAGCACCACCCGACGTCTGGGTCGGACGCAGCATCTTCAACCTTGCAGGTGTCGCCGCTGTCAAACTGTGCCGAGGACCACGAGCAGAAACGTGTCTTTTGCCAGGTATGGTTCGGATGAAGCGCGCCGACTTGCCGTCCAATTGCATCGAAAATTCGCATCTCTCGCGGAGCCGACGCCTGTACGTGAGACTGGAAGACGCAGTGTGACGAAAAGTACGGGTAAAGGTTGACAAGGGTGTTGTTCATGGAGTTTTGGAGATTGTGCGCCGTGACACGCCATCTCGATTCTGGAGGAGCATCCCAGTCTACCAAGTTCAGCCGGTAGTACTCATTGCCTCTTCCATCAATGTATGTAATGCCAACAGAGACGCTGCCACTTCTGGCCACATGGTTCGCAGAATCGCCCAGCTCCGCGTGTTCTGTGCCAACTAGTCGAATTTGAAAGGTTGGCAGCATCTGCTCTGCAATGTAATATGGCTTTCTGCAGAAAAGGGTGCGACTTCCAGCTCTTCCAAGCCATTGATAAGCAGTCTCCAGTCGAGGGTCGTTGATAAAGGACAAGAGCTCTTCATCAGAGGGATGTGGAATCAAGCCCTCCAGAGAATCGCCGACCTGGGCTTCATCCACCTTTCCCATTCTTGCCAAGGCTGTGACGTCTCCGAATGTCCCGTGGCTCATCTGAGAGCGGTTCAAATTCATGTCCGTTACAAAGACTGGCTGCATGACACGATAGTCGTTTGTAGCCTTTGTGGTATTTCCAACAGCATCGGTCGTCTCTTCTACCAGGAGAAAATGGTTGTCCATTCTGAGTGTTGATACTCCGCCAAGCGGATCGATCAAGATTTTGGGTGTGAAGAAGGATCTACGAGCCTCGAGAAGCTGCTGATCCGCGCTCAACGCAGTCCCCCGTGTATCCTCTGCATCACTGAAAAGCAAGCGACCAGAGGAAATCCATGCTGATGAATCCGAGTCCAAATCAACGTAGCCACACGACTTTCCGTAGAGGAAATCTTTAAGGGAGACGTCACCATCGAGTTGGAATGCGAATAGGCTATTTCCATAGACATTCTCGACCATGTCCTTGTTCATGGCAAGCTGATACACACGGTCCAAAGTCGAAAATGCTTCAAAAGAGCCCAAAGAAAGAGGTCTTGTCAAATCTTTTCCACCTTTGTAAACTGTCCTGGTCTGCTGGCCCTTTTGAACAGTGGCACCCGGAATGGATGCCAAAGCCGACGGACCATTCTTCCAGAGACCTTCGACATCCACTGTTTCGGGAAGTGCGATGTGGCATGTCTGAGTAGAAGCAATCTGAGGTTTGTAAAAGTTGTGACGGTCCTTCTCAATCGCTTTGGTGTATCCATTCTCAACCAAAAGGACATGATGCAGCGCTTGAGCTTCGCGGGCCTCGGGGCATGAGATGGATGAGTCTGTCCGGCCATGACTTATATGTGCGGATCGCACAACGTCTCCGTACTTGTTCACTTCCAGGAAAACGTCGTGCTCAACGCGAGGCGTTTCCGAATTTCGTTCGTACGTTGTCGTTTTTGTCTCACGAGGCTGCACTCGAAATGTAGCTGGTCGCTCTTCATCGTCCCAAGAGGCAGCATTGACGAGGTCAACGTGATACGATGATTCCAAAACCGTGTAAGGGACATCGTCCTTTTCTGATCCATCTCGTCCATAAATCTCAGCCCGCAACTGTCGTCCTTTCAGAGCTCTGTGGGCGTCCCAGCGCTCATCATTGTGGAGGTTTGGTGGCAAGGTGTATAGTAGATCGAGGCTGCTCCCAAAGGTTCTAGTGTCAGATAATGGGCCATAAAGATGGCTGTCTTGAGCTCCCGTGTGAAACCACAGCTTCGTGTAGCAAGTAGGCGCCTGCATGTTCCTGGTGCCCGACTTTAATGGGTACTTTTCCGTTCGCCAAATCTCAGCCATGCCAAACCCTCTAAACTCCTTTTCCCTACCATCATAATACCCGTCATGGTATTTATACTTGGTTGTCGAGGTCAAACCCGTCACATGATCCTTTTCGACCATCTTTGCCACCGTATGCACCGGGAACGGAAGCTTCGTCTGCCAGGGTCTTCCCTGACGCTCGTCCTGCAAGAAGAACTTGGTCGACGGGCAATACTTGACTGAAATGCCGAGCCCGATCCCATTTGACCAGTCTTTGAGGAGATGGGGCTTTACTCCACCATTGATATCCAGATATGAGATGACGACTTCCTCGTTAGATGAGCCATTTTCGGTCCCCAACCAGCATAGACAAGAGGTACCGTTACCCAGCAAGTCCAAGGTGAAAATCGAGGACAGGTTGTCAAGTTCGGGGATGCAGTCAATACGGAATGCCTCACTCCAAGAGTTTCCGCAATGGTTGTAATAAGCCACTGCTCCACCGCCTGGGGTCAGGTAGACCATGTCAAACGTGCCGCTGCCGTCGAGATCCAAGAGATGAAGTCTTTGAAAGGAGAAGAGATGGTCCGAGTCAAAGAATGGTGCGTTGCCCATGGCGACTCGACTTCCAAACCTGCCGTGTCCGAGGTTTGGAAAATACGAGACGGACCCATTTGATATTCTGACAATGTCGGCCAATCCATCACCATTCGCATCTAAAATATACATGGAGCTTCTTGAGAGATGCCCGGCGCTGGTGGAAACTGCTGCCCTGATATCGTCGTCCTCTGACGCATTCCCAGCGTCTGACAAATGACAAGCCCTATCAAAGTCGAAGCCGTTTTTGCCTAGTGAAGGAAACCAAGACAGTCCTTGGGCTGCATCACAAAGTATGTCACTGCGACCGTTGCCATTTAAATCCAGTCTCTGCATTGACTTGTCGTGCATGTTGAGATTTGTTGAAGACGAGAATTGGATGAAATCGGTCCATGTATTCTCCGACAGGCATTCGTAATATCCAATCAGTCGGCCGCTTGAATCAGATACTACAAGGTCTTGCAATCCGTTGCCATCAAGGTCTTCAAAGTGAGAATTGGCGAAATCCTGGACCAACGAGGGTCTTAGCTTCAGATCCCGGGCAGGTCCGAACCGGTCGCCGTTCTCATAGACATATTTTGCAATGCGGTCCTTTTCCTCGTCGTCGCTTTCATCGGCAGAGTCACTATGAATGGCATTCTCATTTCGCTGGTATCTCCACGCGCCGTCGGCCTGGACCAAGAGCCCTGGCGATCCTTCACCGTAGAGGTCAATCCACCGCGCCTGTATTTCATTCCGGCATACTGGAATGTTTTGCAAAGAGGCCGGCTTCATCCTCTGTAGCCCAATCGTATCTGGCCGAGGAGCTTTGGTGTAGTTGAAGATGTAGGGTGACGAGCTATCAGATAGGTAAGTCTGGGACTGCTGATCCCAAACGTGGCCCCAGCCCACAACGGAGCTGACCATGGACCCTGTCGGCGATTGATTGTACTTGATCTGATACGTGGAAACGAGGTAGTCCCGGATTGGGAGCCTGTCAGGGAAGTGGTGAAACATGAGAATGCGATGGCAAAGACGGTATGAGCGTATCTCGAAACCGCTCGAGTAGGTTGACAAGGGATCCATGCGGACGAGCCACTTGTGAACCTCTTTAGTCGTTGGCGTTTTCAAATCATGCTCTCCGTAATCGAAAACCACCTCAAACGTCCACTTGTCATGATTGGCCTTTTCATCCGACATTTCGTTGATTGACCACATCTTCAGGTCCCTGCTGGGAGTCGTATTCCCATACTTGATGGACTTGATATACCTGGCGCGCGACCGAGCCTGTGAGCCCCTGCCGAGCTCCCAGGAGGGAAGCTCTGGACCCGAATCCGACAAGCCCTCGTCATTTTCCTCCTTGTAGCAGAACTGCATAGCGTTGCCCGAAGCATCGTGGACTTCGCAGAGCAGCCAAGCAAAAATGCGACTTGGGCCTGCGTCGGTCGAGTCCAATATTCGCGACTGGTCTGTCCGCCCGTAAAAGGAGGTTGCGTTGGCCGATGAGATTGTTCTCCAGAAAACGTCGCTGCCATCCGTCGGATTGCTGAATCGCTCGATGCGGACAGTGTCGGAGCCATCGACACGCGGTCGAAACCTTTGAACAAGGTATTCTCGTCCGTGGATGGTGGCGGAGAAGTCTGCTTCTTCCTCGACAAGATCGTCCTGGCCAGAGAGCAGAAAGACATCAGATGCATCGTACTTGGGCACCTCTTCTGATGTTTTCCTCGTAATGCTGCTCAAACCAAGCTGCCAACCCAGCCCAAACGGCCCGCTGCCGCTTCCAGAGCTGTAGGCAAGTTCAAGTACGGGATGCAGATTGCCACGACTGCCGGTTACTTTCAAAGGAAGGCTCATGGAAAGACTGCCGTTGCACGGATTGACGTCGAACTTTTGGTCGATTGAGCGCAAGGAGCCTCCACCTTTGCCGCCTGGAGAAGTGGTTGTGTGGTTTGGGACTATTTGAGGCAGCTGGTGGGCCAAGGAAGAAAAGGAAGATTCTTTTGCCGGCCCGTCATTCTGTTTGACTTGATCATCAGCTGGTTTTGCATGTCTTGGCGCTGATGCTGCCAAAGGCAAAGACTGGAGGCTCGACGTCATGGTGGTAAGTTTTGTTTGACTCTGCACAGCAATTTGAATGATGCCTTTGAAGAACCTTTGCAACGTCTCAAAAATCTGAAGATGGGCGGAAAGCGGATGCGCATTGCCCAAGGTTCCTTTGGACACTATGAATGAGCCCACATCACCTAGCTGACTGGAATCAGGACCGTGGACGAGAGGAGGTCACTCGTCGGGACTGGGGTACCTCGATGTAGAGGTGCTTCAGAGTTACTTGACAGCCCAATACAGCATAGCATTCTCCCCGTTACGGTTACGGAGGGCTCGATCCCTGTTCCGCTGAACCTAGCCGCTTCCGAATCGAGACATGCCAGCTGAGCAAACGGACTGCTCTAGATTCCCGACCAGCCAGCCACATCCGAGCACCCCTGAAGCCCTGCACCCTTGTTGGGGCCCACATGATGCCGTGCGACAATCAATAATTACCAATATATCACCACTTATTGAGGGCAACCACTCGGCTTTGGAAACATTGGCAGCAAGACCAGAGAGGTTGTGGAAGATGGTGCCCAGCCTCAGACTTTCTCATGACACGGTACAGCAAGCAATTCGTATTCTCTGTCTGGCAACTCCATGTTGATTGACATGGACTCGCTGTTGACTCGTTGGTCTTGATTGTTGCTTACTGTCACGCATGCTTTGTCGACATTCAATCAACAGACTCAACCAACAGACTCAACCAACAAGACTTGAGCATTGGCACGCTAGCCGTGTTAAACTATCAAACTTTGCCTCTGGCCGCCTCAATCTCCTTTGCCTTGTCAGAAATATCAAAGAAATCGGGCTGCTTTCCGTCTGCAAAAATCTGAACCATCTTCCAGTCCCATGATCCCGTCTCCTCCTGTGTGCTCTTCTCCTTGCCCTCTGGCGCCGCCCATTCTTCTTGCACTTTGATCTGGTAGTTTCCGGGGCCGGCAACCTTGCCCTGAAGAATGATGGTGACGCTTTGGCCTCTGGCAATGGTGAACGGGCTGTCGTCTCCAGGTCGAGAGAGCAGCGCGTCCAGACCCAGGCTCTGCGTGCTCTCGACTTCCAGGACGAGGTCCGTTGCTCCTGTCCATGTCTTGCTGGTGGCAAAACCGTAGACGTTGTCGTCTCTAATCCTCGAGACCTTGCCGCCACCGGCCGCGCCCTCCTTCTTCTTGGGTCTGCGGCCGCCTTCCTCCCCCTGGGGGTCCTTGTTCGGGTCCTTTTCGTTGCCCTGGGCATCTTTCTCGCCTTGCGTTTTGTCGGCGGTGCCACCTTGCTGAGGCTCGTCGTCGTCATCGTATTTGAACCACGAGAGGAGATCCTCGGCAGTAAAGTCTCGTATCATTCTCACCGCCTTTGCAATCCACGATTGGGACTCTGACTTCCATTCTCTCGCTGGGAAGAGGCGGGTGTCAATCGTGGTCTGCGGGATCAACAGGACACGCACGTAGTCGAACCGAAGCGGGACGTTTGAAGTCTCGTTGGTGCCGGTCAAGCTGAGTCTTCCGTTTTTGCTCGCGGCGTCATATTTAAAGTCAATGGTCCACGTGAGACGTGGCGCTCCCATGTCAATCTTTGCCTCGGGAAATTGCGACGTCAGGGGTTCCGGTCTGGAGGGCGGCGCCAACTCTGCCAGGGTTGGATCTGGAAAGGAGACGGTGCCATCGGGATTGGTTGACGCGTACTCGGCAATCGCAACCAGGTTTCCCTGTTTGGTGAGCATGGGCTTTCGGAACTTGAGGGACCCGTGGCCGGGAAAGGTGAATTGGCCGGCTCCGTCGAATCGGTCCGTGATGTTGTTCTCGACTCTGACAATGCCCGAGGACAGAGTGCGGCTCAGGGTTTCCTTGATGGCCTCCATACTCGTTCCGGTGACACCACGGTGTTCGTAGCCGAATTCCCCGACTTGGAAGCCTTCTGGCACCATGTAGTCACCAACCCACTTGAACTTGCTGCGGTCGATTTTAAGTTTCATCACTATGTCCTTGATGTCGAGAATGTTGATATCAAAGTTCCAGACTCCCTTGACCCGGTACCTGAAGAACATGCCTTGTTAGTTTCGACGTCGTCCAAAACTGATATTCACCATGCTAGATGGCAAATGGAAATGGGAAAGCCACATTCTTACCGTTTGAAGCTAACGTCTCGATCCATCTCGCGGTTGTTAGCAAAGAAGGTTTCAAACTCGTAGAGCACGCTGCCGTCCACCCTGAGCGTGGTACCTCCGGCATCCCATTTCACATTGACTTCGTTGGTGCTCTTGTAGGAAAACTTGTTGAAGCAATTGGGCTGGATCCAGTTTGTGTAGTACTCATGGACATTCCCGCTATTCGGCGCCTCGCTGGTTCTTTGCCACCGGTAATGTTCGTCTGAGACTCTTGAAAACGCAAAAGAGGCATCTGATGCGTCGATTTGTGGCTGGCCATCGAGAGGACAACCAAGGGCGTAGGTTGCGCGCATGAAATGCCGCCCGTCCTTGTCATAGCACTCGCCAGGGCCGCATGTCAACTTTGTGGCCTGGCAGAGCTCCTGCAGCTGCGGAAGCACAAAGGCTTCCAGCCAGACACGGTGATCCATGACATAGGTGCCCGTGATTTCTTCGCCTTGTGAGGCGGGCTGCGCAAAGTTGCCCGTCCACTTGAGCTTGGGTTGACCGGGTATCGCACGTGTTTGGAAGTCGGGCAACCACGGATGCTTTGAATGGGCCGAGTTTACCATTTCGCAGTACATCAAGCAGTTGTAGTCTGCATCGACAAGTCTGCCCTTGGGGCCGTATTCCCCGTATCCGTTTTGGCCGTCTGGGAACTCGGCACTCATATAAGGGTACACCTGCGTCAGAATCTCCACGGGCTCTAGATTTGTGTGTCAGCCAGCAGTGTGACTACTCGGGAGTACAGACCGTGCAGAGTAATGGGGCACTTACGGAATGTTGGCTGAGCCGCCTTAATCTTTTCCTTGTGCAGCTCAAAGTTGATGCCCAGGCTCGACAAGCGTTCATCCTTTTGCTTCTTGGCCCACTGCAGGAGCAAATCTAGCAAGTTCTCGCAGTCTCCTTCATTCTCGGCACGCCATTCTGCCAGTTTCTTTTTCTGCCCGTTTACGTACGCAGTTGACCAGTAGCCATCTGGTTCAGACCAGCCAGCCTGAGCCAAGGCGCAAAAGATTCTCTGAACACGGTAATCACCAGGTACGAAGCCCTTGTACTTTGCTCCCAGAGTCTTCATGAATTCCTCCTTTGTTGCCCTGAGCTCGGGAGGGTCCGAGGCCGTTGGGCTGAGAGTGACTCTTTTGAGCGGAGTGTTGACTGCAAACGTCCATCCAGCTAGAGACACCTGCTTGCCCGACTTCAAATCTGCCGTGCCCGACTTGATGCGAAGCAGGTAGAAAACCTCTGTCATCTGAGACACATTACCCATCAGTATTACCGAAGGGGCGTCCAGCTCGGCGTTGAGCGTTCCTTCTTTCTTTGTAGATAGAAACAGCTTGCAAACCGTCTTGTCTTTTGCCTGAACAAAATCAAACATTTCCTTGAAGCTCTTGTTGATAATGCCCTGAGACATGCCAACTACCTGATCGTAGAAGCCATCCCCGTAGGAGTTGATTTCGAGCTCAGATCGCGGTACAACCATGGTGGCAGGTGACTCGTCTCAAATGATGGGAGGTTGGTCGAGATGATGTGACAAGGCCTTACTTTGTTACTGAGACTGGGTGTCGTATGCATGCGTGCACGTATATGATGAGCGTAACATGTTCCCTCTTTATCAGCGTAGGCTGCGGTGGAATCGGGTTTGGCGCCAATATATACGCAGGAGTCCTCGCCAAGGAAGAATGGGTGAGCTCTTTAACTCGGTACATGGCTAGAAACCCCAGGACTGGGGATGAGAATTGTTGGCATGAGTGTCTGTTGACTGGTTTCCCCGTTCTTGCCAGCAGCTGGCGCATGCTGCTCCGCAAACGGCTCAACAGAGCCGTAAACGTGTTCTTCTGCTGCGAACAGCTGACCAGAAAGGGGGATGAATAGCATTCTGCATCTTGTCATTGGTTGCTCCGAATCTCTTCTTGTGTGCCCTTGCAGGATGACGGTTTCCAAAAACAGGTAGCGAAGAAAAGATTCCCACGAGCTGAATGAATGCTATTGTCTCGCCCGCATCTGGACCGTTAGTTCGTACCAATACTCCGTACTATTGACTATAGAATAATCCCTGCATGCCGTAGTCCCAGGCTCAGCCACGCCACCGCAGCCCCAGGCCGTAAAGAGGTCTCACAATCCCCGCAACCACGCCTGCCATGTGATTGATTCGACCATAACGGGATGGGCCGCCCGCCCGGGCCTAGACCCCGCTGCGGGCACTAGCCCCACTTGCCTGGTCGGGACCAGAGCTGTCACATTGGGAAGGTCGACTGGTTTGGCGGCGTGCCCCGGAGGCCTTACGGAGTAATAATGAGTGCTGCACCCCTGATGTGGCGCAACGGGAGGCTTCCAGAGCAGCTGAAATGCCAAACTTGTCAACTGTCCACTGCAGCAATATTTCGTGGCCACCTTTACGCTACACCCGACAAGTTGACCAATAGAATCTTGATGTGCTCTCGCAACCAGATATTCGAGACTCTTTGATATCCAGACAACGGTGACGGTTTCTTTTGTACCTGAATTGTACCTGTACATTCACGTCAGAACCCGCCAGCCGTTCACCTGGCAGTCGGTAGCTTACGTTATTCCCAAGGCTAGAGAGCAATTGAATCTACCAGCTGATCAAAACACCTTGCATACTTTATCAGCCATCTCAAGTCAGAGACCTTGATCTCATTTCTCCAGATCTATACCCTCGTGCCTCTGCTTTGTCCGATTTTGCAACATTGTCCATAATCGCAGTCACAAACACACGGGACACTCGACATACATTATGGCTTCATTTTTATCCACAAAAGACCTCGAGACTTTTTTGAGCACTGGCTCATTTCCTGCTTCTCTTTCAACCCCAACCGGACATGAAGCCGTAGACGACATCATCGCCTGGGTAGACACCGTCACTACCGAGCTTTCTCAGTCCTCCGAAGCTGCGTCGGAGACGGCACTAAAGTTGCGGCGCCTGAACCTACTCAAGCAAACTTCAGAGTTGGTAAAGGGAAACAAATCTTCGCTAGTCAAGCTCTTAGCTAGGGACACTGATGCAAGCTCCGATGGGGCGGAGCTAGTCTCTCGGGGCCAGTTGGCTCGCCGCCACTATTACAATGTGGGCGCGTCACTGCAGGATGCAATGTTCGAGGCCGAGCCTCTGGGAGTTTTACTTGCCATGATAGACGAGTCGCAGATCCTGGAAAAGTCAGAACCATCCCTCAGGGCAGCCATCATACGGGCTTTGGAAGCCGCAACCGGCCCCGTTCCCCTGTCAGTTGCGTCTGCAGAGTTGCGTGAGCGGATATTCTCGGCGCATTTTTTTGATGGAATATCCACAGACAAGATTGGGACTGGAAAGGCAAATGCTGCCGAGGTCGTGTTGGACATGGTCAAGGCCCTGCAGCGTCTCACATATCTTGTCCGAGACCCAGACCACCTGGTCAGTCTGTTCGACGACAATCTACGCTCAGCCCATGACGTGGCCGTCCTCGGCAAAGAGTGGTTCGTGTCACGAATGGTGGACACGTATGGGATGAAGGATGTTGCGGCCATGCGCATCCACGACCACGCCACCAACATAGACTGTCGGAACCAGGAGACATGGGCCCATATCCTGAGCACGGTGAAGAATGATTTCGTCGTTGGCGTGAAGAAATCAGCCGCCACAACAACAACAACAAAGCAGCCGATTACGGGCAAGACGCATAATCTGACCGACATGTTCAACTTGCAGTTCAACGATTGCGAGGAATGCTGCTCCGTCACTGGTGCGACGGCCTACTTCCACGACCTTATGCAGATTCTTGCAAGTATGCCACTGCGGAGTGCGCCGCAGAATAAAGACGAGAAAGGAGCCCGGACAGTTCTCGACGCCCTCACGTCAAGGCGGCCGGATTTGGAGAATCTGGAGCTCTCCTGCGCAAACTCGACCAAAAAGGTCCCTTACATCACCCTTGTCAACGAAGTCTTGGAATCGTACATTGATAGCCTTCAGGCTCAGCAAGCCAAAGGCCAGCTGGAAAGGACGTCATCTATTCCCATAAAAGCCATCAACGAGGACGATGTTTCCGCAATGGTTGTATCACGGGCCGCGTCTGAAACTAAAAAGGCCGCTGCAGCTGATGTTGGGGCTTCTTCGCCTCAGTGGACTGGTAGCATGGTATCCCAACTGTTCCCATTGCAGACGTTTCCTTACAGCCTTGCCAGAGATACAGTCCAGACCTCGTTGTCGAGTTTCGACTTGTCCATCCGAAAAGCATTCGCCTTGTTTGGCCCAGAGCAGCGGTTGCTTGATTTGCAGGGCGACGGAAGCGCCGTCGCATATCGTCGTGCCAAAGCGAGCGCCACGCTTGGCCTTGGCCAAGAAGACTTCTTTGCCATTACTGGCAAGAAAATATACGTCGCGGATCCTCCCATTCAACACGGGCAGGACACGGCATGGACCGGCCCAGCAGCGCATACAATGTGGGGATACAATTCCGCGACAGCAATTCTCGACACAGATGAAACTGGAGAGAGCGGCCTGTGTTTCGTCCAAAAGCAGTTGTTGCCTCGTTCGGGCATGCCATTCAAGGAGCTTGTCGAACTGCTTCAGACGCTGTGCTTTGGTGGCCGGCTGGTACTGGTCAACAAACAGGAGCAGAGGACGTATGAATCAAGCGCCATCTCTGAGCTGAGACTCCGGGCTCTGGACCGATCCAGCAACGGTGAATCCTTTGTCACCGGCTTGGATGAAAGTCTCTGCATTGAACTTCAAGCCTTTCTGCGGCTGAAAGCCCGCACAGGCTGGGCAATCGCGGACCTCGATGCCGCAATCAGCACCATAAGCCAACGTTTGCTTAACAGTGCGTCAGCCGGCTCCGCCGAGATTTGTGGGCGAGGAATCTCTGCACCCGTCGTTGAAGAGCTGGGAACCATTGTAGAACTCAGTGAACTGGTGTCCAAGTCCGTCACGGATCTT
Organism: Keithomyces neogunnii; assembly: GCA_020975405.1. Classification (NCBI taxonomy): domain Eukaryota; kingdom Fungi; phylum Ascomycota; class Sordariomycetes; order Hypocreales; family Clavicipitaceae; genus Keithomyces; species Keithomyces neogunnii. The sequence goes on along the minus strand of JAIOWQ010000002.1, from coordinate 2,118,103 downwards.
CTGCCTCTCTGGGGCAACATTCATGCCCGCGGTCCAAAATCACTATACCAGAAGATCTGCTTTACTGCAGCTGCAGAAAAGGTTGGCGACCCTGTGTTCAGAATCCCGGCCCATGAGTCGCCTCTTACAACGGTTCCGCTTCGGGATGCCGGCGAACTGTGGAAACACAAGCAGGTGTTGGAGGAAGTTTTGCGCGTTTCTGCGGATGACTTGGAACATTTACGAAGAGCATCGGGCTTGACCAGTTCCAGGGCCAACCTGACTTTGACAAACTTGTCGACACTGTATCGATACCAAGCCCTTTGCAGCTTGTTAAAAATCAAGCCCAAGATGCTCTCGGGTCTTCTTGACGCTCTCCCAGTTGCCATGGACATCTTCCAGAGCCCCGATGTCACCTTGCGCTTCACTCGTCTTTGGCGTCAGTTGCTGGACAGTCAATGGACTTCGGATGAACTTATCCAATACATGAGCAAGGACCAGAAACAGGCATCGTCAGCAACCGAAGAAATCAAGGCCGCGACTTGGAATATCTTGGCAGCTTTGTCTGATGCTTCGCACGAAATCGAATCCGATTGGCGTGCAAAAACTAGCGACAGTGCCACGACGAGCGATGACATTGATTATATATGCGGCCAGTTCTTTGGACATGGCGACGTGGCAGCCAGTGTCAGCAAACTTATCCAAGGTACACTGGAAGTATCTGCACCGGCACCGCAGGGCTTCACCAAGGTCCCTCCAGGTGTGCCATGCCGCATCCGGTTAACCAGGACCGTGAATGATAATGGCTTCTGCATAACACTGAGTGGGTTGTTGTCTGAAGCAGAGAGAGAGGAGTGTCGCAAACAACTGCAGCAGACTTCCCCATCCTCGCTGGAAGTCATTAAGCAGCTCGATATTGAATCGAGAGAGGTTCTCAATACACTTGAGCAGAACAAGTTTTATCAAAACGCAGCTGCTGAAAGTGCAGCTCTCCATCAACAGCTGAAGCAATGCCTTGCCGTGGATGCTTATAGCTCGGATTCTCCGTCAGCTCAAGCGATTGTTGCTGAGGGAGACCGACTCAGACGCGTCCGCAGCTCGGCTTTCGTCAACTTCTCCCTTCAACAGCTTCGACGCCACCTTATGCAGCGCGTCTTGACGGACCACCTTGGAGCTTGGTGTGATAAGAAGCTGGGAAACAAACAGGAGCTTTCAAAACTTGTCCTCGACAGCTTATCCTTTGGAGTTGCCGGCCAACCTTCATCTAATATGGAAAACATCACAGCGTCGCTGAGTTTGAACCAAGCCGAGCATGCTGGCAGCAAGACCAGCCCAAAGGTTGTGCTTTTCCCAGCACCTGTTACATCCAAGACGGAAATCTATTTCCATCTGCCGCTTTCTGAGACCCCAGATGATTTCAAGGTTGATGGTGCTCAGGTATCTTTCGACAAGATTGACAATGCCAAGCTCTTCAGGGCCGGGCCTTTGAGATTCAACACGATGCAGCAGAGTATAGACCCTAGAACTCGGTCTTCCATGCAGCTTAATTTTGGCTCTGGAAATTGTTCCATTGACAAGGTTTCTTGGTCTTGTAGCCCAGACGGCACCGGAGCTACTCAACTGCTGTCGACTTGTGCGGTTGCCAACTCCAACGATATAGAGCAACTGGCGGCTCTGTTTGACACCACACACAGAGCAACTACAATCGTCTCTAAACTGAAATTGAGCGCCCTGGATCTCCGTGTCTTGGTGGGAGCCAAGTCACTTATAAAGCTGGAGGTGGCCGCCTTGGACCTCGATGATCTCAGCACCATCAGCTCATGGCAATGCATTGCCAAGGCAGCCGCCAGCGCTGTTCGAACTCAAGAGCATACTTCAGACGAAGTCATGTATGAGTTTATAAACGCTCTTCAGTTGCCGTCGCCACCTGCTGCGAAAGAACGAGACGTCAAATCTCTGGTTGCACAGCTGTCGGGTGTCATGGGGTGGTCTGCTAACACGCTCAGCCAAGTCTTTGGTGAGCGATACAAGAATTTATCCGCGGGTCAAGTCTTTGAGGTGCTCAGAGGAGCGGCTGGCCTTGCAGAGTTGGCCAATATTGTCCGAATCATGAGCGAACCCGCTCTCCTACAAGGTAAAATCCCAGCCTCTCTGCTGTTCCAAATCGTTGCTCCAAATCAGCCCTCAGGGGGCAGCCAAGCGACATACGAGAGCATAGCACGCGGCATCCAGTCTTGCTTGACAGATGCTCAGCAATCAAGGTGCGAGAAGCAGATCAACGGGCGGAAGCGACGCGCCTTGGTCGACTTTTTGCTACAGCAAGATCATGTAAAGAACATTCTGGGAATATCCAGCCCGGACGGTTTATACGAGCACCTCCTCATCGACGTGCAGATGGGCCCCGAACTGGAAACAACGCGTATGAAGCAGGCTGTTTCAACTATCCAACTCTTCGTGCAGCGCTGCTTGATGGGGCTCGAGGCATCCAGAAAAGTGGTGAGCAGCGACATTCGCCAGAGCCAGTGGGCATGGAGGCAGCAACATTCGGTGTGGCAGGCAGCCAGGAGGGTCTTCTTGTACCCCGAAAACTGGCTGGAGCCGTCCATGCGCGATGACAAGACACCTCTGTTTCAGGAGTACGAGGCCCGTATCCAGCAGCAAGACCTGAGCTGGAGCTCGTTTGTCGCGTCCATCAAAGGCTATGCCCAGGGGCTCTCCGAGATTGCCGATCTTGATATCCAGGCCTATCTCAGACAGCCAGGCGCAGATTCAGCAGACACTTTCCACTTGTTCGGGAGAACACGCAATGCTCCCTACCTATTCTTCTATCGGCGCATGCGAGTCCGGCGATCATCGGTGTCGACTACCAACCCAAAGTCCACTTGGTCGTCGTGGAATCGCATGGAGCTTGACACTCTTACCTACGAAACGGACTGGAACGGCAATACTCTTCCCCAGAGCGGCACATACATGATACCAATCATGCGCCGAAACAGACTATTTCTATACTTGCCCCAAATCACGGTCAAGACTGCGACTCCAGGGGTCAACGAACTCACCGAGACTGTCACGAAAGATGACAAGGAAGAAGAGGTGCCAGCGACATATGCAGGCCTGGCAAAGACGCCCGTCAAGAACGCCGTTCCTCAGAAGTATTGGGAGATTCGCATGGCGTGGACCGAGCTTTGCGATGGTAAATGGCTGCCCAAGCGGCTGTCTCAGTCCTCGCTGGTTGTCAAAGCCAACACAGATCTACCCGCAACCAACACACTGCCTTCTATTGCAAGTTTCACATTCGAGGCCATGCCATGTGCGCCATCCGACTTGAAAGATTCCACCCCCGATGAAACACTAATCCGGGTTGGATGCTGGAATGCCCCGGGTGTCTCCTTCTACTCGCTCGGATCCTTCTCCATCAAGGACGACCGCGTGACAGTTATCCCGCACCCCAGTCAAGCGCAGAGCTTGGGAAGTACGCTCTTGACTACATTCCACAAGTACACATGGTGTGACACATCAAGGAGCGAGGCCCCGGTCACGCCTCCCGGTCTTGTTCGAGCCGGCAAGGATCTGACCAAGGACCAATCGCCGCTCTTGGCTGTTCCAATGGGCAGCAATACCGAATCCCGCCAACTAACCTGGACCCTCTCCTACGGCGGAGACAAGAGTCGGGACGTGACAGGCATGCTGGTGGACGAGGTACGGGGCGGCAAGCGCAGCGCAACTGTCTTCATGTGGCCGACGAGTGCCGACGGCATCCCCCAAGACTTCCCTTCCAGCGCGGTCGTCAGCCAGAGCAAGACGGTCAAAGTCATTCACAACTACGCTACACGGCTGGTGGAGGCTGCCAGCATGTCAGAGGACAACCTCGATAAACTGTTCGAAAAGATTCACACAAACACGCTTGAACAGGGAGATCCCCTGGTGCCGGCGCTAGACTTCGGCTCCGAGATCACAGACAGGTTCGCCGCCGGGCGCCACGAACTCACCACGCCCTATGCCGTCTACAACTGGGAGCTCGGTCTGCATACCGTGTTGCTCGCGGTCGAGCGCTTCCAGGCCACGCAGCAATTCGACCTGGCGCTTCGCGCCCTGAGACTCATCTTCGATCCGACCGCCGAAGCCGTCGGAAAGCTGCAGGATTCAGACGCAGTGGCCGTTGAATGCTGGAAATTCCCACCCTTCAGAGAGGTGGCTTCCATGAAGGAGAAGATGCGCGACGGTTTCTCCAGCTGGCCAGACAACCTCGCGGATGATGCCCAGTCCTCGGATTTGAGCATGGCCATTGCGGAACGGCGGAGCAACCCCCTGAATGCCCACGCCACAGCCCGTGGTCGCACTCAGGCCTACATGAAGTGGGTTATATTCAAGTACGTCGAGATCCTCGTCTGTGCGGGCGATGCCTACTTTCGACGAGGAAGCCTCGAGGCCCTTCCCATAGCCATACAGCGCTATGTCGAGGCCGGCTACATCCTGGGTCCGGCGCCGCAAAACGTGCCCAAACTCGGCCGGCCCAGGGCACCTCTCACTTTTGCCACCTTTACCGAAAAGGTTGATCTTGAGCTCGAGTTTCCCTTCTTGTGCGCTGTGAGCCGCCGGGGCAGCGCATCTGCCGCAAAGGTCAACGGCAAAGAGCAAAGCCTTCTGTGCATCATCAAGTCGGACTACTTTAGCCTCGCGCCGAATCCCAAGTACCAGCACCTTCGAGCGCTGGTCGAGGATCGCTTTTACAAGACCCGCAACAACCTGGACATCAACGGCCGACCCATAGTGTACTCCATCGACGAGCCGTACTTGGATCCTGCGCAGCTGCTTGCTGGCTACGGTTTCACGGCCGGCGCTGGGGGCGCGCTGGATCTGCTGTCGGGCAGTCAGAATGCGCCGGTCCCGTACGCAAGGTTCCAGGTATTGGTGCTGCGGGCTCTGGAGATGTGTGGCGAGGTTCGAAGCATGATGGAGCAGCTTCTGGCGGTGCGCGAGAAGCGCGACGGGGAAGCACTCGCTCTTTTGAGGGCCCGTCAGGACGTCAAGAAGCAAGACCTGATGCTTGGGCTGAAGAAGCTCGGGTACGAGGAGCTGGACATGACGCTTGAGTCGCTGCAGCTGCAACGCGAGTCGAATGTCAGCCAGCTGTCCCATTACCTCAAGCTGCTGGGAGAGGACGAGAAGAAGATACCCAAAGACGAGAAAGCCGAATGGCAGGACATTGCCTATGGCATTGACAAGCCCACATCGGATCACCTCCGCATGAACCAATATGAGCAGATAGAGTTTGAGCAGGCTCAAAAGGCGGCCGATCTGGCCGAGGCTTCCAGCATCCGGGATGAAATCGTGTCCGGGCTGCGAATGCTTCCGAGCATCGGCGAGCAAATCATGCCCATGGGCATGGGCATCACCATGCGCGTCGACTCACACTTGGTAGCAGACGCTCTCGAGGTCAAGAGCAAGATTGATCACATCCGCGCCCTCTTAGCCACCAACAAGAGCCAAAGGGCCGGGCGCATGAACGGATTGACTCGCCAGCTGCAGGACCGCGCGCTTCAGGCCAACATCAAGGGTCGCGAGATCAAGGCTCTAGACAAGCAAATCGCCGCGCAGAGGAAGCGGCTTCAGCTCAACCAGAAGGAGCAGGCTCTCCAACAGCAAGAGATTGAATGGTCCAGCGAGATCCAGACCTGGTATCAGGACAAGTTCTCGTCCGAGAAGCTGTACGCCTTGATGGAGAACCAGCTTCGCACAATAGCCCACGACATCTACCAGATGGCCCTCGACCTCGCCCGCCTTGCTGAGCGCGCTTTCCAGTACGAGCGGCCTACTTGGTCGTCGTCCGGCAGCACTGGCAGCAGCCTCACGGCCGGCGCCTCTCGAGGAACGCCAGGCTCCAAGTTCCTGAGTCCCGAAGGTTACTGGCAGCCCGGCGACAACGGAGGCATATTTGCCTCGCATCGGTTGGCCATGGACCTCAGGCGCATGCAGACGGCATACATTGAGAGACCTTCCTTTGACTACCAGATCAGCAAGACGGTCTCCTTGCGGCAGATAGATCCCATCGCGCTCACTCGCCTGCAGGAGTCCGGGACAACCACATTCGAAGTGCCCGAGCTTTACTTTGACGTGGACTTCCCTGGCCATTACATGCGCCGCCTCAAGAGCGTCGCCGTGTCGATCCCGGCGTTGGTTGGTCCCTTTACCAGCATTGCGGCCTCGCTCACTCTGACCTCTCACAAGTATCGCGTAAGCGATGTTGTAACAGACGCGGCGGATGGCAGTTCCGGAGATGCTTCCCATTTCAGGACTGACCACACGCCCATCAACGCGATAGCGGTAAGCTCTGCATCTCAAGACGCCGGCATGTTCGACATGACCTCTGCAGGAGAACAGCTTGCGCCGTTTGAGGGCGCAGGAGTCATCAGCAGCTGGAGACTCGAGTTGCCCCAGACAGCCATGCGCCAGTTCGACTATCGCACCATAAGTGATGTTGTTCTGCACATGAAGTATACCTCGCTTCAAGGCGGGCCGAAACTGAGGCAAGCTGCCACGGAGTCTGTCAGCAACTTTGTTTCTGGCGTGGAGGAGCTTGGCTCCCACGGCGGGCTCCTTGCAATGTTTAGTCTCAGGGCAGACTTTTCCAACGAATGGTACACCACCCAAGGCATGCTTCGCAAGAAGTCCAAAGCAAACCCTGCAGACGCTACGCCTTTGCGGCTTGTACTAAAGGGTCTGCAGAGCCGCATGCCATTCTGGACACGAGGCAGCACAGTAACGGTGCAGAGCGTCTCCCTTGTTATTTCATATGCCACCAGGATTATCCAGGCCCAGGTTGACAAGGACGCGGCGTCGGTAAAGCTGATCACGCCCGAGTGTCCCCAAGGATTTGACTGGGAGAGCAAGGAAGCTATTGACCACAGTGCCGGCCTTTTGGCCAAGGACGGCTTGGAGAATGCAGAGCTGGTTGATGACTGGGAGCTACTCATTGCCCCTACGGTGGATGCTAGTAATATCTCCCTGGTAATTAAATATTCCATAGTGCAGGCCGGGCAGGAGTAGAGACCTGGTAATGAGGGCGATGCATTGCTGCAGGAATGGAACAGTACTCAAGTTGCAGCTTACCTGACAGTTCCTCCAGGGTTCTTTTGGCGGACCGCTCGGATAGCTGCTTGCACTAGAAACACGGTATATTAGAGGCAGTTATTGGCAAAGTGGCAGTGGGAGGCATCGTCTTCATACTGCCCACTGGGGCAGGCTCTGGAGAACTGGTGTTACGAGGGAGGCAAGGAATTAGACACACTGATTCATCAGATCCGTCAACACAGTGAATTCGAGGACTTGTCGCGTGCACCTAGTGAAGAGCACATGGTTGTTGTCAACATCAGTCAGTACTGTTGCGATCAGTGCTTTGCAGAGTTGTCGGCCTTGTTGTGGGTGGACCACGTGACCAGCCTCGCGCTGGCGCCTACAAACGCGCTCTCTGAGGCACACACACATTTGGTATGATTTTCATGGAATCATCCTTTTGCAATTCAATCATTTGTTTCCTTCGGAATACCTTCATTTTCCGGCTGCTTGTGTCGTGGCCTTCAATAGGCCTTGAAATTGATTGAAATGCGGGGCCGCGCACTTCCTATGGACGTCGACACGCCTGCAACGAGCCACATAAAGAAGAGGAGAATGCATGCAAGACCATTCGACGCTCTTTAGTCTGAGCAACAGGCTGCAGGCTTGGCTGCTAAGGTCCGTTTCGACTCGCTACTGCCGCAACTTTGGATTAATTACGACAACACCCGCCGAATCGAGACATCATTCTCTAAAGACCTACCAACCATCTCTCCAGTCTGACCTCCCTGATATTGAAGCAGCAACTGCTAGTCAGACTGATGATAAGCGTCAGTTGTGCAAAGACAAAATACAACGAGCAATTGCCACAATCCGGAACCAGTTCTCGCGAAGAGAATGCCCTGGCCAGGTACCCCTAAATGTCACTCTGTGGGCACTAGACCAACTGGACGAGATTCATAGGCTTATGGAATGCACGATCCTCTTCTTCAAATACAACGTCCTCTAATGGGAGTACCCAAGGGTCGGCGACGAAACAGCGAGCCATTTGGCAACGAACGTGCAATTCCAGAACAACAACTTGCTCCTCAAGGCTCCACACGAAACGGCGTCGAGAGCTCAGCGCGTCGAAAATACTCACGATTCGAGCTAGGGCCAGCTCTTGACGAAGAAGATACAGCAGATTGAAGGCACAGTGGTTAGTAGTTGGCTGTATGGCAGCGACAGCACCGTTGAAAGCCTTCTATCTCAACACCCAACGCCAGATCCAGTCAATATGATCTGTGTTGTGGGGTATAACGGCGGCATTTCGAGATTTGTCATCAAGTTTGTGCTTGCTACTACCCCTTTCTTGTCGCCGTCTCTCGTGATCGTCAGTCTCTTCGCCAGGTGCATGGATGGCAGTCACCGCGTTTTTTTGTTTTTACTTTTTTTTTTGTTGTTTCGCCGGCCCGCTTTCTTCTCCCTCGGTGTACCATTCTTCTTAGAACAGATGCAATCACGTCGTTGATCGGCCCTATCCTCGAAACGGAGCTCTGACTTTACGTCATTTTCTTCAGCGTAGGCCACAGCAGCGCGAACTGGATCTGACCCCCGTGGCTGCCTTGGGGTTAGGATAAAGGTTTGTCATCTGGACGATCAACACGAATGGTTAGATGACGGCATACTACTAGCATGAACGAGAGATACCCGGGCAGGTCCCCTTTCAAAAGAACTGCCTTTTGATCGATTCAGCTGCTGCTGCTAGTTTTTACCCCTCTATTGCCAATATCGCTCTCAGCAACATCGTTCCCAGCACTTTGTTGACAGTCCGCAAAAAGAAAACACATCGGGAAATGGTAAAACGATTCTGCCTTCAGAAACAGGCGACTTGAATACAATTGGCGTCTTCAACGCAGTTACCCCCCATCTCAAGTGATTCCATACTTATCTTACACGCTGCTTGGGCACCACTCTACCATTGACAGCAAGAACACGCACTGCCCATAGTCTAATGCCCTTGAACAACTCGGTCGTGCGGGCAAGGAGAAAGCATGCCACCCTCAGCAATAATCATGGTTAAGTGGTCAAACCGTTGAATGGTGCGGTGTGATGAAACATGGTCACCGGATAATAACTTGAATAGACACGCCCGACTTGGTGCGGTCATGAGGCGATGACAACAGCACATTGGAGTTATTCTGTTGCCTAATGGTCATTTTTGGAGCTGGCCGAATTGCCCCCTGGCAGCGTATTCATTTGAGATTCCTCGCATTTGAAATGCAGCTAGGCGCCTAAAACAAGGTGGTTCAGATTCAGCCAAAGGCAATAATCTCGCGCACATATCGAATAGGTCTGATCCTCGTGTCTCATAATGCAATTAATAACACGAAAGATAAAGAGTGTGTCGCATATCAGGCTGTCAGCTATCACGACTTTAAGAAGGGGCGAGTCTCAACGACTCCTGGCTCAAGATTGTATCAGGCATCTTAAAAGCGGCGAAGCTGTAACAAGATAAATAGCTGCTTTCATTCCTTTCTTTCATATGTTCGGCAGATAATTCTCACTCAATACAATCCGCTGGCGCCGCTATGCTCGACCTTATGTGATTCCACATTTGTGTGACAGTGTTTACAGAAGTCCCACTGATACCTATTTTCGAAACCGCTGAGCGGAAATGCCCCACAAGAGCTGGGCACTGCCATGCAGGATGAGGCGCAACAACTTCAAAAGCGGGATATGTTGCCAGTTTTCTGGCACCTCACAGCTCTATAATATTTTCGCGTCAAGGTAAAGACGGACGAGAAGCAAAAAAAGACATACAACACCAGGTATTCGCTGGTCGTCACCGACCCAACTACTAATCCGGCGCTCGCTAGGTTGTCGTAGGAGATCAGACGGGATCCTGAATTTTCTAGCGGCTATGGTCGTATGTGATGGCTTGACCTGATATTGAGTATCAAAAGGCCTTAAGATCAGGGTTAGAAAAGTAAAAAAAAACATACAACACCAGGTATTCGCTGGTCGTCACCGACCCAACTACTAATCCGGCGCTCGCTAGGTTATCGTAGGAGATCGGACGGGATCCTGAGCTTTCTAGCGGCTGTGGTCGTATGTGCCAGGATAGTACGTACTTGCGATTGATAATGCCTTGGCATTAAGTGTGCAGAAGATGGAGATAATTAGGTTGTTACTTACGTGACTACTCATCTGGCGCCCGCCAGGTTGTATGTGACACGCTCGAAGTGGTACTGTGTGTAAGATTTCAACTCGCCCAACCTTCAAGAACAACGCATACCTGGACCTGCTTTTCCGACCTTCTCCTATTCCCCTGTTCTGGCGCTTTACTTTCTGTCTAGCCTTGCAGCCCTGCACGCCAAGACCGAAACTCGCGGTGACTAAGCTCGCCGCATTGCACGGCCTTTGCACGGGGTTAAAGGTGCATAACGCGTCATGTCAGCGCCATATTCCCAGTTTTGTCCTTGGAATTTGCGTGTCATCCGATAACGGCCACGCCCGGAAAGCCTCATGACAGTGCACCTTGGTGGTGAGGACCATAACCGAGGGACTACTAAAGTGGAGCGTGGCACTTGAAATGCTTTAGGTGGCTGTGGGGATTGGATCCCCAGACTCTGAGCCTGAATTGGGTGATGCATGGAGCGGCATTCAATTGGCAACTGCGAGCCCCAGACTCTGAGCCTGAATTGGGTGATGCATTGAGCGGCATTCAATTGGCAAATGCGAGCAAGCCAGTTGACGTCCGCGCCGCTAGTGTCAAGTGGGTGGTGTGAGTGGGGCCATTGCAGAAGAGTAAGGCTCTCCGAGTCGGAGACTTGCCCACCTGCTGGAGAGCTATAGACATGCTTATTAAATAAGTTCCCCCTTCCCCCAAATTCTCCCCACCTCTCCAAATATTCCCATGTCAGCTTTGCCCCACGGCTGCAACACCATGCCCAAGGACTCGCAGAAGTCGTACGAATGTCACCGCTGTGGGCGTGTCTTTTCAAGGTCCGAGCACCTCCAAAGACATGAAAGATCGCGTGAGTATCAATACTGCTGCTCTACACAAGAGACTGGTGTTCAAGTACAATAATAGACACCAAGGAGAAGCCTTATCGATGCCTGCACTGTCCCAAGGCGTTTACCAGGAAGTGAGTATTCCGGCCAAGGTGCTGCATGTTGCTGGGTCGCTGACCATAACATGGAAGGGATTTACTCAGTAGGCACGATCGCCTTGCTCACCGGCTCGGGGAGCTTCCGCAGCCCTTGTCTTTTCCCACAGCCTATCCCCATGCTTCACCACCCATCGTCGGGCCTCTTGGACAGCCAACGGAAAACTTAACCTCGCCCACATTACTGAACCACCATGACGCGACACTGCAACACGCACCCGATGCCCAGGCTTCGTGTCTGAGCACACCGGCACACTTGCCAACGCCAACGCCAACGGCGGTTACCAAGTCCTATGAACATGCTGCAACTCCCCACGATCCTTCTGCGCAACAGCCGATACATTTTCCGGTCCAGGACGATACCATTGAGTTCTTCACAGTCAGCTCAATGGATGACTTTGCCTCCTTCATGGACAGCGTCTCCGTTCCCACCCACCCATTCTCCCCGACTTTTCAGCCTGTGCCGTTGTTCTACCAAGTCCCCGAGCCAGCTCCTGGTCATGCCGCGGGTGCGGAAAGCCACGGAGATGCAGTGTGGCCGAGGGAATCATTGAAGCCATCGGTCCCCAAGCCTCCAATCTCGGTGCCGGCCGCTCAAGATGTGAATCGAGTTTTCCCTGAACTCGGCTCTCGACTACCAACACCGGATCCCAAAAGCATAATAGCAGAGTCTTCTCCATATGATCGGAAGAATCAGCACCTGCGCGTATCAGCGGCATGTAGACAACGGATTGTCTATGAGCTTGCTCAATGTTCCGACTACATAGACAAGAGCTTCGTTCTACCTTCGCGCCATGTCTTGTCACGTTTCTTCGGCGGCTACTTCAGCTCATTTCACGACCACTTTCCGTTTCTGCACATCCCAACTCTGCAACCCGACCAGCTCGGTCTGGAGCTCTTCCTGGCCATTGCAGCCATCGGCGCTCGATATACCCGTGAAGTTGAAATGCACATTGCCCTGTTCCATGCTGCAAAGACATTGGTGCTGGAGCGCATTCGCAGACACCGCGCTGCGCGATGCGCGACACCCCTCAAACATCGCAATCGCAACTCGGTCTCGGATGGCTTGGCGACAGGACAGTCGTACCCGGGTGATGAGGAACGGCAAGGAATCGTCGAAATGGTGGAAACGGGGCTTCTCATGGTTGCCATTACCACCTGGTCTGGGCCCGAGTCTTCATCCGACGCCTTGTCCGTGCGCAGCACCTTGGACTGTCTTATACGCGAAGAAGAAATATTTCGAATTCGTGATGCCCGTCCTGATGACTGGAAAGGTTGGATTCGCCATGAGAAGCTCAAACGAATCCTCTACGTGGCGTTTTGCTTCTTCAACATACACACCATTGTCTTCGATATTCCACCCATCATGTTGGCTAGTGAAATGACCATCGACATGCCCTGCTACGAAAGCGAGTGGAAGGCTAGGGACGAAGAGGCGTGGAAAAGCGTACGCGAGACGGCCAGCCAGCCTTGCCCAAACTTTCGGGGGACATTCGAAGGCCTCTTTTCCAGCACCAGCGATACAGACGACAGGTCAACGACGAACTGCAGGAGCTTTTCCTCGCTCGGCAGCTTTGCCTTGATACACGCGCTAATTCAACAAATATGGTTCGCGCGTAATGTTCGACTGCCTGTGCCGCAATGCGGTGACGGCCTTTCCCTTGAGCAGACGACCATGTTCGAGCATGCCTTGATAAACTGGACCAACCACTGGGAGCAGAACCAAGAGTCTTCCTTGGACCCCTTGAGCCCCCACGGTCCCGTTTCCTTCACGTCGACGGCTCTGATGCGCCTTGCCTACATCCGCCTCAACGTGAACCTCGGCCCAACGCGGTGCCTGAGCAGCTGGGATCCGCACCTGATTGCGCGCTCGCTGCATGCAAGCCCTCCACTGCAACGCAGCGAAAGGCTCACTCGCGCGGCCCTTCATTGTGCGCACGCTCTCAGCATCCCAGTCAAGCTGGGGCTGAACTACATTGCCGAGACTCAAGTCAGGTACTGGTCGAACCAACATGCGCTCTGTTCATTGGAGTGCGCGCTGCTGCTTTCCAAGTGGCTTGAATCAGTCACGGCTCCAAACCTGTCTCCCGCCCCAACACAGGCGGAAGAGAGACTATTGGAGTTTGTGGTTCAGCTGGTGGCGGAAACAGAATACGGAGCCAGCTATGAGGAGACTTTGCAAAAGGGTTTGCTGAATGCCCGCATAGTAAGGCTCTGGGCTCGGCTGTATCAATCCAAGAGCGTGTGGGAGGTTGTTGACTTGATTGGGAAGTCGCTGAATGTGTACGCAGATTTGCTGGAGCATGGATATCCATCTTGATGAGTGAGGTTTTTGAGCGTGGGCGCGTGTACAATCTGCAAGGACGGTTTCAAGGAGGAAACAAAGTTCAAAGTAAAATGAACAAGTCAAAATTACACCGAGGAGCAGCTAATAGGCGCTCAAGACTGGGCCTGCGCTTGCTTATTTTATAGCTGTAGTGGCGGCAGACATGCTGGCGTTTCTGTCAAGGCGACTTGGAAACGTCGTCTGGTAAAGTATGAACATGGATATGAATAATGGAAAGCAAAGGCACAAGGAGATTAAAATGAGGCTATTCCGATGAAAAACAGATGGAATCAGCGACTCTTGAATCTATGAAAAAGAAAAAAACTACAATTGTGTGTGTGCCTCTGAGAGTGCCTTTGTCAGCACCAACGCGAGGCTGGTCACGTGGTAACCCGCAACATTTATCTGCCAATATCCACAGTGGACCACAAATGGAGCTGGTCGGCCATGTCCAAACTCCAGATGCTCCTTTCTCATCGCAGTTGAACGAAAAGCGCCTGTTCCCGCTCACAGCCGTTATGAATTTTGCAGGCCCATCTTTATTCAAATGAGCAATATTTTCAGAGAAGAGCTCCCGAGCACGGGTTACCATTGGAGAAGCAGCATAGTTGGAAGCGCGGCGCAGCAGGGTGAAGACCCAAAATGGAGATGTGAATTGCTGTTGGAGCATCCACATCCACAAAAACGCTTCACCCCACAGATTTCTACCCTTGTCCGTGGTCAGATCTCGCGGGGCCCCGCGATATGCACAGAGACCACAAATACCGAAACCCTGGTCACCTCACGCACAGACAGGGATGGATGGGATGGCTGTACAGCGGCCTCACATGATGTCTGAGGTATTCACCCCAATATCGAATTGATTGTGAATCTTGACCAAGACCTACCCCACGGCCAGCTGAAGACTCTGTGGCGGCTACAAGACAGACATGGCGCGTCAATAAACCAGCATCATGGGGTCAGCATGGCCACGCAGGGGGTAGTCTGACGTTGCCCTTTCTGCAAAAGCTTACTCCACGTGGCGACTACATTCGCTCATTCTCTCAAGGCACTTGGGGGTGCTCTCTGCACTGAACGACACATTTTGCCAAAGTATCGAGCAACGGCAATCCATTTTCAATTTCAAAGTCAAATGTGCTGCCTTTGTCCTCGTTTGATTCGTCAAGTGCAAGGTCTTGGGTCAATATATTCCCGATGGTTCCGGCCTCTCGCGAGCCTTTGCACAGTGCCGATCAAGTGCCATGTCCCCAGACATGTTACTGCGCTTCTCCACGCTACAAAAACTTGCCCCGGTCATGAAACCTAACCCTGACCGGGCAACCAACATTTCATCAATATCCGCCGTACAGATGTATAATTCTGAAAAGGTGGTGCTTTACCAAGCAGCTGTTGATGATATTCGTCCGATTCCCTTCTTTTGCCAGCACATATACACAGTTTTGTGGCTGCATTGCCTACGACTTCAATTCAACGCTGGCAATTGTTCCAAATATGGGGCAGACGCCACAGCATACCCCGGTGACAGGTCATCCTTGTACAATTGGATCTGGCCAATTACCGCGAGTGGCGTTCCGTTTTGCAGCCACTAGCGCCCCAACAAAACGCGGGGAAAGCCATATCCCTCCAACTTGGGGCACCCCGAATTTCAAGCTTGGGCTTGACAATAACAGCCTAAACCATCGCTCGTCCAACCACCAGCACATGGACCCTGAGAAAAACGTGCAGCCACGAGCTGCAGTGTGATTAGGGGAGGCATGTATCTTTGGTTCATTTGGACCTGAAGAGCTTGGTGGCTTCAACGGGGGAGGGATGACCATGTTTACGGCAATGCGCAAGCAATTCCAGGAAAGACATAGGGGAACGGTTTACAAGCGAATTGAGTGGCTTGGGCACTTCAAGGAGTGGGTGTAGTGAGGGGCTGTAGCAGTTAAATTGCTTGGTTTCGCCTCTTTTAGGACAAAAGACGAGTGCGAGAATCACTCACGACATATTCCAGTAACTCTTTACCACAAAGAATACACCATGGAGAAGTCGGGTGACTTGCAGGACATGCACAGCCATGCCAGCCATGCCAGCAACGCAGATGTCGAGAACAAGGCCGCCGTCGTCGAGGTTGAAGAGCCGGCCTTTACGCCGCTCGAGACCAAGCGCCTTCTTCGCAAGATAGACTACGCCCTGCTGCCCCTTTTGTCGGTGCTCTATCTCCTGTCCTTCCTTGATCGTTCAAACATTGGAAACGCCAAGCTGGCTGGCCTGGAGCATGATTTGGGCATGACGGGCCCCTACGACTATAATGTGGGTTACACGTCCGCTACGCGATTCATCCATCTGACAAGGTGCTGCAGATTGCCGTGGCAATCTTTTACCCGCTCTACGTCGCGTCTGAGATTCCGTCCAACCTCGCCATGAAGAAATTCCGGCCCTCGGTCTGGATCCCAAGCATCATGCTGGTGTGGGGGATCCTGTGCGTTGCCATGGGTCTTGTCAAGAATTTTGGCGGTCTCTTGGCTGTCCGAGCCGTCCTGGGCTTGGCAGAGGGTGGACTGTTTCCCGGCATTGCTTACTAGTAGGTCTGCAAGGTTGCCTGGAGAGAGGCTCGCGTCGTTGACACTGTGAATAGCATTAGCTTGTGGTACCGCCGCCACGAGACTGGCCTCCGTGTTGCCATTTTCTTCTCGGCCGCAACGGCAGCCGGTGCATTCGGAGGCCTGCTGGCCCGCGGTTTGATGGAGTTGCAGTCGGTAGGTGGCCTAAGCGGGTGGTCGTGGATCTTTATAATCGAGGGCATCATCACCGTCATTGTCGGTTCGTTTGTCCCTTTGCACGCCTATTCCCAGAGAATATGAGCTGATTGCTTAGCGTTTTCATCCTACTTTCTCATGCACGACTACCCTTCTACTGCCAAGTTCTTGACGCCCGCCGAAAAGGTCGAGGTTATCCGCCGGCTTCAGGAAGACCAGCCCGTGCTCTCGGACGAATTCAAGACCAAATTCATCTGGGATGCCATCAAAGACTGGAAGATTTACATCCAAATGCTAATCTTTTTTGGCATTGTGACCCCGGTCTACAGCGTGGCTATCTTCCTGCCAAGTATTGTCAAGAGCCTCGGGTACACAAACGAGATTGCACAGCTACTCACTGTCCCGCCATACGTGGCGGCTTGTCTGTGCACGCTAGCCTCGGGGTACTTCTCGGACAAGCAGGGCATTCGAGGGCCTTATATCATTGGCTTCTGTGTCATCGGGTAAGCAGCCCTTTTGCGCAACGTCTGGAGGCTGTGCTGACCCCTTTTTTTCGTTGCCGTTCTGCAGTGCCCTGGGATTTGCGTTGCTTGCCGCAGTGCAGAACAACGGCGCAAAGTACTTTGCTTGCTTCCTCGTTACAATCGGGTCGTATCCAAACATTTCGCTCTCTGTTGTTTGGAGCAGCAATAACATTGGCGGATCGGTGAAGCGAGCAGTTGGCATTGCCATGGTTGTCGCATTTGTAAGTCGGCTCCCTTCCCTTGCTGGCGGAAGAGCAAGTGCTGATTTGTTTTAGGGAAATCTTGGAGGAGCCGTGGCAGGCTTCATATTCCGCAATTCCGATGCGCCCCGGTACTTCTCCAGCCATCTTATCCTCGTGGGCATGACGTCCCTGAGCTGCGGCTGCTCCATGTTTCTATCATGGTTCTTGCGGCGGGAAAATGCTCGTCGTAACCGCGAGTTCAAGGACCCTCTAGAGTACACGCTTGAAGAAAAGATGCAGGAGAGGGAGAAGGGTGATGATGCCACGTTTTTCAGGTACATCACCTAGGCGTTGGTTCGGGACAAGGCGAGCCAGTTGGGGGGTTTTTCTGCTGCGTAGGAATTCAGGGGTTCTTCCATCGGCTTTACTCGGTTTAGCAAATATTATGCGCCGCAAATTACAGAATGACGGCTATTCGGTCTCTGTGCCTCTGAGCTCTATATCTAAATTCATATCCGAGGGCAGTGAGCTATTTTCCCCAACCCTGTCGTGCTTATTGATTTTTTCCCTGGTCACAGCATCAGCGGTGCCTTGTCGGCAGGATCCAAGGGTCTAGACTAGGCCAAATGCCAAATGACTTGGCCCGACTAGACATTTATTTTCAACTATTGATTTTTCGGACTCTGCCAGACCACTTGGTGGCCGATTCCGTCACCATGCATTCTCCAATGGCAACGCACCATGCCATGACAACAGGAAATTGGACAATTGGCCATGTCTTGCTGTTGGCACTCCATATTGGGGATTTGGAGATACCCCGACTTTGCACCGGGGGGGTTGCTCAACGAGCTGCATCAGGCAAACGACACCCATAGCTCATCTAACGGATGGATAACACCAGATTTATGACTTGTGGAGATGAATAGGTCGTTTTACAGTTTTGAGGATCCTGGCAGCGTGGGTATTCGGTTGCCTGAGTGGAATGTGTGCTTGGCAATACGATATCGCACCGCCGGGGACCACGGTCAGCAATATATTCAGCAGGGGTAAGATAATGGCCAGCTGTGGGGGTAGTATGGACGACTTGAAAGGAGAAAAAAAGCATTCTCTGCTTGACGAGATAACTTGATTCTATCATGGCTATATTGGGGGTTGCTAGATTGCTTCCAAGCAGCAGAACAGCTCATGCTGAGAGTACAAGCAGCACAGAGCTTACAACTCTTGGTACGACCAAAGCAACTGCTCAAGTAGAGACATGTCCGTCTGGCAGTGTGCCTCTCTACATTAAAACGAAGCAGGCGCCTTTGCAGCATATCCAGACTCTAGGTTGCGAATGTCTTCATCATCCAAGCCCCTTTCCTTGAAAAATCGAACGCTCGCCACAGTCTCGTCAATGCGCGTCTGACTGTTGAGTCCAATAATGGGACAGGCTCCCTTGGACAGGCACCAGGCTATGGCAACGGTTGCCATGCTGACGCCATGCTTTTTGGCGACGGCCTCGACGGCACCAGTCACCTTGTCATCGGCTTCGGTTGCACTGCCGCGAATGAAGCTGTGAAGGAAAGCATCCGTGTCTTCGCGGAGGGTCGGCTGGGATTCTCGAGGCCTGGTGAGCAGACCGCGTGCCAGGGGGCTCCAGGGGATGATGCCAATCCCAGCGTCTTGGCAATAAGGCAGCATTTCCCTCTCTTCCTCCCGGTAAAGCAGGTTGTAGTAATTCTGCATTGATATGAATTTATGCCAGCCATTCCTCTCGGCAATGTTTTGCAGCTTCTGCACTTCCCAGGCAGCCATTGAACTGGCACCAATATACCTGTTGACTGCGATGAGCAGACGAAGCCGGAACACGCACCCCTTTTCTCGACTCACCTGACTTTTCCGCTGTCTACGACGTCATTCAGCGCCCTCATGATTTCTTCCGCGGGGGTCTCGCGGTCCAGGCGGTGAATCTGCAGCACGTCGATATAGGTTCCCAGGCGTGCGATGCTTTCGTCGACGGCGTCAAAGATGTGCTTGCGGCTTAATCCCACTCGATTCACCAGCGGACCATTGTTGTCCTTGAGGGCCGAGATGGGCGGCTGCCCTTGGTCGCTGACTCCGTAGAAGCACTTTGTCATGATGACGACTTTGCTTCGCGGGATGCTGTACTGGCGCAGGGCCTGTCCGACAATCTTCTCGGAAAGTCCGTTGGAGTAGACATCCGCGGTGTCCCACGTGGTCAATCCAACGTCGTACGCGTGCTTCAGCAGCGGAAGCGCGTCCTTCTCTGGCAGCACCCATTTCTGCCAGTCCGGGCTGCCGTAGGACATGGTCCCCAGCACGACCCGGGATATCTTCAAACCAGAGCGTCCAAGTCTGCACGGCGTGAATCAGCTTCAATGTCATGGGGCAGCTCCGCCCGTGTTGGGAAAAGGTTGGTGCTTACTGTTTGTATTCCATCTTGAAGAGGATATGGTATATGAGGCCGCAATGCTATGATTTCACTACTTGGCACGACTTTGGCGTCAATCCAGTTCCTGTATATATAGACGCTTCAACCACGATTCGAGAGCTTCATCTACAGTCCGGTAGATGATGTCGATTTCTCCACATTTGCCATTCCCCAACTTGGAGATGGTGTATGCGACGACTGTCTGCGGGCGTTGGATTGGGGATGTGCGAGTAAACCCAGAATGAAACAGTGATTCTTCCAGTATTCAAGTGGCCTTGGTTGTTTCGAGACAAACAGCGTCAAACTGAGAAGCTGGGCTCCAAGTCACACTCATCACTCACACATGCGTGCACAGGCGGATCTTTCCTTGCGCTCATCACTCACACAGACTTTGCAGCAGGCACGTGAAGGTTTGGCTATGCATATTGTATTGTAGGCGTGGCCGCATCTAGTAACAAGAGACATTACTTTGACAAATCAACCACCAGCTTCCCTCCAAATGCCCCTCGGTGATAATCTCCCACAAGCTCGTTCAGTTGCTCCAGCGGATACGTCCGGACCCTGGCCCGCACTCCCTCCTCGGCCGCAAAGTTGATCATGGCCCGGAGCTGTCGATTCTTGCCCACGAGGACTCCGACAAGAGAGATGTGACGGAAGATGAGGTCGCGGGGGTTGAACCGGAACCCGTCCTTGGGGAAGCTCACAATGACGCAAATGCCGTGGCTCTTCAAGAGCTCCATGCCGTAGTCGAGAGCACGCTGCGATTCTGGCAGAATCAGGACGGCGTCGACGCCCTTTTCGCCCTCCAGCCCAGGCTCCGGACGGCCAAACGCCCTTTCCCGCAGCGCCAGCGCCTCCTCCTTTCTGGCATCCACGATGCTGACGTTGGAAGCCTGCTCCCCCAGGCCCTCAACCACCTCCTTGAGAATGTCCAGGGCGGCGTCGGAGGCGTCAATGGCCAGCACTTTGCATCCGAGCTTCGCGGCAAACTGAACCCCGATATGGCCAAGACCGCCGCCGGCACCAGAGATTGCAACGGTAAAGCCCTGGCCGCCGCCCTTTTCCAGCTTGACGCCGGCCCGGCCGAGGGCGTTCCAAACCGTCAGGCCCGCGCACATCATGGGCGCCGCGTCAACGGCATTCATCTCCGGGGGAACAGGAGCCACCTGGCGCGAGTCGACGATGCAGTAGTCCTGGAACCCGCCGTCACGGTTCATGCCCAGGTTGCCGCCCCTCATGCACCAGGCTCCGTAGGTGGGCGGGTCGCCGTCGTTGTTGCGGCACTCGTAGCAGGTGCCGCAAGAGTGGTACGACCGCCCGGGGATTCCCACCAGGGCGCCGGCCTTGAGACCCAGGTCCGGACTCACTTCGGATCCCATGGCGATGATGACGCCCGCGAACTCGTGGCATCCCACGCGGGGGAGAGGGTGTTGAGGAAAGCCTCCCTCCGCCAGCACGGCATCGGTGTGGCAGTACGAGGCGGCGCGCACATGGACCAGCAAGTCATGGCCCGTGGGACTGTCAGGTACCGGGCGTTCCTGCAGCACGTAGGGAGTGTTGTGAGCCTCGAGGACTTGGGCACGCATGGTTGAAGGCTGAGGCAGCGTCGCGGTGCTGCAGACTGATTATCTCGGTCAGGGTGAGGCGCCGGGGTGTGCTTTGTGCGAGGGAGTAGCCAGCACCCAAAGAACGTGCAACACACTATATAGGACAAGTGCTGAACTGCCGCTCCTGGTCGGGGCCGCCGGCGCAGGAGTTGGGGTAACTTGGGCCTTGACACCACCGGTCGACGTCGACCCGGAGGATTTGGAGACTTGGGGAAGCCCAGCTGCCGTTCCGGGCCTTGTGAAAGCGGCAATTCTACTATATATCAAGTCTCGAGTGTGTTTGTGTGATTGCCCGGAGACGGATCCATTCGACCACAACTCGACTTTACGCGCACTCTTGACACGCTTCGCAGCGTTCCCCTGGTTCCAAAATGTCCGTCGTCTATAACTGGAGCGAGCTGCGGCAGCACAACAAGCCCGACGACCTCCGGATCGCTCTTCATGGCAAGGTATACGACGTGACGGACTTTCAAAAGGATCACCCGTGAGCACTTGATCCTGCCAAGGAACGGGTTTCGGTGTGCTGACGTGCAACAGCGGCGGCCCAGAGCTGCTCCTCGACCAAGGCGGGAGTGACGTAACCGAGCTCTTTGAGGATGCAGGCCACAGTCCCGAGGCCAGGTCTCTCCTTGCCAAGTTCCAAATTGGGGTTGTTGCGGGGGAGGTTTGTCTGACCCATGTCGATCCCCCGGATTTGCCCAGACTGACCAGACTCTTTTTCCGCAGACCAGCCCTTCCTTGCAGACTGTCGGCGGCCAGCGCGGCCAAACGAGTGTGGCGTCGTTTGGGTTTGGTCGGCACATTCTGCCCATACTCTTGTGTCTTGTCGTCATTTCTTTGTCGGCCTATTTCAAGTACCCTGTCGAGTTTCTGTCAATGTGAGGGGGGCCTTGTGACATCCCCAAATTGGAGATTGCCGGGTTTGTGGGGTAGTGGTGACCATTGTGGAGGCAGATGATGTGTGCATTCTCAGAGACGGCTTCTTGGGGTATTGTTGACGCAGGGGGACGATTTGGATGTATAAACACATTTCCAACGTGGCTACAGTTTGCCGAATATTGAATTACTTGATGGATCCAAAAGAAACGCGTCGATTATTGGAACATTGAATGTGGGGCGGGTCATCGGTGGACATGCCGATTGGTGGCAGGCGTCGCCCGGTCTCGTGATTTCCATACACACACAGCCTTGGCAGATTGGTCATTTTGAAAATGGGCATCCCACAATTTTATTCAAGCAACCTGTTTGTCATCTAGGAGAGCAAGGTCGGTATTTGTTTTCCATCCAGCCACAACTCCAGGTTGGCAGCACATCCCTCGTACCAGCGGTTCATGACGCCTTCTTCCACATAACCCATGTGCGGGGTGAGCAAGACCTGGCTCCTTCCATCGGATCCCCACGGGATCGTCCGCCAGGGGCTGTCCTGCGGCAGCGGCTCCACATTGTGGACGTCTAGGGCTGCTCCTCTGATTCCGCCCCGGTTCAGGACGTCGAGCAGGGCTTCCTGGTCAACCAGCGGCCCACGCGACGTGTTGACCAAGATGGCAGATGGCTTGAGGAGCGCCAGCTCGCCTGCCGCCAGCATGTGCCTGCTTTCCTCGGAGAGCACGTAGTGGATGGTCAGCACGTCGGCGCTGCCGAGCAGCTCCTGCAGGCTCCCGGCCGCCTGGAAGGTGCCCTTTGGCAGGCCCATGGCTTCCGACTTCTCGTCGGCCTTGGCCTGGCTGAGACTTCTGGACCAGGCCAGAATCTTCATGCCGAAAGCCTGCGCCCCTATCGCGGCCACCCTGCAGCCGAGCGCTCCGAGCCCCAAGACCCCCAGGGTTTTCCCACGCAGGCCCGTGGCCGAGGACGTCTCCCAGGCGCCCGACTTGACCCTGGCGTCGTCGCGGGCAATGTTTCTCGCAATGCCCAGGATCAGGGCCCAGCAGTGCTCCAGGGTCGAGTCGTGGGATGTCGGGAGCGGTGCCACGCCCTCCTTCTTCTCGTATCCGCTGGCGTTTGCCAAGAGAATGTTTCGCTTCTTGCAGGCAGCCATGTCAATCACCGTGTTCTTGATGCCGGTGGTCAAGAAGAGGGTGAGGTTGGGCAGGGCATCTATCACGTCGGCGGAAAAGGGCGTTCTCTCCCTCATGGTCGCGACGACGTTGAAGGGGTGGAGGCGCTTGACCAGCGCATCTTTTCCCTCTGGGCTGGACGGATCAATGTGGTCGGCGAAGCTTTCAATGTCCACACGGGACTTGAGAAGGGCAAATTTCTGAGCCCCGAGGCCCTGGTAATCGTCAATGATGGCGACGCGGATCCTTGACGATGCCATTTTGCAGAGCGTTGCTGTTTGCTTGGGCCAAATGTTTTTTTTTGATGCGAGAGAATGTGGCTATTCCTTTTCTTGTCCCGCAGCATGCATCCTACTGATGAAGTCATTAAATCTATCCACGATGGCACCTTGATTAATCAGTCTTCATCTCCAAGTTGGAGACTTTCCAGCCGAGCCCCTTGGCGCCGCGCCACCAACCGCGGGAGCCGAGAACAATCTTGTCTTTCTGCAAGTTTCAAAAGTCTCCAATTTGGGTCCGTTTCCAGGCAATGGACAGGTGATGCCGGATCATCACCCCGCCTTTGGCTCATGTGATGCTAGCTGCTTTTGGGCGTGTGAATTACCCCGTGGGGTTGCCCAATGCCGCAAAACCATACGTGACGAAAAGTCAAAAGACACAATATATATATATACATGTATATATACTTGACCTACGCCATAATCTATTCATATCAATAAGCCATCTGAGCCCCTTTGCCCAAAATACAAAAGACTCTTCCTTGATCCATCACTCAGAATGGAACCGCCGGTCCTCTTCTTTCTCATTGCATCTGTCATTGCCCTCGTAATAAGATGGGCAGACCGGACAGACGTCCCCTTCATCAAAGGCCTCCCTCATCTCAAGGGCGTGCCCATCTTTGGCAACCTGTTTCTACTAGGCAGTCACCATGCCAGGAACAGCGCCAAGCTCGCCAAGACTGTCGGTAATGTCTTTCAGGTTCGCCTGGGGAACAGGGTAAGTTTCCGCCCAAGACCCTGCAGACGCTGTGGCCGTGGCTTCTGACACGCGGGTTGGATTAGAGATTTGTCTATGTCAACTCGTTTCAAACCGTCAAGGAGTTTTGGATCAAGAACCAGTCTGCGCTGATTTCCAGGCCTAGCTTTTGGACCTTTCACGGCGTGGTGTCGGGGACGCAGGCCTACACCCTGGGCTCGTCGCCGTGGAACGAGTCGGCCAAGCAGACGAGAAAGGCTGCGGCGACGGCGTTGAACCGTCAGGCGGTCCAGACCTATCTTCCCATTATTGACATGGAGGCTGCCGTCAGCTTCCAGGAGCTCCTCGGCGACATCAAGAAGAACAACGACATGGATCCCAACGGCTACTTCCAGCGCTTTGCCCTGAGCGTCAGCCTGACGCTAAACTACGGCATTCGTCTCGGCAACTCAATACACGATCAGACCTTGAACAAGGTTGTGGCCGTCGAGCGAGAGATGAGCAATTTCAGAGGCATTGCGCACAACTGGCAGGACTACGTCCCATTTCTCCGCCTGTGGCCCGGGTACAAGGCCAACGCCATCAAGTACCGCGACCTGAGAGACGAGTATATCCTCTCCTTTTACGATCAACTAAAGACCAACATTGCCAACGGAACCGACAACCCCTGCATCGCGGGCAGCGTCCTGAAAGACCCCGAGGCAAAGCTTTCGGAAAGTATGCGCGCCCCCCCCCCCCTCGTGAATTCGGCAGAATGGGGCATTTCTAACGCCGTTTTTTAGCCGAGTTCAAGTCGATTTGCCTGTCCATGGTTGCTGCCGGCCTCGACACGCTGCCGGGCAACATCAACATGACAACGGCCTACCTCTCTTCCCCTCATGGTCAGGAAATTCAAGAGCGTGCATATGACGAGATTGTCAAGTCGTATCCCGGCGAGGACCCGTGGGACGCCTGCGTAACGGAAGAAAAGTGCGAATACATGCAGTCATTCGTCAAGGTATGCATCCCGTCCGCATGTCCCCCGCGCAAAGAGTCGCATGCTCACTCGCGGCCACAGGAAGTGCTGCGATTCTGGTCCACCTTGAACATGTGTTTTCCGCGGACAAGCGTCAAGGACATTGTTTATGAAGGCGTGACGATCCCTGCCGGCACGACGTTTCTAATGGTACGTCTGTGTGTGTCCCTGAATCCGTCGACGCGTCGCCTCTAACCTTTTGTGCCAGAACATGTGGGCTGCGAATCATGACGCCGAGCAGTTCAAGAGCCCCATGGATTTCGAGCCCGATCGCTTCATGGGAATTCCCACCGCCGGCGCGGGAACCCAGCACTTTGGCTACGGTGCCGGGACGAGAATGTGTGCCGGTTCGCATCTGGCCAACCGTCAGCTTTACGTGGTATTCACCCGCCTGATTCTCGCATTCCGCATTCGCGAGACGGCCACGGTCTCGGCTCGTCCTATTCTCGACACGATTGATTGCAACGCCGTGCCCACGAGCATGGTCACGCAGCCCAAGCCCTTCAAGGTCAAGTTCGTCCCGCGGGACTTGAAGAAGCTCGAGGGCTGGATCAAGGGCAGCCTGGAGAGGACGGCTCATCTTCGAACATGAGGTGCTGCGACGTTTGCCAAGGCTGGGATGTAAATGACAGCGCGGGCATTGGTCTTGAGAGTCATGGGCGCAGGGTGCCAGTATATGTACGACTTTTGTCATTATTTCATCTGCGTGAAGAAGGGTGGATTAAAAGGTGGACTCTTGTTCTTTGCGCCAAACACTACCAAGGTTACATAGGTAGACAGTGCCACAAGTCGCGACTCATTCAAAGACGATGAGTACTTCTTGATGCCTCAATGCAGCCCCTCTGCTTGCGTAAAGTGACTCGGCGCCCTCGACCTTTTCGTCCCTAATATATGTGGTCCATGGCACGCTTGGAGAGTACGCAGTTGCTACATCTGATTGTTGAGTGCCCGCGGTCAACTGGCCAGAAGTCTGCATCTCGTCATGAGCCTGCTGCACATGTCCCTGTCGGCACAATTTGTTTCTGATTGTAATCCAACGTAAAATCAAGTGTCAAGAAACAAGGCAATCTAGTTAACCATGTACCTGGCTACCCATGAGACTTGGCTGATAATATTCTGGCTCCGAGTCAGGCGGCACATGTGCTCAATGTCTGCTCGCATCATCTAAACATGCAAGGGCAGGTTTAAGCTACAGACCTTGCCCATATTTTCAGCTGGGCTTCAACGGCCAGGTCAACGATTTACATGTATACTTGCATACTGGGCGCTATTGCTCTGGTATAGTATATTTGGAGGCGCCCAAGTTTGATCAATTGTTTGGTTCGGCTCCATCTAAACTCTGTTCCAACCCAGTTCAAAAGTTTCGCGCCCCAAGTTGGACAAACTCTATTGAGCCCTCTTATGCTTGCAATTAACTTTACCTCGCAAGTTGAGGGAGAGAATTGGGTTTGGACCCATTTGAGCTTTGCAAGTGGATGGAGGTGTCATGACCGACGAGGGTTCGGGAAATCCCGATTTCGTCGCCATCAATGACCTGTTGGAGTCGAGATTGGCCATTGATACTGCGCAAGAGTCTCATGACGTCAGGAAGACGAGGCGTATCAATGTGCAAGGCAAAGGAGAGGACAGCGAGATGGAAACTAGAAAACTAGCCAGCACGAGAAGAAGAGGGTGGTTATAAAGGGGACGAAGCCACTCTAGTCGCTCAGCAGCCAAGGAAGTGAGAGCCAACTGTTGTCTGCCATCAATCTTGACACCATCTGACAATCCTCCATTTGAGCTGCTCTTCCCCAAGACCCATCCGACAATGCATTGGAAGTGGAACACGCTACTTGCTATGGCACTTGCTGTCCGAGGACGGGACGATCCTTCGCATCAGCAGCCCAAATACATCAAGTGCGGGTCAAACATGACGGTTCCGTACTGCCTGCAGTGCGCCGACACGTGTCTGCTGCAATGCGGAGAGCCAAGTCCTGATCCCAAGCACCCCGAGGTGAAAATCCCATACTGCCGCCCGTGCGGTAAAGAATGCGTGGACCCCCCTGTGAATCCGAATCCGCCCGATCTCTTTGGATACGATGGGAAGCCCTTTGTCGTGGACATGTCCCAGCTGGACGCTTCCGGGGCCGAGTCTGGGGGGAACAAGATGAATTGGGCCGCAAATGTCAAGTGGAGCCAGACTCCAAAGAACAAAATGGTGCAGTGGACGGCAATCTGCTGGGGCTTTAACAGCAGCCACGGCCAGGATGCCACTGTATCATATCAATGCGTGGACTTGGGATCAGAGGCGCTGGCTGCCGCAGGCTCGACCACCAGCAGAGACGAGCTGTGACGGCCGCGGAGCTCATAAAAGGAGGGGGGGACAAGTTGGATTCACTGAGGTGAAGCCGTGGTATTTACTGGCACTTGACACATTGCCAGTGGGTTAATGCGCGTGTATGCGTCTTTCCTACACATGGACCAAATGTTGCATGCTTTAGTCGCTACGGTACAAAAGTCACCAGACGTCTTGCATGATTTGTTGAGGGCACAGGCACAACGAGATGAAAAGGAAGCCATTCTGGTCAAAATATGATGAATCTGTAAACATGTTGCAAATACGTAGCCGACACGATTGGGGGCCTTTGCAGGTGCACATGTCGCCACGGAGTGCTAAATGCCTGAGCGCAGTTGGGTCGCAAGTAAGCAACCAAAAGGTGTCAAAGAATATGCTGGATACTTCATGTCAAGCCCTGCGCGAGCTGTTTCGCGAGCTGTTTCGCGAGCTGTTTTGAGAGGAGAAAGCACAGCAAAAATCGGTTGGGGCCTTGTGCATGTTTCTGGCCGCGATCCGAAGTCGCGTTTAACGCGTTCAAGACATCTGCTAGCGGCCATGGCGGCGCGACCGTGCGAAAAGACGACGCGCCAGATTAGAGAGAGGCATCAAAACGAGTCTTCTTGGTTCAATCTGAACTCGGGCGTATTCATGCAGAATCACCAAGCTAAAGGGAGAAACTTCACCTCCCTCGATCGGGTAATTAATGTCCAACGACTTGGTAATACGCACCACTCAAGTTACCCGACGTTTTTGACAGTAGAAGCTCAACGCGGTTCCATAAAGGTTCAAGGCGGAAGCTTCACGTGCCCAGAAACGCTCCATCGCACTCTACAATAAAATGTGGCATGCAGCTGGGTATCCAAGAGATGACTGGCCAGTTTTTTCCTTGTGCTGCTTGCAATACTTCCATGCCTTTGTCCCGGCATTGCGGTTGATCTTACCCTATAGTTAGATGCCGTCGAGTAATGGGCGCCTGCTTTATCGAGAATCAACAGATAATGTGCCTAATATGTCCTTTTCATGTTTCCATAATATAATTTTATTTTTGGCAATGGCTGAGTATGGGCTTCCAGCTTTGTACGGGGAGGGAGAAAAAATACGTCAGAGGAAGACGCATCCGCAAAGCGAGTGACACCAACCAGTTTGTGAATTTGTACAGGAGCCCTTCCAAGTCCCCCCTCCCGCAACGGTTTTTACTCATGGCTAAAGGTGACAATTCAAGCAAGATATACCATCGTCAATGTAATTATACCATGGTAATTGCCAAGGCAAAAAGGATACGCTTCAGCTCCAAGGTGGAAGCCAGAGTGAAGCTTGGCAACGGTCGCGCCCCGCCATTGGCCACTGGCGTGGCGTCATGCACGCACTTCAGGCACGCTCAACGCGTCTCACACGCCAATTGAGAGCAAAGCTGCAAAATGGACGCGCCACAACACTCCACCCTTCCCTGAACTGCATGCCAGAGCAGAATGCTCACCACCAAGAGCATCGTCACATCAACCATTTGCCCACGGGCTCTGCATCGGAGCTCCTTGCTGAATCGGCCATGGATCAAGATGCCCAGCCGACGGCCCAGAAGCGATCGCTCGACGACATTGAAAATGATGCAGGGACCGGAACTCCTGCTTCCGTCAAGAGGCAAAAGTTGGACGAGGCCGCAGCCGCAACCGCTTCTCCATCCACACCCAAGGCGCTGTCGGTCATTGCCTCGGCAATATCTGGCGTGTTTGGATACGGCCGCCAGCCCCAGAAGGAAGCGAATGCAACTGCACCAGCGTCGACGGCTGCCCCAGCTTCGCCAGCACCCAAGCTGCCTCTGGCTTCCAACCCAAATGGCCTGCTGCCCAAACCAGCTGCTCCAACCGTGGCGGCCGTTAAGAGACCTGCCATCAAGCTAGCGGCATTGAGGGGCACGATATGGGACAACGGAGACATTCCCGACACAAAGAAGAGCACTGTGCCGAAGCGGCCAACCAAGCCTGCCGTGGCAGTTGGCGGGAGCCTTGGCCCTTCACCGTCCCGTCCATTGAATGGAGCGACAGCAGGCACATACAATCACAGCTCCGCAGGCGGTAGCGCAGTACAACCACCAAAGGGTATTCTGACGCCGACCAAAAAGCGCGGCCGACCACGAAAAAACGTCACCTTCAACCGAGGCACCAACGGGGAAGTGTTCTTCGAAGATCTACCCAAAGCCCCAAGCACGAAAAAAACCCGTACGACAAAGGCGCAAAAGGCCCAACAAGAGTATGACGGGATTGTTTGCGAGATATGCTCCAAGCCAGACTCAATCGCGCCAAACGAGATTATACTTTGCGACAATTGCGATTTTGCCGTTCACCAACTATGCTACCAGCTCCCAGAGATTCCCGAGGGCGACTGGTTGTGCAAGTCTTGCTTGCAGGAGGACGTGTTGAAGACGCCAAGCAAGCGCGCCGACGGGGGAGCCCGGACAGAGGAGCCGCCCCGACCGGTAGAGGTGCCCGACATACCAAACTTGGATCAGCACCTGCGAGGCTTCCAGCGCGTGCTCCTGGACCGATGCCTGGGTCGGCGGCGAACACGGATATTCGGGCAGGAGGAGCCGTATGAAAAAGCTAGACAGCTCGTCGAGCAAACTGTTATTGCCGGCGAGGGCAACTCGATGCTGATAATTGGCCCAAGGGGCTGCGGCAAGACAACGGTAGGAATCCAATGGTGGTGGCCTCGGACATCGGCTTGCGAAGAAGGTGCTAACGATTTGGCGGCATGCAGTTGGTCGAAAACATCATAGCGGATCTGTCAAGAGAGCATCGGCGCGAGTTTCATGTGGTAAGGCTCAACGGATTCATCCACACCGACGACAAGCTGGCCCTCAAGGAAATTTGGCGGCAGCTTGGAAAGGAGATGGAGGTCGAAGATGATCTCTTGAATCGGGTAAGTACCACCGACATTGTCGCGCGGCCGGCCATCCTCTTCTGACGCAGCGTGACCAGACAAATTACGCAGACACCATGGCCTCCCTGCTCGCCTTGCTCTCCCACCCATCGGAAATCATGGCCACGGACGAAGGCGTCACGTCACAGTCGGTGGTTTTCATCATGGACGAGTTTGACATGTTTGCCGCTCATCCTCGGCAGACGCTGCTCTACAATCTCTTTGATATCGCGCAGTCCAAAAAGGCTCCCATTGCCGTTCTTGGCTGCACGACTCGCCTTGATGTAGTCGAGATGCTCGAGAAGAGAGTCAAGAGTCGATTTAGCCATCGCCATGTCTACCTTGGTCCGTCCAAGTCTCTGCATGGATTCTGGCAGATTTGCCGACAGGGCCTCATGATTGACAAGTCCGACGTCGAGGCGGAGGGCATTGACGTCGACCTGGAGGGCTACATTGAGTTTCATAAATACTGGACTCACAAGATTGAGGTATTGTTTGGTGTCTTCTGCCGCCACGGGCGTGCCTCACATGTTGCTGACAGGTGCGGGATGTTTGGTTAGGAGCTGTATAAACAACGGCAATTCCAGCACTTGCTGCAATATCACTTCTTCACAACGAAATCCGCGGCTGCCTTCTTCACCGAGTGGATATTGCCGCTATCTTCGCTCTCGGCAAAAGATGTTAGTCTGAACAGCCCCGCGGCAATAGAACAAGCGACTTCGCTGGCACCTCCAGACTCTCGACTGCAACTGCTGTCGGCCTTGGCGGACCTCGAGCTGGGAATGCTCATTGCTGCCGCGAGGTTAGATATTGTAGCGCACACCGACACGGTGAACTTCGCCATGGCATACGACGAGTACAGTTCGTTGGTAGGAAAGCAACGCGTGCAATCTTCCACGGCAGGCATGCTTGCCATGGGCGGCAGCGCCAGAGTATGGAGCCGTGGCGTGGCAGGTCAGGCATGGGAGCGACTGATTGCGTTGAAGCTGCTGGTGCCCGCCGGCATTGGCGGCAGCCGGTCCCTGGGACATGGAGGATTGGACGGCAAGATGTGGAAAGTCGATGTTGTCTTGGAGGAGATTCCGGCAGCGGTCAAGCTGAACGCTGTGTTGGCCAGGTGGTGTCGGGAGATTTGATGAGTAAAGCAAATGCGGCACGTTTTGAGTGCCATGGAGCGGGATGCCATGACGAGACTCCACGCGGATAGATTAATGTATAACAAGCGTGTTGCAACTGCATACACGACTGCCTGGTATGATATTGAGCCTCCAGAGATAGCCCAACAATAAAGAAACGAGCCTCTCTAGCTAACTACTATAATCACAGGCTGTCCAGCGTCGGGGAACCTGTGACAGGTCGGGCAATGTATGCCATCGAGTACGACACCCGATTTGGTGATCCAGAGGATCCAGAGGCGCAGAAATTGCCCCCCCTACTTGACGAGCAGACATGATTGCCAAATCACTCTTGTCGACCACTACGAAACTTTGGCACGCCATCGATGTAGGTCTCTGTCACTTGGTCAGTTTACAGCAGTGCTTGTCAAGAAACGGTACCCGACCACTGATGGTTGACCACTTATGGTTGGGAGCCGTCGGTTACATGCAAGGGAAAATATACGAGGCTGTTAAAGGAATCGCAGCCAAGGGGATTCAGAAGCGCTATTGGGGCTTTTGATAGCTTTCCAACACTGAGAGCAAAAATGGTCATGAGCTGTTGACATTTATCAACCTTTGGATATGCAACGCAATCCTGTTGTTGTACTCGGCATATCACTCACCGGCTGGCAATATCCGTCCGGAAATACATTCCCTCAAAGGATATCCTCTCAACTCCCTGGTACGCAAGCTTGACTGCCTGCTCTATGGAATCGCCATATGCGGCTCCTACCATCTGTTGTGCCGGCGTGGAAGATGTAAAGATTGGGAGAGTCCATCATGTCAATGGAAATGACTTGACCTGTTGCGCATGAGGATCCTGCAGCAGATACAACATTGTTGCATTACAAGCGTACCCGGTCTTGTCGAGAGAGGCTCGAGTGCGCGCCGACAGCACGCTCCCGATCCCCAGAGCCAATCAACAGCATGGTCGGGATTGCCAGGGGTCCAAGGCTCAGTGACAACAAGATGGCTTGTTCTCCCGACGACTCTACCATTTGAAGAGAGGCTTTGGTTCAACGCGACGCTGGAGGCACAACCAAGCAAGGACCGTTTGACATGTACAGTCTCTAAAAACAACTTTCTAGCCAATGAAAACAGAGCTTTAGTTGAATTGATAAAGAATGGAAAGATTTTAGGAATCGCAGACAGCGATTTGACTCGGGCCAATTTTTTTTTTACAAGTCGTGGCAACTGTCTGGTCGCGCTTTACTAGCTCCAGACCAAAAGGTCAAGATGCAGCCATTGTTAGGTTGCAGCTCTGTGATTGGACTCTATTAGCCATTTCAGCACGTAAGTAAACCCAAAAAGCAATCGCTGGTCGTCACCGACCCAACTACTAATCCGGCGCTCGCTAGCTTATCGTGGGAGATGGGACGGGATGTCGTCGTAACCAGCGAACCAAACCCGATGTTTAGCCTGAACGCTGGGTCACTTGCCGTTTTGCCCACCGTCAAGCCTAACGTATATATTGCATTGCATCGCATCGCGGAGCCAACAAAAGCCAAGATGGCGTGCCAAACGCGATTACGCGCTCGATTACGCGCTTTCTCAATGCGCCACGGGGACAACTCCTTTCTGTCAGACATTTATGCATCAAGTGATGCGCTCCAGACAATGCAATGTACTTGGGGAGCTCGGTTGATTGGACCAGGACCCCGCTCAGTCTTCAGAGCAGGCTGCAACTCCCCCAATGCTAGTCTTCCTGAAGGCAGATTGGATGGTGGAAATCTTGAAGGCTTGCTGTCGTCGTACAGACTCGATGGTAGCCAAGAATTCCGACTTGGTCATGTGAAGACCTTGGAAGATTGTACAGACTTGCCCAGCCTAGCCTCCCTGATAGTCTGCATTTCGGGACCCTTCAAGTCCAGCTTTGCACTTGACAGCAATGCGAGTGCGACCCGCGGGTTCAATGTTGCATCCCAAGAGCTTGCCAAGAAGCTGGGAGGCAATGTCAGCCGTTGGTTGTCCCCCTCCAGAGGATGCATGTGGTCATACATGCTTGGCCAGGTCCCCAACGAGTTTCATTCGCTTAACCACCACTTGGCTGATTGCAGCCATCACGGTATAGCTGAAGCTGCCCAGGCGACCAACTGGTTTGATGGGGTCGCCAAAACTCTGCTCGGCGAACCGGTCGCACTGTGCCTGCGTTGCCGAATTATCCAAGAAGAATGCATCCACCTTGTACAAGGACGGAGAAATGTCTCGTTGTGAAGCTGGTAAATTTGATCGAGTTTCATGCGGGGACTGACTGACCAAGCCGGTTCAGTGTTGTCGAGGGTACGCACGTGACCAACCTCCCTGTGAGGTTGGCGCCCCAGAGCACACCAAACACCTCTCTCACACACACGTAGTCTCTTGGCGTCATCAATCATCGATTGCTTCTTTCTTCATTGGCTCCATGTCGTGATATCGAGCCAGGCGTCATTCCACAAGTGTCACGACTGGGCCCCCACGGGTATCCATTAGCACCTAAATATAGGTTTTAGTGGGTAACCTCTTGGAAACCTATGGAAAGAAAGGAAGAAAGAAAGGAAGAAAGGAAGAAAGGAAGAAAGAAAGGAAGAAAGAAAGAAAGAAAGAAAGAAAGAAAGAAAGAAAGAAAGAAAGAAAGAAAGAAAGAAAGAAAGGAAGAAAGAAAGCAAGAAAGAAAGCAAGAGATCAAAGGCATTTCATTAACTGACAAAGGGAATCCAACACGTAGTTTTAAATACTGTACAATAATAATTAGTACTTTCTGTTTACTTGCACTATATGCAAGAACTATATAATCTCCAAGCTCCCTCCCTCGTTACGCGTTACCACTAATTACAGCCGACTCAAAGGCAACATCGTATTTTACCAATTTTACAATTCTCACGGCTTACCATATAATGGCTAGCCGCAAACTCATCATGTTGCTTTTCGCGGCACTATTTCAGGCTACTGTAAGATTACAACCCTTCCATGGCCATCTCTAGTCCTAACGCACGTAATGAGCACAAGGCACTCGCTCTTCCAGCAACTGTCCCCGATGGCGCAGATGCGATACATGTCCCTAGAGCGGCCAACTTTAGGCCTGCGATTTGCGGCCCTGGCCCAAACAAGTGGCAAGGCGCTCGGTTTCCAGATGCCAGCAAAGCAGCCGGCTGGATAGACCCCCGCGTTAACATTGACGACGATGTGAGCAGGCAGTACATAGTGAGGCCACGTCAACCGTCATCGAAGGGTGCCTGCCTAGAAATATTGGACATAGATTCAGCTGCGCTGTGGCTGTGTAATGATGTACGTTTGGAAACAGAAAAATACAAAGGAGAGTCTATGAGGATGACTTGCTAACTCGTAACCATGTAGAACGATCATCAACTGACAGTACCCTTCTCAGACGTATCAGTGGCAGCCAATAAGCTTGTAGCTGAATGTCACAGCGGAGATAGAGTTGTTGGTCAAATCTTTTCTACCACTGACAATTGGAATTTAATTATTCGGTTAAGGGACGCATGGGTCGAAAGAGGCTGGCAATAACAGCTTGTAGAGCTTTGGAGCTTGCATGTTGGCTAAGAATGGAACGAAATTTACAACAGGTTGTAAATGCATCGAGGTGCGGTGCACTTGGCTGCGAGGTTATGGTACATGTTGGAATAAATGCTACAAATTGTCTTTCAAGGGTGACTGGGAGAAAATGTGACTGGCGTTGGCAGAAGCAAAGACGGTCGAGGTACCAGGACCTTCCAGAGCCCCGTCCTACACGGTTGGTTGTGTTGGATTGATCGAGTTAAGCGCCCGGGTCACCAGTGGCTGCAAGATGCCCTTGCATCCGGGATATGGCCAGGGCAGTCTCAGCCATGGTTGGTCATGTCTGGTAAGCTTTATCGGTAGAACTTACACACGTTCAAACACACGGACCGTCGCCATGACAGGAGCGGTAGTATAAGAGGAAAACCATGTCCGCCTATAATTTGGTCGGATAATCGTCAAGTAAGTAGGGTCTCGTAAGCCATCACTGCTGTATTATATATACATACATGGTTTAAACTGACAGGTCCAACGTTGGCGACCGCGGGACGTTTGGTGCAAGGCAACATTCTTGATATATTAACATGCACTGCGTTTAAATGACTCTGAGCCCCCTATGACGTTGCAAAAGCACGGATAAATCCGGCAAGCCTCTCTGCGCCTTCAAGGGGAATCGAGTTATAATTGCTTGCTCGAATTCCTATGCGGCACTCCAAGATTAGTACTGCTCGTCCAGGATGACATCTAGGAGTAACATACCACCAAGCGAACGATGTCCCTTTAGCCCAGTTAATCCCCGGGCAGCAGCCTCTGCTAGAAAAGCTTTCTCAGCGGCATCAATATCGCTGCCTTTTGTAACTCTGAAGCAAATGTTGATACGCGACCGTACTGCCTTGTTGGGAATGATGCTGTAGACCTCAGGAAAAGCCTCAATGGCATCATATATAAGTTGGGCCTTCTTGTCAGATACAGCTTCCTGTTCTTCCACCTTGTTTGGGTATGTTTCTAGCATCTTCCGAAGAACTCGGCCGATAATGTATACACTAGCGATTGACTTAGTATCATCTTGATCGGAAATATTAAATCAGCTACAGCTTACTCGAAGATACTCAATGTATTATAAAGACTATTGTTTTTTGCAATGGTCTCGTATTGGAAGACGATGGGCGGAATAGGCAGGCCTAGTTGTCTCATGAGACCTGCGGAGGGTTGAGATGTGACTGGAGGTAAAAAGCTCTTCTTGATCACCACCACGGTGACGCCGGCCGGTCCCAGGTTCTTTTGGGCTCCAAAGAAGATGGCCGAAAAGTTCTTTACCGGAATCTTTTTCGTGAGGATATTCGAACTCATATCGGCGATGACAATTGGGCCCTTTCCATCGGGCCCTGGCTCCAGGGACTTGGGGAATGCAGGGAATTCAACCCCATCAACTGTCTCGTTGGCGCAAAAATAGACAAAAGCAGCATCCTCAGATAGCTTCCAGTCGCTCTCATCAGGGATTGTTCCAAACTTGCCGCCGTTCGACTTCCGGGCATCTGCTACACTAGTGGGTAAGAAATAAGTCAGTGCACCAAACTCTCCCGTTCTTCCTTCTGAATCATCTCTCAAAGCTGGCATTTGTTCAAGGGTGATGCTTCAACTCACATGTTGATGTGCTTGGAGCCCAAGAGCCTTTCGGCTTCAACCGACGCTTTCTGGGACCCTGGTGAGGAAATCAAGTTAGCCTGCCATTTTTGACATCGAGAACCTGCTCGACGGTTCTAGAAAAATACAACAAGGATATAACTTGGTCGCCATACAGGAGCCGGTAATAAGGTAGTCAGCCTTGAGTTGATTGTCCACAGCTTGCTTGAGTTGCCGAATCAACTCGGGGTGGTCGGTGGCATCGCTTTGAACCTCCCCAAAAATCTCCTTGTGCTTGCGAGCAACCCAGGCTCCAGCAAAGTTATACACGGCAGCGGAAAATTGTCCCTGACAGTTCTAGGTCAGCATTGCCTATCTGGGGTAGAAGTCACATACCGTGCCACCGCCTTGCATGAAAAGGATCTCGTAGTCATCTGGAATATCAAGACAGGCGGCTAGATCAGCTTTGGCTTGGTTTATGATGTCGGCCGCTAGCTGCGAACGATGAGAATGCTCAGCGACTGTGTAGATGGAGAAACCAGATGTCAGCATGACTCATTCAAGATGGCTCCTGGGAATATGGTGGAAGCGGAACAGGGGGAGCTCCATACTGCCTAGGCCAGTTGCATTATAATTGAGGAGGGCCTCGGCGGCTTCCTCGAGGATAGGAGTAGATATTTGAGCTGGGCCTGCACCAAAATAGGTGATGTCGGACCTGGAGAGCATGTTTGACGTGGATGAAGCCGGGTTTGCAAGCTACCCCTCGAGCGATGTCGGAGGCAATCTGTACCGATTGTGTGCGGTGGGAAACCGACGCCGCGGCTGGAGTTCGAAAAAAAAAAAAAAGCGAAGCTCAAATCCAAATGACCTGCTCTGAATCTGTTAACTGCATGCAGCTTAGCGACTGAACGGGGGAAATTGATGAGACGAGTAGAGAGCAGAGTAGTCCAGGACCCGAGGAGGCGAGTTTTGTGCTGCGGGGCTACACTGCCATACCAGATTTCAAGAGTGCGCTAAACCTGGCGCGGAGTCCTTGCTTACTAACCAACAAGCTGTTTGTTGCATTGTTCTTCATCTACTGTCTTTTCATGCCAATGTTGGTAGCACGCCGAGATGGTCAGCGGGGCCACGACGAAAGTGTAATCCAGAATTGTCTAGCGGCTGTGGTCATATGCTAGCTACCTACTCCGTAGTCTTGCTTGGTATTTGTCCTTGGGATAGCCGTAGCATGAACATGTTTTCAACATGTTCAAAAGGCAAAAAGAAACATGCAACACCAGGTATTCGCTGGTCGTCACCGAGCCAACTACTAATCCGGCGCTCGCTAGCTTATCGTGGGAGATCAGACGGGATACCGCGTCCGAAATTTAAACTCACCCGAGCTTTACCTGTAACGTTTTCTTCCCAACCGTGGCCGCCGTCTAATGCTCCGATACCGAAGCGCCGTATATTGTGCACACCATTATGTTGCCTGTTTTTGACCCTGGACTTTGCATATGGGACGCCCCCTTCCTCTTGGACCTAGGCATCCTTAATTAAATACATATCTGTGCATCTATGCTTTAATTCTGGTGATTGTATATAAAAGCCCGCTCCCCCCTTGTAGTTTGGTGCAGCTTAACTGCACTCTCTATTTCTAATGTCATTAAACCACCCTTGTTATAATGCCTCCAAGTGCGAAAGCCTCACTTTACTTTGGCCATCCAAGTGTGCGTAAATTTAGCAAGGATATAGTCAAGGTTATAATATAAGAATATCATAAGGAACCGCTTAGTGAGGTTTCTCTATCAAAGTTATGATAAATGAGAGTATATTTTGGTGGATAGAAATGTGCGACTAGATAAGGGATTTGCTGTGCAAGTGATCCCTGATTTCTAGCAAAATAGGTAGGAACAAGGCCACCTATTTATACCTGTTGATAACTACTAGTAATGACCGTTTGTCAACGGATATCAACGGATATATCTCAAGATGTCGCAAGATATCGCAAGATATCGGCCAGGATGCCGCATTGACCGCCAAGCGACCTCACGCCATTGCGGACCTCAACAATGCATCAATTTTCTATTGAATGACTCGACCTTCTAAACCTCACCAAGGCCTCGGCCTGGGAGCCTCATTGACGGTCTCAGCATCTATAAAAGGGGCCTGTTCATCCAGCTAGATAGTCTGAATCAAGGATCATCTTCCACATTCAAATTCCGTAGCTATCATTCGTGATACCGTTGGATGCATTCAAATTCGGATAAAAACCTCGTATACTGTAACGGGCTGAGCCCCATGTTGGCTCGGCTTGCACTCTCGCCGATATCCGCAACGTTGTTGTTAGGATCACCATGTCAAGTGTACAATCAGGCCAGAGAAAATGGGAGGAATAATTGTATTGCTAGGTCTCCTGTAGATGCAAGACTGAAACTTGCCCGATATCACAATTGAATAGGGTACCCTTTTATCATTGGGCTTTCACTGTGCGGTCAGGCCGAAATCAGTACGGCGGTTTACTTCCGCAAAAGCAATCATCGTTGCGCTTTCGGCGTCATGTCAGGTGACGGTGCACATTGGCAGCAGTCATACGCCGCCGGACATGGTGACGATATCCCAACGAGCCGGCTTCTCGAGCCTACAAGAGCTCGAAGAGCTCCTGCATTCTTGTTCTCTTCTTTCTTTCCTCCTTAGCTTTGGATACTCGTTCTAGTCGTTCTAGCCGGTTGTCAATATACTCGCTTGAACCGTTACACACAAGTATTTCGTATCGTGTATGGTTGATCCTTTTTGCTAGCGAATAATGCCCCCCGACCTTTAATTTTCCTTCCTAGTGCATCTTGTGTGGTGCCTTTATATTTGCCCACAAGGGCTAAAGTATGATGGCTTGGGTTCTTAAAATATTCCATGATTGCTGTTGGGGAGTTCAAGTTTAGTAATAGATGCAGAAAAAAGGGGGAGAGACTTGGGAACATTTATATAGCAGTACTTGCTATAGTCTATTTAGTTTTAGAACCAAGGGCCAGTTTGAAGGTGATAACGGCGTTCGTAAGGTAGCGCTCCTCATCTGGTTCGATTGTGCTTGGGCAAGGGCCATTAGCAGTGTAGTACTATTGAGCCGGCTGAGTCGGCGGCAGCGTCAGACCCTTCTAAGCTCAAGCATGTTCTGGCTCAAAAAATTAACTACCTGCTGACCATAACAAATCTATGCACCGGGTAAAGCCATCTTCCGGCCCTTGTATCGCAGCCTAAAAACCTGTCCGCGATATCCCAAGTAGCCGGGCGATGCATACAGCGTAGGCCACAAGCTCGAGGCGCCAGCACAATGCGACGTCATGTTGAAAGTTCTTGAGAAGGTGGCGGAGCGTACATTACGGATGAAAATACTACATATAGAAGCGCGCAAGAACTTGGAACAGCGCACCTCGTGAACTGTCTCTTCCTATACAACCGGTCGCTGCACAGCCCCACGGTCATCTTCAGCTCTCATCCATGCCTACCAGCTGAGGGGGAAGATGATGGCACTTTCATCTTGTGCCCGTACTCATCCATCGCAAGATTGTCTGATCTGGGATGGATGGACTGAGACATTCTTCTCCTCTGTAGTTGAGTGTTGGAGAGCCTGTCCGTTACGCCGAACTAGTTTTGGCTTTCATCCACTGTGAAAATCACAATGCTATTCACAATTGGCATCTCCACACGTAACAGCTTAGCAGTTGCCAAGCAGGCAGCATCGTGAGTTCATTCACGGGTTCACAGAGGATAATCGCGCCGCACGCATACATCCTCTCTGGAGCCTCATTTCTTTGACACACTCATAGTAGATAATAGCGAACCGATTTTTCGGTCACAGGCGTGCTGGCGCAATGGGAGCGCGTAGTCCTCCTAAGACTAAGGCTCAGGGTTCGAGTCCCTGGTACGTCGGTCACAGGATGACTTTTTTTTTCCTTTTTTCTTACTCTCAAGTCAGGTTTATATTTCATCTGATGCATATTGGGCATAACGGAAATATGGTCTGTCTGTTCTACTTCGCTCGCTCTCTTACCGATTCCAGCAACTAGCAATAGTGATCCCATGGGTGTAACATCCTATTGCGGATAGTAAAATCGTGGACTGCCCATATGTTGGGTCACGTGTGTCGCTGCCCCTCATTGACTACGGTCCAGAGGCCCACAGCTTCTTTTTGGCTTCTTCTCTCTTCATCTCTTCCATTACCTGTTTAGCTCAGAGCAGCCGTTGCTAGCTAGGGAGTCATGACAGAGTTCATTCATCAGCATTCGTTTCTCATCGTGTGTGTATGTCCCACGACACCATGTCTACTGTACGTGCGCCTCGCTCGTACAAAAACTTGGTTGTTGAGATGTATACCTATATGGTTATTCTCTTTTCTTTTTCTTGAATATCTCTACTAAATGTACAGTAATTCCAATGGATATATTTAGGCATGTGAGTTGATTGATTGCGAGCATAGACCCAAAGCGAGTACCCGCACCCCGCACCCCTGAAGGTCTGGTCGTTTGCCAAAAAGCAATTCACTCTTGTTTGAAGTTCACTGTGCGTGTTTGCATGCTCGCTCCCGTTTGTAGTCAACTTGACGTCATCTTTATTATCTACAGCTTTGTTGACCGCTCTACTCGTGTACGACCTTTGCGCTTCCATCATTATGATCCATCACTTTTGCCTCGTTTCACAGTTAAACCCCAAAGCACACACCAACTGACCTGACTGCCAAAAGGCATCGTCAAAAGTCTAACAAACACAATAGACTAAGATGGTCTGCTTATCAGGTCAAATCTAACCTGATCAAATAAACAGCTAATACTAATCGCGATAGTCGCCCGAGTGGAGCTTTCAATCGCAGCATCAGACCTTCAATTCTTCGTAGTCGTTGTAAGACAGCACTCCAGGCAGACAAAGTATTGAGTCTGCGCCGCCAAATTCAACTCCTGCTGAGCCCAAGTCTGCTTCGCAGCATACCACCTCTGATGCTGGGTCTATAATCACTTCGGTGCCTGAGACGACGATACTTTGGAGCCACGGCCAGCCCATCTCGACCCGTCTTAAGAGCTAGAGTAGATGGCCACAGTCCGGCGCGGCACCAAAGTTACTGGTTACAGCTGCCTGGCCTTGAGCGAGTCAATCCCGAGTTTGGATTGGTGGCGTATTATGATGACTCCATGAGCCACAAGGCAAGACCAAAGTTAGTTTAAAGTTTTGCTCTTTATTGTTTCTTCTTTTAAAGGCAAGACATGACCAGTAACGAGTATATTTGGCCGCGATCCGTCCACCATGTCCCTCTCTCTTTTCGCAAACTACACGACCTACATCCAAAGTGGCATCACCATCATAATCCATGGATAGCTCAGCAACGCCGCCAGCGACGAATTCTGCAGCCAAGGTGCGGATTCTTCTGCAGACAATTACTCACCTTGTGCCTGGCAATAATTATGCGGAAAGGTTAACCTTTATTAAAAATCTAGTTTGCCAACATCATTGGAAACGGGATTTTGACCATGCTCAAGAACGCATATATCCCTATCGTGATAATTTCGGCCTCAAGAATATCAGATGCTTTTTTCTTATTGATCATCACGGTCATGATCATACCACTCAAGAGGAAAAGGCACCAGTACTATGGTATAAGTGGACAGGAGAGCTTTTGTAGGCCACATCTTTTTGCTAATAATATCTGACCTCGTGTCTAACTCAAGTGAGCTAGTATCCGTATCTATGAGGATCTCCCTTCCAAGATTCAGAAAGAACTCAAAAAATGGCCGTTTACATGGGAAGGACGGAAGTGGCATGAGGTACCTAAAGGACCAGATGGGGAATATGGTCCAAAAGACATGCGCCGAATAATAAGATCGAAGCTCTACCTCGGTGAAGCCATTTTGGAAATGGACCTCGTATTTTTAAGGGACTATCCAGAACACGCAGAGTGGCTCAAGGCTCACCTAGACCCCCAACTATGGGTGAAGATCGAGCCATTCTGTAACCTCCCTGATGCAGCAGAGGAGTAAAAAAATGATGGGGGCAGTCATTACTCTAGATGGTAGTAGGGAACCTCATAGTACTCTTCAGAAAAGACATGCCTTTACGGACAAGTAGTAAAACACGCGCCTCGTGACAATTCAAAGTCGGGTCACGTAATAATTCCACATGATCAAGTCAACAACAAGCAGTTCACCATGAGAGGAAAAAAAAAGGGCAAGAGTATCTTGACTCAATAGGAAATAATTTTGTATAGCTACTCTGCTCCCTTGGCCCTTTTCATTTTTAAACTCATTTTCTTTTGCCTCCCATTTTCGTTGATTTTGTTTGGCCATTTTCTGCTCCCAGCGAAAGGCAACCGCTTTATACACCATGATCAATCCATCTGTGCTTCCTTCCTGATGCTATAAACCTGTCCTGACAACCTGCTGTATGGGCATATATTGTGCAATGGCCCACGAAGAAGTCACACACTGCCTTTCTCGCCAAACTTGAACATGGACATTGTAGAATCCTGATCCTCGGCAAAACCCGAACGCTGGGTTGTGGCGAAGCTGCGCTTTAGGGCTGTTTCCTTGAGAGCTAGTAGAGTCGCTTGACGACGACATTGTGAAAAGAGCCTTTATCAGGCAAAGCGGCTCTTTGCCTGAGTTTTGCGTGAAATGCGGAACGAAGGCAAGTAAATATGCAGTTCTGAAGGCTGCAGCTGCCCGCTTTGCCTATTTAAAATAAATCTAATAGTGAGGCCGACAACTTTTAGAATAGTCATCAGCGATTGGTCAGAAATTAAATACTTATCGGCGATTAGATAACGGGAATTTGAGGTACGTACCGAGTTAGTGATGCTTTTAGCAGGCGCGTTGTGGTGTTGCGGAAGGTAGGCAGCGCCGTAGGCAGGAGCCCCCGGCAGGGCCCCCGGAGGGAAAAAACACACAATGCCACTTCATGATCTATGAAAAATAAATCTTCAAATCGAGCCTTTCGAATCGAGCCCTTTTAAATCGAGCAAATCAAGCCCTTCAATTCAAGCCCTTCAAATCGAGCAAATCGAGCCCTTCAATTAAGCAAGCCCTTTAAATCGAGTAAATTGAGCCCTTTCGAATCGAGCCCTTTAAATCGAGCAAATCGAGCCCTTTAATCAAGCAAGCCCTTCAAATCGAGTTAAATCAAGCCCTTCAATCGAGCCCTTTAAATCAAGCAAATCGAGCCCTTTAATCAAGCAAGCCCTTCAAATCAAGCCCTTCAAATCAAGCCCTTCAAATCAAGCCCTTCAAATCAAGCCCTTCAAATCAAGCCCTTCAAATCAAGCCCTTCAAATCAAGCCCTTCAAATCAAGCCCTTCAAATCGAGCAAATCGAGCCCTTCAATCAAGCCCTTTCAAATTAAGCCCTTTAAATCGAGTAAATCGAGCCCTTCAATTCGAGCCCTTTCGAATCGAGCCCCCGGAGGGCCCCCGGAGGGGAAAAAACACATAATACTACTTTATATTTAGTAAAAGATCTAAAATAGCCTGGCTACCGCCGCTTTGCCTGCGCCTAGGATACCGACAGGCTATTTTACCTTGCACAACAAGATGCTAAATGCATTGATGCTCGTCAGATGTCCAAGCAGGGTGGAGCATTAGTGGAAGGACGTGGTAAGACTTTCCTGCAGCCATGGTATCCTGACTGTCCTACGCCTAGGCGGCTTGCCTTTGATGGAACAGTCTAGTCGCATTATTCGCAGACTGGTATGTCAGGACGGGCACGTCTAACGTGGTGATGGGCGCGTGCGCCGTCTCTCCCTCCGGCAGAGGAGGAGGAGCATCTGGCAACATGCGCGACTCTAGGCAGATATAAATTAGCTCTAAAATAGCTCCATCTATTAGGAGACATTGCCCCAAGGCAGAATATAAAGTAAAAAGAGAAAGCTCAACATATTGGCCTCAAAGCTTAGCGGTATAGTTTGTCTATGAAATAGAGTGTGGCAAGTGCTTCATATAGCCTGTAGAGATTACGGCTTCATAGCCATGTGCCAGCGTCGAGCCAAGGGCCCATGTGAAGCCAAGCGGTATTAGAGACACGCGCAGAAAAGCCACTCCCTAGGCAGGTACGCTGGAAGGAAACAGTGACTTAAAAGTGGGTCGACCAGCAGTCGTTAAATAGCATCCCACCACTTCGCTCAGTCTTGCCAATTTGTCCTCTTCCCTTTCCTCAGCTGCTTCTGGGGGATATGCTCGGGTAGTACTGATCTTTTTCATAATGACCTGTGATGAGAACTTGGCAAAGGGGGCTCAGATACTGCAGCAACCAAGGTAGCCTCCTCTGTGGATGGTTTCCGTGATGCCAACAAGTATACTGAGGTCAAAATCTGTTATTAAACTGGTATTTAAGCTAGGGGGCATCTGATGTGCGATCTTCTTATTTCTTCTGTTTTTCTTTTAGAGTTTTGTCAAGATAATCATGTGTCGTCTTGGAGGATTAT
This sequence comes from Keithomyces neogunnii, assembly GCA_020975405.1. Taxonomy (NCBI): domain Eukaryota; kingdom Fungi; phylum Ascomycota; class Sordariomycetes; order Hypocreales; family Clavicipitaceae; genus Keithomyces; species Keithomyces neogunnii. The sequence goes on along the minus strand of JAIOWQ010000002.1, from coordinate 2,073,118 downwards.
GGAATCGCAGGAACGAGGCTGTCATCATGTTCTATTCAAGTGCTCTTTCTTACCTTGTATAGTGGCGCTGGCTTCTGAAAATTCGACTGATAAGGTTGGGCAACATGTCGGAATCCATAGCACCTTCATATCTTAAGAATCCTAGAGTATTGGCCGAGTTCTTTCCATGATATTTGCCTGAGCCTTCTGCTTTCTCACGAATGCAACAGTCGCCTTCCGTGACACTCTTGAATTGCGAATATATATTCCACGCTGCCCCCTCGTCTTGTCTTTGACTTCTTCACCTCTCCATTGCCCCCTAACAATATGGTGTTTTTTTTTAAAAAAATTCATTTCTCCAAGAAGCTTAAGATCAGTCTTAGGGGACCGCACAAATTCGTCAGCTGCGGCTGACGTATTCTGCACATGGAACCTGGTTCCATGCTGCTGTGTTCTTCCTTTTAGGTTCCTTGATTCTCGCGAGCTTTTGTTTCTCGGCTCGCCAATGATTCTCTTGGTACAAAGATGGTGCCCAACTGCGACTTTCTCTCACGTCAACGGCACATGGGGAAGTAGTTGTTTGGCCATTTCACCAACCTTGACCCAAAGAATACTCGCAAACCAGCCATGCCCGACAACGACCGAGTACTACAAGGACAGAATGCCTGGCGGTTTAGGTGGTGTGGCTTAGTTGTTTGGTTGCATGAGGTTTTGATGGCATGGCGAATTTGTCGAGCGGTCGTTAGTTTTGGTGGTGACAGCGAGAATCACAACGATGGATGTGTGGTAGACTAGCCAAAGAAGGCCCCGGAGAACCCACAAGATATTCTTTGCCACCTTGATCTCCAGAAGAAGACGACACATGATGAGGATGAGTGCGGGTTTAGCAGCCAAGATGAAGGTCGTCTTCCAGCACTCCCCACATGTTCACATGTTCGGGTCTGGACCATTGTGCCGAGTCTCAGTGGTAATGAGGCAAAAGGGGATATCGGACATGGTACTTGGAGATGCTCCGTCGTGGTTGATGCGTTTGGGGGTTAAAGACCAAAGCTTGCAAGTATTACAAGTGGTCCCACTAAGCTGGGAAAGGTATGGACCTGAGACTACCTCGTGGGTACGGTGCTGTACGGCTATCAAGCCTAGGCCGATGGGTTGTATCCCCTTCTAGTTGGCCAGCCAATTGAATCGGCTTGCCAAACAGGCATTTAACTGGACATCTAGAAGCATTCATGATGGTACCTTGACGATATCAAGACATTTACGAAACAAAAAGTAGGGCAAGTTGTGTCGGTGTTTTGAGGCTGATGACTATCGAAGGTATGTATGGTCGCCGCCATCGAAAACACAGCAACACCCAGGAACACCCAGGAACGGCCCTCCCTCACTGCCACTGAAGGCACCACCATCAACTGCCCCGCCCCTCCACCCCAACGCCTTCAAACGCCGCAGCGCTCTTCACCATGCATACATCAACACCACCATCCGCAGCACCTGGGTCAACATCCACCGACGACAACCACGACGCAGTCCTGGGGTCTCGCTCCCTGGTCTGCGCCTGTCGCCCTCATCTTCCTCCTCCCCCTGCCATCTATTCTCTCTCCATCGGCGGCCCCCGTTGCCGTGCCCCCGCTGTCGCACCCGAACGAATGCAGACACTCCGAATCACCGCTGCACGACCCGAGGAGAAGCAGCGCAACAAAACGAACATCATCTCTTCCCAAGAATAACCACTCCTTCTCCTCGCGTCTTCCTCCAACAACAATCACAATGGCCGTCGCCACCTATGGCTCCGACTTCGACTTTGTCCGTCGCATGACCCCCGAGGGCTACGTCTTCCCCACGCACCGGCTCAAGCAGACCTGCGCCCCCGGCAAGGTTCCGCTCATCATTGTTGCCTGCGGTTCCTTCTCCCCCGTGACGCTGCTGCATCTGCGCATGTTTCCCATGGCAGTTGACCATGCGAAGAACACGGGTGCGTCTCCCGTCTCCTCGTTCTCCGGCCCGAGTGCTGCCTGGTAGTGGACGGCAGAGTGTTGGCTGAGCCTGTGGCTGACTGGGCAACTGTAGGCTTCGATGTTGTCGGCGGCTACCTTTCCCCCGTCGGCGATGCATATAAGAAGAACGGCCTGGTACGGGCGCATCACCGCGTCAACATGTGCCAGCTTGCCGCCGAGAACACCAGCAAGTGGCTGATGGTCGACACGTGGGAGGCTGAGAACCATCTCTACATGCCCACTGCCGTAAGCCCCCCCAGACACCCTACAATGTGAGCGCATGCTGACAAGTGCATTCAGCGCGTCCTGGACCACTTCGACTGGGAAATCAACCACGTCCGCGACGGCGTCGAGACCACCGAGGGCACCCGCGTGCCGGCCAAGATCATGCTGCTTGCGGGCGCCGATCTCATCCAGACGATTTCGACGCCCGAGGTCTGGGACGTCCGGGATGTCAACCACATTCTCGGCAACTTTGGCGCGTTTGTCCTCGAGCGGACGGGGACGGACCTCGAGACGGCGCTGGCACAGCTGAAGAGATGGGAGAAGAATATCCACGTGATTCGACAGGTGAGTTTGCAGCACCTTCTCCCTCGGCACCTAGATTTGGATGGTTTGCTAAAGGGCCTTTCTAAACAGGTTGTCACAAATAACGTCAGCTCGACGACGGTTCGGCTGCTCCTCAAGAGGAACATGAGCATCGATTACCTGTGAGTCCACCCAATGTCTAGATGGGGGATGCCAATGAGTCTGACATAGTGACGGAATCCAGGATTCCCCAGGAAGTCATCGAATACGTCATGGCCAACAATCTGTCAGTCCCAGCGCATTTCCTGATGAGAATAAGGAGCTTCGCTGCTAACTCTACAATTCAGGTACCGCAACATGGATCTGCAAGCAACAGAGGAGGCCAAGGGCAAGGGTAGGGCCGTGGAGCCGTCTGGTTCCTCAAGACGGGTCGAACTGGCCTGAGCTCTTGGCATGGCAGGATCCTAGACCTTGGTCGCATCAGGCGCAGTTCTTGAGTTCATTTCCGGATGGGTTGGAGGCGTTGGGGGCGTTGGGGGCGTTGGATGGCATGCTTCTTCTTGGATCTTTTTACTACAATTGCCTTGTCACCACTTTCTAGTGTTGATTGATGGAATGGTCAAATAGAGACATTTACATGAGAGCTATACACACACATACATTCCTAAGCGCAACTAAATCGACGGATCACAGTAATGCAGTTGTCGTCCTGTGGCAGCAGATCAATATAGCCAGCCTCGAGGAAGTCCCTCAAAATATGCACGATCGTATCTGGCGACACCCCACAGGCTCCTGCGAGGGGGCAGGGAAATCGAGGTCTGTTTGGCTGGTGGATTTTGCTATGCTCTTGAGCGAGAAGGCTGTTTGCAAAGGTCTTGGTGCAGCTGTGCTCCTTTGCTCCTCGGCAGGGAACCTTGACCCCCGAGGTGTGCTTCGGCGCACTTGGGCTTTGCAAAGATCCTCTTACAGCCGCACTCGCTCCGAGACAAGTATACTGCTCTTTCTTCCGGGCCTTCTTCGTGGATCCTGCATTTGTGGTGGGTTTGAGATCTCAGGCAGCCTCGACCTCGGGCGACCTTGCTGCCAGCCCAACGGCCTCGGCCTCATCAGCCCGCTTCCGCTTGCGTGTCTTGATTCCATATGTCTGGGGTAGTCTACCAGTGGCTGAGCAAAGACACGCGGTTAGCTTGAGGTTGTGCTCATACTAGACTTCCTATGAGCGTCTTCTGTCAGGACTCACCAGGCTCATGTTGATATGCCTCTGAGAGCTCGAAGATTCAGGGAAGAGTACGAAGGTTACTTGGGGAATGGTGAATCTAATCCCAATTCGGTGTAGCTTATAGAGGGACTCGGTCCAAAGGCATGAAAATGACCAGTTGAGGCCAAAAGGATCAATTGTAACTATCTAGGAAAAGGTCTGTTGCGCGTCGGCCCAAGCTGGTCACATGACCACCCCTCAACATGGCTCAGCACGAAATGCGCGCTTCCGCAGCAAAGTCCTCTTCCCACGCCTTTACTTATGCTTTTCGAGATGCCTTATCAGCACTGCTCTGTGACGTATCGAGCTCCAAGTTGGGAGGGTTAAAGCCATCGCGGAGGTGGTGCAGAGCGATGCAGGGACTTGGGGTTGTTCTCGTGCCGTCTGTCTATTGGCCACCTGGGATTCGGGGCCGGCGGCACTCATTCGTCCGGATGCGCCGAGCTCCAGATTATCGGGGGGTGGTGGGGACGCCGGGCCACCCTGCAGGCGGTGCCAGCCTAAGAATAGCCGGCGCTGGCTGTCGCTGAGTTCGGCTGACAGCAGCAACCCTCCATGTCTTTGGTCAGGCCAGTGAGTGGGGTGCATCAGCAAGTCACGCATCCCCTCTCTGGCTGGTCCAGATCTGAGCCCCGGGCCCGGGCGCCCCCTGGTCGGTCCACATGCGAGCAGGGCAGGGTCCCATCAGGCGCCATTGGTGAGCCTCAAACACGGCCAACGACAATCCAAAACACCATCCCTCAGCCCCGACGTTCGATTGGGATAATACCCCTCGCCGTGCCCGGGCAAAGCTTGCACTCGCTCTCGCGCTCTCGCGCTCCTAGCCCGAATATTCCTGCGTGTGCCGGCGCATTTCATCCCAACATCTGCTGGAATCCAAACGCTTCGACCACGAAACCCACGTCCGCGCAAACCGCCACGGCTTCAGCAGAAGCAGAAGGAGGGGAGGCCCTTCTCCCCCGCTCAACCACACGCACACATCTCCAGCGGCGGAACCATGTCCAAGAGAAGCGTCTTCACATCCGTCACGCCGCTCCCGGCGGGCCTCACGCGCGATGCGGCCGTCGCCTTTCTCCACGACCACGTCCAGATGATTGACCTCAACCCTCTCATCAAGGAGCGCCGCCGAATCCAGCCGCCGCCGCACGCGCCCGACGAGGAGCTCGGCTGCGTATGGTACTCGCTCACGGACAGGGTGTCGTACCTGCCCGGCGGGCTGGCGTCGAGCGACGTCACCTACACGGCGGCCTTCCACGACCTCTCGCACGGCATCCAGACGCACTGCTACGCGCCCATGGGCGTCGAGACGCGCTCCAAGTGGTCCATTGGCGGCTCCATGCCCGGCGAGCCCCCGGAGCCCGTGGAGCTGGGCCTCGGCGCCCCCTCGTCCGGCCTCTACCTGCGCGAGGACGTGGACCTGCGCTGCAACATCTTCATGGCGGCCTTTGTCAAGAAGACGATCAAGAAGAGCCACGCCACGCTGGTCGACAGGCTGCGCGCCCTCGCCAAGGACCTCGCCGATCAGGGCAACAGGCCGCACAGGCTGCAGACGGCGCTGCCGGGGTTCGCCTGGCAGCGCGACCGCGTCCTCCCCGGCCACAGCAGGAACGCGAGCAGCCCGACCCTGACCATGGGAAAGAGCCCGTTTGGCAACGAGCCGATGCCGCCCACGCCGCCTGCTGAGCTGGAAGACTCACAGCCTCTGCCTCTGCCCACCTTCCGGCCCTTCCAACCCGAGGCACAAACAGCGCGGCTGCAGTAGCGTCTGGGTACCGCAAGGACAGTGTGTTATTGTTGTTGTTATGCGAGCGCCTCTGAGCCTTTTTCTTCTTGCACAAATCATCACAATCAAGCAACGAGTTTCATGGAAATGCCGTCTCCATTCCGTATCTAGGAGAAAACTATGTGCCTCCAAAAACCCCCAACCCTGAATATGCAATGCCCCCAAATAGTGCAGGGTAAATAAAAAAGTAAAGGAAAAAAAAGTATAAAGCCGCGCCTCAAAGAGAGCCGGTCAACGAGTCCACAGGGAGCCAGTCTTGCTCCGTCGCGTCGTCCAGTCAAGCCAGCCCTTTTGGTAAAATAATTAAAAACCACCCGTTTGGAATAAAACAAGACCCAAAATCCAGTCATGCAAGCCCGTCCCCCTGACCAGCCTTACAAGGCAAAGGCACCGACGACACCAGCAACAACCATGGCGAGGCCGTAGACCATGGGGCGGCCCTCGGCGCCGGCAACCACAGGCGCAGTGGTCTGGACGGGGGGAGGGTGCGGGGCCTCGGTGGTCTTGACAGGGGGGGGAGAGGGAGGAGGAACGACCTTGGTGACGTTGGCCTTGTGCGTCTTTGACAGAGTTAGTGAATTTGAGTCTTTGAACGAGCACACGAATCCGTGGGCGGAAGAAGAGCATACCTCGGTGATGGTGCAGGGGCAGTCGGTAATGGTGAGCGTGGTCGGCTTGGTGACGGTGTACGTCTTGGTGCCGATGCAGACCGTCGTGGGCTCAGGGCAATAGGTGGTGTACTTGCTGACCACCTTTGTGGTGGTGACGGTGCCGTTGTGCGCGGGGGTGGGCCAGCTGTGGTGCTGCGACGTGGTGGCGGGCTTGGACGTCTCCCACTTCATCTCCTGGCCCTCGGCAAAGGCGGAGGCCACGAGGGCGGCAACGGCGAGGATGGACTTGGTGTACATGGTGGATTTTTTTGGTTTGGGTGTTGGGGGGGGAAAACGGTGAATTGAAGCGAATGTGTTGCGTTGAGCGAGTGTGTGAAGCGAATGGTTGGGGTTGATGAGGATGAGAAGGGAACGGACTGCAGACAAGAGTCTTGTTGCTGCCCTTTTATGCCTTTTTTTGTTAGAGCCCTCCTCCTGCATTCATGTTTACCTCTTGCCCGGCCCGTTGAAAACAACAAGAGACGTCTAGGCTGCTGCGCATGTTTACTTCGGCCCTCGCAGAGTTGCGTTGGGATGAGGAACCAACACACAACTGGTCTGAGACACTGCAGCTCGACGGCTGATTGCACCGTTGCGTCCACACGATACGCGGGCCAACAATGACAACTCCAGACGCATTCCTGCGGCTGCTGCCTCGCATGGGCCAGCGTGCCATGGCTTCGAACCTTGCCCACGCCCGGCCGGGGCAACGGGCCACTTTGCATTCCTCCGAACCACATGTTTGACAACACGGCAAATGAAAAGCCCAGAGCCTCTCATGACATGTGTTGGCCCGCTGCCTTCTCCACGCTCTCGGCCTTCACACGGGCCATCTGTTGGACGAGAAAAATGCCTTCTTCGTCCATGGACTTGACATGCATCCGACGAAAAAAAAAAAAAGAGTGCAAAGTGGATAGATTCCGTGGGCATAACCACATTCTCGCGAACCTGCGGCCGTGCCGTCTTCATCCATTGCCTAATCTATGCAGTATTTGGTCGTTCTCCCATGTGCCCGTCGTGTCGAGCTGCTTATTTACAGTGTACATAGTTTCGCTACCTGAGTACATCCATGTTCTGATCCACTCTCAGAGATGTATGCCCTGAAGCTTGTCCCGACCTAGGGGAAGCAAGGGATGATGACAGCAGTCCCGCCTTTCGTGGGGTACGTGCCGAGAAATCATCAAGTTGCCGTCCACATCTTTTCACCTCCGTCTGATTGTCCATGACAAAAGGGCTGAAGCTTCCATGGTTCGATGGCTTGCGGGTTTGAGGCTTCGCTGGTCTAGGCAGGAGACCAAATCCTCCATCTTGGCGCCACTTGGCCAACTCTATTCCACCGCCCGCCACGTCTGCCGTAGGCACAAGACGCATGTGTACCATACCCTGTAGGGCCGACAGGAGCGCTGGGTAGACCAGATGCCAGGTCCAAATTGCATCCAACCAGTGCGCGGATCCGGTCTCACTCTACCCTGACCCTTCAGAATGTGCAACTATTAGCACATGCCAGTTGTGGCTTCATCGTCCACATGCATGTGGTGTCCCCAATGCCCATCCTCATTTTCAATCAAGACAACAATCAAAGCACCCAAGGGACCGAGGCCGATGCAAGTTGTCCCAACCAATACGTGAATTATAAACAAATGACAACATGCTATGCATGCATGCAGCATGCCAGAATCGAGGCGATGCTGATGCTGTCCAGCTGCCGATTTTCACACAGCGGGGGTTCATGTTCGACGCCATGATCGCTCTGACTGCGTGCCCTGCTCGGGCGAACAGGGACCAACGTCTTTGGGTGCTGGGCATTGTAAAATGTAGCAACAGGATCAAGGGGGGTGGGGATTTTCCGATTAAAAAAAATAAAACGCAAAAACACCGAGTGATGCAGAGGTATAATGTCTCGAATCTAGAACATCTCATGGTCAAAATGACCACGCAAAAGCGAAAATAGCCGCCTCGTGAATGGTGGAAAATGCTGTTTTGTCGACGCAAACGTGTAAAAAACTTGATCGAAGGGACATGACTCGCAACCGCCCAAGTCGAAACGCAGGGGATTTTGCCGGCTGTATGAAAGTGCTCAGGCAACAGCAGAACCGTCCAAGTCTGCCCCAGCCCAGCGAGAAACTTTATTTTCGGTTAGAGCGACTTTGGCTCCGCTCGGGGGCGCGAGCCGATGTGTCTAGATCAAAGTTCCTAAGCTGGTGCTCATACTTGGCGTTGCGCAGAAACTTTGGCACAGAATCCTGTATTGAGAGTTGCCTGTCAGCACTGTCCATTGAAATTTCTGAGCCATCAAGGGTAGGAGTGGTCAGGGATCAACCGCCACCAATCATGTTCCTCATTGGAGAAGAGCAAAGAGAACAAGGGAACCGACGGGAGAGGAGACTTACGCTAGCCATCAGTTTGAAGACGGCGTTCTGTGCGTCCTCGAACAGGGCGGTGACCTCTTGTAACGTTTCAATCATAGTGTTGTCTTGTCCCACAGCCTTGGTCATACGCGTCGCCAAGCTGTTGCGCAGTTGGTGGTCAATATTGAGCTCACATGGAGATCCTGGAGCCAAGAACGCGTTGTAGATCCCGTAGGCTTGAGCCATAATCTCCTTGATGGTGTCCATGGAGCCCGCGTTTGGTGCCTTTTGAGCTTGTCGGATGGCAGCTTTGCAGCCACGGATGAATTCACCGACGTCCTTGTAGAATGAGAGATTTTCTTCGCAATGGGTTTCTCGCAGGTTTTCTCTAAAGAGAAGACGGAGGGCAGCGTCGTTCAAAATTCTCTCCAGTCTCTGAGTGTTGGAATCACGAGTGATGCCGTTTCGCTGAGAGCCTGTACCATTTTCGCTCTCGGATGCACGACCCCTAGAACCGCTTCCGCTGAGAACCTCTTTACCACGCGCAGTGAGCTGGTAGATGGCGTGTTTTGTTGGCTGGAACAGGTTGAATCCAGTGTTCTGCGACATGAAGGCGCGATCCTGAATAACAGGCTCCATCAAGTCGTGCTCAACAAACAGCGACGCAATCTCAATTGTTTCTCGACGGTCGACAATGGTTGAACAATCCATCAACCAGTCCGTGGTGGCTCTGCCAGTAAAGGTATCCTTGTACGTCTTGCCATTGACCTTGCGCTCTGCTGCCATTTTGACACCGGTGAGGCCATCCTTGTAGTCGTGCAAAGAGTCAGAATCGGCGGCCGTGACGCTGGTTTTGACGTTGCGTCCTTCTGTGCCAACAAATCGGCGGAAGATGACCTCAATGGTGCCCCAGTCGTGCAGGAGCTTGTCCGTTTGCTGGTCGCGTTCCAGAATGACCAACTGGGCTGAGTTCATATTGGCCAGTTCGGCGACCTGCTTTTGTTGGATGCCATTCCTGGAACAGAAACGATCCAATACCGTGATGCCTTTTGGAGTCAGCTGCCACACAGAGCCCTTCATGCTGTAAACCTGCTGATATTTGCCATCAGCCGACTCAATGAAGCGAGCCTCTACGAAGCGTTGGCAAATGGACCTGGCCATGTCCTTGGCCATGGAAAACGTCGTCGTCGTCGTCGTGGTAACGATTCTGGAAGGGTCCTTGGGATCCGGCATTCGGTTTGATTGAGAGAACTTTAGCGAACCAAGGTTGTTGATGGCATCTTCTGATAGGAACGTGTATTCGACTTTTGATAACCGTACCCTGTGCGCAGAGAGAGGTAGCAAGCTGACAATGAGAGTGGCAAACAAGTCTTTGAAATCCTGCGATTTGGCGTAATTAGCACCACGTCTATTCCACGTTTTTCATAGACTCAATGGAAACAATGCAACTGTAGCTGGTTTGGAAAGCTCAAGAGACAGGTTTGAGTGCAGCATTCTTGGAGCATCAAGCGGCTGTTTGTGTGGGGAGACAGTGAGTGAGTCAAGTCTCGCTCGAGAGATGAGGGAAACTATTCGCCCGGTACTATTCGCACCGGGCGAAAGGATCGGCCCCGAATCGGTATGCTCACTCCCAAAGAACAATGAACAATGAAAACGTGCCCACTCCTTTTCTCGACACCGCATTGCAGGTGTGTAGTTCAAGTGAACCAGAGCAGCAGAGGAGGAGCTACCTGAGCGTGAAAAGGGCAAGGGGCATGTAAGCGCAGGAAACATACCCTAGTGAACGGTCTGTCATCGTCTGTCATGCGCAGTAGGCGCGATGAAGTTTGATGCATTTTTTTGTCAGAGGCTGTCAGCTTGATGGGTGGGGGTAGGCTCGGATCCGTCTCAGAGTATGGTTGTGAAGGCGGATCGTTCGCCTGAGCAGCCAGAGGCACCACCTTGAACTCGGCCTTTGAGGCGGGAGTAAGCGACGCGGTTGCAGAGGGTACCCGAGAACCAGCAGCTCTACCTGGGCTCGATGGCTCCGAATTGGAAACAGGAGCAGGCTGCAAAGAAAGGCGAGCAGAAAGTGCCGAATTGGAGTGGCGGGGCCGGAGAACGGGCTCAGATATGCTGGCAAAAGCGTTCTGGGTTCTGTCCAGAGCGGCGGCAGCGAGGCTGAAGAGGCTGTTGCCTGAACGCTGGGGTCTGGAAATTGAAGTCGTCGAGATGACGCTAGACTGGCGTTGGTGGTGATTGTAGGAGGAGAGTTGCACAGTGGGAGGATTGGCTGGCGAGCTGTCCGGCGTAGAGCTTCGAGGAGCAGATGCGGACTGCTTCGACAAGGGGATGTGACGGTTGCGATGTGTCTCGGAGGCTTGGGAAAGGGTATCGGCTTCGGTCGGCAGTCGATGCGACAGAGCGGCCATCTGACGAGGTAAAGAGATGTCGGGGAGAGGTGGTGACGGCGATGGGAAAGTTGAAATAATAAAAGACAAAACCGGACGGCGTGGGACGAGTACAAGATTGGGGAGCAAGATGGATGGTCAGGGCCTAGTGTCTACTGTACTCCTTGGTCTCAAGAGCAAAGGCGCTCGGGAGAGGGGGAAAGGGGGGGGTGTGTGCAGAGAAGATTGGAAGTGAAACTAGAAGTCCGCAAGAAGAGACGGAGTGGGCGGGTAATAATGTATTGCATGCTGTCGGACAAGTGATGGTGGCCCACAGTCCACGAGCAGGCTTCTGTGCACGCTCCAAGCCCGCTTTATAGCGCCCTGAGCCGCCTAGGGCCCCAGGTAGAGGATACTTTGGGGCTCTGGAACAAGGGTCAGCAGAGGCGGCCGGGGGTCGGGAGGGGGGAGGGGGTGACCTCGTGCTCGCGAGCATGGGCTCACGATAGCGTGGACAGGGCTCCATTTGAGAGGGCGGGTCACTCACTGATGAACGTGAAGCCGTACAAAGTGGATGCGACTTCTTGAGAGTGAAGCGTCTGGTCGGTCTCGTCTTTTTGCAATGCTGCCTGCCCCACGCGATATGGCTTCTGAGCAATTTTAGGAACTGAGGCCAGCATCCAAACGCCAGCCTCGACGCCCCCAGCCAGTAAACAAGTACCAAAGTACCTACCTACTTACCTAAAGTACCTAGGTAGGTAGGTAAGTAAGTAAGGCACTTACTCGAGCCTTCCAAGCCTTGCCTTGCGTGGCCACAGGCGTATATGTGCTGTACCCAAGTTAAGTACTTTATGCACTGGGACCAGTCGCTTGTATTGCAAAATGAACCGCTGATGTATCTGCACTTGGTCGTCCGCAAACTTATTCGCCTCTGGCTCGAAGAAGGCGTGGGTTCTGCACGATTCGTTTTCTGCCCAGGTGCTCCGCACCTCAAATACTAGCAGTCAATAACTTGCCTCTCTGGGGCGGAGTGGGTAAGCGCCCCAACAGTGCGTGTGCCTCGGCGCCTGCACTGGCCTACCTGCCATTGACCTGGCACCTGGCACCTGGCACCTGCCAGATGCCACTACTGTGAGTTTGTGTCAGTGGTTCGCAGAGAACCCCAGGGTCGTCGAGCGGGCGCCTGATTCAGCGGCCTGACAGCCGGCACCAACCGCACCACCTGCCAGGCACCTCTCGCCGAGCAGCGCAGTTGAGATGTGTTGGAATTTGATACAAGCACCAACGACCTGTAGTCTTCCAGCCAGAGGGACATGACCATGTCCTCAACCTCGCAGCCTGTCAATTCGAGCCGACAGATAATACTGCAAACATGAAGCAGCTCCGCAAACCATCCGAGGCTAAGCGTCGTGGGCTGAACATGTCCCACTTTGTGCACTGCAACCGACCTGTCTGCCATCAAAATGTTGTTGACCCTGGCGCCTGCACCAAACGCCATACTTGTGGGAGTCCGCAGCCGAGACCGCCTGGATGCATGTTACTCGGGAGGAAGCGTGCGACAGGATGTAGCATTCCAGGGCAAAGCAACCAGAATCAAATGGGCCGCCTTGTATTGCAAACGCAAAAGGAGCAAACGCGATGCGAGGTGTTGCTTTATTACCTCAAGTCAAGAAACCCCCCTGACACATGGATGGCTGGGCTAACCACCAGATCAGTCGTTTGCTAGGGACTTGAGGCACCACCAGCTACAGGCAGGCAGTCTTGATACACATTTGCCTGGGAGCCGTCGGGCTCGAAAAGCTGCTGGGCTGCGGCACTGGTGCTTCGTGGCCAAGTCCACGATGGACCCGCACAACACGATACAGCAGGCAGTCAATAGTTCTGGGTGTCTCAAGGTTGCTTGTGCTCGGCGACGATGGTGCATAATTTGTTTGTGCGTTAAGGTCTGACAAACTACTGATGTCGCAATGTTGACTTCTAAAGCCATTGCTTCCAGACATTGAAGCTAGAAAAGGAGGCAAGATTGCGGTGTACTCGGAGCTTGGCCGAAGTAACCTGGGTCGGATAGGGCAGGAGATTATCAAGATACGCTATCCCAGGAGGACGACAGCTCGCTATTGGTATGCCCCGTTCGGTCCCTTCTGGAATTGTTAGTGGGAGATCAGGCCAGGCTACCAGTTCTGAGTGAGACACAGATGTCTGTTCTTCGCCCAGCGAGATGGTCGACGCGCCTTCCTTCGCCCCTACCGTGCAATGGTGGAAGAGATAATATGCAAGGCTGTATTGTATACAATACCTTCTCGTCACTGTTCGCAGAGACAATCGTACAGCTGCTTCTATTGGCTGCAAACAGCTTCGCCCAGGGACAAGTGCCTCCCCAAATTCATTGGCTGACACCACGAATCACAAATGTGTTGGAGTGCACAATCAATGGCTCCGCAGAGCCGCCCCCAACGCAGAGACAAAACACCACGCGGCCGCAGTTGCACTTTGTCATGCGAAGACAAATCGGCTGATGCAGTCATACACTCTAGCCACTTGCTGTCTGACGGCATTTGCTGCTGGTGAATCTCGCATATGTCGGTACGGATGCGCGGAACAGCCCCACGCAATTCAGTTTGTCAGCCCATGGCTTTCAGTCCAGGCTGCTTGCTTGGGTCTCGCTTGAGGGTGTGCAAAATTACTTGTGCCACCCATTTCAAATATTCAATTTCTCCTCTTCACCAACCATAACCATACGGAGTACTGTTCCCTGGGCCGTACATCTTCCGAGAGTGTCTAGGTATTTGGGGCATCACCGGATGCCAACTACTTGGAGGGCCACTCGCATTTCAACCCAGTCGGCGATAAGCACTGGTGGGGCCGCTTCCCAACTCGAGACACTGGCGCGGAGTGCCACCACGTTTAGCTACTGACCCAACATGGAGACCTTGAAGGCGTAGGTTCCATTGGACGCCAACAATGTTGTTTGTGGCGTGTGGTGCCAATAGGCAGCCAGGAAGCCCAATATTGAACGCATGGAACCAATCTGGCAAGCAACTAATACAGCATCGCAACCCAGGGGCAGCAACCACATACGAAGTACATACATGACCACGGGCGTATCAAGTTGGCTTCTCAAGCCTCTGCGGGAATCCCACGGGAAAGCTATCTCACCCACACCACCATCATCGGCTGTGGCATTACAATGCGCCTGCTGCTTCTGCCGGTGATGTCTAGTGGTCGTCTCAACGTTTGCTCGGGAAGTCATGCCAGGCAAACAAGCGGGCTCCCACCGGCCTAGTTTGCGTATGCAGTCGTTCTTGTACATGTCAAAGCAGACCAACCTGCTGCAGCAATGCATGCTTTGTGTTCCCTACATGCGGTCGCGCAGAATAGTGAGGATGACGCTACAAGCAGCCCGCCACTCCACAACGGCCGATACAGGTTTCCGAGCGTGCAGCCAAACACTGTCTGTTCGCTGTGCCCCCTTGGCCAGGGTGGATCAAGCACGGAGTGCAGGCCGACACCTGCAACAGGCTGTCTAGCGCCAAGGGCAACTGGACCTTTTTCACTTTGGTCCACAGCGGAACCACTCCCTCGTGGATTCGCACGAGTTTCACTTGGATCGGCGCGTGGCTTCAGGGATCAGCGTTCAATGACCTAGGCTGCTTCGGGAGAGGCCCTGGCCCTTTTTCAACCAGCAAAATGGCTGTTTCCAAATACAAAGCACGGGGCCCCTGTGCAAGACCAATGAGGATAGCAGAGTCGCAGTGCTAAGACTGTGGGCTGTGGCCACCAGGTGGCGCATGCTGGTGTCCCGGGCTGACATCCAAGTCCTTCCTCAAGTGCCTCAGGTCTGTTGGACTTGTCCAGCATTGGCACGGTTATTTGTCCACATTTGCAGATTCCCAGCAAACGAATGAACCACATGTCTATTGCATGATGAGACGAGTATGCATAAAGGGGTTCCACTCCGCCAAGAGAGCCTGCAAGTCGACTTCCTTGACGGGCATAGCCTTCACATGGCCATCGAGTTGACTGTATCCCCTTCTTAATGTTGATATGCGCTGCACTCCGTGCTACAGCCTGGAAGAACAACCAACACCATTGGATTGTCCAGCCACAGCGAAACTAGTAGGTTGTTTGGCATCTCCACAGGATTTGGGGCGACGGGGAATTTGTCGGCATTTGCACGACATTATGAGGAATTAGGCATTTGCACAGTCTTTTGCTGACTCGGGGGCTCCAACCCGGTTTTGCAAGATAACAAAAGCAAACGGCCAAGCACATTCCAGTAAGTGCTGGACACAGTATGGGGGACTCAGATCCATGCACGGGTTACCTTGAAGTCGAACAAGTATTGGTTTCAGATATTGAAACAGACGGCCGCAAGAAAACGGCATATGGCACCGACGAGTGGCAATTCCATAATCATTCTCCGTCCGGAGTGGTGTGGTGTTTCTCTCCCCGTCGTTGGTCAGTGCACAAATTGGCATGGGTTTAATGAGACCATTCACAGCCAGCGCAGCCTTGAGCTCAACGGAATCAAACAAGATGTCTTTGGGGGCGCGAATGAGTCGATTGACCCTGCCAAGAGACACGGGTCTGCTTTACCTGTGGAATTAATATTATTCGCCTTTCTACTCTTGCATTGTATGGGGGTTTCTTCCAGGGTTTCTTTCAGGGTTTCAGCTTCCACCATCACCACCATGTGTGTGTCGATAAAATGTTGACTGGACGACATGGAAGCGAGTCAAAGGCCATGATCATAATGCCACATGCAAAGACGTAATTTGCAGAGTGCGCTGCGTTCTCAACCATGGAGCTTCCATCTTTATACGTGCTGCTGTGGCAGGTCAGCACAAAAGGGCGGGCAGTGACTTATTAGGCTCGAAATAGCAACACTTCCGTACCCGAGAGCTGGCCAGGTGCACAATGTATTAGCCAGGGTCCCAACCGGGACTGCTGGCTAATAGGTCATCCATCCCTTTCAAGTGGCACATGTGTCTGGGTGGAGGATTGCCACATGGCAGACAGAGCAGGGGATCGGCTCGTACTGCACTGCACAGTACAAATGCACAGAGCTCACTCTTGCGCGCCGCCGAGCCCACACATCCAAAAACAGTGTTGCTGAGGATTGTTATTCGATGCTGGGTGTAGCAGCTGCGGGTGCCTTGTAGGTGTGGGTGTGTCCGCAAGAGGCCTGTGTGGATGGGCTGGGAGTCAATCACGTCCAAACCGCTGATGGTATGCTCTTGAGGATTGGTGCTCGTGCCGGTACAAGCTCTGGCTTTGACCTGAATGCTGGACGTGACTTATCTATCCTGCCTTCTGGCAGTAGCATAAGCTCGGGCAGGGAGAGGCAGGCCAAGGCCGGGACAAGGCTAAGAAATGGCTTTAATGAGCGATCATCATGCAAGACAGGGACTGGATCGGTGTCTCGGACCCTGAAAAACTACACAGCTCAGCTGCGCAGAGATGAATGCTGGAGACAAGATTCACCAGTGCGACGATATCGTGTGGTTATTGCATTCCTTCTTTCTTTTTCCAACCCATCTCACCGGGCAGAATGCCCGCATGGATACCCCTCAGTTCCGAGCTTTTCGGTCCTTGACTGATTACACAGCACTCATTTGTTAAGCAGGGCAAATGTTGCTGTACTTTGCCTTGGCTGGTGAGTCGGGGCTTCAGCCACCAGCGACAGCTGTCCAGTTGTCTCGGCGGCACCTATGTATGTCTTGTACAATGGCGTCCGGGGAGTGGATTGATTGTCTTCTCACTCGACTCCATCATTCCTTCCCGAGGCTGAAGATTAGAAAAAAATTCTCGAAGAAAAGGGCGGGGCCGTTTCGTGGGGGTTTCTTTGGCCACGGCCTTGTGTCCGCCACCTGGTATGAATGTCAACTCAAGGCGGCCAGATCCACATGGCCCACTCCTCAACCTCGTTCTCTCTTATACGACTGGAAATGCACCAATTAGGCCGATTCGTGGGTTCCGGTCGGCCGCACTTCCCCTCTCGGCCGACGGAGAGGGTGCTCACGTACCCTGTACGTACCAAATGCCACCGCGCTCTAGGCATTCTGGAGGGTTGGCGCCGAACTCAAGTCATTGAAGGAAAGCCCCCCCACAACGATGACAGCATACGATGCATGTGTGCGGATAAGGGCTCTATTTCGCGCGACTGGTGAGGGGGGTATTCGGGGAAATAGCAGTGATGAGAGGCGACCGTCTCGCAGATTACACCATGACTGCATTATTCGAGGCCCAAACAAGGGCGTAGTCAGGCGACATGTATGATGCGAGCCCTAGTATGGAAGCTTTTGGGGGCCTCGATGATAATAATACCTATCTGCCAGGACCACTTTGCTTGCAAGCAGGGAGACGGAACAAATGTTCGATAGTCTTCAAAGCAATGCCCCTGTTAGGCCAGCCACCACAAACTCTAAAGCTCAACCTGCGCAAAGTCTCTTGCCACACACGCACTCGTTCACCTGTCCGGCATGGCTAAGATTGGCAGTGAAATGCGACAAGTAGACTTGTGAGGCGCTTCAATCTTCCGCTGGGACTGTTAGCTGATAGGTCGAATAGATAGGCTCGAGGGCGATCATTCCACGGGTGAAGAGGGGTCCATTCCCACGGTGCTTGCATGTGGGTTTGAGACAATTGCACTTGGTAGCCATTGTATCAGGGACCTTGAATGTGGTGTTGAATTGCATCGATGGCGATCTGATCTGGAGTGTCTTGTGGGAGAGGTTGAGGTCGGTATGTGGCCAGACAGCCAAGCTGTCGCGAGGTTGGTCTGGGAGCTATTATAACAATAATAAATATCAGTCAACTGGCTGCCGTTGGCGGATCGCAGCGTAGGCACCAAATTTGGACCAAGCTCGGTTATTGCCCGACGGATGCCGCCGCTACCAGCACCGTAGAGAATTCTCTTCGATGCGAGGATTGAGCCTGCCTCGGAGAGACTTCGATGGCGTCCACTACTGGAAGTGACTGTGGGTGAAGCATGGCCATTCTGCAGGCTGCCTTGTCTGTTCTGATGATGCGAACAAATCGAAAAGGGGAGTGGGGTGGGATGGGGTGGGGGTGCATGTAGCCCCGAACATGGAACAATGGGACAGATCATCGGATGGCCAGAGACACCCGGCGCATCCATGCGCCCCGCCGCTGTGTCCGTCCAAATTAAGCTAGTCGGACTGCCCCGGTCGGTGCCCCACACGACGGAAGTAATGCCACGTGGGTTTGAAGAAGGGTGCGCACGCCTTGCGCGCCTTGGACAGGTCACCCTGTCGGCCTCTGTTCACTGGTCGGGGACGGCTAGTTCTGTCCCGTCCGTGCTACGCTACTACCGACGAAAAAATTGCGTGGCAGCGGCGTTCGTTTTTGCAGGCGCCGTGTGCAGACTCTCGCCAGGGCCGTAGGTGACACCGTCTTGGGGCGACGTAACATGTAGTTGGCCACAGCCCTGAAGAGATTAATTTCGGCAAATGCTCCGTCTGTGCCCACTGCGTATTTGGAATACACATGCTCCATGCACAAATTCGTGCCCCCGAGTGTTACGGAGTACGGAGCATCTTGGTAGGTTTTTTTTTTCTGAGACTCGGACAGATTCTATTCTTGGACTAGGCAAAACCAACCACTTTAGGTAGCCAGATTAGCCACAGGAATGTAGGTAATGACGACCCGACGATGCTGGCCGACACGCTCTGGTCAACTGTTGGCTGCATCATAGGTGGCCTCCTTTGTAGGAGTGTGTACGAGTGTGCCTGCCGGTAGGGCTGTCGCCATTCCATCTTGTCCGGTGTCTGCCGCCCGCCATCGGCTACGCCCCAGGCCTTGTCCAACAAGGCACCAACACATGATTGTGGTGCTCATGGCTGCGTCTGTGTGCTTGTACATCTTCCTTCTCTTTGCTCTTGGTTTGAAAAAAAAGAAGGCCATCTTCCTGGCCGATCAAAACAGCCAATCATGTACAGTCCTGTATTCAGCAGCTCGGTCGCTCCTGCCATGCCAGTTGCTTCCGCGTCGTCTGATTGACTGTTTCTTGGCTCTCCCTTTGCGTTGCAAGGCAGGGGCGCCCCCAACCGATCTTGGTCTCAGGCCTGTAGTTGCGGTGTCATAGGTACCTAGGTACTTACGATACTTTACTGAGGCTGTACCTGCCGTTGTCAGATGCGGAAGCGCATTGACATATTATGCATGTACCGTTTACGGGAGATGGCACGGCATTCCCCCTCCTCTTGTTGAGCCCAGGTAGCGCGCAGGTGCTGACTGACGCCAGTCCGTGCTGCCATTGTCTGTCGTCTCCGCAAACCACCAGGGTGGAGCCCCTCTTCTCTCAGACCTTCCGATTTCTAGGCGCCTTCGAAACAAGGCTTCGGCGGAAACGTGGTACAGACGTACAACGTACGAGACGACCGGTATTCGAGGGCCGTGCTCAGGCTCGATGAAAAACGAACGTACGGAGCACTGCCACGTGCGAACCCATCACCCAACGGCACGTTTTTGATGCACTCGGGATCGGTTTGCCTTGGTCGAGCGGCAAGGCATGCTGACGCTGACGTTTGGCACATCCGCCGCCGCCGCCGCCGCAGGCTCTGCGCCATGGTACGACGAGATGCAACTCCGAGATTGATTCCGAGCAACACATCGAATGCAACACCTCTTGCCCCTTTAGGCAAAATTCGATGACGCGAAGAGCGGCTTGGAATCTGAGTTTGTTGCCAGCCCCGTGTTGGAGCCAATCTTTCCTCACCGCTTCTAGGTTTTCTAGGCGGTTGCAGGGCCAGGGTCAGTCCCACCGCCATCCCCATGGTCAGCTTTTCGCTCGGCATTCTCAATGTCATCAAATATGACGACGGCAAGTCGCAGGGCAGTCGCTGGTCTGGTTGACGAAGCCGTCGTCAAACCCGGCCTGCTGGTTCCAGGAGGGTGTGCACGGTTTTTGACAGAGAAGAGAGATGCCAAACACCCTGGTCTGGCAGTCATGGGCGCACCAAGGTATCCAGTACTTTGCCATGTGTCAGTTCAGACAAGCCACGAGGACGCAACGCACACGCCTTGGGACAGAGCCTTCTACACACCCTTGCCCCCAGGGCCGGGGGGCGAGGTCTATGGGGTTGCGAGGACGTCTTGCATAGTTGTATTGCCAACCGTGCAACTAGCAACAGCGCCACACCGTGCCCTTGCGGATGGAGCAAAGACGTGGTTCTCAATCATCCATGGCCAATACGGGGAGTGTGCATCGATGGCCTTTGCACAAATACCTCATCAAAGAAACAATGACTTGTCCATGGTACGCAGTTATCTATGCTCATCATATGCATCTAATTCCCAGGTTCGACTTGACTCACGAGCGTCGAACCGTGCCTGGCCCAATCGTGAACCAGGAGACCAGAGGGTCTGCGCTGGCAAGGAACACCTCACAAGATGCGGCACACTGATTACGGAGTACTCATACCGGGAAAGGCGCCCTGCCCTGGCGTCGCTTCCTCTGCTTAACGGACGCACGTACTGACTGCTCAGTAACATTGACATCATGGTGGCTAAAATTCTGTGCGTCACCATGGCACTGAGACGGCATGCAAAATTGAACCCGTCGGAAGCAAGGACTTCCTTGTTACAAGATGCAAAGCATTCGAACCAGCTCTCTTGGGCGTTTCACCCAGCAAAATAGCCGCATTGAAGCCTGTGGAGCATGTTCCCTCCCGCATCGTGCCACGAGGTCACGTCTGGCACACCCCCTGGCACCACCCCTTTGAGTTCAATCAATTGTCGCCGCCATGGTTAGCAACCACTCACTCCTCCACCGCCCGCCGCCATTAGAAGAGCCAACGCGCCGCCCAAGGTCATTGTACATGCTACCCATACCCATGATTGAGTTGTCAATCAGAATGCTGCCCATGCTGGGTGCAGCTTATTTCCTACACACGTGGCACATCGCCGCAATCTTGCGATCCGTCAATGCCGAAGAGCTAGTGCAGTATCAGACCAACGTCACCTGCCCGGTGACAACATCGCCCCCCGACTCTGTGGACTCTGTGCCGCTCCCTGACCCTCGCAAAATCACTGCAAGACACCGTATTCTCACCATGCCCTGATGAGCATGTGTCGACCGAGATGGAGATGGGTGCTTTTGTATGACCAAGAGCCATGGCGCCTGCTTACCATGCATCAACAACAAAGTCTGCAATACAGAGTACATTGACACCATCGCACGCTTTCAAGTCATGCGCCGGGCTTGGCCGCAGGCACATATAAAAGGCCATCTCCATTTCGTCCCCAGATGTGGGACACTCACTCAGATGTTCTGGAAGACGCGTTCAGACGTGTTATTTCCATTCCTCCGCAGCCCAGGTCTCGGGGAGTCCGGTTGGATGACGAGCACCGTGGCTCTCCTTGTCGATGAGTGTGGGTCTTGACTGGGGACCCAATCTCAAGATGCCCAGTGCCAGACACAATTATCCACCAGGTTGTCTCGGTTATAGGCATCACCTTGATCAATGTTCAATCGACGTTGATGGTCAAGGAAAATACTTGGCCTATCATGGGGAATTGGGTTGAATTCGCCAGCCCGTTTCACCATTCGACACGTGCCAAACATGCATTGCGGCGGCTCTCTGGAGCTCCGCTTGCTGGACTTGGCAGGGGAAAATGCTACCGAGTCTACGGAGTACGATATTGTAGGGCCAAGTTACACCAGCAGTACAGTAGGTGCATCTGACAGAAGAAAAAAACACCTTCTTTTCCGATGTCCGTCGCCGGGCTGCTCCTGTTGGTTGAACCAACAAAGCCTAGGCTTAGCCTTGCTGGAGGGATATTGGGCTGCTACGGAGTACTTGGTATAGCAGACAGACCATGGTCCCCATGTGAGGTCCCCATGTGAGGCCCCCCGTTCCACGAAATTTGTGGTGCGTATTTCCTCCAACAGCATTGCTGCCGCTATGTCTCGCCTGTTGTTTTTCCTCATACTGTCTTATTGTTAACACCATTGTTCCTACAAGCTTTGGTGCCCGATCCAGCCGCATGACCGAGACCTTCATGGCTTTCATTGACCACGGTCCATGCCTGATATTGTGCATGTTTCACAAATATCACCCATGGCAGACATGCCAATACATATATTACATACTCCGTACATGCTCCTGCGAAAAAAACTCATTATTTTAATAGAGGCAATCGTCCCAAGGTCCAGGACCCATGCTGGTCTCTGCATGGGCAACCGGTCCAGTCCAGGATCAGCCCTTCTTCGGAATCGGCTGCGCCGTATTACAACATGTGTCAAGGATTAACTCGTTTGGTCCTCTTCACTGGCACCATGTACGATACTCTTGGAACACTCATACGGGCACGCCGAAACCCCCAAAAGGGGAGGGGGCATTTGACCGATGCAAAGCCAGTACGGAGTATAACCCATGCGTCTAGTATTCTTATGCTCGCCAGATTTGACCAGATTTGACCAGATTTGACCCGTGTGAGGACGTCAGGGGTAATACCGAGCACGCGACCACTCACACAGCCTAGAAAAACATATGCATCGTAATTGCAACAAAAGGCGAGCAAAGGGACAACTGGCTGAACTCGCGGCTTGCCTGCTCCAGCCTCTCTTCACAAGGCTGGGATCTAGCAAGGGGCCCATGCCGTTGGCGATGACTCTTTTCAGCTTCCCCCCCCAGGGGGGGTTGGCAGCCGTGTCAGAAGGTGGCGAGGGAAAAAAGTCGACGTCACTCGGCCGGGAAGGTTTTGTATCGGCAATGGGTCTATGGTGGCTTGAGACCCTTCCTGTCTCCTTTTTTTTTCTCTCTCTCTCTCTTTTGTCCACTCGCTTCTCCGGCCGTCCGTCTTTCCGTTGTCATTGCTTCCTTGGGTCTGTTGGCCCTTGGTCAATTGCCTGTGCGACCCCAGCCCAGGATCATCGGGTAAGCCCCGAAGCCCCTGCTAGCTTGGTGTCGCGTAGGTGAGGAAATTTTCCAGAACCCTTCATCACGTTGCCCTGGCCAAGTTGGTGGCTGGCTGTGCGGGACTGCCAAGGCCAGCTGAAAGCAAAACGTGGCAGCGGTTGTAAACTTGGTGGCAAACCAAGTAAATTGCCATCTTTGTTCTTGTCTCGAAAGGGCCAACCTCGGCACGTATTTGGGATCAAGGGTGGCACGGAGTAGACTCGCTCTAGGTTGAGCAGGCCGTCGTGGTTGTCTCGTAGAAGACGACGGTTTCGCACGCATGCAATTGGTTCTGCACACGACAAGTTTGCAGAGAGACACACATGTGGCCAGAATGAAGTAGAATAAAATAGAGTAGAATAAAAATACACCACAGTCTGATAAGCCGTACAGTGTCCTCCTGGCCCGACGCAGTTCCAACGGTGCCACCTCTCATGTTCGTTTCCGAATCCCCTCTCGTCGGTAAATGTAGACCCAAATCAAATGAAAACCAAACGCCGACGCTGTTTTTCCTTCTTGTTCGTCTTCGGTGAGAAATGACACTGGCTGCGAGTCCCCGTGGCGAAACCCATTTTCCCAAGAACAGCGCGCGCCCAAGTGCGCACAAGATGCGTGGTTGAAGGACTCCAAGTCCTCGCGGCCCTTGTTATATCGACGCCGGGGCAGCATCGATTCGCCAGCCTTTGCTTCGCATGTTCATCTCGACAGACTTCCAAATCTGCTCCACAACCTCCTTGTCCCTGAATCGAGAAGCGTCAGCTCCGTCACCGCCGCGCCACCGGTCAACGCCCGTTGAGAGCACGCGGTGCCCCCAGCTTCGAATGCTCTCGGGAGCCTGCTCTCCCCGCCAGCCAACGTAGACGCCGAGGGTATGCTTGAACAGCTCGTTGGGGCTGCTCCACTTGTAGTTCTTGAACTGCCACGTCTGGCCGGTGGTGAAGACGGCCACGACGCGGTTCCAGTACTCGGGCTTGAACTGCTCGGAGCCTTCGACGAGAATGAAGCGCAGGGGCCGGTTGGGGTCGATGCTTCGTATGACGCGTTGCACATGGAGCATGCTGGCCGTTGAGCCGCTGGCATCCGGGGGGATGAACTTGCCGTCCTCCAGGAACGAGCGGGCGTTGGACATGCGCAGCAGAGACGAGGCCGACGGCGAGAGCAGGATGATGGGGTCCGGCCTCCTCGCTGGACCCTTTTGGTTCAGGGACAGCGACGACGCCGCGCCGGCGGCCGAAACCGGCTGCGACTTCTTCTGCACAAACGGCGCCGCCAGCTTGCGAACATGTGAAAAGTCCTGTGTCATCTGTGAGCACTCGTTCCGTGGCACGCGTATCATCTGGACATGGCCCCGAGGGCTGCAGCGCGCGTTGCACGTACTGTGGGTTTGATTCCTCTGAGGATGGTGTTGCGGTCGCCCATTCTCCGCTCGCCGTCGTAGACGCTGGCCAGTCTCGGATCCATGGTCCCCTTGCCAGCCCTCGCGGAAGCAGCCGTCGGCGCGGCCCCCGACTTGGTGGCCGGGGCGGCACCCGCAGCAGCAGCGTCTGCATCTCCGGCGACGGGCTTGATGTATTCGCTCTCCTCGCTGGCCCCTTCCAGCCAAGTAATCAGGTCCAGCCGCTCGATGAAGCCCAGATTCTGCACCTTGCCCGTGGACCCAGCGGCCGCAAGCTGCTCGTTAAGCGTGGTAGCCGAGGCATTGTATTCGGGAATGGCGAGCTCGCGATTCAGCCAGGCAAAGTAGATGCTGCGCAGGTCGACGGGCTTGTCGTTGGAGACGAAGCGCGTGGGCGTGTCGATGGCGAGGGCGATGCCCTGGGTGGTGAACTGCAGGTTGCTTGCCTGGGCAAGGGGGCACTCCTCGGCTCCGGGGTCATCTGACGCGCTGGGGATGAAGGGCTGGCTGCTGGAGATGGCCTTGCGCAGGAGAACGAGCGGATCGTGGCTGGCGCTGGCCATGGTGACGGTTTTTGGCGACAGGTTAGAGAACTCGCCGCGTGCGCCAAGGTGGAAGGCGAGGGGGGGGGGGGAACCGGGACGAGGGAAGTAGTCGCTAATGCGGATTCATCGAGAACGGGGGCGATTGGATGCGTGTTGGGATACAGAGACGGCGGAAGGTTATATCGTGATGTGAGCAAAAAAAGAGTTGAAAGCCGCAGCCTTGGAGAGCAGAGGTTGGGTGGAAGCTGCACTCCGCACCTGACCAATCAGCGCCTCAGTTGGTTGCTGTACGTACGTGCCTCTCCACCTTGGCACTGAGCTCCGTCGCCAATTGAATGGCATCAACCCTCACATCACAATATGCACGTCCCCGGGGCCGGTTGCTTGATTCATAGACGTCCAAGCCTCTCGACCTGGCATGCAATCTCTGCCAGGGCAATCGTCAGCCCTGAAGCAGATACACGACAACGTGGCGGAGCAAATATCGCACCAAAAGCAACAAGATGCACCAGTCACAAGCGGCAAACGGCATCAGTTCCAAGAAGAATGCTGTGATAAAGTAACCACCTGGTCTGTCTATAGCTCCACTGTCCCAATACTCTCAGCACCATATATACGTAGAAGAAAACTTGACCGCGTCCTCGCGGCCATGAATCAATGGCTGTGTATGAGTGTGTACCAAAAGCTGCCTCCCATGCATTCCCACCCGTTTAAAAGCCATCTCTTTTGCGCCGACGCCATTGAGAACAAACAAAACTAGACCCCGCCAGACTCGGCCAACAAGACCAATGCAGCCAGGGGGTCGTGACGTGTTATATGCCAAAAACCAGCTTCATACGCTCCCATGTATAGAAGCTCACAGCGGCCATGGGAATGACCTTGACGTAGCCAATAGTCAGGCCAACAAAGAAGCCTCTAAAACCGCGCTCTCGGAATATGAGTCTGGCCGTCTCTTGAAGGCCCATTTTGTGGCCGTCACCAACGGCGCCGCTTACCTGCATGCGGCGCCTGATGACTTCCAGCGGGTAGGATGCGGTTTGTGAGATCAGACCAGCGATGCCGCCAGTGGCGAGCTCTGCCCATGACCGCAGCGGAGCTGGCTTGTTGGAGGGCTGGTTCTTCCATCGCGGCAGGGTGGTGTGCTTGACGATTGAAGGGTGGCGCATCAAGTCGCTGACGGTGTCGTAGGTGAGGAAAGACATGCCCGCGTAAGGAAGCATGCCGAGCAGGGTTGGCGCAAAGCCGCGGTAGAAGTTGATGAGCCCTCTCCGCGGAACAGCCGTGCCGACAGCGGCAGCGGCGGTCTCGGCGGCGGCGGAAACGGGGGCCGGAGCGTTGGGAAGTCTTGCCGTGGCCGACTTTTCTACGGGCCGCTCGTTGTATATTTGCTTGCAGATGGAGGTCAAGGACGAGCGGCCGTCTCGCTTGGTTTCAAATGCCAGACGCACGCGCATGACCTCGAGAGGATACGTGAAGAAGACGGAGGTGACACCGGCAAGACTGCCGCTGAGAAGTCGTCGCAGGGGCGTTTCGTATTCTCTGCCCGGTATGAGTATGGCCCGGATCTGCTCGTAGGCCAGGAACTTGATGCCGGCGTAGGGAAAGATTCGAAGCAGCGTGGCGGAATGGCCGCGGAAGAGCCCGCGGGGGCCTTCGTAGCGGTAAATGTCCCTCATGGCCGTCGCGACGCCAAAGGAGGACCCTGTATACTTTGCAAACTGGGGGTTGCTGGCCTGGAAAAGTATCTTTACCCGATCCAACGGGGCCACGGTGGTTTTGGCCTGCAAAGACGAGGGAGGGTTAGCATATGGACTCCAACGCTTGAGCAGCGCCGTTTGAAGATTGTCCTTACAGCGCAGCCCGCCAGGCCACCGGCCACACCGGATTTCCAGACATGCTCCCAGGATCGCGTCTTGTTCCGGGGCGTTATGGCTTCGTCGTCGGTCGGACAAACGGCCGCGTCCTTGTTCTTTGGGCCGGGAGAAGAGGCGGCGGCGGCAGTACCAGAGGCCACCCCGACATGTTGGCGCACTTTGTCGCGGGCAATTTCCGTCATGGAGGCATGGTCCGCGAGGGACGAAGTCGTGGGCATTCCGGATGCCGAAGGCACGTGTGCTGGCTGGGTTGGGGAGAAGTGGAAAATCACTGATGCCGCATGCCGCCCGGGCGTAGGATGGGATGTCTTTGCGCGACCAAACAAGGGGCGGATTGAAACAGTCAATGCAGAAAGGGGCAAAAACAAGCAAGCACAGACTGTGTGCGTCCCAAGAGAAGAGTCTGGTGTCCTGGATCCAAGGCCGAGGAGGCGACAAGAAAAGAGTCGGTCGCTGAGGAGGAATTTCCGGCACGCCACGGGACCCCGGCTATGGCCGCCAACGAGAAGGCTCGTGGCCTCGTGGGCTGGCCGAGTTTTGCTAGACCAGACCAGACGTCATGCCCACCGCCTGGACCAGACCCGCGCCGCACTACAGGCCTTCACAGGTCCTGTAGACCATGGATTGGGGCCGCTGGAGCGCCCCCCTGGTGTGCTGTGGCGAATGGGGGCCGCCGCTGGTGCGCTGTCAAATCCGGGGAGCAACTGCGCACCCAGCATCGAATGCCTCCAAAGAGCGCTTCCAGCCGAGGATTGCCGAGCTCCCCTCACTGAGCCGACACCACCAGCGGCCCTGCCCATTGTCAATCTGCGCGTTATCAGTCGCAAATCATCATGTCGGCTCGGAAGAGGACCACTTTTCTTTTGCCTTGCATCACATTTTCTCACGAAATTGCCCTTTCGGCCACTCCTCACATGGGCCGCTTGCCGGGCATCTGCCGCATCTTCTCATGGCCCAACAAGTCCCATGGGACTCGGCCGCGGCTTCCAGCGTCCTCTTCCAGAGCGACGACAAGACGGTCGTCTTGCTAGATATCCCACGCTCCCTCGAGGAAGGACAGGTCCTGCCCGGCCACCAACCGCTGCGCCGGGTCTACTCGGAGGCGCCACCGCCTGCACCCTTCCCGACACCGGATCCGAAGAGGAGTCGCCGTCGCCAAGGCGGCGGCGGCAGGAGCCATGATGCGTCTGGATCCCGCGCGGCGTACGCAGCACACGACTCGGCCTCTCAGTCGCCCGCCGCCCAAATAGCCGACTTGATGACCACGGCGTCTGTGCAGAGCGCATTGCAAGTGTTGCGCGACGAGTACCGTGGGCCGTTTCACCTGGCCCGTACCCCAGCACCGGCAGATGCCACAGGTGCCGCCGATGCAGCAGATACGCTGCCCGTGTGCGATGCAACGCCTCTCCACGGATCCATCCATGGGCTGCGGCAGGTCTTTATCGACACCGCGCCCGCCTTTAGGCTGGTCGTGCTCGATCCTCCGTGGCCCAATCGCTCTGCCAGAAGACGCACCGGCAGCTACGCGACCGTCACCGACCTCGCTGAAATGCGGAGCTTGCTGACAAGCATACCCATCTCGGCGCATCTTGCAAACGACGGCCTCGTAGCCGTCTGGATCACAAACAAGGCCGGCATCCCCGACTTGCTCACTTCGCCCACGGGAGTATTTGCCTCGTGGGGCGTGGAACTTGTCACTGAATGGACGTGGTTGAAAATCACCGCGGCCGGCGAGCCTCTCTTCGCCACCGAGTCCGCTTGGAGGAAGCCGTGGGAAAAGGTTCTCATAGCCAAGCGAATTGGTGTGCCGGCACCGCCTGAGCTCAGGCCCAAGACCATTGTTGCCGCGCCAGATGTGCACTCTAGAAAGCCCAACTTGCGGGGAATCTTTGGGCATGTCCTGAGACAGGAGGACTATTCCGGCTTGGAGATATTCGCACGCAACCTGACGGCTGGGTGGTGGAGTTGGGGAGACCAAGTCCTCTACTTCCAGGGCCGACAGCATTGGAGGGCACCGTGTCAAACAAAGTCGTAGTGTCACAGCCCGAGAGGTGCCGTTTCAACAGAAAATCCGACCCAGCTTTTTCCGCCCCCCGTAGTGCGCTGGCCAGCTTCATTGCGGGCTACATTAATGTACAGAAATGCCCTGCGTATCGTACATGGCTCGTCTAGCTGGCGTGGAAGCCATTGGTCCTGTCCCCCACGCCCATAAATTCACATCACCCCAACACGCCGTATTCAAGCAGCAGCGCCCTTCTTCTCCGACTCCTCCAGCACAGAGTCCCACTTGGGATCCAGCACCACGTTGTTCTCCCACTTCACATCTCCCCTGAGCATCGACTCGGCCAGCTGCTTCAGCTCCCTTCTGTCCTTGGACATGTCCTCCTTGCTCTTCATGGCAATCTGGAACTTGTGCTGGTTGATCTGCTCCTCGTTCCTCTTCTCCATCATGTCCTCCCTCATCTTGAAGAGCTCGTGGTTCCAGGGCTCCAGGTTGGTCGGCGCCTCGGGCCACTGGAACGGCTTCGCCAGCTCGACCGTCATGATCTTCAACGGCTGCGGACGGTACCACGATCGCGAGTGCGAGTTTCGCTGCGTGAGGGGCTGTTGCTTCACGAATGATCGCACCTTTGTGACTTCCACATTGTACAGATTCCACAGGTAGTCGCGGAGGTCGAATTTGGTAAAGCGCAGCGGCACCTGGAAACAGGCCTCGTTGGGGGGCAGGTGTTCTTTTCGGAGAAAGGTGACGACGTGGTTCGGGCTGTGGCGGCAGGTTAGCTGAGGAAAGCAAGGAGGGCAAGGAAAGCAAGGAAAGCAAGCAAGGGCGACGGAGTTTTGCGCCGTACAGGAAGACTTGTTTTTGGCCCAGTCTGAAGCCTGGTAATTGGCGGGCTGCTGCTTTTACTGCTTCGGCCATGCTGGGCTGATGTGCTGCTGCTGGCGTGATGAGGTTGTCGCGACTGCTCGCCTTGCTGGGCGAATTCGTCCAAAATATTTCCCTGGGAGAGCGCTGATTGGCTTGGTGGCAGGGGTGGTGTTACATAAGCAACTTTGTTTGGGGGTGCACACCCCAAGGCTTGGGAGCAACGAAACCCAAGCTTTGACTTGTAAGCCGATGAAGAAATACTTTTGCATTTAAACCAATCGACGATGAGATTGATCAATCTGCGAGATTCTTACTCCCTCACACAATACTTTGTCCCGTTCTGTGGGATGTGCATTCCGGCGTGGCATCATGTTCCACCCTCAACCCCGACACGGGCTTGCAGTTCTCACCCAATCACCATGTCGGCCACGCGTTTCTTTGCCCATTGCGCGCAGTTTACGGGCTCGTACTTGGCCTTCTCCCCTGGTTCGAGACAAGTGTCCAATACAGAGCACGTCTCGTGACGTCTGCAATGTTTATAAGAGAGGTGCCAGGATCCACTGTCCTTCTCGATTGAGAACCTAAAGGCCACCCAAGTTATCTTGCCAAAGCATAGTGAAGAGGGCAAAGTCTGTGTGCGAGCCGATGGAGCACACGGCGTCGGGATCCGCGGGACGAAGCGTTGACCTGTCCGGGATGGGAGGGTAGTAGTTCGGGTACAAAGCAGCATCGGCATAGACTACCTAGGTACTTTGCTGTCGAATGCGTTTTCGGGGAGATGCAGGGACAGGGCAAAGGGGCAAGTCAGGCAAGACTGGTAGTGCGCGACAGGCACTTTTTTGAACCCTGGGATGCTCTTGGGCCTTTCCCAGTGGCCGTATTCCAAGTGGATGTGCTCCGTGTCGTTTGCAGGAATATCCCGCGCGGTTTCGATGTCGGGGTCGATTCTGGGGTCATACCGGATGCCGCAGGAGATGTGACTGTGATTGTGGTGGTTTTTGTGACGGCTTCCATTTCGAGCTAATTTGCCCTTCTCGCGGGATGGATGGGATGGATTGGACGGCAGAGTATATTAGGGCCAGTACTGCCTACAGTAACGGTCTGGTATATAAACCTCCCAAGTACCTGGCTGGGTAACTTGTGCTCTACATACTTGGCAGTCAAGCACACAGTTATAACGAATGGGTGGAGGAATATTCTAGACGAGCATCAAGTTTGCCACCTAATTACCTACCTAGATACATGGTCAATAGAAGAACAACCATTGCATATCTTCCTTGGCGTCTGTAAGAAGTTTGTCTACAAATACACACGGTATCGAATATCGGACACAACGGCGAATAAGTGTCTGCATCCCTTCGGAAAACCCGTTGCAGACAAATATTTCAATTGCGGCAAAGGTTTCATCAGGAGGCCAATTCGCCGTTGAATCAACCAAGACTGGCAGGTGCATGCTTGTTGCACAATCGCCACAAGCTGGCACAGCACTTGCGGACGTCGGGCAAGAACTTTATCCATGGGGTGCCGTCGGCTAGTGTCCACTGTGACACTGTCGATCGACCGCCATGCGGGCCAGAAACTCGGGGAAATGTGCAATTTGCGAAATGTCAACTTGAACCCGTCAATGTGTTGGGGCTCATTGGCAACTAGATTGGCTTAAATAGTGTCGAGATTTGGAAGCCGATTGCCTGGACCTGGACCTGGACCTGCCAAGAAATCAAAGCCCTATGGCCACTGGATTCTGTCAATACACCAGACGACAAGCCGCAACGTGCCTCGTCAGGTCTGATGGTCGCCCCACCAGGAACTTTCAACTGCGACTCAAACATGCTCTTTGCTTGACAGCAATCTCGGAAGCTCGCCTCATCGCACCTGTAAAGAGCACCGATAACAGTCTTCCTGGGCGTGCTGCTCCTGCGAGCTGCCTCCGCCATCTGCATTTTGCTCGACTCCAACCACCAGGGCAGTGAGTGAGTGACGCCCCAGCTACCAGCAAACCTCTCCCAACACATTCACACCAGTCACCATGTCAGTGCACCCAAGCACCATGGACGACACGGCGCCAGAGGGCTCGTCTCCAAAATCAACAGCATCGCCAGCTATAAAACCCAACCCAAATGGCGTCGGGAGCTCATCCTCTTCTCCACCGAGCACCGTGACCAGGAAAAACATCAAGCACGAGACCCAAGACCAAGACATCCACTCCATAGACGCATATGACCAAGGCTACGAGAGCTCAGTCGACGGCTCCGTCAGCCATGTAGACGACATGCAGCTGGAGCTCGAGGCAGAAAAGAGGAGATACCCCGGCGCAAGTTCCTGGGCGGCAGAAGAAGAGCGTCTGTTTGAAATTCTGTTCCAGCGGGCGACCGTGCCGCTGCTTCCCGCCCACTGGGACGTCGACTTCAGGGGCATACCCGTTGTCGACAGCATCTTTGCCCCAAGCGACGAAGTGCAGCCCATCGTCTACAGTCGCTCGCCTGGAAAGGAATTCCAAGGTACATGCCGCCGTCTGCTGCCTACCCCCAAAAGTCCCGCCTAGACTGACGCGACAAAATGCAGCAACCACGGCTCTCCTCCGCCTGATAGACCTGACCTTTTCGGTCCGGACAACCGTCCAGTCGGGCCTTGGGAAAAAGGCAGCACCGCTCATCAAGCGGGCCTTGGACAGGTACATCTCCTGGGCAGCCGAGGACGGGCGGTACTCTCATCTGCGGACCGTGCCCAACATCACCACTGCCGTGGTGGACGGAGAGCTGGGCGAACAAGGCATCACGAGGGCCATGGAACGGCGCATGCGCGCGCTCGCCTTGGCCCAGAGAGAGTTTCTAAAGGTAGACAGGGACGATGCCTTCTGGGACGTGTCCGCGGTCAGGGGCGGGCTGAAGGGTGCAGACCTGGGAACGTTGCTGGTGGAAAAGTACCTGTCGAGAACCGAACAAGGCGGCGCAGCGGGAAACGGCTCTGTATCCGACCAGACACAGCATCGCACGCGTGCAGACGACGAATACAGACGCAGGCCCCCCGTTGTCTACGGCCTGTTTATCCTCCGCACCTCCGTCTTTCTTCTCACCGTCGACAGCGCAAAGGGTGACGCTGCGTATGTCAGTTTCCACGTGGACATGCATTTCATGGACCGCCACCAGAGCGTCTGGAATGCGCTCACGGCGGCCATGGCCGTGTGTCTGGCCAGGGACCAGATGGTTGGTGGCTTGGATGAATTTGACGAGGTGCCTGCCTCTCTGGAGGAGGGCGGGAGCGAGGCGTGATTGAAATCTTTCGGCGTGCATTGACAAGTAACTTGCTTTTTCATCAGAGATACCCATGGAGTTTGGTTTGAGCGTCGGGTGCAATATATCTGCAGAGGTTGTGTTCAAGTCCTGCAATGGTGCGTTGGTGTTTCGACAAGCCACGTCATGCACCTCAACCTCAACAGATAGCAACAAGTGCAGTATTAATCTTTTATTGGAGAGTTGGCATCCCGAATTCCTCCATGTACAATTGATTGCCCACGCCAAAACCCGTCCATCATCATCAAACGCCCAAACACTGATGTGGTCTGTCCTTCTTACCCCTTTGTGTCCGTCTCGTACAAGTACAAACCTGCTCTTTCTATCTGCGCATGACTCTGTGGTTCTAATAGAAAATAAACCATGACAAAAATGTGTTGGAAAAATGTCGCAAAAATGCCGTCTGCGAGGCCCCCCCCCCTCCCCCTCCCCGCCTTGCCGTGCAGTTGTCTATATTACAAAGGTTGTCGGGTTAATTTACAGCTCCTCCACCTCGGGAGGCATCATCACCTCGAGCTGGTGCAGCAGTCGTTGGTACAGGAAGAGCATACACCCGCTCTGGATAAATGTCCACACGCCGCGAGGTCCGACGCCGCGAAACCACCCTGCCAGGCCCTCGGTGCGGTAGATGACTTTGAGGCCAGTGGTGACGGAGGACGTCTCGAGGGCGATGGCGCCTGGTTGCGGACGGTGGGTGCTGGGCGATGATGTGGAAATGTGACGTTTCTGGGACGCATTTACGTCTTTTAGCTTGGAGACGTGGTCCGACGGGGTGTTGACCTGTGTCTGGAGCCGCGTCTTGACCACGTCCAGGGGACAGGTGATGACGCCCGCAAGACCGCCCGCGGCCGCGCCGGTGAGAAGTTCGAGCGGCACGCCAATCTCGCGGCTCTGCTTGTACACGCGTGCCCAGGCCTGGAACTGCTCCCAAAACATGAACTGCAGCGCGGAGAAGGGCAGGTCGCGGTAGAGCGTGGCCTTGTAGCCGTAGAAGAGCGCCGACGCGCCCTCTGCTCGGACAATGGTGCGGGCGGCGTCCAGGGTGCCTCGGTAGTTGTATCCTGATCTGAAATGAGGGTTGTTGTAGCGTCCTTGGAGCTGTAGTCTAGTCTTGAGCACTTCGGAGGGGACGTAAACGACCGAGGCTGCGAGGTCACCGAGGAATCCTACAAAAAACGTCAGCACCGCCGGTCCATCCGGCTTGCGAAACTTCCGTCTGCGGCATGACCGGTGTCTTACCTGCTGAGAGATATGCCAAGTGGTGCTGCAGCCCGTGGTCTATCAAAAATCGCTTGCTCCATTCATATGTGCCGAAAAACATGACGGTGCCCGGAAACGAGCCTCCCAGTGCAGGAATCCACCCTCCGTACAGTCCTCGTCTGACGCCTTCCTGTCTCCATATTGTGTAGTACGATCGCCCTAATGATGTGTATTTTGACGGAACGTTTGGGTCGCCTTGTTGTCGCGTCTTGACTGTGTCTAATGAGTGCATGAGCAAATCGCCCGTCGAACCTCCAATACCTCCGGCAATCATGGCCTAAAGTCAACGTGTCAGCACCACATCTGTCCGTCACGACTGTTCAAGAAAATAACGCAGAACGCACGTGGAGGTAAGGCGGTCGGCCTTCCGCTCCGACATCCTCGCTTTTCATGGTATGCCCGCTCTCGAGCGCGGTGATTCTACTTCTGTCCAGCAAGTCGTTTGTCTGAAACGCAGCATCGCGAGGCGGCTCTGCTAAACCGACAACGTGTTCGTCGCTACTGCTGCTGCCGTCGGATGACGCAGACGCAGACGAGCCGGCGAAGAAGAAATTGGAGAGTTGCGAGGCCAGGGGCATGGCCCGTCGCCGTCAATCGGCCGAAGGAGAAGGGAAAAAAAAAAAAAAAAAAAAAAAACCAGGCCTGCGTGGGAAAACCGGTGGGTGAGAGATTTGCAGCTGCAGAGACGCTAGAAATAACAAAATAAAAACGCAGTAGAGAAGAAGCTGCACACAGCGCCGACTGAACCGTGCTTGTCTATGACGAGGATGCCGTGATGGAGATGGTCGGTGGGCGGTGGTTTTATCATGGTCGCATGTGTGGTTCCCGTACTAAGCGGCCGGCGCCAATCGAGACAGTGAGGGATCACATACAAAACTTTGTGGTCCTGGTCCCGACTTTCTCCCCGAGCCACTTTTTTTTTTTTTTTTTTTTTTTGGCCCTTGGCTGCTTTGACAGGTTTACATTACAGTTACGTTACCGCTGCCCAGCTGTTCCTCCGTGATATGGTACTGTAATAATTACGGTGTCTCTACTTTATTTTCGGGCAATACATAATTATATGATTTGACGACGATGATGCTGAAGACGAGTCAAGGAAGGCGGCGGATGACTGTTAATGAACCCAACATGCTGTTAGCCTTCAACTCTGTCCTATTGCACGAGGCTTGGCTTTTACGAATGCCGCAGGTGCTTGAGTAAACGTGCTTGAGCATTTATGCTGAGCAATCCGACATTGCACATGTCGAGTATCACACGCCCAGGATTTGCAACTGCTGTCCTAGGCGAATAAAGGTACAGATATGGCCTGGCTTGTCAAGCAATGACGCATTGGGTATTTCATCTACTAGTACAAATATATATATCCTACAGACCGCATCGTCGTATGCCTTGTATGCCGTTCAAAGGCTCAATCGATGGATACCTTTTCACTCCACCAGCTTCCGCTCGTGCTCCCACCACTTCACCTGCCCAAGCTTCTTGAAGGGATAAACGATATGCGTGACTCTCCCTGTCAGAAGCCTCTTGGACACGGGGCCATACGTGTTGCTATCCAGACTTGATCCCGGGGGCCCGTCCCCTTCCACCCAGACGTGTCCCTGCGGTATCTTGACCGTGGGAATAGGATATGGCTGCTTGGTCCTGACCACATCTCCTTCAAGAGCAACCACTCTCTTCACCGCGGTGACTTCGGGACGGTACGGACTCCTAACCACCGGGTTAGTATTTCGCCTTCTGAAGCATCAAGCCTTGCCTGAAGGACGGGAAAAACTGGCCAACCTCAAGGTAACAACCATGCCTCTCTCTAGCCCTTCCTGTGGTGACCACTTGTAGTTCAAAACAACATCTCGTCGCAGCGTCGAGTTCCCATCTTCATTCATAAACGGGTGCATGGACTGCCCATCAACTAGTGTGAACTCGGCGACGTGCAGATTGAACCAGGCAATAACAGGAATCCAGGTCGCGAACCCAATCAGGTTCAAGGCCGTGGCTCTAGCGGCCCCGGATTGCGGTATTCGTAGGCGCGACCATATTGAGCCCGAGGCCATACTTTAGGCGCATTGATGCCTCTCTATAGGCAGGCGGGGGCGCGAGAAACGGGGTGTGGCGACGCCCAGTTGCGAGATTGAAGGTTTTGGAGATGAGCGCAGTCCCGGAGATCGCTACAAATATCGGAGCATTTGGGTTTGCCCAGGTACCTTGCGCACCCCCCTGGTACTTCTGAGGTCATTGAGTGGTGGCGCTGGTAGTGGACGAGCCACCCCTGTCGCCCTCCACTGAACTCAGTTTGGGTGCTGCGAAACAGAGTCGCTCAGACAAACTCCTTTATTACCACGCCGTCTTCACCTGCTCCCGTTTCCACTCGTCTGTGTTCTCGATAATGTGTTACAGCCTAGTTTTAGCCATCTTTATTGTAATGTAACTACTTCAATCCCCAACGCTGATATAAAGGCCTCACGTGCCCTTGTAAGAAAAGGAACATGAATCACCAATATTAACCAGTCTGTTTTCCCCCCAACCATGCTACAGTTGTCATCATCATGCGATCCATACTCCAAGCGTTACAGTTGAATCTAAGCTCGACCGTTTACATCCCTTGCTTTTGGGCCCATATAAATTTATGAACAGCCTCCTTTCATTGCTGGTAGATGTGATTCCGCTTGGCACTTTTTGGTTCCCTCTTGTTCCTTCTGTTCGCTTCGTGAACATTTTAGATTGTCTCGGGGATATTGTCGTCGCTCTCGCTCATACTCTCGTCACCGCTGACTTCGGCGTTCTCACGCTCTCTCTTCTCCATCAGGGCTTGCAGTTCGGCGTCGTCGCTCTCCGTCACAGCCTTGGGCTCCATCTTAACAGTCAGGTTGCCACCGGCAGCCTCGATGCTTTTCCTGATACTCTCAATGGCTTCTTGCAGCTGGGTGATGCCCTGGTTCTTGTCGAAGGAAGTGCTGGTAAGCACATACAGAGGGGGCGAGACAAGCTTGACCTTCACTTGAGTATCGGCATTGGCACCATCGGCGTTGTTGTTGGCCTCGGCAGTTCGCAGGGCGGTCTTGACGGCATCGATACCCTCATATCCGAAGCAGGTAACTTCGATATCGGCTCGGACCTTGGTTCGCTGTGGGGTAAGACGCTTGCTAATGTACAGCTTCAGCTCATCCTCGACGGGCTTGCTGGGGAAGGTGATGTCATTCCAGACTTCGGGGTTACTGCAAAATTACTGTTAGCTGTCTTGACTGAGCCCGACATGACTACAAGCTTGGTACAACATACGTGATAGACAGCTTAAACGCATCGATGGCGTGGCCGTATTTGCGGTTCAATGGCCAAGCAATGGACTCGTACAAAGTCTCAATGGGAGTCTGAGTCTTCTCGGCGACGTGTCTCATGATGAGATGGACCGTCTTGCTCTTGTTGTATCGCTCCTCGCACTTGACCATATCCTCGGGAGACACACGTCGCTTGGACAAATCAATATAGCCTGCCAACTCTCATTAGCTTCTCCAAACTTGTATCGCAACCCCTTGCCCTGGGTATGGCAGCTTTGTCGACTAAAAGTTGACGTACCCTTCTCCTTGTCCACACGCAGCACAACAACGACCTCATTACGCCCGACTCTGATGAGCTTCTGGATACTTCGGATACGTCGTCGCGACAATTCAGAGAGGAGAATCATGCCATCAATGTTGTCGTACTCGAGAAGCTTGACATAGGCACCCATTTCGGCGATCTATCCGGGTGTTTCTCGTCAGACCCCAGCTATTCATCCCGCGATATCCCCGCAACACAGCCAACGTACCTGCTTGACATTGACCATGACGAAGCTATCAATCTCCGGGTACTTCTCCTCGTAAAAGCGACAGTTTGTTAACGACATGTTGGCGGTGTTGTTCTTATTGTCGACGGTATCAAAAGACTAATCGCTCGGCTGTCGAAAGGGAAGAAAGAAGAGGGGAGGTGGGGTTCGGGTCCCAGAGATGAATCGTCACGACGTCTGCACGTTCAAAAATGTATCCAGGCCGTCGTTGGAGAAGTGCAGTGACTTGGATGTGGGTTTGAGGGTTGTCAAAGTGGTGGAAAACTCGGCGGCGCGACTTTCTCTAACTCGTCGTTTAACGTGGGGAAAAAGGATTTGGTGGATTGAAGAGAGTCATAATTTTGATATTTTGCCAGTGCTGCGAGTGTATGGTGGGGTGTGGCGGGGTGTGGCTAGTTTCTGAAGCGGTATGTATCGGCAGAATGAGTTGGTGCTCAGAATCTGGCTCTTGTACGGAGTAATAAATTGCTTGCTGTACTGGGTCGAGTTTAGTGCCCTTGCCGCTCTTGGTCAGTTTGCGTTTTGGACCTCGTAAAGTCATTTCTACCCGAAGAAGGAAACAAAATAATACGATGAAATATAAATGGAATATAATATCAGGTACGTCCATTTCATACTAGAAACCACTCAACAGGTGCCTCCTGTAGACCCCCGTTGTCAACCAATCTTTTCGAGAGAAATGGCACGTCAGGCACCCTTGCTGCCCTATAAGCTCTGTTGAAGTGACATCGAGAGCAAGCAATTCCATCTTTTCCGTTTTTGACAGGCTGTTTCGGAGGTTTGCAGCGCAGAGCTAGATACCGTCTGAAAAAACGTATCTGGCAAAGATATATACAATCAGCTACCTACCTAAGTTGGCATTCAATCATGCGCGGGCGCAGATCCGTCACCGCTCCAAAAATGGATTAGTGCCAGTGCCACTCTTGTTGCTCAGGGTAAAAGCGGCACTCACAATACTGGTCCCAGTGGATGAAGACTGAGCTGCTGACCTAGAGACCACCATCGACACGTGACTCCAAGTAAACATCGAGCTGCCGTCTCCAACGAAGCTTCACTCCATTAAAGCGCCAAGCCCAGGCCATCAATAATGGCTCCAGGTACGCTGCCCCCCGAGCCATTGGCTGTTAATCAACGCGTATATCAGTGATGTATAGCTAATCGCGCAAGCAGCTACACAATTCGACCTCTCCCCGCCCCCGGGCGACGCAGTTTCCGCCGTCGCATTTGCGCCTTCCGACTCGAGTAAGGTGCTCGTCTCGTCGTGGGACAAGAAAGTTTACAGCTACAATGTCGCCAGAAATGGGTCAGAAGGTAGCTTGGTGAACACATATGAATATCGAGCGCCCGTTTTAGACATCTGCTTTGGCGCCAACGACAATGAAGTTTTTGCTGCTGGCATGGACTGGACCGTGAGCAGGTATGCTGGCGCACCTCAGAGTTTCAAGCATATCACATGAGGCTGACTATTGTGTTTTAGGTTGGACCTGGAAACGGGCGACGTTACTACTTTAAGTCAACACTCTGCTCCTGTTCGCCGTGTTGTATACAGCAAGAAGCACAGTACGCTCAGCCTCCAAACTTCCAAAAGTCTCAGCTTCTAACTGTGCCAAAAAGATGTTCTCGTTTCAGCCTCATGGGACGGCACTCTCAACCTACACAACCTCTCCTCTACTAGTGCCCCCATTCGCATTCCTCTCCCCGGAAAACCCCACGCCATATCCTCCAGTCCTACCAAGATTGTCGTTGCTATGACTGGCCGCATAATTCACATCTACGACCTCGACGCCATAGTGCAACTATTTGCCTCGGGCGGCACGGACCTGAAGCCGTGGCAAACACGGGAATCTTCGTTGCGATACCTAACGCGTGCGGTGGCATGTATGCCAAACGATGCGGGATATGCCACGTCCAGCATCGAGGGACGTGTGGCTGTTGAGTGGTTCGAAGACACGGCAGAGTCACAAGCCCGCAAGTATGCGTTCAAGTGCCACAGACAGCCTGCGCCCGATGGTGATGGTGATGTCGTGTATCCTGTCAATGCACTGGCCTTCCACCCGGTCCACGGCACGTTTGCGTCTGGGGGTGGAGACGGCACTGTTGCATTGTGGGACGCAGAGGCTAAGAGACGGTTGAAGCAATATCAAAAGTTTCCTAATAGCGTTGCGGCGCTGGCCTTCTCCAACGATGGTAAGTATTTGGCTGTTGGGGTGTGTCCTGGTTTCGAGACTGGCCAGGAGGACTACACTGGCTCTGGTGCTACATCAGTCTTGATCAGAGAGCTTGGCGAGAATGAAGCCAAGGGCAAGGGTGCGAAGTAGGCGGGAAAATTTTGGACAATCACATTAACTAGGGGTGACATGGGGGGGGGGTCCGTCTACTTGAACCCACCGGCGTTCAGGCAAGACATCAAATGGTCAAATGGTCAATGTAGCAGGTGTTTCCTCATAGTTCAGAAGGCTAGGATTTTGATAACAGGTTTGTAGATACCCGCACTATAAACTACATCGGCACAACCACGATTTGAAGCACTTGTCAGTACCGTTTCGGGGTGTATCTAGCACTAGCGTTGATGAAATGCAGTTCATCATTGCACTGTTCAGTGTAGTACATAAACTGCCGACATGCCCATTCCCTAACCATGACGTGTGTGTGTAAAGCAATACCATCGTCAGTACCATCGTGGCCGCATTGCTGTGATTTCGGGTTCATCGTTATAACGTCGGTACGGTAGCCAGCGCCAACTATACGTTTTAAACGAAGGGTTCTACTCTCCGGTTGTTTTCGGTTTGATAGGCTGTGAGATTGTTAGGATAATAACTTGTGATATCGGTAAAATAACTTGAACATTTACATACTTTGGCATCTTGAACATGGTCAAAGGTTCCGGCAGAGGATAGCAGCCAAACATCCTGTAAAGGATTGGGCACCTGCTTTCCCCATAAGAAGCTGTGAGGGAAGCCCAGGTCAAATGGCACTGCGCTTTCAATTTCTTCCACCTCTTCATCAGTAAGCTCGATTGTGAGTGCTTCAATATTACCTTTGAGATTTTCCACTTTTCTACCCCCTATAACCGGAAATACATATGGCATCTTGTGCATTACGTAGGCCAATGCAATACTAGTGATAGCAGTGCTTTTGCGGTGCGCGATCTTCTCGAGTACCTGGCTCGTCTTGATATCAGCGTCGCTAATCTCTGACTTCCGGCCTTCATTCAGTCGTCGGTCTTCCTCCGTCTTATAGTTTCCACCACCAAGTGAGCCCCAAGAGGTGATGGCCATACCCTCGGCCATGCACATGGGAATGACGTCGCGCTCCAGATCTCGGCAGGAGGCGGACCATCGACCTTGGTAGACCGAAAATTGACGAAGGCCATGGTTTCGAGCATACTCGTTCGCCTTGCTGCGATAACTGTTAGCCATTTCTGACCGGCATGATTCGAGGGGGGATTCAGGCTCGTGCTTCACACCTCACGACCCAAGCAGGGGCATCACTGATTCCCAAATAGAGAACCTTGCCACTTGTGACGAGCTGATTTAAGGACTGCATAACTTCTGGGATTGACGTGCTAAAGTCCCACCAGTGGACATATAGGAGATCAATGTAGTCGGTTTGCAACTTGGTGAGGCTGGCATTGACAGATAGTTGTAAGCTCTTGGTGCCGTTTCCAACGTAGTTGGCCATTATGTGAGGATGATTAGGGCCAGCCTTGAAGTTGGTGGTATACTTGGTTGATATAACTGAAAATAAGAGTCAATGCATGCTCGGGACGTCTTGGCGGGAACGGGATGAAAGCTATTCACCCATCTGGTTCCGGTTGCCGCGTTTCTTCATCCACTCGCCGATCCACGTTTCGGATTGCTCGAACTGGTAGCTATTTGCAGTGTCGATGAAGTTTCCTAAACAAAGTAGCATAGTCAGCGATGAATTCTGTCGCTGCGGAGCCCGAGCTAGAGACAATGAAATATATGCCCGACCTCCCTGTTCCAGGTACCATGTTAGCAATGTCGAACCATTGATTTGCGTTGTCACTACAAGAAACAGCATCAAAAACCAACTCACTTGCTCAAAAAAGAAGTCGAGGATTTTTTCGGTGTTTTCCTGATTGCATTCTCCCATCCAGCTGGACCTACAGGCGATACCACCCTGTTAGTTACATGTCACTCTCCCGCAATCAGGAGCGGACTTGAATTTCGTACCAAGCATCGCCAAAATTCATGGAGCCAAGGCATAGTGGACTGACGCGAATAGATGCAGTTGGGGAGAGAAGGCGGTAACGAGACAGGGGCGAATTTGGGGCACCGCTCTGAGGCAATGCGACATTCATCGTGATCAAAGAGTTGCAGCTGAGTGTTGGAGTGGGCAAGAAGTTGCAGGAAGAAGGAGAGTAGAGCTGTAGAGAGTCAAGGATCAAGGGTCGAAGGTCCATAAATACAAGACAAAACGGATTCGTTTCAGACGCACGAGGATCATCGCTGGCGAGTCTGTAGCTCGGATGGGCATCTCAGGTTTACGCCGCCTTCATGTTTTATGTTTGACCAGGCTCCTATAACTTAGTAGTCGCTACCGGCGCTGCTCCTGCCAACTTGGAAGCCAACGACCTACCTTGGGTACCTACCTGGGTTACCTATGTAGGTCGCTACTTTAACTAAGTAGCGAAGAGACGTAGATCAACAGTACACCAGGCCATAGCGGCTTTGAGCGTTCCAGCGCTGTAGTTGCAGCCAACGGCACGGTAATCAAGCGGAGCGTCAAGCCAAGACTGGGGTTGGTCTCGGGTGAGATCAGATCCTGCCATTGTGAGTGGCCCCAGGCAGACGGATCATGACACACCCGACATTCTGGATCCAAGATGTCTTGGTTTGGACTTGAACACGGTGTGAGGCTCCAGCCATTTACTATTGTTAAATTATTCCTTCGGTTTTCATCCTACTCTCCCAACACGCTGGCCGGTGCGGGGTCTCGGATGCACTAGTGTGAGCCCAGACTGGAAGGGTCGGCCATGGTTCCTTCCGGTTTTAGTGATGCCGTGGCTTGAGACCTCGAAAAATGCTGGCCTGAACTTCTGAAGCATGACCGCTGCCAACCAGGTGCGCTGAAAATCAATGCAAAATGAGAAGCAATGCGCGTGAGTAAATTCCAGGATGACTCGCGGTGGACTA
Source organism: Keithomyces neogunnii (assembly GCA_020975405.1). Taxonomy (NCBI): domain Eukaryota; kingdom Fungi; phylum Ascomycota; class Sordariomycetes; order Hypocreales; family Clavicipitaceae; genus Keithomyces; species Keithomyces neogunnii. The sequence goes on along the minus strand of JAIOWQ010000002.1, from coordinate 2,030,075 downwards.
ATTCCACTTGGCTGCTCCATGCAAAAGTCTTTCTTTCTTGGCACCAGACAAATATTCAATACCTGAGTATTACTTGGGACTCGGTCTTGACTCCTCAGTAGGTAATTGTTCTGCGCCACGGCACGGGCAAGACAGCGTACCCACATGCACGCTCCAGCCTTGCCGAAGTGCTACCGGAAACTTTCCTGGACTTCGCAGCTTTTCTGCTCCCTATCACGGAATTCGCTCGTACCATAATCTTGCGCTGCCATAAACAATTGCCAATTGCGCCGAAACGCCTTCAACATTGTGCACCGCGATCACACTCAAATTTTCTTTTCTCACCATTTTGAGACCCTTTTTCACTATGGGCTCCCGAAATGGCTCCCAAACATCCCGTGCCCTCTAGAGCCGCTCTCAATGCTCTCCGTGGAGTGATTCTCACCACATCATGCTCCGTCATCTTACTTGCCGAAGAACGTCGCCGCCGCCTCCAGCTTGCCCGCGCAGCCATAGAAAATGCGCGGAAGCTACATATGGTCCAGAGCAATCGAGGGCCCATTGCTCTCGCCGAAAGCCATGGCCCTTGGGAAGGGAGGTTGGTCGAGATTGACGATGAAGTGCTGTCAATGGCATCTCTTCCTCGACCAAGAACGTCTACTCGTCGCAGAGGCCGCTCGCACCTTATAGGAACCCACACTGAAGGTGAATTTCCCGAGGGCAATGGTGGACGAGCTCAATCGATAAGTAGAGCAGATGAGGCAGCCGCAACAGCCAAGGGGTCTGGTAAAGGTGGCCTACTCTATCGTGGACTGGACATGGTCAATATCGAGAGGCTCGGTTCATCATCATTGAATCCTCGCAAGCATGGTGATTTGGAATGGAAATCCCCCAGAGTATTCCTTCGGAACGATGCTTCCAAAGCTTCGGCCTCGATCGAACAAGCAGCTCCAGGTGTCAAGACTACATCGTCCCACCTTGCGCAAACGCCCCAAGCAACCGACAAGTACGATTACAACATGGTTGATGCTGCAAGCCATCATATTGAGCCTGCAGAGTCCGCTCGGCTTTACTTGGAGAAATCGAGCCGCGGAGGATTGGCTGTACGGCCGTTTTATGATGACGCGACACAGACTTTGGAACAATTGCTGGAGGACCTACAGACATCGCATGCCAGCAGATCTACCTTTTCAGAGAGAGTAGATGGAGCACTGGCGGTATTCCAAAGACTGGCATCATTTGGTCCTCCGCTGCCAAGAGCTGCAAGGCCTCTTCAAGCTCAAGGTGTTAGGCTCCTTCAGCTCGTGTCAACTGGCAGTCCAGACAAGTTGACTGCCACCTTGGTTACTCTACTTCCAATGAGCAAAGATCCTTTGAAGTTTTTGGTGCCGTTCATGGCATGTGTGCAGCATGCCAGTAATCGCAAAGCGATTCATGACATCCTTTTGTTCTTGTCACAAAACGCCAGGTCCTGTTCATGGACCCGCGGATTACTAGTTTGTCGACTTCTTGCACGACATGCGAAAGCACAACCCCACTTTGATCACACCAAGCGACTCTATCGTCTGCTTCAGGACGCTGGCTTGTTCGGAGAGATCTACGTCCCTCGCAGCACAGAATACAGGATCCGACGGTTGATGACAATGCTGGCCTTTGAGCATGGGGACGAAACTTTTGCCCAAGCAGAACTTGGATTGATGGTTAAGCTTGATTCTGTGGCATGCAGCTCTGATACAAGGCTACAAACACGGGTCATCGCAAAGAAGGCGACACTAGACAAATGGTCGGAAGTGTTTACTGATATTGAAGCTCTCAGGCAGGTTTCGAATATCCAATGCTTGGAGTTTCAGCGGCTTTTGACGAAAATCACCGACATCTTTGCCCAGGGACATGACCCTCATGAACTAGAAAATTTCTTACGAAAAGTTGCTCCGGCTTACAAGCTTTCTCTGAAGCATCGCTGGATATACGCTGTATTGGATCACTACGCCAGCCGTCGACAGACCGATTTGGTTTTTTCTTGGCTGCAATTTTGTAGCAACAATGGTCTGCAGATGGAGTCTGCTTTTAATCAGAGATTATTCACCAGATGTCGCAAGTACTGGAGCTTTTCTGACAAGGCCATTCAGGATCTAGAGGCCAATCTGCAACAAAGCGGAGGCGTCAAGGGAGGGGCCAAAACGACGATGCCAACCATTACAGCAACGAATGGAAGCGACTTTGCGCAACAAATGGAGTGCCTGGCCTCTGATGAACAATGGACGCAAGTTGTCGAAGCATACGAGATGGCACGCTCTGCTGGAACAGACAGCCCGATCGAGTGTCTGCGACTTGCCGTGTTGGCGTGCACCAAAGGACCAGTCTCAAATATACACCATGCAGACACTCTGATTCAGTCTGCCTACGAAAAGGGCGACGGCGTAAGCGAAGCTCTGACTCCCTTGATGTTGGCGAAAATCGAGCGAGGTGATGACCCAAGCTGGTTGATCAACAGCGCCCTTCGAATGGGAGTTCGGATTCATGACAGCGTCTACAACAAGGCGGCCCAGGCGCTATCTGCCATGGGTAACCATCAAGCTGCCGCAGAGATGTGTGAGACCGCGGCAAGAGAGAATGGCAATGGCGAGCTTTTGTACAACGAGTACAACTTTGCAAACCTTGTATTTGCCTACACGGGCTCGGCGAGCTACAGGGCCCTGCAGTCATTGCTCTCTGGGTTTACGTCGGATGTGCGGTGGTGGCATGGTAGCCGGATCTGCAAGGAGACAATCAAACTTGCCATGAAGACGACGGCGATGAGAACTGTCGCTCATGCGCAAAACAATGCCACGCATCGAGAGGCTCTTGGTAATCTGGATGATGCGCTCATACATGTGAAAAAGTGTCGTTCTACGAGGGATGATCGACGAGCCGTCTCGGAAGCCTGTGTTCGTTTAGCCGCGGTTCCAGCAACCAAGGCTCCTCAGAAGGCAAGTCATAGGTTCGGCAACAAAGCTACTAAGACACGGAGGGAACAGGGAGCTTTACGCAGCACCCAGGCGGTGCTTGAGGCGGCGGTAGTCGCTAGTTCAGGCTAAACTTGGATGGCTCATATGTGTAGATAATAATAGAACCGGCCGGCACCTTGCTGAGGCCTTGTTTACTTTTATTCTGGTAGAGAATGATGACGGCGATGATCCATTTGTCCGAAGAGGTGGTAGGAGAACCAGGCAAAAGATGTCGGGGACACCAACTTCAACTCACCAATGATTGGAGGACTCCTTGCAAATATTTTCATCAGCACCAACATGATACAACGGTGTTGAAGCCGCAGGGCAAGAAAAAGATCCGGAGAGAGTGAAGTACGTGGGCTCACTTTTGTCATCCTAGGGGGAGACTCGAATGATCCAATGTTGCCAACAGAATCGGTTGAGTATGATGACGGAACAGGCGGGGCTGTGCGGTGTAAGGTGAGTCGTCCCCGAGATGAAGGTCTGCCAAACTCAACGAGATTTGTCTATCACATGCAAGGCGAAGTGGTTCGATAATGTTGGTGCCGTGGAGGTTGCACCAGGGGACCGAATTCTGTGCCGTAAGCCAATTGGCTACAGGCCGGGTTGTGTCCACAGTGGCGCCATGATTGGTGAGAAGTGCCTGGCCTGTCTGGGTTCTCATCTCAGTGCTGTGAGTCTGTCGCGCACAGGGGCTCCGGGTGTCGGGACTAAATCTTCTGGCGGCTGGGTATTGGATTTTTCAGAAGGGCCGACACATGCAACTTGGAGACCCCTGGTTCCCACACTATGGGCAGGAGCGACTGGAGGGGCTTTTTGATGACTTTCGAGGTTGGGCGGCGCCGGATTGCATGATTTTTTTTATATTTTTTTTTGCGTCTGAAGGATACATATAATTGATTCTCCGGATACACGAGAATTCAGTCGAATGTGCACCATCTATCCCCTCATCCCACCTGTCGCCAACTGGATACCGCCAGAGGCGTCCACACCATAGATCTGAGGGCGACTCGTTCCAGCGCCACCCGATCCCCAACACTGAGTTCCTCCTTTCACCTTGGCCGCCCTCTTGCCAGCGACACCGACCCTCAATACCGACCAAGCGAAGGCCGGTCCAGATACAATCGACAACGGACAGGGCCCAATACCCCTCAAGCAGTCTCAAATGTCCGTAAACCCCATCAGCGCACCGGGAGACTCCCGCAGACGCCGCGAGCAATACCACGAAGCCGATGTCGTCGTCGTGGGCGCAGGCATCTTTGGGTGCGCCATGGCCTATGCTCTTGCCAACCAGGGCCGCTCGGTCATTCTTCTCGAACGATCAATGAAGGAACCGGATCGCATTGTCGGAGAGCTGCTCCAGCCCGGTGGTATTGCGGCCTTGAAGCAGCTGGGCCTGGGACATTGTGTTGACGGCATTGACGCAATCGTCTGCAAGGGCTACAACGTAATTTTTAACCATGTCCCGTCGCTGATCCCATACCCGACCATCGACGACAACGGCAATGTTGTATACGCCTGGGGTGGATCGGGCAAGGAGGGCAAACGACCCGAGGGCAGATCGTTTCACCATGGCAAGTTCATCACGCAGCTGAGGCGATCGTGTCTTGCGCACGAGAACATAACCGTTGTTGAAACCGAGGTAGTCAAGACAGTACGCGGCGAACACAGCGATCAGATTCTGGGCGTTGAAACTCAAACCAAGCATGGCGAGAAGGGCGAGAAGAAGCCAGACTGCTTTTTCGGTCAACTGACCATCATCGCCGACGGTTACAAGTCCGATTTTCGCAAGGAAACCATAGGGGACAAGAAGCCTGTGGTCAAGAGCAAATTCTATGCTCTTGAGCTCATCGATACCGTCTTGCCGCGAGAAAACTACGGCCATGTCATTATCGGAAGAAATACCTTCCCCACGCTACTGTATCAGATCGGAACCCACGAAACCCGCGCCCTCTTTGACGTTCCTCAAGGCATCCCGGAGGCTTCCCCTGCCGCCGGCGGAGTTCGCAACTACATCAAGAATGTGGCCATTCCTGCTCTCCCGCCTGCTGTTCAGCCCGCCGCTCTACAGGCGCTAGAGGACGGCAAGATCCCGCGCAGCATGCCCAACAGCTGGCTGCCGCCGACAAAGCAGCATCCCAGGGGAGCCATTCTTCTCGGCGATGCGTTCAATATGCGACATCCTCTCACCGGAGGCGGCATGACGGTGGCTTTTAACGACGCCCTCCTCCTCTCACGGCTTCTCGATCCGTCAAGCATACCGACTTTTGAGGATACACGAGCAATCAATGACGCCGTCAACGTTTTCTACTGGCGCCGCAAAAATGTCACTTCCATCATCAATGTCCTCGCTCAGGCACTGTACACGCTCTTTGCTGCCAACGACCGCCAGCTACACGCCCTTCAGTTGGGCTGTTTCGAATACTTTCGGCGCGGCATGACTGACGGGCCGTGCGGTCTTCTCGGCGGCATCATCCAGCGTCCCGCCGTCCTGGCATACCACTTCTTCTCAGTCGCCTTCCTGTCGCTTTGGCTCAATGCTCTCGCCATTTGCAGCGGTCCTCTTGGAATACTGAAGGCCCCCCTGGCGCTCATCGACGCAGTCCTTATCCTATGGAAGGCCAGCTGTGTGTTTTTGCCGCTGGTATGGCGCGAGGGTTTCCAATAACCGCATAGCGTAAATAGACGAACGATGGGGACTGCAAGACGCAGTTGTTGCAAGCGTAAAAATACATGGGAAGGCGTTGTTCTTATATTCCCCCCCCCCCCTTCTCCTTCTACCAAGGCGATTTTACATGACATTTAATCAATATTGCATCTTATATAGGGTGTTTATGTATATATTCTACAGAATTGTATGAACAACCATGGCCACATGAGGGCCGGATGAGGCGGTTGCATCGGGGCTAGGGAGCATTTTACATATTTAGAATACAAAAATAATGGCTTGTGTTGCTCTGCACAAAGTGCTGTCTGTATTTGTGTTCATCTCGGGTGGGTAGCATGCGAAATCTGCCCTGTCTGTCTTCAATTCTCTCCAGCTAGTAGTCCAACGAGTCGTACAAGTCAGGCCTCGTCTAGTGGTGCCCTTGCTTCGTGTTCCTAGAAACGGGCAGCACACGAGAGACACATCTTCTTTCGATGTCTAGCTTCCCGATCAGTCCATGCAGAAATCACCTGGCCAAAATCACGCGTCTGGATTAGCCCAAGTTGGCGCCTTGTGTCGCGGGTGAGTCGTGGGCAAACACTCGCATGTGCTCGGTGCAAGGGTTATTGTTCTCTAATCTACCTAGGTAGGTTTTAAACGTGCTCTGTGTACAATTTGGACGACAGTGAGCTCTTGTGCGCTTACGAGGTTGAGAAGAGGTGCTCTTTCAATGCAGGTGAATTCGGTGCCTTTGGCCGTCTATCTAGTCCCCAAAAACAAAATCACGTCAACCGTCTTCGGTAGACGCCCATCATCCAGCTCGCTCTGAGGACGGCCAACCCTAGCGCCATCTTGATACTGTCCTGGATGACATTCAGCTTACTACCGCCGACTTCGTGCCACTCAATAGGCACTTCGGCAACCTTGATACCAGGACTAGTGCCAATAACACTGCCGTCGCTACCAAGCACCGGCGTGGCGGGGGCCGATTCGGCAAGCATCAGCATTTCAATGTCAAAGATCCAGCCCTCGGCATGCATGTAAGGAACGATGTGGGGGAGGGACTCGCGCGAGAAGAGCTTGAACCCGCACTGCGTATCGCGAATGCGTGATGTTGCAGGCGGTGTGAGGATAGTGAGGACCAGATGGAATGATCGCATGAGAAAGTTGCGCAGGGCGGAGCGCTATCGCTCTGTTAGCATACGGTTCTGCATCTCCAAGAAACATGGTGTATGGGATGAAATACCTTGACAACCGCCTCGCTGCCAACCAAATGGGCACGGCTTCCAATGGCAACACCTCGAAGGGACCCATCAATGACCTCTTCACAGCCCTCCATCAACTTGCTCACGTCGCTGAACCTCGATGCGCCATCGGCATCAGCAAACAGTACATATTCGCCTCTCGCATGGCGCAGACCGTGCGTGACACCTCCGCCTTTGCCTCTGTTCTTAACCAGGGTCACCACCCGAAGGATGTCGTGCAGACCATGCTTGTGAGCAAAATCGAGTGCCACCTCGACCGTTTTGTCCTTGCTTCCGTCATTAACGATGAGAATCTCGTAGCCGCCAAGGCTCTCTTTCGGCTTGGCAGCACTGGAGTGGCCACGCTGGTGACGTCGGCTAGTATGGCTAAGCGGTGACTTGGGGGCAACCGTGTCTCGTCCGATGTGTTTGTCCAGATACTCAACGGCTTCTTCCAACGTGGGCAGGATGCGGTCCTCTTCATTATATGCAGGGAACACGACGCTTAGCCGCAACTCGGCCGGCTGGATAGTGCCAGCATCCGGCGAGGGATACGATTCATTGAGACGGATACGCTTTTGTTCTTGGATCTGACGTTCGGCGAGCCAGCGGTCGTACCAGCATGGAAGTTGTCGAGGCGGGGTTGGTTTCCCAGACGGGCTGGAAGTGACGTAAGTCTTCTCCGAGGGGATGACTGGTCGCGGTTTCGGGGCTACTAGGTGAAGCAGGACAAAGAGCTGAGCCCATGCCATGTTAGCTCAAGTACTGCCAATCAGCCGGTAAATGATGCGCCAGCTAAGGGAGGGGCTGGGGCGGTCGTACACAGGCCAGGCCGAATGCTATGAGCAAGACGAAGCAAATGAGCAGGACATGGACTGCAGTCGCTTCAATCCATGCCAGCAGCGGCCGCACAAAGCGAGCTGCAAGCTCCAAGGGAGCCATTGGCACCAATTGTCGTGCTCGAGCTGGCGTCAATCGGGATATATGCAGTTGTCACAGGGAGCTTGTTGCGCAGGGGATCGTGTTTGGAGTCAAGGCGCTGTCATTGGGATAGAGAACAAAGTTCCGGGATACAGAAGCAGGTGCGATTGGACCAGACACCAAGCGCCGCAGGCTAAGCAATTGCCGTTTCAGTCCGCAGTTGCAGCCAGCTGGCAACAGATCGAAATGTAACGGATAACGAATGGATGCCGTCGGCAGTGAATCTGGCAGACTGGCAGACTGGCCGACTGGCGGACTGAGGTCGGGTCGCAAGTTGCATGAACCGCCACAACCAAACGACGTGTTCTCTTTGTCATGGGAGCCCATTTAGCGACGTGTGTGGCGCATGATGAAGGGACCCGCCAGCCTTGTCATGGGTTCAATGTTCCCCATTTCGACATCAAGTGGTGCAGCTCCCTCCCTGGCCAATCATCAAGTAGGCCGTTGACAGAAAGGTATTGTATTCCAGCCGCTGCCAGTCGGTCTCCAACGCCCCACACTTCCCGTCTTGGTCTTTTGCAGTCACCACGTGCAGCCTAATCCTCTGCAAGCGACTCCAAAGCACTTTGTTTACGGAGTACTGTGCCGGTGAGACTCTGCCGAATATTGATGCAGTACTACACCGTTACATGTAAGTCTAAACACTTTGAACCTTTGTCCATGTACCACGACATTGTACAATGGAACGTCCCAGATTTGCAGCACACGATGGTTGAGCTTTTGTCTCCTCATTTCATTCTTTGCTGTGCAATCTGCTTCCATCATGATGACACTCAAGCAAGAAGAATATCTAATAAAAAAGGGCAAAAATAATCGCTTAGTGTGCTGCACTGTCCTAGTTTCTGCTGTCCATTTTCGAACCATCTCAAACGTCAAATTTGTCCAGGGCCTTGGTTATTCCATATTGAAATAATATGAGCCATGAGCCGTAGAAAAAGAGAGCAAATGAATCCCTATCCCAACACCCCAAAGTCTATGCCAAATACTCATGAGATCGTTAAAAAAATTATCTAAAAATCAATAAGGGAAAGAAAAAAAAGAAGGAGAACAGAAAATTCAGCGGCCAGTAGAGTTGGGAGAGTGGCTGAGCCTAGGAGATCCAGCATCGCTAAGCCCCAGGACTGGCATAGGATTCTTCCCATGTAAATGAACTCAATGAAGCAAGCTCCAGGCTTGCCTGACGGTTCAAGGACAAGACTTCTTTGCTGACTTCGCTTTGCAAATATGTGCAACTCTCCAAAGCCCTCTTCACTGGAGTCGACATTCATATCGGGTGAGCTCTTCTGTGCTTCAAGTTGCAACTGCTGGGGACTTCGAGATCGACCATCGGTTCTTCTTGAGAAGCTTTCCTGCGCCCGCCTTGGACAATCTCTTGTTCTTGCCACTCTTTGTAGGCACCGCCTCTGGTCCCGCTTGTTCAGGGAATACATTTACGAGGTCCTCGGGCGCCAGCGGCGGAGGAACACGGCTTCGATCCATGCGCTCATGGTGGTGGGCCAGGGTTTGTGCCTCCCAAGTTTGCTGTTGCATGCGGTCCGTATCCTGGTAATGCTGATTTGGCTGCACAATATAATTATCGCTAGATGTCGCATGGTGTGTTTCGTCAGGGGCCGCGAAGAAGCCAGGCCTGTTCGATGGGCCACCAGTCGCGGCAGCAGACGGCGCCAAAATGTCTGGCTCATGGCTGAGCGTTGCTGCCGAGCTCAAGGGGTACTCGGACATGTGAGCAGAAGTTGCCAGGGGAGTTACGGGGGCTGAAGCTGCTTGCTTCACAGGCACGTCGGCAATACCAGGCAGCGAGGTGGATGAGCCCTGCCTGGACGGTGCAAGCGAAATAGATGGCGACGTGGCATTGTTTCCACTAACATGGATAGCATGACTCTGAGAAGCTGGAGTGCCGGGCAAAACTCTCATATTGGTCGGCGGCATGCCCGCGACAGCTGGAATCGAACTAAAACCTCTCATAGATGGAGGAGGGCGGGAATCTCGGGGGTACGAGGAATTGCCTCTGCTTGTGCCGGATAAGGTGTATTGATGTGTCGAGGCATCCGATGTCCGTCTGGAGTGACCTGGATGCAGGCGATGAACTGGGGCGCCATCACTAGTTCGACTCTTGGTTGCTTTGGAAGGCTTCATTTCCAGATCGTCTTGAGAACTCGTGGAGCCGTTGGAGCTTTCCACAGGAGAAGGATCACCTGTCATTATGCGTTAGTGTTGGGAAAGCCAGGAAGAAAGGCTGCCTCGAGTGGCCACTTTGTTTCACCACAAACCTTTGCTTGAAGCGGGGCTGATATGCTGCGAGTCATAGGCTCGAGGAACCTCTTTGCCTTTGGCGGAGCCTGGATGTAGATAGACGACATCTGAAGTAGTATAGGCCACCTCACGACTGTCTCGAGCGGAGCCTGCGAATGGAAAGAGGCCGCCGGTATAGCTGTATGCTCTTGGTATGCGAACCATGGGAGCGACATCGTCGCCGGGATAAGAGACACGAGAGAGGCTACTCCCGACTCGAGGCACGCCTGGCATATTCATGTGGTGGCCACTGGCGGCCATGGCACTTCGCCTTCGGTTCTGCTCAACGATGCGGTGACGATCCGCCTCTCTCCAGCTGGGCGGCGCGCTGGCAAAGGCATCGATTGCTGCGTGAGTTGGAACATGCCTATACGGAGCATGCGCTGCTTCCTTCTTCTTCTGCTCCTCCAACTTTGCAGTGTGCTCCTTGGCCTGCTGGCGGCTCTTTCTGATGTGAGAAAAGATAGACATGGCGAGAGAGGTGCTTGTCGAGCCCGGGTTGTCGAGTCGAAGCTACGAGTCGTTCCCACGCCCTCGACGCGGCAGAAGTAGACAGAGACGACAGGCCAGAGGCCACCTCGTCAACCCGCGGGCTGGCAAGAACAGACTCGGAGGGAATAAGATGCAAAGACCCGGCGGACAAGGTTGGAGAGGCGGACAAGCGCCTGGTGACACAAAAGTCGGACGGCGCCAGACAAATTAAACGGCCAACAGCTGACGTATAAATCAAAAACGGGTCGGCCCTGGCAGGAGCGTCCCGACTGTTGGGACTTGGCAATACGCTGGCGTCACACAGGCCGGCAGGGGCAAAGCAAGAAAAAGAATTGAGGCGGCACTTACAAAGAGTAAGTGGAGTGCCTGAAAACTGCATACATACAAAGGGCAACAAAAAGCAAAGATCAACGGCTCGGCTGTGTCTTTAATACGTGTTTCTGGGCGCCCGCCTTGGGTGGCAGGCCACACAACTCGTTCCTGGGTGGTTCGGGTTCCTTGTCACTAGTGGATCGGGTACGAGGGACGGCAGGGCGGTCCTCTTGGGTGAGACAAAAGGGCGGGGCAGGGTGTCGGACGGAAGGTGGCTGACGACCAGAAAGCCCAGCTTTGCCCAGATGGGTTCAGGTTCCATGTTTTGTCCAGACTCCTGGCTTGTCCTGCCATCCCGCTATCCTGCCATCCGTACGATAGATGGTGCAGCTGGGTTCACTGAGAAAGCCCAGTCAGCCGGTGCGCAGAGAGCCCTGCAGACGTCAAGCCCAGCGGCAGGGGTAGTTGCGGCCATGCATCGCCTGTTGAGCTTTGTGCTTGTTGTATTCTGGCCTGCAGCCTGAAGCAAGGCCAAGTTGCCCGAGGCCGAGCTTGGAGCTTCGAGTTTCAAAGAGAAAAATACAAAGAATCGGGGCGCCGGCCTGGATTCGGACAATTTATCTACAACAAACACGCGGCATGGGACCGCCTGGATGTGAATCTTTGGACGAGGGTTCTAGAATGGGTTGTTGAGGGACAAGGTAGCAGCAGAGAAGCACGAGGAGAGCTGGGCTCTCGCCCAGCATGAAATCATGCAACTACCTAGGTCTGCAAGGCTAGAGGCCACTCTGCAGTGACACCACCGCCGACACAACTGACAAGACCGGATGACAAGTCCGAAATCCTCGAAAGCCGCCCCTGATGACAGGATGCTTGAGCAGCCAAACGGATGGGACGGGCTGAAAGGATCGGGGGGATGGTGGTGGTGTTGATAATAAATTGACCATGTGCGCAAACCATCTTGGTGATCCCCACAGATATGAGGCCAGCTTGGAAAGTCGGACCAGTAGGGTCCCTGGGTACGGAGTACTAACATGTCGATAATGAGTAAGACGCTGGGAGGGGGTAGATCAATGGACCTCCTCAGCAACAACACCAGGCGGCATAAAAGGGCGGGTGAAAGCAGCCGATGTGGCAACAAAGGGAAAGAAGAAAGAACACAAAGATAGCGGCACCCTTTGAAACTGCACGGGTTTGGAAAATAAAAACTGCACGACATGTTTCAGACGAATTCAATTTGGCCAAAAGCAAGGACAAGGCCAGTAGTGATACGAGCGCCATGTTTGATTACCAGACCACGCAGATTTTTGGCCCCGTACGGAGCACTGTATTATTTATTGTGCCAAAGATGGAAGGGGAAAACGTTTGACGTCTCCATGTGCCACCCACCAACAAACATAAGCAAGTCCCGTCGTACATACACGAGGTGGCAAGGCCTTGGACCATGGAAGGCTTTCGGCAGAGAGAGGCTGAAAGTGCGACGGACACGGCAAACGCTAGTAGTAATAAGAGGGAATCGGTGCACCCAGCGCTAGCAGCTGGAAATGAAGCAACATGACGGAGTAAACTGTCCCATCCCGCGCCCTGAAGTTGAGCCCGACTCATTGCTTCGTCAGTGGGACAAGAAGACCAGTCAAGTGTGCGCTGGCCCCCACCGCCTGTGGCATCAAATTGTTCAGCTCCCTTTGAGAATGACGGGACGAGACCATTTGCAACTAACTGGCAACGACGACTGTACGCCATGCGTATTCTGGGCCCCCACAGGCTTTCGAGGTCAACATTTGAAAGATGGAGCCCCCAAGTCAACAAGGTGGCGAGTATGGTATTATTCACACGGCCTCTCCAACACTCTAGGAGCCCGGCCAAATGTGACTTTTCACTCATGTCGTCCTTGGGATATTCTGTATCGTCACGCCCATGGTCAGCTGTGCCTTTGATCCTGCGCACCACAGCGGATGGGGACTGCTGCTCCAGTTCTGTCTGTGCTCAAAAACTAGTGCGACTTGAGACCACGGATTATCGACCAGATTCACCAGCCTTGATTGGCCTGTTGAACAGGACCAGAATCAACTCCTTTCAGCTCTCCAACAGGCTCCACGTGGTGGAGGCCCAGGCTTGCGGATAGGGAATAGTGCCATTGCCAGTCTGGAATATTTGAGCTGACCTCCATGTCTCCCGGCAGGCCAGGTTTGTTGGGCACAGGCTCAGGGCTGATGTCCCGTTGGCTCGAAATGGACAGGCGCACACATGATAATACTCCGTACATGATAGGGCACCCATGATGCCGAGCTTTGTGCCCATGACAAGCCCGCTCAATTCATCATGGCCACTCGGGTTCCATCTATCGGCTACGAGAGCTTTGTTACTATATGCATGGCGGTCAGTAGCCTGGCCAGCTCAAGCAGCCAGGCCGCTGACATTGCGTGCCATGTACTTGAAGGTGGCGCACAGCAGGTTCCCAAGGGATATGGATCGGCACCTTCCTCACTCAGATTTGCGATCCAGATATCCAGATATCCTTCCCGAGGTCCACTCGGCTGGCTGTCACACATTTCCAATTTTACCCACGTCCTCAAAAATTCCGCCCGCTGCCTTGCAACCTTGAATCGGATTCCAACCAATACACGTCACCTCTACGGGCGACATTGTTGTTTGTATCCATTATGGGCATTGTCAGCCCTAGGTGGCCAGGGGCCCGTCATTTTGTTACCCGCTCGCTCCCGCACACCAATGTGACGTGGAGGGTCCCCAAGCCACGAGTGATCCAGAGCCACGATAAGGAAGCCCAAAAGGCTGGGCACACGCGGCAATTAATTGGCCCGCCCAGTGTGGCCGCTTGCCAGCCGCACCAAGCCCTGGACCAGCTTTCCGAATCCCAAGAGGGTTGCGCATCTTCATCCCGTGGCGCCATGGCAAGGCGACGTCGCAATGATGACGGCGAGTTGACTACGCAGGACCGAATTGTGTCGTCGTTGGGGGCCTTGGGGGCGTCATGCTCTGAACCTAGGACCGAAATTGAAACCCCGTCGCACTGTCAACTGAGCGCTGACAGGAGAAAGCGGACAGCACTCAAGCTCCATGTACCGAGTGCTCAAGACCACCTTGAAGCGCGCACATCTTCTACAAGATGACGGAATTTAGGCAATACCGTCCCGCGTCAATAGTTGTTTGGACAGGGACCCTTGATGCACAACTCAGATAGCAGTATTGGCAATTAAAGCACTATTATAATCTATCAACTCAGCGGGCGCAACCAGGCATGAAAAGATCCCGGTTTGCTCTCCAGCACACTAGCGCACAATTTAATGGATTGGCCTCGACGTTCCAGGGACTTTTTGCCATGGACTAGATTCTGGAACCAGCCTCGACTGTCAAAATGGCAAATTGGTTTCCCCCTCGGCAAAGTTGGCTTATGCGCCGCAGCGACCGCATGCAATCGCGAGCTCGCTTATTTCTGCGTTTACTACAATGCTGGTTCTGGAAGTATGAGTTGCTTGGGGCGCAATTTGGCCAGTTGATACAAGGTCGATTCAACCACATGGGACAAACAGGCCAGTTGTGCTGTGGTGGGGAGAAGCTGCAACTGATGCCGCCTGCATCGGTTTCAGCCGGTTGGCCATGGCCGTTCCTCGTGGACGCATCCATGAGCCAATACCAGGCCCGCTTTGATACTGTCTCAGATTCATCATTTGTCTCATGACCGCTTGTTCAACGTGGCTGGCCGTTGGGATGTGTTGGTCAGATATCCGTAGACCTTTTTGCTCAGAGCGCTGCCAATGAGCGTCTCGGCTCGCACCAAAAGTGCCCTTGGATATCGGAAAGGGCAGCTTTTCGCAGCGGGTTCAGGATTGTCGTGCGCCATGGGTAGGGTAGGTATTTGGCGCTGTGGGTGCCATCCATTTATACATGTGTGTACGGAGCACGGAGCACGGAGTACGGATACGGAGTACCAAAATGCCGTGATACGTTCTGCATGTCTTACATACCTAGGTACTTGGGTGGTGGCTCCTCGCTGACGTCGAACGCGCAGCCTTATCGTAGATTAGGGGTATAATTTGCCAGTGTCCAAGCTGCCATGCCATCAGCCCGTTTGGGAAAGCCAGAAGGGAGTGAGTGGCATGACGAGAGGGTTCTCTTTGTCCGTGTGACGAGACTTGCCAAAACGCGTTGACCTGACTGGGGGGTTCGTAGCGGCATGCAACTGCTTGCTTCACCTTCATGTACGCCATGAAGCATCGTCCGGAACCAATATTGCCCGTATCATGCATCATGTCGAAGCATGCGTGAGAGTCTGCGAGGGCAGGTGCCAGGTCAGCAGGTCCTCCTGAAGCCAGAAGCACTCGCTCCGTCTGCTGGGCGGCGTCATACACCGTACAAGCACACACACAGATAAGCTTCTTCCCCTCCCGTGGCACCAGCAAGAGGACTAGGGCATTTAATCCGCAGGATATCCGAGTGAGCGGGCTTCCATGTGTAGACCTCGTGGGGGCCTTATTGGAGGGCAGGTAGGACTGGGAGACGGATGTCAAGACATGGCGGCTTTTGCAAAAGTCCCTGCAGAATATGGTGCGTGACACCAGCTGGAGGGAGCAGTGTTACGGAATGGGGGAAAAGCTGATATATTGGCAACCAACTTTCAGCTATGCGCCGGCTGTGGTCCTAGTGGTCACTGGTCGCTTGCAGAGACGGGATGAGCCACCAGCTCGAGTTTGAGCAACAACATATATATACACACACACACATATATATATATATATATATATCATATCAAGTAGAAATAAAATAAAATAACGAAATGAAACGATTGGCTTGAAACCCAAAAGTCACCACTCAGTAGTGCAGCGCCATTGACGGAAGCGTCCGAGGTTTGGAGCCGAGGTAGATGAAAATGCTTGAACTTCAATACTGCTCCAACAGCAAGGCCGAGAGGTGTGGGGCCGCATCGACTTGGCGGGGAGGGGATCGCGAGGACAAAACACCAAAAGTCTGGGGCTTGTTGGTATTGTTGGAGACAGACGCCCGCTTCAAGAACCAGCCTGAGAGTTTGCAATTTCATGCCAAGCACTACGTGTTGCTCTTATTGGTGGCTCGAATTTGACCAATTCCATCATGCGCCTTCTCATCACGGGTGCCGCCTGTTTCATCGGCCAGCTCGTCGCCAAGACGCTGCTCAATGATGAAAACGGCTCTTACACCAGACGGTCACTCTTACCCATGTCGTGGAGCCACCCATCCCAGCGGGCGTCGAGTTCCCAGGCAATGCAACCCCCATCAAGAGAGACTTGCTTGACGGCTCTGAGGCCGTCGTGGACAAGCATCTGAATGCCGTCTTTCTGTTTCACGGCATCATGTCTGCCGGCGCGGAAGCCGACTTCGAGCTAGGCACAAACATCTCGCCCTGACCAGCATCCTACTTGACCCGGCTTGCCCCTCCCGTCTCCCTCTTGTCAACATGACACTTGGATGCAAAAAGCATGCGGGTGAATTTCGACGCGACCCGCGCCCTCCTCGACAGCCTGCGCAAGACGTGCCCCGGCGTGCCGACAATCTTCACATCAAGCCAGGCCGTGTATGGCGGCGAATTCACCGAGCCCGTGGACGGGTCCATGCACCCCACGCCGCAATCCTCGTATGGCGCGGAAAAGATGACGTGCGAGCACCTCATCAACGAATACACCCGGCTGGGCTTCGTAAACGGCCTCATCCTCCGCCTGCCCACCATCTCGGTTGAGGCCGGGCAAACCCACGGCGGCTGCCTCGAGCTTCCTCTACGGCATGATTCGCGAGCCCATGCAGCGTCTTCCCCGGTCTTCAGGGTATGATGGACTCGCTGGCCGGGGTGGGCGGCGAGGATAAGCTGAAGTTTTCGACTGAGGAGGATGACGACCAGCTCAAGGCCATTTTGTATTTCGTGGCCGACCAGCTTTGATAATTCCAAGGCTTTGGCGCTGGGCTTCGAGCGCGATGAGTCCTTTGGCGATATTGTGCGAGACTTTAAGGAGGGACTTGAGTCTTTGTAGCCTTCTCATCTGGCGCTGCATGGTTTATAAGAACTTTCTCCTTGTAAGATGCCATTTTTATAACGCGACTCGAAGAGAGGCTGGACTCTTGTATTGACATATTCCATGGATGGCTGGCCGTGGTCTGTTCCCAGTTATACCCAGTCTTGCCTGCCGCCGTGGTATGTAGACTTTTGGTTGCTTTGCTTGGTCAATTGATGCGGCTGCTTCTTCTTCTTCTTCTTCTTCTTCTTCTTCTTCTTCTTCTTCTTCTTCTTCTTCTTTGTTTTTACACTTCTAGATTTTGGACTTTTGGTACTTGCGTTGTTGGTTAGCCCTGTCATCCAATTAACCCAACTTTGGAATACCTGCAAACTTACATGAGTGGAGAACCCTGAATATTACCAAAATTTTGACACAGAGGATAAAGATCAAGGCCCGAATTCCTGCAGTGTTGGATACGACTCAGGTCCTCATGCGTGGACGGTTGGATTCGAGCTACTTAACTATAGGGTAGTTGAATATTCCCTGGGACCATACAAGTCACATTTGTTGTTTCAAGGTTCATGGTTTGCTGATGAGATTAAGAACATGTAGAAGCCATCATTTAGTTGAGCATCCCACACATGCTCAGGGCTGATGGTACCAATGGCTGCACTGGAAAGAGTTGCATAAAGGCACGCTAGCTCTGGGGAGGCTTCGCAGACTAACTCCCAAGAATGGGCGCACCAGAAACTTTTCAGTGACGAGGTGCGCAAGCGCTAGATCAGACTGAGCAGTTGAGAACCGACTTTGGCCAGGTCCTTGGGACACACATCAGAAACTTTGCACGCGTTTTCAGATGTAGGCGCGGGCATGTAGGAAAGAATAACTAGACATACGAACCAACAAGTGGATTATCATGTTATTTGTATTTCTTCTCCTTGTTGTTGTTGTTGTTGTCCAGTCTCATGCATAGACTACATATGGACAATAATCTTGCCCAGTGTTTGCAAGGATACGTGCTCGAATTCAATTGAGGTTTATGATGATGAGTTCTCTTACATGTGATTGGATGGTTGGACAGGACGAATGGATTGTCAAGATCACGTGAGTCGGCAATCATTCAATTTTTTTTTCTTCACCAGCCACAGGCCCCAGCCAACGGTTTATCAGGGGCTAGCGACAGCCCAGACCCATCGGCGCTTGTTCGATATCCCCTTCTACATAAAGTCTGGTCTGAGTTCACATCGCTGTAACCCTGGAAGCCCCATTCGCCACCATCCCTGACCCCTGGCCTAAAATACCAGAGCAGCCAAGTGGCGGTGGTAGACGGTACGAGAGGCTTGGCGGCAGGTTCCACAGGCCAGTCAAGTACAGGATACCTAGTGCCTTCCCGCTGTGAGCCTGCTCCTATTGGCCACTTGTCCCCTGTGTCGCTCTCTGCTGCGCGCGGGACAGTAAGAGGCAGCAGGTGCACACGGACCACGTCCCCCCCCCCCCCAGGTGGCAGTTGGCAGTTCCCAGCCCAGCCCGGCGCCTGCAACGGAGAGCCCAGCGCCAGGCCCCAAGGCCCAGGCAGGCATTACGGCATTACCAGCCTTGGCCACCCAGTCACGCGCTTTGCCCACCTCGAGCATCAGTTTTCGGGCTTGCTTTTGGCATCTGGCCTTGGGTCCGTCTCTGTTCGACCGTCGTCGAAATTCCTCGCATCATCGACCACCGTCCCGCAACCCCAGCATCCACGCCGGCATATCGGACCAGCCAGCCTCGCGCTTCTCTGTTCACCGGCTCTGCTGTCTGAGGCCGCCTGCTGCGCACCCCGTCCCTCTGGTGGCGCCTCGGTTCCGTTCGTTTCCCTGCCTGCTGAGGACAAGGCAAAAACCCGACCCGTGCCCCGACCGGAAGTCGAGCGGCGACATTTTGCGTGGCGCAACCAGCAGCACCCAACAGCAACCAAGACCATTGAACATCGCATCCCAGCGCCCTGCTCGTGGCCAGCCCATCCAACGTCGCGACACGGCCGTCGCCATCAACCCCCGTTCCCGTGCTGCACCAAGGGCCGTCTGACCGTCTGACTGTCCGACCGCCTGACCGTCTTGTTGCTTGTTCCCACGGCCCAGCGCTCGTCACACCTCAGCCGCCCAGCCATCCGTCCAGTCTGCAGTCCGCAGTCCGCAGTCCGCAGTTCGCAGTCCGCAGTTCGCGAGCGACTCACAACTCACGACTCACTCTCTGCCCCGCCGACAAAGTCGCGTGTGCGCCCCCCCTCTGCTGGGCGCAACAGATCGAATCGTGGCGGCGCTCACCATCCTGAGCCACGAGACTCCTGTTTCCGAGCTCTCACTTCAGCAGCACCTTGAACTTGCGCCGGACTTGGCTGCGTATAGGCCGCTCGCCACGGAGGCGGACTCCGAGCCTGTGATGATGGCACAGCAGGTGCCTCATCAGGCGACGGACAAGAAGCGCGTCAAGGTCTACGAGCTTCGCGACAATGACTGGTTTGATCGCGGAACCGGCTTTTGTACCGCAACCATTACGACTGTATGTATACCCACCCTCCTCTCCTCGGTGAACCCTTGCGCATCTCGAGCATTCTCGAGGCGTCTTGAATACGACCAGACGGGCTGACTGATTGCTCGCTTTCCTTGCCCTCCCGATACAGACAGAAGATGGACGCAAGGACCCGCGAGTCATTGTCGAGTCCGAAGACCAGCCGAATAGACTACTCTTGGAGACCAAGATTCAGAAGGAGGATGGCTTCCAAAAGCAGCAAGGTTTGTCTCGCTGCCAGCTGTCTGCTTGGATATGACATGCTAATCGAAACATCAAACGGCAGAAACGCTCATCGTTTGGCAGGATCCCGGAAGCGGTGTGGATATGGCCCTAAGCTTCCAGGAAGCCGAAGGATGTGCTCTGATATGGTAATTCTACTCGAGCCATGGCCCCCGATGCTCCCCCCCCGCCCATGCTGTCGGAGCGGCGACTAACTCATCATAGGCGGTTTGTGAGTAGCGTGCAGCAATCTTTACCGAACGCTCTACCAGGCGACGACGGGCTCTCAGACGATCTGGCCCTCGAGGTCCCTGCGACAATCAACCTCCCCGCCGCGGAATTGGGCAACCTGGCCGACATCGATTCCAGCATGCGCATCATGAGCTCAAGCGCCAACGGCCGCGATGCGCTTGCCAAGTTCATCATGGCAGATGACTATATTGGCAAGTTGATTCCCTTGGTGGAAATGGCTGAAGACCTCGAGAGTCTGCCCGACCTTCACCGACTCTGCAACATTATGAAGACCATCATTCTGCTCAACGATACCACCATCATCGAGCATGCCGTGTCGGACGAATGCGTGCTTGGCGTGGTCGGTGCCTTGGAATACGACCCGGATTTCCCTAGCCACAAGGCTAATCACCGACACTGGCTCGACAATCAAGGCCGTTATAAGGAGGTCGTCAGGATCGAGGATGAGAGGACTCGGCAGAAGATTCATCAGACCTACCGACTGCAGTATTTAAAGGATGTCGTTCTTGCGCGAATTCTCGATGACCCAACCTTCTCGGTCCTCAACTCGTTGATATTCTTCAACCAAGTGGATATCCTTCAACACCTGCAGTCGAACTCTGAATTCCTGAGCGAACTATTTGCCGTCTTCAATGCCCGGCGGCTGGATCAAAAGAGGAGAAAGGACGCCGTGCTCTTCATCCAGCAATGCTGCGCAATAGCCAAGAATATACAACCGCCCGCGAGGCAGGCGCTCTACAACAATTTCATTGCCCATGGTTTGCTGCAAGTCATTCACTTTGGCTTGAAGCACCGAGACGTGGCAGTCCGAGTTGGCGCCACCGACATATTGGTGTCCATCATTGACCACGACCCGCAGATGATTCGACAAACGATATATCGTCAGATGCACGAAAACGTACCGTCACTGGTCGATTCCCTCATTGAACTCCTCCTCGTCGAGGTTGACCTGGGTGTCAAGTCCCAAATCTCGGAAGCTCTCAAGGTGCTCCTGGACCAGGGAATGCCCCCTCAGGGACCCGACTTTGCGCGTGTCAATGGCGAATTTCCCGGGCGACCTCGGCCGCAGCCTGCCATGGATCCTCAGCAGGAACTTTTTCTCACCCGGTTTTACGACCGATCCGCGCTCAAGCTTTTCAAGCCATTGCTGGAGCTTGAGGATCAGCCCGACTTGAAGTTTCCGGCACAGCAAGCCTCCATGTTTACGTATCTTGTCGAAATCTCGTGCTTCTTTATTCGCCAGCATCACCGGTTCAGCAGATACTTTGTCATGAACCACAACATTATTCAGCGTGTTTCCCAGCTGCTCAAACAGCCAGAGAAATACCTGCGGCTAGGTAAGAATATTCCTGTCAAGACCCCCCCCCTTTTTTTTTTTTTTTTTTTTTGTTATGTACCCTAGTCTATTGCATTCCCTTTGGCAGCATGATATCAGCGCTAACGCTATTACAATGTAGTTGCCATACGATTCTTCCGGAATGTTATAGGGATGCAAGAAGAATTCTACATCAGACAGATTGTGGAGAAGCAGGCATTGGGGCCTGCATTGGAGGTGCTCTCTGAGACGATGCCAAGAGACAATCTGTTAAGCTCGGCATGCCTGGATCTGTTTGAGTTTATTCGCAAGGAGAACCTCAGGGATTTGGTCAAGTATCTGGTCGCCAACCACAGAGACCTCATTATGCGTTTCATTTACTTGCCAACTTTCAAAGACATGATTGACCGATACGACCAGACACAAGGATACACGTCCAACATGGACTACTTCCTGGAAGATGGCGAAGAGATTCCTCGGAAGCCACCTCCAAACACGAGACTGATGGAGCACATTACCGTGGACCCGAGCGAAGAAGAGTACTGGAATACTTCAGACCCTGAAGACGACGATGAGGAGCACCAACCCGACATGCGCGATAAAATCTTGCCGAGCAACGGACCTCTGAGGCCCTCTAGGCCTCTTGTCGACTATCCTTCGGACGAGGAGAACGACGAAAGCCCCAATGCCGAGGGCGATGCCGCGGCCAACAGCAGCCATGAGACTTTGGTGGCAGCCGAACAATCTAGCAGCCTTCCAACTGTTGCACCGCCGACGGAACGGGTGTCTGAAAAACGCCGCCGCGAGGAAGATGACGACGACGAGCTGGGAAAGCTAATGCAGAGCAAGCGCCGAAATAGCTCTTCCTCGGAGTCAAGTTCCACGGCTGGCTCGCGCATGACCCCGAAGCGCAAGTCGTTTGGGGGCGGCTCTGGAAATGGCAAGATTGCCATAAGCCTATCGACGGCGGTCAAGACTGGGGGCGGATCAAGATCAGACGAAGAGTCATGAATGGCGCATCATTTCTATTTCTCCTTTGGGCGACGGCGTACGGAAACAGTTGATTCCAGGGGTTGGTGTTGATGTTTTTTTTTTTCCCCATTTCTCACTTATGTATTTGGCCGCAACCTGCATGAGGGAGCGGAGCGGGCTCGGACACACCAGGCAGCATCGGCGGTGGTTTGCCCGTCTGGTCATGGACGTCTTGACGCCTGCCACGGAGCCTTAATCGCATTCATGCTACGGTCAGGGATATCTATGGAAACGGCGGGGCGGAAGCCAGCGGCTGAGATGCAATTTGCTACAGAAGGTTCTTAGATGCGATTTGGGGGGGGGGGTTTGATGGTCTGAAGGTCGGAGAAAGGTCAGACACGGGTCTACTTGTTCCACTTGTTCAGTTGCCGTCTTCCCCTCTGGTATATAAAACGTGGATGGACACTTGGAAGCCACTGGGCCAGGATGGTCCCGCGGCACGGTCATCATGTCAACATCTCAAGGGCATGAATGTGGGTCGGGGAGGGATGGGGCCTGAAAACATTTGACGAGCAATGCGGCCACACAGCTCGTAGTGTATCATAACATAATGAAGGGTTGGCTGGGTTCAGGATGGGTAGTGCAGAGCACCTTGTCGAGGGAATACCTACCCTCGGCACGGGCTACGACGGACAATGGAACAGGGCATTGGCTATTGATGAAGTTGACGTGTCTTTTTTTTCTCTTCTTCTTCTCGTCTTTGTTCCTGGGCGTGAATTGTTGCTGGTAAATCCCGCCGCACATGGGCAACCACTTTTCGTGTTCCACGCATGTCCTGCATGTTGATTGAATCCATTTCCCATGGCTGCCCTCGCACGTCTACTTTCTTCTAAACTGTCTCGACCAAGTCTCGTAGCCGTTAATCATAAAAGTCGTAATATTCCTGGGCGTCCTGTCCATGGCGGCGACCAAGTCGTCCATGGCAATCTCCAGCTTGGCCGTGCCCGTCTCGTCGTCGTCGAAGCGGTCGAGCACGGCCAGGCCGGCCTCGTTGCAAATGGCCTTGATCTCGGCGCCCGAGTAGCCGTCGGCCAGCCGCGCCACCTCGGCAATGTCCACGTCCTCGGCCACGGCGAGCCCCTTGAGGTGCACGTTGAAGACGGCCTCGCGCGCAGCCCTGTCCGGCGGCCCGACGTAGAGGACCTGGTCGAAGCGGCCGGGCCGCATGAGGGCCGGGTCCATTGCCTCGGGGCGGTTCGTGGCAGCCAGCACCAGCACGCCCGTCAGGGACTCGAAGCCGTCCATCTCGGTGAGGAGCGTGGTGAGCATGTTGACGGCGCCCGTGGAGCGCGAGCCCGACGACGAGCTGGACCCGGGGCCGCGTTGCCCGCCGATGGAGTCGATTTCGTCAAAGAAGATGATGGACGGCGACGCGGCGCGGGCTCGCTCAAACAGCGTGCGCACCGCGCGCTCGGATTCGCCCACGTACATGTTGAGCAGCTCCGCGCCCTTGACCGCGAAGAAGTTGAAGCCCGATTCCGTCGCCATGGCTTGCGCCGAGAGCGTCTTGGAGCATCCCGGGGGCCCGTACAGGAGGAGCCCCTTGGGCGGGTTGCGGAGGACGTGGCGGCTTGACGGGTTGGTGTTCTACAAGGATGTTGTCAGTGACCCCTTTTGTGCCTCGGTTGGTCAAGAGGCACGTTGACGAACCTTTGTGTTTTTAATCATGCGCGTGAGCACCTTTTTGAGCGACTCCTGCCCGCCCACGTCTTGCCAGTGAATCGTGGGCGGCTTCAGGTTGATGTCGTGCATGGCGGTAGGCCGCGTCATCCTCAGCGCCTGCTCCATGTCTTGCTTGGAGAGGAAGCGCTCCTCCCCGGCCGAGGCTGGGTCGACGCCCTCCTCGTCTAGCCTGCTGCCGAGAATCTTCTTTGCGTTCAGGACCAGGTTGGCCAGGTCGTCGCCGTTGTAAGCGTGTGTCTTTTGCGCGATGCTCTCCAGGCACTCCTGCTTCTGCGCGGGCTCAAGCGGCGGGTCGAAGAAGTTGAGAATCTCGAGCCGCTCCGACGCCCTGGGGATGGGCAGGGCAGTGTTCTCCCGGAAGCGGGAGCGCTTCTGCAGCTTGGCCGGCACGTCCGTCATGTAGTCCAGGCAGGTGGTGATGACGACGACCTTGGGCAGGGCGTTGTTGGCGCTGGCCTCGGCGGACAGGGCGTCGAGCTCCTCGCCGATGGCGTCAATGACGGCCTCGCGGTTGGGCCTGTCCTTGGAAATGAGCTCCTCCAGCCCGTCGATGAGAACCATGCTGGGCTGGAGGGCGTGCGCCTGCTTGAACGTCTCCCTGACCGTCGTCAGCTTGTCCGAGGGCTTGATCCAGAACGGGCGCCCCCATTTCGAGTCGGCAATCTTGTGCAGGATAAACGTCTTGCCCGTCCCGCTGCCGCCGTGGATGGCAAAGCCGCACGACTCGCGCTCGTCCTTGACCCAGAACGGCCGCGTGAAGCCCCTGAGGAACCGGTTGATGGCCGTCACCTGTGCCGTGAGGCCCGGCACCCCCTTGACCAGCAGGTCGCCGCCAGCGACCGCCTCTGCTTCGGGAGCGGCGGAGCCGGGGCCCCCATCCTCGGACAAGATGCGGACAGTTGACGCGGAAAGCTTGAACTTGGCAATGTTGTCAGTGTGCGAGTTGACCGAGACGACCTTGAAGGTGCGCCGCAGCTTGTTGATGTTGACGCCCTCAAAGACCATTCCCGGGAAGATGAGATCGGCACGCTCTACAAGGCCCGCATCAGTTGACTATTTCACACGCCTTGCGTCATGGATGGATGGCTTCAGGACTCACCCATGGACAGGCTGAGCGAGTACTCCCAGCACGAGGCGTGTCTCGAGCTCTCCTTCTTGACCTTTTCCTCGCTCACGTCCTGCACAACCACCTCGTCCAGGTCGGGCATGCTCTCCAGCAGCGAAACCCGCACCAGGTCGCCAATCTTGAACCCCGTGGCCTCCTGGAAGGCCCGCGTCATCATGACCACGTTGGGGCTGAGGTTCTTCTCGGGCAGAATCCACAGCGAAGCCTCCCGCCTGGGCAGCTGGCCCTGCGGGTCGTCGAGCCTCTCGAGCAGGCATGCCTTGCCGTTTTCCAGCCCGTTGGTGAGCGCAATGAGGGAATCCTTGCTGACGTAGATGCGCGCGGCGCCGACGAGGCTCGCCTTTTCGAGGGCCGGGTTGGCCAGCGGCCGCACTTTGGCGTCGATGCTCTTCTTTACCATTTTCTGGACGCGGTATATGTCTACATGGGGTGAAGAGGGGGTGTGAATGGCGGTGCCTGCGGTGCCTGCGAGCGGGTGGTGGTTTGCTGCAGTTGGACATGTCAAGCTGTCAAGGCACAGGTTGAATTTTTATACAAGCTTCGTTTTTTGCTGGTGTTGCTTGGCTTGGACCAGCCGCCGCCGCAGTGCATTTCGTCCAAGTTGCCGTAGAAAAAAAAGAGAAAAAAAAGGGCCAAATGTCTCAGCTTATAAACGACATCTTTTAATTACACATTTCTTCTTCATCATGCATTCAAACATAGCCTAATTAAAAATGAAATCCTTCCCTGATACACCTCAATCCTCTTCGACCTATTCATAAAGTGGGGCGCCGGACAAGGAGACTAAAAAAAATAAAAATATGACGTCCTCATAAACCAGGGGTCCACCAGCCCAGCAGCCGTCAGCCGTCAGCCAAAAGCTACCTTTAAGCAACGTCTGGTCTTGTCGCAAAAGGTCCAAAACCCGCCCCGTGCGGCAAACACGCCCAATGCCGCACCAATGATCCGGTCCTCATGGCTTCGCCGCACCGCGACAGCCCTCCCGCCTTCCGTCCCGAGCAGGGGCAACTTCTCGTCAGATGCGCAATGGCCTCTCCTCAAGAAACGCAACCGACCCTCGGGCGAAGACACAATCCACAGCGGCGGCACGTCGCTCATCGAGTCCCTCGAGAGTCGCCGGGGCGCCATAGACGCCGACATCATACCCTCGCAGGATCCCTCACCCGACTCGCGCGTCATGCTCATCCTGCACGGCCTCAGCCCCAACCTCAATGCCAGCGACTTCTACCGCCTTGCGCCTAGCGATCTCGCCTCTTGGCAAAGCGTCATTAAGAAAGGTGACACCGCTCCCTCCCCAGTTGCTCATCAAGTACGCGTGGCTCACGGTGTGAAAACCAACAACATAGTCCAGCAACAACGTAACCCTACGACCCTCGAACCCCTCGGCCGCTACCACATATCCTTTTCCTCTTCCACGGCCGCCGTGTCCTATCGCGATCGCCTGCTCCGCCTGCATAAGCTGGCCCACCACAGACACTCGTCCGCAAGCGGACTGTGGGAAAGCTCCGTGCCGAGACACTTGCGTTCTCCGGCGGGCGAGGACCCGGCCGCCGAGTTGGAGGCGTTCACAGTCACGTCGGGCACGCAGAGGACCGTGGATGTCCAGAGACGACGCGTGTCCGCGGCGAACAAGTGGGCGCAGAAACTGAGTGGCATCGTGAGCAAGTTTGATTATGGCGAGAAACCCCCTGTCGTACTGATCCATGTGTATCCGCCGACGCTGACGGCCGAGGACTTGGGCAAGCATATTCGCGAGCATGGGGCTTCGAGAGGCTGCGAATGGAGAGTATGCCCCCCCCAGGAGTTGAAAGTGACAGAGGGCGACAAGGGCACAGATAGGAGACACGCTGAGGATGAGGCTGTGTTGATGGCGCAGCCCCAGACGCAGAGGGAGATTGATACCCGAGAGAAGCTAAAGAGTCGGTTTGTCGTGGTTTGCGCCGACGATGCAGAGGCGCGGCGCTTTCATCGGCACTGGAACCAGAGAAGCCTTACGACTACACCGGGAGACGCCGAGACAACGAGAAATATAGTTCATGCATCAATAATAAACTGGTAGCCGCCCCAACTAGTCACCAAGTTCCCGCTCTGCCAACCCTAATGTTTCTCTCTCTCCCCCTCTCCCCCTCTCTCCCCCCCGGCCCCCGAATGTCCTGTTTGCTCGGTCCTTTACTGTCTCCTCTCCCATCCTCTCCTTTAAGTTTTATAGTGTCGCACACAGCCTTCCGACAGGTTGCCAGGGGTGGGGGATAATTTAGTTTGCAGGACCCCGTTGGATATCGCCTCATCTCCTATTCTTCTTCTCCGTCGGACACAGCCTCCTGACACAGGTATCACGATCCCTCCAAGTGACTTCACGCAACGATGGTTGAGGGACAAGTTGCCGTGTTAAAATCCACATCAAAAATTACCACAAAAAAAGAAAGGCTCCTGACCACGTTTGCTCTTCTAAAAGATGGTTGGTGGGAAAGGCGCGACACGGGAAGTCTAGAAATCATGTAGTGTAGCTCTCGGCCGTGGGGAAACATCTTCATCGATCTGTGCCCATTCACACCTGTGTGATGTCCGGGTTTCAATAAGTAAAGAAGACAACCATGTCATGTCTGAAACATTGGTCTAAGCAGGCGGACTGAGGCTGTATATCGAGTGTCTGAGTGTGCCCGCCCGCCAAATATACCCAGACACTCTTGTTATCCTGTTCTGGCGTCTAGCAACATTTGCTGCCGCTCGCCTCGCTCTTGTCGCCAACGTTGACGCCGGTTCCAGTCACCTGGTCGTTCTTGGAGTTGTCAATGAGTCGCTTCTTTATGTCGGCGGCCAGGCTGTAGAAGGCCTTGTCAATGTTGATGTTGCTCTTCGCCGAGACTTCGAGGAAGGGGATTCCAAGTTCGTCGGCCAGGGCCTGCCCTTGCTCTGTTGATACAACTCGCTTGTCTTCCCAGTCGCACTTGTTGCCAATCAGAATCTTGTTGACGCCCTCAGTGGCGTGTTGTTCGACATTTTGAAACCAGGTTCGAATGTCTAAAGGGGAGTAATGTCAGCACCAGTCATGGTAAAGTTGCGATGCGGCAACGGCATTGACGGGAAGTCCCGTCCACTGGCCATATGCTGGCGACGGAACGCAAATCTGTGTGTGCACGAGGCATTTGCCCCGGAAGGTCGAGGGCCCAGCCGCGTATTTTCAGGGGGGGAGGGGACTGCGTACTGTTGAATGATCGCTCGTCGGTGACATCGTAGACTAGCAGAATCCCCATGGCACCACGGTAGTAGGCGGTGGTGATGGTGCGGAATCGCTCTTGGCCAGCGGTATCCCATATCTGCAGCTTGACGCGCTTGCCATCGAGCTCAATGGTTCGAATCTTGAAATCTATGCCAATGGTGGTGATGAAGGACGGGGTGAAGGAGTCCTCGCTGAATCGTAGCAAACAGCAGGACTTGCCGACGCCGGAGTCGCCTATTAGCAGCAGCTTAATCTACATGTGCAGCGTGGTCAGCATAGGTCGGAAACTCGTGCAGTACGCAAAGGATGGATTCTCAAGGCCAGGCCTGGCGAGCTCAAAGCATGTGCCGACTGTGGACGGTGCAACGTGGTGATGAGGAACAAATGCGCCAAGGCCAGGCGTCGGGAGAGGAGATGAGGTTTGGCGTACCAGGAAGTCGTAGTTACGATTGTTAGGCATCGTGGCAGACTACGAGCGGTGAAGCGTCTCGTGGAAGAGGTTCGGTAGGGGGCGGTGACAGGGCTGAAGTGGCCAGCCGGGAAGCGTCGCGGACGAAGTGAAGATTGCAAGATGCTCGGCTGCAGCACGAGGAAAGGGGAAAGGTCAAGCCGTGAATGAGGCAGCGGCGTTTTGGTGGCGGTGATGTGGTGGTTCAAGCGCTTTGGAGTGGAGGCGGCGGTCGGTCGCAGCGGCAGCGGCAGCAGACGCGGACACAGTAGCACCAGCATCAGCACCAATAATTGGGAGCCTGGCGCAAGTACTCCCAGCCATATAGCGGCAGCCTGTTTGGTACCTTTTTTGGCACCCTGGCAGTTAAAAAAGGCTGTGCTGGCCTGACTGGTACTTCAGTACGGAGCACTTGAGTACCTACCTAGGTACTCAAGTACCTTGGTGGTACGGACTGCGAGGCACGTTGGACTAAGCACTTGCCACACACATGGCGCCAAATGTCCGAACCAAGGCAAGTTGATTGGGGCACATCGGGCAACGTGTTTCAGAGACAAGGGGTCTCACATCTTACACGGGCGCCCAGCAAAAGGTGCCAGGCCTGCTCGAACTACACAACACCAGACGGACAGGAGACCCGAGACGGGCTCGACACTTAGTTTCGACGAGAACTTTAGAACCATGCAAGGCTGACCCTTTTGACCCTTTTGGCGCGGGCATTTGCACTGAAGAGCCCCACTTGCAGACAACCCATGGTCGCTGGTTCGAAAGGACAAGATCTGGCATGACTACGGAGTACGGCCCGTGGCGTTGACTCGTGGCTGTGCAGAAGAGCGCCTACAGACCCAGAGCGTCCTTGATACTTACCAGGTGGTTCCTTCCCAACTGGCTGGCCTAGATGCATTTTATAAGCGCCTAAATACTTCTTGGAATCAAACTTGACTTACGAGTTTCCAGGCCGCTGATAACCCTCGTGTCCTACATCTTTACAAACGGGCCAACATATTTCAAAATCGGGATGTACATACGAGTACCCCGACATGTAAAGTACAGTTCACACAGCATTGCAGTATTCAAAGGCAAAATGACGACGTGGTCTTGCGGATTGGCACACCTTGCCTTGGCATCACCTGCCTAAGTACCTAGGTAGATACATTGACTACCTAGGTACTTTATCTAAGTAAATATAGGTACCCAGGCATCTAGTGTAGACAGATCCGCCAGCCCAACAGGCCCCTTATTCAATAAGGCTTAGGAAGCATCTTGCGCGGAGCATCGGCCGGGCTGTCCTTGACATCCAATTCCGCCGGTCCGTTGGGCTTCTCCGACTTGCAGCCACCCTCCAGCTTCTTGCAGTAGTCCTGCCACAGCTGGCAGTTGGTGCCGCCACTGGGAGGCTGCGTATCCCAGCACACCTTGCCCTGGTCGTAGCAATCCTTGACCGACGCCCAACAGCCCACCTCGGTCGAATAGCTGGCCAGCTTCTTGGCACACCAGTTGGCGTTCTTCAGAATGCAGTCGCTCGGGACGCCGCCTTCCATTTTATCCGTCGAGGGCGATGATGCCGACACTTTCCCCTCTGGGAAAAACACCTTTGGTCCCGGGATCGCAAACTCCTTGAGGGGCTTCTCGTAGAGATTGTACTTGAGAGCGGGAGTGTCTGGCGTTACGTATCCCGGTATCGAGACGCTCTGGCCGTCTGGTATCTTGAGATCTCCCTCGGGCCCCTGCTGCACGTAGAGTTGCGCGCAACCCAGATAGTACTGCGCATCTCCACGAACGGCATTCTGTAGAGCCAGTATCTCTGGCCGAATGAGGTAATATCCGGCTGGCAGTCCGCTCGGCAGATCCACCGAGAGCAGGCCCTTGTTCGCGATGAGCTTGTCCACGCACCACTTGCCGCTGGTGGAATTATACCCGTCCTCCCAGATTTTGAACCAGCCCGGCCCTGCGGCACTGGCCGAGCTCATCTTGTCCACCTTTTTCATGTAGACGGAGCAAGGGCCCAAGTGTTCCGGCGCGATGGGATCCTCGTCGTGCATCGAGGCGTGCGTTTTGAACTCAAACGTCAGAGACGCTTTATTCGGCACAGGGCAAGTGAATGCTACCGCCTTGTCGCCGTCGCGGCCTGCATAAAGGGAGTTAGTGGACCGAGCCTTTTACATGTACACCGAGCAGAGAACTGCCCACCCCCCCTCAGAAAAAGAGAAAAAGAGGAAAATAGGGGCATAGACAGAGAGGGAGCAAGTCAAGACTCACCGCAGGCCATGACATCCCCCGTTACAGGATATATCGGCCCGTTGGCTGTGCTGGGATCCTTGGGCATCCTCACGCACGTTCCGTCACCTTGATTTTTGCCATTGACAAAGAGTGTGGTAAAGACAGTGTGAGCGCTCGCCCCCGAGGCGAGCAACAGTAGGTCAAATCTCATAGGGAAGGGAAACAAATTTGGATGAACCAGCATCGGCAATAAAGAGGGAAGAAGTGAGTGACAGCTCATAAGCGCAAAAACCATGACAAGCTGCATCGACTTATATAGACGCAGACAAAAGCCTTGGTCATCTCACAACATCGTCCGCTTCACAAAGACAGGCATGGCTTAACAAAGCCGGGCATTTCAAGGGCCACAGGCGCCTACTGAACAGAAAGCCGCGGGGGATTCAACAAATCATCACAGACCCAACGCCCCTTTTCTCAATCTCAATCTTAAAGGGATCTCACAGACGTCGCAAGTTGGGGCTCCCTTGGAGCGAGATTGGACTGTGATGATTCTAATAATTCTTGCACAGGATGCGGGCTACCGGGCCGCTTGTTCCAGGTCATGTCGCGTAACACGAGCCTTCTGCACGGGAAACCCAACCAGTCTCTGATGCCGAGCACATTCTGCAACACGGCGGTAAACCGATCATGGCAACCAAGTAATACTACACGACCAACTTGATTGGCAAAGGGCACCAAAATTATTACCAATGCGTCCCCGTCTTACTCCACAAGTCACAGTCTCCAATGCTCAAGCCACAGTTGAAGATTGGCACTGGCTGGGCGGCAAAAGGTCATGAGTAGAGATTGAGCGTACGTCCTTCAAAGACCAGACATGTCCCGTCCCCCTTTGTGCAAACACACACAGAAATAAGCTACATGATACACCTTGATCGCAACTGCACAATCCAACTCCCAAGTCAATGCCAAGATGTTGCAACTCCATCCCACTTTTCGACCGGCAGTTTTTATTGTCTTCCCTCTTATGATACAGTTTATGGTACAGCCGTGTTACTCATTGGCGGGTATCGTTCCTTCACTCATTGATCTTGGCCAAGATCCTAGTTGAGGCACACAAAGAGATTAGCCAGCTGCCTCTCCCAAAGCCACAAAGAAGCACGCATGAAGCAAGCGATTGTTGTACTTACTCGCTGTCACGGAATAACTGGTACTCCTCCTCGCCAGCCTTGACAGGTGAACCGCCAAACTAGAAAACACACCAGTTAGCGCCGGTAGGCCAGGGCGTGTCGCCCGCGATTCGCCGCTGCAAACGTGTAAACCTACAGAGGGAATCAAGACACGGTCGCCAACAGCAACACCCATGGGCAGGCGATTGCCCTTCTTGTCCAGAGCACCAGGGCCAACAGCCAGGACCTTGGCCTCATTCAGCTTCTCGACGCTAGATTCGGGGAGGAAGATGCCGCTGGCCGTCTTTGTCTCGGCCTTGATGCGCTGGACAAGGACACGGTCCAAGAGAGGAGCGAGGGCTCGGATAGAACGAATTGAAGTGGCCTACATATCCAGAGGCATTGTCAGTCTTTCCATCGTCATACTTGGCAGTGCCTGAGCCCTTTGGATTGTGTCATCCCCGGCCATTGCCGAGGATATTCGCAGCTTCCGCACGACTGCATCCACGGGTCCAGTGGGGAGGGTTTGCTGCGACACTGCACTGGGCAACCTCCGTAAAATAACGCATCACATACCATTTTAATTAGAAGAAATAAGGCTCAGCAAATGACGCCAATCCGTGAGATAAACAAGATGTTACGGCGAAAGGGGGTTTTGATGTTGATGGTCGCTGCGAAAGCTAAGTGGAGCTGTCTTCCAACAGCTTCGAGAAAGTCAGCAATTTTTTTTTGAGCTGGCCTGGGACTTCCATGCCCCGGCTCCTGATTTTCCCGGTTCCGGCGCTCCCGCCAACCCAGCCAACAACCTCTCACACCAACTGACCAAACGGTTTGAGGTGTAGCATAATTTGCCATCTAGCAGCATGTTGTGAAACTTGGTATTTACCATTATGTAAGGCCCCCATCTATTGTTACTTTATCGTTCTCAGCTCATACTCATTCATGCCCTGGGGCACACCCGTAATAAAGCCATGCTCCTGTCTCGCGCTATCAATTTCCTCTTAAATGCCCCTCAAACTTTGTGCTTGTAATATGCAATCAACTATGCCAGCCATCTTGTCAGAGATCCAGCCCCTGTTTCTAATAGAAACGCCACATGGTAAGAATGTTGGCCAACTATACACCTAATGTGATAATTATAAATATAACCGAGTTTTCCTCCTCCATCGATCCACTATGTCTTGGACTGCTGCTGCTGGGAAGCTGGCGGCTCAAGTACGTGACTATGATCATCAGCAGGGATGACTTCGCCATTCTCCAGCTGCTGGCATATAACCGTGTCTGCAACCCACGACTCGCTCACAACTTCATCCATCTTGGCGCGGGTCTTCGGGTCAAGGTCAAGCATACGATGAACAATGTGGCGGCTCTCTCGTGGCAACAATCGAAGAATTCTCCAGGGACCGCGAATAATTTCCTTGCGTTCTCCGGTGGCGCCTTGGCCCTGTGACTGATTTTGTGAGTCTATTGTTGCTGAAGATTCCGATGCCTCCTTTTCATTATGCTGCGAACGATGAGAGTGATTGCGATGATGGCCCTTCGCTTTGAGATCGTCGTCTGTCAAGAACTCCCTAGCCACCGTGCTGGATAGATTATTGGTTGATTTTGCATGCGAGATCAGTCTTGTCGGGTCGTGCCCTGGAGTAGGATCCGCTGCAAACAGCTTGAATGAGTTGTCCGTCATTCTCGGAATTTTCCAAGGGAATCGCCGTAGGGTCATGCAGCAGAAGATGATGGCCAGTGACCAGATGTCTACAGCCGCAGCATCATACTCCTTCACATCATAGACTTCCGGAGCTAAATATGGGTCTGAGCCGACAATGCCTGGAAAGGTACAGTTAGTATAGAGCTCTAGGACGTTGAAAACAGACCGCAAAACTAGACTTGCCTTTCGCAGGAACGGTGTCGTTCTCAAAGGGATATTTGAAGACGTGGGCACTACCAAAATCGATAATCTTCATAATTCCCTTATCGCTGACGACAACGTTGTCCAATTTCAAGTCCCGATGTGCCAATCCGACACTATGCAAATACGTGACGCCGTTTAAAATCTGTAAAAAGCAGCACCGGATCTCCTCTCGAGTCATCCTGCCCGTCATGACGATAGCAAATAAATCGAAAGGCGCATATTCCATGACTTCGAACCATCGGCCCTTCTCCTGGAGAATATCCAACGTCTCGATAATATTGCCGTGATGAAGTGTTGAGCCAACACAAAACTCCGCTGTTACCTTTTTGTTGTACTCTCTCTCCGTCTCGTAGCTATGCCTGGCTCGGAACTCCTTGACGGCGAAAACAGTGTTGTCCTCCTTGCGACGCATCAACCTGACCGACCCTCCGGCTCCAGCACCGAGAACCTTGCCGAGTTTGCCGTATCTCGAAGTTAGTCCATGGTCGTCGCTGAATGGAAGTTGCTGGGTTGCAGATCGGTGTGTCGGGGGCGTTTTGGTGCCTGGCGCTGGTGATGAATCCCTCTTCTTGTGATGATGGTGATGTTGATTATTACCAGACATGCGGAAAAACCTCTTCAAGTCTGCCATGGAGCCCTGGTGTGAGTGGCCTGCTCCTGGACCGTCAGGAGCAAGATGCTCGTCACTTTTACCAAAGAGACCGGATCCACGTTTATCGACCAAACTGGTCTTAGAGCTGCTTGGAGATCCA
The DNA here is from genome assembly GCA_020975405.1 of Keithomyces neogunnii. Lineage (NCBI taxonomy): Eukaryota > Fungi > Ascomycota > Sordariomycetes > Hypocreales > Clavicipitaceae > Keithomyces > Keithomyces neogunnii. Next base: position 1,995,262 of record JAIOWQ010000002.1, on the reverse strand, counting down.
TGCTTCTTCTTTCTGGAAAAGACGAAGCGAGGATCAATAGTGTGTCGTGAAGGGTGTGATTGCTGTGGAGGCCGTTTTCCTTTGGCGTAAGGATCGTTGGCATCACCGCCAGGCGTCACTGGCTTTGAGTAAAAGTTGGAAGCGGAGCTTCGCGACGGACTTGACTCTCGAGAGACTGGCACAGATCCAGCCCCAACACCAAACATGCCCCTTCTGTGAGACTTGTGGTCTTCAGCGGAGGACGAGCGCCTGATGATTTGGTCTGAGGAGGCAGGCCTGTGAGTGAGACGCTTGCGGTCGTCGTTTGCCACAGGCTTTTCCTGTGTGGACGAGGCCTGAGGGGTGATAATTTGCGGGTGGCTAGAGCTGGGACCGGTTTCGCCCGCTTCTTTCGAGAACCTCTTTTCGGCGAGTGTAGAAGGTCCCGAGCCGGCGGGCGTAAGAGGCGGGGAGGCCAACGCCGAGAGCCTTGGGCTGCCATGGGGGGAGTGGAAGCTGGAAGAGTTGGGTGTCGGGAGTCTGGTAGAGCTCGCTGACTCGTCTTCACGGGAAGGAACCTTGATTGGGTTTGCCATCAGATTTGCGTGACACAAAGAAGAATGGTGCAATGCCGCGGACTTACTCTGGATGGCGGGAGAGAAAAGGCCTCGAATTGGAAGGTATTCATGCGTCTCTCTTGGAGGGGGCGACCTTGGAGAGACTTGGTAAACGCTTTGAGCTGATCCGCGGCGACCTCTGAAAAGCTATGATCCGGGTCTTGGCTCGGGGCAGTGGCAGTGGCAGTGGCAGAGGGCGAGATTTCCTCTATGGAAGAGGCAAAGCGAACGGCTGGAGCATCTTCTTTGGATTTTGAGTCGTCGTCGGCAGCATCCGCAGTGGTGCGCGATGGCCCCGGAGGTGCTGTGGGCATTATGTCAGTCTGGTCATCAATTGATTGTGATGTAGAGCGCTGCGCATTGACCAAAGGCGGAATTGAGGGGCAGAATAAAATAGAAGCAACACAGGCGCTATCGTGAAAGAAGTTCAGCCTGCGAACGGGCGGCGACAAAGGACAACAGGCGGCGCGGGTGTTGAGCACAAGCAATAAGGGTTTGTACCGTCCAACAGTCGGGGTATGGGGTCTAGTCCGTCCGGAACAGTCGGGAAATTTGATGAGACCTACCAGTGTCTTGAGGCTGGCGATGCCCCGGGTTGGGGGATTGCGAAGCCATGGCAATCGGAGCGAGCAATGCCCGGGGGGGGGGAGGGGGAGAACAGGTCTGGTACGAGGTGTTAGGTGTTTGTTCCCGTCACCGACTTGGAGGCAAGACCGAAGAGGGTAGGAGGAGGAGAGTTAATAACCTGATGCATTCTCGCTCTGCACGAGAGAGCGATGCTTTAGCTAGCGCGGGTGGACAGACTCCGATGGTGGGGCAGAAGGGCCCCATTCCTAGGTACATACATCTACGCCGTAGAGTCAATAGGTGTCTAGGCGGGTTGCGCCTGCACAAATCTGGACCTCATCAATGCAGCAGTCATGCACGAGTGATGCAGGACACACCAGGAAGGAGTGGAGGCTGCCCAGTAGTGCGTTCAATGTTTGTTCGCAGGAGGGTTCCGCGGACGGGCAGGGCGGAAGGTATCCACTACCTAGGTACTTGGCGCCGAAGTGCACTTATTAAGCAATGAACCAGGTCTACGGAGTATTACCACCAGAATTAGAAGCCGTTGTGACGGGTTCTCGGAGAAAGCGCTGTCTGTGCAACGGCTTGATGGAGTGCTCTGGCCTGAAGCAGCAACGCTTGCCGTCAGCAGTCATTATCGTCTTTCGCCGTCGCCGTCACCGCCACATGCGCCATCCAGCCCACTGGAGCATTCTACCCAACAGCGCTGCTAATTTCATGTTTTTCATCCTTGGTGTCTTTTATCCCCCTCATTTCTCAAATAGGGGGGAACAATCTCTCTGGAGAGGCAATCTCTGGCAGCTTGTGTGGATGTCACTGGTCCCTCGAGGCTCGACTCTTCCCCGGGAATAAGATCCCTGGGATTCCATTGACCTGCATGATGTGTCTAATGGCGTCGGGCAAAAATGCCAACTTACACCAGGCACCTCCCAAACACAGCCTCCATTCTGAATTCTGCTTTTCGAGCTGCCACTTGCGCGGAAAAATTTTCAACAAGCTTGTTTGCCCTCAAGCTTCTATGGCATGCATGCATCGGCCCTGGCCCCATCCGTCATCAACGCCCTCCCTCAGCAAACAAGTTCGTCGTCACATGGACCACAGGGTTCCTGACTCTCGGAGTGACGTCCAGCCACTTGCAACGCTGCATCTGTATCAAGTGCCCTTCTGCTTGCTCTGGAAAGGGTGCGATGCGCCTCGTGCAGCACAGGCGTCCTGCTGGTTCCGTTATCGGATCGCCCAATGAAGCAGCTGCTTTCACAATGCATCATGTATAGCCACCATCTGCCTAATGGAGGTGAGCCCCCACGCCGTTGATGGAATCGCTCCTCTTGCTGCGGCCGAGCGATACTGTTTGATCAATGGGGTTCGGGCCAGATCGAGCAGCCGCTGATGAAACTCGCAGCAGGATCCACAAGTGGATTTGTCGCTGGGGCTCAGCTCTGTCGCGTGAAGACCCGGCCCTTGTTATTCCTGGCTTCGTATCCTCGGATTGAAAGCTCAAGTGCACGGATTCAGGAAATGTGTCCAAGGTCTTGAAGGAGAAAATTTTCAAACCATCATTGTTCGTGATGCCCTGCCCCCCTCGTTCTATTGGTCAAGGGGTCATGGCCGCGCATTAATTTGGAGCCACTGGTTGGGGAGCTGACCAGAAAACGCAGGCTGCCGAATTCTTCTAGAACGTTTCTCAGATAGGCACCAAACACATATGCTTGGCTAGCACACAATCCTGGGCATTGTACGAACGTCGTAGCCGGAGCTTCAGCCGACAAGTCCGCGGCTAGTCCCGGTTACCAGTTTTCCCATCCAAGCTTTAATGAAAAGATACGCTTGTCTGTCGCTTTGTGGAGCAGTGGACAGACACGATGCAAGTATTGGCCTTGTGCTCGCATTTTCATGTTGCCATACATTATTGCCACTACAGGTGTTGAGTCATTCTGCATGACTACGGGATAGCCAAGTAACAGAGTGAGTATTCAAAAAAGTTGGAGTTACGGTTCCCTCCAAATTCTACCAGTCACTCCCTTCTTACTTTGCACATCATCGCTCGCTTCTGAGGCCAAGCCTCTTCGACCTTTCGTTGCCTGAAAGTGATATTGGTGGTATGTTTTTCTTCATGACATTGTGCTGACCATATTGTACATTCGGCTCTCTGCCTGGCCTTCTGCCTGACTCTCTGCTTTAATCTTTGATAGTTATACACTCAATTCTCGCATGCAACCCCAAGAAGCAAACTGACTGCTTGCGCGCGCCAACGCTGCCTTCACCATCGGCTCCCCGTCGCAGTCTTTAGGCCACCACATTGATGCCAATAGACCTGGCTTGATAGATAATTGACCTACACAGCCCCTCCAGAGAAAGACCAGAAAGTCGTAGTTCTGACTGCTTAATCTTGGCAATTTCGTAGACGTGCTTTAAGCTGATCGTTCCCACCGTCTCATGGCCCGGCTTGCTGGCACCCTTCCTGTTTCCCTTCTTATTCCGCGGTGCTTCTACAGCATTCAGAAGCAGCCATGATGTTTGCGGTGTTCTTAAATCAAAGTGGAAAGATCGGTCTGGTCGAACAGTGACCCGGCAAGGCATCGGCGTGCCTGGGGTGACGTGTGCTGTTCTAGCATTGAACTCCTATCAATGAGAAAGCAAGTTGATTAGCAAAATCCTTTAGGACGACAATTCATCATGGATTCCCTCAACCAAGGCTTCGCATCTCGCTCCATACCTTGCAGAAATCCATCGACTTGACACCCTTACTTCCCAGCGCAGGACCAACTGGCGGGCTTGGACTCGCCTGGCCAGCCCCGACAATCAATTTGACCACCTGGTCAACAGCGCCAGCTGCGCCTTTGGCTTTTGACATTTTGGCGTGGTCGTGGTTGTCGCGCGGTGGTGGACTATGAGGGCGCAGACCGGATTTCTTGCTGAAGGTCGACGTTGGAAAGATTTCACCCAGCTCTTGTTGGCGGCGTACTCTGAAGCCTCGTAGATCCCCACACGGTGGGGGTGGGTGTAGTGGGGAATTTTTTCTTTGCTATCAGCCCCACGATAACCTTGGGCCAAATTTTTTGGCATGCTGCAAAGACATCACGTCAACGATAAAACTATCGACGGCAAGAGCATACTGACCTTCAGGAGCCCAGAAATTTCTGCTCAGTAAACTGATACTCGTGGCAACTTTGTCGATAAAACTTCAGGCCACGATGCCTTCTACACACAATGCGGACAAGCCGTGGGATACGGACGACATCGATAAATGGAAGATCGAAGCATTCACCCCCAAAGACAATACCGGTGGTACATTTGCAGAGGAATCATCATTCATGACGCTATTTCCGAAATACCGTGAAGTATACTTGAAAGAAGCGTGGCCGCTCGTCACCAAGTCCCTCGAAAAGCATGGCATTGCCTGCACACTCGATTTGGTCGAAGGTTCAATGACGGTCAAGACGACGCGAAAAACATTTGACCCAGCATCAATTCTGAACGCTCGCGACCTCATGAAGCTACTGGCTCGAAGCGTTCCGGCTCCGCAGGCAGTCAAGATTCTCGAGGACGGAATGGCCTGCGACGTCATCAAGATTCGCAACTTGGTGGGCAGCAAAGACAGATTCGTGAAGCGACGACAAAGAATACTGGGCCCCAACGGCTCGACGCTCAAGGCGCTCGAACTCCTTACCGAGACGTACATTCTTGTTCACGGAAACACCGTGTGTGCCATGGGTGGATACAAGGGCTTAAAAGAGATTCGAAGAATCATCGAGGATTGCATGGCAAATATCCACCCCATCTACAACATCAAGGAGCTCATGATCAAGCGAGAGCTCGCCAAGGACCCCGAACTGGCCAAAGAGAGCTGGGACCGATTCCTCCCCAACTTCAAGAGGAAGACACTCAGCCATCGTCGTGTTCCGCACAAGGTCACGGACAAGGCCAAGAAGGTGTACACGCCGTTCCCTCCTGCGCCCGAGAAGAGCAAGGTCGACAAGCAGATCGAGAGTGGCGAATATTTCTTGGGCAAGCAAGCCAAGGATAGGGCCGTCAAGGAGGAACGCAAAGAGAAGCAGAAGCTGCGAAAGGAGGAGAAGGCAAAGGAGCGAGAGGCAGAGTTTGTGCCCCCTGAGGAGGACAGACCGACGAAGAAGCGGAAGAAGTCATCTGACTAAGGAGCTGGGGACTTTTGCGGACGGCATTCAAGGCGTTTTGGTAGTCTGGAAATTTTCAAGGTTTGATTCTGCTATTAGGTTCAATGACAATAAAATTCTCCATCATGTAGCCCGCAAGTTTCCCTTGCCATTTACCCCGTCTCTGTGTGTATTTCCTCAGCAAGCATGCTCTTACAGCTTGGATGACGGATGGTCATTGATCTCAACGACCAACTTGCCAAACTGTGTCCCAGCATCCATGTCTTTGAACAGGCCTTCAATGCCGTCCAAATTTGACAACCCCTTGACCGTCCTGCTAACAATGGGCCGAATCTTCTTCTCGTCCACAAAGGCAACCATGTCCCTCAACTCCCTCTTGGAACCCATGGTCGAGCCTCGTAGCTCAATATTCATCAACACAGCTGGTATTGTCCACTCCATCTTGGGTGAGACGGTCATGCCATATTGCGAAATGATGCCGCCAGGCTTGAGAAACTTGGTCGACTTGGAAATGATGTCGCCTCCCGCACCGTCAATAACAGCATCGATGAATGGTCTATCTCGGGGCAGAGAGCTTTTCAGCTCCCGCTCCCAGCCGCCCTTCTTGTAGATGACGCCGCCCTTGGCACCCAGAAGCTTCGCCTTGTCAATCTTGGCCTGGTCGCCAGAGGTGACATAGACGTTTATGCCCATTGCCACAGCGAACTGGAGCACCTGCAAGGCCACACCGCCCCCGATGCCCGTGACGAGAATGTTTCTACCAGCCTCGGCGTTGCCGCTCTTGGTGACGAGCGCTCGCCAGCCCGTCAGTCCTGCGAGGGGCAGGGCAGCACCCTCGGCGGGAGTCAGATGCGCCGGTGCTGGAACAACGTCGTCCTCGTCAACCAAGGCGTAATCCTGCGCACACCCCGCCTCGGTCGCCAATGACCCGCCAGTGGTTACAACAACGCCGTTTTCCGGTCCCACGGGGTCCGACTCCCACATGCGCACCGGGTTGAGAAGAACGGGCTTGTTCAGGAGGTGCCTCTGCTTGACGGAAGACCCGACCTCGACGACTGTGCCATATCCGTCTGCGAGCAACGGGTTCTCAAAGGAGATGGCCGGGTAGAGATGCCTGCGGATAAAGAGGTCCTTGTGGTTGAGGGCAGCGGCATCCATGCGCACCAGCAGCTGGCTGGGGCCAACCTTGGGCATGGGCACTTGCCTGATTTTGATGCTGCCATGATGAAATTAGCACCGCGTTGGCAATTTGCGACGCGACATGGTGTCTGGTGCTTTTGATAGCGCTTACGGGTAGTAAACCGAGCCCGGCTTGCCATCAATCTTTTGCACATGAAGAACTCGCGGCATTGTGGAGGTACGTAAACTAGCAGCAAAGGCTTCCTGAGGAGTCCGCAACCAAGCAATTCAATTACCAAGGTAGTCAGCCAATATACAATACGCTGTCGTAGAGCACAACTAATGTCGGCGCAATGGCAATTTATACATGACGTCGTCTACCCAGTGGCAGCCTCCGTCATGTGGACCTCGGCTATGCCATGTATTCGAGCAGTGGACAAGCGGACAGCGGCGGCATGTATAGCATCTACTCGGTGTGTTCGATTTGATTTTGGAGCCTAGAGCCTACAGAGCACACACATGCACACCATGAACTATGATTTTTTAATCAGACCGAGTGCGTTCCTGCAGTCGTGCACCATGCACAGGGTTTCGCGCGCACCCCAACACCTGTTCCAACATCACTTTGCTTGCGGAGTTTGTTGGACCGCAGCTTGGCGTGCCAAGTGATATTAACCACGACAAGTCGCCGACCTGGTGCGGCGACCGGTGCGGCGACTGGCAGACGGGCAACAAACAAGGAGCAATTGCCCTGGCCTTGAATCCTTTGTGCCACAAAAAAGGCCGCCACACATCGGGACTGGGTGATGCGCTGTGGACCCACAACTGCCGGTGTCTGGTTGAGCGGCCAGCAGCACGCCATGGTCCCCGAACATCACCAATTCGGCGCTAACGCCCAAACCACGAGTCCCCAACGCCTCGCCTGCCCACGCGGCCAGTCCACCACGCCAAGGGTCTGGTCCTTCTTGTTCTTCACAATTTCGGTCCCGACCTGACTCTCGCCAAGTGCCGAGTTGGCGTGTATTCAGCGCCCCCAGGCAGCCGGGAGCCACCAAACGTGGCAGAAATGGATCCCCGGGCCACAACAGTGACAGCACAGAGCGCCATTGCGCCCAAAGCCTTTTTGACTTTCAGATCGCCGAGCATGGGATCCTCACTTCTGCCAGAGTCTCGTAGCAGACCCCGACCAGAGGCAGAAGCAAACGAGAACTTAAAAGTAGCACGTACCGCCCGCGTTCCAAAACCTTGACATGGCCCAATCCTCGCTCGTGCGCAATGAGCCAACGGTACAAGCCGTGAAGCAGATAAAAATCGGCAAAAGGAGGCATCATGGCCACTACTGCGATATCAGGTGCCGCCTTTGGGGCTGCCATGATGGCGGCGGGCTTTCACGAGCCTCATGTGGTGGTTTCGCAGATGAAGTTTGAGAACTGGCACATGTTTCAAACATTCCTGGCCGCTACCGCTACTAGTGCGTGAGTATTGAGCATGCCGCCTGCTTCTTGCAAAGCTTCGTTGGGCCCGGACAGTTTGCATCTAACTCGTCTCTCGCCAGTGCCGTCTATTCCATCGCAGAGCGTCTGGGGTACCTCAAGATCTCGCCCCGAAGCTCTTCGCCCCTGGGCCTGTTCTCCAAATACGACGGCAACGTGCTTGGCGGCAGCCTCCTCGGCGCCGGCATGGCTCTGTCGGGCTCATGTCCCGGCACCCTCCTTGCACAACTAGCCGCCGGGGCGCGGACCGGCCTGTACGCCCTCAACGGCGCCATTATCGGCGGCATCCTTTGGTCCGGAGTGGTGAGCAAGGTTGTCAAGAGGTGGCGCGAAAAGTCGGGCGTGAAACCGGAACCAGGTGTTGCAAGCGAGCAGTTGGGTCTATCCAAGGGCGCCACGCTCCTCTTGCTTGAAACTGCCTGTGTTGCCGTCATTGCCGCCACCATGGCATACACCCCAGCCAGTCCTACGGCCAAGATACCCGGTGCTCTGGGCGGCCTTTTCATTGGCGGCGCGCAACTTCTCTCCCTACTCACGCGGAAAAGCATGCTGGGCATATCTGGATCGTACGAAGAAGTGGGCAGCTTCTTCTGGTGGCTCGTCCGAGGAACCAGTCCCGATGCCAAACCGCCTTCGTACCAGAACATCATATTTGCCTCGGGAGTCACGGCCGGCGCCTGGGGACTCTTTAAACTGCTTCCAGAGTTGGCCGCCGGCCCCGTGTACGAAGTTGCGCCCTGGATGGCCACGGCGGGAGGTGTCTTGATGGTTGTTGGATCTAGAATGGCCGGCGGGTGCACGTCCGGGCATGGCATCAGTGGAATTTCGCTCTTGTCCATATCAAGCATGATTACGATAGCGAGCACGTTTGCGACTGCGGCGGCAATCACGCCGCTCGTTCACTGAGGAGCCAGGCCGTTGTTCCTTCATCTAGCCGCAACGCCGTATTATACCCCAGACTCCCTCAATAGACGAAACAAGTTTTGCTCAGCTCTTGACGCCGCATCCCTTCTTGGCAGTGACCTCAATCTCAATCTTCATCTCCTCCTTCATGAGTCTGGACTCGGTCATCATGGCGGCCGGCTTGACATTTCCAAACCACCTTTTAAGCACCGGCCACGTCTTGGGGAAGTCGTCGCGGTTCGGCAAGATGTATTGCACCCGAACCACGTCCGCCATGCAGGAGCCGGCCTCCTTTAATGCCTTTTCGACGTTGAGCAGGATCTGCTCTGCCTGCTGTGCCACGTCGTCTGATATTTCCCCCGTTTCGTAGTTGTATCTAGCCGACTTATCAGCTCCTTTGCCGGGATATGGGGGTGGTGGTGCGTCGCCTTACCCAGTTGTCCCTGATACCATTACCCAGTCGTCCACGACGACGGCGCGGCTGTATCCGATTTCATCCTCGAAGCGTGAGCCGGAGCTAATGTTGATACGTGACATTATTTATGCAAGAGTGAAGATGGGCGTAGCGGAGGTGAAAAGGATGTATAGGAAACAGAGGGGTCGACTACGGATGTTGCTGCGGTAATGCTCAGTGACGACGTGCGCAATCGGCATATGCTCGCGGTGAGTCATGAAGAACTGAGGACTGTTTGATGGCGGAGGAATCCGGCGGTTTGGTGGGGTCAATCAATGGCCGTAATGCTGGAGTACGAGCCGTATATTACAAGCCCGCGCTGCACCGGCAGGTGAGCCGCGTGGTCTCTCGGGCACATATTGCGCAGGACATTGTGAAACCATCGGGTCAAGCTCAAAGCGGAAATGAATTTGTGGCATCAATCGTCGTTGGACGCTGTTTTACACGTATATAGTACACAGAGATTACAGGCTTGGGCTCTTTAGTGGCCAGCCAGCTGTTTGACCAGGTTCGCGACAGCCTTCTTGTCCACGTCCTTGCCCTCCAAAGCGCCGGACAAGCGCTTCATGGCGTCGCCCACGAGGGATTTGGTTGCGGTCCCGGCATTCTTGGAAGCATCAAGGGCCTCCTGTATCAGGGCCCTCAGCTCGGTCTCGCCCAGGGTCTGAACGCCGCTGCCCGCCAGGTACTCGTCCAGGATGCGGATTTGGAGCGTCTCCTTCTCGACGAGGTCGTCGCGTCCTGCGGCCCTGGCGTCGGCCGCGGCATCCTGGGCACCCTTTTGGATGCGTCGTATCAGGGCAACGAGTTGCACGTCGGTTCGGATCGGGCTGGACGTCTTGGAGGCGTTGAGGTTGGCGGACATGATTTCTCGCAGGACGGACAGCCGTGGCGCGTCCTTGGCCCTCATGGCGGCCTTGAGATCGCCCTTGAGCTTTTGCAGGAACGGCGGAGGAGCATCTTCGGTGGTTGTGGAATATGTTTGGTGAGCATGCCGCAGGAAGTTTGACGGGGCTGCGCGTGTCATGCGGGCTGGCTGCGCCCAGCGCACCGCTGATAGAAGAGACGTTGCTGGCTTGGATGCCATTGCACTCTTGATTGGACGGTGTTGAGGGGGGTGGAAGCGAAACGCGATGCTGCAATGCTGTACGAGTTGGAGAAGATGACTGAATGACGGGCTCTTTTTTTTTTTTTTTTTTTTGACGGCCTCTCCCTGTTGACACATGCATGTGATAGGCTCGTGGCCAAGCTCCAGTGCGCTGTCAGGTGGCCCGTCATAATAGTCTTGATTATCCTACTTGGTTCCCTCCTTATTAATAACGTCATTAGTCTTATTTATTATTAATTTTATTAAATCACTCTAGGCAGCTTGTTACGTGCTGGCATATCTATACGCGTGCATGTAGAAATTGACGGAGCTGAGGTTGAATTAGGCGCGTCAGAGGTCAAAGTCATGAAACACGTGAGAAAGACGAAGCGCAGGTACTGTTCTGTGTTGTGTATGATGCTTGGTTGATTCCACCTATCCGGAGGTCGGATTCGACCATTTATGCACTGGTTTAGTAACCAACCACGCATGTGTAGCAAGGCAACGGATGAGGGCTCGCTTGCGGCTACAAGTCTATGGCTGGAGCGCGCACGGTGGCGGCAACGTATGCTTCATGGATGCCGGCGGGATATTCTATTCTGCGAGCCATCACGACGCAGAATGTCCTTGGCCAAGGAACACGGGGGGTGGGCGAAATGGATTTCGTGAATGCCTTCAAGGACAGAGAGAAAATAGCTTGTATAATAGGTGTATGGGACTATGTCTTATCAGGTGCGAATGACCCGGCGCCGCGAAACTGTAAGCAAAGAACAGAGTAGACTATACACCATGATACATCCTTACCACTGCATCTTGCAGTCTGCACGCTTATGGACGCGATGGGAAGTGTTAATCTCCTTCACACCAGACTTGAGACTAATATCTGGCTTCTCCCCTCGAGCGGCAACCATTCCCGTGTCGGTCTTGAAGACAACTTTACTGGCCTTCATCCGTTGGGTGCAACCCTGGTTTGGTCTGGGAACAATAATGCTACTGCCTTGGCCTGCGTTGCGCGCCTGTGTGATAATCGTGGCATACTGGTGGAAGATTGCACCCCATTTAGGCTCAATGCTCTCGAATTTTCCCGGGACATTCTCATTGTAAACAGCTACAATGGTGTTCTCTGCAAGATTCTCAACAGCATTAGTTTGCGCGTAGTCGTCAGGTACGTTGGGATCCTGGTTATAGTTATCCCACCTAAAAAGAAAATCTTGATAAGCACTGGTTCGTTGCCATGACGCTGAGCGAGTGGAAAGACCCGTCATTGACGTACCAATTATCGGAATCAGACAAAGGTTGGCCTAGATAAGCACCATTTAGATCCAGCGAATGGCCGACTTCATGAACAATGACTTGAAGCATTCTGTCGACGGGCCGAACAAACACAATGCTGCCATTATCTTCATATGCCGAGCCGCTGTCTCCGGGGACATCTACAACATGACGAACCCATTCCCGCATCTGGATGGGCAACCGGCCGAACTGGGTGGCCATGCTGTCGATGGTCGCATTGGAGGCTTTGTGGTGGCAAAAGACCCATGGATCACCGCACTGTTCAACCTTGATAAGCACATGTTCCATCCCTTGGGGGGAGTGGGTGTCGTTGGTTCATCCTACATCTTCGTATTGCACAGCATAAACATCAATATCGTCGGCATCGAACTTTAGGTCCAACACAATGGACTTGCACCTGCAAGATCAGCTATCAGTATGGCCAACACGACATGGTAATCACTGCTAGAAGTCTTACTCTTCAGGAATATATAGCGGATTGGTCCATTTCTGCAAGGTATAGGCATATGTAGGAAGATGTTTGTCGAGACCATCTTCCAAGTCATCCAACCTCGGTCTCAGCGGAGGCTTATCTAGTCGACATGTAGTATCATGGGCGTGAGCAAAGACAGCCACCAAAGCGATGGAAACAGCAGTTGCGATATGCATGGTAATCAAGGCAAAATGTAGTGATGAGGTGCAAATAGTTGGCAACACGGTCTTTTTGTATATTTTCCAACTATCCCATGGCCCGCTGCCTCCATGTAAGCCTGCCGCTTAAAACTACACGTCGTTGTAGGGGCTTGTGTACAAGTCAATGATTTGTGCCGCCTTCTAAAAATAAGAGTAAAAGCTAATGAATTTTCGGACACCACTTAATCAGGCAAAGCGGCGCTTGCCTGAGTTTTGCGTCATTTTAATAAATAGGCAAAGCGGGCAGCTGCAGCCTGCGGAACTGCATCTTCGCTTGCCTTCGTTCCGCATTTCAATCCAGTACGGAGGTGCAACGCCACAACCACATCCCTGTCCTGCGATATATAATCAACTAGGAGATTTATACATATATTTTTCTATGCATACCTTCCCCGCTTCCTTCTTGCCAGCTGGAAAGAGGGGTATTTCCAACAGAGCCTTTTCCTTCATCTAATAATGCCGCGTACAGATAATTTAACAAGGGCAGCAGCCCTCACATTAGTATACGGCTCTGGCTACACATATAAGGATGCCGCCTTTATCCTAGGTCTTAAGGAGCTTTAAGTCCAGCAAATTTATGCCAAGGCCATTAAAAGAGGCTTTAATAAGAAGGAAAGACCATTGATTATCAAGGACGCCTTTGTTGAAGATGCTCCCCGAAGTGGCCGCCCTAGCCGGCAGGGCCCTGATATTTAATAATCAGGCAAAGCGCCGCTTTGCCTGAGTTTTGCGTAAAATGCGGAACGAAGGCAAGTGAAGATGCAGTTCCGAAGGCTGCAGCTGCCCGCTTTGCCTATTTAAATAATAGTGAGGCCGACAACTTTCTAAATACTCATCGGCGATTGGTCAGAAATCGAATACTCATCGGCGATTGGATAACAAGGAATTCAAGGTACGTACCAAGTTAGTGATGCTTTTAGCAGGCGCGTTGTGGTGTTAAGGAAGTAGGCAGCGCCGCAGGCAGGAGCCCGCTGCAAGCGGCCCCCGGAGGGAAAAAACACACAATACTGCTTCATGATTAATGAAAAAATCCAAAAGAGAGGTCAAAAGAGAGATAACTACAGAAATAGCCTGGCTACCGCAGCTTTGCCTGCACCTTGGATGCCGACGAAGTCGGCAGCATCCCAGGCTATTTTATCTTTAGTAAGCTCATATCTTTACGGAGTACAACGAGGCACATGTTGGTAAAGTAAATAGCGCTTATTTCTTGTCATGCGCATGAAAAAGTAGTGAAGCTTGAAGTGGAGAATACTAAACAAATATTAACTAATATGTTTGCGGGCTGTCCCGGCAGAAGCACACCAGACATACTTGGGCAGGTAAATACAAAAGACATTCACTGATGCATGCTTATTTGACAGCAGTTATGTTAGTGGGGGAGTTGGCCTTGGTGTTCCCGAAGTGAATAAAGTATACACGCCAACATATCGACCCTGCGTGCGTACATGAGCTGCAATTGATTAATAAGCCATCTTTGCATCTCATCATACCTTGCAATGGAACCGCAAACGCCCGTCTGACCAATCACATCTCAATTCTCCCATCTCCATCCCATCCATGTACTACAGACAGTCTACTACGTACTCCGTACAGCACTTGCAAACGACCCCCTGCGGCTTGAGCATCTGGACGCTGCACCATCTGCAAGAGATGGGTTAGGTCTGCGATATTGCCGCGCGTGTGAGCCTAGCACTGTCATGACATGCGTGGAAATGACGTGTAAATCCGCACCTTGGTGTGCCCAGCACTCGGGCGGCGCGGCTTGCTGTGCACCTGGTGACCAAGTAACAACAACCCGAATCCAGCTCTGCCAAATCCGACAGCCTCGTTCGTTGCTCGTCAGAGAAGGTTGTCGCAAGGATCGACGCCCCTAGTCTAATCAACATGCTTGGAACAGACGGGGAAGGATGCCCCTTGTCGGCCGGCGCTGGCTCCTGTGGCCATGGCTGGTCAACTCATTCGTACTACTACGGAGTAACCACCACTGGTTAAGTACTGCAGAAAATGGGACAATGGGAACAACATTCAAGGGGGCACGAACACCAGCAATCTGTTTCTGGAAAGACCTAGACTCCGGCCTGGACCGTCTGGGCCGTCAAGCTGAGAGCTGATCTGGCCCCCTATAATAATTGGGACGGCTTGGCCAGTGGCCACCATGCCTTTTCGTTGCAATCGCTGGGTTCCCCAGCCGTCTGTCGGGACGGACTGGTGTGCCCACTGCCCACCCCAGAGGCACCAGACCCCGTAAACTGACCACAAGTGTTGGCGCACCCGCTGTATTTTCATGAGTGACTATAGGTAGCTTCTCAACCTGATTGATTTGGAATAGTCAACAGTGCCATGTTGTGCAGCTCCTCAGCCGAGATGCGGTGACAGTGCCTTGCCATACGGACCCCCTGATGTCATGACAAAGGCACTAGCGAGGCCCTCGAGCTGCCCTGGATTTTGTCTGACCAGGCAAAAGCCAAAAGGCCCAAGCCGCTTTGGTGCATCGAGTCGCGGCTGGTAGCACCTGCTATCTTTTGATACGAGGCCACATGCAAGTTGCAAGGCGCAACCACAAAACCAACGAGCACCCGCTTCAGACTCTCCGCGATCCAACCTTGTATTGAAAGACTAACCCGCATTCCTCCCAGACTTGAGACTTGTGAAGAGGACAGCTACTACTCATTGTCCACTTGTATTCGCGTTTCCGCAGGCCGGCAAGGGAAGCTAGCGATATCAAATCGCTGGCAGCCAATGCGATGTAGGATGCGGGATAGCACGGAAGGCGAAATACTCTGGATACCCTGTTATGACGCGGGTTTGCGGCCGATGCACACGTATCTGGGTTCCCATGTAAGCATGCTGCGTTTGTCTCCAATAGCTTGCACGTGTTCATTGACAGATTCCTTACAGAGGAAAGTAGGCCTATATCCGAGTTGCTGTTAGCCTCTCCAAGACAACCATGACGCCGAGACTCCCTACCTTGAACGATGGATTGCTTGCTTCACTCCTAGCTTGATCTACCAACTCATCAAAGTCACTGATGGGCATCCTGGAAATCGACTGTCAACACTTGAAACCAGGACCCCAAAGCCATCTTCTTACCTCTTGAGCTCTGTTAGAGGGTACAGGGCTAATGAGTACAGCAACTGCGAAACATACTCCGAATTGGCAAGCCCTATGTCACGATCTCTTGGGTCTAGTTCCAGCTTTGCTCAGTTCTGAACCTCTGCGGCATCAACAGAGGACATACCAGTCGGCCAAGAACACATTGGTAAAGTCAATAGACGAGACTCAACCTCTGTGAACCCCGCACCCCTCATCCAGTGTGCGAGCTGCAGAGCTGCACGGGGGTCCTTGTGCGGATGCAATGCCGAAAGGTAATGGCTTGACCACCTAGACAAGGCATGCTCTGTCTCAAGGCCTTGAGTCAGCCTTCAGTCTAGACTCGCGAGATGCAACAATACTCGCCCCTAGTCAAAGTTCCATTGTCCGATTGCGCATTGAAATATATTTCCACCATCTGACACCAGCCCCCAGGACGAAGCACGCGAAAAATGTCTCGGATATAACTTCGCCAACGGTTCGCGTGGATGCCGCCACACATCATTCGGCTCTGCACCATGTCAAATTCTGCCGAGGAGAAGGTAAAGCTGACAAATGAAAAAGAGTTAGCAAGCTGTCATGACTCTCTCTGATAATGATGTTGCTAACCTCGCGTTCAGATCGTCAATTTGGAAGTCTAGGTTGTCTGGTTGCCACTCAGGTATCATGTTGGGACTGATATCGATGCCAATGACCTAGGGATGCGCAGTCAGTTTGAATATTCCCTTGCCGGCTAGGCGCCACGAACAAGCAGGGTTTGCTTCGCGCTCCCTAACAAGCTCTGCTTCTCAGAAAGGAAGGCGTAGATCTTTTGTACCTCACAGTCTGGAAAGGCTCTCGCAACCTCAAAAGCCCAGTCCCCAGCCCCAAAACCGCAATCGAGGACTCGTCTCGGTGCTCTTACTGGCGGAAAGATGAGCCTGTCGTCGAAAACCCGACTGAAAATGGAGTGCATTAACTCAAGGTGCTGTATCTCTTCCTTGGTTGCCGTCTTAGCGCGCCACGGTTCTTGATTTGTCGAACCTGAATAAACGGAAGTGGCATACCTCATCGACTGGAGAAAAGTAGACCCCGTTGACAAGGGCGTACTTTTGATAACCCCGATCGTGATACTGAAGAGTTTCCTCGAAACTCTCATCCAGAGGAACTGTGCCGTCCCTTCCTCAAATGGTCAGTGGCAACTATGACCTGCCGATTGAGGGCGTCCTTACTCAGTGTCCATGATTCCGAGTCGATTGGCTAGCAAGTGCTGCTGTTGATATTCAGTTGCAACCGTGATCGGACAAATAGTTGGATAAGACACAAGAAGGGCCACTGGCAGTCTCGAGCAAAGGGACAGTCATGTGGCATGCGAGGAACAATCCCGGTCCACCTAACTGGCCATCCAACGGCAAAGGTTCTGTAGGGCTGTTTGCCTAGCCACAGGAGCTCGCAAATAGGCCACCACAGGTTGTATCTCTAAGGACAAACTTGGACTCTGTCAACAGTGACTGTTCGATAACTGACGAGCATAATAGGCAACCGAGGCGACATGTCCAGCATCTCCGTGGCTCACTAAATGCGTCTACCATCTCTACGCGGCCAGCTATTAATACCTGTGCCACCCGAACAATCAGTGAGCCCACCTGAAGCCAGGGGGGTGGTGGGCTCAGACAAAGCGAGGGAAGAGACGCAAACCGGAGCCGTGTCTGCTGTGAGCCTGTGACGCACTTTGGATCCGCAGGGTCCGTCTTGGTTGGAGAACAGGAGTAAGATCTCAAGGCCTACAATACCGTGGCAGGACTGTTGCTAGGCGCCAAGTCGGTGGCTTCTGATTGCTGTCCTTCTATCGGGACGACCCTAGAAGAGCTGGGCCCCTAGAGAGGGACGATTTCGTTGCAATTACAGGAAAGTGCAAGCTGACCACCCCCATGATCAGCTCTCATCCCTGGCATGAGCCAAAGAATCATACTTTATAGCTATAGCGCGTCCCAGCTACAACATTACACTGCAAAGCAGATGTTCAGGGAGATATCGCCTGGCAACACATTCAGAGAGCTCATGTGATGTACAGCTTGGTCGAACTTTCCTTCTAATTTGGCTCATGTTACTCCGTATAGGGTCCCACGTCACAGCCGAATGCAACTGCCCACCTCGTACGGCAGGTTTATCACGCAGTGCAATGGCAGCCCTTACCCTGGTCTGGCGCTTAACTGCGCTCGAATGCCCCCCTCCCCTTCTTCCCTGGAGGCAGCCATGCAGCTGCGCCGTGAATACGGTTGAAGCTAGTGGGCATTACTTGCAGGAACCGGGCGGCTCTGATCTTCCAATGTAGACGCAGAGGATACGACAGGATTTAGAAACAGTAGACTCCCCGGCCGCCTGAATTGGCGCCTGGCGGCATCCTGGCACCAGAAGTCCACAGCCATCAGACCACGGAAAGACAACTGGGTGGGAGAGAAGCTTCCATGTCAAGTTTGGGCCATGGATGAGTTACCAAGCTCCATGGCATCCACTCGCCTGGATTTGAGCTGTTGCTCAAACTAAGTATAGCACCACAAAACTAAAGCCAATCGAGTCTTGCCAAGTTCATTGCCCACAACTGATTTTACAGCCAACGCATACTCCGCCATCATTATTATCGCCATATGACACTACTGCCGTCTGCTTTCTGCTTATTGAAGCATGAGCCGAGCAAATTGCAACATCAGCAACTCGAGTCTAGCCATGTTGAAGAACTAAACTTCCTCCTCTCTGACCCTGCGAGCAGATCGAGCTGAGCGGGCAGAGGCTTTGCGAAAGCAAGGGCACAAACGGACACACAAGCCCACTGGGTTCTCTTCTAGGCTGATCTCCAACTACCCAAAGACCCTGGATACACCGATAAAGACCACCAGGCAGACAGCAAGTCATCGACAAGGGTTACAATAACAGGTGTGGCAAGTGTGGACACACAGAACCCCACGGCTCCAGATGGTAAGCAGAACTGCAATACCATGACGCACAGGCTAAATCGATACTGGCTTAGTGAAAGGTCAATAGAAGCCGCACATGTTGCGCCTAGACTCGTTGTCAACATGCTACGCCAGTTTGGTTGCCCACAATATGGACTGATCAGAGGACCACACATGCCCTACTCTGCCCGAGAGGATGGCCACGAAGCTGTCATGGTTGATGCGCTATCCTGAATCGGAAACCTTTCTACTGAGAGGGCTGTGCGGAGAAAGAAGCACATTGCCAGGCCTGTTGTTCATGGGCGGAATTGGTCAGACGCGAATGACTGCGGGATACCACGCCAGGTGGGCCGACATGGACAATCGATTCTTCCACGTCTCTCGGTAATTGATTAGTTCTGCATGGTGCTGATGCGCGGCATGTGATTTACTTGTTGATAGGAGCTCTGTGAGCCAGGGTTGATCTGAGCCGCCGCATATTCGGCCGTTTGCCAGCTTGTTCACGGGCATTCAGTGTTGTCGTTCAAAGTATCGTCTTAAAGACCCGGGGATGAAAAAAGACACACGGACGCTCAGGATCCAGGATGTACGGCACGAAATCAACCCAAGTAAGGAGTACAGGTCTCTGTCACCGCAATTTTGCTTCCCTTCAACTTTTGCCGATGACGGCGTAATCTCAAAGACGGACCGGCGCGAGCCATGCCTCGCAGGGGGCCTGATCCTTGCGCAGCCCCCTTTTTATTTTTTTGCCGAACCAGGCCGTCGGGTTTGTCCGCCCATGGCACCAGGGGAGCAGCTTCTACCAGCTTCTCGGGTTTCTGGCACATGTACGGAGTGCTTTTGAGTCAAACCAACTGAGACACTCTGGCCACGAAAAGTTTGCAGAACCATACTGTTCCTAATACCACGGAGCAAAAGTCTCGCAGGCGGGCCCTGATGGTGCTCAGATTGTAGGGGCACAGACAGCCAACGACAAAGGTTGCCACTATTTGAGCATAATCTAGAACCCAGTCTATCATACCCATGCTGTGCAACAAGAATCCCCAAAGACCCTCTCCCAATATTTTAGTGACTTCCATCAAATAGATCTGCCGTCTAACCTGAACAGTCACATTGTATCCCTCCCGAGCCCAGCACCCCTTGCGCCATAAAAGTCCACCGTAAGGAGTCAAAAACAGGTCAAAGAAAAAACGGGGAAAGAGGAGCCCGTTATCCTTACAATACATTGTCATAGTACAACATGATCAGTCACAAATCCGGCCCAAGGCAAACGATTTAGGTTGCAATGCAAGCACTTGTTGCCGAGCGCGTCTCTGGTGAAAGGAAGATGAGCAATGCGAAAGCACCAAGCATCGGCTTGAACTGGCCAAGTTCTTGCGCCCGCAACAGCCCATCCACCACAGCGGCCGCGACCCAAAAAGCCCGCGGTCCTTGCAGAATCCTCTGTGGCCGCTAGGGTGGGTGGTGCCAATGCAAGAACCGAACCCACCCCCCCTTGTCAAGCGCATACGATATGGGCCGCATCGTATAATTAGATGACTAGTGCATGAGCGAGTGCCCCGAACGCAGTAGGAACGAGGTTGCTTCGCCCAAGATTGCACCGCCCTGAATCAACACCAAGTAAAGACAGGGTTCCTGCTCTTGACGGCCTCGAGCCTCTCCACGATGACTTTGCGCCGGTTGCCCATCTGCCCTTCTGCCGCAGCATAGCCCAGGTCTCCATCAAGGTCTTCACTGTCGTACGCATCATGCGAGTTGCCATACAGCTGCTGGGCAATGCTGTTGCTGCTTCGCCTTGCAGCAGCCGGTGAGGCAAATGAGTATCTCCGCTGCTGGTAGGGCCCATGGCGAGCTGGTTCGTAGACATTGAGAGATCGCGGCCCAGTCTGGTTACCGAATGGATTCTTGTCTGGGCCGTTCATTGACCGTCTCTCGTCGGGCGACCGGGCTCCGTCATCGTTGGGGCTGGATATCTCATCAAATCGGCCAGATCGCGGCATATCCACAGGGGAGGTGGGTAGTCCAAGTAAATCAGCAGAGGGACCATGGCTGACAGGTACAGAGCTTGCAATGTCCGCCTCGTCCAAAGATTGACGCACGTTGGAGTTGCGCCGCAGCTCCGAAGATGTTACCCGCATAGGCACTGCAACAGGCACGTCGACCAAGTCGTCCCAGACGCATACTTTGGTGCGACGGGTGAGTTCTAGTGGCCCGTGGTCCGGGGTTTTGAGTGCTTCTACAACATTCCAGGCCTGTCCTTTCATGACTGCGATTTGCTTGGCAAACATGCGCTCCTGGAAGTCTTCATCCACTTGGAAGACTCTCTTGAGCGCCATCTGCGTCTGGGACCACCAGGCTGTTGAGGTGAGGAGGGGCAGGAAGTGATCTCGTGTCTTCTGAGAAAACGGTCGACCAACAAGGTCTACTGGCAAAAATAGCCAGCCAAATGGGAAACTGCGGGCAATAAGTGATCAGCTGTGTGTACATTTGGAGGGCCGAAGATGAGACGAAATAATACATGGGCTGCAGACTTACCTCCGCCATGCATCAGGATGCTTCCAAGGCCACGAGAGCGAATTGTCAATGGCACCGACATAGATTCCTGGGTCCTTTGATGACAACTTGTTGCTTGACGCATTCATGGGCTTCTGACTCCTGTAGGGGTATGATGCCCTGGTGGCACCCGGAGACATCTGCTCCAGATCAACAGGTCGTGGAGCTGCCTCTTCATCTTCCTGTGGAATTTCCATATTCAAGTGTATGGGGTCCGAGGCCACGGATACCGCGCCCGTCTCCCAGTCAATCTTGATCATCCAGTTGTCCAGGCCACGGTCTGTGTTTCTCATAATGTAGTCTAATATCACAAGTTTTTCAAGCTCTTCTCTGAAGGACTGTTTGATCTGTTCAGTCCACGCGAACCGCGGCGGACCTGCAGGATCAGCAGCATTCTCTGACTGCTCATCATCGCTCGAGTCAGCATCCTCTGGAGACCCAGATGTAGAAGGGCGGCAGCTCTCTGTCCATCTCTTCTTGCGAGTGCGATGCGTGTCATTGGTGCGAAACCCGGCCCAATATTGGTCAGGCCAGGGATGTTCCCGTAGGAAAACATTCGCATCCTTGAAACCTTTGAGGAATACTTGGAAACTGCCTGGTTTAGCAGGGAGGGGCTTCTTCTTCCGATAAAAGCTTCGGCGGTCCCAGAAGGGGTAGTGAAACGACTTGGACGACAGCCAAACGACGTCGGTGTAAGGAACCAGGTTGGTGCGGAGTTGATTGTCAAGGACGTAGGCTGCTGCCTCGCTGACATATGACAAATTGGGAATCAAGCTGCGTGTGGTGCGGTCAGCAAGTGCAAACATAGCCGTGGTGGATGGGAAAGATTTAGAAGGCATACCAAGCCCGGCCAAAGCAGCATGGGAAAAGATTTCTGTGAATCCACTTGTTCCATTTCGGATTGCCTGCCGCGTAAGGCTCCTCGTCCTTGGGCTTGAAGACACCGACAATCTTGCCATCTGGGTTTCTGGCAAAGTAGCTACCAGAGCTACCCTGTGAAATCATACTCGGATGAATCTCCTGTCGAATGGCAGTCCGCACGCTATCCACAATGGCGTCGAATTCCGTCTTGGTCATGACGCCGGGTTGGTCTTCGGCCAGAGCCTCTGCCGTCACAGGTCTCACGCCTTCGGGTGGCTGAAAGACAGAGTGGTGAATCTCGAGACGTTCCTCTTCACCTGATGTGCTCTTGCCTCGGCCACGTTTGAAACGAGAAGCAATTTCGTCGGCCCACCGTTCCAGTCTTGCATTTATAGCCTTGATATCAACGCCACCATGTGAGCCTACCCGTCTTCGAAACTTGGGCCGTTGGTTGGCCTTGGGGCTCATCATGCCGGAGTGGGCGCGTGGTTGGGAAATTGGTGCGAAGCGCGGCGCCGAGGCCGGCTGCAGAGAGGCAGAGGAGGCGGCGAGCGGATCATCGTCGGAGTCATCGCTGAATTGGTCGGCTTGGGCGAGGCGCTCGTAGCCAGTGGTGGGTGGTCGATCCCGAGGCATCGTTTAGCTGGATATTGAAGTCGGGCAAGCGGCCATCACGACGGGGAGTCGTCGGGGGATTGTGGGGAGGATGGGGGTATCCTGAACAAGTGAAAGTGTATTTCCGGTAACGGGTTCTCGTGGTTGCGAATGGACGGTTCGGCTCGATGTACGATCCTGATAACGGATAGGCCTAGTGATGATGTTGGAGTAGATGAAGCAAGGGACAAGTGGAACAAAGCAAAGATGGAGCGGATTCGCCAGCAGGATGCGTCGGAAACAAGCAAACCGAGAAAAGAAGACTAGGTGTGTATTCGTGGTAGACGTCTCCAACCGACAACCAATGTCACGAATTTGCACAATATAGCTGAAGAATTGGGCAAAGTTGATGCAGCAAAGGTCGATGACCAAGCAGAAAGAAAAGGAGTGTAGACTGCTGAGGTGATGTTGCCAATGGCTCGAGGTGTCAAGTCGCGTCTGGTTGGCCTGTGACAGCGCCACACTGCCCAGAACGGGAGCTCTGCTCTGATGGTGACGCTCTCAGCCTCTTGTTGTTCAGGACGAGCAAAGCCATCATCACTGCCAACATGCACCAAGGAAAGCCCAAGAACATGGCGAGTTTGCATGTTCAACTTGTCATGAGCCTCAATTTCGGGCTGTGCTTGCTCGGACATGGGTTTTACGAACATCTCAATACAGAGGCCACCATTTGTCCGATTCTCCTTGCAGCGAGCCCTGCTTGCATGGGACGAAGAGCATCATCGCTTCCAGTTATTTTTCATGTCCCTCGTTTTGTACGCCGCAATCATGGCCAAGCCCGCCCACTGCGCACCGCAGTGAGGGAGGCTGGCTATACGGAGTAATATGATGCAAGATGTTCGATACTAGCCCCAATTCCATCTGGAGACCTGTGAGTCAGCGGCCGAGACACTAAACCCAAAACGCATGTCCACCAAAAGGCCCTTCTGTACGGAGTAGCTTCGTTACGATTCTGTGAGTCAACCGGCAAACCCGAATGGGGCTAAGAAGGGGTCTCGCAATGGACAAGTTTTGGCCACCGATCAAAGGTCCCGTATTAACCAGAGGAGGGTAAAAAAAAAAAAAAAAAAATTGAAGGGAAACCCTCCAACGTTGAATATAAATATTGGTCCAACCAAGACCTGGATCGTAAACAATCAAGAAAACATCCAGATTCAAAACCTGCCAATTAGACTCTCTCCGCCATGTCCGTCACCATTGATTCCAGCTGCGCATACAACGTAGACTACTCGACGACAGACGTAGTCGACGTCTGGCGCACGCCTCGGCTGGAGTTCATCAAAATCGACAAAAACGACCAAAACATCAAAGACTTTCTTCCACAGGTTGAGCAGGACCCCGTTGTGCTGGCGCTGGCGTCGAGCAGCACCCTCGCACCCAATGGCCAGACGGATTTGGACAGCAGCATTGAGCAGCTGAGCAAGGCTCTCCTCGGCGTGGCCATTTGCCTGCGCCCAAGCGAATTGGAGCAAGAGGTGGCACAGCAAGAGCCGTCAGGCAAGAAGCAGAAGCCCACAATCATCGGCACCATGTGTCTTGGTTGGGGTGGCATCAGTCCCCGGACTGCGCATAATCGCTCGGCACACATGGGAATCGTGCTTGCCAAGCCGTATCAGAACAAAGGCTATGGAAGGGAGGCCATCAACTGGATGATAGACTGGGCATTTAAGCACGCCGGCCTGCACACCGTCTGTATGATTGCCGCCAGTTTCAATCAAAGAGGTATCCATCTCTATCAGGATATCGGTTTCAGGTTGGAGGGACGTCGGAAAGAGACGTGTTACTTCAACCGTGCGTGGTTTGACGAGTTGGACTTTGGCATGACTGAGCATGAGTGGGAGACGTTGAGGGGGATATCCTCACGGGAATCTTGAGGAAGGATCTGCGCCTGATTCATCTAGGGGAGCGTTGGGAGCGTTGATTTTGCGACATTGTTTGTATTTACAGTCGCGGCCTTGGGGGGATGCTGGTCCGACATCACGCAAGACTCATCAAGGTGCTGTGCATCATCATCTAGATAAGACCAAATATAACTGCGGCCGACATTTCCGGCAGCTTTCACATTAATACATTGCACATGCACATCGAGAGCTGCGCCCAGGATGAGATGGGGGGAAACTCGGCACAATGCTACGTCCACTACCTAGGGCTGTACGGAGTAAAGACACAAAGGAAAGAAGAAAGAAATTCAAAGTTGAGCAAAGGAAAGGGGCCACTGGTATAACGAGGCCATTATTTTTATGAATCGATCGGGACCTTGCGCTTGATACATGGTTCCGGCATGATTGTAATAAGTGAGCTAGCTCTTCATGCAAAGAGACGTGGTCGCTTGTCGAATCCTGCATCAAGCGAACAAAGTCAAAGAGCCCAAGCAACGCCCAACGGGTCTGTAACTACCCAAGTCATGGTCAAACGTGCATCTATCTGGGAGACCATTCCTGCTTGAGCGTGGCGACAATTGTAACCCTGGGCAACGCTGGGCGGAAATACAAAAAGCACATTCACACATGATACTACCTAAGTACGTACTAATACTCGTCAAGCGCAGACATCTCGTCTAAGATCCGTGTCAGGGGTCTCCTGGTTTGCCGAATGCACAGTGGCACAGCTTTGGGATCTGATGCATCAGACACGGTTGTGATGTCACAAAAACAAACAACAGCCAATAAGGGGGTCTGCGCCCAGCGAAGGGAATTGTCTCTTGTCAGCAGCGATACGTATGTTGTCAGACTTTGGGTGTGTATGAACGAGGAGGGAACTAGCCCGTACCAGATGGGTGGCATTCCTTTCAGTGTTGTACCATCCGAGCGGGTCAATGTTGGCGTGGATGACGACGGCCATGGCAGCTTAGCACATTGGAATGGCTACTTGAGTAGCTTTTTTGAAGAGAAGCATCCGTCTAATATCCTGGTGAAGAGGACATGGCGCCCCGCGGGATCTCGATGGATTAGGGGCGGCTTGAGCTGCCGTTATCGCATCATGCACGGTACTGGAGGTAGGCACTTGTCCGTAGGCACCAGGGATGACTGGTCGATGCTGACGGACAATGGCTTGTATGCTCTGTCATGGTGCATCTTGCGCGGTGGACCCATGCAAATAGTGCGTGGTGGCTGTGGAGATGGATGGATTGGTTGGCTTGCCACGGCTCGGAGCATTTCACTGGGGCGCTGGGACGCTGGGACGCTGGGACGCTGGGACGCTGGGCCTAGGGGCTTGGGCAGCGCAACCACATGCCGGGTAGGGCATGGGCATGGGCGTAGCATGGGCATGGAGATTGGGGAAGGTCAAGGCCAAGCATTGATGAAGGGGACATTGGGCTTGTCATCGTCATGCACTTGGGCATCCACCTCGACCAACGAGGTGCCGCAATCGTGGCCATGGTGAGCACGCATAAAGGACGCTGAACACAACGGTGCCTAGCTCCAAAATTAACATGTCCTACAGTGGCAGCTCCCAGCATCGGGCGCCGATTTCAAGGTTTTGTGGCTTTCCACCCTGGGGGGTTCGAGGGGTCTCAGGTGACCAGCCCAAGCCTTGGCTTTTAGTGTCTGGTCTTGCCAAGGGATGGAGTTTGCCATGAGTCCGGATGGTGGTCCGAATGGTGGTCCAGATCAATGGCACTGTACACACTCTGAACACAACAATGTTTATTAGCTACAGGTCCATGCCATCCCATCCTCCTGCAGCACGTCCGTGGAGACACACAACCGTGACCTGTCTGTTTCGGAGCCGTTTCCTGCCCTGGGTCAGGAACTGAGCTGCCTGCCTTAAGACTTGGGCCTAGCCTCTGCCCTCCCATGAATGCTCTTCACTGCCCTCTCTAATACCTTATCTGCTCGTGTTCCCTTGCCTGTCACATTTCCTCCAATTCCTCATCCAAGTTCTTTCCTACAGCTTTTAATACTTCTTCGTCGTCACCGCCCTGCTTCTTTTACACACAGCGGCAGTGACGCTGCCTCTGGATCACATTGACACAGCGACGTGACTCTGTCAAAAGTTGGCCCAGGCCAACTCGAGCACACACTTAGCCCGACACTACCTCAATTCTTCATTCAGGCATTGCCTTGACGACGCCCCAAAATCAAAATGTCACCTTTGACTGAAACTGGTGACGTTTTCCGAGACGCCGGGAATCTAGCCGGAGACCAAGAGGTGTCAAGGGGTCGTAAAAGATCCCGTAGCTCCTCAAGAGTTGGAGGGACCAAGTCCCTTCGCCCCGATGAGTCGAGCACGCTTCGGGGAAGATCGCCACGCCGGGCCACCTCTCCATTCCCGTTGCCCTCTCGCAACACCTCACCCTCTGTTCTGAGGTCGCCCACAAGTCACATCTTGTTGTATAATCAGCTACGACGAGCTCGACGGGAACACTGTCCGTCTCGCACCGCTTCCCCTAGCGATCGAGGCCCCAGACGACGTCAGCGGACAAGAAGCCGAAGCCGAAGACCTCGACGGGACCACGAGCCCGTTCGATCGCCTGATATTCTCTCTAGTTTGAGAAACGAAATTTTGTACGAGCATGGAGAGAGCTCGAAAAGCAAAATCGAGCAATGAATTCGCATGGGCAGCTTGGCCCTCGGCTCATGTGAA
Source organism: Keithomyces neogunnii (assembly GCA_020975405.1). Taxonomy (NCBI): domain Eukaryota; kingdom Fungi; phylum Ascomycota; class Sordariomycetes; order Hypocreales; family Clavicipitaceae; genus Keithomyces; species Keithomyces neogunnii. Next base: position 1,968,264 of record JAIOWQ010000002.1, on the reverse strand, counting down.
CTGTGTCAAGATTATATCATGTTTTATTGTACGATACTTAGCAGGGGATAGTGTATGAGACGCTATTCTTTGGACCGGGGAGAATGCATATTTCGAGCAAAAGAAGGCATAAGGATGATGGGGATGCTTCGTGCTTCTCCGTTTCGCACCTTTGGATTCAGCATACACAAAATGGAGTCTTATTAACAGCAGTTTTGTCTTTCTTTTTCTTTTTCAACTTGAGGAATCTTTTAGCAGGAATAACTGGCGTTCACAAACAGATGTATCAAGCTTTCTTCACAACCCTATTGAGAAAAGGAACAGAAACTTGGCAATACAATTTTTGGCTGTATCTAAATCATGGTGCGCTGTATTGTGTAGACAGGATAGCCTACTTGATAATTTCCTGTGTCAATCGTACGAGAACTTGAAGCGCTACACTCCAAGACGGTGGTCCCACTACAAGTAAGTACGGAGCACTACTGGTAAAGTCAATACCTACATAGGTAGGTACCTAGGTACTTGCAGTAGCACGGAGTATCCCCGTCATGCTGACCGGGTGGAGGTCCTTGCCTGTTTCTTGCCAATTGTTGACATCTGGACACCTGAGGTGGGCTGTCCTGAACCGCACGTGCTTCACAAAGGCCACTGGGGCTTGGGTACATACCCGTGGATCCCGGGTGGCAGCTTGAATATTATGCCGACGACTTTTTTGATCTCGCCATTGTCGATACCAAGATTAGCTGCTGTTGCTATCACCAATCTGCAATCTCGTCCTACTTACGGCGGCTGCATTGCCAAGACTCAATCTGGCCATTTTGCAGCAGCTCACAGACATTCGCATTCCGTCCCCTGGTTACTTCGCGCCTGGTCCGATTTTCCTCTTTGAACAAAAGCCGCCACCTCCCGACCCGCGTCTGCCAATTCTCACGACTGGGGATACTCAGAAGCCTTCTAGGGCTTCCAGGGGCCACGCTCTCAACGCACGTATGCCAATTATAACCTTGTTGGCTCGGGTGTAGGAGTCGGCGGCTCGTGCAGTGAGCTGCCCACACGAGGCCCAATGCTGGAAAGAACGGCCGTTAGCCTGGAATCAGCCCAAATCCAGCGCGTCCTTTCCAAGCCGACCCGATCCTCGAAACGATGCAGGCAACTCCATACAGGGTTCTGGCAACACGGTGCCTCTGCAATTGAGCTGTCCAGTAGCTGGCCTGTCCCGACCGGAGCTGCTCAAAACGAACAGGAGGCCGTGGCTTCATCCGCTCAGCCTTTGCAGACTGGGCTTTTAGCATCGACCTTTCTTCTCGACTTCCTATATCCGAGTGGAGCATATGCCTATCTAAGGCGGTTATATCCTGCGCTGCTGCGCTCCCAGAATGAGGGCAAGCCTGTTGCTTCGCCTAGAAGAAGAAATTTTACGTCTTCTACCATCACTACCGAGGTCGACACAAGTGTCGCCTTGTTCCGTTGCGGAGAGAGTGTTGGTCAAAGAAACGACAAGGTCATGGCCTACGTATCGCGGAATGATTCAAGTGCGACGGACGCACATACCTCGGATCTGACCACACGAACACGATCGGTTACTTCCGACTCACAAGGCCAATCCATCCAAGAGAACACCCCATCACAGCCAAACCGCAAACCATACCTTGAGAGCCTCCAAGACTTGCTCAGCAGGCCAGAGGAAAACAGTTATCACGATGTGTGGGACCTATACTGTAGATTGGACGAAAACCAGAAGCGAAGTCTACGTCCATTGGTCGTCATATACCTGTCAACTTCTCATGGTATTGTTGAGATAGGTCGAGCCATCTCTCTGCTTCGACAAATACCTATCGAAGTCCGGGACAAGGAACTACAGGGTGCAGGCGTGCTGTTGCATCTGCGTGCCGGAGACGCGACGGCTGCCGTGGATGTGTTTAGTTCAGGACTTAGCTTGAAGTCTTGTGGAGGTGGTCTGAAGCACCTGTTGAAGCATTCCATCACTAAAGAGGAATGGTCAGTTGTCCTGAAGGTTTGGCTAGACTATTATGCGCATGTAACAAGGTCCAACACCAAATCTTTGTTCGGAAGGGCTGACCTACCCTTCTTAATGTCGGTTCCCGACTTGGATAAACTATACTTTTCATTCGAGCGGTACTTGGAGGTTGAAGCAGCTGAACCCGTCAAGGCGATCAACCTGTATCGGAACACACGCGAGGGACTCCGCGCACTCCGCCGATGGTTTGCGCACCAAGTGCTGCGTCAGCCATGTTCGCCTAAACAGGCAAAGGCGATCCTTCGAATCTGGGGCGATGAGAGCTTAAATAGAGCATATCTTTTACGCATGCTAAGACGGTGGAACGAAGGATTTGAGACCAGGGCGAGTCTCGCAACGCTCCCGGAGATATATCAGCATTACCGCACAATGGAGAACGCAAAACCGCCCCATTCGCTATTACGAGAAATGTTCAACTTTTATTACCCTGCTGATGCTGCTGGTCTAGCACAAATCTATTCTGACTGGCACAAGGCCTGGGGTGATTTGGATCAATGGGGATATGAAAAGTTCCTGAAGCTTTATTCAGCCACAGGAGATGTTCAAGCCGTCAAGGATCTATGGGCAAGATACACGAAGCTCTTTCCAGAAGCTGCCAAGACCCCGCAAGCTTTTCGAAGTACGATGAATGTGTATGCACAACTTGGCGATATTGCGGGCGCTGAAGACGAGCTTCAGAAGATGACGAATCAGTATGGAGTCAAACCAGATATTGATACGTGGAACACTCTTCTCAAGTGTTACACAAGAACAGACGAGGCCCGCGCGTTTCAGTGCTTCGAGGAGATCAAGAAGATGGATCAACCAAACTCCTTCACCTATGCGCAAGTCATGGTTATGGCAGCCAAGAAAGGGGATCTGGCGACTACGCTCGATCTATACAACCAGTCTCAGGAGGCAGGCGTAAAGATATCCAAAGAGATGGCGATGTCTTTGGTCATGGTCTACTGCCACAACGATCGTCTGTCAGACGCGGAGAAGATTTGCACCGAGTTTGCTGAACGTAATGTGACCAGCTCGGCTGTTTGGAACCAACTCGTCTACTTTAATGGCTTGCAAGGCAAACTGAGTAAATGCTATAGCATCCTCAAGGCCATGAAGAATTACGGGGTGGAATGGGACCACCAGACTCACGAATACCTTCTCCAGGCTCTGATTCAAGTCAACCAAGTCCAGCCGGCCTACCATCTTGTGCAAAATGCAGTTGGCAGTGGACTCTTCCCGCTTGGTGCAGACCACTTTGCGGTGGTTATGTCGGGCGCTGTCCGAACCGGCCAGCTGGCCCTTGCCGAGACTATTTTGTCACACATGCGGTCGGCAGGCCTCGCCGTACCTTTCAAGGCTCATGTGTCACTTGTGGAGGCCTCATTTCGCCGAAACCCCTCGGCAGAAAGAACACGAGCGCTGGCCAAGGACCTGGTGAGGCACCTGCGCTCCATGCTTCTACCTACAAGGAGCCAGGCGGCGAGCTTGAGCGATGACGCCCCTAGTTGGGGCGGTTCCACTGCGCTCGTCGCATTGAAGAGACAGAGCAAAGAGATTGGCCGGGCACTTATGCTGCTGGTAGAATTGAGGGACTTTGTGGCCGTTGAGCAACTGGTGACGGCATACCTCGATGCTTTTCCCGACTACAAGCAGAAGAATTACTTTCCGCCCGACATCGCCTCGGCCCTGATGTTGGGCTACCTCAAGGATGGGAAATGCGACCAGGTGCACAAGATGTGGCAACACACACTCAACGCCGTTGTGGCCAGCGGCACAAGCCCCCAAGGCACCATCTATCCCGCCCATCAGTACGATCTCGCCCGTCCACTCAACGTTGTGGCCAAGGCGTACAAAGAGGCCAATGACGGCGCCGGTCTCATCGGCACCATTGAGCAACTCACTGGCGCCGGGTTCAAGTTGACAAAAACCAACTGGAACCTCTGCATCCGGTACCTCGCCGAAATGGGCCTCTGGGAACGGGCGATGGACTGGTGCGAGGAATGCCTCATGCCTCGCTGGCGCGGATGGACACCGTCCGCCAAATCCCTCCAAGAAAGGCGACACATGAAGAACACCCGCGTCCTCACAGCCTCCAAAGCCACGGTATTCAGCCTCCAGAAGGAATGGCTCAAGCTCCGCAAACTGGCCGCCTGGTCGAGCCAGGTATCCTCGAAACTTGAAGAGATTGAACGCCGTCACCCCATGCTGCACTACGCCTTCATCACCACAGACTACGAACACCTCCCCGCCACCTGGGTCCTGCCCAAGAAGAAGAGCATGACCAAGGCGATAAAGGAGATGCTGAGTCCCCTGTCCCACGACGAACTCAAGGCCATGAAAAAGGCACTCGAGAAGCAGTTGCGCTTGCAGAGGCAAAGACGGCCGCGAAGCGTAGACAGCCCCTTCCATGTCGCCACAGGACGGGCAAAGAAGCAAGGGTCTGTTTTGACGAGGGCCGCCAAGACGAGCGACTTGAAGAATCTGGATACCGTCCTCAAGAAGGAGCTTGCCGCCTCCCAAGACGCCGCATCTACATCTGTTTAATCCCGGCCATGTCCCCGGTGTACTTGTTGTAATAAATGGGGCTTGTGATGGATTTGAAATGTAGACTAATGTACATTAGAAATAATCGCGCAACACGAGCGCGTACAAGAGTCATGTTGTATAGAAGCAAATAAACACGTCTGGACAAGCAAGTTGCAGTGGTGTCCCTGCTTGGTCCCAAGATAATTGCTGCAGAGTCCAATGCACATAGACGAAGTATATTCCGCCAATATAGAGTTTTGTGTTAACGTTCAAATGTACTACAGGTATCCTACTTGGTCAAAAAAGTGCTTTTGCTCCAGGGTCCGCATGAAGGGCCAAAAAGAAAGGGAAAAATACGCCATTGACCCAGTCTATCATGTTCAAAGGGGGAGTTTGTTCTCCCATCCACCCAACAAAAGCGGCCAGTGCCCGGTCTGAGATCAGTATCTCAATACTACCATGGCCATGATATATACAAAAGGTGTGGTCCAAAGCCCAACTTAATATTGCAAGTCTTCTGATGATCCGGGGGACTGGGGCTTGTTTACGCCAAGCGAACGGAGTCGCTGTGACAGCAAGCCCTCTGTTCCGCCAGCGAGCCCATTGCTGGAAAAGCTGCCAAAGGCCATGCCGCCGTAACCGAAATCTCCTCTATTAAGCTTCTCGTACTGCGAGCTGTCTCCGTCAACAGCAGCACCCCAGATGCCCAACCCTGCGGAGTCCTTGGTAGATGGGCGGCTGGCTTGAGAAGAATCCGGGGAACGGAGTCCAGCGGTAGCACTGCTCGTCGAGTCACTGGCCTCGCCGCCTCCTCTTTCTCGGGGGGGCAACCGCAAGGGAATCGGTTCAATAGGCATCAGGCTCCCACCAACACCCAAGCCGAAGCCGTCGACCATGTCGAATGCTCTGGACGAGGACCCGCCAAATGAAATGCCCAGACTCCGTCGTCGAAAGGCCTTGTCCGCGGCAAGCATCGCCCCGGGGCCGGATGACATAGTCAGTGGCGGGTGCATTACTCTGATGGGTTTGTAAGGGGTGAACCTGGGGTCCGGCCATGTCGTCTCGTTGCGAAGTTTTTCTTTGCCCTCGGGTACCCTATTAGCAAATACAACACGAATGCTTTTGTACAAGTAGAAACGGCCCTTGGAAGGGCTGCAAATATGCAAATGAACGAGGTATCTGAGCATGGGGCGACTCTGCGCATCGGTTTCGCTCGAGTTGGGAACATGGTCGATGATGGGGCCGGCAGAGTAACTGCGTTGCCGGATGAACGTCTTGGTACCAGGTTCCATGCCGGACAGGTCATACGGCACCAGAAATAATTTGACGGCGGTTTTGTTCTGGTTTTTGATGATGATTTGGATTTGACCCTTTTCCGGGATTCGATAGCTGCCCCCCGGAGGCGCCTTGGGAGAGCCGGCGCGACGCTTCGGCCTGGACGTCCTAGACCGATCATGGTCCGGCTGTTCAGAGTCGACCATGACAGCGTCAACCAAATTGTTGGCAAGCTGTCGATCAAGATACCGACCATGGGCTTTTCTCTTGGACCGCGATTCCTCTTCTGAATTTGACAATCCATTTTCCAAGTCGATCTGGCCAACGTATGGACTGGGCCCGTCGTCGGAGCGAGATCTCCCATGCGCCGTGTTGCTGTAGCTGTAGTACACGGCAGCAAAGGGGAGCGTAACATGGGGTGGACAACGAAGACTGGACTTGCATTTTCCTTTGCCAAGTACGCCAATCTGAGCAAGGAAATCAAAGGGCCGAGAGGGATTTGTAGACATGCGCCCTCGGAGAATGCTCTCTTCATATGAGCCAACCATTGATGCATGCTGAATGGGTGACGAATCTGATCCCACAGAGGGCCGTCTCGCACGGAATGATGCCGGTGTCTGAGGACATGTGCCATGCAAGGCAAAAGTCGGTGTCGAGGTCAAAGATCTCCGAGGCTGGTGGGCTTGCCAAGGCATAGATCCATCTCGTCGAGCAAAGGATTGCCTGGAGATGCTTCCAAAGGGTCGCGGAGATGGCGAGACAAATGTCGACGAACTGGCCGAGTTGAGTGCAGACAGCCTCCTGTTCAGCTCTCTAGGTTGCACGTCGAGGCTCCCCGGAGCCATGGAGAAGTCCAGCTCGTCATTACTCTCGGATTGCACAAGAGGGCTCGTTGGCGGGTGGTAGGCGAAACTCGAGGAAAGTGATGACGAGAGTGGCGACGCGGTAACCGATCTAAACCCGTCGGTATCGCTTTGAAATGTGTTTCTTCTCTCCAAATTGAACGGGGCATAATCCCTGGGTGGTGAAGTAGATATCCAGGATACCCCCGAAGCCAACTGACTGTCAACCCGCTCCCGATCTCGATTAATCGATTGTCTCCCCCTTGCCGCCTGGTGATCGTTTGTGAAATCACCGCTATGTAAAGCTGATCTTGGTCTCTCGATGCTCAGGCCGTCTTGCAGCCTGCCTTCTGCTACATTCTGCGTTCCGGTATCGGGTTTCTCGGTGTTAATATGGGCCGGAGGCAATAGTTTTGCTGATTCGGGTGAAGAACGTGGACAGGATGAACCATCATGCCGTTGGAGGAGGGATCCCAGCTACAACAAAAGAGAGTAGATTAGTTCCGGGCTCACAAGAAGCAATGTAAGAAGCAAGGAAACCCAAGAAGCTTTCAAATACGTACGTGACGGTTCGGGATCCAAGTTGGGCTTTCACCTCTTTTGAGTCTCTCAATAAGCTGGGCTCGGCAAGAGATGGCCGCTTCGTCTTCTATCCTCGGCGTGGTAGGCTGGGTTGGGCTATCAGGGACCGGTCCTTCACAAAGCTCAGTCGCCAGGCTCTCTTGGGAGAGTCGTCTCAAGGCAGCCGGCGGCAGGGCAGACGCTTGCTCTGGCTGCAGCGGGTTCGGCTTATCAGAGCGCCGCTGGTGGTCGGGTTCGAGGTCGTCCTGGAAGATGGGCATGTTGGGTGCTTGATGGAAGAACCACAGCTCAGGGTTGGGCTGTGGTTCTCCAATATAAGGCTGGACAAAACGGAGGGCTTGGCTGCAAAGCGACGCCAACCATTACCACGTCGACGGCAGTTGCTGGCAACAGCTTCTTCTCGAAGGCGCAAAGGAAGGGAGTGGTCCACCCACTGATTAGTTGGATAGGGGATGCGCGCGGGCTGTAACGTTTGAACGGGCACGGGCGAGGGTCGTGGACCGGCCGACTGTGGTTTAATAATACAAGCAAGGGCACACGAATCGTCGACAAAGCCGTTTCAGTTGCCCCCAGCGGACCCAAGGCACTACTAGGCCAAGAGTACTATGATGAAAGAAGAGCAATTTTCAATGGGTCATGTGTGCGCAGTTGGCGGCTTTTGCACGCGCTCAGGCCGACAAGAGGTGTAGAAGCCGACGATGCTTTCTTGAAATGGTGAATCATGGTCGTGGCCGGGAATGGGCACTGGGGTCAGGTGGGACACGGCGAAGATGGCCGGGAAATCGGGAAAGCAAGCTCGAGATAATAAATGGGGCGGGGCAGGGATGAGCTGCAAGTCCAAAAAAGAAACATGGAGGCTTGCCTGCTTGTTGGGTGACAACCGGCCATGGAGCGAGTGACGAACAGACTGATGAAAAGAGGCTTGCCGCTGGCTTGGACAACACCGCACCAGTTCCATGAGGTCGGCACCAGGCGGACGACGTAGACGGTCAATGGCGGCCACAGGCTAGCAAAGTTTCACCGTTGGGGGGGTGGTGGCTCAATTCAGCACTGCACATGTGACGTCTGGTCTGGTCTGGTTCTTCTCGCATCACTCAAGGACCCCGCCAGGCGCTGGCCCACGATTCCGCTCCCCAAAAAGTAACCAGCATGTCAACTGCAAGCACACCAGACCCCACTGCCGTTTGGTAGCGCCAGTGTAAGCTGTAGGTTCTGGCGAGAAGCACCAGACACGATTGATGCCATCCCGGAGCGAGCTCAGCGTGATGCTCCGTCGGCGTAAAAGGCGTCGCTGCTCGGGCGCGGATACTCACAGGTGCGTATTTTTGCTTCACATCTCGACCTTGGGCAAGTCAGTGGCAGGAGCCATGGTGGACTCGCGGTCTCACTGCCTCCGAGTTGCTCGCTCAATGCTGCCGTGCTGCCGCGCGAAAGAGGACCATGCTTGGATAGCACGGCACGACACGGCACGACACGGTGCTCTTGCAGAGCAAGGACAGTGAATCGTGTCATGCTGCGTCCTGCGTTGAAACCCAACCTCGCTCCAACATGTCCTCATCCACCTTTGTCACCGAGATGCGTGCAGTCGGGCATGATTCAGCTTGTGCGCTGTCGACGTAGGGAGTTCATGCCTGCACATGCGCAGCAGCAGCACCACCACCACACTGAACTGACTCTGCCGTGGTCATGCATTGGCTAGCACAAGAAACTCCATGCCGTTTGTTCTTGCCGTATTAATAGTAATACCGAATAATACTTGTTGCTCTGTGCATAAAGCTGATGGGAAAAAGGGTCCTCAAATGCGGGTCTCCGGCATTGGGATTTCGTCAATGGCATTGGTGACTCCACTCCTGTCCCCGCCGCCAAACCACCCAACCCTGGTGCAAACTTTACAACCGGTGACAACACCAAGATAGAAAATCATCGTAATAGCTGAGAATCACATATACTCCGGCCGTGCTGCGTGTTTGATACACCGGGAAATGGCCCCCAAGAGATCTCTCGAGGCCGGAGGACCCACGTCAGCGGCCAAGAAGCCCAAGCGCGGCTTCAGAGTAGGTCCAGAAAATCTGCCAGATGGGCCGTGGCGAAGAAAAGGTTTGGCACTCCTCGGAACACGCGCACCTCACTCACTTGTCTTTCTCCATCGTATTGTACTTGATACTGACATGGTTTCGCAGTCACCAAGATAAAAAAGGATCTCATCCAAAAAGCCAAGGTCAAGAAGGAATACGCCAAAGTCAAGGCCCGTGAGCGGCAGACGGCTGATGATGGAGCCTCACAAGACGAGGGGGCCGAGCCATCTCAGCCGCAGGAAGGAGAAGTGGAGGAGAAAATGCACCCGACTCGAGAGCTCATGCTCAAGGATGAAGAGAAGGCACAGGCCGGCGCAGCTGCCTCATCTACCGAACCTGTCAGTGATGGTATGAGAAGGCGAACCCGACGCCCTGGCTACTACGAAAAGCAGCTCAACGCGGCTGCGGAGCGCAAGAAGGAATCCGAAGAGAGGGCGCAGGAGATGCAGCGAAGAAGAGAGGAAAGAGAGAGAAAGATTGCAGAGAGGGAGCGCTTCAAGAAAGCCATGGCGAAGACGGTCGGGAGGGATGGGAAGAAGAAGCTGGGGAGGGAGAGCACCATATTGCTGGACAAGGTGAAGCGCATGATGGAGAAATGAGACAAGACTGTTTCTCAGCGTGAGCTGTTTCGTGGCCATGGGAGTCTCTTATTTTTGAAGTGGGAGTCCCGAAATACCAGGCTTTGCCTCTGGTCAATATTGTGAGGGTATGATAACGGCGGTTCGTCGACTCTTCCTAGTAGGCTGATGTCGACAATTCATGGCACGACAGGCCAGATGTGCGACTAGCGTTTCAGTCGAGGCATTACTTTTTGGCTTTGTTAATGTATTTGTTCAGAGATGTTTTGTTTCCCAGGTTTTGGGAGCTACGACGTGTACGCGTTTCAATCCACCATCTCCTATCTCAGCTGTCACATACGAGGCTAACGCTACCAGACGGCTGACTGGTCATCATTAGAGTTTCAAGAGTCGCGGTCAAATTGATAGGAACTCCCGAATCTCATCTATAACTTAGCCCCCAGCAGCTCCACGCGTCGGGAACTCGCGAAATCAACGTGCTCGTATCTGCCATCTAGTTCCCTTGGCTGTGGCCGCCTCTCTTCTTGCTGCTATGCGGTTGTCAAAATAGCAAAATCGTGTCAGATATGGCCTGCACATGATGCAGGGACTGCACACACATTGTCCCAGGCGTCGTCTTGCTCAGAATTACACACTGAAAGGATACCGGAAATCAACATCGAAATCACATTTGCCGCTCTTATGGCTGCACCAGGCGTGTTGGATTCCAAAGGGTGCGAAACTGGAGCACGTGCCTCCGAGGCTTCTCACATGGCCCTAGAAATGTGAAACTTTTGGCTGCACATGCAGGGTCCTGCTGTACACTATTTTCCGACTCGGAGTGACTACAATCAGATGAGGAACTATAGCCGACTCCTCAATCATTCGTGCCCGAAGCTGGGTTTCAAACGAGTTTGCTCTCAATATAGAATGTTTGGGTTGGGCAAACAAACTACTACATGCATAAAAAGGCATGCCAGGGGGTGGGTGCCGTACTAGGTGGTTGATCGTGATGGAATCACCATCGGACTGGTTGCAAGCGTCGCCGTCCTCCCCGCCTGTAGGAAACCTGAGCATGCAGGCTTCTCAAGATCACGATGAATCCTTCCGACGGGCAGAGGAGACTGGACAGCGAGACGCGCGCATGTCCTCGTAGCCCGCGCAATGGCAGGGTCAGATTTCAATGACGACCAGGGCCAGCATCGGAGGGAGACAAGTCTTAGGCCGAGTTGGGTAAGAGCTCGAGTGGCCGCAAGCAATCGATCCGATCTAAACAATACCACGCCGTTGACCACTTGTTATGGGTGGGCTTTTGTGTCCCTGACATTTACTTTGGTCAAACACTGGTTACAACCCTTGCTCGTGGATGTGGCGGTCGCTTCTCACAGTCGCCTTATGTTGTGCTGTCTAGGGCTCATGTCGCGCTCTAGACACGCTGCTCCGACCCTGTTATCAGTCAAGTGAAGCCACGGAGCAGACCAGATGGCAGATGGATCCTGTGTCATTGCACAGAGTATAGATGCTACAGTTATGCTACAGGAGGGCGTTTCCATAACAAGCACATATGGATCCTGTCAGATGCTTTTGCGTCACCATCACACTGGGAATGCCATGGCATCCAAATTGCCATGGTCGGTTGACCAGACCTCGGCCATGTCTGGTTCATGGCCTGATTCTAGCTGCATTGTCGGGTCTTCGCCAATCGTGGGATGACGATTTCAATCATGGGGGACATGGATTAATGCCAGATTCTCGCTTCACCTTGGCACTGCGAATACCTGATTTATCAGTTAGACTGATAGGGGAAGAGAAACGGGAAAGGAAAAACCACTTGTCACAGGAATTGCATCACAACTTCTCGCCAGCCATTGGGAGAGGAGCTTCTTCCACCGCAAGCACAACCTACCAGTAAATTGGGAGCACGGCCACGAAACCACGGTTCACTGCCATCATGGGCTAATTCGTCAGGCGAAGACAGGCGAGGCAAGATCGGCGGCCTCTGACGGGGTGCTGGTGTTTAACTGTATCTAGAGTACTCCGTAAACGAAAGCCTTGTTGCTTGCGTGGGGGCTCGCTTGCGCTGCCGAGCCCGTCAGCACCGGAGAGCGACAACAGTAAATTTACCCGAACCGACTGACACTGGTGTTGGCCCTTGGCTGTAGGGATAGTGGCGGGTGAAGGGTCCAACAAGGGAAGACATCTCTCCTTGTTTCGTGTCTGCGGGTCCACGAGAGATGAAACACAAGCCAAGCCAAGTGGAGTAAGGTGGTGGTGAAGCCGACGGCTCCCTGTTATTACAAGCGTCAGGCTCCAGTATATCTGAGAGTAGGGCCTTGGAAGAAAGGCAACGAAAACGGTAATGGAACTAACAAGGCAAGTTGGTCAATTACCCCTGTCCTGTTTCGTCAGAGACCGATGCAGTGTCGTAACCGTATGTACGGAGTATGTATGTGCGGACATGGGGGGATCACCGTTGTCAGTTGTCAGAAACCGGGTCCGACTACCAGATGACCACGACACGCAGTCATTCGTAATGTATCTTTGGTGGCATTGATGTTTTTGTTTACTTCTTTTGCATAATGGGTGCGTCTTTCCATGATGCAGACAGGCTTGCAGATGCCACCAGTCATGCACGTGACAAAATAACATGTACAATGCCAACTCCCACCGGACGGGAGGAGCCAGGATCAGGAATGAGGAAGGAACCAAACCTTCCCATGTACTACGTCGTACGTAGTGCGTGCCCAGGTATCTTGCAGCCCCTGGTCAAAATTAATATATGTACATGCCATACCAGACATTACTAGTGCGCACAATTGACGCAACCAAACCTCTGGTGCTGGATCCAGCAGCCCTTGAAGCGCCGTGAGCTAGTCGTCATTATGCTATTGCATCAACGGAGAATATTGAACTTAGTCAAAAGCCGCGAGATACAGATCCATTACAGTCCACAAGCAAGGCCCCGCCCAGACAAGGAAGGGGTGGGTAGGAAACCCCCTTTATCCGCCTCCACAGCCAAGCCACTCTGTTCCAGCACCACCGTCCAACACCAGCCTGGCTGTGATCTGCCAGTGCACCGAGTGGACGATGAACACTAGACGCAACGCCCAAATTTGCTGCAGAATGCTTGACAACGAAACGGTCCCGCCATCCAACAAACATGAACCTGCGCCTTGTTAGCCGTCGACGGGGCATGTTCTAGGTAAAAGCGAGCCCCAACGCAATGGCTTATTGATTGTCCAAATGGCCCTGTGCGCGGAATTGCGCTCATATCCGCCGACTGTTTGGTAGCAGCGTGCCTGCCCATAAATATTTCAAGAGGTCGAAAATAAAACATTCTTTCGTCAAGTCAAATTGGCTTCGGTAGTGCAGCAAATCGTCGGCATTGGCCACTAGCCACCAATCATCACAACCTGACACAGGCCAGCTAAGGAACATTGTCTCGCCACGGCTCGCACATTCGAGGCGCGAGTTCTCTTCGGGGACTGCTTACGTACCTGGTGTACGTGTAAGCCAGCTGCCGTGGAAGACATGGGCTGACTCAAGAGGAGGAGCACTTTGGGCCGGTCGCCCAGGGGTTCTGGTATTATTGAATATCAGTCCATACCGCATCAATTTCACGCCATACAAATGCCAACTTGTTCCATTCCTTTTGAAGACGGACTCTTGGACAATTTACAATATGCCGCATCTTGTAAGTCCTCGTGTCAGAGTGCCATGCGGGGCACAGTTCAACGTGGCCGGCGCTGGGGTGGCCCAAGTCGCATCCGTCTTGTCCGTCTTTGGGCCCGAAAGTTGATCAAAGGTTAGATGATGAAGGGGGGCCAAACAGAAGCCGAAATTCCACTGAGTCGGGCTGGTCCTCTTTCGAAGCATATGCCTGTGGTTGAGGGCCGACAAGTCCATGGACCTAGGTGCCTCTGCACAGTTCACATTCAGCATCGCTCTTCATCTTGTCGTTCTGACCCATTCAGCCTACAATGCTCCGCACAGGCAAAAGGCGAAGTGTTTAATGCCCTTGGTCGGTGCAATGTTTTAGCCTGGTGTTTGCGGTTTCGGGTTTGTCAGTCAGGTACCAGGGTCCAAATAAGCCAAGATGATGGCACATTCCACCCCCCCCTCCCCTTTCAACCTGTTGCGTGCCGCGTCTGGCCACAACCAAGCGAGTGGCCGTCAGTGACAACAAGTTGGCCCCAAAAATACGAGTGTCAGCAGGGTATTCCGCCAAGTACCAGCCCAAAAATGACTGCGGTGGCCACAAGGCTTGGCCAAGGCTGAAGTGAGGGCAACTGGTCCTTGCCGTCCCGTCCGTTGTTCTTGACTGCAGTAGCGCTTCGACAGCACAACGGCCTATATTTTTGTCCACGGATGGGGAGCCCAACGGAGGCAGAGGAGGCAGAGGGACACGCGTGGTGCTGTCTGATCAGCCTCGCATCCTGCCTTCGGGCGAGGCTATAGGTGTTGGTGATCTGTACGAGCACAGGGAGTCGAGTTCTGGCTGTGTTCTAGTTGGCCACAGCGCATACCCGTAGTGCAGAGTATAGCGAACCGCCGCGACCTCGAGTTCGACTCGACGTAGGGGTACGTCAAAGTGGTGTGTGGTAGCGCTGTAAGTCAAGTACCTGCTCAAGCAAAGCGTTGTACTCCAGTGTAGCAGTAGTGGTCTGTCCAGTACCTGTTTTTTAGCAGCAACTTGACTTATTTAGAAGTTGGGTCGGACCTGGGCCAGGACCAGGACTACCCTGACCCTTCCTCGCACCTCCTCCTCCACCCTCTTTCTTGACTGAGTTGAACCCCTGGCAACGCCACTCGCTCCGTTGGCCACCATCTGGCCTCTCAACTCAGCTTGAGAACAACCCCCCCTCCCCGAACTCCGTGCTTGCACATGGCCTGGTAATCCAACTCTTTTGGCTCCTCTGAGCCCTTGCACACAATCAACACCAAGACTTTCTTCTTCCGCTTCTGCAGCCCGCTCTTCCTTCACCCCCTCATCGTCGATTGACAGCGGCTGCTCCGTCGAGACAATCCACGGCCTCGTCCATGACAGTCCGGCATTAATAATCGTCACCACGAGCCTGGTCCACCTGCGCGCTGCCTGCTCGTCTCCATCCAGCTTGGAATTATCGTGACAGCTTGGTGTGGACTGGCCGCATGTGCCACCCTCATTCGCCATGGCCGCTATAGTGGACGAATATCTCGACAGCCCCGTGGAAAACGACGATGTGTTTCCTTGCAAGGGTTGTGGAGAGGTGAGCACCACCCTTGATTGCCGTTGCTGTCCCATCACTCTTACACAGGCCAAGCCGTGTGGGCTATTCCAATGCTGACGAGGAGGGCTTCTTGTTTAGATTCTTGAGGAAGGCAAAGCATTCGAGCTAGGTATGTATGACTGTTGTATGATTTGCACCGGCCACAGCTAACGGCACGTCGACTTGCAGCTGGCAATCGATGGCATCTCGACTGTTTCCGTTGTCACACCTGCGGCACTCTTCTCGATTCCGACGCCAATCTGCTCCTACTTGGCGACGGCTCGCTCATCTGCAACAACTGCACCTACAGCTGTAGCGCCTGTGGTAACAAGATTGAGGACCTTGCCATCTTGACCGGAGACCAAGCATTTTGCGCCACATGCTTTCGATGCCGCAATTGCAAGAGGAAAATCGAAAACCTGCGATATGCAAGGACGTCGCAGGGCATATTCTGTATGGGTTGCCATGAAACCCTCATGGCTAGGCGCAGGAAGAAATCCAAAGCGACTTCAGCAGCGAAATCTCGGGACAAGGATATCTCACCCATGGTGACGGAAAAGTCCCTCCCCGCTCTCCCACCCAGTGCTATCCCGCCAAACGCTTTTTCGAACGAGCGCGTCGATCCTGATTCCGATACGCCAACTGAACTCTCTCCGCGCCCCCGCGCCGCACATAGACACAACGAATCCTCGTCACGGGGCAGTTCAAAGCCCGCTCGCTCCCCAGAGCGATCAGATTCCAACACCAAGAGCGAGGGCCTGAGCTTGCCGGCCACCACATACCGAAAGAACCGCAATTCGTCCATCTACCAAAGCGCCGACTCCGGCCCCGGGGATGGACCGGAAAGCTTCTTCATCCCTGTAGCTCTGGATCCCAGCCCGGTACCGAGCGGTACGCCAAGATCTGCATCTGATTACGCGAACGAGGGTGCCAGGCGGAAAGACCGAGATCATTTCAGTGGTTCCAAGGGATCGGGGTCCGAAAGACGAGACGACTCGCAGGCATCAACGCCGCACATCGCCTTTCAAGAAAAGGGTCGCCAGCCATCGTCTGACCTTGACGTTGGCCGTCTCAAATCTGGCAAGTTCGCCAAGTCTTCAGAGCAAGACCAACGGAAAACCTCTGTGTCCGGCGACGAGTTCAAGCTACAGGATGCTCCGGTGACGAAGAAGGGACTTTCCACTCGCAGCAACAGCTCACATTCGTCTGCGCCCCATGATGGTAACTCTGGGAAGTCCTCCAACGGTGTCTTGCGAAAGGAGGGCCATGCAAACCTACCCGAGGCCAGAAAGGCCAACGAATCCCGCACATCTGAGGACACCGATGGCACGTGGAGCAGCACTCGTCCTGTAGAGTCTAACAAGGCTATCGCACGAAAGGAACTGCCCTCTTCTGTATCTAAAACTGGTATGTGTTGATTGCGGCTGTGGTGCGATCTTGTTCAAGATTTGCTGACTTTATTGTGTCTTGTTAGCTAATGGACAACCCGGCTCTCGATCCGGTCAATCGGAGCAAAACAATTTGAGCGACTCTTATACACAGCCCCGAGCTGCACCACCGCCTCCGCCTGGTAATCAGGTTCACACACCCAAAAAGGGCACGGCGAACACCAAGGAAACACCTGAGCCAAAGGTGTCCCCAAAGCTACCAAGGTGGAGCAACGGGGGAGAGTTCAGCATGGACGAAGACATGGCTAGAATCCTAGGCACCGATGAAGGCTCCTCATCCATTCTTCGACGAGTCTCCAACGTAGTCCGTCACGGTCGTACAGGCAGCGTGGAATCCGGCCACCCGAATCTCGGCAGAGCCAGCCACACTCGAAGCATCAGTGAAACCACCAGGGCTACTGTGTCGCCTAGATGGCCCAAGTCCCCCATGGGCGATGGCCACCCTGGCATGCCACAGGACATCACCAGCCCCATCAACCTGGCCTCATCTGATGACGCTGCCATGTTGAAGCGACAACTTCGGAATTCGGAGCAACGCGTGGCCGAACTCGAAAGACAGTTCAACACTGAAAAGGACCTCAAGAGCCTCAACAAAAAATTGGTCGAGAAGCGCAAGACCGTATCTGTCCTTGACACACAGACTGAGATTATGATTCGTCAGCTGGAGGTCCTCGCTGGCTATGTTGAGCGCGCCAAAGAGACAAAGACGCCCATCGACCCTCGAGAGCTGGAGGATTCGGCCATCAAGGACTTTGTGAAGAAGTTGGATGCTGTTAAGGAGGCAATGTCCGAGGCCATTGAGAGGCTTCACGAAGAACGAGATTTGCTGGTTGAGGAGAAGGACCAGGCCATTGCAGTCAGAGACCGCGCGCTGATGGAATTCGAGCAACTCTCATCCAAGAATGCCCAACTGGCGGATATGAACAACGATCTTACGCACCAAATCCAGGAGCGCTTCAAGTCCCAAATCGGAGATATCAAGTCGCCAAACGGATTGGGCATCTATGGCCCAGGCAGGTCAGGCGGCGCTTCGTCGATCAATCTGGACGCGGCAAGCTTGAATACTGGAGCCACGCTGGTCGGTGATGAAGAGCCAATTGTCGAGAGCGGTCCCACGGTCGTGCAGGTCAGAAAGGGCCAGGTTAAAAAATTCAACTGGAAGAAGGGCTCCAAGACAATGGCGCAAAACGTCGCCAAGGGCGTCAACAGAGCAGTTGTCGCCTTCCAGCAAAACGACCGTGAGCGAATGCAGCATCACGGGTTGGTGGGAGACAACATTGGTCTGCCTTACAACATGACCACCATCTCGCAAGCAGAGGCTCCAGCCCCCCCTGGACCCAATGGCCAGAACAGGCAGCAGATGGACCCTGGCAGGCAGGGCTTTGGGTTTTTCAGCAAGAAGAATACGATGCCCAAATCTGTCTCTGCCAACACCATGACGGCCGCAGCAGCAGCCGAGCCCGTGACTACACTCTTCGGCTCGGATTTGGTCGAGCGGGCTGAATACGAACGACGCCAGATCCCTGCTGTGGTCACGCGCTGCATCGAAGAAGTCGAGCTCCGCGGCATGGACCAGGAAGGCATCTACCGCAAGACTGGTGGCAACTCCCAGATCAATACGATCAAGGATGGCTTCGACAAGAATGAAAACTTTGACATTTCAGACCCAGACTTGGACATTACCGCTGTCACGAGCGTGTTGAAGCAATACTTCCGAAAGTTGCCTGTTCCATTGCTGACATTTGATGTCTATGAGAGGGTATTAGAGTCGAACGGTACGTCACTGCTAAGCGGCACAGTCTCAGCCTGCCGAAGACCCGTGGTGCTAACTATTACACAGCTATTGCCGACGAGACTGAGAGGTGCAACCACTTGAGAAGGGCTTTCGCCTCAATGCCGGAAAGGCACAGCGATTGCCTAGAGTTTCTCATGTTCCATCTTCACCGTGTTGCTCAGCGGGAACCGGAAAACCTGGTAAGTCAAACAAATCTTTCGGCACCTGGTGAATATGTCTGACAATGAGTAGATGTCGCCCAAGAATCTGGCCGTTGTGTTTGCGCCAACCATTATGCGAGATCTGAGCATCGAGCGCGAAATGACAGACATGCACTCCAAGAATATTGCAGTGCAGTTTGTCATTGAGAATACCAATAGAATCTTTGACGACTCATGACGGATATCGCCTGCCGAATAAATAAACAAAAAAAGGGGGACAAAAAAGTAATGGGGAACCAATGCCGACCAAGCCTTGTGTGCAGGAGATCCTCCTGTATTGACTTGGTTTCCTTTTCCTCCCCACGACACGTTTTCTTACTATAGGGTCAAATGCGAGCGGTCCTTGTTACAGCTTGGCGTTTGATTATTTACCCCCCCCCAAGATGATATCCTGCTTCTTCTTTACTACAGCCGCCTTTTCAATATATGTATTTGGGGTTCGTCAGTTGGGCTCAGTCTTGCTGAACCACAAACGACATTCACGGCCATATTTATGGAACCGGCTTTCTCATTCTGGCACTACTTATCAGTCATTCTTAATTCAGACGACTTAAAGCGAGCCATGGTATACACCTGTCAAATTTTTCTGCTGATGGAAAGATTTTTCTTTTTTTTTTCTTCTCCAACTTTTACCGCCGCCGCAACTACATACCTATACTGCCTTCTTGTGATGCATTTTGTGGATTGTTCTCTCTTTCTCCTTTGGGCTTACAAATGAAGGTATAACTTTGAGTTCAACCAGCGGGAGAGGGGATGACGGACGGGCTTTGACTTTTGGGCGCGCTTTTACTTGATCATTCCGGCTGTCATGTCCGTGAAGCTGCGTTTCCTGTATGTTGCTGGTTGGTACATGCTGCGCACGGGAGCCCAGACCAAATGAAATGCCCTTGGACTGGTCCGGGGGGGACAGTGGCGGGTTTTTGTTGCAAGTGCATGTTTACGAAAAGAGGTGGTGTATCTTGCGAGGCAGTCTAGTAAGGTACGGTTATCAAAAGAGATAGAATGTTGACAGTGTTTTGTTCTCGAGCTACTGGCCAATAGAAGACTACAAACGGGAAAGAGAGGTATCCGTCTGTTGCCACTTTGTGTCTGAATGAGTCTCGAAACCAGATGGTGACAAAGTAGTGGCCGTACAACAGGGTAGGGTAGTTAGGTCCGACTGGTACCAAAACTCCCGGTGGAGATCAGGTCAAGTTTCATAGTCGGATTCAGCCAGGTCGACTTCCACATCTAGTATAGCCCCGTTGGCTCAGTGGTAAAGCGTGTCACTAGTAATGACAAGATCACTGGTTCGATTCCAGTACGGGGCAAGATGGTTTCTTTTTGACCTCTGTTCACTTTTTGTTCCTCCAGGCCAGAATGTATCTTGAGACAGACGAGCGGGTGCTTCTTTTCCAGCCAGTCGTCCTACCCTGTGAGACAATGCAACTCAACCCCCAACTTGGCGCTTCATTGTCTGAAACTCCTTGGTTGCATTGCCGCATTTCAAGAGTCAAGGCGCGTTGTACGAAATGGCGAATCAGACAGTGACTCAAAGCTGACTTCCTAGTCAGTTACTCTCGGCTTGGCAACCCGGATGGATGGTTACGTAATTTCATTTCCAAGAGTATCTCAACAAACATTCCACAACCTCAAGAACACGCCATCTTACTGGCACATCCCTCATGTAGTACAATGGTATCGATTCAACTACCAGAGTAAGTGGTAAATAGTACGAATAACGCCAGACCAGCCACCTTTCCCACGACGCCAAACAAAAAAGCTCCTTGTCCAGGATTATTTAATAATACATGGTCGCCAACAAATGCCTTAGGCAACAGAACCCTGCTCCCGCTGCTTCTTAACAATATAATATGTAATTAGACTTTTCGGATCCTCCTTCATATCCTCAAATGCGTCCCAGAAGCCGCCATCACCCACTCGATCATGAAGCGAAACACAAAATTTGACAGCGTCCATACGGACCCCAGAGTCTGCCGACTCCAGACAGCGGCTTGACAAGGTAGTCAGCTGTCTCAGCTCACCCTCCGTAGGCACAAACTCGGGACGCTTGTCGAGCATCTCCTTCAAAACGTGGAGGCCCATGCTCAGAGTTCGGCACCCTTCTGTCGTAGCATCAGTGCAGGTCTGGAGCCTTTTGCCAAGGACAACCACCATCTCGGAGCCATCCCCGATGGTGACCAGCTCATCGGCCAAGAGCTCCAGGCCGCTGACGACATGGGCTCGTGTATCGTACGCCCCGCGTGTTGCAAGAAGGGATTCTAGGCCCTTGGAAACGTGGGGCTGAAAGTTGTCTCGTTCCTTCTTAAGCAACAGCTTAATCGTGGACAAGATCTGAGCCTTCACGTCCTGAGCCTTATCGGCAGGAATGCCTGGGAGCGGATCCTCCAGGTACTGGAACATGCCTAGCAGCAGAGCCTCGAACTTGTCATCCGTAAAGACAGTCTTGCTGTCGCGGATGAGAGATTGCAGCTTCCGGAAGCCGTGGACTTCGAGATTTTTATTCTTGATCTTTGTGATTCCACTATCCAGCAGCTTGGAGTTTTGCCGAGTCTTTTCTGGCGAGTCCAAATGTTCTGGCACTGTTGACTGGCCATTGGCCTTGGCCAAGTTGCCTGCGCCTTCATTCACAGGTCTATCCTCCAAAACCGGAACAGTAAAGGCTGGCTTCGAGGCAGATGGAACAGTGTCTGTGAACGGGTCTTCGTAGACCTTGACTGCACGAGATGGCGTCTCCACCTGAGGGTCCAAGTTGCCTTCTTGAACCACTGCTGGGACAGGCGATGCCCGTACCATCTCTGGAGACTTTTCAAGTTTGGCGGGCTGCTCGGGCGTTGCAACATGTGCGCCGGAAAGGTCTGGCAGTGGCATCAGCTCGCTCTCGCTGTGCACCACAGCTGTTCGACTAGACGAGGAAGGGGAAGTTTGTGAATGCTTTAGCGCTGCAGGGCTGCCACGCGGTGAAGCAATGCGCTTATGTGCGGATGGGAAAGTTGGCGAGGGAATGCTGGATTCGCTGGCGTGGGGGGCATGGCCTGGGCGAACCTTTGGGAGAGGCTTCTTCGGAGTCGGGGCTTTTGGCGCCTTGGGGGTGACGTGCTTCGTTTTGACGCTCTCGGGACTGTCCGCCTCCAAACCATGGCGGTCGCGAACTGAATAAGGACCAGCAGTCGCCGGACGAGCCGCCATTTCTGGCCGACGTCGCGTAGGCCGCATGGGAGCCACCGACATGCCTCCGGCGTTGACGGACAGGGTCGATTCAGGGCGAGTCCTTGTTGCAGCTGACTTGGTGGTGGCGGCGGCGGTCGTCGTCGTCGTCGTCGTCGTCGTAGAATGGGTTGAGGCGTTCGACGCCGTGCGAGTCGGGGATGAGATGTGAGCCATGGCCGAGCCTGGTCTTGCTGGCAGGTTTTTGGCAGCCAACGCCTTCTTCTGCGCCAGCATGGCTTCCCGAAGACTGGGTTTGCTGGAAGTCATGGTACTCCTGGATAATCCGAGACCAGGCCTTACCGGCGCATCTGTCTTCTTGGGAGAGTTTGGGTTGCTTGCGTCCTTGTTCAAAAGCTTCTGAGCCGTAGAGTCGAGATCCGCCATGATGCTGCAAATTTGTCAGTGACCTGCTGTGGCGATGACAAGAGAGGAGGTTGTTCGTACGCGTCAGCCCTCGAAGGGAAAACACCCCAAAATGCCCAAAACGCAGACCTAGTCTTCTCTCGCACGCCAGGATTAGCATCACCCAGGCCTTTGCGAAGACACTTTTCCATCAGGTCGACACCACCCGTGTGTTCAATATGGGCCTTGTGGCCAGCTTCCTTCTTCAGCACCGTCTTTAGCCACCCCGTTGCGTACGTCCTGGGTTGAACGTTCTTGTCCTGACTCGCGCCCCAGATATGCTGCATCAGCCGCTGATTATAAGAGACGCGGCTGATAATTGTATCCACCGTTACGTTAGCCATCTGCGAGCTAATCTTCTTTGTTCCAGCACAAAGCTTGACCAGCGTCTGCATGAGCAACTCAACCATGGGATCCATGGCAGGACCCAAGGAGATGGCAATCTCCTGGACGAGGCCACAGCCTTCCTTGGACAAGCTTGTCCGCAACGATGTCATGGCCTTGATAATGCCGTCTAGCATGGTGCGAAGGCCCGTCACAAAAACATCCTGAAAATCCGCGGCTGCGTTACCAGTGTTGAGCCTTCGCAGAGTGTTGATGGATTGTTCTCGCTTCATCCAGTTTTGTTCCGTCTCCCTGCCATCAAAGTGCCAGGCCATGTCTTTGAATATGTCGTCCAGCTCGCGATTGGTATTGACGTACTGCGGCTCGACCGCCTCGGCAGCGTCTGGCATGGGCGTGATGGGTCGTTCGCCCCCAAAAGATGAAACGCTGGCGGCAAGGTTCGACCGGTTAGTTTGCGATGGCTGAGAGGGAACAGCGTCGGATGGCGTTTCCGGACGGCCGCCAGTGGGAGCAAGCGCTTTTACAATGGCCTGCTCAATAGCAGGGCGAACCTTGAAGTTCTTTAGTTGCCGCTTGAGGTCCGACTTGGCCGTGTTTGGAGCTGTTCTGTCTCGGGTGTTAGAGAAAAGGAAAAGGGCCATGGGGAACCGAGAATACTGGTGCCTCGGGGCTTACTTGAAGAGATCAATCACGGTTAACTTGGCAGTGTCCCGAACCATGCCGTCGGCATCTTCGAGCAGTTCCATCAGTAGCGGAACGTAGCCTCGGAAGGGGAGGCCATGTTCCTGGTGCGTCTAAACGGAAGAAAGGTGGTTAGTCTGCTAGAAGAGAGAAACTGCGCCGCAGCAAAGCATGGAGAGATAAATCCACCCCCGGGCCGGCAGCCAAGGCAGGACGCAAAGCAAGTGTACGACTTACCTGCAAGAGCCATTGCATGGCTCCCTCCTTCGCCCTCGGGTTCTTGCCGGTCAGGGCCGAATTGCGCACAAAACGCTCGGCATCGGCTGGAGCAGCGAGGTAGAGGGTATTAAGAGACTGCGCGGCCAGACTCCGATACTTGTCCTTTTGGTCTCCCAGCTTCTCGATAACCAGCGGCAGTGTGCGAGCAGCTTCACGAGCGAGCAGC
Source organism: Keithomyces neogunnii (assembly GCA_020975405.1). Classification (NCBI taxonomy): domain Eukaryota; kingdom Fungi; phylum Ascomycota; class Sordariomycetes; order Hypocreales; family Clavicipitaceae; genus Keithomyces; species Keithomyces neogunnii. Next base: position 1,944,630 of record JAIOWQ010000002.1, on the reverse strand, counting down.
TTTGGGTCTTGACGCGACAAGCGGGTGAGAAGGTGGTTGAGTGCGGTGAAGCCTGCGTTGACAAGAGCCGCATGCTGGGCTGACGACGCGGTGCGCAAGCCGTCAAAGAGCTGTGCGACGCACGGCTCGGGGACGTTGTGCTGCTTGATGGCGGATTTCACCGTCGTGACGAACTGGACTTTGGCATCGAGAGACGAGTCGCTACGCAGGATGGTCAGGAGGTCGGCGACCTGCGCGTCTGTGAGTTTGTCGGCCATCGGCGCCGACGTCCTGGGAGGTTCGCGGGATGAGGAAGCTCAACGGAGAGCAAGGCTGTCAGGAACCGAGTGTCAGAAAGGGGTGAATGAGTCGTTGCTAGGCGTCACATTGATGGCAAGGTATTTCATCGGCGGCATGCGGCTGGAGCGGACATGCGCTGGCAGCGACTGGCGATGCAGGGGGAGAAAAAAAAATCGTCAAGATTTGGGGACTGCGCGAGGTCATCCAAGGCCGGAAATGTCCCAGTCAAAGGTGACAGGGCGAGACGAATGCGAGAAGCTCAGGCGAGAGAAGCTTGGGCGAAGAGAGGGGCAGCTAATTAAAAAGAGACAGGCGCCAGATAGGAGCAGCTAATTTAAAAATGCAACTGTCTCGCACGCCAAGGACGCACGGGGGCTAAACCTGAGCATATATGTACTTACATAACGAGTGCAGTCAGCTGGAAAGGAAAAAGGAGACGCTGGTTGACGATTTTGCCAATGTCAGGGTCGTGGTGGTAATCGCAAATGTGATGGCGGATTTCTCTGCAAAGGCAAAGGCATTGGCGCGCCTCAGGCCTTTCCCTGCTCTAGTTTGCAGGCTGCTTGGCCTTGCACTGCGTTATTCGTGGGCAGAGACCTAACAATAGATTGGAGAGCCAAAGGAAAGGACATTAAAAATGGTTCGTAGTGCCAGCCAGCGAGATTGGCTACCCGACGTAGATGTTGCGATATTGCGATGCTGCAATGTTTATTATGTTGGGTGAGGCTCGTTTTTGGTTGTGGATTCAGTTGCCTAGGCAAGGGGGCGAGGGGTGGCGGATATGGATGGGCGAGAATTAACTTCAGGAACGTTGGGCCAATCTCTCTTGCCCCTCGGGGCACTGGGGTCACAGCTGCGGTGCGGGGCTCGGCGCGTCTCCCCGCCGCATTCGACGCGACGACCGCCGACGCGCCCCACAGCGGTTCGTCAGTCAGGATCAACAGAACTTCGGGCTCTAGCGCTCGTGCAAAAGCACCAGACTCTCGACAATTGGCTCCTGGCCCCAGGGGCTATTTAGATAAAAAGGGTTCAATGTTCTTAGCAGCCGAACCGTTGACGCTTTACGTCAGTGTCGTATCCACCGAGATCTCCCACGGCGGCACTTCGGCACCAGCTAATGTACATGTACAACCAGTCAATTAATCCGCCAGGGTGAAATATTTTGGATGGGACACTGGCTCAAAAAACCAATTACAACAACAGCCGTGAACCGTAGTACCCGTCAGCAGAATGCCTCGCCTTCCCGAAACCACACCCGCCAACCCTGACAAAGACGCAACCACTCACGCCCAAGAATTCCCGCTGCCCAAGCTACGCCTGGAGATCCGGGACCTCACCCACCCTGCCGCCAGCCTCGTCTTCAGCGCCGTCAACCTGCCCGAAGCCCTATCTCAAGCCGTCCGCAATGTCCTGCGCCTGCTGTACATCTCCCCCAGCGAGCCCACCACCACGGCGCCGCCCACGCGCTCAGTCACCTTGATTCTGCGCGACATGGAAGGCGTGGCCTACACCACGGGCACCGAGCTCGATGACGACCACAAGGAGATTCACTTCTCGCTGAACCACATCGCCAACACGGCCAGGGATCGGACTGCCCTGGAAATCACCGGTGTCATCGTCCACGAGCTTGTTCACTGCCTGCAGTGGAACGCGTTCGACACATGTCCAGGGGGCCTGATCGAGGGAGTCGCAGACTGGGTGAGGTTGCACTGCGACCTGGCGCCGCCGCACTGGAAGAAGGAGGCGGCGGAGAAGTGGGATGCTGGGTATCAGCATACTGCCTACTTCTTGGAGTACCTGGAGACGACGGTCGGAGCGGGATTTGTAAAGAGACTCAACGAGAAGCTGAGGATAGAGAAGTACCACCAGTCGACGTTTTGGGTCGAGATGACTGGGAGGACTGTTGATGATTTGTTTGCGGAATATGTTGCCAGCATCAAGAGCACGGCATGAGCAATCTATTTAAGCGCGTTGGGAGCCAACTGGATTTTGCATCATGCATATTTGTACATGGGCATGCTCACAGCAAACGCCATCGTACCATCCACGCATAGACAGTTTATTGACGTATTATAGTGCGGCCAAGCCCCCATCATAAGCAACATGTAGGAAAGGAAGGTGCTTAGAAGCTTGCCAAAGCCCTGGTTGAAGAAACTGACTGCTAGTTTCCCATCGAGAGTTCCTCAAATTCATACAAAAGACAAAGACTCCGCGCCGTTTTATTATTTCGTCCAAGGCCCCGCCCAATGATCCCATCACAAAAAAAAACGCCGGTACATCCAAGAAAAGCATGTCACCTGTAGAGAGGAGCATTTGCCACCTCATAGGCGTGACCTTCCGTCTCGCTCGCGACACTTCCCACCTCAGACCAGCTGGCCGGCGTCAGCATACCCTCGCTCTCGCTCAAAACATCAAATGGTCTCAGCTGTCTTGTGTCGTTGCCGAAATCCTCCCCAGAACCAATTATAGAGACCGAGTCTGTGGGCGTCAACTGCCCATCGCTGACGATTTCTGGCTCAGAAACCGGCACGACAGGTGTTTCTGGGAGGGGAGAGTAGAAATTGCGACTGGAATCGTGCGCCCACGCCTGAATTGAGGCGTACGCATCTTGCCTGTCTTCTTGACCGGCAGACATGTATTCGCTCTCGGCCAGTTGGCGATCAAGGGTGGGCGGCGGCGACGAGATTTGCTGCTGCGGAGACGCAACATCTGCAAAGGGTAGGTCGATGAGTGCCGGGGAGCCATCCAGCATGCGGGATTGAGTGTCATCTAATTCACGGGTTGTCGCGCTGTATATATCCGACATGTGCTCCTCTCTCTTGGGAAGGGTACGAGTTGCGGAGAGATGATCAACTTGGTCGCTTGAAATGCAGTGCTCGTCGGTGAATGGATTGGTGTAGAGTGACGACGATGCTAAAGGAGCCGCGGCTGGCGTGCGGTGACGAAGGCCAATGTGTGCATCTCGAAGATCGGCACCGGTATTGAAAACATAAGTGCCTTGCTCAGCGTCCTCATCCTGACGGAGGAAATCGTCGAACGAAGAACCGCGGGTTCCCGTTCGAGGCCTGGGGGGTTCGGCAGCGGTCAGAGCAGCGGGTTCTTGTTTGGAAGCCTCTTCTTCCTTCTTCCTTAGCATCACCGAGTTCCAATACAGCAACTCCTCTCGCTGTCGTCGACGGGTTGCATCGTCGGCATCGACTCCGGGTTCAGCACCCGCGCCGCGACTCGACTGGAAGAAACCCTCCGCGTCTTCGGGTCTGTTGAAGCGAGGAGCCCGCTCAGGCGGGTTGATGCCTTCACCTAGAGAGTGAATAGCCACTGCAATACGGCGTCGAATGTCATCTGCGTATCGTCGCAACTCTGGGTTCTCATACATGGCTATGGCTGCAGCAACGGCCACGGACACAGCAACCACGGCGCCTGAGGCGAGCACCACGTGGTTGACGGGCATGTTGAGTGTGAGGGCGAGGGCCGATGAGAGGCACCTAGGTACCTAGGTAGGTATGTGTGTACGTAAAGTAGTTGAGCGGCGGGGTAACAGAGGATGGCGATCAGACAGATGCAATGCTCGAAATGCAGGACAACAAGTGGTGTGAGCTCTACAGGATCAGATGTGTGCTCTATCGAGGCTGATCAAAAGATGAAATAAAGGACGGAGCTAGATGGCCACATGTCATGACTGCCTTGCGTAGTCCTGGTCGATTGCCTCGCCACTGTGCCTCAAGGAGTCAAGGTAAAGTCGTCTGATGACCTGATTGGGAGGCCTGAGCTGGGCAGGCCGCGTATACGTAAGTGAGGCTAGAGTCACATGACCGCCACGGACGCTTTTGGCTGAATTCTATTTCCTCAGAAAGTGCAAAATGCCCACAAGCTCCAGGTCAAGGTCATTTGAGGAAATTATAATATGCCTTTGCGGCAAGTCTTGCAGCCATGCATTCCACGGTAGCGATGGATTTACCGGGCTGTGGGCCAAGACGTCAACGGTCGGCTTTGTTGAAGGCAACGACAGGGGACGACGACGAAACGGGTCCAGCTCAGACATTGATTAATACGACGGAGTGTTGTGCTACGCTCTGGTACGGAGTACGGAGTACAATAATGGCATAACGCGATGTTGCGTAAAAGCAACACGCAATACTTTACATACAGCACTTGGCGAGAGCACATTCTATGCACTATCTCGCGTGAGCCTGGAAGCAACCCTTGACATGGTCGCTGACGTAAATGCCCCCTGCTTCTCGTGCTAGCGGACTGGGGCGGCTGCAGAACCCCGGATGCCCGGACCGACGAATTGAGCATAGTCAATGCAGGTAGACTTTGGCGGCTGCTGCACGGTTGCTCAAAATGCCAGCTCAGCAGCCCACGCGCCTACAAACAAGGTGAAGGCTAGAAACGAAAATTATTTTTATTACTCCACGCACTTCCTGGCTGCTTGGCAGTAATGGCGGGGAAGAGCTTGGCCATGCAAGAACCATGATGGAAATGACGATGTGATACGATAGTCGGTACACAACGTTGCATATCAAGCTCCCCGTCACACGTGCGCAATTGCTACTTTCAGCCCAAACCAGCTCTTCCGATAACTTGGTAGAGGGCGGATCGACAGTCAAGTTCTGGCGCGGTGAAGGCGTGGCTGACCTGGTGTCAAATGCCGTCGCGTACGGGAATTTCTTCATGCACACACATTACACACACATTAGGAAACGCATGCAAAAGGTGGTGGTACGGAGTACAATATTTTCAATTTCTGGCCAGGTCCAGTCCAGTCGGCTGGTCCCTTGGCCCCCGACTCGTTTGTGCTAAAATCGCTAAATCATAAATGTCGCCCTCCCTTCCGAGGCTGAAAGCAGGCGCCGAAAGGGAAAGTCATGCACGCCATATCTGGAAATCTACCAACCGGTCCGAGGGAAAAAAAAAGACTGCAGGGGAAAGCACGGATCAGAGGACTCTCATCGACACACGGGCTCCCAAACATTTCATTATTGGGGTCCGCGACATCAGCCGTGGTTGTGCCCGCCGGTGCCGACAGGTCTTGATTCGCGTGCTGATCAAACGCCACATGCAGTCAAACGCCATGCTATTGCGCTCCAGCCTGCGAGCCGTGAATTTTTTTCTTTGCCGCGTCCCCACTTCGGGTCAAGTCTGTGTTTGACGAGATATTCACCCATTGACCGTGTTTCTCGCTCAACGTTGCTTAGTGGGAGGTGGTGGAGGAAGCGCTAGAGTCGACAGAGTCGGTGGAGCTGACACGGGCAGCCTTGGAGCGCTCACTGGAGGAAGCAGTGTTAGTACAGAGTTGATGATGATGACGACGGCAACGCAACACCAGACAGAGTCAAACATACTAGGAAGAGCGATCTTGCAGGGTGCAGGCCCAGCGGCTGTTGCCCGTCTTGATGTGGAATTTGATGCCCCTATTGTCGCCCAAGGTTGCGGCCGGAGCAGCAGCACCGGTAGCGGCGGCAGCAGGGGGGGCGGAAGCAGCAGATGCAGGCATTGTGGGTGACGGTGTCGTTGCCAAGATGGAAAATATTATGTCGTGGAGACGCGAAAGGCAGAGCGGACGGCAAGAACGGAAAGCAAGAAGAATACCGAACCACCAGAAAGGGGCCAGGAAGGCCGGAGGGGAAGACGGGTGCTCTTTATACGACTCGACGGAAAACGCTACATCATGGGGCTCAAGACCTCTGTTCTCTTGCACAAGGCAGTTGAGGCACTAGGGGCGTGGAACAGGACCAGGAGCGAGACGGCGCAAAGGCGAGCATCATGCGCGCCGACTGGCCGAACTGGGCTGGGAATTCCAGCGCACCCGCTCTCTGTCCGATCCAAGCCATGCTCTGTTCCTGCCCCGACAAGGAGCACATGGAGCACATGGAGCACATGGAGCTAATCAAGTCCGTCATGGCGAGAGACGAGGTGAGTTATTTTCTTGCCATGTCCATGTACAACTACACCGCGGCGACGAAAAAGGCCTTGTCCAGCCTAGGCCGTATGGGTGGTAATCTCCAGCCCCACGATCCGTGTTAATAATTGGAAGGAAATGGGTATGGCTGCATGGGCGTGGCTGCATGGACATGGCTGCATGGGGGGACTCTCGGTTTCTACCCATCTGTGGCTTTTTGACGTCGCCACCCCCGTTCAAAACGAGGATGCGCAGGGCCGTGTGCATATGTACATACATAGGTGCAAACGACAGGGCCAAGCAGGTACCGATACCGCCAAGTTCTGTAATATCTCAAGAAAGAAGAGGAAGAGGAAAAAAAAGGTTTCTGCCTTGTCTCTCTTGTTCAATGTGGGTGCCGAGCTCCGTGTCCATGGACCGGACGCTAGCGAATTCAACGGAAACCGGCCTTTTAGGGAAGGACGTCAGTGCTGGCTGGTTGTCAAGCCCCAACGGCGGCAACTGACTGGCACCCAGCCAGCTTTGAACAGCACCAGAAAAAAAAACCCAACAGTGGGGACGCCCCTGTGGATGTGCGCATGTACAGTACATGCAATCCGCACCTGCCAAACAACATGACGGACCTTCAAGGGCTGGATTTGCAGGGACGAGAATGACGGAACTCGCATGTTTGCCCAAGCTCCATTAGTTCAGGAGACTCCATACTTTAGGGAGTATGAACCGCACCCCCGATGCACCAGGTACGCCGGCTCGATCTGCGCACCACTTGGCAGGAGTGCAGAAGATGACGACTCCTTCACCCTGCAGTTTTTCGAGGGCGGCTGATCCCCGAATGGACGACAAAACTGGCTCTGAGCAGAAGCTGGGTTGCGATTCAGACGGTGCTCTGGACAGGTGGACAGGTGGAGCGTCGAGTGGTACTTGGGTGCGTAGGTAGGTACCTACGAAGGTAAAGTACCTACTTAAGTACTAAGTACTGTAGGTAAGTACCTAGGTAGGTACTTAAGTACTTGACGGGTAAAAGCCAAGTCCATCTGTCAATTCTAGAAGAGATGCCCATCAACGCCATTGGTCCACGGAACTTTGCAGGACGCCAGCCGCAGGGGGGTTACTGGTCCACAGTACTCCGGCATGTACATGCATTTCCTCACTGGAGGCGTGTGGTGGACGGCGGACCTTTGGCTCGCTCGCGACTCGGTCCATGGGTGCCAAAGTCCCAGCCGTGGTGGCGTACCAGGCACAAAACAGAGGCAAGCCGACCGGAGGTGCTTGGACGCGAAGCCCGACACTCGAGCACAACTCCCGGCGCCTCTCCGCCCCCGAGGCGGAATGAATCGCCAAAAATCGCCAAATGGCTGGTCTCGTCACTGATCTGGAACGAGCGCCATTGTGCCATGGCGTTTGTTCCGCAACACGCCGTTTACCACACGGCTGCACATTCACGTTGCGCACTTCTCCGCGACAAGCCCAGAGCACTGTGGGTAACTAAATTCAATTCTCGGGCCCGTGGCGACACGACTAAAAGTAACGAGGTGGTGGTTGCAGGTGCCTCGAGGTGTGCCTTGTTTGAGCGAGCGAGTGCATGTGGTCTGGTGGCGATTCCATCCATCTTCTTTCAAGGCTGACTTACTTCAGGCCAGCCTTCATGTGTGTAATGAGCTTGTGGCGGCTGGCCAAATCTCCACTTGACCAAGTTGGCAAATGCTGTTTCGAACAAAGGTAAAATGTCATGTCCACACAGCAGCTGCTGTTCCAGGAGCCTGTCTTGGTCTTGGTCGCTCTATGCTTTGAAGCTCCCGCTGTGTTGTTTGTTCTAGCTCTTCGGCATGGAGCTGGCTCATATCTGACGGGAAGTGACTTGTCGTTTCATACATGGGCGAGGCATCTGGCGCTCTCACAGAAGCAATGACCTGCCGACCTAGTATTTGGACGGGTTGCTCAGTCATTGCCGTCGGGGAATGAATGAATGCTGGTCAACATGGCTCCATGCAAAGTCGTGCATGATTGGCGTGCTCATCGTTTTCTCAGCCACGGTTGGAAGGCTAATCTGATGCCAGTTGTTGGGCGCGGGATCCCCTCCAAGGATACCAAACGAAGCATTGCATCTCCAATCGCTTCCATCAGATTTGCCATTCACGGGACTAGGAAGCCGGCTACTGTCCATGGACAAGATGCTCCGAGAGCGCAGCCCCGAGTCCCACTAACAGTCGTCACGCATATGCAGAGAGATTGGATGACTATATATATATTTTTATGCCCTGTTGTTTTGCTTACTAACTTGGACGCTGTGCTTTATGCATAATCCGTTTATATCTTCATGCGCTTACTTCACAATTCAAGGCTTCAAAGCTCTCAAATTAGTGCCGTTTCATGTAGCGTAGTTTTGGAATAAGGAGCAAGCCATGTCGTAGAGGCTATGAATGCGGCCACTGGCCGGGCTTCCATCCTGTTGCTCCAAGAGCTTACACATTACTTTAGACACTCACACGCACTCTCTTTTAACAACCTATACTTATAAATATGCTCTTCACCACGGCTATTCTTGTCGCCCATGCCTCTCACCTAGCGCATGCTAGTGTTGAGGTTAACTGGGCCTTGCAGATCTTAGCTTCCCACCTGATATAAGGGAGGTGCCGCACAAGGAAAATTACACCTATACCAACTTTTTCAAGCTCCATGGTGGTATACATCCATCGAGGATGTATAACATTGGATTTCTTTCTATTTGGACTCGCCCTGACAAGCACGGCCAGGGCACGATGCAGGCTCGCTTTGGCACGACCATGTTCACCTCCGGTTCAGATCACAAGAACTGTGAAAAGACCGAGTTCGGTGTGATGTGTGCCATCGGTATTCCTACAGACTGCACACACAAACATGTCTTAAAAGTGGAGAGAGGGTGAGAAGAGCTGGCGAGGCAGTCTAGTTGATCAGTCTACCAATAGCATTTCGGAAATCGGCATCTGGAAAGTCGGTGTGGATGACTTGCTTGGCTATTCTGGTTTCGTATCAAGCAGAGTTAATTCTACTACTACTACGGATTGTTCTTCTCTACCAAGGAGCAGAATACAGTATTTCAACCCTACATCTTCTGGCTTCAACACTTCAGCCCATTTTACCAACCCACGGGAGACTAAATTTTGCAACAAGAAGGCAAATGTGTAGACAAATGCGACTGATGGAGGCTACATAATCGAGCAAGGCCGTGTCTCTTCTCAGGCTCAACCCGGCAACAACTATCCGACATCTCGGTACAATAGTGACGAGTTTCCTCTAGATAGCATCACCTGGATAGTGTCAATAAAGGACCAAGTCGATTGTCTGTGACATCTCAAGGGCGCACATGGTGATGAATCTACTCTGTGCAGAACATACGAGGCTCGGTTCATGGACCTAGCCACGGTACTGTTGCAGGACGTCGCAGCCTCCTCATTCGAAGAGTTGAAATAGGCCAAGCGGCTGGGAGATGGTTCCAGAGATCCAACGGACGCGAGCTGAGCAGCTTGGAGCTAAAATCCCTCTGGACGGCATCGGAGGCAGGCCAGCCCCTTGCACGGCGCACATGTCAAGTACGCAAGAAGATTGGGCCGGGCCGCGTCGTCGTGAGCAGCGACTGCCCGTTTGCCCTGTCGAGGTGCCCTTGTCGGGTCAAATGATGGCCACGAATGAGCGGGCGGGCGAGCAGCATCTGGCCCGGGATGAGACGGAGAGGATGGCGTGGGTGCCCGCTGGGTAAGCGCACGGCTTTGATGGAGGACGGCAGAGAAATGAAGCTCCGATAAACAAGACCCACCCTGCCGCATCGGCTTCCGGGTGGATCTCGAATTCGGGAAGTGGCTCCCGAACGTCGCCGTGACTGGCTGGACTGAGTCTCGCGTGTCTTCTACAACTTCTGGGGCTTCATTCCTCGGATAAAAAGCTCGCCGCGAAGATGGCCCCTGGCCAGACATGGGACTTGCCTTGTGAGCCTAGTCTATCTGACCCCTCCCCCCCTTTTTATTTATTTATTTATGACCTCTTGAAACACCAGGCCGAGATTAAGTAGAACGATTTCAGCGACGAGCAGTGACTAGAGCCTTTCCTTACAACTCTGTCCTTGGATTTTCCAACAGCCTCAGCCTCTCGCCCTGGTTCTTTAGCCACTTCAACGCCAAGAAACAAGCACCTTGTTCAGTAGGCAAGCCAGCCATGGCCGACTGGCAATGGGCGACTGCAGGTCCCCATGGCGGCTGATCCTTGTGAGCCCTCTGTCAATCCAGCCTGGCGAGCTCATCGTGCAGAGCGGCCTCCAGACCAAGTGTGCCAATAACATCGCGGCCTGGGGCATCGACAGCTTTGGCTACTTTAAAGTCTGGCTGGACGGAACCAAGGTTTCCGAGACATACAATGTCCCCGCCACCGTTGACGATGACAGCGTTTTCCAGCTCCGAGTTGGTCTATATGCCAACAGTGGCATGATGATGGCTATGAAGGACTCGCAGGTGATTCCGCCAGGTTTGGTATGACGAAGTTTCCAGGGGTAATGAGTACAAGGATGTCGACCCCGACCAGCAATGGAATCAGATGTCTATCGAGAATGAAGGGTGAATTGTGTAAGTAGTTTCAGCCCATTGTAAATAACGAGTTGGCCGCTTGATAGATGTCGTCATCCAGTCTGGATTCGTCATGATCATCTCCAGACTCCCGTGTGCCAAGCTGAGCGAGCTTTGCAGAGTGTCACTGTTCTCCTTGCATGGCGATGACGAATGCCCCTGAATATCCATTCTCGCTGCCAAGGATGGCTGACTGACTTCCCACAGCGAGATTAGCTTCCAAGAGCCGCGTGACTTTCGAATCACCTGATTTGCCAGGTCCTACTCACAAGCCGCAGGTGGACACTTTTCGGCATAAACGGATAAACGGGCGGTGCCAGTTGTAGTGTTGGCCGAAGTGCTGTATGTGGCCCTTCAATGAGTGCCGCGTGTCATCATCTGTTATCCATCATGTGCATGACCTCGTCCTCCTCGTCTGCCTTCCCACTGCCATTCGTGATATGAAGTCCCCTTTTCCTCATCTCTTTCTCTACCAGCGTCCTCGTAGGCATGCTCTGAAAGAGCTCAGGTGTCTGTTCCTTTCTTTGCCGGAACCATCCACCTACGCTCCTCATTCCAACCACCAGAAAACCCAGTTCCTCTCTGTCCACATCAAAAACTTCCCACCACTCGCAATCTGGCATCTTGGCTTCCACGTCCTTGGCCGCATTATATATGGCCGCCGTAGCGAGGGCATGCGGCTGGTGGGTGAGGAAAAGCATCTGCGGACTTAGCAGCGCCGTGTTGAGATACTGTATGGTTTTGCGCGATATGACGGACTTCGGCTGAGATAGAAAATCCATTGTTTGCAGATACGTAATGGCCAAGGCGTGCGGGAGCGCAACATGTGTGTTGAAACTCAATGTATATAGAATGCGAGACTCGAGCGCGAGGAGGCGGTTGTGGAAGGAGAAGTAGTCTGCTTCGGATTGATAGTACGTCTTCGCATCATTTTTAGGTGCGTCGCCGGTTTTGAAAAGCGTCGAGGCGGGCGAAAGGAGGTATGTGTAGACGTTGGACACGTCGCGTGGTGATCGAGGGATGGGGCCGACTTTTGCGACGAGGTAGATTGCCGCTGCCGAGACGTCCTGAAAGGTATTAGCGCCCAAAGTCAGAAGACGGGACTTGGTCAAGAGCCATACGCTGAACTCGTGAGCCATGGGGGAATCAAGAAGCCAGTATCTGGCGAGAATGACATTGGCTTGTGCCGCGACTGACTGGGGCAGTTCGAGAAGCTGGCCTGCAGCTTGCGTGAGGCATTGTGTGGCGATGAAGATGGATTCTTGGAGATCTTGGGGCAATGACGACAGCGTGATGTGTGAGTACAGCTGTGATGTTGTCGCGAGGGGGTTGGTGAGATGTGCCATTGCTGCGGCGTGGGTGATGAAGTGGTGATGGCTCTGGCAATGTTCAATTTGTCAATTTGTTGGAAAGCTGCTGGAACATTGAAGAGCAGCTAGAGATATGGTGGAGGCCCACCAGTGCCACCAGATTTGGACCACTGATTGGCTGGCACCTTGCAGCCGGCGGAGCAAATCACCGACAGCCGACTTGCTGCACTTTGTCAATTGTGGGCCGAACCCTTTTGCTGCTAACTCCAGTCACGTCTGGTCTCACGAGTCACGCCTCATCTCACACATGAAAACTTTGGGGTCGGATCCACGGCTAGATTACCACTGCTAGTTCTTAATATCACCGCAGACTTCAAATCGTTCACCGGTTCTCGCCACTCTTGATACATCCTTGATTCGAGGTGGACACAGCTCATGACCTGCATGCGGACTGAGTTGGCTTTGAATTGCCCCGAGTAGTGGCTTGAAATGGCGACTTTCAGCATGCTGTGAAGAGCATCGACTCATCTTTCTTTCCTACTTGTCCGAAAATCATCCCCAACCATGTCAACCAACACAACATTGACCACTACCCCTTCTGCGGAAGACTTTGCCGCCCAAAAGCAGGCCAACGTGCGGAAACAAAAGGTCAAGACTGGATGCATTACCTGGTAAGGATCTGCCTGTCCCGAGTGGTAAACCGCCAACTAACTGGTCTACAGCAAGTGAGTCTATATTCTCCAGAAGCCGCGCCTTGGCAGAAATAACATGATTTGTAGAATCCGTCGAGTCAAATGCGATGAAGCAAAGCCTGCTTGTGTGCGTTGCACATCAACAGGCCGCAAATGCGATGGCTATGACATTCACGCAAATCCACGATCTCGCAAGAACAAGGCCCTGGTGCGAGCTTTGCCTCATGGGCGTCAATGTGCCGCCTCGCCTGCCACCTTGTTGCCTGCTTCAATACCAAGACCCTTGCTTGCCGACATATCTGGCACCGAGATAGAACGCTTCTACTTCCACTGCTTTCGGAGCATCGCGGGACAAGCCGTTGGCATACGTCACAAGTACAACACCTTGTTCTGGAAGGAGACTGTCCCCCAATACTGCTACGAGGTAGAATCCGTCAAACGTGCATTCATAGCATTTGGCGCTGCGTACCACAACTTCCAAACCACTGGAGAAAGACCCGATCCTACCGGACCGCCAAGCGAAACTGAGCGCTTCATCATCGAGCAGTACAGTCTCGCCATCAAGGGGCTGGCGCAAGAAACACGGCAGGGGAGCATGCGCAGAAGGTACGGAATCACGCTAATCAGCTGCATCGCCTTCTTTTGCATCGAGATGCTGCGAAACGACCGGCAAGCGGCCCTGACGCATCTATCCAATGGCCTCCGCCTCATGGCAAATTTACCAGAGGAGCTTTCCGACGTTTTGAACAACCCCGAAAAATGGAGTCAAGGATCAGATACCTCGCACGCAAGAGTCTTGTACCTACTTCGACTATTGTCCCGGTGGGAAGTTGCCATGAGGCTGGTAACGGGTGACTTTCGTCCGCAGTTGACCTTGCGCACATATGAGGCACGCCAACTTGATACCTCGGCCGGCACCGACTTTAGCTCTCTCGATGGTATATATGAGGCCGTGGACAGCTATTGCCAAGACGCCAGCGCATTTGCTTGGCTAACCAGGAATCACCAAGGCGACACCCAGTTCTGGGCCGAACATCGACCAAGGCTCCAACTCTCCGTGCTGACGGAGCGATCTCGCGTTATTCGAGACAACATATCCCTATATCAGAACAGCCCCGAAATGAAAAACTTGGAAAAGCAAGACCTTGTCTTTCTAAATTCCAGTATACTCCGACACAAGGGAGCCACTCTTATACTCAGGATGCTTCCCCTCCCAGAAGAGCCAGACGAGGTGCCAGAGGCCCACGAAATATCACAGTTTGAGGATTTTATCCAAGCAGCCATCAACCTGCGGAATGTCATTACTGGCGCGTCCACAGAGACGCGACTTGGGGACAACTCTAATGTGGACTTGGCCGTTGTGCCAACCTTGTACGTGACGGGGAGCAGTTGCCGAGACGAAAGGCTCAGGAAGCAAATCCTGGGGTTGGCAATGGAATGGCCGCAGCGAGAGCACCTGTGGGATGGACCAGCGCTGAGGCAAATGCTCGATGTAAACGGCATCAGATCGAGTGGCGCCGGGAAAACTGTGACGATGACGGACCCGGGAAGCGGGTTGGTCAAGTTTCCCGAAAGCTTGCCGGGGCTCTTGTTTTGACACTCTGGCGTTTCCAAGTCTGAGGGTTTATTTTACTATTGCAACCTTGCAACAGCATTTGAGTGGCGTCGATGGGACACTGGCTGTTCCATGGTGTGTTTTACACGAAATACCTGTGTACTTTAGGGAGAGCTGTCTGACTTGTAATAGACTGGCTACCTGTCGATTAATCAATCATTGCTTTCCCGGAAAGATGGCTGGCTGGTTTCTGAGGTTGAGTAACCACACTGCGCTGCCTCACACAAGCACCGTTCCATTTGATGACATGTTGGGGACTTGTGCCCGACTGGCCTTGGAATATCACTGGTTCTTGGACCTTTTCCTCTCTGCCAGATACGCAACTCTAACAATACATACACCAGAGTTGAACCACGGGAAGTGAAATTGCCGCACCTCCACAAGGGCTCCTGGACGAGAGCAACAAACATAGACATCATCATTGGGCGGGGAGGCACCACCATAGAAAGTCTTGGCCTCTCCTAGTTCGCTGTTCGCAAGCGGGTGGATACCTGTCTACAGTTCTCCCCCCACAATAAACTCGGCCGACGTCAACCTCATGCAAGAACGCCGCCCTCAGCCAAGCTCTTAACCCATTTCGCGATACCCAACCTCAACTCCCCCGTTCGCGCGCCTCATAAATATCTCCAGTCACACATCGCAGTAGACGAATCCCACCACCACTAGCTTGCCTTTGACCCGCGGGCGTCGCAATGGCCGCCTCGTGGCCTCCATCGCCCATGTCGGAGAAGCAAGCGTTCGAGCTCAACCTCCAGCACGGACACAAGGACCTGGTGCAGGCCATCGCATTCAACACGTACGGCGACCGCTGCGCCACGGGATCCGTCGACGGCAAGATCCGCGTCTTCAATCGACACAAGGACGGCGCCTGGCGCCTATGCGACACATGGACCGCCCACGGCGGCGAAGTCATAGAGGTAGCGTCACGCCCCCTTCTTCCCCCCGTCCGCAGGCTACGACTCCACGACCGGCTGACCCTGCCGGGCGCGAAAACAGCTGCAATGGCTCCCCGCGACGATATACCCCAACCTCATAGCCTCGCTGGGCATAGAAGGCTGGTTCCGGCTCTGGGCCGAGGACCCGTCGGCCGCGCCGGGGCGGCGCTTCTGCGCAGGCCGCTCCGTCGGCGGCCGTCCCGCCTTTGACACGCGCTCGACGCGCTCGCCCTACCGCTCCTTCAGCATGAAGCACAACGAAGAGACGCGGCACACCTACCTCGCTCTCCTGGCCACCGACGGCCGGCTGACCGTCTACGAAAACGACCAGCCCGAGAACCTGTCCGAGTACTCGTCCATTGACGAATTTAGCATCTGCAACAAGCCGAATCGCGGGGAGGAGGTCTCCTTCAAGGTACGCTTCGACCCGAACCCGGAGCCGTGCTACACGGCGCTGCGCGCGGGCGTGGGCGCGGATTCGCTGGGCTTGGTGGTGGCGGGCATGGACACGATCAAGGTGTACAGATCGAGGGACATTGTGACGACGTCGTACGGGGTCGCGCAGAGCCAGAAGGAGTTCTACCTGGCGACGGAGATCCCGGGCCACAGGGGTCTTGTCAGGGATGTGGCCTGGGCGCCGGGCAACATACGGGGCTACGACATGATTGCGACGGCGTGCCAGGACGGGTACGCGCGCGTGTTTAGAATCGACACGCCCTTTTCCGACGACGATGGCAAGTCGTGGTCCGCAAACGACCTGCTCAAGCCCAAGGGCCACGCGTCGCCCTCGTCCGCCAGGGACTCGCCCACAAAGGATGACTCGGCCGCGAAACCACCCCATCCGTCAACGCTCAGTGCCAGTCTGGCCAAGTCGGGAAACGCCAGTGACGTGAGACAGTGGTCCGGACAGCCCGGACAGGTTCATCACACCCATAGGGAGATTTCGCGTCTGGACAGCCATAGGACGCCCGTGTGGAGGGTGGGCTTTGACGACGATGGCCAGATTCTGGGGAGCACGGGAGATGACGGGCGGCTGTTGTTCTATAGACAGACGCCCGATGGCGTGTGGGCCAAGAGCTCCGAGCTGGTCATGGTCAAGGCGAGGATGGCGGCGCCTTGAGAGCAGAGGCAGATTAGGAGGGCCCTTGAGGATGGGGCCCTTGTAGCTGCATTGTCTGCCGCGAGCGGGAATAAGAGGACATGGTGGATTGCATGCAAGAGTGTGCTAATGCGTACACGTACATGCACAACACATGCCACTGAATATCTAGGCATGCGCTATGCCGCATGAGAAACCAACGAGTGACATCTGGCGTGTTGCCAAATACACGACTCCACGAATGACATGATGATGATTAAAAGTTGCGAGACAATAAAGTATATTTATGAGGGGGCACTAGTGCAAACCACAATACTCTGTTGCGTCTGCCAAGGGATATTTCTATACCGACTGTGTTTCCCTTGATAGCCATGTTATTTTTTTTTCAGTCCATTTGTCACCATCGGGCCTTGTAACCCGACGGGCAATTCGACTGCGACTCATCAATTCAAATCCCCAAACGCCAGTTTCATAATTGGGAGGTCCCCGTTGCTAGTAATATCATCCTAATGCATATGTCTTTCATCCCATCTGATCTGCTTCCCCAGTTATTACCACGCTAGAAATCCACACAATCGGTCATGGGCGAACATTAATCTTTTTTTCTTTGGTGTTTTTATCCAGCCGATTAATAACTTAGGCAGCGTCGGCGCTGGCCACGGGTTGAGAAACCTTGGTAACCTGGGTACCGGCACGGAGAATTCGCTGACCGGCAGAGTCGTTCATATAAGTGACGTCCTTGTTCTCGAATTGGGCTCGCTTCCAGATCTCGACTTCGCATCCACCACGGAGAACACCAACGCGCATGGTAGACAAAAGGTTGTGAGCGGCGTTGGAGTGGTTGTATACACCACCATTGAAGATGGAGGTGGCATCCTTGCCAATGGCAGAAGAGATGAGCGCCTTGCCACCAGGGTGATCCTTGATGAAATCAGTCACATCGTGGATAACGCCAGCAACGGCGACGAGTGCCTTGCCGTTCTTGGATTCGGCGACAAAGTCATCCCAGCTAATTACAGGAAGCTGCTCAAGAGGGGTACCCCAGTCGAGCTTGGCACGCTTCTGATCAAGCTTCTTCTGCAGTTGCTGAACACGGCCCTTTTCGATCTCGTTGGCACGGAACTGCTTGAGGTCATAGGCGAGGCCCACCATCTTCCAGAAATAAATGGTCCACTTGGTAGGGTCGTACTGCCACCACTCAATGGCGTTTCGGTAGTCCGAGGGGAACTCGTGATGGAAGTTGTGATAACCCTCACCAAGAGTGACGAGAGCCGTGATAATGTGATCGCGGGGAGAGTTGCGGTCATCGAAGGGTTGGTCTCCGAGCCAGTGGGCCAGAGAGTTGACGCAGAAGGTGGCCTGCTGAACGAAGCAGATACGGAGAATGCCAGCGTAGACGAAACCACCAAGCCAGTCGTTGAACATGAGACCGCAGAAACAGGTGGGGAAGACAAGACCCATGAAGATGACACACTTCAGGTAGTTCTGGTGCTGCCAAACGACGACGGGGTCCTCGTTCAGATCAGTAATGTCGGTGCGGCCAGCACGCTTGGGGTTCTGCTTGAACACCATCCATCCCAGGTGGGAGTAGAGGAGGCCTTTGCGAACAGAGTAGGGATCCTTCTCGGTATCAGTATAGCGGTGATGAGCTCGGTGGCCACGAGACCACCAGCGGATAGAACCCTCGACGGCGCCAGCGCCGACGGCAGCAAGGTAGATCTTGAGGGGCAGGCTAGCTCTGTATGAAGTGTGAGCCCAAAGACGGTGGTAACCTATATAGCGGGTTAGAATCCTCTCAGAAATCGCGGCCAAGCCGGCGTTTTGTTGAGCCCAGCAAATACGTACCAGCAGTGATGCCAAGGCCAGTGTTGAAGTAGTAAATGACGGAAAATATGGCAGTGGAAAGTTGAAGGGGGACCCAGTATGCGGAGATGAAGCCGGCCAGTGGGACGAAAATGATGAAGGTGGTATTCAGCCAGTTGATGTGCTTGTACCAGTTCGACCAGGTCATAGGTGTATCCGAGATGTGAACCTTGTTAATATCTGCCTTCTTGTTGCGCAGAGGCACGTATTCGGTGGTGCCATCGGGGAAGGCACTGGCCTCAACAGCCGAGGAGGTCGACATTGTCGAGAAGAAATTGGTGTCGACTCCTTTTGATGCTCAGTCTGTTCTGCTGGGCTGTGGGTGAGGCTCGTTCCTCGCAAAGAAACCAAAGTTTCTATATGCTCAACAAAACCCCAGTGAAGCAGAGTCACTACAACAGGGCAGAGGGGGAAGAGATATTTCAAATTGACCAAGGACAATTGAGGAGTAAAGAGGGAAAGACGGAAGGAGGATGAAGGTAGGAAGGCTGGAATAAAAAAGGACTTGAGGACAAAAGGGAGAAAAATAGGTATGGGGGTCTTCAAGACGGGCGTGAAGCGAAGACAAAGGGCGTGTGAGCCAGTGTGTACCGTGGCGTACCGAAGCTGCTGGGGACGGTTGGGGCGGAGGCGGGTCAGAAAAACCTGGTGTCCCAAGTACAAGTATCTTTTTTGCGTCAAGACCCAGCCAGGCTGGGGTCAAACAACACACGCCTGGCCACTGGCAAACCCCCAACTGAACAATCGAGACGGAGTCAAGGATCTCTGTCAGTGAACAGCGCCACCCTAAACCCGGTTGTGATGTTTGCTACCAATCAAGTACAAGCAAGGGGTTTTGAGGCGAGCCCTTCTGGAGAAGAGAAGCTCCTCGTTCTGTTGTCTGTCAACCGTTCAGTACTACTCCGTACTGCTTACTACAGCGGTTGTTGGATGGCTTGGTCCAAAAAAGGGCCTGTACTGTTGGGCTCCTTTGCAATTGATTCACCGGACCGGGCTCTATTTTTAATGCGAAGGCTTTGGTCGTGTGAGCCACCTGATGCGCATCAGACGACCCGTCTTGGAATAACTCTTGCTTTTACCAGAAAGAAGGGCACCGTGATATCTTGCACATGCGCCAGGGACACCGTGGGCTGTCTAGCGTTCCTCGGAATCTTGACTGCCATGGCTTTGCAATGACACAAGCATCCCGTGTTTCTCATCTGTGCCATAAACGTTCACGTGGAGCGTGTAACGCATGCAACGTATGTAACCAGATTGATGCCAGAAACACTCAACCTTTGCCGCCAAGGAGCTCGTGCTGATACTCGCCACAGATTTTGCCAAGGTGTCATACCATGCCATGGTGGCTGTTAATGGCTTACATTCTTCAGGTGTTGATGACCTTGGTCCATGTAGATGTGGTACCGAACCTCCGACCCAACCCTTTTCCCCAACAACTTTTTTTCTGTCCGTGTTTGGCAAGTGGTTGGACCCATATTCGCTAGAAGTCGTGCTCCTATTCGTCCGGAGAGGGAGAGGCGCGTGGACAATGCCGGGGTGTGGGCTTGCGAATCTAGCATCAAATGGCGTTGGGCGACAGGGGTTCCACCAGAGGGGCAGAACAAGGGACGACTCATCAGCATAGTGAATGGCAATCGCTTGATCAATTGATCGGCGGTTGTCAAAAAAAAGGACTTGGAACAGAGGGCAGCCAGACACGAGTGACGGGCTCCTCATTGAACCAAATTCGCAATATTCCCCCAAGTAGTGTGTGAAGGAAGAGAAACCCAATCAAGCTAAATCTTGCTCCCGCGCTGGAGCCAATTCAAACGCTGTCAAAGCCCAGCAGTGTTGTACCTGCATGTACTCCATATCAAGGTGCTTGCATGAGAGGCTCAACCACCAAGCCATCTGCTAAAACGGTGCATTAACAATCGGTTTGAAAATATAAATACGCGCCTGGTGGTATTCAGATGGGCAACAATATGCAATACGGCACCGCGTTGATTTTGGCTTTCCACATTGGACACATGTACAATGCAACGGGCGACTGTCGTACATGGCAAGATCTGCTGTTCCCGGGCGCCGCCGCCGCCGCCGCCGCCGCACCTCAACAACTCCTCTCCTTCACGTCGCCGGTCCTTTCCCCTCCACCCACAGACGACCCCATGTCGAAAATAAACCTTTGCGGCTTAAGACTATCCCGTGTGGGCCCCATGCCTCGGCCACACCGCATCATGCGACACAACTCACCTGCTCTTTCTACCCGTCTTCTTCACCACGTACCTGATGGCGTCCCAGGTCCTCGAGTCTGCTGCGACCGATGACGACGCATTTTGGACCGTTTGGCGATGCTGCATTTTTGAAACCTTTTGTCATTCCCAACAGAAAAGCCAACTTGGTGCCCCTATCGTCACCCTCCCTCGATAAGTAGTGTACGCCCTTGGCCACTGACTTGACCACCATGAAGGATGCTTCTTCGTCATAAACCACGTGCGCGGTCGTCTTGATTATGTTGGCATTCACACACAGCAACATACAAGAACAAGTCAACTTCGAGACTCGCCATATCTTGCATGGGCCACCATTCTTTGTGGCGTGCAGTGAAATTTACACAACAAACTTTGCCTTATCATCCAAAGCTTCTAGTCGGCCCTGACTGGCTCAGTGTCTCCCTTTCGTAGTAGATAAGACACAGAGCTGCCGATACTGTCTTTACTAGTCTATTAGCCACCAGAGGTCTTCATAACCGCAGGTATTTGATACTTGATGGATTGGGAATGCAATGCAATACTGTCATCTACCTCGGTACTTGCCTGGGTACCTACCTACCCGTAGCTACTCGAACCGAGCATGCACTGTTTTCTCTGGCATGGCCTTCGTTTCTGTTGGGACCCTAGCCATATTCCCTGATTTTGTTATGCTTTGGGCGTCCTGTCGAGGAACAACGACGCCATGTATGTGGCCGTGCTATAGGCACGTGGTTCATTGTACGAGACTGCCGTCATACAAGTCACCTTGGACATGAATAGTACTTGTAAAATGCGGAAGCAGCGTCAAAAGCAGGGGCTTTGAAAACGTCCACCTCAAACTCGCAAGTCCAGCTACGCCTTCCACGCCAATACACCTTCCAGGCGTGTCAGTCATGGTAGTATGATACGAAGTATATCTCTCACGGAGTTGGATGGACCCGCTGAGTGCCTGTCGCGCTGCTGGCAAGCAATATGGGAATGGTGAATATTCCGTTTGAGTCAAGAGGCGCAAACAAGGAGAATGGCACAAGAATACCTAGACCATTAAATCACTGCAGCAATGATCGGTGTCAGAGCTTTGGTCTTTTCAAATATATTCATTATTGACTCACAAAACCCGGATCCAATACAACTCCACTGATTCAGATGTCAAATTTTCCGGTAGAACCCGAAATTTAATGAAGACCCCCGTAAATGGGCTAGTTCATACCACTGAGCCGTAGTCGTCATCTCATATATCATTATCCTCTACTGTGTGTTTCAGTGCCAATTAATCCATCCAAAAATATCACCAGTCGCCTGTTCGCTTGTCTAAAAAGTACATGTGCCCGAGTGAAAACCCAAAATATCAATATGTCTGATGCGGGGGTTTGCTGTTCCTCATCGCTGCTGAAATTTGTTCTGATACGTGTTAATCTGTCGTGACATATCTGCGCGGCAGCGAGCTACCGCGTTGAAATCACTTTACACATCTGAATTGGTAATCCATTTGCAGATGGATCATATTCTCGACCAAGCGAGACACCCCCTTCCATGTCGCTCCCCGCAGGTTTAATATCCTGGGGATCTGAAACGCCATGCCCTTCGAGAATTTCGCCTATCGTCCTTATCTCGGTTGAGGGTTGTTCGGCAGGATAATGCTCAAACTCGGGGGGTCCTGCCCAGAGTTGCGTGTCTGTAATGTTTTCCATTGAAGAATGCATGGCGATGTCTTGTCTAGATAATTGCACTTTTGACAAAACCTGCAAACCATCACCTAAAAACGGCCCTCGATCCGTCAATTGCATGGCGGCCCGTTTTGGGCTGATATCTTCCAATCTTATGTCGGTGGGAAGATATGCTGCCGAGTCAATGTCGAACTTGCCCAGAGAACGAGGCGTCTCAGGTCGTCTCTCGACATCATACTGAACCTCATACGGACTGGCATCTTCCTCATCCACGTCGCTATATGATGGCCGAACACTTTTGTTGGCTGCCCAAGAGGTGCTGCTATAAATTTTGCCAGGAGAATGGTATGCATCGATATCATTTGGCAACGGTCGTGGTGGCGAACGGCCGCGCGTGGGATATGGCGGTTCATACTTGTCTGGGCTTGTGTCGACATAGGTCTTGCTGGAACGTTGCCATTCGTTTGATGGCGCATAATCAAGGCTGCATTCGTCCAGAGACTGAGTGTCATCGCCCGTCATCGTGGGGCCCATATGGCTATCGTTTTCAGGAAACATGAGCAGAAGAGAAGACGCTTCGACTCTCCCGGAAGGCTCGGTGCTGAGACATATCTCGGTCATTTGACGATACCAGTCCGGAATATTTACATCGGGGTCAAGCGTGAGAGGCCTTGGGCGCCACTCTGGATCATCCAGGTGCATCGCCAGTGCCCACAACACCATGCCCAGTTGATACAGGTCAGATTTGACTCCAATATACATGTCGAGTCGAGTGTGGGAATGTCTCAGTGCCACCAGTTCAGGGGGCTCGCATCCCGTTGGACAACCTCTTCTGTTGATGTCAATTATCTTGGCATCGCCAGCAGCATCGACAACAATGTTGCCCAGCGTTAGATCACCCTGTACTAGTCCGTAGTTATGGATATCAGCTATTCCTCGCACAATCTGATGTGCCCACCGTTGTCTCGTCGGCCAAGGAATGACTACATTATCGTTGCAGCTGTCGTATATGATATCAGTCAAGTTGCCCTTCTCCGCATATCTGATTAGAATGCCTTTTATAATTTCGTCATCCTCGTTGACAACGACCCCATAGAGCTTTACAACATCTCTAGAGTGTCGAAGCTGGTTAAGAGCGTTGATTTCGTATAGAAATCCTTCCACTGAGTCTGGAGTGGGGATTTCTTTATTGACCATAACCTGTCCATGGACACGAACTTTATATACAAAGCCCGAGAGGTGGGAGTCAAAGGCAACTTCCCTTTCTCGGACACGCTTACATGCAATGTGCTGAATGTGGCCAACTGAAGGGAAGTTGATGGTTTGCTTAAGGTGCCTCGTTAGCGATTGTTCTCGGGCAACTTGTATGAGACACAGAAAACAAAATGGAAGACGTAGTGGCTGCTTACTCACATCTTTGTCCTCGGAAACACGCACATGAAGCCGGCCATCGACCGTTTTGAGTTTCAAGTGTGTCACTGTGTCGTAAAAGTCAATTTCGGATAGGCTTCCACGGATGGCTTCATATATTTTGGCGACCTTGTCCCTTCGATCTTTGGCGGCGAGCACATCTCCTTCGAGAGAATTAACCGGGGCTCTGCGATAATTGAGAGAGACTGTCACTCTTCTCCGGGTGGAATCTTTGTCCTGATATGTGAACACAAGCTTTTCTTTCCGTGATAGATCTCGAGAGCTCATAGTCAGGTTGTGAATCCATTTCTGTTCTAGTTCATCATCAATGATAGCGTCATATTGCGAGGCAGTAATGGATGCCACATCCATTGCGGAATGCATCTCCGTTGGCACTACATTGTTATGGTGACTATCAGAGTCGCCTGGTACGTCATTCATGGCACGGTGATTCATCTCGTAATGACCATGGTCGCCCGGTAGCTGAGGAGCGCCCTCTGAGACAGAATAGCCGATCAAGGAAGCAAACGTGGGAGGTTCATGTTCGAAAAGATGTCCTTGGAGCGGTTGAGACCGAGGATGTCTGGTAGTAGCGTCTCCTGTGTCCTGATCTCTAGTAGACTCAACAGTCCCTATTTGCTCGACTTTCCGTGTCTCTGCAAGAAGCTGATCGCCGTTCGATCCTTGTGGCATCGTCGCGCCTGTCAATTGGTCCAAGAATGCGTTGTTGGAAACGGGTCGCAAGATTGTGTCACAGCCAAGACGGCGCCGCCACGATGGCTGAAAATCTCATGTAAATATTTAGTCTCAAAATTGAGGCCAATTGTTACAAAGGGATTTTTCTGTCCAGTCTAGAGGTAGGTATTAGCCTTGTGTAATCAGGCCAGCTTGTGTGGGAGTACATTCAAGATCCAAGACGCTGCTGGGAGTGGGTCTGCTGAGCTTGGGTGTCGGAGTTCTGTAAGAGCTTTGAGCTGGCTTGCAAGCAGTTACATGCATGATATATAGGGTGAAAAATAAAAGGCAGCAACGAATGCAGCTAAAGGGAGAATGGAAGAAGCTGTCGCAGAAATGAAGGCAATTGGTAGATTGGCGGGGATACTGACTTGAAGGGAAAAAATGCAACGCCCAAAGCGAGCAGAGGGGACCTGACAGCCACCTCGCAGGCAAGTAAATGGTTTGGGTGACGGTCAGGTTGTCAACTACCAGACCTCTTCCGCCAATGGTCCACCGTATTCCGGCCCTCCAATACCTCCTGGATGAGCAAGGAGCTAAGGAGAAGGGATCGCGGGTAATAATACGACTGGCAGGTCTGGGCGACGATCTGGCGGCTTAACTGCCACGTCGTAATACTGACGACAACAGCAATGATGTAAATGTGAATGCTCAGGCACTCGAGATGTGCTCAGAGCTCGGGGTAAGCTGAGTGCTGAGACGAGGGGAGTTAAAGAGGAGGGGCAGCGAGGGCGTGTCTCGGGTGTTGGGCTCGTGGTTGGACTGCGATGGATCAGAAATGTCGGAGTAGATGAGTGAGACTCGGTATGGTGACAAGGATTTTGAGCATGGGTCTCGAGAGGCTCAAGAGTCAAGTTGCAAAACGGCTGGCAAGGTTCGCGTCTAGGTGAGTGTCCCGGTCAATATAGTAGGTCAATGTTGATGAGCCTGCGAGTATTTCGGTGAGGGCTGCGGGTGATTTATTGGCAAGAGAACTCTGGAGAGTCTGGCCCGTCCTTGTTGATGCCGCAACGCAAGCCGCTGTTCAACATCGCCGAGTTGCAGTGTTTGCTGGACAGGCTGAATGCGACGCTTCAAAAATGACTTATTACCAGCACCAAGGCAGGAGTTCCCACCTGCCCAAACCTTGAACATACCTGCCTTAGGTAAGTGCATGGCGTTGTGTCTGGGTACTCCTTCCCAAGTCCAAATTTCGGTCCACGAGTCCACTCAGGTCTGGCATCGACCCTCCACAAACAATGAGGCCAGCGCCTGAGCAGTTCCCTTTTGGGGCACGGCACATGTTACCTGCTTCGAACCGCGTACGCACTTGCTTGTGCATAATCTCAGGTCCGGCATCCAGGTGCGCAAGGGCGTAGGCATTTCCCTCCGTGCTCCAGAACTTTGTGTAGATGGGCATCCTACTTGGATGTTTCACAGTGCTCATGTAGGCGAAGCAGTCTTGTTCTCCGTCGAACATGGGTGAGAATGCCCCATGCACTGTTCTGTACTCAGAATGGGCAGTTGTGTGCGTTGTGAATCGTGATGGCACTTTCCTTGGTTACACCGCACACGCCTTCCTCCTCAGCCACGGCCACAGCCCCCAGTCACCCAACATGTTCAAGCCCACAGCTTCTCAAGTATTGGGGAGGGGAGCCATGTTCTTTTGGCACAACTCCAGCCCAAAAGCCTCCTCCGACTCTATTCTACCCAATGCCAGCCTTCAATTTTGCTGTCTGCATACTGGTGGCTGAACGGGCAGTGCTTAATGGCGTCAACGTTCGTCCTAGTCCAACGGGCCGTGGGAGTGGAGGCCCCATGTGCCGCCTGGATCCATAATTGGGCCTCCTTGACCATCCTTCATCCCCAGCAGTTCCGTCAACATCTTGATTGCAAGGGCAGCCCTGGCCACGACCCGTCGTCAGGACCCTCTGCTTCTGTCCTGGGCACATGGACCTCCAGTTTGACGCTGCTCCTACCTACCTTAGGTACCTTACCTAGGCCGCTACCATCTTTCCCAATGCAGGACGCCCGAGAATAACAATGTATTGTGCGCTCAGAGTGTGGCAGGACACAGGGACACGTCAGAGCTGATGCTAGCATCGAAAGAAGAACCACAAAATCCGATGACGTCGATAATCATGGACTACAGCCTGGTAGAGAGAGAATTTAAGTTGAACATTCCTCCTTGTCTACCCGAGTTTTTCTCCGATGTTCTTGCACAATTCCTGAAACCTTTACAATATTGAAAATGTAAAACAAAGGCCCATGCGCTGGCTTCCGAATGCTCCTGGACAGGAACCGAGACGGTTGTCCATTAATATTACATGAGAAGTTCGGGAGCGCGACTACAGCGCTTGGCATTTTTTTACGAGTAAAAGACGGACGGACTGAAAGTCAGCCCATGCCACCAGGTGCTCAGATATCTTCTCCCTTTCCCACGTGGTCATTTGGTTCATCTAGGCCAGGGTGCATCGCAAGGCCACCCAGCGAGGTATCTTTGTGTCCTACAAGATGCTAAGGCCCAGATCCTACCTACTAATAACATGTTGACACAATTGGGCATCTATCAAAGAACCCTTCACTGCACATGGACTCAAACGCCGAACTACTAGCCGCAAGTGGTCTGGGGTATACGCCTCCCCCTCCATCCCCGCCTTGGTGAGCTGTTTAGCTTGGGTCTCTGCAACAACCCAGCATTGGAGCCAACGGGGCACGCACACCACGTCACACATGCTCCCATCCACATTCGCATATACTGATTCAAGTCCTTTTTACTGCTTCCCAGATGCCCAGCCAGATGGCGCGGGCCTCACTGAAAAGTGCTCTTGCCCTCGCGTGATTAGGCACTGATGCAGGCCTGACAAGCGGCGCCAAAGCCGACTCTCGCGACGTGCACAGGAAGATGCGAAGCCCTCGGATGTCTTTCATGGGGCGTTCTCGTGCTCCAAGACCTTGGAATCAACTCGATGCGGGTGGTTGGGTATCACGGCATGAACCCAACCTCACAGATTGCAACAGTGCAAATATTGATTCCATGACACGATGCCCTTCAGGACTCACCTCGGATGCACTATCGCAATTCGCCATGTCTCTCACATACGAAGCACATCATGAGATAGATGGCGGAGAAATCATGCCCTAGGATCTCTCTCAATAACTGCCTGACTACTCCGTATTATTTAGGTAGCCCAATTCCAACCCACGTGCCGAGTCACATTCTCGAGCTTCACTGCTGGTGTCATCAGTGCCGAAACACGGACAAATCCGCAATGCCTCTCACTTTCTTCTCTCCCATTAGAAGGTTCCATGCGTATGCAACATGGAAAACCACTAGACAAGTGTAGTGCAATGTGTCAAAATACAGCACAATGTGGCATTCAGGTATCAAAGTACTGTGTGGCCGTTGCCTCTAAGTTTCTAGAAATACAAAATAATGTCCTGAGACACAACAACATACATAGAGTGGGAGTATCGCATGCCCCAGCTTCTACAAGATGACTCACCTGAGAAGCCGAGACACATGTAAAAATAATCATGATCAAAACCAAAAACGCCCCAAACGTATGCTGCCATTTCCATATCCACGTACAATATAGTCCACGTTTAGGAATATAGACAGTGTGCACCGGCGCGAAGATACACTTCGTGCAGGCTTGATGGGCGTCTGACTGTCGAGGCCTCTTGCGTTTTTTTCTCTATTTTTGGCGTCTAATTTTCGCAGTCATCTTTAGTCGTCATCTTCTGACTTGTCATTTTCCTTTTTGGTATCCTGAACCTTGCTCTTGTTGGCTTGTTCACGATCGAGGTCGTTGAAGACGAGGTCGAATACCTCGCTGTACCAACCCACGGCGTGGCCTTCAATGCCTTCCTTGATGTTCTAGTGTTCAAATTAGTCGCGCCGTCCTCAAATCGCCCATGGATATAAATATTGGGATGACAACATACCTGAGGCAATTCCAGCCAGTCTGAGGTGTTGTCTTTGGGGAAGATGATTGTTTTGCAGCCTGCTCGACGAGCCGCTACTGTCTTTTCACGCAGGCCACCAATGCGCAACACCTTGCCTGTGAGGGTGAGCTCGCCAGTCATGGCGACCGTGGGATCGACGGGAGTGTCCAGAGCCAGGGAAAGAAGGGACGTGGCCATGGTGATTCCTGCCGAGGGACCATCCTTGGAGACGGCGCCGTCGGGGACATGGAGGTGCATCTTGGCCTTGTCGAAGAAGTTGTTTTCGGGGAATTGCTTGACCATTAATGCCTTGGCAAACGAGTAGGCAATGGTGGTCGATTCCTTCATGACAGATTTCAGATTTCCAGTGATTTCCAGGTGCGGCCGCGTGCTTGGTCGAAGAGGCGCTTGTAGAATGGACTCAATGTACATGGCTGCACCACCCATTTGCGTCCAGGCCAGTCCCATGGACACACCGGCCGGGCTCACATCGTATAAGCGATCCGAGGTAAAGACTGGAGGGCCAATGTAGTCCACAAGATTGTCCTTGCCAATCTGTACGTTCACTGAGTCGGGGACCTGCAATGCTTTCCTTGGCTTCTCAGTCGTCTCGGCTTCGGTGGCTTCGGTGGCGGCTCGCCCGTGGTCTGATTTGGCATCGTCGTTGGCAACAGCCTCCTCTTGGGCCTTCTTTTGGCTCTCCTCCAGCGCAGCTTTGCCCTGGTCGGTCAAGGCTTCCTCCTCTGGCAGGGCCTCCTCTCCCAGTTCTTGAACGATTTTCAGTGCAGATTTTCTGTACACCTTTTCAATTTGCTTCTTGAGGTTACGCACACCAGACTCGCGGCAGTACGATTTGATGAGCTCTTCAATTGCTTCGTCAGTGAGGTTGACGTTGGCGTTCTTCAAGCCAGCGGCATCCTTGGCTGCTGGGCCCAGATACGTGTTGGCGATGGCCTTCTTTTCGTCTGCAACATAGCCTGAGAGCGTGATCAATTCCATACGGTCGAGGAGAGGTCTCGGGATTGTGTCTGTCATATTGGCTGTGCAGACAAAAAGGACCTTGGACAGGTCTACGGGGACATCCATATAGTGATCTAAGAAGGAGTTGTTTTGCTCTGGGTCGAGCAACTCCAGAAGAGCCGAAGACGGGTCACCCTGATATCCTCGTCCGATTTTGTCCACCTCGTCGATCAAGATGAGGGGGTTCTCGGTCTGACACTTCTTCAGAGCCTGAATGATGCGTCCGGGCAGAGCGCCAACGTACGTGCGTCGATGGCCCTTGATTTCAGCCACGTCAGTAAGACCGCCGACGCTAAATCGATAATATTCCCTGTTCAAAGCTCTAGCAATAGACTTGCCGATACTGGTTTTTCCCACACCAGGGGGGCCGACAAAACACAAAATCTTGCCTTCGACAGTACCACGCAGTTTGCCAACGGCGATAAACTCGAGAATACGATCCTTGACATCTTGCAAGCCGTAGTGATCTTCATCCAGAACCTTCTTTGCGTTCGGAATGCCAAAGTTCTCCGGGCTTCTACGCCCCCAAGGAATCTGCGTGAGCCAATCGAGGTAGTTTCGTGTGACATTGAACTCTGATGCAGCGGTCTCCAAGTGAGCAAGCTTGTTAAGCTCCTCGTCAAAGACCTTGCGAACAGGTTCAGGCATAGCCAACTTGGAAGCCTTTTCCTTGAACTTTTCAACCAACTTGTCTTTGCCATCGGACTCCAATCCAAGTTCGCGGCGAATGCCCTTCATCTGCTCCATGAGCCAATATTCTCGCTGTCGTTTGCTAATCTTGCTCTCTACATCCTTGGTGATTTTAGACTGTAGCTGGGCATTCATGAGCTCTTTTTTGAGAACAATGAGGGCTTTCTGCATTCGTTCTTCAACGTTCATGCAAGACAGAACGTCTTGTAGCTCATTCTGCTCTCCAGATGATACAGCGGCAGCAAAGTCGGCCAACTTTCCAGGCTCAGAGGTAACATTTCCAGTTGATTGACTCATCGAAAAGGTTGAGATTTGGTCACGGAAGAGATTGTTCATGGTTGCGACCTCCTTAAAGACATTGACAATCTCGTTGGTCACTGCTCGAATGACGGGGCTCTTGGGGTCATAAGGCTCATCAGCGAGGTTATCGACATTGACAAGACTGACGGGCCATCTCTTCAACCATGAAGTTGGCTCATATTTCTCGGCAACTTGATCTGGTTTCTTCTCAACAGCTCCTTCTTCGAAGCTGGCAACAACGTCGCCCTTCTTTTCTTGCTGCGGCTCCTCTTCTGCGAGGGCTTGTTGTGGAATCACCTCGGGGGTCTCGGGCTCCTGTTTGCCTTCCAGTTTCTCGGCTGTGCTGGGAGGGACGAGACTGGAGAGCTTGATTCGGCGGTGAGGGTAGAGGATAGCTGTCAATGCTCCTTCCTGTCCATGGATGGGAAATGCACTGGTAATTTGTGCGAAAACGCCAACATCGTGGACGTCTTCAACATTGCGGATAATGTCCTGGTCCTCGTTTTCGTTCTTGAACAAGAAGGCACCTACGTAGGGCTGGCCACGCTTAATCGATTCTGTGATGGCAGAGGCTACGTTGGGGTCCTTGATGGTAATAGCCTTGTAAAATCCGGGGAAGAGCGGTCGCCGCGCTATAGGGATGGCGAGGACTTGGGGGTAAACTTCCGGCACAACAGGCTTTTGCAGTGCCTTCTCCGGCGACTTCCTGCCTTTCCTGCCGCCATCGCCAGCTGAGCCATCAGCCCCTGAGCCCGCGCCGCCTGCTGCAGAGCCGGCTACGGAGCCAGTCGCCTTTCCATCCTGTGACTTGCTACCGGCGTCAGCCTTGGCCGTTGATGTGTCCGACTTGGTCTCTGCTGCAGCGCACTCCCCTTCCTTTTTCTTATTCTCCAAGTTTGCCTTGACTTCCTCTTCCGACAAGGGTTCGGTGAGGGTTTCGGACGAGGAGTCGAAGAAGTTGTCCTTTTTGCTCTTTTCGTCCTTTTTGCTTATTCTCGCCGTCGTAGAAAAGGCCGCTCCAACCAAGCCAGGTCGGATGCTCGGGAGGTCAGACCTGCAGATGTGGCGAGCATGGGAAGAGGGTGCCCAGGCCAATCTTTGCGATATTGAAGAAGCAGGTCTCCGGGATGCGTGCGCCGCGGATCGCTCGAGGATGAGTCGCCCGGACAGGCGAGACCGGGGAATCATGGTTGGTGACTATGAGCTCCTTTCCAGCTATCGCCCAAGCTCGGATGTACGAGACAAGATGGTCCTGGCACTGCGAGAGCGTGCCAACGGTTCCCGTCCGGAGTGAGGAGAGAGGGTAAATTGGTGGCGGAAGGACCGATACCAGAGTCTATTGCAACCGGCTTGTGCTTGCTGTTGCCAAAGTTGCCTTGCACATTGCCGCCGCGGACGAGATGGGCGGATGTGAATTTGTCTTAATAATGACCAGCCGAGGGCGAGACCGGCTGGCGCGACATGGACCCAAAATTTCGTGGTGCTAGGAGCTTCCATCGGCAGATCCTCGGCATTGAGCAGGCAGTCAACAGTCAGCGAGCTCGCGCGTTGCCTGCAACCTGGTTACAGCCGGGGCCAGAGTTACCCTGGAGGACAAACACCGGAACGAATTCAAACACGACCGGTTCGACATGAACGCGAACTGTAAACCATGTAGCCATCGCACACTTGCTGTGTGAAATACACACACACACACAATATATATATATATATTGGGAATCCAAATGCTGGCGAGTTGTAAATTTTGACTCTGTTGGTGACGGCCCAAGCGGCATCTAAGTGGGGTGATGGCCTACGGGAAGGAGCAAGTGGCAAACATACCCCAGATTTGCAAGTTGGCTTCACTTTAGCTTTCAGACGCACCACAAACCAAGCTTCCTCCAACTCATGTCCATAGCGATCCAGTACCTCACTGAGATAGGCCATCCTCTGCCAACCGCCCAATCTTCATCATCGGCTGCGTCCGATCAGTCGCCAGAACAACAATGTCTGCAACACCCCGCAATGGGGACAACGACAATGTGACCAAATCTCTATCAAGCCTCAGTCTAGACACATCAAAGGGCAGCAAGACAACCCCCAAACCCAAAAAGAAGACCGAGGTCGCAGACTCATGGGAAGATGATGACGAGTCATCCGGGTCTGAAGGCGAGCTCAAGTCCGCAGTAGCGAGCCTAAACGTGCCATCGGCACCACCGCCCACGCCTTTCACGACAAATTACGGACCCATCCCGGGATGGGATGACGTCAGTTCACCGGGGAATACCCCGGCGCGAGAGCTTTATTCTTCCAAGAGACCGGAGAAAACTGATGCTGTGGCCCGGCGCATGATTGCCGCTGGTCTCGGCCTGAAAGCTCCCAAGCAGACGGAAGAGCAGAAGGCGTACCAGAAGTCCATCAGGGAACGGGAGCGAAAGAAAAAGGAACAGGAACGAGAAGAGGAGAGGAGAAAGCTCGGGGAATCAGAAAAGGCCAAAGCAGCTGTGTGGGATGATTGAAAACGGCATTGTCGTCATGAAGCCGTTGTGCATATTGTTTATGCATACCGAATATACTCATCACTTATCGCCAGGACATGACCAAGCACGTGCTTTCTAGGTACAGCGCTAATACCAGCGTACAAATGGACCATTCCCTATCCTGGTGCCGTCGAGACCTCTCTGCCATGTTCAACCAGCCTGTCCGTACAACTCGTACACCTTCTTAACAGAAGGTCGAGCAGTCAGGCGTCTGTGCCAGGCGAAAAGTCGGGATACTTGTTCTCAGCATCTGATTGCACCACCAATTGCTTGGAGAAGAAGTCGAATACACGATCCCAGGGGACAAATCCCAGGGGACAAAGGCAAGATCAGCGTATGTGCTGTCATGGAAAAGTCAGCGACACCAAGCATCGGGCCGAGGATAGGCGAGAACCACATACCACTTGTTGCCAGTAAGATACCCCTTGCCTTGCAGAATTCCTTCAGGACTTCTGCAACGCGCAGGATCTGTTCATCATAGCGCTTCTTGGCACTGGGGACGTCCTCTGGGTGAAACCTGTGGAACCAAACGTGCTGACCAAAGTACGGGCCCTGGAGAAGAGGAACACAAGTTTGCATCTGGTCAGAGGCGAGTTGTAAAAACGGGGATGGGCTTGCGACGTACCTGTCCAGATACCTGAAAGTACATATACTGCTTGAGGTACCATTTCTCAGGGCCGTCGGTAATGGTCAATGTATGCTCCTTGTCGTACGTGTCAATGATGTATCCTAGAATGGCGCCCGTCTCTTAGAGGATGAGGTCGTTGGCATTGGGGTCTCTTATGGCGGGCAGTCGGCCATTGGGGTTGATCTTGAGAAAGGACTCCTCCTTGGAACCCGCGACGACGATCTATTGGTGGCCGAGGCGCCAACACCCTGCATTGCACAGCAAAGTCGTTGCACAAACTCACCCTTTCGTACGGGATGCCCAGTTCTTCGAGAACAATCAAGACTTTGAACGGGTTTGGGCCCGTGGCTGGTCATTCGTGTCAATGTGGTTTTCGCCCCCAGACCGCTCGGTTCCAAGGAACTTACGATGCGCTCAGACAGTAATTGGCTTGAGGATAGTCATGTTTAGTTTATTCTACTGAAGCTGAAGCTGAGCCTTGTTGCTGAGCTGTGTGTTGCCAGACATGCGCACCCTTTATACACCCGTTGCTGTCCTTCTGATGACGGCGTAGATGCACCCGATGCCCGCTGCCCGCTGCCCGCTGCCCGCTGCCCGCCCGGCCGTCGTGATTGCTTCTCTGACGAGTCCCGGGACCGTCCCAAAATACTGCACTAACTTGTCATTGCGGCAGCGGCGCGTCAGATGACTAGCAAGATGGCATTGGCTGATTCACGACCCCTCACACACAGAGGCATGGAAACGGCAGATCAAAAGAGGCTTTTGTTCTCGTACATGGGTTTTCGGTGCCGCGCGGGCATCTCACCATGTATTATTAGACAAGGTATCTCATCGCCCACCTAGAATCACGTCTTGCCGCGCGGCACCAGCATCCTGCCATTATGCGTCAGCACTAGCTCGCCCTGGCACTCGCCATCGCCCTCGCCGCGTCTCATCGACACGCCGAATCCTTCCAGACCCAGCTCCTCGGCGGCCTGATTCCAAATCATCTGTGACACGAGGCCCTCGCTCGAGCAGCGCATATACACCATGGGCCACCTGCTTCGACCGACCGACTCCCGAAGCCCCTTTGTTGCGGCGCGCTCGCTCACAAGCAGCCCCAGCACCCCCGTGCCTCTCCATCCAACCGGTGCGCCGACAAAGGCGCCTTCCAGCTCGCGAATGTGCTGCGGTCCGACTCGCTGGGCGCCGGCCTTGCACTGCACCAGAACTCGCACCGACAGCGCCGTGCACCCGGAGCTCGACGGAAGCGTCCATGTGCCCACCAGATCCGTGCCGTAGTCAGACGACCCTCCTATCCGTCGGAGCAGGAAGCCGTATTCGCACAGAGCCCGTGAAACAGTGTACTCGTAGTGAGTGCCGATGTAGACGGTAGACTTTGCATCTAGTCCCGTGCGACGGGCGTAGGAGAGGAAGGAATCGAGATCCGCGTGATTTGCCGTCGGAGCATCAGGGTACTTTAGTCTGTGGTCTGCAGCGCGTGCTTCATCACCCGTCGAAGCTGCCGTCGAAGCTGCCGCGCCCTTGGCAAACCACCGCCTTGCTGGACGTGATGTGCATTGAGTGCGGATGCTCTGCATTCGCTGCAGCCGCAGTGACGTGCGGGCTTCCGACAACATTTCAAGTCGCCAACATGACAGAATGCAAACGACAAACGTTTGACGAAAGGTTCTATACTTTGATATTCGGCATTCCAAGCTGATGCACGTAAACCGTGTTGATGCATCTACTGGGGACCCACCCGCATTCGTTTGCCCCGCCGCGACACCCCACCAAGTGACAACAAGCTTGAGCATCTTTCATCCTGCTGCATACGGAGTAAATCCCACTGCAAAATCAACATCGCAACAACACCCGTCGCTCCCAATCACCCCGCCACCATGGGCACCATTCTCCTCCCGCACCTCGTCACAGGCTGGCACGTCGACCAGGCCATTCTCAGCGAAGAAAACCGGCTGGTCGTGATCCGGTTCGGCGACCCAACCAACAACCCAGACCTCGACATCATGGACGAAGTCCTGTCCAAGGTGGCGCCCATGGTCCAGAAATGGGCCGTGATATACGTGTGCGACATTTCAAAAGTCCCCGACTTCAATCACATGTACGGTACGTGTCGACGGCCTGCTCTTATCCGCTACGGCCTCGACTGACTCCTCCCCTGCGCAGAACTGAATACAACCGAGGAACCATTTGCAGTCATGTTCTTCTTCAGAAACAAGCATATAATGTGCGACTTTGGAACGGGAAACAACAACAAGATGAATTTCGTCGAGAGGAACAGGCAGGATGTGGTTAACATCCTCGAGGCCGTCTACCGCGGTGCTACCAAGGGCAAAGGTCAAGTGAATAGTCCAAAGGGTACGCTTGACACTTGAGCTGTCCCCCCTGTGCCGGAGCTAATCTTTCTTCTTGTAGATTATTCCACGCGCCACAGGTACTAGGCTGGCGGCAGACGGGGAGGGACGAGCGACGACTGACCACTATACCATGATTGATGTGCAACGTTTTTTTTTTCCTCCTCTTCTTTTGGGGGGAGGGCCTGCGAGACCAGGGCTGGGCTATAACAGGGTTGATCTCCATATAGATGCTCACGTCTCTCTATTCTTATGCTAATCCAAGAGATGCAAGACGTGCCGGCCAAGTGTGACATACTTGTCAAGGTACGCCCACACGCCTCATCTACTTTCTCTTTTTCCTTTCGCTTCTCCTTTCGCTTCAGCATCTGTCCGATCGCATTGTTATATGCCCTGATTATTAAATTTGTAAATGATTCCAACATGGACGCAAACAATATTCGCTTCCATACTCCATGGGTTACATGTTTCCAACAAGACAATACACATGTATATATTAGAGAATATATATACATTCCTCCATGGCACCGCCCCTCAAAGAACGTCTCCTGGACTCGACATGCTGGGGTGAAAGGGCTTATTCGGTATCCTCGCCGTTACTTGCGGAAGCGTGGGCTCACGGAAGCCGCCATCGCCGGATCTGTTGCCGATTCGTCTCATCGTAGGTCGTGAGCTTGGGTTGGGGGACCGAACGTGGCTTCTCGCGTTGGGTCTTTCATCATCAGCGTCAGAGAATCCGCCGGAAAGATACTCGTCGTCTGATCCAACATCACCAATCGCATATGATTGGTATGAGGCGGGCGCAGACGGCGACGTAATGGACCTGGAGTGCAGTGGTGGTCTTGACGACATGCCCGCCGTAAAGGCGCCAGGGTTCATGGTATTCGCGGCCAACTCTCTCGGAATACCCATTGCGCGATCTATAAATCCGTTTTGAAAGGCAGTCGTGTTTGAGGCCTCGTGGAGAATGGGCAAGATCTGCTCATCATAAAGCTCCGTACCGGATTCAAAAGATTCTGGCGAAAATTCCGTGACTGTGCGCGAAGATCTTCCATCTTCGTCCGTGGTCGGACTGGATGGTTCATTGAAAAAGTCATCTAGGCTGTCCAACTTGGTAACCAGGTCTCCGACTGGACCCTCGCCCCGGCCGTCATCCGAGAGCATTGTCTCGCTTCTCTCGGCAGATTCGAAATAGCTGTATGGGAAATCATCGTCGTGAAACTCCACTTCCGCGGTTGGGGTTGCTTCAGTTGACGAGCCCTCGGTGCTTTGACACATGTAGAATGCCGCGTGGATATTTGCTCGGGTTGCTTCTGTCTTGCTTGCTGGTACTGGGATTGCCCATCCCGAGGCCTCGGGGATGCCAAACAGGCTCTGAGTGCGTTCGTACTCTTTGCGAACAGCTTTGGATGTCGACCGAGTCATGCTCATTCTTAGATGGTGCTTGTCCATGTGACTGCCTGACATGGTCATGATGTTGTCCAGAACTTCCAGTGCACCCATGCAAAACTCCGTCTGAAGCAGTCGCAGCAGTGGAGATATGAGGTCAGAACCGTGCCCTGCAAGTTCCGGGTTGCGCATGTCCACCTCTGGGATGGCAACACACAGTATTCTCATGGTCTGCACCTTGACCCACGACAGTGAATTTGTCAGCAGTCCAATCAAGAAAGTAATCATCTTGAAGTCCTCCTGTGGTAGGTAATGGTCTCTCAGCGCCATGAACAGCTGGCTCAGAAACTCTCCACTGTCTGATTGCTTCCCAGAGATGTAGTCATCGAGGGCTAGGCCAATAGACTCAAGGCCCAGTCTATCGGCCTCGAAAAGAAGAATCTTGGCCGTCGTCATGGTTCCCTCTGTCGGCGCAGCATTTTCCAACTCATTCAAGAAGCGGGGGAAGTTTGCCAACAGAGCAAAAAGCAGCCGGCCATCATCCCCAATAAGAGCATCTGCCGGAAGTGTAATGAGTTTGTCGATTGTGTCAAGAGTTGGCTGCCAGCACAGGGACGAGCGCAGCCCTTTGTATAGCAAGGGTTGAATGCCATCGAAAGCACCGTCCCAACGGTCTGGTTGACCTTCTGCAATGATTCGCCGCACGTTTGGGGCCCGGAAGTCAAGCTTGCTGACCACTTCATTCAACATTTCAACTGCCTCGAGGAATTCCCGTTCATTGATGGATTCCAGGCAAGCACAAGTCGTCCAAAATAGTTGTGGGAATGTCAATAGCTTGTCAGAATCCAACTTCACCAGTAGAGTTTTCAACGTCGTCAAAATCTCCATGGAGAAGGATTGAATTTCGGGGTCTTCATCCGCAACAGTGTTTGATAATCGGGCCAGCATGTCACCAAGCATGTATTGATCAATAGATGTCAGAACGCACCGGAAAACCTGGAAAGAGCGGCATGCCAAGTGTCTCACGGGACAAGACGTAGCCCAAGTGAGAGAAAGCCGTCCCCACTGCTCCTTGATTGTCGGAAACGTCACTTGAAAGGTCTTGACCACTTCTGTGGTGAGGTATTCCATGCTCGGAGGGACCTTGTTATCGTGATCGTCGACTTTCCCGTTGCTGTCCTCGTATCCCCAGACGACAGTGCGATCGTGTCGTCGTATGGCATCAACTAGGTCCTCAATAGATTCCTTTGCCACACCAGCTGATACATCGTCCATGCGTGAAATGACCAGTTCGTGAATCAAATGAACCAACATCTCCCTGGCCTGCTCTTGCACTAGAGGAGTATAGTGATCCCAAAGGACAGTGACTACCTGGAGAAGAAGAGGGACGTTGTCAGATGTGAGGTGAACAGGTGACACCATCAAGTCCACCAGCAGGATTAATGACAGTTGACCGAGCGAGAATCCAGCTTGTTTGGTTCCGACTGGCAAGGCTTCGCTGAGATCGGCACAGTAGGGGAACATGTTGACATCAGACGGCGGTGGCATTGATTCTCGCTTCTCATTTGGCACCATGGCCTTGGGGTTGATTTGCATCAGCAAGAATTCCACCACTTTGATACCAGGTGTGCTGTTGGTTGTCGACAAGAACACTACGATCTGTTTGGCATATTCCACAAAGTTCTGCTCTCGTCGTTCCAGGCACAGTTGCATGATGAAGTCCAGAATTAGGCGCACGTTTCCAGGGTGTGGACCAGTGGCAAGGGCTTGCCAAAGAGCTTGAACTTCGTTGTGCAAAGCACCGCCTGACTTGATGGTAAGCTCCAGCAAATTTGCGAGCAACAGGTAGGACTGCGCGGTTGGGCCGCCGTTTGGATCCAGCTTCAACTCCATTGTCTGAATCCATGGGAGGATTACGGCGATGACGTTTCTTTGCGCTGCAGGCTGAAGGTCTTTGAAGTAAAAGGTAAATTCTGAAAATACGTGGAAGGCAAGTTCGGGGTACTGGCTAGAGAGCCGCTTCGATATCTCAAACTGTGCCAACTTGTAGACGGCCTGTGTTTTATCGGATATGCTGATGTCAAAGTCTTGTATCTTGGAGTTTCGTTGCTGGCGTGCCTCGAGTGATCGGAGGACCGTCGATGATTTGATTCGTATCTCACTCTGGTCATTTCCTAGTGTAAACAAGCAAAGCCCGAGCAGCTTCCAGAAGGGGGATGGATAATTGATGTGCTGCTGCAACACCTCAATGGTGACTGAGAAGTAGCTTTCCAGAACTTTTGGCACATCAGCCAAATAGCAACGTGCTATGCAATGTTCCAGGAGATACGGGTATTCTTGATTGTGGACGACCAAATTCCTTAAGGCCCGTTGGCCAGTAACGTTCATCTTGTCACTTCCTGAATTGAAGATTGCTTCTATCCAAGCCAGCATGCGACGCATATCGAATTGCAGCTTGACACCACTTTCTGTAGTAATGCTGACAGGGCCACCGCACAAGGCCGCCATCGCGCTCAGAGCGGCGGTGCGGAGATTCCTCTTCTCTATCTCCATGGCAGCGGTAACAGTCCCGCGTTCACCCAGAGCTTGTTGGTCAATTAGTGATTGCCTCATTGTATCCTCTCTGGCCCGTATTTGATTCTGATTGGGCGAGAACCCACACCAGTCTTCCATCAAGGAGAAGGCCGACTTCCTAGACTCAAAGGTCATCCAGCGGGAAGGATCCTCCGTTCTATTGATACCTTCGAAAAGGGCCTCCATAAGGCCGCAGTAGTGACGCCTCAGTCTTTGGAACTCCCAGTCCATCTGGACTTCACCATCCATTAAGAACAGCTTCAAATCCTTCGCATACGACGTCAAGTTATTCAGAAAAAATTCGGATTGGTAGACTTGAGGGTCCTTTAAGAAATGTGATGTCAATTTGAAGACGTGAGTGATTTCCGTCCTCAACAGGTCCATCTTCCGGTTTCTTCGAGGGCTGCTGTTCGTTCTTTGATGAATTCTTGCCCTGGCCTCATCATTACAGCGAGAAACTTGACCCTGAAGCTCTTCTAGCAATGTCCGATAGATGTGAATGTTGATCGAGCCCATAGCGACCACAACTGCATCGCGCACAGACGCTGACGAAACTGACAGGAGCGGGATTAGATATTTGAACAGAGTCCGAGCAGTTACTATCCTATCAGTGGATGAAGGTTTCGATGTTTTGCGTACATGCTGGCCGTCAGTGGGCGTCTGGCCAGTAGGCATACTTCCGGGATCCGCCAGTGCTGTACACGCAAAGATTAAATACAACTTCCATTGTTCGATCATAACCTCGGGCTGAGCGGTTGGAGATCGGTGCACCATTCGGCCAGCTGCATCAGGGCCGCTGTAGAGGCCCCTGGTCGGCTCGGACAAGTATACAATCGGCTTGTACATCTGCAGGATTCGATTGCAGATTAAATCCCGACAGAGGGTAACGGCAAAGGGGCATTTATCGAACGCTATCCGTATTAAGTTGGGAAAGATTTTGAACCACAGGGTTGCATCGTAAGAGACGTCGCTTGTACATAGTTCCACCACCGCGCTTCTGCCATTCGTGTTCTGCAGTCCTCGTTGCAGTCTGCTGCGCTCGGCCACGGAGAGATGCTCGTCATTGAAATTCATGATCTGATTCGATTCATTTTCCAAAATGTTGATCAGTCGCAATGTCTCCTTCTCCTCCGAGACATCTTTGCCCAGTGCCTTGTCGAACTCGGTGATTAAGCGCAGCACAGTGACGGCGAAGTGCCGTACCCTCCGAGATTGTGAGCAAAGAAAGAACAAGCCGTGCGCTTCAGCTTGATCAACCTCTGCCCATATACTCGACAAGTCGAGCTTCATCGCCCTCTTCTCGGACGCGTTTGCTTCCGGCTGTTCGGAGGCAGCTTCTCTTGACTTGTGTCGAATCTCTTCTATCCAAATCTGGAGTAGCTCGACATAAAGCCTCAAGGTACTTTCAATGTGACCTGGTCCAAGCATGCCACCATCAGACATGGTGGAATAGCGGTCGTCGAAGTTGAAGATGAAACGCGCGAATCCCATAGTCACCTGCTGCGCATGAGACTGTCTGGCGATTGCCTTTAATGAATTTGCAGATGACTCAGCAATGTTTGACTGAACATGCGCGGTTCCAGTGCAAAGCAGATTGATTAACGAGTTGAAGGGAATGTCCAAAGAAAGGCATCTTGGAAGCGCCTGAACGGCAACATGTAGCAGTTCATAGAATGCTTGCTTCTGATCCGCAGCGCTCGGTGGCTCTTCCCGTCGAGAGAAGGTGAATGACTCCGAAATCGGGGTTTTTGGCCCAGGGCTATTGAACTTTTCGTCCAATGCTGCCTGGCCGCCGAAAGTGTTGTCACAGACAATGGTGATTTTACCTAGAATTTGGCAAAACTGGAGGTAATACTCTCGAACCCCATCACTAAGGACATGAGTCAATACCGGCCGAGAT
Organism: Keithomyces neogunnii; assembly: GCA_020975405.1. Classification (NCBI taxonomy): domain Eukaryota; kingdom Fungi; phylum Ascomycota; class Sordariomycetes; order Hypocreales; family Clavicipitaceae; genus Keithomyces; species Keithomyces neogunnii. The sequence goes on along the minus strand of JAIOWQ010000002.1, from coordinate 1,902,999 downwards.
ATGGGCTCCTCCTTCGAGCCCGAACTTGGGGTCGACAGAGGGCCATCTCGGGGAAAGGCCAGAACCGGTGATGTTGGAAATCTGTCTGGCGAAGGTGGGATATCATAAAATTGGGGGAAAGGAGGTCGACCCTGTTCCCCTTTCTCCAAGTCAGACATGATGCACAAAAATGCCCGTATACCGACAACAATCCTGTCAGGATCCAGCTGTTCAACCCGCAATTCCTTGTTGGCTGTGAAAAGCTCGGCATTCACAAGGGGAAACACCACGGTTCTGAAACAGTACTCGGGATATTTGAAGCCAATAATGCGAATGATCTGGATTAATGGTTCGATAACCGCAGTGTCTGAGGAGATTATACTTCGCTTCGAGGACGGTATTATCAGCCTCATAACATCGTCGAGCTTCCGCACCGTCGTTTGAAAGTTGTCGTTGGTCCGGTATAAATATGTCCATATCAGCCTAGATATGACCTGCAAACAGAGAGGTTTCGTAAACCGATCTTTGACTTTGGTCTGGAGCGACAGGATCAACTGCAACCATCCAGAGCCAAAGTTGTCCGGTGATGAGACGCAAAGTAAGGTCGCAGTTAGGGGAAAGGCCACTGTCCAGTGACGCGGTTTTGCAAATAGCTGAGCAAGACGAAAACTAATGGCGGATACGACTTCAGACCATTTCGGATGCATGAGGTGACTGTTACTGGCCTTGGCAGCAATGGGTAACAGCAACATGTCAATGACTTGGCAAAAAGCAGTCTTTACCCTCTGCCCGTGGGATTTGGCAAATAATCGGCCGAGTGAGACTAGAAACTCACATGATTTCTCCCATGCTGACTCTGGGGAAATCTGAATCTTCAGGTGCTTCATGCCGCCCAGGACAAGTTCCATCTTTCCTTCAGCGTCTCGGCCAGCCGACGATGTTGGACTCTTGATAAACCTGTCTTGAAGCGATGAGTCGAGGTCCTCCACAAACCTTCGCGAGACTCCAGGGAAGTTGATTCCGCTCATATGTCCAAGCAATTGCGCAAACAAATTCCAATTGGCCAATTTCAGAGGAGAGAGCATGAGTTGCTCAGGATCGGCAATCTTGAGTTGTCCAAAAATGATACTTTCCAACTTGTCTTCCATTTCTGGCGTGATTGAGGCCAGATTGCTCTGGCAAATGACCTCGAGCAGCACACGGCAGAGAATATATATCGAGACAGTCGACCGACGCTCTTGCTGAGCTACAAACTCCTGTTTCGCAGACAGGGATGCGCCATTGGGACTCGTAGGATCTGGGATTGCAGACCCGGGGCCTGGCTGCAACGGCTCGGTATTTCTGCGCAGTAACGGCCCTCCAGGCTGATTGCCTCGTAGCTGGTGCAGTTGAGCTCGGGCCTCGTTGGCAGCGTCACTCTTGCTCTTCCTCCAGAGCATCATGGAATCTATGAGGGCCTTGGGCTTGGGACTAGCAATGTGCCCCAAGGCCACAATCAGCTGGTCAAAGGCAGGGTCGACGCCGGGCCCGCAAATCCGGTCGATGTTGGGCTCGGGGTCAAATGGAACAGTGATACATTCCGTGAGCTTTTCTTCCGCTTGTGCAATAAACTATGATCCGTGCTGTCAGCACAGGGCGCGTTGACTGAGAGAGGCCACCTCTATGTACGTGCCGGGACTTACTGATGTGAACAGGACATGTAGGGCATATTCTCCGACGGTTTTCTGGTCATCCCTATGGGTCCGAGAGTGAGATTGATGTGTCGGGTGCTCGCGTCTTGACTTGCTTTGCATTCGCTCTGGTGGTTTCCTTTGCGCTGATCCTGGGTTGGATACCTCGGCAGCCGAGGCAGATCTCTCCATTGGCAGAGCTCCGGCTGGACTAAGGGTAGGGCCAGCCATGGAAGTGCCGGGCCGTGATGGCATGCTGGCCTCGATATCTAGTCGCGTGGCCACTGGCTGCATGTCTGCTCTGTCCGATGCCACCCCAGCAGCAGCTATCATTTGCGGACTCAGGGGACTGGTAGACATGCTTGAGAGGCTCCCATTTCTTGAATGTTGGAAGCCATGAACAATGGAGGTCTGTCGGTGGTGTCCGTACACGGCGGTCTTGGTGTGATCTATAGACCGTTCGATGGCAGCGCCGTGAGCTTGCCGCTGGGAATGTCCTCGGGGCGAAGCTACGACGGACGGCGAGAGTGAGATGTGGTCGGCGGAGGACTCGCGGGAGTGCGGCGGGTGTCGTGATGGGGCTGTGAAGGCGCTTGGGCGAATCGTCTGGTCCCAGAAAGGCTCATGATCGGGTTCGTTTTCAAACCTTGTGCCAGGCCGTGCTGGTTGTTTCGGCTGGTCCTGTGGATTATCGGGATGAGCTTGGGATGGGGCTAGAGTGCCGTCTTGTCAGCCATGTACCCTGTCTCTTGCACTTGTGACACACCCATGAACTCCGCCAATGTGTAACAACGGATTGGTGGCCAGCGCTGCGGCGAATGCATTCCTGACGTGTAGAGCTGCGCCGGCTCGCGACAACAAGTTTCGTGTAAATGCCAGGCTAGCCTCAAAGCGATGGCGATGTGACATGGATGACGACTCACCCATCTCAGGTCGGACCACGGCCCAGTTCCCAAACGTCAAGCAATGGGCGTGGATGCTCAAAGGGGCATGGCAGTAGCGGAAGACATCCAAAGTCTAGCGAGCAAAGAGGATCATGCGGCTAAAACGTGGTAGAGCGCAACTTGCGCGTCAATGGCCCAAGAAAAAGGATATGTACTGGCTGCCGTCTGGAACTAGACGATCCACTCACGACAGCTCCAGTCGAACTGAGCGTTGCGTACCTCATCGACCAGCCGCCCGTGGCGGGGCCGCCGCTTAGTCATCAGAACACAAGGCACCTGTCAGGTCTCTGACGGATGGCGTCCAACTCCATACAGAGAGGGAGGACAGTTTCGACAGTCACCCATAAATATCATGCACTAATGCCTACATCCAAGGATAAGATCAGCGTTGGAGAGCATCGGATTTCCTGCTTAAAAAGCTGTTTCCCTGTTGCTTGATGCGTTGCAGGACGGCAAACAAAGCACAATACCAAGTTGACAGTTATGATATTGCACCAGGTGCGCCATTCACAGGTACCTTACTTACCCGGGGATAGTGCGTGGTTGGATGGGGAGGCACGCGCGTGGGATCAACAAGCATGAGGAAGTGAACGTTTGGCTATGCCGTATCCAGCCCGTGGTTAGTCTCCCACTGGCACCATACGAAGTTGTCATGCACAGATGAGGGAGCACATACCTACCAAGGTATAACTTAGGTGCTTTGGCGTATGTATGGTTTACAAGACAATACACGGGTATCAGCAAATGCAACAATTCGTGCTGAAGTCACAAAATACCAGTACATTTGGCCAGATGTACTTGTACGGAGGTCCTGGTGCGTGGTCTCGGTAGTCTTTCGGAATTATAATATACAGTTCCGCGAGGAGCGGTATGCCTACTGCGGGGGTGGGTATTACCGTCATGATGGACATGAATCGATGAGGCGCTTGCTTCCCTTGGTCCAACTTGCTCTCTGCATCTTGTCCACGCGACATGCCGCGTTCATCAGTGGTCAGTTCGCAAAGAATTAAGGCTGGCTCCGTACTCCGCACAGGATGCAGAATGACACTATGCCATGATAATATACCATTGGTTGCCACATGCCCGTTAGAGCCCATTTTGCGGAGAGCCCCCAAAACGGGGTTCCGGGATCAACCAGGCTCCGGCGGGATGGGGTGATGATGGAGGATGGAGGATGGAAGATGGAGGTGAGGGTGCGCCACAAGGCACGCGGCGCAGACGAGGCAGTCAGCCCATCGGAATGATATCGGGATAACTTCAAGGCCGTTTGCTGACTTGCCTGGCATTCGCTGGACAACGAGCCATTGGTCTCAAATGGACATGATCCGAAATGCGGCGCAGCAAGCCGCAGCTTCAGCGAGCCCGGCGCTGACACTCAGGCAAGCGGGTGTGAGAAGCGATGTGGCCTGTTTTAAATACCACCACTCTGTAGGGAGGACTCTTCACGGCTGGACATAAGCCCCCGATGGCACCGTCTGGAGCGGAACGGAGGTGGGATGTCTAGCATGCGACACGCCGCCGTCCGCAGACCACCGAGCAACATTACTCTGTGACTGAATGATTTCTGGTGTGTTGGCAAACACACGTCATTGGGGTGGTGGTGTATCATTCCGACTCGCCATGGCCATGGCCGTACTCGTTGCCGTGGACAGTCAATTGTCGGCAGAGTCCAGTGGTCGGCTTTCTTGGGCGGTAATACCAGACGGGTTCCTATTGTGGCCGGGTTTGCGTATTCTCGGAATAAGGGTGCATGTGGCCCCCACAGGCCCGTGTAGTTGCTCGAGAGGGCCTGGCAGGCAGCTTCCATCCTGGTCTACGTCGCAGTACTGGTAGAGTTTCTGTGCCCACCCACAGCGTCCACCCCCTCCAGTTTTCCCCAAAATCCGTCGGGCAACCCATCAACAGCGTCTGTGGCTCCGCTTGAGCATCCGCTTTTCTATTGCATTCTTTGCCCTCAAAGGTCCCATCTGCTAGCCCCTTACAAGAACGCTCGGTCTGGCGATTTCTCGAGCGGCCGCCGTCAGTCGTCTTCCTTCAGCCCCTACCTTGCTGCGTCGTCACATCATGGCCGAATTAGACACGCTCGATATTATCGTCCTCGGAGCCATCCTCCTGGGGACGGCCGCATACTTTACCAAAGGCACGCTTTGGGGCGTCACCAAGGATCCCTATGCCAATGCCTTTGCCCATGCCAATGGCGCAAAGGCCGGCCGCTCCCGCAATATTCTCGAGAAGATGGAGGAGACTGGCAAGAATTGTGTCATCTTTTACGGCTCTCAAACTGGAACCGCCGAAGATTATGCCTCCCGTCTCGCCAAAGAGGGCAAAAGCCGCTTCGGCTTGGAAACCATGGTGGCTGATTTGGAAGAGTACGACTACGAGAACCTCGACACTATGCCTAGCGACAAGGTTGCCATGTTCATCCTGGCCACCTATGGCGAAGGTGAGCCCACCGACAACGCCGTCGAATTCTACGAGTTCATCACCGGTGAGGACGTAAGCTTCTCCGAGGGAGGCGACCCGCCTTTGCAGAACCTCAACTACGTCGCCTTTGGCTTGGGCAACAACACCTACGAGCACTACAATTCCATGGTCAGAAACGTCGACAAGGCGCTCCAGAAGCTTGGCGCCCACCGTATCGGCGAAGCCGGTGAAGGCGATGATGGCGCTGGCACCATGGAAGAGGATTTCTTGGCCTGGAAGGACCCCATGTGGGCTGCTCTCGCAGAAAAGATGGGCCTCGAGGAGCGTGAGGCTGTCTATGAACCTACTTTTGGCATTGTTGATCGTGAAAACCTGACCGTCGACTCCCCCGAGGTTTACCTCGGCGAGCCGAACAAGATGCACCTCGAGGGTACCGCCAAGGGTCCCTTCAACTCCCACAACCCCTATATCGCCTCCATCGCTGAATCTCGAGAGCTCTTCTCCGCCAAGGACCGAAACTGTATTCATATGGATGTCGACATCAGTGGCTCCAACCTGTCCTATCAAACTGGTGATCACATTGCTGTTTGGCCCACTAACCCTGGCGACGAGGTTGACCGTTTCCTGGACATAATTGGTCTGGAAGAGAAGAGAGCCAAGGTCATTAGCGTCAAGGCACTGGAACCCACGGCCAAGGTCCCTTTCCCAACCCCGACTACCTACGATGCCATTGCCAGATACCACCTGGAAATTTGCGCCCCTGTGTCTCGACAGTTTGTCGCGACGCTTGCCGCCTTTGCCCCCAATGACGAGGTCAAGGCTGAGATGACAAGACTCGGAAACGACAAGGACTATTTCCACACCAAGACCAGTCCTCATTTCTACAACATTGCTCGATTCCTGGAAACTGTTGGCAAGGGCGAGAAGTGGTCCAACATCCCCTTCTCTGCCTTTATTGAAGGCTTGACCAAATTGCAACCCAGATACTACTCCATTTCGTCATCCTCTCTGGTCCAACCCAAGAAGATTTCCATCACTGCCGTCATTGAGTCGCAAATGATCCCTGGACGAAAGGACCCGTTCCGTGGTGTTGCCACCAACTACTTGTTTGCGCTCAAACAGAAGCAGCATGGTGACCCCAATCCGTCTCCCTTTGGCAAGACCTATGCTCTCAATGGCCCCCGCAACAAGTTTGATGGAATCCATGTTCCGGTTCATGTTCGTCATTCCAACTTCAAGCTGCCCTCGGATCCCGCTAAGCCCGTCATCATGGTTGGACCTGGCACTGGTGTCGCCCCTTTCCGTGGTTTCATCCAGGAGCGTGCCAAACAGGCACAGGACGGGGCTACTGTCGGACGTACGATTCTGTTCTTTGGATGCCGAAAGCGTAGCGAAGACTTCTTGTACGAGGCTGAATGGGAGGTATGACCACCAAGCTGAAAAATATAGCATGTGCTCGCGACAATGGATCAATTCGCTAACAAGCATGATAGGAATACAAAAAGGCCCTCGGAGACAGCCTCGAAATTGTCACAGCCTTTTCACGCGAAACGTCCAAGAAGGTCTATGTTCAACATCGTCTCAAGGAGCGATCCAAGGAGATTGGCGAGCTTCTGTCCCAGAAGGCATACTTTTACGTCTGCGGTGATGCCGCGCACATGGCCCGTGAGGTGAACACTGTCTTGGCTCAAATCATTGCCGAGTCGCGCGGCGTGTCAGAAGCCAAGGGCGATGAAATTGTCAAGAACATGAGAGCGGCAAACCAATACCAGGTACGAATCCTCCCCATTCCGCCTGTTTGTTCGGAAGCTAACAAGTACATGTATAGGAGGACGTGTGGTCGTAGACTAGGGATCAACAATGTAAAAGACGGAATATGGAGTTTAGAAAGTACATGCTTGATGCCGTCCCACGGATGGTGACCCTAACGATGTATGCATGGCGGCGTTGATCTTCCACGGCAGAAGTATTTCAGTATCCGTGTTCGATAATAGATTTGGATTATTATTTTTTCCTTGCTCTGGTTCTCACATGTTACGCTAAGAGGGCATGGCATCTTCAAGTTGTGTTTGGACATAAAGAGAGGGTTTGACAGGATTATAGCTGGGTACTCGCGGATAAGAGCCTATGCATCCTTGTTGGAAACGAAGTGTATACACACATAATCTCGAAAGCAAAAATATATGGAGTCTAGATTCCGAAAGGTAGGAACAAGTTGTGCTTTTGGCTACGTTCATAAGTGGCCAAGTAGACTGACGGCTGTACCCGTCGCATGGATGTGTCAGTTTGCATTCCGCGACGGGAAGTGCAAAAAGAAAAGACGTTGGGATCTATAGGAGTAAGACGCGGGCTTTACAGCCCAGAATTCCGTCTGCGGATTTCGCGATTCGAGATATGGGTATCCTGGTGACTGTAAGTGGCCGCCGTGAACAACTATTCTGAGAGGAGGTTGGATTGGACAGAGTAGTTCAGTTTTGCGCAGGGGTGTTCGTCTCTTGGGTTGGTCATCTCGTGCTGGTCTGTGCATGCGTAGCGCGAGTATTTTTTTGTCGGTGAAGTGGATTGGAGAAGCATCACGATCCAAAGGAGCCATTGAACAGGCAGTTGCTCAACTCCATGCATATGGAAAATTTGCCGGAGTCGATTACCATAACAGCGCATCCACAGTGGTCAGTAACAAGCCAAGATCCAACCTGGAGATTCGAGTGTTGCTGATATGAGTCCTAGGGTAGGTAGTGTTCAAGCTCAATACCTCCCTTGTCAACGATGCCGATTCCAATCGGTCATAGGGTTTTGTTTTTGAAAAATGATTAATCATTGTTTCATCCAAGAGCAGGATTGTGAACGCGGAGCTAAAGGACCCCTAGACACAGATTGCACTCGCAGGTCTTTGGACCCCATGGGCACAGAGCCGAGGTTGCTCCCTTCGATAAAACAGGTAGTCTGGGGGCAAACTTGCGATTCGCCCATGGCAATCCTTCAATTGCTTTTTTACAGCCGCTAAGTGTCAAGATGACATCTTGGTACATAAATGAATACCATAGCACACTGCATGTACGATATGTACCCAAGTACTTAACTCTGTAGAGCATAGGCCCAATATGGGCAATAGCACCAAGGGCGGGGATGGTGGACATGAGCTATGATATGGGGTAAAATAGGAACATCAGCCCTCGCCCAAAGGACGCACAACCAAGAGACAATGAGTGCATCGTATGTTTCTCAACCCAATCTGATCTCAGGCCCAGTGCGGAGGAATTACCTGCTTTTGTGCCATCGGATATGGGCAAGATGTTTCAACTCAATACCGCCGTGGCGTCTTGTCTCTCATTTCAAAACTTGGTGGTTTCTTTTTTCCCTTCCTTTCTTTTCCCTGTGCGAGTAGTCTAGCCTTTTAGGACTCAAAACACCGTTGTTCTCCCCTCCCTTGCATCGAGCCACCAGAAACCCAGCTTGCCATTGCAGAATAACGGCCCCTCTCCCCCTTGATGAATGCGTGGAAGGCTGCCAAGCGGTCCGGTTGCGCTGGTTGTGCCATTGCTTTCGAAGCACAGTTTCAAAACCGTGAGGAGAGGTGTCTAGGCCATGGTCGTATGATCGTCTGTTGTTAGGCACTGGATGCTAGTGACGTAGACCCAGAAGCCTGGTAACATGTTCTGACGCAGACCGCGAAATGGCAGCGTGCCCATCGACCCAAGATATTGACCAGACAATGAGCGCTTGATCCTCTAACTAGAATGCGTTTTCCGCTTGAATCTTGCTTTACACACACGTCCGACTACACCCCTGTGCTACATCTGCCCAGGAGAGGCACGCGAAGTCGCTTTGAGGCAAGAGAAAAGAAAGCCGTATGGCCATAGGCAATATTGATACATACGTTTTGTTGTTGTTTCTAAGACAGTGCTGGACCCACGATCCGTCTCCGAGTAAAGAAACGAGGCCTTGCGTCGTGGAGACCAAGAAGGAATCCTGTCGTCCCGTCCTAGGGCCGACTAGCGCGGAATCTAGCATCAGGGGTTCTCAAAAGAGTGGATGCCGAGGCCGCCCTCGACGTTGGCCAAACCAAATGAAAAGATGACAGGAGACGTGTTGCTTTCCCATTGTTGCGACGTTTCATGGTGGTATCCTAACCTGGCTGAAAGGACGAACTTTGACATTAGTTTCATATCATCTCATTGGTCTGCCATGGCTGCACGGATTGCTCGCAGAAGCCTTGAACTGGTTGGAGGGGAGGGAAGTGGCCAAACAGCCCTGGGAAGATGCATCACAGGTGGCGGTGTCTGAGGTGCAGAAGAAAAAGAAATTCTTGCTAGGCCTGGCAGGATGGTTGCTTAGTTGCGTCAAGACAGACTGGTACCATTTAGCTTGGCTAATCCCGCCACGGCTGTCTTCGAATTCTCCGAGCTTTAGTCCTCCCTTGTCTATGTTATTAGTAGGACGGTCCGCAGTCAGAGAGATGCTTCAAATCTAAGTCATCAACTATTCTCTGCCCGCTGTCGATCTTTTCGCTCAGTATATTTACTGTTACGTATTTCGTTACTCTGGCTCGTCTCTTTTACGCGCAATCGATCTCTCGCGGATGCCTGAATCATAATTAATCGTACGTTACGACCATAAAAGAAACGAGAGTTGTGGGCAAGCCTTTAGCCTCAAGAGCCAAGCTTTGTCGCATGCTCTAGTCATCGAGGTTCACGCAACAGAAACTGGCAGACGCTTACGATAGTACCAAGAAACAACATATTCAAATGAACGAGTGCAATTTTCGAATAATATATCATCGGCCTTGTAGGGAAGACATCGACTCTAGAGAGGATATCCAGAGACCAACAAATAACGTCGAATTTCTGTGGAGGCCTGGTCGCCTTTCCCCCCAGTACCCGCCAGCTGTGAACAGTCCGGCATCAGTTTAACGAACCGACTTCCAGCCGCCAAAAAACGTAAGTGACTGTTTGCTCTGCGAGAAATTTTACCTAGCGGCAGCTGACAAGTACAACTGACAAAGCACGCCTGATTGAGATATCCTCTCGTCGGCAAACGCTAGAGTCCAGCTACTCCTGATAGTCTTTGGGCTTTCGCAAGCTCTCATCGTCTGTCAACTCACATCATTTTCTTTCCTTCTTCAAAGCCTTGGCTCCGGGGACAGAAAGACCAAAAACCATTGTTACCTTCTTGCTTGCGCCTGGTATCTTCTAGCTTGCCCTCTGAAACTTAACCGACACGTCCTTCGACTCCTTCCTTCACGCAGTAGTTCAAGCATCGCAATTACCCCATCAACAGATTATTTGCATTTTTAGGTAAGTAATGCGTTCGCACCTCTGCATCTCGCTTCCGGCACAACCCCTCCGCCATTTCATTACCTGCTCAATGTTTTACAAATCCCTCCTGCACTTGTTCCCATCCTTCACTTCTCTTCTTCTTCTTCTTCCTCGTCTTCTTCATAGCATCAACACCGTTTCAACCCAGACTTTCCAGATTTCTTCAACGGAAAATCGATATCATTCGGTGTGCCCATTTTGCTCGATAGCCTGTTCCATCTTACTTACTCTCTTGCTTCATTTCCCAGTCTTGGTAGCAACATTTGCCTTTGGTAGTCTGGTACCGACTTTGTACCCTCACGCAACCGGAAGATAGAACAAGAGGAGAAGATGTAAGTAAGGCAGAAGTTTCAAGACTCTTTTCACCTGGGCTTGTATATGATCCGATCCTTGATGGCATAGCAATCTGTGCAAGCAGATGCACATGCAGTAAAGGGCAAACGACTATTGCCGTCGGGATAGCTTGAAATGAGTGGGCTAACATTGCCCCTGAAGTAGATTCTCCCTTCGATTTCCGGACCGTTCGCAACCCGAAACCATCCATTGAAGCTCATATCTTGCTTTGAGGGTACGTCTTGATTCCCAACTGTTGACTGCCTCGATTGTTACATTCGTCTCTTTGAAGGAAACGCATGCGCTGCGTGTTCACATCGTCCGTTTGGCACCACAGTTGCTCCTATATGGCAAAATAATAATACTTTGTCTTTGGGATCGCCTACTCCCTGACCCAATAGCCCTGCTCACGGCATCATTCTTCCTATCGGGTCTTTATAAGCTAATGCAATCATTTTCTCTAAAACTAGTTGCATACTTCACTGAATACCGATCTGGCCGACTCAAAGATGGACGCCGGAAATAGCATTGGTATGCCTTACCTCCCTAACCCCACGGGTCGTAATGTCCACAGCCATGGCCCAGCGCGCTCTGCCGTAGACCACAATGCTCTCATAAATCAGTTCTCTGGTCTCTCTTTGGGCGGTATGAGCATGCCTAGCGGTTCTGCTCCAATGCCCATGGGGCATGGTCCAGCTTACATGGTTGGGTCCGATGGTCAATATGTTTTGGCCCCCATGAATGCTCAGCCGATTGGTATGAACCACCATCACAATGAAAACCCGTACCAGGGCTATGGTATTCCTGCCACCGGATATGGTTCTCCTTATGTTGGCCTTCCTATGCCCTTGGTCCCATTCACTCCAGGACGAGCTGGCGTCGCTCAACCTCGTGTTGATCATGGGCACTCGGATGTCCCGGGCCTGGAAAACCGTCGTGGGTCATATTCCACAACCGAGTCTACACCGGCCACCCCCTTCTACGGCACCGTCTCTCAGCGTGACGGTGGCCCGCGAGTTGCAAGTCTTGACCGATCTGCCTATACGACTCCATCTCCCCAACAGATTGGACTTCCAGCCCTCCATACTGACTCGAAAAAGTCTGCCATAGCTGTGGTGCCGGACCGAACTATTGATGAGTTTCTTCAACAGGATCCTGCTATCCCTCGAGCCGTTCCTGCAGTCTTCACACCTCCCAGTCAAATGAAGAGCCTTGAGCAGAGCCTTGAGAATCGTATTCCAGGCAATCGCAATGTATATATTCGTGGACTTCACCCTACCACGGATGATGAACTACTCTACAAGTTCGCCTCTCGCTTTGGGCCAGTTGAGACTTCCAAAGCCATAATTGATACTGGAACCGGGGCATGCAAAGGGTAAGCGGTTTGCAGTCATATCCCTTCAGCACACAACTGATATGTGTCAGATTTGGTTTCGCCAAGTTTTTCGATTCTCAGGACTCTGAAATGTGTATTCGAGGCTTTCACCGACTTGGCTACGAAGTGGGCTTTGCCCGGGTGCGTACCACGAAAGTTTGCAAACGTCCACCGCCTGTGTACTAACCCATGCACTAGGAATCTTTCAACTCTCGTCTCAAGGCTGAGGGCGATGACGGCTCCACGAATTTGTACATTTCTAACCTCCCCAAGACGTTGACTGAAGTGGTGAGTCATCAGCTTCACCTGTAGTCCCGACACACATAACTGAACATGGTCATAGGAGCTTGGAACTATATTTCTCGGGACCACGATCCTTTCCAGCAAGATTCTTCGTGACAGCATGGGAAACAGTCGTGGAGTTGGCTTCGCGCGGTGCGTATTCACTCTTTCCACCACAGGCGACACTGCTGTCTAACAGGAATAATAGCTTTGAGTCTCGCGATATTTGCGACGAAATCATCAAAAAGTACAATGGAGTTGGAATTGGTGAGGAAGGCCTTCTCATGAACATTCGTTATGCCGATACTCCAGCTCAAAAGGAACTCAAACGAGTCACCGCTGAACGTCGCCAGTTCCGCACAAATGAGTACAACATCGGTGCTTATGGCACTCCTCTTGTAGGAATGAGCCCTTCATTGTACAACCAGCAATCTCAATGGCGCAGAACGTTGCCTGTCTCACGAAGGTGAACAGTTTCTCGTCAATGAACGTGGTGACCTTACTACTAACAAATATCAGTGGACTTTCTGCTTCGTCTAACGAAGAGGGGAATGTGATGAGACACTCGGGGACCCGACGCGGATTATCCGAGTATGCTCTTTCACAAGGAATTTTCAGCAAATTCTAACATTCAAACCAGGATGTGTCCAAACACGAACACGGAAGCGGTCCTCGCCGCCTCCATGTCGGACAGTGACGAAGGTGTAACGATTCACGCTGACTCGAACGCCATTATTGGTGGGGATGACGAGAACAAGTCGCCCGCTACCAAGGGGCCTCGACGGGATGAGAATAGTGCTTAATGTCTTTTTTGTTTTTGCCAATTTTGTTCTTTATTGTTTGTTTCCTTTTACTTGTTTTGCAGTTTGTCTCATGTCCAAACATGTGGCTAAATGTTTCTTGTCACTTTTTTTGTTACCTCATCTTATACATTTGCTGGCTGAGTTGAAGCAGACGTATTCTGTGAATGAGCATCTTATGGTCTTAGGCGGTCATTGTGTCAAGGAGTGATCGGCGGACGCATTGAGATGAGACTGTACTTTAGATTCTTAAAAAGAATGTGGGACTTGTAGCAAGGTAATCAGGCTGAAATAGCCGAAGCTGATGAATAATAATGTATCACAGTTATTCCACTTTTCTATTAGGCGGTGAATGTCCAATTCAAGTAACATGCTTCGAATACATTGTTCTTATATGGCTAACCGGGACATGTCTTCTCCGGGCACAGCTTGTACGGCAGAACTAGAGCCTTCGTCAACGACTGGGAGGTCGCTACTCAGAACTTCTCCCGCACTATTCGGCCCTAAAATGCCACCTTCGTATGCTTCAGTGTCATCATCTTCATCCTCATCCTGTTCATCCCCGGATTCGTCTTCGTCTTCATCATCTACTCCATCAAATTCTCCTGAGGAGCCCTTCTCTTCCCTTGTTGCTGCCTGATCCTTGATGGCGGCTTCAAGGTCTTTCAGCATCTTCTTTGTGAACCCAGATGCCTCTACAGTTGCATCTAATCTCGTCAGGCCACCCTTGGCCAACTTCTTCTTTGAATCTTTGTAAAAAGGCCCCGGGGTTGTGCTGGTGAAATGAAATCGTCTTGAGAAGAACCTCTTGATGCATTCAACATCTCTGTCAAAGTACATTTCGGCATTCTGGTGCTCCATTGAGACCATTTGAGGAAAGTCAATGACAACTGGCTCGAGTTTCACCGTTGCTTCTCCCTGCTCGGAAACAGCCTTCTCCTCCTTGATAAGAATATTGAACTCGTTGAAGTCTCCGTGAATCAAACCGTGACTCGCAAAGCGAAGAATCAGCGCAATCAAATCGGCATAGAGAGATGCTGGGTCTGGGACATTCGAAATTTGTCGTAGGGGAAAAGCGTCCACCAATGTCATGACAATCGTATGCCGCGATTGCGCCAAGGGAACAGGGACAGGGAATCCCTCTTCATGTAAAGCCTTCATAAATGCATATTCTTTCATCGCTGCCAATCTTGAAAGATACATCCACGACCCGGAGGCTCGATTCTTGAGATAATCGCGGTTAGACTTTACGGTTCGGAATGATATTCTTCCCAGTCGATGGATTTTCAAAACTCGTTGGGTACCGGTCTGGTCTGCAACAACCATGATATCACTCTCCTTGCCGACCCCGATCCTATTACCGACACTATAGACGTCTTTACGCGTGGCGTGGGTGTGCAGGGCGAGATAATCGAGTCCTCCGTAAGTCAAACGATATCCATCGTACTTGGCTTCTTTGACTCTGGCAATGAGGCCGACCTTGGCGAGTGCTGAGATACTTCTATGCACACCGCTGGCGCCGCCTCGCAACCGGGATATCTTTTCTATCAAAGGAGTAGGCACAACTTCGTGGTTTTTGCTGCCCATTTCAACCTACCTCTTGTCAGTAACAAGTAGACACAGCGGCTCCAACTATGTCAACTTACTGCAGTGAGAACTCTCCAATCCTCTGACGCCAAGTGGCGCATGGCCCTCGTATCGAGCTTCATTGCGGCTATTCAAATAGTACCCCTAGCGCTAAGATTGAACAAATGTGTGGACTAGGGCGTGGAAGATGAACTCGACAAAAGATTCCTTGGTCCGTTCTGTAGTAATAGCAGGCACCCCTGTTGTCACAGCACTTTTTGGTGGGGTGATCAGAGAAAATTAGCTGTTGGCATCTTATCGATAAAATGATGCGCCACATCACCTTATCGCGGATTAACCCTTCCGGACTCCAGGGGTGGGCTACACGTGATTGATGTCAAGGCTGGGCTGAAGCAGCTCCAGGCGACAACGCCTCACGTAACCAGAGCTCCAGCGCCCTTGACCTGTGGAAGCTTTGCTTGCCATACACGTCTACCACCTTCCACGACTACCTGACGGAAACTCGCCGTCGCCGATATTATCAGCTAGACGGTTTGCCCAACTTGAAAAAACTTGAGTGTCAACCTTCACCGTCCTCTCAATCCTTCCATACCCGCCCCCTCCCCCTCGCACGAGCTCCGCCAAGGGTGCTCATTACATCGACGCCAACATGGCTCAAGACAGCGATGCGCCCAAGGCGGTAGACAAGGGCAAGGGAAAGGCTGCAGATGATTCCAAAGATGAAAAGCCTGTGCTGAATGGTAAGAAGGAGGATGATAAGAAAGATGGTAAGTGCTGTTTGGCCTTGATTGACCAAACGATACAGTACTGATGTGGTTGTATCAGTCGAGGAGGAGCTTAGTGAGGAGGATCAGCAGCTTAAAAGCGAACTTGACATGATGGTTGAGCGATTGACAGTAAGTTTTTCAACCTCGACATGACCAACTTGCACAAGATGGCATCATCTGACTTTGCTCGAATCAAGGAATCCAACGACGGACTCTACAAAGCGGCGCTTGAAGCTATGAAGACATCGATAAAGACGTCGACTTCATCAATGACAGCAGTGCCGAAACCCCTCAAGTTCCTGCGGCCGCACTACGAGACCCTGACCAAGTTGTACGACGATTGGCCAGCTGGGGAAAACAAAACATCATTGGCTGATATTATGTCCGTCATTGGCATGACCTTCTCCGACGAAGACAAGCAAGACACACTCAAATATCGGCTTCTTGCTCCGACATCTGATATTTCGTCTTGGGGACACGAATATGTGCGGCATTTGGCATTAGAAATCGGAGAGGTCTATGGCAAGCGAATTACCGCTGATGAGCCTACTGCTGATTTGATTGACCTTGCTCTAATTTTAGTGCCACTCTTCATCAAGACCAATGCCGAAGCCGATGCTGTCGACCTCATGAGCGAACTTGAAATCATTGAGCAGATCCCGAAATTTGTGGACGAGAACACCTATGCCAGAGTCTGTTTATATATGGTTAGCATGGTCAACCTGCTTACCTACCCAGACAATGAGACCTTCCTTCGGACTGCTCACGACATCTATTTGGAATTCAAGCAGTATACCCAGGCTATTGTCCTCGCTATTAGGTTGCATGACATTGACCTGATCAGGACGGATCTCAATAACACCGAGGATCCAAGCCTAAAAAAACAACTGGCTTTCCTCATCGCTCGTCAAAGAATAGTCGTGGACTTGCCTGAGACAAATGAACAAGAACAAGTGATTCTGGAAAGTGCCTCGAATCTTAAGCTGTCCGAGCACTTCAAATCTCTTGGAAAGGAGCTCAATATTCTAGATCCCAAGACTACTGAAGACATCTATAAGAGCCACCTGGAAAGCAGCCGGGTAGCGGGCATGACCAATCTTGATTCGGCTAGGCACAATCTTGCTGCTGCCTTTGTTAATGCGTTTGTTAACGCAGGGTTTGGCAATGACAAGATGATGTTGGTAGAGGGCGAAAAGGAGAGCTGGGTATGGAAGACGAAAGCAGATGGCATGATGTCAACTGTCGCTTCCATGGGCACACTTTTACTTTGGGACATTGAAAATGGCCTGGATAAGATCGACAAGTACACATACTCCTCCGAACCTGAGATCGTGGCTGGAGCTATGTTGGCGATCGGTATCATGAACTCTGGCGTCCGTCTTGACTCAGAGCCTGCATTGGCTCTTCTGGGTGAGCTTGAGAGGCTGCACAGCTCGAACCCCTTGATTCGAACCGCTTCTATCATGGGTCTGGGCTTGTCTTACGCTGGCTCTAATAAGGGAGATGTAATCGATCTCTTGTTGCCCATTATCAGTGACACATCAGAGGATATGCAGATCTCCGCCATGGCCGCGCTTTCATGCGGTCTGATTGTTGTCGGCTCCTCGCATCCCGAGGTTACAGAAGCTATTGTTACAACATTGATGGATGACGAGCGACAGAATCAGTTGACGGACAAGTGGACTCGATTTTTGGCGCTCGGTCTGGGATTGCTCTTCTTCGGCCGACAGGAAGAGGTGGATGTGCTTTTGGAGACCCTCAAAGCCATTGATCACCCCATGGCCAAGGCGACTGCTGTTTTGGCCGAAATTTGTGCTTGGGCAGGCACTGGGGCGGTGCTCAAAATCCAGGAGCTGCTGCACATTTGCAACGAGCACAAGGAAGAGTCAGACGACAAGAAAGGCGACGAGCTGCTGCAGGCTTATGCCGTCATTGGTATTGCTTTGGTGGCCATGGGCGAGGACGTTGGCCAGGAAATGGTCCTGAGACAGTTTGGTCATCTCATGCACTATGGCGAAGCAAACATTCGAAAGGCCGTCCCGTTGGCCATGGGTCTCATCAGCCCCAGCAACCCGCAGATGAAGGTTTACGACACGCTGTCAAGATACAGCCACGACAACGATCCCGAGGTTGCCATCAACGCCATCTTCGCTATGGGAATGCTTGGTGCAGGAACCAACAACGCCCGACTAGCACAGCTTCTTCGACAGTTGGCCAGCTACTACCACCGCGACCAGGACGCCCTATTCATGGTCCGAATTGCGCAAGGTCTATTGCATATGGGCAAGGGCACCCTTTCCATCAACCCTTTCCACACTGATCGCCAGGTTCTTTCGCAGGTCTCTACCGCTGGGCTGTTGGCCACCATCATCGCCCTCATCGACCCCAAGGAGTTTATCACTGGCAGCTCCCATTACCTGCTCTACTTCCTCGTCACTGCAATGCACCCTCGCTTCTTGGTCACTCTTGACGAGCAGCTCAAGCCTCTCAAGGTCAACGTACGTGTTGGTCAGGCCGTGGACGTCGTTGGACAAGCCGGTCGGCCCAAGACAATTACCGGATGGCAAACCCAGAGCACGCCCGTCCTTCTGGGCTACGGTGAACGGGCAGAGCTGGAGGATGAAGAGTACATCAGCCTGAACAATACTCTGGAAGGCTTGGTTATATTACGAAAGGTAAGATATTGATATGCAAGCAAGCGTTAACGAGAGGCCAGCTGTCGTTGCTAACCTGTTTGATAGAATCCAGAATGGGAAAATGGACAATAAAAGACTCGAGGTGCACGCAGATTTAGGGTGGATATAGTCACACAGAGTTGGCAGGTCGTCTAGACACCGCTGGTCCACTGTATAATAAATCATTGTAAAGACGCAGAAGCTGGTTGCCAAGAAAAAAGCTGTGACTACATAGAATAGCCTTGGATGTTGCATCTTCAGTGAGACACACCATGGTCCCTTGGCTCCCGAGACCGACGTGATGCAGTAGCCAAAAAAAAAATTTAAAAAAATACAAATTGATTAGAATCGCTCGTCTGTCTAGTTGGCTTAGCTACCCAGGTATCCAATATGGTGCCACAAAGTAGTATTTCTATGTACATGCTTGAGGAGATTTTGAGATCTTTTTGTTTGGGGACTTGTATGCGCAACGGCGCAAAGTCACCAAACATCTGGTCCGAAAGTCTCACCCTCGGGAATCGTTCTATAGCTACAGGCTTCCCAATCGCATCCTTGTTTATAGACCTCTGTCCCCCACCACTTGAAGTTCTTCATCCATCCAGGATACAGGAATCCAAAAAAGACGACTACGATGCCAAAGGCAAGCCCTGAATCGAGGGCCGCGCTCAGCGTCATGGTGTATTTGCTCCACCAGGCATTTGCGCGCCGTTTGATGAGGTAGTTGAAGGCGTAGCAGACTAGTGCCCAGACGGAAAAGTTGAGACCTGTAGCAGGAGGTATCCATGACATTGCGCCAAAGATTACAGGGAGATTGACTTTGCGAATGAAGCTGCGGCGCTTGTTGCGCGCATACAACCACAGGGGGATGGGTAGGAGGGCGCCGAGGGGGAAGCACCATACCAGGGCGCGGTACGTGGCCCCGGGGCCGAAGAACTCGCCCGGTCCTACTACGCCCCAGAGAATAGAGCCGTTGAAGTGGACGCGCGCAATGGGGCATGTGAAGCCGTTGAGGGCATCGGCGGTGCAGATGCCGCTGACGTTGGCAAACATCCAGTTCAACACACCGATTTGAGTCACGGATGAGACGAGGGTGGCGACGACTTGTACGAGAAACATGATTCGAGGGGGAATCTTCATGTAGTGGCCGAGTTTGAGATCGGATGCGAATTTGATGCCCTGGGCCGAGGATATGTAGCCATAAGTTACAAACACCATGTTCGCAATAGGACGCCCGGGGAATACGGCGCCACAGATAAGTTGGCAGACGAGGTAGATGCTGCTGTGTTGGTTGGTGACGGCCATTATGATGCCGTTTGGTATGAAGAAGATGGCCCCGATAGCGAGGGCCAACAAAAGGCCGTACCAGGGCAGATGGACGGGATAACTTCCATGTTGTCAGCCAGGGTCTTTCGCCTGCATAAAGGAGGGTCTAAGAAGGGCCACACTTACTATTCGACGAGAAACATGCCAATGGCTGTCATGGAGGCAAACGTGAGCAGGTACCAGGTGAGCGGCGCGTCCTTGTACCGACTCATGAGCCGGCAGTGAATGTCCTCACGGCTGATCAGGTTATCGACGTTGGATGTTGACGCCGACATGCGGCTGTGGTTCTCGCTGCCCAAGCTCCCCGTAGATGACGTCTGCTGCGACCGCAGCCCTTGGACGGGGCGATACGTAGGCTTGCCGTTTTGGCGTGTTTCCTCCAAAGATTTCCTCCACGTCCGCCATATGTCCTTTCCATGCCAGCAGATGGTGTGGGTGAGCAGCGCGGCAAGGCCCGCAAACTGCATGCCGTAGCTGAGCATATATGTCACGGGCAGAAACACTCTGCTGTACTGCGCATAGGCTTCTCTGTCGAAAAGGAACTCGGGTGTCAAGATTTTGCTCACATTGTAGATGTTGCCAGTGTTATCAAAGACGCCGGTTGATAGAATCGGCATGTATGAGGTGTAGAGGACATTGGTGTAGTAGAAGATGGGTGCAATGATCCACATGACAATCGCCAGACCGCTGATGACATTCAAAGCTGCCCAGAACGGAACAAGGAGAGGAGAGCCGACATATGTTATCTGGGCCCAGTCAAACGTCATGGGAAACAGCCCCAGACCGGAGGCGACACCAAAAAGATTTGCAATGACAACGTTCTTTGGCGCAAACCAGGTGATGACGCTGAAGTAACTGAGAGCAGGCATCAACAGCCCTGGCAAGAAGTAAAATGCAAAGGCTCCACTCCAGACGATATAAAAGAACTTCCATCTGCTAATGGTCCAACCGTTGGCGGGTTTGTTGTCCTGTTTATGCAGAGTGGAAAACATGGCCGCAGACATGAGAGTCCCTGGCCAAATCATGCCGCTTGGACGCACGAGAAATCTCCTGGCCATGCCAGCAAAACCATAGCCCAGGATTTGCGTTGATATAGTTAAGAGCAGTTGATATGCGATGGATGCCGGTTGATTATAGAACTGGGTCTGCTCGACAATGACATCTGTTGCAAAGGCAAAACCAAAGGCCACGTTGCTGCTCACATATACGCATGTATGCTCCTTTTCGTTCCACTTTCCCTGTGCCAGCCATTGGCGCCACGAATGTCGAATTTTATCATGACGAGGAGCACCTTCTCTCTCATCCACAACCGCGCTGCGGACTCCGTCAACAAATACGTCCTCTGGGTCATTGGGCCGTTTCAGAAGCAGATCCCACAAGATACCGAGGGGATGGACGAGCAAGAGGGCAATGACTGGTGTAATTGCAACGCTAGGATATCGTAATGAAAAGAACAAGTTCGTCGAGGAGCCGAGAATCGAAAAGAGAACGGACAAACACCACATGCGAGGCGTGTTTATGGACAATGTCGTATTGTCTGTCGGGGGTACGGAAGCTCGCACCAATTCATGTGGTGAGTTCTCTTCAAGATCAACGCCCGATATTGACGAGGCATCATCGAGTAGAGGTCCGTCTTCGGAGCTGATGTCCTGATCATCTTTGTCCTGGTCCAGGATGTCACTAGACAGGGGGGCTTCTCCCAACCCGAACCGCCCTTCCAAGCCAGACACCAGAGGAGCTCCGTCAAGGTCTTCGGATCGCCATGAAGTCATGGACCGCCGGGAGCTTAGACTTCGCTGGCTACGGTTCTGGGAACCGACTCGGCGCAGCCGGTGAACATCCTCCTCTTCGGAATCGCTACTTATCGGAGAGACGTTTTGGCTAACGGCCACGGAGCCATATGGGGAGGAGTTGGGTCGCGAACCGTCAATGGCGCGGAGGATGGGCGTCTTCTTGGAAGCCATGTCAGCTTGGTCAAACTGGGAGTCAGGACAGCCAGAAGACGGCCTTGCTATTGCCTCGCTGAGGCCCGACGAGGCAGGATCATGGCCAGATACGGGGGACGAGGACGAGGACGAGCGCGAACAGCGTGACAAAGAGCGTGACAAAGAGCGTGACAAAGAGCGTGTCCTAGCAAAGGATGGCTCGATTTGCTCGGCTGAAGAGGAACTCTTGGTCGGCTCGGGCGGTAATGGCCAAGCAGCTGAAGCTGTGGATCGAGCTGTGGAGGACGATGCAGCAGCTAGGGTTTGAAGAGGCACGCCTTGCTCATGCAGCTGGAAGTCGGATACCCTTGTCTCAGCCGTTGGGGAGAAAGATGGACTGGTTTTGGAGTCGTCGGACGAAATAGCGGCACCGGCGGAGGTGGTGGTGGACTCGGCCCTGGAATTGGTCGCGGGTTTCTTGTGCTTCTGGCCCATGGCGGGGCACACAAAAGGCGGGCCGGGATGATTCAACTGCGAGATTCCAGCACGATGCACCAGGGCACCCTTGCATGCGACAGTTGGAACTAGTCTAACGGAAGAACTCGAAATCGAGGCGTTTCGCTGGGCGAGATGATGGCTCCTTTCTGCGATGCGGGCCCGGGGGGGGGGGGGGCTTTGCAGTGCAGGAGCAACACTGAAGTGCAGCATGAGCCGTTACACGCCAAGCAGCGTCATGTAAGGAAGAACTAGGGGCATGCTGCGACCGCAAACAGCAGAGGCAGTGAGTGTCTGACAGAGAGCACTTTGGTGGGCTCCCTCAGGGCTAGTGTGCCACAGCAGCCGACCTGGAGGAATGCCCCCCAAGGGACCCCCGGACAGTTGGGGGCGAGGTGCGTCAATGGGCGCGCTGCAGCTCGATTCATCAATGTTGATATCGAGTAATAAATAACATAATAATAGTGCCATGGATGCACCATCAGCCATCTGTTCGCCGGACCCCGCCTTGCACCAGACCAACAATTGACCGGTTCCAGTTGTTACGGCCGCCTGCTCCCCATCTTCACCATTGGGCGGCATGGAAGATGGAAGCAGGGGCTGAGGTCAGTGCCTTCATCCCTACCGCGCGTATCATGCGGGTGGTTTGCTTTCTTTCACATTATTACGTACCAGCGGAGCATGTCTTGCACTATTAATGCGAAGCATTGACATGCAGCAACAGCCCCGTACGCACGCCGAAATTCCCAGAGTGGAAATAACATGTTCAATGCTATTTTGGGGAATCAGGCGTTTCAACATTGAGGAGGGCCTCCTAAGCTGTGCTACTTGTTGGCTCTAGTGTGTGTTAGACAATGAAACTTGCCAAATATCGTACCTCTTTCAGCTGTGTGCCGGCTGCCAGTGCGCCACCCATTGAGTCAATACCTGCTAACCAACGCGCCCTGTCCAATGACGAGCTACGTCTGGGTACACCGTCATTTGCTTCGGTACGTAAAGACCTCATCACCTCCAATGCTCCAGTGGGCTCAGACACGTCCTGCTCTGGTCCGTCACTCATTGAGCATCCATGACGCATGGCTTCACCACTCTCTGCTGCCAAACAGCAGCTGCGAAACCTGGTGAAGCAACGACTCTCTGCTGTACCAGCAGACTCCATTGCCATTCAGAGTAAGCCCGTCTTCGTGACACATGCCGCAACATCTCTGGACGGCCAACTTGCTCACACCAGCCAGGTCGGAAGATATGTGAGGCGCTCAAAGAGTTTGGGCCGTACCAGGAGGCCAAGAGAATCAGCATCTATCTCTCCATGCCATCGGGCGAGGTTCAAACGGACGCCATTGTGCGACATGCCCTCGACTCGGGAAAGCAAGTCTTCGTCCCCTACCTTTACAAGTCTCCGCTGGAGATACCCTCCACGCCAGCACGGGTCATGGACATGGTCCATCTCAAGAGTATCCAAGACTATGAGAGCTTGCAGTTGGACCGCTGGGGTATTCCCAGTGTAGATCCAGCTACAGTCCATGAGCGACAGCGCGTCCTCGGAGGCCCGGATGCACACAGATTAGACCAAGCTGGTTTGGAGTCTTTGGACCTGATGCTGTTGCCAGGCGTGGCATTCGACTTTGACGAGTCGGGCGCAATTCGGAGACTCGGCCACGGCAAAGGATTCTACGATTTCTTCATGAATAGATATTTGGAAAAAGCGGCTTCGCCTGACAATGAGACAGGACCTGTCCTATTTTACGGCTTGGCCCTGACGGAGCAACTGCTTTCGGGTTCCTCGGATGAGCAGATTCCCATGGGGCAGTATGATAGACGCCTGCATGGACTTTTCTTGGGCAACGGTCAAGTAAAGGAATTCGCAGGTAGTACCACCCCAAAATGACCATGCGCGAATATGTGGTGTTGCACAAGCGCAAACTTTGCCAATGGGCAGCACAAGGTATCTTGCCTTGTGCCATGTACAAATGATGTAGACAACCAGGTTCAAGTTATGGCCGGAGATTTTCTCCCAGCGTCGAGTAGACGCCTGTTCGGGACCGTATCGAACAGTAACTTTTGTGATGTACATGTGCCGAGCCAGATGCCCGTGTCCGTGGCCTGGGATTTTGGGTACGCATCCAGTAATTTATTTATTACTGTACACAGGATTCTGGATGCCTGGCGCCATATGACAGCTCTGACTCCCAGGAGGGGTGGTGGATTAAAACCATTCAAGTTTTGCTTGCGGAACGGAAAAACACTACGGCGAAATGCCTAGTTGAAGCCCGCCCAAGACATTCAGTCCTCTGTCTGTTCTGCCCCGCCACAGGCCCATGTAACCCCATGTCCCTCGTCATAATCTCCAAGACTTGTTGGTGTGGCTTCATTCTCTGTTCATATCCCCTGACTACTTGTCCCATCTTAGTTTCCGTTGCGCGCTCTGGCGTATCTGTTCAAGTTTCCCGTCTTTCATTACTCCCTGTCCTGACGCTTCCTCTGATCTTGTTTCTCTTGCCCTGAAGCAGAGTTCCCGCTAGACAACCAGACCAGCATCACGTGGAGTTCATGAAAACGTGAGCTCTTTGGCTGGCATTGAAATTTTGTTGCGACTTTGTTGGCCATTGGGGCTCTCTTATTCCACAACTCCTCGCATCGCCCACACCACCATGGCCTCGAACGGTGCACAAGATGCTTTCTCGCCGTCCCACGTGTTGGCGGCGGTGAGGACAATGCGGACTGGCGAGAAGGAGACAAAGACCAAGGCTCACGAGTACCTGGAGAGGTTCCAGAAGTCGGTACGGCTTACTTCATCAACGCAGGCACATATCCTTACGTTCTTGGCTTACGATGCTAATTATTGATGA
Source organism: Keithomyces neogunnii (assembly GCA_020975405.1). NCBI lineage: Eukaryota > Fungi > Ascomycota > Sordariomycetes > Hypocreales > Clavicipitaceae > Keithomyces > Keithomyces neogunnii. The sequence goes on along the minus strand of JAIOWQ010000002.1, from coordinate 1,878,256 downwards.
TTTCAGAAGGACTCATGGGCTACGATAATGGGGATATTGCAGTCCACTGCTGAACCCGAGGCAACCCTGTTCGCTGCCATAACACTGCGTGGAAAGGTTTCTATCTTACCTCCTGTCTCCCTACCGCAATCACCTTTGCGCAAAATCGCTAACGTCAGCAGATCACATATGATCTCACAACCCAGGTGTCCCCGAACGATCTCCCAGCACTAAGGAGCCAAATTCTTCTTCTGCTAAAGCACTTCGCTGCCGGTCCAAAGCCTATTCGTGTCCAGCTATGTGTATGTCTGGCTATCCTCGCGATACAAATGAAAGATTGGAACGATGTGCTCTCGTCGGTAGTCCAGTCTCTCGGCGATAGTCCTGAGAGCCATGCCTGCGTTCTAGACTTCCTGCGAGTATTGCCTGAAGAAGTGACCGAAGGTCGAAAAATTACCCTGTCTGTACGTGGATCGCAACCTGTCGACTTGGAACCAAGTCTCTTACGACGACACACCTACATCCGATCGGCATCAACGCACCATGAGGATCATAGTCTAATTGTTGGAAAATAGGAAGAAGAACTTGCGGCCCGGACACAGGTGTTACTGGGAGACAACACTGACCAAGTGGTACAGCTGTTGTTAAGCTATTCACAATCATCCGGTACGCACTACCCTTCAACTTGATTTGCTGGGGTGTGGGGGGAAGATAGAATAAAGGGACTGGACTAGATGCTAACAATACTCGACCATGCAGCAGCGGCAGCGCGCAACCCCCAGCTTATGGAGTGCATTACATCTTGGCTGAGAGAAGTCCCCGTCATGGGCATCATCAACTCACCTCTCCTGGACGCCATTTTCGCCGGTGTGGAGAGCGACGAATGCGGTGCCGAGGCTGGAGAATGCCTTTGCACCATGCTCCGAGAAACACGGGATATCGACGAAAGCCTAGATGCTGTTCATGCCCTGTACCCACGAGTGGTTGCCCTGATACCACTGATCGAAAAGGCTGCCAAGGACGAGGATATGGACAAGTTGAAGGCGCTAACAAAGATCTTTTCAACAGCCGCGATCAGCTGGGTAGTTGGTATCGCCCGCGAACCCTCTCACTTCAGACCCCTTGTGGAGGCTGTGCTCGAATGTGCTGCCCGTGACACGGAGCGCGACGTTATCGAGCACACTTTCGACTTTTGGTACGAGTTGAAGCAGTACTTGGTGCTGGAGCGGTACATTCAGGGGAGACTGGAGCTTGTGGATATCTTCTCCAAGCTTGTGGACATATTGCTCGGACATTTAGAGTATCCTCGACCAGAGTCTGGCAACGAAACTGATCTCTTTGACGGCGATCGAGAGCAAGAAGAAAAGTTTCGCGAGTTCCGCCACCGAATGGGAGACACTTTAAAGGACGCCTGCGACGTCATGGGAGTAACTGAGTGTCTCACCAAGGTCCTGCACGCCATTCAGCTGTGGACGCAAAAGCATGCCGGAAAGACCAACGGTTCCAATGTTCCCCATTGGCAAGAACTCGAGGCCCCTCTGTTTGCAATGAGAGCCCTAGGCCGCATGGTTCACAAGGACGAGAGTATTGTGTTGCCGCAGCTCATGCCACTGTTGGTCCAAATCCCAGGTCACGAGAAGCTTCGTTTTGCGACCATCATGGTTCTGGGACGGTACACCGAATGGACTGCGGCACATCCCGAATACTTGGAGCCGCAGTTCAACTACATTGTCGAGTCTTTCCAGACGGATTCCAGAGAAATATTAAGAGCTGCTGCCCTGTCCCTCAAATTCTTCTGCACTGACTGCAGAAATCTCCTCAGCGGACAGGTGTTGCAACTTCAGACATTCTACGACCAAATTTTGGACAAGCTGCCTGATCTCAGCAAGGAGGAAATAACCGAGGGCGTTGCCAATGTAGTCGCTGTTCAGCCTGCCTCGGAGACTTACAGGCTGCTAAAGACTTGCGTCGATCCTCTTGTGCAAAGATTGATGACCAAGGCCAACAACGCTAGCAACGAGGAAGGCAAACTGGCCCTGGCCGGTGAGTTCTACCACAAAATCTCTTTGTTTCAGATGAGCTAATTTTTATCATGACAGATCACCTCCAGCTTATCACCATCTTCGTGCAGAATGTTGTTCCCTATGTTGCTCCTGGTGAGGAAAGCCTGGCAGTCAAGTACTGGCAAGAGGTCTTTCCCATTTTGTCTACTGTCCTGGACAATTTTCTTGACTTTAGTCCCATTTGCGAGCGCATTTGTCGATGCTGGCGAAATATGGTTACCTCATATCGAACAGCCATGGCACCTCTGCTACCTGAAATGGCCAATAAGCTCGCGAGCAGCTTCAACACATCCCGTGAGGGCTGCTTTTTGTGGGTGACGTCTGCGATTCTCAGAGAATTCTCAGAAGATCGAGATCACTTGGACCAAGCCACAACCGAACACATCTACAAGTTCTTCGAGGCTCAAACTACGGCATTCCTTAGAGTGATGGCGGATTTGCAACCCAAGGATCTTCCCGACGTTATCGACGACTTTTTCCGACTTTTGATCGATGCTCTGCTGTATTATCCTCAAAAATTGATTCCGTCACAGTTACTGGTGCCGATCTTCCAAGCGTCCGTGTACGCGTTGACCCTGGAGCAGCGAGATCCCCTCTCGTCAACCCTGCACTTCTTGCGCGATCTACTGTCGTATGGAGGCGATAATCCAGCAAGCAGCGAGGGCCTTCCAGAGGCACAGGCGGCTGAAATTCGTGGGATTATAAAAAGTCTGTTGGTAGCCCACGGTGCTGATCTGGTGAAGCAAACCATGGCTGGCATGATGATCACGTTCCCCGGAGACTGCTTTGCAGATGGAAGCGGGGTTATCTTGGCTTTGTTCGAAATCATGCCTGCGCAAACTACCGAATGGGTTGCGCATACGATTGAGCTTCTTCCACAGGGAAGCGTGTCGGCGACTGAGGCTCAACGATTCATAATCAAAGTTCGAGAGAGGCTGTCATCTGGCGATGTAAGCGGCCTCAGGCATGTGCGCACTCTGCTACAAGACTTCACTACCAATTACCGTCGCCGTAATGTCGCTCCCAGAGACGGGCTTGGCCAGCTTGAAGCTGCAAGATTCCAGTTCTCGGGGTAAACCGTGCCACGGAAGACTTGAAGAGGAGTAAAAGTATTCGAGGATTTGAGGCGGTGCGGGTGAATTGGGGAGGAAACATTGATACCAGGGCAAATTGGGGCATTTACGATACCTTGATTTGGAGTGCATGTTTGAAATGAAGGATGGTGTGGACTAGGGGCTACGTATGCCAACGACACTTGACCTAGGATGTCAATGCATAATCTTTAGCAGCTACGTCGTTCGGTCACCAAGACGAAATAGAGTTATTGGGAGAGGGACTTTTTTCAGTGTTTTATATTTTAAAAGCATTGTCGGTGAATGGTATGGCAAAGCATTTCAAGGGGTTCATGCTGGCGGCAAAAGGCGAGCGTGCTATTTAGAGTGAGTCGAGACGATGAGGACAGTCTAGATGAGGAAGAAGTAGCTGGCATAATATAATGAAGCGCACGATGAGATGTGAATGGGCGTTGCTTGTGAGGCGAAGCGAACTGACCAAGGAGTTTGGTGGCCCCTTTGTAAATTGGGGCGTCACATGGTCACGTCACTGAACGTCTGGTAGCCTTTGGGTTGCAGGGTACGGTTCCCAGCTGAGGAAGGACCAGAACAAATGGCTGCCCACCGTCGAGAGTGAATTCGCAAAACCGTCTCCTGTCGTTGCCCAACCTGCCGCTGCAACACCTTGCCTTGTTGTTGAAGTTTAGAAACGATCCCTCGAGGGCGGGGGGAACTACTAAAATCTCCCACCTCCAAAAAGTGGCATGAATGCCTCGGCTGGCGGTCCATGACTCACGCTTGCAGCGTAACAACAACTTTTCAACCCGTCATGGGCTGCAAAGCAACGGCAACGAAAACTGCCAAGGCCACTGTCGGCTTGATCCCGTGGGATCCGGACAATGCGGCTCAGAATCAGAGGATGTTTGATCAGCGGGTAGCGTGTACCTGGGACTCTGAAGAAGTCCAAGGATGGAGAAGGACGGTCAGGCAGGGGACCAAGCTTATGTACTGGATTGTGAGCTTCGTTGCCGGGTCGTGGTTGGTCATGTTCTGCTGCATGTTGCGGCAACTAACGTGTTTGTAGGTGTTGGGTGACGAGACGCCAGACAAGGAGAGGATGATGGAGGATCACTTCAAGCTCTTCCCAAAGGTAAAGAGAAGGAGACCATTTACACAAAGATTTTGCAGCACGGCCCAAGCCATCTGCCAACCGGGGCTGATATTGGATCATTTACATGCTTGCGGCCTGTTGCTGACGATGCGCCTACAGGAGCAAGAACCTCTCGCTGATACGGCAACTCGAATGGGCAGTGCACCTGTGACGCCTTCAAACTCATCATTCATACCCATTGGTCATATTTCTATGGAGCACTTGCCGGGGTTGAATGAAGAGTTTTCATTGCCGCCGTCTACGTATTGGGTGAAGAGTTTCTACATCTCATGGTGCGCATCTTGGCTCCTCTGCTGGGCCATCGTCCGTTCACTGGCACGCGTTGTGTTCAGCCGTGGTTGGCAAGACTAATCCAAGTGTCAGGGCTCTTCAATCTACCGGTTTGGGCCGCAAAGCCATGCGTCAGGTTGAGCGCGCAGCGTCGTCGCCCCCGTTCATGTGCACTGCCATTGCGCTGGACACGGTGGCCGGTGTCCATCAAGAGTCGGAAGAATCCATCAGGGGTCTTTACGACGACCGTGGCATTCCTCGTCCACGGGTGATTCGTACCAATCAAGAGTGGTATCAGCGCCAGGGCTACCAGATCATGGCTATGAAAGAAGCCATGTACGAGTGGACGCATCCCGGCACGGGTGTCGTTGTCCGTGTTCCCGGCGTGTACCTGAAGAAAGAATTGGTTTGATGCGAGCAGCCGGCCATGCCGAGTAGTGAACCGGGAGAAAAGGATGGCAGAAAGGGAGCTGGTTCTAGCTTGTGAAGGCTTTCAATGAACAAAGTAGGCCATGCATAGCCGACATTTTGATACGCCAAGGGCAGCGTCCATGTGTACATACTCGCTGCTTCACGATGAAAAGATAAAAGAGGTACGAAACAACGATACTCTTGGCGATGAAGCTCTTCTCTACAGCGGTGAAAGTACCATCGGGCGCTTTTCGTCTCGCATCTTCGTCCGAGTGTTTGCACTATAAAGGGGACCACGCACGAGCACCCGCAGTGCGGCACCAGCCGTCCGTGACAAAGTCGTCGATTGTTTTTATAGGCCAGGCCAGCCGATAATTCAACAGCACTGATTCTCCGCGTCTACTGCTCCCTTTGTCGTGGTCACGTCCCCCGTTGCCCCGTGGTGGCTCTGCCGCTGCCCCTTTCATCCCTACTGCTTGCCCACATCATCCCATTTCATTGCTCTCGTGTAATATTCCTTTGTTCGGCACGCGCTTTTCCAGTGCTCCCGCTTCATCTTCACCGAGTTGACTTTTATCACATCCAAAACTTCCTTTGCCAGGTTTCATACCAGTGATGGATATCAAAGAGCTTCTCAGTAGACAGACTGAGCAGCACGATGCAGAGCCCCGTAGATATAATTGGGGGTTTAGCCCGCCAATTGCTGGAGAGACTCACAACAATATCGGCACACTCATCGATACTCCCATTTCTCACGCATCATTCCTTCTTTTCTTTTTTCTTTTTGATTTTCATCACCGCTAATCCCTTTGGTTGAAACTGAGGTTTGTCCAGGTTGGAGTGGACGACGGCAGCTGTGCATACCATACGGCATTGTTTGATACATTTGCTGCGCTGCAACTATATTCGTCTCTTCTCTTGGAGCTGTCATCTTGCACAAGGTACCAGGGTGCCGAGGGAATAGGTACCTGCCTACCTAGGTATAAGTAGGTACTCAAGCAAGCATGACCGGTCGAGCCCGAGCATCGATTCGGGAAAGTGCAACCCCAGGTCCGTCCACGTCACGGTCAGCGAGCTCGTCATTTCAGCAACCTCCTGTCACAAGGGGCAGGAAGAGACAAAGAAGCCCTCACCGAGAGAGCAGAAGCAAACGTTCCAGAACCACCCGGTCTTCTTCGTCCAGGCCGAGGCGCATCATTAGGGACAGTGACAGGATCCAAGAACTCAACGACGATGAAGAGGACGTGGAAGAGGAAGCGGCTGGGCTCCCAGATCAGCGAGCGCCCGTCAAGAATGAGATCGAGGCCGAACAGGAGGCTGGCAATCTCAAATGCGACTATTGCACAAGAAACCCGCCCAATGCTATCGACCCAAGGCCTTGTGATCGACAAATCAAGCATGGCTTCGTCTTCGAGTGCACCAGGTGTGCCGACTACAGATGCTTGACGCAAGACGTGGACCACAAGTGCTTTCGGCCTGGCCAAGACGAAGAACTCGAAGTATTCAAGCGCTACTCGGGCTTCCAACCCATGAACTTCCCCCAGCCCATCGTGTGCGAGGAATGCAGGAAGTCAAAGTGCCCGGAGCGCTGTGATGCCGATCCTTTCTTGCAGCTAACGTGCACAAATTGCATGGCCACCAAGGCCAGAGACGCGATCCCCTGCATACTCAAGGCCACTGGCGAGGACTTGGGTTGGGGCAGGCGTATCGAAAGAGAAATGGACCCAAAGCCCAATCTTCAAAAGGGGAAGCTGAAGTGGTTCCGACGCGAGTGTGATGTCTGCAATAACCGTCCCGATAGACTAAACGGGCAGCTTTGCAGTTGGTTGAGCACCCGGGAAACTGAACAAGGACCGGTGCCTTGTGATCAGTGCAAGGAGGAGAAGATGTCATGTTTGACTGGCGGCTCGCTTGTTGGCCATCCTCCCGCCTTGGACCTGCCCGTCAAATGGACAACCAGCGGAGATCTGGGCGGCGGATGGGTAGACTTGCGCGGTGACAGCAAGGACGTCTTTAGATCGCAATGCAAGCAGTGCTGCTTGCAAAAGCGCCACTGTCGGGCTCCCGCCAAGTATGTTGGATACGCCTGCAACTGGTGCTGGCAGACGGGCATGGTTTGCCAGGACAAGGACGATCCAGACAAGATCTACCCGCTGTTCGACCTCAGCAGGGTGGGAATCGGAAACTTCTGCCCCTTTGCACGCTGTGCGCGATGTGAGGCTACAGGTCGAAACTGCGATCGACAACGGCCTTGCGACTCTTGCTTCTTCAACAACGAATCGGGACGATGCGACACATGGAAGGCAGGCGCTCCCCGCACGTTGAATTGCTTGAACCGCAGAATCAACGGGGGTGAGCGGAGGTTGGAGAAGCCCGGGCCGTTGTACTACTTGAGCTTGGGCTATGGGCCCAACGGCGTCGACGATGAGAAGGATGGCACACAGATTGAACATTACATTGGGCCACCTTTTGATCGCTATGCCTTTCGGACGCTCAAGAGAAGCGAGAATGAGGTCCTCCCACAGAACAAGCAGTGCATCATGGCAGAAGTACAGCGGATGAGAGAAGCATTGGTGGCAAGGGGCGTGCCTCCGCTAGGCGCTCCTGGTTTTGAGCTTGACGGCCTGAATGTCAACGACATTACTGTCGACCAGCTCAGGGAATGGATGCTCGCTCGATGGCCGGCCTGGACTCCTCAGTGTAACAGACCGGATTATGACGACCACAAATCCCATGAAATACTTACAAAGGCTTACAAGACTGCCCGGGACATGGAGACGGGCATGGTATCGGAGATAATCGTGGCGGGTGATGAAGACGACGATATGTCGGACGAGGAGCTGAGCATCAACACGGGTACAAACACCTTGAGCAGAGCCAACGACGACCAAACCGATGCGTCCTCCCGCCAGCAGACTATGTCCCGACAACAGAGTCAGCAGATTATGTCCCGTCAACAGAGTCAGCAGACTATGTCCCGTCAACAGAGTCGGCACAGCATGTCCCGTCAACAGAGTCAGCAGAGCATGTCTCGTCAACAAAGTCAGTTGTTTGGGAGCGGGCACGGAAGCGAGAGTCACAGGGCCAGTGGCGGTGCTCGCGGTGCTCGCGGTGCTGGTAACGACGTGAATCTATTCACATTTGGCAGTGGCGTGACAAACGACAACTACAATTCATTAGACAATGTGTCTTCCTTCTCTCAGTTCGGAGCTCAACACCAAGATGCCAGTGCTGCGCGCATGCGTCAAGCGCCAGTGCGTAGCAATACAAACACCTACAGGCCAGGGCCGCCAAACGTAACTGCTCCTGGACTGCATCACCCGCTTTCACCAACGGCGCTTGCACAGTCCGGATTCGCGGGGTATATCAACAATGCTGCACCTACCTTTCTGCAGTCCGTACCTCGTCACCTCCTTCAAAACAGTATCCCTCTGGTCCCGCCCTTGTTCACCGATCCAGATGGTTCCACCATGGAGCACCTATCTCGCTGGAGATCCGACTTGTTCCCAAACCCATCTGAGCCGCCCTCCGAAGCCACGGTCGTGAGCGAACGGCTGCAGAACGTAACGGGAGCGTCGAATTTCGGCATGTTTAGTGTCATGGGCGGCTATCTTGTCCGCCACTCGCCGATCAACCCGTTCCTGAATAGCCATGTTGCGCCTCCGTCATACCCAAATGTCCAGGGTTTCTGCGTGGACGAGGGCCCGGGTTGCGACGGATATGCCAGCACGGCGTGTGCGTCCCATTCACACCAACACAATGGCCCAGTCTGTGCTCCCTGCGCACAATTCGGCAAAGATTACTTGGTCTCTCACGTCGACGCCATCAAGAAGCGTGAAATCGTCGAAATGCGCGCCTACTTCTGCCACTCGTGCCACACCAACCTGCGCAGCGGGCCACAGGCTCTGCGAGACGTGTATGCGCTTGGCACGAAGCAGATATGGGGGGCCCAGTTCGTCGACAGCACCTACCTCCAAGGAACCTTTACTTTCAGCGGGCGGGAAATGAAGTTTCACTCGTCTGCCCAGCCCATTACGGGATGCTCGTGCGGTACAAAGATGTTTGGCGAGCACCTATGCCGGGTGGATCGAATCAAGTTGGTCCGTCAGGCCATGTACCAGGCCGACAGAGTACGCAACTGGCGGCTGGTTCAGGGAGAGACCGGCCGGTGCCCGGGATGTCTCACACGGACAGAACCAACCTTGGCCAATCCTTCACCAACCGTCGCCGAGCTGCTGGGTGACCACCGGGACTCGCTCGAGACGGTGTCGTGGGCCTGTCTTGTGTGTGGAGACCTGGTTATCAACCAGTTGAAGAAGTTCCCGCTGGTGCCTTCATGGCGACAGTGGTTTTCCGAAAACCTTCCAGTGTCTGACTGGGGGCTGGAATTCGTGGACTCAATCATGCCCGCAGCCGGGATACAGCAGCGAAACTGATGCTGGAATCTGTCAGGACAAGGGGGGGGGAGAAGAGAGTTGGCTGCCGCAAGAGATGCAAGAGATAAAACCGGGGTGTTTCCTCCCAACGAATCGGGAGCTGCACGGGCGTCTGGCGAAACTCGGGAGTTGCATCCGAGAAACCGCACTCTTAATCTCCCTGGTCAAGGTCGTGATATTTGACTTTCTCTCCCGACATGCACGCCTTAACAACCCCGGAACTAGATGGAAGGGAAGTGGGGCGAGGGGGCCGCGCAGATGCAGGCAGAGAGGAGCCGGCAAGGATGTGCACGAGGGTTTTTGTGATACATACATGAGCAATGTACATGAGAAACAGGGTTGCGGGGCGACCAGGGAACCAATGAGAAACGAGCAGTAGGTACTCGAGGTGTAATATAATGAAGAAAGTAATGCGCAGGGTACATGGTGTGTGAAGCAAGACCACTTTGCACATTGTAAAGAATGGAGGGACTATATAGACGCATAGGATATTTTGCTTTTCGTTTTTCTTGCTTCTCAGATAATAACACCAAGTTCAACCATAGACACAAGGAGGGGATCAAGGCGGCTCAGCAGAAAATATTTTGCCTTGGCACTGGGCAGGCGGACGACCGTGGGCAAAGAAACACACGCGTCACGAGACTTCTAGACTGACAGAAAGATTATACAGGTACTTGACGATATAATGTGGAAAAGGGGAGGGATATAAGTGATAAAAACGAGAACCCGTTATCTGGTAGAAATCTGGTAGGAAATCTGCGCAGGACGTGAACACAAAAAGAAAAATCAAGTAGTATGTAACGTGACAAAGAAATTAGACAGGACAATAAGATCGACAGCGAGAATGGAGAAATAGGGGTGTAAAGAGAATAACAAAAGGGCGTGAATAAAAAGATGATTTCATCCCATATACAGCCGTACCGTGAGAAGTGCCACTCAATAGCTCGCGGGGACACTGTTGAAACACGTGCAGCCACATTGTTCTGAATCCTTTTTCGTGATCGTCCTGGTGACCTTTTCTTTGCCTGTTGTCCCCAACATGAAACAATTCGCAAGAGCTCGCTAACATGATTCATGTACCCTTCTCACACTTCTTAGTCTGGGTCCCCGTTGTGCATGCCCCTTCCCAGCCTTGCCCTCTGCTGGTCGCCCCTCCCTGGAGAGTCGGCGGTTGCGAATCGATAAACAGGGCGTTTCTTGGTCCGTGACGCCCAAAATATAGAGCGTGGCTACAGGTAGCCATGTTACGCTCTCGAAAATAAAAAAAATACCGCGCACCCATGGGGCCAAATCGTCGTGGTTCTCGAATGGCATCATGGGTTTGCGCAAGCCCTCTGAAAGTCCGTCAAAGAAATCGTGTGCAGGCAACCAAGTCTTGAGTCCGACTCCTCGCCCGATGCAATGAAAATAATTTCTCATTCGTCGTGGCAATCCGCCACGTTGGTATCGCAGCCGTTGCTGTACGTGAGGGCCAAATGAGATGTTTAAAAAAAATGGGGGGATAGTAAAGAGAATTCCCCTGTCCTTCGCACCTTATACCTTTTTATAAAGTCGCCCGGCTGCTGTAGGCGGTGTCGACCCAACCAATCGCTGTATATATCAATCACCTCGCCGTAACCTTTGATCACACCACTCTCCTGCTTGCTACCCTTACATAATGACACACTTGCCACAGCAGCCAGGCTCCTTCTCGCCGTCATCAATGTCCATGGGTTTGGGGGGGCCATTTGCGCCAGAGGCGCCGCCGCTGCCAGTCGAGTAACCCTGCATCTCGCGGTTGTATCTTCGGATCTCTCGTACAATATCGTAGAAGGCTTTGTCGACATTGATGCGCGACTTTGCTGACGTCTCGATGAATTTGCAGTTGAAAGATCGTGCCAATGCCTCGCCCTCTGTTCCGAAAAGAGATGGAATGGTTAGCGACCGAGATACAAAGAAAAAGAGATGCGCGAATTCAGCTCAGAGAAAATGCATCATGATCGATACCAAGGTCATACCTTGTCTTGTCACCTCACGCTCGCCCTCCAGATCACACTTGTTGCCAACGACAACCATGGGGAAGTAGTCCTTGTCTTTAACTCGCAGAATTTGCTGTTGGAAGGTGGTGATTTCTTCGAAACTCTGGCGAGATGTAATAGAGTAGACCAGCAGGAAGCCCTCTCCAGTTCTCATGTATTGCTCGCGCATAGCACTGTACTCTTCTTGACCTGCCGTGTCCAGGACATCAAGGAGAGCGACCTCTTCGTCGATGACACACTGCTTCCTGTATGAATCTGTAGTGGGCCACCCGAGTTAGTTGCCTGAGCTCGTCAATTCACAGGTGGGGGGAGGCGGTTGCCAAAGACTCAATGGTGTAGAGCCTGGGGTAGAGCTTGATGCACCTTCGATTGTAGGGTCATATTCGTCGACGAAGTGGCTTTGGATCAACTGGATAGTCAAACAAGATTTACCAACACCACCGCCGCCGACGACGACGAGCTTGTACTCTCTCAGAAACTAGGCAAAGCGGCTTGTTAGAACATCAGGACAACATGGGTCTGATGAAGATGAACAAAAAAAAAAACAAAAAAAAAAGCATGGTAGGCACCAGGGCACAACAGGCTGCCGGCCGACAGAATGGGCATCTGCGAGGGGGGTGGCACAAAGTGGAAAACGGGGATGCATTTGTGGGAGCAAGCATACCTTTGTGGAAGCGGCCATTATGGATGAAGACGATGATTTTCTGATCAAGACACGGCTTGCGGGAGGATATCGCAGGTCGTAGGGGGTTCAATCAGGATCAAACTTGACTTGCGCAGGAACGAGGAGGAGTGGTTTCGCCTGGTAAGGGGCCGTGCTGGCTCGGGCTTTGTGGCGGCAGCAGGCAAATGCGCTCAGGCAGCGAGCGACCAAGTCAAAGGGCTGGCTGCAAGACAGAATTGAGGCCCTGGAAACACAAGAGAGAATCGAGGCGGAGGCAGATGGGGTGCACAGCGAAGCGCAGCGGGCAGCAGCTCGTTGAGGCGGCGGACGACGACGTTGAGGCGAGACCGAAAATAGCTGGGAAAGATGAAGGGACAAAGATAAACTTAGCAAGATGGAGAATGCGGAACTGCAACTCGAAACTGGAAGTGGAAGTGCAAGTGGAGAGAGGGATGGATGCTGGGCGGGCGACGGCCAGCAGTGGTTGGACGGACGGGTTGACGGATTGAGTGAACGAGAGTGACTGGGCTGACTAGCTGACTGGCTGGTTGGTTGGCGGGCGGGCGGTACCAGACTCGAGGTGGGCTGCTCGCTCTACTATAGTACTTGGACGGTGGACGCGCCTTGAGGAGAAAGCAACTCCCGTCTGTCTGGTAACAGACTCCTGGTACAAAAAGTACAAGCTACATGCTACATGCTACACACACCTGCGCGCGTGCTGTCTGATGTGGTGGAGGCTGGTGGCTCAAGGTGCTCGAGCTCGACTGGAGAACAGGGCAGCAGGGCCGATGGAGTGGTGGGTGGATGGTTCAGTCGTTGGCGCGCCAGGTGCTCCTTCTCCTTCCTTGCTTCTCGCCGCCTGTGCATGCTGACAACGCCGCTCCAGAAACGCTTCAACAGCCAGCACTTGGGCGGGTACGTGCGAGGGTACCTGCTGAGGTACTTGTGTTGCAAGTGCTTTGCGCCTGTGCGTGCGCACTGCGCTTCCCAAGACATGTTGTAACGCGCTTGTACCTCCTGGTGCGGTGACCTCTCAAGTGGATGCAGATGGTGCGGTGGAAACATTCAAACCAGACGGGGGAGCGGCCAGGGTCCAGGGGCCCCTGGGAAGGGTTGGCCTGGACGGCAGAGAGAGATTGTCTGGTCTTCCTCGCAGTCTGATTGATGCTAGTAGCTTTTATTAGCGGCCCATCAGCTGTTTCTTTTGCACCAACATCTGCAGCGCATTCCAACAAGTGGTGCACCAAGTGCTGACTGGAAGCAAGACTAGCTTCAAGACGGAGGAGAGTTGCCTTTGTAATTCTCAATGTGACGACCATCACCTATCTGATGCTTAACATTGCCATTGCCACCAACCTTCGGGTCCTGCCTGGTATAGGGGTGGGCCATGCTCTGTATGTCAAGTAGTCCTGGTCCCAAGACAGGAGTCTAGACAATTCAACTTGCTCCCATCATGTCTAGAATTTCTCGCTTGATCCTCGTACGATGCTCCCAGAGCGTCAACCTCGGTCCATAGCCCAGCACGCACCAAGGCACAAGCTTGCGGTCTGGCGCAAGAAGCCACCGGCGCTTGGGGGCAAAACTTGCTTCCAGTCGATCAAGTTGAGCTTCTCGTTGGGCAGTCTTCGCACTTTGGGCTCCTGCGCCTAAATGGCCAGGTTCCTGCAGAAGTGCTCGGCGGAAGAATAAGCAGGCAGCCTGTGCACCGTACAGGTACCAAGAACCATACTGCTTCGGCTCGTGCAGATTACAGGTGCAACGGGCCATTTGCTTCTCGCTGACTCCTCCATACGCCATCCTCTGGCCATGGCCAGAAACTGGAGCTCAGAAGCCACACTTCTTTGGTTGACAGGATTGCCATGGCGGTCGCCCTTGTTACAAAGGAAACGATGTAAGCTTGGAGGAGCTTTAGGAGCTTGAGAACCCGGAGGGACGGAGGGAAGAAGGGACCATAACCCTTGCGGGGGGGGCGCCAGTGTGGATGTTTGTTTCTTAGGTGGGTGGAGAACGAATCAACTCGCCAGGCCTTGGATTGGACCTGCAAACGAGCGGCGGGCGCTTCAGCTTCCCGATTGTTTCTGGTCTGTGGCCATCTGAAGGACGCTCGTGTTTTGCTTATTAGCAGTTGCGCAAGTGCAGATGCTTTGTGCCCCAGCCGCTGGATAGCAGATCAAGCATGATGCACCGCTCGAGGGAGGGTTTCATGCTCAGAGTCGGCGCTTCGGAAGAGACGTGCGCAAGTCTGTTGACACTTGTGCTTGTGTGGGCAGCCGACATTTAGAAGCTCGAATGAGGCGTGGAAAACAGCGTATGTATCAATTCATGCATGTGGCTGCTGGCGCCGAAGTGTAGTACGGGGTAGCGCAGTGATATGTCTGGTGGCGTCACTAGACGGCCATTCAACCTTCAGAGCGCTTCGCAAACTTCTCGACCAGCACAGTTGCTTCTAGGGGCAACCCAGCTGCTGCTTCTTCGCCTTGGTTCCCTCTGCATTGCGCCTCAACAGGGCCACGGGAAATGCAACAGCACCGGCGTGTGTTTTTTCTATCATGTGTCTCGCAGAAGCAGCTGGCACACTGCACCCACAGCACCCTTGATACTCGTTTCCAACCATTACTCGACACCCAACGACTTGAGACCACAACAGCGCCAATCCCCCCATGTCGAATCATGCCCTCCCGCCTTCCGAGAGGCATGCAGCGTCCTTCACTCAACCCAGCCGGCGATGCAGTATGGGGAAACCTTTTCCGGACGGGTGTCAAATACTCCCCACCGGGTGAACAAGCGTCTCCATACGACAGGTCTACGATACAATAACGAGTACAAGTGTCACTGCAAGCACGACATGTAGCTTGCTCAATCAGGCCGACATGTTTACATTAAAGGGCCCGAATGGCTTGTTGCCATTGCCATGGTGCTCTGGGCACATGGGTACCACGCCGTGGCGTCAAGCTTCATCTAGAAACAGAGAACTTGGACGCTGGTGTACCAGGCCGTTGCTGGATTCGGCCCCGACGCCTCGCGTCTTGATTCATGTAGCTGCCAAGATGGATGCCTGCACGAGAATCAGTCCAATACAATAGTATGAGAAACCCATGATGATGACGATGATGAGGCCCAGTTGTTGGTTGTCTTCGGGCCACCTCCACAAGAACACACACCGAGACGACAAGGTTCCTGGGGACCGAAGTTGCAAAGGTGGGGCATTGCCACGGTCCCTTGTTGCTGCCCTTGCTGCCCTGGGAGAATAGATATGTTTCTCATCTCCCATGGCTCGCAAAAGCCATGAGTGGGGAGCTCACGCTGCAACGGGAACATCAGAGTCATGACGGCGAGAGAGGGTAAAAAAAATAATAATAAAGGTAGATGCGCAATAAGAGTAGGAATAATGGGGGGAGAAGACCTAGTTATTTTCGTCCATTAGTTATCGTATGCTGGGCTCTTTTTGCAATGTGCTGGAGGCCAGGAAAGCCGGAGTGAATATCAAGGTCTGCAGCGTGCGTACCAGTTTGGCAATTAAACAGGTGTAAGTAATTGATATTATGTGAACCATCATGCTTACAGCCTCCCATCTTCAAGCAGTGATCGTCAAACAAGGGGTTTCGGATGGCAGCTCCGTTTTGGAGTGCCGAGACCTGACATGTCTTGTTTGAGACTGGCTGCCTTTTCCCAAGGCGCTCATGACAATGACGAGCCGCGCTGTCGTCCATCTCTCTCTTTCTCCTTGAACCTCCAAAATTTCTAAATCGTGCTTAGACCTCCAGGCACAGTCAGATGACCATGGCCTTTGTTCGTGCTCTAAATAGTACCATGCTTCGCATGGCGTCCTCTGCAAAAAGGCTTCCCACGGCCCAATTGTTCTTGCCGCTTATTTGCCAATTTTGGCACAACCGCACAGGTCTTGTTTTGTTTTATTTTAGTTCTTGGTGCGTCTTTTCGGTCCGTCCGACATTCCCACAGAGGGCGCCCATTACACTGGCTGATGTGACTGTACGCGGGGGCTACTACTTGTTAAGCCAGCTGTTTCGTCCATCACTCCGTGTCAATGCCGTAAAATAATGCGTCGCGGCTTTGTTACTAAAATTTAGTCATCGAATCTGTACCGGCTGGACAAAAGTACGCAGGCGCTTTCCACAGTGGTCGGCATGGCCGTGATCGTGACCATGCTTGCTCTGCACAGATCTCGCTGTTGAGAGGCACGTGCTTCTCGCCCACTGGCTACCCCTTGGATATGACACTACACCAGCTTCTGCTTCTGCAAAGGTTGCTTATAGCGTGAACACTCTAGTTCATTCATGCCAACTCCTAATTCTGCTCTCTGTCGCCCCTGGCATTATGTAGCTACGCCACAATGCTCGTCCAGCTTCCATTGCCATCAGCCAGTACTCCGTATTGCAGGCGGCTGCATCTTTCTTGTCCAACCGATCAGCCAATTGGCCAATCTCGGGTATCAACCAGACGGCATTGTGCCTAACCCTAGTACCTAGGTACTTGCCTGAAGCAGTCAAGCACGAACCAAGTCTGGCGTATCGCATGCATACCCGCTCTGCACATGCTTCTCGTCTGCAGTTCTCGCCTGCCTTGCGTACTACCCCTGAGCGTGGGTGGCCCCATGTCAGGCACAATGGCTCGTCACAGCCTGTGTAACGATGCTTGAGGACCCCTCTGGCCGCGCCAGATGGACTACATCTCGTCACCGCCATGCCGTGCCATGCCATGCCTTTATGTGTGCAAATCTGCGCAAGCAGTGCATGCAGAGTCCAGACGGCGCCTGCCGGCTTTGGGTCCGACGTTGGCTCTCGGACTGCCTGCATGCATTGCATCATGTACCGTTGCAAAGCTGCACGCGCTGCGCATGCCTTGCCCGAGTCGGCTGCCTTGGGCTACGACCGCGATACCCGTCTCAGTTGGCATCGCCTTGAATCTGCTGCCTGGTGTCTGTGTCGGGCGTCGTTGCAGCAGGACCCGGTCAGACGAGTAGATTGCGCTCCCCCAGCATGGATGGCCTCCTGCGCACATTGCTGAGGGACTGTCCTTGTCCTACCCGTCCTAACCTACCTCGGTAGCCGACACGATGAAATGGCCAATGTGAAAGTAGGGCACAATTACGTGTCCAGCTTGACTCAAAACTGCCCATCGCCGCCGACGAGGTCCGGAGTACAGCATTGTTTGGAGCACTATCGGCAGGAATGCTCGGCCGTGCAACTTGATTGGGCCCTTTGGCCGCTTCATCACATCTAATCCTCGAATGCTTGTGACGGGCTGTCTTTTGCAGTCGGTGGGGCTTTTTGTCACCCGGGACTCGCACGAACATATCTGGTCCGTCCTTTCGATTCGTGCTCTGCCTTGAGAATCCGCATTGGCCCGTTGGGCTTGAACTGGACCAAGTGCAAAAGACAAGCGGCCACCACGTACTCCGTACACACTCCCTACCTTGCCCGGGCAAGTCGTGTACAAACATGTAGGCAATGATGTAAGGGCCGGGAATGGAGGTGCAGGCTACTTCATGTCTGGACAAGTAAGCTGTCAACTGATACTCAAAAAAGGCTAACAATTCGATTACCCAACCGTATACTGGAGGATATTGTCACGAAGAATCTCACGCGCCAGCATGTTGTTCATGACTGCCTAGGTAGGTATATGTCCTGCATGATCGGGGCTTTTCAAGACGCCGAACGGCAAGAGTTCTGGGCGCAAAGGTGTCTAGTTCCTTGGTGGCTGTTTGACAGACTGACGAGTGCAAGCACTCTATTTGGAGTAAGCGCCAAATAGTGCTGCTATCCACGGCTTCGATCTTCGACCATCTGTCACAGCTTTGGTCGACTACTCACTTTTGGCGTTCTTGCGCCATCATGGACTTGCTGTCCACAGAGCCGAACAGGGTTAAACAGCGTGGACCACGAGAAGTCCAGGTCACGCTAGATATAGTGAAGCTAGAATCGGATCATCGCTGGGGCTCTGGGGGCATCTTCGGCATCAAAGCATCCCTGCATACGCTGTGGGACTTGAAGACTCCGAGGTGATCACATGGGTGTCAGCATTGCAGTCCAACCCACGTCAAGGCGAAGCAGCAAGTGTTGCTTAGACTTTGAACAATAGAACGGCGACGAGAAGATGATGCGACCCATATCCTAGAGGGATTGTATACAGCGGAAAAGTCCCAATTTGAGGGCAGACCCAGCCTTGAGCACCATCCCCGTCAAGGTTGAGTAAGAAGAAGAATGAATAACAATAAGGCAAAGGAAGAAGTGACGATTGTTCAATGTTGGAGTGCTCGGTGACTTCTCCATGTACACTTGTTGCAATTATATTGCTTCCTCAAGTTCCTTGTGATGATGAGAATCTCAAGCCGGGAGCTAGAGAGGGACAATCAACGATTGCATTGTGCATGAGTCAGACATGATTCTTTCGGTATTAGCAACTGTGGCAAGGGTTGGACTTGACGTATAGCACCTGTTTGGCGTCAGTCGAGAAATGATAGCATGGCGTGCCTCTGTAGTAGAGCTGCAGCCTGTCTTTTTTATTATCATTTTACGCATCAAGGAACATTTGTCTTCTCTAATGTGTTCTTTCATTTGTTTTCTTTCCTGCACAGTTTAGTAAGTAGAATGGCAGTCGGTTCGGGTTATGGAAACGCAGCACGGGAGCTATTTGGTATCGCAGCAATATCTCACTTGGAGTTTCGGGCATGTCTCTTTTTCCCGTTATGAGAAGAATACCGCGGTTTGTATATAGTAAAGCTTGCTAAACGGTATACGAGGAGCTTCTTGACAAAAATCACAAGCAGTGCTTCGCTCGTCATTGAGAAAACTCTACATGGAGACATGTTTCTCTGCCGACAAAATGAGGACGGTTCTTTCAAGGGGTTTGCTTCAAAGACGGTAACTGGCATGGCGACTTGAACGCTTGGAGTATAAGGATTGACGTCCGGACTCCTCACGAACAATGCCAGAGCATCTCGGCGCTACTGGCGGCTGAGACGTGCTATTCCAACAACCCCGTCACAAACTCGACTACACCTGAGGGTGAAACATGGGATGCATCGCGCTTCAAGCGTGTGGGGGAGAGAGAAGCAGGCCAAGGGACAGTGGCATGACATTCCCGAGCATCACGGAACAAACGCGTGTACACGGCTGTTCAGCTCTTCAAGGGCAGTAAGGAAGCCTGTGCCTCAGTGGTCGCATCGCACCATGTATGTCTGGTACGTACGTGGAAAGAAAGTCCGTCCCATGAGCTGAGCGCACGGTCACACGGGCGATTCCATGATGCGCTTCTTGGGGAAGCGATTGGGTGGTCAGGACGGCCCGATTTGGCAAAGATCGCCCTCTTACGTTGGGTGCTGTGTCGTGCTGACAATCTTTTGACGAGGTGATACAACAACAAGACACATGTCTCCGAGACCTCGGGAACTCGGTGAGTGATGCCGCTCTGTGCTTTTGTCGATAGGGGTCGGTCGTTGGACAAGAAACATGCTCATGGTGAAGTCACGCTGGCCAGTCTAGAACCTGAAGCAACTGTTCTGGAACTCATCAGGGGGGCACTTGGCAAGCCACAACTAACTGGACGTATCCGACCTCAAAATGTCAAAGCTACACGCGGCAACAGGCATGACTCTGGGGTCGACATGGTTCTTATTGCGATATTTCTACGCGTTCACATGACGTTTGTATCCCGACAGCCGGGTTAACACCGACTTCTGGCCAATTGCGATACGCATCCTCAGCATTTGTTACAGGTCGTCGGCTTCATCCTCTCGACTAACACGGCGCCCTTGGACATTCTCTTCAACCTCGGCGACCAAACTTTCAAGATAGGCCTGGTTCCTGTTGAGCATGGTCAGCATGTTTGCTCTTTTGCGCCCCGTGAGGGTGTTGCCTCTCGACATCTCAAGGCCCATTCGTTTCTGCTTACTTGCCGACGAGCGTGACCGTGTTACGACTCTTCCCCCACCGAGGATAGCTTCCAACTTTGACGCCCTTGGGCTCGACCCTGGCCGCGAGATCAGTGAGATAGGCAGCTACGGCGCTCTCCGGGAGCGGAGTGGATATCAAGACTCTGCAGGATCCCTTGCCCTCGGGGTCGACTAGTCTAGGGAGTATAAATGGTTTCATCCCGTCAAGTAACGCTTGGACTGGGAGATTTTGACGGTTAGCACGCGCCGCGCGACGTGAAGATGGCAGTGGCCTGGGACATACAGAGCGAGGGAACTCCCGGCAGGATGTGAATGTTTCCATTAACGACAGAAATGGGCACCCACAGATTGTCCGACACGAAGAGAAACTGGCTCGTCAGGTCTCGGCCTTCGTCTGTTGGCAGCTTCACCATCCGCAGCTTGGCCTGCAGGGCTGGAGAGTCGGTTTCCCAATCAAAGTTTGGCGTGAGCGTATGGGGCTTGGACAGCACCTTCATTTTCTGGAGCGCTTCCCCATGCAGTTTCAAGGGCAGGTTGAAGGCTTTGGCAATGGACTGGTAGGTGATGTCGTCGTGGCTGCAAAGGGAGTCAGTGTGAAGACTCCTCAATAGTTGGCCGTTTGAAGGCGTGGCCATGTAAGAGCACTCACGTTGGCCCGATGCCTCCACTGGTCATGTCCAACTGCTAGTCAATAGGCAATTTCTCATGGCAAGTGGCACGTACGTTGCCGTCCTGTGCTAAAGACTGACCTGGTGACGACAAGGTCGTAGCGATCACTCATGCGGCGCACCGCTTCCATAATTTCGTCTTCATCGTCTTCAATGACCTCGACGCGTTTCAGGCTCTATGTGCATATTAGGACGGCCAAGTGTGGTTAGAAAACAACAGGTTGGGTCCTCACAATTCCAAGCGAGAAGCACCACTTGGCCAGATACGCCGAGTTGGTCTGCCAGGGTCAGTCTACACGGCCCGAGGAGAGGCATGGGAGCAGTAGCCGCGCCGTGCACAGCAGTGCAACGTAAATATATCACGTACATCAACCGTCTGGTCTGCCAGCGTCAGCATCCATCGAAATAAAGGAGATGACGACTACACTCTCACGGCTGCGACTGAGCTGGTCATACCTTTCCACCTAGCACCTCGTCTCCAATGATCAGACACGCAGCACTGTGAATTGCGCCCGTACTCCTTTCCTGCGGCGTGGCCATTTTCGAAAAGGCCCACGGACGTCGATGTGCCTGAACAAATGACCGCGATGGGGCTGCCAAATGTCTCGCCAGTTGGGACACTCGGGACAACATGGAGGTGCTGAGGGCGTGCTTCTGAGTTGCGATGCTGCAAACGGGATGAATGGGCTGTTGAGAGCGCCCATGCAACCACGTCTCCTGGATATCGTCGCTGAAATAGCACCTGCAGCCCTGCGTCTATTTGGCTTGTGACCGTGACGCCAGTGGAATGCCGCGGCGAGGTGCGACTGTCAGCGGCGTGGAGGCGCCTGGAGACGCCCGCGGCATGTGGGGTCTGGCACCAGACCTGACTGGTCCAGTCAAGCTGGAGGTAGTTCAACGCGGGGCATCTTGGACCTGCTCGTCGTTGACTCGTCTCCCGATTCAACCAATCCATCGCCACCTCAAGCGTGGGTTGGACATAGATTGGCGCGCGAGTTTGCCGCCGGCACGGAAAGGGAAACCCAGACTCTACCCAATTTTTCAGCGCATTTGGCGACGACCCCCCGACAGGGACTGTTCCAGCCGTCACCATGGTATAGCTCGTCCGACACTTGCTTGCTTGCATTGAGGTCAACACCTGCTGATGCACATCACCCCGCTTCAAAGGCTTCCGAATCGAGGTTATACACCTTCTCTGGCGAAACAAAAGAGCACCTGCGCAAGTTCAGACTGACGACGTCGAGAGCCAAGGACCCCCAGGCTGTGATTTGTACGCTCCTCCGAGCCTGTCTGGTCTTTATTTTGGCCGATGCTGACATGGCGCCCGCCAGACATGATTGACAAGAATACCCACGAGATCCGACAGGCCCTCGACGACTACGACGAGAAGCGAGTTTACAAGTCTCTCGACGAGGTTGGCGAGGATTTGCCAGACCACTCCCCGCGATTTGTGCTGCTCAGCTATCCCATAACAACGGTAGGAATTTCGCCCCGATTACCCAAGTATCTTTCTTGCATGGAGACCAGGTCATGTGGCTAAATAGGTTTCCCAGTCCGACGGCAGGCTCTCGGTGCCCTACGTGCTGCTGTATTACCTCCCCATAACTTGCAATGCTGAAATGAGAATGTTGTACGCCGGCGCAAAGGAGTTGATGCGAAGCACAAGCGAGGCAGGCAGCGTCATCGACGTCGAGTCGGCCGAAGATCTCGAGGAGATACCTGAAAAGTTGGCTAGCAAATAAGCCTGAGCAGTCAAGCATAATATATCAAAAAAGACTATATATACACAAATACTTGGTTTATGGAGACAAACTAGGGGCCAAAGGAGCCCCCCCCCCCCCCCCCCCAAACGGGAAATTGAAGAAGATCAAGTACTCTTTGCATGCATCATGAATTACATCAGCGCTCTATGTATGAGGCAAAACGCTCGTGGTATCCAAGCCAAGTTGATCCGCCACATTCTTCACCACCTCTTTAAACGCCAAACAAGCCGGGCTGTCCGGGAAAGAGTCAAAATAGCTCTCTCCGTAGTCGCAAGCCATCCTAATCCTCGGATCTAGAGGCACAGAGCCTAGGAAGGGTATCCCCATCTCCTCGGCTAGGCCTCTCCCGCCGCCCGTCGTAGGTCTGAATATCTGACTCTCGCCCTTGCACTTGGGACACACGAAGCCGCTCATGTTCTCCGCCAGGCCCAGTATCCTAATGCCCGCCTTGCGGCAGAAGTCAATCTCCTTGCGCACGTCCAGCAGCGACACCTCCTGTGGCGTGGTAACCACCACGGCGCCATCAATGCCGCTCTCCTTCAGAAACGAATTCACGCTCAGGTGCTCGTCGCTCGTGCCCGGCGGCGTGTCGACCAGCAGGAAATCCAACTCGCCCCATTCCACGTCCTTGAGGAACTGCTTGATCAGCCCGTTCTTCTTGGGGCCCCGCCAGATGACTGCGTCGTCGCGGTTCGGCAACATGAACTGTATGCTCATCACGCCCAGGTTTTCCATCACCCAGACCGGCGACCACCCCGATCCGCTCACGTGGATCGTCTCTTCCTCGACCCCCATCATCTTGGGGATGCTCGGCCCGCAAATGTCCGTGTCCATGATACCCACGTTGTTGTCGGGGTTGGTCGCAAAGGCATGCGCCAGCAGCGACGTGAAGGTGCTTTTTCCCACGCCGCCCTTGCCGCTGAGCACGAGGATCTTGTGCTTGACGTCTTCCAGCCGCGCCGAAATGAGTGGAATGTCCGGATCAGGCCCCTTGGGCGCCGAGGCGCAGATGGCTTGGTTGGGACATCCGGCGCATGAGTCTGCCTTGCCTGCCTCTTGTGATTCCGGCCCTGGGCAGTGCTCCGGTTCCGGAGCGACGAGCTGTGGTTTCTGTTTAAGAGGGTTTGCGAGCACGTCGGATACTGCTTCTGGCTCCTCTAGTGACGGTGCCATTGCGCCGTTCTTGTCAACCCGTTTTGCGAGGGTTGTGGTTTTTTTTTTAATAGCGGAGTGATGTTGATGAGAGGAATGATGGTGGTGAGGGTCGCCGGGTGGCAATCTGGTCGATAGCTTAATAATGTGGCTGCCCCGATTCGGAGGCACAGCTTATTCTACTCTGAGGTAAAACCCAACCACTATTCATGCCTTGACTTTTAATACAGCAGTCATATGCAGTTTTCCTCCAAATCACGGTTGGATTAAGGATTGAAGCGTTCTTTGCAAAGTGGTGATGCAGGGTAGTGCGACAGTCTAGATTGCAATGGCTGGGTCGAGTACCCTTATCACTGTTGGGCAAAACAAGTTACTAACTAGATCTGCTGGACATGCTTCAAGTTGAAGTTTGATTCAAAAAGAAGGGAGAAAGAAGTAAAAGGCAGTGGAGAGGAAGGACCATGAGGAATCTTGCAAAAAGAAAATCAGACAAGGAAAAAATAGGTTCCAGAGGGAGTCGAACCCTCGCTGGCGGAATCAGAATCCGCAGTCATGACCGTTAGACCATGGAACCGATTGAAGCGGTTAGCCGCTTCCCATGGCTGGTTGGAAGAGGCTCCCCTTAGGTTATCTTATACAGCTTTGGACCAATGCCCCTCCATTGCCTTTGGGTCTTATCGCATTATCAGCGAATGTCACCCCACCTAAATTTTCTTTCTTGGTACGGAGTTACGACGAGAGCCGTTGACATGCTGTAGAGGGGCAGCTGTTGGATTCCTGCATTGACATAATTTGCAATTTTTGCACCGCCCCAGGTAAAATTTGCGTGTTATACTCACAACATGGCTGCCGGTACTGTTCAAAGCCTACGCGAGAGCCTTTGCTCTGAATCCACGCCGCTTCCGGTCCGGTTCCGAGCCCTCTTCTCTCTCAAGCACGTTGCGACAACTGGCGAGCCTGCAACTGCCGTAGCTGCTATCGAGGCTATCGCGGCTGCGTTTGCCTCGCCGTCGGCTCTACTCAAGCACGAACTGGCGTATTGTCTCGGACAGACCGGGAACGATGCTGCCATCCAGCCGTTGCGAGGTGTACTTTGCGATCTAAAAGAGGACCCCATGTGCAGACACGAGGCCGCCGAGGCCCTGGGTGCGCTTGGCAAGGCGGAGAACCTCGAACTCTTGAAGCATTTCCGCGACCGCGAGGGTGAGGAGGTCGTCATCACAGAGACTTGTGAAATCGCCATCGATCGTATAGAGTGGGAGAATTCAGAGAGGCGCAAGCAGGAAAAGTTACGGCAGAGGTATGTCACTGATTCATTCATGCATTGTGTCATTCCTGTTTGTCACGGTGTTGACGGGATTTTAGTGATTTTGCATCCATCGACCCGGCACCGCCGCTGCCCGAATCCGAAAAGACGGTCGAAGAGCTGGGCAAGCAGCTCATGGATAATACTCAGCCTCTATTTATGCGATACCGTGCCATGTTCGCCTTGCGCGATCTGGCCTCACCACCAGACTGTCCCACCGCCGTCCCAGCTGTTCTTGCTCTGGCAACGGGATTTGCTGACTCTTCAGCTCTGTTCCGTCACGAAATCGCCTTTGTCTTTGGTCAGCTCTCGCATCCAGCTTCGATCCCTGCTCTCACGGCCGCATTGAGTAACGTTGAAGAGGCTAGCATGGTTCGTCACGAGGCTGCCGAGGCTCTTGGTAGTCTCGGAGAGGAGGAGGGCGTAGAAGAGACTTTGAAACGATTCCTTCACGATAAGGAAAAGGTGGTTCGCGAAAGTGTCATTGTTGCATTGGACATGGCAGAGTACGAGCAAAGTGGAAACGCCGAGTATGCCCTGATACCAGAAGCTGCGAGTGCTTCTGCATAGAAATGAAATACATAGAAGAATAAAAGCAACGCTTCATACAATATAGAACAACCCCCAGAAATGAACCCGATACCAAGACCTTTTCAATTGTCCGTTTGCCATCTGGTCAAAGGTTAGCAGGCGGAAGAGATGGCGTGACGTCGGGATGGGCAGGACGAACGAGTGACCACATTCGCAGTTGTAAATGATTGTCGAGCCTTCATCGGCTCCACGCAATTGTACGTTGGTGTATGTGACTTCTTCTCTGCCGCAATTGGTGCAACGTTCTTGCGCCGTACTTGCTGTTTGGATGTCGTGCTTCTGTACAGCTTGAACACTGGACTGCAATTTTTGTCGCAGGAAAGACGGGAAATCAGAGGGCTTCGACTCTGTGACAATGACTTTGGAGCCAGTGTCTATACACGAGCCGAAGTATTAGCTGTTTGACATCGCATGTATTGGCGGATGGGTGGGGGGGATGAGAGCAAACCCTTGTTCCAAGAACCGCAGCATTCGCACTTTAGCGAGTTCTTCTCCGTGCCTTTGGTGGCGGGAAGAAGATTTCCGCAGTCGGTGCAGAACACGAGAGATCCTATGGCAGCCATTGAATTGAGTTTTGTGTGAATGCGGGTGGTTGCGCTCTGCCGACAGAATTCAACACCAAACCTTGGGAACTAAGAGATTTTTGGGCCTACCAAAAAAACTGCCAGTGCTTGATAAGATCGTTTGGACTTATCGGATAACCCCGTAGGCAAGGGACCAAAAATGTCACTCAGGGAAAGGCGTCCCATTGGCTGTGGGATGCCTGCTGTGGACCCGCGACATGGGCCGCTATGGCTTCCAAGGAAGCATGGTGACTGGTTACCTGGGACTCCAGGTCCTGTTGTGAGTCTGTCGCTGAGTCGCAAGGCCCCCAGCCTTGCTCAGGACAAAGCTCGAGCCTCATCTTCAAGTTCAATTCACTTTGCCTTTAGGCACTGCCTTGTCACTGTTCCTTAGCACGCATTATCTTGTTCGACACGAACAGTTTGTTGCTCTATTGTGCCGTTGCTGTATTGCTCAAATTTGCTGCTAGCGCCGGAATTGACTAGCTCTCGTTACCTCGCAGCGTTGCTCCTTCCTCTATGCGACGAAACCGGACGGCTCCTTCTCTCGGCCATGCCTGACGTGCAGCTCGATTGTAGCGACGTACGATATGGAGAACATGGCGCATTACAATACAAACGGCCCCAAAAATGGTGTCAGGTCTGTTCAGGGGTCCGGGGAACACAATAACGGCATCTCACGACCGTTCACGCTGCAGGAGTCGCTGCCTTACTCACCCCAGACGTCTACGGTGCCCTTTCTACCAGGTAACAGCCCCTAGGATTGGGCGCAATTAGTGATTATTGCACGAGGCTTTGTATCGCTGACAAAACCACTAGATATTATCCCGGACCCAAGCGTGGGATCGGGATCGCCTGCACCTCGAATCTCGGACTTGTTCCCTACGCAGGACTTTGATAGAGTGAACCAGGAAGCTACAAGTCAACCAAATGGGGGGAAAATTTTGAAGCAGACTGTTGATCATGTTTTGCATGATTTGAAACCATCAAAACGCACTCAGTAGTGAGTAGAGACCATGTCCACCTCCGTGCTGTCTACTGCGCTGACGTTTGCCCAGCAAATTTCCCTCCATACCCAGAGGTGCGCAAGCGAGCTCGTCAACCACTCGTCGCCGAAGCATTTCCGAAGGCTTGTCGCCAATTGCCAGAGCCGTGTACGAGCGAGTAGGCAACTTCTTCAAGTCCACCAAGCCCAACACTAGCAGCCCAAAGGCTGTGAATGGGGAATCAGAACCACCTCCCCAGCCCGCTGCCGACTCGGTATCACAAAGTCCAACAGTACACGTACAGTCACAAATCCCTTCAAGAAGCGATAGGGAGAGCGAAACAGCCAAGATAGAGGTTGCCATTCCCCTGAAAGGCTCATTCGATCGTTCACAGTATGAAGTCGTGGGATATGACCAATCCGATCAAAACATAATCACACCGCATGATCAGTTAATTGTTGAAGCGCAACAATACAGCCAGTCCAACCTATTGACAACCAAATCTTCCGTTGCTGTGAATAGCGGCGGCTTAAGCATTGAGTTGCCAGCCTCTGGAATCGGCAGGGAGGATTTTGAGGAGCTCAAGGTTGCTCCAGATGCACCTGGAAACCTCTCAGTCAGGAGGAGAGAAAGGCAAAGCTTTGGGGACAGTCAGGGACTAATAGGATCAAGCCTTGACCAACGCCAGAGAGGAGAGGCTGCGCTTGATGCCCTTGACGCACTCATGCGACAAGTCTTCTCAGCAGTTGGCGGTGCCTTGGCCATGGAATCTGGTCTGGAGCACATTGTGAAATTGACTACTGACCAAGAGGCCGCAATGACGGCCTCATCTCAACAGAAAATGCACACTGCTATCCAGAAGGTTATTGGTTTCAACATCTTCGATCGTGTCCCCCTCGAGAGCCTTCTTGGAGTTATAAAGCTGAGCGAACCTAGCGTGAAGCAAGCTGAAAGCCTTGAAATTCGTCTTGACGAGAGCTGGGATGAATCGGCGGTGGAATCGTGGGTCCAGCAACTTGGCGAGGTGGATACGGCATTGAAAGCTGCTCGTACTTGCCTACGCATAATGTCTGGGCGTAGAGAAGACAAGCAACTTTACACAGACGCGGTCATCAATAAGTGCGTTGGAATATTCAAAGCAGTGACTGAAGATGTTGTCACTCCCCTCGTCGAGCTTCGCAATTCTAGCAGCTCCGGAAGCCTCTTCAAACTGGTTCAAAAGCACAAGAAGTCAATTGCTTCAATATTTGTTTGCTGCCAAAAGTTATCAGCACTTCTGGCGGAGCTCATCTCCAAAATTGAGCTATCAGAAACAGTCATCAACACGCTCGAATTCACGGCATCCAAGCTAATCTTTGTCGAGAACGCATACTTTGAAAAAGATTCTGCCATTGGCATGCAAAAATTTGATGGGATTCGTTCCGTTGCTATGGATATGCTTTGCCAAATCTTCTTGACCAAACCAGAACAACGACAAGGAATTATCGATGACATATTGACTTCTCTGGAGAAACTTCCCGTCGGCAAGTTAAGTTCAAGACAATTCAAACTAGCCGATGGCGGGAGCATCCAACCAATCTCTGCTCTTATTATGCGTCTTGTTCAGGCCAGCTCGGGCCGCGCTGGAGGCAGAAATGGTACTGGGCAAACCTCCAGTATCCGCATCATGGGCGCAGATGATTTAGGAGATGAGGACGATGACGATAGGCCTCTGAAGCGGAGCCGAGCAACTGCCACTATTCTGAGTGAGGAACAAGGCGCCCAGCAGCCTGCAGTCGCCATGCAAGAATTAGAGGCGGTCGCAGCGCCATTGAATGATACCGCTGCTCGGAATGCCTCCTATGTCATCAATTTCATTGTCAAGCGAGCCATGGGTTCGACCAAGTCCGGCGACACTCCCTACCGCAACCTGCTAGACCTGTTCGTGGACGACTTTACCACGTGCCTTGATTTACCAGACTGGCCCTCCGCAGAGCTTCTTTTGCGTTTGCTCATGGTGATGATGGTACAGCTATTCGAGGCACCGAAAACAGCAGCGCCAGCAAAGAACATGGCGCTGGAGCTTCTTGGAACCATGAGCGCCGCCATCTCGCGTCTTCGGTCACATGTAAAGAAGGCCGCCGGTACATTTGTCACCAGTGATGCGGGTGAATATTCACAATACCTCTCTGAGCTCGCCACTCACTGCCTTGAGCAGAGATGCCCGATGGAGAATATCATTGCTTGGGCAGGGCCATATCGGGGTG
The DNA here is from genome assembly GCA_020975405.1 of Keithomyces neogunnii. Taxonomy (NCBI): domain Eukaryota; kingdom Fungi; phylum Ascomycota; class Sordariomycetes; order Hypocreales; family Clavicipitaceae; genus Keithomyces; species Keithomyces neogunnii. The sequence continues at coordinate 1,849,005 of JAIOWQ010000002.1, read as the reverse complement.
CTCTTGAATATCTTCAAGAAAGAAGCTCCGAGGACCCTCATCTGTCAAGTGCCGTCTCTTTTTTGATATCCGATTGGGCCTCAAAAGTTCACATGACATACGACAGCGTTCAAGAAGACGATGCTAACCGGACCAAAGAGCTGGGTCGTTCAGCCTTCCGCCTACGAATGATGATAGAAGATCGCCAATGGCTCGCTAGCGAGTATAGTTTCAAAGCAGTAACGACCAATCAGGCGAAATTCGCATTTTCCATCATTCTATTGCGATCGCCCTTTTGCGAGTCGTTTGGCAAGATTCTCAATATTCTCTTGAGCTCCATGGCCAGCGATCAAGCCACAGTCCGCAGTAAGAGCTTGAAGAGTGTTAATCAGGTGCTTGAGACCGATCCCTCAATTTTGGACGGCGACTCTACTGTGATTCAGCTCATATTGGACTGCGCCAGCGACTCTTCGGTTCAAGTCAGAGATTCGGCCTTGGGGTTGTTGGGTAGCTGCATCGGCATGCGCCCAGCCTTGGAGGCACCTCTTACTCCCAAAATTATTGACCGATTCCAAGACGCTGGTGTAGGCGTGCGGAAGCGAGCGATGAAGCTTGCCCGCGATATTTATTTGCGAAATCGAGGCAAGAACCTCCGTAGTGCCATTGCCAATGGCCTCCTCCGTCGCGTTCAAGATCCCGATGAGGGTGTGCGAGATCTTGCGCGTCAGATGATCGAGGAAGTTTGGTTTGCGCCATTTTATGCCAACGAGAACACCGCCAGCTTTGAAACCTCACTCGCGGAACATGTGTCACTAGTCATTCAGACAGTCAAGGGCGGGACTTTGACTGATATCCTGGATAAGGTGTTCCAGACCATCCTCAAATCCGGCAACAAGTCCATAGATGGGCCATTTGGTGTCTGCTCCAGACTGGTGGGGATCATGTTTGGACTAATTGACAATCCTGAATCCGAAGATTCGACTGTGCCATCGGGTCGCGATGCCCTGCAAGTTCTGACAATTTTTGCCAAGGCCGATCCGAAACTGTTCAATTTCGAGCAAATCAAGCTCCTAAAAACACAACTTGCCAGCTTCACAGGAGCAGATGAGCTAGCTGCCTTTCGAGCAGTGACAGTCATTTACAAGAGAGTGTTGCCACAATTGCCCAACGTGCACAACGAGTTCCTGACCGAGATACGCCTGCAGCTTCTGAAAGGCATTGGCAAAATCTCGTCTCGTGGTGCATTGGACGACTTGATTGCCTGCGCTCATACTGTATGTGAGCTGCTCAAGGACTTTTCACCCTTGGGCAACGTGGTCGCGTCAAGCTTGATGGGGATACAGAGGTTGAGCAAGGCACCGTTGGACGCCAAACGTCTCAATATTGTTGCTGCATATTCGATCATTGTAGGCAGCGTCGGGAAGCATTGCGATTTGGACAAGCAAGCCCACATTTTCCGCGAAAAATTTCCTGGCTGGAAAGGTGACTCGGTGCCCAAGCTGATTGTTGACATTCTCTCGCCATTGGCCTCACCGCAACAACCTTTGGATGCACGGAAAGCGTCGATTGAAGCCATTGGGCTCGTCTGTCAGTCCTGGCCTCGCAACTACGTTCTTGCCAAGGTGTATACGGCATTCCAACAAGTGTTTCAAGATCAGATACCTATTCTAGAGACTATGATTTTGAGATCTTTCAAAGAGTTCCTTGTTGCAGAAGAGAGACGATCAGAAGCAGCGGCCGAAGCCCCCAAGGAGAAGAAGAAGAAGGAGTTGACAGTCATGGGAGGAACGAATTTTGACGATGTTTCTAGTGCGACGACGCAGCGTTTCCTGAAGGACATCACCCGAATTGCCTTGTCAAGTCAAGACGAGCATGCATTCTTGGCCATGGAGGTTTTGGGAAGCATCAACCGTCAAGGCTTGACTCATCCCAAGGAGACTGGTGTCACTTTGATTACTTTGGAGACGTCTGCAAACAGGAAGATTGCTGAGCTGGCCTTCATGGAACATCGATCCCTACACGAGAAGCACGAGACAGTCTTGGAGAGAGAGTATGTTAAAGCTGTTCAATCCGCGTACAACTATCAGCGAGACATTGTCCAAGACTCGCATGGAGCAACCATGGAGCCATTTCAGTCGAAGCTTCACTTGCTCATGGAGGTTTTGAAGATTAGCAAAATGAAGAACCGGCAACGCTTCTTGGAGAAACTGATTGGCCAAGCGGACTTTGAGCTGGCTAAGCTGAATGTCAAAGCCGAAATGCCACAGCAGGTAGATTTTGCTCGGTTCATTGCCGAGAACCTTGCCTTCTTTGAGTACCATTCGATTGGAGAACTTCAGTCTACAGTCAACACGATTGAAAAGATGGTGGCGAGCACTGGCGCAACAGTCGCGCAAGCCATTGAATCTGAAGTGTTCAATGTTCGCATGGATGTCGAGCAACAAGGGCAAACACAAGAGGCATTGAGAGGGGGAGAAGTGTTCTCTCTCGCGCCGGTTGACGGGACTCAGTCCGACTCACCAATGCCCCCAATGCTACCAATGCCGCCGTCGGCACTGGCACCTGCGCTCTCGGTAGAGCTACAGCGGCTTCGACAGCTAACGGCTGGGTCCATCATTTTACTTTCACTCTGGGAGGTGCGGACTCATTTACGCAGACTCTATGGCATGGGCACGAACCGACACGACAGCCGGGCCAAAGCCCTAGCAAAAGATCTAAACAAACCGCCGCTGAAGGTGCAGGGCGTGCACGGCGAGAGAGTGTGGGAAGAGATTGCCTCCCACATGAATGGTCTGTCCAGCCAGGAGAGCATGGTGCAGAAGTGCAAGGCGTTTGTGGAGCTCATGAATGTTGACAAGGAGTTCAAAGTTGTCGAGGAAGACGATGAGATGGGCATGGACGGGCCCAGCACCCCAAGCGAAGGCGAGGATGACGACGACGGAGGCGATAGAGGCCGCAAGCGAAAGGCAACAGGAACACCGGGCGGGCGCAAGAAGAGGGCGCGGTCGGGCTCTCAGACACGCAAAAGAGGCCGACCGCACAAGCAGAGCCTAGATCAGAGTGATGATGGAGAGCTGGACGGAGACTGGATTTAGACGAGATGCGGCGTCCTCACATATGGGCACACGCCGACGACATGAAACGAGGACGACAACGATGTCTATGGGAAAAGGCACCTGCAGGATTATTTCATCATTCAGTACATGACGGGAAGATGGCTTATCGATGGCTGTCCAAAGAAGGCTAAACTGGCTTCTGGCGTTGTTGGGTTGTTTTTCTCTTCTTTCTCTTCATGTTTTCACCTTTCTCTTTCTTTATCCACGATACCTGAGCATCTCACTCGGACAGAGGAGGGGATGGCACTGGCTGTAAAAATACACATAGATAAAGGCACCGAAATACGCACATGTAAACATTACCTGATGCGGCGACGATGCGCACTGGAGTTGTGCGAGTGTTTTTGGCTGTAACACCAAACATGTGCGGGTTTCAACAAAGCGACCTTGGTCTGCAAGGTCGGTGGTTGTGCTCAGCTCAGGTCAGGTGGCCAAATGATGCTGCATGTTGGCGACTTGGGTGCATCCTGACGTCAATTTGACCCCCCCCCCCCCCCCTCTCTGTGCCGGCAGGTGCCAAGGTGCCAACACGCCACATTATGCACAAAGATCAATACGTGGGTGGTGACCAGATTCACCGTGGCCCGACGACGGGTGGCTGTGATGCTGTGTTGCGTTTCGAACTGGGCTTGCACGTGGAGCATACATGTATATATCAGGAGGTGTTTAGAGGTTGAAGCCGGTGTTTGCGCGTAAAGAGTCTGGTGGAAGTGCACGTGGCCCTGTAGGAGGCATCGACGTCGCGGCGTGTTTAAGTGTGTGTGCGTGTGGGTGGTAGGTCATGATGACATTCGAATTGAGCCCCGCCTGGACTGTGCAGGGGTCGCCGTGAAGGTAGAAGGTAGATGGGGGGCTGTGGGTTCATTGTAATTCCACGCTGACCCTGTGGGGTATGGTTGGCGGGGAGTCGGTGTTTGCGCTAGGATTCAAGCTTGTTGTTGTTGGCGTTGTTGTTGGCGTTACTGCTGGTGTTCGGCCAGAGCCGGCCAGGGTCGGCCAGCCCACCAGACCCATTCCAGAATGTCTGGTGCGCCTTCTTCTCTTTGTTGCGCAGAATAGAAATGGGATTCTGGGGCCTGTTCGCGACTGCCGTGGCTTGGCGAGATTCTTTGTGCCATACGGAGTACCTATTCTGATACAAGTGCTTGCTTTGTTCGCTCCCGCCGCCTTGGCCTGTTCTTGGCCGTTCATCTCATGTTTTGGTCAAGTCTGCGCCATCTGATGCGCCCACCGACAAAGTCAACCCCAGGCTGCTAAACCCGACTTGACATAAAATGAAGCCCCTTTGCTCCTTTAGTGCCCAAGCACTGGCAAACGATGAGACTGTGTGTCATCTTCTCTCTGCCTGACTCTCGCAGCAAACGGTCAAGCCTGACGCGTGGCGGCCTTGACGTGCAAGACTCACTCACTCAGCCCGATTGATTTGTGATTTTTTCCCCCGTCTGCGTCATCGAGCGTAACCGCAGTCACCGTCTTGCATCCCAACCGGCAGAATCGTCCAGCCACTCAGCCTGCTCACTGGCCACCCGATTTGCCCTCTTGCCTTCTGCCAGCACCGCAACTAGCGCCCTTCATTGAGGCCGGCAGTGACCACAGCGCATTCAGGCATTTCCCAGGCCCAGGGCCGTCCCCACCACACGTCCCTTCGGCACTGATCCATATTAAATAAGGGGCCATCACACCCTGCTGGCAAGATCCTCATCGCCGCATCACTTGGCGACAGAAAGCTTCTTTCAAACTCCTGTCGCCCGGCCATTGCTTGCTTCGACGGCATCACGGCACACATCTTTTCTGGCAGGATACCCGCGATCTGATCTTGTTTTTGCAAGCCCTCGTCCGGCCCAAGGTGCTGTCACCATGACTTCCCGTAAGTAAAAAAATCTTGATACATGTCCCAAAGTTCCCTTGCCTCCTGCCTTTCCTCATTGCACTGCCTGCTCCCGAAGCGTCGTCCCCGTCTTGCAAAGCACTTCGTTGCTGGCAAAGCCGTCGAGTCCAATGTCCTCGACTATTGTGTCGGTTGCTTTGGAGGCAAGTTCCTCATGCAACACACCCCCATCGCGCTGCGCCGCCTTGGCACTCATGGGTCTCCTGCGTTGCTAGTCGTACTCTGTCACATCACCCTCTCTATCACCCTCCCTATCTTCCCGACTCCACCCATGCCGTCGCGGAGTCTGCCTTGAGAACGAGTGTGGGACACAGACAGGAGTAGTGGCTTCAGCAATGTCTTGCGCATGAGAGCTTTGCTCGATTCGCAAGTTTTGGGGGGGCGCGAGGAGCACACACATGGGGCATACGCTCCTCGCGAGAGCACCGCTCGGCTATTCCATCCGCCACTCCTACTTTCACGCCGCGTCATGACTGCGCGCACCTCTCCTACACCATGATACATCGCCGAAAGGCACTTGTCCTTCTCTCTGTAAACAACTCAAACTAATCTTTGCTGCGACTGGCTCGCAATGGTAGTCAATCATTTTAGGAACAAGCGTGCAGCGCATACTATCAACCGCTCCAGTGCAGACCAATGGAATCCCTTTCGACATGTTGCTTGGACAAATCGTGAACAGCGACGAGACACATGGCCTGATCTGGAAACACAGCCTCGCCATGGTGGAGGAGAGGTTGGCGAGAATCTGACTCAAACTATGACAGCGCCTACTCCCAGCCGCGCCATGCCCTCCAACGCCGATGGCATGCCCGGCTCCAGCAAGGACAGTGATGAACGAACAAGGACCAAGAGCGTTGACAACACGGACGAAAAGGTAGCCTCGAACCAGTCTTTTGAAAGCGGCGAGTCTAGTGGTCTGAGAAACCGACGGCCCGAAGACGATGCCGCAAAGCCACTGGACGACTCCGCGACGACTCAGGCCGCCGTCGACGACAATGGGAAGACCAAGAAGAAGGAAAAGAAGGGCATTTTCAACTGGCACCTCCAGCCCAAGGAGCCCTTCACAGTGGCAAACCAGCTGCAGCGCACCTTTTTGAACTCGTGGATCAACATCTTGCTCCTCGCCGCCCCGGTAGGTATTGCCATCAACTACATTCCCTCGGTCAACCGCATCGCCGTCTTCGTCGTCAACTTCATTGCCATCATTCCACTGGCAGCCTTGCTCAGCTTCGCTACCGAGGAAGTGGCCCTCCGCACTGGTGAAACGCTCGGTGGCCTCATCAACGCTACCTTTGGAAATGCCGTGGAACTCATTGTTGCCGTCATTGCATTGGCCGACAATCAAATCGCCATTGTCCAGACGTCGCTGATTGGGTCAATTCTTTCCAATCTGCTTCTTGTCATGGGTTTCTGCTTCTTCTTTGGTGGCTTGCGACGACAGGAACAGCACTTCAACCACACTGTTGCGCAGACTGCTGCATCTCTTCTGGCCCTGGCCGCTTCTGCCGTCATCGTACCGTCAGTATTCAACGTTGCCGCGCGAGATTACATCACCCAGAATGACATTGCCAAGCTTTCCCGCGGCACCTCGGTAATCTTGCTCATTGTGTACATCGCCTACCTTATCTTCCAACTCCACACTCACCAAGAGGTCTTCAATGAGGAGAGCCAAAAGGTGCCCGCTAAGCCTTGGTCGCGAAGCATCGGACCCAACGCCGTCAAGTCGGGATTGGTCATACCAAGTGGACCAATTGTTCACCCGGTCAGTGATGAGAACGAAAATCTGCGATTGGTGAATCTTCTCAACAATCCCGGAAAGCTGGATGTAGATGACGAGGACGAGGGCGAAGAACCCCAGCTGCACTTTTGGGTGGCCATTGCCACTCTTGCCATTTCTACCGCCATCATTGCGCTCTGTGCCGAGTCCTTGGTTGGTTCCATCGATGCCGTTACCAAGGATGGTGGCTTGACCCAAGAGTTTGTGGGCCTCATCTTGCTTCCCATTGTTGGAAACGCCGCAGAACATGCAACTGCCGTCACTGTTGCCATGAAGGACAAGATGGATCTTGCCATTGGCGTTGCCGTTGGCTCGAGCATGCAGGTGGCTCTGTTCTTGATCCCGCTGCTGGTTATCATTGGCTGGGGAATGGACAAGATCTACATGGATCTGAGCTTTGACATTTTCCAGGTTGCAGTCATGTTCGTCGCGGTTTTGTTGACAAATTACCTGATTGGGGATGGCAAGAGTCACTGGCTGGAAGGATTTCTCCTCATCGGCCTCTGGGCCATCATTGCTGTCTGCTCTTTCTGTAAGTATTGCCATGCCAGGGCGTGCCCTCCTTTGTATCAAGGTGTGCGCTAACAATCTGAAATAGGGTATCCCAACAGCAACCTTGAGGCGGCCAACGGTGGCAAACTTGCCTAAGAGTTGGAGTCGCCATGGCCACTCTGCTTCACACATGGCCTTGAATCTGTTGCAAAAGCACTGATTTTGTATGAAGCCCAACAATATATTTGCTTGCTATACCCTTGGACAATTTTGCCTGCGAGAATTTTGCGAACACAATGTTGGCCACTGAGTCGACTCATTCCTGTCTCATTTCTTTCTTTTGTCTTTGTTTAATTCCCCCCTTTCCCCCTCTAATCTTGCATCTTCACATCTCCAAGACTTTACTAGGCCATTGCAGGCTTAGTCACGTGCTGGACATTGTATTATACATATCTATTGAGCAATTTTGAGACGGCATGTTGGGACTCATTGTTGAAAACTAAAGGCTCGTTTATGAGAAGGTAGAGGGCTCGCGCTAGTACTTGTTTTTAGTTTTTTGTCCCTATGAACGGGTTAGGAGTGCTGGGAATGAAATGGATTCAGATTCTAGTACATTCCTTTTTTTTTAAATTGTGCAAAGTATATACAGTGAGGTTTAGGATTGGCAATGAGGGAATTCCACCTTTGACCATGGTAACTCGCACATGTCGCGACTACATGGATGAATCGACATGTGGCATGCATGCAGGGCAGGCACCCGGACGCCCATGTCCTTTTCATTTCCCTTTTGAGCCCAAGCCCATCCCATCATACTGTACACTGCCTCTCCTCAGAAAGGCCATGGGACTGCTCATCCGCATGCTCGCCATCGAGGCAGGATGCCCGTTGTTGCCGGCTCCGCCACCCCCTTCCCCTCCGAGTACGCCTGGCCCCAAGCCCAAAGAGGGTATGCTTGCTTCCGGTACTGGCTCCAGCCCCGCAAGAGACTGAGTGGTAGCCGTCGAGGTCGGCGTGCCGTGGGGACGCTGTCCCTTTTCGAGTATGTCCTTGTAAAAGGCCGTCAGGGCGGGCTCGTTGTGGCAGAAGCTCTCGAGTTCCATCTTGAGCGCCTCGGGCTCGGAGCGAGCCACCCAATAGGGGAACTTGCTGCTTGATATAGACGTGTCGGCGGGGCGAATCGCCGGCGATAGGTGATAGAATGTTGGGCGGACTTGGGGCGAGGCGAGGGGCGCCGACTCGGACAGGTTGTTGGCGGCCTGGAAGCCGGATATACAGGGGGCAACCTGGGCCATGGCGCGGGTGCCAGTGTTCAAGGGCGGCTGCTGCTGCTGCTGCTGCTGCTCCGACTGGACTTGGCTGCGGAGTTCCTTGTCGCGAGCCATGCTGGTGCGTTTATTGTACAGTCTGTTTGCGAGGACGAGGAAGTCGCCCTCGTCGGTGATTTGGGCGAGCAGCGCACCCGAGCGGTGAATGTACTGCGTGTACTTGAAGTCGGGTTTGCCCCAGGAGTAACGGACTTCGACATCCGAGGGGAAGTTGGAGGCTGCTTCCACGTCGAGGACAAAGTCGAAGCTCTTGAGGATGGCCGTTTGGTAAAAGTTCTTGCTGGGCCCGGCTTGGGGGCCGAGCGAGTTGGGGTCGTAGTACGTCGCTGGCCGTTCGAGCGGTGGTCGGACGGAGAGCTTGATGGTGTAGGGCTTGCGGAACGGGTTGGTTTCGCTGATGCGGCAGGCTTCGTTGATGGGGACCTCGACGAGACGGAGGCCGTACTGGCTGGCCTCGCGCTCCCAGGCCTCGACTGTGTCTTCGACGAGCTTGGACGTGGCGTTCATCCAGCCGATGCGGATATGGTAGCAGTTGTCTGGATTGTGGAGGCGGTCATAGTGCACGTCTATGCGCTCGGGGCGGTACGACCGTTTACGAGGGTCAATGTCGTACTTGATCATCCTGCTAAGGGCCACCTTGGGCTTGTTCTTGAGCATCTGGCTGGCGCCCGGCGCCGGGCTAAATGGCGCGGGGGGTTTAATCATGTCGTTCGCTGCCAGGGCTCGTGGCACGTTGGGCCGTGGAGAGTCCATGGCGCCGCTGTCTGATAATGGACCGGCTGGAGAAGAGACATCCCGACGCCTGCTGCTGAACCATCCAGGCTGCGACTTTGCGAATTCTGGAGCAATCTGGTAAAAGTAGTTGCCGTCTCGGAACCTGTGGCGCTTTTCCACATGGACGAATAAGCCGCGCTCCTTCTCGCCCTTGGGCTCTGGGCGATCCTTGTCCTTGTCCTTGTCTTTTTCCTTTTCCTTTTCCTTCTCCTTCTCTTTCTCCTTGTGCTTCGGCTCGTTGGGCACCATGAGAGCATTGCCAAGCTCTTCGGCTTCCTCTCGACTATCCAGGTCCTCAAAGTTGTCCAGAATCCAAGTCGTCATATCAGATCCAATAAAGGCCGCGTTGTGAAGTCTAAGATGCCACCGGCGGTTCCTCAACGGCACGCCGCCGTTCTCGACGGGCTGTTGCATGGCTTCTGCCAGTGCCGCTAGATTCAAATTGGCCTTGTGAAACCTCTCCTTTCTGGTCACAAGTCCGCCCTTGCGATGAGCACCTTCCAGATTTTCCAGGATTGGCAAAGTCTCGAGCTCTGCGGCAATCACCACGGATGGGTCTTCGGTCTTGTAGACAATATCTACGGCGCTGCGACGTATTGCTCTTGACTGGAATCGTCGCTCAGACGGCGGCACATACCTGTGTTTTTGCCAGAGCTGAGCCAGGCGCTTGATGCCCTCGATTCGCAGCTCTTCTGGGTTATCGGCAGTTTGGATGCGCGGGATGGAAGGGTGCCTTGGGCTGAGAGGAATAAGCACATATCTCGCCCGCCAAAATCGCAGACTGTCCATCATTTCATCGTAATGCCCGGCAAGGTACGAGTCAATTGTATTCCAGTTTCGATCCGGCTTCGGCGTCAAAATGTCAAATGCACGCGTCTCATATTGGTTATCAAAGATGGTGCGAACAGCTGGCTGATATGACGAGAATCTCTCAGACTCTGGTGTAGCATCGGTGGGCTTTCGCAGATAAATGTTGACCTCGACCTCGCTGCCATTGACACAAGACAGCTGGTGGATGGTGTTGCCGACAGACATGAAGACACTCGTGCCATCGTCCAGTGGCTGGTCGCGAGAAAATACCTCGGCAACCTTGATCACTTTCTGCCCGAATGCCTGTGCAACTGACTGGCCGACAATGACCTGAAACCCTTGTGAGAAGCGCATGCCGATGAGCTCTTTCATAAACTCTCGGCGTGACTTGGGCTCGTCGGCCACATCGTCGTCCAGGTTTTGGTCAATATTGTATGGGTGACGCTGGTATTCGGCATCAAACTGAGCCTTGGATGGAAAATACTCAGTTGTCAGGGGAACCGCTGCAGGACAGCACAAAGTCTTCCATTTCTGGACTTTCATGTCAGAGGTCCGCGGGAATACATGCTGCCACCGACTGTACAGAACAGTGTCGTCGATCCTGTAACGTTCAGGGTTGGAAGGATTCAGCAACGTCAGCCAAGGCGTGATGGCTGTGGCTGGTGAAAGAGTTGATGGCAATTCTGGCACGACACCGGCTCGCAGTTTACTAGTGTACACCTTTTGGGCATCTTCGGCTCGCAGGGCATTGGAGAAGCGGACATCGTTGTCCTCGGGGCGTTTCTCGCGACGCGTAGCCGCTCCAACAGGCAATATAGACGGCGACTTGGCCTGGCTAATGGCTGTGCTGGGTCTGTTGCTGAAGCCGTCCCTGGAGATTGGAATGCTCGGTGTTGCTGGTACCCCATCTGTGGTGTCGTCGGCCATGTCAGACTTCTGCTTCTGCGCTGACAGGGAGGATGAACGACTTGTGATGGTCTGTGGAGTAGACGGCCGTTTAATGTCGGACAATGAGTGAGCATTAGAAGACGAGCGTACACTCGGTGAGACAAGTGAAGGGACAGCAGCTGCCCCAACTGTCTCGATTTTGACTTCGGCGGCGGCTACTTTTGGTGCCGCAATTCCAAATCCACGGTGGCCAAGGCTAATCTGTCGCATAAATCTGGGCTGCTTCATGGACGGCGCTCTCTTGGTCGTCGCAACAGGCGGGGGCGACTCTGCCATGGGCTTTGGTATAGAGAGAGCCGGTTTCTGCACCTCGGCTGTCGTGAGGGAAAACTTTCTGGATGCTTGTGAGTTGGAAGAGCGCAAGTAGGCCGACGCTCTTCGTTCGGGAAGGGACGTTCCAAGCGCAGATGTGTCGTCATTTTGTTGTTTTCGGCTGGCATCCTCGAATTCTGTCTTGTTTCTCGATGAATGGTGTTGATGGTGCGGACGAGCCCTCGGCAGTCTCGCCTTGGCATCGTCGTATTCTTGCAGCTGCTTCCAGAATGACTTGTCTCCGGGCCGGAGAAGCTTGTCAGGGGCGAATTTCTGAAAGCCGTAAACGTGGTCAAAGAGTGATTCCGGGGCTTGCTTCGTGGGGATGTGCACAGTGTCTCCGAGTCGGTCCAGTCGCCCCTTGACTGTGGCACTCGCTTCTATAAGATGAGTTGGATAATTTGTGTCGGATTGCAACGGAGCAGTCTCGATCTCATTGGCGTCCAACACGCTTCGCATCTGCAAGTCATACATTCGACATCGCACCTTGAACCAGTCCTCGTCCTCTTGATCGACTTTGTTGGACACTGTCAGGGCAATTCCTGCATACGAGAGCGACTCCTCGGTGGCACCAGTCCAAAACGAGACGTGAAGCCACTGTGGAAGCGCATAGCAATACTCTTCACTGGGCCCGCTCATGGCGAGCGTCTCGATTCGTCCGGCTAGATTGAATGCCTTTGTAGGAGAAAATGAACCAGATAAAGATTGATAGCTTCCGACGACGGGGGTGGGTTGATTTGGAGTGCTATCCCGACTCTGGAATGACCTAGACAGGTTGTGACCTTGGCCCTGACGCCCGTCTTCAGAGAACTGCGGGTTTCGGTATTTGAACAATGGTGCAGAATGCAGGGGCATGCCGGCCATGCAGATAAGATCTATACCGATACCGTTTCCAACCAGGGATTCTGTGGTTCTTCGCAATGTCTCATAGTCGACTTCGAACACCCCCGGTCCCGGGGTAATCACCGCGATCGATATCCCCGTCCTAGTGAGATCTCGATCAATGTAATCGTTTGAAAACTGATAGGCTGCCATGTTGATGGCTTCGAGCACGTTGCCATGTATCGCCAAGGAAGACTCTGCCTTTGCTGGACTGGGTATGCCGTCGTCCGAAGGGCTGTGCCCGAAAGCACTGACCTCTTGGTGATGCAGAGTAATATCTCGTCGGAAGTAGTTGAATTCTCGTTTCAGTTGGTAAAGAATTGTCGTCCACTCCCCGCTGGCCATCTCACTGACCACGACACGATAAAAGTCCTTGTACGGACGTCGATTCCCGTAAAGCTGCATTCCGGTGTAATAGTCGCTTAGCAACGAACTGCTCACGAGATCGGCGCTTATACCAGTGTCGTATTCCACCCGTGCAAACAGCACTATACTGACGAGATGTTTCACCTTGAGCACTGCCCAACGCTTGAACAGGGCCGGTAGGAAGCCATTCACAACCTTGTTGAACATGATTTCCCCCGAAGCCTCCGAGTCAAAGTCCCACATCTCCCGGGCCATTTGGATAAAGAGGACATACTTGGCAGACTCGCTCCGGAAAATGGGCCTGGTATCCTTTGCAAAGAAGGCAGAGTGGACGGTACTGCCGTTGACATAGACTGCGGTAACCTGCGCCTTGATTGTGCCCATGAAGAATATCGATTGGCCCTTATACACAGTCCGCTGCGCCAATTCCCCCGCGGCCAATCTCCACATGTCGGCCCTCGACAGATACTGGTCCTTGAACGTCATTTCAACATGGGTTGCCTCAACGGCGGGGTGATGCTTGTCAACCTGAATTGTAAACCGTTAGCCAGAGGATCAACGCGCTCCATAGAGACCCAATGGCTGTGAACATACCGGCCGCAGAAGGGCATGGGAACCTCTTTTTATAAAAAAGACATCCGCAATGTGCTTTACCACATGAACCTCTGCATCGGGATGGCGCGCCTTCATCTCCTTGGACATGTCCTTGGCGACAAAGATGTAGGCATGTCCGGCGCCGTGATCATGCTCGCTGTGGCTGCCGGATATAGTCCTGGAACTGTCAGCATGCTCTTGGGGCTGCTTGCCAACGCTTCCATATCCACTGGCGGCATTCTTGGAGTCGCCTTTGAGCGGGATGAGAGCCATCAGCGTTCCTGGCTGAATGTCACCGCCAAAGTGGTCCAAATTGAGCAGGACCTCATCCTTGGAGTATCCGTCGTTGACGGATATGGTGCAGTACCGCTCAGTCTTGCGCCGTCTGTCCTCACGTATGGTGGAATGGGTCGATGTGCTGCCGGGAGAACTCGGCGACTCTGTTGAGCCACGATCCAAGCTCGTCATGGTCGGATGATGGAGATGGGACCATCGGGGTCCTCTGCGCGGGACTGACGACATGGCCCCAGCATATCGAGACATTGGGGCGATTCAGTCTCATCTCAAGCATAATACCATTGAAGAGGTTGATTTTGCCAGGCAGAGCGGCCGCTGTCGTCTAATCGCGTTACGATATTGATATGTATTGAGAGGAGAGGTTTATCAAGTGGCAGAATCGAGCTCCCAGCAAGATGCCCCACACACCGCCTGCCAGATCCGACCCGCCATGGGGCCTGCTCCTGTGACGTGAATTGCTCGGGGGGCTCACTCTTTTTGCTAGGTAGGCTCATGCCCCACTAACCACCAATCAGTACCTGAAGATAGAGGCGCCTAGGTACTTTATATTAAGTATCTATTACTAACATGTCCGCTCGGGCAAGCCCTCGCTTCCCTAAAAAAAAGAGGGCTAAAACTCTGTCCTGGCCTGCGGCGCTTATATCTTAATTGTCAATCCGGCAGCGCATACGCTGTCCTGCCGGACTTAGTAAAATCGATCTGTAGCCAGGTACCTTTTTGCCATTAAAGTGGGGCATGAGCCTACCTAGCAAAAAGAGTGAGCCCCCCGAGCAATTCACCCTGTGACCTTGAGGACCTGCAGCTCGACTATCTCGATCCCTTAGATCCACATTTCACGTCTTGTAGAACTGACTTCCAGGTTGTTGCCCATGCTACGGTGTACAAACACACACTTCACCATGATTATGGACCGGTTGAGTGCTGTTTGAGCAACATGAGAGGCAGTATTTTGTCCCGTCACTTTACCCCGTGCCCGTGTGGTGGTGCCAGTCTCACAGCGAATCCCGATGACTTTCAGTCCAAGGTTGGACAGCCGACAGAGTGCAAACTCCCGACGAGCGTTACACATGCCCCCAAACTGTGCAATATGAGCTGCAAATAGTTGCATGATTTTCTTCGCGATTCCAGCCTCATAAGTTGTTGATCGTGTTGGAGCATTTGTTTGCCTGAATCCAGGCGCGCATAGACACTTGGGGCAATGGGCAATGGCAAAATCGATTCAGACCAGCTTCACACGGGTGTCTGTACAAATTGCATTGGCCTGCTCGATTGTCCTTGTATTCAACTTTGATTTTTCCTTGCCCAACCCCCCACTCTGACGTGTCACAATGCCGTGTCAATCACCGCCACCCGCGTGATGCCTTGGAATGTGAGTGACAAAGCTTTGGAACAAGAAATGGGCCTTCAATGTTCGAGGATGGCAGGCGAAGGCGTGTCTGCTAGGCATGCAGCTGGCGCCGCCTGCCAGCTCCTTTTATCGCTGCCGATATCGTTTTAGATGTCGGGAAGAATAAGATGGAAAAAAGTGAAGAGAAAAAACAAATTTTGAAATTCAAAAGACCACGTCTGCTTCATCACGACTTGTTTCTTCTCCTTCCTTTTTGGCAACCGACATCTGCAACCTCTTCCCACCATGGCCATCACCATCACACGAAGGCAGCGCCTGATGCTCACTGTTGGCATCTGCGCAGCATTCTTCGTTGCGGAACTAATTGGCAAGTGAACTACTCGACGAGGCCTTCTGGCCTGGGCAAGATTTGTCGCTAACAGCCGGCCTACAGCTGGATGCTACACTCACTCGTTGGCTCTCATTGCCGATGCATTTCACTACGTATGGACATTCCCCGAGAGAAATTGCGAATAAGCGCAACTTTGCATGACTAATATTCATCGACAGCTGAGCGATCTGGTTGGCTTTGTAGTTTCCCTTGTAGCTCTTATGGTTCGATTCTCGCGTCCGCGGCCAAGGGGATTACGTACTGATAGAAGAAACAGGCATCAGAACGGTCTCAACCACCACCCAAAGGCTATACGTTCGGTTGGCAAAGAGCGACGCTGCTCGGTGCATTCTTCAACGGCGTCCTCCTTATTGCTCTAGGCATTGGAATCCTCGTTCAGGCAATAGAAAGGTTCACTCATCTGATTCGTAAGACCCTTCCTGCCTCACCCATACACTCACGCAGCACTGAGATGAGGGCCTAATCATCAATAGCTGTCGATGAACCGAAAGTCGTGCTGATAGTTGGGTGCGTTGGGCTCGGATTAAACTTGTTGTTGATGTCATTTCTTCATGGTGGGTGCTCCGTTACTGGCCAAGATGACTTATACTGAAGGAAGCAGAGCACGATCACGGCCACGGCCACGGTCACGGGCACAGCCATGGCCATGACCATTCCCATCATCATGAGGATTGTACACACGCGCATAACCGGGCCATTCACGTAGATGATGATGGGGCTTCAACACTTGCCCCTGGTTCCCACGACAAGGGAGAAGTTCGCGAGTTTTCGGTAAGCTGCAGTCTTTCGAGCTGTCCCTTTTTACATTGGAATGTTGTATATGGATGGCACCGGGATAACATTTGCTCTAGTCAACAAATAGTCATCATAAGCATAAGCATTCTTTTGCTGGCCCTTCCAAGCCTGGAAGAGATCTTGGACTACTCGGTGTTTTCATCCACGTCATGGGCGACGCTATCAATAACGTCGGAGTCATCATTTCTGCCCTCATTATATGGAAGCTGGAGAGCCATGCACGATTCTATGCCGATCCTGCCATTGGAGTCTTCATTGCCGTCATGATATTCTTCACCGCAATACCATTAACTAAACACAGTGGCAGTATACTCTTGCAAATTGCCCCAAAAGACATTGATTTGGAAGATGTCAAACATGACATTGAAATGGTACGTTGTAGATGAAACAAACACTGGGTTGTTGAGCATGTCTGACAACAAGAGCGATAGATACCTGGAATTGAGTCCGTACACGAGCTTCACGTGTGGCGTCTCAATCAACACAAGTCCGTTGCATCTGCACACATTGTTATTGATGACGGATCCGTCAAGGACTTTACCGACAAGGCAAAGATTATCATGGAATGCCTGCACGCGTATGGCATCCACTCAGCAACTCTTCAGCCGGAAATGCTTCCTCTCATCACAGAGCATATAGAGAATGCCTCGACGGACAGTGAGCGGACAATTCGGCAGCATAAAATCAAACGGTCAGCTTGTCAGTTGATCTGCGGCAGTGTCTGTGGAGAGATGAGATGCTGCACGTGAGTGCTCGAGGTTCCATATCACTACATGGTCCAAGAGCAAAATTGTAGTCTGCTAGGATCCCATATTTGGACGTGGAAGAGAGGACGATCATGGGAGATGTGTTTGGCAAGAGTTTCAGGAGATATCACCGCGACATAAACTACGCTGTGGCGACGAAGCAAATGCCGGACACTATTGACCGTGATTTCGGCAGTCTATAGATGTTGATGGACCCTGTCCATCTTTTCACTATGCATTCAATTCTTGCTTCCTTCGATAAGCTGTGTAGTTTTAACAAAACCATCATCTTTTGTCCTGGGGGCGGACCCAGCATGATGGATGCATTTTTTAGTCTAGATAGAAAAGAAATACGCCAAGTGGGCTTTTTCGAATTGCAAGTCTGTTCTTGGCAGGATTAATCCATCCGAATTTGGGGCAAACCCAACGGCTGGAGTGACCAACACTATCCGAGCCACCGATTGTCGCCTGCATATGTGTCTCGGGCAATATCAAGAGTTGGACTGCGTTGTACGCACGTCAATCAGTCAAGCGTTGGTGTACTAGTGGGGCCCTTGGAGCTCTGAACAGGTGCCGGTACGCAGTCAGTGAATAGGGACGGATGTGTAGTGAGTGCTGTGAATATCGGATTCATTGGATGCTCGTCACGGCAAATGGGAGTGACCGGCCGAGAGGCGTAGGGCAAAAGAACAGAGGTGTGTCCGTGCAGACGTCATGTTGTGTTTGTTCTCTACCGTGCTGCAGGTAATTTCACTCGGTTTCAAATCCAATGGCTTGAAGAAAAAAGTCCAGATGCCGCGCATCGAATGGATGACACGCAGGGACCAGAGGCGCCAAGAGACGACGAATGCTGCGCGTTGGCGGCATGAAGAATTGGAAAAATCCCTGCAGCGCCATAAGCCCACCCCTGGACAAATGATGCGTGCATTGAATGACAGGCTCCCAGGCCCATTATATTAACTAGACGACGCGTTGAGAAGCACGGATGGTAGACCGCCGGCTCTGTGCGTAAGCGGTGCGTGCCTCTGGCGTGGCCTGTTGGCACAGATGTTTTCCGCGGGGGGGGAGTGTCATCAAGGCATTGTTTTAAAAATAAAAGAGGCAAGAGGAAAAAAGGGCACGGCTTACGGTGATGGAGGTGAGCCTGCGGCAGAGAGAACTGCAGCTCGGCGGGGAGTACAATGGTGATTGCTGGCAGCTCAGTGGCTGGATAAGCTGATGTGACAATCGATTACATCGAGACTCGTCACAGCGAGCTGGCATTCATCAACTTGGAGCCTGGCGGCGTGTCTCAGAGCAATTGTTTGTGTTCGCATCATGTCTGGTCGCATCCCTCCCCCTGCCACCCCTTTCACTCGCCACATGCCGCGGGGGCCCATCACCTCGATAATAAGTTGGGAGAGCTTATTGAACCAACGCGGAAAAGTATGGCTGTAGCTCTGACGGCGGGGGTTCTCGCCCGCTTACTTTATTCATTCTCCTCTGATCACCGCCTGAGCAGCAGTCGGTCACCTTGACCTGGATCACAAGGGGAAAGGGTCATCGCTGTCCTCGTGACACAGCTCGGTCAGACATTGCGCTCATCAAGACAAAAAACACACCAGGAACGGGAAAAGCACTGTGGGGACCTGTGCAAGTACCTAGGTAACGCTTGTTACCGGCCATGTGGTGTGGCTGGCACTGAAGATCGATTGCAAACTTGACAGGACCCCTGCTTGAAGAGCGACGGCCTTGGCTTGCCATCGACCCCGTCACCTCAAGTTGGCCTCTCTTCTAGCTTTACTGCAAACCTTGACAACTTGTTGATCGCTGAACGCTTGCAGTAACCGCCGAGTGGCTACCGGGCCGACCGCAATGCTTGTACTTGTACAACCATGCTTCGTCCAACAGGGCCTGTTTATTCGTCCGGTATGTGCTGATATTCGAGGGGCTTGGCCAACCAAGCTATGCCGACCAAAAAGTAAAGACAACCTGAGGTCGATGATGCCCACAGGCGCACAGGCGCACAGGGGCATTGCTCAGCCTCTGGTCAATGCCTTCTTGCCCGGCAGCATCCACAAAATAACGGGACCGAGGACCCTTACCTTCCGTCATTTTGCGTTGGGAACAAAAATCATAGATCGCTGTGGACCGATGAAAATGTGGATTGTGACACCAGGAGGATCCCCATCGGGCATCAATATTGACCCATCTGGTTTTCGCCTCCGCGTGAACAGCGTGAAGCTGGGCAGATTGTGGACACACTGGGGGGGGCAGCAGGATGTGGTCTGCAGCCGGCCGAGCCTGTTAGCCGAATGTTTGGCATCGTTGGACTTGGATGTTGCCATTTTTCCCTTTTTCCTTTTTCCCTTTTCTTTTTTCAGCTCTTCCATTCCAACGACGAACCGATCCAGCCTACCGGGAATTCTGTTTCACTTCTTGACAACGGTACATACGTATACATACGGAGTCTTGCCAAGAGCATAAATTTAGCCTGACAGGAGGCTGGCTGGTGCCAAAGGTAAGGGCTCGTACAGAGCACACGCATATCGCAGACTGGGGACATGGCCTTGTTGTCGTTGTTGACCCAACACTGTACTCCCTACTCCCTACTTACAAACACTTGATATTATCCCGACAACACATTGGCCACCAGGAACCCTGGCCTTTTATCTTGCCGTAACACAAGTGACTTCAACCATGACTGTGGCGGCATGACAATCACCGGGCCTGTCTGCCGAGGGTCCCACCCGTCGTCCTTTTCCTGTTAGTGCTCCAGAAAAGACGCAGCAGTTGGAGTCCACGATGGGTCGAAGGAAGGTTGGAAGTGGATCTGACGGAGGAACTGGAGGGTTCTTTCTCACCGCAACTTGTTGGCCCGGGGCGTCAACTTGAGGGGCGGGAAGGAACCTGTCATGGTCTTCATTTGTTGCCCCGCGAGTTTGACCAAGACAAAACACAGATGTTGCCGCGAGGACTTGTGTCACAATGTCGTAGATGATGCTCGACAGCGCTGCTGTCTGCTCAGTTGTTGGTATAATGGGAAGCTTCCTATTGCCCTAAACCCGTCCCTGCTGGCACATTACAACGACGCCTCTGCCGAGACGACGATACCGGGCACTCAGTGAAGTGGACAGGCGATTGCAGCACATCATTTTGGCACGTCTTGTGCGGCGCGCGATGGAGAGTTTGTGAGTTTGAAATGTTGGCCAGCGTGATTGAGATGGCAAACGTGGCTCTGGACCTGCTCCGTCAGTGACGGGTATGCGTGCGCGTGTGCGTGCGTGTCTCTCTCTGTGCATGTGTGTGTGTGTGTGTGATGATGATGACAGTCAAATGAAGCCTTTATGATGACGTTCCAGCCTCAGCATGTAGCAGACTCTGCGAGGGTCAAGGCTCGCACAACCCATCATTCTCCCCAACGGAGCCATGATACACGTGCAGAATATGTAAGTACATCATGTATACATGATGCGACCCTATGTGAGATGGACACACACCCTAGCTGATCAAGATACGTTGGTATGCTGGGCTTTGGAGACGTTTTATCGAGTTGGTTATATATAATACAGCTCTCCGCACTCCGTACAGTCGCGCGCATGTCTTTGCCACACTTGCCAGCCAACGGCTCGGAGCACCAGCCCTAAATTTCTTTGCACATGGCGCATGTCTGCTTGACCAGATATGATCGGCATTGTGGAGGTGGCGGCAGATTCGAACAGCACTGGTTAAAGGGACAGCCTGATGTAAACTCTGCAAATACAAAAAAGGTGGAAGGCGGTGCTACTTTTGCTTTTCACTCGCAGCCACCCCGTAATAAGCTCGCATTGCTTCGTTGTGGCCACAGATTCAGCCGCATGAGATCGGTCTTGTTGTTTGTTTGAAGCTTGCGAAAAGCACCATGAAGAGAGGGCCACCTAGTGTATGCGGATCCGCTGTGGCAACATGCAGTGTCATGGGCAAAAGCTTCAGATCTGAGCTCTACATATGATAGCTCCGACCGACCTAAAGTGCCATGTTCTACCTAGAATAAGTTGTTGGAGGCTTGGAATGCATGGCACTCACGCGTTGCAATGCGGCTTGACACCCAGCCCGGCTCACTGGCAAAGCTGATAAATTGGAATGGAAATTAGACCGCGCTTAGCTGTGTTACCTGAGTACGCCGCCGACGCCGATGCCAACACTGAGATGGCTGGGATGTCCGTTGCAGTGTACTACTTTTATGCTGCTTCGAATGCTCTCGTTTGGTCGAGTACTGTATGGATGGAGCACAGTGCCCCAAGTACCGATTGCCATTGACCGCGAGGCAACACAACCAGGCCCTGGTGATCGTGGACTGTGCTTTAGGCATCCAGCCCGTCAATTGGGTAGCTCTGGAGCTGCAAAGGATGACGTGGATTCTCGCAGCAGGAACAGAAGCAAGCAAGCTGAAGGTGCGGCGAACATGGTACATACAGTTGGGTGCATCTTGTTGAAGCCATGGACACACAGACTGACATAGTCCACAGTAGCATCTTGGATGATGGGAGAAGCTCTGGTAAGGCGAGGGGCCTCGAGCTGTGACTACAGTACTCAAGTGGGGCGGAGACAACGGCTTGTGGCACCCTTCAGTCAAGGACGGCAAGATGGCAAACAATGGAAAGAGCGAATCAATCCAGCGGTAAATAATCGTTTCAAGCCAAATCAGCCTCTGTTTGATTGGCATCTTGGAGCTTGGTTTCCGCTGGCAGAAATTGGCCTGTGCTTCTGGCTCCCAAGCAGCGAGACTAACTACGGCTACCAACCACGCCTGACAACCCTGCAACCAGAGGGGGTCGAGGCGTCGTCAAAGGGGGCCACATTTACTCTCCACCCTCCAACTCCACTTATGACAATATCGTACCTCTCAGCTTTTGCTTGGCTGCTTGGCTGCTCGTGTGGCAGATGGGGCCAGACTGGAGGTGAAGGTGAGCAGAGGCGAGAATGGTCCAAACTTCCCTGTTCCCTGTCAGTCATGCCTCCCGTCGTCGGCCATTGTCCGGGTCAAGACACACCCCTGCCTGTTCAACCCTGTGTTGAACGTCGAATGCAGCCCGCTGCAAGCTCACGGGCCTGCTGTCACTCAGAAGACAAATTACCTTATGTACCTAAAGTAGGTACTTAAGTACCTAGGTAGGTAAAGTTACCTACCTAGGTACTGAGGTACCTCGGCGCGTGGTACGACTGTACATACTTAAGTACTTAAGTACGTACTTAAGTACTGTCTGCTCTGGACAGCCGTGCGGAGTACCGCTGTGTAGGGAGGTAGTAACTCCTTGAACTGCTGGAGTCGACCCAGCTTTCTGGGTCTTGCCCGGGCTCCCTAGCCTCCTGCTTCCCTGTACCGCCCACCTCGGCTACCAGACCAGACACTAGAAGGAAGGCAGAAGACTGGATCCCGGCCGGTTCTTGCGCTTCCAAGTTTAAAAGATGCGCCAGCCAGAACGCCTCTGTGTCTCGCCTGTCCGATCGCCGCCCTGCCGTCTATTAGTGAACCTGCTTCCCATCCCACCCCAACTCGTTCTGACTCTCTCCATCACCGCCACCAACCTCACCCCTCCCCTCGCCCAAGTCAAATACCAGCAGGCTCCGAGAGGAACTCTGGTCCTTTGTCCTGTGGAACTATAGAACGGATTTGGATTCACCTCTGGACCTCGTTGACACAGATTCTGTGTTCCCGGGTCCGTTGTTCTTACCTGTTTCTTGCGCCGCGACATCCGGTCCTCGGACTAAGTCGGCCAACTTGCGACGAGACAACTTTACGCTCCTGCGGACTGGGCTTTGTTTGGTTAATATTATTTCTTCCTGAAATACTGCCCTGTCCACCTTCCCTTTCCCCTTCTTTTTTCCCTTGCTTTGTTGTCTTGCCCTTCTTGGTCCAGCGTACGACGTGTTGCATTCACCCATATGTGCACATCTTACTTAGGCCGGCTCACCGATACTTCTCTCTCGTCCCACGCGTGCGCTGTCATTCGTGGGCTGACGTCCCAAAATATACACCAACCTGCCAAGTTGCACCGCGCTTATTCGCCAGTGCTTCGGCCTCACCTTCGTGTTTCCCACCGCCATCCCTCGACGTCACCGCTTGACTACGATAGCCGATTTACGAGCGCGCCAGACTTTCCCGCCTTTTATCAGTATCCCAAGAGAACACCTCGTTGCCCTATTGCCCTTGGCGCGCCACGTCCTTAGTCAACCACTCCAGCCTAGAAAGAGCACCCACTTCAAACGAAGCTCGCTGAATATTGTGTCCTCCTCTCGGCCGGTCCAAGTTGACTATGCATGCGCCACGGGAGTCGTTTTATGTATCTCTGATGATGATGATGGCTGCCCACTGGACTTGATTTACTTGTCCCCACTGACTCGTGACGCAAGTCATTTCGATATCTGGGAGTGACGAGGTTGACCTCGACACCTGGCCTGACAACATACTCAATCAAAACACTTTACCTTTTGCCTTATGGGCACCCGTCTCTATTATGCTAGGACGACTACTGCATTTGGGCTCCGGAGGCTCTGCCACGCCGACGCTCGAGCAGCATGGCAACAGTACGTCTCGCCCGATTCTCTCCCTCGAATCGGTACAGGAGGATATTCATACTCGCAACCTTTTATTTCCCGATGCCCAAGCTTTGTATCAGCACCGGAACGATCAGGTTTTCCCACTTTCTACAACGCCTACGACGCCTGGAATTTCCGCGGCAGATGCCTTTGACTATAGCGAAGATGTTGATCTTGATGTGAAGGATGTTCGAGTGATTGTCATGCAAGATGCCCTGGGGCCCGCCAATGCGTCCCTCTTGTTTGATAGTCATCCGTCCCCAGAGGCTGCGACGAATTTAGATCGCTCTCCCGTCCGCCACGAAGCGAGAAAACCCCCCATGACGTTGCGCAAGGGTAGTCTTGGCCAGACGGCGCGACCTTTGGTGATTCAGCCCGAAAGCCCACAACCTCGTCAAGGTGCCTTCGATCGTCGCGCATCTATCCACAGTCGGAGCCAAAGCTATACCGAAACTGAATCGCAAAGGGCGGCACGCGAATATAGGGAGGAACTCGCCACCTTTTCCAGTTGCATATTCGGCAACTCTGAGCTTATGGCGTATAAAGGGACTTCAACAAAGGTTCATGTTGTGCCTAGTGATACCCGCGCGAACGATTCGGCTCCGTCGTCCATCTTTGGCGATGGGAGAAGCTCTATCGGCCGTTCAAGCGGCCGCTCCAGCAAGCTCTCTCAGTCCTACTCTTCCCAGGCCGTGTCTCCCATCGGAAACTCGCATCCTCTTGGAGCAGCTCTTCCTCGTCAGAGCGATAAACGCAAAGTCCTCATTACCCGGCTGTTTCCCGTTACACTCACTGCCGATGACGCTGATCCCAGTGTCGCCCTGCATCCCCGCTACTCTGACGAAAACAGTGGTTTCCCTTTCCCGGCGCAAGGTGACGAATCTTGGCAGAAGAAAAAGAAGCCCCAGCCGAGACAGAGACGCACACCTATGTATGCTGTGGTGCTAGTGGTGCAGATTCCTAGACCTTCATCCAGAATATCGTCTACCCTACCGCCCAAGCCTGTATTCCGCGACTCTGGGTCATACCAGGACCAAGATCTCTTCCCCTCGTCTTACAACTCGTCAAAGGCCGGATGGAATTTGCTATCAGGATCAGGAACATATGGAGAAGCGGCAGATTCTCTTGACATTGAAGATAGAATCGACTCTTTGACCCGTCACTGGGACATCATCATGAGAACTCTCACGCACCTTCAGTCACTGGTTGCCACAACGATACATTCGATGCTCAGACAAGCCGACAATGCATCGCCTGGCGCCTATTTTGGGCCATCCGGGTCGAGCATCGTCTCTCGAACCCCTTCAATGACAGACCGCCGCGGCAACGAATTCGGCCGAGCTAAGCCCACTAAGAGTACTATCAAGCTCGTGTCGTTATGGCCAAACTGCCTCATGGACGACATCAACATTGCTTCCGAGGTTGGCCTGGCGCGCAGCAGGATTGTTATGGGGCTCGGCGCAGCTCGCGTCGTCACTGGCCAGGGCCGATGGGGTATTTGGCGTGACGAGGCTATTTGGATATCGAAATGGGCATCGTCAACAGAACGCACAGCTTTCTTTCACAATCTTTTAACGGGATTTCTTGCAACACACACCGACTGGCTCGAGGCATTGTGTGGCCCTTCATATCGTAAACGCGCCGTGTTGGCTCGACGGAACAAGAATGAAGAAGATCTTTCTCTACCGGCCCGGACTATCATTATTTCTGATGATAAAATGGCTGCTCGTCGAATCGTCTTTCTCCTCTCTGCATTTCTGCCAGCGAACCAGCAGATGCCCACAGCCCGAGCGCACCGGCCGAGTACGTCTGCATCCATGGGTGGGTATTCCAATTCACCACCGACCTTCATAATTCCCGTTCTCCGAGAAGAGTCTCTTCGTCGAAAAATCAATCGCCGAAACGGGGCGAGACGCGCATCGCATTCTAGGACTGCGAGCCAGAGCACCAAACTTTCCAATGCCATTACTCCCCACTTTGCACAGTTCGGGCTTGACAGCAACCATCAAAGGCGAGCGTCTGACGCTGCTTCGGTTCGAACCACCAATATTCCCCTTTCGGGCACCGACTTTGTTACGCGCAAGAGTAGTGCGGCTACAACCACCACCATCATGCCTGAAACGACGACCCCTCACTTCACCAGCGGTCAACAACGCGATAGCCAAAGGCGTTCACGGCCTGGAAGCAGTGGGAGCGTTGCTGCAGATGATCTGAAGCGTTCATTGAAGCGAGGTGATAGTAGCGGTCAGGTTGGTGGTGTTTCGAGGCCACCTAGTTCTGGCCTGAAATGGGGCAACTTGGTGAGCGGACTTTGGAGTACTCGCCGACGAGATTCCATGGATAGCGGCACATTCAGCCAAAGCAGTGCTGATCCTCGATCACCCGTGAAGGCAAACTTTGGAAGAATCGACAAGCTATCTACAATGGTTCGAGAGTCCCCAGAGGAACGAGTCGCAAACGTAACTGCAGACGCTGCTCATGCGGCCGATGGCCATGATCTTGATGTTGCTCGAGACAGCTGCAGTAGTGTACGCGGCCGAGGTTCTTTTGCTCTGGCAGATCGTACACCGGATCCCACCGGCGCATTTGAATCGCCAGTCAAGACGTCAATAAATGAAGAAGACGGAGTGATTGATGTTGATGTCCCCTTTCCGGACTATATTACATCCTTTGAGTCAGCAATTAGCTCCCCATCGAGCAGCGGATACTTGTCTACTCCGGGCCTTCCGAACGGCCTGGAAGGATTTGAACAAACTCGATTTGCCATTGAAGGGGACCTGCCCTTGAATGCTGCTGGATGGCTCAACCGTTTTCACCCAGACTTTGCTCTCCAGGCCTTGCCTCCTCAGGACAATATCATCGACAAGGTCAAGGCTGCTCTCCGAGCGGAGCCGTCCCCTACACCCGTGACATCTCAAGGGAACGAGTTATCCGAACGATGGGTTGATGTCAGCAGTGTCATGATCGCGGATACCACAAGTAACTCCATCACTCGTATTGTGTATCGTCGATTGGTCAAGGCAAGAGCACCTCAGGATAGAGCTTCGAACGGTAACTTTCAAGGTGGATTCGGGTCTGGCAGCCATGCCATGCTCACACCATCAATCCTACCTTATGAGACTCAACTGGAAGAAGAGTGGGTCGAGGAGCCAATCTTTACTTGCGACGAGTCCCTGCGAGATGCAGTCGAGAAAGTGATACATTTCAGCGGCGATGCTGGCAAGGAAAGCTCGGCAAGCTCATCATCACAGACACCAAGCGACATGCAAGGCAGCATCGAGAGTGATTGCACCATGCCCGGTGCTTTGCCAGAGGCCCCCAGAGTCCAATGCAAGACTGTTATTCTGTCCGCCTTGGAGGACATGTTCCGCGAAGCAGTTGATAATTGCGATACAAATCACACCGGGCGTCAAAGTAACAGGCTCAGTCGCCATCGTCAGAGTATGCTGCGTGATGCTGTGCAAGCCTGGGTGTCCAGCATGGGCGCCGTGGAATAACAGCTAAAAGCACCGCTAGCACACCGTCTTCTATGTGCTGGTAATCACAGCCGGAAGAAGATTGAGACGGACACTCGTCTGTTTTAATGGATATTTTTTCATATTTGTTCGTAACTTCCCTTTCTTTCCTTTTCATCCCTTTTATTTTTATTTTTATTTTCAACTAGCATTCAAACCACGATACCCCATGCGCATAAGACTCTGCATTTCTCTTCATCTTTTGCATCTTCCATTCTACGTACAGAGCTCAATAGCTTCGCTTTACCTAGCGTTGTTTACAGTTGTTTGCTTCATCTTTTTTTAATTACTTGACTTGGCTTTTGAGCCGGATTTGCTTGCATGGGAGAGAAGACTGCCCATAAACATTTCATACTTTGGAGCGACGGCGTCTAAGGAAACGGGCATTTTTGGACTGCTAGGACAGTAGTAGCTCGTCGGGTAGTGTTTTGCTTCTTTCCTTTAGTGGTAGCTTTTTAGACCTTAAAAAGACTACTCTTTTCACCAAACTACCAGCGTCTTGTCTCCAAGCCTGCGAGCGTGTGAAACAATGTGACAGATGGAAAATGACATGCCTATATTGTACCGGCATCCCGCTTCTAGCGAGGTACAGTCTACTTCTTCGTTGGTCTCGCATTCTTGGCTCTCCTCTTCTCCTTCTCCTGCCTGTCCCTGCGAATGTCATCGGACCCTTTGAGCTCCTTCTTGCTACCCATTCCGTCCCTGAATCTACCGACTCTCTTCTCTCTTGCCTCATCCACCCTCTTCTTGCGAATTTTAAAGTCGTCCCTAAACTTGTCCGCCTCCTTGGGGGCCTTCATCATGTTATGCTTGTACCGAACACCACTGGGCAGACCTTGCGAAGCACCCGGCTTCTCGGCCTCTCCCACCCTCGGCAGTGAGCGTATTCTTTGTGCCCTCTTCCACTTATCGTATCTTCCCGACTGGAAAGTGGCGGCTATCTTGACACCGGACTCTCCCGTAATCATCTTGCTGCCCTTGGACCCGTCTTCGTCATTGTCGCGAGACACATATTTCTTGGACTTGGCATCCCAGCGCATCTTGGAACGCGATGGTTGGCCGAATGACTTTGAGCTTTCATCGTTGGTCAGATCCATGGCAACGTCGCGGGCTGCTTCGACGAATCCGCCAGAGTGGACGCCGTAGCCACGCTCTTCGGCGGCATTATGGGTTCGCGGTGTGTAAGTCATAAAGACATCGGAGTCCCGCCAGTCCGTTTTACCCTTTTTGGCTCCCGTGTTGGAGACGGTGACTTCTAGTTCGTCGTCCGAGACATGGTCCTGCTCTGCTTCAGCCATCTCATCGTCAAGGGCCTCTACATCGGAATCCATGGACGTTTCGTTGCTGTTGTGCTTGGTAGGGATATCGTCATCTTCAACATCGCTTTCCCGTTTTTGCGGTTGTCGGTTTTTGGGCGTAATTCTCTTTCGAAGCTGTTTCATTACGTCGGCGGCTTCAGCGTGCGACTTGTCCGTGTGGTTGATTTCGAAAATGGTTTCGCGGGGTTTGAAGCCGCTGATTCGGGCCAGCATGTCTGTGCGAGCTTGCTCCGCGCCATCAACATCTTCACCGAACAATTTATGAAGCTGGTTCCATTCAGTTGATGAAGCCATTTCTCTTGCACGCTTGGCGCTCTGACTGGAGGCTGAATTTCGCGTCCTGATGTAGAGTTTTTCGGCCTTGATAGCCACACCGCGGAGTGCGCTTATGTCGGCATCTTCACGAAGAAGCTTGTTCATCCATTCGACGTTTGACTCGACCAAATCTCGCTTCAGTGAACCCACAACAACATCAGAGGCAAAAGAAGGCTCATCGCCCGCCTGACCAAGAATCAATCTTCTGCCCAAGAACAGTTGCAAGTCTACCAGGTACGGTGCGTCAGATTCCCTGACTAGGCTGTAACTCCAACCTCTTTGGCCAGCACGGGCAGTTCGACCAACGCGGTGCACGAAGATCTTGGGTTGTGAAGGGAAGTCGTAGTTGATGACGTTTGCCAGAATCGGGATATCGATACCTCGGGCTGCCACGTCAGTGACGACAAGGATATTCGTCCTGCCATGACGGAAGTCCTCGACCTGGTTTCTGCGAGCGGTCTGGTCGAGAGAGCCGTACACGTGTGATACGGCGAAGCCGGCCTGTTGAAGCACGTGTGCAAGATACTCGACATGGTGTTTTGTGGCGGTGAAAACAATGGTTGAGTGTTTCGTAGGCTTGCCACTGCCACTTTCACTTCTTTTCCGCTTCTTGGACCCTTGTTCGCCTTGTTTTGCGCTCTCCGGAGCGCCAATGGGCATCTTGATGACGTCGTGAAGGATATGCAGCAGCGCGCCTTCTTTCTCCGCACCCTTGATTGAAAAGAAAGCGCTCTCCAAGTCTGGCGATACTTTTGTCTCTGCGTCTAATCTTACCAGACTGGGGTCCTGCAGACCGGCCCTGGCAAATTCAACCAGCGAGGCAGGAAGGGTGGCAGAGAATAGCAGGGTTTGTCGGGACTGTGGCAGGGCATGTAAAATTTCGGTCAACTGGGCTGCAAAACCCATTTCGAAGAGCCGATCCGCTTCGTCAAAGACAACGTATTTGATTGACGAGAGATCCAATGACATTTCAACCTTGAGATGCAAGAAACGACCCGGGGTAGCAATGACGATATCAGGGTTTGCTGCCATGAATCCGAACTGCTCCTCCAAGCTGTCACCCCCAACCAGAAGGACGGCCTTGAGGTCGGTTCCCCTGGCAAATTCCTTGACAACCTTGAGTGTTTGTATAGCCAACTCTCGTGAGGGCGACATGATGAGAGCTCTGCTTCCAAATCGGGCACTGTGCGCGCGAAGCTTTTCAATCATGGGGATGACGAAAGCGCCCGTCTTTCCCGAACCAGTTCTCGCCATGCCAACCACATCTTTTCGATCTAGCACAAGAGGGATCGTTTTTCTTTGAATCGGCGTGGGGACGGAGAAACCTTTGCGTGTGATTGCTTTCAAAAGGTTTGCGTTGAGACCTAAAGCAGCGTTGGCATTTGCTATAGATAGGTAGTGACGGACGAGGCAAACTCACCCATTGCTTGAAAACCACCACCTTTCTTGACCGTTCTACCCTTCAGGTTGGAAGCCTTGCGGTAGGACGCCGCTTGTTGAAGGGCAATGAAAGCCTCGTCACCGCCATCTTCAGCTCCATCAGGGCCGTTCAGAATGTCATCAAAGTCGACGTCCTTGGCTGCTCCGGTGCTGGTATTGTCATGCTCGTCTTCCCCAGGGTAAAGCGAGTTGAGGATGTCGAGCTCGGGCTCCGAGGCCGCAGGCGACGCAGCGCGTCGAGGCATTGTCGGCTAGTCAACGTTCCGCGATGGTGTAGTAACTGAAATCTGTTTCCACACCCAACAACAATTCACTGGTACCTTGGGGAGGTTATTTTTTTTTTCTGGGGCGGGCTCGTTATCTTATCATGGCGGGGCATGCTGGTGGGCCGCGCTAAGCCAGCCCAAGCTCGACAACATTGAACTAGGTCGTGGATGCAGACAGTCAAAACTACACTACTAAAATTCCCGTTGATTCAACCCTTCGCACGACTCACTGAAACCGACTACCGTTTTTAGAGCCGAAATGACTGCCGAAGATTCCCAAGACGACACTGCTGCGCTCTCGGCCCTCGAGGCTGAGGCTAAGGAATTCGACAAGGTATGCGCACTAGACCTTGGGCAACAAGTACCGATGGCAACAAGTACCGATGGCAACATGACCACTGACAATTGTCACAGGATGCCGAGATTGATCGAATTCTTAGAGCCTTCAGGCTAGATGCGTAGGCGACATCATCCCATGCTCGCAGACGGTGCAGTTGTGGCCTAACAATGATACAGATACGCAGTCCTAGATCTCCAGCCCGGCGTCCCAGAATCCGACATCAAGGTCACCTACCGCAAGAAGTCGATGCTCATCCACCCCGATAAATCAAAGAATCCCCAGGCTCCAGACGCATTCGATCGCCTCAAGAAAGCCCAAACAGAACTCATGGATGAGAAGCACCGCGAGAGATTGGACGACGCCATTGCAGACGCCCGAATGCTGCTCATTCGCGAGAACAAATGGACAGTAGACAGCCCGGAGCTAAAGACAGACGACTTCGCCAAGAAGTGGCGCGAGAAGACCAAGGAGGTTCTGATTGATAATGAGCACCGGCGCAGGCGGCAACTCAAGGCGCAGTTGCAGGAAGAAGGTAGGGAGCAGCGGAAACAGGACACTGAGCTGGAAGAGCGGAAACGCAAGAGACAGCACGAACAGGATTGGGAATCGACACGAGACGAACGAATCAGCAGCTGGAGGACTTTTCAGAAGGGAAAGTCAAGTGCGGATGGAGAGAAGAAGACGAAGAAGAAGAAGCTTAAACCCATTGGTTGATTGGGCGCGACATGGACAGCGGAAAGCTTTTTTCTTTCTTTTTATTCTTTTTTTTTTCACGATTCTAATGATGATTCTGACCTTGCTTTCTTTTTCTTTTACTACTCTATTTGTACGTTACCTTGTTTTCATGAATCCGCTGGCTTGGCCAACATCTAGGCAAAGCAGTTTTGGTCCTTGATATCGAGCTGCACAACGACCAGAAAGCATCTCTCTATTTGGGTGAAGAGCGAGTGGATTCTGCATGTAGCTACAGACAAGTCGGCAGGATATACATTGTAGATTAGCATACATGCAGAAGCTAGACAGAGCTGGGTGTCGGGAGATTTGTATTTGGAACATGGCCTCTTCTACATTATTTGCAATACACAGATGGACAAATAAATGCCACATCAAAATCAACTTGAGGAAGTAATTCCCCATCCCCCAGAAACGCCGCTTGCTGAATTCCATTCAAGCCCTTCTTTTGAACACCTTCAAATGCACTCCCCTACTCTATTCACATTTATCCTTCTCCATCCCCGAGGTGTTATGATACAGGTGGTAGTATATGAAATGTGTTTGGTGACTTGTTTAAGCCGGTCCAGAGCCCGACTTGGGCTCCTCTTTTGGCTTGTTGTCCGTGTTATCTGATTTAGCGTCCTTTTTGGCACCGGGTGTGTCGGTGCCCTTCGGCTTGTCTTGGTCGTCCTTTTGATGTGCCGGGTTGTTCGTGAGCGTGTGCCACATCGACTTTAGAAATCCTTCGTTTTTGTGAGATTCCGGGTTGGCTGGATCGGTGCTGTAAGAGACGTTTAGTTCACGGCCCTGTCAAGAAGTAAACGAAATTCCGAGCATGCTTACTTTTGCGATGAAACATTCATCACCCGCCGGGCGGTCTTGTCGCCCATCTCATCGGCGAGCATTTCCACAATGGTTCGCTGGTTCGCACTGAGATACTTGGGCATATTGACCCGGAACTCGACCCTCAGATCTCCAGATCCCCCTCTTCGGGCACCCAGTCGCTTCATTCCCATGCCGGTGAGAGTCATCTTATCACCAGTGTTGGTACCAGTGGCAACCTTGACATTGACTGACCCGTCGAGTGTCGGTATATTTACCTGGCCGCCCAGCAACGCTGTAGTAAGTGGGATACTGGCGGTATACAGGATGTTGGAGCCTTCGCGGCTGAATTTGGGGTCCTTGGCGACACGGACGAAAAGGTACAAATCTCCACGTTGGGTTCTGGCGTTGGGGTCGGCTGTTTTCCCCGTTGGCGGAGCATCTCCAGCGCCGTCCACTCGCAACCGCATGCCATCTTCGATGCCGGCAGGGATGTCAACCGTGATTGTCTTTCGTTCCCTTACAACACCATTGCCTGAACAAGCCCGACACTCGGAGCCCTTGGGAATCGTTGTACCCGTACCGTCGCATGTTCCACAGGTCGAAGCCATCTGGAACCCACCTTGCATGAAATGCAAGCGCGTACCAGTCCCATTGCAGGATTTGCAAGGCGAGCGCTGAGTGCCGGTCTTCAGCCCGGTACCGGTACAGGTGCCGCAAGATGTCAATGGAGTAATGCTGATGGTTTTGCTTGTACCCTTGGCGGCCTCCATGAAAGTTATGCTGGCCTGAACCTCGATATTGTCGCCCACAAGAATCTCCTGCTGGAAAGGATTCGACCGCGCGCCTCGTCGACCGCCAAACGGACCTTGCTGGCCAGTGAAGGCTGAAAAGATATCCTCAAAGTTGAACCCTCCTCCAAAGCCACCTTGCGCGCCGAAGCCGCCTTGGCCACCAAACCCAGCAAATGGGTTACCAGCACCTCCGAAAGGGTCGCCCCCTGGTGCACCGTTAGGGTCAAAGCCTGCGGCGCCAAATTGATCATATTGTTCCTTCTTCTTCGGATCCGACAGAATCTCGTACGCGGATTGCACATCAGCGAACTTTTCTTTCGCATTGGGGTCCTTATTGGTATCGGGATGGAACTTCTTTGCTAATCCGTAGTAGGCTTTCTTAATTTCCGAGGCCGATGAAGATTTGCTTACACCGAGAGCCTGATAGGGATCTTTTTGGGCGAGAGAACTGGTGCCGTGGAATGACTATGTCGAATTAGCACACCCAAAAAATTACACGATTCCTTCCGCTCAGTATGCGCAAAGAGTTGGTTTACTTACCCTCCTGGCTGACGAAATTCTACTTTGATTCGCTCTGGTACATTTCTCACGGAGACAGGCGCGAGGCACAGCTGTGTGAAGCTTGGCTCCTTCACTTAGACCCTGTCGAATTCTGGCTCGGCCACCAAACTTCCCATGGGCAATGGCTCGTGCAGGCGCAGCCGCCTTGGTGAGAAGGCTGGGATTCATACTAAGCTATAACAATTCATCAGAATTGCAAAGAGCTCGGAAGATGAAAACCAAGATGGCTGGTTGTTGGCCAAATATGCTTTGCCCTGAATGGATGCTTCTCGAAGTTGCGTAGTGACTTGCGTTTTGGTACTGAACTTTTTCTACGCCGAAGTGGGTGCCTGAGGCGCCAAATGCCGTCATAACCCGCCGCATGCCGCTGGGTGTCAATTGCGACCAATGGTGGAGCTGCCCATTGACACACAAGTGGCTTGGCTCCAACTAGGGGGTCTAACGACCACTAGAAATGTGGCGTGGCCACGCCCAATTTTTTAGTGTGACAGCAGGAGCCAAGATATATTTATGGAGCCGCCTCCAGCTTGTTACTTCATGACAAGTATTATTAGACGAATACCGCGAATGATTCACCTTCAAGAGACTGAAACGATTCATGCTGATTATTACACTAGTCACCTCCCAAGATCTCTGTCACGAAGGGCAATGTGCAAACGAGTAGGGTCAGACCGGGCAGGAGACAAAGACGCAAAGGAGCACATGGGCACGAAAAAAAAGAAGAAACAGTTACAACGCCCATCCCTCAAGTTCATGCGCAGTCCAGTCCCACAACTCCTTTGCCAGGTCTTCATCCTTCCCAAGTCGGCTCGCCTTGCCAGTCACGCCAACCGGCTCATAATACTCTCCACTACTGACACCCTTGGCGACAGACGCCCACAGCTGGTTCTTCGCGCCCTGGTTGACCGGAGTGAAAAAGTAACTTGCAATCGGTCCCACGAATTTCTGGGTAATGGACAAACCCGACATGCTATTGACCAGGTTCGTCCTCACGACGCCAGGATGAACAGAAGTGACTGTGAATTGAGGATATTGCGCCGCCAGTCGCCGAGCAAACAGGAGATTTGCCAGCTTGCTCTGCCCATATTTCTCAAAGGCCCACATTCTTTCGGATGTATCCTTGAGCGAATCAAATATAATCCCCGCCTTTGGTGCCAAAAGGTGGGCTCGCGATGATAAAGACACGATTCTCACATCGGAGCCGGGTTCTGAGGCAGTTGTTTCGAGAACAGGGAGGAGGAGCTTGACAAGTAGCGCGTGACCCATGTGGTTTGTGCCAAATTGAATCTCATACCCGTTCTCTGTGAGGCCAGGTGCCGCAGCCATGATACCAGCGTTCAGCATGAGAATATCTAAGCGGTCAGACTCAGCAGTGAGCCTGCGAGCAGCGGTTTTGACGGACTCAAACGAGGCTAAATCCAACTGAAGGACTTTGACTGAGGCGTCGGGCTGATACTTGTGTATCTCATCTACTACCTCCTGGGCGGCGGAAACATTCCTGGCGGTGAGCCAGACCTGCCTAGGATTGTGCTTGACGTATTCGCAGACGGCCTGTTTGCCGAGGCCATTATTGCCACCGGTGACCAGGATAACTTTGCCCTCCAGCGAGGGAATATCCTTCTCTGGCTGGAAAGGGATCGCGGCCCTGTCAATGGCGATGTTTTGGAAGAACCGAGACATGATGCAGCTGACAAATTGTGGTGTAGGCTTCCAAAGGTAAGTGACTTGCGATTCAAACCGTGGCAGAATAGTAAAGCAGGTTGCCTCTCGACTTATTGGCGCCTTTTGGCTGCGCAGTTAGGTACCGAACGAGCTCCGTTCTATTAGAAGCTTAGTTACACCGACCCCGACCAACTACCCTTCCAACTGTTTGCGTACATGAACCAGTGCAACAGACTGAGGCGCACGAGGAGCAATCGAGGCCATGTGATTTCTCTCATGATCAAATTTTGGTATAATGACAAGATATTGAATAATAAACGGATTCAACCCAGGTTTGACTGATGCCATTTCTCAAGTACCTAGGTAGGTAGGTACCTACCATGGCGCGCCACCCCTGTTTTTGGTGACAGGTTTGGTGACAAAGTGCTGTCTTGTAATCAATTTATAATAGTCATGTGGGCTGTATCATAATTTTTATCTATTGCAAGACAGCAGTTTGTTACCAGAACTGTCACCAAAAACAGGTACCTGCCTACCTAGGCAGGTACCTGTTTGACCTCGCGCACACGGAGCCTGCGGGGTGACAATAAACCCGACTTACCTCGGCTCAGACCTGAATTGACTATGATTTCGTCTGTGTGCATTGTAAAAACGTACGCGATCGCAAAAAAAGGTACGATTGCCCGCCAAAGGAAAAGATATGCGTGTGATATTGTACTTGGCATTGATCACTGCGACACCTGTCAGCAAGTCTGAGCAAGAGTTGTGCCACCTGGCGAGAGTCAGCACGTATTGCCTAAATGGGACTCTGGCCGTGGTTCTGCACCAACCAGCAGCTCCCGCCAAAATACAAGGACGTACGTACCTTAATTGGCGATACAACCAACTGCTAATCTAAAGCAAAGGACAAAATTTCAAGGCGACTCTTTTTTTTTTGACGCAAGATTGTATTTAACTAAATACAATACTTGGTACAAACACTGCAATTTGTGGTGCAAGCAGCATTGCGCCTGCCCTACCTAACGTTGCTAGATACCAACCACCAGGGCATTCGACGTCAACAATACAGCACGGTTTCAAAGGTCACTCTCTGTCTCATAGGGACTCAGGAATACGCTCTCGGGATCCCAAATTCCCTTGACGCGCCCCAGCTCCGTCAGCCTCTCTGGCGTAAACAAGTTATCCAAGCTCTCCTTGAACCTCATAGTGCTCGGCATTGTCCTGGGAGCAGAATTATCGCCTTCCCTTCCAATTGCCAGAATCTGGTCAACAATCTCGCGCAGCTTGACCTGAGAATCCGGGCTTGCACACCAAGCCGAGACGGTGACGTTGAAGCCCCGGTCGCGGCCCTCCAGAAACACACCCTTCCCATCCTGCCCGAACCCGTTGGCCTGTAATTTGTTGGGGTTGAAGGAATGAAACAACACGACGGTGCGTTTGGCGTCTTGGATGTCATCAGTGCCCTTGAACCAGGCTGAAAATGCTTTCGAGATGACTTCTGGTGTGAGGGCCTTGACGCGGGCAGCGTTCATGTTCTTGAAGCCTCCATGTGCGTTGCGTGCCTCAAGACCGTCATTCATATTCGCCAGCGGTATGAGCGTGGTATCGGCCTTGATTGCTTTAGAAATCATATTCTCGTCAAATAAGACGCTTGCGGCCTTCTCGGCATGTGCAGACGGGCCAAAGAACGTGGCCGACAGGATAATCAAGGGTGCACCTGCAGAAGGGAAACCAGGGGGGGTGCGGACGAAGGTCAGCTGAAGGTTGAGAGGCTCCGATACGCTGGTGTCGAGAAAGGCCTGTGTGGCATCGATGACAGCAGGCGGACGAAAAATCAAGCTTCTCGACCACAGCTTGCCGTCTGGCAGCGCGAGGGACCGAACAGGATACACTCTCATGACGGCCGACATAACGACCCCAAGACCGTGTCCGGCACCACGGAGGACGTTGAAAAGTGCAAGCTCGGCACCAAAAGACGAGGGGTGGACCTCTACCGTCTGCCCGCGGGCTGTGACAATGCGCAGGGAAACAACATTGTCGACCATGAAGCCGTGTAAGCCGCTCACGGCAGTATTGCCGCCACCCAGAATAGCGCCAACAACACCAACGGCGTTTGAATTGGGAACGGCAGTGTAGTAGCCCTCTGAGGCAAGCGCTTTTACCAGTTCGCCGGTAGTGACACCTCCGCCGACTCGCACGGAGCCATTCTCCTTGTCCAGCTGGATAGACTTAAAGAGCTTGAGGTCTAGAACCAGAGCTCGTGCGCCAATTTCGAGGAAAGTGCCGTGGCCGCCACCAGTAGGAATGACTTTGAGGTTATTATGCTTAGCCAACTCGATGGAAAGAATGATGTCGTCCTCGCGCTTTGGCGTCACTGCTATGGCAGGCAGGGAAGTGTACGTCTCTGACCATCGTGACAACACGCTATCAATGGGTGTATCTTGTTTGGGCACAACGAAGGAACAGTCCAGGCTCTCTGTTCCAGCAACAGTTGCAGCCATCTTTGTTTAAGTGTGATGATCTGGTTATTGAGTTGTTATAAATAAATAAATGAATTAATTAATTACGATAGATAGCCTAGATAGCTATATATAACTAGTACCTCTACCTATTATATGGATAGGAAAACCCTCTCGGGTAGAAAACCCTATCGCTATACTCAGATGCGTCTACGGTCCGCTCCCGAGGCGGCCGCTAGTCGTCTCGCGTAGTAGTTGCTTATAGTCGCGCAATAAGCGATGTCCCCCTAGAGAAGAAGATAGGGAGGTGCCCCTAGCGCGGACGGGGAGGCAATACCAGCGTGTATCCAGGTCGTCCGGCGAGAGCGTTCCTAACTCCCGGGCCCGCCCCGTGGCTGTGCCGGATCGTCTCAGGAGGCTGCCTGCCCTCCTGAGATCGTTCCCGTGTTAGTGGCGGGGCGGCTCCGCACGCCGCAGTGTGACTCCAGCCTTCAGATTTCGCTCACTTTAGCCTTCATGATCGAGCCTAGCGGCGGTCGCCTTTAGGTTAATAAAAATCGTCCTTGCTAGCGGCAGCTTCAGCCTCTCTTTTCCTTTCCTCGTTATCTCTCTCCCTCCGTATATATGACCCCCCGCGGCGGCTCTGTCCGGCCCGCGTAACGAAAGCGGCTCTTCCCCACCACGGCTGGCAGTGCCACCAGCACTGCCGTGTCGTTCCCGGGGCGTTTCCTAGGCGTCTGTAGCTAATCTGTATGTCTCGCAGCGCAAACCATCCATCACAGCCGCCCCCCGTCCAATGTACGATCTCCCTTGGTGGTAGTCGCCTCGCTAACCTGCGTGTAGTCAAATTTTTCAAACATTCTCCCGTGTAAGCTCCCAACAATAGCGCCAAGAAGCAAGTCCGAGGGCACAATCCAGGTAGGTCCGCACCAGTGCCGCGCCAGAGGCGAGGCTGACCTGGTGCGTAGCAAGACGATGACTACAAGGGCAAGTCCCTCACCAAGGCCCAGGCCAAAAAATTAGCTGACAAGCCTATGAAAGTAAGTCAGCTCGTGTCCGCGGCGGAGCCGCGGCGGTAGCGGGGCTAATACCTGCCAGATAATTGGCGATAACGACGTTTTTTGCCGGTCGTGTGTGACGCGCGCCGAGGCCCATCCGGGCCATCTTTGCAGTGTGGTGGAAGGTATGGTCGCCCCGGCCCCTGGGCAGCTCCGAGGCTGACAAGGCTGTAGGTGCTTTGATTGCGTTCTGCGCAATCAAGCTTGTTTGCCGGTATGTGTATGATTACTCCGCCTAGGTGCCGGCCCGCTAACGTGAATAGTCCGTCGTCAATGGCACCACCCTATTGAGTTGTTATAGGTGTTGGGGAACCTTCCAGGGAAGCGAACCAGTTACTGCCGTGGCTTTGCATTGTTTGAAGAAAAGGAAGCGGCGTGGATTTATAACTGGCCGCTTTCGAGAGCCTTGCGTTCTTGAAACGAGAACAAATGGCACTTGTTCACAAGGCTTGCCTGTCTGTGCCGATAAAAGGCGACCACGGAGCGGAACCTCGCATTTCCAGCGCAGACGCAGACATAAATAAAGGTCGTAAAGGTATGGGGTGGATATCAATTGGCAAATCGCGTCTTCATTCGGCCTTCGGGTTTAGCCGGGCGACTTCAAAGTGCGAGCACCGAGTTCGACCAATGACTGGCATGTTTCTCAGCTGGTCTTTTTATCCAAAGACTGAACATCCAAGCGATGCCGACACATTGTTGGCTCGTCGGTTCCATCGTTGCGAGCTAAAAATACGGGCAAAAGGCGGCTCGCACCTCAAATGCGCACTGAAGAATGGCATGTCAGAAAGACGTCGTGTGACTTGTGTCAACCGGTGGTTGCTGGGAAAGCTGTGTCCTGATGGCAGGCCAGATGATTGGCGGCCGCCGCGGTGAATTGCCGCAATCTTCTGTCCCTCTACGGTTACCCGTGTTCGGTACTCAGACTTCTTTCTCTCCATCCTATCCAGAAGAGAAAAGTGTCGGCCTTGCCAAGCGTCCGAGTGTGGCTGGGGTTCCGTCACATCGCCAAGATGGACCTGGAAAGCGATGCAGGAGTTCCGTTGTCACCTGGAGTCAAGATGGGAGCTACCTGTGGCTCTGGTAGCAGCCCTATTTATACTCATTTCGACCGGTTCACCGTCTTTGCCCAGGGTAACATGGCATATCAAAAGGGTACAAATGTGGTGTTGGGGGAAACTAGTCTGTAGCAAATACCTTGCCCATGCAAAGTCCCTGGTGGGACAATTAGACCAACTTACTACCATGTGAAAAATCGATAAAAGCTCTTGGAGCCTAATTTATACCACGCCCATATACGCCAAACGCTTGCACAGCAACCAATGCAGGGTAGACTTCCAATCCCATCCTCTTCCCTTGTATCCAGAAAAACAAAACGCCATCATGCAACCCATTCAAAGCTGGCACAAATTCAAGTATTGTCTTCAAGGGTCCGAGATGGCCCCCGGCTGCGTATTCGGCACCCCCGCTCTAGCTCTCTTTTCGTGTCGAACTTTGTAAATAAAATCGACGATTACGTCATTTTCTTGTATCCCCAGGCTGTTGAAATGCTTCCTCACAGACTTGGCCAGATCTTCCTTGCTCTGCCGCCGCGCTTGTTGCTTTCGAATCATGGTCGGAGAGTAGTGACCGATGCTTCCTGGTCGTGAAAGAACCCATTGGTGGTACTTGCTGACAAACGACGCGGGCGTGTTCAACTGATGCTCGCGACGATAGGTATGGAGTGCGTCGCGATCGAAGGAAGACCAGTTTATCTGTAATAAAAGACAGTTGCGTCAGTAGCGCCAGCGATGAAGGCAACCCATGAGGATGGGCTGGAAGGCCATTGCAGGGTTGTGAAGGCAAAGGCTAGCCTAGCCGCCTTGGATGGAAGCCTTACCGTGGGCGCTTGCGTCTCTGTGGCAGTTTGTGAAGGAGCCGATGTAGGCGCATTGGCCGGTTCTCGTAGCTGTGAGGCACTGGACTGGCTGGCACCGCGACGCATCTTGGCAGAGGTTGGACCCGTGCCTTTCTCTTTGGAGACGCTGCACTCCGCCTTTTGGTCGTCGCCGACAGCCCGTGAGGACTTGGGTGGTGCCATTGCGTGTAGAACCAGTCCTAGAATTTCGCAAAAATTATACAATAGAGGTTGCAGGGCGTTGGTCAAGATCGAGGCCACGATTATTGGTGCGGTGGTGGTGTGTAGACGAGAGGGGAGAGAGATGTGAGAAGCATTGGGTGCGCGTGGGCGTGCGATATCGCAATATTTCTCGGGGGCTAGCTGGGTGTTGACCACACCAGACTGCAAATGCAAGTACGGAGTATTGCGGCGCAAGCGGGGCGGGGTGCAGTGGGCGGGCGGCATGGAGCAGCGCAACGCAACGGATGCCCAGCTTGAGGGCAGGTGAAGTCGGTCGGTCCCGTAGGCGGTCAGGGCTATGCTAAAGGCTGCAAGGCCCGGCCTCTGGCACTTGAGAAGAGCCAAAAAAGAAGGAAAAAAATTGAAGATTGAAAGAAGCAAAAAATGAGAGAGAAAAGGAGAAAGAGAACGAGAACGAGGAAGAGAAAGAGGAAAAGAGAGAAACCAACATTTCTTCAAATAACCAGTATCCGTCCATTTGATACAAAAATCTTCTCCAAAAAAGCGATGCCGTGAATGGCTGGGCGAGTCTTAAAGCTTGAACAATAGTAGTTCCAAATCCAACCCCCCATCAACGGAAAAGCAGATGTACGCACGGTAATCTACTCATCGCAAGTACACAATGAGCACGAGTCATCGCTTGACTTTGCCCTGAATGATGCAAGACAGGGCCGTGCCCCCGACACATGCGGATTGACATGGAACAAGTCCACATGGGCGCACAGGTGCGTCCAGACTGGGGCCTGGATACCATTAAATGTCAACTGGTCAACTTGCTTTATGCAGCAAAGATTGATGCGTCCCCAAAGGCTGTTGCATCAATCCCTTTACACATCCATTCACCGCCCATTTATCTCGCCGCGCTGCTTGTATGTATGAGCACTGAAGCTCTCCATTGTCAGATTTGTCCCGTTTCCCTTAGAGCCATGGCTTCACCGATTGGGTCAGTGGCTGCATCGTCCGTTGTAGCTTGGCCCCTCTCCCCACATTGGAGTATTGACAGCCTGGATGGAGCCTTGCAAGTCTCAAATCGACACAGATCTTGACCTTGACCTTGCCCCCCCTGTTATTCTCATCATCACCAAAAAAGCTCAATGCTTCTGCATCGATCCGCGCCGCCTAGCTGCGTGCTTTCCCCAAAGCCCTACCATTGCTGCCACGGCAAGCTCGTCATTTGCGTGCTAATTCTAGCACGCCATATCGACAAGACTGAAGCCGACCTGCAAGGCTGCAACCATCTTTCCAGCCCCATCACTGCGGTAAGTCATTTTGGTCTTTACAGGTGTCTCTGCATCCTTCGTGTCTTGGATTCTTCCCAGGGCCACCATGCGCATCTCAAGGCTTATATCTCAGCCGGGTACCGAGCTTGTCTGGCATATATCTCCCCCATATTTTTGTTTGAAAGTGTGTTTAATCAATGACGACCCATCTCTGTCAAACTCAACCATGGGCGTCACTATTTTTCCGGCATGCCATGATTGAGTCCCGGATGCTTTCGTCTGATAGGCCTTGCCGCCCGAAACGCGACATTGACCTCATGATACACAAGAGTCATCAGACCGGGACGAAGAGAAAGATCTACTGCTAACTCCCCCGCATATGGGCTAGGGTCTGATATCTTATTCCGTTCCCGCGTTTTGAAACTTTGGAACAAGAGAGCATCCAAGCGGCCATGCTTGAGTGCTGAGTGCTGAGTTCTGAGTTCATTAAAGAGCAACGCTACCCGCGATCACAGAGGGAGTCGCATCAATAGTCTGCCGTCTTAATGGTCTCAGCCCAGGCTCTCTGCCACAGGCCAACTTCGCCCATGGTCAGCGAGAATCCGTCAAGTTTTGATCGACGCCACCAAATTGGGCTACTGCCACAGCTCTCCTGTGCGGGGGGCGGGAGGCGCAAACTGCTGGCGAAACTTCATGCATAGCGCTCTTTTGTTGTGACGAGTCTATTGGAATCCCCCAAGGTCTGATTCAACAGCCCAATGTCGGACATGATGTCGTCGCAAATATCCCATCAGCAAATAACGTCCCCGACATCTTCAACTGGCCCTAACGCCATGGACTCTGGCTCTGACCGCCATCAGCACCTCCAATCAGAGTCCATGAGCCCAAATACTTCATCTCAACAACCTCGGTTTCAGGCAATGTATGAGGGTGCTTCGTCGCATGCCACCGGCCTTGCTGAGATATCAGGTAGCGCCAATGAAACAATACCCACGTCTGAAAAAACTTCTCGAAAGAAGCGTCGTAGTAGGAAGGGTCTGAGCAAACGATTCCAATGCTCGTCTGAGGGTTGTGGGAAGAGTTATTCCCGAGCTGAGCATTTGTAAGCATAATCGCTGCTCTGACCAGCTGCACCAATGGAACAAGCTAACTGTGTATTAGATATCGGCACCAGCTAAACCACACCTCAACTCAAATATTTCATTGTGGATATGCAGGCTGCTCGCGTAATTTTGTTCGGGCTGATTTGCTGAAGCGGCACATGGACCGACATGCTGCCAAGCTGACCCAACTAAAGCAAAGTAGACTGTCTACCCGCAAAAGAACACAGCCAGAAAACCCAGGACTCTCGCCGCCCTTCTCCGAATCTCACCAACAAGTTACGGCCATTGGAGGCCACCCTCAAACCCAAGCGCAATACGTCTCCCCCCAAGATCCGTCCCCGGGTCCATACACGCCGGTAAGCAACACGACTCCGTCCGGCGTTGCCAACAACTACCTCACGGATACGACGGCTGCAAACCATGGCCCGTTTCAGCAGATTGATACCCAGTCACCTGCACAAGCTCAGATTTCCACTCATGCCACTTTCGCCTCCTTTAATAGCACCTTGACGTCGTCTCCGGACACCAACCAAAGTCAGTTCTATCAGGGGCAACTGCGCCACAATGTGCCATCTCAATCCTTAAGGACATTCACATCATACCCTCAGCCTCTACCTGTGGACATGTCGCGTACGCAGTATCCTTCCACCAATGCAGCCTCACCGTCACAGGCCTCGAACCACCACTATGAAGGCTTAGAGTCGAGGAGTTTTCAGGATGCGACACATCATTCGGCCGATCTCATTGCCCTTGATTACATGGCCATGCCTATGGCAGGGCCCGTATTTGGTGATGATGGAGGTCTCAACAAATCCCCGTATGCGGGGATGCCCGAGGATTTCATGGCCTATTTGTTTAACTCTCTCCCCTCCCAAAGTTCGCCTTCAGGGTATGGATTTTTGGGGCCGGGTCTAAAGTAAGCCGAAACCCTACAGGAATTCACCCTCTTGCTCGACTAATGATTCTGGTAGCTACGGCGAACTGCAGGACACCCAATACTCAACGCCCTTCATGGCCAACGACGTGGCATATGCTGGTCATTTCCCAACTGTTTCACAACACGTAATGTCGGTTAGTAATTTGCTCGATGAAAATTCTCCCGAAACCAACATATCAGAAGAGAGAAGTCAAGAGATTTTTGACTTTATCAATGACCGCTTCCACGAACACGATGTAGCGCCGACAGAACGGAGCCGAGATAGCATTGTATCTGGAGATCGTGAGCAAGATGATCATGTGTTGAGTCGCCGGATGATGCAAACATATCTTGGTTCCTACTGGTATCATTTCAGCGACCAAATCCCCATTTTACATCGACCAACCTTCTGCCCAAACAAGACGCCAAACCTGCTCCTCCTTGCAATGGTGACGATTGGTGCAGCCTGTTTGGATAGAACTCATGGCCAACGTGTTCTGACGGCCGGCGCCGAACTTTCAAACTTTATTGCCAAGCATTTAAGATGGGAGATTTTCATGGACACAAATTTTCGGCCGCCAGCAAAACTCTGGATCTTCCAAACGCTCATATTGCTAGAATTGTATGAGAAGATGTTCTCGACGAGGGAACTACATGAACGAGCGCACATTCACCATGCCACCATGATAACGTTGATGCGCCGGGGGAGGTCCCTTATTGGGGAGTCATCCATGGACTCTCCACCGCACCATCGAGAAATATCAAATGGCTCAAATCAAGCATCCGGTATCGTGCAGGCGCCGGCAGACTGGTGGAATCTGTGGGTCACCAATGAAGCTACCAGACGTGCAGCTTTTGCCGCCTTCATTATCGACTCTACCCACGCTACCATGTTTGGCCATTCCGCGGTGATGGTGACTCATGAAATGAGGC
Organism: Keithomyces neogunnii; assembly: GCA_020975405.1. Classification (NCBI taxonomy): domain Eukaryota; kingdom Fungi; phylum Ascomycota; class Sordariomycetes; order Hypocreales; family Clavicipitaceae; genus Keithomyces; species Keithomyces neogunnii. The sequence continues at coordinate 1,804,054 of JAIOWQ010000002.1, read as the reverse complement.
TGCCCCTGCCTTGTGATGAGTCTTTGTGGAGAGCCAGGAGCAGTGCAGAGGTAGGAAGGGCCGAGTCAAGTCTGAAAGCTAAAGGGATACGACCAGTATCATTTCTTGAGGGTCTCAAGCGTACACTGAGTCACCAAGGAGTAAGAACCACGGCTTTTGGAAGAACTGCTCTGATGGCCGGCCTGATGAGTGTGACGTATCATATGCACCAACGAGATCTTCAGGTCAATGTTCTCGGCGGTGGAGTGATCCAAGCATTGGGTGGTCGTGACAAGTGGCGCGCAGCATTAACCAGAGCCTATGACTCGTGGAACAGCGACTTTGACCAAGAATTGGAGAATAACGAGCCATCTAGTGACCCCTATGGGCAAGGGAGCACGAGGTATGAAGCACATGTCGTCTTTGGCAGTCGCACGGTATTACACCATCTAGCCCATATGGCCATGCACGCAGACATTGTTGACTGCCAGATGTTTGCTCGCGCCAAGAGGCTTCTTGGAAGGACCATTGGCGGGCAGGAGCTTGGTAGTGCTCAAAAGCGAGTCAAGGAGCAATGGGCACCATCTGCCGGGGCCCGGGATGCCGCATTTCACGCCTTGAAACTGCTGAGTTCCGTCTTACTGCCAGACCCAGTGGAATCCTTGAGCGCTGCCAGCCCTTGGCCGCAAGGCAACTACGAGACTCGCTACGACGTGCTAATAAACAGGCCATGGGTGGTCTACTTTGCCGCACTAATTATATGGTGCTACGGCTATGCGCTGGAAGGGCCATGTGGAGAGGTTGCGCGTAGTGATGATTCTGGTGACAAGCGGCACCAGATGAAGGGTTATCTGCTGAAGTACGCGAACATGACGGATCCCAACGAGCTACAGACCATGTGGGGCATCAACAATAACACGGCACTGTTAATGGTGTTGCGGGATTCGTTTGACAATACGCGATGGGATTTACTGCACGAAGGGGCTCATCTGATGAGAAATTGCATCGCCTTGAATAAAGGCGGCAGCGTGTGAGCTATGGAGACGGGTGGCGGCACGAGGAAGTGGTTGGGCCGGACCAGACACATGCTGATGGCGAAGTCGCAGAGTGTCTGCCTGTACATTTTAGGGCAAGTACCAGGGAGGGAGGGTCTTTGTTTGTTTGGAGAAGTGGAATACCCCGTGACGTTATTGGCGATACAAATGATACAGCGGTGCCATGTCATGATGCAGGAAATGGAAAGCTTGGGGTGGCCAGAAGTTGGCTATGGGAAGCATCTAGTTTATAGTAAAGAATAATGTCAGAAGCTGCATCAAAGGTGCATTTGCTGTCGTCTGTTTCCCTTCACAGGCTTGGTTCGGGATCAATGTTTGCTTTCAAATGTTCAGCGGTGCTCACAATCTGGCCATCTCGCTTCCGCCTCATGACGCCCTTCAAGGTAGCCAGGCGCTTGCCGATTTGCAAAATCTCACACTCGATGACGACCTCCTCGCCGCTCGGGACCGGCCTGAAGTAGCTCACGTTCAAGCTGCGCGTGACCCCGAGGTACTGCCAGAAGCCGGGCCTGCTAACATGAACCAGGGGGATGGTGGTGCACAGGTCAAACAGAGTGGCAGCGGCGCCGCCGTGGAGGTTGCCCAGGCGGTTGCAGTGCTCGCTGAGACAGGTGAAGCTGAAGGTGACGGAGGGTGCCTGGCCCTCGGCATCTGTAGCGACGACGTCGAGCTGAGGGAGGAGCTTTGACATCCATTCCTGGGAGGAGTCAGCGAGGGCATCACATCTCGGAACGGGCTCCAGGGGCAGCGCAACGTACTCCGGCCTTCCACCGCTCGTCATCATCCTTTGTAAGCCACGCCCTGGCCCGCTCCATCGGATCGTCGTAGACGTCCAGGTACTTTTTTTCAACCATTTTCCTGCGCTGGCCCAAGGTGCTGGGGAACGGGATTCGGTCCAGGAGCTTCAATCTAGTCGGCGCTGCAATGTTGGAGATGAGACAAGAGACCCAACGTAGCGATTCACGTGTCTAATTTTTGCATATACAACTGCGCTGGGAGCCTGTAGAAAAATAAATGAAAGAGGACGCAACATGAATAGATGTTGTAGCCGAGTGAGTGAATACGAGAGCGTGGGCATCGGAGCCGTGAAATGGGACGTCTGGACCAGCGACTCAGTGAAGCTCCCCCCCAACCAGACATCTTTGAGCATCTCTGGGGCCCGCAAAAGTCCCGGTCCGCCGGCAACGGGGGGGGCCTGAGCCTACATGGAAGGGCCTGGCAGCTGCGATGTGCCGAGGTTCCTTCACATGGCCGCCGAAGCCCCCCCCCCCCCGGGCCCTGCTTGAGACCTTGAGACCTCAGACAGCTGCCATTTCTCGTCTCTCTCCAAGCCCCCGTCTTGTCTTGTTCGTCAGCTGTGCTGCAAGCGCTGCTGCCATCGCCCGTCCACCTCAACGCATCTGCTGCAGGGCTCGAAATAGTCCTGTTACATTGACCTTTCGGCCTGCATATCGAGCACTGTGCCCAAAAAAAAAAAAAGGGCCCATCAAGGATTCCCCCAATCCGCGTCGGAGCCCATCCGCGAGCATACCTCATGGAGTTCGTCACGGCGCTGCGTGGCACCTTTGACGACAACAAGCCGTCTCTGTTTGAAGTTCTTTCGGAGCAGCAGCTCAATGGCTTGCTACCGCCCACGCTGCGATATCTCCTCACAGTCGCAACCCAGCGGCACCCTCGCTACCTGCTCCGCATACTGAACTCCTTCGATGAGCTCTACGCCCTGTCCATGCTCGTCGTGGAGCGACACTACCTGCACACACGGGGCGGGTCCTTCACCGAGAACTTCTACGGCCTCAAGCGAGAAATGGCCCTCCGTGGCGAGATACCGCGCGCGAGCATATCCGCCCCCCACCTGGTCCGGGAGACGCTGAAGCTGTCGACGAGCAACGTCTGGAAGAACCTGGCCGTCCTCGTCGGTGTGCCGTATCTCAAGCGCAAGTTGGACGAGAGCTATGAAGTGAATGCGCCCAGAGCGCTTCTCGGCTCCGCATACACCCGAATGCCGGAGAACCCCTCGCTCAGGGACAGATTCCTGCACTACTACAGATGGTTCCTGACCAATATATACCCGAGCGTCAACGGCGCCTACTACTTTGCCATGCTGGCCTTTAACCTTGGTTACCTGTTCGACAGGACCAAATTCCACAACCCACTCATGTGGCTGATTGGAACCCGCCTTCGCCGGATGACGGGTGCCGATTACCAGGCCATTGATGCCCTGTCGAGCCCTAAACCGGGGATCCGACCTGGACCGCGGTCAATTTTCTCGCCAAGCCAACTTGGTTCAACAGTACTGTCGAGCCTATCCGTGCTTTTACCCACGAGCATATTCGCACTCAAGTTTTTGGAATGGTGGTACCAATCCGACTTTGCCAAGCAGCTGTCGCGGAAAGCAGCCGAAAACATCCATCTTCCGCCTCCCATCGTTCACGGAGTTGAAAGGAAACCCAGGCCGGCCGGCCACGCGGCACAGTCCAGGGATGGAGAGACGACCGAGGCGGGCGACGGCCAAGTCCTATCGGCCCAGGATGCGCCCATCGCGACTCCGTCCATGCTCCCCATCTACGTAGTCGCAGCTCCCAAGGATACTTCGCAGTGCCCCATATGCCAAGACGACATCGTCACCCCGACAGCCTGCCAAACAGGCGTCGTCTACTGCTATGCATGTATTCACAAGTGGATAGAAGGAACGCACGACAAGCAGGAGAGTTTTATGGACGAGCGGCGAGGGAAGTGGGAGAGCGGCATTGGTAGATGTGCAGTTACCGGGAAGCGCGTTCTGGGCGGAACGGAAGGCCTTCGCCGCATCATGATATAGACCTGGTGAATTTCAAGGGCGCTTGTCCGCTTGTCCCGGCGAGTCTCGGGATGGCCATGGAGGACCCTGGACTGCAACAATCGCGATTGTTTAAACACTCCGTCCCATACATAGTATACATGCGTTACTGCCACTGCCGCCAATTTATATGCTACGAGACAAGGCACGAGCACGAGTCGCAGCCGTTAAGCGAAATTGACGACAAGATGGAAATATCCGTCCCGCCCGCCCTTGCGCCGCACACCCACCAATCGAATAGGAACGAGAATGGGGCTGGATGCCCAGTCTCTACGGTACGGGGGAGGCATTCAATTGACCTTGCTTGAGTCATTTGAGAAGCGCAATCAATAGAATTCCAGATTCGGCCCCAAAAAATCGACCGCTCGTCTTGCCATGGCATGTGGAACTTGTATCCCGGCCAATGAGCCCACCCGTGGCGAGCTTCTGGAATGCAACCGACTTCGCCGCATGTCTCGCACCGCCATGGCATGGCCTGATTGGGACCTAGCGAGAGCCGACGAGTGGCGGAAGACAAGAGGCCCCGGGCCACACAGGGTTCGGATGCTCCATGAATGAACCTCCCAACCTCTGCCGTCCAAATATCCAACGGCTCATTTGACAGCGCCCTGGAATGTACCACTGCCCGCCTGCCACAATAAAAAAAAAAGACAAAGGCTATTGTGCTGGCCATGCCGAACAATGACCTGTCAGGCTCAGGCGCACCTGACTAAAGCCCCGTTCGGGACCCGTGGGACTGCCCATGGAATGCACTTTTCCACCCAGCCTCATGGCCATGCTGCTTGCACCGAGAAGAGAGGCGGGGGCCATGGGATGAATGGCCGTCGCAATCAAGGGCCGTGCTGGTCTTTATTGAGACCCAGTTTGGAAGCGGATATTCCAACGGTAACCCGGCCACCTGGATTAGACAACCAATGCAGTGGGTGGAATCTGCTCCTTGTACGGACTATGTCTATATAAGTCATGTCTACGAACCGCCGTTACCCACCAGCCTCCATTGTTCCTGTCTGGTATCTTGTTGAGAAAAAGTTGCTGTTTATTAAACCAACATTGTGCTACGACGAGAGAACCAGGCCGAACGGAAGATTGCTGGCATACACAGGCAAGCCGTGCCCGAGAGCCACCACTCGTCATGGCCGACTACGCCCTGGCTTTTTCCTACGCCGGAGAGACCCTCCTGTCGGGATTCACATGGTTCGACGGAGTCGATCCTTCCCATGGATATGTCTCCTACCAAAGCCGTGGTGATGCTGCCGCCTTGGGTCTTTACTCGGTCAATTACACCACTGACGTTGTCAGATTGGGCGTTGACAGCAAGAACATGTATGCTCTGGACCAAGGACGGCCAAGTATCCGACTAGAAAGCAAGGCAGCTTACAACCACGGCCTCTTCATCGCCGACTTTCTGCACATGCCTCCTTCGCAGTGTGGACTTTGGCCAGCGTGTAAGTTGAACAACCCTGTCCGTTTCCCAGAGCTGAGCAGAATCTGATCATTGCTGGAACTTGGCAACAAACAGTCTGGTCATATGGGCCCAACTGGCCAGCAGGTGGCGAAATTGATATCGTCGAAGGAGCCAATGACCAACACTACAACCTCATGTCCGCCCACACATCGCCGGGCTGCTCCCTTGACACTAGTCTCAACGGTTACTTCTCCGGCACCCAAACCAAAAATACCTGCGATATTGCCAATGATAATGTTGGATGTGGCTACAAGTCGCCGGACAACGATACTTCAGTATACGGGGACGGCTTCAATGCTGCCGGTGGCGGAGTGTACGCCATGGAATGGGACGCCGAGTTTATCAAAATTTGGCACTTTACGAGAAGCGATATCCCCAAAGACATTCGCCACAGGCAGCCTGATCCCGCAGCATGGGGATTGCCTAGTGCCGTCTTTGGCGGGAGCAGCTGTGATGTCGACAACTTCTTCAAGAACATGAGACTGGTTATCAATATCGTAAGTGCCACGCTTCCTACCCAACGAGGTTATGATGAATGCTAAAGGTGACTCTAGAACTTCTGCGGTGATTGGGGAAATGCCATCTGGGGAAAGACGGGTGGATGTGGCACATTCGCCGAGACCTGCAACGAATATGTCGCCAACAATCCGGAAGCATTCGCAAACGCCTACTGGGATGTTCGATACATTGACGTCTACCAGCAGACCAACCCCTTTAGCCCCTTTAATCCCCTGCAGAACCAGACGTCAAGTCTCGCGGATCGCCTCGGGACAGCCAGGCCGACAACGGTCGTCGTGGAGCCGGGAACCGATGTCGCTGGAAGCACCAGTAGCACAACCACAAGCTTGGAACCAGATGCCGCCTCGTCGTCGTCGTCCTCCTCCTCCTTCGGCCTGCTTTCGGCGCCCGAGAATTCTGCAACCCCGAGTGCTCCGAGCAATCATGAGGTTCCCTTGCCCATTCCCAGCACGGCCCATCCACCAGTCCATGCTCCGAGTAATGACGCTCCCGTGCCCAAGAACCCCGCCAAGGTCCGCGATTTTGCCTATCTGGGCTGCTTCAGCTCGGGCGATGGCTTCAAGACGTTCCGCAAGGCTGAAGACAGCTCGCAGATGACTATTGAGCGCTGCGTCGAGCAATGCAACGGCTCAATCTTCTCGGGTGTTCACGACACGCAATGTTTCTGTGCGGACACGCTGGATGCCACGACTCGGGCGACGAATGACAAGGACGGCAATACCTGTGATCGCCCGTGCCCCGGCAACAAGATGGAGTACTGCGGCGGTCTAGCAAAAGGCAGTGGCAGCCTTGCCAATACCACTTCCCCAGCTGCGAACCAACGCTTCTCCGGTCCTTTGACAACAAATGACACAGCGAGCAAGGAGTATCCTCACCACCCCGGGAACCTGAAGAAGATTCCTGTCAAGTGGGGAGTTCACGCCCTGGCCAAGAGGTACATACCTCGCTCCAAGAGAATTGCTACGCCTCTCTTGGCAAAGGATGACCTTCTTACTGTCTACGCGGCCGTCAAGGATGAGGCGCCACCGCCGCCGCCGCCACCCATGGCTCCTGGGCAGAATGTCTCATACACGGTTACTCAGCGCACAACGGCCGTCCAGGACAAGGATGTCGTGACGTCTGTGTTGCAGTCGCAGATGCCGTCGAGCGTGGCCGCGGAGACGCAATCCAGCGGTCATGGGTCAGCCGATGAGCCCTTGTCGTCCAGCAACGCGACCGCGGGCCAGCACAACAGTGATGCTGCCGCGGAAACCGATACTGTTGTCGAAGAGGTTGTCAAGGTGGTGGCTGAAGATTGCGATTGTGCAAAGGAACACGCTCACGATCAGCCTACTCATCCCCCACCGCCCGCATATCCCGACAAGGTCGATCAGCCCCAACCCTCGAGAGTCCAAGACGGGGCTGCCGGTGATTGTTCTGAACCGGCCGATGCTCCTGCTCCGGCGCATCCTGTCAATGCCGTTGAGCCTGAGCCGTCAACAGTTCAGGACGAGCATTGTGTCGAGTGTTCAGAACCAGCTGATGCGCCTGCTCCCTCTGCCCCTCCACCAGCACACCCCGTCAAGGCCCATCAGCCTGAGCCGTCAACAGTTCAAGCGGAGACTAGTGTCGAGTGCTCAGAACCAGCCGACACTCCTGCGCCAAAGATTCCCAGCGATATGGCGGCCACATCGAGCCGCCCGCAGCCACCGCCGCAAGATCTCCAGCCTCCCCAGTCCGAACCCTCAGCAGAGAATGCACCAACGCAGGTGGTGGCTTCCACAGCACCTCCTGCGTCTTCGTCAGTGGTGGTCATTTCTGGCGTGGGACCGCAGTGTGACTCCAAGTTGGGTGCCATGCTGGGACTGGTGGCATTTGCTTTTGCAGTGCTGCTGTAAAGCCAGTCGGCGTGATTCGAAGCAATCGAGAATATCTGAAACGCCTTTTTTTTAACCTTCTCTTTTCCATATTTTATCAAAAATGTTGATATTCGCATGTGGCGGAACGTGATTCGAGACCAGGGAGTGATGAGCAAACTAAAATTTGCCCATGGTATTATACATTTTAGCGTCGTTAATGGCAACAATTTCAGGCACACAGATTGCACTGGATGCCAATATTATTAGCTAGTGTAGATAGAAGCTTGAGAACAAATATACAACCGAATTTTATGACAGTTATCCCCCCCTTGCATAGCTCGCTAATGTCCCAAATGCAAATCGTGTCTCCATTATAAAATGAATACAGGGGAATGTATCTGCGGCCTAAATGTCCACCACGACGGCGCGGCTGACCGCCCTTGGCGAGTTTTTGTACATCTGGGCTGCGTTGACCATCAAACTCCCCTGGTTGCTACCGGGACCGCTCATGAGCCATTTCCAGAGGACGCTGTGGATACCGCCGAATACGACTTCAAACATGTCGACCCAGGACTGATTGGGGACCAGGTCCCAGAAGAAGCCGCGTCTTGGCCGTGACAAAAGACGCTCGTACGCATGCTGAACATCGTCAAAGTAAATTGCCTCTGTGCCGTAGGCGCAGTGGACATGTCCGAAAACATGTAGTCGGGGCTTGACGCGCCACACTTCTCTCAGCAGATGAGGGCATCCAAGGTCGAGATCTAGATGGTGTTTCTGCAGGGCGCAGTGTCAGCTGGTGGGCGTTTTCCTTCATTTGCACGAACGTACCGGTGGACTGTGTGTTACCAAAATGTCCGTCTGAGGGGGCACTTTGCTCAGCCATGGCGGGCGTGTCGGCGAATACTGGAAGCTGCGCGCTGCTTGTCAGCATCTGAGACGAGCTGGGGACGAGCAGTGAGGCGCTGCTCCGGCGCAAAGACTTACGCAAAGCTCTTGGGACCGCACTCGGGGATATCCGGCGCACCAAAGATGGAAACCTCCCTGCCTCGGATCTCGTGCACCGAGCTTTCACCCTGGAGATAGACGATGCCGTCGAGGTTCAGGCGGGCCCCTCGCCTGCGGTCATCCTCACAGCGGCTCCGGACGTCGAAATAGCTATCGTGGTTGCCGGCAATGACCACCTTGACCTGATGCGGCAGCGACTTGAGCCAGTCGAGCTGCTTCTGGATATCGGCAGCGGTGCCGGCATTGGTGAGGTCGCCGGCGTGGATGAGAATGTCGCCGGGGGGCACGTCGACGGTTTGGTCGTGCGTGTCCGAGATGCACACGACGCGTATCGACGCCTTGTTGCGCGGGGGGCGGAAGGGCGTCCCTCTCAGAAGCAGCACGAGGTGGTAGAAGTTGATGGTGAAGAAGGTGAGTGGTGAGTCGATCAGGTGGTCCAGGAGTGTCAGCTTCTCCCACTGATTGCTGCGACGGAGGCCGAACCAGACTAGGAGGCCCATGGCGGCGGCGGCTTCTTTGTTGAGCGCTCACCGTCTGGTCATGGTCATTTGTGACACAATCTGGATGATGTGCGTCGACCGTGGTGAATAGTTTCATCTGAGGTCGGGAAAAGATGCCGGCTGACGCCACATCTATTTGCAGGGGATGTGGCTGGGGAAACGGATTCCGATGTCACCGTGGGCCAATGCTGGTCCTCGGCCTACTTTAGTACCCAGCAATCGCAACAGGATGCGGCAGCATTGAAGTACCGTCTCGGCTTGTGGTTCCTTGGGGTTTAGCAAATGGACTTCTAAAGGGGCATGTGCGTGCATGAAGAAGAAATTCTGGCGGGGGTTCCGTGCACTCTTATTCAATTTAATGCATTTTGCGTCCTTTGTCAAGTTGAAATGATCAATCCATTGTAGATCCCTTGCCCAGCTGAACTGCGGCGGTACCAGCATGGCCGTGGTGGGTCGGCAATCTGGAAGCACGGGCCACTTTTGAGCTTCTCAGCTGTCTGGTGGGCGCTAGAGTTGGAGCTTCCGAGAGCTTGCTTTAACCTGCCTGCAGGCCCCCCCAATGACGTCTGCGCATCTCCCACCATCCGCGACGTCTGGGACATTTGGAGCTTGCAAAATCTTCACTCTCTGCCCATTTTTCTGGTAGCTGCCCGTTGGACCGTCTATCAAACTTGAACCTCTTGCGCTTCGTTGACCGCGCTTCGTTGACTGGGCGCCATTCCCCGGAGCAATCGGTTCACACGGCCTTGTCAACCAGACATCTTTGGCCGCATCACCAACCCTTCCCTGTCTAGCCCGATTCCCACCATGGCGGCCCAGGCGGAACCGTACAGGAAGAAGACAGATGCGAGTGGGTTGGAAAACTTTGGGTGCGTTCTTTGCCTGCTCACATCTAGCCACCTCACCGGCTAATCGTCATCCAAGTGTTGACTATGTGATTCACTACAATGTTCCTGCGAAAGGTACGTCTTGGGAATATTGCCACGAGGACATTTACACCAAAACATGATTGTGCTAATCCATTTCAAGAACGTGTCGAGGCGGAAGCTGGCTTTGTGCAGCTCATCCAGTCCTTGACAAAGGTAGGACTTGCCGCAGAGGTACGCCCCGGCGATGCCGCCTCTCTGCTTGTATTCGTCAAGATGACGTCCCTTGAGCTCTTGGGACAACAAGTCTATCGCGGTCGACTGCAGGACTGGCTTCAGGGGATACGCACCTCTGGCCCAAGTTCCAACATCACCAAAGCCCTGGAGGACGAGCCCGTCATGGAAGCTGAGCGGCTACGACTTGTCTACCAGCTTATTACGCGCCCTGAAAACGAAGGCGGAGCCGGCATCTCACAGGCAAGTTCCAAGTGGAAGTTTGTGGCCGCCATCTTCCCGCTACACGACCAGCGCTTCAATAAGGAGTGGATTCACAAATGGAGCAAGAAGTACTTTTTGGATGAGGCCGATCTTGAGGATATACGCCACAAGTTTGGCGAATCTGTCGCATTTTACTTTGCCTTTCTGGGGAGTTACTTCAGATTCTTGGTATTCCCGGCAGCTCTGGGCTTGGGCGCCTGGATGCTGCTCGGCCAGTTCTCCTTCGTCTATGGCCTTGGTTGTGGCCTTTGGTCCGTCATCTTCCTGGAATACTGGAAGCGGAAAGAAACCGATCTGGCTGTGCGCTGGGGTGTTAGGGGTGTATCTGCTATCCAATTGCCTCGCCCTCGGTTTTGTTGGGAGTACGAGGCTGAAGATGCCGTCACCGGTGAACCTGTCAAGGTGTACCCGTATATGAAACGCCTTCGGACCCAGCTTCTGCAAATTCCCTTTGCTCTTGCTTGCGTCGTGGCTCTTGGTAGCCTCGTGGTCATTGCGAACTCTCTAGAAATTTTTATCAACCAAGTCTATGATGGCCCGGGCAAGCAGTATCTGGTGAGTGCCGCATCGGAGCCACCCTAACGCGCCCGAAACTGATTCAGATAATCATCATCTAGGGATTTCTTCCGACTATGATTTTGGTCATATTCACGCCTACATTCTCGGCTGTTCTCATGAGCGCGGCCAATGCTTTGACAGAGATGGAAAACTATGATACTGTCGATGGTATGTTGTCACTGAGCAGTACCCTTGGGCTTCGAAGTAATGGCTAACAGAATATCTAGCCCACAAAGCTGCTCTCATTCAGAAGCAATTTGTGCTCAACTTCATGACCTCATATATGGCTCTCATCTTTACCGGCTTTGTTTATATTCCGTTTGGCCATATCCTGCTACCATTTCTGGATTTCTGGCGACGTGCCGCCCAAACTCTTACTTTTAGTGACAAGCCCCTTCCCACGCAGCAGTTTTACGTCAACCCCGAACGTATTAGCAGTCAGATGTTCTACTGCACTGTTACTGCTCAAGTCGTCAATTTCGCCACCGAGGTAATTGTTCCATATGTGAAACATAAAGCCGTTGCAAAGGCCAAGGAGTTCCAGTCGGGAGGGTCGCAGGCCCAAGATCATCCCGAAGAAGCAGAGTTCCTAAAGAGGGTCCGCGACGAATGTGAGTTGGAAGTCTACGATGTTACGGATGACTACCGAGAAATGGTTATGCAATTTGGTAAGCGTTCCCCCCCCCCAACAACATGATCTGTGTAGTACATATTCGTCTGAACAGGTTGACAGGCTATCTTTCACTGTTCTCGGTTGCCTGGCCACTGGCTGCCTGCTGCTTCCTGGTGAACAACTGGGTCGAGCTCCGTTCCGATGGGCTGAAGATAGCAATCAGCTGCAAGCGACCAATTCCTTGGAGGTCCGACTCGATTGGTCCTTGGCTCAATGCCATTGGCTTCCTGGCTTGGCTTGGAAGCATTACAAGTGCCGCAATCGTATTCCTGTGCAGCGGCTCCCACGACGGAATGAGTGGAACAGCATCCCAGGTATCTGCATGGGGAGGACTGCTGGGTATCTTCTTGGCAGAGCACTTCTATCTGTTGACCCAGCAGCTAGTTCGGTTCGTCATTGCCAAGGTCGAAAGCCCCGGCCTGCAGCAGGAACGAAGAGAGCGGTACTTGATGAAGAAGAAACTGCTAGCGGAGAATATTGGCAAAGGTGGTGCGGAGAAGGCCTCCGTACCAGGAATTGAAACAGGAGAGAAGATTACGAAACAGGCCCTCGAGGAGGAGGCCCGGCAGGCTTCAATTAGGGGGCACGGTACGCCCGAAGAAGCGTAAGTTCCTGATACTGTCTGGGTTCAGGCATGCCCATTCTCCGCACTCGTACTTACTAGGTACACAGCTTCTGGCAGCGTCAGCGGGGCATGGAGGAAACAATTATAGTTGGTCGAAAGATGATTGAGCAGCAGGTGAGTGAGTACCAATCTCCGTGGACGGATTCTTGGAGGCAGAGCTAACTTTGTGCAACTCTGCCGACAAAAATAGATGGCGTCTGAAAGCAACAAGAAGCCAAATGCTCCTGCTCCTGCTCCCGCCCCAAGCCCCCGCGCATAAACATGTGCATGCACTAATCAATCGGCTCAATTTGGTGGAGTTTGTATCCCATGCATCTTGTCGTCATGTTGAAGTTGCCTGGGCCCCGCGTTGAATCAGGCCAGCAACTGAGCCCGTTTGCTGTACGATATACGATAGGGGCTGGCCTGCAGAAGAATGGTGCGCTGCACAGCTTGGCAAGCGTGTCGGGACAAGGTGAGCTGGATACCTAAGTATGCAAATGCATGTTTGCTGCAGACCTTGCTTAATTGGAGCGCTAGCAACGGTGCCTGGTGGCTTTTGCTTACATGCCGTCGCGCTACGTGCAATATTGGATCGTGTTTTGGCTTTTGCTTACATCCCGTCGCGCTACGTGCAACATTGGATCGTGTTTTCATTTTTAGGATAATCTTTTGGACAAGCTCAACAGTGGATGTCAACCAGAGTAACAAGTTCAAGGGAGCCCAACTACCTACCTACTTAGGTAGATACTTTAAAATGCAATGCAGAGAAACGGGCAACGACGTTGGCACGGGCATGGAGCCATGGCGAAATGGCAAAATGGAAGATTGGGTTGTTAGATGGATGGCTTGTCTGATGCATAGCACAAGTGCTGCCGCAACGGCTGCTGTCAATTGATGTTGCATCTTCTCTGAGCCGAAGTACCGATCTCAGTTCTGAAGCTCTCAGGCGCCTTTGATGTGGCTTGCGAGAGTCTCAAAGCTCCACTCAGTCTGCAGGATACAATGTGATGGCAATAATTGTTGAACACGCCCCTGCACGAAGCACGCGGCGTATATTCTAGCTGCATCTGGGGCCGGGGGATCGCGCGAACCAGACAGACTATTGCTCTAGGCCCAGGCACCTTATTCCAGTTGCCACACCTCGGCTTGACAGGGTTAGGGTCCAATCCACCATGCAATTCCGAGTGCGTGGGAAACCCGACTTGACGTCAGCCGTCAGCCGGGGCTGGGATATTAACCGGAAGTGCCTGGATACGAACCGAGGGACTGACTTGTCGAGAAGTGGCAGGAGGCGAAAGGGTGGAAAGTCAGTGCATGGCACATGATTGCTGCAATTGCTTCACCCGAGCGAGACATGGACGGACACCGAGCTCGCACAGGTCGGCGAAGCAACTTGGTGGTGGCTGTCAGGCTGACTATCAGGTCAACAATCGAAAACTGCGTCACTGGGTGGGTGCTGAACAAGAGCCCGGTGGCTATGTTCGGAGTAGCTTCAATGTTGACTCGACCGTCTGGGGCACAATAGCAAAAGCTGAACGACAGTGCAGGAGACTACCATCAAACACGGGCTCTGTGCAGCCAACATTGAAAATACACGTCAACCAGACTGGTCAACTCTGCCTGCCAGCCCAAGGCGCGCCTGCCTGTTTACTGTTCAGGCTGTCTGGTGTGATGGGTCATACCGTCTGGTCCATGTGCTCCACAGAAATGCCAACGCTTGATGTCTGTCGAGTCGCATGGATCTTTATTCAATACCTAGGTACCTATATCTAGGTACCTACCTAGGTACTCCAAAGCTCCATACTTTACGCAAGTACTCCCGACAGATACGGTTATCAAATTGCACGACAGTCCTTTGTCAGCACCAAGTTGGCGCGCGCAACTAACCACTCAAGTACCAACTTAAGTGCCCAAGTAGGGACCTAGGTAGGTACTTACCTAGGTAGGTAGACACGGGTGTCTGGGCTGACTATCGGGTATCGGGCAGCCGCCTCCTCCACACAGACTCGTTTGTCTGCTCTTTTGGGCACCCTTTGTTGTGCTCTTGCGCCTGGGATCCCTCACCCCGGGCCAGACAGGAACATGATCCATAATCGATCCAAGAGTCTGGCCACAACGGGGGGGGGCGGGCTGGCTTTAAGGCCTCGTGGCCCCGGCGCATCATGGATCGCGCAGTGTCTGCTGCATCTTCTGACGGGCCAGAAACAACTGTCTGGCTCGGTTCCGAATACGTCGACGGATGTGATCAGCCATGCAGGCAAGAGCATCTGTTTGAACTATGGAATTTGACGGCAGGAGAACGCGACGGGGGTGGGGTTCAACCCTGTTCAGGAACCAGAGTCTTGCAGATTTGACTTCTCACTCTGCCTCCATCGTAAACGTTTGACGATGTTGAAGTTGCAAACCACCAATGGAGCTGCCAGAGAGAACAAACGTGGGCGCCGGGGTCGCGAATCCAAGTGGGTGCTTGTATCGAGACTCTGGCTGAACCGTCTAATTGATTAGCCATGGCGGCCGCCTCTGCCCCATCGAACCCTTCAACCAGGGCGCCCTTGTTCAGCCTTCAGAGCCTTCAAAGGAACCCAAAGAGGGGTTCTGTTCCGCCCTAGGTAGCTACGGAGTACGCACGTCGTCCCATGTACCCCTGGCTAATACTACTGTATGTATGATGACAGCTTCTTCCCGCAATGCCAGAGAACCTGGCAGCCTCATTCTGGCCACCGATCCGCGTGGTGCTCCCGAGGCCAACCATCCCTCCATCACACGAGGCGACCTTGACAGCCCTGGACGACCAAGCCCAATTTTCTCATGGTGGCCAGGGTTGTGTGTTGGCTCCGCTTGGGGTGTGCCCAGCTTCTGGCTGGTTGCATGCTGGCGTATTGTGTTGCGCCTCTACTATTGTCAAAAGCCAGATGATCCTGCCGGTTCACATCCGACTTTCCATTGTCGCTCATTCTCGTCTCTGTTTTTGCTTTTTATGCTCCAGTGCAGCTGCAGCTGCCGTGGCTTCCTTCTGATCGGTCCATATCCCGAGAGGCTTTGTCTATTTCACTTCCAAGTAAGTTGAATGAGCAAAGGTCGAGAGGGAGTCACACCTCCATCTTGCCCAGATGCTCACACGTCACAGTTGACCCCGCCTTTGGTAACTCTCGACAACACTTGGGCCCGCGGGAACAATAGCATTATACCATACTGAGCTGCTGACGCACGGTCGCCCTCAACGGCCGCCCTGCTTCTCGGCAACCATTTCGCGGTAGCTCTTGAAATCAAACTCGCTGTCCCGGCCACAAGTACGGCGCTGTCGCTGTCTCTTTGCCTACGGCTATCTCGCGCAAAAATGGATGGTGTGGAAGAGCTTGTCATCAAGCCATTTCGGGAGGTTGTGGAGAAGGGACGGATAGCTGCCGAGAATGCTATCGATTCGCCAGAGATGCTGAAAGAAGCACAGCGTCTTGTTAAAGTCGGCCAACGAGGCTTGAGTCGCATCGAAACAAGCTGCAAGAAGATGTATGCTGATTATGGCTCCAACTTTGTGCTGGCACTCAAGGGAAATGGTAGGTAAAAACAAAACTTTCATACCTCCCGGCGGAATCATGTCCCAAGGAGACATGATCCGGCTGCATTGTTTGCCAAGAACAACTTCTCTAACGTCACCATGCACTTCTAGATGAAATCACCAAGATTCGCTCGCAACTCACGAATTTATTATGGGACTTTGAAGACTTTATCGAAGCCGACACTTTCGACCCAAGCAAGTTCAGGGAGCTGCAAGATTTGGACCGCGAGGTCGCCCCGAAAGTCTACAACATACTCATCACTATGAAACTCGACGCTCCAAACCCTTACCTGTCGCAACTCTCCCCACCGTCATCACCTCACCCTCATTCGCTTTCTCCTATTCAGCCGACGCCACAGCATCCGTTTGGATTCGGACTCAAAAGGGGATCAGGTTCTGTCGCTGGCTCCGTCGCGGGCTCAGTCGCTGGCTCGCAAGGGGATGCAAGATCTGTGGCGGAATTCGCAAACGTGGAAGATGCCACGGCTCAGTTTAAGAGATTGTTGTCAGAGCAACACAATGATCCCGATCATGTTCAACGCTCCGGGGTGGCTGTTATCGAACACGAAATTCCTCCACGACGCCCAATCCTAGAACCTCCGCGCCCACAGTCGCTCGACCCTTGGGACCCTCACACGGCGCCCTTCAGCGACGATGGTAAGACGGATTACAATCCAGGCGATCGAAGACCGCCAGTCTTTAGGGCCGAGTCGCCTGTAGACCCAGCAATCTCGCCCATAAGTCCAGAGATCCACCGCCGCGCACCGGCGAGTTCTCAAAGATCCTCTAGCAGCACTGTCGCGGTTTCAGAGCCTGACATTACTGCGCAAGATGAAAACAGACATTCTGGGTCAAGCATTCTTTCAAACCCTGCAAATCCTCATGCTTATGGTATGAGACCACGGGCTTACACTCTGACTCCCACGATTCCGGAAGAAGAGCCCCCTCCGCCACGCAGATCCAGCAATCCTGCTATTGTTCCCCAATTGCAAGTTCGGCCACCGGTTCCTCCAATACCTGTAATTCATCGAAAGCCATCAAATGGCTCGCCGGCCAGCCACGTTGATGACATGGTCCGTCAATATTTGGTAAGACAACAGCCTCAGAGTCAGCCTCCAAGGGCCCCTCTCCCAGCACCTCCTAGCCGGCACAACAGTGCAAACGGCAGTGACCGTGCCCTGAGTCCTCGCTCTAGCAGACCTGGGAGCCAACCGGGCCTCGAACTAGTGCCCAGGGTGCTCCCAACAAACAACATGCAAGGTCAGGAAATGGACGAGGGTTTGATCCCGGTAGAGTCGGAGAAGAGCGACCGCAACCTTGGCCAAGTCAAACTTTCTCAGCGAGATTGTACCATTGGGCCCGGTAGCACATTTTATCTGTACAAGGGCTTCTGTCAGGGCGCCAAGGAAGTTCTGCACGGCGACATTGGAGTGAAGAAGATGAAAAAGCCTGCAAGTATATTCGTGTTCGAAAAGGGGACAACGACCAATTGTGCTGACATCAAACGTAGGGTTTCGCGTCTACAGCGACTGTTGCTAGATGTACAGGCTGCCTTTTCGAACTTGACTTCTCTCAAATTGAAATTGATGTGAACAAAGAAGGTACGCGGCCGCCAAGATGCATACGCTTCTTGAAGGAACAACTTTGCTCACCTTTATTTCAGACCGGGGCAACTTCCAGAAAAGTGGCATCAACTATCGTCTTCGATTCTTACAGAAGAGCCATCTTCCGGCCAAGCGAGTCGACGATGTCCTCTATGCATGTGTGTTTTGCGTGCATACAGGTCGCACCATTGACGAAAGTGATTCGACCGTGTTTACCAATACAAAGGCGTTGTTCAATCACCTCTCGCACCATCCACGACCACTTCCAGAGATTCCTGGAATAGCAATAGTGGAAGGTCTAGATATGCCTGCACACTTACGCAATGATTATGACATTCACTTGAAGAACCCACCCGAGGCACATCCAGCTCAGTTGAATATTGCGCAGATAGCTGGCAAAGCCACAGGCGTGAGCAAGGACCAATCGCGAAGACTATACGGCCAAAAATTGCTATTTGATAGGAGTCCGTCTTTGGAACTTTGCCATGGCGCGCGAATTACCGGAATATCCTGGCCGGAGAAATATAATGGTGAATGGATGTTCGCCTGGCACGACGGCGTTCACGCCTATGTCCCCGCAGACATCATCAAACTCGATACTCCGCCCCCCGACGAGATCAGAATGGTAGGCTCAAGTCTGATTCGAGCAAATGCGAGGTGGAAGTTTGCGCAAAAAGACAAGGACAAGGACAAGAGCCTCTGGTTGAAGTTTGACAAGAACGAGGCCATCACAAACATAAGCTGTGAGTGGGGCCACATTCGCGAGGGGACTCTGCAAATATTAACTAATCTCACAGATGCAAGCCCAGACCACTGGTGCTGGTCCGGGACCAACTCAAAGGGCAAATGGGGCATCTTTCCCAAAATCTTCCTGGAACCAAGCACTATTCAGGAGCTTACGGCCGAAGGCTCCGAGCGCTCAATGATTCTAAACAACGAGAAGAACAAGTCTTCTTCGATGCTGGCCAAGTTTTCAAAGAGGCGACCATCAGGTCGACCTCCTAGCATTGCCGAATCAACTAGTAGTCACGAAACCCAAGGCGGGTTTTCTTCCTTGAGGTATTCGAGGAGCAGCAGGGGGACAGAGTAACATTGATTCGGATATGACTGTATATGAGTATGCGGACTAGAAATGTGGGTTAACTACCGGGGAAGACACTATTCTGATGAAGCGTTCTGTTCCTTTGTTTTTATTGACAAAGATGCCGTTTTTTGTCGAGTTTTTCTGCTCTCTCTGTTCCCTCGGGAAGGTTGGGAGTTGAATACAATACCCTTAGAAACCATCCAAGCGACGCAATAGATTTACCATGTACTTTTCTGACAAGAGACTTGTGGAAAGAGTCTGTGATAAGGTGGATGATGGTGTTGTGCATGTTTTGTCCTCCAACAGTAAATACGATGTACGCACAATATCAGGCGGTTGTGACATGGAGAATGCGAGGCGTTGAGGCAGGTTATGATGTCATGGGCTTGGACAAAAACGTGGCTGTACGACAACCGTGTAACAATTTGACAAGACAAGTGGGCATTGGTCGTATTCACAAGAAGTAGAAGTTTGACCGCAAGACGTAGGATAACTGCGCGTCGAAGCAGCGAGTTGATCTTTTTAGGTGCCAATGCGGGGGGGAGTCACGCATCTATGACCCTGATGGAGCAAAAGGACTCGAAATGACGTGCATGCAGAGGCGGCTGACTGCGCATGCCATATTACATGGCGTGGTTTGGCGAGCCGCGAGGGGATGACGGCCAACCGCATTCCCAATCGTTTCAATGCGAGATGCAATTCAACTTGCACACGAGGCGCAAATCAAGTGGCAGCATTGCTGCGACAACAGACAAAGAAGAATCAAATCCCAGGTAACTCGTACCAACTCGTCTTTAATTAGCAGTGGTTATATTATTATTTCCTGCTCGGCCCTTATTCCCCTTGGGGATCAGACCAAAGGCATCGAGACTAATTAATAAATCTTGGGACGAAACGAAGCGACTTAAAAAAAGGCGGTTACGACAAAGGACCTTGGACATGGTATAGGGCAGATCTGATTGGAGCCAGATTGATCGTCGCCCACAGCCGGGGGGTGGGGGCGGGGTTTGTCAAACACAAGCTCAGCCCTGAGAGCCTCGTTGGTAGGAATGCGACAAAGGCTATTTTCCCAAGTCTATGAATAAAGTCTGGTTGGTGTCAATTGGCTACCTGGCCTAGTGTTGGAGCGAAGATCAATGACAAGCGGCCGTGCGCGCTTCCAGTATTAGCACCTCTAGGGCTCTGGTTTTGGTTGAAACTAGCACCCTAGGTCCCCTTCCATTTGGTACTTGTAGGTAGGTGCCTGTATTTAGGACCTGTCCGCGCTTCTTGCACCAGCCTCCTCCGTTCGTCTCGCATTGGGCAGGGCTCCGATGTCCATATTTGTACAGGACTGGATCTTGATGCACGGGGCTTCGGCATGTGAGGAAGCGCACACTCACTTTTGGACATTGGTTCGGCCAATGGCATGGAGTCCGAGGCTCGCATCCGGAGCAGATCTAGCCATCTGCGTGCTCGCGGGGACGTGTCACTCTTTTGGAGCAGCAGCAGCAGCAGCGGCGGCGGCGGCGGCGGCGGCGGCGGCGGCCATAAAGCTGTGGAGGGGCGAAATGGCAGGCACGGTTAGTGTAAGATGGAGGTGTACTCCGTACTTGCCTGCTTCAAGGGGCTGGGCTTTGCATTTCTGGTGCGAGCCAGTCTAGCCGAAAGGCACGACATTGTAACCCTCGCCCATGCATCATTATTCATCTGGAAGCGTCCAGTGCACGTGGAGGACCAATGCCACCTGGGTTAGCAACAGCGCTCACCGCATTTGTTCGCGGTCGCCGGCATGATGGGCCTTTCACCCGGCATCTTTTCATTCTCCGGGGCCCCGTCTGACCGCCGAGAATAAAAGCTACCGTTGACGTGTACGGAGTAGGGGGTGCTGCTGTGGTACCGGCGGCATCACAGTGGCAATGACGCCCTCACCGCTCAGCAAACTGACGGCATGGCCAGGCTTCGGTGCGACCTGATCGAACTTCTCATCATGCAGAATACATCGGATGTGCCATTTCTTTTCTTGGTGCACATTTTTGCGAATGGGAAGTGGGAGAGGAGACAAAGGGATTCGAGCCGGACTTGAGCGAGTCACGCAGCAGCTTTCTCTTTGTGACTACGCACGGCATTGCACCTAGTCAGACAGCAGGCAGGCTACTGCATTCTGCCCCTGTGAATCAAGAGCTCCGACAATGGCGGCTTCTGAATGCGCCGCGCCCACTCAAGCTCTGTGGAGGGTATCTGATCGCACGGAGAAGCAATCTCCCGCTGAAACACCAGGCCTGCTCTTTCAAAACCGGCACAGCCACTTTCTAGTTTGAGACGGTTGAGACGGTTGGCATACAAACGCAACCAAACGCAACCAAACTCCCATACAGGTACCCGACGCTTCCGTGCAGAGGCCATAGCAGGCTACCGGCGCCAAGGAATGGATGGGTAGTTATTCTTGTCCTCGGCAAAAATGAAGCTAAATACAGGTCCAGCGACTTGGTGCCGCCGGCTTTCGTCCTTGCGCTCGTGCCAAGAGTCATGAGCGATGAGACGCCGGCTCTTGCTTTGTTATTGTTGTTCCCTGTACGGAGTACAACCGATTCTTATGTGTCGCCCGGTATGGCCTTGGGGGAGCGGTTGGCGCTGGTCGTCTTTGACCAAACTGGGCGCCCGCCTCCCTGCTGGCGCCAATCACAGCCGTCCGCCCTCTGCCTCCTTCAACAAGGCAGCCTGCCGCCGCATGCATCTATCTCCTGGCATGACTGAATGGCCTTGGCGCAATGGCAGGAGCCGCAGGAGCCGCAGGACCCAGGCGTTCAGGCGTTCAGGCGTTCAGGGGTGCCGGCATAATAATAACCTCGTGAGCTTGTGTGTGCTAGCGGTCCTTCAATGTTGGCCCTCAATGCAACACTCCAGCATGGCCCAGTGGAGGGTCAAGGACTCAAGGAGGTCACATGCTCGCAACCCAAAAGTCTCTCCCGACAAGACCGGCACGGGGTTGCAAAAGTTCAGGCCTGTCTGACCCTATCTGAGTGGTCCAAGAATATGGCCCGTCAATCACGGCCGCGGCCAAGAGGGAGCTGGCCGTCTCCCGTCGAGTCAAGCGCTCGTGGCCTTGTTACCTGATGCGTTACCGTGACCGGGGGCAGCCGAATCTAACATTGGTATATAACAATCCAGCCCTCCCTCCCCGATCTCTTGCCCAGCCGTGCACATGTCCATCTTTTGATCTCTTTATTCCCCAGAATACGTGATGCCATTGAATGTTCATCATCTGTCACTTCTGATTCAGTGGTCGGTATAATCCGAAAGGCTATGAAGGCTTACATGCATTCGCTCGTTATTATTCGACAGCAGCCCACTTGATACGCCAGCAAAACCCGTCACTCCTTCTTTCACTACTCTTTTCTTCTTCTTCTTCTTCTTCTTCATTTCTTGCTCCGTTCTAAATCAATATCCCCCGTCTTTGAATACTTGAACAGTCTGCAGACTTGTCGGAGAGGATGATTCTAAACAACGCCTGCCGGGCATTCTCCTTTGCCACCGCCTCCATCTACATGGCAACATTTCCCGCTAGTATTGAAGCAGCAAGTGCGCAGAGTTACACCAGCAATGCTGTATCAAGCATAACTGCCTTGAATGACCAGTGGTACAACGTGCGAACAGGCGTCTGGGACGACGCCTGGTGGAACAGCGCAAACGCGCTGACGACGCTGGCAGACTTTGCAGCTCTCCGTCTCAACGAGGCCAACAAGCTCAATATTGGCGGGTACATGCGCAACACGTTTATTCAGGCGCAAAAGACCACGGTGCAAGCAAACAAGATGTTTGACAAGTCTGGCATGGTGTCATCGGTATACTGTTTGGATAACACGGGTGGTTGCATGGCCAAGAGGGAATTCTTAGGCAAGCGAGGCTTCAACAATTTTATCAACGAGTTTTATGACGACGAGGGATGGTGGGCGCTTGCCTGGATAAAGTCGTACGATGTTTCGCGCGACAACCAGTATCTCACGGCCGCCAAAAATATATTCAATGACATGAAGACGGGCAAAGGCACACCATGTGGAGGCGGTATCTATTGGCAGAAGGATAGAAAGTATGTCAATGCTATCGCCAACGAGCTCTATCTGTCTGTGGCTGCAGCTCTGGCTCGACGGGTCCCGGGAGACAAGTCGTATAAAGATGTCGCCATTGATCAATGGAACTGGTTCGAGAAGAGCGGCATGATCGACAAGGACAGCATGATCAATGACGGTCTCAGCGACGCCTGCAAGAACAACGGCCTTCAGAAATGGACCTACAACCAAGGCGTCGTCTTAGGGGGGCTTGCCGACCTCTTCCAGCTTACTGGCGATACCAAATACGTTCAGAAAGCCGTGAGCATTGCGCAAGCCGGCATCAAAAACCTCTCCGAGAACGGGACTCTGGTCGAAGTCGACAAATGCGAGGCCCGAGCGGGACACTGCGGCAAAGACGGCCAGCAATTCAAGGGCATCTTCATTCGCAACCTGCGCTATTTGAACGATGTCGCACCGCACCAGGAGTTCAAAGACTTCATCATGCACAATGCCGACTCTATCTGGGCCAATGACCGCAGCAAGGATAACCACCTTGGAGTTGCATGGAAAGGTCCTTATATTGACGCTACCGGGCCATCGCATAGCAGCGCATTGGATGCCCTGGTGGCTGCCGTTGCTGTCTCATAGATTTTGTTTGTTCTACTCATGCAGGACATTAGTACATGACCATGGAACTGGGAAAGCTACTTAGCTTTTGCTACGACATTTTACGACTGGGAAGGGGTGTTGATTTGTTTTTGTTTTGTTTGTTTTTTTGGATTCGTGTCCTTTTTTTTAACTTTTTTTTCTTGAACAAGATATCCCCATTATTGATTCAATGAGGAGAATGTGGCGGTTGAATCATAATGACTGCTATATCAATAGACATCACTGCTGTCTCATACGAGACAAGGCAGATATTACATGAATCTCTGCCGCAGCCTAGTGGACGCGAAGTGGAAAACTAGCAAACACATGTTGATGAGTTCCTGTAACGGTGGCCGTCCTGTGGACAATGGTTCTGGTCAGCTGGCGTGAAGCTTGGTCACCTGCGCTGGGAATACTTCATGTGACCGGAAGAGTATTGATTCACCCTACAGAGTAGAAGCATGGAAGTGTGTGTGCTGCGCTGTGAATGTTGAATGATGAATTGCCAAGATGCATGTTTCTCTAAAAAGTCTGTGCGAAACAAAACAAAACAAACCAAGAAAAATGGGAGGGCGTATTTTTGACAACTTGAGTACCCACCCCAACGTGACACATCTGCTTCATCTCATCTGTTCTTGACAATGTGCGTTTGAGAAACGGATTGTTTGTGAGAATGAGACTGTAAAACTTCTTGGAAATCATGGCTAAGCGAAGAAACAAAAACCAGCAACGAGGGGCGTGTTGAATGAAAAGAAAATGCGGCCGCCGAGACTCACACGAACTAGTCTCGTGCCTTGTGCAGGGTAGGATTCATGGAGCGTGGGGGCCATGTGACGGAGCTGGTGATACTGGCGTTTGGGGCATGCATGACAAGAACCAACGTGCTGGAAGTTTCAGCTCACGCATATGCGATTCGGAACTTGTGCTTTGTTATTTGGGTGAAAATGATGCAATGCCGGGAAACTGGATTGCTTAATTGGAAAGTTGCAGGGTTAGGGTTGGTGAATGTGCGATGCAGCGAAAGAGGGAGGGTGGGGCGGTTCAAAATCCCGCTTGGGTACCTAGGTAGCTGGCTGGTGGGATGCAACAACGCCTGCCAGAGGCCGTGACAACACTTGACGACTTGGCTGCCTTCGTCATGGATGCGCCGGACACCGATTTCGATATCAAGCTGCAAAAGATATCGGCTGACTTGATAGCTGACCTCGACCGAGCTCTAACCACGTCCCTCCACAAACCTGATGGCCGCGGCGGAACTCAAGTGCGGTCCTTTGTCCGCGCTAGAGACACATTCAAGGCAACTACTGCGGTATGAGAACTCGCCCATCTCCCTCTGCGGCTAACGCTGACAACCCCCCCAAGATCCTAGATTCATTCCAGGAGCTTCCGCAGCTTCTGGACCCCCATTTGCCCAAATGGATCCCTCTCCTGGCAGAGTCGTACCTGGAGTACGCCCAAATGCGGCATAGAATCAAAAAGATCACGGGCCAGTCAGGGCTCCTTGTCCCCGTCGACTATGTGATTTCCAGGATCCTGTACGGCTTCTGCAAGGTTCGCGGAGAAAAGGTCATAGTGCGCTTCCTGAACGTGGAAACGAGGTACCTGGAGCTTCTCCTCTCCGCCATGGAAGAGGCAGAGGACTCGGCCAGCTGGGAGTGGGAGCAGCGCTACGTGGTGCTTCTCTGGCTCTCGCACCTCCTGCTCGCGCCGTTTGACTTGTCCACCATTTCGACATTGGACATGGAGGAGGCTGGCGTCCCGCCCATTGGCGGATTCGAGTGGCCCGAGAAGCTTCCCGGCATCACCATTCGAGTGGTTCCTCTTGCTATCAAGTACCTCTCTTCTTCGGGCAAGGAAAAGGATGCGGCAAAGGCTCTTTTGGTGCGCGTGGCCATGCGGCGAGACATGCAGCATCTCGGCGTGCTCGACGCCCTGGTTCGATGGGCACTAGCTTCTCTTGCGCCGCCCAAGGACGCGCCTCTCCAATCGACCTATTTCTATCTCGGCGTCTTGGCCTTCTTGACTGGGGTGCTGCGGTCCTCGGCAGAGACTTCGGACATGGACAGACACCTGCCTTCCATATTCCGCTGCGTGTACGACATGACGCTTGGCAACAACCAGGTGTCCAAGTCGATCGTCAAGCTGGCGGTGGTGAGGAAGATGATTCTCAAGCTGATTCGATCCGTCGTTGTGTCTCTGCTGCGCCAGGATCGACAGAGCATGGCAAACACCGAGATGACGGAGACGGCCATCGGATACCTGCTGGATAGTGTTGCCGATAACGATACCCCCGTCAGGTTATCCGCAAGCAAGGCGTTGAGCATCATTGCTCTCAAATTAGATCCCGGCATGGCATCCCAGGTCATCGAGGCGGTGCTGGAAGCGCTCAGCAGAAACGTCCTTTGGACGAAACCTGCCCCCGGGGATGCGCAAAAGCCGGCCAGGGACCTGTCGGCCGTGAATATATTGGAATGGCACGGCTTGATGCTCACGCTTTCCCACCTGCTGTACCGTCGATCCCCGCCGGCCAAGCAGCTCACGGATATCATCCACGCACTTCTCCTCGGGCTGTCCTTTGAGCAGCGAAGCACATCTGGCGGCAGCGTTGGTGCCAACGTCCGCGACGCGGCCTGCTTCGGCATCTGGGCGCTGGCTCGCCGATACACGACGCAGGAACTGCTCAACGTCCCCACCACATCAGTGTTTGCAGCAAAGGCGCACCCCTCGTGCAGCTCGATCCTACAGGTGCTGGGCACGGAGCTCGTTGTAACGGCCTCGCTGGACTCTGCGGGGAACATCAGGCGAGGCGCCTCTGCTGCGCTGCAGGAGCTCATCGGGCGGCACCCAGACACGGTGGAGAGAGGAATCGAGGTTGTGCAGACGGTTGACTACCACGCTGTGGCCAGAAGAGCCAGGGCCATCGAGGAGGTAGCTACCAAGGCGACCAAGTTGTCTGGCCAGTATGGCGAGGCGCTGGTTGACGCCATTTTGGGATGGAGAGGCGTCGGAGACGTGGATGCCCCATCTCGACGAGTTGCCGGCGCAGCTTTTGGCGTCTTGGCCGCCGAGCTGGCAGAGCTGGATCCCTCATCACTTTTGTCTCGGTTCCTCAGGGTGATCAAGCTGGTCATTGCACGGATCCAGGGTCTGGCAAGGCGCCAGGTTGAAGAACGGCATGGCTTGCTATTGTGCTATGCTTCGGTACTGGACATGCTTTCAACACGTTTACACGACGGGCAAGACAACTCGGCTATTGGCCCGGAATTACTTGAAACCATTCTCAGCTCAGTCACCGACATTCTCCAAGATTGTACAGTCACCGAGTACAGGAAACCAGATCTGATTGCCGAGGGGGCAAGTCGCTTGGTTGTTTCCTCGCTTCCTATACTCCAAGAAGCTGTCCTCGGGAAGAGTTCAGCTTCAGCTTCAGGACCAGGACACGCCCTCTTGTCTTCGCCCGACTCACAGGCATACTTGGCGTCCATGACGAGACTGATTGCCAACGCCACGTATCACTCGCAAGTTGAAAACCTCGTGGGTGCTCTGAAGATGATTATGCCGACGTGGCTAGCCAGGAACGAAGCAGAGACAGTAGGACCGGCGTCCGAAGCGGGCTTGATTCTTGTGCTCTTCTCCAAGGGTCAAGACCAGGAGACAACGCTCCAGGAATGGGCCGCCATGGTAGCCACGAAACCAACCACTAGAGCGACAACTACTGGACAAGGATACTTCCATGCGTTGGCCATGGCACATCCGCTGATCAAGGGGTTGCGCAGCTCTGAACCGGAGCTGGCATGTCGGGCCTTTCTGGACAGATGGGCGGTGGATGACGAGATTGATATACGAGTGACTGTGCTGCAAAGCTTGGTTCGCAGCCGTCTTTTGCAGGCGGAGCCCAGTGCATTCTTGAACCTCTTGGTTGACGGACTGAACAACTACACAACCAATGCTCGTGGCGATGTAGGCTCTCACGTCAGAGTACAAGCTTTAAGAGCTGTCCGACGCCTATGGGAGGATACAAAGGGCTCGACTACCGCCCCGGAAGCGATGACGGAGTCTATCAAGACGTTGTTCCCCCGCATTTTGCGTCTCGCAGCCGAGAAACTTGATCGCGTTCGCTCAGAAGCTCAAGCTGTAGTCGGTCTGATGATGCAAGATCGGTACGTATAACCGGCTTCCTTGTCTCTTGAATACAAAGTGCCCTGGAGATTGACAAAATCCCAGCGACGCCCTCTCCTTTAAGCGCATGACCTTTTCGTCACAGTCGTACTTTGAGACCCTTCTCAACCTGGTCCTATCAACTTCACTGTCACCACTTGTCGAGGCACGCTCAGACAGATCCGCTTGGATGACAGAACTCATGGCAGGATTCGTCACATCTGCCGACACAGGAAACGACGACCTAGTCATTTCGAGCCGAGCAGCGCTCACAAACTTCTGTCAAGCCGCCCCGGTACACCTCGACATGGTTTGCGCAGCGCTCACACAAAACTTGCGTACGTGCCCTGCTGACGATGCCATCGCGGTCCCTACGTTGGAGATTATCGCGTTTCTATTTCACGTGGGTCTATTCCAGCAGAGCGAGGGAGTCAATCTGAGCAGCTTGTGCCTGTACACGCAAAAGGCGGGCTACAAAACGGGCAATGTCCGCAAGATTATGGCCTGTATCAGGGTCTACGGCGGCGTGGCGGGCGTACAAGACGCGGCACACCAAGCAGGGGTGCAGGAAGCGAGACGGAGACTGGGAGCATTGATGTATCATCCCTGGCCGCGAGTACGAAGTCTCGTCGTGGATCAAGTCTGGGGATTATCTGGGTTTGAGGCAGTGGACGCAGCCAAACTGACGGGCGTCGACTGGTCGGCGGCTGGAAAGACGCAGATAAAAGCCATGGTACAGGGACTCGGTATGGAGTAAGGCGTGGGTGGTCCGCAGAGTGTGATGTCAAGAGAGGGATTTTGTGACAGCAGCCTCAGCAACATCAGCAGCGGCGGCGGTGAGAGGGGGGAGCACCTCGTCACGACCAGCAGAGCTGCGGCACGATAGTGTGGACGCTGCTTCTGGAACATCTTGTCAAGGCTGAGCTCAAGGCGGCGCGCCAAAAATTGAACGTGGCTTCGGCACCTGGTGGCTTTACGTAGATGGCCACCGGCGTCCATCGCTTGGTGACGGCTTTCGACCCCAGCTCATGACGAGGTAAACGCCACATGTGAGGCGCGCTTTGTGTCTTTATCGAAAAACCTGGATACCATGGTTCGTGGCGATGTATCCCTGGCCATTCAGCAGTTGGGGGTTGTAATTTTGATTCAGAAGCGGGAACTTTGGGCACGTCTCACAAATGAGAAATGATAACCAGCCTGTCGGGACGCAGGTGGTGTCATGGGGAAGAGAAGTGTGCGTCGCAACGGGAGCTCGCCTGCCTGCTTGGCCAAAGTCCGCGCATGGTGGTGAGTGGTGGCAGATTAGAAGGACAGGATCAGGGATTGTCAGTTGGGCGGTACCTGGCGTAGGTGGACTCGATTCAACAAGAGAATCATGTTCACCACAGTTCACCACCAGGATGAAAATTTCTCGAAGAATGGCTTGCTGATCCCGCCACCAGGATGGGGGAGCGCGGGGAGAGTAGTCGAGGGACGTGGAATCCGTGGAATGTTGATGGAAACATTGAATCGCCTCATGTTGGCACTCAAGGGCAACCACCTTGTACGGTGCGATGGCGCCAGTGTTGGCACTGTCTGCCAGCCTGGGACAAGCATCGTCTGGTGCCATGGATGCGGCGGCAGGTTACCTGGCCTGTCCATGTCCGAGGACTGTGTGCCGTGTGTTGACCACAGCATGTACGATGACGGCGCGTCCAGCGCACCTGCTGGGTCCTGGCCGCGCACATGAACAACCATACTCAAACAATGAGGCGGAAGACTTGGCTGCCAGTCCCCGCGGAGCCTTGCCCACAGCACGGAGCAACACCGAGGCAATACAAGATTGTGCTGCACGGCCGCCTCCCGGGCACGCCGCCTTACTTGCCAACCCCCTCCAACTAACTTAAGACATTCGGTGAAGAGAACGGGGCTAGAGTGACAGCCGCAATATTGGGATTGCTTGAAAATAAATATGCCACATCAGTCAGTGACCGTCGCAACTCCAGGCGAGTTTCCACTTTTATTCACTCAGTCCTTTGTTGGTCCAGGATGAGCTTGTTCGGTGCAGGAGGCCAATATTTGGGTAACCAACTTTGGCAGTTGCCAGGCTTCTCCCACTGAACAACAACATACATACAGTGCTTACGACCCGCCCACTTGCCTGAAATGGCCATGGTGGCGCCCCGTTATCTGCGCTTTCGCACGTGGCTCAACAACAAAAAAGCAAGCTGGCGCGGAGTTGCGCGTGGTGAATTAATTAATTGTGTCGCTGGGAGAGGCAAAGAGACACGGAGAGCTTCCGCGTCTCTTGGAGCAGCCCGCTCTTTGCCGCTACGACACTTTTCTCACTTGGGGAGATTTGTGCAGACACGCTTTGCATACATGGTGTTAGTCATTGAGCAAACCAAGCCATTGATGAGTACTGCAGGCGCCGATCCAGGTACTCAAGTACTTGGATCGTTGTATTGAAAGTCAATAGAACTGGCATCGTGTACAGAGTAAAGAGCACTGCCATGCCCGTCCTGATAAAGTATAAATCCTCCGTAGCGCCACTGGGCGTCCACGGTGCCGACAATAGGCTGGACAGGCGATGCCACTCGCCTTAGCTCAACACCTTCTGGTGGCGCTGCGTTGGGTTGCACCACCGCATCAATGTTCCATTCTCATCATGCTGGACGAGGGAACCTGCTGGCCCGGCCCGTGTCGAGACTGCAACCTCCAGTGCACCCCACTTGTCTCGCAGGTGCTGGAGACTGCAGTACATACAGTGCAAACAGTCGTGCATGATGCGAGGGCAGCATTGATGGCAGGAGCAGCGCATAGTGCATGGGGCTGATAGGGACAGCTTGCTGTCATGTGAATACAATGCGCGTACGGAGTAGAGTGCAGGTAATGCTGATAATGCTCCATAGTAAGCAAACATCAAGTATTAGATCGAATGATATCGCAGCCCATCTGAGGCGGACCTTGAAATTGCCCTGCAGTGGATCGATCAATGCTGCTGGGGTCTTGCTTGGCTGGAGAAAATTTCGCTCTTCTGCGGCCAAGGTCGCTTACCAATGCTTGGGAACTCGGAAGGAGCCCGTTGATCCTTTTTGTGATAGCTCGGCTGGTTGGAGAGGGCTGGTTCCGGAACCCTCACCGCCATCACTGCCCATCACCCAGACGGACCCCTGGCCACTGACTTGTACACGGGCCGTGGTAGTTCCGCGGCCGTCTGCTGTCGCTGGAAACGCACTCGACACTGAGTTGCGACACAGTATCAGGTCTGATGCCCCCGGGGGCGATGCCGCTACCGGAGAGACGACCAAGCGAGGCAGCGGTTTTTGATACCAGCGGTCCTCACGCGCACTGCTTCAGCCTATTTAGAGTGCTTGGGAACTCGATTGGGGGGTCTCAACGTTGCAAGGTGGTGGTGTACGATGTTGACAACAAAGTTGGCCAAGGTCTCCCTGCCCTCGGTTGACCATTTTACGCACAGGCAAGACTGGGTCCATTTCTCCCCACCTCCAGTTTGCATTGCGTGTACGGAGTATTATAGTACGGAGCACAATCAAATTGCAGTATCCAGCATCTGATGTATCCTGGCCGAGATGACCATTGAAAAGGACCCGGCAGCCCGCAGTAAGCCAATCGAGATCTGAGTCAACAGAGGGGGCTTGAGTGTCTCGCGTCTCGACCTGGTGCGCACAGACGTTCGATAACGACTGACAGGGCCAGGGGGCAATTGACTTGACATTCTGCTTGAGTCATCAATCAGTGATGATGGCGTGGGGTGTTTGGCGTCGTCGGGCTCGGGACAGGGTGTGTTATTATTGAATAAAGCATGGTGCGGCGCGGTGCTGTGCAGAATCGCATCGTACTTGACAATATTGTCCTGAGTTGCATTTGCCCGTGGCTCCGTGAGGTCAGGTGTCTTGGGGGCGGCTGGGGCGGGTACTTGACACAGCCTGAGCCAGAAAGCTGACAGATTGGCTGTCGATGCAATTTGCCCACGTCGTCAAGGACCAGCTGCAGCAGAACCGACGGATCAAAAATCAGCTGAACACCCGCTGTACCCGTCGTGCAATTTACCACTGACTGGCTTTGCTTGGATGATTGTGGGCGGCTCAAGCGGCGCAACAAGTGAAGCGCATTGTGCATCTAGGTACATTTTTAGACACCTGCTGACTCGGAGGGTGCCGGCAGTGGCGGCTCCGAATCACAGCTCCTGCAGGCGCCGATTAAGGTGTTTCTTGTGAGACAGTGCCTCGACATTGTCTCGCTGCATTGCGCTTTTGCAGTTGCCCCATGGCCGGGGCCGCTGGGCGGCACAAACGCAATTGTTCGCCTCGTGGCCATTCCACGCAGAACAGCGTACATGTGCAATAATACATGTGTACACTACATGCATGCACACAGACTTGAACAGGAATCAAGTGTTGGTTCTTCCTGCTGCTCTACCATCCCGGCCAGCGGCACCCTCTTTGTCCCGCCAGATTGCGCAGCTCGCCAATCACGATGGGCGTCTCCAACCCTGACGACACCCACAGCGCATCCACAGTAGCGTGTCTGTCCCGCCTAGTTTTCGAAATCCGGCAACCCCTCCAGCATAGGTTGCGGCATGGGCTACAGCATAAGTGGCGTCCCGGATGCTTTCAATGTTCATGCTTGGCGGCTTTGGGAGGGCACAGAAAATCGCCGCCCCCACATGCCTGACAATTACGAGTTGACTTGGCCACACGCCTCTGGCTCGCCTGTGCCAAGGCGGGACCAGACATCTGCGTCGCCGACTTATCATGGTCCCAGACAGCTCGGTTGGGGTTGCTGGTGTCCTGGTAGCTGGCGGACCATCCAAACTGGATCGTCGTGGACAAAAATCAGCCTACTCAGCTCTGCCAGCCCACATCCCATCCACACCTCGACTCATATTCATAATCCTGTTCCTGTTCCTATTCCTATTTCTATTCCTGTTACTATTCCTATTCCCAAGTGCAGAAATTTACCTCGTCGTGCCCTGCCCTGCCCCCGGCGTCTCGTTGGGTCGAAACGGTATCAGAAGGAATCACTCTCCGGTTCATGCTACTTTAGGCCCCGACATCGCCGGCACCTTGGACACATGCGAAGGCGGCGACGACGACGACCTGTCAAGTATCCCACAGCGTTTCTCCATTAAATTGACTCGACGACCGTTCTCTGCAACCGCAACCCTCAGTCAGCTTCATGTTGTTCTGACCCAGGAATCGGGCGTCTCGGCTCTCCCGCACCTCTTGCGCATTCTTGGAAATCTCCTCCCACTTCTCGCGATACCCGCCAACCCCGGCCAACCCCCGCCAACCGTAGAGTGCCAGTTGATTGACGGGTGCAATCTTAACCCGCCCTCATCGACGATATCCTCGCTCGTCGAGCCCACTCCGGTGCTCGGCGGGCGCGGAGCGAAGTAAGCCGCCATGGCCATTTATTCAGAAGCCCCCGATCTAAGGGCCTTTCGCAATGATAAACCGACGTTGCTGGTCTGCTGGTGGGCAACATCATTTTGCACTCTGATGATACTGCTTCGCGTCAGTGGTCGCTTTATCAGAACGGAACGCCTTTTCATCGAGGACAAGATTGCGGCTTTGGCGGTGATTCCGCTCATCTTGCGAATGGTGTGCGTCCATTTCATCTTGACCTTTGGCACAAACAATGCCGACTTTAGCGGCATGACCCTCACCCCTGCGCAATTACATCAGAAAATGGTTGCGAGCGGGCTGGTTCTGCTGAGCAGGTTCTTTTATGCTGCAACGTACGTATCCGAGGCCCCGTCTCTGCTCTGGCCTCACTCTCTCCAATGGTCCCGGCGGCTGCTAAGTGCTCTCTGATCTGACCGTTATAGTCTGTGGATCCTAAAGCTCTGCATCCTTGAGTTCCTCAAGCGATTGACAGACATTACATGGCAAAAGTCGCACCACACGGCTCTCGTCGCCATTCGGTGGACATTGCTAATCACCTTTATCGGCGTCGTAGTCAGCGATTTAACGGAATGTCGACCCTTCCATCTATATTGGCAGGTTCTGCCAGATCCTGGCGGCCGATGTCGACAGGGATATGCGCAGTTGATTACCATGGCCACTCTCAACATTTTCACTGACCTCTTGCTCGTCATATTCCCAATCCCCATCATTTTGCAAAGCAACATGTCCGCTCGGAGAAAAGTGCAGCTCGTCTTGCTGTTTTCTCTGAGTCTGTCCGTCATCGCCGTCACAATTTACCGCATTCCTGGCATTATCCAGGAGCATGGCCGGCAACAATATCGGTCCCTCCTAGCCTCGGTGGAGCTGCTTTTCGCGACGGCCGCCGCCAACGCCCTGGTTTTGGGCTCGTTTGTCCGTGATCGCGGCCTCAAGAAACAAAAGTTTCGTCGTAACTCTGGCACCGAGTCTCTGGATCGGTCAACCAACACCCGAAGGCCAACATTACACCGACAATGGGGCAGCGACGAAGATCTCGTGAGAGATGTGGGCTTGGGCATTGACCCGGAGCTGAGAGGAGGTCTGTACAGCCCCGACTCTGAACAATTTAGTCCCGCACTCAAGGTGTCTCCGAATCTCGAATCTGATATCCGCTGGCAATACCCGCCGCGCCGGAGCCCTGCCGAGGAAAGCGTCAGCATGTTCATTCCGCATGACCCTGGCAGGAAGGGCATGTCGTTCCTCGATGTCGGAGGCTTGCTGGATGAATCTGTCGCAGGCAGCAGTGGGAGTTACAGAAGGAGCAGCTACACATCCTCGACGTTGGATCCCAACTCGCCGAGCACGGCCCCTCCGCCCACGGTTCCGGCTTCCAACAGCGGCGTTCGACGGGGCTCAACAGCCTTGTTGCAAGATCTGGGCGGCCTGCTCGGCCCTCTTAATACCAGGACGGCACGGACCAAGTCCAGAACCGGCACGGAACTACAGCCCATTCCGCAGTCACGCGAAATACAATCCCACATGTCTCACGGGCACTCCTCACTGGAACCCAAAGACCCCGGTGGTCTTTTGAAGTGAGACCTCACATCATACAATCTATCCATTTACTTGTTCTTCATACCGTTTACGAGTCAACGCCTGCAACCCTTTTTCATATTTGCCCCGAATATCCTCGTGTTTATCGACCGTCATATACGATCATCTTTCTTCTTTTTATACTGCCCATAATGCGATACGTCGTTGTATATTATCCCGGCGGTGTTTTCTTCCCCCCCCCGGGTTACATCTTTGACACAGGTTGTCAATGGCGGAGTTTGGGAGCACATGAGGAATGCGCTTCTCTTTAGATTATACTTGCCGCATGACGCTTTGCACGCGGGCCAACCATTGGGTAGGCTTACGAGTCATGCTGTTTGCCGTCTGGATCGGAGTATATTTGGTATCGGCATTTATATGAGCGTATTCTGTAGCCAGTGACAGAATACCGTGGGGGTTGACGTCTCAATGCATATACCCGGCACTAAGCCACGTTTTGGAGATTAGGGCGTCTTGTTGAATGAATTCATGATGCGGCAATATGGCGCGCGATCTAAGACATGGACAATAGCGTATTGCATGTACTTTTTGGCAATAGTGAACACTAATCGTGCCTATTACGACGAGACCCGACACGATTCTGCAGTGATGTAGTAGAGACTTTGATGCTTTTTTTAAAAAAAAAAAAAAATCTTGCCAACAAAGTGATCCTTTTTAGCGAGCTTTTCAGTGAAAAGCGAAACAAGGCGTCTGCTGGCTAATACTTTGAGCTTTTAGCTTTCTCCGGCAACGACATGATTTTTTGAAACAGAACAAGTCCCTGTCAGGCGCACCTTTCTCCCTTGCCGCATTCTAAACGTGTCCCGAGTCCTATAGCTGCGGCGTCACTGGCACCTTTCTTGTCTCTTGTACGTATCTTGCCCATTGACTTTGCCAGATATATGGTCATACGTGCAGCATATAATGTAGGTGCATTAGGATGTGTCGGAGACAAAGATTATTTTGGGCTTTGTTTGACATGTTGGGGCATCGTATTGATACATGTGCTCTCGTATGCAAAAACAGACATGGCAAATCGGTGGCCAGTTACCCAAGTGTAAAAGATTAAAAGTGAAGATGAAAAAAATTCAAAAAATCACAAGTGCATCGAATTGCCGTCGTGATTGTACAGCCCTTTGCTTATTTTGCAAATCTACCTATCGCGAATCAATAAAACCCCTGAAACGCCGCTCTGTTTAACCCAAAATGCTCATCACGTTTTTGAAAACCCTTGCGCAGCTGTGCCACGACTGACAGCAGCTTGTCGCCCATGTTTGCTCCCGCCCAAGAACACGTGCTGCT
The DNA here is from genome assembly GCA_020975405.1 of Keithomyces neogunnii. Taxonomy (NCBI): domain Eukaryota; kingdom Fungi; phylum Ascomycota; class Sordariomycetes; order Hypocreales; family Clavicipitaceae; genus Keithomyces; species Keithomyces neogunnii. The sequence continues at coordinate 1,768,289 of JAIOWQ010000002.1, read as the reverse complement.
CAGACGCACAACCTGTAACTGGCATACCGACCAGCCGTCTCACTCACTCGGATGATCTTGACAACCTGACCCCTCTTCAGGCCCAGATATCTGGCGACAGGGTCCTTTTGCAGAATTCTCGGCAGCTGCGTCTCCTTCAGGCGATATCTCTTCAGCAGCGCCGTCTTCTCATCTCTCGAGAGCAATACGTGGCGGGGAACGAGTTCGTGATGCGTGATGTTGACCAGAAGATCGTCCTCGAGGAAGCACTCAATCTTGGCGAGGTTTTCCACACTGGCGAGGGATTTGCGGGCGGCCGGCGACAGGGCGACATGGGTGACCATGATGCCTGTCTTGTAGTTGTTTGAGATGGTGTACTTGGCGAACTGGCGGATCTGGCCGACACCAAACTGCTTGTCGGTCAGAAACTCGACCCAGACCGGGCCGCAGTCGGGGACGGGATCGGGATTGGACTCGGTAGCGGGAGGGGTGTTCTTCTTGAGCATGGCATCGCTGGGACGGGCGGAGAATTGAAGCTTGGCGCGGCTGGTTAAACGACGGTCAGTTCCTGTAGTGCAGTCCGAGTGCACATTGCAAGGGTGCTCGAGGGCGAGCGAGGTCAGTCCTTTGTCGGGGAGTGAACGTACTTTACTGAACCATCTGGGTTGCAGTACTCGTCGCGGAACCGGTCTAACGAGATGTTGACTTCCTCCTCGGCCAATTCGTACTCCTAGACACGCAATGTCAGACTGCAGTTCTGCGAGATGTTGGCAGAGGCATCGCATGGCAGGCTGATGCGTCGAGCTCTCTTGCAGCATCGTGGGCGACATGACGTACCCGATCAGCAACCATCTCGTGCACCGTCCTCCAGGCTCTCCAGAGTCTCACAACCTCCTTGGACTTGGCATCGTTGGGCAGATCCTCCATGGCGACAAAGTGTGCGTGTGCACCGCCTTCTAGGTCGTTGCGCGTTTGTGTTGTCGGCGGTTGCGCGAGAACCCAAGGTCAAGCTGGGGGTCAAAAAGATTGTCGTTGGAAAATTGTTTGCCCTTTTTCGCAGCCTTGCGGCTGGGACCAAGAAGGCGGTGGGGCACGTCTTGCCTGGTTTGTGACGGGTCATGTGATATGGCAAGGACACCTGTTGGGAGTTGTCTTGTTAGAGAGAGAGGAAAGAGAGGAACAGGAACAAAAGCTGGTTGCCCCACTTCCGAAAAGTTGTAAAGCAACCTTGGCTTTGCCCAATTGACAAATCTAATAAACGTGTGGTTGCTTGGTTGCATTCAATGTCTATCAGAATGGTCCCCTGGCATCTGACATTGGCGGCAAAATCCCCGTGAACAGGTGCGTAGCATAGGCAGCTTTTGGACATGTGCCAATACGCATGCGAGTCCAAAGAAGCACCAAAGGCACCAGCGGCACAGAGGCAAACCCCCATCCACGTCTCCCCCAAAACTTAGACGCACCCCCTCCCCCCCTTCCCCTGTGGGCGTCTGTGGGCGGTCTGGGCCAACCCGACCAGGGCCACACTTTTTTTTTCTACAAGCACAGAACACCTGTTGTTGCCAGCAATCTGCCTCACACTCCCCTATCCCCCCATCATCAGATCCCTCCCTGACTTCTAGTTTCCATATCCGTTCTGCTCATTGCTCGCGAGGACGACCCTCGACGGCTTCACATCGGCCTCTTCTACTCGGTATTCTATCTGGCACGCCCCTTTCGACAAGTACAATGGCTGAGACTGCTGCCACGCCTGCGCCTGTCAAGGCCCCTCCAGCCGACTCCCAGGCCCGGCCTACTCGCCCCGACGAGAAGGTCTTCAATGAGGCTCTCGCAAAGGCCGAGAAGGACCACAAGGCATCCATGGATCGATTGGTACGTTTGTCTGCCCCAGACGCCACTTCAATGGCCGGCCGCTCTGTTTCCACCGCAGCTGGGCTCGACATCTGCCATGGCCGGCATGACGCCATTTCAGACATCTCGCATGTCTGCCGGAACAAGGCCTACAAATGATGAACCTGCCTTTCCCCTTGGCGGCTTCATTCCATGCTAGCGCTCTCCTGCTGACCGCGACCCTGCACACAGAACGCCGTCAAGGCCAAGATCGACATCGCCATGCCCAGCAAGAACAAGGACCAGCTCAGCCCAACCCAGAAGCGTCGTCAGGAACTCATTGCCCAGGCCAACGAGATCCGCCAGAAGCAGGCCGGTGGTAAGAACGCCCGCACCGGAAAGCTCGACCAAATAAAGCGCCTCGATGACCAGGTCCGCACTCGCATTGCTGAGCAAAAGGCCGCCAAGGCCAAGGTCTCCTTCAAGAGCGCCGAGGATGTTGACCGCCAGATTGCCACCCTTGAGACGCAAGTCAATTCCGGAACCATGAAGCTCGTCGAAGAGAAGAAGGCCCTGTCCGACATCTCCAACCTGCGAAAGGTTCGCAAGAACTTTGGCCAGTTCGACGACTCTCAGAAGCAGATTGACGATCTCCGTGCCAAGATTAAGGAGATCAAGGACAGCATGGAGGATCCCGAGCAAAAGGCCCTGTCTGACCAGTACAACAAGATCCAGGCTGAGCTCGACACCATCAAGGCTGAGCAGGACGAGGCCTACAAGGGCATTTCCAGCCTCCGCGACGAGCGCACCAAGCTCCAGGCCGAGCAGCAGGAGAAGTACGCCGCTATCCGCAAGCTCAAGGACGAGTACTATGGACAGAAGAAGGCTTTCCAGGCTTTCGAGCGTGAGGCCAGAGAGAAGGCCAAGGCCCGCCGCGAAGCCGAGCGAGACCAGTACATCAAGGACAAGAAGAAGGCTGCCGCCGATAAGGCTCTTGCTGAAGCCAGCGACCCTGCCTATCTCGAAGAAATTCGCCGCGCCAACAGCCTGCTCCAGTTCCTTGACCCAACCCACAAGGCGGATGCTAAGGGCCCTCTGACTGCTGATAGTGGCCTAGGTGCTCAGGCCCAGCGCACTGTTGATGACTCCGCCCTCAAGGGAACCAAGCTGGTCCGCAAGGAGGACCGAGATGACGAGTACGCCCCTGCTGTGAAGAAGGGCAAGAAGGGCAAGAAGGGAGGCGCCCCTGCCGCTGCCTCTCCCAAGTTCTTCAACTGCCCACCTTCAGTTGTTGAGGACTGCGCATTCATTGGCTTGGACCCCCCCATGGCCAGCGCTGACGTCCCTACCGTCATTGAGAAGGTCAAGGCCAAGCTTGAGCACTGGAAGAACGACCAGGCTGCCCAGACCCAGCGTGTAAGTCACTACCAAGCAGTTACCCTTGATGTGCAATATAGTGCTCGGTGCTAACTTGGAAAACTGTAGAACATTGAAAAGGCAAAGAAGGAGATTGAGAGACTCGAGAAGGAAGAGGCCAACGGCGACAAGGTTGGCGAGGTCACCGAGGGTGTCAAGAGCGCCTCTCTCAACGACAAGGAGGAGTCATAGACGATTATCTCCATCATCCGTCGCTCATGATGGCACCGCTTCAACACCATGTTGTGTGATCAACCACGCGTCCGCAACATCGTATTTCCCGGTTCTAGCAACGGCGATGTCTACATATTTCGAACAATCTCCGCCAACTCTATTACTATGCATGCATTGGAGGCAAAAGTGGGGGAAAAATCAACACATGAGTTACCTGGGAACAAAGAGGAAAACTGAAAGCAGAATTGATCATGGGATTGGCACACTAAAAAGTACGGCTGGTTATAGGCAATCATGTAACAAAGATGTGGAATTTTGTTTGAAGAAGGGAGTTGTTTTGTCTGTAACTAAGCCACCAGTTTTACTGAATGTGTAAAGTGGTTCTGCACAGAGGGAAGCGTCATCTACTTTGTTCAAAATGTCCAATTTCCATGCCACCATCAAACGATTTTTGTGAGCTAGTGTAAACCCGGCCCATCGCAGCCATTCGATGCAGTCTTGAGAAAAACTTGGAATCCAAACCTACCTGACGTGTCACCGTGAGTAGTTGAGACACAGTTTTGTGCCAAGTAGATCAGGTGGATTCCGTTGAGAAGCCCCGGGAGCGATATCAAGACTACTAGGCCTGGAAGACAAGCATGTGCTAGTCCAAAGGTCGCCGTCGCTGAAAATTGATGTATTCGGGAACTTGATGGATGATGTTATTTGATGGGACAATACTCGGTCTTGGTAGTCAACAGGTAAATAGGACATGTAATTTATGCAGTTAAAACTTGGCCTCCAAAAACAATGACAACAATAATCACGACTCGTCATTATAACAAATGATACCACTGCGGATCAATGACGCCCAATGAAATGCTTCTCTTGCATTGAAATATCATCTGCCTCGACACACATGATACCTTTCCATTTCTCGCGTTCTTTGAAAACTCCATGAAAACTCCATGCGCCAAAAGCAAGTTGTAGGTTTCGCGTCTTCTAAACCATACTCAGTCACCAAGCCCGAAAAAGAAGAGTCACTTTAGAGAATTCTCCCGCCACTGGTGCAAATGCTACAAGTAAAAATGGCGCGCGTCTTGTTGTCGCACGTCGCTATATGTCGTCGGGTCGTTGTATAAAACCATGATAAAACAGGTCGTGAGCTTCGTCGTCGCGTTTAAAGAATATACATGTGATTCATTTTGCTTTGAAGCTGAAGCAGAAATTTCGCATAGCCTTTCACAGGAAACCCCCGTAGTAGGATGAAGGTTGTGGGGGCATATGGGCCGCAGGTGGTCGACGGGCTGGCGGTTGCGAGGGTCGGCGGTCCAACGTGGTTTCCCGACCCGAATAGGATGTTGGTGAAAACGGGGTACCAGTCAAGGCTGGGGGCGCTCGGCGACCTTCACTACCACCGCCACTCCCTTCGGGGCCGCGGCGGGTGGCCTTGCGATGCCCATTCAAGGCACTGAGAGGCGGGTCTTTGACAACGGATTCGTCATCCGCCGGCAGAGATAACTCAACAAGGCCGTAAAAGTATTCGAGGACCTCGGGATATCTTTGTACACTAGCCTGCCAGTCCTCGTCAATGCCACGCTTGAGAGCCCCTTGAGCCTCTGCGATTTGATTTGGGTGCGGGGGGGCATTGTAATGGTAGAAGGAGTGAGCAGTGATCTGGTCCAAGTGTGCCGTGTGAGCATTTTTCCGTCTCTCGGTAAGCAGCCGGAAGTATTCCAAAACATAGTCTTGGGCGTGACCCCGGACCCAAGATCTGTTGCAGCAGGGTTAGCGCCCATCCGTATCGCATAGAAAGCGAGGGCTCAAGAGGCACAACTCACCGTATATCGTTGTATACCGATCTCATCATGTGGTCCTCGGCTTGCCGAATGGCCATATCCAGACCTCGGGCTTCACAATCGCAAGCCAAGGTTGCCGGAGCATGGCATATCGCACAGTTTGGGTCCATGGAGACTGAGCCCTTTGGCGGCTTTGATGCTAAGGCTCTAAATGCCATCTTAGCAAATGAATCAAGAGAGTGTAACAATGATGCCCTGGACAAGGGATGTTTTTTTTTATAGCCGTATCGGCAACATAGCAAGGCTGAGATGTTTGGACAGTGGCGATCAGCCGTCAAGCAGCCCAAGAGGCTCTCAGCCCAGAGAGGCAATTCCACTTTTTTTGGCCTTGAGTCGACAACAGGGGCTTGATTCAACAAGCTACATTGAAGCTTTGACGCCTCCCGGGTGGTGGCAGCCTGAGAGAAGCGACCAGACCACAGTCCAGGTGGGAGTCGAAAGGAAAAGGACAAGAGAAACTGAGGGCAGAGGCGAAAGAACTGACCTGGTGGACGGCAGTGATCTACCAACGCAAGGGAGGACGTACTTTACGGGGAAAAGGCGTGACCATAGGCGGAGGGATGGTTAGAGGCAGAACAAAAAGTCATATGGTAGATATCAGAATGGTTGGCGTCGCGTCCCAATGGCCAGCCTCCTGCAGGTCTGGCACCTTTTCTGGCCTTTCTAATCTCGCGGCCACGGCCGCAGAGTGAGATGGAGGAGGAGGAAGGGGGGGGAGGAGGCGATGGGGTGGATGGAAGATGGGTGGCCGAGGTCTAGCGTCGCTGATGGTGCTGGCTCTAGTGCCGCAGCTGGTGCTTTTGGTGTCGAGTCTAGGTATGGGCAACCAGGACGACTTTGAACACGGAGAAGCTGAGCATGAGATGGTTTCGTAGGAAAGCCGGTCGACTGCACGGGGGGGCGGTGGAAGCGGTGGTGCCACGTCTTAAAGAGTGTCGTCGTGGCTCACATTGAATCCGCACACCCAACTGCACTGGTCATGCACAATGGCCCAATGCGTTTGGACGAGCTGCATTTCCGGCCCAAAGTGCCAAAGTGTCAAACGGGGCTCCTGCAGAGGTGGATCATGGGAATGGAGAGTTGGAAAAGCGCAGCCAGCGTTGGTCGTTGGCTCGGGAGATGCCACCATGGTACGATGGACGAGGAGCCATGAAGAGGCGGGCCGAGCCTCATCGATTTTTGGAGATGCCGCCATGAGCCTGAGAAGTGGAATCGACGTGCGAAAAATGCGCCAGCAAAAGGAAACACAGACTAATAGCTGCTCCCCTCAATCCCTTGAGCGGTGTGGGGAGAAAGGGGATGGATGCATTTGGCCCAGTCAGTACTCCGTACTTCGTACTCCGTAGGGTTACCCAGGCACTTTGCCAAGGTTCGTCAACGAGGCCCAAGTACATACGTACTCCGTACCTAGGGTACCAGACCTATCGTCACCCGTGGCCAAGTGGGGGAGGGCATGGGGAAGGAACAACCCGCCATCCTTGCCGCAACCTAGGTAACTAGGTATCCACCCTAATAACTTGCTACCATGGCATTGCGGCAGGTGCCTGGTCGATCTTTAGCTTCCTGCCCTGGTAATCGGGACATTATTGCCGCTTCAACGAACGGCGCCTCTCGCTCGCCTCTCAGACCAAAGATTGCTCGTCTGTTCCAGGCCCAGTCATTTCATTCCATCCAACAGGAAAAAAATAGGAAGATGATGGATCCCGTGGCCTGCGCGGATGGGGAAAAGGTGACGCAGAATTGCGTGAATCCGAGGTTGACAACAGACAAGTTATCCATCAGGTCCCGACTTGGCGATTCCACTATTTAATCGGGCCCAAAATGATTGTCATTTTTTTTCTCACTTACTCCCTGGTCAATCCCTCGAGTCTCCCCAGCTGTGCCACAGCAGAGAGAGCGCCACCAGAATTCCGATAATGTGATGAGATGTGCCAACTGACAGAAGTTGAGATGATCCTATCCAGAGGATCAAACCATGAAGCCGGTAGAAGAACAGCTAAAATCACGAGTGCTGCAGGGAAAACCAGGGTGCGAGCATTAAGATTGAGCTGTGAAGTTGCTTGAATGAATCACGGCCGCTCTTGAGAAGAAGTCTGGTTGACTTGCCATTGACAAAGTGACGTCGGTCGCCCCACTGCACCTCTTCGCCCAACCTAAATTTAGCCAAGAAATATTTCCCAGTCGCTGCAACACGCAAAGCTCAAACTCGCAGCAAATAGAAGCTCTCACCGGAACCGGCCCCATGCCGCTCCTGCGATCAGCCGTCATACGCCAATGCGCCTCCAGAGGCGCTCGAGCGGTGCTTGATTGCTCTGGCTGGCAATCGCGATGCTCATCTAGCCTTGCGTCGCCGTCGCCGTCGCCCTCGTCCTCGTCCTCGTCCTCCAGGCCCAAGCCAATCCTCAACCAACTCCCTGAATCGCGGCTTAACCCCAGTCCCGACGACTATGCCTCCCCCAACTTCGCAGACAAGGCCGACCTGACGATTTACGCCGGGCGAGGCGGCAATGGCTGCGTATCCTTCCTCCGCGAAGCCTTCCTACCCGATGGTCCTCCCAACGGCGGCGATGGGGGAGTTGGAGGAAACATCTACATCCAGGCGGCGCACGGCGAAACCTCATTGCACAAGCTGGCGAGAAGGCGATTCATCCGTGCGGGACGCGGTCAACACGGTCAGGGGAGCGCAAAGGGCGGCGCCCGCGGAGACGATGTCATCATTACTGTGCCAGTTGGGACCATTGTGAGGGAAATTGAAAGAGAAGATCCGGCCGCCGAGGAAGCCATGAACATCATGGCTTACAGAGCACTGCAAAAACAGCGGCGCAAGGAGGAACTGGCTCTTGAAGAAGAAAGGAGAAAACGCGAAAAGATCGAGGGCCCAGAAGAGGATGCTCAGATCCTTGACAGAAAGGGTCGCCCCAAACCAGCGCCAGACGACGACGAGCAAGACCTCGAGCTCGACGACCCAACCCGCCAGAAATGGCTGTTGTACCCCGGAATGTCCAAGTCCGAGATGAAGAGCACCTCCTTTCCGCGGTTACCCAGGCGCCATCCATACCTCCAACAACCACCCGCACCCATCTACCTGGACCTGTCGCGCCCTACACCTCGGCCCATTCTCCTCGCAGCAGGCGGGATTGGCGGCCTAGGAAACCCACACTTCACATCCCGGGAGCACCCCAAACCCATCTTTGCTACAAAGGGCGAAGAGGCCGTTTCTATGAAGATCTCGCTAGAGCTCAAATTGCTTGCTGACGTAGGGTTCGTCGGACTTCCCAATGCCGGCAAAAGCACGCTGCTGCGCGCGTTGACCAACAGTCGCACGAGAGTAGGCAGCTGGGCATTTACTACGCTGCAGCCAAACATCGGGACCGTGGTGCTCGACAAGTATTCCGGACAGCCTACCTTGCGGAGCCACCGAAAACCTAGCGCCGCCGAGGACCATGATGCTTCAGACGCAGCCCTTGGGCCCAGGACAAGATTCACCGTGGCGGATATCCCAGGTCTCATTGAGGGCGCCCATCTCGACTGCGGACTAGGAATTGCCTTCCTGCGACATGTGGAGCGGGCCGGCGTGCTTGCCTTTGTCATTGACCTGGCCGCAGGGAATGCAGTCGCCGCCCTCAACGCACTGTGGCGCGAGGTTGGTCTGTACGCTGAGATGCGCGATGAGGAGGAGCGTCATCGCCAAGCTGAGTCTCGTGTAGACTGGGACTTTGCCTCGGACCCTACGCGAGGACCCGTCAACCTCATGAATGCAGAGTACGCCAGCCCTTCAGCCTTGGAAGACGAGTCTTGTCAACCAGGGCTACATATTACAGGGAAGCCGTGGTTCGTGGTCGCCACCAAGGCCGACTTGCCCGGCACACAGGAGAACTTCATCCAGTTGAAGGCTTACTTGGATCAAATCACGGATGAGACGGTCCCCCATCCCAGCCGTGTACAGGGCGCTTGGACAAACAAGTGCGCTGCTATCCCTGTCAGTGCAATCCATGGGCAGGGCGTGGATAGGATAGTCCATTGGACTGTAGGCTTATTAGACGAGTAGCCAAGTCGAGGCCTGGGGTACGGGGTACGGGGGAAAAGAAAAAGCCATGATATCACCACATTGTACCATATTATGTATCAAGAGAAAAGCAATGTAAAGTCAACATTCCTGATTGCGAACCACATGGTGCAAAGATTCCCAACCCCGACCAAATCCCTAAATACAAAATACATGTCCCAATATGCATCTACAGCTCCTGGCCAGTGTGCTTTTCCCGTCACTTTTTGCTTCATTCTTTACAACAACAACAACAACCCCAAAAAGGCATCTACTCAGGAGAAGGCAAATCCTCGACATCGGCACTGTCCAAAGGCTGGTCTTCCTCCTCCACCTTGGGCTGATTATCCTGCGGCTTGCCATCCTTTTGTTTATTCAGAGTGTTGTTTATCAAAGGCGTAGTATCGTTAAAGATTCTCAGGAGCATAGCCGCCCTATCCTCCTTGGGAAGCATGAGGTTCAGGGAGTGAATGCTCTTCCACAGGGGCAAAGCCATGCGCTCGGTGAACTCGGCGTCGCCTGCCTCGGGCTCGATGCGGAGCACACAACACCCCATGCCCACGTCACGAACTCTCTCGCCGATTTCGTCGAAATTCTTCCATTCCTCGCCCGAGATGCGGGGGAACATCTCGATGAGGAGCTTGCGGAGCGTCTCCTTCTTGTGAAGGTGAATGACACGTGGTTCACCAACGTATCCTTGCACGATGGGCATGCCTTCGGACTGGATGCGCCAGCGGCAAACTTCGGCAGAAGGGGCGTCCTGCTTCATGTACATGCGCACGCCGCCGTGGACAAAGCGAACGCCGCGGCCCTCGTTCTCGGTGAGAATATCGCGGATGAGCGCCGTGGTGTAGTAGATGGCCTTGGCAGGTTCGCCGAGCTCGTTGCGCACCATGTAGCGATTATCGGGGAAGCGAGTGGAGAGGCTGTAGAACTGCTTGATGTTCTGGATGACGGGGTGCGATGCGTCGAGGTACTTGAACGGTTCTTCCGGGGGGCCGGCCTTCTTCGGTTTGGTAACCGCCTCGGCGGGCTGCACGAGAGCTGCGGGAGTCGTGGCACCAGAGTCAGCTTCAGTCTTGGCCTTTTTGGCACTCTGCTGCTCGCTGTCCTCTTCTTCAAGCGCCCTCTTGGTGCCGTTCGTGACAGGGTTTTCCATGACGGCATCTTGCTGGGGATTTGACTCAGCAGTCTCCGGAGCAGGGGGAGCCTCCGCAGTCTCGGCCTGCTTTTCCTCCGTCTCCTCGGGAGAGGCTTCTTGTGACTTGGTGCTTGTTGCAGCGACGCTGGTGGTGGCAGTCTTTGGCTCATTTTCATTGCGTGCCTTGAAGTCAGTCTTCTTCTCCAAAACAGTGATGAAGAAGCCGCCAGTGTCCTGCAGGTGAGGATATACTCTCATGCAGCGCTCCAGCGGCAGGTCATGGCATTCAGTTCCTTCCAGCTTGGGGAACATGGTCTGGGAAACACGGCCGGGCACCACGCCGTTGTTCTCCTCTCGAGCAAACGTCTCAACTTGCTCCCACGTGTCCCACGTGCGGCAAGATTTATCCATAATCTTCCACTTCCTCATGCCGGGCCGTCTCACGAGGCCGGCAAGCTGGTCGCTGCAGTCGACAATCTCGACGTTGCCCGAACCTCCACATCGCTCAATTGCAGAGGCAACAACAGACTCATTCTCGACGGGGTTCATGCTGCAGGTAGAGTACACTACTCGGCCGCCAACCTTGAGAAGCTGGAGGGCTCGTACGAGAATTCGGATTTGTGTAGCATGAAGTCCCAGGGCGTTACCCGGCTGCCAGTCCTTCCACAGATTGGCATTTTTTCGCACGGTACCATCACCAGAGCAGGGGACATCTGCCAGGATACGGTCAAACTTGAGATATGTAGGCTTGGCCGTGGGGTCAGCAGAAGGCAGCTTGAGGGAGGGGAACTGTGTGGCATCGTGGTTGGTGACAATCAGGTTAGGAGACGACAGGCGCTTGAGCTGGTGGACAAGCATGTGTCCGCGCTTATAGTCGGAGTCGTTGGCGATGAGAAGACCGGTAGCTCGGCCATTGTCTGAAGGGTCGGCTTCCAGGTCGGCATCGATCTCGTCCTGAGTCTCATCCCCAAGGTCCAAACCGTCTTCCTTGGCAAATTTGCGCAGGACTTTGCGTACGCGGGCCTCCTCACCGTGGTGAATCATCTCGAGAAGCTGGGCCGACTTGCTTCCTGGGGCAGCGCACATGTCGAGGACAACCATGCCAGGGCGGAGGTCCATCAGACAAGGCGGAATCATGCTCACAACCTCTTGTCTGCTGATGTTTCCCACAGTTGTCTCGGAAACGAGGAATTTCTGGAAGGCCGAGAAGGGAGGGAACTTGCGCACCACGTTTTTGGGCGTCGTCATCCACCAGGCAAGTTCGTCGGGATACCACGGCACCGGCTTGGGGGCTTCGACGGGTCTACCATCGTAATGCTCGATTTTTGCAATCTCGGGAATATATCGTGTCTGGAGGAGCCTCTTGACGGCCAAGGCATGTCTGTGTTGAAGTCAGCAGGCGAGCGCAAAACACACAAAGCAGGGCGTGGCAAAGCCGCAGTGACCTCACCCTCGAGAGCCGGTAAATCGGAAGCTGTTTGGCAGCTCGCGCCTCAGAGCCTCCCAGTACTGCTTCTTCTCTTCCTCGGGCAGCTGGAGCAGGCCATCGTAGTATTCCTCCAGCTTCTCGTTGTTCTTGTCAAAAGGTGCATAGTCACGCCAGCCGCCATTGGCTTGAGCACCGCGAGCACCGCGAGCACCGCGAGCACCGCCAGCTCCGCCGCCGCCGCCACCACGTCGTCCTTTGCCCTAGAGAGGGACAGGTATTAGAACGGTCCTGTTCTGTAGGGTGCAACTGAGATTGGGTACATGCGCGACTCACTCTAAAGCTTTTTTTGCCCATTGTTGCGTTGTAATGTTGCGTGTAGTTGAGCTGTCAGAGGAAAATTTGCCCAGCCAGAAAAAAAAAAGTCTGGTTGCTGGCTTGCTGGCAGGCGCCGCACTGGTGCCCCGCCAAAATCTTGCATGCGACAAGCACCACCAATGCGGATTTGGGTCGTGTCTGCTTTGGCTGCGTGGCGTTACAAGTACTTACTTGACTAGCTCAAGGTATGATGCTGTGCTTGGCTTTTAGCTTTGTCAAATTTTGATATCCTACCGAGTTACTTGCTCCGTCCCATCGGGATTTTCAGCCATGGCACACTAATTGGGAAGAGCACGCGTCTTGTTTGCATCATTTACGAGGCCGCTGAGCTAGAATTCATCACATATTTATTGCTCATCAGATGCTACAATTTGGCGCCACTATGTTCGCGGACTCCTCAGGAAACCAACAACACCACTGCAATAGCCCACAAGATCATCCAGCCGGTCGCACTCCTTCTCCTGCAGCCCCTTCCACTGCTCCAAGGCTGCCAGCAGAGACTGGCTTTCCATAACAATATCAAAATGGAGTCGAAGGAATACAGTCATCCAAGCTTGCGTCAGCTCGTAATCCCGTCGAGCCTTCAACTGGGCAGTAAGTGCGCGGATGAAATGAAGAAGCTCATTGGAATCGTCAGCACCGTTGCCCAAGGACAGGGACCGCAGCTCAAGATCAGCATTAGAAGGTGACAGAGACTTGAGATGATCCACAAACGCGCCATCTATTGTAACGTTAGTGTCAGAATAATAGTAACGCGTGCAAAGGTTGCGCCCAAAAAGAAGAAGGGGGGGGGCAAATACGCACAGTCTCCTGTTTCGGCGCCCAATCTCAGCTTTGAAGAAAACTGTTCCTCGAAGCGAGCCTTGTCGAGTTTCGTGATGCGGGAGTTCGATTCCTCCCCGGTAGATGCCGCGGCCTGCACTCCAGCCACTTTGGGTCCCGTTGTCGACGGTAGGAAGAAGGGGGCCCTTTCCGGAAGCTTGGGGGCCTCGGTGGGCTTGTTTCTCTCCTTGATCAAGTCCAGATGGAGCAACGTTTGCCATCTGCTCTTGGGAACCAAGCTCAGAGTAGTGAGTTCTGAACTTAGCTGGTCAACAGTAGGGGCAATAATGGCATCGTCGGCATCGTCCTTGTCGTCCTCAAATGCACCTTCCAACAAGCCCTCGTTACCTTCTCCTGATACCGTCGGCGCAGAGACCTGCCCAATCTCCTTTTCAGAGATTTGTCTCGTGGGGACGTGCTTGAAAAGCGCTTTATTTGTCCAGATGGCAACACCAGGTTCGTCTTCCAGAGTGGCAGCTAGATATTCGCCAGTAACTGACATATCGATTGCCGTGCATGGCTTATTCAAGCGAATCGCATCAATGAGATGACTGGTCGGCAGATCCCAGACCCGGATCGTCTTGTCGTTCGATGCGGCAATGATCCATCGCCCGTCACTAGAAAAGCAAATATCGTTGATCGAGTCCTCCGGGCCCCAGAACTCACGGATGGTTTTCATGGTCTCCATGTCCACGATGCGTATTGACATGTCATCGCATGCAAATGCGAGCAGGTTATTGGAAGCGTGGTATCTGCATGATATGGGCGTCGTCATTGGCGCCCAGTCAAGTTGATCAAGCAACGTTCCCGTCAAAAAGTCCCAAAACTTGATTTTGCCATCTGCGGAGCAGGATACAACCATCTTGTTCATCGCGTCGACAATGAGCCCTGTGACCGCTTTGGTATGTTTGCCAGTGCCTTGGAGGAACCTTGGCCCACGACTAGCCTGCAGCTGTGCGACATCATCTGCTTGCCTCAGTTGCTGGAGTCGAACTTGTCGCGCTTGTGAGGGGGTTAGTCGAGACGGGAACCTTTGCCGATGCAAGCCTGATTGCAGGTTGTACATGTCAATGCTTCCTCCTTGAGATCCAACGACGGCAAACGTTCCGCATGGGCTAATTGCAACAGTTGAGACGTTTGTGTCATCACTGGTAGGGAAAGCCCACCGTCCTGCTCGTTTTCGGCCCCAAAACCAAGTTCGAGCATGAGAGTCGCCCTTGTGTGCGGTCACGACACTCTCCCAGCCTGTCATCCCACTTATTTCAGCATCAAGCTTCTTCTTGTTCTGGCTTTGGCCCTTTTGCCATATAGGCTGATTGCCTGGGATGGCACCAATGCCGCCATCTCTGTTCAGAGACATGGCAATGCTTGTAATCTCGGGCGCTTTGAGATCTTCCAGCAAGGTGGTAGGGCCATGGGCCAGAGGGTTGGATGCTAGAATACCGATCTTTTTCGCCTTCTTGCGCAAATGTCCTTGACTCAATTCAGTGCTCTGACCATCTCTTCGCAAACTCCACCCCCAAAGACTTCTATCTCGGCCACCACTTAGTAGCCATTTGTTTCCAGATTCGGCGCCATCAAAGTCGGTGGGTAAGAAGTGCAAGCAGTTGACAGGTCCGGCGTGACCGCTTCGAGAGTGTAAAATGCGTGGTATCGGCGAGAAGGGAGTGGTGTCAAAGATCCAGGTCTTGAGCGAGTTATCGAGCCCGCTAGTCACAATAACGGGCTGACCAGCCAGAAATTCTACTCTGCTTACGCCTCCCCTGACGTTCTTGCCATCACGGGATGGAGGATTGTGGGCACTTCGAAGCACGCCCATCACTCTCCCACCCTTGTTCAAATCCCAGAAGGTGACATCGCCAGTGGCACAGGTAGCAGTGGCCATGACACCATCTTTTCTACCGTCTTGTCCGGCGCCTGTTCCATCAGTTCTGAAAGAAATCGATTGAACCGGAGATTCAGAGCTTCCAGCCTCGATCTGGATCACGGGCTTGTCCATCAGAACATTAGTGATGACCAATGTGCCGGACGAGTAGGCGATAGCCATCAGAGATAGTGCGGGACTAGGTTCCAAGCAAGTGACAGCGCCGGAATCGGGGTCTGGGGGCAGAATGGTGTATATCAGCTTGGATGTGCTGACGTTCCATATCTCTACCCATCCGTCTTTACGCCCGACAAAGATCTTGTTCAAGAATGTCGGCATGCTGATGACGCCGCCAGTGATTTCGTTTCCTCCCTTGCTGGTGGTGGCCATGGTGTGAATCGTGGTGTAGTGTTCGAGGGTCGCACTTTTGTAAATCTCAATTCTCGTAGAAGCGCATGCAACTATCCAACTACCAAAACCGAGAATTTGCTGAATTGGCTCGCCAAGGTCAGAAGGCAGCTCAAGCTCATCCACCTTCTTTCCCCGCTGAAAGGTCCAGAGTCCCTGTGCCTCCCCGTTCTGTCCATTGCCCCAAGCTGCAAGAATCTTCTCTTTCCATGCGAAAGTAGCAGTGATATTGGCGGGTGTTTGAGGACGGGTGACGAAGACAAGATTCAAACCTCGACGCAGGTCATAGGTCTGCAAGGCCCTGCCTACAGATGTCGTGATTTGAAACGTGGTTTTGCCCAGCGGTATTGATGTGAATGGAACACTTGTCGGCGACACAAGTCCGATCGTCTAAGAGGTGCGGAGAATTAGTAAACTTGGTTGTATAAAAGGTTCGATATGCAGGAAGAGAGGTTCAACGAACTCGAAAGGGAGCGAAAATCCGCGACGAATTGCCGGCATCTTTTCCATGGACTGCCACAGACGAGACCTTCTGGCGCTTGACCAACGGTCCATCTGTCTTGGGATGTGGCATTTTACTCTGACGGAGTCGACGAGGTGTTTATCTGCCTTGTCAGCTGTATTAAGCAGGCTCGCAAAGACAAAAACGATGCATCCAGAAAAATTTGGGCGGTGAAGGACAGAGAGCAGTTTTCTGCCAGGTGATGACCCCACAACAGATCACCAGGCAAGAGTTCAAGCCCATTCGCCAATGCGCCAGCCACCACTAATACGACTGACCCAGCAAGTTGAGCACACGAGCACATGCCCCCAACCCAGCTCCGTCATTAGACAGCCTGTGCAGAGGACCACGATGTCAATGTGTCGCCCTCTACGCGGCAAACTCGTAGCAACCTGCCCTTGGGGCGCCATCGCAGGGTGCGTGGATGCGAAACTAGTGCTGCACGAGGGGCAGCCCCAGCGATCCCGACATTTTGGACTGCCAGCGGTTCGCCATAATCTGTCATGATTGGGTGCTGGGGCATCAGGACCAGGTGCTGGGATTAGTGCCGAGCGTGAATGAATGTCATGCGCATGATAACGGCCGACGATTTCAGTTTTCTTTTTTTTTGCCCTTCTGGAAACCTGCACCGAACAACTGCTCGGCCAAGCCAGTGCTGCCGGGATTGCCCCATTGCTGGAATGAGGCTCAGTGTTCCTCTCCAAGACACCAAGACACCAGCTCGTCTCTGACTCAAGCGGCATATAGTGATCAACTTGAATGGTCATCTGGGTGTTGGCGCGCACCGCAGAAGCCTGTGAGCGCTGCACTGACAGAGCCCCGGCGCTGGGGCCACTGGCAGAAACTTTCTTCGCCTCAACTGGCCCGGCCAGTCAGTCGTCCGGGCCTGATTGACCGCCTCAGCATAGGCTGGCTGCTTCGAATCAATATTGAGCTGGTGCCTGTATTCTAACTCGTAAGCTAATAACCCTCGCCATCACATCGCTTGTCCCTCTCCTGGCAGGTACTCAAGTCCAAGATATTTCCCTCTGGGTTTGCTGGCCTGCTGACTCGGTCCAACGTCTGCTTTCAGTCCCCCATTCCCACTTGGACTTCCGGTCTCGCCACCTCTTAGCCAGGTCCACGGCCATTTCCTTGGCCAAGGCCCTGGTGGTCGACCCGATCGCTTTCGTCTGGTTGGCAATTAACTTTCCCCCCCATTGTTAGCAGCCTGCGGTGCCACTATCAATTGATCCGCCATGGAGCCTCCAGACCAGTCCAGTCCCGCCACCACTACCATCGTCTTCGCAGACGACGATCCCTCATCGTCCAAATCCTCGGCCCCGTCCACGCACCGTGGCATTCGAGCAGACCTTTCCATTGCAGCCGGCGCCGGCCAAGAGCAGGGCCAAGGACAGTCCCTATTACACCACAACCACCAGCAACACCAGCATCGATCCGGGGCGGCATCGGCATCGCCTTCTCCTTCCCGGTCCCGCTCCCATACTCGCATAATTTCGGCCTCGTCCATTGCTGCTTCTATCACGGGTAGGAAGCACAGATACGTCGATTCCGTCTCCGCGGAGACCAATTCTGAACCGTCTTCTCATCACACTGTCTCTCAACCGACTCCCATACCCTTAAGAGGTGCCCGTTCTCGACACTCTCGAACACACTCGTGTGTATCAGATGCCGGCAGTGACGTCCTCGTCTTTGGTGAGCCACACCCGTCGCCGACTCATTCGGAACCATTGCCGATCTTGGTCTTTGTATCGGACTCAACGCATAGAACTCTACTTACATACTTGCCAGAACCGCCTTTAACCGCAAAGTCTTCCCTGTCTGACTTGCAGTCCAGACGTCTGTCCAGCACCTCGATTTACTCTCTGGCCTCGGCGAGGGGTATCATCAACTATTCTTCTTCGGCGCACGGCTCTGACTCCGGGGCCCCTCGATCGGTCTCGGGCATCATGTCGTCAAGCAAAGGTGCATCTGCTGGCACACCGCCGGACCTTTACTTGTCCAATGCGACTGCTACAGCCTCATCTTTCAATGGGCCAAATCCCAACGGCCAGCACAGCGCTGCAACAAGAGAAGGTCACCCCCAACCGCTAGATTTAATGAGAAGAAATCAACGGACAGAGCCCAACTTGCGAAGCCAGCCCGATAGATCTCGAAGTAGAGCCAAGAGGCGCTTCAGTGGTAGCACTGCGACCAGCACTCATAGCCAGGGGAGCGACCGCGGCCCACATCGTGAAAAGGAAGAAGGTAATCCAACGTCAATAATCAGCCAATGTTAGCCTTGGTCTCAGTATTAACAATGTCTCAGCCAAACCCGCACCTTGGGGAACCATCGGTATTTGTGCATTGGACATCAAAGCACGAAGCAAACCTAGCAGAAACATTCTGAACCGCCTCATTGCAAATCGGGACTTTGATGTTGTGGTATTCGGTGACAAGGTTATTCTCGACGAAGGTATGTGTCTTTCTTTCTCAGCCCCCAGCCCTCCTCCCCTGGGCCAACTGTCTCCCATAGTCATTATATGGAGAGAAACAAGATGTCGGCCCAAGTGGTTGTTGTAAAGAAACAAGTTTACTAATTTGTTTTCTCTTGCAGAGGTTGAGAATTGGCCGATGTGGTATGCTGATCCCCTCTCCTCCCCAAACGCCTCTGGTCGGTGAACGTAAACAGCATAGTGGCACACAATTACTCGGTCGGAGTCAGGGGTTGACAATGAACACTTTGCTAACACGAGATCAGCGACTACTTGATATCTTTCTACTCTGATGGATTCCCGTTGGAAAAGGCCATTGCCTATGTCAAGGCCAGAAAACCATTTTGTGTTAATGATGTGCCCATGCAAAAGGTCTTGTGGGATCGCCGAGTTTGTCTCCGCCTCCTCGACAAGATCCAAGTACGCACCCCAAAACGTTTGGAAGTGAATCGTGATGGTGGCCCGCAGGTTTTGACACCAGAAATGGCGAAACACATCAAAGACGTCTCTGGCATCACCATCGAGCCCATAGATGCCGCGACTGCAACGCGCCCGACAAAGGTTGAGCTGATTGATGATGGCGATACGCTGAGTGTTGATGGCCGTTTGCTGAAGAAGCCTTTTGTTGAAAAGCCGACCAGTGGTGAGGATCACAACATCATCATTTACTTCGCCAAGAGCACCGGTGGTGGCGCTAGAAAATTGTTTCGGAAAATTGGCAACAAAAGCTCCGACTACATTCCCGATCTTACCACACCTAGAGCAATCAGCGAGCCGGAAGGAAGTTATGTCTATGAAAGCTTCATGCAGGTAGATAACGCCGAAGACGTGAAGGCGTACACGGTTGGACCAAACTACTGCCACGCTGAGACTCGTAAGTCGCCTGTGGTGGACGGCATCGTCAGGCGAAACACTCATGGAAAGGAGTTGCGTTACGTCACAAGTCTAAGCCCCGAAGAGAGGGGGGTGGCGAGCAGGATATCTACTTCATTTGGACAGCGTGTCTGTGGCTTCGATCTTTTGAGGGCAGGAGGAAAGAGCTACGTGATCGACGTCAACGGCTGGAGCTTCGTCAAGGACAATGACGACTACTACGAGCATTGCTCCAACATTCTCCGCGATCTCTTCGTTAAGGACAGACTGCGACGGGGAGGAGCAACGCCTCCTCCTCTGCCCTCTCCAGACACTACAGACGCCGACCCCATGTCTCGAGCGGCACCACAGAATAAGGAGCGGGAACAACAACCGCAGTCTGCTTCCTCGTCTGGTACAAAGTCGGCAAAGGGACCGCCGACAGCCACGGAACTGCAAAACGGTGATTCTGTTCAAAAGACGGCTGGAGAAGCAACATCACCTCGTCCGGAAAGTATTACTTTCAACTCGACTATTCCGAGCACGGTGACAAGCCCTCTTCTGCCCCCTCCTTCGGAATTAACCTTGCCTGGCGACTCGACAGCTGCTTCTTCTGTGCAATCTGCATCTACGTCTGCTCCGCCTCTGCAAGTAACAACTGAAGAAACACCAACGCCGCCGCCTCCGCCACCACCTAAACATTCTTGGAAATTGAAGGGAATGGTGTCTGTCATCCGACATGCAGATCGCACTCCAAAGCAAAAGTACAAGTTTACATTCCACACTGAACCATTCATTGCCCTTCTTAAAGGCCACCAGGAGGAAGTGCTTCTCATAGGAGAGGCTGCTTTGGCAAGTGTGATTCAGGCCGTCGATGTGGCCTACGAGGCGGGCATTGAGGATCATGCCAAACTGCGGGCCCTTCGGAATGTCCTGGTTAAAAAGGGCAGTTGGGCGGGCACAAAGGTTCAAATTAAGCCAATGTTCAGAAAAAAGAAGGACGAGGAGGTGGCTACTTTCGTTGAGACGCCAACTGCACTAGAGAAGGCTGAGCCTACAACCACAGGAGGAACTCCCGGCGAGTGCGATGGCAGCGAGTGTAAGAAACGCTCTAGCTCCAAGCGGCATGACTCCCTGTCTGGCGTTACCATGTCAAAGTTCACAGCCGCGGAAGAACGCCTGGTTCTTGATAAGCTCCAGCTCATCGTCAAATGGGGTGGCGAGCCAACGCACTCGGCACGCTACCAAGCTCAAGAACTAGGCGAAAATATGCGCAATGATTTGATGCTCCTGAACCGAGACATCTTTGATGAGGTCCACGTCTTTAGCAGCTCCGAAAGGCGAGTGAGTGCCAGTGCTCAGATTTGGGCATGCTCGTTCCTCGACCGAAACGATTTGCCTGAAGATTTCATCACCACTCGAAAAGATCTGTTGGACGACTCAAATGCTGCTAAAGATGAGATGGACAAGGTAAAGAAGAAGCTGAAAGGCCTGCTCCGAAAGGGAAATGAACGGCCAGCTCAGTTCGCTTGGCCCGAGAACATGCCTGAGCCTTCCGAGGTTCAAACTAGGGTCGTTCAGCTTATGAATTTCCACAGACGCGTCATGCAATACAACTACGGCAAGCTATACAATGGTACGGCGAATTCCCTTGGCAACATTTCCAACCCAAGCTCGGAGAGATTAAGCATGGAAGGGTCCTCGGCCTCGATCTCGTCTCTGTCCCATGCGAATGCCGTTAGTGGTATCCAACCCAGGTGGTGCAGTGGCGAAGATGCCGAGCTATTCCGGGAACGATGGGAGAAGCTGTTTTCTGAATTTTGCGACGGTGATAAGGTCGACCCTAGCAAGATTTCTGAGCTTTACGACACGATGAAGTTTGATGCTCTTCACAATAGACAGTTCCTAGAATGGGTTTTTACGCCCCCAAAAAGCATGTTGGAAGACGAGTACTCCCTCAAGGAGGGCAAGACGAAGGACTCTTCCGATGATGCCAAAACGCCCGAGGACGCAAAGGGTGAGAGGGGTCAGGGTGGGAGCCCCGACGGATCTGACAAGATAGATGCCTCAAGCCGTTCTGTCAAGAAGCTGTTTCGCAGGCGGTCGTTCCTGAACAACTTCCGACATATGAATGATGAAGCTCCGCCCGAGCAGTATTTCCGACTCTACAAGGGAACGAGCCGGACAGCCACGAAATCCGATCCACGCACCGAGCCGCTGCAAGAGCTGTACAGACTGGCAAAAGTCTTATTCGACTTCATCTGCCCGCAGGAATACGGCATTTCAGACAGCGAAAAGCTCGAAATCGGGTTATTGACGTCGCTCCCGCTCCTGAAGGAGATTGTGCAGGATTTGGAAGAGATGCAGGCATCCACTGATGCCAAAGCCTTCTTCTACTTCACCAAGGAATCCCACATCTATACTCTGCTCAACTCTATTATCGAGGGCGGCATCGAGACCAAGATCAATCGCAGCACCATTCCTGAGCTCGACTACCTGTCCCAAATTTGCTTCGAGCTCTACGAATCCGAGACCAGACCACCAGTGGAGAGCGCACTGGGCGACGAGTCGACCTTTACCTATAGCATCCGCATCACCATCAGCCCTGGTTGCCACGTTTTTGACCCCCTGCACGTGCAGCTCGACAGCCGCCATTGCATCGGATGCGCCCCAAGGCGAAGCTTGACTCCACACATAGACTGGTTGCAGGTCATTAAGACACTCCGCGCCAAGTTCAACCAGTAAGTGCACATGTGGTCGTGTTTTCCGTCCCCCTTTTCTCCTTGTTTTGGCTCACTGTTCTGACTGTGCTTGTGTTCTCTCCAGAGTCAAACTCCCAAAAACTTTTTTGGCAGTGAACCTCTCAGATGCCTTCACGTTTGAGGAGCAGGAACGGCTTGCGAGCGAGCCTGAGTTACTGCAGATGAAAGCTTTGCCACCCAAGGATTTGCTCTCGGACGGTCCTCGATTGGCGACAGAGATTGCCCACACGCCGGCTACTGAGACGGATTCGGCTCAGCAAGACGACGCGACACCTCCATTGTAATGGCAAAATCCAGTTGATGTTAGCAGCTACTTTATGGATAGGGGTTTGAAGTCGCCCAGTACACATGTTTGAATTTTGCAGCCTGTACATGTATTGCATACGGTAGATTAGACAAATCACACGAGCAAGCACCATGGTACAAAAATTATTTTCATTTGGACTTGGACGAACAGGTACCCGACCCATCATGTGAAGAATGAAAATGTGAAATACGACTGACGCGTTGTGAAAACCTGCCGGGTCCATTTGACTAATTTCCACCCATGTTCTTCCACGATCCGCGGGCCGGGCCCTTGCTAAGAACCATGACCATAATACACCTCTATTAACTCGGACGCATATGTGTGCAGTATGGTGCTCTGGTAATATTATAGAAAAGCTGGCTATTTGAATAGAACCCTGATCATACCCCACTTCATAGACAGACAGTCTGTCTATTTCAAACGCCGAATCCACAGATGACGCAACCCGAGTTGGTAGTTGAGTAGTTTCCGAAACGAGCAGACGTGGCTGACCAAGGCCCCCTGCGCCAATATTGGCCCTGTTCACGAAGCTTGAAAAGCATACGGAGTACTCCGTACAGTATGCAGGCTATATTGATCCACGTTGGCGGCTCGGCCCTCGGGGCTCTTGGCCAATAGTTCTGGAATCAGCAAGGGTCAGCAGTCGAGGACGGATTCGCCCTTTCCGGTGTCTTGATGGGCGAACAAGGTGTACGATAATTCAATGCCAAGATACGGCAAGGCGCTGGTCCGTCTGCATGGCCAACTCGATGCTAGTCCAACGCAGGATTTTCGAGGCTTGGTGTTTCCGCCTCGTCGCCCAGCTGGCTGTCCGCATCGATTTGGCTCAAGTGTTTCGTAGACGCTCCTGTACTAAATGACGCCGTACTTGGCATCTTACAGCTCCCAGGGCCTGTCATCTGGCTCAGGGATCTTGTGGCAGGCCGTAGGAGCAGGTACCTTTCCTCGTCTGTGGGTCGCATGGCCCATGGCAAACCCGAAAGCGGGCAGAAGGAGACTGTATGCTATGCATCCTGTATCGCCTACATTACCACCATCGCAATGGGATTTGAGGGTCGTTGGTTCTTGCCAAAATTTCCCCTCTGGGCCTGTCGGTAAGCGACTCCGTGGCGAGGGTCACAGCTTTGGCTGCCGATATTGACGTGTTGTTAGGGTGCATCTGCATGCCCCCTTAATTCATGTAGCTACGTGTGGCGACGTGCTTGAGGGTCTCGGTTGCTCTCGGTTGCTCTCGGCTGCGAATAGAAAATAGGCTCGAGTTTCAGCATGAGGCATAATCTGTGACTTGTGACAAGAGACGACTTCGTTTCGGAGCAGGTTAATCCAAGGCATGAGCCCCAACTTCGTGTTGTTGACCTTTATCAGGTCACAGCCGCGAGGCACCAACTTGTCAACTGGTCCTTGCTCAACTTCACTGTCTGGAAGAAAGTTCGTTTACACTTGAGATCTACAGCCTTATGAAATATTGTTGCTAGCCTGCAAGGGAAAGGAAATGCTGCGTCAGGCTGCGGGAAAACGCCCACTACTAGCAACGCGTTAGAAGAAAACATGAGCCCATGGGGCTGGCTGGTTTCTTACAAACTTGCAGATACTTGATCACTGGTGAGAATCCAGTTTCCGCACTTGCCTCATTGGAGGCTGCGGAGAATTTTCGTCTTTCGACGGCTCAGAATGCCGAATAGCGCAGCAAAAATTTCATCCCTGTCGTCAGCATGCCGTTCCAATCCGCTGTCAAGACGAGTTGCAAGCCCCGTAATCACAGGCAGCCAGGCGACTATTTACCATCGACAGAGCTGCTCAACTGTGTTGACAGTGTAGTAATAGACACCTTGCTATGGAACGATGCAGTCTCAGAGAAATGCCACGTTCTTCTTCTCATCGTACCAAGGCCCCTGTTTGACATGGTTTCTTTTGTGTCACCAAATGGCGCCGAGTGGACAGTGATACAAGACAAGTGCAAACGGAGTCCATCCCTGTTGAAGCATGGCAAGAGAGACAGACCTTGGTGTCTCCAGCTTACCATCGACGGCAGATCGCTCAGTTGTTTCTTTTTGGCAACGCGCCTGGATGTGGTCGATGCATGTCCCACCAGGTTACATGCAGTTTTGCTTCGTCCTCTCCATGGCCTCCACCCCAAAGTACACAGCTGCTCAGTGAGAGGTCATGGGCATGCTGAGAAATCTTCCCTACCCAGCTGATACTTGCGCCGTAATCAGTTGCCGTTTTCGGACACCCCGCCGCGTCGCATGTTAGAGCCCTTCACCAATCCTTGTTGGCCCTAGGTCCGTTCATTAATCCCAACTGCTTGTTGTCGTGTCTCTAGTAAATAGTATTTGTGCATATTAGCCAGGGGAGGGGGTGGAAGCACTAGACCCAGCGTACTCGTGCAAGGTTTTAGTGCAATAAGGCAGAACGGGAAAGGAAGCTTCGTAGAACACAAGACGTATCCGTTTGTTGTTCTTCTTTGGTCGGACACTGTAACACCCGGGACGACTGCCTGGCACAATTTGGCCGGCATTGTTTCGCAGAGAAAATGGCAAGAAGACCCAGGCTCACAGGGCCCAGGGAAATGGTGCGGAGAAAGGCGACGAAAAGGGGCCTCTGTGGGTTGCAGGTCCCACAAACAAGGCCTTCCGTCTCTATTGAACCACTGTTTTGTGTCCAGGGAAACCTCGCAGGCTGGTCATGCGATGCCGTTTCAAACGGAGCTGCACTGCACAGACAGGGATGCCACGCTTGAAAAGCAAAGGAAATGGAGACCAACGATTTTGAGCAACTGGACCATTGTGCTGCGAGGCGCAGGAGATAAAAAAGCCAGGCGCCAGCAACGTGGCACAGATGGAAAAGCAGCTGGGGTATGTCCGTTGTGGTAGATACTGTACGCTGCGTTGACATAACGAGGTGGCCGGTATTGGAGTGGCTTGTTCAATCATAAATCCTCCGATAGACTTCTCAGCTATACGCCTTTCGTTGGGCTTGTTTCGTTGTATTGTTGAAGACTGGTTGTACAAAATTTCCAAACTCTGTCATAAGCAATCGAGACCTCGGCCAAACGCAGCCCATAAGACGTAGCCGGCCTGGTGGAAAAGCAAACTTGCAGCTTGGCATCACGACAATGGTTCAACATTACCTGACCACAATAGCCAACGTACTACTGCACTTGGTCCTGTCCTCCAGTTCACTCTTATCGTAGACCAAGCACAAGACAAGTTTGGGTACTTGTTGGTCCACTCTTTTCAGCTGAGTTTGCATTGCCCAAAGCTTGGGGCAAGCTTGTGGTGGCGGTGGGAGAAAAATCCCATGCTTGAAGAGAGACAGACGGCATGGTCGCCGCTCATCCCGTCGGCAGCCATGAACCTCTTTTCCATCAACAACTGACAATGTCAAACGAATCAAGAATCGAAGGTGCCGCCACCCTTGCTGCAGCCGTACCCTGCAGACCTCAGCCCAGCTACCAGTGGTTCCGACGCAGTGGCTCCGTTATGACTCGTCCGTATTGTACTCCGTACTCCGTACATACATACATACAATGTACGCGGGGGGGTCGGCCAGCTGGAACCTGCAGGGGTTCAAGCGCAGCGACGCCGCAATACTACATTGCGCACGCCTTGAAAGACGACCCGCTACCGTGTCCCTGGAAACACGCCAGTCCCTTTTCATGAGTGGCAATGACCAGGGTTGACTTGCAAGTTGAGCCAATCCACACTAGGGCATAATGATCATTCCTCGCAGTTGTCTTGGGCTCCAGGATTCAAGGTTGATAGTCTAGCGCCCGAGCCGGCTTGTTGAAGTTGGAAAGGGTGGAAAGGGTGGAAAGGGTGGATGGATGGTAGTCAAGAGTCGAGACTCAATGCTGGGGTGTAGGAGTGAAGATTGGCTCTCGGAGTGACAATGAGCGGGAGTGAGAACAGTTGGCCTGACGGTCACTGCCTCCTTCCTCGCAAGCTTTCTGGACCGGCTCGCGCCTGCCTTCCAGCTCTAGTGACTCTAGCCCGGCAAGAGGCTTTAGCAACAAGCCTGTCCAAAGTTGTCCGTGTATAAAATATTCACGGCCTGTGGGCGCTTGCCTTTCTTTGTCTCGATTTCACAGCCTTCACACATAAATCATCAAATCTTGCATAATCAACAGTGCAATTCTTGATCTAGTTTGTCTCTTGTACCATCATCGCCCCTGGCTTGCCTCGTCATCTTACTCTCAGAGCCAGCCCTTGTACTTGAGAAAATTCGGGTCCATACACCAAATCCCCAGTCATCTCGTTTGAGGTCACAGCACCACGGCAGAGACGTATCTGCCCGCTCTTCTTGTCTTGTTTGGCGCATTGTTCAACGTTGCCACGTTTGGATCGGGCTTACACGGGGGTTTTTTTTTTTGAAGCGCCTTCGCTTGTCAAGGATCTCCCCCGCCATCTATTTCGGCTGCTGAGGCATACGATAGTCCTGCGATATTTGCATTTAACTCTTTCGATATCAGCCCTTCTCAATTTGTCTCCCTCCACCTCCGATACCATCGATACTCAAAAGCTGCATCCCGTTCTCCTCCAGGTCGCAGCCACAGGGTCCCCTGGCTTATCCTCAAATCTGGCACGCTTCGATCGATCAGTTGGCACGAGATCAACAAGCCCAGAGCAACCTTTTCTCCCTTGCGTATATCTCTCTCCTCCGAATCTCAGGGTATGAATTGCCAGTCCTCACATATAGCTGCTGCCCTCAAACTCAAAGGCCTAAACATAGGGAAAAGCCGACTATATTCGCCGAGTTCTCTCTGCATGTAACAGCAACCACAGGCATTCCGACGACGACAAGTACACGCGACTATACACAAAGGGCACCATGGCCAACTCTTGCGCACATTCCTTCAGCCTCATCAAATGTGATTCAACTCTGGTGCAATGGGTTTGCAAGTACTGTTGCTCAGGGCCACATTGGATGATTTTTGAATGTGTTTACTGCAAGTTGCATGTTTGCCGTGCGTGCACACAAACTGCGTAGACATGAAGGTGCAGCACTAGCAAGACGAACGGGACACACAGAGGCAATGAGAGCCCTATCAAAATGTGAAAGGCGGCTATTTGAATTTAGTCTGACCCAAGAGCCAGAGGAAAGTGCTGGTACACTGCCACATCTCGTCCACACCGACGAGTCGTCCGGAAACCTGCGGCAGAGATAGGGTTATCCGCCTTTTTTTTTCCCTGCTGTTTCCTTTGTTTCCGTATGCATTATTGCTCTGCGTAGCTGTTGGCCCGGAAAATCCTATTTTATGGGATACACATAGGGAATATTGGAGACTTTATGCCAATGTATTGGTCTGGTTTCTGGGTTTCGATGAGCGAGAAACGGCCTGGGCCACGATACTAGACTTGAGAAAAGGGTTCATGTGATATATTGCAAAGATTGGCGACTTCAGCATCTTGAACACTGTGCCATAAGTGCCGGCGTATTCTCGGTGCGGCCAATTGCGAGGCGAAACCAGTATTATGGATCGCTAATTACATGATTGCATTTGGAGCCTTGATCGAAGCGGTCGAAGTGGTCTTACAAGCGTGCTTTTGTCAAGAAGCTGGTGTGCTACGTCTTTGGATTCAACCCGTTTGTTGTCTCGGTTTGTACAACTAGGTTGTAACACGAGGCTAGTCTGTCAACTGCGTTCTAGAAAAACTTGAGTCCCCAAATTCCAGGTCTTCCCTTCCTCAAGGTATAGACGACTTGAGGGGGTGACATATTCAATTCTCCGCGTTAACATGCAACCGTTGAGGTGCTTTGCTCTGAACGTCCTTCTCATTGACCCGTGGCAATGCAGAGGCGAGGATAAGTAGGATCCAACCCTGTTAGATGCCCCAGAGGTAGCACAGGACCCTTGGTGGCGTCTGTCAAGAATCCTCTGCGGTCGACCGCCTTGCGTGTTCGACAGTGAATAGTCTCGGGAACATGGTATTTGAGTTTCTTTCTCTCAAGAGACTCTGTTCTGGGATAAATCCATATGTGCTTACTAGCTGGGGGATAAAAATAAAAAGTAAATAAGAACATAACAGGCGTCTGACCCCGGTTTCAGGCGTTCTGCATTTCGTCCAGGGCGACATGTTGAAGCATGAGAAAACGGCACTCATTTTTGGTTTCCCCTCTCGAAGCGGAAGGTTGAGAATTGTTGGACCACAGCCAACACATAAGCCAGAGGGTGTGTTGGGAAGGGGAAACAAGGGGTGTACCGATTTCGCTCAAGAGAGACAAGACGGCAAATTATGACTGTGGGGTCTCTTGAAGTCGGTTCTTTATATAGAAGTCCACCCGCGTACAGTCTGTGGTCATAAGTATTTGCGCAACCTGGTGTACCAAATTTATAGTTGCCTTGGAGACCATCGCGCGCGGTCCCTGTTTCTGGTGACAAAATAAAGTCATATAAGACAGCCTATTAGACTATTTCTATAGGTAATGATTTTTTTTTTTGCTGTCTTATAAGAGCTTTTTTTTTCACTAGAAATAGGGACCGGGCGCGAAGGTATGGTGGCATTGAGTGACTTTGAGGAGCGCAAATACTTATGACCCCCCACTGTAACTGCAATACACGGCGTGCTTTTTTTTTTTAGGAGCTTTGGTAAAATTGCGGCTGGGCACCCCGTGCACGCAAAGGCCAGTCGAACTTTGGCCGTTCATCAGTGCGTTTGGTGACGGCGACAACATCGCCAACGGCAAGGACCATGTCCTCTTGGCCTTGGTTCAAGAAGCCGTATTTTCCGAAGACGGGGTTGTACTTGGCACCTGCGTCTACCCGTCGGTCAGACATGAGCTTTTTGAGGACCGTGCCTCTCTCGCCCTCGGCTAATCTCCCAGTGTCGTAGTCAACGTTGAGGGATGGGCAGCGGTTACACATCTTGGTCAGAGTGAGGAAGGGCTCCTCGTTGGCGGCCAGTTCGGCCCAGAAGTCCTCGTCAAATGCGGCTTCACCGTCCACGACAATGTTGGGCCGGAAGGCCGTGATTGGGACATCGCTTGCGGTGAGTCTGGATTTCACATTGGCGAGGGACTTTTCGGAAGCGACGAGGAAGGGGGCCAGGTCCGAAAAGGCAAGCCATGGCTTTTCCACTGCAGGCTGTGAAGTGCCCGTGAGGTAGCCGGGTATGGCGGATAACCAGCCTCGTTGTTCAGGTCGACCACCATCAACCGCAGGCGCAAAGGTGCCGAGGACCGGGCGCCGGCCATTGCCAATGTAGAGAAGAACGGCCTTGAACCCAAAGCAGGCCGAGAACCAGTCGTCGTAGCGAGGTCCCATACGATACGCCGTGACTTTGCTCAAATGCAAGTCGATATCTGCGGTGTCTAGATCGGAAACATCCGGACACAGGGGGACCTTGAGGACCCCATTCTGCATCGGATGCGGGGGGGTGACAGGTTCCTTGGGTGTCAGGTAGGTGACGTGGATGCTGTCGCTGACGATTTCTTGCCTGAAGAGACCGCATTGGGGAACTTTGTCGATTTGAACTTTGGTGAGCTTGGAGGCATCTGCGTCGTCGACGCGGCAAAGCATGAAGCGTCGGTCATACCGGACGCCTTGGGGAGTGAGGTGAGCCTGTTCTAGGCGGATTGGGCGAAGCGCTTTGATGGGATACACGTATATCTATGCGCTTGGTCAGATGAACCCAGTCAAGATGAAGAGCGTCATGGATGATTGCTCACGGCTGTGACCTTCATTCTTCTTTGACCGCTGATTATTAGTTCAAGATGGGGAAGAGGACTAGATGGTGTCAACGTACGGGCTATATTGACACTTTTTTGAATTGATCGCTTTTGACGAGATGCAAAAGTAGAAAACTAAAAGGTCTGCTTGGCGCATGCTTGGCGCCTTGCGTCCATGAATCCTGAAGCCATGGAGGGCGCAAGACTGCCATGTTCCCCAACACCTGCCCCACCGAAATACAGAGCCTCTCCAATCAGTCACTGCCTTTTATGTAGTCTTGGGCTTCGTCACTGCCAGGCCAATCGTCACAAGCAGGATCTTTCACAAAAGGAATGGCAGAATCTCCAAATCCTGGCGATGAAACCCAATACAGTCATCTCACAGGCCCCCCGACGTACAATAGTTTAAACAGGAAATCTTTAAGGTGCCGATATTCAAGACTATTGCACGATGCGTCTCAGCCTGGGGTTTGGCCTGGTGGGGCCCCCAGGCTGACAATGTAGAATTAGGTGGTTGGTAATTGGATAAAGTTACATGCTGGACCATGTCCAGCTGATATGGACAGGATGAGGTTCTGAGATGGCCAGACTTAATTATGAGCCGCCGTCAGGTATGGAAAGAGTATGCTTGAATTGTAACATTCCGCCGTACCTATTTCTTATCCACAAAGATACTGAGGGGGATGGCACACGCAACCGCATAGTGCGGCATGTCTACCGCTTCCACAATCTTCAGGTCAGCAACCACCGAACACAGCATGTAGGCTTCTTCTCGCGTCAGCCCCTTCTCGGCAGCGAGCCAGTCAATGGCACTCCGGACGGCCTTCTTGGTGGCCTCGAGGAGATTCTCGTCGATGCCAACGGCCGCGTACTCTTGTCCGCGGTTGTTGTTGGCGCGCGTCTGCGCCTCGGACGAAGTCAAGAAATGCGGCGACTTGATCCACGGCTTGTTCTTCTCAAGCGTAAGGCGGAGTCGCGCCTTCATTGGCGTCTCGATGGCGGTGCCGCATATCTCGCCGTCGCCCTGGGCGGCATGCCCGTCGCCGCAGCTGAACAGCGCCCCGGGGACTTGCACGGGCAGGTAGAGGCTGGATCCTGTCGTGATGTGCTTGCAGTCAATGTTGCCGCCCCAGTTGTAGGGCGGGATGGTGCTCAGCTCGCCGTCTTGCGGGGGCGCGAGGCCCATGACGCCCAAGAACGGCTGCGTGGGCACCCGAATGCCTTCTTTGAACTCGGAGTAGCCCTCGGAGATGGTGCTCAGATCCCATATCTTGAGGTGCGGGCCGGGAAACTCGTCGCTCAAGAGGCCAAAGTTGGGCAGCACCGCAGTCCAGCCGTACAGTGCGGGCGTCAGCTGGAGAATGTCGACGCGCAGGACATCGCCGGGCTCGGCGCCCTCGACGGCGATCGGCCCAAAGGCTGGGTCTGTCTGCGACGCATCCAGGCCTGGCAGTTCGGCCGCCGTGATGTTTGGGTGGACTAGGTTGTTGAATCCATCCTTGAGGTCGAAGTCGATCTCCGCGCCAGACTTGACTGTGAGCACGGGCGGGATGTTCTTGGACCACTTGAAGTGGATGTTGGAGTGGTTGATGTGCGTGTGAGCCATGTCGAGAGATTTCGCAATAGCTGTTTTCGAGTTACAAAGGAGACCTGAGGCCGAGAGCGCCAGCACTCGCAGATATAATAGTCGCAAGTTCCAACCCCTAAAACCGCTCCATTCGTATCAGTGACACAACATTTCCACGTATTCCCGCAAAAAGCGGAGAGGTTTCGCTGGCGCCAGTTTGCCAAACGAATCACGGCGTGGACGACTGAGGCAGTGGGCCGAGATTGCCATGCTGACAGACTTGAATCATGTCGGTTTGCGGAAACAGTTTGCCGATAACATAGTCCAGTACCCACGATGTCGCTGTGTCTTGGTTGAACTTGGTTCAACATGCGTCGCTTCCACACTGCGATTATTAAAAATAGCCTGGGATGCTGCCGACTTCGTCGGTATCCTAGGCGCAGGCAAAGCGGCGGTAGCCAGTATTATGTGTTTTTTCCCTCCGGGGGCCCTCTGGGAGCCCTGCCGGGGGCCGCTTGCAGCGGGCTCGTTTGAAGGGCTTGATTTGAAGGGCTTGAATGGAAGGGCTCGTTTGAAGGGCTTGATTTGAAGGGCTTGATTTGAAGGGCTTGATTTGAAAGGGCTTGATTTGAAGATTTATTTTTCATAGATCATGAAGTGGCATTGTGTGTTTTTTCCCTCCGGGGGCTCCTGCCTGCGGCGCTGCCTACCTTCCGCAACACCACGCCCACCTTCCGTAACATCACAACGCGCCTGCTAAAAGCATCACTAACTCGGTACTACCTTAAATTCCTCCTCGTCTAATCGCCGATAAGTATTCTAAAAGTTGTTGGCCTCACTATTAGATTCATTTTAAATAGGCAAAGCGGGTAGCTGCAGCCTTCGGAACTGCATCTTCACTTGCCTTCGTTCCGCATTTCACGCAAAACTCAGGCAAAGCGGCGCTTTGCCTGATAATCGCCCTAAATCAGCACCAGACTGGTCAGCCACGTGCACATAGAACAGGCGATTGGGATGATTTATTTGATGGAACAAGTAACTCATGGCCTCGGACCTCCTTTTTTTTTTTTGACAATTTTGGGTAAACTGAGTTAACTACAAGTCATCTGTCTGCGAAAACTATTGTCCTCATCACGCACGACGGCTTGATGCCTCTTGACTCCAGACATGTCGTCGTGACTCCGGCACCTAGGTACCTATTCGCTACACGTGCGACGTTGCAGGTTCTTGTTTTCCCAAGTGTCTATAATCACAATATCGAATCGGGATCCGGCTACATGTGTATTGGACTATTGAGGGCACCGTGGACGTTGGGGTGTCACAATTTCACCTTTGAACAGAATTGAGCAACAGCTCATTACAGGGTTCAATTTTGAAGGATAAACTCTACGCTTATTCCAGATGAGACGATAGTGCGGGGAAAGTAGTAAGATCGAACCGTTGAATTGATCGGTCCGCGACTCTTTCACCAGCGCATGATGCTCACTTTGATGCTGCCATGGCGCATTGGTGTTGCACATTATTGGCACAGGCTATATATCGATGTTCGGGCCATACAGTCTGTGGTCATAAGTATTTGCGCAACCTGGTGTAACAAATTTATAATTGCCTCAGAGACCATCGCGGGGGGTCCCTGTTTCTGGTAATAAAAAAAAAGGTCTTATAAGATAGCCTATTAGACTATTATTATAGGTGATGGTTTTTTTGCTGTCTTATAAGAGTTTTTTTTCTCACTAGAAATAGGGACCGCGCGCAAAGGTACGGTGGCATTGAGTTCAATGACTTCAAGGAGCGCAAATACTTATGAACCCCCCCTCCCCCCCAACTGTAGCTCCATTCATGGCAGGTGTTAAAAATAAAACAACAATAACAAAGAAGCTGGACTCGATTGTTCCAGCGCCATGTACGGAGCGTAAGCGCACAAGTGTAGATGGAGATGGTAGCATTGAACAAAGTACTCCGTACGCTGGGCCGTTTCATCACGGCGTCATATCAGACAAGATGCAGTTGGGCGATGCCCTCGACTTCAGCCATTCACTGCCAATCAGCACTGTCAGTCCAATCAGTTGTGGCGGACCAGACTCCTCCGCCCCCGCATGAAAGCGTTGCCCTGGGCAGTTTCAGGGAGCGGGGGGCGGAACAGGACTTAACATCTGATGGATTGATTAACGGGGCTGCTACTGACTGCCCAGGGAGGTAACTATGGCAGTGGGAAGTCGCTGGTTCCTGTGGCAGAGTGGCAGAGGGGAAGTGCCATCCAACTGCTTGTTGCCTCAACGTTTCCCAAGAATTACGCCATGTCAAGCATTATTACCCATGATTGGATCGATTCATGTTGTGTGCGTTTTCCTTCATCATCCGTCCGTCAATATTGAATGGCATTTGTCTGTCTCTGACCTGTGCGTGCATTGCGTGTGGAATAAATGGTCATGCCGCCTAATTAGCTGGCTGGGGCCGAGTTTCACTGACAGCACTCCGAAGGGAAGTACTGGACGAATTGCGTCTGGATGGGCGGATTGGTTGGCCTTGTGCCGTCTGGCTTGCCACCACTTTGTCCAGTCGGGACGTCTGGCGTCAAATCAAGACCATATCTGTTATCAACGGCCCTCCCCGTTGTCGAGAGCCCAAAATACACTACTGCAACCAGTGCAGTCGGAGCGGCTCTGTGGCGCCTTTTCGGCACCTCGATTGACAGGACGATTCTCACGGGTCAGTGCGTCTGCGGCGGCTCATTGGCTGAGCATTGCCTCGGGCAAACGACGCGCATTCGCAGGTGATCTCCCACTAAACCACTTCGAAACGCAGAAAACCAAACTCCATGGTTTGGCAGGATGTGCTCTGCTTTTGTCTGCAAGGATTCAGGAGCCAGAAATTTTCTCCAATGCACAAGTGCGTTGGCGTCCAATGAGGCACCTGGGGCAGGGTACTCACATGCTATCATCCGTCGCCGCATGTCGTTATGATGCCAAGTCCAATATGTCTCGTTGATTGTTTTGCATGGTCTGCTGATGGGGTAAACGGGCATCAGCTTGTTTGCATGTGGGAGATGCCTGTACTCCGTACTGCGCATTGTTTCAAACCACCAGCACCTGTAGTGGCGGGAACCAGACAGGCCAGCACCACGGCCGCTTTGGACTTTGGACGCATTTGCAGGCCAGCGAAGATCTTGCGATGATCATGCTGGGATCGCGACGAGTGCCACCACGAACGCTACGCAGTCCCACCAGTCATGGTGAACAAGTTGGTGGCATGGCTCCATACGGGACGGAGTAGATGGGGGGTTCACTAATATTCAGCATCCCTCCCTTGTTGTTTCTTGCACGGAGCATTCCGCCAGGTGCTCAGGGCTAATGAGACAGGCAGATGCGAGGTTTCAAACCCCCTCCCGTTTGTGCCCTTTGGAGAATACCAAATCTTGAAAGTGTAGGGGATGCGGCGTGCGGCAGCAAAATGCAGACTGCAGGCCTGGCTCTTATCTCGTCGGATTTTCAGCTGAGAGAGCTTGGCCTGCATCGAGACGTCAAGCGGCGATACTTGCTCGTTGGGGTTGGCGTATTTGCGTATTTTTATCCTCGCAAGTAGTAATCCGTTGGTGTGTGCTGACCCGTGGCAAGTGCGCCAAGGCTCGTGCATACATAGATACAAATGCCTTCTTCGACATGGATTGGGCGCATAAACTTTTAATGTATTTGTCTGGTGCATTGATTGACCGATTGGTGACGCGGAACCCAGAGCTGCTCTTTGTTGCGCGGCCCATCAGTTCCGTTGCCCACCATTGCGCGGCCGTCAATCACGCGAAAGAGCAGCCGTCTGGCCGTTTGTAGCCCTCACTTGGCTGGCTGCTTGATCTCGTGCCAGAGAAGGGTCTTGTTGGTTCTGTATTGCGCGGCCCCTTGTGCCGTCCACAGTGCCGCCATCCCAGGACAAAGACTATCGAAGTGGCTTGGCCATGATTCATCCACCAAAACATCAGGCGTAGGAAACAAGGTGATGTCATCCCAATGTACTGAATGAGATTGAATAGACATGACGACGACCAGCTGACGCTGAGCCCAGCGCACTGGCACCGAGGGCACATGGGCCAGGAGCGATGCCCACCCATCCAACCTGTGTGTATGTATGCTGCATGCTCATCAATACTCGATATGCCCTCCCTGGCGGTGGTTGAGCCCTTGTGGGCGGCCTACCCCTGCCAAACCCATCCTCTTTGTCAACTTGCCCTTCAGCCGTGTGTGTGGAGTTTTGCACCATGGCTCCGTCGGCTGCAACAGGCACCAGACGATTAACGCTCGAGACGCAGGGAACAAAACGAGAGGAATACAAGAGGCAAAGACCGACACCAAGTGAGAAGAAGTGAGACCGGGGGTGGCGCCAAGCAGAACCAAGCGGCGGTTCCATATTATCTGATACTTTCTTCTCTCGTCTGCTCATCCCATTGTTTCTCTCTTCTTTAACAGTATAATACCCAAACCTGAAGCCCTTTTATTTCTTTTCCTCTTTGTATCTTTGATACCCCGGCTTTTTCTTTTCCTCTTCTCACCCTTCTTCTTTTATTAAAACTACCCCGACGGCAGGACTACCAACTGGAGTGGTTTTCGTCCTCTGTTGCACCTATCGTACTTTTAATATTCGACTTGCTGGATTTACGATACACTGCCATTTTAATCAAGCTGCCGGGCATCTCACACGGCGACCCGTTGCCGAAATACGCTATCCTGCGAGGACGGACGTCGACTGCCGGCAACGAGCTTCCTGAACGAGTTCGAGCATC
This sequence comes from Keithomyces neogunnii, assembly GCA_020975405.1. Taxonomy (NCBI): domain Eukaryota; kingdom Fungi; phylum Ascomycota; class Sordariomycetes; order Hypocreales; family Clavicipitaceae; genus Keithomyces; species Keithomyces neogunnii. The sequence continues at coordinate 1,732,065 of JAIOWQ010000002.1, read as the reverse complement.
AGTAGTCATGGAGCGTGGCGGAGTGCATGAGCTTGATTTGAGCAATTGCGGCCCCGGATCGGTTGCCGAGCGGGTTGCTGTTGTACCAGGTCTAAGGAGCAGCGCGGGTAAGTTGCACACCGACTCCAAAGGTGCTTTTCTTACCGTCTTGATTCTCCCTTTTCAACCCTGATGCCGGATGCACTATGCCCTACTCCCATTTACTCGGGCCTCCTCGATTTCTTCTGGCAGAGCAAACATTTGCCCTGACCTCATGCATCCCTTTTTGGGGCATGGAGCTGCAATGGGGCCTGGCCAGGGAGGGGGAAGCTAGGAGCTCAGTCTTGTTGAACCCGTCTCTTCGATACATTTGTCACTTGGAGTTTGGCGACCCTCTGTGGGGCTGATGCGGTCTGGACCCTTGCTGTCTTGGTGTCGGGGGCGCCCCAATGTCCTGCGCCGGCGTCTCGCGGCAGCCGTCACTCAAGGGCAAGTGCAGGCCTAATTGACGGCTGGTGGGACTGGAATGGGGCATGAACCTTGACCCCCTCCACAAAACACTCTCAGCCTAGCAAAGCCGTCTCACATCTTGAAACACGGGTCAAGAGAACGTCTCATCAGGGCCATTGGAGAAGCCACGTTGTTTGACACTTTGGAATTCTTGGACATTTGCACGGCAGACAATGAATTATGCTTCGCCCTTCCGTCTATGGTCTGGTGCTGCTCGGCATCAAGTGGCCAGGATTATGAAACGACACACGGAATAATGTCATGACGACCAAGTACATGCTCATTCAGACACTGACGCCCACTCTGTGCAGCCTTCTTCACCTTTCTCAGGGCAAACCTGGCTCTGTCCCCGTCAGCGCTCTCGTCCAACTACAATACGCCGTATCTGGAACCATACTCTCCTCGGCCGCCCCAACTCAAACCGCCGTCGGCATCGCCCTCGCCGCTCGCCACTCATGAACCTCTTGTGCCCATCGACGACATCCCCCCCTTGTCTCTCGATGCTCTCGAAACCCAAGATGACAAAATCGACGGCCTCCGCCTCGTAGCCGACTCTGTCTCAGAAATGCGCCAGCACGCCTCCAAGGCCGTCGTCTTCCACCCGCTCTGCGTCGCAGCCGTCGCCGTCTGGTGGACCGCCATCTACCGCTTCGTTTTCATGGAGCACAGTGACGCAAGCCTGTCCCTCATGCTCGCCAGCGGCATAACAATGCTCTACATCGCCGCCATCCGCTTCGTCACATCTGGGTACGACTCCCTTGCAGAGGGGATAGGTTGGGACTGGCTCCGGGCACACTTTGGCGGCGAAGAGGACATTATTCTCGGCGCACGCATGGGAGAAGCCCTTGTCGGGGCAGTTGTTCTCCGCCTCGAGCCCAAACGCTCACCGGCTCTTTCCCTCAAGCGAAAGAGCCGTAGTCGAAGTGCCAGTCTGCGGGGCGGAAGGGGCGTTATTCGTGCATGGACGACGAAACTCAAGTACCGCGGCCAGGGGGTGGGCAGGGAGCTTCTCCATGAAGCGGTGCGACTGGCCAGGGAGCGGTGCGGAAAGGATGCCCAGGTTGGCTTTGCCCTAGAGCACGCCAACAGCACCATGTTGTTGCCGAATATGTTCAATAAGGCGTTTAGAAGGGATGAGGTGCGTGCTGCAAAGGCCTTGGAGAGTGCTGTGGCGGAATGGGATGCCACCAAGAAGAAGAAGAGGTGATGGCTTGCGCCCCTTGTTCCAGATGGATCGTAATGGTAATATCTTTTGTTTGCACAAACGGAGGAGAGAGGTGCACGGCATGGCGGCAACTTTGTCATTCTTTGATACCCCAACTTTTTAAGCATTTTGCCCTCGCTCATTAAAACAATCCTTAGACGGCAACTATTAAACCGTCACTCCAACTCCATACAAACTATAATGTCGACAAATGTGCACAGCATCTACTTTCTTGGTTTCTGGTCGTATTCGAACCCGTACAGAGGGCGACCAATATGGCGCAGAGCAAACACAACCTGCACTTGTCAGTGATCCAGCGCAACCCAAACAACTTGGGGGTCCTCACATCGTTGGCAGTAATGGTCTTTGCTTGGCGATACTCCACGTAGTGCACACAGATGCGCAAAATCTTTCCCCAATCAGCGGCGGTTCGTCAGAGAAGCATCCAAAGGGCCTACCTGTTCCAGTTTCTGCTTCAGAGCATTCCGAGTCTCGTCGTATATGCCCATGGATATCCGTTTGACGCCGCCTCTTCTAGCAAGTCGTCTGACGGGCGCGAGTTAGTCTTGGCAACTCCTTTTGCGTGGGGATAGAGAGGGTGTCTACCGAATGGCAGGTTTGGCTGTGAGCGTTAGTTGAGGGCGTTTGCAAAGGGTCCGCGACCAAACTTACTTATGCCGTGGATTGTATCGCGGATAATCTTTCGACTGTGGGCGTTAGATTGCACAGCGGGACGGACGGTTTCGCACCGCAGGTGACACTTACTGTCGCACTGCCTTCCCAAAGACAGTTTTTCCAGCTACGCCTTTTCCTGCTGTGGTCTGGCTGCTGCCTGCTCGAGACTTCTTGGGCCCGCCTCGGGCGGCGATAGTTGGTGGCATTGTGCCCTGGACTTTGTGATTTGCCTCTCCCTAGTGTCGTGTGGCGACGAGTCGTTGCTTGCAATGAAAACGGTTGCGGTGCGAATGTTAACAAGGCCAAGTTGGAGCTTTTGATAAAGGATCCCGGAAAGTGGTCGTTGTGTGGGCTCTTACAGCGGCATCCTCCTGTCAGGTGAGCTCAAGGTGAGATGGTTGTGAAACCTTGAGGCCGAGTTGAGATGAGGGGGGTTGTAACAGAGATTGGTTATCTGATTTGGCTGCCAATTGGAGCAGCATGACCCACTAATTCCTATTGAGGCTGTTCCGAATATCTCTTTCCTTCGCTTTCCACATATAGTTTGTAAATAAAATAACAGCGACCAGACCTCTGCCCAAGCATGCGGCGCATATATCTTACTATATCCATCCTATCCTGCTAGTAGATCGAGTTGGAGCCAAGCGTCTTTGCGGGGAAAAGTGGGTCGACTCAATGGCCGGCTTAGCAAGGCCTTGCCTTGACAGAAGACACCGCTCAAAGAGAAGAGAGATCAATTGAGCTAGTTGAAAAAAAACCAAACTTGACACTTTTATGCAAATCGCTGTAGTCAATACCCCCGCCAATTACGCCCGGCTCTCCACGTCTTCAAATAACGTCCCCGTTCCACCTGTGACTGCTGTACGACGAGGGGAAGCGAACAGGGCTTCGTCCCAAGGCTGTCATCTAATTGGTATCAATTCAGTTGCTTTTTAATTCCCAAATCTCCCGCGCCATTTCGTTTTGCATTTCCCATCCGTAATCGCCCAGCCAAGCAGCAATGAAATAAAAAGGACATGACGTGCATTAATAAATGGTACAAGCAGTTGCTTCATCCACAACTGTTAATGGTACTGCACAACAACATAGACTGCATTTGGTCTTGTTGTATGCCAAAATATTACATGTGTGTCGTAAAAGGTCAGCAAGTAAAGAACAAAGCCACGTAGAAAGGTACAAAGACCTTTGTGAATAATCTGCCACAATGCAAGGAGAGAAAATCATTATCATAGGCACGCAACTGCCCTTGTTTCACAACTCTGAGGCTTCTCCGGTCGTCGCCTCGACAGTTGCCCCCTCGGCCGTCTGCTCACTCGCCACAGAGGCCACCTCTTCGGCGGCTGTGTTGGATGTCTCGTCTGGGTTCACTTCTTCTGCCGCCGGGGGCGCATCATTCATCGTCTCTTCCCCGATGCTAGGCTCTGCAAGTTGCTCCATCCTGGGTTCCAGTTGTGGCTCCGGGTGTTCCTCTGGAGCCGGAGTGGGAACTGCGGTGGGAATATCTTCTTCCATGCGAGGTTTCTTGCTTGGACGCTCAACATCACCGCCGAGAATGTCCTTGACTGCTTTGAGCTCCAGCTCCAATTCATCCAGGCGGCGCTTGAGGTTATTCTCCCTGCGATGGCTGTCTTCAAGCTGAGTCTGCAGTTGCGCGACACTCTCATTGCTGGCATCCAATTGTGTCCTTAGCTGCGTCTGCTCAACACCGGCAACTTCTTGGCCTCGACGGGCGGCGGCTTCTTGTTGCTCGAGTTGGCTTAGCCGGCCCCGAAATAGCTCGTTGATAACCTCCAGCTCGCTGACTCTGGTTTTCAAACTCGAGTTATGGGCAATCAGCTGTTCATAAGTCTGTGGCGCATCTCGATCGCCATTCTCGGAGGTGCCGTGGAATCCGGATCCCCCGTAAGGGTCATCAACAATGAATGAGGGCAGCCCATGGTTGTACATGGATGGCGTGCCAGTGCGAGAGATGGGGGAGTCGGATCCTTCGTTTCCGTTCGACTTTTGCGATGTCCGACGGATAGCCTGAGCGGCGGCGGCGGCATTCTGGGCAGAGAGGTCGGCACCATTTATATCGGCGCCCAGGCCAAAGCCGTGAGCCTGTTGTTGTTGCTGTTGTTGTTGCAGCTGTCGGACAAGATCTGTCAGTGCCGTTACAGGGTGCATGTTGAGTTTGCTCAAAGAAATTCACCTTCTTCTTGGCCGCAAGATCGGGACGAATAGTCTTTACTCGATTACGGCTCTTGATCACATCCGTTTTCAAGGAGCTGGGCCGGGGTCGGCCATGCAACTTGAGGAAAAGACCACAGGCATTGCAAAGTACGGAGCCAAACTCATCGCGACGCCACAAAGGAGTCGTCGATGTTGTACAGTTTTGGCATGTCGGCTGCGTAGGGGAAGTGTTAGTGGCCATCATGGTGCCGGTGATGCGCTGGGGGATTGCGTAGATGATTGGGGGGACACCAGGCGATAAATAAGTGCTATCGGGATCGATAAGGTGACGACGATGCAGAAAAAAAAACCTTTGGCTCTCCGCATGCGCCCGACTGATAAGGGGCGATAAGCAAACCACTTTTCCACACAGAGCCCCAGTGACAGGGCCGGGATTACCCACGATAACGCACGTGACCCACTCTTATCTTGTACAATTTGATGTCAACCCGTGGCTACCTTGTTAGGATAGCATGGCGCGCAGGAGAGGCCATTGTTATCGACAAGGGATGGAGTCCATAAGTATTCTCCATACAATGCGGCTTACGCGAAATGCAAAAAAGACATGTCGGCACATTGGCCTTTGCCGGGAAGTGGTGTTGTGATTTGTGCTTCGCCAGGGACTGGTATACTCACCAAGTTGCCATTGCCATTGGTCGCAGTTGGCGGTGTGGCTCCGGCGTAGGTTGGATTCTGCGGTGCTGCAGTCGCCCTGAATATACAGTATTAGCTTGATATACACCGCCCCGAGTACCGCTACCGCATGCTCAGCTGTGAAGACAGATGAGGTGTAGCCTTCAAAGTCAGAATGCGATAGCTTGCCAAAGGCCTCGGTCACTACATTGGGTCGTGGCCCTGGCGCATGTTTGTGACTATTCTTCCTCGGTATGTTGTAAAGAAGTTCCGTACCTCAGTTGCGGCGACACCTGCGCACCATCGCTCACAGCGAGCGCAGAGATGCCAGGAAGTTGTTGCAAGTTTGCAGAAGCCGAAGTCGAGGTCGAGCTCGGTCGCGAGATTTGTTCGGCTGCTGGTGGGAGAATCTGTGGTTCTTCCATGATTTTGTTCGATGAAATAACTATACCTCGCCGCTATATTTTGCTTCTAGGGATGGGACGCTCTGTAGATGCAGGAGGTCGGCCGTTCTAGCAACCCAACTGCGCGTTGTCGGCCGGAACGTCTTCTTGATTGGGAGCGTTCGAAGGATGCGCCCGGGACAAAAGGTTTGCCCACGCGAAAAGTCGATTACGCGGTGGGATGGCGGCAAAATGGTACAAGCTTCTCTGGGAGGGGTGCCAGAGGCTGATGTCGACTCCTCTGCGCGATACAGACAATGAGTTCAATGGCAACAAGGCTTGAGCTGTGCCCGGTCGAGCAAATGATGGGCTTGGATGGAGGGGCGCGACGAGCAAGAGACGGCAAGAAAGAGTACGGGAAGAAAGGAAAATAACGATCGCAACGCTAAAGGGAGAGCGACCGGCTGATGTTGAAGTTTATTCGCGATTGGGTTTCGGTTTGCAAAACGGAAGCAAAGGAGAAAAAAAAGAGGAAGCGGGCATGGCTCATTGCATTGCCTAGGGTTAGGGGGTTTTGCAAGTGTTGGGTAACAAAGCCCCCTGCAAATTCTATTTTGGTAGCGCTTCGATGGTGTGCGTCAACTGGATTCTAGGAGACTGGGGCACTGAGGTTGTGCAGGTCAACAAGTCGTCTTTTCTGTCTCTGTCTTGTCGCTCATGCCTCGGTGCAAGGACAATGCATATGTTGCACGCCACTGGCTTAAACGGGGGATAAGCAAATTTGTCAATCACAGCCAGTCTTACCAGGCCACCAGGCACAAGGCATGGGGGCGGGTGATGATTCCTAAGGTCAACGTTGAAAAAGGCCCAGAGCACAGCTGGTCTGTGGGTCAATCAATCCTCAGAGTCCCTCTTGCAAATCGGGAGCTTAAGCTGGCACCTTTGCGTCCGTTTCTATTGGTAGACGAAAATCCGAGCTGAAGGAGAGATTTGATATGATTACCATAAAACGCGCGACTGCAAGAAATGATATGCAGTGAAGCCAATGTGTCCACGGCAGCTGGGAGTTACTATCCACACATTCAAGGAGAATTGTGAGTTGTGCTGCTGGGAGCAAGCCATTGATGTCCTCTCTTGCTTGTGTAATACCATATGTTTGGAAGTATCATGGTAATCATCACCCAGCATCACTAAATCACCACAGAGTTGACATCGATGGTGGCCATTCTAGCCATGATACAGAAATGACACCGTGAATTACAGCAAACAAAATATCGGATCGATCAATTAGCGCAGAACGACCCCCACTGTTGGCGCAAATGGTGACCTGGCTCTTGGCGTCCGTCCCATGTCATGCGGCAGCCCACTTAAAGTATTGCAATACCCCCGTCGATATGTACTTGGGTACATGCTGGGCGCCCAATCCGCCTGTAATTCCAAGTGGTGCCAGTCCTGCCCCTCCATGACAGCGGTGAGGTAAGTACCTTAGGTAGGTAGTTAAAACCCTGGACTACATCACCACCCAGCCAACTGGGGCACCCTCACGGATTCCAACCTTCCCTTTCCCTCTTCATCCTACAAGGCTCGGCTTTTTGACTCCCCATCCTATACAGCAGATAATCCGTTCTCACAATGTTCAATTGGGCAAAGCAGCAGTAAGTCATGCTCCTGCTCTTGTGGCAGGCAAGCTGGAGCTTACCGCCACCCACTTTTTGCTTCCTAGACTGTTGCTAACCAGCCGCCGTCGCCGCTCCATCCAGGTTGGCCAACGTCGCCGGCACTCAGGAGCCCATATACGGACCCTCCGCGATCAAGTCCGTGGCCGAAGAGGGCAGCGAGACGCCCTTTACCGAGCTGACCCGCGATGACTTGAAGTGGACGGCCATGGAGTCGACCTGTGTCGAGACCCAGAGCTTCTACTTGCTGTCAGATGATGGCAATGTCGGTCTTGCGCAAGTCATCTACAGCAACGTTGCGTGCGTCTCCCAATCTCTTCACCCATGGTACATGCGTAAATGAGAAGCTTTGTTCACTAACACGCTTCAGTGGCATGCGAACTACCTGCCAGTTCAATTCCAAGATCTTTTCCAAGGATCCTTCCAAGCCCCACCTGTGGTGCTCAACCCCTTTGAACAACTTCGAATTCAACGAGGACAAGACGGCCTGCTACGCCGACGACTGCGCGCTCGAGCTCTCTGAAGAGGGCAGCGAGTACACCATCAAGAGCATGAACGACGAGAGGTCAATCGTCAACCTCAAAATCACCAGGACTGCCCCGGGCTTCAAGGCCGGCAAGACTGGTACCACCAAATACGGTACTGACCTGCAGAACCCATGGGGAACCATGCGCCATGCTTTCTGGCCCCGATGTGTTGCCGAGGGCACCATCACCACTCCCGATGGAGCCATTGACTTCAAGGGCAAGGCCATGTACTCGTTTGCCCTGCAGGGCATGAAGCCGCACCATGCCGCTGGCAAGTGGAACTTTGCCAACTTCCAGGGACCCAACTACTCGGCCATCATGATGGAATTCACTACGCCTCCTTCCTACGGCTCAACCCTGGTCAATGTCGGAGGGATTGTCAAGGACGGTCAAATCATCACGGCTGGTCCTGGCCACAAAGCCATTCACACCGACGTCAAGAACGATTCGGAGAACGAGTGGCCCGAGCCCAGCTCTGTCAAGTTTGAATGGAAAGGCAATGAGAAGGATGCCAAGCCCGTCAGCTGTGTCCTTGAAGGCCCTCTGGGAGAGCGGACAGACCGCGTCGATGTCATGGCCGAAGTGCCTGGTTTTGTCAAGACGATTGTGGCTGCTGCGGCTGGTACCAAGCCATACATCTACCAGGTTTGTTATATAATCCCCCTGTTTCTTTCTGATTATATAATATTTTGGTCCACGTTTGCTCACAAGTTGCAGTACACGCCAAAGATGACTCTCAAGCTCAAGATTGGAGACGAAGAAGTTATCGAGGAGGGTCAGCTATTTATGGAGGCCACCTTCATTACAGAATAAGGTCGAATGAGATGAACCAATACGTAAACGAAATCTGTTAACTTCGCGAGGGGTCGTCATCATATTTTACGCGCTTCGAAGAAAGGGAAGAGACGGCTGCATGCAACATTGTGTTGGGTAATACACTTTTAATAAATCAGAACAGGCGTTGGAGACGACAGTATTGGTCACTCGCTTTGATATAAACCTCTTGGCCAAGCATATCGGCGAATATTGATATTTGGTTCTTGGTCTTCACCTGAACATTATACAGGTACAATATCTAATACTACCTAGGTACTTTAATATGGTCCTTAGTATATTAAGCCCAAGGTGAAATGTGACGAACGGGTTTTGTCCCCCAAACGGCATCAATCGCGCCTTAGGAGAATAAAGCGGCCGCCATTTTAGTTTCCCAGTGCTAGCAAAGTATGAAATGGCCGTGGCTGGTCGCGACCTCGCCAGCCGCCAGGACTACATTTCCGCAACCGGTCTGGCATCACGATAAACGCCGGACTGGGAACACTTTTTTGGAGGTGCCGCAAACAAATCCGTGTGGAGAAAGTCTCGGCTTCCCGTTTATCAGTGCCGGAGTCTGAGCAATGTGTACTCGGATGGCCCATCTGTTTCAGCGCCATGTAGGTGAATAAGTGCCATCTCGAGGGGGTTCCATTGTTTGGTGTGGGTTGCACGCGCTGCATTCCTACGAGCCACGATATAGAAAAGCATATTCCGATGCCAGAAACGGGACGAGGGAGCAACAAGGTTTTTTACTTGAACCAAAACTGCTACATCACCTCGGCCTTGTACGCTTTTCCCTTCTGCCCCACCGCTGTGCTCCTTTCGTTCTTCTTCAACATACTTTTATTTCTTCCATGTTTATATCTTGACCGTTGCTTTCTGTTTCGTGTCTCGAGTCGAAATGAGTCACCTGTACACACCCGAGTTTCCGTCGCCTCTTAACCCACGCGCGCAGGCCGCGCGTCCGCGTCCAACAGACGCGCAAATCAGACGGGATGTGAGCGTCAGCCCAACAGAGCGCTTGCTTCGCTACAAGGCCGCCGAGGCGTGGCGCTCGCATGTCCTGTTGCTAGAAGTGCGGGCGTACGAGAGGGTACTGATGGAGAAGATTGCTTCAAGAGAGGTGAGTCACAGTCCAGGACGTGTTTCAGCCTTGGTGTCTTTGCTCATGCGGTTCTTGTAGCAGAGCGCCATTCGTGCTTGCCCTGGCAGAAAGGAGACTCTGGAACTGCAGTCTCTCCGGTATGGACTGCACACTTGTCTGGAACGAGCAGACGAGGAGCCCATTGTCAACGAGGATGCCGAGTTTTTTGAGGAGGACGAAGATGAGGTGGGCTTTCGGTACAATATACCCGACTTGAGTTCTTTTGCGCTGCGACAAATGGACCTTGTGGTAGGCTTGATGAGGCAATTGCCCGTTGCTGCGTGGCTGAGGTGCGAATCGCCTCCTTCATAGAATGATGTATATTTGTGAAAATACTGAAAAATAGAATGGAGGAAAAGCCAACAGCAAGGAGAAAATAGAACAAGGGGGCTGGTCCCGTTTCTATGGGGAGTTGGTTGTTTTATATCCCGCGTCTATGTCTATTATACATTACTCCGCACCTCGTTTCCGCTATTGCTTCTCGTTTGAATCTTTACTCTTGGCATCATTCGTCTTCGTATCGTCTTTTCCTTGAGAGTCCTTGCCTGCCTGCTCCTCTTTGTGAAGCGCCTGCTCAACCTGCCATATTGCCCGTTCCAACTCAATCTCCAGCGCGGGGGCATCCAAACTCTCCGAGAAGGAAACAACTTGTTCCTGCGTCAGGAACAATTTCTCTTTTCCAGGCGCTACCTTGGGCGCCTGGCTATACAATTTGTCAAGGACAGGTGAGGGCGTGGGCTGAAGTAGATTCTTCTCCACAAGCCATTTGACATGTTTCCCACCAGCAATGGCTCGCCAGTGCGACCAGGCGCGGTATACGAGGTAGAAGAAGGGGAGATTGGGAATTCTGCGCGACATCGGTTAGCAATGGTCCATCAAGGCAAAGAGGAAGGCGGGGAGAGAAGCGACTTACATTGGGACCAAGGCAAAGGGGATTGTTATAGGCATTCCTACGAAACACCACATCAACCTCCTCTTGTGCAGACCCTCTCTTTCGGTGGCCAGCTTGGCTGCCACGTTCAAAACTTCGCTTTGCGGTAAGACGCTCTCCGGGAACACCAACTCGACCTTTTCCTTGCCCTGTATCTCATCTTGTTCGCGCCGGGTTGATAGAGGCGGCACGCTCTTCAGCCCCCATTCCTCGTAGGGAATCCTGCGAAATGCGTGGTTTCCATACTCGACCACTTTCTTCTGCCAGCCTGATGGCTTCTTTTCCCATTCAGACCACTTACGGGCGGCAAAGACGGTGCCGCGGTCAAGAAGGGACGAGTTGGGAGGCGATGTGGTTACGTGGAGACGCTGAGCGTAGAGAAATGTGCGGCGCGTGGAGAGGGGGAGGAGGAAGATGCGCATTGTGAATGGCTTTTTTTTTGGCGCGGGGCGTTTAGAGAGAGTCGGCGAGAAAAGTCGGCGGGTATTTGTGAGAGAGGAAGCAATTATGGGAGTTTCTCGTGGTCGACGGCCAGTTCGGACGACCGCAATATTCGCAATCTCGCTGCGATAATCGGATATGCAATTATTCTTCCATTTTTGAACACGTCACAGATTCAAGTTGGGAGACGGTCGCAATGGAGGGCGTATAGCTTAGTCCGTAGGGAGACGACAGTTTGTTGAGGGAGCCTAGGTTTGCAGTGTTGGACTAAGGCAGCTCGCGCCAGACAGCGATAGCTCTGATGTCAGAGGAGAGAGCAAGAAAAATATCACTTAATTCCTGGCTTCGGATTGGCCACGGCGAAGGAATATGGACCCAGCTCTCCCCCCATGTATCCAGTTGCCTGCCCACCCAATCGGTCGCACCTGCAGCTGGGGCATGCAATGAATGGTTTTGCCTGCAATCGCATACCAGTGATGATAAGTCCATGTCTCCTCCCTACTTCTTCTTTCATCTATCATTGTTGCCAATAATTTTCTAAGAAGGCCATGCCCTGTCGTCATCCAGCCGCGTCGCATCACAACCCAGCCCTCTCTTCATTCTATCGTCTGGCTCACCCACTTCATCCACTCGCCGTTTGCCAACAGTCGCTCCATCGACTGTTCATCAAGAGTCACCAATATTTCATAGTCCGAATCTCGCTTCTTTCCCGGGAGCACAAGACAGGCGCCCATATTCCACGCTGGCTGCGCTCGACGCACTGCATCAGCCGTTCTTCCGTGGACGCCTGCTTCATCACCCGTGAGCCTCAATCCAGGCAGGCCAAAGGCGATATCGCCGCCAAGGTGACGCCATGAATTGACGATGAAATCCAGTGGGTCTTGGGGGTCCAAGTTGACGCCGACGAAGCGAGGGTCCGGTGCCGCTCGAAACATGGCCGTCCGCGTGGTGACAAACTGGTCGTCAATGCTTGCTATGGAAGAGTCGATCAGACATATAAGTTTACCCAGCTCCTCTTCCATGCTGGCGGCACTTGTGGCTGGTGATGCCATTGTTCCGTCGCCAATCACAGAGAGACTCTTCACAGGCGCACAAATTCTAGGCATGCAAACTGCATTGCTTGCATACCCCTCCAAAGTCTGCGTAAACGCACGCCTTCTCCATGACGCTGGGACCAGGAGTTGGGCCTTGTCTGTCCATTTCGAATCGCCAGGACCATGATTATCAACGGCAATGGTGGCAGACCGTACCTGGCGAGACAAGGCGAGTCGTGCAACGGTGCAAAACGACCAGGTGGCAGCCGCCAGACACGCAAATGTCGACGGGCCAGTATTCTTGGAACAACCATTAGGAGCATTGCGCTTGGCCCAATGCTGCGCCAAGGCTTTTAGTTGGCCAATCTTGTCTTGTGTAAAGGTGAAGATGCGTCCCGTCTTTGGAACATCGCCAAGAGATGGCCCCCAATCTTGGCGCTTGCATGGCGCTGTTGGTCCTATCGGCTGTGAAAGAATTGTGTATTCAGGGCATCTGGCCATGAGTTCTTCAAAAGACAGCTTGTGAATCAAATAAGCCGTTTTGTCCTCGGCTATGTCCACGTCTATGTTGGCGGGATGGTCGAGCAGGACATGACCAACAGCCGTCGCGTCATGGAAGGTGTAAGCGGCAAAGGTTGATACAAAGTTGCCCATACCAATGCCATCTGATATGGAATGGTGGATATAGATGCACAACAAGAGACCACCACCCCGGATTACGCGTGCATGAACCTCAGTAACAGGCACGCCGGGTCCATCTTCCGCCATGCTCGAGTCATACGGCAGATCGAACCAGGGCCCAACAAATGCCTTGCAGGGGAAACCTTGTGCTTGAAGCTCTGGGTAACTCCAGCAAAACGACGGTGGTGGCGGCGCCGACGGTGACGATGGGCCGCTCTGGCGATTGTCAAAAAACTTGAAAGGGACTACATCACTGCCCGTGGTAGAAACATACACCCTCCCCTGGGTTGAATCCCCTCCGCGACAAATCTTACCCGCAAAGTGGGGGAAATGTGCGCATGCACGGGAGAGCGCAAGCTGTATGCGAGTGCACAGCTCGCCAAAGTCTTCAAGCTTGTCGTCAAGCGGGAGGCAAAACACCTGCCGCACATATGCTCGCATGGCAGCCTGGTTCCAGGTGCCCAGCAGGCGGAGACTTTCCAGGTCCGAGACCATCTTGCCTGCGGTGGCGGGACGGGATCTTAGTCTGGGGGTGGGTTGAATTTTTTGGAATTTTCCTTCACTTACTCCCAACTCCTCTTTTTCACGAGCTCAAGTAAGCCCTCTTTTTTTTTTTGCCTTTAGCCTGCCTTTGTTCAAACTTATTACGTGTAAAGAGCCCAAGAAGAGGGCTTTGGGTGTCACCGCAACTTTGCTCTGGCGGCTAAATAACTTGGGCCAGGGTTGCTTCGACTCGTCTATCCTCTTTTTCGGCTTGCAAAAGGGAAGATGAGCTAATACAGGTTGAAAGCCACGTGTCTCGGCGCGGAGATCAGAGTGTCTCTTTTTTCTCTATGCCGATTAAAGAGAAGCCGTGAGCAATTAAAGGCGGTGGTGGCTGCAAAAAAGAACCAAGAAATGTGAGGATGGAGGAGAGTATGAGTCAAAAGAATTGGCAGGCAACTGTTGTCAGATGTCACGGATAAAGAAATCAAGAGGGCTCAACTCTTTCAAATATTCATGGATGTGTACAAGCTCTCTATCTCAAGACATGGGCAGAAGTGTCAGACCGAAGCTTTGCGGACCTGGCGTGATTTGGTCGAATTTCCTCCGGAAAAAGCAGATCTTTGTTTAACCAAGCCGCCCCAAAAAGGTGCTGGCCAGGCTCACCGCGAACTGCGAACTGCGAACTGCGAACAACCCTTACTGCCCTGTCATGCTGCAAACCAGTGTGTTCAGCTTCACTTCCCCAAGTTTGGCGCCAGCCAGATGTGATCTACTCATTTCCGGAGAGAGCAAGGTGAAGCAATTGAGATGGATATTAATGCCTCCTTGTGGTTGAGGGTAGGGTATCAAACTACAGGGTAGCAAGCGATGAGTATTGTTGCTCGTGTACGGAGTATGAGAGACGACAATTGTGACGGCAATTGCGACGTCAGTTCCTTTCACCAAATTGGCTGTAATCATTTCATACCACTCATATTCAGCTGACCTCGGTGTCGTCTCGGCGTTGCGATCCCCCCCGGCATGGCCAGGATCTGGGTCATGTCTGTAGTCGTACTGCACCCTAACGCACTGGTGTTGTGCAATGATCCAAGTGCCACAACAACGGGTGAAACATCAACCACTGCACAGAAGGCGACGATGACGACGATGCCATGGATACATCATATCTAAGATATTGCCGTGCCGGACATGTGCGAGTTGTCATATCGCATGAGGACTCTGTCCGTTTTGTTACATAGCGGATGCGATTTGTCCTTTGACATGCCAGGTGCTAATAAATAATTTGGTGCAAGAACTTTGACCTGTCAGCCAGTCAACCCTCTTGAGCAAAAATAACGCTTAGACTTTCAACACTTGCGGGCGGATGGTTTAGTGGTATAATACTCCCTTAGCATGTTTCCGCTTAAGGATCTCATCTGGGAGTGGTCCGGGGTTCGATTCCCCGTTCGTCCAACTCAGGTGGTTCATTCCCACCATTGTACCTTCTCTTTTTTTTTTTGCTTTTTTTATTACACTGCTACATTTTTGTTTTCCACTTGCATGTTTCACGTACCTAGTAATCTTTTTCAAGGTCTCGTCTAATGTCGCGAGAACAGCCGCTATTGTAGGTGCGGCAGACCTGAGCACGACCAAGACTGTGCTTCGTCAACATCATTCTGATTGACAAAGATGATTCCATCGATCCAACCCGTGCGGTAACGCTAGGCTCTGAGCGAGATGAACACAGAAAGTCCACTCACGAGCATGGGATAAATGCATACTTGCCAAGGCTTTTGTGTCACAAATGGCAGCTGGATTCAGTAAAAACACATTTAAATATACGCCCCATGCATTTCTGCCGTGTGGCTAGTTCATAACGCCCCATCTCCGTGTACGTTTACCATATTAAGTAATGTTATCTATTGCATTACACATTGTCTCATCAACACGCCACAAGTATCTCCATCTGCCCAGTAAGCTACTTGATCTAGCCTGCGTAGGCGTAGGGCTCTTTTTCTGTGTTCAGGCCAAAGCCCTTGCTGCAATCTCCTGGATTCATTTCCATCACGATGAGCTTCAATGCGCTCTTGTTGCGGCACCATCCCTGGTCGACCGTGCAGGTGTCTGCTTCTGTTTATGTGTATTGGCAATTTCACTTTCGCTGTCTAGCAAGTCCCGCTCGCTTCGAGTCACCGTACCGTCAATCTCTCGGACGACCCATTACCAGGAGATGCTGGTGAAACATGGCCGTCGGGCTTCTGGGGAACTTCGGGAATCTCGGCTGGAGCCCCTCGCAGCTCATTAGCTTCACCATCCTTGGATTCCTCTGACGAGCTGGAGCTGCCATCATCTGCTTGTTTCAGTTGATCCAGCCGCTTGACCTCCCGACCGTCAGCGTCAGGTGGCAGGTGAGATGCAAATGCGCGCTGGGCGTTTGGTTCCTCGTCATCCCGAGTCCGCGCTGCCTTGGAGTCGCTAAAGTGCGCGTCAACCAAATGTTTGACGACTGGCCAACCGTGGGCATTGGCAAACATTCGCCGCACAATGATGTTGTTGTGGGCATCTGGCTCCAGCTTGACCAGCACCTTTCTCCACGACAGGTCGCGATGATAGTCTCTGGCAATCTTTTCCTCGACCCGCATGCTGGACCCGTCAACCATCTCGTCAGGCGTGTAGGCGGTGTCGTCAGAGTACCGTGCCGAGTCCATTGAATCTGAGTGATTGATAGAAGGATAAGGTGATGAAGGACTTTGTGCAGACCGCTGCGAGCCAGTAGAAAGCTTGCTGGACGTCTTGCGACGCAAAAGAGATGGTTGTCGGATCTTCATGGGCGGCGGCGGTATATCACTTGGATGGTAAACCCGGTCGTGGAAAATGGTTCTAGGGCGCATCGATGGATCGAGGAGGTACTCTGTTGTGGGCATGGTAGGGTTGAGGAGATCGCCAGCAGATTCCAAGAATGTGGTCTTTGGGGGTGCCGTCATTCCCTCGATGGCCTCTTCCATTTCATGTCCCGTGGTCGCCTTGCCGGGAGCCCTTTCGGAAATATCCGTGGTGCTCGAGTTGGGGGTATCCGAACTGTTGGAGGCTACCGTCTGACCCCGTCGCAGGATCTTCTTTTGCTTCGCAGACGGCACATATGGTTTCGGTGGCTGACTGCTTCTGAAGAAATTAAAGAAGCCAGCCAGAGGTGATTGATAGGGAGCCTGGCCACCTGTCTCAAGGGCGACATCGTCATCGCTATGGAGTGGTCGTGGGACCGAGCGGATGCTTGCTCTGTCGTCCTCGTCCATAACGTCTTCTGACGGCTGTGGAACTTGGCGCATGTTTTCCTTGGGCGTGCTTGTCCCCGAATCGCTTTGCGGCGTGTGATCTTCCGACGCTATTTTCTGCTTCGACCGTGGAGACAGTATGCTTGTGCCTGTCAACTCTGCCCACCCGAAGCCAACCACTGTTTCCACCAAGCCGGCATCTCGTCGAGCCTTTTCGACGCGACCCAGTCCTTGCCAATCCAAGAATAAGAGACAGCTCGTGCGTAGGGGGACAATGCCATCGTTGACGACATTAGAATAGACAGTACGGTTTCTGAACTTTTTAAGGGCCGTATGTGCAGGACCAGTCGGCAGTATACGCAATAGGGGTTTCGATTCGGGTTGCGACTGGCCGTGTGCCTTCTTGTGTGCCGACTCGCCTAGGTTGCTTACAATCCCCCATCCGTTTCGGGCGATTGTCTGAGCCCTCCAAGTGAGGCCAAGATCTTGACCTGTGCGCCCAACTAGTCCGAAATCCAGAGCAAATTTCACGTAAAGAGGGTTTTCGTTGCTCAAGCCGAGGAATGGCGAGGCCAAGGCGATGAAATTAATCGGCCGAATCAGGTCAAAGAAGTCTGGGGAGAAGGTCTGAATATACGCTATTGCATATGTTTGAACAAGACCACCCAGTGAATGTCCAACAAAGCTAATGCTCGTGATTTTGTAGGGCCTACAGTGACAGTCGTGCTTGGGTTTGACGGCGTCGGCTTGTCTGATGCTGTTCTTTTGCGACGGCTTCGTATCATGGTGGTCAAAGTGATGATGGTGATGATGATGGTGGGAGATGTGGCTATTCATAGCCTCGGCCAAACCCTCGCTTGCGCCCTTGCCAGTGGGGAGAAAGGGCTGATCGGGATATGTCATGGAGAGAATATATCTTGACAGTCTTTCGCCGAGGGACTTGATACCCTTTTCAGTTTTAGCAGCGTTTCCAGCGTACCCCCGCACGATAACCTCTTCGTCGTCGTCGTCGTCGTCGTCTTCGTCTTCATCCCGTTTTGTATCTTC
Organism: Keithomyces neogunnii; assembly: GCA_020975405.1. Lineage (NCBI taxonomy): Eukaryota > Fungi > Ascomycota > Sordariomycetes > Hypocreales > Clavicipitaceae > Keithomyces > Keithomyces neogunnii. The sequence goes on along the minus strand of JAIOWQ010000002.1, from coordinate 1,714,439 downwards.
TGATTTTGCCTCGGCGGTAGCTGCCTTTTTGGCCGCCCGCTCCTTGGCCCGCCTAACCTTTGCATCCTTCCTTGCTTGTTGGGCAGCGGTATCGATGCTTTCTTTGAGATACAGCATATCGGCCCCGAGATTGCTGTGAAGCCCGTGAGTCAGGATAACTAGGTGCACCTTCTTCTTCTTGTGCTCCTTGGTGACGACCGGACTGCTTCCTTCTATTTCGGAGTCGCCTGCTTTCGCCATGCTTTCTGCAGGCTGCTCGTCCGCTGCTCTGGCTCGAATTGTCCTTGAGCCCGTGTCGTCCCAGCCAGGGAGCCTCGGGGTACTCCAGAGCGTAGCTGTATCTTCTACTTTTAAATGGACCGCCCGAGAGAAGACGCCTTTAGGTTGCGCAGCATGGTGGCCGTGTTTGGTGCCGACACTTTGCTGGTGGTCACTAAGCTGGCCGGGCAGGGGCACCGCGCTTGAGTTCCCGACAATTGGTATTGACTGGCTCAAGTTTAGAGACTTGCGATCGCGTGCCACCACCAGCTCGTACCCTACGGCGACCGAGTTGGAGAACAAAACCTGAGAGGCAACCTCTATGACCCAGCTGGCGCATTCGTCGTCGTGCCCAGGACTCTTTCCGAAGCCGCCGTGACGTCCCGTCCCAGCTCCCTGGCGAATATCATCCGGAACTACTAGCTCACACTCCCATGAGCCTCCCGCCTTGAGCATGGGTTCAAACTCGGGGAGGCCATAGCGGCGCGAGTTGGGGTATTTCTCATTGGGGTTGTAGTTGGACGGGCAGGCCGAGACAGAAAGCGTATAAGGGCCGTGGACGAAGGCAACGCGCAGGGGACTGGCGGTAGTGTTTCGTATTCGAAGGAAGAGTTTCTCGGGCGATGGCAGGATTCTGTCCTGCGACGGGGTGTACGTGACGGTGTATCGGACCACCTCACCGATCTTGACACTGCCGACCTGATGCAGGAGAAGCATCGCAGCGGCCCGGCTTGTAGCCCACGCGGGCTGGTATCTGGAAGAAAAGCGGCGGCGGGCTTTGGGGCACAAGGCAGAGTCGTCGCTTCGGGGGCTTCGAGGTGAGAGGATGTCAGTTGCACGCGAGCATCATGGAAAAGCACGTGGCACCTCCTTATGAATCACGGCTCGCTGATGCAAGGCCGGGAGGAGCTGTGGATTGGCAAAAACAAAGAGGAGGAAAGCTCTAGCACCAGGCCAGACACATGCTGGGGTGAAGGAGGGGGGAGGGCGAAAGGGGGGATAGTAGGATCAATGGCAAAGGTTGGCGATGATGATGTTGGCAGATGGGATGACATGTGCCGCGCCGCCCTCTGTAGGCAAGGTATTGACTCCGTACCTAAAAGTAGGTGCTTGACTGTAGTGAACAGCGGGCTGCATGTGCACACAAAGAGAAAGCGCTCAGAGACATACATACGCTACGCATTTCGAGGTGGGCCCGAGCGCGGAGCTCCGGACAAAATGGCAAGCACAAGAGGCAATCCGATGTCCGCTGCACCCGAAAGGGGACCAAGATCAGACCCTTTTTTGTCTCGGACAGGGCTCAAGCTGCGAGGCCACTGCACCACTGCACCACCAACATTGAACCCACGTCACCACATCACCATCATCAATCAATCCCAATCTTGGCTCGCATGCACAAAACCACTTGCATCAGGTGCGCAACATGCTCAGCTACATTCAACACACCGTGCAGCATGTCCAATAAATCCTACAATTACACACCACACACCATACAACCCTCGTGAGAGCGAAATCTTAAACATGCCCATTCGTCGACTCCCCATCAGGCACACCCGGCTCGACAAACGTCCTCCACTGCGAAACCCTGTTCATCCCCTGCCCAGTGCCGACCAAACCCGCCAACTCACTCGATTTAGGCCGGCTTCTGCGCCGGCTCATCCACGACGGGGAATGCGCCTCCGCCTCGTCTTCGTAATCCCTCAATGTGCGAGACCCCATGACCCTCTCGGCGCGCGGCGTGTAAAGCGCCATGTTGTACATTTCTGCTTCCAGGCCATAGGGTGGCATCCCACGTGGGAGCATGGGAACGGGGCCTTGTGGTACCGGCGGAGGAGGCATGTTCATGCCCACTGGGTATATAGGCCCTGCCGCGGGAGGCGATCCAAAGCCCGATCGAGTCTCTGACAGGCGACCTGCCAGTCGGCGTTCTTGGGAACTTTCTAACCGCCCCCGGGAGCGCCAGTTATCGCCATACTGGGGCATGTCGCGCGCTGCTATGCTGCGTGGTTGATGCGCATAGAGCCCGCCGCGTCTGAAACTGTCGTTCATGTGATGACCTGCCGCGTTTCCAATGCCGTGAATGTCTCCCAGGCCACCCACCATGGTGCTGTGGACCTGGATATCATTGTAATCATCAGCATATTGCAGCTGGCGAGCATATTCTGCGTCGCGCAGTTCCTGTTCCCGTCTCATCTGCATTTCCCCGTGATACGTCCTGTGCTGCTGTTGACGATTGTGCATCATCATGGGGGGAGATGCTGCACGCCCTCGTAGCTCTGCCGGTGTAGGTGGGCCGTCATCGTGAAAAACGTCATACAGGTCGCCGCGGATACGAGGAACCGGACCATCGTCTAGGAAGCCCATGGGCCGATTGTCATCGTTGAACCAAGGACAGTCGCAGTTTTTCCACTTTATGCCGCATATCATGCAGAATTCAGCGCCACAGCGGCTGTGAACTCTAGTCAGAACCTGAATCCATCTCGCAAGAGCCAAGGGGTTATGCAAGTGACTTACCACGTCATATGGTTACAACCCTCCTTGAGTTCTACCAAATTCTTGCACCGAAAGCACCTCTTCCACCCTTCTTCTTGGGCCTGCGCAAGAATAGCCGCCGTCTCTTGATCGTTTGGGCACGGTCCGGCTCCATGCCATCGTCCGTTGCAGGAACAACACACCTTGGTTCTACACCGACCACACCTTGCGACTTTGGTGCCGTCCTCGCGCCGAATATTAGCTGGCTTAATCCACTCTCCGCATTTTCGGGACGGGCAGTAAATTCGGTTCTTTGTCGAGTATTCCGCGAATTTCCTGTTCCAAGTCTTCTTGAAATCGCTGTCGAACAGGCGGTCGACGTGCCTCAGAGGAATGTGGTCTTGGGTGCAACATCTCGGCGGCATGTGTTGCGGATCAGTGGTGGAGAGTCTGAAGATGCGCTCAAGGCATGAGCGGCACATGTAGTGCTCGCATTTTAGCTTGGAAGCTTTGGATTCTGAAACATTTTCCATGCAGATGACGCATTCGACCCTAAGCATCATTAGCTCCAATTTCAGCCCCATTCGCGCTGAATCGGCACTTGTAGAACTGACCGTTTTTTGGGCACCTTGACGTCCTTCGCACGCTTCTCCGGACTGCCTAGTCGCACCGTTGACGCTCCAAATATACTTCCTATGATTCCAGCGGGACCAGCGGACGTTGATCCGGGTCTACCTCGGGCTGATCTCACAGTGCTTGATCTTCGAGCTCTTGAAGGGACGGGCTGAATAACCTCGGCAGATCTGTGACGTCGATGGACTGATGGCCTAGCACTTGATAATTAGAATCTGGGCCTCACCATGCGCCAATCCTGCGAGCATACCTTGACGTGACAGGGGGCCTTGAGTCCTCAATCACATCAGGGGCTTGATAGCCTCTCTCGCGACGAGACAACACACTCCGATCTGGTGTCCTTGACGACGCATGAGCTGCAGAACCACCGTCACTGGTAGCATAGTACACCCGTGACCCACCGTCGTCCTCTAGATACGGTCTTCGCGCTCTCCTGTGATGCCTCCTGTCCGAGGATGACTCAATATACACATCCCTGCTCGGCTGCCGTCGCTCTCTGTATCTGGCTGCCGGACTCTCGGCCACCTCTTCGACAACCTCGATGTCGTCCAGGTCGTAAACATCCCCGTACACAAGTCCACTAGCCGCAGAAGAGTGTCCTGAATACTCGGCGCCTGCTCTCGTCCTTGGGTACCCTGGAGATATATCCCTGGCTGAGTGTCTCCTCACCAGAGGCGGTTCATAGCGTACGTCAGGGGCGAGGCAATTAACAGGTCTTCGGTACGCGATGTCCGTGGCAGACCTCGTCAAACCGATTGCAGGCACTGGCACTGGCGGCGGGGGCATCGTCGAGGAGGCAACAGAAGACTCGTCTGGCTGCCAGCTTTTTGGACTCGAGTGCCGATGTCTCCGAGATGCCGTCCTACGCCGGGAGCTATGTACCTCGTCGTAGACGGGATGGGGCGGCGAATCGGGCAACTGATCAGGCTGAGGTCTCAGAGTCGATGCGTGCTTGTGGTGCTGTCTTGCTCGATGGGAAGCATAATCACCATCCGCATCGTCTCGGCGCGAGGCCCGCCCCATTCTCCAAACAGCCCCGGAGAAGGGTTGGGTTTGGGCTGTCGAGCGAATTCTCCTTGGTTTCGGGCAACCACGGGCTGGATTGATCTTCCACCACTACCCCAGTTTTTACGTGACTATGCACACACTTTTACTCCCTCCCCAGCCCCTGGTTGGTGTGGCAATTCAAGGTGGTATGCTATACCCTCCTCGATTAGCTACCCAAGCAGGCAGAAAAAGGAGAGAGGGAAGACGGGCAATGGAGAGACGCCGACAAGTGGTCGGATAGCCCTGCGAACCAACGAACCAGTCGGGGCTGTATGGCCTGCATGAAGCTCTGCAGCACAAGTTCCTGATTGGAGTTGGGCAGGCCGGGCAGTGCATAGAAAGTCCTTGCCGACAGCAAATCCACAGGGGAAGAAGGCTAGCAGGAACAAGGAGTACGAGTCGCTGGCCGCATGCGAGTTTGGACAGATGGTAGTGTCGGGCCGCCACGCTAGATATACTGCTGCAAGTCCCGACGTTTGCAAGTTGGTCAGTGACCCGTCAATGATGCCAAATGCATCGACTGAGCTCTCTTGGTTGTTTGCAAGGGCTGCTGCCCCAATCACTGGCAGAGCACACCCCAAGCCAGTGATTGAGCGGGCGCCCGACTTGAACAAAACAGAGTCTGGTGGGCTGCAAAAACCCGTGAGGGGTGATGGGGTGACTGGGTGACGGGGTGGCGGCGTGCCTGGGAAGGATGGGTCAAGTGAGCTGGTTTGTGGTCAGGCTGACAAGGCGTCTGGACTCTGGACTCTCGACTCTCGACTCTCCCTCTGGCTGCACAACCGTAGGTGCCCGTAGACGACGGACGTTGAAGGCAGTGAAAACCACCCGGGCGAGAGGGTAAACGAAGACGTGCAACTTCAGGCATGAACAAATGCGCCCTTGGTGAAACGACCAAGCCTTCTTCTCCTCACGCTCTAGCCGCCGCCAGTGTCAGTGTTGTTGCCAGCCAAGCGGTTAGAAAATGTGATGGGGCGCATGCTCTCCGTTCATCGGGCGGGTTTTTTTTTTGCTCCTTCTTTGCAGATTGAACGCAGCAGAAATGCCCGTGGTTGGCCTTTGCTTGGGCACCTTTTCTGCTATCACGTGGGTCGATGTCAGAGCTTCAGATTGTCAAGATGACAAGGTACCTAGGTAGTGAAACCTAGCCCAGACACTCCTCGTTGCTTTGGAACCTTCTCACCTCAATAATAATAGCAAGGCCTTCAACCGTCCCTCACCCAGTCCAAGTCCACACTGTCACCATCTCTGCCTCGGGAGTCACCAGTCGCTGGGCCTACCCGACCCTACCCCCTCGGCATGCCCTGCCCTCTGCGATCGGCTGAATGTAGCTCACGTGGATCAGGAACAACCACGGATGACCCTGACCCAGTCCAGCGTGAGAGTGGGGCCTACGGCCCGGGCCTTGGGTGGGCCTTTGGCACCGGATTTGCCATGCCATGGTGCAAGTAGCTACTCCGTGCTTCGTCTCTCCAACAGGGACTGCACACCGGGAACAACTGCTTCATGCAAGCGTTGGCCGATTAAAATTTTCCAACTTTTAATTTTTTTTCCCCGTCTGTGGACGAGAAGCCTAGCATGATAAGCCAATTTGCAAAGCTGGCCGCTATCTCATGTTCATACATGCTGCCGTCAATGACACACGCACATGCATGCATACCTTGTTATCAGCCTCACACAACACTGCAGTACTGTCATCACCGGTATTATGCGTAATAGGATTCACAGCATCTTCACCCCTCCGCCTTCGCATTGATGCATCATCGGAATAATCTACAGCCGACATATCGCGGCCCCATGGACAGCTTCGCGCTCGGATCAACCCGGACGCACTGCTTGGACCACAGCAGTAAAGTCCCACCATAAATTATCCATGGCAGCGTCCGCTTGTGCCACTGGCGATACAAGTCTTGCGCATAAAGCCCCTGACATCTGCCTCCCACTTCCCTCCCAACGGCCTTTTCGCGGGCAATTTGTAAACTGCTGGTGGGAGCCCGATCTATGCGGATCCTATTTTAAGGACCATCACTTTCATTAGGCCGCGTACAATACTGAATCATGCCAATGTGCCCGGATCTTTCCATGGTCTGAGCACGTATCTGGCGCCGTAGGCGAGGCATGACACCAACAGAGTAATTATAATTATGTCCTATCGTTGACTAGCTGGTGTGATTAGATGCTGGTACATGGCAGATGGTAGGAAACGCCCGGACACCATATCCCAGATAACAGGATTGTCGTCCTTGAAGCTATTTCAGACCAAGTTTGCAGAACAACGCCCAAAATGGGCAACACATCCTGGCTCATGTGGCAAGTAAGCTTGGAAAACTTGAAGCGGCACTTCGGGCCGCATTGCCGCAATCTCCTCACCATCATCCAACCACCCCATACTCTATAATATGCAAGCCTCTGTTCCTGGAGTAGGGATAACAGAGGGCCCAGCAGCCTGGGGGCCCCGCATTCTGTCTGCAAGCCACGGTTTGCCCACTAGGTGCATTCTGAGCTTCAGACAAGCTGGGTTGTCAATATCCCCCCAAACAGACTGATCGCTCTACGCATTTCCAGTCTAAGTTGAACTTTCATGTGCAATCGAGTTTTCATTTCGCTTGTTCGGCGAGCGTTTAAATGAACTCATATTGGCGAAGAACTTGGCTGTCCCAGAATAAAATGATGTGTCGGTATCATACCCATTTTTCGATAAGCGTTTGTCTTGACAGACTCAGCTGAAGTGTGGTACGCGTTCGATTTCATTGTAGTCAGCAGGGGATAAGTGCTGCGACAGGCCCTGCCCCGTGTCCAAGAAACGGAAGTTGCAATCAAGTCAAGTCATACTGAGTCAGAATCATCGCTTATTGGATACCACAATGTGGCCCTGACCAGGTATTTCATGATAGTAAACTCCAGTTATCACAGCCTGGTAGCTTCGATAGAGGTCGATTTTATGTCTGCGGCTTGACACCTTTCAGCCGCTAAAAAATGCATGCCGTCGTACCTCAGCTTCCTTGATGATTTCGGCTGCCAAGCTCAAACTTGGCGCCAGGGCCGCATAATGTTGCACCTCCATAATAACTTCGTTGATGAGCTCATCCAGTGCTTGTCGATGAGGCACGATTGTGAGGAGTATACCGAGTAAGGATGGCGACATCGATGCACCCATTAACAAGAGTGTTTGGGACATCATTGACAGAGCCCCTTGCCAGATATATGGCATATGGCCAGCATGACTGCAGAATCCAGTTAGTATACTCATGAACACCAAAATTTGAACCGTAACCCGCAAGGTAGTAACATACTGCTCCATGATATGCTCCAGCTGTCGTACCGATGCTTCCAGGCACTTATGACAGCATTCCCGAACAGCTGGATCCAAGACCGCCTGCTCGTTGTCCAGCACGGCTAAAATATACGGACGGTAAATAATTGTTTTGCAGGCGTAGAAACGCAGGCGAAGGACTGCCTGTATCGGATCGTGCAACATCGTGCGAGAGAAAGGGAATTGCAATGGAAGTGGCAGGCTTTCATACCACTGCGTTAATTGGTAATCAAGTTCTGCGACGACTGGCTCCAGGCTGGTCGTTGATGCCATGGAATCCTTTGAGTAGATGAGTTGGCTCACGCGGTTGAGGAGTCTCCGGAGGGCGATTTCAGCCAGAAAGTACCAGAGGTCATCGTGACCAACCTGATCCTGGTCTTCTTCACCCTCGAAGCCGCCCGGTAATCCAACGTTTTCCTCAAACTGCACCACCCCGGAATGCGGGAGATCCAGTTCTGCAAGCAAATCACTCTCGAACAAGAGCGCATTCCAGTATATTCTCTCCACCATTTCTCGTTGTTGTTGTGGAATCCTGTTGGGGGCCATCAGGAGAAGTTGCAATTTCGTGCTTGTTGTGCAGAGGAGGTTCCAGGCTTCTAGAGGGCGAACCAGATAAAATAAATAAGCCGCGGCAAGCAAATGGCACTGTGCTGCAAGAACATTGTTGGTTGTAATCATGCCGGGAAGCAGTGACCAGGCAGCGGTGAAATATTGCAAGCCCGGCGGCTCTTCATGGGGGACGATGCGAGAAATGCTTCCTCGTAGGCTTGCTTCTCCCAGTGCAAGCACCAGTAGTACAATGCAGCTCTCAGGACCCTCCCGAAAACCATTTGACAGCGCCGTTCTGTACTGGCTTCGCCACGCGTATGGATTAACGCAAGCATACCATATATTCACCCTGTCAAAATACGCTTGAATGTACGCCTGTGTGTTCGAAAGATCGACACATGGGGTCTTTGTCAGTGTGTGCAATGGCTCTCGCGCCATCTCCAACTGCAACAAAATTTGGGGGTCATATGGCCGGGAAACAAGGTCGCGGATGAGTGGCCACTGAAGAAGGTGCATCGTTGCGTTCGTGTGGCATTTCGGCATTGTTGATATGTTGGTTCCAACAGGTACGTTGCCCCATGTTCCCAGACCGCCATTCGGTATAATGGAAATCATGTTTGACGAGCCAGAAAGAAGCGCGTGATCGCCGCTAATCGCAGTTCCGTTGCTTATTGATGGGGAGTTTTGTGACGCATGTAGACCAATGGAATGATTGGCGGCAAAATTCAATTGCAGCAGGTTCTCGATGCGAGTTAGATGCTCTAGAATCAGCTTGTCGCCAGCATCCAACTTGACGCCAGGCTCCCGATAAACGCACTCGGCGCCCAGTTCGGCGCATAGTTTGCATTTCGGCTTATTGCCATCGCAGCGTGATTTTCTGGAACGACAGACCTCGCACTATGATAAAAACTCATGTAAGTTTTGCCAATCTTCCCGGATTCGCTTTACTCTTGACTCACAGCAATGGTAGCTCTGCGTCTGGGATAGTCAACAGCAGAATCACTTATTTTTCTTTTGAGTGAAGACAATAACCCATCATCGCTTGCTAGCTGAAGCGAGCCAGCAGACGCCGAGTCCGAGGATTGAGATAACAAGCGTGACCTCGCAGTTAGATCGTTGGGTTTGACATCTCGGCTCGCGCTTGTGGTCCGCTTCACCTTGAAATCAGCGGGAGATTTCATTGCAGTAGCCATTCCCATATGAGGCCAGCTATTGGGCAGGGAATGATGAGGAACGGGCCGAATAATCTTTGAAAAACGAATAAATGGGGTCAGGCATACAGAACCACCCCTCAAGGGCCCCCAGGCTCAAGTTGATAGCAAGTGACTAAGCTGACGGGGTTGGCGCTGCGAACGAGTCGAGACAGGATTAGTCAAATGAGGAGGTAGCTGTGCCTCGGGTTTTGTGTCTGTGTTCTCCCAGGTGGCAAGAGATTATAAGCGATCAGAGGCCAAGACAACTCAGTGACGACTCAAAATGCCAAAGCGGACGATAGTTGCATATCGAAGATGCCAGGGATTTGAGGGGGTTGCCGACCACCAAGTTCACACAGGCAGTCTCTCTGCTTAAGGTCTGGTCCCGTTGTTCTGGAGAATCTCCGGGGTAAGCTGACAGAGGTGAGCCGAGTCAATGAGGGAGTTCGAGGGTCCCCGTGGGGCTGGCCTACGACTCGTAATCTGAGCCAAGGTTGTTGTTGCCTTCTCTCACCATCTGTTTCCTTCGAAGCTGGGTTGACCAACAGTTGCGAAAAATTAAGGATATCTTAAGTCGACGAAAAGCAGCTACTGAAGGCCGGCGAATGGCAGAATCAGGTGGAAAGACCTTGGGGGCTCGCAGCCGGCTTAGGATTCAATGTCAAAAGTGAGAAGGCAGCGCGAAAGCTTCCGGCTCGCTCGCAGCGGAGGACGAGAGAAAAGGGATCAAACTTTTGCTCGACTCACTTCGGCCCAGATCAAGAAACTTGGAGAGGGAGAAAGAGCCATGTGGTTTTTATGGGGTTGTAGTCCCTGTCATTTACCCAGAGAGTGTGGGGATTCCCAGAGTTGGGCGCTAGACCTAGTACGCCAGCAGTCAGACTATTGTTTGTCTGGGGGAAAGGGGCGTTCTCACCAGCAGATCAGATGAGCCGTCTGCTGCTCTCCGAGTTAAAGGTTCTGTGACATCCATGGCCAGTGCAGAACTAATCGAGGAGCAGCAGACCACAGTTGCCTTGTCAAGACATGCAGGGCCGCCAGATGCCACCTACATACGCTTGAAATGGGCACTGCCATAGCACTATAGCACATGGTCCAGCCTCTCTACATGAGGCATGCCGTGTGACAAATCGCTGATGCTGGGAAAGGGAGTACGTACATACATATTCTATTCCATGGGGACAGGGTGTGGTGCGGCCGAGCAGTACCTTGTAGCTGTGGGTTGGAGTGGGACGGTGAAGATGTGGCTGTCACCGTCTGACACCTTTCCTCCTGAGTAACGGTGCTCTAGACGTCCAGTGTGGGGAGTGGCGTGAGGAAGGTGCGTCCCCAAACTTCTCGAGCGGCGCAGCGAGCAGTGTGCACTCCAGTTCTGGATGGGGATGGTGGTCAACAGTGGAGACGGAGCAAAGCAACCTGCACCTAAAATGGCACTGGGATCATCTCTCAATACTCCCATCCCGAGTTTTCAGAGGGCATCGTTGCTGGCATGAATCTCGCCGAATTTCAGAGCAAAGTCCGCCCCGGCACACCAGCGCACTGCCATACACATACTCCGGACAACTAACCTTTGGTCAACTCGAAACCAAGTGCCTGGCTTTGACCGATTTTCAGCGACGAGTCGATACATTCTTGACATCCTCATCAATCTGGACGCTCAGAAATGCTTGACGCATTGTGTTGAAACTCAAAGACCTCTACGAGCTGCAGAACTTATATCACTGGCCAACGATCCGCGAGGTGGCCTCTTGTATCATACACTGACCCATCGTCGTCCCTAGTCCCATCGACTCCAAACTCGAACCCTTGTACCAATGTTTGATTTCTTTTCTCGCACTTGTCAAGGATTGTGTGATATGATACCCCAGCCCTTTGTACCGCTATGTTTGCACACAGCAGGCAATGCCCGTCATGCTTCATGGAATAGAGAGCGGCTCGCAGGTCAGCAGCAAACAAGACAGCCCGGCCTGCTCGAATTCCGTCACTCATTATGTTATTTGGCCTTGGCCATAATCTCTTTGATTCGTTTGTCTTACTTGCCGTGTATTCTTCCTTGGGTCTGTTTTACCTGTATCGAGATCTTTCAACACCACCCCTGCGACGGCAATTCTGACTATCTAGGATGCTGCCCGAAGCATTGCGATTTCAACAAGGTGAAATCACCGTGTGATTTTGGACCAACACAGCATCTTTCGCAGCAGGAGGCACTACTTGTTCTAGGCTAACCGAAAAATGAGTTAATCGCCGCTGCGCGATGGGTCTTCAATCAAACACTGGCTTCTCCACTATCCCAAACTTGTCGTTTGCAATGACCGCCTTGATTCCGCCTACGTACAACAACACCTCGGAAATATTTGGGACGGGTGGCTATTGTTGACTCGAGTCTCTGCTTGTGAACAGTTCTTTCTGTGTCTGACCAAGCACTCGCAGTCGAAACATGCAAGTAATGGAAAATATCGCAAGGAAATGCCACCCCCCCCCCCCCCCCCCCATACTCTCAACATTTTCCCAACCTGTGAAACATCAAATTGCGAATGTACGGCTGTGGCAAAAAGGGTCAACTACACTAACGTACCTAGGGACTCCGTCGGGGTGCCTCTTGCTGGCCCTTGATGCATGGAGACGTGGACAGTCCGGGAGGTCTCCAACCCTCTCCGCATGGTGACCCCAAGCAGCCTAACTGCAACGCAGTCTTCTAGCACGCTAAGAATTTATCCTAAATGCTTAGTCTTCTTCGCATAATAATGCAGCAGCTTTGTTGTACGTGCGGTGCCATACAGTACACCAGCCAGGTGTCGTTTACGGCTACTGCAAGCGTCTGTTTTGTTGACAGTGGCCTGACCAGGCCCTGTATCTGCCGCCGCTTCCGAGCTGAGCACTCAGATCAGTGACCGTGGAAGGGATACATCTGGAGGCGCCCGGCGAGAGAGCAACAACCGACTTCCGATGTACCTCGCGGCCGAGAACTATGGATGCCTCCAGCTGAGCACCACCCCTTGCGGGTTCTGGAAAGCGGCCGGTTGAATAGCCCAAAGCCTTTCGATCCAACCAATGTTGTCAGAGCCTTCTTCACAGCCTTTCGCTTTTGACTACAGCCTATATCCACATTGACTGTGCAACCTTTTCTGACACAACCTCCCCCCCTTTTTCACCACGATCTTCAGATCTATTTACAAAGAAAAATCAACATTCTGCCATTTATCCTCAGGACCATTCCCCGCAAAACCAACGGTACCGGCCGAACGGGCGATCCCCAACACGGCTCTCTTGCCCCCCCACAACCCTGATCTGCCATCTGGGCGGGGTGGCATGGGAAAATCAGGCAAAAAGACGTGTCACAAGGCTCTTTAGCGAAATAATGCAGGAACTGATATACCTCTCAGCTGAATTTCAAACAAGGCTGCATGTATGTATGCTCCTTGCCAAGGGCGTTGCGCGTTATGCATCAACAGGGGAAGGCGACATTGCGCATACGGCAACATGTATATGTGACCACTCAGGAGGCAACCCATGATTGGGAAGAATAGCTGCAGCAAGGACTGTGTAAAGCCGGAGCGGACAGGCTAAATGCATTCCAAGGCAGATCGTCAGTGATGGGAACAACAAACTTGATGCCAATGCCGAAGTAGGTGCGGTATATACACATATGTACACTGTATACGGTGAAGAGTCCATCTCGCCCTCTACTCGTTGAAAATTACGGAAGTAATCTCCCCCGCAACATTGGCATAGCCCGCAAAGTCACCCAATTTGCCACTATTTGGATCACGCCTGATCAGAACAACCCGCGAGTCCTTCTGCTGCCCAACCGCCAACAGGGTGCCAGCCTTGTTCATGGAAAATTGGCGAGGGTAGCGGCCTCCGCAAGGTGTCTCCTGAAAGGGAGTGAGGCTTCCGGTCTTGGCGTTGATGGAGAAGTTGATGAGCGGATCTGACGTGATGGCAGTGCTGTTGTTGGGGTCGAAATTGGGGATGGTGAAGCTATTGTCGCCACGGGACGAGACGATCAGGAATTTGCCATCAGGCTAAATACGTTGCATACAATTAGCGACAGGGTTGAAGGGCGCAGAAAATGCCCGTAAGGAAAGGGGGGTGGGTGGTGGGTGGGAGGAGGGAGTGTGATACTTACAGAGACGACGACTTCAGAGGCATATGCAGACTGCGAAACGGGCTTGCCTGCACCGTGAGAGCCAATGTTGAACAGCTCCTCGAACTTGATGGAGTCGGCAGGGTAGGTTACCTCGTAGCCGATGATTCTGCTTGACAGTTCTGTGACCAAGTACATGAAGGTCTTGCCGTCTTGAAGCGCAAAGGCGGCGTGGCGCGGACCGCTGCCGCCCTTTACAACGATGGGAGACAGGGCCGTCAGTTTGAGACTGTTGGATTTGTCGACGGCGTAGACGTAGACCTTGTCAGCGCCAAGGTCGGGGACGACGACGAATCTACCCGTGGGATCGAGCACAGTATCATGGGCGTGAGGAGCGTCTTGTCTGCCCGCGACAGGACCAGGACCAGGCATGTGGTAGTTTTCGGTTTGCACGAGCGTCAGCTTGGACGGGTCGGAGACGTCCCAGGTTGAAAGGGCGCCGGCGGCACTGAAGCCTCGACGTCAATATCGTTCACGCATGGAGAGGCAACAACCAAGGGCTGCTGCTGTGCAGGACTTACTAGTGAGCGATTGCCAAACCATGATTCTCCTTCCCATACAAAGCACCGCTGACAGGGCCGCTCAGAGTGCCGACTTTTGCCAGCTTGGCCAACGACCCGTCAGAATTGGTCTTGTAGGACGAGAGCGAGCCATTGGGCGAGCTGGGCCCCTCGTCGATGCAAAACAGCCATGAGTGGCCGCCGTCGAGGGTCAACCACGACGGGCTGCCAGCACATCCGTCAGTGGAAGATATAGTCGCGAGCGAGGGCACATTGCTTGCATGAGCTGGGCACGATGGCAAGAATACGGGGTTCAAGTCGAGAGTGACGACGTTGCCGCTGTACGACGAGACGAAGAGCACATTGCTGGCTGTTTGAGCAGCCGTTACCAGCAGCGACGAGGCGAGAGCGACGCTTAGCATCATGGTTGCAGATACGTTCAGTGTCCAGATGCGTTCACAATGCTGGTCCAGGAGGCAAGCGCGCCTTTTAAGATGATTCCCGGGGGGGGGGGGGGGGGGGGGGGGGGGGGGGAAGAGCAGCCCGAACTGGAAGGGCACCAAGGGAGGACAGTAGCTGCAAGCATGTCGAGGCGAGCAATTGTATGCCCCCATGGTGCGACAATAACATCGCCAAGGGCCGTGAATTGTGGTTCCTGCACAAAGCGTCTGGTCTCGAGGCCGCAAAGTCTGGTTGCGGCAGTGGCAGAGAATTGGCATCTTCTTCTTGCAGGCGGGGCTTCAGTCGGTGCTTGCATGATGCTGTGGGTAACACAACAATATGAATGCCGACTTGGATTGTTATGAAACGTGCTATTTGGGAGTCGATTGTTGTCTGGGAGATGTGGACATTTGCATTGGAGCTGTGGGTTTCCAGCCCGCCAGCCATGTCTTGGACTGAGGAG
The DNA here is from genome assembly GCA_020975405.1 of Keithomyces neogunnii. Classification (NCBI taxonomy): domain Eukaryota; kingdom Fungi; phylum Ascomycota; class Sordariomycetes; order Hypocreales; family Clavicipitaceae; genus Keithomyces; species Keithomyces neogunnii. Next base: position 1,699,423 of record JAIOWQ010000002.1, on the reverse strand, counting down.
GCCCAGGCGGCACGTATATCATGTCACTTTCAGCGTAGCATCAAAGAAACGGAAGCATGCCATTAGGAATAAGGTACTGCCGTGTTCAAATAGCCTGGGATGACGCCGACTTTGTCGGTATCCTAGGCGCAGGCAAAGCTGCGGTAGCCAGCTATATCTCTTTATCGTCTCTCTCTCTTTATCGTCTCTCTGTCTTTATCGTCTCTCTCTCTTTATCGTCTCTCTGTCTTTATCGTCTCTCTCTCTTTATCGTCTCTCTGTCTTTATCGTCTCTCTCTCTTTATCGTCTCTCTCTCTTTATCGTCTCTCTCTCTTTATCGTCTCTCTCTCTTTATCTTCCCCAGGTTAGCGCGTTAAATATCATAAAAGTGGCATTGTATGTTTTTTCCCCACGACGCATTTCCGGGGGCCCTGCTGGGGGCTCCTGCCTGCGGTGCTGCTTTCCTTCCATGACACCACCGCACCGCGCCTACATGCCGCAACATCACAGCGCGCCTGCTAATATCATCTAATTGCTAATGAGTATATAATTTCTGACTAATCGCCGATGAGTATTCGAAAAGTTTTCGGGTTCTCTATTAGATTTATTTTAAATAGGCAAGCGAAGACGCATTTCCGCTTTACTTTCGTTCCGTATTCTACGCAAAGCTAACTCAGGCAACCGCTTGCCTGATGATGTCTGGTATTATTTGTGCCTGATACCCTCCCCGCCCCCGCCCTGGCAGTGGCACCTCCACCACCTTCCCCCTTAAATTCTCCGGGACTTGTGAAGCCACAGCCGTTCGGCTGAACCCCCACGCCTCTGAAGTTCTCGCAAGAACTGTGCATCGGCCTGTGAATCACTTCATCACCAGGAGACGCAACCCCATTGGCATGGGTGTATGCGCAACCGAATTTCTCATTTCGTCCCGCCGACCAATGCGGCCAACGGCTCTATGGTCCAGGAACAACAGCTACTCTACTGACGGCTGCCCATGTGAAAATTAGACTTGTCCAAAGTGTTGAACATGCCACGGTCCGCCAAGACTGGACGTTCGCATCTAATAGTCGCATAATCGGGGTACTTTGAAAACCAGTCAGTGGCCACAAGTATTCGACTGCCCTGATGAACCACAAGACAAGCTAACCCATCCAAGAAGGGCGCGGTGCGCATCAAAATACACAACGCGGGCATCGCGATACATGCCCCTATTCCCAGCACGACCAATTCATTCACGCCCAACGCGGCATAGCACAGCGATGCCCCGAGGCAAAGAGCTCACACCGCAGCTTCGGTCCCGGCTCTGCGAGCTGCGGCGCTACGGATTGTCCTTTGCCAAGATTCACCAGCAACACCCAGAAGTGTCCCTGAGCACCATCAAATACAACATCAAGAAGGAGGATGCCCGCAAGGAATGCGTGAGCCTTCCCCGGGCCGGCCGCCCAACCAAGTTATCTGATGATGACCGCGATCATATCTACGAGGTGGTTAATGCAAAGCCCGCCACCAAATATATTGATCTCCTTGCGGAAGTCAATCACAAGGTTAAGAAGCGCTCCATCCAGCGCCTCTTGCACGCCATGGATGTTCGCAAATAGGATCAATGGCAAGCTGGTTTTTGGGCTTGACTTGAAGATTTGGATTGGCGGCGGGTATACGCGGTGATGAATGCTAAAGTAAACGCCAGCGGGCGGTTTATAATGGAGCTGTTGGGTGCTGGAGTCCCTATATATCAGGGATCGACCTGTTTGAAGTTGGACGCGGGAACATCAAGTAATTTATGAGTAACGAGTAGTAAATGTGAAGTACTATTCTGTAGTGTGCAAGACTTTTCACAATTTGTACCATGATTAAACGACCGTGTTGACGGATTGTTTGTTTACAAACATCTATAATTCACACCCGAGGGATTTCATCTAACCAGGTAACATTCTGTGCAAGATTATGCCCCTGTAGACTGGTCATGCCGGCTACTACAGAGCAATACTTGGTCTAGCTGAGCCTCCTTGCTCTCCAGGCTAAATCTCGGGCTCTATCAATAAGGTATTCACAAGAAGCTTTGTTCAAAAAATCATCAAGATTGGGCTGTTATACAGGACGGCTGGGGAGGTTTGGCAACATGTTGATCAACATGTCCGTAGAAATCTGATCATGATAACCCCCATTATGTACAGGCATTCAGAAGCAGATGGCTGCCCAGAAAGTTGAGGCGCTGCCTGACTTTGAAGTCACTGTATATTCGACAAACAAGTCAAAAGCCATCTTCGGGGATCCTGCAGGGCACGTATTCCAGTTTCAGCACCAATGTCCACGACCTGTGAGACTGAACGGATCGTTACCAAGTTAGTGGCCATACTCACCTATTACCTACCGAACCAGAGGTCCTTGGGATTTAGTCCCAACTTGGAAGTTATTGACCTCGACAGCATCCACAGCAACGCCAATGCGAGCTCATCGTAAAACCTCAACATGCCCAAGTGCCAACATGATCCGAAATATGTGCCAGAACTTGTTGCCTACGACGTACCGGCTCACGCGATGCATCTAGCATTCAAAGTAGACATGCGCAAGCTGTTGGTGCTGACGAGGTGATAACTTAACTGGTACTGGTATCTCTATAATCGAATAGCTCGCTCTGCCTGCCTGATTTGACGTTTTTGGACGTTTCCACCGTCACACTGTAATCAACGAAATCAATCAACGCCGGCGACACCAGTCAGAGCCCCCAATTCCCTTACTCGTCTCTATATTGTCTTGCCATTTCCTGTAAGCAAGAGGTTCCCCATGTATGCCCAGTTTTTGCTGTTTTCCCATTTTCGTTCAGTACCATCTAGTTTCCCCCTCTTTCACAATGTACTAACTGTATGTCATGTTTTCACATCACTAAAGTCTTGGGTTGCTGGGGTTGTGGTCCCCTTTGAATGAGCCATACTATACGGAGCCTGGGCAGTTTGTTAGCCATGCTTTAGGTGCTTAAGGAATGCGCAACTTACCAATACTTCCTTTGCGTTGCAGATTCTCCAAGCAAGTTTCCGCACATTTCCGTCTGCCAGCACCACAGCGGGCGCAAACTCAATACCAAACATCTCACGAATGGCATACACGATTCTCTTGGCATATTTGCCATCGCGCTCAACATGGCTACCAAATGGCTCATCGATTGTGTTGGGCGCAATGTCGGGGTCCCTGTCGAGGCAGTTCTGGACAACTGGCAAGATGGACGACTCGACCGCCTGGGCGTACATGCCCTTGGCATCAAGATCGACATCGTCGTCTGCAAATTGGGCAATTCGGATTTCAAAGGGTTCAGATACGGCCATGACATTGTGTTTGCCGTTGTGGTGGTATCGGAACTCAAAGACGCCTTGCGTCCACCACAACTTGTCTCCGTTGAATTCCACTTCGCCTTCAACCATGTCTGACTGATACGAGTCGTCATTGGGAGACGGGTGCTCTGAAGTCTTGATGCTGCTATCCGCAGTCAACGCGTCGTAGACGCCTTCGTTTGTGGGAGCCCATCGTCCGAGGGAGGGTACTTCAGTTGCCTCCCTAGAACGGTTATCCGTAACCATGTAGAGGCCTATCCAGTCCTTTTGACTGTGGTTCGCAGGTGCTCTCCACTTGACTGTCAAAGGAGATCCATATTCATAGACCATGGTCTTTACCGCCTTTGGGAACCGGCCACTGAAGCTCTCCTTGCCCGTGGCTCTATCGTGTATATTAGACTGAGCAGACAGCGTGCCTTGAATTGTCAGCGAGTACTGTTTTGGGTCCAGGTCAACCGCATCAGGGGGGAGTTTGGTGAGCGTGAGGCGAGCCGGCGTCATATTGAACAGCGCAGAAGTGTCCCGCACAATAGTCTTGACACCAGAAGCAAACTTGGGACGCGCCGTGTCGATAAAGTCTTCCACAAAATGAGTCGTGTCGTCCAGAACCCTATCCACACTTTCCTGCCAGCCTTTGACTGGGGGTGGCAGGGAGCGCTTGATAAACTTGGTAAGACCAGCTTCTCCACGCATGCTTCTGCCGTAGACTTTTTGCATGTGTGGTCTTTCGATATACGAGATGTAAAACAGGGTAAGGAGCTGGGAAACCAGCGCCATGATAAATATGGCCCTGCTCCATGTAATAAGAGCGCCGCCCCAGACACCCGCCGTTCCGAAGATCCTCTCAGGGTTGTTGAGGAAGCGATAGATGGACGTGTACGTGAGCTTAGCCTCTTGGTCCCAAAAGAAGTCGCCGCAGAACCAGCCAAATTCGCCTAGAGAGTCATAAACACTAAAGGCAGTCCACAGCTGTAGCGCGATCAAACCGCCGCCCATGACGTGTTTGAGCAGCACAAGCCCATATCCCCAGTCTGCCGGCAGGGAGTACATCTTGAAACAGGCGGCAACAAACGATGCATTGCACATAATCATGCTAATGTGATGCAACCCCTTCCACTGGCGCCAGGCTTCGCCAGCACTCTCGCCATATTTCAGGAAGTGACGGGTCCACATCTTGGTCTTGGATTGTTTGTCAAGAATGACGCCCAGTCCCAGGTGGTACCATACACGCCACAGGAGAGCGTGAGCTACGAAGAAGGCTTGCCACATTGGCGTCTTCGGGGTTGCCATGGTAAGGATGGCTAGGTACAACGGCAGCAGGACCACCATGGAGTCCGGCACTCTGAACAGGTCCATGTTGCTGAAACCGACCATATTGTGAACCGGGACTGGTGCCTCTTGCGCAGCGGTCCTAGGAGTAGTAACGGGGTGGTCGATAGAACTGTGATCAGACATCTCGCAACTCACTGTGGAGTCACTTTGGTTGCGAGGGAGGTCCCTCTTTCTTGGCAGTGGAGGATTGTACGTCTTTTCGATGTGAGGATTCTCCACAGTCACGAGAAAGGCGAATTGGGCGGCATGGGCGACTATAGAGATGAAGAGCACCTCGTAGCTAGCGGCCATCATAGAGATGCCGTAGTACCCGGCGTAGCCAATTGAGTACATGGGGTGAGGCGCCATCTCAAACACGCCGTCAAACGTTAGATCTTGGTCGATGAGGTAGAAAAAGTCGCCCCAGTACCAAGCAAAGTCTTTGACGACTCTGTGGGCATCCAGCTTGACCCAGAGATTGAACCCAACCAATGCAATACCCAAGGACCAGCGGCCAATGCCGACAGCAACATTCTCCCCTTGAGGCGTGTGGCCACAGATAATGGCGAACAAGCAATATGATACGAAATCGCACATCAAGATCAAGTCAACAACCCGTCTGAAGACCAACCACGTGTTATACTCCAAAGGTGCCTTTTCGAAATCGTAGTCTTCGGGAATTTTGGCTTCGAGTTCTCGCTTGAGGATATTGTAGAGCCAAGGTCGAGGATTTTTGCCTGTTTTAGGGTCCTCAAACAGCCTCCATCGCTTGGCCCAGGTGATTAGACGTCGGTGTCGGGATTGTATGTGCAATAACATGCCAATCCCGATATTGTAGCAGCCTCTCCAGAACAGAAAGGTGATGGCAAAGGCGGTTCGTTTCCATCCGGTCGGTAGCAAGTAAGCGACGGCAATCATGAATGCGAGAATAGCCAGAACAGCGACATCAGATAAGTTCTTGGGCTGTCGTGGGTCTAGAAGCTGCGAGACCATGTCGTGGGTGGTTGGCACAACGAAGACTGCCGTTTTGGACGGCACGTTAGTTTTTGCAACATGCAGAAGATGGGTGCCCAGGATAGCAGGAAACAGTACTGACCTGTGCCGTCCGGTGACCGCCCATAGGTCTTGGAAGCAGCCTTGGGTTTATCATGGTCAGCGCCATTTTTGGTGGCCAAGCTTTCCGTTGAGGCAGCTTGTGGTGGACCAGTGACCGTTGAAGAGCCTCTCGTCTGTCTCTGGCGCAGCGCAGACGCTTCTATGTCATGGCCAGTTTTATCACTCATGATTGCGACGGATGCCACGAGCGGTTATCCAGCGGACATGAGAAAGTGCGTCTGAAGGGAGAAAAGGTGTACGAAGGATAGGATAGCGACACAGGGAATGAAAGACGTCTGGTGGGCGAGTAAATGTGGGCTTGGAGCCCAATGTGCTCACCGTGTCGGCGCTCTGCACGGTACGGAGTACAATACGATACGATTCTCCAATTGCCCTCTTGGGCAGGGTCGCAGGCGGCTGGGAAGCTGCTCGCGTGCCCGCAGTTTCTAAAGCACAGAGTAGCGGAGAGGCTGGCGATGGAGATGGCGCCTCCACTCTGGCACAGGACTGGCGGGGGACTGGGGGTGGCAGGTTAGCACTCTGGTGCCCGTTTGGCTTTGGCACAATGGGTCGCTAGTGCTTTCCCAAGATGCGTGTTGGGAGAGTTGGCGAGGCGTTTTGTAGATGCGCGCCAGAGAGATGTAGTGACAAATCAGTCCAGTAGCAGGCTGCATGCGCCAACAGGTAGATGCGGCACTGGATCGGGCGCCCATCTATGCTTGACGAGCATATGTGCAAGTGTCAATGGTCGAGAAAAGTGGCCGATTTGGAGGCCTGGTGAAAACAGCACTCAGATACGGGGTCAAGGGTCATGCGAAATGGGACAAGCAGGTGCAAAGCATGTGGTGCAACCCCAGGCGAATGGTGGGAAGGCGGGGCGGGCATCAGAGCAACCTTCTCCATTGGACAGAGACTCCCACTGAAGGTTTAAGTACCTACTCAATAATAAAGTACCTTTCAAAGTTCAGATATCCTCTTCCTTGACGTTTTGGGACGGCGCCAGATACGCGCCACGGGTAGAATAACACAGTCGTTTGAGTTGCCTCTGACAGCTCGGTGCTGTCATCAGCTGTCATCTTCCCCAACCGAATCCTCGACACAATGGGTCCAAGCACAGCCTGCCCGGACAGAGGCTAACACCGGGAAAGGTGGATGGGCAAATCCGCTTTCCCAAACTCCAGGGGATGATGCCCGTCCAGACCCGTTGACGTCGTGTCCCCCCACCTTCAATGCCTCAATTGGCTACCAGCTTTACTCCGTAGCAAGTCACTGGTTGTGCTCTCACAGAATGCCCACAGCCCATTTTCACAAGCCAAAAAGCGTCGTGGCACGCAGCTTTCAACAAAAAACACCCTGGCGGCTGAGGTGGTTAGTATGACCATTTTAAATTACCCAGCCACTAGCCTTGTTTCTTTCTGAAAGTGTCCAGACCGATCAATAGTCTTTGTCCTCTCCGTTAAAAGCGACCTATGTCGTCCAGGTATTGATTGTCCAGCCCAGGTGCCTTGCATGCGAGAGAGACCTGGATGATCAAAGAAGAGCATGCCCTGGGCGTATGCATCACCATGGCTTCCACACATATATAACACAAGACACCAACTCATATGTCTCCATCCCACCAAGGCAGTTGGCTGTACGGTCACCATGTTTGTTGCGGGGCCGGGTGCAGTTTCCAAAAAGAGAGGGGATTTTGGGTTTTACGAGAGAACTACAATCCTTTTTCACTAAAGTTAAACAGTGGGGGCGTAATGTGTTTCGCGTTTGGTGTGATATGTTTGGCGTTTGGCCCACTACCCTTTTACAGTCATCTGGGTTAACGTCTTGCGTATGAAGTATGCCGACTTTCCGCATGATTCACAGCCAATGATTTCACCATGTTCATCCACGACATAAGACGGAAGCCACATGAACACCCAAGCTCAAACTTAGCTAGCCAGCAATATGATGTCATGCACTGGAAACATGGAAGGTTCCAGTCTGGCTAGGCAGTGAAGAGACAGGCAGCCATAATTGTTCAATGCATTAACCCCAGATCCTTAATACACCATGACAAGAGAGAAACACTCTACTGAGCCTTCTTGGCAAACTCGACTCTGAGAATGAGATGCTTGAAACCAAATCCATCCATCTTGCTGCAGGCCTTGACAGCATCGCCGCGGTCTGCAAAGCTGATGAAAGCGAACCCTTTGGCCATACCTGTTTCCCTATCCTTGGCAAGGAACACTCTGGTGACTCTTCCAAACCGCTCAAACATATCCCGCAACTCTCCTTCTTCTGCCATCTCGGAAACCTGTGGACACAGTTAGTCTTTGTTTATGTATGTATATATGGCGTGAATATTGCTCGGGTCCTTACGTTGGTGACACGCAACGTGGCAAAGTCGTCTCTCTCTCCATACTTGGATCCTCCCATCCGGTCGCCGGTAGCTCCGCTGCGGTCCCCACGTAGAGCAGGAGGAACATAAGAACCCTTCTTGGCAGCAGCCCCAGCTCCAGCAGTTGAAGGCTCGTCGCCCAGGCCAGCAGCACCATCTGCGGCTCCAGTGTCCCCGATGGGCGCCATTGTGTCCTTGTAAGGACATCTGGCCGTGAAATGTTCGCCGTTGCAAATACGACACTTGACCTTCTTGTCCTTGAGCTTGTCCTTCATCGACTGGGCGTTGGGATCCTGGCTCTCATCCTTGGCATCCTTGCGCCAGTTGATGCTGGGTCGGAAAATGATGTTCTCGCCAACAGATGTGGTATCAGCGGCCGGGCCAGCGCCGTCTTTTTGGCTGAGACCAAACTTGAGCCAGGTCTTTCTGTCGGCGACTCGGGGGTTGACAGTCTCCTTGTGCGTGACATAGCGGATTCGGCGGGTTGTCTTTACTTTCTCGCCTTGATCGTTGTATCGAAATGTAATGATGGTCTTGGTTCCATCCTTGTTGGAAATGGTTTGAGGGGGGGGGAGATCATCGGTGATTTCCTCGACATCGTCGTCGTCGGCCCAGTCGTGCCTATTTTTGATGGTGGGGTTAGCCATGCAAAACCTCCTTCGTGATGGAGTCACTCACTTGGGCTTGGGAGGGGCTGTCGTAGCCATGATTGCGATATCTCGGACTGTGTGTCTCCTTCACGCTGTAGCCGTAATTTTGGGGAGATTCTAACGGCGTGTCGTGCCTTGGCGCCGGTCTTTGCAATCGTGGGGTTTCTTGGATATCGATGAAATTAACACTTTTTCGTGCGATGAGTCTTGCCGTGGGGCGACAACTCATCAAGCCACACTCGTTGTGGCGCACGCCCAAAGTCACGTGGTCCGCTCTTGGCGAGTGAGTACGTAGGTACCTCTGGGGTTTCCCTTCCAACTACCTACCTACCCTATACCGGGCGGTGGCAGTTTCGGGCCCTTCGATGTGATGTCGCATGGACTGGAAAATGAACAATAACGTCGTCAAAGTAATGGAAAAGGAAATGAAGCTTGCGAATTGGTGATGTCCTCTCAGATACTACTCAATTCTGGAGTGAGTAGCGGGTAAGTGACAGATGTCAATGAGGTGGCGGCCCCATACCGCAACATGCAAGTGCTGGTTTACGCTGCATGCTGCCGATATCCGCCAGTGGCATTTCCAATAGTACAAGCCCCTGGTGCATTTCAGAAGATTCCATACTTGCTTGCAGAGGAGCGATTGGTTCGGGCCACAATAACCCGTCGATACGGAGGGAGTTAATTGCCACCATAATTACCTACCTACCCAACTTGAACACGCAACTGGCCAAGTGTGGCGCAGTCCAGGTCCATTGCATGCGGCACCACGTAAGCTGCCAACCACTTACTCGAGTGTCCCGTGCGCAGCCCATGGATACGGTCTGGTGTGACACGCTGAGAGTTTTGATTATGTCTCTGGATAAGCACCTCTTGGCAATGTCTCCTCACTCAACATTCTTTTCCATCGCTCCGACAGAGCGAGCGTTCCGTGTCGATACTTTTGATTGAACCCTACGAAACATCGATCCAAGACCACCACCGAGCACATCATTAATAGACAACGTCGACATGAGCAATAAAGCCGAGCAGCCGCCTCCATACGGTGGTGGTCCGCATCCACCGACGGCTCCGATGCCTGCATATGGCGGTTCACCCTCGGCCTACCCCGAGCAGCAGGGCAACTATCAGCAACACGGTTACCAGCAGCACAACTACCAGCAGCCATATCCTCAACAGCAACAATCTCCTTACCAACCTGGTCCGCAGATGGGCTACCAGAACCAGCATCAAGGGCAGTACGGGCCACCACAAGGACACTATGGGCCGCCCCAAGGGCAATATCCACCCCAGGGACAATATTACCAGCAGAACCAGGGGCGCAGCGATAAATCCGGCATCATGACTGGTTTGCTAGCAGGTTTGGCATGCTGCTGCTGCTTGGACTGCCTCTTTTAACTGCACCATCATACATGTGGCCTCCTCAACAACCGAAGAGGAGAGAACAAGAATAATCAGACATGGGCTCATGCTATGCAGTCTCACAGCCGTGGGATATGGGGCCTTAGTTGTGAAGTTTTCAAAACGCACAAATTATCAGATACAGGGAGCGAAGCGCACCTTTCACATAATATCGAACACCGAGGCCGTTACATGCGGGTTGTATGTGTACGTGTTTAGGATTGGAGGCGGACCGAGGCAATTGTACCGAGACTATGGATTTCAAGGTGGCAAGGCGGCCGAGCCTCCCAATAGGAAAGAACGCTGGAGATTGCTCTGCTTTAATTATCCTTTTATTGGAGTCGGAGTTGGACGTAGATTCCCGAGGGGCATGTTTTTGCGTTGTACTCACGCAAACCAGTAGGACATGTATTTCTGCAGACCTGAAACCATTTTACTTGACATCGCTCTCTTTATGAACTCGCCGTACTCCTTCTCGGTGCTGTCATTTCATTTGTGGACATGGTGCGACTTGGCGTGTGCACGAGGGCACAGATGTACGAACGCTGCCGTGGACCTGGTCCTCATGTTGGTCCCTGAGAGCTGGTTGGGGTTGCACGGAATAGGCAACATTTCATCTTGACATCGAAAATGAAATAAGCTTCTGCATCAAGGAGGAGGAGCCAACCAAGCTAACCTGGGATTTTGCTACCAGAGAAGGTACTGAAAACCGGGCACAAGAGCGCAACCCATTCATCCCTGGCTTCCGAGGGAGGCTGATGAACAAGCTTCACAAAATATTGGATAGTGTCCTGGGGGTTGACTGTACCAGGCTGGAATGTTGGGATACAATTTGAACTGATGTTGGCCGTTCACGGTGCAGCAACACGGTTGTGTACGGTCATCATGTTGGGAAGCAAACTGTGCTTGAACCGCCCAAGACACCAAAGACGAGCCACGCCAGGGTGTGTTGACTCCGACCCAGGCGAGGGTGCACAAATTGCCAGAGACACCACGATCACAGGGGGCACAGATTGCGTCACCATCACTCTACTGGTATGCATGGCCGATAAGCGACAAGTTGCATCTGATGGTGATGAAAGCCACACCGCGCAAGCTGCTTGGAAATATTCAAGCCTTGATCGCGGCCGCCTGTCTCGCCATCAACTTGCAAAAAGCCGCCCACACCTTGGTCTGGCTAATTTTGAAAGCAGGGTCACGGCTGACGGCTCATGGTTGGGATGCGAAACTTGATTCTTGGATTACCCAACCCAACTATCCATGACGTCCAGGCGCCACGGCGTGCGCACCAAGAACAAAAAATTTGTGAAGCCTACACCGCAATGACGTTGATCATCTGTACCTGTTGGGCAGCAGGGACTTTTTGGAGGTGTTTGTCTGCTTCATTTGCCGCCGTGGGCACATCCTTGCTTGAGTTCAGGTTCAACGCTAGAGTTTCCAAAGAGGAAAGCCCAGAGCCAAGCATTATTGCAATAACCAGGTCAAGCTGCATGTGGCGGCGGGGGAAGCACAAGCCCTGCCAGGCTGAGCAAGGTTCAACTGGCGCTCCGCTTCAGGACAACACAGACTCTGCAGCCAGGGTCAATTTGATTCAATGCTTCTAATGGCTGTCGGTCCCCTATGATCCTGCTGTGGTACATGTACCTGTGGAAGCGCGAGCTGCTGCGCTAAGAACCGCACCGCTGTTTGTGGGCGGCTCTTGCCACTCGTCATGGTAGCCTGTGATGTCACTGAGTAAATTACACAGGCCAGTCAGTGCTTCTCTAACCCCTGTTCGTCCTTGTGTGGCACTTTTGAGACGGATTCATGATGCCCTGGTCTTGTTTGTCCCTCATTGTGCCCCGGCCTTCTTTAACATTCACTGTCGCTCCTTTGTTCTATCAGTCTCTCATCTCGTTGGCCTTGTTTTCAGTTTCCCAATGCCTTTGTTCTCCTGTTCAGCGTCGGATCCTTTTTTAATGATTGTGTTCGGATAATCAGATTTGACTTTGCTGTTGTGCAGTGCATATACATTTCCTTCAATTGACCATCAACTCGACTGGGTAATCGTATTCTTGCTCTTGATCTGCCAGGGCATGGAACTCACATCGTCCACCGCCGATACTCTACTTCAGCAGATCAGCTTTAAATCCTGACGATCCTCAATTTGAACATGGCTTCAGGAGTGTTTGGAGGCACGCCTCCAGGAATCAGCAGGCTCTGGCTGCCTTTCGTGTCATTGACCGACGCAAACTCCATGTCGCAGTATGTCGCAGTCTTTGCTCGAGACGAAAAGTCCCCGGCCCGGGACAAGCAAGGGCTTGGGATAATCAGTTTTTTGACGGCTATCGGTGTGTCTCTGATTATCTTTGCCGCCCAAATGTCCTTGTTTGCACTGTTGCGAAATAAATTGGCAAGAATCTTGTAGGTGACGAGCCCCTCTCTTTCTGACTTGGAGACCGCGAGCCTGCGGGGGCAACTTGTCATGTCCACTGACATGGTATGATCGAACAGCAAGCCAAAAACATATCTGGTCCCTGAGCGAGAGCGAACCGAACCTCCACCGCGAAATTTAATTGCCATGATTTGGGCACTAATAGCGTATGACGAACGCGAAGTCATCAACAAATGTGGCCTGGACGCCTATTTCTTTCTCCGCTATCTCAAAACACTCCTCGTCATCTTTATACCAATATGCTTTGTCGTGATGCCCATTTTGATACCCGTCAACTATGTGGGCGGTTTAGGCCATGAAGTTGATATCAGCGATAGTGCGAGAAACAGCTCTGCATCGACCGTCCCCACTGGTCTAGACACCTTGGCATGGGGAAATGTCAGCCCGCAGCATTCGAATCGATACACGGTTCATCTCATCATGGCTATACTTGTGGTTGTGTGGGTCTGCGCCGTTTTTTTCCTCGAGCTCCGGGTTTACATCAGAATTCGCCAGGACTACCTCACAAGCGCCGAACACCGTCTTCGAGCCTCTTCAACAACCGTTCTTGTCAGCGGCATACCAAAAAAGTGGTTAACTGAAGAGGCCCTTTTGGGCTTGTTCGATGTGCTGCCAGGAGGCATAAGAAACCTTTGGCTAAACAAGGATTTGACTAAACTCTTGGACAAGATATCTCTTCGGGATTCAATCCACAAACAATTGGAATCTGCCGAGACAGATTTGATCAAGGCTGCTAAAAAATCACATTTAAAAGTGCGAAATGCGGAAGAGAAAAAGAGGCGCAAGGAGCTCAACTTGAAGTCCTTGACCAAAAAGGAGAAAGCTGCTCGAGGCGCAGAAGAAGATGCAGAGGCCAATCGGATGGCTCACACAGACGGGGGTACAGAAGCTGGACACACTCAGGATGTCCCCCATTCAGTTGATGCGGGTATTCGTGAATCTCAGCTCGATACTCGCGGGAGGTCGCGGGATGGGAGGACCTCACAAGATACCAATAGAGGCCGCAAAGGAGCTGGAGGGAAGACAGGACGTGGTGCCAATGACGGGCCGGGCATGAGCAATGGTTTTGTGACGCTCATGTCTGATCCGGAAAGCTCTGGCAGAAACAACAGCTTTCCAGCTCCAACAGAACGGACTAGCTCACCGGCCGGTTCAATGCTAACATCCAGTTCCACCAGAGAAGCCATCAAGCGATCACACGGCATGGAAAACTCTGTTCGCAAGGTTGAGAATTTTGAAGACTTGTACTCGAATCACAAACCAAAGTTCTGGCAATTTTGGAAACCTCCTCATGGAGGGTATGCATATCCGGTACCCCAGGGCGCCTCAGCATCCAGTCCTGATGACGAGAAGTTTACCTGGAAATCTTTCAAGAACTCTCTTCCATTCATGGGACCAAAGGAGGAACCCTTTGTATATGAAGAGGCTTACGAGTCCGAATATACGCTGGACATGGAGACGGATGCGGCTTGGGCGAAATATCTCAAACGACATGACCGCCCAACCCATCGTCTGCCACTGTTTGGCGTCAAGTGGATGTTCGGACTGCCCCTGGTCACCAAGAAGGTGGACACGATATACTGGTGCCGTCAAGAGCTTGCCAGGCTGAACTTGGAAATCGAGGAAGATCAACAACACCCCGAGAGGTACCCCTTGATGGGCTCTGCCTTTATTCAATTCAATCATCAGATTGCGGCTCACATGGCTTGCCAAAGTATTGCTCACCATTTGCCAAAACACATGGCCCCAAGAGCCATCGAAATTTCACCCCGTGACGTGGTATGGGACAACATGGCAATCAGTTGGTGGCAGCAGTGGCTCCGTTCAATTGTGGTCGTGACAATCGTAGTTGCTATGATTGTCTTGTGGTCCATCCCCGTAGCGTGGACCGCTGCTATCAGTCAGGTGGATGCACTGATTAGATCCAATACCTGGCTCTCTGCCCTGGAAAGGAACAAGTCGGTTGGAAACCTAGTCAAGGCGATTGCCGGAGTCTTACCAGCAGCTCTTTTGGCCTTGCTGTTGTTCTTGGTGCCAGTCATCTTTGGCTTTTTGGCAGGCTTCAAGGGGGCGAAGACGGGTTCACAAAAGACAGAGTTGGTACAAATGTACTACTTTGCCTTCCTCTTCGTGCAGGTCTTCCTCGTTGTCTCTGTAGCGTCCTTCCTTTTCAAGTCTCTTGATAATCTCATCAACAGTTTCAAGGAGCTAACCAGCGTCAACGCTGTGCTGGATGTACTGGCACAGAATCTCCCTTCTGCGGCCATCTACTTTTTTTCCTACATGGTACTGCAGGCTCTGTCAACCAGTTCCGGTACACTACTGCAGATTGGCACTTTGTTCACTTTTTTTGTCATGGCACCAATGTTTGACAGCACTGCCAGGCAGAAGTGGACGCGGCATACCTCACTCAATCAGATCAACTGGGGCACTTTCTTCCCCGTGTACACCAATTTCGCATGCATTGGATTGATTTACTGCGTTATTGCGCCGCTCATCTCCATCTTTGCTGTGCTCACATTTGCCTTGCTCTGGCTTGCCCAGAGATATGCAATGCTCTACGTCATCCGATCAGAGACGGATACGGGGGGAGTGCTGTATCCTCGGGCAATTAATCAAACTTTTACCGGAATCTACTTCATGGAGCTCTGCCTGGCTGGTTTATTCTTTATTGTAACCGACGATCAGGGCAGCAAGCCATGTGCCACCCATGGTGCCATCATGATTGCGACTTTCATTCTAACAGCCGCGTACCAAATCTTGCTTAACAAATCCTTTTCTCCCCTCTTTCGATATCTCCCCATCACACTCGAGGATGAAGCTGTGCTTCGAGATGAGGCCTTTCAGCGAGCCCAAGATGTCCGTTTTGGACTGATCCAAGGAGACGAAGGATGGGAAGGCGATATCAGGCGCAGCGGTTCCAAAGAGAAAGCCCGATCAGAGCCAGGCAACGACGAGGACATTGAGTTACGGAACCTAGATATTAAAAGAACGGACACTTCGAATAGTCTTTTCAGGCCTGTAAAGCGCGTTGGTACCTGGGCCAAGGCCGGCGGCAATCAGCTGCTCAAGCTTAAAATGAAGACGGATAACGCACGCGCCGCAGAGTTCCGCCGTAACCAACGCAGAAAAGATCTCGAAGCACAAAGGGCTATTGGCGATGCTCTATACGGCGATATCCCCGACGACATTGAAGACCTAACCCCTGATGAGAGAGATGCTCTGACTCGGCATGCCTTTGTGCACTATGCGCTGAGAGCCCGAAGACCCATGGTCTGGATCCCAGGGGATGACTTGGGGGTAAGCGACGACGAAATCCGGCTCACACAAGCATTCAGCAAGTACATTGGAATTAGCAACGAGGGCACCGCACTTGACAGCAAGGGGCGCGTTGTGTATGGAAGAAGCCCCCCTGACTTCTCGGAAGTGGACCTTATCAACCTGTAACGCGGCCGCCGAGCCGACAGAGAGGAACAAAGCAGGACCAGGAGTGGTCATTTTGATTTCGGGGCTTGGTGGGAGGCTGAGAAGACGGCAAAGGGTGATTGCTTGCTTCTGATACATTGCATAGCGTGCACTTTTTGTTTCATGCTTTTATTTTTGTTGTACAAGGGGAACCTGTACAAAAGTGACGAATCCTACGATATCTGATTATTAGACACGATTTTGAAATACTCTTGCTCAATGTAGCACGGTATAATTAAATATTCAACTTCTATTGGGTGTATGTGTAAATGGTGTTTGTTACTCTAAAAAGTACAATGACCCAAAGCGCCTTGCTAAATGCCCAGAATGCCAACCAAGCGAATTACTCCGAAATGCAGTGCACCGGCGATTGCTGTGTACAAGAACAGAAAAAAATAAAATAAGGCAGACCCAATTATGCTCTATACCAGGCCGGATCTCCTGCTGCATCTAGTCTTCATCTAGCGCTGAGGACGCTTGAGCGACGCTTCTTCTCGGCCGCCTTGTTGTCCTCAACCTCCTTTGTCAAGATGCCGTTGAAGTAATCTGGATTGTCGAGGTGCAGGTTGTGGCCAGCCTTGGGGACAACAATGACCTTGACAGCGCCGTTTTCGTTGCGCTTCTCCTCGTCTGTTCCGTCAAGAAGAGCGCGCAGCTTGGCCTCGTTGAGTTTCTGCTCTGCGGCGAGACCGCCAGCCACGTCCATCCAATCGTTCTCGCCGTACATGAAGACGACGGGGATGCCGGTTTCCTTGACGACTTTGCCGCCGTCTGGCTGGGGAATGGGCTGGCGACCAACCAGGTGGATGCGGTTGATGACGGGGCGGCGGGCAAATGCGCCGGGGGCGAGGATGTAGGGCAGTGCGTATTCGCCGCTGCCCTTTTGCTTGAAGATGGAGAAGCAGTAGTCGTGGAGGACTTGGGCTTCATCCGAAGGGAGGTGGCTGAAGCGGCGGGAGCTCCAGCCCGATACGAAACGGGGGCCGAAGGGACCGGCCATACGCACGATGCTGAAGGGGGAGATGTTGGCGTCCCAGAGCCACACAAGCCAGCCCGGCCGAGGGCGCTGGGGCGCGGCCGCCCGTCCCTGGGCAACGGACTGCTGGTCCTGTGTGAATTCTTCTTCTTGAGGCGTCGACTCTTCAGGCCCGGGGAGCTTGGCGTTGACGGCGTACGGGTCCTCGGGGATGCCGACGGGGGATGCGAGGATGAGCTTCTTCACGCGGCCCGGGTACTTGAGCGCGTAGGAGACGGCGAGGTATCCGCCCAGTGAGTGGCCGAGGAGGGTGAAGCGCTCGATCTTGCGGGCCTTGCGCCACTCCTCGAGCGCGTCGATGAACCAGTTCTCGGCCTCCTTGACCTTTTCCTCCTTGTCCTTGGCGTGTATCTTGAAGGGCGGCCGTGAGGAGTTGCCCATGCCCAGCATGTCGAGGGCGTAGAGCTTCAGGCCAGGGATGCGAGTGATGGGCTCCAAGTTTTTATAGAAGAAGCCCAGGCCAGCGCCGTAGCCGTGGAGCATGACGAGCGTCTCCTCCACCTCTTCGCCTTGTCTCTCGACGCAGACCTCGTTGAGGGCGCGGTTCTTGCCCGACAGCTGGACAAGCGAGCGGCGCCATGTCCTGATTCCAAAGGGATCCGCTTGGTCTGTGGCTGCGACGGGGGCGGCGATGCTGTCGACGGCTTCCCTGATATAAGGGACCAGGGAGAGAACGTTGCGCTCTGCGATTGCGGGCGTGACGCTCGTCCACTATGGTGCCTTGTTAGTCAGGTGCAGGTATGCGCGCGGGCAACAGACTCACCCATTGATAGGCGGCATCTTTGTAGCCAAGCGGAAAGTATGTCAATGACGGGCGTTGTGGCTTCTGCTGCCTCAAGGGTTGGGGGACCTCTGCGTCAGAGGACATGTTGAGGGACGCCTGCGATACGGATGCCGTTGCCGCCGAGGAGTACAATGACGACGACGACGATGATGTCGAGGACGCCAAGGAGGAAGGGTTGGGCACAAGTCGCGAGCGTTGCACGAGAGCAGTGGCAACTTGTGGGTGTCTTGCGAGGACTTGCATTGGCCCGAGCGCGGGGTTGGTGTGCCGTGAGGCCAGGCGGGATGGTTTATAATATGCAAAAGGGCAGGCACGCACGGTCGTGGCAGGCACCGAAAAAGCCAACGACGATGGTCCTGCGGACTTTGGCACATGCAACTGCCAACGGAGTTAAGGGCCCTATGCCGGTGACATGGGTGACATAGGCTGGGTTCGGATTTTGGGTCTGTCCGGACACCGAAAGGCGGCGCCGGTGGGTGGGGCGGACTGATCCGAGTTTGTGGGAGTGGTTGGTGGTTGGCGGTGGCTGGTGGGACCCGGGCCCAGGCCAGGGAGAGGAATTGTGGCTCTTTTAGTGATTTGGCGTGGCGGATGGGCCAGCTTGTCATCTATTCTCATGCAGCATCAATGCATGGTCGCGGCGTCGGCGACGGGCTTGATGGTCATTCTCCGAGGACAGCAGTAATCCGAAGTATTCTGTGCATTCTCTGCATTCTGTGCATTCTGTGCATTCTGTGCATTCTGTGCATTCTGTGCATTCTGTGCATTCTGTGTATTCTGTGTGCAGAGCAACATGGCATTCACTGTGTATTGCACCCGCATGGTGGTTTTGCTATGACGTCAGCCCCCTCTGGTGTTGCCAGGGCTGACGTGGCCCAGCGACTGCTACAACTTTTCATCTATCCCAGTGCCGTTACTCCTCCATGTCCGGCTTGTATTGTCCCATGGCCTTCATAAGCAGATTCTGAACACATTCACGGGCGTCAGGGACTCCGTACCTTTCGATGCCTATGGCACAGAGTCGGGTGGCGCTCTTGCAAAGACGCGGGCTGGCATTTTTCTCCTTGCAAACCGTCTCTGCAACGGACCTGTACTCGTTTACGTCAAACTCCTTCTTCACAACCACGTTGCGCGGGTTATCCGAATCATGCACTACTTTCTGGAGGGTTTGTGGTGCGTTAGATGTCCAGCATCCCTTTCCGTCTTGAGGCTTGAGACATACATACCTTGTCCTGTCCGCCCTTCTCCTCTGCAGCCTTTTGCGCCGGGTGCTCGCATTTACAAAGAAATTCAAGCTGCCTAGTTGTTAGCTTTTTTCTGGCGCCCATTCCGGACCGTTACTCACGTTGTAGAAACCCCTTGCGGAAAGTGGGTTTACATGGCATTCCTTGCACTATCGCGTGTCATCTTGTGTCAGCCCAAATTTTCCCCGGGTCATTGCAAGAGCCAAGCTGCTTACGCCGCCGACCTTGTCACAGAGGTCCGTCAGGTTCTCGGTCTAGGTATCCAGATTAGCTCTCCAATGGACAACATCACTGCGCATTGCCACGCTCAGTCGAGGCTCGGGAGACAACTCTTACTCCCTCATCCTGTAGACCCGTGTTAGTCCTCTCTGCCGCATGTCAATGCGTCTGAAGCCAACTTACAAAGTAGACGTGGCATCCTATGCCGGGCTGGTGATAATGGCCATGTTAGAGGATTCTCCAGGCCACACGCTTGCGGTGGTTCTCTTACCCCGTCTTGCTCGAGTAGTTCTTGGCAAACCGTAAGAAGGCCCTTGTAAATTGGGTTCTCGAGGATATCTTTTGGTTCCTATGCCGCGCATTAGCTCAGGACCATGACCCAGTAGCTTGACTTGCGCGTGTCCCTTGGGACCAACTCACAAAAGCTTCATGGGTGCCTGGCCATTGGTTGCGGACTTGCCGCCCCTTGAATCCCGGATTTTGGGCCAAAGCAAATCCGCTGAAAAAGACGACGGTAGCAGCTGAAAGCTTCATGGTTGAAATCTGGGTGAAACGGGGGGGAGTGTTTCAAGAAATAGAAATAATAGTAGAGATCAAAGCGTCTGATACAGGTAATCCAAGTCGATACGAAGAAGTGTGTAGCATTTCTAGTTGTGCACGGCAAAGGTAGGTTTATATACGTGTCGATGAAGTAACGCACAAGTATACCCAAATACAAAAGGGTAACTCGCAAAGTTAATATAGTTGGGTTTGATCAACAAGTCTTGACTCTAATTGTCACATGTTATACGGAGCAGGGACTTGCTGTAGCTACCTGGCTCTTTGCATTGATTATGCAGCACCGCACCACTGGTCATGCGTTTTGTGGATGCGGAATAGTATCAAGTTGAAGCGATCCAGCGTCGCTTCAAACTTTAGACTTTTACACATCAGGTCATCTACAGACTCCAGAGAGCCATGCAGCCCACTATTACGAGTACTCGCTACTCGGTAGTCCTGGTTGAAATCTGCCATCCGAGGTGGTTGAAGTCGAGGGTCAAGACCAGGGGTATCAAACGTCTAACGCTGGTGCTTGCCATAGCGGTGCTGAGAAATATTGGGAAGCAATTTTTATTTATATACGTATTTTTTTTTGCCTCTTTTAGCCTCGTTAACTACCTGCAGCCGAGAAAGCAAAGAGACGTCCTTGACTGATGCTAAGCCCAAGAGACTGAAATGCGGCGATGACGGGAATTAATATCGCAGATCCGAGATCAGAGGTTCGGTTGCGGAAGGAGCCGCCTGAGCCTCAATGAAGAAATATGGGGAGCCAAGCCAGTGGGGGTCGTCCTGGCTACCGAGTTCAGCAGGACCAATCAGCCCCGGCAAGCTCACTCTGACCCACTCCAAAGTATCTCAATTGCTCCGAGCGCCCTTCTCAAACCTCATCACATCATCATCATCATCATCATCATCAGCCCGAGATCCGCCCTGCATCCGCCATCTCTGCGCCCAGCACGCAGAGTAGGGTAGGCGTCTTGATTTCGAGACCGGCTCGCGCCCACCAGCAAGGCCCCTCAGAATCATTGCGCAACGAACATAGCTGCCCATCCGTGCCCGTCGTCGATACCCATCGCTTCGCCGCTGCATGGCACAGCGCCTCAGCCGACCGGCTCCAACCCGGCCTGCACTCTAAACTCGCCAAGTTGCAAGCTCGAGCACAGCCTCCATCCGGCCCGGTAACCTGCCCTGCCCACTCGCCATGGCCGATGATATAGATTCCATCGTCAAAGGCGCCCCTGTGGCTGCTCCCCCCGACATCAGGAGCAGCTCTGGGCCAACGCTCATGGCATCTGTTTCGGGCAAGCAGGGCGATCCGCTCAACCACGCGCCGAGCTCGCCGTCCATGGTGTATCTGAACCTACTCATTCTCGAGGCTTCCCTGCGAGCGCAGTTCCTCGAGCTCCGCGCCAGAAGACGTCACCACACATTCTTCCTTGCGCTGCTGACCCTCTGGGTCGCCTTCTTTGGCTACAAGCTGTACTTTGCTCCTCGCGAGGACGGGCGTGGTGTCGGTGGTTCCATATACTGGGCGTTGGAAGGTGCCCAGAAGGTGTGCTTCATGGGCGGCATCATCACCGCGACCTTGGTCTGGGGAACCGGAATCTGGGACCGCGGCATCCGCTGGCCCCGGCGGTGGTTCACCATATCCAACAGAGGCCTACGTGGCTTCAACTGCAAGCTTGTCATAATACGGCGGCCGTGGTGGGCCGAGGCCCTCTCGACCATTGGCTTCTTCCTCACGTATGGCTTGTTTTCGCACACGGCGAGCTCCTCGTACCGCCACGTCGAGCCATGGCTGCTACGGGAGACGGAGAAGGACCTTCAGCTGTCTAGTGACGCGCACCCAATGCTGGCACTGCCACACGACGATGAGGAGAAGGGCGGCCACGAGGAGGACTTGGCACCTGGCGGCGACTACGTGAAACTGCTCCTGCTACCCAAGCCCTTTTCTCCTACTTTTCGAGAAAACTGGGAGCTGTACCGCACCGAGTACTGGGAGAGAGAGAACGAACGACGAGCGCTGCTGCGCCAAAAGGTCAAGGAGCACGATGGCAGAATGGCCAAGCAGGCCTACGGATGGCTGTGGTGGCTGCCATGGAGGGCGGCGCCCCAGCGCAAACCGCACCCGCACTCGTACAAGACCCTCAACCGTCACTCCAGCACGGAAAAGGTTCGAAGGACACGCGGCGGCAGTGTACGCCGCCTCTCTACGAGTTCGTCCCGAAGTCAAACACCGACACTAGACATGGATGACGGCCAACTCAGCCGCCGGCCCAGCTCTGCCTCGGACAAGCGCCGCAAGAAGCCTTCTTCCATGTCCATGTCCAAGTCGAAACGAGCCGGAACAGATTCTCGCTCGGTCACACCTGAAGCACCGTCGCCCCTGACAAAGGAGGCCACCATGCGTGTAGACGGCTCCTCCGGCGAGAGTAGTAGTGGGAGAGTGCTGCGCAGCGCAGGCCAAAAGAGTGGCAAAGACGGTCCTGAGTCTGACAAGACAGGTTCATGAGAGGTTGTGCTGCAGGTACCATAGCGCGAGAATACGAGTCATGCCAAACCCCCCTTGTTCTGCTGTGGCTTTTGTGTGAATGTTTACCTGTGGCTCTCTTGCACAGCTCGTCAGTGGCATTTTCATCGACAGCGTGCCATTTTATGTATGCCTACCTGCAGGGCTTTTGACTTTGCGGTACGTGTCGAATCCATGATGCCAGCTATCCAAGATGAGCGGTCCAATCGAAGCATGGGCGTAGCTGGATTTGTCTGTACAGCGCTAGAGATTCGAGATTTGGGTAGAGTTTGCATTAGCTTGCCTGACGCTAGGCAGCCAGCAATAGCTGAAGCTTGCGGGGAATCCCTTGGACGCGAGAAATACCCTTGTATAGGCAAGTTTGTGAGCCCATATCGCGTTGATGTTATTGACATGTTTTACAGAGATATTTATTAGCGGGCATGTATGGCCGGGCCTCACATGTTTCTGAATGCATTCTTGGACCGCGGGCGACGGCACACGGGGCTTTGTGGAACGAGTGCGTCTGTAAGCTTTGAGCGCGAATCGCGTTGTTAGCCCGCACTAATACAAGTTACATTTACACGGATGGAGAGCTAGCCCAATTCGAAGCCTGTGCCTGACTCCCCCTGGCGCCTGGCTTGCAAGCGTGGTCTTTTTGCGGAAACTGAAAAGAAAACAAGGTTCGCATGGCGCTCTGGCTGATCCGAGAAAAACAACAGAGGCAGCACAAATGCCACTTATAAAAGGCCACGCCGGCTCCCCCTCTTTGTCAAAGATGGCCGATGACGGCCTTGACATTTTCCTTGTCCCTTCTTTCGACACCCTTTATCAGGCGCCAAAAAATCGCTCTTCACAATGCTGAGATACGTGACTGCGGCTGCTGCGCTGGCTCAGCTCGCGCTGGGCCGGCCAGCCAAGTCTGCCCAGGACCCGGCAGAGTTGGTGCTGCCGCTGGGATACACAAAGTGCCTCTTCTACGACGACTTTGGCCACCACAGCAACGACTCGGCCGTGGACGAAAGCAAATGGGCCGTGGACGAGGGAACGCGGTACATTGACGGGGGGCCGGAGCAATGGGGCACGGGCGAGGTGCAGGCGTACACGAGCCGGGAGGAGAACATCCACATGACGAGCAACGGCACGCTCATGATCACGCCGGTGCGGGACCAGAGCGACCTGTGGACGTCGGCGCGGATCGAGACGAGGCCGGCGTGGGACTTTGGCTGCGGCAAGCGGCAGGGGCTGCGGGTGGAGGCGCGGATCCGGCTGGGCGGCAACGCGCCCGAGTACTCGCTGGGCATCTGGCCGGCCTTTTGGGTGCTGGGCGCCAACTACCGCGTCGACCGCTCGCGCTGGCCCGCCGGCGGCGAGGTGGACATACTCGAGAACGTAAACGGCCTGTCGGAGATCTGGCACGCGCTGCACTGCGGCACCAGCCCCGGCGGGCCCTGCGGCGAGCCCGCCGGCATCGCCCACACCGGCACCCCCTTCTCCCGCGCCCAGTGGCACATTGTCGCGTGGGAGGTTGACCGCACGCAGCCCGCCTACGGCAACGAGTCCATGTCCTGGTCCGTCGACGGCAAGGAGCAGTGGCGCCTGCGCGAGTCCGACGTCCCCGCCGGCCCGGCCTGGTCCGACGTCGTGGATACCCCCAAGATGATGCTGTTCAATGTGGCCGTCGGCGGCAGCCTGCCCAGCGGCGTCGCCGGCGTGAATACCCCGGGGACCGATACCGACGATGGCGAAGGCGCCAGCATGGAGATTGACTATGTGGGTGTTTACCTCAAAGAGGGTTAGTGGTTTACCGGAGGACTGTTGCGCAAAACAAATAGGTTTTCAAAATCAACAAAAGGCGCTCTTTTCTGTGTGACTTGCTTAGATGCATCCTGACCACTGCCTGCATCTGAGCCTGCATTTGAGTTGTGTCGTGAACCGTCATGCGTCTGGTCACGCGGGAATAAGCAGCCACTGACTGTTTCACTCACCAGGCCAATCATCAAACACCCTGCCTGCGTGACTATTGGCAAGAGTCCGTCAGGATTCCAAGATTTAGCAGACGCTACCAAAGTGTCGACTCTGCTCTTCCACCAAAAGGCTCTTGAATCTCGCCGGCGCCACATGCTTTTATTGACCTTGACAATCCTCTGGCAGACACGGGAAAGTCGTCAAACAGACATTACTTTTGGTACTCCAATACAATGGATATTGGATGACATCAACGACTTTACCGGGTGTGAGGTAAAGATACTTTGACAGGGCTACCTTGACGATGGCAAGCCATAAGGGGAGGCATAGATGGAATTTGGCAGGCTCTCCATAGATAGTTTCATTGTTTGGTATTAATGCTGCAGCCAAGGTAGCCCATAAGTATGGGGGAAAGGAGGAAGTCCATGGCGAGACTGGCCTTGACTCGCCGATGGGTACGAGTAAGCTACAATTCTTTACTCCAATAAGAATAATAAAATCTCTTGCAAGCCTTGTTCAGATGCAGTGCATCTGGTTCCGTGCATAAGTACTCCGTAGTTTAAGACAAGAAGAGCATTCTGGCTCGTCCCAAGTGTGAGTCATCTCTCGCTTCAAAAGATGGTCGCCCCCCCTGTCTTTGGGACACATATAACCATGGAGCTGTCCGTCCCGAACCGAAAGCAAACCTTGGTCCGGCAGTAGCAACAGACGGCAGCCATGTCTGAAACGCGGCAAGCATTCCACCTCGACACGCGCCTCGAGTCGCATACCCTGCCCGTGGCGCTGCGCACAATCGAGCCGCAGGACGCGCCGCGACACTCGGCGCTGCTGACGGCGGATATCCAGAGCTCCGACCCGTCGGCGAGCGGCATCTCGGTGTCGCGCTCACAGCATCTCATTGCCAAGCAGCGCGAGTCGGCGGCCGTGCCCACGGTCCTGGGCGCCGACGGCCTCGTGGCCAGCGGGCCGGGGAGGGTCAACATGGTGCTGGTGCAGGGCGACGACGTGATTGGGCTCGGAGGCTTCGGGGCCATCAAGGACTGGGAGCTCGAGGGCAAGAGGATGCGCACAGGCGACGTCGGCGTCGTCGTGGAGGCGGCCCATCGGCGCAGGGGCTACGCCGTCGAGGCCATGAGGCTCGCCATCGACTGGGCCTTTACCCCCGTCGCCCAGGGCGGGCCGCAGCTGCATCTCGTCACCATCACCGTCACCGCCTCGAACCAGCCCATGCTGCGCCTGGTCGACGACAAGCTCGGCCTCGGGGGCAGCGGCGTCTTGCGGCCCCACGAGTTTGGCCATGCCGCCGGCGAGATGTACTATGAGCTGACGCCCGCCGTGTGGGCCGCCATCAAGAGGGACAGGTTTTGATCTTGTTGCGTGCTTGTGTGCGTGTACTCGCTGTGCTCTCACTCGCACGAATGCCGATGCAAGGGAACGGTGAATAAATATATACCGAGAAAAGGTAGCAACCGTCACGTAGAACCGTCGCGCGGCTGCTCCCAAATCAAAACAATGACCGAGTCAAGCGCCTCACCGTCCTTGCCCCTCTTCAAGTACGCCTGCCATATTGACCCGTTGGCCGACTCTACCGCATCCAACAGCTCCCACACATCCCTCCGCCCTGTCCACTCCAGCGGCCGCTTCTCGACTTGTTCCTCGCCAATGACAATGTGGCCCGAGATGGACTTTTGTTGTTCGCTGTCCCTCAACACCTCTTGCTTCCCGGCCTCCTCGTGGTCGTGCTTCATCCCGAGCCCGTCGGGGTAGTAACTAATCGACATGCCGTTGATGACGACCCAGTTGTCGTGGAAGACGTATCGGTGCATGAAACATGGCTCGCCGCAAATGTCCGTCACCAGGTGCGCCATGCCCACGTCCAGTTGGTGCCGGTCCTGGTAGTCATGCAGGACAAGTGGACGAACACCAGTCTCGTGGCATCCGAGATGCGGCCTGTAGTCCGCATCCTTGGGCGAGTAGAATGCAGGAATGACGTGCATGTCGATGCCAGCCCACTTCTTGACACACTGCTTCAGCACTGCATCCCATTTCTGTGCGCGAAAGGGCGCGCCGCCGGGGGAGCCATCGGCTTCTGTGCATGGAACCTTTGGGATCAAGTTGACAACTTGCTTGGTCAAGAAGATGGCGCCGCCGCCAAGCGTCGTGAGGGATTTGCCGTCGTGCTGCCAGTCCAGCCTCTCGCTCGGAATGCCAATGTACACTTGCTCGCTGGGGTCGTACGTCGACAATCGTTCGTCGAGGTAGCTCAGGCTGGGAAAGAAAACTGTGTCTTCCACCACGCCGTACCAGTGCTTCTCTTGGCCGCCTGCCGCCAAGATGGCGCTGTATGTTTTCATGACCCGAATCAGCTCGTAGTATCTCTGTGCCTTGGAAACCCGCTCGACAGTCGATGTGGTATAGACATCAATGCCTGCGTCACGGAGTGTCTTGTCTATTTCGTCGAGTTGATCCTGAGAGGCATTGTCCAGCATGAGTACCAGGCTCGCGCCGCTGCTCGTTCCGTCGCTCTTGGTCAACCACCGTTTCCATGCTCGCATGATTGCCCAATTTTTGTCGGCAATTCGTTCGAAAGAGGTGGATATGCCAAACAGAAACTTGGACGCATACACCTCGCCGTGTTTTGCATTGCTATGCATTGGAAGTTCCATTCTCTTCGTGGCCCTTAGATCCGAGGGACTGGGATCACCCACGTCAATCATCTTCGGTGTGTCCGAGCGTGGATGAAAATCTGCATGTATTTCCGTAATTGGACTCGTATCCAAAGATTGCCCAGACGATTGCACTCTCCAGGCTTGCCACCTGGTAAAGTTCGCAAGGCTGTGATGGTCGATTAGCCTCTCCAGGTATTCTTCTTCTGGCAAAAGATTCCCCGAGGCACTTGTATCCTCTCCACCAAACTTGAAGATTTGCACTTGTACCTGAGGCCTTGGAGTGTAAAATATGAGCCCAGCAATTGCCATCGTTAGTACGAGCTGAATGAATCTCACTTGGAGTGACGGCATGCCTTGGGATAGCAACATGGTTCCAGCCAAATGCAGCGCCAGGCTGCGGAAGCGAAAAAAAAAGAGTCAAAGGGACGCCGAGATGGAACGCAGGATGGAATAAAATACATGGTACCGGGGTACAGGTCACAAACAGCACGTTATGACATGACGCCAGCGAATGGCCGGCTTCGAGCGTGCTTTGTTAGACAGTGAAGACGCTGTTCTCACTACGAACCTACTTTAGGTACCAAGTAGTAAGTACTAGTAAGTAGGTTGGTAGGTACCTAGGTAGCTGGGGAGAGAAACAAATAACCGTTGCAAAGCGCGCGATGACCTGCCTCTTTAAAGAAAGGGCGGGTGTCAGAATACCACTCCCTCTTTCATGGTGATAGGCAACGACCTTGTCTCTTTGTTTGCCATTTGCATCCTGCCATTTAAACATGGGCTGGGTATAAACTTGCCGACTCCGACTGGGCAAACAATATGAAACCCGCCAGGTGGGGACCCCATCAGCGCGACAAAAACATACTGGCTGTGCTGACCCTTGCCAGTGTTTGCTGAGCCACTCTTTGGTATGGATCCACGGCAGATCAGTTCACCTCCTACCAACCATAGTAAGTTACTGACTAATAAGAGGCTGGGCAGATCCCCTCCATGCAACCTTTTCAAGCATGTCGTGTTTCAGAGTCGGCCGAAATGATTAAAAAATTAGAAATGCCCATGTGGATGCCACCCTCCATGATCCCCATAATATACTCAAATTCTCAATCGTAGCCCAAAATCAACTATTATCGGGCGCTCGCTGCAGATAAGTTTTGATTGGTCTTAGGTGTGCTTGTAGGATTGGGGACAGCTGTCGTTGTATATTTCGCTCTGGTTTCGTATACACCAACGGGCGGCAGAAACCTAAGGTTTCGAACAAGAGACAAGCCCATTGGCCGTGGCGGGTGTGCCTGTGGCCCATGACTTGATATCAAGTGCCTAAATGGGCGTTTGCCGGATTGTGGAAGGGTGCCTGGGTCCCTCGGCGCTCCTATTCGGTGATCCTGGCTTAGTTGTTGGAAAGCCTCCTTCTATTCCGGCCCTCTCTTTGCTTGAAAGAAATTGCTTTGAGGCGTAACTGGCAGGCATGTTCATGGCAACCGTCGACTTGGCCTCATGATACAAGTCGAAGCATTCGGCAAGAACCTGATCTGCCGTCTGGCCGGCGGGACAAATACCCGAGTTCAAGACTTCTTTGATGCGGTCTTCGATTTCCTCAAATTCTGCCATGTCGTTTCGGTATCGATCGGGCAAGCCGCTGTTGTGAAGAAGTGCAAGAAACCCAGCAGTGATGGTGTTGGCAGCTCCGAGGAAAGTGATGGGCGTTCCGTCTTCTAAAGACATGGCGCCAAGAGCAGTGAGGGCTGCCCCAACAACAAGCTGAATGATCATAAGCATCCATCGAAGTACACTAATGAAGTGAAACAGGACGTAAAATTTATATTTGTATCCAACAACCTCGCGATACAATCCTGGAGGCATGCCGAGTGACGGCCACAGCCAATTTGTGGGATGGACTGGCTCGTGGCTTTCGGCATCCTTCATCCCCCCAAGGCCATTTGCAATGGTTGTCCACTCCGTGTCAGAGAGGAAGCGGTGACGAATAACATTTTGGAGGCCGCTTGGATCATGGGACGTGGGAAGGACACGATCCCGCTCTGTTGGCATGTGCTCCTTTCCCTTTCCTTTGGCAGAAAGACTACGAGGACCACCTTGAACTTGGGAGGAGACCGTAACTGGAGGCAGAACAGGAACAGGAGAGCCACTGGACGACACACCGTTCTGGGCCATATTGGAAAACGTAGCAGCCTGAAAGTATACCAAACCGATTGTATGCGGATGCGAGGATGTGATGGTAAAGATGAGGCTCTAGGGCAAAAGGTAGTCTGGTGCTGTGGTGTATGAAGACAAGGACATTGCAGTTGCTGAGTTGTAGATACAAGAAAGTCCCACGTCAATTCGACCAATGCATAGCGAAGCTCTTTCCAATATCCATTGAGACGACAAGCGACTTCCCGATTCCTGTTGAATCCTGTTTGCTATCGCGGGAAGGTGCGGTCGGGGTGTTACAATCTGGCACTGGGCGAGGCTCACGGGCTTGATCCGATGTGCATCATAGCATCACAGCAGTCAACCTGATGCCACACATCAATTGATCGCACCTTGTCCAGTGCTCTCATCATGTTGTGCAAATGCCTTTTGAACTTGGTTGCAGGGCTAAGCAATTTGTCCAGCACATCTCATCGACAACTGTCGTGTAGGACGTCGACTTCCGGCGCTGATCAGGAGAGTGTAGGAAATTCCACACGCACTCATTATCTCATTACCGTATAATCAAAGGCGGGATTACAATGGTTTCCAGAGTGTATTTGCGAAAAACTGCATGGTTGGAACAGTTCTGTTGTGGAGCTAGTGGACGTGGAGCTCAGGACTCTTCACCGCCCACCTTTCAACAGCGGCAGAATTCCAAAATTTTGGTGTTGGGTGGCTGAGAATAGCTTCAATCAACATTTTTTTGCGGAGAGCCGGAACGCTGCCGCACTGTCAATCATTTGCCTGCATGCGGCCCTTAAGAGGTGTCCTACGTGCAATCACCAGAAATACAGTGACTTTCCCCGCATCTGGTTACCGAACAGCATTCAAACGATCCGGCCACTTGCACCTTCCCTCCCAGTTCTGCAGCACATCGACAACCAAGCCTCGAACAATGGCGGACGAAGCACCGCAAGTACAAACCATCGAGCGCGATGGCAAACAATTCCGCACGGTTACCGAGGGCAAAGCCACTATATTGGTTCCTCATGAAGCGAAAGTTGGCGAAGATACTTCCGGGGAGCAGCAGGTTTTCTACAACCCCATACAGCAGTACAACCGTGACTTGTCCACCTTGGTAGTCAAGGTCTATGGAGAGATGCTGCTGGAGAAGCGAGTTGAAAACTTCAACTTGAAAAACCCAAAACATGGGAAGAAGCGAAAGCGCGATGAGGTCGAACAGGACAACGACGAAGCGGTGGAACGGGCGGAGCCGGGGAAGACAGAAAACGGTCACGCATACAAGCCTGCATTCAAGATTCTCGACGCATTATCGGCATCTGGACTACGAGCCCTGAGATATGCCTTGGAGATACCCTTTGTTACATCTATAACCGCCAATGACCTGTCTGCCTCTGCCGCGGAATCAATAAAAGTCAATGCCGACCACAATGGTGTCGCAGACAAAGTGACAGTCACTAATGACGATGCCCTGGCGCTCATGTACCGATTGATTGCGACAGATCTGTCAAGAAGAGATAAACGCGGCAACCCGAGCAAATCGCACAAGTTCGACGTGATTGACCTGGATCCCTACGGAACTGCCGCGCCCTTTTTTGACGCCGCTATCCAGTCCGTACGGGATGACGGGGGCCTTCTTGTCATTACTTGCACAGACAGTGCTGTTTGGGCGGGCCACAGCTACTGCGAGAAGACGTATGCTCTGTATGGCGGCATTCCCGTCAAGGGGATGCATTCTCACGAAGTTGCCCTGCGACTCATCCTAAACGCTGTTGCCACTTCTGGAGCGAGATATGGCCTCGCAATCGAGCCCATGTTATCGCTGTCAATCGACTTTTATACCAAGGTATTCGTCAAGGTGACGCGATCGCCGTCAGCGGTCAAGTTTCTGGGGGCGAAAACGATGCTAGCCTACAGTTGCGACCAAGGCTGTGGTTCTTGGGAGACACAGCCAATCCTCAAGAGCCGGCCGTTCCCAAACAAGAAGGGAACTGGCTCATTCTACAAGCATGGAATGGCCCAAGGCCCAAGCTCTGATCGGCTTTGTCAACATTGCGGCTTCAAGATGCACATTAGCGGACCAATGTACGGCGGCAGGATCCATAACCAGGACTTTATTCAACGTATTCTAGATGAGCTGCCCAAGGCCTCTCCCGAGGTATACGGAACGCTTCCTCGCATAGAGGGCATGTTGCGGACCGCTTTGGATGAGTATCTTCCCGGGCCGGAGCTCCCCACAGACGTCGACCCCAAGGATGCGGAAGCGGCAGTGGTTGATCATACTCCATTCTTCTTCATTCCTGGCAAAGTTTCCAGCATCCTGTCATGCGCCACACCGACCGATGACATGTTCCGCGGCGCTCTCTTGCACCTGGGCTACCAAGTAGGCAGAAGTCACTGCCGCCCCGGCAGCATCAAGACGGACGCGCCATGGTCAACAATCTGGTGGATTCTCACGGAATGGATCAAGAAAAAGTCACCAATCAAAGTTTCAAAGTTCAAGGAGACCATGCCGGGTTGGAAAATTCTCCACGACGCTGGAATAGTCGGCAAGACGGATGAGAAGGCGGAAGTAAACACAAATGCCGAATGTAACGATACCAAAATGGAGGGTGCCGAGGAGCAACAGCCGCCAAAAGACGAGGTGGTGTCAGAAATGGCCGAGGCTGAAGAAAACGGCGACGAAAAGGGAGATGGCTTGACTGAAGACGAGTTGCGAAAGACGCTTGTCTTCGACGACGCCCTAGTTCAGCTTGGCCGTCAAAAAGGCACCCGATACATGAGGTATCAGGTGAACCCTCACAAGAACTGGGGTCCTATGACGAGAGCCAAAGGTTGACTTTTCCAATTCAGTAGGGCCTGTGTATGATTCCAGGTTGCATATGGCATTGATTGAAATTATTTGGCAGAATGTTGATGGCTCTGGCGCATTCTCTGGAAGCACACATTGCCGTGCGCTGCTATGTTCATGGATGTCGTGTTGGGCTGCCCCACTAAGGGCTGTGACGTGATGCTTCCTTCCTTCCATTTATAATCAATCCATGGTGTAGTTATCCTTGCATGATAACAACCCATCTACTTGGGTAGGTAAGGTAGACAGGCTCCTCGGGTTTGACTCATTAGGTTCGCGCTGACATTTCCGTGACCGTCCGTGATTTTTTGTGTCTTTTTTTCTCTTCTTCCTGCCGCATTCAGCATCACACCACCCCGCGAACATGGCCAATGAGGGACATTTGAGGCCAATTTTGGCTCACGACATTCAAGTCACAGATTCGACTCTCACATGGATAAATGCCGACGGGGCCAGGGAACAGGTGACGACTCACGAGGTTCTCTTCACGATAAATGTCTCCACCAGCCAACAGAACAAGT
The DNA here is from genome assembly GCA_020975405.1 of Keithomyces neogunnii. NCBI lineage: Eukaryota > Fungi > Ascomycota > Sordariomycetes > Hypocreales > Clavicipitaceae > Keithomyces > Keithomyces neogunnii. The sequence goes on along the minus strand of JAIOWQ010000002.1, from coordinate 1,666,901 downwards.
ACCTGATATGCTGTCTGAAAGAAGACGCAGATAGTCAGTCTCGTCCTTTCCAGGCCATCATCCTGTCGACGGAGCAAATCCCCAGACAGCTCGACAATAAGCACCTCATTGCCGGCCCACCGCCTCATTTGCGGCCCACCGCCGATAACAAAGTCGACATTGTCGTTTCCACAAAGTCTGGGATAGGACGCGCGCAATCATTCTGGCAAGACGTGCTCCAGCCGTTACTCCACGCTGTCTCGTCGCCGCCAACACCCTCAGGGCAGTACAGCATCATCGTCACGCAGGATGCCCAGAGCGTCCGAAGCTATGCCAGGACGCTGAGGGAGTCGTCTACGCCCCGAACCATTATCCTGGAGAGCGGCGACGGAGGCGTCGCTGACCTCCTCAACGGACACGAGCCCGTCCGCGACGCGCCGCTTCCCCTTGTTGCGTTGCTGCCGCTGGGCACTGGAAACGCCCTCTTTCATTCCCTGCACAAGCCGGTCGCATCTACCCCCGGACCAACACCGCTGGTTCTTGCCCTTCGGACACTGTTTCTAGGTGTTCCGGCCACGCTGCCCATGTTCCAGGCCACATTCACGCCGGGCTCCCGCATAGTCAAGTACGCCGATCCGGCAGAGGAGAGCAGCCAAGTTTCGCAGGTCCCGCACACGGAGGAAGTCTCGTCGCTGTACGGCGCGATAGTAGCCAGCCACGGCTTCCATGCAAGCATCGTCTACGAGAGCGACACGCCAATGTACCGTGTCCACGGCTCGAAACGATTTGGCATGGTCGCGCAGGAACTTTTGAAAATATCACATCCCTACGAGGCGACGCTCGACGTACGGGGCCCCTCCTCGGACCAATTTGAGAGAGATGCCCACCAGACGCATGGCTATGTGCTGGTGTCAATGGTGTCCAACCTGGAGAGCAATTTTACGATATCGCCTGCCTCAAAGCCCCTGGACGGGAAGCTGCACTTGGTGCATTTTGGACCCGTCAGTGGCGAGAGGGCAATGGAGGCCATGATGAAGGCGTATGATGGAGGAAAGCATGTGAGTGTGGAGTGGGATGATGGCGAGAAAGTTCGCTACGAAGAGGTGGAGGAGGCGAGGGTTGCGACAACAGACGATGAGAGATGGAGGGTATTTTGCGTGGATGGCACTATTGTGCAGGTCGAGAAAGGAGGGGGAATGACCGTCAAGAGGGCCGAGAAGGATTTGTTCCGGGTTTTGGTTGATGGCAGGCTTGTGAAATGAATGATGGCTAGCATTTTTTACATGACCACGTAGACGAGTTATAAAAGTTGCCCTGTGAACAAAGTCTACTCCTTCTTTAAGCCGCCACTTGTATTGTCACAATGCATGATAGCAAGGGGCATTTGCCACAAAAGGAAAAAGAAACATGAAACAAGTGACATGTACTCCTCTCAATCTACAATCAACTTGTTCACTCTCCTCTCCATCAACTTCTCAAATTCCTCCACACCGCTCCCCAAGGCCGTCATCTTGCCGCCTTTCAAACGGTACACTATCCTCCGGCGTGGTGTCTCCTCCTCCTCATCGCTCTGTTCGCTGTTGTCCTCATCGTCATCCAGATTCCCCTCTATGGCGCCCCTCATGAACCATCTATCGTGACTTACCAGCACCACGGCACCGTCCCAGCTGCTGAGGGCAATTCGCAGCGCAGTCACCGTTTCATAGTCCAGGTGGGTGGTAACCTCATCGAGAATCAGACAATGGGGTCGTTTCCAGAACAATCGAGCGAGTTCGCATCTGACCAACTGTCCTCCCGAGAGCTTGCAAACGGGTATGTCGGAGGCGATGCGGCCGGGGAGACCTAGCTCGCCCAGCAGACCACGGATCTCACCATCATTCATTTGCCCTTCAATTTCGCGAGTGAGAAGACCCAGGGCGGTGAGGGAGGCATCTTCTTTGCCCATGGTTTTGATGGCCTCGACGGCGTGTTGCGAGTAGTAGCCTAGTTTGAGTCGCGGGTGGGTGGTCACACCGCCAGTTGTTGCGCGGGTTTCTTCCACGAGCATCTTGATGAGAGTGGTCTTGCCGGAGCCGTTGAGGCCGAGAATGCCGATGCGGTCGCCCATTCCAACAGTGAGATTGATGCCGTCAACCACGAGGGGCAGCCTCGGCCCATAGCGGTAGGAGGCGTTGTCAAGAGACAACAGAGAACCCGGGAACCGTAGGTCCGGGGGCTCGGGGAGGGTGATGACAACTGGACGCTCCTCGGGGGGAATGTCGATTTGCTCACGGGCTGAGTGGAAGAATCCTACCATGTCGTTGTTAAGCTTGAACCGGTGGCCACGAGCGTTGACCTGCATGCCCATGCGGTCGTCGAGCTTTTTCTGGCGCGACTTTGCCTGTCGGATCTTGTTTTGGTCATCGTTGGCCTTGCCAGCCTTCATGTTTTGCGCAATCGTCTTTTCCATGTGCGCGCGCTGTTTGCTCTGTGCCGCCTTCATCTTCTGGAGCCACAGTTTTCTCTCAGCCTGGGAAGACTCGTATGTTGGTAGGTCACCGTGGAAGTAGGTGAGCTGCTTGTCCTTGAGGATCATGAGATCGGTGCAAACGGATATAAAGTCACGGTCGTGGGAGACAATAATGACAGTGGGCGGCTTGTCACCTTCTGCAACATGCTGCAGGTACCGCTGGAGCCAGACAATGCCCAGCAGGTCCAGGAAGTTGGTCGGTTCGTCGAGTATCAGAATATCGGCGTCCTGAAGCAGAGCGGTTGCTAGAGCTGCTCGCATGTGCCAGCCCCCAGACATGCTGGAAATGGGCTTGCCCATGCGATCCTCGGTGAAGCCGAGACCAGTTAGGATAGACTTGGCCTTGGCCTCAATCTGTGCGAGCCGCGAGGGTTCGACTTGGATCTGAAGATGGGCAAGCATGTCTGCTGCCTCTTGAGTTTCGGCCTGCAAAGTTTCAGGCGTGATGTCCTCGCTTGACTGATTGATCCTTTTGGCCAAGGTTAGACAGGCACAAGTGGTGTTGAAGTAGCGAGGAGACTTACATGGCATCTGATTCGGCAACGACTTTTTCAAATGCTACGAGAGCCTTTCTGGCTTGCAGCCCTCGTGCACCGCTTCTTAGCCTCGCGTCCTTGTCCATGCGAAAAAGACGCTGCTGCAGGCGATGATGCTTGAGTGAGCGCAGGGCTCGTACTGGGCCAGCTGGATCCGAAGCATCAACGCCATCTGAAAGAGCTGAAACAAAGTTAGCAACACTCCATCATTTCGGGGAGCAGCCTCGCGCAAACCTTTGATCTCCTGCTCAATGGTGTCTCGCGCGGTAGCTCGGTCAACGACTTCCCGAAGCACGCTGGCTTCTGAATTACGCTCTTCACCAGACTTGGCATTGTCGTCATCCTCAGTCAGCTTCGTTTGCTGCAGGATAGCAATTCTGGTTCCTTCGGGGATACCAGGAATGAGTTTATCGGCAATAGCCCTGAGCAAGGCTGTGGAGGAAATGCAGAGTTAGCCACGAGAAACTCATTGAACCTTGGCCGCGCTTTGAAAGAAAAGGAGCGAGAGAAAACATACTGGACTTTCCAGTCCCGTTGCGGCCGACAAGTGCATACCGCTGTCCTTCTTTCAGGAGCAGTTTGGCGTCTGACAGAATCTCAAGACCCTCGGGGCGTTTGGACTTGGCTTTGGAGGGGGCAGAAACGCGGTCCCCGGATGTGACGAGAATCTGCAAGCCCTGGACATCAAGCTGGCAATTTACGATCAGTACCGGAAAACAGTATGCATGCTGAGATGGACGGGCATGGAAAATACCTCTCGATAGTTGGGGGAGTCGATGTGGAAGCGCGTCTGCTTTGCGGTGCAGAGGATTGTGGTGGCGGTTTCTGCTGCCATGGACGTCATTTTGGAGGAGTGAGGGACTGAGCTGAAGACCCAGATCAGGAAGGAGTAATCAAGTTACAAGTGAAATATGAAATGATGAAGTACAGAGGACGTCGGGGTCAAGAGCATTTGTATGGACGTTTGAACGGTGGCGGTTGGTTATCAGATTGAACAAGAAAGAAGTTGAGGGCTTGGCTTTTTCATTGAAGAGAAATAATGGAGCAGAGATTAAGAAGGAACTTGGGCAGGTGCTTTGGTAGGTACACGGAGTACCTGCTACAAGGTCCGACATTTCATATGTGATTCTGTTTGGCCGGTCTGGGTATCCCCTTTCCACCAACAACAGCACCAAGGTTGATGCGAATTTCAAGAAGCTGCTGGTCTGTTGGACTCTGTAATTCTGGTGGTGCATCTGGTCTGAGGGGCGCGAATTTGAGCATCGTGACTCACGCCGAGGCCAGATTGGGAAGCTGGGGCACTCCACATCAGAGCCCGTGTTGGTTCAATGCATACGGAGTACAATGAATCTTACACCGAGTAGAGAAAAGTCGTCTCCAATACCGCACAAGGAAAATACCAAGAAAATTCTCGCTGAAAATTTTAGGGGCCAGTAATTGAAATGGCTGGACGGAGTAAGACAATCTCAAAACTACCTAGGTACTTGGACGGCGCACAGTTCCGACGGCCACGACAACACACCATGAGGCGGTTGCTTTAATGTATGCGCTAGCGACGTTCCCCTGAACAAAAGTTCCGTTACTTGATCACCGCCGACTATAAAGCAAACCGTCTCGCCCCTCACGCCACCACGGCATGACTTTCCACTTGTCAATCCCGCACACTCTGTCCTAGTATCCTTTCCCGCGCACTCGCTCGCTGCCTTTGTAACCCCCAACCCGACATGAATGCCTCGGTGCCGCTGTGCGCGCCCACGGCCGACGCCGCCTTTGGGCCAGCAGTCGACGGGTGCCGTGACGACTTTGACTTTAGCCTCGTTTTCGAACAATCCATCCTCGTCATCCTGCCCGCGACGCTGCTCCTTGTCGCGGCGCCCTTCCGCCTCCTCCGCCTGGGCAAGGCGCCTCTCGTCGTGGGAGGGCCAAGCGTACGCAACATCAAGCTGGTAAGCAACAAGAGACGAGAAGAGTAGGGCTAGTCCCATCGAGGAACAGGGAAGAATTAACGCAGCAGCACCCGACCAGACGGTCGCCAGCGTCCTCGCCATGCTCCAGCTTGCCCTCGTAGTCCTCTGGGCAAGCCGGCCGGGACCAGTCTCCCGCGTCGCATCTGTATCCATAGCTGCCTCATGCTTGTCGTGTGCCTCAAGTCTGATGTCGTGTGCCCTTTCGTACGCAGAGCATGGCAGATGCCTGCGCCCGTCACCGCTGCTGAATGTGTTCCTGCTCGTATCGCTGCTGCTCGACGGCGCGCTGCTTCGTACCCTGTGGATGACGGCCTTTGTAGACGCCGCCGTGCAGGCCGTCTTTACCGCCTCGTTTTCCGTAAAGGCCGTCCTGGTCGTGCTGGAGGCCCGAGGCAAGCGCCGTCTTCTCCTGGCCGGTCGCGAGAAGACGGCGCCCGAGGAGACGAGCGGTCTGTACGGCCGCGCCCTCTTTGCCTGGGTCTGGCCGCTGCTGGCGACGGGCTTCCGGAGGTTGCTGGCCCCTGGAGATCTGTTTGTCTTGGACCAAGAGATGAAGACGGCGCGGCTGGGGGAAAGGTTTTGGGCAGTTTGGGACAGCGGTAAGATGGAATCTTCCCGTGCCTTAGTTCAAAAGTCGACGGTTGAAAGCCCGTGCTGGCCTTCTCTGTCCTGACTCCTGTGGGCTGCGGCCTTCGTGGTAGTCAGTTTTGAGTCAGTTGTGAATAGCGATCCGCTGACTTGCGCATTTTCGCAGCTTCTTCACCACATGGCAGATATCGCCTCGTCACAAGCTGCATCGTGGCCCTTCGCTGGCAGCTGGCGGCAGTCGTCGTCCCCCGGCTCGTGCAGCTTGCTTTCACCGTTTGTCAGCCTCTTGTCTTGAACCGCCTCCTGCTGTTCCTCAGCGACGAGAATGAATCCTCCAACGTCGGCTATGGGCTCGTTGCGGCTTATGGCCTTGTGTACTTTGGCATTGCCGTCGCGCAGGCCCTCTACTGGCACTCGAATGCTCGCTTTGTCACCATGCTTCGAGGCACCTTGGTGACGGCCGTGTTTACCAAAGCTACCGAACTGAGCATCACTGCTACTGACAACGCTGCCGCCATCACCCTAATGTCCACCGATGCAAGTCTCCCTCTACCTGCCATAGGATTCTCCCATATTCAGGCGCACTAACTGCGCTTCTAGGTCGAGGTCATTGCGCGAGCCATGAGGGAAATCAACGAATTTTGGGCAAACATCATCCAGGTTGCCATCGGAACATGGCTTCTCAGCAGCCACATTGGTTACGCAGCTTCCGGTCCCGTCATTGTCTCCGTGGTAGCCCTCGGAGCTACAATCGTCGTCTCACCCCAAGCCAAAAAGTATAGAGTTGGCTGGCTGAAGGCGACTCAGAAAAGAGTCGGTACGTTGTCCTTCGGGACCTTTTCCTATGCCATCCATGGCATCCTTACTCACTGCCATCCACAGGCATCACCTCTGCCATGATGGGGCACATCAAAAGCATCAAGATGTCGGGTCTGTCCCAGAAGCTCTCATCCACCATTGTATCTCTGCGCGTGAAAGAGATTGCTGCCTCACGGCCATTCCGGGTCTTTGGTGCAGCCACTTCGGCCATTGCGCAGATACCGCTTTTGATTTCGCCCCCTGTTGCGTTCGCCTTGTATCAGGGTGTTGCGGTCAGTAGCGGCCAGCCATTTGATGCCACTCGATTGTTCTCTTCTCTTTCTTTCATCATTCTCCTTGCGCAGCCGCTGTTTTGGATGTTCGAAGTGGTGCTTGATCTGAGCGCCGCGTTTGGTGCGTTTGAGAGAATACAGACCTTCTTGCTAGAGGCCTCGAGAGATGACTACAGACAAGTTGCCGCTGCCGCGCCCCCCTTTTCCACGCACAGAGGCTCGGATGTGGAACTTTCAGTCTTGAGAGACGGCGCCGCTGGTATAGACCAGTCTGCAGGACAGCCAGCCGTGGTGCTGGATCTACACGATGCCAGTTTTGCATGGACCGCAGAGAAGAAGATTGTTGACCGTGCAAGTCTGACTCTTGCTCGCGGCCAGCTTGCCATGATTGTTGGCCCTGTGGCATCGGGCAAGACAACACTGCTCAAAGGCTTGCTGGGAGAAGTTCCGCAGGTGTCTGGAAAGATTTGGCTTGGAACAGACCGCCTCGCGTGGTGTGATCAAAGCCCCTGGATTCTCGTGAGTACCAGAACCGCGAAAAGACAAGAAAGTCGATGAGGTTGACACGTGTTAGAACCAATCTATTCGGCAAAACGTTATTGGGTATTCTCATTTTGACCAAGTTTTGTACATCCAAGTCACTAAAGCGTGCGAGTTGCAAAAGGATTTTGGCCAGCTTCCAATGGGTGACATGACCATCGTGGGGAGCAAAGGTCTCGCTCTTAGCGGTGGTCAGAAACAACGTGTTGTACGTCGTTTTCTTTTTCAAATGCAAATTGCAAGAGTGCATGTAAAGACTAACTGCAAAGGCACTCGCTCGAGCTGTCTACTCCAAGCCAGAGATGGCTGTGTTCGACGACCTATTTAGCGGGCTGGACAACCAGACCGCGAAACGCATATTCAAGAATCTCTTTGATGCAGGCGGACTACTTCGACAGTGGAACTGCACAATAATCCTAGCAACACAATCTGGTATGTGCCAAACCAAGGCGTTCTCGCTGCAGTTGCAAGCATTATTGACAATTGGGTGGTGCAGTCAACTTCCTCCCATCAGCGGACCTGATCGTGTCACTGAACCGCCAAGGGCACACCTCCCGAAGAGGCACGTTTTCTGAGCTCCAAAATGCAGAGGGATACGTCAACAGCCTGCTGATTACACGGGCGGAATCTGCGTCTGAAGAAACCGCCAAGGATGCCGACGACGACGACGATGACGACGAACTTGCTGGCTCGGGACCTACCGTGCCCATACCAGCTAAGCAGGACGATACACGACGCCAGCTGGGCGACTCTACTATATACCGATACTATTTCAGTAACATTGGAACATGGTTCATCGTAGGGCTCCTTGGTTTGGAAATCGGGTGGGCGTTTCTACAGAGCTTTCCCAGTTAGTCTTCCTCCTTCCGCAACCATACAGACAAGTGTTGGATTAACATTTACGCAGCCGTTTGGCTCAACTTTTGGACGAGTTCCAATAGCGCTGGCGATTATGGCAAGACGGGATACTATCTAGGCGTGTACACTGCGTTTCAAGTGCTTGGTGTGTTTTGGTTTGCGGCACTCATCTGGTAAGGCGGCTGATGGACACGACTACATGAACCCGTCTTGGACAACTTACCTGACACATGTGCAGGTTTGTGCTTGTTTCCGTGGCGGCGAAATCTGGCATCTCGCTGCACAACCGACTCCTCTCGGCCGTCGTCAGAGCCCCTTTGCGCCTCTTCACCACCACGGATCTCGGTTCCATCACCACCAGGTACACACCCCCATCTACTCCCAGTTGTCAAGGCAACCATCTGACAGGTTCAGATTCTCCCAAGACATAGGCATGGTGGACAATAACCTCCCTCTTGCCCTCGTCGTGTCCTTGGCCAGTAAGTCCCGCGCATCACGGCCCCGAAAATTCAACAATAATCCCCCCAGGGATATTAAACGAATCGCGCAGGTTTCCTCGGCGTCATTGCAAAAGCAGGCCTCCTGGCCGCGTCGTCATACTACATAGCAATCAGCTTCCCCTTCCTCGGCGCGCTATATTTTTACCTCCAGCGCGGCTATCTCCGCACCTCGCGCCAGCTCCGCCTTCTCGACCTTGAGGTAAAAGCACCAGTGTACTCGCAGTTCCTCGAGACCCTGGGCGGCCTGGCCACGCTCCGCGCCTTCGGGTGGTCCCAGGCTGCCATCCTCAAGAGCCACGAGCTGGTGGACAACTCGCAGAAGCCATTCTACCTGCTCATTATTGTGCAGAAGTGGCTTGTGCTGGTCCTCGACCTGATGACGGCCGCGCTGGCGCTGCTTGTCGTCGGGTTCGCAGTGCACCTGAGGGGCTCGGTGCCCGTGGGACTCACGGGCGTGTCGTTGGTGCAGCTGATTTCGCTCAGCGAGACGCTGAACCTCCTCATGCAGTTCTGGACCTCGATGGAGACGTCTCTGGGCGCCGTGGCACGCATCAAGCAGTTTTCAGAGGACACGGGCGATGAGCGCCTCCCCGAGGAGAATGCCGAGCCGGCGCCAGGCTGGCCAGACAGGGGCCATGTCAAGATGGAGGACGTGTGCGCCTCGTATGGCGAGGACGGCGGACGCGCCCTGGACGGGCTCAGCTTGGATATTGTCCCCGGCGCAAAGGTTGCTGTTTGCGGCAGAACCGGCAGGTAAAGTCATGCCATCGTCCGTGGATATATACCAGAGGCTCTGCTAATTCTTCAAGTGGGAAATCGTCTTTGCTACTCGCCCTTTTGAAACTTCTCACGCCCACCTCGGGGTCCATCTCCATCGACTCGCAGCCACTGGCTTCTGTTCCCCCGGACACCCTGCGCGCACGAATCATCACCGTGACCCAAGACCAGTTCGTTCTCCCCGGCACCATTCGCGAAAACATGGACCCGTTTCAAGAATACACATCGGAGCGCATCGTCGAGTCTTTCCACCAAGTTGGGTTGGGAGAGTTTATCGACGCCCAAAAGGACGGCCTGGATACGAAGTTCGACGACGACGCGCTCAGCCACGGGCAGAAACAGCTGTTCTTTGTAGCGAGGGCCGTGTTGAGGAGGGACGTGGGCAAGGTTGTGCTTCTGGACGAAGCCACGGGCAGGTGCGGCATTTTTGGTTTCCTTTGCGTCGTGTTGGGTTCAAGAGCCAGAGGCTAATCAATGATTTTCTTTGCAGTGTTGATCAAGCCACGGAGCAGGCGGTTCGCAGAGTGATTGAGAAGCAGTTCGCGGACCACACCGTTATATCCGTTGCGCATCGGTTGGAGGCCGTGGTGGACTATGACAAGGTTGTCGTCTTGGACCAGGGCAAGGTCGTCGAGGTTGGGAATCCGCGCCAATTGCTTCTCCAAGCAAGCTGGTTCAGGGCTCTTTGGGATGCCAGTCGCCACCATGGAGCAACTGCGTAGCATGGCGCGTATTATAATAATCTATATATACCAAATGTGCACTTTCTTTATGCATCTACATGGTCCCTCTCTACCGTGATGAACCGCCCAGTGCCTGCCCTCATGGCCACAATGTGTCTTTCTACACTCTTGGCGGTATCAATGGCCGATGCATATGCTATTTGATCTGATGGCATGGCCTCGGCACCCAACTCCCACCCTGTACATAATCGTAAATGGGTCAGTTTGCCCCAAGAGCCAGACCAATCCACGTAGTCATGACCGTCTCTCAGTTGAAGTGCCGTGAACCAAGTAGCGCATCCTGTGAGATCTAGAAACTCTAATTTGTAAAAGTTGTTGCTGAGCATTCTCAACACCAGAAGTGCTTCGCTCCAGTCATGATCGACCGAGTGCGAGTAATAATTTGTGCCAGCAAATGGGATGTTGCGACCCTGCGGTGAGACAACGGTTGAAAACTTCGCCCGGAGCGTCAAGCAAGGTTCCGGCCAATACGCAAGACTCAAATGTGTAATGGACGACAACTTTGACGACAATGACAACAGTTGTTTCCATGATACATTCTGTGTGCTTCTTGGGTCTAGGGCCAGTGAAAGATGAGTCAGATTCGGAAGAAGGAGCCGCGGAGAGATTGGGCTGACGTCGGCAGACTCCCAAGACTCTTGGGGTTCGTCGACAGGTTCCGATTCAGTCGTGCTGAATAGAATGTCTGAAATGTCTTTGAGTTTCAAAGACTTGCCGACCGAGGCTGAGAGGTCTAGACAGGTGATTTCTGCGTTTGTTCTTGAACGGCCGTCCAGCAGCTCATCCCCATGTTCATCCTTGGGAGGCAACAGTATCGTTTCAAGGTCAGAGCACCGAATTCCACTCTCTGAGGTTATCCCGATGTGCCGAATGAGAGCCGGCTTGAGATGACTAGGCACAAAGTAGAGATGATATTGATTGTAAACACGGTGAATGTCCCAGTCCAGGGCCAAGGACCTGAGGGTTATATCAATTAGACTTCCCGGCTGTGGCAGTGACGCTCCTGGTAAAGTGTTCTGGTCCAGGGCAGAAAAGCTCACGCGAAGAGACCTGGGGCGTGAATGCTCGTCGTCATTGCCACGACAATTGGACATCCAGCTACGCGGAGGGGCTGGTCCAGCGGGAAGCCTGCGACCATGGCTGTCGAATCTCTGGCGAACAGGTCGCCTTGGAGCGGGCGGTGGTGTTTCGGGAATCTGAAGAATCTCCCTGATAGCAGGGGGAACGCTTGGGGAGGCCACGGGCAGTGATCGAGAAGACGGGGGTCCGGCAGTGAGGTGGCGCAAGCTGGCAAGAAGCTCGTTTACACTCTTGGGAGCTTTATCTGGCAGAGCACAAGCGTCAGTGCTCCCATTCTGAATTCTCTTGCATCTTCTTCCTTCGCTTTGCTCTCTGTAGCTCAAGGTGAACCAACAAGTTGCGTCAGACTTACCACCCGCCGAACCAGATGACGACGAACCGGCCGTTGATGCCGTGGCGAATGGCTTGAAGGACTTGGCGTGGTTTCGTTTCTTAGGCATGCCCGAATGAGCGCTTCCTGTCCACGCATACAAGAATTTCGGAAACCTGGCTGGCAACTATTGAGTCAGCACCTGATGGTGTAGGGTTGACTCACTCGTTGGTTCTCACTCGATCATCGCCTTGAGCTCTAAGCGGCAAGACTGAAGCCCCCGCCCATGGGTTATTACACATCACCTTGGTGGGCTGGATTCTGCGTCGTGATTCGCCTAAGCAGTTTTCTCTTGCCCCACTTGTCTTCAGGCTGGGCAACGTCTTCCATTAACATCACCAACATACACATCCGCAGCCAACCTAAAGCCCTTCGACAAGCCCGCAGCTTCTGGCCCTTTGCCCGAATTTTCATTGGTGTCAAACTTTTCTTTTTAATCAAAGACGAAAACACCATGGGCTATACATGGTTGCTCAGTTCGTCTCACACCTATACTGCATTCCAATAGGATGTGAATCCTGCAGCAAACACCCTGACGAATTACCACCGCACTCGGCCCTTGACGAAGCCTCCAAAAACGAAGGATTGCGGAACTCATGTCGTGAAATCACCCCTGACCTTCCGAGTGCCAACATGCTCGACAATGTGACCAACAAAATCGGCCAAGAAGGGCATCGGCCCTTTATCAAAGTCAGGCCATTTTTCCTTTCCTCGAGGTAGTCGAGAAGCCGGCATATTCTGCCGTGACCAAGTCTTGCTTCCCTTCAGGTGTTACAATCAAGCGAAGGGCTGGCGCCGTGCGTTAATATTGACAGCCAGCATGACTCCACGCAGCAGACTTGAGCACGTTGGTCCAAGCCCCCTCTCCTGCAAACAGCCCCAGACTTGCGTGCCTGAAATGTCCACAAGAGCCAGTCTTAGTAATTCATGCAGATCCAGCTGTGTAATATTTGGTATTGGTACCGAGACGCAGGGCGGGTGTTGGCTCTCTCACCAACCTCTTTACCGGCATGGAACTGCGGGATATTCTGGATTGATTTCGCAGACGCTGCCGCCGAAATACACCTTCCCACGCCCGAGATCGAAAGCTCATGTATCATATACAACAATCCGGCTCAAGACGGCAAGATTGCCCGCACTCTGCCTTCATCAATAATCATCCTCTTGGTCTGTTTGAGGTATCCTTTTTCGGAAAGGTGAAGCGAACAGATCGGGAAGCCCGACAAGGCTCAAAGGAGCAACTGAATGGAGTAACGTTGGTATGACCCGGATTGATGGTCTTTTATGGAGCCAGGACGAAAATAAGCCTAGTCCTTGGATTCAGATGGCGGCGACGTTGCGTCTCCATATTCTGAAACTGCGTGTTGCACAGAACAGAGCTTGGCCGTTCCAGCAATGCTTGCCAACTTGATGCGTGACTATCAAATCGCGAGATATCTCAAGCCTGCGGCCGTGGCCTTTGGAACAAGATCGGTGAATTCCGCTGTCCCGACGCATCGTAAGTCAGGCTGTCTTCATGCCATGTTCCAATCGTATTGGCGAGTTAACTGCCCCTGGCTAGCAGCATCTCCCGCCCGTCCCCTCGACAAACCAGCAAAGAAGACAGGTATGGTCGACAGAGGCGCAAAAATACTACACTCGTGCTGATGATTCAAATTCCGCTATGGGCTACCAAAGCCAATACCCAGGAGCCGTCAAAACCAGCTTACTTCATTTTTCTTGTATTTTTGGGAAAAGAAAAGAAAAAAGCAAAAGCAAAAAAAACCCGCACGCTAGCCGATTGGAGTTTGTGGGAGCAACGATATCGCCCACATTGACGAACTAATAAGGATGCTAAACCGATAGTTTCCTAGACCTGTTCCTAGCGCAAATGCAGGCGCCAGGCATAAACATCCTTGTTTCCTCGTGTTACCCCTGCGTTGCCCATCCGGCCGAATAGCACGGAGCAGAGAATGGAGAAGTTTCTGAACAACGAGCCGATTTGATCAAGTTGGCACCTAGTTTTCGGCGCCGGGTTTCATTTCATGCAGGGCGGCCGCGAAGGATTCTGAATAGTGCTCTTCACACTTGCAGCTGACGAGGCTACAGAGAGCAGCCATCTCCACTGACAATGCCACCAACAAGCATTGACAGCTGAAGAAGGGCCCGTCATAGACACGCTTGATTCACACGCAAAGCAGCAAAACGCTCCAGGCAAACGCTGACTATATGACTCGACAATTCAGCCACGGGCATTGTCCTGCCGGGGGATCGCCTCGGACAAGTTTCAAATTCCCCATGCCATCTCGAGAACCATTGATTGCAGAGCGACTTTTGCGTCGATCCACACTATGTATCTAACCGTGAGTAATCTTCCAATGGTATTGCGGTTTTCACATTAGGACATTGATGCTCTTTGCGCTGTGCAGCTGCTTCTTCCTCTCGTCAAGCCGAGGACTGTTTCAAGGAAGCAGGATGGCCACCGTGAGGATCCCGCCACATAGACACCCCCTCGAATGTCATCAAGGTTCCATGAGTGCGACCATCCTGTGCAAGAGACCGCCATCCCATATGTTGGGGGTGATCTTGGACTAGGCATATCGACAATGTCCAAGCTGCTCACTCATTGCGCTTCGGTCTTTTAGGACAACTTGTCAGCCATGGTAGTCGCTACACTCCAAAGCAAACCCTTGATTCTCGAGGGCCATTTCCACTTCCTTTCGGCACTCAAACCTTTAAATTTAGCTGCGTCTTTCCCTTCTTTCTTTTTGGTCTCTGAGCCGTTTCGATCCAGCTTTGCTTGCATTTGCATTGCCGCTGATATGTCTGGGGAGTGACACTATGAACCAGTGACATACAGCACCCCTCCCCAACCTCCAGGAAGTGCATGGACGCCAGTTTTACCATGATTTGCTTCATATCGCACTCATCTCGATCCAACATGTGTGTGTGGATGCAAGGTTATCCACCCAACATGGACTATGTATTGTTGAAAACCAACAGTTACACCGACAGGTCATTGGCAGCGTGTCGAATATCCGGATATGCCCCCTCTAGTCATACGAAAGGGGTGCAGCTGAGGTACGAAACCCTAGAGAAGAGGCCATTTGTCTCCTTATTTGTACCGTCGACGCTTTTGCTAGCGGCGCCGTGGCTAGTAGAAGTTGAGCTGTTTGCGGAGGCGACGGGTTCCACTGAAACCACAAACGTCCAAATGAATCTTCTGCCAGGCCATCAGGATTTATGACCGCGCTCCACATGATTTATTCAATGTGGTCCTGCTGCGAGGCGGAAGGCGGTCATGCTGAAAGTGAGTAGACGCAGGCTATGACGCGGCTGTAAATATCATTAGTTTGGGGAGGGGGTCATGTCAATCCTTAGGCTTCAATGGGACATGTAGTGAGACTTACTTTCATGGTAGCACCTTGGGGTCAAATCGAGGACTACTCCTAACACGCCCCCCCTCCCCCTTGGATACATGTCGCGTGGCCATGCGGAAGGTCCGACAACCTGGGATTTTGACAAGTGCGTAGTGTGTAGCATGGCTCGGGATGCCGAGTTCGTGAGCTGTTGAGAAGTCATTGTTTGTTGCTGCGAGCAGCACCAAGATGAAGTGTGTTTGCACAAGTGTCCAGTGTTTTGTCTCTTTCCTTGAACGCCAGGGCCGTTGCCCTCGGGCCATTGGAGACTCGCTCCTTCCGCCAGTAGAGACAAAGATGGACGAGGGACGAGGCCGGACGACAACAACGGTCCACAACGTTGCCAGGCTGGTAGATTCTGTTTAGTTGGAAATCAGTGGCGGCGAGATCAGAAGCTACATTTTCTTTGCCCTTTTTTCTACACACTAGCATAAGATTGTGAGACGGCATGCCACGTTTCATACAGACCTGATGGAGGCTCGAACAAAGCGGCACTGTTTCTGACGGGCCCGCCACAGAAGCGGTGACATCTCCTGGGCATGCAACTACCCGTGACGCCGCCGCCTCTTCACCAAAGCCTAACGCCTGGCCTATCAAGACAATGGACGATAGGAAGGCGACTGCAAGGAGACTGCTTTCGGCCGTCGGGTGGCGGCATCGACATGCTATTGGGCGAAGCCGAGGGCAAACAGGCAGCCGGACCGAGCAGTCGGTAGGCATCATTCTCTGGGAGCTTGGCCGAAGATCAACTCTGTGGAGTGCTTTTGCGAGAAAGCCATGAGAAGCCAAATAGCCGTGGCATGTGCAGTGAGGGCCGGATCCGATGCAAGAGAGGAGTGTCCTACTGATTTGCTGGCGTTCCAGTCTGCCACATGATGACGCTACTTCCCAGGTTTCAATTTTCGTCATGATTCTGGGGGTGGGCGACGAGAGACCAGATCTGAAGGATTTCCCATCAGACAGATAGCCCGACACACCAGTGCCAGCCACGTCGAGATCTGCCATGCCCCTGCACCTTTTTTCACGGCCATTGTCTGCTTCGCTTGAATGTGGCAGGTGGAAATCCAATCCCCTGACTACTGCTTAGCTCCGCAGATTTCTGTTCGTTTTAGTCGAGAGGTGTGTTGGATCTTCCAACAAGGGTTATTATTTGTCCCTGTCCCGTATGATTCTCGTATGATTCAGCAATCACTTGTTATTCTGTTCAAAAGGAGACTGGGCCTCGCAGCAGCTCTGGTTTGTTTGTCCTTTCCGTCTTGCCGTGTGTTTCTCATTTTTCATATCTACATATAATTGTCGAACTGCCTCTCAACAGGACCTCGTTCTCCTTATTCAATACCCGCTTCTTCCCCATCTGCTTTCTGGGAACTGAGAATCTGGCGCTGGAATTATCAGTCCCTTCTCTGAATGTCGTGCTACATCTGCCATCTCTTGTCAGTTGAAATCCTGGACACGAACCCTTCTTTTCTCGCAATACACACCAGCCACAGAGGTGCCAGTCCGACTCCCTGAACCGCCTCTTTCTTTGACAAAGACCGTACACACATATATATACACACACACGCGCAAGCGCACATACTGGGGAAAGCATTGTTACGCGGTGCCTGCTTTTGCCCTGTCATTCGGTTGGCGTCGACCCGAGTCATCACGTCTGGGGAGCCCCTGGATTTCTTCTGGAAGTGCACAACTTCTTGCCGTCTTTTTTAACCGTCCATCCTCTTGGTCTTCTCATAGTACCGGCGCCTGGATTGACCCCAACCGCTTTTATTTTGAATAGGTGGGTCAGTTTGGACTGTCGAGGTAGACCTTGCGAGTTGCTACATCTTGTCCGGTCCGAGACGGAGCAGCTGGCATAGCTCGAGTCAGTGAAATAACGCTTGCTATTAAGCTTTGGATAATATTGCGGGACAAGACTGACATGTTCTTCACTTTTGTAGGCTCTTGCTCTCGGCATATTGTAGAATACATATATCCTTACAACTATAGAACAGCCCGATTCCGGGACCTGATCCATTCAGCAGCCGCTGCCCTTCTCACCAGGGGGATACTACTGCGGCTACCACCCATTTGTTGGGTATCAGTGAGTTACATGGTCGAATTTCACCTCTGAGCGTGTCGCATCCCCATGCTGACATGGTGACCAGGGCGGGTTTTCTGGGGGGTGCAGAGTTTCCTCTCCTGTCGCCAACTACAACGTCGTGCATCGATTCATTAAACGTGTTATATTAAGAACCCGCAGATACTAGGTGTCGCATCTTGAGTGGTATCCGGATCCCTCCTCGGCGTAAATTGACTCATATAGTGTGGAAGGCCAGCTGAGGAGCATCTTGCAGCTCCTCTCCAGCCCGTGGGCCGCCTTACTTTGCCGTATCCACGGCGCTGGTCTATCAAGACTCACCAACACACCAGGCAGAACATCAGCTTTCTGATGCATCCACAAGCCGCCAAGGTAGGGAAAATACACTTTCACGCCTCCTTTACTTGTTTTGCCGGAGATATCTTGTCAAGGGGCCATGCCACAGGGGGGCTTGTGACTGAGGTCAGAAGCAACCAGGAAAATTCACGCTCCCTGGCGGCATTCCCGAATGCGTCGCCTGGCCCAACTGCAGAAATTGGTCCGCAATGGAGTGTATCCACTCTCTTGAAGGTATGTTCAATAAGTTCAATGCTCTCTCCCACCCCCTGCAGATCGTGGTCCGGACCGGCCGCCAACACAAGTCAATTTTGGTCGCACCAGAGTCATTTGATATTTCAGAGTCGAATATCAGAGATGCGCAGTATTCTCCCACAGAAAAAGCCTTCAGAGTCATTTGTGGCGCCTCGGGCTCTGGGACGGACTGATCAGAGACGGGGGACAAGAAAATCACCTCCATAAACACATCCACATCCATACCCCGGGTGGGTTTGTGTAACCCTCAAAGGCCCCGGCGATGCGTGGCGTCCTTGTTCCGACAAGTCTGCACAATCCTTGCAAAGTCCTGCACGCCTGGCTACTGTGCCTGAAGCTCTGAGTATTCAGATGTACTGTACCACTGGTGTCTGGACCCAGCTGCATTACCCTGCCTGATGCAAGTCCACCTAACATGCAGAGGCATCCCGAACTGGAGGCCCCTAGTCACCCTCACCCTGCCATTGATGTCTTGCCTCTGAAGACTGGGGGCTGTCTTGCTAACAAATCGGAAAAGCAGAAGCCTATATCACGGGTCTCTCGGTGACGGCAACCTGGATCAATCTCCCCCAAAACATTTACTGACTGAGGTGGCTGGCCCCCTGCTGGCATCCAACCACTAAACCTTGTCCTTCCTACCGATCTTGGTGTTGACAGTGTTGTGTGTTATGCGCAGTAGAAGCGTGAACTGACTTCTTGCCTGCTTACAGAACGATTACAACTCCTCGCCGCCGCCGCCATGTGCGGAGCTTGACTACCTCGATATACAGCCCCCGACGGGAGAGTTGAGGTAAGCGCAGATTTTCATTGGTAGCCTGTTCTCGTTGCAGCTAGTGCATCACTGGGAGTGTCACCGTTTCCTTTATTACGGCCTTCTTGTTCTTTATTTGTTCATGTCTCCTTTTGGGTCGAGTCTGATAGGCTTGGGTCGCATTGCCACCACCATTTTCCCCGAAGTCTGTCGATACCCAGTGAGCTCGCTCTTGCATTGTCTACGGATATCAAGACACCAGAGCAAAGATTCCCTTTAAGCTGGCTTCGATTCTCGCATCGAGATAGAGACAGAGAAAAAAACAAGCAAAGAAAAGGGCTCGTTTGTAAAACTTTGCTTCCCACTCCTCTTCCTCCCCGACGCCCGCCCTTATAATCCTCCGTGATTATCCAGGGAAGCGTGTCTACGGCCGAGTACCTCTCCACGCGTCTGCTTCTTTCGTGCAACCTAGGCGTTGGCAGTATTACCAAGAAGTTTGGTAGTACCTGAACACATTGTATCGCATGGACAGGCAGGACAGCATCTCTTGTGGTAGTCAACCCCCATGCCGTAACCTCAGTTTCAAGAATTTCTCAACTTGCTGCATCGTCGAACCACTCACCTCAAGCTAACCAATGGATAGATACAATCAAGACAGCGGCACCTCGTCGCTCACGATAGATGCTCCAGAAGCCTCGCCTCTTCTGAGTCTCTTTCATCCAAATAGCGGCTTGGGCACAGGAACAAGCTATACGCACGACTCGAGCAGCTTCTATCCCAGCAGTGGGTCGATCTTTACACCAGATGGCAGGTTGCGTCTGAATTCAAAGTAGGTTGCCCGGACCATGGCACCAACCAACATCAATTGAAGCATCGAACCACAAAACAACCGTGTCTGTGCCAGCTCTAACTATTTCATAGCAATACACCAACGACGGGCATGGCACATGTCCAACTCCACAACCACCGTACCACGACCTTGCCACATCTAGGCCCTCACATCAACTCTCGAGATCAGTTTCCAAACTCAGTCGCGCCGTATAGGCGAGTCTCGGATCAGTTTGTCCGATCACCATCGTTTCCCGGTTCAAGGAGACAACAGCTGGCCGGATCACAAAATCCATTGACAGGTTACACGCCGTCGGCCACCGCAAGGATGGATGCGCACCAGTACAGTCACCGAGCCGGTGCTCAGAATGAAGTTCCTCCGCTCCTCCCGATGGAGATGGTGGGCACTTTGCAGTATATTGACCCAAACATGACAACAATCAAGCCCGATATCTCGGGCGTCATTGACAAGGGACCGTTCCTGTCCTCGGACCGCGAGTGGACCTGCTACAGAAGGAACTACCTCGCATGCATATGCTCGTTCAGCCTGAGTCCCAGCTACCCAGGTGCTGGTATACAATTCACACCAACGCCCATGTCGGGAACGAGCACCGCCCAAACATTCCAAGTGTACGGGTTTGCCATGTGTATCTCGGCCGTAGTGGCCGACAACGAGCAGCACAGCATTGAGCTTGTCCAGCACACGCCAAAGAGGGACAAGGGTCCAATATCCAAGCCGTCCAAGACTCCCATTGCGCCAAAGAGCAGTGCCACTCCACACGCTGCCTCGCTGAGCATGTACGGGGATGGCTCAGGCCTCTCAAACCCCAGGAGCCTATACGGGGACGGATTCGGCGGCCAGGCGACGGTTGGGCAACAGGTGCCAACTGAGCATACCTTTGAGCGCATACAATTCAAGCAGGCAACGCAGAACAATGGCAAGAGAAGGGCAGCACAGCAGTACTATCACTTGGTGGTGGAACTGTGGGCAGACGTCGGAAACCAGGCCACGGAGCAATTTGTCAAGGTGGCATTCCGCAAGTCAGCAAAGATGATTGTTAGGGGACGGTCCCCCGGGCACTATCAGAACGAACGACGCAACAGCCAGGGAAACGGCACAGGTGGCGCCTCTGGCAACGGAGGATTCCGAACAATGGGCCAGATGGGAGATTTTGGCAACGGCTCCAGCATGGCAGGACCTGGACTTGGAGGCTACAACCCCGGGTACGACGGTCGAGGCGCCAATTACGGCGTCAGGCACCAAGAGATGTCGCCAGAGAGCAGCAGCATATTCTCGTCGAATGATGACAAGCCCGCCAAGGCATATCAATACTATCCCGGGGGCGGGTCGTCCTCATCGTACGAAAGCCACAACGATCGAGTGGAGCTGTTTGGTCACAGAAACGGCACAGACGCCTTGCATTCGAGCCTCCCCAACGCCATCAACGACCGCAAGGTCAAGCCCGAGTTCGACTTCAACATGCTTCCCAGTCCTTTCAGCGGGGGGGCACGGACGGATGATCATCATCGAGAACGTTTTGACAGCCGGCCCAGCCCGGGCGGCGGCTTCTACCCTTCCATTGTGCCTCCAACGGGACTAGGCGCCCTTTGAGAGAAGCACAAGCCGCAGAGGAGGGGGGGGGCGCCGGCGGCGGGCAGCCAGTAGGCCCAGTACCATGGCCATTACGGGAAATGGCGCTAGCCGATATGGGCAAAAGCAAGTGCTTTTGGTGTAATCTTGTTCAGACGCCAAGTCGAGTCAACCTTGACCAGGCATGCATATGTTTCCGAAGCCACCAACCAACAGCATTTATCTCATTTTGGAGGCAAAACAGGGAGCAGGATTAGCCAAGATGGATGGAGGGCAGGGTCGGTCGGTCGCGCCAAGATCCCAGAAGAGAGGTCTGTTCTTGCTTGTTCTTGGGGCACACTAATAATAACAGTCGGGATTAGTAAAGGTTTGGGTCATGGGGGTTTCTTGGCAAAGGTGTTTCTCTCTCTTTTTTTGGGGATTTCTTTTATTATTTTGTCTATTTATTTTTCCTTTATTCAAGTTTGGGGTTTTTTTACTATTTATTTTATGTTCTTCTTGCACTCGACAAGCCCGTCAGATTCGTCAGATTCGTCTCTAACCTTGCCTCTTTGTTTTGAT
Organism: Keithomyces neogunnii; assembly: GCA_020975405.1. Lineage (NCBI taxonomy): Eukaryota > Fungi > Ascomycota > Sordariomycetes > Hypocreales > Clavicipitaceae > Keithomyces > Keithomyces neogunnii. The sequence continues at coordinate 1,645,566 of JAIOWQ010000002.1, read as the reverse complement.
TTGTTACAAGCCGGGCATCTCTGCCTGTATTTTGGCACAGACAGGGCCAGTCGACATGGTTGGGAACACAAAGACCGGGAAACCACATCACTCGCAGCGCAAGTGGGGAAAAATGGATGTTGTTTGCATTGCCCTTCTCCCCCAAGGGATGAATGCGGCCGCCGAACTTCTCAAGACAGCAAGAGGGACAAGAAAGGGTGCAATTTTGTACGAAATTTGATGGCGGTGTGGGGGATATGACCAGGCTTGTGTATGACTGCATCCGTCATGAGGATCCAAACAGGGGAGGACAAGATGGTAGGGAGATAAGGGACGAGTCTAGAAACGTCTTTTTTCTTTTTGGGCTTTTTATTTTATTTTTATTTGTACACCCTTGGAACCTCTTCACATCTTCTTTGTCCAAACTCATGGTTCAGCTCTCTGCTGCTGCTGGTGGAATACCTACCTTCTTCTTCTTCTTCTTCTTCTTCTTCTTCTTCTTTTTTTTTTTTTTTTTTTTTTTTTTTGGCTCTCTCTCGTCTTGGTCATTTCCGTTCGCCTTTCCACTTTTATTTCCACCCGGCTTCTACTTTCATGCCATCCGTGGAATTCGTCTTGTTGCTTTGACAAGATTCCTGCATATTTTCCGAGACAATGTCTCCAATGCGGAAATCGGGGAACCCATTAATAGGCACTGCGCAGGCATGGCATGGGGGTGTGGCATCTGGCGCGAACGACGATCTCCCTTTTTTTTTTTGATTTTATTTCGCATCGCCTTGTGTTTGGTTGGAACACGGTGGCCAGGGGGTGGACACCAGGGGTTTGTCAGTTGACAGGGACATGAAGCAACGACAAATAAAAAGACTGTAAAAGGCCAGGGCAACTTGGGGGACACGGAGCAGGGTACATGCTGCCGTACGCACAGCAGGTATTAGGTACGGCATTTGTGGGCGCCGCAGGCTGGAGACTGCCTGGCTGGAGCCAGCTTTGTCCATCGGCGGCGAATACGGAAGGAAGGGGGGGCCATGTTCTTCTCGACCAGGTACTTAGTTTCGGCTGTAGTGTTCCTTGGTTTCATTGATACTCGATGCGCAACGGCCTTTGTCTCCCTTTGATGAGCTAGTGCATTCCTCAAGATCAGTGGAACGACGGGAAGCGGGAAGGAGGTGGGGGGGGGGGGGGGGGGGGGGGGCGTGAGGACCAGGCAGAAGAAGGCTCTCTCTCCCTCTCTGTGTGCGTGTCTCTCACGGGTCTCACGGGTCGAGGCGGCCATGGCCCCCCCAATCATCCTGACAGGTCGCGGTAAAGAGCTTGGTCCCTTTTGCGAGTTCCCCATTCTTTTTCGGGGCAGCGTCACCTTGAGTCCATACAATGGAGCGAGAGCGAGCGCTTTGGCCATTCCAGTTGGGCCGCGCGTGTGACAAGAGGAGAGATGAAGACACCAACAGGCCAACAAACAGAGTGGCCCAGACCACCATACAACTCCCTCCCCCTTCCCAGTGGCCAATCAGGTCCGCCAGCAGCCGAGTGCAAATAGAAAAGGGAGCAGGTGTGTATACAGCAGCCATGCATGGGTAGGCAGGCAATAAGGCTGGTTGAGCTCGTTTTTTTGTTTTAAAAAAAAAATATTTTCTTGTCTGCCTCTCCGTATAATACACATGGACATGTGAGAAAAGAAGACAAGCAAAGGGGAGAAAAAAGGGCCCTCTATTAGCTCGCGAGTGATGCATCAACTCGGCCAACAGCCCGGCGTTAACATCAAAACGACGTGCCGGTAAGAGCCTGACTCATTGGTCCTTCTGTCAGTGTCTGTCAGTGGACGAGATACAACGCTGTCAGGCAGCGTTGGTCGACGTGGGAAACCTTATTTCAATGCCCCGGGGTTGCCGTACGCTGCTTGTGCGACAAACATGGGCAAGTGACAGTAATGGCAGTGACTGGCATGCCGCTGTCACCCCTTCAACGCACCACGGCTCGCGGTTGCAGCAGTGTTTCTTTCTCCGAGCGCTCCGGGACGGGCTGTGCCCTTTTGTCTCTAGATGACGATGCGGAGATGCAAAATAGCCAACATGATAATGAACCCAGGAGCCTGGAGTTTGGAAACGGGCTGTGTCGGTAGACCAGACAGACATGTGCGTTTGGACCAGCAACGCTAAGCCCAAGGAGATTCAAAGACTGGCCATGCAGCTCAATACAGGCATCCCCAGGCCCCAGGTCCTGTTCGGTGTGACCAAGACATGTAGAATATTAGTTCGTCCCATGCTGGTAGTATACGCTGGCATACGCCGATATACCGAGTACCACAGTAATAACAAGGAACAGGTGTATGTACGGAGTACACGGCTTCCTCCCAAGGGCCGAGTTTCTGTAATTGGGTGTCTGAATGTCTCTGAGGCGCGTCTTGACCGAGCGCTAGGTTAGCCACACCTGGGCTAATGGTTTGCCTGACCAAGTCTCTTGCATCTCCCCAGGGACGACCCAAGGAGCCTCGCACAAGACAAGCACAAGCCAAGCACAAGCCAAGCACATTAGCCCTCTGTAGATTACGTGGCTGGCACGAGAAAGACAGAAAGAGCGCCGAGACCCTCGCCGGCCACTGACCGTGGATACGGGCAAAGACAAGAAGAAAGAATGGAAGCATCGTGACTCTGTGGCGGACAGGTGACGCGGAATATGGTCATCCGAAGTAACGATCCAGGGTCGTCTGTCGGCCAAAGCGGAGAAGCCGTCCATCGCAAGGCCGCCGCCGCACAGAGCTGGCGGTGCCGGGAGATCTCCAACAAGGTTTGAGGCTAGAGGTTTCCCAATGGCGTGAGGCCTTGCTATCTGCCTAGTCGCGGACTTGTCAGGCCCATGATACGGCGGCCAGAGGCGAGGCGAGGCGAGGCTTTCCCTAGGAGAATTAAAAGCGGGATGGTGGGCGGCCATCCCTGGCATCCATGGCATCCAGCGTCGCTTTTCTTCCTGCTCAGCAGGGGTTCTTTTCCAGACCGGAGAGTCATGGTCGTCATAGTTGGGCCACTGAGAAGCAAGAATCACCTCCAAAGAGGCTCCTCCGAGTTGGCCTGCTGACTTGATGCCCGCCCCCCCTCTGTGCTCTCTGTGCTCTCTATGCAAACGGGCCCCTGTACTCCGTATTCCGCCCCAAATCAAAGTTTGGCCTGTCAAATTTTAGGCGGCAAAGGCCCCGACACGGCGAGCACGTCTTTGCTCTTGTACCCAGAGTACTGCTTCGAGTCTCCTTCTTCCTCGTTCTTCTCTCGGCCGCCAGATTTGTGCAAGGGTCGCGCAATGGCCCCGTTGATGGAGTGCTTCTCTCTCACGCAAGCACGATCTCGTCCCACGTACGAATCTCGGCCTCTTGACAAGATGATCACCTCGCACGGGCGATCGTCATCTTTCTGCTCCTACCTGTCTCCTCTACGAGGCACAAGAGTCTGAGGTCTCAGCCCTACCGGGTATGCTCGATATCAACAGTGCCTCATCTCAAGTCTCACCGCATGCACCTGTTGGCGCCGCCCCCGAGCTGATGAGGAACAAAGAGGGAAAACACAGAGCGTGTGAGAGGGCAGCAGAATCCTGCTCAGCGGTTTCCAAAGTGGCATCGATCCTGGATGCATTTTGGTTTCACTAGGCTATAAAACCAGAACAACTCTTCAACTTTGGACAGTCAAGGGTCGTACTCTGTAGCAAAAGGAGGAGGAGAAAGAGAAAGAAAATAGGGCAAAAAAAGAAGAAAAAAGGCAAGAGAGAGGAAATGACAAGGGGAGTAAAGAGAGAAAATTGGCTGAACCCCCAACCATCGGGTGGTTTACAACCGTATTATCATGGCAGGCTCATTGACTCCCACCACCTGTCGATGTCATGTAGTCATTTGACCTCTGCCAGGAATATTTCAGCTGACGCTTGTTGACTGGGTAAAATAGTCCTAATACTGGTGCAAGGCCCTCGGTCATGCACGGCAAGAGAAGGTTTCGCCCCTTGATATTGACACAGATACGTACTGTACATGAGATACTTGTATGCTCCAGGAGCCAGAGACTGGCCCAACCTCAACGGTTTGGGGTGGATCTCGGCTCTTGAAGGAGAAATTACATATTTGTGGTTGGCTGGACATGACATGTCAAGATGAACGGGAGAGGCTCATGCAGACTTTGACCGGTGATCGGCTGTGCATGTTCGATGCGGCCGGACGCGAAGAAAATCATCGAGCGTCGTCGTCATGCCCTCGCGTCTCTCTCATCTCGCGCCCATGGTGCTACGCTGTTGCCTGAACTGGATGGTGACTGACAAAGCCATAATCATTATCGTGAGCGAGAGCAGGGTGGTGGATAGAGGCTCTCTCTGCTGAACCGGTGAGACGAAGGCATCCATCCACGCCCCCTCCCTTCGTCCCCGGCCTGGGTTCAGCTAAGGGGAAGCAAGAGGGATACAAGGCACAATGATTGGGGGGGGGGGGGGCGCGGAATTGAGGCGCCTGCTTTTGGGTCTTCTTGCGTTCGGGGATGCTTCTCGGCCGTATCCTAAATTATGTGGCAAGGAGCCCCATCGGTTTTCATTTTCTTGGCACAGCAGCAGCAAGTCGCAGTACCTGAAGAGACTTTTCGCTGCGCGAACCCCCCTCCCCTGGACCTTTGTTCTGTCTCTTTTTGTTTTCCTTTCCCTCGTTTCTTTTGTTTTTCCTCCGAACTCCTGGCATCAGCGGCTGATGCGAACAAACAAACGACCCACACACGAGCAGGCAGGGTGGTGCTGCTTCCTTGCGCGTTCGCCTTCATGAGGCCCTCCAGATTGCATCCGCCATGGTCGTCACCTTTGCCATTTCTGAGACGTCATGCACGCGAACCACATCCGCTCCCCCTCGCACTGCCGCTGCTATCGTGGCTGCCGTGCCCCAGATTCTGTCCAACGGGTCTTCTGCCCTTGTTACCTTGCCGACAAAGCTCTTGCGGCTGGAGCCAACGAGCCATGGTAGACCCGTAAGCCCCGGCCAGGCCCTCAGTTCTTCTAGGCCCCTCAGCAGCTCAAGGTTCTGGTCAGCCGTCTTTGCGAACCCAAGACCGGGATCTAGAATGATGCGCCAACGCCGAATACCAGCCTTCTCAGCTGCGGAGATTCGCTCGAGAAGTTCTGATGCAATGGTGGGGATCAAGCCGCCTTCGTAGTTGGTCAGCTCTACCATGTTTTGGGGAGTACCACGCATGTGCATTAGGCAAATTGTCTTGCCTAGTCGTGCGACTGTGGAGAGCATGTCTGGGTCGAGCAAGCCAGCTGAAACGTCGTTGATGATATCGGCGCCGCTAGCGACAGCCTTTTCTGCTACAGACGCCCGGTACGTGTCCACGCTGATGGCAACGTCGATTGCCTCCGGCATGGATCGTATAAGTTCTATTGCTGGGACAACACGGGATGCTTCCTCCTCTGCGGAGACTTCAGGTCGACCAGGGGCCGTCGACTGGCCGCCCACATCAATAATGGTAGCGCCACCGCGGATTTGACGCAGAACCGTGTCACGAAGATTGGTCAAGTCGTTTTTCCCCCCATCAGAGAAGGAGTCTGGAGTCAAATTCAAGATGGCCATGACTCGAGTCTTTCTGTTGTGAACAAGCGGAGCCAGACCCTGGGAGCCTCGTAGTGGAGTAAGTGATGACAGAGGTTCCCCCGTCGACGGCAGTTCGTTGAGGTAGTCTTGAACCAATTTCCACGGTTTCTCCCGGTACAATGATTTTGACGGTATCAACCTATAGGTTATGTCAAATTCAAAGCCCATGTTTCCAGGCCATGGCGGCCGTCGCCATCGTCTGCTTACTCTGATAGCGGTCTGAGAACAAACTCACGCTCCGGAATACCAACATGAGGCACGCTGAGCCGTTCATGGCTCACAGTCTCATCGCCATAGAGCAGGATATCCAGGTCAATGTTTCGCGGCCCCTTGTCAATAACCTTTTGACGGCCCATGTCATTCTCTATCGACTGAAGCTGGTCCAGCAAGGCGAGTGGTTCAAGATCAGTTTCCACCTGCAATTGAAATCAGCACGACATTCAGACTCGGTCTTCTAGGTGCACTTGTTTAGCATTGACGCCAACGACGTCAAGATGTTAGTTATGCAACTATTGCCGCACACCATACCTCACAAGCGCCGTTTAAAAAGCGATCCTGGTCCAGCACATACATGGGCTCTGTCTCCCATAGGCTGCTCGTCCTCGTTACTCGAATACCCCGACGGTCCATCTCCCTGCATGCCCTCTCAATTTCGGCCACTCGGTCTCCCATATTGCTTCCGAGGGCGATGTACGCCTTCTTGTTGCCGCCGTTGCTGCCATGGCAGGCGCATCCGGAATGGTGCCGATTGGATGGCGTTTGAAGCACTGATGGCGAAGGGCTTCGCTGTGAAGCAGAGGAGATGAGCCGCGCAGAAGTTTGAGGGTAGGGTTGCGGAGGTATGGCGGTTCCTCGTCGTGGTATTGCGATGGACTGCCGAGCCGCTTGCACCTGCCACAGGCCGACTCGGTTGGCCTGCAGGGTACGTAAAACAACTGCAGGGGACACTGACGGAACCATGCTGGCTAGATGAGTGCCAGAAGTGCCGTTCTGATGGCCAGGACAGCCGGGGATGGAGATCAAAGCCAGCTCTTGGCCAATGGCGTTGAAGACGCGGTTCTTGACCAGCCAAAGTCGTCGTGCCTGGAGGTTGAAATTTAGCGCGGCGTCACGGCGCAAGGAATCGCCGGCCCCGTTCGTGCCTGTCTGCCTAGGCGCTGGGCGGTGGGACCATGGAGGCCCGACATCCAACGTCTGAATGGTGTCCCCTGCGCAACAACCGACGGCCGGAACGGTCACGGTCACGGTCCACGCTGTCGTTGCTGCATGTGTGCGCCGGCGGACAAGCGTCGGTGACGTGCATTTCCCATGTTTGGCTCGGTCGACGCCCGTGGCAACCGGCTACAGCAAGCACCGACCGGCTAGGCATCGTGGACAAGCCAAGGAAAGAAAGCCTTCAGCCCTGTTGCCAATGGGACCGTGACTGAACCACGGCAGCACGGCAGCACTGCAACACGCCATGCCCTGTAGATTGATCCCTCTCGTCGATACGCAAGTGCGCGCCCCAGTACCCGTAGTTGGCGGCAACAGCCGACAAACACCGCGCAAATGATTCAGCAATTGCCACTGACAGTGCGAGCATATCATCGACTCGCAGCCCCGACGGAGATGCTGCTTGCCCCGCGACGCCCGACCTGATGATCCCCAGCCAGCTCCCGCCAGCATCCTCGGCTTCCTTCCCCAGAGTCCGTAACGCCCAGAAGCGCGCTAAACTCAACGCGACGCTAGCGCCTGATGGCCTTGACGAGCCTCGGCACAACTCACCTGCGCCTCGAGGGCCATTGGCTGGTTCGCGCCAAAAAGGGTCCACGGCGGCCAGGCCATCGTCGCATCACTGCTCAAGTTTCTCATGTGAGGACGGGGACAGCTTGCCTGGCTGTTTTCGTATTTCAATCTACACTTGTCCATGCTTTTCCTGTGCCCCGTGGCTCTTTCCTGATTCTTGCAACTTCTTGATACCCCCCTCCTTGATTGCCCTCTATTATTGCCCAGCACTCCCAGACCGCAACTTCAGACAAGATGGCTTCTCCTCGTAAGTTTGGCTCCCGTTCTCATGTCGCCACAGTGTCGCCTCGCGGCGCCTCCAGGAGACATGGCCGTTAACCGTGCATGGATTGCTGCAAACAGAGCAGATTCGCACTCCCATCACTGATCTTTTCAAGATCCAGCACCCCATCCTGCTGGCTGGCATGAACGTCGCCGCCGGCCCCAAGCTGGCTGCTGCCGTCACCAATGCCGGTGGTCTCGGCGTCATCGGCGGTGTCGGATACACCCCCGACATGCTCCGTGAGCAAATCGCGGAGCTCAAGGAGCATCTGACCGACAAGAACGCTCCCTTTGGAGTCGATTTGCTCCTTCCCCAGGTCGGCGGCAGTGCCCGAAAAACCAAGTAAGTCCTTGTCCCCCTCCTTGTCTGGCGGCATCACATGCATCCCAAAATCACGCGCAAACACACAACCACAACCAAAGGAAGAAAAATGGCTAACTTTGGCTTCTTCTTTTTTCTTCCCTACTCCACAGCTACGATTATACAAAGGGCAAGCTCGACGGCTTGGTCGACATCGTCATTGAGTCCGGCGCCAAGCTCTTCGTCTCTGCCGTCGGCGTCCCCCCCAAGCACGTCGTCCAGAGGCTCCAGAAGGCCGGCATCCTGTACATGAACATGATTGGCCACGTCAAGCACGTCAAGAAGTGCCTTGACCTCGGCGTCGACATCATCTGCGCCCAGGGCGGCGAGGGCGGCGGCCACACCGGTGACATCCCCACCACGGTGCTGATTCCCGCCGTCGTCGACGCCGTCAAGGGATACAAGTCCCCCGTCTCCGGAGGCCCCGTCCAGGTCGTTGCCGCCGGCGGTATTCACAACGGTCAGCTCCTCGCTTCCGCTCTTATGATGGGCGCCAGCGGCGTCTGGGTTGGAACCCGCTTCATCTTGACCGACGAGGCCGGCGCCCCCAAGGCTCACAAGGAGGCTGTCCGCACCGCCGGCCACGACGACAACGTTCGCACCATCATCTTCACCGGCCGCCCCATGCGCGTCCGCAACAACCCCTACATTGATGACTGGGAGACCAACAGGTCCCAGGAGATGAAGGAGCTCGCTGCCAAAGGCACCATCCCCTACGAGGTCGATTTGGAGCGATTCATGGGCGGCGAGTCCAACAACGAAAAGAGCGGCGTTGAGGCCTTCACAAGTGCCGCCGCCGAGGAGGATGACGATGACGAGGGTGACGACCCTCTTGATCAATTCCGCCCTTTCCTGATGGGCAAGTGTGCTGCTGTTGTCAACGAGCAAAAGTCCGCCAAGGCTGTTGTTGACGAGTTTGTCAACGACGCTGTTGCCTGGATCAAGAAGGGCAACCAGATGATTGCCAAGCTGTAAAAAGATTGAATGTTGTCACGGTTTTCTTTTATTTGTCATGGCCATGTAGAATATATACAGCATTTTGATACGCATGCATAGTTTTTGAAAACGTCAAGGATAATACTTTGAATCTCGTCGTCCCTACTCAATTACTCAACTTGTGCAAAAGCGTCATCTCCATCTTGCCCCCTCGCACTGTTTGCTCAAAGTGTGACTTGATGTGTGAAGGAACCAGAGTACTGTTTTAAAAACGTCTATTTCATGCTAACCAACTACAGCTCAATTGACTTGCCCTGTGCGCCATCATTAGCATTTGACAGCGCCCGCAAACCCGCGCTGCAACATTATTCCATCAGCAACTGTCCATTTTGTGGCAACATGACGCCTTGGTTTTGCCCGTCTAAAAATCAGCCTCATGCACTTTTGGTCCTGCCCTCCAGATGAACCCTCCGTAGCAAACCACCCCGCAAAGAACGAGATTTGAGATGTGATCATGACCATGTTATCTCGAGTGGATCAAACCCCTTTACCCTTTAGCTACCGAGGTAGTTGCGGATAGCACCCTGCAGGCGGGTGGCTCCCTCGCCAAGAACATTTGTAAGGTTTTCCAGGTCGTCGCTTGCCGTGATGCCAAACTTTCGAACAAAGTCCTTGGCAGCTGATTCCAAATCGCCGTACTCCTCCTCAATATCCTCTTCAGGTCGTCCAAAGTAGGCGTTTGACGAGATGGCAGTTGCGCCTTCAAAACCCTGCAGACGAGTCTTGGCTTCGGCTTGGGAATTGGGGTCGTAGGCGCCCTTGCCAAAGTACTCGTCAGACGAAATGCCTTTTTGGGAGCCAAATTTGGATCGTGCGTAGTTATCTGAGTCATCTGCCGTCACATTAGAAATCATCATCTTGACAATCCAGTAGTCTGATGTGTTTACCTTCAACTGCTTTGACTGGTCCGACGGAGCCAAAGCCACCGGCGTTCTTTTTGGGAGCCTGGGCTGCGGCCTTGCCACCTCCAACTTGACCAAATCCAAGGCGGGCAACGCCCATTCCCAATCTCTCAACTTCAGCACTTGACTTCTGCCGCGTATGTGAGCTGCCGCTGGTTCTAGGAGGACTCACAGGCGTGGGGGCCAAGATGGTAGCAGCACCTGGAGCATCCTTGGCAGACTCATCCTCGGCCTCTGGGTCGTAGCCCAACTTGGCAATTCTCTCAGCCTCCTCTTTGGCCTTCTTCTCAGCCTCATCAAAGTCAATCACCTCACCAGTGACCTTCTTAGCGCCGAGCTTCTGAGTCTTCTTAGCACCAAGCACATTGACCTTCTTGGGCCCACCAGCTGTCGTGGTCTTGCGGAGAGCAGCCGATGTGGTAATACGGCTGGCAGCAGGCTTGGATTCACTAGTAGCATCGACTTTGGCAAGCGGTGATGTCGATCGAGAAGTGTCCTTCCCATTGCCAGCGTTCAGGAAAGGAGATGGGGTTCGACCAACGACAGGGGGTGTGGCAGTTCGTGAAAGAGGAGGCGTAGGTCGCTTGATGGAGGGCTTGTCCCAGGAGGAGAAGAAATCGTCGTCGGGCTCCCCTGCAGGAGTTGATGCACCGTCATCTGCGCCATCGGCGATGACAACTTCATTGGGATACCTGCAGCTCATTGTCAGGACAAGGTACGTGAAGAGCATCGGAAGCTGGGGAATGCATACTCTTTGGCGTCACGAGCAGCCCGTCGCTTAAGCTCGTCCTTGTATTTGGTGGCTGCATTGGACATGTATTTCGTCTTGGGATCTTTGCTATTCAATGCTGCGGAACCGCCATTTTGCTGGAAGAACTTGGTGGCGGATTCGTTGCCACCCACCTTCATGACGCGCAGCTGATCCCATTGCCATTCTACGTGCATTTGTCAAAAAAAAAAAAAAAAAAAGGGGGGGGGGGGGGGCCGTCGCGGAAACGGGGGTTCGCTATACATACGGTCCAAGTTTGTTGATCGCACAAACGAGATATGGACACCCAAGTTCCGGTGGTTGGAAGAGCAATCCAGACACAGATAGATACCAAACGGCACTGAAGTCCAGGTAGGGTTGTTTTGGCCGCAGTCAAAGCATAACTACACCAAAGGGGTCAGTAACGGCACGCGACTCCGACATATTGCCACTTGTATTCACCTTGTTCGCGGGCTTCGACTTGAGCTTCTCAAATATCTTGAGGGACTGCTGCTTGGTTGCGAGGCCACTCATTTTGGGCAGGCTGGGCGCGTCGGGGTCGCAAGTTCGGACGTCTTGAAAAATACCGAATTCGGAAGATGGTGTTTGGCTGTATCCGATGGTCAATAATGCACGGGGTTGAAGGCGGTGCGCACAATGCCTGCTGGAGATCAGGACAAGTCGTTCAGGAGATGTGACGGCGAGGGGAGAGAGACCATTTGCCAATGTGGCACATCGCAAGCGCTAACCTTGATTAGGCAAGACGCACAACCCCACAATCGACGCTTTGCAGCCCCATGGACTGGACTGGCAGCGAGAGCATCTCAAACATGTGCAAGTCTCGCAAAGTGCAAAAGCATCAAAAAGAAGCAGTAGCAGCTCGTACCAGCATTGTGAAAGCATTTCACTCACACGTGCCGTCAAGTCGAGGTGCCTTTATCATGGAAGCAGCACAACCGCAGCTATGAAACCAACCACGACCACGTTACTGGCCCTTCGGCCGACGACGAGCCTCGCCGCTCCCGTTTCATTACGATGCGCCTTTCGAAATCGACCATACGCTACCCAGAGCAGCCAAGGGCCCAATGTCCCTCCAAGTGCAAGGCGCCGGAGCGTAACTCCATTCAACGACGATGGCTATGTGCCTTGGAAGGAGTTGTCCGCAGGCGAGAAGACTGCTCGCGCAACACAACAAACGTTTAATTTTGGCTTCGTCCTGGTTGGGCTGGCGCTTACCGTAAGCTCTCTGCCATGCCACTATATGCTACAGAAGGTTCATAGGATATTATTCTGACTTGGACGAAACAGGGAACGGTCGGATACTTTCTTTGGACAGACGTGTTTGCGCCAGACAGCAAAATCAACCAATTTAATCGAGCAGTCGACAAGATCAAAAAAGACCCTCGATGCATTGAAGTGCTTGGCGATGCAAAGAAGATGATTGCTCACGGAGAGGAGACAACAAACAAGTGGAGGAGAGCACGGCCCGTAGCGTAAGTTTGGCACTATGCTCGGCTCACTATTTGATAGCAACACATGTTGTTGACGCATCTTCAGATCATCGGAACGAGTCGACCAACAGGGAAATCAGCATCTCTTGATGCACTTCCATGTAAGCAAAGCAGCACCCAAGACAACATGTTGGTCTGGTCATTGACGCTAAGATGGCATAGGTTGAAGGCCCGAATCAAAACGGTGTGGCACAGCTGCACATGGTTAAGCGACGCGGCGAATCCGACTTTGAGTACAAGTATCTATTCGTCGACGTGAAAGGCCACGAGCGCATATATCTCGAGAATGCAGACTCCTCATCAAGTTCAGGGAAGAAGCAGCTAAGCTTCTTTGGTGTCAAGTGGTAAGAGGACCTGGTCGAATGGACTTTTGGACCAAGAGCAGAAATACATTAGGCTGCTCTCTTGTATTACTATTCATCGGCTTCTCATCCTATTTTTTTTTTCTTGTTCCCACACCTTAAACGAGCTTAGTTGGCCATGTATAAGATATCAAGGGAAAGGAGATGCAGCTCTGTGGGAACTGCGAACAATTCTCGTGTCGCGAAACGAGATGTCAGGATTCAGCATGGAATCATCGACGTGCAACTGAAATAATGCTAGTGGCACTGGGGTAATTAAAGAAATTACATGTCAATACATTATTCGAGTTGCTCGATGGACGAAGCGCCAGTTCCGGATATTGTACATGATTTGATTATGGACACTTGAGCCTGATTCCGTCAACATGTTTTGTGTTGGGGTATCTACCAACCTCGCGGGGCCCCTTTGCCAAAAAAGGATGACCAATTCTTTCATTTACAACATGAAGAGCTATCCACGGTATACCATACCGAGTCTTGTACTCGTTTGGATTCAACGCCTCATGAACCTCGCAAGACGACAGTCGTGGCTTGTTGAAGCCCATTATATCAAGCATGGCTTGCGGAGAAGGATGAGCAGCAATCAACTACCAGACCATACATCGGTTGCTGTTATTTGCGTCCGGGTGCTTGCAACATCTCTCGCTACAGAAGGACCACGACAACCCAAGCCCGACATGGCAAGCACAATAAAAGTCGACGTACAAGAAACGCTCACAGCAAGCTACCCTCAACAGCCCGCGGTCAACATGGCATGGAATCAAGGACATTACGTTGCCTGCGCCAACATCCGCAAAGATGGAGCTTAACGCAACCACAGCCATGAAGCTCAAGCTTCTCGCTCAGTTGCAACACAGCAAGAGGCATGTGGCTCAATGACCATGCCACACGCGACGTTGCTTTGCGCTGACAGACACATCCGACATGTCTTGCCTTGAGGCAATGTTAAACTTTGCCCAATCAAGGTAACCCCGCCGCCTGCTCAGCTGCGTAGTTCTGAATCATGTCATCAGAGACCATCAGCTACGTATATTGATTTATGCGCCTCCCGTTGTGATTCGCACCTGCGAGGCCTCCCCGTAAACAGTACCATGTGCATAAACTCTCTTATACAAACACGCATGTCGTCCTTCATCCCCGTACCCGTTACGTACCCTATGCCCACCCCTCTCACACGAACCGCTGGTCCCTACATGTCCCTCGTTCTAGCAGCACGCTTGCCAGGGCTGTGTCCACGGAACAGAGTAACATCTGCCAGAGCGCATGGGACCACAAACATGTCGCGATGCCGGGTAGCTTCCGGCGTAATTGGTGACAATTTTGCAAGCGGACTTGACGATTCTGGCATCTTCAACAGCAAGGTACACTCTTTCCCCCTTCTCTCAAACAAAAGATCCCAAGGCCGGCTAGGGATTTATGCGACAGCTGGGTGTTTGCCAAGACGGGTTTGTGAGAATCAGCAGATTCCGACTCTATTTTGTGGAGAGATGAAGAGAACGTTTATCAGTGATACACCCTGTGCTTCAGGGATCGTACCGTACGAACTGTAGTGCATTCGGCTTAGGGCCTCGAAATAATACGGCTGTGCTTGCAAGGTACAAGGCCTGCCCCCCCTGCAGCAATTTCCGTATAGGATATATTGGAGACTCGTGAACGTGTACATTATGCCGATGCTCTTGCTCTGAGTACTCCAGCAGACCACTCTTGGCACGTTTCATGGGCCAATTTGCTTGTGCATGCTGTACATAGTAATCACTGCGGGTTCGTAGCGCCTGATGAACGTCTGGTGGATATAGAAGCAGGATCCATCGAAGCAATACATTGATGCGACCTTGCATCCGGCGGCTGAGGAGTCGAAACTATGCATGGCCTTGACGCCGCAGTCAGAGCAACTTGTACCATTTTCTCCGTTGCAGATGCCTTCTACGTGATATTGCTGGAGAAGACAACTCCACAGAACTTGAACCCGGAGCATATGGAGCCATTTATGGAGCGTGCCTGCAGTGCAGTTGAAACAACTAACTTGCTTCGCGGTTAAATTGTGCATACTTGCAGCTTTCAGCTTGGAGAACCCTGCTGCAGCTAGAGGTTATCGAGGCAGGCAGGCAGTTTCCATCAAAAGCTCCGAGTCGTGCTAGCTGGTTCCTGCCAGTATTAGGTGAGACGGCTGGGCATGGGAAATGTGAACATGGGGATCAGCTCCGGATGCCATGTCACTGTCTCCAAGAGCTTGGCGCGAATTGTGCGCTTGACCCTGTTTGCGAGCTCGGGGAGACATGTCGTCCTTGGTCGAAATACGCAGTGGCGAACGTCCAGGAAAGACAATGGTCCAAGAATGCCAGGTTAATCTCGCCTCGTATGCTGTCGGCAGTCGTACAGATTCAAGCTTTGGACTGAGTCCATCCTGACGAGGGCAGTTGGGCCGCTGCCGCCCCCAGGCCGGTGTTTACCTATTGCCATGTGAAAGGATTCCTTGTGAATGAACCTATCTGTACATGCCAGGTCCTGTGCCGCCAGCCTCCAACCACCCCCAATATATGGCCCGGTGCCGACAGGATGATCCTAATGAGATCTAACCATTCGATCGTCTTTAGCTGGCCTGAACAGCCCACCATGGCGCCAACGAGCCTCCGATGACTCCACAGGTGGCCTGGTCTGGTACCGTTGCGTGACTTGTTGGTGTGTCGATCAAAGGTGCAGAAGAACTGCATGCATTTTAAGCAGGTGGTATCCGGGTCCCGTCTGCAACCGCCCAGTGCCCTGAATGAATATCCAAGGCGTTTGCCCTGGACGCCGCACGCCGCCTCCCCGCATCAAAGCCCGGGGGTTTTCCACCTACCATATCTAGTTGCCAATGACTAACCAGATGCTCGCTGTCTGTCAAAACTGGCTGCGCTCTCTGACATGCAGCAACTGGAAAACCAGGGCAGATGATACTAGAACCCTGCAGGCAAGAACCCCACTTGGCCAATGCTTGCTCATGGCTTGTGCACTTCGCCACGAGGCATCATTCGGGTAGCATGTTCTTTCCCCGAACAAAAACTTGGGGCAGGGGAAACAAGGGGACCTCCCCTTGGGGGGTCCCGTATCTCCGAGCGAAATCGTGGTGGTTACTTCTATGCGCAGCCTCGTTGAGCCTCACCGCCAGACAGTCTCATCAAGGCCAAGGCAGCACGACTCAGCTAGGCCTGTCGCCGCCCATAGTGCGTGGCGTCGGTGACGTTCGGCCAGCGTGGGGAAGCCACGACAAAATTTGAGCACTGGAGAGCAAAAATTTGCCTCTCAGGGACCCGCGCCGCGGCGTGACAGGGATTTGGCGATGCCCCCCGGCTCACTGCCGAGCCCAACGCCGACTGGCGCCGAGAATCTTTATCCGTTGGCTGATTGTCCCTGATAGATCGACACCCATGCACGATTGGCGTTCGATTCTTTTTGGCCGTTTGGGGGGTGGCCTCCCTGCCTCTTCTGATACGGCAGGTGCAACGTAGCAGGGGCCACACAAGCCCTCACTGCTCAAACAACATTCTACAGCGAGTCGTAGCACCCAGCAGCCTCTGGCCGCCCAAACATGAAAATTTGGGCAACGCGGAACCTTGATGGGCATTGGGGTACTCCGTAGCCCCGGAAAACTGCTCGTGGTTCTCAAACTGTCCAATCACGACTGGTAGGCACTCCTGCAGAGCGCACTGCGTCTGTTCTGAATAGCAAACGGCCATATGTGTTTCCCCGATGCCATCTAGGTATTTGGCGGCGGCGGCGGCGGCTTGTTGCGAGTCAACATAACGCATCGCCATGAGACTGCAGAGCTGACCATTGAGATAGCGTGTCTTTTTTCCTCGTCATCGATCCTGCATGAGCTACCACTAACCTGTCCGGTGTCAATCAATGTGCAAGGTCGTCCGAAAAGGGTGTTGACGTCCAATCCGTTTTTGTTTGCAGTGGCATGTGGCGGTGGTTGGCTTCAACTTGCAGCCTGGAGCAAACGCTCCAGCACTAGAATAACACTTGTCATGGACTCCGCGAGCATCGCCTACCATGGATGCTCCACGTCGCTGGTGTGCTGAGCTAATTACACGCTGACTTGCTGGGATACTTTGCTCGTCTCGCCTATAGGCCGGAATTGCGTCAGCCTTCGCCTGTCAGAAGCGGCCATGGGACAGGCAGCAGCACAGGCGGATGGACTGAATCAGATGGTCTGGTCAGATAACCCCACCCCCACAAACTCTCTCCTGACAAAACAGGCAAATGATGGGCTTATTTGCCGTACAGCAAGACGGGATGATGCATTTCGCCAGCTGCCATCTGCCAGCTGCCGCAAACCCCGGGTGCCCGGAACAGGAAGCGAATCGGCCATCAGATTCAAGGCGCCCGACTCCTGAAATCGGAGGCGCTAAAGCCATCGCCACAACAGGCTGCACAGTTTTAATCTCTCTAACCGCGAAATGCGACCTGACAAATGGTGAGCAGAGTGATCCGTTCATCCTCACCCTTGCCTCAGCGCCAGAGCACTGGTGTTTCTTCTGCAAGCCTCTGCTCGTGTGAGTTGCATGTGCAAAGCACCAGGCTAAACTGGCGTTCTGCCCGGCCGCCGTACATACATAAAGTACGGTATTGACTCGGATGCAAGAGTAACCGAGCGCCACCCAGATGCGGCCAAGCATACTCTCTACACGCCAACAAAAAGAGGCCGACGATATTGCTCACCGGCTGGCCCGCGTGCGGATGGGGGGCGCTCGACTTGCTAAACAAAGAAAAATGGGTGCATGCCTAGAAGCCCAGCACAGCAACAACACCGCCTTGGATACGTAGAGGCCCAACTTGAAAAGTCTGCTACGGAAAAAAATTTTATGCCCCGTTGCAATCTCTCACAGACGAGATCTGACGCCAACTGAATTTTGCAGTACCTCCATGCAGAAGGCGCAGCCCCCCACCTTCCCAGGCCGGCCTTCCCCATGGGCCAGCACTTGAAGGCTGGTCACACAATTCCACGTTGACGGATTACCCTCTCAGCTTGCTTGCAGTGCAGTGCACCCTGGAGTCATGAATCTTGACTAACACCTTCAATGTTTCCGTTGCTCTAGTCGCGAGACGCTTACTATCCCTTTGACTCCTGGGGCAAACGTCCCGATCTGCCATGAACATGGCTATTCTGCTGACTTTCTCTGTCCTCTCCCCCCCCCCCCCCCCCCCCATCTCGTTTGCTCCCCACGACCAATCTTACAAGGTCCATTCACACGGACACACACTCTCTGCCATTGACTTGTGGGAGCAAGAGCCCTTTGCTCCTCTCTTTTGGCGGTGAAGAGAGAACTTGTCTCAAAGCGCGCGCCATAATTCGAGCAGGCAGCCTTTTGCCCCAGTAAGAGTGGCTGATGCCGCCTGATGCCATCGACTGCGTTGGAGGCTGCTTGCAGGACTCCCAAGGCCAAAATCAGACATCAGGGGCCACCAAGGCGGTGGCTTTTCACTACCATCTCAATAACGGGACGGATGGCTGTTTCTCAGCGCCTGGGCACTTTCTCCTTGTCCCTTCTTCTCTCCCCACAGGGCGCCTTGCCTCGCTTGCGCTGACGTGATCACCAATGGGCACTTAGTAGGAGGTCATCCCGATTCCCCTTCCTATAGCCAAACCAGTAAGGGGCTGCCCCAGCTCCAAAGCACATCGCCTCGTTTATTCAGGCCTCCCTTGGACGGGCCGTTATGCGTACTTGGCTGCACCCATTTTTGAGTATTTCTTGTACCCCAAAACGCAATCTTGCCGCAGTAGAGGGGGGGTATAGACCGACTGAGAAAAAAACTCAAGTTCAGAGGCAATGCTTGACACGTCCAATGTAAGTGCGGGCTCAGTCTCGGCGTTCTAGAAAATCAAGGTTTTGCGGGGTGAACCTAAAGCAACTGGCTGCGCAAGGAGGCAAAGCACATGCAGTCTTGGCTGCCGTCTCCATTCCCGAGACGAGCCCACGGATGTTGCTCATGCTCTTGTTTGCTATAAACGGACAGGTCAGACAAAGGGCCAGGGTGGGGTAGAGAAAGAACCTCAACACCCGCTTCACTCGAGACAAAAAGGACTGGAAATTACCCGAGGACAGACTGCTAATTTTGAGTTTGCGAGACCATCAGGCTTGCCGAGAACATCAGCTTCGCGGCATGCTACAGAACAGACCACATGGGCGGGGCGGCGGGCGTGCATGTTCCCAGCCTTTATGGTGAACATTTGGTGCGTATTATGGTGTGAGGCAACAGCAGCTTTGGTCGGGCAAGAGGGAACAAAAAATGCGGTAGCAAATTTTTTATTCATTAAACCTGTTGAGCCGTGCGCGTCCCAGCGCATTTTGCAGCCCGAAAAGAGCAAGGCTTGAGAAAAGAGAAAAAAGACCGCGCGGTTCTGTCCTTGACGTCTGGAAGTCGAGAGCAGCGTGCCAACCAAGTAAGAGGCCAGGGTTCACAGTCAAACGAGAGCAACGGCGCATGGAATACAAACAAAAAAATTAGAGTTGTGATAGCACTGGCAGAAGTAGTTCCCTATCTCTCCCATGTATCCGAGATAATTCCCAAGGAGCATTTTCTCACCTCGCCCGATATAGCCACAGGAATTGCAGGCAAAGAGTCCATAATGATCCAATTATTTTGATAAAAATCAGCTTCATGAGTCTGAAGCCGTCAAAGAAGGGGAAAAGAGAAAAGAAAAGTGGTGATGTCTATAGTCATTTGTGCGCGTCCTGCCAGTTACAGCCTCCTGCCCAAAACAGCCGGGGAAAGAAAATAAGGACCAAAACTTCCGAAAAAGCAAATACACAGAAATATCAAGGCTTCTCAATGTTGCGGATTGAACCGGAGTCCTCGCAAACGAAAACCGTTAACGCCTACTCTGTCTATACCTCTATTACCCAAAGTCATCATGTCGTGTAAGTTACGATAGCATCGAGTATCCTATACCCGGTCCATGAGATCGCCGCCAGCAAGACTGCCAGCGGCAGAACTTCTGCCACTGTTGCTGTATCCGTTCTCCGATAGTAAATCTTGAACAGCAACCTTGGGAACTTGGGGAACAGGGAGTTTCCGTTGAGAGCCGTCTGGACGGCTGATAATGTCGGTCAATGACAAGCCATTGTTGCGGGGAGCACTCAGTTGATGAGGGAACTGCGGCGCATCCAGGTGTGGTTCCATTGGTGCCAAAGCAGGAGTCGTGTTGTGTTGAAGAGACAGGTTCCGGATACTGGGCAGCTCATATCCCGAGAAGGGTCGGAGTCGGGGAGAGTGAGCGGGAGTTGCAATAGGAGTGTGATCCGGAGTAGGTGAAAGTGAATCGTGTGAGAATGTGGGAGACGATGGTGCGGTTGAGTTGGGGGAGTTGGGTCTGGAGCGCTTGGCATGACGCAGTGCACCATTGTAGTGGTCGTCGTGGTCATCGTTGGAGTGAGACCTCGCCATGTGATAAGAAGACAAGCCATTAGGGTGACCACGAGAGCTGTGCATTCCATGGCCGTAAAAGTGACGAGAGCCGTGACTGGGGGGAGCCGCCAGAGTCTCACGTTCAACCTGCGTCGCGGCCTTGGCCAGCATGGAGATATCCCCACCACGGTTGTAAGGGTGCAGAGGTGGTGGATGAGGATGCTGGGCAAACGAGGCGAAAGAGTGCGGAGGGGAGACGTTGGGGGAAGCCAGGGTCGACGTGGGTGCAGAGCGAATCGCCTTGGGCGCAGGAGGAGGAGCCATCATACCCTCGGGGTGCATATGGGGTGGGAGACCTTGGTGATGGTGGTGCTGTTGGTGGTGATGCTGGCCCTTGTTCCCACGGCGGGAGTTGGGGTTGTTGTGAATTCGCGAGTGACGAGTCAACTCATCGGAGCGAGAAAACTTCTTGCTGCACCCGGGGAACTGGCAGGCATGCGGCTTTTCTCCCGTGTGAGTACGGATATGTCTTGTCTGGTGCTCCAAGCGATGGAAGGCCTTGTCACAGAGAGGGCACTTGTAAGGACGAGGGAGCTCGTTTGTCGTGTCTGAGGCCTGGGCGCCGGGCAGGGGCCCGTTGGGTTTGATGACGGTGACTGAAGCGCTTGCCATTGCGGCGTCAGCCTGTTGTGATGTGGATTTGTTGCAGTCAGTTGGGCCCGAAGGGTTCAGCAGGTTGGTGAAATCAACTGCGGACTGTGGTCGTTGCATGTGATCCAGTGCAGCTATCTAAGATAAGAGATGCTGGTCTCGACGGTAACGACGTTCAGATGCAAATTGGTCCAAATGGCTGCGTCCTTTGGTACAGGAAAATTGTTCGTCGATATGGCACCTTGACTTCTGGCGTCGGGAGCATCCAAGCCAAGTTTATCGGAAGGATGGAAATGGAAGTTGGTTGTGCGGTGTCAGTTCGAATTTGTCTGCTGGGAGGAAACGGGGGAATTTTTTTGGAGGAGGGGGACGAGGGGAGTGTAATGCTTTTAAAAGGGCGGGTCTGGCCGGAACAGCGCTGGTCAACTGGTCTGGTGTAAACTGTGGAGGGTGTACGTACAACCGCTCAAGTACCGTTTTACCCCTTCTGGGGGGGCATTGGACCAGATATTAGGGACTGGAGTTCAAGTCAAACCAAAGCAACCACAGGCGGGAGCGTGCACTGGGGCAGCCGCACAAGGCGGTAAAACAGAGACGCCACTTCACTGACTGGGTGGGGTGTGGGATGGGAACAACTGAACAATGAGGCCGTCCCCGGAAACTGGAGTCGATTGACCCGGAGCCGTTGCGTCCAACGGCCAACATCCATCCAACCTTGCCATACGAAGTAGGATGTTGGGAAAACCTGAAGTTGCCATACGATGTGGGCAGGTGCAGAGTAGTGGGCAGGTACTTGGTCAAAGGAGCGGCAGGGAAGAAGATGGCAGGCACGACTGGGTTCTGGAGATGAGACCTGGAGACATCTCTAAGTCGTAGGCGGGCGAGCACTGCAAGCGTTCTGCAGGAGGTTGAGCCTTGAGCCTGGTACTTGTCGGCACTCGAGACATTGTACCTGCCTCAGGGCCGCCCCAGGATGCATCGAGCACTGACCATGTTGCTGTGTGCAGTCATTTGGGGCCTTACAGAAGTTTCGCATACGCCCCATCGACCTCGAATAAAGAGCCACCCCTCCAACTTCAAGGTTTGAATGGAAATGGAACCCCCCCTACTGATGGCCGGACGGTGTGAGAAAAGTACCAAGGCGCCAGAGGTACTTGTTGTATTTGGTGCGATGGGGGGTGTCAGTGGCTTGGCCGGGCGGGGACTGAAGACCATTTCTATGCCGATATTTTGTACACCCATCGATGACTTGGGACTCGGAGCGTCTGGTTCTGGGTTCGCCCACTCCCCTCCCCCCATTTCAGGCATCCGAAGCGCTGTGGATGGAGACCGTCCAAAAGGTGACAAAGGGTGAGGACAAGGCAGGCGCAGGGTCGCCAGCGAATTGTGAAAAGGCCCCTTGGTGTGTCATGGTGTGCGTGGTGTGCACATGTGGAACAAATACTGGTGACTGAGTGGACATTCAGGTGAGGAATTTTTTTTTGGTCGTGCCCATTCTATCAGACCCTTCCGCCTCTCCACATTCGCCAACAATGAGCCATGGCGTGGGGCGCAGCATCAGTCGTGTCGAGCTGTGCTGGACTGATTGGCTCTCGATTTATCGAGACCACGCTCCTTTAAGCAGTGTGGGAAAGATGGTTATCAACGAGCCAGGGCAAGATGTAACTACTCCTTACGGAGTCTGATATAACTATTGCAGTCTGGAGACTGGTAAGGACCAGGGGAGGGAAGGAGGAGGGAAGCCAAGAAACGGTCACCAACGAAAGACGACGCCGGATGGCATAACGTGGGGATAAGTCATTTGATTTGCAGGAACAGTCTGGAGCAGCGTCAAGTCGTTTGAGCACCGGGGAGACAGCCGCCCATCTCGTCATTCCCCCGACTCAAAGTCGACATCAAACGCCAAGTCTCGTCCCTATTGTGCTCCATACTTTACGGAGACGACTGACCTGGGGCTATCTTCACCACCCCTAGCGCCCATCCAGGGCCAGACAGGACTCACCCAAGCATGGCCTCCAATGACACCATCGCACCTGCCCAGACGGCGGAAGGTTCTCGGAGTTTGACCCAAAGCACGGAGAAAGATGCCGTTGAAATCCCGTCCACCGATTGTCCACAGCTCGGTCTCCAGCCATACGGGTGGCTGATTCATGAATCTTAACGACCATCTCAGCGAATAATTCATCCCCGCTGGAATGGGGCGGCATAGGCATGTCAGCAAGCCGCCTACCTCATGCACGCCTCAGACTCTGGTGGTGCTGATAAGTGGTCCCATAAGGCCACCGTCCTTATCGGGGGCAATCAGTCTCGGTCCTGTTCCCCGTTTCCCCATGCAATACGCATGGGGTATTGAACACGTAATGGCAGACTGGGCACGCACTGATGCCAACAGACAAGAGTCAACGCCCTACGCAATTCCACCGAATGGGCTGCACTGGGAGGGGCCAGTGCTGTACGAGAATGACAGGTAGCTGCTGCCTCCAGAGTCACCACGCCTCTGTCCAATAAGGTCCATTTGTGAGTGCTGTGCACATCCCCGTGCTCCGGAGGATGGCAGGAATTCTTCCCCAGACACAACTGCTCCTCCCCAGGTTCCAACCAGGTGAAACCTCTCAGTTGGGCGGCTTTTGACATTGACTCACTCTTCGAAATGGACCTGTGAGACTGGCTGTGACCGTCGTATCACCCTCGCGTATCCACGACTAGGCACCGATGTGGCCAATCCACAATGGACACGGAGAGAATATTGTCGACCTTCCCGGTGCCGCAATGGAATTTGTATTATCGTCCTTATGTCTGGAGGCAACGTGCATGTGGCTTCAACCCGTTGATTCTTCCGTGCTTGACGCCCAGGTTCCTCCAGGTCACCTTTCTGTTTGGACTCGACACATTGGTCTCGCCTGGAACTAAGGCTTGATTGGAGGAAGCAACAGGCCGACATACACTTGTACCATGGAGGAACAAGATCGAGCAGTTTGGGCCAGACAGAGTAGCACGGCTCATCTCTGTGTGCACATACGATACAGAGCACTCGCTTTGGGGGGCTTTAACCGACGGCTTAACCTCGCGTGTAACCGTTCGGATTATCTTGTCCCACGATACGTTTGACTACGCGTGGTAGCCATGATAAGGCGCACGGCGGTGACGAAATCGCCCCAGCAGAGCTCGCCTGCTGTCCCATATCATTCCAGACACATCTAACTATTGATGGCCAATAGAGGTATGGTGGCGCAATCCCCAGGTTTGTCATGCCGGGGAACAGGGTTCCGTCTTTCCGCCTTTAATCTCTAGACACTTCTGATCCATGCTCGATTCTTAAGCCGAGCAAGGGGCTGTGGCATATCCAGAAACTTTTTGTTGCCCCAGATGAACATAAAGGGCAGCCAGAAGAAACAACGCCCAGCCTAATTCCGAAAAAGACCAGGTGCGCTGCACCTCAGGGGCTTGACCTTTGTCATGTCTCGGTTTCTCGCCCCGAACCAACTGCTGGGATGCTTCCCCTGCTCCCCCAGTCTATGACTCTGTGCTCTCCCGGGCGCTTGCTTGCCACAATTTCTTTTTCTTTGCTTTCTTCTTTCATACATACATCCCCATATTGCACTGTGTTGTCCATGCACATGTCTGACCTGGCGGCAGCCAGCTTAGCTCCCGCGCAAGACACCCTCTCTCTGATTGATATCGTGGCCTGCCAAAGTCCATTCTGTTATTTAGGTGCAGGGTTATCATAATCCGTATCTTGATAGCTGGGATCTGCACTGTGTGTGTATGCACTCGGGGCGTCTATCAGCCTCACATTGGGATCAGGCAGGCTTGCCAACGCATCACCACCAGGTGTGGCTGGCCCCCAATCCCGCTGTCCAAGCTTTGCCACGCAATCTTGTCTCATTGCCACCACGCCCCTGACCCCCAGGTTTATTCCCCAGCTTTCCCAGCTCGGTCGGAATTGGACCTCCCAAGAACGGAGACCCTGCTTCAGAGTTCGCAGCAGCTAATAAAGTGTGAAACCCCATAAATAACAGGCCGCCATTTCGGTATTACAAAAAAGAAAGAAAGAAAAAAAAAATCAGTAGGTGGGGGTAGCAATAGTCTTCCCCCTTGTTTTGGATGGTCAGGACGTTGGTTCACCTTGCTGGCTTGGTGTTTCTGTCCTGCAAATAGTCGGACTAGGAGTTGGCTCGCCCCAGTCACTCGCCCGTGCGCAGGGTGCGGTTGTCGAGCTGAAGCTATTGTTACATTTCCTTTGGGGGCGCAAGGCAAGTCGGCATGCAAAGCAATAGCCCATTAATCGCAGATGCTGTCAGCTACACTTTTCCAACGCTAGTGACATGGCAAGGTGGTGCTGCCCGCCTGAGCATGTCATCAGATGCCTGCTGAATGCCTCGCTAGCCTAGGCTCGATTGGGCAATTCCGGGGGGATCTTGAGATCTTCTCCATGGGCGTGCTGCAATACTGTATGTATGTGCGCACCATGCATGTGTGTCTGGTCCCCGGGGTTGGGGCGGAATGTGTCCATCCCGCCAAGAGTATGGCAAGGATGGTTCAAGACAATGCTATCAATCGATAACGCACCACCCACTGTCCAGCTCGTCGCGTCCAGTAGGAACGGTGCACTGAATCGCGCAACCTGTGGCGCAAGTTACGGGCTCACTAACAGCCCTTGGGTCTTCTCGACTCCCCTCATCACGTGGTCTCACCATTAAGCTGCCTAGGGGCTTCAGGTCTTCTGTCCGACGACAGCCTCGGCCATGATTTCGTCTTTCGGTTCCTCAAGTCAGTCCCCCATCCTCGCTCATGTTCGACCCGGGAGAGTTCTCCAGCCTCCCGACCCATCCCAAAGCTGTAAGTCCATGCATTGGCAATGATCCCAGCCGTGTGGTTTAGCCGCAAGCCGCTGCAAGCCTCAAAGGCCCCAGCTTCCAAGTACGTACGGACAGTGTTTGGATTCTTCCCCAGACACGTGCCAAATGGCGACCATCATTAGTCGAGGATCCTCCGCAAACTTTCCCATCGCCGCAAGTATGCGCCGTAGCCGTCCGTATTCTTGCTGGACATACTGGACAAAGGGCTTCTTTCGAGGGTCCTCCTTCCTATTTAGTTCCTGACTCGCTGACATTGAACACCAAAGTCGTTAGCAATTGAGCTCTTTAGTTCGTGGCAACCCTTTTCTGGAATGGCCATACAAAAAGTCTTGCCTTGTGTCACTACCAAAGAACCTCAATGGATCTGCCTATTGAGAACTAGATGCCACTGTGTAATTTGCTATTGGAGCTATCATGTCCTGTTTTCTGGGGGACAAGACCGGTCACGACATTCCACCTGTTGACATCTCCACGCCGATCCAAGATAGTTTCATGCCTAGTCCACACTCTTCACGTGTGTCAAGAGTTGTACGGAAACTGCTCAAGTGGTCAATGGGGTCGACGATGATAACGTCCGCGCGCCTGAGCGCCTGGTATTTGGAGCCCAGCTCCCCAATCCAACCCCCCCCCCCCCCCCACGTGCCCTTCCTTTATCGCCCCTCCGCAGGGGAAGAACAGACGGTCGCGGTCTCCGCTCGGAACGGTCGGTATCTGACGCCGAGTCCGGTTGCGTTTTCCTTTCCTCCTTCGCTACCTCCAATAACCGAAATCACGCCTCGACTTCACCGTCTCCGCCAAATCTCATTCCTTGTTGAATCATCCACCGAGGACGTCAGCGTCATTGAATATTGCGTCTCTAATAGCTGCAGTTGTTTGCCCTTTATGGCTTCACGTTGGCTTTGATCCGCCTGTGGCACCCGAGCTGGTGTTCCCGTGCATGCCCCGTTATCAGGGTCCAGCCACTTCACTGTGCCCCCCCCCCCCTTTTTTTTTTTCTCTACCTTGGCTAAATTGCCTTGGCCCGACTTTCCGTGCCGACCCAGCTGCCTGGGTATTTGTTGCACACTGCCAACGACAGCTAGTGTGGCGAAAGCGAAAGCCTCTTATGGGTAAACGGTCTGATTAGCATGGTCCTACTCCGCATATCCCCTTCCCTGCTGGTGAATTCAATCCAGATGCTTTTGCGGGGTCTCCAGTTCCTTTTCGCCGCACGCCACCCTGGCGAAGAGATGCATCAGTGCCTGCAGGTACCATTTATTCCTGGACCAAAACGGAAACCACAAGCCGCCTTGGTCTTGGTCAATTGCCTCACTTCAACAACCAATTGACAGGGGGTATGTCTTGCTTCACAATACATACTCCCTACATACATACGGAAGTAGTTACAGGGTGCTTACCTCAGGCTGTTGAGCGAGCCGACACGATCAGACAAGCGGCTGCCATGCCATGTTCCGGATGGCGTATTGGCAAGGTTAGTTGACGACGGCGGCAGCTCTCCATCCATTAACAAGGGTGCGGGGGATTGCAAGGCACGAAACGGAGCCAGTGTGGCCAATTCCAACTCGCGACGTTACATTATTCAGCGCCATTGCTGAGGAGTTTCAATTGCACCATGACTTATCTTGGGGAACAGAGTGGCAGGAGTAGCCCTGGTAGGTTTTGGATGTAGGTGCTCCAAATGATCTGGCCAGTCTTTTCTTATCATATTAATCCGAAACCTGTTCTTCACCTCGGACCCTTGGCCCACATTAGACGTCGTATCTCTGTTTAGAGCTTATGGTGGCGGATGCGCCCCGGTCATTCGGCGCTACTCAAGTCGCCTGATCCGGATATATACTCGAATCAGCAATCCCAGTGCCACTGGTGTTAAGCTTACGGAGCACTTCCAAGCACAGTACAATGTTGGCATCGATAGGGCGTTGTTTAGCGTCCTCAACAGCCATAACAGTTTGGTAAGGCTTCAATTTATCCAGCGGCAAAAGGGCGACAGGCGCCAGCCAGGTCGACAATCAAGCCATGGCAAAACTTGCTACTGATTTGGCACCACTTAGAATGACCGAGGCTGGCGATATTACATGCTTCGGGCCGGGTTGTCCGTATCTCGGGATCAGCAGAGTCACTTCCTGGTTCTCATCTCCCACAGGCGCTTAGACGACCCGAAGTCTGGGGACGTGCGGGGAGAACAGGGGAAAGCCGATCTTCCCCGGGAGCGAAGATGGTGTAAATTTGTGCAGATACCTTGCTCCATCTCGGTGTGCTTTGCTGAAGGAGGCCGTGATTTCAAGCCCAGTACCTATCAAGTGTGTGTTGTAACATATGTGTAGCACACTCTGTACGCGGGGCCTGTTTGTTGTGACGGCGCAGCTTTGTTAACAAGACACATGGACCATTGTGACAGTTGAGCTGGAGATTGCTGGTCCCAGGGATGGTGTGTCACGTGATAACCTGACTGTACCAATCATTCACGGCTGACGCACGCCTCAAAATTGGTGATTATCAACGCCTGTGCTGTGCCAACCCATGGATCGGGGAAATGGACTATCATTCCATCCATGGACATGATGTATCTAGTTTTGATATATCTGGGACTCGTATGCTCCTCACTATATGGTAACACCTGCCTCGTCAATTATTAACATGATCCGCAGATCGGTTACCAACCATTCAGGCCTCACAAGCGCTGAGCGAGCTTCAGCGTGACAACGGCTTCTTTCTATCTACAGGCTTGGAAGATCTAAACAAGGCACTTATTCCACTGTCGCCAGGTGAAGTTCAGAGCTCGGGTCCCAATGGCGGCGTCAAGAGGGGTCAAGTAACTGAAATTTGGGGTCCCCCGGGAACGGGCAAAACTGCCATCTCGTAAGACTCGCCTCAACAACCACGGCCCCCTTTCCGCGATGAATAAAAGGGAACTTTTCTCATGTCGTTTGTAGGATCCAGTTGACTGTGAACTCCTTACACAACGGGAATGATGTTGTTTGGATCGGTAGGTACTATATCTTGAGGGTGAAATGGAGTCTCCTCCTCTTCTGACGCCTTCAGATTGCTTTCAGGAGGTGAACATCACTCGCATACAGAATGTTCTGGCATCCTTATCATCCAGAGTACCTGCTGATTTGGCAGAAATGGAAAAGCCCGCTGCTGGCCAAGGCAACTTGGTACATTTCTCATGCCTGACCTTGCCACACCTTATGGCTCTCATATCGCGACCGAATGTCAAGGCTATACCAGAAGGTGCTTCCTTGGTGGTTATCAGCAATCTCTCTGCCTTGATAAATTCTTGGTTGCCAAAGAATATGGATGATAAGACGAACCCAAAAGTTCACAAAGGTCGGTTTGAATATCTCACTCTGCGGTGGCGCAGTTACTGAAACAGGATGTTGCGCGCAGGGCCTACAGCTTCGACAAAACGGCGTCAAGGTTTACAATTCATCGTCAGTGCACTTCAGAAATTGGCAGCAACTAAGAATTGCGCCGTCGTTGTCTCCTCGCAATGCGCAACCAGGTTGCAGTCAGAGGTTGGGGCCACGCTTGTTCCAGCAATCAACGCGTCAGGCTGGGATCAAGGCATATCAACCCGCCTAGTCATGTTTAGGGATTGGGCATGGAGAGATGGCAATCTGATGAGTATTTTCATGGCAGGGCTGCAGAAAATAGACGGCAGAGCGAGTCATGACGCTATTGACCGTGTTGCGGCTTTCGAAATCACAAACGTAGGTTATTATACCCCATCAGTCCATGCACACCAGCAACATTGAACCACAACTGTGTCTGACAATTTAATGACATATTAGACGGGCATCGCCAAGGTAGAGTATGATGCCAGCAGCGCCCCCGTAGAGCCTGCCGACATGGCTCGACACAAAAGGAAGCTGGAGCAGACGGACTTGGAAGTCCCAGACAGCCAAGACGATGAAGATTATGGCTGGGCAGACGATGGTGAGGCCGACCTGCCGGCCCCTCCACCACAGTGGCAAGGGAGCGAAGATGTACTCCTCGGACAGGAACTTGGTCAAAGCGACCATGCTACAGATGAGGATGTGGATGACGGTGCAAGTATCCACGCACAGTCCTCAGAGGCATTTTATTAGAGACTGGTGGTAGAGCACCAGACGGCGAGAAGGTGTAATACACTCCGGGCCCCGGACTCTTGCAGCAATAAATGGAACCCGGCATGGATGGATGCATAAGGAGGGAAGGGAGGCAAGGAGTCTCAATGGTGAAGGAGTCAATCACAGGCCAAAAAAAAATTGGGCCGTCTCAACACAAAGCTACAAAGCTACGCCGCCCACAGGCACGCACAGGGGCAAGGGGCAGATTTGGGATGCCATGATTCAAGAAGCTCCTCTCAGGACTTGATACAGGTCGGCCAATCGTCGGGTTTATTTCCCTGGTCTGCCTTGGCCAACGATCGGTCAATTCCGGCCCCGGTGGAGAAAGGCGTCAAGCACCATGGCCGTCTGCCAAAGCTTCTGGAAGGCCAAAAACTTCGGTTCATGGCATCGTCGACTGCCTTGGTCTAGGGCGCCCCACATCTGGAGGTTGGCGCGTAGCATGTTGTACCTGTGGAGAGGAGGTACATGCTACCTACAATTTTTTTTAGTTTTTTTTTCCCCCTTGCCAAAGTCGTCCTTTTTGCTTGTGCTTGACCCGCTCCAGCCAAAGTGTTGCTTATTATTAACGACACACCTTGCAACCAGACCAGCCTTACATGTGAGCTGGGGGAGGGGCAAGCTGGCGGTAATTGATGCGAAGAAACCGAATACAAGTCGGAGCTCCGAACCTTTGTCAATCAATTCTGTCGGGGGTTTGCTTGGCTCAACAATCAAGGGAGAGGCCGACCAGGTACGGAGAAGATTATCTACAGCCCTCTCATCCCTTCGCATTGACTGATACGCAGAGATGCATCGCGCTGTGGTGTTACGTGGCGGTCGGGTGTATGTATCTCGACGCCCTGCCGAGACCTTACTCGATCTTGTGTGGCTGCAGCCCATTGGCAACGATCTCGGGTCATTCATTCCAAAGCAACACTTGGACTTGACGCTCAACAATGGTTGTAACGCAAACGCAGGAGGCGTTGGGCACTGGCTGGATTTCTCACCCGGCCAGACTCACTCAGCAATTACCTCGTTGCTTGTCCAAAGCTTGTTCTAGTGTGATGGCGAGGCGCTGCGCTCGTCACCGATCTCTTGCCGCCAATTACGGGCCACCACAGTATCTCCGCCTCTGTCAACGGGGGGATCGCTACCCGCAAAGGTTGTAGCCATGGCGTCTAATAGTTTGCCCTGCAGGGTGGCAGGATGGTGTTTGAAGCTGAAGCGAGGGTGCTCAGTACGATACAGTGCAATCGATGACAAGAAGACTCCATCAGAAGCACACGCCCAGCCAGCAATGCCTCGGAGCAGTGTTTGAAACGCCGGGCATCTGATGCGGCCGCCTCTGATCGTGGGGCAGGACATTGTGCCTGTCGCAGCATTCGACCCCTTGCGCAGGCCATGCAAATTCCAGTGCTACCGTTACGATTATCACGGCCGTCTCCGGCACCCGCAGCACACAATACGTACAATAACGCCCCCCCCCCCACAGGCCCCAGGTTGCAGCAATTGTGCCTTGTGAAGCGGGCGGGGCGGGCGGTCCATGGCCCTGACGCATTGTTGCCGTCCAAGACGGACATCAGGGGCAGTAAGAAAGCAAAGGCAGTGGCAATGCTACGAGATGTGCAACGTACGGCCAAGATACGAGCGTGTTGAAGGTTGCCTTGCAGCGGGAACCGCACCTATTGCATCCGGAAAGGGTGCCACCATATGAGTGTGAAGGAGGGGGGAGGGTGTGGCTTCACAATCAGTCAAGCCTTGTCTTCCTCCTCTTTTCTTGCACATGGGCATGGACATGGACATGATAATAATATGCCTTTGTCGACTGATTCTCAGCCTGACAGTGGGCTCAAGGGTGCAGGTTACGGGTGCAGGTTACCGTGGCCCTGCTTTGACGGCAGCCTTTGCTGCGTGTGTCATGGCAACAATGGCCCGGCGTCAAAGAAAACATGGGCAAAAAAAACAATCACAAGATGAGCTCTCAACCGCGTCCCTCGGCTTCGGGCTTCCACGACGCGACTTGTAAGGCGCTGCCTGACCACAGACAGACACCACATGTTGCTTGACAAGCGCACGTACCTTGCTTATTTCACCTAGTATTGTTCTTTTTTCATTAACTTAGGCCCCTTTGTTTGCGGTGCTCAGACCACGTCTTGCACGGGAATCGTGCATGACGGGCATCAAAACTTGTGTCTCGCATCCTGGTTCCGGGTACTGTTGACCTGGTACCTGCACACCTTGAACAATAAGCATGTGTATATTTATAGGTACATGATACCGGCTTCAACTGCCGCGGCTACCTGCGGCAGTTCACCTTTGGTTCGTGCTCTCGTGGGAGTTGCGCCACCTCGAGTCGCCAGTCGTGCCATTGAACGTGAATCACATGCTAATTCATCCCCCCCCCCCCCCCCCGGGGCGTCAGCCACAAACTCGCGCCGTCCACAACAGAAGGGGCCCCGGTGCTTGAGTGTTGCGTCCCGAGACAAGCACCCAATGTGGGCCATTTTGCCATGTGAATGAATGATGTAATGGTGGTGGTGGTTCATCTCTTTCCTCTGCAGTGTTCCTGCGCCACCGGGGGGTTTGGCGAGATACGGAATCCCGGGGCATCACCTGTTTTCGAGACTTGGTATCGGGCCTATCTCTTGATTGGACGTGAGAGGCTTGCTTGTGATTTGGAAACTTGCAGCAACAGATTGACTCAAGATGGCCAATTAACCACTGTGCATTGGCTGCTGGGCCTTTTTTTTTCATGTCTCTTGAGAGTGGAGGGGCGTTTGGGTGTGTCCATAAGAGATAAAAGACTTGAATGTCTTCACATGTCCTAGCCAGACTTGATAGTTTGACGTCATCGGGGACGGCGGTTCGTAGTTTCGTACATGGAATAGATAATTGGCAGGGCCCTGCTGTTGCTGCCCTGCAGCTCCGGTGGCTCTCTTCGGAGTCCTCTGGTAGATGGAGAACTGAGATCGAGGCAGTCTGTGGCATTGCTTCCGTCTTGGTACCGCTCCGGACTGGGCGGTGTGATGTTATCCCGGACGGACATGGTTGATGAGAAAAACCTCCTGCTGCGCAGCCCGTGTACATCGGGCCATGGTTTGGAGGAGCTTGTGTGGTGTATCGTCTCTCTTCCCATTCGTGCCGTAACCCCGACATGGCATTCGCTCTTCGCAGAACTCAAGTCTTTCCTCCGAGGGAGAGATGCCATCCGCGGATGAAATGGCGAGAAGGGAGGTGGTGTCTATCGATACCCCCCCCCTTCTGCGCGCCAGTGTTGTATTTGGGGTCCATCTGTTCATTCGAACAAACTCCAGGACCTTGCCTTGTCCGTGGTTGACTTTGTCGTCGTCATCATGGGACTGCGTGATTGGTGCGACGCAACATCGAGTGCCGTGAGGCATCGTATAGTCACCGCCGCGGACACACGGTTCCCGGAAGCTGTCACCCATGTCCCTTGCAATACCAGTTGCTCTTTATATATGTAACTGGAGCAGCGATGGGGCTTGCTTGCTGTTTCCTGCTCCGCCGGCCATCCAACCTGGATGGATAATCTCCAAATTTGCAAGCCTATAGGGTAGGCGGATGCCGAGCCGAAGTGAGCCGAAGCTGTATGGCAGAGATGTAGGGGCTTCATTCATGGCCAATTAGCGATGGGGCTGATATTGTTGCGTTATGCGCAGACCATGGAAACTGGTATATATCTTGCCGGGCGAGGCACGCCTTTATATACCCCCGTCATGGTGAGATTATTGACAGCTGTTCAGAGGAAGCTGAACCACGCTGCACTACCTGTTGCTGGTGAGCACATGTCTATCCGCAATTCAGTCACACGCCTATTACACGGAAGCACACAAGGAAAACGGCAACTCACCGTACACCAGTGTGACAGCCATATGCGCGGCCCAGGAGATGTTGATGGCCTTTGGTCATCCAGGTGTACCGAGTATTGTGTGTTGTTATACACGGGTGACAGGGCCGAATGCGGTGCATCACGTAATCGGCGCATGGCCAATCACAACGCAGGAGCCCCTTCCAACCCCGAAGGTGCAGAATCTCATCTCATGCTTCACACTGGCCAACACATGATCAGCTAGACATCAGGCAGGAGTGAGTCCTTCACTCCAGTATACTTATCGGGGACTAGGGCTAGTGTTTCTGTTGCCATTGATGGAACGAGAAACGAATTCTTGCACCGAGAGCAGCAGCCACGCCATCGGCCCAGTGAAGTGAAGGGCTTCTTTGGTACGTGACGATTCCTCCTCCCGGCAATGTGTCAATCAGACAAGTCACTGGGGGGGCCGTCGAAAACGATTGCCCGTGAAGCAATTGCTACGTGACGACCTCTGTGCGCATGTGCCCTGGCGCCGGAGCATTCTTGCCCAAATAAACTCACCACCAGTCTTTGCCATTGCTGCTGGGCTTCCCCCCCAACTTGCGCACACATTGGCCACGGTTATTTCCATCAGGCTGATAGCGATACGGCGCAGGGTCATAATGTCTCTTGAGGAAAACGCAGGCAGCACAGCAGCTGCGCCTGCGGCGGCGGCGGCGGCGGCGGCGGAGAATGCAGAGAGGCCGGTGTTTTCGTGGCTGTAAGCATACAACCATGTGCAACCATCTACAGACGGGGTTTCGACAAGCTAAACGCAGACTAGACGGCCGCACCCTATTTTTGTTATCATATTGGTCGGCGCCGAGGAGCAGCCGTTTGGCATCCAAAAGGACTTTCTATGCCACCGCTCCGACTTTTACCGCAGGTACTTTGCCGAGAACAAGGCGTTGGACACGGTGGAACACGTAGTCAAACTCGACGACACGACACCAGAGGAATTTGGGCTGGCGCAAAACTTTCTCTACACCGGCAGAGTCATGTCGGACAGCCAACGAATCCCATCGTACGAGTCGCTGGTCGGCCTCTGGAACCTGGGCCACAAGCTTGGTATTGACGGTCTTTGCGACAAAACGCTCGAGACAATGACGGATTGTCGGAGGTTGACGGAGCGGATTCCAGCAACGCCGCTGCTCGTCCAGGTCTGGAGGGAGACGCCCGAGGGCTCGTCCATTCGCATGCTGCTCCTGTCCTGGGCCGCCGAGTACATGCGGTCGTCCGACTCTCGGGCAGAGTTTGCCAAGTCCCTGCCCCAGGAGGTGCTCAGCGAGCTCGTCGTGGCCATGAGCTCGTTTGAGCTCGCCGCGCAGGCCCAAGCGCCGTCCGCATCCCCCGTTGCGTCGGCATCTGATCTGCCGAGGAAGAACGTCCACTATCTGGACGACCAGAGCGACGACGACCTCAACAACATCAGGAAGAATCGCCGCATGAGCGGTCCACCCACCATCGTGGCAAGGACAGACCAGCCTCCAGGACGCAAGGCGGCTCGCACGCCTCTGCCCAAGCCCCAGAAGCGAAGGTCCGGCGCCGCCTACGTCGATGGCCGCAACTACTCAACGACGCAGAAACTTGACTTTTGTGCCGATCTGTTGACCAGAATGCTCTCAGGACCAGGTAAGGACATTATGATGATGACGGCACTGTGGAACAAGATGCAAAAAATAATACTAATAATAATAAAAATGACGCGTCTCGAGTGTGCTAATGCAGGTTTGTCTAGGCTTCTGGACCAGGTTGGTCGGTCCGTTCAGAGACCCTGTTGAGCCAGCGGAAGACGGCGTGCCAGACTACCTGGACAAAGTCAAGCGACCGATGGATCTGACGACGATGAAGGCCAAGATGGACCGACGGGATTACGCCAACGACGAAGAATTCGTGGCAGACATGAGGCAAATTTTTGACAACTGCTTCACGTACTGGAAAAAGGGTGACCCCATGTGGCTGGCTGGCGAAAAGCTGCAAAAGACGTTTGAAGATAAATTTTCTCACATGAATAAATGGATATCAAAGATGGGCGGCGACGAGGGCGAATAACACTCTTGCGCATACAAGGTATGCAGGCAGGAAATACATGTCCAGGGCAATGTAAAGACGATGACTCTGACCTAGTGCTACCCCTGGGCAGACGGGGGTATGGGAGCAATGGCGGTACAGTAGTAGTTCACGGACGCGGGCGGTTGACCGAGACGTTTGTTGGAAGGAAAATGTGGTCGAACAAATACTGGGACAAGGCGCAAATTGTATCATTGGGAGTACTCGCCGTAGGCTGGTGTGTATAACACTGTTTGATGTCCTGGAGCTTTCCATCGAGTTTGTTTCCCTTGGCCACGAAATACATTTTGGAGCAGACGTCGAGATGCGTCGCGTCCCTTGTATCGGCGCCCTTCAACACCCACGGGGCAATGTCGCACTTTTGCCCTGATAAAGGGGCACAGGGAACAAGAGTTGGCGTGGCCTACCCTGTACCAGCTGACGCTCGGCATTTCCCTACTAACAATTGCATCATAACATGAGACATTGCAGTACAACGGCGTGGATGGAGTTGAGCTAGGCAAAACCATTGGATGGGCGTGAAGGCGCAGAGGCAGCACCCACGGATCGTAAACTGATTGAATTGGACCAAGACGCAGCCGGATGCAAATATTGCAATTGCATGTCGTTGGGCTCGTATTGAATGTTGGTTGTGCGCTTGGCGGCTAGAGCGCAACGACAAAGAGGCACAAAGCGAACGGGTCGAACAAAGAAGACACTGTTTCGCCTTGTCATTTTTTTTCTCTCCTTGCTTGTCGGCCTCTTATTGGGCGTACGAGTGCCAGGATACGGAGGATTCGAGCTCTTGGGGAACAAAAGGCTGGTTGGTGGTGTTGGAACGAAATCGGGTACATCCGCTCCTACAAGCAGGAGCCTGGCGTTTTCAAATCATCTATAAATACTCCGTGCGGAGTACACATGCTGTCCTTTGTACTTGGTGGATTCAATTTGTCCTGCGCGCTTTTGCAAGACTTTAGCTGCTCCTACCGCTCAGAGTCCCTCAATTTACGGTTAAACGCACTTTGCCTTGATTGGTTAGTGCCAAGCCTCCATCGGGGTGGTGGAACAGGCGGTCACTTTGGTATCCATCTGCCACTTTCTCTAGTGGTTCTTCTGACATGCTCTCGCCACAGCTAGCATGATTCATTGTGTGGATAACGAGTTCCGCTTATGGACAATGCCTTTGTGGTCCCCGTTAAACACCTAATTAATAATACCTTGCTTCTGCATGTTGCTTTGCGGCTGCAATTCACTTCGCGTGTTTAGCAGCCAGTGGCGATAAAATGTACTTGATACAGCCGTGACTGGTACAATCGTTCCCGCTCACAGAGATGGCCAGTGCCTGCCACTGTTTGGAAGTACCAGCCTAATGAGAGGGTCAACATGACCCGATACAACACTTTACCGCCTCTGGCGTGAAAGAGTCAAGACATGACGTGCTAGAGCTTGCGGGATACAACCTAACCTGTTCTCAAGGTGATGAGATGCAGTCTTTCAAATCCTCGGACACACAAGTCCGATTTGGGAAACCCAAGTTCACCCCCTTCTGCCTCGTTGTAGATTTCCTGTTCCTGCGCCCAGCTCCCTGACCTCCACAGAGGAAGCTCAAAATAGGACGGGAAGTAGCCTGCAAACTCCCGATCTATGGTGCTGACAATCTTGAAACTTTTCAGGCACACAAAGATATTCTGAGGGCCCAGGTCGTTGTGGCGCAGTACAGAGTCATTCGTCCCTGACCTTATTCTTTCCCATGGCCGTCTATCACGACTATATACCCGCTGCGGCGGGAATACCGGCAGGCTCGAGTCAACGCTTCTGCGCCTGGAGTCGCGGCAATACGGTGCTAGTATTCTGATCATGTACACTCGCCATGGCGCTTGGGTGGGACGGCTCCTCTATGCTTTCGAGTGGCACTCCGTCCCTGACCGGTTGCGTCTTAAGATGGACGAGATTATCCTCTTTGCAGAATCGACATTTAGGTACCGGTATGGCCGTCTCTCTAGCTATAAACTTGAGGGTTGTAGCCTAATTTCGCAGTCGCTCCTTGGCCCAGAAAGGACGGACGGCATGGCTGTCTGGGCGACGGATCAGTTCTTCCTCGTAAAGCTCCCTTTTGACGAATTTGTCATGGTACATGGTCAAGCATCGCTCCCAAGTCTTGCTCGTTTTTGGTTGGACGCTGTCCATGTTCAAGAGTTCATCTGAGGAAAATATACAAGGTAGTGTTTGTTTACTTGTGGTTGCTCAACGGCTTTGTTATCGTCTGGTAGGTGGGGTAGGAATGCCCTTTTATCATTCAGCAAGGAAAGTCTCAATTGTTTGTCACATGGAGTGTGGCAAAATCATTCACACTGTGAAAAGGGACGACGTCTAAGGGGAAGTACAGTACCCATCTTGTATGGGAGCACTAAATAAGAATTGATAAAGGTATGTGAATGTCTGTTTGAGAAGTGACCTTGAAAGTGGACGCAGGAGCATATATATGACTTGGGATGATTGGGATTTCTCTCAGGTTAAATAGAAGTCTGCCCAATACGCCCCCCTCATGGTTTACGGGTTATGCACGTTCTACTATGGCCCCGACCGTACCGTCCTCTTGATGGAATAGGCCCTGTCCGCCCTGGTGATTGGGGCCCTCCTCGAGGCAGCATTATAACGCTGGCTGTCATGACTGCCACAGAATGCATAACATCCGGAGGCCAGATTCGTGGGTGTGATTTACACGGAAACTTGCGGCAGAGTGCGACGTGAAAGTGAACGCGCCTTCCCTCCTGCGCGTGGCGCCTCGCATGGACTCAGATTGGTACAACCGCCGCGCCGGACATGCTGCAAAGGACCGTTGCATGGACATGAATCAGAACGGGAAGAAAGAGGCGAAGAACAAAAAATAAATAAATAAATAAATAAATAAAAATAACCACTCAGTGTGCATACAGTCATCCTCAACCACCACCGCCCAGTCGGACAATTGAAGCTCGCCTCACCCCATTCATGCCACTCGGCACGCACATCACGCTAAGCTGCTCAGCAGGCTGCGGATGGTGCGAGTTGACCTAAAAAAAGGCCAGCATCCTTACCTTGGCCCATTGTTCGAGCTGCGGTCAGCTTCGAGTCTGACCGGTAAGCAAATCTGAAGCAACCCAAGTCGCATCATGAGTGTTGGCAGTCTGCACTGGGCGCTCGAGGACCTGTAAGAATACATGGAAGCACAGTCAGCCAGGCCAAACGGACCCACCCCGTGTCCAGGGGAATCCTTCACTAGCGTGGCCAAACATGGCAGGGAGGGCCCCCAGCGGCGCCGCATGATTGGCTATGACCGCTTAATGACGAGGGTGCCTGGCGGGACCAGTCGACGCTTGTACCTGAAAAAAGGCTCGTTGGCCAGGGCCAGATTGGGGCGAGACATGACTTGAAGCAAAGCTTTGAGACCATGGGATGAACCAGGCCCTCAATCTCCCGTGGCCCAAGACGTGGCTCGTGCCCGAGCAGCTGGTCCACCGTGGCGCCAGTGTGGTTCTTACGGGACGGGACCTGCCCCGTTTTCAACGTGAGCATGCCCGACCACGTTTAGCTCAGTAGGGGCACAGGGGCAGCAGAGCCGGCGCCTATTCCAGTCTCGACGACGGGAAATTAAAAAGGAGCTGGTTGTGCCTGCCGCCTGTCGTTCTTCCATCGCCCCAACCCACAGCGAAGCCAGGCTCTTCCTTCCTTTTCCCCTCCCGTCACTGACAACGTCGTCTTCGCTTCAGTCTTCGCCCGACTTTTCGGTTCGAGCCATTCGCGCGCCGGGCTCTGTCCCTCTCACTACCCTACCTTGC
This sequence comes from Keithomyces neogunnii, assembly GCA_020975405.1. NCBI lineage: Eukaryota > Fungi > Ascomycota > Sordariomycetes > Hypocreales > Clavicipitaceae > Keithomyces > Keithomyces neogunnii. Next base: position 1,606,325 of record JAIOWQ010000002.1, on the reverse strand, counting down.
AGAGTATAATTGACTCTGCGCCGCTCCTTCAGCAAGTAAACGCACATACAATCCGCTCGCGCGCGCGCCACACTCGTTGCAAACCACCTTTGCTCAACCGCATCAACCATTACACACTTTCACTCGTTCAAGAGACACCAACACTAGTCAATATGCTTTTCCAGACCGTCGCTTCCCTCGCCGTTTTGGCCACGGGCGCCGTTGCCGCCAACGTCGAAGCCCGACAGCCATACCGCCTGGCTGTCATGGCTCTTCCCGGCCAGAGCCTGATGCGTCGTGATACCAGCGGCTACAAGCCCGACCAGAAGCAGTGCAAGCCTGGAAACACCTGTGCTGAGGCCTGTGGTGCCGGCTACGACACATGCCCTAGCGCAGATGCCGACGTCGCTCACTGCTTCAACCCCGGCGCCGGCGAGTCTTGCTGCACTGACAATTCTGGCGGTAGGTTTTGCCACTTGACGAGCAGCCCCCGGGCAACCCTGCTAACATGTGAATGCGTGAATAGACTCTTGCGTGGCTGGATACTACTGCACCCACGACCAACACGCCCAGACTTGGTGCTGCCCGAACAGCATGGACTTGACTGCTTGCGCCGCCGCCTACACCGTCTCCGGCCTCGTTCCCGCTACCTCCAAGCCTCCTACCAGCACCAGCACCTCGCAGCCTTCTACCACGACGTCCAAGCCTCCCACCACCACGCCCAGCTCCTCCGTCATCACCACTACTGCCAAGAACACGACCAGCGCCACCACCAGCGCCGGCAAGTCGACTGTCTGGACCGCATCCAACAGCACAATCACCACTCACGGTCCCACACTGCCCTCGGTCGGTAGCACTCCCGCCGTGACCAACACTCCTCCCGCACCCACCAAGGTCAATGCCGCCGCCGCTTCCGGTGTCAGCGCCCTGCTTCTGGTTGCCGCTGGTGTTGTTGCGCTTCTGTAAAGAAACGCGGCAGCATGTTTGTGCCGACCATGGATGAGGCGGTCAAGGAGAATGGGACCGGGGACAAGAAAACTCTTGGCAAGTGGAGGCGTTGGGTCACCAAGATATGAACCACTGGGGAACACAAGCGGCACCTACATATTAATCGCAACCACGAGTCTACGAGTGTTACACGAACCAACGGCATTTGGCGCCGCCTCTCTCTTTTTATTCAACATGATCTTGAGACCATTTTGGGCTTCAAGGCGAAAATGCTTTGGCAGGGTAATCACAAAAAGGGGAAAGGCGCGCCCGCATCTGTGTGCAACTTTTCTGGGCTGCCTGGACACTAATGGGCCTGCATTTTTTTCCGACTTTGCTCTTTTTTGTTTTGTTTCTGGACTTGCCTTTTTTGCCGTCTTTTTTTTATTGTCATGCTGATATTTTGCAATGATTCCCCTTCGATATAAGCTGCTCTTGCATAGAGTTGAGCCCGGTTTGGAGTTTAGTATTCAATGAGGCCGATTTGGAGCGGTTTTGTTGTGGTGGACGAAGAATGGTGCTTGGACTATTGGCACACTCTACATCGCCACGCATACCTAGCTGCGCGTAAGATTCAGAGCGACCAGTTTCCTTGTCTGGGGCATTCTGGACGAGGAGAGTGGGCGCATGTATGTATTTTGATTTAATGGCCCAGTGGACAATAGTAACTCAGGATTTGCACTGCACACATGGGGGGTCCATTGGCCCTTGCCATGTCTTGTTTGCACAGGTGATTTTTGTCGTGTTGTCACTGTTTGTTTACTTGGTTCTCGATTGAGCAAGCGTGCGAAGAAGTCATGCCAAGGAATGTGACGGCAGGTCCATGTCTCTCCCGTCGATGCATGGGCGCTCTGGAACATACAGGTGACGTGAGTGGCCCGCTGGCCGAGTGGTATTCGGCCCTATTAGGCTTCTTTTCATGTCGCTTCTGCGCGGGGGACGAGGTTGAATAGAGTTCAATTCGCGTGACAATTGGCGGTGGAGACGACTACAGTAAGCAGACGGGAGAGGCCGGCCGTCTGGAGGTGGCTTGTGCCTGGTGGGTTTGCGCTGGCCCGTACGACAAACTCCACTATCAACTTGGCGGCGAATTCACCGCTGATCAGTTGGCAGGCAGCCTTGCCCTCATGTCACCGGTCGTCTTGATGCTGCAATTTGGTCCGTAGGTCGACGTGTTTTCATTCACCGCGTTGACTTTTGCGGTGTAGCATGACGTGTTGCCTTGAATGCTCATCTCTTCGAGGTGCGTCTTCTTTTGACAATTCCTGCCTCGGGCTTTCCTTGCTACTTTTATGAGATGTGTTGCTCAAAGGTCAAACATCACCGTCTTTTACCAGTTGATTTCCCGCAGGGCCAAACCCTGTCGACTGGCCGCTTGAGCAGCTCCCGCGTACTACTTTGTTGGACTTGGAAAACTGCGCATGGACCAAGGAATCGGTAGCCCGCATAACCGGCAAGCTCCGTGTGACTGTTGCATCAGCATGGGAGACTGCATGGGAATACTAGACCGGCTAGGTCGGGTACACGCGCTCTTAACGATTCGTCTAGCTTGCTTCAAAGGGATATCATGGGTACTCGGTGCAAGTGTATTGGATTTGACTGCAGCGGTCGATTCTTGAATGGGCGCGCCATCTGCTAATCAAGGAAATGCGTCTTCTCATTTACAGCATTACGATCAAGTTTCACGTTCAACAGTCGTGTTTTAATGCTGCAACTACAAGCTACTAGAAACGGACTGCTCATGTTCCTTGATTCGGACAGCTCGGGTAACTGCATGTATTGGAACCTGCACCAGGATAGCAAGTGCAAACTACGTCGAGTCGAGTCCATCATGGTGGAACTAGAATATCACCGAATCTCCGAGTTGACAGCACAAACGCTTCCAAACATCCCGACATATTATCGTAACCCACTTCAGTGCCATTCGTATGGAAAGCCTCAAAAAGACCTGTCATAGCCATAGCACCTAGTAAGAATATAATGCTTTTAAGAAACATGGCACTCTTGAAATACCAATCAAGGCTACCCAAACATCTACAAGGCTGGGAGGGTATTGATTATATTCGGGTCTCTTAAAACGATAAAAGAAAGCCTCCTTCAATAACTCCAGTCTGACGCAAGCTCTCTACTCCTGGACACCAATCTCCTCCTGGAGTTTCTTCACATAGGCAATGTAAGCCTCCTGGGCCGCCTCGACGGTCAATCCCTCGTCCACCTTGGCCTGCCACTTGGCGCGCTTCGCCTTCTCCTGTGTGTACAACCAGTCTCAGCAGTGTTCCTCACGATGCAGGGCGCAGATTTGTAGTTGGGCGTCGAGTCTTACCGCGATGGCAAACAGGCCGGGGGCGGGGGCCTTGCTAATGTCGTCGCCGCAGCCGATCTTGTACAGGGCTAAATAGAGACACCAGGTTAGTTCTTCTTTCCTTTTCCGCTTCGGCAGGAGGTCCAGCACGTACCGTAGAGCTCGAGCAGCTGGTCGTTGTTGGGCTTGTGCTTCAGGTTCTGGACGTCGACGTCGGCAGCCTTGTTGAAGGCGGCGTTGCTGGTGGTGGTAGGCATGGTGGAGGGCGAAAAGCGGTATCGTCTAGGCAGTGAAGCTAGAAGCCGGAACAATGGATATGCAAAGGGCGAGAATAGGTCTGGTGCTAGATGTTGGGGCAGGAGGAAAAAGTATCAGCTGTGCCTCTGCCCCCGCTGGTCCACGGCGGGGTACCTGTGATGTCAAACAGAGGGGTTTGCTGGTCGATTGGCCGAGACTTGCGGGACAGCACCCCGTTTCGGGAGTGTGGGCCTGGAGGTGTTAGCTCTTCAGGGCTGCCGGGGCCTTTTCTGTTGGGGGCTGGCCGCATGGTTTGCGGTCAGATGGTCTCTGGTGTTATTATCACTCCCTACAGCTGCGATGCTTCATATGTACTTTTGACATCCACAGCTTGTTCCTTCAACACGCCATGCAACGATATCGCACCGCGTCGTCGTGGGCGCCCGCGCAGCTGGTGCCCAATTTATGCTCAAGTGCCAAATGTACATGTCCTCACGGCATCAATGCCCGTTGATGTAGTCTCGAGAGTGTGCGCCGTCTCAAGCACGGACTATCATATGGCTACGGATTGTCAGTGTCCCGAGGCAGAACGCGTTCGAAATGTTTAAAGTGGAGAGCTCTTGGACGTCATACCCTTCGAGTCAAAACACCAGCATATAGATGCAGTTGTGGCCCCTTCAATCCGAGAGAACTCCTTCTCCCGGCAATCGTTCGCCATCGTTCGCCATCATTCGCCATCATTTGCCATCAACATGCCCAAGACGGTCGTCGTCCTCGGCGGCTCGCTCGGCGGCCTCGCCGTCACGCACCGCCTGCTCAAGTATACGCTTCCTCACTGTCCAGATCTCAAGGTGATTCTGGTTACAAAGGTTTCACACCCAATTGCCTGCCCCTGCAAGACCGAAGCTCACGTTGCTAGAACACTCACTTCTACTGGAACGTCGCCTCCATCCGCGCCGTCATCCCTGGCGTCCTCACGGACGAGCAGATCCTGCAGCCCATCGAGCCCGGGCTCAGGCAATACCCCCCGGGCAGCGTAGAGTTCATCCTTGGCGAAGCAACAAGTCTCGATCCTGTGTCCAAATGCGTCCAGGTCTCGGCTTTGGAGAAAGCACGCACCATTACTTACGACTACCTCGTCGTAGCAACAGGGTCCACGAGCAAATCCCCCTCCATGCCGTGGAAAGCTTCCTCCACACACCAAGAATGCCTCAAAACGTTGCACACCACTGCTGATCGTATCCAGTCCGCGTCCCATGTTGTGGTAGCTGGCGCGGGAGCAACGGGTGTCGAGCTCTCGGGCGAGATACGCTTCGCATTTCCACACAAAAAGGTCATCTTGCTCTCGGCCGAGGAACAGATCCTCAATGGGGACTGTATTGCGTCTGCTGCCCAGAGGGAACTGGTAAAGCTGGGAGTTGATATCTACAAGTCTGTGCGAGTAGCGAGCACCGAAGAAGGGGGTGGAAAGACAACTGTTAGACTGGAAAACGGGGATGAGATAGAGACGGAGCTCTACCTCCCAACAATGGGGTTTGTGCCAAACACCGCCTTTTTACCCAGAGACTTTCTGAACAAAAGCGGCTATGTGGATGTGGATGAATACATGGCCGTTACTGCGACGGACGCGCATGGGGCAGTCTGGGCTGTTGGGGATGCTGTTTCGCGGCCGAGAGCTGGCTTCCTCATAACAGAGGCACAGGTATGACGATGACGGCCCTTACTCATTGCTGAGGCAGTTGGATAGATGCTGATTGTTACAGGCAGCAGGTGTGGCCAAGAATGTCGAGCTGGCGCTGCGAGGCAAGGCACAGCAAATCGTCCATGGCCCAGCCTTGGACATATTCATCTGTTCGACAGGCCGCTCCAGAGCCGCTGGGCGGTTTGGATTCTTGCCAATCCCGTCCTTGGCCGCGTGGATTGGCAAGGGCCGCACGCTGGGTATAGATCGGACGAGAAAGTACGTAGATGGGAGCATGTGGTGATGTTATGGACAGAAAGAAATATGAATTATCAAACAAGGCCCTGAGATGTCTTCGATTAAAATTTACGTCTACCATCACAAATATGCATTCGCTGAATCCAACACTCTTCCTCCCCCTTTCTCCCTTGACGCATGACTCATTACACCTTCTCCGCATCGATTTGTCGATGCAGATCCTCTAGAACCGCTTGTCTTGAGCTCAAATGAATCTCCAGCCCTTCCACTTGCTCCCGCACAGTCTGCAGATCCTCCGACACGCCCCTGAGCCCAGAGCCAACGGCGCTCTTACCGGTGCCTTCTTCCAATTCTCTCAACTCTCTGCGCTTGTATTCCAGCAGCTGATCCAGCTCCCTCCTCACAAGCGCAGGCTTAGAATCTCTCTTGCCGCCTTTGCGCTGCTCCGCCATGTCCTCAACCCTTTGGATCTTTGCTTCCAGGTCGGCTAGTTGACGCTTCAGCCGCACTTCTTCCCAATCTTCAGTCTTCTCGGTCGAAAAGTCGGTGCCGGCAGACTTGAATCCGCCCCGGCCGAGACGGGTGAGGTATTGTTCGCCAAACTTGGTCTTTCGGCCTGTCGAGGTGGAGTCGTCGGCCTTGGTGGCCCATCGTGAGTTGGCGCCTGTTCGTTGATTGTCTATCTGGTAGTCTATTTGGTTGCGTTCAAAACTGGAGCGTAATGATGCAGGGACGCTGCGAGGGATACGGAAGCCTTCGTGGCGGTAGTTGAGGATGTGGAGGAATGCCAGGCAGGCATCCTTGTTGATGCTCGGGCCGGCAGAGGGGTTGACCAAGTTCCAGGCCGATCGAATGTCCGTATCGGGTACTTCAAGAGATTCGTAAAGCTCCTCAAGGGAGTTGACTGAAAGATGGTGAGATGATGCGTGCATAAGAGGGGGGGGGGAAGAAAGTGGTGGGAGCGACTAACATGATACTTCGCCCCGCATGTCTCGGTTTTCTTGGTAGATTTGTTCATACTTGGTCTTGTCCTGGGGTTTCATGTACCACTCGAATCCATCTTTCAAGCCCAGGTCGTCTGAGTCGTCTTCAACCTGCTCGAATTGCGGCTGCTTGCCGGCGATGGCACGAGTTGCCTGAACAAGATGCGACTTGGACTCGGGGACCAGCCAATCCGGCAGGGTCTTGGGGACGTCGGCATATTCCTAGTAGAGATAAGTATCGCAAAGAATCACTGCTCCAAGGTAACGTGGCATACTCCATTCAAGATGTCGAAAATGAGCCGCATGGCAACACAGAACTCTTCAAAGTCCAGGTTTCCATCATTATCCACGTCGGCCAAGTCCCACACGCGCTCTAGCTGATCCTCGCGGAGACCACTGTTCTTCAGAACCGGAGCTGCTTGTTCGCCGGTAAGGAATTGACCGCCGCCTGTCCTATCGGAAAAGATGTTCCAATATGTCTCAATCTCCTTGGCCTCGATCTTAGGAGGCGCCATGGTTGCGGGGAGTTCGGGCTGCCAGGGACGGCTGACAGGGGGTCAATTCGGGGGATGTTTGCGATTAAAGGCGGCTGGAAGAAGCAGCACTCTGTATTTCGTGGTAGAGCTGTGTGCACAGCAGAGGGATGGGGAATGCGAAAGTGCAAGGAGCAAGCGCACTATGGGCCCAAGATGTTGGAGTGATGGAGGCAGTGATAAAGCTCCCTCCGGGCCTCGTGTGGACTTGTGTGTCAGTTAGCGCACCCCCAGCAGTAGTAGCTTGCCATTGAAGAAGCCAGGCTGAATTAACCTCAGGAGCTGTTGCTGAGTCAGCACACGCATCAACTACCCAAGGGTTAGAAAGGCTCAACGTCATTTTTACTGCAGGCTTACTGGTGATATATCACTAGCGCATTGCTCTTGTTCTATTTAGTCTACATTTGATCTAAATTTGAACTCAAGCACTCAATTCTGCAACGGTTTCAATCACGAGGCGCTTGCCAGAGTCGCTATTAATCAGTGCGTGTCCTCGGAGACTGGCGCCAGCAACTCTAGATTGTGCATACATATATACAGACACAAAGCTTCACCGGTGATTTAAATTTCTCAACAAATTACACCAAAACGCCAGTTGACTTCACATGCTATTGGACGGATGTTAAAGGCTCGAGGGCAGCAAATAAGCGCTAGATGTTAGGATTGCTTTCTCCGACTTTATGCGAGCCCCACAGCCATCCAACCGCTGTGGTCTAATTTACGTAGCACAATCAACGAGGGGCAATGGCAGTAAAATAGACCAGACCCTTTTCTTCCTCAGCACAGACACCATTGACTTGTCAACAGCACACGACAGCCCCTCTTGTCAAACTGCCGCATAAGTGAAGCCGACAACGCAGACCCTCGACCGAAAGAGTTTTGCACCTCTTGCAAAGTCTCACTTATCCAAAGAAGCCAACATGTCGACCGGCACTGTCACGGTCACAGAGACCCGAACCCAGCCCATGACGGCTGATGCCATTCTTCGCCTCTTCCCCGACATCGATACTAGCTCAGAGGCACTTTCCGGCCACGATGAGGAGCAGATTCGGCTAATGGACGAGGTGTGCATTGTGCTCGATGACAATGACACGCCTGTTGGCAAAGCCAGCAAGAAGCTCTGTAAGATGTCGCCTTCCAAATAGGCTTGGCTGCCATGGGAGAGAAACGCGTGCTAATTCTTGCATCAAGGTCACCTAATGTCCAATATCGACAAGGGACTGTTACACCGTGCCTTTTCCGTTTTCCTTTTCAACGACAAGAACGAGCTCCTCCTCCAGCAGCGTGCGTCCGAAAAGATCACCTTCCCTGACATGTGGACAAATACCTGCTGCTCGCACCCTCTGGCGGTGTCGGGCGAGACTGGCTCCAATCTCCCGGACGCCATTGAGGGCGTGAAGCGCGCGGCGCAGCGAAAGCTTGAGCACGAGCTGGGAATCAAGAAGGAACAGGTTCCCATCGAGAAATTCCATTTCCTTACCCGTATCCATTACAAGGCTCCTAGCGACGGCAAGTGGGGTGAGCATGAGAGTAAGTGAACAAACCGCCATGGTGATGAGGAGAGAAGCCGACGGGCTGTAGGGGAGGAAGTTTGCTTACGGGTCATGCAGTCGACTACATTCTGTTCATCAAAACATACGTCGACCTTGACATCAACCCCAACGAAGTCCAGGCGACCCAGTACACAACCGCAGACAACCTGAAGAAGCTCTTCGAGGACCCCACCTTGAAATTCACACCCTGGTTCAAACTCATCTGCAACTCTATGTTGTTTGAGTGGTGGGAGAGCCTTGACTCTGGCCTTGAGAAGTACACCAATGAGCAACAAATTCGACGCATGTAAAAGGTACAGCGACCACTGCATTGGGTGGCCTCGGCGAGGGCAGAGAAGGGCTTTGGTGGGAAACAGGGGAAATGAGCCGATGGAGGGACCAGATGTATTCATCCCTGCATGAGAAAGGACTGATGATCTGAGGCAACAGTATACGCTACAAAAGACATAGTAAGTAGCGTCGCATTCGGAGCATGGACATTATCTGTTATGGGTTCGGATTGGCATGAATGAGCACCATTGTGGGGAGTACAAACAACACCACGGAATTACATCGGCAAACTGCAGTACATACGGACAGGCTTGGCACGTGGCTAGGGTTGCATGACATGAGCCGCCTCCTTTCTCTGAAGTAAAAGCGGCGCTACAATGCGTGTCGTCATGTCCAGCACAGCACAATCCTGGTCTGGCTCCATAGGCCCAGGATCGATAAGAATTTGCTGACAGGCATGAGACTCGTCAGGAATAGAGTGTAGCTGCTAATAAATAGCGTGAATGGTCCGTACAGAGCACGATGCGGTCAATGACCATTGCCTTATGCAGGGAAGCGCAACAGGGAATGCCATGGCGACGCCCAACAAACCATGCAAGACACAACATGTTATCCAAGTAGACGGATTGGACCATTGGTGTACTTCAGCTGCCAAGCCGTCTGGGTGTGCCGACTTGTGGCCAATGGGCTGACAGGCTCTGGCGCCCAAACCCGAGGAGGAGGAGGCGCCCTGTCCGTTCCGCAGCGATGGACTCCTCACCTTGGGCGTTGACGGCCGCAAGTGGTTCCACTCATGCCCCTGTTGCACCATGTCCCCGTCCGTCTGCCACCCCCGTCACTCGTCACTCATCAGCCGTCATCCGTCGTCTGTCACCCGTCTTAGCGGGCCAGGCGCTACGGCCCTAGCGGTCTCAGCTCCGCTCCGTCACAGATTGCTGATGGACAGGCTCTTTTCAACTGATGGCCCATGCAGCCAGCATGTCCTCGGACTGCACACGCATGTACAACATGAGAAGACGGGCAAGTCCAGGACGAGCAAATGATTGGCGCTACTTATCTAAGCCTCTTTCAGGGCATCGATTCGTTGCTGTGCAGCTGCAAGAACAGTCTGGGATCGCTGGGATTGGAGCTCCGTGACAGGAAGCCACACCATCACGGAAGGCACCTCAGTAGTGCAGCGAGCTTCACAAGTGCTACCAAGGAATCTGGGGCAAGAACAGTGCCTACCTCTACTGATCACTGTTCTGGGCACCAAGGCGCATGCGTAACTGTACTGTACAGTGAAGAATCACACGAGGCAGCACTGTACACCATGTCTGAAACTTGCCAAGTTAAGAGCTGCAAGCTGCGAAGCCGCGAAGCCGCCACGCCGGCTGCCTCGTGATCACAAGACCGCTCCGGGGACCGAAGTTCCGATCTTCTGACCAACGAGACGACTCCGTCTTTTGCAATCTCCGCTTCACTAGTGAACCCATGGGGCGCCCGTATGCCGGAGTCGGTAGGTGTGCGACACTGAGATACCTGAGATGCCTTGGCTTTACCGATGGGGCTCTCGCAGATGGCCTCCATGGTCCAATGCCTGGGCAAGTCTGGGTCTCACTACCTAGGTACCTACCTACCTATCTATCCCTCTAGACAGACGTCCAGACTCGGCCCATAAAGCGGCAGCTGCTCCCCTCGGGTGCTCCTTCCAATTCACTCCCGTCTACTCCGTACTCTCTCCAAGTTTTACTTGTCTGGTATCTCAAGCCAACCGGACCCAATCCTACAGAGTCAGCCCTTTATCGTCATCGATTTCCATTCCACCTGTCCCCCGCCCTCATTGTGTGTTAAACACCACAAGTGCTGTTGGATTTACCCTCCACGCACCTAGATTAAAATACAACGCCTTTTTCTCCCACCCCTTTGCTCCGGCTTCCTGCGAAGATCTCAACCCCTACAGCCCCAATATATCCAACGCCCGTCCCCCTCCGTATCGTCTGTTGGGCATGACTCGTCGCGAACTATACTCTGCTGGCATCATAACTAGTGACTGGGCAACAGTTTGCAAAATGTACTGAAAAGTTGAAAAGATTGTTCAACCTGAAATGCAGAAAGATACAAGCCAAAAAGACCAACAGTCAGCTTCTCATGGTGCTCTTCGCATGGGATGCAGCTCTGGTGTGACTGGATGCCAACCTTTTTGTGTTTCCAACTCTTGCTTTTCCTTTCTCGCTTTGTCTCCCCGAAAGCGAGATCGAAAACCACACCTAAACTCCCCTTTCCATGCCTTATATGTTGATTCTAACAATCTAGGTAGAAGTAAACATAAACGCCCACCAACATGGCGCAGGTCAACCACGTCGAAAAGCCGGCAGAGTCCGATCCCCAGGTGTCCTTGATCCCGCCAACTTGGGAAACAGAGGTTCGAGAACTCGACATGGGTCATCGGCGAGCGGCCGGCCTTGCTCTGGCCCAAAGCTTTGCTACTGATCCGCTGTCTCTGTATCTCATGTGTGCGGATGGTGCGGCTTGCTGGTCGTCTGAGAAGACGTGGAAACTGCACGTGCGACTCATGCAGTACTCGTATGCTTCTTATCGGTTGCGAGGAATTGCTACGACTATAGGAGGCGACTACGACGCCGTTGCATTGTGGTATGCCTCCGTTCTTGCCATGTCTTCCCGTCTGCCCTCTACATCGTACTGACTTGTGAAGGATGCCCCCTGGAACTACCAATGACGACTGGGTTGCTACCCTCTTCAGTGGTACTTGGCGGCTGTGGTATCAGCTCCCAGCTGAATGTCGAAAACGGGTCTTTGGTGAATTATTCCCAGCCTTGCACAACGCAAAGGCTGAGGTCATGGGAGACCGCAACAACGACAGCTACTACCTTGGGTATATTGGTACAAAGGCGGGCGCCAGGGGCAAGGGATATGCCACCAAGTTGCTGAAATATATGATGGCCAAGGTACAGAATATGCCAAATACGATTTATATCAAAACTGCGACTAATTCTGGAAATGCTGACGTGTTGTCTCACAATAGGCTGACGCTGAAAACCGCGCCATGTACCTCGAATCATCCAATGTGTGCAACAACCAATTCTATGCCAAGTTTGGGTTTGAAATGAAGAAGGAGATTGTCCTGGTTCGCGGTCCTGTGCCCATCCGCATCTACTGCATGATACGAGAGCCCCAAAACGACAAGGCTAACAGCTCTATCGACATGGGAAGCGAAAAGGAATGATGCATTCTGGCCTCGACATGCCCGTGTGTTTTTGTCGCGTCTTTGTTCTGAAAACGACTGTCTTTACCTTGCGATGACACACTTTAGTCAACTTGAGGGTTCGGTATGTTTGGACCCAGCTGAAACTTAGTGAGTTTGCAGTATGAAATCGACAACGAGGAGATTGGAAATCCGTGAGTTTATATTGCATTGCTTAACAGATGAGAGAAATTGAATCTTGCCTTTTAAATGATTACATTGGTCACGTTGTGACTTTATGCCCTAGGGAGAAAACCCGTGTTCCCATTGTAGCTCCGTATCCATGACGCATATCTCATGAGCTTCTTTTGCCACGCACGGCGGCCCCCTCATGCTTTGCTCAAAAATCCAAAATGGCCCACGTCTCGTCGTCAACAGTTGTGTAAATCAAGCCCTGTCCAAGCAACTCGTCAGAAGCAGACAATACGTCCCTCACCGACATGCCTGTAGAAGCGCTGATGACGTTTAGATGGGCACCCTCGTTGACGCCCGGCGTCCCACTCATGAAAGTAAACATCTTCTTGGCAAGCGCCGAGCAGCCCGACAGCTTGTTCGGCATCTGGCCAGCCCCAGCACCGTTCGAGTGGCCGCCACCGTCGACAAACATGCTCCCTCCATCGTTGGCGGCACCGCCCTCCTGTCCCAGGGGCCCCTTTTCAAAGTACAAGTGCACATATGTGGCCTCCAGCAGGTGGTAATTGACCTCGTTGAAGTCGGTAACGGGGCGAATGACATGGGCACCGACGTGGCGCTTGTTCGAGAAGGACTTGAGACGACCCCATACACGCACGTATGAGTCGAGCTCGTACTGGTCCACGTTGGCCTCGTCCTGCTTATCAGCGTCGATCCACTTCTTGACCTCGATCTGGCCTGTGCCGTCGTCGATTTTCAGCGTCACGTTGGTCGGTTGCGGGTTCACGCTGCGCACTTGGCCAACAAAGGTTATTTGGGTAATGGTTGCGTTGTCAATCTTGAAGTCGGCGCCCGCGTATGCCTCCTCCGCCTCGAGGATCTGCTTTATCGTCACGGGGCGGAGAGATTCATCTTGGTATGACTAGGCAGGGCGTCAGCAACGAGGACAAGTAAAGCGTCTTGGAGGGAATGCTTTTTTTTTTACCTTGCCGCCTCCTTGGCTGCCTGGTTGCGAACCGCCGGCGAAGAAGCCACCAGAGTCGTCGCCGCCCTGGGCGCCGTAGCTGGTTTTGTTGAATCCCGCGTATGCTGCTGCTTGGTGTGTCAGAACGGTGATTTCCTTTGGAAAAGAGCTTGTTTCCTCTTCTTCTTGTTTGGTTCTTGGCACACGTACACATTGCTTGCTTGTTGTGGGATGACGAGTGTAGGCGAAGAAGAGTCACGGTTGAGCTTTGGGGAGACGCGTTCTGGCGCGACTTGCTTAATTGATTCCTTTGGTTCTTTGACCCCGCGCTGTGGGTCCATGGGTGAGTGAGTGCTTATTAGGTAAGCAGGGTTCAGGTCCTTAGAGCGTGTATGGGCTTGGCGAGGCAGACGATTGCCGTTGCCGCCTTCACGTTTTACTACGAAAGAGTACCAGTTGGAATTTGTGAATAGCTGCATGGTGTCATGTCTGGCACTTTGTCGAGTCGGAGAATGGACATGGACCGGCGGCCAAGCTGGAGATGCGCTGGCCGGATGGCAGCCTGCGGACTGGTTGGTCTCGTGCAGGGTCTTGTGCATTTGCCATGTCGGCATGGCAGAGCCCCACTGGAGACGCTGTGCTCTATGCCTCGGCACTGGCGTCGCGCGGAGCCTGCGTCACTTGTAGCAGCCCGCCCCAAGCTCCGGACCACAGCCGGAGACATATGCTGGTGCCCCATCCTGGTAGGGTTCCCCCCCCAATCGGCCAAACCATAACTGAGCTTCCCCCAGATTTTGGCATCTGACGAACAGCTTACCCTCACCCAGAATCATCAATCCGCCTCCTCACCTGCCTGCTGCATCATATCGTTTGCCCCTTCATTTGTGCACATCCTCCAGGACACTTTTGCTGGGGGACGTCGAACCCGGCTTCCCGACGAACCCCGTACCGCTCAAACCGTCAAGTCAACTGGTGTCTCTTGTCCACTCACCAACAGAGCCGACGCCTTGTGCTGCAGTCCTCCTGCGCCATGGGCAGATCACAGACCGCAACTCTCCCCATTATTCCGCTTGCCAGAGGAGCCGTTCTGCTTCCTGGCCTCGTTCAACGAATCTCTGTCACTTCTAGCCGTCCCGACATTCCAGCGCTGCTGGCACACGTGTACGAACAAGCCGCAGCCAAGGGACCTGATGGCCGGGTAGACAGCATACCCATCGCTTGCGTTCCGCTCTCGTCGCCCTTTGTCGGCCCTACCGGCCAACTTCTCATCAATAATGGAGAGGAGATTGATACTTCACAGCTTGCCGAGGTGAGCCCCGGCAGTGCCAACAAGGCCGATATATTTGGCTTTGGCGTCGCCGCCAAGATTGTCGGCATTGACGGCCGCGGCGCTGGCGAGTTTGCGCTTCGCGTTGAGGGGACTTGCCGAGTGAGGGTAGATAACATTCCTCGCGAGCGTCCCTTCTTCCAGGGCAAGGTGACCTACTTTAACGATGAAAGTACGTTTGGACCACTCCACCTCCTGAACCGGGGCCAAGATGTACGAGTTGGGAACGCTGACCCTTGAATCGCTAGTTGATATCACCGACAAACAGCTGCAAGATCTCTTTAGCTTGCTCAAGGCCCAATCTCGCGAGCTCGTCACCATCCTGCGAATCTCGTCGCTACTGCCACGCACCAAGAGTGGTCCTGCACTGTCACCCGGACTTACGAAACGACTCGAAATGCTTATTATGCGAAGAGAGATCAAGGAAGCGGGCTTGCTGGCCGACTTCATGTCCAACCTGGTGGAGGCGTCACACGAGGAGAAGCTCGGCGTCCTGGCTGCTTTGGATGTCAAGGTCAGAATCACAAAGGTCCTCGAGCTGTTGGAACGCCAAGTTGGGGGCATCAAGAACAATTTCAAAATCACCACATTCACTTCGGTCCCGGTCCAGATCCTTGACAGGCTGAATGACAATCCCAATAAACGAAACAACGTCGGTCTGCCGATTCCGGGCATCAACTTCCTCCCGGGTTCTGGCCAAATGCCACCTGCCAACGACCAGGGGGACGAGCAGGAAGCGAATGAATTGGATGAGCTCAAGAAGAAGCTGCAAAGCGCCCAGCTCCCACCCGAGGTAGCTAAGGCTGTTGACCGGGAACTTCGACGGCTACAAAAGATGATGCCCATGAACCAGGAATATCAAGTCACGCGGAACTGGCTTGAGACTCTGTCAGATATTCCCTGGGCCGCCCTTACCGACGATCGACTTGGACCGGAGACGTTGAACAGGGCACGGAAGCAGCTGGATGATGACCACTACGGCCTGGACAAGGTCAAGAAGAGGCTGATTGAGTATCTCGCAGTGCTTCGTCTCAAACAGTCCCTAAACGACGACGTCGACGAACAGATTCGCAAGGCCGAGGCCGAGGTTGGCCCTGTGCACACTTCCCTTGACCCATCCACCGAGAATGTTGCCAACCCGGAGAACAATGCCAAGGTTGAAATCCTCAAGGCAAAGAAGATGGTGGACAAGTCGCCCATCATGCTTCTCGTTGGCCCGCCTGGAGTTGGAAAGACCAGCCTGGCCAAGTCGGTCGCAACCGCCCTGGGCCGAAAATTCCACCGCATCTCCCTCGGCGGTGTCAGAGACGAGGCCGAAATTCGGGGGCATCGCCGAACATACGTTGCTGCTATGCCCGGCTTGATTGTCCAAGGTCTGCGAAAGGTGGGCGTCGCAAACCCAGTCTTCCTGCTGGACGAGATCGACAAGATTGGCATGGCCAGCGTTCACGGAGACCCCTCAGCCGCCATGCTCGAAGTCTTGGATCCCGAGCAAAACCACACCTTCCAGGACCACTACGTCGGCATGCCACTTGACTTGTCCAAGATCCTCTTCATTGCCACAGCCAACAACCTGGAGACCATCCCGGCACCGCTGCTGGACCGCATGGAAATGATTTATCTGCCTGGCTATACCACCCTGGAGAAGCGCCACATTGCTATGCAGCACCTCGTTCCCAAGCAGATCCGAGCCAATGGCTTAGCCGAGGACCAGGTTACTTTCAACAAGGATGTCGTCTCCAAGATCATCGAGTCGTACACTCGTGAATCAGGGGTTCGCAACCTAGAACGTGAGATTGGCTCTGTATGCCGAGCCAAGGCTGTGGAATTTGCCGAAGCAAGAGACGGAGGGCATATTGAAAAATACAAGCCCCTCCTAACCGTTGAAGACATTGAAAATATTCTCGGCATCGAAAAGTTCGAGGAGGAGATTGCCGAGAAGACCAGTCGCCCCGGCATTGTCACTGGTCTCGTGGCTTACAGCACCGGTGGCAACGGCAGCATCTTGTTTATTGAAGTTGCAGACATGCCCGGCAACGGCAGAGTACAGCTCACGGGCAAGCTGGGCGATGTACTCAAGGAAAGCGTCGAGGTTGCTCTGACATGGGTTAAAGCTCATGCGTACGAGTTGGGCCTCACCCCTGAGCCTACGACGGACATTATGAAGGATCGCAGCATCCACGTCCACTGTCCCTCTGGCGCCATCCCCAAGGACGGCCCTAGCAGTGGAATCGGCCAGGCTATTGCTCTCATCTCCTTGTTCTCCGGCAAGCCTGTGCCTCCAACAATGGCCATGACGGTATGTACCAGGTGCTCTTTTCATTTCAAACCTCGAGGCGAATGCTGCCTTTATCCGAGGAATAGACGGCCAGATGAAGAGTTGCGCCATTGTGAATGAGCAAGTTCAAACTAACACACAATCTTTGTCCGGTCTAGGGCGAAATTTCCCTCCGTGGACGCGTCACGGCTGTTGGTGGCATCAAGGAAAAACTCATCGGGGCTCTGCGCGCAGGTGTCAAAACAGTCTTGCTTCCTGCACAGAACCGCAAGGATGTCAAGGATCTGCCCCAAGAAGTCAAGAATGGGCTGCAGATCGTCCATGTTAGGTATGAGTCTCCCCGTACCCTGGTTGTTTGGTTTCCCAACTCGCCCAACTCGCCGAAAAGTCGCTGTGCATAATCATGATGCTGGCATGCCTCTTGTCCCGTTTTTATTGTGGTTTCGAACCTGTATAACCCTTCACCCTCTCTGGCGCAGTTGCCATGCAATTTGAAGCTCGGGCCACATAGTTGGAACCTATGGAAACGTCCCAAGACTTTGACAGACCAAGAAGGTAAACTAACGTTTCAACTTTTTAGTCATATTTGGGAGGCGATCCGCTTAGTGTGGCCCGACTCTCACTGGGCTGCAGACAGTCACTATGCCGGGATCGAGAGCCGGCTGTAAGAGTGTACCTATACATTGTATTTTTCGACAATGCCCAATTTCACAAGCGAGTGGTTTTAAATGCGCGCGGGAAGGATGCCACTGGTCTTGTCCTTTGTTTCTTGCGCGCCGTTAGGTTTCGTGCTTGCCGCATGCCACCCCCTTTGACCCTGGCAACGTTGGGTTGTTTCTCCGGCTGATCATTGGCACTGGGACTGTAGTTGATTTGGAGATCCAGGACGTAGATCATCAGGAGCGGGAAGCGACAGTAAACCTTGAGGCTGGCAGATGGCCCACGACCAATCTTCAAAACCGGCCAGGCGGCGCGGTGGCCACTTGAACCCCAGAGAGTGAGAGCGCCAGGATCGGGGCAGTTCGCGCATCCCACGCTGCCAAAACCGTGCGTTTATACTCCGTACTCCGCAAAGCGGTTGCAGATCAGCTACTAGTAGAGGTGTGAGCGCCTCATTTGATTACTTCTCGTCTGGCCTGTTGCAAAGTAGCCTCTGCGTCCTCTTGTTTTGGGGCAGGTGCAGGGTGTGTTCGAAACTCGTACAAGGGGCAAGGCCTCACTCTGCACCCCTCCCTAGTCGCTCTTTTCCTGTTAATGCATGTCGTACGATCTTTCATAGGAGTAGGAGGCAGGAAGGGGTGGGAGAGACGAGAGAGGGGGGGGCAGACCCAACCAGCATCGTGAGAAGACGGAATTGTAATTACATACCACCGCAGATAATTAGAGTTCGACCATGTAAAACCCACGACCCATACTTGCATGCTTCATCCGGCCAGAGGCTTATTCAGAGGCATGAGGTGGCTAGTTCAACAGGCACACTGCCATACATAGTTGAGCCAGGACCTGGGGGCGAACAAGGCCAATACCAAGCCTCCGGTGACATTGGCCTCAGTGTTTGTACATACGGCAAGCCCGTGTGTCTCGAAGCATGCGCGCCAGGACATGGCATGTTTGGGCTGATCCACCCACAGGCATGTGCTGGGTCAGTTCTCTGCTCCATTGTGCGAAGTCGGGAGGAGCATGGGGCTGTCTTGGACCAAGGGCCATTCATTGTGTGGAGGAGAGCATTAATCCTCCGCTGGTCCAGACTCTCCCTCCCCATGTCTCGATTGTGCCGTTGAATATTGCAACCAGTGACGTTGCCGCCACGGCCTTGTCAGTAGTATCGTGACATCGGATTTGGTGTGTCTTGCTTCTTGTTCAAATAACTCATGCTCCAAAACCATTGGCACAGTCGGAATGGCATTGTAGAACAATATTTCCCGTGTAAGCGGGAGCACTCTGGTCATGTTGGTTTTTCAATCCCAGGTACAACCAGCCCCCCGTCGCCTCGAATCCGTCTCTTGTGCCACGCCGGGCCACTGCATGGTTTGGGTTGAAATTCAGGCCGACAAGACTCCAACGATTGGCTTTTGTATTCCTGTATTTGTTTCTTTCCCTTCTTTCCCTTTCAACACAAGTACATGCACCCGCACAGAGTGCGTTTACATCGAGGCAGGTGAGGCGCAACGGGTAGTGCGGAGGCGATATACACACCACATGCTTAAAGCCGGCCGTATCAAGGGAAGGGACCAACCCTCTGGTCTTCTATCGGCGGCAGCCGTCCCATGGTTTGTTGGTTGCTGTATACACGTGGTTAGCCGAGAGCTTCATAGAGTAGTCCTCTCAGCTTTCAATTTCTCATCATCTCCCGTCTGCCTGCATTTCTCGCAATTGCTTCATGTCATTCTATGCTCTATGCCTCCTCTGCCCCTGGTTCCCATTCCATCCCTTAGATCATGTGATCGCTTCTCAACGTTGTTTTCTTGTGGCTTGCATTGGTAGCGTGTCCTGGCTTGGTACACCGGCTGCACCGACTCAGTGGGCTTGTACTGGCGGGCCGTTAATCCCAGCTTGTCCAGGAGCAAAATACAAATAGCATGTTTCGCCATCATAACTGAACGGGCATGGCCGGGGTCCAGCGGTGAATTTTTTGCTGCGAGCATCAGCTCGTTCCACGTATCCGCTTCTACGCCAATCCTTCTGCTTTGAAGAGAGAAGAAAGAAGATGGAAAGATTCCGTGGGTTTCAAACAGAGTGGTTGAAGAACCGAAGAAAAAAAAAAAGGCCCATGACGTATTCGGAGCACCGCGAACCTACCGCGAAAAGATATCCTGCCTTCTGTCGATCCTCTTGTACCACCTGGCTGGGGCGTGCTCCTGGGGGGCGCCCCGGCTTGGCGAACCCGCATGATAGATATGTATATGCTAGTGCAACAAGCTGTGGGTAGAGCGGGCCACTCGGGGTCCCTCGATCGAGCGGACATGGTTCAAGTAATAGTGGAGGACTAATGATACCTGACCCTTCGGAACGATACACACCTTCCAAGTCGAGGGTGCTAAAATGTTGTAAAATGTTCGGGGAGCGGGGACGGGCAGACAGGTGGCGCTACTCGTCCGTCATCATCCCATGTTTGGATGGATGATGCTGGAACAGGGTGTGGACTGCTTACTAGAAGAATCTGTTGTTGCCCTGTCAGTATGGGCTGAAAAACCGGGCACGAAGAAAGTTTAATATGTGACTGAGCATTCGCCATGATGGTGTAGGTTGACCCAGTTTCTGAGAGTTAGCAACCCTCCGTCTCCTTGGCTCAGACATATCGAGCACCAGCAACCACTCCGTAAAAAGGCAAACAGGCCATTGATTGGAGTGGTGTAATTACTGCTTCAAAACTTTGGAAGGGGTCTGTGGGACCGCAAGTTGACCCTTCTTCTGGCTTCACACTATATCAGGAAACGAAAGTACGATGTGAATAGCCATTTACCATGAACACAGTAGTCAACTGACCTGTCATTTGTCATCGTCAGCCGTGAGAGCAATTGTGCTTCCCCCTTCATAGACGACCAACGTCGAACAAGGGAACAACTAACCGGCTTGTAACAATGCGATTCCACCAAGCTTTTTTTAATCAAAGGTGTGAGCGGAGAGTTGTTCATACACTCCACACGGGATGCTCTCGGAGTATATCGTGAGCCAACGACAACAGAGAGAAGTCTCAGCTTAGTATCGCCGACACTGCAGGGGCATCGGCTTCAACGATGGGGTCTCCCACTCCCAGACAAAACAATACTATTGCTTCTTCTTCCAGAGCTGAAATTGCGTTTCCTTGTTTTGTTGTAATATGGCCAACCCCCCATCCAGAGTTCACAGTGGAGTGTGCATCGACACCTCAGATTGCCGATGGCTTGGCCATGAACGACGGTGCACAGTGAACTTCCTACAGATCGCCCTTGTACCACCAAGCCCTGTAACGTTCCGATCATACGCAGTGGAACACTCTTGTGCCTGGCAATGTCTTGATGCTGTCGCACATGAATCCTGCCAAGACGCAATGTGAGCCAGGGTGAATGGACTGGTAAGTCAGAAATCTCCGGAAAAGAGTGCAGCAGTACCACTGTGGCAGAGACCGGACGTGACAGACACATGTACGCATGCATGTAAAATACAACATTGAAGTGCCCATCTTCCCGGTTAAGATGTTGACAGCCTGGGATGAGTCAGGTCGCCACCTCATGGTGACCAGCATTTCCAGGATGTGTATGGCGGCAAGCTTGCCAGGAAGAGAAAAGGCAGCTGACAAGCCACCAGCAGCATGACCAGCGGAGCGTTGAGGCAATGAGCCAGCCCAGAGATATCAGTTATCAGCTTTTGGCGTAATACGAGGGTTGAATTCTTGATGGACTAACCACTGTGGAGAAAGGGGCAGACTCGGGTGCTCATTGAATGACGGACCATTTCAGTCCTGGTCGGATAAGTTGAGGCATCCAGGGCTTTGTTTGTCATCGGCATCTGAGACAAACGGACATGACCCCTCTAGCTTGCGTGAAGAAGTGCCAATATGACGAGCCTCGTTCGCCAACAGAGGCCACGGCCATTTGAGCCGGATAGTCTGCCTCACTCGCGTTCCTCCGCCATCATCGCCCGGCTGTAGCCAAATTAATCAAGTGCTTCAGAGGGCACGCGTAGAGAGATAAGTCCAGACAGTCTTCCGTCTATTTTTGCAACACTGTAATATGTTTAGACTCCAGGATTGAGCACACTGACCACCGTGTTCCCCCCGCTCAAGTCTGTGGAACGAGCATTGCAGATCCAGCCAGGACGGGCTAGAAATAATTTCCGAATCTTAGCACCCGAAGAGTCCTCACACTCGCTGAATATCCAGGGTCAAGAGAAACAGGGTATAATAGGCTCCAGTGGCCCCGTTTCAGCAATGGTTGGAAGCTTGGGAAGAAAATGCAGCCTTGTTATTGTCCCCACACAACAGCTCCAACAGGCGCAAGAACATAATCATGCCTCGTCAGAGGCTAATACCAGTCAGGGTACACGGTGGCACCTTTGGCTGGTCGTCTGAGAGAGGCGCCCGCCACCTCAAGCCATGAGAAGAGTTGGATGAGGGAAACTCGGTAGATGAGCCTCTTGCTTGGGGCTCTGTACAACCTAGAATTCATCTGATCAGTGTGAATCAGTGACACGTAATTACGGCATCATCTGTGAATCCAGCTTATTATAAGCGCGTTTGCATAGTACAAACCACCTGTCTCGCCTCCCATGTCTCGTTCCTGGCATGATACCTTTGCAGGAGCATCCAGGCCTCCGCAATCAGTGACGTGGAGCCCAGCACGCTGGATTACTCCATTCGTCTCGAGTTTCGCTTGCCAACCTGCTGTCTTGTACGGCACTTGGCGGGCGAGTGGTTGAAATCTGGGCGGTCTCGCGGTAAGTGGTAAGCTGAATCTGACGGTATGGGTGTTTGCGCGGTTCATGCAGCGACACATCAAGCTCATGGTTGTCCTAAAATTGTGGTTCTCGAGTCAAGACCAGGCTCCGGGGCTGTCCCGCCAGAATTGTGATTGTAGTCCCAATGGCCCTTACCAAAGAGCCGGGAAGTTATTCAGATCAGATGCTCATTAATTCGCCCTGTAAACCCAACCCGACGTCAGTTGCATCGGCCCAAGCGCAGCGTAGTAAAATATCTCTGCACTATACACGTCGTTCCTGTGTTTGTATAGCATAGTAACCTATTTTGGCTGGCAGGGATCGCAAGAGCTCTGCTTAGACAGGCGCCGTGAACCTGACCCAGCATACCATCACCACGGCGAGCGGTCAGGTGGCTTGTGAGTTGATTTATTGCTTTCAAGACACGACGAAGCCTCAGATGTAGAGTTGTAAAATTCGCCCCTTCCCTTGAAACAGGAGCCATTCAAGGGTTCATCATGACTACCCACGGAAACAACGGCGGCAAAAGACAGTCATCTGATAGTGGTTTCACAACGGTCATAGCTCTCCCCAAGGGGTAACTGTTATTGCCGCACCACAGTAGGTGACGCAGTTGCTGTCTTGCCTCCACCAAAGTTTCCTCTGGCTTCACCCTATACAGGCATAGTTCACCTTCTTTCGGGCCGGGCCCGTATCTGCAGGGCCCAGTGTATTCAAAACTTTCTTCTCATTTTTCCCCCTCGAATGATTAGACTGACGTCGTCACTAAGACTGACACAGTAGGCGGGAATGAATGGTCTGTTAGACAGTGACTGGATAGTAGCAAGGCGATGATGGTCTTGGATTGCTCTTCCGAGGTGCTTTCTTGTCTTCTGGCTACTCGTAGTTTCTGTCCAGCATGATCTAAAAAAAACTTTCCGTCTTTTGCTGACCCAGCTATTTGGTCCAGTGGATTTTTGCCGTCTTCTTCCGGTGTCCACAGCCTGAAAAGGTCTCGCACACACAGCACTGGTGCAAGGGCGAGGGAAGGGCAAAGATGAAAATTAAACGAGCGCCACGCCAGCTGAGGTGAGCTGCCTAGGGTGACAAAAGATGGGCACGTTGGTTGACGCCAATCGCTTACTATCCCGAGCATTGAATGGAAATTCACAAGCGGCAACCATTAAACATGTTGCACTTAACATGAGGTCCGTCAGAGGAGATGATCCCTGCTTATAGGAGAGGCGGAGGTGACAGCCGCAAAGGCAAATGTGGGTGAAAAGGTCCTCGACACCCGTGCAGCCTGATTTGCTTCAAATGTCCTGAGAAATAGTTTGGTGACTGGGTGGTGGATTGATGGGTATTGCCATGGGTTTGGTTGGTTGCACACCTGGCAGGCTTCATTCCCCAGAAGCAATATTTGCGGACATTGGAGAGTTCGGTTGGCCTGAACGGCCTTCTTGAGCAGGGCAGGGGGAGATTGCAGCCTGGTGCTGGGAGCCCCATTATCAAGCCGGCAAGTCGGGGATTTGCGTGCTGTGCTGTAATAGTACCTAGGTACTTATTAGTAGTTCCTTGCCATGGAGCAAGTACCACCTACCTAGGTAGGTACCTAGGTTAAGTAGGTAGTCAAAACGGCAGGAACCAAACGCATGCCAGAGCAAGATGGAGCCTGCCGCCGTCCCCTTGCTGCGGCAGGAATGTGGGAGTAGGAGACGCGCCTTCCCACCCTGACAATACGCATCAGCAGGTGGCAGATTTGGATTTATTACACATCATATACGCTCAATTTGCTGGCAATGGCTTTTTCGCCGATCACCAGCCAGGGCCTTGACCGCCGGGTTCCGCAGCTGTCCACCATGGCTGTACTCCGATTGTGCAATTCATCGAGCTCTACGGAGTAGCTATTCCACTACCGTCGTCCATCTGTCGCCAATTGGTCCGCGATCGGCACCTCCATGTCGACTCTCTCTCTGCCTCGTGGAACCAGATGACCCAAACAAGCTGGAGCACAGACGGCGAAGAGACAAGCGCCGCAACTCGAGCATGCAATATCGTACTGGACTGGGGACTGGGCCGAACTAATAACCAGCTACCTAGGAGGCAGCCAGAGATCTGTGGACGGCATCTGGTAACCTGCAACCATTAGGATTTGTCTGCTGGTCCAGTATCCAGGCCGTGGCTGTTGCCACCGAGACGAACGGAGAATAAGCCAATGGCGGAAACGATCCGACACTTTCGAATTGCCGCATTAGTCTGAGAGCACCGCTACGTTGGCCGTGTATTTATACAAACAATACTTGGACATAATACTCCACACAAAGTCGGAGATGCACATGTCGAGGAGGCGTAGTGCCCGGTCGTCATAGCACCCTCCACCCCTGCATGCCGTCAGCGTCGTTCATAGCAGGCCTCGCCGTACACCGTAAACGCCCTGTAAAAGGACTTCTACGTACTCCGTACTGCTAGTAGAGACAGGCAGACAGTGAGAGTGGTGGGCCCAGGCTCCCGCCTTCGGGGCAGCCGGTGGGTCTACCGATTGAGGGCCCCAATGGATGACGGACGGCGTTGCCGTTTCACCATCTTGGTTGCTGTCCGCTGCACGCTGTACATCCACCGACACACGCGGGTTTGACCTCCGACCCCTTCCAGTTCAATTGCCGTGACTGGAGATCTGCGATCGAAAACCTCCTGTGCTGATGTGATCTGTCGGTCGCCGTCCGGCCCTGACGAGATGCTGTCTGCTCACTAATACTCACTAGTACGCACGCACTAATGTCCGTTTTTGAACAGCGCCTGGATGTCGGGAAGATCTGCCATCGGGGGGTTTTGGGTGGCAATGCTAACTTTAATTTAGGTTTTTGCCCGCTCCTGTTTTAAATGCCCGGTCCGCTATATTCGCTTTTTTCGTCCATACTCGTCTACTGCCTCAGACGCCCCCGAACGCCGTCGTGGCTACTATCATGGGTCGTGAGAGGACGCTTTGTTCGCGGATTCAAGCGTCATTGGCTGTTTGAACTCCAACCGTTTTCCAGTCGGCGAAAAGGCTGCCTGTTGGCATACATACATCCGGTCACCAGTGTCCTGGGCTTGAGCTTGATTTTGCAAATGCCCAGCTTGTGAGGCATTCTCACTGTGATGGCCACAAAAGGAGGCATTTGTGGCTGCTTCTTTGACGCGGTTACAACGCGTGGCAAATACGGTGAGCAGAAAGAATGCAATTTTCTCATTGCTGTGTTTCCTACCCAAACCTCACCAGGACTGGAAAGCGCCCAGCAATGGTGTAGGAACAGGAACAGAATATGTTTGATGCTCCCATCAAATGTGGCCAAGACACAGGCAAGCCAACATGCTTGCAATGGCCCCTGGCAGGTTGACCGTTTCCTTGAGGAGACTAAACCCTATTTGCTCACCTCGGTGTCGGGCGGACCCTTTCGGCTGTCCCCATGGTGTCGTGTGTTATTGGTGGCGCCTAGTCCGAACCAGGCGGCTGTACCGAGTACGGAGCGCTGTATTGTTTAATCCAGGACTTATTACCCGGAATCCATCTGCCTCCCCACCAACTAGCTACCAATCCCCATGTTCGGTTCCAAACTCTCTTGGTTCGCTATTGGATTGCAGACTCCCAACACAATGGGGTGTCTGGTCATCCGTGCTCTGCATCTTCGGCCAGTTTCCCAAGGCCCCATTGTTCAAGCTAGCAATACCGTCTGGCCAATACTCTCTCCATGTTGGGCGCAGTGCTATTGCAACGTCTTGCCCGGATGCCCTAGTCCAACAATGACTGGCTTCGGAGCTCACCATCACGTCGGCCCGCGGTACTGGTACCGTACGGCAGGAGTCTCAGAGGCGTTTTGTTGAACACAGTGTCTCTCTGACAATGGTTAAGCTACCATCAGCAAGCCAGCCGTCGCCGAAGAATGCATCCAGGAGACAGACCTGTGCCTGTGTGGCTGATACCCTTGGCGGTTGGCAAGGAATAGCCCAAGACAGAATCATAACCGTGCCACCCACCCAAGACCCTTCTCCTTGACTTCTGGCCATCCCACACCCCTTCTCAGCCCGTCTGGCATCTGAATGCCTTTCGAATCCCTGCTCCCCATGTGCATGTGTCCACCCAAGTCCACCCAAGTCCACCCAAGTCCACCCAAACACCCTCCTTCAATCCCGAATGCTGTCTGGTACCATTAATGTTCAATGTTACAGTATCCCCGATCCCTCCAATCACAAGCCTTTACAGAACGAAATCCTCTCTACCCATCTACCTATGTATGTATCTTCTCCCTGCCGGCTGCTGGGCTGTTCTTGCGCATTCATGAGCAATGTCATGAGTCGTCCCCAATTTGCACATATTATTCCTTGGCTGTTCAGCCAGGGAGTGTAGGTTTCTGTGGCTTTTCCCCCAACCCCTCTGTGACATGCTCTGTGACATTCATTCTCAAGATTGCTCTGGGGTGGGATACCTTCTGTGTCATGCGCCAGCTACCGAACTACGCCGTTGCGGCTAGAAGCGAGACATTACACGCCCCCCCCCCCCCCCCCCTTCTTCCTCTCTTGTCCCCAGCATCTTGATCTCCATGTATGGAATTTGTGGGTTTTCAGGTAGCTTGTGGCCCGTTTCCCGCTCCATTCCCCTAATCAAGGATGTCTTGGGCTTGCCTTGTTACAGATCACAAATCTCGCACAAAGGAAGCAGAGGGTCTAAGGTAGCGACGGCAGAAAGCCCGACTCCCACAGTGGAAGGTTTTATCGTGAGACACGTGGGTATCGAGATTTTGCACCAAGTATGCCAGATGGACTCGGTGACCAAACACCCCGTCGAGCAATGGCATCCTGTAGGGCACTGGTGTCATAAAGTCTAGCACCAGCAGTGAGATCCTCTGGACAGCCAGCCAGTACCTGGGGTCGCAAAAGCTCAGGCTGGGCTTGTCCCCAAAAACCCTGCATGCCAACCCCCAGTAGCACCTGTTGCTCCATGTCTTCTTCACCTCTGATACTCCAACAGCCGCCAGTCACACAAAACCTGATCCTGAGCCGTCCATCAGCCTCGGCGCCGAGCAACAGTCGCCCTACCCTTTTGCTCTAGACTTGGTCATCCTTCAGTCAACAAGTCCCCGACACCAAGACGCCTTGGCCACGACCCATCTGGCGCCCCTCCGGATCATTGTCGCGCCAGAAGTGCTGCCATCGCTGTCAAGAAACCCTATCCAGTCCAACGTCTACTCACAGACGTCCCGGAAGTGGTATCACGAAGGACGCTCTGATACTTACTCGTTTGGGGTGCCACTGTGCTGCACTTTGTTTCACGCCAGCTGCTTTAGATCCAATTTGTTATATGAGCTCCCTGTGACTGTGCCCAGCTTCGGCCGGCCTTCAACCATCATAACAGAACAGGGTATCGTCCGTCGGTTACAGCCAAGCTCCAAGAGTGCCCTCGCCGCCTGGGACGTACGTGGGTGATTTATCGGTGCCCTGGGTGTGGTGGAACGACGACTATCACCAACCTTTACTGTCACCGTACATTCCTGACGGCAACGTTGTTTCTATAACTAGCAGTTTCTGGTTTCGATTCTCCCAATCTCCCTTTTCTCTTCCCTCATCTCGCGGGTTTGTCTAGACGTTTTCCAGCCCTTCTTTCGTCCTCCGAAACGCCAGCGCGCCGGGCGGGAGAGCTGCCACAGCCTTTCGAGGGACCCCAGCCCAGAGCTCCTATCTTGGAAAGGGAAACCAGAAATGCTGTTTCCATGCTGTCTACAAGCCGCCCCCTAGACACTTCTTCTGCCCTCCTGAGCCCCCATCCCTGTCTATCGTCTCTAGACGACAGGTCCGACCAGAGACCGGCGTGGGCTACCCAAAGTGCAAAGGAAAAGACTTTGGCCCGCGAGCGGACGTATCCCTCTCCTCCCATGTCAGGGTCTCCGTCTCTGCCGCAAAGGGACCCTCGAGATTCAAGCAGTCAGAGTCAAGTCGCAGGCTCGTATTCGGCGGCCAGCTTGCAAGATGCCTTTCGAACAGGTTCAACGCAGCCACGGCCTCTAGATTTGCGGCTACAGCTTCCGTCGCCGGCACAGTCGTCACTGCAGCACCCCCCTCGCATGCCTGGAAGGTACCAGCAGGAGCCAAAGATGGAGCCTTCATTTGGATTTCGAGCGTCTGAGGAACATCAAGCACAGCCCCCCTTGTACTCACCGCGCGATCTTCGTGGCAGCACCCATGGGCAACCTTCCCAGCCATATGGCTCGACCAGAGCAAACACAAGTTCTTCTAGTCAACAGTCGACAGGTGGCGGTTCTAGTTCGATGGAATCTCAGTCAATGAGCTCTCCCAAATCTCAGCGCAAAACCAAAGGACACGTTGCATCAGCCTGTGTTCCCTGCAAAAGAGCGCATCTTCGGTAAGTCGTTGATTTGAAACCTGAAATTTTGCCGGCTGATTGTTGATGCTGACGCCCTCCAGATGTGATGGTATGTCACCTATTTGATTTTGTTTCCAATATGAGGTCTTTCCGTCTTCTGTCCTTGCTCCAAACTTCTCCTTCCAAGTGCTATGTGTTGAGTGTTCCGTTGAGGAAACCACAACTACAGAATACGTTGGATATGGCCAAGGTCACGTAGCAAGAGGCACATCCAAATCTGAGAGCTCAGCATCTTGCGGTCAGGTTGCGAGGCCAACAGCACGTTCGCATGGCATGGAATATGCTACTGTTGGCGCATTGACAAGACGAGTTTTGATATCCAACATTTGGGCTTTTGTTTGTGACTCGGAATGTCTGACTGACGCTGTCAATAGCGCAACGGCCGTGCTCTCGGTGTGTAAGCAACGGAAAGGAAGATGCTTGTTTCGACGTGCAGCACAAAAAGCGTGGGCGTCCTCGATTGCGAGATGATCGAGACGCTCGGTTCGAGTCTATGCGTCCATCTCATTCCCGAGATGTATCTCCCAGGCGTCCTTTGAGCATTTATCCTTCAGGCGGAACAGCCCCGTCTCTGTTCGATGAACACTATTATCAGAGACAAGCGTCGTTTCGTGCGCCGGAAATTTCAGTCGGCGCTAGTTTTTCAACAAGGCATGGCGAGCGAGCATCATCATCATCAGAAGCAAACAGTTACAACACTCCTCTGGTAACCACTCCTGGCGCACCCGAGCCTGTCGCCTACCTGACCTTGGGGCTTGAATTTGTCAAGGGTTCTATGATTTTCTGGGACACGGCTGGTCTGCCTAATATGGTTGGTCGCAACTTGGGAGACGTGGTGTTGCCGGCCGAGCTTGAAAAGGTGTCCCGAATCCAGTCCCACTTCAACAGCGAACAGAAGAAACGGGAACCGAACTATCTTCCCCCGATTTTAGGCCATGGACCTCAGAGCATCCAACGACTGGGGTTTAGTGTTGAAGATTTTGGACGATTTCCACTCAACTTTCATGACCAACTCATGTTCAAGAGCACGGATGGCTACGCCAGACGAATGGCAATTCGCGCGGGTCTGGCAAAGGAAGGATCTTTTTACTTCATCGTATTGCTGCTTCATGTGCTACCAAGACAAGCGCAGGCACGCCCTGCGCCAACTGTGCCGGGCGCGCAAACTACGCTATCACACAAGCGACCAAGCCCCGAGACTGCCTTTGCACAACGTCCGCCATTTGACCCTATCCGAAATCAACCCAGCGAGAGTTCTCATGCGGGCAGCTTAGTCCCGGAACCGGTCCGTCACATTCGAAGGCCAACCAACCTCATAGAACACGGTTCGAATTATGCGGCACGGCAGTATGAAGCAGCACCGGAGAGGCATCCCTACAGTGCACGACCATATCACGTTGCTCAGCATGACGCAGCCGGACCAAATGTCCCAGGGCTGCTGCAACAAGGTCTCCAGCTCCCACCTATTCGATCACAAACGGACAAGACTCCTCTTGGCGGATCAACGACTTCCAACCGCAACGAACGATCAAGTCGCGTAGACATAGGGGGCTTGATAGACAAACCAGCCGAGCCTACGAGATTTGGAGAGGGACACCGCTAGCTACGATGCCCAAACGGATCGCCTCGGGACCAAATAAATGACGGGCCAGGCATCTTGCTACTGGCCAGAGGTTTACTCCTCGAATACCCGGATGTGGGAAGTTGCGCAGTTCGTGGCAATCAGCGCCTCACTTGGAGACCCCCCCCTTCACCTGCAACAGGTAATGGAGTCGATTTTGGTTCCTTTGAGTATTGGTGAAGGAATAAAAAGGCCTCACCTGAGGTGTCTGCCACAGGAATGTGGGGGTTGCAACACACGAGGCGATGATTTGCGAGTTCTGGACTAGTTGACGGACGCTCACTGCTGTGAACTGCGCTATAAAGGGGGCAAAGGACACGGAACGCAACTGAGGGCTCTCTATTCCGAATCCTCACTCCCTTTGCCTCGACCAATTCTGCCATGGACTGGGCTGCGCATGGGGACAAGTCAAAGGAACATGGCATGCATGATGGGGTCAGCAGCCACAAATTTCATACTTTACCAACGGTGGCTGCAGACATGTTGTTGCCCTCTCTAATGTAACAAAGCTATATGAGTGGGAAACCAAAAGAAATAGAATTGTATAATATTGTCGTAGCATATTCTTACAAGGTCAAGTACGTGCAGATGGAATGATGCTTCTTTGAGACTGCATATCAATAAGGACGTCACGTCTGATTACAAGAGCACTGGGCAAACCCTCAGTAAGTGAGAGCCATGAAACACCTGTCCCAGTAAGCTGACTGTCAAACCCCAGCGGCCGTCGTCACATGACATGTATGAACCATGCGACCTTTTGCATTATTGGAGTCGTCAAGGGCGCAAGAGGGAAAGCAGGAATCGAGAGAGTCTGGTGGACATGGATGCAGGCCGGCCGGGTTGACCGGCAAAGCGACACTGGCGGCTGTTGAGAGCAAAGACGCGGGTCATGCAGCTTCGCCAGCACCAACACAATGCCACTAGGCAAAATGACAAATCGTATCCGAGCCTTTTTTTTTTTACCCAAAAAAAAAAAAAAAAAACCTTGCAGCTTGCAACGGCTGAGCAGGCTAGCGCGTGATGGCGAGGCCATGCCGTGTGCCGTCGCCAACCAGTTGTTTGATTTTCCTATTCTGCCCAGCAGGCAAAAGGCACGTCGGAACCAAGAATCAGTACTTTTGACCAGGCCCCAAGCGTTCCGATGTCTCACTCTAGACTGACCGGACAAGATCTGCGCTAGCCAGGATGAACAATCCTTTGGCACAGCTTATCCCACGGGTGTGGTACATGACCCCGGCAACCAAGACAACTGGGGGATCCAGGCGAACAGGGAGTGAACCCCTGCCCAATAGGATGTCAAAAGTGGGGGCCAATTTCGTCCTGAACCGTCGTGGCGAGAAAGCGCAATTGCGGTCGTACTGAGATGACATCGTGGCGTGATGTGCCGACCGTGGTTCGCACAATAGCGGCTAGTAGTTTGCTGTCGCGGTCGTGTTGTCTCTCTGCTCTGCAACAGACGGGTGACATCTCGTCCTCTGTCCTCATGGATCATGGACCGCAGCCCGCGGGCAATTTTGCTTGTTTGGGTGGGCAAATGGGCAACTCAGCCTGATATTCGACATGTCGTATTCCTCCGCGAGTGTCGCAAAGGCACAGACAGACGCTGCCTGTTTGGCCAGTCGGGCATTTTTTGTGACATACTGTGCATACAGAGCCTTGGCCCAGCCGTCGCAGAGCCCAACGTCGATCCGAGCGGAGTGAACCCCTTGAAGCAAGCTGGGAATGAAGCTTGGCAACACAAAGCATTTGCAAATGCGCGTCAAGGCGCTGCCAGCCTTGCTGGTGCTGCACAGTATGTGAGTTGGGCAACTAATTTCGCAACCGGCTGCTTGAGACACTAGTCCTAATCTGGCCGATAGTATCCACAGGCATTTTTCGCTGTGCCTGTGACTTTGAAGCTTCTTGGCTATACACCTTCTTGGCGGTATCGAAATAATAACACATCGCGATGTCTGCATTTTAGTGCTTTAGGCTGCGTCTCTGGAAACTTATGCTATAGATTATTTCAGGGCTACTACTGATAGATGTTCAAAGCTTACGCGGCTACGCGTGTTAATAACGGTGCTGTTGATAATATTATTGCTGTAGAACGCGCTGGAGAACGCGCTAGAGAATGTTATAGAAAAAAGATTATAGTGGTAATAGCCACTATAAAAATGTATGTGGATACTACATGTACTGACCGGGTTCTCAAGCAGCCGGCTGCGAATTCAATTTTCGCCGGCTACGAATTTAGTTGCCCGTGAGTTTGGCGCAGTGAAAGAAATACGCAATCTCGCTATATGTACATACATACATACCTAGGTACCTAGGTACATATCCCGATCATCGGCCCCATCTAAGTACGTACTCCCAGTTCAGCATAAGTTTTTTAAATAGGATATGCGGTCACGTGCAGTCGTGGAAGCTTCGTGCCTGTCTGCCCAGTCAGCGATGAGCGTTTGAGCCAGCTCTGGGCCTCCACCTCCCACACACCCCCGCTCCCCCACTACACAAGCGTCAACTCCGCCAGGCTTCATGGACAGACAAACGCGCCTTTCGGTGGGAGTTTTCCAAAGCTGTTGCTGGGTTTCGGCATCGTTGCTTCTCCTGAGCAGTGGCAATCCCTCCGGATGCGCCTCTAGCCCTCATCTTGGTCCCATATGCGCGGGCGGTGTGCGTCTGTCTTGTTGAAAAATCATGGCTTCCCACCGGCAGATTGGCAAAGACATGGATGAGATGGATGTGGACGCCCCTGCAGGCACCAAGCGCAAAGCAGATGACATTTCCAACGAGTCTCGACCCGTTCGGCGAATCAAGGTGAATAGCCATTGCCTCACAACTCCGAAGGATGACATACGCCTGACTGCTAACTGTCGCCGTGGCTCTAATTAGGCCTTGGACCCAGATGTTGTGAATAAAATTGCCGCCGGCGAGATCATCGTCGCCCCTGTGCACGCCCTCAAAGAACTCATCGAGAACGCCGTCGACGCCGGGTCCACGGCGTTGGAAATTCTCGTCAAGGACGGAGGGCTGAAGCTCCTTCAAATCACAGATAATGGCTATGGCATTGAGGTGTGTGAGACTATTCCTCATGGCAGTACATCTTGCTTGCACTTGGTTTGACTGCCATACAGACCTTTGCTAACCTAATTGGAATTCTAGAAGGAGGATCTGCCAATCCTCTGCGAACGGCATACGACGTCCAAGATCACAGCGTTCGAAGATTTATCGTCCATATCAACCTATGGTTTTCGAGGAGAGGCATTGGCTAGTATAAGCCACATTGCTCATCTATCAATCACCACCAAAACAAAAGACTCACCATTGGCATGGCGTGCACACTACTTGGACGGCAAGATGGTTGCTGCCAAAGCTGGCCAATCTGCTGAGCCGCGCGGTGTAGCTGGCAGGCCTGGTACACAAATGACGGTCGAGGACTTATTTTTCAGTATACCATCCCGAAGAAGAGCCTTTCGGTCGTACTCTGACGAATTCAATAAAATCATTGACTTGGTCGGACGCTATTCTATACACTGCGAGGGAGTCGGTTTTACTTGCAAAAAGGCTGGCGAAGCATCCACTACTTTGTCGATTCAAAGCCAAGCCACCACCTTAGATAAGGTGCGGCAAATCTATGGCAGCAGTGTCGCCAACGAGTTGGTGGAGTTTTCTGCGTCAGATGCACGATGGGGCTTCACGGCCAAGGTCCTGGCAACAAACGCCAACTACCACATCAAAAAGACGACGTTTCTCCTCTTCATCAACAATCGAAGTGTCGAGTCTTCCAACGTCAAGAAAGCCATTGAGCAAACGTATTCGAACTTCCTGCCCAAAGGGGGTCACCCCTTTGTGTACCTCAATTTGGAAATCGATCCTGCTCGAGTCGATGTCAATGTGCATCCTACAAAACGAGAAGTTCACTTTCTCAACGAAGATGAAATAATTCAACATGTCTGCATGGAGCTGGAGTCACACCTAGCAAATGTGGACACTAGTCGAACTTTCAAAACTCAGACACTACTCCCTGGTGCAAAGCCAGTGCCCGAAAGCATGGATGAGGATGACGAAGCACCCCCGAGAGTCACGATAACGGGCAAGAGAAGACGTAATTCAAACGACCTAGTTCGCACCGATACATATGCACGTAAGATCACCACCATGTTTTCCTACGCGGATCGTAGTGAGGAATCAAAGGCAAGCAAGACAAAAGAGGAGGAACCATTGGCCGTGCCCGAAAATATCGAGTACGAAACGGTTGACCGAGACGTGACCATTTGTCGATTGAAAAGTATAAAGGAACTGCGCAGCAAAGTACGGGACGACATGCATCGTGATTTGACGGAAACTTTTGCATCACATACTTTTGTAGGTATTGTAGACGACAGCCGAAGACTGGCAGCTATCCAGGGCGGTGTCAGATTGTACTTGGTGGACTATGGACACACTTGCTTTGAATACTTCTATCAGCTGGGGCTTACTGATTTTGGGAATTTCGGCGTCATTCGTTTCAGTCCTGCCCTGGGACTCAAAGACCTGCTTCGAATGGCAGCCAAGTTGGAGCAAAAGGCACTAGATGCCTCGGACGATGATTTTCCGGTGGAGAAGATTGTCGATAAAGTTGCCAATCAGCTCATTGAGCGCAGGGAAATGCTTCAAGAGTACTTTTCGCTCGAAATATCCCCGACAGGGGAACTAATTTCAATTCCCATGATGGTCCAGGGGTACACGCCGCCCTTGTCAAAACTCCCGCGGTTCCTGCTACGCCTGGGCCCCAATGTTGGGTGGAATGATGAAAAGGAGTGTTTTGATACTTTTCTGCGGGAACTGGCAACTTTTTATGTCCCGGAGCAACTACCGACGCCCCCGGCCCCCGATGGCGATGACGACAATGAAAAGGAAGATATACCCGAGGAGCTGAAGACGAGGCGGCAGCATGTGAGATGGGCTGTTGAGCATATATTCTTCCCGGCGTTCAAGGCGAAGCTGGTGGCGACCAAGGCGCTCATGGATGGTGGCATTCTGGAGGTGGCGAGCTTGAAGGGATTATACAAGGTGTTTGAACGGTGTTGATAAATGGGCACGGCGTTGTTTTTGATTTGCTACGAATCTACATGATGCAACGTCTCTACCTAAATCAAGTTTCGCTATCCACGCAAGCTGCTTGGGGGTCTCTCTCAAGCTTGGGACTGTGTACAGCTAGCAATCCAGTTTCAGCCTTACGCTCCTTTATCCTAGTGAAAATAATGAAATACGCCAAACAAAACACGCCGCACGCCCAAACGCCAAATCATGTCTGTTGATTCTTACTACAAAATAAGTCCAGAGCCGTTGTTTTGGCAGCCGGGTGGCTCTTCAAGTGCTGCTCCTCGCACTCGCCAACCTCCTTTCGGAACAGAGTGGTATATTCCCTTGCATCTTTGGCAAGGCTTTCTTCGCTCCTAGGCTTTCCATCCCACGACAACAGCGGTAGGTCGCGCGGGGATTGCAACTCCCCGTTGTTCGGAAGCGTCGCCAGCATATCAACCGGAGACGCCGGCTCGAAGTGCTCGCTTCCCTGGTCCGAGAAGTCCTTGGGCGATTTTGCACTTGATTTGTCTTTCTGATACTCCTCGGGCGTATGGGGGATGTCGGAATGCACGCCGATGATGGCTTTGGCCGTCTCTCGACTTGGATACAGTGTCAAGTACCCTCTAATACGGGAGAGCTGCAGGGCATATTCCAACCAAGCGGGATACTCCTTGCTCACGTGTTTCTTTGCCAGCAGTGCGGGAGTTGATGACATGGACCTTTTCCGGTAGAGTGATTGCGCAACAAAATGGTGTAGCTCCACCCACTTTGTGCCCAAGAATACCATGGCCTCGCTGCTGGGTCGCTGCCACAGGAAGGCGGTCTCGGCTGAATCGGCCGACTTGCCACGCAGTGGTTTGGGGGGTGTGAATGATTCGGTCCCGTCTATTGATGTCGCCGGTACTGCGAGACTGATACCCATGAGGCTTGTGTCGTAGTCCTCCATCATTGCGGACTTTGAGTGCAGTTGTTGCAGGAGTGAATACTTCACATCTGGCAAGTGGTCAGGAACAAATCGGCATAGGTGGCACGGGGAACCACTGGGAGGGATGAGGATGAAGACAAACATTGGAAACACTGTGGCGTGACCTCTGTATGAGGAGACAACACCAACACATGAGAACTGGAAGGGTCAGTGGGCCAAAATGATTCAACGAAGCGCACGGAGCTGTCTTCTTCCTCCATGAGCTGTTGCGTGATTCGACGGCGGAGTGAAATCATTGGCGGCTTCTGGCCCTCGGATGGTGTCGGGCGTGGCCATTTAAACTCGGCAATGTACGATTCGAGCGACTGCTCCATGGCATGCGGAAGCTCAACGGTAATGTGGGGGGTCTGGATGCCCGCAAAGTCTGCCTTTGCAATGGACCCGAGAAGCCTCTTGAGATTTGCGGCACCAGTTGGTGAGGCATAAATCAAAATGTCAAAGCGAACTTTGTTCCAGGCTGCAAGAGTTCCAATCAGTTACTATATCCATATGTCTGCTGTGTTGAATCCTCACCAGACAGAGCTGCGGAGTCCAGCTTGGCCATCCAGGTGAGACTGGTTCTTGGCCGCTCAGGTAGCTCGATAAGGGCGGATTTGGTCGAGGAAACCTGGTCTCGGACGGCGCCGAGAAAGTACCGCTCTTCGGCGGCCGTTGAATCTATAATGATGACCTGCGGGTGCATATACATGTTGACGAAATCTGCGTGCCGTCGTGTCAGTCAGACGAAATTTGGGCGGCAGATACACAAGGTGCCAGACTTACACATGGCCTTGACGATGGCCAACGTCATTCGTGTTTCCGTCGAGGTATCAAAGTGGTCGGGGCGCGCGTCTATGGCGATATTGCATGTCAGAAGTTGATGGTACTTTTCTCGTTGCGTCATGATAGGCGAGCATACCGTGTATGATGAGCGGGCAAGTCTTGTCAATTCCATTTACCTCGAGAAGAGCCAGCATTTCAATATTTGATGTGCCCATAAAGACAAAATGGACATAGTTCTCGCGCTCCATTGCCATCTGGCATGCCATGGGCAGCAATGTCGAAGCGCTTTTGAGACTGGCGGCGGCGAACAAGACGTTGCTATTCATTGGCGAAGCTCCGCCTGTCGACGTGATGGCCCGGAGCGAGGATGCCAGAGCCGGATACCTGATGGGGCCGTCATACTTGGGCATTGGCTTGGCACTGTCGGTGCCAGAGTCGACATGAGGCTTGTTCTCTTGGTCAGCGGGTGCTTGCTTCGGCTCGGGGCTTTCCTTCTGTTGATCGTCGGGCGTGGCTGGCGAAGGATGGTGCGGATGGGACGGCTCCTTTGGTCGTATGTTGCTGAAGCGGTCCTTGTATGCGCGCTCGATGTCGTCATAGCGGCGGCTGGTTCCTGACGGCGCAAACGGATGCGAGAAGCTGGAGCGATGGAAGAGATATACGAGGGCGGCGATTACCAGAGCATAGACGACAAGACGTCTGATCCAGCTCCTCCGCGGTGCACGGGCAGACTGCCAATGCGCAGCGCCGCGGCTGGAGTGCTTGGAGTGTCTGGGGAAGGCGAGATCGTCATCCTTTTTGGCCATCTCCTCGTCGTGACGCCACAGGCTCCATGGGCGCGACGAGGCCATGGTTGTATGTATGTATGGTTGCGTGCAATGTGCAACGTGCTCCGTGCTCCGTGCTCGGCCTGAGTGCCAATAGGGCTGAAGGACGGCCGACGAGGGTGAGAGCAGATGGCGGGATCACGTCTGGAGCCTGTTGCTCATGGTGGGTTGGAGCGGTGCAGCAAAATAATGCAGGGTCCAAACTCGGAGAGCAAGGGTCAGCGACTGTTGCATCCAGGTGCGCACGGGGAGGATGGGGATGGGCGTTGAAACAAGCTATGAAGGATGATTGATGCTATTATGTATTGTGTATGAGCATCACCAATTCGGCGCTACAAAGCTAGGTAGGTACTTAGGTCGGAAGGAAAGCCCTGCAGGAATAAGGTACCTACCTAGGTACCTACCTAGGTAGGTAGGTAGTGTCGACATGCAGGTACACAGTACCCGTTTCATCAGGTCAAAATGTCTGGACCGTCAGCACTGACTCTGCAGCAAGTACTGGGCATTTGCAGGCTACTTGACGTACCTAGGTACTTACTTCTCAGCTTTCGCTCGGACCAGACAGCTTGTGTGGGTCGTCGCTGCTGGCCGTGGTTAAGACAATGTGCAGTGACGTCTAGCTCCAGTGCTCCAGTTGTCGTCTGGTCGCTGTGTCAAGTACTAGTAGTCGAACAGACCCAGGCCACCAGGTGCCTGATTGGTGGGTATGCTTCCAGAATTTCAGCTGGTCCGCGACCAACCATTAAGCAACAACACCAAGAAGCAGCTTGCAAAAGCAAAAAAAAAAAAAAAAAGAGGGCGAAAGAAAAAAAAGTTGCTTCTGCGAAAACCCCCCCTCCAACCCCCAAATTCGAAATTGCCGCCGACACAGCCTCTTTTTTCCAAATAAATCTCCAATAGGCTACTTGTTGTCCCAACATCCCTTCAACTGCAGGGCTGGTTAGGAAAAATTAAACGAGAATCCGCCAGTGCCCGACTCACATTGCCATGGGCAAATCACGTCGCAACCGCGGCGGCGCTGCTCAGCGAAGAGATCCCCTCACCAAACCAGTCAAGGCACCCTCAGACCCCGAGCTCGCCGCCCTCCGGGAAGCCAAGATCCTTCCCGTCATCAAGGACCTTCGAAACGCCGACCCCAAATCTCGCTCTGCTGCAGCAGCCGCAGTCACAAACATCATCCAGGACACCAGGTGCCGCAAGCTCCTGCTCCGCGAGCAAATCGTCCACACTGTTCTCACACAGACCCTGACCGACGCCGCCCTCGAGAGCAGAGCTGCTGGATGGGGTATCCTGCAGGTCCTGGCGCAGGAAGAGGAGACCGACTTTTGTGTGCACCTGTTCCGCTCCGATGTTCTCACAGCCATCGAATATGCCGCCAAAACGGTGGGAGAGAAGTTGCTGTCCAAGACGGCCGGCGCCTCGCAACCTACCAAGGCAGAGAAGCCGTTTGTTGTCAGCATTGCGGCGTCTCTAATTGCCCTGCTGACCGCATTAGCCGAGGCCGGAGACGAGATCCTCGAGGCTATATCCGCCAATGCCGCCATCACCAACTTTGTCTTTCTTCTCGTCGCCAACCCCGGCAAACAAGATGCCGACTCGGACCATGAATCAAGCCTGCGAGGCGACGCTTTGGCCTGTCTCATGATGCTCACCGAAGACAATGGCAACCTGGCCAAGAAGCTCGTGGCCAAGCAGGAATGCTATCACGCCCTGTCGTCTCTCAAGAATGAGGTAACGGGCGATGGCGTCCTGGCTTGCGCTACGCTCCACAACGTCTTTGCCGCCCTCGAAAGCCTTGACAATGCGTCTCAGCTCCCCGATGCAGACGATTCCTTACTGATTCCGACACTTGCCAAGACGATTGCCAACGTTCAGCCTGGCCGGAATGGCGCGGCGGCAGGCCAGGGTTGGTCCAACCCTATAGAGCAGCAGCAGCTGGCTCTCGAGACTTTGGCATCTATTGGCACCACTCTAAACTCGGCCAACATGGATATCCCCGCCCCCGTAAACGAGGAGAATCCCGCAGAGACCAATGATGACCAAGACATGGACGATGCCGACGCGGATGCGGATGCGGATGCGGAGGGTTCTGGCGCCGAGGATGAGGAAGGCGAAGACGACGAAGACGACGAGATGGACGAGGATGAAATGGAAGCAGACATGGACATGGTGACGGGCGTGGATGCCGGCGAAGCAGCCGGCAACATTGACGATTTGCCCGTTCTTAAGGCCCTCGTTGAAACTGCGCTGCCCGAACTTGTGCGCATCTCGTCACTCCAACCAGCGAACGACGACATGATCCGGCTCCAGAGCCTCTCGCTCTCGGCCCTCAACAACATGGCCTGGTCCGTGTCTCTGGTCGACTTCTCAGAGGATCAAAACGCCGGAATACAAAAGGCCTGGACCCCAGTTGGTCGTTTGCTCTGGGAACGAGTCATCACGCCCATCCTCTCTAGCGATACTGCCGACGTCAACCTTGCCACGCAAGTCACCGGTCTCGCATGGGCCGTTTCTCGCGCTCTCGGCGCCAGCACTCCCCTGGCGGGCGACGAGCACCGCAAGTTCATGTCCCTATACCAAGCCACAAAGTCGATGGGCCCGCAAGATTCCCAAGACCCCTTCCAGCGTCTCGGTGTCAAATGCGTCGGCGTTCTCGGCCAACTCGCCGCCAATCCCGCCTCAACATCGCTCAATCGCGAGATTGGCACCTTTTTGATGACTCTCCTAGCCGGCCTGCCCGACACGCCCGCCGCCGACGTCGTCGAGGCCCTGAATCAAGTCTTTGACATCTATGGCAACGAAGACGTCGCATACGACAAGGAAGTCTTTTGGAAGGACAACTTCCTTGACCATCTAGAGACGGTGCTGCCCAAGGTGAAGGCCATGGTCAAGGCAGTGGACAAGAACACGCAGCCAGAGCTAAGGACGCGGGCGGACGAGGCCGCCATGAATCTGGCAAGGTTTGTCGCGTACAAAAAGAAGAACAAGCCTGCCTCGGGTGTAAACGGTTTATAGGGCAT
The DNA here is from genome assembly GCA_020975405.1 of Keithomyces neogunnii. Taxonomy (NCBI): domain Eukaryota; kingdom Fungi; phylum Ascomycota; class Sordariomycetes; order Hypocreales; family Clavicipitaceae; genus Keithomyces; species Keithomyces neogunnii. Next base: position 1,565,524 of record JAIOWQ010000002.1, on the reverse strand, counting down.
GGCACAGTGGAAGAAAGGAATCACGAATAATGAATCAGCATAATGCAACATGTGTAAAACGGTGTTGCCGAGGATATTTGGACAGAATAGTATGCATTTGAATAGAAGGGCGCACGGCTAAAAGTAAGACGACGGAAGCACCTAGGGGGTTCTTGGATAGATTCGAAAAAGTTGCGTGTAAATTAACCAATTTCTGTCTCCAGTCGTGAAATGCATCACCCCCCGCCTTCCTGCTGCCGGATCCTCGTGATGACGAGTAAAACTACACTTGACCCAATGATGCAACACGCCAGCGTGCCGAGAATCTTGACGACACGTCAGCACCGCTTGGTTTCGAAGCAAGGGGAGTTTGCAACATACCGCCTGAGTCTTCCAGCCCGTTTGCACAATGGCCACCCTGCGGCTGTACTTGTTCACGGTCCCTGCGCCCATTAGCCACGCTCTCGAGTGTCTAGGGAAGAGTGCAAGGGTACTTATGTAATTCGCCAGGCCGAGGGCGAGCATCACCACGCCCAGGACCCAGAACACGGCGCCCAGGGGCTTGGATACCTGGCGCTCGAGCTTGCTCGGCTTGGACTTGAGGTGGAAGGAGAGCGTGATGGCGACGGACAAGACGGCCACGAAGACGGACAGACGGAGGTACGAGAGGAAAGCTGCGCCCGTTAGTCGTTGGTTGCCCCCGTGTGGAAAAAGAAGGGGGGAGGATAGACGTTACTTCGCTCGTTTGCGCAGTGGTCGCGCGCATCGCTCGTCTCGTTCTCAAACAGCAGAGGGCCCAGCAGCGGCCATGCGAAAAAGGCGCGTGTTCCTGCGCGGCCGGATCTAGTCGGTTCAGTGAGCTGTCTCTTCACCTTCCTTACGGTGCTACCAACCCTATTTTGCCGATCTCTACAGCACCCGTCAGCGGCGCGCAGCATTTTACGCAGAGGTCTTCGTCGTCGATGACGACGGTCGGGTCTGGTGGTGTAGGCGCCGTGGCCATTGTTGATGGTGCCGTCATTGTCTTGTTGGTGAGGATGAGGAAGAGGTTGTTGATGGGCGATGGCGTCATGTGAGGCGGGACGACGCTTTCCCACTTGCTGTTTCGGGTGGCTTGTTGACAGCCACTGCTATATTAATGGTGCGTCTGGCAGTCATGAACAGTGGCATTGTATGTATAAGATGCAGGCTAATGATACACAGAATAGCATTTAAAGTGTTTTAAGACGACGGTCCTTGTGGTTTTGTGAAAAGTGCTCGTCGCTTAGGTTCAATCATCTCCGTGTAAATAAATCATTGTAAATCCCCCAGAGTGCTGCTTCTCATCTTGGACTAAAAATATTCAACTCCCACCAGATGGCGGGGGGGAAAAGCAAACCCTCTTCAAGCTGCAAACCCCCACACCTCAGACCATCTCTTCTCATCATGTCCCAGCGGCCCAGCTAGTCTTCCGAATCTTGCCCTGCGCCCCGTGTTCGCTTCGGGCAGACACATCCACTCACGGACACAGTCTGGAACTTCCTCCTTTACATGAGCAATGCAAATCAGCGCCTGTTGATCCGTCAAGCCCTCGATAGCCACGCTCCCTTGCTTCGCTGCCTCGCTCTGGACAACTTGGCCACCGACATACGTCTTATTCTCGCCATCGGTCAGGAACAGGGTGCATTTGTCACGGACCGCGTCGTCCATGCCCCCAAACGCCTCGTCCAGGACCACCACATCCGGCGCCTTGATCAAGGATCGTATGAAGAGTGCTACGCGCTGAGCGGAGAAGGACATCTCGCCAAACATGTATTCGTCCGCCCATGACAAGTCGTCGTTCTCGAGATGAGAGGAAGAATTGGGTCGGAGCTCGTGGGAGAACCACCGTAACGCAGCGTCGACTTTGGCTCTGGCGACGGCATCCAGTCTTGGCCGCGTGCCGAATGTGGCTGCCCATGCGTTCTCAATGACCTTGCGGATCGTGTGGCTTCGCGGCATGTGCTGGTGGACTTCGGGACTGGAGTGGCCGATGCGGGATTGGATGTCCCAGAAAGTAAGCGGCTTCATGCCCGACCCAGGTTCCGGTAGACGGCTGCGGCCAAAGAGCTTGATAGCCATGGAGTATGTCTGTGGATGGTCGGACCCGAGAAGAGACACAATGGTAGTTTTGCCGGAGCCGTTGGGGCCAAAGACTCCCCAGCGCTCGCCTCTGCGGACTGTCCAGATCAGACCGTCTTTGCGACCCTCCTGTGTTTCCTGTGACCAGTTCCCTAGCGCAATCTTATCCCCGTACTGTACACGGCACCCGTCCATCTCGACGAGTGGCTCGGCGTTAGGGTTAACAGGACTCAGCGCGTGCTCGTCGGCTTGGTTTGCGCCCGTCTCTGAACGAGGTCGCACTTTTGTTCCCAAGACACGGCCAACCTCGGACAGGGTATGGACTGGAAGTTTGTCGTCTTCCAGCAACCCGCCGAGCTTCACTCCCTGGACATACTTTCTCAGTCCATCCAAAACCACTTCTTTTGGCCCCATTGAGCCGACCTGGCAATCGCTTCTCAAATAGACCACGTGTGTAATCCATTCTGGCAGGGGATCCTGCGGCCTCGCACTCATGACCAATCTCGGACTTGCCTTGTCAGCAAGCGATTGCAGCAGCGGGCTCAACCCAGACACTGTAGGAGGATCGAGCCCCATGAACGGCTCGTCCAGCAGCAAAACCTCGGGCCGTGTAAGCAAGGCCCGCGCAATTCGAGCCCGTCTTCCCTGACCGTTGCTCAGAAACGTCACAGGCAGATCCAGCAGGTGGTCCAATCGCAAGTCTTTGACAACCCTTTCCAACAGCTCGGTCGATATGGAGCCATTGCCCTCTTCTCCCAGTGGTGTTTTGAGCGGATTCAGCTCCGTGTTCCCCAAGAGAAAATCCCTCAAGGAGAAGTCGGTAATCTCCCTCCTTGATTCATACCGAGCCGACAGATACGCAGAGGTGGTCACACTGCCTCCAAGTCCGCCCACGGTAGCCTCGGCATCAAAGCCAACGTATCGAATAGCCTTTTCTGGACTCCTCAGCCGGGGAGAGACATCTTCGCCAGATAGATAAGGGTACAGCCTAGCAGTGGGCGGCTCACAGAGCAGTCTCCCTCGAAGAATTTGGAGAAAGGTCGTCTTTCCGGACAGCGAGGGTCCGACAACGCACCAGTTGTGCGGCTGGGGAGAAGCAGAAGGCAACTCAAAGCTCAAATCATCAAACAACGACGGGTTGGCGTGTGCCGATTGGGAATTGGGATGATGTCGGTAAAAGGAGCCCTTCGCAATGCGAATAATGGGCAGGCGGGAAGGGACCGATCTCATCATGTTTGGAACCAAGGACGTGCAAGGGCCCTTTACATTTCGATGTGCATCCCAGCTTGTGCTGTAATTTCAAGGGAAAGACACGCTGAACAACATAAAAATATCATGGGTGTGAACTAACAATGGCTTGATTGCGAGCTCAGTAAGATTCAAACAAGTTGATCAAAAGTCCGGGGTCGGCGCCATCTCCAGGACCCTGGGGGTACGTACCCGTGGTGCCCCACGCAGTCCATTTCCAGCCAATCAACTGAACGCGAGGCCATCTGCAGCCTGAAGGCAGCTCCAAGCTTCATCATCACTGTTCACCAAACACCCATCAACTAGGACATCTTGCCCTCATCGCTCCCACTTCCATCGTTCAGACTACGAATCACACCAGAACGAGCACGAGCAGCCGCCTTTCACACAATCTACCCATATACCTGCCTCACACCAGGCTAGCCGTCAAGATGGTAAAACCTCTCCCAGTCACCCGCAGTGGCCCTTCAAACGCTAACATTCTCCAGTCGATGCGCATCGTTCCCGCCAACTCCAACCCCGAATCCTTCACTCACACATCGCACACATCATCCGCCCCCTCGGCCCCCGGCGTCCATGACACTCTCCGCCACGGCGTAGGCCAGTCCCCCTACGACGCGGCCGCCGACAAGCCCTCGTCCGCACACCCCCTCGAGGCGCGTCTCAAGAACTGGGAGGCCACGCAGGAGGCAGTCCGCATGGAGTCGCTCCGCCGCACTTTTGGTATCGCTGAGCCCATCCGCCGAGGCATGGAGTTGAAGATTGTCAGAGACGGCGAGTGGCGGCCCTTGGCTCTGGGCAGCAACATGCCCAGCGTTCACGAGGACATTCTGAAGGGGCGGGAAGATATGATTACCTGGGAGGACGTCTTCACCGGTGAGGAGACGAGGGGTGTTGTCGGAATTCATGACGAAATGGAAAAGAAGCTCAAGATGCATTAAAGCAAGCGGCGTCGGGACGCCTGCAAGATGGGACAAGCCACCGAGCATGACGCAAGCATTTAGATTACGTGTATTACTACTATGCCACAATACCTTAAACCCCTTAAGATGTGCTCTGTCTTTCGCTCTGCACACATCCACATTTTCCCGAACATGCAAAGTATGTTTGATACGTATCCTCTGATAAGCCCCAGGTTGATTACATGTGCATACAGCATGCAAGCTGTACTTGACCCAGCCTACCAGCATTGCGTAATATGCAGCAGCTCCCGGTTTGCACACAAACCCAGTCTTCTTTTTTTTTTTCGGCACATGACACACAAACCAAATCTTGTACTCAGGGCATCAAACTGGTTCAAAGCACAAACGACACGTTTCGTTGATGGCACATTCAAGAAGGGCAGTCTATTGGCCGCCATTCCTCTATCAAGCTATAGACAAGGACCTTTATTTCCAAAGGTCTGCGCTTCTTGGGTCTGTACCCAACAATTCAAACAGATATGTAACAAAGACCTCTAGGAAAGGGGTGCAAGTGATATAGTATCAAATCATTTATACATAATGATGCGCCGAGTTGACTCCGGTTGTCCTTTCATTCTTCCACAGTGTTTCCCGTCAATCGCTGCTTTCCAATTGCAAAAATAAAAAACAAATAAAAAAGCAAAGTCCTAAACATTGAACTGGATATCAGAATGAGTGTATGTTGATTTCGTGATGCTGGCTGTGATGCGCTTGTCGTAAAAAAAAATGCCACTCAGTCAGTAGGCGCTCAGTTTTCAAGCAGTTCCTAGACCGTTGGTTGTCGCAAGTTTGCCCTTCATCGAGAGGATATACAACGTCGACGAATACTCGTCTTTTCGTAAAAGGCTTCCGCAACTCCTTGAGCCGGCACGAAATCCAACGAGCACGCATCCGGGTGTGGCTGAACCAATATACACCAGGAGTAAAGAGTGACTGACAGCAGTTGAATGAGTGTCGAATTTGGCTCATAATATAACGCAGCACATGCCATTTGATCTGGACCGTTGTCCGTCTCCAGATCCAGCTGGAAGGTTCTTGTTTCCAGACTTGGGCTCTTCTTCGTCCAGGTCCTGAGGACGGATGCTCATGTGAACTACATTGGGGCTTTCGGTGCTAAATTGATACTCTGCATCTCACGTTAGAAACAGTCCCATATGAAACAATGCATCGAGAACCGCTCACTCTTCAACTGTTCTTTATCATCCAAGAGTTTTCCGAAATGAATGAGCCGTATGCTGCTGGGACTCGCAGGCTTCGCCTCCCAGTCGCTTCTCCACTCCCGCAAGATGAGTTCTTTTAGCGTGTAGATGCTGATGCTGAAGGGGTCTGGCTGACCGGATTCTGTTTCATCGGGCATGGCAACGTTTCTCCTCGTCAGGTACTTGGCATCAATCTTGTACGGATGGCGGCTTCCCGACGTCAAGAGAAGAGTAATGTTGCAAACAGGGCCGTCCGTCTGGCTGGGCGTGGCGTGAATGTCGTCCTGCGCAGGCCCAATGGCCAAGATGGAATCGCTCCTCTCCTTGTTTGGAGGCCCAGGGGCTGCATCTTCTTTCTCTTTGCCCTTTGATGCGGCTTCGGTGTTGTCCTCGCTGGGGGTGGCGGGCTGTTCGGGCTTGGCAGAAATTTCCTTAGTTGCCGGTGTTGGCTCTTGGGCGACAGTCTCAGTTTCCTGAGCGGCCGCATCACCGGCTTTGCTTGGCTCCTCAGCCGAAAGGGTTCCTTGAGCCATGTTTTCCATCGGAACGGCGTCGCTGGGCTGGTCGAGTCGAGTGTTGTCAGGGGGGACGCTCGTGGATTCCTCGTTGTTGCCGCCACTCATGGTCTGGTTCATGGAGTTGTGCAAGGATCGACCAAAGGACCTAAGGGTCGCAGGGTGGCTCAGCCGTAACTTGGGGGGTTCCTGCACCAGGCAAGCAAAGCACAGGCGTGCAGAGGACGGTTCTGGGGAGATCAATTCATACACGACTCCGGGGAAGAGAGAGCTTCAGACAGTCCCTGAGCGATAAAACAGTCAAGGACGCCGGATGTCCTCGGAAGCGAGTGGTGAGAGGGTAACTAACGACCGTCGTCAAGGTTGGACAAGTCTAGATGGGTTGACCAGGAGGACCAGGCAATGCTCGCCGGACCACACGGGGGTGGGGGACACGGAACACCGGCTACGGACTGGGGGCGAGGGGGACGACAGTGAGACAGGGAAATGGAGCCAGCCAGAGAGACGTAGTAACAGGTGTGTGCGTGAGAGGGCGGGCGACGGGCTGATGCGAGAAGCGCAAGGCGACAAGTATTGCACGAAACTGGCGCTACTAGCTCATTCAAGGCTATGTATGCTCCAGGGTGGGGATGGTCCAGAAAAACAGAGCAAATTCAAGAGTAACCTCTCGATATGGTTATTCATTATTACTTTTTTTTTTTTGGTGGGCGATGCAGCAGTCAGACGCATACACGGAGCATGTATTGGGTGATGGCGAAATCCGCCAAGTACTTAAGTACTTGCTTGCGAATGCTGTTGTCAACTCTGCATGTAAGCCTCTTGGCGATGGGCTACAAAGCAAGATGAGCAGCCAGCCAAAGCAGGCAGGTCAAATGTAATGTGGCTCTGGGCAGCCTCGCGGGTGTGCGGGTGCGGGTGCGGTGCGGGTGCAGGTGCTGACTCGCCCGCGCACTTTCCCCCAGTGACCGACGTTGAGATGGTCCCTCGATGCGTCAATCCATCTCGCTCCAGCCCAAAGCCGCAAAGCCCCAGGAAGACCATGGGGATGACTAGCTCCCATGTTTGTAGACAGGGCTGGTGGACGGCTCCTTTGATTGGAGGGGCTTGTGCGATGGCGTATGGGTAAGAAGTACTCCGTACCTAATAATTCTGTAGGGTATGGACCCTCCTGCCGCCAGGCTCCGCGAAGGGGTTGGCGGGAGGGACCAGAATGCACATGTGGCCAGGGCCATCGAGGTGGTGGTGATGGGCCAGGAATCGCCTAAGGTAGGTAGGGAGCAACATGGCACGGATGCTCTGCGCTGAAAGATGCACGACGGGACGGGGGGACTGACATTCAAAGTCTAATGAGGTGGCTGGCTGCACCGCTACTGGGAAACAGGTGGTGGTGCACTTGCAAATAGGCAAGGCGACAGTGTCCCAGGCGGTACCAGATTGCCTCCAATCACTCCGTACTCCTGCAGACAGAACCGACGTTGAAGTGATGGAAATACCAGGGCAAGCACTCAAGGACCTGGGCAAATATCCATCAATGATAATCAACTCCCGGCACTCGACACTGATGGAGCATTCCACGCATCTCCTCATATCCGTCCACAGCATAAGTCTGCTCCATCAGCGTGCCCCAATACCCGGCCGTTTGCCTCCCCTCGCGCACCTGCATTGCAGATTGCTGGAGCAAGAGGGAGCTGCGGTGTACAGGCATCACCCGAGATGATTCATCAAACACGACACTGTTGAATGCAGCGTGCTAAAATCAGGCACACGGACCACTGAGTTGACTTGTTGACTCGTTCTTCTGGAGCATCAACAACATTCTCGGTGGGCTTTTCACGTTGGAGCCAGCCTGGGCTCTCCTCTCCTCCCAGCTCCCAGCTCCCAGGCGGCTGCCAGTCAAAAAGCCTTGCTCCATCTCCTCTCCGAGTACTCCGTAATAACAGCTAGGCCAGTCTCGCGACTCGACCAACAGCCCCTGACGACGTCAGAGTCAAGCCGTCCAATGCTCGGCGTCCAGCTCATCCATGCGGGTTGGCTGCACAGTTACGAGACAGGCAGATATATCAAAGGCACAACAAATACATCTCAAAATGGGCGCAAGCATCAAGCCGTCCCATCTTGGTTGTACCCGCCGCAGCTTCTCTTCTGCCTCGTCCGCAACTGGATGGATTGACTTGTGTGCTTGCCAGAACCCCCTTTGCATACCCATTCGCATTCGCTTGCGCTGGCTGTGCAAGCTGTGTTTATCTTGGCCTGTCAAACTCTTGATGACATCTGCTCCGGGCTCACCGCGAAGACGCCGTGCCTGGCGAAGACTGGGATGAGAGAGTTGTACAAGCAGCTGCCTCATGCCAATATAAGGGGGACTCCCTAAAAGCTCACACTCTCCTCCCACAAACAAAAACATCGTTGCTTGTTCGTCGCGCAACACAGGCACAGCATGCAGCCGCAGCTCTGAACTGCATTTTGCGCGGATAATGAAAGGCTTCTTCCGTCTTTATTGATTCACCCAGCCCATCTGTGGCGTCAACTTCTCCAGCGCAAACAGCCACGGCCCCCTCTTCTGAGCTCTTGTCACAAAAAGGGCCCAGTCGCGCCCTCGTGCATCATCAACTACTAGTCAACCAAAGTATCATCCGTGGCGTTTCGCCCCTCGCCAGATTCCATTCGCTCTTTCTAATGACCCTGTGGCGTGGTGGATTGCTTCCAACGAATTCCAACGAACTGCTTCAAGAGCTCCCCACTGGGCTGAAAACTGATCCAACCCCAATGTGGAGTCTCTCTGGAGTGACAGATTGACATTTACTGGCACGTCGCATCATTTGAGATAGGCTTGCTCAGGTTTTCTGCCACAGACCCATTATTGCCCGGATCCTACGTACATCATGTCAAGCTCTTGGCTGTCGAATTGACTCTTCCGCCAAGATGGCCTTCGCATTGATCGCCGGACAGCTACATACATAGAGTGCCCATGGAAAAACTGGTTTTTGCTTTGTGCAAGTCAATTTAGAAGCTCTGCCAGTCCTGCCACCTCGGTTCAAGGCTCGATATGTAGTATCCGCTTCGCAACATCGAGTTCAACCTGGCCTGTCTTATTAGAGCAAGGGCAGTGCCGACACATGCACAATTGCTCAGGATACGTGCATGATGCATTCCGAGCTTTCATCGCCCACATCTACATTTAACCACGACTTGGCTTTTGTTGATTTGCTAGGCTGAATGCATCTACTCGCTCTTACAATGCCAACAGATCCCCATTGCTTCCCGCCCCCTGCGCCGGTTGCAACACTGCCTGTGGTGCATGAGCACTGACAACGTAACCAGTCATGCTACCGCTGTTGCCGCCAAACATGTCCTCGCCCTGGTCTATTCTCATTGCTGCCATCTGTGTTCCAATGTTTGAAAAGTAAGCATCCGCATCGCTTACGGCTTGTGACAGGTTGCCCTCTCCATTGGCAGGGGCGGCATTGCGGCTTCGCAGGTCGATGTTTGTAGGTTGCCCACCGCGTCCAAACATGCTTATACTCTTTTGATTATCGGCATCCACGAGCAGGTTTTGCTTTTGCAGGGCAGGCGAGTCTTGGAGCTTCCGTGGGCGCGCAGATCGAAACACCGTCTGGACAGGCTTAAGGTAGATGGTTGCAAGAGTTCCAACGTTGAGACACATCTCCTCCAAAGTCGGTGCTTCTAATCTTTCGGCTTCGGCAGTGATGGGCGGTTTTTCTCCCATGACAATCTGCTTTGCCGCATTCATGTCTGTTGACAATAGCCGCCAGTACATGTAGGCTCGGTCGCGCAAGTCGGGATTGTCAGTCTCCTCAGTGGCCCATTTCAAAACCTTGGGGACCAATTCTTGCGCTCTGGTAGGTCTTTGGATGAACAATTTGACCGTGGCAGTCAGGAGAGCCAGCTGAACCTCGACGGGTTCTTCTGAGAAGGAATAGAGAAAGTCTTCCAGCAGCGCATCGCTGTTCTCGATACGATCAGCATATTGTCCAATGACCCAGACCATTGCTGCTTTGGCCTCGGGCTCGTCCAGGGAATCGAGATGTTCGCACAAGGTCCCGATGATGGACTCGTATTGGTTGGGGTATTTTCTGAAGATGTTCTTGATAACCACAGTCGCCTCCTGAACAATGTACGTGACTTTGGTAGAGACGAGCTCCAACAAAAGGTCTATACATCGTCTGGCCGCTGGCTCGATTTTGATGGCCAGCTTTCCAATCGCACGAACGGCCTTTCGAACAAAATGCACGTCGATTTCCGTGGCGTATTCACGCAACTCAGTCAGCACCTCGTCGATATTCTTCTCGTTGGCGAGCATGAAGATGAGTTCCAGCTTGGTAACCTTGACGTAGATTGGGTCGTTGTATTTGCAGAAGAATACCCGAATATCGTTTTTGAGCACCTCGGGTCGTCGTTGCAAGATTAACAGAGCATTTCGAAGAGCCAAATACTGGACCTCGGGGCCTTTGGCGAGAAGCGTCACCAGCGGCGGCGAAAGCTTTCGACATAGCGCCGTGACTTGTTTTTGGTCCGCAATGTAATTCATCAAGTACAGGATGACACGGATACATGTCAGCACAACAGATGAATTTGAATGTGAAAGGCGAGGCGCAATGCGTTCCGCCAGCAAAGCCGCCTCGCCAGTTTCCTGCGGCACATAAGACATCAAGGCCTCTAGGATGTACGTCTGGCCCCATCTGTCTGCTTGTTAGCTAATTTCCACTCAGCCAGATCCAGTCTCCATGCACCAGACGACGTACTCTGAACAATCAGGCAAGATGGCCACCATCTTTGACGCATTGCTGTAGTCAATAGTGAGCTTGATTGCATCGCTTCTCTCCCAAATGTCCATCAATCCTGCTAGGGCGCTGGCAACAACGGTCGGGTTATCATCGCGCAACAGAGAGTTCAGCCTGTCGATGAGGTCTGATCGTTCAACCATTTGGCGGTCGTGGTCGTACAGTTTGGCAACACAAAAAGCAGCCGTTTTTCGCACGTACGGGTCGTTGTCGCGGAGCAAATGCTTTACGATGGGAACCGTGGCTTCGACAAACTCCTTGACATGGATGTAGGACATGGTTCGCAGCGCAAGAGCTCGCACCAGAGGGTTTTGGTCTTCCATGTCCTAAATCGCCAGTCAACACCTTTCCCTTCTCATCTTGCAAACGGCGAGGGGTGGCACCTACATTCTCCAACACGGGGATAGCCTTGACGGCAATTTCCGGCCGGACTCGGGCGTAGTTGACCAGATACAAGAAGCACCTGTCCATGATCAGTCACGGTACACACTTGCTCAAAACAGGCACGGGAAGGCGTCGTACATCTTCTTGATTTCCAAGCTCGGGATATGCATGCATCCGATTATATCCGGAAACAGTGCCACCATATCATTGTTACTCATCGTCATATTGGCCACAATCCTCTTGAGAGCAACCTTTTTAATCGAATGGTTCTTGTCCTTCTTTCCGCCGCTGTTCAGCTCGAGACGCAGCTCTGCGACTTTGCCCTGTCGAGTTCTTAGTGTATCGAAAGCCAAAGGCGGCACATGCATCGGGAATGCAACCATCATCTTGTACGAGGGCGAGGCTCTGACGAGCAGGATATAGAAAGCATAGTACGATGGAGGGGAGGGGATGGAGTGCAATGCGATGTTGTCACAGCGCGTCCAGTGCAGGGTCAGGTTCCCAGAGGGAATTTGGGGATGAGCAAATGGGGTGTTGGATGCGACACCGTTGAGGAGTGCCTCTGGGGGGGATCAACCAAGTACAATATAGGCCGGAGGGCCACACGATATAAACAAGAGCAGGGAAAGGCACAAAATGGTTAAACTCAAAGGTATAGGGAGCAGTCTTACTCGAGCGAACAGTTTTGAGTCCCCTCCACTGTCTTTGGCGGACATGGTGGTGGTGGCAGGTTTTATATGGCCCGGCGGCCAAGGTTACCAGGTTGCAGCTTTGAGGTAGCAAACCACAAAGCTCGGGTTGGTGTGCGTTGGCGGCGGCGGTGGGAGTGGGCGTGGTGGTGGCAGTGGTGGTGTCTGGCTTGTCGTCGACGCTGCGATAGGAAACCAGACGCTTGCTGTTCCGTCGTCACGCGACGCAGGATGCAGATGGATTTCAAATGTTGGCGGTCGACCGGACTCAGTTGCCGACCCCTCTCGCTGTGGTGGTTGTGAGACGGCTGTACGGAGTACAGGGCTCGACTTCGGAGGCTGTTCTGCCAAGCGTCAATGGTGCGGCGCGTCCAATTGGGGAGGATTCGAGCCTGTCGAGGAGAGATGCAGTCGCCCAATTCTGTCGTTGTCGGCGGGGTGCAGCTGGGAGAAATCGTCATACATGTGCGTGCGTATGGCTGACTGAATCCTGGTCGCAATGCGCAATGCGCAATGCAGGAAGGGACGGCGGGATGAGCCCTGGCCTGGCAAAGTGCGTTGGCAGCGCAAAGCTTGTCCGTCTATTCAACCTCGGCCGAGTACTTCAAGATGGCAGCCAGTTGACGGCGAATGCGAATAGTCAAGTTGGTTATTATTCATGCCGAGTCGCCAGAAAGGGGTAACAGCGACTTGGACCAACCACACTGCAGGCTGCCGGAGCCCACCACAACTCTTCAGCGACCTTGGGGCAATTGCACAGTAATTTATTAATCGGAAAGCTCTCTGGTGCCGGGGTCGGGAGCTATCGATAAGGACCCACCCGACTCCAGCCAGCCAGGCTGGTTGTTACCATGGCGCTGCACAACCAGACATCACATCTCCAACGTTGCAGCCGTTGAACCTCTTCAGCAATCGCCTCTCCCAGCAGCGCTGCCAGACGGCCTCACACTTCTGCAACCACTCTTCACAATGTCCAAATCTAGCTCAGGCGTGCCCACCTGGGTGGCGCAGTTGCGCTCACCGCCCGCTCCGAGATTCAAGGTCCCAGGCATTCCCGACCCCGTTGGCTTCTCTTCTGGCCCTGCTGGCTCCAAGGTACGCATACAGCACCGAGAACGGGCCAAAACGCCACATTTGCCATCCCTACGCAGCGCCTCGTCGCATAGTCATCACCCACTAACGATTCCTTTGGTAGAAACCGAGCAAAGATGGCAAGAACCAGCCCCGAAAGGCTCCGACCAGTGAGGAAATGGACACTCTCAAGCTGAAAAAGGCCTGGGAGGTCGCCCTCGCCCCTGTCAAGTCTCTCCCCATGACCGTCATCATGATGTACATGTCTGGCAACTCTCTCCAAATATTCAGCATCATGATGGTCTTTATGGCTTTCAAGAACCCCATTGCCGGCTTGATGGCCACCAACCAGGCGTTTGAGCGTTTCAATACCGAGAGCAATTCCGCTCAGATCTTGCAGACGAAACTGGTCTACGTGGCGATGCAGCTTGTTGCGTTGGGCGTTGGTATTTGGAAAGTAAACTCAATGGGACTATTACCGTAAGTACATATTTGCACCCCTATGCAGACTCATGCTGTAGCAGGACAATCCAAGCTCACAAATCTTTTTCTACAGAACCACGAGGTCGGATTGGTTGATGTGGGAGTCGCTCAGGGAATCTGTGGACACTGCCATCACCGCATTGTAGGAATTTGAATGTACATTACGATAACATGGAAACAAATGCAAGATGTCGAGAAAAAAAAAAGGCTGATAATAGATTCGAATCAATAGTGACGCTCCTATGATGCTATATATGTCTCTCTGTGGTATCTATAGAATCCAATCTGCGTATTGAGATGAAAAAAGCTTTCATGCAAATCGTTAATTCATAAGTGGTTGTCTGCGTGCCGTGAAACATGGAGGTCTGATTTGCCTCGCCTCTATCCCATGACAAGTATGTTTATTGCGCTTTCTTTTCCGCTCTTCTCTTGGCCTTTTCGGCTCTCCAGCTAGGACCGAATTTCTCGAGGACCCAGAGTCCTGGTAGACACGCCACCATTAGCAGGGCTAACAAGGTGAAGGTCCAGCCACGTCCCAAGGTATCAAACATTTGGTCAACAACAGCAGTGGCAGCCGCACCAGAAAGGCATCGCGTCAGATTGTTTGCCGCGGCTGCGGTTGCCGGCGCTTCCTCATTCAGGTCAACGAGGAGCGTGTTGAGAACACTAAAGGAAGACGGCACCAACATGCCAATGATGAAGAGTAGAACCAGGGGCACAGCCACCGTGGTCTCAGCCTCCAGTGACCATCCCCAACCGATGAGAGCAATTGCTCCAACAATGATGGCGGGGTACAAGGGTTGTATGCGAGCAGACTCGATGGGAAAACTCAACATATCTTCACCTCTCTTCCGACTGGCTGACATGCCCAGCTTCTTGGCGATGCGCGCATAGTTCTTATCGACAATGTGTCCCTGCAACAGCATCATGGCGCAGCTACCTACGCCATAGGGCAGATAGCAGAGACCCACCACCAAGTCGTCATAATCGTAGATTTCCTTGAACAGGATGGACAGTGTTGCGCCGATGAGGATGAAGTTGACGTACATGATGGCGGATATGAACAAGATGAGTCCCTCCTCCTTGTTGAACACGACTGACAGGGTGCGAAGGGGGTTCGGCATGCGTATCTTGACCTTGGGTGCTGTTGCCGGCCGCTGCCTCGCCCTCTCGGGTCGCAAGAGATCGATGACGGTTCTGTTCCACTTGGGCGGCGGTATAGAGCCGTTGCCTACGACGTTGCGGCACATCTCGGGCACGGACAGCACCCATGGGATGAGCCATACAAAGACGAATATGGTACAGAACCAGAAGATGGAAGGCCACCCGAGCTCATGGCTCAGGATTCCGCCGAGAACGGGTCCCACGGTAGGGCCAAAGTTGACGCCCGCGCCAACAAGGCCCATGTACCGACCTCGCTCTTCGCTGGAAGCAACATCGGCGACAACGGCATAGGCCAGGGCAAGGGTGCCGCTGCTGCCGGCCGACTGGATACAGCGCAGAATCAAGAGCGCAACGTAATTGCGCTGCAGGGCTAAGCCAATGTTGGCAAACAAATAAATGGTAAAGGCCAGGGTGAAGGCCGGCCGGCGACCTGCCGTGTCTCCAAAGTCGCCAAAGATGGTCGGAGCCAGTCCCTGAAGGATCATGTACGTCGTCAGGGTGAGGTTGATCAGGGGAATCGACACATCCAGGTCGGCAGCGACAGAGTCCAATGCTGGAAAGTATATATTGGCCGTCATGGGCGAGATGATGCTGGCAATGGTTACCATGGTGGTTATCCACAGCTTGGTCCGGCGAGAGAAGGCGCTGTAGGGAACGCTTTCAATCCTTGACAAGGCCTCGACATCGTCTGAATCGGTGAGCACCTGGCTGTCAGGCGCCGTTTCTGTCTTTTCGATGGTCGTTGAATCGCCGCCTAGGCCATGGTGGTGCTGCTGCGTCTTTTTGGTGGGGGTTGTTTCTGGTGCTGCTATAGGCGCTGCTGAGGCTTCCTGCAGAGGCTCTACCGGCGGCTCTGCCAACGGCGCCGTGCCCACCGGACCCGTGACGTCGTCGGCTTCTGGGCAAGTCTGAGCCGGCCGCGCCTTCCCAATGTGGCTGGATGAAGGGCCATTGGGCTCCTTATCATCTTTCATTGCCACGGAGCCAGGGCAATGGGTGATATTTCACATTCACATGGCCTACATGAAGCAGAGATGGGCTAGGGAAGGGGGGGGGGGGGAACTCGGGCAAGCTTATACAAATTTACGCACGTCGCAAGGAGCCTCGTCTCCGGTGCCATATCGGCAGACCAGTTGTGGGGGCAAGCACAGGACCTGATGGAGTTCGTCTGAAGCTTTTGACTCAGTTGGTCCTGCTTGTCAGGCCTGTCATTTCCCTTGCAAGCACTCCGTATGGGTACGTGCTTATCATTATCAGTCTTGAAAAAGAGATCGAGCGCGGTTCGGGTTATTTCCGTCGTTACGGCTGTTTCCCACTTGGGATGCATATCTCGGGAGTTCCCCATGATGCCTTTTCGGAAGCTTATATAATAGCTTGCCGTCAAACGTCGAGGGTCAAAAAGTTTTGCAACTATGGTGCCAACAAGGCGAACCACCAAGCTGTGCTCGGTCGACTTCCGTTGCATGTTGATTTGGCGCCCGCCTGCAAAGGCGCTGTGGGCAAGCCCTTGGCGGTCTTTGTGGCGCACGGCCATGTTCCGAAGATGAGATCCAGAGGCGGCCCATGCTTTGACGCCAGTACCACATCCGATGGATGAGGTGTGCAAGGCCGCCTTCAATCAACATGCCAGGAACCGTGACAAAAAGCTTGTTGGACATACTACTGGATCTACGTGCAGTAACACAAGCATTTGTTGCTGGCGTCGACGTGCAGGTGCAGGAATCCGCCTGGGCGCCGAGAAAATCGACCACTTTATTAGATTTCAAACTCTCCATGCAACTTATCCATGTACTACTCCGTAGAGCGGATGACGTTGCAAGGGGCTGTTGTAGCCGTTGCGTATACGCGACTAACCCGACCAATTATGGCACGCCAGATCGACCAGTGTTCGCAGTCGCGGCTGAATAACACCAACCTCCTTCACTCGTACTCTGGCATCGACTGGGTTTATGAAGACCGAGTTCTCCTTAACCAACGAGTGTTTCAAATACCTACCACTGTTGCCCCCTTCCCTGACTGACATGAACAAGTCCACTGGCTTGGTGTGAAACAACCACCGCCCCACCATTATGATGAGTCAGCAACCCGTAACCCAAAAGCTTCCATGTTACGTAGCCAATTGAGCTGCATTTGCCGTGATGCAGCAATCTTGTGCCACAGCCAGATGACGACAGTCAAAATTCAACATCGAAAGGCCAAGTAGGTACACTATTCTACTGGGAAGGCCATCGATATCTCCTTCCAGGTGCACCATGGCTTTCTCGGTCATCTCCCATTTCCCCTCAACAGACTTGACGAGCGACTTCAGGGAGCTACTACAGAAACACAACGCCGCACCTGTAGCAGGCAAGGTTGCCCTAGATGTCGACGTACTTGAAGGCTTCGTCAAGGAGGCCTATCGCATAGTCAGTCCAACCTTGCGGCCGATTGCTGCTTTTTTGTAACTGCTGACCCCTTGCGTCTCTACAGAACTCACACATCACCAGCTTGCACAAGGAACTCAAGGATGTCCGACAGGCATATCTTTCTACGGCTCTCCCTCGGCGGATACCTGGCCGCACGGCTCAAGGAAAGCCGCAGGTTCTCACCGATCGCGAGCGGGAAGAAGTGGACATGAATGCGAAACAAATGATTAGAGAACTAAACGCGAGCATACGAGGTCTGGACGATGCTGAGCAACTCCGCCGACAAACCCAGTCAGCTCTCATCAAAAACAAATATGCCAGCGGACTCAGTGTATTGAGCTCATGGGCATCTGGCGGCATTGCGACGAGTAAGTCGCCGGAACATGCAGCGGCGGAAGCCCAGGCTCAACAGACGGACATGCATCGAGATGGCATAATGTGGTTTCTGCGACAGAGATTGGAGCTCTGCTGCCGCACGCAGCAAGACATGATGGAGACGAGGTTGACAAGGGAAATGGAAAAAACTCGCGGCATGCTATCTCCTCCTGCAGGAGATTTCGCGCCTTTTCCGCCCATGTCAGAAAAGGCCTGGATGGCCGCCACCATGTCCGAAGCCCCAACGGAGGACGCACCGTCTGAGGCGCCTACCTTTACCCAGAACTTGACACAGGAGCAACTTCAAATGTTTGAGGAGGGCAACCAGGATATGATGAAGCATTATGAATCCACGCTGGACAAGGTCAGGTATGTGTTGCAAGCTCAAGCCTAATACAATGCTACTCTGTTTCTAAACGCGATGCAACAGAACTGCGGAAAAGTCGCTAGTCGAAATATCAGAGCTTCAGTCCATCCTGGTCAACAATCTAACGATGCAATCCGAGAACATTGAGCTGCTCGTTGCGGATTCTGTTTCAACAACTGCTAATATAGGCGGGGGTAACAAAGAGCTCAAGAGGGCGACAAAGCGGCCCAGCGCCGCGCGCTACACCTTCTTCGCCGCCAGTGGTTTATGCGCTTTCCTTGTGATTTGGGATCTGATAATTTGAAGAAACCCGCTACTTGTGTCCTTGGCATGAAACTCAGGAAATATATCATGTTGGAAGAGCTTCTTGATTGGGAAAGTTGCGCGATGCAAGGGTCCCCGTCTTGGGATAAGAAGATGTATCCAGGTTGTGAACTGAAACGAGGTACGGCGCCCGCGGCACACCGCAACATGTGAAGAAGATGTTGCTCGATGTCTCCTGTTGATTGTCTGCTTGGCCAGGTGGTGTGGGGACCTTTTGAATCGTTCCTGAGCCACCCCCGGACTTGCTTCCAACCCCAGAAGCTGTCTATCTGGGGCACTAGTACTCCATACTCTGTCCGTACCCTGTACACTCATCATTCACAGTTGGACACGACGGGGAAGAATCAATCGAGGTCGGTCAATATTGCACAGCAGTAGTCCATTTGGATGCGTTGCAAGTATTTTCAGATGTGCTATTGGCGGCCGGCGTGACCCAGTTCTCTCGGAAAGGCGCGGACAGCAGCCGCCAGTCAGCGGGCTTCGTGGAGAGCGAAGGAAAATCCGGAGTGGTCATGCGACGGATGGAGTAGACGTGGTAGGCGAAGCTGTGGGGGGTTGTGGATTGACTAGGTCAAAGTATGTCAAGTGTCTCGAGTAGGCGCTGTTTTGGGATCAAATTCGAATGCTGCTGTAATACATTATACCTCTGGCATGTTATAGTGAGCACATGGGCAGTCATTGCTCCAGTGAAGGACGACATATCAGGAGTGGAAGGAGCACTCGAGGTTCAGGGCACATGCAACCATACGTTATTTACAGCCGAAATTGTCATGGCAGCACATGACTGACCGACTGACTAACCGACTTATACCAATCAACGGTTCACGGTTCACGGGTGGCTGGCGCAATCCCTGATGCATTAGTGTTTTTATCATGATTACTCCATGTTTTGTACCAGGCAATGCAGCTGAAGGTAAGGCCAAACAAGACTGAAAGCGGCACATGCCAAGGCCCTCTGACTGCCGTTTCGCAGTCGCGGCACGGGCAGGTGCGCCTGGCTCGAAGATTGAACGCTGCTGGGGGGAGCCGTTGGCAGCCCGTGAGAGCCGAAAGGGCCTCGGTCAAACGCATCCCATCTCACCCGCAGCGATGCTGGAACTCGGCAGGCGGATACACACAGGCTGCACGTGGAGACAATAAAAACGGGCTCGAGTCCCCGCGCCATTGACGCCGGCCATCCAAGGCGATATTTTTGTAAGAGCTGTCAAGACAACGTCTTTGTACTTGGCAACGCGTGCATCATCTTGAAGCTGACAGTTCTGCGAAACCTCTGTATAACAGTGCACCACTATTGTAAGTTCCATCCATGCTTTGCGCCCTGCATTGCGCTTTCCAACGACTGTACTTGCACTTGCGATGGCGGTCTGTGGACCAAGTACCAGACGTATGACACATGCAAGCCTGGTACTGCAGCTGTCCGATGCACGCCACCATGTCTGCCGCAATCATGGTCGCGGCCAAGGGGACAAATGGACTGTCAACCACAACTTGTCGCAAGGCTTCGAAACCATGGCTGACTTGATACTTCCCCATAGCAGAACCGCTGGGCTCCTGTTTCGGACGCTTTGCCGCTGTTGTGCCTTGCTCCGCTGAGCAAAAAGAGTCATATTGTTCCTGTCTGCTCCGCGAGTGTGACTGGCTCTATTTCCCCCTGCTTGCCTAGGACAGTCCGAGTCGCTCCCGCATTGCGCTGTCAGCCCATTGCCTACCTGCACTCAACCCCACCATCCACAGGCCCCCCCCCCCCCCCCCCCTGCCGCTAACCCCCCCATCCCACCTGGCAGCTGTACAAGATGGCTCCTCCATCACCATCATCCTCCCCCTCTGCTTCTTCGCTTGCGAGGCTAAACAACATTGCAAACCACATCTCGCCCGCCATGGCTTTCACAACTAGCTTCCCTGCCGACACGGTCCCTCAGGCCCCCGAGGATGCCCTCTTTGGTCTTGCGCGAGCTTACAAGGCCGACCAGAGCCCGCTCAAGGTTGACTTGGTATGTGCGACGACAAGAGAGCATGGCGGCTCTTTGCGTGTAACCTGCTGTACCTGCTTCCTACCCCTCAATCGAGCTGGCCCAGCAGAAAAGTCGCGGCTTGTCGTGCCAATGCTAACGCCGTGCACGCAGGGAATCGGTGCTTACCGCGATGACACTGCAAAGCCCTGGATTCTTCCCGTTGTCAAGAAGGTGTGTTCTCTCCTGAGCTGCTTACTTCTGCTCTCATTCTCCTTCGTCTGATATTGGTGCATGGCCGCTTCCCCCCCGATGCGACCCCAGCCCACGCACCTCTGGGGCCCATGAGCCTCCCGCAAAGGCGGAGCCGGTCTGCTTGCTGAGTGAGCTTTGGCTAATACCGCGGTGTCCCAAACAGGCTGATGACATTATCCGAAACAACCCCGAACTGAATCACGAATATGCCCCGATAGCCGGCATCCCCGATTTCACCTCCAAGGCTGCTGAGTTGATTCTCGGTGCCGACTCCCCGGCCCTCAAGGACAAGAGGGCCACGTCGATACAGACCATCTCGGGCACTGGCGCCGTCCATCTCGGCGCTCTATTCCTCGCCAAGTTCTACAAGGGCGGCAGGACCGTGTACATGTCCAACCCGACCTGGGCCAACCATAAGCAAATCTTTGGAAACGTTGGCCTCCAGGTCGCGGAATACCCCTACTTTAACACCAAGACCAATGGCTTGGACTTTGACGGCATGAAGGCCGCCATCCAAGGTGCTCCCGAAGGCTCCATCATCTTGCTGCATCCTTGTGCCCATAACCCAACCGGCGTCGATCCTACGCTCACTCAGTGGAAGGAACTTGCCGTCATTATTGCTCAGAAGAAGCACTTCCCTTTCTTCGACTGTGCCTACCAGGGCTTTGCTTCTGGCAACCTTGCCCAGGACGCTGCGGCTGTCCGCTACTTTATTGAGCAAGGCTTCGAGACGCTTGTGTGCCAGAGCTTCGCAAAGAACTTTGGTCTCTATGGCGAGCGGGCGGGCTGCTTCCACTTCATCACCAGCCCTGGACCAGACGCCAGCGCCACCATTTCCCGAATTGGCTCTCAGCTGGCCGTTCTCCAGCGATCCGAGATCTCCAATCCTCCCCTGTACGGTGCCCGTGTTGCCGCTACCGTCCTCAACGACGCCAAGCTCTTTGCCGAGTGGGAGGACAATCTGAAGACAATGTCGGGCCGCATCATGACCATGCGCAATGAGTTGCGATCAAGACTGGAGAAGCTTGGCACCCCCGGAACGTGGAACCACATCACTGATCAGATTGGCATGTTTAGCTTCACCGGCCTGTCAGGATCCCAGGTTGAGAAACTCCGTGAGGACTACCACATCTACATGACCAAGAATGGCCGTATTTCCATGGCTGGCTTGAATACCAAGAATATTGATCACGTGGCCAATGCCATTGACAAGGTCGTGAGGGAGATTAAATGAGTACAGAATGGAATGACAGTGCAGATGGGAAAAGGAGGACCTGTTTTACATGTAGCGCTTTGATTTCTACAAAGGGGCCAAGAGCTGGAACACCCGGTCTGTGTACTAGAAATTATAGAGAGGCTTTGAATAATGACGTGTCTGGTGGCAGGACAAGAGCCGTGGCATTTTGCGCAGCCTGTGTCGCATGTAGTCGTTGCCCTGGGTGTCAGTAAAGCTGTTTGCAACTCGAAGGGCCTCCCAGGACAAATTGCCAGTCCATTGATCCCTGTTGGTTTAATGTTCAAGAATGGGCCTCTAATTCTAGAATGCCAGGAAGACGGGTGGTGGTACGTTGACATGACCAGTATAGAAGAGGGCCTCCTTAATACAGGGGGGGTGTGCGCTCCACCAAGGAACCATGTTGAATCATGGTTGTGAGTAGATGGGCATTTCGGCAACTTCACTCAGTGGCAACGGCGGGCATCACTTGCATGATCAAAAGCTGCAAACTGACGAAATCGGGATCCGGAAAGGCGCACCACGTACAATTTGATGTGTACTTGGCGTGTCCGCGCCCTCGTGAACAGACAAAAGAGACGAGTGTACTCCGTACGCCTCCCCAACCGCACGCACCTCTCTCACCTTGACCTCTTCGCAACCTCACCACGGCCCAGCAAAAATGGTGCGAAAATTGCCCTGGAAAACGAGCGAGGGGGAGCACACGCCCACGGGCACGACTCCCGAGAGACAGAGTCCGCGTCCAAGGCCCACAGTCACCCCGCGAGACCGTGTCGGTAAGAAACAAGCAATGCGAAACGCAAACCAAGCCAAGCTGACCCGTGCCCCCAGCACGCAGCCCGTCTACGTCGCCGCCGCCTGCAGCCCCAGGAAACGAGTAAGTAGGGTGCCCGAACCCCCATCCGCGATTCGGGGAACGGCCAGGCTCACGGTGTGCCAGGTTGATGAGACGGGGGCCGCTGCAGGACGACAGGTACCGGATGGTGGAGGACGAGCTGCTGCACACGGCGCGGCTGTTCACGGCGCACATGCACAGGGCAGAGTACACGCGGCTGAAGCAGGCGGCCAAGACGCGCAACGCGGCGGCCATACGCGAGATTGAGCGGCCGGTGGTTGCAGGGCCGCCGACGGCGACGGCGAGGCGGCGGCGCGAGGCCGCGGGCAGGACGGCCAAGCAGCGGCGCGTCGTGGGCGAGCAGCACCGGGCGGCAAGCGGCTTGCAGGGACTCCTGAGGACGCCCGAGGCCGCCGCCAGGGGTGCTGCCGTGCTGCCTGTGCCGTCTGCGAATGCTCAAGTGTCCCTGGAGCCCGACGACGAGGATGACGACCCCTTTGGCGTGCGGGAGCGCATGGCCAAGCGCGCCAGGGCGAGGAGGACCGGGGGGCGAAATGATGCGCCGCTCAAGTTGGACGAGGAGCGTGATAGCATACCTTCTTTTTTTTGACATTTACTTGCTACCATGACAAACAGGCACCGAGGAATTGGCATGGGACATTAGCTGCCATGTGCAGTTGCTACAATGACGAAACAAGACACAGAATCAAACTTGCAAAAACGCCAACTTTTATTGTGTGCCCGAGTAAAGAAGATGGAGGAAAAACAATCAAGACTCCTGCATGGTCAGCTCGTCAAAGTCGTCCAGCAGCTCGTCCATGTTGACCTGTGGAGCACCGTCATCGCCATCATCCTCCGTCTCGGCCACGCTCATCTCCTCCTCCTCTCTCTTCTTTTCGTTCTTGTACAGAGCCAGCGCGGCCCGCAGCTCCTCGTCTTCTTCTACATCCCGCAGGAACATCTCGTATTCACGCTCCATGCGATCCTGGTCAGCCTTCTTGGGCAGAAGCTCGCCCTCGTCCTTGTCCAGGCGCTTGAGCTTCCAGTTGCGGCGGCGGTTCTTGCGGCGACGCGGGTAGTGCTTCTTGACCAGCACCACGTCGGGGATGGTCGAGGAGTATGTGTTGGACTCTTCGATGGCCTCGAACTCGGGGTTGTTGAACATGGTGCCCGTCAGCAGGTATCCCATGGCCGAATCGCCGGGCTGGAGGTAGTGGCCCAGGTGTGTTCTCGTAAAGTACGTCTTGTCGTTGACGCCGAGGTCCGACGCCTTGGCCACGGTTGCCTCGGAGAGCACCCACTTGCCCTTGCGTGTATTCGTGGGCTCAATGTCCATGATGACAAATTCTACCAGTTCACGGGCATCGGCGAGTGATTTGAAAGGGGCGCGCCAGTATATCGGCGAGGCAATGTCGGCAGTCTGGAGAGTCTGGGGGTCCATCAGGTAGACCGAGGTGCCAATCTTGTGGCACAAGACCAGCGGCGATATGTTGCCCGACTGCTTGGCCAGTTTGATGGGCATGGCGACCAGGTCGTCTCTGCAAATAGGCACAATCTCGGCCGAGTAGCTGAACTTGTACGACTTCTTGGACGTGTGGATGTCGTGGGAAATCAGCTCCTGCGATGCCTTGACCGTGACGGGCACGACCGAGTTGAGAAAGTCGATAAACTTTTCGGCCTGGTTCTTTTGTGAGAAGAAAAAGTCGATGCCGTCCTTGGCCTCTTTGATGTTGAGAGTATCTTTGTGAGCGCCGTGCTTCATGATGAGTTGCTCCAGGAAGAGAAAGGTCCTCTTGTGCAGCACCTTTTGTCGGACCTGGACGCAGGCTCGCCACACGTTGGCCGTGTACGACTTGGCGCATTCGGGGCACTGCTGCGTCGCCACGACGTAGACGACTTCGAAGCTCTGCTGAAGCAAGACGCCGTCTTGGACGGCATCCTGGATCGTGAGCTTGACCTTTATTCTTCGAGAGTGCGGTTCCGTCCACACGAAGCTGGCGTCCACTATGCGGACTTTGTGAAGCCCTCTTAATTTCTTGAGACACAGGGCGAGGAGCTCGCGGGATTCGGGCATGGCCACCACCCAGCTGGTCGGCGGGAGAAGCCATCGGTCGCAGTCGCGGCAGAAGTTGAGCGTTGCTTCGCGCTGGATGCCTTGTGAAATGTCGACGGTGAGTTTGACGCAGTTGAAGCACAGGGCGCCCGTGGCAGTTGTTCCATCAATGGGAGCGCCGCAGTTGCAGCAGAGAATGCTTCAACAGGCAACACGTCGTTAGCATCTTTGATCACCATCCTTTTGGAATGCAGCAACTGCCAGCATCACGAGGGGCCGAAAACTGGGGACCAGGAAAATTGCTGCAAAAAAACACTTACGTCGCTGCCGTTTGTTCCGTCACTGCCCCGATAGGGACGGGGGCGTCGTCGAGGTCCATCGACATCTTGGACGACTATTTTAGAAACGCCAGATGAATATATCGAGTTTTGTTTTTGTTGTGGTCAAAATCGTCATGTTCGAATCTCCAATCAGACTGGGACCAGCTGCCGCAGGGACTTTGGACTCTGGTGACTCGCGGGGATCAAGAAAATTATTTGCCCCGCTGCTTGATAAGCGTCTGAAAAGTCTTATCGACGGTAAGTACGGAGTATCGAGGAGTCGATAGGCTCTGGTGACCGGCCCTGGTGGGGCAAAACAGTCTTGGGCAGGAAATCGGAGCGGTTGTGGGTCCATAGTTGGGAGTGAAGGATGGCCAAAAGGATATTACACCAGACACTTGTTAGGGTAGGAGGCTGTATGATGCTGCAAGTACAGAATGCATGTGGTTTAACAACACAAAACTAAACCTTCTCATCGCCGGGTTCCCTATGGCGCCCTCAATACACAACGCTATGCAAAATACACCCTCGACAAGTGAAAACAAAACCATCACTCGTATCCATTTAGAAAATCTTGCTCAACACTCTCGTGACACTGTCAGGCTGCTCCTTTGCACCCGTGTCCTTCTTCACTTGCTGCACCTGTTTGAACGACCGCCCGTTTTCCCGTACAGGCGCATCCTCGGCATCTGCGGCCTTCCTCTTCTTCGCCTTGGCCTGCATGCCATCCAACATCTTGGCCCTCTCGACGTTTCTGACAAATTCCTTGTTCTCCTTTGTCGATTTGCTGATTTCAGCTCTCATTCGACTTGTTCTCTCTGCGTTCTCGGCAGTGATTTGCTCCGTCAGATTATGCCACTTGAACCCATGCAGATAGACCAGGTTCCAGATATCGTCGCGGAAGAAGGACCCCTTCTTGCCACCAACGTTGTGCCCGTTGAGCAACTCGCAGGCAGCCTTGGCCTCCTTTTTCTTGACGAATTCGACCCATCCCTCGGTGAAGAGTACCCTCTTGTTGCCACCCGCACGCTTTCGTCTTGCGCGTACCGCTGGGTCTTCGGGTGCCAGGAATATGCGATTCAGTTTTCCGTATGGTGACAATAAAGATCGCAGAGCTGAAGGCTTCATTCCCGGCGGGATGCGGGACATGTACACTACGCCAGATTTCTTGATTGCTTCTTGGGAAGCAACGAGGTTCTTCTTCGTCAGTGGCTTGCTGATGTCGGGAATGCCAGTGTCCACCTTTAGTAGGTCTTTGCGAGATGTTGATGCGGAATCTTTGGCTTGTTTTGAGGAGTCAACTTCTTCGTTGTCGTCGTCGTCGTCGTCGTCGACAGATCCCTCTTCCGCGCCAGCGCTCAGCTCAATGTCGCTGTCGGCCTCATCGTCTTCACTGTCCATCTTGCGCCTTTTGGCACTGCGACCGCCCTTTGTTATCTCGTCGTCGGAGTTGTAGTTGTCATTTTGATCGTCTTCGCTGTCAGAAGCATCAAGAAACTCGTTCTTTTTCTCGGGGGCCATGGCGGCGGCTGTGATGTTGTCCTACTAGACCGAAAGCCCTGCCTTGTCAAACAAGCACCAAGGGGAGAAAATGGTTGAAGTCGAGATTGCGATAACGATAAGAAACTAAAAGTGGGTTCGTGAGTGGGCCCTGACATTGGCCGGAGGACTGCATACCTAGGTACTTAGGGACCGATGGGGACATGGAGGCTTGGGAGCCGCTGTGCCCCTGTAACTCTCCCCTCAAGTTCATTACTATCTGGTTGGTGACATCTGCATCGTGGTGGCTAGTGGCCCGCGCTTCCAATATGCCAAGTTGGGGCCATCGTTGAGCAATTCATGTTGATGGGAGGGAGCACAGCGGCGCTTGGAACAATTCGCACCTAATGCCTTGCCGTCTGTTGCCGCTGGGTGGACAACCACAATGCTTCCATGTTTCCCAAAGCCTTGCCGCGGCGGGGTAAGTCAAGTCACTGGTGGCTCTGGAGATGGAGCCGAGTTCGGTGCGCGCCTTCTGCCGCTCCTACGCGGCTATCAGACGCCTTGCCGTCAACTGGCAGGCTGACTGATGCCAACTGGAAGCCGCCCGCGTTGACGTGGGGCAAGTTCCACGTTGAGGTTCATGGCCACTTATCTTGCGTCGACGTCTCGTCACCCTTTAAGAGTCGTCCCCATCTTTGCCAAAGCTGCCTTGTCTTGGGCGACGTTGCGCTGTTACCAGTAGACCTTTTGCTCCAACATTGACGACCGACCTGGGCCAATCACCACAATGTCCGTTGAAGTAATCAACACCATCTCCCCAAATACCAACGAGGCCATCATTACTCGCAATGGAGCCTCTGCCGCCGACATCGATCTGATGCCCAAGGTCGCCACCGAGGCATTTCAGAGCTTCCGTAAGACTACTCTCAAGGAGCGACAAGAAATTGTCAACAAGTTCCTCAAGGAGCTTTCCAGCCACGAAGCCGAACTTGCCGAGGAGTTGACGGTGCAGATGGGCCGTCCAATCGCCTACACCGGCAAGGAGATTGCAACGGCCGTCAAGCGTGCTCAATACCTGCTCAAAATCAGCGACGAGGCGCTTAAGGACACGGATGGCGAGGCGGAAACCGGCTTCAAGCGCTTCATTCGCAAAGTGCCCGTCGGACCGGTGCTCATCATCTTCGCGTGGAATGTATGTGCCTATAGTCCGTCGCTATGCGATTTAACCGGCCTTGCACGTACGTATAGCAATGAGTAGTATGCTAACGACTGTCTCAGTACCCCTACCTCATCCTCGTTAATTCTCTGATCCCCGCAATCTTGGCTGGCAACACTGTCATTCTCAAGCCTTCTCCCCAGACTCCTACCATCGTGGAGAGGGTATCTCAGTTCTTTGCGACTGCCGGGCTCCCAGAGGGAGTGCTTCAGTACTTTCACTGTGGGTCGCCCAGCATCATGGAACCATTGATTCGGGACCCAAGAATCGCTCATGTGTGCTTTACTGGCTCTGTTGCGGGCGGCCTGGCTGTCCAAAAGGCGGCTGCCGATCGTATTGTCAATGTTGGACTGGAATTGGGCGGCAAGGACCCTGCCTACATCCGAGATGATGTGGATATCGCCTGGGCTGCCGAGGAGATTGTCGACGGTGCCGTATTCAACTCTGGGCAGAGCTGCTGCTCGCTTGAGAGAGTGTACGTTGACGAGAAGGTCCACGATGCCTTTGTCGAGGCAGTGCAAAATGTGCTCAAGGGCTACAAGCTGGGCGATCCATTTGATAAGACAACTCACGTTGGACCCGTCATTTCCAAGCGTTCCAAGCAGACCATCGAGTCACACATCAAGGATGCGTTAGACAAGGGCGCTAAGGATGCTACGCCAGAGAATGAGAGCTTTAGCAACCCACCGCCCAAAGGCAACTTTGTGAAACCCACGCTGCTGACTGGGGTGGATCATTCCATGACTGTCATGACAGAGGAGACATTTGGACCAGTTATTCCGGTCATGAAGGTCAAGAGTGACAGCGAGGCCATCAAGCTCATGAATGACAGCGAGTTTGGCCTCACTGCCAGCATCTGGACCAAAAACACTGCCATGGGATACGAGCTGGCCGAGGAGGTAGAAGCGGGTACCGTCTTTGTAAATCGATGCGACTACCCCAGTCCTGTAAGTAGGATCCCCCCGACAACGCGACGCGAGACCTGATGAGTGAATCTACAACGGGGGAGACTGAACAACTTGTCGCTGTGCTCCCTTCTTCTTGATGCTGACTGAAGACGACTAGGATCTCGCCTGGACAGGTTTCAAGAATTCCGGCAAGGGCCAGACCCTGGGACGGTTTGGGTTTGAACAATTTGTCAAATCCAAGAGCTTCCATGTCAAGGATTATCCGAAATAAAATCATCCGCCGTGTCGGTGCCTGGATGCAGCCTGGTGTGACGAATGGAGGCTTGCAAGGTGTTTCCCGGGAACGGGGAACGGAGTACATGCATCGTCGGAAAGCGTTGAGGCATCCAGGCGGGCGGACAGGCAGGCCAGGGCGGAGTAGGTGAGCCAAGTCCTTGGAGTCCCAAGTACTCGGAAGAAAGCCAGGACAGGGACTGCTAGGCAGAGGTGACGGGCTACGAAATTGGCACGATTAGCGAGATCTCCCTTTGGTGAGGCGGGGCCCGCCACCCCCTGCCTGGCGGTGTTTGTTGCTTTGATGGAATACAATAATGCGTACGGAGTACGGAGTACCACTGGGCGGGTGCCGCGTTGGTTGACAGGGGTTTTCATAAACAGGCTGGGCTTTTCGGGACATGGGACCGATCCGCCCCACTTCCCAACGTTGAACCATTAGCCCACGCGATGGACGTGGCGGAAATGAGGAACAAATCTGCAAAAAAGAAAACAAGACGACCACTAGTATGTGTCGAACACAGGAGCCGTGAACGACCGCCTAGAATGCAGCGTCTCATCAATTTCAGCTGTCTCTGTTCGCGTCGCATGCGAAAGTTTCGGTTTCGCCTATCTCTTGCTTCTACGCACGGCCCCTTTCAACCACCCTCGGTCATCAGGTGCAGTTTAATTTCGTCAATCTCAGCCAGTTGCGGCACAAAACGTCATTAATATTTCCAAGAGACATGTTTGCGCGCGAGTTTTGGTCCAGACTATGTTCATGGATGACGAGCCGGTTACCACGACCTTGGTAACCGGTTCCGTCGCTTGTTGTCAATGTGTCGTTTCTTTAATTACTTTTCGCCGTCTTGATGCACCATGGCCAGTACGAGGGAGGGACCAGGGGAAGGCATTCACATGTCATGACGTTGGTGGCCGTTGTGCATCGCTGCCTCTTGAAGATTATGAAATACCAACAAACACTTCAGAGTTCCTGCAAGACGTGGTGTAAATTACGGCTGTTCCACCTGTCACAGTTCTCTGCATCCCAATCGAGGGCTTTCGTACTCACCAAGTTAGGTAAGACAACGCCCGCCACGCAAGGGATGAATAATGTGTGTGATAATTTTTATTTTGCTTTCGCGAGCAACATGCTTCGTATTATTATTACGTTCGAGCTATTGAATGGGTCCGTTTGTGAGTGAATAATACCGTAAGATCACGGACGCCCAGAAAGGCGGAGGCTGCCAAGCCCTTGACAGATGCGGCCCAGTAGTCGTGACTGCCTCATTCCTTTGACAATATCAAAGGGAATATTACGTGAGGTCATGGACCAAGCTCTTTGGCGAAGCAACGGATGGTTAACAAAAAGACGAGCTCGGGGCACTGTTGGTGCATGTACGAGGCGGTGGCTACGGACAAGATCAATAATAAGCTCATTAGGCTTCAGGCGGACATCCAACAGGCCATGTGTTCCTTGCACCGCTGTAATCGCGAGGTCCATGGGTATCCGAGGTTGGATGATACTGGGATTAGGGCCAGGGGGTTGGTGGCGGTGCCGGTAATGCTCCGAATGTATGTACGTACTTGCCCAGCTGAGGCTCTAGCTTTTGTGGGCTACGGGGAGCAAGACAAGCTAATAAGCTCATGCTCGAATTAGGCCGCATTCGAGCTTGATGGGGCGGGTAAACTGAGAGAGCAAGGCGTCCAGCCAGCCAGGTGAAGTCATATTCAGGGAGACAGACAACGGCCCGCGTCTTGTTTGCACGCACGCCCAGCTGCCATGGCGATTCCGTTTTAGACGAAGCATTGCTGGACAGTGCAGTAATAAACAACCCTTCTCTCAGGGCGGCCCAGCGCGCGAGTTGGGCCCACGCTGCTGTCTCCCCTCCCTGCCCGCTGGGCAATTTCTAGGCAGTCACCCGCTACGTGCACGGGGTGACACGCTGAGCGCAAGTGGAGGGCCTGGATGGAAGCGGCAGCAAACCCGTATTGACGTTATCTCGGAACACATTCCAGCCAGCGGCACGTCAATACCCTTTGTCGGGACAAAAAGAGGCAGGAGGGCGCCAGGCGTCCTCACAAGCATAACACGAGCATTCCTTGGTGCGGTGCAGGCTGCTGGGCCACGCCATGGTTGTGAGTTATTTGGGTTGTAGCCTCCCGTACATGTACTGGTGTTTTTTGACCTTGTGAATAATACACACGCGACTCTGACCAATATTCTGTCACGCACGCCCAACTTTGTGCGGTGCCCCGTTGACACCGTTCGCTGGGTAGTCCCAAGGCTCATGATCCCGGACACTTGGACTCCGCTCCAATTTCAGATTGGCCAGGATGGTTGTGCGTTACCATCTCATCTCGGAGCTGCTACCGAAGCTGGTGCTGTTTGTTCTTGTATTGTAAAACATCACAAAGGCACACGTGCCTTGGCTTGTATGTTGCAAAGGGCGTTTGTTGCACAGCACATTTGGTAATGAACAAAAGGGAATGAAGAAAAAAAAAAGTAAAATAAAATGAACAAGACTGGCGGAAACACCCCCTTCCGCCCCGAATGGATTCCATCATTACCGAGTATTATTGTTATTCATATTGTTTTTTGGGGTTACGTCCGGAACCTGCCTTGGGATACTTGCCTTTCCACCAACATGGTTCTAGTTCCTTCGCTTCCTGCAAGGCACGCGCGTGCCAATTTATGCAGATGCTGCACGACCGACCACTTCTTGCCTAATCCAGACACAATGCACACCACTACCGTAGCTAGTAGTAGATGTGCAAGCGCCAGTAGAGCCAAGCGCCCTTGAGGCGTGACACCAACAGTGCTTCAAAGTGCCTTCAAATGATGGCGACGCATTCTTCGTTCGGGTTTGGCACCAATGCAAGACCCTGATTTGTGTCACACCAGAGCTTACCAAAGCCAGGCATTGGGAACATCCAGGCGAGTCGGTCGAACAACGTCCGTCGGCATTCAGCCCCCAAACCCTCCACATGCTTCGCCCACATCCTGTCTTGTCTTGGTCTTGGGTCTCTTGCCTCGCTCGCCCTGTCGTCAGCACTTCGCCATTGGCCCCGCGTCATTGGGCCGCCGCCCTGTCTGGCCGACTGGTCCTTCTCTTCTTGGGTCTGGTCGCTTGGGGACATGGGGGCATGGGGGGGCGGCATCATCATTCTTGTAAGGGCCACCCTCCCTCTGTTTCGCCCACGCCCTGCTTCTCCATCGGCTCCATTGACTCTGGACACCCGTCGTCTCGTGGAAACGCTCCGACGAATGTGTCTGTCTGTCCTGCCCCTTCGTAACTTTGTTCGCTGCCCAAAGCAGACCTTCACCATGCCCAAGGGCCACGATGGGATATAAACATCTTTGCTCCCCCCCCATTCTTCTTCCACACACCTCATCATTTCCTCCCAAGGGCCATCTCTATGGGCTGTCGTTCTCTATCCACAAACCTCTCTCCAATTATTCCGCTTGACCTGTCGCCAACAGCCAAAGTCAGCGTGTCACTCGTTTGCTCAAACATCTCGACGTCGGAACCATCCAACCTAATTTTTTTTTTGCTCTTCTCGTATCGACTACGCTCGTTCTTGCACTTCCAAATTGCTTCAGCTTTTTCCACATCCGAAAGTTGCTTTGTGCCTTGGTATCTCTTGTACTATTTTTAGTCATCGACCACTACTTTACTTCGGCCTGGCCATTCATCAGTATTTTCTTTTATTTTCTTTTTTGCTTTTCACGCACCCAACGCAAGGATCTTCTAGATTGGTCCCAGTTTCTCGGTTTCGGAAGACGCCACCTGATATTCAATCACCAGTTTAGGGCAACAAAAAGTAAATCAACACGTCATTCCTTGGAAGCCAAAACCACTTGCGAGACCTGGACTAGTAGTTTTATTGTTTTCACGAGGCTGGACTCGGACTACTGCAATTCGACATTGTTACCATTTATCTTTATCTCACTAATAGATACACCAACATATATCTTACAATACTCCATCATCGCTGCAACCAACTTGGAATACATCTGGCCAGTCTTCATATGCACGTCAAACACAACTTCACTATGCTGTATTCACGTCTTCAGAGCATGCTCCGCGATCGGCGCAGAAACCGCCGAGATGTTGAGATTGTAAGTCTTTGATTCCGTGTATATCTCGTCGAGACGACAGCTAACGAATCAGTCTGCTCCGTTTGATCTGAAACTCGAGCCCGCCATCCTGCCCGGTGTTTCTCAGGAAGAGTACGTTCCATGGTCCTGCACCCGTCGCTGGAGTATACAGGCTAATTGACATGAGTAGAATCGCTATCCTTCGCGAGAGAGCCGCTGCTTCACGCATTGGCGTGCTTGAGCTCCGCCCCGAGTCACCATCCGAGTACCACAAAATGTCCCGACCATCTCCCCGACTCCGCCCGGTACAGCCTGCCGTCGTGGAAATGGAGTCGCGTCCCCTGTGGTATTAAGCGGGATGGACCAGTCGACCTTGTGTGTGTGTGTGTGTGTGTGTGTGTGTGTGTGTGCCTCGTTTGCCACACGTGTACTAAAATCTCCTTTGTATCTTGGCCGGTGATCAGCAAGGTGATATATGACTTATTCCTATTAGAGCAAACGGTGGAAGGAAACTTGGTACAATATCGTGCTTATGCAGTATGCATTAATGAAGTCTGGGATACATAATGGGACAGGAAAAGGAAAGGAAAGGAACGGAACGGAACGGAACGGAAAGGCTTCTTGCCATGGGTTATATAGTAGTCCATAATGCATGCTTGGTTCTGGTAACGAGCAAAATCGAATTACTCTGTCTTCTTTCTAAACCCAATATCTACATGTTACCTTCTCATTATATTCACATGGCTGTTAACGACGACGTCATATCCACCCAGAGTAAGCTTGCAACACCTCACTTCTTACGCCCTCCATCTCGCCCTTGACATCCAACAAGCGAACCTTGGAATCCTTCTCTTGACTCCATCTGGCAACCCTCTCCCCTACACGGTTCTTTGTCTCTTGGTCATCCTTCATCAGCAGAGCCAGCGCATCATAGCCTCCCGCTCCGGGAACAACGCCACCATACACACCTTCCACGGCGCTCAACGCGTCCAACAGCTCCGTCTGTGGCTCGGGCTCAATCGGAACGTCACTCAGCTTGCCCATCTGTCTAATCAGTTCTCTGACCGCTTCCACGGCGCCAGGGATCTCATCAAGATTGCCGTCTCTCAGCTTAGCCGCCAGATGCTCATTTCTCTGCTGCAACTCGTCCCACAACTTTATAGATGTTTCTGCGTCCTTGCCCCTCCACGCCAGCACCTTCTTGACCATGCCGACAGTCTGACTTCCACAGTCAACATCACACATGCGCAGCGCCACACCCTGGGGCACCTTCAACCCTGCCGTCTGCACATCCACGTCCCAAGCAGCACCGTCCACGACGGCGGTCAGTTTCTCACAGAACCCAGGGGATCCGGTCTCGGGTAGCTGGCTCAGTATCTGGGGCGAAAACCGCCTGTACAGGCACGATCCGTACACGGCGGCGGCAACGTCAAAGCCAGACCCGACCTTGCCCTGGGCAGCGCAGTGCGCCGCCTGCGCAAGGTTGTGAAGCTTGCGCTTGCCAGACTCAGAATTCATATCGAACACGTCCTTGGAGAGGTAGTGGCTGAGCAGAGAGGCCGTGAGGGACGTGACGAGAGCGGCAGACGATCCCAGCCCGGTCTTGTTGGCGCCGCTCAGAGGCACCGTGAACTTGGCAAAACGTCCAGGCTCGCCATTTGTCGGCGTAGACTGGGAGTAGTAGTCGTTGTCGGCCAGGATGACGAGACGGGCAGGCTTGAGGCTGTGTCCCGAACGTCGGCTCTTGATGCGGTTAATGTACGTGAGGACATGGCTGAGCGTTGTCTCTACGAATGTGTTTCTGCAGATGACGGAGCCCCTGCACCTTGTCAGTCCGTCGGTGTCATGGCCAAGCTTCCTCGGTCAGCCGGGCTGTGTACTCACACTTGCAGTTGCGTGACCTTGATGCCGCCGCCCTCGGGCGCCAGGTGGTATCCATATCGCCATTGCGCATCCAGAAACTGTGGACTGTCCACCATGATCTCATTCAGCTGGACGCCCTGGCTGGTGTGAATCTCGCTCGCAATGACATTGATTCTTGCACTGAGACCAAACACGAGCCCGGTATGCTTCCTATCGAGTACTAGATATCCTCCCGCGAGGAGAACCTTGCCGGGCGCCGAAACGGCCACGGTTGGATTCTTGGCTTCCATAACTGACTGGCTGGTGAGGTGTGATAAGGAGAGGGGTTGTAGTTGGCAATGTTGGGGACCAATTTCAACCACTGGCAACGGTGTGAAACCTCCCAAACAGCTAGCGCTACGTATTCTGTGGAATGAACTCGGAGCTTCAGATAGCTGCAAAGGTACAGAAGCTCCGGGAATTTTTACCACAGCGGCGTCTGGGGAGTGAATAGTGGTTACTTGGTCAACTCAAATTCGGCGTCAAAAGTCGTCAAAGCTACAAACAGCATTTGGGAAGCTCCAGAGTGGGGGAAGGGTGGACAGTGCGGTGGACAGTGTTCTGGCGGAATTGAATACAGTACGACCACCCCATAACCAAGACTCCAAGAGTGAGACGAATGGGCAGCCCCAGCTCTTGACACAATGTTAATTCACGGCGAAAAGATGGTTGGCAACGGTATTAGATCTTTATTTTCCGATCTATATGGTACAAGCAACAGGATCACACCGTCCTTGCTCTATCGTAGCCGCCTCATTCCCATATGCCACGATGACCCAAAACACCGATTGACCCAAATGCTGCTTTCTCATATGGCCTTTTTATCATGCCGAGTGGAGATGTGTCTATAAGTGGGTAGTCTCCCACAGAATCCGATGCCATTCAACCTCTGTAACGCCAGGCGGCCTGTCCAGCGGCCAATCTCCTTAGAAAAAAAGACCTTCAAAACGCCATGCCGGTATGTCAAGAAA
Organism: Keithomyces neogunnii; assembly: GCA_020975405.1. Classification (NCBI taxonomy): domain Eukaryota; kingdom Fungi; phylum Ascomycota; class Sordariomycetes; order Hypocreales; family Clavicipitaceae; genus Keithomyces; species Keithomyces neogunnii. Next base: position 1,529,978 of record JAIOWQ010000002.1, on the reverse strand, counting down.
TGTGAAGCAAGGATTAATACTCGCAACAAGGCACCAGAGCCTCAAAAAAAAGTGCGAAACCCCACGACACCTCTGAACAAATGCAATAGGGTATCAAAACAAGAGGCTCAACAAGCAAACAAAGGAAAACTGAACCAAACCACAACCACCTCTCAAAAACTTTTGCTGGGGCGGGAAAATGAGCACATTTACTCAGTACGAGGCTCTTGGCCACCACCAAGAAGCTCCAAAACCTTGTTCACCACCGCATTGGGGTAGCCGCGGGTGAGCATTTCTCCCACCACAGCCTGAGCTTGGTCACGCTGTTCAACGGCCAAGTAAGCCCGCGTCATAGCTTCATACGTGCTTGGCTCGCGCTTCTCACGAACAACAGCATCGTAAATTTCCTGTGCTTTGGCGATATTCTTATGCGCGGCCCAGCCGTGAATGAGGGTGTTTGCAATATACGGAGTAAGCTCAACGCGTTTCTGGCGCATCTGAGCCAGAAGAGGCTGAGTCTCGGCAACTTGGTGGTTGGCTACCATGGACTCAAAAAGTGCCTGGTACAGACTTGCATTGACAGGGACCAGCGATTCGCCAACAACGGAGTCGAAAAGCTTCTTGGCCCCCTCCATGTCGTGCAGCACACAACCACGAGCGTGAATGAGCGAAGCGTAGTGAACAGGTTCGGGTTGACCAGACGCCCGGATTTTCTCCAGGACCTGCTCCGAGGCAGACATGTCAACAGGCTCGAGAGTAGCATGAGTGTCGATGAGGAGCTTGAAGGTGTGGGAGGTGGGAGCGATGCCCTTGGCCTTCATGCGCTCATAGTAAGCAAGAACCTTGACCTTGTCACGCTTGGTGGTGAGGAAGAACTGCATCATGCTGTTGTACGGGGCAGGGCGGGCCTTGTAGTTGGGCATCGCCTCCATCTCGTCAAACAGTTCCTCGGCAAACTTTTCATCGCTTACGCGGCAGAGAGCGTTAACAATGGTACCATATGTAACCGAAGTGGGCTTGATTCCCAGAGCTCTCATCTCAGCAAAGTAGAACAAGCAATCATCGATGCGGCGAGCTTTGCCGAGCTTGCCAATAAGCGCATTGTAGAGGAACGAGCTGGGCTCAACACCCTCAGCCTTTGCTCTGTGGAAAATTCTAACAGCTTCCGAAGCTTCGTCAAAAGTCTTGGTAGAGTCCTTCAAGGTTGTAATGTAGAGGCCAAAGGTGTTGGCAGATGGGGCAGCTCCCATTTCCAAAAGCTCCTGGTGATACTGCTCGGCTCGACCTCGGTTGCCCATGGTTAAACAAGCGCCAACCATGGCATCAAGTATCGAGGACCAGCCATATCGGACAACGGGATATTGAGGCATCAGGGGCATGTCTGTTCGAGCCATGGCAAGAATGTCGTGACAAAGGTCCATCTTGCCATCCCGGGCAGCAGCAGCGATCAGCTTCGCGTAGGTAATGTAGCGAGGGTGACGCCCAGCACGACGCATGTTGCGGAAGCGCCCAAGAGCTTCAACAAGCCGAGATCCCTTCCGACCGTGGCCGCCCTCAAGGTCATCAGCAATAAGCGCAGACCCCTTGAAATCCGTATTGTGCGCATAAGGATCAAAGCTGTCCTCAAAACTGGAAGCAGAGCGACTTGACACAACAAAGGGCGAGCCGCTGAGCGTCTGAGAAGGCAGAGTCGACACCTGAGAAGAAAGCTCGCGAGGGTCAGCGACGCTGCGACTTTCCATGTAGCTATTGATGAATTCAACGCCTTCATCAACTTCCTGGGCCAACTGAGACTGGGCCTCGGTTTCCGAAGCGCGAATTCTCTGGAACATCGACTCAGATTGGGCGAGGCCCTCAGCCACCTGCCCAGAGCCAATCAAGGCCACGGCATACATCACAGTGGGCTCAATGAAATCAGCAGTTGCCTTGACCTCGGGGTTGCTAAGGGTGTGCCAGTATTTGGTAGCGGCGGCTACATCACCAGATCGAATGCTCATGGCCAAGAGCGCCATGGTGGGAGTGAAGAGCTCGCGAGCATCGGATGCGATATTGGCATAGGCCTCGCTGGCGGTCAAACTGTCGTTATGGTCTGCTGCAACGGTAGCAATTTGAATCATGGCCTGAGATCGCGACTCAAACTCGACAGAGTTTGCCCACTGGAAGGCCTCTGAATAAATGCCTCGAGAAATGAACCCCTTGACAAAGCCAGTATTGATCAAGGCATGCTTGATATCAGCAGCACGAACACCGTATTCCTTGACGATCTTCTGAAAGAACTTCATGGCGCCCTCGATCTTGTCCGAAATGACGTACGCGTTGATGACGGCCGCATAGACTTCGGAGTCAATGCGGTCATGCAAAGTCAGCTCACCGCCATCTTGAGCAACAGCAAGGCTACGGTACTCGTTGTAGCATTCGACGGCACTAATGAGGTCGCCGCGTGTGGCAAAGGCCGTGATCATGGTGGGGAAGATGGAGGCGAATGGGACAGTTTTGGTAGACTCCATATGTTCGAAAAGGCGAAGCATATCAGAAACACGGCCCGCCTCAGCACAAGCACAAATCAACTGGTGATAGGTCTCGGAAGAGTACATGGCAACCTGGACATCAACAGATGAATCAAACAGCTTGATTGCAAGATCAAGTCTATCATCCTCGCAGAGAATGGCATGCTCTAATTCGTGAGAGGCTAGCATAAACTTGCCAGGCTCGTCCATGCCACCAAAACGTTGACGCTTGTCCTCCAAGGCAGCCTTCATCTGGGAGACTTCCACAGATCGAGAGGCCAAAAGTCCAACAAGAATATCGTACGTGTCACTGTCCGGGGAAATTCGGCGACGAACCATGTCGGCGTAGACATCTAGTGCCTTGGAGACGATTTCAATCTTCTTGCTGGGAATGTGAATGGCAGCTACAAGCAAGGCATTGTAGGCGCTGGCAATAGGCTTGACGCCGGTGGCCAGCATGGCCTCGAACACGGCAGGAATTTCAGCATATCGCCCGGCTTCGGAAAGTTTGAAGAGATGGTCAGCGTATGACTGTGACTGGCGGTCGACATCGGGCGAAGACGTGCGAGCAATGGCTGGAGTCTTGGATCTCTCGCTGGCAGGCGTTCGCGTCCTAGAGAGAGGCAGTGAAGAAGGCTTCCCGTAAGCAGGCGCATTCTCAGCAGCCTCCAGAAGCTTCCGCGCTTCGAGCTCCCTCTCGAGAGCGGCATCAATGTGAGCGAGGGCAGCTTGGTCTTCGGCAGAAATGACTGATTGTGTCTCTGACGCCGCTAGGGCTTCTGCCTCGGCAACGAGAGCATCCTCGCCCTGGAGGACAGTGGCAGCGCTGGGCTTCCACTCGATCTGCTTTGGAAATTCGAACTGCGACCACTCGTTGTCAAGCTCACCACTGGCCTGCTTCTTCTGTAAAGCCTCATAGTAGGCGTCTAAAGGCAAGTGGGTCTGAGCATTCTTTTGGTCGGAGAGGCCACCAGTACGATCGGTGTGGAAAGCCGAGTGAAGTTGAAGGGTGGAAAGGCGACCAAGTCGGTTGTTATGTCTGCGCCCGAAGACTGGACGGTTCTGCGAGTTGAGAACGTGTGGGTGAGTAGCGGCTACAACAGACTGTGCGTAGCCGTGTGTTGTGATTGATTTTGCGAATGTAGATCCTTGACGGATGAAATTCGAGTAAAGCGAGGAATAGATGGTGGGCATTTAGTTGACACCTGGGGGGTAAGGAGACTGTTGCTATAAGTGTCAGTCAAGAGGAAGCTTCTGTAAACATGAGCTTGACATGTTTGCCTCAGGACACCGAGTAACAAACTGCATGGCAAGATATAAAGACTGTGCGGTGCGACTTTCATCGTCACGACGCATCAAGTGCAGGAATCGGGTAAGGGGAGCCAAAACTTACGGGGAGATTGTAGAAAAAAGTCAATTGCAGGTTCATTTGACAGCGAGCAAGCCGTCAAAAGAACGCGCGGTCTAGGTGAAGAAAAATGGTGAGAGATTATAAAATTTAAAAAACAAAACGAAAAAAAAAATGTGGGAGAAAGAATGCCAAACAACGGAGAGGTTTGGCCGTCCGTTGAAGCGTGGTGCAGCAAAAATCTTGGTGTGAGTAATAATGAATGGGATGTGAGAAAAATTGCCACTGGCGACGGGGGGGAGGTACATACTAAGTAGGTCATAAGGCGTCAAAGTGTGGACAAATGTGAGCATGAGTGTGGGGATGCAACGAGGGCCGGCTTCCATCAGACTGATCGTTGATGGTCTGCCATGTTCCCTTTCGCAAGACGGGATGGATTGGCAGGGGGGTCCCACTTTGGCGCGAGGTGCTTTGGGACGGCTTTGTGATGGAGGATGCGAGCAAGTACGGAGCCGTTTTCTTGGGCGTAGCCACCCCGTTGCGTGTGCAGTTGGTCCAGGGTTCTTCAAGTGCCTACTCCGTACACCTGCCAGGTCCGCAACAGGTACATACCGGCCACGATGATGATTCGGGCAGGGCGACCTCCCCACTGTGGATGAGCAATGTGGCCTCGGCATCATTGATTTGACTCTGAAGATGGTACGTGCCTCGCAATATGCTATCACTGAGGACCATGGCCAAAAGAAAAAAACCGGGGACAAAGAAAACCATATGCCTAGGCATTCTCCAAAGAACAGGCGCAGAATACCAGACAGGAGGGGCCTTCAAAGGGTTACAGGGCTAACACAGGGTCTGGAGCGGCCCTGACGGTGACTCACTTGCATTTGGCTGCCTTTTTTTTTTCTTCCCACTCAGAGTCGAAGTAACAGAGCCCTTGCTCAATGGCCAGTAAACGTCAAGAGTCAACTTTTTTTTTATAACGGGCTGAATAGAAGCACCGAGTGCCAAAACGGCCCCATGTTCGGACGGATTGATTGCAGATCAGCGAGCATCAAAACAAGCCATGTTGGCCTTTTCCCTCCAACGTAAACCTTGGTTCAAACGGACACGCGACAGCCTAGGCCGCCAGGCATGCGTGCGCGTCAACGCTGCTTGATGACGAACAAGATGTGTTGTGCCGCATCCACACCATCGAGAAAAACCGGCCTCGCGCCTATGGAGCCATGCTCTTGCACGCCTAACGCCCCATGTTAGCGGAGGCCATGGAAGAAGCCGGAAAGACTAGCGGCCGTCCACCAACCTGTCGGGAGACACCCAATTGGAGGGAATGGTTGTTGATGGAACCCACTAAATACCTAGAGGTAGCTAATACAACGCGTTGTAATAAGTAACAAGGAAATAATGCTGTATGTGTCGTAATTGGAGTACACTGGTATTATGCACTCCGTACCCACGGAGTTGGTGAGCATTATGCTCCGAGAACTGCAGGTGTACGGAGTTGGGAGTGTTTTTTTATCAATGCCTGTCTTCGAATATGCTGGAAGTTTTCGCCGCTCCCAGGAAGTTTCCTCCTTCCAGTTCCTTTCCACTTTTACCCCTCGGAGCTGTAATTTCTAGTTATTACTGTCAGGGCCCGAAACATGCACGGTGGGAGTGCCAGGATCACGCATGAGCAAGAAGAAGAAATGAATGTATTTGAGATTATCAATGCTCCCATCGCTTTCATTGGTGCCATGGCTGAATAGAAAGGGGATGCAAAGCTGGTGCAAAAGCAAATGGTCGTTTCGGCTACCATCTCCTCCAATCATTGATCTGTGAGCATCGTTAATGGCAAGGAGCACCGAGTAATAAAAGGAGGAGGGCTCAAGCTGACTCTCAGGGGCCACAAAAGCGTCTTGCTAGCCAGATTGACTGTTCTGAAGCTCCGCTGTTCAAGGAGAAGGGGGTGCTGTCTGGTGGGCTGCACGAGCCTGCACAGGCAGGACAAGGTCGCCTCCCTGCTGAGCTGTGCTGTCCCTTTTTGCCATTTCTTTTTTCTTTTTTCCTGTCACATGAATGGGGCACGAAAATCTCCCGTCATGGACTCGGATGGCCCGGAGGCCTGAGGAAACCGAGCTGAAGGGCCACTGTCAGCCACCTCGCCGTGCATACGGCCACTGTCACTAATGAACAGGCTCCTCTCGGTCTTACCAGAAGTCCGGACCCGATGGTTCGGTCATTTCTGGCTTCTACCAATTTGGTCCCCAGGTAAATGACAAGTTCACAACCGAGTGAGCTCGGACTTAGGCCAGCATCCAGGAATTAAATCTGAGGTGCGGGATGCGTGCGGAGCATGAAGACTAAATGAAGAGTTCACCACCTGAGGCGAGAAAGCCAAGCCGACTGTCCGTGTACTCCAATCATGTAGCATTGAGATCTAGAGCTGTATGTGTCACTGAGTCCTTGGGTAAAGTAGGTATGAAATCTGCGCCCACTGTGTGCCGGTTCATGTCAACATAGATTGAGTTCTTGGCAACCAAAATTGGCCATCATCACCATAATATTGAAGACCCTAATGTCATAGACTCTGTCATGTGTATTGTCAACCATGGCAATGCTGCTCTCAATGCGCATTTGGACAAGTTGGGTATGGGCGTGTGGGGTGAAGCAGAATCTATCTTATCGATAAGATAGGCCAAGGCTCCTGGGGGGAAAAAAATTGCCAGCAACCTCTGATAGCGGTCTGGTGTTGGTGATTTTGCTACTCCAGCCCCACCATTGTCAACAATTCAACAAGGCAAGGCTATCAGTCATGGCAGATGATGGCATGCTCTTGAACTTCGAGCTTGGCTCTGAGCCTCTCAAGGCTCAGGTCAAGTTCAAAGGTGGTCGATGGCGAGATAGAAAGCGCGCTGAGAAAAGCGCAAAGCTGGCACACTCTCGTCCTTCCCCCGAGGGACCGCAAGACGACGACTCCTTTAGATCATCGAAACGTCAAAGACTCCATGGAGACGCCTCTGGTAATCTTGCGAGTTACAGATCAGGTCCTCGACACGACCGTTCTGGGTACAATACTGCCGCAAACGACAATCACGGCCAACAAAAAACTGACGGCGCGACCAAGGGAAATCGTCAGGTTATCTCACGTCTCTTTTCCTTCAATCCAGCCCAGACGACCGAAGATACGAAAGAAGAGGAGGAGTGGAAAGCACCTCAAGCAACAAATGCGCCACTGAACGACGTTGCCAACTTTGGCTCGCTCACAATCTCGTCTCGACTCGTCGAGGTTTTGGGCAAGATGAACCTAGAACGTCCAACTGCCATTCAGCAAAAGGTGATCCCGCACATGTTGTCAAACAGTGGAGATGCTTTTGTTCAAGCAGAAACTGGCTCCGGAAAGACCTTTTCTTACCTCCTCCCCATTCTGCATCGAGTCTTGATGCTGAGTGGTCAAGGCGATGGCAAGCAAATTCATAGAGATTCTGGCGTCTTTGGAATCATCGTATCACCTACCCGCGAGCTTGCAAAACAGACGCATACTGTTCTTGAGCAGCTGATTAGGCCATTTCCGTGGCTGGTATCGACTGCCATCACCGGTGGAGAGTCTAAAAAGGCCGAAAAGGCAAGGATACGAAAGGGCGTCAACTTCCTGGTCGCCACACCTGGGCGTTTGGCTGATCACATTGACAACACAAAGGCTCTGAATCTAGGCACTGTTCGGTGGCTTGTTCTTGATGAAGGTGACCGACTGATGGACTTGGGTTTTGAGGAAGACTTGAAGAAAGCTATCGACGCTCTGAAGAAGTTTCCCGTGGTCAATGCTACCGAGAGTGGTACATCTCTGGACAGTCTGCCTGAGAGACGTGTGACAGTCTTGTGCTCTGCCACTATGAAGATGAATGTTCAGAAATTGGGCGAAATGAGTCTTGCTGATGCAACTTTCCTGGCGGCCGAAAAGAGCGACGATGACAAGATGAACGAGGACATTGTTCACAAAGCCCCCGCACAGTTACACCAAACATATATTGTTGTACCCTCCAAGCTTCGTCTGGTCACGCTCATCTCCTATCTCAGATCGGTCTTCTCTCGTCGTGGGCGTACCATGAAAGCAATCATTTTCATGTCGTGCGCAGATGCCGTTGATTTCCACTACGAAATCCTTCGTGATCCCAAAGAGAATGAGTTGCCGGCCTCTGCGCAAAAGGAGAAGGAGCTCGTCGAGAGGACCGTCTCCAAGGCTGCATACATCACGTCCCCCGCAAGCCCAGACGTCATCCTACACAGGATGCATGGCTCGCTGTCTCAACCGATCCGAACGGCAACTCTGAAGTCGTTCTCAGCCTGCAAGTCACCATCCCTGCTCATCACGACCGATGTCTCATCGCGAGGCTTAGATATTCCCTCTGTAGATTTGGTCATCGAGTACGACCCTGCTTTCAGCTTCGCCGATCACATTCACCGCGTGGGCAGGACAGCCCGAGCTGGCAGAGCTGGTGACGCCACATTATTCCTCCTACCTGGAACCGAAGAGGGCTACATTGAGCTACTCAAATCCTCAACCCCCCCGTCGTCACAATCATATGAAAACGTCCTCAAGACGGGCTTGATGAACAAGCTTGAATTCCCTGTTGAAACATCGTCTACACTTACAGACGGACAATCATACCACAACAAGGCGGAATCCCTCCAACTTCACTTTGAGCAGCGCCTTCTCGACGACCCCAAGAGACTGGAGCTCGCTCGTAACGGTTTCAAGTCTCACATCAGAGCATACGCAACCCATATTCGTGAAGAACGAGTTCATTTTGACATGACACAATTACACCTCGGCCATGTTGCGAAAAGTTTCGGCCTGCGTGATCCCCCGGGAGGCATCGGCGCAGGCATTGATCGCAAAGCCAGCAAGAAGAAGCGTTCGTCCAGTGCCAGGGCCGGCCACTCCTCTTCCAAGGGTGACGACGCATCATCAGCGGGTGTGGATCAGAAGCCGGCCATGGACATTATTAAGCGGAAGAGCATGATGTTGATGAACAGCGCCGCGGATGAGTTCAACATTGGTTGAGCCGCCACCTAGCATAACATAAAAGTATTTCATTTTCAAAATTATCACATGTCAGTCCATCTTATTAGGTTCTGTTGGCATAGCGAACGATCCAATTATGTTGCTACTTCCCTTTTATCCCCTAAATATACTTGCATCACATGAAACATTCTCTCAAAGACTTTGCAACTGAACAGTATGACGCTAGCGGCGCCAACCCCCAGATTTCTCTAAACAGGTTTTTGGTTTAATGTCTATTCAAGGAAACTAAACTTGTAGCTGTCACAATGGGTGGGTTTCGCTGGACGTTGGGGATCTTGCCATCCACGACATGCCAAGCCATCGCCCACATGACGTCAGGGATGTGGCTATCGCGCACCCAGCTTCTATTGACTTGTAGGAAATCCTGTTTACACGCCAGCTTGGTATAGTTCAACATTTTCCAATACAAGTATAAATATTACGCCTTGGTCCATCTTACTCTGTTTGGATACAAATATCGCGTTCAAAAACATACCTCTTCTTGTCGATACTACACAGACGACAACAACAACCATGGCTTCTAAGAAAGTTTCGGACCAAACCAACAATGCTGGCAACCAAGCGGCAGGCGGACTTGGATTCGTGACAAGCACGCTCGGTAACACTGTCGGCGGCGTGACCCGAACAGTTGGAGGCGTGACTGGTGCCGCGACCAAGGGCGTCGGAGACACGGTGACCAGCGTGACTGGCGAGACGGGAAGGCCCATAGGCGATGGGATCTCCTCGCTTGGAGGTGGTCTTGCGGGCGGAATCAATAGTGTGGCTGGGGGCGTCGAGGACGCCGGAAATTTGAACAAGAAATAATGTACTTCAGGGTTCAAAATACCCACCTACACAACACGCACAGCATGAGACAATCATCTGTATTCTACTATCTCCCATCAAGCTTCGACGCCGTCATGGCGCCGATCCCCTTGTTGGACACCGTGCCTCTCTATGCCATCATGTTCAACTCCTTAGTCATAAAAGTACATGCAGTGCGCATTCTATAAATGTTCATGCCAAAGCATCCGAAATCGATCCATCCGCAGTCATCCTTGGCCACGATTTGTCCGTAGTGCCGTACGGTGCAAGGCATGCCAACTGAAATAATCCGGCTACCTCGCGGGTTGATTGGCGGCCGCTGTTGCTTAGACTTGTTCGGCGCCCCAGCCTGCATCGGCTTCGCGCATGTTGCTGGGTGGCTCGATCGAGGGGATAAATTCGAGGGCGACGTAGGCGACACCAATAACCCCTACGATACCACCAGCAATGTTGCTGAGGACCTCCTTTCCAAGCAGGAGACCGCCAAGAAGGATGTAGACTGTGATGCAAAGGTCAGGCTTGCGCTGGCGGAAATCGTGTATCATGCGCCATCCAGTTGCAACTTACAGATGCCTCGTCCAATGAAGGAGAAGAGGAAGTTGGCGTATCGAGATACCTGGGGAGGAATTTGGAACTCTGCGATTCGTCAGTTATGATGCCGGCCGTAACTTGCGACGCCCGGGGACTTACCAAGCAAAGCAATGGCAAGTCCAAACACAATCATGTAAGCGCCGAGGATAATCGGTTGACTGAGAGCATTGCATTAGTTAGCTATGTAGTCGAAATGTCGCCTCGCGGAAGAGTGCGCCAGGGGAGCAAAGGTCTGTGCTCGTCGTCGTCGTAACCATTCGAACCTGCTCTGCGTCTGTCGGCGCTTTGATTAGGGGCAAAAACGTACAGGCTGAAGAGGAAGATCTCAGCGATGCCACCGAGGACGGTGATGATGGCAACGGCCAAGTTGACAATTCGGCTATCGTAATTGAACATGTACGTCAGCAGGCTGTCCCATCAAACTGGACCGTGTTGCTTGCCATGTTGCACATACAACATGTCGGAGAGCTCCATTATAGTTGCTGGATGAGGTTTTGCCGCCTATGAGATGTCGCAAAGCTGGAGGAGCGGCTATATACTGGCGGGCGAAGAGCTGTCTTGACGAATCCAGGCAACGACTTGACGCTCCAAGGGCAGAAGAGTGAGGGCGGGAAGCAATTGGTTTATTGTCGCAATGAGAGATGGGAGGCTGACAGGTGAGAAGGCGAATGGGGATTGCGTTTACGTCCACACTGACGTACCAGCTGGCGCATCAATGGCCAGGGGGGACGCATCATGGGCCCTAAAGTGGGTCCGTGGAACGGCAAGCACCCAGAGCAAATGACCTCTCACCGCCTTCTGTTTTGAAGCTCACCGGATGGGCAGGGCGACAAGCTGAGGCTGCTCAGCTGCAGGAATTCTGCCAAATGTCCATCTACTCAGTTCGCAATATTGCGGACTGCATGAACAAATTCAAGTCTTCGCAAGGTTTCAGTCGCGGAGAAACGGTTCGATTCTCCCGGTGCCATTGGAAGCTATGTTTCTCACGGGCTTCAAACTATGGTAATCGGCAAGCTCGACATCCTTCGAACCCGCATGACGCTGGCTCATACAACCACATTCTTCACTCTGGCATAGTTCAACATGATTATTCTATTCTTGTGTCGAAGGACATGTCCTTCTCAGGGGCCAATTTCACATACGTTTAGGCAGTTTGCACATCCCAGGTCAACATCGCTTGGCCGACGTGCTCTGCATGCTCAAGCTGCCCCGGTCCAAGACGCTCATGTACAGAACATCCGGAATATTGGTATAATTGCTCACGTTGATGCCGTATGTGGTAGAGTGTGTCAAATTTTTAGTCAAACCTCTTTACTGATAGTCGGCTACAGGGTAAAACTACAACGACGGAGCGCATGCTGTACTACAGCGGTGTCACACAGCGAGTTGGAGGTTGGTTATGACACAGCCCATGAGCGCTAATGCTAATCGCCGCGCCAGGAGCAAACTCACTTGCTGACATGGATTGCTAGATGTCGATGCTGGAAACACTGTCACTGACTTTTTGGCACTGGAGAGGGAGCGAGGCATCACGATCCAGTCGGCAGCCATCACTTTCAGTTGGCCAAAGGCTCAAAACTGTGCCCCGGGCACTCATCCCAAAACGGTCAACTTGATTGACACACCAGGCCATCAAGACTTCAGATTCGAAGTTGATCGATGTCTTCCTATCCTTGACGGCGCTGTCTGCATTATTGATTCGGTCAAGGGCGTTGAAGCACACACAGAGCGAGTTTGGGGCTCAGCGCAGGAGTTCAAGATCCCTCGCCTTGTATATTGCAACAAATTAGACCGCGAGGGTGCATCGTTCAAAAAGGCCGTGTTGGAAATTGGGACAAGACTAAAAGGCTGGCCGCTCGTATGCCAAATTCCATGGTGGGAAAAGGAAACCTTCGTTGGTGTTGTTGACATCATCGACAAGGTTGCGTATCGATGGAAATCGGAACGCGACAAGACTCGCTACGGCCCGGATGAGCTGAAAGAGATCTTGTCTGCGTCAAATCCGGAGCTGTTGGCGGAAATACAGCTGGCCAGACAACGCCTCATAGAGGGCTTGGCAGACTTTGATGAAGCAATCATGGATGAGTTCCTTGCTGAAAATTTGGACATGCCGAGTGCTATGATAAAGCAGGCCATCCGGCGCACCATTCAGAGTGGCGACGGGCGTGTAATTCCCGTCTTTGCTGGCTCCAGCTTTCGCCATATTGGCGTTGAACCGCTGATGGATGCCATCACAGACTACCTACCTAGCCCAGCAGAACGACCCGATGCGGAGGTCCGAGTTGGATCCTCCAAGAATCACCTACACGCGGTTTTGGACAGCAAGGGTAAAAAGGCGGGAGCAAGCATTACTTCTGTAGCATCGGTCTTCAAGGTCATCACGCATCCAAAGGAGGGCGTCATCAGCTTCGTTCGGGTCTACCATGGCACTCTAACCCGTAATGCATCAAGTTTCAACACCAATGTCAACGTTCAGGAGCGTCCCATGGGAATCCTCCAAATTTCAGCATCGAAAACACAGGATGTCCAAGAGCTCTCTGTTGGACAGATTGGCGCTCTCAGGGGCCTCAAGAAAGCAAGGAGCGGAGACACGCTGATAACTACTCTGAGCGGCAAGCCTGTCCCAGAACACCTGCGCCATGTTCAGATTCGTCCTCCTGAAATCCCACCGCCGGTGGCGTTCTTACAGGTAGAGCCATATGGGAACGTCGCGGCCCAGGAACTGCAAACCGCGCTGGAAAATGCTTCACGGGAGGATCCCAGTCTTAGATGGAGCCGCAGCTCCAAAACTGATCAGTTTACGATTCAGGGAATGGGAAAACTCCACCTCGATGTGTCTCTTTACAACATACGACAAAAGCATAAAATCGATGCCGAGTTTGGTCAAATCGAGGTCGATTACAAGGAAAGCGTAACACAGCCCACGAGACCGCAGCACACGATATTTGATAGACCAGTCGCCGGCAGACAAGGCAAGGCAGCCTGCACGGTGACACTGGGACCTATTGATGCTGATAACCACCACAGTCTTCTGCAGTCGGGCGTAGAGATGGACGGAAATATTTACGAAATTGATGTTCCCGAGGTTTCAGAATCTTCAACGTCGACGTTTGATATCGAAGAAGCCCGGCATCAGCTACTAAATGGTGCCATTGCGGGCTTAGCACGTGGCCCTCGGAGGGCCTCGCCACTCCACAGCTGCCACGTCAAGATAACCCTGGACACATCCGAGGGCGCACTTGAAAGCCCCACGGGTGGACATTTCAGCGGCGTCGCCAGGACGGCAGTTCAAGATGCACTCCGGGACGCTTTCGCCAAGCAGCAAGTTGGGATTCTCGAGCCCATCATGCTCACACACATCACGTGCCCGGAGGCAACGGCCGGAACCGTGCAGCACGACATTACCGCGGGCGCTGGCGGACAGGTGCTCGAGGTCAAGGATAGGTCTGCCGAGTCTACGGGCGACGATTTGATCGACGTGTCTCGGATTTACGCGCCGCCTGATCCTTATGACTCGGTAACGTCTCTTCGGGGCAAGAAGATCATGGACAGGATGGTCGAGATTGTGGCCAAGGTGCCATATAAGGAGATGCTAGACTACGACGACCATCTAAGAAGCAAGACAGCTGGACGCCATTCCATGACCATGGCGTTTGACTCGTTTGCCAGGGTCGTCGGACATAGGGAGAAGGGGCTGTGAGCTACCCTAGGTCCCCAACACTCATGCTCTACTTTTTGTATCATAGTCCAATGTAAAGTTTTGACGTAAATGCCAGCGATGTTGTTTCGGAATTTATTTTGTTATTTGTGACATTTCATAATGTTTGGCATGGCACGCATGAATGTTTATGTTTATGCTGGGTTGAGGAATGAAGGCACACGAAAAGCACAGCTACAGCCCAGCCAACATGTGGCTGTGCAGCTGGGACAACAATCATGGTGACAACTGCTGTGTCGAACGAACGGATTGCGCATCACGAGTCAAGTCATCGCGTCATATCTCTACAAATCTGTTGATCACGGCCCTGCGCGGGATCAACTGCCTGTTTGCATGCAGCAAGTCCATCACGGGACAGATGCGCACAACATGCACACACAGGCCAACAGTTCGACCCCATGTTTTCGTGCTTGGCAACTGGCATGACCGGAGCAATGGTTGACGTCGGATTTTACTACCGAGTGCGTCGCATGTACCCATCCTGGTTTGGAATGCAATGGTAATTATGTCATGTTTACAGACTGGAGGCATTTGGGATAGCCGAGATGTTGGTACTTCCACCAGCTCGCAAACCTGCTGTAACCAGCTGGCGAGCATAATACCTGTCATGCCTTATGTGCGTCACGCAGACAGGAAGGCTTGTGTAGTACAGAGTACTGTACGGAGTACACATATTGTACATGGTCCACACGGCACCCGTCTCTGCATGAGCAGGAGCATGGCATGGCTGTCCCGTGGTCACATCTGGCGAAAAGCCGACCTGTTGATGCGCCAAGGTACCTTTGTCTTTGTTAAGAGGAGGGGGGCTAATTACCACACTGGGTAAAGGGAAGAGATTAGTAGTGGTCCAGGCGCGCAAATTCTTTCTGCTCTCGTCTCAAGTTGAAACTGTACTGTATGGCGCCCATGTTTATATTAGTATTACCTTAGTTACAGCCCAAATTAGTCAATGAAGTGGCTCGGTTTGAGATTTGTTTTTTCTTTTTGTCAGCCCAGCCACGGTGACAGCACCGGCTGCCGAGCCTGGGAGTTTGTCCGATGGATATTATTACTAGTATAATCCCGGTTTCTTGCAAGTGTGTAGATATGCAAGTGACAAATGCGCGAAAAAAATATCGAGGGATGCGCCACTCATTCAACATGAGCACGTGGCGAAGAAAAAGTTTTCACCATGCGGTTCGTTCAGGAGCCCGCTCAATCGGGATGGTCATCCTTGAAGGGTAATGATGATCTCTTCGGCTGCTCTAAGGTCAGTGGGAACGTAGTGACAAGGGCTTTTAACCAATTAGACAGCAATAAGTTAAGGGTACCTAGAGTTACGAGGAAAGTAGCTGGTAATAGAAGTCCCTAGGATATCTTCTAGTACACAAAGCTACAACCACATATTTGCCCAATGAAAACACATCAACGTACCATTACAGTCACCCAAGATTTACAGGGGCTCTATGGGGCGAGGGCATCTCCACTGACCATAGAGCAGTCGAAGAGATAGTCCCGATATCCCGAAATAGACCAGTCACAAAGTTGACCGGTCGGCGATACCCGAACAAAGGAAAGGAACAGAGGGATCTGTCCTATCCAAAGCGAGAGTCGTCCGGGGCAACAAGGGCAGGTCTCGCAGGGGGTGATCCATAGACGGAGGACTCATCTAGACGGGCGAGATGGAGTGGGAGGCACAGGCCAGACCAGACTTTGTCTTGTCTCTTTTGTTTTCTCTTCTTTTGTCGCAACGCCAATCAATCCGAATCAATCCGAATCAATCCGAGGTGTCAGCTGTTGATTTCCCATGCGGCGGACATGTTGTTGTATTGGCTTGTTATTATTCCCACAGGGCTCTCTGTGCGAATCACGCCGCGCCTGTATGTCTTGGCAACAATAATCCCAACACAACAAGAAGTGCTTCGCAAGTTGGATGTCGGCAAGATGGGTGGCCGTGGCTTCACTATGAATGTATAAGAAGGGACAATGGATGATGCACATTTGCCAATGATCAGGGCCAGCTTCCGTGAGGCACAAATGCAAGGCTCACCAAGTGGGACACCACAAGTTAGACAGTTGGAGGAAGCTGGATCATAATATGACGCGACTGATTGGGTTGCGGGAATGCTGGTGCCACAAAACAAGGACTGCTGTCGTGGCCGCCGTCCAGAACACTGAGCTTCAGGATGAAATCTCTCCCTTCTCAGCCCCAATGCGTGTTTAATTGCAGTCTTTGCTTTAGCTCAGGTCGTGGCAACGAGTCGTGACTGGGCTAACTTGTGTCGACATTTTCAGACAAGTCGCCTCCGGAGTACAGGGACCAAACGACGAACCATAGCCTGTCGCTTGAGCCAGGTGGTGCAGGACCCAATGGGGGAGATGGCCATCTGGTGCGCCCCCGGTGCCTGGAACAGGGCATCCATCCCATTGTAGAGGGTAGCAGCCAGAGCCGGTGCTGTGCGAGCGGCTGGACCTTCATTCGGCGCTGGAGCGCACCCGTAGCAAAGAAAGAAGTTGACACGGGTTCGGAGTAACAATTTCGTCTCCAGTCAAAGAACTCCGTGAAGCAAGGTGCCAAAGGAGGCCAACGTTGGGTGGCGGCCACTTCATTTCCTTTGCCCCGCCGGCGTGCTGTGGTTGGCTGTAAGGTGTCTGGTACCTGCTTGGGCTCCTCTGGATGGACTGGGGGAGGCGCAGGGCTTGCCGCCCATTGGCACCGGCCCGCCCGTCTCACAAGAGACCGCACCATCTCGACCACACCTCATCAGAGTCTGTGTCCACAGCTCAGAAACCACAATTTCAGCACCCCGCGCGCGAACCACGGCCAATATGGCTTGTGCCGCTGCTTGTGTTTTTGACTAATTAAGCATCCAAGTGTGTCCAGGGGACCGACATGGGCTCCCAGTCAGCCTGACCCGTTCCCCAAGAAGGTTTGACGCCCTCAACAACAGTCGTTCCCACTTCCTTTTACCCTTCTTTTTGCCTCTGGACCAGGTCCTCGCTTCCATCCCCCCCAACCTTGTCCGCATGGAGCCTTCACTAAGCTTTCATGCTGGGTCGATAAACTTCACTCATTAAGATTCCCTTCCCTTCTCTTGAAACCTATCACTCCTTGCTGAATCCACCGTCTGACGACGACCACGCTCGTTTTAACATTACGACCGGCTGCTCTTATTGCGTACAACAATAAAAACAACAACAACAACAACAACATCAACAACATCAACAAGAATCAATCTGGAATCGACCACAGCACGAAACAGGCCCCAGCTGGCTCACGCTCATTTGAAACTCAGTCTCGTCTTCGCCAGGTACCGCCATTCTCGAAACGCACCAACCAACGTTCGAGAGCTACGCGATATAACCTGGCGCCCAACGTGTTCAAGTCTTCGATAGACTGCTACAACTCAGCCACCAGATTCACGTAGCAGTCATCATGAAGACCACCATGGTTCAAGCTGTGGTTGGCACCGCTGCCCTGCTCATGGCCGGATGCGATGCCTCCTCTCACCACCGACGAATTCACCAGATGCACCAAATGCACCAGCGCTTGAATCACCCTCACGCCCTCGCTCACTCCCGCGCAGAGTCCAGCCCCATCGTCAAGCGAGGAACTTGTACCTTCCCTGACGACGACCCTAATCTAGTCGCCGTCACACCTGATCAGAAGAATGCTGGATGGGCCATGAGCCCCGATCAACAGTGCCTCCCAGACAATTACTGCCCGATCGCCTGCAAGCCTGGTATGGTCATGGCTCAGTGGGATCCCGACTCAAATTACCAGTCTTCTTCTCGGATGAACGGTGGACTCTATTGCGACAAGAACGGCAATATCAAGAAGCCTTTTCCCAACAAGCCGAACTGTGTGGAAGGAACTGGCTCTGTCAAGGCCATCAACAAGTGCAAGAGCCACATGTCGTGGTGTCAGACGGTTCTGCCTGGCAATGAAGCCATGCTTATTCCCACGCTTGTCCAGTCTGAGGCCACTATCGCTGTGCCCGACACGTCGTACTGGCAGAGTACTGCCGCTCAGTAAGAAGCCCCGTCCATGGCCTGCTGTTTGACTTGCCAGCCAGGAAGAAGCAAGTCCCGAGACTAACCGCATATCCCAGCTTTTACATCAACCCGCCTGGCACCGGAGCCGATGGCTGCATTTGGGGTACCTCGGACAAGCCTATTGGTAACTGGAGTCCCTATGTTGCTGGCGCTAACACCGACAGCAATGGCCAGACCTTTGTTAAGATTGGCTGGAACCCTATTTGGGAATCATCCAGTCTCAAGGGGACGCAGCCCGGGTATGGTGTCAAGATTGAGTGCCCTGATGGCGGCTGCAACGGGCTTCCTTGCCAGATCAATCCAACAGACGGCATTGGCAAAGTTGGCAGTGCTGATGCTGCCACTGGTGCCGGCAACTCTGCGTTCTGTGTCGTCACGGTTCCCAAGGGCAGTACCGCCCACATCATTACATTCGATGGATCTGGAGGCAAGAATGAATCGCCCAAGGAATCTGCGCCAGCCCCCAAACCCACAACCACGCAGCAAGAGCCCACAACAACCCAGACTCCTACGACAAGCTCAACAACTTCGACCCCGGAGCCGACAACAACACTTGCTCCACCAACCACAAGTTCTGAGGCTACCTCGACTTCGGTCACACCAGCCCCGTCATCTTCCCACCCCATTCTGCTGCCTGGCATCTTCCATGAGAATGGTACTTTGCCCGACAACTCCACAACCACCACGTCGTCATCAACAACGCCTGTTGTTGAAATAACCACCCCAAGTGCTCCTCAGCCTACTGAAAAGAAGGGAGAAGCTGGCCGACAGCAAGGTGGTGCCGCCATGGCCGGCCTCGTTGTGGCCTTTATTGCCGCTGCTTGCTTGTTCTAAACCAAATGAAGCGCTGCATCAACGTCTTCAACGGGTTTACGCTCACGGCCGGCAGCTTCTTCTCTTCGTTGTCAAAAATTGGCTCAGTATTTACCACGTACAGAGCGTCCCTGTCGGCCTTGTCAATGCCTCATGGGGTCGCTGGAACCTATGAGGCTTTCCCCCCTTCTCTCGCCGCTGGCATTCAGTTCTTTTGAACATTCTATTCGCGAAGACATACCTTTGACCAATGACCAAGTCTGGTTCGCCCAAGCGAGACACTTGGATTTTACTTTGATTTCTCGATAAATATCAGACCGAATCCTATCGGCGATTGTATTTATTGTCTATTGGGTATTTCCCTTTTTCGAATGGAGAGAAACAATCGTACCGTACTTTGCGGTACATTTTTATGGGACATTTTTTTTTTCTCTTCTCCGAGTGTTCCCATCTTTCCCTTCATTCCCCCCCCGTACCATTTTCTTCACTTTTCTTTCGTCGATACCCTCTTCTGTGTTGGGAGATGCCTCCACTTTTTGAACCTTTGCTTTTTTGATTTGGAATGAACTTTGATGATTAGGGATATAAAAGCGCTTTGGTCAGGGGATATGATTGACGAATCTATAACCAACAAGGAAGCATAGCACTGGATCAATCCGATGGCACATGTAGTGGGGTACCAGCCAGTCTTTGTGGTCTGCTTTGTAACCAAAACAAACCCCACCTGCTGGTACCTTCTTTCTGGGTTGCAAGTTTTGATCCAATCTATACACGAAATGCTATGGATGATTATGCATCCCGCGGCGGCCTTGGGCTATCTCGGAGTAGGTAGCAGACAAACGTGAATAGGAAACGTCTAAAGTTTGCTTGTCTTTGTCTTGATGCATCGAATGTTGTGGCATGTCTGATGTATGTGTCATTAAAAGGGTATCTTATATCCAATGTATATCCGGCTACGTAATATGCTTTCATTTCTGCCCCCCGCGCAGAATCCTCTCTCAGCCGGCTCGGGGCTCAACCCTTCACCCAACCCGGGACATGATTGATATCGAAATCATCCTCATAGCGTCTCTCTTGAATAGCCTGCCAAATCACAGGCCACCCAGCTAGCACGGGTCCCTTGGCTTTGGCACCGATAATGGCGAATCTGGCCTGTCCGTGTGCCACGAAGCCGTGCATCAGGCCCTGCTGGACCAAGGTGGCAACAATCATTTCTACATGGTCCAGCGTAATCTCGGCATTACCCCATATCAAGCCCTCGTTCGGACGGAGTTGTCTTGGGCCCCCAGGCGGGGGAGCAAGCGTCGTTTGTCCCGAATCTTGGATATTATTCGCCACGGCTCTCATGAAGAGCGGGTTAGCCTGAGTGGAAGGTTTGCCCCGCGCGTTCGGATGAGAGGGGAGCCAGCCTTCTAGCCTGCGCTGCACGTAGACGGCCACGGCGTGCAAATGACTTATGTCAAGAGTTGCCGCCCTGCGGGAAGAGGCATCTGTGGGCGGGACATAGGTAAGAATAAAGGTCTTGCGGGCCAAGCAGCGCCAGAGAAGAGGACGCACGCGGTGCGTCAGGGCCAGGAGAAGGCCCTTTTCAAAAAGCCATGTCTCGTGGGCGGCGAGGTGGTGCTGGAACTGGACAAAGTTTCCCGAGCGGACGGCGTGACACAAGGGCAGGAAGACGGGCCGAAGAGGCGCCGCCTCGGGCCTGTGCATGAGGATGGCCGAAGGGAAGCGGCCGAGGAGCATGTTGCACGGGATGAGGTATGTGAGGATGTTGGTGCGGTGAGAGACGAGCTGCGGTGGCGTCTGCAGGTAGGCCTGCTCGAGGCACAGGGCAGCGCGGTGATAGTGCTGGTTGGAGAAGTTGAAGCGGCCGAGGTAGTAGAGGAAGGTGACGCGCTGGGCGGCCGGGTAGAGCGACAAGGGGGGCGAGATGGTGGAAATGTTGACAAAGATCATTTTTGCGAGGTTTGTTCTCCGGCACTGTGTCTTTGCTTAGCGACGTGCTTTTTTGCCTTTGATCAGGAGCCGCGATTCAACGGGGAGGGGCGCGTACCGCGAACAAGAGCTTCAGAACGAGGTTGGCAAACATGTACACGCCCACCTTCTTCCCCTCAGGGACCCTGCCCACGGAGCGGTCTGTCAGGCACGTGGTGAAGATCTTTTGGATGATCTCGGCAGAAGACTCGGCCACAGACTTGCCGCCGCTGTCTTCGTCGCGGGAGCGGATGCGCCGCGTGAGATCAGGCCGTCTGTTGAGCTGCATCGTGAAGCGGGCCAGCGTCACGGAGAAGGACATGCTCGCCTGCAGAAGGATGGCGCCGTAGGTTGGATGGGTGAAGGCGGTGCCGCACGAGCTGTTGCGTTTGTTAGCGAGGAGCAAAATCCAGACACGGCGAGGTGCAAGGAAATCTCACTTGACCAGCGCCGCCAGCATTTCGTGCGTGCCCAGCAAATCATTGTAGTTGATGTCCCGCCAGAGCGTGAGGTAGTCCTTCATAAACGACTGGAAGCCGGGCCACACGGTTGCCTTGCCGTCCGGAACGTCGTCGTCAATGGGCAGATGGGCCTCGATGACGGCGTCTAAGCTGCTGGGTGTGTTGAACTTGGCCCGCAGCTCGTTGGCCATGTCGTAGTAAGACTTTGCCGAGTTGGGCTCGACCTGAAGCCATGCGCTGAGCCTGTCGCCCTGCTGGAGACGCACATATTGGTTGATCTGGGTGAGGAATTGGACGACGAGGGACATGGTGGGCAGCTGGGCAGCTGGGCAGCTGCGGATGATGAGCCTGACTTGAGGTTGATGGCGGCCGTGAGTGAGCTGAAGAGTTGGAAGGTGGCTGGTGGAGACGCAGCTTGTGTCCGTTTGGGGCGACTTCTTGGCGGCGTCTAGTGCTCCTTCATGTCATTAATGTGAAACAAACTGAACATGGCTGGCACCTTTCATCATGCCGTAATTTTTTTTGCCACGTTTCTCGTCAAGAAATTTACCACCCGGGTCTAATTGTGGCACCTCTACCAAGCTCTTTGGTACTTGTGGCTGTCAGGAGGACGCCTGTTGGTAATAATCATTTCCGGTTCGACATGTCTCACTTGGGACCTGCAAGCCCGTTTGGAGCTGCTGCTGCTGCTGCTATTGCCACCGATTCAGTCACTATACGCTCGCCTATATCACTGTCATGACATGTCTGGTATATTTTATTCCAAGATACCTAAATGGCTACCCATTGCTTGTTCCATCCCTTTGGTATAGTAATCATCCCATCTGAAATCGCTACTTGCCATGATGAACCGGCCTTTCGACAAGATCTGCAATGCATCCATCACGTCCTCCCGCACCTCAGTCAGACAATTGCCAACTAGTTAGCTCATGCCGAAACAACTCACTTCTTACACTGACTCGACCCTCTGCACAACCATGGCAGTGGCAGCACCACCACCGTTGCAAATGGCGGCAACACCATACTCACCAGGCTTCAGCTGGTGCAGCAGCGTAGTGAGAATACGGGAGCCGGAGCTTCCCAAGGCATGGCCGAGTGAAATGGCACCTCCCAATGGGTTGACTTTGGCGCCCTCGAGACCCAGGATCTTCTGGTTGGCCAGAATGACGGCGGCGAAAGCTTCGTTAAACTCCCAAACGGCAACCTGGTCCTTGGTGATACCTGCTCTCTCCAGGGCAATGGGAACAGCCTTGGCGGGGGCAACAGGAAAGTCAATGGGCGCCATGGCAGCATCGGCGTAGCTGCAGATCTTGGCAAGGACGCGGGATCCAGGGCCGTATTGCTGGGCGATTGCCTTGCTACCCAGAACGAGCGCACTGGCTCCGTCGTTGAGGGTGGATGAATTGGCGGCGGTAACGGTGCCGCTTCCGTCGCGGACAAAGGCGGGCTTCAGGGTCGGAACCTTGTCAAACTTGACGTCCAAGAAACCCTCGTCAGTGTCGATGATCTTGTCGCCCTTTCGGCCGGGAACGGTAACGGGAACAATCTCGTCGGCAAAGGCCTTGTCGGCCCAGGCCTTTTGTGCGTTCTTGTATGACTGAATGGCGTAAGCATCCTGCTCCTCGCGCGTAATGCTGTGAGTCTTGACAGTGTTCTCGGCGCAGTTACCCATGTGGAACTGCTTGTAGACGTCAGTCAGACCATCCTTGATCAGGCCGTCCTCCATCTTGACATGGCCAAAGGCAGGGAGCCCGCTGGCGCGTGGCAAGTAGAGGGGGACTTGGGACATGTTTTCCATGCCACCGGCAATCTGTGCCTCCGAAAGGCCCATCTGGATGTTCTGCGCGGCCATGGCCACGGCCTTGAGACCGGAGGCGCAGACCTTGTTGATGGTGGTCGCTTCAATAGACTCGGGAAGGCCAGCAAAGATGGCGGCTTGACGAGCAGGAGCCTGGCCGACCGAGCCCTGCAGGACATTTCCCATGTACACATCTGTGATCTTGTCGACGGGAACCTTGGACTTCTCGACGGCCGACTTGATGGCAGCCGCTCCGAGCTTGGGAGCAGGGACGGTCAAGAATGAGCCATTGAACTGGGTTGCAGTTAGTTCCGGCCCGCCGACATATTTGTGAAGCCCACAACCAAACTGACCTTGGCCGTAGGCGTTCTAGAGGCGCTGAGAATGTAGGCATCCTGGAGTTCTTTGCGCAGAGCTGCGCTGGTGGTAAAACGCCGAGCTGCTTTCACATGCCAGACCAGCTCGCTGGCAACTCGTGGTGTTCTGAGCTGTGCAGCGGGCATTTTGAAGGCCAAGCAAGCCGAGTGATATATGCCCAGGTTGAGAGTACGGCGGTGAGTAGCTGGGTGCAGCTGAAGAAGGATAAAGATAACCGACCTACAAGCGAGGCGGCGACATGTTTCGGGTGGCGGCAATGCAGCTTACCAGCTCGGTACGCTTCGGCTTAGAGCGGGGAACGACTGGGCGCTCTTGGGGAGCAATCAACTCAGTTCAGTGTCAGGCGCCGGAACCGAAGTGGGGGCTGACACTCCAGACCTCCAGGGCCAAACTGCAAGTTATTAGCACGCGCCTTGGCTGACACGCTCGCTCTCAAGTCCCAAGCATAGAATGCGGCATCACGTGATGCTTTCTGTGGGATTCTACTCTGCTATTAGGTGGACATCCGTCTTCGGTGGTGGTGCAATGATTGGTGTACATTTGATGCATCATGATTGGCAGGCGTAGTCTGCTGGGGCGGCTTTTGGTCGAGGCTCCGGCCGTTCATTCCTCAACAGCCAAACTGACGACGAACCCCATTCTCTGTTCAACACCACCCTACCGCCTCCAGCATTCGTGAGGCCTATAACTCGATCCAAGACAAGACGCTGGCAAAAATTGTCTTGCGTGCGCCAGCAAGAACTTTGCTGCACCATCTTGTCTGGTTTTTCCTCGTCATATAACCAGCTCGAAAGCTGGGCTCATCCCTCACGTCATGTCTACCGCAGCGAGGCGTCGCCTGATGCGTGACTTCAAGGTTTGCCACTCCCGTTCATGATTCTATGCCTTCGTTTTCCATCAGGTTTTGACTGTTCCTCCGCAGCGCATGCAGACAGATCCGCCCGCAGGAGTTTCCGCGTCACCTATTCCCGACAATGTCATGACATGGTTCGTTTCCCCCTCCCGTGGTCGACTTGTCACGACCAAGAAGCTTGATATCGGCCCAGCCGCTCACCGCATCCTGATGCAGGAATGCTGTTATTATTGGCCCCGCCGACACGCCATTTGAAGATGGAACATTCCGACTCGTGATGCAATTTGAGGAGCAGTATCCAAACAAGCCGCCGCAGGTCAAATTCATTAGCCAAATGTTTCATCCAAACGTATATGCGACTGGCGAGCTGTGTCTTGACATCTTACAAAACCGGTGGAGCCCGACGTATGATGTAGCGGCTGTCTTGACGAGCATCCAGAGGTATTGCCTTGTTGGCGGCGTCGAGGAGCCTGATGGCCTCGAATCGAATGTGAATGAGAGATGCTAACTCTTGACAGTTTGCTCAACGATCCAAACACTGGATCGCCCGCAAATGTCGAAGCCTCGAACCTTTACAAAGATAACCGCAAAGAATACACGAAGCGAGTAA
Source organism: Keithomyces neogunnii (assembly GCA_020975405.1). Lineage (NCBI taxonomy): Eukaryota > Fungi > Ascomycota > Sordariomycetes > Hypocreales > Clavicipitaceae > Keithomyces > Keithomyces neogunnii. The sequence continues at coordinate 1,505,047 of JAIOWQ010000002.1, read as the reverse complement.
GGGAAACGGTGGAGAAGAGCTGGGAGGACTAGTCGATGCACCACACTGTTGGACGTCACCTCCAATACTGGTTAGGCATCAACGGTATACGGAGAACATATGAATGGGCATATCGGCATTGCACCGGCTACGGAGTACCCGCCCGGGCATTTCGTCGTTGGCTCATCCATGAACTGACGGCGCGAACGAGGTGGACATGTTAGGCAGGCGTTTTTGGTGTAGGGCGTTGGACTGATTATACCAAGGGAACAACATATCAGATAGCATGAAGGCATTTTTAATGAATTTTCTTGTTTTTACAAAGGCAGTTTGGCCCTGGGGCTAATTTGACCACGACGAACAAATGCGGCGGCATTGCATGAATGTCCCTGATGACGCAGCCCGTGTAGCCCATCGCAATTTACCGGCTGGAGTGATTTGTAGATTGCGCACCTCGAGGGTTTCGAGCGCTGGGTTAGGCACGCTTGGGCTGTCCAGCAAGAAAAGGGTATTTTATATGAGAGTTGGGCGATTGTCTGGTCTGGGCCACGGCTCAGGACTGGTCGCTTTGGCCGAAGCCAACTGGTTTCGATGCGCTCGTGAAATGTAGGGCCGATGACTAGCCCCAACTGACACCACAGGCGGCGAAGCGCATGGAGTAGTAATAATGTGTGTATGGCCCTTTTGGTCATTAAAGTATGGACAGTGCACGGGAGAGAGTCAATTGGCCCCATGTGGCTACCTGCCAGGTACCTACCTAGTTACTATCTAGACCTAGGTAAGTAATAAGTGAGGAGCCACTCGTACAATCTCACCGTAACAAGCCTATGGTTTGCGTGCATGTGTGGAGGGGTCAGGCTTGCAAATGAGTACCAGTGCCGCTTTATGGGAGGGGACGCCATTCCCCATGATGAGGGCGGACTCTCCTGTTTGTATGTAGGCATCAAAAGTTCAAGGCGTATTCTTGTCGCGGCGCCATGAACTCGAATGTCCGGAGTGTCTCGAGCTCGATGAGGCGCGCGACTGTGTTTCTATGCCTTTGTGCTTATTTCTTGGTTGTCGTTTATTCTCAAACGCGATCAAAGCTGGATGAGCGCCAGTTGAGCGTGTGATGCATGAACCACTTTCATTGTACGGAGTAGGGAGTACGGAGTACACTTAAGTACATACCTGGTCCGTACAGGTGATCGTAGTACATAAGTCTCGGAGTAGCCAATCTTGGGTTACGGGCCCCAGAGGTTTGCAGCTGTAGGGCCGCCATCAACTGAACCAAGGCGGCGCTCACACTAAACCGTGTCAGACCAGACGAATTGACCAGACTCGGCTGGCCACACCCTGTGGGTTCCAGGTACTACAGACAGGTACGGAGAACACGCTTGACGCCAACCACAGGCCCGCTGGGGCTTACATACAGCGGCTACCAGCGCGTCTCTCGCCAACGTCGAGGAGACCGCACCTAACCTTGCTTGCCCTCGTGTCTGGTTGCGTCTCAATCTAACCGCCAACGCCTCGCATCAAACACGCTCGTGCTTGCTTTTCTGGCCTGGGTGGCCCGCGCTCTCTGCAAGCAAAACTTTCTTTGCTTCTTTTCTTTTTATTGCGGCGGCTGCATCGTCTTATCTCACTCGGGCCATTCGCTCCGCTGCCCGCGTTTGCCCTGTGCGTGCCCACCGCCCCTGATATTGACTCCGATAGCGAGGGGTGCGGCCCATGACCACAACAACACAGCACCACACACAGCGCCGCTACAATGTCTGCGAATAGCATCAAGGTCGTGGCCCGGTTCCGGCCCCAAAACCGGATCGAACTGGACTCGGGCGGCAAACCCATTGTCTCCTTTAGCTCCGAGGAGTCATGTTCTCTCGATGTATGCATACCCCTCCCCGTCGTCTTGTCTTGTCTGTCAAACTGTCTTGTTTTGGCAGGGCTGCCTTGTGTGCGCGCCATCTGCCATGTGTGTATCCGGCGCCGGGCTAACCAAGTGCGCAGTCAAGAGAAGCTCAGGGATCATTTACGTTTGATAGAGTTTTTGATATGGCATGTAAGCAGCAAGATATCTTCGACTTTTCTATTCGACCCACCGTCGACGACATCCTAAATGGCTACAATGGAACCGTCTTTGCCTATGGCCAGACCGGTGCTGGAAAGTCGTACACCATGATGGGCACCAACATCGACGACGACGAAGGCAGGGGAGTTATCCCGCGAATCGTGGAACAAATCTTTGCCAGCATCATGTCCAGTCCCGGCACAATAGAGTACACCGTCCGTGTCAGTTACATGGAAATTTATATGGAAAGGATTCGAGATTTGCTGGCGCCCCAAAACGACAACCTGCCCGTCCACGAGGAGAAGAATCGCGGCGTCTACGTCAAGGGCCTGCTTGAGATTTACGTGTCAAGCGTGCAAGAGGTCTACGAAGTCATGAGGAGGGGAGGGAACGCACGGGCTGTGGCTGCCACCAATATGAACCAAGAATCCTCGCGCTCACACTCAATCTTCGTCATCACCGTCACCCAGAAGAATGTCGAAACCGGCTCGGCCAAGAGCGGCCAGCTCTTCTTGGTGGATCTGGCAGGCAGCGAGAAGGTGGGCAAGACGGGCGCCAGCGGACAGACACTCGAGGAGGCCAAGAAAATCAACAAGAGCTTGAGCGCCCTGGGCATGGTCATCAATGCCTTGACCGATGGCAAATCATCCCACGTTCCCTACCGAGACTCCAAGTTGACAAGAATTCTGCAAGAGTCTCTGGGTGGCAACAGCCGAACCACCCTCATCATCAACTGCTCGCCTAGCAGCTACAACGACGCAGAAACCCTGAGCACATTACGGTTTGGCACGAGAGCCAAGTCCATCAAGAACAAGGCCAAGGTCAATGCTGAACTCAGCCCTGCTGAGCTCAAGCTGCTGCTCAAGAAGGCCCAAGGGCAAGTCACGAATTTCGAGAACTACATTTCCACCCTCGAAGGCGAAGTTCAGCTATGGCGCTCGGGCGAGTCGGTTCCCAAGGAGAAGTGGGCGCAGCCTAGCGATGGTCTCACTGGGTCAAGGACAGAGCCCAAGACTCCTCGCCCCTCAACACCATCCAGACTGACGGCCGAGAGTCGGTCGGAGACGCCTGTCGCTACCGACCGCGCCTCGACCCCGAGCCTGGCTTTGGAAAAGGACGAACGCGAAGAATTCTTGCGCCGCGAAAATGAGCTCCAAGATCAGCTGGCTGAGAAGGAATCACTGGCAACAGCCGCGGAGAAGGCTCTGCGAGAGACCAAGGAAGAGATGGCGTATCTCAAGGAACATGACAGCAAACTGGGCAAGGACAACGAGCGGCTCACAACCGAGACGAACGAATTCAAGATGCAGCTGGAGCGACTGACGTTTGAAAGCAAGGAGGCACAGATTACCATGGACGCACTCAAGGAGGCCAACTCGGAATTGACGACTGAGCTGGACGACGTCAAGCAGCAGCTCCTTGATATCAAGATGAATGCAAAGGAGACTGGCGCAGCCTTCGATGAGAAGGAGAAGCGCAAGGCTGAAAAGATGGCCAAGATGATGGCCGGTTTCGATCTTGGCGGCGATGTTTTCAGCGAAAACGAGCGATCCATTAGTGAAGCCATCCACCATATCGACCAGCTGCAAGCCATCAGCGCAGAGGGCAACCACATTGCCCCCGACGAACTGCAGGATCTCCGCGCCAAACTCGTGGAGACGCAGGGCATTGTCAGGCAAGCCGAACTGTCAATGTTTAGTTCATCGTCCGGCGACATGGACTCCCGAAGGAGACAAGAGCTGGAAGAGAAGGTGGAGGCTATGCAGCAGCAGTACGAAGATCTTCTAACAAAGAACCTGAGCGAGCGCGATGTCGAGGAAGTAAAGGCTCGTCTCGAACACGCCTACACGAACCGACAGACGACCCAGGTGGAGCTCATCGATGAGCTGAAGGCCGACGCCGCGCAAAAGGCTGCGGAGAACTCGAGAATGAAGACGCTGATTGAGGACCTGCAGCAGCGAGTAAAGACGGGCAACGGCGCCGCGCCCATGTCCAACGGCAAGACGATTCAGCAACAGATTGCTGAGTTTGACGTCATGAAGAAGAGCCTGATGCGAGATTTGCAGAACCGCTGCGAACGTGTTGTTGAGCTGGAAATCTCCCTAGACGAGACCCGCGAGCAGTACAACAATGTGCTCCGGTCATCCAACAACCGGGCCCAGCAGAAAAAGATGGCCTTTTTGGAGAGAAATCTTGAGCAGCTTACCCAGGTCCAGCGCCAGCTCGTCGAGCAGAACTCTGCTCTTAAGAAGGAGGTTGCTATTGCCGAGCGAAAGCTTATCGCGAGAAATGAGCGCATTCAGAGTCTGGAAAGCTTGCTGCAAGACAGTCAAGAGAAGATGGCAGCAGCCAACCACAAGTACGTAGTGCCCTGGAACAACCTCATAGTCTGTAGCTAACGTCTCACTTCCACTAGGTTCGAGGTCCAACTCGCCTCCGTCAAGGAGCGCCTCGAGGCAGCCAAGGCCGGCAGCACAAAGGGCCTCAACGCGAGCGGCGGAGGCTTCAGTTTCTCCGCCGCCGGCAGCCGCATCGCGAAGCCCCTTCGTGGTGGCGGCGGCGATGGCCCTGGAATCCCCGTCATTCAGTCACTGCAGAACGAGGGCGCCAACAACAAGCGGAGCAGCTGGTTCTTCAACAAGTCGTAGACCTTGCACTCATTTGCTTTTTTATTCTTCCAACGGCGTTTACGAGTAGAGATGACGATTAGACTACAACAGACATACCCCTCCCAAAGACCATCCGTTATATATTTGCAGGCAAAAAGGACGATCAATGTCCTCGCACACGTTTCATACGTCTCCCCTTTTCCCCGGTGTCGCGGTCCCCTCACTGCTCGCTCTCTCTTTGTCATTTTGATCAACATTTCCCGTTTGTTCTGTTTTTTTACCGCGGCCTCTTCGGGGAGGCCAGGCGAGATTTCACACTACTCTATTTCTACCCCTACATGGAAAGACTAGGTAACAACGACGATTGGATTTATGACCAAAAAGACGAAAAAGAAAACCAAAAAAGGGAGGGAAGAAGATCCGGACCTTGCCGGGAACGCCTGGCCTGGACGAGAGAGGAAGGATTTTGGACATGGGCCGACTTTGAGACGAGGCTGGAATGGAAAGCATCACAAGTCGAGGCATGGGTGCTTGTTGAAGGGCTGTTCAGACGGGGTTGGTTGATGGGCGGCTCATGATTGTAGACATCACGTATAAAGTCAACTAGTATACAAATTTCGAACACATTTCAAAGACTTTGGCCACGCTAAGGCGGTCATGTGATGCGGCGCCAGAGCAAACAGATGAAGCCGTGCCTTTCTCATTATATGAAGCAACTAGCAGTAGAAAATGGAAATCAAATTGTGATATGTGCGATGCTATGTATCCAACCCAGAAAGAAATACAAGAGACAGAGAGAGAACAAGATGAGGGGAATTAACCATACAGCCTCAAATATTCGTAATGACGACGGATTGCAACTACCATTGTACAAAATGAGTCACATGGTTGACGGAATCCTAAACTTGGCCGTTGCCCTCAGTATAGTAGTTCGTGTGCCGAAATTAGCTAACTTCCTTGCTGTGCTTGGCGACAAAGACAGCCTGGGGTACAAGAATTGCAACAAAGAGACCAAACGCAACCAGGCTCAAGCAAAACATCTTGACATAGAGAATCAACAAGCGACGCCAAGAAGACTTGCTGAACGTGACCCAAGCATCAGAGACGGTGGCATAGCCCTTGCCGCCGACAACCTCGGGCTCCACCCTGCCCTCGAAGGAGCGGTCAAAGGGGATAATAGTGCTCTGCTCAACGGGCAAAAGCGAGGCCTGGACCCGGACGAGGACAACATAGGCGGGAATGATGACGAATACAGAAGTGGCAATGGTGATGAGAACCACCACGACAGACTTGACTATGAATGAGGCACCAAGGACGTCCATGTCCACGGGTTCGCCAAAGCCACCCTTGGGCATCTCGATGCCAAGAATGATGGCAGCAAGGACGGGAATGAAGCGAGTGACTTCGCTGGCAAACCAGAAAATAGTGACAGCCTTCCAGGTGGCATCAAAAGTGCGTCGGAATGGAGGCAGGCGGGACCAAAAGTGCAGACGCGATGGCTCGGAAATGATGATGTGAACCCAGGCGGTGCTGAACTGAACCATGGTCAAAGAGGCAAGAAGGGTGGCGACAGGGACAAAGAAGCCGCCGAATGCACCAGTCAAGATGCCGATAAGGATCGAGGTGAGGAAAACCTGAGCGAGGAAGCAAAAGAAGCCGCGGAAGTTGGCCTTGATGCCGCCGTTGGCCATGAGAAGGCGGTTGATGGCTCGGAAAGAAGAGGTAACTGTGCGAGGCTGACCGTTTGTGGGCTTGAAGGCATTGCGAGTGACGCCCTCTTCGCCACCGGATGTGGCCTCGTTCAGAGGAACGGGTTCGTAGGCGGGAGGGTTCTCATCTTCGACCATGGCAAAAACGGGGTAGATCATCTTGAAGGTGTACTCGAACTATTTGTTGGGAGACGCGTGTCAGGGCATGATTGATACGAACTGAGCGTTCATGTTGGCGCCGGCGATGGACTCGTCGGCTTTGACGGAAGGGAATGGAGCAGGCTGGCCGGTCAGATATTGTGCGCAGTCGGAAATCAACTTACAATGAGGAACAGAGGAATCAGAACCAGAATGTCCAAGAGCACGACGAGCAGCGTCCAGGAGGGCAGCTCGTAGCCTCGGACATCATGGGCACCGTCGACGGTGCGCTTGACGTTGAATTGCATCGTGGGGTGATCGTGGGGTGGCGGATGCGAGTGCAAGCGTATCCGAGGAGAGACTAGTTGACAGCTGGTTTTGGGAACAAGGGGTAAAGGAGAAAAAAAGGAGAAAAGGAGAAAAATAGTATGCGAAGAAATGAGAAGGGGGCCTTTTGTACGAAAGAAAACAAGGTCCAGATTTCGTATGAAGAAGAGACAGAAACAGGCGATGAAGAGCGGCAGCTTGGTGGTTGCGGGGACGGGAGCGGTCTTAAGAAAGAAGGATGCAATCACAGGGTACAGGCAGAATCAGCGCTAGTGGGCGAAACACGCTTCTACTTGCGTACAAGTACGTAAGTGCACACAGATGACGAGGTATGAACCCATACGTAGGTAAGTCGAGCAGAGCCGCCGGCGACACAGCCCACTTCTTTATGGGTTTGGCGGCCTGGCCAGAGCTCGGCAGGGCTGGAGGCATGCCCGGCCACTCCCCAACTTGGCACCCTCATTGCACCTTCGTTCTGCAGCATCGTAAGCAGGTTCCATCATCCTTGCATGGGCTGAGCCGGCCATTTCCTAATCGGCCCCAGACATTGTCCAGAACCTGATGGCCAAAGGATTTCGCAGCTGAAGGGGATAGTCAACGCCACGCATGTATCGAGGAGGGGCGGTGTTTCGTAAGCTCCAGACTCGTTACAGGCTTCGTTTTCAACAAGCTGGCCTTCTCAGGCTCGTCTCGCCCTGTCGGCGTCTTTCTGTCTGGCCTCGCGTTGATTATTTCCAAGGGAAAGCTGGCCGCACGTGCGCTTGAGACAGGCAAGGCGGTCCTGAATCCTGATGGTCGGTTTGGATTGGCCATCCCGCCCCCTTGGCCATGGCTTGCACGGAATGCACGCGTCTTTGTTGCTCCTCACCTGGTATTGTTTGCAGTTGAATAAGTACCAGAGCATGTATTCACACAAGCACGTGCCCCAGCATCGACTGTGCTGGGAGGATGTGACCAATATACACAAAAGGCCTTTCCTTGTTGAGCCTTGTTGAGCCTTGTTGAGCCTTGATGGCGCCTTGTGCAACATGGTTTGCTCGAGTCTGTATACATCAGATGCGGAAATTGGCCCTCATGGTCCTCGGAGCCGTAGCCATGATCGCTCCCGCTGCACAACCAACAGCCTCATGTCGTGGCGCCGTGGACAGGGCAGTCGCGACCTGCCAATAGTCAATTTATTGAGTTACTTGCTTGTTATGGAGCATCTAGGCACCCAAGGTGGGGCATTAGCTCGGCGCCGTTCACTTGAACGGAACGGACCCTGGGCAGTGGCGGATGGGCCTCTCATCATTCCAACTGCCGGTCCAGAAGCTCCAAGCCAACATCGCAGAGCCCCAGCCTGCATCTTCCTTCTACCCCAGCAGCCGTCAATATGGCTGCTCCGTCCATCCCGAATCTGCTCTCCTTGAGGGGCACCGGCCGTGGCGGCGGCAGAGGAAGGCGCCCCGGCACTTCTCCGCAACCATGCACAGCAGCTGTCTCCCCAGATGCTGCCATTCAGGGCACAGATACTGATGCTGCCGTGTCACGGCTGAGCGCCGTTGACCTGGGCTATCTTCAGGACGCATATGCAAACTTCTTCGTCACAGGGCCGCCAACAAGACGCCTGCCCATCATCAATCGAGGTCCGACCCCGCTGGCGCCAAGACCTATCTTCTCAATCCCGCAAAGTTTGGTGTACTGATTCCGTTCCGCTCTAGGAACTTATATGCGAACAAAGTCCCTGGCCGCCATGGTTGACGCCTTCCTCTCACACAGCCTCTCGCCCGTGAAGCAAATCATATCCCTCGGCGCTGGAACCGACACCAGGCCGCTGCACATGCTGCAGGGCCCCGGAGCCCAGGACCTGATTTACCACGAAATCGACTTTGAGCAGACTTGTCGGCGCAAACTGGCCATTACCCAGGCGTCGCCTAGTCTGCGACGCATATTCAAAGACGTCACCATTCGCGACGGCGGATCGTGGAGTGCCGTGCCATCCCAAGGCGGCGAGTATCATTGTCACGCACTTGATCTCCGCCACATATCAAGGTCAATATCCGAGCTGCCGCTGCACATTCGCAGCCATGTTCCGACTCTGCTCATCTCCGAGTGCTGCCTCTGCTATCTAACGCAGCAAGACTCTGAAAACGTCTTGCGATTCTTTGCCTCCAAGATACCCAATCTGGCTGCCCTGCTGTATGAGCCCATGCCCTTACACGACGCCTTTGGCCAGATGATGATTTCCAACCTCAAGGCGCGACAGATCCATATGCCTTCTCTGGAAAAGTATAAAGACCAGGACGGACAGCTGGCAAGGTTGAGAGAATCAGGATTCGACAGTGTAGGGTGTGTCACAATTGAAAAAGCGTGGGACACCTGGGTTGACGATGAAGAAAGGGAGAGAGTGGATGGCCTCGAGGGTTTGGATGAGGTGGAAGAGTGGAAGCTGCTGGCGGCACATTACGTGGTGGCGTGGGGAGCAAGAGGTGTTACATTTGGTCCCATAGCCGATAGGACCCGTTAGGCCCCCCCCAAAAAAAACCAAACCCCCCCCCCCCCAATTTATGCAAGAGCTGCGCAAATGGTGCCGTCAATTGTATTGTGTTCTTCCAAGATCAAATGTCCCGTCACTAGTAGAGTGGTACTTCCGAGAGTGGGTCACGTGTCTCCACGGCCAAGGTTGGTGGGCGAACCCATTGTCAACTTCACCTCATGGCTCACATGGCGCATCCTCAGAAACCCGACCAAGTGCGCGAAAAAGTTGAGCCGCAACAATGGCAGACTCAAAGGACAACAAGGCGTACAAATACCGCCAGGAAATCAGCCAGGTAGAAGGCCCTCAAACCCCCGGAGTTCGGACCAAGCGCACCCGCTAAAGCCCAAAGTAGATGATGTACGTCTCTGGCGAGACGGGGGAGCCGTCGGTCGAAACCACCAGCATAATAGAGGACATTGTGCGACAGCAAGTGATAGAGCTGGTGAGCGCACAGCCTCGGGGGGATTCAAGCGAAAAAAAAAGGAAAAGAAAAAAACCGTCGGTAACTAACGCCTGTAGCTCCGGAACTGCACCGAACTGGCGTCGCGTCGCGGCTCCAAGTCGATATCAACCAACGACCTAATCTTCCAGATACGCCACGACCAGGCAAAGGTGAGCCGGCTGCGGACGTTTCTGTCGTGGAAGGACGTCCGCAAGAACGTCAAGGACTCAGACGACAAGGGCGCCGACGCGGACCTGGCGGGGGGCGACGACGCGGTGGTGCCGGGCGGCCCCGTGGACGAGGCGGCCAAGAAGAACAAAAAGGCAAAGGTGGGCCTGCCGTGGGAGCCGGCCTCCTTCTACTCGGTAGAGGTGCCCGAGCGCGACGACGAGGAGGACGAGGAGGAGGAGGAAATGAACTACATCACGCTGCAGCGGCTGCGGAAGGCCGACGAGCGCACAAAGGCAATGACCAAGGAGGAGTACGTCACCTGGTCCGAGTACCGCCAGGCGTCCTTCACGTGGAGAAAGGGCAAGAGGTTCAGGGAGTGGGCGGGCTTCGGCATCGTCACGGACAGCAAGCCGTCGGACGACATTGTGGACATCTTGGGCTTCTTGACATTTGAAATGGTCGCCACCCTGACCGAGGTCGCGCTCAAGGTCAAGGAGCAGGAGGAAGTGGCGAGGGCGCAGAGCGGCGCCGACAATGCCGGGACAAAGAAGAGGAAGCTCCCGCTCGGCGGCTTGTTCGACCCCCCCAGCGAGGGCAAGACGCCCGTGGAGCCGAGACACGTCCAGGAGGCCTTTAGACGCTTCCAGCAAAGGCCCAAAAAGACGAGGGCCATGCTGAATGGGACCAAGATGGTGCAGAAAACACCGCTCAATATCATCTAGCGACTGACGGTTTGCCTTTTTGTGCTTCCTTCTGTTTTCGTCCAGACTAGACTGCCTTTTACACCTCGTGTTGTCTGGTTGGGCTTGGCAAATGGCGTTTGACGGCCCTCGAGCTGGCCTCGAGTGATTTGGAAATGAATGGGCACCATCGTTTAGAACAAGCTTGGATATCTTTCTTTGGGGGCATCTACACAAACGGCTTGGATGGCCGTGGCAGCTCAGCGTAATGACTAGTTGGTAAACACTATACAATATACAACATTTCAAAATCTCGCTATGCTATGCTCCTGTGACTAGTGGTATACCCTCGCCTCCTCACCAATGTTTCATCTCTCATCAATCTGGTTCCAACACGCTGGAGGCTTCTCGGTATACCCGCGTCGTCATCTTCGCTCTCCCCGGTGTCACCCCCTGCTTCGCTGTCCAACTGGTCTCCAACAAACGCCCGCGTACTCCTGTGCAGTCCCCTTGTTGCTGCCCCTTCTAAGCGCTCTCCTGAATCTATGCCATCGGCAGCCGCAGCGGCGCCACCAGCATCGCTTTCATCACCTGCCTGACCAGAAGCAATTGACCTAATTCTGTTCAGATCCTCATCCTGCTCAGTCTCCAGCTGTCGAATATACTGTCGATATTGCGGCTGCTCCAGCATGCCACTCCGGAATGCATTTACACCAACCAGCAACTTCACCAACTCTACCAGTTCCTCGAGATACTCGATAATCTCCATTTGACCCGCTGCGCTGGCGTTCCAAGACAGAAACTTGTGTTGAGTTATGAGACTCGCAGTCTCCTCGTCTAGAAAGGACCCCGGACGATAGTCTTTAGCCGTGCTTGGTCGCGAACCCTTTGCACCTTGGGCCGCCAGAAACTCTCTGATGCGGCCAATAAGCCTTAGCTGGGCTAGACGAGCAGATGGAATGAACTGGGGAAGTGGAAGCCACGTTGTGAGCGCTTCATGCACCGAGAACAGGATCAAGGCGCAGCCAGCAGCAACACTCCGTCTGTAGGTATGCACCTTGGGGTTCAAGTCTTCCAAAATGGACGATCCATAGACTCGGCGTAGTTGAACCACGTTGTCCATCCGATCAATGATTTGGTGCAGCACGTAAATGATTTCCTTGTACACTGGTGCCAAGGGCTTAAGGCTCCCTTTAAAACGCGGCTCGGTGAGGCAAAAGGGCAAGAACATTTCACCTGCTGCTAGTGCGGCTTGGGCCTTGTCACGAGAGTGAGTGAAGCGACTTAAAAGCTTCGAGGATCGGAAATCTGGCCGCTCTGGGTTGTCAATACCAACTGCCACGGCAGCCTGCATCTTCTGGACCTGGCGGACGGATGCAGACAAGGACTCTACCAAGCGGTCTCTAGCTCGTACGGGAGAGATGACCATTTCAACTGCCATTGCCACAAGGCCACCTACAAGAAATGCAACGAGCCGCTTGTAAAACATCTCCGTGGCCCCGGCTACATCATTGATCGCGGCTGATGGACAGTCAGCTAGTTACACTTGTCACAACAAGACTTGTGTCACAAGACTCACCCAAAGCAACAACTGCAAGCGATACGATCGATATCATGCCTGCCTTGACGTACTTGGTACCAACTTGGACGTATACAGACGGAATTATACCAACAAGGAGAATCACCACAGCGGCAGGGCGACTCCCCCGACCAATCTCTACTGAAAGATATCCAACTATCCAACAATACAACCAAAAACAACACCAAAAAGTCGAACAGCGAAAACAAACAGGGAAGTGCCAATGGCAACCTCAAACACGAGGATGAGCTGCATGGGAGCCCACACACCTTTCACTTGGCTGTACCAGGCGTTCCAGGAAGCAGCAAAGGCTGGCCAAGTCACCAACAATACAGCAACCGCTAGCTTCAATGCGTACTTTACATCGTCTGACCGCTGCGCCCATTCCATGCCGTCTGCTATCGCCACTCGGGAGCGTGCAATGGGGCCATTTGGTGATGGTTCCTTGTTCCCACGGGCTACCTCTCTTGGCTGCGCTGGCTTTTCTGCGAATTTGGACCTATTTGAGGCCACAGGTGACGACTCTTCATCCCCGGTAATCGACGCGGACCAACTCTTATCGGTTGATGTTCCATCCTTCTCATCCCTCGACGAGTTCCCAAGTCCCTGACGGGTGGCCCGCTTTGCCCCGTCGGGAAGGACCATGCCATCAGCCTCACCGCCCGTTGTCAGCCATTGCCGGATATTTCTGTACTGCGGAAACCAAATATAGAGCCCATGACGGCGTCTCTGCCTCTTTTCTACAAGTGACCTTGCATGCTGAAGCATGTGCAAAATGTGGGTTGCCGAGTCCCGTAACGCGAGGATAAATGAAGACACGAGGAAGGTCTCCATGCGTGGCATGAAGTCAACTGCTTCCTCAGAGCCATCCATTATTGCTTGTTTGAGCGCTCCAGCTGATCCAACGTCAAAAGTGACAAGGGAGGTCGAAAACTCGTCGATCCGCAAATCAATCTCTTCAAGTAGTACGTCATTGGGCGCAGGTGCCCCAGACGGAAGGGTCGGCACATCAAAGCAACAGGCGAGACAAGGTATCAGCAAGTCCACAGCTTCTTTCATGGAGCATTGGAAGTCTTGCACCGGAAGCCGGATTCGTTGAAGCGTCAGCTCAAGAAGCTGGCAACTGCATGCCTCGATTTCTTTCAACGGGTTGACTCTGTCGATCTGTTCATTGTGTAGGGAACGATTTTTTTCACCCAAAGTCATTGGCCGAGTTTGATGTGCGATTCCAGATTGCAAATTAGGCGTCATCAACGCACACTTCTCTTGATATTCCAGCAAGTCCCCGCCGTGGTCTTGGCCACCAACAAGCACGAACTTATTCTCGCAGGCGCCAATGAGTGTGATGATGTTTTGCACTAGTCCAGCCATGTAGCGCACGCTGATGGGCTTCATGGCAACGGGCGGGAGAGCTGACATGGAAACCTCGAAATTCACTTCGCTCTGGGCAGTTTTGCAACGCGAGAGCTGTAGACGCAATCTGGACTTTTGCCGCGCGAGGAAAGCCATTGTAGTCAGATGAACAGGCACAGTCGACGCTGAAGGCGATCCTTTTCCAGAATGTAATGGGGCAGGAAATTCGGCGATGAACTTTTGCACATATGATGCAGTCTTGCGTTTTGCCTTGTTGACAGTGCTGTTGTTGGTCCTGTTTGTAGAGGTTGCAGCAAGGGCATTCGAGTCCATCCTCGACTCGGGCGCATCGCCGCCAGGGGTGATGAACCAGTGCGTCGATCGTGCCAGCGTGTCGACGGCAGCCGAGAGAGTCTCAATCGTAGATGAACCAAGATAGCTACTGGAGAGTTCCGGAAAGATGGCCAGATTGACAAACATGGACACGCCTGCGCCGAGCAAAATGGGAATGTATATGGTTGTGAATGAAGCAACGGTTGTGGTGCTGGGCAGCTGAATTGTGAGCAACGCAGCAACAAGGAGAAACAAGACGAAATTGAAAAGCTGAGGACTAATGGACCTCACGAAGCCATGGATACAGACAAGAAGCAAAAGAAACAAGGCACGAATTGTATATGCCGCCTGTGCATTGGTGGCTTCGACCAGACTCGACAAGTATAATCCAAGAAGTGACCATGCCAACCCTGAGAGTGACCCGAAAAGAATCATGAGCAGAGCCTCAACCATGAGTCCCATGCGTTGTGCAGGATGGGCAAACACGGTGACCATGGGTATCAAGAAGGTCGAGGTGTTTTGGAAGTGAGGAAGAATTCCGATGATGCAGGCCATAGTGCAGGCGACCGAGTGCTTGATAATGCGCTGCCACAGAGTGTTTGTTTGCCATTCCCCCCAGATGAACTTGATCAGCCTCCTGAATGGATTTGAGGTTGCCATGTTGTCCGGACTCGTGAGGCAAGCCCCATTGCTGCGATAGCTGTCATCGGACGTGAATATGAGAGAGCCAACATCCCACTAGGGAGAGTGCTTCTAGCAGAAAGCACCGTCCTCACTGTTGGCCAAGGTGACTTGAGATTTTGGTGGTCATGGGAGGCTGCCGCTACCAGGGCGGGCACCACCAGGGCCACCTCTGGAGCAGACGGAAGGGGACTGCATCCATGCTAGCCAGCCTCACAAGCAGCAAAGAATGTGCACCAAAAACAAGTAACAAATAAAATCCATTCGGCCCTGCCAATGGTCAATGGTCTAAACTAACGCACACAAAGGCAATTCCACGACCCTGCCAATTGAATGCTTATCCCAGCGACCAGCGTTTTCCATGCTTGCGGCAGTACCCGCGCTTTCCGTACGTATGGTCTCTGGCGCATTGCCTGTGTGCCATTTTGGACCTCGCCCCGCCATCGTCACACACAGCGCTAAGCCCAATACAAGCCCACTGCTCAGACAACCCCCCACGAGCTCCCAACCCTCCAGCGCACAGGCAAGCATCATCACGACAATCCTCCAACCAAAGCCACGCCCGGCCACTACACCGCCGCTGCCATGCTGTCCTTTATCCTCATCCAAAACCGCCAGTTTGTTCCCCCATCCCCGCCTTCTTCCAAACCCCAAGATCCGCCTGCTAACCACCCAACTTCTCCCCAGGGGCAAAACCCGCCTCGCGAAATGGTACGCCCCCTACAGCGACGATGAGAAGATCAAGCTCAAGGGCGAAGTGCACCGTCTCGTTGCGCCCCGCGACCAAAAGTACCAGTCCAACTTCGTCGAGTTTCGCAACAACAAGATCGTGTACCGCCGGTACGCGGGGCTCTTCTTCTGCGCATGCGTCGACACCAACGACAATGAGCTGGCGTACCTCGAGGCCATCCACTTCTTCGTAGAGGTGCTGGATGCCTTTTTTGGAAACGTGTGCGAGCTGGATCTTGTCTTTAACTTTTACAAAGTCTACGCCATACTGGACGAGGTTTTTCTAGCCGGCGAGATTGAGGAAACGAGCAAGCAGGTTGTTTTGACCAGATTAGAACACTTGGACAAGTTGGAGTGATGGCGACTCCGAAGGACTTTTCTCTTCACTGAAAAGACGAAAAGAAGAAGCATAAAAGGCAAAGCACCCGGTATGGGCATAATTCTGCTGCGGCATGTTGCGCCTTTTGTTTGAAGCATTGTGGGCGACTTTCATCACGGAGTTTGGGCGTTGCGGAGGGCACAACCGGGATACCATGGATGGCAACTGCGGCGGTTGTTTGGCTATTCGAGTTACAATTATATCATTTCCATTGTTCTTGTATTGAAGTGCCCCGAATATCGGCTGTTCTCGTTTGACTTGACATACAGTACGCCCACAGAAATTTCAACAGACGGCACTTACTCAGAGCATATTGTCCCATCGTCATCCTGCTTTGTCTCACCTCTGACGAGGTGAACAGCTACATCACCACCGCCTGTCTGTAGCTGAGGGCTCTGACTGTTGCCATCTTCATCTTTCCCGATAGCGGATAAAGGGGGGCCTGCCACGGCATTCTGAGTTGCAAGCCATAGCGTTGCCGCCGTCCGCCCCAACGTCCTAGAGTGATTAATAACGCCATCATTATCCTCTGGCTGGATCGCAACCTCATTAATTTTCTGCCGCGTTATATTATTGCCACTGCACGTCTGCCATAGGCCAATCGCAGTCTGCCGAGCCTCCAGATTGCTATGCTCCCACTTTCGATTTGGAAACAGATCATGAACACTTTGCTTGCTGTCCGTGCGACCAACTGTTGCCGTCGAATTCTGAACCTCGGAACAAGCTGGCCGAGAGTCTGAAACAGAATCACCCTCTTTGTACGTTGTCGCTGCAGTCGTTGTTCCAGTAGCTGAGAGGGACGTGAGACTGGCGTCGTCCAGGACCTCGCCATCTTCGCTTCCCAGTCTCGGCTTCTTAGTCACAGGCACAGAGCGTGGAGTAATAGACTCCTCGAATGTAGAATACTTGTTCAAATTTCTTTTCAGGGCATCCCCGAACCGGGTTAGAAAGTTGTCTGCCTTGGAACGGGCAACGTGGTCCAGTTGGTCACTGGCTTCTCTCGCTAGTTGAACCCTCTTGGGGGTCTCGTCGCATTTATCCTACGAAGTTTTAGGCAAAGAAGCCACATGGGATTTGGGCACTGACCTCTTCCTAAGGGGATAAACGGCCGAATTCAAGTCGCGACATATCCAGTTTGCAAGTTTTCCAAGACTCACTGCTTGACTTGTAGCCAGGTGATGAGGCAGAATCTGGACGAGCCCGGTGGCCCGCCGAGTCGGCTTGTGCCGACGAGAACATGTTGCCGGGCGGTTTCGCAGGCAATGGCCAACTCTTATGAAAGCTTTCTTTCAGAGCCTCTGCCGGATGGACACTCGCCGGAGCAGGATGCTGCGTGGTGTTGCTAGCGTTAGAAGCCGGCGCATCCTTCTCATTACGAGTCTTCTCCTGAACGCTCGGCCGACGCAAATCACAGTCCCAGACATAATGAGACCCGTATTGTCCGCAGATGCAGCAAATATATCTTGGGTGCGGGGGAGGATCCCAGGATGAGTCTTTAATCTCTGGGCAGTGGGAGACGTCATGGCCTAGGGGAACGTATTCAGTGGAAGTGACGTCGCTCCGGTTGCTAGATACTTACCTGGGGTGTTGCACTTCCGATCGGATTGAATCCCGGGTCTCCCGATGACTTCCACAAAGGTTGGAGCTTTCGGATCCAGCGACGCTGGCAACTGAGGTTCTGAAGCGCCAGGCCGGTAGGAGTCGTAACCACCCCCCTGCGACTGCTTCGGGTGACAAGAGGGTCGTGCTTTGTGAAAGCAACTCTTGAGCTTGTCAAGGACTATGTTCATCGACTCCATAGACACCTTGGTTGTCTCTCCGTGATAGTGCCGAGGGTTCCTCAAGGAACGAACCCAGTAATGCAATATGTCTTCCTCGCTACACTGAAGATCCAGCAGGGAGCAGCACCAATCTTGGATGGGAAGTTCAGACAACTTCCCCTGCATGACTCTGTACTGTAGCCACATGATATACATGGCTATCACGTTGCTGCGCAGCAGCTTGTGACTGACGGGGAGGATTCGCCTGAAGATGGTACTCAGTCTCATTTGACCCAGGCTGCGCAGGTCGTGAAGGCCGTTGCATCCCACGACCTCCCGAAGGTTGGACAAGATCTGATCCCGAGTGTCCATCTCCATGATGTGCTTAACGGGAAACGACGAGGGAGCTATAAATCGGGCGACTCTGATAGTAGTTCAACTGGAGCTTTCCACGCAGAGCGAAATATAACGCAAATCAAGAAAGCGCCTACGCAGGTACCTAGCCTAGGGGAGTGCTTGAGCAGGTAAATAAACAAACAGTCCCACAAGTGTGATGCGCGACAACACCGCACATGCACCTTGGAAGGGGAAGCATGGTAAACAAACGGGAGCAGCTGGTTGCCAGCTGGCAGACAGACTGGACCAGTAACAGCATGGAATGGCGATTTACTGCAAAATATGTGCAGCAGACATCAAGACAGAGGATTGTTGTTGTCGGGGCGACGGCAGGGCCATCCAGCTCAAAATGCCTTTTGATTTATATAAACGCCATTTGCATAATGCTCCCGCAGATGGCCACACAACTCCATACGCACACCCAGGTACATATCCCATCACCTCTTCTTCAGTGCTGCGAACCTTCGCTCCAAGTCGCTGATATCCGGCACCGCCCCTTCGGGCTCTTTCCTATTCGTCACGGCCGCCTCCATCTTCTTGTTCGGCTTCAACTCAACCGAGCCCAGCGTCACCTTGGGATGCACATTCTCAGTCGTCCTCCTGGGGGGCGTGACCGTCACCGGACTCCTCGGGCCTCCGAACCCTTGCGGCGGCGTGGCCTTGTGTAGCTCCTCCTCGCCTCTGGACAGCTTCCTCCCCGTCATCAGGGGCTCTACAAGAACCTTCTGCCCTCCCGACGGGTCATTATCTTCTCCGTCGTCCTCAAATTCATCAATCAGGTCCGGTGGAGGCGTCACCCTTTCTCTCTTGGGCCAGTCGACACCGTATGCTCTCGCAATTTCTTCCAAATAGCCTTGCACGAGCTCTCTTTTGGGGGGCTCGACACTCAGCTTCTTCACAACCTTTTCGTTCACTTTTCCGTCCGAGTTCTCCATTGCCACAAGAACAAACTCCTTGCCGTACTTTTCCGCTAGGAGCTGTCGAACCGTTGCAAGCTCCTTTATTTCTGTCTTTGGCGCGGCGTAAATAATGCTCTTGATGGCTTCTTCCAGCCCAGGGTCGCACACGGGGCCTTCCATCAACCCCGCACGGGCGAGTAATAACTCGCAGTAGAGTTCCAGCATCTCATGGAGCTCGGTTGTGATGTCGGAGCGAATGATGTTCTCAACGCGGATCGTCGCCGAATCGATCTTGCCGGCTTCGAGGAGCTGGGCCATGGCCCGCTGCTGCGTCTTTCCTATTTGTTCATCGCGCTGTTGAACCATTCGTAAGCGTGCAATTGCAAGCTTCAACTGAACCTTCAATCTGGTCTGTGATGTTTCGGAAAACATGGTAGGCATTAGTTAGCTTCCACGGGCTTGAAAGTACCGTTGACGCTTGTTACGTCACTGGTAAATTTGGCGGGGTCGCACGAGGCTCTGGAGCTCACCAGAAAGGACTGTGAGGGAGGCATGGCGGGCGATTCGGGGACGAAATAAAGAGTATGAGAATGAACCCGATTTACCGTCTGCCTGGCGCAGGGTACTGGTGAGGAAAAGAAGGTTGCCTGGTATCACGAGTAGAAAGAGGTCAGACGAATCCAGCCTCAGGTGCCTGGCTGCAGGTGACGACGTGCGGCAGGGTGGCACCCAGACAGTGACTACCTAGGTACCTAGGTACTTAAGTGGCCATGCCAACTTCGAGCTCATTGGGGGGCAGGGCGACCGTGGACCCCACCAAGTGGGATTGATCTCGCCTCCAAGACATCAAATGCGTCTTATACTGCACGGGGCGTCACAAGTATTTGTCCACTCTGGCAGACCGTGTGGCGTGGAAGTGGTCAAGCACATATGACCACGGACTTGTATTCTTCCTCACTGTCTGTGTGTTCACTCAATATCGGCATGCCTATCCATTTTTTTTTTAAATGGGGGGGGGGGTTTTTTTTTTAAAAAAGCTTCATGTAAATGAATGAATTAAAGCCGGCTTTCTTTTGAGAGAGAGTCTGAAAGGTCAAATCGAGACTGTTCTATATGATACATGGTGTAGCGGATTGTCGATAACTCTGCTGTTTGGCAGTATCATTTTCTAAAACACCACAAAGTATCGGAGAATCCGACAACACTCACCGCAACCACGGCTGTATATCAGCGCCGGATAAACTCCATGAGATCCTTCAAAGCCCTTGTAACGCCTGTTTCCAATGCGCCAGGTCCAAGTCCTTGGACATTGGCCTGCTTTATGCAGTATAATGCTACATGCCACGTTTTCTCTGCACCAAAACAACAGTCGCCATGCCCAATGGCACAATTCCATCAACAAAAAGTCTACTCCATTTCTGTATCCTCAACAACAGGGGCTACACCGTCGATGGATTCTCCCTGAAAGGTCTCGTTGCCCTCATAGGTAACGCGTCGCCATCCACACGCCTCGTTTTTGTCCTTGATCCATTCCATTGTCGGGAAGTAGTGATCGTTCTTCTTCATTGTGATTACCCAAGGCACGCTATCAAACGTGACAGCCTTGAGGCGGAAATCTGTCCCAAGGGTCAGCAGCTGGAAAAAGGGAGAAAAGTGGCTCTGGAATCACAGAATTTGTTATGACTTACAGGTGTTGTCTGGAATCTTTCGGGTCGCGGCGATGAATGAATCGAGATCCGGCGTAGGCTGGCCGTTGACGTGGGTAATAAAGTTGGTCGGTGCAACGCCATACTGGTAGGCCGGGGAGCCACGGATCCTGCTAGACACATACACCTCGCTGTGAAGCTTACTGATCTGTTGACGAACAGCTTGATGGGGGCGATGCAGAATAGCTCCACAGAATGACACGGCATGATCCGTCTCAATGTTGTTTGCTGGTACAGTGGCCAGCTGCATATGGAGTTCTTCGCACTCTCGCACAATAACAGCATCAAGAGTCTCATTGGAATACATTATATCAAAGTCCGAGATGGTGGTGCAGATTTTTCCATTCAAGGTCAAGATGATGTCTCCCTCCAGCAACGACACTGGCTGATTGCCTCGTTCAAAGGTTCGCTTGCTGACCATGAAGAGCTGGTGGTGAGATCGATTGGCCTGCGTCACCTTCTTGATCCAGTCATCGGTGACTCCCATAACAGATGCTTGCGACATCTGAATCGCCCTAAATTCGACTGGCAGTAGCCGCAATTGGGGGGATTCACCCTTTTGAATCGCAGAGATGACGGGCAATAAAGTTGGGGTTCCGAGCCCTAGATAGTACTCTTCGTCTCGTTGACTACAGGGGGATCGCTCGCCAAGGTATGAGAGCCACAGCGCCTGCACAGTCCCGTCCGGGGACACCAAAACACCACTGTTGCATGTAGAGCCAAGATTGCTGTCAATGGTGATTGCATCAACATTGACGGCGCGATAACGAGGGGCGCCCGAGTTGGCTGGGATGGCAACGGCCGTGATTTCGGTAACAGTCGTAGCACCATGCACAACACGACCGATTCTGTTGTGGCCCAGGAAGTACGTCTTGGCACCTTGGCTGAGATGTGTACCGCTCAATCTTGCACTCTTGACCGGGGCGTCGACAAGAGATGGGTCGTACTGGATAATGACATAGTTTTGAAGCGGGTGCAAGAAAACAACCTTGCCCTCCACAATGATGGAGTCTGCAATGGTCACAGTGATGTCGCAGAGATCATAGGGAACAATGGCCCTCGAAATCAAAACCAGTCCCTTTTCGGCATCAATAACGAGGCCCATGCCCCATCTCCTGTTCTTGGGGAATCCATCCAGCTTCACCGGCATAGTGCAGTTCACGTGAACAAAGCTTCGAATCAGCTCTGCAATATCGGGATGAGGCATGTGATCCAGCTCGATGAAGGATGCCGAGCGACGTGCCGGGGGAACCGGAGGAAGAGGGTCACCCAAGTCAGAAAAGTCCCAAAGCCCTGTTTCGTCGTTGCGGATCGCCTGCTTCATCTTGGACGACCAGTGTCGATCGATATACACGACAGTGGTGTTGAGAGTATGCAAATCCCGGAGATGCTTGTACGTAACCACGACTCGTGCCTTGTCAGGAATCTGCTTGACGACTTGGATGAAGGTGTCAAGGTCAGGAACCTTTTTATGGTCAACGGTTTGGACAATCCAGCCGTTATCGGTATTATCGAACCGGAAGGATCCGGCGGATTCGCACACGTACACGCCCTGGACAGCCACAGCGTAGAGACGAGCTTGTTGGTAGGACAAGTTGTGAAAACTCGCACCGGCGACTGAGACGAAGCGATCGGGGGTGATGCTGTGTAGGTCCCCAACCTCGATATCCACCTCGATATCTTCACCGCCACGTTGCAGATGAAACTTGATGGTATTTCCGACATTAGAGTCTAGAATGTCGTCAAGTCTAATGAACTGGGTAATCATTTCTCCGTTGACCTTGACTAGAACATCGCCTTCCTCGATTTTACTGTCCGAAGGGCCAGAAGGCAGGATAATCTCGGCAACAAGCATATTTGTTTCGTCCGGAAAGGCCTTTCGCATCTCGGCCTCCCACTCCGGTGTCAGACCCAGCCGGCGGCACTCGTCGAATGGCTTCAGCAGAAACTGGCATTGGATATCGCCACGGGTGACCGACTTTCCCTGCTGAATGCACTGGAGGGCCCGCAATGGTCGATCAAGTGGTAAGAAGTAGTCGGTTGAAGCGCCATCGGAGCGACCGCCCGCCTGCAAGGCAACAGCAGAGCCATCTTTGTTTACGACAGGGCTGCCAGAACTGCCACCACTTGCAGCGGCATTGGCCTGGTAGTAGCACGTGTTGAAGTCGCTGTAACCTTCGCCGTATTCGGGGGCATTCCTGTCCAGGCGACTGATTACACCTGACAGAATACTGAGCTTTTCACCAGCATCGTTACCGACAACTCGAATCTCGACACCGACTAAGAGCCAAAAGCATGTCAGGCCATGTTCCCTGAAACCATGATACACAGAAAGGGGGACAAACCTTTGGCTTGGTCGGGGCTCAGGTCCAAACCATCTACATGCATGTACTTGATCGCTTTGGGGTCGTATCGAAGAATACCAAAGTCGTGCACAGGATCGCGGTAGACTGGGTAGCAGTCCACTTCTTCGTGATTATCAAAGACACAGTGGCCCCAGAAGGGCCCTGAGCCAACGACGTGTCGATTTGTCAGAATATAGCTGAATGCAAGTTAACGAATCATGGAAGGAAAATTTTTGCATATGACTTAGATGCAGGCCGTCACTCATTGCGACTTACCCTCGTTCCGAGTCTACCACAAACCCCGTAGCTTCACTCGTCAATGCTTGATCGGTATCGAAAGAACATGTTTGACAGAATCGAATTGCTACGACGTTACGCACAACCTTTTGGATTGTGTCCTGCCACTCGCCCAGGCTTCCGGGGGTGCCTATGTACATGGCGGCCTCGGCGGGAACGCCATCAACGATATCAGATTCGTCATCGTATTGGGCAATGTCGACAACGTCGGGTGTATTGTCGCTCGGGGACAGCTTGCCGTTGATGGCCCGCTTAGCCGGGGGTGAGAGGTCGGGCGAAACGGGCGCTTTTCTCTTGCCTCTCGCCGACGCCGTTGTTCCGTTCATGTTGGGCACTGTATTTGGTCTTGGGGCGGCAATCTCACGACGATGCAGGCCGCAAGAAAAACCAGAAGAGAGATGTTGCAAATTGCGATTGCCTTGGTCAGCGCACACACAAGGCGAGAGGTATCGAGAAATATCCGAGGGTGGATGTGGAAGTTGCGTGTTGCGAACTTCTGGCGCTGCGAAGCCGGCGCTTTTCCTAGTGAGATTTGCGGCCTCCTGTGCGAGTCAACGCAAAGTTGTGATTCTCGGGACAATTTTTCTGGTCAACGAGGGTGACAGCGCATCCGATACGAGGGAGCAGCACACCGGGATCAGAATGAGCGGTTCGGGGGGTTTCCAGGTTTGTCGCCAGCTTGAGGGAGGGCTGGTGGATGTAAAGTTAGACCATGTGATGAGCGATGTAGTTTGAGATGTAGGAAAATGGATGGACCGGTGGATCAGCAGGATAATTATTGCAGCCCACCCTCCCATCAGGGTGGTGTGGTCCGCCACCTGCGCACCAATGCTTTAGTAAGCAGGGCCGCACCTTGCTCGCGGGTACCTGTAGGCAGCCCCAGCGGCGGCCGGGCAAGATTTCAGGGGTCTGGTGGGCTGCGCGAACACCAGACACTCTGCAAACCCCACGGTACCTTATTGGGGATCCTGGAGGATGAGGCGCAAGCAAGAAAAAGGCAGGCCCTGCAAAGAAATGAACAGCAATTGCCTTGGGTTCAGTTTTGAGTCGGCCCAGGTAGCTAACCGCTGCCCTGTTTTTGCTTTCTGCTGCTGCAGAAGGTCATAAATGACACGAAGAAGCATGAAGCAACAGCTTGAAGACGCCGAGTTGACGATGCCAACACCCACGGACCTGGTCCGATGTCTTGTCAGCCTTGCCCGCTGGCAATACCGCTGTCGAGCCGCTGTGACAAACAAGCCAAGTGGACCAAGCCGCCAGACTAATGCAAAACGGCTTCCCGACTAAGCTGGTGCCCCGCCGATAAATCGACAAAGATGCGAGGCTACCAAGTGGCTATTCAGCACAGTAGCACTGACGCTGGGGATGGAACCTGGACCCATGTCTGCCTGGCAGCTGTCGTGCATTGTGCAGGTTCTTAAAGGGCCACACGGCAGTTCTTTTGCGGCCCTCAACGATGTACTTGTGTTGTGGGAAGCAGCAGCCGCGTCACGCATCTACAACCTGCTTGCGCAAAAAGCAATGCCCTCTTTGCTTCTTTCGCACTGCCAAACATTCTTTTCGCTCACCACACTGCCAGAGGTGCATCCTGTAGTATCTACACATAGACAAACCAGTTGCGCATGAATCATGCCGGTGTATTAGAGAAACTGCGTAGCCACGGGTTTCCCCCAAAATTCCCTCCCATCCCTGACCGCGTGACCATTCTTAGTTAAGTATCAATCCAGATGCAGCAGCATACACCACTGTCGCTTAGCCATGTCAACAGCAAAAGACTACTCTGTCGAGCACTTGTAAACTTCGACACCCAGTTTTAATCCGTCGCCAACCCCCATAGTCGCATATACAAATTACGCACCATGTTAAAGCAAAATTGTCGGCAGCAAACCCAAAACCCTCTGTGCATATCCCCAGCCAAATAAGATCTAGAAGGCGCCGTCCTCGTCATCGATTGTGCCCTCGGACTTGAACCCAGCAGCATCTGCTTTACTGTCGTCGTCAGCCTCCCTTTTTGCCCGTTTGGCACCACTTGGTCCGCTAGACTTGGCTGTCTCAGGTCAGTCCCGGCGGCCATTTCGCCATGTAACAGAGAGAGACATGGGAACCTACATGCTCGTTTCTGCGGCGTCTTCTTCTGAGAGGCCTTGGTCGGTGTCCCATGATCATCCTCTGAGCTCTCGGGGAGACTGCGCTTCGGGGTCCTCTTACGGGCTGTTGTACGAATTAGCTCGTCCTCGAGACAAGGGGCAAGGGTCTTGCAACATACGAGTTGGCCTCATGATGGGCGCATCCCCATCCTCGTCCTCAAGCTCGGCAATAATCTTATTAATCTTGGTCCACATGTTCTGCATAGACTTGACAGTACGACCGCGCATATTAATCTTTTGCCAGTTGATAGATCGTCCGTTCTCTCGAAGTTGGGCAACAATGCGGACCAGGAGCTGAAACTGCACACAGTCGTCAGTGACACAACTTTGCTCGTCCGAATTCCAGGCCACGTTCACTTTCACGTGGCACTGGGAAAGAATGCATACCTTGGCCTCTTCAGTCCATGGAAGCGCCTTCCCATCGTTCTTCTCACTGTTGATATCCATGACAAACGCGAGTAATATAACCTTGGTTAAAGTGTAGGACAAGCGGGGTGCGATGATTTGGAAGTGGAGGACGAATCAATTGTTGATGGAGTTGTAAGAATAGCGCAAAAGGGATGTGTTGCGAAAAAACGGCCCAGGTGACAAGAGATACAGAAGAACAATAAAGAATCAAGTAGTGCTTTGCATGCGAGGTGCTGAGCTTGTAGGACTGCTAGGTAGTTTTATACACGTTGTGGGAGCTCAGAGTGACTTCAAAGTGAAACCATCTGAAAGTGAGTTGCCCAGTCTTGGCTGCGCAAGCCGCACACATCGCACATGGGAGCGGATCTGGCATTTGAGCGCCGAATGCTTCTGCTTGAACTTGGCAGCGCGGCTGACTTGCTCGTCGCTCTCTCTCCTCGAGACTGACAGCCCAGAGTGTCATCATCACGGAACATTTGTTCACATTTACAGCTTTTGAGATGCAAGGGTATTGTCTACTTCAGTACTGCTCGCGACCATGATCCCCTTCCCAGTCCCCCAGGTATGAACACAAGACGTGACGGCAACTTTTCTCGCCAACTATACAATAATATAATGCGCTCAAAATTCACCCTCTCAACGCTCAGGCACGACTGTCCTTCATCTTCTCTCTAAACGCCATAAACTCCCGTATCCGTTGCTCGTGCTCCTCACATGCATCCATCCATCGACGTCGCACATCGTTATCTTGGTGGATCCAGCCGTAATATTCTTGTAAATCTGCATCGCCCCGGGCTGCCAAGAACCCGTAGCCTTTGCTTGCTCTAGTCTTCTCAACAAGTAACTTCCTGGTGGCGAAGTGATCAACAACTAGGCCGTTAAACGACTCCCATTGTCGCAAATAGCTCTCAAAATCACCCACATACTTCACCCAGGACCCAGTGTTGGGTTTCATCCCGTCAATAGCAACTGTCGGCGGGAGACGGGGCGCCAAAGGGGGACTGGGAAACTCCAATGGCGTAGTATCTGGCGCTTGGACGGGCGGAATGTCGGATGCCTTGCTCTCAAACGGCAAGTTATCCTTCATTCCGCTAAACGATCCCAGGCCCTCCTGTTGCTGGGAAAATGGTGCCACGTTCTTGAGGTCGGCAAAAGTGGCCCTAAACTCCTCACTGTCCTCTGAACCGGCCGCATTTGCATCAAGGGGTATTTTTGCTGGTCGCTGTGGTACTCCCTCTTGAGCAGCACCCCCGTCCACCTTTCCGGCACGCCATTCCGGCCTGGATGGCTCGACTGGGATATTTCGTGCTGTTTGGGTTGTGGTTGTTCCAGAGGAAGAGGACCTTGGAGAATCTATGTCCATGGCCAGCGGGCTGTCAGTCGCCGGGGCCTGCCCTCGTGTCGGAGCATTCCTTCCGCGCCATTCAAAAGGTTCTTCTTCTTCTTCTTCTTCTTCTTCTTCGCTACTGCTCTCTTCGACTACTGCTGCTGTTCCCGTCGTAGGTTTTGATCTCGCCTTCCTGGAATTGGCACGGGTGGCGCGCGTGGGCGAAGCAGACGAGCCAGGTTGGGGTTGCGGGACAAATGTCTGAGCATTGAATTTGTCGCTCCAGCCCTCGGGATTAAACCCACTCTCGGTCTGGGAAGTATTAGAGGCAGCATTAGCACCATCGCTGTCGCGTGTGATAGGACGCTTTGTCGGCGAGCAACGAGCTCGACGACTGTGCAGAAAGGCTCTGGTACCCACATTCGCGTCTCCTTCACCCCTACCGGCATTGAATTGGTAGGTATTTGCGTGGCTGTCATCCTTGACAAAGCTGGTGTTTATGTCATCCAGGCTGCTCTTCGCGAAACCGTGCCCCATGGGCGATTTTGGGGCCTCAGCAAAAGTATCATCGTCCACGGGGAAGCTAAAGCTATGCGGTTGAGGGTGGTCAGCAAACTGTACAGGGTTGGTGGTTATTCCGTTG
This sequence comes from Keithomyces neogunnii, assembly GCA_020975405.1. Lineage (NCBI taxonomy): Eukaryota > Fungi > Ascomycota > Sordariomycetes > Hypocreales > Clavicipitaceae > Keithomyces > Keithomyces neogunnii. Next base: position 1,477,442 of record JAIOWQ010000002.1, on the reverse strand, counting down.
GCATTCGCCAGCGGCACGTTTTCTTGTTTTCCCGTGCCCGGAGATCCTTCTTTATTGCAGATGAGCTTATTCAGAAGAATGGTCTGCTGCCGCTCAAACGACACAAGTGCGATACTACCGCACTTGTTTCCACTAGGAGACCTGTCTTGATACGCGGTTCCTGAACTATCAAAACCCGCTGTTGGAAGTGTCCATGAAATGGCAGATTTCACGAAACCTGGCTCATATGAAGCAAATACTGATTGCTTATGAAGGTTGTGACGATGAGGACTTTCATACATTGTAGGCCCATCCGCATTGTTCGAGGCTGCCGTGCGTAAGCTTTTGGTATTTGCGGCATATTTCCACAGAGGTTTCGCTTACGCTTGTCTTTCGCAGCATTTTCAGCAGAGGGTCTTGTGCTGCTGGCGTTGAATCTCGCATCGGCGCGAGACCTGAATGAGGTATTCGTATGCGCTCCTGTGCCCTCATCTGCACTTTGAGGGTCTGGAGAGGCACCTGGTTCATCCTTGGTCGGTGGTCTTGGTACACTGGAGCTGCGCTGTTTGTCGTCTGGTGCTAGTGCCTTGTTAGTGGGCGAATCCGGTTTGTTTGGGCTGTCGACGCGGCCAAGGGCTCCTCGGCAGAATAGTCAGTTCTCACATATTTGAGAATCATCATACGTACCCTGATTAATATCAGACGCAGCCGCTTTATCCCTAAACTGGCTCAAAGGATCAGGCATCGGGGTCGGACCAGGTCTTTGGGGTGGCGGGGGCGGTACATCGCGTCGTTCGGAAGTGGTGTAGTTCGCATTTGAAAAAGGAGGCTCGTCCCCAGTCATAGTTGAACGGGGATAGTATCCGGACTTCCTAGAGCCAAACGAAGCCTCTTGTCGTTGTCTAGCAGACTCGGTTCGAGGTGGTTGTCGCGGAGGAGGAGGAGGCGGCTGCTGTGACGGACGAGCTTCTCCCCGTGCATTCTTGCGCATGTTCTCGAATGCCTTGGCGGCATTCTTCTTGGCATCTGGGTCGGATCCAAATGTTTGCTTTGCCGTAGGTGGCACGCCGCTAGAAAACCTTGACTGCCATCGCTGTGCTCCCGATGTTGTGTTTCTTGCGGCCGTCGACCGTCGTGGGGGGGTAGGGAATTGTTGGCCAACGTTGGCCCAAGGGTTCCCTTTCACGCCAGAAGCACCAGTATATCGATTTCTCCCCAGAGAAGCATCGTACTTGGCCTTGGATGTGGGGTCCGACAGCACCTCGTGGGCTTCTTGAATGACTTGAAACTTGGCAATAGCTTCCGCCTCGTTGCCGTTGTTTCTATCGGGGTGGTATTTCAACGCTAGGCCTCTCAGTCAGCATGCATTTTTGGACAAACACCTTGCCCTTTTGTAGAGAGACGGTTTATCATTTACCCAGCTTGCGATACTGCTTTTTGATATCTTCAACATCTGCATCTCGGGGCATTTCCAGGTCGGCATAGTAGTCCCTTTGGCCCGCCATTTAAGACGCTTTGGCTGGTCTCGGGAGACCACAGGTCGGAAAGGTAAGCTCGAGGCCAAACAAAGTTGCCTTGGATGGCCAAAATTAGCGAAAAGGCAAGGCTAGGCAGACCAGGCCTCACGGTCCCAGGTGCGGCAAAAAGGTGTGAAAAAGAGGTTAGAGGAGGAAAATGCCGAGAAACTACGACAATTATCGATGCGATAGAAGAGGACTGGACGCTTAAAAGGCGAGTCGTCGTCACGAAGCGAAGCACCAGGTCAGAAACAAGTTTCCAAGCATGCACATTCGCATTTGGTGCCTTTGCACAAGGTACCAAGTCGGACCTGTGAAAGATGGTCCCCGCGGTGACGCATTGCGGGTCGGGGGAGCCCTCAGGTGCACCAGCGTCCACATTCGTTGGATTGTGTTGGCACTGCGCTGTGGCTGTGGCTCAGTGGGCCATTAGGTGAAACATGGACAAACGCAGCCTGCATGGGTGCGCATCCCCTTGCTATTCTCAGGGTCCCTGGTGGCAGCATCCCGATGAAAGACTGTGGAATGCCCCTCCAGAGCGCAAGTATCATTGGATAGACAGACCGGTCAGATCCGATCCGACAGCTCGCTCCAGCAAGTATTTACGATCCATACACGATTGAGGGCCTGTCTGGGCTGCCTCCTTAGCTGCCAAGTCCTGAAGCGTGCTCTCATTTTTATCGCAATCTGCACAATCAGCAAGCATAATCCGCGCTCAGCCACAGTCAGACGTAATGATTCAGCCTCTCGCTGCAATCACCATGCAGGCAGCAGGCACGGGCAGCAATTCACCACCAACGACCACCAACGACGGAACGGCAACAAAGGTCTGAATTTTGAGCCTGGTGTGGTCTTTGGTAAAGGGGAGTAGTCATCGCTTAAGCACAATCATGGTTGCATCCAAAACTTGTCGCCAAAGTAGCACATTGTTTGGCCCAAGCAGGTTTTCCATCGCTAAATCTGAATGTATTCATCATCCCAATATATGCCATCGCTTTCCATTCCCAATCCATCTCACCATTATCGACTGGCCTTCTCTGACGAAATCTTGGCTTCCATCTTCCGCCGTGCTGCCAAAATCATTTCGTCCCGCCTTCTTTGCAAAGCAGCCTGGCGTTCGTCCCGATTCGAACTCCAACCCTTTGATTTTGTATCTCCTTCGTCAGCTGCTTCAGCAATTTTAGTCTTTAGATTATATCGTGTTATTAGGTCCGGCTGTGATGGTTTGTCGGCTTGTCTCGTCGCGGAAACGGTGCTTGCTCCAGTAGTAGATTGGCCGGGCGGCGGGGGCGGTTGAAACGTAATAGGAGGCTGTAGCCATCTCGAATTAGCTCAAATTCTCACTTTCGTGCTCCGCACGGATAATATTAACCACAGCTTTGCAATTGTGTCTGGGAAAAGGGGGGGGGGGCGTGTTTGCTTACTGTGTCCAGTCGCCCAGATAGGATTCGCTCCGTGGTATTTTGAATGCTTCCCCCGTTGCGCTGCAAATCCCACAGAATGCTGCGTCTATCTGCCTGGGGAAACATCTGCTGGATCCGCTCTACCGCTGCCTCTCGTGATCTTCGAATATCCTCTGGCGACCTTGTTGGCCGAGGTGTCTGGGTTCCCGAGAAGAATAGGTATCGTATTATGAGCCCCGACAGTAGTAGGATGCCTGCAAGGTACGGCAGCGATATCTGTTCATTGGCCATGTTTGTCTGCGCAAGGCCCGTAGGCAGTTGGACAATCGCTGCTCGTCGATCTAAGCTGGCCAGGACGCTTCGGTGGCAAACGATATTCGAGGCGCAATACGGGCTGGGCTGCAGCGTTGCGGCGATGATGCTAGAGTCGACCGTAATAGCCGACGAGAAAGATGTTGCCCTTTCTGTACTTGCAGGCCCAAAGGTTGATAGACCACGGAGAAGAATAGGTGAGTGAGGTTGGTTCCAAAGCTAACCAGCACCAGGCTTACTATTTCGGACTGGTGGCTGGTGGAACCTCGGCTAAAATTGTGAAGGTCCCAGGGTGCCCGCATCCATCTCAAATGACCAGACATGGCACGCGACACTTGAAGCCCCAGACTTTTGCTTGATAGGCGCAGCCTTGCCGTGACGAAGCTTCCCGGAAGATGTTATGCAGGTAGAGGGTTTCCTGTCTCGGCCACTTAAGACGTCTTGCCCTTCAGTTGCTTCGCCAGCATCTTGCAGTCTGTGGGATCTGATCAAGTGAGCCAGTTTCCAGCCACTTATACATAATCTACGTCTTGTCGTAGGATCATATTGCATACGGTAGGCGGAGGGGGAGGGGGGCTTCATATATTGCGAAGCAGCAATGGTATGCCTCACGAGTCATAACTTATGGCCAAGTATCTGCCGATGATAACTTGACAATGCATTCCCGCACCCAAGGCCACGGAACCAAATCCATATGCCCCAAACAACAATTGTCCCCGCCGTTTGATGGCTGAACGCCGTTTAGTCCCGCAGACCAGCCATGAAGCAAACCTCGTCCGTATCGCATATACACACCACGCCGTCCTGCTCGCCCTGAAATTAAGATATTGTTGGTGGTTGGCTCAGTGTGGTATCCAAATCGCCATAGAAGAGGGTCAGCTCCCGCTGAAACAGTCCTCGTCAGTCAACAGTACTCTGTGTGGGTGGGCATAATGCAAGGTTTCTCACTCTGTCCTTTCTCCAGTTGTCCGTGTCCCACACAATGTAGAAGCCTCGTTCATGATTTGGGCTCAGAATTTGGGGTGTCATATGTTCATCTTTAGTGAGCCATATTTGATGCTTCTTGTGCCATCTCCAGTTTCGGGAATGTCTACACTCATGTGTTAGCCTTTTACAAGTCAACAGAGCATCATTTCAAGGCCCTCGCGTACAATTCTACCGCTGCCAGTTGCTGTTTCAGATCTGCTGGGCAGCCGTAAAAGATCCAAAACAGTGTTTCCTCGTTAAAGTTCTGTATTTTACTCTCAATGGGCTGGACATTCGTCACATGGTAGCACTCTGGAAGGCGAAATTTGCTGCCATTGACTGTCGGTCGCGGCGGGACGTCGTCGAACAGTGAGTACACTTGTGTCGAGATCATCCTAGGTTCATTAGCGAGACTGAATGCGGACTTTGTAACTGGGATGAACCCACTCTTGCGAGTTGATATCAAGACCAACGGTAATAGGATCCATGCCGACCACCATGGCTTGGTAATCCGGATAAGTGTTCATTAATGTCCGCAATCCCTTGATTCCCCATTTGTCTACGGCACTCATCCCACTGAGGGGATCGACGGCATCTGGGGCCCGGGGTTCCTTTGCGTTTCTCAACTTGGCAATCGACTCCTCATTTCCGATAGCGCCCAAGAGATTCTGACTTGCTTCGTCCCCGGTAGATTTGTGTAGCCCACCTTCTCTCAGAATAGGTTTCTGCCTATTGTCGTCATCGGCCCCCAGTCGCTTAGAGTCTTGGCCACGATGTAGTGCTATCAACGTCAGCTACTTTGATTTGCGGCATCCTAGGTCCGGGCCATCAACTTACCCATCCCAGGCGGTGAACGCGCATCGTTTGTCCTAGTGTTGGCAGACAAGGCATTCAAAAGGCCATTGCCCCTCTGGGCTCCTGACGCTCCTTGTTGCGCTCCGAATGCTAATGACATCAAATTTGTACTCCGATCGGCTCCAATTTCCCCGTTTCCGGTCCTGTTCAAGGGAGGGAATTCATCAACGGTGCTAGGCTGGCCTTGGGAGGCCGAGGCCATATTTCCTTGGTTGCCAAACCGAAAGGATGCTTGGTGTGCAGGCAAGCGCGATGAAGCTGATGCGAACAAATCTTCTTGGCCACCTTGCTGAGCTGGGACGGGGGTCGCTTGATTTCGTTGAATGGGACCACTCAGGTTGCGGGCGCTTCCTGATGACCACATGGATGCTTGATTGGCGTTGTTGAGTTGTGAGTTGTTCGACAGCGATGGAAATTCGCTGCAGCGCAATGTTAGCAATGGCCGTGGGAACTAAGCTGACAGATGTATCACAACGACATGAGAAGCCGGATTTACCCCTTGACAACAGCAGCATAGTCCAAAGGTGGGGTTTTTGCTGCCATTGTGTATTTGACCAACAGTTTATGGGGTAGGGTTTAGAAAGGAATAGTGAAAAGACAGTATAGAAGCGGACGCTTTGTATGTGCAGGAGAAGGATTGCAAACAAAAAGTGAAGAGGCTCGTGGAAAGCACGTACGACAGGTCCAGAGGAGTGGCAGGTTGCGACCCGCTCAAACTTTGCGCAAAACTGACATTTCCTCCCATTTGCCGGGCTTGATTTTGAAATGCAGCGCTTCCCATCGGTACATTGCCGCCAAACGCCCAGCCTGAGGCGTTGTTTACTGTTTTTCACAGTGGTTGTGGTCAGCCTTTGAGGTTGTGCAGTGAATGGCTGAAGGCTATCGTTGATTCAAAGTCATACCTAGCTTTCCATTTGGTAGTCGATTCGAAACCGATCGCCCTGGCTGTTGAGGTTGTTGAGCGCCGAAGTTACCAGGCATGCCTCGAAGAGATTGCGGCACTGTCCCTATAGCCGGTACCACGTCAGCTCTGTTCGTCGATAATGTCACTGGTGCTTGCTGAACAATATTTCATGGCCATTGACCATCCAGGATCCCTGCAACGATATGACATCAATTGCCGGTCACGCCCCCCGGGAGTCCAATGCCTTGCAAGGGACCGTCACCATGTCATTGACTGCTGATAGCCTGGGCCGTCCTGTATATCTCCTGCTTCGCCATTGAGAGGCGAGGTCGCAGAAGCGGTCAAAAACGGGCGACGTGACTGCTGCACGAATATGCTTTCCAACAACAGCCTGCTCGCTGGCCAACAAGCAAGAGAGGGGGGCGATGAGGGCATTCGACTATCCGGCGGGGGTGACAGGATGCTAATGAGGGCGTGAGGCCCAGGGCTTGTCCCTACCTGGCCGATTCATCATGGCTTCGGTCGCGTAGAGCCAATGCGATGCTTCGTTTTGACGAGATCTCGTTGTTAACAGGGGTCAGCGCGTCGTACTCGCGTTGTGTGGCAAGTGTGTGTGTGTGTGTCGGCTTTGGCGGGCTAACTCTGAAGAAGTCTGTCTGGTTGCTCAGTCTTGTGGTGGGATCCTATTCAGAAAGGCTAACAAGGCTCAGCCAACCCATGGGCATCGGTGGCCGGATTCAAGTGGGTCCGTGCCGAAGGCGGCTGAGGGACCAATCAGGCGCACATTTCATCCCCCCGGCTGGGCCAAGGCTGGCGGGCGCCGTGCAGAATTTAAACGACGTCAGCTTTCTTCTTAATATGGGAACGTCGCGGCTTGATATAGCGACGTGTTGATAAATTCACAGCCGGTCCTGTAGTCTTGATTGCTTGTATCTTCAATTGATTGCCTGGTAGAAGCTCTGCGCGAATTCTTCCTCTACCAGTCTCCTCCCTATAAATATAAGTTTTCCCTGCTCTGGCTGCGTCTCTCCCGTCTTGGGTGGGTCGCTCAGCTCAAACACCTCCCTCACACCTTGGAGCATCTTGGCCGTCCCATCTTGCAACACAATGCGCCCCTTGGATCGGTGAATCTCAAATGCGCCCTCTTTATCGCTTCCCGGCATCCTGTTGTCCCAGAGTATGGAGCGTAACCACTTGTCCACGTCAGCAACCTTGGCTGGGTCAAGCCTGGGCACTGGGATTGACATGGTCGAAATTGTCTGGTCTGGGTTAGCCGACTTGATTCCAATTTTGCCGTGTACCAATCCCTTGCACGGCGCCAACTTACAGGATCAAGGTGGCTGTGGCCTTTGAACCGGTCATCGGTGTCGCTAAACTGGTCGTAGGCATGTAGATCGAGTAAGAATCCCTCTAGGCGAGGAACTACACTCTTCTCCGTGATATGTAACCTCGCCAAGCCGTTGATGGATTGGATTCGCGCCCTGACCAGCTCCAACTCCTCTTGTGTGACGAGATCTGACTTGTTGATGACGATGACATCCGCATGGGATATTTGCACGTGGGCGGTTGTCATCAACGGCCCGTGGTCGTCGTGGTCCTCATGGTCCTCATGGCCCTCAACCTTTCCCGTTGGATCGTTCAAGCTCCGTAGAATATTTTTAGCATCAACCAAGGTGACGATTCCGTCAAGGTAGATTGTGCTCCCCAAACCATCGTCCACCCAAAACAATGGCGCAATGTTGCCGGGGTCTGCGAGGCCAGTAGTTTCCAAGAGGATGTAATCGAATGCGCCCTTCTTCTCCATGAGAGACTCAATGGCATTCACACCAGTATCTCTGCTACAGTTAGAATCGACGGACTCTTTTTGTATCTTCAGGTGTGCATGAAGACTTGCTTGACAGAGCAGCAAATGCAGCCGTTTCCCACGTCTAGCCACTCTTCTATCCTCTCGTCGCCTTGATTGACCGTAAGAGACTTCTCAATGTCCAGCGCTGTGGCATGTTAGAGCGCAATTATGTTCACGAGAGCCGCCATGTCACGACTTACAGTCTCCGAATTCTGCGGCGGTGATACAATTAGTATCGGTTGGTGGGGAAATGGACTTGTCGTACACACCATTCATAATAACGGCAATCTTCTTGCCATGCTGAGCCGTCAAAATGTAATTCAATAGTGTAGTCTTGCCGGCTCCCAAGTAGCCTAATCGAGGATTCAGTATTCTGCACCATTGCCATTTCTTTCTGGTCGACGAAGCCACCCACCGGTCACAATTGTTATAGGAACCTTGACTGTAACCTCGTGGTCAAGAACGTCTTCCACCTGCCCCGCGGTGTCAACCAATTCGGGAGGGGCATCGTCATCCATATCCATGCTGGCGTGGGTCGCTGTCTAGCCGCAAGTGATTCTAATAAAGGAAGAAAGGCGAATTTGAGAGAGGAAACTTTCCACCGCGCTGGTGAAGCAACATTTCGTTACTCATTCACGTGGTGGACCTGGCCAGGCGCTGCTCTGCCCTCCCCAAATCAACGCCCCGCCCCGCCAGCCGTGTCCACTTGGCCCAGGGACGCTGTCAATTTGCCCACTGAAAGCTGTTGCTCTTTCCCCCTTTCAGATCCCGCCAGGTGCACCAGACCCAAAGCACCAGGCTGCTGTCGCCTGGGCCTACCTCATCGGGAGCTGGTCTCTCAAAAAACCAACATTGAACGCCTTGAACACCTTGAGCCAGACCCTTCTCCCAGTTGCAGCAGATCCAGCACCCGCACCACAGTACACACAATGGCGCTGGCACCGAGCTCGCCTCGTCTGCCAAGCCCTCCTCCTCCCGCCGAGATCCAAATGAGCCCAAACTCGCCGTCCGGCGGAGCACCAGCAAGTCCTCATGCGACACAGATGGAGCAGTCCGTCTTGGACGCCAACTCCAGGCGACGCATACATCCAGGCACAAAGGCTGCCGAGATGGCCGCCGGGCCGCCTCTTGTGCCTCTGAGCGAGGTGAGAAGCGCCGCCGACCTTGTCCACAAACGCCGTGTATTCATTCACATTCACTGACAAGCCTCCGCCGCATCACGCAGCTCGACTCGGCCTTTCAGCTTCAGGAGCATCTCGCCGCTCTGCACTACCATCATACCGCCTCGGGCACGCAAGCCATTACTCGCGAGTCCGCCCACCAGCTCGCTCAGCCGCCTGCTGGCATCGACCGAACCATCTGGCTCTATGAACTGTGTCGATTCCTCATCTCCAAGTGCAACCAGCTCATCGTCGGCTTCCTCTTCGATACCCCTCCGTGCAGTGCGCAAACATGTCCCGAGATGAGAGCCTCCGAATGGCAGTTTCTCTGCGCCGTCCACGAGCAACCCAAGAGCTGCTGCGCCATCGACTACTGCTGTCACACGCTCGACTGGGCCGCCAACGTCGTCTCAGACCAGAAACTCTTCCCTAGCCGCTTTGCCGTCCTTAACGATGCTCACAGCAGGCACGCAGGTGTAAAGAGCTTGGTAAACGTATTCAGGAGACTTCACCGTATCTTCGCCCATGCATGGTTCCAGCACCGCAGCGTATTCTGGTCTGTGGAAAGCCAAACGGGTCTATATGTCTTCTTCAAAACAGTATGCGACCTGTACGACTTGCTTCCGGCCGAGAACTACAAGCTCCCACCAGAAGCCGAGGGTCTTGAGGGGCCAATCGCTGAGCCTGAAGCCGAAAAGCCTCTCCCAGCCATTCTGAAGCCGCCGTCACAGCAGAAACCTAGCGGAACAGAAGATGACAGCCTTCACCCTGGTGGACGCACCAATACTCGAAGGCATATTAGAAGTAGCCCCTCGACAGGCAGTGCCGTGACAACTGTGGTAGAAGCCGACGAGGAGGAGACGGATCACTTTACCGACAAGATGCAAAGTTTGCACATTTCTGATCTCCAGTTGACTGACCAAGAGCCGGAAAGCGCCGAAGTCCCTGTCATCGTTGACCGATCCCTCATGGAAGGGGTATCTGAGTTCAAAGAAGCGCCTTCAGAACCAATTGAATATGTACCAGCTCAGTCGGAGGACGAAGCAGACCAAACGGTGGTAGAAATCGAATCCAATGCCCAACCCGAACAAGGGGAAGAGGAAGAGCCCAACGTCGTCCCCATTCAATCCGATGAAATTGAAGCAAATCCAGCCGAATCAACTGCTCAAACGCCGTCCTCGGAAGAAAAGACTGATGAGGGCGAGTCGAAGCCATCGGCAGACAAGACCACTTCTCCAGAGCCAGCGGAAAGCGAGCAGGAGGAACCTTTGAAACAAGGTGCCAGATCGGATGACATGGGTGGAGAATCTGGACCAGTCCCTGATCCAGAGTGACCTATATGATACGGGCGTTAACGAGCTGATGCTGATGCATGCCACATACCGCTAAAGCGACGTGGCATGTGTGGTGCAATGGGAACAGGAAGGTGGAAACCATCAAGTCTTGGAGACAGGCATTTCATACGGCTTTTCTTGATCCAACAGATAGGGGGGCGACAGGACCATATTGTATAATACATGGAATTGAACAGCGGTCATTTTGATATCGTCTATGAACGTCGCAGGGTTTGCGACCTTGGTGAACCGCCTTCTAAACCCGTCGTTTCTTGAAACCGATACCGGCTATTAATTCAGTTGGTGCTTGGTACGAGGCGCGTCATTGGATGGAAAACGACTCAAAACTTTTATTATTTTCAACATGGCATATGGCCTGCGTTGGTGTCTATACAGTGAAAATGAGCCCAGCATTGCCATGCTCCCAGAAACGCCTGTTTATCATTTGGATATGCAAGAGGCAGTCAGTGAGGCCATTATATCGCTTCCTTCTCCCGCCGCCGTGTCGTGAAATTACATCTGCCAATCCTCGGTTTCTTTTCCCCTGCCCCTTCCTTGTGACCACATGACTAGTTCAAAGAGATTGTCATGCCCATGTTCTGATTAAGTGGTGCCCCGTCCGTTGCTTTGCATCATAAGAGCCAATTCGGCGGCTTCCATCTTGGCAAATAAATGTCGTACTTCGCGGATATTTTGATGCTGCGCGTTTACAGCTGCAGTATTCCGCTCATCTGCAAATGTACGGATTGCCTGCAATATCGGGGTCAATCCTTCGTCGTTTGGCAGCCACCAGTGGGCACAAGAAGGGTCCCGGAACAGCTTTGCCATTTTCATTCTCCGCGTCGTAGGGTGGATAAATCTTGAACAAGGTTAGACGATTTTTGATCGTGAGGGAATGCCAGGTAGGCGTGGTTCTTCAGAGCCACGGGCCAGCTTGAATGGCAAGTATGCGCAAGTCGCTTTGGGCCTTGGCCTGCCTGAGGGAGAGGGATATTGTACATACCCCATGGTGTCTAGTAGCGCAAACTTCCTCCGAATCCACATCTGATGACGAGAGTCGCGCGGCAAGAAAAGAGCGGCAATAGAAATACAAGGTTGAAGCGGTATCAGCGCTCCCTTTGGCTTCAGTGGCCAGAACTCAACCGTCTCGAAATACTGGCAGATTGTGTATGCGTGCTTGGCCATTTCCATAAACACCTGCTCAGCGGGTATGTCCGACGATTGCGATAGGTGCATAATCATAATTGAGGTCCATTCGGTAATGATCAAGGTATTTGTGAAGAGTGGTTGCTCATAAAGAAGGCCTGGCAGGTAGGGATTCACAATATCACAGTGCTCGGGGTCTTTTTTATAGGAAAAGTCCGTTACCAAGTACTGCGGGTCTGATAGGGCAGCGTCCCAGGTTGATTTCCACTTCTGAAGCTCCTTGGTGATTCTGTTGTGCTCTTTGGTAAAGTCTTTGGCCTCAATCTGCCCACGGCTGCCACGCGCGTATAGCATGGACATGTCGTACGATATTGATCGAAGCTGGGTGGAACGCGCGCTTATCTTCCAACAAAAGACATCGGGGTTGGTGGCAATATGCGATTCATTGTATTCATTCATTTTCCTGAACCACTCCTTGGGCAAATCCGTCGGAAACCCGCCCATTATGGCGACATAACAGTCGTAGCGTGTGTACCAATCGATGCAGGCTCTTCCAATGGCCGTCTCCATCACAGTTTCGGGGGTAAATATCTTCAGAATGACTTGAAACGCCGCTTTCTGGTGCCCCATGAGGTTGATCCAATCACCAAAGTACTCCTATACTGCCTGGTCAGTCTTGGCCCACCAAGGGTATGGGCTGGGCTGACATACTTCTATAGTCAACAACTGTAGAATGGTTACAAGATTGAGAACATTATTGATTTCCTTTCGGTTGATGGACTCGAGAAGAAGAGTGACACTTTTGTTGTAATACTTCAGGAAGTCACGGAGCTTACCATTCGGATTCTGTAGCGTAGCGTGATATGTCGCAAATCCAACCACAGCATTGAGCAGAGGTTCGTGCGTGACAGCCAATGATGGCAGAATGGTGTCGAAGAAGCCGTCAGCATCATGCATGACACTGTAGTGAAAGCTAGTGATGTTTTCCACAAAGTAGCTCAAGCAATGCTGGTAGTCCATCGGAAGATGCGACCAGTCCGCACGTCCATCTGTGGGAATGTTCAAGTCAATTGACGGAGCAACGGTAACACTGCTACCACCAGTTGATATCGAAGGAGAGGATTCCTTGTTTCCATCCTGCGACAGGCTTTCCGTGCTTTCTCGCCTCGCGAGGTTGCGACCTAACGATGTCCTAATTTTACCGCCTGATGTTTGAGAATCAGATCTTTCTCCAGGGGACGACTCGTCGGGCTCGTCTCCGTCGGGGATTGTCTCGAGGGCATTGACTGTTGGCTCGATATCAGCATCGTCCCCTCCATTTGACGACTTTGGGCTTGTTCTTTGAGGCGACGGATTGTTATTGTCTTTGGATTTGGAGCTTTTTGACGTTGGCGGGTCAGGATAAACACAATCGCGACTGCCCTTTTTGCAACCTGACGGTACGTTAACATGTGATTAGATCTAAAATTAGTCTCCCGTTATAAGAATTCATTCCCATTTTTAATAATGTGGCGGAGTCTGCTTCTTGTAAAAATCGGAATATTGATGTACTCACGTTCGCATATGGGACGAGTCTCGTCACACTGAAGGTGTTACTATGATTGAACGCATGAATGATTGTGGTGGGAATATAGAGGAGCTCAGCTACCTTTACTCGCCTGCTTCGGCACATGAAGCATCCGGACCGTGTGCGACGATGTTTGACGTGCTCTGGTCCAAAAGGAGGCCCTGCAATGGACTTTTTTCGGCCCTTGGCAGTTTTTGAGGCGTGAAGAAGGGACTGGTCAGGATATGCTCCTAAGTGTCCCAGATTATGATAGGGGTTTTGCATTGTCGGGCTTGGCATTGGAAGATGATATCCTTGCATGGCCGACATGTTCAACTCGTCGAGATGTGCAGTGGGATAACCTCCCACCCCCGACATTGATGTCAGGAAGTGGTGATAATAGTCATCCATGACGGCTTCTGGGGGAGGATGTTGAGTGGTTTCGGTATATAAGTCGATGGATGCAGCCTGTACCAGTACCGGGGTGTTTCTACCATACTCGATGGGGAAGATGATATGTTTTGGTGCAGAGGTGTGGGCATAGATAGCCACCAAGCGGAGCTATACCACAGCTGTCGCGGGAAGTCTGGGGGAGATGCCACGGCTTCCAGCCTTATTATGCAATAGAGGGTGTGTCAGATTCAGCCAAGATAGACAGAGCTGGTGGCAACCCTCTTTTGCTTGGTCAAGGCGACTTCCGAGGCTATGGCACAGTGGCAGGTTTTGTTCCGGGCCGTCTTGGTAATATAGCAGTTGATATCAACAACAGGCAGTGCAGCTAGGCGCGTTGGCCCTGATGAAGTATGCCAGAATGGGAATGTATCAGAAGGAGCTTCGATGGGATTAGATGCGACCAAGGATGCCGTTGAAATGCTGTCGCTAGATTTGACGATTGGCCATGGAGTTTGGCGAGCTTCTTGAAGGCAGCACAACAAGCAGTTTGAAAGACGTGGTGAGCATCTGTTATCTGTTGGAGCTTGCAGGTGGAGATGAAAAGAGATGTTTCTCCAGGCACCACAAGCCCATCCCCAAAACCTTCCCAGCATACGAAGAAGTTGTAGGGCACAAGGTTGTGCATCAAAAAGTGGGCGCGGTACGGAGTACTCCAAGCCGGTGTCTGAGGGGAAGGACCAGCGTGGTTCGAAATAGCATCAACCCCTGTAAGTTTATGACAGACGCAACGGTTGTGTTAGATGGGGCACATGACAGGGAATTACCCCTGGTAGGTAGCCTTGTCCAAAAGTGCCAGCACTCCCAGAACTCAACTGTTGCATCAACGGCAGATGGCCGGGTTGGTCCGTACAATAACCACCAGTTTGCCACGATCCAGACAAGGTAACCAGAGTGGCGCTCAACAGCTACTTGTGGGAGTGATGCAATACACAGAGACGGCCGACGGCTTCTCCTGACCTGTGGAAGTCTCTCCTGGTTCTCTTCAGCTTCAGGCCGTCTTTGACGAGCTTGATGAGCTTATTTGCCAGCAGACACCAGCACTCGGCCAAGGAATGCGTCAAGATATTCCCTTTGCTGCCGAACCGGCAGTTCACGCTGGGTTATCAACAGCACTGCAGTCAACGCGGATGTTTCCTGCATCAGTCACACAATGCATTGGGCCCTCATTAGCTCCGAGGTATTCGGCCAACGTAGTCTCTTGCTGGCGGGTGTGGAGTTGGAGAATTGCGTTGTTGTCAAGGCTGCTTGTAATATGCTTGAAATCACGTCCGCCTCTATTAAGAGGGGGGACGGGTGCCTCGAAAGTTCTCTCGGGATGTCTGCCACACTCCTGATATGCACGGCAAGGTGGGCAGGTAATATCCCAGCAGGGGGGAGGTGGTGAGGCCAAAGGCACTCAGCCCCGTGTTGGCCACCGAGCACAGCAGAGGACGACGACGACGTGGGCAGGGAAACAGCAAGTACCTTGGTATTAAGAACGAACCAGGCACGGCTCTGTCTCTTGTTTTTCCATTGCTTGTGCCTGTGCTGCTCCGCCAAGAACAGGTTCCCCATTTGGTCCAGAGGATAACGACGGCAACGAGGTGGATTATTAGCTGATTGAGCATGGAGAGCCGTATGCGTCCACCTGCTTGACAAATGCCGGGCAGAGAGCACGAGTCAAAGCAAACTAGCACCTCCATAGACAATCCAAAAAGAGGTGCGCATCTGAGGAGATGGCTGATGCGGTGGGTTCAGCCGGAGACCGCTTCAGTTCTGGAATGAAAGCACTCGGCACCTTTACCGAGCTTGCGTCTCAAAGTTATAAATGCCCCGTCTTATGGCCAGTCAGTCTATCTGATGCCGATTCCCGACAACAATTGGTAATAGCAAGTCTCTGTTCAGGAGGTCCGTCAGTCCACGCAGGGAGAGATTTGGCTTCGGCAAGTGCGCCATTGTCATGGCTCCATGCATGGTAATAATAATAATATGTGGTGGTCGTGACGGTTCCTGTTCCTGGCCTTGAAATCTAGATAGACTCAGCCAAACGTCGGATGAGAGGCGGCTACTCAGTTCCCGGATCAAGCAAGTCATCTTCTTCTTCCAATACTCCCTGACTGCAAGTCCTTTTCTTTTTGTGGGGTTCTCGCGGCGAGCTGGCCTTGTCAACGAGCATGACAAGGGTTGCCTGCGGGCTGCTGCTCATGGCGGCGCGACGTGATGCTTCCCCACCATCTCCTCTTTGTCAGGATGCTGGTGGGGGGGAGCAACTGCGTACGGAGTACGGAGTACTGGAGCCGAGACTGATTTAATAAGTCGACCCTGCAAAAAGAGGGCAGGTCAGGAAACTTTATCCTCTGCGCGGACCGTGCCATTGTAAATGCCAACAGCAATCCCATCCCCCAACTGCCCATTCATAGCCGCGGATGGGTCGATCCAAGCCCTACCTCCACCTCTACTCCGTACTCCTTCACTTGGATCATCATGTCTCGAGTACCGATGCCGTGCTTGACGCTCATCTGTCAGACAACCTCCTTCACCCACTCCCGCTTCCTCTCCCACTCCCACTCCTTGACATGTGAATTCCATGTACTCCGTACGGAGTATATATTGTCCAGATCCTTCATCGGCATCAGCGGCCTCGGCTGTCGCAGGGGTTTGCCGTCAGCCGCCATTGCCTTTGAAACAAACTGAGTAAATATGACAAGCAGATGTTTGGTAAGCTGCCCTAGCGTGTCTCTCCCTTGCGCATGCTGCTTCATGCTGTCCACCTCTTAATATACAGGCTAGTCTTGTCGGGCGGGCAGGGTGCTGTTGCTTGACATTTTCACGCTAGCTGTGTGAGTGCGTCTCCGATAGGCTACCAGGCACAGGGATAATCGTCGTTGGCCCGGAGTACGCATGTACTTCTTCCACCGGTCAAGTGGGAACCTGTCATTTCTACCCCATGATGACTGATTCTGGACTCGTCATGACGGGGTTGCCATCTGAAAATCATACGTCATGACTGTTCGTTGTATGTACATTATTACGGAGCACAGAGCTCCCAATCGAGCTTGACCTGGACTGAAAAACTCGGCATTATCTATTAGCAGGGGTAAACAAGTTGGGGGGCTTCCCAGGTACAGGGCTAGTGGCCATTTCTGTTACCAACAAGGCGGCAATGTTGCCCTTCCTCTCATTGCTGGATACTGGGCGGCTGCCTCCGCTCCCATCTTAGTGCCTTGTTGAATTAATTGCTCCAACATGACAATCCGCAGAGACAGCTTGTCTGTTGTTCAGGCCTCCACTACTCCGTACGCCTGCTCAAGACCAGTGGTGGCCTAACTGGACTTCACCATCATGTTGGAATGTGTCGAGGAACGCATGCCCAACCGCTCTGGTCGACGGATGCTTCCTGTTCCCCGTCTTTGCTACTCCATATCTTTCAGCCCCCTAGTCGCTTTCCGGTGTGGCTGCCAGATGGTCGAGCTTCCTTGCCCTCTTTCTGTGCAGTCGGAACAACATGACGCCAATGCACGGCGGTAAGAAATAGGACCTTCCCTTGGCCGCCCCGATGATTTGGTTATGGGACCACCCATGTGCCCACCCTCCAGCGAACGCTCTGAAGCCCCAAGCAAGCCACCTCCCACCATCAATCTTCATGGTTGGTCCGGCTGATCCCAACAGCTCCCAGCTTCCAGTGATCGCTGCTAAGGCATGGTTGACACAAGACAGGACTGGTCTGTTCGTATGCGCCCTTCTCCACAAATTTCCATGGTGCGTTTGACACCAATCTGCACACCAAGGCCACATTTGCTTCACCAGGAACCTCATTAGTTTCATGTTCTGACAGCCGTCGCTCACGTGGCAACTCCAAGTTTTGTGCAGGGCAATTGCCTGAAGTAGATCAGCAGCTTGGCTTGGGCTCTCTTGGCCGCGCTAGAAGAGGCTAGGCTTGAAATTATCAGGAGGAAAAACAAGACCCAGCTCCTTTTGTCGCACAATTGGTGCTGAACCTTTTCTGTATCAACAGCATCGTGGCGCCGAGGTTTTTCAAATCTAGCCAAATTGATACTAGTATAGCATGTATGGGTTAATTGTGGGATACGCTGAATGGGCATATTGGCACCAACAGTCTTGAAAATACCATACAAGACACTAGCTTGAATGATAGCAGCACTTGCAACCCTTTAGTAGTCTACTCAAGGGGTCAGAATGCTCTGAGTTGTACCCGCATATTTTACTGGGTTGCGACCTGAACTAATAGTTGTCTTGCCGGCATGTTGTATGCACTACAACACCCTACCACATTAAGCATCAGCTTTCAAAAATTTTCATCGTGGCTTGCCCCCTCCTTCTAGAAAAAACAACGGGATTTTGCAGTACGTACCGAAAGGACTTTGAAAGTATTTCGAAGCAGCTCGGGCTGGCCAGTTGTTTTAGCGTGTATCTGTGACGCCAGCTCTCAGTCGGTGGAGGACTCTCATTCCTGCAGTTATATCCCTTCTCTCGTAGGCTTTGAGTATTTGGTCTTGGGGCTGTTAAGTTGTTTCTACTTACGGCAAGGGTATATCGAGTAATAGCAGATACACTCTGACTCGCGTGAAGATGTTTGACTCGGTCAATGGACGACTGAGTCTCGGGGCAACTTACACTGCTGGGTTTTGAGCTTTCTTGAACCGCTTCGTCCGGTTATGAGGCTCGCCATACTGTCAACCTGTTTCAAATTCTCGCCTCTTCTCATATATATGAGAGAAGAAAATAGTTTCACTATGAGCCCAGAAGGTCAGCGCTACTGTAATAGCCGTGGTCTTTTCGACGTCGTTACAAAATGCTGTTTTGTATCAATCAATGGCCAGTGCTCACTGCTGAGCCCAATCTCGTCTGCCTATCAACAACCTGCAACACTCCTGGAAAGAACTAGTTATTAAGCTGGTTGCTTTTTTCTGGGACAATAGGCTGATACAGGTTGTATCTTTGTGGCAGCATAGCCGTATTAGATGAGAGGTTGGAGAGTAACGTTTTGGCCATGTTTCCGACGGGATCCACGGGATCCAAAGCCCTGGCAACTAATTGACTTGAGTTGTGAGCAGAGATGCTCGTGTCCAAAATAGTCAAATCGTGTCAAGGCTCCACCTAGAAGCTTCGGTGCAGTGGTCAAAGCCAACGAATCTTAGCCTTGCGCAACCCTGGGTGTCCAGAACCCTGACGAGCCAGGCATACAATGCGGGGTGTACTTATACAAAGGCCCCAGAACCGCAGCTAATATGGCCAAGGATACTTGCATCGGTGGCATTTGCATCAGGCTGCATGGCGTGCCAGTCCGGGTTCAGAGGTGGCCGGGAAAACATTCAGAGGCATTGCATGCTGGCTTCATGACGTGCGACTGACCATGCTCTTGTCGACGCTTGCCTGATGTTTTGGTCGATGCCCAGAAATAAAAGACAGTTCTCAGTTGAACTAATCCGCTGTTTGCAAGGGCCGCTTGACCCCTGCGCTTTTGAGGCCCGTTCTCAATCGAGGGGCCAGGGCCCAAGTTACGACTTTTAGCTGATATCTCCCATCTTTTTGCTTCTTAAGTCGAGCGAAGCCAAGGCCTGTACAAGAAATAGATACAAACTTGTCCACAGTCCGGATATCCCTTGGTCCTGGACTAGCTGAAAATTGGCTGCGCCATTACACGTCTCTGCATCTCTCAGTCACCAACGGCCAGGGCGAGAGCTCATGCAAGCCAACAATTTGCAATTGTGGCGCTTGCCTGAGAAGTGAGCCAACTTAAACATAGGGCGGAACCTCTCCGACCCTGTCCTTGAACTGAAGCTGTTGGTGGGGAGAGGGGCGGCCAGCTGCCTGCCGCGCACATTAAGACATGGATGGCGCGCTCTGGACGGAGTAGTGAGTACTATTGATCGGCCAGATCTTACACCTTCAGGGATCATGATGGGGGATGATAGGGAGCCATACCTCGGTACAGCGGCTAATAATTTTCGTTAGGTCTCGATTCATGTGATGACTACCGCAAAGAAGGTGACAAGCTGACTCAACGGCGAGTTTAGGCTCACCAAGGGTCCACGAAGGTCATCTAATCCCCTGTGATGACGAGTTGCTGCCGTTGGCCAAGGTCAACGGAGTCAGCCGTGCAGAACAGAGTCGCCGTCCTGCTTTTTTTTTTTTTTGCTGAATCAAATGATTTCAGAGGGGAGGTTCCACAACTGTGCGTGTCCATTGAAGGAAAGCTGTCAGATTTTACAGTCAAGGCGTGGCTGGCAAATAATGTTGTGCGACCCGAGTCCAAGGTCGACGAGAGGAAACAGATGAGGCAACAGGCTGAGCCCATGTAAGTCACCATTTTTACAAGTCCTGTGGCAGAGAGTCACATCGCATCGTATTTTGCGGCTGTCCGGGATGGTGATTGTCATGGCAAGCAGCGTCTCCGACTGGATGAAAACCCAACTACCAACGTCCTCTGATGGGATCAGGCACAGCTGGAGCGCTGGGCATGCTGATGTCGTGTAACTTGAAGGGTCAAAGGTGCGGCACAGCTCAGCCATCTGCATGGCATGGGCCATTTAGTAGGTGATGTGCTCGGCGACAACAACATGAAAAAGGAAAGAAAGGTGGGAGGGGGGGACAAGTGAATTGTACCTCGAGACCTTTGCGAGATCTTTTTGGTTTTCGTGTCGGAGACTGGCCCATCCCTCTGGTGGTACCTTCCCAAGTAACCTAAATTCAGGTCGCGCCTACCCTGTTGCGCTTCAAATTGGAGGGCGTTGCGTTCTCGAAGCCATGTATTTTGGTACGGACGAGTGTGATGATGATGAGGCGAGATGGGGTGAATGGAGAAAAACAGGGAGCGCAGGGTGAATTATAGTAGAGTTTCGGCTTCCACAATGGCTTCATATGCACTAGTTTCCGAGTTGCTGCCGCCTTCTCTCCCAGAAACCTTATCACGAGGGAATCCAACTTTTGACTGATTTGCTACCCTAGAGCCGAGCAAAACTTGGCACTCTCACCAAGTCACGCCTGGATCAAAGCATACCCAATTGCCTCGCGTCAACGCTCCTTGTCTCGCTATTTAGGCTCATACGGAAGTTTTTAAAAAGGTTGTTTGCGTTGACAACATTCAACTTTGGCAGATTGGTGGATCCTTCACCCTGACGGTTTCAGTCGGGACCCGTTTTGGAGCAAATAACATCTACAGTTTCAGTCAGACCAATCCATAGGAACGCGTCATCAGACTTGCCGAATCGTCCTCACACATCATTCATTCAAGCGCCCAGCTGGACCCCCGGGAAACTCGGAACCGGCGCGATTCCTCGCTGAAGAGATGGCTCAGTTCGATTACAGCGCAACTTTCCTCATGGTCACCACCATCATTATTTTCTTCATACCAGTTTTCATTCTCTTCCCGCCAGTTCCGGTGGACCACAGCGACGCATTGCGGCAAACACATAGAAAGCTTGGCCGGTCAATTCGTGAGAGCAACTTGCGTTCACAGTATGATTCCACACATCAGCAGCCCCAGCCTGGGAAGGTTCCGAAGATCGAGAGCCTCCACATTTATCCCATAAAGTCATGCAGAGGCATCGAACTTGACCAAAGTAGGGTCTTGCCCACGGGCCTGGAGCATGATCGTCTCTACACGTTTGCTCGGCTGAAAAGCAAGTCGACATCCGCCCTGGTCCAAACAGGAGCACAAACCGGATCAGACCACACTTGGGAGTTTCTGACATTGAGGCAACTTCCGCTTCTGGCAAACGTCAAAGTTGATATCTGGCTGCCCGATCCCGACAAGAAGAGCAGGCAGCTAGGCAGCTTGCAGGATGGCTTTGTTGTTGCTCGGTTTCCGTGGCAAGACGAAGGTCTACGGGGTTTCGCACAACTCCTTGCTGCCAAGTTCAGTCGAGGTCTGAGTGCAGTCCCGGAGAAAGAATTCATACTGCCCTTGGAATTCCCGTCCAAGGAAGAGATTGATGCCAGGGGCTATGAGTTCGCAGATGTCAAGATCTGGGTGGACGTTGCCTCTGCGCTCAACATGTCCAAAGAGCTACCCAAAGAACTTGGCACATACCTTGGTGTTAAGGGTCAGCTTGGCATCTTTCGAGCTAACCCCTCAAGCCGCAGACAGGTATTCCGGTCTGCTCCTCGAAAGGAGAAGTTGGGATATCAAATAGAGGTAGATTTTCATGATGCCGTGAGTTTCATGCTTGCTCCCTGCCAGGCAAACTTTGAATATGGGAGTTCTGGCTAAGCCGCTATCTGTTGACAGTACCCTGTGCATTTACTCAACTTGACAAGCATTCGAGCACTGGAGTCAAAGATTCAAAAAGATGAGTCTGTTGATCGCCTCGACGCTCGCCGATTCCGAGGCAACATCATTGGTACGCCTGTGACACAATGTTCTCGCCAAATACTCACATACTGACTTTGAACTGCGTCAATATAGTTTCTGGGGTAAGGCAATATGATGAAGATGAATGGACCTTGGTCAAGTTCAACCATCCCAATATGAGTAACATGTCTAGCACGTTCGCTGTATCATGCAGAACTGTCAGGTTAGCGACGTTCACCCACCTACTGCAAAAAGAGAGACCGCCAACACTAACATGCACAATCAAGGTGCAAACTACCAAACGTCGACCCAGACACAGGCATTCGACACAAGCTAGAACCGGATCACGCTCTGCGCAAGTACCGAGATATTGATGCTGGGGCACCAAAGATGGGTTGTCTTGGTATGCAACTCTGCCCGGTGTTCCCAAAAGAGGATGTTCCAGAGGGCTTGGAGTCCACATTGGAAGTTGGCATGGAGGTTGATGTACTCGAACGCGGACCACATTACTACATTAAGCAAAGTGCGGGATGACGGAGGGACAGTAGAAAATACAAAGGTGAAAACGGGGTACCAAATGAGACTTGGTAGGTGTATGTAAATTGCCACATATGTAAATTACATGCCCAGTAGATATTGAATCACATCATAGAGCAGCTACGGGGCTGAATGAGCCCCCCCAAAAAAACACGCTTCCACCATTGCCCAGTAATCTATGTGCATTAAACCCTCATGCAGCCTTCGTATCTCATGAGCGCAAAGACATCAATGTTATTTACTTCATATCCGCGGGGGTAAGAGCCTGAACCATACTTGTCCCTTCGCTGAAGCGCGTTCTGAAGATTCTGTTGGCGTTTTGAAACATGCCGTCCTTGAGACTGACGACAATGAATTGCGACCCCTTGAAGCGTGTTTTTATGAGACGACCAATATTTTGCGTGTGCGAGAGATCCAAAGCAGCGTCAACCTCATCGAGAATATACATAGGCGCGGGTTTGAACTGTAGAAGCGCCATAATCAAAGAGAGCGCGACAAGTGATCTGCAAGGCTGTTAGTTCGGATACTGTCATCCAATAAGACGCTGAATTCCTGTGATCTGAGTGCCATACCTTTGTCCACCACTCAACTCTGTCAAGCTCTGCTTCCACACTTTACCCAAGCATACTTTGACTTCAAGTCCATCACTGATAGTCTTGCCCTCTGGAGGATCAAGTTTCGCGAAACTGCCTCCTGGGAGGAGTTCTGAGAAGATTTGACCAAAGTCGCCATTCACCTTCTCCCACGTTTCATGCAAAGCCTTCTTTTTGTAATCGTCTAGGCTGACGATCGTTTCTTCAATCTTCCGTTTATCGCGGATGACGGTCTTGATCATGTGCTTCAAAGTGACCTCCTTCTTCTCGACACTGTCAATCATGTTCATGACCTTGGGATTGATTTTCTTCTTCATGCCCTGAGACCGCTCTGTGAGATTTCGAAGTGTGGATTTGCATTCGCCTATATTTTGGCCCTGGAAATCGTAAGGTGTGCCACTTCGACCAAACTTGTCTTTCTCGTCCTGGATCCATTCATGTTCTGACTCCAGATGAGTGACACTATCCGCAGCCCCTTGTTGTTCT
This sequence comes from Keithomyces neogunnii, assembly GCA_020975405.1. Lineage (NCBI taxonomy): Eukaryota > Fungi > Ascomycota > Sordariomycetes > Hypocreales > Clavicipitaceae > Keithomyces > Keithomyces neogunnii. Next base: position 1,454,112 of record JAIOWQ010000002.1, on the reverse strand, counting down.
TTATGAAATCGTTCAATCTGATGGCCCAGCTTTTGCATCTCCAAGCCTTCCTCCGTGATGCGAGCATTCTTCGATCGTATTGCTTCCTCTGATAATCGAAGCTCATCGTCAAACAAGCTAAGCTTGGCTCTCTCATCGTCCAGCTGAGCCTGCACAGTGTCGTGCGTTTCCTTCAATCCCGCCCGTTCCTTGGAGAGATTTCCAACGTCTTGTTGCGCCGCTTTAATGCCCACTTCAGCTTCCTGCAACTGGTCCCGCGCGGAGGCCAGATCGGCCCCAACTTGTTCCAGATCAAGCTGAGCATTTTGATGCCTTTTTTGCAGGCCTTTGACTGCTGCTGAACTCTGTTCAAGATTTGATCGTAGCTTATCCAATGACTTTTGCAGCTCGACGAGCTTTCCGTCCTTGTTCGTGTCAAAGTCCTTCATATCTTTCTCTATTCTCTTGACGTCTGCGCTTGCTTCGACCTGGCGAGTCTTGGCCTCGGTGATACTATTTTGAAGCTCGGTGATGGTCGTTTTCATATTCTCCACCTCATGAATGATTGAAGATGACGAATTACCACTGATTTGATCCTCGCCAAGCTTAATCTCGTGAGTTTTTAAATCAAGATCTTGCTTGATTCGACGAGCTTGGTCTATCTTTGACTTCTCTTTGCTAATCTTTGCTTGGAGCTTTTGAAGCGCCTGCTCCGATTCATTTAGCTGTCGAGTAATGTCATTCAGCTTTTGCAGCGTCACAAGCACTCCGCTAGAATTGGGCGAGCTGCCTCCTGACAGCGTGCCAGATGGATCATACGCATCACCCTCTAAAGTGATGCTTCGCATCCTGACATTAGGGTCGAAAGTCACCCGCTTGGCTGTCTCCGCATCAGCACAGATTAATGTATTTCCAAAAACATACTCCATTGCCGCAGATACTTCTTCGTCATACCCGACGAGGGAAAGCGCAAGATCAACCTTGCCAGGCGCTATGTTTTGCGCAGTCGCGATGGTTTGGGCTGATGCCCTGAAAGCAGCAATCTTGTTGAGAGGAATGATGGTCACTCGCTTTCGCAATTTGCCCCTTTGAAGCAGATGAGTGCCTGTAACTTCGGAATCGACTACAACATTGTAGAGACGCCCACCGGCGCAAATTTCGAGTGCTGTGCCGGCTTCTGTATGTTGCTTGTCAAGGGTGAAAAGCTGAGCGACTAAGCCCTTCACCTTGGATCGGTCAAAGCCCGGAACGGGATCTGCATAATTGAAGTCTATGTTGGCAACTTGGCGCTTGAGTTTGTCTGCGTCTTGGCGGAGGCTCCGGACAGTCTGCTGTAGCTGTGATTCCTGCTGATACATATCCTCTTCTTGACCAGGCTGAAAACCAAGCTTCCCGAGCTCCTTTTCAAGCTGCTGCACCTGCGTCCTCAGCCCATCAAGATCGCGGAGTAAGCCGGCATTTTGTTCCTTTGCCTTCTTGGCGCGTGGTTCCTCATCTTTGAGTCGGCTTTGGAGATGGGCAATCTTGATCTTGGCTTGCTCTTGTTCGGTCGCGGCTGTCGTAGCACGATTTCTTGCGTCCTGTAGTTGACCCTGATAGCCGCTTTCCTGGCCATCTTTGGAAGCAACACCTGTTTGTAATGTTTGCAGGAGTTCTTCTTTGGATTCGGCCTCCTGTGTTTGCTTGAAAAGATCTTCTTTTGCCTTGTCGTATGATGCCTTGGCATTGTCAAAGGCCGCCGCCTTATCTTTCAAAGCTGACTCCAATTCTGAGACGGTTTTCTCCACCGTGTCCTTTTTCTCCTTCTCCTCGGCCAAACTCGTACTTTTCAAATCCATGACAGTAGCGAGACGGACTAACTCATTCGCGTGTTTCTTGACGGCTTCCTCAAGAGCCCCAGCCTTGCCACCCTTCCTCAGCTCCTTTTCGCGCTGAGCTCTAACTTTCTTCACATCCTCTTCCAAGTGCGATATTTCACTCTTGAGGCGGGCCGCGGACTCCTCCAATAGAACATGGCGTTTTTTCTTGCCCTCCAAATCCGCCGCGGATTGCTTCAGCTTCTCCTGACACCTGACATAATCGTAGGCAACAACAACCCTTGTCAATCGTTCAAGATCATTCTGGGTTTGTTGAAAGTCGAGGAATGCACGCTTCTCCGTCCGAAGCTTTTCTAGTTTTGGTTCGATTTCATCTTTGAGCAGTTCTCGCAATTCCTGAAGTTTTAGTTCCTTCTTGGCCATGGTCTTGAGTGCTTTGTCTCGGCGATCCTCGAACATTCTTGTTCCGGCGGCTTCTTCTATCATGGCAAGTATTTCAACCGCTTTCATGTTCAGTACTTTGGTGATCCTTCCTTGCATAATGAGGAAGTTGGGGTTGTTGATATTGAGCTGTACTGATTGAAATAGGTTTTGAACGGTTTGCTGTTGTGCTCGGTGACCGTTGATAAGGTATTTCGATGTGCCACCCAGGACAATCTGACGTGTGACGCTAATACTTGCATATTCTTCGAAACCGATTGGAGATTTTTTGGTATCTCGATTATCAAAGACTATCGTTACGCTTGCTTTGGTAACACCGGCCTGTCCACGTTTGTAGATGAGATCCTGGATACGCAGTTAATGACAAACTCCGAATTCGGGAAGGTGGGTGAGGCCGTCATACTTGGAGATTCTGCGCTCGAACCGTGGACATGTTGGTGATGCCCAGGACAAAACAAATGGCATCCAAAATATTTGATTTGCCACTGCCATTGAGGCCGGTAATCGAGTTGAAGCTCTCATCCCTGTTTAATTCTTTTAGTGAACTTGTTCGTTGAGTCGGCACAGATCAGTTTTGGCGCTTACCATCCTGATATCACGGTTCGTACAGCGTACGACTTGAAGCCCTATTCATATGTGCGAAGATCAGTCGGCTGTAATTGGCGCAAGTATAGAGCAGCACCTACGTCAATGATGACCTCTATCACCCTCATGTTTGCGCAGTCGTTTGCTGTGGATGATGCAAATGCAGAATGCCTGTGTCGGTCAGACTGAGGCTATTCGTTGGCAACTAAACACCCCCACCTAGCGACGACGCGCTGAAAGTAAACAAATGCGTGTTTAGCACCTGATAAGGGCCTTATCAGCACGTGCTTATCTCCGCATCTTACCAAGGCTTGTGGGCGTCTGTGGCCAACGCGACGCTGTGTGAGCGTAGTGCTCCTCTTGAGACGCTAGCCCGATTCGGGATGCATCAAAACATTACGACTTGGAATGGGCAGCCAAGCGTCAGCGCTCTCCACCATCAACATCAGCTCACCTTTATGATTCGTGGCTCAGACTCTTTCTCAAGCTTCATCACCTGTCTTGTATTTATCACACACCACCAGATGTCTTCATAATCGCTATCTTATTTTGAGCTTTATCCAACGTCGACGGACGACACCCCCAGCGCTACACTGGGACGACGACGACGCGGGCAATCATGGCGGCAATGAGAGGACCACGCTTGCAAGTTGGGTCAGCAGCATGGATTGCCGAGGAGCGAAATGCGGCCTTGCAAATCACTCGCTCAGAAGTCGAAGAGTTCTCTTACTCTGCTCGAAATGAGCTTGATTGGCTCAACGAGCACATGGCAGGCATCTTCGATGAGAATGAGACGTACGCGTTCTGTATCACTGTATCACTGTTTCTAGCCGGCCATTTGATTACTGACTGTCTCCCAGGAACTTTGCAGAAACATTCAAAACTCCAGCGAAATTTCGCGGAAAGACGCCAAGAACGGCAAGAAAAGCAAACCTGCTAGAGGCACGCGTGGTATGTTGAAATGCGCTTTTGAATATCGCCTGGGCAAGGTTAACCAATCATAGCCTCTTTCCGAAGTTTTCTCTGCTACTCCTAATGCCGCTTCGAGCCCAATGAACCACCTGCAATCCCCGAGACTGAACGATCATGCGGCCAGAGGCTCTCCCAGTCCTTTGAGAGGATCGCCCGCTCGAGCTCACGTCTTCCAGCCGAAACCAGCCACACAAGGAACACAGGACTCTGGCTACTTTGGCAGCCAAGATATTGCCGCCGTGAAAATTCACATGGACTCGGACTTCAATGATGGACAAGACTCAGCACAACAAGGCGCCACACAGACTATGATCATTCCCCCGACGGACAGCCCTGTGCACGTTGCCACTCAGCACCAAGAGGACCAAACAGGAATTTTAGCAGAATCGTCAAAATTTCTAGCCAGAGAAGCGCCATTTAACCTTGGACACGAATCAGCAGATGAAGATGAGGCATCACCCGAACGTCAATTAAGCTTGGAAGCAAAACAAAGTGCGCGGTACCCTGATGATGCTAGATCAGCATCAGACGGCTCCAGCCCCATTCGACCTGTAGTTCGCAAGAGTAGCTTGAATTTCGCGTCTTTACCAGCCCGGGAGCCTCTCGCAGCTGGGAAGAGCAACGGCGCAAGAGTCTCTCGAACCAGTCATCTCGACCACATCCGAACCAGCTACTACAATAGACCGACAGGAGGCAAGAGTCTTGGAGGAACGCTGGCGAGATTAGACCGAGATGAGAACCAAGAAAATGCAATGGACATTGATGTCGACCTGCCTTCACATACTACCGCAACCCAAGATACCAAAACTTATACACAACGGCTCCAAGATCAAATTAACATGCTTGGTCAAGCGCAAGCGAAGACCGCCCCGACGTTGCAGCAAAGAAAAGCCTCTGTGCCCAAAGCTGCCTCTCCAATTCCCTTCAATACACTTCAATCCACACCAGGGGCCTTCCCAGAGGATGACGACGATGATTGGATTGAGCCACCCGCAACGACCGCTGTACCGAGTGAGGACCGTCCAAATTTGCCAAAGAGCCATTCGGCAGACGTGATGGAATGCATACAGGGCAAAACGACTATCGGCCAAGCAGAGTTTATCATGTCCGATGACAATGATGACGAGGCTGAGAGACAACGTAACTCTGCCAAGCCAACATATGGGCATGGAAAGTCTGCATCCGTCCCAGTTGTTCCGCATATGCGCTCTGCCATGGAATATTCTCAACCTCTAAAGAAGGTTGTATCTGTTTCCAACCCAAGTCTAATGACTGTAGGGGAAACCTCGACTTTGAACACACCATCCAAGTCGCCTTCTCGGGTATTCCGAGAAAGCCCATTGAAACAGGTCAAGAACAAATTATCGTCTATTCTCAAAAGCTCTAGAGGGTTGCTGGCTAGTAGTGCGGCTCTCAGTGCAGAAGGGAAGTCGTTAATGTCGCCTTCCTCAGCCCGTCTCGGACTACATTCTCTCATGTCATCGGAGTCCGTCATTTCTCAACAGCGGACAGGTTCCCAGGGGACTCAAAGTATACCTTCCACCCAAGATGCAAGTCCCACACGAATGACACGCCGCACTCGGGCCTCTATTGAAAAGGAGAAAGAGGAGAAGAAGCGCGAAAAGGAAGCTAAAAGACTAGAAGAGCAAAATGAGAAGTTGGAGAGAGCAAGACAGAAAGAGCGTGAAAAAGCCCACGTCTTCAGCAAGGAACAGGAGAAGATTGCCGCCATGGAGAGGCAAATTGCATCAAAGAAGGAGGAAGATAGGACAGTAGTCAAGGAAACACCCAAGCCAAAGGCTGCCCTGGGTGATGCCAAAGATTCGGGAGAATACACGACTTCTCTAGACAAAGATGTTGACATGGAGGATGCCGCTCTAATGCCACCACCCTCTGCCCCTCGCTCTGTTGGTCCTACTCGCGCGACACGCAACAAGGAGATCAAACGACCGCTGAAGCCTACAAGAGAAACTCAGACGCGGCCAAAGCAGGCGCCAACTGTCATTCGGGTCAATACAGGATCACAGCACTCGCAGTATAGATTGTCTACTGCACCGTCTGACACAACGAGTCATTCCAGCTCCCAAAGCCAACATCAGTCGACAAGCAAAGCTACCAAAGCCTCATTGCAACCGAAACCATCAGGACAAAACTTGAGGGGCGCAGCAGCTGCCAGCCGAGCTAAAGCACAGGAGCTGGCCGCTAAAAAGAAGGAGCAAGAGGAAAGGGAAGCCCAAAAGCGACGCGATGCCAAGGCAGAATTGGAACGAAAGAGAGCCGCAGCTCAAGAAGAACAGCGAAAACAAGAGCAGCTGAAACGCCAGGAGGCCGAACGCCAGAGACAGCTACAACAACAACAAGAACAGGAACAGAATACGTCGCAACCCCAGTTCCAAGCCAAAAACAATGCGCAGAGGAAAGCTGCCATCGAGAAGGCAAAGCAGACTAGGGCACCGCCTCCTGCTATACGTTCTCAGCCTAATGGTCCCCCAGACATTGCAATGGGCCAGGACAGTCAACCTGCGCGACCCCAATCTCGAATGGCATCCAACGCACATGGGTATCAGGAAGAATCTAGCCGGCCAATCAACGCGGTCTTGTCCAATGCGGGTAAAGTTGGCGCAAAGAGGACTTTCACCCAAGAGAAGGGAGATGATGGTCAAGGAAAGCATGCCCAACCTCGCGGAGGTGCAACTTATCAAGCCAACGATGCAAAGCGGCGACGAACCAGTGAAGCTTTTGACGATGAAGCCGACACATCTGGCCAGAGGAATATCAAAGGTCCCCCTGTACGACCATCAGCTGGATTCAAAAAGGTAAAAAGCAGTGGTGATGAAGAATGGTGAGGTTTCATTCTGAACTAACCTGGAATAGGATATGCCCTCTAAATCTGTGTTCCAGAGCGGTTATGCCAATGCTCCGCAAAGCGCTACCCGTGATCTTTTCAAGGCTACTGTAACGGCACAGCATGCCAGCCAGACAAAGGCATCGCACCCTCTAGAAATGGCACAGATCTCGAAGGGTGCTATCCCATTCGCTCCTACCTCGAACGCTGCAGGGCCGGCCTACAAGACCCCTGCCCGTCCCGGCCCAGTCAACGCTGCCAAATCAGCCGCACGATCTGTGCCCAGATCATCGCCAAGGTTTCAGAATGGCGAAGCTATCGAACTGCCGGAAATTCAGACGGATGATGATAGCGAGGATGACGATGCCAACAGTGTTGTTGTAGCACCTTGGGCAGACTCACCAGTTCTCAGAAACGCCCTGGTCAACCAGGAGACTATGGATCCGTCCCAAATTTTTGGTCCGCCGCGACCACTCAACATGGAGGAAGTGTTCAGCAAGAACAAAGATAGGTGGCACAAGTTCCGAGCCAGAACGTCTAGTGCCAACTGGAGCGGAGCAGATCGGTTAACGGAGGATGACATCAGAAAGGATATGGCGGCCCGAGACAAGCTCAGGCGGGATGGAGGTTGGTCGTATGAGATGAGCAAGGACATGCTTTAAATGGGCAGCAAAGGATAGCATCACGGGAGACAGGGCGGTTTATATGACGAATGGAGAGCACAGTACCCGGCGTTTATAAAGTATGTTGATTTGCATAGCATTGGGCTGGAATGGATAAAGACGCAAGCCGCAGAATGGTCAAGTTTGGCAGCCTGGCGTATGATGGTGAAGATTGCTCAACAAAGTGGGCTATTTCTTTTCTGGGCAGCACAGTACTGGACGCTGGATGAAGCATCTCGTTGCCAACGTTCAACGGTAGTCTATTCACACTATCGATTCATCTTTGCCCTGCACTGGTTGGTGAAAGCGTTTTTGTTCCATAGGCGACTAAGAACAGCGTGCCTAGGTACTCCGTACTTTGATGCATGGTCTGGCTGAAGTTGGACCCTCTAAGCGGAGGGTCGAGAATTGATGAAATGGCAATGAGTCAAGAACCATTGGCCTTGAAAAGGCAAGTTTAGTAATATGTTCTCACAAGAAACCTGCATCATCACATTTCTCTCATTTAACAAATCGTGGTGAATGTACAATCGTCCAGGAACTTTGCCACAAAAGGTTGACAGGGATGCGCAGTGGATCAATGTGATTGGCTGGCCAAGCAAGCCTCCGAGAATTGGCAGTAGCCACTTTGGGAAGGGACTGACTGGACTGGGGCAGAGAAAAAAAAAAGATCTGGAGTCGCTGGTCCCTGGACCTTCTGCCAGAACACGATCCTTTTGCATATTTCCCGTCACTCCAGTTCTTAACCATCAGGAAAGACAGGAGTTATTCGCACAGGGCAATTTGTTTTAATCGCCATGACCACTGCCGCAATGTTGAGGCAAGGGTTCCGCCGCTGTGCCGGTCTTGCCAGCGGCGTCGCGCCGACGCTGGTGGTGCGCAACAGAGCAGCTTATCTTGTTGCACAGAGAAGCGTGGCATCTTTGGCACGGGCTTCTCCCGCTCTCAGGAGCGTCGCATATGCTTCAAGATTCTACAGCTCCGAGGCTGCGGCTGTTGATACAAATGCAACCGTGGAGGCAGTCGCAGTGGAGGCTGTCAAGTTTGTGGAATTATCCCAGCTCGGCGTCCACAAGAACCTCCTCGACGCCATCACCAAGGACATGCAGTATGACACCATGACGCCTGTCCAGTCCAAGACTATCAACCCGGCCCTCAAGGGGACCGACATGTAAGAAGCGCCAGTCCAATGTAGCAGCTGCCGCCTGCCAATGCTAATCCGTTGCAGTGTTGCCCAAGCCAAGACGGGAACGGGCAAGACCATTGCTTTCCTTTTGCCGCTGCTCCAGCGCATGATCGCAGAAGACCCAACGCTGGCTACAAGACGTGCCTCGCGGAACGCCCGATCTGACGATATTCGCGGTATTGTCTTGTCCCCGACCCGAGAGCTCGCTGAGCAAATCGCCACGGAAGCTCGCCGTCTCACAAAGTACACTGGGCTTGTTGTTCAGTCAGCCGTCGGAGGCACTCACAAGGGCTCCATGCTGCGCCAGACACAGCGACAAGGATGCCATCTCTTGGTCGCCACCCCGGGCCGCTTGAATGACCTTTTGCGAGATCCCCAGAGCGGTATCGATGCCCCCAACCTGGCCGCCCTTGTTCTGGACGAAGCGGACCGCATGCTCGACGTCGGTTTCGAAAAGGAATTGAACGAAATTATCCGCTGCCTCCCAAGCCGAGACGAAAAGGTTCGACAAACCATGTTGGTTTCGGCCACCATTCCGGACGACGTCATTAGACTTGCCCGCTCCATGGTTCGCGCCGATGACTTTGAATTCGTCCAGACCATTTCGGAGAACGAGTCTCTCACCCACGACCGAGTTCCCCAGCATATTGTACCGCTTTCCTCATGGAATAACATGTTTCCCACCTTATTCGAACTCATTGACCGAGAATCCGCCAAGGCCGCCGAGGACCGCAGCCTACCCCCGTTCAAGGCCATTGTTTACTTCAACACGACTTCCCTGGTTGAAATGTCAGGAGAGCTTGGTTTTCACCGGAGACGTGACGGAATTATGAAGATTCCCACCTTTTCTATTCAGTCTCAACTTACCCAGAACCAGCGAACCAAGGCTGCTGACATGTTCCGAAATGTGAGATCCGGAGTCTTGTTCTCGTCTGATGTCACGGCCCGAGGAATGGACTTTCCCAACGTGACGCACGTTATCCAGGTCGATATTCCCCGCGACCGTGAATCCTATATCCATCGTCTTGGCCGCACAGCCCGCCAAAACAAGGGTGGTGAGGGCTGGCTCCTTCTCCCACCCACCTCGACGGGCGGCGCCAGAAGGCTCCTGCGCGGCCTTCCCTTGCAGCCAAACAAGGAATTGGAGAGCTTCAACGTGGACGCTGCGGCTGACGGAGAAAACCTACCCAAGTACCACCAGGAAGCCAAGGATCTGGCCCAGGCCCTCCCGCGAAAGATGCTAGGATCTGCGTATACATCCATCTTTGGTGGTGCAACGCAGCAACGAGAGGAGCTTGTCGAAGATCTGAATCTTTGGGCGACTGCTGGATGGGGCTGGAGTGAACCGCCTCCCGTCTCGGCTGCCTGGGCTCGCAACCAGGGCCTTCTTCGCTCCGGTTTGAATATTCAGGACAGAGCCTCGCGGGGAGATGACCGATTTGGGCGCGAGGACCGCAGAGGATCCTCCCGCTCCGACGAGGGACAATCTTCTGACCCCTTTTCCGACATGGGACGCCGCGTTCGACGAGACAACCCGGGATTCAGTCGCGATGGTGGCGACAGACGTTCAAAGGGGTTCCGTGGGTCCAAGGGATTCAGGGGATCGAGAGAGTCTCGAGGCTCTAGAGAGTCTTCTTGGTAGGCGAGCCGACGTTGGTTGGAATCTGAAACAGCGACGACTTGAATGGCATTGTTGTTGAAATTGCGAAACAAACTGTGTATTAATAATGGCCATCAAGCCACATATTGACGATCAGCAAGTGTACAATAGTATAAGCGACATGTAAGACTATGGGGCATCAGCAAATGGGTCAAGGATCACATCACAAAGAAAAAAGAGAGCGGCGTTCCGGAAGTTGTGTCTTTTGTTCAAAATCTCCCCCAAAACGGAAACAGGCAAATATTTTTCAATAGCAAGTTGTATTTCTTTCTCTTGGACCAGTTTTAGTAACTCGCACCCCGTGTCTTTAAACGTCGCCTTCACATGCTGCCCCGTGAAATGTCATTCCGAGATGATGAATACATGCCGCGCCCAAACGCCTCATGCAGTAGACCCTTGCTTTGCGCTGTACACAATAGAAGCCAGCAAACGTGAAAAAAAAAAGCAAAAGAAGACCCAAGCCGACGTGACTGCCGCGTAAAAAGGGAAATCCCCCGTCCGCCGAGTCCAAAATCACCTTGTTGGTCCTGGGCCCATGAGCATGTTTGAATCCCACAGCAGCACGCGCTCATCCCAACCGACGGAAGCAACCCAGCCGCCCACGCCAAACAAACACCAGTCGACGCCCGTGACAAACTCGGTATGACGGTTCATGACGCCGAGCTGGTGGCCGGGCTTGGCGCCGGCCAACGGCCCCGAAGGCTGCGCAGAGGCGTCGTTCCACAAGCGCACCGTCATGTCGTAGCTCCCGCTGATGAGCACATCGCTCGCGTGCGGACTCCAGGCCAAGCGCCGGACGGCGTATTCATGGCCGTGCATCAGGCTCAGCGGCCCCGCGGCGGGACTGCGAATGTCAAAGGTGCGGATGATGCGGTCCACGCCGCCCGTGGCCACGACCGTCTCGTTGTACTTGTTCCAGTCGTGTGTGAGCACCTCTGCGGGCGGGCTGCCGGCGGCCAGGCCCGGGTTGACGCCTGGCCGGGCGCCGGCTGCGTGGACGGGAATCGTGGCCACGAGGTGGTACTTTGCCGACGAGGGCGTGCGCAGGTCGAAGATGCGCAGGTGCGAGTCTGACGACACGGCGGATATCAGGGCCGGGTTCGACGGGCAAAAGGACGCGCTGTAGGTGCAATTGCCGATGGGGAGCGTCTTGAGCGAGTTCGCGCGCGTCGGCGACCACTGCACGCCGGGTCAGTATGTGCCGGGAAGCGTGTGTGTCTGGGAGTGGGAGGCTGACTATCTTGACCGTTCCGTCCCACGACGAGGAGAGAAATGTGTCCTTGGACACGGGATTCCAGCAGACCGCAAATGTCTCGCGCTTGTGCTCGTGGAAGTTCATGACGGGGAACTCGTCCACGCCCAGGTCGAACAGTTTCAGGGACCCGTCGCCGCCGGCGGCAATGACTTGGTTCTCGTTGATTTCCGACCATGCCAGGTCGTACAGCGCGTCGTTTGTGTCGAAACTTTGATCGTGTCGGTGTTAGCAGCGCACACCTTCTTGCAGGCAAGCCAGGGGGGCAAGGACACACGTCTTCTCTACCTGGATGCCCTGCGCAGTGAGCCCCAGGGCAAATACCCTCCCGTTGCCAACAATGCCAAAGTTGGCAGAGGCGGCGACCGCTATCCGCGAGTCGTAGTAGGGCGAGTACTTGACCGCGTAGGGGTTGTACCCTTGGGTGCGGAACTCGAGCATCGCAGCCATTGTGATTTCGTGGTGACGCCTGCGTATGGGCGCATTGATGCTTCGCACACGGTCAGCCGATACGAGGGGGGGGGGGGGGGGGGGAGAGCTGGAACAAATGCAGAATCTCTTGACGGGTTGGTGATGGAAGGAAGCTCTGGTGGTTGGTGGATTGACATGTGCCTCGGCAATGAGAGGCCGCGCCGACGTAATGTGGGGGAAAGAGAGACGACCGACTTGGCTGTGGGATCACTGGGATGTTACATATGAGAATGCAGGGGGTTTGTTGTCATTTGACCAATGCCGCTCGAGGGATACACGCTGATCTGCTTCTTCCCTCATAAGATCAAGACATTGAAATAGATTTGCCAAGATGGAGCCACTCCTAGCCTCCCGCGGCTCTCCACTCGACTTGCAACAACGCCTCTCAAGCACGCACTTGCACAGTCTCGTGGCCCAAGAAAACATCCTCCAGAAAGGTCGGATACCCCATGGTTTCCAGCATCGGATTTTGTAGCTCCCAGTCCCAAAGATTACTACTGCCTTGGTACGCAAAGGAGTCTTGGCCATCCAGGCTCATGGCTTCTTCTGTACCCGACTCCCCCCTCGCCCAAGACGCGTTGCCCGCGGAATGCTTCGATGCTGTCGACAGACTAAACTGTTCTGGCTTATGTCTGTCACTGGCTTGAGTGCGCGCAATCGGGTAGACTCCCAAAGGATTGAGTATGTAGTCGAGGGAGAATTGCCGAGGGTTTTGATTCTCCGCGTGCTCGACCTCCGTCTCCGACATCACCCTCCTTTGCTCTGTCAACTTATCGAAGCGCTTCAATGCCTGCGTCGCCGACTCCAGGAAAAGGTCCACTTGCATGTATGCCCGTAGGTGGTGCAGAACACGCACATTGCTCTCCAACATTTGCCGATACTCATCAAGCCCGGTATCTGGCAGCGGGGAGCATGTCGTAGCTTCACCCAACTCGGCCCATGACACAAGCGTGGTCACTAAAACGCCGCTGCAGACCTGCGCATGCATGGCATACGGCATGTCCACCATGCTCTCTTTATGACACTTGTACAAGTCGTCCAACAACGTGGCAATGTAGGCGGCCTTGGTGGCGCACATCTGGTGACATTGTTTAAGAAAGTCAACCGGTGCATTTTCTCGTATCCATTTTGTTGCCGAGACTGGAAAGACGAGACCCGTGACACCCACACGATACAGATCGTTGAATGTTTGTGCGATGAGGATGTGAAGCCCAAAATAAAGGTTGAGGCGCCCCAAGGACTTGTACAAGTAGGTGTTCTCAGGCGTCATTTTCATCACGTCTGAGAGAGAGGATTCCAGGGCGGCAAGTTGCTGGTCTAGCTGCTGGAATTGCGAGGGTGTGCTGGAATCTTGGCTTGCCTTCCAGGGGATATCATCGCGCAAATGTTTGACATATTTGAGCACACGTGAGCGAATCGCCATGGCACGGATATACAGCGCTCGCAGGTCGAGGTTATCAGTCGCCCTCTCCTTCTCACTGATCAAATCGTCTCCATGAACAAACGGCAGCACAGTGCCTTGCCGAAGCATTTCCGTCACGCAGGGCTTGTTCCGAATAAAGAAATCTTCCAGGCACGGCAGCTGAATCTGCACATCCTCGGCCGATATGAATCTCAGCTGGTCTATCCCGCATTCAATAAAGGCATCTTGCAGATAGCACGCCCAGAATAATCTGCGTCGACTCTCCTTGACAGCCCACGAGATCGACTCTTGGCGCTGACAAAAGAGATCACTGTCATGCTCAACATTGAGCTGCAGTATCTGAACATGCCGTGCCACCATGCCTGACATGAGAAAGGCCTTGGCGTGATCTCCAACGCGTAGAAAGTGCTCGTGCAGCAGAACAGCTGTCATGAGGCATTCAACGGCCAAGTTGCCAAAATGGGTGAAAACGCACTGCATGGCACTGGCGGCCCAGCCTCGTCCGGCATGATGGAATTGGGTGTTTGGCGACGATTGCGGCTCTGACGATGCAACCACAACCCTGGCGTAGTAAAAGGGGGCAGCAAGTCCGCAAAGGATATATATGAGCCCAGACCGGTCATTATACAGAGCGTCATCATCCTGAAATTTCTCCATAAAGGTTGGCATGTGCAAGAATCCAAAGCACCGGACTGTATGTATTTGCGATAAGTAGATGTCGATCAGTTCGCGCACACGATGTGCAGGAGGCAGAGTTCTCGACATGAGCCAAGTGGGCATCTTGTCATCAACGACTATATGTAATGAGCGGTCATGGCGGTCTTGTTCTGGAGTAAGACTGGTGGTCAAGCCGGGTTCCCTGTCATCATCAAGGTTCATGTAAAGACAATGCAAGCGCTTTCTGTTGCATCTCTTGCACAAAACGTCACCAGAACACTTGGCCTTGGCCCGTTGGCACTCGATGCAGGATCTACGTATCCGCCGGCGTTTGAGACCAGCCTGTGTCATTTCACAATCATCATCTCGGCGGCCATTTTGCCCTCGAATTGGGGAGAGCGACGCTTCTGTGGCCACAGCACTCTTTGCAGCATATGTACATTCTGCGCCGAATTTGATGCATTTGCGACATGATCCTGGTGCGCGGTCACATTTCACCTGCAAAGTGTCAGAGAGAATTGGATGAACAAGAACAGAGAGCAGGCAGACCTTGCGTTTGCGACAAATCACGCAGCTCTTTGGCTCCATCTTTAATCGACTATCATGGCATTGCGCGTGATGCAAAGACCGAATGTCAAGACTCAAAGCATGTGGAGGATGTACAGCACGAGGAGCTACACCAGACCTTGTCACCCCATATCCCAAGCCATCCGCCGTCCGTAATTACGGGGGCCTAACACAGGTGTCAAGTGCTCCAGCCCTATGTCGCCATCAATCTGGTTGCACTGCATCGCATCCCTGATTTTGCACGAGTCCAGGTCTTCTTTGCCCATTGAAATCATTTCCAGACCAAATAGCACTATATAAATACTTTGCCTGTTGTATCTTGAGTGATGCATGAATGTGGTCAATGGACAGGTGCATTCCCATTCTTGTAGTGAAAAGTCTCTGCCGCTAATTGTGTGCTTTGTTTTATTTCCCTTTTCTTTTACGCTGTTTCCCAACGAGACACGTGAAAAGTACACACGATGCGAAATTCTGCTTCTGTTGCTACTGCCACTGCTACCCCTGATGTACCAAGCACTGTTGCTGTTGGTTGCTGCTGCGCGTGGGCCGTCTGACAGGGGAGTCCTGATAAAATGGTGAGTAATGCGGTTACTTCAGTATCAGTCAGTGCAGGGAGCCAAGTTGCCTTACAATGAGGATTGAGGAGCCGATAGCACCCGCCGGAGCCAGAGATACCCTGGTTCAAGACACCCAGAAAGGCGCCGGGGCTGGATTACAGGGGGATATTGGGGTCGCTGTCGCTGTCGCCATACCGACTCCAAAATCTCAGGGATTTGAAAGCGGACTCAGATTGGTGGCAAGTAAATTTGGCCGAGGAACATCAAGTTGAGGAATCGGAAGGAATAACCAGGGGCAGCGGTGAATGGGAGGGCGCGCATGCTGCCAATCTGGAACAGAAGGGGCTCCTTCCCGCGCATTGAATGGTATTGATCATTATTAGCGAGCACCGCAACCCTGTGAGCCCACCTCACACCACAGTGGGCCAAGAAGTCGCAATCCTTCTTTCTTCCTCTTTGGGAAGACGAGATCCGGTCGGCAGCGGATCTCGTCCCCGAGCTCACAACCTGTACGGAGTACTCAACGGCTGCGTCGAACGCGCAATGGCAACATGTCATGGATCAATGCAACTAAAACACAAGCGCATGGTATAATTGTGTATGGATTCCGGACCTAATAAATACTCAAGTAGTTCAAGTACTTGGGATTCTCCCCGTAGACCGCTCCAACGTGACAAGCCATCGTTCCTTGCATCACCAACACTTTGACCCAACTTCACCCAAGCGATGCTCACCCAAATCCTGGCCCTTTCCCCCCTCATGGGCACGGCGCTCAGCGCCACAAACTTCCGCGTCTTTGACAGCACCGCCTACACCAACACATCCATCGGCTACGGGGCATCCAACATCAATTGGATCCCGGCCTATGTGTGCAACCCTCTTGTTGCCAACAACAGCATCCCCTCCGCGTCCACATGGCAATCCATCGTTCTCGAATGGAACATATACCCGGGCTACCCGCTCGTGCTGGACTGCGAAAACATCTATCTCAGCTCCTCGTCCACCGCGGAGCATAACCTGCAGGTCATGAAGACGCTCCAAACCTGGGCCGCGCAGGTTCTCCCAAGCGACCAAATCATAGGGTGGTACGGCCTCGCCGGAAACACGGTTGCGTGCTTGTATGGACACTATCAAAGCCTGATTGCGAACCACAGCAATCATGCCTTCTTCCCATCTGCCTATACTTTCTCCAGCGATCTGGCTTCGTGGAACACGTCGCTGAATTCCGTCATTGCAAAGGCCAAGGCTATCGACGCCTCGCTGCCCGTGTGGCCGTTTATGTGGCCGCAGTATCATAATTCTCCCTATGCATTTTACCCTGTCAATCTGTGGAACAGTCAGCTTGACATCTTGACCGCGAATCCCAACGTCAATGGCTATGTGATTTGGGGTGGTAAGAACCACCAGGTCTGCGGCGATGATTGCCAGGCGACTGCGGGCCACAATCCGTGGTTGAATGCCACTAGGACCTACTTGAAGAGCTTGTATGGCCTCTATGGCCAGACACCACTGGAGCAAGGCGGTCAACTGTTTGCTGGATCATGATGCAACTCTGACTGTGTTCTGTCGTTGCTATACTCGTAGTGACAGTCGACTCTGCTTCTGTGTGGAGATGCGGTATTGATCAATATGAGTTTAGTGTATATAACAAACGTCCATTATTCAACGCCATTCTTTGTGTGTCTCGTCCTAGGTCGTCATGTATATGCTTGTGCCTGTGCGCGCGCATATGGGACTAAAGTCAAGGGAACACGGCCAAGGTCGATACATATCATGATGCCAGATTGGTCTGATCTTTACAGAGCAGTAGTCGCACCAACTTTCGATATACTTCAGCTAAAGAGTCCAACTTTTGATATATTGCTACTATTTATGCATGGCTGAAGAGACTAAGCTGATTCCTTCCTCTTCTCCTGAATAGTCTCCTCGCTGCTGCTGGCATCATCAACCAAAAGCTCATTTCCAAGAGTCAGCACAGTCGGAACCGCCACCACTAAGCTGCCAATGCTCAGACCCCAGTTCATCGCAAACTGCGTCATGGGTGAGTACCCTTCGGCATTCACTCTCCAGGCCATCGAACCTCCAGCCGGTTTAAGAGCCGAGTAGGCACCAACAATGACTGCGTTTACAACCGGGCTCTGTGACTGCGCGCCGATAATCCAGTAGCAGTAAGATTGCCAAAACGAGTCATACATACCGTAAAAGAAGTACAAGAACATGGGGCCAAGAAATGTGCTTCCATCCGTGTAGTCAATGTCCTGCTTATGGCCTTGTCGCAGCCGCTCGTCATTCCAGAGTTGAAACTTGTATCCGCCGCCCCAAATGGCAAAGCCTGTGATGAATAGTACGGCCCAGCCCGCCAGGGCACGAGCCTTGCGGTTCAGTCTACCCAGGTCGAGAATGAAGCCCATCAGCAGTCCGCCAAACATTTGGGCGATCCAGTAAAGAGCACCGTTGAGAGATCGAGTGCGCAAGTTGAATGTCTGCCCATTGACATTGTTCTGCTGGTATGAATAAAAGACATTGGCGTTGAAGAACATGGGGTATAGGCACACTATCCTCCAGTTGAGCACAACCTTGGCAGTTTGAAGCGCAGAATCCTTCAAATTGGCCCAGTTGACGGCCTTGGATTCGCGAGCAACGCGAGTCCCGACATACTTAGACGACAATGCCTCGGTTGAGCACACGAATGCAGAGAGAGCCCATCCAAAGAGCATGACAACGATGTAGGCAACGTAGGTTGAGTCAGTAACGGTGCCAGACTTGGAGTGGAAATTGAGCCCAAAACTGATGAGAGAGCCAATCGTACCACCGAGATTGAATATGACCCAAAACACACCAATCGCTCTTCCACGTGTGCCGTCGTTTGTGTATGTGACCATGACTGTGCCTTGAGCAACCCAAAAGAAGGCTGCTCCAATACCAAGTAAAGCGCCTGCGGCGATGACAAAGGCTCCATTTTGTGTTCTGTTGAAGTTGAGGAGTGATCCGGCGTAGAGCGCATATGTCCAACCGCCAAGCAACAGCGAGGTACGAGGCCCCAAGTATTTATAGAATGCCCCTACTAGGAGCAAAGCGGCACCAGCCGTGGCAGCATGGGTAGCAACGTTGGAGTTGGCAGCAACAGTGCCATCAACTTGCCCTGAACCACCCATGCCGGTGAGGGCGTTGTACATGCCTGGATTGCAGAAGGAAATGAGTGAGATCAAGACAATCTGAGACCAAGGATCATGAAGGAGCCTTTTGACCCATGACTGCTGAGGGGCGTGGCCATCGTCTGCTTGTTGAGCAGCCATTGATGTTGATGACTTGAGAGCCGTTGTGGTATGAGCAAAAGAGTTGTAAGAGGAGATGTTCGGGCTAGGCTATGGATTGCATTTCGTGATTTGTTTATCCTGCAAGGAAGTCGTCGCATTTTTAAGTTGGAGCGAGGTATATCGGCCTGAAAATGAATCGGGAGACAAGCAGCCGGGTCGAGTCGCCTGGTGCGAAATATTGACGGATCACGGCAGCGAGATCCGTCGAGTAGCAGCTGATGACAGACCGAAGCTCGGCACCGAGACCCCCCGGGGCAGGGTATTGTAATTGACATTTGCCAACGCCTGCAAATTCATAGAGAATGGTGGATAAATAAAGACTGCTCCGACGCCACTTCTGACAATCACCCAAGCGACCCTGCATATTCGACAACACTGCTTGCCATGACGCCATCGACAGACCCTCACAATGAGGCTCTTGGTACCCTTCAGACGGAGGCAAACAGCCCCGTGGCCGATGTCATGGACTCTTTAAACACATTCGAATTATGCGCTTCATTTAATCAGGAAGAGGCTCGCGTTGCATCTTCGATTTCTTCTAGTCTTCCAGCCATTGCAGCCCTGGTAGATGATCTCGTCCCTCGTCTTCGCTCCGGGGGGCGGCTCATCTACGTTGGGGCAGGCAACAGCGGACGAGTTGCATACATGGATTGTACTGAACTACCTGCAACCTTTTCTGCAGATCCCGCCCAGTTTCTCGCCGTCGTCGCGGGAGGAAGCCTCGCCGTGGTGGAGGCTGTTGAAGGCGCAGAAGACTTGTATGGCGATGGAACGGCGAAGATGCGTGGGTTGCAGTTGACCTCGCTTGACACCGTCATCGGCATAACAGCTTCTGGGAGAACACCATTTGTTCTCGGGGCACTCGAATTGGCAGCAAATTCGAATGCTCTTACCGCAGCCATCATAAATTGCAGGCCATCTGCAATGGACAAACTTGGCGTCAAATATCCCATTGCCGTGTTGGTCGGGCCTGAGTTTGTGACTGGCAGCACGCGTCTCAAAGCAGGTAGCTGTGCCAAACAGGTCCTCAACATGATCAGCACTTGTGCCATGATAAAGATTGGCAAGACCTACCGCGGCTTGATGGTAGATCTTCGTGCTGTTAATGAGAAGCTCAGGGTCAGGGGGAGGCGGATTGTGCGACAAGTATGTCAAGATGGACCGTTGATGAGGAACATCAGGTCACATGTTGATCTTCCAGACATTTCTGAGCACCCCCATCTCGGCAACTTGGATATGGCCATTGACGCTCTTATTCAAAGGTGCCAGAGAAGTATCAAGCTGGCCTGTGCCGTTGGGCTTTCGGGTCTTGACCCAGACATGGCGAAAGAAAAGTTGGCCGGGGTACAAGGAAGCCTAGACGCCTTTGTCCGAAGCCTTGAAACAAATGTCCGAGACAAACAGTTGGATCTTACCCGGCAACAGGTTTACTACCTCTGCGTCGACGGCGGCGGAACAAAGTGCGCTGTTTCCATTGCTTCACACAATCATGTCGTGGCCCAAGGCATGTCCGGAGGCTGCAATCTGAACTCTGTCACTCTGGAAGAGGCTGTCATTCAAATAAGACTCGCAATTGACAATGCCGTAACTGTTCTGAATGGGTACCCGCGAGGGTCTTGGCCCAGATTCCGAAAGGCCTGGGTCGGGATTGCTGGTTTCCATCACAATCGCCGAGCGAAAACTCTGACATGCCATCTCGAAGACCTCCTAGGAGTTTCGGCCAGCGATGGATCCCTATCTTTGACCTGCGACACTTCGCTGCTGTCTTCGTGTATGGGCTTTGATAGCTCTATCGAGGGCTGCATCGCTCTCATCGCCGGAACTGGTGCTGTAGCTACCGCCTTCAAAATGGGACCTACTGGTGAGATTGACCAGGTGGGCAGAGCTGGTGGATGGGGCCATCTCTTTGGCGATGCAGGAAGTGCATTTTACATCGGCCAACGAGCAATACAGACCGTCTTAGCTGGTTTAGAGGAGAACCAAGGCGAAAACTCCTCCTGTCAAACTCTCAGCCCTTTGCAGAAGGCTGTACTTAAACAGCTGAACTGCGACAAGGCCGATCTTCTATCCACCATCTTGTCTTCACAGCCGGGTAGGCAATCATCGAGGCTCCTCATCGGAAGCCTTGCTCGTGTGGTCACGGACCTCGGTTTTAGACCCTTCAACCCTGACCAGGATGCAGTCGCCATTCTTCAAGGGGCAGCCGAATGCCTGACGGATCTCCTCGAACGCCTGATCAAGGCCCGTGTCTCGGACCCAGGCAGAAGCATCCTTGCGCTATCAGGCGCCCTGATGAAGCTAAAGCCTTTCGTGGATTTAATACTCAAGAGATGCAAATCAAGAGGATTCGTGTTCAAGAGAACAATACATGTCCAAAACCCTTCTCTTTATGCCGTGCAGTGTCTTGCTAGGGCAAGCTCTGCTGATGAGACAGGAGTAGAATCAGTCTCCAATTCCGGGGTTGGATTTGTCCTTGGTGGCCAATTGTCGGGTTCGTACACACTGATAGAACAGAAACAAGGTAGCATAATATCTGTCTAGAGAAAGACGAGCTCGTTCGGTATAGGGCGGTTTTGGGACAGACAAGATCGTGTACCATTGATAGCAATAATTAAAAAAAATTAAGTATTAGAGGTGCTTGGCCACAACGATGTTTGTCCAAAGCAATAGAAAACCAACAAATCAAAATGTTATTATAAATTCATAAGTGACAAAATATGCTCATCTCCTAAATATTGAAAGTACGAGGATGTCAAGACTCAAGAGTGAAGAGACACAACTTAATTGGTTCCATTAAAGTCACATGATGTCGCGTCACTAGCGCACGCCCTAAACACGTCAAATGTGCGAAATTCACGTGGCATCGCCAATTACAGAGCAACGGCGATTACTAAACATGTCGAATTGAAGAATTGGCTCGAGAGGGACCGAAAACAGTCCGTTGTTGCCGAGCATCCAAATTGAACAGAGGACAATACCATGAAGTCATTTCTCTCCAGACCAAAGCGAAAGCTGAGCCCAGAGCCAAGATCCGCCACC
The DNA here is from genome assembly GCA_020975405.1 of Keithomyces neogunnii. NCBI lineage: Eukaryota > Fungi > Ascomycota > Sordariomycetes > Hypocreales > Clavicipitaceae > Keithomyces > Keithomyces neogunnii. The sequence goes on along the minus strand of JAIOWQ010000002.1, from coordinate 1,432,682 downwards.
GATGATGACGAATCCACAGAGGTCAAGCTCGTTCTACTCTCTTCGGTCTATCCGGAGATCGACCAAGAGACACTTCTTGATTTTCTCTTGGCCCATGATGGCTCCGTCAGCCAGGCGTCCGACGCCCTCAAGTGCACAAAATTACAGCAAGATACCAAAAGCAGCTGTGTAATAGGCCATCAACAGTCATTAAGGCAGTACACCATGGGAGGTTATACATCACCAACGAAAAAGAAACTCAAGGCTAAAAAGGGCAGCACCTTGCATTTATACGATCCAACTGATGTGGCGGAGCACACGCCATGCACTATTATTCACAACTTTTTGCCGCCCGAAGATGCGAATGCTCTCCTAAAGGAGCTTTTGGGTGAAGCTGCATCTTTCGAAAAGATCACATTCAAGCTATTTGACAATGTCGTCTCCAGTCCGCATACGTCGGGTTTCTTTGTGGAGAGCTATGAGGATATGATGGCCCAAAAGTCGGAATATTATTACAATGGGTCTCAACTTACGGTAAGCAACAGATGGTGTCAAGAACTGTGTGCCACCCGTGGTCTAACAATGTTTGCAGGACGTTCGCCGCATCACACCAGAACTAGCAAAAGTTAAACCCCTGGTACAAGCCGCGGTGAACCGAGAAATCCAGAACCGGGTCAAAACCCGCTACCCCAACGGCAAGAAGCTCAAACACCAATCGCCCCATGCGTGGGTTCCCAACTCTGCCTTTGTAAACTGCTACGACGGCGCACAGCAGAGTGTCGGCTGGCACAGCGATCAACTCACTTACCTGGGTCCCCGGGCGGTCATCGGGTCCATTTCTCTCGGGGTTGCACGGGAGTTTCGCGTCCGGAGGGTGCTGCCGAAAGACGGCGACACCAAAGCAACCGAGGAGTCGGACGCAGAGGGCCAGATATCCATACACCTTCCACATAACTCGCTTCTCGTGATGCACTCCGAGATGCAGGAGGAGTGGAAACACTGTGTGACGCCGGCGCTTTCCATCGATCCGCATCCGATAGCAGGGAACAAGCGGATCAATATTACCTACAGGGACTATAGACAGAGGATGCACCCCAAGTATACGCCGAGGTGTGGGTGCAAGGTGCCGTGTGTGTTGAGGGTGGTGCAGAGGAAAAAGGAGAATTTTGGCAGATACTTTTGGATGTGCCATGCAGGCAACGTGCCGGGCAAGGAAGGTTGTTCTTTCTTCCAGTGGGCCGAGTTTGACGATGATGGGAACCCCGTCATCAATGAGAATGTGGTGAAATATTCGCAGATGTAGGCCGTTGGTTGCATGAGCACCAGGTGGAATTGTTTGAATGCATTGATGTGGTTATGAGAAATGCCTTTACAAGACGTTTGAGTATTGTATGTGACGTTTCAAGTCTTGATTCTTTTGCATCGACCGCAACTGATGTGGATTGTAATGTTGGTTTGGTTGAGGGAGTGTGAGGATGCCAATGACCTCGCAACTAATTTCCAAAGAGCAATTTATTGGCTTTCCGTCTATGCCACTGCCATAGAAAATATGTAAATGTTCCTGGCTCTTTTATTCCTCGCTCTATCAACATGGCAAGAGATGTCCCCCACACAGGACCCTAGTGGGTCTCTGCCAAGTGCGCTCAAGAGCTCACTTCAAAAGTCAATCATGTCGCTCCAACTCCCCTCTCACGCTCATCTTTCCTTTGACCAACAGCCGCCTGTCTCATCCTCTCGAGGCCCACTGCCGAATACCTTGAACCGCCGCCATGGAAGAGACGCTAAGCTTCCCCGCCTCCGCAGCGACGTCACTGGAAGCTCGCCTCCCGCCGCAAGATGCGCAGCCATCAGAGCGGCCATTCGTAACGCTCACCTTTGCAACGTCGCTCGACTCATCACTCTCCCTGGCCCCCGGCGTCCGCACGCGCCTCTCTGGGCCGGGTTCCAAGGCCATGACGCACTATCTCCGGTCCCGACACGCCGCCATCCTCGTCGGCGTCTCAACCGTCCTCGCCGACAACCCTGGCCTCAACTGCCGCATCGCAGGCGCCGTGTCCCAGCCGCGACCGATAGTCGTCGACCCGCATCTGAGGTGGACGCCTCGCACAACCGACAAGGTGTTTGAGACTTGCCGCTCCGGGGCTGGTCTCGCGCCGTTCGTCTTGACCGGGCTCTCGCCAGCCCAGGTGCCCCAGGAATCCGAGGACCTGCTACGCCAGCATGGCGGAAAATACATACACCTCGCACACGTCGTATCCAAAGACAACAGGATGCGCTTTGACTGGAACCTTGTTTTTCAAGCTCTTCTGTCCGAGGGTCTCACAAGCGTCATGGTGGAGGGGGGCGGCCAGATTATCAATTCTCTTCTGAACCCAACATATCACAAACTCATCGACTCCGTCATTGTAACCATTGCACCGACATGGCTTGGAAAAGGAGGCGTCGTCGTCTCACCAGATAGAGTGCACGGTGAGGATGGTACACCCCGGGCTGCGGCCAGGCTATCTCATGTTTCGTGGCACCCATTCGGAGAAGATGTAGTCCTCTGTGGCAAATTAGATTCTTGATAAGTTTGCTACGCTGCACTGACTAACAGAGAGGACAATTGTTGGCGACAAAGAAGAGGGTTCGACCGATGTCGGGACCATGATGCGACTTGTGGCTGCGACTTCCCCAGAGCACCGCGACGCCAAGCCAGGATTCCCCGGATAATCGTCATTGGCCTATCCCAGTTTCATGCAATCTAGTAAACACCTGCTTTCGTGAAGTGTATTCACAAGGACCCGACACATTCCGCGGTGGTCAACCTCCGCGTGCCACGGCCATCGGCGAGCGCCGCCCCGGTGAAGACGCCGGGGTGCAATGGCGACGGGGCGGCGACCGCGGTGGCGGATTCGGAGCGACAAAGCCAGATTGGAAAGATGCGATTAATGAATAATATCCCAGATATGCATCAACTGTCATTATGCGGCGACTGAAGGCTTACGCGCGCGGTAGTTTTCTAGAATCGGCCACGCATGTGCCGACGCTAAGGAGCCGTTAATTTACGATACCCCCGAGCTGAATGCTAAAGATGCCCAAAATACTTGGAGCCCAGCCAATGGTGATTGTGCAGTGTACTTTTGAATTTTTCGGCAGTCACGCCACTGGTCGCGTGAGCTTGCGGCACAACATTATTCACCATTCACCCGTTCAACCTAACAGAATAAATCCACCCAACACAACAATACGTCGTCACCCCAGACTCAGAGATTGAGCAGTATCCCCATCAGGCAAGTTAACCGTCGCGCCCCACCTACCATGGCTCCATCATCCGACCCATGCCCAGCCCCGAACCTACCCAATACAGCAACTTAACCGCCCAAAATCCACCTCCTCCGACGACGTCAATCCCGAACAGAAGCTCACGTATGTAATTTCCCCCCCCCTTCTCGTTCAATCATTTCAACAACGCCACCAAATAGCAGTGACAAGTCGACTCTCTCTCCTCCGCTCTTCCCTCCGCTCTTCTCCCTCTTCCATTCACTACAGAGAGAGTTGGGAAGAAGGAGCATCACCCGCCATGGCCTCGGCACGCCCTCGCATCACCATCCTGGGCTCGCTCAACATCGACCTAGTGAGCTACGTACCGCACCACCCGCTGCCGGGGGAGACGCTCACATCGACGCACTTTAACACCTCTCCCGGCGGAAAGGGCGCCAACCAGGCGGTGGCATGCGGCAAGCTGTCGCGGGCAAGCGACCTGTCCTCGGCGTCGGCGGACGTGGCCATGCTGGGCGCCGTGGGGTGCGACGGCTACGGCACCGCGCTGCGGGACAGCCTGGCCTCGTACGGCGTCGACACGGGGGGCGTGGCGGTCCGCGAGGGCGGCAAGACGGGCATCGCCATCATTGTCGTCGACGAGCCCTCGGGCCAGAACAGGATCATCCTGTCGCCCGAGTCCAACCACAGCCTGCGGCCCGCCGACTTTGGGCGCATCCCCGCGCCCAGGCCAGACCTGCTCATCATGCAGCTCGAGATTCCCCTCGACACCGTCATGCAGGCCCTCAAGGCCGCCAACGAGGAAGGCATCCCGGTCCTGCTAAACCCCGCGCCCGCGCAGCTTCTTCCCGATGCTGCCTATCGTGGCCTCGCGCACTTGATTGTGAACGAGACCGAGGCTTCCATTCTCTCTGGACAGCCCGAGTCCGACCTGGACGATAGGGCGGGGCTGGATGGTGTTGGCAAGATCTTCTTGGATCGTGGCGTGCAAAACGTCGTCGTCACGCTGGGCGGCCGCGGCGTGTACTACGCAAACAAGGCCGGTGCAAGTGATTTGGTGTCCGCGCTCAAGGCCAACGTTGTGGATACTACCGCCGCCGGGGACACATTTGTCGGGTCGTACGCCCTGTCTGTTGTGAACGCGGGCAAAGGCGGCTTCGATATCGGCGCTGCTGTCAAGGCGGCCAACAGAGCTTCAGCCGTCACGGTGTCACGGAAGGGCGCTCAAATATCCATTCCTTGGAAGGACGAGTTGCGATAGACGCATGGGCAATAGTATTCCAGCTCTTTCCAGGAAAATATTTAGGAAACAGAAATCGTAACATTTTGTCATTGAACCCTCGGTCATGCATGTGTATAATCTACTCTCTCAAACAAGACCTAAAACCATGATCCCCAGTCCCAGAATCTAGAATCCTTGTGCCTTGAATTTCCGTCTCGCGAGTGATTCCGAGCCTGAATCACACCTTGGTCGCCTATGAGATTGGGTGCCAATGTTCGCAACGCCCTTTCTCTAAAGTAATAGATGCCGTGGCCTGGGGGATACACGATTGGTCCTGGCATCTGTTGCCCATCCACTTGCCGGACGCACTGGTTTTTTGACAACCCACCTGTATTCCAAGGCTTCCCATGTTTCCCATCCAAAAGGCAGCGTTGGCGCCCAAGCATCCCGCTTGGATAGTGCGCTTCGTAGCCAAATGCATTGAAGGCGCTTTTAGCAGTCGCCGGGTCGACTGCTGCACTGCTTCCTATATCCCCGGGCATTGCGGCCTGAGAATCTGAGATGCGGCGCTGCATACTGATTGCCTTTTCGCCCCCCCAATGCTGCACCATTATAGTGAAGAGACTGTTCTGCGAGGGCTTGCCTCGAGGCGACCAAGAAGAGCTTCTAGACCTTCGTGCAACGGCTGCTGTGGCCGTCGTTTCCATGCAGCTTTGAAGCTGGCAGAGTCCACTTCGAGGTGGTTCTAGGTAGGTGAGGTCTGGGAAAGCAGAGTGATGGTACGATACCCGAATACTCATAAGTTGCGTTTGAATATTGCCCAACTGAAGCTCCAGCTCCTCCATCAGTTCATCAGACTTTGATCTGACGTATCCAATTTCGCCTCGTCCTCCAGTAGATTGGAGCCCAACATGAACGATAATCAGCACACTTGTCCCGGCATAAATGGTCCTGCACTCTGTTAATGTCATGATGCGCCACGGTGAAAAGGGGCAGATATGACAAACGTGGGCCATGATTCTTCATGTACAACATCCAGAATAGTTGTTCCTGGTACCGCAGACACTTCCACGGTAAGGTCGTACAGACACCCAAAGTCAAAGAATCGATCTGCCCAGATTATTAGCAAAAGGCAGTTGGAAAGAACTAGTCATGTATCCATGGAACTCCAACGCACCCAGCTTGTGATCGATATACGTCCCAGTCACAATATCAAGTTGCGAGTCGTTGGTTGATTTGGCTGGGGCTATCTGGGAAAGTTTTCCGGATATTTCTATGGCGACCCATGCACTGATTTCAGTTCCATACAACTCTGTCTGTTGAGGAGTTGCAACGATCCGGGGCGATAAAATGTACGTTCGTGTATTCTGCGACATTTGCCTTGGGCTTAACTGCTTGGAGGTCGTCCGATGCGGTTGGAGCCTCGGGGTTTGGCCTGGATTGCAGAGCTGTCGGATATTGTTCACGTGGAATGTTTCTGGTCCCATTTCCTATGATGACGTTGGTGATGCCTGGTGACAATCCGTGCTTTTCCTGGACTGAGAGGAGCAGGTTGAGGATACTCTCCCACTTGACTGTGTCTGCGACGAATGGGAACGGCCAATTGTCAAGTATCGTTTGTAGTTTCCAAGATTTGGAGTTGACCTCCGCAACAGGCCGCGGCACCTGGCGAGGGCTTCCTCCCAAGATGGAATCTGGTGGTGTCGCAGGTCGGTCGAGCTGGCCCAGAAGCCATGAACGGCTGGGTCACGACGATGTGCACGTTTTTTAGAGACGTGCAATTGTTTCATGCCATCGGTTATACTCCACGTATCGCTGTCGTTGTCGCTGATCAGTGAATTTGTATTTGCTCCCAAATCGTCGTCGTATCCGTTCCCTCGGCATCGCTTAACAATTCGCAGGGGACTTGGCTTATCCCGCTTGCCTTTGTGCGGTGCCTCTGCATGTTGTTCTTGGTAAGATGTCATTCTGCTTGTAGGTTAATACCAGTTAAGATAAGCCCATAATCACTAAAATGTGTGGTGAGGCAATGCAAGTGAAAGGTTGCACTTTGGAATGGGTGTGAAGCAAACGCGTTAGCGAAAGAATCGTGCTCCATCCATGATGACGGCGACAATGACAGCCGTGGAAAGAGCGACCATGAGAAACGTAATTACACCCGCGGCTGAGTGCCAAATTTCCAAATCACAGAAGAGGACGGACCAACGGCATTCCGTGGCAGCAATGTGCATTGGCAAAGACCGAAAACGGGATGTGAGAAAGGCGATATGCAAGTGATGGAATTCCAAAGATCGTAGTTGGGGTATCAACGAGAATCGCTATGACTAGGCTTGCTATCAAATATATAGACCTGTAGGGTGATGTGAATGGTAAGTGAGCGGCCAGCCACCGACCGCAGGGGTCCCCCCTCCCCTACATGAGTTCAGAAGCGCCAGTTGTTCAGACACTGTTGCTGAGTGTACGACGAAGGTTTTCCTTCACGGACTCCACATCACTATCCCCCATGGCGAGGAAGTGAATCTACGCGCGGAGTGTTAGCACCTTCTCGGCCATTGGGAGCACTGTTTGCTTACCATCTCATCGGGCGCGCCTGAGGTTCCGTACAACACGGCTTCAGAGAGACTAGCAGCAACCCCCTTCTTGACTCTGTCTTCCCACACCCCATCCCAATTCCACTCTCCAGGCCTCCGCGGCACTGGGATGGGTGACTGGACAGGTGCAGCCGTCGTCGTCTCGGAAGCACCGCTGTTGGCACCATCAGCACCGGCATTTTCGCTGCTATGTTGAACCTGGTCTTCCAGTATTCCTTGCTTCCGCCGGTGCGTGCGCCATGCGTGCCAGGCGCCAGGGTTCCCAGCAGCAGCCAGAGGAACAGTGTCGAGGACCTCCGGGGTGTCAAACGCACTTCGGATGTACTTGAGAATACTGTAGATGGAGATGCTTAGTTTGTCGGCCGCGCTGGTGGCAGAAGAGCTTGCGGGAGATGGCCCCGGTGAGATAAAAGCGCGCTCAGGCGGCGCACTCGATCCCGAGCTGACAGTTCGTTCACCGCTGACCCGTCCATCCCCAGACTCAGTGCGTGTCCCGGGGCCAAACCACGCCGGAAACCCATGTCTGAGGCTGAATCCGCCCGGTGGTAATCGTTCTTGATCACTAGCACTGACGGAGCCGTCGATTCGAACATCTGTCGTGTACATATAGGTCGTCAAGGGAGTTATCAATGGGTGGAAAATGTCGGTCGAAAATAAGACCAGGGGTGGAAGTTTCGGATATGTGTCTGGGAAAGACAGTTGGAATCGTAGAACGGCCGGCGCGTACGGTCCTGGAGCCAATCTGTTAATTCAAATTCTTGTGCTCAAAACACGGCAGTTCCCATCGGCGGTGTTGCTGACCCTCGCGAACAAACAGAACCGCTGACCACAGCGTAGGGTCTCCGGGAGTGAGGCTAAGAAAGATGCCGCGAGGACATGCTTGCTTCAAACCCGTGCTAGACACAAGGTCCAAGTTAGCGTATGCCGTGTCGCATGAGCGGGAACGAACTGACAATTCGGATATTAAATGCTGCTTCCTTAGTGATGGGAGGTCCTTTAGCTGCGCCATGCTCACTGCTTCAATTACACTCAGAGCCCCATAACCACTACCTTGTCCCAGCTTGTGACAGTTTGGGAGGCAGCCGTCTGGGGAGAACTCTCGGGATTAGACCCTGTATCGGGCGGTGAGGGATTCTGCCTGCGCCAAGTGTCGCACTACATACATCATCGTGGGGCAAGATGGCGGGGCAGATATTTTTGTACGCAGGCTTCAAGGAGGGGGAAAGTAGGCACCCAGCTCATAACACAGAATCAAGCGCTTGGATTCGGACCAAAGTCTTCTTTCTTGCCCAGCTCGTGGAAAAAGTAATGCAGTCTATATATTTAACAAGATTGGCTTTTGTAGTGTCCCGCCGATAAAATGCTCCCAGGATCCTTACAAGGGCCATTGCCCGCCATCCAGTTCATAGCATGGTAGTTTTTGAATCGTCGAATTAGTGACCCAGCCGCCTCTCGATTTTAACCTTTTCCTGGGATTTGACTTGGTCGAGATCGTCTCGCGTAGCATTATACGCAACCGTGACCTGGTTGAAGGGATTCTCGGGGCTCTTGTCGAATTCCTTCCTGATCCTCTGCTTGCGCTGCTCCAGGCGCAAGCCGACACCGCTGCCGTCGGCCTTCATCTCTGCGAGTCTTCGCTCCTCATACTTGGCAAATGCAGCAGCAAATCTCTTCTCGGGATGCTTGTCAATCTTGGCGTCGTCGGATCCGGTCGCTAGTGACAGGGCGTCGAGTGCATTGTCGATGCCCGAGGCGCTCAGCGCCGAAGGTCCGTCGCCGTCAAGTTGGGACAGGTCCAGGCCTCGGGCCTTCTTCACGGGAGCTTTGGATTTCTTCGGTTCGGCTCGTCCGCCAATGCTAGCCTCTTCCTCCTTCAAGAGGGCATCCTTCTCGGCCTTTTTCGCCGCCTGCTCGGCTTTCTTGGCAGCTTCAGCTTCCCTAGGGAGGTGGAAGAAGGCATTTAGAACAAACTCGTGCGACCAAGGCGTAGGGCCGTCAAAACTTACTTTTTGGCATTACTCTTGCTTCCCTTTTGCCACTTGTCGGATTCCTCAGCTTCTACTCTGGCATCTGCAGCTGCGGCCTTTTGCGCGGCTGCCTCGGCCTTGCGAGCATTCCCCGCGACCTTCTTGGAGTTATCGCCCTTCTTGCCAGCCATGGCGATGACAGTGGCTCGGGAATGCTCGGATGGGGATCGGGAGACGGCAGTGTCTGCTCAGACCGCTACACGTGCGCACGGGATTTGATAGAGTCGATATGAGTCGGGTGGCCACGCTTCCCTGTTGTTGTGATACTGGGCTCACCGTGGTTGCAATGCAGTGTTTTCGGCGTACGTGGTTGTCCTTGAACGGATTGGTCGACGTTGGAGCACATGGCGCCCTGTAGCGGGGAGTGGTGCGCCAGTCGTGTGAGCGCCGCGTGCTCCGTGGCTTGCTTGCTGCACCCCGCAGCCCGACTTTTGTCGACAGGGAAGGGCGGCATCTCGCTTTGTCAATGTCCTGTTCCAGCTTCACGTCAACGGTTGGTTTTTGTTTTAAGTGGCATCATGGTCGGTGTGGCTGCGGGCGCCGCGGCAAGGGCGACACAATGCCAGCCAGCTCCACGGATAAATACTCCGGGCATGATGCAACGTGTTGGATGAAGCCGGAAACAGGCTATCCGGCCTCTCAACCCTGGCGGCGGACGAGTAGACCAGCCAAAGCAGCATGAAACCCGGCTGTCCTGGGGGGGGGGGGCTCAACGCTGGTCTGTTGGAGTGCTGCATGCAACTCACTCATGCCGGACAGTTGAGGGATTGATCTGTCGTGCACAGGCGAGCAGGGAGGCAGGCAGGTACTTAGGTAAGCACCAGAGTTGAGTAAAGTACTTAAGTACTTAAAGTAAGTATTTGATACAAGTATGTGCCCACTTGTGTGGGCTCGGTTGTGCGTGCGTCATCATCATCTTGTTCGCCAACAGGCACTTGTCAACGCTTTGTTTCCACGTCTATATTTACATTTGGGTCAATCAGTCGAGTCGGAAGCGTATTCCCACCCGACCTCGCTTGGCTGAACGAGCATGCATCAACAGCAGCAACAAGCTGAACAATGGCACGCGCCCCTGGCAATGCTTCTCTCAAGTTTGTCTGCCCCCCACCCAAGGACTTACGTAGCGTACTCAAGTAGGTAAGTACCTACTTAAGTACTTTATGCCTGTAGCCAGTGGCTCATCAACAGGGATGCCGAGCTATTTCGACAAAGTACTTTTATGTGGACTTGCATGTATTATAAGCACCAAGGTACCTCTGAAGTATATGCGTGGATGTATTCCGTACCTATCTGGCTACTTACCTACCTAGGTATTTAAGTACTGAAAGTAGGTAGTAAGTATATATCCCACAGCCCCAAGATTGACATGGCAGAAGAGGCGCGTATGCACGGGGGAGACTTTGGCAGACCGTTATTTGCTGCTTCACATGGCCACGTCCCAAAAAGGCATCCGGTCTGACAGCATCATGGCAGCTGACTTGCCCGGCTATGCAGGCCGTCTGCAGATACTTTGCAGGGTAAATATGCCACCGGGGCCCATTTTGGTTACCGTTTGTTCCCGTGCGCCTGCGCCTGTGTGATAGGCCCACTCAAGGCTGCTCCCGTGGCGATTGATGAGCAGCTACGGAGTACTTTCAAATGTCCCTTGTTCTCTGTTGATGGCCCAACCCACGGCGAACCACCCGGTTATCTCGTTGCAGGGAAGGTCGTGAAAGCAGCCGCCCATGCACCTTTTCCGTGCTCCCAATGTCGGTCAACGTCATGCCATTCGCAAGGACCTGCACTCTTGGTCATCAGGTTCTCATTGGCGGGCAGTTTTGGATATCAATTCGCTGCGGTTGAATTCTTCTTACCGCCACAACTGAATGTCCAAAACTCCAGGGCCGCTAGTTTGATTCGCTTGGCTGGTCGTGGTTGCCTCCCCATCAAAGTCCAACTTTTCTAAATGTCCGCCTGCGCCTGCAGTTACATACTGTACATTAATTGTGCTGTTGTCTCAGTCCACCGTTTCCCCCATGGCAGAACATCGGTCTGCAACGCATGTCTGTTACCTACCTAGGTACCTGCCTACGTAAGCACCCCATCTGTTGCTCTTCCCCTTTTGCTTCTCTTTTCCCTCCTCCTCGGGCCCCCGCTTCCATTACATGCGGGTTGAAGTGTATACTGTAAGAAGCTGATGTCTTTCAACCAGCCCAGTCTGGAAGTGGGGCGTCTTAGCAATCAGCGGCCCCCGCCTCGGTAGCTGGATCTCATATGTCATCTGGCCAAACCAGTCAGTCATATTCCATGAACTGGTTGGTGACTGGTCGTTTTCGATTATGAGGTGCATATCGTAGTAATCACTTTTGTGGCACACGTCTGGCCCTAGCGAAAGGCAGTGGACCAAGGACTCTGACACAGCGTCTTGTTTGTATGTGGCTTTTTACAAATTAGTTTCCCGGTTGAGCTGCTGTGGCGAATATCCTAATTAAAAACGAACGTGTCTGCTTTTTGTCAAGGTCTGACGCATCTTACCAGTTAGCTCTCACGTTGTGGCTGTGGCTTACAGCATGGCGACCATTTGGCAAAGGGCTCGCTCAATCTTTTTGTTTGTGCCAAGAGGACTGATTGATTGTCTTAACACTGTCTCGCACTCACAGGAAATGAACTTTTTTTTTAATTTTAATATTTTTTGGCATCAGCGCACCAGAGCCCATCGGCATGTTTCAACGCTTGCCGCATCCTGTATCAGGTCAAACAATTTAGGAGCGGTCCGAGCAATGCAACCAAATGGAAGATGGCAATTTTAGCATCATTTCATGATGCCAGAAGCGCTTCTTCCCTTATGGGTTCTGTCTGAATGCCCCCGCTGGAACGCCATGGTCGTTGTGAGTCTTGTGACAGGGGGTGGCTGGCTTCGGCCGTGCCCATCCCCGCCCTCCTACATCATAGTACGGGAAGGATCGTGCTGTCACTATTAGCGACGTCTAGGCCCTGTCAAAGATGCACATCTGGCTAGTTACTACGAACCCAGAGGTCGAATATAGAATATTTCTGCGTCCACCATGGCACCCCATGTGGCAGATAGCGTCACAATCAACCTCCCCTATGGCGCGAATGGCTTCGCCCATGGAAGAATAACTGCTGAGGTCAATCCTCAACAGGCGGTCTAACGGCGCATGGTATCTCTTCGACTGCTCTATGGTCAGTGGAGATGCCCTCGCCCCATAGAGCCCCTGTAAATCTTGGGTGACTGTAATGGTACGTTGATGTGTTTTCAATGGGCAAATATGTGGTTATAGCTTTGTGTACTAGAAGATATCCTAGGGACTTCTATTACCAGCTACTTTCCTCGTAACTCTAGGTACCCTTAACTTATTGCTGTCTAATTGGTTAAAAGCCCTTGTCACTACGTTCCCACTGACCTTAGAGCAGCCGAAGAGATGACCTCGATGTTCTAGATCTTGGTGTCTGTCAGATCTCCGGTTGTGCAGAAAATATGACGGATCAAGCCGTCGAGCTCCGAAACGGGCCTCAGTTGAAGAAAGAATGTTGCAGCATTGTATGCTTCACATATTACTCTGTACTCGGTACATGTTTGCAAGGTGTCTTTGATGCGATTGATCTTATTAATGGTATCATCAGGAGCCGGGGCAGTCATATGTCACACAACACACGAACGGGAAGATATGCCTTTGAAATGGGGACCATGATCCTTGACATCTTGAACCAGCCATTTGGAATAGTAAACCAGAGTAGGGAAGGAAAACGTGACAGAGCTTGCTCGTTGGCCGCCAGCCGAGGGTACAGGTCAGTGTTGGGGACGCTGGGACACGATACACGAAGAGGACAGGAGATAACGACCGGGAGACACAACGTCGCGCCAGGGCTTCACACTGGTTTTGTCAATTGATCCAAGGCGCCAGATGTGTTGATAAATCGTTGCAAACCCATACATGAAGCTGAACACTCCTTGCGATATGCACCCGTCCAAACGCCAACGCGCCTGTGTGCGGAGTACATCAGAGACATCTGCTGAGAAACGCTGAGGTGAGAGACATGACGTATGAGGGACAATGGCTTGTCAACGAGGGTCGATGGTGAAACCAAGATGATCTTTTGGTTCTGCAATCCCAACACGTGGCCGGTTGTGCATATTGGCAATGCCCTGTTGCCCAAAAACCGGCGAGCGGCCTGAAAAGGCTTCAAGCGTCACCAACAAGTAATAAGGGTCAATGTGCGTCGGGCGCGTCCGATGATAAGTGCCGGGCGCCAGGGCCATGGGCTGGCTGTGCTGTCAACTGTCATCAAGACTGGGGTCTCACCTCGCACGGGAACCTGGATTGTATGAATGATGGTCTGGGACAGGTCTGGGTCTGGTTCAATTCGCGGGTGTTGCGCCATGACCGTATGGCAACATTGAACCGAACTAGGAAGTGTGAAGTCAAGTCTGATCTGGAGCCCCCCTTCCTCTTGCCCCTTCACGACACGCGGCCCAGGGAAGGACCGAGTGACTACCCTGATGGCGCTTGACACTTCTCAATGTCCCATCCCCGCACAATAAGAAATGGTCAATGTGCTTTTAGGCATTGAGACCAATGTCAAGGACTTGGGCGTATAGCCCAACTGGAGCCATGAATGGTGGCAACTGGACCGTCCGACCAGACCCGTTCTTTTCTTGTTCGAGTATCACAGCCTCTGTTAGCATCGAGTCAGTTTCAGACGCCGACATGCATAGATTTCGAGCAGCTGTGTGTTCAGAGGACCGACGGCTCTTCTGTACGGTGATGCAACGTGGAATGATGCCACGCTCGAGCCATTATCGTCTCAGGGCAAAGCGCAACCTCCCACCGCGGCCTGGTTTACATGGCTCATTTTAGGACCAAGTCTCAGTCGGTCTACTGGGCCCAAACAGCAATTGAGGCGCTTCGGGGAGGGGAACTGGCCCCCGCCGTGCCTCTTCCCACATTCAATGTTGTCCCAATCTCCAGTCTTGTCAAGGCTGTCTTGCACAGGTTTCACGAGCCCTATCTATCAACACAGGCAGGTAAACCGTTGCCAGCGAAACGCCATGCACAATGAACCCGCGACTCAATGCTGACTTTGGCATCAATTCCAGGTAGCTCATAGACTATGAATTGATTTGCACAATGCTGCGAATGCCTTCCGCGCGGTACAATCGATCCTCCACAAGGGGTTTTCTTTGCGGCTAAAACATGCCACGCCTGGCAAACGCGTGTCAGCTGATGAGGATCTCCATTGCGAGACTCCAACTCCCTAGGGAGCTGCTCGCGGTAAGCGCCTGGTCTCGAAAATAAAACTGGCATTGGTGCCTTTTTTTTATGCGCAGCTCGCATACATAAATTGTGCGCTTCATCTAGAGAAGCAAGTTTCGGGGACACAAAAAAGCAAATATTATCCGATGATCACTGTGCCACAACAAAACTCCAGATGTCGCATTGAAGCCCGCGGCAGAAACGGGATATGGCTGTTCGCAAGATTGTAGCAGCTTCTATCCCGAGGAGGCCCGTGCCACCCTGTGCCTTGCAGGCCGTCTCACAACCGATCTGGTTGTACGGACTACAGAGTCAGTCTCATACAAGTATAATTCAATGTTGCCAGCTGCAGGCGGATGTCACCGCCATCGTCGTCCCTCTCACTCTGCATCCGACTGGTGGATGGCTGGATGGTCAGAGTTCCCCGGGACAAAGTCCTTGTTCTGCAGGCCCAACGCTAAAAGAACGGTGTATCCGCAAATGTTTTAGCATCCATGGCTCTCAGATCAAACCAACCTACCGGGTCGCCGCCCCTGACATCCATCTTGCCCAAGCAACTAGTGCACCCCCTCCCTCCTTTCGGTACCTTTTGCTGCTTATCCCACATCGCTGGCGTGTCCAATCACGATCCACAAGTCCACCCCAACTGTCAGCTGTTGCATTGCTCTCCCAGGGCGGCTGTAAACCACACCACCGCCAACTTCTCGTGCCACGCCCCACCGAAAAGTCTATTCTACTGGTAAACAGAGACAGGACAGCTTTAAATGTCCGGTCCTAGAAAAACAAGATCAACCACTCATACATAGAGAGCTGCCTCAGGGCGCCCGGGGAAGTGAACCGGACCCCGCTAGCCGCTAGCCGGGGCAGAGGAAACACTTCCGACGCCTAGCCTCGCGCACCAAGGGCCGACCATGGTAAGGGCGCTCGCTGTTGCACATATGACGACATTAGCCGCAGGGATTCCCGAGCGCCAGGACCAGCATCGACAGGCTGGAGAACTAGCAGCGCCACTAAATTTCCATACTGGACAGATCACGAGGCATATGATATAGCGGTGAGCCACATCTGCCCTGCAATATTGCAGTGCTACCAACACGAGCCTTCCTGTGCCACCAGCCAATCCCAGCTCTATCAAGCATCGACAATCCACCGCGCCGCTGGCTCGACCACAGCGCCAACGGCCAAACATCACCAGCAAGCGAAACCCAACGCATCAAGGGCAAGCAATACAGGGCCAGGTACCCCCACAAGAAGAGGGTCGTATGTCGATGCAACCCTGCTTCTCAGAACGGTACGCCTGCATTCTTGGTGTATCCATATTGTCGGGTTCGCCAAAACTGCCATGGTGAATGGTTCTGCATGTCATGCATGCTCCCACATGTACGGGTATCGTAGATAGACGTACGTCCAATGACAATAGCGCGATTATGAGGATCAACGCGGAGAGTATTCAGATATGCCTCTCTGGATATGCAAATAGACTTGGTCTTGTGGCATATTTTGACCTTCCGTCCTTCTTGCATCTCCAAGGTAAGCTTGAGTTTCCACAACCCCCTTCAAGGTTTGGGGGGGAGCGGGGCATTGCAAGCTGAAATCAAGAGGACCTGATGTACAATTAATTAGTAACATACGTCGCCACGTTTTCGCACCGGTTGCCCTTTGGGAAAGAAAAAAAAAAAGGTCGCCGACCAGACCACTGTTTCATGCCCAAGGGGGTCACCGCTCTTCAGCTGCCAATGAAAATGGTGCTTGTTCTAGAATGTCGTCAACTCGGACCTTCGGAAGCACAACGCATCGCCTGCAATACAAGAATTGTCGGGTTTGGCAAGGCATGAGGCACCTTGTTGTCAGCCCTCCCCTCCTTCCCTCCTTCCTTTGGGAACTTGTGCTGCCTTGATAATTTGCATGGCGCCTGTATCAACCAGACGAACTTAAGTGGACGTCTTACCATTTGGATTTGACCGGTACTTCATCCGTATGGTGGAGCGGGGTGCAATTCCGGCACTCTTTCCGTTGCGACCCAGGCCACCGGTCCAGAAGGGGGTGGCATCTGAACGTGGGTCAACTGTAGGGATGACAGCCCCACTACCCAGGTGGTTGAATTGGCTGCTGCCCAGAGCTTACTACAGGTCAACTGGTTAGTTTCCCACATCAAATCTACAACGGGACAGATTATGTACTGTACTGTATGTACGTTTTTTCGACCAACTTGGTGGGCTCTGTGGCTTAGAAAGACCCGTGCCATTATGGTATGGAGTGCCAAGAACGGAGTGTGGACAGGCCACTGTTATAAACACGCCTGGCATATTCCTCCAGGGCTCTGCGGAGTGTCCCCGGATTCTACAGTATTCCGGCCCCTTTCCACCATGGGACACCCCTGGCGGCCTGGCGCTGGGACTGGACGTTGGGAGAGCCGGGCCGCCACATGGTGGTGCACGCACTATGCCTCGGTATGTACATATGGAGTACCCAGCCATATTATTATGTACGACACAAGCTCTAGGGACTCGGTGGATGGCTTTAACCCAGGCCATGAATGTCTCAAACCGGAGCATTTTACCAAGTTGTTATTCGACCTATTTTGCATGATTTGCACTGCTAGTCAGCTCCAGTCGGCTTTTTCTCGGAACAATATGTTTTCCAAGTTGCTGGGGAGTGGGAAAAGTCGCATATCAGCTCGCCAAGGAAAGTGCTGCCAGGCCAACTAGGCACATGCACTTTTTGAGGGGAAGCGTAAAGGCGAACTCTGATGTGGTCATTCCCGCCCAACTATTCATCATTATTAATCATTCCACCTTGTTTCCGAGAAAACTAGGTACCTAGGTACCTAGGTATGCCATTATGCCCTTCAAGGTATGACAGAGTAGGTACGTAGACGTGTTGGGTTGCCAGTTGGATCAAACACCTCCAACCTGCCACCCCCAGACAGCAAGCAGCCCACTTTTGCACCAGGGAAGGTGCCCTCTTGGTCCCTATATGGGCCGACAATAATAAACGGCGCCTGTTGCTCAGTCATCTCGGCTGTTTGAATTTGGTAGCCCGGCCATGCTTCGAGAATTCTGAGCTGTCCTCTAATACCAGCATCCGACCCTTTGAACTGCAAAGTCGAGCTTCGTATCAGCATTGGCGTGTCCAGCAGATTATTATGACGTGCAAGGGTTGCGACAAGAATCCCACAACAACAATCCCACTCCTCCCCTCCACAATTGGGCAAGCAAGGCTCAGCAACCGGGCTGGCTGAAGATGCTTACAATGCCTTGTTCCCAAGCAGCGTCCGGGCCACGCCGAAAAGGCGCATTAAGACTCGGCCAAACCACACTGGTCCTAGTTATAACCTGGGTTGTTGACACGAGGCGACCACATCATCACGGAAGGGAGGGGGGGGTTGCCTATTCGCGCTTGATCGACCTGAGGCTGATATGCTTGCTCACCGAAGGCAATCATGTGCATATGTGTCATGTGCTACAGCTGCATGCTCTTTGGCGAGGGCTGTCAACCCACCTGGAAAGACATTTTGCCCGAGGAAGAAGGTCAGCCCTGGGATAAGCGCTCTTTCCGAAGATGCTGCTTTGGACTGTATACGAAATTGTGACATCTGGCTGCTTGGGCATTAAAACCGGGCACAAGCGACACTATTGCGCCAACTGGCCGTGGTGTGTTAGCTGAAGATGTGTTCTCCGAACGGGCCAAGCATGGGCGTAGGTATCAAGAAAGAGAGGCTACTCTTACTTGCACACCCGACGTCGGAGCTGGGCGTTGATACTGAGCAAATGGGTTCAACGGCTTGTTGGTCGGCACAATGGACCACGTCAAACACGGAGGCCGACACGGTGGCACGAGATGTCAGAGAGGCACGATCATCTTCCCACTAGATCATCGACTCCCCTCTTCTTGCCCCTTTGCAATTTTGTTTTGTTTTGCAATAGACTGGAGAGACTGAGAATAAAAAACAGGGGGGGGGGGGGGGGGAAAGCAAAAGCAATACTACCGTTGAGCTGTTGGACGGGGCGTCACATCAAATTGCCTCCACTGCTGCTGGACCTGCCTGAAAGAAGGAAAAGTAAAGGCCAGAATAACAGATGTTTGTCAAGTCGCTATCAAACAAGAAAGGCATTAATTTCTTGTGCTGGACAAGATTGCGGCGCAGTTGATGCTCCAACAGGCAATTTTACTTTTTTGTGGAAATCAACGCCTCAGATGCCGTGGAGGCTACGAATGGGAAAGAGAGGGGGAAAAGGAAGGACCAGGCAACATTAGATTGGCCACTGGTGAAGTCACAGCGCGCCCTTTTTTCTTTTGCCACATTGCCTTGCACGCAGACATCTGAACGAACATTGGCCAACAAACTAGGCTTTCGGATGAGCAGTGACACGTTCCGGACACCAGTTCTTGGAACTGGTCCCGAAACAATGGAAGAAAAAGAAACTTGGCAGAAGCAAACATATTCGCCATGGCGTCGGCAGGGGGCGCTGTCAGCGTCCCGTGGCTCACGATTTGACCCAAACAGGCCACGGTCTAGCTGTGGAAGTGGCCAACTGGACCGCTAGATCACTTAGGGCAGCCGCTAAAAGACGAACCTGTTGACCACCATTCACCTGGGCAGCTGTGACCGCGGTCGCGGGTGCCGCCCACGAGAACTGCTGAGGGCCCAGTGGTCGGTCACACGGGCGAGAGCGCCCTCACAATTGGGACTAGTGTGGCGTTTACGTCGTTGTCTCGCCGTCCATTTCGGAGCCCGTCTTCTCACGCCGAGACAAGAACGTTCAAATGAAGCTGTGGCCGTGCTGCGGCTGCCAGTCTCATGCATCACATGGCGCAGCACACATCGAATACGATATCAGGGCACCGAGAAAGCCGCGCAAAACACAAGCCTATATGACATGAAGGTCGACTGCGTGGCAATGACTATCAAGGGTGATAGCGGCAACAACAAATGTTGAGGCGAACAGAAAAATTTCAAAGCCCTGTTACTTTTTCGCCTTGGTCGTGGGCAACAGATTGCTTGGGCTGGGTCGGCTCGTCACCGCTCCACCACTGGCTCATTTCACCCCTGCCTGTGTGTTTTAGGTGATGATATGATGACGATGCTGCAGACAGAGAAGAGAAGGCCAGGGCGCAGATAGAACCCGACCATGACGGGAGGTACCACAAAGGTACCATGATTGCAGCGGCGTCGTGCGCATTGCAATTAATAACATGATCCAAGAGCTGAACCCAGGTCCCACGGCTGGTTCGCACGCTCCAAGCACCGCTGACCTCGGGCACTATGGGTGGTTATGTTATGGTGCATGCAATAGGCTGGGATGGGGACATCGATGAGTGTTGTGCAAAAACATGGCATGAGTCTTCAGCCTTGGCGAGCCTGGCCAGTAGTGGGCGACTGGAGGTCGCGCTCCCCGGCAGCTTGGGAAGGACGGCCAAATGTCGGTTCAGGATTCCTTGAGGTGCCCCTGCAATAGGCAAGGTTTCCAGCTCCATCCTCTTCTGTACGCCTCGATGCGCATTGCCCGTCGCCCAGAAGGCATTTGTCCATTAACACCAGACCCATACTCCGTACATGTAGACAACTCCAGACTGCAGACAACACACACACCTGTCACCCCAGTGGATCACCTCCAGGCGCCTCCAGTCGTAACCGCACCCCCCTCCCCTGCACCGCACGGCGAGCTAGGGGAGTTGTGCTTGTAGAAGAAAAAAAAAAGGGCTCCATGCACGGCCCAATGTCGTGCCCCTGGTCTTGGATTGGCTGGCGACACTTCGCCGCATCGCTCTGCCTGTTAGCCAACTAGTGCTGGCTTGGATCGCACAGCGTCGAGGGGAGATCAAAGCCTCTTTGCTTCTCGTCTCTGCTCACTGACTACGTTTGCTTTCTCTGGTGCCAAACTCGGCCCAGCCCAATGGGTACCGAAATGGGTCTTGTTCGCTTATTATCCCCGAGGGGGCGTGGAGAGAAAGAGGGGGGGGGGGGGGGGGGGTCCTGCACCCATCTTTTGCTTCTTTGCTGGAAAGTATGTCGTGGAGTCCGTTTCGTCTTCCTTATATCTGTATCCACTCCCGCCTTTCTGCCAACGTCTTGTCCTCCCTTTTCTTCATCTTTTTGACCACGGTAGTCCCGACTTCATAATATATTGAAGCGTTTGCTCGCGGACATTGCCGACAGAAGACTCCTGCTACTCCCTTGGCCTTGGAGCTATCGGCCCTGGTTTTCGGTCAACTCTCGGCATATACTTCATACTCGTTGTATCCGGGGACAAATGCTGCCGACTTCTTCAGGCCAACTTTGACAGTCGTGTTCAGTCGATCAATGAATATTGCCCTTGCATTCTCCAGTCACCCGTCTTATACAACCACTACCACCAGCTGTGCTTGTGCTCTTGTCGCACAGGTGACACTGGGTCTACTTGATCACGGGGACCGGCCCCGTCAACATCATTTGCCAACTTTGGCGTGAGATTTTGCAGACTTATATTATATAGTCAGCCATGATGAAGAGGCAGCAGGTTGCCATGGCAGGTCGCGGGGGGAGGAATGCCAAAACCACTCCGCCCTTCCCAACCAAGCAGATGCTTGTTCTAGGTATGAGAAACGAGCTGGAATGACACCGACAAGCAGTCCTTTTCCCCCCTGGTACTGACACGCGGACAGCATGCTGTAGAATATGTGAACCAATCGCCTTCATGTCTATATTTCCATATATATACTACATGATTCAAGACTTCCACATCACAGACGACGCCAGCAAAATCTCAGTCTACGCGGGCATGGTCACATCGGCTTTCACCTTGGCCGAGTTCGCCACGGGAGTTTTGTGGGGAAGACTGAGTGACAAAATTGGACGCAAACCTGTCCTACTTCTTGGCCTTTTGGGGACCGCTCTTAGTGTCTTGGTATTCGGCTTTGCTCCAAGCTTGCCCGTGGCCCTATTTGCTCGAGCCCTTGGTGGCCTTTTGAACGGGTGAGTTCTTGAGTCTTCTTTGCAAAATTCTCTATACCTTGTCACTGACATGAGTCGTATGTGAAGAAACATCGGTGTCTTGCAAACGACGGTTGCAGAACTTGTGACCGTCAAAGAACAGCAACGTAAGTTGAGATGTTGCAAGAAACCCAATTCCAAGTACTGACGTGGCGCGCTTATAGCTCGCGCTTATACCATAATGCCAATGGTTTGGTGTATTGGGTAAATATAGACAGCATCCCTACACTACTTCGTAAAGCTGGTGCTGACGTACAGCAGCTCGATCGTTGGCCCGATGATCGGTGGTGCTCTCGCCCGGCCCTGCATCAGCTACCCGGACTTGTTCCATCCAGGGACCATCTGGGAACGCTATCCATACCTTCTCCCGAATCTTTTCAGCGCCGCCGCTGCCTTCATTGGAGTCGTCATTGGCTTCTTGTTCTTGGAAGAAACCCATGCAGGAAAGAGGCAGGAGCGGGACGCTGGCTGTCAGCTGGGGGACCGACTTATTCAACTAGTTGGCAAAGTACCCATTTGCCAGGGTCTGAGCCGATCTGCCGAGAAAGAAAGCCTCTTGGAGAATGATGGCCTGCTAGGATACAACACTGCCACCAGCAACCCTGGTTTGGCCGAGGTGGACGAAACGTTGCCCGTATACGAGAGCAGAGAATCTTCGCCAAATCTGGTGCCTCTCGCGGCCCCAAATCCCAAGAATATCTCCGACGCATCAGTCACTGAACTGGAGAAGCCAATGGTGATATTTACTAAGCCGGTCATCATGAATATCATGTCATATGGTATTCTGGCATTGTGAGAGGAGCTTGATCCTTCAGTTGCTTGACCAGAGTTTGAGCTAACCCATGATGCAGTCATACAATGACCTTTGATCAGCTCTTTCCAGTATTTCTGAGCACCGAGAGTCCGAAAAACGGGCCCGCGGTTGAACTTCCCTTTAAATTCGTGGACGGATTTGGTCTGGATACCAAGAGCATAGGCGTCATCATGTCAGTGCAGGGGGTGTATTCACTTCTCTCCAACTACATGATCGTGCCCCCGATTACCACTCGACTTGGATCCCTCCGTCTATTCCGCATGTTGGCATTTTCATACTTTGCCATATACCTCGTCACGCCATACCTGGTTTTGCTGCCAGACGAGCTGAGGATGCCGGCCATC
This sequence comes from Keithomyces neogunnii, assembly GCA_020975405.1. Classification (NCBI taxonomy): domain Eukaryota; kingdom Fungi; phylum Ascomycota; class Sordariomycetes; order Hypocreales; family Clavicipitaceae; genus Keithomyces; species Keithomyces neogunnii. The sequence goes on along the minus strand of JAIOWQ010000002.1, from coordinate 1,410,216 downwards.
TACATCTTGGTAATTTGGAAGTGCACCTACGCGACGATGGCGTACCCTAACAATGCGATTCTGTTGGCCAATTCAGCTCCGTCAAAAGAAGTCCTCGGAACAATTAACGGCATCGCCGCCTCTACTGCCAGTCTTTGCAGGGCTCTTGGTCCTACTGTTTCCGGCTTGCTGTACGCTGCTGGGTTGCAGACGGGCTACTCTGGCCTGGCTTGGTGGTTTAGTGGACTAGTGACATTAGTTGGCGCCTACCTGAGCTCCCAGATTTCCGAGAAGACCCAACAGGGAACAACGGAAGAGGACGGGGATTCACTCCTAAACGAACCCTTGCTGGATGATTACGACGACAATGACGCTGTATAACAGAATTTGACTTGCGATGCCTGAGCTATCGTTTCAACTGAGTGCAAGCATTAGCTATTGGGGAGGGGGGTTTCCGGCCCCTTTTTATCTTGCTTTATTTTCGCCGTCAACTCAGCCTACGACATCTTCCTTCTGGTTCTCCCCATATACCTTGTCTTGGATCAGCAAAGTGTTTTAACGACGGCTTCTATACCCACGCTAATTTTGTTCTACATCTCCTTATAATTGGCTAGGAGCAACCTTTTTCTCCCTTTTCAAGTTTTTCATTTGCGGGAACACTCACAAGGGCACTTGGCGTTACGGGATGCTTTTCAAATTTCTTGGTACATTTTGGGGTAGCATAGACTTGTTGAGTCATCCAGGTTCCTCGCGGAAAGATTTACACATGAGCGACGCAACTCGACCCTGTTTTTCCATGGCACGATGCGAGCGATGTAAGGTGGTTGTCATTGGTGGGTTGGGGGGTGTGATTTCGGCGGTTAATTGCTTTTAACGCATGTTGAGACAGGAAGCTCTTGCTCTTGGTCGCTGCATTTGGGCTTGACTTCTTTTTTTCCACTTTTCTGTTTTTGCACGATCAATGGAGTATACGCGAGGGCCGATACATGACCCGAGGGATGGCAACGTCGCTCAGGGAACCGGGCGCTGCACAGCGTGGTAAACAATGGGATCTGGCATGGTTCTGGGCGGGCTATATAAAGAACCGAATATTTGGAGTTCAGATGGTCGCATAGGACATGGGGACAGGGCCAAGATGTGCCGGTCAGTCGGGAGAGAAAACTTGACGATTTAGACATACACGAGTCACTTGCAAGAAGAAATAGTTTTGGTCACTGCCATTTTCGCTTACTGGATTCAGGGAAGAGACGTGTTGATGATCTATCTACTACTTTGAAGCCTGGGATGCACAAGCAAGACGTGCATCAGCAGGATTATTAGACGCCGGCCGCGGCTCATTGGCCAATAAACAATAGTACCGCCAACTCAAAAATTTATGCATCTAAGGCGAAACGGAAATGGCGCGCGGGGGACATTAGCCATAACCCAGTCGCCGCTCGGAGAAACAGCTTCCAATTGAGGGTCCTCCGAGAGACGGGCGGAAGAGATGGCGGTTTCGGCAGGCATCCCATGCTGCTCAGCAGCAGCAGCAACGACAAGTGACCGATGACGGGCCAATCTCCACTTCCCCACACACGGGGTTCAATCACGGTTTCGCAGCCTCACTGCCCTCCAGGTGCACATTCCAAGGACTGGAGAAGCTGGTTGGGCAGCCGCAGCCACACCCCCAGAGATTGAATCGCGGCGCGCAGCCTCGCAACCCCGATTGATTTGCAAAGCCCCATTCCATTACATACAAGTATTCGTTTTCTCCCATGAAAGCCCCCAAGACCCCCGACCTCCGCGACCCCCATAATTAGTCCTGGCCGTTTCTCGCTTGAACTTGGGGGCGGCATAGGATCAAGTTATGGAATATCTCGAGCACACAAAAGTCCGCATCTAATGCGGTAAGGGGTCTTGAAGAGTCAACTGTCAATTCCAAACGTCCTTTATACTCCTTCCTCCGATTGACAAGGGCGGCTTTTTTGCATGCTTTACGCTTGATGCTGTAAGAGGGTAAGAAAAGGTACCAAGGCCAAGTTTGCTCAGGTGAGGTCGTCAGCAACAGACCGGTTCCTGCCCTGACCAATCGCAGACGGCCAGTCCGTGTCTTTCTCACTCGCTGGTCCACACATTGAAGCCTTCCCGCCCTATCTATCGAGCTTAAGATAGCTGTGCTCCTTCCCCAGTTCTACATCTTTATCTTTACCCGCCCCAGATTGCAGATTACCTGCCACGGCGCAGCCCTACCCAACCAGAATCACAAATCCTACACCGAACATAATCAGCAGCTGGAAGGAGCCAATTTTTTTTTTTGCCCAACTTGAGCTCGTCCCGGAATCTCTCACCTACAAGGGCTTGTATTCTTCAACCATCTTTCTACACGATCCACTGCCCTGCTGCGTATTTCGCCATCCTGTCATATAGATAGGTAAGCTGCCGTCTTTTGTCTCTCACCTCTGCGTCACAAAACCGTTTCATTCCCTTTCCAATTCGATGCGACGCCGCCGTTGCAACGAGCCTGCAGGGCCTTGTGTCTGAGACTCACTTCCCGACCCCAAAAGTCCCGTCCAAACTTGTATCTGACCTGCGCACGTTTGTCTTGAAACAATTAGGTTGAAGAATCCTGCCAGAGAGGAAGCGAGCAGGCACTCGCAACCAGCCTCCGGGGGCGCCTCGCATCCTCCCCGTCTGCCAGCAACGGCAGCAAAGTACACATCCAAGGGGACCGTGTAGCCATGCCAGCGCATGGTCCTCCATCTCCCAGCCACCAACAAGGGACGAAACGCCAGCGACAGTCTTCGTATGATGGCGGATCTGATTGCAATAGCCATCCTAGTCCAAGTGAGCAAATTGCCGGCGATGCGAGCCAGCCGGTAGCCAGTAATGCCAGCGCCGCAAAAGCCGGCCAGGGCAGCAACTTCCGCAATGTGAGCGCATGTAATCGATGCCGGCTGCGCAAGAATCGATGCGACCAGAAGCTGCCCAGCTGCGCGAGCTGTGCCAAAGCTGGCGTGGCGTGCGTTGGCTACGACCCCATTACCAAAAAAGAGATTCCAAGAAGGTGCGAATCCCGTGCGCAAAGTCCCGTCTTTTCCTTACTTTTCTATCCGTCTTGATCTTGGTTGGGCGAGGCTGCCTTGCCCCATATCGGTTCCTTGCCCAAATTGCTAATTCACCTTCCTTGGCTAGCTATGTCTTCTACTTGGAAACTCGAGTAGAGCAGCTTGAGAAGCTGCTCGCCGCAAACAACATATCTTTTCCACCGGCAGAGAGTTTGGAGCTCTGTTCTCGACCTTCAGCTGATAACGCAAGTACCATATCTGCAACGGATAGCGGCTATTCGGGGCAATCTGAGGCTGGCGAGCGCACAAATCTCAGGCATCACCAGGCAATGGAGGCTCTTAAGGTGAAGAAGGCTCCTCAGAGTCCTGTATTGGCCAACATTATCGGACCTCCCAAGGCTGGGTCTCTTGCCTCCGCATCAGGTGTCTCTTTTGCCCGAGTTGTCTTTGCCGCCGTTCAGTACTCTGTCTCTGAGCAGACAGGCAACGCGGACCGCAACGCATGTCGCAGTCAAAGCGTCAGCGCTGCCTCAATGAGAGATTCGTTTTTTGGCCTTCACACTCGACCTGCAATTCAACCAGCCCCGTTTCCCGAAAGAGAGGAAGGTCTTCGCCTGGCAACTCTGTACTTTGAGCATGCCAATCCACAAATCCCGGTTCTTCATCGCGTGGATTTCATGCGGACATTTGAAAAGGCCTACAAGAATGGGACAAGGGACATGACGGCACGCGAACTGTACATGATCAACATGGTCTTTGCCATCGGGTCTGGTGTCATTCTGGGTGAGCCGATCAAGTCGGTGGCCCCGAATAATGCCAAATTGTCATTAAACGCGGCCCAGAGCAACTGTCAGCCAGAGGAGTATCATGCTAGTGCTCTCGTACACCTGGAAGAATGCCTAAGTACGAGTGGTGGCTACTTGGAGGTGCTCCAGGCCGTATTGCTGCTTGCCAATTTTGCACTGTTGCGGCCTGTACCGCCGGGTTTATGGTGCGTTGGATACTGCCGCCAAGATTCATATTCCTTGGTGGAATTTCTCGTGCGTCTCTGTTCGCTAACCCTGTTGCCGCAGGTACATTACTGGAGTAGCCGTACGACTAGCCGTCGATCTCGGCCTTCATCACGAGGACGGGGCAAGTGCTGAATCCATCCCGCCCCATCCAACAGCGGATCCTGACGCCGCTCAGGCCGCTCAATTCCGCGAGGGCAGCGTTCAAGACCGTGGGCGACGGCTCTGGATTCGTGACTTGCGACGACGGCTGTGGTGGTGCACATATACCTTTGATCGACTGGTCAGCACGTGTGTTGGCCGACCGTTTGGTGTCAGCGACGAAATCATCACGACTGAGCTGCCTTCGCTTCTCGATGATGAATACATCACCCGAACCGGATTCCTTGAGCCTCCTGAAGGCGAGGACCAGCCCAGCTACAAGCATGTTGCGCACCACTACTTCCGGTTACGGCTGCTTCAATCCGAGATTCTGCAGGTTCTTCAATACAACCAGGCACACATGGCCCGAGCATCAAATGGCAATCAAGGCAAGCCGTATCCAGAAATGAGAAATCATCTGCCCTGTCCATTCCTCGTACAATTCGATTCCTTCATGTCATGGCGTATAGATGTTGAGAGAAGGTTGTACCTGTGGAAGACATCTGCACCCACAAAAGAAGAAACTGGAGTCGCTTTCTCAACGGAGTTTCTGGAGCTCAACTACTGGCAGGCGGTCATCTTGCTGTATAGGCAAAGCCTGAGTGTGCCAGCCATGTTCGAGGGGGAGTATAACACTTCGGCTGAAGTAAACAGCCCAACAGCTTTTACGGCAGAGCTGTGCGAAGACGAGGATCGCATCTACCTCAAGGTAGCAGAAGCTGGCCAGAAGATCTTGCGCATTTATCGCCAGCTTCATCTCAGCGGACTAGTCAGTTATACGTACCTATCAACGCATCACCTGTTCATGGCCGGCATCTCGTACCTGTATGCCATCTGGCATTCACCCCTAGTACGAAGTCGCCTGGTAAGTGTGACCTCGATGCAACAGACCCTGCTCGGCTGTTGAGTTGCTGACAATATCGCAGACCCTGGACGATGTCGACTTTACCGTTTTGGCAGCCAAATCGGTCTTTTCCGACATGATTGACAAGTGTCCACCAGCCGAGACTTGTCGCGATGCTTTCGATCGAACGGCCAAGGCGACAATCAAGATGGCCAGCTCGTGCGGCGGATTTGGCGTGCAGTCTCAACCACAGCAGCGGCAGCGAAGAGAGGCAATGACGTGGACAACGGCTCCAGCCGGTTCATCGATGAAGCCCCCCAGCCGCGCTACTCACAGGCAGCACCAGTCGGATGCGGGACCTTTCCAATTCGATCTGACTCTGCCTGACAGTCTATCCTCGCCCGGCTTGTCGACGGCTGGTGATGTGGCCGCTCAGCGTACGCCCCCTCTTGGATCGACAAGGACGTATGATGGCGACACATTCATGGGCGGCCAGGGTGTGGCTCGCAGCGGCCCCAGTCCTGGCGATGGAAGGAGCCAGGAGGATGGTTCTTCGATCGATCCGTCGCTGGTGCCGTCGCCTCCAATGACCCGGCGTAGTGCTGCGCATGGCACGTCGGGTCCCTCCTTCTTGAGCGAGCAATTCGGTCTCCAAGGGGGGTCAATGGACTACCCTGACGCAACGACAATGGAGTTTCTAAACAACATGGGGGCGACTCCAAACGGCGATTTAAACGGGGTTGATCAAGGACATGTAGACTTGGGGTTCGGAATGAACTGGGAAGGCATGCATAGCGAATACGGAGAAGGGCAACAGATTTACCCTTTTGACAACTTTTTTTTCGGCGGGCAGCAAAGCACGGGAGGCGGCAACAGCAGCCACGGCAACAATGACGGTGCCAGCAGCAGCGGCTGCGATAACGATAACAATAAAAATAACAGCAGCGGCTGAAGGGTCCGGGAGATTGGAGCGGCCGGGAGCGGATCATGAGGCGCATGTGTTTTTCAGGGCTTGTCTGTGATGAAAAGATGAGGCTCTATTCTTGTTATATTATACCCGATAAAGCCATGGGATTGGTTGTATATGTTTGAGCAGCATTGCCAGGTGGACATTTGACATGGACAGGACAAAGAGGGATCAAGAAGGGCAGCGTTTACATGTACTTTTACGTGGGATGGATGCCGTTTGCTCTCATGGTGGTACCTTGATGGCGGGTCACTGGGTGTCATGAAATGTGCATGTCGCGCGGGGGTCGCATGACGGCAGCAGTCCCTCGAACAAAGGGCATGTACTCGGTACCAATGCAAACATCAGACTACTCTTTGAACAATGGCAAACATGGTTTCAGGAACGCATGGGCAGCAGGTACGTACCTGGCGGTCGTGGAGATGCTAAATACACCGTTGTGCCCGTTGAGAGCAACGCTGCACGACAGTCTTTTGATCTCTCTCTCTCTCTCTCTCTCTCTCTCTCTCTCTTTGGCCAGGCATTTTAATTTCTTGGTAAGCGCCCGCTTGTACGCGCATGTGCATTGGAGGAACGAGGCCGCGTGCTCCCCACGGTCTGAACAACTTGGCCATTCTACAAAAGGAAACATAAACCAATGTCGGTCCCAAGCACGCTGCTCAACCGCGACGCAACCTCGCCCTCGCCCTCGCCCTCGCAGGTCATCGTCCCCTCCACCTACAACGAACTCAACTCGCCGTCCCCGGGCGCGGTGGTGGGAATCGTGCTCGGCTCCGTGGGAGGGCTCCTTGTCGTCCTGGTGCTGGTGTACTTTGTGCTCTGTGTTCCGTGGAAGAGGCAGCAGTCGGGCGGCGGGCGCAGGCGCAGGCACAGGCGGAGCTCGCACTCGCACCACGTCCACAGGCGCATGCGCACCGCCGAGGCCTACGAGGTCCACGGGGCAAACGGGCCCGGCTGTCCTGTGGTTGTTTCTGCGCCACACGTTGTCACGCTCAGCGACGAGGAGGTGGTGGTTGTCGTGGAGCGTGAGCCGTGCGGCGGCAGTCAGAGGTGCACCTAGTCTTTATTTAACTCCCCCCACAAAAAGAAGAGCCTCCCCTTCTTAAGTTGCTTTTACGGCTCCATTTTTCATCACTTGCGGCCATAGATTAGCTGGGAGATCGTCAGACTGAAGTCAAACTTCAATCCTACGGATGCCTATCTGAAGGTCGTGTGTTCGAGTCACACTGGCCGCATTTGGTTTTTTTGGTTTTTTTTTTTTGCTGGCTATTTGTTGTTGAGGAATTGGGCACTTTTTTTTTATATCATGATGCTGTGCACATATTTCTTCACCCCGTCTCCTGAAGCATCCAGTATGAAATTCTTACTGGGTACTTCAAAAAATTATTCATCCCGTGCGTGTCTCGTATCAAATTCCTCTCAACTGCCTCAACGTCCATGTCTCTTATTAGCTGCTTCAACTATACTCTGCTATCAAATCGTCATCATCTTCAACATTTATTCATGCCATGTCCCCACGTCATTCGCTGCTTCAACACTACAACACCACAGCCAGAACACCCGTGCCGAGTCCAACAGCCACACAAATGGTGGTCAACATATCCAGACGAGACCACATGGACGCAGCGGCTCCGGCAGCATCAGGCCGAGCGGTGCCTGTTGCGCCTGCAAAAGTTGCGGTTGGACCGGTGCTGCTGTCGGTGGCAGTTGGGCCGTCGTCGCCGCCGCCGCCGCCGCCTCCGGAGCGCGTGCTGCCCGTCAGAGAGGCGAGGCTCGTGGCGGCCGCTGGCGTCGAGAAGCTGAGGGTGCTGGACACGGAACTAAAGTACCTCGAGGCGGCGGAGGCGGCGGTTGTGCTGACGCTCAGGACCGTCGTGGTCGAGGTGCGCGACGACGTCACGACCGACGCCTCGATGACGGCCGAGTAGGTCCAGTAGTAGTAGTAGTAGTACCAGGTGACGGTCCAGTAGTAGTACTGGATGCGCGTTGTGGTGAGGGTGTGCGTCGCGGTCGACGACGAGGCGTAGGTGGTGACGCCGTTGTCGACGTGGGCGGTGCATCGCGAGTCGGTGCAGCACACTTGCAGGTCGCCCTGGCTGGCCAGCAGGTAGCAGTGGTTCCCGGCCTCGCAGTACCGTCCCGTCTTGCAGCACTGCGCGCCGGCCGGCATGCAGTTGCTGCTCCCGCAGCACTCCTGCGTCGACTTGCACGGCCCGTTGGGGCAGCAGCGCTGGTCCGAGGGCAGGCAGTAGCCGTAGCTGCAGCAGCGCGTGCTCGTGGGACAGCATCTCCCAAAGGCTGTGCGATGCTTTGGTTAGCCGCTGGGGTTTTGTTTGGAAACGACGAGGGCTTCGACGGCTCCCCCCCTACTGACCTGAACAGTACCAGTAGCCTGTTTCGCACGCCAGTCTCTTGTCCAGGGCATTCAGAACACCGTTGGGAGACATGGCGGCGCGGCCAAACACGGCATCGCTGGAGTCTCTTTGCTGCAGAGGGTTCTTGGCCGGCCCAAGCTTGGCCGGCGTGCCGACAGTGTCCCAGACGACTTCTTCCACTTCAAACTCCTCGAGACGCCCATCGAGACTGTGGTCGTAGTCGAGGATGATTTCGCCGGCCACCAGTGAGCGAGGAGGAGGAAGCTGAGGGGCATCTTGACTTGCTCAGGGCGATGGCAAAAGAAGCCTGAAGCACACCCAGTTGGAGGCGACCAGGCAGCTCATTTATCAAATCTGTCTCAACCGGGGACGTGCCATGCACCATCTCTCTTCTCCATCGTACCCTTGTAGTCTAGGAATAACCATGCATTCAGGCGAAATCAGCCGCTTCTTGACCGACGCCACTTGGGGGATAAAGACTGCGTGGCATGTCCGTTGCCGTCACCGTGTGGTTGGATATTCCTCGCAAGTCCCTCCATGGTCAGAAGACGCCGCTTCCGTTGCCTCGGCACAAGGGCTGTTTCTCTCAATCGCCAGCGCCAGAGCCCGGCGTCTTTGATTGCTTTCTGTGCCCGAGACTCAAATGGTACATCCATCAATTATCCGTCCACGAACTAAGAGTTCAGCTGCCAGGCATTGGGGGGGGGGGGGGGGGGGGGGGGGCCAATGTCTGGTGGGCTTGTCTTAGGCGTTATGCTGTCGGGCGGCGTCAGGGTGTGAACGACCAGCTGCGCGGGGTGCGGCAGCTCAACATTTGTGAGCTTGTTAGCCAGGGTCGTAGACTTGAGTAGCATGTTGTTTGTTGTTGTTGGTGGTGTTGGTGTTGATGTTGTCAAGGTCCGCCGACCTTTTTATGTCACTGCGGAATGGATTATATGGCCATCCGAGCATTCGCAGAGGCGCGACATCTCTGGGCGAAATGGGCGACGCAAAGACACTTTTTTGCAGCCTTGGCAATCATTTGCTAGATTCATCTTGGGGCGCAACACAATTCGCACTGCGGGAACTAGACCGTCTCTCCCATGGCCTGACTATTGTCCTAGGGTCACGAATATCTCGATAACAAAACTATCGGAGCAAAGGTTGCCAAGTCACCATACACCACTCACGTTGCCACGCCACTCGTCCCCGCTCGTCCCGATATCATGCTCGCCGGGATCAACCAACAATTGACGCCTCTTGAAAATCATCCAAGGGCTCAAGCAATACCAAGGCTTCATTAGCCGTTCTGGTGAACCAATGGCGGGATTTTGTACAGATTAGCGTTGGCTCCCGTCACAACATAAAGCTCGCCAGACGAGTCGCTCGTCATGAACAGTCTCTGGCCTGCTCCGTCAAATACCAGCCCAACGGGACGGAAGCACTGCCCGGGACAGACTGAGTTGTCCGCATTCCACATGAGCTGCTGCTCGGCATCGGTACTGCTCACGTCGGCTGTGGGCATCCCCCGGTTGAAAGCTACACGGCTTAAGCGATAGCCATTTGGAGGCTGGCGGTTCCTACCATGAGTTGCATGTTTTAGTGACGCTTCCTAGATCCATGTAAAAGGTTTCCGCCCACTCCGTCACAAACTCACCAGCTTCCGTGAAAGGCAACAAGGGCTGCTGAGCCTTGAAAGTTGAACTTGATGTCAAGTGGTGCCAGATGAGAGCCAAAGGTGAGGCGAGGACCTATCGTCTTGTCTTGGCACCACTGATCTGTGTAGTTGTTGGGCATTTGGTCTCCCACCATTTGATGGCCAGTCTTGGCTCCGCCCGGGTAGCCTTCGACATTGGCGCTGTCAAATATGGCTACGCATGCTGGATATCCGTAGTTTTTGCCGTAGAATTGGCCGTTGGTGTCGTTGGGCGACCCGTGAAAGTTGAGTTCTTCGCCGGGATTCGAGTTGTGGACATCGACGCCCTTGCGCTTCATATCATCGATGGAATTTTCAACCGACCACTAAAACAAAGGTCAGCATCTCTTGCTAAGACTCTCAAGAGTCCTGCTTCTTGAATGTGCCGCGTGCTGCTCCATCACGTACAATGTATCCAGTTGTAGGATCTTCGGCCACGCCGACACTATTTCTGAGCCCCCATCCCAGCACCGCTCCGTCAGAGTACTTGACAGGACCGCTGCCTTTGAGAAGCTGGTCAATCTGGAAAATGCGAATCTGACTCCTGGCCGACGCAATCTGCGTGGTATCCTTGTCGATATTGCCATCGGATCCCCGGGACACAAGCAACAGGTTCGGATTGTACTTTGGTATCAGGAGGGTCCGCGTAGCGTGGCCGCCCTGATTCATGCCAGTAATGATATTCCTGGCGCTTCCCACCGTTCCCTTCTGGGCGTCGTAGTCGAAGGCGTAGACATCGGTGGACGATGAAGCAAACAGAGTGTTGCCATCGGAAGAAAGCGCAATGCCGTGGTTTAGCTTTTGACGGCCAACGCGGTGTTAGCCTTCCATACCATATCCCATGGCCATCCCATGGCAAAGTTGAGGAGCAAGACATGTCTGGCCGGCACTCACACTCTTGTCATCAATGAGCTGTGCACTCTTGGTGACGCAGGTATCCAAGCCGTCGCCATCATCCAGCTCAATGCGCCTGATGCCCTTGCCGCCTGCCTCGACCACCAGTAAGTTCCCCTCGTAATCAGCAACGATGCCCCGGGGTTTGCTCAACCCATTGGCCAAGACTTTGAACTCGACGTCGGGCGCCGTCTGCGGCTTCGACTTTGGCTGTATCTGCTGGCACTGCGCAGCAAATGCCAGCCCGGCGTGCAGGGCGCCGAGGAGCACATAGTACAACACTGCCATTGCTGCCAGCATGAGCTCTCTACGTTTTTGCAAGCAAAGCATGCAAGAGGGAGGGGAGGCGACGGTAATATACCTGAGCTCGGCCGATGAAACCGGATATTTATTCATGGTCCGGCCGCCGAATACGCATGGCAGGTCCTTCCTTGCATGTCATGTCTCAACACTGGCCAGCCACGGCCAGATTGCCACTTTCCCCCTCCTTCCCGTGCATCCCATTCCAGCAAGCCACCCCGTCGTCATCACCTCATTCCACCCATCTTGGCCTGCCGCAGCCACAGCTTTGTCCTGCCGAAAGGCGTAGGTGGTAGTGGAGCTTTGACGCTGCTGATCCTGGCCTGGCACTTTTTTACTTGGTCCAATTGGGGGGGCCGTTGAGGCTGTCCTCCAAAAGCATGGCGGGCGGGGAGGGTCATGGATATTAGAGCTTCACCTTCGTCCTCGACCAAATGTGTCATCGGTGCCATCATGCACCATTGACAATCTGCGCGTATGGATGGACCTCATAAGATCAAACAATAGGAGGTGACCCGGGCTTCTTCACGCCATGTGTGCTCGGTAGCCGTTTCATCGCAGTGTCGAGAGTGACACCCCCTTGTGTCTCTGGTCCAAAATTACAAATCTACCCGCTGCTTATGTAAGTGCATTCGTCGCCATTCTGATCAATCACCTCCCCCAATTAATAATAATTCAGAGTGCCTACCTAGATACCTAATGGGCAGGTAAAAGTTGCTGCTCTACGCAGTCTTGGCCGTTCACTCGTTCAAACCCAGAGGGCTCCAAAACAGCAAGTCACGTGCCTCGGTCTGTCTTGCACTTCAGCCAAAGCCAAAGCCCATCAAAGAAGCTCATGGTGGTATTTCATTCTCTTATTCTGCTGCCATGATTCCTCTCCATGTCTCCAGTGCCTTCACAAAATGTACAGGATCCCATCCAAATTGTTGCTCGCAGCCATCACCGTCAACAAGACCTGTGAAGAGGGGCACATGTTGCCCAAATGTCCAGTCAAGAGCAGCTTCTTCCCTATGCGTACCGTAAACCATCAATAAGTGCCACGTGGCGTCATTCATTACACGTATTCAAACAAAATGTGAGAGCTCAATGGGAAGTAAGAAAAGAAAACATGATCAGGTCCGTGGCGCTTGGCGGTGAATACAGTCTAAGCGTTTACATTCAAAATTGATGGCTCAAAAAACGCATCGACGCACACACACAAAACACAGCAGGAAGGAAGTACAAGTCGTCTTTTAGAAACTATGCAATATGTCAAAACGCCAATAGAGACAAAGGAGAGACTATGGTTGATTGTGAAACCAGCAAGGTCATGATAAAGCACTGGGTCTTGAGCGCGGCGGTCAAAAGCGTCGAAATGATCATGGTATCTGTAACAAAATGAAAAATAAAGAAAGGGCTGGGCTGGGATAGCACAGCTCCTATGCTCTCATCTGCGACTTTTGTGGAATAGGAGGCAATGCTCGGGTTGGAGGGGGAGCTGGTGGAGGGCCACTGACAGCTATTTGCGGCATGCTCCTGCGGTTCATCAATGAAGACCTTGGCGTCTTGTCAACATTGAGGTAATGACCACTGGTCGGCTTGGATGTTGACCGTATAGTGGCCGACGAATCAGACGAGCGGTTGCTGGACAATGTTGAGTCATGAATCTCGTACGATTGTATTGAATGCTCAGACAACAAGGAGCCCGTACTGGCTCGCTTCGCCACGTGACAAGGCTCCGCTGATTGACTTCTCATGCCTTCACTGGTGCTCTCGCCGATATCCAAGAACGATGTTCGGTGTCCTCGTGGTAGTCCATCCATGACGGGGACCGTCTGCAGCACCATCGAGGCAATATGGGGTCGTCTATTCGCCGTCACCTGGGGCACTGGGGATGTCGTTGGTTTTCGGAGGGCACTGGTGCTGGAGTGCTTGCGAGGACTGAGGCGCCAGGATGTGCTCTCCGTTGTAACATCTGGCATGCCATCGGCTTCCCGGGGTTCATGATCGTCTTCACGCCTGCCAGCTCTGCCGCGAGAGACGGATCGCAAACGCCGTCTGTTGCTATCCCCTGGCGGTGATATCGGTAATGACGGGGACTTTGGAGAGACCGGTAGCCGATCGGTGGCTATTGCTCGTGTCACAGTTTGGTCCGTGACGACGGACAAACGTCGGGCTGACTGCATTGCCGTCGGCGGCATTCGGTCAAATCTCTGAGGAGATGTATCACAGTCTCGTCTACGACTTGGTGAGCCTTCGAGGCTAGTTCCCGGGACCCTTGCATACGAGAAGCGGCGATTTGACGAATGTGGTACGCTGAAGTTGGGCGTAGGCTTGACTCCGATAGGCGAAGTCACCCGGTCAGGATGCATCATGGTAGCACAATTCGGTAAGATACGAGTCTTCCCGTTTGGGGACACACCATCGTCAATGAAAGGGTTGCCGACCTGCATTGACTCGCGTCTCGTAGCAATTTCCGACGCGTTCGGCCTCATTCTGACCTCTGCTTTAGCAGAAGACTCGTGCAGGCTCAGAGTTCCCTCGTCAAATTTGTCGCGTGTGGGTGAGCCGTCCGGTGAAGAAATAGTCGATGTGACAAAAGTCCGCTGCCCAGAGGAAATGAAGGAGAGGCGGTTCGTATTTTCTCGAAGATTTTCTAGTTGCTGTTCATCTTGAGACACCATGCTGTTCGTTGAGGAGATGTCGTCCAGGGACTGGTTGCGAGCAGTATCGCAACTGGTTTGCCGCGGAGATGCTTGACTCCATCTCACTTCACTTTGCGGTGATGTCGCAGATGGAGCGGGCTTACTTCGAGCATTCGTGAATCGGAGAGGATCTCGGACAATAAGAGTGCGCTGACTAGTGTGTTGCTTCAAATATGGCTCAGCACCAGCAGGCTTGGGCTTTCCCGTCTCAGACAGCTTCTTTTTGCCTCCTTGCTTTTCGATTTCGCTCCGGATGACGGCCATCCAGCCTTCCATGTCTTCGGCGTTCTCAAACACCATTAGCAGGTTGGAAGCACTGCGTCTTTCGGTGAGTCGAAGTGACAGCTTGGAGAAAATGGAGCGGCTCTCTTGTCCTTGAAAGTCTTGTACATCTGCCACCGAGGACACTTGGACAACCCAGTGACGGCCTGGAATCGCATCCGTGGCGAAGGCGGCGGAAGAAGGGCCGAGACGAAGAACCTTTTCCGGCAAACGATCAAAATCACCATCCCCGGTGTATTGCAAGAGATATCCAGAGGTGACCAGGATGTAAACCTTGCATGTCCAGTCGAAATTCGCCACGGTGGTATTCAAATTACGTTTGCTCTTTTTCTTGACCTTGTCTTTGTCTGCTCCAACGTAGCCGTTTGCAGATCCCTCAGCAGTAGTTGCAGCCTCTCTATCTTCTTTTGTCTGGAGGCTGGCCTTTTTCTCGTTGATGCGTAAAATAGCATCCGCAGAGATGGTCGCCGCCGGCAAAGTAGCATGGCGAATGGCTTGCGGGAAAGCTTTGAACAAAGGGGGCAGAGTCCAACTTGAGTTTGAATCCTTTGGGTGCTTACTGGCTCGAGAGTCTGTCCTCTTTTTTCTAGATGAGGCCGTTTCGTAACCTTCATGTTGTTCATGTCCGGTATCCTCAGCTGCTGGTGCCAAGGGTCTCCATGAAAAATTTGTCGGCAGGTTGACATCGTTTTGAGGCTCCTGGTGTGCTTGATGTACCTCTGCCATTGGCGTACGGAAGGGGGCCGGTTTCGACATGATGGAGATACCGCTCAGCTCCTGATCATCTCTTGCGGTCTTGTGTCGGCCGAATATATTTCTCAGTCCCAATTTCGATTCGCGACGGCCGAGTTTCTCGATTTCATCCAGTTTCTCTTGCCTGATTGGCATCCGATTTTCCAACTCAGCTGCATAATCAATTCCCAGGCATCGGGGGCCTCGAAGATTGGTACTCGGAAAGCCCTGCGTCCTACCGAGCATTTGCTCATGTGTCATTGTAGGTTAAACAACGAATATTGTGCCGATGTGAAACTCTTTTGGATATTATTTCGACGATAGAGAGTCAGTTATTGCAGAATCAGCGGATGTCGAGCCATGTAGGACTGATACCCTCCAGTTGACAGGTCTGTGAAACTGGTATTGCCTATAAAGATGTAGGATGGCAGAACTAAGACGCAGACCAAATTACTAGGGGACCGGTGTGAATAATGTTGACAGGCGCTTTCTCTGTGCTCGCACACGTACCACAGCCCTGGGAGGCAATTGGCTCAGGTGATGGATGATGGGTGATGGAGTGTGGGGAGACTGGAAACCTGAGTGTGCTTGTTCGAGGTGGTTGTAAATATTGTTATTGCACAAATCGTTCTCAGATTGAAATGGGGTAAATGGGCTGGTTTGGGGCAATGCTCTGGAACCCGTGTACTCAAGGAAGGTGGCCTGATGTATGAATCGCTAGGCTTGATGCTGTTTATGCGAGAGAGCTCAATGGGAAAAGTTGGGAAGGCAAAGAATGGACGATGACAGCATGTGTCCGCTGAAGATGGGACAAAAACAGCTCAAAGAGTCAAGTTAACTGAGCACCGCTTCGTCAGACTCGACATACCATACGAAACAATGACTGCAAAAGGACGAGCAGGACCAACAGAGAACGAGGAGGTGTACGAATCCAGAGTACGGAGTAGCTCGTAAGACTTTGTAGTGATCTTGGACGGATACTGTCTTGTCTTACTTGCAGAGCAAAGTCCAGTGGAACCTCAAGGTTAGGAATACCGCCCCCATGGCAGAGACCCGTGGCGTTCTCCTGGTACAGTCATGGAGGCACGAGAAACAAGAGAATGGGGTGGACCAACACAGACTTTTTTTCTTCCACATTCTGTCACAGCCAAAGCGTGCGCCTGTTGTGCATACGGTCCGGGAGCCACATCCCCCTGTGCCAGTGCTTCACGAGTGGGAGTAGTTTGGAGGTGTGAGGAACGCCGGGTCAGGGGTTGCACAAGATGCAGTGAAAGGTGGATTCGCGATGTGGGCGAGGCAAGCAACAGGAACCAGGGGCAACGATGACATGGGACCCTGGATGCCAAAACAAGCAAGTTTGGAACGGGTCTCGTGGGTGGACAATGCGTTGTTGTTATGGCTCGTGGTGCAGGCACTTGTCGACCTTGCCGAGGCGTCAGGGGAGCTCTGCAGCTAAGCCAAACACGGGCCGTCACACCAGTTATTAACCTCTTTCCAATCTGTCGTAACTTGGGCTGTTGCGTGGCACAAAATATGTATGTACATTCAGAGAGGGACAGTGCAGTGTTGGTTCTTTAGAGATGCATCTTGCAGCATCACCAGTGTATTGTCCCACACCCGTTGGCCTGGAGAGGCCAGATTTGAAATTGGCCGGTCTTGTTGGACGCTGTTGCAAAGCAAGGGCGGCGCCACACACAGGCTCCGTGCAGTCAATGGAGCTAGAAGCGATCGGATGGGTGGGAGCCGTGGGAGCCTAGCGATCGACCGAGTCCAACAGTGACAGAAATCTGGACCTGTTCCGGTCTGTCCGGAGGGCAGTCCGTCCAATGTAACAACTACAAGGGGCGCTTTGATGTTGGGTAAACCGGATGCCTGGCGCCTTTTCGAAATTGACCCTAGACACGGCGAATCCGTACCGCTGTGCCGAGTAATTGGGCTTGATAGATTACAGCAATATCTTGGTAGCAATATCGTCCCCGAACGACGCTCCTGGTTGGTAACCGTTAGGACAGCTTGATTCATCGCTGTTTTGTGGAACTGACTGGTGGGTGTCGCTGGAAGGGGAGAGGGGAGGCGAGGCGAGGGCTATTACTGCAGGGACAATGTAGGGGACATGTGAGCTTCCAAGACTGCAATCTCCTTGGCGAGAAGCAAAAGCAAAGCACCCACAAACCCATTTCATGACAATTGACGCCCGCAATGGCTGATGAATTGGCGAGATGAGCAGAGCCGCGCCACCGGGTCCAGTGCACCTGGCGCGTTTCTCGTTCACCGTCTCTTTGCTCTTGCCGCGTCTTTCTTCACTACCAACATTACTCGATACTGTTGAACGAACGGGACGAACGGGACGCGGGGGCGACCCAGCAGCAAAAGTTTTGGCGGCAATAAACAGCCTCGGGACTAAGTCCAATGGTGAGGTTCAGGTTCAGGTTCAGGTTCAGGTTCCTGCTCCCGCCCTCCTCCCGCCTGCTGTCTCGTGCCTCTTGCTCCCAGCCTCTTGCTCCTGCATTGGCTCCTGCATCGGCTCCTGCATCGGCTGCTGCTCCTGCACCTCTTCTGCGTGTGGATTGCACCAAGGCGCAGCCAACAGCAGGCTCCAGGCAATTCGAGATGCCCGGCCCAAAAGTCTCGCTCGGCCCTCCCTCGCACGTGTAAATTCGAGACATGACGGCCTGCATATTTGAGCTCAGCCTTGTTGTTTTCCTTTTCTTTCTGCCTCTGCCTTTCTCTTTCCCTCAACGGCATTTCCTTGCGCATTCGAAACGGAGGTCAATCATTGGTCTGATGATCATCCCGTCTGTCTGGAGCTTCCCTGTCAATCCCAGAACCGAGTTGCCGGTGTCACAAATTCACGGCCCCTTGCCCCCCCGCGGGCATGTCAAGCCCATGCCATGCCAGGCCCTACCTGTAGCTCATGCTCCGCCCATTTCTATCATATCAATCCTCATTGAGGTCAAAGATATCCTTGCTAGCGCCTGGTCACGCAGTTTTATCGGTCCACAAGCTACCGATGACCCTTGGTCGATAGACTGGGACACCTCTTCCGAGCTAGGATTATTCAATGCTCTAACCATGTTGGTCGTGAGAGGATGCGGCGATCAGACAATGTGCTTGCGAGGGGATGAGGGAAAAAAATGCTCCAGTACGACAGGACCTTGTCCCGGCATCTTCAACACCCCAGCTCTCCCAGCCTCGTGTACCGGGATCAACCCCCCAAGTTCGGCAACTTAAGGTATCATTCCGTAGCCGTTTTTCCCTGTTATAGCAAAGTGTGTTATAGCAAGGCGTGTTGTACCGACTTTTGTCATCACGGCTTCGATATCACATATCCATGGTACGAACGTACGTATGTACGAACAGTCTGTACGGAGTACAATATGCTGAGTGATGGATGACATCAAAAGCTAAGCTATGGGCAAACCATATGCGCCATGGCAGTGGCGGCATCTCTGCCACATTTCCATAAGTGGCATCTCTCCTCTACAGAACTTCGTCCTTGACACCTAGTTGGAATACCTAGCTACCTGGGCAGTTACTAGATGACTATGTTGCTGCTATATGTGCCTGATGACGCATAGGACTGACACGTCTTGCGAGAACGAAGCATCGCGGGCAGCTGTATGTGGCGATTCGACCTGCTTCGCGAGGCATGGGACTCCCGTTAACAATCCCAATTGCCAGTGTCTACCAAACATCGGGCCTTTTCCGCATGTCTGGGCACAGGATGATGTACCAATACCTATTTCATACTGCAGTCGCGGCAACTTGGTGTCCAATTCCGGCCATTGCAATTCAGGTGCATGAACAAGGGCATGCTCGGTTCTTTGTTCAATCTTGTCCTGCAGGTCAGCTGACCGCTTCCATGATGCAAACACGTTAAGCAGACCATGCAGTGTCATGCACCACCTCAATCACGCGCGTTTGGCAGGACGGAGCTACTCAATAGATACTAACATTGGACGTGCAGGTACTCCGTACAGTGGAACAACAACACAGAGTTTGGACTACGTGATGCAGAATACAGGTAGACCGCATCTACCCTAGAAGAAGTAGACCGGTTTTGGCTTTCTCACATGATAGCATACAAGTCACCTCTCTTTGCTGGTATTTCGACAAGGTCTACCCAAGTATTTGGAAGAGCAAACCAGGATTACTACCTACCTAGTTTGCCCGCTCGCACTGGATAGTACCCCTGGGCGGGTTTCAATTGATCAGTGGCAGTAATGTCCCACAAGTCCTGCCACCTAACCAAGGACAATTGACAGTGCATAAATGGAACTAACCAATAGCTCCTCCGCAAACGAAACAGGTTTAAACTGCCAACTTCTAGGTATGCCAACATGATGCTACTCGATGGCAAGTTTACGGCGTGATGCCGCATTTGGAGTCCTCATATTTGAAGTAGTCTGGCAGAGCAAGCCGTGTAGTTTGTTTGGTGCCACTGGTTCATCAGCGTCCGGACAGATTTCCGTATGGTGAAGCACCAATAAAAGTTTCACAAGCTGATGGAGGATCACCATTCTGCTGAGCTGATCAAATCGCTAAGAGTGGGCAGTAAATGCGCCCATGTAGACAGACACTCGGGTTCTATGTGTTGCATTAAAAGCGATGGAGCCATGCCCTTTGCATGACCTCTCTTAGACTGTTAGCATTGATTTGGTGCCGCCGCAGGGTAGGTTGGCGTGTCAGGTCGGGTGCAAAAAAGTGGCACCGCCAGCGCTGGTGGTCAACCACCACTGACGTAAGTTCCACCACTTGCAGGCACACCAGACATTTGGGACAGTCGTGCTGGGGGTTCGTACAATAACAGTCACTCACTATCTGATAAAAACCTAGGTAGGTAGGTAGCTTGAAAATTAAATCCACCTAGTGCATCCTCCGTGTAGTAAAAACGCACCAGTACTTTTTATTTATCGCTGCACCGGATACTCATTCCACTGTTGCTCGCCTGGTTGTCTCAACTGTCCCACTGAGCTGGCCACTGCCCCTCCGTCCCTAAGCAGCTTTCAGCACTTTGAGGTGCGAAAATCCAGCCCAACCACGTGGCGGTGGACGCTGCCTCCGGCGCTCGACACGGCCAGTCGTTGCATTCAACCCAGCGTTGATTCTTCTCCCCCTGGCAACGACATACACGGCACGGGAAACAATGACCACCAACGGCGATCACCCGTCGCTCCCAAGGGCCGAGTCGCCCACGGGCTCGCCACGATCCGCATCTGTGTCACTGCAGGCTGCGGCAACTATGAACGCTGGTCTCCAGCGTGAACCTTCGCGTCGTACGTACGGGAAACCGGCCACCGACGGATAGCAAACGAAGCAACAAAAGTACTGACTTGGACTCATAGAGTCCTCTAGCAGCTCACTTGCACGAAATGCCTCGTCGCCAAACACCAGCAGCCGCCGACGCTCGACCGTTCTCATGAACCTTCAGCTGAATGACCCGTCCGTGCCTGCTCCCGGGGAGATGGCACAGGAGCACCCCGGGTATCATAGGTCTAGCCCCCAACCTCTACCTAGCTCACCGCTGATGGCGGATCCGCATCATCACCGGGCACCTAGTCTGGGGGAGCTGCACCAGGAGCTCGAGGCGGAGCAGGAGGGCCATGTTGTGCGTGACGGCCCAGGGCAGCGGATACGACATCTTTGCTAACGCCCAAGCAGAACCGGCTCCTCCAAATGATTCAGCAGCAGCAGCTAGAGCTCCAGCGGCTACAATCTTCGCGACCGGGCCACAGCGGCGACCATTCGACTGATGATAGTGCCGTCACGGAAACGGCACCGAGGCCCATACACGGGCCAGGAGGAGGGCCGCAGAGCAACATGCCCGGAAGCCAAACAGTTGGGTCTTATTCTCGCTCCCCCGTGCCCCCCCGCGGGTCGATGGAGATGGCACGCGCGGAGATGCACCGCAGGTCTAGGACGCCAAGTCGGGGTGCATCTCCACGGATGCGAGCGAACTCGATCAGCCAAGAGAGCGGGGACTGGCTCCTCGGCGGCCGTGACGAGAGTGCCTTTTACCAGGCCGAGACTCAGATGCTCACCCGGGAGAACCAGATGCTGCGACATCGCATCCGCGATCTGGGTACGTTGCAACCACGCGCAACGCTTCTTGCGATACATGACTAACTGTTGCGTCGCAGAGAAACAACTTGCAGAGATTATGCCGGGCCCAGGGACGGGAACCGAGCCACCCATATCATCCCATCTGACACAGTCGTCGACATCTGGGGAAACGGCTGCTGAAGCGACGCTGAAGGAATCCTAGCTTTGTGGTGACCGTGTCTTATTGCTAGCGGCTGTGTTTAGACACATTCTTTACGGAGTTTACGGCGGAATATTCACCATCAGAATGGAATGTATGCATAGGCGCAGGGTTTAAGCAGCAGCTGAGGCGCTGGTGGCTGAAAGCGTCTGGTGGATTTTGTTTTTTTCCAAGGCACAGTTATACCAAACCTCGCTTTTTATACCTATACCTGTAAATCATCAAAACACGATACCCTGCCGTCCTTCTGAAGCACATGATACGTGATGCTGCATGCAATTGCTCGCACAGGCTCATGCCAAGCTTGCTCCGAAACTCGGGGGGAGCCAGGCGCTTGACGACGTCATTGGCCGAAACTCACCCACCCCCAGACGTTTACAAAACCTCACGAACCTCTTACAAAAGCAGCACACGATCAGGTCAAATCTCATATCCCCCACGCCGTCACGCCGTCACGCCGTCACGCCGTCACTCGATCGGGCGCAGTTGCTCAAAATGGTGCTAGGTAGAGCGAGGCTAGTCCCGAGAACATGGCTGCGGGGATTCAGCACGACGCGTGCGGCCCAGGCAGACTTTACACACGCCGTATGTCACCCCTGCCTCCCCCGCGCGGTTCCCAAGGAGGAGTCAGTGAATCTCACCGTCCGGCGATAGATCATCGGCGGCGGCGTCGTGGGCCTCGCCATAGCGCAGCGGCTCTCGCAGCACGCCTCGTCGTCCGCGGTGCTGCTTGAGCGCCACGCCTCGCTCGGGACGGAAACGTCGTCGCGCAACAGCGAGGTCATCCACGCCGGAATCTACTACGGCCACAGGACGCTCAAGACGCAGCTCTGCCTGCGCGGGAAGCAGCTCCTGTACGAGTTTTGCCAACGGCGCCGCGTCCCGTATAAACGCACGGGCAAGTGGATAGTTGCGCAGACGGACGCGCAGCGCGGGCAACTCGACAGATTGCACGACTACTGCGGCGAGATTGGCGTCCCGGTGCGCTGGGTGTCTGGGCACGAGGTGCAGAGCGCCGGCGAGGGCGTGCGTGCTGAACGCGGCGCGCTGGAGTCTCCCACCACGGGAATCGTCGACGTGCACAGCCTCATGGGTGCCCTGGCCGGCTTGTTCGAGGATGCCGGGGGCGTGGTCGCGCTCAACTCTGCCGTGACGAGCGTCTCTCCGCTGGGCGCGAGGCCTGGCGGCGGCGGGTGGCGGATTGGGGTGAGGGATTCTGTCACGGGCGAGGTGACGAGTGTTACGAGCGAGACGGTGGTTAATGCCGCCGGACTGGGGTGCATCGACGTGCACAACATGATTGTTCCCGAGGGCGCGCGCAAGACGCTGTACTTTGCAAAGGGGAATTACTTCTCGTACGCGGCTTCGCGGCCGCGTGTTTCGAGGCTGATATATCCCGCGCCGAACCCCGGGGCCGGAGGGCTGGGAACGCATCTGACGCTCGACATGGCCGGGAGGGTGCGCTTCGGTCCGGATATCGAATGGGTCGATACGCCGCATGACTTGGCCGTGAGCATGGAGAGGCTGGCGCAGGCAGTGGCGGAGATTAAGCAGTATTTGCCCGGCATCGACGAGTCTTGCTTGCAGCCGGATTACGCGGGAATCAGACCAAAGTTGAGCTATAGGGGAGCTGGACAGGTAGGCAACAACTTCAATGATTTTGTCGTCAGGCTCGAGGAGGGCTACGAGGGCTGGGTTAACTGCTTGGGCATTGAGAGTCCCGGCTTGACCAGTAGTTTGGCAATCGGAGAGAGGGTCGAGGAGTTGCTGTATGGGACCAAAAACTAATAATAGATCCTCCCGAGATTTTGCTCCCAGAGGAACAGGGGGACGGGCGAGAGGATGAGAGAGTCAAACCTGCTCATAGAGACATGAATTCTGAAACAGCTAGCGAGTGCAAGAACCTTGGGATATCATACAGAAAATAATACTCAACATGACCCATGAAGAATAAAGAAAAATAAATGCCAACAGAGATTCAGGGCCACGCTCGCAGAGCCATCCATTAATACAGCAGTCTTGTACTACGACTGCCAATTCAAGCCAACGCACAGCCCAGAGTCAAAGTGCGCAAATTCAAACCATCATGAAGCGAAAGTGTTTCCGCATGCTTCCGCCCAAGCATTCCATGCAATGTCCGCATTACATCCTCCTGCCGGCCTGGGCCAAAAAAACAAACTTGGTATGATGAAGGCCAGTTTTGGGCAAAAGTCTCATTGAAATTCCATCCAAAGTCGACCCATAACGCCTCCTATTGCTCCGGCGAGAAATCGCCCACCTTGAAAACACAACGCCACCTTTTGAACGCCCTCAAGTGCGGATCCGTATGCAAAGTCACCACAATGCCCATGACGTGAGCCATTTTGTCCGAAAGTGCTCCGACCATCATCTCTTGCCTTCCCCTATCAACTCATCGTAATGCTTGGACACAACTTTCTGCCTTGGACGTTGACGTGAAGTTCATAGATGCCATTTTGAGCACCAACAAACCTAGATTATGACGTCGTCAGCCATCAAATACCTACACAATACATTCCATGAAATGAACTTACAAAGTGCGCCCGTCCTCGGCCCAGGCCAAACCTGCCGTGTTATCAGGTGATGGGGGCACTTCAAAAACTCCGTGATCCGTTGCCAGAGTGCCCCGGATGGCACTTTCCTCCCAACGGTTCACAACTTGGTTGACCAAAGGTACAAGAAGAGACGAGTCCTCGTTGTCGGCATCGTTTGAGGGACGTTCTCTAGCCTGCAGAATTTCGAGCACATTCAGGTACGACGAATCTTGTCGGTCTCTTTGGTCCCGCATCGCCTGTACCGTTTCTCCGATTCTGTCCATCCACCTCTGATCAGGGCGCCGTGTTGAGGCAGATTGTTGCTGGCTACTGTCAGACCCTTCACGGGTAAGCTGTCTGGCAATGCGAGCGCGCTCTTGTTGGCGCTCCCGTTGTTCTCGGTATGAACCAAGGATATCGCCCATGGCCCGACCCACGCTGCTGCTACGCTGTCGAGGCCTGGTAGATTCTCCACCATCTGTGGCCGATGGCCGCAAACTTGACAGGTAGGTCCATGTCAAGTCGGATGGTCCTCCGCCACGGGCCCGTTCTTCACCGCTTCTCTGTGCCGTTCGCTCACGCCGTCTTCGCTCGCCCTGTATAGCCTCTAGAACAACAGTTTCATTGGGAGTGAGAGGCTGGTTCAGAGTTTCCAGTCCTTCACCCTGGCGACGGGTGCGTGTACTGCCCGAAGGAGGGGATCGATTTGATCTCCTCTCTGAATTGCCGTCCAACAGGCGGGGATCGATGGTATTTCGATCGAGAATGTCGATGTGACGAAAGTCACTCTCCGAATTAATGTCGACGATCTGACGAATTACAAAATTGCTTCTCATGTCAGCGAAGCCGATGTGACCCCGGTCCTCCGTCCACGCGAGTATGTCAAACGGGCCGGGGCAGAACGCCATGTCTCGGATAGCTCCAGGGCCACTTTCCGGGCGAGATGATCTGAATGTGGTAATGAGGGGCTCTGCATAAGGGTCGAGAAGCAGAGTTGTGTCGAAGATGGAAATTGTGCCATGCTGTGTCCCCACAGCGAGAAAAGCCCCCGATGGCGAGAAACATGCAGCAAAACTTCCGCGGCTATCTGAGCGATCATCTTTTCTTTGGCTCTTGAGTAAAAGTCTTTGTCGTTGCTCCCATTTGTATTCGCCTTGGTTACCAGCAGGCCGTGTCCCAACCCCCTCCTCCGTCTCAACCCGTACGTGGATGTACAGGTATGGATCGTCCAGAATGGCTATCAGCATCTGCCCATCGGGAGATATTATTGCTCGGTTGACAAAATCCGGATAAGTTACGATATCCAGCGGGTCTACCTTGTCGTTCTGGTCGAAATCGCTGAGGCTGACGAGGATGACGGTGCGATCATTGTTGGCGAGCACAGCGACAGCTTCGCTATAAGTCTCTGCAGTAGGAGATGCCGATGCTGGAGGAAACCACAGAGTAATGCAGTTTACGCGGTCCTTGGCGAGCTTCATGCTCTTCGCGATTAAGCTCTTGTTCGAGCGGCGTGCGTGGGCGAGAAGGGCAAGCAAAGGATCGTCGCGGCTGCTCGTGTCGAGGTTCAGTTGGTGTCTTGCTTCGGCATCTAGATGCAGTCCTAGTAAGGGTTGTCGGTTGCTTTCGATTGCCTCCTCGAGCCTAATGGCGACGAACTCGCCTGTTTCGCTTCCACAGCACAACCATCCATTTTCAGCCACCAAACATCGGGGGGCAAAGGTGAGGAGCTTGATGGTGTCGCATTCGTTGGTGAAGATGTTCAGTCGCTGGACATGGTTGCTGCCATTTCCTCCGGGAAAGTAGACAATATTTTGCTTTTCGGCGCTGATTAATGACCGGAGCTGCCAATGTCTGCACACAAGAGTAATTGGTGAGCTACCAGGAGAAGATGGAAAAAGGTGAGGGAGATGCTGCTAGTATCTACGTACTGTGAGCGAACAGGGATTCGATAGTGTTTACGTCCATGTATGGTCACTATGCCCTCAGTTGGGTAGTACCTATGGTCGGCCGTGATGTTAGTTCTGCGATGCATATCGAGGGAATCTTGGTTGGCAGGAGCAAAGATGATCACGAACAGGTCATCGTCAAGGTTGGCCATGTTAGATGCCACCGCACCGCCGGGCGTAGAGAGACGCAGGACGTCCGCGAGCCGGTTCAATTCGCACTCGGAGTACCGCTCAAGGCCTTGGACCTGCAGCGTCCAAGTGCCGTCGATGAGGTGTCGAATGGCCGCGGATGCCCGGCCAAGCGTGCGAAGGTGTGTGGCCAACCCAGAGGCGCGAGCGAGCGAGCCAGTGCAGTGGCCACGGCAGGCGGCATACGAAACAGACGACGGCAGGCCCGGACAGAAGGATAAAATGTAGGGTCGAGGTCGATGGACGGCGAGAATTGATGCGAGGCTGGGCGGTGCAAACGTGGGTGCCGGATACAGATGTCTGAAGGCCAAACTGGTTACGTGATGCAAAGCAAGAAGTATCAAATGGATTGACGGAGGCTGTAGCTTGCTTGGGGTGGTTGGCGGCGTGGGGTGGCACCTGCTTCATTCGCTGGGTTCATGTCTGGTCTGGTAGCTAAAACAGGACGCCCAGCCAGAGCCTAAGCTGTGGGGGGCGGGTTGGGCGGCATCGCTCACAGGCGCACGTGCGGAGTGACTGGATGACGTCTTGATTATTAGGTCTGGTACTTGAACACGAGACCGTCGGCGGCTGTGAGCTTGCTTGTCTCGAGCAAACACAGAGACGGAAATTGTGGCCCCCAGGGGTTCAGAAACCCCAGAGCTCCAACAAGCTCCAACAGGTGGCTGCTTGATTTGGCCCCCATCGCAAGCCCACGAAGACTCAGACATGTCTCCCAATTACGAGTACTTGCTCAGTACTCCGTATTGTGTCTGGTATTATCACGATAAGCCACAACCCACCAACAGCGAACGCATCGGTATTAATAGCCATTACCTAGCACAAGAGGGGTGGGTGGTAGTCTTCACCTTCCTATCTGAACACGTCAAGCTCACACATTCCCCATCGTCCATGTTCAAACCCGAATGCTGGTTTGCTAGCCTCGAGGTTCCAAGCATTTGGAAAACACATCGGCGACAACACTCCTATCTCCCAGTCAGCCTGCCGTGGCCACCTACCTATTCTGGGGCGATATTGTTGCGCGACGCCGTGGAGGCATCATCATCGGCACATGAGTATGCCCAGTTCCAGCAACTATTGCGCCTGGATGTCCCAAAACATCTCTAGATGGTCCACGGTCGCACACTGAATGAGCAAGGAGCGGTAGGAAAGTCTCGGAGTAGCGGTACTTGCTATCCCAATGGCTGGCGCAAGAAGTATTACCAGCCCATACGCGCCCACGTCCATGCGGCACAATTGCCTTTCTATTGCAGACATGGCGAGACATGCGTATAAATAATTAATCACCCATGACCTTCAGGCACACAATGATTACACCATCCGCCACCCCGCTGGGCTATCTATGCATGCTAGCGGTTCTTTCGGCGCACCGGACTGTCCCGACAGTAAACTGAAGGCTGCTCTTTTCACGTGCAGTTTGTGCTGGTGTTGCAACACTGGCATGGCCAGCGATCCAGCTGAGCAACGCAAGTTGAGGCGGCGGAAAATGCGACACAAATGTGAAGAAAAGCACACTGCTTTTCAATATCCAAGTTTATCGAAGCCGAGATATTGCTATAAAAAAAACCCCTCGTTGGAGCCTCAGAATGAATGCCTTTGATACACCAGCCTCAAACACTTCGGCATGGCCGTGGTTTGCGCGTCTCCCCCTACTCCCAGGGGCCCTGCCTCAATGGCGTCGAATGCCTCGTTACAACGTGTGCGCTGGATGCATAGTGTGGAATGTAAGGTACAAGATCAATGGGCATGCTTCCCCGAAAGCAGTGATATCTAATGCCTAGTGGGTAAGGCTGCCCCCATTCCAGTTCGATGAGCAAGGCTATCCTCGTCTGCTCATGTGGAAATCAGAAACGTTTCTTCTTATTACACAATAGGCTGGTTGGAGTCCGGCTTGTGACATTGGAGACTCTACCTGTCCCATCACTGACATGCAACGTACTTGGGAATACTGCTTGAGATCTGATGCCCTTCTCGTCTTCCATTGCCAAAGCGACGGCTGCGTGCATATACGCGTAAGTTCAGACGCTAATATCAAGGCTTTTTGGCTCCTATGTAATAAGGACTGAGACATGATCCTGTAGTGCTATAATAAGGGGTATTCTCTCTTTGGCTTGTGACGAACATGCTCTCAGGGGAATACACGCGGTACAATCTCATCGTCCAAGTTACAGGCTAAGGCAAAAGTAGCACAAACGAGATTGATTGCAACAAGTCATGAAATAAACCTTGGCGATACGCGATGGCGTGAGTTTAATTCGTGTAAGCATATTGCTCAGTCATTCCCTGCCACTCACGCGACACTGTAGCGCAGCGAGCCAACCTGCAGCCAACCTCTACCAGAGTCTGGATCACCATAAAACTGATCTCAGCAGGCAAGAAGTGCCAGGACATGTTGTGAAATATGTCACCTTTGTTATAGTACGGATAAGCCAGGGACACGATTAGTATGAGTCTTGGCGCGTTCGACTTTGGGTGTTAAGAGATGATAGAGGTCGTATGGTTTGTGAACGGGGTAAGGGCACTGTTGATGGTTTTATTGAGACGGAGGAAACCAGACTTTCAATTCCTCTTGACGATGAGGGCTGCGGCTCGTTTCGTACGCAAGCTCAGACGCTGTGGAGGCTAGAAGCCCCATATTCGCTGTGGTTCACAAGAGTAATTTTAGCTACACCTCACATGTCATCCTCTACGGTGCTGTCGGATCTGTAGATTCACTACCAAAGCGGCACATTCGCCCATTGTATGTGAGTTTTCAAGCTTCGCACCTGGACATTAGTGGATAACCAAAAGTGACCTAGGCATGTAGTATCCACCATCCAATCGGCTGTGGTAGCCAAAACCCGAGGAAGTTGGCGGAAGCTCCCATGTCGGGTCAAGGTTAGTCCGAGGTCCAACCCGCTTTAACTGTGGAGACCTCCTTCTCCTTGCCTCATTCCGTCGGTTTCTATCGACGGCCAATGGCCAGGGTTGGCCATTTTTTCCGGGGCTAAAAAAAAAATCGCTTTCCTCCCCTTCCCAATAAACTCATCCAATCCACTCACAACAACTTCCTCTTTCTTCCTTCTCTCCATCACCTCTCCTTCTTCGGAGCGCGCCGCCATCTTTTCCGTTCATTCCTTGTAATAGTTTACCCCCTAATTAACCCCAAGATGCTGGCTTCGCGTCTGTCTCGAGCTGTAAGTCTCTTCACTCGCGTGCTTTCCGACGCCGTCCTCCCTGCCACCTCT
Organism: Keithomyces neogunnii; assembly: GCA_020975405.1. NCBI lineage: Eukaryota > Fungi > Ascomycota > Sordariomycetes > Hypocreales > Clavicipitaceae > Keithomyces > Keithomyces neogunnii. The sequence goes on along the minus strand of JAIOWQ010000002.1, from coordinate 1,381,113 downwards.
CAGTTTCTCTGCAGCTTGCTAATTTCACATCTCCTGATAGCTTCCCCGAGCTACCCCTATCGCTGCTCGCTCGGCCGCCTTTGCCAGGCCCCTGGCTCCCAGATTCGCTCGCTATGAGTCCACCTCAGCCGGCGAGGGCGAGAAGGTTCAGGGCTCCGTCATTGGTATCGATTTGGGTACCACCAACTCCGCCGTTGCCATCATGGAAGGCAAGGTTCCTCGTATCATCGAGAACTCAGAAGGTGCTCGCACCACCCCCTCAGTAGTCGCCTTTGCCGAAGATGGCGAGCGACTGGTTGGTGTTGCTGCCAAGCGACAGGCTGTTGTCAACCCAGAAAACACTCTCTTCGCCACCAAGCGATTAATAGGACGCAAGTTCACCGACGCTGAGGTTCAGCGTGATATTAAGGAAGTTCCTTACAAGATTGTCCAGCACTCCAACGGCGACGCTTGGGTTTCCGCTCGCGACCAGAAGTACTCGCCTTCTCAGATTGGTGGCTTTGTCCTCAACAAGATGAAGGAGACTGCCGAGGCCTACCTCTCCAAGCCCGTCAAGAACGCCGTTGTCACTGTCCCTGCCTACTTCAATGATGCTCAGCGTCAGAGCACCAAGGATGCTGGCCAGATTGCTGGTCTCAATGTTCTGCGTGTCGTTAACGAGCCCACTGCTGCTGCTCTTGCCTACGGCCTCGAGAAGGAGGCTGACCGCATTGTCGCCGTCTATGATCTTGGCGGTGGTACCTTCGATATCTCCATTCTGGAGATCCAGAATGGTGTTTTCGAGGTCAAGTCCACCAACGGTGACACTCATCTCGGTGGTGAAGATTTTGATATCCACCTCGTCCGACACATGGTCGCCGACTTCAAGAAGACTTCTGGCATTGACCTGTCTGGTGACCGCATGGCTATCCAGCGTATCCGTGAGGCTGCCGAGAAGGCCAAGATTGAGCTGTCTTCTTCCCTCCAAACTGATATCAACCTTCCCTTCATCACTGCCGACTCCTCCGGTCCTAAGCACATCAACATGAAGCTCACCCGCGCTCAGCTTGAGAAGATGGTCGACCCCCTTATCACCCGCACCATTGAGCCCGTTCGCAAGGCTCTCAAGGATGCCGGCCTCCAGGCTAAGGAGATCCAGGAAGTCATTCTTGTTGGTGGCATGACCCGTATGCCCAAGGTTGCCGAGTCCGTCAAGGGCATCTTCGGACGCGATCCCGCCAAGTCTGTCAACCCTGATGAGGCTGTCGCCATTGGTGCCGCTATTCAGGGCGCCGTCCTGTCAGGTGAGGTCAAGGACCTCCTGTTGCTCGATGTTACTCCTCTCTCTCTTGGTATCGAGACCCTTGGTGGTGTCTTCACTCGCCTGATCAACCGCAACACCACCATTCCCACCAAGAAATCCCAGGTCTTCTCTACCGCTGCCGACTTCCAGACTGCTGTTGAGATCAAGGTTTACCAGGGAGAGCGTGAGCTTGTCCGTGACAACAAGATGCTTGGCAACTTCCAACTTGTTGGCATCCCCCCTGCTCACCGTGGTGTCCCTCAGATTGAGGTCACCTTCGACATCGATGCCGACTCCATTGTTCACGTCCACGCCAAGGACAAGTCTACCAACAAGGACCAGTCCATCACCATTGCCTCTGGCTCCGGTCTATCCGATAGCGAGATCCAACAGATGGTGGAGGACTCTGAGAAGTATGCTGAGGCTGACAAGGGCCGCAAGGCTGCCATTGAAGCTGCCAACCGTGCCGACAGCGTTCTCAACGATACTGAGCGTGCCCTGAACGAGTATGCCGACAAGCTCGACAAGACCGAGGCTGACGGCATCAAGGAGAAGATTGCTGCTCTCCGCGAGTTTGTTGCCAAGAGCCAGTCTGGCGAGGGCACTGCCACCGCCGAGGAGATCAAGGAGAAGACCGACGAGCTGCAAATGGCTAGCTTGAACCTCTTCGACAAGATGCACAAGGCCCGCAACGAGGCCAGCTCCAGCGAGCAGCAGCAGCAGGGCGAAGGCGAGAAGAAGGACGAAAACAAGCCTTAAACGTGGCTTGAATTCTTAATGTCTTGCTGCTATTTTTTTCAACCAAAACGAAAACTGAGTTGTGCGAATATTTATGTGAAGCGTGGGGTCGCGGCATAGATGTCCTTTTTTTTCCTTCTGTATTTTACTGTACTCATATCCCCGCCTCAGCTGTTATGCTTTTTTACACAAACTGATTTGCCCATGTCATTAATACCATGGTTGGCGGATATTTAGGCGTTGGAGCATCAAAACCTCTTTGAGAGATATCTCTGGTTATTTATGAGAACAAGGCATGGATCCAAAGGGGGCCAGTGTTTGGATTGGCTCATGTACAATTTACTGTTTAACTAGATGATAATATCACATCCCCGCTCTGAATTCTTGGCGAATTCCTAGCACTCTTGCCCCAAACGGCCTGTGATCCTTGGGACGTAAAAAACAATACGATGTGGGAAAGTTTGTGTATGATCCTCTCAACCTTTGCAATCAAGCCGTCCAGCTCCACGGTGTATTCAGGATATTTGTGCCGTGCATGAATAATGTGTCCTTCAATTCATGTTCAACTTGGACAGCAACCACGGCATCCAATTCCACGGGTTCAGCTTCGCAGTCTTGTCCTTGAGTCACCAGCAACGGCGCACTCCTACCATTGTGTAGGTCGTTGTTAGATAGCATGTTGGGTATTGTATGTGAGCCACTCCGCGGGGGAGCAACTGTGTTGAAGCCGAGGTATGCCGAGCCCGTAGCCATTTCGCGGTTCAATGGACAAGGCTGCCGCGGGCCATGTTGGCGGTGGTGAATGCCATATGTGATGGCGTACTCGTAGTTTTTGAAGAGGGTAAAGTGCGTTATGCGAATGAAGAGCACGACGAAGAGGCAGAAGAGGAGGAGGAGGATGGCTGGCATGACGGGGATATGCGCCATGCGCGCGAGAGGATCTGCTTGCGACGGTAGGGCAGGCATTTTTTGGCAGACGGTGGTGTTTCGTGATGAGATGGATTCTGCGGCGGGAGGGCGAGGTTAAAGGGTAAAGCCATGGCTGCTTTTTTTTTGGTTCCTTTGCCCCGGGGGGGGGGGGGGGGGGGAGAAGGCAGAGACTACGAAGAGGAATCGAAATGTAATGTTTTATCGGCTTCATTCCAGATGGGAGGGAACGGAATTTTATACGCTGTGCTGCTGGCGCCGGGGCAGTGAGACATCCAGATGCTTGACATCGGGCACTTTCGAGCTTTGGGCTAAGCCTTACCAAGGGAGCTGTTTTATTGTTTTATCTAACTCTAGTCAACTGGTGAATTCCTTCTCCCCGTGCCCGCAGTAGTGAGTCCTTTACCGTCCGAATCCAAACCAGCCCTTCTTCTTGGGCTGATCCGCGCGCGCGGCAGCCGGCACCGCGGCCGACGCAGGCGCTGACGATGTTTGACCTGGGTACTCGATGTAGTTCCAAGCGACGTCGAGGAATATTGGTTTCGCGGGAATGAGTTCCATCTTTGGCGGGAACTCTACAATGTTGCGCAGGTTCACGCGCTGAGGATATGTGTTCAACTTGGAGATCAAGGGATCGGCTGGCTCGCCCTTGGAGGCTTCCCGCTCGGCGTCGTGAAGATTGCTCATGTGCACAATGGCGCGGTAGCGCTGGAGCTCACCGTTGAGGAGGTTGCGCAAGAAGGAGACAGCTTTCAACGAGACGTCGACGCTTAGCAGTGCGGTGTTCTCTTGGGTTGTGTCGTCGTTTGAGGGAATGTCTTGGATGAGGGTGTGGGCATGGTTGATCAGGGCTAGGGCGTTGGCGGCGTTTTTGGTGATGGCGTGTGATCGTGCAATAGAGAGACACCTATATTGTTAGAAGGGATGGAAGGGGGGAGGTTTAATGAAAAAAAAAGGCAAATAAATGGTTGTTGTAAACTTACTTGAGTGCTCCAAAGTACTTCTCGTAGCCATTGAGCTTCCTTGCGAGGGTCTCGTCGGCAGCCACGCCGGCAAGCTCCTTGATTGACTCAATGTTTTGTAGTGTACCGTCGTAGAGAGCAACCTTCTCCTTTAGCTTGGCGAGCTTCTTGCTGGCTGGTAGTTCTCGCTGCTTCTTTTGCTCTGTTGCATCACCGTCCTTGGGAACCTTGACCTTTCTTCTCGATACTTTGTACTCTTCGGGCCCGCCGTCGTTGTGGCCAGTGAGGACTCTGTTACGGCCAATTCTCCAGCTGATCATTTCGTAGTTGACCGCAGTACGGGTGATTTGCAGTCTTTGCATGCGAGCATCGCTCTGGGGTACCCCTTCGGTCTTGAGCTCGTCAATGGCCTGCTTGGTGGCGTCGACGGCGTCCTGGGTTGCCATAAGAATTTCGTCATACTGAGCGGCGATTTCGTACGGTTGTTTGTCCTGAGACTTGGCCAAGTTGTTGGCGAGTGTGGTTTTCGCCGTTTCTACGGACGCCCACGCCAACGATATCTGAGCGTCTTCAATTTGAACTTGTCGTGACCGCCAGGTGATAGTCCTAGGGGCGCTTTCTGCGGCATCGCCCAGCTTGGACGCCTCGGTGCCTTCAGCGAGGATGCTTGGGTCAAGGCGATCGATCTCCTTGACCAGGGCATCATCCGACCGAGGAAACGACTTCTTGGCAATTATTGAAATAGGAACGGTTCGTGGCGTCTTCAATTGGTAGGCGGCGTAGCGAATAGAAGGATCGATAGTCTCGGACAGGAGGTCCTTGAACAGGTCGCCCTTACCTGCGCTTGCTAGCGCACTATAAATGACACGGGAAACAGAGTAGCTTTGCAGGCAAAGCTCCCAGTTATGCCTCTCAAATAGCATGGCGCCACGGATCAGGGCTGCGTAAGACTTGGCCTCCAAGACGTCGTTCGCCGAGGCGCCAGATGCCGAGTCTGAAAGTATCTCAACAAGTAGCTGCGCCGCACGGTAAGCCTTTTTGAGACGGGACACAATATGAGACTTGGTTCGGCCAGTGATATCCTTTTGTGCTGCGGAATGCGATGCTTTGAAGCTCATTGCCTGTGCCCAGGCTCGCTCGCTCGTCAGAAGAAGCAGATGGACATATCTAGCAGACCCGGGTTAGCCAGTCCTCACGTCCAGGCGGACATGGCTCAATGGCACCACAAACTCACTCTTTGTTGGAGAAAATGTCATCGGCCGTAACAAGATCATTCTTTTGAAACTTGCCACGGTTCTTGGTGACGATGCCCAGCTTCTTGCGGGAGCTCAGCAACCGTTTGGCCAGTTGTCCATGATACGTCAAGTAGTCTCCATAGAGCAGGGCTTGGTCCCGACCCTGCACCACGTAAGTGGTGATATCCATGGTGGGTGGCCGATTGGAACGCTGTGTGAGAGGGTTTGAAGAGATTCCGTTGCTTCAGTGCGGACGATTCCGCACTTGTTTAGGTGTTCTCTGATCTCTTGGTTGGGAGATGGTTCACAACAGTGGGGTTTTCACGGACATTCTATGGCGGGGCAAAATTGGTGCATAATTTGGCAAAAAAGCGAGCAAGTCGTGTGGTGCGCTTATGTAAGTGGGCTTTACGGGGTGGGCAGCGGACAGCAGACAGGAAGACATGCAAATCAGATGCCACCGCCAAATGCAGTCGCGGATTGATCCCCCCGGGGGGCGGGGGGGTATCTTAACGGCTGGCTGTTCAATTCAGAGCCTCACGGTAGCACGCATGCATCTTGTTTGGAATCATTCCTGTGCACTCCATCCACGGCGGGATGTTTAGTGTAGCTAGACGGCCTCGTCGCCTCATTTCTTGGAGATGCACATGCAGCCAATGACAAGCCGAAGGGGCGTGGGCAAATGTCAGTGAGACGTGTGAAATGGAATTTCTTGCTGTGGAAAAACCAACTTGTCGTCCACCAGTCTGGCTGCGCCCTGCGGAGGCTATCAGAAGCCAACGTGTGATGGTGCAGATGACCAACTCTGACTGGAAACAGCATGGCCACAGGCATTTTGTCGACTTATATTTCCCCCACCCTCATCTCTTCCTTGACAATGTTTGTCTAAATCACCAAAAGTCTCGAGTACCAGGCTAGCTGTTGGAAGCGAAAACAGGATCCAGCTGGCCTGGTACGAATAATTTGTGCCGGCCAGGTGATACGACGAGATGAAGAGCCGCATTTAGATGGTCAGAGGATGCAACCTGGGGATGACTGTATCGGCTTTTGACGCAGTCGGGGTGCCAACGCAAGACATTTATGCGGCATGGCGCTTCCCAGATGGGAAGCGAATGCGTGGTTGTGATGGACCAGAGGTGATGGTACATCAGACAGCCCTTCCAGCCCTCCCTCCCAGCTCCAGCACGGCTCATTATTTGGATACGAATGCGTGGACAATGTACAATGTGTACTCTGCAGCTATAACATGCTCCAGCGGAAGACTGGCGGGCCTCCGGTTCGATTAGATTCCATGGATGCGGCCCGTTTATATTTGGCGCTGACCGCGGATATCAAAACCAAAACACTCGGCGTAATCAAAAACAGTATGACGAAAGGGTAATCAAAGTTCTCAGCGGCGCGGTATAAGTTGCTTTGGTAATCTAGCACAGTATGTACAGAACCTCAGTCACCCATCAAATGGGGAAACCTGTGACGAAGCGAACAGGGGGTGCACCATGCAGTGTGGTTGAAACAAAATCTCCAAAAGAAAATCTGGAGTGCTCACGTGCGAACGATTACAGTGCTTCCAGTGGCGAGCGGTGCCAACTGGGCGGGACCTGGGGGGCGTGATGGGGCGTGATGGGTGGGTACAGAGGGGAATGTAGGGGGCCATTGGAAGCCACAGGGGTGTCCCACCTGGCCAATGGCACCACCGGTTGGTGACTCGAAGACAGACATTGCCGGACCTGGTGACCTGGATTCTGTGCATTCGAGATGTCGGTGCAGGCAACCCTGGCGATTAGATCAATAATAGCCTTGAGTAAGCTGCTGACGGCACCGTATTTGTATTGTATTGTACGATACGGAGTATTATAATAATAGTAGTGTATTGTATTGCACTGTACGGAGGAAATGGTGCACCGAGCATAGCACGTCTCATCGCTAGCAATCTGGACTCTGCTGCGGGGTGGCCTCGATTGTGCCGCCCAGGACTTCCGTAGCCCTCCTCCGCCTGGCTGTGGCGCCTGGTCGGTTCCCCGAAGCTACCAGATTGGCAGCTTGTTGCCTTTTCCCTCACTTTTGTTGCAAGACCTGCACACCTTCCTTCTGCCACTTCCGCATCGGCACGGTAGTCAACCACAAGGCCTCCAATCCAAGATCGTTTGCGGCCTCGAGCCTCGAGCCACCAGCACCACCATTCATCCTCTCGCCCCATACCCGACTAATAAAGTACCTATAGCCGTTGAACATCATTTTCCAAGGCTGCATGATACAGTATCCTTGCTCCCCCACTCCCTCCTACACATCTACATATGCTATTCTCGTCCCGGCTCCTGTCGTCCATTCACACACTTGCACGCACTCGCACCCGCACGCGCTCCCACACCCACGCCGTTTCCTTGTGATTTGCACGGCCGCAGACGCCGTTCCGAGAAAGCCCGTGGCCATCGCAATCCACAAACGCCGTGCATCGATCCCTTGGCCAGCTTCACGTCCACACGCAACCGCACATACGCCTCGACCATCTCGCCCCCCCCCCGGTTTCTCACCGCCGAGCTTGTGATGAGGGTGGCTACACTGTCCAAGTCGGCGTCGTAGCGCTCTCTTCCGTCTTTTCTGCCTGGTCGGCTGCCCACGCCGATAAAGTCCCCTGCAGCACGCGCTGCTGCCGTGTTTCAAGATGGATACTGGTAATGGTACATCTCAGTCATTCCAGCCTCCGCCGTGGCCGTCAAGTGAAACTACGGTGCCTTTGAGAGGCTCACGACCCGGTGCTGAGCCCATGAGCGAATCCATCACCGGGCGACATTCTCCAAGTTCTAATTCTGTTGGTCTTCAAGCTCCAACCTCGCAAACCCCAGGTTCCGTGCCGGCTTGGAACCCGGCAGCTCTGCTACAGCCTAGCCGTCGGGGCTACAGCGCGACTGACTTGAGGAACCTTCCTTCTGGCCGCCCGCAGCCCATGTATAGCAATGTGGCGACGGAACATGGCGGACCTTCGCCATCCGTGAACGATCAGATGGTCTTCCAGTTTACAAGTGCTAGCGACACTTCGTCTAATGGCCATATCAGCGGCTCTTCAACGCCAACCCCACCGAATGGCGAAGCACCGACTTCCAACGGCGTAGGCCTTTGGATCGAGCGCATGAATAATGTGCAGCCTCGTTCCAACGTACGCCATCCCAAGCGTCGCAAGACAGAGGATCCACAAGATTTTGCTGCTAGAGCCGGCAACATGTCTATCCGAGGTAGCAGCGGCGCGTTGGGAGAGTACGTGAGAGACAAGCGGCAAGAAGCTCATGGTAGTCTCGCCATGTCGCAGACTCCTACTGTAGACCTTACCGATGGTATGATGCAAATCTTGTTCACCTTCCCCTTTTCCCAACAGACATGTCGTTTTACTAAACAGCTGCTATAGGTACAGATGATGAAGTCATGGTCATCAACGATCCAAAGGATGAGGAGGTTTGCTATGGAATGATCAAGACTAGCCTCAACTGTAGCAAGGTGCCATCGCCAAAGCCAGGAATGCAGAGCCTTTGGGGCCCTGGATATAACCCAGGAATCAAAATATTGCTGAAACGACAGGTTGGCGAGCGATCTTTGAGAATCCAGGCATGCGACCATACCCGCGAGATTATAGGGCTTGTCGAACCCTCATGCGCGGCAGCCCTCACCCCCCTTCTCGACACCAACATACGTTTGCGAACGGATTGCCGCATACCCCCGCATCCAAAGAAACCCGGCGAGGAACCGGGCCAGCCAACATCAAGAGCTTACAATCTGGACGTCGTCCTGTACGGGCCTCTGCGATACGCTCGATCTGTTGGCGGACTGCTAAGCAAGCATAACTTGAAGCTCATTGCTCCACACATGGTGCAGAAGGGCATCAAAGTCTTCAACCCCCATGTCTCGGAATGGCGGCCGCCTCCCCCAAAGGTTTATCCAACAAACGTGCAAGGCACCCACACAAGCATCACCACCCGAACTGTAGAAGAGATTCGGTCCGAAGTCATGGGTGTTTTTGACTCGCTCAAGAGAAACGATGATCTTCCAACTCTGGAACCCGACGCGCGGATCCTCACGCCTCTGCTTAAGCATCAGAAGCAAGGCCTCTACTTCATGGCCACCAGAGAGAAGCCGCTCCAGGAACAATCGACAGAGAGGGGCATGGTGTCGTTTTGGCAGACAAAGGTCAACGCTGGCGGTGAGAAGTCGTATTCCAACGTCATTACTGGTCAGGAACAGCGAACGCCTCCCCCAGAAACCTGCGGTGGTATCTTGGCGGACATGATGGGTCTGGGAAAGACGTTGAGCATTTTATCTCTGGTGTCGAGCACAGTAGATGAATCACACGACTGGGAACAGGCCCCGATTGTTCAGCGGCCCAAGATGGACTCCATGTTGTCAAGCAACGGCCACTCTGCAATGCAGACGACCTTTGAGCCAGCCGCAGTTACCCGACATGTCAAATCAACCTTGATTGTTTGCCCTTTAAGTACTGTGACAAACTGGGAAGAACAGCTGAAACAGCATATTGCCCCCGGCGGCCTCTCATACCATATTTACCACGGTTCTAACCGGATCAAGGACGCTGACAAGCTCGCCGAGTTCGACATAGTCATCACTACCTACGGATCCGTCTCCAATGAGTTAGGCTCCCGTCGCAAGGGCAAAGACGGTATCTACCCGCTAGAAGAGCTTGGCTGGTTTCGGATCGTCCTTGACGAGGCACACATGATTCGCGAGTCGTCGACACTTCAGTTCAAAGCCATGTGTCGGTTGCAGGCTGAACGGCGATGGGCTGTCACAGGAACGCCAGTCCAGAATCGACTGGACGATCTTGCAGCGCTGTTGAGCTTCTTGCGACTACATCCATTTGATGATCGATCCAAGTTTAATCGATACATAGTTGAGCCGTTCAAGGCATGCGACCCCGAAATCGTGCCAAAGCTACGAGTTCTTGTTGACACAATCACCCTTCGTCGCCTCAAGGACAAGATCGACCTCCCCAAACGTGAAGACTTGGTTATTCGGTTAAATTTCAGCCCCGAGGAGCGTTCCATCTATGATTTGTTTGCGCGCAACGCCCAAGACCGGGTTAAGGTTCTGGCCGGCGTCAATGTTGGAAAAGCTCTGGGAGGCAATACATATATTCATATTTTGAAAGCCATCCTGAGATTGAGGCTCCTCTGCGCGCATGGGAAGGACCTGCTCAACGAGGGTGATCTGGCCGCGTTGCGAGGCATGTCAGCCGAGATGGCGATCGATATTGACGATGACGACGACGACGGACCTGCATTATCACACCAAAAAGCTCACGAGATGTTTGCACTCATGCAAGACACAAACAATGATGCCTGCATAGAATGTAGCAAGAAGCTGAATTCGGGCGAGGGTCAGAATCTGGAGGCCGAACAGCAGGATGATATTCTCGGCTACATGACTCCTTGCTTCCACGTAGTTTGCCGAAATTGTTACCGGGGCTATCGTGAACGAGCTCAACAGCTGCTTGCACCCGGCCACTCTGCCTGTCCGTGCTTGATTTGTGGCTCGCATGTCCGCTTCGAGTTTGTTGAACTTCGCCGTGATGACGTCGATGCCGAGCACGACGGGCCTGCCAAAGTAAAGGCTCGAGATATCAAAAAGAGGTTCGACAAATACGACGGTCCGCACACCAAGACCAAGGCACTTGTTGAAGATCTCCTTAAAACCAAGGCTGCAAGCCAGGCCAACCCGGACGAGCCCCCCTTCAAATCAGTCGTGTTCTCAGGTTGGACATCGCATCTAGATCTTATCGAGTTAGCCCTCAACGCTGCAGGCATCACCTTTGTCCGCCTAGATGGCAGCATGACACGGACTGCACGAACGGCCGCCATGGAGAATTTCCGCGAAGACAACAACGTTGAAGTTATCCTAGTATCTATTATGGCTGGCGGTCTAGGTCTAAATCTGACGGCAGCAAACAATGTCTACGTCATGGAACCGCAGTACAACCCCGCCGCGGAAGCGCAAGCTGTGGATCGCGTACATCGACTTGGGCAGAAACGGCCCGTACGTACCGTGCGGTACATCATGCAAGATAGCTTCGAGGAGAAGATGATTGAATTGCAGGAGAAGAAGATGAAGCTGGCCAGTCTCAGTATGGACGGCCAGAGCAAGGCGTTGGACAAGGCCGAGGCCGCGAGGCAGAAGCTGATGGATTTACGAAGTCTATTCAAGTAGCGCTGCTTTCTTTTCCCGTTCATGAAGGTCCTTGGGGGTTTGGGTTGCGGTTTTGGGTTGCGGTTTTGGGTTGCGGTTTGATTTCATATAAAGACAATTGATGATGATGATGAATCTTTGACGAATTGGGGGGATAAACTAGTCCTATTCGGGCGAAAAGATGCAGCTCCGAGAGAGCTAAATGAGCATGGCGCGGCCGAAATGGCGTTTTTGATGTTCTTTTTCTTCTTTTACAACGGGTATTTGGTTTACGGGGATTGGGTGGTAATCATTGGCTCTTCTTTCTGTTTCACTCACCTTACAGTGGACTCTCTCACGAGGCCTTGTGAACTTGGCTGGCTGGCTGTTTTGATGGAATGGACGGACAATCAATAATGATTGTGGACGAACCTCTCGGGATATAAAAATCAGAATGGTGCACTATTCGACTCTGATGCTGTTGATTTCAACGCCTGCTAAGATGTATGTATGTCCGTGGGTCAAGTCTCCCACTGCCCATGGCTCACGTAGTCGCCCAAGAAACATGATGTTTCCGTCTCTTGACGTTCATCGTGCAACATCTTCCTCCTGGCCGCGTCCAGCAAATTCCGTTCCCTGGTTTGCAGTACTCAATCTTGCACAAAGACTCAGCAAGACCACGGTTTCCGTGGCAGCATAATGGTTCAGCACATCAAGCAGTATCTGCAAGTGTCTACTAAAGTTGTTTTCCCACTTCTTTATAATCTCTGATAGATTTCCCACGCGAGAGCCGGCATCTCCCGGCGCAGGTGCCGAATCTGCTTGAGAGCGAGACGAGGCCTTCGTAGCCTGGAAGCGCCTCCACTGGTCCGGGGTCATGGTTTTGGGTCTGTTGGTGCCCGAGAGGTCGGGGTCGGACTTTTCGAGCTCGCGGGTGAGCCAGTTTGTGTAGGCGGCGAAGATGGTACACGTCTGCATGAGCTTGGAGTGGATCTGGAGGGTGTTTTCTTGTCAGCAAAGGTTGTTGTCCAACGTGTTGGGGGGGATGGGCGGAGGACGAGGAGCAAGCAAGAGGCGGGATGGGGGCGTACCCTGAGGAGTTTGCTATTAGTGAGCATGCACTCCTTTAGACAAGTGTCGAGAAAGTCTACGTGGTCCTGCATCAGTTCGTCGACTGTACGGGTGGGACCTGATGGCTTCGCAGGGTCACCGTCCTCCGAGGTGCTCAGGCGGGACATGAACTTTGTCCAGTTGGGCTCGATGACCTCGGCGGTGCAAAAGTACAGGAGCTGCTGCACGAAGACGAGCATCCTGGCCCTCAGCGTCCAGGCGCGACGCTTCCATATCTCCAGGGCGCGGTTCTGGCCCTTGTGAGCCCAGCTCACGCCGCGTGTTTGCGTCTGCCAGGTGGTTGACAGCTGCGACTCGAGGTGTCGCAGGGACAGGAGGTAGCGGAAGAGCGACTGGTACCGCCAGACTGTCCTTCTGCTGATGACGAGGGACACGGGGAAGGGGACCGCGTAGTCGATCTGGAGGGAGGTGAAGCCGGTGGCGTTCTTGTCGTTTTCAATGGGCTGGTTGGGCACGGGCTGGAGCGCCTCGCCCTGTTCGATGCCCTTGATTTCCACAACGCGCTGCAATGACTTTATCAGCGTCACGTCGTTCATCTCCACCTTGACATCCTCCTTGAACGGATCCAAGGACACGATGCTGCCCGGCTGGCGGAGCACGAGGTCCAGAAGGGACTGCAGCTTGCTCGTATTGACGCTTTTGACGGGCTTGCGCAGCTCCGACGAGCCGAGCTCGAGAAAGTAGGAGAAGTAGTCGGACGGGTCGAGGAAGAAGTAGTGCTTTAGCGACTGCAGTCGGGCAGGCAGCGCGTGCGTCGTCAGCAGGAGCTGCATGAGGGATTTGTTGGCGTGGGCGTAGGCGTTGTTGACATTCTCCAAGAAGCGGGCATCGTCAAAGGTAGTTGGCACGTCGCTCACGACCATGCTCGCGTCGGCTCCTCCGCACTCGCGCACCACGTTGAGATACTTGCCTGCCAGAAGGACCTTCTCCTTGACGCCCTCGAGCTGTGGTGGCATGTCTTTCTCGCGGATGGTGTATCTTCTCTCCCAGTAGTCGTCCGTGTAATCCTCCACCAGCCGTTCTCGGTTGATGCTCTTTTGCTCCTTGATCAAGAATTCCGAGTGCGGGTCTTTGATGCTCCCATGGTGCAGCCACTCGTTGAGCATAACCATGTATGGACGGCTGGCGTCTCGTAGCAGCGACGTGAGCAAAGATCTGGCCGCGGGATCCCCCGACATCTTTTCAAGTCGCCTTGTGATTAGGCCCAAGGCAACGCCGCCCTTGCAAATCTTCTTGCTGGCCATGTTGCCCGGTATGAGATCGCCGCCCTCTCTCAGGCGCTCAATGATGTCGTCCTCGTTTTCGAGCTCCTCGTCCTCCTCCTCGCTTTCGTCGTCGAGTATGCCCGTCTGCTTCAGCAGTTCGTGCGCCAGCAGGTACAGCTGGTGCATCATCTGGCTCGTCGAAATAGTGTGCATGTTCAGCACATGGACTGTGAACGAATCGCTTGTGAGGAACTGGGTCTCGAGCTGTGCAATCATGACAAGATAGTCGTGCAGAAACTTTCGTATCGAGGCACACAGAGCATGGTTCACGGCGCCAAATTCAACCCTGCTCTGCACGTCGACAAACGCCTCCAGGGCAGAGTGATACGTCGCCATCTTGAGCATAGATCGGGTCAGATCCGCCAAGCTCGGATCTAGCCCCGGCGATATCCTGAAGTTTGGCCCAGTGAGACGATCTCGCTCTTCGGTGGGGTTGTATCCCTTGGCGAAGCGAATGTATTGTCCCTCATAGCCCATGAAGACGAAGAGGAGGTCTTCCACAATGGCTGCCTCTTGCACCTCCAGCGTCAAGTCAGCCAACGGTTTCGGTTGTGGTGCCTGTGGAACGGTTGAGGCGACTGGGGGAATCGATATCCGCGAAGCCAAGGGGGCGGTGGTGTGCGGTAAGAGCTTGGCCTCTGGGTTCCAAGGGGCTAGAGTCCGTGTTAGCACAGTCTTCTTTTGCGTCTACGTGAGCTTCTGAAAGTGCATGATATCGTACCCGGAGGAGCATCTGACGGAGAATCTCTGGGTCGAAACTCGCTAGACTTTTGTCTCCTCGCCTCGCCTTCCCTCCTCTCCCCCGTCGCACTCCGTCTGTGTTGCTTTTCCGGGCTCGATGTCCTCTTCAAGATCCTTTCCACGTGCGCTTCGAATGTCCTTTCCGTAATCCTTCGCTCTTCATATCTCCGTTCATCGGTAGACATTGTTCTGTTTGATGGTCTTGGGTTGCCCGACGCGCTTCTCTTATGGGCCATGCCGGGAAACTGAGGCTCCGCGTAAGAGGCTTCGGAAGCCCTCAGCTCGGGACCCTCGCCCTTGAAGCTCCCGTTGGGGGTCGAATTGCGCAGGCGCTCGTCTGCGTAGCTATTCGCGCGACTAGACGCTCTTGCTGCCCCAGAGGCCATGTTGGCGGGCTACATCTGAGGCGCCACAGAAATGGCGTTGCAATATCATCCAAGTTTGAGACGAGTTGTGTTGATGATGCAGATGGGCAACTTGATCCGAAAACTGGCAGCAGATGGTTTAAATTCAAGTGCTCGCTGCTTTGTCGACGTCTACTCTTACTGACACTCCCTCACACAAGTATCCTTCTAAAGCTACAGCCAGCTCAAGTCAAGTTACATGGCCAATGCAAGGTGGGGACTGGGCCACCGCGACAAGAGGAGCGCGTCGTCCGGCCTCGCCGGATTAACTCTGACTCCGGCCAACCATCTCAAGCCGGTAGATGCGACGTCTGCTGTGGGACGGCCACCAGCCAAGCTGCGTAGGCCCAGTGCTTGCCTGGCGGTGCTCCAAAGA
Source organism: Keithomyces neogunnii (assembly GCA_020975405.1). Lineage (NCBI taxonomy): Eukaryota > Fungi > Ascomycota > Sordariomycetes > Hypocreales > Clavicipitaceae > Keithomyces > Keithomyces neogunnii. Next base: position 1,365,887 of record JAIOWQ010000002.1, on the reverse strand, counting down.
GCTGCTCGTGAGCTGCCTGCAGCTTCCTAACCATTCCATCGCCATCGTTGTCTCAACCTCATAACCACCCGCCGACACCACTCACACGACGACATCTGCAGCGCCGCCTCTTGTCCGTTCTCTCTTCCGACTTCCATTCTCCCCATCCAATAACAGGCTTCCTGGCCCAACTCTCAACCACAAACCGCCAAGATGTTTATGGCACGATCAGAATACGGTGGGCAGCCTCTCCATATCTTGACCAATTCCACCCGCTCCTCTTCACTTTCGCATTTGCTAACGACGCTCCTCGCCTTCAATTAGATCGAGGGATCAACACCTTCTCCCCAGAAGGCCGTCTCTTCCAGGTCGAGTACTCCCTCGAAGCCATCAAGCTCGGTTCCACCGCCATCGGTGTAGCCACCTCAGAAGGTGTCATCCTCGGCGTTGAGAAGCGAGTAACCTCCACACTCCTCGAGACCTCATCTGTCGAGAAGATCGTCGAGATTGACCGCCACATTGGCTGCGCCATGTCCGGTCTCCAGGCCGACGCTCGCTCCATGATCGAGCACGCTCGTGTCGAATGCCAGAGTCACGCCTTCAATTATAACGAGCCCCTGGGCGTCGAAAGCTGCACGCAGGCTATTTGCGACTTGGCGCTGCGTTTCGGAGAGGGTGCTGATGGAGAAGAAACCATCATGAGTCGGCCCTTTGGTGTGGCTCTGCTGATTGCCGGATTCGACGAGCAAGGACCTCAGTTGTTCCATGCCGAACCAAGCGGGACATTCTATCGCTACGATGCCAAGGCTATAGGCTCGGGCTCCGAGGGTGCCCAAGCAGAACTCCAGAATGAATATCACAAGGTAAGCAGGCCTTGGTTGACCCCGTTTCTCCTCCTGCATCCCCCTGGTGCACTGGACAGATTCTAATCAGCACCAGTCCCTCACAATTACCGATGCGGAAACTTTGGTTCTCAAGACGTTGAAGCAAGTTATGGAAGAGAAGCTGGACGCCAAAAATGTTCAGTTGGCTAGCGTGACCAAGGAGAAGGGTTTTAGAATATACACCGACGATGAGATGGCTGCAGTTGTCGAGAGGCTCCCAGCAAACTAAACAATTTCTTCGTGGGGCCAACTACAATTCGAGACCATGACGAGTAGAGAAGAAGCATTAAACACACACACAGCGGCTCTGTCCATGGAAAAACAGACGTCTTGGTCCTGGACTCCGCTGCTTCACGATATGTATCATTAATATAAGGTATTGCCTGCGGCGGCGCCAAATACGATTACATCATGCAGCGAATCTTCAGGCCCCGTTCTCTGTCCACTCGCAAAAAATGCCCCAAGAACCGTCCAAGAGTATAGTGGTAGTTGTATCCGCAAACGAAACGCCAGTCCATGCCTTGTACCTGTACAGTTCCCCGACCAGTTCGCGGGACTTTAGCCGTCGCCAAGGTTCCGCTGACACATCACATGTCAATGACATCAAACCCCGTATAATCTTCTGGCGATATATTAGTGATCCTCCCGGAGGTCCAGCACCTCTAGATCTGTTTCCACCCCTAGTAAGCCCAAGGCCAAGTTCGTTTGTTCAGAGCGGTGCAGCACTAGTCTTGTCTCCGTGGTGCTTTCCAAGTCCTGAAGTCTTTGGTCTAGTTTGCGGGGATACATCCATATAGACATGGGCACCTCTTCCAGATGCTGCGGCCTTTTGTATTGTGGCCCATGGCCCAGCTGCGCAACTTTGATCCAAGCTGACTCGCAGCCAATGGCGATCTTCCTGGCTGTTTGCCATCCCGTGAGTCGAGCAATGTCAAACGCACGTTGAATGACCCAGCAACGCTGGTTGTTATCCTGGAGCTGTGAAATAAGTTAGCGCATGTACGGGGGACTTGTAAACCTGGTCTGTACGTGAATTTCTTACCTGCACTGCTGCCACAAAGAGGCAGAAGCTGCTCTCGATAAGAGCAGCTGCGAGGGTGGTGCTAATGTCCCTCTTCTTGGAGCAGTCGTCGGTGAGACCTGCGGCGATGCGTCCAATCTGGATCGCATACCCAGCCGTAGATGGCGCTGCCATTCCCGCAGCCTGCATAGCGGCCGGAGGCATGTTGGGCCTGCTGCGATACAAGTGAATGAGGCCCATGTAATAATTCATCCAAATACCGGCAACCGAATAAGTGCGGTACTGAAGTGCTGTACCAAAGGGGGTATCCTTTCGATCCGCGTACTCGCTGTCCAAGGGCTTGAATCGAGGGTCAAGGTGACTCTCGAACGTCTCAAACGCTTGTCGAATGCTCTCCCATTCTTGTTCAGCCAGCTCAGTGCTTTCGGGTGTCGCCATTTCACCTGGCGAATCTGATTCGTCCGAGCACGAAGTTTGTGCCGAAAATCCCATTGGAGCCTGGAATTTGCCCAGAGTAGGCACAATTCCTGGGAACTGAGAAGGCGATGACCCTCCTCTAAAGGATCCGCCCTTTGCTCGAAATTCCTTTCGTTTTCTTGACAAGTCCTTGGACGCAAAGCTAGCAAGGCGGCCAAGGAGTAAAACTAAATGGTCATAGGTTCCATAACTGAATTGCAAACCCGTTAGCAAAAGTGGACGGTCAGGGAAGGGGAGGGGTCGCTTTGGAAAGTACGGGGAGATGAACTTACATGGAGTTGATGCTAGACAGGGGCGCCCGCGGGGGACACTGTGTCCAATGTTCGTACTCCATACTGCGCATGTTAGCATCCTCGTTGAACATCATCATATATAGAAGGCGCCTCTTGTTCTTACAAAAGTTTGGTCCCACCAAGCATGCTTTGATAAACGTCCATCTTGGCATACCACCAAAAGAGATCTCGCAGAATGTCATAAGTCTCTAAGTCTTTGTCAGTGGTCCACAGGCATTCTTCTTCCAAGAGCTGGCCCTCTTGAAGTCCATAATCCTCGGCTGCCACACGACGGCCCGTAATTGTGCTTAGGAGCCCGTAATCAAGATCAGAGGGATCCCTTCGCGGCCCAATCGTAGGCGGGGCTGAGAGTGGACTTGGAAAGTGCCGCATCCGCTTGACTGGAAGGCAAATGCGGGACATTCGTCTCAGAGGTATTTGTCGAAACAAAAGTCTTCCTCCCAGAAGATGGTTACACCACTTGGTGTGATCGGAAGACCACACTTCAAAATAAGCCAGTAGCAAGGTAGTTGCGACGGTTGTCGGCTTGGTGTTTCTCGCCAAGCTGCTAACATTCCTTGCGTTCCGGCGAAGAGAGATGTGGTAATGTCGTAGGGCTGCAGTGGCCGGCGTATTTTGAAGATTTGCAATTTGTAAACTAGCAATGGCCATAATGGCGTGAAAGAGCCCAGGATGGTGAAAAGATAGTAGTGGGAACGTATCTGGAAAAAGTGTTAGAGGCGTCCTTCGATAGCAACATCCTTCTCTCTCAACAGACATGGGGGGAGCGGAAGATACTCACGACTCCATAAGTTGTCATCCAAAGTAGCGTCACCATCGAATCGCGCTCCAGAGGCCAGCGACGCGGGGTCTCTCTCATACAGCGACATGGTAGGACCAGTGACGTTGACAAAATGCCGAAATATAGTTTGCATTCCTTGACGCCGTAGTTCAGAGGAGGGCACATAGTCCATATACTCTGAAAGGGCATAAGTTTCTGCAAATGCTGAGAAGGTCCTCACCTCAGTGCCTCCTCTCGTATACGGTTTCACAGCCTCTCTATAGCCTCGCACGCTAAGAGATTGTGGATCGGGGGTCTCATCATCAGAATCATCCATGGCAAACTCGTCCTCCAGCGCCTGAGTATACAGGGTGCGGACCGTCCGTCCATACCCACGTTTTGGGGTAGGCTCCGGTTCAAAAGTAGACCCAAATTGTTCTTCGACGGGCGTCTGCCTCGGGCCATGCCCACCATCGCGTGGCACGGTGACGGCGCCCTGTGTAGAGCCCATGTAGAAATTCCGAGTGAAGGGAGTCGCATCTGGCCCCAAAAGGGGGTTCGGTATGGGTGGACAGTCCGGAAGGGAGTTGGGGCCCAAGTGTGCATGCGGAAGTGAAGCGGACTGCCTGTGATTGCCATTGAAGGTTGCTGGGCGAGGAGCGATCGGCTGCAGCGAGGCCTGAGAACTAGCCTGGTTTAGATGATGTCCCATGGGTGCGCCTTGTTGCCGCGAACCAGGAGGATAAACCGCCGGTGCAAAGTGGCCATGATGCGCTCCTAAATTTGCTGGATCCTTGAAGACAACACGTTGTGAATATCCCTCGCATGGCCTCTTGGACTTGATGCAATTCTTGCATCTGGGCTTAGTTTCGTCGCACTTGATTCGCCTCTTCCTGCAAGCTATTGATTCAAGTCACTGTATTAGGCAAGGAATCACTTCTGCCGGCTGGAGGAGAAGAACTTACTCAAACATCCCGTCTTGGTTCGCTTCTTGACTGCTGGTTTCTTTCCCTTGGCATCATCGTCTGCATTGGCACTATGTAACTGAGCTGGAGTTGAACCGGACTGAGATTGTTTGCTGTCGGGCTGCATGTTGCCACCGTCTGCCATCATGGACATTTGGCTAGCCAGAGCACGAAAGAAGTCGGCTGCAAGATGTCGATATGACTCTGGAGAAGGCTAGTGCATAAAGCACTTACATGATGCGTGTTTTCGTTGAAGAGTGGGCTCGTGACCTTGGTTCCAACGTGCCCTCCGTGGTTCTGAGAGAAGACCTTGAGCGCCAATACGCACAAAGATTGTGCTGATTGAGGGGCAAGATCAGCTTCGTGCAATAGTGGCCGACAAGTCGTGTTGGAGACAAGGCCGTCAAGAACCAATGCAGCCAAGACGAGACAGATCTGAGGCCAGACCAAGGGAGTTGGGATATTCGGCCAGGCTCCAAGGTACCGAGGAAAAGAAATTTGAGCAAGAGAATTGCTGAAAAAAGAGGCGTGAAACGTCGTCAGTGTAACACGAGTACAGACGGGCAGAAAGGCGGTAGCTCCGAGGCGCATGTAGGGACGGGAGAGGACGAAGATGGCGAGGCGGGCTCGGTAACGAGTCAAGGATCTCGAAGGCGTAGAAGGATATAGAGACGGAGATTTGCCTCGTGTGCAAAGGAGAAGTTCCAGGGTTGGCGAATGAAGCTAAGCCGAGGCACCTCACGCCCCTCTTTCTTCCTTCACGATCTTGGTCAAGAGTTGGACGGGAAGGCGACGGGGAAGCGGGTTGGGAGACGGGGCAAACTATCTGGGGAGCTGGCGGCAGCAGATTCAATCCCAGGTGCTGCGTCGTCTGTGCAGTTTTATTATTAGGAAGCCAGCCTCTTCCAGTACCATGATGAGGCCTGGCAGCAACAGGCGTGCCGTGCAGGCGGACGGCCAAGGACAAAAGGCGAGGTGCTGGGACCCTTGGTCGGGATGCGGGCTATTAGGGAAGGGGAGGGGAGCTAGACCCTTGCCATTGCTGAAGAGAGAAGCTGTATTGAGCCGGATTGCAAGCCACAGCACGTTCACGAGACGCTCGCGAAAGAGAAGAGAGTGCCGCGCCGCATCTGCCGCTGAATGAAGCAAGAAGCAGATCGAGACTCGACGAGGCGGACGGTGGGGGGGGAAGGCTGTGGGTATGGATCTCATGATACCAAGAAGAGGAGGCCGATGTGACGGTTATTACTAGTGAATCTCGGCAACCTAGTCGACATAGAACGTGGAAGGCGGGCCTGCCACTGGGGGGGGGGGGGGGGGGGGGGGGCGCCGCGCCAAGTTCCCAACTTCTCAAGCTTCAACTGCGGATGTCCCACGGAGTACCTTGGTGTTCGGCTTTGGCTTGGCCAGGCCCAGTGCCGTCGCCTCTGTCCACTCGAGGGACCAAACGCCTGGGTGAACAAGAACGGTGCCCCGAGGGGACGGCTTGCGGTTGGGGTTGGGGCTGGGGCCGCGTAAAGTGGCTACTTTACTTGGCGATGCTGAAGCACCAGACACTTGACACCGCTTGTACCAAGACACACTGAGCACACGTGCATGAGGTGCATGTATGTACCAGGTACGGAATGCAATACCGGCACGAGTCAGCCATGCCGTCTACGGCCACGCCAATCCAGCTACACATGCATCCATGGCCTTGTTTCGTTCCAGAAATACCACCTGGGCCGAAGAAGGCCGTGTGTTGAGGAGGCAAAGCACTCACTCTGGCAGATTCTGGCATCGACGCAACGGCGAAAAAGTAGCGGCATTTCGGTACAAGACCCGGCCGACGGGCGGCGCAAAGCCTGTGCTGTGAGCACCAAGGGGCTCATACATACATACAAATTTGGCGGTATCTTGCTGGCGTCGACGACAGGGCCGTCATCTCATCGGGTCGAACCTAAACCGTCAGATTTCCAGGATAGGACATGACCTGCTAGGCTGGATTAGGCTGGACCTGGATGCCATCTTGACCAGTAACTTGCTGTTTTGTTCTTACCTCTTCACTAAAGACGTTGGGGAGGGGGGGTCCGTTTTGGTGTGGCTTGGTTAGCGGTATTTGCGGCGCCCAGCTCTCGCAAACCTAACGACGACCCATGCAGGCATTGGCCAAGGGCTTCCGTCAACTAAGCTCGTATGTATGCCTGTACGGAGTACATGCTTCTGCAACTTGGAGGAACCCGACATTTCGGGTCTTGCGACTCCAAATACAAGCACGGTTCACCAACGGCCCAGGTGCATCAAGTGGCTCTTGGGTGGCCAAGCAGACGAAGCTAGGAGCTGGAAGGGCACCCAAGCATCCATCGCCGCAAGCTCAGCTCCAATATTCGGTGGCAAGACGCAGCCATTTCCATCAGAGGGCTTGTTTCGCCATACTTGGACTGCCATGTTGTCATGGTGCAGAAAAATGCTTGTCTATGTCACAGAATCGTCTTTGCGCTCACTCGGGGAGACCCAACAGCCCCAAGTGCCCCCATGTTAGCATTACCGTCACTGGTCCGTGCCCCACCCGGCCAAGGGCATCATCTTTGCATCTGGTCTTGGCCCTGGAGCACAAACACAAACAGGCGGCTCTGCCCCTGTCTGCCTGGGGTGTAACCAACTTGGGTGCCCCGTATTTGAACAGCTTCAGAAGGTTATTGGTTTGCACCATTGGCCATAGCGCACCAGACCAGACGCTTTCTTGCGCAAGGGACCAGACAACGGCCAGCGCTTCAATGCCGGGCGAATGCCTACTTGTCCCAGTCCCCATCTCGTCCCTGGTCGGCTTGTGGAATATGTTTGCTTCAATTTATTATTACAAGTTCAGATGGCTACAGCGTCGCTCCCTCTTCCGGAGCCCCGCTGCCAGTGCTGCCCTGGGCGGTGTTGGGAGTTTGTGTGTCCCAAGCCGGCATGCCAGCATGATGAAGAAAATCACCTCCCAGCGGCCAATTGGAGATGTACTAACTATTCCCGAGTCTCCATGACCCAAAATTTTTAACAAGACGCATATTCCTTCCCGAGCTCTGCAACCTCGGTATGGCGTCTTCGAGTCAGACTGGCCCTCGAGTAACCCAAGTACTTGAACTAGCTGGCAATGTGGGCAAGGCGGCAACTGCGCAGCTCGTCCCTTGGTTCGTGAGGCCGTTCTCAAACTGCACAATTTGGTTGACTTTACAACACAATATATGGCTGGCGGCATGCCATTCTGCTGGCATGGGGCTCGGCATTACCGGCAGTTATGACAAGCTAGTATTCCAAATGGAACGACATCGACCCTAGTCTGTTGGTTTGTGGATGAGAGGACCCCATCGACCTTATCCTGTCAACCATCACGTTGATGTTTGGGAGCCCCACACCAAGCATTGGCCGCGGCAGCGTTGCGTGGGGAGGATTTGGGGGAAACGGTTTCGGTGGCGCCTGCTCACATACATTATGTACCTGCACGCACTTGCTGCAGTGTGGAGATTTAGATTGTGACCTGGAGGCTAGTCAGGAGGGGGTTTTGTTTCCTCTTCTTTCGTCTTCTTGCGTGAAATGTTGGTAACGATGATACGTATTCTCTGCGAAGTGCAAGGTGTTCCATCCTTGTGCGAATAATGACGAACGGTGGCAGCTGGTTTGACTGGCTGCCGGTAGAAGAGAAACTGTAGGACAAATTCGATGGCTGCATGTCAAGCTACAGACCAACCGATTGAGACATCTGGTATCAAATGGCTTTGCACAGCGCATCAGACTCTTTTCACGTGCGCACCCAGGTGCTTCCAGTGATTTGCACGACAAGTCGACGACATGATTGGGGACTGGCCGACAGTGCTCCAATACGGACCGCGTGGTTTGAATAGTAATTAATAACTGAGCCTGCCACCACAAGTTCAGCTACTTGCGTTGCACTCGAAATTTTTGCTGCACATTTGGACATCTGGATCATCCCGTCCCGCCATGGTTTACAGTGAACATTGAAGGCCTAGAACAGCAAGCAAGAAGGGTCCGGCCGCCCCGCCCCTGCCACCCCGTCGCTAGCTCCAGCGCAGAAGCGCCGCCTACGCCCAGTGCTTGATATCGGTTTGGGGCTTCCCTCAATCCTGCATGCCCAATGTTCCCCAAGCAATATCAACAGCGAGGAGGCTCTTTTGTGTCGATGCGGCACCGAGCGCCATTGTTGGCGGGCATGGCAATTTCTGCTTCGTCCTGGAAGGCACTCTCGATGCCTAGCAATCAATACGAAGATTGAACTATCTAGTAGGGGACTGTGAACATTGCACGCTGCCCGCATCCATCCCTGGCGCTCCATCTGCACCAGACGCTGACGATTGCATTGTCAGCACATTGTCTGATGCGCCAGGGAGGATTGCAATGGCGTCATGTCAGGTTCTGGTCTGCATGTAGCCACGAGAGCCCAACAATTGGCTGTCCGATGGGCATGGCGTGAAGTGAGACCCATGTTACATACTACCCATACAACCTACGACGTTTTCTTCCGCTACCTTCTTGTCCTGTGACTCCTGTCCGCCTCATGCACCTGCAGCAGCCTCGTCCCCAGTCATGGGCCGTCGAAATCGAAATGCAGACGCTCTGTCCTACCCAGACCATCCCCTTGTCCCATCTTACACCATCTCGTCTTTGCTCTGCCGCGAACCCCTGCTACGAGAAGACATACGAAATGCAAACTGGACGCTTCTCCACCGCATGAAGCACCTGTCATACGTGACACGACCCTTGCGGCCTGTGTTCGGCCACAAAACATGAATGTCAAGCAGGCAGCGTGTTACAGCATCTTTCAATTCGGCCATTGAGCAGTTCCTGGAATGTCTTTATATTTCTGTGCCAAACCCGTCTACTTGCGTGCCACAGTTGCGGGCTTGGGGGCTAGAAAACGTGGCCATGCAAGCAGGTGCCAAACAAACGTGAAGCCAAGAAGAAAGCATGGTTTCCCGACATGCCGGATGACTTTCGGCACCAAACCCCCTTCCTCTACAGCCAGTCATGCGCACTATTGATTGTGGGGTGTGTGAGGATTGCTCGTCAATAGCAACCACTGATTTGGGGACCGAAGCCAAAGCTGCATGTCGATCTTGACCATGGGCAGTCTGCAGTGCAATCCCGTGCTGCTCGACGGTTGGCCCGCTAGACGCCATGTCCTCCCCATCAACAGGATTCAATGCCACATACGGAGTACATTTCACAGATTGCGATGATATGCTGTCTGCCGGGCCGTATTCAACCCCACCACCAAATAGCAATAGTGTGTGCTTTCTTTTTTACACACCTGTACATACGCTGACTCCGAGGTGGATAGGTGATGCGGAGTTGAGGGGGGCTCTTGGTTCTCGAACGGGTCCTGGTCCATGATGCGCCGCCCCGAGAATGCAAAGCCAACTCCGTCAGGTTCACGTCTGCCTTTCTTGCACAAGTACAACCAATCACCCTTTCTGCGTCCTCAACAAAATTTCGTCTTCTCTCGCGCCTTATAGTCAAAGGGCCCATCTTAGTTTCACTATGACCCCAGACATGCCGTGCCCACCGGAACTGAGAAAATCGGCAACATGCCTTGGTGCAAACTGCCCTGGATTTCGTTTCGAAGAATCAAGGGGGGTTTTTTTTTTCACCTTGAAGACAATGGAGCCACGCAAGGACTGTGTAACCTGACAGCGGCACTTGCCCTCAGCTCAGTTGGTCCGGATACCCCAAGCCATTGTCATGGCGCTCCTGTGCCTCAACTTCCTAGGGGATTATGATAGCTATATCAATCTACGTACCTTGGTAGTGGACAAGAAAAAAGCTACCGACTGATCGGGACCTGCGGGCTTGCTCATCTTCGTGGCGTGTACCAAAGGCACACCGGAATAAACGTGAGAGCAGTTATTAGCCACAGGCTCAGGTAGCTTGCATCTGTTGCCTTGGAACTGGTCCAGCCAAGAATGTCAACCAGAACCATGACGGTCCAGATCACAGCTGAAATCCAGACAGATGTGGCACATCTGTCTCAGCGCCAGTCAAGATGGTCTGCGTGCAAACACTGCTTCCGCAGCACAAATGATGCCACATGCGACCAGCTTGCTAGTACCAGCTTTACCCTTGTTGGGCCTGTCCTCGTGGGTTCAGTGCAAATCCCGACTCGATCTGCCGCCTACGAAGGCCATGGTCGGATAATGTGACTGTGTTAGGTGTTGTAGGACATTCTACCTCACGCAATGCTGAGCTGCCTAGGGTCTGTCATTAATGTCGTGAAGCACGCCGGACTGCCTGGGCATTCGTACGCGATCTGAGCTGCGAGTAGCCTTGTTCCGGGTCGCGACGCACGAGGCCACTGTCTCCTGACTTTGGGGTCTGAGCCGGTGAGCATGGAGCATGGAGCATGGTACCTGTTGCTCCGTCTCCTCTCGCCACCGCGGGCTCGTCTCCTTGCCAGGACCAGCCCTGATACCTCGTACAATGTCGGCTTTCGTAAAGTATTTCCTGCCGACGCATGTGTGTATCCGCGCCCCCGAATCCGCCGCCGTGGTTCAGGCACCTGGTAGCCGTCTCAGTTGGCGAGGGAGCAAATTAAGGCTGCGGCGCGTAGCAAGTGCAGCTGAATGGTCGTCTTGTCTCCCCTCCGAAAGACCATCATCTAATACTACCATGGCACCTAGGCTGGCACGACCATCGATTGTGAAACCCGTGGTTCCCAGTGTTGTGGTTCACAACAACAGATCTACCAAGGTTGTAACACTTGCACTGAGATGCAGCACTCCAATTAGCGCCGTGCGCTTTGCCAGACCATGGATTGTCTTGAGGGTGCGGAACCAGTGCGGGAGTAAACACAAACGAGTAGACACATCCTTCCCTTGGATTTTCTGTCATCTGCCCTTGCAGAAAGTGGTGGTCTGTTTTGCTTGAGCGTGTGTGGTGGTAGCTGGGCCAAGCAATGACTCAAATAGATAAAGATGTGCGGGTCCACAATTGGCCGATAAGATCAACTGCCCCAGAAAAAAAAATCACCGAAAGATGGCTCGTTTAGGTTGACTTGAGCTCACCAGCTTCACAAAGCACAATTGTAGACAGCAATCATGTTCGCTGTCCCAGGCTGGTCTGTATCCGCAGACGCACTAAGGTCCGAGACGACCTCGTCAGCCAGCGCCCCATCGGGCGCAAAGTCCCGGAAGCGCAAGAGGAACAATGGCCCCAGTGCAGAGTCGCAAAACGTCACAGCTGCCAACGTAGCAGATTTGTACGAGACTGTGGTCGAGGGCAAACCGAAGCCGGCGGCCGCGGACGCACCCAAAAAAGACAATGCAGCAAAGCGGGCGAAGAATGCCAATCCCGCCCCAAGCAAAGCCAACCGAGATGAAGAGCCAGCGGCAGAAAAGGGCGGCAAGAAGGACAAGAACAAGAGCAAGAACAAGGGCCAGCATGGCAAACCTCCCGGCGATGCCCAAGAGCCCTCACGGTCGGACAAAAAGACGCCCGTGCCAAAAACTTCCAAAGCAGATACCGCCACCGCGTCAACGTCCCTGCCACCGCCCGCCTCAAAATTGACACCCCTCCAGGCCGCCATGAGAGAGAAGCTCATATCCGCCAGGTTCCGCCACCTCAACGAAACCCTGTACACCCGGCCCTCGGAGGAATCCTTCACCCTCTTCCAGGACTCGCCCGAGATGTTCACAGAGTACCATGAGGGGTTCCGGCGGCAGGTAAAGGTGTGGCCCGAGAACCCCGTCGACAGCTTCTTGTCCGACATCCGCGCCAGAGCTAAAGCTAAGCCGCCCATGAGGGGACGCCCCGGCCCTGGGCCCTCGCAACGAAACAAGATGGCGCTGCCGCGGACCGTGGGAACATGCACGATTGCCGACCTGGGCTGCGGTGACGCCCGGCTCGCAGAGTCCTTGCAGGCGGAAAAGGCCAAGCTGCGCCTGGACATCAAGAGCTACGACTTGCATTCGCCCAGTCCTCTGGTGACCAAGGCGGATATCGCCAATCTGCCCCTCGAAGACGGCTCCGTCAACGTGGCCATCTTCTGCCTGGCCCTCATGGGCACCAACTGGATCGACTTCATCGAGGAAGCGTACCGTATTCTCCACTGGAAGGGTGAGCTGTGGATTGCGGAAATCAAGTCCCGCTTCGGCCCTGCTCGCAAGAGCAGTGTCGTGGAGCACTCGGTTGGCAATCGCAAGAAGAACAACGTGGCGCTGGGCAAGAAGGCCAAGGCCTCGCGCGACGCCGAGGCAGATGCTATCCATGGGGCAGACCTGGCCGTCGAAGTGGACGGACTGGAGGACAGACGTCGGGAGACGGACGTCACGGCATTCGTCGAGGCGCTGCAGAAGAGAGGGTTCATGCTTCAGGGCGAGAGAGCAGAGGCGGTGGATCTGGGTAACAGGATGTTTGTCAAGATGCACTTCACCAAGAGTGCATCGCCGACAAAGGGAAAGGGTGTCAAGGCAGAGGATGCGGCTAAGTTGGGTGCGAACAATAAAAAGAAGAGAGGCTTTGCGCCAAAGTGGGATGAGGACGAGGGTGCTGAAAAGGGCGAGGATGAGGCATCCATCTTGAAACCTTGCGTATACAAGATTCGGTAGAGGAGAAACCCGAGTAGCATTGCAGCCATGACCATGTCACGCATTTTAAATAGCTTTTATGTACGCCTTCCGAAAGAGAATGGCTTGTGATGACTCTCAAAAGCTGCCATGAAACAACAACGACAAAAACCGGCTTCTATTCTAATGGTACTGCTGTCTAATTTTGTTTTTTTTTTCTATTTTCTTCTTTTAATCCGTTCATTCTTCTAATTCCGCCCTGCTCCCATTTGCTCTCTGACGCCCTTCTTCTCCAGGAAATCTTACATGTCCGTATCTCAAAAGTGAAAAGGCTAAATATTGATGTCTGTTCTCTCTGCCTCTAGGCCGTTAATCGTGCTCTTCATATCCCATGCGTGCGTTGTGAAGTAAAGGGGAAAGTATGAAAAATAGTATTCGCTCTGAAAATATTTGTTTAGAAGAATATCAAGCCAGCCGCTACCTCAAGGTTATCCTCTGCTGCCTGTAATGCCTGGATGGCTTGAGCGCGAGTGGCTCCCATGGATATCAGGCTTTCGACGTGTGCCGGCGTGACAATTGGCGTCGATGCAGCGGTTGTCGACAAAGGTGCTGCTGCTGCTGCTGTGCTGCTCGGGGGTTGTGCTGGCTGTGCTGAAGTCAACGAGCCCTGGACTGTGGATGATGGCTGCTGTGGTGGTAGCACTGCGCCAGTCTCCTGGCCAATCGTGGTCCCAGAGGGGCCGGGAATCGTGGCTTCTTGCTCTACTGGTTCCTCATCCTTTGGAATGTCAGCCTCGCCCAAAAATGGCACTTCCTCTCCTTGAATGATGAGCCTGTCTTGGGCCAGGTCGATGGTGGCTTGGTATCTCTTCAGCATGTCAAGCCCGAGCAGGAGATGTGTCGTTTTCCCTTCCATGACGGTGAAACTGCATGGGAGAAATAGATTGCCGACTCTTATCTGGGCAGAGTGAACACGTCCCAGGATCTTGGCGGTGCCGACACCGCGAGCTACACCAGCAAATCTAGTGTCAATCAACCGCATGATGCCACAAGCTTCGGCGTATGTGGGAGACATGATGGTAGCCTGAGCTCCCGAGTCCACCAATGCTTTCACTTTGTGTCCGTTGACTTCGACATTGATGTAGAGCAAGTGAACCCGGCCGAAAACTAAGAACGCCGGGTTAGTGGGTGCCATGAAAGTTATGGTCAAGTGGTTTTTAGCACGTCTAGAGCTGTGGCGCCTGCATACCTTCAGGGTTGTGCTCCATGGCACTCTGCAGATTCTCCATTACCCGTTCCTGGCGAATCATATCTTCAATCTTCCTCTGATTTTCGATATTAAAGGGATCTTGGTTCAATCGCTCAATCTCCCTCTGTCTCTCCTCTCGCTCTCGACGTTCCCTGTCCTGGCTTTCCTGGAAGATTTGGGAGAATCGGATGGGGTCATCCACAGCAGCAGCAAGCTCCGCATGTTGCCTCTGCAGCTGCTCCCTCAAGGCAGGGTTGCCCAGAATCTGCAAGCGAATCAACTCGGGGTCATTGTCGCCGCCAGCCTGTGGTCGCGGCGGCTGTTGGGGTGGTTGCGCTTGAGCAGCGGCTGCAACGGCGCCGGTGTTGCCTCTAAGGTGTCTAACATGGACAGCCAGCATGCCCCCGTCAGGGATCTCCAGCTGCTCGATGGTCTTGGTATCGTCGGTGAGGAGGCGGCCATTGTGGTAAATGTGAAGTGAAGTGGCTGGGATGTTGGTGTCGGCATGAACAGACTCGCGGAGGGTCTCCAGGGTCATGTCGGGAAATATTTCCAGGTTCAGAAGCGTGTCCTGGTCCCCAGCCTGGGGATTAAATATGTTGAGGGTGATCTGCCTGGCGCGGGGGTTGATCCGAGTCAGCGTGAGACGGTTGACCATGACGACAGGGAGAGCTTACATGGTGGTGTATGTGGCAGGGCAACGTTCTGGCACGAACAGAAGGCCCAAGAGCGTAGTATTTAATACCTGCGGCAGAGGGGAGCAAACACTTGGATAGCACAGCAATGCAAAGCGATGTGCGAGGGAAGAGACTTGGTGGCAGAGCAGGGAGTTGCAAGACAATGGGAAAGACGTTAAGAGGTCGGGGGTCAAGCTTGAACACACACATGTGCACGGGTAGTAGCTGCGGCCGAGATGGGTTGATTACTTATTCAATCAAACAGCCACAGGGCCACAGGGCCACAGGGCCTTAGGGATGGAAGGCTGGAGACAGGGACGGAATGAGGCGGGGTGGTGGGTTCTGCGGGGCTGATTTTCCACTGCTGCTCTCTGGTGTGTGCGTCTGGTGTGTGCGTGTGTGCACAAGTGGTGTCTGGCCGCCTTGCTTTTGTTCTTTGTGCACGACCCGACGTCTTGGTGGCATCTGACGACTCGGCCGTTTTGATGATGGAGCTTGCTCAATCAAGACGCTTACAATTTGACAAGGCTTGACCGTCCGACCTGCGTCGTTGCACATGTGCCATTGCTCTTGCATGTGGCCGCCTTACGGTGCTGTTTGCTTACACGGCCTTCAATGTCGGCATCAGACAACCACACACATACATGCCTGACCAAACGTCAAGATGACCACATCTGAATCCCCTCTGACATGCGGGGCATTACACTCACGTGGTACAAGAATGCAAGAATGTCGCAGCGGGCTTTTTGGGGAGCTGTCTCATTCGTTCTAGATGTGACATTGGGGGCATTGGGGCATTGGGGGTTGCTCTCCAGCTTCCGCTCCGCACCACCCTCACCACTTGAGCAGCACCGTCCGTCCATCCGCCACCCCTGTGGAGTCTGGTACTTCGCCGTCGGCAGTTGACAATTGACAGCACTTGAAGTCTGGTCTCCCTGACACCACACCACCTGGCCGATGCCTAGTGGCAGCTGTTGCAGGCTTGCAGCTCAAGTACCAGACGCCTTTCGGTCTTTTGCGCGCCTGCACAGTCCTGCAGCTCCCAATGCACTGGATTTCTCAATCTGTACGGAGTACGGAGTAATATGTATGCTTACCTTTGTCTCTCCATCCATCTCTCCATATAGTGCATTGCCTTCGTGTTCCTTCGCCCGTCTACTTAGGTACCTAGGTAGGTACTCTTATCGTTGTTTATGAGGACGCGTGAATGCCCTCTGTTTTACGGATAGTATATGATTCTTTCTGTCAAACCCCCGGTTTCACTTGTCGTGTCGCTCGTGTCACTCCACGGATCTAGCATCCATCTTCTCGGCTATCCGCTTGGGCTGCCAGTTGGGCCACACGCCACACAATAATGTAGTCGACATGATGGATCGAGACCAGTCACCATGTTGCAGTCGTGACAACAAACCATTCTCCGACCGAGCAGAAATGTATACCGATACCGAGTACCACGCCAGCGCGGAAACAGAACACTGTCCCGGAGCGGCAGAGGACTGTGCTATCGGGGACTCTGACGAGGACGACGAAGAACTCGTGGCCGCCCAGCGAAACATCACCCAGAGTCGCATGTTGAAGCAAAAGTCTCCTGAAGAGCTTCGCCGAAAGGTCATCCCCTTCCACTGGGCGCCGATGCTGTCTCCTCTCACAGCTGCCGATATAGATGCTTGCGAGACTCTGGAGCGTGCTGCTCTGCCGGGTCAGGCGCAGCCCTCTGGTAGAGAACAGGTATACACGGCGGCGACCATTTCCATCGCCAACATGTCTAACCACCCCCCCTGGCCGCTGTCTAACATGTTTCAGATCGAATATCGCCTCAGAAAATGCGGAAGTATATGCGTTGGCTTGTTCAACACCTACCGGCCGCACGATGCGAAAGATTGGTGGATTCAAACCTTGCCGCATGCCCGTCCGGTTGAGACTGGCAGACAGGACGGGTCCAAACGCGTCATGTTTGCCCACATCATTGCTACGTTGGGCACACATCCAATCGTGACTGACGACGACGTTGGGTTCCCTCCAAATTGGCGAGACTCGCTGGCCTGCCATAATTCCACCCTGGGGCACCAATCTACAGGTCGCACCGTATGCCTCCACTCCTTCGCTGTTTGCCCCGAGGTTCAGGGCATTGGAATAGGCAAGGCTGCTATGAAGGCCTATATTCAGATGGTGAACGAGTCTGGAGTAGCAGATCGTATCGCCCTGGTTTGCGAAGAGGTAAGCATTTATTTATGCCTTTGAAAGGTCGTGGTGGACGCCATCTCAATCAGCCCTTTGCTCTTCTAGTCACTTGTCGGCTTCTTCACTCGCGTCGGGTTTAAAAAGGCCGGCCAAGGCCAATCAAACGTTTCTGGTTCGGCATTACATAACATGGTGAGTTTCAGACGACTTGTTTTGGCAATCTCGTAATAATTCTGAAACGCATCCTCGCACCCAGATTTTCGAGCTTCCGGGTCCCAAAGCTTTATTTCGATTAGACCAGGCTCAGAGCCTCGGCAACAGGTAGACATGATGTACTTCATGGCCAGCCGCACATGGCAAGATATTACGGTGGCTGCTACCGTTCAATTGCACAAAGTCTCGCTTTTGCATATTGGCTTCGAAGCACTGATACTTGCTAGAATCTATCATTCCCTGTAAAGCCCAGAAGGGCCGCGTTTTCCTTGCAATTTGCCCTCGCCCCTCTAATATACCCTTGACAACTCGATTCAATTTACGGAGCACTCAAGCCTCAGTGTCTGTCTCCATGGCGAACAACACCGTTGCGTCGGTCAGCCTCAGTGTCTCCATGATGAACAACACCGTTGCGTCGGTCAGCCTCTGTGTCTCCATGATGAACAAAACCGTTGCATTCATTGGCCCTCTTTGGCCAGGGCCACTAGCCTTCTAATGGCTTGTCGTCGTAAATTGCGTTGAAGCATTTGTCCGGCTGTAATCTATCATAATGATATTGAAGCATGCCAAAAGCATTTTTAGCAGTTGCAGCACGGATGTTTTCAATGGACAGGTCACGCATCCTGATTTTGACAAGCTGCGTAACTTCCATGGAAAAAATCGTCAAGACTGCCTTCCATAGAGGTTCTTCGCCAATATCCGTCAGGTACCACTGGCGGGCATGCGCCCATGGTGTTGTGCTGCACGTCAGACGCGACTCGAGTCTTAATTGAAAGTTGCTTAGTCTCCTGTCGATATTTCTTTCAGATATATACAGGCCGTCATCCATGAGCTTTACCATATCTCTGGGGAAAACGTCCAATTGCCCGAACCAGGGAACATCTTGGGCCAGATGGTAGCTGCCACGCAGCGGCTCTTGAAACAAGGGGGTCTTGTTATCTTGCAGCAACATTAGGGTTACGTATCCTCCATCAAACTTGATACCAGGTCTGGAGTCTCCCTTGTCACCCTTAGTGAAAGAGGTATTGTATAGAACAGGAGGGGGCCCAGCTCTGGGCACTGGAAGGTCGTGGGGCGGAGGCAGAGAAGTCTCATGCCTCGGAGCTGGCAATCCCGTACGCTCGATATCCATGACTGCGTCAGATGCTGGTGGTCGACAGTTGTGGCTATTACACGTGCTGTATGCTGTAATCTTGACAGTGGCTGGGAGAGGAATATGAATAACAATGAACCTTTGGGCGTTGCAGTTCTTTTGCAAGAAGAGATTCTAGAGGTTTTAAAAGAGCACGACTGACTTGAGTACTTCAGTGTGCCGCGGGAGAGAAGGTACGAATCAGTCAGTGCGTGTATACTCGCGCTCCGTGGTCGAGCAGGTATCGAAGCCGGGCAGGCAAGACGTTACCTTTCCGGGTTGTTTGTGCTGCAGGTGGTGAATGCCCATTTGGGCAACTTGGACCGATCAAGCAGAGGCCCTCTTCAGGGACGGCATCTACCCATCAAATGAAGGCCGAGCTGTGCTTCATGCCTGCAAAAGGTGTGGAATAAAGGAAATGCACACCCCCGCCTCATTCTTGAGGGATTTGGCCAACTGCCTACCTAGGTAGACTTCTGTCTACGAGTTACTCTGACTACGATCTGGGGTTGAAGGTTTCGATTACCTATTTCGTGCGCCCGCACTAACAAATATAAAGTAAACCAGTTTTGCATGCCCGCGATGATGTTATCCAGGGTGAGGGTGACAAAGACTGGAGTGCCGTATTCCTTTCGCAGCTCGCCAATAGCTTGGAGTCGTCGCCATTTGGTGGCAGGAAGCTCCTCCTCATGGTTAAGGGCTACGACGATACCCGCGACAATGCCGCCTTCCTTTCTAATCTCATCGATGGCTTCTCACTTTGCAGTTCCAGCAGTGATAAAATCATCGATAATTAGTATTCTTGCCCTTGAGCGAGGCGCCGACAATGTTGCCGCCCTCGCCATGGTCCTTAGCTTCCTTTCTATCAAAGGAGTAATAGGAGGCAGTATCCAGTTTCTGGGCCGTGAGCTCGCCAAGGCCGTAAAGTTTTTTGGTGGGGTTCATTGGCGGGGCAAGGTCTGAGAAGCCCAAAGTGCCAGACTCAGGATGAGCCAATCTTATCGATTAGACCCTGTTTTGCCGCGACTCCACCCACTCTTGTGTGAAGAAAAAAAAATTGTTGACCGCCTGGCAAACCGACAGTTGGTTTGCACCTGCCATCTTGCGCACTCGACCGACCACTATCGAGGCCAGAGACTGAGACTTTCCCACAGCAAAGCACCGCTCTCGAGAGTCTCCGATTGCCCAAGATGAAGACGACGTGGAAGGATATCCCTCCGGTTCCCACTCAGCAGGAGTTTTTGGACATTGTGCTGAGCCGAACCCAGCGAAAGCTGCCGACGCAAATTCGTGCGGGCTTCCAGATTAGCAGAATTCGAGGTGAGAATGATTTTGCACTTTTGAACTTTGGGCGCCGGGTCTTTTTTTCCTGGGGGGGGGGAGGGGGGGTTTTGGTCTTCCCTTGTCCATTTCTCTGCTTCTCGTACTGAAATGACCGGCGGCCTGCAACTGCTACCGTGATCTCATTTACTGACGGGGATGAACCAGCTTTTTACACGCGCAAGGTCAAGTTTTCTCAGGAAACATTCTCCGAAAAATTCGGCGCCATCCTCGAGAGCTTCCCACGGCTGCAAGACATTCATCCGTTCCACAAGGATCTTCTCAACACTCTCTACGATGCCGACCACTTCCGCATTGCTCTTGGTCAGCTCTCCACGGCCAAGCACTTGATCGAAACTATTTCCAGAGACTATGTCCGTCTCATCAAGTACGGCCAGTCATTGTTCCAGTGCAAGCAGCTCAAGAGAGCGGCGCTTGGTCGCATGGCCACCCTCATCAAGCGACTCAAGGACCCGCTCTTGTATCTTGACCAGGTTCGCCAGCATCTTGGTCGTCTGCCTTCCATCGACCCCAACACCCGAACTCTGCTCATCTGTGGCTATCCCAATGTCGGCAAGTCTAGTTTCTTGAAGAGCATTACCCGCGCAGATGTCGATGTACAGCCTTATGCCTTTACGACTAAGAGCTTGTTTGTGGGTCACTTTGATTACAAGTATCTGAGATTCCAGGCTATTGACACTCCTGGTATTTTGGACCACCCCCTCGAGGAGATGAACACCATTGAGATGCAGAGTATCACTGCCATTGCACATCTTCGATCCGCCATTCTCTACTTTATGGATCTGTCCGAACAGTGTGGCTACACCGTCCAAGCGCAGATTCAACTGTTCAAGAGTATCAAGCCCCTCTTCTCCAACAAGCTGGTCTTCTTGGTCGTCAACAAGATTGACGTCACTCGCCCTGATGATCTGAGCCCTGAGCTCCAGGAGGAGCTGCAGGGATTGATGAAGGCTGGAGAGATTGAGATGCTTCAGCTTTCTTGCAACACTCAAGAAGGTGTGCAGGAGGTCAAGAACGCTGCTTGTGAGCGCCTCATTGCCGAGCGAGTCAACCAGAAATTGAAGGCGGGCACAAACAACAGCGGCAACATCGGCGGCCGCTTGGCCGAGGTCATGTCCCGTATTCACGTTGCCCAGCCCATGGGTGGTCAAACCCTTGAGACTTTCATCCCCGAGGGAATCAAGAACATGAAGAAGTATGACAAGGAGGATCCAGCGCGTCGCAAGTTGGCCAGGGACATTGAGGTCGAGAACGGCGGCGCCGGTGTCTTCAATGTCGACATGCGGGCTGATTACATTCTCGACAACCCCGAGTGGAAGTACGACAAGATCCCCGAGATTTTCGATGGCAAGAATGTCTACGACTTTATTGATCCCGACATTGAAGCTAAGCTTGCTGCCCTGGAGGAGGAGGAAGAGAAGCTCGAGCAGGAGGGCTACTACGACTCAGACGAGGAGATTGACGACGACGAAGAGGCCGAGGTCTTGAGAAAGGCCGAGCTCATCCGCGAGAAGCAGCAGCTGATTCGCAACGAGGCCCGCATGAAGAAGCGTCTCAAGAACCAGGCCATCATCCCCCGTAGCAAGACCAAGAAGACCTTTTCTCAGCTCGAAGACGCCCTGGACCAACTGGGTGTCGACACCAGAAACCTTGCCGACCGCGCTCAGCCCAAGGAGGTCCGTCGCGGGCGCTCCATGTCGCGCAGCCGTCTGGGCACCGAGGACCCCAACTCCATGGACGTCGACTCCACGCCTCGCGACCGCATGCGTGCTCGCTCCATGAGCAGAGCGCCCACCACCAACCGTCGCGACGACGGTGTCCAGGACGAACTGACGAGAACAAAGGCCGAGAGAATCGCCAAGCTTAATCAGAAGAGGATGAACAGAATGGCTCGACAGGGCGAGGCAGACAGACACACCACCGTTTCCCTGGAAAAGCATCTCGTAAGTCGTCACCCCTCCTTTTTGCTCTCTTCAGAATCGCAAACTAACAATGCATGCTTTAGTACTCTGGCAAACGTGGCATCGGCAAGACGGGTCGACGATAAAATGTCAAAGCAATTGGGGCATGGACGGAAGAGCAAAAATCTCACTTTATTTTTCATCTTATTCCTTGATCTGCTATTGACTTTTTTTATTCTCGGGTTATCATCAATGTCTGCTCCGGAGTTGGGGCGTACTAAATTTTGTCGGATCGAATTGGCCCAGAAGATGGTAAAATGAGGGCATGGAACCGGACACCCTCTAATGGTGGCATACGCCGAATCCACATGGGGGATTGGTTGAAAAGCTTTTTGCCTCGTACACGGTGTAGATAGCATATAGTTGTATGACGATATGATCAGTTTCGATGAGAGTCGATTTTTTGCCCTGTTGATGCGAGTGCTGGCGGTACACTTGAGCTCGTGCCAAAGATCCATGTTGAAAATTGATGCGGACACGGCCTGTAGATTACCGATCCCTTCCTACGGCCAATGCTTCGATTTTGCTGCACTCCTACCTGTATCACTATGCGGACCCCCATCTTACAAATATCGTCGCGGGATAAACGAAGTGTCTCATTGTCGCTATTTCAAGCACATGTGTACTAACAAAACCAGATATGCTACCCAGACAACGCAATCGCCTATCATAGCTCTAAAGCAGTATCCCTATCCTGCTAGCTTCTCAATCAAACCTTTGGCCTATAATCTATCCCCTTTACTCCTCGGCAACGTTGATGCCCTCTCTCAAGCCCTCAACCTTGAGCTCCTCGCCAGCGCAGCGGCGATAAATGTCCTTGACATCGTCGGTCGTTGTCTCAAAGTGGCTAGTTGCGTCATAGCTCTTGGAGATGAAGAGGTTGTCGTTCTTGCCATCTTCAAGGGGTTCGTAGATGGGGATCGGCGGGCCCTGGGAAATTGCACGTTAGCAAGTGCTAATCTCTCTCAATTTTGAAAATGTTTTGGCGAGATTGCACGTCGAGTCAATCATAGAAGTAAGGGGAAATTTTCAAGGCAGGGCCTGAGATTACAGGGGCACGTACCATGAATTGCTCCTCAATCTTGCCCAGGCGGTCCAGACCAGGCTGTAGCTCGAGGTGGTGGTTCGCAGATGTCTCAGCAATGGTGGAAACGATGGCGATCCAGTAGCCCTTGGGGCAAACGTTGTGGGCAGATGATACACAGGCAATGTAGATGTCTGGAAATCATGTTTTGTTAGTCGGTCGGTTCCTCATGCTGCGTGAGACTTGATGAAAGAAAAGCCTTACCATTCTTGCGGCCAACTTGCGACTGGGGAATGATCAGCTGAGCAGAGTCGCTATCATTGGTGCCAGCCAATGGGTGCTTAAGAATGCAAATAGCTCGCAAGACGTGACCAGAAACCTTGGTCTTGTGAGGGAAGTAGGATGGGTCGCCGAGAACCATCTTGGCGTTGGTCTGGAACTTCATCTCTTCGGCGCCGTTCTTCATGGTGGCCTTGATACCGGAGGCCTTGTTGCCGTCAAAGAGCAGCTCATCCACGTTGGTGTTGAGCATGTAGGTGCCGCCGTAGATGGCAGATAGGCGAGCGAAGCCCTGGGGCAATTCACCGAGACCGTAGAGAGGGTAGATGTAGGGAGACTTTCCGTATCGGGCAACGGAGTTACCGTATAGACGGATGCGCTGGATGGCCTCGGGAGCCTGTCCTAGAGTGGTAATGTAATCATCGGTAAGGTACAGAGCCATTGCGTGACCGATGAAGTCCTTGGTGGTGGTCTCAAGACCAAACTTGTCGTAGACATCCTTCATGGTGCACTTGTTCATGTCCAGCCCTGTTTACGTGTGAGCATGCGCATTCCACCAGTGGGATCAACTGGAGCGAGTGACCGCCAAATACATACCCTTGTGAGTGGCAGGGTCCTTGGGGTCGAATGTGCCAACCCACTCAATGAAGGACTTCATTCTTCGCTTCTCGAAGATGCCCATGAGGGGGGACTTGAGAGCCTCGCCAGCATCAGAAGGGACCTTGGCAACAGTGGCCTTGTTGGCAGCACCTTGCTGGACATAGCTGCCAGCAACTTGCTTGAACTCGAGATATCGGGTAACGTCGGTGGAAACGAGGATGTTTGTCAACTCGCCGGATGACATGAGGAACTTGGGGACAAGGTCGATATTCCAGTCGTTGACTCGACCGTAGTTCTTCCAAGGCTCTTCGCCGGCGTTGAAGTTGCCATACTTTTTGAAAAGCTACATGTAGACTGTCAGATACGAGACCTTTTAGGGGGTGGAGGGCGATGGTGGCAACCAAGTGTCGGGGGGGGTGTTGGGGGGTAGGGTACCGTTTCGAGGTTCACCGATGCGGCCTCGCTGGTAACAAAAGTCGGTTAGCAACTCACGATGAAAAGAAAAGGGGCAGGTCTCGCCGAACAGAGACGCCGTGTGAAGCGATACAGGAAGCATCGGGCAGGAGGACTTACCCGCCATAGTGGTCGTTGCGGTCAATGTGCAGGACCTTTTTGCCCTTGACACTCAGCACACTAACAGGAAACCAACTCGTCAGTCCCCTGGATGATTGCCATTTCCCAAGTTGAATGAATGCCAAAGGTCTGCCTACCCAGAGAGGATACATTCGGTCAAGCCTAGCAGGAAGCCGCCAAGTCAGTTCCAGCCGCCCGGAGAAGCCCAGCAATGCAGGAGCTCCGTGAGGATCAGCAGCAGCAAGTGCCGAAGGTCCATCAGGAGTTGCTCTGCTGGGTCAAAGCTGCCCAACTCACCTGTGCCCAGCACAATGACGTCGTACTCCTTTGCAATCTCATCCATGATGAATGCTGGGGTATCTGCCGTGTGGTTGCTGCTGTTGTTGCGGTTGTTGCAGTCTCTCGGCGACTTGCTCTACAGCCAGGGAGCTATTATAGGGATAATGAAGGCTGGAAAGAGCTGGGTCAGCGAGGTTCTGCTCGGGGTTGGAGGGGTTGCGAGTGGCGGGGTTTGGAGAGGAGAGACCGCCAAAACCGTCGGTGAGGTGTGGGGACTCTCAAGCCTTTGCGCAAGCCCCCCGTCTATTCAATCTCGTCAGCCATGGCGCTGGACCGGGGATCCATCTGTAATGAACAGCGAGCGGGTGATGTGATGGGGCAGGAGAAACAAGCAGGGACTGAGTGTGATGATGGGCTTCACATTCCCAAGGCCGACAGATTTGATTTGGCCAATCTCGCCGGGTAGGAGAATCTCGCCCAAAAAGGACTTGGCTGTGATACAAAGTATATTACGCACAGCACTTGCGTCTTGTCCAACAAGCCGTTGGCCCCCTTGCATCACATTATTCATCTACCGTGTGACGGGCGCATGGGCAGCCTCTGTGGCCATGCGAGTTTTCGCTACTCTGCACGGAGTACATGGCCCTGCTTTCATGAACATTAAGCAATCAGTATGCAGCCATGGCCTCGTCGAAGATGTGGAGTGATGTATGACCTGTACTGGATCTAACCCTTGATAGAACGGACTCCCATCATTCCTGGTATCTATTGTTTTACACATGTCTTTCTTAAATGTACAAGCGACCAAACAAGCCCCATCACCGGCCGTCGCATTTACCCAGTAACCCGCCAATACTTCAGCTGTAATCGAGCCGCAGTATCTCGCAGTCATTGCAAAGTGCTTGTATCTTCATAGGCTGGCTTGCTTCGGCCCCGTGACGTGCTCCTGTCCTGCGCCAGCGGCCGTCTCCTTGGCCTCCTCTGCCCAGTTCTCCTCAGCAGCAGCATCCTCCTCGTACGCCGAGGGTTTGTAGACCTGGCCGTCCTGGGCGTGCATGTCGATTTCAGGGTCCGCCATGGCCACATCAACGGCATCCTGCCAGGTGTAGTATCGTTCCGTCAGTGCGTGTTTGATGGCTCGCATAGTCTTCATGACCTGCAAGAAGCACCATGGTTAGCACGGTCTGGACAAGTCAAGATATCGAGATATCAAACATAAAACGTAGGGCACTCGGGGCGTAGCAGCATACTTCCTCATCTCGCGCTTCAATTTCCCTCTCGCCAAAGCCAAACTTGCCCCTTTGCAGCTCGGCCTTGGATGTCGCAAGCATGTTTCGCTCCTTGCAGCACACCCACCACAGCGAATGCAAGTCTTCCCATGATTTTCTTCGTAGCTCTTCAACAGTCCATGCTCTTCCGTGCTCCTCGGCTTCCTTGGGCGCCCACAGAGCCTTTCCCGCCTCTGGGAAGAAGCCCCAGAGGCCGTGGTTCTCGTCAACGGCTATCGTTGGCTTGAAGTCGCGCGGCTGGGGTAGAGGTATGTCGGACATGGAGAGAGGCTCTCGGGGCCCTGATCCATACAGGCTGCTGACGCCTCGGTTCTTGTTGTTGTCTTTTGTCTTGCGCTTACATTGTCGGGACGTGGTCGAGAACGTGGCAAGGCGCGCCGAGGCCCGACACCACGCAGGACTTGCAAGCTGTGAACCAATTCGTGACAGACAGCCCGTCGAAGACCGTAGTACACTTGGGCTAGCCATTTTCTTGTGCGGTGATGGTGACAATGGCTGTTTGCAAGTCAAGGTCGAATCGTGACCTTTTTCAACAGATGCCGCAAAATTTGGGATATGATGCGACAAGGCAACACTTGATTGGATGACAGCTTTGACAAACGAAGGCTGAGTCAGCTAATCGGTCAGCCGGTCGTGCTACCCTAGAGTTTCTTTTGTCCATCTGTGGTACAATTGAGGTGAGATTTGATAGACCTGTCGCCACAACCACCCGTTGGGATCTTGGATCTGGGGTAATAGAACCTGGTTTGAGCTCCCGGTGTCGTAGTACCAGCCTACATTTAACCATGTCTTGCCAGTGTTATGCATCTGCATGCGAGATGAAACAAGCATACCAACCTTGCCCACCGAGCGACTCACACCCGAGACCAGTTGCAAACAGACATGACTCTGTGGTCGTTATATAGCTTCGAGGATATATGGGGGTTTTGCAGGGTCCCTCACACATGCAACAGACGCCAACAGCAACACGTCATGTTGGAGGAGCTTGCTTTCAACAGAGCCGACGGTGGAGATGACGATAGTTTCTGGCTACCCGGCAGCGTCACTGCACCCGCCCTCCTCCAGATATCGCCTTCTGTGACTGATCTCACAAACCACATCCAACCAACCCAACCCAAGCACCCCTGGTCGGTAGCAAATGGGTGTATCTCCAGATTGAAAGTCTGAGCCGGTCGACACGTCGTGTTAAGGCTCTCATGCAATGATGAACCACGGCTCTCAAATGCACGAGAAGCAGTCACACCTCAGATTCTTCCATGGCTGCGTCGAGCCTCGCTGGAATATCCTGTCCAATTGCAGCTGTGAGACGCAGGCTCCGAGCTGCCACGACAAGACGTCGCTCACCATCCCGCATATCAATCATATCAACCATATCCATCATATCCATCATATCCATATATTTCCCGTCCAGCCATGTGGGCGCGTGGTCCCCCATCATCAGCCAAAATGGTTCCACCACGCCTTGAATCCACCGACTCCACAGGAAACGATATAACAGATGGAATATACCGAGAAAGTACAGTACACTACAGTACTTCGTGGTGACAGCAACATACGCTTCTTGGCCGTTGGTCAAGTTGCCATGTTGACAACGGCGACGGGATTATGGGAGAAACGGGGGGAAAGGGGCTGGTTTCCTTCTCAGCGACAAGTCACAGGTGACGGGCATTTGAAACCACAAGTCTGTGGCTCAGGTAATCCTCCTGCCAATGCTTCCTTCACATACAATATCTGAACGTGCACATCAGTGTCAGGAGAGACAGAGCATGCTCGCCATGTCCAGAACCACGCCATGTGAAATCTGCCGTCTCCCTGTGACCGGCAGCGCGATCTTGGCTCCCAACCTACAAGACCCCCATCAGACGCGAGCCAGAAGACCACTTCGAGATATATGGCAAAACCAACTCGCCCCCAGAAGAGCGGTATCATCAATACGTGGCCGTATCTTGTGTTCCAATACACACTGCATGTATGGAATACTATGGCACTAGGATTTTTTTTTCTTTTTTTTTTTCTTGAATACGTCGGGGGAACAGTTGCACTGGTGCGTGTATGTGGGGAAAAAGACGGAAATGTCTCTCATGCAGAGACCAACGGTGTCAAGCCATGAAACCCTTGGCTTGCAAAGCAGACATGTTGCAGAGCGGGCAAGTTGCCAGCAGACGAGGAAACAACCAGGCCACGGGATCTCGTCACCACGACCAAAAAGTGCCATATTGATTGTAGCCTGATTCATCAACCAATCCGACCAAAGCTGCCACATGTGGCCCATCTGGTGGTGGCGAAAAAGAGCGCATGGCCGAGAAGAAAGTACAGAGTACTCCCTATCGAAAAGGCGAACGGACCATTGTTGAATGATTTCCCGATGATTATGGACCACGAAGATCACCATCCTCTTGCAGGTCCGGGCGCCGGGACAAGCGCCCAGGCTGGCGCGAGCTCACATAGAGCCTCAATCATTGGTGGGCATAGCCTTGGTCAAGACTAACTAGTGAGCGCCTGGTGGTGGTGCACGACCGGAATACAATTGCAGTCTGTGGATTTGGACTCGCTCGGGCTTGAATCTTTGCCACAAGAGTCAGGCAGAACTGAGCCAAGCAGCCTCTGGTGGTGTGTGACGGCATTGGTCCATTTGACGAACTGCACAGTACGTTGGTCTTGTGCCGATACGGCAAGGCCGAGATTGAACAAGACTTCAGAGGAGGGTGTCGAGCATATTTGCTGATTACCAGAAACAAGAAGATCCGTGCTGGTTTTGGACGCGTGTTGAAACTTGTCTGCGCAAGGGACAAAAGGGTGGTGTTAGCAGCAAATGGCCAAGTACCAGATACAATGCTCCCTCGTACAGTCCTTCTCAAGAACTTGCCAGCTTGGTAGTGTAGTAGGTTGCAGAGACGTAGAATGTAGGGCGACCAACTTAGCCTCTCCTTGCCCAGCTGGTGTGGAATGCAATAGAAATGCAGGTTATTGTATTGTGGCGGTAAGCCTTCACCAAACTCTCGGTATCCTCGGGAAAAGGTACTACGTAGATTCGTCACCACCGACTGTCGATGATTTCTACTTGTGCATCTACGTCCCCTTGGGTGTCACCATTTCATTTTCGTCCATTTGCGTCAGCAACTTGCGCGCCCAACACACTCGTCATACAAGGTCGTTGCAGATTAGAATATTCCGACCAGGTGCACGCGTTAATGGGAGAGTAGGATCGTCGGCGTCGCCGCTCGGTTGCCCAATTGTGGCTGTCATCTTGACTTTGACCTGGACCTTGACCTCTCTCTATGCAATACTCCGTCAATTCCGACGGAACACGATGCTGCCTTGTTTGTCGCCGCCATTCGAGGCGCGAGGAGGGACGGCAAATTCCAAGAGTGAGTGGAGTGCTTGGACAGGAAATACACCATGTCGACCCTTTTACAACATGTTGTTCATACTGTCGTTGATCTGTCGTCGTGCCTGGTGTCCCCTTCGTCTAATATTCCATCTGTGGCCCCTCCCCGCCTGATATTACTGCGGAACTTGCCAGCCAAAGTCCACGTGGGAATGCCCCCCTCCGCTGGGAATAAACACCTGAGTGAGCGAGGCTGGTCGAGGCTTGCGGTGCTCCAGTGGATTCAGGCCGTCTCGGCTGGAGCAGCTCCTTGGCCTCTTTGGCGTCAATCAGCATGATCCCATGTTGTTTTTGGGCTTTGGATCACAGTCAGGACGACCAGGTGTTTGTTTGGTGTCAAAGCGCGCGGAATGTACCCGACCTTCAGAACTTGAGGGGCCTCTTGTTCCAGCATCAGGTCCTAATCTTGTTTCAGTCGCCTGGTATTAGGTTTGATGCTTCTCTGACTTTGCTGCGTAGTAAGGAATACCTTCAGGTACAATACACACGCGTCTCGTGCTCGCAATCGCCGTCCAGGCATAAAATTGATGCTTTGACGCGGTCAGTCAGCTGAGGTCCAGACATCGCCAACTTTGTCCTTGCAATTCCCGCTGCGCCAGGGGATACTTATCTCCCTTGTCTCTTTCATGCAAAACGTACGCAAATGTGCCATCTATTGCATCTTACACCCTGCAAAAGTTCGCACTAAATGGACCAGCATCCCTGGCCTGTGCCCACCGACTAGGGTTATTTGGTGGGATGTACTCCGTACATGTGACGTCTGTCTGTGGCTACCCTTGTTACACGTCCAGGGCAGGCGTGCGTACATACTACGCACATAATGTGCAACTCGTCTGACTCTCAGCGTGTTATTTGCAGCAGCGAGACATGCCAGCACGCTACGGGGTTATGGTCTTGGCTGTCATGACTGGAACGCCATCTTGAGAAAGCACGACGCTAGAGGCGCTGAAGACCGGTTCAATGAATGTGGAAGCTGCCATCACGGTTTAAAAAAAAAAAAAAGGGCCAGGAAGCATGAAGTAAGTACTCCGTAGCCTTTCATAATTACCTAGGTACTCAAGTCGAGCTGCTCACTCATCATCGACCTCCCAGACAGAGAAAAACTGACACGCTGGTGCTGTTGGCGCGCCACAAATCTTGTCAAAAGGCTGACAAGTATTACTCCGTACCCTGCTACGTTGCGTAATGTGGTTCAAGTCCGAACCCCGGCTAGACCCTCGGTAAATGCAAAATACGATAGTCAACAATGAGACTGGACTGGACTGTAGTGCACAAGACCATTGCTGTATCAGAAAAATGCAATGGGTAATATGCGACCGTGGCGGAGTTCGTCCGAGGTCGGCGACTCCTGCCATCAGCTTCGGTTTCCTGCGACTTGTCTCTTTTATTAGCAGCCATTCTCAACGGAAATAACTGGCCTGACTCATGTCGTCATCTCAGTCAGAGACAACCAAGTACTGGATAAATTTTGGACGCATCTCACTGGCTCCGGATGATGCCCATGCATAGACCTTAGTAGCACTTGTGAAATAGTAGGCATGTCAACCCCATGTAGTGCAACCATTGGAAGCCCCCTTTGGTGTCGTAGTGTAGCGTCCATTGACAGAGACGTGTTGGTGAGAGGCATGGCGAGCGCAGGACGACGAGAAACACCACGGCCTGAGCCTACCATGGTAATAGCAGAAGGAAATTCTTGGGTGCGCTGTATTTTCGAAGTCAAGCGATGGCGGATGGACAAGGAGATGTCATCCGAACCAGCCAATCTGGGGCGGCCGATGAAGGTGGCCAAGAAGAAGGTTCGTGGCTGGGCATGTCGCTGATGCTGGTAGCATATGCATCCTAGCCAAAGTTCATCTGTGGAATGGGACTGACTTCGCAGCCATAACAACAACAGGATGAAGAAGCAACAGCCTACACTTCCACCACCATAGATCTTGAGGCTCAGTTATCAACGTCTCTGTGGGACACGGCTGTAAATGGATCAAACTCCACATGAGGCTCTTCTGAAGGCCCGCTTTCATAGCCAGGCACATATTTGACTGCCGATGTGGTGTGGACAGAAAAGTGCTCCGTCCTGTTCTGTGGGTGGTGGTTCTTTCTCCGTCACACTGTTCGTGAGGAGTGACTGGCTGTGTTGGGCTGGCTCGAGCGCACCAGCGCCAGATACCTGGGACGGACTCCTGGGGTCGACGTCTGGTGGTCCAACCCAGCCTGGTGGAAGTCACAGGTAATGCACCACTGGGCCATTATTACCCGCGACAGTACCCGCGACAGGCCAACCCCAAACTGGCCATTATTGTATGCACTCAGGCGGAGAACACGACTTCTTGCTACTTATGTGGGTGCTGCCAGTAGGATGAGAAACTCTCCCTGCGAGTCCATAGAACTGTCCCTGTTTGCCCAGCCAAAGCACCCGGTGATTGTTCAAAAACAAGCGCAAGCCACACCAGAGTCTCAGAGCAGCTGGAGAGATTGGTGAGAGCTGAGCATGGCTTTGGGGAAGGGGCACCAGGGAACACACAAGTCTCCAGTTGCGGTTACGACGGGCAGCAGCAACGGCAATGTGCTGATTACTAACCGGTCGGTATTCCATTTCCAGGTGTTCCGGGTAAGACGCGTCGTGTAGCCGGGGGTCTTGAGGGCAATATCGTTAGCGTAGCCCGTGGGTAATGGCTGAATTATGTAACTTTGAGCCTATAATGCATACGATACATACGAGCATCTGCCACACCTCGCAACTAGTCAGTTATCACGAAGGCTGGACGCGACGACAGGTCGCAAAAGGACATACTTCCCGATTGAGCATGGTGTCTTCATCGATGGCATTGCTGGCCCTCGCGCTATCGTCTGTATTTGGTTGGTCTAGCCCTTTGTCTGAAGCAAAGATCTAGCGATGCGAGTCGCGGCTGCTTGTCTTGTCATGTTGGAAAGTAATTACGCCTGGTTTGACAATTGACTCGTGAGTTGTCGCGCCATGTACATACTGAGTAGAAGAATGGGAAATGGACACGCGAAACAACACCTTGGAATCTTGGAGTAAGTACCTACCTAGGCACCTAGTAGGTAATACCTTCCCTACCTACCTACCTAAGAACGGAGTAAGGGCCGTGAAAACACAGGCAGGGGGTCAAGGTGTTTCGTCGCACCTACCCTTCATTACTCCAAGTCACCTGAGGTTTGCATCAAACATGGTATCTGCCCAGGTTCGTAAGCAGGAAGAGCAAGTCACACCTGGAAGGCATCAACAATCCTGTTCCCAGACCTGGCTATTAGCCCGTTGCCCATCCACTTTGCATCGGAGAAATCTCGGCAGCCGTGATTGGACCGGACACCTAACAGGGGGGGGTAGAGCCAGCAGATCAACTGTTCGCTTCTCGTCGTACGGACTGGGCCAAGATTCAGAAGGTCTTTCTTTGCCAAGGTCACTCGTCTCCCGTTATACTAGTATGTACTGCTAGCAGCACGATCGTAACATCAGGGCCAAGGCGATCCGGGCTAATTTGCTGACATTAGATTACAGAGCACACGTATTACAGCCTACTTTTGCCAGCAAATTTCCGCCGTGCCGCGGAAAATGTTCTGGCTGGTGGCGGCACACAAATTTGTGTGGCCCAGGATTGTGCGCCAGCCGGTTCGTTTTCGCGGGCGAACACAGTGTGCTGACAGCGTCAAGTGGCATCACCTGTGAAAATTCCTTCAGCTCACACGGGTCACATTGGTCCAGGAGAGGCTGATTGTACCTCGGCCACTGTCCGATCATACAGCCGACAACGGTGACGAGTGTCGGCCAAGGCTTCCGCATACAAAGACAGACACAGCTGAGCGTGAATCGGGGGTTGGCTTTAGCAGCTTGCGCTTCTGACCCGAGGGGCGGCGACGCTGCGAGTAATAACAGAATGACAGCCGACTTGCCACCTGTATGAGCGATTGATGCCACGCCGCACGGCGCAATTGACTGGAGCGACGATGGCACGTAGTTTGAATGGAGCGCTGAGCTTTACAGAGCCGCACCGACCTGGGGCCCCCGTCTCATGTGACCACTTTCTAACTCAGACCAACGCTTGTTCTTCCCTAGTAGTTTGTGTGCCGAACGCATGGAAGACGCCATTATTAGATCTCTGAAGTGACCCCAAAAAACAAACCGTTTCTCCAATTTCTGCGGTCTCCTCACGGGAAGGCTCCACCAGCCTTGGAAGTCGGGGGCCAAAAAGCTTCTATGGGGCATCCAGAAGCCTTTGGTGTCCCATCACGTACTGGGACAGCGGGATGTTTTGAGGGGGGTTGTGGTTGATGGGGGCCAGTCCCTTGGGTCTGAAGACAGGTCCTGGGTCGAATGGTTCCCACTCGGATCTGGCCTGTGGGTTGCCACAGATGGAGTCGTCGACGGTTGGCGGAGCGATTGGACGGCTTGGATGGAGTTTGGGATAGAAATATGCCATTTGTTGGTGTTGGCTGGCTAAGGCATGGAAATGGCACCAGAACCAGTCGACCAAGCTCGTGGTAGTTGCTCGGCGGTTTCACCAAAGAAAACAACACCGGCTGACCTCGGAGGCATCTATCAATGCGAGGAAGTAGCTGTTGCATCCATCAGGACATCAGGCAACAGTTTTGCCAGGATGCACGACTTTGACAAATCTGACGGAGAGAAGAGCGCGCGGTTAACACGCCAGACGGAAAAATATCAATACCCAGGGTGACCATTTAGTGGTCAGGCCCCCCCCAAAGCTAAGTCGTACCAATATTGAATGCCAATGCCAATGCCAATGCCAATCAATGCCTCGCCCCCCTCACTCATGGACAGCCGGACCGACCAATGAAGCCATTGACCGCCAAGGAATGCACTACTTGACTCATGGATCCTGGCTTTGTCTCCTGCACATCATCTCAGGACCCCGTCGGTTCTATTGCATGGCACAGTGTCTGCACGCTCCCAGCGCCTAATCGCAGTCCTGTGGGCCATAACTGTATGGGCGCAGCACCACATCATTGTTTCCTTTAGACAAGCCAGTTTAGCATAATGGAAGGATTATGCAACAGTTGCCAAAAACGGTGACACGGACAAAATGCTATAGAAGTCAGGGTGCTTTTGCCAGATGGGGGCCGCTACCTTGTCAATGCCAAGGATATGGCGGCACCAAGCCTAACACGAGGACAAGCAGAATTTTGCGCACACCGTCGTCAAGTCATCAAGCGAGATCTTTTATTATTATGCGGTGAGATGTCCTAACGAGGAAACGCCCTTAACGAACAATCCGCTTGTCAAAAGGGATCACAGGCCGATGCTACATAAGGCTGGTGCTGGGAAATGAAGAATAAGCATGGGAAGCGATTTCTCAGCACTGCTATCGCCGCTAGAGGTCCGTCACAGGCTTGGTACTGAAGTGCATTATGTCTTCAAAAAAAAAGGATTCAAATCATGCCATGACAGAAGAGGTTTTGAACAGAGAGGTGCAAGGCAGAAGGCGTTTCTGGATGTCTGCTTCCATCAGCAATACGTACTTTAAATGGAGCAGTCTGTCTGCACAATACGACACTCGCTAATCCATTCGGCAGTCGTGGCATCGGCCTGACTTCCCGACTCACAGGTGGAGGCCCAAGTCAACGTCTGGCTAAGGAGGGGCTGGCTATCCACCATGGCTACATGTAGCACGGATTCTACTGCACGTACCTGGGCACCTACCTAAGGTAGGTATGTACATAAAATACAGGGCCGCTAGACGGGTGGATACTCTAATGAGGACAGACACGTTGAGAACTCTCGCCTCGTTATTGCACTCTGTCTGGCTGTGCGGCTTTATTAGTACAATTAGAAATTGTTCATGGATAGACGTGCTGACCTAATGGGTGTTTGCCCGCCGAGGACGGCTCAAGTCAACCAGGGGAGGCTGGGACCTAGACCGGAGCTGTGAGGCGATAGGCCTCGACACAATTGTTTTGTTCAGCAATGGCAACTTAGAAGATTGCGCTTGCTTGTGGAAGCCACTGGGCAAGTTTTAGCAATAAAAGCTGCATATGAACATATCATGCTGCGTGGCTGGTGGAGGAACAAGTCACTAAAGGATAATGCTGGCCATCTCTCTGACGTTGCCCGCGAGACAATCGCTACGAGTCTTGGAATGTCGAAGAAAATTTGGGCCAAATGTCTGAAATGCTCCTGCCTTTGGCACAAGTGACATATTCATTTTTGCCATGCTGAGGCCGACGATGCTAGACCCACAACATCAGACCAGGAACCAGAGCTCAGTCGCCCAAGTACGTATGTACAATCGATAAATAATACAAGAGCTGTCTTCAGAGTACGTAGGGGTGCTGTGAAGAAGATGAACAACTGATGCTGAAACCCCCCACGAGAGACCAAAACTGACATGGGTTTGGGTTCTTTGGGCAGCATCCCTCCCTGGCGTCTTTGCTGCATGGCTGGTTGGGTGGCTGAAAGCCCTGCAAAGTCCAATTTGCTGGTGCGCTCCAGAGTGGCATTGCATTTGTGGTGAACGCAAGCAATGTGACCACCGCAGAGTGGCTAGAACGACACCCTCATGGGTTTTTATCCCGAAACTGGCGCTTCGAACCAGAATCATCAACCACGCCATCCTGGTCGATGCCTCGTTTTGCGTGCTTATAGGGAGTGGAGGTGCAATACAATACTGGTTGCCGGCCAAGGGAATCGTTGTTTGAGAGACAGATTGTCTTGTTTACCCAATCAGATCCTGAGGTGCTGTCCTGTCTAACATGAGCATGTTTAAGAAATGCAAGGAGAAACCATACGTAGGAACAGCTGCGCCACAAATTGTAGAGTGTTTAATACTGTATTCTTATTTTTGGTTCATCATCTTGCTCTCCGGCCTTTTCTCGCCCTTCATTCTCTGGCTCCTTCCTTCTTTGGTTTGTTCTTCTTCAATTTCAATTTTTTCTTTACTTTTTTCGTTGCCTGCGCAGCAGAAGCGCTCAAACGTCAGTGTCCGTGTCAGTGCCACATCTAGCCTGCTCTGGTATCGATAAATGCGCTGATGTGTTGGAGCCGTCGCGTAGGTGGCAGACGCGTGGTGTACAGAAAGGCTCGATTCATGCGCTTCGTGCGATTGGTGACCATGACTAAGGCGGCGTATACACCTGAAATACCCGCCTCACCGCTCTTATTATGTCGGGTGTGGGTGTGCACAGTTTGTAGCTGAGAATGGTGCAAGGTACCTTGGTACTTGAGATGCGTTGCACGACAAGGCCAAGGGCGTTAGGTCCGACGGACAAACCACCTGCCTACTTTAGGTACTTAAGTACTTACTTAATCATGTAAAAAGAACTGGCACCCGAATTGACCAGACAAAACGGAAACGGAGGAAGAGATTTTTCTCGACATTGAAGGCACCGAGTAGAATGAAATGGAAGCTGGTTAGAGATCTAGCTTAGGCGGCGCCTGTAGGCATCATCAAGTACCGCAGGCAGCCAACGTGGCCGAAGAGGTGCAGTGTTAAACCCAGGCTCTCACACCAAGCACAGGGACTGGCGCTGCCCAAATGTTGGAAGAACTTGCGAACTTAGAAGCTTATTGTCCCCAACTGTCGTCATTTACAGGTCACTCAGCGGGCTTGCCGCCCTTGCATGGGCTCAGTGAGTGCTTGGTCGCCTGATACCAGACGGCAATTGCTGCACCGCCCTGGAGCCTGCTACTTGTTGCATTTTCAGGGCAGTGGCAGAACGCGAATGCACTGCGCCGCTCGCCCTGGTGACCTGCTGTCACTGCACCACATGCAATGGTGTGAGCTTTGGGCGAGCGCAGGGGGCCAAGCTGGGTAAAATATTCCGACAGACTGATCTGCCCAAGTTTCCGCTGCAGGCCTCACCTTGCTCAATTGTCTGAGTTCCAAGGTTCAGAGGTGCAGCTTTCTGGCTAGTCTTCATACAGTAATAGAAACCAGTGCCTGTAGGCACCTTGCAATTGGTGGCACTTGTTGACCTCGAGGTGGCAATCCAGACCGGATCGAGGTACCTGGGTACTTCACTGCGCGGTAACCGAGGGGCGACCAGTCATTAGTACCTGGTACAATGTCCGGCGTGTTTACATGACTGGCCTGGCGTCTGTTCTACTCACACACCCTCCAGCCTTGGTCGCTCACGTACCCCGTCCCTCTTTGCCGAGAGTCGCTGTCTGCCCTCTTCCTCTTCTCTTCCTCCCTCGTAATCTTTTTTCCCAACTCTCCTCCTACATCCCTCCCCGAGGCAGACACTGTTCGTGCAATCCCCATCGCGCAAATAGAAACCCCCATTCCGTTGCAGTTGCATCGCGTCTGAATTTCCAAACGCGGAATCCGCGGAGTATTGGCGCGACACGCAAACAGATTCGAAGGGGAAAAAACACGCCTTCGTCTTTTTTTTTCTGGACCCAGCACCACCCTTATCTGCTTGCGGTTCTTGAACGGATCCACTTGCCACCATCGAACAAGCATCACAACGGTTCCGCCGCAATCCACCACACCGAAAAGTCAATCAATCAATACTGTATACGGAGTACCTTGGCTCATTTTTTTCTCTTTGCACACACCCACACATTTTTTCTTCCTTCAAGTCACGGTCACCAACAGCACACACCTCCCACCATTCCGGTTCGGCTCAGCCTGCGCGCGGTTTTTGTACCTGGCAGTCTTCAGTCCCCTCACAGAAAATCTAGTCCAGAGCGGAAGGGGGAAAAAAATAAAAAAGGATCAAGACCCATTTCTCCACTCTAAACCCTCCCACAAACATACTACACTTCCCAAGAGGGACCTGCTTCTCGAACCTCATCCACCTGACCGGAACGACGCCGTTTTGCCTACTTTCATCCTCGCGTGGGCCTCTCAGCGTTTTCTCCCACCTTTGATCTCTGCATTTAGATTCGGATCCGTCTTTTTCGAATCTCTCTCCACTTGAGGTCCTTTCGGCTGTTGTCGTTTGCCTCAATCATCAACATCCTTCCTACACGTCGTCGCACTACGTCAAGAGCGACGTTATCTCATATCAACGCCTACAATTTAGAGACGCGTCTCGCGCTGGAGTATGGACGGTTCTCCCTACCCGACGAATGGTATTAACGGGACCTCTGGGGCACAGACATATCCTTCTCCCACCGCGATCTCTCCGAACCAACTTCAAACAGGATCACCACTTCCTCAAACTCTGCCGCCGTTGCAGCCCCCAACCGCCGCAATGCAGCCTCTCTACGGCAGTCACCCGCACACGCCGCGGACACCTGGCACTCCCAACACGCCAAACTCGGCCACGAACGTGCCTCCCTACCAGCAGACATCGCAGCCTGCACCGCGACCTGCTATTTACTCAATGGCACAAAACCCGTACCCTCCCAACCAGGGATATGGTACCTCGGCGCCCATGATGCCTCAGACCACCACGGCTGCATCTCACCCGCAACCCATTGCTCCTGCCCCCATTGGCGGGCGTGGGCCTCCAGTGCTCCGTCCCATGCCTCCTGGTGGCATCATGGCTCAGCCTGGCATGTCTTCTCCTTATGGCCCGGGAGCCCTCATGCAGCCAAACTCTGTCCTTCAGGATGAGCAGCCTACTCACGTTGTCGGATCTCAAGGTCGCCGCGGAATACTGCCTAGCGCGCCTGGACGACCTGCTGCTACTGCTGCTGGCACGGGTGCCAAGAGCACCGTCATTCCTGTCAAGGATGCCGACGGCAAGTTCCCTTGTCCTCACTGCACCAAGACCTACCTCCATGCAAAGCACTTGAAGCGCCATCTCCTTCGCCGTAAGTGAACCCCGATTTTCAATCCAGGACAGATGACTGGTGTTTTTGTGACTGTTAATTTTCCGCCTTATTTCACGCGACTTATGCATGCTGACCTGTTTTCCTTAGACACTGGCGACCGCCCTTATATGTGTGTGCTTTGCCGTGATACGTTTTCTCGAAGTGACATTTTGAAGCGCCACTTCCAAAAGTGCTCCATCCGTCGTGGAAACCCCACCGGAGCGAGCCATTTGTCCCACCCTCAGGCTCACGTTAAGAAGAACGCCCAGGCTCAGAAAGCTGCTGGCCTCGGTAATGAGGGTGACTTGAACCACATCAATGGCTTGAACAACATGCCCACGGACGGCATGGTTCACCCGTTTGGCATGGTTCCTGTCGCTGACGGCATGAACGCCATGGCTGGCGACCAGAGTCATCTGTCTCGTTCCAACAGCGCCAACCAGGACCGGAATAACATGGCTCCTAGCATGGGGGCCCCCCAGCCCTATGGTGCTAATGTTTCTAACTCCATGAACAACCAGCAGATGCCTAGCTACAGCATGCCCCCGGGTCAGAACGGAATGCCCATGTATGGTGGATCTAACGGGAACCAACAATCGGGCCTCGATTGGTCTCAGATGTTCCAGGCTGGTGCGCATCAACCCCTCAACAACAATCTCTTTCATCCTCCTAATCGTGGACAGACGCAGATCGCAACCAAAACCGGGCCTAATCACGATTCGGGGGCGACGGATTGCAGCTCCAGCGATTCCGTCCGCTACTCTTTGTGGGGCATACCGACGAGTACCCAACATCCTTATCCTCAACTCTCTAACCAAATACTGAACTTCCTTTACCCTCCAAACGAGGCGATTGACCCAACTCTCACGGGCATGAACCTCTATTTTTCTCCTGATAATACTAAAGACTTCCTCGACCAGTACACCCACTTCCACAAGCATGTCCCTATACTCCATCCGAGCACCTTCCGCATAATGGAGGCGCATCCTGGCCTGGCGGCGTGCATTTGCTGTATTGGTGCATGTTACTCAAACCGGGTCGTACTCTCCGATGTACAAGAAATGATGGACGCGCTGTGGACTGCTATGGAACGTGACTGTCGAACTTTGTCTGAGGAGAGCCTACAAGACGCGGGAGTTGCAGAAGTCTCGGAATCGACTATTGAAGAGCTTCAGGCAGTACTGCTGACCAGTATGCTTCATGTTGGCAACGGGACTCCGCAACAGAGACACCGGGCTCTACGAATATCGCCAATGATTGCTGCGCAGGCCCGTCGTTTGGGTTTGTTCGCTGTCTCTGGTGATCTATTGGCTTACTCGGCGCTCCACCACTCAAGAGGTACCACCGGACACGACTTCAAGTTTGATGAATTTGACTGGCTAGCCTGGATTGGACAAGAGCTACGGGTTCGGCTTATGCACGCGGTTCTTGCACAAGACACTTTCCTGGAACTCACATTCAAAGCACCTGCGCAATTTGACTCGTCAGAAATTCATATACCCCTTCCCTGTGACGACGCAGCCTGGAATGCCTCGAGTACCGATGAATGTGCTTGCGCTCTCGGCCTCAACGGAGATGACGCGGCTCAATCTATCAATCCTCATGGGACCCGTCGAGCTGCACAAGCAGAATTCCACCTGGCTCGTCAAGTATTACTCGACGACGGTTGGCAAATCAAAGTCGGAACTACGAATCATCTGGGCAAGGCCTTGTTAGCTATAAGCATGATTGGCTTGATTCGGCTTTGTCAAAAGGTGGCCGGAGTGGATTATCTGCACACTGGCGAAGGACTTCCTTCTTTGGATTGGATTGTGCCAAATGACAGTTCAAACTCGCACACGAATTTGCCAGCCTCTGATGAAACCCGTGCTGATATGGATCATCAAGCCGCTCACATGCTCTTTTTGGCACTAAGCAAACTACGAGGACTGTGGGATGCCGATTCAACGACGCAAGGGCTTGACCATCACGGCAACGCTGGGGCTTCTTGCGATAATAGGCTCTTACTTGCCATCGCTCGACATATCTTGGCGGATCCTTCATTTGCCAGTTTGGATCAGGAAAGTGCAGACAAGTTTACGGCAACCTGCCAATCATTGAGCTTGGTATGCGCCTCTAACAACTCAAGTGAATCTTGGACGGAGAAGCTGGGTGAAGCCCAGGAAGTGAACACGCAGTATGACGAAAAACAGTATGTGTTGGATTTGGCACGGATATTCGCACCATTACCCCACGAGTCGGACAATTCTGGATCTGCTTGACGTCGACAACTGAATCCACGACACATGTTGTTGGAGGCGGTATGATATGACTCAAATAAAAGCATTTCAGGGCGGTGGTTGCATTTGGAGGCGTTGACTTTAATGTTTGTGTTTTTTTCTTCTTGTTTTCCTCCTTTATGGTTTGTGGTTTCTTGCTTATGGGATTTACCGTTGCCCCATGATTGGGATTTTGACATCTGGGTTGCGTTGCGTGGCTGGCCTCTTGGCCGCACATGTACATGCTTGTACGCCTGCCTTTGGGCAGCGACACCTTTGGAGGCACCTGGCCCAGCAAATTGCATCTTTTTTATTTTTATTTTTTGTTCCTCTCTTATCTTTGTTTTCCGAAGGCATAGACTGAGTTATGGGAGTTGCTGCATTACTAGACTTCGATCAAGATAGAAAGGGCGGTCGGTCGGCTTCTGTGGTTTTCCGGCGGGCTATGACGACTTTTATGGCCTGGACTGATCAATGACGTTTTCTTTGCGCCATATTAGGTAGTTTATGGTGGCAAAGTGCACAAGGGGCGGTTCGGATGTAGAAAAATTCGTGTTTGTTTTGCTTATCGCAATACGTTTATATCTTAGACAGATGCAATGATCACGGATTGTTGACGATGTGACGAGCCCAACAGGTGAGACTCATGTGACGAGACTAGCCAAGGAATAGGCAAAATAGTGACCTTGGCCAGTTGAAGGCATATATCAATTATATGGCAAGCTGCTGCTATTAGTACGCTTGTTTACATTGTGCTGAGAAGACGACTGGATGACAGGCTTTATTTGGTGTTTGACTTGTCAACCGTCGTGACCCTAGGCGTCCACTTCCACAGCTCCTCCTTGTCCTTTTCCGATGGCGTGTATCCAAACTTTTCTTCCGCTTGGTCGGAGAGGTAT
Source organism: Keithomyces neogunnii (assembly GCA_020975405.1). Classification (NCBI taxonomy): domain Eukaryota; kingdom Fungi; phylum Ascomycota; class Sordariomycetes; order Hypocreales; family Clavicipitaceae; genus Keithomyces; species Keithomyces neogunnii. Next base: position 1,323,883 of record JAIOWQ010000002.1, on the reverse strand, counting down.
AGACCAACAACGCCCCATGTGATGATGCCGACGCCGACACCCGCCCGCATCTTTGGCGACAGGTTTTTATACGCTCTGTGCTCCGCTGTCAGTTGATAGCGAGGAGTCAAGCACACCCGGCTGTCTGAGCCAGGAATTACTAGTAGACTTACTTGAGCATCGCTGCTTGGTGGATTGCAGGAGGACAATTTCGTGGTTGCTGATGAGGCGGGCTCAAGGCATGTGTCTCGCGACACTTTGGACGTGGTAAGCATGTGCAAAAGGTGGTGTGTGGCGAGGAGCAGATGGACTTTTGCATTCTTACATTGGCTTGGCTACTTTTTCATGACGGCATATGTAGCCAGTTGCTTTGTCAGTCGAGTTGTGTATGAGTATTTGACGAGGGAAGTGAAATTTGAGGTTCGGGACGGCGGGTTGTGGGTCTCTTGGTCACGGGCGGCCCAGTATGGTCTAGGGAAGGTTCACAGTACGCTGGTGAGTTGGATCGTACCTGCCAGCGGAGGTGGTGAAGCGCTTGGTAGGTACCTACCTAGGTACCTAAGTAGGGTAGGTACATACATGTAAACATACTTAAGTATCAATGATCTCTCAAGGCAGGTGCTCAGGATCTTTGGTAGGTACAGGAGCTCCCTATAGGTTAAGTAAGTAGCACCGGACATCATCAGAGGGCAACACAAATGCTGCGAAGTTTGGTTCATGCCACAGCTGCCGCGTCTTTACCTTACCATTATCTCCCATATATATATAGATATCTATCTGTATCCGGACGACAGAGATGAGCACAAGTCACCAGCATGGAGTCCTTATTGAACGGCTGCCTCTCGAGTTGGTCATATCCATCGCCGAGCGCCTCGCCCTCGAGGACTTTAAATCCCTTCGCCTTACATGCAGTCTCATGGCTCTGTGCACACGTGGATTGCTCGCTAGTCAACATTTCAACGGCCTGCCTTGGCGACAAGATGTCACCCGGCTCCACGAGCTTTCGCAGATAGCAGAGTGCGCAAGGAGAATACGCGCCGTGACTTTGAGTTTCTCCAGTTTGGATGGGTACATACATGGCTGAACTGGAAGTTTGGTTTGACAGGAGAAATGACAGGAGAAATGACAGGAGAAATGACAGATGGGAACAATTTCCTCCGGCCCTGCGACATGGGACGACGGCTGGCGGGTTCCCACTGGACTTGGTCAGGGCAGCTCTGAAGCCGCTACCAAGCCTGAAGGAGCTGACCTTGACGTGGATGCCGTGTCCGTTGGACCCAGAGGGTGGGGTCTGGATGTTGTTTAGGGCTGATGCGTCTATTCGCTTGGCTCCACGGGAGATGTTTGATATCCAGGATGGCATTATGCGAGAACTGTGCAATGCGAACCTGGCGCTGCATACACTGACACTGGAACCGATTGCCTTGGGAGGCCCGAGAGGAGAATTATACCTTGGAGCTGAGACAGCACCGGGCGGCAGTCAAGCAATGGTTGAGAGCATGCCCTCGTCTCAAGTCCTTGCAGGATTAAGCCCGGCTGAGCTTGGTTTTGGATAGAGAATCAGAGCCCTGCATAGAGGCGGGACTCGGGGCCGTTCTTAGGCAAGCCAGGTCGTTGCAGGTTTTGCCCCTGAAGTTTCTCCCTCTGTATAACGTGCGTGTACACGCCGCGTTTCTGCAGATGACACATTCGCCGATATTACACTTTCTGCTATTAGATGGCCTGAGGGTCGAATTGCAGCCTCTGGCGGCATTTCTCATACGACCGGGACACTTTAAAGAATTTGGGGCTGGCAAATATCCAGGGGCTTGCTCGAGAAGGCACAAACGACAGTGAAGTTGATGGTGAGAACCTGCCAGACATGATGGATATAGACTCTGAGGATGCTGACCCTGTGACAGGATCCTGGGCCGCCTTCTTTGCCGCCATACGGTCGAGACGTGGGTTGCTGCGGCAAGTGACAATCTCAGGGGTGTTTGTAGACGCCTGCAGCAGAGGCTGGTGTATCTTCTGCCACGACCAAGTAGACATGGGATCAACGGTGAGGCCTGACGCGTGTTTGATGCCCGCGGAGCCCATGGAGAGATATTTGTTGGGGGAGGCTGAGATGCCACAGCTGAGGTTTTGGACAACCCCGACCACGCAAGTGACGTAGATGTAGCATGGTGAGATTGAGAAGCCTGATTCGATGTAGTTGCTCGCACACATCATGTTGAGCTGAGCAGTGGAAGGACAAACGACACGGAATGATTGATTCCGCAACTCCATGGCAACAGCGCTAGTTTGCTTATCTGAAGGAGCCAGCTCCTTTTTAATAGCGCTGGATAGTCCATGTTGGCATTGCAACGCAGGTGACGTAAGAAATGGCGCGCAAACAACAACCTCGAAGAATACTACCTTTGTTGCAGAGACGGCGTATCCCAGTAATGGATCAAGATGGTGTCGTCTCTGCCCTCTTTTCAAATCCGGATGCCAGCTCGCGAGGGAGCATTTGCGTGGCTGCGTTTTTATATGCCTGGTCAACGACTCATTGCTAACCGAATCGAACAGAAAGCACCATCGAGTTGCTGCAGACTGACTCTGGGTACGGGGAAAGTTGTGTCGGACCAAAGTGCCTCCAGTAATTATGACTTGACCAGTCCTGTAATATTTTCCAAACCAACCGAGACCTCGGCCTGTTTTCTCGGATGATTGCCCGTGGCGGTGTATATCTGGTTGCAGGACTCCGCCTCCGTTGAGATTCCCGGCTAGGCGTACCGTTGGCTTGGTTTCAATGGTCTTTCTGCATCATGGCCTTTGTATGTACATGGGGGTTCTGGAGGATGTACCGGTTGAATGCGCCAAGACGGTCGCCATGGCCACATTGACAGTGCACTTGGATCCGGCCAGCATGTCCACCCTTGGGAAGATGCCACCTCGTCACATCACTTGGGCACTTGGCGTTCTGAGCCATGCTGGTCTTTATCCGATCGACTGGCAGAAACGCGATCCGGTAGAACCTAGAGTCATGTGGACGAGGCCAAATCATGTTTTGCCGTCGCTCAGCTCCTGAGCACGCCGGACTGTTGTGTGACAGCAACTCTCAGGCTCCCCGTCGCCAAAAGCGTCAGCCACCAAAACGATAATCTCCGACGCCCCAACCCGATCAGCTCGCCCATCTATCTGCCTGCTACGGGGGGGCCTGCTCATTTCAGGGTCCACGCGGAAAATGGAAAGGCGAGGCGTCCAGCAAACGCCGTCATGAGATTAAAGACCGGACAGATGCTCCGTCATGGCTCGTCATGGCGATTGGGTTCCGGCCACATGTCGAGGCCCGCATTTCATCTCATCTCATCTCATCTTGCAATTTTCCATTCACGACCCTTGTCCGGCTGTGCCACTCTGACTCCATCTAGTCAGGAACAACAAGGGAAAAAAAAATAAAATAAAAAACCCTCAGATTGGCGCGACAGATGGTCGTGCCGCGCCGCCGTCTCGGTCAAGCCACGTCATTCATTGTCGGTGTCTTTTCTCGCGTCGCGATTCCCTTTCCATCATGTCCGTTTCTTTTTCTTTCACCGATTTACTGTTATTTACCGACAAAAGATGATAAATGCATGTATCGTATCTTCTCCCCTGGTCCTGGTCATGATGTGGGGATTGTCAGCCCAAGCTGTTGCATCTACAGACTATTTACTCCGTGCCGAATGTGTTAACAAACGCCATTATTTCCGCACAGCCTCCACATCGTTGTTTTGAATTTTGCCAGCGAGGGCTTTTTGTGTATTTGTTTTTCTGCCTGGGGAAGCAACATACTTTTGTAACCTTGGCGAGACTCACCAGTGTAATTTCTTTTGACGTATTTTGCTGCATGCAACCTTTGCACTAAGACGGCGTTTGGGCGTTGTTGATCAGCGTCATGGCTGATCTGGCTTTCACTTTCAAAAGCCACAGGGGCGCAACTTGTGGCGTGGCTTTCGATGTCCCTGAGGGCTGGACCGAACCTCTGAGCGAATGAGGCGACGCATGTTGAAGCCATCACTAGTTATCTGCCGGGACCAGGGAATCACACCTTGATGCCCCTGCACTGGTTGGCAACGAAAGCTTCGTTTAAACAGCAAGGCGGGCAAAAGAATGGACGATCCAAGACCGCCCCTCCCATGCAAAGCTTGAAAGCCTGCGCGCCTCAGAAGTGTTGACAATGAATGGGTGGTGTCCTGTGCTTTCATTTGACAACTCTTACAAAGATCAATCGTGCTCCAGCACTGTACGCGTAGTTGGTAATCTCCCAGCAGCATTTACACCTGTAGAGGTGGGTGTGCAGACAATGACCGAAATAACTCAGCCTTCTCCGAAACATCGATTGTGTTGCTGATTGTAACTTGAATCACCTAACTAGTACTCCGTACCCAAATAGTCAGACATTTTTGCCTCTTTGCTCTCCTCATTCTGTCGGCATTCCTCTCTCCATGATGCATGAGATGATGCATGAGCCTTGGAGAGGCTTCCACGAGGGTGCAATCAATTTGAGCAGTCATCAGTCTGGCCAGGCGGAGAGTCAATTCTAGAATATTCAAAAGTTCCAAGGTAGCTCAGGGTATAGCCATCTCACTAGTAGCTGTTTCTGTACCCATCTCACCATATCAGCACAGGAAATGAAGGTGTGCCAAAATACCACCTTTTGACTGTATCAGATTGCAATTCCAACGCCAAGTGGAGTTATAAACAAACTTGAAACGGAAAGGAACTCCAATTTTGCATGTCACATCCTAAAACAAGGGGAAAAAAGAATGAAAAGACCAAGTGACGAGTTAGTTCTGCGGGCTACTACTCGCCACATGTCCTGGTTGCCGCTTCTGGGTACTATTTCAACTTTTAGATTCAAGAGCGCGGAAAAATTGATGGTACAACTTGGATTCCAAGTTCACCATCTCAGGGGTAAAGAGGCAAGAGTTCACATCTGAACAAGGGCGGACTGGTGTGGGTGCACAAAACGAAACGAAACGATTGAATGCATTCCAAAACCGAGACATGGGTAAAAGCCGTGAGCAATGGGGACAATCGTGACAAAGGCGGCCTGCACTGGGTCAAAGCCGCTTTGTCGGAAAGGTGCAACGCAACAAGGAAACGTGTCAAACGGTGAAGCGAAAGATCAAGAAGTGGTTGAGCATGTTGCGCGCTGAATGGCGGTAACAGGCGGGCTGTGTGCATTGCCAATGAGTCGATTCGATTCTTGGTAACAGGTCCGACGTCATATATCGTACATGATGAGCGTGGCCGAGGTCTTGCTTTCAGGCTCAGTCCTGACGACGCGAAATGCGGACTGACATGCGCGCTGCCCCGTGCCACCGTTCCTGCATGCATCGCCTGATCGACAGACGCTTTTGGACTTTAATGGCTGGTGTCTTGGATGTTGACATTCTGAAATGCAGGACCACGCCATGTCTCTCAACCCTCCCCGATGTCCCTGGACTCTGAATGGCCTCTCTGATACCCAAAGGTGTCTGCCTGCTTGCCATTCCTTGGCCACGCGCGTAGCTATTCATTCCAGGATCATGGAGCCCCCATTGTCACCTAGCTCGCCTGATACCCGCGAGAAGCTTTCTCTTTACCGATTACTCCTGGCTGTGCTCCTTGTGGGCCGCTGCACTACGCGGATGCAGGGAGCTTGGGTGACGCCGCAGCACATGGACTCCTGATGATGCGAGCTATGCATTACTGGGCAGGGCAAAGCTCCAGTGCTCCATCTTTCAAGGTTCAACTTGTGGCAGGCTGGTGCCCACCAGATCCTGTCATTTTGATAGAATGGGGCCAGCGTGGGCGGTGCGGTGGAACACGGCGCTGTTTACGGCACCAGGCATTGTGCGTATGGCGGGCGGTGGTGATGTGATGCGGCGCCGGAGACGGGGAGATGCGTGGTGTATTGGAAGCCCACGGCCGATGTGAGAAGCAAGTGTTGGCAATAGTTCGAAAACAAGGAGATCTGGAGGCGTGCCCTCGTTATCTGTCAGATCAAAGCCGGCTGAGGAAGGCGTGGCCCAGGCCAGGTCGAGGCAAGTGCCCCCCTGCAACAGGAATAGCCTCCGTCCGCTGTCCCAGTGCTCCATGTCCCTACGAAGGACGGAGCACTCACTGTACGATACATACACCACATTCTAAGTTGTCTGGTGCAATAGATCACCCAGTTCCTTGTCCCTGAGCCCCGCTTCTCACGCTAGCGTCGCTCGCCCACTGGGTCTCTTGTGCCGACCCTCTTCTGGTATGTACGGGGAACGGGGAACGTAGGGGGGTCGGGACCCCAGTGGTGGGAGCGCAAGTGCCATGCCAACCTCAACTGCTATTTCCAACCCACAGGCAGGCAGGCAGGCATCATTCTTCTGCTAAGCTGGCTAGGCGCCAAAAGCAAGTATTTGCAACGCCGGGGATGGGCAATGGGCTTTGAATTGTGCCATGAGGCTTGACTGCAATTCCAGGCTACCACAACGGATATGTTTTGACGGCAAACCTGAACCAGAACAAAGAAGAAGAAGAATAAGACGAACAAGGAAAAAAAAAAAAGGCCAGACCATACTCTGATGGCCATGGCGCGGTACCTTGGCATCAACCTGTCCAATTGGTCTGGATTGTTCATGCACCTGGCCGAACCAAGTCAGTAGGCACATAGCCCTTGAAAAGACTAGGCAAAGCAAAAGAAGACATCGTAAAGGAAAGGACAAAGTGGAAGCAAGAAAAGTATGTGCATGTGAGAGAACACCTATGTCTTCATCGCATTGCCATGGCTCTAATCTGTTGGAAAGTGAGGCCAAGTCAATGCCGAACTTGACTCTTGGCAGTTCGTCAGCACCCAGTGGCTACCATATCATAATAGGAAACTGCTTTAGTAGGTACTTAAGTAAGTAGTATAGTAATAATAGTATACCTGGGTAGTATACGGAGTCAAAAGACTCCTCGATAACCCAAACTCCGGCTCTGTCCTTGCAAGTGATCTGGTAGGTCTGGTGGTTCAAACTTAGAACACTTGGGGCCCACAGGGATGCGAGAACCCGCTGGCCAACCGCCCTGAGCAAGGTTCAGGGCCCGCAATCGCACCCCCCCATCCCCAGCACACCCCAAGCCGAGCGCCTCCCAGACCCCGATGCCGTGCCTCGAGCCACCAGACTGCGCCGCTTGAAAAGAGCCTGGGTGGTGCTAGTTAATTAGTCGGACGCCTCTGCTCCTCCACCATCTGTCTTGAGATGCTCTCTTTTTCTTCGTCACCACCACCCTCGACTTGGACATCGCCGCCCATTGTCGACTTGGGCAGCACCTTTGCACACCAGGCTGCTTTGCTGGGCCACCACTTTAGCCTTCGACTTCGTTCCCTCCGTCTGGTCATCGCCTGAGCGACCACGGCGGCGACGGAGAGGCGCCTCGTTGCCCTCGCCCAACATGCAGCGTGTGTCGGGCTTTCTGCCCTCTTGGGACAAGCGAAACTCGGCTTCTTCTGCTACCTCGTCCGCACCGGCACCAAAACCAAGCGGATTTTTCGGCTGGACCGGCCGCAATAGCAGCGCCTCCAGTAATAGTAATACCACCTCGGCTGGAAAGCACCTGGCCCGGATCGATGTCGCTGCTGCCAATGCTGGCAGAGTCCAGCGTGAAGCCTTTTGGCCCGCAACGCTCGACGTGGAATGCGTCAAGGCAGCGCGAATTCTCAAGTCATTCTGCAGTACGTGTGACATGGGCCTCGCCTCTCCTCTTGTAGAGCCTGTACCTCGTCTGCCTTAGCTCTTCACTTCAGCCCAGCCTTGTCCAGCCTTGTCCACTTGCTGACTTGCAATAGCCGATGGATATCTCGCCCCAGTAGATGGTTTACCACCTGCCCCGACGTCGGCTTCGGATCCGCAATCACCTGCGAAAATAACCAAAAAGATACCCAAGCGCATCATACAAAACGCAGCAGGCATCGCAATTTTTACATGCATGAGGAGTGGACTGTGGATGACGGGCTCCGGCGGCTCCGGCATCCTCATTGCCAGGAAATCCGACGGAACGTGGTCGCCGCCTTCGGGCATCATGCTTCATACACCAACACTCAGCTTCATAATCGGCGTCGATGTATACGACTGCGTTCTCATTGTGACCAACCTCTCCGCCTTGGAGTCCATCACCCGGCCTCGAGTAACCCTTGGCGAAGACGTCACGCTGAACAACGGACCTTCAATTTCCATGGATTCCGATCATGTTAACCTCAACTGGAAGGACCTTGACAACACCGTCTTGGCCTACATGAAAGCTCGGGGCCAGCACCAGGCTGTTAACCTGCAGGGCTGCATTCTGACTGAGCGAAGCAATGAGAACGAGCGCTTCTATGGCGCCAATGTGAGCCAGATGGACATTCTTGCAGGGAATGTGGCCCGCCATGTCGAGGAGACTAAGCCATTGTTTGAGGTCATTAAGATGGCTGAAGGTCGAACCGATTACGACAAGGCCGTCATTGAGCTGACAGCCATTGAGCCCGCACCGGGTGACGTTGTCATTGCTACACCAAAGTCTACTCCAGTATCTTCTCGCCGGCCATTTGGAATCCCCAAACCTGACGATCCCGATCCATTCGGTGTTCTTGCTCTGGAAATGGCTGGCCTTGAGATCCGGGAAGCCGGCACACGCTTTCGCCCGGCAAGCAACCAGTTCGACATCAATTCCTCCACCGTCCGCAGCCCGACGCTCTCCAAGTTTGGGCGTCAGAGCGTCGATGCTTCCGCAAGCAAGAGCAACCGAGCTAGCATCATGTCAACGCGTACCGTAAAGAGTCAGATGACAGACGCAGGTACGCAGACTGGTGGAACGGCAGATGCAGCACCAAGCCCAGGTCACGGTGAAGATGGCCACGAAGGAGCATTTGCTGATCCCGTGTCGGAAGTCAATGAGGACGAGGAAGTCGATTACACTGCTGTCGATCTCACGCCACTCAGGCATCTCAGCCAGCAGCACTTTATGGACTTTGCCCTTCCCACTGAAGGGCCTGTGATCCCCCCAAGGAACAAACTCCGGGATTCTACGCCGTCCCGTAGCAGCAGGGAGGTTGAGCAGCCGACTAAAGCCCTGATCGAAGACTTGGGCGAGGAGGAGCCCGAATATGACACCAATGATGCCGATGATGAGGATGATTTAGAGGACTCTGACGAAGAGCCCGTTGTTTTCGAGGTTGCCCAGGTCCAGCCTACTCGGACCAGAGCAGTTGCCTCGCGAATGATCCAAGCAAAAGGCAGCGTTGTTACCATTCCCAGACGAATCCCCCCTCCACTTCCCACGAGAAGCCCGGCGAGAAACTCTAGCTCGATGAGAAGCGACGTTGGTGGCGAGACCGCTACCATCTTGAGCCCTTTACGCCAAGCCTTCAGCGAAGCTGATTTGCGTGCCGAGGAAGAAAATCCCCAGCATGTTCAAACCCAGCGAAGTTCAGCAAAAATTGTCACCAGTCAGTCAGCTGACCTGACTCAAATTCCTGGCGAGACTGTCGATAAGATTGACTCAAAGAGGGGGGCGCATGAAGCTGCATCCGAGGGGGACGGGGGCATGCAGGTGACACGATCCATTGACGAGATGGCCTTGATACCAACGAGCCTTCCTGCTGATGAGGTCGAGAGCGAAACCAAGAAGAGAGATACGGTGAAGCCGTCCGAGGAAAATTCTACCCACCCAGCAAATATACCATTGCCTGATGATTCAGACGCGGAGACTTGGGCGTCTCCTTCCCAGAACCCGGCGTTGGATGATGCCTCAGTGGAAGACCGCGCGTCGGAGGACGACGAGTCTGTCAAGACTCCTGTTGACAACTCGGACTCAACCACGAGCAAGAAACATACATCATCCATCTACACTGGCATGACTGAAGATCGGTGGAGCCTTGACAGATCTTCTTTGACCACGCCGACCTCGGAACGACGGCTGTCAATTGCCGAATACTCAACCGAAGAAGACACATCTCGTAAGATGATGCATGAGGCACAAATAGAGGCTAGAAAGCTTCAGCATAAGCAGGCCGCAGACAAGCCTCTCGAGGCATCTTCTGAAAGCACTCTCATGTCTGCATAGAGTTGAAGAAGAGAAATTTTATAAATTTGGCATGAAGTTACGACGCATCGCTGCACCGAAAGATATGGGATTGCGATGGAGAGAGCATTGCGATTTCAACTTGCTTTGCTGCGCTAATGACTGGCGAGATATTTGGTTAAACCGGGCTTTCTTTTATTTCGAGGAGTAAGACCGTGGTCCTCGTATCGAACATATTTTTATTCAGGGGGGACAAAGTGTACACTATTTCTGGGACGGGCCTTGATTATCATATCGGGACTCGCTGTTACAGCTTGGGACAAGGCGTTTGGATCACTTTTGCCTGGCGCCAGTTGCCCACAGGCACAAGATGGACTTTGGGTCGCGCTCTACGGCGTAATTTGACCTTAAGCATTTTTTTTTTTTTACCATGGAAGGCTTGGGGCCTCGGAGGCTGTGATATGGACGAGCCAAATGTCGGAATGAATGATGGCAAGGAATTGGGCTTGGGACTCGCGAACTTTCGTAACGGGGTTTCATGTGAGATATAAAGTGGTGTTTATATAATGATGAGTAATGCCAAGTTTCGTGGCAATGCGCAGCATCACGTCTCTGGCACGATATTTACAAAGATACATTCTGAAGGCATTTTTGGTGTCAAAGTAAATGAAGCCATGATATTCCCCCCCCTTTTTTGTTTTTTTTTGTTTTCCTTTTTTAAAGAAAAAACAAAAAGGACATCCACGACACCTGTCACCGAGGGCATGTTTTGTCAACTCTGCACAGCCACACCTCAGCGACCACCAGCCACAGAAGGGAAGCGTGGGTGCCTGCCACAAGGCCCACAAGGCTGGTCGAGCCTCGTCGCCAACAGCTAACAGGTCTGGTGAGGTTGGACTCCTTCGCGACATCAGCGAGCGCGCACACGGCCACGCAATCAGACGGGCAACGCATCCAAACATAGCACCCAGCACAACGGCTAGGACAGCCATTTCGGCCAAGCACAAAGACGGCACGCGACTCCTTCTGAACGGAGGGGGGATTTGCTGCCAAACATGTCGAGCTCGCAGGCCAAATGGCGCGAGGAGCAGATCCTGATCATCTGCCCCGGCAGCAGGACTACGCTGGCGCAGCTGGGCTGCACCGAGCTGACGCCCCCGATGCATCGCATTCCCACGAGAATGTTCAGAGATGGCCATGAGTGGCGGCCGTATTATACATTCAAGCGCACGAGGGTCGACAATGGCGTTGAGCAGGAGGAGTGGGTGGAGGATGTGGACGAGGACAAGGGCGCTACGTATCCGATTCAAGGTATGTCGAGGAATTGGGAAGAGGAAATACAAGGGAACCCGGCCTCCTCTACAGGGACAGCATCGGGAGAGACAAGGCTAACAGCGCTCGAAACCCAGGCGGACGCATCGTGCAAATGGACGCCTTCCTGGCCTTCCTGGACCACGTCCATGGCTTGCTCACAACCACGTACCACAACACGCCCATTATGCTCATGGCATCTCCCCAATGGACACGGCCCGACTGCGAAGCCATTACCCAGTACATATTTGAGAAGACGAGGACGCCTGCGCTCGGCATGATTCACAGCGGCATCGCAACCCAGTATGGCCTCAAGTGGCCCAACATGACCGTCATTGACATTGGCTACGAAAAGGTTGATGTGACGGCAATCCATGACGGACGAGTTGTGAACCACATTGATTTGGGATCATCGGGAACCCACAGCCCCATCAGCGGCGGCGAGGTATTCACGCAAAGATTGATGAAGCTGTTGGAGGGCAAGAAATTTACCCACGACATGGCTGAGCAGTTGAAGAAGAGCACCATTTGCGAGGTCCTGCCCTATGCGGCGGGCGAGCCGGAGCTCGTCGACCTACCCAAGGACAATGCGCTGGCAGGAGCACCGTCAAGTGCTTCAGCACCCGCCGCTGGACAAAGCACCGATTCGAACAGGCCCGTCGAGCCCGCCAAACCCCTGGACACTGGTGCTGATGACAACGGCGAGAATGGAGAATCCAACAACACCAACGGCGATGAAGATGGCGTTTTGGATGTCGCGGCTATCGTCACGAGCGGCCAAACCAAGGAGTTCCTTGCCAAGAAGGAGAAGGAGAAAGGAAAGCCTGGACGAAAACCAAAGGTTCAGGATGCGGATGCCGCGCCTGCTAAACCCGCTCGACTCCCCAATTCCAAGAGAAAGGTGAATACCTTCTTCTACGAAGAGATTGTGCAGGAACTGGTTCCACCCGAGCCTAAGCCGAACGGCGCAAACGGGGAGACGGACAAGCCTGCCTCAGAGCAGCAACAGTCACCTGTCAAGGAGGGCGAATCTTCTTCCGCTCCAGGAGACAACAATGCTCCCACTTCCAGCGCCGGAGAAGCCACTTCTGATACTGAAGATAAAGCAGCAGCAGCAGCAGCGGCGGCGGCGCCCGCGAATAACGCTGCCCCGTCCGCCCCAGCGCAGCCAGTGCCCGAAGTCGAACCATCCAAGCCCGCGGCAGCCCAAGCCGAAAACGCCGTTCCCGACACTCCAGAGTACAGGCCCAAGCGCGTCCGTCGCGATATCGAAGTTGGCCTGGAGCGGTTCACCTTTGCAGACCGGCACGAAATCGACCGAATCGTCACGGCCATCTATCGCACCATCCAGGGCATCGATGACATGTACATGCGGCCGCAGTGCTGGGACAACCTTGTTTTCGTGGGCAACGGCTCCCGCCTCCGTGGTCTCAAGGAGAACATTCTCCAGACCCTCAACGCCCGCCATCTCATCTCCCCTTCCACGGCGACAATGTTCACCTCGGAGCTGCCCTCTAACATGGCCACGCCCTCGGGTACAGGATCCCAAACCCCCACGGGTTCGTTCACGGGCATCCCGCACCAGCTGTCGACCAGCGGCGTCAACCCTCTTCTGCAGGCGGCCACGACAGCCAGCACCCTCGGCGTTGGAGTAGCAGGCGGCACAGGCGCGGCCGCCACGCCCGCCGCTGGCTCCGACGCCGCCGGTCCCGCGGCACACCATTTCCACAGCCAGACCCCAACCAGCATCAAGACGGCCACCCTGCCGGGATACCTGGCCGAGTGGACCAAGAACGGCTTCGAGGAGGCCATGTTCCTAGGCGCACAGGTTGCTGCGCGCATCGCCTTTAGCCTGCACTCCAACATGGATGCCCAGAGCATCGAGGCGCAGCGGCTCATGAGCCTGAGCAGAGTAGACTACAAGTATGTTCCAACCACGCCCCACGCCCGCCCCTCCCCCCGGCATTCTTTTGCCCAACTAATCATGTTTGTTTTTGTAGCGAGCTGGGCCCCAAGGGTATCCGCACACACTCTATGCTGAGCTAGGGCCCGATATTGGCAAGCATGAGGCTATCTGGGTGAATTGGAGTTTTGACCTTTTTGTTTCTGCGTCATGGTTTTCTCCTGGAAATAGGAATGTTGATGGACGTTTTCTGCAAACTTTTGATAGATGAAAAGGAGTTCCTGTGGCCCTTTGGCAAGAACTTTGGAAACAAATCCTGCCGTAGAGCTGAAAATGATGGGTGCGATTGGGCCATGTATGATAATCGGAATAGTATATTTATACTTTCACGTCTCTTTACAAGTGTCAAAGTGACTGGATTGGGCATGGGAACCAATCCTGCCATGGGATGAATTATGTAGAAACGCCAACTTTCACGTGCATTGAATAAAAGGATGAGATTGAGTAGAGAATCAATTTCGATTTCCGACGGATCACGGACCGAATCTATACAATGCGCCGCCAAGGACCAACCCTAATGCCTCCGCGGGTGCCTTTACAATCCAACCGTGCTGAAGTGCCATCATGTCAAAACAACGCGACATGTTATGAAAGATGACAAGCTACATATGGTGCATAATTGCGAATTTTTTCAACCGGCTGCATTTCTAGCCTCCGCTTCACGAGCGGCTTTATGCCAATCCGTCTTGAGGAGATATGTGTACTCAATGAGGGAAACACTGCATTAATCATTAGTCTCCGGGTACACAAGGGATGAGGGATGCTTGGGTTCATGGGGAAGAGGTCCTTACAATACCAAGCCGACCGTAATACCTGCCCACAGGCCCTCGAGTTTCCAGTCCAGGCCAAAGGCAAGACCGAGGGAGATGGGAAGCGAGATGACGTAGTAGGATATGAGGTTGGCCGGCCCACCGATGGATTGCTTGCCGATGCCGCGAAGGAGACCGTGAGCGCCTGCACCCAGGCCATCAAAAACTTGATTGAAGGCCACGATGGGCAGGACGCGGGCGACAATTGCAATGACGCCTGGGTCGTTTGTGAAGAGGACGGGCAGGTGAAAGCGAAGGGAAGAGAAGATGGTGAGGTTGAACATGGCGATTATGCAGGATGCGCAAAAGGTCTGCACAGCGAGTTAGCACCTTTCCACCGACGGCGGCATGGGAGGGAGGATGATGATGGGCTGGCAAAGGCAGGTTTGCTGCTGTTTCTTCTCACTTACCACCTTGGCGGCTACTTTGGCTGCATTGACCAACCCTGCCCCCATGAGATTCGCCACGCGCGTAGATGCGGCAATGGACATGGGAAAGGGGATCTGGTAGGAAATACTGGACAGGGTGACCAGAACGCTCTGGGCGGCCAGGTACTCGGTACCAAATTGGCCAGCCAGAAGAGTCATGATTTCAAAAGCAAGCCATTCGGCCTCGACCATAATCATACCGGGCAGAGCAAGTTGAATCATCATCCACCAGTTGGAAAGGACTCTCTTGTTGAAGCCGCCCCAGCACTGCTTGCCATCGATAAAGATGACGTACAAGAGGAGCAAAATTGGCAGCAAGCTCTCCGTGATGGCGACAGCAATAGGGGCGCCAACGAAGCCCAAACCCAGTCTCCACACGAGGAGCCAGTTAATGAAGATGTTGATGGGAGCTGCGATGAGGAGCACATAGGTGGTTGCTCTGAAGAGGCCCTGGGCCTGGGTGAATCGCTTGCCCACCTCGAAGAAGATGACGCCGGGGATGCTCCCAATCATGACTTTGAGATACAAGGCGGCGAGACGTGCCGTCTCCGGATCTGGGACGACATGGACGAGGATGGGTTCGGCAAACAGCCACAGGATGACAACTGGGAACGACAAGCATATAAGGAAGCAAGCCATGCGCTGGCATTGCAAACCAACAAGGTGCTTGTGGCCTGAACCATATGCTTGAGCGCAGAGTGTGTCCAGGCTGGTTGCCAACCCTTGGAAGGGCGCGAGGCAGGTGATTGCCTGGGACATGTTGGCCACTGCATGGTGTGGATTAGTGTTGCTGCATTTCGGTCACATCTGCATTTCCATGTCACCGTGCCGGAGTAAAATAGACGGATGACTTACATGAGACGGCGCCCAGCTCAATCTTGCCAATCCTACCGACGGCAAAAATACTCGCCACATTGATGGAGTACTGCAAGAGAAAGGTGATGATGAGAGGACCAGAGTAGGCGGCAACAGTCTTGGCCTCTCTCTGCCAGGTTGTCTGAAGGTGGCCAGACGCAATGGCCTCCTCCCACCGCTGGTCGACTCCGTCATCCAGGGACTCGGATCCCGCATCTGAGCCCTCCCCATGGCCGTTCAAGAGGGGCGAGGCCTCGGTAGGTGCATACGCGGGCGATTCTTCATGGCCTGCTCCGCGGGGCAGCTTTGTGCTGAAGAGTCGCTTGTATAGGCGAGACGCAAAGCCCTGGGACTGCTTCCGGTCTCCGTGTTTGGGGGGCAGGACATGGTTGTCTCGCAAAAGACTTCTCTCGGCATTGCGAGACTGCTTCCTCTCCATTGGCGACAGGACGGGCTCCTCGAGAGGCTGGACGCCGAAGACGGGCCTCGTTCCGCCGTAGGCAACGCCGCTGGGACGGCGATACATGACGTGGGCAGGACCTTCTCCATGGCCATGGCCGTCCACGGCAGCTTCGTCATAGTCGTCGTCGGAGCACGTTGCTATGTCTTGTGCAAGAAACTGCTCAGCCAATGGAGAGCTGGACAGAAAGCTCTGCTGGCCAGACGTCGACCAAACGCCGCCGCGACTCGGAGAATTGCTGATTGGTCTGCCGCGCTCCATCTCGACTTGACAACTGTGAAGGAGAAGGGCCTCGACTGACGACGGCCGCTTGGACCAGGCCAAACGCCAATTGGCTTTGATTAGGACTGGTGTCGGCCGAATCGAATCAGGTCGTGAGTGCGCCCCCGGGATACGACGAGCTCACGCAAAGGGCACCGGGACCGAGTGTATGTGAAGGGCAGTTTGAATCATCGAGACGGGCAAGCTCCGACAGGATCTCGAGTCGGACCAAACGTGCCTGGCTTGACAGAGAGAGCCAAGGTGCACAAGGTACGGTACCTAGGTGCCGGAATACAGTGCGGTGAGCGTGGTGCAAAAGGGACCGTTGAGAGTTCAATCCTCTCCGTGAGTCAAATATGGCGGAGAGAGATTGCAAGTTGACCTTGTGCCCCCCGAGTCCATGACCCATGACGAACGTGGAACCGGGGGGGGGGGGGGGGCGGTTTGCTAGTGAAGGGGTCTTGCCAAAAAAACGGACGACGGCCGCGTCGGGACCCGGCGAGCCTGGGTCAATCTGATCAATCTGGGTTAGTTCTTGCCTAGTTTGACCGGCTCCAGACCCCAGCCCGCACTGACTGGCCAAAGTACCTCTGAACTATGGAGCAACTTATTCCATGCACAACGTCACAACTCTTTACCTTGCATTGATTGATTGGCCTTGGATCCCGCTCTGTAGCTTCGAGCATCGCCCGGGCCTGCATCTCGACATGCCATGAAACAAAACAATCGTCGTCACCCTCCCGTGACTTCCACAACTACGTTACACCGTCATTACGGCATTCATTGAACGCCGTGAAACCCAACCGACTCTGCCATGCGAGGCTTCAGCACAACAGCCAGTCATATGCACCGTCGCTCATGGCACTCGCCCGCCTTATGGCCTTCTCTGCCAGAAGCGTCAAAAACGTGTCAATTGCCCACATTGGAGTCCCTTCTGATTCCTCTCTCCTCTGCCCTCCCAGATAATCACTTCATCTGGCACCATGATGTGTCTTTGTGGCCACTGTAGCCGCTGCAACTGCAAGTGGCTACATACACAACTTTGACCCCCCTGGTATATTTTCCCATGATACGGCAGGGTTGAGCTTGCCCTCTGACATGCCTCTTCGTCACGCCAAGACATTTGCTGCGTGTTACTCTCGATGGGGAAATTATCGTCCAGAGAGGCAGGGCATGAGCCTCGCGTATTATTAAGAGCCCCAAAGTAAGACACACCTATGCGACGTCGCCTCATTGGCCCCCATTGGAGCCCTCACTCTAGCCATCGGTGCCCGAAACCATCTGCTTCACCATGGCTCAATGTTGCAACCCATGGTACTTCCTCCGTGCCGTAGCTTTGCAATGGGACACTATAAGGGATTCTGACCCCAATCAACATCTTCTCCTCGCCAGCGTTGGGGCCGGGCTGTTCCTTGGGGGTGTCGGACTGAAAGGTTCCCATCATTGAAACGTCTTTGCCAAACAGGCCAGGCCATACCAAGACGCCAATTTCCCAAGATGCCACTCTCAGCTCGCCCGATGGCTTCATAGCTTCTCCCCACGCCTGCTTTGAAAGGTTGGCGGATGTCAGCATGGCCCAATCAATTGAACCGTCGTCATTATAACGTATATAAGTCTTGATGTGCGGGGCTGCCCTGTCTCGACCACCATTCATGACTTTGGCTTCGGAAGATGGAGCTATCAAAAAGTCAGACGAAAGGTGAAGCTTCACACTAGGGTAATAATCGACATCAACGCGCAAATCAAGACTCACCGATGCCATCTTTACTGTCATTGGCCCAGTGGCACAATATCGGTCGCAAGTACTCCAATTGTTGCGCTTGCTGAGCAGACTGGATCTTCGTATGGATCGAAGCGCCAGACGCATAGCCATCAAGTGATGTTCTTATTTCATCTGCCGTGGGAAATACGACTCTGAACTTGGGCCTTTGCGAATGCTTTTGCTGGCATGTGGCCAAGGAATCGAAAAGTGTTTTCTGCAGCCAAGTATCCTTGGCACCTAAAGTTGCAATAGAGGACACTTGTAAAACAATCTCCGAGTTTCCTTGCTTGCATGAAACTGAGCCCAGAGTCCTCTTTGCGCCAGCCCAGCCATACGCCGTTTCAGACAGGTCATGCATGTTGCACCTCCCAGGGACACTAGCCACCAATGCACCTTTAACGCTGGAGAAGTTGTATTGGCCCAATTGGTCCACGAGTGGCCTACAAGTAATTTTTCGACTGTCATAGCATCTCAAGTAATTAAGAAGGTCGGCTTGAAATCTTTCGCCGCTTCCGATTTGCAAATTGGAATAATCTTCCCTTTGCCTAGACCCCGGGGACAGTTTAGGCAATCGGGGACTCCGCCAGACGGCATTCGTCATGTTCGTCCAGTCTTTTGGGATCATGTTGGATGTGTGAATAATGACTTCTGCTGTGTCATCGTGGCGGAACAGCACCATCATTTTCGAGTGATGGGTGCCAAACATTTCTGGCATTGGTGCCACATGGAGCTTTACGTTATCAAACTTGGCCGCTTCCATCTGAAATATTGCATTAGAATCGCCGTCAACCCTGCATTTCAGCGAGATAGGATGGTGTAGAAGGTAGCCTCACCGTGAGCGCCAACCGATTTGCATCCTCTCGTTTCCAGAACCCGTGGACAACGTGCACCTTCACAAGGTGTCTTGTGCCATGATCAAACGCATCCATCAAGAATGGAATATCATGCAGGTAGTTAAACTCCCAGCATTCGCTGATAAGAGGATCACCAAGGATATCTTTGAGTGTGACAGCGTCGCAATTTAGCTCTTCAGGCAAGTCTCGGATCCAAGTCAGTTGCCAAGGCGAAGCCAGGTTTTCAGGTTTCCGACGTTGACTCTTTCGAGGGGGGCTAATTGGAGCAGAGAGCGACCTTGGTCCATCGTTTTGCCCCAACTCAACGACTCTTTGCCGTTTACGAGGCCTGTCCATGGTTATTGTGGTAGTCTGGAGACAACGACGCGTCCTCCCGAGTTTAGCTGAGCTAATTGGGACGCCGAATTCCAGTGTGGAAAAACGACCCTGCTTTGACGATTCAATGTGAAGCTCGTAGCCTGATGTATGACTCGGCGGCTCGGCGGGCGACGAGCATGCATCAGTTACCTAGGTAGTTGGTCATGGTGATGGCAATGGCGGATAACAAAGACATTGGCAAGTCCGAGCGTGATTCACAACGCGGCGAGACGAAGGTGCTGCACGCTACACGACGACGAGAAGATGGGAAAACCGAGGCCTCGGCTGTGGGAAGAATTCCTCTGATGGCACGTCTCGCGATCTGTAAGAGAAAGACAGATGTCCCGCCTGACCTGTCTGTTTCTCTTTGACTTCCAGCTTTGGGGGGCCTCTGAAATCTGAGGTCCCAGAACAGCTAGCTTAATGTGGCGGTGCAGAGCTCAACGCTGTGGCTGGAATATTGCCCCACTAGCCAGATCGGGGTGGGGCGCAGAGACTTGGTCATGCATTGAGAACTCCTGGCTTATGCAAGTGCTACTCTGGCCATGACAGTGTCCCTTTTCTTTGTCTTGCTGACCTTTGCCACGTCAACCCCATCTAATAATTACCATCCACATCTCTGACGGCATCGGGGCTTCGCCTGGAAGCGGTCCCAACTCGGTTGCTGTCGTTCATTTCTATGCTTCTGCGACACATCCGTTAATCTTCAATTTTGGTCAGAAACCACCCTAGTCTTTGGCGACAGATCAACCCTCGAACCACATCCCATCACCAAGCTTTCAGCACCAAGATTGTCTTGTCTGGTGGACGGCCTCCAGGCAAGGACATTTGGGCTCTAATTATTCATTGCCTTCTCTTTTGACGGGTTTGATTTCTGCCCACTGTCCCTGCTTGCAGCTTTTCTTGGATCCCACTGCACCTATCAACTCGCTTACTTTTTCACAAAATGAGATTAAACATCCTGTCGCTCCTCGCCAGCGCCGCCGCCCTGGTCGCAGCGGACGCGCTTGGAGATTCGAGCACGGATAACGATGCTCCCAAGGGCACTACGTTTGACAACAAACCCGTTCCACCGCTGCTGGAGTTGTCACCATCGAACTGGGCCGACGAAGTTAACAATACTCAATGGTTTTTGGTCAAGCATTTCAGGTATGACATATCGGACGGTATATTCCCATGACCCCATACTGACTAGATTCGTAGCCCATGGTGTCACCATTGCATAGAATTCGCTCCTACGTTTCAAACCATGTATGAGTTCTATTACACGTCCCAGGTCCCCGATGGTTCAACATTCGAGAAATACTACGATTTTCGGTTCGGTGTAATTGACTGCACGGTGTTTGGAGATCTTTGCGCTGAACATGACGTCAAGGCGTTCCCCAAGACTGTCTTGTACGAAAAAGGCAAGTTGTTTGAACAGACTACTGGAGCTAAGAAGATGGATGTCATCAGCCAGCTGGTTGAGAAGGGTCTAGAAAAGGCTAAACCTGGTTCTCGGCCCAAGACTGTCAATTTGCCAAAACCAGGCGACAAAGAGTCTCCGAAGCAAAGCGGGACCACTGAAAAAGATGCTGGCACCAAGGATGCCGATAACAAGGACGCCACCAAGAAGGATACTGACAACAAAGACACCGGCAAGAAGGCTACTGACGACAAGAACGCCGGCAAGAAGGACATTGACAACAAGGACGCCGGCAAGAAGGCTACTGACGACAAGGACGCTGCCAAGAAGGACGAGGACAACTCTCATTCCAGCAAGCCCTTTGGTGATGGTTGGAAGGTCCCCACATCGGGAGAATTGGAGAAGGAAAAGAAGCCCAAGAAACCAGCCGTCACACCCAACCCCGAAGGTGTGTCGACCGTTTTAACAGCTGAAAGCTTCCAAAAGCTGGTGACGCAGACTCAAGACGCCTGGTTTGTCAAGTTCTATGCCCCTTGGTGTCATCACTGCCAGGCCATGGGCCCTACCTGGCAGCAACTTGCCAAGACAATGCGAGGCAAGTTGAATATCGGCGAGGTCAACTGTGACAAGGAGTCAAGGCTCTGCAAAGATGTTCAAGCTACGGCATACCCCACAATCATCTTCTTCAAGGGCGGCGAGAGGGCTGAGTACTTGGGCCTTCGTGGCTTGGGCGACTTCGTCCAGTTTGCTGACAAGGCGGTTGATCTCGCCAGCGGCATCCCCGATGTCAATGCCACATTGTTCAAGGAAATGGAGAAGACCGAGGACGTCATATTCGTGTACTTTTACGACCATGCTACGACCGGTGAAGACTTCAGGGCACTGGAACAGATCCCGCTGAGCCTTATTGGACACGCTAAACTGGTCAAGACAAACGATCCCAAGTTGTACGACCGCTTCAAGATTACAACCTGGCCAAGACTGGTCGTTTCACGCGAGGGCAGACCAACCTACTACCCCCCCATCACCCCGAATGAGATGCGTGATAAGAATGCCGTTTTAGACTGGATGAGATCTGTATGGCTTCCCTTGGTGCCGGAGTTGACTCCTTCCAATGCACGCCAGATCTTCAATGGCAAGCTCGTTGTTCTTGGTATTCTGAGTCATGCCGACCAAGACTCATTCACAGGCTCCATTCGCGAAATGAAGAGTGCGGCAAACGAATGGATGGATCGACAGATTCAGGAATTCCAACTTGAACGGAAGAAGCTGCGAGATTCCAAGCAGATGAGAATCGAGGAGGCTGAGGATCGTGGGGACCAGCGCGCTCTGAGATCTGCCAAGGGGATTCGCGTCGATATGAACAACTCTGGCCGCAAGGAAGTAACTTTTGCTTGGGTAGATGGTGTTTACTGGCAACGCTGGATCCGGCAGACGTATGGCATTGACGTCAAGGAAGGGGAGAAAATCATCATCAATGACGAAGATGTAAGTTGCACAAGAGGAGACGGCAATATGTCCATGCTAACAAGACGGCAGAACCGCCGGTATTGGGATCAAACTGTCACAGGCAACTACATCATGGTTAGCCGTACATCCATCATGGAGACGCTTGACAAGATTGTGTATGGCCCCCATGTCATCAAGCATAAGCTCACCGTGTCAGCGATTGAGAAGATCTTCTTCGACATCAAGGTCGCCTTTGTGGAACATCCATACCTGTCCATGGGCTGTGTCATTGGTATGGCATTTGGTACTTTCTCATGGCTCCGTGGTCGTACCCGCCGTGCTCGTGGTGGACATTTCAAACTGGATGATGCGATGGGCATTAACCAGCTTAAGGAGGGCCTCTTGGGCATGAACGGCAACGGCAATCAGAAGGCCGATTAAAAATAATGCAGAGAACTCATGCAGAGCGAAAAAAAAAACCCCTTTCTGTTTTCTCTTGAAGAGCTAAATGCGCTTGCTCCAGTTTCATTTTCAGGGAGTTTTGTGTTGATGGAACCCAGCGGCATGAGAGGAGGACCGATCAAAGGCTCTTACGGCGAAGTAATTGTTTGTTTTCAACATGGAGCTTCTGCTGGCTCATCATTTACTAGCCACATTGTCCGAGGACCAGAGCTGAAGGTATCTGGTATCGACGGAGGCCAGGCTGCACCTGCAACCATGTCCTGCAACGTGGCTGTATGTCCACGACCCCTACATCTCCATCCCCAAGTTGGACCCTTTTTGCGGCGTGTGTTTGATCGCATAGCGGAGTTTCGGGATTATTCTAAGGCAAAGGCTTGTTACGTGTATGTATCATTAATAGAGATACGATGGATATTCTCCTTTTCGGTCATGAAATATGTTTACATTTCCCTGGTTGAATGGCCAGCATGTGACCATAGGGTGTCTAGGCGTGTCTGGTTGCATGTCTGGTTGCATGTTGGGGCAGAATGTGGTTGATGAAGAGGCGGGGGAAATATCCCATGGCATGAGGCAGATTATGATGGCCTCAGTTGCGGGCTCAAGTATTATTCGTGGGCGCGCGCCGCCTTCCCTGTTGATATTGCTCCCACCAACCGGATGACCTGTCGGGCTCGTCCACACTTTGGCGCGCGCAGCCAATGAGGGCCGCGCTCATGCCCTAGCCGACTGCAGTTGTGAGCCCATCAAGGCAAAAGTTGCCAAACGCCCGCCTGTGCGATCTCCTTTTGTTACAAGTTGCATTGCCGGACCCATCAGGCTGGCGTTTGCGCGGGTCTACAGCAATTGAAGTGACTTGTCCTGCGGGTTTGTGGGTGAAAGTGATTGCGCCTGCTGATTGTGCTGACGGATCCAGGTCTGGTGAGTCTTGTCTGCCTGCTGCTGCTTGTGTGCAAAAAGGTGAAAGCACGTCGAGAAGCACCCGCAATTTACGGTCCATTGAACGTGCCGAGCAAATCTCTTGACCTTGTTTATGCCAAGAGCCAGGAATTGGATGAGATATCGAGCAGTTGCCGTACCCAAGCAGCGTCACTGACCATCAACTCAGGCCTGTTGCCAGGAACAAAAAAAATCCCAAAAAAAAATAATCCAAAAAGTCCACACTGGGCCAGATCAACATCTTGGACCGTGAATAAGAGACACACACGGACTCATCTCCAGGCCACCACAGCAAGACTCAGCGACACGCAAAGCTCTCAGTCCCTCCCGCACACAACACCAACCGGTCAACCTGCAACATGTCACAGTCCGGCCTTGTCCTGCCCTTCAACCCCAAGCATCACTCGCACCTGACGCCGTACCTGGCCGCCATCCACGCATCATGCATCACGCAAGATCGCACCATTGCAACATTCCTCCCACCGCTCTCACACGAGAAGCTGTTGACATGGTGGAAGGAACGCATGGCCGAGGTAAACGACGGCAAGAGACTGATTTGGATCCTGCTCTCAGAGATGGACCCCAGCGGGAGACCAAAGGGCCCTGAAGTCATGGGTGTGGTTATGCTGTCTACGCCCTACTCGGAAACGGGCGCATTCAGGGGATACGTGGAGAAGTTGTTTGTTCACAGGAGCTTTAGGGGAAGAGGCGGCGCGAGGGCCTTGATGACGGCGTTGGAGAATGAGGCTGCGAACATGGGCAGGAGTATATTGGTCAGTCTTTTGTCTTTTCTTTATTTTCCTTCTTGGTTCCCCGAGGGGACAGTGTTTGGTTAGACACGTTGCTCCTGTTACTGACTCTTCACCGTGCAGTTGCTTGATACCGAGACTGATAGTGTTGCCGAGGCCGTTTACAGAAAGTTGGGATATGTCGAGCTGGGGAGGGTGCCGGGCTACGGGATGAGTCCGACTGGGCAGCTGAAGGACGGGACATTTTTCTATAAGCAGCTCTGATGATGGGGCGGGCAGTTGGAAGAAGGTAGCTCGGCACTTGAGTTGTGCTTGCAATCATGATTGTTTCTTCTGCCATGGAGACAAAAAGTTGGTCTTGCAGTGAGAGCTGCCATGTATCGGCCTCAGGGTGACGGTGGATAGCACTGGTGCGTTTTCGAACAAAGTGCTCAAAGGGTGCTCGCTGTCTTCAAGCCAAGTTTGGCATAGACTTGACAACCCAACGATACTTGATCAATCAACTAGCTAGCAGCATGTTGCCCCAAACCACAGCATTCAGGTCCCGAGCTGCCGAACAAGGCGAAGGTTATGTTCACCTGCCACATGGTGCCTCAACGGACTTGCTCTCCTAGTCCCCTGCAACCCACGCACACACAGACTCACGGCTCGGGCTTGGTGCTAATTAGCGCAAAAGCCATGCATCAACTTGATCAAGAAGCATCGACGGCGAGCCTACCACGTCCCAGAACCAAGGCAGGTGGTTGCAAGGCGCGGCACCCAAAAAGACGCCAGCGGATCCGCAGCGTTGAACTGTGCTGGAGTGTCCGGGGCAGCGACGCATCCCGGCCCCTGGCGGCCACCCCCCCGGGCAGCGGTAGAGAGTCTGGTTGCTCAATCAGGCGGGCCTTTTCTAGCATGGCCTTCTGTGGCGTGGCCCATTGGCGCACAAGCCAGGTCCGCCTGTTATTTCCGCGGGTCCGGCGAGCTGCGAGATGAGCGGGATGGCCGCAAGTGTAGACCGAAGCATAACTTGTGCTTTTATTACCAAGCATAAACTGCAAAGTGACGAGATTCCAGATGAGCGACAGACAATCCAGGGCCACGTGCTGTTCTGCTCGAAGCAGTCTTAAATAATGGTCATCCGCAACCTGCTCAATCGAGCGGACGCTGGGTTTCTTGGCCGTGCTCCCCCCCTTCTCGCCCCGACTTGAACTTTGAGGACCGCCGTGTTTTCCCCTCAAGAGGATCGCATTTCAATCAATTGCAGCAATGCGTCGCGCTGGTCTTGTTTCCTTGGGATTTGCAGGTGTGGCTGTTGCAGGACTGTATCCCGGCATCACGCCCAACAACCACACCTGCGCAATTGGTACGCCGACGCTTCCTCAAATGCTGTAAAAGCACCCAGTAATAACATTAAAGTATTAACAAATCGCATAAACAGCCGAACCTGTGCTCTCTTGCTCGTGCAACGCGACCCCCGACAAGGTGAAGGACACCTGCTGCGCTGAGACATACGGCGGCTTGCTGGTACGCCTGCCCTCCTTTCCCAGACCACCCATTGCGGACACGGAGCATCTCACATCCTCCTGCTAGGTTGCCACGCAGCTCTGGAGCACCTTTACCGGGCTCGAGTCCAAGGGCCAAATCTACCCCAAGAACTCGTGGTCCATCCACGGCCTGTGGCCGGGTAAGTTGGCCTATCCTCTAAACGACCAAAAAAAAAAAAAAAAAACCCCCCAATCGGCTAATGAAACCTCCTCAGACTTTTGCAATGGTACGCGCAACACGGGGCCTGGCACGCTGTCCCAGCCATCGTCTAACCTCTTGCAGGCTCGTACACGCAGTACTGCGACCTGAGCAGACAGTACGACCCCAAGCCGTCGCCCAACACCACCAATGGCCTGCCCGGCGGCACGCCCGTGCCGGCCTACACTGGCGAGTCCATCGACAAGTGGTTCGCGCCCTACGGCAAGCTCGATCTGCTCGCCTACATGACCAAGTACTGGGTGAGCCAGTACGACCCCAACTGGGTCTTTTGGGCGCACGAGTTCTCCAAGCACGCCACCTGCTACTCTACCTTTCAGAAGGAGTGCTACGTAAGTTGCCTTGCCCCAGAGGCGAAGTCAACAAAGTTGCTCACACCCGCCGCTATAGGGCCCCAAGGCCGCTGAACACGACGACCTCTTTGACTTCTTCGAGACAGTCATCACCTGGCAGCGCCGCTTGCCCTCGTTCCGCTGGCTCAGCGACGCCGGCATCCGCCCTTCCAACAAGACCACCTACACGCTGTCCAGCATCCAGCACGTCCTGACCAAGGAGTTTGGCCAGCCCGTCTTTATTGGCTGCGGCGGGCCCAAGTACAATGAGACTGCGGCCGGTAAGGGCTCAAACGACGATGGGCGCACCGAGATCAACGAGCTATGGTACTACTACCACGTCAACGGCACCCCCCAGCGCGCCGATGCCAAGAAGTTGGACGCTGGCAAGGCCGGTGGCCGTCTGACCACTTGCGCACAGGCAAAGGGCGCCATCAAGTACTATGAGCGTACGAGCGGCAGCGAGAAGTAGACGCCGCTTTTTGGCTATATACATGGGACTGATAGACTGTGAATATATTCATACATACTGCCCTTCTTTGCCCTTCTCCCTCTGGGGGAGTGTAACTTTGGTACACTCTCGTGGAAAAGAACCAAAGCATGCTTAGCCCTTTTCATTATATTCAGCCCCTGCCCCCGTCAATCTAAATGCAACCACTGCTACTGCTGAGACCGCTCCCCCCGTACCATTCGACCTGCTTTGAACGCCATCCGACCACAAGTGCAATTTAGCTTTTCATGCATCCGTCTTCCACCTTCCATCCTCGCCCTCCTGCCCTACTCGTCGTCAGCCAGCTCCTCCACCCTGGGAGCTACGTATTGTCGCTGATGGGCACTGCCAACTTTGATCTGCGTATCCGTGCCCGTGGTGGTGGCAGTAGCTGGGGCTACCTGACCAGTCGAGGCGGCAAAGGCATTGGGAGGCGCGGCGGCAGAAGCGCGAGCAGCAGACTTGGCCTTCTTCTTCTTCTTCTTGTCAGCAGCAGACTGTGTGCCATGTTAGCATTTATCTGAAATTTTGGCCCCGTGGGCTGAGAAAACGGGCGCGCCTTACCTCGTGCCAAGCCCATACAGGTCGGAAGCTGTCCATGAACGAAACGTCCTCCCACAGGTTGGGATACAGCCAGAGGCCAGGAGGCACGGCGAAATATGTGATGCAGAACAGGATGACGCGGAAGATGGCCATGACGAAGAAGAGACCCAGCAGGCCCAGCAGGCCCCAGCTGAGGTAGTAGACGCCCTGTCGCAGCTTCAGTGGCCACAGGGGATATAGAACGATGATGAAAATCAGGACCAGCGCGAGAGCGGCATACAACTGCCGCTTGATCTGGCTGCCTTCGTACAGCCAGACGTAGTACATGTCGTCGCCGGCGTCCTGCTGCTGCTCGATCCGCACGTTCCACTGGCCCTTTACCCGCTTGGGCTTCTTGCCATTGGGGCCTTCTTCGGGCTCGATTTTGCTGACTCGCAGGGCCAGCATGCTCAGAGGCAAGAGCTTGAAGATGTTCTCGAGAGACGCACGGTCCGTTACCTCAGGGAGGAGAGGGTTCTTCTTGCGGGCCTTTTCGTAGGCTGGGGTCTGTAGAGCTCGTAGGGCGCGCTTGACTGCGGGAAAGGTATTAGAAACAAAAGGGCCACACCGTAGATCTCGAGAACTGACACACCTCTGAACATGTCCTTTCGCTCTCCGTTCAATATACTGGTACGAGGCTTGAGGTCCTGGCTCTTCAGGAACTTGGCTAGGGCCAGAGCCTTGGGGTTTGGAGGACCAGGGACGATGGGCTGAGGCTGTGCCTGCTGGTGCCCGTGGTGATGTCCGTCACCGTGATCGTGATTGCAATGCTCGCCGTGGACATGTTCACCTGCCCCGGGTTGGTGTTGGTGTTGGTGTTGCTGCTGCTGCTGCTGCATCATGCGCATTCGTTGCTGCTCCATGGCCTGTTTCTTGATGTGTTCGATAAACTCGGGAACAGTCATGCCGGCCTTCTCAGCATCCTCGGCAACTCGTCGCTGAATCTCAGCAATCTGCTCTGGCGTTGGACGCTGGCCCGGCATAGGCATGGGAATGCCGCCCTGAGGAGGGCCGTTGGACGTTGGAGGAGCTGACATGGTGGATTACGGTCGAGACCGCAGCTACTGGAGAGAAAGAGAAGTTGCCGCGAAAGTTTGGTGAAGGAAGAGAAGACGCAGGGCAAGGCCGCAGTGCTGGTTGTGGAAGCGAATGGGGGGCGTTTTTGAAAACAAGATGAGATGTGGCCCCCAGCATCATTGGTATTTTGTCATTGCTCACTAACAACAAGGTGTTCACTTCCAGTAAGCACCCTCAATGCTTTGCCCAGTGCGGGTCGTCCATTGCCCCAAAAGTCCGGCAGAGAGGCTACAGGGGTTACGGTGCACAAGACAGTGCGCATGTACAGTGCTTTTTGTTTACTTGTACCTCGCTACCCGATCACCTCCAACCACAATAAGCACCCTCAACTCGTGGGGCGACGGCACGAGCGCGTACTTTTTGGTCTTCCTCAACCGGCTTTCATGGCATCGCGATTGATCGCATTCTGCCTGGCGTCATAATGGGTGATCGTTTAACGCAGCTGCAAGACGCTGTTGACCAGGTATGGCAGATCCGATGGGTGTACCGGCTAACAGGCCTTGCGTTAACTGGAGTCATAGCTTGCGCAGCAGTTCGTCGCATGCCTGCATTTTGTGCAGAGGCGGCACGATCTAGAAACCCTGGGTCCAAACGACAAAGTTCGCGATGTAAAACAGGAGCCTCATCAAAAAGAAGGTGAGGAGATGGGGCTTATATTACGCATTCTATTCTGCACGTCATACTAACAGTCCGCGACAGTCGACCCATTGCCCGCCGACGATTTCGCCGCAGGTCTCAAAGAACTATCACGGGATCTCATAATCAAGGAACAACAGATAGAGGTGCTCATCTCAAACCTTCCGGGGCTAGACAACAGCGAAAGAGACCAAGAACAGAATATTAAAGGCTTGGAGGAGGACCTAAAGGCAGCAGAGCTGCAAAGGCAAGAGGCTCTACAGGAGAGGGATCAAATACTGGCAGAGTTGGACACTGTCATTAGAAGCATTCGACGCCCATGACATGCGTGTTTTGAGGTTTTCGGGGCTCTTTGTAATATCTGACTGCATAGCGTGGCGTTTGGACAAGCTTCAACGAGAGATCGGGCTTCAAGTTCAAATTGGAAGAGCTAGAGCAAAATCATGTTTCTATATGTCGTTCAACGTTAGGTTTATCTTCGTGAAATCCAAGAAAAATGTTTCCAATGCAAGAATTGCGTTCCCTTGACAAACGTTTTATCCACATTGTGCCTCTTCTTTGGTCCCCTTATGCATGACAGAGCTCGTGCTCAATCCGACTTGAAGAACTGCGGAAACACGGTTCGCAGCTCACTCAGGTGGCGGATCTGATGTTGTGAGGCCTTCTTGTCCGGTTGTCGGAAACCCTCCTCAACAAGATGAGCCGCAGTCCAGCCAAAGTCTTTGGCCTTGGTGCAGTTCAGGAAGGAATCATCTGGACATCATTAGTGACGTGCCGTCATCCCGGCCTAGCACTGGCGCACTTACCAACAAAGTAGCAGTCTTTGACGTCACTGACGCCGGCCTCTCGCATGCCCTTTTCATACATGTCCGAGTGCGGCTTGCAGATCAAGGGCTGCTCCGCGTAGTCACAGTAGGTAAGGCCGTCAAAGACGTCCTCAATGCCAAGGAGGCGGATGACCCTCTTGGCGTGGGTGACGTAGGCATTGGTGAAAAGCCAAAGCCTGACCTTGGACCTGTCAATGCTCTCCAGTAATTTTCGAAGCTCTGGGTCAGGTTTGATGATGTCCTGAAGCGGCAGAGCATCGTCTACTTCGGCGTTGTACTTTAGAGGGTCTATCTGGTGGTGGCGGACAAGGCCTTCGATGGCCAGTCCGTAACTGGTGTAGTACTCCTTATGAAGCCTGACAGCCTCATCCCAGGGCAGATCTAGGTGCTTGGAAAAGTACTTGTCGATCAGTTCTGCCATCAAATCCTGCACTCTGGTGCCTTTGGACGACAGGTTAGCATGGCCGCTGGGTGACTCATTGACTTGGTCACGTAACACTCACTTCGCGAGTAGAGGCAGTTGTCAATATCACTGGCCAATAAAATCAGTTGCTCTCCTTTTTTGTTTTCTCGTGCAGCAAGTTCATGCTGTGTCTTGTGGTACGTACAAGAAGAGGACTGGCTTGCCTGGCCCCGTTCCGTTAACGACGGTCATGGCGGGAATTGGATGGGGGTGCTGAAATATGAGGAAGAACCTTCCTCTGGGGACAGTGCTGATTGCTGATTGCTAGAGTGAAGGGCCGGGATGGTTGAAGTTTACAAATGAAGGAACCAGAACAAGTTGTACGCCAGGGAGAAATGTGGTTCAATTGTGTGATGGTATGGGCAGTTTGGTGTGGATGGACTGGACGGCGCTTGGAGGAGGGATGGCCCGAGGCATCGAGAGCAAACAGGTGGGCAGAGTCGGACATGCGTCAATCTGGGCTGTGAGGGCAGATCCGGATGTTGTAAAATCGCTACAAAGGTAATGATATTCCCCCAAAGCGCTTCCCTAATACAAAAAGCAGAGAGATGCCTGCGAAACATTTCGACAAGTGAAGTTGTCTTGTCCATAATGCTGTAGATAAATTGTTCGCATTCTCCCTGGCGAGTAATTTTTCAACTTCCTGCATCATTGTTGAGCTTGATCCTGAGAGATCTGACTCCACTTATTGCCAAGATAGCCCCACATGCAACATTGCGTGCACCATTGAACACGCCTCCAGGACGATTCTGCCACATAGGTTTGTCCACACCGCCCAATTCTTTTGGCCCTCCACCCTCCACCAAGTCATGACTACTATTAGACGCAGGGCCGCCCCTTCAAGAGCCGCACCAGACGTTTTGGATTGTCCTTTCCAACTGTCCCATGCTTCGCGCCCGGCGTTTTGCTGCATCAACGCGCCAAGCAACCCCAGAAAAAAGATTGCATCATGGTTAGCACTTGTATAGTATCATCGGTACTCGAATAAGTGCTTGCAAACACGCAATCTTTTGCTCCCTCACTGTGGCGGCAAGGAGTCAACATTGAACAGACTCCGTGCGCTACATAGACAGAACGGTCAGGTCGACGCGTGGCGGGTTGGGCGCAATGGCCCAGGCAGCGTCGATAGCCGATAGAAGCTCAAGCGATGGGCCTTCATCAGCAAAGCTTTCTGACAAACAGAACTTCGAGATTCGGCAGTACAGGAAAATTATTCAGCTGAGCCATGATGTTTTTTCTGGCAAGCACCCGACGTTTAAAGCGCCACAAGGGTCAAACCCATCGCTGGGACCGCTGTCGCTGCAGAAGACCGCGCCGAAACCGAGGGTGGAAGCGAAACAGACTGGCAGTGGTAATGGAGTCGTCTCCTCCACGGCTTCGGCTCAGCCAAGCTCATCAGGTCGCCCCGGACTGAATCCTCTCTTCTTGGAGAAGTCGGAGCATCTCGTTAGAGCCGAGCTGCAGATCCAGCGGCAGCGGTTGGAACGTGCCATTAGGGAAGAGGTTGAACATCGTCGAGCTGTCAAGAGTAGCCAGCCAGAGCTAATCCCCGACCTCGATCTATCAGATGTGCTTGCAAAGGCTCTTGTTTTGGTTCAAACCACATCTGGCCCAACGGCCGATGGTGAGAATCTGACCGCTAATGGCGAAACTACAAGTGACTCTTTGGACGACAGCACCTTTTATTCATCTCGTCACGACACTCCTGAGCCTCATCTAGTCTCGATAATCCGTAATCAATCTGAAGAAGCCCAAGCTACTAACTTTCAGGCACGGGAAGCCACTCGACATGTCAACAAGCCACCCCCCAAAGCTCAGGGTCATACGGCTGACATTGTGACTGAAGCCTCCGCTCCACGACCGAACGACGTTAATAATCAGACGACAGCGATCGCCCCCGTCGTTCCTCCGACGGTCGTTGTCCCTGGGTTGAACAATTATATCCCAAATGCCCCTCCTCCCTCTGACCATCGCCAGCAAATGCGCAATGTCGCAAGTCGACAAGGCGATGGCAGCCGTCTGGGCCTTGAAGCAGATAGAGCCTGCAGGCCGTCGGGCGCCTCGCGCCATTCTAACGGTGAATACCTTGACAGCCAGCCACCTTCTCCTCTTGTCCGAAATCACACTCTCCAACCTCTTGCGCCGCAGCCCACACATCCTTCCGCTCTGAGCGCGTTGGCGACTGCATCGTCTGCAGTGCTTGACACGGCCACAAGTGGTGGTTCCCGTAGCGGTGTTGGCACACCCGCGCAGGTTGTCGCCCTCAGGACCGAGTTGAATTTGGTAACAAGCCCAGACACTTCCTCGCAAGGCGGAAACAAAAGGGCGAAGAAGAAAAAGAGAAAGGCGGATAGACAAGTCATAGAGGCAGAAGCAGCCCCATACGTCAAAGCGGAACCGAAATCTCCTTCTCCCATGAGCGCACCAGCCTATATTCGCCCCAATAAGCGCCAGAGGCATGGTCAAGCGAATCCCTCGGCATCGCAATACGAGCCGCAGTACGGAACGGCATCTATACGCGACGATGGTGTTCAGTACGTCACGAGGCACTACAGGGAAGAACCAATCCCGGTAGGATACGCCAGATCAGCGCACCATCAACCTCCTCCGTCTGGAGATGTAATGTACCACCACAACGGAGAGTATTATGACGTACGGCCTGTTCGCGGTGAAGACTTGGGACCTCGCTCAGCTCAAGTTGAGCACCCCATGATTGCGTACCCTGCTAGAGCTACGCCGACCTCGAGACCACTATCGCGGGTCATGGTAGCTGAGCCGTACACGGTGTCTTCCCGTCAGCAGTATCGTGAGTATAGTGATGGTTCGCGAATAGCTGGCCCTGCAGAAGGGGACGCGTTCATCGCACCATCGAGACCAGCCCCTGCCAGGATATTGGTCGATGCTTATGGTCGTGAGTATATCGAACCACCCCATCATGCACCATCCCGCGTCTCTGTTACTTCCCCCCCCAAGCATGGTGAACAGAACATACTGTACGAACGATTCCCGCCTCGTTCCGTGTCTCGGCACCCTGCACCGGGTCCATACGAAGACGTCGGCGCTGTTTACACAGCGCCTAATCAGGCCTACGTCATGCCTCGACGTGTTGTAACACAGCCCGAGTTTGCCACACATGATTACAGAGATGTGCGACACAGGGAATTTTCAGCAAGACCACCGCCGGCCCATGGAGAATTTGTCCAAGTATTGGCGCCCCCGGACAGGAGATATCTCGAGGACGGCTATGGAGCCGGGCAACCTAGTATGCGTCCGGTGGAGACGGTCCGATATCAACTTCAACCTGATTATGGTCGAGTCCACAGTGTTCGACCAGAGGCGCACGCAGTCACAGAATTCAGGGCCAGTGCCCATCCAGAAGGAAGTCACCGCGAGGTGCTCCAGCCCTATATGAGGGAGTACAGAGCTGGTCACGGGCAAGAGCCTTCAGTGCCGCGCGCAATGAGCGTTCGACCAGCAGGTCGACCCCCTAATGGCCAGGTCCGGGGCGGCGAAGAAATCGCGTTTATAGAGCGGCCTCGTGGAGCCACCCAAGAAATAGTATATGCGGATGATGCAAGGCGAGAAGTGTACAGATAAATGTAAAGTGGCATGGATGGATGGGAACTACTTTGGGAATTATTATTGATTAAATTATCGGGCAGAGTGGTTTCGACGTGCATTGCGTCCATTACGTGAGATACCATTCATAAATGGTGGGAATTTAGTGTACACATAGACCTCTGGTTGATGGAGCTAAATGAGAAGTCAAAAACAAGATGATGATAATAAATGGTCGGTCAGACGCAGCGAAGCAGCTGCATGTGAACGATGTGCGACGCTATTTGGTGACAGTTGCTTATTGTTCCGTTGTCCTGCTATGATGGGAGTCAAGTTGTGCTCTATCAAATTGGCCGCCATCTACGGAGTACACACGCCGTCGATGCGGCGGCCTACCAAAGGTGTCTCGTGTCTGTAAGACGAGATGTTGAGCTGCCAGACATTTCGCAACTTGGCCAAGTTCCAGGCATGACGAGGCGGTGAGGTATTTGTGTGTCTCAAGGCCTGGCAGGATCAAAAGGGAGAGACAGACCAAAGATAGCCAATGTTGTCTCACCAAGACGGACAGGCCCAGGACGATCAGGGGCAGTCCACGCACTCGGGAAGATTTCAATCGATTGCCAGGCCATGTATTACCCGATTACCCTCCGTAGATTACGGACCAGTTTACTGGGTCCATGAATAAGCCCAGAAATAGAAGGGAGACTGCAAGACGCTTGATCCAAAGTACCGCCCTGCTTCCTTTGAATGCAGATTCGCACCATGCTGTCAACAGAGACAGAAGCTCGGTATATCAACAAGTCATCGCTGCGCCTGTCCCACCAGTCGTCACGGCTCTGTGGGGATTATGGCAGGATTTGCAGCATTCGATTCCGTACGTGGTGCTCCGTACGGAGTAAGCAGTTTGATGTTGGGGGTGGGGGAGTGCACTAATAATGCCCACTGTCTTGACAGGCGGGCGAAATCTGATACATGCCAGCATCTCCCGAGGGCCCATGAACAGATCGGACCAAGGATAATGCGCGCGAAGGAGAATACCGCACAAGATCTCAAATCAGTCTCTTTGTTGATTGACGCGTTGACCCTGCACATCGAACCATGGGTCATGTGTTCACCTCCTCATGCTACGTGCCCCAACATGGCCTTGTCTCTGCAACACTGATTTGTAAGGAATGATGGCCGCCACCCTTGTATTTGGATGAACCTCAGCACTGCACACATGTCTCGCGAGCGCAGAGGGGACAACATGTCCCCGAGAGAGACGGCACTACCAGCTATGGAAAACACCGCACAGTGCCAGGTTTTTCTTGAAACCGGAGAGCTCAAGTCCCAACTCCAACTATTATTGTTATCGCTACTTATCACTACTGCGTCCAATGTGGGGACGACATCGGTAGCAGGACAATTTGGAAAGCTGACTAGTATTAGTGGCCTGGTTTCTCCCAAGATGCATACGTCTTGTTTGTGGCTGGCAAGAGATCGCCAGAGCAGAGGGACAAAAAAGAGGTTGGCAGAGGCCCAGGCCACCAACCATGGCTCTACTCCGTGCTCCGTACTGGTCCTTGTAATTCGGAATGCGATGCGCATGGTCAGCTTTTTGATCAGAGTTGAGCAAGGAGTCACGGACAGACGTGATGTCCCTGGTGACGGCAGCGATATGAGAATGGCGGTTCCTGTCAGCTGTGGCTTGCTGAGGTATCACGTTCACAACCCGAATTGATTGCAACGTGAGATAAGACACTTTTACTCGGAGACGGTGACAGTGATTTACGCGTGGCCCTTGGGAGATGTTGCATTAGAATACGAAGCAAATCTCGCCCGACTCCTCACGAGGGAGGCCACTTGTCAGAGGTCCAAGGAAGCAGCAGTTTGGACTGGGGGCAATTCAGCGCACAATCAGTGTTTGGTTCGTTGGAGAGTGTTTGGGCCGCCTGGGAGGCGATGATCAGCCGTGTGGAGAGCTGGGACTGCAGTGCGCTGGGAAGCAGGCCAACCTGCTCCGTCGAGCAAGAGCCAGGCAAGGATGCAAATGGTGACGAGAAATCAATCTCTTGGCACCCTAAACAAAAGGAGACTGACACCGGCGTGTCTGTAGGCTTGAGTCTGAATGTTGCTGGCCGTTTTGTTTACGCTGGGAATGGCATGCAGACCGACAACAGCAATGAAATTTCCAATCCGGCGAGTCCACTCGAGCCTCGCGTCTGCATACCTGGCTGTGCCCTACTACCGGCTCGTCCTTGAAGGATTGCGTGGGGAGGCTTCCATCCCTTGACAAACATAACAGCAAAAGCGCCATTGACCAAACCGTGTCTGGGTCATGTCTAAAGGGGGCTCGTGATGTGGTTTGACTCAAGGTCTAGATTTGCAATGTTCAGCTGTTTCCTGGTGTACGCTTGGGTCGTCGACAGAGAAGATGGGGTAACAATGGAGTCCTGGGCATCGTGGGCGGCATGGAGACACCGGGCCGAGTTCTCTTCTTTTTGTCGTTGACTAAAGCCATCCTCTGCATTAGCTCACTGGGTCCTCCAAGGCACTGCAGACGACAGCCAGACCAGGGGAGGAGGATATGACTTTGTAGACTTGTCGACAAAAGTTGCCAGGTATCGGTCGGATATGTGACCAGGTGGTGGTGCTGAACTGGACCAGATGTCTCTTGTGGCAGGGTTGTGCTGTGGAGTTACCGGTGTACCTGACGCCAGAGCCCCACCAGCAGCTCATGAGCCCTAGCATCTGCCACTCAGAGCGCAGATGTGGTAGGCGCAGCCGCCTTGAATGGGCTGCAGCCAGCTGCCTTGTCGACCCAGAACTTGCTTTCTCTTGGCAGTCGATGTTTGGTGCTGACGACCACTGTACCACGGCATGTGCCCCAATCCCGACATCGTGGCAGCGCCATGGCCGGGGACACCAAGAGGGGGGCGGCGACGGGGCTTTGGGGCTCACGGGGGCGAGGTGCGCAGCCGGCAAACCTTGCGGCGCTTGAGGCTTGTTGGCATGTTTCAATGGTCGACACATCATCAACGACATCTTGTCACCAATTCGACGCTGGCAAGACGCTCCCCACCACACCAAAGCGGGCAGAACCTAAAAGAAAACACGGCCAGCTGCCCATGTTGCCCTGCCTAGGTCAGTCTTTCTACGGAGCACCGACGAGTCTTTGGACTGGGATCTTCATCAAAGCTGTTGCAATTGCCCGTACACCGCAATCAAATCACCCAACAGTAGACATTGAAGGGAGAGACCAGCTGGAAGGCAAAATGCATGCCCTGTCCCGGCCCGGGGGCGACTTATGCGTGTTGAGTGTTCTCGGCTGTGACTGGCCAAACGCTCCATGTGAGCCGTTCCATTTTGCACAGCTGCCCCAGCATTCAACACTGACATCTGGAGTTGTCTGTACTCTAATACATGGCACTTGAAGTGGTCGCACAATCGCACAATCGCACAATCACACAATCAGTCAGACATGCATCTCATCATCAGCCAGCCAGCCAGCCAGCCAGCCAGCCAGCCAAGGAGACCCAGCTGGAAGCCAGCCAGATCTGTGCCAATGCCGTGGGCCTCTCTTCCAGCTGGCCCTGGCATTGTCCTTCAATTTGGCTCCCGCCTGCACCTCGCGCACGGAGCCGAGTATGTAGTAGTGTAGTCCGTAGAATACTCACCGTGCGAGTGGGTGTCAAAATGACCTGCCTCGAAACTCTCGTTGGCCATCTGCCTTCCTTGTTGGCTCCCTGCCCAGCAGCACCCTTGCTGGCCGTATATCCTCAGACGACTCAATCTCTTTATGCTGGTGCCGATCAAGCCCCGGGCCTGCTTGCCAGTGCGCGAGACTGAGGGACTGAGAGTGCTGCCTGTCGGGGGTCATTTGCTGACTGCGCCGCAGCACTCAACCTCAACAACAGTACCTAAGTAGGTAGTAATAGTTGTGGTGCTCACTCGACCCGAAGAAGGTTATGCTGACTGGTGACTCTGCCCTGCTTGCGTTTTGCCGTCTCCACTCCCTCCGCTCTCCACCCTCGCTCGTGCAGGCTCCTCCATGTCTCTCTTCTGTCTTCTCTTCCTCTGTACACCACCAAAAACCGAACAACACAATCCATTGAACGACCGGAGCGGATTTGGAAAAAGACTTGCGTGTCAATCTTCTTTTCCCCCTTCCCTTCTCCCCTCCTCACATCCCACTCCCCGGATTTTGTTCTCTTTCTTCTTGGTCACAGTACCGGCTTTCGGCATTTCGGCGACGATACCCTAGGATAGCCTCCCGTTCCTTTTCTCTAACCATTTGCTTCAGTTGTTCAGTTGTTTTCGGCTTTCCCCAACGGCTTGTCCCTCTTTCGGTGATACCCCCGCAATCGTCTTTCATTTACGCGCCAATCTACTGTCGAATCCGCAGCTGGTGCCTTCGCATGTCGCCTCTCCTCCAGCTGTCCTTGATCAACTCCTACGCCTACGTCACCGACGTGCTCTCGTCTTTTCCTGCGGTTTCTCGCTCAACATGAACAAGCTGGCCAACATGCGTCACTGGTCCGAAAGGATGAGCCCCAACTTTGTAATGGGCCCCCGTCCCACGAACATGCCTATGAACGTCCTCAACGCACACCCCAAGAACGCTGCCCAGGCCGCCGGTCCCATTAGCTCACCACAAGCTGCCGATGCCACCATCCACTACTCGTTCAACGTGCCATTCGCCTCCGACCTTGCGGGCCCCAACACTGAGGACATTGTCCATGCAACCACCGATGCAGTTCTTCGCTGGACGCACCCTGCCGATGCTCCCGACGACGTACGGGTACATGAGCTGCCAGTACACGTCCAGAATCTGGCCAACCTCGGAAGACTCTGCCGGGATCTGTCCATGGGGCCGTTGCCCATCGAAGCTCACGTCGTCTCTTCGTCTCCCAAGAATGGCAGGGGCCAGGTCACCACGGTGTGCCTGTCCGGATCCCCCGAGCTGGTCCACAAGAGCCGAGAGACTATATTGAACGAAATTCCCATTTCTATGGTATGGATACCTCGGATTGGTTCCTATTAATGCTACACAGTTCCAGCCAGCATTCAAGACCCGACATCATGTTTCTGACTACATTTCATAGCGTTGTACAACAATCGATATTGACGGAAACCTTGTTTGTGACCTCAATGCTGGGGTGCTCAAGAAGGCGGTTGTGGAAACGCTGGATTACATCTCCACCTTTTGTGGCGTAGATATCTTTCTGTTGGGACCCAAGCTGACGCCCATGGTTGACGGCATGATGGGCGACTCCGAGCTACGAATGGATCAGCGATGGAGAGTCGCTATATATGGTGATATTCTTTCATCGGAGCATGCCAAAGCCCGTGTCTTGATACACATTGATACTCTGGTACGGCGCGTCCTATCCACGTATTCCTGAGTGAACATGTTCCGCCCCATTGTCGGAACACTCAAACGACATGGGTCTCTAAACTGACTCGACTCTAGCTTGGCCGTGTGGTTGATGCCGCCAGAATCGAGCTTTCCCTCCACCAACTTGTTTGTGGCCGCCATAGAAAAAACATCAAGCTTATTGAGTCAACTACCGGAACCGCGATATATTTCCCGCCTCTGTTCTCGCAGATGTATCGCTACTGCCCTCATAATGCAACCCGCCGTGACCCTGCTGATATTTTCATCACTGGCGAAACATCTCAAGCTATCGAACTAGCAAAGCAGAAGTTGCACGAGACAGTCTCCAGAATCCGTCTCTTCGTCAAGGACGTCACCATTCCCGCCGCCAAGATTGATAGCATCCTTCTTGGTCGTCTGGATAAAGTCCGCAAGATTCTCGAAGCTAATGGAACGTACATCATGTTCCCTCCCCTGGCCTGCCAACGCACAACAGTCCGGGTCCAGGGAAGCGAGGGCCTCCCGGTTGAACGCACAGTGCGAGAGCTCATGTCGCTGGTAAGTCTTGGCAATGCCAGATATCTCCGCTTTGCGTAGAATGGTTCACTTACACCTTGACATAGGCCGGCCAATTCTACGGCGCCGGATGGTATATGCAGCAGCCCGACGCTAGGCAGCTGCCTGCTCCTGGTGATATTCGAACTATGCTGTCGGATATCTGTGCCAATGCTGAGGCAGATTTGTCCTACGACAAGATGAGCTTCGCCGTTACTGGCTCAGATGATGCAGTCAAGTCCGCCTTGAGTGTTATTTCCGGTTTCAAGTTTGTCACACAGTCGCAGTACCAAATTCGCGTCAAGATTGAGCTCGCCAATGAGCACAAGGAGTTTGTCAGTGGCAAGAAAAACGGAAAGATTAACAAAATCATGGGCCAGAGTTAGTGTTTGCGCGGACCCTACCCCTACTGACGTTGCCCACATTAACAAACCTTAG
The DNA here is from genome assembly GCA_020975405.1 of Keithomyces neogunnii. Lineage (NCBI taxonomy): Eukaryota > Fungi > Ascomycota > Sordariomycetes > Hypocreales > Clavicipitaceae > Keithomyces > Keithomyces neogunnii. The sequence continues at coordinate 1,283,769 of JAIOWQ010000002.1, read as the reverse complement.
GCAACGTACAAATCATATTTGACGGCTTCAACGAATACAACTTCAACATTGACGTCATGGCTGCCAGCTATGAATCCATGAAGCAGGGCTTGACCTTGGTTGAGCAAGAGATGCCTGCCTCCATTTCTTTCCATGTCCCAGATCAGTACCATAAGCGCATTATCGGTATTGGCGGTCAGCATATCCAGCGCATCATGAAGAAGCATTCCGTCTTTGTCAAGTTTTCCAATGCCATGGACAGAGGTACGAAGCTTGTGCATGCACTTGAAGTTTTGACAGGTACTGACAATCACATCAGGTGGTATGGGACGTGAGGATGACGACATCAAGGTTGACAATGTCATCTGCCGCACTCCAGCTCGAAATGCCCAGAATCTGGATGCCGTCAAGAACGAGATTTTGGAGATGGTAGATCGCGCCGTAAGTGCTTGTCCCATCACTGTGGTACTAGGGGCAAACTAATCATTTTATTCTTCATCAGGACTCTGAGTATACGACTCAAATTGCCAGCGTGGACCGTCTCTATCACCGTGAGTTGATTGCTCGTCTTCCGGAAATTGATGAGCTGGAACAAAAGTACAACTGCAAAATCAATTTTCCCAGCACCGAGGAGGCCAGTGATGAGGTTACAGTGACTGGCCCGCAATGGCAAGTGCCTCATTGTGTGGACGAACTACTAGGCATGGTCCCAGACAAGCATGAGCTAGTATTGGCCCGCACAATTGAGTTGGTCAAGTTTTTAGAGTCTCCGAGTTTTGCAACCGATCTTGTTTCGAAGCTCAAAGCTCAGTACGAGGTCGAGGTTACCATCCATCAGAACCCGGATGAATTGACCGAAGATGGGTCTCCTACCGTGACTCTGATCTGGGGATTCACCCGTAACAATGCTGGTGGACTCCGCGATGCCATAGACTTTTTGGAGTCTCAAATGGCTGCTGCCACGGTCGAGGCAAGTGTTGTCAAGGGATCCATACCGCGGCCAAAGTCGGACTCGTTTGAGGATTCGCTGCAGTATTTCGACTCGAAGCTTCTTCAGCATGCTCCTGCTTCGTCCTCGACTGACTCGCCCGTCAAGACTGGTTTTGGTGCCGAGGCTGCCCGCGAGCGAAGCAGCATTCTTGATCGGCTCCGGAAGCCTGGTAGCATGACTTCCATTTCCTCATTCCTCGACCGCAGAAAGAACAGCTCCCACTCAATGAACAGCAGCTTCTTCAAGGGATCCAGCAATGTCTCCAAGTCATCGCTGATCTCGGTCGAATCCACGCGGAGCTTCAACGCTGACCGCAACCCCTGGAACGACAGTGGAGTCAACCTGCCCGACGACGAGAATCCTTGGGCACCACGACCGTTCAACAAACACATGGACAACAAGTTGACCATTCCCCTTCCCGGCGATGTTACGCCTCGCCACAACGCCCGCGCGTCTGGAGACAGCGGCCGCCCATCTACTTCTCACTCCATGAATTCAGGATACCCCGCCCATTCGAATGGGCCCTTCCTCCGTTAGATTCCCCGACTTAGAACCACTATGCGAATACCCCCGGCTGGATATACCCTCTCGCAGAAAACAGAATACCCCGGAACATGTAGTTCCCACACTAGTCGGATTTGATGTTGCTTGAAAATAAGTGCGATGTTTTTGAAGTCGGTTTATGCTTTTTTTTTTGTGACGCCACATACGCCTCATGAGATTTGATTCATAGTTTTTGGTTACGACTCGGATCGGGTCGGTCTTGATGGCTGACGTCGATGGCCTTTTTATACCCACGCTTCGGCCAAAGACTTGCTTGAGGTCCAAAAAAAAAAAAAAAAAGAAAGATGAAAGAAAATACCCTGGTTGCAGATATGTTTTGGTACATGACGGAAATGGCCTGGAGGAGTGTGCTATTTGTTGTTTCTTTTATACAAAGAAAGGCATATGCATGGTGACTGAGAAGCAAGTTGCGGTTGGCGAATACACGGAGTCGATGCATGGTATATTTCTGGGTGTTCTGGAGGCATCCGGGTCTCTCTCGCGGCGGTGACGCGTGACGAGGCCGTGGCCACGAGAGCTTATCCTTGTAATTGTGTATGGACTCTGTTGAAAATCAGATTCTAGATGAAGGACGCGGTGTGCTGCAAGGACAAATGATGAAATATACCCCTATTGAAGGCATGGACTTGGGCGACGATGGCTCGCAGGTTAAAACTGACGTGAAGATTCTCTGACGAAGCGCGGTTGGCAACGTTTGTCTGTGGCGGCCAAGCAACTCGGGCTCGGTTCCAACTTCAGGTCCGTCCAGGAATTCCGTAGCGTCCGTGCCAAGCAAACCTGTTGGTTTCTCCTCGGTGGCCTTGTATGGTTCATATGTATGTACAATACGCAAACAATGCGTGGCGCCTGTTGGTTCAAACATGGCCAGTGCGGCGGCCATTTACCACTGCAATATGCGCCGTACTTGCGCACTTTTTATTCATGTCAGATCTGTTTCGTGCCCTTCCCCCTCACACTCGAGGTATATTTGCGGCATATACACGTGTGAGTCATGTTGTCCAAAGGCAGCGTCATGGTTGACAAGAGGGGCCTGCTCTCGTGGAGTGATGTTTGTAAGTCTACGCGGGCGGTCAATAGGATGACTGCATGATTTGCGTGCTGATTCTTGCCCCAAGTTCCCTGGCAGCAGTTGGGTCTCGCGTCCCTTGCAGTTCACCGTGACACGATACTAACAGCGGCAAAGAGACAACGGGTTCATCCAAACGGGATATCGGTGCGTCCGTCTCCCACCCTCCATCCAGACTCTGGGTACTAACCAAGCAAACGGACCAGCATCCTTCTCCCATGCCGAGTCCCTGCGCAGCGTCTTTGGCCTTCACAACGAAACAGGTAGGTGATGTTGCCTTCGGTCCACCAGGGGCGGTGCTCGGCTCACAGACGTCCGTCGTCCACCAGCGAATATATGGTCTCACGTCCTGGGGGCGGCCATCTTCTCCCACGGCCTGGTGCAGTTCCTCCGTCTCAACACGGGCACTAGCGCCGCGGACCTGCTCGCCGTGTCCTTGTACTTGTTTTGCGTGTGCACCTGCTTTGTCCTCTCGGCCGTCTTCCACGTCTTCTGCGACCACTCGGCCGAGGTGAACGCTTTTGTCAACAGACTGGACCACCTGGGCATCGTGCTGGTGCTGTGGGGGACGGGCGTGTCCGGGACGCACTTTGCCTTCCGCTGCTCGCCGGTCCTCCGGTTCGTGTACGTCTCCATCCTGACCCTCGCGGCGACGGGCTGCGCAATGGTCATGGTTGGCCCGCGGCTTCGGCACCACAGCTACCGCGCCACGAGGACCGCCTTGTATTGTTTGCTGGGGGCTGGCTTGTTTGCGCCCCTGGTGCACGGGTGCCTTGTCTATGGGTATGCCGCCCTGCGCGACATCATGGGCTTGACCTCGTTTGCCGGCCTGGCACTTGTCAACTTTTCCGCCGGGCTGGTGTACGCTGCTAGGATCCCTGAGCGGTGGGCGCCTGTCACGTTTGATTACCTTGGCCATAGCCACTTCTGGATGCATGTCTTGGTCATTGTTGGTGCTTTGGTGAGGCTGCGTGGTTTGCTGGCGGTTTGCGACATGTGGCAGGGCGATGCAGGCGTCGGGTTGTGTCGACAACTCGGAACTTGACGGACGGATGCTTGAACTTGGTGCCCCATGAGGCGTCTGTCCTGGTCATGCACATGATTCTGGGGACACGGAGACGGGCATGTTCAGTCACACCAGGCGACGACACGTTGCCATCAGTGCTATTTATTATACAAGTTTCCAAATCCAGTGTGGTATCTTCCAACGCCGACGTCTCCCTGTTTGAGAATGGTGCCCTGTTTGCTGGGCTATGCCATGACGGGCCCAACCGTTACCCGCTCCCTGTTTTGCCTAGCCTCCGAAATGTTTGTCTGTTTCTCTCTCCTGCGCTGCTCGGCCTCTATTCTCGTGAATTGCCCGCGAGCACCGTGCTTCAGTTTTGTAATCATGTCCGCTGCCTTGCCCTTTGTCAGGTCGGCCACCGTCAGCGCCTTTGCCTTTCCTCGCAGTCTATTCACAAAATCCAATTGTCCCTGGGTCGGTGGCAAATTCCTCCAGGGTTGGAACCGGTGTATGAAGCTATGGGGGAATGCGTTGGCAGCATAACTGTCTGCCCCGTGCACGGCGTCGTTGAACGTGGCAGCCGTGAGAATCTCTCTCGGCGCAGCAAACGGCGATTTTGCGACTCCGGGCGGCAGAGCGCGGATTTCAAGCGCCCTGTACGTCGGTGATGCGGCGGCCACGGGTCCCTGTATTCTCTCGATACGGATATATGAACCGCTCGGTGCCGAGAGAACGAATCTTTCGGGGCCGACTTGCACCCAGGCGTACTGGCTAATGGCGCGAATGTGTCTCTCTCCAGATGTATCCGCAATGAGATCCAGGACTGAGGAGTAGTCGGTGAATGTGACTGCTTCAGCAGAACTTCGTGATGAGCCTGGCCTATTCGAGTCTGTTTCCTGTTGTCTTGCCTCCTCCTCTTCCGCCTGTGCGTCCTTCATTCTTCTCATATCCGTTACCGACGCCTTTTCCACTAGTTCGTCTGGATCAAGACCAAAGAGGGTTGGGGTGGTGACGATGCCCGTTTCCAGGCTGGAAACCAAATCGATAATGTGGCAGTTCTCCTTGCCCGGATGAAGGCGCATGCCTCTCCCAATCATTTGAACAAGTAAATTCCGCGACCTCGTCGGGCGTGCAAGGACGATGCAGTCGATATTTGGTATATCCGTGCCCTCAGTGAAAACACCACAGTTGACTAAAACGGGAAACTCTCCCTTCTTGAACGCCTCCAGGATCTCACTTCGTTCCAGCTTTGGCGTGTCGCCAGTGACGAAGCGGGCGTCGTACCCATAATCTCGGAGCTTGCGGGTGAGACCAGCTACGTGGGCCAGATCAACACAAAAGACCAGCGTGCTTCTCCTGTCCCCAGCCTTGGCCATCCAGCTCTTGACAGTCATGTCGTTGACTTCGTCTGTGTTGACAACCTTGGAGAGTTCTCCTGTTTGAAAGTCGCCAAAGGCGCCGTTTTTCACCTTGGACAAGTTGGCGGAAGACTCGACAGTCGTGAAGATGACGTCCGAGAGCCATTTATCGGTAATCATTTCGACGTAGTCCTTGTGGTAGACAATCTCATCGATTGCAGCGCCAAGTTTGACCCCATCGAATCTGGAAAACGTAGCTGAAACGCCAATGAGAACAGGCGAGTCTCGCTGTTTCTGATTCAGCCCAAAGTGCTTCAACGTCTTGAGATAGCCCGAGGCGACGATGTGGTGTGCCTCGTCCACCAAAACCAGTTTGAAATCTGAAGGCGCAAACTTATCCAGCCGGTCCTTTGACGTGATGCTCTGCACGCTGGCAATGGTGATATCGGCTGCCCCCGAGGCGTGAATCGAGCCCATCTCGATTTCAATGGTTTTGTCCGGGTACGCCAGCTGACAATGCCGCGCAGCCTGTTCCACAAGCTCACGCCTGTGGGCGAGAATGAGGGTGCGATCGCCGCCATTTGGACGCGAATGCACCTTGTCAATGAGTTGCGTGAAAATGACCTGCACCATGTTAGCACCCAGGAGATGGCAAAAGCATGAGGGACACTGCTCAATTAAGCATTTGTCGAGCTTACAGTCTTGCCGCTCCCAGTAGCCAGCGATATGCCCACGCGCTTGTGCCCTCGTCTGAGAGATAACAGGACAGATTTGATACATTCTTGCTGATAATCCCGGAGCTTGGGCTTGCTGGAAAGCGTTAGGCTAGCTGTGAAGATTTTGAACGGTGCTGCCTGCCATGAATGCTTTGTTGCCCCAGCCAATGATCTTAGGACGCATTTTGTAACGGTGTGTAGCATTGTACATTATGACATGGCTGCGGGCATGTTGACAAATTTTATTGACAAACTTGAAGCTTCCAGGATGCCAAAATTTGGCTGGCACTACAAGGGGCACTTGGACCTTGCCAAATGAATGTTCAACTGGCTCAGGACGAGGGACCCACATTTTGTTACGTCAGCGAGATTTTGTGCTGCTTGCAAGAAGAAAAAAATGGCAAACCAAAGATGATGCCATTCTGCATTTACTCAAAAATCTTTAGACCAGAAGAATGCACAAGAGGAATCCGCAGTTCGTCGTGTGCAGCTCTTAAATTCAGGAGGCTTCCGCGATGCTCACTTTTGTCAAGCTGGCGTTTCTTCTAGCAAACTGAATTGAGAATAAATGTCAAACAGTTGTTAGTCATCAAGAAACTCCACCATTACTCCACCAAGATTTCTCATCGAGCTTCGTTTTCCTCACTGTAAGCTAGCTTCACAGTTGGCGAGAAGACAAGACAAAACGCAAATATGGGATCAATGCTCTAGTCGCTTGCTGCCGGAAAGTCTCGCAAACAGCCCATATGAGGCTGTATCTGAATGAGATTCTGCCTGGCTCACTACCGCTTTCGGCCTCGTACAATGTAACACGGATTCGACCTTTAGTCGCTACTTTTGAAGCGAGCGAGCATGGACTCCGACAAAGACCACTCCCCTGACGAGGAAAGTGTCACCGATTCCGAAGCCAACTCTGTGGACTCGGAATCGGAAGTACCCACGGGTGGTCACCTGCCCGCTCACCAAAGCGATCAGTCAGACAATCTCCAAGATGAGACCGGTGCCTCTGAAGATGACCTTCGTGGAGAGTTGTCGCCATTGAAACGGCCAGCCGAACAAGACTCGGCTTATCGGCCCTTTAAACGACAAAAAGGCGCGTTGAACGTGGATTACCTTGATCTTCTCAACCGCGAAATCGAAGATGCTGCCCACCGGCTGTGCTTGGGAGACGATTTCAACCTGCCAGATTCTCAGCTCGGACTCACTGCCTGGTCCTCTGTTGAAAAGCGACAGTTTTTCGAATCACTATCTCGACTTGGCAGATTTGACCTGCCTGGAATCGCTGCCAGGATCGGTAGCAAAAGCGAATTAGAAGTCAAAGAGTACATGAACCTCTTGGAAGACGCCGCAGATAGCAGGATCAGTCTGAAACGTCGATCCATCTTGGAGTCGGCAGAATACCCAGCCGCTGTTGAAATCAGCCAACAGTGCTGTCATGCCCAAGAAGAAGCTGCGGATGCAATCTCTGCTCGCCAAGAGGACAGAGAGCAGCAACGGGAGAAGCGTAAATGGGGAAAGAATTGGGATGTCACTACGTCTCTAGCACGGAGACTCACTCCCCATAGTGATGATGGAGAAGCCATGCCCGATTCGACCTTGAAATTCGCTCAGCTATTCCATTTGTCTAAATGGTTAGAGCTGTCTTGCCGCGCATTCATGAACTCCTCAATTCCCGGCAACAACTGGAACTTTGTCGACGATCACCCGCCCTCAATATGGGCCACCGCATTCGACGACTTTTACTCGCTTGCTGTTTCCATCACCAGACGCCTCGTCTTGACAACCTTGTTCATTAGCGCGTCCAGAATCCGAGCCAAAAAGGAGCTCATCCCCACCACCCGGGATCTTGTCAGGAGAAAGGACGTGGAAGCTGCAATCGACTCGCTCGGCATGTCACACAACTCAAAAGAATGGTGGATGAAAAGTGCGAGAAGGTTACGGTTGGAGGTTTTTGACGAACCGCCAGACAAGAATGAGGAGGACGGCGAGCAGGAACCCATGACTTATGAAGCTGTTGAAGATGCACTCTCTTGTGGAGCGGAAACTCAGCCCTCGGATTTGATCAATCCGAAACTCGACCCTACCTCTGAAGATGATGCGGAAAATGTCAGCCAGGACCAGGAGCTTGACACGGGCATCGATTCCGAAGCTGAAATTAAGGAAGAGGTAGATGAGGAGGAATACGAAATCACACGTGAAGTCAGAGAAGTTCTGTGGTACTCAGCCCCAGACTTTAGGGACCTGCAGAGCGCAAAACGAGCGCTCAAGCTGCGAGTCACAATAGAACGGCAGCAAGAAGCGCAGGCTGAGCTACATGACGAGTTTGCCAGTAGTCAGGCAGAGACTGAGATGTGGAATACTTTGCAGAAGAAACCGCCCATGGAGTTGCCCAAGTTGGCAGATCCTGGGCGCTTGTTTAGATCGAACCGGGCCGTGGAGGACGTCTATCCCCTTGGAAAGGATTGGGCCTCCAAAATGGAATACTATGAGGAGTGGGAAACCTTGGATAACAAGAATCATGAAGACTGATCTTTGCATGACTATGGATATTGTTGTGTAGTCTGCATCTGGGTATATATAGCTAACAATTGCATCAAATCCGGCTGCAAACTTTATACGCGCTTCACTTCCGTGATCTAGTTCTCCGTGTTGTAGGCTTTGGAGCCGCGCTTTTTCTTGTAGCCGCCCTAGTCGACCTTGATGCTGGCGTGCCCCCCTCTTCAGCGCTTTCTTCTTCCTCTTCGTCTTGCTGTTCCGGCTCCTCGTCCTCGTCCTCGTCCTCGTCCTCTGCTTCTTCGTCCTCTTCGCCCTCATCGCCCGCAGATCCGCTCGCTTCCTCTTCTTCCTCTTCCTCCTCTTCTTCTTCTTCCTCCTCCTCCTCCTCCTCTTCTTCTTCTTCTTCTTCTTCCGTGGTCTCAGCCTTTTCCTTTTCCTTGTCAGTTTTGTCCTTGTCTACCTTGTCCGTGTCATTCTTGTCACTCTTCTCAGTCTTGGCCTGCTGACTGGCGGCCCTCGTGCGTCCCCTTGATCCTCTTTTTGGTCTAGCCGGAGGAGATGGTGCATCTGTGCCGTCCTCTGTATCCTCAGCATCCGTAGCCCTCGCCTTTGACCCGGTCCCTGATCTCTTTCGCTTTCTAGAATACGGAGGAGTGGGCGACAGTTCCAGCTCTGGTGGGGAGGTGGGCGCCTCGCTTATGTCGGCTACTGCTCTCTGCCTCATGGAATCAAGGAAATCGTTGCGTGGTAGGGAGAAGTTGACGTATTTGTCTTCTGACTCGTCGTCGTCAAAGTACTCGCGCTCGTCGATAACGTCTAGATCGTAGTACGTCCGCAGCTTGTCCCAAATGTTGGGAATTCTGGTATGTTGGTAGACATCGGGATCGAAGCCATGGTTCCGGAGATGCTCTGATATCGCAATCATTCTGAAATGCTTGTGCATGCCTAAATCAACGCGTTTAGCCTGCCGCATTTTCCATCCTTCATGGCGCAAGTCTTCGAACCTGCCGGTTTCCAGCGAATCACGCCCTTGAACAGAGAAGCAATTTGGTCATCCGTCCACATGTCATTGTAATTCGGCCCATCATGTTTCGAGGGAGCGCCGGCTTCGCTGGCGGCGGGGGTGTCCATGTCCATGGCATCCTCTTCTCTGGGTGCGCTGGGTGTCGCCATGGCGCCACCGCGCGCTCGCTTTCTGGGAGGCATCTTGAGAGTGTTTGTACGTTGGGCACTGTGTGTTGGCAAGGTTGCAGGATACCCGCTTCGGCTTATTGCGATTGGCAATGGCTGCAACACTGCGAAAGGATGGCGGCTGGTGGTGGTTGGAAAAGCTCAGCCTGGAGCTTATGGGTCTTGCTTGGGAAGCTCGAATGGGCGGGATTGGGATTGGCTAATGAGAGACTGGACAGCTGAGCTTGTGTGGCTGAATCGCAGTCTTAATTGGCGCGGGGCGACCGGTGACCCAGATCAATCAATACTTCCCACGTTGCCTGAAACGCGCAAGTCGCGTCTCCCAGAACGTCGACCATAGATCACGCTCCAACACGCCACTTCTGTCAGCCAGTGCAAGACATAAACTTGCTCTTGACCGCTCGCAACAATGAAGCTATGGCGGACGAATCAAGCGAAGCAGATGTCTTCGCCGTCCCAGACTTTTGGAAGACGTCCAAGTGGCTAGACCAACTGGCCAGCGAAACTCATGACTTGGACAGTACGTGCATGGCTGCCCCTCTTGTCCATGGATTGACCGTTGGCGTTACTAAAGCGACTTTGAAACAGAGATATACAATGCCGACACTAGGCTGCCGCCCCTGTATCCCGTTACAATTGATACTACTGGTTTCTTCAAACTACCCGAAGGCGTAGGCTTGCCAGCAAACGCATCAGATGGCCTCGAAGACTCAAGCAATATTGCGCCTTTTTCTCACGAGTCCCCCGAAGTCGAGGACAGGAACGATGTATGGATGGACTCTTCGAAACCGCCACCAACAAAGGCACTTTTCAGAACGTGGGAGACATTCAATACTGGCAGGTTACAGCCACACGAGCCATTGTTTCTGAGCGAGGCAGGCGTAGGCGCATATGATGCCCTGCTAAGCTGGCCAACGGATCCTTTGAATTTCGGGAATACGAATAGCCCAGTCGTCGAGACCCGGCCGTACTTTGCATCGGTGCTGGCCCTGTGCCATGGACGAGAATCTGTTTTCTTCGCAAGAGCCGCCGAGGATGGAACTTTCAAGTGCACGATTCCGGATTTACGAGTATCTGGATACACGCAGCAGATTCTTCGAGGAATGGAAAGGCAGGCCATGGTTTGCGGTTCAACTTTCTTACAACTCGACGCATATTCTCAGCGGTCATACGCTACGTCCTCCAGCCGATGCGCTGTGGCTTTTGCCTGTGCCATCGGCCAGATTCTGCAAGCAGTGGAATACCGGGTCACCGTGGACAGACAGTTTCCCAAATCGCTTCTACAGCTGCAGGCTACCATAAAGGAGGCTTCGGCAATTTTGCGTCCCTTAGACCAACTTGTGTCCAAAGTACCAGAGCATCTTGGCGATGAAGAAATACTATCACTCGTTTTTGATGAGGCATCATCGCTTGAATTTAGTGAGCGGTATATTCGTGAAATACTTTGTGAAGTATTGCAACGTATGTCGATTCCGTGGATTGAATCCGTTGAAGAATGGCTTGGCACACGGCATGAACTGGGCATGCCATTCACGACGTCAAACATTGGGGAGAGAAAGGCTTTCGTCAAGGTGGACGTTGAAGTCTTTACTGATGATTTTGGAAGAGAGGTTGAAAACGTGGACTTTCGGTTGGACCTTGACAAGGTCCCAAAGTTTTTGCCTCGAGATATCGCCGAGTCCATGTTCGAGACTGGCAAAAATTTGCGTTTCATCAGGGCGTTCCATCCGGACCATATTTTGGCGCGATCTGACCTTGCCATGTCGGAAAACCCACCCGCAGCGCAATGGTTATTTGATTGGGACTCAATTCTGGACCTCGAGAGCCGCGTTGCACAATATCTGACTAGAATTTCCCAAGCGATCGAGGACAGCCGTTCAAATGCAACAGGTGAAGCAATTCGGCCCAGTGTAGGACCGTTTTCTTCGGTCTCCAACTTCAGACTGAACTTTTTTGGTCTTGACCCATCAACAATGGAGCAACGACTGCTAGAGTCCATGAACCAGCTGAACCAGCCATTACCAGCAATATCCAGCAATGATTCACTCGGTCGGATCGTGCGAGCCAGCCTTTCTAGCGCTGCAGAAGAGGATACGGCCGCCTCTGATAAAACACCACACTGGTCTTTGATCCCGGTGTTGTCATTTGGTTCCATTGCCGCTGTTCAAGCTCAAATTGTTAACCGAGAAAGCCTGCGCTTATTATTCGAGGCCCATAACCTCCAGGCCCATCTCAAATTGCAGCGGGATTTTCACTTGTTGGGAAGCGGCCTGTTTTGTAGTCGCCTTTCCCACTCTTTGTTCGACGCGGATCTCGAAACAGCAGAGAGGCAGGCTGGCGTGGCGATGCAAGGTGGTGTCATGGGTCTCCGACTGGGACGTCGAGACACATGGCCGCCGGCAAGCTCCGAACTACGTCTTGCCCTTATGGGAGTGCTTAGCGAGGCTTATGAATCTCAAGGCTCTGCAAGAATACCCATGTCGATAACCATGGGCTCGGATGCCGCCATGTTGCCCGGAGATCTGAGCTTTGCAGTCAGAGACCTATCAGAGGAAGAAATCGACAAGTGCATGGACCCAGATACTCTGGAGGCGCTCGATTTCCTGCGGCTTTCCTACACGACGCCTCCTGGGCTCAGGCCTATAATCACGCCAGCTCACCTTATGCATTACGACCGCATATTCAAGCTCCTGCTTCGGGTACTGCGAATGCTATACACGGTTAATCAGCTGTATCGAGACACCAACTCGCGGCTAAATACGTGGTTCGAAGACAATGCGTCTTATCGTTTTGTGAGGGAATCCCAGCACTTCATTTCCAGCATTGCGTCATATTTTCTGGACAGCGGAGTTGCGATACCGTGGCAAGCATTCGAGAGAAAACTGCATAGCATCCGTGACAATCTCGGCAAACCACGGCTATCAGGGGGGTCTCTTGCCTCGAGCCCTGATCAACTCTGCGGCATGCATTCGTTGCTGCTGGAGCGCATCATGCATGCGCTGTTCTTGAGAAAGCGTCAATTGCCCGTTCTCAAGCTCCTGGAGGAGATATTCACCATTGTCTTGCAGTTTGCAAAGGGGTCAAAACTGCAGGTACTCGGAAAAGTAGGCGAAGCAGAGGCGGCGTTTGATCCAGCCAAGATGTACTCTGAGCTCAGGAAGAAGCTACAAGTCTTCATCACTGTTTGTCGTGGGCTGTCGGAAAAGGCGAGGGCTTCCAGCAAAACGACAAAGGAGGGCATAGCTTTTGACGAATTTGGCATTGGCGATGACAGCTTGGTCGCACAGCTGCTGACCAAGTTGGACATGAGTGACTACTACTGTAGGAGTTGAGCAGGCATCAAGTACCATATGACGATGATTTTACGATTCATGACCTAAAAACCATAGGTGGAAGCTAGAACAATCAAATATAACGGCAAGATGGGTGGTGTGTTTTGTCATGCCCTGCCAAGAGTATCTGATCACGGTGGATTCTGGCCATGTGGTTTTCTTCCAATCCGGGCAACCCGCCCCGCCAAAAATACGTAGCCCATCAACCCCTCTACGCGTGGGAGACGCGACGGCACGCAATCAAACAAGCTTCCCTGCTCGCGGATTTCGCCCAACGGCATAGAGGCTCGGTACAATCTGCACGGCGTTAATAACAAGATGGCGCGTCCAAGTGCCGCCGCGCGAAATTTGTCGCTGATGGAAGAGCTGGAGAAGCTGGAGCAATCCATCACTCTGACCTTGCAGGGTAAATTCCATGCCGCCTCTCTGGGACAGAACAATGCGCTAACGAACGGGCAGAAATCGATGGCAACTTTAGCAAATCCCACCGAATCGTCACGGCGAGTATACTGCCCGTAGTAGAGCAGTACGGCGAGCACTCCCGCGCGGTGTGGGAAGCATCCAAGGTGGGCAGGCATTCAATGCCCAATACGACCCCAAGGCGGCTAAAGGTGCACAGTTTTGGAAGCAATTCTTCGAAGCGTCCGCCAATGTCTCGCTGTCTGGCTACGAGGAGCTCGCAAACGACGACGAGTCTACCGTCATGGAAGAGAGCACCGCAATGGGGGACGAGGCGTCGGCGGAGTACACGCGAACGCACGACGAGGACGATCTGACGGCCACGCCTGGCGCGCGGGACGTGGCCATGCATGGAGATGAGTCGCTGCTGGACGATGCTGAGCTCTCGGGCAGCACTCCCCGGCCACCGGCGACCAAGACGGTCAGGGCAGATGTATCGAGGCACTCGTCGCCCTTTGACGGCTTAAAGCGCGCCATGAAGGACGAGGACGAAGGCACAACCGTCTTGGGCGGCGAAGAAGATTCCACGGTGCTGTTTGCCCAGCGAACGGCCCAGTTGCCAGACATGTCCATGACACCCAGGGGTCTGCGCGAGGACCACGCAGCCGAGCAGCAGGCGTCTGCGAGACGGAGCAAGGACCCGTTGCTTCACCGCGTGCTGGACAAGAATTATCGCGTGCAGGCCACGCCTCACAGGCCGGGGGTGAAACTGTCCCCTTTGAAAAGGGACTCGGCGAAGAAGAAGGGGAGGGAAGGGGAGAGGAGTGCCTGGCAAGACGACGATGCCTTCATGTCTTCGCCGGACATTGCTGCGCCAACACTTCGCAGCGAGGTGTTCATGTCGCCGTATAAGCTGATGGCACGTCAGCGCGCGGCGGCCCAGGGCCCTCGAACCCCGGGTGTCAGCGTACAAACACCGGCGGCGGCAAGCAAGTCTCGAGATGCATTTACATCGGCGGCGGCGGTGGCGGAGGAGGAGGAGAAGCGCGGTCGCCAAAAGTACGAAATCGACTGGGAAAGCGACGAGGACGGAGACGACGACTTGTACGCGGGCCTGAGTCCGCCAAAGACGATCCAATTCGCACTCCCGCCGTCCAAGTTGCTACAAACGCCGGGTGAGTGGCTACTTTTCCGAGGGCGCATTGTGAACTTACCCCGAGAGCTGACCTTGTTGAGTGACAGCTCGAGAGGCAAGCCGCCGAATCGTGGATGACATATTGATTGATGCCGGAGCGGACCCGGAGTCGTCCGAGTACAGTCCGACAATGGTGAAGATGAATGAAGATATACTGAATGACAGTTTCTAGAGAGCGGCGCACGTTTCCCAGCGTCGAGTATGCCCCGAAGCACATGGCACACTGGTTGGTGATGTAGATTACTTTGGACGGAAGCATCAGCACATGTTGTCACGATAGCAAGTGAAATTTTCGACATGTTTTGTAATATTGTCCCATGTGTCGTCAAATTACTATATAAGCCTCGTGATCCGTATCGCAGCCCTCAAGAAGATGATCAAGGGCCATAAGTTGAAAGAAGAAGAAAACCCCGATTGGTATAATCCAAAGCATTATGCGTCCATGTCTACGTCGTAATTAAGAATGCATCCCGCGCGCAGGAGGCGCTTTTGCAAGCCCTCGCGCAATTATTAAATTGTACCTCATTAAATGTTGCCGGATCGTGGATGCCCGTCTTGCATGGAAGAGGGCAAGCGTGTCGCTAAAGCTGAAGAAACAAAAGCAGAAGCCTCGCGCGGAAGGCTTTAGTTGACGAATCGGAAGCTGGGCAAAATGCCGGTGGGAAGCTTGATCTTCTTCTCCTTCTTGTCCTTCTTCTCGCCGATGGAGCTGGCCGCTGAGGCGCGGCGAGACTCGGCAGGGGTGGAGGCGGCTGATGTGCGGCGCGACCCGAGCATGTCGGCAAAGACTTTGCTGGACGATGCGCGGCCGAAGATGTGAGGGGATGACACGGGGCCGTAGGCGTTGAGGGCCTGCTGGGCTTGGATGTTGGCAGCGTTCATTTTGGCGGTTGGTTTTGTAAGTGGGAGCGTTGGCTGCTTGAGCTTGAGAGCGGATTGAATGGATTGAATGGACTGAATTGACAGAATTGATCGTTTTGCTTGCGTGATGATGGTTCAGAGTAGTGTGAGCTGGAGTGGTTTGGCTCCGATACTTATACCTTGTCGGACAAAGAATCGTGATGCCTCGCGAAGCCGTGTAAGTCGGCGGCTTGACGTCTCTGGCCCGGGCCTGCGGGGCGCAGGTTGTGTCAGCGGGTTGGGTGGGGTGGGGGTGGGGGGGCCTCGTCAGGGTGTGCGTGGAGAAGACGCTGCAAACTTCTCAGCCTGCAGGTTACACACAGCCCGTGGCGGGCCGTGAGTCACCTGGCAAGGTACGGCTGCTGCACCCGCTGCCGCACAAGTTGCTCACGTAACCTCCTTCGCATTCCAAGGTCATCGCTGACGCAAGTAACCAACGTCACTTACAAACCAGCTTCTAGTTTCAATATTCCTTCTGCAGAATCTCCTCCATGGTTCTAGGACACAAGTCGTTGTTCCTGCCCAGTTGATATTCTAACCACCTCTGGGTAACAGAAACATGTCGCTGTTTAAAATTTTCACGGTATCCCTGCCCATTGTGCATGCAAACGGCGCGGGTCCAAGGGTATTGCCTCGCCATTGCCGAGACGTTGGCCGCGTAGAAGCGGTTCATGGGAAACATACCAGGAATCAGATCGTGTCGGACAGTAAAACCATTGGCACGACAGGTCACCAAGGGGAAGAAAAAAAAACTTCAACCTTGTTCGTGAGCGGGCCGTGGTGTCAGGCCAGATGGGGCCTCGTGGCGCTGATGCTCGATCGATCCAAAACTGCTTGGTTCGCGAGAGAAAAAAAAAGTCTTTTCCCACGTGCCAGTCGACGCTGTGTACATACAATATAACCCCTGAATTATTGTAACTTTTACATGGGTAATTGACCTGACAAGGGCAATCAAGCCAATCAGAGATAACTTCTATATACATGCATATCGCTGAGGAACCAGAGAAGAAAAAAGTACTTCTAAAAGGTGGGGTTAAATATTCACGTACTACCATACTAGCTTTCTTATCTTAGAGATAAAGTAAGAGAAACTTTACTTAGAAGGAGTATTTAAAATCTATATATTATTAAAGCCTATATCCTTAAAAGCTTAAATTATTAATATTAAAAAGTTTTATGGTATTACTGCTCTAAAAATCTTGTGTTTAGTTAAAGCTTCTGTTAGTAAGCTACTTAAGCCCCTGTAAAACCCTTGCTAAGTACTGGCCGTGACAAAAATACAGGGGTCAGATTGTACTCGGTAGACCATTTTTGATGATTTTTCAGGGTGCATTTTTCTCGGTGATTATTTAGTCATCGTGTCCACTGACAGCATCTGACTGGCTACGCAGTGGCCCGGCTGGCGAGCAACCAGGTTTTTCAGTGGACCCCCTGTCCGGCCTCAGCGCTGCCAGCCGAAGCCAGCCGCCTGGGCTGTCAATTTTTTCTTCTTGTCTGGTCTCGGGGCAGGTGGGTCCTCAGCACCGGACCTGCTCCGGCCACGACGGCCGCCTGTCGCTGCGCCACCCCGTGAGACGCTTGGGGGTTGGTGACGGGACTCGTACCCGTGTGAATTTGTTGCAAAACCTTCATCTCGCATGATTCTGGTTCCGGAAATAGATGACTGCTTCCACCAACCTGGGCCACGGAGACGAGACTCTGAGGCATCTCGAGCCTCAACGGCATAGACACCGACACCATACCCTCGCCGCAGATCGCCTTGACGCGGCAAGTGGACCAGACTTTTTGCTTCCCGGATAGTGGTACCGCCCACGAGTGGCCCCATGTGCCTTCCTCTGCGGGCTAAATGGATTGCACGCTTGTCCCGGTTTGTACGTAACGATGCTCCGCTTGGTGTACGTCCAATGGTTGCAGGCTCGTGCACCTGAAGCCTTTGATTCACACGTGATGCATCGTGTCAAAACGAGTGGCCATTATTGCGATTCTCGAATTTGCAACAAGTTGACATTCTTGCGTCTGTAAACGCCTCTGTGAATATTACATGTCATCTTTACTCCGTGCATGAGCAGAAATGCCAAAGCGACTTGACGGGCCGGGGGCATTTACGTGCTACATCGCACACACTTTTCAAATCAAGAAAATGTCATCTTGTTATCGTTTTCGAGCCTGTGCAAAAGCTGCGTGCTCACTGCTATTGGAGCTTTCCGTAATTAATCGGGCCCTATGATGCAGATGCGCATGAAACCCGCAGCCAACGGACGCGCTTCGCACCTGTCGTTCAGGGCTGATGACTTCATTGATCCGCACGGGGAGCAATGGGCGTCCAATTTCAAGAAGTCTCGATTCGAGGCCGGCAGTGTTGATGCTGTCGATGCACAACAGGCGGCCCGGACCAATTGAAACAGAGTGTGCAGCCGCAAAGTCTCTGCCTTGCCTGCTCTGGAAACCGCAGAGGGCGGACGACGACGTCAGCGGCCAAATGGCGTTTGCTCTCGGGCCAATAGCTCCCCACCGATACAACGCGTTGTCGGGAATGGCTGTAGGTCATTTGACCAGGCATCGCGTCGTTTATCCAGCTGATTGGGAAACTGTCATGGCAACGTATAAAGAGACTGGCGTCAGGCGGACGTCCAACAGTGAACACTGCTGACAGCCTGACACTCTACGTATTCTGCAGACCAAACCACAACTCCATCTTCCATCCACATCACTTTTCTCCAAGATGCCCGTCAAAAACAGTTCGCTTGCGACAAAGGCAGATGCCACGATTGGCAAAGTCGACTTGGACATGCCGCTCTTTGCCCACGAATGCTTCGCGGCACATGCCACCGCTGATGATCGGGTTGATCGCGAGCTGCGAGACGATGACCCCTTTGACCCGCCGCAAGAGTGCCTCGATCGAGTGTTTTCTGACTTGAGTCGGCGATTGATGGAGGACGATGACGGGCGGAGAAGAGGCAGTGCAGCAGCACACCACCCGCGAGGATCAGATAAACACCACGTGGACAAGGCCAAGGCCGAGAGGGTTGAGAAACACCGAGACCCGGGAGAGGCGAATGGCTCCAGTTGAGGCGGGACTGTTGCGACCGCTTGGTTCCATGTATACCCTTTATATTTCACTTCTTCACTGTCCAAGAGGGCCAAGTGCAACGTTTTATAGATGTACAATACCCAAACTCTTGCCGTGCTATGCACAGGTTCCAGCCTACGTCTAGAGAACAACAGCAACGTGCTCGTCCATGAACTGGGAAATGTCCTCCACAAAAAGACTTGCCAGGATTGACACTCCCCCAAAGGCAATGCTGCAGTAGTATACCCACGGGTACGCCGACGCGTACGCCAGCTGCCCAGCCAAGATGATTGACTCCCAGAGCTTGACATTTCCATCCACGCCTGGCAGGTGCAGGATTTCCTCAATGAGCGATGCCCCCGTGAGCTCGACGGCTTCCCCGATGATCTTGGGGTCTTTGATGCCGCCAATCACCATGGCAGTTGAGATGTTCTTGATGAGTGCGGGCGTGAGCTTCTGCACCAAGACATTGTAATAGATGGCATATCCAATGGCTCCCCCAATGACTCGCACGGACAGGGTCAGCGCCGTGATGGTGGCGATGAGGTCATCGGGGCAGATGATGGTGGTGATGACCGTGGTCGGGATGACGATGCCTCCAACGCCGAGGCCGCAGACGAGCAGAATGCCGTAGGCGGCATTCACGTTGTATCTGTCGGCGGCTGCCATGGCACCGCATCCCGCAGTCATTACGCACGACGCAATAAACAAGATGACCCGGATGCCGCGGCCGCGGAGCTTCGTCATGATTCCCAGCGTGATGACACAGCCCGTCATGACGCCGAAGCCGAATGGCAGCCCACGCAGGCCGATGCCGACGGGATCGTGGCCGTATACGTTGAAGGCCTGGGTCGGCCACATCATCAAGACGGAGAAGAAGTTGGCGCCGGAGATGAAGGCGATGATCATGGTGAGAACGAGCGAACGAGGCGCTTTGCCAAGACGCCTGGGCACCATGGGGTACTTTGCGCCCCAGCCCTCCCAGTAAACGAAGAAGGCGATCAAGACCAGTCCAATGACGAACGGTACGAGGACATGCGGGCTCTTCCATTCATACTAGGCGCGTTATAATGTTAGCTCGCTGGCATGAAGAGGAGAATTGGGGCCGAGGGAGCAAGTCACGCACCATGTATCCTCCCCACATGACTCCGGCAACGAGCAGGATGATGCCCGTGACAGACGAAAAACCACCAATGGCATCGATGCGAACAATGGTTTCCTTTTTGGACAGAGCAGCCGAGTTGACTCGAGGAGGGGGCTTGTAGAAGAAGAAGGCCGTGAGGAGGCCAACGCCCGTGTAGGCAATAATCAGGATGCCAACATGTCGCCAGGTTGAGTTGGCGGCAATCAGTTGCGCCCACAAGACCGAGGGGCACCACGGTAGAATTGTCATGATGAGAGCTGCAATGTAAATGCCTCGCTGCGAGGTTGGTGCAATCTCGGCCGTTCCAGCAATCGACGTCAGTTCGTTGATGCCGGCGCCAACACCGGAAAGCGCCATGCCGGCTGCAAAAAAAAAGACGTATAAGCAAGATTGGGGGCAATCGCCATATTGAGTGAGAAGCACTAACCAATAAAGGTATTCATCGTGTGTGAAGTCACACAGACAATCTGACCAACGATGATGAAGGCGCTGCCGAGCATGGCAACGTAACGTCGACCAAGAAGATCAGAGAGTGCTCCCACAAAGGGGCACACGGCGGCCAGGGCAATGAGATTGGCCGTGATGAGCCACGTCCATCTATCTGCGCCGCCAATGTCTCCGTAGATGATGGGGGGGATTGCACCTGTGAAGCACAAAGGCAGGGTGTAAGCAGAAACTCTTGTCTCGCATCACGGCCAAAAGCTAAGCGCTCTCACCATAGAGATACGGAGGCATTTGGCCACTTGTCCAGCAGAATGCCATGGCAATGAACGCCATGAGGCGCCGAAATGTGAACTATTTCTCTCTCTAAAATGTCAGCAACCTTTTTCTCCCGAAAAGACGCCATGTCAGAGCCATGTGCACTTGCCTTGTTGGCGTTGGGATGCTCCTCGCTGGAGGCATCTCTTGAGGACTCCTCATCCTTCACTTGCTGGCTGTACTCTGCCTCCTGCGCCGTTCCTTGGCCAATCTTTTCGCTTTCGCCGCCCGCCGGCGCGTCCAACACGGACATGATCGAGCAGTGTTTAGTTTGTCTTGGGAAGTAAAAGGGTCGACGTTGATGGGACTTGCGAAACCGTTTACTCCCCCGGAGTCATCGGTTCTTCCTGACGGGTTCAAGCCAGTCATCCAAGCGCGTCCATCATATGCCACTTATACCTTTCAATTATAACCCCATCTATTCAACAGTCTCTCCGAATGCTGGCCACGCCCCCCTCATCCCCGGACTTTTTTGATGGAGACGCTAATGTCCATCGGCGCACACAACCAACCCTTGTTGACGTGGCGCTCTTCCCCCGCAGTATCTTGAACTGGGCCATCTGAGGAGCAGTGCCTCGAAACAAGCCATGTTCGGCCAACTTATCAGTCTCTGGATTAGGCATGCCACGGTTCTCCTCAGGAGGCTGCATTAGCAGTCCATGTTGGGTGCCTCATTGTCAGGACGCCACCATGACCACATTGGCGGCCGAGAGCCTCGGCACGGAGCCGGAAATTAAGGCAAGCCATTGGCTTGGCTAATTATGTGGCAGCTCCAGGATAAAGCCTGGGGTATCACTATTGAATCCTGGGCTGCTTTGGGCTACGCTATTAGGACAAGTCTGGTGGATGGGACCATCTTTGCGCCTGGGATGACAGCTGCCAGCTGGACGGCAATGGCAGCCATTGATACGGGCTGCGACAACATGACCTTGAGGCGAGTCAGCCAGTCAGTCCGATTTTGGCCCCGAGCTGAATTATTATCAAGACAACGGCAGAGGGGTTTGTGAGGATGGCCGTGCCGAGGCAATGCTGCTGCCGGCCGGCTTCATGGTTGACAGCCTATACAATTGGCCATGTCAGTATCTCCGACTATGAAGCTAATTGATCCGATGGGGCGTTGGTCTACCTCTCTTTTGAAGAAACCCAGCCCAGTGGCACATGAGATTCGGCAACAGGTTTCCAGGATTGTTTGAGGGTCATGGGACAATAACGAAGACCCGTGCTCCATCAATATTTGCAATTTTGACACCGGGTCTGCGGTGTACCGATCCATTGTCATTCGACACCCTTCATTGAGCTAGGTCCAGGGACTCGCCAAGGAAGGACTTCATTGCATGGCCCAGCGCTGAGTGCCAAGTCCATTCGTGGGCATCAGGATCGAGCGGAGATCAGGGCCTCAAGTTGTCTCTGATTTGGTTCCATTTCATTGGTCCCGCCTTCTATGCATGTTCATAAGCAAACAACTATATTGTCGCATATCAATCCTGGGCATTGTCCCCAAGTCCCACGCCACAGAAGTCCACCACCCCGCGTGATTCTCCCCAATGCGGACATAGTCTCCGAGTGCAGATTCGAACGACTATTGTTGGTATCTGGCACCTGATGCACACAAAGGATTCGTTGGTTCTCAAGGTCCGGAGCTTGGAGCCAAAGGAATCTACGAGGTGTCTGCGTCCGATATTGTCGCGCTCTTCTGTCGTGGTCATCCGTAAGAGCGGTGAATGGTTTCCCCGTGCACTGCAAGGAGGGGTGATGGCAGTTGACCCTTTGATTCATGCGACCACGTCTTGGAAACCCAATATGGAGCGCTGTAGCTAGCTAGAGGAGAGTAATTTCGAGGACAAGATATGATGCAATTTGACAACTTGTCATTACGATGGGTGACATCGCCGTAATGAGATTGCGAGTTGCAGACCGAGATACCTGCAGGGTAGCTTGTCCATTGGGCGGGGTTTTTTCGTCACCTACCAACAAAGTGGCCCAGTGGGGCTACTTGCATCTCTTATCGATTAGCCAAACTATTCCTGCCATCAGAAAATTTCCCAGGCTGAACTGGGTAAATTCTGGTTGTCGATTTCAGCACTGCGCATGGTCTTGAGGAAGCGCAACCATGGAGCAACAACTGCATAAGCCGCATCGCAAGTCCAAGGAGAAGAAGAAGCACACGGGAGGTTAGAATTCACCCCCCCTGTCTGTTTCTTTTGAATATCTTTACGAGTAATGATTGACCCAATGCTTACCATGGCGCAGACCACAATCCCAAGGCTTTCGCCTTCTCCAATCCGGGAAAACTGCAGAGAACCGCGGCGAGGTCTCAGGATGTATGTTTTTTGCCCTTCAGATTCCACTACGAGAGTCTGATATTCTGACCTGTATTTTCTCAGATCAAAGAAAGACGTCTTCACGTGCCGCTCGTCGACCGACTTCCCGATGAGGCCCCTCCCCGCCTCGTGGCCATCGTCGGCCCTCCTGGCGTCGGCAAGACTACGCTCCTCAAGTCAATGGTTCGTCGTTATGCGAAGGAGACCATCTCAGACCCCCAAGGGCCGATTACCGTCGTTACCTCGAAGAAACAAAGGTTGACCTTTGTCGAATGCCCCAATGAGTTGGAGGCCATGGTCGACATCGCCAAGGTTGCGGACATTGTTCTGCTCATGATTGACGGCAACTTTGGCTTTGAGATGGAGACTATGGAGTTCCTCAATGTCCTTGCTGCCACGGGTATGCCCGGGAACGTTTTCGGTATTCTCACACATTTGGATCTTTTCCGCAAGCCACAAGCCCTCAAGGACGCCAAGAAGAGGTTAAAACGCAGACTCTGGACTGAGCTGTATCAGGGTGCTCACCTCTTTTACTTGTCCGGTGTCATGAATGGCCGATACCCAGATCGCGAAATCCACAACCTCTCCCGTTTCTTGTCCGTCATGAAGAATCCTCGACCGCTCATCTGGCGTAACAACCACCCGTACTCCATCATCGATAGCTTCCGCGACATTACGCACCCGACCAAGATTGAAGAGGACCCCAAGTGCGACCGATCGATCGTTTTGTCTGGCTATTTGCGAGGAACAAACTTTGCGTCACAAGGACAGCGCGTGCATGTTGCCGGGCTTGGCGATTTCACCGTGGCCAATATGGAGGTCTTGCCAGATCCTTGCCCAACGCCTTCCATGGAGCAAGCGTTGGCCAAAATCACGGGGAAAACTGGGCGGCGGCGATTAGACGAGAGAGAAAAGAAGCTGCATGCACCCATGTCAGACCGAAGCGGCCTCAAGATTGACGGCGATGCCATCTGGATCACGAGGGAAAAGGGGTTCAGCTTCAACAAGGATGCAGAAAACGCCGAGCTTGGTGAAGGCGAGGAGATGATCGTCGGACTTCAAGCAGAGCGACGATTACTGGGCCAAATGGAAGACGGCGTTCAGCTGTTTTCTGGCGGCGAGAAATTGAACGACGTCGCCGGGCAAGACGACACTGGCCGGAAAACCCAGCGCCATGCCAGAATTGCGGAACGAACTGATTCAGATGCCGAGGATGATGGGCTGAATGACGATGACGAAGACGAGGACGAGGGTTTCGTCAGTGGCAGTGGCGACGAGGATTCCGATGCCGAGGTTGAGTTCAGTGAGGGCAAGATGGGCAAAATGTTCCGCAAAGATGCCGACAAATCCATTGGAGAGGACGACGTCGCCTTCGCTGATAGTGACTCGGACCTCGGCTCAATTTCTGGAGACGACCAGGACATGGATGACGAGGATGAAGACTTCGACTCTGATGAAGAAACCGCCGCCATGCGATGGAAAGATGACCTGGCAGGCCGAGCTCGTAAGATGCATGGCAAGAGACGGACATATCATACTGGTGACTTGGCAAGATACATCTATGATGATTCCATGACCCCGCAGGAGGCTCTGCGGAGATGGAGAGGCGAAGACGATGACCCCGAAGAGGAGAACATTGAGGATTCAGACGACGAGGATTTCTTCAAGAAGACATCACAGGAGAAGGAGGACTCGACTGAAGACCGCTCAATACCCGACTACGACTATGAGGACCTGGCGGCCAAATGGGCAGAGCGGGACAACATTGAGGAGCTGCGCAGGAGATTTACCACGTCCGGCTTCGGAGATGATGACGATGAGGACGGCGGCGGTGGCGACGACGATGACGGTTTTGATGGCTTTGATGACGACGACGACGAGGGTGACGGTGTGTTTGAAGACTTGGAAGCCGATCCTGCCGAAAAGGAGAAGGAAGCAGAAGAGCTGGACATTGCTGCCGAGCGCGAGAAGAATGCTAAGCGCAAAGAAGAGCTGAAGCAACGCTTTGAAGAAGAAGACAGAGAAGGCTTCCTCAACGACAAGGCCAATGCTCGTCGGGAAGGCGGCGATATCCAGGAATACGGCGAAGATGAGTGGTATGATTCTCAAAAGGCCATGATTCAGAAACAGCTCGACATCAACAAGGAAGAGTTTGAGACCCTGGATGAGCGACAGCGCGCGGCTGTTGAGGGCTACCGGGCCGGGAAATACGCCAAAATCGTGCTTGAAAATGTGCCCGCCGAATTTGTCGCCAAGTTCAACTCTCGCCTGCCCATCGTGGTTGGCGGCCTCACCGCGACCGAAGACAGATGGGGCTTTGTGCAAGTCCGAATCAAGCGACACCGCTGGCACAAGAAGATTCTCAAGACCAACGACCCGCTCATCTTCTCCCTCGGCTGGAGACGTTTCCAGACGATGCCCATCTACAGCACCACGGACTCAAGAACCAGAAATCGCATGCTCAAGTACACGCCCGAGCACATGCACTGCTTCGCCTCTGTCTACGCGCCCCTCATTGCCCCCAACACTGGCTTTGTGTGCTTCAACTCCTTCTCGCCCTCCAATGTAGGCTTCCGCATCGCAGCCACGGGAACCGTCCTCAGCGTGGACGAATCCACCGAAATCGTCAAAAAGCTCAAGCTCACCGGAGCCCCCTACAAGATCTTCAAAAACACTGCCTTTATCAAGGACATGTTCAACTCGTCTCTTGAAATCGCCAAGTTTGAGGGTGCTTCGATCAAGACCGTGTCAGGAGTGCGCGGCCAAATCAAGCGGGCCTTGTCCAAGCCAGAAGGCCATTTCCGAGCCACGTTTGAAGACAAGATTCTTCTCAGCGACATTGTCTTTCTCCGAGCATGGTACCCTATCAAACCGCACCGCTTCTACAACCCCGCCACCAATCTGGTTGGCTGGCAACCCATGCGTCTAACCGGAGAGGTCCGTCGCGACGAAGGTGTGGCCACTCCGCAGCTCAAGAACAGCCAGTACCGCAAGATTGAACGTGAAACCCGCCACTTCAACTCCCTCAAGGTACCTCGCGCCCTGGCCGCCGAGCTGCCGTACAAATCACAAATCACAACCACAAAGAAGCAGAAGCGAGACACGTACATGCAAAAACGAGCCGTTGTCCTGCCGAACCACTCGGAGGAGAAGAAGGCACGTGCCATTATGCAGCAGCTTCTTACTCTGAGGAACGAGGCCGCTGCGAAGAGGCGTGCGAAAAAGGCCGAGAACCACGCGGCGTTTAAGAAGAAGCTCGCCGACAGCGAAGAGAAGAAGGAGGCTAGGGAGAAGAGAGAGACCAAGGAATTTTGGAGGAAGAATGGCCGGAAGAGGGAAGCCGAGGAGAGCGGCGGTGGAGGCAAGAGGAGGAGGTAATTGCCTCCAACTGGAGGATTTTGGTGTCAACATGTAGATGGAGTTTGGAAAGTCATGTATATAAGGCATCTTGTTTAGGACGGCGTTGAAAACATTATGGCTCAGCCTGGTGGTGGCCTCGTACCGTGAAACCATCTATACAAGTTTGGATTTTGTCACGTTTGCACATGGTCGACGCGTGATTGCCATGCAAGCCTGCGGCTGCAAACGCCTTTGCCAAAAGCAAGCATGTCGCTCAGCGCTGAAAAAAACACCAACATCGTGACCCGTGGTCTCTACGCAATCAGTTGTCTGAGCTACGCTACGCTACGCTAATAAATATGCTTTACACGCCGTGAAAATGTCTCTGATCGTGTCATCCCATTACGTCCACCCCTGATGTCTTGTCCATACTTTGTTGTGTTGGGTTCCATCATAAACGCCACGCCCCTCGACTTTAAAAACTCGGTGTGGGTGGCAATATTAGCTTGGTAGCTCTACGGGATGATCAGGGGTTCGTTCGAATTGTGAGCCTTGCAGTTCTCTTGGCCCCCAGCCACCCGTGAATCGATGCTTATTCTTGGGACCCGGGTCAGCCCAAGCGTGATGGGTACTTGCTTCCGCCAGCATGGTCGGCGTGTGGCGACGGTGTGATCGATTCCTTCTCAAAAGCACGATGGCGACAATGCCGAAGCAACATAGCAGAGCAATGCCGCCAATGACTCCACCAATGATTGCACCTGTATTGTTTGGAGAAGAGCCGCCCTTGTTTGCGCCATTTGCAGGAGCCGTGTCAGTCTCTGTTGCTGGCTTGGTTGTCCATGGCGCCGTTGGTGTCGGTGTCGTTGGCGCCGATGTGTTGCCAGAAGATACACTTGTAGACGATACACCTGTCGACGATACACCTGTTGACTTGGATGACGGTGTACTAAGTGTGGTTGGTGCATCTGACGGTTTTGTCTCTGGAGTGTTGGTGGTTGAAGTAGGCTCCGCGGTTGGAGAGATGAGATAGTGATCCGTCCTGGGACTCCCACCACAAGCAATGTACGTGTATGTTTGGTCAACCCCAAATGTCAGGAGGGCGTTGGAGCAGAATTGCTTTGGCCCGCTGCCAAGGAAATTTATTAGCAACTGTCACAGCCCAAGGAGATATGTGCCCGCGGAAAGACGGGACTTACCAGGTGAATGTAGTCAGCTGGGTATTGGCAGTATTCCCGCACCCACTCGAGCATGATCCTTGGTCGATACAGCTTCCAGCCAAGCCGCAGTCCGTAGCGGCAATGACCGTGACGGGGCAGAATCCCCAGAGGCCATTCATGGTGTCAACTCGACAGTCAAATCCAGCATTGGCGGTGCGGAACTTGCTGGGGTCGCCGTTTTCATACCCGCAGGTAGACAGTTTTGTCTGGACACCAGCCCGTTTATCCAGACGCGTTGCATTGCTTTGAAGCAACTGTGCAGCGGGAGTGGGCAATGGAAAGCCATGGCTCCGCGCACTTCCAACGCCCACTTGGGAGAAGAGGGTGAAAAGAGCAAGTATTTTTGCCGTATACGATGCCATGGCTTTTGTGTCTCATACACTTGGCGTACGATGCAGACGTCGTGTAACACAAAGGTTCTGGCCGATCAGCAAAATAAAAAGGGAGCCGTGAAAGATGGGATGAACGATGGTGTACAGCCCTCCCATTCCCGGGACATCCCCCTTTTCTCACCCGTCCATATAACATGTTTGCAGGCACACAAATAACAGCTTAAGTAAAGCAATCAGCAAGCCACGGCCAGAGCTGAAGCTTCAGCTGTTGGTTCTAAATTTGATCGCGGCGGCTATTCAACCGTCAACGGTGGCGCCACTGGATCCGTGGCGCCTCCACAACGGCCCGGAACCTGCGGCCGCAGCGCTTAGCGCTCTGGTTGGGCCCACAAGTTCTGATCAGCTTGGCCAATGGAAAGATTGCGTAAATGCAACCAAGGAACAACCACCACCAGCCGGCGGCTGCAGAAACCAGCCTGGAAGCCCCCTTAAAGGCTAGTCTTCGCATCTTGTTTCGTGCCTAGAATGTGGCAACGGGTGCGCTTTTGAGCATCATCATGCTGCATCATTGCCAATCCCCAAGATGCGTAGGAGATTGTTGACGCTGACAGCTCCTTTGATCGCGGGGTTCATCGTTGCGACAACTCTGTACATGGGCAGGGATCGGTTGGTGAGGCCATTGCTCCGACATGACGGCCACCTCGGAACACCAAAGATACCAGACTTGAAGCCTGTTCTTGACGGTTGGTCTTGTGCTCTCGAACCTCGCTCTCTGTGCCGGTCCGTGCTGATCCTTTTCGTCATCCCAGGAGCCGTCCTACCGGCCGCCAACATCACGCAATACCTCGATGCAATTCTGACGACCAAACCTTCAACGTTGCCAAACCTCGAATGCCCTGCCATCAACGCTACGCGATATCGTGAGCTCAAGAGCATTCGTCCCTCCGATGCAGCCATCAAATACTACTTTGCCCTTAATCTGCGACAAAACCTGCCTCTATTACCTCGGCTCATGGGCAGCATTATCGAGGCGATTCGTTTTCTCGGGCCGTCAAGATGTGTCCTGTCCATAGTCGAGGGAAACTCCCCGGACGGTACCGCCGATGTACTTGCTGCTCTCAGGCCAGCCCTCGAGAGCATGGGAGCCGCATACTATTTCGAGTCGTCCGAGATTGATCCCACCAAGAACGACCGCGTCGAGGGCCTGGCACAGCTTCGCAACAAGGCATTGGCGCCGCTCCTCGACTTGCAGGACAAGGCGGCAAGTGACACCACCGTCATATTCCTCAATGACGTGTCCGCATGTGCCGAGGACGTGCTCGAGCTTGTCCATCAGAAAATGGCACTCGGTGCAGACATGACGTGCGGCATGGACTGGACATATGTCGGCCAACACCCTACCTTTTACGACGTATGGATTGCCCGAACCATCCATGGCGATTCCTTCTTCGAGATCCCCCCCGACGGGAATTGGAACTCGGCATGGAATCTCTTCTGGAATGCCGACGAGACCCGTGCTCGTTTCTCCGCACAGCGTCCCTTTCAGGTGTTTTCATGTTGGAACGGCGCAACGGCATTCGCAGCCCAGCCCGTTATAGAAAGGATGGTGCGTTTCAGGGCATCGAACGAAAGCGCTGGCGAATGCCGACAGGGCGAGCCTCAGTTGTTCTGCAAAGACCTCTGGTTCAGGGGATACCGCAAAATCGCCGTCGTGCCATCCGTGAACCTCGAGTACTCTGTGGAAAAGGCAAAGAAGATCAAGGAAGCCAAGGGCTATACATCCGACACTGTGTCACAGCAAGACCCTGCAGATGATGGGATAGATTGGCGGCTTGATCCCCCAGCCACGGTCAAGTGCATGCCTGTTTGGGAGAACCAGTATTGGCAGTCTTGGAATGAGACCTTGAAGCCGTAGGTGCGGCTGGACACGCCACCGCATCATCTTTTGACGCACTTGTGCATGCCAATGCGACGAAGCAGAGATTGGCAGCTTGCATATGAAACAGAGTTGCATATAAAGGACATGATGAACAAGAGGCCGGATCGCCCCAACTTGACGCCGGCAGATAGGAAGCCATGGCACCCATGTCACATTGTACATTGAATCATAGGAAGCGAGTTGAATTGTATATTGGCCGATTCGAGCAGAACCTCGAGAGAACATCCACCCCCCGGAGCAGCAAGTTCTTTTGATTCTCAGTGCCACAGTTCTTGCGCACATACGCTAGATTGCATATGCCCAGCAGAGCGTCAGGATGCTCATATCGAGCACCTCCACAGGGCGCCGCTTGGGTGACGGGAGATTCGAGCCTGCATGTGAGTGAATGATTGAGAGACTGAGGCCAGCTGAACTAGGAAAGCCACCATGCGCGGCATCGGCACAAGGCCTCGTGCTCGCCGCTCACCACCTGTGCAATGTCGTCTTTTCCCACCTCGTCTCAGAATCCAGCAGCGTCGCAAATCACGCGCGTCCTGTGCCTTTGCGGGCGCCGTTTACCATGGCTTTTGTACAGCTCACACCCAGCCAAGCCTAGGCAAGAAGCAATGCCTGCGGTGGTATGACAAAGCTGGTTCATTGAAGAGCGTAGATTTCGAGACTTGATTGAAGCTGTAAGCTTGTAGTGCTTTTGTTGACAGAAATTCAAAAGTGGCAGCGGCCGACAATAATTAGACGGGCCGCCTGAAACCTTGCATCAAAGTGGTAGTGGCGGGCGACTATTAAGCAGGTCAAGCCCGTGAGTCTCTGGCCTGAATCAACGCTGTATTGGTGCGTAGGATATTGCTCTGGCGTGGCAAGGAACCACACAGGGGTATTTCACCAGCTTGGATGTGACAGATAGAGCATTGCTGCCAAGCTTAGCCGTCCACTAGTAGCTGCCAGGATTGAAACAAAGATACACGAGCCATGCACAGAAAAGGCGTGTGCTCGTATTCATCGAGCAAACGACATTTGCGGGGAAATCGTGGTCAAAGTTTGACGCATGTCATCTTGTACATATGTGTCTATGGAGACGGTTGGAAGAGCGCGCCATCACCTCCAGGCGTCAAATGACCCCCTCCCCCCTTTTATCTTGACGTGACCACTTAGTACGTTTCCTGTGCCAGGCGATAGTACCGCGGAGCTGTTGCGGCTCGTGTCTGCTTGCCCCAGATTGCCAAGGGAATGGCCAGACAGTGAACGCCGAGGCCCAGGCTCCCGGCAAGAATGAACATTGCCGTGACGCTCATGCTCTCGCGCCACGGGGTGACGGCAAAGGAGCCAATGACGCTGATGGCATTCCTGAAGAAGGAAATCACCACAAACGCTTGAGGAACAATCTGGTCCCACCATGATTAGCTGCCGCAGTCTCGAGAGCTGGCCGGGTTCATACGTACATCGGGATACGAGTCGATGGTGAGGGTGAAGACAATGTCGGCAATGGCGCCGAATCCAAAGGAACTAAGCGCGCTCCCGATGCTGGGGTAAATCCAATGCATGCCCTGTTATATGAGACGGTCAGAGACGTTTAGAATCCACGACTTGCGGCCCAAGGACGAGGCGAGGCGAGGCTTACCCGTTCAGCCGTGGCGCCAAAGACAATTATGCCCGCCGCCATGGCAAGTGCCGGGATGGGCATAAAGTACAGGCGCATCTCGGGCTCAAAGATGTCTCGGTTGCGCCTCGCGAGCCAGATGATGGCCTTGTCAACCAGGTATCCTCCGTACAGGGTGCCGACGATGGACCCGATGAAGGGCCCGAGATGCATCAACCCGAGCTCGCGGGGGCTGAACTCGTAGGGCGGCTCGACGAAAATGATGGACTTTATGGATCCCATAATGGTGATTACGCAGAGACCGAACCCGAACACGATGGATGTAAAGACAACCTGAGGTATGGCCATGCTGAATACGGGCTGGTAAAATGTCTTCCAGAGCGACTCGCCAGTCGGGGTCAGAAGCTGCAGCCTCAGGTAGTGCGGGAAGGGCTTTTGAGGGGGCTTTGGCGAGGCGTCCTCTGAGTCCCAGGTGCCAACCTTTTCAAGGCTTTCGACGCTGCCCTTGCTGTTGTAGTCGATGGGGCGGGGATACTTTGTCTCTTCATACAAAAAGGTGAAGAGCAGGGTGAGAATGGTCATGACGACACCAAGCGTCATGTAGCACGATCGCCATCCGTACGCTGTCGCCTGTGCCCCGGCAGCCATGGGACTGAGGGAAAAGCCGAATTTGAGGGCCATGAAGTAGACGCCGTTGGCCGTGCCTCGCTGATGGACGAAGAACATGTCGCGAATCTTGAGAGAGTGGCAATGGGCGTGAGCAAGACGCAGAGACAATGGGAACGCTGGGGAGAAGAGAAGAGCACCTACACTCATCTGAACGGCCGTCTCGTTGATCGCACCGGCCAGGCCCTTGAGGAGATTGCTCAGGTAGAGCTCCGGTACCGTCTTCATGTAGGCGGACCACCACACGGCGGCCGTGAAGATGGCAGTCGAGACGATGTAAAGTAGACGCCTGCCGTACTTTTTGGCAAAGGGGATAAAGATGATGCAAGTCACCGCCTCCCCGCTGAGGAGGATGGCTTTGGAGGTCAGGAGCTGGGCCGTGGTTATGTCCATTTCCTTGCGCATGCGGCCCCAGAACAGGGGCTGTATACCCAGCCTGAGAAACATTGAGTGTCTGTACAAGAGGCACGAGAAGCTTTCCATTGCACGTCACTCACCCAGTGAAGATGGCCATGGTCATGGCGGAAAGAAGGCCAAAGTTGAGCGACTTGCGCCACATTGGCCACCCCTATCAAGCATGTCAGTGCCGGCATGAAGAGAGGGAGCTGCCTGACCCGCCATGGACTGACCAAGGGATCGTTGGGATCGCTCGAAGGCTTGGGCACTCGGGCCACCTTTTCATTCTTGCCGGACTTTTGACCTGCGCAAGGCACATTAGCTTGAGAGTGCCAACATTGTGTGTATACTGGGGGCTCGGGGCTTACGGCTCAGCAACTTGACCGTGCCCGGCGGAAAGTTGGTTGGACCGCCGTCCAGCGTCTGACTGCTGTCACGGATACCCATTGGTGGCTTTCCAAGTCGAAAATGAAAGAGAAAAAAACAACAACAGCGGTGTTGGATATGTATAGGGGATGATGACTGGACAATGCGGAGAGATTCTGGGACAATTGGAAACTTGGACCTCTACATTGGTCCTGGGTCGGGCTACTTTAAAATACTATTCCACGGCTAGAACATGACAGGTAGCCAGTCTCGGCGCGTTTGATGCTGTTACATTTCTGATTCTGAGCCAAACCGCCCGGATCAGCGGTGGATGCCACCTACAGACGGCGTTGTGGACTGGCAGGTTGCAAGTACAGGCAAGTCTTGTGTGGGCGCTGACTCGGGAGGTGGTGATGGGCACGAATGCCTCACTGGTCCGGGGCAGGCCACGGGCAGGCCACGGGCAGCCCGGGGCTGGGCAGGATTTCGAGCAGCAGGAAACATATCTCGTTCCGATAACATGTTTCCAAACGCGTGACGGCGCTCTGGCACCAGTGCGGCGCGAGGGCGATGACTTGTGCACAGGAAACGGGGTTTCATCCGAGTGGAACCGCCGACTCGTAAAGGCTGCCGCTGGCCGCCGCTGGCAGTCGGGCCAGAGAGGAGATGCCATGGCTCGTGAGACGGCCCCCGGTGGGATAGTTGTGTTCAAAGCGTCGCACCATGGCTGCTGCTCTGTGGTGGTGGAGGAATCGTGGTGAACTATTGACGCCAAGCGAGGCAGGCCGCAGGTCAGCGAGTTTCATTCGCCATGCCATCAACTCGTCGCGAGTGTAGTGTAGAAGCAAAGAAACAAGCCAAGACTGGTGGTTGAAGGAACGAACCCATTGCGCCATTGCTGCACACGCTGGACGCCTGTGGTCTGAATGCCACCGATATCCAATCGCGTAGACCGGACGATTTCTGGAAACTCTAAAATGCCCGCCCTCGGCAAGAGGCAGCAGCTGGAGTTTCCAAACTGATCCGTGACGACGCCGGTATTAGCCCGGGTATAGCAACGTTTGGCTCGAGTCACTCCAAGTCGACAACTGGTGGACAAACCTGTAATTACACGGCTCTCGGCGCCGAGATAGACGCGCTGCGTGAACGCAACTGCATCCTACATGGCGTGGCGTTGGGCGCGACAGTCCATTGTCGGACCCCAAAGATTCCGATTCCTCCTGCTCCTTGCCCAGTGGCAGGGATGTCACGGGAGGCCAGGGCCGGGGCCAATGCCGGCACGTGCAGCCGCAGGGCGGGCGCTCGCCGAGTCCGGGACCGATGCAATCACGTGTAATTGTTAATTGTGCATCAAGCTACGTGGACTTGCATCTTTGTAAAGGGTAAAGAAGACGCACCCCGCTCTCTTCCCAGACAGTCCATCAGTGATGCTGGTTTTATTCGCCAATGACCGAGTCCTCGGGCTCTATTTGTAGAATTACGACGCGAGCTATTAAAGTCCCCTACTCCATAGTCCATACCCCCCATGGTGTGTCAACACCACCACGGTCCATGACAAGGTTCGCTGACGGTCAAGGCGGAAACTCTATAAACGCTACCATTGCCTCCAATTGGCCCAATTCCACACATGACCGACAACCGACGAAATCAACCATCCCATGCCTCTTAAATACTCGTCACCTTGGCCTCTAGATAGCTTCGGTCAAGAACAAAGTCCACACGGGATGCATTGTCATGCACGGCACGTACCCGCAGTTTGAGTCGACATCCCCGTTGACCCCTGTCGGTTCTCGAGCACGATTGCTTGCCAGAGCAACCTCCCACACACCGGGACACCCTCGTGTCGTTGCAGATCAGTGGAATGGACCAGATTGGATGGCATTGCGAGTCATGGAGCTGCGATAAGTGCCGTTAACTCTATATGCTTCGGCCCACGTCATCCCACATTTGCGGTTCGACCAGGCAGTGCCGCGGCCCGGCCTGACCAGCTTGGCAGAGAAGCCAAACGATGCGTCACTTCGAAAGCTGTAGAGGGATTGGAGCATCATTCGCCAGACTGGAACCTCTTGTAATGGCTGGCAGCCATGCAAGACGGCGTCAAATCGCCAGTGGATGCGTATCCTGCCGGCAATTCGGAAATGTCATGAGACTCGTTCCTTTCCGTTTTCCCACGAACCTGTTTATCTCAATCACGGCGCTCTCAGCTGGAATCTTAATCATGTTTGCCGTATAAGCCACAGAAGCATTAGCATTGAGTTTACCACGGGTTCCCTTGAGCAAGTGCTTGATTCATCGTCTCATTCCACCCCAATTCTTACATAGTCTTCAACATGGTGCGGGCGTTGCAGTCACGCCTCACTCAAGAGTATCAAAACACGAGTAGGTAGGAATTGTTGATGGAATCTCTTGGAAAAGTAAAGCAATTCTTGTTATTGTACCCTATGTCTAGGCCACTGTTCAAGCATATACTTGGGTTTGGCAAAAAAGTCGGCAAATGGCGCCAACATGCTAAGATGGGGGACTGACTTCCATGAAGTGAATATATCGGTATTTGGCCTCATACTCTTCCCCTACTCCGTATTTCAGCGGGCCACCAAGCCCGTTGTAGTCCTCAAGAATGACCACGCCGTCCTCGACAGCCGACACCCATGCGACGTGTCCGACTGGAGCATTGTCATGCTGCGCAATGGCTCCAGGCAAGGCCGTTTCATTCACCGTGATTCCCTCTGCGCGAGCGATATCATCCCACCCGTAGGCGGAAATCTTGGGACCAAAGGTGTCGAAGTCGACGTTCAACCGATTAACAATACGCCACGTGACAAAACTGGTACACTGGCATTTTATATTGTTGTACTCGTCCACGCCGTTGCAGTCGTTCTTGTAAGGGTAGTCATCGACTCTGGGGCCGGGGACGTTTTTCCCTTTTGCAGTTGTATTTCCAGGATTGGGAGGTTTGCCGTCTGGGTTGCTTGGGGGTTGGGAGCCGGGTGTGGTGCTGCCCGTGTCGAAAGAATCCCCGGCATTCTCATCGTTGTTGTTCAAGGGACGCTCAAAGTTGTCGCCTTGATCAAAAGAGTCCCCATTCTGTCCGTTGTTGTTTGGGCCAAAAGAATTCCCATTGTTCCCAAAGTTGTTATCTGGGCCAGAGGGATTCCAATTATTCCCAGCGTCGTCATTTGGGCCAGAAGGATTCCAATTGTTCCCAACGTTGGCGCCTGCGTTGCACGAATCCACAGCATCCTCAACATTGCCACCAGGCCATGGGCAGTGCAAAGGGCTGGGTCGCGATGCCGGTGTGACCGCCGGGGAGGCGAATGGTGGATGATTGTCCTCGACGGACTGGATGTCGTTGGTCTCCAGAGGGAAAGCCACAGAGGCCGCCTGAAACAGGGCAAGAGTAGCAATGGA
This sequence comes from Keithomyces neogunnii, assembly GCA_020975405.1. Lineage (NCBI taxonomy): Eukaryota > Fungi > Ascomycota > Sordariomycetes > Hypocreales > Clavicipitaceae > Keithomyces > Keithomyces neogunnii. The sequence goes on along the minus strand of JAIOWQ010000002.1, from coordinate 1,248,025 downwards.
AGTGGTAAGCTTCATGGTGAGCGGTGGAAGAAGAAGAAGAGAATGCAATTGCAGTGGTTGAAAGAGTGACTTGAGTGGTGATGAGATTCCAGCCAAGCAGCTCATCAAGGGACCAAGACGTGATATTTATACCATTTTTGGCCTGCTTGGACGAGGCAGGGAAAGGTGCTGATGCGCGCTCATTTTTTTTTTCCCTCTCATCTTTTCCCCCATGAGATCAACGTGTCTTGAAACATCCTTCAGCTGGATGAATGTCAACGGTTCAGCAAAAAACCACAAGTCTCCACCGCCAGCACCAAGAGCATGAAGATGTGATTTATTTGCCATTGTTTAGTTCATGCCAGGACGGGCCTCGCGTTTCAGCCAAGCAAAGGCTGCCTGCCAATTCGTCCCAAATTCCGGATTCGAGCCCATGGCCGTCTACCATGTCGGATAGATTAATAGTTTATCCGCTTTGCCGTATAACAGCATGAAGTGATATCCGCGAACCAAACTTTCCAGACAACAGCTGACACTCACAAGCAAGGAACGCATCACAATAAACAAAGACTGGCAATCATGCGTCGATCGATAAATGGCGCTCTTGGAAATGAAGGGGTTTGCAACACAAGGAACGACAACACGTCGACCTTTTTGCGCATGGTAGCGACATGTGGTGTACCGATCCGTAGAGGTGCGAGGGTGATGATGACTGATGCCAGAGTCGGCAAAAGGGCCCAACCAAGTCAGTATGGAGCGGTGATGGGCGGCTCCACTGGCACTGTCCCACGGTATTAGAGGGGTCAACGCCCACTAGAACTGTGGTGCGATCAGGGCGGCCCCAGCGCACGTGACACCCAACATGACGCCATCCGCCCGTCTGGCGCGCTGCAGGCCTAATGAACAGGAAACGTTGATGTGGAAAGCGTGCGGGCAAGGGGACAGCTGAAAAAATTGGGCAACATCTCCTTCTTGAGCCACTGTTGTGTGCGTAAGGAGGCACTCACCCAGACAATAAAGCTGCCACTGCGCTAAAAATTGCTCGCCAAGTGGGCCAGCTCGGGCAACTTGACGTCATGATTTCCCTGGCAGGTTCAGGTTGCTTACCTACCTAATAAGTAGCGCCGAATCCACCTATTTACGTTCCGCGCAACCATGGTTGCAGCTGCAGCCTTCTCCAGCATCTTGAAACATGCCATCTCGCATGACAGACACTAGACCGTTCTGTCTATTACCAACTGTACCGGCGGCACGTCGCACTCTCTGGGCTGGTTGGCTTGAAAGCCAGACGCTAGGCGGCCCTCGTCTGGTGGATGCAGCAGCGCAGGCGTGCGGGAGACTGTTGTTGATGCCAGTAGAATGAGTCATGCTAGCCATCTACGAGCTGGCACGCCGGCGAGGGTCTTTGCCAACCATTGTGCCATCCGCCGAGGTGTGATGATCCTAATCTGAGCTTGTCATGACTTATTGCTGTCTAGCCGCTTGCTGCTGCTTTGCATGATTCGTATCTCAACAAGACACCCCTGAGGCGGGCATTGGACCAGCAAGCTTTGTCTATTCCTTCGGCGTACCAGTTATTAGCCTATTCATGTTTTGATCCCAAGAACCGGCATGGGACTATTACTCCTTCATCTGAGCTGCATTCAACGCTTGGGTGCAGGACAAACAGTCCACGATGCACCCTTTATGCGAGCATGTAGTCTGGCTTTTGCCCTGGACCCCACATGCAATGTGAGCCAACGTGTCATCTTGTAAAGTTTCAGGCGCGTGTGGCGGAAAGAATAGTCGTTGACGACGAAGCGGTCCCATGCCGGCTCGTTGGAGCCTTTGGCGCGAAGGATGCTCACGATGAACTCATCATTGTACTCGTGGACATGAAAGGCAGCCTGCTCTGTTCCCCGTGGCTCAACAGTTGGCATTGCTCCGGCGAGGCGGCCATAGGTAGCAGATGGAAGCAACAGCAACTATATGCCTGTGCATGTTTTTCTGTCCCAAACCCGGCCTTCATGGCCACGTCACTGCAATGCGGACACCTTCACATACTAGCGTCTTTCCTCCCCCATCATCGTCACACATCTGATCGTCTTGTTAGATCTATTGATAACCCTTTGCGACTCATTTGTGTCTTTGTGCCTTGCCTTGTCCATCGCGTGGTGCATCATGGCTTCGTAGCCTTGTATACCTTGCTGCTCCCACATGGAAAACTAGCGCCGTGTTCTGCTTCAATGTTGTTGTCCAAGCAATCATCTCAGCCTGCCAACCCCTGGTTGGTGCGCCCTGGCACTGCATCTGTGGCAGCGTAGTTTTGCCAGTGGGGGACTTGACTAACAAACGACATGACGACAGACAGATCTCTCGGTAGTTCAAGTGCTGCACAGAGTGTGTCACTGCTTTGACAGCGTCACATTAGAGGCAGCATGCCGATCAGATAAACGCGCATCTTGATTAGCGCTTATGTACGGCTGGCATATAATTCAGCCGATAAGTACAGCTTGGCATGCATTAGGGTTAGCTGTCCCACACATGAGGGAGCAAGAGTAAGTATCATGTGCATTCGGCAAAGTACTCCTGCTGGCAAGATTTTCCAGAACCCCCAAGACTATTCAATCTTGTTGTGCCTTTGACTGTGCCTGCATCGCTGGCATTGTATAAAGTGCGTGGATTGGGGGTTGGATTCGACATCGCGTCGTGATTGAGGCGAAGATGGCATTGCTGCTCTAGATGGGTAATGGCCTGTTGCTGTCTAGTCTCACAGCCACCTTCTTGTCATTTACGGGTACGAGGACTAAGCTTCATCGTCGCCGTGGTGGCAGCAATCTTGACATTGGCCTGCATGAACCGGGGCACGGCTTGTAGCATCATGACCTGCAACGCGTGCGGAAGACACGGGGAGCACGATCGGCCTTCCGCAACCCACCCTATTCAACGCCGCGCGAGCCCAGGTCCCGGGACTGGGGACCAAGCAGACTGGAAGGAAGCACAAGCGTCCCCGTCGGCGTAATCCGCAAAACCGGCATGCCCAAGACTTCAATGCCTCACCCCTTGTAGACTTGCTCCAGCGCCAGCTCAGCCGAACTTGTCATCAAGATTGCCTTGGAGGGAGCGCAAGCCGGGAATAAAGGCATGGGTAGCGCGGAAAAGGAGCAAAGGTTCAGGATGAGACTGGGCATGACGGCACACGGGAAGAGCAAGGGGAAGACGGCGTTGGCGTTGATGTTGGACACGGGTTCGGGGACGGTGTAGTTCTCGAGAGTATCGAATTCATGGCCGAATGGCAGGCATGCCGGCGCCGACGTTTCCGATGAGGATTTTGACCTTGATGTCGGGTAGTCTCTCTTGAATCATGGGCAGCATTTGGGCCGAGGGGAGCGACGCATCTGCCACTATTGTGCCGAACCCCTGCCCTGGATGAAGCTGCTGCAAGTCGGCGACAATCTTGTCGAGTTTGGCGGCATTGCGGTCGTGAAGAAGCACCTTGCAACCCCTGGAGGCGAGTTCGTAGGCGAATGCTTCGCCAGTGCCGTCGCTTGCACCAGTTGTGACTGCCCACGGCGGTGAATTGTCTGCCGTTGCAAGGTAGCGCGTGAGGCTGGAGGGCCTAATGTAGATGTAAAATAGCCTGGGATGCTGCCGACTTCGTCGGTATCCTAGGCACAGGCAAAGCGGCGGTAGCCAGGCTACTTTAGATTTTTTATTAAATATAAAGTAGTATTATGTGTTTTTTCCCTCCGGGGGCCCTCCGGGGGCCCTGCCGGGGGCTCAATTTGAAGGGCTCGATTTGAAGGGCTCGATTTGAAAGGCTTGATTTAAAGGGCTCGATTCGAGAGGCTCGATTTGAAGGGCTCGATTTGAAAGGGCTCGATTTGAAAGGGCTCGATTTGAAAGGGCTCGATTTGAAAGGGCTCGATTTGAAAGGGCTCGATTTGAAAGGGCTCGATTGAAGGGCTCGATTGAAGGGCTCGATTGAAGGGCTCGATTTGAAGGGCTCGATTCGAGAGGCTTGATTTGAAGGGCTCGATTTGAAAGGCTCGATTTGAAAGGGCTCGATTTGAAAGGGCTCGATTTGAAGGGCTTGATTGAAGGGCTTGATTCGAGAGGCTCGATTTGAAGGGCTCGATTTGAAAGGCTCGATTTGAAGGGCTTGATTCGAGAGACTCGATTTGAAGGGCTCGATTTGAAAGGCTTGATTTAAAGGGCTCGATTCGAGAGGCTCGATTTAAAGGGCTCGATTCGAGAGGCTCAATTTGAAAGGCTCAATTTGAAGATTTATTTTTCATAGATCATGAAGTGGCATTGTGTGTTTTTTCCCTCCGGGGGCCCTCCGGGGGCTCCTGCCTGCGGCGCTGCCTACCTTCCGCAACACCACGCCCACCTTCCGTAACATCACAACGCGCCTGCTAAAAGCATCACTAATTCGGTACGTACCTCAAATTCCTCGTCGTCTAATCGCCGATGAGTATTCGATTTCTGACCAATCGCTGATAAGTATTCTAAAAGTTGTCAGCCTCACTATTAGATTCATTTTAAATAGGCAAAGCGGGCAGCTGCAGCCTGCGGAACTGCATCTTCGCGCCTTCGTTCCGCATTTCATACGCAAAACTCAGGCAAGCGCCGCTTTGCCTGATAAAGATTAGGCGATGGACCATGCTGTCGAGATGAGCGTGATTCCAAAGTGATGGTGCGAAGAGGTGGGCGTCAATTTTTGGTTGGGGTCGCGGGCTGCGCTGCCCTCTGCGACCGTGAACGAGCACTTTCAATTATAGGTGGGGTCAAGGACTCGACGGGAAATGCCACCCCGCCGAACGCCTAAGGTGCCTTTTACGTCAAGCCGGCAGACACAAAATGCAGCTGAACAGAAGCGTGTTTGTGCATCTCCGGCACTGTTGGATGGGCGGGTTTTCCTGTCAGAAGAATTGGACCTTGAATTTGAGCGTACCACGTGGCAATCTGCCAGAGATGTAGCAATATCCGCACACGGTGCCAATTATTGCGCTGCCTTGCTGGGGGGGTTTGTGTTTGCTGGATGTATCAGCCGCGTGGAGGGAACACATAAAAATAAACATACAATTGACGCTACCTACCTACCTAGGTAGGTACTTGGGCATTCGTTAGTCGTCAAGAACCTCTACCAAGGCCATGCCGCTAAGATGCCGCTAAGATGCCGCTAAGATGCCGCTAAAGATGCCGCTAAGATCCGCCAAGATCCGTTGCTCCTCTTCCTAACTGGGCTCACTCTCAAAAGCTCCGAAAAGCCTGGATGCAACTTTAGATGAATTGCCCCTGGTGTGGGCGATGATTGAAAAATCATTGTATTTGAACACAGTATTATTCATTCTATGCAGCGCGCACCATTGACAAACAGTGGAATGTCCAACGTAATCCCCGCCTGGCCCCCACAGCGATTTAGGGCGAAATACCCGATCGACAGACCCGTCCCCTCCTTGATTTGAACTCCTCCGTCGTGGCATTGCTGTCAGCATCAAAACTCCATCATTCTTGCAACGATCAGGGACTTTCCAGATCACGCCTACCGCCTCGCAGACTGGTAAGAGCACCCGGCCATTGAGCTCTTTTCTTCTTCTTCTTTTTCGTTGAATTCAAAGCATACTTGTTCAACATGTACATGTACATCCCCGCCCCGAACTGGACCACAGCCCCACCCCCAGACGGGCCCATCAAGTTGGGTCACGTTCTGGACGACCTCACAGAGTTCGTGCCAATCAACCGCACCAAGATCGTTAATATATCCAAAGCGTGGCTGAATCCCGACGATACCAAGTCGGGCTTCAAGGTCTCGCGCAAAACGCTCATCTCTGGGCAGCTCGGCATCTTCGCCAAGTTGATGGGTATGGTAGGCATCGGCGCTGGTGCCGATATTTACTACAGGAAGGACAAAGACGATGTGCTCTCGTGCCAGGAGCTCATCACCATGACTTTCGACCCACCCGACAGCTACCTAACCCAGACTATGGAGCTACCCGACGTCCAAAAGTTTATGCGAGGCTGCAACTTCAGGTCACCAGTGTTCATGGTCACGGGCCTGAAGATCGGCCACGGCTGTACATTGCGTAGTAGCCGCACCACAGAAAAGGGCGTCAAGATGGAAGGGGGAATCGCACTGCCAAACATCCCCGTCCAGGTACAAGGCGTGGCGGGCGCCCAGTTGGCCACCAACCAGGGCGAGAGCTGGGACTCGTCCAGCCCATTCATCGTGGCCTTGCGCGTGCGCAAGATGTATTACAAGCATGGCGTCATCAAGAACAAAGGTCACAATGCAAGGGTGGTGATGCAGGACGGGGCGGCTGCGCAGAGTGAACCCGAGCCAATGCTGGTGGTGGACGATGAGGTGATGCCTTCTGACGTCTCTGAGACTATCGATCTGACAGTAGAAATCGAGGTGGAGGGCAATGAGCAGGTACGCTGGATCATGCCGAAGTTGGACCCGGAACTCGCTGCGGAGTCTTGAGCTGGACACATGGGCAAGGAGCTGTTTATTTTGTCTTCTCTCGTTAGGCTGTGTGTTTGCGCGTCCTCAATCCATACCCTCTGTCTGTGGTACGCCGATCCCTCGGAGGGTCGAGGGATGATGCCAGAGTTGGCCAGAGGGGCTCACGGAGTCTGTATGGATGATAATGGGATCCTCACAAGAATGCTCATGACTCAAGATGCAAACGCGATCAATCAACTAACAAGTCTGCGTGTGCAGAAAATGAGGGGAGCGGAATCCGCGCTAGCCAAGGTGGCGCGATTCACGTGACATGACACTTCACCGTGAACACTGAACACCCTCATGCAGCGCCTCTTTGATCTTGGTCACAACGTCCCCCATGTTGTCTGAATCGCTCCACATCTTCCACTTGGGCAGAATATAATCATACCCACCAGTCGTGGGCTCCGCCATCGTATCCAGAATGTTGGACATGCCTCTGCTGCTGAAGGCTTCATTGTAGTACTCCACGGCCAGACCTTCATCCCAAGCATGATATACTAACCTGAGAACGTTCGCTATCATTCCGGCCACCACTGGAGTTGCGTATGAGGTGCCTTCTAGATAGACGGCCTCATCTTCCCATATGGATTCGACTGCTACCCCTAGGCAGCCATAATTCCTGGCGTGCGGCTGTGGAGGCGGGTTCGACGTGCTCGTGCCTCCATTCCCGTCAACGGCGTGGACGCATATGACCTGCTCGAGATTGGCTGGGAACTCCCGGGACGCTTCGTTGCCATCTTTAGAGGCGGCGGCGACAAAGATCACACCATCGGACGCGGCCGCTTCAATTTTCATGCGCACTTGCTCATTCTCCGCCTTTCCGGTGAGGTAGAAAGACATGTTAATTACATGAACACGATGTTTAACAGCCCAATCGATTGCCTAATTTCTTGTTAGTCTTTTAACTGAGCGCAGAGGCTGAGGAGATTGAGGACCCTCACGTCGATAATCTGTTGCGTTCCATCGATCTCCCTATCGCACGATATCTTTGCGATATAGAGGTCCGCCTCGGGGGCAATTCTCGAGATGATGGCTGCCACATTTGTGCCGTGGCCAAACTCGTCATTTGCCGAGTCCCCGACGAAATTCCTGGTTTCTTTTATGGGGCTGTCCCTTGTTTTCCTTGAATGAGCTTTGCCCCTCCAAAATGTGCTCGTCGTATCCACGCCCGTGTCCAGCACTGCGATGCGTATCCGATTGGTCGCCGTAAATGGTATATCTTTGATGTTGCTTTGATAGAAAGCTTCGGCGGTTTTGAAGAACAGTTTCGCCGACATTACACTGCATTGCAATCAGTTTTTTTGCTTGGGGAGAACACCACCTTGTTGAATATTTATGGAGTTTGGATAGATACGCACTGCTGATGTGTTGCGCTGGTATCGACCCCCACAGTCGGTGTCATCGGCCCCTGAAAAGGTTTGCAAAGTCTGAATTGGAATGGGGAATTGAGAGACGTCTCAGGGAACAAGCGTTTCGTCAATTCGTCTAGACGTTTTACCACTTCTTGGAGAGTGCTCCTGCAAGTTCCTTCAATGGCCTCTTTCCCCCCCTGCTTTGAGTATGAGTCGTCGGGTAGGTTTGCCAAGAGACAGTATGCGATCACATCTGCGTACTCCGGCCCCACTTTGTCGACAATTTCTTGATAGTGCAAGATTTCCGTGAGTAAGTCAACAACATGTTCCATTTTTCTCTCCAATGCGATCTCCATCAACAGTTCCGCAAAATAAACTAGTATGGGGAACTCCACTGAACTGTCCAACTCCTTACTTGTCGAACGCATAAAGTACGGGGGGTGGCCCTCGGGGACCATGCAATTCCTTACATCAATCGGGAAGTATATGCCACTTGCCGTCATGGCCGGGATCGTTGGGTCATCAGTGTACCTGCAAAGTAGAGTACGAGCCAGGTGTGCAGCCAAGATGAGCTTGTCCCTATTCTCAACGCTGCTAGCGCCATCTTTCAAGATGGCTTCCAGGGACAATATGGGGACGTCCATTGGGTCCCATTGTTTTGTTGGGAGAAGCCGTGACTTGGATAGATCCGTAGTGTCCCCGTCTTCCTTCGATGGGGGTTGCGATTCCGGAAGAGGGAAGATTTGTTTCTCGGCCTCGATGTCCAAGTTCTCACAATCATTCTGCACTTTGACTGCGTCGCGCTGACGAGAAGTCGACTTCGCTGGCTGTAAGCCAACTCGCTCTCGGGGTACGGTGTTTTGTATCTTGAACAAAGACATGATACAACACAGCTGTCGACGAACCTGCAAAGAAAAAGTGGCAGAGGGGAACAAAAAGGCCATCCCATGACAATATATATTGGGTGGTCTTGGTGTCGGATTCGGGCAGTGGTCAGTGGTCAGTGGTCAGTGGTCACTGTGGTGCGGCCTCTGTCGATGGACAAGCCCACCAACGACGCTAGCCCCTTCAGCCTGCTGGGGGGCGTAGACCAGACGTTGTCTATGGGCCGTTTACCGCTGTGGCTTCAGTGTGTTCCAGGTGTCGACCAACAAGAAACCTGGCTGGGGTAGCCAGAATGTCCTACTGCCCTCTCTATTCGTCACTCCCTCTCCATGTATCCCTGCATTCATCATGAAACGGCACTATGTTTTCCCCTCTCTGGGGCCTCCGGGGTGCCTGCACCGTTGCGGCGCTGCCCACCTTCCACAACACCACGTCCACAACACCACGTCCACCTGCTAATATCATCAGTGACTAACTCGTCGTCTAATCGCCAACAAGTATTCGTTGTCTGACTAATAGCTAATAAGTGTTTGAAAAGATGTCGGCCTTACTATTAGATTTATTTTAAATACCTAGGTACCTAAGGTAGGCAAAGCGGCGCTTGCCCGAGCTCCACCCGAGTTCTGCGTATGAAATGCGGAACAAGGGCAAGTAAAGATGCAGTTCTGCCGTTCTGCAGGCTACAGCTGCCCGCTTTGCCTACCTTAGGTACCTAGGTATTTAAAATGAATCCAATGGTGAGGCCAACATTTTGAATACTCATCGGCAATTGGATGACAAGGAATGCAAGGTACGTACCAAGCCAGTCTTTTTTAGCAGCTGCACGTTGGCACCAGACGTCCCCAGAGGGAAAAACACACAATGCCACTTGATGATCAATACAGAGAGAGAGACTTGACGAATAGAGAAAGCCAAAAGAGAGAGCTAAAGGAGAACTAAAAGTGAGAGCCAAAAGAGAGCGCCAAAAGAGAGAGCCAAAAGTGAGAGCCAAAAGAGCAAGGGAGAGATCAATACAGAGATAGCCTGGCTACCGCAGCTTTCGCCTGTGCCTAGGATGCCGACCAAGTAGGCAGCATTCCTGGCTATGCGGGAAGCGGGAGGCTGCAGAACGGCAGAACTGCATCTTTACTTTTACTTGCCTTTGTTCCGGATTTCATACGCAGAACTCGAGTGGAACTCGGCCAAGCGCCGCTTTGTCTGACGACCACTAGGAATGAATGTTGGAGCGGACACTATGGACGCCACCATGATGCCGCTACTCCTCTTTTGTATTAGGCGTACTTTAATGGCACAATGACAACTCAACAAGCAAGCATGGGGCACCACCGTTGACAGCTGGCCTGTCTGCTCGACACAAGACCACAAACAGCGTCGCCAAATGGAACAACTTTTCAACACAAGAATAACGCCAAGTAGCTGCCTTGACTGAACACTCTCGACGTAACTACGAAAGATCTTTCTCTTGCGCACCTGATTTCCTGACATACCTCCCGACGGTGCGGGCGCTGTTCAAAACGAAGAGGGTCGACTTGAATGCCGTCTGGCATGTTGCTTATTCTGCGGGGCCCGCATCTTGGGTGTGGGTGGAAACACACAGTGCGGTGTGGCTAAACACCCACTGACCTAAGAGGGCGATTTTTGGCAAGACGGTCAAGACATCCATTCCCGCCCCAGACGGGCCGGGCGGCTACTGCCATCCGGCGACCCCAGCCGACCCCCGGCCGAATTGGGTAAAGCGGAACGTTAGCCACACCCCGCTGTGTGTTTTGCACACAGATGCATGGGGACTCGCACTTTCAAAATAAATAGCATTATATTTAATTTAAATCTTGCTATTTCTTAACAGCGCCTACGCCGGCAGGCCCTAATTCGCTTAAAACCGCGATTTCTAGTGCTTTTATTCAAGGTGTTCGCTTTCAGGCCTGACTTTTTCCGGGGCCGCTGTAAAAATGAGGCAAAAAATTGTGTAATTTGGCGATATTATGCAGTGTTGTGTTTAAAAGAGAGGCCGCCGGGCGCGCGCCCGGGATGCTGTACATTACTTACCTACCTAGGTAGGTAAAGTAGGCGGCAGCTTTCCATGGTACTTTTATTTGCCACGCTAATACACACAAAAATATGTATAAGGGTGTGGCGGCTGTGGGAGTGGCCCTAATTGAAAGGTGGGGTGGTCGCCCGAATAGCAGTAGCCGGCCGGGCCCATCCAGCTCGGTCGCACCCTGGACAATGTTGCTGAGTTCGTGCCTAGTTGAGGCGAGTGAGCGCCAAGTACTGACTGTATTGTGATTGTACATGCGCGATTGTTGTGTTGGTATTCTACAACCAACACAAAGTAGAGCAAGATGCCAGGTGCCACGTCACGTGAGTGTCGCCTCCCTGTTTCGCACGGAATCTTCTAGCTACCATCTTCCATCTTCCATCTTTACACGCACAGACTTGTTAGTTCATTTGATCACATTTGAACTTGTGCGGCGAGCCTGTTCGTGTTGATCCTTCATCCTCTATCAGTGACTCTGCGAGCCCATCTGACCATCTCAGCATCTCCCCTCGGCCCACGGCCCGATCGGGATATGTCGCACTAGTCACTGGGCACATGTGCCGAGGGCGCGCGTAAGGCGCTGTAAATCCAACACCCTGCGCTCGGATTATTGAATCAGCGCGCCCGATGCACAGGGCCCTGCGCCCTCTATAAATCGAGGCGCACACAACCAGTTTCATCTGTAGAAAATCAAGGCTTTTTATAATATCTTTTGCACCCGTCTTCGTGTGCGCCCCCGAGCACACATTGTGTGTGCGCTGCGTGTGACAGGATACCACACACGAGCCAGGTGGGCTGCCAACTTAGAGAAGCTGGCATGTGCGACACTTGTCCCCCGTTTCTTCACTAGGCCAATGGTCCGCGCAGCAATGTTCTTTGCTTTACGGCATTCTGAATGTTCACCAAGAGGATACCGTTGGCATGTATCTTGGCTGCCTGGAATATGGGAGTTCAGGCGGTAGACATAATATAAAAGGGTCCCTCCTGCGAGTGCCGGCCCGCGACTTCTCAAGCTCAACTTGCGGTTGGTGGCTGATTAAACCCCACAAAGTCATCTACTCACACTTGTCAAGCTCGCGGGCCTCAATGGCAAGCTCGCGGGCCGTTGTGCCAAATTTGGCTGATGCTCCAAAGCAGAAGAGGACAATTTCGGAAATGGCAATTGCTTGCCACGATCTCCTTTCAAAGGTATCACAGCGCCGACAACTCGCAGGATCCTTTCAGCGACTTCGAGCGTATATGCAACAAAGGTTTTTATCGGCATGGATGATACATGTTGGAGTCTTGGCCAGAGAAAATGCTTCGCTGGATAAGAGGCTCGAGTCCAGAGATGATATCAAAAGTTTCATAATTGAGCAGTTGTCGTTGATGGAAAGCAACCTTCGGTTCGGTGAGTCCAACTGCCAGAGACGAGACGAGACCCTACCACAGCGTCCACTGACGAGACCCCTACGTTAGCCAGCTATGCCCGTACCAGTGATGCCCCCGAAGAGCTTCTGATCTTGTTCGGAAGGCATGGGACAGAAGCGATAGAAGGCCCGGCCCCTGAGACTTTGGACGCTGTGCAGCTCTGCCTGGATGAACTAGGAACGCTTAACCTTGCGATCGGCGAATGTTCAGACGAGTTTACTGAACAACGAGCAAGAATCCTCGCCGAGGGCCGTTCAGATTTCGCTTACTTTCGACTGGCTCGGCAAGTGGTCAACTCCCAGTGCATGGCCGCCACGCCTTCTGTACAAATGCATCTCGCAGAATCCATGGTCAAGCGACGCCAAAGACTACGGCACACTAGAAGACACCAAGTGCAGTCAGAATCACGCCCCGCTCGAGGATCCGATATGTCTTGCTCGAAAAATAGCGCGACACTCACTGCGGAGTATTTGGAGGGATTCCCTAGCCCTCCCAAAATGGGGCCATTGGGAGATCCTATTTGCTGCCCTTTTTGTGGCAAGCCCCTTGCGGAGTCGGAACTCGAGGGTGAAGGATGGCAGTAAGTTCAGAATTCTCTAGGCGAGAAGATATCAAGCACCGTGACGCTAACAGAGCTAGCCATCATGTGCTCGAGGATCTCCAACCCTTTGTCTGCCTCAAAGGAATGTGTCGGAAACTGACGCCCTCCTTTTCGGATTTTGAAACTTGGACGAAACATATGAGAGAGACGCACTCGGCGGTGTGGACGCAAAGAGTTCATAAGATCTACATCTGGCGATGTAGTCAGCATCGCACAGAGTTTTGGGAGACACATGCCGACTTCAAAGATCATCTCAACGCGGAACATAGCGGTGAAAGGTTGATCAATCGTTTGTCGATGCGTTCGAGATGCACGACTAGGTACGAGAGGCCCAGGAACGTTTGCCCCATATGCAACGTTGACGTGGCTGAGTCCGGTGGGGAGCAGGAAGCTGGCAGTAGCCAGCCTGAGCAGCTCCACGAGCTGGAAAAGCACATTGCCAGCCATCTTTGCCGCCTGGCTTTCGACAGTGCAGATACTCTACATCTTGAACATGATCAAGATGCTTGCATGGACGATTGTGGTGATGCCGAATTGACGTTTCCGAAACTGGAGGCGCTCTCTTTGGCCGAGACTATCAACTAGGTTGATGCAAAGGCGAACCTGAAGCAGAAGTTGAAAGCGGAAACCCAAACCCTTGCCAAACTAAAGTACGACGAGGATCGGCATTTCCCGACTTGGCTGAGACGTCCGACTGAGATTCTCTGCGATGCTGCCGTTGCCGTGCCGCGACCTTTTAATGGGCACGCATGTGCTGCCACGGACTCACCGGCTCTCCATATTTCCTGGTAGCTTTCTTGATAGCTAGCTCTCTGCAAACACTCACTTATTACGGCGGACCTTGTGTGTGTTGCTTGCGTGACCTCTTTGCTCTGCTTGGCGTGACATAGACGCCGCCTTGTACAAACAAAACAGTGCAGCGATGGCGGCGTCTTATCCAGAAATGTTGACAAGGCTTGTTTACAAGGGGGAGACCCGTGTAGCCAGACGCTAGAGAATAATGGAAAGCCACATGTATTTCCGCGGGGGCGACTCCTGCGCCGGCTTGAATGCGCACTCGTCGCGTTGGGAGAGCTCCTACAGGGGATGCAGTTTAGACGGCATCATCCGAAGCCGTCTCCTTGGCTACATTTTAGCCTCGTCTATTGCTCCCTTCATCTCGTCTGCATGGCAGGAAAGATGAGTGCAACGGCAGCTCTTTATCAATCGACATGTGATGCGGCGTCTAGGAGACCTCTTGGCCATGCGATTGCGATTGCCAGTTTATGCCGTTTGTGAAGAATACGGCAGACACACGGGTTCAGAGCAAGAGCAAATGGCATCGTTTCATGGTTCAAGACGGCGGGCGGCCTTGGTATTGCACCATACGTACACGGGTTGGCCTTGCAGCTCCCAGCTCCCAGCTCCCAGCTTCCAGCTCCCGGCTCCCGGCTTCTTAATTGAACCTTTGGCCACGACTTCATTTTACCGTGACAGAACCCGCCCTCTCAGAGACTACATCACAGGCCGTCGTAAGCAGGATCATATGGCAGGACGGTTATCACCGGCGTCGACCAGATATCCCAGTTGTCGCTGTGGTGAGCATCTCCAAACGGGATGAGTGCGGCAAAGCGGATTCTTTGCAACGGTCAGACTAGCTAGCACTGGGGGAAGAGGAGAACTTGACAAGGAAGAGGTCTGGTGGAATGAAACTCACGAGTAATTCCCCGGCGCAATGTAGCTGCCATTGGCCAGCTTCCCGAACCAGTAGAACCTGTGGGGATTAATGGGAACGCCGTCCCAACCGCGCTGAGAGCGCTCCAAGTACTGAATGGGGAAAGGAACGACATCATTCTTGTCGAAGTAGCCGGGGACGAATGCGTCGTAGGCGTCCGACTCGGCCCAGGACGTGGCAGAGCCAATGTATCCCCCTTGGCCCACGACAGGCGGGTACTTCCAGTTAAACTCCTTGAAGCCGGGCGCGTAGACATCGAGCCGCACCTCCTGGCTGGCGTACTGAAAATTGGCGTTTATCTGCGGGTAGCTCCTTGCCGCAAGCGAGACGTTGAAGTCGTAGACAAAGGAGTGGACGATTTGCTGTCCATCGGGGCCCCCCTTCAGCCAAGGACCGTCGTCGGCAAAGATCTGGCGTCGCATGCTGCTCTTGAGATCGAAACCAGCGCCCATGTACGGAATGGACAGTTCCTCTCCGTTGCTGCTGGAGACCAAAATCTTGCCGCTGTACACGGGCAACTGGGACTCGTCCAGCCCCGACGGAGGGTCAAAGTTGAACTGCGCCTTCTTGGCCTCTCCGGGCTTGACGGTGAAGGTGCCCGACGGAAAAGTCACGCGCGGGACGATGCTGAATGGGGTCAGGTCGCCGCCCGAGGAGAGCCACGAGGAATCATACTTGTCTTTTGCATTGAAGCCTCCGGCCGGCTGGAGGGTGAAGCGATAGGTGACGGGCTTGTCGGAGCTGTGGCTGATGGAGACTTGATGGTACCGGCTAAAGTGCAGCGTGTCGTTGAGCTCAAACTTGCTGTCGAAGGAGAGCAGGGTCTGGTAGTTGACGACCTTGGACGCGTTGACGAGACCGGTGCCGACCTGGACAACGGGCGCCCAGAAGCCGTAATCTACGGGGTCCTCGCCCTCGTCCGGGGCCGTTACCTGCCAGGGAACCGCGGCGCCAGAGGTGATGATGCGGCTGTGCAGCTCCTTTGCGAAGCCCGGTCCGTGGACAGACCTGCCGCCGTATCTCCCGACGTAGAGGGCGGCGACCCCCGCGATGTACGGCGCCGCCATGGACGTGCCAGACATGACGGCCCACGAGCCGTTGAGATAGGTGCTGTATATGTCGCCGCCAGGGGCAGCCACGTCTGGTTTTATCTCGAGCTCGTTGGTCGGCCCCCACGAGGTGTAGTAGGACGGGATGCCTCCGGCCGAGTTATTGAAGCCGACGGCCCAGCTCTTGTCCTTTGCGAGGGTGAAGTCGGCCGTGACATTGACGCCCGCCTTGACGGCGGCAAAGATGGCCTCGCCAGCCTTGGCCTCGATGACAGCCATGGGTGTGCTATCGTGCACCCAGATATAATTCCAAGTCCGCTCCTCGTAGTCGGAAACAAGGATATACTTGGCCCCATGCGCCACGAGGTTATCCTGCTGTATGTCATTGTCGCAATGCCCGCGGCGGACAAGGGCGATGCCATTTGATAGATCGGGAGTCGTGTCCGGCAGCGGTTCGCAGGCGTCGATGGGGTCAAGGGAGACGGGAATTATTGGCAGCTCGGGTACGGACCACAGGCCCTGGAAGGCAGGCTGATAGGCGAGGATTTCCGTTTCCACGGTGCCATTCCGATAGAACGAGGCCTTGAACGGCGGAAAGCCGAGGACTGAGGCTTCCGTCGAGGCCACGGCCAACACGTTCTTCCCGCTGGAGCCGCTACTTGCGAAGAATGGACCTACATCGCCACTGTTGCCGGCAGAGATTGTCACCACGACGCCCTTTTCGACGAGCCTCGATGCCACCGTGGCCCACGAGCCTTCTGACCAGCCACTCGGGCCACCGACACTGGACGAAATGATGTCTGCCTGCGGGAGCGAGTTAGCACAAGACGTTCATCTTCTCCGACGAGGCAGCCCTGGCAAACATACGCCATCCTCGTATGCCCTGAGGAATGCCTCTATCAGGGTGTCCTCGTCTGTGCTGTCCAAATGCGTAAAGACCTTGTAGGATAGCAGCGTTGCCTCCGGAGCCACGCCCATGAAGCTGGTCGTGAGTTAGTGACGGGCTGCCGCTGAACGTGGGTTTGACATACGAGTCTGTTTTGCCCGCGAGAATGCCGGCAACATGAGTGCCGTGGCCGATTTTGTCCATGGGGTCCGCGTCCGGTGCCTTGTCCGCATGCCCGGGCCAGTCTTGATGTTGTTAGCGGCCCGCCGGAATGAGGGTTGGGCAAGCGACTTGTGTAACTTGCCTGCGTCTCCCACAAAGTCGTAACCGCCGGCGACTTTGAAGCCGGGGCCGAAGCCACCACCAAGCTATAGGTACGCCCATTAGCCGCGGTGCGTCAAGACGCCTTCTTTTCGGGATGCTCGTCTACTTACGGCAGGGTGGAGGTAGTCGATGCCTGTGTCGACGAGTGCAACTACGGCGCCCTTTCCGAAATACCCGGCATCGTGGACCTTGTCAACGCCCGTGTACGAATGGACAGAGTAGTTGGAGGCGGCAATGTCATCGTTGTAGGTGGTGATGGCTGGCTGGGAGAGCTTGAATCTTTTTACGTGCCAGGCCTTGCTGACTTCGTTCACGGCCTGCAGAGTGTCGATATTGGAGTCGTTTGATTCGATGCTGATGCCGGTGAATATGTCCGACTTGAACGTCCTGAGCACCGACGCTCCGCTGGCCTTGAGTTTGGCCGAGAGGGCGTCCACGTCTGTCCCCTGCGTTTCGGAATCAGCAAGCACGTCTAATCAACCAGGCGAGGGCGCAGGCGAGTACCTCGGCAGCCTCGAGGATGAACTTGTTTTGCAGAATGGCTGTTGCGTTTTCGGCCGCCGGTCCTGGCCCCCGAGCATAACGGGCGTGAGACTGCGCGCCCACGCCCGCTAGAGACAGGGCAGATACGAGGAGGCTTGACGGACGCATTTCTCGACGAGTAGAGGTGACTCGGTTCCAGCATCTCTACACATGGCCGTGCCCGGCGGCGGCTTATATACAGGAGCAAGAGGATAAGGGAACGCACCGCACCGCGCCGCGCTCGCTCCCGTCTCTATCAAGAGCCGCCGGGGTTGGGGGCAGAGACACGTCAGTGCCGCTGTCGGCCATTGTCGAGGCTCGAGACAGCCTCCCACCTGCCCTTTGTGACCAAGCCCGGCCGGACACATATGGGCATTGCGATAGGGACATGTCGTGGCCTTCCCAAGTGGTAAAATACGGCGTTGCGCCCGCCCAAAGTTCGTTTCCTGGCGGCCCTGCACCGCCGTGATGGTCCTTTAGACTCTTGGACCCTTTGTCGCCGCCAGGTGGAGGCGGTGCTTATACGAAGGCAAACCGTGACCCTTCCACGGGACCTTTTGGGACGGAGATGGACAAGAGACGCCATGTGCTGTTTTTGTATTGTCTGTATGCCCAAGGTGGAAGAACCCGGGAAGGAAGCAACGGCAGGGGCCAAATACGACGGACATGACTTGACAGAGCAGTACGTGGGGTTTGGTGACGGCATTAAAGGCACGGCTTGGCAGACTGAAGGACGGGGTCAGATATTCGGGACGGATTCGATTCTCGCCGGCAAGACAACTCTGAGCACCCTGTGCCAGCTCTCGTGGCAGTCACGGCATGAGGGAGACGTCATCACGGGCTAGACAATGTTCCATGGACACGCGTGCGGATGCGGCGAGTTTCGACCGCGTCGCCTTGGCTCATACCCGACGAGACGGCCTTTCTCATGTTGGACATTGCTGCGGCGTTGCAAGGCCGATGCTGTAGCCATCACGGATTTCCGTTGCCAAAAAAAGCTTGCTTCCCAACGTGGCAGGTGGCAGGTGGCAGGTGGCAGTCGATCTTGGTCAACTTAAAGGCTTAGGCATATTTTATTAGCCTGCCACTTGGACCCATAGCTTTACATGTTGCGATTGCTGTATAAGGTTGAGGCTGGACGTTGGTGGATCACGATACCTGGGACATGGATCCCGAAAGAGAGAGAGAGAGAGAGACTGCTTATCTGGCTGCGCTTGCGGAACAGTTAAAAAGTCACTGGCAACCCCGTCAAGGCCTGAGCTCGAGGCCATTGCGGGCAAAGAGCCAGACTGCCAGTTGATAGACTGCCGGTTGATAGACTGCCAAGGTAGATAAGCACCCGAGGCCGATGGGTATTGGTGCCAAAGGTGCCAAAGGTGCCAACAAGCCTTTTGCGCCGATTGCAATAGTACCAGACGTTGCAAACGTCCAATGAATGGGCTTATAAATGCGCCAAGGTGCGTATTCCTCAACCCACAAGTGCCAACAGCCACTAGGCCGCTAGGCCGCTAGGCCCAGCCACTAGGACGCTAGCCCACTGCCCAGGTAGGTAGTTGGCTCGCGTCGCCAAGGTTCCCCACACGCACCGACCCGCAGCGCACCCGTTGGCTTGTGGCCACATGCAGTCTGGTGTGAGCACGTGCGTGGGTCCCCTTTCTGCCGCATGGTTCCCGCATGGTGCCACACAGCGTTCCAGGCAGGTCTGGCAGGTCTGGCAGTTGTCGAGTTGCTAAAAAAGTCCTCCAAGGTAGCATTGCAGAAAGGTGGGTCCGGAACCACAGCTGCAGGTTGCAACTTGCGGCAGTGAAGGAGACGATTGACAGCAGGCATTGATGTCGAGCACCCAGGGGTGGGCGTGGCCGAATGCGCCGAGCCGCCTCTGCAAATTGATGGCGACGGGCACGACCGGGTAGTTTGGTATCGACATTGATGACCCAGTCAAGGCGGGGAGACGATGATGGTGAGCAGCGTGCAGTGGGCAGCTGGCAGCGGGCAGCGAGCACTGAGAGGAGTGACTGGCAGGCAATTCGTAGCTTGGGGCCCTGGGTTCATAGACGATCATGTGGCTTGACTATCCTGGCTCGTGGCTCCCCAGACCCCTCCTCTCTGGCAATCAGCAGCCCGACAGACAGCAAGCAAACCGCGCCAGAAAATCCCAGCCATGCCAGCCATGCCAGCCAATACCGGCAAAGGCCCGGAAGCGGCAGGTAGTCAATCTGCACGAGGCGGTCCTTTTTTACCCGGCTGCGGCCGCCTCGTCAGTCGGGTCAACGAAGCGGTGTACGGGTTAATATGCCTTTTTCAATCAAGGCCATTCAAGACGTCGGCTTCGTCGTCTTGTCGAATGAATTTCACCTCTATTTGCCCCCGAAGAACAGACAAGAGCAGACAAGAACAGACAAGAGCAGCTCAATGAACCGGCCGCTGCTTGCATAGTCAAGGTCGTTTGGAACGTGGGGATATCCCTCCAGGTAAAGCTACACTTGGCAGGCCACCGCCTTGTATAAGAAACTGCCTAGGCAATCTAGAAATGACTAGAGTACTAGCGCGCCCTGATGGTACCTGAAATAAACCACCCGCCAAGTCTTCAAGGCATGCCCGAGGCTTGCACCATCCCACGAGTCGTCGGTGGACGCAAAGTCGCCTAGGCCGTAGGCTCAATATCCCCGTGGTCAATCTTTTCCGTGGCAAACTTCCTGGAAGGCGTCTTTCTCAAGAAGAGAATGTCCAACTCCTCAAACGTCCGACCTCTTGTCTCAGGCAGCCTGAAGAACGCCCACAGAACCGTGAGGGTGCTGGTTGAGAACCAGAAAAAGGCCGTTTTGCCTTTCAAGTTCCACTGCGTCGGGTTGATAAAGTAGGGCTCCAAAACACCACCTATAATGTTGCCAACGTAGTACGTGCTTCGGCCGAGCACAACAGTCTTTGTGCGAAGCTGCGTCGCTCCAATCTCCGCGACGATGGTGTAGACAATCGGCCCAACCGTTGCCGAGTATGAGCTCAGCCAGACCAAGCAAAGCACGGCTTGAGCCCATTTTGCCCCGTCTGAGACGCGGACAGAAGCCAGGATTCCAATCAGAAGCAGGCAGGTGTTCATGATGGTGAAGCCGACGAGGAAAATGTCACGACGACCGAACCTCGCCATTATAAGCCAGGAGCAGCAGGTGGAGACGAACGCAAGCCCCGTTCCACCGAGAGCGATGCTATTGCTTGTGAGCACGGAGACGAGACGAGACGAGACGAGACGAGACGAGACGAGACGACGTGCGGGGGGGATGCTCATTCACTCACCCAAAAGCGTCTGTTGAGCTCACGCCCGCCTGCTCAAAGAAGTAGGTTGGAGAGTAGGCGAAATAGCCGCCGTTGCTGACCTGGGCCAAAAAGGTAACACAGGCAATCTCCGTCCGACGCAGATTTGTGCCCTTGAAGCAATCCCAATAACTGGTGCTAAACTCGGCCTCCTTCTCGAGCTCGGTAGTGCGGATCATCAAGGCGATGGCGCTCTTGTGGTCGAGATTTGCGTCTTTCTGCGACAGTCGCTCGAGGGACCTTTCGGCATCGGCATAGCGGCCGGCTCGGACAAGCCACCACGGCGAGTCTGGGCAGAACCAGGCGCCGATAATAAGCGGTATGGGCTGTTTGGTTAGCCTTGTGCTTGCATCTCCGGCGAGGGGAGCACATACCCAGATCCATTGGATTGCAAAGGGGATGCGATATCCCCATTCGGTGGTGTTGTTGACCAGACCGCGCAGCTGCAGCAGCACTTGTTAGACATTGGGCCACGCAAGTTCTGTACAACTCGGGGGAAAGCTCACCACAGCGGCAGACAGGAACTGGCCAATGATCCAGCAGAGATTGATGTAGGCGGTTAAATGCCCACGCAGCACAAGCGGACACACCTCCACGGCGTAGGCCGGACCCATGGTCGCGTAGACACCCCATGGAATGCTGCAGAGGAATGCTCCGACAAGCAGGACCTCGACGTTGGGTGCGAAAAAGGTGATGAAGATGAAGCCCGTCATGGCCGCGAGCGTAACCATCATGACCTTTCTATGGCCGTACTTGTGCGTAAAGTAGCCGTTGAGCAGCGCGCCAATGATGTTACCGACGGCGCCGATGTCACTGATTCCTGCCTGCCACGAGCTGGACAGCTGGTACCCCTTTTCCTGGCCGTAATATTGGCCATATTTCTTGCGAAATGACGGGTAAGCGAAGAAGCTCCCTATAAGGGTTCCGTCGTAGCCTTCCATGATGATGGACATGGACACGAGAAGGGACCAGAAGACTGCCTTGCGGTAGACCTTGATGGCCTTGAAAAAGGGCATCTCATGCTCGGCCGCGGCGGCCAGGGTGGCCTGTTGACCCAAAGCGTCGGCCTTGACATCGAGTCCGCCTTCCTCGTGCTCAACATGGTTCTTTTCACCAGCGGTGGCAGCATTGGCTGAGGAGTTGGGGTGCTCCATGATGGCTGCTCGGACGATTCAGCAATGTCAGGATTTGGTGCTGCGCAAGTAAAGAGACAGAAATGTTTGGGGAGATGCAGAGATGACTGAGAGTCGTGTTGGGGCCACGGGCTTTATTGTACAAGAATCGGCCCCAAGCCACGCTCTTGCGGACGGGCATATGAAAACGTGCCAGGGCTCAGATTCGGGAATATAATCCCCGCGTCTAACCCCGCGTCTGGGGAATCAACC
Organism: Keithomyces neogunnii; assembly: GCA_020975405.1. Taxonomy (NCBI): domain Eukaryota; kingdom Fungi; phylum Ascomycota; class Sordariomycetes; order Hypocreales; family Clavicipitaceae; genus Keithomyces; species Keithomyces neogunnii. Next base: position 1,226,081 of record JAIOWQ010000002.1, on the reverse strand, counting down.
CCGGATTTTGTCATGACAATGCCAGATTCCGGCCACGACGTTTATGGGGTAAGGGGTTCTTGCGTCGGGCACGATGCCGAATAGCCCCGACGCCAAGATGCGGCTCCACCAGAAGAAGAGCGTATTGCCGGGTATTATACGGACATGGGGTAGCGACGTAAGCGGCCGAATAGCCCCGATGCTTGTCAGGGAGCCCCACACACCAAGCTGAGCTATTGCCGGGCTTACAGCCGAGTCCGTGATGCCACTGATGGAACCATGGAAGCTCAAGACGCAATGAGAAAACGACATTCAACTGCCAGACGCTCCGTGGACCCTTGGACCCCGACTTCGGACCCTGCATCATGTATATATGCACAGCCAACGTCTGTGCAGGACTTCAAAACTTTGTTGTATCCAAAACACTGAAGCACAGTGCCCTGGTCGTCAGAGTCAATTGCCGCCCGAAATGAGCATCCCCGTACGAAAAGTCGACATCACGTCGGCCTTTTGGTCTCGCATGCGAGAATGCTGCAGAACAAAAACGATCCCTGCTATCATCAATGTTCAGAAAGAGACTGGGCATTGGGATTGTCTGACGTGGAAACAAGGCCATCAACCGCAACCTCATGTAAGTCGTCCCCATCGGGAGTGGCAAAGCCCGTCAGCAACACATTCTAATGACCTTTTATAGCCCTTCTGGGACAGCGATATTTACAAGATCATCGAGGCCGCATGCTACTTTCTCATGACCCACGACGATGCTGACATGATGGCTCATGTCGAGCAGGCCGTGGACAACATACGAAACGCGCAGCACGCCGACGGGTACATAAATTCCTACTACACCGTTCGCGGGATTCAGGGGAGGTGGACCAATCTGCGAGACATGCACGAGCTCTATTGCATTGGACACCTCATAGAGGCATGTGTCGCCTACGAGACCCTGACCAACAGCGGGAGGCTGCTGGAGCCCGTCATGAAGGTCGTCGGGCATATTGACGCTACATTCGGAGTTGAGCCCGGCAAGAAGAGGGGCTACCCGGGTCATCAAGAAATCGAAATCGGACTGCTGAGGCTGTACGAAATGACCAAGGAGCCGCTGCTGCTCAAGGTTGCGCAGTATTTCATTCTGGAGCGAGGCACAAGAGACGAAAAGGGCCAGTACTACTGGGACTCGGAGGCCTGGGCGCGCGGCTGCGACCCCGAGGATTACAACACCATGGAGATGCGCCCTGTCTACCGGTACCCCAGGGACTACGCCTATCATCAGGCCGACTGTCCCCTTGCCGAGGCGACAGAATTCCGCGGTCACGCCGTCCGAGCCATGTACTACATGACTGCGGCTACTGATCTGGTACGCCTGACCAAGAACGACGGCATACATTCCTCCCTGTTGCGGCTGTGGAGAGACATGGTGGACACCAAGATGTACATCACCGGCGGCCTGGGCGCCATACGCCAGTGGGAAGGTTTCGGCCCTGCCTACTTCCTCGGCGATACGGAAGAAGGCGGCGTTTGTTACGCCGAGACGTGTGCATCCTTTGGCCTCATTGTATGGTGCGAAAGGATGCTGCGCTTGCACCTGAACTCGGAGTATGCAGACGTCATGGAGGTGGCCCTCTACAACGGGTTCCTCGGCGCGGTTGGTCTCGATGGAGAAAGCTTCTACTATGAGAACCCTCTTCAAACGCACACCAACCATGCCAAGGAGCGGAGCCGGTGGTTTGACATTGCCTGTTGCCCGCCCAACGTGGCCAAGCTCTTGGGCAGCCTGGGCACCTTCATCTTCTCCGCGCAGGACGACGTGGTTGCCGTTCACCAATACATTGAGAGCACACTACGAGTGCCAGATAGCAACGCCGTCGTGTCCATCAAGACGAGGGCTCCGTGGTCAGGCGAAGTGGACATTTCCTGGACTGGGACTGTCGCGCTCGCTCTGAGAATCCCAGGATGGGCCAAGCGCTACGAATCAAGCGTCACGGGCCAAGTCAAGGATGGCTACATCCATCTTCCCAGAGCCGCCGACGGCCGAGTCCAGGTTCTCTTTCACATGGAGCCTCACTTTGTCTATGCAAACGTGAAGACGGGGAAAAACCAGGTCTGCATCATGCGCGGACCTCTTGTGTACTGTATTGAGGATGTTGACAACGACGTTGACGTCGACAACGTTGCTCTCTCTACAGCGTCCATCAGCGACGGACAGCCGTTGAAGATATTGGGCGATGAAGTGATTCCTGTGGTAGTAAAGGGACGAGAGTTTAAGAACAGGAACAGCGCCAAGCTGTATGACGACCAGCCATGGGAAGAAAGCGAGGAGAAGGAGCTGGTGTTTATACCATACTACGCACGGGCTAATCGTGGGGGTAAGGGCGGAATGAGGGTTTGGTGTTTCAAGACGCAAGCATAGATGCATCACTGCAAAAGAAAAGCAACAATCTAATCTTGGATATTATGCGCAAGTCAGCCTTGGAAAATCAAAAAAAAAACCTCGACGATGCATGTGAACAGATGTTGAGGCGTCACGTGACACCATAGACATGCGGAGGCTTTCCCCACTTGCCACTGCATAATCTCCCTTCCTTGGGTTACATTTTCCCTATTCAGGCCGTCTTCAACGACACCATTGGCTTCCGTGAGTTCCGTGAGCTAGTGCCATGGATGCGAGTGCTCGACCCGCACCTCAACCCTCTCGGCCAGCCGCAATCTACGAGCGCAAACGGGCAAGCGCTGCCTGTGTGGTTTGCCGCGAACGGAAAACAAAATGCGACGGGGAGCGACCGGCATGTGGCTTCTGCAAGGTCAGGGGAGGATCATGTCGGTATGCCGAGGCGGATGCCTCCAAGCTGGATCCAGGCAGCCTCGAGGTTCTCACCAGGCTCGGCCGGCTGGAAGAGTCTCTGAAATCGTACATCAATGAGGCGGTTCATGACCTTAGATCCAGCTTTCCTGCAAGTCATGCGATTCTGCCAACCGGTTACGCGCAAGACCATCAGCCGCAATCTGAAAGAATCGGCTCTCACGGGCCATCAACATCGTACGGCGTGCCAGTCACCAATCTGCATGCCCCTGCGCAGCCTGCCTTGTTGACGGCCTCAGGAGGGTCGGAGCATTCGAGTGCAGACAGCACGGCGCTGTCTGGCGATGTTCCTCCCTCGACGGAAATCATCTCTCACGCATCCGACATGTCGCTTGAAGCCGTCTTGAAATGGCCCATCTTTACGGAGCTCGTCCCAGAACTCGCTAGAGATCTGCACGCTTCCACCGTCCAAGTACTCGCAAGGGACCTGACCACGACGGTTGTGGCCGAGGAGGCGATTCACCAAGAGCTGCAAAATCTTACCCCACAGCTGCTCGATTTCTTGATAGAGAACTTCCTCTCCAACAACCACGTCAAGAACCCGGTCATGGACGTCGGCTGCCTTCGCCGATATGTGGACGACTTTAAAAACTCGGGACCTCGGTGGGATGGAAAGACATGTTTGGTGGTTGGTAAGAGCCTGCCGGTATCGCTGAGAGGCGTCTAACACGATCCGTAGTTGATAGTATGCGCCGTCAGCGCCCTGTCGGGGCCCTTGGACGAAGAGCGCGGCGCGTCCAAGTCTGAAGAATCCCTTCGCATGGCGCAGATTTACTTCCAGGCTTCCCAACGCAGGATTGGCATGCTGCAGCATGACAACTCAATCCTGGCCGGGCAATGCACCTTCTTGACCGGAGTGTATCTGTGCATGACGAACCAAATCATCGCTGGGTGGAAGTCATTTGTCCACGCTTCAAATCAGTGCCTAGTATGGCTAAAGTCGAATAATCGGCTTCAGAGCAAGGAAAGCTTCGTCGGAGACAAGGCCGAGTCGATCGACTTTGGGTCAGACAATGACGCGCCGAAACGATGTGTCGAGGAGAGCCTCTATTGGAGTTGTCTCAAGAGTGAAATGTAAGTGTAGCCGAGCAGGTTGATGGACCCCATTTGCAACTTCAGCCGACGTGCTGACTGGCACAGGGAGGTTCGATTCGAGCTCAACCTCCCGGGATCCGGACTTGACAGGTTCAATTACCAGAATGTATATCCCAGTCCGCCCATCAGTGATTACCCGGGGACGGCCTCGACTGCCAATCGCGGACGTGCTGCGTCAACGGCTTCCCCTTCCAATATCAACGATGAGGATCGCTACAATCTCGAAATCGGCTGGTTGTATTACCTCGCGGAAATTGCGAGCAAGAGGATACGGAGCAACGTGTGGGTGGAAAGCTACACTACGCAGACGTTCCACACAAGCTGGGTGCGGCAGCTGGAGAAGCGAGTGACGGAGTTTGACTGGCAGATTCAAGAGTGGTACAAGGCTCTGCCCGAGCAGATGAAGTTCCCAACGGATCCGTCCATCCCTACGCGAAACACGTTGAGGTATATTCTACGGCAACACATGACTGATATCCAAGAAGACGTTCGCTTCCCCGCCGTCCAGGCCGTTTTGGGTTCCGCGTCAAGCCTGGATCTCGAGCGGCTCCCGCCAATACTCGCCGGCATCTTGCGCGGGTTCTTCACAAACGCATTGAATCGCATCGAAGCCAACCGAGAGAGCCGCTTCCATCGACACCATGGCGTGTGGCTCAGTATGCGGTGTGTGAGCCGCAGCGCACTGCAGTTGCTGGGCATGGCCTGCATGTGCTACAAAGAGGGGGGGTATAGCCGTGGTCTGCAGCTGGAAAGACAGCTGCTTCCTTTGGGATGGAGCGACACTGTTGGCGTGGCTGTTGACTTTCTAGACTACTGGTCCACTGAGAGCGCTGATGCACAGAGAATGCACAAGGTCATCAGTAGGCTGCTGGATGTGTACTATATTTTGTCACGACAGTAGTTCAAGAGTCGACAAGGCTGTGCGCTTGAAGTAACTGTGTTTTATAACTTTACTACAGCCACAAGTGTTGCCTTGATAGATGTGTAATACCTGAGAAATATGAAATTATATGCTTGTAGAGATGCCTAAACTTATTTAAACTATGCTGGTAGGCAGGCGGTGATGGGACGGAAGCGTGGCGGACCTACGTCAGCGTTACTGGGGATCTTAATGTTCTTGGAGGCCTTAACAAGCTAGGCTATGATAGGCCGGGTAGTGGCATTTAGGACAGACTACTAATATTAGCAGCAAGGAAGCAAGGCAGACGCGAGGCAGACCTACAGGCTTATAAGTTTGATTGCAGGTTGTAAAATAGCCTGTGATGCTGCCGACTTCGTCGGTATCCTAGGCGCAGGCAAAGCGGCGGTAGCCAGGCTACTTTAGATTTTTTATTAAATATAAAGTAGTATTATGTGTTTTTTCCCTCCAGGGGCCCTCTGGGAGCCCTGCCGGGGGCCGCTTGCAGCGGGCTCGATTTGAAAGGCTCGCTCGATTTAAAGGGCTTGATTCGAAAGGCTTAATTTAAAAGGCTCGATTTGAAGATTTATTTTTCATAGATCATGAAGTGGTATTGTGTGTTTTTTCCCTCCGGGGGCCCTCCGGGGGCTCCTGCCTGCGGCGCTGCCTACCTTCCGCAATACCACGCCCACCTTCCGTAACATCACAACGCGCCTGCTAAAAGCATCACTAACTCGGTACGTACCTCAAATTCCTCGCTATCCAATCGCCGATGAGTATTCTAAAAGTTGTCGGCCTCACTATTGGATTCATTTTAAATAGGCAAAGCGGCGCTTTGCCTGATAATCAAAGTAATCTTTTTAGCCTAAAGGTAATAGCATCAGTCCTAAGATAGTTAAAAGTTAGCTACCTAGGGTTGGCAAGAGCCTAGGTCACATAAGCCCGGCAGAAATTGTCCTAGACGTCGAGAAGCTAGGAAGAAATCAGCATCAGAACCGGGTCAGACGCGTGTCGGCTCACGGTAATCGGCCTGGAGGCCAGCCTTTCCTGCTGAAGCTCCGTGACAGCCTAAGCCCAAGGAGCAGGCCAGGGGACGACCCGGGGACGTATCGCCCACACGAAGGTTACACGCGATAGCCTTAATCCTAACCACGGAGACGATATAGAAAAGGGGAAAGAGAGGCCATTTAATATATTTTACTAGAATAAGTAAGTTGAAGCTTAATACCTTTTTCTACATTGCTCTCCGCGTATTAAATGTGCAGATAGTAGCATTAGATGATTAGCAGAACTAGGTGCACTCTGAGAGTACTCATATTTAAAAGTCAGATTCTAAACGCGATAAAGGCGATAATCCTTATCAGACCTCTATAACCTTTTAATTAATTGCGACTAAATAAGAAAATTTATTTTAACTAACTAAAAGAGACTATAAAACCACAGAGTTTGACTTTTAGGGTCATATTGTTACGATACAATCCGTGACAGGTCCTGTTACGTGCCAGAATCCCTACAAGCATGGATGTAGGGATCGACGTACTTGAAGTTGAATTAGGTGTAATAAAGGTCAAGTTTATTAAATGCAGGTGCTGTTCTGTATGGTGTAAGATTCTTGTTAATTCCATCTATCTGGAGGTCGGTCTTGACCATTTATACGCTGTGTTAGTCACGGGTGTTGCCTCCTGTGTACTTGTCACGGTTTATATCGCAACACCCACGCTCCAAGTTTGTAACCACGGGTACAACGAAATATACATGTACGTTTCAAGTCACAAATAGTTGCACAAGACTATAGTCGTCCAAGAGCCACCAGAGGAACCTTTTGCCTTGGGGATGCCAGGTGAATGACCAGGTCTAAAATAAGCATTCTTGTTGGCGTTTTGGCAAAGGGGCGCAGAACTGGCAACCTGTGCTGACTATGAGATTACGATGATGCGCATGTAGGAAACAGGCTGTTGGTTGGCCGATTTTGGGCATTGGCAGTGCTCTCACAACGCTTTCCAAGTTGCTGGAGACATTCGCGGCAGTAAATGCACTCTTGCAGGCCATGGTCTCTGGGAGTGCACGTGGTTCAAACCCCGACTGGCGTCTGAACTGTGGAGGGACAGAGGGGACAAGGTGCATCCGTGCACAGCCGTGGGTGGCCACGTGACCAGCCTCGCTTTGGCACCTACAAACGCGCCCTCCAAGGCACACGCACGACTTGTGTCATTTTCATAGAATCGTCTTTCATAAAATTCAATCGTCTGCTCTTTCGAATGGCTTCCTTTTCGGCTCTGTGCCGTTTACTCTCAAATACTTTTCAATACAATTCAACCCGTCAGGTGCAAAGGCGTGCATCTGCTGATGCAACATGGACACTGCCCATGGCCAGAGCCCATGGCAACAGGAACACGAGCTCGGATGCTGACAGGCATCAAGGACTCGAGGGTCGGGCATCTTTTCCCGGCCGGCAGATGACAGCTTGTAAGCATATGGTAGCAGCCGCTAGTTTTGTGCCAGCTGAATGCTAACTATGCAACGCTGCAAGGAAAGAGAAAACATGACAGAGCAGGTCATGCTCGACGCACAGAATCTCCTTTCGAGACGTCCAATCCTGGGCTCAACCTGTTACAAGGCGGCTTGGGTGGATTCAGCTGAAAGTCTCGGGCATTTGTGTCTCATGACTGGCACGTTGGGTATCTCTACGAAAGCATAAGCCAGGCACTCGAGTGTCTGCGGATGGCCCGTGCCGACAAATACATCCGTGGCATGCTCCAGATGCTTCAAGGTCTGCATCACCTGTATGATTTGTTTGCGCCTCTTGCCGTGCTCCAGGAGGCTTTCGAGTCCCGAGACTTGGGCCCAAGTGACCACAGGACAGGATATCTAAACGACGGCATTGATTCATTAGCTCAATTACAAGTAACGGCCACCACTGTCCCAGAAGCCGAGACATGCAGTCCGCACATGGCAGTGATGGAGCAGGGGCCAAGATGATGGGGAAGCGGTCAGCGGGAAACAAGGGGATGGCCATCTTCAGCCGCCAGGGCTGAATTGGGCATTTGGTCATTCGTCGAGACTGGAAGCCGGACGCGTGCATCGTCATGTTCAACGACGGTCAAAGAGGAAACAGGGGCATTAATGACGGACAGTAGTGACATCTGAACCACAAGCAGCCTCCCAAGACACACATCTGGCGTGGCAGATGGTGCGAGCTCCTAGCTGAGACCATGGTGGCTTTTGGCCAACGACAACTCACATGCACAAGGCAATCGCTGTGGTAGTGCCAAATCAGGAAATACGGCACTTCTGTCCAAATACTGATGCTACATGGGCAGTAGAATAGACCAAGAACGGTTTCATCAGTCTTTCTAGACCAACACCATGCCGAGTCCTGCTGCCAGACAGCCTCGAAAAAAATTTAACAGCCATGATGGAGGCATCGAGTGATATAAGATGGTGTGCGCCGGCAACATGTGAGACATGGCAAGTCAGTCGGCTTCCATTGGCAATTTGACAACCATGACCACGACAAAGTCTGTATTACATATGACAGAACAGCGCCCCTATCTTGTCCCCGCGTATGAGAACGTGCCACGCCGGCTCTACGCCTTTCTGCTAGCTAATGTCTCACCTTGGTAAAGGACTGCTGCCGATTTGGAAGATGGCAGTTGTGGTAATCCAGGGCTATTGGTATATAATCACCAACACCAGCCGAGACTTGCGACTTGGGAAGATCTCTCGGCAGACCGTCGACCTTGTTTGACTTGGCCACTTGCTCCCCTATACCTACAAGCCGACATCAACATGGCCGTCAAGACCTCTGAAAAAGGCCAGCTCATGATTTTATTTGATACAAGGGACCTACGGGCGCAAAGGTTCTTGCTCATGCAGCTTCTCGTCGTCGTATTCTTTTCCTGTTCCATAATATTCTTGTTCTACTTTTCGCAGCTGAAGAAGAATGTGGGTTCCATGGCGAGCGTCCTTTCGCTGCTGGTTAACCGCAGCCCTTCCAAGTCTCTCGCCGTCATGAGCGCCGACGTCTGGTTTGCCTTGGGTTTCATGACGGCCATTGACGCAGCCTGGGTTGTGGCAACCTTTAACCGCACCTTGATACTAAACTGGCACTACTTTGTGTCCCTGCGCATCATGGCCGTGTCCTCCATCATTTCCTTTCTCTTCTACACTCTGGGCAAGGGGGCTTTGCCCTTCCATGCACTACAGCATCCCGCATCCGCCCTGCTTCTGTCCGGCGCCTTGTACGTGCTCTTCGGCCAGATCCTGCACGCTTTGCACGCATGTCCCCCGTCCACGCCCGTCAATGCCCGCTTCGGCTCCGTCCAAGGATACAGTGAAAGAATCAGTCGATCGGCGTGTGGATGGCGGCGTGCGCTGCAGGCCTTTGCGGTTATAGCGGCCGTTGGTACCGCGCTCACCGCCGTCATGCCCGCAAGACTGGGAACAGCTGTGCCGCTGGTTGCCATTGGCTTTGAAGTAAGATTCATCTGATCTCGCTCTGCACTCGCATTCATGACTCGTGGTCGGTCATTGCACCGCGCCGCAGTTCTAACGCGTACACAGTCGGTCTACCTGGCGCAGAGGAAACTGAGCAGGGGGCCCGAATACACCCTGTGCGGCGGCACCTTTGTCCAAGCCGTGACATTCACGCACTGGGGTCTCCCTCAGGTCATGGCGAGCCCGCGCCTCGCTCTTCCTGCGTGGGTCTTTCTGGCCCTGATAGTGGCTGGACGGCTGCTGCTGGATCTTCACATACACACTGTTTTTCGCAGATATCCTGAATTCAGATGGGCACGCGAGCAGGCCCTCGTGTCGACAAAGGCCCTGTGTTGCATTTGTGTCGGCATGCTGGTCGTGGAAAACCTGGGGTTTGCCGTGGTCTCTTACTTCAAGTTGCTTGTGGTGCCCATAATGTACTCGCTCTCCATCTTTGGCGTTGCGGCGCCTGCGTCGTATTGTCTCAGCTTTGGCGTGGACAAGTGATTTCTTTCACTCAATCTTCACGAGGCATGCGTGCTTTGAAGGAATCCTTGCAACCCGAACCGGGGGTCTTTCCGCCACAGGCAGGGTTTGTGTCTTGATCACACTGCCGGGCATGCAGGCGCATCATTATTCTAGTCCGCTCCAGATATGCACTTGATTGATCCGTTACTCTGCAGTTAGCCCCTGCCAGTCTTCAAGGCGATGCAATTATGCCAACTCTTATTCGAATGAACCGCTGTCCTTGAATCTAGCCATCTCCCTTGAGCCAACTGTGAAGATGAGACTGACAAGATGGGAAGGGCATCTGCATTATCCAGTGTCTATAGGTCTGTCAAGTCGGCCCGGACAACCTAGCACGCAGGGAGAAATCGGCCATCGGCACCACGACTTGTCACATCATACATGTGACTAGTCCAGTAAGGCTGAGACTAGGTTTCAGTTCAGGGCAACTTATAGCCCCACGACCGTCATCTGGAACCCTGATTTGGCAGCGGCACGGGTCGCTTCGCAGTCCAGCCGCGTCCGCTTCCCGGCACCTGATCTCTGGCCAAGGCGGCAGCAATGCCGTGGCCAACAATTCAACGGGTACCTACCTGGGTACAGACGCTCATGAGAAACAGCAGTGGTCCACCTGCTCTGCCAGGAAACTAGCAAGTCTGCTAAACTTCCCATTGGCAGTATTGAGACATATCGGCGACCAACACAAGGCCAACCCTTCATTCAGCACCCTTTGGGCCAGTATGATCTTCTAGAAAACTATATCCAGGGTCTCAGATACCACACCAGATGGTTTCAACTTGAACCTTTTCCACCCACAGACATATTATCTAAACCACTTTGAACCCAGTGTGGAGACTAACATCCCTAACCGTCATCATCATAAACATAGTCAGTCAACGCAATCAACATTGCCTGACTTGGTGCAGAGAGCTGGCACTCACCCAATACAAAATCAAAGACCAAATTTGTCTTGTCTCTTCCCAAAGAGCATCAGACTGCAAAACGGTTCCTGCTAGCCTTGATCTCCTTGATCGTTCTTCATCTTGCCTCTCAGACAAAAGACAAGGTGTTGGCTTGGACAGTCTTTTATTCTTCTCAAGTGCCAAGGAGAAGTTGGCTCGACCGGAAAAGGCATGCGAGGACCCGTACGTCGTAAGCATCATGCTTGGACTGGCACAGGAGCAGCAAGCAAAGGGGTACGACGAAGACGCGAATGGGGAGGGTTGGAGGGTGCACGTAATCGGGATACCAGATACGGAGGCGTGGGAGATGTATTTCTACACGGCCATGATACCAAAGTCGTTTCTGGACGGGCTGCAGAAGCCGTCGAAGGAGGAGGAGGAGGAGGAGGAGGAGGATGAAGGCGAACCCAAAGGGTTCATGGTTAGGTACGAGTCGATTAGTCTGTCAAGGCCACGAAAGGCGGCGCGCCTGCTCTGGCAAATGTTGCGCGAGAACGCACTGTGCGAGTAGCACAGTTGATTTAGGCTTATGGTTGGGTCAGGCTACTCTGTCTCCGCCGACTTGCAAGGCGTATTTAGTGCCCGGGTCTGATGCGAAGACTACCAAGATACTTTGGAATGGCTTACGAGGGTCGAATAAAGTTGCTTTTTCAACGCCAGAGAACCGTTAGTTATATCCCCTGCGTTTGCGATGCGCGCCTTTGGTTTAGGGACTGCGAGCGGCCCGTGGGCTACCATCTGGGGATTGTCTTGACTGGCTTCGCTTACTCAAAGGGGCAAAACCCGCCGTGACAAACATCCTCTTGACGATAATCTGTTAAACACGGAGTCATTGTGGGCAGCTTTGACGGCACCCTTTCAGAAGCGAGCAAAGTTCAAACCTCTTGGGCGCCACTATTTCACGTAATTCCGCTCCTTAGATAGAAATAAAGAGTCTGTCGTTGCCCGATTCACAGGGGATCTTCTGCCTCTCTGTAGAGCTTTCCACCGTAAAAGAGGGTATCATACTCCTGCCTCACCATAACCATCACACTCCCTGCCGCCCCATAGGGCTTTCACCATAAAGGAAGGACTACTAAAGCATGCTTGCCTTGCTCCCGGTGAATTCCTCAATGTCTTCCAGCACCCATTGTATTGGAGTCACAAAAGTGACGTCTGTCCCAATACGATCGTTTCTCTCTCCTTCTTCTTTCTGTTCTCTGCCGTAGGATTGATCGAAATCCATGAAATCTTTTGGCGCTGCAGAAGTAACGCAGTCCTTAGGCGGCGGCATTGAACCAACGCCTTCGTCGCGTTTACCAGCCCTTCGAGTATGGATCGCCTTTTGTCCACCATCCAGAATTCCAACCGCTCGCCCACTATAATCAAAGACGCAAGAACCAGAATCTCCCCTGTCACTGAATGGCTGGTTTAGCTCTGTGCCGTGGCCATAGGAAACCACAAGGAGTGACTGAGATATCTTGTCCCCTCCAGCAATTGGTGTGCGAAGAATGGCCGCAATTTCGCTCACCACACCGAATGTTAGACCTGTCGTCGTTCCATTCTTTCCGACACGATACGCTTCGCGCTGTTCTTTTGCCCATGGCCTCATCCCACGGATTGGGAGAAATCCATAGCCATCTAAATTGTCCTCTATATTCTGCTCTGGACGCGGAAGAGCAGCATGGAACTGCATGGCTTTAGACGCATCGCCGCCAAGGTAAACCTTGTTCTCTGGGTCTCTGCTGAATTGTGACCTCTTTAATTTGACAAGTGCCCAGTCCCGGATAAACCTCTTGTTAGGATGTGCATCAAGACGTGGTGAAAACGCGACATGTCCCAGAGTTCTTTCCAGGAGTCCCTGTTCGTTATCCTTGTAGTCCTTCACCTCTGTCAAGGCTTGAGTAAGGCTGTCCACGTATTGCAGCAATAGTTTGTAGCCATTTGCCTTCCTTTCCTCTTTTTCAGAAGCCTGGAATTCATTAATCTTTTGTTGGATTGGTTTTAATAAGAACTTTATAACGTCTTTTCTGATTTGTAGATCCTGGAGGCACTGTTCAAAGGCAGACAGAGGAAGTGCAATGCCCAAATAATAAGGGCCATCATCTTGATGCTTATAATCCATTACTTCCGTCTCCCTGGCGCCAATGGCGACATGCCGGCTGACTAACCCATAGGTCTTTGACTTGTCGCCGCCAAGTTGCAGATGTAACCCCATAGTTCCGCCTGCGCCTTGGGGCGCTTGATCAATATGGTACCCAAGAGAGGAATAGATGGGGAGTATGGACCTATTAATAGCCGCAGCATAGGAATCCAAATCTCCTCTGTTATCGCGCGACCAGTGTCTCTTATCCACCATTGTCTCGAGTAGCTGGCGAGCGCCGGCTAGTCTGGTGATTGTGGCTTGTTGCAATTCGACCTCGACGTCCAAGATATTGGCTTCGTGGAGAACTTGCCTGCATGCCAAGGCAACCGCTATGGCACGCTCCCACTCCATGTTGACTTCATCAACTGCCACTATTAAGACGACTGGGTAGTGTTCTGGCGGAGGATAATCAGCCGTGTGTTCTTGATACCCAATCCGAATTGGATAGAAGCATCGCCAATTGTAGCCATCAAGAGCGCGTATGATATTCGAACGGATAGCATCTGACCATCTCAAGAGGATTTCATGTTGTCTAATTACACGGAAGCTCTTCAGAGGCTGCCGAGGAAATGTTGTGTCAGGCCCTTCAATAATAGACCAATGCGTAGAGCTCGTTCTTGCTATGAGCCTTGGAGAAGAAAATAGGCCGTGGTAGTAAAATCGTCTTTCCTCGTCCGAAGGCTTGTAGGGCGACCGGTCCATATCACTTCTAAATCGAATGTTGCCGTTCTTTAAACCAACAGGACGTTTGTTCGAGGTAGGTATGTCTTGGCAGTTATCTGAGAGTTTTCGTGTGTTCAATGAGCGTAAAAGGCGACTCTGTGCACAGTTGTCTAGAATCTTTCTCTTCTTCTGAGGCGCAGTGCTCGGCGGAGGATAGCTATGGAAGAATTTTTTCTTCCTAAGAGCGGTGCTGGTGGCGAGAGGAGTAATTTTATACTGCTTTGCTGATGCCGGCGGTGGCGTGGTATTGAAGACTTTAAATATTGGCGCAAACAATACGGGAATTAGACTTTCCGTCAAGGCAACTATTAATGGTTTGAGTGTTTTCTCCGCAGAATCGAAATTTTTCGTAAAGTAAATGCTGATGATTTTCTGAGCCTAGTTGAGTTTTTTCTCTCTGTGTGGTTTTTTCTTGCTTGGGGTCTGGCAGAATGACCATCCGTCCTCGGGGGGACGCACCTGCCTCGCATATCTTGACTACAGTAAATCTGGTGCTGCACGCAGGAACCCACCATTTACCTTCCTCCAACGAGACTCTCCATGTTGTATGGTGCTCAGCGAGCCTCAGGCTCCAATGGAAATCGAAGATATTTTCGCTTTCGAATTGTCTTCCCCCTTCCCTTCTTGCACCTCTGACTGTCCCCATTGGCCGCCCTTTTCCGTAAGTTGAACAATCCTGCTACGCTTCAATGCATTTACTTGAATTATCTTATATCAAAGAAATTGCCGACATTTTGGCTTGTGTAGTTGCAAGCACCAACACGTAGGTTTGCGTCCGGTTGAAGCGTCCGGTTGAAGCCAGGGAAGCATGTGTTCGATGGCTAATTTTGAATTTGTCTAGACGAACTTTCAACTGATGCCTGCCCAAGTGCCCCTTGCTTTGACGTAATGTTCAAATTATCTACGAATACTTTTGCAAATAACAGGTTACGTTTGCATGCAGTTATACTTGGGCTTCTGGAGTAATTCCGCCTCTCCTGACGGTTATTCTGATGATTGATGCAGATACTTGAGTTCTCCTGGATTGACTCTCCAAGGTCCATTTTTATATCCCGATCAACAGCCTCAAAATACCAGAGACTGCCTTCACACGGACCAACAGAAAACGCGTCCCAATTCAACAAATATATCATGATCTTGAAACTTCATGTTGAATGATGGTATGCTACTCACTTTAAACTCTTAGCAGCACATATATAAAAGCTAATGAGGAAGCCTATCTGTTAGTGTTACGGCCTTTAGGTGTAATGCGTACTTACTCATTCTAGAAATATCTTGAACAGCAAGTATTATTAATCTAGTACGTATTTAATGCTAATCACTGCCTCATTAAGAGAGCTAAGATTAAACTGGCGGTAAGAGTTCTTTCCATAACAGACAATAAAGACAAGTTAGTAATATAAGTTAGAAATTCGAGAACAAAGAGGCATCTCAAACTTGTTTGTAAGGTAATATACAGAGCCAATATTTTTAACCTATTAAGGAAGCCAAAAAGAAGGCTGAGGTATGTTTATATACGAGTTCGTACCACTCTGATTATCATTATTTTTAATACTATATATAGGACCAGTGCCTGAGCAGCGCCGCTGTTACCCTGAGCTGCTGTGGCGTCGCTAATCCATCTGGCCCGCATCACAAAACCTTTTACAATATATTCCCGAGCATGTATTTTGTTGCAGATTTACGTCTACCAATCAGGACAACACTCCGCTTTGGCCAGCAACAAGATGCCTTGGCAGCTGATTTACGAGTGAAGCGTAGGCAGACTCCACTGAACACGAGCTCAAACGGGGGAGCCAACGGCAGCAGTCACAAAACCTACCTTGCCGTAAGGTTAGATGCGCGGGATATTCTAGGATACTTGAACTCTAAAGTAGATACTAGATAGTCTTTTATTTAGCTCACACCGTTAGCTTTGGTGTATAATCAATCCATCACGCATAATTGACGCTTGATTGTCTTGTCTAGTAAATTTTACATGGAGTTGCCTGAGTAATTCCATGCTACTAGAAAGAACCTGGCATAAGGAACCGGGAAGAGCAAAATAAATAAATAAATCATCACCTTATTTATTACAAGTTCAGGTATGTAACCGAGAGAATAAGACGAGACATGCTAGCCTGTGCAGTTTGCCTTGAAGTTGCCGAGTCCAACAGCCTGGAAAGTATTGGCAAGGCTGAGTGAGGTTCATAGTCTGGTTAGCGCTGCGAAGAGTATCTAATAGCCAGGATATCTCCTGACTATTCTTTTTGACAACGGTTCCGAGAAGTTGAATGGGGACAATGCCTAACTCGTAGTATGGCTGGCGGCTACCGAGCGAAAGTATGACGGCCTTATTAAGAATGACGGAAACCGAGACGGTATTGGGGCCAAGCTTGAGGACAAGGTTATTGATTGTGAGGTTGCCAATAAGCTGCCCGCCTACGTAGTTGGTAAATGTAATATTGCCCAAGTCCATGGTACAGTATGAAGGCTTAGGGATGGTAGTAGTAGCGTTAAAGTTCGGGACACTGCTCTCAGAGTCGAAAACTTTTCTCGAATTCTTCTCGAATTCTTCTCGAATTTTTCTCTGGTCATCTTTTTTTCTTGACTAAGATGACATTACTGTCGAGGGCTGACAGAAGCCTTTTCCCAAAGTCTGAACATGACTCCGTCTGCCACACAGCACCTGTAACATCAAGTTCTGGCACTACGACACTGCCGTGGTATTGTGAGCTCTGTGAACCCACTGGGCAGTCAGTGAACCTAACGGTACCTTGTCGGTGCAGTGCTTGATTTAGCACCGTTGAAAAGGCAAAAATTGCTAGCGTTTTTCACGGGTTCTTCCGGCTTCTTGGCATATTATGAATGCTGAGGTGGATACGGGGTTCCGAGAAGTACTAAAAAGCATTTGCATGCATTCGTTCAGGTGAAATGAACGTCAAATACTTACCACTGTGGTCAAAGTAAATAGAAATATCGGCGCCATTTGCTGCCTGTGTTGCAAATCGACGAATGGAAGGTGGTCGGTCGCTGGGGCCATGCCATTCGGCCCGCTCCCACTACTAGGTGGTGCATTTTTCTGACCTGACGCCAGAGTGTTACTCGGACGACCGACAATATCGCTAAATCCACTGTTAATTAATGCCTAAAAGTTCTTGGTTAGTTGCACTTTTTAGCCACCTGATGCCGTGATGCATGCGCCAAGTCCATCCCTAGGATCGCCCCGTCGGATTTCGTACCATGTACTACTGACTTTGGAATGCAGGCCATTATCTCTCTTCGCCAACCCCTTTCACGTCTAATTTGCTGCCACAGGCTGCTGCGGATTTCCCACCATCAAAAACCCATCACTACTGTCCAACCCGAATCCCTGCTCTCTTTGATCTAAAGACACACAGACGGCCATCTGTGACTCTCAGGAGCCGCGCGTCCAAAACGCCCATCCTTGACCGTCTTCCTGTGCTCCTACACCAACCAGTTGCTCGACAGCAAGGGCATCGAGAGCATTCTCAAATTTTGCCTGGTCAATCTCTTCAAGATTCTTTCCATCGGGGCCACTTCTGATGACGGCGGGCCAAAGCACGCCGATTCCGTCGGCGCCCAGGACCACCTCGTATTTCCGGAAACCTTGCTTGCTGAGATTCCGTTCAAGTTCTTGTACAGCTTCCTCGTTGATGTCTGGTCGGAGTAGTGTAATGGCACACCCACCGCCTCCGGCACCAGTGAGCTTGGTCCAACCAACATCAGCCTCATCTACAAGCTGGCGGACACGCTCTAGATGAGGGTGTGAGACACCTAGTGTGTCTAACAGTCCATGGTTTATGCGCATCAGCGACCCCAGGTAGTCGATGGCGACACGTGAATCATGGCGATTGAAGTTGGTAGATGAGATGAGCGCCAATGCCGAAGTGGTGACTTCGTCGATTGCATCCAGGACTTTGTTTATCACCTCGGGGTGACTGTCTTTCAGTCTCTGCACCTTGTCTACCTGCGTGGCCGTGGATCGCGGTATTCTGGTGTCGATGACAAGGAGTCGTAGCCTTGGAAAGTTGACGAGTGGCGTAACAGACGACGGCCCAGACATGTTCTTGCGGAAAAGCACAGCTTTGCCCCTAGTAGAAACCGTATTATCGACCCCGCTGGGATTTCCGTGGATGCACAACTCCCCCACGAATGCCCAGTGGTTAATACGTTCGATTTGTATCTCGGCTTCCTCGAGAGGCTGATCAGGATGAGGTCCCGCAAGGGTACGTGATTGAATGAGCAACGCAGTGCTCAGACAAACAGAGACACTAGCACTGCTTCCAAGCCCGGCACCAATTGGAATAGTAGATCGGAGAGTGTAAATGAATCCAGGACTCCTGGAGGAGCCCAAGGAAAGGAAGAGGTACAAGAAGGCAGCCGCAGACCCGACATGCATTTTTCGCTGTGTCTCGGGAAGATGCCTGGACACGGCGTCGGCATGCGGTGAGATGGCATCGAACAATTCAGCGTCTAGACGCTCAACTTGAGAGTGGTAAAACTTTTTTCCAGAAGCCCGGTTGAAGACAGGCCATGGCAGGCTGTCGATTGTCCAGCTATGGTTCAAACCAATATCTCTAAAGTTCAACGTAACGGTGCGTTGGGACTTGGAGAGCGTGGTAACGAGGAGATAGGATCTGAGTGAAATGGCTGCAGCAACTGCTGGCTTGCCAAAAACCGCGGCATGCTCACCGAAAACGATAACTTTGCCCGGTGCAGACACCATAAAGGCAGGTGCCATTGGCGATGAGACTTTTCTCTCCATGGCCTTGGATTGTGATGTGATGGCCCTTGAAAGAAACTGCTGACAAGGGAGGGGGGGGGGAGCAGCCGGCCGAGGTAGGAAGCTTGTCCAGTTTAACCGAAATTTCACCTTGGCTCAGCGACTCGTCCCGCTTGTCCACTACTAACGTAATACGGATACGGATTTTAATTTCGCCTGGAGGGACAGACATCCCCAGAAGGCCTCACCGACTTTTACATACCGTCCAAATAGAATGTCATCTCGCATATAAAAGGCATATTGTCCCTGGGTTTAAGTCATGATGAACTGGGGCAGATTGCCGGGCAAGATGAAGAATCCAAAGAGCAACGTGCGACTTTGGAAAAGGGGACATGGTGAATCTCAAAGCGGCCATAAAGGTGCCAATACAACTGATATCTAATTGCCGCGTTGTTCAAGTCCTGCCCCCTTGCCGGTATGTCATCTTCCCATCCCGTATATCCGTTCCTTCTTGGTCTCCCGGCGGCTTGGGTCAAGGCAAACAAGGAAAGTCCATGCCAATTCATCCTGATTGCCTTGGAGTGCCGTTCATTCATACAGGATGCACATGTCATGCTTGTGGAAATGCACGGCCGTTCCTTGCGACGCGTGGGACTCACAAAGGTTACTCATTCCGAATGGATGGAATCCCGTCCTCGGCCCACTTTGGCTGTCATTATTTGAGGAAAGGGTTGTAAAACAGTATTACATGGACGACATCTTGATAGACTTGAGGGGAAAGAATTCAGAGTTGAAATCATGAATTCGGCTCGTCACATGGGGACGGACTTGATTGCTGCCCGTGCCCTGTGGATTCGTTACTCCCAATCAGCTTCTACACAATCCGCCGCATGCTCCTCTGTCCAAATAAGCTGCTTCTGCAGAATTGCCAACATCCTTAGGGTAGTCAAAATAAGGATATCATCTTCGGTAGGCCTAAGCATGGGTCAAGCTATTGAACGAAGCATGTCTCGTGCTTTTCGCCTGCGCAGACTTGCTCAATAACGAGCGACGAAAACAGTTCAATCTGGACAAAAAGACAGTTACCAATCCATGTACAGTCCTCAATGCACACTTTCAACCCTTCAGACTCTAGCGTCGCGGTACACAGCCCTTATCCTTGCCAAACAGGCAGAGACGAAAAATGATAACAAAGGAATAATAATAGCAATAACCGCATCCATTAAATAGCGACCTACGTGAGTTGTATGGAAACCCTCGCATCACGCTGCACCTGTCCTACAATCACCATTGCATCTTTTCTCCTTCACCCTAGGCGTCATCTCCAGCGCCACTTCTTCTTCCCTACACCTATTTTACTTTCGATTTCGTTGGTCAAGTCGTTCTTGAGGGTCTCTCAAGCTCACAAAACGAGTGTCCCAAGAACCCCGATGAGTTACGAATTCCAAATTCGTTCAGTCCGTTGATGAAGAAAGACATACGCCTCGTTAAAAAGCAGATTGCAAGCATCCTCGCCTAGTCCAGCTATGCCTTATTCCCCTTATCTCGTGTACACGTGGAATTTGTCGTGGTGAGTCACCTAGGAAGCAATTATGGGCTCCTTCTCAGGGACGACAGGTTCCTCGGGGACCTTGCCCTCAGGCTCGGCCGTCTTCGTAGACTTGGGTTCCTCGGTGGGGGGAGTGGGGAACTCGGGTTTCTTCGCGGGGGAAGCAGCGCCGCGGCCACGGAGCATCTCCTGAACCTTGCCAGTGTAGTCACCGGCGTACTGCTTGCCCATGGCGGTGATTTGGTCAGCCTGCTTCTGGGCAACGCTGCGAACCTGAGCAGTCTGCGCGTTGATAGCATCCGACGCAGTCTTGAGGTGCTGGTCGATCAGCTCTTGGTTGGAGGTGTAGACCAAAGGAACGAAAAAGGCGACAGTGGTGGCAATGACGGCGAGGCCCCAGTACGGAACGAGCTTAACCAGGTGGTAGGAGATGAAGGCGGCAATGCAGGCCTGCAGTGGGCGGTGTTAGTCTTGGTACCAGGGCCGATAGGCTAGGGATGGCTTACGGCAGCAGAAGCTCCCACGTTCTCAACGAACAGGATCCGCTGTGCCTCGATGGCAAAGAAGTTGACGAGTTCGTGAACGTCACCAATCATGCCATCGAGTGTGGCTCGCGAGATGGTCCAGTAGCGACGAGGCCGCATCTGTGTAGCCAGACCGTGGCTGAGAACGATCTTACCAGCGACTTCAGCGGCGACGGTGATGGCAAGAGCCATGAAGGACAGCTTGAAGGCCCAACGGATCACATCGAGGTATCTAGCGGCGAAGATGGATGAGACAATCGAAGCGTATGCGATAGCAGAAGCGCCTAGATGGAAGGAATACGTTAACATGGCTGCTAGGGTTATGGATAATCGGCTCGGTGGCTGGACATGGCGGATCAACAGGCAATACATACGAGGATTGTTCCATGACAACAGCTCCGAAAAGAAAGAGTGGTAATGTGTAAGCGGTTGGCCAGTGGCAGCAGGAGTGTTGGGCATCTTGCGAGCGGCGGCAAGGTTAGAAAGCTCGGCCTGGGTTTTTGGGTTTTGGTTCTTGACGTTCTGAGCAACGGGTCCTGAATAAAGGAGTGGCAACATGTTAGCGCCTGGGCCAAAATGCAAGAATTATGGGTGAAGCTGGAGGTGTCAATGTGCTCTTCTGTCTCGGGATTTCTCACCATTTGCAACGGAATCGTAGGCAGCAGCAGCACCTGGGGGGAATCATGTCAGGTTTGGGCTCGAACGACGACGACATTATCTGATTATCACATGTGAAAATACTACAGCTTCGACGTCAGCAGGTTCAGACGGGGGAGGAAAGCAGACCATGCGGATAGACTAACCTTACTGTTCTTTGTGGTCTCCAAAGGAGAGCCACCATTTGGCGCAATATCAGTCATTTTGAAACCTGAGAATCGAGTGCGACTAAAGCAGGTATTGCGATGTTGTGGGTGGTGTGCTATATTTTTTCCCTCGTAGAAAGCTGGACAGGGGTTCGGTTGCAAGATTGGAATATTTTATGTTTCTAGGGGGTGGGTGGGCCAAGAGGGCCAAAGGGTAACTAAGCAAAGGAGAGCTGCAGAGCTCCGATCAGCAAGGCTAATAAGGGGAGAGACGTTGGTTGGCAGGGCTGGCGGGTGGAGAGCAGCTTCGGGCAGGGGACACAGCAACGGGAAAAAAAAAAAAAGTTTGGGAAGGGAAGATGACAAGGTGTCCTGAGATGATGAAGGAGATGAAATGAGGATTCCTCGTACCTTGTGAGGGAAAGCAGGGTTTGCAGGCGACAGGCGACAGGTGAGCGGGAAAAAATTGAATGCTTCGCGTCCTTGTCTTGGGGGGTGGAGGAGGGAGGAAGGAGAATCGGGCTGCGGGAGGAAAGGAAGGAGCTGGAAATTTGATGACGGCAGACGGAGGCTCGGGATAAGAAATGTACCAAGCAGGTAGATTAGCACGACCACACACACAAGCACAGATGGTCTCAGCAGGAGCGGGAGCAGCCAACGGAGCTTGTGACTGCTGAACGGTGACCTTCTATGGACAATGTACCTACCTAGGTAGGTAGCCAGCCAAGGGAGGGAGAAGGGAGAGGGGTCACCATGTTTACCGGACTCTACCAGAACTTCACCATGGTGCATGTGTGACGCCCCCGTGGCTTGCTGTGGCCTCCGATGAACAGACTTTCACGGCACTTTGCGTCTCAAATCACGAACGCTTTGCAGCAGAAAGCATGTGCCAAACACCAAACGCCTGGCCGACCATCATCCCCCGGTCGTCTTGGGCCGAACAAGCACTTTGAGACCTGGCGACCTGTGGGGCATGTGGCAAAGCTGGATCCCAGCTTATCGGAGCAATGCACTGCACAGCTCCCCAGTCACGTTGGGTTTGCCAGCTGTGGCTGGTGAATGGGCGGTGGCGGGGCGAGCTGATACCAGACTGTGTGCCCCAGCAACGAATCTTAGTCTCCAGCTTGACCACCTCCGTAGCCAGGGCATCCGTCAAGGGACTCGAGCTCTGAGGCGTCGTCACGGCCGACAACTCGACAGCATCTGGCGCAAGACGCAGCAAACGACCATTGCTCTCGGCCCCTCCTTTCCTTCTGGAATGCATCAAGTATGTGGGAGCTGCGGGAGCTGTGGGAGCAGCGCAACGGAGACGGCGCAAGAAGAAAACTCTGGCTTTCCATGACTAAACAGCCCGCGCCAGACGTCTCCCATCACACAAGTTTCTCGGGCTCGGCAACGGGTCACCCGCCCACATCACGTCCATCACGTCAGTGTCATATGATGACATGTCTTGTGGAAGGCTCCCGCCTGATGCCTGGGGTACGTATAAATAACATGCGCC
Source organism: Keithomyces neogunnii (assembly GCA_020975405.1). Taxonomy (NCBI): domain Eukaryota; kingdom Fungi; phylum Ascomycota; class Sordariomycetes; order Hypocreales; family Clavicipitaceae; genus Keithomyces; species Keithomyces neogunnii. The sequence goes on along the minus strand of JAIOWQ010000002.1, from coordinate 1,203,353 downwards.
AACAGAGCTTTCAGCGCCGCTCCAGGGTTCCATGAATTTCATAGTGTGGAATTATTTCTGTCCGTCTGCTATCGAAGGTAAAACTTATTTACTGGTGACATTTGGCGCGGTCCGTCCCCTCCTCATGGCGGACCAGACACTTTGCCACACTGAGCTGTCCCTACTGGCTTCCCTGACCCACACGGTCACGCGACATGACGACAGTCTGTCGTTCTCTTCCGCATTTGGTTCCTAGACGGATAGTTGGCAGCTCCATTCGGCATCAAACCACACCGCAGGCGAATGGCAATATCAAGATTGCTCTCCAAACAACATTTACGTACCGTTGTGATGAGGCGGTTCCGCTGTGTGAACCGATGCCCTAGATGCTCTCGTTTCCGGACCCTCCCGTCCGGTTTGACTTCGTCGGTGGGTCTCGGGAGCCCAACAGGTCTTGGAAAACACGCGGCACTTCCAAACATGCAAGCTGGCTGTCACGTACGGAGTAGTTCTCCACTGTTTATATAAAGTAGTACATAGTTCAATAACTCTTTGGCCTGCAGCCTTGCTCCAACAACAAAACACCAAAATTCTCAGTACCCTCCGTACCATCCATACCTGTGCGTACACGTTCCTCACCCCTATTCACCAGTACATCTGCCAGCGGAACAAGTTCCCGCTCGCACGATGGCACATCGCAGTCAACAGCCCCATCTAACTAGGTATGCATGCTAATACACCTTGTGTCCCAATGCATCTTCTATGGCTCGCTCGCTCGCTTGCAAATACAGTGCTGAATGCTATGTACAAAAATATGCGGTATCATGAAAAACACTCTACTTTCTCATTGCCGTGGGCATCCATCTTTAGAAAGAAAAGAAAGTTTTGTCAACGGTCATGTTCTTGGGCCGGCCATGACCTAACATGACGTGGACCGTAATTTCGAGTTCATCTTCTCCATCCCCAGAATCCCCCAGCGTTCGGTGGTGTACCAGCGACGGCTGCCGCTGGTTTGATGGTATTCTCGGCAGGCGGGGTCGTTGCTTGCCCGGTGAGGCGGCCAAACACCCCAAGGGGGGTGGATGCCGGAACGGTTGCTTGTGACTCTACAGATGATAAGCCATATGTCTTTCGAAGAGTCTCTAGCTTTTGCTTTGCTTCTTCGGCCTCTTGCTTCGCTGTCGCCTCGGCCGTCTTGGCTCGGACAAGCTCCAGGAGTAATGCATCGTTGTCATTTGGTGGTGTTGCTGTTTCTGATGGCGCAGCTAGCACCGACTCCGGATTTAGAGGCATAGATGAAAGCCTTTTGCTGTATCCAGGGGCCTGGGGTGATGATTTACTGCGGCCAAGTTTGAGCTCCCTTAGGCCAGCACTTTTGCCCTTGCCTGGCCAATCTGACTCGGCATCTCGGTTGTGGGACTCGGATGCAGAGCAACTAGATACTCGAGTTCTCATACCATGAATTTGCTTCTCCAGCCGCTGTTTGTCTTGGTGTAATGTTCTGACGTGGCCATGTGTCTCACGTAGCTGTTCCTTCAGCGCAGAAAGTTCTGTATCCATTTCTCGTATTCGCTCACCAAGCTTCTGCGAGTCTGAAAGTGCGCTGGCAAGTTGGCCTTTGGTACTGAGCAGCTCATCGCGAAGTTGGGCCTTTGGTTGCAGCATTGATGATCGGTGTTTCCCATTCTCAGCCGCGAAGCGATTCTCCACTCTGTCCAGCAGCTCGGATAAATCTTCTGTCGAAGGAGTGCTGGCATTGTCGCCCTCAAGCATCGATTGTGCCATAGTGGTTGAGGAGTCGTCCAGAAAGGGTGTTTCATTGCTGGACTCGGCTTCGTTGACAGGAGGCTTCTCTTGCTCAAATTTCGATTCGTCACTCGAATCGCCATGATTAACTGCCCTCTGTCGCAGGCCGTCCAGAAGAGACCGAACTGCTCTTCGATCCTCTTCTCGTTCTTCCTGTTCAGACTGTAGTTGGTTGGATAGAAGCGCGTGGTTTCGCTGCAATTCACTCAAGGCCGTCAGGAGATCTTCGATCTGACTGTGCAAATATCTCTCCTCGGTAGTGTTGGCACTTGCCATGGATTTGGAGCCAACTGGCGTCGATTCTCGGCTAGATGACTCGTCTTCGGCGTTGGTGGAATCTCGGGAAATTGTAGATGCATCTGTTGAGAATGAACTCGCGACGCTGGCGGAGCTAGCTTCTAAAGAGTTGAGCGTAGAGGCTAGGCTCTGCTTCGAGGTGCTGCGGCGAAGCAAGCTTAGTGGCCGCGCAGTTCCTGACGGCATGCCCGGTGCCAAGTTAGCATTCTTGCTTGATGGGGCCCATATACGGCCCAAGAAACGGCTAGCGGCCGTCGTAATATCAGATGCTCGTGCAGCATGTGCCGGGACAATCAGTGACTCCCTGTAAGCTTGCTCCAACTGCGCCAACCTCTCCCTGGTGACGACGCCGCCCAAACCAGCAAAATCTTGTACAAACTCATCCGCATTGTAGTGGTAGCAGTCCCATAGTCCCCGGGATAGAAGAAGCTGCATTACGTCTTCAAACTCGGTGCAGGCTAGGAGGCGCGCTTCGTTCTTTCTCATGAGGGACAAGGCAACACGCATAAGCGTCTCTGATGCACCCTCGGCAAAGATGACATCGTATATTCGGAAAAGCATCGGTAAGGGGCACGTCACTGCGAAGAAGCTGAGAAACCATTGGGAGACATAGGCCGTTTCGACCTGAAGCTCTTCAAGATGGGTAGACAGTGCAGGCAAATTGAGTCGAAGGAGTTCCCGAAATTGATAGATACGAAGGTGTAACCCGGACAAATCGGGTAGGAAGCAATCCCGTAAATCGTACTTCTCCATGAGGCTAGAATCAGAATGTTAATATTGTTTTGGTACCATCTTTCTGGCAAAATATGGCTTACCGAACAAGTACGCAAAATGCCTGCTTGTCAGGCATGTGCATCAACAGAGGCCCAACGAGAAAACCCAGGCCCTGGCAGTATCCTATCTTCGTATCATACAGACTGAAAGATTTGAGTACTCGACCGAGCATTCGCTGTCCGTCCCCTTCTGGATCACGGAACATGTCAACTCCAGGAAAGCTTCTTCCAAGATCTTTTCCAATAATGAGCTCGTACGGACTAGTTTCGCCGCAGAAACGCTCGTATTGGTCCTCGAGAGCTGCATCACGAGCACCTGACATGCTTTGCCATACGACACCCCTGAGAGGAGGTGGGATGCCCTTGCGGATCTTGTTGGACAACAGAGTCGGTAGACGGGCTGCCGTTTGTTGGTAATCCTTTACAAGAGCTGCATAAAATTCCAGATCAGTCATTGGGGGAGGCGGCAGCATCGAGTACCGAAGGGCGGCGGGAGTCGGGCCGTTGACCATCTTCCTCAGTTGCGCCATTGATGGAGGCCGTGGCTGGGTAGACAAAAGCCTCTCTACGGCCTGAACCTTGACACTCTTCGGGTTTGTAGCCAACTTTGCGTTTTCCTGTTCCAGACGTGCCAGGAGAAGGGCGGTTGACTGGTTCCTGTTAGCAAGGATGGTAAATTCTGTCCATGGTGAGGTCTCGCTAGCCCGTACGTTGTCCGTTTCCTCATCCTTCATCTGTTCATCTTCTGTCCTTTCAAGTTCTTCCCAATTCACCTCTTCGTTATCCTCGGATGAGTCGGACTCATTCCCATCTTCGCCATGTTGGCTGAGTTCGTCCTGAAGACTACGATTGACATCAGTTGATATCGTGAGAGAAAGGGCTCTGGGTTTGGTCATCGAACTATCGCGAGTTTCTGCATGCTTTTCGCCCTCGACAGTGTCATTGCTGGCTTCCATTGAGAATCCTGTTTCGGCCAGCGGGATGGGAGTTGCCACCTTGCGATTTGAAATGGCCGTTGTGGTATCGAGACTCAGGGACGGCGGCTCAGAAAGTCTAACGGTTACCATTGAGTCGCGTGTCATTTTGGGAGTCTCGGCCTCTGTTTCGTCTGTTTCGTCCGGTTCGTCAGCCTCGCTGGGCTGTATGGATTCCTTGGCCTCTTCGGTTCTCGTCGCGTTGCCCGTCTTCTCTTTTGTATCTGTGTCATCTGCTTCTCTGGTTGTATTGTCGCCTATCAAGGCAGGCTTGCCAGCCATGGAAGAGGAGGGAAGCATCCGGCGCGTCTTCTTCTCTTCCAAATCCACTGTCTGCAATTCGTGAGACGAGCTTGTGGGTTCCTCGGGGCTGGAATGTGTCATGACTTGGACAGTGCAAAATGCAATCCAGTGCAGCGACGAATGGGGTTTACACCAGGCTGGACCTGTGGCAGCCTTTTTTCTCTCACTGAATCTGCGTCAAATAATTGGTGGTGTTGAACGAGTTGGGAGGTAAAATGCGGTTTGGCAAAATCCCTGGGTAGCCAGCGATGGAGTTTTGTTGTTTCATCGAGGGGCTTCAATCTGGCCGACGCAGCCAATGCTTGAATGTTGCTTCGGTCTTTGATGCGGATACTCGACAATGCGAAAGTGAACACGTCGAGTGACGAGACGCAAGCAAGGCCTATTCGCAGATCAGTCGCAAAAGGAAAAAGAAAAAAGGAAAAGGAAAAACGAGAGACGGTTCAACAAAGCGAAAGTGAGTGACTGGCTAAGGAACGACAGGATCTCTGGGCTGACAGGGACTGGGTGTGGAGAGATTACGGTTCCAAGCAGGGACGCCTGGTAGACAACTGAGGACATTGGGGTCTTCAACATCTAGGCTTGGTGGGCTTCTACGGGTCTACCAAGGTTGATGATTGGCCCCTCACAAACGCCAAAATGCTTCGGGGAATAATGTCAGGTTAATTTCTCACGGGCTCTCAAGTCCAAAACAGGGCCAAACATGGCACCAAATTGCAGAGAATTGCTGACTATATTTTATGAAGCTGCAAATATTCCATCAGCTTCCATGTTGTTGTCGCCTGATGTTATGGTCTTCTTTCTTCAAATTGTCAAGAATGTCTTGACGGTTTCTGGCGCATTGGACAAGTAGCACGGACCAGTTGACAAGACACAGACTTGGTGAGCATGCCCAGCTCTGCCAGAAAGGGAGCACAGGCCCACGTTGAAAAGAGACAAACAAACGAGTTAATGGCGACTTGTCTTCACAGGTTGTTCCGATATTCAAGTTCACTACCTGTTCAGCCTTTACAAGCCTTTGCTCATTTCCGTTGTTTGTTCCCACCGCGTCTGAAGGTTTAGTAGGGTCCAGGGGAAGCCCGTGCATGACGGACGCCTGAGGTTGCGCTAGACACCGCTAAAATGTGCCGCCAACTCTACTAACCTGATCGGGCCCAGCCCTCTGGGTTGCTGGTGGAATTTACCCCTTTTCTTGGCCCGCCATCCGAAGTTGTCTGGTTCAATGTTTGCATTGGGCTCCCCTTGACCCCCATGTTGTAGGCAACAGCTCGGCAAGGTGATATGGCGCGAGGATGTCGGCAGCCTTCCAAAAATCAAGTGCTATTGTAATGTGGGGAGTACGGAGTACAATATGTATGTAGTGCACGTTTTTGGGCCACGTTTGGGTCGTCTCATGTTGGTGGAAGGTCTTGCCTGCAACGCGACCCGGGATCGGGTGCATCACCGTTGTGAACCAACCGTTGCCGTCAGTGTTTTGCATATTGATCACTTCTGGTGCGCACCAGCAAACCCAAGCAAAAGAGCTCTGGGTACCGATTCGTCGTCCTCGGCAGTGGACACAATAAAATCGCGCGGGTCCCGATATGAAGTCATACTGCATGTACGGAGCACGTCCTAAAAACACCTTCCATCAAATGTCAAGCATTAATTGAGTCCCCTCTCATGCGAGGAACTCTTAGTCGCGGTTGATGCGGGTTGGTTGTGTGCGCTGGTGCCACCTCCTGTGGCGCGAGCTACCACGTTCCCTCCCAGAATAGCTCCAGCCACATTCCAGCTTGCAGCTACCCTGCATTGCAGAGGAGTACGGAATATGGAGTGTACATGAAGTAAGGATATTTGTACATTGTACTACCCTGCAAGAAAATGGCCATTGTGAGTCTGCATCAAGCATCGGTCTCGTCCGCGTTCATCGCGATTTTTATGGCAACCGCAATCCTTGAAGATTTTCGGTATTGTGAGCTTCTGGTCTACGTTATGGAACACTTTGGACGGGTAAGGGAGGAGGACATGTCAGAGGCACATCCACCACTGTCGACGAAGCTGGTCGCTGACAGACATGTTCAAGTCATACGCAATAATCATGACCAATAGAAGAATCACCAAAGAAGCACTACCTGAAATGATGAGATAGTTGGCTGGCTGAAACATGCTCAATCACCGATTTGCAGGTGATATCTACGCAGGGCTCTGACCTAGGGAGCATGACGGTTGAGTCAAAGCAATTAGCGTCGGTCGTCATGAAAAAATGACCATGATGGGACAAGGGTTTCCCCGTGGAAGGCGGGAGGTATGCAGAGATGACTGGTGCCACAAGACAGATGGGGGTGAAATCAAGGTTTCGATAATTGGTCTCCATTGCAACATCAAATAGAAGTCGAGTAGCCTAGCGCAGCCCTGACTGACGGCTAGCTTATCTAGAAACGTGCTTGTTGCGGACTTGGCAAATCAACCACGAGGAGAATCTACACCGCATCACGGCGCCGATTCGCAACACGGGTGGCCGTTCAGCAACGGTTATGTCCTCCGGCCGACTGTCGTTTGAAGGATTGACTACTCTGACACACACGGACAGGCATTGCCGGGCCCAATGAGTCGCGCAGACGGCGCATGTGGCACCCAACCAACATCAGCTCCTAGTCTTGAGCTGGCTGATGGAGGGGTCATGCGTTCAATTCATGGCCGTGCATGGCTAGTCTGGGATGCAGAAACGCCTTTGCAGCAGCTGCGGTTGGCTGGATGGGTGGCGGAACGAGTGAAGCTTGATTGAAGGGAGGGTGGTAAGACAATATCGCATCATGGTTGATTTGGCCCCAAGAATCGAACGGAGCAGAGATGGGACCAGTTGACGTCTTCCTTTCAACCGACAGGACGCATCACCGCCCACTGATGTTTGACACATGTCCCCTGTGCAAACGAGCCCACAACGGCAAGAATACATCAAGAGGCTGGCTGTCTTGTGCAATGCAGCACCCTGGTCGTCCTGTAATTTGGGCAACCAAGATTTGCTTGGCTGGCCCACCGCCTCGCATGATTGGGGAGCCGCATTTCGCGACTCGAATTAGAGTGTGGCCTCCTTGGCTGCGGCCAGTCCCCGTCAAGTAGAGACCCAGATCAATTCCAAGGTATTGACTCTTTAGCCACTTGCAGGCAGTAGAAGTGCTCCATAGTACTCCGTACTCCCATCCATGTATGGTGGAGCACGGAGTACCGTGCCCTCAATTCATCCCTCATGGGCCGAGAGACTGAGGTTTTGCAGATGCGAGAGTTTGTTGCTTCGAGGGCATCGTCAAGTTAGAACCGGACAGTGACGAGAACTTGAGAATGGATCGGCGCCATATTGCAGCTCTTCAAACGTCTTGAAAGAGCGCCACCTCTTGCGCTCCCTTGGCCCATTCACTCCATGTCATTTACAATCCTCCGCACTGACTGCATAGTCTGGTGGCTTTTCTCCGCCCGACCCCAGCTGGCGGCCGCAACCACCGTTTCCCGGCCGTCTAGGCTCATTCAGAGCCGCTGGCATCAACAGCCGCCTGGTGCTTCTCATCTCATGTACGGAGTACGGGCCAGTCCAGATCCTGATGTTAGCTGGTCCACTTGCAGCCACCAGACACTCTCAGGCGGCCCAGGCCACTCAGGCGACCCAGCCGACCCGGTAGCACTGACTGGAGCACCTGCTTGGTGCATGTAGATCAATCAAACCGATGCCAAAAAAAGTCATTGCTTCAACTCGGCGCTAGCAACCGCAACGGCTGGTGGCGGCCTTCCTTTTCCCCTTCTCCTTCTTGCTCCATCCGGCCCCAAGGACGACGCAATCGTGCTGTCGCTCCTCATGGCAAGAATATATTGACAGGCGCTACGCTGGATGCCATGACCTCCAAAGGCGACGCCGGCTACGGGACCATGTTCTCGTCCATTCTGCGCCGTTCCAGGCGTGGGTCTCGTCGCCTTGACCTTGATGTCCATGATGTCTCCGTCTCGCCCTCGTCTGGCCCTCCTCGGCAACGTCAGTTCACCGGCCGGACGCATGCCACGGCAGACTTTACCGAAGCCGACGACGATGACGACGACGACACAAACGGGGAAGAACTTGTCGAGTTTGACGATGAGGCCGGTGGTGCAAACGATCAAGATGACGAGGACGACCAAGATGTGGAGGATGGGGCAGACGAAGATAATCGTCGTCGGGCACTGCCTGTCCTTCCTCTCTTCTCGGCAACACACCTTGGTAATTATTGCCACATCCTTTCCCCCCCTTCCCTTCCCCCTTTGCTGCATTGGTTGATTTGGTAACGCGTACGGCGGCATATTGATTCACCATCATCAAACTCATCGAACCAGGGGCTGTGCTAACCATGCCGCAACCCAGATACACTGCCAATCTATAGCATCACCCACTCCATTCGCATAATTGTGAGCGCCCGCACCGAGACGACGCTATCGTGGGACCAACTTCGATCTCCTCAAGTCTCCCAGTTTCTGGTTAAACCGATGCAGCAGCAGATTCGAGCTCAACACTTCTCGAGGGCCACCATATACGCGCTCCTGGCAAACTGCCTGCAGTTCTCCAAAGAAGGACAGAGGTATGCTGCGAATGCCGGAATTAGCAACACCAGAGCCAAGGTCTGTGAATTGCTGGCCCTCAAGCTCTTGAAGGAGTATTCGACCCGGGAACTCATCGACGCTCTGGCCTATGACTTCTACCCTCTCCAGGGGCTTCCAGAGGCACATCCCCCTCTCCCAGAGTCAAGGTCTCCGAACAAGTCGAAGCAAGCCATGACCGCATCAAGGACTTCAACTTTGGAAGTGGCCATCCGCGCATCTGCCAAACATTTTCTCGCCCACCCTGTGGTGATTCAGCAGCTGGAGGCCATTTGGAACGGAGCCATTACCTTTTATTCTTCCGCGGACAGTTTGCACCGTGAGCTGCCCCCCAGCCCCATGGGAGATATGAATGGGGACACTACCAAGCCGGATACCAGGACCCCGTTACTTGGATCACTCCCGGCCAAGCCAGGACATTACCATATCCCATCCGGGAGGAGAACCGTCATGCTCTATGACCCAAGGCAGGCTTCCATGTTCAAGCTTTCGCGTCTGCGAGTTCCGCGGTATAGATCTTTTCTGTCCACTATTTCGCTTGCTGTCTTGATCGGCCTGTTCCTAGCCGTCTTGTCACAAAGATCTGTCCAAATCACAGGACTGGAGCTAGTTTTTTGGTTCTGGAGTGCGGGTTTCATGTTAGATGAGCTTGTTGGCTTCAATGAGCAAGGCTTTGCTCTCTACATCATGAGCTTCTGGAATATTTTTGACTTGGGCATCCTCGTCCTGCTAATCGCGTACTATTGCATGAGAGCTTATGGTGTGTTCCTTGTTGACCCTCACCATTGGAATGCCATGGCATATGACGTTTTGGCTGCCAACGCAATTTTGCTCCTCCCCCGAATTTTTAGCATCTTGGACCACTATCAATACTTTTCACAGCTTCTCATCGCATTCCGGCTCATGGCCGTGGACCTGGCCGCTGTCTTCGTCTTGGTCCTGATTATGTGTAGTGGATTCTTCGTCTTCTTCACCTTGTCCCAGAACGCCAGCGACGGCGGTGAGGTTGCATACAAAATATTTCAGATCCTCATGGGCTTCACACCTGCCGCTTGGGATGTGTAAGTGGTTCCTTGCAGGTCCTCCCACGGGCAGCTACACATGACTGACTTTTTTCACAAGGTGGCCAACGTATAACTGGCTTGCCAGGGTTCTGATGATGATCTTCCTCATTATTTGTCACTTCCTGGTTGTGTAAGTGTACCTCCAGCATTTAACGCTCGACAAATGTCATATACTGACGGCAGCGAAAAGAACAATTCTGATTACCGTTTTGACCAATTCTTTCATGGCCATTGCCTCCAACGCCACGGAGGAACACCAGTCAGTGTTGAAGTTCCCATTTCCCGCATTAATTCAACGCTGACCCAAATTTCAGATTTGTATTTGCCATCAATACCATCTCCATGGTTAAGAACGACGCCCTCTTCTCCTACATCGCCCCCAGCAACATATTTGCGTGGCTGCTGATGCCCCTGCGTTATTGTATGCCCCTGAAACATTTCGTCTGGCTCAATCGAACCATCATAAAGGTTACACATTTTCCCGTTTTGTTCATAATTTACTTGTACGAACGATTTTGGCTTGCCCCTTTCATGTTTGAGCCGACGGATCTCGTTGAGAATCATGGCCGATTACGAACCCGTTCCATTTCCTTTGGAGACGCGGCCCAACGGACGGCCATGTTCAGCCCTAATGTCCGCGTTCGCGAGGAATCCGTTGCGGGATTCCACAAAGATCGGGCCCTTGAGGAAGTCTTTCGTCGCGTGCCAGATGCAGCAACACTACGCACCCAAAGAAGGAACGAGAGACGCAAGACACAAACTGCAATCCGGAACTGGATGGAGCAACATGACGCAGAAGGTATGCCATCTACGAATTGGCCAACACTGGACAGCCGAGCCGTGCCTGATTGGCAAAGACGAATGAGCGTGGGCTGGGAAAAGCGCTCACATCTGCGGCAAGTGTCTGATGTGCGGTCGACGGCAAGCGACCCGGCAGATTTCATGTCCAACCCAGGAGCCTCATTTAGTAACGCCAGGATGCGCGGGTCGCGAGTAGAGCTGATTCTGCCCGAGTACAAGGACCAAACGGATGCAGATGGCGACGATGAGCTGGTGACAAATGATGAAGACGAGGACGAGGTCACCAATGCCGGCCGCAGCCAGCAGTTTGAAAGACACGGCGTGGAGAACGGCGAGGATTACTTCACACCTCCCATGGGAGTACTGTCAGCCAGGCTCGCATCTTCTCATGAATCATCGGCCAAGGCGGCTGCGACTCCTCGCCAGGCACTCTCAAGGCGTGCCATGCACAACCGTACCATGTCGACGAATACAATCTTGTACAACCCAGAGGATGACCCTTATGGACAGCCTGCGCCACCGGTTTCGCCACCCAGGGCGGTAGCCTCTCGGCGAGCCAACACCAGCGGACCTGCCACGGGCACTGACTCACCCACCCAGACGGGCCGGCGCAGCTCTCCTAGAAGGGCGCCTCAGCTGTCGACGTCGAAGCCGCGACCGATTACGGCGCCGCGTGGCATGGGCGAAGTCGGTGGTGTCAGCAAGTCCGCAATGCTCAGTCTTGCTCCTCGCGACAGGCTTAGGGAAGCTAGGCGGCTGTCTTCAGCTGATCTCAGCCTCATGTCTGACCACCTAGGCATAGAGGACAACAGTGTCGCGTTGGCAGGCAGCTTCCAGACGCAAATGGCCATGGCCATGATGAAGGACAGCCGGCTACGGGCCGCAGGAGGACTGGAAGCCGCTGACCGCGATCGGATGGGACGGCTTGTTCTGGCGCGTATGAAGACACTGGAAGAGAGTTTTGCAGACGTAATCAAGGAAATGCGGGACCTCAAGAACAGCTCGACGGCGCCACAGTCGAGACGCAACTCGTCTGGGGAAGATGTGAGAGCTGCCATCGGGGGCAGCGAGTTGGAGCGACGCAAGCGGGCAGGCACCGGCGATGTGACGCCCCGAAAGGGGCACGGCAAACGACCGGCCAGCCGAAGAAGCATGAAGGAAGCTCAAGTCGGCCTATCGATGAAACGCGACCCGGAGGGCAAATTCCGAGGCAAAGGCAAAGGGGTGGCCTACTCATCCAGTGACGCGGGCGATGACAGCTTCGCAAAGAAGGGAAGTTCCATGTGAGACAGAGGTGGCGTATATTGGGCGCTCATGGCATTTTGATGGCGTTGAGGGTTTGGATGGTTCAGAGGGGCCGGGTGTCGAGATTTATCACCCACTGCACATGGTTCTTGTACGAGTATAGACATTTTATTTTGGCCAAGGAGTTGGTGGCGCGCCTTGACTGTTTTTTTTGTTTTCTTTCCCCAGCAATCTGGGATGGCATTGACCAGGCGGTCGGGCGTCATTTGACACTACCGTGAGACACTTTGATACGAAAGCTGGGTGACGACAATTTACATGTCACAGGCATCATGACCCACACATGTGTTGTTGAGCTGGTTGTTTGTTGTATTATGCTAGATGAATATGTTTAACAGCTCAACCAGCGCCAGCATGGCCATGGCCTGGCCGTAGGGCATGGGGGTTATGGGGATATTTTTGTAAAAGTCCAAGTCGGACCCCATGCCGGTTCCAAAGGAAGTATTCAGCAGCTGGCCGTCTGGGCTAATGTTGGCCATGACGCCGCGGACTGCCGCGAAAGCCACGTCTTGGCAGGCGGCGGGCAGGTACCGCTTGCGGCGGCCCTTGAGCAGGCCAAAGGCAAAGCCGGCGGTGGCGCTGGACTCGAGGTAGGAACCCTGGTCCTGGGGGACGTCGAGCAGGGTGCACCAGAGCCCGCTGGGGGTCTGCAGGCGGCCGAGGGCGTCGCACTGGGCGGCCAGCGTGGCCTGCAGGTGGCTGCACAGCGGGCCGTCGGTGCGGTCCAGGTCCAGCAGCTCGATGAACTCGGGTATGACAATGGTCAGCCAGCTGTTGCCCCTTGCCCAGCGGGCGCGGGCAAAGTTGTGGCCGCCGCCGCGCTGCTCAAAGGTCCAGCCGTGGAAGAAGAGCCCCGTGGGGGCGTCGAAGAGGTACTGGATGTGCAGCAGGAACTGGCGCTTGGCCTCGGCCACGTAGTGCGGGCGGTCGAGCACCAGGCCAATCTTGGCCAGCGGCAGCACCGTCATCATGAGCGTGTCGTCCCACAGCTGCTCGTCGTTCTGCTCCAGGTACGTCGTGTGCTGCATGCCGCCGTGCCGCGTGCGCCCGAGATCGCGGTACGCCCACTCGCCCCAGCTGTCGAGCCAGGGCACATGGCGCGGGTCGCGCGTCTCCTGGTAGACGTGCGCCAGGGTCAGCAGCGCCGCCATGGTGTTGATGTTCTTGGTGGTGCCGCCCGCCGCGAAGCGCCGCGCGAACCACTCCTCGATGATGCCCAGGTACTTGGCCTCGCCCGTGGCCTGGTAGTACTTCCATATCCCGTACAGCCCGACGCCGTGCGTCCACTCCCAGTCGTCCCAGCCCTTGGTGTCGATGACGCGCCCGTCGGCGAGCGTCATGAGGAACTCGCCCGTCTCATCCTTGATGTTGACCAGGCCGTCAATCAGGAGCCGGATCTTGGCGTGCACCTCGTCGGCTGCGAAGCCGTGGGCTGTGAGCGGCATTGTTTCCGAGGACAAGGAGGAGGAAGTGATGTGGATGAGAAGAAACGACAGATGGCAGGATACAATGAATAATAATAATAATGATGATGATGAAATCCAATTGCACATGAGAGGTGGTAATACCGCTAATACGGCCCCGGTCCGGTGTCGCAAACCTCCGACGCTCGGGCGCAAATGGCCCGCGAATGGAGCCGTATCGGGCAAGACGCCGCCTCAGCTCGGCCCATCTGCAAGCGAATTATAAAGCCTGTTACGTCGGCGACCCTCCCCAGCTGAATGGTGTTGTGGCGCTCGAGGGCAATAGCTTTGCGTCAAGGAGGAGTCTTGGCACGCGCGATGCGTTGATTGGTGGACTATTATTGCAAGAGGACGGCCGTTGGGTATGCTCGACCATGGGTGTCGCTGCGCTGGTGTTCGGTATATATAAGAGCGAAAAGGCCGCGATGACGCTTCTATTCGTCGACGTCCTGTCCAACGATGCTCGATCACGGTTCCCCGTGGGGAAAGTGGCTCCTGGCCGCTCCTTCCCCTCCCCCAGACTTGGGCTCTACGCACGTTGGCGATGGTGGCATGGCTTTTTTAGGCTAAGGTTGGGGGGTTGTACGGGGGGGATATTTGCATGATAAAATGATTGCCTCGTCCCTGTGTTTTTGAATCGTCGGTGCCATTTGCCTTGCTGTTGCTGGCCTTTGAACAGGACAAAAAAGGACGTCCAAAATGGCCGCTGCAAAGACCCCCAACGTCGACGACGTGACCGTCGAGAATCAGGTTGAGAACATGGAGGCCGTCGTCTCCAACGTGGACGAAAAGGACCGCACAGACTACGGCCGAGTCGACAAGGAGCTGGCAAAGTACATCTCGGATGCCAGGATTGAAATCTCGCCCGAGAAGAATGACGAGCTGCGCCGCAAAATCGACAGGCGCATCCTGCTCGTCATGGTCACCACCTACTTCCTGCAGGCCATCGACAAGGGCACAATGTCGTTTGCCTCCATCATGGGCATCCGCGAGGACACCAACCTGAGCAAGCAAGACGTGAGACCTCCCTATCCCGTCCTGCTCCTGCCTCAGATTGGCGCTTGTATTCATGCTGACAACTCTGCCCGCAGTACAACTGGCTGACGACGTGCATCTACATCACCATCCTCGTCGTCGAGTACCCCCAAAACTTCATCATTTCCCGGGTCCCCATCGCCAAGTACCTGGGGTTCAACATCATGGCCTGGGGCGCCGTGCTCGCGTCCACGGCCGCCTGCACCAACCTGGCCGGGCTGGTTACCGTGCGCACGCTGCTAGGTCTCTTCGAGTCCGTCTGCCAGCCGTCCTTTGTTGTGCTCTCGGCCATGTGGTACAAGCGGGAGGAGCAGGCTTCCCGCGTGACGTACTGGTGAGTCGGTCGGTCGGTCGGTCGGTCGTGGCGGGCGGGACGGGACGAAGAAGGAGAGTTGACGAGGCTGACGCTTGTTCGAACCAGGTACATGATGAACGGCGCGCAGCAGATTGTCGGCGGCCTCCTGGCGTACTGCTTCAGCCTGATCAAGGGCGGGCCGCTCAAGTCGTGGCAGGTGCTGTTCCTGGTCTACGGCATCATCTCCGTCTTCTTCGGCTTCTTCGTCATCTGGTGGATGCCCGACTCGCCCATGCGCGCCAAGTGCTTCACCGAGGAGGAGAAGCACCTCATGATTGAGAGGGTCCGCGAGAACCAGACGGGCATGCAGAACCGCAAGTGGAAGAAGGAGCAGTTCGTCGAGGGCCTGCTCGACCCCCAGGTATGGGGGTACTGCCTGATCCAGCTGTGCACCACGCTGCCCACCTCTGGCCTCGGCGCCTTCCAGGGCATCATCATCCAGAGCATGGGCTTCTCCACCCTGCAGACCCAGCTGCTGGCCATGGTCCTGGGCTTCTACATCATCATTGTGCTCCTGAGCTCGTCGTGGCTGGTCAAGAAGACGAACCAGAATCTCTACGTCATGGGCGCCTTTGTCATCCCGTAAGAAACCCCAAACCCCAAACCCCAGCGAGTCGGCGAGGGCCACCCAGCCTGAAAAAGTCTGCTAATCGCTTCCCGGCGTCGACAGCTCATTCATCGGCACAATCTGCCTCATGACGGTTCCCCTCGACACGCGCAGCCAAAAGATTGGACTCGTCGTGTGCTACAACATCACCACGTCCTTCTGGGCCGCCCAGACCCTGGCCCTGTCCATGCTGTCCCGAAACGTCGCGGGCCAGACCAAGAAGACGGTCGCCGTGGCCATGAATTTCATCATTTGGTCCACCGGAAATGCTATTGGTGAGCATCGGCTCTTGCTACAAATAGCCCCAAAGCCCATGTGCTGACACAAGTCGTTGTATCCTGCATCCAGGTCCCCAGGTCTTCCTCTATTGGAACGCCCCCCGATATTTCATCGCCTTTGCAACACACCTCGGGTGCTATAGTCTGCTGGTTATTGTCATTTTCGCCCTGAGGTTTTACCTCGTGGCGCAGAACAAGAAGCGGGACGAGCTGGCCGCTGCCGGTGTGCAGGGAGCCAACGACGACCGAATGTTGCATGCATGGGAGGACCTGACGGACAAGGAAAATCCCAATTTCCGTTATGTGTTTTGAACGAGTCTGTTTAAGTCGCGGGGGGGGGGGGGGGGGGGGGGGGGCTCGTGGCGCGCTTGACGCCAATGCAAATTGTGAATATAAATTGCCATGATACCAAGATGCTTGTCTCACCGTCCAATTACAAACGGTTAAAAGCGTATATATCAACATGTTGCATGTCAAATCCACCATGGCCCGTAACGATTCTGCGTGTGAGTTGGATGCCTGCTTTCCATCTCGCTCATGTCTCTGATGAATCATTTCATACAAAGCGTTGGCGGCAAGCACAGCTTCTTTGGCTCCTTGTGAAGACCGTTTGTCCCCAAGAGTTTGATGCTGCCCAACTGACATGATTCCACAGCACCATGGAGAGTTTTGGGTATTGCCGACCATTCAACACAGGCATCAATCAAGCTTTAGTGGTGCCGACATTTTTGAAATATAAACGTTGTACTGAAATTCCTTTGCATGCTCTGCCAGAGCAGACGGACGTTGAAGCCTATGCCTCAGTCCTCCGACACCGCGTACATGTAGCCATCATCATCATCATCATCATCATTGTGCTGACCATCTCTGGAAATGCAATGCGTTGTTCCTGCGCCACCTCCGCCTCAGAAAATTCACCGCCGTCCGGTTAGGCTATTTCTCACCCACCCGCTTCACCACAACAACACTATCCTCTCCATCACTCTGATAGTCCGACGCATCGGGTGTTTGTTGCATGTCCACCTCAAAATCGTCACCTGCCTCAACCAATGCGTCCACTACGTCGCCCATATCTTGGTGGTCTGCCGGCACAGCAAACATGGCTCCATTGTAGTCGCTCTGAGCCGTCTCAAACGACTCGGTTTTAATGGAAACGTCGTCTGCAATGACTTGGCCTCCCCTATATACGGTGGATATACTGTCTTGGACATCAACAGAGGCCCCGGTAGCAGAACCGGCTATTTTCACGGCAGAGATTTCTTCCATCAACGAGTCGTTGATGCTGGGCGGCGCCGAGGGGATGCTATATCCAGTGTGGTACGCCGGTCCGGGTCCGTTTGGGCCCATGTCGGTCGAGGGGATCTGCGATTCAAAAACACCCCCTGTGCCATCGTTGAGGCCGCCTGCCCAGAGAGGCAGGAATTTCATCTCCTCGCGGTCAAGAGTGAGCAGCAAATGCCTAGTTATGTTGGCCGGAGGCTCGATGCCATGGCGAACCCACGAGCGTGTCAGGGGCTGTATGGCTTCCCTGACCTGCGATTCCATCTCCTGCAAATTTACGACGGGTCGCTTCATCCTAAGGATGGGCGGCGTGTGTTTGAAGACAGCCTGGTCGACAATGCACTGCCACGCGGGTGCATCGAGAAGTTTTGGATGCTGCGACACAAGCGCCTCCAGAGCGGACTGAAGGCCGTCGATCAATGAAGAGATTGACGCGCCTTGGATGTCGCTTTCATCGGGACACGGCTTCGTAAAGAGATGCTGCACCCAGCGCTCGCCCAAGTCACGGTATATAAACGGGCACAGCAACTTTTGTATCGGGTTCAACCGTTTGAGAATGTGCTCCAATTCCTCGAAATCAATTGGTTGGACATGGGTGGCTCGGTCCATGTCCATGCTATTCAGAAAGACGGAGCCGTTGCTGGAGGATTCGGCGCTCATAGTATACTGGTAGCTGATGGTCCGTCCCATCTGGCGCACCAGACGCCTCACCTTGATGAGTGCTTGGCCAAAGGCATCGTCATTGGGCGCCCAGGACGACTGTTTCTGTTTCTGGGTGAGTAGTTGCTCCAACTCCCTCAATTGGGCCCATTCTTCAATGGCCCAGCGGTCGAAAAGATGGGGGCTTTGAAGCTCCAAGTGAATCCGCGTTACCCGCTCGACCAGGGCACGTGCAGCATGTTGTATCAGGTTGCTCAGCTCGTCGCTGCATTCGCCAGTTCGTCTGCCAAAAACCGTTGTTCTCGCTCGTCTCTTAAGAGAGCCGCCATCTGTGGCTGCCTGCTCCAAGGCCAATTCGTTGACCAGAATACGGAAGCTTGTTTGTGTTACTTGTTGCAGCTGGAGATCATGTCCGATTTTGAGCGCCTCCTCTGGTAACACTTCGATGAATCGGGCATTCCTGTCGTGCAACATCCACTGGGCAACTCTGTCTCGGATAACCGAGGTACAGTCAAGTATCTTGGCCACAGCAACCATTGTCCACACACGAGAAGCAGAATCCAGGGCCACGTCTCTACCTTCGAGCAAGATTAGCAGTCGTACAATGCTATTCCTGTGACGCAGTGGGCAATAATCCGGAATCTGTCGAAATTCTGGAGTTTCATAGAGCTTGTTGTTGCCTTCAGCCTTCATCTTCAGTAGACCGACGGGCAGGGGCGGCAGAAACGTGTCCGCGCCCAGAGGTTTAGTCCGCCTTGTTCCCGCGAGGTTGTATTTGTCGTCTTCATCAGAGTCAAAGCCCGAGTAAGTGGTGGCCTGTCTCTTGCACGAGCAAATGTCGTCATGGCCGGCCACAAGTCCGATTTCAGTTCCATGAAATCGATACGACGTCCACCAGTTCATGATTCCAGGAGTCAAGGATGTTTCCATCATTTGAAAGACCAAATCGTCCCCCTCGGAAGGCGGAGTGAGGTCGAGCACGTACCTGACACCTTCTGGGAGCTTATTGACCATCTTGCGGCGTCTCAGAGTGCGGAACTGGTACGATGGCCCAAGCATGTCGGCGAATCTAGCCGACCCCGTGGCCAAGAGCTTCTCAGAGTGGACACGAAATTTCTGGGATGTAAAGGCAATATTATCACAATCTGCCATGCTGCGCAGATCCTTGTGCATATTGGGCAAGTCGACGAAAACCAACGTGTCCCCCCGGTTCAGTTCGAACTCCACAGCATGAAGCATGAACAAGTCGGTGTTCCTGGCGGACTCAAAGTCGGCAAACGTCATTGTATGCTTGGCCGATGGCCGCCACTCTGGGGGCAGATGGAAGAAGGTATCATCATGGGTGTCGCGTTGTGGGCTGGGAGCTTGTTGGAGGAGGCGGGCAAATGGTTTGGGCGGATGTACTATTTCGAAGACGGAGGATACGTCTGATGACGATGACGATGGTGATGGCGACGATGCGTTGTCCTGAGTCTGTCGGGACATTTCTCAAGGCGGCAATGTTGTATCGTGGTAACAGCTGCTGGTCTGTAGCCTATTCCGCCATGCAACGACGACGCTTGCGGCGCGGGCAGACGCAGGGACAGCAAGACGGAGCCTGAGTGCTCTGGAAAGCAAAAGCACCAAGAATATGGAGCAGAAGATGTCGGCATCAGGGAGCGCAGAGCGGGCAATGTGAAGTCCAGAGGACGTGGGAGTCAGCAGCAAATGCGGAAAGAAGGGGAGCGGCCATGCGCAGCCCTGCGATCTGCAGCCAGCAGAGGCTCCCAAGACCAGGCGTCTGGTACGTCAACGCGCCCATGTTGCCCATGAGTCCGTGACGCTAAAGTAGGCTTGAAGAAAGGGTATTGGCTCGTGGTGCAGATGTTGAACACCAATTGATGACCTGGCAGACGAGACTGGCTCCAGGCTGCCACAGGCTGTCCACATATGCATACGAAGAACTTGACCTAGGTACCTTCGCGCGGCCCCTGTTTTTGGTGACAGTTCTGGTGACAAGCTACTGTCTTGCAATAGATGAAAATTATAATACAGCCCACATGACAATTATAAATTGATTACTCCGTACTCCGTACAAGACAGCACTTTTGTCACCAAACCAGTCACCAAAAACAGGGGTGGCGCGCCATGGGCAGGTACCTAAGACAGGCAACTCGCTACAGGGCTACAGGCGTGGGCATGGGTCAGGCAGGCGTCAACTGGTGATTGGACAAGGAGAACGAGTGCCTGGCGCCTTCCACAAGATGGAACCAGACATTGCATTGGGGCCCTGCTGTAGATACGTGGAGCGCTGGATTACTGGTAAAATGGCCTTTGCTCATAGTGACCGACATTGCCTTTGCTAATATGAGAAGGAAAACCTTCTCGAAATATACGACAGCGAGTCCCAAGAGCACAATGACGCCTGCCAACTTGCAGCCATGACAGTTCTCTTGGGTCCGTCACCTCCCGAATTCCTGGAGAAGAGTCCTGCAACCACAAGATTCTGGGATGCAGACCAGACGGTAAGTAAGCAATCCTCCAAGCTACCCTAGTATGTCTACTGGTCTAACCGCAATCCGTCGCTTCAGGACAATGGACTGGGTTGATCCCTCTCCCCATCGAAAGAAGCTTGTAATCTCTAGCCATCACTTTAGAAGGTGAAGACGAGGACATGTTTCTCAATTTCGACCAGTGGCTGGCGCAAATATGGACATGAGAAATTTGCCTATAACAATTACACGGACAGTCAAGGACACCTGACAACAGCCAAGACATGCTCTACTCGGCTTTTATTAATAAAATAATAGGTCCGAGTGCACATACAGTTTCTACTATTCCCACCATCACTTTCTCCTCTTGGCCCTCGGTCCGCCTGTGTAGTCAACGTCACCATCACCAGCAACCTCATGCCTCAGCCTTTTAGGTGATTTTATAGGCATGGGAAGGACAAGCGACAGAGCCCATTCAAGTATAGTCTTCTGAAACGCCACCCATTTCTTGGCTTGCCTGCCCTGCTCGAGGGCTGAATGCAGTTCGACACAAACTTTCCGCGCTTCTTCCGCCGTTGGCGAGCCCTTTGCCTGCCTTGCAAGGCATTTACGTCTCGCCTTGAAGGCCTCGATTTCCTCCTTGGCGTGCTTTTCCAGCCACGTACACTCGAAGTTGATGTATTCGAGCCATGTCGTCAGCTCGTCTTGTTTCTTGGCGTCCTCGTCGAACTCGAATACCTCGACGTAGCCGTGTTGAGCGAGCCGGCGCCTTGCCTGGCCGATGTATTGAGAAAAGTCGTCCTTGCCACAGGGGTCAAGTTCCGAGTGCAAGACGCACCCTTGGCCTTTCTCCTCCTCCCGGAACTTGTTCCTAAACATGTAAGAATACTCATCGTTTGTTCTTCCAGGCCAATCGCATACGCCAAACCGATGTCCCATCCTCGCTAGAACTTGGAGGTCAATCTCTGTGGGTCTCGTTATCGAGGCTGACTCTCTGAGCTCTTGGAACCACTGGCTCGGAGTCTGCTCGGATATTGTGCACCCTTCCTCATCCAAACCTCTGCGGTGTTTCTGCCAATCGCGAAACATGGCCCACCTACACTGCTGCTTGAAGAGCAACGCTTCATCTTCCGGGCAGGACTGCCACGGCTTCAGTGGCCCACCATGCATCTCGTACCATTGATCCCCGGGGTTGTCGCGAAGGTTCAAGTACTCTAGTTCTCTCTGTTGCATGTGATGGGAATCGTGTGCTGGTCGGCCGCCATCTTCCACAAGCTCCAAGTAGGCCTGGAACTCTGCAAGCTCCGTGTAGACCCGGAACTCTACAGCCATATGAAACCGCCTGTAGGCTGGGTCTTCCACCTCATCTTCACGGATTAATGCTTTCGCATCTGTGCAGACAAGTTTTGCAGCGAGTGCTTCGGCATCGACGGGGCGTGATTTCTGCCTCTCCTCCATTGTCATGGCGGCCAACCTATTCACTTGTGAGCAAAGGGAAGCATGCTAAACCGTATGAAACGCTCACTTCTCCTCAAGGTCGGGCTCCGGTGCCCCCTGGCTGTCAAACTCGGCGTCCAAGCCGTCGTCGGGGCTGAGGTGTCGAAACCATTCTGCATCACACAATTCTGGCGTCATGGACGCTCGTGACACGTTTGGCGACATTTTGAGAATGTGTGCGAGGTCGGTAGCAATGGCGAGCAAGGTTGCCTGCTGAAGGTTTCCTGTTGAAGGGAGTCGAAGAAGAGAAGCGAATGGCACGACACCCATGCACCAAGAATGGTTGCGACCTTTGAAGCTTCATATCCAAGGCAGTACCGCTGCCGACGTCTGATGACCTGGAGGGCCTTGAGCCCAGGTTCAGCAGTAGTTCAAAAACCTTCATTTCAATGCTGGCTTGTGCTCGGGCTGAACAAGGACGTCAACTTCTTGTCCTGCCCGCGTTCCCAACCCCCTTTGTCCTTGCATGTTCAAAGGCCCCAGCTCAGACTTCGCAGGCTCTAGTCACATACAACGAGGCTGGAAATGGAGGTGCTCAAGATAAGACGCCAATCGTGATTCGTGCCAAAGGGCGTCGCATCCCATCACGGACCTGGCTTCAAAGTTGTACAAAGACAATATCGGACAAGGAACAGCGGGGCGCCGAATCTCCTTGATCGACTTGAACACGCGCTGGACGCAGAACGTGTTGTACAAAAGAACCTCTCCGCAGGGGCCTGAGCTTCCTCGGGGCCGGGAAGAAGATGGGCGAGGGAAGCTTAAGATTCAGCTACAGATTCGTGAACCCATTGTCAAGAGCCGTCACCGAAACGACGTCTGAAGCATCCTAGCTCCCATTCTCTTGTTACTCAGTTGTCGAGCCAGCATTCAGTCCTAGCCATCGCGCCTCTAGCCCGTCTGGGAACTATCGTCAACTTGTATATACTGATCATGTCGATAACGCACAACCGGGAAAGCCCAGGCGCACACAGCCATGGTACGTGTGCCCCTTTCGTATCTGTTCTTTCTTGCCCTGTTGATTACTGTCTCTGAACCTTGTCCAAAATATCTAGGTCAGTCCCTGCAAGCCTACATTCCCATGCATCTGCTCATGCCAACCACATGCCATTAAAGCAGGATCCCAGTATTGAACCTTGCATCTCGCCTGGTATATGCAGACAATAGTTGCTGCCACCCTTGAACAAGGTTGCGCACATTTCCCGAAAGGCGCCACGCCGACTTGCTGTCTTCTGCAAGATGAATGAGCCATCTGTGACGGCCGTATGACAAGTCTTCTTTTGTTCAAGAAAGTGAGCCACGCTAAGTCTGAACCAGCCATCTAGATATGGTTGATCCTGGCACTGTTCCGTTCGAATAGGTAGACGTTGTGTGCAATTGTCCATCAAAGCTGCTGTCCCCCTATAACGCCGAACCCGATTTCCCAACACCCCGCTGAACAAGGGAAATACATGAATCATCCCATGTTGAGAGTATTCCCCGCGCCCCTCCTATTCTCATCCTTGAAGTCGTCCCATTCCCTGGCCTTGTACGTCTCCCTATCCACGGCATCCATGTCGTCCTCATCGACCTCAATCTTGGGCGGATCCGTCCCGCCCTCCAAGATATTGCCCCGCCTCCTCTCCTCCTCGAGATACTCGTCAATGGACATGGTTGGCAGGTTGTGACCTGGCCGGAACACGCCCTTTGCCAGGTCCGCCCTCGTCCCAACCAGCGTAAAGGGCTGCAGCGGCTTCCCCTGCTGCGATAACAGCGGTCCGCCCGTGTTGAGGCCTTTCCTTAGCGGCTGGTCTAGCCTCAACGTCGGGTCATGCACCTCTTCCCTCACATGGCCCGAAGAGGGGACCGGCTCAGGTGCCATGGCGAGCATCTCGGCCTCGCGGTTCAAACTCTCCAGGCCCTGGAACGTCTGGTGAATCTTCCACGCCACGTCGGCAAGGTACACCTCTCGCACCATTTCCTCGTCCCTCTCGGCATACCGGCTGTCCCTCCTCAGCAGCGCCAGCTTCTCCTTCAAGCCCTTCTCGGCCCTGAAGCTCGCAATCTTGGCATCCCGCTTGCTCGCCATGTCGCCCGTTTTGGGGACCATGGCAAACTGTTCCTCGTCGTCTCTGTACCGCTCTAGCAGCTTGGCGTACGGGCCGGCGACGAGTCCGTACCCGTCGACGAGGGAGAGGAACCGCTCGTAGGCGTCTCTTGCGGCGCGGAGCACCAATTTCCGTCTTGCAGGGACGGTGAAAGGCGTGCGCTGGACGAGCTCGGCGACGCTAAAGTTGACGAGCATGTAGGGGAGGGACGAGGTCGCCATGTCTTCGAGGCCCTCGTTGGGGGAAAAAAGAGATACCGAGCTGATTTGGTCGAGGACACGGGCATAGAGGGAGAGCGCGGCATTGACTTCGGTCGCGTAGGCGGGCGATGTGGCGTTGGGTGAGGACTCGAGGAGCTGTCTCTTGGACTCGGCCTCTTCAAAGGCTGTCCGGAGGGATTGGGGCTCATCCGACGAGGCCATTGCAAATCTCGCAGCCACCCAAACGTGGCCGTTTTGTTTGGGGGTTATGGCAGCTAAAAGGCGAGTGCTAGTCAAGAATGAGATGGATGACAAAACAGAAATGACTGGTAGTCAGTCTCTCATGGAGCTACCCCTCCATCAAAGTTTCTTATCGATAACCTCATACTACACCTGGACAACCCTTGCTGCTAATACCACGCTAGCGGGGACACGTCGTCCAAGCACTGCAATGTCATTGTCAATTTAGCAAGGTTCGGAACATGGATAATATATTTATATATATATAAACAAAGCTGGAGCAATATACAGCGTATCCATCCAACGCCCCAAAGCCTTCTCAGCTTTCTCAGCCTTCTCAGCCAGCCAGCCCCCTGGTCGCTCATCACTTCTAGGCCACACCTAGGCCTCATTACGATAACAGCTCATCTAATGAATCATAAAGGCGTTTCATGATTGGTTTCGCGCCAAGCTGCTCACTCAATCGTCATCCATCTCAAAAGGATCATCGCTCTCGTCCTGCATCAACGATGAATCCTCATCCACAATGATTGGCCGTTTCGCAGCGGCGGCTCGACCAGGACGCCCACGAGCCGCTGGCTTGGGTTTCGAGACGGGTGACGACGGTTCAGCAATCTCGTCGTCTGATTCTAAAACACTCTTCTTAACACCAATGACCTTCTTTCTAGCCGCATAAGCCTTGGCTGCAGGCGAGAGTGTCGTGGCTTTCGGCGCAGTCTTTGGCTTTGATTTCGGCTCTGGTTTGGCCTTGGCCTTGGAAGCTGCAGGCTTAGTGCGGGCCTTCTTGATCGCCACCAAACCACTATCCGCCGTGAATGCGGTCGTGGCTGCCCCCAGCTCGTCGTCGGAGCCCGGGCCGGCGTCCCCCTCGTCCTTGATCTTGTGCGGAGACGACTTGGCCAGCATCTCGTAGTTGGTCTCGTCGTGGCTGTCAATGTCTATTGATGATTTGGATGCCTTTGTCTTTAGCTTTTGTGCGCCGCTGGGACCACCGCTGCCTTGGCTAGACTCTGGTCGGTTCATAGCGTACAAGCTCAGGCGTCCACTGGTCTTGTCAGCGGATTTCCCGATGCCCTTCACCATGGAGGCAATATCCCCAATCATCCCCTCATCTTCTGCCTCGCTGTCGGAAGAGACCTCGAATAGAGTCTTGGCTTTAGAGGCGGCTGCCCTCTTGGTCGGCCTGGGAATTTCCGGCTCCTCAGATTGGGATTGTGAAGCGGGCTGTGACAGCTCTGACACCTTTGCAGTCGAGGGCTTGTTGCTGCCCAAAGCCGCGAAATCATCGTCGGAGAAGTTATCAGACAGGTCCACAACATCGTCCCTTGGTTCCTTCTTTGCGTCCGAGATAAACATGTCAACAAATCTTTGAGCGCTCTTGGTCTCAGTCTTGATCTTCGGCGCTGCCTTGACAGCGGCAGATTTGCCCTTTGCTCTCGGTTTCTTTTCCGGCTCATACTCGTCATCATCCTTTCTCTTGCGGTTGCTACCAGCACCAATCTTCTTGGACGCGCGTCGTCCCATACGGCGGATCTTGGTCTGAAGCTCTTCTTCGAGAACAAGTCGAGCTTTCCACTCGTCCATGAACTCATCCAAGTCTGTGCACCACAGATCCTTCTCACTTTTGGCATTCAGCTCATCACGCTCTTGCTTCTTCTTGGCAATGGCGTCCTTTAGCTTTTCGAGTCGTTCCTCCGTGAGGGACCAGATTGGCATCTATTCATGACGGCTGGGTCAGAAAATCTTCATACAAAATGGCAACAGAAGCAAACTCACCGAGAGAAGATAATCATAGTCGCGAGCACCAGCTGCCACAGCCTTGTCGTCAACATCGTCGTTCTCATCACCAGAATCATTATTCAGCTCGTCCTCGGTCGTCTTTTCTTTCTGCGCTCCTGGCGGGAAAGCATCGTACTTGCGACCACGGAGCTCCGTCACTAGCACGGCCTTCTTCTTCCTGCCCACAATGAGGTCCCCATCGATGATTTCTTTGATGAAGCGATACTGGTTTTCAAGCTTTCGGAGGTCGAGGCGATGGACGCCAAGCCAGTATTGCTTTCGCTCAGAATACATATCCAGCCTGTGGATGTAGTACTCTTCTAGAATGTCCTCAACTTTCTCGTACTTGCGGATTTGACCTCGTGTGTCAAATGCGACTAGGTTGGAGGTAGCAATCTGCTTGGTGAGCTTGAAACGCTCAAGCAAGCCTTCTTCGAGAACCTTGGGCATGAATTTCTCGTCAACCATGATCTCAAAATGCACCACCTTGTGATCGTTGAATTCCTTGTAATCCTTGATCCATACAGGGCCATCAGCGCCGCTGATAACTTTTTCAAGTTTGGCTTTGAAGTCGTCAGTCCACATGCGAATTGGCAACTCTGTAATGATGACTTCGTTGGGGTTTTGCTCATTCTGGTAGGCGATTCCGTTGAACTTGTACCTGTCTGGACCAGCTAGCTCGGGAGAACCTTTCCAACCTCTAAACCACGGTGTCATTGTTTCGAAAGGCTTTTCTTCGGAGTCATCTTCGTCTAATCGACCCATGCGGCGCCTCAAATTCTTCACAATGTCCTCAGGATGGTAGTTCGGAATGGTCGTACTCCATCCAGTTCCGATACCGTCAGCGCCATTGACAAGAACCATTGGTATTATGGGCGAATAAACCTCGGGTTCAATGCGTTTGCCATCCTCATACTGATGCTTTAGACAAGCCTCATCTAATGGCGAAAAGATCTTCTTGGCAAACGGAGCTAGTCTGGTAAAGGTATAACGAGGACTGGCAGCATCCGAGCCACCGGCAAGACGAGAACCGAAATTGCCACTGGGCTCCAAGATGTTGATATTGTTGGAGCCGACAAAATCCTGTGCCAGGCCAATAATGGTCTGCTGCAAGGAAGCTTCACCATGATGGTAGGCTGTGTGCTCGGAGACATAACCAGCGAGTTCCACCACCTTCTTGTCCTTGATCAGATTTCGCTTGAAGCAGGCAGACAGGACTTTACGTTGGCCGGGTTTCAACCCGTCGACAACAGACGGAATTGAACGCATATTGTCTGCCATACTGAACAGAATTAGTTCCTTGCCGACAAAGTCACTGTAGGAAATTCGCTGAGTCGTGTGGTCCAAAAATGTGCCCGGGATGAAGTTGCCCAGCCACTCTTTTCGAGCATCTGCTTTCTTCTTGGAGAAGACAAGGTCGAGTAGCTCGGCCTCTTCTGACTTCATCACCTCAAATTCCTTCAAGTGATCATCCAAATTGGTAAAGTACACTTGCGCGTCTTCATTGGAGCTTGTGCCCAAACCCTTGAAGTACTTGGATTGCCATCTCGATAACTCTCCCTTGTGTGCCTCCTTCCATTCCTCGTACTGCGGTTGAGTGAAGAAGGATTTGAGCTTCAACGGTTTCTTCGGGTTTGGGCCTTGCCAGACCTTGACAATTGGGGTAATAAATTCTCGTAAAAAGTCCGGGATCTGTAGCAATGATGGGAACTGCACCTGAAGAAAGTTGATGAGAAGACCTTTGATATGGCTTCCATCGTGATCCTGATCAGTCATGATCATAAGATGGCCATAGCGAAGGCTCTTCGTATCAGTGTAAACTTGTTTGTGCTTTAGGCCCAAGAATTGTTTAATATTTTGGATCTCTTGGTTCTTGGTGATTTGGTCGAGCGACGCGTCTCGCACATTGAGCAGTTTACCACGAAGGGGGAAAACTCCAATGCGATCAGGGTCAAGTATAGCTCTTCCGGTGACAGCTAAACCCTTGGCAGAGTCACCTTCGGTCAAGATGAGGGTGCATTCATGACCGCGGCGAGTGCCCGCCAAGTTGGCCTCGACCAGTTTGGCATTGCTGACTCTTGCTCTCTTACTACCGTCGCTCTTGGACATCATCTTGTCCGCTTTCTTCTGAGCAAAATCCATGATATTCTCGATAGCATCTGATTTGGCAATTGCCTTGAGAAAAGTCTCGCCGAGACTGCATTTACTGCCAAACTGGCTAACCTTGGTTGTCATCTGCTCCTTGGTTTGAGAGTTGAAAGCTGGGTTATCAATGAAGCAGTTGATGAAGATGAAGATGTGGTTTCTAAGATGATTTGGCTTCAGGCCATGACCCTTCCTTCTCCTGTCAACGGCCTTCAAAAGCGCGCCCGTGATCTGGTCCGCAATGTAGTTCACATGTGTACCTCCAGTAGTCGTCGCGATTGAATTGACAAACGATATTTGTTGAAAGGTGCCATCAGAGACGGTGAAGCCAACTTCCCATCGAGGGTGAGACTTGTCCTTGTCAATCTCAACAGTGCATGTCGGGGCGCCACCCTCTTCTGCCGTTCGATTAGCAGCGATGGATTTTGCGTATAGATCGCAGTATGCCTTGAAATCCTTGATCTTGATTTGCTCCCCGTTGAGATGGACCTTGACCCCGCGGACTGTGCCTGCCATGTCATACACTCGACGATAGAGGAGAGCTTCCAGATCGTCATCAATGCCCTCTTTCATTCCGAAGCGGTCGTAGTCCGGCTTGAAGGTGACACGAACAAAGTCGGCAGATTTGTTTGACGTGACTTTCGCCTTTTGCATCTTCTGCATATTGTCCGTCCAAGTTTGTTTGTATCTCTTGCCGCGCTCAGCATCTTGGCACTCAAGGGTGAATTCTGTACTGAATACGTTGCAGAGCTTGGCACCGTAACCGTTACGTCCACCGACTGTCTTTTTCTCATCATCATCAAAATTGGAGCCGGCAAGCAGATGGCCAAAAATCAGTTCGGGGATATATATCTTCTCCTTTTCGTGGATTTCGATTGGGATACCCTTGCCGTTATTCTCAACGACGATCTCCCCGGTTTCTCGGCTGATGGTGATTTTCATGTACGTCATTTTGCTGCCGTCGCGCTGACTGTTATCAGCGGCATTGACCATGATTTCGTCAAAGATCTTGTAGAATCCGGGCACGAAACTAATATTCTTGTATTCCATTTGTGACGTCGTCTTATTAAACACCCACATCTGCTGCTCCGTCTTCTCCACCGACCCGATATATGTATCGGGTCGCCTGATGATGTGTTCAAGCTGAGTGAGCTTTTGGTACGTTTCGGTGGCAGTTTTTGACGACTTGGACGTGGGTTTGGATGGGACGTCGATGACCATGCTGTCGTTTTCAACCTCTGCAAGAGGCACTCCGCTGGTCTTCTTTGGAGGATGCGCCTTCTTTTGCTTCTTGGAGCTTGGCGGGGTGTGTGAGAACCCTGATGAGTCTTCTGCGGGAGATTCTTCGCCATCGCTGTCGGGTTTCGGTCGTTTTGCGGGTGCTTTCGTCTTCAAAGTAGTTTGTGTGAGTTTCTTCCCCGCAGCCTTTGCTGCAGGTTTTGCCGCAGCCTTGGGCTTTGATTTCTGTCGTTCGGCAACTGTTAGCAATTGTGCGGAAGCATAGTTGGGCTTCGGGTCCAGGGCTCTGCCCGGCGTCACGCTGTCGCTGACAGTATCCATGAGATGCAGAGGCTAGTGCTTTGGCATCCGTGTGCAAGTGTGACAGGGAAAGGGTTTCGAAGTAGCTTGGTTGCTCCGACTTCACGAGGAAAACGGGTTGGCGACAGAGCAGCAGGGCGCAGGTGGCAGGCTCCTGTTCAGATTCATGATCATTTGCATCTCACCTTTTGAGGAACATAGCCATCAGATTCCTCGCCAAGGCTGAAGGCGGGATCCGACATGGCATCTGAATCCATAGTGACTTGGATGTACTCGCGCACCGAGTCGACAGTCAGGTACAAACAAATTTATAGCAGGGCAATCAATTTGTACAAAGACTGGACATGAAGTCGGTCCGTCCTACACGGTGGACAAGAACGAATGAATGGGCGAGGGGGTACGAAGAAGAATTGCGCGCGACTAAAGAATGCTTACTGCAGCCGGCAGGGTCTTGTTGAGATTGGCCGGTGCAAGGCTATGCCGGTATGCTGCGTTGTTGATGTTGTTGTTATTGTCACAAGCCTGTCTTCGCTGATGCGCGTCAACAGGCCTGACGCGCCGCCTGGGCCATCATACCCTGGATTTCAGGAACCAGGGGGTCGTG
The DNA here is from genome assembly GCA_020975405.1 of Keithomyces neogunnii. Lineage (NCBI taxonomy): Eukaryota > Fungi > Ascomycota > Sordariomycetes > Hypocreales > Clavicipitaceae > Keithomyces > Keithomyces neogunnii. Next base: position 1,173,214 of record JAIOWQ010000002.1, on the reverse strand, counting down.
GACTGTTGCTGCCTGAGGCAGAGGCGGGTTTGAAGGCTTGGCTTGGCCCCACCTTTCTCTCTTCATGAAGAATGATGGATCATGGATGGTTTTACGGAGCAGTATCTCCAGATCTGGATCTGGCTAATTCGCCGTGCTCCATCATGTGCAGCCGACTGGACATCTGAGGTTATCCTGTCCGAAGCACAGGCACACCACCAGGGGCAGCACAATGCGTCATCTCTTTCGCTTCTTGGGGTGTTGGAGAGACTCACAAACATGTCCGCAGCGGGTGAATGAATGTGAGGCGCCTCGGCTCGTGTAAGGGGAGCAGGTCAGTCTGGCCCCAAATTCGTGGCATTGAATTCACAGATGGGTAAGCGATTATACACTAGGTATTGATTCAAGTGTGACAGAAAATTTGACGACGGCCAGCTCTACTCTCGCCAGCCGGGTTTATCTATGAAACGTCATCGCACGGACAGAAACCATCAAGCCCCCTCAAGGCTGGCATCTTTCGTCTATGGAAGGGCCAGATGCGGCGAAATGCGACTGGAAATGCCATGTGCTTGTACGCCCCCGGAACATTTCGATGTCTTCTAGTAATATTCCAAGGGTGATCTGGTGCTTCTAGCCCCCCCTGGAAACGGGGCCTTTGGCACGTTTTTAGCTGCATGTCTCAAGGAAATGCATCAATAGGAGACCAGGTCTGCAGAGGCATCTTGTAGGTACGGAACAGAAACGACAAACATTCGAGTCACACGCGGCCTTTCTCCGGACAAGTGAGGCTTCGTGTGCAACAGAGGGTGCAGGTAGCAAGGAGACGCAAGCCCAGGCCGTGGTTTGCTCCTTGACTTTGACAATTGTCCAGGGTGTGCAAACACGAGTCAGTCCTAGTGACATGTCTTCACTTTGTCGTGCCTTCAACAACAGCAACCATCTTGTGCCCCGAAGAAGGCATCGCGCAGAAGAGACCAGCCCACGTGCCGGCAACAGAGTCCCGCCGCACGACTTTGTTGGCCATACTACGGCAGACGTCACGAGTCGTTGAACAAGACTTACCCGCGACATTGTGGCAGTCAGAGTGTCGAGCACCTGTCGTGTGGTGCAGCTACCCGCTCAGTACAATCACCTCTTCAAACGGCGCGAGTCTACTCGCTCAGTGTGGCCAAATGGAGCCTGGCACAGGAGGTTGTACCTGAGAATAGCTTCTGCATTCAGCGTTGCGCGTGAATGTTTTTTGACAAATATTGCGGTCCTCGACTCAGATGTTGGATACCCATTGGGCAAGATGCTTTTGAAAGCAAAGGCGCGGCGTCTAATGAAGCCGCGGGCGCCTCTGGCATTTACCGGGCAGTATATCTAAGCCACGTCCGTCTAGCACAATCTTCCGCGCAGTCATGTGGTCCAAGTTCTTCCGTATCACACCTCTGATGAATTACCCGGATCATAAGCGGGCCTCTCAAGACTGGATCTGAGCCGCTTCGGCTGCAACTGCTGAGGTGTCGCTCATGTTTGACAGGGCAGAGCAAACTCAGTCAACACATCAACTAGGCCAGAGACAATGGAGAATGCCGGTCACGCTCCACGTCTACAGAGGCCATGACATGGCGCCTTTGTGACAGTTGTTGATTTGGCTTCTCCCCAGGGTCTACTGGGGATTTTGCTGCGGGCATGCCCAAGTTCCATCCTTGTGCTTGAACTTGCTCGGGCATTTCACTCATCTGCCACGTCTCAAACAGTTGTATTGCGGGCAAGGTTTATTTTCTCAAAAGTCTCTTCTCAAGGCCGCGGCAGAGATCGCAAAGCGGCAACTAAGACGTCTCGGACAATTTACAAACGAGCGTGCCGATGCCGCATCCCTGCAGACGGAAGCCGGCTGTAAAGGGCAAACGACAGTTCTCAATCAAGTATATGTTCCCCAGCCTTGACAAGGAAAGAAACCCGATATTGACAAGGTTCTATACTGCAGCGTTGGTCTAGATCCAAAGAGATATAGAGGTTACAAGTTGGACTTTGGTACTGAGCCACGAGGTCCCCATTCGCAACGCGGGCTATTATGATACATTCCTCCAGATACCTGGATAGTGGCACAAGTGGCGGTATCCAATGCTTATGATAATGTTGCCCATCAAGGATCTTCTTAATCCTATTCAGACCAACAACAGCCAAAATGTCATTGGCAGACTTCATCACTCTCTCGCAACCCCAGGTTCCAGTCATCGATCCCAAGTGTTGATCGAAGCTTACCGTCAGTCAGTCCGTCCCGCCACGCAGCAAGTTGCACCTTCACGACCAAATACAAATACACAAGGACCTGTCAACTACCCCCCGTTTGAAAACGTCGACGAGAGGACAAGGCAGCGAATAGCAGCCTTCAACGTTCCACAGTTTGGGGCCATCACAAGCAGCAGTGAGCACATTCCCTACAACAGCTCCAAGAGAGACTTTTTTGCCAAAACAGGCCAAGAAAGCATTGAAGGTTTGAAGGTTCCAGCCTCTATGAGTATTCTGGCTGATATAGGGAGCAGCTTTCAGATACACCTTTCAACTTCCCAGGAATCCCGCCGTCTTCACCATCATGTGGGACTACAACACGGGAATTGTCCGGATGACGCCTTTTTTCAAATGCATGGGATATCCCAAGGTACGCGTCCGACTCGGAGGCGGCCAGCTGAGCCATGGCTAACCAGGAAAACAGACACGGCCTTCCCAGATGCTAGATAAGAATCCTGGACTGCGGCCTCTCTGCCCCAGCATTACTGGCGGGGCGGTATCTGCACAAGGCACGTTGTTATCAGTCAATCTGCCTTTAACATCCAATCCAAATCCACTCATATTTGTATAGCCCATAGAGTTGTAAAGAGTGAGCGTGAAAGCAGACTTGGTGGCTAACCAGCGAGACCTCCAGGATATTGGATGCCGTACAAATGTGCAAAGGCCGTATGTGCTACATTCTGCTACAGCTTCGCGGCGGCTCTCATCCCGCTGTTTGGCCCCGACTTTCCGTCGCAATGCACACCACCCAGCTCGTCGCATTTCTCGAGCATGACAATCAGTCGAGCCCTGATCATGGAAGTTGCAGAATGCATACAGGCATCGCGGCGAGGCCCAATGCTGCAGAACATGTCGCAGAATGGGACAGGGTTGTTTCCACGGCAGAATGAGTACGGACCGAGGGAAAGAACACAAGGCCCCATCAGTCCGCAAGTCATGCGCAGCCCTGTGGACAGAATACCGGAGCCAGAAGAAGACACGTCCCGGCGCTACGTACCGTCAAGCTCGGAGGTTGATTCCACGGCAGACGCGGGGGCGGGAAGGGATGCCTACTGCATGTGCCGTCCTGAAGTGCATGAAACGACGCCCTTGTGCCGGGTGAGACAATTCTCATCAACACCTCAATCTTGCGAACCGGGCGGTCACAGAAGTAAACGGCCGCGGCTAAACGACGACGAGTGCCCCCGTGACGACGAGATGGCAAGGCCGGGTCCATCGACGAGGACAGCACTGCCCCAAGGCAGACTTTCAAAGGGGACCGGCGTCCATGAGCAGGCTCGCCAGATGTGTGACTACTATGCTGCCGAGGCACTGGCGACCATGGGGCGTAAGAACGAGGGGACACGCAGGAGACGAAGATCGATATAAGGCAGCAGTGTGGTTGGGACGACATGGCACATGTGAAAATGCAAGGGCAAAGGGGCGGAGTGTTTTATTATATGAGCATTAGGGGAGACTTGTGTGTGCATACGGACTGGGTGGCCGGCTGGCAAAACAAACAAAAGCTGTATATAAACCCGTTGGTCTGGTTTTATAATCTTTGCCCTCATTACCATTTCCATGAAAAGCTGCGTATGAAACCCCGTCATAGTCTGGTTGTATGACCGTTTACCCCCTTTTCATACAAGCCATATAAAACCCACGCATAGTCTGGTATTATAACCGGGCCCCATGCAAGCTGCATACAAGACCCCATTGTAGGCTAGTTTCTACAGCCCTTTTACCCCCTTTTCCTGACCGGCTCATGCAAAGCTGTACAAGATCCGCTCATGGTGCAGCTATGCTCTTGTCCCCGTTACGCGGCAGCAGCCCCCGTCATGACGGCTTGCCCATCTCGGCAGCCTTTTGCTCCTTGAACCTCTTGACCCACGGCTCGGCCCTGTCGGTGGGCAGGACAAAGATCCTGACAACCTCGTCGACAACCTCGACCTTTCCGGTGGCCAGGACCTTGAGCAGGGGCACCTTCTTGCCCATCTTGAGCACGCCGCCGGCGGTGGTCTCGACGTAGCACGTCACGCCGGCGGGCGTGTAGGCGCCGTCCCTGTCCCACGGGAGCGGGAACACGTACGACAAGTGGTCCTGCAGCGTCTGCGTCTCGTTGAAGGCGCGGATAAAGTCGGACTCGAGGTGCTCCGGGTACAGCAGGACGGTGGGAAAGGCGAGGGAGCTCCGCGGGTCGTCGGGGTCCGGGACGAGCTCGAGCTTGGTGTCGCCCATGTCGGGCGGCTGGGCCGTGGTGCGCGTCGGGATGCCCCTGGCCCTGAGGGCGGCGCGCCGGAGGGCCTCGCGGCGCCTGGCGACGGCCCTCTGCTCCTCCTGCTTGGTCCGCCTGGCGTCCAGCTCGCCGGCGCGCTTGGCGATGCGCGCCGCCGTCTCGCGCAGGCCCTTGCTGTCCGGGTCCAGGGCCAGCCCGCGCGCGCACACGTCGTCGGCCTCGCGCACGCGGTCGACGGCCAGCAGCGCCCGCGCGCTCCGGTAGCACGCCTTGACGTTGCGCGGGTTCAGGCGCAGCGCCGCGCCGCAGTCGGTCCAGCAGCTGCGATGGTTGCCCAGCTCCAGGTGGCACGCCGCCCGGTTCACGTACAGCGCCTCCAGCACCTCCCGCTGCGCCGCCACCTCCTCTTCCTCCTCCTCCTCGCCGCTGTCCGCGACGCCCTCGGGGCTCCTCGTCGTCTCGCCCCGTGCCCGCTTGCGCTCCTCCGTCGCCAGGATCTGGATGCCCTTGGTGTAGAACTCGCGCGCGTCCACGTACCCTCGCACCTTGAAGCATTCGTTGCCGCGCACCTTGAAGTCGCTGCCGTTCTCGAGCGGCGTGCCCTCGTAGTTGAGCGCCTGCAGGGCCGCAATGTCGTCGTTGTCCTCCATGTCCGTCATGAACAGCGGCGACTTGTTCAGGTCGGCCATGATTTCCTCAAACTTCTGCTTCTGGTGCGACGCCATGGCCGGCGGCAGCTCTGGTTTGAGTGCCTCTGCGGCATCCTGCGCCGTGTCTGCCTGCGCCGCCCCTGCCTTTTCTTCCAGCGTGGCCTTTTCCATCTCGTCGGTAATCTCCTCAACTCTCATCATCTTGGCCGTGGGCGGTACACGTATGGCCCTCGAGGCCGCCTGATGCTTGACTGGTGCGCGGCGTGGTTTATGAGTGTGGTGTGTCTAGTTTGAGAGCGTTGCTGCTGTTGTCGTGCAAGGTGTGCAAGGTGTGCAAGGTGTGCAAGTTTTGTGATGGTGAGAGGTTGTGAGCATTCGCCTGGGATGAGTCAAGCATCACTTTGGGCCTCATAAATGCAGGTGGTGTGTCTGGTGGCAAGAAAAATTTGATCCTCACCGAGGGCGACATTGCAAATCAGCCAACGCGGGACATTTCTATTCTCTAGCGGGTTCGATACACGCAGGTCCAGAATCAACAACAGAATATTACATTTCTACTTCATTTCATATTTCCTTGCATGACAGTTGCAGCGCTGTCGACTTTTGCGCTTCGTCACGTTTCCATGATTCCGCAAGTGCCATGGCAGCCCCACAATTATCACCCATCAGGGCCATCACAACACGGCAAATACAGCACGGCCAACACCATTGTTACTCATTCTATTCCGCTACCCCATGCGTCTATGTACCTATCTGCCTCTGTATATTGCAAGGAGAAAACGCTCCAGCCATTTATAAAAAGTAAAAAAAAAAATGTATAAAATACACTCTTCAAGACCACACTCCAAGCGCCAACCCATGCCAGTTATGCACGCACAAAACCAAAAATGTCTCCCATGGGGGTGGAATCTATCCTCATCGCATCATATAAACGCACCCATGCCTTCTTCTCTCAAGTCTTGAAATGTTCCGACCAAACGCTGGCATTCAACAACTGCAGAAGCGCGGCGTCGTGAGACTATGACATTCAGGCCACTCTTGTACCGAGTGCCAAATTAGTAAAGATGCAAGAGTGTAGAAAAGGTGTCAGTGTCAAAGCACCGCATGCTCATCATCCCCATGGCCGTGAAAATAAAATAAAAATCAGGCCAGAAACAAAAAACGTCTTTCATAAACACGGCGTGACTCAACCCCGCTGTTCGGCCGAAACTTCGGCTTCCAGAGGAATGTATTCATTGCAGGGTGGTACCGTGTGATATTCTTCAAATAGCTCGGTATTCTGCTTGCGAGGGACCGTGAAGCATTGCACAGAGCCAACAATGGCAACAATGACGCTTCCGTACCAGGCTAGAGCAGAGCAGTTGATTTTGGTGCCGTACGTGTATAGATAGCCTGCAATGGGCGGCGCAATCATTCGGCACGCAGCACCGGCGCTGGCTGCCAAACCATTCACCTTGCCCAAGGCACCAGATGTAGGGGTGGCTTCTTTGATAAGAATGAGGAGCAGAGGGTAGAGTGTGATGGAGAGGATATTGCGAATGGCCAGGCAGGCGTAAATGGCGGGAAAGAGTAGAGATTCTGGAACAAGGAGGAGGAAGGGAACAACCGCATATACCACGGGATGCAGCACGGTCACAATGAGGAAGAGCCTGTGCACGCCGACCTTCGCTGCCGCCATGGGGAAGATGGCTGCCTGAATAAACAGAGCAATGCACCCGTCGACAGCCATAATCATTCCCACGTGGCGGAGGGAGAGTCCCAAACCACCAGAAGAGTTGAGGATTGACAGCAAACTTGCAGTGCTGACGCCGACGGCTCGGTCATCCTCAAAGAATATCGGCATAAGGTGGTCGTATGTCATGGAGTGATATGTGAAGATGGACAAGGCAATGATGAATCCAACAACGCGCTTATTCCAAACCTTGATGATCAAACCTGACTTTTCTTGCGCATACATTTCGGCCGCTCCGTCATACTTGTCCTCGCAGACGCAACTTTGAAGAGTCCCATAGGATTCGGCTCGCAACCGCACCGTCGGGCGCTTCATTGCATCCGGGCTCTCAATCAACGGAGACTCTTCCGAGACGGGGGCATCCCCAGGTAGCAGCAGCACGCGGGATTGCATGTCGGGGTGTGTCTCGACGAGGAGCAGAAGCCCCAAAACGATGCTGATGAGTAGGAGAGCAGCGCAGAGGAGGTTGGGCAGCAGATAGGGGAAGCGGTCGAACAAGCCGCCTTTGGGGAACAAGCCGGGCCAAGACTCACTGGCATCGGCAAATGTGCCACCGATGCAGGGTCCTATGACGGTTCCGATGCTCCAAACAAAAGGCATGACGGCAAAGGCGCGGGCTGTCGCTGACCGTCAGCGGACCTTGTTTTCCAAGGGAGAGAGCAGAGAGGCGCCGAGGAGTACTTACGCTCATGCTCGGGCCTGGTGACCAGTTCACCGACCATGGTCTGAATGACGCCGATGTTGCCATTGAGAAGACCGCCTATGGCTCTTCCGGCGAGAGCGATCCATATGTTGGAGGCGAATCCCACCATGATCATGCTGAACATGGTTCCCAGGCATCCAATCATCAATACAGGCTTGCGACCGATGCGATCAGACAAGCTGCCCCAGTACATGCCCATCAGGGCCTCTGCAAGGGAGAAGGAGGAGATGAGAAGGCCCGAGTAGAAGGAGGCATCTTCCTCGTTTCCAATTTGGAATCTTTTCACGAGAGCCCAGGCATAAGGAAAGATGGAGGTGAGTGCGATTGGTTCAGCAAGTCGGACAATCGCTGCAGATCCGGAGTCAGCATTCTCGCGTTTTTCTTGGGAGGGGGGGAAGGGGGGGCTTGATTCAACGCATTACAACACATCAGGACGCATGAGGGACGTTGCCATACCTAGAACAAAGAGCTGAAGGGTCGGGAAATCATTTGGGTTGCCATGGCTGATGTGCTTGGTTAGGGCCATGTTATAGTCGCGCGGCGAGAGCTTACAACAAAGCACGAGACACGGGCGAGTCGTAAAAGGCAGCGCGAGTGTTCGTGGTTTGCCGAGGCGGAGAAAGCGTGGTGTGACGGCGAGTCGAGGCTACTTTTCTTTTACATGAAAAATTTGGTGGGATAATAGTGCGACAAGAGAGAGGTAGGTGCCTTGAGAGCTGAGCAAGACGAGGTCCCGCAAGTTGGGCGTCTTGCACGATGAAATGGCACAAACGGGGATTGCCGCAGTAAACAAGACGAAGGGGAAGAAGGAAAAAAAAACTTGGCGTGGAGGGGGACTGAGGAGGGCATCGAGGCGAGGCGAGGTGGGCAATTCCGCATATATTTCAAGGCCGGGCAGTCGGCGAGGGGCCGGGCCAGGTAGGTGCATGGATGCATGGGCGCAGGGACGCTTGCACACAACGGGGCTGGCTGCTTTGGTTGTTCTGGATGCAAACGCATGCATAAAGCGAAACATGCAAGAAACAAGAAACATGATTTCAAGCGCATGTGGCATGTGGGCCAGACAGTGCCAGGGTGCGCAACCTGCGTTGGAACAGCGGGGGCAGGGCCCGCTTGCTGCTTTGAGCCGCCTTGTCTCGCGCCTTGCTCCGGAGTGGGAGAGTGTCTCGTGTTCAGGACCAAACCACCAAAACACCACGTCCAACCCCGCAACCAGTCCGTGTTCGGCTGCTGTGCACCCCGTCATGACAGCAAGACAAGGGCCAAAGGGTCAATGGCGCGGCGCGGCGCGGCGCGGAATGGCATTGTTGCGCACGCTTCCGTCCAACCCATTCAGCCATTCCCTGTTCATTGTCTGGCGGCCCGCGGTCGACCAGCCACCGGTGCCGTCTTCGCTGGGCGGTGCAGATGGCGTCAGATGCTGCTGCAGAGGACAGGAGACACGGAGATGCGGAGCCGAAGTCTTGCGCTTCTCGGCCTGCTCGTCGTCGGGTGGTGTCCAAGATTGGCAAAATGAACCGTCGAGCGAGAGGCGTCTGCGTGCGACATGTGCACCGCAAGCTGACCACCCCGGCTACAAGAATAAATATCTTGGCGAGCCTTGCTGCGAGCTGACGGACCCCAATGGGCCTCGCATCTCGATTGCCGTCTCACCCACCGCCTCTCTAATTACAGTCTAATGCCATCTAGTGCGCCTGGGGCAGGCCAAGACCTCGACTTCGACCACGACTTCGACCACGACTTCGACCTCGACCTCCCGTGTCCAGTGTCCCACGTTGCATGGCACCGTTGCAACACCTCCTGTGGGCAATTGACAGTGTAGCTGACGCTTTGCAGGCTGCCGACTTGTCACAAAATACGCAGGCGTCATCAATTGACGTTGGTACTGGAAGCCTCGTTCCCAGCACCCGGCTTAATTCTATAACGGCTAAATCGCCTGCGCCCAGACGCCAGCTCACAAAAGCCAGCCGTTTCTCATCAGGCACCCCCGGCAGACTAGCAAGTCTCCACCAGAGCAACAATTTTTGTCCCTCCTCCGTCATCGCAGGCGGATGGTTTTGTTTGTGGCTGCTCGGTCGGCCCAATTATTGTGTCCCAGATTGCAATGCATCTAAAAGAAGGCGCTAGTCGTGGGCCTGCATTAGCTCCCGCCTGCCCCTGTCGTGCAAACTCGCACTGGGTGGACCGCCATGAACCTGACTTCACCACTTACACGCCCAGAACCAGAACCGCACATCATCTGGTCCCACTACTGGCTTACATGTTGCCGACTCCTCATCTTGATCTTATATCGCAAATGACAAAATATATCCATCTTGTATCGAAGCGAATGTGACGCTGAGCGCATTGCAGCCTTGAATTGACTGCAAAGAAATGGACCCCGGCCATTCATGCATGTTTGTGAATGCCTTTGAATCGGCACGGGTTCAGTGTGCTGCAGTCGCGGACACGGCCCAGTCTGTAAAAGCACACGCACTTGAGCAGACTGCCAGTGGACGCCCCATGCCCCCCCCGATCGTCTCCGGTTCAATTTCTGCTCCAGGGGGGTAGTATTGGGCCATGACGACCCAACTGCAAATATGCACTTGCTCGCCAATGCTTACTATGACATGTCGCTCCATTTTACATGGGTTTCCCGTTGCATAGAGTTCGGGTGGTACAGCCGTGCCAAGAGACTCCAAACCGCCAAAAAAAAAAAACAGAGCCAGTGTGTCCGAAATCTCATCACGACTAGACGGAAACAAAATGGAATGTGACGTTTTCTTCCCCTTGTTGGCCTGGTACATTGCAAGTAGACGCACCAGACTTCAGGATCAAATATTCGTAATCCAAGAGCAGTAAATGACGGATTTACAGCAGAGTAACAGTGTTTCTGGGAGAACTAGAGCCCGAATTTATAGGTCTGTTGCGAAAAGCACAGCCAGGGGGCTGCTGATACGTTTAGACTCAAAAGTTTGGTGACCCTCTATGCGGTTGACTGCGACAGAGGAGCATGGCTGACGATGTTGACAAGTTGCTAATACGAGTCTGCATTCTGCTTGGACACTTTGACAAAGGAAACAACGAGACGCATATACTGAGCAACGCGGTAGCAAATTTGCTCATGTCGCGTGTAGAATTACAAAGTATCAGCTTGGTCAGCTCACGGTTCTAGCTCACCATTGATACAAAAAGAACATTCTTGTCCCTGGATGCGTCGTTCCCAAAATCAAGCCAACTCCCCCAACCTCAATGGTATCCGTTTCTCCCATCCGCCCGCAAGGCAGACAGCTCGTCTCTCGCCTTTCTATACTCTTCCTGCGCCTCTCTCTCTCGCTTAGCAACAAATCTCACTTCTTCTCTGAGCGCCTCCAATCTCCGATCTATTGCCACGTCCTCCGATATGGCCAACGTCTTGAAACCGCCGAGAGCATTCCTGGCCTTTTCCAGGGCATCCGATGCGCTACCTATCTTTTCCCTGAGCATCTTTTGACGCTTCTGGTATCCGCCGAGATGAAGAGCCAGCTTCTTCTCCAACTTGGCTCCTTGCTCCGCCGAAGCCATGATGGATTCTTGAACAACCTGCTAGCTTGTCAGCACTCTGAAATAAAGACTCTCGGGTTGTTGGCAGAGCTACAACGTACGTCGAATGCAGTCCGCATAGCGGCCTCTTGTTCCGCCTCATCATCGTTATAACATCCCAGTCCCAGAAGCATCGAGTTCTTCGCCCTGCTCTCGAAGAAAGTTTGAATCTCCTCAAACTTGGGACGAGGCTTGGTCTCGGACAGAATTAGAAGCCGAGCGTCCGCGAGTGCATCGTCATCAAAGCGCTCCATCGGCTTGTGGGCTCCTTTGACTTGCGACCCAGCTAGGGGGTATCGAGCTGCGTCATTGGCCATCAGAAGCGCTGTTTCTCTGGCAATCAGGGCTTCTGCGGCATTTTGAATGCTGTCGGCCTTTCTGAGCATGCTGGCCAAGTCCACAACCAATGGTCGCGGGAGGTCCCTTTGCATAACCTGCGTCCTTCGTCTCCGTTCAAGTTCCTCTTCAGCAGCACGTATGGCCTGCTCCCTGCGGTCCCGTTCCGCAGCGTCTTCTTCCACGTCAACTTCTCCTCGCGCTGCTTCCTGCTCCTCGTCGGGGATCTCAAATTCCCACTCGGTATCTTTGGGTTTGGGCAATGACGCAAGACCCGATCGAAGTTGATTTCGCACAGCAAGCTGATGTATTCTCGCGTCGCGGGGCGTGGCCGATACCACGCTCGTGCCATCTTCCTGGTTTAATGAAAATGTATCGCGTGGTGTTCGCATCGGCGTTTGTCCAGGACGGCCGGGTGTCGCTCCAACGCCACCGGATCGTAGAGGAGTCGCCAGAGGATTTGGTGTCGCCATGGTTTGTTTTCTGGGCGCAATGCCTTCGAAGCCGGTTGAGCCTGCCCCCTCATGCAGAGGAGTGTTCTCGCCTCCCAATAGCGCCGACTTGGTGTCATTCAAGGCACGAATATTCCGAATCTCGTTGGCGATGTGATCTTCCTGTTCAGGAGCCTTTGGCGTTCGTATCGGCGCGTTGGTGTTGAGGGTGGAATATGAATTGACAAAACCCCTGGTGGCATCATTGTCGCTCTCTCTGGCCACGGCATTGGCAGCTTCGCCCATCTTGCCCATCTTGATAATCTCCTCCAACTCTCCCTCGCTGACCTGTGGCGCGGGCAAGTTTAGAGCCCGGCGTTTGCTGCTTTGCTCGGCCTCTCGAATCTTCTGCATCTGACCAGCCTTGATGGCAGCCTTTTGCGATTCGGAAAGCCCCTCTTTCTCGTTCTTTCTCCTCTTGCGATCGCCGTCCTCGTCAACGTCGCCTTTTCGTTTTGTGGCCAAGTTTTGCTTCTGCGGGTCGAACGCCTTGCGCTGTACTTCATTGCGTGTTTGCTCCTCAGCCGTGTCGAAGAATCCGGGTGCGGCCTTTTTCTCGAATGGGATGTCGGCGTTGTAGTCCATCTCACCCTTCTTCCGGGTGGTAATCTTGATGTTGATACCGGCCGTCTTCAGCTCTCGTCGCTTTTGCAATGTCGCTATACGGCGAGACTCCTCTTGCTGGCGCTCTCGGGCCTTTCGCTTGGCTTTTTTACCCTGGGTGTTTGCCAAACGGGCGCGAGCCTCGCTCAGCATCTCCTTCTCATCCTCATCGAGATCGATAGTATCTGGACGAGCGGGCTTGGTTTCGGGATCGGGATCGAGCTCGCCGGGACGCAGCCTCCTGACATCGTCGGCGCTGGGTGCTTGCGTCTCTCCGCCATCCGGGCCCATCAATCCCAGGCTGGACGACTCGCGAGCCTCTGCCTCGTCGAGCAGTTTTTGGTATCGTTCGAGACACTGATTGGCAGTGCGGCCGACAATGGGTGCTATCGTCCGCCATTGCGTGGGCATAATCTTGGCGAGGTGCAGCAACTTTTCATCCTCCTCCTTGCTCCATTCAATCTTTTTGATGCTCGGGTCCAACCATTCGTTCCATCTTGCCTTGCACTGCTTGGGCGTCTTGCGCGCGAGCAGTGACGAAACACGTGCCCATTGGTTCAGGCCATACTTTGAGACGGAGGCCTTGAGGATCTCATCCTCAATATTGGTCCAGACACCTCCCTTGACGACCGGCATGATGGCGAGTGCTGGGTGCGATGCAGCGACGATGGGGGGGTGCCGGACTTGTGCTGGCTGATTGTGCAATCCGAGCTTCTTGAAAATGTTGGAGCTACTTGATGTGAATCGCATTTTGCTGAGTCACGCATGTACGCGCTTTGATTGGTGGGGGTGCCAATCCAGCTCCAGCCACTGTCGTTGGGCCTTCTACCTAGGTACTCGTCTTCGCATTGCAAGCTACGCGATGGTTTACGGAGTAACATCAGAGCACAATAGCTAGCGGACTGGGTTTTAGCCAGTTTGCTCAGGACTTGATGCACCTGATTTAACTAATATGAAGTTAGTGTGTAGCTATCCCGGACTTTTTTAGCTGTCCTAATAATTTATAGCTGACTAAGTGGCTCTGACACTTAGTCGGCGATGGGTAGTTAATTTTAGTAACGCAGTAAAAGAATTACCGATTCTATGTTAGGCCTTCTACGGGTCGTTTGTCAAAATGCAGTCCCTTTGCATGAATGCAAATGACACACTGTGCTTTTGGTGCACTCGTTTGTTGACCGTCGAGAAATGCCTCATTCCCAGACAAGCTGACCAACGGCGCAAGAGCTTGGGAGGACAATATTCGTTGGCAAGTGCAAAAATGACATGAAATTAAATGATTGCATGGATTCAAGACACAATCGAAGAACTTGTCCTTGATTGCGCATTCAACCGACGGGTAAAGATTGTTGTTCATATTCAGCCTGTTGCGATGCCCAAACCCGCGGTCGACGAAAAGGTGGCCAAAAGGTACATAATATGCAATAGATTTTGAAAATGTCAACCAACCAGCCCTCGTAGCACAGTGGTAGTGGTAAGTTTCTCATCACCCGTTTCCATATTTACAACAGACGCCTAACATGGCATAGCGTGTCACTCGTAATGACAAGGTCGTCTGTTCGATCCAGGCCGCGGGCATTCCACAATTCTTTTTTTGCTCTTCTGAGTTATTGTGCTATGAACATTGTGTTGTAATTTGAAAGAGCGGACCTTTTCTTTTCTTTTTTTGATGCACCAAACAAATGTAGGAACAACCACCAGACCTATTTCGATGCAAGCTTCTACAGTCAACGACCCACTAGGAAACTCCAAGGGGTATCGCAGTCGTTTCCACCTCGCATTTATTATGGAGGGTCCGAGGAATTCGCAGCTGCAACAATCGCGGGGCTACGCACAATTGCCTACGTAAATTGATCAAGTGGGCAGGATAACGGGAGTAGGCGCAGATCTAGGCCGCACAAGGGACAAGTCTCTCGTCTGCCCGACGCTCTATCAATTTTGTCGTAGGGTGTATATAGACTTTGAAATGTAATGACTTGGTTGGCTATGAGACAAAACTCCTGATCGACAGACGAATGCCTTGTAGGGCTCACTCGGAGGGAGACCAACGATGCAGATGCCCACACTGTAAGAAGCCCCCAAGTTTTCTGTTAAACTTGACTGTTCATGTTTGCAACACTGGATTCATTCGGCTTTTGTGAAAGGTTCGCTCCGCGATGATGGATTTCTGGTCTAGGGTAGCGCGTCTTGTTGACTGGGTCAGTAAAAAGATGTCAACCTCTGTGGAGAGATAAGGATGCCTACCCCCCCCCCCTCCCCAAAAATAGTGTCTGAGACCGCGACTCATGGCTTCGGCAACTGAAAGCGCTTATAGCGCTGGCCAAAAACGGCCCAAGTACCTGCATATATAAATTGTGCAGTACAAATACAAACGAAGGTAGGAACTCTTTTCCAGGCATAATTTGTCACCGCAACTCTCACAGTGGGAGTACGTGTACATGGTCTCACGTGACATACTTTATGGATCCAGGGAAAACATTACCCTTGACCAGCATACTTCCCCTTCCATCGCAGGCCGTGTCACTCTACTTTGGATGGGCTTGCCGATTTCAGTTATCAGCAGAATATTATTGAAGATGGCAGGCACCTGTTAGCCTCAAAGTCTCTCAAGCAGCTGTTCAGCAGATGACGCGCGCCGGTGCCCGTGCTAATCCTACCACTAATGGACACCACATGCGCCATTCTTAGAGGCACACTCCTCCATATCTAGGGGCATTAAAACATCAGAGAAGGGCTTGCCGGGATCCCGAGTTTATCTAGCGGCTGTGGTCATATGTACTAGCTTTAGTAGCAAATTTGATTATAACCTTGGTGGTCAACATACCTTTGGAATGAAGTAACCAGAGAGAGGTACATGAGTGGGCTTGAGTTGCTGATATGGGGAGCTGTACCTTATCGACGGCTTATGAATGGGCAATGGGCAACGGGCAATCCCCACGAATCAGTATTCTTTACAATGTCAAGAATTTTGGTCCTGCAAGCAAGTGTTTTGTATACATGCACCCCTTCTCGTATGGCGGTTTTATCCCAGAGTTGAACTAGATTAACGATTTGTCCTTTGCAGCTACGCGATGCAAGGAACTGACTGGCACGGTGAACAAATCACCAACAAGAGGAGATAAAAGTGGGGCGAAAAGATGAGAAGAGAAATAGAGATAGGAAGAGAGAGGGAGAAAGAGAGGAAGATAGAAGAGGCATTGAAAATTAATTCTCGTCGCAAATTAGGTCCTCAGAGCCTAACATGGCTGTGGTATCAGGCAAAGCTTGGTTATTAATGGACATGGGGACTGGTGTCGTGTGCAAAAGAACCATGAACCGGGCACCCGCACCCGCGCCCAGTGAATTCGTCAACATCAGGCACAAAGACATCACTTTGCCGGTGCGTGGACCTGCATAACGGGGCGCAAAACATTGCCAACCGTTCAATCATTCCCACGTCATTCCAGCGCTAGCTTGGACCTGTTGAGTCCCAACACGCATGCATAGTCGGTCATCTTTTGGCGACCGGGGTAGGGTACCCGACATTGCTGACAGCCTGCCTGCATGTGCCGAGTTGGGGGCCACTGGCCGATGGTGAACATGGCCACTGCTTTGTTGTATTATTCAATGCTCAATGCTCACATCACGCCCATCACCAGCACCCATCATATGCTAGCCAATGATGGCAGCATTGCTATACAATGGCCTCAGCGGGCCGTGTGATGTTCGTATTAGACCATGTTGGAATAGTCTTTGATGCCTCTCCTCGTCGGAAACTTCCTTTGATATGCCGGTCGAGGCGCTGCGACTGGTTCTTCTCCACTGCCGCCTGAAACCCCCGTGTGCTGGCAACCTCAAAAGGCAAGTGCAGACAGCCGATTAATACACAGATGGCCTCTTAGGGACCACTGGTATAGTGTACCTTGACTCATCCAGCCCTCCGCGTCAAACGTGCAGCATGACGGCGGCTTCGCTATCGGCCTCTAACCCTCAAACAACAAGCTCGAGCTCCTCTTTCGGCACCCTTTGCCAAGTGCTGGCAAGTCTCAGCCAGCTCTCGCATACAAGGTGGCCAACACCGCAAGTTGCAGCCCGACTCGACTCTTCTCCAAGTCACAGGGACCCGAGCATGGCGTGTGGAACACGTGGCATGGCCTCGCCCTTTTTTCTGTCATTCCAAGCCGACTCCCTGGGGTGCAGTTGACAGTTCGTCATCATCAATTGATTCGCGGTGAGTCCTGCCCCGTCATCAGTGCTCTTGTCTGGTCTGGCAATAATGAGCCCGGCTACAACTCGATGACGGAGATGTGTTCAGACTGCTTCTCCAACAAGTCTACGGTAAACCGCCTATGGCCAGATGAATTTGTCAAAATAACACATCTTACTGCGGCACCTTGACGAGTTGAACTGACCCCGATGACGGATCCAAAAGGCCGCTGACTTGGCGTCAAAGTATAAAGTAACAAGCTGCGGAAGGTACCGCCTTAAACCCGGTGTGCACGTTCAAAGTCCATGGTCGAACAGAGTAGACCTTTTCCATTGCTGCCCGCAGAATCTGCAAAAAGCATGGGTGCAGGCTGATAAATTTATGCAAGAATGCTTCAACCGGGGAGAAGCGAATGAATTTGGAAATGGAAGCATTTTTGCCGACTTGACCCGGCTTCAGCAATCCGTTGTCCGCGCAGGTGTTCGAGCACAAGGCTTCTAATATACTTATATCAAGCTCTCTAAAGTCAAACAAGTCGGCAGTCTCAGGTGTGCATTCATACAGGGGTGAATATCAGCCTGGCGATTTTGTGCCATGTCCAAAGTAAAAGAGGGCGTGGGACAATGCGAGGTCTGGTGAGGCGTTATTACTGTGTCTGGTACGGACTGGAGTAGTGTGGTAGTGTCTGGTACTAAAGTACCTAGGTAAGTAGCTTGAGGGTTAGGCGCAAGACCGGAAAGCTTGCCTGGTGGATCCTAGTGCGGCCAGACAGAGACGCACCGGAGTTCGGGGCAGTTGCCAACACCTTGCATGAAGTCCGGCCCCCTGCAAACACAATGCTAGCTGATAAATCGGCCACGCGGCATGGTGCATTTGCTTCAGGCTTCATGTTGGGAAACATTAGGGTCAACGTGTGCTGGCTGGCATGGCGTCCGGCATTGGCCACCTGGCTATTGAATGCCAACTCCACGCGTCCCCTGCCACGTCTGGTCCAGGGCCTGTCCCGGCTGCGCAACGATAAGGAAGCGCCTATGAAACAATCATGGTGTATGGTTGACGTCTTCCACCGTCGCAGCATCAAACGCCAGCGGCCTTGGCTGTCCTCGAAGTGATTGTATTCCGTCATCTGGCCCGGGACGGCACCACCATGATTGGTGTCCATGGCACTGGTCCACCATCCATCCACCCGATCGCCTGGCGCGCGCGCGGGTGGGGTGGTTGCCCCAATTCGCATCATCCCATGTCATTCCAGTTCAATGTTGTCCCCAATCCGTCGTGGGGCCCCAACTGCTACTTATCAGGGTCAATGCGCCAGGGGCACGCTGGCCATCGTGTGCGAAGCGTGTGTCTGCTACTTAAGTAATAATACGCCCTAGCCCCCATCCTGTCTGGAGTTTTATGCTTCATCAACCGCTTCGCTATCATCGTCATCAGAACTCCATGTCGTCGTGACACTGCGATATGTGCTTGCGGACATCATTCCACCATCACCTCCTCTGTTTACCGAGGCACGAGCCAACCTGACACGCAAAACGATCCTCCAGGGCAACATCTTAACATAGCGGCGGCTTGCGCTTCCACGTACTTGGTCCTGCAGGATGGTCACCCTGCGGAGCAGCCCAAAGTTGCAGGGCGACGACGGCGACAACGACTCGGATGTAACCATCACAGACCCGACAGAAACAACCAACCTCTTGGACGCGCGCCCCGAAGCGAATGGGAGTGGAGTCCAGGTAGACGGCGCCAACGGTAGTTGGGACGGCCTGGCTGACTTTGATGGCATACCTCGGTGGCGGCGACCGTCAGTAAGTCGTATAGTTGCGCGCGTAGACCATCGATCAGCTTTGACGAGACGGACTTAGGTGTTTTGGCTGCTTGCGCCCTACTCCATCTTCACGCTTGCCTTTGGGAGTGTCATCGTGCCAAAGATGAACCTGTAATACACCGATGCAAAGTCCCTGCCTGTCGTGGCAACTGCTGATTCTATTGCAGGATCCTTGAATTGGTATGTCGGCAATATTTTGCAGACCAGAGGCAAATGAATCCGGGCCTGCATGTCGCGCCTGTTGTTCCCGGCAGCGACAACCCTCAGTGCAGGAACGCAGAGGTTCAGAAACATGTCGCAACCTTCATGCTGGTCATGGGTTTGTGCACAGGCTTGCTGAGCGCATACGTCGCCCCGCGCCTTGGGCACTTGTCGGATAGATATGGGCGTCGGCGACTGCTCGCTCTGGCATCCTGCGGCGGACTGCTCGGCGAAGTGATAACCATCTTGGCAGCAAAGTTTCCTCAGACTGTCGACTATCGCTGGCTCATCCTGGGAGCCGTCTTTGACGGCATGACGGGCTCCTTTACCGCCGGAAACATACTTAGTCAGTCGTATACCAGCGACTGCACTCCGCCATCCAAACGTGCCGTGGCAATCGGCTACGTCCATGCATGTCTCTTTGCCGGGCTGGCTCTCGGCCAGCTTCTGGGCGGAGAAATTGTCAGGTTGACGGGAAGTCTCATCTCGATATTCTACGTCGCCCTCGTGGCTCACTTGATCTTCATCATCTTTGTTGGCTTCGTCATTCCCGACTCGCTGTCCAAGAGAAAGCAGCTTGCGGCTCGTGAAAGGCATCACAAGGGGGAGGAGGAGCGCAAAGCCCGATCCACGTCTTGGATTTCGTCGGTGCGTGAGAGCAATCCGTTCGCCGCCCTGTCCATCTTGTGGCCCACTGAACGGGGGACTTCGACAAGGCTTCGACTTAATCTGGTGGCTCTGGCCACATGCGACATGATCATCATGGGCAGTGCCATGGCCGTCGGTCAGGTCATCATTCTATATACCGAGTTCATCTTCGACTGGCATACACCTGAGGCGTCGCGCCTCATTTCTTCAATGTCCATGGTCCGGGTCTTCGTTCTGATGGGCGTGCTCCCCTTGGTCAACCATTTCTTTCGCACTCGACCTGCTGCCAAGAGAAGACGGGAGTCTGGCATCACGCTGGCGGATAAGAACTGCGGCGCCGATCACCTGGACCTATGGATACTTCGAGTTGCCCTCATGTCGGATATTGTGGGATTTGTCGGATATACATTTGCCAGGACGCCCGTACCCTTCATTGCCAGCGCAACCATGACTGCCTTTGGCGGACTTGGGAGCGCGACTACCCAGTCTGTCATTACGAAGCACATTCCTCCGGATCGCATCGGCAGAGTGCTCGGGGCCGTTGGCATGCTCCAGGCTCTTGTCAGAGTCATTGGACCCGTGGTGCTTAACGGTTTATACGCCGCAACTGTCGGCAGCTATCCGCAGGCAATTTTCGTGGCTTGTTCTGCACTGTTTGCGTTCGCACTGCTTTGTAGCTTGATGGTCAAGCCGTTTGGTAAGTGAGACTGGGCGTCAAAGTTGGCCCCCACTTTGGACCTTAGGCCAGTGCTAACTGGCAGCCACAGTTCATTGGCAGGAAGATGGTGATGACGAAGAGCACCAGCCACTCAACCGCCACGCAGCACGTCAATTCGGCAGTCTCCCTCTAGATGAGGACGAGCTTCGGTACTGATCTGATGGGGATACGAGAGCAACCGCAGCAGGGCGTCGTGATCTGCGCCGATACGCATTGTGCGCGGTGTGCGCCCTGTATTAGCTTAGGTGCAACTTTCCCTACTTACCGTTGACCTTACTTATAGGTACTTACCTAGGTACTTACTTAAGCTCCTGTGGGGCGCTCTGCCATAAGCTTGTCTCCATGTCCGCAAGGTGCCAATGCCTCCTCCTCCCACCTCCCCCTCCGCATGATATCTACTCCCTATTGCACCTTGCGGCATTTCCAATTCCATATTCGCGTGCTAGACAGTGTAACCCGGCCCGCGCCGCTCAGAGACCACCACAGCGTTCTTGTCGGTAGATGATGCTCCGCAGGACCCTGTCCTCATCACCTCTGAGACGAATCATGGCATCCACCAAGTCAACAGATGTGCCTATAAAGTTTGGACCTTTCGAGGTCACGAAACAGGCACGTATCAACTTGCGTCTCCTAGTCATCTGCTTCTGGTCACTTGTTCTAACCTCCTGCCAAAGGTCTTTCTCACAACACCACATTCATATGCCCTCGTGAACCTTATGCCGCTCATACCGGGCCACATTCTCATTTGTCCCCTGAAGCCTCACCTGCGCCTTGCGGACCTATCCCCGGTCGAGACCGCGGATCTGTTTACCACCGTCCAGCTTGCTCAGCGGATGCTGGCGCAAAAGTACTTTCCTGTTCCCGGGGACTTGCTCTCGGGCAGTTTCACCGTTGCCGTGCAGGACGGGCCAGAGTCGGGCCAGACTGTCCCTCATCTACATGTCCACGTTATCCCTCGTACAAAGGGGGATGTGGGCGATAGCCCGGATGAGATTTACAACAAAATGTCCAGCGAGGATGGTAATATTGGCGGTGCCCTGTTTGACCGGGAGCGCCGCCCTGCGCCAACCGGCAGAATGCCTAGGATTGAGGATGCTGATAGGAACCCTAGAAAGCCAGAGCAGATGGAGGCCGAGGCGGCGGAATATAGAGCTATCCTAGAGAAACTGGGGGGTGCTATGATGGATGTGCAAGCGGCATTGTGAGCTAGATGACCATGGTCAGAGGAAACAATGCAAATTTCTAATTGACACCGGTCTTCTTGACCCTTCTCGCCGGCAGCCTGTTCAACTTCATGGGCACAACCAGGGCGATGGAAACGACAGACATGATAATACAAAACCCAAACGTCAGCCGCAGAGATGCCTCGTATGCCCTGATGACCTGCTCCCTGTACGGCTCCTCCAGGTGCGCAACCGCCTCCACCGACGCTCGCACCTGCTGTATGACACTGTCCTTTAGCTCTCCTTGCAAATATTCCTCCAGATAAAGCACCAGGGCATTTTGAAGCAGCAGGCTGCTCACAGCCACGCCCAGGACCATGCCTACGCTGCGCCAGAGAACAAGCGTGCTCGACACAACAGCCTGTTCGGACTGTGTGGATGAGGCGAGGATCGCCATGAACGTGCCGGGGAATTGAAACCCACCGCCTATTGACGACGGAACAAGGGTCAGAAAGTACACCACGGAGGGGAGATCACGACGCAGGGAGCAGAGGCAGATGGTGCCGATGAAG
This sequence comes from Keithomyces neogunnii, assembly GCA_020975405.1. Lineage (NCBI taxonomy): Eukaryota > Fungi > Ascomycota > Sordariomycetes > Hypocreales > Clavicipitaceae > Keithomyces > Keithomyces neogunnii. Next base: position 1,151,357 of record JAIOWQ010000002.1, on the reverse strand, counting down.
TATAGGAATACGCCGCTAACGAGGGGCCATTTGAGGCGGCGTGTCCACGTGATGGCGAAGCCGGTGAGTGTGCCGAAGAAGGAAGATATGAGGGTAGGGAGAACGAGGCGGAGGCCCGAATCAGTCGCCGACATGAGGAGCACGGCTTGAAAGTATATGGGTCTGTTGGCCAGTCAGTCAGCTTGATCTGTTGATCTTGTTGGTGCATCACACGGCATCAGAGGGCAAAGCGTACATGTTGAAGAAGATGGCGTTGGCGATCAGAGAAGCAATGGCATTCGAAAAGATGAGATTTGCCCGCGGGGACTCCCGAATGAGCCGCGGTGGCATGATGGGTTTCGGCACGCGAGTCTCAATCCATAAAAAGGTTGGAAAGCAAATGGCAAAGATGGTGAGCGAGGCAATAACGATGGGATGAGACCCTTGTTCTGTTAGTGGCACTTTTCTCAAAGGAAGGGAGAGGACTTTGCTCTTTTCAATATTTTGCACTTACAAGGCACAACATTGCCACCGAGGTTCTAAGAATCAGTCAGTTCCAGCAAGCAAAGTGGAACGAAAGCAAAAAGGTAGGCAGCGGACTTACCAATCCTAGTATCAAAAACGAAATAGAGAGGGTCAGAAGCAGAGACCCTTTGGCGTCAAACTCCCTGATGGCCTGCATAACTGTCTTTCTCTCTCCCGTGATGCCCAGGTCATCTGGTATAGCCACGGCCGAAATACAAAGACAAATGATCAAAGGCGGGATCTGGACACCGAATTCCCACCTCCAGCCCAGCGCTTCTGCCATTGCGCCGCCGAGCGCAGCTCCAAGGGATGAACTCACGCCGTACACCATATTCATGTAAGACTGGTAAGCTCCACGTCGTCTGTCGCCGAAATGTCAGTAATCGTGGCCATGTTGAACCGATTTAAAGGGTCGGGGGATGTACTCTATAGGCACCAAATCACTCGTGATTATGTTCCCCAGCATCATACTTCCTCCGGCACCCAAACCACAAAATGCCCTTGCCATAATGAAACTTTCAATACTGTTTGCCGCGGCGCACCATAGTGTAGCCAGGCCGAAGATGGACAAAGACGCCAGAAACAAGTATTTCCTGCCGATGGCGTCTGAAAGCCGTCCCAGGAGAGGCTGGAAGGCGGTAGACGTCAACAAAAAAGACGTGGAAAGCCATGACGCCGAGTTGGCTGCGCCAAAGTACGATGTAATCACCGGGTGAGACGAGGCCATGATTGTCCCGTCGAAGCACGCGATGAAATGGACGACGAGGATTTGCGAAAAAATGTGCCAAAAGCGGGAGGGCGAGGTGCCGTTTAGAAATAGGGGCGGTTCAGAGTCACTAAGGACAGAGCTCGCTATGGATACATTTCCCGATGACAGCACTCGAGGACGAAGAAGCGGCGACTGCTCAGATGGCGCGCGTGTTATCGCGTGTTCCTGGTCACCGCCAGAAAGATGACTGATGTAGGACTGGTTGGATGTCACAGGCTCTAGTATAGCTAGATTCGCCGGCTCTGGTTCCAGGACGGGACCGGATGTGGGAAGAGAACGAGAGAGCATGTCCATATCCGGTGCATCATCATTCACGACATGGCCGTTGATGGTGAGGAAATGGCCATGGCCGGTCCGGCGTCCCTGCATCGCCATGGGCTCAGTGCCACTGGTGGTGCCATGGTTCGAAGACGGCATCGTCTGCGCAAACAAAGGTCGACGGGATGAGATGGCAGTGGTATCTGCCCTCGGCTCGTTCTTCCAACCTCAGAAGCCGTGTGGTTGCTGGAGTCACGAGGTGCGGGCGAAGATGGTGCGAGGCGGCCAGGCGGCGAGGCGCGAGGGACTCCTTAGCTGCTCGAGTGGATGTGAAGACGCAACACCCCTTGCTCCATGTCTTCTAACCTGGTCTCCTGTACGGAGTACGGAGTACGGCGTACAGTACAAGGGGCCTGCTCTGGAAATGACCATGCTGTCAGAATAGGCTGAGCGTATAGGTGCATACATGTGTTCTGCTCTCAAGTACTTACCAATACTGTGCATACTGTATGTATGCCCGCCCGGCAGGCAGCGATCGGACTGCTTCTGCCTCACCTCGCCCCAATTTCTCATCTGGCCGCCTTTCCGCCATCCAACCCCTCGCCGCGCTATTTTATGTCTTGACTGGCCCGGGACCCGACCTGAGTTACCAGCCGTGTCTTAATACTCCACGATATCAATTATACGGTACTGGATAAATGCCTTTATACGCTGCCAACAGTCCTGCCATCTATTTTGTTTACCCTACCTACCCCTAACTCGTGGTAAAATGTGCTCACTGCTGTGGCTCTGATTGGGCCATCTCCACACCTCCCCTCCGAGACTCGGCCTCCAGCAGCGATCGGCAGTAATAACGTGCCGCTGCAACTGACACATCCTCATCGCACTTACAGCTCCTGCCTCACCTGCTCTTTTGTGCTTTCCGGGTGGCCCGTCACAGCTCTTCTTCATGTCTGGGACGTCTGGCTGGAAAGGGCTGCTGCAACTAGAATGCCGGCACCCGTGATTCCTCCATCATGACATGGACTCAGTGCCACTTTGAGTCGTGAATCCTTTCCAAATCTCCTCTTGACGAGCTGATCCACAAAATCCTGGCAATCAACTAAATAATTCTGGAAATGAACAATGCAGCCTCCGGTGAAGCCTACGCCAATCTCGCGGATCCCTGATTTTGATGCTGGAATTGGACCATTTGCAGGAAGTTGCTCGCCCAATGTGAGCAATGCAAGAATGGCTGCTGCTATGATTCCCGCCGCCCGTACTTGAATGGCCTTGGCGATCCGGTACAGTGCCTCCGCATGATGTTCCGTCCAGGCGAATTGAGAATGTTGCGGCTCCGGAAATTCATTTCTCAGGGCTGATAAGAGAGCAGTGGGCCTCAATGGCTTGAAGTGACTCAGGAATGTTGTTGTCAAGCTGTCTTGATTGAGGATTTCTCGTGGCAGCCTGTCCTTTTCAACTCTCAGCACCTTGGTCATGTAGCTGAGCAGCATGATACGTCCAAGCTCCCCAAGGTATCGCCCTGCCGTCATGTACTCTAGAGGCTGAAAGCCGGGCTTTTCGTTCTGTGCGCTCAACTCATCATCCCACTTATTGATCAATCCAAGTTCTCGCATCGGAGGTGCAGTTCCCCTGATGCTCCATTCAGTGTTGACTGCGATCTTCGCCTCATCTACCTTTTCGCCGGGCAAAACATTAACGTTCTTGGGTCGTTTGCTGGGATGAAGAAGGCTTAGCTTAACAGGAATGGTAGCATTGCTTCCGGTTCCTAATATCAGGCCCATGGCGGCACGGCGGTGGGATACCCCGTCGTAGTTGAAAATGAAGGACACGAGTGTGGACACAGAGTCATTGGCAATAGCGGCAATGTAGATTGGCGGCAAGTTAGATGCTCTGTTTTCGTCATATGCAGCTGTGAGGCGAGCTCCAAGGTCCACATTTGAGGGAATCGCAAAGCCCTTGCCCATGGAGGTAATGATGGCCTTTTCCAGTGAGGGCTGCTCGACTGGAAAGCTAAATGTGACCCCAAGAGGCAGTGGGGTGTCAACGGAAAGATTGAACACCTCGCATCCCTCCTCAACAACCTCTGAAATGCATTTTCCCACCCAAAAAAACAGGCTATCAGCGTTATCGTTTTTCAGATGGTCTGAAATCGGCCACGACTTCTCAAGGTGTCGATGTAAACGGCTAGCAGGTGGCGATAGGGTACAACGGCCGTTTGTTGCGTCAACAGCATTCGCCGCATCTTGCCCGTTCAACCCATTGACGCAATCTCTGTTGCACTTGGCGCCATTGGTTCCATGAGTCGACAGTTGATCTGTGAGTAGTTCCACAAAGCCAACCCTTAAGTTGGTTCCGCCACTGAGATGCGAGGTTAGCGGGAATTTCGTTGAGAGTTGTAACTGCGTGATGCATATGCTTACATGTCGATGGCAAGGTGTCTGTATACATATACGTTAGCCTTGATTCCAGAAGACGAAGTGGACAGGAAAACAAAGGACAAAATGTCCGCAACTAATGCTTGATGCGTATTGCTTCTGTCTGGAGCAGAAAGAGCAAGGGGCTGCATGGACAGGGTCGACTTGTCAACAGAACCAGCAACTTACCGGCCGTGACCATGGTCTGCAATTGGGCGCAAAATGGACTCTGAGATTGGAGTTGGCAAAAATTGTTCCAGAGACTCTGCGGACAAATGGATGAAATTCTGCAAGAATCTCTCTGACAGCACATGGCATTTCTCCACGTCAATGCTCATTGGCTGTAGGAAGGCATCAAGGAGAGCCAACTGCTCTGGTGTCGAACCCATGGCGACAGATGGCTGGGCTGACAACTGTTGACAGTGGCAGATGCCGCGCGCGCCTCAGGCAGAGGAAGGAATGACAGGAACAAAGTCTTGGTAAAGAGTGCGAGTCTCTCTTCACGGCCAGGAGGCGAGCTTCATATTCACCCAACAACTCAGCAATGACCAACCTCTTGATGGATAACGCTAGTGTTGATTGTGGCACGACCAGCCAATATCCAAGACTCCGCGACAGAATATCAAGACTAGGTGAAAAGGAGAAATTCCAGTCTTGTCGAGGTAGGGTGGTGTCAAGGCCGCGCCACAAGGTTGCACCCACATCAAAGTCTGGTGGAGGCCCGTCCACGCATTCGTAACTGGTGAGCCTGCTCTGACAAATATCCCACAATTGCTTCACTGTCGCCGGGCGCAACAATTCTTGGAGGCCTAGGATACTCAGAACTGGGATTGGGTTGGCGGGTGAGCAATGAGCGTGCACACAAGGACCCTTGTGGACGATCCGCCATAAACGCGGGGCTTGAGGAACTAAGCTGGGGCAGATTGATTTTAACCAACAGCTTCAGCAGCTCTATTGCCATTATTAGTGAGCAGTTGCGCCATTGGGGTAGAAACCCCACAGCTGGAGAGGGGATGAAGAAGAGCCGCAACGAGGGAGGGATGCGGGGTGGAAAGCCACCAGACTCGAGCAAGATCTCAATGTTCTGGGTTCTGATGAAGCATTGAACTGATGTCGACTAGTCACCAGCCAAACAGGGACTAAGATTGGGGAAGCTAATAATAACTTGGCAAAGCAACCAGAACGAGGGCCGATGGCTTGCGGCTTGCAGACCTGCACGGAGAATTCAGCTTTGCATCTTATCTCTACATGCTCCGTTCAGCCCAAACTTGATGGATTCCTCATTGTCATGGTGGTCATGTCATTGCTAGTGGGTAAACTCTGGACAAGTCCATCACCTGAGAGCCTGGTGATGACGCACACGCACATCCTTGGTGAATGGCTGAACACACAAGTCATGCTCAAATATCTCAGGCTCGAGCTGTTGCTGTGACGAGGGCTAATTGTCGCCGGCTGTTCGCTTTACAGAATCAATCCGTCCGTACATTGCTGGCATGTGAAAGAGGCGCCGACATCAAGCGCCTGTGGCCGTATATAAACGCGCCTAGGGCAACAAGGCGACCGCAACACAATGCGACAATAACGCAATAATAACACTGCCAGTTAAACTATTTGAGCATTGAAAGCTTTTCGCACCCTGAGGCAAATTAAGGCATCATCCATTAGAGATATAACTAAACCTTTAGGGTCCCTAAAACGAAAATCGCTATTCTGCATCATATTGTGTCACTATAGTAAGATGCCTGCCAAAAGGGAGAAGCATAGAATCAGCAAGCCGACTTGAACGAAATGAACATGGACGTGCATGCGAAGGCATCCCGGTCGCAATGCTGTCTTGGTCAAGGCTCCGAGCGACCATTGCCCACTGGAAAGCTACCTCGGTGTTGGGAGTATCGCGCACGTCGAGTCTGTAAGGACGGCGGACGGACCTGAACACACAGACGAGCTTGATACGGCATTGAATTTACTTTGGAATTAATAGGCAAACTAAAATATCAAGCCATTGGACTACTTACACTAACAGTAATCAATCTAGGACAAATTCGACCATTAAATTCATGACCTACGATGAATTCCAACAGCTCTTCCGAAACCTTCGAATTTATCCACTAGGGCACTCAATTGTCATCTTGTATCTCTTAAAATTGGAAGCAGAGGTCATGGCATCAGCCTCGCAGTCAGAGGACAAGAACCCGGCATACCCAGACTGGAGACACGATGCGGAGGCTTACCTTACCGCCTCTATCTTCAGCAACGTTTGCTGTTGAGCGCCTTTGGAGGAAAGCTGTTGCTCTACCCGTTAGACACAACTCGATCAAACATGGGCATTCTAGACTCGGGCACCGCCAACGGCCAATTCCTCTACTCGCTGCTACAAGACGGGCATCTCACCCACCCAGAGACAGCTGAGTTAGTTGGGACCTAGGTCAAGCCGTTCAGGGATACAATTGGACTCTCCAAAAACATCAAGATCAGCACGCAGAATATCCTCCAGCCGTGGCCTTCAGGTTGGAGTGGTACTTTTGACTTGGTCCATATGCGCAACACCTTGTCAAACACGGGCACCTTGGACGGTATGCCGTGGATGTTACGGCGCCTCGGAGATCTAGTCAAGACAGGGGCCAGCGGATACATACAGCTCGTCGACTGGGGAATTACTCAAGGTCCTACTGACGAAGCACGATACCCACCGAGCACCAAGCTCTTCAAGTCCATGCATCACATACTGAGCCTTCGTGGTGTCGATCCGGCTCTGGGAGGATCTATTGATAAGATGCTCGCGGCAGCGGCAACAGGAGAAGACGTGGAGAGCGTGTGTGGAAAAGGTGCACCGACCAACGAACTCGAGGACATGGGATGACAATGGCGCCCGAGGATAAGCGACCGACGAACTGTGGAGCAGCTGGCAGGCTTATTGCCTGAGCTCATGCGTGAGGCTGAGGTGGGTGTGAAGATAGCTTGGTGCGTTGCTTGGGCCGAGCAGGTATAAACTGTACTTGTCAGCCTTGATCACTGTAAGCTGTTTCGTTGTGCGCTGATGAGGATTGAAGCCAGGATGGAACACAAGCCCTCTATAGTGCTTCATCCAGAGTGGGCTTACATCAATTTGGACCTACTCTGGTTTGGCGCTGGGGGGGAGCAGATGATGATCCCAGACAACGACACCAGCAGCGAACCCTGGTTTGACATAATATCCTATGTGATTTTGCATTTTGAGTGCTCTTGCAGGTTCTCTAGTTATTAAATCGCAACACAAACTCACACCGCGAGTCCTGCTCTATTAAAATGCTCTCATAAAACAGGTTGTTAATATCAACTAACCAATCTTGGATTATCTAACCTTGTTTAGCTTAGTAGATCTGTTAACAAAACTACTATAGAAAAATAGGCTGTTACGTGCTAGAATCCCTGTATATAGTCATGGAGGGATCAACATGGTCGAGGTTCAAGTATGCGTAGATTAATTCAAGGTTATAAGAAGCGTTTTAGACGTTGGGTTTGTCACGTGTTGTTCCTCCTGGAACATTATTCCAAGACAGCTTGTGCTGTAACACGTGTGCTTGCAGGCGGCAGCCATTGTGGCGGGTCTGGTGTCTGGTGCATGTGGGTAATGGCCCCAACGAGCCCGGCGTTACTGCCCGACCTCCAGCTCTTAGCTGCCAAGAAAGGTAGGTAGGTGGCGGGACACGGGGACACGGGACCCTCTCACCATCACAGACAACAAGCCACCAGAGCTCGACTCGTACGGCTTTGTGCCCGTTTCCCTCACGCCAGACCTGCAACCACTCGACGCCGACCAGTGAGCCGTTATCCTAGCCACTTGCTCTTTGCCGCAGATACGATCGCCTTGAAGGCCAAGGTCTGCCACAAACAAGCGCGACCATATTTTTCACGACTTTGCCTGTCACAGAGACTCTATTCCACTCGAAACCGAGAAGCCAGGCGAGGAAAAGACTGCACCGCCCAGGGACTTTGCCGCGACAGGCGAAACCGGGAACATGAGTGGTGTTCCGAGCACCGTTGAAAAAGAACAACTGGCCGAGGACATGCCCAACCCAAGACGGCAACTTTCGCTACCAATGTTGCAAACGGCCCGCCTCCGTCGATTGATGCTCCCCGTCTTGGCCGCCTTGCTCCTACTCCGCGGCATCTACGCCATATCATTCCAGTACAGCTTGACGCGGCTCACCTCCCCGCATCTGGTGCCTCTGGAGGCGCACATCATCAGCAAGTGTCCAGATACTAGGGTCAGTACGCGGGCAATGGATACCTGTGCCAGAGTATTAACCATTTTGCAAATAGGATGCTTTGAGGGAGCTGATACTCCCGGTTATGCAACGTGTGTACGACAAAGTTGACTTCAAGCTCAACTACATCGGAATGTAGGAAGTGCCCCGTAGCGGAACATGCTGATCACGGCGCGTGCTAATATTCTCTGGATCAACAGTCCCACCGCCAACGACGGCGTCGAGTGTAAGCATGGACCCTCCGAATGCATGGGCAACATTATCGAACTCTGCGCGCGCGAGCTCTACCCAGACCCAAAGATCAACCTTGGCTTCATCATGTGCTTGACCAAAGACTACCAACATATCCCCGAGCGTGCTCTGGTGGAAGATTGCGCCTTGGAGCACGCCATCGATATCAGGGCTATTAACGAGTGCGCAACGAGAGACGATGGTGCCTACGGCATGGATCTCCTGCGTCACAGCATTCAACGAACAGCAGATGTAAGTGGACACTGCTTCTGCATAGGACATGCCATATATTTAAAAACTCGATGGGAGAAGTGACTGACCACGCCCAGGCCAACGTTACTACAAGCTGCACGCTACGACTCAACAACCAAATTTACTGCATCCGAGATGACGAGGAATGGAAGGACTGTCCCAACGGAGCGGGCGTAAACGACCTCGTCATTGCTATTGAGAAGCTCTACCGCTCGTCTTGAGCGGCTCGTATACCTCTGTCCACAACTCACTTGCTTCACCGAGTGTATATGACATTGACAGGGCCTCCATGCCTGCCTCTTGGTCGCCTCGCATTGCCTTGAGCGTCTCTATAATGCTGTCCAGTCCAACGGCTTTCCCGGTCGCCTGAGTCGCACCAGCCTCGAGGGCAACATGAACGATGTGGATGTGAAGGTGGTAGTAGGTGGGCTGGTAGTGCACATAGAGCTTCAGCTGGTCCGGCTCGATGGAGGGATACGTCTGGACGGTGGCCGACACAACCTTTGTTCGGATGTGCTCCAGCCACGGGATATGCTTCTTCTTCAGGTCCCTCAGGGACCAAAGATCGCGCCGCTCCACGAGGGCCAGCAAGTGCAGAGCATCTAGTGTGCTGCGGTCCCAGTTCAGGTCGGGCAGGAGAAGGAACCCCTCGTCGCCCGCCTCGCCGAGTTTGGTTCTATAAATGACGTCTTCCACCTCTGTCCGGCCCTCGATGATGTTGAACACCCAGTTTAGTCTTCCTTGGTCTCGTTTGCTCTGCATGTAGGGTCTGATTTTGTCTCTATATATCTCTGGTGTTTCCGTAACGAATCGAACCTGTTGCTTGCTGTACTTTTTGACATGCGACTCGGTGCACGGGTAGATGAGGTTGATTTTGACATCGGCAAAGAAGCCGGCCGTCTCCCTCTTGGACTCGGCCTCGTCGTCGCTGCCCGTACGCGCCATGCTCCAGCTGTATATGTCGTTGGCGCCCAGGTTCTTGAGCCTGGCCAGCGACGACGGCACTCGCCCCAGGTACTTCTCCGACGTGGGGAAGGGCGCGCGCTCCAGTATCAGGAGAGCCGGCTCGCTGTCAATGGTGCCGTACATGGACGTTCTCCTGCCAGCCTGGTCTGCGCAAGTCAGTCGGGCGAGGGCCTTGTGCCGCCGCCAGAGGACGTCAGCGTCGAGCACGTACGTACCTTGATTCAGAACCCGTTCCAGCTGAAACTTGGGCACGAGGGCCTCGGCCCGGGCATTCATGTCCGTCATGTCGGTGTTCGTTACTTGTATGCTGGACGGCGTGGGGCACAAACACCACTGAATATATTAATTTGTAGGGCACAATTGAGCGTCAATCTTTCACCAAGAACACGTCGATTTTTGGGCATGAACTCTCAAAGTGCAGAATCAAGCTGGGGATTGCGGCCTGGGGACGGCGGATGTAGCGCATTCTGCCCCTCCAGCCCCACCACGACACTTTGGTGGGGCAAGGCATTCATTGAATGCTGGTGTGAGAGCAGAGAATCCCTGGGAGGCGCCAAGGTTTCAGGAACATTCACTGTTCTGCTTGGGCTCGTGCATGTTTGCTGCTTACAGGACAAGTCAAGTCGTCTGGTGTCCCAGCTACCCTTGGACCTCGACAGCTGTGGAATGTCGACTTCTGCGCTGTTCGGGCACGACATGTCCAAAGAGCAGACGCCTCCGAGGGTACAATATCAAATCATTGAAATAATTCATCTCAGGAAATTATCCATTGGTATCTAAACTACGAAAGTAAATCAGCAGTGTGTCTCCTCTCGCAATGACCATGTCTAGGTGTCGCCCCATGCAAAGCCGCGAAGTATGTTTTCAAATCTCCAAGCAGTAGACCTCGCCTGCTGCTGCTATTCGCAATGTGCACCTCATAGCAACTATCCAACACCTGGCGCCATCGTACAGGCCAAAGTGAGGCGTCACACATGAACCAAACACCCCCAGTCGTGCATGCCACTTCCTGTCTTCAGTCTCATTCTCGATGAAAAAATGCAATTTCATGCTCGTGGAGATTCTTTCAACTGAATCAAGGAGCGATAGACCAGGTCATCAGGTATAGTAAAAAAATTACGATTATTCGCATCTCGTTCATCTCGTCAAAATTGCTCGCGCGTATGAAACGGCCAGCAAATGGGGGTTGAGTGACGGGTATGATGGTCGCTAGGAAAGTCATACGCTGGCTCATTCGTCGTGGTGTTTAAAACGCTGTTGAAGGTTTGTCGTGAGAAAAAAAAAAGTGTATGTACGTCGCTCGGTATCCCGTTTTCAAATACAAAGCGACGGGATGCCGTCGGCTCCGAGGTATGCTGCAGCTGGCAGACAGCAGAAGTGGCGCAAGCAGTCCTGTATATACATGGGGCGGAAACTGCGGCAAAGAATTTTGACATGGCGGAATCGTGCCACAACGCCTCCGCGTCATCATGAAACATTCGTCGGTGGCATTAGCACCGGACTTGATGTCGATTCCGTGGAGCCGTCGCCTTCTATTATTTTTCTCCAATGATCCGGGAGACAAACACACACCAAGGGGAATGCCTTCATTTCGCCTTGCGCTTCTGGCGAGTCGTCGCGAGCGCCCGAAGTGTTGGACACGCCGCTGTCTCGTTGGGCTTGTCGTCTGGCCTCCCACTCCTCTGCGTGCTCATCCAGCATAATGCCAGTGGCCCAACCGTCATCCCAAATTCCGACAACCTTGATCATGTCGCCGCGCTCCAGCGAAAACTCGTCACCGGCACGAGGCTGATATGCCCAGAGAACAGTCACCTTGTCGGCAGGGTGGATGTCATCTTGGGAATAGTAGTCTTTGAAGAATGGCAGCTGCTCCGACTGTTGGCTGGCCATGCCGAGAGGTGAAGAGTATCCAGCACTGCCAGGCGATTGAGGCCCGTCACTCCCAAGCACGGAGCCGCTGGACAACGAACCGTGTCTTCTAGAGGTTGGGGGCGGCCGCAGGACGCCTCGACGCTCGGGAGATTCAGCATACTCGTCAGACGAGGACTGTGTGTCAGTTCCTTTGCGGGATGCACTGCCTGCAAAAGCAGCGACGACAGCACTGGGGTTTTGGTGTGTCGGAGACCCGCCAGAGTGGCCTTCCAAAGCCGCCATCCGAGCTACTCGACCGCCCGGCAACACTTCATATCCCTCGGGTGCGGTTTGCTTGCTCTGGGACATTAATGGGCCCTTTCGTGCGGGAGACGGCTGGTTGAAAATGCTTCCTTGCTGGCTTCCGCGTCGGTTCCGCATGGCTCGTAGACAGAAGAATATGGCGAGAGCCAAGAGGGCGACGCCAACAATGGACCCAATAACAACACCGGCTATGGCACCACCACTGAGCTTGTGTCCCCCGTCACCACCGTTAGAGTTGTCAGGCACGCCAGTTGAAGATGGTGTCGATGTGGATGTCGCGGTCGGGTGAGTAAAGGTCAAGGTCGCGGTGAAGCGAGGGAGCTTAACCCCCTCGCATCGCTTGTCGGCCATGGCAGTATAGCAGCAGGTGTCGGTTGAATTGATGCCTCCAGCGGCGCAATAAGAGCAAATCCCAATGGTGCCATTACCAAACCCACAGTTTTGGGACTCATTGTCAGATGCGGGAATGCATTTGCTGGTGAGGGCGTCGTCGGGCAAAGAGCAAGTCGCAAAGTCGGCACGAATTAGCTTGCTCAAGTCGGGACCGGGGTTGGAGCAGAGATCCTTGTTAGAGGTGATGTACGCCTCACTTTGGGCAAAGTCTGCACATGAGTCTGCGCACAAGGGGCGTGTGGCATTGCCAGTCAGTCCACAGGCATCGATTGACTTTTGAACAAGAGCGTTGCATAACAGAGTTGTTGTATAACGGGCGTACATGTTGCTTGGGTCAGTAAAGTTAACATTGCCGCAACCGAATAAGCTTTGATATCTGGCACGTCCATGTCAGTGTTGTTGCGGGCAATAGGGTTCGGGTGAGGCTATCGGGGCATTCATACTTGTCCCTAACATAGGTTGTTTTGACGTAAGTAGACAGCTGATAGTCGAAGGACCCTATGTCGGATACAAATTGCAGAAACGGACTAGAGCCAACGGTGTCAGTCATGGACGACAGAGTGCAAGGCTCGCACAACTTACTAATTCAGTATAAAGGCGCTGTTAGTCGAAACGGCAGCCGACTGAAAGGCAGGGCATGTCTTTGATCCTTGTAATGATACACATCCACCAGTGCTTTGCGCCGACGCCGTGCCAGACATGGCTGCGAAGAGAGACAGTGCCGCAGCCCATCTGGAAACACTGAAGTTGTTCTGGCTCTGCCCACCAGGTCGATTTGCCCAAGCTTCACAAAGGGATGGCAGCTCCATGATGAAACCCAGTATGCCACAAATCCGATAATCCGTAGAATGGTGGTATGGGATGCCGTGGCGAGTATAGGGTCTTTGCAATCACAGACCAGCCATGCAGCGAAACCGAGGCAGACGTGGTATTTGATGGCCGGCAGAGGTGTGAAAGTTATTAGGCGGATGAATGCTTTCTTGTCGATAGATATCCAAATCGAGAAACAGAGACCTCGTGACGAAGAGAGTCAAGTTGGAGAATTGTTAAGTATCGTAAACTTGAATCCAAATACAGCTAAAGACGGAATAAGACGCAGATCCGATTGCGGAAAACCAAGATTGGTAAAGTCAAAAACGAGAGAAAGAAAAAGGGAGCGTAAACAATGGGCAAGTCGTCAATTTTGCCGGGCCCAAGACGGTTTTCCAACGAAAGACTGAATAGAGCTTGGAGGTCGCAGGTCGCAGGTCGCAGGCGGCAGCAAAGGACAGAAATTAAAGGCACAGCTGTCATATGCGGGAAAGAACGTGGTCGAGACAGACACTGGGTTGGGAAACTGAAAGAAAGTGGAAGGCGCTATTAGACTAGGCGGAGGAATTGACTGGTCGAATGCAGGGCGGTTGACGGCTGCGCACGAGGACGGCGCAGCAGCAGCGACAAGGACAAGATGGGACGCAGACGGCGGACGAGGAGGGAGGCTATCGCCATGGGCCACAGTCAACGCAGGGCTGGGTTTTGGCCAGGAGTCGAAGTCGTCGTCGCCACACGTCTTGGATGCAAAGGGCAGAGAAGCCCGATGAGACGTCGAGGAGCTGGCGGCGGGGCCAAAACCAACGCGAAGGATAGCGGAACGACAAAGGACGGGAAGAGAAGAAGAGGAGAAGGGAATAGGAAAGGAGGAAAAGGTGAGAGTACGGCGTACAGAACGGCCTATGGAGAGAGAGGAGTGGTGCGGGAGCTGGGGGGGTTGTCTAGCGTTGGTGTTTGTGGATGGGCTGGCCTGACCAGGCCTGACACTTGGACAATGCTATTCAATGTTGTATTATCGTACTCCGTACAGAGCGTACCAGACGGCCAGGCACAGTCCATCGGGCCCCATGACGCCGCCGGCCCCTCCTCTCCTGCTGGGAGCTGGAAACCGAGGAGAGGCCATCCGTGGGAAGGATGGTCTCCTCATCATGCCCAAGCATTTTCTTCACCTGCTCACAACCACACTGGCAAAGCACCAGGCGTTTCTTGCGGCGGTCCCTGCATGAGGCACGTCGTCTCCTCCTCCATCTGCCCATCCCCTGTCCCCACGCACAGCAGACGCAACAGACCCCTGCCAGCCCCCCCGCCCGTGTCCATCCATCCAGACGTGGTTTCATCCAACCAGCATCCAATATTCAGCCTGCTTCATGAACCTCTGCGCCACAGCCGGGGTGCCCTGGTTGGTCGACGATTGGGGGGGGGGACATTGCAAGCTGCCGAGCCCTGCGGTCCCCAAGTCGCGTCTCTGCCAGCAATTGATCTCTGCTCGCCCTGCGCAAGACCGCCGCACGCACCCTGCTGCTGCGCAACGACTGAGACGCTGCTGTCCCTGAGTCCCTGACATGAGCAAGACAGGACGGGCCTTGGTCATCCCTGGCTTCGAGGCTTCGCGGCTCCACCTGAGCTAATACAATAGTACTGCTTGTTTCGCACTTTCGAGTCTGTCAGGAACGGCTCGAGACGGGCCCGCTGGGCCAGCCCAACGAGCTAATAACAGGGGAGCATCCGTTGCTGGAGAAGGCAAAGCGGATACGAGATGGGGCATTTGGACCTCTTGGGGAGCCTACGCAATCTTGCGGAACATGGACCTGCAGGAAGCAGACGGGGGATATTTCAGGGGGGGGCCTGAACCGACCGCGTCGTCGTCGAATGTGTGACCAGTGGAACACGACTTGGCGGCTCTTGCGTGTCGCAATTCTGTTGAAAAGCCATGGACGACAAGTCGCGGCAAGTCAATAAGTCGATGCCACAACGCCAGACGTGCAAGGATGCCGATAACCACGGCTTGCCAGGCACATGGTATGTATTATGGAGAAGCTGGGCGCTTGTCGAGTAAGATTACATCTGCGTCGCGACTGGGTTCCTAATCAGCGCATGCAGCGCAATAATGACTTGTTGGTAAAGATTTTCGTCAGGCCAGCCTACAAAATTGCACACCACTCACTCACTATTACCACTGCCGACATGATGGCGCACCAGGACTCATGCCAGGCTTCAGGCTTCATTGTTCATGGTTCACGTGGATATGCGCCCGGGGTTGGAGTTGCCGCATTCCAGCGCAGCCTGATCGGAGACAGGGGCAACTAAACGCGCAGCAGTCAAAAACTAAATGCGCAGCTCGCATGAATTGCTCGGGGGGCTCATGCCCCACTAACCACCAATCAGTACCTAGAAATATAGGCGCTAGGTACCAGACTTCATATTGAGTCTCTATTACTAACATGTCCGCTCGGGCAAGCCCTCGCTTCCCTAAAAAAAAAGGCATCTAAAACTCTGTCCTGGCCTGCGGCGCTTATATTTTAATTGTTAATCCGGCAGCGCATACGCTGTCCTGCCGGACTTAGTAAAATCAATCTGTAGCCAGGTACCTTTTTGCTATTAAAGTGGGACATGAGCAAAAAAGAGTCTGGTGAGCCCCGAGCAATTCATGCGAGCTGCGCATTTAGTTTTTGACTGCTGCGCGTTTAGTTGCCCCGGAGACAGACTCATCCATCACGGCGACTGCGACAAACCTTGGGTCGTCGCATCATATTCCTTCCTCTACCTGAGCCATTGTCCCGTGCCCACCTGGCCAAGACAAAGTGTCTGGTCTCGTTTTTTATTTTTGTGAGAAGCCACCTGGAAAAGTGCCTGGCATATCAATGTGTGCGTTGGCTTGAATTGGAGCACCGACTTGGCAGCAGTCTGCCGGTGCGAGACTTTGTTCCATGGTCCTTATGCAAGGGCCATCTCTACTCAGGTGGAGAGAGTCCACGATACTAGTCCTGGGAATGGCCCTTGCTCGCAATGCTGAGCACGAGGGTGCTGATGATACTCGGCGCGATGGCCCGGGTCGAGGGCGTGATAATACGCAGGACTGTGGCTTGCTCCTGCGGATTCTGCATCTCTCTTCCTAATTAAAGGCGAGGAATGTTGCATGTCCTTTGCAACCGATAATATCCTGGACCCTTCAACGCATTCTACAAAATCTCAAGTGCTTGTATTCAGCCCTTATTCACTCAGTCACGATGCCAAGTCACGACCCAAGTAGGATATAGTTATACATATATTTGCATCGGCCATGATGGTCCTGGCAATCAAATGATGCATCTCTAAATTTCCCAAAGTTTCTACACAATCGGTTGCTCACCAGGTTTGTAGACTCGCCATCTATCCCTGTATGTAGCGGTATTCGTCTCACTGCCATCCCCCCTTGAAACAGTGCAGTATAGGGGGCGATATCTTGCAGTTCTTATATACCCCAAAAGAAGAAGACGCTGTGATGCCGCAACGCACCTTCTGCCATGGCTCAACAAACCGCCCACCTATCTCGCACGCGGCCAAAACGACACGCCACTGCACGCCAACGGCTCAACTTGCCTTTTTCTTTTTTATCCTTGCTAGCATTCAAGGCAATATCCTCACCCTTCTGGCGCATGCGACTCGATGAGCCAACATGATTGCCCTGCGCGTTTGGAGCTTTCCTTGCTGGCACGTCTTTGCACTTAGGTGTGGCGGCTTCACAATCCTCCTCCTCTTCTTCTTCTTCTTCTTCTTCTTCTTCTTCATCATCATCTTCATCATCATCTTCATCTGCTTCATCATCCTCTTCTTCTTCCCCGTCTTCATCTTCTTCCCTGTGATTCGTAGAGCCAGCTTTACCATGCAGCCTTGCTGGGCTCCTTGATGGCACTTTGGGAGCTTCATCCTCCTCCTGGCCGGAGGGGGCAGACAAGGCCGCCGACATGGCCTTGAGCTTCCCATCCGTCATCTCTTCCGGAGGAGCCCAATGAAAGTCCAGCTTTGCACTTGCACAATCCAGCTGCTCTGACAATTGGGAAATCAAGCCCAACGTCTCCAGCACCTCTGCAACAGCCAGGACGGTCCCCGTGGCCCTGACAAAGGGCAGGTTGCTGATCCTCTTGAGAGCAGCCCGCGAGTCCGAAAAGATTTGTACACTCCTGCCCTCGTGCGGAGGGGGGGGCCGCTGTTTCAGATGGCAGAGAGCCTCCTCCATGGCTACTCTGATGCCAATAAGTTGCGCGTGGACTGGACCATGGGCACTCTCTGCACTTTCCGGCCTGGTCTTCCACTCCTCCCCCCGGTACTGCGTCGCGACAGAGCACATGAAGCCCTCTCCTCCTGGATTTATAGGAGCCCTTGTCCACAGAGCAACGTGTCCAGGGGAGGACTTGCCGCGACAAACAGTCCGAGCAAAGGCGACTGCGGCCTTGCGCGGCTCGACGTGGACTGTGCCGCAGAAGATGGGGTCGCTATCGCTGATGTGCCAGATGGACCCAATGCGCATCCTGGCCTGTTTCTCGAGGCACTTTCTGAACAGACGGCGCGGGTTGCGTGTTTTGGGGCACACCGAGGGTCTCCTCGAAGGGGTGGTGGTTGATGTCGAGGCTGGCGATTCCGAGCCGCTGTCTGTATCTGAAGGAGTGGCAAGTTGGGAATACCTGAGGAGAGAGGGAGTGGGAGAGGGGAAAGGTGTTTTGAGAGCCAAGTGGTCGATTCGGGTGACGGCCTCATGGGCCCTCTGAATGAGGTGTCCGAGCTCATAGTCCTCCATCTTGATACCACGGGGTTTGTTGTTTGTTGTTTTGTTGTTCTGTTGTTCCCGTGCTTCCTGCAACGACTTTGTACGACGAAGCGACAGCACGGGGAAGTAGTGAACGGGTTGCAGAATTTATTCATTCCATGCCTGGCGCGGAACCGAGGAAAAGGAGAGTGAGCGAGAGACGAGTAGCTTGGCAACATAGTTTTCGCTTTTGATAGCGTTGGACGCTGTCGGATCTAGTCAGAAGCCTTTTCATCCGGGCACGGCGCCATGGACAACAAGCCCCCCGTGGATGGGGAGCATGGCGTGTTTGCATTGTAAATATACTTTGTGCCTGTATAGCCAGGGCGAGACGGTGTCGGCAGGTCCAAGTGTGGCACTTGGAGAGTCGGAAGACGTGACAATTTACATCAAGTGCGTGTATTTCTACTCCGTACAGCTTCCGATTCCGCACGCTTGGTGCAACAAACTTTGGCGTGACGTGTGGTATGAACCTAGCCTGTCCAGCATGACATCACGGGAGTAAATAGTATTGACGGGCTTTTATTTCTTGCAAATTGTGACGACAGCAACACAGTGCCTGCGGACGACGTTTCGGACCACGTTTCTTTTCTTTGCGCTCGATACAGAAGCAAGTCGTGCGAAACGCCAACCGCCCGACCCTCGTCGTACAGGTCTCGATGGGGGCGTGGCTACCTGTCTTTCGCCTTTTTGTGCTTGCAGGATCCCGTGAGGTTGTAGAATCTCGGCACGAGGTGTTTCAGCTGCACTGCAGGTGTGTGTTCCAATGGGTCCCAAGACGCACTTTATCGCCGCCGAGGCGTGTGGCCATGTCGATTGCACGTGCGTTTGTCCATGGTCCCCAGACAAGGCGAGACGAGAAGCCGCAGACCCAGGTAGGACGGTAGTTTTGTCATTCACATCATCATCAAGTCGAGATATGTGGCACTGCAGGGTAGGCGCATTACATGAGCGTCATGGTGCAAAACAAACACGACATGGCGCATTCAAATAAACGCTGTGGCTCCAAAGATGCATGCAAACGGGGCTGAATGGGTTCCGTGACTGCCCTGTGCCAGAGCATCTGATCTAATACGGAGTAGAGAGACGATGCATCTGGAGTTATCCGTGACCACGGCATGGTAGCGCCGCAGTCCAGCTTGGCAAGCGAAAACTCAACCGCCGTCTGCACATCACCCCTGGGGGCCCACGCCAAATGGTCCAATCTACCAATCAAAACGTCTCCGTTTCGTGACGTCGGCGCTCGCGTGCCCGAACCGCCGACCCTCCGACCGTCCCTGCGCCGACTGACGTGTTTGACCAACAAGCACTGCGTATCGTATTGTCTGGTTCGTCTTGGTCTTCGATGCTGTTTAGTGGCCAAGCAGAGCTGAACAATAGGCACGGCGGCCTGAGACACAGCCATGGACATGACTGTCTTGATCGCATCGGGACTAATACCGAACTTGCAAACGACGACAATACGCCTGCTGTCATGCCCACGGCATCCTTCTTGGCACTTGCACTTCGGACGACATCCAAAAGACGAGGTCCTGCTAGCCTGGCGCCACGTCCACCACGGCGGAGCAAGCTCATGTCCACACCGGCACGGCCAGAGGCCCGAGCCCCGACATCATCAGCTTCGACGTCCTGTCGCGCGCGGAGATACCAGGGCTTCGGAAACAATGCATGCGTCTTGATCTTTTCCTTTCTCGTCTTTTGTCTGTTCCGTGTCAGATCCAACGTTGGGCTTGCCTCACTTTGGGTGTCATCCCTGCCATGCAACGCTTATATTAGGGGTGCTGCCCACGTCTTGCATTGAGCGCAACTCCAACAAGCCCTTGTGAATCCAAGGTGCCATCCGGCCCAAGATACACACAGCACAAGAGGCCCCCGTTGCAACCACACGTCCTGTCCGCAATGTCCGTGCAGACGAGCCCGTCCACCGAAGAGCTGCTGAAAATGGTAACACACCCCCCCAAAAAACACACCCCAAATCACACCCCAAATCACCAAAACACCAAAACACCCACGACGCAGCATCACCAAACTAACACAGTCCCGAAAAAACAGGGCCCTCCGTACCCCCCCTCGGCGGCGAGCATCGGCGGCACGCCAACCAACTCGGTCGACACGCCGCTGTCGGCCGTGTTCCTGGCCCTCTTCATCGCCTCGGCGGTGCTCAACATGACCATCTTCCAGCGCAACAAGCGCCGCGGCCACAAGTTCATCCTCTCGGGCCTCTTCTTCGGCTTCTCCATGGCCCGCATCACCGCCAACGTCCTGCGCATCGTCTGGGCAAACTACCCGCACAACGCGCGCGTCGCCATCGCCGCCACCATCCTGACCAACGCCGGCGTGCTGCTCCTCTTCATCGCCAACCTGGTGCTCGCCCAGCGCATCCTGCGCGCCCACCAGCCCCGGCTCGGCTGGTCCGCCCCCGTCGCCCTGGCCTTCAGGCTGCTCTACGCCATCGTCTTCGCCCTGCTCATCATGGTCATCGTGTCCACCGTCTACAGCTTCTACACCCTCGACGCCCACGTCCGCTCCGAGCTGCGCGACATCCAGCTCTTCGCCGCCACCTTTCTCGCCCTCCTCGCCTTCTTGCCCATCCCCGTCGTCCTCCTCGCCCTCCTCCTCCCGCGCACCCGGCCCGTCCAAGACTTTGGCAAAAAGGGCTCCATGCGCACCAAGATCCTCCTCGTCCTCGGCACCGCCGCCCTGCTCGCCTTTGGCGCCGCCTTCCGCGCCGCCGTCGCCTACCTGCCCCGGCCCGCCTCCAACCCGGCCTGGTTCCACCACAAGGCCGTCTTCTACACCGTCAACTTCACCATTGAGCTCATCGTCGTCTTTACCTATGCCCTGACCAGGTTCGATCTGCGCTTCCACGTGCCCGACGGCGCCAGCAAGCCGGGCGATTACTCCAGGGGCAACCACGACGACGACGACGACGCCGCCTCCAAGCACGTTTCTGCTGACGAGGAGCAGATGACCCAGTCTGAGGAGCGGGAGAAGGAGGGCCAGTGGGGATCGAAGCCGGCGAGCGAGCCGAATACCCAGGGAGCTGTATAACGTCATTACCGCTAGAAGGGGGAAGGGGGGGGGGGGAACTTTGCGTGCATTTTTTAATACCTTTGAGCAATTCTGCATCTTAGCGAGCCATGGACCAGATAAACACACAAGCACAGTGTCGGGGGTAGACTAAAACAGCTTCTGCTTTTTGAACGGGTGTGGCGTTACGCACCTGTGTCATGGGCTCGAGCAACACATAATAATCCAATACATACCAATCTCGTTTCCCCATCCCTTCGCGGCGTGTCGTGACAGAATCAAAGAGGCAAATCACAGACGGGTGCACCAGACCTCCCCAAGGCCCTCATCATCCAGGGTATTCTCCATTGTTAACTGAACAACTCTGTATGTTTTTGTATTCCCTTTCCTCTTCTGGTGTCTTGTGACTCTATCAAGGGCCGCCTGGATTCGCCATCGCCAGAGCAGAATCCGCAATCATCCAGCCGCCACAGCGCATGACGGTACAGCCCAGTTCGACATGCATCAGGTCTTGTCATGACGGCAATTTTCCTGTCCCATAGATCGTGGCATCAACATTAGTAGTAATACACCGCTCGGGACCACTCCTCACCCCCCCTCTTCCAACTCGTTCCACCTCGTCTATGGTATTCACAATATGAGCCAGCCAACCAAGGCGTATGCGAGTGCCTCAGACAGGCGGCGCGATTAAAGGAAGTAGTCGGGTGTACCTATATGCGGTCAGTCTGCGTCGTCGCCAGTGATGGATGCATAAGAGCAGCATGCTCGATAACGTACGTCTCGAGACCATCGGTTCTCCTGCTCTTGGGCATGGGTCGAATTGCAGGCTGTGAGGCAATTAGCAAACTGGGCCCGTGCGTGACTCGTGGCTCGTGGCTCGTGGCTCGTGGCTCGACGCAGTGCAGGTGTACATACAATGTGTATTTTAAGTGCTCATCAATCTCCATGATGGCTGCTTGGTTGCCGCATCGGTAGCAGTAATTGGGTGCTGGAAACATGCACGGTTAGCAAAAAGTTGGTCCTTGTCAGGTCCCCCAACAAGTTGACGCACCTGAAAAGATTGTCACAACATTCCGGTCTTGTGACCAGTTGTATCCCTCCATAACCAGTTGGTGAGCTCGCGCAATCAGTGTCAGCCCATTGTTGTGGTTGAAAGCCTCTGAAATGTCCTGCCCAAATGTGTATCCCGCACCACGGGGCGAGATACCCCAGCCGCAGCGGTCGTCGGGGTCTGACCACAAAAGGTCACACATTGGACCCTCGTGGGGCACCTCCTGGATCCGATCAAGAGATCTAATGTTGTCCAGGGTGTCGATGCTAGGAGACAAACCACCGTGGAGACAGAAGATCTGGTTGTCGATGAGGGCGGTGAGCGGTAGGTAGTCAAAGAGGTCTGTGAAGTATTTCCAGACGTTGGCGTTGCCGTATTTTCGGAGGCACTCGTCGTAGAAGCCGTAGACCTGGGTGATTTGTCGAGACTCATGGTTTCCTCGGAGGATGGTGATGCGTTGAGGATATCGAATCTTGAGGGCGACGAGCAAAGTGACAGTCTCGACAGAGTAGTATCCTCTGTCAACGTAATCACCTGGCTCCGTGTTAGCATATCCAAAAGGGGTACCGTGAGGCGGTCTGGTTGGCTGGGCGGTTGATACTCACCCATGAAGAGGTAATTTGTGTCCGGGTTCGGGCCGCCAATCTTGAATAGCTCCATCAAGTCGTGGAACTGACCATGGATATCACCACAGACTGTGACGGGGCATTTCTGCAACAGTCGGTGTCAAAAAAAAAAAAAAAGCCCTTTGACGAATGCCTGGGTTTGCATGCTCCGACGAGATCAAGGTACATACCACTGGCTGAACATTGGATTCCTCCTGTAAAACTTCTCGTGCCTATCCGTGCGGAAACAACAAAATCTGCGTCAGTAAACGGGAAAAGATCGGGGGCCGCGGGGGTTGGGGAAATCGACGGTCACGCCGAGACACGATCCAAGAGGCGAGGACAAGCAGCAAGCACAGGTCCAGGCCGGGGACCGTCAACAGCACCTCGGCGTGTGTCTTTCAGAGTTGCTCACCTTGTCGCAGAGTCTCTGGACATCAGCTTCGGCTAGCTGCTTGCAATTCATCAAGCTCTCGATCCAACCGTCGAGGGTGGGGATGGTGGCGGGCTCGTTGAGGACGGGCGACACATCGGCGGGCGCCCTGCCGACGTCCTCCATGTTTGTATCCATGATACGACGATGCGGTCTTGCTCAAGGCGTTGGTTGTCGAGGAGGATGCCGTGGGAGGGATGCAAGAGAAATGACGTTGCGGTCACGGTTGGGTCGCGACCGGTGGGGCAACGAGGCAGAGAGGACAGACAGTGAGGGATGCTGAGGGATGCTGAGGGACGCTGAGGGACGCTGAGGGATGACGGCCGCTGTCGACGGGTTGCTGTCAGCAGCAACGGGCGAGGACAAGCAGTCGTGGGTGAACAAGTCGCGAGGGGCCAAGGCGGGCGGCTGTGAGGTGTGCAGAGTGAGCTACGAGACGGGTCGCCGACGGCGGGGGTGAGGTTCGTTGGTGTCTTGGTTCAAAGTGTGTTCGTGGGAGGTTGTCGCGCGGGTGGGCAGGGGTGGTGCAAAACAGGAAGATTAAGCGGGAGTTGTTGTTGTTTGAGGTCGGCGGTCAATGTTTCAATGGGGCAGTGGGCGACCTGCGTGGGCTCAGGAGAGGGGGGAGGGGGGGGAGGGAGGGGGCCGCCGTGGGCTGTTGGGCCCTTGGGCTGATGCAACACGGGCTGATGCAACACAAGCTCTCTGGCTCTGGCCCCAGAGTCCCATTGCGCCAGTGCCAGCTCTGCCAGCTCCAGCTCTGCCAGCTCCAGCTCCAGCTCCAGCTTGACCAGTTGAGCCAGACCAGACCAGACGTTTTCAAAAACAGCTTCAATGCCGCCGCTGTGGTGCCCGGCAGTCCAGCGCTCCAGGCCTGCAGCAGTCTGACAATGCCGTCTTGTTCCAATCTTGTCAAGCCTGCCCGCCGCGTCATTGTTTGCACGCCGCAGCCTCCAACCTGGCTTGAGATTGATTACACCATCAAACACCCAGACGTTGCGGTGGCGCCGAAACGCCACAGCTCATGTCCCGGAGAGAGCTCGTGCTCGTGTCCTGCATCGATTCATCTCGTCACCATGCAAGACAGGATGCATTCAACATGAGCATCTCTTTGGTGCTGCTTCTGTTCGACTCCTCCGCAATTCACAACACTGATGGCCATGGCGCAGGCCCTCAGCCTCAGTTGCCCCGGAAAAGCTAGCTCCAACGTCTCGTCTCCCGATGCTCGTGCGTGGCGTTGGAGCCCCTCTCCTCCAATGGTCCTCGAATCTAGTCTGCCTGGCGCCTGCCTTCCGCAACATGGCGGCAGAGAGCACGAGACCAGACCCCTTTCTTCGTGCTGTCGCATCACCAATCCACATATCCCAAATGCCCGCCAATGTAATTAAATCTGGTCATCGTGCTCAGTACCGAACAGGCAGAGAATGTCATCAAGTTGCAAACTTGACCTCCTGAATATATGGGACGAAACTTGATGATTGGCCACCCATTCCAGCCAAGTGTTGTTGGTTCATCCCGTCGGTGCATGCGATCCGCTCTTCGTAAGCTGATATTGACCATGACCATCGTTCTTCACAGCCTCGCTTACCGAAACTTTGTTTGCTTCGCAGCCAAAAGAGAAGACACCAGAAACCTGATGCACTATTGAAACCCGCGCAGGACTTGGTAAATAGGCATAGGTACCGGTACATTCGATGAGCGATGCCCTCATGTTGACATCATGTTCTGTCTCGCCTGTCCCCTCAACGTAATAGTGAAAGTAATCATGTACAATCTCGGCGTAGCTGAACTCTCCTTCTGCCGAGGCCATGTATACAGTTAGCCTGCACTTGGTTGCCTCTGTGAATATACATTAATGTGGTGAGCGTTCTAAACAAGTCTTGCTTTTCAAGTTGGCACACAAGGTCTTGGTTTCGCTTTGGGCTACTCGACGCAAATGCTCTCTATTCTCATTTCTCATCATCTATGCGCTACATCGTCTACCTCTGTACCATGAATGTCGTCGCACACTTGCTAAGCTAGTCCCAACCCGGCAGGGGAGACTCCTGCTGTTTCAATAGCTGCATTGGGCACTTGTCCCATGTCCTGCCCTACCAGATCCTTGAAGTCCAGCCCGACATCGGATAGCTTTTTGGCATGCTCCTTGGCCCTGTCCATGCACTGTGTCCAAACCTGTCCACCACGCTCAGTGCTGCTCAGCTGTCGAGACAAGATGACGTTGAATGCCTCCACCTCCTCCTTGGCCCACTTGACACAGGCACTCATCATCGGGGTAGGGAAGCAGCTCTGGAACGTTTGGACGGTGTTGTGGATGCAGGTGAAGTAGACAAAGGATAGTTGCCAGATATACAAATGGAGATCTCCCTGAAAAATACATTGCCTAGCAGTCGTTAGTGCCTTGCGAGACGGTTACGGATGCGGAGTGAACTTACCTAGCTCTCTTACGAATTAGCCCACTCCTGGCAGTTAGATAGGCCTCTCGAGCTCTGTCATCAAAGCCGAGTCTGGTCAGCCATCCAACTCTTTCCTTGGTCTTTGACTGAGAACCGTGTGCCGCCTCCAGCTCGCGAATAACGAGGCCGGCGAGTCTACCGCTTCGCTCTGCGGCTTTGAAGTTGATGAAATCCTGTGCGACGACATTGCTTCGAAGCCCACGGGCAAGACTCTTCAGCTGTTCGACGCGAACGACAGCGGGTTCAAACTTTTGAAGGGCAATATCAATATCAAGTTCGTCCATCTGGCCCTCCACCCATCGAAGGTTTTGTTGTTTGCCATCCACTTCGATGAGCATGTCCTTGATGTCGGAGAGCGTTTCAAGAAGCTCCGTCTTCTGCAAAAGACCAGGATCTCTGGACGCAAAATAGTTTATCGTCTCTCTAGCCTTGTTGTTGGCTTCCATCTCCGACTGAAGGCCCTTGCGGAGCTCCTCAACAGACTTCCGCACATTCAGTAGCAGCGTCCTCTTCTCATCAGCCTCGGGCTTTTCGGTTCGGTAAATAAAGGACTCTTGACCGCCACCTCGAATCATGATAGCATCGGCCAGCTTGTTCCTGCCACCCGATGATTCAGCGGTTCCTGGCATGTCGACGACTTCGATATCCAGTAGAGGCCAGCAGCGATCAGCAACCAGCTTGATCAATGGTCCACGAGCATCAGCAGGTGCATCAACCTTTCTCTTTTTGCGGGATGCAATAAGAAGATGGTCATTGAGCAGGAAAATCTGCATCGCTCGTCGAGACTTGTACGTGGCATTGTCCAGCTCCACCCATGAGCCAGCATTCTGAACAACGTGACGACCGACAGCGTTGGGCAGAAATTTCTGTGAGCCCTCCACGTTCTTGTACAAGGCCTGCATTTGAGAGTTCCACAACGCGCTTCTATCGGCAACAGAGCTTCGCTTGTCTCGCTTGCTCAAGCCAGAGGGGCCACTACCTGGAATGGTTGCCGGCTCGTCATCTTTCATAGATGCCGCCCGCAGTGCAGTGGTGTTGGTCTTTAACTCTGCCATCAGGTTCCGCAATGCTCTCATTTCGCCCTTTAGCTTCTCAGCCTCCTTGCTGATCTTGATGAACTGAGTGCGGTTTTGCATGAGATTCTGCTGCAAATCGGTGGCTGCACGGCTCTTGAGCTTGCGCAGCGAGACTTCAAAGTCACGGATTTGTTCATCGGTGGCATCGCCCAGCACTGCCGATACGTATTGATCAGGCACAAGGCTGGGATCTCGGAGCGCCTTGATGTCAACGACAGGTGCAGCACCTGCTCGAGAAGGCATGGGCCGCTGCGGTTCCCTCTTGTCATGCTGGGCGATCGAAGGCACTGCCGGAATGGGAGGTGCTGAAAGATCAAAGTCTGCAGGCAGGTTGTTGAATCGGGTAGAGTATCGTTGTTTAACTAGATCCGAGGTCTATACAAGGCGGTCAACCAAGGGCTCTCTCTGGCAATAGCAAGTAAGTCGGGCACGTGTATACCTTTCCACCTGCCATGGGCGGAGGCCGGAGCCGTGGTCTAGGAACTGCCTCGGGAAGCAGAGGTGGAGCGCCTCCAAGGGGGGTGTCTTGTGGCAAAGGACTCGATATCTGTTTCGGGGAGCTGATGACAGGCCGCGATGGCCGGCGCTTCCTCCCGCTGCGGAGCGAGATCTTGCTGCGCTCGTCCGACATGACGGGCAACAACACGGGCTACGCCGGGCAATGGGGTATCGTATCAAAGGCAGGCAAAGGCCCAGGTCTGCTCCCGCGGCCCGTGGTGAGTGAGGTTGCGTGGGATTCTGTGCTGCCGCAATATGCTGCGCGTGTGTTGGCGACGGCCTCACCAGGGGCAGGTGGATGGTGGAGTGGGCAATCAGCAGCCCTTCCGATGAATGAGCTGTCCCATTTCTCCCAGAGCTGTAACCTGCCTTGTGGCCCAGCGAGCCCACCTTCAAAAGGGGACAGCCGATGTTCTTCCGGCACGCGGAATCGATGATCCGGCGCCTGTCGCAGCAAGGCGGAGAGCAAAGTGGCCCAGCCGGTGGCCCAGCAAGTGGTTCAGTATTTATTAGTGGGACGCGGTGGGCTCGGCAGCCCATATTACCTGATGTCGTCAAAAAAATCGGTCGGCTTCTGATTGACGGCACGACCAAAAAGCTTGCATGCAGATTGCCTTGGACACTTCCACTCCCTGCTGAACCCCAATCCCAATCCTGTCCACCCAGCCGATATCCAACACCGGCGTCGCTCTTCACCACCCATCTCCCGTCCATTATCGGCCCCAGCAACAGCTGCCTCTCTGTGCACCATTCCCACGCCTCGGTCTCGTCTGGCTTGAACGCCTTCGCATCTCCTTTGAACAAAATGGTCCCAACGTCAACCGTAGTAACGGTCACTGTCGCCACCGCCGCCACAGCCTTGGTAGGTAAGTTGAAGAAGACCGTTTAAAACTTTTTATTCTGCATCACGACATGTGCTCGAGACGAGCTGCACAATTGCAAACGGCGGACCGCTAACCGGCACCTAATTTTTTTCTTTCTCGCCTGCAGCTTATGCCGCCTACTTTGACTACCGCCGGCGCAGCTATGCCGAGTTCCGTCGCGACCTGAGAAGAAACGAGCGCCGACAGGTCCGGGCTGAGAAGGAGGAGGCCGAGGCTTCGACGCGTGCTCAGCGAGATGCCATCAAGGCCAGGGTTGATGAGGCCAAGGAGGACGGGTTCCCTGCCGGCGTCGAGGAGCGCGAGGCCTACTTCAATGAGCAGGTCATGTCTGGAGAGATGCTCAGCTCGGATCGTAAGCTTGACCTTGCCACTCCCACGTCCCACGTCCCACGTCCCACGCTTGCTAACAACGCAATAGCTACCAAAGTCGTCGAGTCCGCTCTGGCCTTCTACAAGGGTCTCAAGGTTTACCCTGCCCCTGGTGACCTGATTAAGATTTACGACAGCACTGTGCCCAAGGTACGCCTCGTATCCCCCCCTCGAGCTGAAAGGTGCAAGACAAGAGCTTACCCATTTGCACAGCCTATATTAGACGTCCTCGCCGAGATGATTGCCTACGACTCCAGCCTCGATATTCGCTCCCGTCCTACCGGAGGCATCAACCTCGGCGACATCCCCAATGTCGGCCTCGACTAAATCGCCGCCTTCTTTGCCTCATGTTCCCCGTGGAACAGCAAGCCTAGAGTTGCAACGAACTCACCACAACTCTACTCTCACCTAATGCTACAAAGCATACGAGCCTATTTGCCCGCACACCCTTCCTGTATTTCCACCATTGGGGTGCAGGGTATTGATACACGGAAGATCTCAAAAGGATCCAGAAGTGGAGGCTATGCCAACTCCTTGTTGTACGATATGTAAATCCGCTCTTGAATTTACGCTAGAGCCTTGTGTAAACAGTTGTTAACGGTATCAACGATACCGCTGTTGGGGGAGGTTGAAGGCGGCTGGGAAAGCCTGAGGTGGCGTTTTCAACTAAAGACTTTATGATTTTACCTTTTCGTGCTTTGACAGTGATGACGGTCGAGTGTGTCGTTGTGGCAGCCAATTGAGGTCCTGTAGGTTTATACGGGCCCATGTCAATGGTGCCATTCCAAGGAGACGGAATGGACATAATATGCAGCCAACTATCACGCCCAGTACCATGTTGTAGGGTACACAACTGGTGACGGACTTGTCTACACTTTCGCCAAGCAGTCACGGGAATCGGTTCACTATAAAGAATCCTGTTTGTTGGAGCCGTGCCTCGGCTTTGTTTCACTATCTGGTTTACCAACTCTCTGGTGGTGGCGCCTCGCGAACCACGACATTCTCAATCTTGTTTCCTTTCCTGTCCACCCGATCATCTCGCGGATCAAAGCCGCCGTTCCCCCACAATGCCCACTCAGGCGTCGGCTCACCCATATAATCCTCTGGTGTCCAGTCGCCGTCCGGCCCCCTCTCCTCCAGCAGTTCAAAGAAGCGCTTATAATCGATATGCGTGTGCCACTTGCCATTGACAAAGAAGCGCTCACTGGCAAGCAGGATACAGCAGCTGTGCGCGTGCTCCGCCGCGATGCCATACTTCAACCCCTTCTCCTTGAGTCTCTTCTCAAGGGCCTTGACAAACTCACAGACTTCCCAGTAAAAGGGCACGTTGGACATGCTCAGCCCGGCATTGGACGAAGTCGATGTTCCACAGTACGTTACACCCTTGACTTCGACGAAGCAGGGGAGACCCCGCTCAACGAGCTGCGCATATCCCTCTACTTCGTCATCCACATTGAAGCCCTTGACGAGGGTAAGGCGGAACACGGTACGATGGCGGAAGCGCTTTTCTCGAAGAATGTCGAGGCACCGCTGGAATCGTTCCCAAAAGTCTCGGTGGAGCGGTCTGTCGATTTTGCGGAGGGAGTCCTTGTTGGAGGCATCGATGGAGACATATAGCTGGGTGACGGCCTTGAGGGCGGCTAGTTGGTCTGGATGCTGCGCGTTGCAGACCAGGAACGAGGAGATGCGCTCTGCGTGAAGCATGCCGAGGAACTCATTGATGTAGGGGTAGAAGATGGGTTCGCCGACAAGTGACAGCGCACAATGGCGGATCTTGAGAGCCTCGGCGTATCGCTCTGCTCGTACGCCGGGGACGCCGCGCATCATTTTGATCTTTTTGTAGTGGTTTTCTTTGACGCCTTCGAAAATCATCTCCGGGGGGTCAACGACCCAGCGCCAAGTAGTACCGACGGGATTGGTGCCGTGTCTCCAGCAGAAGACGCACTTGTTGGAACAGGACAGAGAAGGCGTCGTCTCCATGCACTGGTGGGAGTTGATGCCGTACAGCGAATACTTGTAGCAACTGCCTCGACCACGCAGAGCGGATTTCGTCCAACGACATATTTTGACTCCTGAGTGGGAGCCGACGATGGAGTAGCCTTGCTTGGTCAGGGCAGCGTACGTGGGCGAGTTCTTGGCCACCATTTCCTTTATAACAGGAGCGGCTTGTGTGCGCTTCTTTTCCGATGAGCCGTACGAGGTGAAGTCGACGGCTAGCGGTGCCTTCTTACCTTTGGCGGCGCCGTTGCCGTCAGACGTACGGAGCATGCGACCCAAATCTTCTACATCGTCTAGGGGTCGAGAGGACTCCTTGTCGTCGCTTGATGTGTCCTCCTCAAACAGAACCTCACCATCATCTTCAGCCACGTCTTCCACATCGCTTTCCATTGCATCGCCACTTCCAGGAGCACCATCACCCAGGCTTCCTGTGCGAGCAACATGCGCAATAACTTCCTGAACACCAACTGCCCACTCCTCGAGCCGTTCCGCATGGTCGCCTTTCATGTCACCCATGCCAACCGGGTACGCGCGCTTGCGACCTGTCAGCTTGGACATCCACTTGTCCAACTCTTTGGCTTGGAAGCAATAGCCTTCTGCCTCGTCCGGCCAGCCCTCTTTATCTCCGAATCCAAACACAGAGTATCCCAGAAGCGGTGCCAAGGGCGCGGTGTCAATCCTGAAATCATGGTGTGTCTCTTCAAGATGCTGCAGAAGTGTGTCGTTGATGGTGTCGATATTGTAACTAGGGATGAGAAACAGGTAGAATAGATAGGCGCCCTCGGCGGTTTTGGCAGGGCTGACAAAAAAGTCCTCGAAATCGATCTCTGCCAGATCGTGTAGTTCTGGTTTCAGGAATTGGCGCTCCGTCTTGAGGGAAAGCTGCCCAACCGATTTTTCCAAATTGCTGAGATAATGCTGAGCAATCTTCTCAGTCTTAGTGGTGACGGATGAGAAGAACACCATGATCTTGATCGGCCGATTCTTGTCATATTGTTCATTTTCTTCGGTTAGCAGCTTTTTAGCAACGCCGCCTTTGATGCGTCTCGGGCCATTCGGCTTGGTGGGCTCTTTCGCGAATGTCCCAACGCTTGGCTGCTGCGTCTTCTTGCTTGGCGGCAGAGCCTCCTTTTCCTTCTTTTCGAGTTGTTTCGGTAGAGACTTCAGTGGTTCCACTTCCTCGCTGCTGTGGAAATAGATTCGAATTGCTACGAGCGCAATCAGTGCGCAGAATATAATCGGCGTTCGATGGTCATGCCACAGTTCGACAATGCCTTTTTAGTCGTGTCAGTTGGGGAAATCCTCAGCAAGTCATAGTGGTCGCCACATACCGTCCAACTTAGTTTTGGAGCCAACACCAAAGACCCCTTGAAGGGGGTCTGTTTTCTTGCAAACAGCAGACATCTTTCCTGTCCAACAATCGCGCGATCCCTGCGCCAAGGTGATGTCGAGTTGTTGTTCCCCTCCAAAGAAATTTGGCGGGGAGAAGTTCTGCCCACGGTGTTTGCGGCTTATCGATAGAGTCTGGTGCATTGGATTCGAGCGGCCGTTGAGTGGCTGAGGATAATGGTGGTGCTCCACTGAAACGCTATGTGTGTTTGCCATGCAATTGGACAGTACGTAGGCCAGTGTGTTCTTGGCTTGCTACTGTGTCGGCTGGAGAATCGGAGCCAACCATTCTAATCTAGGCCCAAAAATATTAAAGTAAATTTGCAATACCTCCCTCTCTGGCTTGAGAGGCGGCTGGCATGTGTCGGCAGGAATTTCATGGCAACCTTGAAGGAAACACATGGTCAATAAGAAGACATGTTCTCATAGAAGCACCATGTACAGCTGATGCACTAGAATCCAATGACATAACTTTTGGACTGACAGGCTCTCCAGCCTGCTTGAATCAGGATAGCTAAAATTTGGCCGCTAATGTAGCGTAGTCTTCTAAACAGCTCAATGTTCTAGGGTAGCCCAGACACAACATTCTGTAAATCAAGAAAGCAACTTGGCGATATCTGCCATTCTCGTGTCCATGGTAGATTTCGTCTTTTTCTCCTTTTCCTGAAAGGCCTTCATAACCAGGTCCCTTTTCTCTTTCTGGATATCCAGTACACGCTCTTCGACAGTATCTTCCATAATGAGTCGCCAAACTGTCGTCTTTCTGGTCTGGCCGAGACGATGAACTCTATCAATGGCTTGGTCTTCAATTGCTGGCGCCCACCCTAGACTTTGTTAGTTGTAAAGTTCTGGGTAGAAAGAAGAGCATTGTTCTTACAGCTGTCTGCCAAAATGACCGTATCAGCCGATACAAGATTCAACCCAACACTGCACACAGCCAAGCTTGCAAGCATGACACGTGTCTCAGGGTCATTATCTAGTGCTTGTATCGCATGATCACGCTTGTCCGTGTTCATACTACCATCAATCCGGCTGTATTTGATAGCCGAGCCGTCTAGTTGGCTCTGGATAATGTTCAAGAATGACGTCCATTGAGAAAATATGACCACCTTGGATCCAGGGGTTTTCAATGTCGCTTGAAGAATGTGCAGCATAGCTTCCGTCTTGGAACTCTGCGTCGAGGTGTCAAAATTCTGATCGAAAGACCCTTCTGGTGCTGGTTCGAGAAGACATTCCTCCGAAAGCTTGTTCCTACACATCGGACACTTGTGCTGTATAGTAATGGCCTTGACGATGCAGCTCCGACAGAACACATGCTTACAATGTGTTATAACTGGGCCATTTGGAAGATCGAAGCAGATGGCGCAGTCTTCTTGGGTTTCCAAGTAGAGCCGAAGAGCTCCTTGCAGCAGGGCAGTGTTCTTTTCGTTGAAGGGCACTATATCTTGACTTTCGAATAGTTTCATTAAATCATTAATACGGTCTTGGCAAAGGGTCCAAGAGTTGCACCTTTGTGGGGATTGTTAGCTAGTATCTACACCAACGTCCCCGAGAGAGATGCACACTCACAGTTGTCGCAGCCGTAATAATCGCTCAAGGACACCCTGGAACCTTCCTTTTTGACCAGCTGCCTTGGCTTGATATTCTTCCAAGGCGCCACGAGCCTCCGCGCTGAACATGACACGTTAGCCGCTTGCAGAACTATCGAGACGAGGCAGAGGGGACTTACAGTAACGCATCATATTTGCGTTTCTCTTGAGGGTGAAAAGTGATTCGGTGGATGTATTCCTTCTTCTCCGGTAATTTGAGGTTTACGAAACTCATGTCTTTCTTTCGCCGGAGACATATGTCTTGCATTAGTGCCTGCAGAATTGCTTCTGCACTGCCGTCGCTAGTAGATAGCATCCGGGTCACCCTAGCATTGAAGACTTCGGGCTGTTCAATACCTCCAGTGATGCGCAGGAACTTGATCAGAGAATGCAAGTCTCTGACGGAGTTGATGCTGTGGGTCAAATCAGCATGTTGAGATTCCTTGAGCAGCGGAAGAATTGACCTACATAGGGGTGCCAGTTAACACCCATCGTGACGTGGCATTGATTGTGCATGCAGCAAGAGCGACTTTTGTTCTGGCATTTCTAATTGTATGCCCTTCATCAAGAACCACTCGCCTCCACTGTATTTTCTGTGAGAGCAGTACCTGAGGGACATTCTTGTCTGTCTCGCGCGCCAACTTGCCGTAGCTGGTTATGACGACATCGTACTTCATCAAATCCCTTTCGCTTATATTCTTGTCTTTATGGTAGACAAAAACGCTTGGTGCGCACTCTGGCTTGACGTGTCTCTTTATTTGCTGCGTCCAGTTACTCATGACACTAACAGGAGCAACAATCAGGGTTGTACCAGACCCCCCAGACAGAATTAGGCTGATGATCTGAAGAGTCTTGCCAAGGCCCATGTCGTCACCTAGTATACCGCCTGAAATGAGCTTAGGGGCAGTTGTGCTCACAAAGTCTGTGGCAACGTTCCAATAGTACTTTCGGCTGTCTTGTTTCCATAGTTGAACCAGGTTGCCAAGGTCCTTTGTTGGTAAGACGGGATTTTCCTTTAGAGTCAACCACGCTAAGCCCTGAACCCAAGTTAGTAATATTGAGGCAATAATAATGGTGTCAACATACCTGAAGCTGGTAGGGCAGTAAATTTGTTTTGAGGGCGATGGGCTGTTCACAAGTTGGCATTTGAGACAGATATTGCTCATCTAAAGCGAAGGTCTTGATGGCATCGGTTCCGTTTCGGAACTCGACTGATTCGCTCCTCTTCAAAATGTCCTCAAGACGAATTTCTGGCTCATCAGGACCAGTGGAAGCTATTCCGTAGGTGGAGCCTCCAGCAGTTAGGCCCATGACAGTCCGTTGATTTTTGGATTCTTTCTCAAGTCTCTTCATCTCAGCAGGCTTGACAAGTTTGTCGTTTTTGAGCCCTTGCTCTATCCTCGTGCGTTCCGTAGGGTTGCTCGGTCCATAGAAAAAGAGCTTGACAGGACAGTCGTAGGGCCCCTTTAGTCCCGTCAGCTGGGCCTCGAGAGTTATGTCTCCGGAGTCCTATTCCTGCCAGTTAGCTTGGGAACTGGCAGAGATTAGCGAAAGCAACCTACGATATATGGTGCCACTTTTTCTACGACTTTCCGGGACAAATGCCCAATTTGTTGATACATGACATTGTCCATTCTTATCGCATTAGGGTCGTACTAGAAAATTTACCGTCAGAAAGCTCCAAGAAGTTGGCATCCAGGGAACTGATTGAGGTCATTTCAACCAACCTGATTGCTCGGCTCTCTGCGACAGAGCACCACCTCTCCGGGGGATGCATATCCTTTGTAGTACTGTATTCCGACAATTTTGGTGTCTAGTGCCTGTGAGGGCGCGTCCTGTCAAATCGCACCGGAGTCCTTACCAAAAGTCCCGTACAACTCCCTGACTGGCTCCGCATCCTGTGTCAAATCCAACACTTCGCCCGAAGATGGAGAAGATGAGACACTTGGCGGTTCAGGAGCCAATAAACTGCTCCGTGTCCCATTTGACGAAGAATTGTGCACACGGGTCCGTCCGTGGCCAGTTGAATGAGTTGTTAGTGCAGGAGAGCTGCGCTTTGCCTGTGGAAATGATTCTTCGTCACTCGACAGATCAATGACATCCTGGAAGCCCCGTTTTAGGGGACGACTCATTCTGGCTCAGCTGGGATCCTAGGCTAGCATGTAAGTCGGGCACGTCCTGAGGTTTTGTTCTGTGTAAAAGGCAGATCTGGGACATGCGATGATGTTGCTCGAGAGATTTTGGCACATGCACGGAAAACGTGGGCATAAGTGGATGATAGAAAATATAAGAAGAAGAAGGAAAACTCATCGGCGATGAACTGGGCGTCACTTGTATTGGCACATTTACAGCTGGCGATACAACACCTGTGCTAACAACTCCTGATTCTGGCTAGCGCGATGTCTGTACCGCGACGGCCAGACACGACGTCACGTGACAGAATATTTTAGTAAGCCGCTCCCTCGGCGGCTGGAGGAGGCTGTCGGTCAGTTGGCTCGTGTCGGCAGTCGGCAGTCACGCAAATCCATGAGACAAGTCGCTTATTTAGGTCTAGCGCCAATCACGCAATCGATGAGCCCATCTAAATGGAAAGGCTTGAAGAACAACGACGACACAGCAACCACCTTTCTTCCTTCCAACTTCACTCCACACTCATTTCGGGGCTCTGCAAGCATTCTTTGATCTTGGAGCTTTCATTGCACACTATAACACCCTACTGTCGTTATAAAAAGAAGTTGCCAACGCAGAAATTCGGACCACCATGCCCTGGCTCCACCGACGCCCCTAAGGGCCAAGAGGCATCACCAAAATCTCCATGGCCTCGAGTGGGCAGAGATGAGGAAAGAAGAGAAACAAAACGCTACACACGCTTGCAAAGCAGAACAAACAAACGCCGACATGGAGAAATACCCTCACAGGACCATGGAGACCCTTCCCTTGATTCCCGCTACTGTTTGAGGAGGCGCCCATACGCCGAGTAATAGTGGCATCCAGGCACGCGACACCTCGTACCAGTCTTTTCGTCGAAAATGTGGCAACCTTCCTTGGCTACGTTAGGAGGGGTGTACACTGGCAAAGTTGCTAGTTAGCTACATGAAAAGTATCTTTTGCAAGGCAAAGTCCATTTGAGCGACGTACGGTGCAGAGAAACAGCAAAGTCGCTGCCTCGGTTGGATACGCGGTGCAAGCCAAGCTCGTCGGCCATGTAAGCGACGCTGTTTTCTTTATATGTCTTTTCAGAGATGACCCTCATGGGTCCCTCTTCACCACCCTCAGGAAAGGCGTATCGGGTTTCTGTCAGGTTACCGCGCAAGATTTTCATCAGGCAGTGGGCGCTGCCGTGGTCATGTATCGGGCTTCCTTTACCAGGAGACCATACGAGAACCAACTACATTCATCCAGGACAAGCATCAAATCAGCCAAGGATTCACAAGCCACATGCCTCGTTGAGCGGCGACAACTTACCAAGTTGCTCTTGCCATTCCCCTCGTCGACAAGGTTGCGGGTATATCCCCGACTGGCATCACCAAGGGCATACTTGGACCACTCCATGGGGCTACTATCATAGTTGATCATCAGATCTGTCAAGGAATCCACGTCCACATCAGCCGAAGTCAACCCTGACGAGGGGCCGAGGACCTCCTTCATGGCCAGAACGAGGTCTTCGAACTTGTCGGTGTGTGAACATCCCGCAACAGACTTGCTGTTGATGGAGTGGACACCTGAGATGGTATCAACGGCCATGATGGATTGCTATAATGGTGGATGAATACTGATGCTTGGGTAATTCAAGGATATGGTTATGTTCTTGGATGAAGAGCAACGACGACAAAAGGGACAAGACAACAATGACAGACTCCGGGCCTTTCCTATCAGTGGGGATGGGGAGACGCAATCTCCCTATTCTCTGCTCCTTCGGGTCAGCTGAGCGTGTCCGCAGTGTCGGTGGATAGTATTGCCGACGAACAAGCGGTGGGGCCTCTTTTGCCAAAACCCTTTGGTCTGACCACCGTACGAATGACTTCAATCGAATCTTGGTAGGGACCAAGCTTCTGACAGTGATGGTGCGACATGGTTGGTCACCGACGAAGCGAAAAGTGGGTGTCCCCGCCTGGTTGGCCGCGTTTCAGACTTTGAAGAACCACGACAGGCCAAGGAACTGACCGGCCGGAAGCAGGGGCGTATCGGTGAGCATTCGACAATACCCCCCAAAAAGTGACGTACATTATTCCACGTGGATGTATCTTGTAATTCATATTCGTAGAGCCCTTTGTAGGTGCCGTATGCATTGTAATTTTCAGTTTGAGTTTCGTGGAGGTCCATTAGTAGCTCATGACCTGGCTTAATGACTCGATTCCGAGCCGGAAAAGTGGACATGGCCTGTCCAAATAGGTTTCGTCCCCCCCTAAAATTTACTCGTAACTGCGGGAGAAGCGACACCGGAGTAAAAGCACGCTAAAAGTGGGTCGTATTCCAGCGCCAAGTGCCGCTTTTCGTCGCAGCTAAACCATCGCACTGTCACGTGGTCCTGTGATGCGGCTCGCTACGGTGACTGACAGGCGCCGATAGACTTGGAAGAATTGAGCTTTACGTGTAGAAACAAGGACTGGTTGCTGGGAGTGCATTTATATACTCACATTCTTCTTCTTCGAAGCATTGGACTGTTGTCGCCAAATCGGGACTTGGCAATAGGAAGCCCCAACTTTGAAGACGGAACAACAACAATGCAGCGACTGGAAAGGAAAAACAGAAGATAAATTACAGACATCACAATATGAAGTATATTAAAACTAAGCTATACTATATAAATACATATATAATGGCAAAACACACATCGTACACGCAACGTAAAAACGTACGTATACATATACTCGATGCTTTGCTTTATAGACTAACCCACATATATACAACACGTACGGAAACCACGTATGCACGCATACATATATCGTCTAATACATATTAGACATACATGCGCTCATACACGCAATCGAATCCAGCGATTGCCATGATTACATACGGTGATATCTTAATCAAAACCCGCGGGCTCTGGTTCCAGCCACATGCTTGACTTTTCAAAGACGAACACCTTGCAACTCATAAAATTCTATCGAAATTTGACTGAAAACTTCGTCTACGCCGTTATCCTTGAAACTGAGAGATTGAAACTTTTTTCCTCGTCCGTATCATGCGTGAACAGGCTTCTAGCCCCCGTACCGCGAATTGTCTAGTAAAACATGACCACAGCTTTATGAAGAAGCCATGACAAGCGCCAACAGCGCCATTCTGCAGTACAAACCGTATCGCATCTAAAAGGCTAGTTAGCAATTGTGCCAATTCGGGCAAAAGACGGCCCTCCTGCGCTGCATGAGAAGGAATACTCACCTGTCTAAAGTACGCGGCCCGCTGGTCGAAATCCACCTCCTCTGCAATTTCCTCATTGCGTGGCAGAGGGTGCATAACCACCATTTGGCCGCTGGCATGCTTGAGTGTAGCGTTATCCACGCGGTACGAGTTCTTGACCTTCTCGTACTGCTCGACTGTCTCAAAACGCTCCTGCTGCACCCGCGTGCAGTAGAGGACATCGCTGCGGGCGATAACCTCGGGCGTCAGGGTATCGTACTCGCCCAGAAGCTGGCCAGAAGCAATCAGCTGATCTTTGACATCCTTGGGCAGCTCCAGACCCTTGGGAGCAACGAGCTGCACCTTGACCTGATAGTGGCGGAGCAGCTGCACCAAAGAGTGCACCGTTCGGCCGTACAGGAGATCACCAAGGAAGGTGATGGTCAGGCCCTGAACGGTGCCGAGCTCTTCGCGGATGGTGAACAAGTCCAAGAAAGCCTGAGTAGGGTGCTCCTTGCTGCCGTTGCCAGCATTGATGACGGGAACATCGCTATACTTTTGAGCAAGCTCAACCGAGTTCTCGTCTGGGTGACGCAGAACAATGGCATCACTGTAGCAGGCCAAAGTGCGCAGCGTGTCCTGCAGGGTCTCGCCCTTTTGCACAGACGAATGCGACGTGGTAACAGAAACGGTGCGTCCGCCCAGGCGCTGCATGGCGGCATCGAAAGAGCAGGCGGTTCTAGTAGAAGGCTCATAGAACAAATTGCACAAGACACGGCCACGCAGAAGATCCAAAACGCCGGCCCGCTGGACGCCGAGGCGCATCTCCTGAGCGACTGTAAACAGCAAGTGAAGATCTGCTCGAGTGTACTGCTTCACGGACAAGACATTGGCATCCTTCCAGGCGGAAGGCTGGGAGAGAAGCTTTAGGACTGAAGGGCTGATAGAGGAGGTCTGGATCGCTGCGGGTAGCGAGAGCTCATCAATCTGGGCGGCACCGCGGATAGGAGAGGCAAGAGTGCCGTCAGCACCTCGTCGTCGCGGGCTCTCGGTAACCTGACCAATGGAGGGAAGGGTAGCCTTCATCTCGGGCGTCTTGGCCGAGATGACGGGTGGCGCAGGAGGCAACTCGCTCAGCTGGAAATCTCGCTTGGAGACATCCAAGTAGACATGGCGAGCGATGGCCTCGACAAGAATCTTGGCATTCTTGACGTTGGTAACAAGAGGTATCTGATAATCGACGGCCATGCGACGGGTCTTGTAGCCCTTGCTCATGTAGTTGGCGGGACGGCGGTACTTGTTGTTGGACGGCAAGTTGATGTAGAGATCAATCATGTTCTTGGCCAGATGCTGTGTCAGAGAGAACTCCGAGTTCGTGTCCTCTTCGCGACCACCAAGGACCTCGAGGTACTGAACCTGAACGCCATGCTCCTGCAGGAAATCGGCCGTACCGGCAGTAGCGAACAGCTTGTAGCCAATGCGTTGAAGCTTCTGGATGGAAGGCAGCAGCTCCTTCTTGTCCTTGTACGAGCCAATGGACAGGAGGATGTTCGCCTTGGGGATCTTGAAGCCGGTAGACAACAGAGCCTTGAGGTAGGCCTCATACTTGTCCACACCGAAGCAAGCAACCTCACCAGTGGAAGCCATCTCCACACCCAGCACGGGATCGGCGCCAGACAGGCGCGAGAAGCTGAACTGGGGAACCTTGACACCGACACAGTTTGGCTGAAGGCTGGTGGGAGGGTACTCCTGGAAAGGCTGGTGCATGATGGCCTTGGTAGCCATCTCAATCAAGTCGACACCCATGACCTTGGAAACAAAGGGGAAGGATCGGGAAGCTCTAACGTTGCACTCAATAACCTTGATGTCGTTGTCCTTGGCAATGAACTGAATGTTGAAGGGGCCAGTGACGTTCAAGGCAGCACCAATCTTGCGAGTGGCCTCTTCAATTCTCTCGATAGTTTCCGGCTGCAAGTCCTGGGGTGGGAGAATGAGAGTAGCGTCACCAGAGTGAACACCAGCGTTCTCAACGTGCTCGGAAACAAAGTGGCCAACAACCACACCGTCCTTGGCAACGGCGTCCATCTCAATTTCCTTGGCATTCTCAATGTACTTGGAGATGACAACAGGGTGTTCTCGAGAAACCTCGGCAGCTTGAGCCAAGTAGCTCTCCAAGTCCTTTTCGGAGTACACAGTGTTCATGGCAGCGCCCGACAACACATAGGACGGGCGGACAAGCACAGGGTAGTTGACAGCATTGCAGAACTCGCGGGCCTCAGAAAAGCTGGTAAGCTCTTTCCAGGTGGGCTGATCAACCTCGATGCGGTCCAACATGCGAGAGAACTTGTATCGGTTCTCAGCCATGTCAATCATCTCGGGAGAAGTACCGAGAATCTTGACGCCAGCTCTGTGAAGAGGCAGGGCAATATTGTTGGGAGTCTGGCCGCCCATGGCTCCAAGGACGCCACTAGACGCCTCCAACTGGTAAATATCCAAAACAGTTTCGAGGTTGATGTTCTCAAAGTACAGCTTGTCGGCCTCGTCGTAATCAGTGCTCACTGTCTCGGGATTGTAGTTGACCATGACAGTCTTGAAGCCTGCTTGGCGAAGCGTGCGAATGGCACGAACAGAGCACCAATCGAACTCGACAGAAGAACCAATACGGTAGACACCGGAGCCTAGGACCATGACACCATGATCATCGAATGAAACATCATGTTCGCTGGCGTTGTAAGTGAGATAGAGATAATTGGTGAAGGCAGGGAACTCGGCAGCAACGGTGTCGATCTGCTTGACGAAAGGTCGGATGCCAGCCTCCAGTCTCATTCTGCGGACGGCGATTTCGTTGGAGTCCCAGAACTTGGCGAGTTGACGGTCACAGAAGCCGAGACGCTTGGCCTGCAGCAGAATATCAGGAGAGCGGACAATGTCCTTGGTAGTGTACCTGGTCATGTCCTTGGCGAAGTCGCTCAGACCCTTGAGCTTGCGAAGGAACCACTTGTCAATCTTGGTCATTTCCCAGATTTTGTCAACAGAGTAGCCCTCGTGCATAGCGTTGGCAATAGCAAACAGCCGCTGGTCAGAAGGCGTTTGGAGCTCGTCGTCGATGCTCATGAGAGCCTTGGTCTCGTTAAAGCCCAAGTTGTGGAAGTCAATGGATCGAATGGCTTTCTGAATGGCCTCTTCAAAAGATCGGCCAATGCTCATGACTTCACCAACACTCTTCATGGAAGAGCCCAGCTGAGTAGAGACACGGGTAAACTTCTTGAGATCCCATCGAGGCATCTTGACAACAACGTAATCAAGTGAGGGCTCGAAACAAGCGCAGGTGACTTTGGTCACCGAGTTCTTGATCTCCTTGAGGGGAATACCAAGACCCAGCTTGGCTGCAATGAAAGCCAGGGGATATCCAGTGGCCTTGGAAGCCAGGGCTGAGGATCGGGACAATCTGGCATTGACCTCGATGATACAGTACTCCCTGGAAAATGGGTTCAGGGCATACTGAATATTACACTCACCAACGACGCCAAGGTGACGAATGACATTGACGGCAGTGGTTCGCAGCATATTGTAGTCCTCATCGGACAGAGTCTGGGAAGGGGCGACGACGATGGAGTCACCAGTGTGGATGCCCAGAGGGTCAAAGTTCTCCATGTTACAGACGGTGATGCAGTTGTCCTGGGCATCTCGGACGACCTCGTACTCGATTTCCTTCCAGCCCTTCATGCTGCGCTCAATGAGCACCTGGGGACTGGCGGCGAAGGCTTTGTTGCAGAGATCGAGCAGCTCATCCTCATTGTTGGCGAACCCACTACCAAGACCACCAAGGGCGTAGGCGGCACGGACAATGACAGGGAAGCCAATATCCTTGACAACGCGCATGGCTTCCTCAACATTGCTGGCGGAGGCGGACTTGGCGCACTTCTCTCCAATGGAGTCCATGCTACGGGCGAACAGCTCGCGGTCCTCGGTGGTGATGATGGTGTCAATAGGGGTACCCAGAACCTTGACGCCGAGA
This sequence comes from Keithomyces neogunnii, assembly GCA_020975405.1. Lineage (NCBI taxonomy): Eukaryota > Fungi > Ascomycota > Sordariomycetes > Hypocreales > Clavicipitaceae > Keithomyces > Keithomyces neogunnii. The sequence continues at coordinate 1,108,819 of JAIOWQ010000002.1, read as the reverse complement.
CCCTCAAACTCATCCTTGAGCTGGATACCGACCTGCAGAGCAGTCTGGCCACCAAAAGTAACATAGATGGCATCGGGGCGCTCGTAGTGGATGACCTTGCGGACGAACTCGGCATTGACGGGCAAGAAGTAAACCTTGTCGGCCAGGCCCTTGGAAGTCTGGATGGTGGCAATGTTGGGATTGATCAAGACTGTGTAAATGCCCTCCTCCTTGAGGGCCTTGATGGCCTGACTACCGGAGTAATCGAATTCGCCAGCTTGGCCGATGCTGAGACCTCCACTGCCGAGAACCAGAACCTTCTTGACAGAAACGCGGGGGTGGAGTCGCTCATTCTCCTCGATGGTGCCTCCGGGGAAGCTGACGGGCTGCTGCAGGAGCTTGGGGTCCTCAGCGCAGTTTGCAATGGTGTCGATGAAGACATCAAACAGGAACTCGGTGTCGCGAGGACCGGGCGTGCTTTCGGGGTGGAACTGCACACTAAAGTATGGCTTGTCGACGTGCATGATACCCTCGTTGCTGCCGTCATTGGCATTGACAAAGAGCTCTCTCCAACCAGCGGTCAGGGTGCTGGCATCAACAGCATAACCGTGGTTCTGGGAAGTGATGTGGCACTTTCCGGTTACCATGCTGGTGCAGGGGATGTTGTGGCCGCGGTTGCCGAACTTCATCTTGCTGGTCGAGGCTCCAGAGGCGCGAGCAAGGAGCTGGTGGCCCAGACAGATACCAAAGACGGGCGTCTTGTTCTTCTCCATGGCGGCCCGAATGTTCTTGACAGTCACATCGAGAACCTCTGGGTCGCCAGGACCGTTGGAGAGGAAGAGACCATCGTACTGGTCGCCAGCTTCCTTGGCCAGGTCGTGGTCCCAGGGGCAGACCATGACCTCGACACCGCGCTTGAGGAAACACCTCAGCTGGTTATATTTCATACCGACATCGACACACAAAACACGAATGGGTCGGCCCGAAGGGTGCTTGCGGGTAGCCACAGAAGGAGGCGGCTTATACAGCTTAGGAGTCTTGACAGACACTACAGGGAGAATAATGCATGAGCACAGGCACTGTTGCCCAACGGCGGAAGGCAGAAAGTCGCAGGAACAGGAGACTCACCCTCGGCAACGAGGTTCTTCTGGTTAGGGTTCACCCACTCAACCTCTGCGAATTGCTGGAGCGGGGCATCGGCGGCGATGCCATTCGTGACACCATTGGCACGGACGGCAGCTGTCTGGAGTCGCATCTTGCCCAGCATGCTGCCCTTTTCCCGAATCTTCTTGGTCAGGGCTCTGGTATCGACGCCGTACATGGCGGGAACGCCCTGCTCCTTGAGCCATGTACCCAGAGAGGAGGCGGCAAGGAAATGGGAGTAGTCCTCGCCACAATAAGAGGCAGTGACGACACCGGCCACGTGGATCTGGGAAGACTCGAAGTGAGCGGGCAGGTCGCCGAGAAGCTCATCCATGGTCTCGCGAGAAGGCACGCCATAGTTTCCGGCAAGCGGAAAGGTAATGACGAGGATCTGTCCGCGGTATGAAGGGTCGGTCAAGGACTCGGGATAGCCCACCATGCCCGTCTGGAAGACCAGCTCTCCAGCGACGCTCTTTGCGGCTCCGAAGCTGTAACCGGTGTAGGCAGATCCGTCCTCGAGCTCGAGGCAAATGAGACCGTCATCATTGACGCTCGAGAAGCGTGCCGAAGACGGCGGCAGCGCCTGTAAAGCCATTGCAACAGGCTAGATGGAACTGAGGAGGATTATGATTCCAAAATGAAAAAAGACTAGAAAAGAGAGAGTTGGCGGGGAAGTGTGCTCGCGCTCTCGTGTGCGGTGGGATCTGCTAGCGACGGCTGGGCAAGAAAACTCGTTCTCAGAGCTTCCTTGGACAGGTCAAGAGCGTTACCTCGCAATCATCTGCCGCAGCAACAGGACTGATTGTCTTCCCTAGGGACGAAGAGGTTTCGCAGAATAGTGATAGGAAGAGAGAAGAGAGAGAAGAAGTAAATGGCCAAACCGGAAGCGGGACTCAAAACTTTTTTTTTCTTGCACTTGCTCTCTACCTAATAACGACTCACACTACGCACTAATCAGCCCGCAGACACCCACTCGCCTGCATCCTGTCATGGCCCCTGCCGTAGGTTGTTGGAAGGGCTGGTGGCGGCTCTTGTGGAAGGGCTGTCATTGGCCAATTGCGGGCTCACCACTTGGTTCGGCCCACCAATGCAAACCTTTCGTGGCCAGGCTCCAGTTTTACTGCCGGTTCCAGCGCTTGGGTTGGGGCCGTCGCCGAACCTGGTCTTCCGGGCACCAAAAATCGCCATCCGCATATTGCGACCCTATATCAGTCACAATGCATGATTATTGTTTTTTAAACTTCTCTCTCGCTTAATTTGAAAAAGAGAATGTGTAATTTTTTTTTTGCATCCAGGTTCATGACCTGTACGGGGTACCTGAGGATGATTCGCTGGATTGTACTCCGTACGGAGTAACAAATGGAGCAATTAGTGGAGTGGTAGCACGGATAGTGATTGGCGGCACGAATACCACTTGACAACTCACGTCCGAAGGCCTATTTATTCCCTTACTGTTGCACCAATAATACAGAGGAGCAAAAAAACTTGGGATCTGATGAATCTGCTCCTTGTGCTGCCGTGCCGTGATCCACTGACAGCCGACTACGGCATGTGCACAGATTTGCCCGCCCACAAAGCGCAGTAGAGCTGCATGTGTTGTCAGCTTTGTTGGCAGGCCACAAGTGCCGACGAGGTTTGCTTCAGTGTCCCTGAGAGGAAGCGAAGAGCAAGAGCTGCAAGTGTAGCCGGCAATAAGTGATATAGTTCCTGCCCAAGGTCGACGATTTCTTCCCAAGTGGCACCGTGAAGCTGTCATTTCCCAGCCCGGCGCCAAGTTCCTCGTGCCCATAATCCAATGATACGATGGGGGTTTGTGTACACAAGAGCAGAACAGCCGCCCCCGCTCCTTGGCCACGTTTGGGGATTACAGTGGCGTAGGACCTAAAATGATGCCACCCTTCGGCCTGGCGGCGTCGCTGGAGCTTTCTCGGTTTTCGCGGAGTCATTCCCGGAGAAACTCGAGTTCGGCAATGGGCTATAAACCTCCCGGGCGCACTCGTCGTCGTTCGTTGCAGTGGTTGCATGCTCGATTGAATCCCCTCCCCCTTCTCGGATAGCACGTATTCGTGGGAGAAGAACAGGATCCCTTCCTCGTGAGCCACGATGGCAAGCCTCACCAATGTGTCAACGGAAAACTCGACGTGCGCCATGAGCACCGATGGCGTGACGGATCACAACCCCATTGACAACGAGATCGGCGGGACAGCTGGGGCGGTGCTGCCACCTCTGGCTCTGGAAGAGACACCATGCCAGAAGCGAGCGAGGGAGTTGCAGGAACGGGGATGGCGACGCATTGTTCGCAACTTTACGCCCTCGTGAGTCTTGTCGTCTTTCGCTGTGCTTGTTCTCACCGGAACAACGAAATGACGTCTTGTGACGAGGAATGAAAGGAATACTGATCATGTCTTCTGGGGGAAAACAGATGGTTTGCAGTCAATATGGGAACGGGAATCGTTTCCATCCTCCTCCACAACCTGCCATACAACGCACCGTGGCTGCAGTACATCAGCTACGTCTTCTTCGGCCTCAACATCTTGCTCTTCACAACCTTCACAATCATCTCCGTGGCACGGTACACCCTTTACCCTGGGATATGGTGGGCCATGATTTCGCACCCTGGCCAGTCGTTATTCTTGGGCTGCTTTCCCATGGGGTTTGCCAGTATGTCCAACTGCCCTGCGCTCTTCTTCTTGTTTCAACAGCACTAACCGTCCTTGTTAGCCATAATCAACATGATGATTTTCTGCTGCCAGCAGTGGGGCGACTGGCTCATCTACCTCGCTTGGGCATTCTGGTGGATTGATGTGCTCTTCTCCATGGCAACGGCCATCAGCATGCCCTTTATCGTCATGCATCGCCATAAACCGGGCCTCAGCAACACGAATGCCGCGCTGCTGCTCCCCATTGTCCCGGCAGTCGTTGCAGCTGCCACTGGCGGCATCGTCGCCGACGCACTTCCCAACCACGGACACGCCCTCACCACCCTGGTTGCGTCCTACGTGCTCTGGGGTATCGGGGAGTGTCTCTCGGCCTGCGTGCTGGCGCTGTACTTCCACCGACTGACGATACACTCCCTCCCGCCCAAGGAAGTCATCGTTTCAGTCTTCCTTCCCGTTGGGCCTCTCGGCCAAGGCGGTTTCGGCATCCAGCAACTCGGCAAGGTCGCCGTCAAAACAATCCCCAAAACCCCAGCCTTTGCAGCAGCCGGCGTCGATGTCTTGCGCGGTGCCGAAACTCTTTATGTACTAGGCGTCTTCGTTGGCATGCTCATGTGGGGATTCGCTCTTGTATGGGTGTGCTTTGCGCTCATCAGTTTGGCAACCATCCGTGACTTCCCCTTCAACATGGGCTGGTGGGGTTTCACTTTCCCCTTGGGCGTGTGGGCAACTTGCACGAGCATGCTGGCCATCAACTTGAGCAGCGAGTTCTTCAAGGTCGCTACCACAGTAGGTTTCTTTCCCTTGATCAGTATTGCCAAGAGATGACGACGCCGGCTAACAAATGAGGTAGATCATTTCTCTGTCAGTACTTCTTTTGTGGATTATGGTCGCCAGTAGGACGGTGCGGCTAGCCATCAAAGGTGACATGTTCTTTGCGCCTTGTCTCAAAGAGTTGCGAGAAAAAGAGAGAGTTGGCGACCACAGGGCGTAGGATGTGCTTCTCCGGGAAACATGGTGGATTCTGATTTTTGGTTTCCTAATTGCATTTGGATTTGGAGCATAAGCATAAGCATAGCCATTGGATTTGGGGCAATGTCGCAACGAAATGGAGGCCTTAATTGGAAAGGAATGGTTACTTGGGCAGATGCCATGGTTGAGAAAAGTTTTGGTTAAAGACAGCTTATTTCATGTTGCGACTCCTCCTACAAGGATGGATCCCCCGCCTGAGATAAGGCAGACCGTGATGGTTGGTTAGTGCGTGGGCGATAAGATAATGCCAACGCCCTTGACATAGTCTGGCATCTCATTGTAGATGTTGCAACTCCGCGGCATTTTCAATTGAACCAGTTTGGAATTTGTTTGTTATCTAATCCGCCATACAAAGTCCCCTAAGCGCTATGCGATGCATGTATGATTTCTCTAAACCCATAAAGTTTGTACAGTTTTGTCCTCCTCATTTAAGCCACCTGGCGTACGCCCACCGAATGCGGTCGAGAGCCTTGGTCTGTACCTGGATGCCCTTGATGTTGGCTAACTCGTCCAGATCTTCCAAAAATTCCTTTTCGATATCGCGAGGCATCAAGTTGCTCGCATAGCTGCGAAGCACATGTACTTCGCATAGAAGCAGGCCGTGATCCTTGTAGGACAAAACATTGTTCTCAGTGGGCCTGGCTTCGGATAATATTCTGTCAATGTTTCGTAGAATCCGTATTGCACGGCCTGACTTCTTGTCGCGGCGCATGCCACTCCGTCCTCCGAGTATGTCCCCAAGGGACCTGAGCACACCGATTGATACCAACACCCCGGGGGTTAATCCCACAAATCCGAACACCAGTTCCTGGCTCTTTAGCAGCGAGTCAATGCCAGTCATGGCCACCTCCAGGTCGACCTTGGTCTTTTGCACCTGGATCAACAGGGAACGGACCAAGTCACCGCGGACAGCGCCGAGAAAGGGGCTGCGTAGATCTTTCTCGTACGCCTTCAGCACGGGAGTGACGTCTCCTTCTGCGACCTTGTTACGAATCTCCGCAAGCTGTGCCTCCGTGATGGAAGAAATTCCGTCCATCGCAAAGTGCGGCTTGTCCTTGGCAAAGTCGACGACCATTCGTTCCAGGCTATCACGGTCGGCCTTGAGGCTATCTCGGCTCATGATTGCAATGTCACTTGTGGAGTCATGGCGAATAGTCTTGATAACCTTTGTCGTTGGCTCAACGATCCAGTTGAACCAGAAATCTCGAATGGTGCCCCCGAGATTTGTGATCCAGTTGATGATGTCGTCTTGACGGTTGACTAGAATGCGTAGGATTGTTGTAGATGAGACGACTCCCACCAAAGCCGGAAGCCAATACCTGACGAGCAGTGGCGGTCGACCATTTTCCCTCGCAAGACTTTGCATGTTGTCGAAGTGTTCTGGGAGCGTCTTGTCTATAATGCGCAAGAGCCGGCGCGACAGGACGGCTGGGCGGTCCGGCGTCACACTCTCTTCCAAGTGCACCGACAGCTCGGGGTCTTCTTCCACGCCAGCGAAGACTTTATCTTCAAAGTCGTGAATGTTGACGTCCAAGGTGCAGACTTCCTTCAGAACCATGTCCATCAATGCAACGCTGCGTTCAACCACGCCCTTTAGGTCATGGGTGTCTTGCAAGTCTGCCTTGTCATCGTCATGACCGAACTGCAAACCCTCGTCCATCAAGACTCCCAAGCCGCTAGCTGTGATTTCTCGCAGTTTGCGCAGGTGAGCTTGCTTCCGACGCGCCTCTGATCGACAAAATGCCACAGGCGAGAGTACCTTTCGCTGAATATTGGCAAAGGACCGCTCTCGAATACTGTCGCGGACGATTCCGTAAAACTGTCGCCATTGCTGCGATACGCCAGCAGCTGTAGAGTCGACGAGTTCAGCCGGCGAGTCTCTGACGGAAAGGGACCGCAGGCGCACCTTGCTGGCGCTGTAAACATCCAGTGTCCATGCCCAAAACCGAATGGGTGAGGTCTGGACAGTATAGAGACTGCTGAATGTGTACGAGTTCAACAAGTCGGACCAGTACCATATATCGTCACTCAGGGGAATTATCTGACCCAGGAGAGAGTTGAGAATGGCGCCGTAGATATGGACGGTAGCCTTGGTCACCAGAAGCCATTCAATCTCATTTTCGTAAGCACTCTTGAAGCCTGGCTGCCTTGCCTGGTCAACTTGACCGGTGCCATGCTGCCGCAGAGATGGCAAACCAGATTGTTGAAGGAGCGCCTTGACGCGGTGCAGCGGGAGCAGAGAGTCAGATGCCGCAGTGGCACTTAGAGACTGAACGATGCGGAGCAACTCGTCCAACCTCGGTGAAGTGAAGCCATCAGCAGTGACAAAAGCCCGCTCATCTACGTCAGAACGACCATCATCCGATACGGCTTCTGAAATAACCGGCAACCGGTCCAGATAGGCGTCCAGACGACGTACCTGGCTGGGGACAAGAAGCGTCAGCCAAGAAATGCTGCACGTCGATCACTGTACGAAGAAAGCACTTACTCAGACACTAGTGACATGGCTTGATCAGCCAAGAATGATGAACACGGAGACCTGCAAATGCGAAAGGAACGCCCTGGTTGCAGCTTGGCGTACAACAAGACCGGGGCTGCCTAGTGCCAAACTGAAAGGAGCCTCAATCGGCATTGAGGGAACCGACCCGATAGAAATCTGACGATGCTGGAGAGAGTGTGGGCGCGGGGACGAATCAGAAGCAAAGGAGAGGCCGGGCAGCTAAAGCGATTAAAGTTGACGGGCTTATCACACCATGCGTGGAGTGGTCGGGATGATGAGTTGCCGGCCGTTATTACTGTTTTGTTTGCTGAAAATAGCTGGGGGTGGAAGAAAGGCAGACAACAGACCGCCCAGTCGATGGGGAGGAGGAAGGATTGGCGGGCGTGGGGGCCGATGGCCAGTGGACAGCTCGGCTCGTGTTCGGGTTTGGGATCAAGAACTGGCGGACTTCTCTGGCTGCCGTCGTGGCTAAGATGCTCAGGGACGGAAGACGCACGAGGTGCCTAACGGAGAATAGACAGCTAGTCAATGTGAAGCTGTGCCCAAACAAGGCAGCGCAGAGTGTGTGGATTGAGTGCCGTCTCGAATCTGGAGAGGAAGGGCTGAATGAGATCATTGAAGAATTTCCTCTCTCACAAGGCCAAACAAAGACAGGGCAGTGCGGCGATGGGCATGGCCAAACTGCCCGTATTCGTATTATCTCGAACCTACTTAGTCTTATCGATAACGCTACGGTGGCGCTAGATTGCAGCAGACATTTCTCGGAAGACGGGAAGACGACCAGTCGAGGTCGGATCATTCTGGAACCACCCAACCAGACCAGTTTGCGCCTGTGGCCATGCAGCATGGCCTGTGGCCGGCTGTGCACAAGCCGATGAGGTGGTGCAACACGGGCGATCCAGCGAGCCCTCCCTTTTAGGTAGCCCCAAGGTACCAGACTGCGCCGTAATCCCCTGCCGCCAACAGCTAAAACTACCAGCCCAGGTACCTCGACAGGCCCGGCTCCTGGGGGACCTGCGTAGAGGCTGTCTGCTTGAACCATCCCCTGGGGACCTGGCTAATCGCCCTGACAGTGGACAGGCGAAAAAAAAATGGGTAATAAACCAACATGGATAAAATCTCAAGTCCCCCCCCTCCACTGTTGTCACGGTCCCCTAATTAATCATCCCCTTCCTGGGTGTGCCAATCTTTGTTTTCCCTGATACAACTTCTCCCTGTTTTGCCTTTGGCGTTTATCACTCCTTTTACTCCTTGGTTCTCTTGGTAGATTCCGCTTCGTTTGCCCGCGAGACTCGTCTTCGCCATGGATATGCTGTGAGTTGCATCTCCACGAACCCCTTTGTGCTGAGGCCGACGGGATCATGAACTAATGTTGCCGCCTCGCAGCAACGCCACCGTTGGCGCCATGAATCAGACGCAAGACTATTTCAGTGTCTTTGAGGAGGTTTCTAAATACAATGTCAACCTCAACTACGCCGAGCGCCTCTGGGCTGTACGTGGCCGTGTCCCCTTGCCGCGCCTCCCACGGCTCCTTGTGCACAGCATCTCGGACATGAAACGCTGACCCACGATAGGCCTGGTACATGTACATGCAGAACGACACCCTCGCGACCGGAATTATGAGCTTTCTTATGCACGAGATGGTTTACTTTGGCCGCTGCTTGCCCTTCATGATCATGGACAAGATTCCCTTCTTCCACAAGTACAAGATCCAGAGCCAGAAGATGCCTACTCTCAAGGAACAGTGGGATTGTGCCGCCATTGTCCTCATCAGCCACTTTACAATCGAGCTTCCTCAGATTTGGTTGTTCCATCCCGTCGCCACCTATTTCGGCATGGACTACGGCGTGCCTTTCCCGTCCCTCCTGAAAATGGCCGTCCAGATCTCCATCCTCTTCGCCATGGAGGATACTTGGCACTACTGGTTCCACCGAGCGCTGCACTACGGACCTCTCTACAGGAATATTCACAAGATGCACCACACCTACTCGGCCCCCTTTGGTCTGGCTGCCGAGTACGCTTCCCCGATTGAGACGATGCTCCTCGGCATGGGCGTCATTGGTTCCCCCATCATCATGCTCTCCATAACCGGCGATCTTCACCTCATCACCATGTATGTCTGGATCATTATGCGTCTCTTCCAGGCCATCGATGCGCACAGCGGCTACGACTTCCCCTGGAGTCTGCGTCACATCCTGCCCTTCTGGGCTGGCGCCGACCACCACGACATGCATCACGAGAAGTTCATTGGAAACTACTCGTCCAGCTTCCGCTGGTGGGACTACTTCCTGGACACCGAGGCCGGTCCCGAAGCCAACAAGAAGCGCCGCGAGCGAAAGCTCAAGGCTATCAAGGACGCCAAGAACGCCAAGAAGGAGAACTAAAGTTGCACACGCAAGTCTTGACCCAATGAAATGGGGGGTTTCCCTTGCGAACCTTCTCCAACCATTGGTCGCACCTGCACCTGACGCCGGTGTTGGTGATGCATGAGCAAACAAGGAGATGCAAAGAGCGGAAGAGAGGGAGGGACACTTGGAGAGCAACTATAGATTAATGGTGATGCATAAGAAGCGGCCCCGAGCCAGTCTAAAAGGGCAGCGATGGGCATTGCGCCATGGCGTTTTAATGGAGGTTGCGGGCTGAGTACGGCACTACGCGGTTTGATTGTATATATATATGCATTTGTTATGGCGCCCCCGAGGCAGAGCCCTTGGGGCCAAAATTACTTAATAATACTACTCAGCCGTTTGTTTGCGCAGATGTATGAGGGCACAATTCGTAATGCAGGGGCGAAGCGATGAGGGAAGCACTCGACATGTGCGGTTTCCGATGCTGGGTCTACTCTACTCGTACAATCATGATGACGTTGCATACAACCTTGCGGTGGTGCGCTCTTCTTCTCCATGGGCAATGCCAAGAACTCAAGAACTCACTTCTGTCCCTTGGGCGTACAGCAATCGCCCGAAGAAGCGACGGCGCTGTCCGCAAGGCCCTTGACGTCGCAGCTCGCCGGCACGGGGTCCAGTTCCCCAAAGTCCTTTGCAATCTCGTCGCAAACGGCGGCCAGGTTGACGTCCTTCTCAGACAGTCCCCGCGGGCTGTGCGTCGTCCATCGTATAAAAGTCGTGTTGTACACCTTGCGCGCGCTTCGTCAGACACGGGTCCGCCAAATCGTCTAGGCAAGGCACCGACCTACATTTGACCACTCGGGGTGGTGGTTCTCGATTTTGCACTGCAGCGACACGGCCGTCATGAAGTCCTGCAAAACAAGTCAGCGCGGCTCTGCTTCCTGCGCGACGGGCGGCTGCGCACCCATGTCCTGGCAAACGTCTTGAACTTGAAGCTTCGCTCCAGGGCCTGCCCGTCGTGCGAGACGGTCCATCGGCCGCCGGGCGCCAGCAGAGGCGCGAGGGCCGCGGCGGCGGATGCCTCGTCGGTTCCCGGGGAGAATCTGGGCTGCGCCATGGCTTGTTTCTGCAGGTGCCGCGGGACTGTCCGGTGTATCGACCGTGCCAACACGCGCGACATGGCGAGAGGGTGCTTTGTTGGTGACGTGATGCTGTTTCTGCGTCGAGTTGGAGCCGTGGCTGACGGGCAAGGGTCGGTTCCCCACACTCCAAGCTTGCTTGCCACGACGAACAAGAGCTTGTCTGTAATTTTCTTCTTCTTGATGCGTGCGCTTCTTGTTTGACACCGACTAATTCTGCTCCTGCTATGACACAGCCGGTTTGGATGAACCCTGCCGGTGGAATTGTGTACAGGTATCGGGGGTTTTCTGTTTTTAACATTTGAGATGCAGGGTGAACTCGTGAACAAGTAGGTGGAATAAGACGTGACTTGATTGATGGCATGTTTTGCTGCGAGCTCGCTCATATTCAAGCGTGGTATGGAACCAACTTGTGGTACTCCAACTAATATACCAGCGCGGTGCACCTGTTGGGCAATGTGTCAACATCTAGATGCTCTTGACGGGGAAGAGCGTGTACGCCTTGCCAGACGTGCACTGAAAGGAACAGACGGCGGGTCGAAAGACTGACGAGTACCAACCGACGCCAGAGACGGTGCGGAAGTCATCTCAAGGATGAGATCGTCCTGAATCCATCATAATCGACCACAAATGGAATCAGACACTTCCGGCAGCAGTACCCGCCTCCACTTACACCGACCTTTCGCGGGGAAGACGCCCAGAGCCTCACTTCGGCCCAAGGAAATAATATTCTCTGCTCGACCATCTGTCTCATTGCCCAATTGCGCGTGGACAGGGTGACCGTACAAAGTGCTTCCACCATGCGCGTTCCAATTCGCAAGCAAAACCTCCCAGAGTCGCACATCGATGCCGTCGCGCCAACCGACGAGTCCACCGTGACTCTGCTCTGGGCGCAGCTCCTTATTCCTGGAAAAGGCCAACCCATTGAGAATGGAGCTCTCGCCATGCGCGGCGGCAAAATCGAATGGGTGGGCTCCTTCTTGAACCGCCCCTACAAGTACCGCGACATCAGACCTACCTATGTCCATGTTCTCATGCCGGGCATGTGGGATTGCCACGTTCACTTCCTCGCGCTCGATGTCGCCTCGTCCGTGTCCGGGCTGGTGGGCTTCCTGCCCGGCTTCAGTGCGCTGGCTGGCGCCGTCACCGTGGACGATTTAAAGGCCACGCTGAATGCCGGATACACGTCTGTTCGAGAACTTGGCGGCTACGGCGGCGACGTGTGGCCCGCGGTGCAAAACGGACCGCTTGTAGGGCCGAATGTCTACTCTGCCGTCGGCATCTTGTCCATCACCGGCGGGCACGGGGACGAGCACAACACTCCGCTGACGACCGTCGTGGATGCCATGACGTACGGGAGCATGCCCTTGGCCGTGTGCGACGGCGTGGAAGACTGCACCAAGATGGTGCGGAAAATGGTCCGCCGCGGCGCCCGCGTCATCAAGATCTGCTCGAGCGGCGGCGTGCTCAGTCTCAACGACGACCCGGAAGACCGCCAGTTCTCCGACGAGGAGCTCAAGGCCATCGTGGACGAGGCCGGTCGCAGCCGCCGCGCCGTTGCTGCCCACGCCATTGGCAAGGCAGGCATCCTCGCCGGTCTCCGGGCGGGCGTCAAGACCATCGAGCACGGCATGTACCTGGACGACGAGGTTGCCGACATCATGGTGAAGCAGGATGCCATCTTCGTCCCTACGCAGCACATCGTGCGCGTCCTGGCTGCCGACTACATGGACCAACTCCCTGAGCCCAACAAGCGAAAACTGCTTGGCCTGATTGACAAATCCAAGGAGTCGTACAAGATTGCCATCGCCAAGGGCGTCAAGATTGCGCTGGGCACAGACATGGTGAGCAGCGATCGCAAATCGAAGCTTTCACACGGACACAACGCCAATGAGCTTGCCTATGCCGTTGAACTGGGCATGACGCCCCTGCAGGCCATCGAGAGCGCCACGGCAAATGGTCCGCTTACCTTGGGTGGTCTCGCGCCCCTCAGTGGACAGTTGAAGGAGGGCTACGATGCTGATGTTATTGCCATCAAGAAGAATCCGTTGGAGGACATTAGTGTGCTTACGAACTCGGACAATGTTACCCACGTTTGGAAGGGCGGAAAGCTGTTCAAGTCTCTTCCGGGATGGATGCCTGGTGTATAAGCAGTGGGCATGAAGAGTGCTCCTTGTCATGGCATATTGTCCGCTACTCCGTCACGATTGCCAATACTGTACATATTTTAATCGCATGACAAGCTTCAGTGGCACCCTTTCTCGGCCCAGAGGGACACATCTGCTGGCATCGAGCGTTGCTGCAGCGATGGGCGAGTTTGAGTGTTGTACTATTATATTATTGCTTCATCCACATCGGCTGGACGAAAATGGAGCCATCAGCTGCTGCGACCGCTCTAATTCGCCACTGGGCACATCAGTCATCTACAATGATAAGAAAAGTATTTGGGCCAGTCCAGCAAGCGGTGGGAGCACAAACACAAGATCATGTGCCTTCCGGTTGTCGACAACCCTCAAATGCACCTCGATCATCTCATCCAGATAGCGGGAAGTCACTGCGTCTCCACAATGAATTTCCGGCCACTCCGTTTATCCAGTGACTTGGCGAGGCCGACATAACAATGTGGTAGTGCCTATCCGGCATACAGCCCAGGATGGAACCTGAGAGCCGCTATGGCAGTCAATGCATAACTTGGAAGCAACTAAAGGCGTGGTAGTGGTAACAAGCTTGGTACGAGTTGGAGTATCGCCATTCCTTCCCTCTTCACGAGCGTATATTGCTTTCTTCAGAAGTCGAACCAAACGAGATGCAGCGTTCCATCTCCCGTTGTGTCGAGTAAAGCCATGAAGTCGTCCGCCACTCATGCCCCAGGCAAGGTCCCCAATAGCAGAACTAGCCAATCTGGGGTCGGATGGCTGTACCCCGAACGATAATAACAAAGATCGTTTGTTGGCCCACTTTTTCCTTGACAAGGTTACTCAAATACGACACCTCCATACGCAGTACTCCGAACATGCTTGGCTGCTTACAAACCAACCGACCTGATGGCCCAACCCTCCGCCATTCAGAATATTGGGAGCAAATGGGAAGAAGCGGCCCAATGCAAGAGCCAAACAAGTCTGTGGATGGCGTCAGTTTATCGAGTATTGAGGCCGATGGACAACCAGGAAGCGGCGGAAATAACGGGGCGACCCTGAGGAGAGACGATGCTTCTTGGCAAGCATGTGTTTTTGTTGATTTTGCTTTCGGACATAATAATAGTAGCTTGGGAACACCACCACCTTAGGCGGAGTTGGCTCAGCATCAAGCAGTGTGGCAGACACAAGTTCGCCGCCAGCATCGTCATCTTTCATTGGATCATCTGGCATAATCTAGACGAGCTAGAAACTCCGACTGAACTGGGCCCCGTCTCGGAGCCCAGCCACAATGGATTTCAGTACGCGGCTGTCAAGCGTCGCAACGGGGATGTGGGTGAAGGGGGACGAGGAACGCGGATGGCTGGGAGCAATAAAGCACGAACGTGAGGAGATATGCAGTGACGCACACACGCACCCTGGACACCATCCATTAGGCACCTACCCTAGTAATAGCACCAAGGTGCAGCACCTGTCGTTTTGGGCATTGTATTACATAAGCTAATTCTCGTGCTCCGCTCCTTCCTCCCATGGGCATACTTGCTGGCCGCCCGCCCCAGTTCCAAGGCGTATGTGCAGCCACAGCCCACGGCAAGCGCAAGGGAAGCCCATCCCCCCCCGGGGTCCTCTTTTTTTTTTTCACACGTTCATGTCAGCAGCTTCGACTCTCCGTCCCAGTCCTCCGAGGAGTATGTAATCATCGTCTCCCGCATCTTGAATGCTGAGTCAGAATACGTCTATTCCAAGCAATGCAGCAACCATCGAGCGGTGGGAATCAAGGCAAGTTAGCAAGTTTATCTTCCTCTTTTTCCCCCTTACCCCCAACGTCGTGGCATTTTTGGACGAGTCTGAAATCCTGCACATGCATCAGGTGCATGGTTCCCTCCCTGCTCGCGGAAGCCCTCGGAATTGCATCACCTTGCCAGCCGCCGTCGTGGGTTGGCCGTGTGCTTGTAAGCCAAGGCAGCTCTCGCCGTCCCAGCGAGTCTGGAAACCTGCACGCGCTCATGGCATTTGGCGACGACGTCTGCGGATTTTGCCTGTATCCATAGTCAATTGCCGCGCTTGACATCCTTTTCTTTGTCTGCTGTTCTTCATTTTTCCTCGTCGCGTCACCACCACAACTTACCAGCCAGCATCTCGTCGTCGGCACACCCACAGACGTCGCTACCTCGATTTGCTCTGGGCAGCCTTTGCTAACACGGGCTTGACTTCCCTTTAACTAGAGCAGCACTTGCGCGCACAGCTTGAGCTCCTGCAGAACCACGACGTGGACACCTCGATTGCGTCTGGCTCGCCCGGTTCGAGAGGCGCCTCTTCACACTCCCCGCCGGCGCGAACGGCGAATGGATACGAGGAACTTGCCGCTGCCTCACACGAAGCTGCTCGCGCCCTAAGCAAGGCCCAAACCGAGTCGCATATTCACCCGGATCTCCGAGCCGCCCCAGGCCACCCCGCCAGCATGATGTCCATGGGACCGGCTGGACATAGCCCCGGCGGCAGTCCGCCCGCCCCCCCGAATGCCTCCATAGCTCCCGCGCCATCATCATCAGCCCCCGAGGCTGGCGCTGCGGGCGATGGGAGGAAGGCTAAGCGCGAGCTTTCTCAGTCGAAGCGTGCGGCGCAGAATAGAGCAGCACAGGTACGTAATTTTACGTCAATTGCGCCAAACCTGGGTCACACGGAGTGACCGTACTTTGGACCAGATTCTTGGTCTATGGAGCATCTGAGCTAATATTTGGATACAGCGAGCATTTCGACAGCGAAAAGAGGGCTATATCAAGAAGCTTGAGCAGCAGGTTCGCGATAATGCCGTCATGGAGCACTCCTTGAAAACCATGCAGACAGAGAACTATGCTCTACGTGAATATGTGCTTCACCTTCAGTCAACACTACTAGATACCCAAGGGGAGTACCCGCCGCCGCCGCCCAATGTCAATTTGTCCCAGACTTCTGCCACCCAGCAGCCTCCGCCTCCCAGTGCGCCGGAGCAAGCACCGAATCCTGGGGCTGGCACACCACTGGAAGCTGTTGCTCAGGCTGTAGCTGGACTTGCAGCTCAAGAGCAATTGGCTGAATCCCAGGGGGGATACCCTAGCCCGGAATACAAGCCGGATTCAAGGGAGGAGGACAATCGGACAGTCGATGAAATTAACAGGCAACTTCACCAGCATGGCGAAGAAGCAGCTAGTCGGCCGACAGAAGTGTAATAAACCCGCTGCCGGCCTGGGCTTGTTGCTTTTCTTGGGCCCCCAGCTTTTTTTGTCTTGTGGCGTTGCGGAATCAATCTTTTGAATTGGGAAGATATTGGAATCCATTTACTACCATGGAGTTGTTGGAGTTGGGGACGCCTTCACAAGCTACTGTCATGATAGTGGTCCTAACCGTGTGGATTGCCATAGCGATCTGCTCGGAAGCTTGCGAAAGGAGTGCCGGTACAGAGCATGTTCACCAGGTATGAAATTTGAGTATTTTCATGTTCTTCCTCCCTCCGCCTTGCTAGCCTGCGTGGCATGTTACAATTGCACCAAATACAAACTTTGACCCTCACCTGAACGTCGCTTCTTTACTCCAAGACCCAAGTCATGTCCATGGTTGTGTTTTTCTCATTTTCGCGGCTCGATTACAAAGCCCCCAAATCATAGAGTACATGTAACTAAACGATAAAGCCATATGTGACCCCAACACCCATCGCCGATAGCCCATCAAACTCAAGCGTACGAGTTGCCCATGTCGTGTTCCTATTCACAGGGGTTAGCACATACACGTAGGGAAAGCATGCATTAAAAAGACGTACCTTGATGTACTCCGGTCCCTTTTCCTGATACTCCTCTCTCGTAATCGTGGCCGCCTTCCATGCTGGTGTACCTGCCCAGCTGGCGGCGCCTTTCCAGGCATCCAGCAAGGCATCCTGCGCACGACGCACTTTCAACTCCGACCCAGCAGGCAGCATGGCCCTCAAGCCCTCGCGTACACGCTCGTCAAAGTTCTGAAACAGCGTGTTGCCCCCGGTGAGGAAAATATCCCTCAGGAGAGTATCGCGGTCAGCCATACCGCTCAAACGCTGGTTGAGCATGTCGCCTGCGATTTCAAGAATGCCCGCCTGGTCAACGCCCGCTATCGAGGGGCGGAACACGATTTCCGGAACGCGGATCCTCTCCACGTTGAGATGGACCTGGTTGAGCTGTGCCTGGGAGGCTGGGTCGAAGGGACGGGGCCCGCGGACAAATGCGTGCAGGAGCGATTTGGACCAGTCTGACTGCGCCTCTTGGGTTTGTTCGTAGTCAAAGTCCGGGTCGTACTGGAGGAGCTCCTGTTCGAGGTTCTTGAGGTTGGTGGCGAGATCTTCCTCCTCCTGCTCGTCCTCGCTGTTCTCGCCGACGGCAATTTGGCGGTACACGCCCCAATCGTCGTCGTTGGCGCCAAAGTCGTCATCGTCGCCGCCGCGGCGGCGCTTCTTGGTCGGGTTGTCGGACGCGAGATTGGCGATGCTCTTCATGCGGATCTGCGAGGCGAGGGACTTGCGATTGCCCAAATCGGCCTTGAGACGGTCGCGCTCCTTGATCTTCTGGAGGGTCTCCAGACGAGCCTGGCGCTTCTCCTCGAGCCAGTTTTCGAGGTCGTTTTCGCGCCGTTCCATGTCGAGCCGCTCCTCTTCTGCGACGCGTGCCTTTTCGGCCTCCTTTTCTGCTTTGGCGCGTGCGCGGGCCTCGTGGTTAGATTTCATCAGCTTTTGCTGGCGTTTTTGCTTGAGTTGCGCCTCGTCGAGCTGGTCGTCGGGAATCTCAAGAAGTTCAAAGTTGGGCTGTTCTTGGTCTTCCTCGGGGTCGCCGCCGACATCCTTTGTGCGGGCCTTTTTTATCGACTTTTCCAGCTCCTTGATGATCTTGTCAAGCTGGTTCTCGTCCTTGAGGTCGTGGCTGTCGAGCTGCCGCCGGATTTCCTTCTTGGTCTCGTCGACGAGCTTGCCCTGGAGGTTCTTGTAGTACTCCAGATCTTGTTCCTTCTTCATTAGCTTTTCGAGTCGCATCTTGGCGGCTTGCTCTTGCAGGCGCCGGCCGCTCTCCTTTTTGCGCTCTGCTATCCTGGCCAGTTCTTCTTCCGTCTTCTTGACGACAACTTCCTCTGTGAAGGGGTACTGGATGACCACGTCTCGGTCCTCGAGGCCTGTCCAATCGAGGTACTGTTTGATTTCGTTGTCGTAGTCCTTGGACACATAGAAGTGGTCCCGAATCATGTGCTCTGCTTGGGAGGCGTTTAGTTTCGCGTTGAAGGCTGGGTATTTTAAGCGTATAAGCTTGAGGAGGTATTCGGCGCCGTGATAACCGCCCCAGTTTAGCCGTATTGCCTGTCCGAGCATCGCTTTCGCGTTGTATACTGGGATTATGTGCGTTGAGGTGTAAGAAGAGGAAACGACGAGACCCGTGCTGCCCTTGTTTTGTCGGTAGGAGAAGAGAGAATCGATGCCGTAGGCCAGGGAGGGAGCGCCGTAGCATTCAAAGATGATTTCCGTCATTGCTGCACGTGGAGTTGTTAGCTCTCAACCCTTTTGTGGACGGGAACTACGGAAATAGACAAACATTTTCTTGAGTATGGCAGGTTGGCAACAGCCTCTGTCATGACAATGGGGACGTCTACTGATCCATCACTGGATTCGTTGAGGCCCAGCTTGA
The DNA here is from genome assembly GCA_020975405.1 of Keithomyces neogunnii. NCBI lineage: Eukaryota > Fungi > Ascomycota > Sordariomycetes > Hypocreales > Clavicipitaceae > Keithomyces > Keithomyces neogunnii. The sequence continues at coordinate 1,090,214 of JAIOWQ010000002.1, read as the reverse complement.
GGAAGATGTAGTCCAGGACATGTTCCATGACGTCCCAGTTGCTCACAATACCGGTGCCCGCCTCAAATGCTCCCCGGATGTGGCCTCGGGCTGTCGTGTCGGCGTAACAGTCGGATCCAGCAAATGAGAAAGTCTTGCCCAGCTTGCGGTCGCGATATTTGGCCATTATCGGGGGAATGCTGAATCTCGGCGCAGACTCGAATGACCAGCCAGCTCGGGCGGCCGAGGACCCTACATACCAAATATCAGCTTACCCATGGCTCGAAACCAATGGTCTCTCCGTGTCTCCTTCTCGCTTACCGTTGTCAATGACGATGGCGACATTGCCTGGCTGCTCAAAGGCTTTCCTGTATCCATCGGCTTGAGGTTCTATGAACTTTTCAAATCGCGTTTCTTTGGCGGGGAAGAGTTTTGCGGGGGGATACGTCCTCTCCTCCGGCCGTATTTGCTTGGGCTCATCTATCGCTGAAGGAGCCATGGCGTCGAGTCGCAGAGCTTCTTATGGATCACCAAGTAGCTGCTGCAATCATGTTGAGAGTCAGAGGTTCCAGCCTGCGTGGCGAATAAGGCGCCCGAGGTGATGTATTTGGGTTGCGCGCCCGGCAATTGATGGAAAGACAATGGGAGCTCTTGGCTGTTGGCGACACCTCTCAATCATCCAAAGAAATCAACATGGACAGGGCGAATGCGAGGCTACGAGGCTGATGTCGGCAGAGGCCCTCGCTCTTGTTGGTCTGGTGGGTCTTTCGCACCATCGCCCCCCTGTACATTGGCGCATTTGGGTCTAATGCTCACTGCGGCCATGAGGTCCGGTGCGTTTACGGGCTGTAGGAGTCAATAAACCAAGTCTACTTCATTGATGGATAAAACAAGAACACGAAAATGTCCATGAGGACAAGATTGGCATCGAGTAACGTATAAGTGCATTAAATCTTGGTATCATTATATCATCGCCTATGCTCTCCCTGTACAGAGGCCCCCCCCATGCTTTGTTCACCAGACCTATCAAAACAACATTGAACCAACTTCTTCCATCATGATGGTGGTTTGAGATTATCCGTAGCTATTGCGATCGGTTAGCGATACGTCTCAATCTACAAGAATGACACGCGTACCTTCAAGATGAAACAAGACATTTGACTGATAGTTCTTGAACATCTGCGCTACCAGCTCGACATTCATGTTTTGAATATTGATGTCCTGGTCCACGCGTGAGCCAGCTGCCCTGTCTAATGTCTAATACCATCTGCGGAGACTATGCCTACCTGAAGGCTCTTGTTCATGACAACAACTGCTTCGTTCAATTTCTCCTAGAGTTGGTTAGTCAAGTTGCGTTGCAATTTGTGCTGGAGGGTCGCTTGATTGGCGTACCACATTGGCAACAATGCGAGACAATAGGAGGTTTTGCTGGTGCTCGTGGGGGCTTTCCTGCATCAATGTCAATCCCAACACAAGTCGTAATAGTCAGATAGGCAAACGGTAGTTTCATCTTACCATTTTTCGATCCGTTTCAGAACAGAGGCGGGCTGTGCAATGGGCGACTTCTTGTACCTTTCTGGATCACTTCACACGGTAACAGTTGTGACGGTGACCTCCAAAGACGTGCGGTGAGACGCGGCAGAACCTCGGTACACTATCCAGGACGGCTCGAGCTTCATAACTAAAGCCATTACAGCAGAGATCCCCAAAGCAGAGCAGAGCATACACAGGACACGCCACCTTTATTCCGAAATCACCATCTCAACTTCGCGTCATACAAAATCACCCATCAGTATGGCTGCCGCGACCCCGACCGAAGCCCAAATCCAGCATCAGCAGCTCATCGAGCAGCTCGACATCCACTCCATCCACAAGACGTTCCGAAATCCGCACTGGAAACCCAACCAGCGCCGGAACAAGAATCTCAAAGCCATTGTTGGCGATGCCTCTAGAAGAGAAGCGTCAGCTCTGGCGACACCCCTAGATGGAAGTGGTCATGTAACCCCCGCAAGAGACGATGGACTCTCAACAAGCGGAACTTCAACGCCAGCGACAACCAACGATCGCGACCAGCCTCCCAATCTCGCTCAAGCATCGCGAAGTCTTTCCAAACTGGTGCTCGAGAAGACCTTGAAGCCACCTGGTGGGATGGCTTCTGCGCCTACGGCAACCTACACCAACATAGAATCGGCGCCATCACTGGCTCACTCCAAGCACTATTGCGACGTCACTGGCTTGCCTGCTCCATACCTCGACCCCAAGACTCGAATGAGATACCACAACAGGGAGGTCTTTTCACTGATTCGGTCATTGCCACAGACTTCTGCTGAAATGTTTCTTGAGGCCCGTGGCGCTCATACCGTTCTGAAGTGAGCGACATTGGGTTGAGCTTGAACACACTACACATGCACTATCGAGGCCCCTACAAACTGAATTAAAGACAATTCGTCTGGGAGCGTTGTGATCTACGTAGCTTACAAGTCAATGGCGGCGACAAGACTACATGAGAGAAAAAGAACAGGTCACAAGGTTCCGGAATGTCCGACCAACAAAGTCAAGCTTCAACTATGCATCCTCGGCCTTTCAGCCAAGGATGGAAAATGACGCTCCGGCTTAATCGTGATCGAGTTTTGCTCTCTGCCCGTGCTACGAAAGCCGACAGAGTACCGAGAATGTATGGAGGCGAACAAATCTCAGTTGCCAAAGCAAAGGCTTGGCCGTCGGGGCAATATGTACCAGTAGTGAAGACAATAATGTACCATCTATTCTTACCTTGGTCGTTGAGATGTGCAACAGTGCACTGATTCCCAAGTGACGCCGCTGTGCATGGTCCATTTGTGTACCCAATTTCATACACGTTTTGGACAATGACTCCCACCCTCTGGTGGCCCGAGACGCTAGACTCGGGAGAGTCTCCTGAGTCTTCAAGATGGTGCATTATGAAAAGGATCATACTGGCAAAGGCTACCAGTCGCCGAAGCGCCTTGGCCTCATGGCTTCCAGAAGTGAAGAGAGTGCAAGACAACATTTGGCAGAAAAATCAGTGCACAAAGTACGGAAAAAACCACGCCTGCAGTGGGCCAAGCTCAACCCCCTGCACCAATTCCAATTCCACGCTAAACTGCATTTGTCTCGTCACTATCCCTCCCAATAATACAGTTCGCCGTACCTGGCCCAACTGCAAGCAATGCTGCAAGCCTAGCTGTCCTCCAAATCTTATCGAAAACAACATGCAATTTAAAAGAAGGAATCCCCATTCTCACGGCAAAGCAAGCTAAACCACAACCTCTCGAACAGAACTACGCCATCCGAAACGCATTAGAATACCCTTTCACGTCTGGAACAAAAAGGAAAACAGCTCGCCCAACATGTCGATGTGGATGTCAGACACCCAAAGTACGCAGCACCTGCACGCCCCCTTTGGAACACGCGACACATCACCTTGGTGTCGCAAAGTACAGAATCTGGCGATGAAACAAGCTGAAGCAAGCTGAGAGACGGATGCTGACAACGTCTACAGAAATCGGGGTGGTTTTCTGCTCTGGCGGTATGTGTGCGCAAATCCTGAGCGTCGGCGCAAGCGCATCAGCGGCAAGAGGACTCACCTAGCATGCAGGAGGACTGTTCCTCGTCGGAGGAGTGATGTTATTCTTTGATCGAGCCATGTACGTCATTTTGTTTGAACACACACTGGATAACGGCAGCTAACCTGTCTAGGCTGGCCATGGGAAATGTAACCGCAACCCCCGAGCCTCGGAACGAGACGACCCTCACGTCGAAATAACTGAACCACTGACACGATCCTGTCACAGATTCTCTTCTTGATTGGTCTGACCATCATCATCGGCCCTCAAAAGACTCTCCTCTTCTTTGCGCGAAAACAAAAAGCCAAAGGCACAGCTGCATTCTTCGCAGGCCTCACACTCATTCTACTTCGCTGGACGTTTATCGGTTTCTTAGTCGAGGCATACGGAATCATTGTCCTATTCGGCGACTTCTTGGGCACCATTGCCGGGTTTGCTAGGGGCATCCCCGTTGTTGGACCCTATATTGGCATGCTAGTTGACAGAATAGGACTGGGACGTCGGAATGCAGAGCTGCCGGTCTGAAAGCGTCTGCGCTGCAGCGTAGAAAAAGGACACCGCACGACCCGAGACGACGGGTTGGAACACTGGTAGCATTTGATGACTCGGGGGGTGAAAATCTACATGAAAGCACATGTTTTAGAAGCAATGAATTTTTCGAGGTTCAGAGACTCCTTGACTTGGTGTAGAATAGTCCCCCCGTGCTGCTTGTGATGGGGAGGGACAAGCAGGGTTGGATCGCGTCTTGAATGTTTTCGGGCATTGAGGTGCAGAAAGGTTGAAACAGCAATGTATACTATTTATGCAGGAGGCTCGTGGACCATACCGCCTGGCATTCAAGGCTCGTGGCGGATAATAGTAATTTACCACTTGGTCGCCTCCCGTTTACTATGAGTGAATTTGCACGATGCTTCTCCTGGGGCCTTTTTCTTCTTCCTCTCTTTTTTTTTTCTTTCGTGCGCCCGCTTTTATTAACCTTCATCTCATGCGACTTCCTTGGTTTCAAAGCCTACAACACATAAACTGTACCCGTCGCCACAGGCGTGGTTATATCATCACCAATTTTGCTCTATATGGCTACAGTTGAGCTGTCTAATGGTAACTTGATAAATAAGAAGATCAGTCTTTATCACGAGTCTCTGGACAACGATGGCGATTGAGAGTAACAGGCGCGAGTTGACTTTATAATAGACACCCAATCTTCACATGCTCGTAACATTTAGCTTGGCCAGCGACTTTTGTATAAACCTCCATCTCGTCATACGACTGCTCCACGCACGTCTAGTATCCCTGACCGATAAGATAGTCCGCCAGTCCCTCAACAGTAGAGCTAGCATTTCCAGCAACCCCAGTCTCGCCGTGGTGACCAACAACAATGGCCTGCTTGGTCTTGGCAATGGCAACACCCAACCGGCCCTGTAACGCACGTCAGCTCAGCTGGGAAAGAGCCCAGCAGCGCGGCGGCCTCGCCAACATGTTCACGTACCTGTCTGGCGTAGATACTTCGGCCATCGGCTCGGGCCATGACGTATCGGCTACCGGCAATGTAGAGACCGTCCGCAAACGCCTTGTCCTTGGCGGAGTCGTCGCCGCTGACGATGGAAGAAATGACCTTCATCTCCTCTGGCTTGAGCTATTGTTTTTGAACAAGGGCCGAAATGTGCGTGTTAGTCGTCCGTCCGATACAGCACACCGCTTCTGCCGGTGGGGCAGCACTTCAAGGGGCCAACATGACGGTTGGAGAAAATTACCTGGAAGTCAGCGGAAGCGGCCCAAGAGCTGTCGCCCGCAGCGCTGATAATGGCGCCCTTGTCAAGGTGGCCGGTAGCCACGAGGCTGGCGGTGGTTCAACATCAGTACTCATCCACGGCATCGGCAGTTTGTTTGTGCGTATAGCTCGAGGGCGCGGTGTTTACCTGGTGTCGACGTAGGCTATAGGGCTGGAGGTCAGTCAAAGACGATCGCCTGGTGTTGATGGGGAGGGGGGGAGGTGACTGGTGGTCGGGACGGGTCAGTCAGTACCTTGCCACGACATGGTGAGAGCTTGAGGGCAGTGGGAGATGGGGAGACCAAGAAACAAGGTTGTAGGAACTAGAAAGAGGTAGTAGATGCTGCAGCTGGCTCGTGAGTCGTGCCGACAGCTGTGCGAGGAGCGGTGCGAAGTCCCAAGGTTGAGGTTCGGTTGTGTGATGTTCCGTCGAGCTCCGCGCCTCTCGTGCCCCTCTGTTCCCAATTTTGCTGCCTCTTGGCCTCTGAACGGCCCGGCACGTCAACTCAGCTGCTGTTGTGCAAGTTCCCCGCCGCTCGTTTGCTAAGGAGGGGTACTTGATGACTTGGACGGCGAACCCCACCATGCATGCTCAAGCTTTGAGGTGGACTCTGGCCGATTTCTTGTGAGCATTGGGCCAACAGTCCATCTTCGGTGCCGTGAGGACGTCATGTGGCTGGCGTCCACTAGCCTCTGGGCAATTTTGGTCCATTGTGGCTGGTTCGGAGCTTAGCTCAGCTCAACTCAGTTCAGTTCAGTTCCAAGTGTACTGTCGTGTCCCTTGGTTAATATTAGGTCCACAAGGAGTTTGGAATAGCGGGCAACAAAGAACACCAAGACTGTCAATCGTCAATCAGCGCTGGTTTTTCGCCTGGATGGAAATAATTCTGTTTCACTGGGTTGAACATGCCCTGGCCGATCGTATTGACAGGAAATCCATTGTCGTTGACCAGGCCCAGTGCCTTACATGTTTTGGCCTGGGGCTTGTTCCAGCCACCGCAGACTACCACTTTTGATCCTTGCGCCAGGTCTTGCGCCTGGAGGCCCTTGATGGGATTTTCTCAAAGCATGCCTCTGTACAATAGAGTCTTTATAATATTACCACAGAAGGCAGAAACTGGACTCTTGTTGTCCTTTCAACTAAGTGCAGGGCGACAAACCAACTCGCCATGACTCGGTACTCTTTGCAAGGCCCACATGCCGAGATCCCACATCTGCATCGTTGGAGCCAATAGTCCCGTAATTTTATAGTTGTATGACACTCTGGCTCAGATCATCTGTTGTGTTTCAGAATCTTGGCCCAGAACATCATACATACCTCGCAGCTCTGATTCTTGACACCAAAGCTCGAGTCACAGTCTTCTTTTTTTTTCGAAGTACCCCCCCGTGTTTCCATTCCCTGCTCGGTACATTTATTCCTTCTTTTTATTGGTATTTTGCGCATGGGGGGGGGGGGGGGGGGGGTTTTATCCTCAGCTGTCGAAGTGATCACGTAGACATTGCTGCGCATCAAGGTTGCCAGTCGATCTTCTCCAGGACAAGGATGCCCTAATCAGAGTCCAATTCATACTCAATGAGAGAGTCATTCGGCACCACAAGTCCTTAATAAGAATGATGCCAAGACAGGATTCTCAAACAGGAACTGGCCAGTCAGGGACACTCTTGGACAGTGACACCGCTCGCAAGTACGGAGTAAAAGAGAATGTGTATTTGTCATGCAGGTGCATTGTTGTAGAAAAGCGACGGGTCATGCCTATCCATTCTCACCGAGATCCGTCCATAATACTGGGACATGCAGGCGACCCAAAAGGGTCACATCACTCCGTATAGAGTACTCCCATAGTCATCTCCTACTTCACCCACGCGGACTGTTCCCCAGGCTCGTACGCAATCGACGTCTGAACAAAGGCCCGACGGGCGCAAAAGATGAGACACTTGGTGCCCTGTCGCGTACCACAGCAGAAACAAGTCACCACGCCTGTAAAGAATCAGCCTTGCATAACAAGGAATGACTTGGACAGTCAGGGGCAAGGTGTGGGCTGTGGGTGTCATTGCCAGGGGCTCAATCGAAGACAGGGATTCTGGACATGTATTCGGTGCCTTGTGTTGAAGCGGCGCTAGCGGCATGGCCCAGGGGCTTTGGCTTGGATGTTCTGCAAGGCCACATGTGGTTCTTGTGTCAAGATCCGAGAGGGTTGCTTCTGTTGAACCGCATTCGATTCGACCGCCTGCTGCTCTGTAGAATCTTAGCCCCCGCAATCTAGCATTTCGGCTTAGCCGTGACGGCGCAGGCCGTACGATATGTGAGGGGCCCGGCGATACTGTCTGACAGAGCTGAGGCACGCGCAGGCCCAAATTGGAAGATGCTGGAGCGGACGGGACAGAGACTGGACCTATCCAGGTAAAGTAGATACGATAGGTACCTGGGTACTTAGGTACCTAATTTTCTAAAAGTTTATTGTAACACGATGCTCATTTCATGTACTCCGTACTCTGTACCTACCTTCTTGAAGGCCCCAACGTCAATGGACAACGTGGTAGTGGCGCTTGTGAAGGCTGGCCACTCCGGGCAACAACTCCTTCCCAATCAAGATCCGTCCAATGTCACGCTCGTTCCCGCGTTACAGCAAGCGACTGGCCAAGACCAAGGATCACAATTTAGGTGCACGTATTGAACTTGATTTCCTCGAGCAAAGGCTGCAGACGTCAACTGGTACATTTTTACTCCGTATGAGCATGCATGATCCCAAAGCCTACAAAGGGTCGCCCAACGTCCAGGGGTACACTACAAGGTTTTACTGACCCTTCATTTAGGAAAATTGTTCGGCAGTCTCCTTACAGGGTGTTTTGGTGCCGCCTCATTCAATGACTCCTTCACCTTGATTTCATCGCCCCCAGGCCATGTACGCCCCCGCAGATGCAGATGGCCTAATCCACTCACACACTTTGTTCCTCGGAGTCCCCTTGGCTCTGGGTACGAGTTTGCTCAGGCTCTCTTTGGCACAGTCTGCGAGTTCTGTTGTATGACCTTGCCGTCCGTTTGGCAAGCACATCCTTGTGTGGATTCAGCTACCAGGGTGTGCTGTAGTCGTCCCATCAATCTCAAACATTGGCTTGTTGACAATGACAAGGCCTCTGGTGTGCAGCCGTGCCTCCGTCGCTGTCGACGACGCGCGGATTCCGCCTGTCTATCTTATGGCGGTCAAGGGAAACATGACATTCTAGCCTCTCATGGCTGACCTATCGTTGTGTCCTGTTCCCCTCAAAAACTGGGAAAAGGTGTATCCAACGGGGCCTGGTGGGCTCGTTTTGATCTACCTCTGAGTTTCCTTGATATATTACCCGAGTCCTCTGTGATCCTCTCTCTGAGCCTGCCGGCCGTTGCCTTCACTTCTCAAGGCTTCAAGTCATCTCGCTGCTTGTTGCTCTCCCCTCCCACGGCCCAGCCTTCGTCAATACATGTCGAAACGAGCTGGTGTCCTCAAATGCTTACGTGCGGAAACAGGTTCTGCTTACACGTTTCGCCTGGTTCTTGAAGAGGCTGACCTCGTCACGCGAGCAAGCTCTGAGGGAACAAAGAGAGTCGACGTGTGAAAGCCGATCCGAGATTCGAGGACAGCCTTGGGGTTCACTGGATAAACTTTCATCGTTTCAAGTCAAATAGAATATTCTCTGCGGGCTAAAGTGTCGTTTCATACTTGTTCTTTGGCCTTTGTTCAAGCAAAACCTTCCTTGGCCGCTCAAACGATCCACACAGCATTCATCTTGCCTATTATGCGCACAGATGGATAGACTCCAGCAGGAAATATCAATACCTCGGGGGCCGCCCGTAGAAAATCAAACGGGATTCGAATGCACCGAGGAAGCAACCGGCGCAAGACAAACACCATCACCACATTTGGGAACGCAAGAGGCAGAAAGGTCCACGTCGATTGGCTTTCCGTCCTACCATCGGCCAATACGCAGAGGAACAGTACTGTCAAAACCCCCGCCGAACAAGCCGTTGACACCAATGACCGGCCTTCGGAGACCTCATGTAATAGAAGCAGATGGAACCGGAATCATTGCCATCGGAATGGCCCTCGGCAGTCCTACCGCCGAACCTCGCTCCGCGGGCTCTGGTTGGCAACCTAATTTTGTCACCACCGTGACGTCGGCCAGGGACGACAACTCGGACGAACAACAGACGAAGGAGGGCCTGTCCAGATCCAAGTCACGCAAATGGGGTATATTCGGTAGATCCAAGTCAAAACGAACCAAGAATAGCGACAGGGTGAGCGAATCTCGGGAACAAACTTCTTCTCCAAATGCCACGCCATTTGTTAGAACGCCTTCTTCTGCTACTATGCGTGGGTCGCGAGACACCGACATACGAGATGCTAATTTATCACCAAAGATAAAACCCCTTGGCAGATCGTTCACGGCGCCCATGGTATCGGATGCCAAGTGGTCTTCCAATGCCAGCCCACCTAAAACCCCGATGCAACGAGAACCAATGTCACAAGCTGCCAGCTCTCCTAGTCGCGAGCCCATGCTCGACATTGAAATCCCAAACATCACTATGGAGAGGTATAGTGTCATGTTTGCCAGCCTCCTTGAGCGTCGCAGTGCAACATCTCTTCTTGCCCGCAGACAAGCCACACAGGACAAGTTGCGAGCACTCAGGGACGAAGGTGGCATTGACGCTCGAGAAGAGTCTCAACCTTTGCGGCGCAAAAGCAGCGAGATTCAAGACGTACCACCAATTCCTCCTTTGCAGCTTCGGTCTCAGCAGGCAAGCGAGAGTGAACATCAAAGCTCCCGACTACGGTCCAATACGTCTCCCGCAGTCATGGACACGCCCTCGAGAGAAGATTTCACAGACTCATTTCAACACGAAGGGGACCTATCCAAGCGCTCGCACACAGTTCGGATCGGATCGGCCAAGGGAAGCAGGCATGTCAATACTGGAAAGCCCGCTAGCGCCAGTAATAGGCCGCAGCTTATATCCAAGTTCCACAAACAGTCACCTACACACGAAGATTCAAGGTCAAAGTCAACAATCGATAGCAGCGTGGACCTCTCGGAGAAGGAGAGTGAGGAAGGCGGACTGTCCCCTCCGCCTGCCCCAGCCCACGCTCATGGTACCTCGATCAAAACAGGTCCCGCCTCGCAGTACAAAAAGCCAAGTCCGCCTCCATCGTTACGACAGACGAGTCGTTCAAAAGCGTACACCACGTCCACCTCTGATGCCCAAGGCAGCCTGAGTCTGAGCAGCCTATCCGAAGAAGAATTGGACAAGGAACAAGAAAAAGCGGTGCATGATGCTGTGCAAATATCCATCGCCCGACAAATCAGCGTTTCACGCGAACAGCGCCGAATGCTAGGTCCTTTGCAAATGCATCCCTTTGAAGGAAGACGCCTGGCCGAGACGAAGAGCTCGAGGCCACAATTGGTTGATCCAAAGAAGGACCCCTCGTCGCCCTCTGCGGGATACAGAAAAAGTGAACGAGTGGTGCTCGATGCGGTATGATGAGAGTATGATCTACGTTTCACAATTGACGGACGGTTCTGCTGGTGGTTGGGGGTGGGAGGCTTTTTGGGCTAGACTTGACCGCCACATAATTGTCCTGCCTGTCATCCTTGCTCGTGGAAACATCAGACAGTTCACGACAGGCGCTCATAACGGAAAAAAAATATGATGCAAGAAAAACCAGGAAAGCCTCGGTCTGGGAGAAGGGCGTGTACTGCTGATAATCTGACATGATCCGGATCTGTCAAGATTCAAGGCTGGGGCAAGTTTCATTCGCCGAGAAAATTTCCATTTACCGCATTTTATATTCTATATATCATGGACTTTCCTTTGTTCTTACTTAGGGCTCATGTCTGGCGTTGACATCATTCACCTCACCCTATAGGCTGGATTCCATGGGGCTGTTTAAACTCTTGGCGATTGGGGTAACATGGTGGATTCACGGTGTTTGAATTCATGTAAATAAAAGACGCATTAAAAGTATGCAAAAAAAAAAGGAAAAACCCTTCATGAGAAATGTGCGATTTTATTAGATGCTATTCCACGTATTCGGAATAGATGTGTATATGCTGGCCTTTGGGTGTTCCCATGAGTTGCAAATCAAGCCAGAGTCATTGATATCAGACGTGATAGGGACTTGTTGAGCGAATGATGGTGAAACGAGCACTATGAACGCGTGCGTGCGTGTGTGTGTGTGTGTGTGTTTGTGTGAATACCGGCCAATACCCAGACTTGACCCACGTAGCCAGCCAGCTGGATATGAAATCAAGACGGGGCGCTTTGCCACATCTGTCCCCTTGATGCTCACATCACAACACAGCACCGGTTTTGGTTCCTTGCTTGCTCTACAGGACAAATGATCAGTGCGCCGTCAACGAAGCGGCCAGGGGGGGATGTGGTAGGTACGCACTGTAGAAGCCTTTGCTCATGTCGGACAAGTCGTTGCTCTTCCCCACCAGCTCATCGAGCTTCTCTTGTCGGCCCAGGACGCTCTCAATGGTCTGGTGCAGGACATTCTTGGTGTCATCCAACTCCCTCTGGATCTGTCCAATCTTGTCAACCTCCTCGGGCTTCTGGTACTTGGTGAGCTTCTCCTTCAGCTCGGGCATGGAGAGATTGGGGCTGTCCCAGGTGTGAGCGGGGAACTTGGCGAGGAAGTCGCTGACGACATCGCCGAGGAGTTGGTGGGCTGCGAGGGATGGATACTGGGGGTCCGAGATGACGACGCCGCAGACACCATTCTTGTGGCCAAAGACGTGGAAGACGAAGCCTCGAGGCAGGTTAGCAGACTGCGCCGGAAGAGGGGGGAGGGTACGGCGTCAACCCGTACCTTGGTCGTCTTGGGCGACGTCTTGTCGTGTGTTGGGCTTGATCTTGTTCGCCAATTGCTTCGCGAAAAAGGTCATGAACTGGCTAGGCCTACAGGGTGCACATAGTCAGACGAGTCCGGGCTCTGGCGAGAAGAGCGAGGGGGGGTGATGAGGGACGCACGTATTTCGGGTGGCCCAGTTCCATGAGCTGAGGTCCTTTTCGGCAACGAGTTCGTGAGAGGGGGCTCTGTCCTCGACGGCTACGTTGTCTCGGGCGTCGTAGCGGACAATCTGTAGATGCAGCGTGAGCATATGTTTGGGTGCGAGGTGAGACCCGAGCAGGTGGGCAGCCTTACGCCAATGTAGTACAGCTTCATGATGGCGGCTTTGGGTTTGGGCGGAGCAGTCGGCGAAGGCGGATGCGGGGTTCAGGCGGTGGGATCGAGCGAGCGTCAACAGGACGGTATCTTGGGTCGTGGACGAGGGTGCGACAGCGGGCGTCGGGAGTGTTGGAATGTGCAGACTTGGGAGAGCGGGAGTTTGAGAAATGGAAATGGAAATGGAAATGAGGGACAAGGTTGCAATGACTAGGATGGGGTTCCAGAACTGAGGCTACACCACACCAGCGCCACTGCAACCCGGCACGGGCTGGTGGCGGACGCCGACCAAATTGACACTTTGAACAGCAGCCGGCTCAGTGCTTGTGCAGACTGCGTGTGGACCTTAACCAGCAGCCACAGCGTCCGAGGTCATGCGCATAAAGCTGAGCTGGCATCAAAGCATCGAGTCAGCGCGCCACGCACAGCAGCAGTGTCGATTATATTCATCACGGCTTGGCTATCGGGCGAGGTCTGCATTCGATGTTCGGCATGGCTTTCTCTGTTTTTCCTTGGGAATATTCGGCTAGTGGTTCACTTTTCGTTCCAAGTCATCCATGGCAACCGAGCTGGTGCTGGAATGCAAGCGCCAAGAGAGGCAAGAGGCAAGAGACAAATCAATCAACAGATCAATAATTATTTGTACCCGTGTCAACGATTTTGCCTCAAATTCCGGTGCCTCGGGCAATTGCCTCGAGTCCCTGGCAGTGCCTAAGACATGTGCAATTTTGCATGCTGCTTACTACTATATTGATCTGTAGTTGCATTCCTAACCCGCCATCCACGTCCACACCGATAGCTCGCAGTTGGCCCAAAAGTAAGTACTCACTCTTGCAGATGAGATGTGCAAGAGAAGCATATGACCTCCCCCCATGCCATCACATGGTGAGAATCTGCTCCGCGCATGTTGGTACCATATCCAGGCAACAGTAGTACATGACACGAGCGAGTGTGAAAAGGCGTCATCAAATGTCCAAAATTGCCTTCAACCGTCATTTTATTATGAGTATCATGAACAAATCCCAAAGTTTCCAAAATTCCACTAGCACCAGGTCGGCCTCGGAGGCTGACAGAAAACTCCAAGTGGCAACCCAACGCCATCTCTTTACACCATTAGTCCTCCTTTCCTCAAAACACGCTGCGTCGACTGTAGTTACTGTTTTGTCCGCCAGAGTTAGATGACCAATGTCCCCCGAGGCAAGCTGCTGGGCAAAGGGAGAGTAAGGCGACTTACATGAACATTCGGATTCGGGATAGGCGGGTTCCCATTCTGACTCTGATTTCAGCAAGCTGGGTCAGTGTGCCGCAACATGACACAAAGCCGTCGCGTAATTAAAGGGTCGTGTTGTGATATACTCACGCCAAAAAGACCACTCAATCCTACACCAACACTTGTGCCGATATCATCGATGGGCGAAAAGACTTCTCTGCTGTCAATTTCCTTCTCTTGGGCGGGCGGGTCGACGGGTTTCGCGCAGGATAACCCGGTGAGGGCGGTGAAAATAATAAGAAAAAACTTCATCTCGACTGAAAAGATTTGAGAAAGAAAAAGAGTCCGGTGGTTCGATGTCTACGAGGGAGAGGCACATTTCCTGCGGCGGGCGGCCTGGCTTGTTATATGTTTCTTCCAACCCCTGCTCTCGTGCAAGCTTCGTCTGTGCACCAGAGGGGTCTGAGACTGACATTGTTGTAAAATGCTCATTTTCCGTTGTCACGGAGATGGCGTAACAAGAGAAGAATGATCTGCCTTGACCGACATGGATCGTATGGATTCTCCATTACTCGCCGCGGACCGTATCATTTTGCATCCTACATCGATCGTATTCGTTATACAGGCAGCTTGTCCTGATTCCAGGCTTTCTTGTAGACAAGGTGATTGATCATTTGGGCAACGGGCACGACCTATGCTGCGTGATCCGTGGAGGATTGTTGTCGTCAGCCACTGTTGAGAGCATCCTTGGAACGGATGGCTCTGCAGGACGCTGGAGCTATTTAGCTTCGCCTCATGATGAGGCAAACTTGATTCATACCCATCATGCCGGTTTTCAATTACTACATGAGGCCTGTCAGCTTCATCTTTATATTTTGTATTTTGCTCATGGGGGGTTGATGGCCCAATATGAAGCCCCACTGCAGCATTCTTGAGAGAACTGCTCATACGCTCACGACATTCTCGTTGGACCAGTTACATGAAAGGCGGCATCCGAGACAATCGGTCCACGAATTCCGATCTCTGTCTGCCCTGGGCACAAGCGGGCCAATATCATGGGCGAGAGGAAGTCCGTGTGTCGGCCGAATGCACGGACTTTGATCGCCCTTGTTGCAATGTACCGGATATAGAGTGACCATTGTTTCGTGATGAGCGAGGGATGTCTACGGCATATTCAGCGAGGATGCTTGACTCAATAGTTTGTACGGAGGACGGAGTAGTTGAAAATGCACCGTTGTCGATTGATGAGCAACGGCCTTGGTCACATGATATGTATGTACCATGACGCAGGGCGTGCAGAAGCGGGAGCCACTTTTGGCTGGCAGCCTCCAAGTGGAGTTCTTATTCAGAAACCAGAGCACTGCCCTGGCCGGTGTGACTCCCAACCCTAGCACTGAGGAGGGAGTGACTGGGCTGTTTCGATGTTCGAGGCCAGTAGCCGGACAAGATAAAAGCATTCGCCATTTTTGCATTGTCTTGGGCCAGTCGTTCATGGTTCACGCCCGTCTCAGACCCCTTCACCAGTGTCGAATTTCGCACCACAGGACCATTCAAAATCCCTAAACTGCAATATGACGTCTGCGGATTTAGCCATCGCAGAGGCGGAATGGCGAGAGCAATTTGCAGCCATGCAAGCTGCCCTCGCCCATCTCAAACTTGCAGGCCCACCCAGCGCGGAGGACAGCCATCTCGGCGACGAGGATGACTTCCAAGGCTACTCGTCTGGAAACAGTGGCCAGGACGTGTGGGACTTTATATCAGACGACGAACAGGATGACTACAGCAGCGACTTTGTCGATGGCGATGGCGATGGTGATGGTGGCGTCGATGTACAAAGCGGAAGCCCTTTGCAGTGGTTATTCAGCAGGTCTGAGGAAATCGCCGTCGGCAATGGCCTCTCGCCAGATGTCTTTGAGAGCCAAATTATGAGTCTTTTATCCTCTGGTCAGCCTGAGCATGAGCTTCAATCCCATCTTACCGATCTGGTTGGCTTTGATCATCTCGATTTCATCATAGACGTTCTATCCAAAAAGGAAGATATTGTGGCCGCGTCAAAGGCCCAAGACGGGCAGCATGCCACAGAGCGTCGATTGTTGACCAAATCTGAGCGAGAAGCCGCCCTGAGACGCCAGGACTTTGAGCACAAGAATGCATCTCTGGCTCCTGCGTCTAAGAAAGAACCGCAGTATCCGCATGTGTATAGGTCATACCAGGCGGGAAATACCCTTAGCTTTGCTGGCAAAAAGTACGGCTTGCCGGTTGGTAGTGAACGTCGCCAGTTTGAAAAATATGAGGAATACTTTGTCCCCGCTGGGCGGAAGGGCACTCTTGGGCCTGGAGAGAAACTGGTTCAGATTTCGGACCTTGACGGGTTGTGTCGGAACACGTTCAAGGGCTACAAAACACTGAATCGTATGCAGAGCCTGGTGTATCCAGTAGCATATAAGACGAATGAGAACATGCTCATCTGTGCTCCCACTGGTGCAGTAAGTCAAGAACACTGCCCATTGCCATGAGAGCATAGAGAAAATTAATCATCGTCTTAGGGTAAAACAGATGCCGCCATGCTGACTATACTGCACACTATTGGGCAGCACATTTACCCAAACCCCGTCGACAGTCCCGAGGCGACCGAGTTTGCTGTTGACATTGACGACTTCAAAATCGTCTATGTGGCTCCCATGAAGGCCTTGGCTGCCGAAGTTACTGAAAAGCTGGGCAAGCGTCTCGCCTGGCTGGGCATCAAGTGTCGCGAGTATACTGGCGACATGCAGCTGACCAAATCCGAAATTGTTCAGACTCAAATCATTGTGACCACTCCAGAGAAGTGGGATGTTGTTACGAGAAAGGGCACTGGTGATACCGAGCTTGTTCAGAAAGTGCGGCTCCTCATCATTGATGAAGTCCACATGCTGCACGACGAACGCGGTGCCGTCCTTGAATCCCTCGTGGCCCGAACTGAACGTCAGGTCGAGAGCACGCAGTCGCTTATTCGAATTATTGGTCTCAGTGCGACACTACCCAACTATGTTGACGTTGCCGACTTTTTGAAAGTCAACAAGTACGCCGGTCTGTTCTACTTTGATGCCTCGTTCCGCCCGGTGCCCCTCGAGCAACATTTTATTGGTGTCAAGGGCAAGGCGGGATCAAAGCAATCCAAGGAGAATCTGGACAACATTGCCTTTGACAAAGTCAAAGAGATGCTGGAAAGAGATCATCAAGTCATGGTTTTCGTCCACTCACGACGAGACACCATGGTCACGGCCAGGATGCTGCACCAGAAAGCCATTGAGCAATTCTGCATGGAACTATTCGATCCGAGCGGGCACCCCAAGTACGACCAGGCCTCACGCGATATGAAGTCGTCTCGCGCAAAGGACATTCGCGACCTGCTCTCCAAGGGAATCGGTATCCATCATGCCGGCATGGCCAGAACGGACAGGAACTTGATGGAACGCCTCTTTGGAGAGGGTGTTCTCAAAGTTCTGTGCTGCACGGCTACGTTGGCCTGGGGTGTGAACTTGCCCGCTGCCGCTGTTGTCATCAAAGGCACGCAGGTTTACAGCGCCCAAGACGGCAAGTTTGTTGATCTCGGAATCCTGGACGTGTTGCAAATCTTTGGTCGCGCCGGTCGTCCCCAGTTTGAAGATACTGGTATCGGCATGATCTGTACCACGCAGGACAAGCTTCAGCACTACTTGACGGCCATCACAGAGCAGCAACCAATCGAGTCCAAATTCTCCACCAAGCTCGTTGACAATCTCAATGCTGAGATTGCCCTGGGAACCGTGACGTCGATTCAGGATGCTGTGCAGTGGATTGGCTACTCGTATCTCTTTGTCCGCATGCAGAGGAGTCCAACTTCGTACGGCATTGAGTGGGCAGAAATTCGCGATGACCCGGCACTTGTGCAGAGAAGACGTCAGCTGGCCATCCAGGCGGCTAGGACGCTACAGCAATGCCAGATGATCATCTTCAATGAGAGGACCGAAGAGCTTCGCAGCAAGGACATTGGCCGGATAGCCAGCCAGTACTACATCCTCCACACTAGCATTCAGGTTTTCAACACAATGATGCAGCCACAAGCCACCGAAGCCGACGTCCTCAGGATGATCAGCATGAGCGGAGAATTCGACAATGTGCAGTCCAGAGACAGCGAAGCCAAGGAGCTGACCCATCTTAAGAACGATGTGGTGCCCTGCGACGTGGATGGCGGCATCGATACACCACAGTCCAAGACCAACATTCTCTTGCAATCTTACATCTCAAGACAGCAGCCAGAGGACTTTGCTTTGACCAATGACATGAACTATGTGGCCCAACAGTCTGGCCGTATCTGTCGGGCCTTGTTCATGCTCGCATTGAACAGGAGATGGGGCCACCAATGTCTGGTTCTGTTGACCTTGTCCAAGTCGATTGAGAAGAGGATATGGCCCTTCCAACACCCACTTCATCAGTTTGACCTACCCAAACCTGTCTTGAACCAATTAGACTCGAAGCAGAATCTGACCATGGAGACAATGAAGGAGATGGAACCTGCCGAGATTGGCGCTCTGGTCCATAATCACAGTGCTGGAAAGACGATTTCTAAATTCATCAACCACTTCCCAACAGTACATGTGGAGGCCGAGATTGCGCCCTTGAATCGAGATGTCCTTCGAATCAAGCTGTATGTCATCCCAGATTTCTCATGGAAAGATCAGATCCATGGAACATCGGAATCCTTCTATATTTGGGTCGAGAATTCCGACACCTCGGAGATCTATCACCACGAGTTTTTCATTCTGAATAGGAGAAAGCTTCATGATGACCACGAGCTCAACTTTACGATCCCCCTGTCGGATCCTCTGCCGACCCAGATATACGTTCGAGCAGTATCGGATAGGTGGCTTGGCGCCGAGACTGTCACTCCCGTCTCCTTCCAGCATCTCATAAGACCGGACACTGAAAGTATATACACGGACCTTCTCAACCTGCAGCCGCTTCCTATTTCTGCCCTGAAGAACCCCGGCTTGGAAGAGATTTACGCACAGCGGTTTCAATTCTTCAATCCGATGCAGACACAAATCTTCCATACCCTGTATCATACGCCGGCCAATGTTCTCCTCGGATCTCCTACCGGCAGTGGCAAGACTGTGGCTGCCGAGCTTGCCATGTGGTGGGCTTTCCGCGAACGACCCAAGTCAAAGGTAGTTTATATCGCCCCGATGAAAGCGCTGGTTCGCGAACGAGTCAAGGACTGGGGAAAGAGACTTGCTCGGCCGCTCGGACTCAAAATTGTAGAGCTGACTGGTGATAACACACCTGATACGCGGACTATCAAGGATGCAGACATCATCATTACCACTCCCGAGAAGTGGGACGGTATCTCTCGTTCTTGGCAAACAAGAGGATACGTTAGACAGGTCTCGTTGGTGATTATCGACGAGATCCACTTGCTTGCTGGAGATCGCGGTCCCATTTTGGAAATCATCGTGTCACGTAAGTGCTTCCCGACGGCTCTGCACTGGGGCTCTTGAGGTCCTTCTTGGACACGGGTCTACTGACACAGGCTAGGTATGAACTATATTTCATCGTCGACCAAGAACAAGGTACGGCTGCTCGGCATGTCCACGGCATGCGCAAATGCTACCGATCTAGGCAGCTGGCTTGGTGTGAAGGAGGGCCTTTTCAATTTCAAGCACTCAGTCCGTCCTGTCCCGCTCGAGTTATATATCGACGGGTTCCCTGAAATCCGGGGTTTCTGCCCCCTAATGCAGTCGATGAACCGTCCCACATTCCTCGCCATCAAGAACCACAGCCCTGACAAGCCTGTCATTGTCTTTGTTGCTTCTCGCCGACAGACTCGACTCACGGCCAAGGACCTCATCAATTTCTGCGGCATGGAAGACAACCCACGACGTTTCCTACGCATGGACGAAGACGACTTGCAGCTCAATCTTGCCCGTGTCAAGGACGATGCCCTCAAGGAAGCCATCAATTTCGGCATCGGCCTCCATCACGCCGGCCTGGTCGAGTCGGACCGCCAACTCTCCGAGGAGCTTTTCCTCAACAACAAGATCCAGATCCTCGTGGCAACGAGCACCCTAGCCTGGGGCGTCAACCTGCCCGCGCATCTTGTCGTGGTCAAGGGCACCCAATTCTACGACGCCAAGATTGAAGGGTACAGAGACATGGATCTTACCGACGTCCTCCAAATGCTCGGCCGAGCCGGCCGTCCTCAATTCGACAACTCTGGCGTCGCGCGCATATTCACCCAGGACTCCAAGAAGGACTTTTACAAACACTTTTTGCACACGGGGTTCCCCGTCGAATCGTCCCTGCACACGGTGCTCGACAACCATTTGTGCGCCGAGGTTTCCGCAGAGACCATTGTCACCAAGCAAGATGCGCTAGACTATCTAACATGGACCTTCTTCTTCCGCCGGCTGCACAAGAATCCATCCTACTACGGCCTGGAGCTCTCTGCCGAGGAGCACTCGACCATTGCCGCGCAGCAACTCGCCAACGAGTACATGGTTGAAATGGTCAACAAGTCTCTCGACGAACTCGCCGAGTCGAAGTGCGTCGAGGTGTTCCCCAACGGAGACGTAGACGCCACGCCTCTCGGCAAGATCATGAGCTACTACTACCTCTCGCACAAGACCATCCGGCACCTCGTACGGCACGCCAAACCGCAGGCCTCCTTCCTCGATGTCCTGTCATGGATGTCTCGTGCAATCGAGTACGACGAGCTGCCGGTCCGGCACAACGAAGACCTCATCAACGACACCCTATCTTCAAACCTGCCGTACCCGGGCCACGCATTCGGCCTGCCCATGTGGGATCCGCATGTCAAGGCCTTTCTGCTCCTCCAGGCGCACATGTCGAGGATCGAGCTCCCCATCACTGATTACGTGGGCGATCAGACATCCGTGCTCGACCAGGCCATCCGTATCATCCAGGCGTCCATCGATGTCCTCACCGAACTGGGCTACCTGTCGTCCTGCAAGCAGATGATTGCCCTGCTGCAATGCATCAAATCCGCCCGCTGGCCAACGGACCCGGTCGTGTCCATCCTCCCCGGCCTCGAGCCCGAGTCCGTCCAGGACAAGACCCCTCTGAGCACGCTCAGCGCCCTCAAGCCGAACGAGGTGACTAAATTTTGCACAAAGGTGGGCCTCAAGTCGGCGCAGCAGCAATCCCGTCTTGCGCGCGCCGTCTCTTTCCTGCCCAACGTATCTATTTCAACCTCTGATGTGACGGCACTCTCCTTGACCGTCAACGTCAGGCGGCTCAACCCGCTTGTGGACAGGGAAGCACGAATCTACGCCCCAAAGTTTCCCAAGCCCCAGACAGAGGGGTGGTTTGTCATTGTGGCAGATATCCAGAGGGACGAGGTGATTGCCGTCAAGAGAGCGACGTGGGCTGCGCCGGGAGCCAAGAGTCTCGGCCAGGGAAGCACGCCTTCTGCCAGGACGGTAATCAAGCTGCCCGAGCCAGCGGGCGGGCAGGCCAGGAAAGTAGACGTGCTGGTTGTGAGCGACGGATACGTTGGCCTGGAATACAGACTCGACGGGGTACATGTTCCGGGTGTGCCAACAGTGGATGATGCCGTTGCCGCGAAGAAGGGAAAGCATTGACCATGAACGCTTTGCCTGTCAGAGAGACAAGGGGAGCTTAGCACACTTGAAACACCCGTGGCGTGAATATGGCACATCTCAAGCTTTTCAACGACTGAATTGAATCATGAAATTGTCTTGCGACTGAGCATCTCTGACTCCTATGTATTCAAGGGGAAATGGCATGGCTAACTGGACAAAAAGTCGATGATTTCAGTGGTCCAACCCCTTGAGCACCACATACCACAAGTCATCCAACGCCATATGTAGCGATGACCCGTAATCTCATCAAGTGCCTTGCTATGCAACTGCGAACCATGTGCAGATTCCAGAAACCACAAAAACTAAACCCCAGAAAGAGAAGGCCGGGAACTGAAAATGAAACAAGAACAGGCAGAGAGGGCATACAACGACAAAGGCCACGGTGCAATTAATTAAAGCGAGGGCCACTGATGCAAGCAAAAACAAAAATGGAATAGAAGAAACCAAACCAAAAACATTACGTATAGTAGAGGGGTATCTTGACCACTTCGCTTCAGGCCCAGCCTGAAAGCTTCAGTCCACGCATCCAGAACTGTCCATCTCTATATTCAAGTAACAATCCTCTCCGTCCACAAATCCTGTTTCCACTCTCTTCTGCAATGCGACAAGCCCTAGCAGCATCGGCGGCGGTCCTTTGGTGCTTCCTGGATCCGATTCTGTGCTTGTGGCGGTACCCCTGCCCGATCAATGGTTACAGCTGGCGAGAATGCCGGTGAAAATAGCCAGCTTCTCCTGTCCCGTCCTACTCGAAAGCTTCCTCTCGAGTTTCCACCATCAAAATATCCGCCATCCATGCCGGCCTCGTAGCCGGGAGTGCCTGGTGTTGCCGTCGCCATCAAGAGGGCTTGTTGCATCTTACGATTCTGCTCCACCAGCTTTCTGGCAACAACTCTAAATACTTCTTCGACGCCTTCTCCGCTTTCGGCGCTGATCTCGTGACACGCATCCCAGCCAACCTCCTGGGCCCAGAATCCGGAACTTCGCTTCGAGCTTGGCGTGCGCGGTTCAACATTTGCCATGGACCCGGGGCCATTGTGTGGTGTGGCCGTTGGCGGCGGCGTATTGCCTAGTCCTGGCGCTAGATTTTCGGCAACATAGGCGATGCAACGCTCAAAGGGGACCTGCCGAGCGGATGGGTCCCGGGCAACAATGTCGGCTTTGGTTCCCACAACGTGGAGAATCACATCACTGGGTAAGTTGTTGCGAAGCTCGGTGAGCCAAACGCCCATTTCGGCAAATGACTTTGCATCCGTGATGCTGTAGCACAGTATGCAAGCATTGGCGCCACGATAGTACAACCGGGATATAGATCGAAATCTTTCCTGGCCAGCTGTGGGGTGGTTAGCGCTGTGGATGCCCATGAAGAAGGTATGCCGGTGGCCGGTTTATAGGTAGCTAGGTAGAAAGCCCTAGTTGGCGATGGGGAAGAGAGCCGAACAAAACCAGGAAATGGGTAGCATCACGAACCTGTGTCCCAAATTTGAAGACGAACCACAGTATCCGTGTCGGCGTCGACGACGCGTTTGGCTAGAAAGCTTGCGCCGACAGTGGATTTTACCTGTGAAGGATTAAAAGCGCCTTTGCAGTATCGCATGACGAGGGAAGTCTTCCCCACGCCTTGAGCACCGAGGACCACGATCTTGGCTTCAAGTGAAGACATGGCGGATGTCGTGATGTGTAATATGCGAATTGGACAAGCCAGATATTCAAGGTAAGATTCACTCGCCGGTTCGTCTTTTATAACTGCAAATACGCGACAGTGCTGATGTAGAGGCGAGATGCTGAGTGGCAACAAGAGTGGTGCAAAATGGAGGCAAGAATAAAGAGAGAGAAGTAGAAGCTTCCGAGTAGGTGGTGTTTTGGCGCTATGGACAAGAGCCTCAGCGTAGCAATCAAGTATGGCGGTTATGCTCTGGCATTGTCGCTTTGAGATCAGCGAAGGATGGACGTGGCGGCAGGGCAGCCAGAAATGTGCATTCTCATGGTGGTGATGCCGACGTCGTGTTTGCGCTGGAGATTGGTGTTTTCTGGTTGACTTTTGGAAGCAAAACCAGGCCAGCCAGGATGAATGGCTACGGCTCCCTAAAAGCAGGGGGATATGACACGAGTCAACAATGGCTGCAGCAGCACCTATCGCATTGTGGATATGGGCAGGCGTGGAGGCTCCGAGGAATTATATCGTCTGCCAGGCGATGTTTTGAATCTTCGCGTTGAATGTTTGGAGGCTGCCAAAGCAAAGAGGGCACATGCGAGTCGAGGTGAGACCAGGCGCACCTGAGATTATTAAGGCGGGGTCAAGCTGGAGCTGTCGTGGAGCTGGAGGCGAGCGCCTGAGGTCACGTCACGTTTGAGAGGTCACGCTGCGCTTTTAGTGGTTTCCTGACCAAGGGAAGGAGTGATGGGGCAGCTGGGTAGTCACAGGTTCGTCGCAACAATGGCGGCACGGCAGGCGCGTCTTGACTATCGACTCAAGATGACCTTGTCACTTAATCATGCCAGACGCTCTCAAGGATTCAATGGCAGAGCGTAAAGGTCTTGTTTGAAAGTGAGAGGAGCTGCAATGCTTTACCTATGCCTGCATACCCAACACATTTCAATCAAGTGTCGTGTATTGTATTGTGTGTTTGACTCCGATGCCCGGCAGGCGCAAACATCGACTCATGCCAAGCCCGTGCCTCATTCAGCACCAGCTCAAGCTGCAAGTCGACGTCATTGTACATGACGGAATGAAGCTTCCCCCGTTAATCGCCTATCAATCGCGCACTGAGTCTCCTTTCTCCATCCCCAACAACAGGGTAGCAGCGGCTATCTGCTCATTTTCGACAAACACCGTCTGACTACACACCGCCTCGATCAAGACTTATCAAAACGGCTGGGCACAGTTGGAGGGGCGCCACCGACATTTTTATCCCTCAGACTGCCGCCCTCATGCCGCCTCTCCTTGCAAGTAGATGCACTGAGTCATGTCTATTTCAAAGGCCTTTGCATCACCTCTAAAGGCGTCTTTGGACTATGTGATAACCTTTGTTCAGAAGTCGTCAACAGCACGGTGCAAGATTATCAATTGTCCACTGGTATTGCTAACAACGACATTGCATGGTGACTTGCAGAGATAAATTGTCTCATTGTTGGTGATGATCCGCTATGGCACCTATCGCCTTTTAGACTCACTTGTCACTGCACAGTTGACCTGCCTCGTCGTGATACCATCAATCGGGTTTGTGCCTGGGTAAATGAGTGGTTGGACAGTGCCCCTGTCATGACTGTCTATTCTATTTGTTATAACATTGATGCCCTGCATGCCTTCTTTGCATGCAGCGGTCTGCGGCTCCTTGTTTCCCGCAGTCTTTATTCCGCAAGGAGTGCTTGGTACCTCCAGGGTAGTACTCTGCAGCATGCCATATTATTGAAAGGGCTCCAAAGTTGTCTTTGATACCCACGTGGCAACAGGCAACAAGTGGCTACTTGGGCATTTGCACAAAGAGAATCTATTCCTGTTGGTGAACCTCCAGCGCAGCCGCCGACGTAGAAGCGCTGTGTCAAACGGCCGTGGCGCCGAGGGCACGAGTGGCTGCTGTCATCCCATTCCGCCACAGCCACTTGCCCAAAAAGCCTGGCAGCTTTCATGACAACCCCAGCGCTCCGTCCCGGCCTTGTTTTGGGCCGCGGCATCGTCTCACTAACCAACCAGATGCGTCGCAACATCCAAGACGGCCCAACTTGTGACGCAAGGCGTGGCCGAGCTTTGAAGATTGGCGACAGGGTCTCCTGTCGATACACCCCGTCAATCGTCAATGTCCTTCTTTCTTGGCCGTCTTTGTGCCTCGATTATTCCTTGTTTCGACGCACCCTTCGACAAGGACCGCAGCTCTTGGGCGAAGGTCTTGAAGCCTGTTTGTGCGTAGCGTCTGTTTGCTGACATGGCTGGCTTGTGCTTGTCCACACCAGATGACAGGGTGGTGCAGATTGTACGAATGCTCTGAACAAGCGTGCTCTTGGGCTGCGAATCATGGCCAGCGTCGGTGACAAAGGCAGACGCATGTACGTGGATGGATATATGAATGGCCGCCCACCCTTGGGCCGGGACCCGGTGAGCAGTCGCTTGCATAGTTGCAGAGTCGTTCATTTATTACTATTTTACCATGTGTTGAAATCACACAAATCGATCCTTACTACTTGCTGATGCAAATCTGGACGTAACCAAAACAAACCCACAAAACATTGAAACTCGGAGCCAAGGGAAAAGCACAAAATAGACTTGACGAAACAGAGTTCGAGATGAAGCCCGTCGGACAACTCCTCATGTTGCTGCCCGTGGTGTTGGCCGTGGTCAGCTTCGTGCTGTCCATGCTGGCTCTGTTCGCGGGCCACAACCAGGGATTCATGGAAGAATATGCCTTTGTTAGGGTGAGATGCTACTCTCTTGACGGACCAATCTGTTTCCCACCATGTCTAACTTGCAGCAGCTGAATACCTCCATGATCGGACACAATATGCTGGGGCAAGTCTCCAAGAGCGACAAGCCGGCAGACGATAACAGCGACGGCGGAGTCTTGGGCGGCGTCAAGGGCTGGCTAGATGGCAAAAAGGACGACGCCAAGGACAAGATCAACGACGTCGCGGGCTCCATTGCTGACAAGGTTGTCAAGAAGCTTGGCATATCAGAATGGTACTCGCTGCACATCATGGACACGTGCCACGGCATGTTCCTGCCCAACGGGTCGGTGCCGAATGCAGGCTTGAACATAACCAGCTGCTCGTCGTCGAGTCCAACTAGTAAGTTTGCCCATGTCGACTCAGCAGCAAAGGCGTGCGTGACGAGAGAACTAACGCCGAGTGCCAGACCGCCTCAACCTGACGGCCATGCTGGACAAGGAGCTCAAGCTCGGCCCTGCAAAGCTCAACCTCGCCGACATCAACTGGCCCGATGGCATCCAAGACACGCTCAACATTCTGAACAACGCCCTCCTGGGCCTGGTCATCATGTACGGGCTCGCCGCGGGCCTCGGTGCTTTATCGGCGCTGGGCGGCATCCTCGGCTTCCTCAAGCCAGAAATACGGCTGCTCGACCTGGTAAACCTGGGCATTGCTGGGCTCGGATTTCTGTGCGCCTTCATAGGAAGCATCATCGTCACCGCCGCCACCAACACGGGCGTCAAGGGCGTGAACAAGGTCGGCGAGAAGGTGGGACTCGTTGCCTCCCGGGGCGACAAGTTCTACGTCCTCAGCTGGGTTGCCACGGCCTTTATGGGCGTCATACTGCTCTTCTGGCTGGTGCGCTTCTGCGCCGTGAGGCGACGGCGGAACAAGATGGAGGGCAACTCAGGTTGATCAGACTATTCCTGGTCAGTTGATTTCCCGTCATCCTTAGCCGTGTGTTTGCGAGGATTTTGTTTTTATATCAAGGTTGTGAAAGGATTCCATTTACATGTTTGTTGCAGAATGTCATGATACCATTTGCTTCTATGTACACGATCAAATTGGGCAAAGGAAAAGGAAAAAAACAAAACAAAGGCATGCAGTTCCTACTGCCATGATGAGCACCATAAGCAGAACTAGAAAAAGTTTCATGGCCAGAATTGGCCCGGGTGCTTGCTGGACACACTCTAATTGAAATAAATAAATTGAGCAGGCACGAGTCTGGTCTGGCATTGTCCCCACCCCCGCCAACTCACAGTGACATGCATGCATGCCCCAGATTCTGTAACAATGCACCACTTCCGCCATTTGCGTCATGGGCATGCAACTTGGCACCGCCATGGGCCGCGACAACCCACGCCAATCATGTGAGCTGTGCGAACAGGGGTTGTCGCGCCGTCCAGCGATATCGCCAAAAACGGCGACTCGCGACTGTGTCGATTCGTGGCCACTTTCCACATGAAATACTCGACCAGATTCGGTGACAATGCCCAGCGACGTGGAGAATGGCAACAGCGAAACCGAGTCCCTCCTCGGCAGGAGCCGTCACACGGTGAAGCGCTTCTTTGACGGCTTCATTGACTTTGCTTTCCAGGGCAACATCCTCCAGATTGCCTTTGGATTAATGTGAGTCTTGCGCCGCCCCTTTTGGGCCCAGCAGCTAACGACGAGAACAGCATCGCCAACATCTTTACCGAGCTCATAAAGTCCTTTGTCAGCGCCATTCTCATGCCCCCCATCGCCGTCGTGTTCCCCATCAACAAGAACATTGAGGAAAAGTTCGCCGTGCTCCGGTACGGTAGCGGCTACAACAGTACGGCCGGGTACAACACATTGCGCCAGGCCTTGGACGATGGGGCCGTGGTCATGGCCTACGGGTCCTTTATCTACCAGGTTGTTTCCTTCATCATGGTTGGGTTTGCGCTGTACGGGCTGGCCCATGTGTACACTCTGGTTTCTCACGACCCCATCATCAAGCATACCAAGAAGTGCAAGTACTGTCGGAAGCAGATCAATGAAAAGGTACGTGGGTTTTGGGAGGCATTGTTTGTCATCTGAGGGGATGCTAAATGGCCACAGTGTCTGCGGTGTGTCAATTGTACGAGCTGGCAAGATGGGCGCGAGGAGACGAGTAGTCGTAGTTGATGCTTGGTCACATGCTTGGATGCAGGCGATAGAATTCTGCTGCAGAGGAATAACGCACCCATTTAAATTTCAACTTGCACATGCTGTTGATGAACCAATCTCACGCGTAAAATCTTTCCTCGGTTAGGAGCAGGCAATACAGAAAGGCACTTCGTCTGAGTAGTCGTACATTGCTATTTTACTGCGGCCCGGTATGGCATCACAGTCAACTAGTTTACAAAGCCAACACACCACCCACGACAGCGGCAACACCAGCCAAAACAGCGTTCTGGGTCATGACGGGCGCGGCATTGCTGCTGGTGGTCGTCGACGGCGCACCCGTCTGGGTGGCGGCAGTCTGGGCAGCAGTCTGGGCAGTAGTCTGGGTGGTAGCGCTGGCACCACCGTTCGTACCAGTCGCTCCGGGTGCAGCAGACAGCTTATCGGCTCCAGCTGTAATGGTAACAGGGTACAGCAGTGTTTTGTAGTCAGATAAGACGGCACTTCCGCCAGATGTCTCGGTGGGAAAGACATCACTCTCTTGGCAAGTGGCTTCGTTCTTGGCGGCATCAAGCTTGCAGTTGAGCGTTTGGAAACTAATCGCTGGTTAGTTGTCTTGTCGCCACAGATGGCACGCCTGGAGAACAGATGGGTAGCATCGGTGATTCTTCAAGATGGAGGACGAGTCTGCATACAAAGATCCAGATTCGGCGTCAGAGACACTCAATTGGTACTCAAACGTGCTTTCGCCCTGGGTAACGGTTACTCCATCCAGAGGCAACCCGCAGTCCTCCGAAGGCGTACCGGGGCGGCACTTGACAGCAACCGTGGTGGCGCTCGAATCGGCATTGACAACGGATCCGACAAAGGGTGCTTGGTCGCCGGGAATCATGAGGTTGATGGTGGTTGTGTCGGCGGCGATGACGGAGCCGGCCAGGAGGGCCAAGAGAGACGGTGTGCGAACCATGTTGACGCGAAGCAAAATCTACGTGATGAATGAATGAATGAATGAATGAATGAAGTGAAGAAGGATCTGGCGTGGGCGACGATGGATTTTATTATTAGTTCTCAACAACGGAGCCGTTGCAGGGGGCTATGCCTAGCTTCGATGCCCAGTCCTAAGCAGGCTAAACTCAAGGGCCTCCACAAAGACGCTCAATCCTTTCCATCCATTGTATCGTGGATCTTGCAGAGGCATGGGCTGAACGCCACTCCAGGGGCATAAGCCACCGGAGTAGAAGGAGCTTAATCCAATCTGGGACACATAAACGGGCAACCGTCAAAAATTAAATGCGCAACCGTCGGGCAAGGAACTCGGTCAGTGGTATCCACGCACAATTTTAACTATGGCTGTAACTCTAGTGCCTTAAAAAAATACATCGCGATACCTAGTTAGAACATCTTCCTATTAATTTAGAGGCAGCCTTTAGCATTAACGACTCTACAGCTACTAATTAAGAATTAATTATATAACCCTAACCCTATACTAATAGTCTCTTTACCGCGGCCTTACGCACTGCTACGGCTTTACGAAGATTAAAAGGTTACTAATAATATTCCTTACGGTATTTCTGATAGTGTTGCTGTATAGCGCTGCTGTTACCTGTGAATTGTGGCGGCAGAAGCCACAGCTAAAAGTGTTACTGGCAAGGTTCCCCTGCCCGACGGTTGCGCATTTAATTTTTGACGGTTGCGCGTTTATGTGTCCCAATCGGGCGGTTTCTGAAACAGGGATACGCCTGTCTTCTACCTACATACAACATGCTACACAAGTGCTGGCAGATGAACGATGAAATTTGAGCGTAGAACCCAAAGCTTCAATGTTACTAGGGCTCCGCGGCGACGGCGGAAATTGGCTGTGGGAAAGCCGGCTTGTTACCGGGCGGTGCTACCAGCTTAATTACCTACCAAGATGGGCTTAATTACCTACCAAGATGGGAAGGGGAAAAGTCGACCCGACTTAATCGCGGGACGTACCATGTTTTTATTATACTTGCAGTTGTTGGCGGCACTCAATCGACCAGACCCGTTAAAGAGTGCATGCTCCATCCAACCCCTGTCGGCATGTGCGCAGTGCGCAATTCTCCAGCACAAGGGGGAGGTGGCACTACCTTGCCGATGACAATGGCCAGCGAATTCCCCGTCGCACCAGATAGCCTGCCGTGTCAGCCTTGCCACCACCTCAACTGCACGCGCTTTTTTGAGATGCCAGAAAAAGGGGATTCAATTGTCTTTGCCCAAATCTAGAGTACAGACAGGAGCAGCCACCTCTCGGTACGACCCGGATGGGCTCCTCTGCGCTGGAGAGTTGCGCACTCGGTAATACCCATCTGCTTCGCAAGTTACCCGAGAGTTCCCCGTGCTTCCCCAAGGTTTGCACGACATGACAACTGTCGGCACACGTCTCGGGTCGCTTAGCACATCTGGACGGGCTTGGCACTCGTCCAAGCTTGCGTCTTGGCGCCGGCTCTGCCAGCTCTGCCAGCTCTGCCGGTTCTGCGAGGCCGGGCTTCCTGGCGTCCCAAACCAAAATCTCCGCCAAGCTGTGTCAGCTTCGCGACCCTCTCCTGCTCCATGACGACGACACAAGTGAGAAGACAAGTGAGAAGATGCTGCTCTGATGCTACGAGACGGGAGAGCCCCGTCGTACGGGAATCCCTAGTGTGCACGCCGAGAAACTTGGCCTCGTCTTGGCACCAATTGATGACAACACCGTCCTGACACCCGCTTGACCCTTCTTGTGCATGATATGCTTCAAAGACTGCTCAGTCTGGAGCCTGGAGGAATGCCGCTTTTTGCTCCGTGCCATGCGGGCCTGCGTCTCGGCGTGGCTGCTCGACACTTCCAGATGGCGATGCTAAAATCTGCTGCCTAATCGGCGCTATCAATAGACAATTACGGGGCACTCCTTCAGGGCCAAGGTTATTGCTTCCCCCCCCCCCCCCCCCCCCCCCAAGTTGGATGAAAATAATCTCTGGTGCATTGTTCAGGTAATTTTCCATGTCCTTGTAAATAGCCCATGTCCCTGAAACCTTGGACGGCAGTCACGGCACATGCATATTTTCCCGAGCGGTGGTACGCGCTAGGGCAGCCACGGAGCTAGTACGCATCGGGACCCGGGCCAAGACTCTCTTGTCATGAGTGAACCAGGAAGCTGTTCCTCGTCCACCATCGCCAGATCAGTATTTGAGTAATGCCCCCGCCCTCTCACCTCATGCCTTCGTCTGTGGTGTCACCCGCCAGCCAGGGACTTTTCTCTCTTGTTGCCTGTTTTCTTCTGCACCGCCGTGCCCAACGTTATCAAAAGCCGAGAGGATGTGCGCGGGATTGGTCTTTACCATGGCCCGATTCCCAAGCTTCCTGGCTCTCACTTTGCTGGCTCGATTGACGATTTGCAAGGCTGATGGCGAGCCAACCTCCGCGCCGACGCCAACTGTCACGACAGCTCCAATCTTTATACCTTATTACGGTCAAGACCAATGGTCTGCTGTGCGGGGCAGCATCATCTCGACGGTAAGCATCATGGCCCATTATTTACTTTGGCTCGCGCGAAATGAGAACTGATGGGGCCGAAATTAGAACCAGACGGCGACACAGACGACATACACCATCTTCTGTCCCACGGCGGCTCAGGTTGCTTGCGACTTGTCGCTTGAATTTCCATTCATCATCGTCGAAGGGCCGAGCACGCTCAAGTTCCACGGTACCTTGACATCCACATAGTACGCTTCGAGGCGCCGTTGCACCAACAGAGAAAATGAAAGGGACCTAGGGCTAATAAGGGTCTTTGATAGCATTGCTGATCTCGAATGCAATATGAACGGGACCACCGCAGCTACCTGCTCCGGCTACTCCAGTTACCGATCTGGCTATACCAACGGCATGCACACCGGCCCGACAGAAGTAAGCTGGACGTCAAAATTGGCCGGATCCGACATTCACTGGGGCACTCTCACCCTCGCTGAGAAGCCGGCGCAGACGGACGACTCTCTTGAAGTAACGGCGACAAACATTGCAGCACCAACAGCCCCTTCGCCGGACGTGTCTTATTCTACACCGACTCGGGGGAGTTCGGGCCGAGTCCTGCTCCCAGGCGGGTGCTGGACTCGTGCTATTAGTCTATTGAGCACCCTTGCTAGTGTCCTCATTATGTAGCGAAAGGGAACTTGGGGTTTGGCGAGACATCAGAAACTGTAGCGGGAAGGAGTAGGAAGAAAGATTCGGATATACCCACGGGGTCACAAGTGTTGCAAAAGCTTCGAAACTATGGACGTATTATTTAATGGATATGGGGGCATGGGATGTACTGACTGGGAAAGGAGGACATTTTTGATACATTGTTAATCGGTTGGCGGATTGGTGGTGTCTGTTGAAGCATCAACACTGGAGTTATACCCCGGGTCAGGCATACGACAAGCATTGAACGGCGTTTTTATATTGAGATAGAATTGTGAAAACCTTTTCCTTCTTCGCGAGAGATAGACAGAGAGGTGTATGTATAGGAAGCCTGACAACGAATCTCCTGTTTCCATTCCCGCTATCGCCATGTGAATGGCGCTGACT
Source organism: Keithomyces neogunnii (assembly GCA_020975405.1). Classification (NCBI taxonomy): domain Eukaryota; kingdom Fungi; phylum Ascomycota; class Sordariomycetes; order Hypocreales; family Clavicipitaceae; genus Keithomyces; species Keithomyces neogunnii. The sequence continues at coordinate 1,057,725 of JAIOWQ010000002.1, read as the reverse complement.
CCAAGTCTTCAAATCGGATGCAGTACGGATCAAGTACGGGAACTGTGGCATCAACAATCATTACGTGTTGCTAGCTCAAGTCATGGACATATGGATTGAACCTGCACAGGTCAACCGTGCTGTTGTCAATATATAATTGCTAGGCGTCAATTATGTTGGTGTGATGAAGATTGCATTTACAGGCCGGGAGGACCTAAAACGACTGACCAAGGGTTGTAAACGCAGAGCCAATAGCACAAGTATCCCATCAGGGCGCTGGCCGTATTATCTACGGCCAATTGTACGTCTTGTTCTGAACCAATTACATGTTTGGGATTGTTAATATGTGGTGGTTTATGCCCATGCGCTGAGAAAGAGATGCTCTCGGGCGAATATGAAAAATCTGGATGCAGGGAGGGATAATGGGAACATGTTTCCACGGCGGTCAAGGCTTGTTTATTGGAGGCGGGCGTGGAAAATCCACAGGCTCGCGCGGAGCTATTTTGGGCCTACTATAATATACGGACTCCAACTTCTCGGTAGCTGTTTATTTTCAGCCAATAAGTGCAGGCTGCAGCACCTGGAACGGGCAAGATACGAGAACCAAGTTCAGCTTTGCGGGGGAATATTGTTTGTTGCATGCCTAGCTGAGCATAACGCATGTCCTGACGAGCCGATTTGGCACCTGATCAAGAGATGTCGACTAATAATGCGGGAACAAAAGTCGTGTCGTCGTCATGGCAGTTGGTGGTGGACTAATAATATGCAGGCATGCAGAGCTAGCCTTTCATATACGAGGGTTGTGCAAGCAAGGCTGATGTGTTTTAGCGAACAAGCGCAGTGCAGCAAAGGACGGAGGATCAAGAGGAACAAAAGAATGGCGGTCGACGTGTTCCACGCCTTCCAAGTTTGGGATTGGGAGCCCCCCCCCCACTTTGGTGCTTTGAGTTGTGGAAACTGATGAGTCTGTTTGAAAACGGGCAAGAGCCAGCCACTGCGCCATGGGTGGACCACGCTGGTACCTGTTGCCGCCTCTCGCGGCTCTTGTCAGCTCCTGTTCCGAAACAAAAAGACGCTCTCGCTCTTCGTCAGGGAGGTTCTGTGGATGCAAATGGCACTGGCCACTTTTCATGCTTTTCCCGTGCCCCCTTCCCTTTCCCTCCCCCCCTCTTGCTTTCCTCTTACAGCTGCTGCCCTTTCACCTTGTAGTGGGTGTCGGCCAGGTCTGATACACAACGGGGGCCAGGTTAAGCGTTTCAGATGCAGAAGCACTGGGCCCACGGGAGCCAATCCACCAGACAGCACCTTGGCGGGCATGCAACCAGTGGGCCTCGATTGGCTTCCATCTGGCCACTCGGGCTATTATCTCGGTGTTCTGGAGACGGCGCCTCCTAGTTCACCAACTTAGTCGCCGGCCCAAGCGGCGGTGGCTTCGCAGACCCAGTTGGCGCCAGCCCTCCCAGGTCGTCGACCGAAGACCCTGATGCATTCGTCTGTTGGGCGGCTCCTGTACTGCAGGGGGGCAGCAGTGTTCCATAACCTGTCAGATGGCTGGGCACGGCATTCTGGACGTCCCTTGCCTATTGTACATCGTCGTGCCATGGTCCACGACATAACGGCAGGCCCTGATGTGTTGCTGGCTGGCTGGCTGGCTTAGTTTGCTTCTTTTGAGCCGCGCAAAAACTGATGCCTGAGCAATGTTTTATGGAACACCGCCCGCGAATGGCTGGTGGCGCGAATACGCAGCATTCAGAGCCTCTGGCTGCCCATCCCGTTTTCATACGATGCTGGCATAATAATAGGTGGACCTGAAGTTCGGATGATGTTGCAGCGTAGGTGCACTGATCTGATCAGCAACCAGATCCGCCAGGCTTGCTTGTCACACGCCTCAATCCGTCCAAAGTCAAGGTAATGCGTTTGTGCAACCGCACACACCCCTGGTCTTTCTTTGGCTATTGTTGTCAGAATGTCAGAACCGTGCCTATGTTTTGCTCTTGGGGCCCGAAATTGGCGCCGAAATGATGTACGAACCCCCCCCCCCCGGTGCCAGAACCAAGGCCAATGGTTGCTTGTGGGTGTCGGAGCGTGGACAAGAGTCAGAAGAGGCCAGACTCCTTGCCCCCTCTGCAGCCTCTGCACGGGACATGCGATGCTATTTTCCCCAATTGCTCTTCCTCCACACTGTCACTGGCTGCTTCGTTTTCTTTCAGCGTTTAATATGGTGGCAACTTGGGCTTGGCAGTTCGTATCCGCCCGGATCCCACCATCCGAGGCGCCTTGCTTGGGCGGTGGACCAGCCGCTTTGTTTCGTTTCCAACTTCCCATTGACTCAAGCTTACTGTACTTTGTACTTGCCTTATCTTGTCACACTTCTCTCTTTTCGGCCGTATTATTAGAGTCTGTGGCAGGATCCACTCCCTGAACCTTTCACCTCATGCTTCGTTTTCTTGTTCTTTATCTTCTCACGTCCTTCCCTGTTCTCGCCGTTTGGCTTCCTTCCCTTCTTTCACTTTTCGCCTCCGGCCAGGGTCCGTCGTTTTCTGATTCTTCTAGCCTTATTCTTCTTTGCCACTCTTTTTGACTTGTCTTGTTGCTCAGAGGTGCACAAGAACAACGCTGCTTCAGGGACAGCAGTAGACAAGAAGTGTTACGCTACACCACTGGCGGCCGACCTGCCCACACAGATGCCTCACAGAGCATAGCCACCTATTGTTTCCCTTGTTTGGCTTTACATTCACTTAGAATTCATTTCTATTCTGCTATTACATATCTTCCCGGTTGAAGATTTCCGACTTGCATCATTTACAAACACACAGTCAGCACATATTGCGGCGCAAGCGCGGACAAGCAAGCACAAAGAGAGCCCAACATCGACAGGTATCCCTGGGCCCAATTTGCAGTGACGACTACATTCAACATTTGGAAAAATTCTTGCATCACCCTCGTGCTCTAGCATTCGTCAAGATGAAATTCGTGAAAAGTGTCCATGCGGCGGCCACACTTGGTGGCATCTTTGCGCCGAAAGATATGGACTTCAACAGTAAAAGTAAGTCCATGGCCCACGCTCCAATAATGAATGAGAAGCTAACCGCTTCGTTGAAGCTTCCATTCGCAATGTCGCTGCTACTATTGCGTACGAGACCATGTCGTACTACACGGGCAATACCACAGATCCCAAGACAAGGGTGAGCATTTCAGCCATGGACAGACGGGTGATGCAAAATGCCCCCACGATTGCTAACTGTTGTACCCTTCCAGGATTTTGGCAATGTCAAACAGCCATACTATTGGTGGGTGGCCGGCGCTCTCTGGGGTTCCTTGTTGGACTACTACCACTTTACCACTGATCCCAGCTACAACAAGGTTGTGATTCAAGCTCTGCTGGCCCCCACCAACCTTGGCCCTGACAAGAATTATATGCCTCCTGAGCACGCTGACGAAGAAGGCAATGATGACTTGTTCTTCTGGGGCTCCGCCGTCCTCAGCGCTGCTGAGCGAAACTTTCCCCAGCCAAACCCCGACCTTCCCTCTTGGCTCGACATTTCCACCAACGTCTTCAACCAGCTTGTTGGACGCTGGGACACCCAGCACTGCGGTGGCGGTCTCTTTTGGCAAATTCTAGCCAGCAATCCCAATGGCAAGACGTACAAGAATTCTGTCAGCAATGGCGGCTTTTTTCAGCTTGCCGCGCGCCTAGCTCGCGCAACCGGCAACACCACGTACCTCGACTGGGCCGAGAAGATTTGGGACTGGAACGCGAATGTTGGTTTCATTGACAGCGCGAGTTACCGTATCTATGATGGTGCGGGCATCGATACCGACTGCAAGGGTACAAACAAGAAGTCCTTCTCCTACACCACAGGCATCTTTCTTTATGGCGCCGCCGTCATGGCTGAGAACACTGGACAGGACAAGTGGAAGCAACGAACAGAAAGCATCCTCGACGAGGCTTCCAAAAACTTCTTCACGGGCGACGACAAGAATATCATGTGGGAAACGGAGTGTGAGCCAAAGGACAAGTGCAACTACGACCAAATCACTTTCAAGGGCTACCTGTCCCGGTTCATGTGGCAGACATCCCAAATGATGCCCTCACTCCGCACAAAGATTGAGGGCTTGCTCATCCCAAGTGCCAAGGCAGCAGTCTCTACCTGTACCGGCGGCAAGAGCGGCCATCAATGCGGGTTGAAGTGGTACGTTGGAGGATTCGATCAGGTAGCGACACTCGGCGGCCAAATGTGTGCCCTGGAAGTTGTCCAGGGTCTCCTCATTCAAGATTCTGCGAAGCCTCTCAAGGGAAACGACATTCAATGGATTAAAAACGCCGATTTTACCCCCATCGACACATATGCCAACGACCTGGGGCCAACGAGCAAACGCGACGTGGCGCCTTATACTTCTCAGCCTCCGTCTTCCGCGCCAACCAAGGCTCCTCAGAAAAGCAAGGAGCCGAGCAAATCCGAAGCGACGGGCATGACTGGTGACAAGTGGGCCATGGCGGTGGTGGCATTCGGCAGCGTCGTCACAATTTTGGGTCTTGCGTAGAGTGGAGGGGTGCCGCCACACCAGAAGCAACCCTGTGTTCCTCTGCGGGATACTACGTTTTGTCATTGGGTTTGTTTTGTTGCTTGTTTCTCGTATTGTTTTTGTTGTACATAGAGCCTACCTTTTAGAGGTACATAGCACGCGACACGACTAACCATGAGTATGGGAAAGACAGAATGGCGTTGGATAAGGGATTTGAATACATTACGAGTATCAGCACAAGAGAGCAATTGGTTACATGGGAACGAATTGAAGTTTAGAAGAGAATAAATTATTTCATGCAGTCAACGCTTCCCATTCAGTGCTCAATCAAGGTAGGTGGCTAATCTTTTGGCTGGCCCCCCCTCCCCCCTCCTTGCCTATTTTCATTACCAGGGTTGTCGGCAGCGCTGCTTTTTCGTGCTATGTAGAAGGGGCTCTGACTTCTTGCAATGTTTTGCGTAATGAATCGAGAAATCTGGTGACTTCGTCCTCGGTGCCAACAGTTATTCGTAGACAGCCCAGACATCCGTGTTCCTTGCCTCTGAATCTAACCACGACACCCTTTTGGCCGGCCAGCTTTTCATAAACTGCCAGGGCGGTAGAGTTGTCGGGCTGACCCTCGGCGTTTAGCATTTCGTAGAGGAGGAAGTTGCTGGTGGTCCCACCGCGCAGCCTGCCGACGCCTTGGATGTTGGGCAGTTCCCGTATCAGGCGCTCCCGCTGGGCGACAATCTTGTCACGGTTCGCCGTCATGACAGCCAGGCCCTTGTCGGCCAAGGCAGCCTGGGCAAGGGCGCTTGTTGGGGTGGAGATGTTGTAGGGGGCCTTGATGCTGTTGAGCATACGGGCGATGGGGGGCGAGGTGAAGGCGGCGCCGAGGCGGATGCCGGCCATGCCAAAGGCCTTGGAGAGGGTCTGCAGCACGACGAGATTGGGGTACTCGGCGACGAGCTCGGCGAGGGAGGCGCCGTCGGGGGCAAAGTCGATGTAGGCCTCGTCGAGAATGACGACGCCGTTCCAGGTCGGGTGGTTGAGGATCTGGCGGACGTGGTCCTTGGCGAGCAGGGAGCCGGTCGGGTTCCCGGGCGAGGTGAAGTAGGCCAGCTTGACGTCGGGCTCGGTCGACAGGGCGGCGAGGATGGCGGGCACGTCGAGGGCGAAGTGCGGCGCGGGCGTCAGCGGCACCCTGACCTGGTCGACGTCGTTGACCTGGGCCGAGACGGCGTACATGCCGTAGGTGGGCGGGCAGGTGAGGATGCGGTCCTTGCCCGGGGCGCAGAAGCAGCGCAGCAGGGCGTCGATGGCCTCGTCGCTGCCCACGCCCACGAACAGGTTGTCCTCGGTGATGGTCTTGTCCGTGTGCGCGTGCGTGTTGCGCAGCCTGCACAGCAGCTGCTTCAGCTCGGGCTGGTGAGGGTCGGGGTACCTGTGCAGGCGCAGCGGATCGAGGCCGCCCAGCGCAGGGCCCGCGGCGGCGAGGCTGTCTGCGTCGAGCGACGGGCCGTAGGCGTTTTCGTTGGCGTCGAGGAGCACATTGGTGCCGTCGTCCTTGTAGTCGCTGCGTTTGGGCGGCGGCGGCTGCGTCAACAAGATGGATGTGGAAAAGGGCTGCGAGGGGTCGTCGCGGGGTGGTTCTTACTCTCTTGCGCACCGGTACGGCTGCAGCGCCAGGATGTTTGGCCGCGCGCAGGTTTCGAGATTGAACGCTGGCATGGCGGAAGGTTGTGATGCTTGCCCAGAGGGATTTGCTCTACCAAGGGCGCCGTTGGGCGTCTTTTCTGTATTTACACTCTGTCTGTTGCCATTGAGTCAACTATTAATCTGTCTTGGCCGAGAGCGGAGGCCAAGACTGAGCAGCAAAAGGATGTCAAGTGGGGCTCGCGCCACAAATACATCAGACCGAAACATGCCAAACTACTCCACGCCGTGGGGAGAAGGTTGTCAATAGCGCATGTAGTAGTCAGCCTACCCTGGTCTTCAGCAATGGACTCGAGGAAGACGTCATGGTGTCAAATGTCATGCCAAAATATTTATTCCTCGGGTCGCCCGTCTCCCGGATGGAAGGCTTCCCCTCCCGAGAAGCGGGTAGAACAGCTCCCCGGGACCGACGCACAGTGCGAGGCAATGGACAGGTCAAGGATGGAAGCTGGAGCGGCATCGGACGGGCATTGATTGGCGGATTGTGCTGCAAATTATCCCCGTGAGATGCAGTAGGCATGACAGAATCGTGCGGACCTTGTACTTGTTTTTTATTTACATATCCCTGATGCATCACCCAATGCCTCCATGTAAAGACGGCTGCAACCCCAGATTTAGACAGTGCCAGTTACCCGCACGCAACTGTACCACCCCGAATCCAGATCCGGACCACGCTAACACGGATCGACAATGAGCCATCAGAAATGGTCAACAACCGTAGTGACGCACTTTGTATTTCCAGACGCATTCTCCTGTTTATTCGGTGTCTGCTACGACCCCGATGAGCGGGGTATGGAAGTTGTAAAAAGTCATATTTCCACCTGACAGGGTAGCAACATGTCGTCCTGTTAGTCCTATCCGGTACAAGGCATGCCCTTGAGCCATTTCGGAGATTTCTTTTTTTAGTTTACCATCTGTCAGCCTCAGCTGTTTCAGTCCTTGACCCTGTCCCCATGCCGAGTCCATCTGCTGCAGCGGGCTATGCGACGAAACGAGCGCCATGAGCGAGATAAACACGACGCCGCCGGGGGGCCCGTGTCTGAGGATGAGGAACGACAGACAGACTCCTCTTCCACTCCCGTGCCAACCGGCGAGAGCGGCAATGGTCTTGTATTGAAGTGGAGGAAGCCCATTGCAGCACCGAGACTGGCAATCATGTTTGCATGGTGAGTGACTCGCGCACACTGACACGGAGACATAGTCGTGGTTAACCTGGCACTTGAGCATCGGAATGGGGCTGTTTCTCTCCCTGATAGACGCCACCGTCGTTGCCACCATGCTGGTTGACATATCAGATGAGTTCCAGGACTTCAAGGCTTCATCCTGGGTTGTTCTCTCATACACAATGACCGAAGTCGGTGCGTCCACCAAGGAGCCCCGGCACCCCAGTCAAATATTCACGTGGCTGATGTCGTTCCCGTGCTGAACCAGGTTTCGCCGTTGCCATGGCCAGACTCTCGGACGCGGCAGGACGCAAGACTGTCGTGTGCGCATCCTTTGTCATCTTCCTCGCCGCCTCAATGGGCTGCGGCGCGTCCACCACCCTCGACCAGCTCATTGGGTTTCGTGCCGCACAAGGCGTAGGCGGCGCCGGCATGTACTCCATGGCCATGGTTGCCTTTCCAGAGCTCAGCCCGCCGTCCAAAGTCGTTCTGGTCACGTCCACGCTGGGCGTCATAGTTGCCCTGGCCGGAGTCGTCGGTCCCGTGCTGGGCGGCCTGCTCACCACATATCTTGGCTGGCGATATGTCTTTTGGATCAAGTAAGTCGGGTCCGAAATCGTGAAATGTGTGCGCCGTCTAATCGTGGCCTTGGCCTTGCAGCGGCCCCTGTGCCTTTGTGCCAGCCCTGGTCCTCTTCCTCATATGGCCAAAGGACTATCAGCTCCTTGTCAAGATGCCTTTCCGGCACCTCGACCACCTCGGCGCCGTCTTGGTCCTGGCAGGGACTGTGCTTCCCGTCTTCGTCATCAACCAGGCCGCCATCAAGGACTACGCCTGGGACAGCGCCACCACCATCGCCGCCCTCACCCTGGGCGGCCTCTGCTGGGTCTCGCTCGTCATCTGGCAGAGAGCACTCTTCAAGAAGCCCAAGCTTCACTTTATCCGAGCACAGCTCCCGTGGCAGATACTGTCCAGCCGCGTCATGATGGCAGCCATTTTGTAAGTGTCCAGGGCGCTTGGTGCCTCAACAAGAGCTGATTTTTCTCTCGTCAAAAAGTGACACTTTTCTCTCGGGGTTTGTCCTGCTCCTCACAATTATCAACATCCCTCTTCGAGCCCAAATCGTCAACTTGTATGGCCCAGTCAAGGCCGGCGCTCTACTCCTTCCAATGATGGGCGGCGGAGCAACCGGCTGCGCGCTGGGCGGCGGCTTGTCTTTGCCAAGAAACAATGTGTTTCCGGTCCTGGTGGCGGCCAGCATCCTCATGGCGGTATCCTGCGGGCTTCTTTCCCATCTTCCAGAGACGCTCACGCCCGCGCCGAAGCAATGGGGCGTCGAGGCCGTGCTTGGCCTGGCCGTGGGCCTCAAGATATCCAGCGCAACCTTCCTGTCTGTGCTGCAGGTGGACTTTGAGCATCACGGTACGCGCGCCCACCATTCCAATGTCCCAGACGCTGACGCGGAGAAGCCATTTCGCAGGGCATTATTGCTCAGATGCGCGTGTTTGGCGGAAGCATGGGGGTCGCCGTCAGTATAATCGTGCTCATCGCAAAGATCGAGTCTCGGTTGCAGGGTTCCTTGACGCCGGAGCAGCTGGCAGACTTTTACCGCTCGCCATTGACGCTGTTCACCTTTGCGCCCTCGCAGCAGCTTCTTGCCCGGGAGGCGTTTATTGACGCCTTTAGGCTTGACATGTACATTTGCGTTGGTGTTTCGGCGGCGTCGCTGCTTACATCTCTCTTCACATATCAGAGACGCCCGCCGTCTGTAAAGTCGCGGCTGGCCGATTTGGAAGCAGAGCGGGCTCGGAGCGCGGCCATGGTTGACGCCTGTCGGGCATGACGGGTGGGTGATGTGTAGGAGTTTGTGATGCCTGTAAGAGTTGAGATTGCAATTGGAGCTTTTGTACGGAGTACGGAGCATATAGCAAATGAATCCATGCAGACTGCGCCTACATGGGACTGACTTTGGGGTATCCTCGGGCCGGCCTGGCTATCGCGCTGACAACCCTACCTCGTGATTCGTCGATGTAGCCGGTATCCTGCCTCCATGATGGTTTGGCTCCTGCCGTCCCATGTCGTGAACAGGGCGCGGCCATTCCCCCTTGGGCCCTGAAAGGACGTGGTCTGTCCCGGGACTCCTCTCTGCTTGGTTACAGCAGCAACCCAATTGGACGGAGCCAATGGCCTGTCCTACCAGAATATCCAACAAAACTGGCGGTATTGTGCATATTATGCCATTGTGCGACGGTGCGACCTGATCGTCTCGGCGTTTGTGAAGCCGGCCCCGTTGGCAACCCCCCTTGTCCCCTGATCAAGGCCCCACCCAGAACCCGCAGAAACCCGTCGTCCTTCTCCGTCCAGCCAACTTCACCTCTTCGTGTCTGCAACAACATACCACAAGTCGTGCCCGAGGAAACGCACGCTGCCAACTCACGCCAGGGCTGCGCAGTTTTCCGCCCGTATACCAGGCCGAGAGCATCGCTTGTCACCCGTCCCGCCGCCCTCGCTGTCCGAGACGAGCCACGCGCCGACGACGCTCATTTTTTTTTTCTCTTCTGGCGCTGCACACCATCCATCGACGCGCGCGCTCCGTGCAACTTGACCGCTCAACGAGGCGAGACGCAGCTCCGTACAAGCAGCCGTGCCAAAACAGGACCTTGTGAGAAAAAAGCGCCGGGAGCTTGGTGGCTCAAAAAGCCTGGCGCGCCAGTACCGTTGACTGCTGACGCCGTGTACTCGAAGCCCGTCTGGCCCTGCTCCCTGCTCGCCGTCCCTCGCCGCCAACGACGCTTCAGCCAAATAGCCTGCTTTGTATACGTCTACCAAGAGCATTACCATCTGTCAGGGAACCTCTTTGGCCCGTCATGTACAATGCCGGCTACGGGTTCGGCAATCCGGCGTTCAACCAACCCGGCACGCCACAACAGCAGCAACAGCAACAGCAACAGCAACAACAGCAGCAGCAGCAGCAACAACAACAACCGCCCCAACAGCCTGGACAGCCCGGACAGCCCAACCCGCAGATGATGTATAACCAACAGCAGCAATTTGCGGGCTTGGGGCCACAGGCGGGGTTCAATCCGGGCGCGAATCCTCAGATGATGCAAGGCATGCCGGGGGCCATGATGCAGAACCCTGGCATGGCCGCCAATATGCCCCCCAATGGACAGAGTGAGTTGCCCTTTCATCTATATCAAGGGTGCTGATGTATGCTACGCGCCATCCGAACAAGACGTCCAAGTAAAAGGGGCGTCTTTGCTCATTGGTAGCCACTGTTTTTCGCATCCACCAACTCGGGGCATCTTGACGATTGCTGACAGACTTTACAAATGCAGTGCCTGGCTATCCTCAGCAGTTTCCTGGAGCCGGCTATGGCCAGATGATGCCCAGTGGCGGCATGCCTCAAAATTTTGCGCCCAACAATTACATGATGACTGGCGTCATGCCCGGGTTCCCTATGAATCAACAAGGCATGAACCCCCAGCAACTGCAGATGATGCAGAGGATGCAGGCCCAGCAGGCTGCTCAGCAGGCAGCCCAGCAGCAACATCACCCTCAACATGCGCAGCAACAGCAACAGCAGCAACTACCGCCGCAGCAGATGCCGCCGCAGCAACCGCAACATCCTCAGCAGGCACAGCAGGCACAGCAGCCTCAGCAGCCTCAGCAGCAGCATCAAGGACAGCTGCAGCAGCAACATCACCAACAGCAGATGAATGCTGGCATGAGCCAAGTCTCTACTCCCCAAAGGCCCCCCAGCGCAGCTCAAGGCACACCTACCAACCCCATGCAGCAGCTGCAGCAGCAACAACAGCAACAGCAGCAGCAACAACCACAGCAACAACAGTTCTCGACGCCACAGCCTCCATCCCAAACTCAAGCTCCTCAAACCGCCCAGCCGCAATCTGCAAGTGGAACACCCCAGACGCCGACATTCTCCGCCAACCATGGCAGCAACATGAGCCTTCCTACACCAGGCACGCCAATGAGCCCCGGGACTGAGTCTCGCGAGAAGGAGAGGTTTGCGTTGCTCTTGGATATCAACCATGAACTGCTGTATGAGTCAATACAGATCCAGACAACACAGGCAGAGCTCAAAAAGGAGAACCCCTCGCCAAGTGGAAACCCGGCGGAAAGGAAGCCGACGGACGAGGAAAATCAGTTCCAGCAGGACTATCTTCAGTATGTGGGAGCTCCTTGGCGGCAGGACGCGAGCTACTTTGTTGTATACTAACCTGGGACCCTAGATGCATGAGACGGCTGCAAGCAAACCTATCCTACATGGCCGCCTTGGCAGACCGAAAACCCGAGGTCAAGGTGCCTCCGTGCCCGGCCTACCTCAGCGCGCCGCCGCTGAACCTCTCACTCAAGCTGAGGGCGGCTCCAATCGGGGCAGAAGGACAGGATGCCAACATTGACCCTGTGGCGGACAGGGCCGAGCGGGACAAGTCGATCAAGGATCTCTACCGACGACTGCAGGCTGTGTTTCCGGGATTCGATCCCAAAAAGGAACCTGTGTTCCGAGCGGGCTCGGGGCAAAAAGCAGTAGGCCAGGGACCGAACCAGCCCAGTCCTACCGTTCCGCAGAACGCTCAAATGCCAAGCATGACTGCACCGCCTGGCAACCCTGGCATGATGGGCTAGTGGGCAACTTGAAGCCAGGGGGGAAGGATGGGGCTAAAAGGAGTGCGCAAGGAGAAGAAAAAAGAAAGGAAAAACCAGGACGGACTTTTGAGCACACTCTTGGTTTTTGATTGCACGTCGTGTGTCTCCATTTTGCAACTTTGCCACAAATCGGCGTTGGTAGGTTGGGAAAGGTTGCCTGGTTGGGTGATGCCATATACCCTTTTGCGCTGGTGGACGAAGCGATGTGGGAGATTTGGGCGGTATATACTGGTTGATCGGGTCGTTTGTACATATTGCGGAGAGCCTTGACCATGGGCAGAAGGACGCATGACGGAAGAAAGCATTGTTTGGATACGGTGGACGGGGGGTGTTTTTATGGCGACGAGCCTAGAGGGTTGGTGTTTTTTTATATTTTATCTCACGGAGCATGGGCTTTTTCTTGTTTTTTATAATACGCAGGCGTGCCCGGCGGGCGTCCATTATCCCTTTCGGCACCTAGTACGAATAGAAGTAATGGAAGTGTCTGCTGTTGGAGCAGGAGTGGGTGATGACATGTTTGCAGAATTCCTTGGCGGTTGAAGGTCGTGACTCGAGCACCAAAACCGCAGTACTCCCGCGCAGGCGTCGTGATAGATTGGTATAAAATTCGAAAAGGCAGTCAAGTCGGTGCGGGAAGGGAACTTGATCTTTCGATGCCTATTTTTCCGATTTTTGTTTGTTGATTGTTTAAATTTATTTCGTCTTGGTCTTGTTGATAACGGCACAGTGCGCATCCCTCAAGCACGGTGTCTCTCCCGCCGCCAGCCGCCAGCCGCCACGCCGAGGAGCCACCCCGCCACCCGGGCCGGACAGAAAGTCATGGACCCAAGCCCAACGACTCATTCCCAAGCGCTCGCTCACCCCGCCGTCAGAGAGCGAGCAACACAGCCTCGAAGCAGCAACGACGTAAATACGACGCCGGGGGAAGCGCAAATGCCAGCGGGAGTGTCTCTGGTTGTTTGTCAAGACGCCAGGCCACGCACGTAAATGCGCCACGCACACACACGGACATTCTGCACAAGCTTCAAAATGGCACTCTACCGCCGGCCGTCCGAGGCCAAACTGATTTGTGAGCAAAACACCACACCCACCCGCGCAGCAACATTTGAGGGGAGGGCAAACGACAGAGATTGCTGACCGGCTTGTGCAAAAGTCGCACCGGCAGGGCACGCTGCCCACGGGCAGGCGGAGCAATTCACCAAGTCGACGCTGTCGAGGAGGGACCTGAACGCTGCGACGCCGATCCCGCAGTTCAACAGCTGGTTCTCGCAGGCGCAGGCGTCGACCATTTCGCAGCCCGAGGCGTGCACGCTGTCGACGGCGGAGCTGCCGTCGGGCCGCGTGTCGGCGCGCATCGTCTACCTCAAGGAGCTGGACGCGGCGGGCGGCTTCGTCGTCTACTCCAACTTTGGCACGTCGCGCAAGGCCGCCGACCTGGCCACGAACCCGCACGCCTCGCTCGTCTTCTTCTGGGGCCCGCTGCAGCGGCAGGTGCGCGTCGAGGGCGTCGCGAGCAGGTACTCGCCCGCCGAGAGCCAGGAGTACTTTGACACCAGGGTCAGGGGCAGCAGGATCGGCGCCTGGGCGAGCAGGCAGAGCCAGGTGCTCCAGCCCAGCGACGAGGTCGAGGGCGACGACGGCCGCGCCCAGCTCGAGGGCTGGGTGGCCGACGCCGAGAGCCGCTTCGAGGGCAGCGACGACATCCCCGTGCCCGACTTCTGGGGGGGGCTGCGCATCGTCCCCTCGCGCGTCGAGTTCTGGCAGGGCCGCCCGTGCAGGCTGCACGACCGCTTCGTCTACGTCAGGGAGGAGGGGAGGGACGGCCAGGACGACGAGTGGACGCTGGAGCGGCTGAGTCCATAGGACCCGCGTAGACTGGGCTTTTTAGAATAAAGACGAGCGAGCACACCATCATCATCATCATCATGTCTTGACAGCAAACAATCTGGACATTGGGCTACTGGGCAATCGTCCCATGCTATCCAATGCTATCCAACCACTTGATTCGTGATACAATGCCAATATCTTTGAGGAACACATCCTCCGTCATGTGCCGAGCCATGACCCTGTATTATTAAAGAGAAAAACAACAGGAAAACGCCTTGTTCCTTTATCAACAGCCAGGGGTATGTATGTAGAGAGCAAAACAGAAGAACCAAAGCCAAGGGGCTGAACCGTCCTCTTGCCAGGCCGAGAAAACACCGATACTCAAAAAGGTAAAATGCCAACCCATCCATTTGCTTCTTTTCCAGGGTGAAACAAGAGAGAAACGCCACTGTGTTGTTTGTCAAAAACAATCATGATACCATGTCGCTAATGTGCGGGAGATGACCATTCCCGAGTGCAGCAATCAAAAGCAGGAAGCTCGGAGCGCTTCGGCTCGTGCCGTCGCTGCTTCAGAGGACGTGGCAGACGGGGAGTCGCGGGGGGTCGGTGACAGGTCCAGGGCCAGGTCCAGCATTGTCCTGGAGCGGTTGTGCCGCAGCACAAAGGCGCTCGAGTCGTCGCTGCCGCCCAGGCTGTCTGGGGGAGAGAGCTCCCGCGTGTCCCAGTCCAGCTGCTGACCAGCCAGCTGCATGTCCACCATGGCATCCGACAGGCAGTCCTCGTCGCACAGAGGCATGATTCTGTAGTTGAGGCTCTCCATGATGCATCGCTCCGTGACGTTGAGCTGGCCATGCGACCACATGCCGCGGCCCCAGGCGTCGCAGTAATACTGGGTCAGCTGCTGCGGGTCCTCGGTGAACTTGACGGCGATGACGAGCGCCGCGAGAATAATGACCTCGGGCGGGACCGAGTCGATGTGAAGCATCTGATGCTGGCGATGCTGGTACGGCAGCGGCGTCGGCGGGAGGGTGTGTCGCTTGTTGGTCGATGGCACGGCCAGCGCCCCCGGGAGCAGCGGGCATGAAAGCCGCCACGCTCTGGCAAACTGCTTGCCCAGGCTGTCAAGGATGCATACGGCGAGGGCAACCGTCTCCATGGCCAGGTCTGCACGGCTGAGGATGGCCTGCACGACAGGTACCGAGGCCGTGGTCAACGAAGCCGAGGAGGGTATGAGGTTCACCAAATGGATGGCTGGGCCTGTGGTGGTGCGGAATCCGCCGGTCAGCCGATGACATCAGAGAAGAAGGGCAAAAAAAAAAGTTGCCGCCGGTCCAGTCCACTACGGTCCAACAAACCCGAATTCAAAACGTACCTCGATACTTTGCCTTTACCGGCTCTCCGTCCTCCAAGCTGCTGGACGCACTCACAGGCGGCGACCTGGTCTCCTTGTACGTCGGGGGCGGTGTGGGGAGGTTTGAAAGCGGTCGGTAGGTGAGGTAGGTGCCACCGTCATCTGCCATGGAGGCAGCTGCCTTGGTGTCTCGACGCATTCTTTACGTGATGTGAAGGCGTCTGACTCCTGCAACGCGTCGGTGCCTCAATTCAGGTAGGAGAAGGGCTTCTCCCATGTTTTGCAAGCACAATTCCCTTCCGTCAGCCTCTTTAACTTGCCCTTGGCTTCCCGCTCGTCAGCCCTCTGCCGGCGCTGCTCTGTGGCGGTCTCAAGCGGTGACGGCGGCGGGTGCAGCTGCCAGTGTGCAGAAACAGGGATGTGATCACGCGAGCGCCACAACGTCCATTCGCATGCGTGTATGCAGAGGCAGAGGGGGATCGGGTCCAAATGGCGGCGACGGTATCGGGAGCGGTGATGTTGATAATATTATTCTATGATTGAAAAAGGGAACCGAATGGTGCAAGGAGGGAGGGAAGGTGTGGCACTGATATTATATCGTAAATGCCCATTCTCCGGGGGGGGGGGCCCCGACAAAGTCCGTCCCCAACGCCAAACGGCGCAAATGAGCTGTGAACAAACAGGCCTGGCCCAGAGCCTCGTCAGCACCGCTAGCTAGGGTCACTGGTGCGCCTTGGCCTTGTGGAGTTGCGTGCGGTCAAGCTCCAGGGGACATGTTTTAGCCCCCAGGGCGCTCACACCAGCGCTCACACCAGCCAGCGCTGGGTGGCCATTGATGGCAGTTGACGTCTGGTCTGGCCCGTATTGTGCTCTGCCGCCGTGAGACGCCTTGTTCAGGGCGTCATGGCCCGATTGGGTCAGCCGTGGCGCCATGGCAAGCCCTTGGAACCACCACACCTGGATCACGAGCGGTGGAGGCGGTGCCAAGCCAAGGGTGAGCCCGATTCCACCACGCCTCCTTTTCCGATGGGATGTGCTAAATAAATAAAAAACTGCCGCGACTCGGCCGTTATTCCGGGAACACCTGACGGAATCATCTTGATCCAGAGCTGTTTGAGTTGATGCCTCGAGCGAAGCACGGGTGACGGCCAATGGGTCCATGCTGGAGGCGTGAGACTTTTTGTTCGTCTTCAAACGTGGTTGGCAGTTTTGTTCTCTTCTCTTTAACCTTTTGTTGCGTACCGTCGTGCTCCCGGTGGACGAGACAAAGACTAGTCAACTAAACTGATAGCGTGCGCTCTGTGAGACAGACCACCCTGCCCTGGTGCCGGGAACAGGGAGAGACATGCATTGTAATAGTGGATGGGGTGGAGGGAAGAAATAAAAAAAATCGCGGGTCGTCATGCATGGTGAGCGCTGAGCAACGCATAAACTGCCTCACTGGACTCTGTCGACGGCGTGCCAATGCATTGACAGCATCTGCATGATACAAAACTGCACTCTCGTCTCCACAGTGTCGACCTGCCGTTGCGACCAACGCTGGATCCGTCGCCAGCTGCGCCCAGCTCCCCGGCCACGTTGATGAGGCTATTGACGTATGTTGGGTGGTATGTCGAGGTAGAAATGCCGTTGGTGCCCACAATGATGCACATCCCACGCCAAGGTGGGTAACGGACTGACTGACAGATCACGAAACACAAAACACAAAACAGAGACAAGGGCATCCTTTTGCACGGGGTCCAGATTCACACTGCGAAATTGGCTCGGATGGCACCACAGGCATGCCGTGTCGCTTCAACGCGAGCCTTTGTCCACGTAATAATTAATACGGCCAGCCCGTCCAGATCCAGGGATGGGATGCTCGGTTTCAAGTCGCGGCACTTGTTGTTGGCCGCATTTGCCGAAGAGGCCTAGAAACAAGTAACAAACTGTCATGGAAGCAACAATCAGTCGTCCGTTCCGCCAATCTCGTATCAGCCTTGGCGTTTGACATGACCAGGCCAAGGCGATAAGTGGCCCGGGACGAAATAGGGAAGTCTCTGCGCAGACAATTTCGTGCCCAATGTTTCCGACGTTGGAGCCTTGGTCGAGTCTCGACGAAAAGGTGACTTGTCATGCCTTGGTTCAATTTAATTCATTAAAAACTCCTTGGTAATAGAACTTGGGCATTCCGAACAAGTCATGTCGTCGCTCGGAAACGTGTGAAATGTGAAGCTGAACAATTTATATGAGAATGCCTGGCATTATTAATAACAGGTGGTCTGATGCCTGAAGCTTGTGTCAAGCTTGTGCGGACCCACATGGTCTCTGCCCAGCGCACCTCATTATGAGGAAGGTTGTCGATGACTTCATACGGCCCCATGCGCGTTGAATTGTTCTCGTAGCTGGAGGCCCATGTGTTGTACAGTACGAAAGTGAGTTCCAGACTCTACAGTACGAAAACAAACATATTACTTAGGAATAAAAGGGTTGGGGGGAGGGGAAAATGGCCTGGCAGAGCGATTCGGTTTCGGTTGTGCCGCTGACGTCAGCGTCGTCCCAGGTACATCCCAAATCTGCATCTTGTCGGATTGCGGAGCAAGCTCAGGACACAGCTCTCCACACGGCGCTTCTCTACCGGGCTCTGCATGGTACTATACAGTACGGAGTACGGAGTACCGTGATGGGCCTACACGTACGCAGAGGTCACAAGTATTTCAAAGTCCAACTGTTCGTCCAGACTCTTGGGCCACACATGTTGGGCATTTTGTTCTGGGCACTTTCCTGGTGGGTGCGGGTTGCATAGCCTTTGCACAAGGAAGGAGTGCCCGGGCCCCGGGCCCAGTCAGGCGCAAAATCTAGGCCCCTCCAACTATTGGCCATCATCACCTCGCATCGGGGACATTGGGTGTTGTGGTCAATGCGAGCTTCAACCTCCCTCACGACCGTGTATTCACGATGATGCTGCGCGACATGGTTGCGATATCAGCGTGTGACCCTGCCCTTTGGGTGAGCGGTGACACCGGCTGGGGCCAGGAGTCCGGGACACAGAAAGCTTGTGGCCAGGTGTGCCAATGGCCGTGATTCGGCACCGTGGCCCGAGCCGCCGCACAGAATATGCAATGATGAAGTGCAGGAGGCCAACCAGACACTTGCCAAAACCAGAGTGTTTGTCTCAAGGGTATGTATGAGGCGTTGCCCGCCAAGTTTGTGGCTTTGGCACGCATTCACTGTCCGGCCTGCACTGCGCCTGCAAGCAAGCAGCACTGGCCACCAGCTGAAACCTCGTCGCCGGCAAGGCTGATTTGGGACAAGAGTATATATAAATAAATAAATAAAATAAAATAGAAATAAAAGTCGCGATGCCTCTGAGCCGCTGTGTGTAAAGCCATGGCGCCTCCTGCTTGGTCGTTTTCTTCGGCACGCAGATATAGACTGCGACATTCAACAGCACCCACTTTGCCCGTTTCTGCCCTGAAGACAGAAGGCTACCTGGATTATTCACCAAGATTACACCAACCGACCCGTCATACTTTTGGGATGGCGCATTTGAGCTCCATCCCAACAATGGGCTATTATACGGCCAAAATGGCGACGACGGCCCCATGGATGGCGGAATTTATATGAACTTAGATACAGCGCGGGCTATCCGGACTCTCCTGAACTTGCAACAGTCCCTCCCGCTCGAAGTCTTTTGTAAGATCGTACTGCGGACCTGGGAAAGCGGCCAATCGTTTGGACACCGAGTCATAGATTGCGCCAGGCTGCTAGGGCTATTCACGGAAATCTACCGGGCTGAATCACCAACCTCATATCGGCAGACGGAGATGATGTACTCTGATGTGAGCGCTACCTGCTGTTTCCCTTAAGGACATTGCAATTCCCGCGAATATGTCGGCCACCAGCGCCAGCCACGGTATTGCCACGTTGGACATGGACTGGGGCTACGGGACATTTGCAGTGGCGCTCGTAGAGCTGGCATCTACACTGATCCTCTAAACTGCGATCACACGGACACAGTACGCCTCATTCACATGTCGGGGCTGTCCAACCTTGTAGATTCCAAGACGGCCTGTCCTTGGGATTGGGGCCTCTTCCGCGCCTTGCAGGAGTCCTCCAAAAATGGACCAAGTTGGAGCTTGGGAATTTGATGAAAATGGAGTCAGGGCTGGTATTAAGTGGTTTAGAACTCACGCTTCAGAGTCAAAGCTGGACTGGCAGAACGTTATAGAGTAAATTGCATATTAGACTATGAAGCACTGCTAGATGGTGGAACAGGTCATAAGGGGCAGGCCCCGGAGTAGCAACTTTCCTTTGAGCCTTGAGAGCACAAATTAGCGCCGTGTTGATGTTCCAATCACGGGGTCAAGCAGCATGCATGGCCGTGCCCAAAGGCTGGCCTTGGGGAGAAGAGCTGAAGGAGCCCAGGGCCATTACTCAGATGATGACGGTCGGGGTGACTGGGAAGCATGTTAGCCGACAAACCACGGCCTGCGTGTGCATTCTTGTTACGTACGAGTGCCCACGATGGTTTGAATCTGGGGCACCACGGCGGCATCAATGAGGGAGCCAACATCGAAGCCGCCAATGCTATTAATCAGACCCAGATTCAGGCCGCCCAGGTTCAAGCCGGATAGATCGGCCTGGTTGAAGGCGCCGGTCCGCGCAATGGCCAGGACAGTATGGAGCTGCTGGAACTGGAGAAGAGCGTCGAGGTTGAAGGAGCCGGTGTTGAA
This sequence comes from Keithomyces neogunnii, assembly GCA_020975405.1. NCBI lineage: Eukaryota > Fungi > Ascomycota > Sordariomycetes > Hypocreales > Clavicipitaceae > Keithomyces > Keithomyces neogunnii. The sequence goes on along the minus strand of JAIOWQ010000002.1, from coordinate 1,037,797 downwards.
CAGGTCCTGGAAAGCGAAGAGGTTCAAGTTATTCTGGCTACCGAGGCGCTGAAAAAGACCAAGGTCGAGAGAATTCAGCTGCAAAAGGTACCCGAGATCCTGCTGCTTGAAGTTGAGATTGTTCAAGCGCTTGGGGTCAAAAGAGGCGCGCTCCAAGACGGGCTGAGCTTCGGCGATGGCGGCACAGGCAGCGGCGAGAACAGTGGACAGCTTCATGGCGGTGTAATTGGCGATCAAGCACAGTCAGCCAAAGTAAAGTGTGCAATGTGCGGTGTGAACGGAGCACAGCTCAAGTTGTCCGGGTGATGTGACCGAAAAGGATGGAAACGAACAGCGAGCCCAGCTACGCCCGTCAGTACAGCAACGTCCAGCTCAAAATAGACGCAGACTCACCTCAAAAAAGAACGAAGAGAAGAGTAAAAACAAAAATATCAGTGCGTATGTCGAAAAGCTAGAGTATCGTACAAGACGTCCTAGGAGCGAGAACCAAGTATATATATCCCCGGCTGCCATGCACACCATGGCACCACTTGCTAGACGCGCCCAGCGCTCCATGGACAAATACACTGCTCCGGCATCTGGCGATCCCGACCTCACCTCCTCGGCATGCGTAGTCATCCGGAGTGGTATTGTTCATCCAAGAAATGAAGCAGGCAACGGGTGCCCGCATCTTCGGACACCAAGGCCTCGGATAGAATGAACCCAGTCAGGTGGCACGTCATGGGACGAGGCCATCAGACGAATTTATTCTTGGCGGGATGTCGTAGAGCATCATGTCTGGCTGGGTGGGTCCAGTTGGCAAGTTCCGAACCGCGTTGCCATGTCAAGCTCGTTTCAAGACCATTCTTTTTTTTTCCCCGCTGGGCAACAAAACCAGTTGAGTCTCAAGTCTCTATTGGTTTGTGACTTTTGCTCTCGGAATATGATTGCGAACCAGGGGCACGGCATTGTGACACAGGAGCCGGATACATGTCGCGTTTGAGGTGGAGATGGATCGACGCCACAAGGGGACGGCAAGAGTTTCTGTATTTGTAATAAGCAGTGGATTCAAGGACGCTGTTGTCTCTGTTGTGACGTAATGGGGAGCAAGTCTTTGGCTGTGCAGCGCGGCTGTAGAAGAAGCATACATTCTGGCTCATTAAGCCCATGTCCACTGGTGGATGCACATTCCCGTGATTAGGTGATGAAACAAACCCGGCCAGTTAATTAGTATTCGCTATTCACAGCCAAGCTCTCGAGTCCAATTACCTCCTCGCCTCCTCTTGAAGTGAAACATGGCCATGCCACAACGCGGACCAGGTCCGACGTCTCCTATATACAGACAGACGACAGGTGCAATGCAGACGGCATTACACACTTTGACGTGTAGCCGTGGGATTGCACATGTCGGTGCCAGGCAGTCCTCTCAGAGAAGCAGCATGGCCCCTCCGAGGACGGCAGCAACAGGGGCCAAGGCAGCATGCGTCGCCCTGGCACCGGCGTTCTTGGCCGTGCTGGTGCTGGCAGCAGCATTGCCAGAGGACGTGGTAGGAGCCAAGGTGGTGCCGGGCTGGTTTGCGCCGCCGGTGGCGGTTGGCTGGTCCCCAGTCTGAGAGGGTCCAGGCGTGGGCGACAGCTTGTCGAGGCCGGCGGTGATGCGGACGGGGAGCATGACGTCCGAGTAGGAAGTGATGGTGCCCTGAATCGTGCTGGCAGTCGTCTTGGAGTTGATGACGACGACGCTGCCGCTGCAGGAAGCCTCGTTCTTGGGAGGATCAAGATTGCACGAAATCCGCTGGTCCCTACCAAGGAGTCAGTTCCACAGGCCGCCGACACTGATGGAGTGAGCGACTTACACGATGGCGGTGTAATGGACGGGGATGATGGTCGTCTCGTCCAAGGCCTCGCTCGGCCAGGCGGTGATGGTCGTGTGGACGCTCTGGTGAAAGGTCAAAGGGCCCTGGGTGACGGTCTGGGACCCGGGGCCGATTTGGCAGCTGTCGGCGGGGGTGTTGGGGTCGCAGCCGACCGCGTACGTCGTCTTTGCGCCGTCTGCGGCCACCACGGAGCCCACCATGACGCCATTGTGTCCGTAGACGAGCGGCGCCAGGAGAGAAACGGTCGTCGAGTCGGCTGCCAGGGCCGCCGCCGCGCCGGTCAGCGCCGCCAGAAAGGAGAGACGGGGCATCGTGTGCCGTTGCAAAAGAGCGACTGGGAACTTGTCAAGGAGCGTGGGAGAGGTTAAAATGTAAAAAATGAGAAATATACAATCAAGATAGGAGATGAAAGTCCAAGATTAGGTGTAGGCGCTGTGACCCCCCCTTAATAGGGGTAGGGATGATTCGTCGTCTAGCGCTGACGGCGCACTCCCCTGCATTTAGGGGTCCATGGACGGCGATGCTGGATGCATGATCCTCCACCAACCAACAAGCCGGCGGCAGGTGTTGGCTTGCTAAGCGAAAGCACAGGAACAATTTTCGGAATCTCGGTACATCATTTAATTCATGAGTTGTCATGTTGCTCTGCCAAGTACAGAAAAATGTCCTCAATGTCCCAAATTCCACATCCCGAGACGAAAATCCCACTTGCTACTTAAGTAGTCTCTGCCCCAAGACTGCCCCAAGACTGCCCCAAGAGCAAGAGTCGTTATACCCTCCTTCGCGCTTTCCTACATGTGCAGAAATTCGGCCCCTTTACTCCGCGCCGGCCCCGGTCAAGTCATCGACGCGGCGCTGGAGAATAGCTACAGTCTGTTAGGGTCCACTGAATGCTTCTTCACGTCTAGGCAGCAGAGATCAAATTACCAATGTTGACGCCGTTGCTTGAGAAGCCCTGGCTTACAACCGTCACAGCCTGCTGGCGCGGGACAATGTTGAGCTGCATCAGGGTCTGCAGCTGCTGAAGCTGGTTCAGGACGACAATCTGGTTGGGGAAGCTGAGGCCCTGGAGAACCTGGACATTGACGCTGTTGCTAAGCTCCATGTTGCTGAGGATGCCAGTGATGGCAGGGGTGAAGATGCCCTGGAGGAGGTTGCCCTGCTGGATGCCCTGCTGGAGGAGTTGGTTGAGGTGTGCGTTGTGCTTGTTGTTGTTGTTGTTGTTGTTGTTGTTGTTGTTGTTGTTGTTGTTGTTATTGTTGTTGTTGTTTTTGTTGTTGTTGCCGCCCTGGTTTTGATTATTTTTATTGTCGTTGTTGTTTCCATTGTTGCCCTGGTTCTGGTCCTGATTCCGCTGCGTTTCGGTTGGAGCAACAGAGATGGTAGTGGTAGATGCAGGAGTGAGAGTAGTGTTTGTAGGCAGCTGGACCTCGGCGGGTTGACCCTCGGGGGCAGCAGGGACAGCTTCTTGTCGGCGCGCCAGGTCTGTAGATGGCTCAGCCAGCTGAGCAGGGACAGCCACGGCAGACGCCAAGCCGGCGGTAAAGAGAAGGACAGAAAGTGATTTCATCTTGCAGAAAATGAGCGTCAAGACGGTTTGAACGAATCGAAACAGAGCACAGCTCCTGAAGAAAAGGTAGAAAACGGCAAAGGAAGGGGGCGGGCAAAGACACTTGAGAGAGGATGAACTGCACAAGGAGCTCCAGACGGAGAGGCGGCGGACTGGGCCTCATGATATAGTTTGGGGCAAGAGTCTTGGTGCCTTTTGCACTCGTCCTCTACTGGCTTCTCTCTATTGTATCATGATGGGCGAAATCAAACCCAGCGCGGCAAGGGTCCAAGGACGAAAACATCGACATGGTGCGGGTGGAAACGTCGGTCCCATGTCCCGGAGCAGAAATACCACGGTATAGCGGCCTGATATCGTTGCACCATGATCGTGATGATTCACCTCTGACACCGGCATAGCCTCTTCCTTGGGGTTGCCTTGGGGTTACCTTGGTCGTGTTCATGCCAAGACGGGCAGCAAGCAGCCAGCAGGTCTGCACAGTCGAGGCTGCACCAGGGGCGAGGGCACAACGGAAGATGCGGGTGCCGAGAAGCAGTGGCTGGGTGGTCGTTGGCGTTATACCACCATATAGGGTGGTGGTGTTGCGAACAAGTGCAGGGCTGAGTCTGCCGTTACAAACCAACATGAGACAAGCTCCTAGGGATCTGGAGGCTTGCTATTGGCGCCACAGTCCAAGTTGGAGGCATCCGCGTAAGAGGTTTGGGGGGCCGGGGGGGGGGGGCTTTATTTGTGCATTTATTGTCGAGAGCCCTTGAAAAGGTTGCTCCGGGGGCGAGAGTCGATTGCAGAGAGGTCAGATGGTGTAACGCCATTCGTGGATCAAGGCATGCAAGCCTGGCCGCTTGTTGATGGCGTAGGTGTCGAGACGGTTTGAGGGGGACCAGGGCATGGTCTGGTGTCTGAAGGGGGCACGAGGGTCAGAAGCCCAGACGGGTAAGATTAAGAATAAGCTCATGCGACAACGTCTGGTGCCAGCTGTGGCCTCTCCAGCGCTGGACCTAAAGGGGCAGCGGCGGCGTCAGAGCTGTGAGATCGCCCGGTACTCCGCGCTGCCGACCTGACTTCTCTTGGCCAAGTGCCCCACCTGCGCCTCGGACCAGTGGCAGTACTAAACTAACCTTGGCAGTTGGCACTTCTCGTACGAATGTACTCCGCAAAGTGCATTCATCTCGGGTCTGATTCTGATTCTGGGAAACAATGGATTCTCGAAAATGTCCGTGCAGCCGTCTGTTGCAGAAGTGGCGCCATCCATATATCGGGCGACACAAATGCTTCCCTGTCTCCCCGCAGCGGCTTGGGCAGCAGCCATGCCAAGCCCTCACTCCTTGAAACAGCTTTTCCTCTTGGCTGTCATGCGTGCAATTCGGGCCCTCATTCCGCCCTATGACCTGCCCCGAAAGAGCTTGTCGACAACTTCTGGGGAAGCCCGGGGAAAAGGTTCATCGCATAATGTTGCAAAACCGAGGCCCATCTTGACAGCTGTCGCGTCTGCCCCGCGTGACGAGTGCCAACCAAGCAAGTTGCCGTGAGAACTTTAGAATACAAGCATGGCCGTCCACCAAACCTGGTATCCATCCAAATAGCATGGCTGTGAAAGCCATCTCGCATATTTTACTTCACACGCTCAGCCTGAGACACCTGGAATACGTCACTATCCACCAATGCAGCACGGTAGCAGCAGTCCTTCTCCGTTGGAGGGCAGTCTTCAACAGAACAATGGTATTTCCTTGGTTTGATTATTTACAATTTGCCCGCCTCTCGTCGCATCATCTGTTTATTGGCTTCGCAGCCTGACCATCGTCGCTTTTATGAAAACCGAGCCATTCGCCGAGAATGCCTCCGGGTTTGGGCACGGGACATTCCCTCCTCGTTCGATCTGACGTAGTATCGGCGCAATCGTCCGTCGTCTGGTTAAATTGTACAATCCCATCTCGTGTCTCGGCCGTTTCCCGCCGTCTCCATATCCTCCGCCTGCCGTTCTCGTCCACGACAACCTCACCGTCGGCGTACTTGGTTCGGGGTACCGGGCATGGCAGCAAATGTGGCAATGCGACAACGAAGAAACTGGCAACCACCGTTGTTGCAAAGAGGGATGAGGTCATTCGCGACCTAGGGTGAAGATGGGGCGGCATGATCCGATGCCGTGGTGTCACACTTGGTCCTCGGATCGGGGATCACAGATGTGTTCGGTTTGGAAGTTAGCGCAAATGGCCGCCTTCTGCGGTGCATCAGCTACTCACATAATGACCGTAACATGTTCCGGTCGCAGCAGCAGTGGCCTTGGCCGCGATGCGCGCAGAGGGAGTGGTCAATTGGCCTTGTTGGATGATGGGAAGGGCCTCACTTTGGTCGCGCAAAAAAAAGAGCTGGCCATTCACGCACGCATTCGGCTTCTGCATGTCTTGATGATTCCCAGGCTGCCTATTGGCTCCTGAGCTTGGCCGGAGTCGGGAGATTATATATCCGACCAGACGCTTGGCTGGCAAGGGACAACGTACCCCTGCCGCCTTGGCCTGGCTCTGGCACACCTTGTCAGTAAATACATAGCTTGAGTGCTCCGTACTCCGTACAGACGAGGCATCTTCATTTTGCACCTGCGCCGAACGTATTGGAATCCCCACTGACACCCGAGATTGGTTGAATCCAAGCGCGACACCTGCATTCTTACCAAACACCAGACTCCGACGACGACGTCATCGCCCCCCATCTAACGACATAACATGATTGTTCTGCCCTGAGCAGTCCGGGATTGTACATCGACCGCGGCGCCTCCCGCGCGACCGTAGACGAGGTCAACCATCATGAGCGATCTCGACAAGTGCGTCTACGTCCCGTTACCGGAAACGACGTGCTGTCCCCGGTTGCTGATATTTTCCGTGCTAGGGCCATTGCGCAGCTGCGCGCCTGTCGACCGATTCCAGAGCCCCAAGTGCGAGAGCTGTGTCACCGCGCACGAGAGCTTCTCATAGAGGAGGGTAATGTCGTCACGGTGACGGCGCCAGTTACGGTATGACGGTCAGGGCATCAAGGGGCTTTTCCGGGAGGCAGTCGGGGCTAATTCTCGAATCAGATCTGCGGCGACATCCACGGCCAGTTTCACGATTTGATGGAGCTCTTCCGCGTTGGCGGAGATGTTCCCGACACCAATTATCTATTCATGGGTAGGTGCGGATGCTCTTGGGGCGCTTTGCAGCTCATTCTGCTAACCCCGACGCGTAGGCGACTTTGTCGACCGAGGTTTCTATTCTCTAGAATCATTTCTTCTTCTTCTATGCTTAAAAGTACGATACCCCGATCGCATGACGCTTATTCGTGGCAATCACGAATCCCGCCAAATCACAACAGTATACGGCTTCTACGACGAATGTTTACGGAAATACGGCAGCGCAAACGTATGGCGCTATTGCTGCGACATATTCGACTATCTGGCCCTTGGGGCCATTGTCCTCGGCGCCTCCAACACCATGTCGTCGCCGACCGGCGCCGTGGACGAGGAAACGGAGATTGAGGTGTGCGACCAAAACGGTTCCATCCTCAGCCGGTTTCCCCGTCAGCAGCGGCAATCCGGCAGGTCCCAAGAGCAGGGCGTGAGCAGTAGCGGGAGCGGTGCTGGTCCTGCCGCGGGGGAAAAGACGGGCCCGCCAGGCTCAGGAGCGTCGGGATCCAGCAGCGGGAGCGTGGGAAACCCGGCGGGAGCAGTGCTCTGCGTTCACGGCGGCCTCAGCCCCCTGATCGATACGGTCGATAAGATCCGCCTCATAGATCGGAAGCAAGAGGTTCCTCACGAGGGCGCCATGTGCGATTTGCTGTGGTCTGACCCGGACGATATCGACGGCTGGGGACTGTCGCCCCGCGGCGCAGGGTTCCTTTTTGGGGCAGACATAGTCAAGGTCTTCAACCACAGAAACGACTTGAGCCTCATTGCCCGCGCGCACCAGCTGGTCATGGAGGGCTTCAAGGAGATGTTTGACGCCTCCATCGTGACGGTGTGGTCGGCGCCCAACTACTGCTACCGGTGCGGAAACGTGGCCGCCGTGCTGGAGCTCTCTGAGGACGGATCCGGCACCGGCGTGTTTGCCCGAAGCAACGGCGACGTGAACAGAAGTGACGGAGGACGAGGAGTAATGATGGCGGCCAACCGCATGATGAAGAGCGGCCCCGCGAGGCGGTATCGCGTCTTTCAGGCGGCGCCGCAGGACTCGCGAGGGATGCCTGCGAAGAAGCCGGTGGCGGATTACTTTTTGTAAACAACAGGCAATATATTGGCTGGACGCGTCGTTCTCATCATGTAGCATCAGCCAGTTGGGGAGGCGGGGGGGGTTTTGCATGGGATATTGGCCTATATAGTTACGGATTACGAAATATCACGAAGTGGAAACTCGTCCGCCCGCTGGTGCCGCAACAGGAGAATGTCGATGCTGCCCAAATGTCACGCAGACGAAACGATATGGTCGCCATGGTGCCTTGGAAGCGCTTTTACCGACGTGTCTCTTGGGGGTCAACACGGCACTACCGTTGTGCTGGCAGTCGCTGTAGATTGCAAGGTAAATGCAACCGCTTTTTCAGAATGTGATGGTAAGAAAGCAAGACTCGCTAGCGTTGTAAAAAAAAAAAAAAAAAAAAAAAAGAGAAGGAAAGAAAAAAAAGAAGAAGAAAAAAATTGGCTCTTTTCTTCATGTCATGACACACAAGTCTTGTAAACGTACAGTAGGCATGAAGTAATGTCATGATATTGCTTCCAAGTCCCATGCTCATGACACCAAGTTGTACAACCTACGCTGCTCTGACTCGTCGCAAGGCAGTGGCAGCGAGACTCTGCGGAGGGGGGGTGCAAGTTGTCTGGCCGTGGGCACGTTTGTTCTGCTTGGGCTGATTTCGGGATATCTTGCCAGTGTTGGTCTGGGTGCAATTAATTATCACTATGCCCGTGTTAAATCCTGCGGCAACGGGTGCTGGCCATTGGACAATTTACGCAGCGGGACGTGTACCGAGTAATGGGCCCCCGGGGGGGGGGGGGGGGGGGGGGAGGGGAGAGGGCGCGCTGCACACAATTTCGATTGCAACGGCGCTGGGCTGGATGGAATAAATGCCGCTCTAGGTTTGCTGAATCGTGCTAGTGTGTGCCGTGTTTTTTGTGGGCGTAGCCAACAAGCGTGATATGACTCGGTGCCAGACGGGTACGGGTCCGGGTCCGGCCCCGGGGGGTCCATGGGGTGGTGGATCTTGATTCGGCAGACAGGTGCGCCGGCGTCTCGAGCACATGGCTGTGGGCCACGAGTCATCGTCGCTGGCAACCAAGTCGTCTTTTGCCGCGCAAGGCTGACTGCAAATTCCCATTGCTGCGTCGCACAGCGCGAGGCAGACACGGCGGCATGGGATGAGTGTGTGCTTACTTTTGCCGCACCTCTCCGACCTCAGCTGCTTGATTGGTGCTTGGCCGTGTCTGTCCAAGTCGGGGGTTAAACTCTGGCCCCCAGCTTCGAATTGCCGTGAGCTGGGGCCCAGCACTCTGGGTTTGATTTCTGCCCACAGAACAAACGGTGATGCCTCTGGCCTTCATGTCCACCTTTGTTTTCGTCTGATGAGTGATTATCCGGCCGTGGCACCTTGGCCGAACCTTGTTCCTGGCATCGGGCCCCCCACACCCTTGCCCAAGCTTGTCTCGACTTTGTCCGGCCGATGCCGCTGACAGTCCCCGTGGAGTCTTTTGTTTTGATATCTCATCCGCTTGACTGCTTGGTCCGTCGACAATGGCGCCAGCCCACCTGTCCGTGCGAATGGCACTATTTGACAACCAATGCCACCTATAGCATCGCCATCATCATAATCATGACACTGCTGCGGAGAACACCTTAAATTCCAAAATAACCACTCCATCTTGGCCCTTGTGTCTTCTGCTTCCGTAATACTACCAGTCACATTCTGCCCGGCGCTAGTCTCATCACCACCGTCCAAGGGGCCACAAGTGAATCCCTTGCTTACCACCTTGGGCTGCATTTTGTGTCCATGGCTCGAATTGCTTCAGTTTCCAAGTCCAGACGCTGTAGGAGTGATTGGCTCATAGTTTGATGCCCATCATCTGTCCAAAAGCCGGCGTCAGTGCCTCTGTCTTCCCACGCGTGTTGTTTGCCTTGGTCGTCTCCATTTAGCTTCAATTTTGTTACATGCCCAAGGGATTTGCCAAACATGTCTCACCCAGCAAACTTGATAACCTTCTTCTGCGGCCAGCCCGGGGGCCGAGAGCGTCTGCGCTGATTCCTTAGGCCTACACCTGTGTTTATTAATGTCGTACACTGCTCAGGCACTTTGCCATAATCGGTCCTGTGTTCTCCCTGTTGTCTCTGTCTTGTGCACTCGCTCCCAGAATTCTCGTCACAATTTCCAAACGACAGTTGTCCAAACCTGCACACCCGGCCGACCGCGAGAGAATAGATATCCACTGATATGCCCGGGGAAAGGGTCTCTAATCGTAACCAGTCACGAGTTGAATCACGTCTTCCGATGCGGGTCTCGAAAGCCATAGACCAATAACCGAGGCTTGCTACTCCTTTGTGCTGACGCCGAGGCGACTGAGGCTATACGGGCACCATTGAATAACCAACGGGGTAACATGGCGCTTTTCTCAAGTCCCTCGAACACCTGGCGTCGTACTAGTCGACTTTGTTCCATGAGTTATTCGACACACTCTGTGCGGAGTACGGCACCTCCGTCTCGCAATGCAACCTCGGTTCTGGCCAGCTGCTATCAAATTTCTGGCTTGGGCTTGAACAGGCTTTATTGATAGACATGTGTCTATCTTGCCTGCGGCACTTGCATTGTTTTGACATGTCAAGCTACTCGAATAATGGCGTATTCTTGCAAGTTTACTCTGTGGGATTGATTGTTTCGTTTGATTCCAGGCGAGCTCTCTTCTCAAACCTCAACAATTGGACATGCACTTGCCGGAGCACTTGAGCGTCTATCGTCATTCACAATGGGGTGGCGAATTCTCGGCCGAATTGTCGTCTGCTATAGACCAATCATTATTAATATTAGCATTGTGTGGTTCGAAGATCAGGGCCATTCGCATTGACCCATGGTCCCCGAGCTTCGCTAGCATTGCTACGCATTTACACTGCAGTACTGCGCTTCATCCGTGTGCAGCAACGGCGTTGAAGATTTCGTCGTTCGCAGGGGGGGGGCGGACTCATGCTTTATCCCACATCTTTCGTGTTGAGCACCGTCGTGGCTCGCACGGAAATTCCAAACCTGCAAGCGCTCGGATTGCTTCTGTTTTTCAAATTCCGAGGCGATCCGCACTTTGAGCCTGGCATGCATTTGCGCCCACGCCTTATATTCGGGCTGTTTGCTCCATTCTCGCTTGGCCCAAGGTGTGGCCGATGGAGAATGCCATGCGTCTCCCAACCCCCCCTAGTTGATGGAGCTGTGGAACAAACCAGGCTCTAACCGAACCTTAAAAGTTCCACCACCTCGGTCGTCCGATGCCCTACCTGTGAGTTGTTGGGAGGTTCGTCTCTTGCTTGCGCTAGTGTCCTGCCACTGCAACGGGCTCGTACTAGCAAGAGCACTCCAGTCTCCAACAGGCGGGTTGAAGCTCACTCCACCCACGAGCTTGGGGCGTTGGCGTTACTGTCGTAACGCGCTCTGGGAGATGTGTAGCCTCTGGAGCTCAGCTCCGGTTCGTGTTGAGGTTGGGCCCGACTCGTCCCGAGATTGTTTGTTCCGTCTTGGCCGGCAAACAAGCCAGGATCGATTTCGGCTCAGGCATGCGGGTCATGTTCCAAATTCTATCGTCTATCGCTTTTTCTTAGTTGTGAGGAAAGAGCTTCCGCAATTCAACAACAGAGTAGCGCCGTGAGCGTGCCTCGATATCGTCGGTCAGCAGGCTCCTCCGTGGGGTGGTCCATATCGGTTTGTAGGGTCGGTATACGGATTCAGGGGGAACTGGTAGCCCATCGTTGGACGGCTGTCGACAGGCACCGGGTGATTTGTGGCCAGGCTTTGCTGCGGATCGTTCATCATGTGCCCGGAGGAGGCGCTTTGGTAGGGGTCTGGTTGTGTCGTAGCTGGCTGTGGTGAGAAGACGGAAGATGAGTAACGGTGGTCTGAGGGAGGCACAGCAATCTGCTGCGGGTGGTGATTGTAAGTAATGGTGGACTGGGATGACTCCCAGACTGAGGAATTTGCCGTAGAGGCGCTCGTTATTGAATTTTCTCTGCTGGACTGGCTAGGCACTGTAAAGGGAACCGCTTGTTCGAGATGTGCCGCTCTCCTGGGCACCATGAGCTGCTGTAGAGATTGTGCAGCTGCTCCTGTCTCTACCGGCCGGATGCTCTGTCCCTGACTAGGCTCAGGATTACTTGCTGCGCAGGCCTGCAGATAATGCGCAATGTATTCGTCAGTGACTCCGTATCTGTTGAGGAGCTCTCGTAATTGTCTGTTTTCATCCGCCACTCTCCTGCCGGCCATTTGCACCTCGGCAGAAGCCTCGATGCCTTGAAGTTCGCATACTCGCAGTCGCTGCTCGAGCTCCTGCAAATACTCTCTCCTCCGCGCGCGAGACCTTCTTTGATTATCACGTATTCTAGCCAAATTGGCCTTTTGCTGCAGACGGCAGGGGCCATCCTGTTAGACTTTTGTCTCTGCAAGAAAACGCGACGGCGCAATAGTGTCAACGGGGTGAGATTCTGGAGCTGTACTTACTGCTGGGGTAGTCATCTGGTCGAGAGTAGACTTGCCTCTCGGCGGACAGACGCACTCGATGCTGTCGTACAGGGCAGGCAGGGGGAAGGATGAGGTGGAGACGGGCGATTCGTCCGGTCAAGGAGCTCTGGAAGCGACGCAACAACAGGTTTATCTAAAGGGAGCATGTATCGAGCTGGCAACAGGGGAGCGAACGAAGGCGGCGGCGGCAGCAGCAGCAGCAGCAGCAGCCAAGTCGGGGGCACTGAGCCGTGGAAATGGTGTTGCTTTTGATTAGTCCAGCGATAGGGTATATGTGACGAGAATAACCATGATATGCCGGAGAAGTGCCCTATCATGTCAACCTTCGGCCTTTGAGGGGAGAGGGTCAGGAGGACATGACACAGACAGGGAATAACTCAGGCGTTATTGTATTCAACCCAAGCATCCACAAAGAACATGGTAATCCAGATCTGCGGATCTGGCGGTATAATTAAGCGAGGCACCTGATTCAAGGCACCGAGAGGCTACCGACTCTGAGCAGCTGGCACTACAGAAAAAGCGAGTCGGCGGTCCAGATGGATGATGGGTACCTGGTGCTCACATTTGGCGACTAACAAGCGGGGAGGCTGTCGCTCGCTGGATCCCATTTTCAATACAGACGACGCTAGCAACCAGGAAGCTTGGAGAGAGAGCCGCCCCCATTCTGGAATCGAACCGGAGTAAGGACGCTGGGCTGTGTTATGATCTGCTGGAGGGAGAGAAAGGGGAGGGGGGTGTGTGTGTATTGCAAACGCCACAAGACGGGTAGTTGGGTAAAGAATGTGGGTAAAAAGTCGAATTTCGGGGCTTTGGGACGGAAATGCCACGAGTAAGTTGGCACTGGCGTCGGGGCGCACAATGACGTTGGTTTGCCAAGGGCAATAAGGAGGACAGAAAATGGGGAAAGGGGAAGAAAAAAAAAAAAAAAGAGGCCCAAGGAAAAGTTATCGAGCTCTTGACCGTGACCACGACCACGACCATGACTCCATGAGTAAGGGAAGGTGGTGATGCTTCATGCACGGCCACATACCCGAGTTTGAGCCCGTCAACGACTCGTGGCACATGGCGTCGGTTCCGAGTAGTTGTTGAAGCTGGCCTTGAGACTCTTCGAATTTGCTAATTTTAATTTTCAGGCCTTGTGCTGAAGTCAGAATAAAACGGATTGCTAGCGTCATAGGGTCTCTCTCTCCTTTCTGCATCCCCTGCCAGTATCTGGGTCAGTTGCTTCTATTATCCAATAACTCGTGGCTGCTTACCATAATCTGTTTGCCACATGACGCCTTTGGCGCGGTCTTTCGTTTCCCAAGTATGGAGATGCCAACTAATAGACAGCTTTCCAAGCCACCAAAGAAAAGATACCCCGCGTGCATTCCGCCCACCCATCAAGTTTATCTCTCACAGAATGCTGCCCTGAAGAATTCATTGTTGATGTCACAAGTGTTGGCGGAGGATTGTGACAACATCACCTAGGCGCCTTGGATAGTATGACACCAATCTCTTGACCAGATCACTTGCAGATTGCAACTTCAATACAAGGTCGGACACTGCAGGCAAGGACCCCAAGGTTAATGATACTTCAGCTCAACTTCTCCTGCGGTCTTGCATTCTTTGCCTTGGCAGGCCTCGGACGCATAACCACTTAGAATCCTGTCTCCGAGATTGCGACCTTTTTTTTCTTTTCCTTCTCTTTGGAAAAGACTCATCAGAGAAGGGCCCAATCTGGTGGTCCGGAGCGATTGCAAGGTGCCACATCGGAAAATTCTGTCACTTTCGTAGCAGCAGCTGTCCGCGGTACTCCATTTGCTGCCGTATGTATGGTTGCTGCTTGGGTGTATCGTGGCTCAGTTGGCGCTGCGGGCCTGCTTCAACACAAGGGCTGGTTGGTACTCGCTAAAGGCGCCGCCTAAATTAGCTAAATCGAGTTGGTCTGGCTGTAATAGGTGGAGCGCTTGAGATTGAATGGCAAACGCGACGAGCACTAGTCGCATGTTGCAGTTTGGCCAGTGCCTGGGATGCCTGTGATTGTCGACAGAGTGACCCCATCCGGGAAGCATAGCTCCTGTATTGCAACCTTGCCCTGAGGGCTCACTGCATCTCGGCCGAATGGGGCCACATCGCGGAAGGCCTTCATTCCAGTGCACTTGGCTCTGCTGTGAATAACATCATTTTATGTTGGCCCAATCATCGATCCCGTTGAGTTGCAGCAGACCATGAGCTGTGTCTGAAACGATGCGAAGGTGGCTATTGTTGATTTCATTCTGAGGCACGTGTCAATATTGCCAGTTGTGTACGGACCTCTTCTCTTGTATGACAGCCATCAAACCCCGTGAATGGCTGCTTCGTGAGTAGGCTCAGCATGTCTCCAGGATGCTCTGTTTCTGGCACTGATCATTCGCGTTTCTGTGCCCAACGGACGCGCATCCCGTCCGAAACATATTGACTGATGAGAGAACCTTCCAAATTCCGACAGTATACGAGGAAGCAATTTGGCTTGATGCCTGCACTTCCCATACAATTTCTATACGCCACACCATCCATGTATGCTCCAGCGATCCTCTTCTTCTGCCGTCTACCACCTCTGTTGTTGATGTTTCGGCACATGCAGGACATGCTTCCAGAACAGAACAAAACATTCCGTCTCTAACAAAGTGCAAGTATCGTTCCACCGCCCAGCTTGACACCTCCGACCTCAGAGAGCACTTTGGCTGCTGGGCACTAGCACTGAAAGTGGCCCGCCGGTACTGATTTCGCATGGCAGCCTCAATGACATTCCGGGACCCATGGCCCCGCAGTCAGGGGCATGGTTTCTCCTTGTTTGCCAGGGAAGAGCGTTTTCTGACCAATTACTTGGATAACATTGACGAGGTCTCCAAACATTCTCCCAGACGGATCCAGGTGGGCGGGCAATTGCAAAGACCTGGCACTATTACTGCAGTACGTCGCCCAGCCAGAACAATGGCCGCCTCTTGCCAGGGGGTGTGTTTCCTGGGCTTTCCCGTTGCCGCCGATCACATTGTCTCTGCACATGCCGGTTGTGCTGCTAGTTTTCGGACGCACAATGTCCAAGTTGCGGGACATTGAATTAAGCGGCGGCCGGTGTTCGAGTGGAACATAATAAGCTGGACCCATGAGTTGCCACTGGTCAACGTGCCAAAATTCGATAATTCGCCGCCAATCAGTAAGACTAGCGAGTTGGGGTTTAAATTCAACCGTGGCGTGGCAAGTAGCCCATAGAGTTTCAAGGCCGTGGTATTTGACAGAAGGAGCAAAGGTATTTTTTCGTCTAGAGGGGTTGTTTTGGTTTCAGGTTGCATGGCCGTACCAAAGGCGATATGCTTTTTGCCACATCAATTGTCGGGATTCCTTTTCGAGGAAGTGAGGTGAAGGTGCAATTTTGGGCATCCATGTTCGTGTTGCTAGTCCATTAAGCTTTCCATTATAGGGCGGAAGCTGTTCAGCCCGTATCAAGAGTCCTTCAAAATCGCCCCATTGGTGCCACCATGTAATTACCCAAGAAAATGCGCGCGGCCGGATAATTATGTTGGATTCTCTGTTTCATTGGTGATATCTTGTCCACACATGTCGAACCCCAAGCCTTACAGCCGTAGTGGTTGGGCCTTGTGGATGTGATATATGACAGACTTGATGGCAAGAGGTAGGGGCCCTGTTGAACCGCCTTTTCGCCGCAAAGCTCGGATGAAAGGCCGTAAACGCCTCCCCAGACAAGCGGTGCATTTTTCGGACCCTTCGCTGCAGCACGAGGTTGTGCCCGCTATTATGTCAATCATAGACACCGTCCATCCTGGTTGATTCCGAGGCGTGGGTCACCATAAACTGTGAACAGTTCCATCAAGTCTCAGGTCTACGAGACAAATCAAAAACAGGTGCATGCCTCTACTTCAGCAAGGCTATCTTACACCACCATATATATACATGCGCAACCATGGCCGGGAGAAATATCAAACTCGTCCAAAGAAGGAGGCCGCCATTACTGGCATGCACTTAGTAAGAACAAGGACCACGTGCCCCCAGATGCAGCCCGTCCTCAAGGTAATTTGAAAGACCGGAGCTATTGATTCGACTGCGACAACGTGTTAGTTCATTCTTGCCAATGCCTCTACCGTTTTTATGTGATACAGGGCCTGCGCTTCGCCTTCCCGTAGTGCTGGGTCCATTTGTGGAGTCTATGAAGTCCTCGGGGGGGGGATGCGTCTATTATGGCGATGACTCTCTCGGAGCGTGCTAACAGTGTCCTACAGTGTCAGCTGTCCGGTCGATCGGGCTCAAACTTTCCATGTGATGTGATGGTGGATGTGTGGCAAGCTGATCCCGCTCTGCACATCTCAGTCCGTGGTCTTGTCTCAATTCCACAGAAGCCGGCAAATCATTTCCCCCTTGGCAGTAAGTAAGGAGCTGTAAGATAAGAAATATTCCAGTCAATCTGTGGCGCTGTCCCAAGCCCCACGAAACGGGTTGATTGAAGACATACCTAGCTAGGCGATGAGAGTAGACCGGGAGCAACGGTTTTGTCAGAACAAAATAACCAGTAGTAGAGTCTAAAAGGGTTCCAGTCATATATTACAAAGTTGCAGTAATAACGCCTCCGTGGCCAAATCAAGAGAAGAATTGCCAAATATCTCTGGCATCTTTTGTTCGACCCTAGCTGATTCCCAACTGTTTATTGTGAGATATATGCCAGACTGTCGCTTGAAGATGACCTGAAACTAAGGTAGATGATAGTGGCAAAAAGGGAAAAAAGGATATGGTCATATCCACCCCACCAGTTCAATGGGGGCGTTGGTTGTATATAGAGTCTGACAGGCACGCTAGGCATGATTACTTGTCAGCCAGTGGCTCAGGTATGTCAGATAATGGCGTGACAAATAAGCTCGGGTACCCAGGACCTAGTACACGTGGTGCCTGTTACGCTGCTGTGCATGTAGGATCTGTCTGTCATTTTCATGACTTAGCACCCAATCAGCACCTGGCGCTTCGGCTAACGTAGTGTAAGAAATGCAACCCAAACACATTCTTGGGCCCAGTAGTCCTCTTAACTCTCAAGCCTGTGTTCGATTGATATTGCTTGGTTTAACCGGTCGATATTAGCAGCCATAGAGAAGAGTTGCGAGGCGTCCCGTCTGAAATCGCACGGCAGATGGTTTGACGCAGTTGAAGGGCTCTGAGTGATGAAATGAATCTCCGCTAAATTTCCGCATGAATTGGCCTTTGCCAGCCTGTATTTCAACTATTATCAGCTAATCGTACTGCTTTCCCCAACAAAGCAAACATGACCTAGTTAAAAGACGCAGGAATGCTACTTACTGGATACGATTAAATGTTGTGTATAATGCCGCCAGCTCCATTCGAAAGACATGTCCCTTTTGGGGCCCGGCCAGCTCATGCATCTGGACGCCCTCTTTGCACTTTGGTAACATTCCTTTGCCTGGAGCCGATTTTCTGCCAAAATGGTAATGGTGCGTCTTGCGTTATGTCGTTAACAAGGGCCATGAAACGTGAACCAATGAAAAAAAAAATGCAGGTGGGAGAAAGAAGAAAAGAAAGTGAGAAAATCAATCATCTTGGAACACAGCCTCTCCTGTATTCATTTGAGCCACCAAACCAAGGTCATTTGTGAGGGAGGTTAGGGGATGCCGTGCAATCATCTGGAGCCCATGCTTCCTGGCTGAATAGGCCTTGACCAATGTACAGTGACAGGGCTTCCAGCTCGAAACAGTGCTTCTAGCAATGATTTTTGGGTCTTCGAAGGGCCCGTTAGTCGTGTAGTCTCTTTGTGGATAGTTTGCCCTTCAACATCGAGCTTTCTTTTGGCGGGGTGGGAGCCAGAAACATTCCCAGGCACTACTGAGCTAACGCCAATATGCCGTCATAGGCACCAGTGGCAGATGGGGAAGGTACAACAGAGTCTCACCTCCATTGATTTGCTCAGCTCTGCAGGAAACATGACCAGTCAGAGCAGGCGCGGGGGGGCCGCGTCTAGGGCTGACTGGGAGTTGGCAAGCACCAGAATGAATCAGGGGTAATAAAAGTGCAAGTGCAGTCTGATGTCTCATCGGCCCCAGGATTGAAGCTTGTTGGTCCCAGGGTTTTGTTGGAACTTGTTTGGCTCCCTTGTGGCTCGTGTCCCACCAGACCCTTCCCCAGACGGATTTCCAACTTGACAAAGCCAGACAGGTCAAGCTTTGGGCACCCTCGACTCCTGCTTTACTACTTGGTCGATTTCGTTCTATCATTAGCATCACCCAACACCATCAGTGGCGCCTCGACCTCAAGACTCATCATGGAACTGGTTCACAGCCTCGACAAGTACCTGCTACGAGAGCTCATGGCAGGGACCGCACCCTGTCCCTTTCCTGGTATTGTCTAATGAGTCGTCTTACTCCCCCCCGCAAGATTTTCTGTCTCAATCGTCCAAGGCACAAGCAATGAGCCCAAAGAAACGACTTGGTGTCACAGCCATGGTCAGGTTACACACATGACATCATTCCCTGAGCACACCTGCTTGTGTAACCAACAGGTAATATAAATGCCTGACTCCAAGCTCGCACAATGCTGCACCCCTCTCTTGTCCTCCACGAAGACGCGGTTCACGACATCAACGATTCGACTCTGCCTACAGCACTGGCTACCAGTTACCTCAACAATCATGCTATCCTTGAATGCCTTGGTTAGCATTGCCGCTCTGGCTTCTGTAGCCCATGCCGACACCATCAAAATTGTTGCACAGAGCGACAAGACATTCAACCCAAACTCCGTCACTGCCAAGAAAGGTGACGTGCTCGAGTTTCACTTCCAACCTCAAAACCACACCGTGGTAGCCGGCGACTACAAGTACCCTTGTTCACCCCTTCCGATTGGTACTGGCTTCTTTTCTGGGTTTTTGAGTGCGGACCAGGGGGAATCAGTAAGCTTTCACAATCTTGCCCACAACAGACGTTAAGTGAAATGCTAACGACTCACAGGCCCAAGTTTTTCGCGTGATCGTAACCAACACGGATCCTATTGTGTTCTACTCTTCCCAGGGTGATGAGTGCCCCAAGGGCATGGTTGGCATTGTCAACCCGAACAAGACGCAGACTCTAGATGACTACAAAAAGAGGGCTGGAGGATTGGCCAAAGGCGTCACTCCCGGCATGTTTAGTTATGGCGGTGACGTGTCGAAGAATGACTCTCCAGGCCCTACTGGCAACAAGAACAATGACAAGGACAACAAGGATGGTAATGCCGCAGGCATGGTGCAAGCTCCTCTCTTCACACTTGCGTTTGCATTGGCAGCTGTTGCGTTGTTTCCTTGAGATATGTCTAGCAGGGTGGCTTAAGTTTGGATGGTGGTGGTCTTTCATCTGAAGCATTGGGCTCTGTTGCCGGAATGCGAATTCACTCCAGTTCCTTTTGGTTTCTGTGTCCAGGATTTGCCGTAAGGTGGTGCCTACATACAAGCGTAAGAGCTACTATAATCCTTGCGAGGCTATGAAAACAAAAGATGCAAACATTCACAATAATGAATCTCGGCGGGAAAGGAAGCAGAAGAGGAAGGGAAGTAGCCCGTCTGTAGGGTTAACCATAACCCAAAAAACGTTTCGTAAGAGTTCAGGTCGGCATCCAGGGTAGGCTGATCCGCTTAAACTACGGGATCTTGGATCGGCGATTATTCTGGCTCCGAACAATCCCTCGGTCCCTGTGGCGCGGCGGGTCTTCATGGTTGGTCTCCTCGCGACGCCGTGGCATGGCGAAGTTATGGTAGAATGCTGCATTTCCAGCCATCCAGAGCCACAGGCAGGACGATGGACAAACAACATTTGAACCACTGAGCCGCCGCCGCACCGCACCGCACTTTGATCTCGATCTTGCCTGACTTCGACCTCCACGGCGTACTGCTGCCGCTCTGCAGCTCTGATTGTTCTGGTGTCCGTAGAGCAACCATGCGAAACGGCGCAGCAAGGGCGGTCGCACGCCGGCTGCGAGCTGGGCGGATCACATTTGCCAACCAACAACCTGCCAGGCCATGCTCCTCCTGCACAGGGCAAAGTAGGCTTCGACCAGCTACAAGCAAACGGCCCTCAACATGTCGGATTGCCTTATCCAAGCCAACAACACTTCCACCACATGGATTTTGTGCCCGGACCGCAGCAACTGTCGTGGACAGCCAGCCACAGGCCGGTGGCCCATTGGCAGAATACGACAGACGAGTTGATAACGGTTTGCTGCGAAATGACGAGCACCAACGAGGTGAGACGAGGGAATTTACCACTCATGCGCGAAGATAGGATCGCGTTGCTTTGTATGAGGAGGCCGATTGCTAATCAACCCAGGAATCATTGAAAGTTTGCAGCATCTCTACGATGAGCTGCGCGACTACACCGCACCGAAAGTCATTCACCCCAGCCTTGAGCTGTTGAAACCAAACAAGAAGTCAATGTTCTCGTCAATATTCGGCCCAAGAAGCAAGGCACAATCCGCTATTGGCGACATCCCCGACAATCTACCCCGCGGCTTGTACCTGTACGGCGATGTGGGTAGTGGGAAGACGATGTTGATGGACTTGTTCTACGACACCCTGCCAAGGTCAGTCAAGACCAAGACCAGAATTCATTTTCACAACTTCATGCAAGATGTGCACAAGAGACTGCATAAATTGAAGATGGAACATGGCAATGAAGTGGATGGCGTGCCCTTTGTGGCGGCGGATATTGCAGAGCATGGCAATGTTTTGTGTTTTGACGAATTTCAATGCACGGATGTGGCTGATGCCATGATCCTACGAAGGTACGTCTTGGTGCTCACCTGGCAGGAAGCCAGCCACGGCTCCGGTTTGCGAATGCTAAACTATCAAACAGATTGCTCGAGTGCCTCATGTCTCACGGCGTCGTGCTGGTCACAACGTCCAATCGCCACCCCGACGACTTGTACAAGAATGGCATTCAAAGAGAGTCCTTCATACCCGCCATCAAGCTTCTCAAGAATAGGCTGCACGTCATAAATCTCGACTCGCCCACAGACTACCGCAAAATCCCCCGACCACCATCTGGGGTATACCACACACCGCTTGACACCCATGCCAACTCTCACGCGGAGAAGTGGTTCCGGTTCCTTGGCGACTCCGAGGACAACCCCCCGCATTCAGAGATTCAAAAGGTTTGGGGACGGGAAATCTACGTGCCAAGGGTCAGCGGGCGATGCGCCTGGTTCACATTTGACGAGCTGATACGGCAACCCAAATCCGCAGCCGACTATCTCGAGCTCGTGCGCGCCTATGACGCCTTGATCGTCACAGACGTGCCGGGCATGACAATTCGGGAGCGCGACCTGGCTCGTCGCTTCATCACCTTTATTGACGCCGTGTACGAGGGCAACGCAAAACTTGTTCTCACCACGGAAAAGCCTTTGACAGAGCTCTTTGTGTCGAGGGACGAAGTCGCCGAGGCTTTGCTTCAAGGCAACCCGAAGGGCAAGCAGGAGCAGGAGGAGGTCGCGTCTACATTCAAGGACATGATGGAGAGCGTGGACCAACAGGCCGAACAACTCAAGACGTCGAGCTTGTTTGCGGGGGAAGAAGAAGCATTCGCATTTGCTCGAGCACTAAGTCGACTCAAGCACATGGAGAGCAAGGAATGGGTCGAGCGAGGCATGGGCTTGGAGGTGCAGGGCGGCAAGCAGGACAAAGACAGCTGGTCCAAGACTCGAAGTCGACAAATGGAAGATTCCATGTGAAGCAACGATTCTAAGCACTGGTACATGGCCGCATCATGTATGGACAGGAACTGCGGTTCGATATACCCTAGAGCCGGAATGTTTTTTTTTTCTCCCTCTAATCGGGTCTGACGGCTGGCGTGACACGACCTGGTTTAAATTGCCATACATCACTGTTTGCATAGATGTTTACATAGACAGGTCATGACGTTTTCTTCCGCAATATACCACATGCTCGAATATTTGGGATCGCTGGCACTCTCGAAATGACATCCCATTTGACAATGACGGCGGCAACTGCACGAGGCATTGCTCCTAGCGCCTCTTGCGTTGTTTTTGGAATGTCAAGCCCTACCAAATCATGCGGGGGATGCATGAAACGACCCGGCGCAGGCTCACCGTTATTTGACACCAAATCAGCTTGCTTGATCATTCGTCCGAGTGTCGTTGCAAGCTGCTCAACCCATATTTTCCATCTCAGTCAGGTCAAGTCTTGTAGAAAAGAACAAGACCTCTGATGAAGGACACTTGATGTTGGGAAACGCAATCACAGCACACAGCTACGGTGCCCGCAGCCAGAAGACTCGTGGCAAAATCGTCTTCAAAGCGAGGCTTCAAAGCGAGGCCTTGTTTGCCAAGGCATTGAAAATCAAGGCCGGTGGCACTAGGGTTTGACCGCCCCGAGCTCACTTGTGCAACATGACCGGAGAGCGAGTCCCTGTTCCTGGACCGTGGTTTTCTAATAGTGGCAGCCGTTACTGCTCCATCACATCATCCCTTAATCTTCATGTCTCTGCAGCGGTGCAACAACAGCCTTATGCCTGCCCTCGGAGCAAGGTTGCTTGAGCAGGCCAAACAGACCCTCGACCGGACCAGGCGCCAGCGTGCCCCGACGGAGAGCTTCTCGAATAGTCATCCGATGGAAGGAATGACGGTTTGTTAAGAAAGGGCTGTGTACGGAGTAGGAGTAGGTGCTTATGCTATTGCTCATTCAGGTACTCCGTATGTGAAGCTGGCCAGGGACGCGGAACTATTTTTCAATCCGGGCCCCCTGCGCGCTTCAATCCGTGTGACAATGTCGCAATGGCTTAGTGAAGGAACGGAGCAAAAGCGTCAAGCCAGTTCGGCCGGAGGGAGCGCGTCTGCGTTGTATTGGCATGCAAGGTACAATGGTGCAACTCAAGTCGGCAATGGCCATCTATCTTGACATGCTCTGGCGCTCCGTGTATTCCATACAAGCAAGTAAGCTTCAGCTGCGAGGGGGAAATCACCGACAATCTCGTACAGGGTACAAAACGAGGGCCCATGTTTCATAGCCCTGTCTAGCTCCGCGACGGTCTGTGCCAACAATACAAACAGTTATGCCCTTGCAACTGCATCAAGTGGCTTGCCCCACGATTGTGACCGAATGCTCAAGGAACAAACGAGGAAGACGGTCAATCCCCCAAGAAGGTCGTGGGAAGGGCGCCCGGCTTGACATGGTTGGGCCGCCAGGCTGGTGAGGCTGCAGCCAAGCCACGCAAACTCAATAAACAATCGAGTCAATAAAAAATAAAATAAAAGAGGTCACTAGCCAAAGGGAGACTGACACCTGCATGCGATATAATGAGATGGTCTCATGTGGCAATGAGAAACCCTGGCGCAGCAACAGACGCTATTATTTTCTCATGGTTTTATTTTACGGGTTTTGGCCATGAAAGAAGAGGCCAGCGGTGGTGCCACGAGCGGCAAGTTTCCATGGTTTTCGACGGCGATGGATGGGTGAGGGATATTCGGGCCTGCATGGGTAAGTAAGCGGTTCTTCAATGCTGGCGACAAGCCATGCAGACAAAGTTGACGGTCGGGGCCATCAGCACTGGCCTATCGAACTTTTGTCTTTGCAAGTCCAGGTTCACTTGGCGATCATATCGCAATCCAGCTTCCAGGGCGGCCAGAACAGAGCCATGGAGGACGGGTCGGTGGCTTAATACTGCGCGCTGCATCAACGTCGACGACTTTGGCAAGGAGCAACGACGAGGGTTTTATCATCTATCGCTGCTGCCCCAAAAACCAGACGCATGTCAACAACCACCTTTGTACATATGGCAATTTGAGCTATGCAGACTTTCGCTACTCCGTAAATATGTCAATCAGGCAAAGGGATGGCGTTGGGTCACCGATGGTTTGGTAGCCTAGGGGCGGGAGGGAGCAAAAAGTTCTCCGTTGTCGTTGTATCATGTATCTCCGATGCAATATTGGCCAGGATCGACTGTGGGACGCACAGACCGGGCATGACCCGAAGTCGTCCAAAGTTGCGACTGGAGCCTGTGGCCCTTGCCTTGGTTGATAGCCCAAAAGCCTAAAATCTTGGTCGCTTTTTGGTGCCAGGGAGAGCTTAATGGTGGTTCCTGACTAGCAATCTCGTTTGGAAACAATTACATACGGTCTAGCCAATGACAATCGGGCTGCCCCTGGGGGCTGGCCGCTTTGGGTTTAGGCGAATGGGGCCGCTGGACCCCCCTGGGGAGCGACCCCTCTCTGTTCCCTGGCTGCTCTATTCCTGTCGGACTGGGAGCCTCGAATAATATCCCATTGGTGTCAGCCTGGGTTTGTTTCCTGGCGTTGCCGCTTTCACAGCTGAGCACCCATCTCCTGGCCCACTGAAATTGCACAATGACGCAGCTCTGGCAGGCGGCCAATGGTTATGAGTTTTGTGCATGCACGCACGGCCTGGGCTATTTGTGACACACCATGTTGTGCAAAGGCCTCTTCCATTCTTCTCCCCCTCCCCCCTCATGGGCACGTACGGTATTATGCGTCGTGTGGAGAGTTCACTATGCATTATTATGCATTTGGGGAGCATACTGGGAACCCTGTGGCTGTGATGGTTTCCGCGGCGGGACAAGTCGACTTGGAAAAATTACAAGGACCGCTTGCCAAGGAGGCGGGAAATCCGCCGGAGATATAGTAATTCAGATCCATTCCATGCATTGCTGACTGGGGGTATCAACAACTGAGGCCTAGTACTTGTGTCTTTGTACTCGTGCGAGGCGCACAGAGCCCTTCATAAAACTTGTGCCTGGAGAGATGGTGCCTTTTTGCCCTGTTGGCCAAGGTGTTGTGGCAGCCCCAGGCCAACGGCAGCAATCGACTCAAACCCAAAGCGGACCGGTGGCTGCTCTCGTAACCCCCTCCCGGGGCAGCCGTTGAACGGGGAAGGCCAGTTTCTGTCATCGATGAGGTCAACCAAGGCGCCTACCGCCTGGCAACCAGAGCCCTTGCGAAGACCCCGGACGCCGGACGCCAGACGACATGGAGGGGACTGCAGGTCTTGTTCGATTACCGGGTCGCTTGGCCTGCACAGCCCTTCAATCCGTCCCAACCCATGGATTGATTGACCCATCGCCCGTCGACCAGACCACCACCACCATCTCGCCACTTTTCTTCTTCCCGTCTCCTCCACCTCTCTCCATCCCATCCTCGACCACTCGCAGTCTTGTTGCTGTGACCTCGTGCCTTTGCGTATGTGTGCGATAGCTTCTTGAGTGTCGCTGCTGCTGAGCTCCGGCCCGCTCGTTCCATTCTTTTAAGTCACTCCCTTCGAAGCATCTTGGCAAGCCTTTGCAAACGCTTGCGATAGCTTCCTGCCTGCTGCCTCCGGACAAGCAGTGCCTGCGTGCCAGAGAGGACGTTCCTTTTTTTTTTTGACTTCTTCTGCGACATTCACGCAATCATTTGGCATCTGGTCCAACTGTCTTTCCCTTCCTTGATTGTTTCGGCAGCTTTCATCCCAGACCATTCAAGACATTGCACCCACTGCTTCCCAACGCGGTCGTTCTTGTTTCTCCCTACCAGTTGGCATTCCAGTCAGCCAGTACGCCAGCCCCCCCTCGCAGCTCTGAGACACATACATGCACTAGGCTGGGAACACGTACATACACGATTGTTATATCTTCTCATCCTGAGACTCGTCACGATGCCTCACTCACCACATCATCATCACCACCAAAGGCGTAACTTGTTGGACAACATGAACAGCTGGATTGATGACAAGTTTGGCAATGGCAACAAGGAAAAGAACAATCAGAACACTCGCACACAGCAGCCACAAGGTAAACACTGATTGATTCAATGGACCTGCAGCCGTCAATCGACGCGTGTTGGCACCGCAGACAAGTTGCAAAATTCTACAGATTGGAAGCTAACACTCGTCCGCAGACAATGGCGTGAAGACAGTGTACAGGACTCTGGCGCCGACCTTTGATGGCCCTATTGCTGGCTGGTCAACGCAAGATCCCGACACAGAGCCAACCCCAATGCCGAGCCCGACTCCCAAGGAGTCCCCCAAGGAGTCCCCCAAGGAATCCCCCAAGCCGACTCCACAACAAAAGACTGAGAAGAGCTCTACCATGCCGACAGTTATTCACAAGCCTAGCACTAGCACATCTATGGAAACTGTCCTCGCCAAAGCCACCGGGACCCCGACTTTGTCAAGTACATACGACCTCGGTGACCAGCTGACTCCATCGCCATCATCAACACTGATTGTCGCTACTGGCACGAGCACGGCAGATTCGACGACCGCCAAGGATAGCGGCAGCAGCAGCAGCAGCAGCAGCGAGGGTACTAGCGCCGGGGCCAAAGCAGGCATTGCGTTTGGTGTGTTGGGTGGCCTGCTACTTGTCGGCCTCGTGGCTTTCCTTCTGTTCAATCGCCGTCGCAGAAAGGCCGCCCAGGGTGTCGGAATCGATGACGAGAAGTCCCAACACGCAAACGACAACCCATTCGAACCCACGGCAGCAAAAAGCGACCCTCACGCACCTCGAATTAGTCTGCGCCCTGTTACCCAATTCCTGCCAAACTGGAGCCTGGATAAGCGCGCAAGCAAAGGCGCTGGCTTGGCACTGAACTCTGCAGCAGCTGCAGGAGCAAACAGCCACCATAATGGCATGTGGGACCGCCCGCCCACGAGCCAGAGCACTCACTCTGCAAACCCGTTTGGAAACCAGGCGGAGCGCGTCCCTGAACCAACCATTGAGGAGCATGGCAGCGTTGTTCCATCCGACCCCTACACTGCCAATGGTCCTGCGATTGCTCCCAGCGCTGCCATAGGCGCTGCTGGAGCCGTTGCCGCTGCCGGGGCTGTTGGCCTGACGCGGAAGGCTTCCATGCGCAAGGACGCACAGAGAAACTTTGACCTCACTGTCCCTCCAAAACTCGGGCCAGCACCTCCTAGCCCTGCCGGAACCGAGTTCAGCATATCTTCAGTCTCCCCCGGCGCCCCGGTGGCCCAGTCCAGCGGCGCGGCCGCCATTGCAGCCGCCGGCGGCCCCGCCAACTCTAATGTGCACAGAGTTCAGCTTGACTTCAAGCCTTCGCTGGACGACGAGATGGAATTGAAGGCGGGAGATCTAGTTCGCCTCCTGCATGAGTACGACGACGGATGGGCTCTCGTTATTCGTCTAAACCGCTCCCAGCAAGGTGTCGTTCCCCGAACTTGCTTGTCAACGCGTCCTGTGAAGCCCCGAACTCCTCAGGGCGGGCCACGTCCTGGACCTCCTGTCAACCCCAGCGGCCAGTATCCCAGAGGCCCTAACCAGCACCAAGGCCCTGGACAACGACCAATGACCCCCCAAGGCCGACCTATGACTCCCCAAGGTCGACCCATGACTCCTCAGGGCAGACCAATGACCCCCCAGGATCGCCCCATGACCCCTCAGGGGATGCCTCCCCAAGGCCGTCCTCGCATGGGACCGGGAGCTCCTGGCGGCCCTCCTCGACCGATGAGCCCGGCCGGGCGCCCCCAGAGTCCTGGACCTCGCCATAACGGACCACCGGCAGCAGCAGGACAGGCGGCAAGCCGTCCCCAGAGCCCCAGCGTGTTGAACCGCCCCATGACGCCGTCTGGACCTGGTCCCGAGAAATCTGCCCCAGCACCACCTCCTGGTCCTTCAGATGCACCCGCTGCAGCTGCACCAATTGGCAGGAAGCCAGTCCCCGGCCAGGCCTACTAAGTGTGTCTCGTTCCTTGGTCGCTGCGGCGTTCGCAAACTTGCTTTGGGAATCACAGGATGATTGGGAATGCAAATGGGACGGCGTTTGGACAGATTGGGCAGTTACATGGGGATACCACCACCACCCTCGTGCCTGACATGTTTACCTTTTTAAGCATGATGGCTACAAGACGACGAAGAGTCGACGACATTTCACCGGTGTCTCAAATCTTCGCTGCTCTTGGATTCAGCTGATTGACTGCAAATTTCTTTTCGCTTTCTTCTAGTTCATCTTGCTTTTTTTTCATTTTATTTCTCAGCCTGATTTAAGGCACGAATTTCATCCCCCCCGTTCTTCTTTTTTATCTTCTTCATGTTTGATATACTTGCACACATACGGCAGGGTGGTGTACCTCCCTGTCAGCACCGCCTATCGCGGTCATTATAAAGCCTTTTATTTTTGGCAACTTTCGGTGAGCTGAAGGAAGCCCTGCAGTATAGCAATGCTGGAGTGTTGGGAAATGTACACAAGTCAAGCACTCGTACAAAAAGTACACTGCCTGGTTGTAGATGAGTACATATCTGGGGCTTGATGCGGACATTGGGTTGGATTGGTGCCAGTTGCTTGCTTACCCGATACCCGTCCTTTGAGCCGGCAAAGAAGTCTGGCAAGTGGAAGGACCGGATCGGAGTTGCGCCCTGGTGGGCTTGTTGGGATGTGCTGGTTGGATGAAGTTGATGAGGTAGATGCTTAAGAAGTCCGCAGGACCGTCTGGATGTAATGCCATCAGATTAGCAATGAAGTCGAGATGACATGTTGAACCGCCAGTTCCACCATGAGTGTTTACAACGTATTAAGAGCGTCTCTATGCAGGCCAAGTCTATACACGTGTATTCCCACTATCTATTCGTACTTGCTACGAACTGTGATTACGACCCCATGCTACGCAAGTGGAGGAACATTGACGAGCTGTACCTTTTATGGCCGCCTCGGTAGCATGAGGTGAGTGCTTTGCTGCAGGTGAATGTGAGGACGAGTTGGCCTTGCAACAGGAAGAGAAGCCAGGCCCATAGCGCCCAAAGCCAGGCAACCCTAGAAGTCATGGTTGCTGCGCCAAGATGCCGTTCAAGAGCCTGTTTTTGCACCTGAAAGGAATAAGTTGCGTGGATAACGGGCGTCCCTCTATTCCGTACGCAAGACCGCCTGGTGAATGCCGCAATGGTCGCGCCACGTCAAGCTCGCTTATACGAGAAACTTGCCTCCACAGCCGCCACACACCTCGCCCGCGGATTCGAAGACGGTTTCTGGCCCCAGTTGCTGCTGCGCAATCCTCGATAGCTCGGATATCTTCAAGCATCGTAGCCCGCACACTGAACAGACTCTCGACATCCCAGGGGCCATGATGGCGAGCCCCGTCGCGGTGCAAGTAGCTGGGCGCCACGCGCGTTAGCTCAAGGGTCAAGCGGAGAGCGGCACACGGGGAATACTGACCGAATGGATGGCCCTGTTCGCAGATGGACTCGGGACCAAACGAGACCAGGCCCGTTCCGCAAAAGACACATTCCTGCCGCGGCACAAGGGCCTTGAACATCTGCCTGAGCGGCGTTTCGTGAAGCAGCGACGTGTCCGTGGTCCCGGACAGCCAGCTCGGCACATCCGATATCCCGCCGTACATTGCTTCCCAGAGCGTTCCCTCAGTCGTCAGCTGCGGGGTGTGCCGTGCCCCTGGCCCGGCTGCGTTCCATGAGAAGACGACGCTTGAGCGAGGCCGTCGGTCGGCATGCTGGGTGACGTGCTTTGACACCAGGGCCGCCGTGCACCCGTCTCCCGGGGACGAGGCGAGTCCCCAGAGCCGGAAGCGGTGGGGTGTGACCTTTGACGTGGCCTCTTCTTCTGCAAGCAAGCTCATGTCGTGGACCTGGGGCTCCTCGAACTCCGAGTCGGTGTCTGACTCGGAATCAACGCCGCCTAGGGCTTCGACCCGGGTTACCTGGCGGGTGATGGCGCGGCGGATGCGCTCTGCCCATTGAGGAAGGGGTGTTGTCGGGGGGAGGTTGGTTTCGTACCAGTCTTGGTTGGTCGAGGTTGCGGAGAGGCGGATCAGCGTGTATAGCGGTTCCGGTGGTTTGCGTGACGGGTCCGGATGGTGGATGACGAGGCCTGGCGACTTGTTGGCCACGGGTACAGGAGTTTCATGGATGGGGGCAGGGAACGCACCTGTTATGGGATTCGTAGATAGCTCGTTTGGCTGAGGGTACAAGGTTGAGCAATCCTGGGATGAGTGCGGTTCGAGGGCCTGCTGGCTCGGGGCCGCGCATGGATCTATCTGGAAGGGCTTGGCGACGAAGGGGGTGGCTATTACGCCACGAGCCGTCTGGCCGTTGTCGTCTTGCCAGATCTGCGATGCGTCAGCCTCCAACCTTGCAGCAGGGCGTTGTGCATACCGTGTCTTCCCACTCCACAAAGGCGTCCGCAGAGAGAAAGATGCATATCGACATGGCGTTGGCCTCGTCGACGCGGACGCGGGGATCCTGGCCCCGGTGCCATTTGCCTTGGACAGTGACTCGTCGGAAACCAACGTGGTTCTTTGCCACGTAGGCTATCGTCGCGGCGCGGTGCCCGTTTGCAGCACACCATGGGCTCCATCTCAGGGAACTCGCGCTGCCTTCGCCGGGCACGAAATCCGGGTCGACATGATCCGCCGCCTGCGCTCGTCAGCAACCACGGCATGCCCATGATACTCTGTCGTCGCAACTCACATCGTGCGGGCCGCTGCCATCGAAGCGGTCAATCTCGAATATCTCCCAGCCAGGCTCACCGGTGGAAGAAGCTTCCGCGTCCGACGCCCTGCAAAAGAAATGCACCCCCATAATCACAACCTCCCGGGCGTCGTTCATGTACGCTAGCAATCCCACCCCTGGGCCGATTTCCTTGGCCCACGAAAAAGACACGATGCGTTCATTCATGTTTCGAAACCCAACGGCACTCTCGCCGTCAGGGATGGGAAGGTTCGCACCCAGGCCCCAGAGAATTTTCCAGTGCTTAAAGGTCCTCGACTGGGAACTGGACGCCATGCCAGTCTTGGGATCAATGTGCTCGCCCAGGGTGACTATACTCCCAGAGGTAGTCATGGCCGTCAGGACAGGGCGCAGATTTTGCCCCAGGCCGTTCGGAGACCATTCCAAGCCAACGGTTTGCCCCAGGGCGGAACCAGCTCTCGTCGCCTCTGCTCCCCCTACGCCCTTGAACACAAGCGGCTCCCCGACGGCAGAGGGCGGCAGGCTCACGCCGGCAAAGGCACACAGCGGCCCGTTGATGGCTGGGTCCGGGCGGATGATGCCGCATGCCGTGAGGGAGAGGGCGAACTGCGGCTGGAGGAATCCGTCCTCGACGGGCCCGTCGGCCTGGTTGCCTGCCTTGGGGTACTCGGGCAGGAAGATGCGAATCGTGTCATCTGTTGCGACGGCTAGCTCGGCGTCGCAGGACCAAGCAATGGCGTGCGATGCCAACGGTCGTGCCCTGAACTCGAGTTTTTGCAGCGGCCTGGCCTGTAGCTTCATCATCAGCCTTTCAATCACCCACTGTCTGAGGTGTCCAGTCCTGTGCTGGTGCACATTTATACAGAAACGACGGACAAGTAAAAAAATAATAATCACAGGCTGACGGCGACAGTGAATCCGTAATGGTCACTTTTCACGTCGTACCAGCGCAACAAAAGTTGTCATGTGAGCTGCTGGTCGCGTCTCACCTTTGATCGATCCATATTCGCGCGGCGCAAATAAGCTCAGATGGGCGGCACAAGAAATGACGGGAGGCCCATTACTTCATCTCATGAAATTTTCATCATGGGCGATGATGGCAGCCGGGTTGGAGGATTTGAGCTTGGTTCCTGGTGAAGTTGTGATTCTTGTGAATGTCGAGGGAGTCTGCTGACTAAGACTTTTTCGGCATGTCTACTTGCACGAGCTGCAACAACACACACCAAACTTCATACAACTCAGCGGCATTCAACACATTAATCTACACTCGCGGTCAATTAGGACAAAACTCAGCTCAAGGTTTCTAATGTAAACAGGGTATACAAACAGCCGCAAATTGCAGCCTCGAGGTAAAACAATCCATGCCGCTGTCTTCTGAACAACCAACGCCATCCTTGGTTCACTCTTGTGAGATGAACTATAATTCCATCTAACAAACCATTCCGTCCGTGGGACTTGTGTAAAATATCTCATCACCATTTTACCATGTATTGCCGTGCAACGCTGTAATATTTATATTTCCAAAAATGAGCCAATCGCCCATAATAAACCACAGCCCGCCAGGGCAGCAGCACCGACAGCCTTCTTTGTCCACCACTTATCATCTGTCAAAACCGTGGCGGGAAAAATCTTGGTCGTGGGCTCAATAGGAACACTGGCCGGCGCGGATGATGCGTTCCTGCGAACAGCATCCTCTTCGGCCTCCTTCTCTCGCAGGATAGCAATAGTCTTGCTGAGCGCAAGCAGCTGCTCATCGAGCGACGAACTAGAGTCGCGATCGACCTCCACATTTTGGATGTTGCCAAAAAAGTCCGTGATGAGCCTGCTACGAGCACCTTCGGCACCACCTGGGAATAGATCGTACCGGACTCCAGCGTGCGAGTGAATCTTTTCGTAATCGTAACTGTCAAAGAGTTCGCCTACAGTCTTGGGACTGTTCAAATCTTTGACCTGGTTCTCAAGAAACTCTAGATTATAGTAGGTGTATCGATCGATAACTGCTACACCAACGTCATTGTCTGCGTGGTGGGAATACGACGACTGATCCAATTCTGACGACCCGGTGGCGATGATGTTTGGAGAGTACAGCCGGCTGTACATGGTATTTGCTTGGCATGTATCGATCATGAAGAGAATCTCGTGATATCTGCGCCCATGGTTGTCAACTCGACTGCTCCCAATTTCCAATACGATTACTTCGCTTCACATACCTCTTCTTCTCCCACATTTGTTGGAAAGCATCTGCGAGATCGAAGGAGCCAATTTCCTCGGCATCCTGGAACTTTAGGAACTCGTTTCCTCCGTGACCAGTCATGTAGACCAAAATGTTGCTTCGGTCGTCGGTTAGCAGGCGCTTGCTGCGAGGCATCTCGTCGCCGACTCGATCCGTCAGTAGCCGAATAAAGTTCTCGACAGTGACCTCGTAGCCACGGTAGTCGACCTCAATATTGTCACCGTACAAGTCAACAGCCCGGTCGGAATTGCTGTACACTGTGCCCGGGAATGCGTTGCGAGGGTTGCAGGCCATATCGTCTGGGAGCATCAGGATAATCTGTGAATCGGGAATGCCAAGTCGCTTCACGGTTCTGTATATGGAAAGTACGTTTGCGAGGTGGCGGTAATTGAACCAGAATCGCGACGTGCACACCAGAACGGCCCAATTGCTTGTATGTTCCGAGAGGACAGTCGAGGCGAGCAAGGCCACAGCCAGGGCTGCAGTCTGCAGCTTGGAGCTTGTGAACTTCATCGTGTGACGGTCCGTGTCGACCCGCGGGATGCGACCCTCGAAATCTCGTAATGGACCGGCGTTGGGTTGAGAAACAAGGCTCCGCAAACCACTCAGAGCTTCGGATCGTGGATGTTGTAGCATACCGTGGGCTGACGCGAGGTGGCGGATTGGCCAGGGGAGGGCTTACAAATGCTATGGGGGCAACAGTGGCTACCCCGGGACGGTTAGCTTGTGACAGTGGGCAGGAGTCGTGTCCCGCACCATTCCCTTCTGGGCCAACAGTGTGACACTTGAAAGAAGTTTCAAAACATGATAATCGGGGAACCTACTTGTAACTTTGCAACCACACTGACAGCCAATAACTTCATTCTTCCGTTGATTTTTGCGCTTGCAACCGTCATATTTTAATTCCTTGTTAAAAAGCTAACCCTGCTGGCAAGAGAGAAACCCTTTGCCGCTGCCGTGACTGCGCCATACCGTATCCCACGTGTGCTACTACTCCGTACCAACCCCAACTAGGGGTATATGTCGAGTGACAGTATAGAAAGGAACAAAAAAAGATACTGGTTCAGATTGATAGGGGTATATGATCATCAACGCAGTCTTCATCCTTGGCCTCCGAAACGCCCTTACATCTCTACTAAACAAATAGTTTGCATAGGGGGAAAATGAGCTTCGACAAAACTCCCTGTTCATTCAAGGTCCATAAAGTCATCGTCGTCATCATCGTCATGGCCCATCATGTAGCTTAGAAAGGGTGAGCCAAAATGGCTCTCGCCGCAGCAAGGGCATATTCCTTCTTCATCTGTCTCCCAGTCAGGGTCGGCGATCTCATACCCACTGAGCCTAGAAAACTGCACCCAATATCGGCCGTCGCCATCTCGTTTTATGGGTACCCGCTTCCAAATCACCCTGTCTGGATTTCGCGGTGATGTTGGGTGGCCTTCTTCAGCTGGAGCAGGCGGCATTGCACCGAGCCTCGGGTGACTGTGTCTTGCATCACCAAGATCGTCCATCTCATCATCCTCGTCGTACTCGTCCGAATCTTCTGTCGCCACTTTGCCCTTGAAGGCCCTGACAACTCTGGCAGACCATCCCTTTCCAGAAAGGGGCTGGAGGTGCCTGGAGTGTGCGATGAACGATGCAGATGCACTCAAGTGCAAACCCTCATCTTTCAGCATGCCAGTCAGTTCGGCCGACGCTTTCATCCCAGTATCGTCAAAAGGCATGCCTGTTATCTGAAGCTCGTTCAGTGTACACCCCAGCTCGTGGGATGCGATTTCATGCAGCTCTGAGCCAGAAAAGGGGAGAAGCGTCTGTGAAAAATTGACGAGATCAAGGCGCAGGGACACGAGCGCCGGAAGTAGGCGAGGCCTAGGGCTCTTCTTATCCTTGTAAGTTGGATCGTATGGTGCTCGTAGAGCCAGCAGAAAGTCTGCAACCTGAGACCAAGTATAGCACCTGAAGCCGCCTCTTATGAGTGGCGGCTCTATTGGTCGCAGTCGAACCTTCAACAGTTGATCCTTCTTGAGATCGGCATGATAACTTCGTTCAAGTCTATGCTTTCGATGTTGATCATCGTAGTAACGGGCGATTATTCGCAAGTTTAGGTGAGTAATTTTGTTCCTATACTGAGGGCTCAGTTCAGAGAAGTTACGCAATGCCTCAGGGGTCGTGAAAGTGAAATGGTTCAATTCCCAAAGATATCGGGTGCCTTCCGCATGCAAAGCCTTGCAGGTAGCGAGAAAGTGAATGGCAATTTGATTGCCTTGAGTTTTTTCTTTTTCCGAAAGATGCTCAGGAGAGGACCTTGTTAACGGGTCGATGATGGGATAAGGGCTCTTCATGGCAAATTTCAAGATCCTGAGAATAACCTCAGTTGGCAGTTTAGGGCTGCTAGGCTCGAGGGCAGACCTAAATGCGCGAGTCCGGCGTCGCAGGGCAGGGTTCTGCTGTACCAGGTGCGCTTGAGCCAAAGGTGACCAGGATATGCCATTTTCTCGCAGTATCCTCTTCAACCGCATGTTCTCTTCCGTCAGAATTTCATTTGTACGCCTAAAGGGATGATGGAAGGATGCCTGGGCCTGATCTTCCTTGTCACGGCATTCCCAAGGAAACACGGTCTGTGCAAATGTTAGAGCGTTACGGTGAACTGGGAGAGTTGCGCCTTACCGCTGAGGAACCAGCCATGATCAAGGGTCGGCTATTTCTTCAAAGAGACCAGTCTTCAATATTCCGTGGCCTGTAAGGATAACGACGCCCCAAGTGGTTTGTCTGCACGTGGTGCCAACCGATCAGCCGATGGGCCAGTTGGGATACTTAACGAGCAAGGAATTATTGACTACAAAGTCAACGGGTTTGTGTGGGGGAAAAAAAATTGGGCGACTGGCGTTTATTCGAAAAGGGGAAAAAGAAACAGAAAGAAAACCAAGGGGGGACGAACGTCTTAAGAGCATATGAACCAGCTGAAGTGGTTGGCAAAGGTTAATGAGGACACTGGGGGTCTGACAGTTCGGGCAACTTGTGAACAAAGCCAGACAGTTGGTAGCCAGCTGTCAGTCGAGCGGTTACCAGGTTACGCCTGTTGTGGGAAAACGGGAGTCTACACAGGCCAGTGAAGCTGCGCATTGATCTCAAGTACCAGACCAATTTCGGAATCTGAGGTAGGGTGACACAAGGGTCACGGCACGATGTCAAGCGTATTGAGCGGCCTCATGAATTGATTCGGATATTGGGTCGATGATGACAGTGCGAGCCCACAGCCTGACCGGGGGCGGGGATTCAAAAGGCGGTACCAGACCAGACGTCAACTGAATCAATGAAGACCTTGTGTCCGGGGCCTTTCTGCAGAGAGGTCTGGGGGGATAAATGGCAATGTAGACGACGAGAAGAGCGGAAGAGAAGACGAGAGGGATTTAGTTGCGTATTTGTGACGTCCAAGTTGAGACTAGGACCTCTGTTGGGGATTGCACATAAATTGTCTCAAGGGTATTCCTGGTCGTCCTAGTCGATTCACGTTGACGCACTCGCCCGAAAGCTGGACATAACATTGGCTCTGATCGACCTTGGTACCTACGCACCTGGTACGTCTTTGGTGAGTTGTCTTGTGCCTCAGGAGCGTGGGGCAAGCACCCAGCGGACAGAACCTTCCTTCTGGCATGGCCGCCGTATCCACATTTGGGGGAGGGCGGGGATCCATCTCATGCGAGCATGTGACGGTATCTTGATTGGCTTGCCTGTATCATTCACGGCACTCCCAGCCACATATTGACCAAGTCGTATCTTTTCAGCATGCAGTGATGGATGCGAAAAGTGTCCTATGTTTGTCTCCCTTTTTTTGGGGGGGGGGGGGCGGCGGGAAAAAAACCCAAGATCAATACCGGCATGAAGGTGCTGCTGCGAAGAGTGCTGTGAGTCAGTCTGTGACCACAATCTGTAAGTTTCCCACATTACTCATATCTGTGACTTCGTAGCCGACGTCCGTTCGTGCTGAGCAACTGGCTGGCACCATGACAACGAAAAAATCATTTACCAGGCATGCTAAATTACTCGCTCATGGGCCGCTGATAACGTCTGAAGATTCCGGGGCGGTCAGTCAGGACAGGGTCCGTGTCAAGGAGATGCTGATGCTGGCAAAACAGACGGGCTGAAGCTTGTCGCTCGCAGGGCAGCAGCCGATCCTCTCTTATCCCAAACCCAACATCCCTCTATGGAAAGCAGACGTGAGACCAGCACCGTTTGAAAGGTCAAGTAGCCGGTAATCAAACCCATGAGGACACTTATGAACCTACGCTCTTTTGCTCCTATCCTGTAGTGCCTCATAGTTGCTTCCCATATTCTTCCTTCCATATTTTATCCCACTTGTCTTTATCAACAGCGAATTCTCGAACGAAATCATGCTCCAACTCGTGTGTGCGCCTTCCCAGCAGGACGAGACTATGTAGTGGAGGACCTAGCAGGTCGTCGGTCGCGCACAGCTCCTCCAGTGTTCCTGCCACGAATTTCTCTGTTTTACCTCCTACGCGAGCTGCTCCAATAGCCAAACTATTCCGGGTATACGCTCCTTCCTTCTTCTCTTCCTCAATCTCGATCATCTGCTGCGCGCACTGCCCTACGGTCATGTACCGCGGGGGCTCATATACTAGTCTACCCCTAGCCATGTTCTCCAGGCTCTGTTCTTTGACCTTGATGTCGACGAGCACCAATGTATGCAAACCGATATGACGGTTCTCTTTGATACGGTCGTAGAATGAGGCTGGCTTCCATGAATCCGTAAAGAATACCATGGAGACGGTCTGCCCGAAATTGTACAATTGAAGGCCGCAGGCACCGATGCCGGACATGATGGAGGCATTTGGTACAGCCCGGACGGGGATGGAAAGTTCGCGCGCTCGAATGACCAGGTCGGTGTGTGTGGTGGCCCTGAATGTGAAAATTAGCTTCGTGACGAGTCGTTGGCAGTTTCAAATTGCATACCCGAAGGGATCTCCGACGACAAGGAAGGCGACATCTTCTTCTTGGGCATTGCGCAGGATCTCGTCGCTGTTCGATTCGACCATTTCGCGGTCGGCAATTGTTATTGAGCGGCCATAGTATTCTTCCTGCGACGCGGTTAGGCCATGGTCTGTGGCGCGGTAGGGAGTCCCTTACCAGGACGGATTGATCGACGAGCAAGATGCTGGTGTAGGCTTCCAGATACACTCTGGAGGCCTTCTTGACAACTTCCAGACCCTTGACCGTGATGTCGGTCTCATCTGAGAGACCGAGGCCCACGAGATAGAGCATTTTGCCTTGCCGAAACCGTTTGCGCCTCTCGTGATGCCCAAAGATCGAAGATGGTGTTGAAAGTTTGAACAAAACAAGACGCCCCTCCGCGGGGCAATTTTCGATACCCGCCGCCTGGCCTGCTAAACCCCATCTCAGGCACGCAGGCACTAGGACCCCAGCCATTTGTGCAGCGATCCACAGGCTTGACAGTTTCAGTTTTATCTATCCCACCGTCAACACTGCACGCAGCACAAACGATACCGGGCTTGCTGCGCTGCCATCGCCATGGCCGATTCCAAGAAGGGCAGCGCCTATGGCGCGCCCGCAGGCGACACCGATTTTCGAAAGACGTGGGATCTTGACGAATATGCGGCCAAGGCCAAGGAGCGAGAGGCCAAGGAGAAGGAAGAAGCCAAAGCGCGTTACGAAGCAAAGCTGGCAGGCAAGAAATACCACAAGCCTTTAACCGGCGACGAGACATACACCACGGCCCGACGCCATGTCATCGACCTCACCGCACAAGTCGGCAAGACGCAGCTGGTGCCTGCCGGCGCCGGCGTTGGCAAACGAGGGCGGAGCGCTGGCTTCTACTGCGAGCCTTGCGATCTCACATTCAAGGACAACAAGCAATTCATCGAGCATTTAAATACCATACAGCATCTGCTGAACACGGGACAGACGACCGAAGTAAAACGCGCCACGGTGGACGAGGTGCATGAGCGCATCTCGTATTATATTCGGAAGAAGGAAGATTTGGAGAAGGAAAAGGCCACAAGTTTGCACGAGAGATTACAGGTGCGAGAAGAGGAAAGGGAAAAGGAGCTAGAAGAACGGCGACAACGGAGGAGAGCCGAAGCGGAGAAGAAACGACAGGAGAGGGAAGAAGCTGTCAAGGTCAAGACAGAATACGGCGAGGATGTCCGCGTTGAGGGAGAGCATGATGAGGATGACATGATGGCCCAGATGGGCTTCACTGGATTTGGGACTTCGAAAAAGTAGGATACGATTAGAAACGGCAAGTAGGAACAATTGATACCCCCCATTGGTGACCATTTAGCGATAAAGTTGAAAGATTTCGTGAATGCTAAACTTGCAGAGAGCTTGGCGGTAAGGTATTCTCAGACGTGAAGAAGCCCTTTCCAGACGTTTCAAATTTGATGGTGCCGAAAATAAGGCCAAGTGAAAACGAGCCCCTGGGGAATGTATGAGCTCTGCAGGTTGCGGAGTTGGCAAACGAGAACAAACCGACTTACGACTTGCCCCACGTAGTTCTGGTAGGCTATAGTAATAGTCCCTGACCGGGATCCCGCACCTCAAATCCCACCACGTATCGCTGCTTGGCATCACCAGCACGTTCAACGGGCGCAGTCCCATCTTGGAAGGCACCACAAAGTCTCGGCAGCGCCATTGAGGAGAGGTCTGGTGGCTGTGGTTGCACAGCCTGGACCTTGTCAAGCTTCCTGACCCTCACGTGTCCACTTCTACCAGTGAGTGTGCGACTTATCGTTGGGCGGTTTCCAATTGCCAGGCTTCAGCACGATTCTGGCCAAAGACATTTCGCAGTCCGCGGTCTCGTTCAGAGCTGCTCGCGTAGTAGACTAGGCTGCGCGAGACCATTGGGCGATTCAGTCTGCATCTTGCACACCTCCGTGGCGCCAATGAACGCAGCCTTTCTGGTCTCCCTGGTGGCGGGAGCCATCTCAGTCTTTGCGCTCAAGTACGGACTCTGGGCACTCCAATGGCTAGCTTCAGCTCTTTACCATTCTATTCCAACCCGCCATCGCCCTGCCCAAAGACCGGAGGACGATCATGTCCAGATCTTGGTCCTGGGCGACATTGGCAGAAGTCCGCGCATGCAGTACCACGCCATCAGCGTCGCCAAGCATGGCAGAAAAGTTGACATTGTGGCATACAAGGGTAAGTGTAGAGTTTGTGCGTTTGTGCGTTTGTGCAGAGACTGATGCTAATCTTCACAAGAAACCGCCCGGCATCCCGATCTCATTGGCAATGAAAAGGTGTCCATGTATGCCCTCGCGCCGCAGCCGGAGTGGATTTCCTGGGGCACACTGCCCTTCTTCCTCAACATCCCGTGCAAGGTCATTCAGCAGTTTTGGACCTTGTTCTACACGATGATGTGGGCTACGCCCGCAGCAAAATGGATCATCATTCAGGTACGCAGGCCCGCGCAGTCCAGCTTGCAGTAATGTCGTGCTAATGCAGCCAGAACCCCCCGTCAATCCCGACTTTCCACGTCGCTCTCATCGTATCCGTCATTCGTGGAAGCAAAGTTATCATTGACTGGCACAACTATGGACACACCATTCTTGCCCAAAAACCACTGTACAAAATCTTTGTGCCCTTTTACAAATGGTACGAGATCATGCTGGGCAAGTTCCTCGGAAACGCCAATCTTGCCGTCACGGATGCCATGGCTCGGGAGCTGCGAGGTCCAAAGTTCAAGCTGAACAATCCAGTGTATACACTGCATGATCGGCCCCTTGAGCTCTTCCAACCAATCACCACCGCCAAAGCCAAAAAGGAATTCATCTCTCGCCTGCCTGAGACGAAGCCGCATGCCAAGAATATCATGGATGGAACGATGCGTCTTATCGTCAGCAGTACATCGTGGACCCCGGATGAGGATTTCAACATTCTCCTCGAGGCACTCGTTTCGTATGCGAACCCCAAGGAAGACGATACCTCAAGCGAGCCGCCTTCACCCATCCTGGCCATCATCACCGGCAAAGGCCCCGAAAAGGAAAAGTACCTCGAAAAGATTAAACAGATGCAGGAAAGCGGACGGCTGCCCGGGATCAAAATCTTGACAGCGTGGCTCTCAAATCGGGATTACGCCTCTCTCCTGGCCTGTGCCGATCTTGGCATCTCCCTCCACAAGTCCAGCTCCGGAGTCGACCTGCCCATGAAAGTGGTAGACATGTTTGGTGCCGGTCTGCCTGTGGCAGCGTATTGTGCCTTTGAAAGCTTCAGTGAGCTCGTAAAGGAGGGCCAGAACGGGTGCGGCTTCGAGACGGCGGCGCAATTGACGGAAATTCTGCAAAGACTTCTCAGTGAAAAGGGCCAAGGCGAGTTGGCCCAGCTCAGGAAAGGGGCCATCAAGGAAGGATCTCTGCGATGGGACGAGGAATGGGACCGCGTGATGATTCCCGTGATTGGACTAGACGGCACAAGCTAGAAATCTTGCATGAAAAAAAGAAAGAAGAAAGAAAAAAAAGTACAGACAGACAAGAGTGTCGCCACACGATTTTTTCAAACCCCGAATGCGGCAGGTCAAACACCCCCAATGCACCCCTAATGAGGCATCCAGAACCTGGCGGCACCAAATGCAAACTCTTGAAAATTCCGGTAAACGCCGCTGCTATGACCACGTCCCCGCGCAAACAGTCTCTGTGTTTCTTTTCCTGCTTTCAGACAAGATATCAGTCTTCACCCAAGCTTTCCCTGACGCACTTTCGGCACCGTTTCCTGAACTCCTTGTGCTTGCCCTCTCTCTCCTCGCGCAGCAACCGCGCGGCCTCGACATTGGCGGGGCTCTCGTCATTCGGACTGTGAAACAAGCTTATGGTGCTGAGGAGGATGGTCTCGGGCGACTGGACGGGACTCCACCGCTCAGAGGCGGCTTCGTAGCCATACTCGTCTTCCTCGGGAGGATGCAAGATGGATATGCACAGGCTGCCGTTTTCGTAGATGTTCGGGTGGAAGGGTATTGGCGCTAGGAAGGTCAAGGAGGGTGGCATGTGTGGGTAGGTTGCAGGGAAAACCATGCGAGCTCGGAAGTTGCCTCCTGCAGTCGGGGCGTGTTGGTGCACACGCGCAGTTAGCCCAGGCCCGGGCATGCATCGGGGGTGCGAGAGAGAGGAGCGGGAAGAGACTCACCGCCGTAGTATTTGCAGTCGTCGTTGATCATGAGCATCACCTCCCACTCGAATATGTTGCTGTCGCTGACGAGTCCGCACGAGATGCCCGGGAGGTCCTTGCACGTCTGCATCTCCTTGAGCTGGCGTTTAAGCAGGGCGGCGGCCGGCGACGTTGTGGAGGCCATGGCTGCGAGTCTGCGACAAGACGAGGATCGGGGGGCGACCTGGCCGTTGTCTCGAGGCCTTGCGGCGGTGTTGTGCAGAGGGGAGGATGGCTACCGGCCCTGGCAGTGTGCGATCCGGCAGACTTTAAGAACAGGCGGAGGCTTCGAAATGGTGGTGCATTTGACATAGCAGCTGGTGGTGGAGGCGCATGGCAGAACAGGGCACTTGGTGGGCGGGGCAGGCATGAATTCGATCAGGTAGGTGGGGAAGCTTCCGACAGGGCAATTAATTGCTGGCGGTTTCACCGCAAGAGCACTTGTGCATTCATGACCAGACTGCTAAAGTGCTCTTCTTGGTTCTGTGGTGCAGCCGGGCTAGTGGATCATCGCATAGCCTCAATCGACATGCTTGTCGCGCTACATAACCGAGGGATGCACCCGGACCAACGTGCCATCGTCAATGCTCTATGCCAGCTTGTTGAAGAGGCTGCAGCGAAATGGCGTTGTCCAAGCCATGCCCCGCATTCTTGGGCGGTTTAAAGATGACGCAGCTAGTTTGCCTTTGACCGATTAGTGACACAGACAAGCCAACCTGCCTTGATGAACAAATCAAGTGTAATATCATGCCAATTTCATAACATGAAGATTAAGCGTGTTACGGTGTAAGCTGTGACAAGGTCCTAAAGGGACCGCACGTGACTAAGCCAAACGTATAAATGGTCAAAGTTGACCTGCAGACAGATGGAATGAACAAGAATAACTTACACATAACTGAACAGTACCTGCACTTTGCCTTTTATTACGCATTTGAGGACATTGACCTTTATTAAACTTAATTCAACCTCAAGTACGTCAATCCCTACATACTTACTTGTAGGGATTCCAGCACATAACGAAACGATTACATTTAAATCTTCCCTCACCATATCACATACCCTATACCTCGTGTCTCATACACCGCTCCGACTCTTCCTTGAAGTCTTACCATGGCGGCGATTGACAAGATCATTGCCATTTTCAAGAAGAGATCGATTATCCTTAGGAATCTATGACTCGCACGCCATTGTGGAGTGAAAGAAGGTGGACTTGAGCGCTACACAACATTGTATCTCTGGGAACGGTCCACACATACGAGAACTATTCAAGAAGCCACCAAAGAACCTGGGGCTAGAGGGTGTTTGGCGTAGCCTGCTACAGCATAAAACCATGTCGTTGCCCGAATGCTAACGGACTGGGTTGCGGGACAGCCGGCCACGACTGCGGCTGGGGATGAAGCAGTATTGCCGAGCCCTCAAGCTTATATAGGGAACAACAACAAAGCAACATAAACTAGCTGGATGTTGCAACAGAAGCAATACCTTGACCCGTAGAAATGGATACCAACGTGGCTTACACCGGCACATGATGCTCTTTGGAAGCACCTAAAAGATTCTGCCGACAGGGTTGTGGAGGAAAACTCGGTCAGTGTGCACAAAAAGCCTAGCCTGTATGGAAACTGCATTCATCATGCTATCCGATGCATCTTCCCCTATTTACGCAGAGTGAGTAGACTCTGAAAGCCTCATAGATGACATGCAAGTGAAACAATCCCGATGTAGAAGACGGTGGAGATGGGGGATAGGGGAATGTAAATGGATGTTCATGGGGACTTGTCTCGGCCAGACTTACGATCGATGAATTGTCATAATTATCACGACTTTTGGATGCCAAAGCCTTTTTGCATGAACTGTTGGTGCATATCGCTCGTCAAAGCTCCTGGTAGCATCAATATGACTTTGGGCCTAATTACACAAACAAGGGGATGCAGCAACCTGACGCACGTATTCCAATCCATTGGGACCTTTGACAGACTGTTTGATAAGGCAGGATAGCATAAAACCACAAAATTTACACGTCCACCCTTGGTTTGTAGTGACGTGGCACAACTTGTAGGATCAAATCAACCAGTCACGTCGGGATACGGAAGTGGAGAGGAAGAAAGAAACCCGGAAACAAGGCCCCAGCACAATCTCCCCAATACGTCTATAGGCTATGCAAAAATTACAAATTGAACGAGAAAGTGTCCTAAAAAGGTATCTGCCGCATTAAACGGGACGTATGTGAGGTGCAGCGGCCGTCGTGGCTCGGCCGAGTTACCAAATTCATACTCCTCCTAACAAGCCGTGTAAGCTGATTGGCCGAAACTATGGGAGATTCTCACAGACTTGATCGAGGAAGCTCATGGCTCCCCTTTGCCCTTTTCGGTCAGGGGGAACTGCTAGCTGTGAGCATCCAGGTACTGTGTAATGATTTACTTGCAAGATGCCCAGAAAAGTTATCTATTAAGCCTATATTGCAGCTTTCGCAAGTCTGGACACATGTCATGCCAAACTACAGCCATTTGACCATTTGCAGCCGGTAGCAACACTGCGAAAGTATGCATTATATTTTGATATAGCATTTTGGTACCAATAAACACAATGGCAGCACCAGCCTGCCGCTATTCCCATTACTGCCGAAGAGGAACGCAACCGAAAAAGAAGAAAGTTGCCAAGAAACAGAGCGGTTACATCGCACGAGTCCAAGTTTGATTGTTTAGATGATGTGCATGGGGGATAGTGTTATTAACAACTACGAATAGGATAAGAGAGTATGACTTTGCTTGGGTGCCGTCTAAACACGAATGTAATTTCATCATGGTACGGCTTGTATATTCCATAAGATGTTGGTAGAATCTAAGCATCACCACCGCACCTTGGTAGATCTATTTTGTCAAGACATTGCGGAGGAAAAGTGCATTTCCTGCCTGATTACAGACACGTAATTCATCACTTTT
Organism: Keithomyces neogunnii; assembly: GCA_020975405.1. NCBI lineage: Eukaryota > Fungi > Ascomycota > Sordariomycetes > Hypocreales > Clavicipitaceae > Keithomyces > Keithomyces neogunnii. The sequence goes on along the minus strand of JAIOWQ010000002.1, from coordinate 992,858 downwards.
ATTAATGGGTTGCTTCCGCATCTCGAATGGCATTTCCATGAGTCATGATGATGGTTACTGAGTGGGCATTTCGATGCTTTGGCAACTTATTTTGTAGACTATAATGCAATCTTGTCAAACTATGATCCATCAATAGATTAAGCAAGGGTCTGCGCCACCAATGGAGTTTACTTGGCCGTCCCACAGGTATTTTCCATGCCAACATCATATACCAGCCAAGTGCTAAATGGAGAGATACAGCCACGATGCTGTGATCCATGGGCCAGAGCTCTCGTTTTAACTCTAGATACAACAGTTTAATCATCCCCTCCCCCAAAACTGACTTGCGTCGCGGCGTCGCGATGCGTCGCGATGCGTCTTGCGGTCCAGTAAAAACTCCAACAATGTGCCTCCGTGACAACCTCATAGCTACCGACATAAAAATTCAGCCTGTAGTACTTCCTTGCGTCTCATAAAGACACCATACGCTCCTTGCGGGATCTGTAAGCATGGCTCATGGTTTTCGAGCAAGCTGCCTTGAAAATCCCTCAGTCTAAGCGCAGGTGAACAACCCAAATCACCGCTGGATTAAGTAAACAAGTAGTTGTTAGTAAATTGGGCTTCTGCCGGGATTTTCTTGAGAAGAGTAAATCGCTACCAGGGCACGGAAACCAGAATAAATCGGCCCAGAGGGACGATGGAAGGGACGTATTGTAGGAGACCGACTACATAATCTAAGTTTTCTTCGAATTTGTCAATCAGTTGGCCGAATGGTCTAGTGGTATGATTCCTCTTTCGGGAAGTCCTTGGGAGATCCCCAATTCTTAGAATTGAGCATAGAGGAGGCCCCGGGTTCGAATCCCGGTTCGGCCCCATTCTTGATGATCATCAATCATCTTCTTTTTTTGTCGCTTTTTACACCCGACTGAGCCAAACATGGCGAATTGTCACGGCTTCCATATTTTTTTTTCTTCTCAATACAAGAAATATACCGGATAGAACCTGAGAAGATGAGGTATCTGACCGCTGTTGGCAGGCAGGCGGGGACTTGGCGTCCAAACGTTTGCAGGCGAGTACATGGTTAGTCCACCCTCAACACTCTTCCTTGTTACTGTACGGAGCAGTATTATGTTGATGTATGGATTGCCGGGAACGCACAACAGTCTCATCACCTACCTGGGTACCTAGGACATAGCCTCTTGATGTGCAGTCTATGGATGCCTTGGTTCAAATGTACTGGCCACGAGCAAATAGCGGCGCTCCTTCCCCTGTTCAACCCAGACAGCTGACGCGCAGGTGCCCCACGCCGACGTGCCCCACGCCGACCCCAGGCACCCAGCATGACAGACAGTACAACTTCAGCAACTTGACCTCAACCACCACTTCAAGGGTTCCTATCCGCCGCGTCCACACCAAGCAGAGACCGCCAGCTCACCATCCTCTGCCACAGCTTCAGAATGCTCGCATCACCACTATGAGACGTCATAATGGTGTTCAGCACCCTTCTCTCCTCGTCCGATAAGGCCTCGGCTAGTCGAACCAAGCCTAGTCAGGAGACCGAGTTGCTACCAGAGTACATCTTCGACGAGGCCCAGCTGCCATGCGTGCCTCCGGAGCGACCAAACTTGCGTGAGCTCAATACGAGCCTCGAGGCACTTGCTGCCGTTTTCCCCGATATCCAGATCGAAGTCTTCAGGGAGCTGCTGTCCAACTTTGACGGCGAGTCGAGACTGGCTCTTGTCGCAAATGCACTTCTCAAAAACCGGGTAGACTGGGTCAAAGGCCGGTGGAGGGTCGTGGACAAGCAGGCTCCAGCACCGGATACGCTACCCAGGGCCGACATGTTTCGAAGCCAAGAATATGTTCATGCAGTGCGAACTCTGGCCGCGCAGGAGTTTCGCGGCCTGTCCAAATCCACCGTCAGCGCCGTGCTGGCCGAGTCCAACCACTCCTACCTAGACGCCCGACGCACGCTGGTTACACTGTCTTCGAAATCCTGGCGGTTCACTATACAGTCGCTGTTCTCACGACGCAGACCCTTTACCACGGGCGAAGCAGAGAACCACCCCCTGGTGGCTTGGAGGTCGACGGGGCAGGGCTCCATCACACCAACCATCAAAACCACAGGAAATGCCGAGCTGGACCGCGAATTATATGATGCCCTCATACGGCCTCTGAAGCAGAAAGTCAAAGTTGACCGAGAAACCAAAGACCGGGGGATAGCCGTCTTGTTGAACAACGAAGAGGCGGAAGCCGCGTCGGCGACGCTTGAGTGCACCTGCTGTTTTGTCGACTACAGCTTTGAGCAGTTTACAAGCTGCAGCAAAAGTGGCCATCTGGTTTGTTACAGATGCGTCCAGAACGCCATCAAGGAAGCACTGTTTGGCCAAGGATGGTCGAGCAACATCAACACCGACACGGGCACCCTGAAGTGCCTGGCAGTCGACGGCGCTGAATGCTGCGGCCATGTTTCTTCCGAGTACATTTGTCGAGCATTCATGGATGAAAAGTCGGGAGCAGAAATTCTTCACAAGCTTGATCAAAGATTGGCCGAGCACAATCTAGCCTCGTCCAAAGTTCCGCTTATACACTGCCCGTTTTGCAATTATGCCGAAGTCGACGATATCTACCTTCCTTTAGATGAGTCCCGACCGCGCTTCAGGTTCAGCCGCATTTACAACCTAGTACTAATGTCCATCATCTTGGTTGTGCTCATTGCCATTTCCCCGCTTGCGCTCCTGGCGGCGCTTTTCTGCGTTGTCGTTAGCGTGGAACACAACATGTGGCGAGACCTTGGCACGGAGTGGAAGAAGGCTGTCCACAGACATTGCCGACGGCGCCGTGGTCTTCGATTCTCATGTCAAAACCCCAAGTGCGCCCGACAATCCTGCATATCGTGTCACAAAGCATGGGCGGACATTCACGTCTGCAATGAATCATCTCTTGTGGCTCTCCGAACCCAGGTGGAGCAGGCAATGAGCATGGCCATTAAGCGTGTTTGTCCAAGGTGCAACACGTCGTTTGTGAAAAACGCCGGCTGCAACAAACTCACCTGTCCGTGCGGCTACAAGATGTGCTACGTGTGCCGTGCAGATCTTACCGACGAGGGCTACCGCCACTTTTGCGACCACTTTCGTCCTGATGGGGACCCGAAACCGTGCACGCAATGCGACAGATGCAATCTCTGGGAGTCGGAAGATGTCGATGCCGTGCTAAGAGAAGCTCGTGAGGTGGCGGAGAAGAATTGGCGGGAGTTGGAGAAGCGGGACTTGTCTGGCGCCGAAAAGGCCTATCTCGAGACGGGCGTCGCGTCACACGGCCTGAATTCGAGAATAGACCAGTTGCTTACGAGCGGGACATCGCCGACTTTGCCCGAGCTTTTAGATCTTCTCGTGGAGGCGATTTACTTTTGACACTGGCCAGCATGTATGGATTTTGTATCGGCGCAGCAATAATGGTTCTAGGTCATGGGACGGCGTTTACTTGTTTTACGGGCTTGGTCAGTGGGATACTTATACCCGGTGTTGTTTATGTGGGCATACACTCCCAAGACGATGCACTATATAGTTTTAATGAAGACCCTTTGCAACGCAGCATGGCATGTCGATCGAGCTACTCCAGTTAGATGCAAGTAAATCACTGCTCAATTCGTGACTAGTTATCAAAAAAGACACAGCGTGTACTGTGCCAACATGTCCAACCAAGTGGGCAAATTTGCTACATGATCCAGAAACTAAAAACAAAGGGTCGTTATATACTATACATGACAATCACCGGCTTTTGCTTCAACCCCTTTTCGAATCCATTCAAATCTTGCTGCTGTCACTGTCGGCCAACTCGACGGCAGCACCACCAATGGCCAGCTTACCAGTCTCCTTGATCTTGGTCTGGAAAACAACCTTGTTGCCCTCGCGCCACATCTCGGTGACAAGAGTCTGGCCAGGGTCGACGGTACCAGCGAAGCGGACCTTGATGTTCTTGAAGGGGCCAAAGGTGTCGTAGATGGCCTTGCCGGCGATGCCAAAGAAGCAGAGGCCGTGGAGGATGGGGCGCTTGAAGCCTCCCACCTTGGCAAAGGAGGGGTCAATGTGAAGCGGGCTGTCCAGCGGTTAGCCATGCTGCCTGTTCTTGTCACGATGTGGGGAGGGACCTACTTGTAGTCGCCGCTGAGGCGGTAAATGGCGGCCTGGTTCTCGTCCGTCTTGGACTCAATGACGACGTCGGGGGCACGCTTGGGGGGAGGATTGGCGGCAGTGGCGGCGCCGCGGTCCTGGCCCTTCTTGGGGCCGTCGAAGCCGCCGCTTCCACGCACAAAGACGGTCATCTCGCTGTAAAAGACGTCTTCGCCAGTCTCCTTGTTGACCGTGGTCAGGGCCGACTTGACCAGGGCGGCGTTGCCCTTGTCCACCACCTCGACGAGCTTGCCGCGCGACTCGAGCACGCCGCTCGTGGGCAGCGGGAACTTGCGGATCTCGAGGTACTGCTCGCCGTGGAGCAGCATCATGGGCGAGAAGTTGGGGATGATGTCGTTGAAGTCAAAGGGCATCTCGGTGTAGAAGATGGGGATGACGCCGAACGTGGGCAGGACCTGGAAATCCTCGGCTCCCTCGCTGTGTGAATACATTCATCAGCATGTTTTTGCGCCAGACTCTGGGGGAATGCTACTTACAAGACGTATTTCAGCTCCGTGTGCTTGGCGCCAACGCCCAAGTTGTACAGGATGGAGTCGCGCTCCTCAAACTTGAACTCGACGGCAGGACCGTCCTTGCCGACCTGCGATTTGATGGCATCGAGATACTGGTTGCTGGCGGCGGGTTTATCGGCCTTTGCAGAGAGAGTGCACGCGTTAGTAAACGTAGTTTTGGTTGTTTGCGTTGCAGCTTCTTCTTTCTTGGTTCATCTTGATTTCTCTCTTCATTTACATGTCTAGCGCTATCTAATTGTACACAGATATCGTCAAGGGGTCAACACAAAACGCATGGTAGAAATGGCTCATACCTTCTCAGCAACGTTGCCCATGTTGGCCATAATCTTCATCATGGATTCCTGAGTCTTCTCGGGGTTGTCCACTCGGTCATCGTCAAAGTTGACAATGTCCTTCCAGTGCTTGACAACCTCCTCGGGGACGAGGGTGACGTTGACGGGGAACCCGTGACCGCCGGTCCGCTGCCAGCGAGTCTTGCCGGCCCAGCCGCTGCCGACTTCGTACAGGCCACCCGTGGGGTCGGGGCAGTCGTCGCCGCAAAGAGCGAGGACAAGAGGAGCAATGTAGTCGGGCTTGAAGGCCTGCACCATCTCGGGAGGCATGATGGTGGCAGTCATGGCGGTGCCAGCGTTGGGGGCAATCGTGTTGACAAAGATGTTGTACTTTTGACCCTCGATGGCGAGGGCTCGGGACAGGCCGAGGATACCGCATTTCTGATGAGGGACTGGGTCAGCTGGATGGAAACCACATGGGGAGGCATGACAAGATGAAAACTTACGGCGGCAGCGTAGTTGGCCTGGCCAAAGTTGCCGTAGATGCCGCTGGTGGAGGTGGTGTTGATGACGCGGCCGTACTTTTGCTTGAGGAAGTAGGGCCAAGCGGCCTTGGTGACCTTGTAGGTACCGCGCAGGTGCACGTTGAAGACGGGGTCCCAGAGGGAGTCGTCCATGTTGGCAAAGGCCTTGTCACGGAGGATGCCGGCATTGTTGACGACAATGTCGATGCGGCCAAAGTTGTCAATGGCAGCCTTGACAACGGCATCACCATCCTCGGCGGAAGCCTTGACACCGACGGCCTTGCCACCAGCCTTTTTAATCTCGTTGACAACATCGTCGGGGTTCATGAGGTCGTTGACGACAACGGTAGCGCCATACCTGGCAAAGGCCAGGCAGTAAGCACGACCGATACCGGCGCCACCACCGGTGACGAGGGCGACCTTGCCGGTGAAGTCGACCTTTCCGCCCTGTTCGCTGGGACCCATCTTCATGGAGTCCTCGAGCAGGGTCAAGAAGTCGTTGGGGCCGCTGGGGTATTGCGGCTTGTTGGAGAAGTCCACGACCTGATCCCACTTCTTGAGGATGGCGCTGGGTGTGTAGGAGGCGTCGGCCTTGAGGAGCTGGCCATTGGCGCGCTCCCATCGCAGCTTGGCAACGTGGCCACCGCCGACTTCGAAGATGCCGCCATTCTCAGAGTTGTTGCTAGAGTGCACCAGAACGGCAACGAGGGGAACAACCCAGTCGGGCTTGAGCTGCTCAAGAACATCGGGAGGCATGACAGTAGAAGTCATTCGGCTAGCAGCTACAGACGGATGAGATTAGCCTCGTACAGGCCGAAGGCAACAGGCCCGGGCTTGCTGCCAAACGAAGGGTCGGGATTCGTCGGGACTCACCAATAGGAGCAATGACGTTGCTCAGGATGTTGTACTTGACACCCTCCTTGGCAAGAGTCTCGGTGAAGCCAACCATGGCCAACTTGGCAGCCGAGTAGTTGGTCTGCCCAAAGTTGCCAAACAGGCCGGCAGCAGAAGCGGTATTGATGACACGGCCATACTTTTGTTTTCTGAAGTGAGGCCAGGCGGCGCGAGTGACCTTGTAGGCGCCCTTGACGTGGACCTTCATGATGAGGTCCCAGTCCTGGTCCTTGATGTTCTTGAAGCTGATGTCTCGGAGGATGCCGGCGTTGTTGATGACCACATCGACGCGGCCAAAGGCCTTGATGGCCGTCTCGATGATCTTGTCGCCATCCTCGACGCTGTTGTAGTTGGCAACGGCCTTGCCACCGGCCTTTTTGATCTCTTCAACAACAACATCGGCTGCCTGCAGGAGCGAAGGGGGGACACATTAGCTTGCGGTTGCGGTTGGCGCGTGAATGGTGGCTGGCGCAACTCACCCTCGTGGAATTGCCCTCGCCCTGGAATGAGCCGCCCAGGTCGTTGACGACGACGCTGGCACCGCGCGAGGCGAAGAAGAGAGCGTAGGCCTTGCCGAGACCACCGCCAGCGCCGGTCACGACGACGACCTGGCCGTCGAATCTCAATTGCTCAGCCATTGCGTGATGTGAAGATGTGCTTTGTTCCTGCGGGCGCTTCAACCACAGAAAAGAAAAGAGAGATGCAAGGGGGTATAAAGACGAAGATTGCGGAACAGGGAAGATGGGGGGAGAATAAAAAGAGGTTGACCAAGACGGAAGCCGGGAGAACCAGACCAGGTGACGTTTTGGCTTTTGACATTTGCGTTGGCCGGCTTCACACTCTCTCGGCACCCCGTCAACAGCTCCAGTGCCCAGTGCCTCGGCTGAAGGATCTCATGCGGGTACCGAGGGGTGGTGGAGGCGGAGAGCGCTAGGCCCAACCGGGCCACGTCCTGGGCCTGGGGCCCATTCACATGCTTTGCTTCATCAATGCCTTGTACATACGGGACATGGAGTAGGTCCCCCAGTTCTACGGAGTAGTTGAAAGGCAACTGTAAAGTCGAGGGCCAACTGTAGTCTCCCTACTCCGCATTGTCCCCAATGTCCAGCCAAGTACCAGCATCCCTCGGTAAAGCACAGCCGGAGGGGCACATACGGAGTACATGACACTACAGAGCGCAAATGTCGGTGCTAGCATGCAGTTGATGTAGTAATCAAGAAATTGGTGGCTAACTTTTATTTCTCTTCTTTCTGTTGCCTTGAAATCCCTCTCTTCATCTCTTGGAGCTCCTATGATCAGGGTTCACAGCTGGCCAGATTCCTACCTGCCCAAGGCAACTCAAAACCTCCGATCCTAACCCCGTCTCTCCACCGGAACATTGCCCAGCAGCTAGGCGTCCGGCAGTCACACACTGAACTTGCACAAGAGTGGATACTTGGGATGAGTGATTCTGTCAACCCTACCTGACCGCTATGCTTCCCAATCGCGCTGAGGAACCCGAAATCCACGGACTCGATGCTACATGTCCAATAGACCTCGGCGGTATTGGACGTGAGTAAAGTCACACGCAACCATGGCGAATGCTTCTTGAATGCTGAGCCGAAACGAACTCATTCAGCAAGGAGGTAGCTCTACTTTGTTCGCGGCAATAGTCAATATCCGAATACCTCTCAGAGACCTCGAGCTTCATCCATGCTCTCCAACCAGATGGCGCCTCAACTCTGAGACGGCCACATCATTTCAAGCACCAGCTGGCAATAGGTCACCTGCTCTTATGTGTGAGTGCTTGAGATCATCACGGTCATCACTGATGGCACAGAAACCAACGTCGCTGCCCATCAGTTCCGTAAAAATGCGGGATAAAGAACAAACGCAGGACAAAGCACAAGGGGCAGCAAGCACCGGCCGTCGTGAAATGGGCCGGCTGCCGTCACAGTGTGTCCCTGTCGTGTTTCCTCCTTCTGTTGCCCCCCTCCGCGGTAAATTGCTAAATCTTCAACGTCCGTGGCCCACCCCATCCATCCGCCATGGTTTCTCAGCATGGGCCTGCGAATCTAGGCGACATCTTTCCCTTGTTGCCTCGAAAAAGATCCAAGGAGCCCAAGTATTCCCAAGACAATGTTAGCTTGGAGTTTGCGATTTGTTCTCGGCATCGTACGCGCAATCACGTGATGCCCCTTGCCGTAGTTCCTGAAGCCAAACACCTTCCCTTCCATTGCCATCCTCAGACCTGGCTTGTCTCTTGCCAGCAATCGCAATCCACAATGGCACAAACATGCTATTCGCCACAAGCCTCTTCGACACCCTAATGCCGCCGCGGCTTCTTCAGTGGGTGGGCGCCGGCGTCGACACGTTCTATGCCTACTTCCGCCCAGCGAAACCCAGAGACGTCGTCCTGGCCACGGACGCGGCACCCGTAGACTGCCTCTACAGAGTACGCCGCGATGTCGATGGCCAAGCAAGTCGGGTACTTTATGTCTGGCTCAAGAGCCCTGAATTGATTCCCGAAAATTGGCGTGCTTATGGGCCCACAGTTGTGCGCGAACTGTCCCAACTGCCCGAGTGGTTCGCCCAGTGGCATACTTTGACTATTTGGAGGGAAGAGTCGGGTTTTCGAGCGCAAATTGATGCTTTTCAGCCGCACTCGCTGTCCCGCGAGTACATATATGATGAATACCCGCTGTTCGATCTCCTGGAGATACAGGGACTCGATTCGGTAAAGGTCCGAACTTGGCGGTGCATAGTGCAAGACAGGCAGTGTTAGTTGAAGACGGCGCGATTCAAATTCGAACTAAGGGCCTTGCAGCGTGAAGTCAGGGCTTACCATGCCTTGAAGGGCCGTGGGCTGTCGCCGATAATACTGGGATACGTCTACGAGGAAACAAGGGACCGAGTGGTTGGCTTTCTCCCGGAAGAAGTCGTCGGGCATTCGCCTACCGCTAGCGACTTTGCGGCTTGTGAGGAAGCGATAGAGGTGCTGCATGGCATGGGCATGACTCATGGGGATGTCAACGTTTACAACATCATCGTCACACCCGATGGACCCAAGTTCATCGACTTTGAGGAGTCGCGCTTCCGCTGTGATGCACCAGAAGAATGGGGTGCGATTGCAGCTAAAGAAAAGAAGGAACTGAGGGATAAGTTATCCGAAAAGTCGGACCTGGGAAGGCCTTGGAACTAACACAGCAAAGATTCATCTTGCACGGCCAACTCGAGCCTAGAACCGATGCACAACTAATTAGCCCAGAATTGGAGCCCGTTGCTTGTGGTGCGCACCAAGCTTCATGCTTTCAAGGCACTGCTGACCTTTCATCCTTGCGCTGGGCAGAGTGGCGGCTGCAGTGCTCATCCTCTCTCCTGTCAGCTTGGCGCACTTTACAAACCCGCTGTTGATATCGTGCCCATATCCGGTGGATACAATATTACTGCGTACTCCGGATGGGAAGGCTGCTGAGGAGGCAGAGTGTAAATGGATAAAGACGATCCGAAAGAGATCCATTACTTGGCTGGACGAATTGTGTGGTGAGACGAGTCCACAGATGTCACCGCTCCCACATGTATTTTTCCTCCGGTATTCACAAACCTGCGCCTTTCCTTTCCTTCACCAAGAGCACTGGTTAGTTCCATGCTCACACACGATGTTCCGCGGGGCAAGCAGGCTAGATATCTTTTATACATGTTTCCGTCCACCACAGTCAGGGAACTAGGGTCGTGGGGTGCCACAACCTTGGTTCAGGTCCTGGCTGACACTGGTGATGAGTATATATCGGCTGTCACGCAAGCAACTTGTTTGCACGGGCAAATACAGACACTGCCCGAATCAAGTAATGGCAACAAATATTATTGACGCCGTCTGCATACTCCCTGCAGTTCCTTCTGCGCATGTGGCACTTGGTCGGGCCAGTTTCAAGTCATTCTACCGGTTGTCATCTGCTGCAACTGCTCAAGGCAAGCTAAGCTACCCTTGTTAACTCCAGCATCCGAAATTGACAACAGGTGCCCCTACTCAATCCCCGTCTCCACGTCTTGATTTGCGCGCCCGTTTGCCGCCGCTTGACTGTCACTCTTTCCAGTCGGCATGGCCAACCTTTTGTTGAACCACTTCGCCAGCCTCTGAAATGCGTCTCCCCTTGTTGGCTTCGCCCGGTCTCTCACTGTCGGGTCGATTACGAGGGGCTCAAGCGAGTCGAGTATCTTCAACATGCCCATCAGGCAGCCCGTAACCAGGAAGCCGGCGACGAAGAGTATCCAAATTTTAGTCGACACTTCCCAGGATCCCTGATCAAACTTGAAGAATGACGTGCTGAAAATGGCCGAGGTGAATGTTGCAGGCAGAAACCACATCGTCACAAAGGCAAGAGTTCTCATGGCCTTGCTGTCATCCTTGGTCTGCTCGGCAAGTTGAACCGATACATTCGAGTCTTGCTGGGAGACTTTGTTGAATACCAAGGTGGTTTCGCTTTGGATGCGAGCGTAGTTGGCATCGGAGCGATGCAAAGTGCTCTCGAGCATGTGGCGAGAAAATGCCAGACGCTTGCGGATGTTCCTCGACGCGATGGGCATATTTCCGGACGAGCCTCCAGCATCGGTACCCGATTCTGCCAGATGGGTTTGGTGAAACTCCTCGTGGTCATTACGAATGCTCTCCAAGGTTGCTGCGCCGACCTTGAGGGTTTCTGAAACGTGCACCACATGTCTCGAAATTTCATGCAGCCAAGAGTAGCTGGGCTCTACAATGGAGGAGCTTGCCTCTTCTTTCGCTCGCTTCTTTTCCACCAGTCGTATCATGTCGCGCGTGTCCCAGACGGAAACACTTTCTAGCTGAGTAACGACTTCAGCAAGACGGGGGTAGATCCAAAAGGGATCTGCTAGCTCGCCCTTGGTAGGCGGAGGATTCAAGAGAGAATCCTGGAATTCTGGTCTCAGTGTCGTGGACTTCTGTCTGAAGACGACGACTGACGTGTGGTTGCTGGATCTATACCATCTGGCAAAGGTGTTCAGCTTGTCCCAGTGGTAGAGGGGAGGGTGTGTGTCCTTCACAAACGTTTTGACTTGCATTCGAAGCCAAGAAACTACAAGCCAGGAGCGTGGTTAGCCCGTCGGCAACTTCGTCTTGCTGTCTGAACAGGTATGCCATGGCGAACACAAACTTACTGTACCCGTCTATGTCTTCTGCCCCATGTGTGCAGACTTCCTCTGATCCAAAGTAGCCATTAGCTCTTTTGTAGCAATCTGCCCACCATGCGTCCGGGATGAGGAAGCTGGATGAAATCGACCGGCGGCATTCAGTGCAGTCGCGTATCTCTGCTGCGTTTGCGATGCTTGTTCAATTAGCCAATGCACGAGACGCCACTGTAATGTCGCATACATGATGGTCATCCCAGACTTCTCCCCAGGTCTATGGTAGCTGTCCCCGGGGGTTGTAGTCTTGGTGTCGCCAATGTCGCACAGTCTCAATGAGAAGCTGCTCTCATGTTCATCGCCTACTTTGTTAGAGTGGTTCACTCCGTTAGTTTAGGGTAAGACGGCACAATACCATGGTGAAATTGGAGTACATGGACCCTGGAGCATTTGTTGGAACACGCGGTCGACATGGTCGCACGTTACCGGCCGAGGTATACTTGGAAAGCAATCGTTTCAACGTAGCGGCTTCTTCGCTGTGCCGGGAAGACTCGACATTTAAAGATGAGCATGCAGCAGCCCTCGCCCTGTGAGGACGGTCGGGCTGAATTAATAGTCGTCCGTCCATTGAGAGTGAGGCTTGGAAGCCAGCCAGGATTAGCACAGAACCAGGTCAGGCGCATGCATGCAGGCGAACAAGGCAGACGGCCACCAATGTGACCAAGCCTGTGACCAAGCAAGGCTCACTGATAGCTCACAACCAAATACTCCGTACCGAACCGATGCACCTATTGCCTCGAGTGCAGTTTGCCATTTTCCATGCGCTCGTGCCTTGTGTATTGTCAAAGTGCTCGGACCTCCCCCAGCTTCAAGCTGGCGGCTCGGGAGCGGGAAGCGCCAACGGTTCCAGCCGCACGAGCCAGCGTTGAATGCTGCTGATCAATGGTCGCCAAACGAGGATTGCAATTGGGTCAAACAGGCAGCACATCAACGCGGCCCACTAGTAATATCGGCAGCTGAGCTGACCACTCAACGATGCCTGGCTGTGCATGGCTGTGCTTCTGCCGTGAGACATCAGACGCTGCCGGTGGCTGAACAGCCTCGAAAACAATTTCGCGGCAGCCAATGCGACTGATGCATCGGGGAAAATGTTTGAGCAGCAAAAGTGGTGGAACAATGTCGCCTCTAGGGTCGACGGCTTGACCCTGGCGCTTGTTGGAAGTGGACAATGGACAGGGGGAAGGAATCCGACGAGTCTGATGTGGTGTTTTATGCTGCGGCCCAAGGTGAGGGAAGTCGGACTCGGGGGCAGGCGCCAGGAAGGGCTCTTGCCGCTCTTGCCACCAGCTGCAGGATCAAATCCAATTGGCTCCAATGAGCAATATCAGCTCCGCCTCGATGCAACATGATGCATTTTTTGCAACTCTACGGAGTACTCCGTACTCCCACCTCGACAACAGCCTCACTAGGCGTCATGTTTGGGGATTGGCTGCACCTACGCGCCCAATGAGATGGTTCTGCAGCAGAGTGAGCAGCTATGCTCACCTTGGCCGTAAACTGCGCCCCCCGCTCAAGCATGAGCAGAGCAAAGTGACGTGATGTCTGTCCCGAATCTCAGGCGGATGGGCCGTGTTGACACCTCTGCCTCGTCGAATATTGAAACATTGTCAAAGCCCGGCAGGGCCATGTCACTGTTGGACGTTGCTTGAAATGCGACCCATTCAACGGTGCTTAATGCAGTAAAGCACATCAATAAATGGCGTCTGTGCCTTTAAAACGGAAGCACACCCTACAGCATCAGATATACCAACGAATTCAACCCTTGAATGATTTGGACACGAAATGAGGCATCCTTGCAAGTCAGAATTGGTCATCGAATGCGAGGACATGTCCAACGGAGCCATAAGGGCAACTTTTATCAGTCATGGCTAGTTCAGGCTGCCCACATTGTGAAGGCGACGGGATTACCAAACATGGCTTTATATGTCAAACATGTGGGGGACAAAAGGTCAAACCCAAGGTTTAAGGGAGATATCGGAGGCATATCTCGTACGCCAACGCCGCCCCCCGATGTGAAATGACAGGTATAGGCACAATACGCGGCGATTTGATCGCAACAAAATCACGCCGGTTCTTCATTCATTGCGGCTATACCTTTTTTTCGTAGAGTGCATAACAACTGTGCTTGTATGCGCCACTATAGTGCATTTGTTCTCCCGCAGTCGACATGAAAATCTACCAGCGAGGCCAAGCCTTTATTGAGAGAGATGACCGTCTAGAAAATGTTTCACAAATCTCTTTATCAAGGGACAAAACCACCAATGTTTCTACGCTATCAAATATCGCCGTCAGTCTCGGTGACAGGCCACTGCCACACGTGTAAATCCGTAAATCCGACCACCTGGGTGACATGTCGCCATGTCCGCCTTGGTCTTGTTCGCTAACCCATCTACGCATTATGAAGCCTCCAATAAAAGTGCCATGTTGAAAGAAACATAATCGTTTGTGTATCTATTCTCCAGAAAATGTGGGCAACGCACTGAAATCCGCTCTCCTTCCATCAGGCCATGGGGCACCCGGGGCCGAAACTGTTGTACCATGCCCGCATGGGAGGAGTATTTAGGGGTTTTCTTCAATGCTCCTACGGTTCAATGAGACAGACACGTGTTCTGGATTCTGCTATATGTCCCATGCCAACGCAGCCAGAAAGCCGGATAGTGGCAACGGACTCCGCATCTACGTCGACAAAGTGCGACTTGCGGCCATCGAGTGCTTTCTGTTCCATCTCTAGACGTGTGGGCTAATAATGCTATGCCACAAGGCCAACAGCGCCTGCTTTCTGGGCGTGGTACCAGACCCAGCAATGTTTCTTGGCAGCGGTGGAAGTGGTTGTGCATATCCTCATGTTATATAATGCGGACAAGGTAGATTGCATGGAAAGAAAGTCCAGCTGTAACAACAACTTGTGTATGTGCAAGACAATCATACGTTTGCTAGAAGCAGAAAGCTCAGTGAGCCCAAATCTTGAGATCAGACATACTGGGGTATCAATAGAGACAAGACCAATATTAGGCTGCGGTGTCTATCGCACGCTCACAACGACTCACCGAGCAACGGCAGGGGCTTCCTCAGAGTGTGAATATCTGTGCCTCTATTGTCAGAGGATCCCCTTGGACAATGCTTCCGCAGAAATGGCATATATCGCCAAGTGGCTAGCTATGGTTCTCTTGGATGACGGGTTTTTGATCTTCATTTTTTGCAGCCAAGAGGAAACTAGCTGCCTTTTTATTAATCTTTTGAATTCCTGTTCAAAGTAACCGCTCATGTTTGCCAATAGCTGCTTCCGACAACCGCTCAGCAAAATTTCTCTAATTTGGTTGATATAATGAACCCTGTGGCAATGCTTGCCCTGATTATCCTGTAACTTGTACGTTTTTATAGCCTCGGAGCTTTGGAGGCGAATTGCGTTACTGCATACAAATCTTTCTGCCTTTTTAGTATTCAAGATATCTGTGATCCATGGCTGTTGGACGAAGTGATGGAATTTCTCCTCCTTTCTTCTTGACAGCACGCCGAATCTAGCATCTGCGGATATCGATATGCCGCAATACTGCCTTTATCCCGGAGGGCTGCTATTGACGGGTCCGTTGGTCTCAAAGTTGTCGCAGCGGATCAGAAGGTCCAACTGTTGGAAGAGGCGCTGTGCAACCATGACCTGTTCTGTTGTGTGTCCAAACGTGGGCAACTTGGCCATGTTGATGAGGTTGTGACAACCGCGCGGGATTCAAGCCACTAATGCAGCTATCCGTGACAGCAATTGACAAAGGAGCCACGACGGCTAGATAGCAGCCTGCTGGGCAGGGGAAGGATGTGCTGCAGGCTAATCAACAGTACCCCGCACTTGAGGCCCTGTTACAACGCTAATGGAATAACAGAAGACATTTATTTAGTGAATAGCCCGCAAGAGGTTTACTAGAATCCCTGTATGTGGTCATGTAGGGATTAGGGACTCTGTAGTTGAGGCTAAATTCGGCGTTTCCAAGGCTAAAGTGATGAAATGCATGAGAAAGATGGAGTGTGAGCACTATAATGTATTATATAAGTCGCTGGAAAATATATGGATATAACAGCGGGTCTTGAGCACATACGTCTATCAAGCGCTTGACTTGGTGCAATAGTAAAATAAGTGCGTATCAGAGGCTGGGGCTGTGGCTTGAAGCAAAAGTCGTCATTTGTCTGTCCGAGAGAGTCTGGTCGGTCAGCTTTACTCCGTACTCCGTGGACGTGCTGCCAATTAACTGCCGGGTGTGGGGTAGTGCTTACCAAGGTACTTAGTAATAAGTAGTCAATTGCTTGGTTGTCAGGGCAGGGCAGCCTCTTAGCTGCGGCCCTTCTTCGTTGTCGCATTGCTCGTCTTGACTAGGAGGAATATCCCGCAGACGTAATCTGATTAAGCCACCAGTCATGCAACACTTTGAACTTGAAGCCTGGAACCAAATGCAGTATTGCGGTCCGAACGCGGAGCCGAAAAGTCCCAATAGCTGCCCTATCCAAGGTGACTCCACCTGTGCCAAGGGTCCGCCATATTTTTCTACAGCGAAGCGAAGCCCTGAGGGATAGAGTCTGGTCTGAGAAAAAAAGAGTCATCCAGAGTAACCGAAGATGAGTCCTTTAAAGCAGCCTGATGCGCGCACACTGCCAACACGGGCGATTTTCAGATGGCTTGGTAGGTTTACATCTATTAATTCCATTCCTTTGAGCGTGATTGTGTCCTTGTTGATCATGAAGCGGCATTTTGTTGTTTTCTTTCTTTCTCTCTTTTTTTTTTTTTTTTTTTTTTTCCCCTCTGGGGCCTGCCTGCCTCAACACCAAACGCTCCATGTCCTGCCAATACCATCCCCAACACGGTACGTCACGCTTTGCATGGGTCTCAACCCAGGGTACCCCAGATCGAGCCAGTGGCGTCGTCATGTCTAGGTAGGCACGGAGTATAGAGCAAAAGGAAGGTCTTGGCTTCAACGCACAAAGCATGTGGTTTGGAGGCCGCCCGTGTGAATTTTGGGCTGGGCAGAAGACACGCTTTCACAACTTTGTTCCTCTGGGCATGCCCATACAGCCAAAATGTCAAATGTCATGCTCGCGTGCGCCTTATTGCCATGCTACTATTTGCCACACTGGGCAGCGCGCGGTCCAAACGTACAGACCACCGCCAAAGAACGACGTCAACGTTGCTCTGGGGGACGCAAACAGGGGTCTGCGAGGCAAGGTGCTGCTGCTCCGTATGTACTTCAAGAACGGATATACATATGCAGGTTGGCAAGGGCCGCTTCGACGGGAACGGAGATTTCCACGTGTCCGAGCGGCAATAATATGAAATGCGGGCATTCCCCAGCATGCATAATACGCTCCAGATGTTCTCGGATGCGTATTCGAGGCGGACCTTGCCGGAAACGTGCGTAGCGTGAGGCCAAGTACGGGTACGCTAGACGAAAAAAATTGTATTAGGCAACTAGATAATTCTGCAGCAAGCTTTGTTGACAAACAAGTTCACTGAGCCTTTGGCGGCGCCACAGTTGAGGCCATTTCGGCCCCCCTGCCTTTGCATTCAACACCACATGCATCGAGGCAAAGCTTCTCCATTATAGCTTTGCGAGGCCGGGGCCTTGGCAGCACATCACAGGCTCTAAGCTCTGTCATGTTTATAAAAAGTGAAAAAAAAAGTCTTTTCAATAGCCATCCTGACAGCCATCATGGGTAGCGGCGGCCGCACAAGCACAGGCCATGACAATGATGTCAGTATTTTGGCGCAGTTTCAAGACATTTATATGAAGCTGTCAAGTCACAGCCACCTCAACGTCACTGCCTAGCCGGTTTCAGTCTAGTGCCTGATGCAGTGCCTGATGCGGTGCCCCTATAGAAAATTATATACATGTCAATGTTTATTTGTCAAAAGCGGGCTCCTTTAAGACCTCCCTCGCAAGAACTAGTTAAGCCAATCGCTGCATGGCCATAGTAGAGTGGAGACGAGTCTGGTATATGGAATCCTAGACATGGAGTCTTTTTTACAACGCAAGTGTAACTTTTACCACGTACAGCTTGTTTAGTTTTCTCTTGATGCAAAAGAGAAATAATGCTGAAAAAATGTTTAAAATGCAGAGACATTTCTTGA
Source organism: Keithomyces neogunnii (assembly GCA_020975405.1). Taxonomy (NCBI): domain Eukaryota; kingdom Fungi; phylum Ascomycota; class Sordariomycetes; order Hypocreales; family Clavicipitaceae; genus Keithomyces; species Keithomyces neogunnii. The sequence goes on along the minus strand of JAIOWQ010000002.1, from coordinate 975,194 downwards.
ATATGCAATGCTTGTAATGCCGGCTTTAACAGTGTATTTGTTGGCAGAGTTCCACTCTTTGGATATTTGATATCTTGACGTCTCAGAAACCTAGCTTTAGTAGGGTGGCGCTGCTCTGCGCCCCAAAAATGCTCTGTAATGCGGCCTGCGCTAGCAATTTAAAGAGGGGCCGTGTTGCGCAAGCCCAAGGAACAACAATTCTACATAAATAGCTCCTTCCCAAACCCGTGGTTGACTTCAATATCATCAAAACCTCACAGGTCCGGTACATCTTGCGCAGTTTACAATCTAGACATGATGAAGGCTTATTATTTGCTCACACCGTTTGCGTGCACGGCCCTTGGCCTGGCACTCCCCGATCTTGGCCTGGCACTCCCCGATCCCCTCGGTCACGAGTTCCGTGCCGCAGGGCCCTTTGATAGTGAGATTTCCACGCCAGAATCCCCAAACGTGGACAAGACAAGACTGACCCGCGTCTCGCAAAGGTCGATCACCATGCCCCGGCTTGAACGCCCTGGCAAATCATGGCTATCTTCCGCGTGACGGCAAGAACCTTGATTATGAGACAATCAACAAGGCTGCACAGGCAGCTTACAATTTCGCACCGGGCTTCTACAAGGATGCCGTCGACCTGGTTTTCCAATTCAACATCTCCACCACAAACCGACCCAGTCAGACCTTCCACCTTTTCGACCTGGCCAGGCATGACACGATTGAGGTCGACGGCTCGCTCACGCGAAACGACATCTACTTTGGGGACGATGTCCACTTTGATGCCACCGTCTGGGCGCCCGTGGCCAAGGATCTGGGATTAGACAAAAACGGCCCCAGCGATAAGTTCGTCACGGTAGAGACGGCGGCAAAGGCCACGAAAAACCGCCTCCAGCTCGCCAAGGAGGTCAATCCGCAGTTCAACGCCTCTGCTCACCAGCATCTGACCGAATACGGCACCACGGCTCTCTACCTTTTGACCGTGTGGGACGACGATCACAACGCTGCGCCCAAGCCATGGGTCAAGGCCCTGCTAGGTAGCTTTTGCCCCCTTTTTTAATTGTCTCGCAAAAGTATTTGCTAATGACCGTTTCAGAGGAGGATCGCATTCCCTACAAGGAGGGATATAAAAAGGCGAAAACCGCCAAGACCAGTGAACGAATTCAAAACATGACGGTGGCGGTACGGTCAGCGGCGGGATGGCAACTTTGAAAAGACGCCTTGAAGCCAGTGCGAGGGCGAGGCTAGGCAATCAACCTGCTCCAACCACCAAGTGCGCAGGTAGACGCATGCATGGTGAGCCCATGGAGCGGATGAGGTTGTCCGGGAGACACATCCAAGAACGACAGGTTTTCCAATTCTTTGGTGGCACCTTTTCTTGCTTTCCCATTCAGAGACGCATGTCTCGCATGGAAAGAAAAGGTATTTTTACTCTTTATGCTGTGTTAATATCAAACTGCTCGTTCGCGGACAAGCTCTCGTCATCCAGCAGGATTGGAATATCAAACGGTTATCATTGTCCGGCTCACAGGGCATGGGGCATTGTTGTCCGGTTGTGCAAGTAATCGTGGTGTGTCATGACGATGCTCACGAGATATTTGGCATCGGACCAGGGAATGAGAAATGAAGCTACATCGAATAGACTAGAGAATAATCCAAAGACCATCACAGATAGCCTTAATGACTTGAATATATCTATTCAAGGCACCATTTCCCACAAGGACGACAGCAAATGATGTCAGCTGCCAATATTTCCACCTGAGAAATTGCAAAAGGGGCCATGTTATCGGAAGCTCCATTCTTTAGTTTGTTGAATTGCGTTTCACTCCAAGTATCAAATAATCCACCGACGCTGGCCCAGAGATGATGCTTTGTTGGTGAAATTGCTAGATTCGTGCAGCCATCAAAAATTCAAGTCAGGTCAGGATTTTGCTCGCCTCTGCACCTGTATGTGTCCCTGGCTTGTATAGTTCTGTATATAATTACCCCCTGAATCTTGACGTGATCCTCGGCTGGATAGCTGGCCATGATCGATAAACGGCACTACATGTGCGTTCGAAAAGAGGCGCAGAATGGGACATGATGGCCATATTTGAGACAAGCTGCTCGAGTTCTGACGGTTGACCTGTATCGTAGCGTAGCCCATCCGGGATCCCTCTTGCTTTGAGTCGCCGTAGCAGTCTTTTGTTGCAATCTTCGTTATACGCTCCCTTGACATCAAAGCTAATCTGGCCTACTACGTGACGTCTCCTCCAGGACGCGTCAACATACTGTGGCAGAACCAGCAGATTGCTGCTTGAGAGCGCGTGGATTGTCCACCGCATGAATTTACGACCTTGTCTCAACTACCAAGTCAGCGCGCGCAATTGGCTGGCATGGTTCATTACAGCTCGCCTGCAACCGTGTCACCCCAGCAAGGACGGAGGCATATCAGCTTGCTACCATAGGCGTGGACTCTGTGAGTTACGGCATAGTGAATAGTGTATATTTTACGGCTCAACTTGATATTTTTGAGAGCCACGCCTGTATTTCTAAAGAATGGGCATGCCGTACCTATTTGCATATGTATACTTTATCCAGAAGTGAACTTGGATGCTAGTATCAAGCCACATATTCGAGCTGACGAGAAAGCATGGTGCGGTTGGCGTGTTAATACCCGACAATACTATACCTGTTCAGATATGCTTGCGCACGGCTACCCAAAGCTGCTCTTCTTGAACCTCTAGTACTATTACGGTAAAAATACCGTGACAGGCCTAGCGTATAAAAGGGTAATCTGATTTCTTGCTAGATGGAATTACCCAAGAATCTTACTCATCACCACAGTGCTTACACTTTGCCTAGGACCTTGGCTTCGCATAGGCCTAACCTAATTCAGCATCAACTATGTCAATCTTACGTAACCACATGTAGGAACTCCAGCACGTAACAGTAGTCTCAAAATCCGGGATTGCAAACCTCGGCGCAGTCTTCATGGCTCCGAATCTGGAGAGCCTTGAATCAGTCGCCGGATGAGCTGCCGCCTACTCAAAACTAGGCGCGGAATCCCCAAGACTCGCATCAACGTGGTGTGCGGCGGCAAATGGCCACTCAGTATTGATGCCGCAGTCGGTCCCTCCAACGGCATGCATCAGCCGTAACTTTCCTTGGAATCCCAGCCTTATCCAAGCTCCGAGCAAGACGGGTGGGAACTAGCATTGGTGTCCAGGACACGTGGTCCATGCTAGGACAGCCATGAGATGAGCCAACAACTACGCCACTGCTGACCCGAGGATTCTGGTCAGTTAAATACCAAGTGTCTTCGGCTGAATATACTAGCAGTGTGGTGTCATGCCGAGGCCTTGCCTTGATTCAACAATGATGCGCTGATTGCCGCCCTGGCCAGGTTCCCAACTGCACCATCCGAGCAAAAAGCGAGCATCCTTGACGGTTGATTCATCTACGACCGCCGTCGACGACGTGGCCCATCTCTACAGAGACCTCTGCAGAGTGACGACGCATAGACTTGTATGACTAGAACTGGGTGCCACTATAGCCCTTGATCAACAACCAAACTGCCCTTTAACCTGGTACAAACGTCAGGCCTGTCTTGTCAGAAGGGTGCTGTCCAGCCTTTCAAGCTTTAGCGTACGCTTCAACTCCTTGGGGCTGATGCACTCGTAGGCGGACCTGGGTTATAACAGCAGACTGCCTCGGTATCAATCACAAGCGGCTCAGGTACCATGGTCTACGAGTGTCTACAGGTGCAAGCTCATCTCCATTCGGCAGCCAATCGTGTGTATTGTCCAAAGAGATGAATATCAAACTAAACAGACCCATCATTTAGAAATGAGAGTGTGCCGTCATCACCCGGCGTCTCCATCAATGTCTTGCTCGTCGAACTGGCCCGTCTCAGAATCCCTCGTATGGCTTCACGTGCCATACACGGCGAACCATGCCATGGCTCGGGCAATTTAGCAGCCTTGATTAGTGCAGTTGCAATAGTCGGAGCTGCAGTAGTAGCATCGATACCCAAGGAAGTAGCATTCATTGGAGCATCCCGGGGCATCGTACCCTCCGCACCAGGCATTGGGGGCTATCATTGCCTCATTAGTACTCCGTGTCCGTGTGCGTCATGAAGCAGTTGCTGTCTCGTCGTGGACTCACCAATCTGCGCCTTGAAGTTCCCCTTGGGCGATGGGGAGACGGAATTAGGGTCTTTGGCGGCAGGCTTTGCACCTTGGCCGGCAACAGCAGCAAGGATGCCGTTGGCAAAGAGACTGAGAACAAGAGTGGACTTCATTTTCTTTTCGGGCGGGAAATGTTGGCTGATGAGATGGCTTTCTGTTTTGGTTTCTCGACAAGGCTCGGAATGGATCTTGTTGATGGAAAATGGCCATCCAGACTGGGGATGAAGACGGGTATTTATAATTTTGCCCCAGACCACGGCGGCTCTTGCAGACGTGGAGGCAGTTGTCATGTTTCTCATTCTGGAGAGAGCCGGCTGTGCCAGACACGCATGTACCTGGCCAACCTCGGTGTTGCTCCTGTATTACGATTATCAATTCTTACCTACCAACCCGAACATGCAAGCCAAAGGGACGCATCGCATCCCAAGGGATCCCTTCGGCTGGGCAACGTGTGGTCTGTAAGTAAGCACATGAATAGTTGATCCGATGTTCCATTGCAAAACGTCGTCATACCCCAACCGAGTTCATGTGTGTGCGGTTTTCTGGCTATCAATGGCCATGTCCAATGTTGGTCTCGACCGCCGTTGGAGCCGTCAACCCAAGCCCATGTAGCAAGTGAGCGTATTTGGGGAACATGGCCGCTGACAGCGAACAGCTCTGAACATGGGTCAAGCCGAACATCTAGAATTCGTGAGGCTTCTCTTGTCCGGTCAGCCAGGCAAGACCGCACCTCGGCCCAAGTTGCTACACTGTACGACTTGGGGGCTGGGCAATAAGGAAGGTTCCGCAAAGTCCGAAGTCGTACAATGCGGGGGGGGGGGGGGGGGGGGGGGGGGGGGGTTGTGCTTGCCAACATTAAACCGTAGGCCGCGGCCATCTAATGCCGTCATCATTTGTTTCACCATGCCTTCTCTGCAAAACGACACGGGGCTGCTTGGCGCTCATCCATCATCATGGGCTGCCGAATGGACGATAGACCAGCATGGTCTCGATCCGCTATATACCCTCGGCCTGCTTGTTTCCGATGGGACCCCCAATCTACAGAGTACTTGTGCCGTGGCAGTCAAATGCAATTCAGCGCCCTGGAAGCCCCAATATGCGGGCTATCGGGTGCCGGCTTCCACAACGACGACCGACTATCCGCTTCCAACGAGCTGCCCTCGAAGGCTCAATGTAACCTCGAATCAAGTCGGACGACATGGTGGCGGTACAAGCTTTATGACGGCAGGGTATCAGTCGGTTCCGTCGGGGTGTAAATGCGTGCGTGGGACCAGGCGTCTCAACACGGAGCAACCACATGTTGGGAGTGAAAGTGATTGATATTGCAGGACATGAACTGTCCCTCTCGTAACAGCAGTAACAGGGAGCCTTGTCGGCATGATAATTCCCCTCGGCCTTATCAGGTGGTTTGTCTGACAGGACCAAGTGCAATGGTTCGAACCATTGTGGCACGGCATGCTTCCATCTCTACCAGACATGTCTGGTACACGATGAGGGTGACTTGGGCTTGCTTCCGATTAGCACACAGACGAATACAAGGCCAATCGGAAGCAGGCTTCCATGACCAGACGCGGTTCCAATACACAAGTACCAGGCACGACAGACTCGTCGTCGACTGAGAGCAACCGCCCGTTTGACAAGCAGACAGCTCCAAGACGCCCGCGGCAGTGTGACCGTCAGCAAAACTCGGGGTGCTCAGAAGGAAGAGAGATGGCCGAGGCGCCCTGTAACCGAGGCCGGGGCGCACAGACAGAGTATCCGAGAATGAGGGGAAGATGCGTCTTGCCAGACATTGGATAGGCTGATTCAGTCCTGTGGGTGGGTTGATCCGTTGGGTTACATGAAGACTGTCTGAATCCATGCATGATAGTTGACATGTCTCCAGACCAGACACTACATGTGCTGCCATGCGGCAGTTACTCCCGCCATTATCCCCCGCTTGATTTGTTTGGTGGTTACAGGCTTACAGCCATGTTGTTTGTACACGTTTCGAGACTCCCTCTCGACCATGTGGAACGAGTCACTTGCGTCGTACAGATTTTGACAGGACATGTCTGCCTTGTGCCAGCCATTCTTCCCAGAGTAATGACCAAAAAGTATACAGCATCTCATACTGATGATGAGTGTGATGATACACGGGACGAAATTGTGCAAATGGCAAAGATGCCAAGTTGAACGTCTCAACGTTGAGTCAGCGTTGGACAAGACTCTCAGCGCCCTTGACACAGACTAGCTCGATCTGTCTGCTATGCTTTGGCCGGTCTAGGTCAGCCTCCTTGCCGAGAAGCCACTTGTAAATTGCTGCCAACACTCGCCACGCAGGGCTTTCAAGTCTGCAGATAGCTGGTTCCCAATCGACCAAACTGGCGTCTTTGAAATGCAAGATATAGACCCGAGCGTCACGTATACTTCCATGGAGCGGCTTCTGGGCACCGGAAAAGGGTGCTCCATCGGCATGTCAAACTTCACCATCAATCGCTGGCAAGATTTGCTGGCCAAGACGAAAGTCGTTCCTGAGGTCAATCAGGTCGAAGCCCACTTCTACTCACAGGGCGTCCAGCCCGGCATTGTCGTTTTGCCAAAAAGCATCACTCCGTCTCTCATCGAGTCCAATGTGCGCGTCAAGCACCTGCCCCGGGAGGTGTTTGAGAAGTTGACTGGGTAGGAGAGGCACAAGGGCACAACTGGCAGAGTATCTGGGGAATTCGACATTTTCCAAGAGCTGGGTGGCTTCAGGGTCGGCCCATCTTGTCGAGTTGTAAAATGAAGTCGCTTCAATTTTGGCTTGTATTTGCGACTCGAGCCAGGCTTCGCAAGGCACATAAAAGTTGTCTCAAGTTGTTGATTGGATGTTGAGCATCGGTTTCGATAGACCAACGTTAGACGTAAGAGGACGAATGAAGTCGGTGTCTCACTGCGCTACTTGTGGTTACCCACCCCTGCGCTGCCATGGACAAAAAGGCGCATCCATCAGTGACTGTGTGGTGAATTGAGGCTAGAGAGTTGGAATCCGTATATGTGGTCATGCAGGGATCGACGTGGTTGAGGTTGAATTAGGCGTATACAAGGTCAAAGTCATGAAATGCGCGAGAAGATCAAAGTCCAAGTACTGTTCTGTGACGTGTACATCTTGCTGGTTGGATGCGACCTTTGATACGTGGTCTTGTGACTCTTGTCACGTGTGCTCCCTGCTGGAGTCTTGTCACGGTTTGTATGGTAACAAGCTGGCTGGGAGAATGCGACATCGTTGACGGACAATGGCAATCTGTTTTTTCCCGGCAAAAATATACAAGTTATATTCACATATAACCTGGGATTCTGTGACGCCCTTATCTGGCATTTTAGGATGGGTCTTTCTCTGCAGTAAAATCACACTTTCCATGTGCTAATATTAGCTAGACAAATAGCCTAGGACGCTACCGAGTTAGTACCGCCGGGTAAAGTGCTGATTCAAGCTAAAGTCAATTTGTAGCCATGACCACATACATTGAGCCTTTGGGTGGCCCACGATCAACAACACACCAGACACATTTGCCTTGCCATTTCCACGGCTTATACCGTAACAGCCATATAGATGGTTGAAACAGCGCGTCTGGTCCCGCGCACCCTATAAAGGGGCCGCACACATTTGTACAACCAAGGCTTTTATTAATGTCTTTTGTATCCATCATTGTGTCTGGTGTGTGCTACGTGTGACACCTACTTTATGAAACCTGCTGTCTGGTGCATGGCCTGGCCTGGCTCAGTCTGTGCACTCGTCGGTATGCGGATGATTCAGTCTCAGGGGCGATTGAAGCGCCTCCTTACCCGCTTACCGTGTGGGGCGTAGCTGCCATGGCACATGCTTGATACGATCCGGCCGGGTTTGAATCATGACAGCGGGCTTGCAAAAATAAAAGGGCACCATTCCACCATTTCCATCACATTTCCATTGCAAATCAGCCCTTGACTAGCCTGGACCCTGAGGCGGCGTTCCCCACGTGCCGTGACGACAGCGACTAAGGGGGCTGCAAGTGGGACAGAGGAGCCAGAGAGTGGGCGCGTGAGGAAATCCGTTCAGGTCACATGGCGCTGTGACTGGCTCTCTGCTCCCAGGCGCTGCCCCAAGTGCTTGGTTTGCTGAGCAACAATTTTGATGCTTTGCAGCAATTCCAATGCCGTGCAGCATTAGGCAATGGACGGTGCCATGACCACTCCCTACTCGGCACGAAATAATGTTCCCGACAGACTTTATGCTAAGAGGTGGACAATGCTGCGAATCGCAGGCTAAATAAAGTGTACTTGAGTAATTGACGTTGTTTGTTTGCCCTGTTTGCCCTTGTGGCCACAAAAAGACTCTCCCCCCGACGATCCGGCGACAGCATGTCCTCTCGCCCTGCACAAAGGACTGGGCGTGCAGCGAGTCCCTGGCTTTGTTGGCGTCAGGTCGCGCCGCCGGCCGCCAAACTTAGAAACCGTCTGGTCATCACTTGACACAAAAGCAAGACGCGCAGCTCCAGCGCAGTGACGTTGCTTTGTCTCGGCCGAGGCACCAGTGACAGCCGGTCCCCTTTGCTCCTCCTGTCCAACCTCTGCAAATCACCACTCTTTCTGTTGGTCATTGCATTGCTGCCGCCTGCATTGTTCCGCCTCGCCCACCCGCCTCTCGGTGTGTGCCGTGCTGTGCTGTGTGTGTACTGTGTGTGCTCGACTCGGGTCGCCTGCCTTGGGCTGCCTGCCCTGCGCACTCGGTGACAGTGCCAGCCCATCGCCGGATTGACCACCTCGCTGTCGTCTGCTGACCTCGATCGACCTTCCTTGACCAACGAAATCCCACGGCCTCCTCGGTCAAGCTCGCGCGGTTGCGACAACTCGCCCGACATTCACCTTGGCAATTGATGTCCCAGCAAGCAACTGTTGCGTAATATTTGCTCGAGACCGAGACCCTGGCCACTTGCGACACCAATATTGGTACCACCAAACAGACTCGGATCGTATGACGGCGCATTGCACCAAGACTTGCCGTACATGGTTGCCTTTTCAATACGCAAAGACGTCTGCGAGCCTTGGAACTCTGGAGCACTGCTCTTTACAAGGCCTTCTTGTCCATTGCACAAGCGCCATTTGCACTCGCCCCAGGCATGCCGACATCACTTCCAATCAACATGGCCAACGCTCCGCCAGCTTACTTGTTTGTTGTGAGGCAAGTAGAACCGTGCCTGCTGGGTTTGGGACCTAACAGCCTGCTGACTTGTCCATGTGCTTAGACACGGAAGCCGACTGGATGCTGCCGACAAGTCGTGGCATCTGACATCTCCGACCCCCTACGACCCCCCGCTGACATACGGCGGTTTTCTACAAGCCAGACGAGTCGGTAACCACATAGCGAGCATCCTCGAACAAGCCAAAGTCGACGATGAAACCTCCGGCAGGGCAAGCGGCTCCAAGAAGCGAAAGCGCTTCAAGATTGTCATTCACAGCTCCCCGTTTCTACGATGTGTCCAGACATCCATCGGAATCAGCTCCGGACTTGCCCAATCCTCTGCCGATTCCATGCACAGCTTCGATGACGTGATCGTCCCCCGTGCCACGCCGCAGGCCGAGCCGCAGTTCCAGTTCAGGTCTACGCTCTTGCGTCTTGACTCGTTTCTGGGAGAGTGGCTTTCGCCCGAGTATTTCGAGATGATAACCTCTCCCCCAGGTCCAGCCCTTATGCTGGGCGGCGCAAAGGCTGAGCTTTTGAGGCGTGAAGACTACAGCATATATGACGACATTCCCGAACCCGAGGCCCCGCGACCTTCTTCCGGCTCTCTCTGGCAGTCACCAACGTTGGCACCCGCGCCCCCACCAAGGTCTCCGTCGACGGACAGCGAGGGCTCGATAAACGTGTCGACATTGGGATCCACGCTTCCCCCGCGATCGGATGTGAAGAAGGGATATACCCCCCCACGACCCATATATGCAGCTTCAAGTTCCGGGAGCATCCCAGAGGGCTTCGTTGCTCACGCCAGAGATGCCTCGGTGACAGTGGACTACCAATGGGATTCGATGAGGGCTCCTCTGGAATTTGGAGACGGAGGCAAGTTTGGGGAGGAGTGGGCATCTATGCACAAACGCTTTCGGGGGGGCATAAGAAAGCTTGTCAACTGGTACGCCTCGACGGATTCGCCGGCAGATCTGGCCAATGGCACAGGCGCAGCGTGCGAGTCCGGGGATGAAGACGTCGAAACAGTCGTCATCATGGTCTCTCACGGAGCTGGCTGCAACGCCCTGATTGGCGCAATCACCCATCAACCCGCGCTGATGGACATTGGAATCGCCTCCATCACCATGGCCTCGCGCAAGCAGGGATTAGATTATCAGGAGCTGCTGGCCGCAACTCCCGCGCCATCAGATCCGCTCAAGAAGACCTTGGCAGCAGTCGACAAAATGTACGACATTCGCATGTCTGCAAGCACGGAGCACTTGCGGCAATCCAACACCTCGACGCCGGTATCCGCGAGATCCAACCCCAACTGGAACACAAACACCGCTGGTTCCCGGGGCCGCACCTCGACGCTATCCAGTCTCGGCGGGCCAGTCATGAACCCATTCACATTCTCGGATCCCTTCTCATCCACCGGGAGCCGCAGCACCTCGGCCAGCGCGGCTCTCCCACCCATCATGCACCGCGATTCCATGTCTCATCGCCCGTTGCCAAGAGTCCCCGCCCTCGCCTCCGTGGGATTCGGCAACGCGGTGGGCTCCTCAAACACTGGCAACCGGTCCCCGCCCACGACATCCTCAGGGTCAGGCCTATGGTCCGCTGGACCCTCGTCCCTGCGACTAATGGACGACGGGAGCGAGGACTCGGACGACTTTGGTTCCATGCTGCCCGACTTTGACCACAAGCGATTCAAAACCAGCGCCCCCGCAAAGGAAGAAGTCGAGCACGCCCTGTCCATCGAGCCCACCTCGTCATCGGCGATTGACGATGCGCCAGTGTTTCCAGAGTTTCCGCCGCAAAGAGCAGACGACATCCAGGAAATCCCCACATCACCCATGTTTTCCGCGCCCATCAAGCTTCACACGAACCTGGGGCCCCATGTGCCCGCGGAGGAGACGAGGGCCACGCAGCTCGGGGCAGGCCTCGGCGGTCTCTGGGGTCTTCCTCCGCCGCCGGGGGAGGCAGAACGATGTAGGGATCTGAGCCACACGAAGCGGCGGTGGACGGTCAACGAGCGAGCATAGATGCTTTGCTGCGAAATTTTCTTTTTCATCTCTCATCTCTTCATGATTGACATATCAGCGTGAGCGGGAAGTAATACCCCGCCAACTAGTGGCTTTTTTTTCTTCTTTTTTGCAAGGTAGAGCAGCAGGTCGTGGCATTTCCGAGGGTTGCATGGCGCAGGCGTTTCAGGGGCACCGTGTTGCCACGTAATTATGCGGCTGCGGAATAAATCATGGCTTGTGCGTTGTTCCAGGTCAAATACTGCGAATCGATGCACTTTTGGGCAAAATCACGGGGACCGTCTTGTGCAGTGCATTATTTGGGCATCTATCCAACTTGCGACAGTAGACTTATAGACTGCATGATTGACAGCGTGGAAACTCTGGTTTTTGCTTAATTTGGCTCTGTACCGTGCTGATCTGCGTCTGTTAACACTCACCAGACTACGGTGGCAGTGGCAAACGCGGCCCATGTAGATAGAAAGGGGCAGCTGCGAAGACTACGAGCTGTATTCCACGTTTCGTGACGGGTTCAGCAAGGGAGACGACTACGTGCGTCGGGGCTTCATCGGCGCCCGTGGGCAAGCCGTACGACTTTGTCTAAAGTACTTTACCGAATGTATCCTATATACAATGTTCCCAAGGGCGCCAACGGCTATTGTGACGGGGTATTCGCTTCTCTACGTGGCAACAACCATGGTGCGCCCGAACCGCAAACTGGGGCATCCAGTGATCCCCAGGCCCTTGCCTGCGTCTATGGCGGCCCTTGTTCTCCCATCCGCACCAGGATCTGGCGTCGTAGTTGTCTAGCATCTTTCAGCAGCTCGGCTCCTCGCGCCCCCTCAGTCAAACGCCCTCCTCATGGCCTGGTGAGCCAGTTCCACGCCCAAAAAGGTAGCGGCGTTGGCGGGGACGGCACGGGCCAGGGCCGGTCCGAAACCAGGGAAGAAGGCCTTGAAGCCGCCCTTGCCGTACAAGTCGCGAATGACGCCGCCGAGCGTGACGTTTCCCTCGGCGGTTTGCAGGCGCGACTTGACAGTGTCCACGGGGAACACGGGAATCCACATGGCCACGCCGGCGGCGGCGCCGGCGCAGGTGATGGCGGACAGGCTCAGTTCGCCGGTGGGCCGGCCGGTGGCGGGATCCTTGGGGCTGAGGGTGCGCTTGATGTACTCGTAGGCGGCGAAGTAGGCGGCGGACCCGGGCCCGTCGCGGGCGAGCGTGGCCGCGCTGCCGCGGAAGACGCTGCGCAGCCCGCCCTCGCGGTACAGCTGGCGCACGACGTCGAGGCCGCCGTTGTACTTTGGTTTCTCGCCGGGGCCCAGCTTCTTCTGGCCCTGGACCTGGAGGATGACCTTGACGCGCTCAAAGGGGGCGGTGATGGCCGTCATGGGGATGGCAGAGAGGAAGCCGGCGGTGGAGATTTGCGCAATGGAAAGGCCATCTGGGCCGACGGCAGACGTGGCACCGACGATTTGCTTGCCGAGGTCGTAGCCCCAGAAAGAGACGGCGACTGGCGGACGGGGTCAGCACATTGGGGGGGAGGAAGTTGTTCAACGTCGACCATCGAGCGTCAAGGGAAGGGGGGGGTTGGGTCCATCTTACACATGGGCGTGACGCCAACCAGCGGCGCACTCACACCCGCGTACAATCCCCTTCTCAGGCCATCCCGCGCGATGCTCTTTCGTACGACATCAACGGCAGACGAGTAGACGCCTCGCTCGGCGGTTTGCAGGCGCACCTTTACCAGGTCAAAGGGGTGTCCTACGACGACGGCGCAGATGCCGCCAAAGCCGCCGGCCGCCAGGGCACGCAGCTGGGACAGCAGACCTGACTTGGCTGCTTCCTTTGTCTCTTGCAGCTCCTTCTTGGTCTCCGGGAGGCGGGGGAGCTTGTCGGCCACGGGGGCGGGTAGGCTGTCGGCGGCTGCGGGCATGTTGTCTAACGGAAGAAAAATGAAGAGAGTAGAGAGGAGGAGGAGGAAGGAATTGTTTCGTGCGCGACAAAAAAAAAAAAGGCCGCCGAGTCGTGGGTAAGGTGAATGGGGAACTGGGGTCTCCGAGCAGTTTGCGGCGGGTGACGTCTCTCAGCTGGGCACGCGCTGGGCTGCAAGGGTCTGCAGCAAGAGGTCGGACGCACCAATGGGTTCGCGTCAGCGGGCAACGTCGGACAATGTGTCGAGAGTTGGGGATATGCAAGAGGGAAGCAGACAGAAAGGACAGGTTTGCGTAGTCGTCAAGGAAATATGGGGGGAAAGAAGGAGGGCCAGGGTCCGGTGGCACACTTGTCCAGGCACCGTGTGACGCCAATGGCTTCCTTCGCACGTCGGCGCTTTACCTTGGTCTTTGCGGTCTCGGCGCCGCTGAGCTGCAATCGAGGTCAACCCTCGGTACTGCGGAACACTAGCACCCAACTACTCAAGTATGAATACAGAGATGGCAGTGCTGCATCTCATTGCCACACCTCGGCCACCGTCCCTTCTCACCGCAGGAACACTGTGTAAAGCCCGCATGTTCCAATACCCACGGCAAACCCAGCGGCCGCGCCAATGGTCACCATTGCCTCGGCCTCGGCTCTTTGTGGGGATGTCATTCGGGTGCGACATGCCACCGGCCGGCCACGGACGGGAGGAACTGGCAATCAGATCAGTGACCAGCATCCCCCACATGCCCACTCCACACCAATCGGATGAGCCTCTCCCACTCCTCTCAATTTGCAGCTTGATGACTTGACGCATGTCCGTATGCAAATGCGCATCGCATCACGGCCTACCTCCAAGAGTCCCCTCGAAGAAGTGCCCCCCTCTGCTTCCAGAAACATACTGCACCGCATTCGCAGAGTGTTCCTGTGGCGCCGTTTCCAGCAAGAGGCTTCAACCTGCTCCCCCACATCTTTCAATCGTAACCTAAACCCTGTCCCTGTCCACCTTGTGCCAGTCACATGTGAAAGGCCCGCGCGGGGGCGACTCAACATCGTTTAACTTTGCCAAAGGCTATCTCTTGTTGTCGATGTACGGAGCTAGTCTAATAACATGAGGCAGGCAGTATCGGGCAGAATGATCACTAAAACGCAAAAAATAAAAATAAAAACGCCCAGAAACAAATATCGCTAGACTCCTCCCTGCCTTGGCCGGCCCTAGATATGCTCATTCCATCATATGAACCGTCTGTGTACCCAATACGAACACGCATGCTGTATTTTGGTGCCATTGTACGCAAAAAGCGCAACAGATTCCGTGCCTGTCGACAAGTTGCCTCACACATTGCCCAACAGTGAGAAGTGAGGCAGAGGGTTTGTTGCGGCTCGTGAATAACCGGACAACGGTAAAATCTGCTCAACGTCGGCAACTTTTGCCCTGGCGTCTGCCCAATTGACCTGCCGGTGCTTCCTCTAGAGCATCTTTGGAGTAATTGATGCTGCCACTGAGCTGCGTCCTCTTGTGCACCAGCACGCATTCTCGCCTTCCCGTTCCACCTGTACAACTGCTTCTACCCTCTGGCTCTTCAAGAAATCTCGTACTCTGTCCCTCGCTTCGTCTAGCGCGAACCCGCGTGCCACAATAACATGGACAACGCCGACCAGTTTCTCGCCATCTTCGCTTCCGGTCCGGTCATCCAGCCAAAACTTGGGTGCCCAGTAGTTTACTACGCCTCGCTGCTCCAAGATGCCGCCAAGGGTGTTTCGCAGATTATACTCGGTAACCCCAGGAACGCTGAGAAGCAAACGCTTAGCCGAAGATATGACGAGCGGCTGGGCTGACAAGAAGATGAGAACGGCGATGAAGCACGACGCCAAGGGATCCCAGCCTGCCCAGCCCCAAAAACTAGTCAGTACTGTGGAGACCATGACAGAGACACTTCCCAACGTATCTGCCAGAATGTGAAGATAGATGCCACGCATGTTCTCGTTGTCATGCGAATGTCCATGACTAGCACAGCCGTGTGATGCATGGGAATGATCATGCTTGTGTTCGTCATGTCCGTGGTCATGACCGTGTCCGTGACTGTGGCTATGCCCGTGACTGTGTCCGTGGTGATGATGACCGAAAGCCATCATACCTACCAAGTTCACCGCGAGGCCTAAGCTGCTCACCACAAAGAGTTCCCCCAGTCGCTTAGTCTGGGTGCCCTCCCACAGTCGCTCAAAGGCTTCAATCGCAATCTCAACGCTCAGTAGCCTGGGGCACAAGGTCAGCAGTCTTCAAACAGGTAGACACACGAAAGGCCGTTCTTACATGAGGAGAATGCCGTTGGCGAAGCCCGACAATGTCTCAATCTTGCCGAACCCATACGGGAACTTTTGGCTTGGAGGCCATTTGCTCAGGACGGCTGCGAGCAGTCCTACCAACAGTGCCACGCAGTCAAAAAACATGTGTACGCTATCACTCAGCAAACCCAAGGAGTCGGTCACGTAGCCATAAAAGGCTTGAACAGTCATGAATGCAAAGTTTAACCTGGGCAAAAGTGTCAGCAATGTTTCTAAGAATGGGGTGGCAGGAATAGCTAACGTCATGAAGTAAAAGATTCTTCGCGAATCCTTCTCCACCAGTATTGCGTGCAGGATAGGAAATCCCGCCGTGTATCTCAAAAGGGTTCTTGTAAACAGAGATCTTGGCGCCTTGCCATGATCAATTCGCTGTGTGTGTGCGTGTGCGTGGTCGTGTGCGTGGTCATGGCCATGGGTGTGGTCGTGATCTTTGTCGTGGACATGATCGTGACCATGATCGTGACCATGGCCATGGTAGTGCGAGTGGCCGCTGTGGGTGTGGTCGTGTTTGATTGGAGGCGAGTACGGTGATGTTGCTACGTCTGGCCCAGGCGTCAGGATACTCTTGCCGCCAGCTGTCGTCTCTTTCGTCCAGCCGTCCAAAGAGTCTAATGAAGGTGGCAGATGCTTTTCTCCATGCGAATTTGCGCTCGTGTTGGAGGCGCGAGGGCCTTGACGAGCATGGGAGTGCGGCCTCGAGTGCGAATGCGGTTGTTCATGATCGTGGCCATCGTCCTCAATGGATGTGGGCAGAGAGCCAGTCGACATTGATGCTCGCCAGGCATTCAGCGATGACTGTGAGTGCGAATGCATATGCTGATGATGTGCGTGAGGGAGCGCAGAGGAGGGCAAAATATATGGCGACGCCATTGTCGACCAACTTGCCCCAAAACTGTCTTCCTGCACAATGGAGTGAAAGCGACTGCCCTTCCGGGATGGATCGAAGTTGGTGCGATGACGGCGTTGCGACAGGAGACTCTAAGGCTCCCTAAAGATCAATGGCACCGTCATAGGTTGACAGGTTGGGGTAGCTCTGAGGATTTGGCAGGGAGCGACGCGCCGATGCGAGAATTGACGAAAGGTGGAGGTGTGTACAGTAAATAATTCGGAGGGATGCGATCAAAGTGTGCGGCTGACTTCTTCCGGGTTCTGGGATGTTGATTTTGGATACGCCATGGGACGAAAAGGAGATCCACGAGTCGCGGAGCTGGTGCATCACAATGCACGTGGACCCCAGCCGCCCAATAGTAGGGAATGGGGGATGGGGGGAAGGCGTATTTTGGGGAAGGGGTAATGACCAGATTGATTGACTGACCAATGTGGGGTGGGGATTGAGTAGAGCTTGGTGGCCCCTTCCGCAGCCATCGGCACTTGGGCAACAACCTTGAGATTTGGACAGGCGGCTGCTCCATTTACCAGGTAAACTGAGCGAGGGCAGAGCAAAAGACACATGGACCTGTATGGGCAATATGGGTGGTCGGGAATGCCTAATCTGACCCGTTGCAAATCTCCGTCCAGTGATGAGATGAATAGGCATGTCTGTGCACCATCAGTCCTCACCCCTGCTCTGCAATGACGACAGGTCACAACGTACGCACCGAACTCTGCGTCAATGCATTTATGCCTCCGTTGCTGTGCTGATATTTATATCATGTTTCGTCGCGTATGGCTTCCCTGCGTGAATGCCTCATGCCCTTTGCGCTGCACGAATCAACTGGCTGACTTGTCCTGAAGCTATTCTCTATTTGCTCGAGAGGGAATTCATGAGTTGCAAAACAATTAGCTGCGAGTCGAATACAAACGCACGTGGAAATCCAGTCATAAGCTTAGAGCATGATACAGTGCCTCTGACACTCCTCCTTAAAGAGAAGTGTCCCAGCAATGCCCCTCACAATCAAGGAGAAACATGCCCGATATTGCCCAAAGGTTCGATTAAAAATGTCAAGTTATGCATGCATCTCCTGAAGAAGCGCATGAATTGACTCGCAGACCATGTCAGGTCCAACCCCATCCCAATTTAGCCGCAAGAATGTGGGCTTGTTCCCACTGACATTTCCAGCATCTTGGCATGCCAATCCTTCCAGAGCACCTAATGAGGCAACCTGGCTTTTTGTATCCTGGAAATTATCACATGGCTTCCTCCCCGCTGACGTCTCTCCTGCTGCGGCAAAAATATGCATGGCAAACCAGCTGCGCAGCGGCCATGTGTCGACCTTGAGAGTGTCCCTGACTCAGCTTACATGATCCCCCAGCCGTTTGGAAAAGTCCGTGCTCGCCCAAAACGAGATGGCCTTGTTGCGCCCAACGCCGTTACAAACTGGAGTGCCTTTGAGCCTTGTCTGGCAAGCTTCACTTTCCTGAAACAGCCACATTTGTGGGCTTGAGGAGTTGAGCTCAGCTGGGCGTGACGCCGACTCGTCAGGGTGAGTTCAATTTGATTGAATCCCCGTGACTCGCATTGTCGTTGGTAACGCTGGCATTGCCCCATCATGATCCCTGGCTGCACCAGCATTCTCTTCCCGCCTGCGAACTACCAAATACAGCAATATCTGGAAAGAAAGGAATACGCTTCAATGTCAATTGGCTGAGTCGGGATATCTACAGTACTATATGGAAAGTCCCCATACGCCGCAGAGAAATCAGACACCCGTCTGTTCTCCTGGCCCAACAGGTAAATGACTTGCAGCAATATTGCACTGCCTGAAAAGACGCACCTCGTCGTCGGCAAATGCACCAACGACAGAGTGGAGGACACCTCGATTATGAAAGAGGACAAGGTCGCCTTCTTCCCAATCATGTGCGTAGACCATGTTGGGGGCAATGCCCGGGCGCTGCAGCCGGTGTACAGTGTCCCGTACCTGCTGCAGATCCTCAATAATGGTTCCGTCTTTGAGATGCAGCTTTCGGACAGCAGATGGGTGCACTTGCAAGGCCAGGCGTTGTGTGACGGGGTTCACCCAGCACATGGGGAGGATTTGGATCTTGTCTTGCTCGACAGGCGGCAGCTGGGACAAGGGCAGCTCCATGTCTTGTGAAAGTAGGCCAAGTCCGTCAGAGCGCGATCTGGCGCCAGACATCCAGATGTACGGGTGAGGCGCGTACTCGACCATTGTCGTGCGAGCAAACTCCTGGTCCTCGGGCGAGAGTCGGTCGTACATGGAGTATCCCGAGACAAAGGCCGTCGTGCCCAGCGCCACGGTCAACTCGTCGCCAGTGCCGTCGTCGTAACGGACGACTTGTGTCCGACCACGCGGGACCCGGACGGCCAACAGGGTTGTGGCTACAGGAGGGGCAAGATGGTACAGCGCCGCATCAATGTGCCATCTGTAGAACCGGGTGGCAACGAGGTCATCCTCGGCTGGAATTGCGGTGGCGTGAAAGGTCCGGTGATGCGGGTGCCGGAGCTGAAAGTTCTTTAGACCCTGGTACTCTTCCACGAAACCGTTTCCAATGACCTGGACCTGTGGCTGGTGTGGGATCGTCTTTAGATCGGGATGCAAGATGGATAGCTTGGCGTTGAGCGTCTTGCCGTGTCCGTAGGCATCCGTGGCCTCTGGATCGAACCGCTGCGTGAGGTTGTACTGCGCCTTGGGCGAGACGTGGCCTTGGTTCTTGAGGATGAGGACCTGGTGCTCAAAAAGGGCACGTCGTATGACTTGGAATTGTGCATCTGGTGTCGCAAGGTCAGTCTAGGTGTCCGATAGCCCTCGGACTATGGGAGACTTACCACAGGAGGTTACCGATTCTACGGGTATTCTCCCTTGAAGGACGCAATATCGACTGCGGCCACTGTTGAGGCAGCGCCTCGGAATTTACTGCTTACTTGGTACTTACCAGTCAAATTCTCAACATCGACATTGGACACAGTCGCACCAAAGTTGACGCCTGAGTCTGGGGAGATTTTCAAAGGTTGTACCACTGCGGAAGACATGACTGTGAGACCCTTCTATGTTCTTTTGAGAAGAAGAAGAAGAAGAAGAAGAAGAAAGCATTGAATGGCCTGCTGCCTTTTCATGCAGAGTGCTGGCTTATATAGTCTGAGCGAGATGAAGTGAGTCTGTCATCGGCCCCGCTTGGCGCCCGGGGAAACTGATAACTTGATAAGGTTCATGACTGACAGAGCAGATAGGCGCCATCTACTCCGTAATTAGCGCATGATTAGTTTTCATCTTTGATAGCAGATGGACAAAGTCGGCTTGCAGGGATTGTGGTGGTCGGGGCCGCTGCAAGCAATGAGCTAGATGCAAACTAAGCTGAACCAGGTTGGCATACTTGAGTACACATAACCGTTGGTTCATCCACTAGGAGAAGCAGAGGCGGCGAAAAAGTGCGCGGACTTTGCAACGCCAAAGTCCGGTGTACTTCAGCTTCCCAAACTCAGCAGACTTTGGGGCCAGAAACATGCACCTTCTTTCGCTTCCTCGTTTGTCCTTGGAAAAGAGTGTTTCTCAGGGACGCCACGAGCCATGGGGCGGCAGTGGCGCCAAAGACCGATTGCGTGCCAGTCGTGCCGTCGGCGCAAGATCCGATGTTCGCGCCAGTTTCCCTGCTCCAACTGCACATCCAGGGGCCTGCAGTGCGTGCAGTTCTACGAGCCGCTGGCATCAGAAGCCGAGGATAAGGAGCCGAATGAGACAGCGGCGGCAACGCTGGCGCTTGTCTCAAACAGCGACATCCAAAGCCGGCTGGACCGGTTAGAATCGTGGGTTTCGAGTCTCGCGGGTCCGGCTCCGGCCGGCCAGACGGACTCTGTTTCACTGTCGCGCCTTGCTGCGGCTCGTTCTTCTCCGCCGCTGTCGCCGCCCTTGCCGTCAACCGCACAGCACTTGTCGCTGGATGCCCTGTGGTTTGGCGGCAACTTCCTCTACAAAAAAGCCAAGTGTATTCCGCCTGTAGGTGACTGACCGCCCACGATGCTTCATCTTGGCCGCTTGCTAACATGGACCTCGTCTCTTCTACCAAGGACACTTGCACCTTGGATATCGGATGGACGTGCCATCTTTTGCCAATCCGACTCATCAAGAAGCCCTACTCGATTCTGCGAGATGTCGCCTCGACAATGGCGCCGCCCATGGCCACTGGTAGCCCTGACATGTGCCTTACTTTGCCCCTGTACACAGAGGCCTGTACCATTCTGCACACCTTTATCACAGAGTGCGCCATTCTAAGCCCTCTGATACATGTTCCGTCCTTGCTCGTCTCAGTGCAAACCATATATGCCGGGGTGCAGCAGCAGTCGCCGGTGAACAGGGAGCAGCTCCTGCTCTTCCTGTCCATCATTGCGTCAGTGACATATGCATGTTCGCCCGAGGACAACGTCTCCAAGCTCTTCCCCAGCCACCTGGATGCCAACATACAATGCGCAACTTGGGTGAATGCATCGTTTGCGCTGTCGGACGAGCTGAAGCGGCTCGGCAAGACAGGCATCGTGAGTCTTCAGGGACAGAACCTCTTATTCAAAGTCTCGTCCTACATGGAGGGGAGCTCCGTGCGAACCCGGAGCCTGATATCCACATCCATATCCATGGCTCGCGAGCTGGGCTTCCATCGGATAGATCTGCCCTCCAGCAAGCCGAGCTGCGGCATCGGGTCCATGTCGGAAATGGAGACGGAGGTTGCGCGACGACTGTGGTGGGATCTTGTCATTATAGACTGGTACGTGCATCAACGCCACTCTTCCGGCTCGTGGGCCGCTGACGGGAAATCACAGGCTTCTGGCGCTCTTCCCCGGCTCTCATGAAGGCGTCTACACCATCCACCCGCAGCACATGGCGGTCAACAAGCCGCGCATCATCCGAGACGGTGACGAAACCCCCTCGCCCCAGGGCTGGGAGCAGCAGACCGACGTGGCCTACATCCTGGAGCGCATTCGCCTGGCAGAGCTCAGCCGGACGTGCATCGACCGCCGCCCGCTGGCCCGCGGCCTCGCAGATGAGAGCTACGCGGAGCTCCTGCAACACGACCAGCGCCTCGAGCAGTACCAGCGCGACCTGCCGCGCTTCTTCGCCATCGACAAACTCTACGACCCCCCGGCGCTGGAGGCCCCCGAGAGCCCCTGCCTCGTCGTCCAGCGCATCCAGATCAACTGCATGGTCTACGTCATGCGCTGCATCGTGCACCTCCAGTACCTGTCCCTCTCCGCCATCGACCCCAAGTACGCGCCCTCCCGCACCACCTGCTTCAGCTGCGCGAGCGCCATTGTCCGCCTGCACAAGCAGGTCAAGGCGCAGTACCCGCGCATCATCCCGCGCCTCAAGGCAACCACGTTTCTGCGCTCCCTGATTCTCGCGAGCGCCGTGTTCCTGCTGGACATTTGCTCCGGCAGCGAGGTCGGGGACCTGCAAAGCGAGCGGCCCGACATGCTCGACGCCTGGCGGTGCATGAGCGACCTGCAGGAGGACTCGAACCTCGTGGAGCAGTTTTTCGAGTTTGCCGCGCAGATGCTCAGGAAGTACGCCGTCTCAGAGACCATTGTCGCGCATCTGGCGGCGCAACGGCCCGCGCAGGACTTTGCCCAGCCGTATGCGGGACCCAAGCAGCTTGGCGGCGTCGGAGATGTGGACGTCGACCAGAGGTGGCAGACGCTCGATGCCGACTTTGACCTCAAGACCATGAGCTGGGACAACGTCTTGTGGGGGTTCGACGCCATCCTGATGTAATAACCCATCCGTTGGCACGCGGGATGCAACCTCGCCACGATGCGGAAATCCAGGCTACAAACACCCTCCAGCACCGCGGCGAAGCAGGCACCGCCACGCTTTGATTTCCTGCGCCAAAAGCACCAATAACACTAACAATCCCACCAGGGGCGATCCCACCGCTGGCATGACTCCCGAGCGGGTGCGAAAATTTGTCAACGGATACTATCCCCGCTTACGAGCTCTACACACACAGGGCATGAGACAGGGCATCTTCAAGGATAAGCCGGCATCTCAGCTGCGCATCGTTGTGGGGAGAGATGGAAAAGTGAAAAGAGTGCTCCGCATTTGAGTAATTATACTCCCAAAACAATCATCTCCATGTACCATAATCAGCCATTGCAGCATATAGCCGATACCCTCGTTATATATTCGTGTTTGCCATCCCCTGCAAAGCAAGAAAAAAAAAAGACACCTTGCTGGTTCATCATGACCTCCAAAAACACCAAAGCTCCAAGTCCCATGTGTATATGCATTCCCATTGTGTCAACGGCATCATAAGCGCGACATGTTTTACATCTGGCCGAGCGCAACTGTACTGGCAGTCTTACAGGTCCTTGTCCCCAACTACTCGTTGACCATCTTGCTTCATCTTGGTCAACTTCCTATCAATGGCATCAGTTCGTACGCGAATCACCTCTTCTCGACGAGATGCTTCTGTTTCAAACTCCCTAATCATCTGGCGCTTCTCGCGTCGAGCGTTACGTAGGCGGTTCATGATGCTGGAGAACTGATCGGCAAACCAATCGCCAGAGGCTTCCCAGTCGTCATTGGACATGCCGGCAAAGAACTGGCGTTGCTCACGCTCCCCTTGCTGTCCAAATTGCTCCAGTCTTGTTGTCAACTTCGAGACAGACGCGTCATGACCGTGCATCCCTGGTACCTGAGGCACAACATCAAACGGCTCCTCTTGGAGATCTTGAAAAGTCATGGAGCTGAGGATCTTGTCGTCATAGTCTAGGCTCGGCCGCCTGCGTTTTCTCTCATTGGTGGGCATATTGCGGGATGTTTTCGACGACACTCGACCTTCTCGGGTCGGCTTGGCGTTATTACCCGTTTGTAATCTTTGCTTGGAGATGGCATGTACGCCCTCGAAGGCGCCCAGGCCGTCAAAGTCGTCATCCGAGTCGTTAACAAGGATAGATTCATTAACTCTCTGCTCCGTAATTCGTTCTTCCCATTGACCGGTCCCACGTTCAACGAATTTCTTGTTCACCTCGTCTTCTTGGAGGGTCAAGGCTTGGGTTGCCATGGGCCGCCCACGATTAATTCGAACTCCGCGCATCGGCAACCTTGCTTGGCCCTGCAGGGACTGTACCGGAAGATTATAGGCCACGTTCTGCAACTTCGGTGGCTTTGGGCCTTGTTGACCATCATTATTGTAGAATCCATCCTTCATATATGACGGGTGGTAATGGCGGAAACCAGGCACGACAGAGAGCCGACCGTCTTCGCCGACCGAAAACTCATGTTTTTGGCTCGCCGTGGCTGGTGCGTGTTGAGGTGGCAGTCTCTGCATATGATTTCGATCCAGACGGGCTTCCTCAGTCTTGATATCAGGAGGTCTAACGACCACCAGGTGGTCAGACTCGTTTACTGGGGTTGATAGCCCAGAGTTCATGAAGTTCTCCCCAAGCTGCGAACCAGTGAATATATCATGTTGTAGCTGGACTGACTGGGCACGATTCGTTGGCTGTCTTGCTGGCGACTGGGCCCTATGTGTGTTGCTTGGCTGACCACTTGGCTGGGGGTTTCCCACGGGCTTCTGAACAGCTCCAGGGAGAGGAAGTCGGGCAAACTCTGCTAGCTCTTGTCGGCTTGGGACATACTCGTTAGCCCTTGGTGTGGCTGAGCGCTTTTCTAGCTCTGGCTGAGACGGCTTCTCAATGGAAGCATTGTAGTGGGCATTGCTATCAGACTTGCCACGAGCAAACGCCTGGAGCCCACGGCTCTTTGCCTTGAGTCCAGGCTGCATGCTGGATCTTGGGGATCAACAGCGCAAATCAACCACTAAGCCGAGAACAGAGTGCTTCCAAGTTCGGCCAGTTGATCAAGCTGTGTGGGTTTATGCGACATGTGACGGGCACAATGATCAATGGTAAAGCCAAAACTGGCCTAAAAGGAGGCTCAGCATTCGGGTTAAAGGACAGTGGGCGAACGATTGATGACTTGAGCAGCAGACTTCAACGTCATGGCACGCGTGGGTTTTCCGACAATGCTAGAAACTGGATGGCTGTGGACAAGCTTGGTCACGCTGGGCAAAAAGACGACGCGTGGTAAGAGTGCGTAAAGTGGTTGGTCGTACAGGTCCAACGGCGCGCCATCATGTGACGTGGGCGGGTAGAAGGTGCAATGCAAGCTTTGGCAGGCGCAGAACAAGCTCTAGCTTGCCTCGCCAATAATCCCCAGCAAATTGTTTGCCCCTTGCAAGCTTTGCCCCACCGGCACGTCATTCGATCGTTCCACCCGAGCACTTGCGCAGGAGCGTCCAACGTGAGAGTCACATCCCTCCCTCGCTTGGTTAGCGCTTGTTGCGAGTCGCATCTTGCCGAAGCCAAAAAAAATAGTTACGCCATGTCTTTGTAGTTGCTGGCTTTAGTCTGGTGTTATTACGTATGCCCCAAAGCAGTTAACAACCCCGGCCATCCGGGACCCAAAGCTGTCTGGTCACGACTCACAACCCAACAACTCACACCTCCAGTCGCCCAGCCTTTCCCAAGGTCAACGCGCCCGTCTTGTCGACGCACACAGTTTTGGGCCTCTTCACCACACAGACGAGGCACTATGCGACGCTGCTAATCACCGAACCACCTGGCGCCCAACTCATGTGTGTGCTGCTGTAGTAGCGTGCAGATGCAAGTCAACAACAATCGTTAGCACATACATACCTTTAGCCGCCATGGCGACCACAGCGTCGGCTGGTGGTGGGCCATCCTCATCGCTACCTCCAACGCCTGCAGAATCGAGTTCCTCTGGAACAGATGCAAATGCGCTGACGCATGTGCCAGACACGTCAACACTCAGATCTGCTCTCCGCCAACGTCCTAGGACTCTTCCTCGTATGTTGTTTGGCAATGCCAAGTTGATTTGGTGTCGTGATTACCTTTTGCTAACAACACATTTGCTGATATCAGCCTGGATTGCCTCGTACGATGAACGTTTCGGTCCGCCGAGCCCCGAGCTGCTTCGACTTTTGCAGCCACCACAGCGCATTGTGCAGCACCACACCAATTCTTGCCCAAACCCGCCTCGGCGACGGGTTTCCAAAGACGGCTTCGTAACATGGGAGGACCCGTCACTCGGTCCGGCCCAGGAAACACGAGGCAGGATCCCTCACTTTCTCCGATACGGCCGTGCTTCAAAGCATGGTCGAAAATGGGATCACCTTCGGTCCAGCGAGCCCGTCATTGTCTCCAACTTTAAACCGACTACTGGGCCGAGCTCAACGACATGGGGGGATTTTGTCCGCTCGTCGGCCTGGGGTCGCAGAACCGATGAAGAATCCCAAGTCGTGGGCTTGGATGTCCTCAATCAGCTGCAACCGACATTCAATAAGGAGATGGACGCTGAGCTCGATCATGTGGACACGCGACTTAAGGATGATCGCAAGGCAACAGCCCTCTCAAAGCGGATTTGGAACGGATTCATGCGACATCCTCTGTCGCCATTGCTCTTTCGACTTGCCGTCATGGTGACTTCGATTTTGGCCCTTGGGATAGCGGCTCGCATCTACCAACTGGAAGATACCATTAACCACAGTAGCGCTGAGCGCACGCAGTCCATTGTGGCGATTGTGGTGGACTGCGTCGCCATTCCTTACATTGGATATATGATATGGGACGAGTATACAGGCAAGCCACTGGGTCTGCGGTCAGCCATGTCCAAAATCTCGTTGATATTATTGGACCTTGTCTTCATCATCTTCAAGTCTGCGAGTACGGCTCTGGCCTTTGAAAGTTTCATATACCACAACACACTGCAGACGTCACTTATCCACTTCTCCAAGGCTCTAGCTGCCTTTCAGCTGGTTGGCCTCATTTCCTGGTCCATGACGTTCACGATCAACGTGTTCCGAACTGTGAAGCGGCTAGGGGGCGGGGATGATGATGATGATGATGGGGGCGACTGAAGGCAGTTCAGAAAAGGAACATTTGTGTCCTGTCGTGGAATGCTTCTTATTTCTGGAGTTGATCTGGGCGTTTTGAGGTCTTGTAGAAAGCGATTTACCGGGCATATGTATAAATCACGACTAAGCGTTGCTGTATCTTATATCAATTCATGATAGGTAGTTTTGATGGGAGGGAGCGAGACCTGCCCAACGTGTGGTAAGGGTCAGTCCCATAAGCGGCTGAAGGAATACAATGATACCCAAGACTAGCCCCTTTTGAACGCTTCCAGTGCCATGTGCTTGTTCTTGATTAGTGAATAACTTTCATCCCAAAATGCCAGTGCGTTTTTTTGGTGTCGAAGCTCTTTGATTAGTTCAAGCGCGAGTGCAAAGGCGCACCATGGCAAAGGTGCTGGGCATGGAGACGAATGGAGCAGGCGGTCACCAGGCTGCAGCTAACTGCCTGCCTACAAAGTAGGTACTTTACATATATAGATGTTCAGCAATGGTCCCTCGGCAGTCCGTCCAAGCATTGACGCGTGCATTGATCACTGATGTGTTCACAATGGAGTCGCATTGAGCTGAACTTTGGCAGCTGCGACGCCAGGGTTGGTTGGAGCCCATTGCCGACCCTGCACTAGGCCCCTTTGGTCGCGGCCCTCTGCCAGCGGGGGTGGCTAACACTTGGCTCTTGAGGCTTAGTGACCTGGAGCACAAGGCACAGACTGACTGGAAGCTACTCCGTAACCAGGCTTGAATGGGGCCCCCCCCTCTTGAGGACTGCCGCCTGCTGAGCGGCCTGTCTGGTGGCACTTTGAAGCCCAGCAGGCGGACGAAACATCCCAAATGGCCTCTTTTCAACCCTTTCAACTTGTGTGTTCTTCTTTGTTCTTGTTCCACACATCCCTTCCCTTGGCTGCAACTCGATCCTGGCTGCGATCCTCTTCGACGACTACCATTGGCTGCTGGCCTTTAAGTATCGCTCACTAACCTTTCCCGTGGTACGCGCCTGCTCGACGCCAAAACCCGCAGCCTCGCACGCTTCTTCCATCAGTCAGCCCATGTGCGTCGTCCTCAGACCTGCATCCGCGCCGCACGTCAGCCTAACCACCAGCTCTATTTCCTATTTGCAGCTCACATCTCATATCCTTTTTACATCGACCAGTTCCTTCCGGCCTTGGCAACAGGACGCCTCTCCGTGATTCTCTCCCGCCCTCTCTGCTCGCCGAGTGCTGCCTGCCTGCCGCTGCCATTGCCGCAAAGCCAACGACTCGTCATCGCGCCTCAAGGCCCCCTTGGATTGCAACCCCGCGCCCGCAAGCTCCCGACAACCACACCATCCAAGCAAGCTGTCTATCCAGCTAAACATGGCTGCTCGGATGGCCAGTCCTAGCCAGATGCCTCCTGTTCCCAACAGGGAGGACATCGGGGCAACGTAAGATGCTCCATGCCGACCATGACTGACCGAACAAGTGGCGGCTGACCTGTCACGATGCGGCTTAGATGGACCTATCTCCAAATCGGCATCACTCGAATCATGAACGAGCTTGAGAAGGGAATCGACATGCAGATGTACATGGGGGTCTACACGTACGTATCGTCCTGCGCCAGTGAACCATGCCGTCACCACATCATTTTGCTGACCAGCCATACCGCCCAACCAGTGCCGTGCACAACTTTTGCACCTCACAAAAGGCAGTCGGACTCACTGGGCCAGCCATGCAGTCTAATCACCGCGGCGGTAAGTCACCAGCAGCCAAACGGGCGTCAGATACCCCCGTGATGAACTTTCTCTTACTCGTCCACAGCCCATCTTCTCGGCGAGGAGCTCTACAATAACTTGATCTCCTACCTGCAGAAGCATCTGGAGGAGCTGGTCGAGGGATCGAAACTACACACCGACGAGGCACTCCTCACATATTACATCAAGGAGTGGAGTCGATACACCCACGCGGCGAAATACATTCACCATCTCTTCCGATACCTAAACCGTCATTGGGTTAAGAGAGAAATCGACGAAGGCAAAAAGAACGTATACGATGTCTACACTCTGCATCTGGTGCAATGGCGCAAGGTTCTATTTGAGCAGGTGTCCGGAAAAGTAATGGATGCCGTGTTGAAGTTGGTGGAGAAGCAGAGAAACGGCGAAACAATCGAACACAGTCAGATCAAACAAGTTGTCGATTCTTTCGTTTCGCTTGGTCTAGATGAATCCGACATGTCGAGATCCACGTTGGACGTTTATCGCTACCACTTCGAGAAACCCTTCTTGGAAGCTACAAAGGAATTCTACCAAGCCGAATCAAAACAATTCGTGGCCGAAAACAGCATCGTGGAGTACATGAAGAAAGCTGAGCGGCGCTTGGCCGAAGAGGCGGAAAGAGTCAGCATGTATCTGCATCAAGACATCGCCGTGCCATTGAAGAAGACTTGCAACATGGCCTTGATTGCGGACCACTCTGCCTTGCTGCGCGACGAGTTTCAGGTTCTCCTGGACAATGAAAGAGAAGAGGACATGGCGAGGATGTACAATCTCTTGTCTCGCATCCCTGACGGTCTGGAGCCATTGCGGACTAAATTCGAGACCCATGTGCGCAAGGCCGGTCTCGCAGCGGTCCAGAAGGTGCAGTCATCTGAAGGCGACAAGCTCGAGCCCAAGGTATACGTGGATGCTCTTCTCGAGGTACATCGCCAGTATCAACTATTGGTGAAGCAGGCATTCAATGACGAACCCGAGTTTACTCGGTCGCTCGATAACGCATGCAGGGAATTTGTAAACCGGAACGAAGTTTGCAAGTCCAGCTCCACAAAATCGCCAGAGCTGTTGGCCAAATACACCGATGTCTTGCTTCGGAAGAGCAGCACAAGTATAGAGGAAGCCGATCTGGAGCGAACATTAACCCAAATTATGACCGTTTTCAAGTACATCGAAGACAAGGATGTATTCCAGAAGTACTACTCCCGCATGCTGGCCCGTCGCCTCGTCCACAGCAATTCCTCGTCGGATGATGCCGAAACCAGCATGATCAGCAAGCTCAAGGAAGCATGTGGCTTCGAATACACCAACAAGCTGCAACGCATGTTCCAGGACATGCAAATCTCCAAAGACTTGAACAAGGACTTCCGCGACCACCTGGAGAGCGTCGACTCATCCAAGACGGTCGACTCTACCTTTTCCATCCTAGGCACGGGCTTCTGGCCCCTGCAAGCGCCGTCAACGCACTTCCACCCGCCCGCCGAGATTGCCGCCGAGATTGAGCGATTCGCTAGATTCTATAAGCACAAGCATGATGGCCGTAAGCTGACGTGGCTCTGGCATTTATGCAAGGGTGAGATAAGGACTGGATACTGCAAGAATAGCAAGACGCCATTCACATTTCAGGTATCGATTTATCAAATGGCAATACTTTTGCTGTTCAACGAAAAGGACACTTATACATACGAGGACATGGTCAGCGCTACACAGCTGAGCACCGAAGTTCTGGATCAGGCACTGGCCGTCATTCTCAAGGCCAAGGTACTGTTGATGGCAGGCGCCTCCCCAGGCGAAAAGCCTGGGCCAGGAAAGGTCTTTAATCTCAATTACGACTTCAAGAGCAAGAAGATTCGGGTTAATCTCAATTTGGGCGGCGTCAAAGAAGCTAAACAGGAAGAGACGGAGACTAACAAGACCATTGAGGAGGACCGCAAGTTGGTGCTTCAGGTACGTAAATCGGAATCCCAATACTTTCGGGAGAAAGAGTTTGTGGGCGGAGGGGAGAGAAGAGCACCAAATGGTCCTTTGCTAATTACTTTGGCAGTCTGCCATCGTTCGAATCATGAAGGCTCGAAAGAAGATGAAACACACTCAACTAGTCAGCGAGACCATCAACCAGATTCGCTCAAGATTCGTGCCTAAAGTGGGCGATATCAAAAAGTGCATCGAAATCCTTCTGGACAAGGAGTATCTTGAGCGCTTGGACGACGACGAACTGGGCTACCTTGCATAAATACATACCCCTTCATCTTCCAACATTGACGCAAGTCTTTGGCAGGCGGTTCGCAGGAACATTGGGAGATGTCCATGGTTCATCAACACCCGACGTCCGCTCGCAACACACATGACGCATGCATGGCTATAGTTGATTTTATCCTGACTACTTTGGGCGTTCACAAAGCCTCAACCTGAGGTGTACAGACCGTCCAGGCAACCCGGGATATGTTTCCCTCCGTCTCTTTTCTAACAGCGTGCCACCTGAGATGGACAGCGTAGGTAGAGTGCATCGGAATGAAGCATCAACGTATTCATTATAATTTCTCTTTGTTCAAATCCAGGGATGCCACGCGCATGACGACATGTATCAAGCACGGCGCAACATGGGCCCCCTGGCTTTTACACTCTGGCGGGTGAAAGAGGGGCATAGCGACATCTAGCATGGGATGCATTGGTATGGGTATGTAGACACGGCCAGGACAGTATGAATGACCAAAGGGAGAAAAGAAAAGAAGCGACGGAAAACACAACTGCAGCGAGTAATGATGAATACATAACGCATGGCAAAGTGCCCGCCCTTTGGATGATGATTAATGTGTGAACTGTGGAATTATATATTCTATTTCGGACAAGATGCAAAATGAGTCGGCCGTAAATACCTGAAGTTTTGCATGCATTCGTTTCTTACAGTGCTCGTTTATATTATCCCCTCATCTCCCAAACAATAGCGCAATCGAGCCCCGCGCGCGCGGACTCTACGAAAATACTCCTCCTCATTTCCCCAAGCTTCCGTCCGTGGTGCCGCTCATGGTTCCATTCTCATTCGCCGCACCAATGACTTCCTCCTTCTGAAACCCATTGTTGTTTGGTTTCGGCGTGCTATCCCTGCTCTTTTCCGCGTCGACAGGCGTCTTGTTGGCCGACGGGTCCGTCACATCGTGAAATGAATCTTCCGTTTCCGACGAGGCAGTGACAGGACCATCAGAGGCTTTGCTGAGAATGCTCTCGCTGAAACTGGCGTGGGCGACGTGCCTCTTGGGATCGTCCGTGCTTGTGGACCGTGAAACAGGCGGGCTGACCATTTGGTAGTCTTTGTCGATGTCGCTGGCCGGGGGCGGGAAGCCGGTATTTTGGGAGGGGGACTTTTTGCCGCCCCAACCCGACGCCCAGCCGCCTGTTTTGCGTTTCTCGCCGGCCCAAGTCGCCCAACTGGACATGTAGGCGGATGCTTTGGCGCCAACAGAGTTCATCGTTTGCTGGGCCTTTGTCAAGTCGACGGGATACTGGGCCTTTTCTGTTTGGGACTTGGTGTTGGTGTTTTGGGAGCGCGACTCCTCGGCGCGGCGGCGTTGGGATTCACGCAAATACTCCACGTCGGAGTACAGTTTGGTGAGCATGGTGGAAGCCTTTTCGCGACCAGCGGCAAAGTTGCGGCCGAGGATATCGCGGCCCTGTGCGAGGCGTTCGTCAAGATGGAGATCTTTGATTTGGTCTGCCACGCGGCGTTGGATGTCGTCGATGGTGAGACCGCCTGCGCAGGGGTGCTTGGGCTCTGAGACGGCAAACAGGTTTATGTCGGTGTGCGTGTCCCACATGCGGTAGTTTTCGGTCCTTTTCCAGGCGTCTACCCATTCGTGGCCAAAGTCTACAGCTGGGTCGCTGTCGGCACCGAGGACAGAGGTGTCCTCTCCTTGACTGAGGAGAAAGTTGTGGAACTTGACGGACGATATCAGCCCCAGCATGTACGCCTCGAACTGCGATCTGATGAACTCCTCGCTTCCAATGTACTGCATGTTCTTGGGTCTGCTTGGATTGGCTTCGTCCCACGTCTCGTTGACCTCGTGCGTTAAAAAGTCTATCCAGCGGCGGTCTGCGGGCGTCAGGGCTAGCGCCGTCCTGAGAGAAGGTGAGGTGATGTTGACGGTGTTTTCGTCCAGATTAATGAGGATATCGCTGTATCTATCCTTTTGCTGAAGTAGTAATGAATTGGTGCTGCCGACTATGTATGATTTGGTGCCAAAGTCGGCGAGGATGTCAAGCTGCTGCAGTGGTGTGTAGGGTCCGAAAAAGCCGCCCTAGAAGAAATGTCAGTAAATCCGCATAGGGGGTTCGGAGTTGAAGGGAAGGGTATGCTCTGACTTTGCCAAATATTTGGAGCGGGAGACCCATGAAAGTCAAAAGGGAGTTTCGATTGCTGCTTTGCAAAGTAGTGGGCTTTGAAAGCTTCTTCTCGTAGTTGTCCAACTCGGGGTCGGCGCAATCTTGCAAATTACGGATTAGGCCGGGTATCAGAGAAATCAGAGAAAACTGCACCATGCATAGTCTGTCGCATCTCGAGCCAAAGAAGAGCATCTTGACGAGTATTAGTCTCCCCGTTTGGACATCAAGGGTGGAAGCAGTTTTCAGACAATGTATACCTTTGGCTGGAGCAGGCAGCACTTTAGCAACACCAATGCTTGCCATTTGAATTCATGAATAAACTCCCGCAAGCTCATTCCCAAATGTTGGTCAAGCTCGGATTGCTCCTTCATGAGACCTCTGACCTTTTCGTCTGCGAGGCTCTCCTGAAACCGCCGTAGGATTTCCGTGTCCCTGAACTCACGTTGGGCGAACCAAGCCTGGGTGACGATGCTGAGCCGCTCCCGCAACATGCCGAAGAATTGGGGGCTGTCTGCAATCACAACCACCGCCTTTTGCACTGTTGATCTGGTCACATCAGCGGGTCGGTTGATCAGCTGGGCCGAATCCAGCTGTCGTGTACAAGATATGCCAAATAGTGACGTTGCAGGCTCCGTGTCGGTTTTGGGCTTCAACAAGGTAAAGTATGAAAAGTCTTCTTCAGAACTAATGTTTCAGTCAGAGACATTGTTTTCGAATACAAGGCACACCCGAGCTTGGCGACTTACGCATGAGCTCCGTCACTTAGCGCCATAAAAGGTAATAGTGGCCAATTGTATTTAATGGCGGGATCGATCCCTTCATCGGCACCAAACCACTTTTCCACCTCTGGTCCTCGAGCATGGTGGAAATCAACCACCGTCACCAGCGGTAAGAATCCAACGCTTGCCGAGCTTTCTGGGTTGGCAAGGCTTATGGGAGTCATTGCTGGCTCAGCCTCTACCGCTTCGGGAGAGGTAGTGGCACCATTTTGTTTGCCACCATGGTCCGGAGATGCCATCGTCTGGAGCTTTCAAGTAGTCGCAATGTTTTGTCCCACGGTCAGTGTCCGGACAGATTGCAGAAGACGGGTTGCGAGTCTCGTACAGCCGCCATGCGACAGCAACCCAAAGTATTGATGTCGGTTCAACACACGGCCTTCAAGTGTGTCGGCCGCCAAGGTGTGACTGTCGTGTATATCGAGTCTCGGTTGTCGGTTGACGGCAAGATGTCGAACGTGTCCGGCGATTGTTTGCTTGTCGGTGGCGGGGAGCAATGAACAATTGCGGCCGGTTGTCCAAGTCAAGAAGCTGCAGTGGAACTGTACAAGCCGGGAATGCGGCGATTGGAGAGGTTGGGGGCAGCAAGTCGGACGATGGGAGTCGAATGGCCCGCGGTGCGCCGGCCAGTCTGTTCAATGTTGCGCGAACTATGCAAGGTGAAGTGTCAATGCGGTGGGGACGCTTTGGTGTGTCTGCCAACGGGGTCTGAATGGCGGAGCAGCTCTGCGTCGACAGCTCTCGCTGGCAGCGCGATGCACGCCCAGATATATGGGAACCAGACGAGAGAGCGGTGTCGGACTTGGTCAACTTGGCTTACTTGATCTCGCTAGGTGACTTGGGGGCGCTTGCGAGGAACAAGCTGAAGTCGGCAATGCGACGTCTAAGACAGGGGCAGAAATGGCCTCTAAGCTAAGAGTCAGGCGAGCTCTCAAAGAAAAAAAACAAGGACCACTGAGAGTGCGAGGGGCCAGTGGGCCTGACCTATTATAAGTCCTCCCACCAAGCTCAAATGGTTTAATGCTGCTTTGGTATCGAAGCTGGCCCCACCAGCCTGACCCCTTGTCCTGCACTGCCGATCACGTGTACCATTGCCGCCTGTCAGAGTCTCTGTAGGAACGAGTAGTGCCTATAGCTGTAAAAAAGGCTAGGTGGTAATAGAGTTCCCCAGTGTATATTCTGGCACACAAAGCTATTCTCATATGTGCCTAATAAAAGCACATCAACGGAACCGTACGACTGAGTTGCCCATAATTTGCAGGGGCCAGGCTCTATGGGCGAGGGCTCCCCACTGACCTGACCTCAAAGCAGCCGCAGAATGACTACATGGGCAGCTACCCTGTAGTTATTCTACAACCAGGAATTGTGGAATTGTCGGGGCGCTGTGCAATATTGGTTGCGGGCAAGGTCAAAAGTTGGCATCACCCAGGATCAGAAGGCTTTGGCAAGCGTAACTAAAACCATTGGTAGCAATAGACCTCGGGACAATATTCTCCTGTCTGGTCCGATGTAGCGTACCCTAACAAATTGTGCTTAAAATAGCCTGGGATGCTGCCGACTTCGTCGGTATCCTAGGCGCAGGCAAAGCGGCGGTAGCCAGGCTATTTTAAATTTTTTACTAAATATAAAGTAGTATGTGTTTTTTCCCCTCCGGGGGCCCTCTGGGAGCCCTGCCGGGGGCCGCCTGCAGCGGGCTCGATTTGAAGGGCTTGAATTGAAGGGCTCGATTTGAAGGGCTCGATTTGAAGGGCTCGATTTGCTCGATTGAAAAGGGCTCGATTTGCTCGATTGAAAAGGGCTCGATTTGCTCGATTGAAAAGGGCTCGATTTGCTCGATTGAAAAGGGCTCGATTTGCTCGATTAAAAAGGGCTCGATTTGCTCGATTTAAAGGGCTCGATTTGAAGGGCTCGATTTGAAGGGCTTGTTTAAAGGGCTCGTTTAAAGGGCTCGTTTAAAGGGCTCGTTTAAAGGGCTCGTTTAAAGGGCTCGTTTAAAGGGCTCGATTTAAATCTCTGCCCAGGCTCGATTCGAAAGGCTCGATTTGAAAGGCTTGATTTGAATCTCTGCCCAGGCTCGATTTGAAGGGCTTGATTCGAAGGGCTCGATTCGAGAGGCTTGATTTGAATCTCTGCCCAGGCTCGATTTGAAGGGCTCGATTTGAAAGGCTTGATTTGAATCTCTGCCCAGGCTCGATTTGAAGGGCTTGATTCGAAGGGCTTGATTCGAAGGGCTTGATTTGAAAGGCTCGATTTGAGAGGCTCGATTCGAAGGGCTTGATTCGAAGGGCTCGATTTGAAAGGCTCGATTCGAGAGGCTTGATTTGAAGGGCTTGATTCGAAGGGCTCGATTTGAAAGGCTCGATTTGAGAGGCTCGATTCGAAGGGCTTGATTCGAAGGGCTCGATTTGAAAGGCTCGATTCGAGAGGCTTGATTTGAAGGGCTTGATTCGAAGGGCTCGATTCGAAAGGCTTGATTTAAAGGGCTCGATTTGAAGATTTATTTTTCATAGATCATGAAGTGGTATTGTGTGTTTTTTCCCTCCGGGGGCCCTCTGGGAGCCCTGCCGGGGGCCGCTTGCAGCGGGCTCCTGCCTGCGGCGCTGCCTACCTTCCGCAACACCACAACGCGCCTGCTAAAAGCATCACTAACTCGGTACGTACCTCAAATTCCTGGTTATCCAATCGCCGATGAGTATTCGATTTCTGACCAATCGCCGATGAGTATTCTAAAGTTATTGGCCTCACTATTAGATTCATTTTAAATAGGCAAAGCGGGCAGCTGCAGCCTTTAGAACTGCATCTTCACTTGCCTTCGTTCCGCATTTCATACGCAAAACTCAGGCAAAGCGCCGCTTTGCCTGATTATGTTCACATAACCGACAATGAAGACTGGGACCATTTGAGGGCACAGACTAGACCGAGAAGATATGGACTGAAGGGCGGCTTGGTTTGACAAAGGCGATATTCCTGGTCGGGTAGTGAGCATCACTGATGGTCACAATCACGTCACTGCTGGGAGGCTTTGAAGGTTTGAAGGTGCGCAAACGTGCATGACAGAGTTGAGCGGCGGCGGACGCGGTAAAACTATATTTAAAATTCATATCGATTCCTCCAGCCCTTTTCTGGAGTAAATTACGTAGTCCCAGTTGCCCGGTTGCTCAAAAAGCACAAGTTATGTTAAGGACAGGACAGCGCGGGCTCTTGGCAACAATCACGAGCCATCAAAACTGCGGACCAAGAGTCTTGAATGTGGAAGACAGTGTGTAAGAATATCCAGCATATAAAAGGTGTATAGAGACATCGGCCCCCATAAACTTGACCCATCATCTAGGAATCCGGTCCTTGCGGGTGGATTCTCTCTGCACCATTCAAGACTTTGACTGCTCTCGATTGTCGAATACAGGCCTTAGTAGTGATGAGCTAGTATCACTTGCCACCGAAGATGGACCTGGGTCTTGTAACTAATCGAGGATGGGCCTTTTAAAGCACACCTTTTGGCTCCTCACCTTCCTTGTTGGGGACCTTTAATTTGCTCCGAAGACGTGGCTTTGGCCCGCCAGTCGTTCACCACATGGGAACTGGACTCTGATACACCAAGCGCTCGGTAATGAAAGTGTTTCCGAGCAAGCCGCATATTTGAAACACCATTTTTCTTCTTGATTCAATCAACGAATATTTCCAACAAAACAGGTGCATACAGTGCACACGCGGCT
This sequence comes from Keithomyces neogunnii, assembly GCA_020975405.1. Classification (NCBI taxonomy): domain Eukaryota; kingdom Fungi; phylum Ascomycota; class Sordariomycetes; order Hypocreales; family Clavicipitaceae; genus Keithomyces; species Keithomyces neogunnii. Next base: position 938,152 of record JAIOWQ010000002.1, on the reverse strand, counting down.
TACGAGGTTTGACATGATCCGTGGCCTTGGGTGGTGATGGTACGTCGAACATTGGAAAGAAGATGTGAAGCAGGGCTGTGCATAGCGTCATCTTGGTCTTGGGCAACATTTACTCGGAGACTTGTTGGTAGCCAACCCTTATCCAATCCCCACACAATTACTGGGGCGAGCATCATAAGGGAAGGAGAGTCTACTGTCCTTGAATGGCACATGACAAGTTGGCTATACTGTTTCTATGTGAAAAAAAGTTCAAATATCAGCCCCTTTGATACTGTGCTGTCAGGTAGGATATCGCTCCCGAGGTCAGTTCCGTGCTGAATTTTCCTCATGACCTTTGATCACAAGATTTTCATTAGCATTTAGCCCATTACCTGATGACTGCGGCCAATGTCCATGTCCAGCACTTTCCTTGGCTCAACTTGCGGGAACTTCTTAATTTGGAGGTTGCCAGAACCCCCAGCAGCCCGAATGCAAGAGACTCCTGACACAGCTTCAAGCGGGGCGTTTGCCTCTCTTTTTAGAACCATTTAACTTCTGTGCCAGGGTGCTCCGATGCCAAACATTGCAAGGGGGGTGCGTGCAAGGATTCCCAACCCTAATCATTAATAATAACAACCACGAGAGCGGCGACAATAATCCGTCTGGAGTAGAATGTTGATGCACGAACAATCCACTTCAGCTCCATCTTTTGCTCTGCTTTCTTGCCCTTATTGCTACCCGATGCAGCAGGAACCTACTCGTGAATCATGCATGTCAGAGGAGCTGAGGTGTAGGCATCAAAGTGAGTGGTTTCCAATTGTAAACGGACTGTAACATGCCAGGGGACAAAGCGGCTACACACAAGGCAGAGCAAATGGCCTCATTTGTCTGGGCGCGAATCAAAGCCCGACGCACGCTACCAGTCAGAAGAAATGATGCGCCTCTGTCCAAGATGAGATGAAGCTAGTGTCAAGGCCGGGCAAACACGAGCGAGCTGAGCTGAAGACAGGGAGAGTGGAGGAAACTCGGTCCGACGCAGAGGCGTTTGAGCGACGAGCGGCCTCACACATCTTCCGTCCTGAGAACAGGGACTGGGATACTTTTATTAGTTGGCGCTGTCTACCTATTTTGCACACCATTCATCGTTCCTGCTTAATTTGACTTTAGCGCGCCCGCCCTGACTGGGAGTGGAGATGACGTGCCATGCAATAAGTTGATTCGACCATGGTCTGAACAGGGGATACTGCCTAGGAGTTCTAGACTGTGTGTGTGTGTCCTGCTCTGCTCCTAGGCATGTACGGAGTAATGTGTGTGCCTGTTGGCCCTATCGTCCCATGGCGATCAAACAGAGTAGGAAGGCTAGCCGGGATGCATCAGCCCCAAGAACTAATTGCCCCAATCTTCAAGACACGTTTTACCCACGAAACATGCAAACTATTGAGCCAATGAAACAAGGGTCTGTTATGCAGGCAGGCCGCTGGCCAAGCATTGTTCGAGGCGGTCCCCTGGCATTATATGGCTAACAAACACGCCAAAAAAAGAAAATAAAAAAGAAAATAAAATAAAAGGCAAGCAATGAAAATAAGAGTCTTCTACGGGGTAATCCGTACATTGATAAATGCAACTACCGGCTGAGCACTACCTGGGGACCCGACGTTGCTTCAGCGCGGGCTTTCCCGCGTTGACAACTCAGTCTGTGGTTGGAGCGCCAAGACCCGACTTGGGTACCTAGGTACTTGACCTCAACTGACAATTCCACCTCTAAGCATGTGTTTGAGTGACGTGCAATTATGCCTTCTATTGTTACACTATGAGTGTCTCAGAGCGGCTGCCTCGGGTCGCAGTTTCATTTTACGAGAAGATACCGAGTACGGAGTAGAGAGGGCTTTATTGACTGACGTTGGCCGTGGTGGTTTCGCACTTGCACCTCGGACCACCCAAAAAAGGCCCCATTTCCAACGGCTACTGCCGCAGCTGCTTTGGTCTCCACGCCCGTTGATGCGCATTGGAGCAACAAGGCAGAGCGCATTATTGATTCCAAGTTGCGTCTGCCTTCATATTGGAGGTTCGCAGGCACAGCCAATACATGGCCTCGCCCAGGGAACCGGTAACAACCCTGGCGACATGTGGCATTCATCCCAAGCCTGCCCCCGATGGTGCCGAAATGGCCGTGCGCCAATAATCAGTTCATCGAAAAACGATTGATCTCTCCGGCCAAGTGGGACGTGGGGGACTCTGTCCAGCCATCAGTCCAAAGAGGCATCAAGTCGTTGCACAGCTACTCCCCTGCGGCATGGCATTGTTCCCAGACGACGAGCGAGTGGGAAGAAGATTGACAGACGCCATGCGCCATGCGGCCTGGGCACGGGCTTGCACAAACAGACCACTCTGCGAACCTTGTCATCCAAGGGAGCCTTTGCATCTGTGTTGTATGGGCATACGTAGTACGTAGTACATTGCTGTAGATGTGTACTCCGGAGATGCCAGTCTGGCCCCTCACAGGTTCTCGAGTACCTTGTGTATGCACTGATGCAGACAGCACATGGGCATGTGCTGCTGCACGCTCACCACAGTTTCGTCGCGTCTCCCATTTCGTCGGAACCGTGCCAATCCTTCGAGTCAAGCAGCTGGTCCGCAGAGCAACCTAGTGATCGACTGCAGTGTTTGCCATATACAATGCGCCTCGTTGGCTGATGTCTCGCCTCCCTCCTGGGCCTTGAGCCTTGCATGGGCAGGACTCAGGAGCGTCTGCCTGTGAATGCCCTAGCCTCGTGGTCGACGTGGTATTACTCTACTCCCAATGCACCCGGCCGGACATCAATTGCTCCAAGTTATTACATGCATCTTATTGTGCAGTCTGATCGCATCCCCCTCTTTCCATGCAACACCCCCAGCCATTTGGTTTTCGTCGGCACATGCCTCCAAGGCCGTTTGGTTGCCTAAAGTAGGTAGCGTGCAATGCAAGGCCTGGCGCGAGCCAAAACCCACTTTGACAGATTGTATCGTTCGTCATACAGTCTGGTATTATGCACCCAGGTAGGCGCCCTACTTTATGCATGTCCTTTTTGCATGTACATACTTAAGTACTTTACCTATAGAGAGCTCGTCGTCGGCTTTCATTCCCGTTCGGCCGCCGTGACGGTGATTGCTTTCGCTACGGAAACCACCACCACTCATTCAACCTGGGCGAATCGAGGCTGTCGACAAGAGCGCCCCCCCTGGCGGTTGTTTGTCATCCATATCCCATGTCCACATTCGTCCGCATCCATCCTGGTCTCCATCGAGGCTCCGCTCAATCCCTCACTCACCTCAGAGTTGGAGCATTTGCTCAACACCTATCCAACAGCTTTCCCTCCCCCAAACAAAACCCCCAACCCCCGTGGCCCCACGCCAATTGGTGTGGCTCTGTTTCTCGACTCCCAGACCTGGTGCGACTCCCCAGTCGGTCCCCTGGTCTGTCATTCTGGGCCTGCCACTCGCCTGCCTTGCAGCTCCTAGCACCACCTGACAGCACCAGAGAAGCAGAGCAAGTATACCAGACCCCATATTACCCATACCTCTCTCATTCTCTTACTGGTCGTCCCTCAACCAGTTGCCCATTGCTCCCTCTGCCCCGACTGTCCGTCACGACGGCACCGTCCCGGCTCTTACCGGCAACATACACACTTCAAGCTCTCAGGAGTTAAGGCGCTCAACCGGCTCTCGCATCATTCGCACCTTTGCCTCTCTCTAGGGAGGCTACTCATCCGTCCGTTGCTTCCCTCTGCCCGTGATCCAACCGGGAAGCAAGCACATCTCCGCAAATGAATCGATAGAACCGAGCGTGTGCACGACCGCCAACAACCGATTACCAAGACAAATACCAGGCTGGTGATAGAGTGCTGATAGCCCTGCACAACGGTCTCACGCGTCACCTGTTTCAAAGGGCTGATCGAGCCTTTTCACGAGCCGAATCGACACGAACTTTGTGTGTCCTCGACCACAATCGACAGCACCTTGCTACTCTGCCACGCATTCCGATAGAGACGAATCCGCAACAGCAATGCGAGCATAGCTGCAACAATCGACGACGAATATTGACCCTTTAGCTTGCTACCACCTGGAGTTGGGCCTCCGCGCCGGCGTGGAAGCGTCAAGGCAGAACAGCCTGAATGATGGGTGGGTGCATGAGCTCCAGCAGTGAGGAGGCGGAGCAGAAGAAGAAGAGCCAGGCCATCGACAAAGTGATTGAAGAAGACTCAAAGAGGTTGCGGAAAGAATGCAAGATATTGCTTCTGGGTAGGTTGAGCAATCCCTTCTCCTCCGGCGCTCCCCTATCCCCCTTTGCATCATATCGCCGACTGACACCCATCATCAACAGGGTCCGGCGAAAGTGGCAAGTCCACCATCGTCAAGCAGATGAAAATTATCCATCTCAAGGGCTATTCAGAAGACGAATTGTACAATTACCGACCCACCGTCTTTAAGAACCTTGTCGAATGCGCCAAAGCCGTCATCACCGCGATGCAACAGTTCGACATTGAGCCACAGCTGGAGGAGAATAAGCGACATATTGCATACTTGATGGAGTACCAAGCCGAATCAGGGCCACAAGCACATATTGATCCTCAAGTTGGTGTGGCTGTCCAGTCTCTATGGGCAGATCCCGCAAGAGAGCGCCTGATGGAACACCAAACTGAATTCTACCTGATGGACTCGGCAGAATAGTGAGCATCGCATTGTCTTTGTCACATGTCGCCCGTTTCTGACACTTTGCCCGCAGTTTTTTCCAAGAAGTACTTCGAATAGTCGCCCCGGACTACTTGCCGAATGAGATGGATGTGCTCCGAGCTCGTACCAAAACAACTGGCATATACGAAACGAGGTTTCAAATGGGCCAACTGAGTATTCAGTGCGTTGCCGCATGGTGGCTGTTCTATACTGGTAGCCGTTGCTGACCTGCGCGTAGCATGTTTGATGTCGGTGGACAGCGAAGCGAAAGGAAGAAGTGGATTCACTGTTTCGAAAACGTCACTTCAATCATTTTCTGTGTTGCGCTTTCCGAATACGACCAAGTTCTCCTCGAAGAAAGCAGCCAGGTTAGCCGATATCCCATGCCTTTGGGAGACACGAGGACCGAAGACTGATACATGATGCTCTAGAATCGCATGATGGAAAGTTTGCTATTATTTGACTCGGTGGTAAACTCGCGCTGGTTCATGAGGACCAGCATCATTTTATTTCTCAACAAGGTGGATATTTTCAAACAAAAGTTGACGCGATCTCCGTTGGGAAACTATTTTCCAGATTACTCTGGAGGTAACGATGTTAACAAGGCTGCCAAATACCTTCTGTGGCGGTTCAATCAGGTGAATCGAGCACATTTGAACCTATATCCTCAGTCAGTTCATGTCCCTGTCATGAGACAATCCAGTCAAGCGATTCACTGACAGCCGATTTTAGCCTGACGCAAGCCACGGACACGTCGAATATTCGGCTCGTGTTTGCCGCTGTCAAAGAAACCATCCTGAACAATGCCCTCAAGGACTCGGGAATTCTTTGATAGGGCATTCTGTTCTAATGTTCATGATTGGAGCACGTGGACTCAGACTACTGGGCGTCCTCGAGCATTTGTTGGAGTTTTTGGGAGGCGTTGCTCATTTGCGTTTTTTTTTTTTTAGGTGATGCCCAACGACGCGGCTTTCTTCTTTTACATTTGATTACGACCCGGCCAATATATATGGCCAATATATATGGCTACATTAATTCACCCGGCCACGGCCACAGACACCATTTATGCTGGGGCCATTCTCCCTTGGCTGACTTTGCACGTGTGTGCAGGCTTCAAAGTTGAGAGGGCCGTTGGCCATCTCCCAACAAATGATTTGGTTGATTGAAGCACAGCAGCAGGAATAGAAAGGACGTGGACGAAGACAAGACCACGTAATTCGGGACTTGGCATGCTGTTGGACTTTTGTTGTCAGGACGGGAACGACGACACGCTTGATATGACTATTCGGATGGTGGGTATCTCTACAATTTGGATTTGGCGAAATATGTTGTTGCGGCGGGGGACTGGGCTGGAGAAGAAAGCAGACCCGGGGGCAGCCCATGGTTGGCAAAAATGGCAGGGGTTTCGCGTGATGGAAAGGTTTGGATATGGGCGTGTTGGTGGTTCGCAATGGCGGGAAGCTGGAAACGTTGTGGCAATCGGGGTTTCTGGCCAACTAGGCGCAAGAAGCTCCCATATACCCCCAACCGTGTAGAACATGTCAGCCTCACATCAAATATATTTCGAACATAACCACGGGCGAGATTGTCCGGGTTGCACTTATTATATGAAGGGTTGCAATATGGCCAGCTGGGCCGGTGTTCAATTTGGCCAGCTGGCGAAAGCCGCAGGCTCCGGGCAAGGCCCAGGCCACTAATAACTGCTCTTGGGCGCATCGTATGAGTTTCGGTGCTTCTGTGGGCACGATGGTGGCTCCAGCTTGAACCGTTGTGGGGACCATGGTTATCTGCAGTTCTGCACCGGTCCATAGTCCGGTCTGGATCAGCAGACGCCGCGCGAGCCTATTATGGCTAGTTTCGGCATCGTCAGCTTTGCTGCATCTAATAACCCACGGTCAGAATGAACAGGTCCCGTACAGCAGACGTCTGGACTGAGAAGGCCGATTGCCCGCGGTCGATGGCAATAGTTGACGCACGGCGGCCAAGTCGCATTAGGTAGCTGCGCCAGTTTGCCACCTTTGCGGAGTGGCTGGGTTACGTGATGATTGTAGAAGCGCCAATGTTGGATGGCGTTCATCAGGCCCAGTGTTCCAACTGGGACGGGCGCTCCGCAGCTAGGCACAGAGTTGAGTTGGTGGGAGGCTTGGTGACTTGGTGGACGGAGACGAAAAGTGAAAAAGTATACAATGTGTGGCGGCCCCCCTCTCGCGCACTTGGAATTGCACTCCTACTTGACGTTTGCGCCGCGCACCACCTGGTTGTTTGTTAGTGACTTGCTTGTGTCGCGGCTTTTGCAGGTGGAATTCGGCTCGAGACCAGCGGATTGATCGGCCGTTGACAAGATCGACCGAGACACGAGCCTAGCCTGTCCCGTAGTGGGCTTGTCCTCGTCCGTCAGCTGCAAATCGAACCTCCAGTCCCCACCCCGCTTTCGCCTGCATACCCCACCATAGCTCTCCGCAACTGCACAGACGCTAAGATATCGGTATTGACCTTGGGAGCTCGAGGATTGCTCAAACTCTACCGGATGCGGGATATTTGTCCTTTGCACATAAATACGCTTCTTCCCCAGGGCCCTCAACAGTGCAATTGAGGTTCCGAAATAGCTGCAAGCTGACCCGTTGCTGATTTTCCGGCCCGAAAGCTTTTGCATTACGTCGACGGCATGGCGACGGAACAACGACTGCCCTCGAGGGAGCGGCGCCCCTCCACCTCAGCGCCCATTGTGGACATTACTGGTGGGGTTGGGCCTGCAGGCATCTCGCGACCAAAACACAGGAGGACATTTACCGGGTTTGGTGCTGGCGAGATCACGAGCGTCGAAGGTAAGTGATGAGAACTTGCCTGCCAGCGGCTTTGATCTCGACTTGCACCGCGGCCAGCTGATACAAAAGATGCAGCCTCCATCCCAGAGCCCCAGCGCGAAGCATGGAAGCGAAACCAAATCACCAGCTTCAGCGACAAGGATGGGTTTGAAAAGGAAGTCGTCCGCCATGTGGAAACCACCCTTGCCCGAAGCATGTTCAATTGCGATGAAATCGCAGCCTACTCCGCCACCAGCCTGGCTTTCCGTGACCGTCTCATCACCCACTGGAACAAGACGCAGCAGCGCCAGACCTACCGCGATACCAAGAGAGTGTACTACCTGAGTTTGGAGTTTTTGATGGGCAGAGCCTTGGACAATGCTATGCTCAATGTCGGCCTCAAGGACGTCGCCAAGAGTGCGTATCATGACCTTCAAGCCCCGGTCTGCATGGCAAGTTTTGAAGACGGCCTAGAGTGACTAACCCCACTGCTGTCGTTAGGCGGCCTTTCGGATCTCGGTTTCAGAATTGAAGATGTCATCAAGCAAGAGCACGATGCCGCTCTCGGAAACGGCGGCCTGGGTCGTTTGGCAGCCTGCTTCCTTGACAGCTTGGCAACTTTGAATTTCCCTGCTTGGGGATACGGTCTACGGTATCGCTACGGCATTTTCAAGCAGGAAATCATTGATGGTTACCAGGTCGAAGTGCCCGACTACTGGTTGGACTTTAACCCCTGGGAGTTTCCCCGTCACGATGTCGCTGTCGATGTACGCGCCGCGACCCCCCCCAAATTTCCAGTTGTGGTCCCAGCTAACACTTGCAAAACACAGATCCAATTTTTTGGACAAGTCAGCAAGAAAACAACCCACGAGGGCAAGACCATTTCCGTCTGGGAAGGCGGCGAAATAGTCCAAGCTGTAGCCTACGACGTGCCCATCCCGGGCTATGACACGCCCACGACTAACAACCTTCGCCTCTGGTCGAGCAAAGCCTCGGGAGGAGAGTTCGACTTCCAAAAGTTCAATAACGGCGACTACGAGAGTTCCGTGGCCGATCAACAGCGCGCAGAAACCATCAGCGCCGTGCTGTATCCCAATGACAACCTTGAACGAGGCAAGGAGCTGCGCCTGAAGCAGCAATACTTCTGGGTTGCTGCGTCGCTGTATGACATTGTTCGGCGGTTCAAAAAGGCCAGGCGGCCGTGGAGCGAGTTCCCCGACCAGGTGGCGATTCAATTAAACGACACTCATCCCACGTTGGCCGTCGTGGAGTTGCAGCGGATTCTGATAGATATCGAGGGCTTGGAGTGGGATGCTGCCTGGGATATCGTGACGAGCACCGTGAGTGTTTCCTACCTTGCCCTTTCCCCTTTCATTACCCAGATATGCCTTTCTTTTGAACGAAGCGCTAACGAGGGAAATCCCATCTGCTCTAGTTTGGATACACCAACCACACCGTCCTTCCCGAGGCCCTGGAGAAATGGCCCGTTGGACTCGTTCAGCACTTGCTCCCGCGACATCTCCAAATCATCTACGACATCAACCTGTACTTTTTGCAGAGCGTGGAAAAGGCCTTCCCCAACGACAGGGACATTCTCCGCCGGGTGTCCATTATCGAAGAGTCGCAGCCCAAGATGGTGCGCATGGCCTTCCTGGCCATTGTCGGCTCCCACAAGGTCAATGGCGTGGCAGAGCTGCACTCGGACCTGATCAAGACCACCATCTTCAAAGACTTTGTCGAAATCTACGGCCCGGACAAGTTCACCAATGTCACAAACGGCATCACCCCGCGCCGTTGGTTGCACCAGGCAAACCCGCGCCTGTCGGAGCTCATCGCGTCCAAGTGCGGCGGCCACGAGTTCCTCAAGGACCTGACGCTCCTCGGCCAGCTCGAGAAGCATGTCGGCGACAAGAAGTTCCGCAAGGAGTGGGCGGAGATCAAATACGCCAACAAGGTGCGCCTGGCGAAGCACATCAAGGACACGACTGGCGTTGTCGTCAACCCGGCCTCCCTGTTCGACGTGCAAGTTAAGCGCATCCACGAGTACAAGCGCCAGCAGCTCAACATCTTTGGAGTTATCCACCGCTACCTGACTCTCAAGGCCATGACGCCGGCCGAGAGGAGGAAGCAGCTGCCGCGTGTGAGCATCTTTGGCGGCAAGGCCGCGCCGGGCTACTGGATGGCCAAGCAGATCATTCACTTGATCAATTCCGTTGGGACCGTGGTGAACCAGGACGAGGACATTGGCGATTTGCTCAAGGTTATTTTCTTGGAGGATTACAACGTGAGCAAGGCTGAGATAATATGTCCCGCCTCGGACATTAGCGAGCACATTTCCACTGCCGGAACCGAGTAAGTCTACCCCTTTTGCTCCGGCTTCCCTTGTCTCCTGGCTGGAAGAGCCGCGATGAGTCTGTTGGCTAACGCTTTTGGGATACAGGGCCTCGGGAACCAGCAACATGAAGTTTGTCCTCAACGGCGGCCTCATCATTGGCACTTGCGACGGCGCCAACGTAAGTCTACCACACACACACACTCCCTCTCTCTGTCCTCTTCCCCCCCCTTCGGTTACGCCTGGATCAATCCCATGTCCCGCTGCACATGCTGAAGCCAAGCAGATTGAAATCACGCGCGAAATCGGCGAAAGCAACATCTTCCTTTTCGGAAACCTCTCCGAAGACGTCGAGGACCTCCGCCACGCGCACACGTACGGCGCCCACACCATCGACGCGGACCTCGACAAGGTCTTTGACGAGATTGAAAAGGGCACGTTTGGCACTCCCCACGACTTCAGCGCCATGATTTCCGCGGTTCGCCACCACGGTGACTACTACCTCGTGTCGGACGATTTCCACAGTTACATTGAGACACATCATCTCGTGGACGAGGCGTATCGCAACCAGGACGAGTGGATTGCCAAGTGCATCACTTCAGTTGCGCGCATGGGCTTCTTCACCAGCGACCGGTGCATCAATGAGTACGCCGAGGAGATTTGGAATGTCGAACCGCTTGTCATTGAGAAGCACTAGTTTTCTCCCTGTTTCAATGTTTGGCCCAGAAGGGGCTTGGCTACTAGGGCCGACTCTGGAATCTTAGCATTTTGGTCTGTGGCATGGTAACTTTACGAGCACACCTCATGATTATCAATGTATTTTCTAGTCCCCAGAATGAACTTGTATTAGATTGTTAGCTTTATCAATGCACTGATTGGATGATTTTCCCTGCGAATGCGGAGTGGGAATATTGATTGTTTGACGACCTTGACGGGTTCCATGTGGGGAAACTCGTGTGGTCCCCGCGCCAATTGGTGCTGTTTTTGCGTGCTCAAGGCGCAATCGGCTGGGCGGCCAACCACTCCACCTCGTATGGGTAGAAGGGCTTGGATTCTTCCAGGTTCCGTGTCCTTGCAACAACATCACAACATGGCCGTAGACTGAATGCATCGGCTCACCGTCCGCCTTGCACAGCTTCAAGACAGTGCTTATGCGCCAAGTCCGAGTACTTTCGGGTGCGGAATTAGGTATGCATTGTGAAACTTGATGATACGGCGGCTGGCACCAGCACCACATGGCGGCATCAAAAGCTGTCGTCCCCGTTGAACACGGCCTTGTTCTGTCCCACGTCTCAACAGGATTACAAATCGCCCAATGACTCCTGGCCGGGTCACTTATCCGGGTGAACCCACAACCAGAAGCCACCTGTAGAGAATCTGCCCCAAGCCATTGGCCACGGCTAGATAATTAGGTAATTCACCCCTGAGTGGCAGAATCAAATGCTCCTGGGGGGGTCATTGTTCGGACACCGGGTTCTATCTACACAGGGGCCTCGAAGATGCCGGGGGGCTCGTTAGGAAGAGCGAGGATAAGTTAGACGCAATGAGCAGCCAACGGTGGGGGTGAAGGTTTGCCCCGCATCAATTCACATTGACGACATTATCCGTCCGTCGCCTCTTTTGTTGATGCTTTCCCGCTGGCGGGGTATAAAGCTCAACGGCCGTCATTCTGGACCTGGGCAATTTTTGCTCCCACCAAAACAACGTCCTTCCATTGACACCTGGGCAGGATCGCCAAAGCTCGTAAACACCGCCACAATGTCCAAGCCGGAGGATATGCCACCTATGACCTACAGATTCCTGGGCCGCTCTGGTCTCCAGGTCTCTGCCATCTCGCTGGGAGGATGGTTGACATATGGTGGTCATGTCGACAGAGGCAAGTTTCTCACAAGACTGCAGTTCTCCGCTGAAAAGGGACGGCATTGCTGACGGGTGAGCCAACAGAGGGCACCTTTGCCTGCATGAAGGCGGCCTATGACTGCGGCGTCAACTTCTTCGACTGCGCCGAGGTGTACGCCGCTGGCGAGTCCGAGATCGTCATGGGCGAAGCCATCAAGAAGTACGGCTGGAAGAGAAACGACCTTGTCATTTCCACCAAGGTGAGACGGACCACGCCCTCCCGCTGCTCCGACCTGGTTGCTGATGCCGGCCGTAGGTGTACTGGGGCCAGGCCTTTGGCGACAACCCCGTCAACAACGGTGGCCTCTCCCGCAAGCACATCATCGAGGGCGTCAACGCCTCCCTGAAGCGCCTGGACCTCGAGTACGTTGACGTCATCCTCGCCCACCGACCCGATCGCCACACGCCCATGGAGGAGACCGTCCGGGCCTTCAACCACATCATCGAGTCGGGCAAGGCCCTGTACTGGGGAACGTCCGAGTGGAACGCCGACGAGATCGCCCAGGCCTGGCGCTACGCCGACAAGCTGGGCCTCATCGGCCCCATCGCCGAGCAGCCCGCGTACAACATGCTGCAGCGGGAAAAGGTCGAGACGGAGTTTGCCCACCTGTACCGCGAGACGGGCCTCGGCCTGACCGTCTTCTCGCCCATGCGCCAGGGCATTCTGTCGGGCAAGTACAAGGACGGCATCCCCGAGGACTCGCGCTTCAACCAGACCAGCGTCGAGTTCATCAAGGGCTACTGGAACCGCACGAGCAAGGACACCTGGAACGGCATCGTCGAGCAGGTCAACAAGCTGCAGCCCATTGCCGACAAGCTGGGCATCAAGATGAGCACGCTGGCCCTGGCCTGGGTCCTGAAGAACCCCAACGTGAGCACGGCAATCACAGGCGCCAGCCGGCCGGAGCAGGTGTACGAGAACTGCAGGGCCGTGGCCGCCGTGGACAAGCTGACGCCCGAGATCATCGCCGAGATTGACGACATCTTGAACAACAAGCCTCCTGCCATTGTGCCGCGCTACTAGACCTTTGTTTATCAGCAGTATCATGAGAAGTATGTAGAATGAATACCCACACATATGGTCTACCATGCTTGCCCAACATCACAGCCGTCGAGCTGCACCCGTGCAGACCCTGGGATGTAGACTGTAAAATGTGATGAGGGGGGGAAGCAAACAGTCTCGCTCTCTTACTTGAACCCCGCTTGGATCGCCGCCAGGGTCCCTGGTTACACCAATTGGCTTATCGTCGAGCCATCAGTCCAATTGCCCTGTTCGGCCCTTTGCTTTGGTCCTTGGTGGCTCTACTCCACATGTAACTCGATGTAGGATTTGTAAGTCGGCCAAAGCTGCATTCTTGTCCATTCTGGCACCTTGCCTCTTTTTTTTCTTCTCAAGCAACGTAAACTCCTCATTCAAGACTGAAGCAAATTCGTCGACTATGCCTGCAAAGCTGCAAGACTGGTTTCCCTGGGCGCAAACGCCCATCATCTCCAACGCACCGATGATGGGAGTGGCAACGGCCGCGCTGGCGACAGAGGTCAGCAAGGCAGGCGGCATTGGCAAGGATACCCCTTCTCTCTTTCTCGTCACGTTCTGTAAAGGCTGACAAGGAGCCAGGCTTCCTCCCGTGCTCGTACGACGTCAGCCCCGGCTCGGCGCAGCTCAGCAAGCTCGGCGCGGACCTGGCCGAGAGCAGACGGCTGCTGGGGACCGAGGCCGGCTCGCGCGTCAACGTAGGCGTGGGCTTCCTCACGGGCCACGAGTCCATTGCCCACTTTGGCCAGACGGCTCTCCCCGTCATCGCGGAGCACCGCCCGGCGGCCGTGTGGCTCTTTGCCCCCGGCGAGCACGTCAGGCCCCACGGCGACGTGATCCGGGCGCTGAAGAAACTGGACGCCGCGCCGCGCGTGTTTGTGCAGGTGGGCAACGTCGCCGCCGCGAGGGAGGCGGGCCGGGACGGCGCAGACGTGCTCGTTTGCCAGGGGATAGACGCCGGCGGGCACCAGTTCAGGCGCGGCGCCGGCGTGGTGAGCCTTGTGCCCGAGGCCTTGGCCATGCTGGACCGGGAGTTTGCCCATGCCCAGATTGCTGTTTTCGCGGCCGGCGGCATCGCCGATGCCAAGGGCGTGGCTGCTGCCATGGCCCTGGGTGAGCCTACATACCCCAACTCCCCCCCCTTCCCCACGGCCATGCTTGTGCATTTGCTGAAACCGCGTGTCTGTTAGGTGCCGACGGCGTCGTCATGGGCACCAGGGCACGTCTCTCTCCCCGCCTCTCTCTCTCCTTGTTCAGAGAAACCCTGGCTGACACTCGGGGGTGCAGTTTACCGTCTCCCAAGAGTCTACGTATCCTGATTTTCGGAAGCAAATGGTGCTTCAAACAGTGGACGGCGGATCCTCAACCTTCAAGTACGTGGTTCCAGTCTCTTGCGGCGTCGGACAGGTTGGCTCACGGCCCTCAGGTCGCCGTTCAACGACAAGATTAACAACAGCGCGCTGTTTGACGCGCTTTGGGGCCCCCTGTACGACGGGCGTGTAATTATGACCTCTATCCACGAGCAATTCCTCGCCGGCTCGACCCTGCAGGATCTGCAGCGCAGTTTGAAGGAGGACTACCCGCCCGAGGAGTCGGCTAGATTGATCAACACATGGGCGTCAGTGAATCCCGAGTATCAAGTGCGGAAAGGAATACTGACAACCGTGCTGCAGAGGCACCGGCGTGGGACTGGTGAAAACGGCGCTGCCCGCAGGCGAAATCGTCAAAGAGGTGCGCGAGGGAGCCAGGGAGACGATTCGCAAGCTCGCAGCGCAGCTGCAACTGGAATTGTGCGAGGAGCAAAACAAACACTAGTTCGTATCTTTTTCACGGGGCAAAATGAGCAAATAGTCGCCCAACTTGAGCCATGGCTTCTTTGGTATGTCGTCTATGCATAACATACATGATGAAAAAACGAAAGAAAACGTAAAACCCCCCCGGTCGTTTTATGTTACAAAATGCAGCCTGCGTCTCCTACCCGCACGTGCTCTGTATCCATTGCGTGAGCTGCACGGCGCCCCTTACAGGTTAGCCTTGGCCTTGGCCTTCTTCATGATGGGGTCGAGCTTGGTGGCCTTCATGATGTCGCCCTTGATCTTGAGCTTGCCGGACATGAAGAGACGCTGGGGGTTGGCAGAGCCCTCGACGAGCTTGCCAAAGTCCTCCTCGGAGAGAATCAGGGTGACTAGAAAGCACAAAAGGGTGCCTGCGTTAGAAACAGCTCGCGGCAAGGTTGCTCCGGACAGAGGGGGGGGCGGCGGTCCTTCGTACCAGTGGGCTTTCCGACACCGGTGCCGACGCGACCAGACTCCTTGAGGTCGACGTGCCAGCTCTCCGTCTCGCCGGCCTTGTTCTTGAGGGTGAAGGCAAAGACACCGTTGGCCTGCTTGACGGCGTCCTTGCGCTCGGCGTCGGAACCGGACAGCACGCTGTCGATGACGTCGAAAGCGGCCGAGGAAGGGAACTTGGCTGCACAGGTTGCCAGTTAGCGCCTTTCTTTTTTTTTTTTCCCTGCCCGCAGCCCCTTGGCCCTAAGGCTTGTGCCCTCGTCCAGGGAGGCGGTCAGAGGATGTGGTAGATACGCACCGTTGGCGAAACCCATTTTGAAACAGATGGTTATTGGATGCTGGTGCGATCGAGGCGGTTTGGACGTGGAAATGCTCGTTGGTTCAATGTACAGAGGATTGCAAGGGGGGAGCGGGCGCGGAAATGGGATCTCAAGTGTTTAAATGCTTCCCTTGCTGCGATTCGGGGGGGGTTTGCGAAATTGTAGGGGCGGCATGTGATGGGAAGCCTCGGCCTGACATCAGGTGTGTTTGGTTTCTGGGGGAAGCAGTTGGCCTGGGATCCACTTGGAACATGACTTGTTTGAACCAGACCCTGGTAGTTCTTTTGAGTTGGTTCAGCGACTTGGGCTGCCTAGCGCAACTGGTATGTGCTTGCGAGCGGGCTTGGATGCGTATTGTTACTGGCCCTCGGCCCAGCACCACCCCCCAATCTCCCCAGCTTTCTCCGCCCGGAGACGGCTTTTCTTCTTTCTGTTAGGTGCTATTTTCTCGCGGTGGAGCGGCTTCGGGACACGCTGGGCCAAGCCCACGCTGAGGCGCCCCAGCCATCCCGTCTCCTCGCCGAACGGACCGGAGAGTTATACCGAAGGCACGGTTTGGCGGAGCACCAGACCTTTCGTGTTGCGTCTTGCACACGACACTGGCTGCACACGCACGCTGAGAGTGCACGGCATCTGGTGCCCGCCTCCGACTTGGAACGGCACAGTTGTCGCGGAGCGCCTGAGTCGTAGCCGATTGGCGCCCGATGCCCCTGGCACAAAACACCGCGCTCTCACATGCGCACGACTGGACCCTTACCAATATGGCCGCGTCTATTCCCACAGTCTATTTGCCCTGGGTCACATGAGAATTTGATACAGTGTTGTTGTTGTATTGTACAGCAGAGATGCGAGCTCCCAATGCTTTCCGTTTATGCCCTCTCCATTCTCGTATGATTCTTCCCCAGAAGTCGATGCGCGAATCCATCCATGTCCAAAACGTACAATCCCCATCTGTCCCCATCTGCAGCCCGATATATCTCGTCGTTTACAATTCCCAATCAGGAACTGCAAAGTCCCTCTGCTGCGGCCAGTGCTCCGGTCTGTACGTTACGCGGTCACAAATAGTTAGCTGTCGACATCCAGATGCTCGGCGCGGTCCTTTGGCTCAATGCAGAGATGATCCCATGCCGGGGTTTGCAAGGGCGGGACTCACCTCGTCAGCAGCAGCGTAGCCATGCGTCTTCTCCGCTCAGAAAGATGCTCGGCCGCCGTCAACCGCAGCCAGTCGCCCAACCAGCTCCTCAACTCCGTCTCGCTCTTGCCCAAAACATCTATGCCCCGTTCGGCGCACGCGATGCGCAGCTCCTCCGTCTCCAGGCCCATCGGCCCCCCGTCCTCTATCAGATTGTTGTCGTCGCCTTCCAGGAATGCCATTCGTAGTCTGCCCTTGATCTGCCACATCCCCGGGGGCGTGAAGCCGAGCCGATCCCACATCACGCCCGAGAGATGCAGGCTCCTGAGGACGTGCTTCCGCGCGACGGCGGCGGTGATGCGGGGACTCAGCACCCCGTGCGGATACTGCGCCTCCAGCTCGTCAAACGCAAGCCTGCGCCGCTGCTCGGCCTTTTGCAGACCAGTGTACAGCTGCTTGGGGATGCGGCACGTATACGGGACCACGCCGTCGACGTAAATGACGGCCAGGGCGGTGAATTCCCCAATGACAATCAGCATGAGGCCGAAGAGCGGCAGGCGCAGCATGTCGTGCCGTACGCGCCACAGAAGCACCCAGTCCGCTCGCGAGAAGGTCTTGGGAACAAAGTGCGGCTTGAACACGGACGGCCGGTCCTGGGCCGGCGTCCTCTCGAGCTTCTCCCTGAGCAGCCTGCGATTCGCCATGACGGCCTTCAGCCCATCCTTGTAGAACTTCAAGTACCCCTTTCCCAGCTGGAAGAGATATTGAAACGTAGAGTCGGAGGCGCTTCGCTGCGGAACGTCGAGAGGCGGAGGTCGAGTCGACGCCGGCGGGTTGAGCAGCGGGCTCTTTGCTGCTTGCGCCTCACGCCTCGGCGGCCGTACTTGGGTGTGGGCGCTGCGCCATTGTCGAGCAGGCAGGGGCACGCTGTAGCCGTGACATCTGGTGGTGCAGTGCCGCCAGGGAATTCGCGCACTCATTGCGGACGTGACGGTCTTGGTTCTTGTTCTTGTC
Source organism: Keithomyces neogunnii (assembly GCA_020975405.1). Classification (NCBI taxonomy): domain Eukaryota; kingdom Fungi; phylum Ascomycota; class Sordariomycetes; order Hypocreales; family Clavicipitaceae; genus Keithomyces; species Keithomyces neogunnii. Next base: position 920,638 of record JAIOWQ010000002.1, on the reverse strand, counting down.
AAGCTGCCTTCAGAAATAAGCCGGCCATGATGACTGACTTGGAGCTCTGATCCGGCCGGGGCGAAGCTCATTGGCCAGTGCGACCCACATGTACCGACGAGTGTTTGAAGCCCTTTTGGCGTGCATCTTGTTACAGAGAGACGCAATTCACTTGTGCATTGCCACAGTGTTATAACTTTGATCAGCAAGGTCTTCCAAAAATAGGTGCTATGCATGTGGCCAAATATAACCATTCACTTCCACCGTGTGAACAGTGTATGGCTGCTCTCATTCACTGGCCCCAAAAGCGTAGAGATTCAACATGAAAAAGAAAGGATATTATTGCCTTGTACTAAGAGAGGAGAGCTATAGAAGATGTAACAATAAACTCATTTTGGTCATCAACGAGACAATTATTGCATAGCTTGGAGCAAACATTCTACCAATAAGGTCCCAGACGTCGCATCTGCCGCATGGGGAAACGCCAATCTGCATGGTGACTAATCTTGGCGCCTCTTCAAGACACCATACCCACATGCAAAAAAATCACGACATTGACGGCCGTTAGCGTTTAGACTTGGCCAAAATCTTATAAGTGACGGCCCCTCGCTCCAATCCACACCAAGTCCCAGGATAAACCGAGAACCAAGAATAGTCAAAATGGTACATGTTCTGCCGCGCTCCTCATGTCCAAGGCTGCTGACACATACGAGGTCCACGCTGATGCGTCCAACTTTGTCGAGGGCGTCACCAAAGATGACGCATATGAGCAGGTCTTGATGCAGGCCGAGGGGTTATTTATAGATCAGCGAAACTGGGTACGCTTGCTCTCAAAAGACGCCGACGACGCACTAATACGTTTGACCTAGGTCTGGTAAGACGGCCGTGGGCATTGTGGGAACAGCGAGAGACTAAACGTGTCTAATCCGGTGCAGCAATCTTGCCAATGCCGCGTCATTACTATGGCACGCTTACAAGTCCCTACCGTCACCAAGCAAGGAGGTAAACTGGGCAGGTATGGACCCCGCCTCGATGTAGTAGGGAACTACAGGAGAGAGAGAGAGAGAGCGTTGCATAACACGACTTGTAGGCTTCTACGTTCTTGACGCCTCCTCAGCAAAACCCCAGCTCATCCTCGGGCCCTTCCAAGGTAAAGTTGCCTGCCAGACTATTCAATTTGGCCGCGGGGTCTGCGGCGCCGCGGCAGCCAGCCAGCAGACGCAGCTGGTAGCGGACGTGGACAAATTTCCTGGGCACATTGCCTGCGACGGCGACAGCAGGAGCGAGATTGTGGTGCCGATCCTGGCAGACACGGATGGAACCGGGGCAAAAAAGGTCGTGGCCATCATTGATGTGGATTGTGCGGTTGAGGATGGGTTTGATGAGCTGGATAAGAAGTATTTGGAACAATTGGCAGATTTGCTGGGCAACAGTTGTGATTGGTAGAGGAGGCAGGTAATAGTATATGATTATCAGCTCCTTGGAAGTTGACAGGGGTGGTTCTGACGTGAAGCCATTCGTTCCCGTGGCATAGCGACGGCGATGGACAGAGTCGGTCGAGGTGAGCGCAACTAGGGCACGGGGCAGACCTTCTGGAAGCAGTCATCTTCTAGCGCATTGTCAGACACTCTTGTCAACTTCTCATTTCCGGACTGACTGGGACAGTGAGGGGGATCTGAGACATGGTGGCCATGGCGACGGAAGCGGGCGTAGTGTCTCAGTATCAGTGTCGGTGTCAGTGTCAGTGTCGGTGTCTCTCAGTTTCTCGAACGCAAGAGCCAACGTCACCTCAAACAAACAGCATGATATTGAACGCATGCGCATAGGTATTTTCGCCACGTCTTATGCAGGCAACGAGAGTCAGCAAGTATTTGACGACAATACAACTATTAGCCAGCTCTTGTTATTTTTACAGTTTCTCATCAAGGACCTACCCGCAGTCCGCAAAGTATGCTGCCGCCTGATTGGTTTGCAGCCTAACCTCTTCTGCACTGGTCTTGTGGTAGGCAAACGTCACCGCCTGCGCCATGATCCCTTGAACACGCCAGCCCAGGAGGTGTTGATGACGGCAGTAAACATGACAAGTGGGGAAGCAGGAGATGCTTTTCGTCTTGCTGTACCTTAACTTGAAGTTAAAGTCCATGTGTTGAGTAGATTGGGCGGGGGCTTGATGGGGTTTGCTGCGCCTGTCAAGGTTGACGCAAATGCCGTCTTGTCTCGGGCAAAACAATGGGGCCTTGTTGCCAGGGGAGGTGAGAAGGTCATTGTGTTTTGTTTGCCCTGATGGAACCAAAATGGAGGAAATGGCGCATGAAAACGACGAGATTCCCTTCCCGAGTGGGCCGGTTTCAAAGTGAATGCCCACTAAAAAGTGTTCAATAGACTGGGAAAAGTTGGACGGTCCAAGTCTGAGGCTTTGTTTCTGGCCCATGATGTGGAGGAGCGCCAGGCTCCCTGAGGGAGTGCTCGCGGCCAGTTGATCCCTGCCCGTTTGGAACGGCCCTCGCGGCGCCCTTGACACCAGCCACCTCGTTTTGACACGAGCCTGGTGGACACGCTCGCTGCTCACTGCCCACAACCGCCCTGCCCTGCCCTGCCCAGCCACCTCAAAATCCCCGTCCTTCATTCAGGCCTGCAGGGGCCCGGCCGATCCACTGCGACGCACGCAACGCCGCATCCGGGCCTCCCAACCACTCAGCTCAAGCTCAAGCAGCATCCGTTGGACCATGCGCAGCTCCAGCTGCGGCCTTGGATTGAATCTTGTTGCATCTGGACGAATCGCGTGCCAGCCAGTTTGGAGTGCAACAAAAACAGGGCACCTCCCACCACGCCTCGTTTGCTGCTTAGCTCAGAGCTGCCTCTGTCTGCACAACTCCTCTCCTTCTCATTCCTGCGTGCCATTGTCTCTCGTCGACGGGGACATTGTGTTGACTGTTTCCGGCACAGCACCCGTCTCCCGATGCGCTCTTCCAGGGCCGCTCGGCTTTCGCTCCCTTGACCCCGCCGCTCGCTCGTCATTGATTTGACCCGGCAGATGCTGATATAAACAACCCACGCCGCCACCTTTAATTACACGACCGGAGCTCCAGAATCCGACACACACAGCAGCGTCGACGAGCCCGCCGCGGAACCTCTTTCATCAGCAGAAATGGCGGCCAAGACAAAGACCTTTGCCCTCGGTGGCGCCCACACGGCGGGCATCTTTGCCGACATGTCCGTCGACGGACCCGTAATTGGCACTCTGGTCGCCATTGTAGACAGGGCCAAGAACCTGCCCAACAGGAAGACCATCGGCAAGCAGGACCCTTACTGTGCCGCCAGACTAGGCAAGGAGGCCAAGAAGACGACAACAGATATTCGAGGCGGCCAAACTCCCAAGTGGTAGGTTCCCTTGGCGGTGCGCTGCCGACTCAGGCACCCCCCCCCCCCCTGCATCGCTGTTGCTAACCATGCCGCACGCCACAGGGACCAGGAGCTTCGCTTCACCGTGCACGACTCGCCCGACTACTACCAGCTCAAAATGTCCGTTTTCACCGACGACAAGAAGACTGACCTGATTGGCGAGGCGTGGGTTGACTTGAAGGGCATTATTGTTCCCGGGGGCGGACAGAATGACATGTGGCAGGGTTTGACGTGCAAGGGCAAGTACGCCGGCGAAATCAGAGTCGAGATCACCTTCTATGATTCAAGGCCTCGCCCAGAGAAGCCCGTGGCCAAGCCAAGGCAGCAGGCTGCCGCGGAGCAAGATGCTGCGGGTCCAGCCAAGCAGAGAACTCCGGTCAAGAGACGGCCTTTGCCTTCAGATCCCGTCACAGGGGAGCCGCCAGCTACGCCCCCGCTCGTCGTTGCTTCACAGCCCGACCTCCATCAAACCGCGACGCCCCGGTCACACAGCAAGTCTGCATCACACTCGGGATTCATTCCCAACCAGTCACCGCTTCAGTCTGTCGAGTACGGCACTCCTCCTCCCCAGCCCCAAGGAGGCAGACAGCAAGGCGAACACTATACGCCTTCACCGCACTCAACCCACCGCCATGGCCATCGATCAAGGGAATCGCACGTCACACCAACAAGATACCAGGACGATCGAGGCTATGGTCCACCACGCGGCCAACCATCTCCGTATGATCAACCTGACCCTCGATCTACCCAAAGCTCGTTTTCCGAGCTTCATGAGTTGCCAGAAGATGTCATGGATACACAAATGCCCTTTGACGATGAAGCTCCCCCGCCACCACCAGCTCACCGATCGAGGCAGAACAGTGCCGGGCCAGAGTTGACGTATCGTGGCTCTTTTGACATGTCACCGCAAAAGTCGGCCATGCCCATGCGAAAGGATGTGCTCAAAAACGAGGCCCACAGGCATTCTATCGCTGCATACCCAGGACAGCCCGTGTTCAAGCCATACGATCCAGCATCCTCGGCACCGATTCCTATTGCCCCGCGGAATGAATCCCCCTTTGAATCTCCTTCCTCGCGGTATCAGCCACACAGCCCTGGCTACAGCCCCGGCTACAGCCCCGGCTACAGCCCGCAACACAGGTCCATGCAGCCTACCGTGGAAGATGCTCCAGACTCACCTACGGCACCCTACAGAGGACGGGCGGCAACACATCGGATTGAAATGGCATCCGATGTTCCAGCCTCCCAAATGCACCAGGGCATGGGCCCATCTCCCAGCGCACCTCATTACACGAGCGAATCTCCCATGTACACCGCCAGAGAGCATCACCAGGATCACGCCACCACATACCCCGCGTCGGTCTCGCCTCTGTCTGTCCAAGAATACCCAAGCAACTCGTCTCAGGTGTCGTACGCATCGCAATCAAGTCACGCTCCACGACTTAGTAGGAGTCGTGACTTCGAGCCTGTCCACACCCGCAGCCCATCTAGCTACGGACCGCCTGCTGTTCCTCTGTCGCTGTCACCCGGAGTGGACCTGGGACTGTCGCAGGAGTTCGCCGATCGCAGATACGAGGACTATGGCTACGAAAGCCGGTATGATAGCCAACAAGTCGCGACTCCACCTCGGGGTCGTCATCGAAGCGAAGGCCCGCCCTCTTACAACAGTTCACCTCACCCATACACGCAACAATCTCATGATGGGCGTTCCATGGTGACTTATAGCAGTAGCCGGCCTGAATCGCAGGCGACGAGACCACGAAACTCTCCGAGCCCAAACCCAAGCTCCCAGCACGCCATTCGCAGAAAATCTGTGAGTCCGGCGCCGCTACCCGCCGAGAACAGACGGAAGTCTGACATCCCGTTTGGGCCGGATTCCTACGACGCTTTCAATCCCAGCATGAGCTCGCCTGGCGCAATCGATCTCATTGCAGAGCGGACTGACCCCAATGCCAAGATAATAAGTCACGATGGTCGAGAGATTGATCCTTCTGATCATCTTCCCATGGATACCTGGGCTCCAGAGCCAGAACCCAAACCAAAGCAGGCGTCACCCGAACCTCGTGCCAGGCCATCGCCATTGGGAGCACAGCCAATGCCGCCCAGTGGACGAAGACTTATTCGAGTTGCTGCTCATGCAGACCCTATTGCTTCTCAACAGCAACAGTCACAACCGCCGAGTTCGTACAGCAAGGCGGAGGAGCCTCGTACGCCCCCAATCAACGGTCGCAACCGCCTGCAGAAGAAGTCTCGGGGGTCGGCAAGCCACAATAGCCTTCCAGCTGCCGCGTCGAGCCCCTTGGCCCCAATTTCGCCTGACAACTATCAGGAGAGACAAGCACAGTATACTCCCACACGTGGGCCGCATCATGGAAGTCCGTACGACTATCCCAATGAAAACCATGCTCCCAACCAGTATGGTACTGGGCCACCGATTCCTGCCAAAGTCCCGCTGCCCATCATGAGCGGTGCAAATGGCGGAGGGGAAGTGGCATTGATGGAGGAGATGCAACGAATTGATATTGGCGCAGGCCGATCTAGAAGACGAGGCGGCTACTGAGACGAGCGAATAATGAAGTTGTTTGAACATGGGCACAAAGCACTGTACAGTTAGTTGTAATTCCCTTTCCAGGGGGGTAGACATTGTAGGCATATCCACTCGGCGATGAAGCCGAGCCCAAGGGGCATATTTGGGTATATATTAGGCATTCGGGAACTGGATGAAATTGATCATGTCCTCAAATAAGGCTGACGTCCTGTTAATATTTTTTTTCTTGGTCTAATATCTATCCAATGCTTCTGAAATGCAATGTGATGATGGAATGATAAAATAAAGTGTGGCTCGATGCACCTCAATTATTGAAAAGACGCTAGTCCCATTACGGACAATCAGCCCCGCGCGCGCCTTTCCGCTTTGCCTGACCGCATTCAACCTTGAACCCGGCAGAAAAAAAAAATCACAGCAGCCAACCACTCCAACTTCATTACTGTTTGAGCAGGCGATCGATCAATCAAGACAACTTGCACACATCGCGACCAACGACAACGATGGCAGCAGCTCAGGTGGGACCGCTCCCGCAGCTCAAACTGCCGTCTGGTCCATCGCCAGTGACTGCCGAGCAGCGATACTGGAAGGCGTTCAAGAACCAACTCCTCATCCCCTCGCCGACCAGCTATCCCGTCACGCACATCTCGTACAACAGCGACTCGTTTGTCGTGACGACGGGAACCCGCGTTCAAATCTACTCCAACCGCACACGCAAGCTCATCAAGACCATTACACGCTTCGGCGATGTTGCCAGAAGCGGAGATATTCGCAAGGATGGCAAGGTGCTGGTGGCTGGTGACGACACGGGCAAGATGCAGGTGTTTGACGTGAATTCGCGAGCAATTCTGAAGACGTGGACCGAGCACAAGCAGCCCGTGTGGACTACGAAATTCTCCCCCGCGGAATTGACGACGCTGCTCAGTGCGAGCGACGACAGAACGGTTCGACTCTGGGATCTGCCTAGCAATGAGGCGACGACGACGTTTGTAGGCCACAATGACTATGTGCGGTGTGCAAACTTCATGCCGGGGACCATGTCAAACATGGTTGTTTCGGGAAGTTACGATTCTACGGTGAAGCTGTGGGATCCGAGAACGGGGAGCAGCTCGGCCGTCATGACGTTTAAGCATGCCGCGCCCGTCGAGGACGTGCTGTCCTTGCCGTCAGGGACGACGGTTCTCGCGGCGGCAGGGAACTCGGTCAGCGTCCTGGATCTGGTGGCCGCTCGACCGCTGCACATGATCACCAACCATCAAAAGACGGTCACGTCGCTGGCCCTGGCGTCCAACGGTCGGCGGTTGGTGACGGGCGGTCTGGAGGGCCACGTCAAGGTCTTTGAGACGACGGGGTGGAATGTCGTCAACAGCGCAAAGTACCAGTCTCCCATCCTGTCTCTGCAGGTGATTCCCTCCGGGGACGGAAGCGACTCGAGCGACCGCCACCTGGCCGTGGGCATGCAGTCGGGCGTTTTGAGCATCAAGACGCGTCTCACGGGCACCGAGGCGAGCCGCGAGCGAGAGCGCGAGAAGGAAATGGCGGCTCTCGTCGCGGGAACGATTGACGCGCACGACGCCAAGAAGTCGAAGCGCAAGCGCAGAACCGAGGCAGCCAAGAAGCTGGACATGGTGGGCGAGGGCGCCGACGTGGTCATTGCCAACGAATCGCGGGCCGGCCGCAAGAAGGAGCGCCCTTGGCAGAACGACCTCCGCCACGCGCGCTACGCCCGTGCCCTGGATCGGGTCCTCGACCGGGAGCTGCCAGACCACTCGGCCCTCAACGTGCTGGCCCTCCTGCTGGCCCTGCGGCACCGCAGCGCCGTTCGGGATGCGCTGGAGAACAGGGACGAGCAAAGCGTCGAGCCCGTGCTGAAGTGGGTGTGCCGACACATTTGCGACCCCAGATATGTCAGCGTCTGCGTGGAAGTGGGATTGCACCTGATTGACCTGTATGCCGAGTACGTGGGCGGATCGGCCGAGCTGCACAAGGACTTCAGAATGCTGCACAGACGGGTCCGGAACGAGGTTGAGACGGCCCAGGTTGCTTGCCAGACGGGCGGCATGCTGGAGAGCTTGATGTTGGGAACCTTGTAACTTTTCTTCTTCTTTTTCGCCCATGTGTGTATTTGCAAGGGGGCCGCGAAAAAGGCCAAGGGGCTTTTTTTTTTTTCTCTTTTTTTTTTCTGTGCTTTGGCATTGCAGAGGCGTTGGGGGAGGGAAAAAATCATACTCGCCAGGTAGATGAGGCCTTTCTTGTCACTTGTCAATATACATGTTTTTATCTATTCACTCAACCATGCGTGCATCTCCTCGGCCATGGACGTCACGCAGGCCTGTCTCACAAGCACAAACTTGGCACGTCCTCGATCGTGGCCAGTTGCATTCATTAATCACCCCTTTGCAATGTTGCACGCGAATCATACGACTTGCACGGGAAAGCAGCAGAGTATCAGCTCAGTTGCCCAGACGTGAAACTACCACCGTCACCGTCACGACAGGACCTGAGACACGAGAGAATGCAAAGTCCCAATTTCCGACCCCTCTACCCCCGGTCACGGCTGCTGGCGATCCCGCGCCTCTTCCGCTCTTGGCACCTCGCCCGCCGCCCGCAGCCGGGGGTCCTCGGAGCCCAGCCGAGGCGGGGAAGCAGTGCGGCAAGTCCCATCCGCGCGTTGAACAAAAGATGTGCATGTGTATATACATACATACATACATGCTCGCTTTGTCACCGCGGCGCCTGCAGCCTTGTCGACACTCATCTCGGCAGGAGGGAAATAAATGACAGGATAACACCACTTGGACCCGTCTGTCCGTCTCGCCGTGCCTGACCTAGACACGCACACACGCTCTCACTCACTTCTTGGACCATGGGTGTCAAAAGAACCCTACTGCCGTGAAACGTTTACTTGGTTGGCTTGGCTGACCTGCCCTCGTTCAAGATTGCTGCGTCACAGTCGCGTGCTGTCGCACCGAGTTCAGTGGTTGAAACCTCGCCTTCATTGCTTGTCGCCTGCAACTCGCACACACGTCCAAACCAATCTCCCAATACTGTCTGTATTCTCAACCGTATCCTAGTTCTTACTACAGCCTCCGCCAATCTCTGCTAATTCTAGGAATCCTCCTCGTCCGTCTCGGAAACAGGCTATGTGTTGGTATCTCCTCCACGGCCGGCCTGGGGTATACAGTGGCAGCAGATTGCAAGCAAGCCACAAATAAACAAGAAATAATTTCCACAAGGAAAAAATGAACAAGAATCGAAATGAATCCAGAGTCAAGCAAAGCCGAGCCTTCGCCAGAAATGCGCCATCATCGCAAACATGAGCAATGATGCAAGTTGATGTGGCTTGTAAAACAAGATTGCCAAACAAATGATAAAACGAGTCAAACACGTCTCTCTGTTCCAACCAGTGATTGACATGATTGACATGATTCGCCTGCTTGATGTGGTGCCCCCCCCCCTTCCAAAAAAAATGCCGATACTTTATATATATGTTGTTTGCCGCGTTCCCAGTCTTCGAGTTTGCACTTCCATCTTGTAGACGCTGTTGTCTTGCGCCGCTAGACCAAAAGCCTTTTTCGCAAAACCTTGTCCCAAATGACATGTGTTGCGCACTACGGCTGGCTAAAACACACAAAATAAGACTTCCCACCTCCCCCTTCCCTAACCGAGTAATGAAAAATTGAACCTTGATTCGTTCGACAGATCGGCAGTTGGACCGAGCGGTTTTGTTGCGTGACCCACAACAAAGGGAATAACATGGCAAATAAAAGGCTCAAGACCATCCTGAGCACATCGGCCGGTACCCCAGCGTAGTACAGCTCAGAATACTAGCTGGGATTCAACATTGGTGGTGGAGCTGCCATGGGAAGTTTAGGTGTATGCAAACTTGCGCTGCCGGAGAAGCTCCTCGACATCTTCGTATCTCCGCCGGGGAAAAACAAATCTCGCTGAATGCCCTCCAATATATGCATGTCTGTTCTCAGGGAATTCGTTGCCGTACTCGATTGTCGTAGAAACTGTATTGTTTTCGTAAAAAGTGTCATGAGAAGACCTGCATCAATCTCTGATGAGAGTATCTCATTTTGATAACATGCAGACAAAACCAAGAGATTACCCCATTGCCTGATACAAGAATCGTTAGAAACCACCTCGATCTGCCTCAGCTGCCAAGTGTTCAAACTCCACTTACGCGTGTGCCGTTCCAAAGACATTGGTGATGATGGGACGTTCTGATCCCAGACCGTGAAAAGCTCGCGTGCTCTCAATCAGGGCCTTGATGCCTCGCCTCGCATATTCAACAAAGGTTGGCTGAAGGTCCTTGCTAGACTTGGCAGATGGGTCGATTGTCGGCGCCGTGACGCCTTCCCGAAATTCGGACCCTATAAACATATCCGGGCTGGATGGATGGTTCTGCATCTCTGACCATTCCAAAATCCTCCGAACAAACGGTCGGTACGTGATGACTTGCGCCCCCCAGTACTTTGCGCGCAGCCGTGCCGCAAGAATATCGCTGGCAGGAGGATCATCTTCCTTGAAGGCAAAGCTCTGCGCAACCCACTGCATATTGGACACGGCATCAGCCACCATTCCGACATTTTTGTACTTGGGATCCAATTCTTTCGAATATTTCTCCTTGTCCTTTTCCGGGGAGTAATACATGCGATGAATGCTGTTCAAATGTGTTCGAAGATACAGTTGCGCCAGGTAGCTGTCAAGAATTCGCTGATCGAATCCCTCCAACAAGCTCATATTTGGATGCGGCATGCTCTCTTCGTATGAGAGCAAGCCCGAGGGGGGAACCTGCAGCTCCGCAATGAGGTCGCTTTCCAGCTGCAGGCAAGTCCAAAACGTCAAAGCCAACTGATTATACTTGGGTTCTTGGATCAGCACATTGTGATTGGTCTTGATTCGACGCAGTTTATCGAGGCTCCTGGAAATCACACAAGTCAGCAAACCACCAAACAAAATCAACAAAATATACACTTGAACTCACGGCCTCATGATAACCTGCAACTTGTGATTGGCCTGGTGGATGAATGCAAAACTCTCCATCGGGCGAGCAAGCTGGCCGTGGTATAGCCCAGCAAAAATCAAGGCGTACACGTTCTTCATGTTCTTGTAAGCACCTGTGTGGTTCCCAAGTATGTCGGTGGCAAACGCAAAATATTCTAGTCCAGGAATGGCCTCGTAGTTCTTTTTCAGTCCGTACCCGCCACTCCTCGAGGTCCCAGTGCTACCTCCATGGGTTGACGACCGTCTGCTCTGGAACCCTCGTTCCGGTTCCTTCGGTGATGCCGCCATACCCCCTGACGAGTAGGACTGCGACGATGAACTTGGCGGTGAGCCTTGTGTGGGAGAGGGTGGAACGCCGTTTCGTATAGAGGGACTGCCATGGGGCAGAGGGTCCATCTGATGAACGGCATCGTAGACTCGGTCCTTGTGCTGGCAAATCTTGCCAAGAGCCAGGATTGTGAGTACTAGAGCATTATGTATTGATCTCTCGGGCCGCCCTGACCTCCCGCCTCCCGGTGTTGGGGGAGTCTCAAGCCCGTCGGGTGCCGGCGACCTCTTTCGTTTCATTCCAGTCGCCTCCATCGCCATGTTTGCAGCCGTGCCTCCTACCGCAAAAGCACCTTTGGACGGCTTGTGAAGTTTCCACTGCATTGACTTGGATGGCAGGGTATCCAAAAAGTGCTGCACCCACTCGTTGAGGACCTTGGGCTGGATTATGGGATGCATGTTTAGAATATTGTCTTGGAAGCTCTTGACATATTCCCACACTTTAGGTTCCGAAAAATCAGGATTGCCATCGTTTGCCAAGACGCCTCCCTTATACTCTACCGCCTGGTCGGCGGGACTCAGCCCGCCAAGGTGTCCCCAGTCAGCCGCAGGGGACGGAGACGTTGTCTCAGATGAATCGTCGGTCATGTCAAGCTGGCCATGGTCCGGGACTTCTCTGGCATGCCTTGAAGGATGAGAATCTTCGCCACGCCCATACAGGATGAGTACGCCGCGATTTTGTTCGTGGCTGATGGGATATTCAGTGGCGTATCGAATGCCCTGGGTCTCCAAATGTGGTTTAGCAATGTCGCGGATGGACGACCAATTCAGAAGCAGCCCTGCAAGTGTAGTGTGGTTAATCGGAATCGCAGGCTCACCGGGGGGCACTGGGGGCCCTGGCTCTGTCTCTGGTTCATCCTCTGCCATGACCCGCATAGGTGCGCGCTTGGCACCTGCATCCAAAAGATCACTCGATGCGCCATCGTGGTAGTACCGGTGTGCAAAGTCACTCTCGCCGTCAAAGGGGCTTCTTGGTGGCATGTGAACATCGTCTTCCGCCGCTACAGGGTCCATCTTGATGTAAGTGCCATTCGGATGGCTGGCAACAGATGATTCCAGCTTGGTCAAACGCCCTTCCATGCGGTCCATTCGTTCCATCATACTGTTCAGGGTGTGCTGGACCGTGGTGATGCCCTCGAGGATATCGGCCTGGGCCTTGTCCGTCCTGTAATCTCAAGTCAGCGCCTGGCTCGCCCAGTACTCGCGGACACAAAGTGTGGGAGACGCACGCCTTGGGTACCGGATCGCGGTATCGACACTCGGTGCCCTTATCACGGCATGTTTTGCAGGGCTTGGTTTCGTCGCATTTGGCCTTGAGCTGTCGGCATTGGTCACAGGCCTATTTCAACAAGTCGAGTTAGTACCTGGCGCAACAAAGTCGTACTCTGATGCGCGACTGTCCCCAGAGGGCAAGCAAGCGGAATGACCAGGTTCGGGAACAGCACGGTAGTACCTGAGATGCCCTTGTGTTCTTCTTCTTGGCAGCCGATGACGAGGTGTATACGCCGTAGAATGCCTCTGTTGCTGGAGGATAGCTCGCATGGGACTCGTAGGAAGGTTGATGCTGATGCGATGGTGTAGGTGGCGGATAGTTGGCGGGGCGGTATACTCCTGGAGTGGCAGGCACCGAGCCTCCGTTTTCATAGGCCATGTGTCGTTGTTGCGCCTCTGGCGGGTATGGTGTTGACGTCTGGTGAGGCGGAGGCGGGTGCGAGGCCGACACAGGATGGGGAAGAGAGTCTGGCGCATGTCCCGCAATGGAGTTTGAGCGTCTTGGGTCTTCGCCAGACTCTCGCTTTATGCCCGGTTCCCTTGGGGGATATTGATGATACGAAGGATGTGCTGGTGATGGCGGTTGATTCGAGTGATGGTGCTGTGACTGGGGAGGACCTGGTGGGCGAAAGTGATCTTGCATGGGAGCAAGAGTTTCCTGGTCGTGAAGTCTTCGGTCGATATTGGGATGTTGAGCCTGCACATGACCATGTACGGAGCCCGGGGGTGAAGGTCCGGGTGCAAGATCGTGTGCTCGGGGAGGGAATGGCTGTTGATATGAACCTGGGCTCGTATGATGATGCGAGTGGGAGACGGAAAGATGCGGTGGTGGTGGGGGGGGAGGAGCTTGAATATTAAGGTGAGGAGGCCTTGGGGTTGTTGAACGATGGGGGCGAGGAAGAGATGTTCCAGTTGGAGAGGAAGTAGACCACGACCCCAGACGAGGACGTTTGCCATTTGGTCCCGGATCCATGCTGGTGCGTTCAAAGTACAGCCACGGAACACAGACACATCAGGAACGAAGCAAAGTGGTGAGGCAGGGACCGGAAAGGGCCAGCTTCCATGGGCCAGAGGCGAAACAACTGGACGGCCACCACCTTCCAGGGACCGCGAGGGACCGCGAGGGACCGAGGAACTGAGGCTCGAAAGCTGAAGTAATGTCCGTCGACGGCCACTGGGTCCTCGGCATCGAATGTCAAGGGACAATGGCCGGCATGGGGCGTGTGTCCACGAAGCAGAAGCAGTGTGCCTTCCTTCCCTCGTCCGCTGTACGTCTGTGTGTGGTGTGCGCGAGTGTGCGAGTGTGCGAGTGTGCGTGTGCGAGCCTCACCAGATTGGCCGAGCTATGATGACATGAATGAGTCGTCGCCCCAGGTCTACTCCGCAGGCAGGTAGCTTTATGGCTGCCGCTGACGTTGCCGAGACAGAAGAAAAGAGTTCCTCGGAGACGAGAATACCACCAACCCTGCGCTGATGCCGAGACGCGGCAAGGCCACCTGGACCTGTTGGGCAGAGACAGTTGGATGCCGAAGACACAATAAGCTGGTTGGAGCTATCCAAGAAGAGAAGAGGAAGGGCGCAGGTCGAGTTGGACAAGGTGGGGCGCGTGGACTGCGTCTGTGGTCTGTGGTTTGGTCCGTGGCCTGCGGTCTGGTGGCTTGTGGCCTGTGGCCTGGCGCCGAGTCCAATGAGACTGAGTGCGCAAATGGGCGTGTAACTCGACTCGTGCTCCTGGATTTGAGCTGGCCGGGTACTGTACTTTGTGTTGAGGTATACCCAAGTACGCACCTATGCTGTGCGCCGTGGAAGGGAAGCTAGCGTCCAAGGCTCTGGACAGACCAGACGTCAGATGACCGGAGAGACACCTACAACATGGGCTCTGTGCCCCTTCTACCAGGTTCAAGCACGGCGGATCTGTCGCATCACCGCGCACAACACGGGGGGGCGCAATGCGTCTGGTGGCACAGGAGAGATGCGCTGCGTCGGGTACTTGTAAGCGTGGTGGGCTACGGCCCAGGTATCTCCCAAACGAGTGGCCGGCAAAGGTCCGAGCCAGGTACTATCGTGCTCTACAGAGTACAGAGCAGCGCGTACCGAGTACCAGAGACTAACAACCTGGGAGGTATTGCAAGGACTGTCCTGGTCGGATGATCAAGCCAGGGAAAAACCAAAGAGTCGGCCGGCCAGGTGAGTATGGGGCGATTCTTGCTTCGGAAGGAAAAAGAGAAATGGAAAGGAAAAGAAAATTTTGACAAAACGAAGACGATGGGATGTGAGGCCTGTCGGTCTGCGGTAGTGCTGGCATAATGTTCAGCCCATCATCAACTATCGAGTCCAGTATCGCCCACTGGCTTTCTCACCTCCCATCCCCCTCATTCAGCACGAGCCAAAGCTCGACCACTCGCAAATGCCCTCCGTCCCAGTTCTGCTACCAAAAGTCATTAACCAAACTAGGTCGACCAGGGGGTCCTCTAAACATTTCCTCCAAGGCAGCCGGTGGGTCGGGGGGGGGGGGGTGGTGAGCCGCTGGGGTGAGAGCAACTAGTGGCTTTTTCAGGAACATTTAGGGAGTCCCCTTGTGAGCAACCCCCCCCCCCCTTCTCCTCTCGTGGACAGAGGCGTCACCACCGGTTGATCCTACTCGTCCCGGTCAGAGCTTGGACGGGCAAAAGTGAGCCGCTGGTACCGTAGAAAAGCTTGCGAGTACAGACGCATGCAAATAAGTGATTCCTAACATTTGTGACCGAGGAGCTCACGCCTTGAGCCTCCTCAGTTCGCCCTCGTCTGACCATCGACAGTCTGTGCCTAAGCAGGGGTCAGGGGCCAGGCACTTGCTAGTCAGAACTAATTCAGGCTGTCCTCTTGGGTTTTCCGTGCAATAACGGAAGCAGTAATTTACTCACAATCTCAGAAAAGGGTGTCCCAGATACTACTCAACCCCTGCCCATATCCTGGTAGCCAAAGTGGTTGTTCCAAACTCAACGACGCTACAACATGCCCCGTGGTGTTGTGTCCCTTGGCATTGCCCAGAGTTCAAAGAACTAGCCCGCGGCTAAGAATGATGGCAAGATGCAAAAGAAACTAGGATACAGCAAAAGAAATGCTCAGCCAAAGATCTTGCAAACTGGGGTAAGACCATGGAGCAAGAAGAACGGCACAGCTCGATCAATCGAACACGCCAGAAATACAGCATCAGCATTTCAGTTGATACATAGGGTACAGAATGTGCGGAAATGCTCGAGATGTCCACTGTGCACGGCCGTCGCCTTGGCGCTATGGCCAAAGCTACAGAGTAAGTAGCTGTGCGTAGTGCCTGAGGGTGAGGGCCCAGGACAAACAAACGTCTTGATGCGTCAACTGTTTCCTTCAACCTGATGCGGTTCGGCTTGTGTGTCTCGTAATCGCCTTGGTGACTAATAACCTGCGCCTGGGGAAGGAGCACCTGAGTGTCTCAGGTTGGGCCTCATTTCCTGGCTCTCCAGCTCCAGCGTTGGTCTTTGCAAGTAACTCGATCTTGGTCAGTTTGTTGGTAAAGAATGGCTTTTTGTCTACAGCACCATCCATGCCTTGGACATACTCTTGGGCCACGAGCTGAGCGGCCCACATACGCAGCGGATTTAACCCGGACAAGCCTGATATTTTGGCCCTTGGCTGACTGGAAGCCAAGCCCATTCACAGCATTGCCAACTTCACGCCATGTACCTGGGCAGACAGCTCCCTCCAGTCATCTCCAACCCTGGAAAGCTGGCGCAAAATGCTCAGGAGCAGGGCATTCCTTCCCTGTCCTGTTGAGCATGGTTGGGAGGGATGTACGGAACAATCATCTTTCCATAGGTGTTGAGAGCACACGTCTGCAAAATCAAGCAGCGGTGAAAAGAAACCTCACGAGATAATAGGTCGCTTTGGCCTTCACAACGTCCCTGTCCAGCTGAAGGCTGCGGTTTCAAGAGGCGCATTAGCAACATTGTGCAATATACTCCATACTCGATGGTGACCCTTTGAACGGTCACCGGTATTTCGCCCCGTTGGGATTGGCAAGATGCATGTGGACGGCAAGTCTCCAGGATTTTCGGCGTGCAAGATGTATGGAATTTGGGCTCTGCGGCCAGTGAAATATGACATTGGTCCGATCTCACCGTGCAGGAAGCTAATTGGGCCACTAAGAAGCAGAGGTTCTTTTTTTTTTTTTTTTTTTTTTTTTTTTTTTTTTGTATGTCCTCTGTTCCTTCGCCTCTCCGACTTGGCGGTCACGTTCGGACGCTGCCCGACACATTGGTCGCAATCTTCCATTGTTTGTTAGGCCATTTGGAATCCACTTGATACACCAAGGGACGTGGTGCTTGGGGGCCTCTTCCAGGGTCAAGATTGGGGTCAACTGATGGTTGACAGGTACTTAATAAGTATGCACCTGACACGTTTGTGACCAGAAGGGGTGGCAGTGGCGTGGGGACGGTGTCAAGTGGCGCCTCAATACGTGGCGACTGTTGGGATTGCGTGAAAATACGTCGTGCGATTCCATCTGTGCTGCTTGATACAAGAGGCCTTATCCGGAGCTGAATACGTCGGTATTTCGACCACGCATGTGCACACAAAGGTTTGGGCTTGAAAAGAGGCATTCGCACCCAAGGCGCAGGTCACAATGGGTCGCGCGCACCACAACCATTGACCGAATGGACCAGACCAGACACCAGACTCCGTCATCGTTCTCCAAATGTGGCGCAGAGCTCCTGTCTGCCGTGACGGCAACAGTCGTGTCACTGTACGACTCGCTTGCGTTGGCCTTGCTGAACTTGATAGTGTCGATCCGAATACACCCATTTTTTGTTCAACGCTGTCTTATCAAACAGTCTCAGCCTAGTTTGTTCTTCGCCAACCAAGTTACTCATTATGGAGGAGCAATATCTTCCAGCAGGGACGGACACTCGGTGGTGCAGTGCTCGCACGCAAATGGCACATTTGTCCATGAACGTGCACACATGCCGTGCGTTGTTTGCGAGGACACCAGAGCGGTGTGAACAATGGCAGTGTTGCCGTCACACTAGCCAGGTAGCCAGGACAGCATCTAATACTCGACGCACAGTCTTCATTCGTCGCGCGCCAAGGTGGCGAGTCGCCCTGTGGACAAAGGCTAAACTACTTAAGTACCTACTTAAGCAGGTATGTGGTTATTGTGGCCGTTGTACATATGTACCACTCCAGTGGCAACGTAATAACATACCATGTGCGGAGATTTATTAGACAGTACTTGGGCAGGGGAGTTTGCATGAGCAGCAAGACCAGCGCTGGGCTTGTCGGTCACGTCATGCCGCACCCCGGATTTCGCATTCAGCCGTCAGAGCACTCTGAACGCACAGGCGATCTGCATACTTTATTATTACCTGCTCCGCTGTGATTGAATTACGCCAGTACGCCAGGCTCAGGGACGGCAAACCGACCGAGCCAAGGGGCATGTTACATGGACCATGGCGCGGCGGCGCAGAACAAGCAGCCGCCTGCAAACCACGGTTTTATCGTGGCTTGCGGCGCCGCCAAGACGGCTGAGCTGTACTCCGTAGCGTCATGGCCTCGGACCAGGCAATGCCGGGGTGGTGGTTGCCACACTCCTTGCGCTATCCATCCAGCCTTAAGCTCAGCCCAACAAGAGCTATTACTCCATGCTTTTATCAAGCAAACTCTGAACGACGGCGCCAGCACGTGGTTCTTTCCGGGAAGCCTCATCAACCATCAACCGCCAAAAGAATAGACCCTCCCACGGGCCGGGCCCTTAGTGGTCAGGCTGTCCCAAACCTAATTCTTGAGGTTGGGGGGAAAAGTGCCACTTTGTACGGAGTAGCGTCCATAGACGATGGGAGCCCGGCCGTGTTGAAAGGCGCGAGTCTGTTTCCAACACTGACACGCAACCCGAAACCCCGTGCGCAGCACAGATGCATAAACTGGCGAGACTGACTTGGTTGTTACACGGGCAGCCCAAAATCATCGGCATTCCGTGGGTAACCAGAGATGTCCGGGCATGCTGCGAGATACAAGCAACTGGGGCTCCGGGGTCACCAGATGCGTCGCTGTGTGGACCGTTTCAACGGCCATGCCCAATCCCGTTTCCAGCAAGGTGCACTCCATGCACGGACAGCAAGCGAGCCTGCATCCCATTGCCCAGCAGTGGTCACCAGTCGTCGCTGGCGGCCACGAAGTCGCATCTGGTGCAAGTGTTGGGCGGCGCCGACATGATTCCCGCCTCTTCACCTTTCTTCGAGTCGGCGTTATTTACCGTTTACCGTTAATCTACAAGCAAAAATGCGTGCCATCCGAGCTTCACAGCCCTGTGGCCGCGCCCGTGGCTATGAGGGTTTTTGTCCGCACCGCCTGCTGTTGCAGACATATTGTAACACTCACTGCGCTTCGTCCAGTGGAGTCGAGAGGCGTTTTGAGATGCAGAAGTCCTCACTTGTGTGAGTTCTACCACGGCTCATGCCCAGGTTGAGTCCTGGTAAACTGCCTTGACATTCGAGGTACTAGTAATACCAGTCATGTGTTGGTCGATAATTACCGAGCCTGGTCCAAACCTTTTTGTTCTCGGCACAGGGCTTCGGCTCAAGCTCCATCATCGTTTTTTGCATGTATACAGCAGATGGCCATGCATACAATACAACCGTGCAAGCGGCTATACGCAAGTGATAATGCCGCAAATCCAGTTTGAGTCGTCTCAGGCAAGTGTCTCTATTGCCGATCTACTCTTCCACTTGACCAGTTTGAGGTGGGGAGAGCTGGACCCTGACTGTTTGTGGCGCACGATATGTCAAGAGACAACTGTCTGGTGCTTTACGTGCTTTATGTGCATGTACATACACCGCCGTTGTGGCGTGTTTACTCTGCAGCGCAATGTACAGCTACCTAGCAAATACCGGACCACTCTGCTTCCGTGGGTGTTGTGTCTCGGAGCCTCAGGAAGTAATACGGACTGAAGCATCCAGTACGGGGGTACGCTTGTGATTGCAAATGTCTGGGGCCCGGCATTCGTTGCACAAGAAGAAGAACAGCTGCCGATGTCGCCATGGTGCATTTTCTCCCATCCTGCACCTACGATTTGGCAAATATTCCAGAAAGATGGCCCGCAGCTGACCAAAGCGGTGTGTAACTGAGGGTGGCAATCGACCGAGGGGCCTTTTTTTTTTTTTTTTCCTTCTGCAAAGAGAAAGAGGAAAACAACAGACACTGGTACCTTCCGCCAATCGCGAGTCAAGTGCGCATAAACGCTTTCGCCACTCGCGACACAAAGCTCAGGCCCGGACCAGAAAGAATTGTCAACAACAATAACAGGAATAATTCGCGTCTTCCTTCTTGTCGTGGACCCCCAGATTCGTGTGCCTATCGTCAGCATTTTCGAGCAAGGGTCTGGTGGATGTCAGTATGAGGCCTTGACCACGGAACGAACATGATGTTCTGCACATCCCATACCAGGGCGGTGGCTCCTCCATTGGCAGATTCATTAGCCTCTCCCACCCTCCTGGCCCATGAGGGCGAAGGCGGCACCGAGGACACGGTGCTGGGACACACCAAGCCCTCCCAGGCCATACTGGCCTCCAAACCACGGCCGCAATCCCTGACCGTGGTGGCCGAGACTTGGAGCTAGCGATGACATGCCACGCTCACATCCCTCGTTCCGTTCCGTGCCCCTGGCTTGCCGAGCCAGAAGCGGCGGATGAGTCGGCGGACGAAGAGTGACCTGCAGAGACGTCATAGGCAACAAGTAATCAGCCAGAGGGCAATAACGACGGTGATGGTTACTGTGCGGTCCACAGTAATGCGAGACATGGTCGCGCTCCGGCCCCCTGATTTTGCTCCCAGAATCCTGAGAGCCATCGACGACGACGACGCCTTTGCGCGCGCCCCCTCCCCCCCCTTCCTGGCCTGGTCGGTGATATGGCTATCGCTTGGAGTCCGGCAGAGCAGCACACGGCATTGTCATCATGTTCCCAGAGAGTCGGGCCCATGGTTGCGGCTCAGATGGCATCCCCCCGACTCTGCATACGCGGATGTCTTCCGCCTGCAGTCCCTCGGCCATCCCCCTGGTCCCCAGATCCATGGACACATGACCGACGGCCTGGGCCTGGTGCGGGCCTCCCAGGCCCTTTAGTGTTTAAAGCGGAATGCATTTCTCTCGCCCAGGGCCGCAGCTGCAGGCAGGGGCTCATTGATATACAAATAGTAATACTAGAAATCACTTATTGGCACAACGAACCGACGAACCAGCGGCAACGACAATACTTGCCAAATTGACCGGGATAGGGGTCGTGCGGAGACAAGTGGATCTGCACCCCCAGGGATTTTCCCGCCTATTGTGGCTCTTGCCTTTTTGTTTGTGTCTCCACAAGTTTTTTTTTTATAACAAGAAGACGTTTTTGTCCCCTTTATCACATTAGAGACAACATTTGGCCCCACCCGTTGATGGTGTTTCATGCATCTCCGCAATTCAACACCAAGATGCACCGTTATCAATGGGTATTATTGCGCAGCTCCCCTCTGTCAGACTTTTGGTTTGATTAAATTACGAGATACACCCCAATGGCGAGGACACAAGCAGCCGTGTGTCTTTGTCCCTGCACAGTTTCGTTGACGAAAAAGCGGCGTTCCCCCCTTTGGTCCAAACCCCATCGCATCGCGCCACTGCCCTGTTCCTGCGTTATGCGTCCACTACTCGTGCTATGACTGACAGCACCAGTTCCATTCTCTGGCAGTGATACTAGGCAGGCATGTATAAGACAAATTGCGTGCATGCAGTTCTTGTCAATGCCGTCTGCGCTGCAAGTCTTCCAACATGTGCCAGACAAGGCCCTGTTTGTGGGGTATTCCAGTCACCTGTCTTTCGTCAACTTGCCCCAGGCTGGGCAACTCGCTGATCAACTGGTGGGGTTGTGACAGAGGCGCGGAAAAAAGGAAAGAAAAGGCTTGGTGATGCGAGAGCCTGCGCCCGTAGTCCCTTGCGGAATACGCCATGCTGTATTGCAGTAGTGATCCCGTGAGGCTGTAATTGCTTTTTTCAGCCGTGAGCCCTTTGCTCAAAGGAGTGATGTATCGCGGTCAGCCATCTCCACCCTCGGTCGCGACTCTGTGACTTGTCAACTTTTCTCTTGCGGTTCACGCACATGGAAACACCACTTGGCCCAAACCGATGGTTCATGTCTGAAAATGTACCACGGTTATATCGTGACGAGTCAGCCATACCCGCGAAAAGGAAGGGAAAAAACCTCGGTTACAACAGCCCGGGGGGGGGGGCTGTTCATGTTATTTGTCTTGCCGCTGGTGGCTGCATTGCCAGACGCGGTGTCAATCAATTCTATTCCAAGACGTGCTGGGAAGGGCCCTTTTTGCAGGTTTGCCCCGTTGCACCGCTCGAGTCTGAATATGACAGTCACCTGCATGACAGACAGACAGACAGACAGACAGACAGACAATACGCCCTAATCCAAACACCAAGGGACGGCCCGGTTGAAACTCGTCTAGCATGGCGGTTCCAGCGCAAGGAATCCTAACCAAGGGAGCACTGAATGCGCAACACGATGCGTTTTACACACGCGCTCATTCTTGTCTCTGTGGCACCTCACCTTGTTTTACAGGCTTGACGCTACCGAATTTAGATTGGCCTTGTTGGTTGGTTGCCAAGGTGCATGGCTGGGAAAGGTGAGTTTACCTGCGGGTTGGACGCATTCATGGCACTGGATATTGTCACCGTGGCCAATTGGAAACATTGCCAGCTTCGACGTATCGAATATCAACTGCCTTGTGACCCCTTGTTGAAGACGTCTGACAAGCACGATTAAGCTTGTTGAAATTGGGTTGCACCGAGTTTACAGGGCTGGACCAACAGGTAATACAAGTCCTGGCAATCAAGCCGCAAACCAACACCTCCAGCCCGGCATTGCAATTGCCATTCGCCCTGCTGGCACAAGTCCTTACATGTACAATATAAGCCTTACCATGACCCACAGCAAAACAATTTGACAAAACATGGCGCTTAAGCATGACGAGAGAGTGTTATCCAAAGACGAAGCAAAGTCGGCAAAGGTCAAGGGTAGGTCACTGGACTGCGTGGCGAAACCCACAATCTAGTCCGAGACATGTACAGCTGTGATATTCTCATCCGGCCCGTCTAAGCATGGGATTTGTGTGAATTGACGCTCGCGTTTCGGCATATCCGGTGATGTGTCAGATATCATGGAACAAATACTGGTTGTCAATGGCGGCCAACATTAGCCAAAGAGGTGCATAACACGAGCCAGAAAGAATCAAGGCAGGCCGTCCCGTCAGTCGACGATACCGCCACCGCCCCCAATTTCCGCAGCAGCTGGAATGCGGCGCCAGTGGCTGTCCGACAAACCGGCCTTGACGAATATCCTCATCTGAAGACTTTCTGTTTTTGGGGCCAAGGGGAGGGGGAGTGTGACGGGCATGAAACGCCCACAGGCATGGCATGCATCAGGGATGCGGAGGCAACGGCAAGGCAAAGCACACGAGGGAAAAGAAGAAGAGACAAAATAAAACTCGCCGGCGACAAAAAAAAAAAAAAAAAAAAGCCCCGTGGGGGTCAGGTGACTGAGTCTTGTCCTGCCTGGATCGAAATTTCCCAATGGCTTGAGGAATTCTGATCGATCTCTGTGCCTGTCAGATCGTCTGGGAATCGGTCACCTCAGCGCGTGGCTCCCCTCCCGTTGTGTGTCGAGGCGCTCCGCTTGGGGCGGTCATGACGACGTCTCATTGGCAGCATCGTGCAGCCCGCACATGCACTATCCAAGATGGCACCCTTCGCTTCCCCTTCGCTTCGTTCTTGACGCTGCGCTCATGCAAGCCCCTGCGCGCCACGCCGTGAACTTATCTCGCAACGGGCGACCAGACATTTTATTGTTTTCTCCATTTCAGAACGGGCAAGAGGCATGGCACAGTTACATGAAACCTGGTGCCTGTAAATTTGGTTCATCACTGCCGTGGTACCAATCGGCGCGAGAGGGAGGCGCTTGCCAAGGGGTGGCGGCGGTCTGATCCGTCGTCCTCATCCATCGAAGTGCCCGGCGCTTCCTCGCAGGCTGCATGGCGGAAACAATAGCCAACTTTGCGTCTCCATGGACAATGTGAAGAGAGGGGCTGATGGAGGAGCAGGTTTGAAGAAAAAAAAAAAAAAGGCCATGTATCGATACCTTGGCACTGCCGACTTGTTCTGGATTCCCCCACACCCCTCCCTGCCCAAGTTCTGGAGTGCAGCTTTTCTTTTTTCCCCCCGAACAATCAGTAACGAACCCAACGTTGCATATCGGTACCCTGTCAGGAGCTCGCAAAGTCACAACGGGCGGCTGAATATTGGCCAATGCGGGCCAGAAAGAGAAAGAAAAAAAAAGACGACGTTGTGCACCGCTCTCGCATGCCAAGCTGTCTTGTCCGTGGCTCCGTTTTCGAGCCAACAACTCGTTCCCAGAGTACCTTGTCAACGGCATCGGCATCTCTGATGCACCAGTTCGCGTGCATTCCTCCCATCCTGAACTGACTTGTCCTCTGCCACTGCACCATGTGCTTTATAACAATGTCTTGCCCTACGGTAGAGGTTATGCATGTGAGACAAGCCATATGGAATGAACTACCGATGGTGGCGGACGCAACTAGGCTCCATGGTTGGACGTCTCTCCTAGTTTCCACATGCCGAGTGGCGCATTGTTATTTCTCAGAGTCGGGGCCAGCTCTTGATCTGGTGCGTGGGAAAAGAGGAAATGCATTGGGGGGTTCCTTTGTCCTTTGTTCACCTGAACCCCCTTGTACCAATACAAGCAGTCTTCAGGCTGGCAAACACGTCCCTGAATGCAGTGGCCTGTGTGTGTCCCTCTGCTTGGCGGAATTCGCTTACACGATGAGTGACTCCGATGGCCAAGCCCCGGTCGTGGGTGTTACAATCAAATCAGCTTTACTCCGTTCACATGACGCCTCACGGAAAAGGATGGCGGACTACTCCGTAGATGCCCAAAATATGAGACCAAGTCGGAGATTTTCAGCCCGCCTCGACTCAAAGTGAAACACTAGTCTTTGCCTTAAAAATAACCCAAAGTCATCTTGTAGCCAAAAAAAAAAAAAATTAAAATAAAATAAAAAAAGGCTGGAATGCACAGCCATTTACTCCGTACCATCAGAAACAAGTTACAAAAATAAAATAAAAATCCCCCGGCATTGCACCACCACAAGATTCCGATACAATCTTACTCTGCCTCGTCCTCGGCCAATCGTCTCCTCTTTGGCAATCTCCCCGCGGTGGCAGCCGTGTTGGTTCTCGCCTTCAGCGTCGATCCAACATCTCGGTAACCAACCGCAGGCTGAGTAGCCAGCGCCACTTCATCTCCGCTTGAACCCTCGGCCTCTGTAAACACCAAGTCGCCCCGTCGGCCCAGCACCTCCCTGCCAGCTTCTTCGAGCAGGATCCCAAACGCGAGCAGCGCGCTCTCGTCCATGCTGCGCTCGTCAACGGCATCCCTCCCCGCGCCGCCGCCGCGGCCGCGCCCCCTCCGCTCCATGGCCCCGTAGAACCTGCTCGCGTAGGCGTGGACAGACTTGACCAGGTCGCTGTCCGGGAGGAGGCCCTGTCCGCCTCGCGGGAGGTCCCTCTCGTGCGCCCTGTACACGTCCTGCTCGGCGTACCGCTCCGGTGCGTCTTTGCGCCGGAAAAGCACCTCGTCGGGCGCAATCGGTTCGCCGCGAGTAGGATGCCTGGTTACCCTGTATTGCTCCTCGCCATACGCTTCCCTTTGGTCCAGTCTTTCCGTCTTTGCCACCTTTCCTGCACCAGGTCAGTCTCACGTGATACCGCTGTCATGTTTTCTTTCTTCTTCAATCTCCGGCATATGTCATACCTGCTACAGCGTCATATATCGTTGCCAAACGGCGGCGGGGCAGGGCTGGTTTTTCGGCATCAGAAGCATCAGGTTCCGCAGCGCCTTCCGGTTGGAGCGTAGGTTGAGCCTGCACTGTGTCCTCTGCGTAGGCGTCCATGACGAGCGCGGTTGCCGTTCAAAATGAGTTTTTTTTTCCCGCGTCGGAGTGATGATGGGTGTTTTTGGCGGGTTTGGCGGTCACGAGTTGGGTTTGTTGGGTGTTGTGTGACGCAAGCTCATTTCCCAGATCCCCATTGTCTCGTGAATGTGGCTGTACTCGAACTGACGCCGGTTGTTGCTCTCATGCTCTGAAAGATGAAGTGAACATGAGGGTTGGGTGGTGAGTCTTGAACGAGGTTGAAAATAACGGGGGGGCTGCAGCCCCACATCTTCGTTGTCACGCTATCCCGATTGTGAGCTTCAATCAAGCTTTCTTACCCTACAGTGTCTCTTGGGGATACGTACAGGAGGTGTTCGCCAACTCGATCGTATGAGCCAAAGAGTTGTATGCAGTGTCGTTCTGGAATGAGACGCCGCAGCATGGTCAGTCATACTGCCCCGTGTCTGCCGAAATTCCATGTTCGTCTGTGTCTACCGTAGCTAGCCTACACATTATGGAAAGTTGAAAGAGCTCCGTACTCAGTCAGGGAAAGATTGACGCACGCTTAGCCAGCACTCGGAATGCTTCTCCTCAGCAGCCTTGACTAGAAATATCCTGGCCTAGGCTAAGGGGTACATGAACTGGTGAGAATATTAAACATGTCCAACGGTTGCCGTGGGTGAGGTGACGCGATTACATGTATTTCGTTTCACTGGGAATACGTCCAACAGAACACTAAGCTGGAGCCAAGCCCTATTCTGCATCTGTGAAAGGCAAGATTCACGTAATGTGTAGTGACTTGGACACAGAGGTGAGTTCTGTCTTGGACTACGTCAATCTGCCAGATGTACAAGTTGCCAAGACCTTTCTCAACAGTGAACAAGTTCAAGAATAGTTTTATTAACGCTGCGTAAGGGATTGGAATATGCAAAGTCTAGACTTGAATCAAGGCTAAGATCAAGGCCGTCAAAAGGACTCTTGTTTATTAATTGCACTATGACGTTTCTGTAAACCTATAACAATCTGGAGTGCTATTCAAGACCTAAGCACCAGTCTCTGGGCAGTAGTCGCGATTAGGATCTGTCCTCATTCTACCTGGTCAATAGCTGAGATGCGTGTGACGAGCTTTACACAAATGTCCTTCACATAGACCTTTGACATTGCCTGGGAGAGCATTTGAGCCTGCTTCTAGTCAACTGCCACTACTGATACTAACGCGGAGCTTGCGACTGCGAACTCGGCAGCTCAACGGGCGCGTACATCCAAAACGCAACGGCTGGGACGAGTTTCCAGCTGCCAAAGGATGAGGCGAGACAACATGTCGGCCTGGCCGCGGCAAAGTCCGGCACGCCCTCATGACGCAAGCCATGAAGTCCCAGGCTCGTCGTCTCCTGCGTGAACTGCGCAAGACCTGGGATGCCCGCAGCGACAATAGTCCTCTTCATGCTGCGTGGAAGGGAGAGCTGTTTGTCGTCTCCAACTGGTAAAAGGGGAATTCGTCAGTCTGGTGGACTGTTTGCCCGCGGTGGTCAGGGCTGGTGAGGGATCTGAAGAAAGGTGTAATGCACCCGGGAAAATGCCCCCTGAGCCCTGATGTAGTTGTAAAGAACGCCCTCATTGTGGCGGGCAAGGCGTCAAGGACTATCCTGGCAATTACTAAATGACGGGAATCTTCCCACGGAGAATTTGGGCGTGATTGAGAGAGAGATTGTGAAAATGGTCATAAACTTGGCGTGGAAGAGTTCTATGCTTATCGCACAGGATTAGACAAGTTCGCCCTTTCGCTACTACCATTGTCAAAAATAAAAGCAGCCAATCTGCAACCTCGCCTTCAGACCTTGCAACGGTTATCCAACCTCATATGACGGCGGAGCAAGTGTTTCGACCTGATGGTTTGATCCTCGCCTGGTGAAGAGCAGAATAGATGCCCCAGATTCGCTCCTGATTGGTGCGATAGCCGCCAATCCCCCGCCATCGACCCGTTTGTGTAAACCACCACCAGTCCAGCTCACTAGATGCAATCACCCCATGCAAACTCTCATCTACGCGTGGCATCGCGTACTCCTCCGATGAATGCAGGCTCGCCTCCTCGCCCGCGAAACAGGCGACGTCAGGCCCGACGACTTTTCGCAAGCCGTCAACGCAGAGCTTGCCCGCAGCTTTGCTCCCGCGCCGCAGCACCGATTCAACGGCGAAGCGTCGTCTCAGTCGGCCTTTGAAGAGACGAGGGAGAGAGCACACAACATACGCGCCCACGGGGCCGGCGTGAGCGGTCTCGCGCTCGAAAAGTTCGAGGGCCGCATCCTCGTGTCCGGCGGCTCCGAGGGATCCATCAAGACGTGGAATCTGGACGATGCGCCGTCTCCCCAGCAGCGGCATGTGTTCCGCCCCGTGAGCACAATCGCCCGCTCGACGGGCAGCGGCAGGGGCAGCGGCCACAGCCACGGCGTCACGCACCTGGCCTTTTATCCCTTTGACCCGGAC
Source organism: Keithomyces neogunnii (assembly GCA_020975405.1). Taxonomy (NCBI): domain Eukaryota; kingdom Fungi; phylum Ascomycota; class Sordariomycetes; order Hypocreales; family Clavicipitaceae; genus Keithomyces; species Keithomyces neogunnii. Next base: position 892,617 of record JAIOWQ010000002.1, on the reverse strand, counting down.
GCCTTCCTGTCCAGCTCCTACGACAAGTCGCTCAAGCTCTGGGCGACGCAGCGGTCGGCGCTGACGGCAGAGTTCCAGCTCAACGCCACCATATACTCCCACGCCATGAGCCCGGTTGCGGACCACCTGCTCGTGTCCTGCGCGACGCAGCACTCCAACGTGCGCCTCGTGGACCTCAGGTCCGGCTCGGCGGTGCAGGCGCTGGTTGCCCACGGCGGGCCGGTGCTGTGCAGCGCATGGAGCCCGCGGCACGCGCACATCCTCGCGAGCGGCCACGCGGACGGCAAGGTGCGCATATGGGACGTCCGTCGCGCGGGCGGCGTCATTGCGCAGCTCGACCAGGAGGACTCGCTGGGCGTCGTCCACCGGTTCCGGCACGCGACAGCCGCCGGGGCGGACTGGGCTCGCACGCCGCGCTTTCGGGCGTCCGCCCAGGCGCACGACGACGCCGTCAACGGGCTGCAGTGGACCGATGACGGCAGGCACCTTGTCTCGGCCGGGTTGGATCGCAAGATCCGGGTGTGGGACGCGGGCACCGGCGCGAACACGCTCGCGAGCTTCGGGGCTGTGATTCAGAACCGGCACGCCAAGACGGCCGCCATGGTCGTCACGCCCCCCGGTCTCTCGGGCAGGGAGCTGCTGCTCTGGTCCAACGACCAGGAGATGCTGGTTCTGGATTTACACGACGGCAACGTGGTCACGAGACTGCGCAGCCCGGGGACGACGAATCCTGCGGGGCCGCGCGGCGGAGAGATGGGCAGGAACCGAATCACGACGTTTGCCTGGCGCGGGGCCGGGGGCGGCTCTGGGCAGATTGGGACAGTCATGGGCGGGGGAAACTCCATAGGCGCGATATACAGCGCTCATCTGGACGGGCAGATTCGGGCGTGGATGCCGCAGGTTCCGGGACCAGATGACGTCGACGAGACCGACGAGGTTGACCAAGACGAGGAAACAAGGGCGAGGAAGAGAAAGGCCATTGATAGCGCGTACAGGAGTTTGATGGGCAGACAGATTACATTCACCGGCGGGTCGAATGGGTAAATCTTGACAAGTGTAATCGTCTCTTTATCTGAGCAAGCAGCTTCTACGCAAGTCGCAAGCGCTATGATGAAATTGCACAAAGAAAGGGAACAGGGCGTAGGTGGCATATGCTACACAGTGACGACCAGACAGAGCCACCCGTCTGGATAGGCGGCCTCGCGCATGAGTTCGCCCAGGGGCGCAGAAAAGGGCACGTCGGCGCCGTGCATGACGACGCCGGCCAGGACGGGATCCCTGCTGCTCGGGAACAGCCTGGGCATCATGTCCTTGAGGGCCTGGCCGAGCAGCCTGGGCTTCCTGTCGGGCCCGGCGGCCGGCACCAGCGACTGCATGATCCTAAAGGAGCCGGCGTCGGCCGCGGCGGCCGGGTCCTGCTGCTGCTCGGGCGCAGAGGGGATGTAGATGCGTATGGGCACGTGCTTCAAGTTGGAGGGCGCATTCAGCAGCCTCGCGTTGACGCTTGAAAAGGCGGCATAGTCGTTGTCGACGACGGCGTTCCACAGCTGCGTGGTGTGCTGCTTGGACATTTTCATAATCTGATTCGCGTTGCCGTTGCGCACGAAATCCGCCTGCACGAGTTCAGTACACACACGCCGCCGCTTCCTGCCTGACGAGCGAGCCGCTCACCTCCTTGACGCAGTTGAGAAAGGTGTCTCCAATGTCCCACGCCACGCCGTCGCCCACGACGAGGCGAAAGGGCAGCGGGGGCCGGTACAAGTCCGCCAGCAGGCCGACTGCCAGGTTGCGCAGCTGCACCTCTTCAAAGTGGAAGCTGGAGCACGGCGCGTTGAAGAAGGCCGAGAGCCGCGGGAGCAGGAGCGCCAGGTAGCTGAAGCGCGGGACGCTGGTGACAAAGGCCGTCGTCGCCGCCGCCGCCGAGGCGTGCGTGATGTGCAGCGGGATTCGCGTGTCCCAGAGCGTCTGGGGAATGGAAGCCGCCATTATGAGGGAGGCATGGCGAGGGTGAAGCAGTGTCGGGGCAAGTCTCGCGGGTGCCTGGTCATGAGTGCGCCGTCACTTCTTTTGGTGGTGGTGTTTGTCGTACGCGGGAGGTGGTTTGTTTTGGCGGGGTGCCGGTGTCGGACCCACAATCAAGTTGACAGCAGCTTTGTTTGACAATGATTGTGCAACTGAATTTTACTTTTTAGTTTTACTTGCTGAAAAGGGCCAATGATACAAAGGCGGCACAGTGAGTAAAAAGAGCACGTGACGGCTTTCATTCCACCTTATTGTTCGTGAAACTCACACCTTACATTACTTTGTGCCATGTGCACAACAACATCGAGATAAATTGGTAAACCAGAGAAATCATTAATAGCACAACTAGTCATTCTGATGATACAGTTTCATCCCATCTCAAACCCCAACTTGACCTTCACAGACCGCGATGCTTCTCCTGGTGTGAGATACTGTGTCTCTTGGCACGATCATGAGTATCATCACCATGCTCCACAATAGGAGCACCAATGTGCCTCTGCAACACTGAAGGGGGGACCTGCGCCGCATCTGTAGGATCCTTGTACGCCACAGACTCGCTCCTACATGACCAGTTAGAACTTCCACCTTGGCAATAATCCAGATCAAGCACGTCTCGGTGAGCTAGCACCCACTCTAAGGTTGACCGTACGTCTTGTTGCCGCCAACGGTCTTGCTGCCGTCCAGGTCGCTGTCGACTCGGGGATCGACCTTGTTCATCAAGTCCGACTTGTGAGGGCCGGCTGTGTTGGGGGCTGGACCCGGGCCGGAGCCAGTAGTGGTAGAGCGAGTGGTGTGAGAACCAGTAGGACCAGTGGCTCCTCCAAGGCCGTGAGTGCCAGCAGCGGCAGAGCGAGTGTTGTGGGTACCAGTGGTGCCGGTAGTGGCAGTTCCCTGAGGGTTCACACCCATGTTCTTGCTGCGGTCACGGTCGGAGTCAACGCGAGGATCGGCCTTGTTGGCGAGGTTAGATCCGTGGGGCCCATCAGTACGAGTGGCAGGACCATCCGTGCCACGGTTGATACCAGAAGTGCCAGTCGTGCCACTGCCGAAGAAAGCAGAGCTGTCACTGGTGCCGGTGGTGCCAGTGGTTGTTCCAAGCCCGTGAGTGCCGGTGGTACCAGTGGTGCCAGTAGTGGCAGTGCCCTGAGGGTTCATGCCCACGTTACGGCTGTGGTCTCGGTCAGAGTCGACACGAGGGTCAGCCTTGTTCATGAGGTTAGATCCGTGAGGTCCATCGGTACGAGTGGCAGCGCCGCCAACGCCGCGATTGGCATCAGAAGAAGCTAGGCCGCCGGTGGTACCAGTAGATCCGAAAGCGCTAGTGGTGCCCGTGGCAGCTGTACCCTGAGGGTTCATTCCCATGTTGCGGCTGCGGTCTCGGTCAGAGTCGATTCGAGGATCAGCCTTGTTCATCAAGTTGGACTCGTGAGGGCCATCAGTGCGAGTAGCTGGGCCAGTGGTGGTGCGGCCAGCATCACCTCCCAGAGTGGAAGTGCCACCAACACCACCGTGATGCTGAGCACCGCCGATGCCAGTGCCGCTGGTGGTGCCGGTGAAGCCAGTTTCGTTGCCACGGAGAGTGTGGCCAGGGTGGTCCTTGTTGACACCAGTGCCAGTGGTAGCGGTGCCCTGGGGATTCATTCCCATGTTCTTGCTGTGGTCACGGTCCGAGTCCACGCGAGGGTCAGCCTTGTTCATGAGGTTGGATGCATGAGGGCCGTCAGTCCGGGAGGCAGGGCCAGAGACACCACGGTTGTCTCCAGCGCCGTAGGTGTAGTTGTCTGAGCCGCCAAGTGCCGTGTCATGAGTTCCTGCAGTACCGCCCATGGTAGAGTCATGAGTCGAATGGATACGGGGCTCAGCAGCACCGGAGATGTTGTGTGTGCCAGTGGTGGTTGTGGGATGTGTTGAAGTGTGAGTGCCCTCCCCATGTGTCGTCTTATCCTTGTCGGAATGAAGAGCGTCCTTGACTTTGTTGACAATGGAAGACATGGTGGCTGGGTGTTGTTGATTGTTTTAGGTGTAGGGGGTATCTTGGTATGGATGTGTGAACTGTAAAGAGGATAAGTGGTCGTGAAATGTTTGAGATGTAATGGTTTGAGAACATAAAGTCGGTGTGAACGGCCAAAGCCAAGCTTTATATAGATGGTGAAAGCTTGTCAAGAAACCGGGGCGCCAGGCGTTTGCATCTCTAGGCAATGAAATCATCAGCAATCATCCGCGGCAGCCTCAGTCACGAATGACATCCTACCTCGCAATCCAGTATTTCGTCATGGGGCCTTGGGTGAGAAGCATGGCTCGGCCGGCACTTCGCCCAAGACGCACGTCTTTTACGTAGTCCTTTGTCGGTGGAATCATTGTCAAACGCCCCATTGGCTTCCCATCATCCACAGCATCCGCGAAACCCTATCACCAACTTCCGTAAAGTGGAGGATGCAGGTTTTGGACAAGATGGAGGCGTCATAACTGCCTTTTTGTGACGTTGGTTACCGATTTAGAAACAAGCTCCTCGATGCTTGTGCATCTCGCTCCGCTGCCGAGACTTGGGTGGCTGTGGGGAGCCAATGAGCCAAGACCTGAGCTCTAGCGGACGTTTTAGGCCAAACGGTCGCCTTGCCGTGGTGTCTGTGGAAACTTCCTTGGAGGGCAGTTGGGAACAAAATGGAGCAGAGTCATGGTCGCCACGCATTGTTACCCTGGATGACGCAAATAGTGGAGAGGTCGAGGCATCTGGAGTAGCACCAGCATCAATATTGTGGCGGTGGTGGCAGAATAACAGGGAACACTGTGGCTGCAGGCTTGAGAGACCCGGTGTCATCATAGATATTCGTGGCTGGTGAGTCGTGACTGGCGAGCACAGGCGCATGCTTTGTTGCTTGTTGCTGCAGTGCCATGGCAAAATGCAGAAAACATGCACGGATGACCTGGCAATGCGGACTGCCGCTTATGGAGGAGTCTAGAACAACAAGCAGTTGGGTGGCAGTGGGAGAAACTTGAAAGTGAAAGGAGAGGCTCGTCGTGAGAGGTCGTGACAGGTGGTGAGAGACTGACTGGCAACAGCGCAAACAACAGGGATCTGCCACGCCTGCCTTGGAAAAAGGTGACTGAGCTTCAGTCAGTCCCACCCCGATGTCGAGCTCGGAGCTGCTGTCTTCCCACATCTTCGGCCAGCTGCTTTGTTGGCCGTGGCCCTCCTCTCCAATCCTTGGCCAACCCGGACTATTCCCGGTAATGTTGATTATCGAATGGCTTGTGGCTTACTAGCAGGAGCATGACGGCGCTCAGCGACGGCTGCGTGATTCCTTGTGGCGGTAGTCAGGCACTCCAGGCACTCCAGTCAAGGAGCAGCGAAAATTGTGCAGAACAAAATCATTTGATTCCTACTGAATAAACGATTCAAGCTAAAAATGACATTACGCAGCTCTCGCGGACCGGCTACAAATCACAACCACGCCTCATTAAACCAGCCGTCTCTGGGGTATCGATAGCAAAGCCAATTGTTGGCACGCCTCCACGGATTCAAACACCACCGCAAACCCAGCGTCATCGCCTGGTATAACATTTCGTTGCAATACCAGACACATTCGACCTCAAGGGTTCAAAAGAGGCACCAAGGCACCAGGGCACCCTCTTGCACCCGGCTCAAGCACCAGAGGAGTGGAGCATCTAGACATGACTTCGGCGGTACCAGCGGCGTCGGTGATGGACCGTCTCGGCCCGGGCACGTCGCTCCTGCTTGCGAACCCAGAAGATGCCGACGAGGGCAGATACGAGCCACAGAATGGCAGAAAGGAATGCAAAGGCGAGGTCGGCCTTGAATTTGCCGCACTGATCGCCTCGGGGTGCAACATTGTCCCAGTTGAACAAGGCGCCGCATGAAGAGCCCAACAACTTGGTCCATGTCAGCATGTTTAAGGCATGATGTGGTCACGAGCAGGGGCAGATTCAGGAACTTTCCACTTACATTGGCGAGCAAGCCAAATGAAACCCACCACAGGATGCTGACAAAAATGTCAACGGGCCAGTGGATGAAGGTGCTGGAGAATGGGAAGAGCCATATCAACGCCAGGAATAGGGATATTCCTGCCACGACCACGGTGTAGATGAATCTTCCGAGGTCCCACGCGCTGGCGTTTGATTTGTGTAGGTAGTCGCCCGTGACTCCTGCAACGATGGCGGCGAACACAAGCTCCGCCGTTCTGAGAACGATGCTGACAAGGCGATCGAGGGCCATGGTGGTTTTATGTACAGAAGTGGTGGAGGTGAAGATGTAGTGATGAGGAAGCAAGGTAGCAGGAAGACGAAATGCGTCTCGAGTTCTTGTGCAATGTGGGCTGGCTTTGGTTCAGTTTGCCTTGGGTGATATAGGGACGCAATGAGACCAGGGAGTAGATGAAGGGGGAAACGGGCCTTTATCTACAACGACAAGTACAGGCCGTGACGCGTATGGGACATGATAACCTGGGGAAAGTGCCAACGGGATTGGCATTGCGTACGTCAGGCGACATGATGGCCCCCCTGGCATACTGCGTCATTCACACCAGCCTGCTATTGGGGCAATGCTCGACAACACACCAAGACGCATCGCACGAGTTGAGCCCGATCCATCGATGCGTGCAAAGGCAGGACGAGGAGACCCGGGGCAACCAGCTATAGAACTTGGCATCACTCTTGGCAAATCAGATTACGCATCAGCGCCATGAGCTCTTGAATTAATTGACCAGCCAACCTTGGAGTCCTGCCAACCACACTAGACGCATCAAACGGGTCATCAACCGTGTGTCTTTAGCGGAAGCCCAGCTTAATGAGGTCATCTGCGCCCAACATGGTGGTGTGACATGTCGGGGCGGACCAGTCGATGGTCCGCTTGTAGCCACATCCGCCACTCTGGACGCGCATCCACGCGCATCCGCCATCTGCGAGTGGCTGCGTTGAGCCAGGGACCTGGCTAGTCTCGTCTGGAAAAACAGGACGGGATATCAAGTTTTTTTTTTTTTTGTATTACCCCCAAGGCCACTGTCGTCGCCTTGCATCAGTCGCCCATGGTGAAGCCTGTTTTATTTTTCCTGCGTCGCCGAAATGGCCGACCAAGTATGCAGCATCACGGCCAAGTACATAGCCTGCGTGGGTTACGTGGCCTGGTCTGCCCTGTTTCACTTCAGCCATCGTCCCGCTGCTTCGCAAAGGGGCGGTGCGGCACCTCTTTTGAGCTTAAAAGGCCGAAGCTGGCTCAGTGCCTTTACTCCTGTGGCTTATCGACTCTGCCGAGGAAAACCATCCCAATCGGGACTGCAGGGATATGTGCCGAATGAGTCGCGTGGTTTGTTAAGGCGATGCTTCGTCGTCTCCAATTCTGTCCAATGTGGGATCCGTTGTACTAATGGTATTATTTATGCGTCGTCATGTCTGCCCCAAACATGTGGACCAGAAGATGGAGGCGGAGCTGCCTCTGGAATCGAGCCATTTCGACGTCGCGGTGACCTGATTTATGATGAGTTTATTTGGGCAGCCAATAGTAAAGATGAGGACGACAATTGACTGGAGACGTTTGATTAGATGCTATGCTCGAGTTTCCACCTGAGCTTACAAACCCCAAACTGGCGGGACAGCTTTCCCATACCATGCGGCGTGCAGTGGCCAGCAGACTAGGAGCATGCAGCCACGCCTTGACCAAACATTGAATATGCACAGCTGCATGTTTCTCGATGAAAGACACCGGCCTACCGTTCAATGCTGGCAAAAACCGTGACCGAATTGAACCTCATCGCTGAATGAGCCCGATCGCCAATCTGGTTGATTGACACTCGTCATTGGGATGGCTTATACTGTGATACTCTCATCCGATTTCGGCGACGAGACATGATGTGCTGTCGCATTCGGGTGTCGATCATGTAATAGATCGACGGCGACGGAACCCCGCGGTTCTCGCACTCTAGTCGCAACCCACCCAGCAGACATCAACTTGCTGTCCCAGGAGCCATTTGAAGTGAGGCAACTTTCAAAGTATTTTGACAGCAGAGTTTGCCGCACCAGCAAAATTTGGCCCTTTGCCGAAGAACGACCCCGCCATCTGCCAGCCATCTGCCAGCCGTCTGTCCCCCATCCCGACCTGGTGCCCCGCTGCAGCACGCCTTTGCCTGATTTGTAACGGAGCGAGGTCAAGGACATCACGGTATTGTCACCTCTTTGAACTCTGTTAGTTGCCGGGACATACCTGTCGTAGAGCCTTCTCTCGACCTCTTTGGTCGACTACCTTTCCTTCACACCAGTATCCCTCGCTGCACTCCATCGGCTGCCAGGGCTCTCCGTGCCTCATAGTTGCCATGGCTGAATCTAGCAAGCAACGCGGTGTCCGCATCGCCATTGACCGTGGTGGTACTTTCACAGACTGCGTTGGCGAGAAAAATGGAGAGGAAATTATCATTAAACTTCTTTCTGAAGATCCGGCAAATTACAAAGACGCGCCGCTGGAAGGCATCCGGCGTATCATGAGCCATTTCCTCAAGCGAGACATCCCTCGCGGCGAACCCTTGGATACATCAAACATCGATTCCATCCGTATGGGTACTACTGTTGCTACGAACGCCTTGTTGGAAAGAAAGGGGGAGAAGATTGCCATGGTGGTCACCAAGGGGTTCAAAGATTGCCTGGTCATCGGGAACCAGTCGAGACCCAAGATCTTTGACTTGGCAATCAAGAAGCCCGACGTGCTCTACGAAAGGGTCATCGAAATCGACGAGCGTGTGACATTGGAAGACTACGCCGAGGACCCGGAACGCAGATTTACAGAAGCCGACGCCCAGGTTGGAACCAAGGATGCACAGTTCAAGACACTCTTGCGGGGCACGTCTGGTGAAACTGTCCGTGTTCTCAGGAGAGCTGACGATGGCCATATCCGGGAAAAGCTACAGGAGGTGTATGACGAGGGCATCAGAAGCATAGCTGTTTGCTTGATGCACGGCTATACATTCCCCGACCACGAGGCGCAAATCGGACGCGTCGCCAAGGACATTGGATTTAATCACATCTCGTTGAGTCACGAGCTGATGCCCATGGTGAAGCTGGTTCCTAGAGCCACCTCTGTCTGCGCCGATGCGTACTTGACACCCGCAATCAAGAGGTACATTGATGGGTTTCAAGCAGGCTTCCAGGGAGGACTAGGCACACAGAGCGTCAAGGAAGAAAAGGGTTCCAGGGGGGCCAGGTGTGAATTCATGCAGTCCGATGGCGGTCTAGTCGACGTCGACAAGTTTACCGGGCTAAAGGCAATTCTGTCAGGCCCGGCTGGAGGTGTTGTGGGATATGCTATTACATCATATGACGAGGACACCAAGACGCCCGTCATTGGCTTTGACATGGTAAGTGTCTATATGCCCACCCGAGACCAATTAGAAAATACTAACGCGGCGCAGGGCGGAACAAGCACGGATGTTTCCCGATACGGGGAAGGTCGCTATGGGCATGTGTTTGAGACTACCACGGCCGGCGTAACCATCCAGTCGCCTCAACTCGACATCAACACCGTGGCAGCCGGCGGCGGCTCGAGACTGTTCTTCCGCAATGGATTGTTTGTGGTTGGTCCAGAGTCTGCCGGCGCTCATCCCGGTCCGGCGTGCTACCGTAAAGGCGGCCCAGCAACTGTGACAGACGCCAACTTGCATCTTGGCCGCCTGCTGCCCGAGTTTTTCCCAAAGATATTTGGCAAGAATGAGGACGAGGGCTTGGACCCCGAAGCAAGCAGAAAGGTTCTGCAGGAGTTGACACACCAAGTCAACCAGGAGACGGGGAAAGATTTGACTGTCGATGAAGTGGCTTACGGATTCTTGACTGTTGCAAACGAGACCATGACGAGGCCGATACGATCCATTACAGAGGCCAAGGGACACGACACATCCAAGCACCGCCTGGCAACATTTGGCGGCGCCGGCGGTCAGCACGCTGTTGCCATTGCCGATTCCCTGGGAATTGGCCAGATTCTCGTGCACCGCTATTCTTCCGTGCTGTCAGCATATGGAATGGCTCTTGCAGATGTGGTTGACGAGCGTCAGGAGCCCGATTCCGCTGTTTGGCGGGACGAAAGCGAGGTGATCAAGGAGCTCAAGACCAAGATGGAAAAACTCAAGGAGAAGTCTCGAACAGCGCTCAAGGATCAAGGATTCAATGATAATGAGATTGTCTTTGAAGAATATCTCAACATGCGATACCGTGGGACCGAGTCTGCGCTGATGACTGTCAAGCCCACTGATGAGGAGGCCAAGCAACACTTTGGCGGCAAAGACTGGCAGTTTGGCCAAGCATTTGTCAGGCATCACAGATACGAATTTGGGTTTACCCTGGATGACAGAGACGTCATTGTTGATGATGTGCGTGTCCGTGGTATTGGCAAGAGTTTCCGTCACAAGGAGAAGACGGTGGACCAGCAGCTCAAGACTATCAAGCGCCAGGATGTGGCCGACAACAAGAAGCACAGCACCAAGGAAGTGTACTTTGAGGGCGGTAGAAAGGCAACCCCGGTCTTCAGGCTGGAGGACCTCGACATTGGGAATGTTGTCAAGGGCCCGGCTATGTTGGCGGATGGCACGCAAACCATCGTGGTGCCACCAAGAACAAATGCCCTCATCACGGAAACACACGTCATCTTGGACAACGAGAAGGAAGGCGGTAAAGAGGAAGGGTAAGCATCCAAAATCCCCCAGGTTGCGCAGCCAGGCAGCAAGCTAAGTCCATCAGATATCACCAAGACAGCGCCCACCGGGAGGTCGACCCCATTATGCTCAGCATCTTCGGTCACAGGTTCATGGCCATTGCCGAGCAGATGGGCCGAGCCCTGCAAAAGACCAGCGTCAGTACCAACGTCAAGGAACGTCTCGACTTCTCCTGCGCCATCTTCGACGCCACGGGCGGTCTTGTCGCCAATGCTCCCCATCTTCCCGTCCACCTCGGTTCCATGTCAACCTGCGTCCGCCGGCAGGCCGAGATTTGGAAAGGCAGACTCGAAAGGGGAGACGTCATCATCTCCAACCACCCTTCGTATGGCGGAACTCACCTGCCGGATGTGACCCTCATCATGCCGGCGTTTGACGAAGCCGGCAAAAACATTCTCTTCTACGCTGCATCCCGCGCACACCATGCAGACATTGGTGGCATCACGGCAGGCAGCATGCCGCCTCATTCGCGTGAGTTGTACCAGGAAGGCGCGGCAATCATCAGCGAAAAGCTCGTCAGTGGCGGCAAGTTTGATGAAAAGAGAGTCATTGAGCTCTTCTACGACGAACCTGCCCGGCATCCCGGGTGCAGCGGCACTCGCACCCTCGCCGACAACATCAACGACCTGAGGGCCCAAGTCTCTGCCAACCAGAAGGGCATCTCCCTGATCGAAGGCCTCATCAAGGAATACGGCGAGCCCACAGTGCAGTTCTACATGGTGAATATCCAGAAGAATGCCGAGCTCTGCGTCCGCAACCTCCTCAAGGACGTGCACAAGCGATTCCAAGGGAAGAATCTCGAGGCAGTCGACTACATGGACGAGGGAACGCCCATCAGGCTCAAGATCACAATTGACCCGGAGCAGGGCAGCGCCGAGTTCGACTTTGCCGGCACAGGCCCCCAGGTGTACGGCAACGTCAATGCCCCTCAAGCAATCACCTACAGCGCCATCATATACTGTCTCAGATGTCTCATATCCGAAGACATCCCCTTGAACCAAGGCTGCCTGCGCCCCATCAATGTCAAGATCCCGCCAAAGTCGATCCTCTCGCCGGCTCCTGGCGCGGCCGTGGTGGGCGGCAATGTGCTTACCAGCCAGCGCATTACCGACGTCATCTTCAAGGCATTCGAGGCGTGTGCCGCCAGTCAGGGCTGCTGCAACAACCTGACCTTTGGCTTTGGCGGCAACGTGTCGGGCTCCAAGGCGGTCAGGGGCTTTGGGTACTACGAGACTATAGCGGGAGGCAGCGGCGCCGGCCCGGATTGGGTTGGCACCTCCGGCGTCCACGTCCACATGACAAATACCCGCATTACAGACTCGGAAATTTTCGAGCGCAGATATCCTGTCCTGTTGCGCGAGTTCTCTATCCGCAAGGGGTCCGGCGGAAACGGCCAGCACCGCGGCGGCGACGGCGTGATTCGCGATATTGAATTCCGGATACCCTTGCAAGTCTCCATTCTTAGTGAACGACGTGTGTACCGTCCCTATGGTCTCAACGGCGGCGAAGACGGAGAGTGCGGACTGAACCTGTGGGTTCGCAACGTCGAGAAGACAAACTGGGAGAAGTCACTGAAGCAGTTTCGCGACCCGCAAGCTGCCAAGGACGAGAGTGGGGAGACGGAATATGAAGAACGCTTCATCAACCTGGGAGCCAAGAACAGCGCCGCCATGGCAGCTGGCGATCGGATCATTGTGTGCACTCCCGGCGGTGGAGGTTGGGGAGCACCCGGGGAAAAGAGCCTTGTCAAGGATCGTGCAGACCCCACTGAGAGCTGGAAGAAGGGCAGCGGTGCATTCAGAGAGGACACAGCACTGCAGGCATGAGAAACACATGTTTCAGGATACGGACACCTTTTCTTTTGGTCAGATTAAGTAGCGTGCCAATTCTCGTAACCCCGAGACTACTCCGTATATGAGGATGCAATCCTAGGAAGACAACTTTGGGTGATGTTAGCTTCTGTACACGCTTTTTTCTTCTTCGAAACACACATGGCCTCCTCATACAGTTCGGTTCGTATCCAAGGAAAAATAGGAAATGGGCGCATGAACCTCCTCCTCCCCCGCCCCTTGGGATCCAGACGCAACACAAAACACTTGCTGTGTTGGACCAACGTGTCGGTGTGTGGGAGGCACGACGTTCTCTGCAGCGGCTTACCAGCCAGACTTGACTTTTCCATCATCCTTGCAGTGGCTGGGCGGCTGGTCCCGTATCCCACCGCATCTCCAATACGAAAAGGCACAGAGTAGCTTCACTAATAGAGATCCAAGGGGCACCCAGTCGGCATGCCCAGGCATCCGAGCGCATGGATGACGAGCTTGGCATAAACTTCCCGCGACCAGCACGACTGTAACACCTTGCGACCTTGTGCAAAGCACTCGACTGTACGGAGTGCGGAGGACATGCTTTGCGTTATTCAGATGATCGTCAGCCCTACAGGGCGGCTGATGCCGCAGCGGGCTCGGTTTATTGGCAAGAAGTGGACATACTTGGCCCCCAACCCTCCTTTTTGGCGGACCCTGTTCCTCAATGGCCTTGATCATGCGTTCCCGGAGATCTGATTCGCATGCGCCATGCACTCCCTAGCGTAGACCTAAAAGCCACCCAACCCTTTGATCAACCAAAAACTTGACCCTCCTGATCGTTTTTACTCGAGGGTCTGGCCGCCAGCTGTCAGATGCTTGAAGTCTCCCCAGATCGGCTGTGAGATGGCTGTCTGTGCGGGCTCGAGACATTTGCACGACATGGATCTGGGGCAAAAACATGGGTTGAAGTACCCCACACACCCTTGCCGCGACCCAAAGATTAAGCCACTGACACATGATTGGCAAGTCGAGATTACAGAGGTGGTGATGTCAGATGCTTGGCCGTCTTTGCTTGTCGTGGCGCGACAGAGAGGGTGAAACATGGAAGGCGTCAAAGACGAGTTTTGGCATGTCGGCTTCGACGTCCTGTTCTGCTCATGCGCCCCTTGCTCCAAGATGGGCATGTTAATTGGTCCATTTGCGATGACTTGGTGCAGCACGGAATATGCACCTCTGCTGTCCGCCTCACCGGTTTCCGGGCTCCCTTTGTTTTATGGCCAGCGCGACGAGAGATGGGCGTAGATTGGATGGGCTGATGAGATGCAACTGCCACGCATCCGACAGCAGCTCGTGCGCAGTGTACGGAGTGGTGCGTGGCCCTGTGGACGTTCTGCGAGTCGAGGGAGGAGAAAGAAAGAGATACCAGGTTACCCCGCCATGTCGAACCAAACGGAAAAGCTGCGCCGTGAGTGGTTGGGCCGTGGAGGGGAGGCATCAATGGCTTTCTACCTCGCAGACTCCCCGAGGAACAGTGTGAGAGATGGGGCCCGTGGCCTCTGAATCCCATCGACGGAGAAGATTACCGGCAGACCAGATAGCTTCATATGGGGATGCAGCACCGGCGTTGAAGGTTTCCAGTGCCCAGTGCCCACACGACCAAATGCTCATCATCTCCCACATCGGCCCGCGGTGGCCACGGCCGATGGCGTCGCCCCACCAGGCCCAAGGACGCTTCCATTTGTCCCCCTGGGCATTCTGAAGCAAAGCCTCGACAAGGTTATACTGTCAGGACCCTAGCTTCGCCTGGGTATTATCCTGCAATGTTGCTTCCCCCTCGGACCTTGCCCGGCGTGCTTGGCCACACGAATACAAGTTGGATAGCAGAGGGCAGAAACACGGCTCACAGCTGACCTGCTCTGCCGCGACTCGCAGCTGCAGCTGCATGTATTGGCAATGCGCAACCGCAACCGCAACCGCAAGAAAAAAAAAAAAAAGAAGAAGAAGAAGCACTCATTCCCGTGTGGCGTCCGAGGTGGTGGTGGTGTGCGTGCTTGTGCAACCCTCAACCATGTATCTGTATCAAAATTGAGTGGTTCTTTGGTGGAGGCCACAGACGTTCGATTCCGACTCTGGGCCTCCTTCCACTTCCTGCATTTGTCGGTAATTACCTGGCCGTCTGGTTTTCCTGCACTGCGCATGTAACACCAATGACGCGCAAGGACAAGGCTCTTGCACCCTCCACGGGGGGCTGGATACTGTATATATTCGCACATGTGCGCCCTTGCCCTTTGGCCTTTGGCTTGGTCGCCGAAGCCAGCCTGACTCAACTTGGCACCCAGCTTCATGCAGCTTTTCAACAGCCAGCCAGCCCATCGAGAGGAGAGACGCCAAGCAAGAGTATTTGGCCTGTGGCGGCCAGCCGGTTGCACAGAACATGATGCGCATTGCTGTCGCAGGCGGAGGCGGACTCGGGTACTTGCTGGCGCTGCAGCTTTCGCAAGCCGCCAGCGCTTACAATGTCGTCGTCTTGTCGAGATCTGTTGGTTCTCCAGATGCCATCCGAGGCGCGCTGCTCTGGCTGCAGATGAGTGTTGGTTAACCCGAGACAGGCGAGACCCGAATTCGGCCAGCTCGACGTCCAGCTGCATGTTGTCGACTACGGCGACCACGACAGCCTGACCTTTGCCCTTCAAGGCGTAGACCTGGTCATATCCACCGTATCGGGGACAGAGCAGCTCAGCCTCATCAACGCGGCAGGCCGGGCCCGCGTGCGGGTTTTTGTTCCATCGGAATTCGAGGGCGCTCTGAGCAGGCGGCCATCGCTCGACGACCCGCTGGACCGTGGGTCGACGGCGGCCATCGGCCTGCTGAAGCAATGGGAGAGCGCGTCTCGCATGAAGTACACCGTCTTCGCCTGCGGCATCTTCATGGAACGCTTCCACCCCTACGGACTGGGGTACCTCAATATTGGATACAGGAGCGGCGTCTCCGGCGCGGGAGATTACCTCCTCGACATCAACCACGCAACGGCCGAGTACGCGCCGGAAAATTCCAAGGGCGGCACGGTGAGGGTGTGCCTGACCTCGGTCTACGACGTGGTGCGCTTCATTGTAGCGGCGATAGATCTGGGCCCCCGAAATTGGCCTCACGAATTCAGCATGCGGGGGGATCGATTGTCGGTTCGAGACGTGGTTGGCACATGCGGCCGTGTCAGGAACGGTAAGGTCCCCCTGGCAGAATGGAGGAATCGGCCCCCTCTCTTGACCTCTTGGCCTCTCCAACTAAAACTAACCATGGCTGGGCCAGTGGCGTTTGATCATCACATGCGGCAAAGCTCGGATCTCCATGCGTATTTGACTTATTATAGCCAGGCGGGTGAAGGGGACAAGGTCGCCTACTACCAACGCCTCATAGCCACGACCAACGGGCGCTACGATTTCTCGCGGGCAACGCTCAACGATGCCCTGGAAAAGAACGGCCAGGGCGACGTGCAGCCCATGACCCTGGCGCGGTGGCTCACCAATGTGTGGCAGTCGCTGTGAAGTCGACGCTCAATATTGAATATTGACAGGCACGAGTCGGTTTTTATTCTTCTCTCGGGCTGTGAGACGGGAACGGGGACAAGAGAAAAAGAATTACAAATGAATGGGTCATTCCAGGAGGGGAAAGTGGACGGAAAGCAGAATGGTTCAGCATAAAGGGCATTTGGCGACGGCGTTTAACCTCGGCCTTTTTTTTTTTTTTTTTTTTTTGTACTCATTGGGATGAATGGTGGGATACCCCAGTTATTTTTCTTTCTTTCTATATTTTTTCCCATTACCCTCCCCCCGATGGCTCTTGCTCAAACAAGGCAGAGAGGGGGGAGGGTGTCTTTGCGAGAGCAAACAGCGGCAAGGTGCGGCAGAGGGAAGCAATGACAGCGGCGGGCGATTCAGTTGGACCGTGGTAGAATGGATGATGTTTCACCCAGCATCTATGCAGGTGACGGCACCACGGGATATGAAGGGTAACAAAGAGTCTGCTTCTCCTACTGCGAGAGCTGCCTCTGGGCTGTCTGTTTCTTTCCAATCCTGCGGTAAACAAGGCTCAGACAACGGCTGTCGCATTATCCGCTTCTTGCGACAGCTCACCTGATTTTGCGCCGTGTGTGTGTCACAACCAAACGCCCACAGCGTGACATTGGTAGGTGCGTGTCCAAAGACCTGGACTGGGATCCTTGGCATTGCAAATATTGTGCAGCAATCATCATATGTATGCAGCCAGATGGTACCCCGATAGGCACCAAGCTTCCGTCACCATCGTTTAAATGCTGTGCAATCGCGTATATGCCGCGTAGTGCAGTTGCATGCTGCATGTTGCGAGCGACAGGACGACATCGCAAAGGGTTCCAGGAGCGCTTCTTCACAAGGTTGTCATGGCGGTCATTAGTTGTCCTTGTCAATATGCCTTTACCTCTTTCCTTCAGCTCGGCTGCATTCTCATCTGTCTGGTTCTATATTTAGCCGCAGCCCTGGGTTGGAAGCCGCGGACCGCCTTTGGTTGCCTCCGTCATCAGCATCCATGTATTCAGCTCCTGTGGAAACCATGTCCTGATGAAAAACAAAACCTGTGGCCCGAATACTCGACATTACCATCTCAAACGCCGCCCACGCCAGCGCTGTACCAAGCACAAGCGTGGCTTGATGCAAAAGGTATACAAGCACGGCTGCCGTTGCTGCAATTTTATGAGGCTGCCTGTGCGACACCGCCCGTCGCTTCCACGGCGTCTCCCTCTGGGTCGAACTCTTCGCCGAATTCCGTCACAATCCACAGGCAGAACTTTTCCCATTCGACTTGCCATTCCTTCAGTCTCTGGGCTTTTATTCCACCACCTAGACTCGCTTGACGAATGTCGTTTGTCCACTCTGCAGCCCCTTGGTCCTCAAAGGCAGCCCACCTGATGCTGTTCTCTGCCAGGCTGCCCAATCCGGCGAGTCCAAGGTTGTCCCAGCCCTGGAGGGCCTGCCAGAAGTCGTGGGACATGCCAGCCGTGTCTTGGCCAAGCATGGCCGGGTCGTCGTTACACAGGCAGCATGCAACGCCTCGAGCTAGCAGGGCAGGGAGGGGGTGTGCCAGCACCGAGCCGCAAAGCCGGAGGACCTCGTTGGAGATGGGGCACGACTCGATCAGAATGCGCTTCTCCTTGACCAAGTCGATCAACAGCGGGTGCTTGTATAGGCTGTAACCGTGGCCAATGCGTCTTGTTCCGAGCAGGATGGCGTCGAATAAGTTGGAGTCGGTGCTGTTCCCATCACCAAGAGTTTCGCCCGCGTGAAAGAAGAAGGGAATGTTGACTCCTTCCTGCGAGCATTGCTTGCGAAACCAAAACAGCTCCGGCAGCACATCGGCCAGCGGTCTCCCGAGGTCCTCTGGTCCAACCAGGTCATAGCCAGCAATGAGATGAGGAAATTCAATCTTGGTCGTGATGCAATGGTCCATGTCAGAAATCATGGATCTGGTATCGACAGCTCGCAGGGTCGTCCAGATGGTTGTCAGCCCCCAGAAACCCTCGCCTTCTGGGGACGCCTTGAACCTGGCAACCTCGTCCTCCATGACCTTGAACATGTGGCTGTAGTCTTGCTCGGGCTCTTCTTGGCGATCACGGCAATAATCCAGTGGCCAGGTAAACCTTTGCAACAAATCAGTATGGACGGCCTTCACAGGTGCTGCGGTGGTACACATACCTGAGCTCAACCCAGCTGACCCCGTCCGATTTTAGTTGACTCATCAAGCGTTGCAGGAAAGCACGGAATATGGGCTCATAGTGGATAATGGTGGCGACGACAACGAAGCACTTTGCAAATTTCCGCCAGATTGCGTCTATACCATGATGCTGCTCATGACTATCCGTCACCGAGAGGGTGCAACGGCTCTTCAACCACCCAAGGAAGCCTCGGCGGCCACCATGGGGGAATTCATCAGCTACTTTGGTGAGCAGGATAAAAGCCCCGGGCTGGTATGATTGGTCCCAGACAGAGCCTTCGGTTCCATCTTTGGCCCTGTATCTGAAGTTGAGGGCGGCGTTTTCCAGGGCATCCTTGTCCTTGAGCGGCCTGTCGCTGGACATGTGCATGCCAGGGCTGCTGAGCAGCACATCCAGGAGGTAGTCGAAATCAACCATGGCATCCATGTGGGAGTGAAGGAGACACCCCTTGGGCATCTTTCGGACAATGTTCCACAGGTTGGTACTCTCCATGCGGTCCTTGGCAAAGCTGAACATCATTCCGGGAAAGATGCTCTGGTGGCTGGTCTGAGCCATGTCCTCCTCGACATCTGGGGTCCACACAGTCTTTTGCTCATGGCTGCGGATTCGGTCGACGATGGTGCAGGCCCGTCGGGCAATCGGGGACAGGGATTTTCTGAAAGAGGCATCCGAACGCGTCGTCTTTTCTTGGCTGATGAGATTTTCACGGCCAGCCATGTACTGCTGGATGAAGGGATCCGACGCCGAAGGAATCTCCTGGGACACGTCCTCCCACACATCATCTGGCATTGCCATGTTTGGATAGAGGCCGTGTGAGAAGTGAGAGACGGGATTGGGGCCAGAGCCAGAAATACGGAGCAGCGACGGCGTGGGCAAGGTGTTGATGGGTGACACAAGACAACTGGAGAGGCGGAGATGCTGATGGCTGCTACTTAACCACAGGCCAACCCAATTAAACGGCAGCACCTTGTTTCGGCATTGACCGAAATGGTACTCTCCTCGGTGACGGCTGAAGATTCTGCCTTTTCCTTTTTGGCAAAGAAATCCGTCGCCGACTCCTCCGACTACGCTGAATGAAGTCGGTAATATGGAGAAGAACAAAAGTTCTAGGTGTGCCCCGGTTGCACGTGCATATCGCTGCACCACAGAGTTGAGCGGCAAAGGTCACACAATCTCGGGGCTGCTTCGTTGATCAGGCTGTCGCGACTCGGAGGATAGAGCTTCAAGCTGCGGACTGGGACGTGAGCTGTGCGAGAGAATCTGGATAGAATCGGGCCAAGAGCGAGTCGGTGGACGTGAGCTGGCTTGTGAATGCAGATGAGGGGAGACGCGGGGGAGCAGACACAGCAGAGAGACGGGGGTGATGACGGCAAACAGCGGGCGACAGGGGCGGCGACAGGGGCGGCGACAAGGGCTCTGGAGTCTGCACCAAGGCCGGCAGATGGAACGACATTGCTCAACCAGACTGCTTTGCGTGTCCCACTAGCGGCTGATGATGGGCATGGTTCGGAGGGTTTCCATGCACTGTGATGCATCATCTCTGCGGGACGCGGGGAGTCTGGTCAATACTTGTGTGTTTTGGCTTGGCTGGTTTGGTTTGGTTTGGTCTGGTTTGTCTGTTTATCCTCACTCCCCCTCCGCTTCCTTCCCAGCACATGCTGTGTCACCCGAGATGACGCCCCAATGTCCTCGAGACCTGGCTTCGCGAACCCCCCGCATTCAATGTTGGTTCTTGGTTCAAGGCTCACAACAAACATCCCACGAGCTTCGCTGGCCTGTCTTTGATCACACCAGCGCCGTCGTCACCCCCATGTGCAATGAAACCCTCCTGGACGACATCACATCCGAAGCAGCCTATGGGCTTGGAGATGTGCCTCTCCACAAGTGCCGAACCTAAGGTCTGCATGTCCCAAACGCACGCCAATCTTTCAGCTGGACCTAGTTGGATGGCTCGTCGGGTGCCTTGGTCGGTCGGCGCCATTGCCCGCCTCAGGCACAGACTTGCCAGGCTCCATTGATTCGTGCCAATCGCCTGCTTATCTGCGCATCTGTTCTTGAGCTCCCATTCCGACTTCAAAAGCGACTCACGTGGCTCTCTGCTCTGCCTGTGTGCTTTCACCAGCCCCCCTGCTTAGGCTTGATGCCAGTCCAAATTATTACTGGTAGCCTTTTTGTGCCTCCCGTCCACTCACCATTGCCGACCTCGACCTCATCACATAGTCACATGGGCTCGTCGCCAACCGGCGCTTACAGACTACAGTCCTTGAGCTGCAGGACCGAAGCTTGCAAATCATGCCGTTGCCCCCTCGCTGGCCTTGCCCGAAATGCAACCTCACCTTCAAGGGAAGCTCGGCTTAACCAACGGCTGATGTGGGCGACAGGTCGGGGTCCAGGGCAGAAGGTGGGTGAAAGGCGCGTTTGTGATGACGCCTTGCATGAATATCCAAAATGGACAATAGTATCCCACGTAAAGCGTGAGACAAGCATGCTGCAACCTGCCCGAGGAAAATGTTACAAAAAGGGGCTCTTGGTCGTTGACTTGACCTACTTTTCGTCGACCTGTGTGATGCCACTTACACCAATCTCCTAAAGTCACCACAATTACCCTCGCCAACGTATAGCTCTACTCGTCATTCGTTTGCATAATAATCCTCCGTTGCCGCAGTAAAATGTTCCTCTTCAACATTATCACGCTCACCCTCGTTCCGGCGGCAACGTCTCTCGTCCTTCCCCGCGAATTCGTGCCGCCTGGAACATGCTGCTTCACTTTGCATGATTCTTCGTCCGGCCAGATCGTCCGGCAACAGAGCAGCCCTGGCCTCCTCTACCTCGGGGGCTCGCAGCCCACTGGCTGGTACTGCATTAATCTATCTAATCCCAATGCCATCCTCTGGGACCGCTCCAACAACGCATGTTTCGTCAACCCGGACAAAGCCTTCCAGTGCCTCGATCCCACGCCTAGCAACGATTTGTGGACTCTTGAGAAGGGCGGCAGCGACGTTGTGCTGGAAGTTAATGGGGATTCTGCGTTCAAGCTGTGCCCTACAGGCTCGGGCAATGTCATCTATGCGGGTTCCAAGAAGGGTGGAAATTGTAGGGCGTTGAAGCTCAAAGCCCAGGGACTGACGGGGACATGTGGCAATTTATGCGCATGATTGCACTGCTTTCAAACCTGCGGGGCAGGTTCGCAGCTTCATTTTCATGATTGCAAGAAACGGGGTGCGTCGAGTATAATCGGGATAGGATGCTCGCCAAGTATCAAATACACCTTGATCGGTTACAACTTTGCAGCCACATGTCCTGCGTCACCGTATACAATAGCCAAATCCTTCCTCAACTCCTCCTCTGTGCTGCCCCTTGGCCTTTTCTCCACGCCGAACTTGTCCTCCACAAACCTCAAAAACACTTCCCTGGCCACGGCGCTTCCATCCGTGCCGGCGTCAACGTACAGCAACAGCGAGGTAAGAATATCTCCCAATGCCCACACCACCTCCCTCGCCTCGCCCATCAAGTCCGCCTGCGGTGTCTTCTCAATCTTGCGCTGTAACCCAGCCCACGATTCGGCTGGGCTCCATCCAGCCGGTTTGCCAACCTTGCCTCTGAATCCCCACGCCTTGCCAACGACTTCATCCAATGCAGACAGGGAATCCGCTCCGCCACGGGCGTGTTTCATGGCACGAATCAAATCCGTGCACAAGACGTCTGTTGTGCCTTCCCAGATTGGCAGCACGCAGGTGTCTCTGTATATGCGCGAGATGTTGAGATGCTCCTGCTCCTCATTCACCAAGTATCCCACCCCGCCAAGGGACTCCATGCACGAGAAGAGCAGCGCGACGCTTGGCTTGCAAACGTACGCCTTGGCAAGCTGCGTCATGATGCGCAGCAGGGGCTCGACGAGCCTGTTTTGCGGCGTGAGGGCTTGCAGCGCCGACGACGACGACGGGGCAGAGTCGAGCGGGTGCTCAGAGACGCCGAGGATGTAGGCCGTGTAATACGTGACGAGCATGAGACCGCGGTACTCTGCGGAGAGTTTGGCCAGCGTCCTCATGTGCAGCGGGCTGTCGGCCAGTCTCATTCTCCTTCTGCTGCCGGCGCCGACCTCGCGAACCAGCGCGTAGGCTCGTGCTATTCCCAGGCCACGACCCACGCCGCCGACCGCGGCCACGGCCGAGTGCACTCGCGTGAGTGTGAGGATGGTGCTGATCTCGTGGATTCCTCGTCCCTCCTGTCCAACCAGCCACCCGCGCATGTTCTCGAGCACGAGCTCCGCCGTGGGCAGGGACTGCGTGCCGAACTTGTTCTTGAGCCGCTGGATGCGCACGCCGTTGAGCGCTCTGCCGTCTTCCCTGGGCTCGCCCGTCAATGTCGTCGCTTGGGCATCGTGTTTCCTCATTGGCGCGAGAAACGTCGACAGGCCCCCTGCGGCGGTTTTGGCGAGCAAAACAGACATTTCGGAGTCTGTCGCGCTAGAGAACCATTTGAATCCGTTGATGGACCACGGGCCGAGCGGAATCTGATCCTGCTTGGACGCGAGCCCATTCGCCCCCTCGGGCTGGTAGGTAGCCACCGTCTCGGTGAGAGAAACATCGCTTCCACCCGTGCGCTCCGTCATCCACTGCCCGCTCGTCCAGGCATAGCTGGGATCACGAGAGGTAAGACGCCTGTACGCATTTTCGAATACCTTCTTTTCCTGGGGTGACAGGGCGGCGGAGAGCTTGGGGTGGGAAAGATGCCGGCGCAGGAGACACGCCGCGCCATCCTGCATGGCAGAGGGACAGCCCACGTTTGCGCAGGACCCGGTCCAGAGATGCGAGCGAAGGAACTGCAGCGGCCGTGAGAACGTACCGTACGGCGTATCATATCCCGTGGCTACTATGCTGCGTGCCAGCTGTTAGTTTTGGCAAACGCAACTATACTGCCGAGTCGTACGCACCCCCTTGATAGCCCAAAGTCCTGCAAGCTGCGCCATCCCTCGCCGGTAACCAGCTCGCCCTTCCATTTTCCAAAGGCGTCTCTCCCGGAGCCCTTGACATACGGCTTGTTGTGCTCCGACTCCGTGATCCAGGTGAAGATCTGGTCGGATAGCACATCTTGTCCAAACGAGGACACTTCTGCCTCAGCCTTGGATGCAACTTCTGCCGAGAGGAACACTGTCCACGCCAGTCAGCACGCGTTGATATTGGCCCCGGACGGCGCCAAGCTTACACCTGAAGCATCGTTGGAAGGATGCGTCGTCGTGAAACTGGTTCTTCAGAACAGGGGCTTTCTGGAAGAAGCCTTTGTCGGCACCAGAGGGTTCCATGATCGAATCGTAGAGACCGGGCGAGTTTTGGACGTGGAGATGTGTCACGACACACCACAGCGACGAGGGAGGTTATAAGTTGAGCAGAGCCAACGCATCATGAGATCATGAGGACGACTGCGGAGGTGGTTCCGCGCACTCAATCGTGTGGCGTCTGGAGAAACCGAGGCAAATGGTCCCTTGGGTGGACACGCCTCCATCGGACGGAAACTGTTTCCGTGGACAAACATGGAGAAATGGCACGACTGCTCCATATTTGCAGATCAAAATGCGGTATTGCGCCGCGGTGTTTATGGGGATTTCAAATCAGGCTGGCGTATTGGTTTCCTAATCTGCTCGAGTGACAATTGCTCCGCGGAAAGAGAGCCAAGCAGCACGTGAATTGAGTGCGGGTCCGGTTGCGAGAACGGCACATTGAGTGCGGAACGGTGCCGAGCAGCTATTCATGGTGGAAATTGGCCATTGTTGATGATGCCTGCGCCGCAGCAAACAAGGTAATAACGACTGAATAAGAAGAAGAAGAATTGCCAACCTGAACATTATACAGACTCAAGGCAACGTGCAACACCACAGACCACCCATTGAAGAAATGGTTTCCCAAAATAGCATAGCCCAAAGCTGAACAGCACCAAGACAAGTGACAGGCAAATCCACCAATCGGGGTCCAGTTCTCCGCTTTGGCCCCCAAAGGCTAATAAAGATTATTACGCGATCAGCTCTCAACAATAGCCGCAGTCGTCTAGGGGTAAGGACACCAGTTTGTGGACCCAGCGAAACACTGGAAACCGAGGTTCGAGTCCTCGCTGCGGCACAGTATTTTTTCGCCAGTTTCGTCGGAACTAGCGAATCAGAACCCTTCTTTCATTGCCGCAGTCGTCTAGGGGTAAGGACACCAGTTTGTGGTTTGGTTACGAATCACTGGAAACCGAGGTTCGAGTCCTCGCTGCGGCACAGGTTCTTCTTTTTGATGTTCCCGGATTCAATCTTTTGTTTTTCCTAATGGCATTAATCGGCGCTTTTCTTTTTCTTAATGGCATTAATGAGCTCCGTGTAATTTTGGCGCCGCATTGAATACTCGATCGCATTATCTGCTTTTTGCGTCAGCTCAATTGCCCAACAATGGCGTACCAAGAGGCCAGATTGCATCATCTTCCAGCTCGTCTCAACAAGAAATAATAAGCAGGGGCTCAAGTGTGCTGAAAGGCACCGTGCCATGAACCTGGAAAATACATGCACCTTGTTAATAAATGCCTTGCAATCCTCTAATTGTTTACGTTATTACCCCAAGGGCGTTCAGACCAGCCACCTGGGGGGGCCCTCAGAGAAGCGTTGGGTTACCCAACGAAGTTGACACACAAAGGAAGAAGCCGAGACGGTGCCTCTGTCCGAGTAAACGCCGAATCGTGGCATGTACAACAGATAAGCATGCTGCTCGTAGAATGGGCAGAACAGCAAAGGCAGTAAGGGTGCATGTGCGTAAATGAATGGCTGGCTAGCACGCCGTCTCTAGCCTCTCTTGATAAAGCGTGCTCGGCCGGAGACGGTGGTCAAAGTCTGGCCTAATCGGTGGAGGAAATGAGACGACACATGCGCATTGTGAATCGTGCAGTGGCCTTTGCAGCGTCTCGTGCCTAGTCTCTGCCGTGCTCGATGCCACGGGTGACTGTGACGTACAACACTGTACCGGGTACAAGTGATGGGCGGTAAATGCGAACAGACGGAACATTTGCATCATTTGGTTATGCTGCCCAAACTCGTTGGTCGGACTATCTCGGCGGGAGTGCACGAAATGGCCAATCACAAAGGCGGGCGTGGTAGCAAGGGGGAATTGATCAAGCGTGACAACAGTCCAGCATCTGCGCCGCCGGAGAGCGATTGGCGCAGCGAGCTGTCCAGTGCTACCATTACCATGCGCGTACCGACAGCCGGCTGTCGTCAAAACAAGCCGGTGCTCAACGAGAGGCTTAGTTAGTTGCTAAGAAAAACATGATGAATTATAAAAGGCGGGCGCATCTGCTTCTTCTACCCGGCCAGTTTCTTCAGCAAGTCTCTTGAACGCCTAATTTTGTTTGTCGAGATCAACATGGGCTCGGCGTGGCTAAGCTGCCGGGCCCAGAATCGGCATGTTGGTCACATGAGTTGGTGGTGGCCAAGAGTCACTGGTGTGTTCCAGTCTGGAACAGGTTCTGACTCGAGGACGGACTGGCACCAGCACAGGACAGGAGCAGTAGTGGAGGTTTGCTGATCGCCCTGTGCCGGGGCTCCCGTTGTCCAACGCAGACAGGTCTCGCAAAGGGGCACGAGATGTCCGGGCCACTGGAATGCGAGGAGCTATTTCTAGTCTCTGTTTTCCTTGCCCTTGCAAGCTTGCAAGCCCGGCGGACCGATGGTTCGGACTCTGCGGGAACGGCGACGAGACATGCCCGCGGCCGTGCTCCCTGTTCCTGCCTGGCCAAGCTGTACCGAGTACCGTTCTGAACGTTCCATCGCCAGCCGCACAAGTCACAAACTCCTGGGGAGGACCCGGGTTTGTTCAGCATCGGCGTTTTCCTGACCGTATTGTCTGGCCATTGTTTGATAAGACGGCAACAAGGCGACAAGGGAGGGAGCACGGCTCCATGTGGCAGCAGTCTTGAGAGCTGTTGGCCATTGGACCCGGGTTCCAAAGCACAAGGCCGGTGCATACATAAAGTACATACAGTACAGTACGTGCATGCATGTGTCTGGGGCATGCAGAAGCCACCACCCAGGCGCCAAGATGGATGGCAAAAGCATTGAATACAACTTGCACCAGCAAGAGCAGTCTGTCTGCTTGGGGCAAGTGCAGCAACAGTTGACACGTCCGTCCGAGAAGTGGCCATGCATGCACACGCCCTGTTGTTTTTCACACCCCCCAGGCCTCTGGTCCTCCATCTGGTCCCCCAAATATTGGGCCCAGGCCGCTCAGTTAAATCTGCCCCTAGAGTAATAAGTCGTCACTGCTTGTAAATCCAGGCCAGCCCGCCATTTGGACTGAGGTGAGGTGAGAGACTGCATGGTGCTACGTGGTGGCACAAGACCGCTTCTTATCTCGGCCTTTGGGCTCAAGTGCTCCCATCACATCCAAAGCCCAATATAACCCGGGACAGCTGTCGACGTCAAAGCGGCTATGGCGCCTCTTGTCACTAGGCACTGGCTTGTGCGAAGTTAATCACCACCACCACCACCACCACCATCACGACTCCTCCTCAGCCCCCTTGCCCAATTGCCATGTTGAAGCTGAACCAGTTGTCTCGGCGGGGAGCAAACCGTTTCTAACACCGTGATGCTCAGCTGCACGACCACCACCACGGCGCAAACGTTTGGTAGAGGCGGCGTCAGAAGGGCGGTTGTCTTGACAATACTAGCTTCCCGTTATTATTGCGTTTGCCAAGTCTTTCTTCCTTTGAACTATCTGCGTCAACACCATCTGAATTGATGTGCGAACATGCTGCCTGTCCACCCGGCATTTGCTCGTAGTCTCCGTGTCCAGCAAAGTCGCCAAGTGCTCCGTACGGTGGCCTCACCAGACTTTATCATCGGGCGGAGACGGACGGGGCCACGCTGAGGCAAAGTTGAGGGCGTTTTTTGGCGCTGCATTGGAGCTGACGCCACGGTTAGCGACTTGCAGTGAGGCAACATTCACCCCCGGGGGGGGGGAGCCGATGGGTCTTTGTCTGGCCTCGCTGGACCAGTTCCAAGCGCCACAACGTCACCGCACTTGACTGCAAGGGCAGTCACCGCTTTCGGAGGTCCCTGCTTTCTCCACGGCTGGCCCATGACACAACTAATCTTGGACAGCCATGTCTGTGGACGGCTCCTACTCCGTACTCTGCAGTACTATAACTGTGCAGGGAAGAAACGGCGGCAGCCCTTTGCAGGATTCTTGGCAACTGTTGAAGCTGACTTGTCAACTCGAGTCTCGCTTTTTGAAGCATCAACAGGCGCAGTTGCGACCGGATAATGCCCCCGTGGCCCTGGCAACGTTTCGTTACGGCCTGAATCGATGCATCCATGGCTCCTTTGTTGCGTCGTCGACAGGTCGTCTTGTTCTCTCTCCCCCGGGCAATTGATGTTCGGCAATTCTAGCGCCTTTGACGATTCCACGCTGTTCGATTGCGTGCCACAGCAGACAAACCAGGCCGTTGGTTTCACGACCGCACGCAAGAGTGAGCCCATGGTTATGCTTTGAAGCTTGCAGCGTGAGCAGCCGTACCCAATGGTCAAATCTAGCGTTGAACATGCACTCTCTAGACCCGTGCGTCAAACGGTAGCCAGACAAGCCCAGAGATGTCCATGTACAATCGCATCTTGTCCCGTTGTCAACCATCCAGTCCAGAGTGGCAGTGACAAAATGGGAAGCGAACCCACGGAATCCCCCACTGGTCAAGTGGGCCCAGCGCTAGCCGCACCTTTGGCCAGCTGGGGGGGGGGCGTGCAACCAGACGCTTGAACCGCCTCAGATGTCCACGGCTGGCCCCATTCTTTGCAACGTTCGGCGCCATCGCTGCCCATCCATCTAGTGCCTTCTCTCAGCCTTCCCTATAAAGGAGCGCCATCTGCTGACGCTGCTTGCCTTCAGCCTGGTTGGCAATCTCTCCCTTTGTTTGCCATCACTCGTCGTTTCACGCGGCTCGTCGTCTATCGAAATTTCTCTTCTTCCTCCTCCTTCTTCATCCAACAAGCAACTTGCACTCACGCAGCTCTGCGTTCGTTCGAGAGCACCGTCGTCACTCGCCGTCGCCGTTCTTATCTACACGAGCCGCCTCTCCGCACCCGGACGAGCCGCCCTTCCAATCGACTCACGGTACATTGCCTCGCCGTGCACGCTCGACATTTCTCAACAAAACCACAATGGTCTCCAAGAAGATCCGATGCGGCGCCAAGGACTGCCGCGAGCCTGTCCAACGCATCTTTGGCGACTGCGGCTTCTGCAATGGTCACTTCTGTGGCAAGCACCGCCTTTTAGAGGACCACAAGTGCAGCGGCCTCGAGGACGTAAGTCAATGGCCTCGCTCGTCTCTCCGTGCTCAAAAATTTGCGGCAGATCAGAAATGCTGACTTTTTCTTCTTTTCTTTTTCCTCCTTTGCAGTGCAAGAAGCAGTCACACGAGCGTAACGCTGCACAGTTGGAAGCTGAGAGGACCCAAGTCATCCGTGGCGTCTAACGTGGGTCTACACACATGACCCAGCACCCAGCACCCAGCACCCAGTACCCAGTACGTACCCAGTACCGCACCGGGTCCGGCTAGCACGACAAGTCCCGAATCTGTCAACAGAGACTTGATCCGGCTGAAATCTGGCTTTTGTTTTTCAAAGCCAAAGCATTATACTTTTTTTACTTTTTTTTTCTTTTACACTTTTTTGCTTTTTCACGAAATACGACTACATGACCTTTTTTTGTATGGGGTCATTTCAGCTGGTAGCGTGGTTCTTTAGGGGAACTAGAGGCGTAACAGCCCAAACAGCCCACGGTTGTATTCTATTTACCAGATTTGTTGGGGGGACGACAAGCATGACTGTCGCACGGTGTTCCGGATTCATTCATCTTTACTCTTGTAGCTTTCATGCATGAGGCTGCCTGTCATATATTGTACCTGGGCTTGATTAATCAAATTTGAGGGTTATTCCCTCGTGCTCCAATCCCTTCTCCCCATGATTGTCGCCCTTGTTGGATAACCCTGGTGACCTGTGCGAGATTGCAGTTGCGACTTGGCGCCCTGGTGCACGTTTCAAGTACCCAAATCCCCTTTTGCTTGCTGTCCAAAGTTGCCCTCAGCTCAGCATGCGCATCACTCGTGCCGATGCACACCTTCACGGTCAATCGCCGAGCCGGGAGTCGTGGTGAATGCGACAGGTCTGGTGGCGTGTATTTCGGGCAGAGATGACCTGAGTCGTAGCAGAGTTGATCTTTTGGGTCGGGTTTTGCATCTCCACGCCATAAGGCATTCATGCATCCGTGTCGTGTGTGCGGTCTAGTGGTCAGCCATGCCATTAAAATGCACCGGCGATTGCAGACCGCCACACCCTTCCTCGCTCGGGTGACTTGGCAAAAGTGCCGACCGTATATTATGCGGATTGGGTTGGCTTGCTTCCATCGTCGTGGATGCGCCGTAGACTTTGCAATTACATGTCGCAAAACCCCTCATCTGGGCGATTCTTCCTTGACGACTTGGGCTTTAACCGCAGCCTGCTCAACCTTTACCTTGACCCCTTGACCCAATTCCTCCTTTACCGCTGGATGCGCCTCGACCTTGACCTCTGCCTTTATCCTCCTGCCCTCAATCACCTTGTTCCGCTCAGCAGCTTTGCATAGCCCGTTCAATCCCAAGTCACAATCGCCGCACTTCCTGCCCACCGGTAGACAAACAGCCTGCCCAAACCCGACAAGCAGCCAGTTGATTTCCCGCCATTTGTCCCTTGGCAGCCATGATTGTAAGGCGAGCCGCGTCTCCTCCGGGTTCTTGGTCTTGTTCCACCCCCAGAGGTTCGTGATCCGATGAACGTGCACGTCTACGCCGATGCCCTCGGTGCGGTCCCACGCGGCAGACAGACAGAGGTAGGCCATCTTGGGTCCGACGCCGGGAAGAGAAGTGAGGCCCTGGATGGTGTCGGGGATGTCGCCGTTCCATTCGTCTCGTAGCACGACGGCCGCTTGCTTGATATACCTGGGCTGCCTTGTTACGACTCGGACCCCCGTGACCGTGCTCTTCAGTAAAAAGGGACGCGACGTACCTTGTCTTGTTGTTGTGGAACCCAACAGCCCAAATCATCTGGTTCAATATACTTGGATCCACGGCCAGCACGTTGTCGAGGTTCAAGCCGGCCGGCGCACCGGGCTTGTGCGGCGGCAACTCCGTCTTCAGGCGCCGCATCGCCACGGCGTTGACGGTATCCTTGGTCTGGCTGGACAGCATCAGCGCAATGAGGGTGTGGAACCGCTGGTCCTTGGGGGAGGCAGTCTTGTCCGCGAGCCGCTCGCAGCCCATGGTGTCGACTGCCGCGCCGTGGGCCACGCCGCCCGGCGAACGCATCTTCTTGACAGCCTTGTACATTTCCTCCCAGTCGGAGGGCGGCCTTGTCTTTTCCTCGCCAGTGCCGGGGTCTGTGGTCTTCCTGGCCGGTTTTCGGGCGCGGCGCGGCGCGGGGGGTGTTGGTATCGACGAGATGGAGTCGTCGACGAGTTCGGCCTTGATGGTTTTCACCGCCGAGGCTGTGGATGTGCGTCGCCGCCGCTTCGGGGGCGGGCTTGGGCCGTCTTCCATGTCGGGGGTTTCGAGGCCATTTTGGTGCGAGGATGCCGAGGATGCAGCTGTGTATGCGAAGCGCGAGAGTGATCGGGTCGTGCGACGTGGAGGGGACGTTGGAGTGGTCGATGCGTGGTTAAAGAGTTTTGCGGTGTCCTTTGATACTCGCGAGGGCCGCATTTCGACATTTAGAGGTTGGGTTGAGACCCATTCGTGGGCAATGGCGTCTGGTACAAACGTGTGGGAAATAGTTCGTCAGCGGGGACGCGACGCGCTTTTCTCATGCAACGGATACTACATGCGTCCTGTGAGACTGAGGTGGTGACCCACCTCCACTCTGGGGTACCACCCACACATCTTGATCCGTATTCATGCTTCAGCTGGAGTAGAGAGACAAACCAGGTAGTTTTCCATAATATAAATGAACAAGCACCCTTCATTGATTTGTAAATTACCATGATTTTTCCTCCTGTGCAAAGTGCACAAGAAGCTCCCACACAAAACGCATACGCGCTGTCTTTGCAAATGAATCAAGTCTGATGGGACATGCCACTATACAGGGTAGCTGTTGACATTGATTTCCCAACACGAGAAACGGAAAAAAATCATGTGTCATGCCGTGTGTTTTAGTCCAATTTTCCAATGTTTCCGTGACATTTTATTAACAACACCCCGTGAATGCGTTGGCACTACTATGATGTACACTTGGCCATCAGGGTTCCGCCCTTGCAGAACCTATATGCCAGCGCCTCCCACTACTGTTAAGCCCCAATCCTTCTGTTCAGCATGCTCCAATCCCAAACACCGCACGCAGTCCTTAGCCCAGCTTCCAAATCTCTCATTTTGACCAAGACATTTTTTTTTGGAGCGTCGAGAAATCGCAACTGATTCTACAGCTTTCTCATGTCGACTACGGCACGGATACAGTCTCCATTCTTCATGGTTTCAAATGCAGAGTTCATCTCGCTCAATGTCTTGCGGTGAGTGATGAACTCGTCGACCTTCAGGGCGCCTTTCATGTAGTCTTGGACAAGACCAGGAAGCTGTGAGCGACCCTTGATGCCACCGAAAGCGCAACCCTTCCATACTCGCCCAGTGACAAGCTGGAATGCTGTACCGCTTCGTTAGCAAATTTACACTCCAATCAGAAAAGGTCATGCAACTTACGTCGGGTGGCAATCTCCTGTCCGGCAGCGGCGACGCCAATGATGATGCTCTCGCCCCAGCCCTTGTGACAGGCCTCCAGAGCAGCTCGCATGACGCTGACGTTGCCAGTGCAGTCGAAAGTGTAGTCGCAACCACCATCGGTCATCTCAACCAACTTCTCGACAATGCTTTGGCCCTTCAAGTCGTTGGGGTTGACGAAATCAGTGGCACCGAATTTCTTGGCCCACTCCTCCTTGGACGGGTTCACATCAACGACAATGATCTTGCCAGCCTTGTTGACGACAGCACCCTGAACGACAGAAAGGCCGACACAACCGGCACCGAAGACGGCAATGTTGGAGCCCTCCTCAACATTGGCGGTGACGCGGGCGGCGCCATAGCCGGTAGTGATGCCGCATCCCAGCAGACAGGTGCGGTCCATGGGAGCATCGGGCTGGACAGCGACAACCGAAATATCGGCAACAACAGTATATTGGGAAAAGGTTGACGTGCCCATAAAGTGAAGGAGTTCCTTGCCCTTGCACTTGAATCGAGAGGTGCCGTCGGGCATCAGTCCTTTGCCCTGCGTTGCTCGGATCTTGCCACAGAGGTTCGTCTTTCCGGATTTGCAGAACTTGCATTCCTTGCATTCGGGTGTGCTACACAGGGACGAAGATCGGTTAGAACAACGGCCGCAGGGGAAAGCTACTATTCAGGGTGGAGCTGCATACTAGAGAGCAACAACATGGTCACCAGGCTTCACATTGGTGACGCCCTCACCAACAGACTCGACAATACCAGCGCCCTCGTGTCCCAGAACGATGGGGAAAGCACCTTCGGGGTCCTTTCCGGACAGAGTGTATGCGTCTTTGCCTTGTTGTTAGCCGTGGCAAGGCTACTTCTAAGTTCTGACAGCATGGAAGTCCAACCTGTGTGGCACACGCCGGTGTAGTAGATCTGGATTCGGACCTCGTGCGCCTTGGGAGGAGCGACTTCGATGTCTTCAATGGACAATTCTTTGCCAGCCTCCCAGGCTACGGCAGCCTTGCAGGTAATGGTCTGTTTCTCGATAACATTGTCAATGTTTTTGCTTCTCAACCGAGAGGGAGTGTGCGGGATGACAGCGGTGGGGCTTGTGGAGGGGTAGTTTTCCTTCGTGTGGTGAAACGCACCTTTCCAACAGTCTCAGCCATTTCGAATGTTGCGAGATCCGGCTCGACAAGTGTAGATTTCGCTGAGATTGAATCGTATTGAACAGACTGCCCGTGTGCGTGGAGCGTGGGGATGTCTATGATGCTTTTGTATGTTCGGAAGGGTGTGGAGAGGAATAGCCTTCAAGCTTGCCATCGAGTTTGTGACAACAGCTGCTACTAGATGCCGACACGCCGAGGAGCGCCGTCACCTACCCCGCGCAGCTGGAGCACTCGTATATGGGTCAACTTCCACCACTCGAGAGCTGCGACGCAGTGAAGTGGTCCTTTGTTATGGAGTCCCAGCGCCGTGCCTGGCACCGTGCAATAGAGCGTGTGTATGTTGTATTGGCTCCGCTGCCGGATGCACCTTGTCAGTTTGCTAATTTTTCTCTTAATATATTTTTTTTTTTTTTACCTCAGGCGCATTGCATGTGTCCAGGGTAACGTGTCTATCTGCAGGGTTCGTAAAAGGTGGCGTCCATTGAGATTCCGGACCCCGAACGTATCCCGACCTCGCACTCACCAGATCTGGGGCAGGAGGAGCAACCAACATGTTGACACCAGCTTCGTTTCGTCTCCCTTCCTATCTTAACCCAATGAAGCAATTTATTTTTCGGTGCGATATGGAATAGTCAGCGAAACATGTGCAAGTGACGAGCACTACCCACCGCAGTTTTCAGCCTGCGGGCTACCAGCACTTGGAGTATTGCTGGCATTAAAGTTCTTCCCGCTCCTTTAGCTGGCGCGAAGTTTTTTTTAAAAAAAAAAATCAAGCTGTGTGACATCACGTCCCTTTCGCATTGCATTTTGATTGCATAAATCACACGCGAACGCGCGTTGACAAACCACTAACTACCAGCACTTGGAGAGTTATATCGGCCCGGCTAAACACCGGAACGTGCTTTGATAGCGCCAGAGCTCCAAAAAATATACAGAACGCGCTTTGCAGCTCTGCCTCGACACGAAGCTTGCTTGCTTGATTTATTCATGCTGCGCCACAGCAAGTCCACATCGTGTTCATTGAGAGAGCAGAAACATATGCCGGACTGTTGTTGAAACACAAACCTGTGGGATATTTATCCCATTCATCGCCGTATTTGAGCTTTCCCTTGGGACCTTGGGTCGACGACAATTCGCAATGGCGCATAGATTCATGGTTCCCGATTCAAGCCCTGCGCCATCCACTCCAGACAAGAATTCAAACAATGGCATGACTTACTCCTACTTGGGAGAGAATCCCTCGACAACGCCAGCGGGACCTCCTCCATCATCGCAAGCCTCTTTCACCCCAGCAGGGGCACCCTCGGATTCTTACCTTGGCAGCTCGATCATACGTGGAGTAAGCACAAATGGCAAGCCTTTTGGCTTTTCTGCGAGTCAATCGCAGAGGGCCGGAGGCAGAAATCTATTTGGTCGCCCCGAGCCCTCTAATGCACCACTCGGCCACTCTATAAGAGGAGCTCAACGCCAGCCTTCCAGCCTTAGCCAGCAATATAGCATCAGCGACGAGGAGGAAGTGGATGAAGATGCAGAAGGGGAGGAGGAACTTCCGCCGCATAGTCTGTTCCGCAAATCTAGCGCTTTCTCAAATCGGGGCTACGAGGATGATGAGGATGCCCCAGGTGACGACATCGAAGCCGAGATCGAACGATATATAGACAAAGACATAGATGGTGAGGAAGATGCTGAAGGCGTCGAGGTGGAAGCGGAAGATGACGACAGAATGTCTGGGGATGGCTCTGAGGAAGGAGACTTGTTCCTTAATATGCGATACGACGATCGACTATATGGCCAGCCTATCATTGGAGAAGGGGATGATCTCATGATGTTAAATACGCCAGCTGCGACAAACAGGGTTCGAAAGGAAGCCGAACACATCTTTCGACAATCGTCTGTACAGCGCGGGGTCTCATTGGGAGGCAGAGAGTTTCAATTTGCCACCATCGCTCGGGATATTTATACCCAGTACGACGCTGCGCGGCTCGCCGAAACGCCCGACTTGATTCAAAAAACAGAAGATTTGGTCTGCCGCCTCTATGACGAGGGAATAGGAGCCGTGGATGATGCCGAGAAGATGGACAACTCTTTGGCCAACATCACTTACCGACTTGTGAAACTATGGAACGACTACGTGGAGGACTTGCCTCAACCTGAGGGCGAGGACTTTGCGACCATCGGACCAGGGGCAGATGCCGACCCCTTTGAAAAGGCAGCATATGTCTCTCACCTGCTTCTGCGATTGCATCACACCCGATTTGATAATGATATGGAAGATGAGAAGACGCCGCCCCTCCCCGAGGTTCTCTTTGATTGGCAGCAAGCTAGTCACAACTTGTACCCGGATCAAGTGCGCGAAATCAGCCGCTACAAACCTGGTCCGGCTTGTCACAGCCTATACTGGCAAACGCTCCGGAACGCCCTACTCAGAGGCGACATAGGCGGCGCCTGTCAGCTTTTGAAGAATGCTGGGTGGGAACATGTCCGAAGAGGACCGAGGGGTGATTATGCCTACACTGGTAAAGCCTTGGAAAACGTTCGTCGATTCGCGGAAGCTACGTGCGACATGCTAGAGAAGTGCCCAGGGATGGCAGGTGACTGGGACATCTGGAACAGTAGCTGGACTCTGTTCCGTGTCCAGGCTCGTGGATCTTTTGACAGACTGACACTCTTTGCGGAGGGCCGCGACACACAGCTCGCTGGCGGCCTTGATGGCGCCTATCTCCCCGAGTCACAGTCCATATCAACAATGGCCCGAAAGGCCTCGAGTCAGATACCCTGGGACGTGTACGAAAATCTGCAAATTGTTTACGGAATCGTCCTTGGCAATCACGACTCTATCCTGGAGACGGCGCAGGACTGGTGTGAAGCAACAGTTGGGTTATTTGGCTGGTGGGATGACGGGAGCCAACACCAAAAGCCTCTGAGGTTGACTCAGTCGCAGCGGGGCTTCAGATCGTCGTCTGGATCACAGTTTGGCGCCTCACAAGATTATTTTGACCGACTAAGCTCATCTTTCCACCTGGTTCTTCAATCGGATATGAGCCCAAACCCTATGAATCCTGTCGAAGTAGCCATTGCCTCATGCTTTGAAGGCAATGTGAATGGCGTTATTGGACTGCTGAGAATATGGTCCCTCCCAGTAGCGTCCTCAGTCGCTGAAATAGCTTCGCTCGGAGAATGGCTACCACCCACGGAGACTGTGAAGCCGTTGCCGACGGACACCTTGGACATGGATGATCTGGCCTTGCTAGGTGTTGTCCCACCATCAGCCGATGAGCTGGAAGGTATCAAAGATGCGACGCTTGTACTGTACGCACGTGAACTAGCCGGAATCGAACACCTTTCATCTCAGCGAGATGGCTGGGAGATGGCGATTGAAGTGCTTGGAAGGATGGACCTGCCACAAAAATCGGAAGAAACCGTCGCCGAACTTCTCCGAGATTTGCTTGCCACCCTGGATGAGAACTCCAGCGCAACTGTCGACCGAATGTGGAGGATACTGAACGACCTCGGCATGATTACTTATGCCGAGGAAACGGCAAGGGTGAGCTGAACGAGTAAACCAAGCTGAGCTCCGAAAGTAGCTAACAAATAAATGAAATGCAGACTTTTGCCGACATTCTGGCCAACGAATCGCACAGGTACGGTGAAGTACTTTGGTACTATGCCCTGTCGCACCGGGCGGACAAGGTGCGCGACGTCTTGAACCTTCTCATTTCATATTCGCTGGTCCAGTCGACTGCTTTCCCGCCCGAGAACGACCTGGATGACCACCTGAAGAGCTTGCTCCGCAAAAGAACAGAAACACTGGAAGCTCGCGCCAAACAAGACCTGGAGGCCGCTCAAATACTAGGCCGTATGCTGAGCGGCTATGCTACGTTGCGAAAGTTCTACGAGCTCCGTGACGAGCAAAAACCTGGGGAGATTTCAAGCACAAAGGCCCAGACACTGAAGAAGCAGGCCGCAGTCGCCTTGATTGCTGTCGTCTCTAGTTCGGACGACAACATCCGGGGAGGGCTGTATGATGAGACACGCGACGCAGTTGTGAGCGAAGACTTCTTATTAGCGCTTCTCGGCGAAGCCACCGTCTTTGTCAACCAGACGCCCTCGGTAATGTCTCTCGACCAGATTGATATTCTGCTCAAGGCCGTGGAAGATGTCGAGGCGGTTGGATCGCGGGTTTACGATTCGTGCGATTCGTTCTTTGGATTAGCGCTTGCATCGGGCCAGGGGCTGAAAGGATCCACGCCAGCAGATCTCATGATGAAGTCGACATCATCCCTGAGCGGAAGCAGCTACATGATGAGCGGAAGCTCCATGCTGGTCAGTCACGTGCACAGGTCAACCTTGGCCGGTGGTAAGGTATCTCGGGGCTGGGATTGGAGACGGGGATGGCACGCATCAAGCAAGGGCCAGGATGTCCTACGAAAGCTGCGACTTGGACTGTCCAAAGACCTGGCAACGCTGTGGCTGGAAGATGCGGACGGAGTCGCTGTATATTGATGACAGTTGGGTGCGGTGAAACAACGAAATACACAAGTGTTTGTACCCGCCCTCGGGATACAAGGGTCTGACGGAGCGGCCAAACGGTGCCTAGATGTAGGATAGAGCGAGTAACATAGCAATAATCTATTTTGAGTGGTGACGAGCAGACGTGTTGCCAAATGCCGAAACATGGATGGGTATTGCTATTGAGCAGTCCTGACAGGTCATTGATGCTCTTCGGCCTGTCGGCGCCGGGGTACCGATGGCGTGATGCGCACATGGGAGAGCACACTGGCAGCCCAGCAAAAGCCAATCCGACAACGACAATTGACAATGAGACCCAACAACAAGCCTACGTTTCCCCCCCCGAAAAAAACCCCCCCACATAATTGTTACACACTCGGGCCGCACTTGTCAATCACACTCACAACCTCTGCATGTCGAGTCTCGGACAGACATTGTTGCTGCCGTTAAAAAAATATGGCTTCAATTGAACTGGCTGGCCGCTCAGGAGGCG
Source organism: Keithomyces neogunnii (assembly GCA_020975405.1). NCBI lineage: Eukaryota > Fungi > Ascomycota > Sordariomycetes > Hypocreales > Clavicipitaceae > Keithomyces > Keithomyces neogunnii. Next base: position 854,434 of record JAIOWQ010000002.1, on the reverse strand, counting down.
CCATGACGGTACGAGCTCCATGCTCGGTGCATCAACCAAGCTCCTTTCCCCCTAAACATGGCTAACTTTCTCACCGCCAGACCCTTTTGCGACGAGCAGCAGTGCGTAGCTCCGGCTCCGGAGCGCATGGCTCAACGGCGACAGCAACAGCATCGGCCTACCTGGCCCAGCGCCGGCCCTTTTCGAGCGTCAAGTCCCTCCCGCCGACATACGAGAAGCTCTTCACCAAGTACACGGATGTTCGCAGGGTCCTCGGCACGCAACGCCTGACGCTCGCCGAAAAGATCCTCTACAGCCACCTCGACAACGTGGAAGAGTCGCTGCTCACAAACACGTCCAATGGCCGTGACATCCGCGGCAAGGCCAACTTGCGCCTCAAGCCAGACCGCGTCAATATGCAGGACGCGTCTGCGCAAATGGCCCTGCTGCAGTTCATGTCGTGCAACCTCGAGCGACCCGCGATCCCGGCCAGCATCCACTGCGACCACTTGATTGTGGGCTCCAAGGGCGCCGGAGACGATCTCGAGGCCGGCATTGCTGCCAACAAGGAGGTGTTTGACTTTCTCGAGAGCGCCGCCAAGAAGTACGGCATGGACTTTTGGCCCCCCGGCGCCGGCATCATCCACCAGACCGTCTTGGAAAACTACGCCCTGCCGGGGCTGATGATGCTGGGCACCGACAGCCATTCGCCCAATGCCGGCGGTTTGTGCACCGTCACCATTGGCGTCGGCGGCGCTGATGCCGTCGAGGCCCTGGTTGGCGCCCCCTGGGAACTCAAGGCTCCCAAGATTCTCGGCGTGGAGCTGACGGGGAAGCTGGGGGATTGGGTGTCGCCAAAGGACGTTATCCTGAGACTGGCCGGCGAGCTGACGGTTCGCGGCGGAACCGGCTCCATCATCGAGTACTTTGGCCCCGGCGTTGACACGCTGAGTCTGACGGGCCAGTCCACCATCTGCAACATGGGCGCCGAGGTTGGCGCTACCACTTCAATCTTCCCCTATACCCAAGCTTCCGCCCGCTATCTGCACGCCACCCGTCGTTCGCAGGCTGTTGAGAACGTCAGTGCCCTGGAGAGCTTCCCCGGCGCCGGGGCTCCCGAGGACGCCCGCTTCCAGTTCAAGGCCGACGCTGGCGCCGAGTACGACCAGGTCATCAAGATCAACCTCTCCGAGCTGGAGCCTCACATCAACGGCCCCTTCACACCCGATCTCGCCACGCCCCTCAGCAAGTTCAAGAGCACCGTCCAGGAGCAGCAGTGGCCAGAGAAGCTGTCCGCGGGCCTGATCGGCAGCTGCACCAACAGCTCCTACGAGGACATGACGCGCGTGGAGAGCCTGCTCAAGGAAGCCGCCGAGGCCGGCCTCAAGCCCGCCGCCGACTTCTACATCACCCCGGGCAGCGAGCAGATCCGCGCCACACTCGAGCGCGACGGCACCCTGGAGACGTTTGAAAACGCGGGCGGCATCCTGCTGTCCAACGCGTGCGGGCCCTGCATCGGCCAGTGGAAGCGACAGGACGGCGTCGAGAAGGGCACCTCCAACGCCATCCTGACCTCGTACAACCGCAACTTCCGCGGCCGCAACGACGGCAACCCCGACACCATGAACTTCCTCGCCTCCCCGGAAATCGTCACGGCCATGGCCTTTGCCGGCTCCACCACCTTCAACCCCGTGACCGACACCCTCAAGACCCCCTCGGGCAAGGAGTTCAAGTTCTCGCCGCCCCACGGCCTCGAGGGGCCCCAGACGCCCTTTGAATCCGGCGTGCCCTCCCTCGGCGTCCTCTCGCAGGACGCCGACCCCTCGGTCCAGGTCGCCATCTCCCCGTCCTCGGAGCGCCTCGCCTTCCTCGAGCCCTTCCCCCCCTTCCCCGAGTCCGATCTGACCGACCTCAAGGTCCTGGTCAAGGTGACTGGCAAATGCACGACGGACACCATCTCCGCCGCCGGCCCCTGGCTCAAGTACAAGGGCCACCTGCCCAACATCTCCACCAACACGCTCAACACGGCCATCAACGCCGAGACGGGCGAGGTCAACGCGGCCTACGACCTCGACGGCTCCAAGCACACCATTCCCGAACTCGCGCAGGCCTGGAAGACCCGCGGGCAGGAATGGCTCGTCGTCGCAGAGCACAACTACGGCGAGGGCTCAGCACGAGAGCACGCCGCCCTGCAGCCGCGCTACCTCGGCGCCAGGGTCGTCTTGACCAAGAGCTTCGCCAGAATCCACGAGACCAACCTGAAGAAGCAGGGCGTTGTGCCGCTGACGTTTGCCGACGAGGCCGATTACGACAAGATTGCTGCCGGCGACCAAGTCAGCACCGTGGGGCTGCATGACATGCTGAAGAACCAGGGCAAGGGCAACGTCCAGCTCAAGGTGAAGAAGAGCACCGGCCAGGAGATTTTGATCCCCACCAACCATGCCGTTACCAAGGATCAGGCCGGCTTCATCCTGGCTGGCAGTGCTTTGAACTTGCTTTCAAAGGGAATCTAAAGAAAAGAGAGCAGCCCGACAGGGAAAAAAACAATAATTGTACTTGACCATCTTCCTAAAGTGGTCGCGCTGTATTTTTGCTCCGTTTCCTTGACAGTGTTGTTGCTGGCGTCTGGCACAGTGGATATCCAGGGAAAAAAACAACAAAAAAACCAGAGAATAGAATGTTCAAAATGATACAATAAAAATTCAAAGTAAATGGCCCTGATGTCCTCATATTTCGCTTCATTACTCTCGTCATGACTTGCAACTAACCACGCTACCTGTCGTCAAGTAGCACATGCACGATATCGCATGTCAAATGGGTATATACCAAACGCCGTCCATGCCAACACCATACGCAACCCCCTTTGCCGCCGCCCTCTGGCCTCTAGTGCGAGCTGCCTCCCTGCGAAACCATCATGTTATAGTAGTCATTCGCTTCCTGCTCGCATCTTTTGGACTCCCGAATCCGTACGTGCCGTAAATTTTGTTGCTGTCTGAACCACTCGCACGCCTTCAGCCAGTCCGGGTTTTGTCGCACATCCTCGGGCAAGTCCTCCTCGGGAACGTCCCCAAAATCCAGCGGTCGCCTATAGGTTCGCGGATGAGGCTCGGGACGTTCCGGCACCGCATCACTGATCATGTCACGTTTTCGAGAAGATTCAGCCCGCCTTTTCTGTAACCACCGCATCCGAGCACGTGCCCTTCCGAACCAAAACTTGCGCCCGCCACGAGCCTCGATTTCCAACGCCTTTCTGGCGTGCCATGCCTTGGGCCTGTTGTGCATGCCATGAATGGCTGGATTCGTATGTATGTACTGTCTCTGGTCCTCGTCTGGAAAATCGGCCTCGATACGTTGTGCGACTTCTACCCCGCTTGGAGGACGCGCTGCCCCTGGCTGCTGGTAAATAGCCGTGTCAAATGCGGATGAGTCGAACTTTCTTGACTTGACATTCACCGTCAATGCTGTGCTCAAAACCGGCAGCCTCATGTCTGCACTGGACATTGGCCTGTGGGACGAAGCCCGGCTATCAACAACTTTTGGCGCTTCGCTCGGTTTAGCCGCAGTACTGGTTGAAGATGTGGTTGGGGGTTGATCAGGACCCCTTGTTGGATCATTCAAAGATTCGCCAAGCGGTGTCGGTTCCTTGCCCGGCGTGTTCGACTTGTCCCGGCCAACCACTTCGCAAACACGAGTAGTGGATGACAGGTCCGATGATATGTCTGATGGCGAAGCCGGGGGTGGGTTTACTTCATTTTTCGTGTCCGCGCAAACACCTTCAGAGGTTGTGCTCATGTACTGGGGCGGCATATGCTGTCCACCCATTGCCTCCCGAGGTGAAGCAATAGGTATATCATTTGCGCTCGTTGATGGCCTCGAGCTGGGTGCCGAATCATCCTGGGTCAAATCAATGTATACTTGGCTTCTACGCCCCCCAATCCCGTTCCAACTTGGATGGGCATGTGAAGGCTGACTTCTGGGTGTACGTGCCGTAGGTGACCATGGTGCCTCCATTGGCTTGGCTGCTTGTGGCGCGGGATTTGGAGCTTTGGAATTCCTCGTCATAGGAGCGCTGGAGGTAAACTCGTACATGTAATCATTTGGAATACCGACAGCCTTCGGGGGCTGTGAACTGTACCTGAATTGACTGTTATTTGAGATTTGCTGTCCTAGATGAGAGGAGCCTCGATATGGGCGCGTCATTTCCGAGGGCCATGATGGCGTGTTTTGGAACAAGCTGCTTGAAGCTCGTGGTTCGCGGGGCAACTTCGATCTTGCAGCAGCGTAATATGTGCCGGGACGCAACACTTGTGGAGGCACATGTGTGTCCTGATAATACGTGTCTCGCGCTGTAGCAATTGTAGAGGGTATGGAGGATGTACCGGATAGAATGCTTTGAACCGAGGGGAGAGGGGCAAAATGACCATTTGCGGCAAAACCTGGGTTGTGTCTCGGCGTGCTCTTTGCTGCGACATATGTTTGCGAGACGATATTCGCCATGTGACCTTCAGGTGTATTTACCAGCACATTGTGGCGGTGAGCTTGGGATGGTACTGCTCCCGGGGGATTTGAGTTGTTCATAATGGTCGCTCATCCCAAGGCTTCATGCGATAGGCTTTCGGGAAGGGAGAGCCGGTTTACACCAACAAGACCGATGTTGACATGGCTCCCCGCAGCGAAAGAACAAAGTATTGACAACGACGACACATGGGTCATACGGAAGTGAACCACAGAGTCACAGAACCACAGAAAGACGGGGACAACTGAGTGGTAAAGGAGCCTGCAGGTGTGAAGATGTCAGCGACAGTTTTGAATCCCGGGGCTCAACGCATCAACGCATGAGAGAGGAACAAGTGTGGCAGCGTCAGATCTTTTCAGTTATTTATTTTGGACTTCAGCCAAGGAACAACAGCGGTTATGAGCCACTTCTTGCAAAGTAAAAACGAATGCCGGTCTGCTGTTTGTCGCGGCCTTTGGTGTTTGACCCGTGAAGGACGAGAATCAAAACTCCATTTTGCGACGTGTTTTGTACGTCGCCCTGTTGCCGCGAAACCTTATGAGGTACGCTCAAAACAGTGAGACGCCAGCAGGGTACAACTCCATGGACTTGAAATCCTGGGCGTCACCTGCCGCAGTGTGCCACAGAGACTCAAAACACAGAAGGTTCCGTTCGGTCAGACCTTTTACCATTATGACATCACTCGCTGCGAACAAAGAGGGAAGAAGGGGATGGACGGAAGAAAGGAGCCAGTAAGATTCAAGGACAAACTCACCAAAAGTTGTAGACGGTAAAATGCCGAGCTCAAGGAAGGTATGGATGGAGAAGACGGCTTCGCTTTTGCGTGGTAGCCGAGTCAAGTTGACTTGATGGCGAACAGACGAGACTGTCGGGTTGTGGAGTCGGTCTTCGCACGTACAGGATACCGTACAACTAAATGAGCCAAAGCGGAAAGCCGACAGGAGAAAGAAGCAGGGCGACGATGTGGCATGGAGCCAACAGCGCGACCGAGGAGACTGGAGGTTTGGCCAGAGTCGAAGAGCAGAAGATGGAGGTTGAATTGAATTGAAAGGGCTGAGTTAGGCCGGCGCTTAGCGGGGCGGGATGCACAACCGGGCAGGTGCATGTGGGGGGGTTCTGGCCACTTTCTCCGTACTGTAAAAGCTGGCCGAGTTACGGCCTGCCGCGCCCCTGTGCTGCCTTGGCTCGATTGGGTCGGTTCGTCTGTCTACTTGCCTTGATACCCTACCGAAGCCAGTTGTGCCCCAATAATAAACTGGCTTGGGTGTGCTCGGATGTGCTCGGGTGTGGTTGCACACACGAAGCAAACAAGCCCAGTGGACGTTTTTGCTTTGCCTTGTATTCCTCACACTGCCGCGTGCTGTCTTGTCTGCGAGGCGAACCTGGCAAGGTGCCACCTGTCAAAGATAATCGTGGCGACACTTGCCAGGACTCCGGCGGGGTCAGATACATTTAGCCGCCCAGTCTGGCTCTCAAACCGACATGCTTTTGTCAGAGAGGTGCAGTAGCTGGTAGACGGGATATTGGCGCATGAAAGAGATGGTGGATGGTGAGCAGAGGTCATCCATCTGTTCTGTTGGTCGCCCGCCAAACCAACAACAGATCTAAGGAATCACCGATTCTGGCGCCTGGCCTGGCATTGTAACACATCACATCACCCAGGGACGGACTGGCAGGCAGGCAGGCAGGCAGGCAGGCGTGGCGGGTCCCTTCACACGGATGTTGTACGGAGTACGGAGTACACAGGGCTGCTTATTATTAGTAAGATGCGCCTACCAAACTTATTACCTGGCCACTCCGTTTCGAGGTAGGGATTGCTCTCTGCAAGGCGGGGCGCGCCCCTGGCACTGCTTAACTCCTAGGGCAAAGACGCGCATCGAGGAGGGGCGGCCACCAGACGCCAAAGCTCACCTCATCCACGGCGCGCCGCAGCCCTGGAGAATTGAAGCTGTCTGCCCGCTGCCTTTGTGCGCCGCTGCGCGTTTGAGAGACCGCCGACAAGACATCGCGCCGGTTTCGTTTGCCATCGCGACGAGCCAGTTATTCGCAACCCGACAATGGACTTTCTAAAGAATGCCGTGGCATCTGCCATGGCCACAGGCCCCCCTTTCCCATACAGCTTCGGAGATAAGGTCGACATTGACGAGTCCGTTTTCACCCTGTACAATGGGACGAAAAGGGTTCGGATATTCTCGTCAGCCAGTCTCACCGGACCAGACGCTAATTTGGTGGCTTAGGAGGACGGATCCAACTGCAGCATCTTCTCATTCGATATCACGGCAAACAGAGGCCGACTTCCTTTAGCCAGGAATGCGCTCAAGAAACTACGAACTATGCGACACCCTGGTGTCATCAAGGTGTTGGATACCGTTGAGGTACACAACCTGAGTGCCCCGCCCCCAACGCGAACACGCAGCTGAGCTCAGACCAGACCGAAACATACATTTATATCGCCACTGAGCGGGTGGTGCCTCTGCGATGGCATGTGCGACGGAAAAGTCTCGCTCCCGAGACGATTAAATGGGGCTTGCATGGCATTGCCGTACGAAACATGGCCCTCTTCAAGAGAGAGAAGGAGCAAGAAGAACCCATTTGCTAATGAATAACCAGAGAACAATCAAGTTTGTCAACACCGATGCGTCCTCGATCCACGGAAACCTCAAAGTGGGATCGGTATATACGTCAGAAAGCGGAGAGTGGAAATTGGGTGGATTTGAAGTCCTTAGCAGCATCAAAGACGACGAATCTGCCATCTACGTGAGCACACATGGCCCTCTCATTGGCGAGACTGAGCACCTGCTAACGCTCTTTGCAGACATACGGAAGCTTAGTTCCAGATTCTGCTCGATATGCACCGCCAGAGTTGGCTCAACATGGGTGGGATGCCATCAAAAAGAATCCGCACTCCGCAGTGGACTCGTTTAGCTTTGGTGTGCTCATATTCGAAACATTCAACGGAGATTACAACGGTAGTGACCAGGCAGGCCAAACCAAGAACATCCCCCCGACAATGCAGTCTAGCTATAAGCGACTTTGCAATGCGAACCCAAAGGCCCGAATTGCCGTATCTGCCTTTCTTGACCAAGGCAACAGGACAGGATCCTTCTTTGACAGCCCCTTGATCAAATTGACCGACGGAATTGATAACCTGGGTGTGAAATCTCCGAGCGAGAGAGAGGAGTTTCTGAGGTATGTGGGTATTGGAAGAGACCCTTCTCCCTTCTTTTCCTTTTGCTGTCTTGTCAAGCAAGCTAACGGTGCAGCAGCGACCTGGACGGCCTCACCGACGACTTTCCTGAGGAATTTTTCAAGATGAAGGTGCTTCCCGAGTTGATCAAGTCAGTGGAATTTGGCGGTGGCGGCCCCAAGGCACTGGGTGTCATTTTGAAGATAGCCGCCAATATGTCCAACGACGATTTCGAGACTAGGATAACGCCCTTTATCATAAAAATGTTCGCAAATCCGGACCGTGCCATTCGGGTATACTTATTGGACAAGTTACCGTTGATTATCGACCGCCTGCCACAAAAGATTGTGAATGACAAGCTTTTCCCTCATATTGTTGGTAAAGCCTTTGTACAGAAATTCAACACTGCCAATGCTAACTAAGCCCTGCAGGTTACTGGATTTACAGATGTTCAACCAGTTGTTCGAGAACAAACGCTCAAGTCTGTACTACTTCTGATCACCAAGTTGTCTGATAGGACTATAAACGGTGAACTGCTCAAACACCTGGCGAAGACTGCAAACGATGAACAACCAGGCATTCGAACCAACACCACCATCTGTCTTGGAAAGATTGCCAAATATCTTGGAACCTCTTCGCGCTCAAAGGTTCTGATTGCCGCATTCACACGATCCCTCCGGGATCCGTTCGTTCATGCACGAAACGCTTCTCTCATGTCGCTGGCAGCTACTGCTGAGCACTTCACCGAGGATGAATGCGCCACCCGCATTCTTCCCTTGGTCTGCCCACTACTGATTGACAAGGAGAAGATGATTCGAGATCAGGCAAACCGCACCATCGATTCATACCTGCAAAAGGTCCGAAAGGCTGCATCGGCCATGCCCGACACTGTTCTCCCACCGCAACAGGCAGGAGAAGGCCAGCCTGCAAGAATGGGCACGCCACAGCAGAGTGGCTCTACTGGCTGGACAGGCTGGGCCATATCATCCTTCACCAACAAGCTTTCGACGGCGGCGGGGGATATGCAGACGGCAAATGGCGGCTCGGGCGTCAGCACACCAAAGCCTACACCGTCACCCGGCCCCGAAACCAAGCGTTTAACGAGTGCCACATCATCCTCTCTTCACAAACAAGCTGTCAGCTCTCCGCCCCCTCAGCCGTCTGGGGTGTCATCACCTAGCGACAACGCAGTGGCAGATGCATTCTGGCAAGACGACGGATTTGATGACGGGGGCGATGCATGGGGGGAGTTGGGAGACGATGATGAGGTTATACCGTCCAAGGTCGCAAAGAAAGCTCCTGAAAAGGCCGCGGCGTTCGAAGATGGCAATGAACCGGATTTTGCTGGCTGGTTAGCAGCCCAAGCAGAAAAAAAGAAGCCTGGGTCGTCAACCAAACCACTCCCCAAGGGATTGTCCAAAGCGACCACCACGAAGAAGGCGGCGACAAAACCTGCCGCCAAGACCGCTGCTGCCAAGAAGATTGATATGAAACCGAAGGAGACCGGAGACGATGATGGATGGGGCGATGGCTGGTAAAGCTTTGCCGAGTCATTGACGTCGGAAATGGAGAGGGAGATTTGCTGAGGCAAAAGCCATGGAAGGCGATTTATATGAATACTGGGATACCATATAGCGTGAATTTTAGCCACAAATTATGGATAGGCATGGAGAAACACATCATGTTACAATAGACGGATCTGGGGGATTGGAGTGTTGTTGCATCAATTCTATGGCATGTTGGAGCACCCTGTTAATACGGTCTATGAAGGAGCTTGGCCACCAGACGATCTGGTTGGCCTCATATAGTCTCACTTGGGTTAACTGTTTGTAGCCTCTTTCTCTCTCTTTTTCCCCCTTTGGCCATTTGTATTGTCTCTTGGCCCTATAAACAAAATAAGCAGTCGCATTGTTCGGTTCAATGACAATGAGTGAATGTGGCGGTGGGGTCATCCCTGCAGGGCGGTGAGCCCCGCCATGTGCTCACTGTGGCAGAAAACCGGTCACTTAAAAAAAATACGAAAGGTCTGGTCTGTCCAAAACTTTCTTGGTGCATCCAAAAAAAAAGCACCACCAACCACCATCGCAGTCAACAATACTCGACGAAATCGATCAAAATGGCGCAAGGTGTAATAAAACAATCAACAAAGGCCAAAGCGCCCAAGGCGACGCACTCCAAAAAACAAGCGGCTAAAGTGAACAAGCCCAAGCACACCAAGACCAGCCTCGAAAAGATGCACAAGAAGTTTACCTCCGGGTTGACGGCCAAGACAGAGGCGTTGCTCGGCGAGAGAGCAGGGCACTTGGAATTGATTGGGAAGGGAAAGAAAGGAAAAGACAAGAAGGCGACTATCAAGGGTGGCTCGAAGAAGTTTGGCTGAACAAGGCGCTACTTTGCCCCCTTGTTTTTGGTTCGATGGGTTATACGGCAGCATGAGCGGGCGTTTTCTTGGGAACAATTTTTTTTCTTTCTTTATAACTTGGGCCACTTTATGCTGGGTCTATTTTGTGCATTGCTGCGCATCAAGTCTCGTCGATGCTGCATTCTCGCCCCTCGGCAACGGCATCCAATATCCGTGTCACAACGTCAAAGTCCCGTTGGACATGGACCTTCCAGTTCGAAATGGCTATGCGGACCGCCGCCTCACCCTTCCATGTCGTCCCTGAGACGTACATTTCTCTCGTCTGATTCACCTTGTCGACCAAGGTCTCGTTGACCGCCTTGTCCTTGGCCCGGAACAGCAAAAGCATAAAGATGCCATCCAGCGGCGCATCTGCCTCGGGAAGAAGATGGTAGTGCGGCGAACCGCGCAGATAGACGGCTAGTCTGCGGCACAACTCCACCATGTTGGATAGCATCTTGGCAATGCCCGGACGGCCCTCGGTGAGGAGCACGGCATACACGGGCAGAGCGCGGAAGCGGCGCGAATTTTCGAGACCAATGTTCAGCGGGGACGGGATGGTTTCATCCGCCGAGGAGGCAAGGTATGCGGCGTTGGGGTTCATGAAGACGGATGAGAGGGTCGATGCGGAGCGGGTAAAGAACACGCCGCAGTCGTAAGGCTAATTTTTGTTGTCAGGTTTGCCGAGAAGGGAGGAGGGATAGAATGCAACATGCGATTACTTACCACGTTGAGGAGCTTGTGACAGTCGAGGGTAATGCTGTCTGCGAATTGAATGCCGTCCGCTTGGCGCTTGAGCCGCTGATACTCGGGTTCGTCGCCGAGGGCCCTCGCAAACACACCCATAGCTACACACGTCAGTCTGTTGAATCGCGGGGTTTCCTCGCACGCGCAGTCATCTCACCTCCGTCGACGTGAATCCAAGCACCGTGCCTGTCCGCCAGCTCCCTCACCTTTTCCCACTCCTCGATGCCCTCGAGCGCATAGCCACCCGTATTCACATCCCCGGCGCTAATGGAAATGATGCTCGCGGTTCCGTCCCTCTGCAGTTCCCGCTCCAGAGCATCAATGTCCAGCCTCCACGGCTGGTCCTCGCTCCGTCCCAGCTCCTTGACGCTCCGTCTTCCCAGGCCGACCACGCTCGCCGCCTTGGCAAGCGAGCTGTGGCCCGCGCTCGTAAGAACCTGAATCTCGCCGATACCAGCCTCGGCACACGCCGCCAACAGTCCCATGTCGCCCACTCCCTCCCCGCGACGCAGTCTCCTGCCAACCACGGCCTCCCGCCCGCACGCCAAACCAAGGATATTGCTCCCCGTGGCCCCCGTTGTAAACGTCCTTCCCGCCCACTCGCCGAGATTCAACAGCCGCAAGACCATTTCCAGCGCCGCGTCCTCAACCGCCGTAGCAGCAGTCTGGTTGGGAAGGTGCACGTGGACGTTTTGGTCCGTCCGCGAAACAACATTGTCCGCCCATTCGGCAATGGGGAGCACCCCGCCGGTGACGAAGCCGTAGTACCGGCTGGAACGGGCCTGGCCGGTCAGCGCCGGCACAATGTCGCCGACGATGTGCGACGCCGTGCGCAAGGACGACTGGCCGCCGAGGTAGTTTGGCGAATCTGGTCTGGGCAGAGATGCCTCGGCCTTTCTGAGGGACGACGGCAGCGGGAGCGTTGGGCCGTACGAGGCGTGCGGCGTGTTGCGCTGTGCAAGGCGCGACTCCTGCGCGTCGAGGTCGAACAGGTCGCTCATTTTTTTTCCGGCTTGACCTTTGTGTTGCATGGCTGCTGGAGTCGAGCCGTCGAGGTAGGCGGGATAACGTACGTTGGAGGGGGGGTGCATGCGGTCCGCTTCCGACCCACTATCGGTTCTGATGCAACAAAGGGTGTGTTTTGTGAAGGAGTATTTTGCTGCAATTGGTGGATTGATTCAACTGCCTGTTCTCCAAGCGGACGTTTGAGTCACGACTGGCACAAAACGACGTGCTTGCTGTATGATGCGTGCGAGCTTCACTTGCGAGGCAAAGTCATACCGCCTCGGAGCAAAAATACTTGGCCAAGGCAAAAGACTCGAGAAACCGGCATCAAATACACGCCGATGAGCACAGGACAGAGGCCCTCCTTCACGTGGATCAAAGCAGCAGTGGTCGGTAGTCGTTTATTGTGAATGTGTACATGTTCCCTCGCCAAGGGACCACGCGCGCCTGTAATCCCCAAGCAGCCCTTCTAGTTATCCAAATCTACGCCTGAAATATACATGGCCACGAATGGGCGTCGCAACTACCCCATCGCTCTATGCTCGGAATGCCAACCTCCCCTCTCAAATCATGCGCTAGTCTTGAATGTATCCCGAATCTACAGCTTGGGCGCCTCGGCAACCGTGCCAATCTTGTACTTGTCGCCGTACTTCTTGAGGACGCTCTCCGAGTGGTACTTCCAGAAAGCCTTGGTGGCATTCTTGCCGGCGAATCGCTTGAGGATGCGGTCGCCGCCGGGGTGCTCGGGGAGGAACTCTGCCCAAGGGTGTTAGGATGCGACTCGACGTTGCAAAAAATGCTAGCCGCAGAAGCTGCGTCGCCCGCCGGGGTTAGGATGTTCACGTACTGGTAATGTCGTAGACGTTGTTCTCGACAATCAGCCAGATGCCGTCGGCCTCGGTCTTGTGCTTTTGCACGTCGGCAATGGTGTAGGTCTGGGACATGGTGGATACGTGGCGTGGGGGTGGTGGTTTGTTGCAGAGGGCAAAGGTCGACGGTGGGCGAGCAATCATCCCAAGGGGACGAGAGCGAGTTTAAAGCCAATCTTGAAATCCAGGGCCAATTTTACCTCGGCTCAGGCCCTGCGCCCACTTTGGGGGGGGGGGGGGGGGGCTCGTCTCCAACCGCTGGTTCCCCATTCCGGGGTGCCGGGCAAACAATGCGCGCTGGGTCCGACGTCATGGGCCTGGAAAACGGGAGCCTTGGACCTATGAGAGGCGCTGAATTGCTAAGAGGGCCAGGGACTTGATTGGCACGTGAGAGCCTCCGAGGCAAGTTGTCTCTGTGGAAGCAAGCAGCCGTCACAAAGTGGAGGAGTTTCACTGATGCCATCTTGCTTGCTGATGAGCTGCCATGCCAAAGACTGTAGAGGAATTCCCACCCCAGTCAAGTTCAAGACTCTACTTCCCCAACAGCTTGCATGACAGCCACACCTGTGATGCTCCAAATATAGCAAGCGACTTGTTCCAAATCAGCAATCTTTAAAGATTTGTTAATGGACATCACGTCAGAATGCACACGCATCTATGATGCAACCCAACGCCATCCAAACACAGCCCTGCCCAGGAAGAAAAAAAGAAAAGAAGAAACCCATACTCCGTATTCAATATCTAAAATCCTACCTCATGGACCGATATCCCTCTCCTCAATGCAATCCTAAATCTATCCGCAAATCCCGCCGTGCCTCTGCAATCGCTCTCCTGCCTCTTCTCCATGGCTTCTGGCAACCACTCCTTGATCTTGGCGATTCGATGGTCATTCTGCGCACAAAAAAAATGCATTAGCACGAAAAGGCCCCTCAAAGAATGGCTCTAGCCAGTATGGTCGGACTGACCGAAGGATGGGTACTCAGCATCTCGGGCAGCACGTCCTGGCGCCCCATCTTCCGGATCGCCTCCATCCTCTGCCAAAACCCGACCGCCTGTCTCGGGTCGTAGCACGCCTCGGCCATCATCATAAGGCCAATATAGTCGGCCTCGCTCTCCTGCTTCCGCCCCATGGGCAGATAGTACAGCAGGTCCTGTAGATAGAAGCCGCCCGCCAGCGTCCACATGGCAAAGAGCGTCAAGCCGGGCACTACTCCGACCAGGAAGAACAGACTCCCCGCTGTCAGGTTGCCCACCCAGGCGGCCGACAGCCGTTCTGCAACGTGCGAGGCCGTGTTGTGGGCGATTTCGTGGCCGAGCACGGCGGCGAGGGCGTCTTCGTTTCGACAGACGCTGAGGATGCCGCTGTGCACAAAGACTTTGCCGCCGGGAAGGACGAATGCGTTTGCCGTTCCTGCACGTGTTCAAACACACTTCAGCAGCCGTCACAACAGAGATGCCTGCCTGGGGTTCGGGTAATACGAACTGTCGTCTGAAATGACGCGGACCTCCCAATTCAGATCCGGCAGCCCACTCACGGGAATCAACTTCTTCATCACCCTCTTGACCAGCATGGTCCTTGGGTCCCAGTCGGACAAGAAATGACCCCCGCCCTGTTCCACGGCCTGTATGACCTCGTCGGCCACCCGTGAATGCGCAAATTCGACCATTTTGTCCGAGAGGAAGTTGAACCGCCGCCTGCCCGTCACCGGCACTGTTTGGGAATTGTACAGGTAAAAGGCAACGGCGCCGATGACGGCAACCACCACCACGGCCCGCGAGTTGCGTGATCGTCCGGCAGAGGTCAATCGACGGGCGACGGCGTTGGGAACGAGCGGGCGGGCATTGCGAAGCTGTTGGTACGGGTCGCGTGAGCATTGTGGTCGTGACTGCGAGAACATGCGAGGGCGATTCGCAGCCCGGCCTGCCATCGACGCCGCCGAGGTTGTGCAGCGGGCGAGACACCGGCCTGGCCGTACAAGTCGTGACGGTAGCATTATGACCTGGACGGCCTGCAGGGCGCTGTGCGAGGGCGAATGGTGTGGTTTGTGTTTCTGGTGAGCCGGCAAGAGGCAAGATCGCTGCGAAGCTTATTTGCGTCAAACGGCCGGCTATCGGGCGATTGGTCTGGCGCTTACCCACATCTGGCCTAGCAGTCTCCGTCAAGGATGGGATTACCTGCCTTTTGCACTGTCCAGAAACAGACCACTTGCGAACGTGCTTCTGAGCTTGGCCAAGTCATTTGCCCATATCGAGGACATGACAATGATTAGGGATGTCGCCGGAAGAAGTGGGCTTTACCAGCCCATCAGAATTGACCGGCCATTTCCTCAACACGCGAGTTCCAATTTTGCACCGTCTGTTCTACCTGTAATTATATATTTTAGATTATACGTCTTCATTAGCGTTATATGGCTCTGTGCTTGTCGAGCCCATCATCAAGCCTTTAAATAATGGTTCGGCGGGATATGACCAGGTAGATTGCTGCTGCCACCAACTGGTGTTCCAATAATGACTTCCAGCGTTATTCAATAACCGAATCAATGTGAACGACGTTAAAGAACACTGGAGTGAAAAAAGGGCAAGCCGTCTTCTTATATCAAGAAAGAAAGCACATGTTTGGAGTCGTGGCTGCTTAGAAGAAGCGGGTAGTGGACTGGTATTGGGCGTTGGATACACAGGAGATGTGGTTCATCAGCTGATTCGACTCGTGATGCCTGATACTACTTCGATAGAGGATTTTGAGACTCAACTCATGAGGCGAATTGATAGCATTTTGCTCAAACCTGCTTAATGTTCCCAAGGCGCTAGATCTGCCATAACCTGCACCGAGATTAATTACCCGTGAACTGTAGTCGTAACACACCATGTGCTTGGCTACTTGACCGCCGCCAATCTTGTTTTGTGCCACCTGACAGCACCTTTAGTGGTACTGTTGAGTCATCTGGCCCTTGCTGGCCAACAAATCGACTCCAAATGAAAAGAACCAATGGGAATTGAGTAGAAATGGCCAAATCCTGATGAGTCACGGGAACTTGTCTTCAGGGGGCCACGAAGAGCCTGGCCATCATTCGAGCATCTACACCATCGACGCATGCCTGAAGGACCCAGCGTTGTTCATTTGGCGGGTGCACTGGCATCGATTCTTACCTCCTCCTCTGCCACACAACTCGGTACAAAGTCCCTGTTGGTCTCGAAGCCGCAAAACGTCCTGCATCCTGCCGCGTATTGGTTGCGTAACCTGCGTTGCACCTCGGTGACCTCACGACCAAACAGTCTGCATTCTCAGCCATCATGTTGCTGCACCGACTTCCCCCAGAAATTGTCTTTCACATCCTCCGCTTGGTAGGCTCGGCCTTTTTCCTCCAGGACGCTCGTCGCCTCCTCGTCTCCAAGTGGTGGTACCAACTTGCCAGGCCAGTCCTCTTCCGAGACCTTGAATTCTCCGCAGAACGACTTCAGAGATTTGCCCTCGCATCCAGGAGAGAGGGCTTCATTCATTCGATACAAAACCAAGTGACGACTGTCAGCATTGGCCTCGACGGCTTCCAGAACTGGCACTGGCTAAAGCCAGGGACATGGACAGAATCGCCCGACTTTGACGACTTTTTACTTATTTGCAGGTGGACCTTGGAGCTGAATAGCTGGCTGGCTGGTCTTGCCAGCGTGCTCCAAAAATGTACGAGGCTGCAGTCCCTCAGGTTTGAAGCGCGAACCGAAGGCCCAGAGCCAAGGCCAAGCCGACAGCGGCGGAATTATTTGGCCTTTTCGCCTATAGCCAGTCTCGTCTCCATCGCCCACCTGACTCACCTCGATCTCGACACAACCGGTACATACATCATACCTCCAATAACTGCCCCTGGAACGCACTTTTGCCGCTACGTCAATGCCATGCTTCCGACTCTTCGGCGACTGCGCTGCCGGATGAGTTGCCTCTGTCCACAAGTCCTGGACGCAGCAGAAAAGGGCCCGCTTCGTCGTCTTGAGGACCTTGTCATTAACATGAGTCTCTCAAACCCCTCCGCCTCGGATCTTTCGTATCGCTACCCAACCCGCTGTAGGTATATTCGCGGCGACAGCTTTTCTCAGTTGAGGGCAGATATGGAACTCCAGGCGAGAGAGCTGGTGCAGATAATGGATAACCCACGGATCGTCAGGATTATATCACACACGATTCCGGGTCCCAAAATATATTCATTCGACGCTATATTGGGACGCCGGATGCTGCTTGCTTCGGATGCGCCATGGGATGCAGATGGCGAAGAGGTGGAAGAGGGAGCAATAGACGCAGAGGTCGTGGAATTTGATATATTTCCTGATGAGTTCTTGCCTAATGAGTCCTTGCCATAGTGTCGGAGATAGACTTAACATGAACATTGTCTGCCATTTCGGCCCATCCAATAAAGCTTGACTCCTCCATACACGGCAACGAGTTGCTCCCAGGGGAGATATCCCTGTAGATGGGGCCAAATACAATCGCTCATAGCATCCAGCGCCATACGGGCGTTATAGGTGCATTGGGTAATGTCGGCTTGTCCAGAACCAAGAATCTCAGAGAACGTCGCTTTTGGCGCTTTTGGAACAGCGGGATTGGCACAGGCGACGGCGACGGTCCGCTCAGGGCAATGCCCAGTGACAAGATCGTGAAACTAGCCTATGAGTTGATGGCAATCCGGTTCAGATTCAACCGCGGACAACTTACGCTGCATCTCTGCGTCGAGGACGCCACGATGTGGCCTAGATCCGTAGTGTTTGGGCTTGTAGTCGTGTGGTTTTATACTGCTTAGTACTTACACAGGTGCTATGTGGTCAGGCATCACAGTCGCCTCAACTATGATTGGTGGGACTTGGAGCGGCTGATGCTCCAAGACCATTTCACCAAAAATCGCCCAAACAAGCCGTACCCAAGCTCTGTCCATGGCGCCTGGCAACTTGAAACCATTGTTCACATTGCCTGCGAGCATTTGGCAGGATGCAGGACGTCCTTCGGCCAGACAATGAAACGTACAAGTGTTATTATGAAGCAGGGTATCGTTTATGGCGTGGACTTTACTTGACAGCAATCGCGTCGCCGTTGGACGTGGCCAGTTTGGACATGGAGAATGCTTTTCCTCAACATCCATATTTTCCGCCACAGTTGGAACTCGACCGCAATTCCTCTGCCGGATTATATGCGACCGGAACATCCACCTGGAAAACAGGTAAAGGCAATTGCGACCTAGCGCCCTTACAAACGAGGCTGGCCTTGCAGGTTACGATAACCAGCCCAACCACCATCTCCCTTCAGCCGAGTCACTCAACCCTCAGCCAGAATCTTGTGGAGGAGCAAGTCAACCACGTCACAGTTCTCACCCTCGCCTGGGCCTATGTACTATCTGCGCGATGGACAGAAATCATCCCCGGCGCATCAGCCATGGAATACACAAAGAGCGCGGCCATGTCCAAGACTCGTGGCAGTGTCGCCGATATCAGCGGAGCCATGATGGTGGACCTCGGCGACGTTACAGATGAATCAGTGCGGTGGTGGGCGGCCGTTCTGGCTCCTGAATTGGGCTGGAATGCTTGCATTCGTCACAACGGCAGGGTCTTGAACTCTCCATGGTCTGTAAGACTAGAATCTAACCGGACCCTTGTTCTATGTCACGGTGAGGTCCCCTCTCACCAGGCATCGTTTACCTGCGCGTCTTTTTCGACTGCACTGCGCTACGTTCTGGACTACGCAAGCTACCATGGAGTCAAAGACCAGTGTCGCGCGGCTTTTGCGGCGGCACTCCTTTTACCGACACGACACCGCATTTCGAAGCAAGTCGGCCTACCCCTTGCGCAACTTTCCGGCTCGCAACAACCGAAGCCTCTCGTAGAACAGCATTCGCCCCCCTGGGGAAGTAACAAGCTTCAGCTGGATAGGCTGCTCACCCTTAGCTGCAATACTACAGGGATGATCTCGCTCTTGAGCAGCTCTTTCATCGAACCGGATATCCCGTGCAATGTTTGCGGCGCTTGGATTCAAGGCACTTTTGCAGTCATCGATACAATCACTCAAGAGCCGCATATTCTGGCACAAATACTCATGCGTCGGTCTCCCAACCTGAATTTTCTCTGGTTAGGAGGCATACTGATGGGCGTCCAACACTACATCATGAAGTGGGCGCGCCCAGCTGCGTTCCAAATTGATCTAAATTCGGCGGCTTGGACAAATAGCTACGTCTCATTTATCCAAAAGCCGGTGTCGGGCAATGCTTCAAACGTGACGACTTTGCCGCGTTCCGACGAAGCTCGATTGATGTACCTGTCGCAGGCCGACTATCATAGCAGCCCCCCCCTCATTCCGTTCGCGCCGTTTGGCTCCATCTCCATCAAGGACTGCATTCTGGAAGTACAGATGCACGCCTTTTGTCCCGATCGTCACGGCTTGAGATATGCAGGTTGGACATGGAACTGCAGAAACAACACTGGAATTGCCCAAAACTCGACTGAAAGTTTCTCCACAAGGTGCTACGACACGAATCACACTACTGTTGACGGTATTATTGTCCAGTATGACAAGCTTGACCGTGGCAGGGACCTTTCAGAGTCTATGACGCGAAACATGTTCAAATGGCTTCGCGAGGTGGACGGGTTTCCCATTGCCGAACGAGCTATTCGAGAACATGAATGGATCAAAGAAGGATGGAGCTCGGATGAGGAGAGCGTCGCGCCGGAAGGTGATGGAAGATCGACAGCAGATCGGCGTGTTGGTCCTTGGCTATGTCGGGGGATGACGACGCGATGTAATACAATTTGAATATGTGAGGTAATAGTAATTGATATCCAGAGCCCGGGCATTCCAAGCGGTTTATTGGGGACAACAATCATGATATTTTTACCATGATGTACCTGGTGCAAGTTTGGCTCAGGGGAAGGGAGCGACAGCTCCCTGGCTATTTCTTGGTGGTTAAAAGCTCTGTCAATCCTCTTGATGCCATGAGAGTTAATAGTAAGCCGCACTCTAGCGCTAACGCGTTGCCTGCCCTGAACTAATATAGGAGATATGCCACGAGACTAGTACAGAATCTCGCTAAGTGAATAGGTAACGGCGTTGTCAAATCCAGTCAATCTCAACTCTTGGGCACGTATTAATTTATTGTTCCTATGTAATACATCTCCAGTGTCAACGCAGCAAATACCTCTAAAAGTGCCCTCCAGTCTTCCACTTGCCCTTTGTTTCCACAATCTTGGCCAAGGCACCGTCAACCAAGGCGCATAGCAAATCTACATTCTCGCCCTGGCGAGGACTCTCCCGGACCATCTCCTTGCCCACACGTCGATACTCGGCGGCAAAAACATCCCACAGCTCCCGATCTTGTTGGCAGGCGCCATCAGATTGTGGGTAATAGGGATCATTGCGCCAAAAGGCCCGCGCAATCGACTCCAGACCAGATTCGCTGGCCTCGATGGGCCTGCTGCAGTCAAAGTCGAGCATCCACACAGCATGCTGACCGAGCGGCGTCGCCTCGTCGTCTGCGTTTCTGCGGGCGCCAAGGACAAACTCCACGTCTGCGCCGTTCGTCCTGAGCTTCCAGTGCAGCGTCGCGAGCGCCTCTGCCATGGCTCTGGCGTAGTCTCGCGATGGGAGCTCGAGCTCCTCGGCCTGATCAGCGTGGATGGGGAAATTGCGGAGGCTGAAGAAACGAGGGCCATGATGCGGCTGGCTCGGACGCATCTGTCGTCGTCGGCCGAGATAGATGCGAGCTAGGCAGTGCTCCTTTTTCGAAAGAAGTGATTGTGTGACTTTATGGGCGATTTCCTCGGGGCAGTATTTGTCCACCAGGAGTAGCTGTGCGTGTTGTGATAGCGGCTCGATCTTTTCGGCCAGCATGGCTCGACAGGCTTGGAAACCAGCGGGAAGCAGTGGCAGGACTTGCTCCCATTTGCCGTCTTGCTTATCCATCAGACCCAGACATTCTGGCACAAATGTTTGTGATGGGCCTTTCATGGACTCGTGTGCTTGGGTCTGCACGGACACTTCGTTTGCAATGTCTCTGCCAGGGCTGGCGTCCTCCCGTTTGATCACGAGCGGCATATTCAACGACGGCGTTGCCGCCTTCAAAGTGCCCCAGACGGAGCCGCAATGGCCATGCCCGATCCTTTCAAGGGCATCACCGGAAGCGAGCAAAAGTCTGCCCGAAGCCATGTTTGTTATTGGTTGGTTATGATTGTGGTCGGTGAGCGTCGTTGGTGAGCCGATTGCCACGAGTTTTGAGAGGATGTCAAGGGCAAGACGATGACCACTTGCATTATATAGAGCGGCAAGAAGTCGAATACGCTAGCCGCGAGGTCGAAAACTTTGTTGAGATGAATTCTTGGCCGCAGACTTGGTTGAAAGCTAGCAGTGCCAGACTTGGATGTCTCTGAACTTTCGTGCAGTCGATGGGTCTGATCACTGTTCACGGTCAGCCGCCTGCAGCTGGCTGCCAGTCGTTCACCAAGAAGCAGACTGCGCTAAACATAAGAGCGTTTGATCTGCTCGCAACTAAGCCGTCTGAAATGGCACAAGCTCCAACTCTTTTTCACTTGGCAGCTTCAAGCTCCATGCCAACCAGATGCAGCATGTGGATTCTCATCTGCCGGCGCTCATCAAGGCTCTTACACAATGTGAAGGACATTGAATTTGTTCATGGAGCTCCCAGCCATACAAGCCCAGCAACTAACTGCGGCTGTCGTGTCAGCTAGGAGTCAGTACAAATGACCAACGCAGCCAGCATTATTACAATGACGATTACATGCACACGGGTACGAGGTACAAAACAACATGGAGAGAAACTAATCCCATTCGTCATGTGCACAGTTCGGCAGCCACGAAACCAGGCGTTATGGAATTACCCCTCTTGTCATGTGGAATCGTGGCTAATAACCACTCCAACGCCCGCTGCTGACAAAACAAGTTGAGAAATATGGAGCACGTCATTGTCAACATGAATGATATGAGAACTGAATGTCAGCAATAATTACAGCAGCCACAAGTATCCCGGGCAGCCGAATTATTAAATACGACCATTTCCATCACCAGCGGCTTTGCTATTGTGCAAAGAACCCGTCAAGAAACACTGGCAACACCAGCGGCCCTTGTGCAAGCTTCTTGCCCTTGATTCTGTAGCACATGATATATCTAAGAATCTACAACCACCTTGTTATCAAGAGCTACCACAACTCAACAGCAAAATGTCAAGACCCGGAGCTTTCGGATCAAAGTAAGTCTCATCCAAGCCCATGCAGAATTGAGACGGAAATTAATAAGACACATTTGCTTGAAGTCTTGCCGATCTGGCTCGGCATCTACTGGAAAATGGACCCTTCAAGACATACGCGCCGTCTCGCCGGGTGCGTGTGATTCTCAACCACAGCATCATCGTCGACACAACGCGTGCCCAGTACATCTGGGAACACGCTGGCTTTCCCCAGATTTATGTTCCCTGGCAAGAGTTGCAAAACAGCCTCGCCACAGACGTAGAGTGGATCAAAAGCAAAACGCTCGCCGAGGCCGCAGCCATTGTCCAACTGACGGTCCCCGCAAGCAATGGCATCGAGGAACACAAGACCAACCGTGTTCTACGTTTCGCTGATGACGACAGCCTAGGGCCATTGTCGGGGTTGGCCAGACTGGAATTCGGCTCCATGGGTAGCATTCCCCCCCGGCATGTCCAATACCACAGACGTATACTTACACATCTCTGCAGACCAGTGGCTCGAAGAAGACGTGCCCATCTTTGCCCACCCCAAAGACCCGTTCAAGCGCATCGAACTGCTGCCCTCGTCTCGACCCATCGAGGTCAAGGTTGGCGGCAGAACGGTCGCGCAGGCCGTGTCGTCGGTTCACCTCCACGAAACCGGTCTCCCCGTGAGATACTATTTCTCCCTCGGAGCGGTTGACCAGAGCGTGCTGAAGAAGAGTTCCTTGACCACCGCTTGCCCCTACAAGGGGATAGCTGAATACTACCACGTCGTTGTCAACGGGGAGGTGTTTGAAAACCTCGTCTGGTACTACAATCACCCTACACACGAGAGCGCCGGAATAGCAGGGCTGGTGTCGTTTTACAATGAAAAAGTTAGTATTCTGGTAGACGGGGCTGCGATTTAATCTACCAAGGGGCGTTGCTTATGCGAAGATGGGCTGGCAGAGCATGATGGCCAAGAAGAAGCGCAGGTACAAGATTGTTTAATTTCCAAGACGAATAAATCAACAAGGATTTCCAAAGGCTCATCTGATCACTATGGTCCTGATGCTCTGTAAAATCTGAAACTCTGGTAAGCGTACAAGCTGCAAATGCACGTGGCTTCATGTAAACATGCCATGGTGAAACACTACATCTTTCTTCGCGGCTCGGAAACAGACTGAGAAGGTAAAACAAGTGGCACTGCCTTTGGTAGAGGTTGATTGCCCATTATGCAACCAACGAGCCACAACTAGGCCAGCCTAGCAGATGAAAACGCCAAGTGCTAACCGCGATGGGCGGCCAAAACGTGTTGCATTTCTTCTCTGCCGTTTACATCATGCAAGGGTCCCTCTACGCAGATTGTGGGCAGGAATAGGCCCCTCGACAGGCTCGGCGTCTGGGGCCCCCCCTTGCCAACGTGGCCCATCTCCTTCGTCGCCGTCGCCGTCGCCGTTGTGGCTCTCGCTCGAATTGGGGCAGATGATATGTAAACAGGCGACTCAGAGGCGCCGCAACGGCGATTGAAGGAGAGCAAGGCTACTATACGTACAACAGGCATAGGAAGCCCAAGTCCAGTTTGAAGTCCATTTGTTCCCTTGAAGCTAAGTAGCCAAATGGCTGACACTCGTAGTCTGGCCATTCGAATCGTATACCCTCTAATCACCCGCTTTTGATCGCCGTACACACTCATTGGCTACGTAGGGGGGCATGGGATGAACTCGTACGGGTCATTATTATTAATGGAAAAGGCAGAATATTCCTACAGAGATCCTGCTCAGCTGACAGTGACTGAGAGGTCCTCCTTGCTGTCTTATATCGTATCGGACAGGGGAGGAAGTTGCCGACGCCTTTGTAATCATTCAACCCATCGCAGATCCGAAGGGACCTGGAATCATGTCCAGCTGATATCGGGCTTGGTTGTACTTGCTACTTGAAGAACGAATGAAGGACATCTTCCCTCTCGGCCTATTTTGTGACGGGTGCAGAGCAGCTGGCAACACTGAACGAGCACGTGACAGTTGCAACAAGTGGCCATTCCTCCGCACCTCAAGTCACGTCCCTTCATCGTATGCCAATGGATTTGTTAGAAGCGCCCGATACTGAGGTTTCAGCTCACATACGGATTCACCCACAATGTGGAGCTTGCAGTCACCTTTTCTTACCCGGTGATCACATGGTTGCACGTAGGATCCCCTTGCCCATCTCCTCGAATACCAAGTAGCGCTACTAACAGACGCAGTGCTCCTTGACGACAAGTCTGTTCAAGCCTACGATGCGCTGGTTTGCACAGACAACGGCTATTGCGAGCCGTTAAAAATCGAGCACATATTCAAGGACAGGAGGCTCTGGCTTGCGGGGACTAGGATGTACCCGTGGCTCCGCGTAGCGCCCTTGAAACTCGCTCCTGGCAGCAACACTCCTTCAGAAATCATCAGTCAAGTTGTCGGCTTTAGTAGGAGTTTGCCTCGGGAGTTGGCTGACATGGTTGGCGACAATTTGCAGCCTCATCCTTTGTCGAGGTCTTGCCATGTTCTGCGACGTGCGCAAGAGTTGAGTTTAACTGGATTTAATAACGCCATTACCTACTCACTCAGCGAGGTTCTGTCCTGGTCTCGTGGCACATCTCCTATATTAGTTCAGCGCAGGCAGCGTGTCGGCGCCAAGATGCGCCTTACCATTAACGCTTATAGCATTAAGAGGATTGACAGAGCTTTCGACCACCAAGGAATGGCCAGTGAGCCGTCGCTCCCTTCTCACGTATATGTTGTGGAGTCGGCGGCACAGCTATCAAGGGTCAACATGGAGTTCCGGGTTAGCCTCAGCTTCACCCTTCTCGCCGCTTTTCACACGCGTGCTAATCAACTCGCCTCGTTCAGCTTGGGATGAGCCGTCTTCAGGTTCCGACATCAATGGAACTCAGTGTTTGGAATGTCCCATCGCCAACTTGTTACTACGGGGGTGAAAACCCTCAATCCATATCCATCTGCACGATTCGCAGCTGTTGATTTGGATCCAGCTCACTGCACTGGTGTATCGTTTTTTGTGACCGAGGGTAAGGTCATTGCTATCCATGGACATACGAGCCGCGCTCCCAAGGCGGGCCAGATCTTCCAATATCTGTATCGTATTTACCGCGGCCACGTCGGCTGGATCTATATTCCTATATCAGCCAAGGACAAGACGATTGCGGTTGGTACCAGGACAATAGGCCATCATGTAACCCGACCTTGTTCCGTTGTTGTAAGATCTCCCATACCGTAGCTTCCATTCCCTGTCAAGCTAACAAGGTCAGTTAAACATGAAGTCTGGGAATAATGTCATTGGCTTCCCGTCAGTAAAGAGCGATGCCGAAGAAACCCTGTATACGATGCAACAAGACGATAATGGACACCCAACGCTTATTCATGATGTTCCGTCTGACTTTGGTATCTCGCTCATTGGGGTCGACAAGACAGGAAAGACCACTTCCAATACCATACCCCCTAGTCATGATCCTATTCCCTATGCATGCCTTTCTGATGCATCCTTGAAAGGTATGACTAATGCGCACGTCTTTACGGATAATGAGACTGGATAATGCCGTGGTATGATTCTGGAGTATGAAAATGGTATGGAGCGGGCACTTGGACAGTGCCGCCTCGACTTTGACTTTGTTCGTCGTTACAAGCACCCTACGAAACTTTACTACACGTCTGTCAAATATGTCCACTCAAGGTCCAAGATTGAGTTCCAAGGTATTCATGTGGCTTTTGAGTCTGAAATTGACCAGCCTACGAAATGTGACAGCCTAAAGTGGGAGAAGAGTGAAATGAAGGGCACTTGCGATTCTGGTTCAATCTCAATGAGGTTGCATTAGAAATTCTGCATTGGTCAAGAAACATGGTGCTCTCCCGGTATGCTTTACATCCATGGTACTTTTAATTCCTGCTCGTGACAGACGGCCAAGCGGTAATTCAGGCAGGGGATCAGGGTTGCTCTAGAAAATGAGGACACTGCAGCGAATATCCGACGGGATGGTGCCTCCATTTGATGACATTTGTTGGCGACTGACTATTCCATCTGATGGTAATAATCATGTACATGTGTACATGTGCGTATGAATGAAATCCTTAAAGATGGGCTCCTCATTGTCTCTCCTCCCTGGGCATAACACCATGACTCAGATAGACAAGCCCCATGTTGCAATGTTGCTCTTGCGAGAACCCACGGTACGGTTCACGACATTCCTCCTCTACTATTCATTCAACTTTCTTGCCTCAGAAACGACGGCATCGTTGGGAATCGGGTTTTCGAGCATGAAGCCAAAAATTCTCGCAAATTCGGCCTGGTGGTCGCAAATGTCGACATATGTCTCCTTGTCATGGTCGCCGGACGGGAAAATAGATTCCAACAAACCACCAGAGAGTTCTGAGCGGTACCAAAATCGTGCCTTGGAGCCATGGCAAGTCATTACCCAGACCTCAGACCTTGGAACTTCCATGGATGTCTCTTCCGCCGCAGTCCATCCCTGAGGCTTGAATTCATTGTCGGAATCGGCGGCGCTTCCATTCTGCAATTCATTTAAGAGAACAACCTCCAGAAATGTGCCTGAATCGTTCTCGACAGCAATGTCAATCTCTCTTAGGGTGTGCGTATCGGCAGGAGGCTGCGCGGTGAAGACGACGTATTGTTTGTCGACAAAGACAATCTTATTCAAGATGTACAGCCAGAACCTCTTTGTCGCCCAGTCATGATACTGAATGACATCGTTTCGAAGTTTCCAGAGCAGGGATCCGGTCGAAAAGTCCAACTGGCGCTCCATGTTGGAAGAAGAAATGAAATGATGATAACCTGGTGGCTGGTAGCGGCGTTGGAAACAGTCGTGTTATGAGAGCCCAAGAGCCCAAGAGCCCGAGGCTCAGACTGAGCCCCTCATCAGGCCTTGGGAGACGACCAATTACAGTGCGGTATGCAGGCGGAATTAGGCAACGCCCGATACAGGTGATTAACGGTGACCAGGGTCAATTGGATTAAGCACAGACGGCACCATGTTATTTAATTCCTTCAAAGCACCCTGTTCTATGTAACCTTGCAGCACAACATTGGGTGGATTGCTATAGGTACAGTGCCCATAAACTGCGCGACATATCAGATCTCGAAGCTGCATCGCCGAGCCCAGTACAAACAGGGGACTGCGCAAAAGGTCAACTTCCTGCCTGGATCAACTCTCGAGTTCCTGGCCAGAAACCCATTGCTCCGAGATACTTGGGACTAGCATGGTCGCAACTCAGTCTGCGGTCAAGGCGAGTGCCATTATTGGAGCTGACCAAGTGGTGTCGCAGCCAAGTATGAACGCTCTCATCACCCCCGGGCCACGCAAATATCCTGCAATATCTGGCATTGACAACCTTGCGATGTCTTCTGTCGGAGCGCACCGTCTCAAAGCTAGTCGTCTTTGAGCAACGAAGTAATACTGACGGAATATGAAACACGGAATCTAGATGGTCGCCAAACTCATTGGCCCCCTCGAGCCCCGTCCATCACGATTTGGAGTCCAACTTTGCTAGCGAGATTACGTAGGACGCCTTCTTGAGTACTTGAGAGGCTACGCAAAAGAGGTGCTTCCCCACGTGCATGTGAGGTTCCAACATGGAGTGGTAGATGTCACCCCATCAACTGCTGATGAAGCCACCAGTGGACAATAGAAGTAGAAGACCTCGATACAGATAGCATCATTCGGGAGACAAATGATGCCTTCGTCGCCAATGGGCGCCATCAAGCCATACGTACCTAATATACATGGTTTAGACAACTGGAAGCAAGCGTACCCGGACTCGGTCATACACTCAACCATGTACAGAGATGCCAACATGTTCAAGGACAAGTTGCTGTCAGCAGGCCAAGGCCGAGCAAGGGGAGCAAGAGAAAAAGGGTGCAAGCAAGGTTGAATGACATTACAAGAGCGACAGGGGCACGGGGCGAGGCAAGATTCCCGATAAAGACGGTGGCAGACGCCGGCTTTCACTTCCCCGGACAAGACCCCCATAAGATGGAGACTGCAGCGGCCGCGTCACCTGGGAGTTGGATGCGACGGCTTTGGTCATTCGTTGCGCCATCTTGGCCCTGAGCAAATGCCATATTCTCTTGCTTACCTAGTTGTCTCATTCCGCGCACGGTCATGGCTCGCCATGCGTCGGCCAGTGCTTTATAGCCCACTGCTTTCATGTACTCTCTTCCTAATACTCCCTAGAAACCTTCGTATGAATTCAGAGCCTCGCACCACAAACACAAATTTAATGGTGGAGGTTGCTCATTCTTGGTGCATTATGCATCCTATATGTTACGCCAAGCTATGTGAAAAGACGCCAGAGGATTCTGAAATGAGGAGAGCCGTGAGAAATAAAATTATGAACCAGATGGTTGGCATCCTTTTCTGCTCGTACCTCATTTTGGCCCTGGAAGCAACCCACTTTAGCTTTGCGGAGATTGGACCAGCACAGGGTTTATTAGACACTAGGAGGAGCCTTAAAGTGGGCCAGGCACGGGTAGATGCGGGAGGCGCACGAGGTTCTTCGCGGGGTGGCAGCAAATCAGGTCCAGGTGGGGCACTTTCATCACCTAATTGGGCAGGCGGTGAGTAAATTACACACATATGCAGCGAATGCTAACCGTATCGTAACCCTAACCCTATAGCAAGCCTTAATGTTCATTTGCAGCTCTCCCTATAGTAGATATTCCCTTGCTAGGCATTCTTACTAGCTAAGAATCTTTATCTCTTAGTCAAGGTACGGAGTACTCAGCCTGTGTTCAGAGAACAGGGTCGGCTGACTCAGCGGTACTTGGTGCCTACCATTTAGCGTCACCCAGCAACTGCATCATACCTGCACACAACAGAGACCTGCGGTGACAACATCACCAAATATGGCTCAACCAAGGAGTCAGGTAACGGTCCGTAGCCGTTACGGCAAGCCGGCGCATCCGGAGGCTCTACCCGATAGCCAGACCGATGATATACCCAAAATTCGCTTTCGCCACCCCGCGTATGTGGATAGTGAAAACATCCTCATTTCGCTGCCGGCGCTGGATGCGGGCGGAGTTCATTACGCAACGGCACATCTGGCCTGCGCTGTTCTGGCAGATTTCCGATACGACGGTTTCTTTTCTTTGTCATCCACCGGCACTGCGATCGAATTCGGCCCGGACGAAATCTTGACAGAGCAAAACTACTACTTCCACGTACCACAATTTCAAAAATATGACGTTGTCGCCGATTTTGCTAGTTGCGTCTTCCCCCATGGGAGAATGCCGCCAATGTGGTTATCTGAGGGCCTCAGGATTCCCAAGGCCATCGGTCTGCCTCGAGAAACAAGCTATAACAGCATAGTTTTAAACCGAGATGTTTCTTGTCGAATTACCAATAGCACTCTAGGTACGGAGGCAGCCCGTCTACTTCCCAAGTCAGAGGAATCATGGTATACAAGAAATTCCATGTTTCAGTACTCGGCTTGGGAAGAGAGGGGAACAACAGACGACCCGAGAAACGCGATTCTTTTGCGATCCGACGCTCATACAACCTTTGATGCGAATCGGTTCACGATCGTGCCAAAGAAGGGCAAGTGGGTAACTCACGTCTTGTATGGAGCAGCACAGGAGGAACTCGCTCAAAGCTTTCATAATGTACATGTACAACCCCTTGCCGACATTGCGGTAGAATATATATTTGCGCGGTTTGCGTACACAATCCACGCCCTGAGCACCTTCACCCTCTC
The DNA here is from genome assembly GCA_020975405.1 of Keithomyces neogunnii. Lineage (NCBI taxonomy): Eukaryota > Fungi > Ascomycota > Sordariomycetes > Hypocreales > Clavicipitaceae > Keithomyces > Keithomyces neogunnii. The sequence continues at coordinate 824,791 of JAIOWQ010000002.1, read as the reverse complement.
CGGCGGCAGACGTGCACTCCTTGTCCTCAAATCAGGTCAAACGAGTCGAGATCGCGTCGAGGTAACTGGCTTGCAATATAAAACACAACTCGTCCCACGATCACGAGTTGGCAGTAGGACTCCAAGCCCTAGCAAGCGTCGGCGCGACGATACACCTGCCGCCGATGCAGACGCATGGAATTTTGACGGGATGGACGACGGCGATGATGATTTCAGGGGTCGTCCACGGAGAAGACTATCTTACGAGACTGCCTCTTCACCCTCATTGTGCCACGAGTTTTGCACGTCGATATCCAGCTCAATACTAACACTCGGAAGTGACCCCCATTAGCGGACTTGCAGACACTGTCATGAAGCCACTGCCCAGGGACAGTGAGCTACCACTGAGCAAAGCTTCACATTATGAGTGCATGGGTGTAGCCGAAGCTATGCACTCTATGCTCGAGTCTGGAGCTCGCGACTGATTTGGTTGGTAAACAAGGTTCCCGACCACGCGAGTGTTCGAATTCACTTGGGAGCTTTCAACCGGCTTGGCATAAGCAGGAAACTGCTTCTTGCTGCTTGAAATCAGGACGACCAAGGGCCTCCATATTAGCGTAAATAGACTCATTGTATCAACGACCGGGAATTTACGGCGGTTTAGGCAGCGCTGAAACTGTCATGTTTCGTTTTGTATGTGAACGCTGCTGGTTGCGCGTATTAATGGCGCTGCCTCTTGCACACAGCGACAGATGCCGCGTATAGGTGACCCCAGACTCCCGTGGACTTGAGGGCAGCCTCTTCCCAAGCTTGACAATGTCGACAATGTCAAGTCCGCCCTTGCTGTGGCGGGCGTACTCAAACTTGTGATGAAAACATGCGTCACATCTGTTCCATTCTTATCAATCATTAGTATTGAATAGTTATATGTTTGGGTTCATATTTGCCCCTTTTTATGCCCTGGAAAATTTACCAAGCCAGTGACACTTTCAATCCATTCCTTCAAAACTTTGTTGCCGGGTCTAGTAGGAGTCCGTCCAATGACAACATATTATAGCGTCCCCATTCGTCATCCCTGATGGGTACAGGCTCTGGTTCATTTGCAAGGCGGCTAGTGAAACCTCTTGAAAGCAACAAACCAGTAATTCTCGCTAGCCCTATGGTTTCGATGCACTCGGTTGTCAAGCCGCCCACTTGGTCGATGAATGTTGTCCAAAAGACATTGTGCAAGCTGTCGTAGTCGTCATATCGAATCCAGCCATCCTGAAGGTGCAATTTCCCAGTCAGACTCTGCAGGGAGTAGAGGTTCAGGCCAAAGGGACCAATTTCCGCCTCGGCCCAGTCAATCACTCCAGTCAGATGGCACGTCACCTCGTCAACAAGGATATTGCACGTGTTGAAATCTTTGTGGAGAAGCACCATTGGCAGTGAAAATATAGCATCCAGTGAGTCGATGCACTTTTGAATAATGTGGTGCAAACGAACTGGAAGGGCTTCAAGCAACATGCGCAGTTCTCTTTCAAACGTCGCTCTGGCCTTTATAAAATTGGCACGGCTGACTGGCTGTGGAGCTTTCCATGCAAGAGCAAAGAACCTACCGGCCAGTCAGTGACCTGGGAGTAAAAGTATCAATCGGATGGTGGTTTCTTACCGTGCCACGTCCATCATCAGTCCACGGCGTCGAGAAAAGTTTTCTGCACTGTTGTCGGGACAATCGTGTGCCAGGATAAAGTCCAGATGGGTCACGCCCTTGATTCGGCTCATGACGTATACGTAGAGAGGTTCTTTCTCCTTCGACTCGTGACCCATGCGGCCCTCAAACGAGACTGCTGGAGCGTAACTTGCGTACACACTTGTCGCCATTGAAGCCGTCTTCAAGTCGAGCCGCAAAGATTTCAGTCGGAATTGAACGACGTACTCGAGACAAGGCCCAGCATAAACAGAGTAGCTGCAGTTACCTTGCACATGGACAGGGGTTGCCCTGCCCCCAACCAACTCCTCGGCGCGAGCATTGCAATCTGAGCGACAGGCGGACGTTTTGGCAAAGAATCTGGAGATTTCGTCCTCTATAGAATACTGTGAGTATGCCATGAGGTCAGGCTTTGTGGTTTGGAGGGTGATGACAAGACGACTTCTTTGCCCACGTGATATCAACTTGACTCGTTATGTGAACTTATGTCGCACTGGGACTGGTATATAGGGGGTCTAACAACCACTAGAAATGTGGCGTGGCTATGCCCATTTTAGTGTGAGACATTATGTCACACGTAGCGCACACACAATGTGCTTGGGGGCGCGCACGAAGATGGGTGCAAGAGATGGTATAAAAAGCCTTGATTTTCTACATATGAAATTGACTGTGTGCGCCTCGATTTATAGAGGGCGCAGGGCCCTGTGCGACGGGCGCGCTGATTCAATAATCCGAGCGCAGGGTGCTAGATTTACAGAGTGTTTGGCACACGTGCCCAGTGACTGGTGCGACACTAGCCATGATGAACCACTTCATCCATTGCATATCGATGGCTTCATAGCCATGCCCCCCACAAAGGGACAGCTCACGTCAGTCCTAGAATTACGCCATCTCATTCTTCCGCCCGCAACTGGGATATGTACACTGTATTGCTAGCCGAAGAATGGGCCCGAGATGGGAGGAGCTGATGCCTTTGCTGTCGATAGCTACAGCAGCCAATGAGTAGACGGCGGCACTCAAGAAAGACGGAATTGAGGGCATGGTCATGGCAATGGGCTCTACGTTTTGCGGATAAGCGAGCTACCTCTTTGTTGTTGTCGAGGACATGGGCTGCTGGACTGGTTTCCAGGTTGCAGGGAATAATTCATCGCTCTTCTAGATGGTATAGCACGCAGCACGGTGTATCAAGCAACCTCCACCTCCTCATTCTTGTGCATAATTTCCAACAGGCGTGCTTCATCGTCGACCTCTCCGTCGAGCGCGACTGATGGCCCAGGGCGCCGGAAGTACATGCCCTCAAACTCCTCAGGAAAGAAGCCGGCGTACTCCCAGTCAATAATGGCCTTGACCTTTAACGTTGCCGGGTCGACAATCACGTTGTGCGTCGAGAGGTCGTTGTGGCAGAAGACGAGGTCCTCGGACTCTCGGCGCTTCATGTTCCACTCGGGACGTGGGCTTCGCACCATGATTCGGTACGGCGGAATGACCTGCAGCATCATGTCGGCATGTAGCGAAATGGTGGCAGGGCGCCGTGAACTCACAATGCCAGAGGGCCCGCCCCAGACATCGGACTTGATGGCCCTGAGCGTCCTGACGTGGCCCTCTAATTCCGCTTCTACAATCTTGCGCTGCTCTGCATCCAGCTCGGCCATTATGACGCCCTCGATTTTCTCAGTCACCAGGTAGACGGCATCGTCGTCCTCGAAACAGCCGTACAACTTGGGCACGGGAATGTCCGTCTTGTCGGCGATGAAGCGCAGTGCAGCAGCTTCGTTCAATATGCGTTGATTGCCAAAGCGAGGTATGCACAATGTGCCAGCAAAGGGGTTATGCTGCCATTCAGACGGCCGAAGGCTGCGCTTGATGAATGAAGCGTCAAGGCGGAAGTATTTGCGCTCAGTGGTGATGCCGACGCAGTCCTTTTCACGCCGGGCATTGAGCATGAGGTTCGTGACCGGAGGCATGGAGGATATTCCGGGTCAAGAAAGGGAGCATGAAGAGGGGAAGAGCACGGTTCAATGTTGGCTGGGACATTGGCGTCTGGTGCAAGTGTCACGGGACGCAGAGGGAAAGTGCCCCTTATGTACAGTCATCCACGCTGGGACCTTGACCAGCCGAATTGAAGAGCATTAGTTTGTGGGTCTAGCTTCAGTTTACAATCCCTTTCAACTCGCCGCATCTCAAGTCAACCAATAATAGAACCATTCTATTTGCACAACGCAATCACCATCCGTCTCAGTCTGCCCAGCTGCGTCTTTGCTGTCCCATCTCCCATGGCTACAACTCCTCCAAGCCCTCTAGCAAATGGGCATCACTCTTCTCCCATGGGTGTTGAGCGTCGACACTGCTGATGAGATGTGCATATTTCTCGCTTCTCGGTGTGGCCTTGTATGGAAAGTCGACGGGGCGGTTGATGAACCCCGGGTTTGCACTCAGCCGTACATCAATCTCTCTGCCATGCTGGTCAGTTGCCTTGCCAATCTCAAACGCCGCCAGAGTCTGCACAATGGTCAGGTACACGCTTGACTCGGCCAGCAGCTGCCCTGAGCAGACTCTGCGTCCATAGCCAAAGACGTCGTTGACAGGGTTAGGCTCGTTGCGCGGCTCCAGAAATCTGTCAGGGTCGAAGGTATCAGGGCGCGCGTATACGTTCGGATCATGGCAGAACCACCAGATGGCTGGGAAGAGAACTGCCCCCTTTGGAATCAGATAGCCGTTGCAGGTCGTCTCCTCGGAAGCCATGTGTGGGAAGCCGAGAGGCGCGGTAGGACACCATCGAAAGGCCTCTTGAAGCACAGCCTCGATATAAGGCAGCTTCTGTCGGTCTGCAAACCCCGGAAGACGGTCTTGCCCTACCACGCTGTCAATCTCCTCCTGGGCCTTGCGCTGCACACGAGGGAACATGGCCATGGCCAGGACGAAGCCGCTCAATATGGCCACGGTGGTGTCCAGCCCTCCATTATACAACATGGCAGCTGACCATTGAATGTCGTCTTCCGCGTCGTCGCTGCCACGAGCCTGTTGGAGAAGCTTGGACACAAACGATGGACGGTGGGTGCCCGTTGCAACCTGACGCTTGACGAATGCGTAAGGAATTTCCGCAGCCATCTGGTTGACCCTGTTCCACTGGCGGGCTGTCTTTTTGAATCCAGCACCAGGGAAGCCGCTGGGCAGGTACTTGAGAGCAGGAACCGCGTCGACCAGCCATGCCATTGGTGTAGTGGCACGTTGAGCATTGGCCAGATTCAGCTCGACCAGCTCTACCAGGGCATCGGCCTTGTGCGGTTCAATGGCATACCCGTAGATGACTTTGGAGACGATGGCGCTAGCCTTGCTGTGACCGATTGTCAGTTTTGGTCGAATTCTAGTTCATTATAAGCCAGAAGCTTACGTTTTCAAGTGTTTGACCAAGGTCTCGGGTTGCTTCGACATCCGCCAGAGAAACCGGTGCACTTCGATTTCTTGAACATGGGAAAACTCAGCCATGGCAGTCTTTGTTCCCAGCACCTGATGAATGAGCTTGCGGCACCGGCGGAGGGTTTCGCCATCCTGCTGCATCACCAGCCACTGGCCGTAACCGCACAGGTTGCCAGCAAATTCCGTCGATGGCCGCCCTGAGCAACTTTTTGACCGCTTCTGCAGTAGATCGTGGGCCGCCTGCTTGCCGTGAAGGATAATCAGCGTGCGACCTAGTATCGAGACGGAGCTGATTGGACCGTATGCGTCTTTATGCTTGAGCCAGTGCTGAAACTCGGGCACTCCCTTTGGCGGAAGATCCATGAGATTGCCAACGAGGGGCAACGGCTTAGGCCCCGGCGGAAGCTTCAAGCCCGTCGTCTTTCGACTATATTGCCAACAGGCGACAAGGCCCAACATGGCAACAACAAGAGTGTTGAGTGAGCTGCCCATCCACCCCGCTGCGGCTCTAAACGACGGACAGGTGGGATACGGTCCATGCAAGGAATGCATTCTGTCGTATCCCCGTGCTCTGGCTGCCATTTGAGCTGCCCGCTGCTGCGGTGTCACATATGTCGTGTCGTTGGGGAGAAGAGCGTGCAGGTCGTGACGATTGACAACATGTGTCCAAAGACGAATACCGCTCACGGCGCTTCCGTCCGCTGGGAGACCTTGGAATCGGGCCACGATTGCGCCCACCCCCTGCTCCGTCGTGTTGAGCCAGTTGAACACACCCGGCTCCAGTGCGCCGAGAACAAAGGTATACGAGCCATTCCCGTTGGCAATGGCTTGCTTGTTGTTCAGGCTTACCAGCCTGTCCCGCGGGTTGTCAGTGACCATCCACAGATCGTATACATTGAGGCTCCAGTATGTCGAGGGTCCAGCTTCAACCGTGACGACCAAAGCCGCAGTCTTGCTCAGTTCGTAGTGGGAAAACACCAGCGCCTGGGTGGCCAAGCCCATCTTTGACGACTGGGACGGCGCAACCATGAAATTGACGGGCGTGGACAAGGTTAAGTTTCCGAGAAGAAAGTTGGCAATTGGCACCTTTTCCCGCAGATGGCTCCTCGCCAATGAGACGATGGCATCATTTGACGTGGCCGCCGTGGAAGTGTCCCCGGTCACTTCTACCTCGAGCTTATCTGGGCTCTCTACGAGCCAGTCGCCAATGTTGTGGCGAATGAGCAGTAACCTGGCTGCTGGTGTGCTCTGCATGTGATTGGGGTACGGGGAAGCGGTCGAGTTGACGGTAATAGTGAAGGAACCTCGACGATCCACGACCACATCGTTGCCGGTCACAAGAGCAAGAGTATTGCTGGTGATGGTGTTGTGGAGAGAGAATGTCGTGTCCGAGGCACCCACACCGCCACGCTTGCCATGTATGACGTAGCTGTACGAAGAGCTCACCGGGATGGCGCGGTAAACACAGTCGGGATTGTCGAATCCATATCGGCCGCCAGGAACTTGCAGTCCAGTTCTGTCCCTGCGGGGCGGCGCAATAACCCGGTAGACTTTGGGATGGGCAGGGTCGCTATTGACTGCCAGCTGCAGGAATCCAAAGGCCAGCTCGTCCACCGCTGATTCGAGCTGGTATATCGTGTGTCTTGAGACGGCCTCGTAGCCATGAGCCTGTGCGGTTGACAAGAACTGGCTCCGTGCCTCGCGCTTGACATCTTGGTACGGGTTTTGCAAGTGGAGTGAAGTGGCGAGAGAATCGAGATGGCGTTGATCCTTTGTGTCAAGCGGATTGTTTGCGGTAAAGGGGAATGCAGCAGAGCACAAAATTGTGGTAATGATGGATTGTCCGAGACTGAGGATGCCTCCTGAAAACATGATGCTTCGATATCCAAAGCTGGATATCCAATCACTGAGAGACGAACAGTGCCGAGAGACGCATTCTACATTGTTTTGGACGTGGATTTGCCCAACTTGTTCTTTTTAAATCAACCTCGGACTCACAGTGGCATGCTTGATTTACAACCGTGCTTGTGGACGTTTACTGATTCCGGTGTCGTAGGCATCAAAGCCAAGGAGACGTGGCAACGGGAAAAAGCAAGCATCATTTCTCACCGCTAGTCGCTACTGGAAGAGACTTGGCGTTGGAGGCAGTCGAATTTGGACTGAGATTGGAAATATTATCGTCGGCTAGGAGATCTGCCCGCAGTTGTTGTCTTGGTTCTTAGGCGCCGAGACTGTCTCATCGCCACGCAGCACTTGCCAAAGTTTAGGGCATGCATGCATACGCCAGGAACAAAGGTGGATTGGGACGAACAAGACCTGACCGCCAACTTCGTCTGAGACAAAATCACTACATGGACCCCGTTGTGAGTCAAGATGGCGCCAACAATTAGCGCCTTTGACATGCCATCTTACACTCGCAGCCGCGTTAGCCTGAACACGACAACATGATTCGGTGGCACAATGATGCCTGAGAAGATGTAGGATTGACAAGGCTTCGTATGAGAAATGTGCTTCAAATTCACAGAATTAGTGGGTAGAACAACAACAGCCCCTGCGCAGACATGCTTGCCAGTCCACAGCATGGGATATTATATAATTGCAAAACACATCATCCTAGGAAGCCTCATTCTTGCTTCACCTCTGCAGTCCAGTATTTTCCAGTCCCACAGCTCTAGTCACCCTGCCAGTTTCAGTGGCAACAAACAGAAGCAAGTGAAGAATAAATCAGACAAGATGAAGTATGTGGCAGATTTCGCAGGCCCATTGGTAAGCATCTCGACAAGTCCCTCCGAGACTGGATCATCAATGCTGATGAGCAGCAGGCTTTGGGCGTCGGCCAAATCTTGTCGTCTCAAGCGCTGGCCGGGGAGGCTTTTCGCGGTGAAGCAGTCAAGGCCTCTCTGCTGAACCCGCGCCACCAATGCAATCCCGCCTTTCAGACAATCCACGGTGATGTGGGAAACACGCGCACCGGAAACCACGACGCACCTTTGGGAGTCGGCACGACTGTTGATTCCTGGGCCGTGCCGTCCTTTGGGCCCGTCTTTTGGGACGACCAAGGACGGCTCACCACGACAATTGTGCTTGAAGGCGGTGTTGCCTATCTGGTGGCTCTGGATCCCATCACGTATGAGATGCTGGCCAGCTATCCGCCGCTGAATGAGGCGTCCAGCATGACGCTGTCTTCGGTCATTTACACACAGGTGCTCGACAGGCGCATTATTTCCGCCGACAATGAGCAAAAGATTCTGGAAATACAGCGTCTTGACACTGACAATGGCACCGAGTTCGTCAAGGCGCGAGAAACAAGCCTCGCTGGCCATGTCAAGAAAGACGCCAAGCTCATCGCCATCGGCCACGACTCGACGGGGAACCTTTGGTTTGCAACGGGGGGCATCGCAACTTTGCACGCCCCGTCTGCATCGTCTGCAACAGTTGGATACATGGATCCCAGCGGCGAGGTGCACGTTGCTGATTTCGAAAACTGCCAAGTAGAGAACAACTTTGCCGTGAGCGGAGTGAGAGTGTTTATGGTTACCGGGCCGGCGGACTCCCCGGACATGTCAGATGAAAAAGGCTACCTGTACGCGCTCGAGGCCGGCCCAGACGGAGTAAAAGTCGTCTTCAAAGCGCCCTACGAAGCCGGCAGCGGCATCAAAAGGGGCGCATTGTCTCGTGGAACGGGGGCATCCCCGTCGCTGCTCGGACACAAATACGTGGCCATTACGGATAACGCCAACGGCCGAGTCAACGTCAACATTTACGAGCAGCATCCCGAGCAGACTGAATCCGTCCAACCCGTGTGCAAGGTGCCAATTTTCGAAGAGGGCGCGAGCGCCGTCGAAAACGCCATGGTTGCCTACTGGGACGGCGCTGGCACATACAGCGTGGTTGCCAACAACTTCTTCAACGCCCCCTCTGCTTTCCAAGCATTCACGGGACGCAACTGGCCGCTTGACGATTCTCTTCTCAACGGCCCCTTTAACAATCTCACCCAGATGGCACCCGGAATGGTGAGGGTGGATCTGGACGAAAAGACCATGGCCTGCACGACGCGGTGGTACAACAACCAAGTGCGAACTCACGTCTCGCCAATGCTGTCCACGCGCTCTGGTCTGCTGTACGTGAGCATCCAAGACTTTGAGCTTGCCCTTAATGGGAGCTATCAGTACTACCTCGCGGCGTTTGACTTTGAGACTGGCAAGGAAGTGTGGAGGGTGAGGAAGGGCGCAGGCGGTGCATTTCTGGCCACTCTGCCGCCGGTTCTAACCCCGGATGGAGGCGTAGGTCAATGCGTAGTTCGCGGGTTCGTCAAGGTTAAAGATGGTGGATTGAATGCTACAAGTAGCTCATAGTTTATGAATCTTGCACATGCCCTACATTCTAGCACATTCTGTTTTCCGCCTCGCATCACAAGTAGCCAAGTAAAGCCAAGTAGCCAAGTAGCCAAGTAAAGCCAAGCAGCCAAGTAAAGCCAAGTAGCCAAGTAAAGCCAAGCAGCCAAGTAAAGCCAAGTAGCCAAGTAAAGCCAAGCAAAGGTTCAAGAGCACTCAATACGCCCACCTGTGCAGATTCAGCAGGTTGAAGCGAACGGCCATGGTAATGACCACGATCCCAACGAGCCACGGGAGGGATCTGACAGCCGCATGCCTCACGTCCTTTTGTACAATCTCCACCATCTTTGCCTGTATTGCCGCTCTCTCATTGACCCGCGGAAACGGCTCCGCGGGTACCGGCTTTTGGAGGAACTCACAGAGCGGCCCCCAACCGTCGTTCAAGTCGAACATGAGGAGTCCCCCGGACGGCTTCATCTCTTGAATCTGCGCATGGTGAAGATTGTAGATTGATCTGGCGTTTTCCCGAGCTTCGCGGACCGTCCTGGCGTTGAACAGCCCGAGGACCAGTTTGCGGCCGACAGCCAGACCGGGAGAGCCGAAGAGCGGCTCCAGAAATGTGCAGTACAAGTTGGCCGGCCAGCCAAACATGTATCTGAATATGCCGTCATTCATGCTCTCGTACCATTTATCAAACGGGCGAATAACAAGAATGACCTTGGCGTCGGGGTAGCACCTCATCAGCCGCGTTCCGAAGAGCCCGGCAACGTCTGTGCTTGCCTCGCAGTTCCAGTACAGCTCCTCCCAGTCCTCGCGGGTGAATTCCTTGCCCGTGTAGCTTGGAAGCGCGGCAAACGATGCGTCGGCGGCTCGGTCAAAGAGCTTCACAACGTGATCCGGCGCGTTGTCAATCAGGTCCACTCCGTGGCAGACGTTCTCGTAGCCTAGTATTCTCAAGGCTTTTGCAATGGAAGCTGAGCCTGTGCGAGGCAGTCCCAGAGACAGGACCTTCATTCTGGGGGCGCTTGCCGGCGACATGTTTGACACGGGTATTGTAAAGTGCCGAGTATTGGAAATGGTCTGGTCTTGGAGAATGCGCAGCAGCACGATATCTTGGTGTTTTCCGTATTTATGTTGGAGTAAGAGCAGTGTGTCAACCACAATCTGCATCCCGCTTCCACGGAGCATGCTGGACTACCACAATTTCTCCCTCCAACGGTGCCGGCGTACCATTTGCCCTCTGACAGAGCACAAGATGCATACGCGGTGCCACCTGACCCTTGATGCCCTGGGCCGCAGCCACACCTGATGTCTCAGACTTTCTCAGTTGTCTCGCCCATTTCAGACAGGCGCAGCCAATTCTGCCAGGTTGTCCGTGTTCCATGTCACAGTCAGTGGCTGGCTGTCAAGGACAAGTGTCTTTTGCTGTTGTGCTGCCAGACTTGTCAAGAGTCATTTGCGGAAAATGACGATACCACAGACTCTAGGCTGCATGACAGTGGACGGCAGGCTGCCGCACCATCAAGGTCAGAACCATGCCCTGCCTCTTCAGTTAAACATCTGTCAACATCTGTTAGCATCTGTTCTGGACTTCCGCCAAGGGTCATGTGGCATGTCGTTACTGGCTGTTGATGCTTGTTTCAATGTATCTTCACCGAGGGCAACTGCCGAGACAAGGATCCCGCGTTTTCCCCGTTTGGGACGCATTGCCGAAACACGGCGATTTGTACCGCCTTAGGCTGAAGAAGAGCTGTCGCACTAGTCACAGGGCACGTGTGCCAAAAGGCGCTGTATAACAGGCACCCTGCGCTCGGATTATTGAATCAGCGCAGCCGATGCACAGGGCCCGGCGCCCTCTTTAAATTGAGGCGCACACAACCAATTTCATATGTAGAAAATCAAGGCTTTTATTATATCTTTTGCACTTATCTTCGTGTGCGCCCCCGAGCACACATTGTGTGTGCGCTGCGTGTAACAAGAGCTTCATATACGTCATGACCCACGTGATTTGCATATTATTATTTGAAGTGGGGCCATTGTATCTGTCACACTAAAAAATTGGGCGTGGCCACGCCACATTTCTAGTGGTCTTAGACCCCCCTATATACCAGTGCGACAGTATCTATCCATTCCTGGCAAGTTTCACGGCCCGTCTAGGGTAGGGAGGGCAACTACCGCAACTTGCAAGTCCGCCAACTGTTGCGCAATTATCAGGGCGGTTATTCATTACTATAGGGTTTATCGTGCCAGGACATAACACTTAATCCGCAACTATCAAGTTCGCACGAGCCCTAGTACTCCAGGCACTCCCTTATTGCATCATTGTCAAGCAGATTGCAATCGCCCTCGCGGCGGCGCTGTTCAGCTTCAATAAGCCTAATCAGCCGCGCATGCCTTGAACTCCTCGGCTCGATTTTGAAAGGAAACTCCTTCAAATGACTGTGTAATCCGGGAAGCAGCTCGAGCTTGGGCTCAATGGGCACGCCGAGCGCATCGACCGCCTTGCCAATGTTGAAACATGCCAGCATCTGCGCGACCATGATGAAGACATTTGTGTCTGCAAAATATCGACCAGGGCAAACTCTACGCCCGTAGCCGAAGAGTACGGCCCTCGGATCCGGCTCATTATGCCCTTGCAAGAAACGCTCCGGCCTGAACAACTCAGGATCCTTGTAGACGCTCGGATCGTGCAAGAACCACCAAATCATGGGCACGACTACAGCTCCCTTTGGCACAAGATATCCGTTGTACGTAATTTCCTCCGACGTGGCGTGAGGAATTCCCATGGGCGCGATTGGCACCCATCGAAAGACTTCCTTCACCACGGCATCAATGTATGCTAGTTTCGCTCGGTCAGTCGCCCTCGGAAGCCTCTCGCTTCCCACCAGCAGGTCAATTTCCTCCTGTGCTTTTCGTTGCACCTCTGGAAACATAACCATGGCTAGAATGAAGCTAGTCACGGCCGTCACCGTGGTGTCTGCACCGCCGGCGTACATGGCTGCGGCTGTTCTTTTGATTGCCGTCTCATAGTCGCTGTCGAGGCTGCAGCTCCCTTGAAGGTTTTGACATTGCTGAATCAGCCTGGAAACATATGACGGTTGGTGGTTTCCTGCCGCCATCTGCTCAACCACAAACGCATATGGCACGTTTACTACCGTCTGGTTGATCTTCTTCCACCTGCGGGCCGTTTTCTTAAACGATGACCCGGGAACTCCTTCTGGAAGATACTTTAATGCAGGGATAAAATCTACCAACCACGGAACTGTGGCCTGCACCAAGTTGGCCGTCATGCGTTCGATGAGATTGACGAGCGGATCGGCCTTTGCTTCAACCGAGTAGCCGTATGTCATGTGCAAAATGACGGAACCCATTGCGCTAGAGATGAGCCGGAGTTAGCCGGCGTCTAAACTTTTAGATGGCGAGACATCACGGCCCGTTGGTCGGCAATACACTTACTGCTTCAGGTGCTCAATGGTTGCGTCTGGGTTATTCAACACGGACAGCAGCAGTCTCCCTGCCTCTGATTCTTGAACATGGTCGAATCGCGCTGCTAGCTTTTCCGTGCCCAACTGCTGGTGCATGAGCTTGCGTCTGAGGCGGAAATCAGAATCATACCGGTGCGCCATGAACTCGCCGAGGCCACACAGGGAAAAGGCAAACTCGGTCCATGGCCGCTCTGAAGTCTTTGTCGACTCCCTTTGCAGCATGTCGTGTGCCGCTTGCTTATCGTGTAGCAAGATGAACGTTCTACCCAGCACGGTGATGGAGCTGACTGGCCCGTATAGTTCCCTGTGTTTAAGCCAGTGGCGGAACTCTGGTTCCCCGTCCTTCGGAAGATGCATGACGCTCCCGAGGATTGGAAGCGACTTTGGCCCTGGGGGAAGGCATCTGTGAGCATTTCTCCGGATGTATTGACGAATACTGGCAGTCACCGCCACCAGGGCCAAAAGGATGGCAAATGAATTATACACCAACAACATATTGACGCGGAACCTTTGACAAAATGCTTTTCAGTTCACATTTACCACTTGTGACTTGATATTATTTCAAATGATTGCAGAGAGTCCTCTTGCCCGAAACAAAATGGTAAGAGCGGTTGCTTCTACTTCCCTTGTAGCCATTACCGCAAACGGCTCACCGATGGTCCAAACACGGCCAACTCTAACACACCCAAGTATCTAGACTCCTGCCTCAAGTGCCGTACCAGTGATTCAGCAGGCTTCATGTGTCTGGGCGCCCATTTCTGACACATTTGGCCTAATTCCAACGTACCTCCACATTTGGGCATAGAGTTTGCACGTTACAAGTCGGGCCACAACGTGGAGAGTCCCAAATTGGCATAAATGATGAACCTGACAGGCTAAATGTTTGATACATGGACAGCCACAAGCTCCGTACACCGGTTTGAAAATCCAGGGTGGATTACAGTGTCACTGTACCAGTCCACATCCGGGTAGCCTGCTATAGCCTTGCCGGGAGTAAGTCTCAAAGGGGCGTGACAAAGTGTGGCGGTGTCCCAGAAGAGACTAGTTACTCGGCGGTAGGTGAGTGTGACGAGGCGTAATGATAAGGAACGGGCTGCAGGGCCTTTGTGATTCAGAAAATCAAACAAGCCATGTACATTTAGATGCACTAGTGATGCAGATGGCAAATCCGTCGCTGCAGTGTCCTAAAGCAGGAGTTTTCATAACACGTATTCAGGTTTGGCTGAAATGCATGAGACATGCCATGTGGCGTTGAGTCCATGGTTTCTTTTTCGAGCAGCCACAAAGCGTTGATTCTTTTGCCCAAAGTTGTCTTGTCAATTGTCGACTTTGATCTTGTGCCTTTGTCTCGGCCGGTTCTGCTCATGGGCGTGTTTAGGAAATACGTATGCCGTAAGTTGGATTAGACAGGCTGTTCAGACATCATGTCTCATTTGTTGTTGCTTTCAGCTTCGCAACGTGAGACGGGTCAGCTTGGCTTGTGTGTGTCATTCAGGAAGTTGCGATTATATCAAACATGGCCATTGACTTGAAAAATCAGAGGTAGAGATGCATCATTGTTAAATAATGATGATGCATCTGAATCATGTCGTTGAGGTTAAGATCTGCACGAGATCAATTTAGACACTACACCTTTTGTCCCAATGGAGTCGAGGCATTTGGTGCGTAATTTAGCGTTGTCAAACATTGGGTGTGAAATGTGCGTAGCATTGGACAAGTTAAAGGTGGTCCGATTTTCATCGTTTGTGAGTCTCCAAGCCGATCTGATATTCAACACCGTCAAGTCCATACTTGTGAATGAAGATATGGTCATCTCTCAAGTTCAACCCGATCATATTTCCATTTCCATTGTCGACCGGTTCCTGCCATGGAGGTGATAAAGTACATTGGCCCAGACTTTGCCCTACAGCAACTGAACCAGGCTCGTTCTGACCTGCAAAAGTGCATTTACTGGTTGAGAATTGACACCGCTATTTCACTCAAGTCATTACGAGAGAGCCCACTGCCTGCAATACTGGTGCCTTGACAGATTAAACCCATCTTGGACCAAGTCGTCACCTGCCAAAACAGCCATGCGGACGGCATGAGACCTCTCGGGCCACTCCCCTGTTCAACAATGTCTCTCTCTTGTGCGGAGCCAAAAAAGCTAGTTAATGTTTTACTCCTTGTATTATATACACCTGATTTGACGTCTCCAAGTGCTCAAAATTGCCTCGTGAGACATGGCTTATACGCTGTCAAAATGTCGACAATTGAATAGAACCACGTAAGAGTAAACCTGCTCTTATTAGGCTAATTGTATCATCATGACATGGCCAACCTTGCTTGGTGCCCGACGACAAATATGTTTCTACACGTCAGATGCAGGGGGTGCTGGATAAAGGCGTCGGCAAGGCAGAAATGGGAAGCGGGCAGGTGTATTTGTTGGAAACACCGCGATAGCCTTGATGAAAATGTAAATGCCATCAGGGGCGGTAATTAGAAAACGAACGAGGTATAAAGGCAATAACAAAATTCAGCTGCACTAAAGCAACTCAATTCCATCTCACCATTTACACTAGTGCTACTTGCAAGGCTTTAAAATTTGATCACTTTGCATTCACTACCAAGACGTTTCCTTCATCACTTTTACTCACTACCAAGACGATTCCGCCAACTCTACGGGTAAAATGACGGAAATGGAAACGGCGCTGTTGGAGAGAATCGGTTTGCTCCAAGGGTGGCTCGGGAGCGTGGGAGAGACGGGGCGAACAATGGAAACACATCCTCTATACATCAGGCTATGGAGCAAGCTGGGAGCAAGCCTGGAGGCGCACGACTGGCCCCTTGACACGCTTCCAATGCCACATGTAGATGGGACTAGCGATTCCGCGGCGCTCATTGACCTCGGGCCCTTGGTCTCGTCCATCTCGGGATCCGAAGGGAGCCTGGATTCCGACTGGGAGTGTGACTCCAGGCCATCGACACCAGAAACAAATGCTACTTGGCCGTCCATCTCTGAGCCCGGGCACCGAAGCTGCTACGTGTGTGATGGAGACGGATGCCCGCTCCCGCAGCCAGACCTGTCCAAGATGGAAGTGCCAAACCGAGCCGAGCTGGGCAACTGGACTGCGCACATGTTGCAAAGGCCCGAGGCTTACGCTTTCAACAAGGAATACGCTGCCACCAGGTTGGCGGTGGAACTGGCGGCCAAGAAGGCCGGCGGCGGTGGAACCACGGGGGTAAAGGGGGCGAGCAGAGACGTCCAGCTCGAGAGCTTTTCCAAGCTGACGGGCTCCGAGGCCAAGTGGGCGAGATATGACTTGATGACCAGCGTCTGGCTGAGCTTCACCGTCGTGTCGCTGCACAGGAGCTCGGGAATGCAACCGATCCTGGCCTTTCAACAAGCAGCCATGGCGTGCACGATCCCCGACTACCTGGGAACCCCGGACGGCGAGGACGCAAGATATGCGGCGGCGGCGTTGAAAATATCGGCCCACGGCTTCGACGTCATCTCCAGACACAATGACCAAGGCGTGGCGGGTGCCGAGATGATAGCGGCGGCCCTGACAAGACCCGGCTACGGGAGATATGCCGACGCCGCCCACGCTGATTTCGGAATGGCCATGGAGCCAACGGAGAGACAAGTCGACAGGAACACGTGGCTACACATGCGTTGGTACGACGGAGGAGTGGTGCCATACTTCATGTGCCACGACTGGTCGCTGGGATCCAAACTGGGCCGACTCAGCAGCCAACAGACGTGCCGCCTTGTCGATTCCTGCCATGATGTTACAATCTGGCTCAACGACCTCTCGGACTATGCCTTGGACAGGACCATTGGCGAGGGCGGCAACTCGCTGGTCTTTGCGCTCAGCCAGTCGGGCGAAGCGAATCCCGGGGCGCTGGCGGATTTCTGCTCAGACGTCGTGGACAGGGTATGCGAGTGCTCGTGCGGGTCGCCAAACCACGAGACGGCAGCTGACATCGCCGTCGGCTTCACGGCCATGTACGCGTTGGCTTTCCGGTACCGGGCCTTTGAGAACGCGTGGCTGGCGCGCCGCGCCGAGATCCCCGGCGTCGTCCAGAGGGGCTGGCTCATCAAGGGCGGATCCAGGGCGCAGCATGAGTGGCCCCGGGTGCCTTATCGGAGCGACTGGGGGCCCTTGACAACCTCGCTGCCGGCCGAGGTTGACTTGGAGACGGCCGGGAGGTGCTGGCGAGCGCGTTGCGGCCGGTTGGCCGGCTCCGGGCCCGGGCATCGCCTGGTCAGCCACGTCCTGGCGAGATTCGCCGAGTCCAAGAAGCACGATGGAGTTGTCGTGCCAGACTCGCTCGCGGAGCTGTGGCTGGTTGCCCAGCCGGCGGTGAGCAGGCTGCGAGGCAACTCGGCGGCGATATACCAAAGCATGGAGATGCTTGTTCTGAGCCTGCTTGACTGGCCGGCCATATTCACCGCGCCAGAGGGGGTATTCGGCCAGTGTCTGGTGCGCGACAAGGTCACTCTTGAGAACATGCTGCTGGAGAGTGCTGCGTACGGCCTGTGGTGTTGCGGCACCGACGAGGCGAGCGCCTTGATACGATTCTTGACGGGGCTGGTTGCAAGTGTTGCTGAACTGACCATTGTTGCCACGTACCGTAGAATCCCAACCCTGTGGTCCGAAGACGGAGCAGGCTGGGAGCCCACGGAGCACAAGGACTGCGCACACGCGCCTGGAATATGATGCCCGAGAAGTATTGACGCTGCGGTGTTGGACGTGTTGGTGTTTAGATCTAGCTGAACCATGCATATTGTAATCTTCAGAGTCACTACGGATAAAGTATTTTGAATGCTGTCTTTCTTGATAATGGGCCTTGAAGCAGTCGCAGAATCAATGCAGACGCAAAAGCTCACGCTATGATTATTTCGGCTACAACCCATCCATTAAGCTGTGAATGGCCTCTTTTGACAATCTTCAACTGTACTAACAAGCAATCTGATGAACAAGGCACACCAACCGGAACACGACTAGCGCCATCGTCTGAGGTGGCTTGCATCGTGTTTACAACCCTGAAAAACGTGGCGGAGCGTTGCCCCTTTGCCATCTACTTGTAGACTGCCGCCGTTAACTCCGGGTACGGTCCGATGCAGCAGCTCTGCCTGGCGGCAAAATCTAGACTTGTTATAAGCTTATTCTTAACGTTCAGTTGCACAACTCCATCCACGAGTAACACAAGGACACGAGCCCAAAGCTCCCATTTGCAAGCCGCAAACTTGGTAGTTGGCTTGTTATGTGTGCCTGCGTGAGAATGAGCAAGTTTATCGTCATACATTCCCATATTCATGCGATCTGTTGGTTTGCTTCGTCCAAGGGTTCGACTGCAGCATGTGCAAGAGGCCGAGCCAACGGAATCCAACAACCGCGTCTGCATACAAGGAAGTGTGCTGGGCCTCGGGCTGAGCAATCTTGGTGCCATTGTCGCGTTGCTCATTGGCGTCATAATCACATATACCAGGGGCAGTCATGTGCAGGAGGGATACTTCAACTAAGTTCTCTTCTCCAGATGCCGAAATTCTTGCAACACATGCTGGTTGCACCCCTGCATAGCTATCTGCTAGCCATTACAATTGGGGGCTGCCTCATGAGTAAGTTTATACTTGGCGTCCTGAGTAGAGGCAGAGATCCCAACCTACCTGAAGTATCGTGTGCCGTGGCCGGTCACATTCTGCTGCCGAATGTCCCAGGTGCAACGCGCCCAAAAGAAAAGGGCATATTCTTGCTTCCATTGCGCACATGTGAGTTGATCCCGAGACGAGACGCAGAGGGCGCCACTGACCCGTCTCAGGGGTCCGGCTGCTTAGCTCCGTCGGCAAATACCCAAACGCATTCAAGCTCTGCATCGGCTCCAATATTCCCATCGGGTACAAACACCAGGCCGAGTCCTAGGTGGCTGACTTTCTCTTCACAAGCACAAGCAGTGCTCTGCGGTCACTTAACCGAGTCCTGTACGCGTCGCTCATTCCAAAAGGCTCCGAGGCTGCCTTTTTCGGCCTGGAAATTACTCTGGATCTGGCAACCGGATGGATAAACCCGCTGGTATACGGTGTTATTCAAGACAAGACGCACAACTTGAGATTTCCAATGATACCAAACCTCCTACTTGCTGCTAGCCCTCGTCCTTTACGTTTAGACAGATATTGACAAAGATATGCGAGATGCGGAGATGCATTTAGTGGCTGAATCATTCACAAGCGCAAGAGCAAGAATTTGAGCTTCTAGGGCGATTTCAAGATGCTTCAGCTGCAATCGACCATGTTGCCCTCTGGCGTTGCGCAACATTACCCAGTCCTTCGGATTGCCATGACATGTTATGCGCCTTGGGGAGCACAAGGACCTGGTGGAGCTTGCAAGGTTTATTTTTCTCGGAAAGACTGCATCGTATCTTGTAGGTGGAATGAAGGCTAGGAGCGGCGACTTGCGCCAAGAGACATGACCATTACATTATCCAAGTTGGAGCTTAATTTGGAGTGTTGGTTCTCTTCACTGGAAGAATCACGCAAAATGCAAACAAGTGTCATCTTCACCTCATCTTGTCTTGCGTCACGGAGCACTACCTAGACCCTTGTCTCAAAACTCCATGCCGCTCGGATGTGTCTGCTATCATGGATCTCTGAGTAGCATCATCCTCGCTTGGACACATGCATCTCCAACTACTTGGAGGAGAGGCTCTTCTTGACCTTGAAATAGAGATGCGAGAGATGAGATTCGATAACCTCGGTATTGTTGTAATGGCACGAGATGTGAGGGAGTGTGCGACCAGAAATGGAATAAAGCTGTTGTGGGTGGATTACGGTTACAGTCATGTTGCGCGTTGACATGTCACAACAGACAGCCCTTGCCACCGGGAAATGACTGGTTCCTTTTGCCAATTGCCATCATCGCCAACTCTTGCGGGCCAGAGAAACATGTGACTGTCGCGGGCCTTGCCTGACAATGTCTCAACATGACTGTCACTCGCCAGAGCCGAATTTCCGCACTCTGGTTCAGCAGTTATCCCACCAAGGTAGTGGGTGTTGTCATGAATCCGAGTCCTGCCTCATCAACTCAACTTGGCATGTCTGATAAGCGCCCGTGGCTTGTGCAGGGCGTGGGTGCCCAACACGCATCCCCCTGCCCAGCATTCATTCATTCATGTGCTGATGTCTGGTTACTTCTGTCACCCAAACATTTGACCAAAGACGGCAAGTAGCTGCACGCTGTGCCAAATGGCGTCGAAAAATGCCCCCATGCTCATGCTCGTCGATTTCATCATGTAAAGCTGCCGCATTCAAGATGCCTTCATGTATCTTCCCTGGCTTTTCAAGTATTCCGTGTACTGCACGTTCCGTTCCGCGATTCGCTGAGCCTCTGAAGCCATTTCTGGGTTCTGGAAGAGCTTGGCCTCGGCCTCGTCGCGCTCTTTGGCGTCGAGCCCTTTGGCAAAGTAATTCTCGAAAACACGATTAAGATCAGAAGGGCAACCAAGAACATGAGCAACGTGAAAAGAGGTACTTGATGGATCGCGCCACTCTCGCTTGAGCTGCTCGGGCAGCGCGTCATCTAGAGCTAGGGTCATGGAAAATTGAAAGAGGAGCAACTTGGCATATTTGCTCCATATATGACCGGTGACCCACGATGGCGGCGTGCAGAGCTGGCGAGGGACCGTGGTTGCAAACTGCCAATCAATAAGGCCGACAATCTCCATGTCGTCATTGACAATAATGTTACTCGGTCGTAGGTCCGGATGGCTAAGAACAAATGGACCCTTGTCGAATTCGGGGTTTAGGACGCTGCTGAAGTAGTGTTTCATTCTATTAATGCAAAACATGTCATATCGAACCTCGTCCCCTGGGTGGTCCTGTCGCGGCGCAAGTAGATAGCTGGAGACAAGGTTGAATTGAGACTCCACAAATGCCTTTGCGGATCTTAAGGTTGGCAAATCTCGGCGAGCATCGTTTGAAGACTTTGTAAGAAGATTGCCAACCATCGGCTGCGACGCGTCGCCGGCTGGCATTGGCGAACCAATCGCGGGCAGCTCCAGGGACCAAAGCTCAGCTAAATAGCCGAGTAGTTGGCAGTGGAAATTGGTCTGCATCGTGCTGTCAACGTCCAGCAGGTTTTCCTTGGCGAGCGATGTCCCTGGAATGTAATCCAGTATAAGAAACATTTGCGTCGCCGTGGGACTGGCCGTCAGCTTCTCCCCATTCCCGTAAGCGTGCATCTTGGCCACCGGTATACTTGTTTTGGCACGAACAAGACTTGGCGCGAGTTAGCTGGCCGTCTGCTAATGCATGGCAACAACTCACTCGATGGTCGCTACTTCACTGAGCAGTGTTTCCCATGGGTTATAAAGAGCAGGTTCAATGGGAATCCTGACGACCCACTCATCATTGTTGTTGAACTTTACAAAGAAGCACGCATTGTAGCTGCCTCTGGCTTGTCCCGTGATATGACAGCTTCTATTGCCATTGTATCGTGAGGCTAATGCCTCGATTTTGCTTGGGAGTATCGATGCGACAAAGTCATCGCTGGCCTTGGTTACTTCGTCGTCGGTCAACGCCAGATATTCGGCATTTTGGGTCGCGTCGCCTTCTCTGGTCGTGGCAGCCTCTTTGGCCGTGTCAGGCGCATCGGTTAGAGGACACAAGTGTCGCCATAAGCGATGTAATAACGCAACAATCCAACATTGTAGACGCACCAATGGTTTGCCGCAAGACATTTGGTAGCTCACTTGATAGCCGGATTGCAGATTAAGGGGGAGGAGACCCGCCCACGATGGCCGCTGTGGCGCCTTGATCTGAGTGTCACGTGGTGTCGGTACCTCTGTCATCGTCACATCCACGCACGTTGAACAAGTTGACTCACACATTGATGGAAAACAAGACTTTAGTCCCAGATGGCAGGCTTACCTGTGATTTCTCTTTTAATTAGATGCCAAGAATCTCGCGAGGGCATCGGGGAATTATCCGGAAGCGATGGCAAAATTCCAGTGGTTAAGCCCAGTTTTTACTAGGTCCGGCTTGTCAGGAGGTGCAAGTGAACAGAACGTTGGCACGGTTTGTTTACCTACATCATCATTTGTCATTTTTATTGAGTTTAAGAATTGATAATACTAACTGGCGTATATCTGTTCCTTTACTTGAACTATTCATGACATCTATTCATGACTAACAGACTGTGGATTCGGCTTCTGCCCTGGCAAAAGAGATCCACCAAACAGAATACTTCATCTGAATAGACGGCGACATTGTATCGAAAAGAAATCAGGATGGGAAACGAGCCGTTGCTCCATGTCCCTGATGATAATGGGTATATAATCTAACCGACATCTACCCCAAACTCCTCCAAGTCTCTGACTCTCGACCAAGTTCCGTGTTCCGTTTTTCGCCTGCACTATGCTTTGCAAGAAAAAGGCAATCCCGGTCTATGCTCTTCAACGCCAAAACTTTATGGTCTGCCGTTCCATATCCCAGGCAATCTACAACAAAGGTCAACAATGTATTCATCTCGCTTCATTCAACAGCTGTCAAGCAACACCTGGTTGCAAGGTAAGCCCATTGATCTTGCTCATCCTTTCACCGTCTCCCCAAGATGAGGCTTCCTTCCCCACACAACATAGACAGGCATCCATGCGTGCACCCCGGGGTTCGAAATCTCCTGTCGGACATCCACCAAAGAAACCTATCATGTTGTTAGAACTTTTCCGACGTGTCGCGTCTCCAGGCTGAGGGGGAAACTGAAAAGAAATACCTCTATCTCTGCAGGGCTCCTGTTGAACACCCTGTGGAATAAACTTAGAGAGAAGCCGCTCAACCCAGAGAGCAGGTTTCGCTCCCACATCTGGCCAACCTCCTTCAAGTCTTCATCTTTTGCCCAACCGTTGGTAGGAATCTTAAACACTGCCTGTTGAACGTCGACAAAGCCAACCCTCTCGTACATCTCCTTCATTCTCGCACCGATAACCGTTGGTCGATCGCACGTAGTGCTGGCAACCGTCATGTCATGCATCCATCGAGAAAGCGGTCCTTCAACGTCCAAGGTGCCATCGTCGCAGCCCAAAGACATGTCCAACTCTTGCGATTCAAAGTATGCACCAGGGGCCAAAGCATCGTAGGCCTGCTGAGCGATTTGCTTCTCGAAAGATGACCAGCAGCCAACAGTAACTCGCGTGTGGACAAAGTCGAATTTTTGCGAGTAGTCCCAGGGATCAGACCTGGACGAAGCGAGCAAGTTGACAGATGGTCAGAAGACTTCAAGTGGGGGAAGTGAGGGGGAGATTCAAACACTTGAAAGGGGGGCAACTTACGAGTCTTCAACGTAGAACTGCACATTTGGAGGGACTTGAAGAGGTTGAATAGGGGACAAGTCAGTAGCAACAATCTCCGCGTTGGGGAACAAGTCCCCCATTTGAATAGCCCAATCGCCCAGCCCAGTGCCAACGTCGAGGATGTGACGCGGGGGGTTGGTCCGGCTCAATGGGGAGAAGAACAGTCTGCCGTTAAAGAGTTTCAGCAAGGCCTCACTTTGTAGCGCAAGTCGTTCGCGTTCTGGGGCATCGTTGGGGAAAGCATATGCTGTTGTCGGCCGTCAGCTTGAAGAGCAGAAACAAACTGAGGAATAAGCCGTCTAAATTCAAATAAGACGTAAAAGGCCAGTAGCTTTGCCCGAGCAAAATATAACACTCACAGCCAGCTCTATACGCATGGTACGTGCGTCCGAATTCTTCTGGGAAGTTCTGCACGCTGTCCGACAGGGACTCGGATGCATCTCTAATGCATAATTAGTTTGACCTGTTGATGAATCTTCTACAAATGTAGAAATAACAACAGCTCTCTGACGTACATTTCCTTCAGACTAGGCTGGGTGATGGATTAGCTGATGCAGCCAGGCAGGCGAGGATCAAGGAATTATGCCCTTACATCCGGTTCGATAAAGGTATTGGTTCCAGAGGAGACGTTGAACGTAAATTGGAAGTTCTGGATATTCGGATTCAATGACCCGCCGCCGGGGCCTGCATCTGAGCCCCGAGTCTGATTCAGGTCGACCATGGTGCCAGGAGGGCAGTGTTGTCATGAAACCAACTCAACTGTTGCCAGAGAGGAATGAGAGCTGCCGATGCGATCATCCAGCTCGCCCGAGTAGGTTGTGGTGCTTTAAATAGAGTTGATGCACGACTAAAGAATTGTTGAAAGTATTTAATACACAGGAGAAGCCGTAGGGTGGTGTGCTTGCAAACCAATATCTTCAGGTGTTTCCTGTGCTTGTTTTGGCTCGTCCAAGGATTCTTGGTGCCATCAAGATTGAACAAGCTGCACAATGCCGCTACCGAGCGGATTTGTGTCCAAGTCTAGTAAATCTTTGTGGGGAGCAAATTGGGCTGTCAAGGACAAGAAACGCAATTGCGTCACCTGCAAACTTGACTAGCCTGCAACGAAAGGGGGCTAGGCTAGAAAAGCTGAACAGTCACCGGTGTTTTAGAATCAACGGGAGGTTTACACAAAGCCGTCTGCAAAACCCACAGCATGAGCAGGCTGGGCGGATCTCTGGACGGTGGGTAGCAGGATTTGCTCGTCATAGGATGTACTGGTTAAGGAGTCGCCGTGGCATGCTGAGCACGGCTAAACTACCAGAATTCCCTGCTTTGAATGCCTGAGCAATTAAATCGGCCAAGAAGAAGGTTCCAAATATGGGGCCCCGGCCACATTTGGACAGAAAGCAGACAGCGGCGGCGGTCTCTCTCGGGCATTGCCCGGTGTTGTGTTGCAACCATTGGCAGCATTGGTCCTTTTCCCTCGATGCCTGCACGCCCCGCGGCTAAGTCCGCTTCTGTCTTGCATTTAGGGATTAGGGCCATTTGGACCCGGCCAGCTGGTTCAGCTAATCTCCTAAGGTGGAGGAGACGGCGGGGCGGCGGACGGGGGACGCAGAACAAGGGGCCAGCCTGTTGGCATTCGAAATAGCTTGACTGACTCCCATGGAAGGAACTGTGACAAGGGGGGAGGGGGGATGAGAAGGAGTAATGGCCCAGTTCTTATGTTCGGCTAAGCCATGATCCAAGACACAGCCGCTCAGAGTCAATGGAACCCGCCATCTTAAGGCGACCAGGCCTCAAAATGTCAGATTCCCGAGTGTCTGGGTCGGTGCTCCAACAAAAGCCGCTTACCGACTTGTTGGAGCGCGGTGCTATTGGAAGCTAATTCAGCATTATACGCCCCATGGCATGTTTCCCCGGCATAGGGGCGTGGTTGATTCCAAACTTGCCAGCGGGGTTTGGCTCGGCTCCCCATCAAAGGCTTTTTCCTCGGTGGCTCTTTTCTTCGGTGGAGTTGGGCATGCAGGTTATTATGCTTCCTCTGCGTTTCTTCCTCGTCAGATGCCCTCGCGTGAGTAAGCAATGCGTCGACAAAGGTGACGAGTGCGGTAGCATATTGCCAGGCATGCTGCGTGGGAACCATTGCATCACTACTCTCACACCCACGCCCAGGCAAAGGGAGGGACCATTGCGATGCGGCCACGTCGCTTTCGAACTGTGAAGCTCAGGATTTGTCACACATCATCTGCATAGTTGCTGTCAACATGTGTACACAGAAATGCTGCAGAGCTGCTCGGGTAATGAGAGGAATTGAGAGCTGGCTCACCTTCCAGGCATGTGCTGGGACATTGAGAAGAATGCCGTGCGGAGTTGGGGGTGCGCTTCCGTGTCTTTCCAAGAGACTGACTGACTGTAGGCCATGACGAAAAGGGGCGAGCTGCGTGCCGGCATTTGGCATCTCCGGCTTCCCAGAGACGCACAGGAGACGCACAGGAGACGCCAAAAGGATTGAGCAATTTGACTGGCATCTTGAATGCATGATACGCAAAGCGCAGGGCAAGGGCACCCCAACCCTTGCCGCACGCTCCTTCCCGTCTGGGCGGTTTGGGGTTTTCTTTCTTTTTTCTTTTTTTTTTCTGTTTGCTTTTCTTTTGTCACTCAGTAATGATGGCTACGGATGCCCTGTCTGCACTTTGGTTGCATGAGCATCCCTCAGACGAGCGACCTGGTTAAATCAAGGGGCAAATGCACAAGTCGACTCGAGCTGTTGGTCCGGAACCCGGAATTCATCAGGGCGATCTTCCTGCACTGGCTGGTCGCTGCACGGCCGGAACTCGCAGCTGGTGGCCATGCACTTGCAGTATTTTCAGCAGCATTTACTCCAGAAGACCCAGCCGCCTGTTGTTCGACCTGTCACCTTGGAAGTCTGTCTGCATGCACCTCATTACGGATGTAAATGTGGCGCAATGGCGATATGACCAAGGCACGGGTCGATATGTTCAGGCCACACAAACTCCGTACATCCCGTCCGCTCGAATCGAATCCAAGCTCCTCGTGCTAGCAACAAAGCTGACAACAAAAGTGCTGATCCAGCACAGGGTCCGCCCTGGTCAGCAACAGAATCCCAGACTTGGAAACGGCCCCCTCCCCCCCCCTTGGCTTGGTGCCCCATCGTGGGTCTCTGGTCAACGGACCCGACAGCTTGGTTCTGGCTTGAAGCCTCGGTGTGCGACCGTCAAAAATGCCGCCGGGGTGGACTGGGCCAACACAAGGCCAGAAACCCTGGGACAAGGGAGCTGCCGTCTTTATGGAACCTTGTTGCCAAGGGCTTTGCACCGGACAACAACCCCCCTGTCAGCCACTGGCACAGGTCGGTCGAACCAACAGCATGCCATGTCATGCGGAAATAGTGTGCGTGACAACATGGCCCGTCCGTACGTGCCGGGCTGCCGTTAAAGAAGCCAGTGCGGTCCTTGGCATCGCGCCATGAAATTGTAATACGAGCACGAACCGTGGACTGGGGATGGAAACGGCTGTTCCCTGGATAACAGCCTGTGGTGTCAATTCTGTCTTCGTCCCGAATGCATTTTCCCTGAGCGGGCAATCGGTGCGAAAATAGAAGAGAGAGCGGAAACGCCCTCCAACCAGCGGCCCTCCTCGCGTGCTGATTCCAACATGAGCGGAACGGTTCCCAAGAGAACCGCTGCCTGTCGCTTCTGACATTGCCCCATGCCGATTGCCTTGCACATCCGACCGGGGAGCCAATTACGACAGGGCCCTCTCTGCCTTTGTCGATATCTCCCACACCCTGGACATACATGGAACGGAGCAAGTGGGAAAACGAGGCGAGAGCGTCTACTCCCAGCCGTCCGCTTGGGGGCGATGCAGCCCAAGGTTTCGATAGCGGCGTTGCCAAGTATATGGGGATGCGTTGGCAAAAGCTACTGTCCGTGTCCCAGCAAGGAATGGGTAAACGGATAGCTTGCTGGGCGGGTGGTTTTGGCACAAAAGACGGGTCAGTATTTGACGGTTATACGGACTGTACAGTAGAGGAACTGCTAGTTGTTCATGTATGATGTAAGCTCGCGGAATCACGGCCCTGAAGTGGAATGTCGGCCCGACAGTCTGGCAATCGTCATCTCGGCCACGTCTGCTCCGTCGTGGGCGGACCACATGACATTCCTTCATGGACAAAGCACCACTCGCAAAAGGAAGAATACAATGCCGTCCAACATGTGGCAATAACCAACAGCATCGCGTGTTTGTGCAGCAAAATTAAAGGGTAAATAAATGCCCGGCAGAGCAATTTGTCACCTCGACATGATTCAGCCAAGTCGTGATCCTACAAAATTACCGAGTGAAATCATTGCTGATTCACCTCTATTCTTGGTTCATTCATCCTTGCTATGTGAACAGTGCCCCCAAGTCGAGGATACGTGATCCTTTGTTCCCTCTTTTCTTCATAAATAAACTTTACATGATCTTCTTGATCCCATTATGTTCTTCCACTGAATCGATTCAACAAGGGGAGAAGGGGGTATAATCTAATTTGGTCATCTAAGCCGCCTGCATTGAGCTGCGTATGCACGAAAAGTGAATAAAAAGTTTGGAGGGGGAAAACAAAGATGCAAAACAAATGGAAAGTATCTTCTAGACAAAATAAACAGACCGTGGCTCTTTTGGCTTTTTATTACACGCAAGAGCATGTCAAAAGTCGTCGAGCGGCGGCGGCAATTAATTCTATTCGCTCCCCTGATAAGGGCTCATGATGCCACTGGTCGTGGTGCTTTCCGTGTTGGACAGGTAGGTCTGGTCGATGCGGAAGATCCAGTCCATCTTCTCGCGCTCGCTGCGAGCCGCGAACAGCCACGTGTTGTCCGTGCCGTAGATGGCAAACACCGCCGCCTGCATGCGTTCGCTGAGTCGCTGCAATCCCTGGCCGCCGCTGCTGGAGGAGCCGCCGCCCGTGCCAGTCCAAATTGTGGAAATCAGGCGGCCCGAGCCCGTGCGCCTGTGGCCTGGCGTAAAGGTAGGGCCAGAGGAGGTTTGCGGTGCGTCATAGTCGTCCGGTCCGTGCAGCAGGCCCAAGACACCCGGTTGGCTGTCGACGCGGGAGTTGCGCAGACTGACGAGGGCGATTTCGTCGCCATCAGACGCCGAGTGGACATGGAGGTACGGCCGGCGAAGCTCAACGAAGCGCTTCACCCAGCGCGTAGAATCGTTGTTGGGGACGAGCAGGTAGCCGCCCTTGAGGACCTTGGGGTTCTTGGGAACGCGGATAATGGTTGTGATGAGGCTTGGTGGGACAGATGAGTCGGGCGCGATGCCGTTTGCGGGAGGTGCCGTGTTGGCTGGGCTGAGGATGCTGGTCAATGGATCGGGATACCTGGTCCATAGCTTTATCGACCTTTCGAGAAGTTCGGTTTGGCAGTCGTCGTACTCGGGCTCGGGTTTTCTTTCCTCTTCAGGGGGGGGTGGTTCCGCTGGAGCTGCTTCCTGAGACTCCACCTTGATGGTGTCCTCACCCTGGCCGTCGTTGTCGGAGTCTTCAACAACAGAGGGGGCCTGTGACGTGTCTGGAGTGTCATTGAGGAGATCGTCGTCGTCGTCCGGCACGACAGCCTTTGTCTCGGAAATCGGCTCAAGCTCGGGAACTGGATCCTGTCTCCGAACCGTGCTGATGTCGACGCCCAGTCTCTGGAGGGTTGTTTGTACTGCGCCAATTTCGGCTACCCGCCTTCGCCTCTTGCGCGCCATAATAAAGTCACTGACAAGAGAGACGCCGCGAGGAGCCCAGCTAGTGAGGTTCTCCTCCCCTTTGACATAGTCGTGCCGACTGTTCATGCGCCACAGGTCGCCAACCCTCTTGATCGGGGCAGGTCGCATGGTAAGGGTGAAGATGCCAGTCGACGAGCGGACAAATCTCACATTCTGCCAGAGCGACGAGAACATGGATGCTTGGCGCACAAACATTCGCGACAGAATTTGGACGTGTACCTTTTGGACAAACTTCATGGGCTCTGCCAATTTCTCCGAGCTGATGTCCCAGTGTACTGTCATTTGCACGCGGTACTTATCCGCGGTGACACGATCCAGCAAAAGAGAGTTGTGTAAGCTGGAATCCCACTGGGCATATACTGTTATGCTCCGGGTGCCATTCGGATTTTCGCGGAACACGGGGTTGGAGGCAAGCTTCAGAGACACATCAGGCTCGGTTGCGCCCATGTCTGGCGTCTTGCCTGCGGAATCAACAAGTCGAACTTTGCCGACGCGGACCGCAGTAACATCGCCCCACGGCAAGGCATCTCCCGAACTATGCGAGATGTTTATCCCGATTCGGCGTTGTAAACCTTGGTGCAGTTGAAATGTGCCCGTATCCAGCTCGCTCGTCTGGCTAACCTCCACTGGCTGGTATTCGCCATTCTCATTCAGCTCCATGATCTGAACACGTGAAAGAAGATCATGCTTCTCTTGGGTGAAGAACTGCGATTCATTGATACGTGACCCCTTTGAACCGTCGCGCATTGGCCCTGCGTCCCTCATATCATCCCAACTCAGGAGTTTGTCCAGGTGCATTGTTGAGACCCTGGCAAAGATGGCGGCTCGTAGTGTAACGTCCTGAGGGGCGAACAAAGACACGCTCATGTTGTGGACGCTTTCAAATCGTACCGGCCCCTCGTCAAAGTCACTAATCATTTGCGTTGTCGTGACGCCGTCTTCTTCTGGCACTCCAGGAATAAAGAGCTGTGCATGGACCTCGGTTCCTTCTCGCTCAGCGAAGCCCAGCAACTCGTGCATCACCACATTAAATTTCAACGTGTTCGTCGGCGCCCGTGCATGAGACGGCTCCAGAGACAACTTGATGATACCCACGGCATGGGAGGTGTATGGGGACAGCACATCCAGGTTGAAGTCCTGGACCCGGCTCTCAAACACGGCTCTGAGGGGAACATCTACTTCTCCCACCAGAGTGTACGATGGCATGCATGTCTCTACAAACGGATTGTCGAGGCTCAGGTGCTGGGCATACTCGGGTTGGTCGAGATACTGGTGCATCTGTCGCATCTGGCGAACACGATCGTGTAGCTTCTCCAGACTCCAGAGGTGGACAACATTGTTCCTGTAGTCAATGACGCGGATGCCAATGCAAGGCTTTGGTGTCTCTTCCAGCACAGGATCGTCTCCTTCGCCGCTCAAACCGTTGAGAACCATGTCGTAGGATGAGCAGAGTTCATGCCCGGTTTCCACAACGGTAAATTGAAACACAACACTCTGGTCCAGCTCGTTGCTCATAATCTGGGCCTCCTTCAAGACGGCGGCATTTTGAAGCACACTTTCAGCCATCTTGACGAAATGGCGACCTCGCCAAACTCGAATGATTTTCTTCGCCTGCTCAATCTCTTCGTCGGACAGCCTCGGGTTCGCCTTGGGTCGCTTGAGGGGGTCCATCTTATCAATCTTCGCCTCATACTGCTTCCGCTGCAGGTTGAGTTGCTTCTGCATGTCTTCCTTCAGCTCTAGCAGAGCAGTTTCCATCTTGGCCTTTTCCTTTCTGATCTCCTCAACCTCGACATTGGCGGCTTCTGCCCTCTTGAGCTTTTCTTGAAACTCCTCCTTCTGTCTCTCCAACTGATTTTGCATTTCCTCTCGGGTTTCCTTCAAGCGGTCCTCTTGTTCGCCATGTTTTGGTGTCGATGGCATTGTTAGCGCGGTATCAAGGGAAAAGTTGTCAATGGTTCCAGTGGACATGTATTTTTCACGCATTTGATAGGAGGTGACGGACTCGGTGTCTTCGCCGTCTTCCCGGCCGTTTACACGTTCGGCTCGGGCCCTTTGGACTTCCTCAAAAAGGGCGTTGAGTTCTTCATCGGTCAGGCTTGTAAAGTTCTGATCAGTGCCGAGGATAGCACCAGCCGCCTCTCTTCGGGCAAGCGACCAATCCGAGTCCCTCCCATTTCGTGAGAATGCAGCAGGGGACTCTGGTCGAGCATCGCCAAAGTCCGAGACCCTGCTCACCGACCTCTCATGTCCTGGTCGAGGAGATGGTGTCCGATCCAAAGCTTGGAGTTGGCTGGCTGTAATGGACTGCCGCAGCAGACTTTGTCCAACTTCTGCTCTCTCGGCTCTTGCCTCCATGGGGTGGTTGAATCGGAAAATGTGGAAGTCGCCCAAGATGACTCGGTAGCCTGAATGAAGCAGCTTGGGCTCCGTTATACGCTTGCCATTGACCATGACCGAGGCCCCTTCTGACGGAACCACCACCACGGTCCCGTCTGCATTGTTCTCAAACTTGCAGTGGTCGTGGAGGATCCTCGTTCCGTTTAGCCGGACGTTGGCCTGATGGTCAGCATTCGTGTCGACATTGCCAACGGTTGTGGTTCCCGGCTTGAGATTATAAACAAGACATTCCGCGAGGAGAGGGTCGTCTGACAAGTTGACAAGATGCGGCATTTTCTTTGGCGTATGCAGGCCGATAAAGCCCTTCTCGATGCTGATGCCAAGCTCCTCGAGGGCCGCCTCTCGTTCCTTGTGAATCTCTTCCGTCTTCTGGAGCTTTTGTTCCCAGGTCTGATTCAAATCAGAAAGCAGCTTCTCGCTCTGATTGAGCTGCTCTGCAATCTCTGCCTTGGACACTTTCTTGACAATGCCCTCTGAGGTGGTGATGGACACCATCTGCTCCTCCAGAGGTGTGCCCTCGGCGTAAACTGGCTCCCCCGGAATCGGGGCTTGACCTGGACCAACCGCACCACCGCCAAGCTTGCTTCTCAGCAGCGCCAACTCCTCCTTCAATTCTCTAATCATGCGAGCATTGGCGTCTTCGTTGATGACGGCGTGGTTCTTGATTCTCTTGGCCGAGTCGGCATATCGCAGAGTACTAAGGGTTTCGTCGTAATTAATGTCGGCAGGGCTGATGGCTGCTATCATGGCCGTCATGCTGTTTCCACCCAGCGAATCCTTCAAAAGCCAGGTCAAAACACTGTCTCGGTAGGGGACCTGCGTTGCGGCCTTCTTTTTCTTTCCTGTCGACAAGTCCGCCAGTGCAGCAATCACTCGACCGAGCGTTGACAAGGATCGGTTGATTTCAGCGCCTTCTTTCAGCCGAGCACCGGTGGCGCCTGTAGACGTCGCACGTTCGGAACCTGCCAAATCGACCAGACTAATCTTGGCGACCTTTTCCATTTCCATCTTGGTCTCGGCGTCATACTTCTTTTGCGTCAGCATCAAGGTGAAGACGGCATGACTTCGACTGGACGTCTCGTTCATGTTTGTAGCAGCAACCGTTCTGGCCTTGTTTCCCTCGTCCATGAGGTTTTCAATCTCCTGAAAGCTTCCAACGACTAGCTTTGCCAGATCCTCAACGTAGGGGCCCGTCGACGGATGTTCTCGAACTTTCAGGTTGCCCTTTGTTGCCGGATTGAGCAGGTCGCGAACGCGCTCGTTGTAGATTTCGAGGTAGGATACTTCCACCGTGCACTTGGTGGTGCCGTCGGATTGAATGGCGTTGATTCGGTTGAACATTTCTTGGCAGATATTGGGAATGATGCCAACTTCTTTGCCGTAGCCCATCATTGAGTACGACTTTCCCGAACCGGTCTGACCATAGGCAAAAATGCAATTGTTGTAACCTTGGAAAGCATTGTCCAGAAGCGGAGCTCCAAGGTCATCGAAAAGATTTGACTGCCCTGCGTAATTCGAGTCCTCTTTGTTGAAAGACCAATATGACCGGTCGAAAGCAAACGTCTTCGCACCAGCGCCTTTGCCACCCTGTCCTTCGGGCGTGGCAAGAACCGTCTGGTTCTCCTTCATTTCGACTATGCATTTTGAACCTCGGTCGATTTCTGTGCACCGGTTAGCATCTCTTGAGCGGCCCGCATCGCAGGTCCGCGCGAAGGACTGCTCAAAGACATGTCGGGCTGGGCCAAAAGTGCTTACCTCTGCCGTTAAAAGGACGCACCCTCACCACCACCTTGATATTTCCACCACCTGCAGGCGCCATGGTTGCCAATTTGTCTGCGGGGACCCGGAATTGGTCCCCTGAAGACTGGGCGTCTCTACGCGGGATGCGCCTGGTCGGTTGCTTTTGCGAGATTGGAGATTAGGGGCCGTGTCCGAAAACTGCCGCGCCAATTGTGTCGATATGGTGCATACGAGATCCCGGGGGCTGCAAGAACATCAAGAGCCCGTAAACATGCTAGTATCTGTGTGTTTGGATACCGAACCCGCGCGCGGCCAGAGGAGAGAGGGAAGTTTGCGCAGGGCTGTCTCGTCACCCTCGTTCTGGTCAGGGGAGGGGTGACGACACTGGAGGTAAACCAGTGGGGAGAGCTGGTGGCTCGTAGTAGCACACGCAGACTTGGTCGCGATTCCGTAAAATTGCCGCTGGTATGTGCAGCGACTCAGCTGTCGTACAAAACGTGTCGTAAAGTCGTCAAGAGATGCGGGGGACGTGGTGGTTGTGGAAGAGATTATTTTTGGACTCTGTTGTCCACGGGTGAGACGCGGTCATTCATTTCGCGCGCCAACGAGCATTGAGCGTGCTGTCAGAATGCACGTGCCTCCAGGCCATTGCGAGCAAAGATGCCAGGCACGACAAAGTCAGCGCCGCCTGGCGCACACAACACACCAATGAATCCAACGAATCCTGGCCATGGCTCGATCGGGTGCTGCCATCCGTAATTGCCAATTCATGCACACGGCCAGCTTTCTATCGACTCTCAGACATGTGCTGCTCCATCAAATCAAGATGGCAGCATCACCTTTCAGCAATCTACACACCATCATTTCGTCACTGTTTGTTTTTGGGATCATGGTTCGTCTCAACTATTGGGGCAAAATCCCTCGGGCTGCGTTACAAATAAACATTGATGCATGCTTGGGTAAACGAAACCAGGTCGGATGCTCCTAGTGGACAAGTGTTTCGTCGCCTCCCGGCCCACGCGCGCTCACTCAATGGCCTCCTCAACCACCTTTTCATACTGCTCAACATCCATCGGCGCCGCTGACCAAACCATCAAAGCCTGCACATGCGCGCTCACCCTCGCGCTCTGCGTAGCACGAGGCCCATCAACCACGTAGCCTACAATGTTGACCCATTCTCCCATTTGCGTCAGACCTGGCTGCAGCATCTCGAGCACCATTCTAATATTGACTGATACCAAAACGTCGGTGCCTTTGGGGTACATGTGGCCGAGAGTTAGGCATGCACTTTGAGTATCGTATGCCGTGACGCTGGCGGAATTAGCAGAAAGCTTTTGTAGCCGAGTTTCGTAGAGGCTGCATTTTGTACCATCCTAGGAATCTGACCTTGTCGCCAACTTCCCGCTCGGGCAGAGACGACAAAAAGCACAGCTTGGACGCTCCAGGCCCCCGAGACATGTTTGCTGCCCTCGACGACAGCGGCCGTTCATCTCGAGAGGCTTTACATTGTGCAAAAGGAGCAAACGTCTCCAACTGATGGATTGCATGAACCTGGCCCCACTACAGAAATCATGTGGGTCGGGCTGCACTTTGCAGTGCAGCTTCTGCAAGTCTTCCCCGCAAGCACAGCTACCCGGAACCGCATCATCATCTTGAAATTTACCTCAACTCAAGGCAATCGTACCATCCTGAGCAAAATGTCAGCCGAAGCGCCGCCCAAATATGTCTACAAAATTGTTCCAACAAGCCCCCCGGAACCCATTCCCTCGGAATTTCCGCTGTCTGATCTTGACAAGCAAGATGGCTTCATACACATGAGCACCAGCGAGCAGGTATGTCTGGCCCAGCGGAACCAGCCGTTTTCCCAGCGCCTCATCTCACAGGAACCCAGATGCCCCTCACCTGCGACAGGTTCTTCTCCAACGTCCCCGTGCTCTGGGTGTACAAGTTCCAACTGGACCAGTTCACGGATCCTATCAAGTGGGAAGGCGGGTTCCCGCATTTATACGGCAACTTTGGCGCCAAGGACATTGTGTCTGTGCAACGGTTTGACAAGGTCGGGGACAAGACGTGGGCAGAGAGTATGCGTACTTCCTCGTGGCTCGAATAGACATGATCTGCAACTTTTGCAATCAACACCCGCTGCACTTTCCAGCCCCGTTTGACCACTTCAACACTTGCTAAATGCCCCGTGTTTTATCTATCCCTGAATGCCCAGATCCTTCTCAACCATTCCCTTGCAAATGGGGTGATAGAAATCCTTGTTCTTAGCAAAAGTCTCCAGCGCCAGCTCCCGATTGACCTTGTTGAGTCCTCTGAACAAGGGGCGCACAAACTTCATACGGCCCACGGAGCCGAGCAGGTCCGAGACACCGTAAACGCATGTAGGGTCACTGGCGTCCAGGGCGACTCGGTAATACGATGACTTGAGCTCCACGTTTCTCGAGGAGATGAAGTCGTAGATTTTGCCCAGGAGCTGGGCGCGCTCGGCTGACAGAGGGCCCGACTCTTGTAGCTTGTCCAGGAAGACAATTTTCTGGTTAGCAGTGAAGGATGATACATCCTCCGCCTTGGGTTGAAATGACTATGCCTTGTTAGCATTTATCGCGTGTGGACCTTGAAAGGGACAGGGGGACTCACGGCGTCCTGCCATTTGCTGGCCAGCTGGTAGCACTCAGTCACCATGCTCGTGTCAAAGTCAGGCTTGGGGGGCAGGCCTGGCGTGTAGAAGCGGCCCTCCCAGTCGATGGCGGCAACCTTTTGCTTGATGGCCTCGTCGCCCAGTCCGTTGAAAAAGTCGACAAAAGTGTCGCGGAACTCGAAGGAGTCAAGCGACTTGCCGGACCACTTGGCAAAGTAGTGGGGGATGAACTTGTCAAAAGCCTCGCGGCCGACCAGTCCGTCGAGGTAGTACAGGAAGTGGAAGCCCTTTTCGTAAGCGATGGTGCTGTAGACATCCTCGGGGTCGACATTCTTGTGGGAGATGATGAGCTTGGTGTATTCATGGTCTTTGCCAAAGAGCTCGACCGAGTCCTCTGTTGACAAAAGGTTAGCACCAATAGGCGAAACGGCGTCACAAAGGCAACCAACCAAGAGCCTTCCAGCCGATGATGGAGGAAAAGTCAAACTCGGCCTCGCCGTGAATGGCCGACTGGATTCTGCGCTCGAGGTAGACTGTCCATCCCTCGTTGAGCCAGCTGTGAAGGTGACAGTCAGCACGGAAACCATTCACACAAATGTCTACACGTACAAATGCTCCCAGCTGGCGTTGGAGACCAAATTACCACTCCAGCTGTGGCTCAGCTCGTGGGCAATGACGTCCACATTCTGGCGGTCACCGCTGATGATGGTCGGCGTGGCAAAGGTGTAAATGGGGTTCTCCATGCCTTGAACCTTGTTAGCAATCACGGTTGGATGCAAAAGACTGCAACGGGCGGAAACCCACCTCCGTAGGGGAAGCTGGGGGGCAGAACAAGGACGTTGTACTCTCCCCACCTATAGGGGAAGACGAGCTTCTCAGCAACTTCCATGAACTTGTCCATATCCCGCTCCAGCTCCCACTTGCAGGCGTCCAGCTCGTTTGGCCCCGTGACAACAACGCTCCTCGAGCCAATCTTGGCGGCGACGATGTCGCCCGAGGCAACGGCGAACAAGTAGGAAGGGATAGGAACCTTTTGCTCAAACTCGTACGTCTTTTCAGTGCCCACCGAGGGTGTGTGATCACCGACAGGAACGCCGCTAGCAACCACAGGGAGGGTAGAAGTCATCTTGAAAGTAAAGGTGGACTTTACGTCGGGGGTGTCCTGGCAAGGGAAGATGGATCGGGCATTGATGGCCTGGCATTGCGAGAACATGTAGGGGTGCTTCTTGTTGGAGGTCTGGGCGGGGGTCAGCCATTGCAGAGCGGTGCACTTGGCCGTCGTCTCCAGATCAATGGCAACGTTGATGACGTCTCCCTTGGCAGCGCCCCCGGGAACAGATACGTGGAGGGGAGCTCCAAAAGGGTCGCTGTGAGGCTTCAGCTCCCACTTGGTCTCGGCCGAGTTGACCTGAACTGCGTGGATGTTGATGAATCTGGTGTCGAGAATGACCTCGCTGCTCGCCTTGTCGGTCTGGCTCTCGAGCTGCAACGTGGCAGTGCCCTTGAGGAGCTTGTGGTCAAAGTCAAGCTTGAAATTGACCGTGGTATGCTTGGTGCGCCAGGCAGAGTAGTTGGACAAGGTGGTGGGATCGCGGTTGGCCATGGCTGCGGCGGTTGCGAATCCGCGACGAAGAAAGCTGGCTGGAGCTGGTAATGATGGCCTGGGAAGGGAAAGAAGACGCGGCCCTTTGAGAAAAGAGAGCCACGACATGTGTTTCTACAGAACAGCAGCACCACTTGGGAACTTTCTCATACGGGTCCCCGGCTCGACGCAGCGAAAAGCCGCTGCTAGTCTTGCACGACATTCCTAATTTGGGCTGTCACGTGCGGACTGCCCCGCGGCGAGATGTCGACTGGTATAACATGACTGCGGGGAGGCCACAGCTGTCCGGGTTCTGCACTTTTGTTATTTCTGTACACGAAAAAGTTATTCATTGCGCCAGCAGGTATTTTAACATATTTTTTTTATACCAATTTGCCGTACTGTGATAACCCAATGATATTTTTGCCGCTCTCAACCGAGTTCTGTCATCGGGTACGTCAGCCAGAAAAACAGGGGACTTTTGCCCCACAGGCCCGAAGCTAAGCTAAGCGTCAATGTTCCAAGGGCAAAAGATTTGATCCTGTCCAACCAGACCCTTCTCCCATGACCCATTCTAGTTGACCATCATCTGAATGCTTTCGCTCTTGAAATTGCCCTTGAACACGTCGGGCTGAGAACTCATATGCTCCAAATCATGTTGCGAAACCTGGTCCTTGGCCTTTGCAAACACACCGAGCCAACGTCCATGTAGGAAGACGGTGGCCTTTTTCCCCAGCCTGTCCATGGGGATGGGCGGCGCCGCCAGCACCATGTCATTCGTCGCCTGGGCTCCAGCTTCCAAGCCCACCAATGATTCAGGCTTTGGGGGCCAGATCCTCGACGCCTTGATGACGTCGAATTCGAGAGGCTCTGATGCGCCGTCCGGGGTAATACTAAGCAGGCCGAGAGCCAGGGCGATGGGGTCCAGGGGGGAGTTGTACGTGATGATGGTCACGGGATGGGAATTCTTGTTGGTGACGGTTATGCGCACTGTGGGAGGCGAGGTGCTTGTCTGGCTGAGGCTGACAACCAGGGCGTCGAGGGGATATGCTGAGCGCTCACTCGCCATTTCGAGCAGCGCAAGTGCCCCTGAGCGGTCGAAAGTGATTGTCGATGGCAACGCCAGGTATGCGATGATGAGCCAAAATGCTACAAACAAAGGGAGGCCCACTGCGTGACTGGTGCGGAGAAGAGCCATTCAGCCGTCACGGAAGCAGGAGGGAAAAAAGCTGCAAAGACGAGGGACGTTGCCTCGAAAGAATATGGACGACGATTATTAATACCATATAACTTGTGGTAATGTCTTGGTGCGTCTGCTGTTGCGACGCTTTTGTCGTCATTCGGGTGGGGGCTCTTTGGGAGTTTATGCTGCACCTGCCATTCTTGGCGCAAGTTGGCAACTATGATATAAGCGTTGCCCCCTGGGCAAACCTTAACGTACGACGTCGAGACGCACAACAGCCTGGTTGCATGAAAATGGTTCATGCCCCCACTGGTCGATAAAACGCCCGTCCAGAAACCTGGTGTCAAGTAAATCCAAATTCGAAACGTGTACGGAGCACCTGTTGAGTCAGGTGAACTAGTCGGCCAAGCCTAGCAACTTGGATTGCCTCTGACACCCCAGGATGGAATGCCGAGTTCCTGCCAACAAATATCAGCACGGCCAAAACTTGGCACCTTTCCCAGGCCCATGGAATTGGCGGCTTTGTTCAACATTGGACGCCGAAGCGAGTACCTGGAAATCCTCACTTCCCCGTGCTTCCCACTGCGGCGCGAGACGGTGGCCGAAACGCCTGACCTTCTTGGGTGACCGTGATTGTTAAAAGTTTGCGGAAATGCATTCAACCTCTGAAGGAGAGGTTCCGTGGGTGATCACAACCTTGACTGTTCTCTTTATGCTGCCCAGAACCGCTTCCCTCTACTTGCCCGCGATCACAACATTGTCTAACACACAGCATCGTTGCCGATTATATTGACAGTATTGACGGTGTTGAAGATCCGCGCCGTCACGTCAACGGGTCCATGCGGCGGCACTTGCCGAATGACAATAGACACAGCGATGACGAGGCATCGATACATCGGAAGGGCATGCTGTCGGCCATAAATGTTGATTCTCCAGCATCTGCGGCAAAGGGGTGATTGGAATAATATTGGTGCCTGGCGATAATGGGAAACGCGACTGCTCCCGGCCATTCTTGTCGAGCAAGCGGTAGAGGCTGCAGCTGCAATGGTGCATGATGAATGTCGCAGACACCTGCATGCATGACCGGTTGGTCACATTGCCAGTATCAGTCTCATTGATATTAAGCCAGTCTTTCACCCCTTCCAAAAAAGGAAATAGATGAGCAAACCAGAACCCTCAAATCCAGCTCGACCATCTAAGGGAACAGGCCTTTCAGAAGAAACGCTATTTTTGCCGCGGTCTTATGCTCCGGCGCTGAGATTTCGGCATTTGGCAAAGGGCTCATAGATGCTCAGGTTGAGGTTGAAATTTCCCTTTCCCAACGTCAGCTGGCAAGGCCACGATGAGGTAGTGGGCGACATGATGGCAAGATCAACCCCGGGCGCAATGGTGGGGACGTTGTGATTCCAGCGGGCGTTTCGGGGTTGAGATGTGATGCGGTGGACTTTTTCCTTGGCTTGCAGATCAAATAATGAGACAACAAGCCCCAAGTGATATTAGTGTCTTACAAATGCGACAAGGCAGAGTTTGTTGACTTTTAAGTCGACTCCGTGCTCGGCCGAGCCCCATGTGATTGATTCGGCCTGTTGCCGAGGAATCCGGCATACAGAGTCGGCGCCCTTGTTGGACCGAAAACGTGGTACACAGTCCTACAGTCTATTTCTAAGCAGCAAGCCAAGTCGGAGGATCCTGTGGCCGCGTTGCATGAGTTTATTTATTTCGGGGCCGTGTCACCACCACGACAGTTTGCGCTAAAACGCGGGGGCAGCGCTTCTTCTACTCGTATTAAAGCTTGCCTCGAACCATCTTCAGTTTCCAGTGCTGCACTGCTCAACAGACGACTACTTGGCTCTGCAAAATGTCGAATGCTGGACCGCTCGATGTGAGCATTCCCTGCTCGGATAATGTCGTCTCAGTCGCCATCATCGATACAGCAGCGACCATAACGATGCCCGCTGCGGCATTTGTAAAGCCGGTGTTGACGGACCACGAGATCATGAAGGTCCCCGTCTTCACCTTTCTCATCCAGAATAAGCAGCAAAAGCGCACAATTCTGTTCGACCTGGGCGTGCGGAAAGACTGGGAGAACCTGCCGCCCGGCTTCGTCCAACGTCTCAAGGGAGGGGGCTTTCAGGTCGAGACGGGCAAGAATGTGCGTGACATATTGAACGATGAAGGCGTAGACACCTCGGCGGACAACATCGAGGCCATCATCTGGAGCCACGGCCACTTTGATCACACGGGCGATCCCTCCACCTTTGATAGTGGGACGGCGGTGGTCGTCGGACCGGGGTTCAAGGAGAACATGATGCCGGGATATCCCACCAACCCAGACAGCAGCGTGCTGGACTCGGACTTTGCAGGGCGAGAGGTGCGGGAAATCGACTTTGACGAAGCACGGCTGAGAATAGGCCGATTCGGAGCCTTTGACTACTTTGGCGACGGAAGCTTCTACCTCCTCAACGCGCCGGGGCATGCTCACGGACACATGTGCGGTCTCGCCCGCGTGACGAGCAGTCCGGCATCGTTTATATTGATGGGCGGCGATGCGGCACATCACGGTGCCGAAATCAGGCCGAGCCAGTGGCTGCCGCTGCCCGACAGGCTTCCCTCCTTTTCGAGGAGCGATGCCACCTTTTGTCCTGGCGAAGTTTGCGCGAAGCTGTCGGAGCATTGCAACGCAACCACGCCCATGTACAGACCGACAGACTCGGGCGTGCATGTCGATGCCGCCACGGCTGTTGAGACCATCGAGAAGGTGCAGGAACTGGATGCTCTAGACTCGGTTTTTGTGGTGCTCGCCCACGACATGAGCCTGCTCGATGTTGTAGACTTCTTTCCCAGAACGGCCGAGGACTTTGTTAAGCAGGGGTGGAACAACAGGGCGCGATGGGCGTTTCTGAAGGAGTTTGATGCTTGATCTGATGAGCTGCAAAGCGACGAGGTAGAAGCGCGGCGATTCGTCCCAACTTGCGATCAAGTTCGGGTACTTGTTGCAAGTAATTTTGGGAGCGAATCAACACGGAGGTCTTTTCCAAATTCATTTCCCATCACTGGCGATCAATCAAGAAAAGATGCTGCGTGAGATGATGGCTTGGATATCATGATGCATGAGTCACTCCATGCCAGTTGTCATGGCCAGATAACGCGGATGACCAGTGTAGACATGGCTTAAGCGACATTATTTGTCAAAATGTCGGCTCTTGACTCTTTATTTACGGCATAATATTTCCTTATTCCGAAAGCTGCGCCAAACTTTCTCGTTTATTGGCGTGGCGCCGTTGACCAATCGTGGGGGCAAAGGCGCCCGCCACCAATGTGCAGCTGTTTAACGTTCTCGCCATGACTACACCCCTCAGTTTCTGCACCTCACCTACGCATCAGCACCGACAATCGCCTGGGGTATCATTGTGCCAGTGACGGAGCATTGCATATTCAATCAATCCGCTGGTAAATAAAAGCATTTCGGCAGGCCATTCGCCATGTCTCAGCACACTCCTTCCCACAGCCCTGATGAGACCAGCGCTCTGCTTCCTACGTCGGAAACGCCGCAAAGCTCATCCAACGGCGGCGCCGGTGAGAACCACGAGAACGAAGGCGAGAGTGGAAGGCACGGATTTCATGCAGTCGTTTTCCTCAAAGTCTTGTGGCGGAGCTCATGCACGGCGTCCATGCTGGTCAATCTGCTCTGGCCCGTGGTGCCCGTGGCCTTTGTGCTGCAGCTCTTCCCTGGCCTCCATCTGTGGAAGTTTGCAACGGCGTACATTGCCGTCATCCCCTCGGCCAACCTGCTGGGATTCGCAGGCCAAGAGTTTGCCCGTAAAATGCCAAAGGTGGCCGGGATCCTGATCGAGACGACGTTTGGCTCCGTCATTGAGATCATTCTCTTCATCGTCCTCATATCCAAGCACACGGCTGATTCGCCCGAAACGAATGGGGACGAAGGCAACCTCATACCCATCATACAGGCAGCCATCCTGGGGAGTATCCTGACAAACCTGCTGCTCTGCCTCGGCCTGTGCTTCTTCTTTGGGGGCCTGCGTCAGGCGAGCCAAAAGTTCCACAGCGTGGTTTCCGAAGTCGGCACAGGGCTTTTGCTTGTCGCAGCCTTTGGCCTGATTATACCCAGCGCGTTCTACTCCGCCCTGAAGAGTTCCACTGTTGATGCCCATTCGGAGATTGCCCTGCTGCACGAGAGGTTTACTGAAGCCAAGCTCCAGGCTGACGTCTTGCAAATCAGCCAAGCCACCTCCATCGCCTTGATCGTGGCCTTTGTCCTGTATCTCTGGTTTCAGGCGCGCAGTCAGCACACCATATTCGACGAGGTTATCGAGCAAGACGAACACCAGGACTCTGACCGGCACCAAGACTTGGCCAAGCCCAAGTTTACCATGACGGAAGCTTTGCTTGCCATAGGCCTCGCGCTCGTTCTTGTCACCTCACTGCTCATATTCCTGGTCGACAAGATTGAGCATGTCGTGGAAAGTGGCGTACCCGACCAGTTTCTGGGCCTGATTCTGCTTCCTCTTGTTGAGAAGGCTGCTGAGCACTTGACCGCAATCGACGAAGCATGGGGTAAGCTGCGACCTTAGGGTTGAAACTAACCGGCTACTGAAGGATATCATGAGGGCTAACCTTTGGCACTTGCAGATGGCGTGATAAATGTTGCGCTGTACCACTGCCTGGGGCCGTCAATTCAGACGGCCTTGTTCAACGGACCGTTGGTGGTGCTTGTCGCCTGGGCCCTCGGGAAGCCCATGGATCTCAACTTTGAGATATTCATGATTGGCCTCTTGGTTCTTTCGATTCTCGTCGTTGGCAACTTTTTGAGAGACGGAGAGTCCAACTGGCTAGAGGGGGCGTTGCTAGTTGTAGGTTTTGTGCTTCCTGGTTCGAGGCTGCCGTTTGCTGACTGCACCAGATCATCTATGCAATTGTCGCAATTGCCTGCTGGTTTTATCCGAATCCAGATGTTGCCACCTCCAACGGTTTGCAGAGATCCCAGGATGTTGATGTCGCTTTGTTGAAGGATTCCATCCGCGTTATGCAGGAATATTTACAAAAAGTGTCAGCATGAAGGCCGTCTAGTGCTGGGCAGGTGTGGCTGGTAGTTGACCAGTATGTACCAAAATGCGCCCTGCCACAGGGGCAACACTGCGACGGAGCTGAGACAATGGCAGCATCTTACGCTGCCTCGACTACTTACAGTTGTTTTTTGACGGATTCCACTAATAAAGAATGTAAATTGGTATCTGTGAAGCTGGATTACTTGGTTCATTCTGCCAACTGTGCTTCTCACCTTGACAGTAACCCAGTAGCGAATTCAGTCAGTGCTGCCGACATTTCTAGTGACGGTGGATTTCTCAGCCATTTATCCACTGTCGCGGCCCTCACATCAGTTGACTTCTCACCTTTTGCTCACTTGGTATTCAGTCCAGCCTCAACTTTTGGAAGCCAGTCTTGCCCTCAGCTTTCGACGCCATTTCCGTCCTTGACCTTTGCTACCCATCGCCAGTGACCTGCCTTGCACCTTTATTGTCCCCATCTTGATTACACGCCGCTACCGCCTGCCTGCGCCAAGTTGCCCTCGTTTGTATTGGCTCTGAGGACCGGACTGACCTCTTGGCAGTATTGCAGCACTTTAATTGACCTTGGCTACTGAGTCCAATCTCGTCCCGACATTGTGGGCCTGGATGCTTGGGAACCGTGCAATCTGTCACACGTAGTGCACACGAAGATAGGTGCAAAAGATATTATAAAAACTTA
The DNA here is from genome assembly GCA_020975405.1 of Keithomyces neogunnii. NCBI lineage: Eukaryota > Fungi > Ascomycota > Sordariomycetes > Hypocreales > Clavicipitaceae > Keithomyces > Keithomyces neogunnii. The sequence continues at coordinate 780,485 of JAIOWQ010000002.1, read as the reverse complement.
AAAAGCCTTGAATTTCTACATATGAAATTTACTGTGCGCCTCAACTTATAGAGGGCGCAGGGCCCTTTGCGGGCGCGCTGATTCAATAATCAATCCGAGCGTAGGGAGCTAAGTTTACAGCGCCTTTGGCACACGTGCCCAGTGACTGGCGGTCAACCCCACCGCGTTCGCCGCCAATCATTCATCAGGGAGCCACGCCACTACTTGCACTACTTGCACTGCACCATTTGCAACCTGTTTCGACACTTCCTATCATTGAAATCCTTTTTTACATCATGAAGAGAACTGCGTCTAAATTAAAGGACGCCAAGCTTATGGGAGGCCATGACATTCCTTGGGCAAAGCGTATCACTGTAGAGTGGACAGAGGACCCCAAAGTCGCGAAGCTACTGGGGAAAACACCCTTCTGGCGATTCAAGTACGTTCCATGGAGAACCATTTGAATATGGGGCCTAACATCCTGACAACAAATCTGCCCCAAGTGCGATACGAAAACAAAAAGACAAGTATAGGAAAAATTTTCGACTCTTGTTGAGCATCAAATTTGACGTGCCGGGCGGTTCTACCGAGGCCCTCCAGCCAAGTGAACAGAGTGTCCCAGGACCAACCTCACGGCCTTCAAATACGCCGGGAACCCTCAGCAAGGCCATGACACCGGGTACCGCGTATTTTCCATGTCTGCCCCAGAATCGAATTACAATTCCAAGATTGTTGTTTCATCCACACCGCTTTTCCGTGTCTCGGTCCCGCTCATTTGCAACCATGATCGAACCAGTCGAGGAGGAATTGGTCGCCGACCACAACCGTTTAGCAGCTTTCCACCCAACAAAACCCAATCAGGACTTGAACGGCCAATTCCGGACAATTGTCAAGCTTGGCTTTGGCAGTGGCTCCACCGTTTGGCTGGCAGAGAACCAGAACTTGTGAGTCATTTCCGTTTGATGGGCTAGTTTTGTCCTTGAGCCTGACATTTATACCAGCCAAACCAGCCAAACCAGCCAGACTACGTTAATTCCTTACCATGTTGCAATCAAAATTGCGGCTGTCGATGCGGATGCCAGTGGAGAGGCCCGGTGGTCAAAGATTATCTGCAACGCTAACCCGTCGCATGAGGGCCGCTCATATATCCGTACGCCTGTGGATGAGTTTAAATTACAGGGACCTATAAAGTCACACTCTTGTCTTGTTTACGAGCCAATGAGAGAACCTCTTAATCGATTTCAACATAGATTTGACAAACAAAAACTGCCAGTCCTATTTTTTAAACTCTACACCTATATCATCCTCCAAGCTCTCGACTATTTACATAATGAGTGCCATCTCATCCATACCGGTAAGCTAATAGATGCTTCCTACTATTAACCAGTCCCAAGCTTCCTACTATTAGCCAGCCCTAAACTCTGCTATCTAGATATCAAGGACGATAATATCATGATGACTTTCGAAGACGAATTTGACCTTGGCACGTTTATCAACTCTCTAAACAGTACGCCGCTAGTTGGGCGCATTAGAACAGATGGCCGGGTAATATACCCATCGTACGACTTTGGTCCCTTGCGAGGTTTTGGTCAGCTCCCCAAGCTGGCTGATTTTGATCAGGCCTTCCCAGGGCTAGGTAATGAACAAGGACATATTTTCCCTATTCAATCCCACTGTTTCCGCGCACCAGAAGTATTACTCGGCTGTCCGTGGACGTACAGTGTTGATATATGGAACCTTGGTGTTCTGGTAAGATGAATGCTTAATATAAAGATGTCCAATTAAATAATATTGCTAATTATTATAGATGTGGAAGTTGCTAGAGAATCTCGTCTTGTTTGATCTGCCCAGTGGCGAAGATGAAGCGTATGATGCTCATGTACACCTTGCTCGGATGGTTGACCTTTTGGGAGATCCACCTCCAGAGCTTGTAAAAAGAGAGCGTCTTTTCCGTCGCATTCGCCTGGACAGACCCATTGTCAATCGAAGTGGGAAAGAGTGTAAGAATGCAAATGAGTATTGGGGCGGTCCCTTTTTCGATGACCACGGTATGTTGCCTATCAAGCTCAGAACCACAGCAGGCAAATCCAAGAACTAACGTGTACCCGACCACAGGCCAAATTATGCGTACTGACCTGCTTAAACGGGGTGGGGACCTGGCGTCTACTATTGTGGAACTAGATGGTGATGAAAAGGATTGTTTTCTCGACTTTGCTTCAGGCATGCTGCAATGGCTGCCTGAAAAGAGGAAGACCGCCAAAGACCTATTAAGCCATGAATTTCTGGCCCCGATCCGCCAGTATCGCGACCAGAGTATGGAATAGGCTGCACAAAACAAACGGGGCACTCCTGCGCTCTTCATAATGCACCCAGACAGCCTACTAACCCAGTCCATGAACTGTAGCAGAGTTGGATTGCTACCCTGGATGACATGGGGTAGAGTTGGATATTGGCAGGCCCCCTATGCTATGAGAAGCCAATAGGATACTGTAACACAGAAGCTACAACTCATTTAACACGAACGCGAGCAAAATGTGATGTGGACAAAAAAAGGATGTAGCCGCAATAATTCAGTAAAAGAGTTTCTCGGTCCTTGTCATGACATTATGTATTCCATCGAACCCTTTGTCTTCCTGCAGCGGTACCGAGTGGTCGTGTGCCAGAAATCTGTGATACCAGACGTCTGGATGGGTTCGGGCTGGCCTACAGCGACCGACATGCATTAAAATAAAAGTAGATAACATGGAGAGGTCAACGAGAAATCAAGCCGAGGCATTGGTCTTGGGAAGCTGCAGAATACATCCAAGATGGCTTGCTGATTGAAGCTATTGCGGAGACCATTCTGGCAAGTTGTCGGCATAAACATGGACGAGATATCTCGCTGAAATGTCGCGGCGGATACAGAGGAGTGAGAAGACGCCAACGGCGGATGGAAAGAGATGTATTGGCGTTGCCGCCGCTGATGTTTGTGCCATGGAGGCGACGCCGGACGAGACATCTGATGACATGGCAGCAACAGACAGGTCAAGAGAATCCAACAGAGTTGAAGCAAGGTTTTTGCAGAATTTTCTCTCGGAAATTAGCGCCGTCCTCTTCATTAGACGTTTCCACGTCAATCTAAGATGTTGGTGCATTACGACCAGTCTTGCCGCACATGCCACATGGCTGGCCTTTCGTCTCATCCCGGAGCTTCCGACTACTTGTCTGGCGGTCTTGTTGCCTCATCTTCTCTTCTACATTGTTCTGGTCTCAAAGAGCTTGTCCTTCAGTCGGGTTGTTTGAGCTTTTAAAAGCCATGGATTTAGTAGCTCAAGTGCTACAGCAGCTGGTGATGGCGTCTGTAGCTTCACATCTAGCCGCAACAAGACGCTAACTAGGTCGAATGGTTCAAGGCCTGTGCCTTGAAGAGCTCTCTGGATATTCTTTTTCTGTCATTACAGCTTTAAATGCAGCGCAAAACGCGGGTAAGAAGTCCGCCTTTACCCCTTTGATTTCTCGGCACGTCTTCTTCAGCGGCCCAAAACAGCTAATGTGGATGCGGCCAACTAGCCCAAGAGAGTGGCGTGTATATCTAGGAGATGTGATAGGTACGAGGAAGCAACAAGCAGGCGGATGGACCACGATCTCTTCGAGTGCTCTATGGTCAGTGGAGATGCCCTCGCCCATAGAGCCCCTGTAAATCTTGGGTGACTGTACTGGTACGTTGATGTGTTTTCATTGGGCAAATATGTGGTTGTAGCTTTGTGTGCCAGAAGATATCATAGGGACTTATATTACCAGCCACTTTCCTCGAAACTCTAGGTACCCTTAACTTATTGCTGTCTAAAGAGATACGAAGAATCGCCTCTCGGGCGCAATTTCCACCACTTTCTCATCCGACCTGATTTACGGGTTTTGCCCCGACTATCTCGAGGCCGCTTCGCGCTTGTCAAATATGACAGCCAAGGCGTTGGCCGTGTGACGTTGATGCCTCCAATATTGACAAGCGGGCCGCCGACAATGGGCTAGGTATTGCCATTCTGCCCTCTTCTGCAGACAAGGTGGCGCCTTGCTACAATTTGCTAGTAATGACAAGGTCCTACAAGTTCCGCCGATGCCAGCCTCGAACCCACCAAGCAAGGGGTGAAGGGGGGAGTGTCATTGCAGGAGACGCTGGTGGGTGTGATTGAGGCTTTCAACTGTGACTCGAAATAGTGACACAAAGTATCTATTATGGACATGTTTTCGAGAGACTTGTCTCCTACTGGCCATTGTAGAGAGAAATCAACTCGGACGTGCTCATTTGTGGCTGCTCCCATCGCTACGTGTACAGCAACAAGGCCAACCGATGTCGTCCCTCCCTTGATCGGGCAAGCGACTAATCAGGCCACAGAGTCCGAGGGACAAGGCAGACTGCGAAGCGAGGATAGAACCGACACGGGTTGCAGGGAGCCCAAATTGATGCACAGGGGTCTGACATTGCGGCAGAGGCAGCCCCGGGACCAGGTAAACCGCCCCCAAGACCGCTTTCTTCACGCAAATCAAGCAAAATTCTGCCATGTTTCAGTTGGGGGTTGGGATAGGTCGCAGGTGACGCATGTGGGCAGAAGGAGTGATGCACAGAATTCAATATACATGAATCATGCAGTTGAGTGGTCCACGCGCAAAGGCCTTTCCGAGCTGAGGCAGCAGAGCCAAAGTCTGGGGTGAGACAGGAAGCCTTGAACTCTGCCGTCCTCCAATGACGCGCAAAGGACGGCTCATGAGGCCTGCTTTGGAGGATAGCTGAAGGGAACCCGAGCGGTCAGGGCTCGCAACCACTTCGTTTATCCGTGGGACTGGGTGCCCGAAAGCGTGGCGTCCAGTGAGTGTCTACGGGCGGCCGGGAAAAAAGAACAAGTCATATCGTTGTATGTCGACGGCTATGATCCGACGTGTCAGTCGTGCGCGAAGAGATCGCGGCCCCCCGGATGGATGCCTTTGACAGAGTAGGTGTGCCGGTATTGGCGGCCCATTTGCCGCACGCTGGTATTCTGGCCTATACGAAACCTACCGTGGGTCTGGGACGTGTCAGACGGCTGGTTATAAATATATAGCAGCCCGAAAGCTGCCGCTGGCGCTAGAGGTGCACCTTGGCGTCTGATAGGCGTTTGATGTGCCGAGAGGCTTAAGCCCCCGTGTCGCCCGCATACTGTGGCATAGGGCTGTGTAGGCCAAGGGCAAGTTCCGAGGGTAAAAGCACGGGCACGATTGATTGGGGCGAGGCGGCATCTCTCCTGTGCGCGAAGGGGACGATGGAAACGCAAATACGAACCGTTTCGGCACCCGGTGCTGTGGTTGAGGACTTGCCGCGCGCGCGCCAAAGGGAGACAATGTGCAGACGTCACGATCTGGCTGGCTGCTCTGCCCCGCGTCCCACGTTCCCGGGCCATCGCCTGATCCAAAGTTAATCGGATGCAGGGGTGGATGGGTTTCTGGGAAACGTGGCTGTGGCCCCTCATCCTCGACCTTGTTGGTTCTCGGTCAGCGGAGACTGCCGGTTGTCAGTCAGCTTCTGCCACGCCGGCGTCTGGGGGCGCTTCTTCGCACGTCCTGGAAGCGAGATCGCGGTCCAGACGGGTCGACAGTCGATCCGTTTAGTCATGGGCAGGAAATGGTTGGCCCAGCTTGCACCGGGCATTGGACCAGCTGAGCTCAGCTCCCGCGTCCCGGCATGCGCCCGGCCATCTTTTTACTATTTCGGCTGTCAAACCCACTGCACATGTTCTGCCCGACTGCCTGGGACGCTTGACAGCGGGCTCTTGCATACGGCTTGGCTCGAGCTTGACTCGATACGAGGTCGTCGGCGACCAAAACCGTCGCCGGACATTGCTCCCTCAGGCGGGACTGGCATCCGGATGTCGCTGAGTCGGGCTGCCGTGAAAGAAACCGCCCCCAACCCAAAGGTTGGCAAGGGGACCCCAATCTCGGTTAGATTGTGTGCCGCTTCAGCGTCGTGGTTGGATGGATTTCGTCAAGCCCTCGTTCGTGATTCAGACAACCACGCCGCAACACCTCGGCCAGAGAAGAATCAAGGCAGACAGAGACGGGCCATGGCATCGATTGGTGCCGTGATCGGAACAAGATTGTTCAAGCAGCAAGATTCCAAGAGGCCCGAGATGTCAGCCGCAGTGGCAGATGCCAGCACATTGAAATATTCGTCGCGGCTCTTGAAGCACGCGGATATAAAAGAGCTCTTCTCTCCCATCAACTTGCTCAAACCTCATCACCCTCGACTCAACAACAAACACACACACTCGAGAGCAATCGCCACACTTCTTAATCTACCAATCTGACATTTTACTCCCTTCACCCTTCAAGATGCTCATTCTTGGACTCGTCACCTCTCTCCTCGGCCTCGCTGCCGCTGCCCCCAACCCCAATGCTCCGTCCAAGGTCAAGGTCCGCGGCGTGAGCCTCCTCGGAAGCGGCTGCCCTGCCGGAACTGCCGATGTGCAGGTCGATGCCACCGGCACTCTCTTCGAGGCCACCTTTTCCCAGTACGAGGTGCAGACCGGCCCCGGCACCAAGGCCATTGACTGGCGAAAGAACTGCAAGCTCACCCTCAACATGGAGTTTGACTCTGGCTTCCAGTGAGTCTCCCCCGCTGAACCCCAAAGAAGACACGGCGCGCTGACAAGCCAGGTTCTCCATCCTCGAAACCGACATGATTGGATTTGCCGAGATCCCCAAGGGCGCCAACGGCCAGTGCACCAACACCTTTTCCTTCACCGGCAACCCGCAGACCGTCAACTCCGGGATCCAGCTCCGCGGCCACTACAGCGGCAACTTTGACCTCAAGTCCGGCGCCGGAATCGAGTCCTGGTCTCCCTGCGGAGGCAGCACTGCCATTCTCAACATGAACACTGCCTGCGCCATCACCCCAACCACCCTCCCTGCCCTCATTGCCGTAAGTCGTGCCGCTCTCGCGTGCGAGGACCGGGGACGTTTTGCTGACAAGTCAAATAGGTCGACCACATCAGCGGCAAGCTCACTGTCAAGTTTGCCGTTCAGTGGCGCAGGTGCCACAAGTAAGATGTTGCACTTACTTTTCGGTCTCGGAAGACCGGCCAGTCTCCCCGACAAGCCTCGAGGCTCAGGAAGCCATGTTCCAGAGAGGGGAAGAGACTTGATTTGTTTGCTCATGGCTTTTACGCCTTCTAGTTGTTTATATTTTGCACGCCTTTGAAGATGATTTGGTTCTCGTTGGTGTAGTTTCCTTGATAGTGGTACTGAGAAAATACAGACTCGAGTCTGACAAGCATTGTTCGCGTACCCTGCTATGACTTGTTTGACCAGTCGATGTGAATGCTGATTGTGCTGAAGAATGATGGCCCGAGGTTCCAATAAGCTTCTGCACCTGTATCAGTGTAAATTGCGACACATGGGCTTGTCCACACGGAGGGTGATTGGAAGCATTCTGATACCAGCCATTAACCCATTGGGCCTTGGAGATGCTCCAAGAAGTCGGCGGCGGGATGCTGCATGCACGCGGTTGAAGATGACGCTTTGTTGACAAGACAGTAACCACTGGACCTGTAGTGTGTTATTTGATATCGAGTGTCCATTCCATATTGTAAACATGATGTGTGAATCTTTGACAACCAAATAGCATTGTGACCACACCGCGACTTCCATTTCCACAGCATACGGTACACTCAATCATGGCCATGGCCCCACCGGTATTCTGATATACCGCGTTCTTGATTTGATAAATCTCCTACTTGGCATTCATAGGCATGCCATCTCCAAACCAGTCCTTCACCTCATCCAGTGCCGCCGTTGCGATCTCGAAAAGCGATGAGTCAACCAACGGTGTCTGAATCTTCAACACAGCGGTGCAGACTTGGTCCTCAATGCGGCATTATGCCATCTTGCTGAGCCTCGACGAGGTGGACAAGAGGTTAATTACGCCCATGGTGGGATCATCATCAGTGATTTCCCCTGGGAAAGATTCTCAATATGGAAACAAGCCTGCAGCAATTTTAGACAAAGGCCCTGTTCTTCCAAGTTCGCTCAAGAGAGTTCACTCAAGAGCTCGCTGGCGTGATTAAAGGTCCCGGACCTTCTCCGGGCCTCCTCCAGACTTTGACACGCGAGTTCAGCAGGTTGTTGCAGTTCTAGCGGAGAATGGTGGCTCTTGGTTTCCCTGGTGTCATTTCTAGCTATTCTGTGGGCGACTGATGATGCAGAGCACTGTGGTTGCGCATACCGGGTGTATCATCATCCCGGCGCCCCTTTGCGGCTCAACCTCAACTTTTTCCAGAAGCTGCCTCTGTATTAGTTTGTAAGGCTCTTCCATGACAGCTCGTCTGCGGCCTTGGATCTTGGATTTTATCCCGTCGATTTCCTTTTGCTGCGCGCGACTTGTTTGCAAACTCGTCTTCAGGTCGTTTATCTGCTTTTAAATCGCCGAGAACTAGTATCAACGTTAGTACCTGCCCATGTTTTATTTCCAAAGAAAAGGCACAAAGCTTGTTGACACCGTTGGTATTCCACTAGGCTCCTTCATTTATTACCGGCGCTTGCGAGACTCCCAGTGACGGATTGGAAGATGGCCTTGCGCCGTCCGTTGGTTACATCGTCTCAAGTATAGTCGGGCCAAAATCAAGAAGCTTGAGAATAGCCATGCCGCTGGCAATTACTTCCAGGCCACGTCTAGCTCTCTGTTCAGTGGCACCGTGGATCAATTTCTCTAGAAGCCGCACAAGTTCTTGAAAGGCCACAAATTCCTGCATCCACCGCGACAGGCTTTCAGGAAATGGACAAATGGTTGAACCATGTCTTTGGAGAGCTACATTACACGTCCATGTGGCTGCGTTCCAGATCTTGATGGTGCAACCATCCGACGTCACTGCGAGCTGTGTGCCATCCGGGACCAGCTAATGGGATTGGTCCCATGCCCTTCAAGTGTCGCTGTCGTATTTGTGGCCGGGTTTCAGATGGTGGGAAGATTGAGCAATCTCAACGCAAGCAAGGCGTCATCCGGTGATCAAGAAACGTTCTTGAAGCTATCGCGTGTTGTTAGAGATGACCTCGATTCACCCGTAGTGGCATTACAGATTTCAACGGTGCCATCTGTACTTGCAATTCATTTCGAATCATGAGACAAGCCCAACTTGCCGGGAAAGAGTGAGCTTGACCAATCGTCAATTTGCATTCCCCGTGGCTGGATCCTGTATCTGGAGTTTCCGTCATCCTTCCGTACGTCATTGATGCGATAATTGTGCTGTCAGAGACGAGGCGAGATAGTTGTAGTCTTCAGTAAATGTCCATCTACGACTAGAAGTCGCCTGGCCACTACTCTTCTCATGTTTGTCTCCCCATGCACCCGTATTCTGAATCTTGATCGGGATACCTGTAGCATGGTGCGGCCAGGCGGTGGACGTGATTTCGTCTTGGTGGCTTCATCCGACGCTTTTATAAGTCTGTATCACGTCTTTACACAATATCATGTCTTCTCAAGTGAGCTCTACAAAGAATTCCTTAATACGTGAGTACCATTAAGCCTCTGACCTTGACTGTAACCAATGTGACAGTCCGCCAACTGTTGCGCCACAGGGCAAAAGTCCTCAAACCAAAGCCTCGGAACCATCGTTGACCAAAGTTCTACTCCCAAAAGGCAAACTCAATCACACAACCATCTCCCTCCCCCTCCCATCAAACCAGCTTATCCAGACCGCTAGATACAACGACTTGTACGACGATTGGAGAGCTACTGCTCCACGTTGCCAGGGGTTTGAGTGATGCCCACAAGATAGTTGCCGTTGCCGTTGGCCTCGTTTAAGCCTCCCACCTGGCCCCAGTTATCCAGAGGGCTCACCAGGGGGCCGATGCAGGTGTAGATGATGGGAGTGATTGCCAAGGCGACGTCTTGGCAATAGGAGGCGGCGTAGTCCAGAGGGTATGCCGGTGAGCCAGTGATCTGGGTCCAGATGCTATCGAACAGTGCCTGGCAGTTGAGAGTGTCCTCGGTCCAGTAGCGGACTTCGCACATGGTCGTGCCCAGGGAGTTGAGGTAGTCGCGGCACGCGTAGGCGCCCCCTTCCTTTCCCAAGTTCGTGTCGAAGCATTGGATGCCGCTGTTGCGTGGTTTCAGCGGCTGCGCGCGGGCGGCGGCGCGGGCGGCGGCCATCATGCTGGTGCCGTTGTCGACGCGAGGGTCGTCCAACCCGTGCGCCGCGCGGAACGCCGGGTCGAAGTAGTCGGCCGCCGTCCATCCCAGCTCCTCAAGCGTAGGCAGGCCTGGGCCTGGCTTGATCACAATGGTCGACGGGTCCGTGTTGAGATAGTTTATGAAGCGCTGGACCGAGATGGCGGCTGCATCGTCGGCACTGTCCGTGGCGGAGGACTGAGCGGCGACCAGCGGCGCCACAAGGAGGGCCAGCAGGTTACGGAGGGTAGGCATGGCTAATTGCAGCAGGGGGAAGAGGCTGTGACGAGGCGGATGATGGTTTGTCTGGTGTGGTGTCTGTCTGTCTGCTGATCCTTTCCACATATCAGCGGCCTCTCACGAGCTCCTTATACTTTTCGCTTGTCGGGCAGACTGTCGAGTCCATGAAGGCGCTCCCGAACTGGCCAGGCCGTCGCGGGCACCGGCATGTGGTACACCGTGCTCTCATCCCACAGACCCGGCCTCGCGACTCTAGATGATGGGATTTTTGACGCAATCAGAGCATGATGCCCCGCCGCCTTGCTGTCCTATCCTGTCCTGTTCGACCGCTGTTCTTCTGACTTGACCCTGCAGCTGCGACGACACTTGGATGCGTTCAGTGGACATGTCGGAGCAGCACAGGTGTCGTTACTAGCGCTGATGTCAGATGTAGTTTCTATACGCATAGTCAATGGCCACCTGCTGTTTGCACTACTGTATGGCTGGCTTGACAAAGGTCCAGAACTAACAAGTATTAGGGACTGGTCGGATATCTTAGGGTGGCCACCCCTGGCTGCGATGCTACTTGGATTCGTCCAATGGATAAACCAGGTCAAGGGTTTATGTTGGCAGATGCACTAGGGCGGTCACTTGTCTGAGCGGTGCATGTCACGTTGGTGATGGAAGTTCCAAACTTGGAGTATTAAGCTGTAAACATGAAAACACATCTTGCCTAGTCCATCCGTCGATTGATGAGTCCGAGCCGCGGGAAGATGAGCACTTGACAGGAGACCTTGACACCTGCGAGACGCTTTAGGAATGTTTCCCCCTCACCTTACACCTGTTTTCTCCATCTCCTCGTGTCCATCAGTATCAGGCTCGTGGTAACAGTGGATCTCCAAGCTCATCCTCCATGCTTCTTTCAGTGACTCGTCACCTCGTCTTCTGCCACCAAGATTTAGAGTCTCCACCAGATTCTCAAGAAACGCGGCAACTTTTGTATGCCCAGCCCTGGACGCCTCCTCGGCCGCGTCTCTTCCTGCCCGGTTTCTTGCGGCGACGAAAAAATATGCGGGAGCGGTAGCATAGGGGTCATCTTCAAATTCATTCCAGTCCCAATACTCCGCAGCGGGATCTGCAGAATTAGGGCCCCTTGTTTCGTCATCATCCTTTTCATCGTCATCTAAGCCGATGGCATCCATATGAAAAAGCCTATAAACAGCCTTGACCCCCCGAAGACTGCCGGCACCAGCCGCCGCATGAAGCGCAGTGTTGCCAACATGGTTTCGATGAACTATAAAGGCCCACAGGAGACGTTCCGCCTCCGGGCGCTCACTAAGCTGTTTGCCAAAAGCCAAAGGTATCGCCTCGATGAACCTGGCCTGACCGGCGGCTGCAGCACGGTGCAGCGTAGAATCGCCAGTCGCCGGATCGATGGCAGACAACAGGAGACTCTCTGCACGAGCCAGACGACGGAACTCCGGATCAACCCCATCTGACGCTTTAGATAGGAGCTCTTGCACAACGTCTGAGAATGGTTCGCGGGTCCGGAGTGGGTAAGCTAGCGGCAGAGTCGGTCTAGCCGCGGTGCTAAGTTTCTTCTTGTGGGAAGGCATTCTACAGTATGAAATTAGTAAATGTATGTCGCCGGCCGGTCGCCGGTTCATCATATCTTAATGGTGGGGGGACATAAATACGTACCTGGGGAAATTAGCGTATGGGGCCGGGATTTATCCCAAAGCGGGGCCGGCGCGGGAAATCACATGCCCTTCCCTATGCCTATGTAGGCAGGCGGCAGGCCTTGCACCTTGGGCCTGCATGAGGCTAACGGACATGAGATTGTTGATGGCATGCGTGAGACTTTGGATTGACCCCAAGTTGGAAGGCGGCAAAACCCTACTTGGCAGATTTAGTCTCATTCTTCACATAGACTCAATCCCGAGTATGGTGTCAATTACCCATGGGTTCCCGTGTTTGGGTCGACCCAAATTACCCATGTTACTACCTCGTCCGTGGCCCCGGGTCAGGGCCACGGCGTCTGCCCCTCGCATAGAAATATAGCTCTATAATACTGGCACTATGTCTAGGAGTTTTATCTTGGCTAAAGTACGGGCATGTAGTTTGCGAGTAGGGACCACGTCCCCTATGCTGGGCATAGGGGCAGTCGTTTCAGACTTGCGCTAACCGCTTTTCTTTAAGCTTGCCTCCTAAGGAAGCCAGACCGGGCCCTCCCCAGCTCGCAGCACGGGGTCCCCACGGCTTTAAGTCAGGTATTGTCAAACTAAAAAATTGGGCGTGGCCACGCCACATTTCTAGTGGCCGTTAGACCCCCCTATATACCAGCATATACCAGCGCGACAGGTATTAACCAATATGAATATGGGCCGGACTAGGCACTAGTATCCCGTTCATCCGGTACTGTAGCCAGACCAGCGGCCACGAGTAGGGCATTAACTAGTACGGGTCGTACTAGGCGGCCGCTATTGTCGTATTTTGGTACTATGCGTATAGTTGGAGGGTTGTACTAGGCCTTAGCTATTGTCGTATTTGTCTGGTACTATGCGTATAGTTGGACCGGACCCTCCCTGGCTCTCAGTGTGGCTTCTATACGGCCTCCTCGTATTATCGTGTTCGTCCGGAGTTATTGCAGATGTATCATCACTTGATTATGAGAGGAGCTAATCATTTCATCAAACTGCCCCACAATCATGCAAGTCACATGGCGCGGCTGTATTGATGCGATGCTTGTATTCATGGAAAATAGACCACGTCAAGAGGCAACAGGTGCATGTGTGCGTGACATACGTGGGCACAAGATTGCCGAACTCGCCCTTGAACTATGACTGCTCCTTAATGGTCGTCAGAGTATGTGGCAAACCCGGTTTCGAACTCTATAATACGCCCATTGGCATCCCTGGCGTTGACTGTGTAGTCGTACGAAATCGCAGCCAGAGTGAAGGACTCGGGATTTTCAACAGCCCAGTCATAGTCAAGCCCAACAATCCAGGTATCAGAGCCAGCAATTTGAAAAATATTATAGACCTCCCCTACTTCGTCCGGAATGGTAGTAGAGGCTCCAAAATACAGGTGGAACAGCTCATGGAACAGGGCCGCTGCTGTGGGTAAAAGATCCTTGTTGTCAAGTGAATCGTGGTGCGCCGTGGAATCATCAACGTCGTTTGTGTTGATGGTGACAGGCACCCGCGGGATACGCCCGACGTAATTCACATCTCGAGACGTGACTGACATGGCACCAAAGGAGACGGGACAGAGCGTCATGGTGCTGGGGTCCGTCTCGTGTTGTGTAAAGGCGGCATGCGTCGCCCTGGAGCAAAATCCTGCAGCCTTTCCATTGGCATACGGTTGGTCAAAGACGTATTGCTTGAGCTTCTCGCTCCAATACTATGGAGAAGCAGATGGCCGTGTCAGAATGATATGGAGCGAATGGACCACCACCGTCAAAGGTAGGATACATACCGGCACGGCCTTTGTCCCCTTCTTCAAAAGACTTTGTTCCTGCTTTTGCCGATTCACATACACATCCACCTCATTCAGCAATAACGGACGTCCGGTTGCGGGGTCTATGTATGTCGTGCCGTCTAATCTTTTGGCTTCGTCGTTCATCGTCGTCTTGACAGCCCAGGAATGATGGCAAAATAAATATGGCTTTCCTTGGCGTGGGCCACTGCTCGACATGGTGTTGTATGGCCCGCCATTAGCCATCCACTGAACAACACCGCTGTACTTGCCTGACACAAACGACATCTTGTTAGATCACTGCCTTTCAACGAATGGAGAGATGGATGCTGACTGCGTATGTCCATGATTTGCCCCGCTGTCAACTGGCCCGCTTGACTACTAAAAAACGAGTCCAGAAGACGCCTGGCTGCCATTACGTTGTTTTCGTAGTCGTCGCAAAGCCTCAAGCCAATCTGACCTAGCTGATAGGCATCGTTCAGGATGTTCTGCAAAATGGCAGCGCCGACATATGCACAGCCGCCATCATCGTTCGAACTTAGATCGACTTGGAACAAATCACTGATTGACTTTGGGCTCTGGGCAATGCCTTGGGCCACGAAGCCCAATGTGATGCAGATCAAATCCAACCACTTGGTCATCTTCAAGAGGCGAATAGCATTCCAATGGTAAAATAAGTTTGAAGGAGGCAGAAACAGGTTGGCACAATAGTGTAACCGGAGATGGAGAAGGCCATCCTGACATTAAAAATTAGGGATGCCGTTACATAGTCAAGATTTCTTGCCAAAAGGCGCCAGCTCCACCGAACAAGTATCGACAGGGATCGTAGACAGGACGTTGAACGAATATTACGATAGAGGTCGAGACCATTCCACTTGCAGCACGTACCGACCAGGGCAGCTTGACCGGGGCGTTTGTACCACTGGATATCTGTAGTTGAAGTCCATGATCAAATCCCTTTAGAATACATGACTCTGGCGCTAGAGAGTCCTTCCAGTACATGGCCCACATTGGCAAAGGCTGGGGGTTTGCACGTCCTTCCACAGCTTTTATTTATAATACGCCCGCAATACGAACGAGGTGGTTGACTCGGAACGGCAACCGCGCGAGCCTGCTTCTAGGGTTTGTACCTTGTTGATCAGAGTAAACGGGTATTTATTCATGACGGGCAGTGTCCATGAACTCAACGCTACCATTCACCCATTGAAAAACGCCTCTCCTCGGTTGAATAGCTGAAGCAAACTCGTCATGGCGCCACTGGGCAGGCTCCTGCTGCTGGTGCAGGCCGTGGTTGCGGCCACCGTCTCCGTTCCACACAGTCCTATCGGGTCATCCAAGCCTCTGCCACCAGGATCGCCTCATGTCAGTCTGCTCAAGGTCCCCAAGGTTCGAGTGAATGGTGCTAAGTTGATGACCAGCCTCCCCCGGATTACATGAAGGACAACACCAACAATTTCTGGGGCACCGCACCAGATAAAGGTACCAGGAATGGCCCCCTATTAAGCAAACCGGGCAATGGGAGCATGCTGCATGACAAAGACGGCAAAATCAACCTCGACAATGCAGATGGCTATTGGCTATCAAGCCTTGCAAGCGCGGGAAAGGTGAGTTCAACCATCCGCCTCAACCGAACGGTAGATGAGAGCGTGGAGCATTAACGTGACTGGACAGATGCCCTTTGCCGGTGACGGGTACCAGTTCTTCCGCAACGTCAAAGACTTTGGCGCCGTGGGCGACGGCGTCACGGATGATACAGCCGCCATCAATCGCGCGGCAGCGTCATTCAGCGCCAGCGATCTCGGGAATCTCCGCTGCGGCGCCACCTGCGGCTCGACAACCACGCTCGGAGCGGTAGTTTACTTCCCCGAGGGCACTTATCTGATCTCGTCTCCTATCATCCAGTACTACTACACCCAGTTCGTCGGGAACCCATTAAACAGGCCCACAATCAGGGGCTCGTTTAATTTCACCGGCATCGCTCTAGTCGACACCGATGTCTACATTCCCGGCGGGAACGGAGCCGAGTGGTACATCAACCAGAGCAACTTTTATCGCCAGATCCGTAACTTTGTGTTTGGTTTGTTTATACATTCTTGGCAGTGGTCTGTCAGCTAGCTAATTGCCTCGTGCAGACATGAAGAGCATGAACTGGACAAACTATGACAACGATCAGATGTATGTCCCTACAGGGATTCACTGGCAGGTTGGGCAGGCAACGAGCATCACCAACTGCGATTTCCAGATGAGCTTCAGCGTGGCCGGTCAGTCTGCTACCGCGGTTGGGATTTTCATGGAAAACGGCAGCGGCGGATTTGCCTCTGACCTGACTTTCGAAGGGGGGTACGTGTCTTGTCCATCACACACATCCCCTGCAACACATTCCATGTCACGTAAAGGGGGTTGCACGGCTCTTCATTACCGACAGCCCATGATGCTTTCATGAAAACGCTCGACCTTGTCCACGTTTTGAACTAACCGGCCTCAGTAATATCGGTTTCATGGCCGGCAGCCAACAGTTTACCGCGACCAACTTGCAGTTCAGCTCATGCCTGACGGCGGTTTACAGCATCTGGAACTGGGGCATCACGTGGAAGAATGTCTACGTCTTCTCGTGCTATATTGCGTTCGACTGCACGTCGTACTCGGGGGTGCAGAAGCAAGGCACGGGATCCATTACGGTGCTCGACTCACATTTCAACCACGTGCCCTATGCCATCACGGTAAACCACGAGTACAGCCAGCACCCGAACATTGTCTTTGATAACTTGCTGGTCGAGAGCTCCGAGTCTGTCGTCCTCGTCAGCGGCGGCGAGACCATCCTCGAGGGATCCACATCGACGCCTCTGTACTTCAAGTCGTGGGCCGACGGGTACCAGGTCCTGCCTTCATCCAAGGGGGGGCGCCAGACGGGTTTTGTGCAGCCGTCGACGGACAAGGCGGAGTCGTTGTTGGACGGCAGTGGAGCCTACTTTCAACGATCCAAGCCGCAGTACGAAGACCATAGTGCGGCCAGCATCATCACGGTCACGGATCATGGAGTCTCCAATGACGGCACCGGAGATCAAACAGACGCCCTCAACTCACTGCTTCAGAGTAATGTGGGGTCTCTGATATTCTTCCCGGCCGGCGTGTATCTCGTCGAGAAGACGGTCAAGATCCCCGTCGGCAGCCTTGTAGTTGGTTCGGGATGGAGCCAGATCATGGGCACGGGGGACTTTTTCGGAGACGCAGCGAATCCCCAGGTCATGGTTCAAGTGGGAGAGAGCGAGGACTCGGGAGTGGTGGAGATTTCGGACATGCTGTTCACGGTCAAGGGTCCCACAGCAGGGGCTATCCTGATGGAGTGGAATGTCCACGAGAGCCATCAAGGCAGTGGTGCGTATATTCGAATAGCCCCCAACCCCCTTCTGCCCGGATGCTCGTTCATCCATGACTGGGAGTGTATTGCGCTGACTCGAGACTTAGCCGCCATGTGGGATAGCCACTTTCGCGTCGGCGGAGCACAAGGCACCAACCTGCAGCTCCAAGACTGTCCCGCTGGCGCCAGCTCGGCAAAGCCGGAATGTATGGCGGCGTCCATGTTGTTCCACGTGCCCCAAAGCGGCTCGGGCTACTTTGAGAACGTTTGGGCATGGGTTGCCGACCACGACCTGGACAACCCGCTCAACGCGGAGGCTACAGAGAGCGAAGAGGGAGTTCCGTTGAACGTGCAGACACAGATCTCCGTCTACTCGGGGCGGGGCGTCCTGATCGAATCCCGGGGCCCGACATGGCTGTACGGCACGGCGTCGGAGCACTCGCAGCTGTACCAGTACCAGGTATACAATGCCTCCAACGTCTTCCTGGGCCACATGCAGACCGAGACGCCGTACTATCAGCCAAACCCCCCCTCCACGGAACCCTACAAGCCGGGCACCTTTGATTCGGACCCCAAGTTTGAGAATTGCTACGACGACCAATGCAAGCACTCTTGGGCGCTTCGAGTCATCCTCTCAGAGGGCGTCTACATATACGGTGCCGGATTCTACTCCTTCTTCGACAACAACGAGCTGGGGTGCACCGGAACCGAGTCGTGCCAGCTAAAGATGATTGAGACGTCGTTTTCGGAGCACGTGTGGATCTACAACATCTTCACAAAAGGCAACATCCAGATCGTCTCGCCCGACGGCGGGATTGCACCTTTGTTCTTCAACGACACCACGAGGAACGGATATACCAGCGAGATTGCCGCCTGGCTGGCCCTCAGCGAGAGCGGCGCAGACGTTGGCTCCGAGGAGGGGGACGGCTCCGTGGTCTACATTGACCCGAGGATATGGCCGTCAGAGTACGGCGGCTCCAACACCGGAGGCGTCACCGTGACCTGTGAGCCGCCTTGCTCCTACGTGCTCCCGCCGTTGACTCTGCCGTCGGCAACCACAATCACCTTCCCCCGGTCGGAAACGAGCCTGGAGGTCGGCTGCTTCTCGCTGGAGACTTGGACCGACGGGGGAGGCCGCGTCAGCACCACCGAGGAGTTTGTTTCCGTCATTGTCACCACCACCCTGACCATTCCGCAGACCGTCGTCAGCATCCTGCCCTTGTCCAACGTGGCCATCGTGCCGGGCATCAGCACCACCGTCATCGAGCCGCGCATCAGCCTCGAGGCGGGCCCGTTTGTCGTCACCAACGACGACCAGGCACTCTCCAGCGCCGGCATCAGCTGCATCCCCAGCGGCCCCAACACACGAACCATTACGCCCAAGCCGTGGCCGTGGCTCAGCTTCCCCGTGGATGATCCGCAGACGACCGATCCGGCGACCACCACCACGCCGCCCGTCTTGTTCGATATAACCCACACCACCGGCGGCCAGGGGCCAACCTGCTCCGAAGGATGCGGCGACTATTGCACGACGCACTGCAGCTGGCCCTGTACCAGCGGCTGCCGGACCGACGCGCCGGAATGCACCACTCCGGGATGCAGCCAGGTACGTGTATGATTTCCTCCCTCATCATCAAAATGTGCCTGGGCTTTAGACCGACGATTTTGATACAAGAGAGAGAGTGACGGCTCCTGATGGAATATCATGACGTCTTGTGCTGACACTGTCCCTCTCACTGCAGGGTTTCGACTGCGCAGGGCCTACTTGCACCGCCGGCACCAAATGTCAAGGGCCACTCTGCACCAGAGGAGGCGACTGCACCGGCCCCAAATGCAAGAGGGCCGGCGACTGTGTCGGGCCACGATGCCGCCGTGGTGGCTCATGCCAAGGACCAGACTGTGACCGTGGCGGTCGCTGCGAGGGCGAGAGTTGCGACCACGGAGGCGGGTGCGCCTCGTGCCCTCCCGGAACCTGCACTGGGCCAAACTGCGTGCAGTTCGGTGACGACGACGATCCCGAGACTGTCAATGGCGATGGTGAGTGAGCCGCTGCCAACACGGCCTCTGCTTCGCGCGCTTGGTGCTCGACTAACAAGCCGCGTGCTATGCGCAGACTTTTGGGATCCCAACGACCCGAATGATGTCCCAGAAGAGGAATGTACAACAACCAGCTACGAGGAGTGCCGCACCACGTGCATCATGGCCGAGAGCACGGGGTGCGCGTCGTCAACGGATACGTGCAGCGACGTCTACGGGTGCATGCCAACCGCGACGCAGGCAGACATCACCATGACGCTGGCGCCCGCCGTAGCCCTCGGCTCCGTCGATACCTGGGACAAGACGACGGCGGAGCTGAGCGATGCCATATCCGTCGGCGTGAGCATAATCTCGTGGCTCAGCGGCATCGGCGACTTCAGCACCATGGAACCAACCACGGCGCAACCAACCACGACGGAACCTCCCCCTCCGCCTCCTACACCCAAGATACCGCCCGGCGACGACCCGCAATGGTGGCTCCGGTTGAACGAGGAGTACAACGGGGGCACCCGGCCAGTCATCATATATAACCTCTACGGAATCCCGTCCAACAAGTCGGATTTGGACCCATGCAGCAAGGACCAGGCTACCTGGGAAGCTACGGCCAATGTCCTCCCAAACGAGCTGGACGATTCTTACACAACTCATGTTACGAATGTGGATGGGTCGGAGTGTGCCTACCGGAATATGGACGGCTTCACCAAGTGGGACGACTACAACGAGGGAGACCTCCTCGGCTACCTGACTTGCGACGCATGGGACCAGGCGAGCTGCTACAAGCCCAATGACGAGTTTAAGCTCTGCTTTGGAGCTGGCGGTGTTACTGTTTACGCCCAAAACTTGGCCCGTTGCGCGTGGAGGTAGGAGTCGTATTTCAAAAACACCAAGGCCCATCATCGGGTCGGCCTCATCGCGCAGACCCCTCGAACCAAAAGTGCCCTCTAACGTCACGGATCACTGGCACGCGCCGGTCCAAGGGGAGCCGCTGTGGTCTATACTTGACAAAGAGGTGGACTGATGTGGAAATGATGGCCTTTACCGCTAGGTAGATGGTGTAGCTCTCGAGTAATCAATCCAAGCATTTAGCCCCTTCAAGTAACATGAAGCTTTACGAATACCACGACTACAAGTGAGTCTCCGAGCCAAGGAAGCAGGAATAAGTTGGGCACTTTGCAAGACGTACACACAGTCACCCTAAGCTGCTGAACAGAGCGACTGATGACAGAGCCAGACTATCCGGTGAATATAACGTGTAATGGGTGCTTTACCTTGTTCTCTCTACCAAGCAAGGACATGTAGCACCGATGCAATAAGATGCTGCTGGTCATTAGAAGGCATACAATAAACGTTGGCAATGGCGTAGTGACGCAGGTAAGCCCTTGATCAAGCTTGTAACAGACTATAATCAAGGAAAAGACGTCAAGATGCCATAGTTGAGCAGCGGAAACAAGGGAAGACTATACACCCCCATAGTGTGAGTAGTAGGGCTGCTATGCAGTTAACGGGTTGGTATAAGGGCAATATCTGGTAAGTTATGGGCATGGTAATAAATAATGGCACAGTTACATATTTGGTACCGTGCCGGGAGGGTGCCGGCAGGGTTACAATTTAGTAAATAGGTGCCAAAGGCCGCCACATGGGCAAAAAGTCATACCTCCTTAATAGGTGGTTTATGTTTACCCTCTAGGTCTAGGGCATCTTCTAGGCTCTTTACTACGTAGAAAAAGAATTTAGGCCATAGGAGGTGTTGAATCTATATTATAGAGAAATTTAAAGAATTTTTACTGCTATATGAATTACACTAGTTACGGCAGTTACAAGCAAGGTGCTTCTAATTAACCTTATATTAGAAGGTGCAGGTTAACCTTGACACTAATTGGCACTAGTATGGCACAGGTTTGGCACCAGACTGGCACTATGCCAGAATTTGTAACCCTGCCAGCACTACAACTTTCTGGAAACGCGCCAGGCGCCTCTGTTTGGGTTCCAGCATTGTGCCAGCACGATAACATGTTCACTTAGAGCGCCACTACTGGTACTAAACGTAACCATACCAGACACTGTTCTACGAGTCCAAGGAAATCCTCAGTAACCCGCGAACGGCAACTTTTATAAGCACCCTACGTTGCAGCCAAACTCAAGGTCTTCGCAGCTATTTTGTTAGGCCCAAACCCCGCCAACCAGCTATATGCCCCAAAAGTCCAGATCTGTGGTTTCGCAGTCTCTTTTAGTAGAAATAGATTCATCTTCTTTAATCTTGAGCGATCAAGTGGTCAGAAAAGTCTGATAAAGAATCTCGCCTTTATTATATAAGAGGTAGCGCATATAAAGGGAGCACTCTTCGGAATCGTAATAGCTCTTATCAGACCCTGATGCTATTATCAGCATAGCTAATATGATGAGGAGAGGATCGAGCTCCAAGTTACTTAGTTTGCCAAAATAGATTAAGTGGTCTGCCTCTCTCTTATTTTATAATCTTTACTATAGCTAGTAGATTAAGGCTATTATTACGTCCCTACAACTAGGTATGTAGGGATTGACGGACTTGAGGTTAAATTAAGTGTAATAAAGGTCAAAGTTGTTAAATGCGTAATAAAAGACAAAGTATAGGTCATGTTCAGCTATGTGTAAGATTCTTATTAATTCCATCTATCTAGAGGTCAAGGTTGACCATTTATACGCTGTCTCGGTCACGTGTGTCGCCTCCAGTGTACTTGTCACTGACTGTATCGTAACAGCTATTATATGCGTTATTTATATAACTTAGGTAATTAAATAGAATAGCCATAGGAGGCCTAGAGCATAATCTTTAAATGGGGAATAAAAATATCAAGGCTATAATTAATAATTAAATATTTAGAAAAGTTGCTTGTTATTAAGAAGACAGCACGCCTACTACCTCTATACCGAAGCTAGTATGATGACCGCAGAGCTAATTCTCCTCCCCTTTTCCTCCGACCCATCATTCCCCAGTGTGCGCGGTCTCTCCACACACTATATATAGGGTCTTAAATCTGATTAAATTCTATAGTTATTAATTAATAATCAGTGCAAGTTCTTAATGCTTCTGCGGGTTAGTATTTATTATCTGTAGATGCGCCTCGATTTTAGGATAAGGGGATTAGTCAGGGATAGAGTCATGGATGCCAAGTCACAACAAAGCTGCCTAATTCCGTCAGGTATTGTATTAATTCTCCTGCTTCTAACTATTCGTGAACTTTTAGTCCTTCTTGCCACTCCGTATCCTATAGCGTATCCTGTAGTACATCCTGACAAGAACCTGGGGTACCCTATCAGGCTATTCCAAGTATTAGAAGTGTGCGAATTAGCAAAACACTTGCACTTATGTTCCGCCCTTGTCTATTCTCATATTGATCTCCTTGAGCTTTGTAATTGTCTTTAGTGTGCAACTATCGCACGGTATAGGGGGGTCAAACGACCACTAGAAATGTCACTGGTGGCGTGGCCACGCCCAATTTTTTAGTGTGACAGCAACATTTTAATTCCACCAGGCTGAGTACACATCCAAAGAACCATGACCAACGCTCATCAATCACTAACACGTAGGAACCAGGAAGTTGCGTCGGCCACGGAGCAAATCCTGGCCCAAGCGTTCTCCCTTCGAGGCCCGTGACGTGATACAGTCAGAGACTTGCACCAAGATCAATGTAGATGCAGAATACTATCAATACAAAACACAATTGTAATCGCTATCACGACTGTTGCGCAGAGGAGCTGTGCCATGATGGTTCAGACGGCATATTTTCTCTTTAATGCCTAGAGGCTTGCGAGAGGCTGCGCTGCACTTGTTGACCGCACTTGTTGGACACCTACATGTAGTGTAACAAAGACAACCGTGCTGCTTCATGGCAACGCCGATCCCCTACTCGCTCCTTGGCCAGTTCAGGCGACGCGTGTCACTGCCTCTGGGAGCACTGACGCGACGTCGTCAACAAAAACTCGCATCTTCCGAGTCATCAATGCGCAATGAATCCCTCCGTCATCAAGAGTCAGGACATGGAAAACAGTACCACGCCTTCGGAGACTTGGCCACTCCTCCAAAATGTTGCTCCTGCCGAGCCCAGATCCGGCCGACCTACTCAGACTCGGTGGTTTCACGTCACCAAGCCCCAGGGAGTCAACGCCCTCCAATGCCTTCTCATCTTCTGCATCACCCTGTCCGCACTCCTAGCCTCCGTCCCGCAGACCCAACTTTTGGAAGATGCTCTTTGTCGGGAATATTATGCCAGATCCTCTGGTCTTGGTCCTTTGGGGGACTGCAAGGTTGGCCCTGTAGCCGCGCGTTTAGCTTCACTGTCTGCCACCATGTCGACACTCGAGACGGCAGTTGAGCTCCTCGTGTGTCTACCTTTTGGAATCTTGGCTGATCGGTTCGTATTGGTCATGCAATGGCGTCACTCTGAATGGCTTTGCTGATTTCGCTTCTTGTCTTCAGCATTGGGAAACGTCCGGTTCTTGTTGGTGCTACACTTGGCACCTTGCTCAGCTTATCTTGGGTTCTTGCCATTATTCGCCTTTCTTCGACTTTACCCGTGTCTCTTGTGCTCTTGAGCTGCGTGCCTCGGCTTCTAGGCGGTGGTGAGACGGTTCTTTTGTCAATGATTTACTCCATCACAGCAGACATTGCGCCACCCGCCCTGAGGTACCGTCTCCTTTGTTTACAATCGTGATTTGGCTTCCCACTGACAAATTCCTAGAGCAAATTACTTTTGCAGCTGAGCGTTGCGAGTTTTCTCGGCCAGTCGCTTGGATCCCTGGGCGCCTCAATGCTCATGGACAAGGGGATGATATGGCTGCCAATCCTCCTTTCATATGTCATTCTTCCCATCGGCCTCTGTGGCGTGGCTTTCTACCCAGAAACGGGAGCACCAAGCCCTTCAATAGTGCCACAGGGCCAAATGGAACCTGAAAGCCATGAAACCGGCACTCTATTCAGTCAGCTCAAACGCCTTATGAAAGGGGCACGCACACATGCACGTAGCGTCTTGTCAATTATCAACTCGCCGTCTGCCGCATTCGTCATGTTTTCATTTACTCTCGTTATTCCAGTCGCGCAATCTATTGGACCTCTTATGGTGCAAATCGTGAGCAAGAGATTTGGTTGGACTCTTGCCCGAGCAGGCTACCTCATGTCTATCCGCGGGTTCGCAGACATTTTTGTCTTTCTCGTCTTCATCCCGATACTTACGCGGGTGCTTTTGTCTCAGAGCCTGCCATTTCGGCTTTCAATTGCGCAAAAGGATCTGGCACTGGCACGGCTGTCTCTGCTACTGCTCTCTGTCGGCACACTGCTGATCACGGTTCGCTCGATCCCAGTTCTCATCACCGGCATCGTCACAGTGACATTGGGTTTCGGCTGGGTAGCATTGTGTAGATCACTCATGGTTGTGTTTACTGACGAAACGCACATCTCACAGCTGTATACTTTGATTGGGGTCATAGAGTCTCTAGGTTCACTTATTTCCGGACCTTGCCTTGCGGCCATTTACCGCGCTGGATTGGAAATTGGGAATGGGTGGGAGATCCTGCCCTTTTCCGCAGTCAGTCTCCTCTGCTTTGCATCAGCGCTACTGCTCTTCTTTGTCAGAATCCCAAAGGTCTAGCAAGTACTGGAATGTAATCATGAATGGCCATTAAAACGCTTCCATCCTTTCTAAAGCAATCGTATCGCCATCAATTGTTGGTAGTCTGTATAGCCACCACCAAATCCACTATCCAAGCATCTTTGTTTCTGTCGATTAACCTTGTCCGGCTTTGCATCACCCCAAGCTATTCCAGCACTAGAGTTGATAACTTGTCGAATCTGCGTGATCTATTTCTGTCCCACGGAAATAGGCGTCGCTGGCTTCAGAGCACATTGAAGAGTTGTACAACTGCAGTCTGTACGTGAGAAATGCGAACTACCACGCCATTCTCATTTCGCACCAGTCCTAATAGCCGCGAAATTAGCAGTTCATAATCTAGGTGAGCCATGATTTTCTTATAAGCGTTCAGCTCCCTTTTTAAGGCTCGACCGTCTCCGAGACACATAATGTTGAACAAGAGAGAGACCATTGTTCAAACCACCTTGCCGGCCCAGCTACATTTGATCGGAAATCCAAACTCTAGATGGATAGAAAGAGGCCCAACTCCTGGAGCGTTGGCAGAAGCGGCTCGGTGGCCCAATCATCAAAGTCGTCAACTGTATAACCATTGAGCTCACAGTTCTCGGCAACCTTTAAAAGAAGGCGCACCGGTCCTGCGACTTTCGAGATTCAGTAGCATCCAAGTGTGCTACTTCTAGAATTCTTCTTCAGCTCGTTACTAAATATAACTCTAGTCTAGCATACTAAGCAATGTACACTTATATGCTATAGTACCTTGGCTTCTGGTATCAAGTATGAATATAAGAGCTGAGCTACTATAACTAAGCCTTCTGAATAAGAATAAATAAGTAGGAAAATACAGCTGGTGTCAAGGTACTAAGTTAATACTGTTTCTCTTTAGCTAAGCTAGTTTCTTAAGTTATAGACGTTACATATATTGAAATAATCAGCAGAAACTAACACTATTAGGCAGTAACTAATTGCTTAGATCTACTACTCACGCTTCTCTGTAGAGTGTTATAACATCGTCTTAGTTCACTACGGTCCTATGAGCTAGACGAATTAAGGGAATACCTCCCAAGTCTCCTTCCCAACTACGATTATAAGATCAGTTAACTAACCAGAGAGAGCTTCACCGATCTTTTTCTAAGCTTCTACTTTATTTAGAAATATGCGATTAAGAAGATTTTTTCGCATAAACTGACGTTCTTATCGCCGCGTAGCCTTGCCACACTTTATTCGTGAGTCTGAGTAGTCGCATATTCTAGGAATAATAAGATATGGGAAGTATTTATGGTTTCGGCCATGAAATTAAAAGGCATATGCTACTAGCCAGATAAGCAATAGCACAGGACATTATCGGATCATCTTGTACCGTTTCTATGATTATATGGCATAAAACTGACAACATGTGGGGTTAATATAGAGATGCTTGGGCCCAAGAGCCTTTCCCATAAGCTAGACCATCTCTGGCCATGGGAAAGAAGCTCCACACGCTATAGCGAATACATCTACGTTGAGGGTTAAAGAAGAGGGCCGGCGAATAGATCTTGTATCAACGCTTGAAATTAAAACTCGCACCATTATTGAGCCTCTTCATCTCCACGAGGGGTTCTCAGAAGGAGTGTGTGGCTGATTGGTCCGCCACCAATGTGTTCACCAACAGATTCAGCCTGTCTCTTTCTCATTTCTGTTTGCTCCTCTTGGTGTTTTCTCTGGAAGAACAAACTCGCAAGCAATATCTTTACCGGGACTAACCGTCACCTTTGGTGATGGCAGCTAATTGCAACCCAACAAGTGAATATTATAATAACCTCGACGCCTTCAACCCTTTATTGTCTCGTATTATTGTCGTGATCAACTCTTGATTCCTCTCTTCTCCTGGTGCTGGGCCCATCGCGTAGTAATCTTTTAGCTTGGCAGAGACTGGTTCTATGCGAGTCCCGTTCAATAGTGCTTTGAGCCGGACCGTGGCATTGTAGACCTGGCTCCGACTGAGAATCGTCCGCCCGAGACGAAAACTCCATGACGCTCCACGGGGGTATTGTAGAAGTGGTAGGCTCATTGACATCTGGCATGGCCGTCTGGTGTAGTTGGCTCCTAAGCGGAAGCAAGTCATGAAGGGCGTTGGTTGGAGTTGGTTGGGCTGCAACAAACAACTGACCACATTGGCATGTAATGGTCTGTGGACCTGCTTGGTTGCTGACCTGTATTGAATAAAGCGCGTCCCAACACAACTCCCAGACCCGCCGTTCAGTTCTGTTGGCCCCATGAACACGCCGCCACTGTTGGTGTCGATGGTCCAGACTCCATGGGGCAGCAGCTGCGTCGCCATGTAAGTCGCACAGACCAGACATTAGAGGCCCCGGCCTTTACAAAAGATCCTGCTTACGAGTCCGTAGACGTAATTCCTCGCCGTCTCATGATTTTATTAACAACCAACAGTCATCCCCGCTCGCTCCAAAACTAGTCAAATCTGCTGCGGAACCCCAGGATTGCGACTTTTCTTTTCCCTGTTGAACCGTCGAATGCATGACATTAGTGCCGAGCAAGCATGAATTCCAATCACTCAGTCTGCCAAGATGGCCGCTTTTCACCTCCAACAATTTCGGCGGAATGCCGCGGCGGGTTCGACTTTACGGGTGCGAAATCTCCATTCTTCAATCAAGAGCCACAGGCAGCTAAGATTGGGGCAATATAGTCTTCTTTGAGGAAACAATCTTCTCCATTCTACCATCGGCGCTCTTCTTAATAGGCGGCTCGCTGGAAGCAGCCGTCATTTTCTGGGGCCGACAGCTCCTCGTCCAGACGTTGCCAGTACTCTTGGCCAAGATGGCGCTCATCTTGGTCTATGCCGCACTTCAGATTGCCCTCATTGCACTTTGGGCGCTACATCCTCTGCCATCCACCAGCGTTCCTGTTGTGTCATGTGCCCTGGGCCTATGTGCTGCTGTGGTGCTGGCAATCAACTCCATTGCCGCTCACCGAGCTAGCCCGCGGCCCTCTTTGACAATTACCGGATTCATCTTTGTGTCGTTTCTTACGGATATCCCACGGGTGAGAACTCTGTGGCTCATGGGAGACCCGTCCCGTGTGGCCACAGTGTTGACTTGTTCAATGTCCATCAAACTCGCCCTTTTGGTGCTTGAGAGCAAGGACAAGAGATGGATGCTGGTTGGAGAGTATTCCCATATATCCAATGAAGAAGCAGGTGGCATTTTCTCACGAGGTCTTTTCCTGTGGCTTGGCCGTTTGCTGGCTACAGGCTCACGGGGCGTCATTAAGTTGGGCGGCCAGTTTGCGATTCACCGGCGGCTCAACTCTGACTTGCTCTTCAAGCAACTACAACGATGCAGACAAAACAGTAAGTGCCTCGTGTACACACGTATAAAGTCGAGGGCTGAGCCAGCTTTCCCAGACGACGACACACACAAATACAGCCTTGTATTCGCCACCCTAAAGGCATGGCCATGGGAACCTTTGAAAATCATCTTTCCACGACTGGTTGTTGTAGCGTGCAATCTACTCCAGCCGTTTATCGTACAGGCTATTATCGACAACATACTTTCTCCGGACAGTCAGTCGATACGGAACAATAGCTACGGACTGATTGGAGCAGTGGCAGTGACATATTGTACAACTGCGGTGAGATCCCACCAAAGACTGTATTGTTAGGCACCTACTGATGTCGGCAGATTTCTACTGGAATTTACGAGCAACTGACATTCCGATACTTGGCCATGATTCGTGGTGGCTTGATAGGTGCCATCTACAACCATCTTTCGACCGTCTCTACCAAGGCCGTCATCGACAGTGACTCACCCATCATGACACTCATCGGAACTGACGTGGAGAGAATCTGCGAAACGTGGAACTTCTTGATCGCAGAGCTCTGGGCTTCGGTTCTGCAGCTGGGTATTGGTATCTGGCTTTTAGAGAGACAGCTTGGCGCAGTGTGCATTGCGCCAGTCTTGTTTGCAATTGGTAAGTGTGAGCCTGACTGGATTAAGATCTACAACTAACACATGTTACTAGTCTCCACCATTGTTTGCGCAAAAGCCGGCACATTTGTTGGCCGTCGTCAGAGCCAGTGGCTGGAAGCTGTCCAAAAAAGAGTCAACTTCACGGCCCATGCCCTTGGAAACATTAAAAACATCAAAATGCTCGGGTACACTGACGGAATACAAAGCATGATCCAATCCATGAGACTCGGCGAGCTGGAGTTGTCAAAGAAGTACAGGACGCTATCAAGCTTCAACATTTGTCTAGGTAAGCCTTCCGCTGACAATGTAGCCATGTATTCCTAACACCCAGCCAGTAAATCTTCCCGATAACGTCTCTCAACTCATCACGTTTGCGGCGTTTGCAATCGTCTCAAAGCTCCAGGGCAGCAGCGACTTCACCATGCCCAAGGCCATTGCGTCGCTTGCCATTCTGACGGTCATCATGTCGCCCCTTAGCACTCTGCTGTATGCGATTCCCCAAGCATTCGCTGCTCTGGGGTGCTTTCGGAGAATTCAAGACTTCTTGGGCCAAGGACAGATCAAGGACGATAGACTGATAGGTCACCCTAACCTTGAGACAAAGCCGAGCGACGACACTGGTGGTACCTTTCGCCCCGATTCAACTGATAGCATTGTTGTGCAAAATGCCACGCTGGGCTGGGCGACACCTGTGGTACATGACATCTCCTTCAAAGTTACTCGGGATGCCAAGTTTGTGGCATTGGTAGGTCCGGTAGCCTGTGGCAAATCTACCGTTATTGGCGCCCTTTTAGGTGAGGCTCAGATATTCCGTGGCACGGTATGGGTTGCGTCCAAGGATATTTCCTTCTGCCAGCAGACTCCGTGGATCTCTTCAGGGTCTATTCGGCAGCAGATTGTAGCCGAATACAGCTTCGCAGAGTCTTGGTATAACGAGGTAGTGAATAGCTGCGCCTTGGACGTGGATATTATGGCTATGAAGGATGGCGATGAAACAGACGTTGGGGTTTGTATCATGTTCTTATTCTTGCGTCACTTGTATGCTAATGGACTGCAGGCACAAGGCGTTTCTCTCAGTGGCGGACAACGGCAGCGACTGGTAATGTCCATCCTCGCCCATGCAGCATCACGTATTGACCAGTCTTAGGCGATTGCGCGCTCAATCTACGCTCGAAAGCCCATTGCCATCTTTGACGATATCCTCAGTGCTCTTGACACATCGACGCAGGAAGTGATTATGGAGAGAGTTTTTGGCCTGAATGGTCTATTGCGTCGCCTCAACACTACCGTCGTATTGGCTACACATTCGAGTGAGCATCCCTCTTTGTAAATGACGTCTCTCGCGGACAGTTGACACAGATGCATAGCTCGTTGCTTGGCTCTAATGGACCGGGTCATTACTGTTGACAATGACGGCCGACATGCAGAACCTACTATAGTTGTTTCAGACTCGGATACCCAGACTTTACCATCGACTCAGCGAGACGAAGACGAATTTACCGAGGGATCGATTATGGATCCTGCCAACAGAGTGCCCGAAATAGTCCAAGTACAACTTCAAGAGGCAGAAGATGCAGCGAAAGCGGACCGACAAATCGGAGACTTTGCAGTGTACAAGTACTATTTTGCATCTCTTGGATGGCTCAGCCTCAGCCTATTCGCCATGCTTATCGCTTCCGATGCTGCTTTCACGGCAACGCAATGTAAGATTCGCAAACTATATAGCCACATCACTGCTTGTTAGATGCTAACTCTATCAACATTAGCTTCTTGGCTCAAGCTCTGGTCAGACAGCGACGATAGTGAAAACACTCGATACTGGCTCAGCCTGTACGCATTGTGGGCCGTGCTTCGAGCATGCAGCCTCATCGGCGCAGTCTAGTATGGCACCTTCAACACCCAAGTGGCGAATCCATCTAACCCGTCTACGAAGCTACCTTTACGTGGTTGTTGTTCCGAAATCCGGCCAGCGACTGCACCATTCAGTGCTGCAGGCCGCGCTTAGGTACTGCCCAGTATTGATGCCTTGTCGAGACGCACAGCTAATGCAGATAGGGCACCCATGTCTTTTCATTCCCAGACGGAAACCGGTACTCTGGTGAACCGGTACATGATGATCTCTGCCCAGATATGCGCTTTGTGGGCTAACAGCTCTCAGATTCAGCCAAGACATGCAGCTCATCGACATGATCTTGCCCGGTGCTCTCGTCACAACATCCTTCCAGGCCGCCGGGTGCTTGGCAATCGGCATCATAACAATTGTAGCCACCCCGTACTTTGCAGCAGTCCTGCCAGTTGTGTTGGCTGCTCTGGCCGTCCTGCACCGCTTTTACGTGCGAACTTCTAAACAGCTACGGCTACTCGAGTACGTTGCGCAGAGTTTGAAATCTTCCATTCACTAATACTATGCAGGTTGGAGTCCAAGGCCCCTCTCTATTCGCATCTGATTGACACCATGGATGGCATAGTGTCCATTCGTGCGTTTGGGCGGTTCCCATCGTACAAGGACAGGTATTTCCAACTGCTGGACGACTGCCAAAAGCCTTTTTATCTGCTCCTGTGCATCCAGCGATGGCTGTCAGTTGTTCTAGGCCTCATTGTTGCGGCGCTGGCCACGATTCTCACCGGCCTCGCCGTGGCTCTTCGGGGGACAAATGTCAGCGCGGGCTTCATCGGCATTGCCCTGGTGAATATGATGGGGTTGAGTCAAACGCTTGCTTCCTTGATCATGTTCTGGACGTCTCTCGAAACATCCCTGGGTGCGGTGTCTCGCGTCAAGACCTTTTCCGAGGACACGCCAACTGAGGACGAAGCGAAAGAGCCAGCACCCGAGTCGTGGCCCGGGTCCGGCAAGATTCAGTTTAATGATTTGACGGCGGCATATTCCGAGTAAGCAATAGTTACCGTTTACTTTTGCAGCATCTCACTCACCCGATTTAGCTCTGTTGCGCTCCGAAATATTAGCATTGAGATCAAACATGGTGAAAAGGTTGCCATATGTGGGAGGACAGGAAGGTAAGCATCAGGAAGGGCACCCATCTCGACACCTGCTGACACTGCACCATTCACAGCGGTAAAAGCTCCTTTGTAGCAGCTATACTAGGCATGATGGACACTAAATCCGGCACCATCACCCTCGACGGTACAGATGTCTCACAGGTTTCCAAGGCCACGATCCGGAGCAAAGTAATTTGCATCACGCAAGACCCGTTCTTATTCTCGGCATCCCTGCGGATGAATCTGGATCTGTCTGGCAGCAGCCGCGATGCTGATATTGAAACGTGTCTTGAAAAGGTCGGCCTGTGGTCAGTCGTGCAAGAAGCTGCTGGGCGAGCTGCCACACCTGCTCAAGTTTTGGATACGGCAATGGATGGCATTCATATGTCGCATGGACAGAGACAGCTTCTGTGTCTGGCACGGGCACTGCTGCGGGATAGCAAGCTCGTTCTTTTAGATGAGCCGACCAGCAGGTAAGTGACGGAGTGGCCAGGCGTCCGCTTATGCTAACGGATTGCGCAGCGTGGATGTGGCTACAGAGGCCAAGATTACCGACATTATTGACAGGGAATTCAAGGATGCCACCGTCATCATGGTCACCCATCGCCTGTCGTCACTACGCTCCTTTGACAGGGTTCTAATACTCGATGGCGGTTCGTTGGTCGAGCAGGGGACGCCTGCGGCCCTGCTGCGCGACAGTACCAGTGCTGTGTATCAACTGTACAAGAGCCAGGCTGGAGAATAGCGAGGTCGATTTAGTAGAGGCCCCATTCCTTCAGCTCACACGGCAGACTGCAATGTGCGGTGTATATTGTACCAAGGAGAACTGAGCTATTTTGGCATTAGGTCAGGCAACAACAACCATATCAGGGCAGTTGGCCCATTCAAAGGGACTGCGCTTATAATCGATTCATTTGGTGCGAATCAAGGGCTTTGACTTTGCTTAGAAATTTCTGGCAAAGCTTAATCTTTTCAATCTTATGTCAAGTGCGTTCCACAGATGATGACATGCATGCTCGAACGTCATCTTATTGCAAAGCGAGAATGCCATGGCTACTATGAATCACCATGTGCCCCAACACACGCCTGTAACTCGAGCTGGACTCTGTTGTGTCTTTTGCATATTCCTATGTGTTTCGTAAATATTGACTCAAGTTTGCTCGTTGGCCATTCTTCATCCCAGGGAAGAGTGACAAATGTTTATTCCTTGTGTATTAATATGTAGGGCCAGATACTGTCTAGTGATAAAGACAGGGTCAACAACTCTTGTTGCTGGGTACAACCTCGCATCCTTAATTCGGAGTTTCCTGTAATATTCATGCTGTCACCAGTCAACATCAGCCGAGGGCCTGTGGAAAACCTCGTAATACCTTGGCGGAGAAACACCGCGCTTCCAGTTCTTTTGATATTAAAGTGGCGCTGTGCAAGTGGTCAGTACATGTGATTGAGCGGAACCACGCAGCGCATCCATGTGTTGGCACGTAAATAAAGGTCTCGTGCAACTTTCCATGGCATAATACCGCCTGAATCCGCCATTCCTAGGACTCATACAAGAAGTTGACAATGCTTTGGGTTGAAATTCGGGGTGCACTGAAAGCTATGAATTGGAATTGACGACTGAGCTTTTGGTGCATCATGGTCTGTCACGCGCCTACCTCTTCTTCAAACACAGGGACTTGTGGTATTTCAGAGGCAGCTCGCTCATCTGCAGGGCTAATTCACGGTTTCAGCAAAGCCAATTCCGCTTCATAATATATGTGATGCGTTTTCTCACTAGCATTTATAAAGGAAACTTGTACGCAGCTGGCGTAGAATCGCGAAGCCAGATTACTTTATTAGATCAGAATATGGACTCGCTCATTAACCTTGTCGGGCATTTAAGCTCCTAGTCGTCCGGCCTTTAACTTTATGGCCAGCCTCAGAAATGAACAGGGTGACATCTGCCCTACCTAAAGTGAAAGTATTGCATGCACCCCGAGTCAAGCTATTCTTTTGCAATGACAGGTCAAGCTGACCTGCATCTTCAACGACTTTCTGCGGCATGTTGGATGAATATTTGTAAAACACCTTTCCAGCTAGTCTCTGCAAGAATAACGACGGAATCATGACCGATTCAGAATGCACCCGTGAGATGACCGGAACATTAAAATCAAATCCTCATGTCTTCAAAATTGAACAGCGCTTAGAGAGTCGGCCCGCGGCTGAATCTCACCAGACTTTACCTCGGTGCCGCTTTCCGCACACTTGATCACCGTTGACGTAGTTGCTCCAAGTGACAGCAAGAGCAAGCGCAGGAGTAGATACATGCATGACTTTCCCTGTCAAATTGCGCCCAGTCAACCAGACACTATCCGGCCGCCTCGCATCCCTTGCACTCGAAAACGCTCACTCGGTAAATGCATTCTTTCCGCTACAATTCCACTGCGCATGAAAACTCCAACGCCTCGTCCACGTCGGACATGGCATACGCTCGAGAATGTCTGCACGCCCCGACTCCGATCCCGAGACGAAGGAGCCCTCGTCTCGCCTGCCACTGCCCGGCTCATCATGTCCGCTCCAGGGAGCAACGCCTCAGTGCTCCTCGGCGACAAAAAGGACAATCAATCATCCTCCCTCGACACTTTTGAGGCTGTACGAGAAGACATCGAAGCAATATGTTGAGAAGAATGCATTAAAAGCGCTGCAGAAGAGTCTTCGGAAAAGTCAGACCAAGAAAGAGCCGGTCGACTTGCCGCCGACGAACCCTTAGTTGGGACGCACGCGACGTTCGTCTAGACTTCTAGCTCAGCTGTCACCATTTGCACAGCGTGTAGCAGTCGAAGGTCCACCCGACCTGACTGACTTGAGAGGGGTTTGTGGATTCTTGTTCATGCTTCACGGTTCATGGGCGAACATGGACTAACATGCTTGCCAGTATCGTCCCAGGAGAGGTACAACTTCTCAGGTGATGACGGTGTCCTCGAATACCAATTCAGAAGCCACGGGCGTGTTCGATCTTTCCTTTGCCCAGCATCTTGCTGATCATGGATTCATCTCTCATGGGTGTGAATTCAGCGATGGATGGGTGCCACCACGGCCCGAGAACTGGAACGAGATTGATCAAAAGCTTGAAGCAGATATTGACGAGCTTTCACCAGAACAGTTTTCCCATGAAGACTTTAGACTATTCCAGAGACTCGCTTACTCTACCAGGGTGCACGAGCATGTCATGAGCAGAGTTGTACCAATTATCGAAGGAAAGGTTGAAGACTCCCGGTGCGTCTGCGAAATGCTTCCCTTTGCAAATCTGGATCATCTAAGTGACGGCTCGCTCGTCGCCGCAACGCCTTGCCGATGCTTTGGCACTCGTCCTGATCGCCTTGAGCAAAAGGTGCGCGATGAGCTTTCTCATGCCATTTGCCCCTTTGCGGAAGAGGAACTCCCAATACTTCCCAACTTCTTTCTCGAGGCAAAAGGCGAAGCCGGGACACTCAAGGTGGCTGAGCGACAGCTGCTCTATGCCATGTGTCTGGGCGAGAGGGGCTACCTCCGTCTTTTATCGTACGGATCTGAGCCGGTCTACGACAGCATGGCCCATACCATCGGCTTCACGTACCGGGGAGGGCTTCTAACCGCCTTTACTTGCCACGCCATTCCACCATCGACTACCATCCGCAGACCTACCTTTTTGGTCAAGTTATTCAAGGCTTGGGATATCGTCAGGGACCGAAAACAGTTTTGTGAAGGTGCGAGTGCGTATCGCAACGGAATGGCATGGGCGAGAATGATGAGGGACAAGGCAATAGACAAAGCGAATGACACGGCAGCTTCTCATGGGATAGGCCTATTTGCCGGTGGCGAAATTGGTAGCGGCGCTTCTAGTACGGGCACCATGCTGCCACACACTGCAAAGGAAGAGCCATGTCTGGACGAAATGCCTGCTATGCCCAATTAACGGTTCCCGAGGATGTTTTCTTGAAAGTCTCGGGGTCACATGCCACGTGGAGTCTCGCAATGTCAAAACAGTACATATTGGTATTGAATTAGGTCCCGCAGATTAGTTTGAATGGCTTATAGATTTGCAAAGTATACTACTGAGTCACGCAAAGGTCAATGCAAAGGCATGAGTTTGAAAGTGCTGCGTATGTAGTAGACTGCGGCTTTCAGACCGTCTTTCTGGCGCAAAGCAGGCATATATCCTTGAACGAGTCCATAGTCTGGCCAGTATTTGGCATCAACTCTTTATGAGGAATGGAAGTCATGGCCATGCCATTCGACATGAGTGGATGGCCACTGAGGACTCCAGGCTGCATTGCGTCTATGAGTCTATGAACCACTGGTGTCGTCTGGAAAGCCAACATTTTGCTGCTTCCTAATGGGATTGATTGATTTGATTTTTGAACCCGTGAGCAGCAGAGCCATTTATTTTGGGACAACTGTTGTGCTACTTGAGGCTGCAGGCTACAGTTCCATGGATGAAACGGAAACAAAATACAATACCACCGTGTCTGCGATGGGTGACTAGATCCCCTGCTCCTCTTGGTACACAGCCGTCTTCTACCACCTTGGCCCTGTGGTACTGCCAGGAAATGGGAGTGGCAACCTCACCGTTTGAGGACTCGAATCTCAATGGTCCTCAACACATAATACGAAACCGCGGCAAAGACAAAGCTCCAGCGTTCGTACAGATGGACGAGCTTGTACCCGAAGAAGACAACGACGAGGGTGCAAAGGGCGATGATGAGGATGCCCGCCCAGCCGGGGACGCGGGAGTCGACGGCGTTGAGGAGCTGCGCGCCGACAAGGATGTTGGCCGCCGACCAGCCTACTCCCGCCAAAAGGTTGAAGAGGGCTACTTGACAAGCAAAAGAGTTAGCCAGGCAAAGTGGAATGACGAGCTGGAACGGCTTCACGTGCTCAGCTTGACTCCCCACCACCGAACCAGAACCTGGATAGAACCATCTGTCGCAGACCAAAGGCCGGCCCAAAGGTCGAAAAGAAGCACACTGTTGCCGAGCCCAGCAGGTTGAACAAGATGATGACCAGCGCGCCGTCGACGAAGCCAATCTGGTACAGCGGCCGGCCCAGGACCCCAATTGTAAAGGATGGAACGACGAGATTGGCCGCCAGCCACTGGAGCGCGAATTAGACCAGCAGACACGTCACTTCAAGGGACAACAAGTACCATTGTTCCGATATTCCAGTACGAATTGTCATTTCGCTCTTCTTCCGGGACGCGTTCGATGCCGCGCTGCTCGACCTTGAACCTGCCCGCCACTCGCTGCAGTTTTCCATATAGAGTAGAAGTGTCGTAGCTGGTAGAGACGTCACGAGGGACAGGAGCCTCCGAGACCTTCTTTGAAAAGACAGCCTCGTCAACGGACACGCTTCCTCGCTCTCTACATCTTGGTTTTCATGCATGGTGGTTGAATGGCTTGGAGGAATCGTAGCAGACAATCATGTCACTGGGCGCTTTCTACAAGACGAGCGTCTTGGGTCAGTTCTGGGCAGATGATGGGAGTAGAAAAGGGGAAATCCCAAGCCGGTACGAAGCCACGGTGCTGAGCTTTTATATCTGGACATGTGCACTCGATTGGCAGAGGTGTTTGCACGGGTACCTCTGACCCTACGAGACGTTGATCCGAGTCAAATGTGTTCCTGCTCCCAAGTGAAGTTGCAGGGAGAGATTTGTTCCCATTGGCGTAATGTTGGAAAGACAGAATCGCGGCGGTGAAGCCACTCGATCTGGCGTAGACGGGGAGCAATCCGATACCCAACTACAAGGATCGGGCTCAGCTTCCCAGTGATGCTGTTTCATGGCCATATGGAATCTTCCTCATCGGCGCCACGTGGATTTTCCGGGGAAGCGGGATCCCATATTTGGGCCCGTGGGTCGTCATGGTGGTTGCCTATCTTGGACTCCGCGGGTAGTTGTGAATGAAGGCTTGGGCTATTCTTCAGTTCAACGTGCGATTCGCTTACAGGATATCCTGTTGGTCCACACAATTGCAAGCCATGTTGGGAATGGCGAAATCCGACATAGAGGTGGAGGTTGCAGAGGCGGGTTTGTCGGAGACTGCCGAATCCAGATTTGAGGACATGATGCATGTGGCTTTCTTTTGGGGCAAGTGCCGCGACTCTGTGGCTTCATTTGGATGGGGATTCAAACTATTTCATTCTTTCCATTGTTTCGAGACAAAGGGGAATGATGCATGTCAATCCAGGCTGACCATGTTGGCATTGGAATCAATTCTCACCCGCATCGTGGTGGGTCAGTGAAGACTCTGGCATGTACATACTGTTTGCTAGACTTTAGTTGAAGCATCACACTTGCACTTTGAAAAAGAAAAAAAAAGGTGCCATTCTCTAAAGTGACCCTTTTTAGGCCAGGAAAAAAAATGCAAAAAGAAAATTGCTTGATGAGACTGGGACTCGAACCCAGGAGGATTGCTCCATCAGGAAGTTAGATGCTAAGGTGACCTTAACCTGACGCCATAACCAACTCGGCCATCTCACCGATTGTGATGCCATGGCTCGCAAAAGC
The DNA here is from genome assembly GCA_020975405.1 of Keithomyces neogunnii. NCBI lineage: Eukaryota > Fungi > Ascomycota > Sordariomycetes > Hypocreales > Clavicipitaceae > Keithomyces > Keithomyces neogunnii. The sequence continues at coordinate 742,135 of JAIOWQ010000002.1, read as the reverse complement.
ATCCTATACACCTGCACCTTTGAGATAATTGCACCTGCATGGCAGTTCAGTATCAGGCTACTCCGTCCAAATCCGCAATGGCCGATGCTGAGCGCAGTAATGTGCTGGAACCAAATGCACGAATGCAGGGTGATTTAATTGACCCACTATTCGACGATTAAACGGCTCTAAACATAGCAGGCTCAAGCTACTCTACTCAGCAGGTACTTAGTTAAGAATAACTACCCTACAGTGCGGTAGATGACACTAAATGGATATTGGGGATGCACCTCAAAGGCGTTGAGATATGATAAAGGCTCGGATGGTTAAATTTAATCACAGGTGGTAATAGTCGTTTGCTGACTGATTCCAATCGTACTTGTTCAATTTGGCGTGGTGCAGCCTTGAAACTAGCAAAATGCATGTTATTTCAATTTGGCCGGCCACAGATTTGGGCAAATTCACCAATACTAGACATTTCCCCAAGTCTCAATTGACATGTTCGGATCCATCCGCGCATTTCTCAAATCCCCACAACGCCACCAAAAGGAAAGCGGAGAAGCCCATTGGATGCCGAGTTAGTAGTCAACCCTGGCTTATCTCTTTATCTCATCGCCGTCGTCTTATCTTGAGATTAGAACCATCCAACCAAGAGGCACGATGCGGCAGTTGTCTGAAATGTAAGGCTTGAGCCTCCAGACGGCGGCATTTCAGGGGTCTGCCTTGGCCGGTAACCGCCACCCCGCATCTCATGGACCTGATCTTTCCACATTGAACTCCTGGGCTCCCGTCAACATCTCGGCAATTCTCATGGGCATCTGAGCGAAAACAGGCACGCCTTATGCCAGGTACAAGATCTCGGCAAGGCTGTGAAGAGTGTCGGCGGCGACGGCGCAAATGCAACGAGCAGAAGCCCCAATGTGGGCAATGCTGCGCTTTTAACAGAACATGCAGATACCCATTGAGAGTCGTATGGGGGAAGCGCAACAGGCACGCCGCTTCGGGCAACGGGCTGTCGGGGCCACACAATACGGGTGGATTGTGCAGCGTTGACTCCTTGCAGAGAAGTTGCTTTCAGCCAAGGTTAGACAAGGAGCCCTGGCCAGAGCCATCACAGAGCGACAAAGGCACCGCCGAGTCTCGCAGTCTCCTGGGTCCGCCGGCTCCGTCCCTCGCCAACGGGATGCAACTGCCGGCAAAGTATCAGAGGCTGATGAGCTACTTTGTTGACGACATTCTCGCCTCGCTCTCCTGCCACCCTTCCATACACCAGGACCTCTGCAAGGGACTGGTCCCCGTGATGCTCCAGTCGCCCCAGCTCATGTCGGCTTGCCTCGCCCTGTCGGCAGCGGGCTTCATGTCGCGCGGAACCGTGCGGGTGGATGGCGTTGAAATAGTGTCTATACTGGGCCACTTGCAAACATCGGGCCTCGCTCTGCTGCGCAAGGCCCTGGGCAGCGGCCAGATGATCGAGACGCTCCTGGCCACATGCCTCATCTGGTGCTTGACAGACGTCTTTACGCACCGTCCGGGCATGTCGTCCTGGAGGATCCATCTGCAGGGCATCAGGGCTCTCCTCACCGGAAACGAAGCCCTGCGCGATGGCGTGACCACGCCGGGGTCGATCCAGTCTGCCATGAGACATCTCTATCAACTGTACCTGTCGCTCCAGACGCTTCCCTACATGGCGACTCCGGAATCGGCCGAGCCGGCAGCTCAGGCCGTTGCACCATCGACGCCAAACTTCAAGTGGGCGTCCATCGCCAGCCCGGATATAGATGGATTCCTGGGCTACAGCAACGAGCTGCTCGACGTCCTGCAGCAAATCGACCGCCTGTCCCACGGGACACAGTCCCTCGCCGAGGCAGATGTCCTGCTTGGAAAGCTCAAAGGCATGGTTATCCGCGACATGATGACCCCGCCAGACGTTTCCATTTGCACCAGCCTCTCGGCAGACTACAGCCGCGAGTTCAAACTCTGTCATCAAACCTTCCAGCAGGCCACCCTGATCCACCTCTACAGAAAGCTGTACCACCTCCCGTCTAGTTCTCAGCCCATCCAGGCCGCCGTGCATGCAATCGAGGAAATGGTGAGCAACATGATACAGGGCCAGCCGTGCCACACCTGGGTCGCAATGGCGATGCCCCTGTTTACTCTGGGCTGCGAGGCATACACGACCGGGCAGCAGAGCTTTGCATTGGACAAGGTGAACAAGTTGGAAGATTGCATAGGGTCGCTGCATGTGAAGCTTATCCGACAGGCCTTGGAAGATGTGTGGAGGGTTAGGCGGAGCTTGGGAGATGGCGAGGGGAGGCTGTGCGCCAACCAACTCTTGGGTACGTTTCTCCTCCTGGGTGGATCAAGTGCTCGTCTAACGCGTCGTAGGCAAATTGCAATACAACATTATTCTATTTTGAGAATTTTACACCCAAACATGAGTGCCGTTCCTGTACGGGAACAGGAACATGGATATATGAAACGTAGTCTGGCGCCGCTGTTAAGCGCCACCTTGATCGGTTGACTTTAGTCTCCCTCGGCTGATGGATTTCCAATTACACATCTACTCCACGTCCGAGCTTCAAACTGCCTACTCATGCAGATCCCTTGATGCCCAAACCCCCAGTCAGCTCGCCAGACGCGCTCTGCCTTTAGACTATAGAAGCCGACGTGTACGCTGGTGTTTCAAGTTGACCAATCGTCGGGCCAAAGAAGACGTCATTGCCAATGTCGAGTCGAACGCATCCTGTGGTCACATGGCAATGACATATTAACTAATTGCCCAAATCAGTTAGCTCGTAGAATAGGGGATTTGGACAAATATTGAATGCGCCAATGAAAACCAAGCTCGGCGGTGCCGGCACCAATGACATGTCGGTAAATTCCCCAAAGTAGTAAAGTGCGTTGTTGGGTGGGCTCATGCCATGCACCTAAATGACGAGCTTGGCGGGGACAATAAACTTGTCCAAGCTCTTACAAGGCGAGCATGTAACCCGTGTACATGATTTCACGCCACTTGGCAAAGACTTGGCTCAGCCGCCAGGCGAAACAATGAGTAATTCCAGAGCTCTGCAGTCCGAGTCTCAGGGCGACTCCCCTCCTGATGGGGGCTACGGTTGCGTCATTGTTGCTTCATGCTTTGCCCTCAACGCATTTACACGGGTGTCACGGCCGTAAGCACTCGTCTTTCGTTCCCCCAGCGTGGCTTATGCGTTGGCCAGCTAACGTCCAAGTCGTTTGGGGTCCATCTCTCCGAGTACAACCGGTCGGACGGGCCTTTGCACGGGGGTTCCTTGGAACTCGGCTTTATTGGCGGCCTCAACTTTAGCTGCGCCATGCTTCTTGCCTTCCCGGTCACCTATTTGGCTCTCCGACTTGGTACACGCGCCCCCATGGCTCCGGGCTGCGTTTTCCTGGGGCACTGCCGCAATGATACGGTACCAGGGACTGAGCTGGGCCCTCGGCATCACTGGTATATTCGCTACTTTCCTGGCCACTGTCCTGCTTCGAGACAGAAACCGTCACGTTGGTCCAACAAACCCTCCTCCGTCGCCAAGAACGTACCTCTACCCCCAAGCTTTGCTGGGGTTTCATATACAATTGCTAGCTTATTTATGGCTCGTGACGCGCAAAGATGGGAGCATGGCCCCCCAAATGCGGCAAACAACCAACCGTGGTACAAGTTCGTCGCTCTCTATTCAAGACTAGTCGCGTACAGCATTCTGTAGCCTTGTCCTCTTTTCCTCTCTCTCGCTAAACCGGTCACCGAATAGATCAAAGTGAGGGCGCATGACAATGGTATACTTGAGCAGCTCTTCCATACAGTCTACCAGACGTTGACGGTTTGAGCTGGGCATCATGCGGCTGCCGTCTTCCTCGGGGGTAAATTGCGTGTATGCCTTTGGCACCCAACTCTGATTGGGTAGGTGAACATTCTCATCCAGCGGCCCAGGATCCTGAGGGAATTGACAGCGTTGAAGGACTGCGAGCCTCCACTGGCTTGGGCAACGGCCAGTGTCCTCCCATGGGTTGGACGGACCGCCCCCGACGACAGTGGAATCCAATCTGCTGCTTGAAGATGCCCGTCTGCGGAAAGATGCAAGTCATCAGGACAGGCGAGGAGTCGGGAATAGGACCTGTGATACGATGAATGAGTGCAGGTCCCAATCTAGTTCCTCGGGCACAGCGATGGCGGTCACTTATTTAATACCATGAATATTTTTTCTTCTTTCTTTAGGCGACTTGGGTACATGTGTACTTTTGGTCAGGCATTGGCAGCCAGACTGCTTCAGCCCCTCTCGCAGCAATCTTTTCAGGGCACATTAATGACGGGACGGGCTTGCTTCAATGTTTTGCCAGGTTACACTATTGCACAGGACGCTTGGCACGCATACGGCTAGCGAGACAAATAATCTACTGACTGCCCGCCGCAGCATTTCCCTACAGCATCTCCAGGCACGCATGTTTACGCCTTTGCCCACACGTCTTCTTGGTAGCCGTCCATCCACTGCACAAAGTCATGCCCGGCGGTGGCCCATCTGTTGGAATAAGGCTTCTATTCTCGTCACAACTGCGCTGTATTTAGGGACTTTCCACGATAATATTCTTGAGCTTCATAATCTATCTATTAGCATGATCCTTGTTAATTCTTAAGGGTCCTAAAAAGCCCTCAATTTCCCCCCTTTTATAGCTGTTTCTAGCCCCCTGAATTCCTGTATCACTAACACCAACCAACAGCCAAAATTGCGGTTACATAGACCAACAGAAAAAAACGCGTCACGATCCAACACACCCCTATAGCCAGAGCCTTAACGGGTTGCTTAGCTAACTATTACGGACGACGTGGTGATTGCTAGTTAGGTCTTGCCCACAACCTACGCTAGAATAGTATTAAAGGTAGGCCCCTAGTTAAAATTAATAAGGCCTAGGGCAATCTAGACCCTTATAATCCGAGATCCCTCGCATTATTAAGGGCAATCTGGTCACGGATATCTAAGATCCCTAGCATCTTTATAAAGTTAATATGTTAATATCGCGGCAATGCCTTTATTAGACCGTTAGCCGCCATTTCACTAGTCCTAACCTATTATATAGTTATCCTTCCTTCCTAAACCTCCTATTAAAGCTAATATTAATAGATATTAATATAATAAAGTTACGTTATAAGCTAAGATAATTCCTCTATAAGCAGCCTAATTATCTACTTATTATCACATTTAATAGGTAAAGGCCTATTAAGTTAAACGTTTAAGGCCTATAATAGCCTTCCTATAACTATTATTTCTTTAGCTACTTCTAATAATACTAATAACTCAGCTTTAGTACTTAATATAGTAATAGTAGCCTGCTTTATAGCCTTCTAGGTAACTAGGCCGCTAAATAGTCTAAGTAAATAGCCCTATAAGCTTTTTCTATTATTACTATTATTACTAAATAAGGCATTAGAGGCACCTAGTATTATATTAGTTAGTTAAGGATTATAACCACCTAATTAGATCGCATATAATTATATAGAGTATAGATATTTAAGGACTTAATTAGCGGCCTTATAGTAGTCTTTGCTTAGGTTTAGATTATGCCTTAAAAGTCAGCTTATAGTAAATAATATATTAGGCCTTATTAAGATAGCTATAAATAAAAGAGATCTGATCTTTTATTAGTATTAGTTAATTAATTTAATTATTGCTTAGCTTATTGCTTTTAATAATTCGCCTATAGCTATTAGTATAGTTAGGTTACTTACTAGATTAAGTTCTTTAATAAATTTATTAATAATCTTTTCTATATAGGCATCTTATATAAGCTAGGCCCTTTTCTTGCTTTAGTCCTATATAATATGAATGCCTAGAAACTATTTAGGCTTATCTATTTCCTTTATTATATATTTCTCCTTAAGGTTTTATATTAATATAAGGGCTTTATCTTTCTCTTTATAGCTATAAGCCTATATAATATTATTAATAAAGAAGAATACTATAATAGCTCCTTTAACTATAATATAGGGTTCTTATAGAATAGCCTTAAATCCTAATAATATAAGGGTCTTTATAAGCTCTCTTTACTAAAGTAGAGGCAACCTTTATAATCTATAGAGGGCCTTTTTTAGTCATAATACCTTCCCTAGCTATTAATAACTAGGTAGTATCCTTATATAGACTACCTTATTAAGATCATAATTAATAAAAGTATTAATAGTATCTATCTAGATAAGTTCTAGGTTAAACTTAGCTACTAAGGCTATTAGGATTTAAAAAGACATGCTTATAAGCATTATAGCCCTTATAGTAAGGCTATTATACTTCTATTAATTTCTATATATAACTAATTATGCCTTATATTTAATTAGATTACTAAATTAATCTAGCTTATATATATATACCTACTAGTATCCTAGGATCTATTAACCCTTTAAGTCTGCCTAGGGAACCTCTTTAAAGGACTATATTTCCTTATATAACTTAAGATGGTCTAATTAAGCCTATTAGAATTACTCTCTTAGTAGGTAAGTTAATAGGTTTCTTATTATAGGTTTATTAGGCAGTTCCCTTTTATTAAATTTAATACTAGCATTAAAGCAGCTATATATAGTATTTCTGATTAGAATTAGGTGAAATTTATAAAATTAATAATCTATCCTTACCCCCCTAGGATAAATAATATCCTGCTATTACATTAGGAGATAAAATGCAAATATGGCCTTAAGGCCTTCTTTAAAGTCTAAATTAGGTAGTATTAGCAGGCTACCTATATTATTAGGTGCCTTAGGCTCTAACCCCTCTTTATTATTAATATTAATACTTTCAGTATTAATATAAATAATATCCTAAATTTCCTTATTACTATTATCTATATCTTCTTCTAATTTACTACTAAGTTTGCTATTTTCCTTAGAATTAGTCTAAACTACCTCCTAAAGGTACTATATATAATCTAAGACCTCTATCTACTCTAGAAGCTTATTAACTAATTCTAATAGTTCCTTTTCCTAAAGGTGGTTATTAAAGAACTCTTCCTTATTAAAGATAATGTCCCTTATAATAATAACCTTATTCTTATATAAAATCTATACTTAAAAGTTATTTATTAAGTTATAGCTAATAAGGTAGCTAATATAAGCTTTTAGGTTAAGCTTCTTCCTTTATTAAAGCTGAAGTTAGGCATTTAAGGTTATTATAAAGGCTTTATAACTATACGCCCTTAGGTGCCTAATTTTAGGCTTTTTACTAAATATAAGCTTATAGGGGCTTTTCTAGCAGTTTTATTAAGCTAGCATTTAATTTTAAAGATAGCATATAGCTTTCACGATTTCCTTCTATAAGCTATAAGGTAATTTTAATAAAATTCGTATTAAACGTGCCTTTTTAATCAATAACCCGCCTAAACGTTCAGCGCCTCTATTTTAGGCCTGCGTATTTAGGGCTAATAGCCTGGCTTTAATTCCTTATTTTTATAATTCCTTCTAAATAGGTTTACTAAATAGCTCTCTATCTAACCTTATTACCTTTATATTAGCTTAGTACTACGTTTAAATATAGGTAATAAAGTCCTTTAATATCTAATAATTCTACTTTCCTATGCCGTAAGTCTAAAGGAAATATAGGCTTATAAGACCTAAGAAGGTATCTATTATAAATATTACCCTTTTATAGCCTTTATTATCTGCTAATATATTAGTCTAGTTAATCTAGATTTCTTTAAATAGGTAGTTAGGCCTATCTGGCCTTCTTTAAGATATTTAATGATTTATTTTCCCTATGCTATAGTAGTCATATTAAATAGTAGTTAGTCCTTTTAATTTAGCTCCTAGGCATGACTCTATAACTCTCTCTAGGGCTTCCTTATTAGGGTAACCTAGCTATTAATACTAAAGCTAGCTATTACTACTTAAGGTTTCCTTCTAATTTTATTTTAATTAATCCTAATATATTAAATAAGTAATAAAAGCCGATTTAATACCTTCCTCTATTACTTCTTAGTACTAGAGAACCTACTATTAGTATTTATATTTAATAATATAGATAACTAAGCTATTCTTATATTTAATTTATATTAGGGTTATTATAGTATTCTACTAGAGACCTCTATTATAGAGTCTTTAGAATAATATAATATTTATTATAAATAAAGGATAATATATAATGTCCTTAAGCTATAGGATTTAGGTACTGCCTCCTAGTCTCTTTACTATAAGGTCTATATTACTATAATCTTTAATTTAAACCTCTAAGCTTCTAGCTATTAGGTATTTAGGTTCCTAAGGCTTATAAATTCTTTTAAACCTCCTAATATTATTTATAATATCTAGGGATACCCCTAAGTTAAGAATAGAGGACTAATAAAGTAGGTATTAATATACTATAAAGTAGTTTAGGGTTAAGGTTAAAGCGTTAATTGCTAAGTGAACCTACCTAACTAGTCAGCCTTTATAGTAGTATTCTAGTTAGGCCTACTTTTTATTCTCTTCCTTAAGCTTCCTAACTCTTTTAGCTAACTTTAAGTCATTTAATAGGGCTTATTTAATAAATCTCTTATAAGCCTTTATCAGCTAATATCCTTCCCTTACTAATTTAGGGATTATAATCTAGCAGTGCTCTAAGTCATGCCTACTGCCTTTATAGGCCTTATAGACTATCCTTAATTAATTATTAACATCTCTAGCGCGTTTATTATCTAGTTAATAGGCTTTAAAAGCTTAGGGTTGCTTTATAATATTCTAATAACCTTTATTAACTACTAGCTTATTAGTTAGAGCTATTCTAGCCTAACTTTATAATTTAGAGGCTATATTACTAATTAACCACTTATTATGTAGGGCTTTGAAGTTAAGGCTTTAAGGCCTCTAGGCTGCCTATTAGATTAACTAGAGGTCTAGGGCGGAGTTAATCATCCTTATAAGCTTATCTAATAATTATTGCTAAAGTTATAATTAGGTTAATAGGGCTTCTACTGCCCTATAGTATCTATTACTAAAGCTAGGGTTTAGTCTGACTATTATTTAGGCTAGATTATAAAGCTAGTGGCCTCTAATAACTTTAATTATATTAAGTTAGGCGCCTTTAAGCAGGAAATTCTCCTATTTCCATAGCTAGGCATTAAATAAAGCTTTATTAGAGTAATTAAACTTCTATAAGATTAATTTATACTCTTCTACTAAGTATACTACCTCTTTAGACTACTCTATACTAATAATATTATTAAGAATAGTAATCTAGTTAAATAATAAGGTATCCTATTTAAGGTAGTAATAAAGTTATTAATTAACGCTCCTATATATAGTATCTTTAGCTTTAATAAGCTCCTTTTTCTGCTTCTTATATAGCTTAAGGTCTTCCTTATAGTTATTTCTAGCTAACTTAAATGCCTTTACTTACAAGGGTATCAGGCTTACTTCTAAGGCAGCTAATATATTAAAATCCGATAGATTAGGCTTTATTAGCTTTAAATAACGTTTACCTAACTAACTGATTGGTTTAATAAGATTCTAAGCATCCTTATTGACTTTACTTGCGATTAAATCTAACCACTCTTACTAATTAGCAATACTGCTTAGAATAACGGCCTGTTTATTATTGCTGCTAGTTATGATAAATTTAGTAAGACTAGATTAGGGAACTTAGCTAATTTATCGTTAAGCTAACCAGGCTTATAACTATTAGAATAAGGCTTCTATTCTCATCACAACTACGCTGTATTTAGGGACTTTCCACGATAATATTCTTAAGCTTCACAATCCATCTGTTAGCATGATCCTTATTGATTCTTGAGGGTCCTAAAAAGCCCTCGATTTCCCCCCTTTTATAGCTGTTTCCAGCCCCCTGAATTCCTGTATCACTAACACCAACCAACAGCCGAAATTGCGGTTACACAGACCAACAGAAAAAAACGCGTCACGATCCAACACCATCCTTTGATGCCTTCAAATAAAATCAAACTCTCCATGTCACCATCCCCACAATCGTCAAGGTGGTCTTTGAACCAGAGGGCGGCCCGAGACCCTCGCCCGCGAGACGATGCTGCAATGCACGTCATGGTTAGCAACAAAGGGGTCTGTTGGCTGCCATGTTGATTGTCCTGTGTGAGAAGGCTTACAGCAGAACCATATAATCTTGCAAAGACCGGCCGCTTTGAAAAGACTATAGAGTGTCGGTATCGTAGGGTACAGGCTCTGTGCGGGCAAGTTGATGGAGCCGCGTATCATGCCGCCCTAGTATTGCAGACGAGGTGTCAATAATACAATGCTGCAAAATCATTGCAATCAGGCATGGATGTATTTACCTCGTTATCCGTGCCGCGGAGGTCGATGAGAAGGAAATCCTTGGAGGCGCAGTCAACACTCTTGGTCATCAAACTCAGCAATGCCTCTCGAGAAATTGTCCGAGGTTCCGTGTTGCGCGGCGTGGGAAACGCGGCGTGCCAAGGAGCTGCAGCAGATTCACCCGGTGGCATCTTGTGTGAGGGAGAAACGTGGTTCCTGCGAGAGGGATGTGAAAGGGCCCTGGTGATTCGGATTCCAAGTGCGCTTGGCATTGTGGTGAGTCTGGAATCTGGATGCCAGACCCTTTAACAAGGCCATGCCTTGGCTTCCGCCTGCACGCCAGCGACTCGGTGAGTGAACTGAGTGGACGGGGGAGTTCTGTCGATGGGAGTTTGTCACGCGCCAGCCGTGATTGGCCAGCCCGATTACAAGATTTGAGATTGCCACCCCACCGTTGACGTCTGGCATGCGGGCCTCGCCAAAGTCGTTTGCCAAAGACGTTTCTCGACGACTTTGGATCCAGCCAGGCAACATGTTACAAATCGCTCACGCTCCTCACCCCGTCAGCCCTCATAGCTATATAACGGGCCATGATTGCGTGTGCCAGAAATTTATCCATCCTGCATCTGGAAACGCCGACACCACAACACCATACCCCTTGTCCTCTTTCTCACCATCTATCCCTTGAAAGCAGCCCAACCTCGCATTCGATATGGATTTGGAGCCCAAAGAAACACCTGCAGCTCAGAACTCGTCTTCTGATGCGCCCCGAGCAATCAAGGAACCTGGCCATGGTGATGGAACCGACCTTGAGAGCGCTGCTGTTGACGGCAGCCGGCCACAAAAGCGAGGGCATGAGCTCTCCGCCTTCAAAGGACTCGGCATTCTCGACCGCTTTCTGGCCCTCTGGATCTTTTTGGCCATGGCCATCGGCATCATCCTGGGAAACTTTGTGCCAAACACTGGCCCTGCACTGCAGCGCGGCAAATTCGTCGGCGTGTCTGTGCCAATAGGTAGACAAGTCCCATCCAGCCGTCAAGGCCATCGTTCCCGCGCGACATTGCGCTGACGAGGTATTGTCTCAACAGCCGTTGGCCTGCTGGTCATGATGTATCCCATCCTGTGCAAGGTACGGTACGAATCCTTGCACAAGCTGCTGTCGCACAGGGCAATGTGGAAGCAAATCTGCTTCAGCCTCTTCGTCAACTGGATACTCGCCCCTTTTCTCATGGTTAGTATTCTCTGCTCGGGGGTCCAAGGTTGACCCTTTGGCCGAAATCCTGCTAACCGGCCGTTTGTCAAACACTTAGCTTGCTCTTGCCTGGGCCTTCCTCCCCGACAAAAGTGAGCTCCGCATCGGTCTTATCCTCGTCGGACTTGGAAGATGCATCGCCATGGTACCATGATTCCCAATACCGATACCCTGTTAGATTATCAATGCTGACCCGGGATGAACGTAGGTGCTCATTTGGAACGGCCTCGCCGGCGGCGACGACGAATACTGCGCCATCCTCGTTGCCATCAACTCACTGCTGCAAATTGTCCTTTTCGCACCCTTGTCCGTCTTCTTCATCACCGTCATCAGCGGGGAACCAGGCACTCTCGACATATCCTACCAAGTCGTCGCCACCAGTGTGGCCGTCTTTCTTGGCATTCCCCTGGGAGCGGCTGTTATTACACGCTTTTTGCTTCGCGCAGTCGCAGGCGAATCCTGGTACCAGCGTGTTTTTCTTCGATTCGCCTCGCCGTGGTCCCTCATCGGCCTGCTCTACACTATTCTCGTCTTGTTCGCATCCCAAGGTCGTCAGGTCGTGCACCAGATCGTGTCCGTCTTGCGAGTTGCCGCGCCGCTGGTTGTGTATTTCGTCCTGGTCTTCTTCGCCACCCTGTGCATCTGCCGCTTTCTCGGCTTCAGGTTCCCTCTTGTGGTGACGCAGAGCTTCACGGCCGCCAGCAACAACTTTGAGCTCGCCATAGCCGTTGCTGTTGCTACTTTTGGGCCAAATAGTGACCAGGCTTTGGCGTCCACTGTTGGTCCGTTGATTGAGGTGCCCGTGCTTATTGGGCTGGTATACGCCGTTCGCTGGATGGCCAACAGATGGGATTGGAAGTAATAGGGTGCATGCCCAGTCACATGCCCGTGATATCAGGCAAGATTTAGGTTTGCGCTTTCCCGCAGCTATCAAGACAAATAGACCGAGTATTTACATGCTACCCACGCCCTCTGTTAGGCGCCGCTTGGTCAGATTCCCCTCGTTCTTGGATACTAGCAGTATCTGCTGAGCTCTGGCTACCATGCTGCTCCTTCACATGGGGCCAAGCTTGAGAATCTTTATTCCCATGCCCATCTTTTGAGTGTTGATGTTGTTGCCGCAATGTTGCACCATGGTCAATGTACGCTTTTGGGGTAGTGCTAGGTGCCCTTTCTGTCCGAGTCGGGGCATGTGTTGCAGCTGCAGGCGAATCGAGCTTCTCCGTGAGCGACTTGATTGTCAGCTCAGCTTTCAGTAGCTTGGCCTGACTCTCGGCCAGTCTTGATTCCAGTTCTGCAATGTAATTCCGCACCTTCTCCCTGTGGCGTCGTTGGTTGTCATGAACTCGCGCTGTTCACCTGCTTCGACCAACCAAGTACTCGTGGACCAGGACAATCCACAGTCTGGGTCGTCTGTTGATCCATTACTGGTCAAGAGTAAACCACCAAGTGTCGAGGTTGCATGATGAGAAAGAGAAAGCGATGGCTGCCTACATAGGTACCTAGAGGCCTGTAGCCAACATTCCTAGTTGACGTCAATTGGCCCGAGTTTGTCACAGCCCTCGAATGATTGGCTGATGGTAATCGACGGGTGGCGTTGCCAACCAAGCGCCACGCTGATGGCCATTGGCCCAGGACTCTTGTAGCCACATCAAGCATAGAGAAACGAAACATTTTGTTAGCTACGAAGAATTTAATAAACCAACTATTATACTCATGTAGCGTACCATACCTAGTGCACCAAAATCACAGGCACGTTAGAGGCCGCGACTGCTATCTTGACTTGAGCACCGCCAATGCGAATGAAAATAACAAGGAAGAGAAATGGGTCAACGCGGATGCTGATGGATCGAGGTCATTTCCATCTAAGCACCATTATCCACAGCGAGTCCTTGCTGGGTGTTAATTTTGATGAGTACGAGGCATTGATGACCCTGTGGCCACTACACGTCCTGTGTATTGGGTATGGTTAGTCCGCATTATGGTACGTTCCATGTTCCAATCCGCGCGTCACTCAAAGCACCTGCTGGTGCCTGTCATTCCAGCTTCCCTATTGGACAAGCCCAGAGTCTGCACCTTGTGATGAGCTGGGCAGTAGACCCCTGCCAAAATTGGTCGAGTCATGTGGTTATCAGAGGTTCAACCACAGCTGCCTGGTTGAAAATTGCTCGCTCGGCCTCGGACAAGTTATCCAAGGCTCGCCCCATCAAATCCGTGGACTGGGCCCTTCACATCCACGCCTCCCAAGCAAATGTATTGACGGCAGCGGCTGAAAGCGTTGGACCAATGGCATCCTGGTGATGATGTGGAACCGCAAGTTGACGGGACCTGTCCCAGTCAGGTCCTGGAAGAGAGGAGTTGACCATTGTCTCCTGATATGATATGGATGAAGCCGTTTGCTGTCCGCGATTAGCAAGGACCCTGCCAAGTACTCCAATACATTGGTTTGGCACCAGTCGGGGACTATGTTAAGCTGAGTAATGAGTACATTTATCTCCCAACAGCGCAAAAGGCCCATTCAAACGTTGAAAAGAGGCACTCGTGGAATACATTTAATGAAGCATCTAATCTGAGCAAAGGCCATTGATCCGGCAAGATTAATCCCTCTGCTTTGTTGTACTTGTTGATATTTAGTCAAAGGTAAGCGAGCTTCTTCCGTCTTTGATCCCTGGATGTAAACAAGTCTATCGTCTCATCTGACCACTGGGTGCGAAAGTACCCCGAGCCAAAAGATTACTGGTGTTGTAATAGCCAACAGACTGCTAGCTTGCTACTACGCCATACCAACAATACTACTTTGGAGAGACAGGTGGCAACTTGTCGAGATGTTGATCGCATCTGCGGTGTCATCCTCCACTGCTGTCGCAAGACTCGACATGCAGAAAGAGCAAATATGGGGGTACCAAAGCATTACCCTTTGACTATGCCTCTTATGACGTACAAGACTTGGTTCGTATAATCTCTGGGGTAGTTGAAGAGGCAATCAACGAAAACGACGGAGGAGATTTGCCGCAACTGTCAAGGGCCTCGACCCCTTTTCATTCTTTGTAAGCAGCCCCAAGTGGGTTGATATTTCAGGTTTAACACGAATGTACTAGATTTAAATCGCACTTCTCGGTCAAGGATTATCTTTTCCGACTGGCTACCCAGCGGCCCTGTCACTGTGATATTGCTTTCAGTCTTGTACTACATTGATCGCCTAAGCAGCTTATACCCTGCTTTTATGATTAACTCGTTCATGTCCACCGATTTCTAATCACAGCGACAACAGTGGCTTGCAAGGGATTGTCGGACTCATTCCTTCGGCTCGAAGAGTATGCTCTAATTGGGGGCATAAATAATGCGGAACTGCGGCGGCTTGTTCGTTTGTTTTTGTGTCACTTGGACTGGCGTATTGTACCGCACCCGGAGACGTTGGTATCGTATTACCATGGGCTAGTGAAAAGCTCCAATGGCTATTTTCTAGAGCCAACGCGCAGTATTGTGTAACACAACACCCGTCCATTCATACATTTGAGTAGAGTCAATGCCAGGCTGCTGCAAGAACACCTGTGGAAATCCTATGGCGCTCAATGATATTAGCAACTCGTCAAAGCCAATCGCATGATACAAACACTTTTGTATATTCTCACCGGGGACTGGTCTTTTACACGTGAGAAGCGTATTTGGTAACATAATCACCATTTTTCTCCATTTATAAGGACGGCACCTTGGTGTTGGCTCTCTAGTGGTTCTATTGTCCCTGACTACAGCTAGAAGAAAGTAGCATTGCAAAGCTATCCAGGACCATCTTGCTTGAGCGCTTCTTCAACCCACTGCCATAATACATGGTCGGCAAGGAAACCTGGGTTCATCTCCGACATGAGCGTTAGTTTTCTCGCCACAGCAATGGCGCCGGAATTTGCATTTCTGGTACGGGGGAAGAAAGCTTGCTCCTTCTCCTGTACCTCTTCTTTAGTCAAGTCGTCCTCCTGTAGCTCCATAAGCAGTTTCTTGTTGTCGTCTGTTTTAGCTCGTTCATGAAACAAGCGCATAATTCCCGCTTCCCCGGCGCTTGGCTTATTTATCAGCTCGAATAGCCGCTTAAAATGCTCATAATCATTTCTGGAAAGCAACCGAACTAATCTAGAAAAGTGCCACATATTATCCGATATTTGCCAGAGCTTTGAGAGGGGGAGCTCTGGGACTCTTTCCCTGCCTTGTCGGCCGAAACCAGCCCGGAAAGCAGCTGTGAGGGATTCCAAAGGCGGCCTGGCCGAGCCCCCTAGTGCCGGAGTCGCTAGCAGCTCCGCAATGGGGCCCGTTGACGTCGAGCTCCAGTCGATAATACATGTGATGTTGAGGTCGTCATCGACATAGAGATTGCCGACATGAAGGTCCGGGTGAGATAGGGTGAAGCTGCTCTCCAGACCCGAGGAGACGTGGGGCATCATCTCAAGCAAGAACTGCCCCGCAATGCAGTAGAGTAGTATATTCTTGCTATGATCAATCTTTTGTCCCATCGTTACAAAGTCATTCCAGCGCTGTGTGGCTTTCCTGTGGCTATCTATAGTTTTGTAATGCAGCACATCAGGAACAGGAGCATAAAAGACGTGTGGTGTAAGAGGAAGCTCTCGGGCATGAGATGTAAAGGCTGCTATAAGAGAGACCAAGTAGCGGCTTTCGTTGAGAAACGGGCCTCGGTCTAGGTCAAGCGAGTCCCTCTCTTGCCAGGCAAGGGACGGCGAAAGGCATTCACCAATGGCATAACCTCCCTTTCCATCGTTAAACAGCGAACCAATCTCATCAAAGCGATGGTCGGATAGTTCTGCCATGATGGAGCCAAGCTGTCGCATGACATTTTCTCGGCCTCTGTCAGAGAGGGGCAAAAGGGGGCGAGGCTTTCGACTGCCGGTTACTCGGTTCGGATCTTGGCACCAGTCGTAGGATCCTAGAGAACGGCCAGTAGCTTTGCTCTGGAGAATATATGGCACACCAATGATGTTATCGCTGGTTCCACTGGGACGATGTCAATACGTGATTCTTCCAAGGACGGACGGTACTTGCCTGTATGAGAAGACCTCGGGAACGGGGATGGATGTGTGAGATTTCAGGTACATCAGTGTAGAAGCTTCGCTCTCGACAATCTTGGAAGAGGTCTCATCTGAGTAAAAGTTATTGAGACTGGCCATTGGAGAGCGAAACACCCACTCGACGCCGTCGTCGAAAGTTACGAAAACGACCCAATTTAGGCTCCCGCACTTGGGCATCGCGGTCACATCGCAAGTGCATGGTCGGCCGCCAAGTTGCTCTGATAAAGAAAGAAGCGCTTCAAGATTGAAGTTGGAAAAGTAGTAAATTTTGTCCTTCATGGATGTGAAATCTGAATTCTAAAGTTGTTGATGAGCAATGCGTGAACGAATTGGCGGTGACCTCTATGAGTGATGCACGCTCAAGTCACATGCTGGGGTGGATTGACTACTGGCCTTGGACAGGGGCTGGTGTCACACTAAAAAATTGGGCATGGCCACGCCCAGTGCGACAGCTGGGCTAGCCGTAAATAAGCACTTTGAGTGCACTAGTGCGTACTTGAGGCTATAAAGTCAAGTATACATGTCAGGACATTATCCCCGATTCATAGCATAGACTAGCTTGGTAATTGCCGGTACAAATAACAACAAAGGAGTGCTCTTCTTCCTCATCTTTCCAGCCATCTAGTCCCCTAGAGGATATACAACGCACTACAAATCCCAACGTGGCCAAATCCAGCCATATTTCACATCTATGCCGCAGAACCACCGTGTGTCAAAGCCGTCATGTCGACAATATAATCATCTCAGTCCCACGCTGCCATGGCAGCTTCACAGTTCAGTGTTCTCATCGCCACCAGTCATATTATTCAGAGGCCCCCTCTTCACCATTATGCTCATCACCTCGTACAGCACGTCGGCAGCAGCCATGGTGGTGTGCTCGGCGTTTGTATCGTAAGCAGGCTATTTGGATCCCCTGTCAGCAACGTCATCACCTGTCAGGCCGCGGGCCAACCTACCGCAACTTCAACAATGTCGGCCGCAATCAAGTTGAGGCTCTCCAGGCCTCGCAGGATGGTCCTGAGTTCTCGCGTGGACCAGCCGCCGGTTTCCGGGGTGCCGGTGGCGGGGGCAAAGGCAGGGTCGAGCGTGTCAATGTCGATGGAGAGGTATACCGGTCTCGTTGTGCCCACGCGGTCCACGATCCTCTTGATGATGCCCTCGGTTCCAATGGTGTCAATCTCGCGCGCCTCGACAATCTCGAAGCCGCAGTACCCGTCGTTGTCGTAGTCGCTGGGCCCGCTGAGCGTCGTCCGGATGCCCGCGTGGATGTTGCTGTCGTTGGCCAGCAGGCCCTGCTGCGCCGCGTGGTAGAAGTAGGTGCCGTGGTTGACGGCGGCCACCTCTGACGGCGACCCTCCAAAGACCTTGGGCTTCCCTGCCGTTTAAGTGTCAGCACACGTGCAGGTCACGGCGGACGGGGCCACTTGCAGGTGTCGAGGTGGCTGTCAAAGTGAATGACCGAGACCGGGCCGTACGCCCGGTTGATGGACCGCAGAAGCGGCAGCGTGATTGTGTGATCGCCGCCGAGGGTGATGACACGGGGCAGCGTCTTGCCTTTGATGGCCGGGCCTCTCTTGTCCGCGTTGGTTGCGGGTGCGCGGGATAGAATTTCAAAGTGGCCTTGTTCGATTTGCTTCAGGGCCCAGGTGTTGTCATATCTTGTGTCCTTGTCAGCCTCGCAGCTTCTCCTTGCGGGTTGGGTTTGACCTACGAGGTGACGGGGATGTCGCCGCAGTCGAGCACAGTGGCCCAGCTGTTGAAGGGGTTCGTCTTGAGGGGAACATTGTATCCTCCGCTGCAGCCATGGTCAGCATCTGTTTCGACGCGGCGTGTGCAAGGTCGGCATACTAAAGGTTCAGACGGCGCGAGCCTTGTCGGATGCCGGAGGGTCCGAATCGAGCACCGGGACGGTACGAGGTCCCCGTGTCAAAGGGCGCCCCTGTCATGTGTTGGTCATGTTCGGCACAAGGGAAGAGTGTGTGCCGTACCAATAAAAGCAATGTCGTATTTGGCATCCCGGTTCTTCAAACACGGTTGATAAGGCAACCGGCCAAAGGTTGAGATGCCAGAAAAGACCGAGTCGGCCTGGTACGTGTGCTGTCAGTTGCTTATTTATCGACGTTCGTGTGCATCAGATGCAGTATTACCTGTGTGCCGCCATCTCCTGGGAGTGTGTTGTACCACAGAGACTCATGAGGTCCAGCCAATGTCTTTTGATCGTGTCCCGCGTGAGCAGCCGCAAGAGTTGCCCAGCCAAGGGCCAGGAGTGTTGAGTACATGGTCAAGGTTTTTGTGTGAAATAGCTGAGTGAGAGAAGCTCTGAAGCTCCATCTGAGCGGCAGAGCATTCTTATATCTGCATGGCGGATCTGAATCCTGGCTTATCCCGTATCGGTCATTGTTGATGAAACACGCAATCCCAGGGCGTTGCTGGTTCCTGATACGCAACGGAGTATACCTTAAGCAATTGGCCTGAATTCAAGGCTTCACATGACAAGGCGCTCCGGCGCCTAATTTACCACAGTGAGCTTAGCGGACCCGCCTCCGCATCTGCCGCCGAAATGGGTCCGTCTTTATCGTGGCTATATTGCCAAAATGAGCTAGCGGCGATGCGCTCCGTTTTTCGGGTCAAGGGTCCGCGATGAACGTCCGAGTGCTGATACAGATATCTGTTCCGCATATGGGTTTTTAGCCACTCGATAGTCGATACGGATGCGCGTCGTCTTATCGCGAATTCCTCCATCTGCAGGCCATGATGCTTCAAGATTGGGAGATCAAGACCATGTACGAATTACCACGGCTCATTTCATTACATATTGCATACAAATATAGCACACAAATAGCAGTGACGAAATCTACTTGAACCATGCCCAGATGCCACTCTATAGCCCAAAGCACATCCACGGCCTCAAACCCGTCCAAGTCCCGCCCGTCGTTAGTTGATCCCAAGATTCTCAACGACACATCTGAGCATGCATCCGCTTCGAGCCCAAATAACCAATCTGCCCGCAGTTGCGGAACAAGATGCAGACGAAACGACACCACTGCTTGCGTCTTCTGCGTCTGGCCTGGATACCGCATCAGAAGCCGCAAAGTGGCTGGCAGAGATGTGGTTCTTGACAAAGGCATCCGTGCCCGTCATTCTGGCCTACATGCTCCAAAACAGCCTGCAAACAGGCTCGGTCCTCGTTGCAGGACGCCTTTCCCCCGAGGCGCTGGCCGTCTCTGCCTTTTCCTACATGTTCGCCATGGCAACTGCCTGGCTGATTGCCCTCGGGGGCACGAGTGCTCTAGACACGCTGGCCTCGAGCAGCTTCACGGCCTCCAAGGACAAGGGGAACCTCGGCATTCTCCTGCAAAAGGGCATACTCATCCTCACCGCGTTCTACGCCGTCATCGTCGTCATGTGGTGCTTCTCCGAGCCCCTGTTCCGTCTCCTCGGACAGCCGGAGCACATTTGCGTGCAGAGCGCCAGATTCCTGCAGCTCCTGGCCCCCGGCGGCCTGGGATACGTCTGGTTCGAGTGCGTCAAGAAGTTCCTGCAAGCCCAGGGGATATACAGGCCCGGCACGTACGTGCTGCTCGTCACCTCCCCGCTGAACCTTGTCCTCAACTACACCTTTATACACGCCCTCGGCTTTGGCCTGTACGGGGCGCCCGTGGCAACGGGCATCTCGTACTGGCTCTCGTTTCTCCTCCTGGTGGCGTACGCGGCGCTGGTCGAGGGCGGAGAGTGCTGGGGCGGACTCAACCCGCCAAAGGCCCTTGCCAACCCGTGGCCCTTTGCGAGGCTTGCGCTGCTGGGGTTCGTCCACGTCGGGACCGAGTGGTGGGCGTTTGAGATTGTCGCTCTCGCCGCCGGCCGGCTCGGAACCAACTCCCTGGCGGCACAGTCGGTCATCATGACGGCCGATCAGATCATCAACACGATCCCCTTTGGCCTCGGTGTTGCAGAGTCTGCGCGCCTGGGCAACCTGCTCGGTGCCGGAGATTCCGGGGGGGCAAGACGGTCCGCGCACAGCGCCGCTCTCCTTTCCGTCTTGTTCGGGTCCGTTCTCCTCGCCGTTTTGCTGGCGACGAGAAGTCGCATTGGCGGCCTGTTCAACGGCGACCAGCGCGTCATTGACCTTGTTTCCGAGATTATCCCCTACGTCGCCCTTTTCCAGATCGCCGACGGGCTAAACGGCAGCTGCGGCGGCGCCCTGAGAGGCATGGGTCGGCAATGGGTCGGCGCCCTTGTAAACAGCCTGAGCTACTACGGAGGCGCTCTTCCCGGCGGCATCTATCTCGCCTTTCACGGATGGGGTCTGGCCGGTCTCTGGGTGGGACAATGCGTGGCGCTTTCGCTGGTTGGCGTTTTGGAGTGGATCGTTGTCGGGCTGAGCAACTGGGAGCACGAGGTCCAGAGGGCGGCAGACCGTCTGCTTGAGGAAGACCAAGATGAGCACAGATTGCCTAGCTAGTTGGCGGTGTTGTGGAGAAATCCAACATGTGCATGTTGCATATCAAGTGTCATCCGTGTCCAACTGAACAATGCCTGCAGCCGAGCCCACGATTTCCCCAGGATTAGCCCCGGAAGATGGAATGACGCTCCGTAGATTCCGACTTATTTACGGAGTAGTCAATACAGGATGCTAACGTGCAGTTGGTTATTGGCTTCGGCAATGTTCGCCATCCCTGCCTTTCCCCGCCAATCAGAGATGATCCCCGGAGCCGAGATAAGCATCTTCCCTGGCATCTGTGATAAGGCGCCTATGTTTCCCTTCTTGGATCTTACTCAACCCCCCGCCCCGGCTTCCGTGGGCACACGCTGATAAGGACGCATTGTTTCAGACCCTTACACCTCCATCACCAAGATATCGTGCTGGCCGCACCAACACACAGAGCCGTGATAAGCGCCGACGACATTGTCGCTGCTCAGCGTATGTAGTGGCTCAGCATGTTCAGATGGATGCATCCGTGATAAAGCCATGGTCCCGTCAAGCTGTTCAGCGGCAGGCACTGCCATTAATCAACCGTGTTCAACTCGTCCAACATGAAGATATCCGAAAGCATGCAGGATGTCGAGACGGAGAAACAGTCCTCGACGCCTGGCGACTCTTCATTTGCCAATGTATCAATGAGTCCAGCCGTCCCCGAAGTAATGCTGAGCAAAGACGGCTTCAAGTTGTTTCCGCAGCCTGTCCAGGGCGACGCCCTCGACCCCTTGAACTGGTCTTTTATCCAGAAACACGTAATTCTGGCCACCGTCATGGCCATGTGCGTTGACCCTCGCCATCCATAACCCAGTCCACATGGGCCTCGTGCTGATTTTCTCCTCATCACAGGTACTTTATGTTTACCTACATCACAACCACTACCGTGCCGTCGTTTCCGGATCTGCAGGAAAAGTACTCTGCCAGCTTGGAGCAAATCAACTGGACCGTGGCCATACCCGCTCTTGGACTCGCCGTCGGACCCCTGCTATGGGCCTCGGTGGCGGATATCATCGGACGCCGTCCGATTCTTATATTCGGAACGGCCATCGCTTTGCTGTCAACCATAGGAGCTGCCCTCGCCCCAAACTATTCCGGGTACATGGCTGCTCGCTTCTTCCAGGGCCTGGGCGTCAGTCCCGCGTCCAATGTCGGCTTGGCCGTCATAAACGACCTATTCTTCGAGCACGAGCGCGGCCAAAAGGTCGGTCTCTGGGTGCTCGCCATCGACTTGGGGCTGCTCTTTGGTCCCCTCATTGGTGGTGCTGTCAATCTCGCCGGTTACGTCTGGATTCAATGGCTCTCGGCCATCCTCTTTGGCGTAATATTGCTCGCCCAGCTGTTCTTTCTCCCTGAAACCCTGTACCCGCGGCATTTCGCCCTCTCTTCTATGCTCGGGGAGGCGTCGCGAACTGATGCCGAGAAGATGACGCCCAGAGACGCCAGCGCCGGGCGCAGATGCTTGCCAAAAACGAAGCAGCTCTCCTTTATAAATGTCGCTCCGGTTCCGGGTGTTCAGCACCCCAAGGCCTACGATACCATTGTCAGATTCATCAAAACATTCAAGTACATTGTCGTTCCCATCTCCATCGTCACCTACTGCTTTGGATGGTACTGGTGGGTGCTTTCGGTAGTCACATTGGCTCCTGTGGCATACGCGGCTTATTCTCCGCAGATTCAAGGGTGAGCTTCAGTTCTGTGGCAGAGAAATATGCAACTTGCTAAGTGTTTCCGCAGCGTTCTGTACCTTGGGCTCATCGTTGGCACCGTCGTCTCCGAAGTCTGTTGCTCAGGCAGCTTGAGCGACTGGATCGTGATCAAGCTGGCCAAGCGCAACAGCAACCAAAAGACGCCCGAGATGCGGCTCTGGCTTGCCTATCCCGCCGCGGTCCTGACGGCGGTTGGGCTGGTCGTCTGGGGAGTCAGCGTCGACCTCGGATACCACTGGGTTGTTGGCCAAGTTGCCTTTGCTATTTGTAAGTCAAGACCCGGCTCCCGGCGCAGAACTTGGCTAATTCGACAAAGTCGGTGCCGGCATCCAAATGGGCAACACCGCAATCTGTTCGTACGTGGTGGACGCCTATCCCATGCAGAGCATGGCCACCATGACCTTTTACGCCGTGATGCTGAATTTGTCTGCGTTTATCGATCCCTTCTTTATTGTGCCGTGGGTGGAAAATGTGGGATTCACCTGGACCTTTGCGGGCCATGGCATCATAACCGTCTTCTTTTGCGTTCCCGTTCTTGCGTTGCTTCATAGATTTGGGGACGGCCTGCGTCGCAAGTCTGGTAGTCCAACATGGGTGAACCCCGAGTTTGAATAAGCATTGTGCGTCTGGTATTTCCATTGTTCGGTATGGTGCAGTGACTTGAAAATTGATGCGTGCCCAAGGCGACGTGGGGTCGCCAAATGGTTGCGAATAGATATTGATGGCCGTATACTACATCATTTGTAGTCATGAAGATGGTAGACTTATTTACATACATTTAACATGATTGGCAGCAGTGGTTGTTCTCAAGGCGTCTCTTCATATGTTGGCGCGACTGGTTGATAATGTGATAATTTGAAAAGAGCAGCCAAAGCATGCCGAGGATCTTCATGCAGGATCGGGAAATTTAATCACAGGTTGACCTTGAACAAATCCAATCTCATCACACATTCCCCAGCTGGGCATCACATGTCAAAGTCTGACACGACGTTGTGATATTGACACTCTCATGTTCGTTGATAGACCTGGATAAATCCTCGGCTGCGACACATCAATACATGCAAACTCACTGCATGCAAATACGAGACTGCGGGTGCCCGGGCGTCCTTTTTAGGCTTATCTGCGGTACACATGTCCATGTCACATTCGGTACGAGCTGGTGTCATGAACTGTACGGAGTACGAGTCTGAGCGATTGGCCTCGCACAAAGGGGAGGTTCGTCCGGGCAGCACAGCAGCCGAGAGCAGTTTGTCGACACGTCGAATGACACGGCATGCACATATACGATGCCCTCTCTATCGTACTCCGTACTCCGTACAGCGAGGAGTCGCGACTCGTGGCCTTGTTCGGGACCTGCAGCTTGTGCACCGAGTCGCAGAATCTCGTAATTTCTCTTCATGCTTGACCGGGTCCGGAGTTCGATTGTCGTCATCGGCATGTTGGTTGCGCGTGGAGGGCGTGCGTGTGTTTTCGAATCACAGCATGGACAATGGTTTCGAGGGATTTCTTCAGATGAGATGACGGATCTGGTCCGCATGGGCAGACTGCAGATCCATGCCTCCAGTCGGCGTTGCCACGCAGTTCGGAAGTCTGGCCGATTTGACCAACAATAAGCCCCGCTGCATGGCGGTCTGGAAAAGCGTGGCACAGCGCCCCAGAAACGGCGGGCGGCGCATCAATGCGTTGAACACCCAACAGCAAGGGTCTGGTTGGCTGATGCGCGTCACGAGAGGTGGCCATGCCATGCCGAGGGACAACTCATGCCTCGTTCACTGTTGCGTCTGAGCGTGGCCTGTGGCCCAAGCAAGACCAGCATACCGTGCGGTTGTCTGCCTAGCCCTGGCTTTGCGTTGCGTTGATTCTCGGTCAATTGGGGGGAAAGCAGTAGAAAGGTCCACATCTCGGACTTTGTTTATACTGTGCTGCTGTACTCAGTGCACAGCGCTTTGGGACATGCGCTCGGAGCTTTTCTCTGAGAAACTGGCGGTGGTTGAGCCAACCAGACACAGTGTGTGTTGTGGCTGGTGCAGGACCTGGAACGGCAGCAACACGTGCCAAGTCCAAGATCAGACGACGGCATCCGACAGGATTGACGACTCACGCGACCTCCAAGTCGAAGCCCACCAGACCCAATACACCAACCAGACGTTGCACGTTGCACGGCGCCGCCCATTGTGCCAGCTGTGGTACAGCACATCCGATGAGCACAGATCTTGGGCGTTTTGCCCGTTGGAGGCGCTCCAGCCTCGACATATTGGCCATTGTGCCGCATGTGTCCTCTTTGAGATTGACGCCAATTGTGGGCCAGCGCAATGACGAGCCTCAATCGGCTCCCTTGGAAACTTGCCAACTCGTCTGCGCCGCCGTAGCGAGCCCCCCTTTCCCCGAGTTCGCTCCGTCGTCTGATAATGGCGTCGGCCATTCCGCAGGAAGCAGACCGCAAGCACAATCCATCAAGCTAAGAACGTGTGGGTTTGCAAGCGTCAGTGGATCAAAACGGAACTAAGCCGCGCAAGACTGCCCAACTAGACTAACATATTGTCTAGATTCCCCCACGCGATTCTTGTCGTTTGCGAGGCCGACTGATGGGTACGCTGGAGGCTGGGGACCCAAGACCGGGAGAGGGACTTTTGCGGACTGCTGGAGAGCGCAGGAAGACACATCACAATCACGCAAAGGCATTCTATTACTCCGTACGGAGTACAGAGCAGCAGCTGCCGTGGGCTGTGCGCCTCCGGCCGTCTTCCTCGGTACAATCATGCCTCGTGGGGCGCGTAACAAGTTGTCAAAAGGTCCGTTGTTATGTTATGCCATGGCGGATCTGGGCTGGGTGCACCGTCATGGAAGGCGAGGCAGGCCACGGTTCTACAAGGACCTTCCAATATCGTCAATCGACAAGGCATCATGCACGCCAAGCCACGCCCTTTCCGGATGCCGCCCCGGTTCCACTGCCGAAGATTGGACGAGGCTGACAGCCGACGTGGACTCTGTTGTCGCCCATACGAACTTGATCATCCAGAAAGGGCCATTGACTTTGTTGGCACGCCCGCCACTTGAAACGATGTCGGCTTGGCCTCTTGCGTGCAAAGTCACCGCGCTGTGCTGCAACGCAACGAGCGCTGTTGACCTTGCACGTTGCCCCGCGACTTATCCAAAGTACATCACTGTCCTTCTCCAGCAAATGCCGACGATTGCTCCGGTCCACTAGAGCCAGAACCCTGCTCTCCGCACCCTGATCTGCACGTATTGTACTTGCATGCCCACCTGCCGAAAAGAGCAGGTCGCCGCGGCCAAGCGCGAGCGCCTCGGTGCGGGCAGTCTTTTTTGGGGGGGCTGACTCCTTTTGATGCCGGAGCACGGCTGTTGCTGTTGCAGGCCAGTCTCCGATCTGCGCCATGTCACTGTTCGATGCAACTATTCGCTCAAAAAGAACGAGCCTAAACTCTGTTCCTGAGGCGGTGCGCAAGCCAAAGGTCCTTTGTTTGGCCAACATGGCGCCGCTCGTTGGCTCTCAATCTCGGTGGCGTCCACCTTTAATTGGACTCGCGGGAAAGGCTGTATGGGGATTGGATGAGAGCCAAGTAATGACCTGCTGTTCCTGATCATTTCAACATGGCAATGGTACCGTGTTACTGTCCTCTTTCTGGAGCCAATACCGGGTACATCGTGACCCGGATATTGTGCTGGCCATGCGGAGATCTGCTTGTTGGACAAACTAGCGAGGTCCCCTGAACGAACATCATCATTCTACTCCCCCAACTCCCCCATGATGGTATATAATGGACAGGCTCCCTTTTCTCTTTTTGCCGCAAGCTTCAATCGCCTGCACGAGCCGAATTAGACTCCTGAGGTCACTCATCTCTGAGACATCAGGCATTCTCGAAGCCTCCTCGAAGCCCGAGTACTGAGACCAGTTTCAGACGCTCGCCCACAATGCGGAGCAATACCATTGTTGCTGCGGCTCTCTTTGCCGCCGTGGCCGAATTGGCCGCCGCTGCGGATGATTGCCATGCTGACAATTGCCTGCGAGCCATGAGGGCGACGCAGACTCCCGGCCGTCTCGAGAGTGCGAGGGCCTTTTGTGCCAGCTACACCAATCCATATGGCACCGTCGCCCCAACCGCGGTTCCATCATATGTGGCGGATGGCTGCAAGGGCGATTTGTATGCACCAATGCCCCTCAGAGTATCCAGCGCGTGTGCCTGCATTGCGCCTCCTCAGTCCTCGACGACATCAGCCCCTCCCACCACCGCCGCCACGACGACGACGACGACGACGACGACGACGACACCGACTTCCACTGCGACTGAGCACCCCTGTGCCAGAGTCAGTGCTTCCTGGGCAGACCAGAGAAAGGTGGCTGGTGAGTGACGTGCCCTGTGTGATGTGATGCAACGTCAAAAAGTCAAAGCGAAACCTACATGAGTTTGGAACTGGCTCGCTAACATGGTCGTCTTCTCAATTGGTTAGCCATCCCCACTGTGGCAGCATCACTTGCTCACGAATGTCTCAAATCCGTTCCCTTGGGCAAGGATGAAGCTGTCCAGCTGATCGACGCGATTGAGCCATATCTTGAATGGCAAAGTGACGCCGCCTACAAGAGGGATCCTCCCAAATCCTACTTCTATCCGGGCTTTGACATCTTTGGAAACCTGGCCAAGGTCAAGGCAAACGTCCAGCTGGGCAAATATGCTGGCGAGTATGACTTCCAGACCGACCTATACAAGCAGGTTTGGGCTCCGGGCCAGGACGGCCATTATGTCTTCTATCCCGACTTGCTGGCCCGGGCCTTCAAGTGGAGACGCGCCGTCCCCCCGATTGTGTCGGTGAGCGAGGACGGCAAGTCTTTGCCCGTCATCAAGCTACAGAGCAAGTGTTTTATCCAAAAGTGCCCACACAACCCATGGCCATTGCGCTAACAACTCGTGCAGCCGAAGTTGTTGCCAACCCCAAGACCGCGCAACAAATCACCAAGATCAACGGCATTGATGCTTCCAAGTATGTCGAGGATGTCGCCAACTCTGCCAGCTACCTTCAAGATGTCGACTCTACCTACAACACCATGTTCTGGTCCAAGGCCACCGCGGCCAATGGTGGCGTCGGCAACTTCATTTCCGGAGGCCGCAGCGCCCTGTTCTACCACGGCGACAGCACCAAGCTGACCTTTGCCAACGGTACAACGGTGGAAATTGAGAACAAGGCCACCATTGTCGGTGACATGACTGGCGTTGTTGACGGCCCGTCCATGTACAGCAGGTTCTGCACTCCCGTGCCTCTTCAGGCCACAGCCTCCTGGTCCGACTCTCCCCTGGCTCCAGGCGCCGTTCCCGGCTACCCCAAACCCGTCATTTCCTCCTCGGACGGCGTCGTCTCTGGCTACTACCTCAGCGGCCCGGGTCTCGATCACGTCGCCGTCATCTATCTGATGAACTTTGAGCCGGCGGTCCCGGCTGAATTCCAGGCGGTTGTGAGTGACTTTTTACGCGAAGCCAAGGCGGCCGGCAAGACCAAGCTTGTCGTGGACTTGCAGAACAACGGCGGCGGGTACATTCTCCTCGGCTACGACTTCTTCCGCCAGCTGTTCCCGTCTGTCGTACAGGACGGCAACTCGCGCTGGAAGCAGAGCAAGAGCTTCGCCGCGATGGCTCGTGTCATTTCCGACCTCGTCAAGGATGTCAATCCTTCGACGGAGACGAATGCGGACCTGGTCTCGCTTTACGAGACCTGGTGGAACTACCGATACGACATGAACATTACCGACCAGGCGTTTGCCACCTTTGAGGACAAGTTCCACCCGCACGTCTACAAGGACACCGACTACACCAACCTGATGCGATGGAACCTCAGCGATCCCCTGACCACGACGAATCCCACCCATGGCATCGGCATCGAGATTACGGGCTACGGGACTCGCGCGAACCTCAGCCAGCCGTTCAAGGCCGAGGACATGATCATTCTCTACGACGGCGCCTGCTCGTCCACTTGCACCTTGGCCTCTGAGATGCTGCGCATCCAGGGCGGCGTCAAGTCCGTCGCCATGGGCGGCCGCCCCCAGCAGGGTCCGATCCAGGGCGTTGGCGGCGTCAAGGGGTCGCAGGTTCTCAACTGGGTCTACATCTACACCTTCGCAACCTACATTGGCCCGTTCTCCAACGACACGGCCGTCAAGTCGGAGATGAATCGCTTCACCTCGCTGCCCTTCCAGCGGTCCACGGGCTCGGCCGTCAACGTCCGCGACCAGATCCTCCGCGACAACGTCAATGACGGCGTGCCCGCCCAGTACATTACCGAGGAGGCCGACTGCCGCCTGTACTGGACCGCGCCCATGATTGCCGACGTGGGCGAGGTGTGGAAGGCGGCGGCCAACTCTGGCTTTAACGGCGCCAGGTGCGCGCACGGCGGCATCGCGGCGTCCAAGACGAGCGCGCGAGACGCGCCCGCGCCCGAATTGAGTGCTCGTCGGCCGGCCAGACTGTCGGACCTGGTGGACAAGACTCCGGTCCGGCACGGCCTAGACTGGGAGGCGCTGCATCTGCAGAGGGCCATTGATTTTTAACGAATACATGTGTTTATGTCATGGTATTTAACGTAGTATGCAGGTAATAGGAATGATGATGTTTTGTCTGCTCATGCCCAGCTAGCCTAAATTCCACAATCATAGTGAGGGTAAGGTGAGTTGGGGCTCCACACGGTGGAGCCGTAGATCAATGCTCGCTTCCACTTGAGACACTTTGCCAGACGAACGGGATGCGGGGGAGTTTTACGTGTCTTTGATATCGCAAGGAAGTCGAGGTGGTCTGTCGTATCCCTCTCCAAGTCAAGACGGGCGGCATTGACACTCTTCTCAATGGACACGGTTGCCCTTTGCGCGACACGGCTGCAATGTCTCGCCCCTTTGTCCGTTGACTACATGGCTAATCTTGGGGGGGATGTGCATCCCCAGGGGCTCGTCAAAGTGCGACGGCAGGTTCACATGCCGCGTCTACAGGCTACAGCGCTCTGGTGCATGGGCAGACTAGCTTCCGTCAATGTTGCCCGCACTTTGTCTGAACAGGGACAGTCACAGGCTAAAAGATGATGTGAGAACCTACCTTGGCTAAAGTGCCCCGGCTCGCATCCCACGCCATCAACGGTTGAGGCCAGCGACCTTTGAAAGTGCTGCATTGCTGGTGTGGGCGATTCTCCAGCACATGTAAATTGGTTTCGGCTCTCCGCACAATCACAATGGCACGGTACCTGGCGGCGAAGCAGCATTGAAGTGCGAAGAAACGAGGCGCCAACTGTCCATTCACAACTTTAGGCAGGGTGATGGCGCTGACCCGCTGTAAATACGGCATACGGCATGTGGCGCGGGTTGGCCCCTGCTAGCTCCTCTCCCACACCCTCAGGGCTAAGTAGGCAAGCTCAGGAACTCGGGCCAGAGCCTGGCTGTCAAGACAATGCCATTTCATCACCACGTGTCCTCGGTGCGCATTTGAGCACAATCTTGTCGTCAAAAGGCGGTCCGTGTCTTGGCTGCGCAAGTACCTCGCTCGGGAATCGTCAGGTCGCGGTGTTGCGCCCCCAAACCGTCGGGGGGACATGGATCAACGCTACCCCGTGGCATGCATCAGCGACCCCCGTGGCACGGGGCAAGTCGTTGCACCATGCCGGGATGCCTCTGCATTCATTGTCATCGCAACCCGGGACCAGGCAAGGGGCAGACGCGCCACTTGGCCGGGTTGCAATTGACACGGGATGCCTATAAGCGCGGTGCTATTGCTCAGAGTCCCTTTTCTGTTGGGCCATGCCCCCTGCTTTTGTTTCTCTTCTTCGTATTGACCGAGTACAGTGACCGCGAACCTTGGCACGAAACAAACGACGAGCAACAAGGCGCAAAAAAAAGAGAAACTCGGAGCGCGATGAACCCCCTCCGTCTTGTCTGGCTCTTCGTCGCCTGCGCGGCAGCCATGGACCTCGTCGAGTTGCAAAAGGAGCTGCCCGAGTGCTCGCTCGTGTGCCTGGTGGAAGGGGTGAGCCAGCACAACTGCACCCTGGACAACTTTGAGTGCCAGTGCGGCAAGATCGAGGACATCATCAAGACCGTCTCGCCGTGTCTCGTCACGGCCGGGTGCAACTTGCAAAACATCACAGGTACGTTGTGGCCTCGCGGGTTCGCGACGCATCTTGCTGACTGGCGGCTGCAGCTGTTGGACAAGTTGTTCTCAAAATCTGCAAGACGCTCCCTGGCGTAATCGACACGAGCACCGCCGAGTCGGGCGCGGATGCGGTCAGGTACGGCGTCGGGGTAGGCGGCGTCGCGGGGCTTGTGCTGCTGGGCATGTTTTTATAATGGAACGAGGCCGAGGACTGTTGATTTACAATGTATACGTATATGAAAAAGGGGCAGCAGCGGCCCCAGGTGTCCAGGAGAATACATGTGTGGTGTCTTTTTGCTCACGACCGCCGCCTCAGCAGGGCCCCATCTTGGCCAGGGCGCCGTCTCTGCCGCCGTCAAACAGGTCGTGGCACTCGTCCAGCCTGGCAAAGTGCGCCGCGTCCTCCATGCCTCTTCTCCTCTGGGCCTCGACGCGGCGCCAGTCCCACTCGCCTTCGCCGCGCAGGTCGACGCCGGCCAGGTCGACGCCCTCGTCGCCCACCTGCCTCTCGCCGCCCGTCCAGCCGCCGGGCCGCTCGGGCAGGAGCCCCGAGTCCTGGAGCAGCACGGCCGGGTGGACGGTGAGGCGGCCCAGCTTGAAGACGTACTTGCTCACGGCGGTGGCGTATATGCTGCGCTCCCAGCCGCCGCCGGGTGCGTCGTCGCGGCCGCTCCTCGTGCGCGCGCGTCCGAAGCGCGGGTCCAGCCACTCGGTCGGCCGGGCCGCGTCCTTGGGCACAAAGTGCGTCACCATGTACAGCCATTTCCGGTCCCAGCACAGGATCCTGGTCCACAGCTCGTAGCCCCTGTAGGCCCCGATCTCCTTCTTGAAGGAGCACGCCACGGAGCCCAGCAGGATGCCCAGCGCCCCCCGCGCCGGCTTGCCCGTCTTGGGGTCGAGCACCAGCCCCGTGTTGGCGTTGTTGGCGAGGCTGCGCAGCGCCGGCCGCGCGAGGTAGCTCAGCAGGTGCGCGCGCGCCACGTCCAGGTCGCTGAAGTAGGTCGAGTTGGACTTGTGCAGGTTATAGTCTATCTCGAGGAGGGGCGCGCGCGTCCCGGATATCATGGGCTTGAAGAGCGCCCGCGGCGTCAGGGCGGGCGACTTGCGCAGGATGCTGTGGTAGGCGATGGCGTAAAAGACTCGATACTGGGCGCCGCGCGGTTCGTCAGCTGGCATGCTTCAGTCCAGAGGGGTTAGATTTCTGCCTTACCGTCCACGCCAGCGGGAGGCTCTTCCAGTTGAAGAGGACAAAGAGGAGCAGCACGATGCGCGAGGTTCGGCCCGGCCCCGTCAAAAAGCTGTGGATGGCTTCGCGCCAGTCGATCTTGTACGCCGCGTAACCGGCCGACCCCACCGCCAGGGGGACAATGACGCGGATGGCCATGGCGAGGCCGCCGGCTTTGCTCGACGCGGATGCCATTTGTGCGGTTGGTCTAGGGGAGACAATGGACGACGACGACGACTCTTGGGTTGGTAGAAGGGGCGGCAAGGGGAGACGGAAAGAAATGGCGCGAGGGCGTAAGCCGACAGCCTTTGGCCGGACCCACTATCCAGGAACAAAGTTGCTTCCACACCGCCCCCGCCCGAGCCGAGGCTGTTTGCCGGTCAGGCAGCAGGGCACGTCGCCGGAGCGGCGCACGGGCTTTATCTCGGCCCAAATCGCCCCTCGGGATAGTCTAGTCCGTGCCCACGGCACTGGCCTGCCGTGTCCAACTGCTGCCAACACATGCAGCTTCCTTGGGTTTCACTCGGGAATGGTATAAGTAATGGCCGCCAACGCAGTCTTGTGTAGCAAATCTGCAAATGCCATTGTCGTAAAGGCCTGGGATTCTCTGATGAACAGCCTCAGCCTGTCGGACAGGAACAAGGAAGGGCTGAAGCCGGGGATTGGTACATTTTCAATCTCCGCAAGGAAAGTAATAGTAGTAAACTTGGTGGTATTACACTCCGTCTTAGCAATGGTAGCCTAATGAAGGACTTGTAGTCGATAAAAATATAGACCTCTTGCTTAGAAATGTCCTCTATACTAGTAGATATGCTACTAATAAATTCAGTAGAAAAAGCCTTGCAGTTTTTAATCTTTTGAATATACCGGCCATGGGAAATGCCTCTGGCTGGCTCCCGAGCATCCCGCATCTTGGACCAGTGAACTGCTGCCACGACAAGTACTGGTCGCAACCGTGTTTGATACTCGCATTGCAGTGCTGTTGTGCATCAGAGAGCAAAGTCACGGACCTGAGTTGCTTCTGCTTTCCTGACAATCATGACTTGGTCGCATAACAAAACAGTCATGCCCTCGGTGAAATGCTGAAAGGGGAGGTTGCATAGACTTGCCATTGTGTATTCGATGCGTCCGTATAAACCGTCGCTTCAAGTTGCCTTGGCAGGCGACTTCAAGATTGTTGCCCAAGGGACCTATCATTTCACCAATTGATGGGCACGGCCAGTACTTCCGACGCGGCAAGGGACAATTCGGCCAAATGCGTGCACATCTGAGTCGCGCTGTGATGAAAGCACCGTCCGCCATCTCTCGTCCGACGGGGGAGCACTGCGCAAGACATGGCACGAGGTCGGATGGATCAACAAGGACTTGACCAGGTCGAACAAGCGGCGCCAAGTCCACGTGTGATGCTGTGGAGTTGTTCGCTTCCTCCACCGTCCCAGCAACACGGACTCGGTGCCTGTCATGCAGGCCGGCACGCATTGGCGGCCAATGCCGAGCCAATCAATGCGTCATATTTGCAAATCTGACATGCCCAGATCCTCCACCTGCAATCAATCAAATGGCAACGCCGAGCCTGCCAAGCGGATGGCGCGAGATGCGACTGCATTGCCGCCGCGGCCACGTCTCAATTTCTACAATGCAAATTTTCAATGCGAGCAGGCGGCTCAATGTCTGAGTTTCAGTCTCTTCGAAACTCGAAGTGGCAGCGTCGTGCATATCAAAAGAGTCGGCCCGAGCGAGCACAAGCCCAACCAAGTTGAAATTCATGCCGCCATAGACGCATAAAGGACCGCACAAAGTTGTCCGCCCAATCGCACTGCCCAGTCTGTATATTGTCTACTCCATACTTTCCACCCGGACCTGCTGTCACAACTCACAACTCACAACTCACAACACCATCATGACCGTCTCGGCGATCTTGCACTTGGACTTGACAAGTTGCATTAAAAGATTTACCTCTTTTGGCATGACTTTTCTCGAAAATGGACGTCAAGATCGGCAGGGCCTTGAAAGAGCGTTCCTGGCATCTCAGCACCGGCGCGCATTTCAGGCTGAAACGATTCATTGCAATGCGCCTTGTGGGTTCCTCGGTGCCGGGCACAATGTGTCTTTGACAGCGGAATATTCTAGACGCCATCCGAAGTACTCTGGGGCTCCAGGTTTCCAGAATTGTGCCGCCGCCGCGTGAATTGCAGTCTGCGTGGGGGGTGAAGACGGAATCTCACCACGAGATCTTCAACAAGGCAACCAAAAAGACGAGCAAATCAAAACATCCCAACTGCTCAAGATATCACAGCTCAGTCCATAATCAAGGCCGTCACGAGCAATGCCGCTGGCTGCTGAACAGACCTGACTACGCAGCCGTGTCCTTGGTCCCGTTGCGCTCACTTTGACGATGCAAGAGCCCGCTAGATGCGAGAGATTGATGCTGACTCGGCGGTGACATGTCGTAAATGACAAAACTTGAGCAGCAAGCGTCGTAGATGGAGCAGCGCGCCGAGACATGGCCAAGGTCGACTGCTCACTCGCGAGCATGGCAGATTCGCATCTGGGAAAAGAGTGAGAGAAGGATGCTTTGACAGAAATATAAAAGACGGCGAGAATCCAGCCATCAGTGACCAACAATCCAGCACAATCCAGCCATCAATCACCACTTTTGCAAAGAATCCAAGAAACCGCCTCGCAAAAAACAATACAAAGCCTACCTCGTCAGACTCGTACCAGCCATCATGAAGCAATTCATCCCCATCGCCCTCTTGCTCTCCGTGGCAGCCGGAGCCGCTGTGCAGCCCACTGCGCAGACCGCTGAGACGCCGGCTGTGACGCCTGCCAAGGAGGCCGCCGCGACGCCCGCTGTGCAGCCCGCCGAGGAGCCCGCCGAGACACCCGCCGCCAACGCCAGGGAGCCCAAAAAGGCCAAGAATCCCGCCGACACGCCCGCCGCCAACGACGGCACCGACGTGGAGCCCGCTGGGAGGTCCAACCCGAAGCTGCTCGCCGACATTGACCTGTTTGCTCGCTACTCCATCGCGGCGTACTGCGAGAGCAACCAGGACTCGACCAACGGCAAGGTGTGCACCAAGGGCCCCAAGGACTGCGGCGCGCTCGCCGACGCGCAGACGGTGCTCGAGATGGGCAACGAGGGCACCATATCCGGCTACGTCGCGGTCAGCAAGAGCAAGAAGCTCATCGTGGTGACGTTCCGCGGCACCCACAGCTGGCGGGACCTGGGCACCGACCTGCAGGCCTGCACCGCGAAGCCCAAGGGGCTGGACCCGAAGAAGCACCTGAACAGCATCTGCGCTTGGTTCCTCTCCAGGTAGGCAACGCGACGCATGCACGCACGCATTATTGACGGCTGCTAACACGGTGCGAATCAAATCTAGTGCCCAGGGCGCCGACAAGGACAAGGACAGGCTGCTCCCCCTCTGCGACAAGTGCGTGGTGCACGTGGGCTTCTGGAAGGCCTTCAAGGGCGCCAAGGACAAGGTGCTGGCCACTGTGCGCGAGCAGCAGCGCCTGAACCCGGGGTACTCGGTGGTGGCGACGGGCCACTCGCTGGGCGGGGCCGTGGCCACGCTCGCCGGCGCCTACCTCCGCAAGGCCAACATCAAGACCGACATCTACAGCTACGGGTCGCCGCGCGTCGGCAACGCCGCCTTTGCCGAATTTGTGTCGCGCCAGGCCAAGGGCAGGACGGTCCGCGTCGTCAACAGGCTCGACCCCATCACCATGATGCCCGGCATCGGCCTCGAGTACGCCCACACCACGCCCGAGTACTGGTTCCCCGGCGGCCTGCGCCAGCCGCCCAAGACCTGCGAGGGCGTGCAAAACATCACTTGCAGCGCCCAGGGCAACGCCATCCCCACCAACTTCAAGGACCACGTCCCGACCGAGTACACAAAGGACTTTCGCGCCTGTCCCAACAAGTCCGAGGAGGAGGAGGATGATGATGAGTTTAACCTCGACCCCTTGGGAATCTTTGATGACGATGACGATGAAGATGATGATGAAGAAGATGACGATGACGACGACGACGACGACGAAGAAGGAGACTTGTTGGACACCGTTGCCGACATCTTCTAAGCGCAACTACGTGACGCCCGATGCGGGTAACGTTGGACAGGTGCATGTGGCTAGTTTTCAGGTTTCTGGAATCTGTCACGTCGTGTGCTTGGTTTTTATTGGTGTCTGTTTGTCTGTTTGTCTGTCTGTCTGTCTGTTTGTCTGTTCTCTGTCTGTCTGTCTGTCTGTCTGTCTGTCTGTCTGTTTGTCTGTTCTCTGTTTCTCTGTCTGTTTCTCAGTCTGTTTGTCTGTTTGTCTGTTCTCTGTTTCTCTGTCTGTTTCTCAGTCTGTTTATCTGTCTTCATCTGTCTGTTTATCTGTCTTCATCTGTCTTCATCTGTGTGTTTATCTGTCTTCATCTGTTTGTCCGTCTGTTTCTCTATATTTCTGTCTGTTTCTCTGTTTCCCTGTCTGTGTTTAGTATAGAGCCAGGCCCTCGCGTCCGGCAAGAATAGATCAAGAGCTCTCGACCGACATCCCATCCCGGCTTGTTTGTGACGCAATTACATTCTCGTGCCGCAGTGAAACACGTCCGGCCGGGCCTACAAGCGCTGCTCGACCTCGTCGACGGCGGCCAGGACGGGCCCCCAGCTCTCCCACTCGGCCTCGCCGCCCTGCACGACGCCGCACAGGGGCAGCCGCGTGCCGTCGGCGTCCCCGAACCCCCGCAGCCGGCTGATGGCCTCCTTGATGCCGACCACGCCGTGCCTCGCCACGAGCTCCTCCATGCAGCTCACCCTGTACTGCAGCTCGCGCCTCTCGCGGGCCTCGTCGTCGGTGGGCCGCAGCTTGCCGGCCAGCGCGAGCAGCCGCACCAGCGACTTGGGGAAGAAGCCGGCCGACGCGTCGATGGCGCCCACGCAGCCCACGCTCACCACGGGCACCAGCTGCTGGCCCAGGCCCGTGAAGACGTGGAACCGCCCCGCGTCCACGGCCGGGTTGAGCGCTATCCGCGCCAGCAGCGACACGTCGCCGTGCGACAGCTTGCACCCCACGATGTTGGGGTGCGCCGCGAGCTGCGCGAACGAGTCGGCCGTGAGCCTGACCATGTTGGACACGCCGGGGAAGTGGTACCTGCGCGTGGCGTGGTGAGCGGGCGCGTGGATGGAAAGGGGTTCTGGTCTGGTCTAACAGTGCGCAGAAGAAAGGACGACTTACACGAGCACCGGCACCGGGCTCTTGTCCGCCACGGCCGTGAACCAGCGCACGAGGCCCTCCTGCGGCGTCACGGCCGCGTTGTACCCCGGCGCCAGCACCATGCCCCACTGCGCCCCGGCGTCCCTCGCCGACGCCAGCTGCTCCAGCGTTTCCTCGACGCTGGCCGTCGCCGTGCCCGCTATCAGCGGGTAGTCGGGGAACCCCTCCCTGGCGAGGGCGTCCCGCACGCCCTCGAGGATGGCCCGCCGGTCCCGCGGGTGGATGTGCACGGCCTCGCCCGTGCTGCCGAACAGGACGAGGCCCTTGATGCCCGACTTTGCGAGGTACACGGCGTGGGCGGCCTGCGTGTCCACGTCGACGGGCGGCACCACGGCGTCGAACGAGGCGTGCGACTTGGGCACGAAAAAGGTGGGCACGGGCACGTAGATGCCCGCCGGCGGTGGAGAGGACATGATGCTGAGGAGTGAGCTGGGTTTCGGTCTGGTAATGCCAGGACGTCAACGGGGGGAGACGGGCGACGTGCCATTTATACCGAGCTGGTGCCGCTGTGCGACGACCATGATGTGCGGAGGGGCGGGCGGGCGGGAGCCGATGACGGTGCTCGGTGCTCGGGCTATCTCGTGGCGATGCGCGACCCCCTTCCACAAGTATACAGCCGGCGGGACCTGACGTGCATGCCCTTGTAATTTGCGCAAGACAATGTGGGTATGCCAAATATTTTTATTTCCATCTATAGCAGTAGTCCATGTATTCGCCCACCGGCCGCTTTGTCCATCTATCCGTCTATCGAAGCACATGCGTCCCCTCGGCGGGCACCAGCACCTTCCACTCACAGCGCAGATTCTTGTTCTCATTGTACTGCCGCAGCGTGGCAATGATTTTGTTTGCAATCTCCTCAAAGTTGCTCGTGGCGAGGGCCAGGATCGTCGGCCCCGCGCCGGAGAGGCACACGCCCAGGAACCCCTCCTGCGTTTTGGGCGACACTGACTCGACAACCTCTGTGAGGCCCGGGATGAGCGTCTGCCTGTAGGGCTGGTGGATCTTGTCCTGCATGGCGAGGTGGATGAGCTCGGGGTCGGGCGGCGACTGGCCCAGGGCGACGGGCAGGAGGGCAATCCGCTGGAGGTTAAAGGTCTGGCAGAGACAATGGCTGTTAGACTCTTCCCGCAACACGATCCGCCAAGACGGCGGTTTTTTCTGCGCGCAACGGCCACCCATGCACTCACCACGTCCTGGCGCGGATACTTTTCCGGGAGCACGGCTCTCGCCTGGTGCGTCGGCACAACAAAGTCGGGGATGATGGCCACGGCCTTGATCTCCTTGGCCCAGGGAAACTTGATGTGGTGGCCGATGCCGACGGGCGGAGACGGGGGCTTCTTGCCCGTGTCGACGCCGCCGGCTGGTGCCGGGAGCACCTCGGAGAGGGGGATTTCGATTCTGGCCGCGTCCTCGGGGTTCAGCGGCATGAGGTAGGTGCCGACGAAGCCTCCAAACAGGGCGGCGCCAACGTTGTCAGGGTGCCTTTCTGCGGCATGGTCAGCGGCGGAACAAGACTTGGGAGTTTCGAGCGGCAGCATCAGTAGCAGAAGCATCAGCAGCAACAGCATCAGTATCAGCAGCAGCAGCAGCACGCACCAATCATCAGGCAATAGTCAAACAGGCGGTCCAGGTCCAGGTGCCGCAGGCCGCCCACCTCCCGTCCCAGCATGACGCCGGCAACGACGGCGGCGCCCGAGCTGCCCAGTCCTCGGCCGAGGGGGATGGGGTTCTTGATGTGCACATGCGTCTCCACGGGAAAGGCGCGCTGGTCGTGGCATCTCAGCACATACAGCGCCACGCGGGTGAGCAGGTTGCTCTGCGGGTCGAGGCTGATGTCGTCCTCTCCCTCGCCCTCGTAGGTGACCCTGCAGTTGAGGGGGTGCTCGGACGACGTCCTGGACCGGTCAATGGTGACGTGGAGCTCGAGGTAGATGGTGAGGGCGAGGCCGATAACGTCGAAGCCGGGGCCAATGTTGGCGCTGGAGCAGGGCGTCTTGATGACGAATGACTCCATGACTGTAGTTGAAACAGTAGGGAGCCACGTCAATTGCGAAGGGTGAGGGCGGAAGAGTGAGGATTGAGGCCTGCCTCGACTGGGAGCTGCGTCGCGGGTGGTGGTGTGGGCAGGATTTGTGCATTCCGACGTGCATGAATGATGCCAGTGAGTCGACGAGAAGTTGCTGCTTCTGGTGGGGCGGCACCGATAACCGGAGAGGGGCAATTTTGTTTGCACCACACACTACACATAAGGCACTAAACGCACTAAACGACCTAATACGTCTGGTGTCTCCATACCCAATTTTGCCCAATTTTTACTGTGACGCAGCAACAAACATGCTTAATGGGAAGCCCACAGTGGCCCGCCCACTTTCGCATCTGGGGTACCCTGGAGATGTCAGAAACCCTAGGACTTGACAAGACGGAAATAATTGGCAGTTTCTCGCAGGCATATTATGATGCGTGTTTATACTGGACTGGCAATTACGAGTCGTGGCTTCTTGACACAATTTACTGTCATCAATTGCCTAGCAGTCTCAGCCATGCTGCATCTTAATAAGCTCAGACCTGATTCCCTAGTACATCTTCCAATATAAACACAAGTCAACCCCCTCATGTAACCGTCGTAACTGCCCGTTAACCCCCCATCTACAGCAACACAAGTCTTGAAATGGCCAACTACCAAGCCAGAATAGCGCAAGTTGGCAGTTTCAACGACTTCGGCCCAGACTCCTGCCCGTCGTCGGGAATAGTTGACACCATCAAGCTGTCGATTGAGCAGTCTCAAATGTTCGTGGGCTCCTCGTCAGCCAAGGCTGCCATCATGTACAAATTATCCAAGTTTGGGTGTTGCGGAGCGCCGGCAGGCTCTTCGTCGGCCGCAAGATGCATCATGTACAAGGCATCCAGATTCGAAGTGACCGGAACCTCGGACGTAGCAGCTCTGTCCGCCACGGGGGCAGCGAGGCCAAAAGTTGCAGTCAACGCAAGGAGAAGTGTTGCAGGTCGCATATTGGTCGATGTGAACTTGGCACGAAAAGCGTGAGTCAAGAAGTATTCATTGAAGAAGACCTGGCACGGTTCTGGGAAGGAAACATATATAGGAAACTATTCAATCCGACTATGCGCCCGGCTTGGCGTGGCATGTCAAAACTAAGCTGAATCTGGAAGGAGAAACATGAAACGCCAATCATGTGAGAGCGGGGGAACCAAACTTGACGAATAAGCTGAATATGCGCCTTGACAACTTCCATCTGTCCTCGTTATTCGTCTGATTGTTGCAGTCACAGGGTTGCAACAGTACAACATTGCGTGCTAAAATCTGACACGCGGTATGACAAGATTGGTCGCTTGGATGCCTGGACAGCCCCCAAATCATGGCAGTCTGAACATGCAGGTTGCAACTAAAGTATATCTCTTCAGCAGCGACGCTGTTTGCACGTACATTCTCGTCACAATCATAATGTTTGAGCAGTCGCAAAAAGCTGCATACTGTCCCCTGGAAGCACAGGCGGAAGAAGAAGACGTTACAAAACACGGCCACGAGCAAAACCCCATCCGCTTAGGCGTCTGCTTGCTCATCGAAGCAGTTTGTCTAGTCGCCCTTTTCGCGGCCTACACTTCCTGGACCACCACTCTAGATCATGGAGCTGTAAATGTCTTGGACGCGTGTAAGTGCGGTTTGGATTCAACTTGGCCGAATGCACAGCCAACTGAAATCAATAGACGTCCAGCTGGCGCCGTACAGCACCACGACGCGTTTCACGGAGAACAACGACCTCATGATCAAATCACCAGAGGCGGACGAATTCTGGGCAGCACTGGACAAGAGTGAGATGGCGGTCCCTGTTGCAGGATACAAGACTGACGCAGGGCAGCCGATGGAATCGTGTCCGTGCCCAAGGACTGGGCGTCGAGCATGAACCTGAGCCACTCGCTCGCTCGCCCGGACATGCCAGACCATAGAATCTACCAAGTAGACGTCTTTCATTCCCTGCACTGCCTGGTAAGCGTGCTGCGTCGCTCCGTTCAGACCCGCTTCTCATGCTCTGGCAGCACAGAATGAGGAATCGTCTCGTCTCGAACCTCCCGCTGGAGGCCTGGCAACGCGACGACATACACACGCTGCACTGTATCAACTTCCTTCGGCAGCAGGTAATCTGCCACGCCGATCTCACGCTGCAGGGGACAGACGACTTTCTCCATTTCAACAAA
This sequence comes from Keithomyces neogunnii, assembly GCA_020975405.1. Taxonomy (NCBI): domain Eukaryota; kingdom Fungi; phylum Ascomycota; class Sordariomycetes; order Hypocreales; family Clavicipitaceae; genus Keithomyces; species Keithomyces neogunnii. Next base: position 700,560 of record JAIOWQ010000002.1, on the reverse strand, counting down.
AACAACGGCCATGAGTGCAGGGACTATGACGCGTTGCTGCGCTGGGTCAAGGAGCGCAACTGGACGGGTCATAGGCAATGGATCAAGGAGCACTACGGAGTCGAGTGAGGCCGATGCTGGGGGCCAACTTGGGAACAGGAGCGGGTGCTTTTATTTAGGCTAGAATACCGTCTATTTCATCCCAAGACTCTTCAACTCGAGTTTCACGCCCAGGTCACGTCTACTGCATGGCCAGGCTGTACAAGGCGTCGAACAACGGCGTGCCCAGGCCCGACGCCGGATCCCATCCCGGGACCGCATCCCATCCCGCGCCGGGAATGACGGGAGCCGGTGCGCCGCTGTAGCTGGTTCCTTGGCACCCTTCAGACCTGCCGCGCGTGATGCTAGAGACAAAACAAATTAGATCCTCTTCTTGTCAAGGGGAATTGGGCAGTCTCACTCTCTAAACGCGTATCGGGCACGGTTGTACAGCCAGGGATTGAGAAACCCCAGGGGCGGCTTGCCCTTCTTCATGCGGCTGTCGTTGATGACGGCAATCATGGCCGCGAACAATGGCGCCGAGGCACTGGCCGCAAATCTGTCAGTCATGCATACCTTGGCCACGGGAACAATGGAGAGTCTCACCTGGTGCCTGATCCGTTCTCAATGTGGTCGTGGTTGAACATGGGATACCCTGTCCCCTGGGCAGCCAAGTCTGGGAACGCACGACCATTCTCGTTGTAATAGCCCTTCCACTTGCCCCCGTGCGTGTTGAGGTACGACGATACCGCATTGTCCTGCCACGCCGGCCGCTTCCAGTACTCTGAGAAGCCGCCGGATGAGAAATTCATGGCCCTTTCGGGACACGTTCCTTCGGTTGCGCCGACAGACGTGATGTAGGGACATCCGGCAGGGAAAGCGGGCAGGAACTTGGTCTTGCGGGTGCCGTCGTTGGATTGGCATGAGACGCCCGGTCCCTCGTCGCCCGACGCGATGATGATGGACACGCCTCGCACGGCCAAGAGCCCAAACATTTGACATATGCCCAGGGCGTAGTCTCTCGGCACGGCCTGCTCGTTGACTCCGTACGAAATGGACATGACCTGGGGCAGCTTGGCGTCGGGCAGGTTTAGCATGTAGGCAGTCAGCTGCAGCCAGGGCTCGATGTATTCGTGTTCCGGATCAGCAATGCTGCTGGGCAGTTAGACCGTGGTTAGAAAGGCTCATGCTCGTATATGAAACCATATCTCCGCGTGCGGCGCAAGGGGCACTTACTCCAAGTCGGGGATAAAGGCGTGGTCCTCTCCGCCGGTAGAGTAGAACCTGACGGGCACGGTGTAGGCCATGGACACGGCGATTTGAATGTCCAGGTTGGCCTCGCCGCTGGGGAACTCGCCCTGGGGGTTTGTCCCGTTGTTGATAAAGTCGACGGAAAAGGAGCTTCCCCGGGCGTACGGCGCGTAGGCGTTGATGTACTTGGCCAGCTGGGCGTATTGAGCTGCTTGCTGCTCACGGGGTCAGCCACGGCACCCGTGATGCACGATTTCATGATTTCATGATTTGGGACGAATACTTGCATGATCAAAGCCTACAATGCCCAAGAGTGACCTCGGGTGCGGCGCCTCGTACTTGTTGTTCATCCGGTAGAGGCGACGCAGGCAGGCCGGGGTGTTGTTGCCGGCGCACTGCTGCGCGCTTCCATTGTCGATGGGGGTCAGGTTCTGCGAGGGCACGTTGACGGGGCTGGGGGACTGGAAGAAGGTTGTCGGCTGGATGGAGGTGATGTGTGGTCGCACATCCTGGGGCACCGAGTACGCCAGCGTGCCAATTGCCTGTCGGCCGCCGATCTCGAAGACGCTGTACTTGGTCGACAGCAGCTTCTCTGCAGTTGCCACCGTGACAAACACGTCCATGAATAGGCCCCTGTCGAGCATCTGGCTTTCCTTGACGTCCTGCGAGACCAGCCATTTCCGCGTCACGTCGACGGCAGCCTGCTGCGGGCGCACAAGAGCCAGTGCCTCGTCGCGGGAGAGGTGGTTGCCGTAGTCTGCATGCGTCGGGTCTGACACTTGCTGCAGCGTCTTGGCAAAGGCTTCGTCGCCGCCGGTCGTCAAGCCAATCGAGAGCCGAATGAGCTGCCCACCGTTGGCAGCGCCCAGCTGAGTCCAGCCGGGGGGGACCTGATTCAGACGCTCAACCTCGACGAGGTTTGTCGTGGCGGCAGCGATGGTGCGCAGGAGGCGCAGGAGGCACAGCAGGCCAAGTTGGGCCTTCATGGTTTCTTGTGTCCTTGGCTATACAAGTCGGACGTGCAGGCGGCAGAACGAGGTCGACTGGCTCTCGTCCCGATATATATACTCCTGTCCCGACAGACGTCGAGCACCACGGCGCAGGGGAACCAGACAGACGGTCGATGGAGCCAGACTCCAGTTGTGCAGGAGTGAAGCGCCAGATGCACCTTGGACAGAACAAGACTGGTCGATTCAGAACCGAACAACTCCTAGGCCAGCGTCTAACAGATCAGGCACCCAATTGAGCCGGCTTGATGGGTAGCATCTTCAAACAGGGAAACAAGTCGATGCTGGCATGGCAATTTATACCCAATCCCAAATCATGACTGCCGACATTCGTGCCAAGGGCCATATCGGGAAGCTCGCAGCAATGGAACAGGGCATTCGGCTGCCGTTGGTAAGCTATGCTACATGTATGCTGTGCAGTGCACGTCGCATGTCGCATTCTGCATTCTGCATTCTGCCTTCTACCTTCTGTCTTCTGCCTTCAATAGACGCTCGCGCCAACCAACAAGCCAACTATGTGACGAAACGGCTACTGTTGATGCATACAATAGCCATTTACACGTATTTACACAGGACAAGACGCGGGCTGTGCGCTGCCAACAGGCCCCTTTGGGCCAAATAGCCTGCCGCAATGAACCCGCTGCCAACGGTCTAGAATGCTGTCGTTCGCAGATTCACTCTGTCCGTGTTTTTCAGCCCCAAGCAGACTTCGGATCCCGAGAACCGACAGACAGCTGGACATTACGACTCCCTTGCCCGCTTGAAGAAGTCGCTCGGCGTCGCCGGCCTCCCCCAATGTCCGTGTCGACATGCGACCTGTCCAACTCCAACCACCGCCATTTCGGTTGCAGACGCCACCATTATCCTGACCGTCGACTCCTGAACTACTGGCTTCCATCTGCTGTGTTGCATCTGACTATCAAGGACTGAGCGAGCCCCTTTTCCGTGTCGAGCTGAAATCACTCATCTGACGGAGCTCGGGCCCTTTTCCCATCTTCCATTGCCTCTCAGTCGCTGTTAACCGACGGGTCAACATGCAGAGGTCGGCCGATAAGTTTCGTGCACACTTGCACTGTTCAATCTGCCCACAGCCATATCTATCCTCCATCAACTCGTCTGTACACTCGCCTTCTCAAACAGTTTGGCTTGTTACGCAGCAAATCCAGTAAGTATCTGCCACAAAGGGAGCACCCTGGCTTGGCAGAATCTGCTCAGTTCACTGGCGTACGCCCTTCCGCCATTGTCCTTCTTCACTTTTGCTTCTGCGACTCGAGGTCCTCGAGCACCTGGGTGGCCGAGATCCGCATGAAAGGATTCCAAGACGAACACTTGAAGAACCGCAGCGCCATTCTCAGTTTAGCAGATAATGTAAATGTGCACATGCTGTACGGACAAAATGTCTGGCAGCCTTATGCCGGCCCCCGGGCCGCGACCTGTGGAAGCTGCGATGAATATTTGACTCAGACTCACCGGGGTGATGTTTTTTTATGTATTTATTTCCGTGGGCTGTCATACGCTCAACTATTTGCAGCGATTTAGTATATTTCTCACTTTTGAGTTTTCAAGGATACCAAGCTGGCGGACTTTCAAGCACTTACGGAGGGGAATGTTTTTTGGCTGTCAATACCTCATCATCGCGCACATGGGCAACATCCTTCCCAGCCTCCTTTCGGCGACTCGGGACAACAAGCGACACTTGTGAGTGGGAGGTTTGTTTGCAGTTTCTTTCCGCACGGGCCCAACTTAGGAAATCCTTAATCTTCAACTTCTTGGGCTTGCAGGAGCTGCAGCTACATGGCTCCGTTGCATTCCACCAAAGACTGGCATGACAGCAGGGAAATTCCAAGCTTTGGCTGTGGTGATGATTTTGGCGTGACGGAGAGATGCCAAGAGTTGAATGTTGGCACGTTGAGCGTGTCCCTTTTGCAATAATTTACGCATCCTCGTCGTCGGTTTTTATCTTGGGAGTTTTCCGGAATGGATTGGGTTGCAGATTTGCATAATATGGGACCTTAAGATGGGCTTTACCTGTCTGGTGTATGCGCTTTGCGGCTTTACTTGTTCGAATCGCTCGGTGCAGAAGAAGTGCCAATTTTGTCACAACTCTTCCAACTGCCACAAGTAAGGCTGTGTACTGCAGCTTGAACCAAAGGCTGTCCAGGCTGGAATAAACCATGAAATCGAGGAGAGGCTGTGACGCCACCAACCCAAGGTATCCAGACACCGGCTCAGTGAGGTGCAATGGCCCATGTATGACCACGCTGGCGACCTGTCCATGCTTGGAGCAGCGTTCAATGCTAGACAGCCATGTTAGTCGTGCTTCGCCACAGCAACTTGAAGACACAGCTATCCGGTGTTTGGGGCCGTTTCTCACCATCGTGGCGGGCGGCTGCCGCGTGTGGCCTGTCCACGGATTGTGCTGTAAGCGGTTCGCAATGTCAATTCGGCCGACTTCAGCGGGGCTTCGAGTTTCGTTCAATGGCCCTCGCACGAAGTGAGAAAATTGCCTCTGTCGTCTCCATACTCATTACTGCTCCTTGTCTTGGTGTAGCGATTGCAGGGGGTCTAAGCCAGCCCAACTGCCGCCAACTGCCGCCAGGTGCTATTCTGCCAAGCACGCTTCACCGCCCCAAGCCATTTGGTATAAGAAGCTCGCCTTTGTCTCCTCGTTTTCGTTTGCTTTTCTTCCTTTCCTCTCCAGCTCTCTTTGCCTTTTGGCTTAGATCAAGTGTAGTATCTGTTCTTTTCAGTTTAATCTCTGAAACACCCCGAAATGGGGTATTTTCCAAGATTATTCTTATTTTTGGCCGTGGGACGAGCGGCGCCTCTGCGTTTACGCATGGCCCTTGTCCACAGTGTCCCTGGTATTACACTGCTTCCAGGTGATGCGACCTTGTCTGTCGATTTTGTTTTCATTGTGGTTGGGCGTGACCTGGCCATGAAGAAGACGCTGATGGGCACGGACTAGCACTGGTGTGCACCTTGAATCCGGATCGTGGGAGACGAGATACTCAGTGTAGTGATGCAAATATTGTACTATTTTGACACGTGTACGTGAATGTAGCGTCGCGGCTTGACCATGACGAATTTGCCGAAGTAGTGCGCGCTTCACGTCGAAGATGCAGTCCCAGAGGCAGCACCGTCGTCTGCCACAATTGCCCCAGCCCAAGTTGGGCATCTACCTACTTGGTACCTTGGGTAGATGGGTAATAATAGCTGGCTGATGGAGAGGTATCGGCCTGGCTGTGATGCGATTCACAGGTGCCTACCTGCATTCCATGACCAGCGCAAGAAACCATCAAATGCCCGTGGCGAAACAAGGTCCAACAGCCACCCGCAAACCAGTTTCTCTCGGTCGGCGCCTTTGGTTTTAAAACGTGAATGCCAACTGGCCAAGTCAGGACGGCCAATTTGACGGTCCTTGGAATCTTGACGACATGTTTGAGATGGTGTCAAACGTGATGCCCCAAGTGCTAGCCATGGCCATGGCCTCTTTGACACATAATGGGCACCGCTTCAAGAGCCTCCTCTCAAGAAACAAACTGAGTGACGGCCCTGACACGGTCTGGACCAACACAGTAATGACTAGCAAAGGTGAAGAAATCGGGATGGGTTATAATCCAAAATAAAGTCGGTAGGTCCAGGCTCGACAATGTATGCAGCCAAAACTGTGCTCGCTGGGGCCAAACGACATCAGGTTGAGCTCACTCTTCAGCAGCGCTCGATCAACACTGAAAAAAAGCGCAAACCGTTTGTAAAAAAAGGGTTTATGTGACGGGAAGCGGCACTCACACTCTACAATACTACCTGCTCGAGCAATTCTTGCAGGTCAAATGTGCTCTTGGCAGCCTTGCGCCAACAAACTCGCTGCCGCCGCGCCCCACCATTGCTTCAACTTGATCAAGCAAAAACCTACTGCATGCAAAAATTCATCGCCACAACTCACTCATCATCGCCGCATAACCCTCCAACAACCAAGCCACCATGGCCAATCAATTTAGCCTCCTCGACCCTTCCATCTTCAGCTACCTCGAGTCCAAGCTCGAAGAAGAGACCCAGGTGCGCGATGCCCTCACCCAAATCGTGCAGCGGCTCGAGCGAAGCGTCGCCTCAGCCCAGGGCCTCTTGACCCGCGTCCATTCCACGCCCCGGGCTCGCTGTACGTAACTCCCCATCGTCCCCGGGAACTAAAACACCACGGCATGCTGACCGCGCAGACCCTGAACTGGTAGAGAAGGTCGAGAACGCCGTCAAGGAGGAGGTGGCCATCGTCAAGGAGCTGAACGAGCTGGCATCCAAGCACCCTTACTACAAGTCTGTTGGCCCGCCTCTTATCCCACTGCAACATGGGGAAAGGAGTGGCTGACGCTCTTCTCGCACAGGTACAATTCCAAATGGGCACGCGCCGTCCAGAATGCTATTGGGACGGCGCTCTACTGCGCCTGGCTGGGCGGCTTCCCGTCCGATTCGAAACCGGCCGGTCTGGGCCGTCTGCTCACTCTTGAAGAGGCCGGCGCCATCTTCTCAGGTACTCACCGTCCCACGGGATGCATCTTGTCTTTCCCCCCCCCCCCGAGTCTGACACTTTTTTGCTCCCAGTCCCCACGAATCTCAAGGACCGAGACGCGTTCCACTTTACCATAGAGGAATACCTGCTCGCTCTTACAGACCTCACTCCGGAACTGGCACGCCTGGCCACCAATGCCGTTACTCTGGGCGATTTCGAGCTGCCAATGACCATCAGCGCCTTTATCAAGGATGTCTTTGGCGGGTTCCAGCTGCTCAACCTCAAGAACGACATTCTGCGGAAACGCGCCGACGCAGTCAAGTATGACGTCAAGAGGGTCGAGGATGTCGTCTATGATTTGAGCCTGAGGGGCTTGGTTGCGCGGCCGGGGGGAGACACTGAAATGAAGACGGGAGAATGAATGAAGCAGGGCCGTGCAACGGACTTTTGGCGAAAAGGGTCTTCAAGTCATCATCATCATCATCATCATCATCATCATCGTGATTTGGGTTTGTGCCTCTCACCATCCCATCTGATATGCATCGACGACGTCTCGTGGAACAACTTTGTATTATTTAATGATTCAGGCACAAATAAAATCTTCTTCCAGCTCAAAACCTTGAGCAATGCATCGATTTGTCCTAGTGTACAATACAATTCCCCCCCACCTTGCCTATTCTTCACTATACATTTGCCATAATATACCCTATGCTTCCCGAGTCCTAATCTCTCTGCATGTGAACCGAAAATACAAAAAGTCCACTCAGTGCCAACTGCTCCAAACGCCGCATGCTACGATACTTGCCCGCATCCTTCTTCGCGAGCACCACACTTAGTCATGTCTAAAAGTACACTTGTCCCCACGCGCGCATTTGCCCTGTTGCCAAAAGGTGCAGGCCTTTGTTCCAATGAGAGCCTTGTTGGCGGGCTTGTGGGGTGGCAATGTTGCCTTCTTCTTGCGCCCTTCTTTCGGCTCTCTCTCGCCGCGATCCCACTCCCTCTCATTGGATGGAGGTGGTGGTGGAGGAGGGGGTGGAGGGTGCTGGCCTTGTTGCTGTTGTTGATGTTGTTGCTGTTGGCTCTGTGCAAACTGTGTCAAAATCATCAGTTGTTGGTACGATGGGTCGTTGGGGTTGAGGTTAGCCAGAGGTATCGGGTTGGACGACTGGCTTTGTTGTTGCTGAGGTTGGTTGATGGCGGCCAGGATCGACTGGAGCTGGTTGTCGGGAATCGGGCTTGGCTGGACCTGGGGGGCCGGGGCAGCTTGTGCTTGACTGGCGGCTTGACCACCCGTCATCTGCTGCAGAAGGGCTAGGTATGGTGCATAGGACGACTGCTGCTGTTGTTGGTAGTAAGCGTTCCAATCTTGAGCCTGACTTGGGGCTTGGCCAGCGGCCCCTGCAGCCATGTGCAAGGCCTTGGCAGTGGCCTCGGCTCGAGCACGTTCTTCGTCCTGTTTTCTCTGCCTAGCAGCAGCCTCTCTGTTGTATCCTAGCCACCATTCACGGACTCTCTCGGGATCATGCTCCAACCACTCAGGGGGAGCTGTGGCGGGATACGGCTTACCAGCCAGGCTCCTGGCCACCGGCTCAATGAGCTCGCCAACCATCTGCAACTTTGCGTCGCCATACTGATGAGGACGAGCGGGGTCAACATGAATGGGGTTCGCGTCACGCCAATGCTTGATCGCGTCTTGCTGAAGACAAGCAAGCACGGTTGCTTCGGCACTGGATCCTACAGCAAAGGGAAAATTGTGTTCCATCTTGGATGAGGCGGGAAGGGCCGATGACTGAGACGAAGACTGGTTGGAGCTTGGCTGATTCGGTACGCCTTTCAGTCGGCCGAGAATGTCGTCTAGTTGATTTGACGGATTGTTTCTGGCCTCGATTCTCCTCAGAGCCGCGGCCAGTGCCTGGTCAGGGCCCATGTTCTGTTCGTCTCGCCAGCGAAGCTGGAGTTCCTCGAATTTGGTGCCTTCAGTCGGGAGATGACCCAATTTCGAACCCGTCGCGCTGGTTGATTCAGGCGGTGGCGATTTTGGACTTGGGGGGATATCGTCCACATCCGTGTATATGGCCATTAGCTCTCGCTGTCCACGCGCGGTAATCACCTTTTGTTCCTCCGTTTCAAACGTGACATTACCACCACGGGTAACATAGTTCTTGTTCCGAACATCGGGTGGCAATTCTGAGAAATCGGTCGCTGTGGGACCAACCCATGGCTGATACGGGATATCGTCGTCGTCGTCGTCTTCATCGACATCAGCCCGTTGTTTCAAAACCATACCCTCGGATCGGTCGTCGGCGGCATCGCGAATCATGTTGACGTCGCGACCCTCGTCTTCCAAGTCATCTTTCTGGAAGATCTTGACCTGCACAAGTTCTTCATCTGGTTTCCAGCTGACTCGCAGCTTTCTTCGTGCTTCTTTGCGGAGACGTTTTGCTCGTTGTTCTGGTGTTTCGGAGCTGTCTGGGCTCTTGGAGTCTTTCGTTGCTGCAGGAACGGGCTCTGGCTTCTTGGAGTTGATTGAATCCAACAGAGATGCAATCCCAGACAGAGCGCTGGCAGAGGCAGACGCAGGCGCCGTTTTTGACTGAAGACCCCTATTTTCGGTCTTTGATGATACATTGGATTTGGCATCTGTTTTAACAAGCGGCTTCTTGGTGTCAGGTTTGTTTTTATCATCAGCAGATGGGTTGGGGCTGTCTGCTCCAACAGGGTCGCTTTTGGGCAGAGTCTTTGCGATAGGTCGAGACTTTCCAGGAAGGACTGAAGAGACAACCGGCTTTGGTGCAGCGGCCTTGCTGGCGGATGGCAAAACCTTGGGCTGGGCTAGTTTTTTACTCAACGAGCTAGTCCCTGCCTCGACGGCAATCTTCTTTACCGTGCGGGTATCGCCATCTTCGTCTCGTCCGCGCTTCGCCGACGTGCCATCTGATGCCGACCTGACCCCAGCCTTTGCCCTGCTAGCTGCCGACGTACCAGTATATCCAGTCGCCGTCGCGGGTTCGTTGGCCTTTTGGAATTTCCTAATTTTGGCCGAGATCTCTCGGACGAGTTCTTTGACCTCATCGTCGCCTTTGTCCTCTAGTCGTTTGCGAACAGATTCAAAATTGGTCGTCTCCACGATCTTCTTTGTAATCCGGAAGTGTGTGAACAATTCCAGAACAATTTTCGGAAGCTTCCCAGAAAAGTCCGAGGCTTTGATAGACGTGATCAACACGTTGACAAGGCTGAGAACTAGTTTTTGGTGCCCGCCAAGATTGTCGAGCACCGCATCATCTGCGTGTTCAACAGTCGCATCCAACGACCTGTACAAGGCTGCTTTCTTAGTTTCAGCCTCCACTTTCTTCTTATCAACAATGTTGTCTGGCTCTTTGTTCTTGACAGCTTCTTCCCAGTTGTTCTTGCTCTGGTTCATTTCCGAGCGTAGTTTGACAAAGAACTCCCCCGCTTGTTGAACACGTCCAGCAATGAGGGAAGAAGTTCGTGGAGTTGCTTGATCAATATGGACAATTCCAATTGTATCCCACACTGCTGCTTCAACTGGGTCTGTTGGGCGTGATGCTGGTCGTATCTGCAGCTCGCCGATTAATATCTGAAACGCTCAACTTAGGAATGGACTCTGTGGTGCTTACCGGCTTATGCCGTTCATCTTCGAGTCCCTTTTTGGCCTTTTTCTCGGCCTTGTTCTTGGAAGCCTCGTCCGATTTAAGCTGCTCCTTGAATGCATCTGGGAGGAGGTTAGTGCACTTGCTCCAAGTTCATCCGTCACACAATTGAGAACACTCACGGGGGTATTCGGTATATTTAGGTTGTCGTTTGCCCAATGCCTTGATTGACCGATCATAATCGTCGAGTAGAGCCTTGGCTTCCGTTCGCCTCTCGTCTAGGCCGCACTTGTCGAGTGACGGCCGGTATTGGCTCGTGAATCGGCCTTGCACCTCGCAGGGCAGTGAGTAGCCTAATTCTGGAACAATTGGCCTGCCACTTCGAGACGGCAAAGCCACCAAGGGAGACAATTTATCGTAACTTTTAGGTGCAGGGAGCTTTACACTGCCGTCATAAACCATGTGTGGGAGACCTTTTATGTATGGATATTTAGCTTGCGCTGCTTTGCTGCGCTTCTCAAAATCCAAAATCAATTTGGCTTCTTCCGTAGATGGTACAGGAATAGGTAGGGAATCGAGATCTTCGGCTCTTCTAGCCGATGATTCCACAAAGGCGTCTCCCATCAGTGCAGGTACTTCCACAGTTGGGACAAGAGTTTCGGCCGCTTTGGTAGCTCGCTTCCGCTTCTTTGGTTGGGGAGGCTCTGTAGCTGGAGTCGACGATGGCTGTGCATGGCCGGAAACGGGTCCTGAGGCGATATGAGACGGTGGCAGCGACTCAACTACAGCAGACAATGTAGGTTGGCTGGCAGAATTCTCCATCACAGGCAAGTGAGCATGGTGGCTTGGTCGTGGTCCTTGTTCCTGATATGCGTAGCTTGACAATTTCTGTGGTGCAAAGCCTGTAGGATCCAGGTGTTGGCCATGTGCTTGAGACTGATGAGCTTGAGGGTGCGGTTGCTGGTGCTGTTGGTATGCGATATGCGCATTTGGGTCTTGCGTGAAGCGGTTGGACTGTCCATTTACACTATCCTGGACAAAACTTTGCGCATGTGGGAATGGCTGTCGATGATGACCAGGGGGCGACTGTTGGGGATGGAGCGGAAACGGTTGTTCTTGCTGAAATCCACCCCGCAGAGAATCAAAACGTTGAACGGGCTGACTATGCTGGCTTGAAGAACGCGAAAGCAGCTGATTTGAACTATATTGTGACACTGACGGGTTGTAGGATTGCTCGGTCTGGGCGGGGAATGGGAAGTCGTGCTGATGAAAGCTTTGTCCATGTGTATGTCCATGGTTTGGCGCCGGATCCAAGTTCAGACTGTCCTTGACTTGCTGGCTGTAGATATCGGGGTGCAGATTGCTGAACGCGGGGTCAATGACATCTTGCCCGGACTGACCAAACGGCTCATTCAAATCAAGGCTACCATGAAAATTCGGGTCGCCGCCTGGTGCGTGGTGCAAGCTCCCGCCTAGGAATGCATCCCCATGATGTGACGCCGGATTGAAGAGGTTTTGCGCGTGTGCGTCCTGAGGATTGTTCATGTGCGAATAAGAGCCAGCGTGATCCGTCACGGACGGTTGCCAGGCTTGAGAAGGGTCGAATTCGCCATCCTGGTTTCCAAAGGGAAAGGCTCCTTGCCACGAGTCTTGTCCGCTGGCGCCATTCTGGCCCGTGCCGGGCCAGGACTGCATCTTATGTAGATGTTCAGCAGCTAGTCCAACATGCACTACTCATGGACGATACCAATGTAAAGAGATCTAAAGCTAGCGGGACATGTTAGTGAATAACACCGACCCAGGTGAGCGCGTCAAGCGTGTGATTTTGGCCGCCCAAGGGAGGAGAGTTGACAGGTGTGCACGTCCACCAACGATGCAAACCCAGGAGCTTCAGCCAACGAAAGTGGCTGTTGAGACAGCAAGGGAAGGGGCTGTGGGGGGTGCAGGAAATTGGCCAAGTATCTCCCAAGGGTCAGTGGTAAGTACTTACTCGAGAAGACAATGTGCAGCAAGACCTTGACAACTAGGCGCAGCGTTAGCGGCAGAAAGTCGGCCAACAACGTTTGGCTGGGTTCCACTTCCGATCCGGGCGCTAGTCCGTAAAGAGGGAAGGCACAGGGATTGGATGGTTTTGTCAAGTCGAGATGCTGCGTTCCGAGGACAGTAGTGACAAGATGCAGCTCGGCTTTGAATCAATCTATCAAGGAACAAACATTAGCCCCCATCTCAGTTTCTTTCCTCGTAGCGTCAGGATGAATAGTGGCATGTGATAGCAGGAGTCTTTCCAGCGCGCATGGTGAGAAATAGCATCGTTGTGCGACACAGTTGTGCAACAATAATTGACGATTGGACTTGGCCGTCGCATTCATTGAGGCCTTGTCATGCGTGATGATCAACAGGGTGTCTTGATCAGTGTGCATGGCAGTGTCGGTTAAGGAGCGATTTGGACATGCTGAGTGACAAGACTGCCGCGAGTCGATGCATCATAGACATGAAGCCTTCTTTTGAGGTGGGGGGGGTTTTTTGCGAGGAAGCAAGTCTTGATTGACCGTGTATCGTTCCCCGTAGCTGTACGGCTTCCCAAGATTGTGCAGACGCAGTTTGCCAAAGGGGGATCCGACGACGACAGTGGTAAACCCATTAGGTCCTTCAGGCTCAGAATGCCATAGAATGTGCAGGACTTAGTTTCCCATCATGAAATTGACTTTTTTATCACATTAATCTCAAGACGCAACCCGATGACCAGGTCGTGGCCCAAGACACGTGATACGTGCCTTTGTCATGGCATTTGTGATCCCCCATTCGGCCAGGCACAAAGTGATGCTTGGATTTCGAAGGAGCAAGCTCAAAGCATGTCCATCTCTTTAGAAAAAAATGGCTAGACAAACTAGACTGATGTCGGTAGTTATGCTCGTGGCTTTAAATGGCGGCCAATTAAAAATGGCCATCGGCGTTAATTAAATGCCAGCGCCATAATCACAACATACAGTTGACGCTGTTCCCATTCATACGGGCGAGACTCAGGGGTGGTTGGGCTGAGGGGAAGAGGACGATGCTCTCGCAAGTGTCGAGTCCACTGGTGCGCGTGACTGTGGTTTGGGGGAGGGGTGCAGGGGGATAAGGGTGAAGCATACCCAGCGGCCAAAGCGACTCTCGCAATGGTTCTTCAAAATTTAATCCTGCTCAAGGGCTGCGTCGTCATGACCTGCCTCTCCTCTGCGCTGTTTACAAGATTATTGAACGCGCTCTATGGGAGACAGACCATGCGACCGCCTGATGACGGGTCAAGGGCGACAGATTACGGCGGCACGTCGAGACCCTGGCGAGGAAGAGAAAAGACTAGATCCAAAACCAGGTGTTTCTGCGGCTTCCCGACGATTGTTGAGGCAGTACGGGGCGCAGCAGATGATGGTGCGTGAGATGGCGATGGTGTAGCAAACAGTCAATGGTGGAAAAGTCAACAATGTCTGATGTGTCGAAGGAGCAGGTGCCCATCATTTGGTTGCCCAGAAATATCAGGCAGCAAGGCACTAAGATTCCTTTTCTGTGCCACGCAGTTCCACGCAAAGCAATTAAGGAAGGCAAACCCAACAGGCCCCACGCAACCTTCAAGCTCAAATGCCGGATTTTGAGTCGCTCCGTTCTCCGCGGCCCACCATGCCATGCCATGCCAGATGTCAACCTTCTGTAATATTGTGGACACTGTTGCTCGCCATTCGCAAGAGCTGTATGTAAGTAGCGTCGGCTGCCAGTGACGGTATCTTGGCCAGGCTAACACAGCATCAGCACCGCCAGTGCTCACGGTCAGAGCTCCGAAGCGCAGCCACTCGATAACACTCTACGCATAGTAGGTGATTTCCTTGCCAGCAACCCCTCCGGCTTTGGAGCAGCCGCAGCTGTCATTCCTGACACCCCGCCTCCCTGTGGTTTGTTTGCCTGTGACCAATTTCGTGGCAATGGCTTCCAAGAACAATTCGTTGCGAGACCGCCAAATATGTATGCCTCTTACTAGTTGACCTCGAAATGACTCGACTAATCTCCGTTCGCAGCCTCGCTCAACAAAATTCTCAATCTCAATGAAGCGGTAGAATCCAGCGAGGCCACTGGACACGCGAGTGCGCTTCATGCGCCTGTTGCTCCCATACTCGATGTCGATGGCAATCCTATCTGGAAAGTGCTCGTCTTTGACGAACTTGGTCGGGATGTGATTAGCAGTGTCATGCGTGTGAGCGACCTGCGCTCCATGGGCATCACCATGCACATGTATGTGGGTTCTCTGCCACCTGCTAGAGCACCACCCTGACGTATACTTAGGCACATTGGAACTTCACGGCATCCCATTCCCGACGTTCCCGTTATTTACCTCGTCGAACCGAACTCTGAGAACATTCAAAGCATTACAAACGATCTCCAAAAGGGACTGTACTCTCCTGCATACATCAACTTCCTTTCCTCGCTTCCTCGGGTCCTGTTGGAAGACTTTGCGACACAGACTGCAACGGCTGGCACGTCAGAAAACATTGCGCAAGTGTTTGATCAATACCTTAATTTCATAGTTGCGGAGCCAGACCTCTTCAGTCTCGGCATGCAAAAGGCCCACACATACTGGGCTTTGAACAGTGCAAAGACGAGCGACGAGGAGCTTGAAGCCATGGTTGACAGAGTAGTGAGCGGTCTGTTTAGCGTCGTCGTGACCATGGGTATGTGTACTTTTGCCTGTCCTCAAGGGCGTCAACTTGCTAACAATGGAAAACCCAGGCGCCATTCCCATCATCAGATGCCCGAAAGGTGCTGCCGCTGAATTGGTAGCTGCGCGACTGGACCGCAAGCTCCGAGACCATATCCTTAACTCCAAAGACAACTTATTTTCTAGTGCCCGACCCGCCGTGACGGGGACACCAAGTTCGCGGCCGGTCCTGGTCTTGCTCGATCGAAACGTGGACCTGACTCCGATGCTGTCCCATTCATGGACGTACCAGTCTCTTGTCCACGACGTATTGAGCATGAAATTGAATCGAATCACCATCGAGGCGCCTGTCGACGAGAACAACCCTTCTAGGGGAACGACAAAAAAGGGATACGATCTGAGTGCTAATGACTTTTTTTGGGCCAAGAATGCCGGTGTTCCTTTCCCACAGGTGGCAGAGGATATTGACGCCGAGTTGACCAAGTACAAGGAGGATACTGCGGCTATCACGAGGAAGACTGGAGTCTCCAACTTGGAGGATCTGCAAAATGACGCGGGCGCCAGCGCTCAGCACCTCAAGGCGGCCATTACCCTACTACCTGAGATGAGAGAGCGAAAGGGCATCCTGGACATGCACATGAACATCTTGGCAGCTTTGCTGTCTGGTATCAAGGATCGGCAATTGGACAACTATTTCCAACTCGAAGAGTCCATCATGAAGCAAAACAAGGCTCAAATTATGGAAATCATCAAGGACGAAAACAAGGGGAAAGAGCCCGCTGATAAGCTCCGACTGTTCATCATTTGGTTTTTGAGTACGGAGCAGGAGGTTAGCAGGGCAGACTTTCAAGGATTTTGCCAAGCCCTTGAAGCGGCCGGGGCAAATGTGTCCAGCCTGCCCTATGTTCGACAGTAAGTAAGAAGACTGAACAGCAGATTCGCGTGGCGCTGACACACTTGCAGAGTTCGAGCCACCACCAAGATGACGCAGCTTACGACAATAGACAATTCCAACCAGCAAGCACCATCGTCCGACTTATTTGGGCGTTTCTCGTCAATCTCTACCCGCCTCGCAGACAGGCTGAAGGAAACGGGTGTTCCGTCTGGCTTGTCCTCAAATTTTGAATCCCTGATATCCGGTGTGAAGAACTTCTTGCCGGCCGATCGAGATCTCACAGTCACCAAGATTGTGGAGTCCATCATGGACCCATCCAGCGCGTCGTCGTCGGCCATGGCCAAGACGGAAAACTACCTCTACTTTGATCCACGGTCCGCCAATGCTCGTGGGACCATGCCACCGCCGAGCACAGTGCGGCCGGGCGCAGGAGCCAGCGCTCCAGGTGGAATGCCCGGTACTTCGGGCCCAGGGCAGTCGGCCACCTTTGGGCAGCGAAGACAAGGATTCACAGAGGCTGTGGTGTTCACGGTCGGCGGCGGCAGCATGGACGAGTATGGCAATCTGCAGGAATGGGTGGCACGAACCAAGGATCGGGGCAAGAAGCGGGTTGTGTACGGCAGCACGGAATTGCTGAATGCCGGGCAGTTTATCAAGGAGGAGCTGGAAAGGCTTGGCGAAGAAGTTGCATCATGAGAAGGGAAAAAACAGCGATTGGTATTATAGAGTCGGAAGCAACAATAACAAGCTGCTGACATGAGTATGTGCAAGCGTGGTGCAAGCTTTGTGCAAGCTTCGTGCAAGCCTTGGTGCCTTGAGTTGTGTCTGTTGCGGGCGTTCTGAAGCGTCAGCTGCATGTGTCCAAATAGCAAATGAGCGCATTCATGACGGTGGCGGTAGATGCCGGGTGCGATGCAATTTGCGGCGTCATGTCGAAGCAGAGCCAAGCAAGGTTCTAGGTATCTATACGTACTTTGCAGACTCCGTAGGTACTCGGTCGAACGCATCGATTTGCGGCGTGCCCACCAGGCCACGGCTCATGATGGGGCGTGGGCCAACCAAGGGGCCGCGATGCGTGCGCTTCAGAGGCGCCTGAACCGAACGACACACGCACCGCCGCCAGCAGTGCCGAGCACCACCACACGCTTTTCTCACGCTTGTCCGGAAAAACCTGGCATCTGCTCGTCCATTCACTCTCCCATCCATCCCATCCCCATCACGAACCCCATTTTCCATCTTGGACCCTTGGTGGGATAACAACTCTGATCAAAGCCCATCATTTTATTCCCACGCAAGGCGCAAATCCCGTGAGCCTCGCCCTCTCTCCCTGCGGCAACACCTGTTCTTCTTGGCCGGCGGCGCCCGCTCCAACTCGCGCGTCCAACACCCAGCCAAGGCAGACCTACACGGCCGCAAGTGCCGTCGCCATCAGACCGTGTGGCTCGCGGAGAAGACACGACGGCATATTCTCTTCAATTCCGTCATTTGATTCTGCTGCGGCAACCCAGCGATGGACGTCTCCCCCATCAAGGCCGAAGAGTCGGCGGACCACCCCAAGAGCGGGTACAAATCGTGGAAGAAGAAATATCGCAAGATGCGCATCGTTTTCGATCAAAAGATGCAAGAGGGCGAGGACTTGCACAGGCAGGAGGATAAGGCCTCGGCCACGGTCAAGAGACTGGCAGTTGAGAATGAGTACGACGCCTCCCCCCCTCCCCCTTTGGCCCCGTGCCCAACACGCACGCCATTGCATCCAGACATGAAAACTGACTGCCTGCTTGTCCAGCCGCCTGCTAGATATCCTCGTCGACATCAACAACTCGCCCCAGATCCCGCTCGACAAACGGATAGACGTGTCTCTGAAGCCGTCGTCCAACGCCAAGCTCGCCCTCCCGCTGGACAAGAAACACGCGGCTCAGAAAGAGCAGGCCATGAAGAAGCTCGAGCAACTCCTCACAGACATCCCGCACACGTCGTACACGTCGGCCAAGCAGTCCAAGCCCTCCTACCTCGGCGACTTGGCCCCTCCCGACGGCGAGTCCTTCCCGGCGAGCTTCCTCTCCGCCGACGACATGGACAACTACATCCACGACATCGACAGCTCAATAGATCCGGACACGCACATTCCCACGCTCGCCCCCCGCGCCCATGCCAGCTCCAACGCCATGCAGCACGCACACCTTAAGAACCCAACAAGCGTGACCAACTGGCTGCGCAAGCACGCGCCCAAGATCTTCCTCCAGGACGGGGAAGCCCACGACGGGGACGACGAGGGCCAGGCGGGCCACCATGCCGGCGGTCGCAAGACGCGCGGCTCCAGAGGCGAACGGGGCGGCGGTCGCGGCCGGGGCAAGCGCGCCAGCCTCGCCTCAAGAGTCGCCGACCGCGAGCGGGAACGTGAGCGGGACCGGGACCGCGGCGACTGGGACGCCAGCATGGACGAGGACCACGATTTCAGCACGCCCGTCAGCCGGGGCAAGCGCAAGAGAGACGACGACCCGGGCTACAGACCTGGCGGGTCCGTCGGCCGTCCGGTCAAGAAGAAGCGAAAGAGCGATGTGGACGGCACACCTGCCTCCCGGAAATCCAAAAAGGAGGCCGCCACACCAAAGGACGACTAGGTGGTTGATTTGGATTGAGATTTTTTTTTTTTCCTTATCCTTCTTTTTGCTTGGCGGTGTTGCAGGGCGTTGTAGCCTGGAAAGGAATACATGGCGTTTGGTAATGTAATGGTAATACGTGATGCGAGAACGAATGGACAAGTCACTCCCTCTTGTCCTGTCTTTATTACATGTCTTTTGCCAATGACTCTGGGTGTGGGTTAGAAGGGAAAAAACGGAAATTGGCCAGTTTGGGGATTTGGGCGTGTGTACAATAGACTTATCCAAAGTGTTTTACGCGGTCTTTTATTGCCGCTGCGTGTTCGAGTGAGTGAGTGCTTGCAGATTGCTGGGATGAGGCAACAAACGGGGTTGGGCGCAAACGGCATCATGTAGTCATACTTTTGGTCTACATTGTATCTCTACATTACCAGGTCAAACAGCCATCCTTACTCTGTACAGTGCCAGTTCTATGCCACATGGAATAGTGCTTGTAGATGAGACGAGGCAACAGATTTAGGCGCACACGGCATCATGTAGTCATGATTTGGTCTACATTGTGTCTATGCTACTAGATCAAACAGCCATCTTTACTCCATTGCAGTACCAGTTCTGCCTATGCTACACGTCAAAAAATAGCCCCCATGGCGAGGGGGCGAGCAAACCACGCGTAATGCAATGTATAAACAGGGTGCGCCACGCCAACGCTGCCTTATTCGTTCTCTTTTTTTTTTTTCTCCCTTTCTCTTTTTAAGAAAAAGGGGGTTGTTTGTATATGTTTCGTTTACAGCTTCTCCTTGAGAATGTTCTTCATGCGGCGCTCAACGGCATTGAGGTACTCGGTGGTGGTGACATAGTCGGAGCGCTCGTTCTTGCCGCAGGCCAGAGCCAGATCCTTGGTCATGATGCCGTCCTTGTCGACGGTGTCGATGCAGGCCTGCTCGAGGCTCTCGGCAAAGGCAACCAGCTCGGGGGTCTCGTCGATCTTGCCACGCTGGATGAGGCCGCGGGTCCAGGCAAAGATGGAGGCGATGGGGTTGGTGGAGGTCTCCTTGCCTTTTTGGTGCTCGCGGTAGTGGCGAGTGACGGTGCCGTGGGCGGCTTCCGACTCGAACGTCTTGCCGTCGGGGGTGATGAGGACAGAGGTCATCAGGCCCAGGGATCCGAAACCCTGCGCGACAATGTCTGACTGGACGTCACCGTCGTAGTCTGCACATGTTAGCGTCCATGAAAAGTGCTTAGACTGGGGTTTGGGGAGGGGGGGGGGACAAAGAGAAGAAAAAGGAAAAAAAAACTCACTCTTGAGGGCCATAATGTAGCCGCCCTTGCTCTTGACCATCTGGGCCACCATGTCGTCAATAAGACGGTGCTCGTACCAGATGTTCTTGGCTTCAAAGTCCTTCTTGTATTTGGTCTCGTAGAGCTCTTGGAAAATGTCCTTGAATCGGCCATCGTACTTCTTAAGGATGGTGTTCTTGGTGCTCATGTACAGAGGCAGACGCTTGTCAAGGGCCAGCTTGAAGGAGGCGTGGGCGAAACCAGTGATGGACTCGTCCGTGTTGTACTGAGTCTGGGCAACGCCGCCGCCGTTCTTGAACTGGAAGACCTCAATCTCCTGGGGCTCGCCGCCCTCGGGGGTGTACACCATGGACAGCTTGCCGGGACCGGGAGCAACGAGGTCCTTGGCGCGATACTGGTCACCAAAGGCATGGCGGCCAATGATGATGGGCTTCTCCCAGCCGGGGACCAGGCGAGGGATACGGGGGATGACAATGGGCTCGCGGAAGACGGTGCCGCCCAGGGCGTTTCGGATGGTGCCGTTGGGTGACAGCCACACTAGTCGGGGGAAAAGAGAAGAGCCCTCGTGTTAGTCCATCTGCATACAGCAACGTGTGCAACGGAGACTGCGCACTTACTCTGCTTCAGCTTGAATTCCTCAACACGGGCCTCATCGGGGGTGATGGTGGCGCACTTGACACCGACGGAGTACTTCTTGATGGCCTCGGCGGCGTCAATGGTGACCTGATCGTTGGTCTTGTCACGGTACTCGAGGCCAAGATCGTAGTACTTGAGGTCGATGTCGAGATAAGGGTAGATGAACTTGTCCTTGATGGTTTGCCAGATGATACGGGTCATCTCATCGCCGTCGAGCTCGACGACGGGATTCTTGACCTTGATCTTGCGTGTGGCGGTCATATTGCGTGCTGAGACTGAGAAGGTGCGGACGGCGCCGAAGGACGGGGCAATTCGGGATGACGAGGCGCGGATAGAGGCGGCGGGCAGACGGCGCAGGGGCAGAGGTGATGACAGAAGTCTGGCGGCGGTATTCATGGTGAAGAAGGAAGGAGGGGAGGAAAAATGAGGAGGCGTGATTTTTAGTCAATGAATGGTGTTGCGCTATTGCGACACAGCCGGACAGGCGCAATGAATGGACCTCTTGTTCGGGTCGGGATCAAACGCGCAGGGTTTCGAGAGGGCAGTCTCGGTTCGGAGCTGGACGAGTGTGGGGGAACTCGCGGGGGAGTGCGGCTACGGCTGTTGCGCGGTGTTCTGGGTGAAACTTTGTGCCGAGGCCTGCAAGGCGGAAGGTGTGAGGCGACAAGTCCGGTCCGTGTTCAAAAGTGGAAGGTGCGCTGTGCTAAAAAGTGGAAAGAGCAAGGCTCGTCAGCAGAAGGCAAGGCACAAGAGAGCATGGAGGAAGGAAGTTGCGAGCCATGCGTGAGAAGGGGAGGCATTTCTCCTCTCTCTATTTTGCCTTTGGCTGCGCTGGGCAATGGTCGCTGGGCCATCAAGGGCGCAGAATTTCCGCACATCAGACGGTAGGCCAAATTGTTGTGCCTGAAATGACGTACCAGATCAAGATTGCTGGAGCCGCAGGCGAACAGCGGCGAGCAGAAACAGACGGCTGCAATGCAGAGACGAGCGGGTTGGCAGGTTCAGAGAGTCTCGAGGGATCGGCAAACGGGGTGAAATGCGATTTTATTTAGGCACAAGAGAGTTGGGAGTCATCAAGCAGCCAGCGAGGTGCGATAATTATTACCTGGCCCTCCCTCGTTCGAGCCAAGCTGGCCAAAGATGGCCCAGTCTCATCGCCAACCACTCTGCAACCAGCAAGTCCTGGTCCCCCTCGGACAGCGGTCTCGGCGCCGCAGCCAGGGCCGAAGTGTGGGCTCGGTGACCGGGGGCTGGACAAGGTCAGGGCTGGCGTCGAGCGGTGCAACAGGCTGATGTCACAGTACCCAGCGCTGCCGTGTCTTGGGGTTGACGCGCATTGTCGCACATGACCGGGTGATGTGAGATGTGATTCTACAGCACATGTGCTCATACAGTCGCATGAGGGGGGTACAGCTGGCATCCTCGTCCAACGAACGCCTGCCCAGCATGACAAGAGGCCGCACAGATTCGAAGGCACGTGGTTCCATCAACCCCAAAAAGCTGGCAGTGTCATGTTCCCTTGGCTCTCCACTGTAACATGTCCTCCACAGCCGTCAAACTGATTTTAACACCAGCAAATGCCGTGGTGGACCACATGCGCCAAACTCAATTGCACATCTCCAACTGCAGTACGGAGTACAGGGTAGCGGCTGCACCCCTTGGCCAGCTCCACAAGGCTAGATATATTGCGCAACACTCCACCGCAGCATCTCCGATGTCGCACCCAGAAAAAAAGTTGATTGTGGACGATTTCGTTGGAAAGATTATTTTGATAATGCAATTGATAATGGGCCGCAGACCTTGTGCCCAATGCTTCAATGTCATTGTATCACAGTTTCCGTCTGTTTTCCAATTGAAGTGAGACTAGTCGCACAACCTTGTTTCATGCCATCATTCTCTAAAGTCATGGACATGTGCCTCACTTACAGACACAGACGATATTCAGGCACATGCTGGCGTTGTAGAACCTTGGCATCGACGGCTTGAGACGGAAGTAGCTTGCAGCATTCACAACTGTACGGAGTAGTCGCAGATGCGATGCCTTGTCAATACGTATTGCTGGCCCAAGCATGTGCCACTCCAATGAAATGAAGTACAACTCTGGAGGTGGTACAAGGCTATTACAAGAGCCAGTGCGGTTGCGAGCGCCACAAAAAGACTCCTAGTAGACATGTCGGGTCGTCGACTCAAGCCCACGATGAGGATTGGGTTCTAGATGCCGAGTCGTGATAAAGGCTCGCCGGAACTCCCCAGCTTTGCTGCTCCCTGATAGACGGAAATGTATCGGCAAGCCTTTGCTCCCAGCCGCCAATACACCCCGTCGGTGCGGAAACCACAATTGCCCTTGCCATGACCGCAGTTTTGATCATCTACTCCGGATAGACCATCTTCCTCGTCACGCCGCCATCAACAAGCATCTCGACACCGCTCACGCCGACAGCATCAACCAGGTACAAGACGGCCCTCGCGACATCCTCAACCCTGCCCACTCGCCCCGTCAGATGCCAGCGCATATCCTCCTCGCTCAGCCCATCCTCCCACTTCAAGCCCTTGTCGTCGGCGGCCCTACACTCGTCGGCAACGTGAATCCACCCGGGCAAGAGGGCGTTCACGCGGACGCCCCTGGGCCCCAGCGAAACGGCCATGCTCTGGGTCAGGCCCAGCAGGCCGGCCTTGGTGGCGGAGTAGGCCTCGTTGTCGGGCTCGCTCATCAGCGCCCTCGTCGAGGAGACGTGCACCACGCATCCCCTCGCCGCCGCCAGCATGTCCAAGCACGCCTGCGTGAGCAGCATTGGCGCCGTGAGGTTCGTCTCGATGCTCCGGTTCCACTCCTCCAGCGTCATGTCCTGCAGAGACACGCCGCCCACGCCCCCGGTGTACGCGGCGTTGTTGACCAGGCAGTCTAGGTGGCCGGCGAAGAAGGAGCGCGCTTGCCCGACGGCCGATGCGATGGCCTTGGCCGACCGGATGTCCGCTGTGCATGTGGCAAAGGCCGTCGGCGCATGCGTCTCTGACAGCAGCTTTGCCGTGTGTTCCAGTTCGGCGGCGTCGTGGTCGACCAGGAACACGCGGTGCTGCGACGCCAGCAGGTGCCGTGTTAGACCGCGGCCGATGCCACGCGCTGCGCCCGTGACGAGGAAGTTCTTGGACATGATGTTGTTTGGAGGTGGCGTGGCTGGCAGGCTGGCACATACAAGCATGGCCTTGGGTGGTGGGGCGTGGCACAATTGCCATCGGGTCATTCATTATTCAACCTCTTCTTGCCAAAGTACGCATGAAACATTGTCTTTATTGATGAATCTGCCAAAGGAAACAGCACCACCAACAAATTCTCAGCTTGCTCAAGTATTCGTTTACAAGGACATCCGTGTGCACCCTAAAAAAAATCACATATCCCTCTTCCTCATCTTCATCATCAACAGCTCCATCCAATACGTGCCCAGCCCGAGAATCCACGACTGACCGTCGCTGTTCTCCAGGAACCTCAGCGAGTGCTCTTGGCGTTGTAGACCAAGCTCGGCGCTGCCAAGCTCGAAATAACAATCCGACAAACTGAGCTCCGCAATCAGCGGCATAAACGACCGCCGATCCCACTTGCCCCTCTGCTCGTCCACGTCAATCTTGGCCTCGCAGTAATCAATCATCTTGTTCCAGTACATGATGGCTGGGTAGTAGTCGCCCTTGAGGTGGTGGATGCGCGCGAGCACCGTCATGACGAATGCCGCGCGGAACTTCTCAAAATGCCACAGTCCGTCGCCAAAGCCGAGAAGATGCTTCAGGAGCTGCTGCATCAGCGCCTCACTCTCCTCGTGCTTGCCCTGCAGCATGAGGCTCTCGCCGAGCAGCATCTCGAGGTACGTGGTGTCGCTGCGCCGGTCTCGGGCCTTCATTTCGGGCGTCTGGCCTGCCTGTCGGGGCTCGAGGTATTTGCGCAGAATGTCTTCTGCTTCCGCTGGCCTGCCCTGCTCCATGAGGGTGTGCGCGAGGTCGCCTGCCGACCACCCTTCAGGCTGCGTGCCCTTGGTCGCATACTTGTCCAGATACACCTTGAACTGCGTCTCGGACTCGGCCCATTCGCCGTGGTCTTTGAGCACCTTGCCGAGAATTCGGGCCTGCGCCCCCTGGGCAAACATTTCTTTCCGGCTCGGCGCGCTCGCCCTGACTGGGGACCAGGATCGCAACAAGGCCTTGCTCCGGACGAACCGTTCCGAGTCGGAGCCGACTTCCGTCACCAGCAGTTCAGCCAGCGTGGAGTGGATGATGCCCATCTCTGCGTTGGTCAGCTCGTCGATTGTTACTTCGCCCGATTCCTCCGCCTGTTTGACCGACTTGAGAAAATCCTCGCAGGCTTGTATGCCACCCTCGTAGTTGCCCGACTCGTAAAAGTTAATCACCAGCCTTACAGACAGTGCTCGTGCCTTGAGCCCCATGTTGGTCGAAGTCTCCAGGAGCTCGTCCACCCACGCCAAGAGATGGGCATTCTTCTTTGGTTCGCCCTGGCCGTAGGTAAGGTCGCCGTCAAGGACTAGTTTGGCAACAACCTCGCGAGGCTGCAGCCCGCCAGCCGTGCGTGGCGAGGAGGAAAGCGTCTCCAAGAAATCGACGGACAGATCGTTATCATGGTGCTTGAACGACTCGTAAGCGTAGATGATGTGTGGAATATACGCGCGAGTCAACACGCCATCCCTGTTCGTCGTGTTAGTCTATTCGGCAGAATACTCACTGCCAATCCGACGGCACCTAAACATACCGTTCCTCGAGAACATATTCGTCGGCCGGGAACGCATGCGTCAGAAACATGAGTGCCTCGGCACAATGTTTCCTGCGCAATTCCTTTGCCATGCGATGTTTGGCGCACTTGTGATACAAGGGGTGGAGCGTAAAGGCTCTGCCATCTCCGTTGCGGCCCGTGAAAGTAATTATCGACAGGGAGATCAAATCCTCAAGGGCGTCATCAAGCCGTATGGGGTTGTTGATCAGGTTTATCAACGCCTCCGACACATAGTTCTCCTGTGGTGATACTGACATGGCCTCGCCATTTGGCCCCCAGCTTTGTTGTCGTGTCACACCTCTCTTCAAGAAGGCTTCAGTCACTTCGGCTCGGTTCAAGAAGATGAGCAAGGACAGCAATGCGGATGCGTCTGGCCGTTTGTCAATCTCTTTGAAGTTCACCTCTAGCGCACCGCTGACGGAGCGATCGTAGCTCGAGGCCGGAGGGCGAGGCTGGTCCAACAATTCTTTCGTGTACTCGTGAAACAGAGACGCATATTCAGTGACGCTTTTTCGACGGACGCTCATGTAGGCACCTGCCGAATCTATGGCCAGCGGAAGATGTCCAATGTCTTCCAAGAGCGTCTTGGCCGCTTTCGCATCGTCCTCGTTGGAAGGATCCAAGCCCGACCGAGCAAACAGAAGTTCTTGTGAGTCCTCGGGGCTGAGGGACCGGACATGCAACGCCGCTCGAATAAATTCATTCTCGTCAACGCGCTGGTCCTGCGTGGTGACTATAATGTGGCCTCTATGCACAAGGCGAGACATGTAGGGCGACACGTCCTGCAAATGATTGGCATTGTCCAAAATAAGAAGCCATCTATCATCTCGAGTCGCCAGCCATGACAGAACCTTTTCGACAAAGTTTTCGTCCTTGTCTACAGACTCGCAAACACGGTGCTGGATCTGCCGGAATTCGTTGCGAAGGACCTCACCAGACGCCGCGTTGGCAAAAAACACCCACTCATACAAGTGAGAGTGATCAACGGCATATTTCAGGGCCAGCTGCGTCTTTCCAACACCTCCCACGCCGTACAAAGCGACTGCTTGCGGCGTATAGTTGGTCTCGTCGCCCAGCCAATTGTGAAGCGTTACCAGTTCGTCCTGACGGCCAATAAAGTATCTCCCAGGTCGAAAAGGGACGAACAGGTTATTGTGGCTCTTGAGCTTTTTTGGGAGTTCCCTAATGTTCTCAACCAGAGCCTTGAGTTTGACAAGCACAAGCCCAAACCTCTCGTCATTGGAGTTTTTGAATTTGACAAGATTGATATGATCGCCATTCAAGCAGATTGCCTCCTCATTCTCGATGAAGAGCTGCGCCGATGTTTTCTCGACAATCTAAAAATGAATAATGCATCAGCCTTGTTTCTGTGGAATATGCAACTGAACAACCAAGCCACTATCGGAGGCTGCCCTCCACTTCTGGCAAATGAACAGTTTCAACGCGAGGTATTAAGACAGGAGCATAGTAAGCTGCTCGAGGGCTCGCAGACCTTTGTGCTTCTCCAGAAAGATCTCTTCGTCTTCTCGCCTTCATAGAAACTAACGCAGGGAATGGCCTTCTCTTGGACGAGGCTCTTGAAATCAGAGTCAAGCTCCAGGCTGTTGCGGGCAGCTTGTTAGTGACAGAGACATGCTCGTGTTGCTCCAGGGCCGAGGGACACGTACAGTTTTGGCGACGAAGTGCACAGATCACGGATAAAGTTGTTGGGCGGGTCGGCGATTATCTTGGAAAAAACTTCGAATGTCGATATGAAGTCGGCGAGTTGACTGCCACAATGCGGCGTTGCGAAGAAGACGAACCCCTTCGCACAGGCGGTGATGGCTTTCGCTTGCGGTGTGTCCAGCGTGACAGCCTACAGGCCATAACAAACGGCATCTTGTTAGCAACGAGCAAAGAATGGGGTCTGACGAACAACAAGGCGCTGTAAGCTGGAGCTTGGCTTGGGGCCTGGGGGATCCAAAGCTTCCAAACTGAAGACAGGGCAGCTTTCAAGCTGAACCATCCAACACGTGCCTTTTTGACTATCAAGCCACCCAGCGAATGGGCGAGAAAGATAATTGGGCGGGCTTTCTCCTGCTCCAGGAAATATGCGTCAGCTCACTTCAGTACTGAAGGCGACCAAGCCGTGTTGCCACCCTACCTCTTCGCGGATGCGGTGGCGGTCCAAGCCAGCGATAAGCTGCGTTGCAACATCTTGGAAATCCAGCTCGGCATTGTGCTTTGTCTTTTTGGCGTTGAAGCCGAATGCCAGAATGCGAGCTCCTGGCAGCCTGTCTGGCAGCAGGTCGGCGATCCAAAAGGTCCCCGACTGTGAGTGTGTCCAAGTTTTATAAGCGTGGCCTCCTAGACCATGGACAAAAATAAGGCTATTTCAGGTACATGGTCAGTCGAATCTGTCGTAGCGTTGACGGATTGTAGCGACGTTTCGAGAGTTTCGAGAGTTCAGAATATGCAACGCTACTCACTCGACGGTTATGTCCTTGAGCTCAACCGGCGATCCCTGCCGCAAGTCGTGAACACCATACACTGGCTCACTGCTCACCATAATGGCAGGTTAAGCTAGCCTGGTAGATGACAGCGCTTGGCGGAATAGACAGTGACGATTAATATCGGACCGATCAGTGGGGCAAGATATTCGAAAGGACGATTCTGCATTGGCAGCAAGCACGGGGTGTACGATTTATGAAAAGAGTAAGGATATGATGATGCAAGGCTGTCAGGCGTTGTCAAATGACTGTTTAGCGACAACGATGTTGCCTTGACTCAGCCCTGGGAGAATGCATCCCCCTCTACTCCCAGTTCCTCCCAGTTCCTCTCAGCCCCAGCCAGGCCTTTGCAAGGAGGGGCTTCGTTCCGGCCTGTAGTCGCCAGTGCACAATAATATGCATCAGCTGCAGTGGTGTGATATTGTTGCAGATCATGGAAACGGACTTGGGGTGGTAGCGACTGGGCAATAGTTTGCCAGGCTTCACATGTGTGGCGTCTGCTCACAAGGCGCCAATACTGCCATCTCCTCAAGTTGGTGACAGCAGGCGAACACGGCCCCCAAGAGGAATTTTAAGCAACTCAAACAATATTTGCCTCTAACAAAGCATGGGGTTCTGCCAGCACATATTAGTATCATGTGGCCTCTTACAAGCCCAGCTTCCGGGATTTTGTGGAGTTTGCGATCAAGTTCTTTTAATCTTCTCAGAACCTCAGGATGTGCTGGTGTGATGTGTTGGCAACGGCCTTGCATCGAAAACTCTACGGCCCATGTGATGTTTGCTCTTGCCCGGTAGGACTGCAATGGCCGGCTTATATGGTGCTGACCATTTTAGCAGCGCCGAGATACCTGAACCAGTCATCTCGGGTCGTATGCCACGTGAGCCCTTGAAGTCGCAGAAGTGAGGCTGACGAACAAAAGGGCCATGCCAACTGATCGATACATAGTCAGCCACACAACGGCGGCCTAGTGTGTCTGCTGGGTATTACCGGAATGCGAGCACATCGTCGAGATTACGCTTCATCGTGGAAAAGATACCTGTTTCGTCTTTTTCCACGCTGGCTTTGCGAAATGTTGAGTATCAGATAAGACTGTGGTAATGCCAAGTGTTTGGTTCTTGATTAATGCAGGAACGCCGCTTGAGAACAGGGTCTGCCTTGCTGTTGGAATGTGTTCCACGCCTCGCCACGGTTTCCTCCGAGTCTGGTGGAAGACTGCATGTCTCCCGTTTTTAGGAGTACGTTTGCGGGTATCTCCACATTGAACTTGATGTACCAAAGTCGCATGCCTGCATCTGTCGCAATACTCAATTGCCGAGACTGCGACTTGTAGGTCGTCGCACCATGACAGGGTGGCTGTAGATACCAGGCCAACATAAAGACTCGCAAAATCGGCGTAATTCAAAAGATCAGACCTCAAGAAATTAGAATCCGGAAAAGAGGAAGAGCTTGAAGGCCAATCTTCTCATGCTGGCAGGCGCCGATTTGGCCGAAGCCGAGCACTTTTCAGCTCAACACATCGACCCTGAAAAGAAGAAATGAAAAATGCGGACGTGGGCGACGAAATAGGCTAAACACGCCATCAGGAGTACAGCATAATGCTAAATAATATGAGATCTCGGCCCATATGTTGGGTTTTCTGAACTGAAGCTTTTCAAGTTATATACTGTAAGAATATTGGATCGGCAAAGCGTTTGACAACATTCATTCAGGGTCGTGGAACGAATGTAAAGGACTCACACATCACTCAAAAGCGTGGATAAAGTGAGACACCCATAGTAACATCCATTCAGTCAGACTTACCATAGCAACTAAAACGCACACTGTGATGGGCAACATGAAGTAACAACTCTCATGACTATATGCCAGCATCTTAACGATTTTCGTAAACTTAAGCTGGAACCTTGGTTTGCAAAGGCACTTACCGACAACAGCCCTGTCGGTGCCTCTTTGACAAAGGCACATTGGGCGTAAGCAGCCACGACAGCCACCTGCAATAAGGGGGAACCCTCGGGCTTGATTTCTACCATGGCTCGCTTTTGAGATGCTTGCCTCGGCAACACATTTGCCCCTGCGAAAGCTTGCGCAATACTAGGGGATGGTGAGCCATGGTGAGCCATGGGAGAAAAGGTTGGGGGCCGAAATGAAAGAGGGGTAGCAAACATCATGGGACATGATGACGGAGCTTCTGAAGTAAAGGGTGCCCTGGAGAACATTCGGACAGGGTTGGACGCAGCCAATCGACATGACTTAATCCTGCAACTTGTCCGCCTTTGACAGAGCCAATTTTAGTGTATGTTCGACATACACACGTGGACGCAATTCTCTGTGCTGGTGTTTGTCCTCGTGCGGTTTGAAACAGGTCTGATAACGGGCCTCTGCTAGGCTGCCAACGCAGATCTGAGTTCTGCAAGTAATTCTGGAAGCCAACCGCTGATCAAGGCGTCGAATGAGTCCAAATCACCACGCCTGAGAGGTTGAACGAGTCAACAACGGCATGCCTCAGGAGGAGGAGCTCAGCCATCACCTCACGTCAGCATGATTTGGAACAAACCGCGCCTCCCAACATAGGATTCGAGTCTTGTAATTATCAGCCTGTGCGGCAATGGTGCCGCTTGATGAATATCATGAGGCAATTTCGATTTCCGGACTGACTGCTGATGGCCGATGGTGAAAATTGATGCCAATCCCGGCCTCGATGCTCAAGGTTTGGCGAGAAGCTGCCGAAAATTGATGGCGGGAGTGTCCGGAAGTCATGATATGGCTCGGATCGTTTGATGCGTCACATATCTAGTTGACAAAAGGCTTGACTACCCGAAAGGGTAAGCTCGTTTCTTTGGCAGTCTGTCAAGGACCTTTTCAGTGTATCATGTACGCATCACCAGCATCACGAGAACGGGACTTCATCAGCGTCCATGTCACCTCACCTTTTTTCGACATCAATTGACATGGCATCTGGTAATCAAATCACATTGCAGCAAGCAATACTCCAGAGAGTGGGAATTGGGCCATGACAAGCTAGACCCCACACAAGAATTCCCCGACCCTAGACAGGTTGCGTCACAAACTGGTGCTGGACAAGTTTTGTAAGAAGCCTTTCCTCTTGCGATGGGTCCCCGCTGCCTTCCCTTGTTATGGCAGTCATGTGAAGGCAGATGCAGGGCAGGGCTTGGGGGACAGAATGCCGAGTAATGGGCTGATTGACGTCGACGGCGTAAGGGAAAGACAGTCGAAAGGCTCAAGGGAGAGCTCGGTTTTTGCTTGGTCAATGCCGGCAGCAGCAAACGGTGCCTCAAGTTAATGTTGAATTCCTGGGCTCCTGTTGCATCGTCTCCGTCCACCTTGTCCGCCCTTGGATGGCCCCAAGTTTAGCGTGGGTCGACCGTCATGCTAGCAGCTCGGGCGGGTCTTGTGTCAGTCAGGAGGCTTTCCTGTTCACGAATCAGCCAAAGGCATCCAGAGCTCGGCAAGGGATTGATTGTCCTTGCTGTTGCATGGGAACAGACGGAATGTGTAGCCTCGGGGGGCAACAATGCCAATCAATCAATGGGTCCGATGCTCTGTCAAAGCCCACCTCGCAATCTGGGAGAGCGAACCCCTCATTCATCAATAACGACTGCGTCTGGTACGCACCAAAACTGATTGATTGATTGGTCTGAGTCCCCTTGGCGGCAGCACTTTTTGCGTCACCTGCCCATGCGCTCCTTCCATCTCTTGTGTCCGCATCTGCATCTTTGCGAGCGACCCGAAGTACTCATCTCGGTTTCACTTAAACACTCCGCGAGTTTAACGGGGACGAGCCTGAAAATTTGCTCGCCTTGGCACCATTTCTCTCTGCCGATGCACTGCCTCGTGTTTGAGTAAGACCACATCCGCAACGCGCAGCATTAACAGTCCCACGTCCTTTCGGCACACTCCGGTTGGCGGGTGACTGACGTCGTCTATCCCCTGACAGCAGCCCTGGAGACAGAAATATCCCTGAGCCTCTTTCGCCACAACGTCTCCCTTGATCTGTAATTTTTTTTATCCCTGCGAAGCAAGAAGAAAGACAAAATCACATACCTCCCACCCGCTTTCTTTCATCCTTTTTCTGTTACCATGAGCCTTGCCGAATCGCCAGCTCTAAAGAGGGGAGAGCAGTTTCCAAGAGACAGTGACGTCGCCGACGACAGCAGTTTCGACGATCCCACTCCTCGCCCTCTCAAGGACGCCGACCCGGAGTCCAATATGGACAGCTTAAAGGGGGCCAAGGGCAAGAAACGGTCTCTATTTGGATTCGGCAAGAAAAAAGAGACAAGCTCACTATCCTCTGGCTCCGAAGCTGCGACTGCCCCAGCTGTTACATCGCAAGCACCAAAACCGTCAACCACGCCGTCAAGAATCACGGCGTCCCCGACACGAGCTCATACCGGCGAGCATGCTGTGTTCGTGCACGCCTCGTCACCGAACCGAGCCTTCTCTGGCTCACCACGCATGTCGTCGCCAGCCGGCTCCCAGATATTTGAGAGGGACGTACAGGACAGCACCGTATTCAAGCCCAGCTCGCCTGCGATCCCGACTCATATTCAGACCGAAAACTACATCCCCCCCGTTCTCGACGACGCCTCCGAGGCAATCACCAACGAGAAACTGGATCCCGATGCAGTGGAAATTGTCACACACATGTCACACCAGCCAGCCTCGGTAACAGTCACGGGTGCCTCAGGAGGAGCTACGTCACCGTATGACCAGATGGCCTCTGAATGGGCCGCCGAGCTGGCTTCGTTTGCTGACAGGGTTGGCTTTCCCCATGACAGTGCCTCCAATTATGGATCACTCGAGTCCGCTGATGTGCGACGGCTATCCTTTATTTCATTCGCAGACGTCGTTCAGGCGGAACACAGCAACCAAGTCGGCGCAGTGGGTTCAAGGGATAGCATCCACATGGCGGGTTTGACTTCGCTCCCCTCAGCTGCAATAAATCGATCCCCCTCACCCATTCGTTCCCCCGTGTCAAGTCAAGGGCAAGGCACAAGCCCTCCAACGAGTAACCCCGGGAGTATGAAGGGGTTTGAGATGAGTCCTTCACGAAAGCCATTCGGCAGCCCGAAACCCGCACCTCAAAACCTGGCAGCTCCCGGCGGCGACCTCAATATCGAAACAATGCGGCAGGCTCTGAGACGAACCGGCAGCACCGACTTGAGCAGTTTTAAGCCAAGCAACCCGACAAGCCCGATCGAAGGCCCTGGATCTCGATAAAGTATCCCATATCTCGAACCGAGCTCATCAACATGATAAAAATATCACAACAAAAGACCGGACTGTTCTCCGCATTTCTTACGCATTGTTTTTACTTTTACTCGTGATATCACGTCCCCTTGGGACAAATGGAGGATTTATGTTTCCTTTTGTTGTTTCCTTTTGTGTTTACAAACACTCTTTATCATTTTTATTACATAGCAGTAGCATGCAAATAGCGTGGAAACTTGGGGACTTTCATTCTTCTCCTTTTCTCTCTCTCATTTTTTTTTATTAAATCGGGGTGCCTGGGAGTTGGAAGAGCTATTTGATTTATGGCGTCAAACAAACTGAAAATAATACACAGTGCGAAGATTTTGATATCCTCTGTTGCGAAGATTGTTGATATAGCATCGTAATGGATGAGTCAATGAATGGGCCACTGGGGACCAAACAAGTTATGGGTGGATTCTTTCCCTTCTTCCGAAGTTGCAATGCTCAGTACGGAGTAGCGGATGCGCGTTTAATAATGCAGGGATACGTAAGCTTTGCGGGATGGCCAAAAACGCAAGCGAAGCCAGGTAGGGGTAGCAGCAAGTAGTGAGCCATCATGCGAAAATAAATTCATGCAATCTGGCACCGCTTCAAGAAATATGGCGCATGTTCGAGGAGGGTGTACAAGGCGTGCAGAGCGTGAGACAGGCGCAGATATCAGCTGGCTTGGATGTCTTACACGACAAGGTCTTGAGCTTGAGGGAGAGTCGGGGGGTGAACAAGTCAAGCAGCTACTTTGCATCAATGTGTCACAGGTAATAAGCGCAGGTATGATGGAGATGTCCAGGGTTGCTGATGGCATTAACCAAGCCTGCGAGAAGTCATGCGTATCCAGCAAGGGCTAAATCGTGTGCGACATACGCAGTACATGGGGCTTGCACATACACGAGGCAAGCCCCCAATGAGTTGGCCCAGCAGTAGTAACAAGCCCAACTGCCGTTCGCAATGAAGCAGGTGAGGCATCAGCCAAAACACACGTGGCCAAATTGTGCATTTTAATGACTAATTGGTTTCCGCTCTTGTGCTCTCAGGAACACTGTGCCAAAGCATAATACAATCAGGGGCCGGTCCCTCGTAGATCGGCAAGATGTCAGACACGGCTATGAATCGGTTCTGGCCCATGCGTGGTCTGAGTCGAGGGAACATGCAGCTGCATCTCATCAACAGTTGGGGACGTGGTGCTTGAGGGGATAGGGCTTGGTCCACGGGTGCCGACTGGAAGAATGGGGACCGACGCTTGTTGTCGGATGTTCCTGGAACTATTGCATCAACGCCCACATCAACTTCTGCCAGCCAGATAGCCAGATGTGTCAGGCTCCAATGGATGAATGGCCTTGGACTGTTTGGCGTCTCTCAACTGCAAGCCCCTCGGCGCCGCGATGCTCCGTCGCAGCAACTCTTGCACCAGATGCCGGCGGCAATCGCTGCATGAACAAACCAAGAACCGTTCGCAATGGACGAGGCGATTTGATTCCCCGCCGCCACGAGGCCCGGAAGCTGCTGGTGCTCCGCGGCAAGCATCAACGGGAGGGGTGATGAATGGATCGTCTGACCCACTTTGGTGGCCTGTATGCTTTGTATCTCTTGTGCTTGTGTGCGCAGATGTTCCTGCGCCGTGGGGAAAGGGAAGATAAGATTGCATGTGAACAATGTGGCGTGGGGGCAGTGTTTTAGGGTTGGATTGCTGCCTTGAGACGAAAGAAAGAAGGGCCGACAGGGAGGTCGAAAAGTACGTATTAGCATTGGGGATCTTGCAGTTGATGACCGGCGGCCAAGACACCCGAGGACTGAGATGAGCAGCGGCAATGTCTTGTTGCGACAATCGGCGAGGCGGGTGCTTCCATGTGGGTGTTGGCTTTTCTCAGCTGGTGCGTGTCTCGGACCATCAACTCTGATTCTCGAATCTCGCGACCAACCCTGTCAGGTACCAAGCCATTTGTGCCTGGGCAGCTCTTGCCCTTGCATCCCGGCCTTGACGAGTTGCCAGGGCTTCTGCGCCGCGCCTGTAACTTATAATAAGTCAAGTTGTATTTGGCGACCAGAAAGCAGTGGGGGGCGCTCAGCATTTGGTTGAAGACACTCAGGTAATATACATGCATGCATTCTTTACCGCGCTCGGCATTGCTCATTATGTTACATTGGGGTAAAGACATGAAACGCCATCATGGTCCCGGCGCAATGGCCAGAGCAGTCATTCGGCTGGCGTCGACCGCGGTGGAGCGCCCCAGAGAAGGCAAGGCAGCAAAACGGCTGTGCAATGTGACACGACTTGACATTTTATCATCAATCACACCATACGGAGTAGAGCACCATCAAACAGCGGCTGTAGAGTTGTAGTTGTGTGCACAGAGTACGTTGCGCGTACTCCGTTATTCGTCCTACACAACAGGTTAAGAGAGGCATTTAACTTGACAGCAGCCACAATTGGCCTCCGATGCCCACCATGAAGCTATCGCAGAGCTTGACGCCATTTGCCTCCCAGGACTCCGTAGAAACCGAACAATATTCTGCTGTGACCCCCACTCTTTTCATCGAGTTGGATGAGGTCTGAACCATCGAACCCGAAGCTTGGCGTTGATCTACCCCAGAACCCACTAGAGGTTCAAGTAGGTCTGAAGTAGCGATCATGTGCTCCTAGTTTGTTGTATGCACATCGGATCGGCAATCGGCTGAGAGGAACGAAATTGTCGGCAAAGTATACATGGCAAGTGTTGATGAATCTTGTCTGCCAGGCTTTTCGGGTCAGTCATTGTGAGATTGGGCACGGGGTGCTGATTTCGGATGCAGGGATGCAGCAAAGTATTGTTTGGCCGTGGCACAGGAACTTGACCATCTTGTCAGACCAGACCGTCACGCACTCGAGGAATCCGGTACGGAGAACGGAGCAGCTGGCGACGGAGGTGTGTGTAGACGGACCGACGAAGCCACCTGCAAGGCTCAGCTCAGCCGTTCTTGCCGTCAGTTCCTGGACGAGCTGGCGCTCAGGTACCGGCTTGAGATGTCAACGCGACAGTATAAGTAGCTGCCACACCTGTGTTGAGATTTGTCTAGAATCTGGTAATCTTGGAGTAGTCTCACGACAAGGGTTCCGTGCTGCCCAGTTGGCTTGCATAGCGACTAGCTGAAGCCTTGAAGGTCAGTGGAAGCTGTTGGTTCGTCAAAAGAGTGACGCCCCCCGCTGGCCCCAGCTCAAGACCGCCCAGGAGCAGATCGTTCTTGCCTCGATTAGTGCAAGCGAGCAAGCAGGGACTGCCCAAACTCTAGCCTGTTTGTTTACACCAGCGATTTGCGGAAACAGCTGCGGCCAGATGCCAACGGTGCCTTCCGCTCCCACGACATCACCTCCCCAGGACTTGCCAATCAAACACCACCCAAGGTACCAGACTACTTACCTTCCTGGGCCAGGCCACTTGCAGCACTTGAGCACACGCATTATTGATTCAACACGAGTCTGGTGCTCCACAGGTTTGCAAGTTCTGTAACTGCATGGTTCAGCCGAGTACGGAGCGCTTGACGACTGCAGGACTGTGTTAGCGTCTCCCGAGCAATATTCGCTTTTGGCTCATCTCCTGGTGCAAGACCAAGCGCTCGCTTGAGCTGTCAAGGCGCCTCAGTCATCATCCGAAGTGGTGCCCATCCCCAGGCTAAAATCCATTGCTGCCGCCGCCATCTGATGTCAGCTCCGCTTTCAAGCTACTACCAATTGACCTTTATTAGTACAAGCAATACCCGGTGCGGAGTACTTTGCATAACTGTCCTGGTACAAGTGCACCACACCATCTGGTCCACCTCCCAAAAGTACACCCGAGTTCCCCGCCTTCACTCCAACTTCTCATTCACACCACCGTCACCACAACATCGTTCTCTGTCTCCGTCAGCGATTCGACCACTTTATCCTGCTGCATGCGCCGTCCGACCGACGACACTGCAAGGCACCGACCTGTCGAACCCGCCTTAACGAAACATGCTAGGCCTACATCCGTCCACCTAGCTGTTCCACTCGCATTCGACGTCTTCCTCGCCGATTGGGTCTGAGCTTAGAACTGCGCCTGCTCTTGCGTGCCTTGCTCTCTGAAGTTGCCCGTGCCGTCACCTGGCACGAGCTCCAATCCTGCCTTCCAGAAACTGCGGCCAGCTCTTCGTGGGGCAACAGGACAACAATCGACAACTAGCCCGGAAGGACCGCCGTGGATCTGACCCGGACTCCCCATTTCATTACCTCGTTACAACCGACAGGTCTGTCGCCTATCCAAACGAGGCTCTGTCGCTGGCTGATAATTTCAAGGTCGCATAGGATGGCCGCTCGTATCTGAACCTGGCCCTTTCAACATCCAGTCTCAGAAACTTTTTGAACGCTAGCCCCAGGCGGCCCGCCTTTCTGGTCCAGAAACATTGTCGGGTTGCGCGTACTGCCAGCGTTGGCTCCTTGCAATCGCAGAGTCTTTTCGGCTAAGCAAACACGATACCCGTAGCCTGGACATATTGCACGGTTAACACCAAGAGAGTACCAAGAGCTTTCAATGTAGCACCAGCCGTTGATCGTGGACAGGCAATGGCATGGTAATGCCACCAACAGACATGGAAAGACAAAAACCACACTATACCGACACCGGTAGCGACTCTGCAGAAAATCAGCTATCGCAATCTGATGATGTGCTTCAGAGTCCCGAACAACCTCGTATACCGCCCCCCTCGCCACCAATAGCCGCGGCTCGCGATGCTGCTGACCATCCTCCGTCTGCTGCCGCAATGGCGGCTGCGTCGTCCCTGCGTGCCGCCTTCAGAGCCGAAGGTAATGGTAGTTTGCGACCAGTGAGTCCAGACCATTCGTCTGATAGCCGACGACTGGGAGCCAGTGCATTTGACAGTTCGGTCCTACCATTGCATCGCGAATCGCAGCACAATTCTCCGACTATTCCCGTCAGCGCAAGTCGACGGCAAGGTGTGGTGTTTAACGATAGCTTTGACGACACTTCCTACGACGAAGCGGAATCCGCGGCATTTCCTGTTTCATCACAAGCTGGCATCCAGCAGACAACCCATATTAACCAACAACAAAGAAATACTGCGCTCGTGCGGCCACGAACGAGAACACTTGATACAGCAATGCTCATGCAACAGCGTGTGCCAGCGGTCATTGACCAAAGACATAGAGTCGGTAGCGTCAGTTCTTCTGGCTCGCAGGCACTCATCGAGGACCAGAGATCGCCTGTCGCTGCTGCTGAGATGGTTGGCTACCCATCGACGAACACGTCCCGGCTCCAAGACCCCTCCACACCACAAACACCGTCCAAATCAAGGGACAAAAAAACTAGCAAACGGTTGTTAAAACGGCAGGCTTCTCGACCTTCATCACCAGTGGCTGTGTCATCCCCTTCTGTTGACTCGCTTTTCTTGCCTATAGATACCCCAGAGCCCACGAAGCTAATCATGCTGATGAAGACGCTTGGTGGTCGAATGAGAGGTGAAATTGAATATCAGACGGAGGGTGGTGATGGTAATTGGCAGTGTGGAATTGCCTACATTGACGACGAAAAGGGATGCCTCATGTTTAACTCAGGTCAAGCTGGGCCGTTCTTCACAACCATCATTTCCGACCTTCGTGGCTGTGTCGTGGTTCCTATGGAACATCCCGATGGCGGAAACGATTGCCTTGAGCTTCTTGCAACAGGAGCAAGCACCGAATTATTTTTGCGACCACTGGCCCCAGAAGAATGGAACCTGTGGCTTGCTGCCCTCCTATGCTGGCAGCAAACAAGACCCTCAGCGCCCTGGACGCACAACGGGGTGGGCACCGGCAACTTTGCTAACACTGCTGGAACCCCCGTTATGAAGATGGGAGCAGCTACAGATGGGCCCAAAGGCGCAAGCATTATCAAAATTGGGACAATCTTGCTGTGGGACAAAGGTCCTACAACTTCTCCCAACGACTTGGTGCAGCGATCATCTACCAGAGATGCCTTGTCACCAGGTGCCTCATGGAGAAGCATATCCATTATACTTCAGGACAATGGAGAACTGAAACTCCTTGTGGAAAACGACCCTTCACCCTTGTGCATAATACAACTGTCACAACTCTCGAGATGTGCTATTCAGCAGCTGGATCACACAGTATTAGACGAAGACTTTTGCCTTGCCATTTTCCCCATATATGCAAGTACGGCCACACAACTTTCCATCTTCCGTCCTCTCTATTTAGCTCTGGACAACCGTGTACAATTTGAGGTGTGGTTTGTGTTACTTCGGGCGTTTGCGGTGCCGGAACTATACAAACTCGACGCCAATGATGGAGCTTCCATTCGAGAAGTGGCTAATTTGGAAGAAGAGAAAAGCAGTGATGGCTTATTCCGGATAGAAAAGACCATAGGTGTACGAGTAACCGAGGCAAAAATCAAGGCTCGACCCGCTGGTCTGGAAGTGCAAGCACATGAAAAGCAACATAGGGTCGGGCACGACCCCTTGGTCGGTAATTACCTCGCCGAAGTAATCCTAGATGGTGAAGTCAGAGCAAGAACTACGACAAAATCGGCGACCAAGAACCCTTACTGGAGGGAAGACTGCGAATTTGTCGACTTGCCCCATTTTGTACAGGAAGTATCGATCGTCCTGAAACGAGCAGACGGTATTGCGGATGCTCACTCGATGGGTGCCGGTGTAGGGCGACTTGGGACCTGCCAGGAAATTCTATACGGCACGGTGCATATCGCACTGGATAAATTACAACGTGGCAAGGATCACGAGGATTGGTTGGAGATCAAGGACAACAAACAGCAGACGATAGGCTCCATGCTGATCAAAGTTTTCCATGCAGAGCAAATAGCCTTGCTGGCTGTGGAATATGAGCCGCTCTCTGAAATCCTCCATCGCTTCCCGTCTGGACTGACAACAATGATATCCGCATCGCTACCCGGCCAGCTGCGGCGCCTGTCGGAGAATTTCCTCAATATTTTCCAATCGTCTGGCAATGCCGCTGAGTGGCTAATGGCGCTGGTTGA
Source organism: Keithomyces neogunnii (assembly GCA_020975405.1). Lineage (NCBI taxonomy): Eukaryota > Fungi > Ascomycota > Sordariomycetes > Hypocreales > Clavicipitaceae > Keithomyces > Keithomyces neogunnii. Next base: position 660,525 of record JAIOWQ010000002.1, on the reverse strand, counting down.
AGACGAAATCGACGGTATTGGAAACGCAACATCGATCAAGAAGTTCCGGTTTAGCAGTCGTTTGAAGTCGAATGAGTCGATTGAGTCTGCTAGCGATCGCGAGCTGCTTGTGAGAGACATGGGCAAGTCACTTGCCGGCGAAGCCAACTTGCTGTTCCGAGGCAATACCTTGTTGACGCAGTCGCTGGAGTTTCACATGCGTCGCTTGGGCATGGAGTACTTGGAGGAGGTGTTGCGAGTCAAGATTACAGAGATCAACGAGCTGAATCCAGACTGTGAGGTGGACACCAGCAGACTCCCTCACTGCACGAGCGCAGAGCTTGACCAGAGGTGGAATCGTCTGATCCAATATACTACGGAGGTCTGGCATTGCATTGCAAAATCGGCGCACTCATTACCCGGCGAGCTTCGACACGTCTTGAAGTATATCCGTGCCGTTGCTGAGGATCGTTATGGTGATTTCCTTCGGACAGTTGCCTATACTGCAGTTTCCGGCTTCTTGTTCCTTCGCTTCATCTGTCCTGCCATTTTGTCGCCCAAGCTCTTTGGCTTATTACGCGACCACCCTCGCCCTAGAGCCCAGCGAACGCTGACCCTGATTGCCAAGGTGCTGCAAAAGATGTCCAACATGTCTACCTTTGGCAAACGAGAAGAATGGATGGAGCCCATGAACAGATTTCTGACTTCTCAGCGTCCTGTATTCCGCGACTATATCGACCAAGTATGCGGTATCCCTGCTGAGCGCGGTGTGAAGAGCCTCCCAGCGGCGTACAGCACACCTATCACAATCCTAGGTCGTCTGGACCCTACAGCAAAAGAAGGATTTCCCAGCCTGCCTTACCTTATTGACCGTGCTCGCAGCTTCGCTAGCCTAGTTCGTCTGTGGGTTGACTTGTGCCCAGACGACGTCAGGAGGGGCCAAGCAGACGGCGAGCTCCTCATCTTCAACGAGCTATGCAGCTGTTTGCAAAAACGAGCCGATGCCTGCCTAGCCCAAGTCGAGCGTACCAGGGCCGCAAACGCAGCATCTCACGGCATAGTTGACCAACTCGCCGAGTCACTTGAGCAAGCGACACTGATCGAATCCCTTAGCGTCCCTTACTCAGTCCCATCCACCTCAAGCGACGACCGACCACCCGGGAGCTCGGGCAGCGACGGCGGTGACGAAATTGTCTCCCGTCGCAGAAGCAGAGAATGGCGCCGTGGTCGAGATACTCTCGAGAGCAAGAAGGCCAGTGGATCACGGCAAGTAAGCGGCATGGGAAGCACTACCAAAAGTAGCAAAAACGGCAAGGTGGGGAGGACCATATTAAATGGTATTATGAGAATAGGCGGACGGGCAGAGAGTCCCGATGCAAAGGGATCAAGATGACGATTGCTTTGAGCCATGACTATGACCGCCTCTTATGCCTTTCTCCCCCCCCCCCCCCCTTTTTTAAAAATTTTTTTTTTTTCGTTTCATATATATTTCAACAGTGTCGAATCGACATTGCCTAGGCATTGCATCTTGAATACGTGGTTGGCTAGCGTTGGTTTCGTGGGGTGGTCAGACAAAAGCAGTCGTACATAGGAATACATGCATTCGACGACTCGGTTCCTTGGTTGTGATGACGCTAAACATGCGGTACGAAGCTTGTGACCGTTGCGGGTTGTACAGTCTTGGGTGTATGCAACTCTGGCCTAGGCAAATAATATATCGTGACTTGGCCGCAGGGCTCGCCATCCAAGGTGTAAAGGGAAATTCTCTCTGGTGTACACTGCATTTTGGTCAAGGTGTGTGAAGCTGCTGTCTCAAATACTGCTTTTATTTGTATTTTTTTAAAAATCATATTCCAAGGGCCTGCCCATGTGTACCCTTTTCCTTATCATTACAGGATCTATACATCACCGTCTCTTTCAGGAAAAAAACTTCTTAAAGGCAGCCTTCTCCTTTGCCGCCTTGGCCGTAGCCTTGGCCTTTACTGAGGCCAGTTCCTTGCTCACCATGGCATCATTGGGAGCCAGTTTACCCGCCTCCTCGAGATCCTTGAGAGCAGACTCCTCGTCCTTGCCGCGGACGTGGGCCAATCCACGACGGTAGAAGGCCTTGGCGCGGTCGGCGTCGGAAGCACCGGGGACGTTCAGGGCAGAGGTAGCGTGGCGGATGGCGTCGTGCCATGATTCGAGCTTGATGCTGATGAGCGCAGAGTTGTTGTTGAGCGAGAATCGAAGAGCTTCGAGACTTTGCTTGGTAGAGGCAGGTTCGTTGTCCAGATCCGGATCCTCGTTGAGGTATCGCAGTCCCTTTTCGTACTTCTCCACAGCGACATTGAGGTTGCCGGCCTTGAATGCCTTGTTTCCGTATTCCTTGCAGTCGCCAGCAATCTTGAGCACAGTCTTGGCGTCAAGCTCGCCGTTGCAGTCCTCGGGGTAGTCCTCGTGCGGGTCGCCCATGGCATCGGGCTGCTTGACGTCGGCTTTCAGTGCATCTTCGCCCGTAAGTTGACCACAGTCAGCGATGAGAGCCTCTTTGACGGGCTTGTCGCCGGGTTCCGTCTTGAGGTTCTCGATCTGGCGCACAAGGGACTTTCCGTTCAGCACTTCGCCAAAGACCACGTGCTTGTTGTCAAGGTGAGGAGTGGGGACGGTGGTGATGAAGAATTGGGAGCCATTGGTGTCTGTACACGTCTGGTTAGCCTCGGGAATGCGCGGAAGCACTCAGAGATGGGACGAGACGCCCAGGGCAGAGCATACTAGGACCTGCATTGGCCATTGACAAAAGGAATGGCTTCTCATGCTTCAGCGGGAAGGCCTCATCCTCGAACTTGCTGCCATAGATTGATTCTCCACCAGTGCCGTCGCCAGCGGTAAAGTCACCACCCTAAAGCTGGTTAGTAAAGATGTTTGAACGGCGAGACGGGAGCAGCATTGCTCACCTGAATCATAAACTGCTTGATCACCCGGTGGAAGATGGAGCCCTTGTAATGCAGCGGCTTACCCGACTTGCCGGTGCCCTTTTCGCCCGTGCAGAGGCAGCGGAAGTTCTCGACAGTCTTGGGAACCAGGTCGGAATAGAGCTCCATTGTGATGCGGCCGGCAGCCTTGCCACCGATGGAGATGTCAAAAAAGACGCGAGGCCGAGTGGAGGATTCAGTCGCCATTGTGAGAGACCAAGGGAACTCCTACTACTGTGTACTGCTGTTCAAGACGAAAAAAGAGCCAGGACCAAAGGGCAATCGCTCTCTACCTTCAGCCTAGCTTGCAGGTGGTGAAGAAATAGGAATGATGTTGATGAGAATTGAGCGAGTCTAGTGGCAGCTGGCACCAGGCGTCAGTGTCAAGGTAGCTAGCTGATCGGATCAACGAGGTATCGGCTTGGCTGGCCCAGGTTTGCGGGGTATCTTTGGGATGGCACTACTGGATGGAGAGTCCACGGAGGAGGAGGAGGAGGCAACGGGCCTGGCAACAAAATGGCGGGCAGGGTTGGCCAAGGCTGTAGGGATTTGATGGAAGGCGATGTTTTAGAGTGTGATGTCGTCGGGAGAGGCGTCGGAGTTGTGAAACCAGAGAGAAAACGGAAACGGCAACTTACAGGAAGCTCCCGGCCAAGAGAGATTTGATTGAGAGAAGGGGCGGGGATTGCAGACGCGCTGTCTCAAGCCTTGGGATTGGGCGGCAATGCGAGGTGATTGGCAAATGAGATGAGTCGGGAGGTCAGGTGCCCGACGTCGACGAGGCTTGGGGTTGAGGCTGCTGTTTGTTCGTCTGTGCTAGCTTGCATTCGATCCCATGGTGGGGTTGGAGGTCGAGCTATGGAAGTTTCTAGCTGACCATGGACTTGTGCCGCTCGGTTGCGGGTTTGTGTACACAAACTCGGGATGCGAAATGTGGGCGCTCTCATGGGTTGCGCGTGGCCTGGAGACATTGCCAAAAAAAAGACTTTTCAATATATATATATATATATATATTAAAAATAAGCAACACTTCTTTAATGCTCGTCTAAACTCCGACGTGGCTTTATCTGCGCTTCGATCCCCTGCTTTCGATTGCCTGTTACGCATTCGCCTAGTCGACTACTACATGTTCAACTGTCCAGCGTAACCAAGACCGGGACCCCCCCCACCATCCCTCTTGTACGACTGTCAACGATGGAGTTAATACAAGTGATGCGAGTGGGCCAAATCGATTACTTTCATGCAAATCATGTCTCGTACCAAGCCCGATCATTCTATTCCACCAGTCACTCGGACTTGTCGCTGTTCTGGCCCCCAGCGTGCAGCTCAAGGGTAACCTGTCAAGTGTCAGCCAGCATTCTCATCCCAAAGGATGCGACAATCCGAAATCCGGCAAACAAAAGCCCACGTACCGGTCCGTCATTCACTAGTGCCACCTCCATCATGGCCTGAAACTTGCCATCCTTGACTTTGTCCGCGGCATATCCCACCTTCACTTGATCAACAAAGTAGTGATACAGTCGATGTGCATCCTCAGGCGCTGCAGCCCCATGGAAGTCAGGCTTTGTTCCTTTTTTGGTGCGTGCGAGAAGAGTGAACTGCGAGACTAGGCAGCAATGTCAGTATTCTTTTGGTTTCTGCCGCTTGGCTCGCTTTGCTATGCACAACTTTACATACCGCAGAGCACTTCTCCGTCTATGTCCATGACACTCTTCTTCCACTATTCGGTCCCTGTCAGAAACCCATCCAGACGGCCTATCCGGCTTGAAGGAAAATCGGGATGCTCACCCTTCCTCCCTTTTCGTCATCCCAGAGCTTCATCTTGATCACCTTGTTGGCAATCTGCTGAGCTTCCTTTTCAGAGTCCCCAGGGGCCACAGCGGCAAATACCAGTACTCCACGACCAATTGATGAAATTACCTCCTTGTCCACCGTCACAGATGCCGAGAGCACCCTTTGAATAATTGCTGTCGAGTATACAATGTCAGCGGAAACACGTTGTATTCAAAGGCGGCGGATCCAAAAAAAAAAGCAAAAATGGGAACACACCTTTCATCTTGTGTGTGTCGCTCAGGACATTGTGTAACCATGCAAATTTAGGGGGAAAGAACGCTCGAAACTGGAAAAATAGAGAAACGGCGACAGTTGCACCCAAAATATAAACGAGAGATGCTTGGCGGCTAACAGTACTCTTGGCGTAGAAAAGAATGACAAAATGACAGCCAAAAACAAGTGAGCGGCACCTGCAACACAACTGGGTGCATCAAGATATTCGACAATCCGTCAATCAATCAACCCTTTGATGGACTGGTCGGGTCCAATGTCATGTGAGATGCCTGGCTTGTATCTGTCTAGCACCGACTTGTGGGGCAAAGTACTTCAAGATAGTGCAGGTGCTGTTCATAGCAGATTATGCGGTTACATAATGATTCAAATATCAATAAACACTCCCTATTGTATTGATTTTCTACACAAAAAATGCAATTGGCCAGTATCTCTTTTGATTTCAGCTCCATTTGGCTGCTGGTTGCCTTCAGAATAGACAGCTGCTAACTCCCGTTTGTGCTGGGGTACTAGTATCGGCCCAGACGCTGCTAGTAAGCCACATTGCTGCGACTTTTCCGTCCTGCTTCTCAATCTGTCACGTCCAACCTTTGATCTCCCACTCATTAGGCCTAGCCCAGACCAACCGTGGCATGCAACCTGCGCCCTGATAGACAACACCAGCAACATCGTCTTTACGTCACTACGACTACGACTACGATATCCGAGAGATCGCCTCACCTACGCGACTTGCGCACCCGAACCTCTACGTGTATTTCTCTTTTCCCTCTGCGATTGGCTACCAACGGCCAACAAGGCCCGAACCAATCCCTAACCTCCAAACCATCAAGATCGAGCACAGAGCACGGGGCTAGGGGCTCGAAAGCTCCTCCGTTCTTTCAGTTTTGACGCAATGGCTGCGAGGAAATTACAACAAGAAGTCGACAAGTGCTTCAAAAAGGTGGCCGAGGGTGTCGCCGAATTCGAGGCCATCTACGACAAGATCGAGCAGTCGAGCAACCCAGCACAAAAAGAAAAGCTCGAGGACAACCTCAAACGAGAGATCAAGAAGCTTCAGCGGTTGCGAGACCAGATCAAAACATGGGCAGCGAGCAACGACATCAAGGACAAGGCTCCTTTATTAGAGCACCGGAGGCTCATCGAGACTGTGAGTGTCGAGCGAAAGCCCATATCTCGAGACTGCCATACCGTTTTTTGATGACATGCTGACCTCGTTCGCCCATGTCTAGCAAATGGAAAAGTTCAAAGCAGTCGAAAAAGCCATGAAGACCAAGGCGTACTCCAAAGAAGGTCTATCGGCCGCAGCGAAGCTAGATCCCAAGGAGCAGGCAAAGGTTGAAGCTGGAGAGTTCTTGGGTAACATGGTGGACGACCTGGAACAGCAAATCGAATCTTTAGAAGCCGAAAGCGAGTCGATACAAGCAACGATGAAGAAGGGCAAGGGTCAGGCCGCCAAGGCGGAACGAATGGCAGAAATCGACCGAGTAATAGAACGGCACAAATGGCATCAAGGAAAGCTAGAGCTGATCCGAAGATCCCTCGAGAACGGCGCCGTCGATACAGAGCAAGTCAACGAGATGGAGGAGAACATCCGGTACTATGTATCGGATAACATGAACGAGGACTTCATGGAGGACGAGGGCATATACGACGAGCTGGACCTGGAGGATGAGGAAGGCACTTACGGCATGGTCCAGGAAAACGAAAAGGGCTCGTCCCAAGATGCGCAGTCTGTACAAGAAGAAATTACCCCCGAGCCCGAAACCGCAGCCAAGATCGCGAGAAAGGTGCCAAAAGAAGCCGACGCATCGGGCCGAAAAGCGTCATCACAAACCAAATCTCCTTTGCCAGCGCTTGCTACCTTACATACTCCCCTAGCTTCGTCAAACAATGGTGCTGTTGGAAGCTCGTCAATGAAGCCAGCAGCTGCACCGGCAAGACCTGCTGGAGAAGGCTTAAAGTACGCTTCTGCCGCCGCCGCCGCCGCAGCAAGTGACAGGGGCAATGTAGGTATTGCTCCATTGCCACCGCCGCCTGGGACGAATGTGGGCATATCGCCTCTACCGCCAGTTCAGCCGAGGTCTAGTGCAACGAATTCCCCAGCAATTACCCCGGCGTTGCCAGCGGCAAGCTCAGAATCAAGGGCCCCAGCACCGCCTGCCGAGCCTGAGATCCCCATTACAACTCGTGCAGCCAAGAAAAAGGCCACTGGCAAGCAGCTCGCAGCTTCCGAGCTTGCTGAGAACTCAACAGGTATATCAACACTCCAGTCCTTTCAGCTCTTCTCTGCGCTAACCAGGTGTCAATAAACAGCCCAAACCAACGGTTCCACCAACGGTATTAAGCCAATTGCGGAGGAGGCAGACGAGGAGTCCATCTACCACCTGCCCTCATCGCTACAAGACCTCGTTGACTCTTACGACGCATCGAGGAAGCGGCCAGTACACCCGTCTGCCCAGTCCACGTTGCGACTGATGACGGCGAGTCAAGCGGCGTTGCCAGACGTTCTCGATGCCGATGTTCCTAGAAACTACCGACCCGACGTGCCGGTGCCTCAAACGGGGTCAGGCTTCCCGCGAGAACCGCTGCCCATATTTGATGATCCTCGTCTGTACGGAAGAATAGATCCCGACACTTTGTTCTACGTCTTTTACTACAAGCAAGGAACAGCCCAGCAGTATCTCGCCGCCAAAGCGCTGAAAGATCAGAGCTGGCGATTCCACAAACAATACCAGACGTGGTTCCAGAGACATGAGGAGCCCAAGAACATCACAGAAGAGTTTGAGCAAGGGACATATCGCTTCTTCGATTATGAGAGTACTTGGTATGTTGTGCTTTGCATCTTGGGTTGGCCCCGATTGACTAACAGCCATGCGCAGGATGAACCGAAGGAAAGCTGACTTCAAGTTTGCTTACAAATTCCTTGAAGACGAAGTTTAAATTCCGGCAGCTCGTCGCCATACAACTTTGCCGACTGTATTTTGATTGTAGTGTTTGATCCCGGTTTCTCTCGGCTTGGTGTTCTAGAGACAATGGCTGTACTGGTAAAGCTACACTGCGTTAGGGGGATATTACTTGCTATATTTTCAATCAATTGATGAGCCAGGCTCAGGTTGGGCCAATTGCGATGACCATACACCATACTGCTTGTCCGTGCATGTAGTGTCTCAACTGTGTTTTGGCGAAGATCGGTCCGTTTTGTGCGGCTGCAAGGATGATGATGATCCATCATGCCCTCATCTTGGGCGACTACCTACCTTGGTATCTGTCCGAGACAAAGTCGCGCCCTGCCAATGGCCGTCTCGTCATGCTGGGGATCAAAAGGCCGGCGCAGAGGTTGGGGAGGCCTCTGTGCGCAGGCAGTAAGCTGACGGAACACAGCGTACGCTGGTAAATGCAAAGAAAACAAAAAGAATTCAGCCTTGATCGAGGTGAACATCTTATTAGGCGCCACGGCAATGGTTTCGGCAAGGTGCAAACGCAGCCATCAATAGGCTCAAGCACGAAAGAATTTGGACATGTTTCGTTTCGTTGCCCCAAACACGTTGCTCGCATGGCCCAGCTTCGTGGTGGTGTGAGAACGGAGTAAACCGAATATCGTGGATGCCTCGGTATCAGGCCGGCGTCTTGGTGACTGTGAGGTTCCCAGGTTGCGTCAAACGGGTGACGTGGGCACACAGCGAGGTACGTCTGTACGGCGTCTGTACCTCGGTGGTAATCCGATGCCGTCAGCTGGCGCTTACATGTACTTGCTTGGTGGGCAACTGCCAATCAGTTGCTGATCAAGGCTGCTTCGGCAGGTCCAATCGAGCAGTTCGCCGGCAAGCCTTGAGACAATTGCAAGGAGCTCTAAAGCCATGTGCTCATCCACAACAATCGCACGGGCGACGACGACGGGACCCAAGCCTGCGGCTCTGCGAGACGTGGGGAGACCAACGACGGCGGTACCGATGGCGTTGCGGAACTGGCGATCGTATTGGCCAGGCACCTTGTCAGGCTCACTGACGAGGATGGGGTTTTGGCCCCCCCCATAATACTGCACCTCGTCCATGGCCATCCCAAGGTTTCCAAGGTACCCATACGCATACTCCCTCCACATAGATACTCCGTACCTACCAGCTTATCCGCAACTGCGGCTGATGATGCATGCAACAGCACAAGCATGAGCACACCGACTGAAGGAGGCCGCGTCCACCATGTAATCGCCGTCTTGGGAGGGAGAGTGGCGGCACAAACCTGAACCCTCGAAGCGGGAGTCCAAGTACTTTGGCCGGCGCCACACCCTGCACCCTCTCTTCCCGGGTGTCGATTCCCTCTACGGAGTTTACGCCGACGTACGTCGTCCATGTCCGTGGCGGTGCCAATCTTTGCCAGTTGGACTGTCAGGTGTTCATACAATGATGTGTTCCATGCTCAGCATGGTGGGCTGCTCGGTTGGAAGCGACCTGTACGGAGTACCCTTGTTTCATACAGACAACGATGCTGGCGACAAGCCATCAATCTTCGTGGACACGACCTCAACATCGCTCCGCTCTTCTTGAGCAACAGAGCAACAGAGCAGCAGAGCAGCAGAGCAGCAGAGCCACATTGCCGCGATCCCCCATCGTACATTGTACATATTAACACACTGTCATCGGATTCCCACTGCGGTAGCCGTGGAGATTCTCGCGCGCAGTGTTTTTTCTTCATGTATGCGTTTGTCGGTAATCTCGTCGACCGTAAGTAAGTCTACATATACGATAGGGTGCTGTCGCATAGTGTGCGGGCATCTCACTACCGCGTGTGCCCCTGGACACACCCGCCCATGGCCCGTCTCTCTTACCTGCGTCCGCCTTTTCAAATTTATCTCAACTGACGTTGACAAGTCACAGCCAATGACAATGCTCTTCCCGACAAGTGCTATCGATCTAGTGGGGTTTGTGCCCTTGTCGACCCTCCAGCCCCGGTGCTCCGCCCTGGTACCTGTGTGCTGGACCTTCACCCGAACATGCTCATCTTCCCTCACCCTTCATGGCCAACCCCAGACCTGACATATGGACCATGGGACCGGCTTGATGTACAACGTCTTTATTCCTGAAGCGGGAAACTCGTGTTTGCGCTTGTTTGGTCTTCACGGGACCCCGGAGGTTCATTTCCGCTTCCTTTCAACCCTGCATCAATGGTGACCCCGTCAGAAAGTGGCTAGCCAACAGCTTCCCATCTCTCGGTCATTTATGGCCATCGGTTCGTCAGCCCTAAGATGACCCATAAGGCTAACACCGCTGGTCCCGTCCGGCTATTGGCCCGCTGGTCCATGTTCTCTCGTCTCGGAGCTGCAGCCATGTTTCTTGGGCCGTTTCCCAATCGAGAACTATGATGCATCTTGTCGCTGAGTATTGACCAGTGGCTGCACTTGCTTAGCCTCACTCTCAGAAGGGTCCTTGTCCGCCTCTTGCATGCAATCACCATGGATGGGACCACGCAGACGCCATGTTCTGCCCTATCTGGCTCCACGGCGGCAGCCTAGACGCATGCCAGTATGAGCCCTTCCCGCCTTTATGATCTGGTTCGCGCTTCGCACCATGGCATCATCCCTCCACACCAAGTATTCTTGACTCACATCATTGTTGGATGCGTCTCCATAGACTCGGGTTGTTGGCCTCTTTGACCCTGGCTCCCACTCGGCCGGGTCACAGCCTTAAATGCCCCCTTGCTCGTTCTACCCGTCTGCATCATATAATAAACGCACCTACTCCATATATGCTGTGCATTTATACAACAGACATCAGCACCCCCTGGAGACGGTCCCACATTCTGGAAAGCCTTTGCTTACCTTGGCCCTCCAGTTTGACTCTTTTGATGGCCGCGGATTTGTTGTTTACTTAAGCCCATCCTGTTCCTTATTCCCTTTAGCAACTGTCGTTGGTCACCAGCCCTGGGAACCCTGCTCTCATGTCTGACGAAGAGCAAGAATAAAGTAACATCTCACATCAACCTTGCTTGCCCTACTCGATTTACAATCCAGGCGTTTATCTGTTGCCCATAAATACAGCTCCATTCCTCGAAACAATTTTGTTTCGACAGACAGATCCATTTATCCCTTGTCCATGGCTGAGAACATTCTTCCCACACGAAGAAAGCACCACAGTGTCCTTGCGTCCAGCACGGCCGACGGAGTCTGATTCAAAGCGTTCAACATGGATACCATCCAGGGGTTAAACATACAGAATATGGATTATTCGTTCACGCAATACATTGACGAGAGCTCTCGCTACATTCCACCGAGCGAGGCATCATCACGATCAGCGCAGTCCTACGACGCGGCCGATTCGTCATCACATACCTGCCGCTCTGATAGTGGGAGCGTTTACGATTCTCCTCTGCCTGGTTCACCGATGCTCCGCGGATTGCATCCAGACTTCCAAAGTCCGTCATCAACGGGCAGTTATCCAAGCCCCAAGAGTCACCATCTTAGCCCACCGTCTGCTGCAACTGCAGTATTTTATCCCTCTCCCAGCCTCGATGTTGACCGGGATACCCCGTCACCGCGAACGTCGTCTGATGACAGACGGGCCAAGTCCTCGTAAGTTGCTCTGCGGTTCCTGATTCCACTGTCCTGATTGCTGACTCTCTAGACCACAATCCGGTCGCGACTATCCCGTCTGCTGCCTATACCCTGGCTGCAATGCCAATCCCTTCAAGCGCAGAGCAGACTTGGACCGCCACTACAAGCATCGGCACGCGTCGGATTCTCAAAAAGTCTCATTCAATTGCGACTATCCACGATGTTCTCGTCGTCGCGACCCGTTCCACAGACTGGACCACTTCCGCGACCACCTCCGTGAGTTCCACAAAGAAGACATTGAGAAGCGTGGTGGCCCTGTCGACGAAGAATGGCTCGAGGATCGACGGGTGTCATCTACATGGTGGCGATGCTCCAAGTGCCTCGGGAGAATTTATATTGAGCACGACGGCTACGAATGTCCCAGATGCAAAACTTCATGCCAGCCAAAGCGCAAGGAGGCTCGTCGGCGAAGTTAACGGCCTCGGTTGTTTCCATTTTACAGGCTGGGGTCTTGCGCGTCCCACGTAAATAATAACCTGCCTTGGTTTGCAGCCCCCCGCGAGGCTGTTCTGATCGCCTCGTCTGCGATTCAATGTGAATAATGAAACTGCTGGCCGGTTTTGTGTCACATTAGGGTTCCCAACAAAATGAAAGTCGATGAATATATGTTACGAGGCAGCCTGGAGCTACGCCCACGATGCACAGATAGAAGCTAGACGAGGACATGTACTAATCGATGAATTTGACGTACATGAAAGTAAGCCTGTTTGCTCGCAAAACGGCACCGATACGCCTGCATTGTACTCCGTACATGGCCAAGTATTCAGCTTTCAAAATGCACAATACCGCAAGCCCATGAATTGTGAACATGGCCCCAGTCGCATCTGATCCAGAAGCAGCAGTCCGCATCTCACATCGCACCAACAACCGAGACAATGGCCATCTGACATGTGTAATGGTGTGCGACCAAGGCACGACAATTGACGCTGCCGAGGCAAGGCATCTCGCTAGGCACCTACGGAGTACCTGTTACATGCACATTGTGGGGGAGGAGTACATTCCCAGGCACAGGAGCCAATGTGCGCCGATGCCACAAAAATAGCCCATCTTGTTTTCCCGCGCAAAGAGGAAGATACTGCCACCTGCGTTGCTGCTTTTGATGCCAGTGTATCGTCAGAACTTTGACTTCTAGAAGCTTGCGGTGGCGGTGTTGGGGACCGCATTTACTAGCGCGGCGGTCCTGGTCCTGGATGGGGCTGTGCTTATTATGCCTCACCCTGCTCCCAGGATCAATTGATGACACGACTGTCAAGCATTCATCTTGCGCTTGAATCTTGTTCTATTTACAACTCTTCACTACGAAACTTTATGTAACACCCGCTCTGATTGAAAATGGCGTCGTGATTCCACTTGTTCATCTGACATAATCCCTTAGCTTGCCTTGGTACCAACCACACTATCATTACTGAGACTGAGTTGGGAGTCACTCAATTGGGTCTTTGTCGTAGTCGGGCAATGCCCGAATATCAGGACGGTTTCTCTCTCGTTTTCGCACGCGGCGGGAATACGGCTGGGCGGTATTCAACGACCCACGATGTGACTCGGAGGCTAGTCGGCCAACGAACGGTTGAGGCTGGCGATACAGAACCTCGGGGTTGGATTTGGGTGCCACTGAGACAGTACTTGGCTTGCGTTGGGTGTTGATTGAGAGGTTGGATGCCAGTCGTTTTCTCTCGCTGGTTGAACGAGTAGATGGCGGCATAGCGCTTGATGATGGGGGTTGTGCAACGTTGCTGGCCAGTGATCCTGGCTGACTGAGGGTTGGACTTTGGAAATATCCTTGATGCCTTCCTTGCGAAGGGCTTGTGCTCCGTCCCAGTTGATTTAATGACCGATTGCTGTTGCTAGCGGAGTTCATGCTGTCTCGGCGGCGGTGCGGTTTGCTTTCACTGAGTATTTGCCAGAAATTCACGAGGTCTTCCGTATCGAGACTATCTACTTGTGAAGCTGGTAGCTGACCGTCATCTGTTAGGCTGATAGTAGGGGAAGCGTGTCGCATCGGGCCCGTTGAACCGCATGTCGCCACTGTTTGTTGATATGTTTGCTCGTCTTCCGAGTCACATTGCAGACGCCCATTTGATGCGCATTCAGAGCCTTCATTGGCGCTTTCGTCTATTTTTTGGGGATTTTTAAAAGTCGCCAGCAATGCTGGTAAGCTGCCCGTGCTGTGTGAAGAATCAACATGTGACATATTAGCGCCCTTCGTCGTAGGAACGTTTCCAGCTTTGAGCGAGGTTGGGTGCGGATTTATGCGGATGGAGCTCTGTCCACGGGAGGATTGGCAAACATTTGGCTGACCAGGGCGCAAACGATGCTTGTCATTTGCACGCTGGCTCTCTCTATGTGTTCGCTGACCGGATTGCGATAACGGACTGGGAGATCTCAGGTCAAACAGGCTTGATACTGCGCCGCGCACTGGTTGCGGGTGATGCATCAACCGAGGGGAAGCGCTGCCACAAGGCAAAGAACTTGTAGTACTGTGCGATTGATCTGACCACAACATATGCTTAAGGCTTTGGGAGCAGCTGGACCTGTTGCTCAAACTAGATGAGTGAGCTGCGGCAACTGGGCCCGTAGTCAGGAGTCCGTCGCGACAGCTCCTTTGTCTTGTTGGCGACAAAGGGTTTGTTGAATCGTATCTCGGAGATGATTGCGATAACAATTTCGATGGCTGGCGCTGCGAGCCTTTGTAGCTTCTGAGGGAGTTGCCCTCCTGACTCTATCGGAATTGCTGACTCCCAACACACACACGAATATCATCCGCCTTTGACGAAGTATCAAATTTTGCCCTTCTAGCATCAAAGTGAGTGCCTTTGCGCAGGCTTCGAGACCCATAGCTTTCGCGGAAACTCCGAGTAGGCTGGGGATACTGTATGGTGAGCGGCTTCTGAAGGGATAATCCTGCCCAGTCAGCTTGGCTTAAGAGCCTCTGCTTTTTCGCCACCAGGTCGGTAGCGTCCGTTTGACTGCGATCCCGATGCTCGTTTCGTGGAGAATAGGCTTTCTGACCTGGCACTGGCGAATCTGTACCCTGACCCGCAACTATTGATGGGTTCGTCGGCGAACAGCTGTTGCGTACTCTCTTCATCAGGTTTGCGTCTGCTGCACGCATTTTTTGCGCTGCCTCTTCACTGGCAGCTTGACAATTGCCCGTGTTGAAGTTTGTATCAGACGGATGTGGTCAGTAACTTTAATCGCAACGGCGCCGTTTTGGAAGGTGTTGCGTTCGAGATTTGGCAAATAACCCTCGTGGTCGTGATAGTTCTCGAGTTTTGCCGTTCGTCATGGCCCGGGTGCGCACCATTTCCGTCCAGTTCATAATGATTTAGACCATGGAAGTGAAGCGAGGAGTCGTGATGTTTGCATCAAGTCTAACCACCTGCCAGGGAAGCTTGAGCAAATACTGGTGATTTTAGATGGGCCCAAGATGGCGGATGCAGGAAGGAACGACCGTCTGCCGTGGCCCACCATTAGCAACAACATCCATGTCAAGAATATCTATCTTGTCATCATTTCTCTCACATGGCAAACATGGAATCTCTACTTCTCCCGAGGACTTTTGTTCCACCTACCTTCGCAGCCCTCTTGACGAGACGGTTCACAGGACAGGCCCCCTCTAGTCTCGATTGCCCCACTTAATTGACATGCTTAGACTTACGATAACTCGATGCTGGCCAAGCTGTTGACACCTATCCGGATTGGGACTTCTCAAGAGCTACTTCGTATTGTCTCCTCCATAACAAGCTCGCCCCATCCTTCAAACAAGCGCCGAAAGCTACACTTCGCGCCCGACCTTGATTTTTCCACGCCAATCACCATTCACAATGTCCGACGCAGCGGAAAAGGAGCGCCAGGAAAAGCTGGCTGCAGCACGAAAGCGCGTAAGTAACTAGGGAGAGTCACATTTCCCAGCTCTTTGCAGCTCCTAATCGCCATTATAGGTCGAACAGATAAAAAAGAAGAAGGGGAAAAAGACGTCGAAGAAAGACGACACGAAAGACGAGGAAGAGAGCCCCGAAGTCACATTACCAAATGCCGAAGAGCCGGCCGGGTCGTCCGAGCCGCCTTCGAATGACATGCCCGAAGAGAAGGAGGAGGAGGAGGAGGTCTTGCCCGACGACGACAAAGCAGTCGAAGATGACAAGACAGACGAGACATCACCTTCCTCAGCTCAATCGCTAGCACAGCAGTCAAAGATGAGATCAACATCGTTTCGTGCAGGCGCGGCTGGAACCGCTTCTCCCGGACCTTTCAGCCCAGATGGCGACACGGCGCCCGATATCTATAGGAAGCAAGTTGCTCGCATCGAGGAAGTAGAAAAGGAAAACAAGAAACTTTTGAAAGATTTTGCGGACTCAGAGAAACGATGGAAGAAGGCCGAGGATGAACTTGCTGAGCTTCGCGAGGGTGAAGGCGACGCGTCGGCGAAGAGCCAGAACAGCAACGAGACGGAGAAGCTGGTAAGATTCATGTCTGAAAATATGCGCAAAAGTATTAAAGTCAAAGCTCATCCATTTGTCCATAGAAAAGCGAGATTGCCTCGCTCCAGCGACAAAACACACAGTTGCAGCAGCAAGTCTCACGAGGGTCAGGACATGGCCACCGGCCTTCTGTCTCTATTGCGACGCCTCCTTCAGAACTACAGGCTGAGTTGGATGCGAAGAAATCAACAATCGAGTCCATGGAAATTGAGATTTCCACCTTGAAAGCCAGGGTGCAGCGACAGGAAACCGGCGCCGAGACAGAAAAGGAGCAGGTAAATGCGCTCGAAGAAAAGCTTGCGCGTGCCGAAGCGGCCGCTGGCAAGGCACAGCGTGAGCTACAAGATGTGAAACATAATCTCGAGAGGACAACGGATAAAGCAGTCCGAGAGGGCAGTGAGCGCTCGAGTGCCGAGGTCAAACTGAAGACACTTGAGCACGATTTGGAAGAAACAAAGAGCGCCAAGTCCGAGCTGGAAATCAAGGTCGAGGCGCTGGAAAAGAAGGTGGCAACCCTGACGACTATTCACAAGGAGCAAGATTCCCGGTCTCAAGCGCTGCGAAAAGACAAGGATCGCGCAGAAAAAGACGTTAAAGATTTGAAAGCCAAGATGGAAAAGCTGGAGCGCGAAAATGTCAAACTTGGGACACGCAAGTCCACCGAAGGCGGTGGCGGTCTTGACGACGAGGGCGTCGATGAGCTGGAGAATGAAGAACGACTACGACTGGAGAAGAAGATTCGAAGTCTTGAACACCAAGTGCACGAATTACGAAGCGGGGCATGGATTGAGAAACGCCGCGAAATGGAGGGGAACAGCCCTGGGTTCGACGACGTGGATCTGTCGGGTGGCCAGCTGGGCCATTCAACACAAAGAAAACAGTCGACGAGTGGCTTTGGCGAATTTTTTGCCAATGGCCTCAATGCCTTGGCCGGGGGTGGTGGTGAGCACGAGCTTATTGACGACGACTTTGACTTTGATGAGGAGGCATTCCGCAAGGCTCAAGAAGAGGAGTCGAAGCAGCGCCTGGAGAGGATCAAGGAGATCAAGCGCGCCCTCAAACATTGGGAGGGTTGGAGGCTGGACATTGTTGACATTAGAAGGGGCGGTGGTGAGGGGATTGGTGACATATTCGATGTCTAGGATGGCGCGCAGGCAAGTGTACGACTGAATAGTGAATAAAGAAACAATGATGAACAGACGAGATGATTACGGAATCTTTTCCTTATCCTCATCTTTTCGTTGACGTCATCAAATTGCATCCAAGTCAATCACTTGGTCGCTCAATACCGAGTTCAGCGGCAATGTCTGCCTACCTGCTTCCCAATGACTGTTGGGCAAAGTCATATGGATGGTCTTGTTACGAGCCAATGCAGAATGCGACACCAGAAGACTGGCTTGACGGCAACAATGTTTGTCGGCGTCTCCATTTCATTTGCCAGCTACACACTGACGATTTCCTAGAGACAAATCAAATCCAATTTGCTCGAGTTGGCCCCGTACCAGACCCGTATCAAAGAAAACCAACTAACCCCCGATTACAAAGACTTTACCTGCTAGACCTACAGTAGTGAAAGGATGTCTGGCTTCCTAGAGCTGTTTACCCCAATCGCCACGAGTCTTATGTCTGGGCACGAATTGACTAGGGAATCGATCAAGTCCAAGTATTTGTAGCTGCAGAGCCTCGAAAACCTCATTTTGAAGTCGGGCCAAGGGCAAAATCGACCTGGCGAATGCGCGCTGCGATGGCTTGCGCGAGTCTCTGCTGACACTTTTACAGATACATCAAGGTCCTGTTTCTGGCATGGAAAAGTTGGACACCTTCAAGGCCCATGTGCTGATGATGACCTGGCAGTCGGGCGTATGAGCCTAGTGGATTGGCCTTGGCAATTTCGAGAGAGGACATTCAAGGAGTGCACTGTGAGACGGGGGGCATCACGGAATGTATGTAGCGCGTCATTGAGAGGAGGAGTGAGAGCAAACTTACAAGACTTGGATTTCGCAGTGCAATCCGATGACTACCGATGATTACCGATGACTAATGTCTGACGTTGTCCCCACGGCCCGCCCGGCCATGTGCCAAATGGCGTCTGACGGAACATTAGAACCGGAACATGATGGCAGCATCTGCGAAGCACGAGCAGCTGCGCAACCAGTGCTGACCCGACCGACAGACACCATGAACATGAACACGGACGACGTGACGGGACCGGACCCGTTCTGGGGCGCGCCGACGTCTTATTTGAAGTAGGTGCTGTTGTTCTGCGCCTCTCGAAGCCGAAAAGGCCGCCTTGCTCATGATGCATCGATAGCTTTTGCGAAGAGGCATGTCCGAGTCTGACGGCCCCATGTCTCGGCCGTTTGCTGAGCTGACGCGGCGAGACAGGACTACCTTGTGACGCGGTACATTGCCGAGTTTATCAACACCCTGAGCAGCCTGGTGTACGGTGAGTTGCACACATGTGCTCCCGCCCGCCGCCGCCGCCGCCGCTGCTGACGACGACGCGGGCACGCGCAGTGGCATATGGAATCTACGGCCTCCTTCACGGGCGCCGAAACGGCTCAGGCCTCATCCCCTACTGCGGCCTGATTGGCGTCGGCGTCTGCTCGGCCGGCTACCACATGACATTGAAGTATCACACCCAGATGTGTAGGTGAACCGAGTTGCGGCCCCCGGTCCCCTTCCCGTCCAGTGAATCGCCTCGTCAAGCTCACATCCTTTGTCGCCGCAGCCGATGAATTGTCCATGCACCTCCTCACCACCCCGCTGCTCTTCCGCGTGCTGACCGTCAACAAGTCGCGGCGGTACACCCAGACAACCGCCGCCGTCCTCTCCGTCCTCTTTGCCGTGGTCATGGCCGCTCACATGCTCCTGGACGAATTCATCCTGCATGCCACCGCCTTTGGCTTTGCCGTGTACATGATTGCAACGCGCGTCGCAAAGCTTATTCCCGAGCGAGTCCCGGATGCACGCGTCAGAGCAGACGTTAAGCGCATTGCTAGATTCGGCACCGGTAAGCGGTTTTTTTTTTTTTTGGTTGTCTGGTCTCTGGCAACGGCGGGCGGCCCGCTAACGGCCCCCCTCTCTTCAGTGAGCTTTGGCTTTGGCTTTTTCGTCTGGCTCATCGACGAGTGGGCTTGTGGCGTGCTGAACAGTGCCCGGCAGGCTGTTGGTCTGCCGCTGGCCTTTGTTTTCGAACTGCACGGCTGGTGAGCACCCCTGAACTCTCCTGACCGTCTGCTTGCTGAATGACCTTGTCTGCTCTAGGTGGCACATCTTCACCGCAATCGGAGGCTACATTGCCGTTGCGCTGGTGGACGAGATCACCTCGGGAGAAGTCACTACCGATCCCATCCCTCTGCTTGCCTGGCCCGTTCCATTTGCCGCGAAATACGTGCTGGGCATGTCGCGGCCGGAAAAGGGTAGTGTCAAGACGTCATAGACAGCGCCGGCGGGAGCAGAAGTGCTTGGCTGGAGACATTCTATACAGAGAGCTTGAGGCGCTTCACAACATCCAATTAAAAGCGAAGGCCACCTGATATTCTGGTGTGCGAAGAGTTGGGATAATCTGGAGGTTGCTACATATCTGCACACTTAAGGAGGATACCGGCCACCGGCCATTGTTAGAATTACGATTCACGAAGCCAAGCAGTGATGACATATATTCATGAGATGTATCGTATCTGTGAATCTTGGAGGACTGAAGTGACGAAATGTATATTGAATCAACTCTCATTCCCCCTCGCGTCTCCTCCATCAGCCCGGTACCCCGGCGACCTCTTTGCAACCCAGGCCTCCCATCCATGCTCCCGGCCGCCATAAAAGGCGTCGTCGCTCCAGCTGTTGTTCCAATGCATGATATCCTTGGCCAGGAATTTGTACACTGCCCCGGGCACCTCCATGCCTGCTTCCCGCCCCCGGTCCTGCAGTGCATTCAACATGTCGCAGAGCCGGTTATACTGATCCACGGGCCCTCTCCCCGACCCTCCCCGGGCGCCGGCCACAAAGACAAGGTTAGCCTTGTTCCCCTGTCCGTGAATCTCGACGTACTTCTTCATCAGCAGACATGTCTGATCAAGGAGGGACGCGAGTTCGTCGCGCGAAACATGATTGCCGACGCCGCCTCCCTCCCGCGCAGCAATTTCCGCCAGCTGAATCTCAAAGGTCGACACCACGCGGCAGTTGTTCTGGTAAAGACCTCTGCCCTCGCCCTTGGCCAGGAACCGCATCCAGGACTCGTCGCTCACCACCTTGCGCTGCAGCCGCCTCTGAGATTTGAAAAAGTAGACGGCCAGCTGCGCAACCTCGGCGTCTCTCAGCTTCGCCAGCTCGTGGCTCTCGGGGTACAGGACCGCGGGCTCGAGTCGTGCGACGTCGCGCTGCAGCGCCTTTGCAGGCTCCCAGAAGCGGTGGAGGCGGAATACTCGTCGCTGTAATGCGCGGAACCCGGCCCTGGATAGAACCAGGCTGTCGTGGTCGGGATCCAAAACAGGGTACTCCCTTCCTCGGAGGCCTTCCCTCGCATCTCTCAAGCCCGTCGTGTACTTTTCCAAAAACCAGGCGTGATGCTTCGGAGGCTCTATGCCTGTTTCTTCAAATAGCCAGCTGGGGATGTAAAGACATCGGTTCCTGGGAGCGCAGCGTCTCACGCGGAGCAGGAGGAGGACCATTTTCTTTGCATGAAGCGCGTCTTTGGGTACTGATAGTCTGTTGGCGGTGTTGCCCGCGTTTGCTGCCCAGTTGCAGAGCTTCTCTATCAAGTGCGAGACGGGATCGTTATCCTTGTTGAAGAGATCTTGTTCGCCTGCGCTCATTTCGCTCGTGCTTAGGACGCCAATCAAGTGTCTGCTTAGGGCAGCTGCCTCTTCTCGCCGGTGGCTATTAAAGAATGCTGATACGACTAGTCCCGCGGCTTGCTCTAGATCCAGACGCCGTTGAGAAAGAGTAAGCTGTTTTAGGAGGGATACTGTTCCTCTGGGGTTCCGAAGCGCGTTGATGTTTCGCTGGAACCGGCTGGCAGCTGTTTCGGACCCATTGATGCATTGCTTGTCCGGACTGCAGTTGTTCCTCAAACAGAATTCTACTACCGACGCAACTTCCAACGACTGTGCAGATTGCCAGTCATGGTTGGCGTAGTCGCTGAAACAGGTGATGGCTTTCTGGCGGCTCGGGGTGCCAGGTTCATCGATTGTTCGAGGCAGCCAGACCGGAGGGGTGTCCACCAGGGGATACTGGACACTATCACGGCCGGAATTGTGTCTTTGGAGGTCTGGCTTGCCGTTGTCGAGCACCATTCCCAGGAACGTCTGCAGGGTGTATGGTAAGTGGACTGCTGGCTCCATTGTTTGGTATTGTCCGCAAGAAAGCTGTGGAGGGACACAGCCAGATCATGTCTGGAACCTGATGCCGCTTCCAGTCGCTGTATTTGTATCAAAGGTACTCATGCTGCCTTAATTGTGCATAGTCCCTTATTAGTGCAATTGTCCATGCTACTCGCACCCTGCAATTGATGAACTCTATCGGCTGACTCATGCGGCGGCGCACCAATTCTGCCTTGCCGCAGCTGACCGGATGAGCAACTCGAGGTACGCGGTAATCGCCTTTTCAGGCTATGATGGACAAGGAAACTCCCCCTTGAGATCTGTCTCGAGCATTGCCCTTTCTTGGGTCATTGGTGTCCAATTGATTGCAATTGTGCTCTCATCGGCACCTGTTTCCGCAGGTGTAGGGTTGCGAGCTATCCCACACACGCGCCATTCTGTACTTGGAAAGAAGAATATTTGAGGAATATTAAAATTTACAATCCCGTCGGAAACAAATTGACAAGTCAATCCTTACATTATATGTGTGTATTGACGCACCATTGAAAGTGAAGTTGGTGGACCTTGTCAAGGGCCAACGCGCCATTGGTCACCTTGCACCCCAGTCCAAGACAAAATCTTATGTAAGCCAGTTTTCGAGCTTTTGCACCAAAAACTTCAATTTCCAAACAGCTCGCATTATCGTCACGAGACACACGACACGACAGGCAACGCACCACCACCACACACTCCTTACAGGCACCGTTTGCCCATATACAACATACACAACCCAATTGCCCTATTTCCTTGTTTCTTCGCCCAGGACCCGGCTCTCCCTGGCTAAACGGCTGCCACCCCTTCCGAAAACCAGCCATGGATCTTCGATCCCTTGCCCGTCCTGTAGCCCAGCTACTCACAAACGCACGCTGCAATGCGACTCTAATCTCGAAACGCGGACACAAAACCACGGCTCGAACGAAAAGAGCCCTCAAAATCGCACCCCACGACTCCTTCCTCCCCAATCGAACCACAGCCTTCCCGGCAGCAGACAGCATCATCTACAACCCTCCCGCGTCAGAAGCCTCACCCGCCCACACGCCCTTCATCTTCCTCCCACACGGGGATGCCCGAAAAGCAGCCCTCCTCCGAATGCGCAACAACCCCGGCGCTCCGGCGCTTACCTCCGACTCCCTCACCGAGGCAGACCTGCCCCCTAGAATGCGCTACAAGCACCGCAACCCGCGGTACAATCTCAAGGAGGAGGACGTCTCCGAGATGAGGAGGCTACGTGCCGAGGACCCCATCAAGTGGAGCGTCGGCAAGCTGGCGCAGAAATTTGACTGCTCAGAGATATTCGTCAAGATGGCCGCTCCCGCCTCGCCCGAGCACCACGAGTGGCTGGCGGGCAAGCTGGAGAGGAAGACGGCGCGGTGGGGACCCAAGAAGACGCAGGCGAGGGAAGACAGGAAGCGACGAGCCGAGCTGGTGTACCGAGGGGAGCTATAATCCGCGTCTCCAACGCTTGACAAGAGCAAACTACAATCAATGTACATTTTATGCTATGCGGCGGTGGAAGCATTTGTAGGATACGGACTGAAAAAGCAAGGGCGTTTTCGTTTTGTGAAGAGACGCAGCTGGGCATTCATGTATAAGATGCTTCTGTTCTTATTACGCACAAGTACAAGCCAAACTGCTTGTACCAATATACTTGATAACAGCAGGGACACGTCCCCCAACCCTTTGATCATGTTTCCATGCGCAGTGCCTGTTGTGTTGGGGGGGGGGCATTGGGACAGAACACCAACGGCCCGGTGGAGGATTCAAAACGGCACAATTCGATCCCATTATAGCGGCTGACAGATCATTAGAGACGTTATAGAGCACACTGGCGGTTTCCACAGCCCCCAAACGAGGGACCCCTTTGACCATTCAGGTCCTTTTTGCCTGGTATCACTCGCCAGCACCAGCCGCACCAACTCCGGGCACAACCGTTGACTTCAGACTCCAGCACATGGCCGGCGAACCCCTTTTCATCGTCCCATTCCGGCACGCAGGCACCAATGCGGACCATACGGACGAGCTTGCGCTTGACTCTTCCGCCGATTCCCTCAATCTCATGCCTCTCATAACCAGGGCCGAGCTGGGGCGACGGAGTACGTTCATGCCGCTCCTCCTCGATCAACGCGCCGAGGGGAGTTGCCGGCCCAAACGGCGATCCCGCGGGGCTGTCGGATGCGCCCAAGGCAGGAGGCGAAGGCGTCGTTGTTGTGGTCCACACCGGAGGCTCGTTGACCCACGGCGCCGTGCCGCTGTCACGGGCGTCCTGCGCGTCGCAGTCAACCTCTTGCTCGCGATCCTTGGCCGCCAGACACTCTTCTCCGCGGCCGCATATAACGCCGCGATCGCCATCCCCAATACCAGTACCCAGCCCGCCGAGTACTTCGCCGTACTGGTTGCGCCAACGCCAAATGCTAGATAACCACCAGCCTCGTTAGCGCCGCCTTTTCACATTGACTTTGGTCCAGGGAGCGAACAAACCTTCGGTATTCATGATCTGCTGCTCGGATACTTCTGCCACAGGGCTTACAGAGCCAGACGCCTGCCGTTTCGCATTTGCACAGGGATTGCTGTACAGCGTCGGAGTCAAAAGGCAGGTCTGGGTCCAGAGGCGGAATCGACAATGCCGCGATGGGCGCCTTGATGCACGTCCTGCATAGCCTGCGATGCCTCTCACTGAGAGCAACCGGCGCGGGTGGTTTGATGGAACAGTTCTGCGACAATGGTATCAGCCTCATGTGGCAGGTTCTTTTACCATGCAGCCGAGAGACCTACTCTGCAAATCACCTCGCGGCACTTTCTGCACTCACCCACCATGTCGCGAGCGCAGCTGCCCGACTTGCCGCTGTAGCTGCGGCCGCCCTCCATGTAATGCCAATTGCTGGTACGAGCGCGATACCGGAGCAGTTCCTCGGCATTTACGGGAGCTCGCTCATTGGTACAGTGCATTGTGGATGTGAGGAGCACGCTACGGTATTGAATAAGACCGTTGTGTACCGCGCGACATGATCGTGCCAGTGCATCTAGCGTGTTCAAATCGATGGACGAGACGATGGAAGCAATGACGCTGTAGCCAAGCACGGCGGGTGTTAGTCGCGGATTTGACGCTGGAAACACCCATCGCATTGTACTCGTGGGCGGGGGGGTCAAGGAGTAAAACATACGGGTAGCATTGAAATGCTCTGGCGATTGAGTCGGAGCAACACGATGAAGGGGGGGCAGCCGGCGTCGGCTCGTCGTTTTTGGCCTGCGGCCTTTGCGACGTCAACTTCTCACGAGGGTAGCCCGCTCCATCGTCGCCCTCCTCTTCTAAATCAACGAAACGTGCCATGTTCTGAATGCACACAGATGCGTGCCTAGTGGAATGGCTTGTCACTGTGAAGCAACGCAGAGGGGACCTCGTTGGCTGGCCGTGCCCGACCCGCCAGAGGCCGAGATAAGACGCAAGACAAGGGAGGAAATGAAAAGGGGAAAAGGAACTCAAATAACGATGATGGATATTGACGGAGCCATTGCACTGGCTGTCTCGTACATCTACTATGGTGATGAGCACAAGAGTCGGGGAGCTCGAGGGACGGGAAGCGCTGACGACATGGGGAAGCTGGTGAATGTGGGTTAGGCTTTGGGGAGAGCTGGTCTCGTGCCTCCATCCATCTCCACACGGCGCTGAGATAAGGGGAGGTTATAGGCTTTGGAGGTTGGCGCCAATGACGGTACACGTCTCCTGTTAGCACGCACAGCCGAAATAGCATCAAACCAGCGGACTACGACGGCCCAAGAGCCGGAGCCGATGTTCCCACGCCCCCGCATCAATTGGATCATTTGGCAGGTGCGATGCATGGCGTTGGGGCTGTGGGCTGCGGGCTGCGAGGGGTTGGAAGAGGGAGCAAGATGTCCTATTGCAACTACTTGTTTGAACACGGGGTAGTTTGTTTTGCCCTTTTTTTTTACTCTTTTTTTACTCTTTTTTTACACAATTATGAGTGAAATGCAATGACTGGAGAGTTCTGCAAGTGCCGCGATGTGGATCATGTGTTGAACATTGAGACGGCACCAATGTGACCGATCCACCTCGATCTCCAAGTTGCACCGCCACCTGTCGGCACGCAGGTACGAGGCACCAAGTCCGAGTTTCATTTCAACCTCTATCCACCAACGCCATCTATTTGTGTATCTATTGGTTGGTATCATCTATATTTGCGTCCTCCAAATCCTCATCTAATGCTCTATGTCTATACGTGTATGGTCATGACTTTTTACGAAATGCTCTAAACGCTAAATGCTCGCAAAGTTTGACAGAAATCCGGCGCCCTCATGGGATAGGGGCGAAGCAAATGAGAGAGGGAAAAGAGAAAAAAAAAGGCATAGCGACACCTTGCGCCTCATGACCAAACTATTTCGAACAGTTTGTATCCTACTTCATCTGCGCGCCCAACCGCGCCCTTCTTCTCAATCCGCTGCACCGACGCAATGCTCAACACCTTGCCGTCTGCCCGCGCGCACTTCTCCTTGTCACGGAATGCAGTCTCAACAGTATCGCTGATTGCCGCAAATTTTCCATTTGGCCTGACGGACACCATCAACCAGAACACTCCGTCATCGGCAAGAAGAGAAGCGGCACAGTCTCGCAGCCAAACGGCGTGATCTGGGGCATAAGTCACATCGGCAGCTATGAGCATGTCTGCCGGCAGGTCAAGAGGTGCGGCCCGCGAAGGTGCCGACCAGTCAAGGTGGCATGCCTGTACCGGAGCCGCCGCAGGCGTCTTGGACATGTGCGAAGTGATGTTGGCTTCCAGATTCGACAAGACCGTTGGATGGTAGTCTGTGGCAATGATGGCCGGGCGGGCCTCGGTGATGTGCGGAACGAGCCTCGACAGGAACAGGCTGACGAGTCCAGTCCCCGCCCCTAGCTCGACAATTCGGCGCGAGGCTGCGAGGCTGCGGCGCGTCAATTTGAAGGATTCGGGGGCCTGGGATATCTTCTCCGAAAGCGCAATGGATGCACCCCAGGTCTGCAGCCCTACATCCGTGTGGTCCTCTCCGGTCTGCATTGGCGTGTCGTGCAGCTCGACGCTGATGCTGGCGTCTTTGTCGTCCCTGAATGCAAAGACAAACTCTCGAATCATGCCAAGGTCTTCATCCCCAGCCGACTCCTCCTCCGCTTCGTGCCTCAGATGCGACAGTATTGAGCATGCCTCGTCCACGAAGCGTTCTGAGATGGTCTCGTCGAGTCCAAGTTCGTAAGCACGACCGATGAAGCCCGTCAACCAACGTTGCGCAAAGGTGCGCTCAAACTCGTCATGCCTCACGGCCTCAATCTTGCCGTCGTCACTGCCATCACCATCGGCTTCAGAGGCATAACCGGAATCCGCCGATGTGAAGAGGCTCTTGTCACCAGTTTGGAAGTCTAGGGGCATCGGCAACGGGCAAAACAACCCATGCAAGTTGGAGAGTGCGTCCGCAATCTGACCAGCCGTCAACGGGGCCGAGCCGCGCAAGGATGGCAGGCTCGCCGACGGGAGTTTGGAGTTCTGGCTCTTTACACCCATTGTGGATGCACGACTGGGATTCTTGTGATGTTGTGAGAAACGAGCAGCAGGATGCTCAGATTGCCGTATCCCGCTTGTGGCACGACCCAGTCCAGGATGGACCTGTTGTCATTGCATAGCCCATACAGTAACCAAGGTCAAAATGAGTGAAATTAGTTGGCATGTTTATTATATGTGTGGAGTGCACCACGGACTGCCTGCTTATAAGCCCACGTGGGCCGAGTCAGTTCTCTTGTAAAATTTTCGACGCCATCGTGGGGCCAAGGGGCCCGGCCGCTATGCCGGTTCCTGGCCATGACGGGCCGCCCAGATGTTGACCATTCCCGAAAACCTTGATGCGTCTACAATGACTCTCTAGGTATACACAGTTTGGTCATGGCGACCGGCAGTCAGCGGCACTTGACAACTAGTGGAAATTTCGTATCAGTGCCTTGGGTAACATTGCACAAACAGCCATGTGATGCGGGCGGCTAGCTAAGGCGACGGATGCTCTAGAAAAAATAGAAAAAATACCCCAAATAAACCCTGCTGTTAGCCTCGCTACGAAATTTACCATCAAAAAGTGCTTTAGGGTAGTTGGGTGAATATTTTAAAAGGCAAAGCAACCTGCCTAATTGTCTCGATAATGCGCCACTTTCTACACATCAAGGAAATAAACTTTACAACGCGGGTACAGGTTCAGATGAGGAACTAGCCCAAGACGTGCATAGACTATGATGGGTATATAGTTGCCGTCGTCAAAATATTACGCGCAATGAATAGATGGTAGTGGCCCGACCAAAGTTGATGGCGCGTGAACCTCTGTCTTGGCGTTTTTGTAACGCTACCTGACTCAAAAGACAGACATGGACCTACGGGTATTGCTGTTTGTGCGACCCAAAATCGCTGTTGATGCGACTGCCCCACTTTTCATTTACACACACTCCCTCGGCTCCCACGCCCTCCCATACAAATTTGTATGTGTCGCCCTGGCAATGAAAAGAGTCACGTGCACACGAGGCTGCACACACAGCCTCGCGGCGCCCCACCGGCAGCTTCTTTTCTCAACACAACACCACACACAACATCGTCAAATTCACCGATTTTGAGCCTCTTTTTTAACACCATAATAACGCTAAATGGCTGATTTAATTAAATCCTCCCATTTTCCATTATCGGAAGAATCTTCCGACGTAAATTACATACTATACGTCCCCGAATTCATGGAACCAGAAGAGCCTAAAATCGATCCTAATGCTGACCCTTTTGCCTCATCAGATAACGAGCCAGCTGGGCTTCTAATACCTGCAAGAGCAATAGCGGCCCCGGAAAAAAGACGGGCCGGAAAGTCAACACATTGAACGAAAACACCGGAAATCGCGTTTTTGAGCGAATTGGGGCCTGCCGGCGCAGGCGCTGTTGAGAAATTGATAGATTTGAATGGCACACAAATTTGTTTATTTTGAAAGTGCGGCGCCCAGCTTGTTGTGTGGAAAACACACAGTGGGGTGTGGCTAAAATTCCACCTTACCAAATCCGGCTGCAGTCGCATCAACAGCGATTTTGGGTCGCACAAACAGCAGTACCCTGGACCTACAGCCTCTGACGTCGCTCCTTTTTGGCAGTGAGTTCCGCAAATGGCAGACAGAGCCAAGGTGCAACGATGGAAAAGGCGAAGCCAGACAAGATGGCCAGCGCCGAGGCCAACAAGCCAATACACAATAAATCCACCATGGGTTGGGGCAGTTTGCGGACAAGTTCTTCAAATCCAGTCTAAATAAAGACTGGGATTCCATCATTTGCCCCGACGTGGCGCCTCGTTGGTTGTCATTCAAAGCCATTGTCAAACCCGGGGGCTCTTGAGGAATCGGTACAGGCATTGTGCAATTCCTTTGTGAATGTGGAGAAAGTGAGACTGTCTGATATCAAAATACAATTATACTTTTTGCCCAGAAACAGCAGAATGCTCCACACATCATGTTGAAAATAGAAAAGTCGTGGAAATGGAATAGTTTGGCGGCCACTACATGAGGTTCAGTTCCATCAGAAAATCAGTCAGTCTAGAGACCCGTATTCGAGAGAACTAGGCGTCCAGTATTGCGCAGAAGTGGTACAAAGGACAGGTACTGTGATGGAACCGGGACGGCGAGGACATCTAGGCGCCTCGTCTGGTGCTACGGTTGTCAAGACAAAGAGCCTGAGTAGTTGAATAGAGACCCGAGATGATGTTGATCTGCCTCTGAATGTTGAGGAAAAGTTCTTTGAAATGTCTGGTAAATCAAAGTGGACTGTGCCGTTGCGTGTTGGCTTTTTTGAAACCTGCGAAATCATTCCAACGGCAACAACTGACATGTCAACGGGCTGTTCCCGAGGCGGCATTGAGCTCTGTACATGGTTCCCCAACCCTCGTATTTCATATTCATTAAACAGCACTCATTCAACTTGCGCCGCGAA
Source organism: Keithomyces neogunnii (assembly GCA_020975405.1). Taxonomy (NCBI): domain Eukaryota; kingdom Fungi; phylum Ascomycota; class Sordariomycetes; order Hypocreales; family Clavicipitaceae; genus Keithomyces; species Keithomyces neogunnii. The sequence goes on along the minus strand of JAIOWQ010000002.1, from coordinate 631,104 downwards.
ACGAGTTCAATCATGACTTCATATCACTCCAGCCGCCACCGTCGAGCCCAGTCAAAGGTCACAGGTGCGATAAATCCGAGGAATTAATCAAACCAGGATGGCCTACAAAACACAACGGGGACAACTTGGCAGACGTAGTCCATGTTAGAGTACGTAGTATGGTACAAGGACTCAGGGGGACTGCTCCCTTTCTGTCCACGTCATGGCTTCGGGCTGCGTCGTCTTTCACTGCCAGGCGGAATTGCTACGCGAGACATTTGCACCCCAGCTGGCGTAAGCGGCCAATCAGAGATGAAAAGCAGACATACATACACACCGCATAGTAATCCGTAAAAACACGGCGTTGCACAGATGCAAATGGTGCGAGAGGAGAGTCCTTGGACTGGCTGTGTGCAAGCAGTCCAGGAGAGCAAAAAAGTACATACTTGCACCAACTGAGACATGAGTATTCTCGGCGACATCAAGGTCCACCCGTGATGACGTCGGACGATTCGGTATGTACCAGTCCCGTTGTGACGAGCTGGTTGTTGCCGGTGATCTCCTATTACCCAAGTTGTCGACTCATTCTGTCGCAGATGTCGTGGACACTGACGAATTTACGTTGGCAGTCTTGACATGGGGACAGTAGTACAGTCCCACCCATGACGATGCCTCTCGAGACTCAACCGCTTCTTGTAGAGATTGGCACATACGCCGAGTGACAGACGCTGTGCCTCCTCAGGGGTGAATTTCCAAACCGGAGCCCAAACCAGAGCACACCCGAGGGTAAGAGCAATGAGACATGCATTGCATGACTACGCCTGACCTTTACAGGCCATTTGGGCTCCAACGCTTGTTGGCAGCTCGTTTCTTCCCTCAAAGCCTGTGGCACTTTTGGACGACCCCATGGTAGGGGGAGCCGTTATGATAGAAGGATGAGGCAAAGGCAATGACTCGGCTTCCAGGACCAGGGACCGTGGTGACATTGGAGCCCAGCTTGGCGAGAACGCCGGCAGTATCGGACCCGAGGACGGCGGGGTAGATAGGCACGGGGGGCATGCCGTAGTCGCGCTGGTAGTAATCGCAAGGGTTCAAGGCAACGTCCTTGACTTGAACGAGCACTTCGTTCACTTCGTTTGGCCCGGGCCCGGGGGTGAGGCGATTGCCAAGAGAAAAGGGACCGCCCTGCTAGTGGAGAATGCCGGCTTCGTGCTCTCTGGTCATGTTGGATGTTTGACGATCGCATGCGTTCCAAGCAGGGGTCGTCGTGTTTATATATAAACGAAGAACGATACTAGGCGGAGTGTTGATGGATATGATCAACATGAGGTGAAGCTGCTTGTCATGCATCTGCAGACGAAGTTGTTAACTTGCTTGAAGTCCGATACACCCCCAAAGCCCGAGGCAAAGAGATTTGTTCAGCATGTATTCCTGTCAACATACAAGTGCTGTTGAACACCTGCTGTTGTACCCCATGGGACATGGGTCCGGTGTTGGAGCTTGGCGCCTTGTCACTAAAACCGGATGCTGCCAGTAGGCATAGCAGAGACTGAAACGCGGCGGGATGATGAATGGCCATTATCCATAGTTATCATCTATAGTGAGCTGTCAACCGCATGTATTGCTGCCAGCAAGCTTACCGAAAAATCGAACATGGGGAGGTTGGTTTGACTTTCTCAACATGCTGCCGCTGCGATATTTCACCAAGCCCGCTTTAGTAACGTTTTGGTGTGTCTTGGTAGTATCGCGAGGTCCAGGTAGCAAAATAGGGGCGCTGGAACTGGCCATATATACTCGAGACCAACGACGGAGTGCGATGCTCCATGCTGATCAAGATGACCTCTGTTTGCTGGCAGGCCATGTTCCTCGTTTGGGCAAAAGAGCATGGGAATATCTTCAACAAGGGCCTTTGCAGCCGTGCTTAGTGTGGGATGTTCAAAGGGAAAAGCTCATAGAGACGATGTGCATGGGACGAATGATGCTTTGTTCGTGCAACGCGCTTTGAATTCAACAATCAGACGCTGCCACAATCCATTCTTGACATCGGCCGGCGTGCATCGTTTGGCTATGCGAAATAATAAATGGATAGCGAGCCTCTCTTTCATCTGGCAACGCAAATCTATCGGGCACTAGCTTGGCATAGCCATGCCTGAAAGATAAGTCAAATCATTCTCAAGGGCTGAATGAAGTCTGGTCTTGCCGATCGGCGGTGTCGGCATTGCATTTCGTCAGGTGCTGCGGCCGAGACCCTGGTCGAGGTTTTGCGTGCGTTTCCTGCCAAATGAGCATGACAAAAAAAAGGATACATGGCCAGCCACGGTATTTGACAAATGATCTAGATGAAATGGAATTCGAAACCCGAATTGGGCAAGTGGTCCCTCTCCAGCCAATGATACGCAGACTTCTCTGACGTCACGAGGGCGGAAGCCCATCCGCTGGAGATGACTCAGCCCTCGTGGCTCAACCCGAGATGGACTACTGAACCAAAACTGAGCGTATTGACCCACTTCCACGCTGCAATACGCTCTGTGCCAAGCACTGTAAACTCAATGCATGCAACTATTTGGAAGACTCCCTACCCATTTGCCTTGGGTTTTATTCAAATACCTTCAACGCCATGTCTCGCACAGCCGCTGGAGCGTATCTGGCCATTTAGCACGGCGCCTTGTGCCAGCGGCATTGCCGTCTTGTACGCAGCTAGCCTTCCCAACATGGTTGCACAGCCCTCTCCAGTGTCCCATCATTCCAAGATAAAAAGGGGCCGTGTTTGCTCTCCAAGATGACATGATATCCAGACAACCAACACTGCATTCTACCACACTCAAAGTTTGCACCACACCAACAACTACAACTACAACATAATCCAGCGTCCAAAGTCGCCTCTCTTCAAACATCATCACCACAAGCAAACCTCTCCGTGCCACAACACACACTTGAAACATCCACCATCATCATGGCCTCTGTCGCTATCGTTGGCGCCGTGCTCCTGGTCGTCACCGTCAAGGAGCAGTTTGACAAGAGACGCGACAAGAAGAACCTCGATTGGGAGTATCAGGACATCGAAAAGCCACCCAAGTACTCGCCCAGAAAGGAGCAGCCCCGTGAGCAGAACAGCACACACAAGAAGAGCGGAAAGCTCTCGTCACTGCTGCACTCCAAGCGAAGAAGTGAAGAACAAACCACCGGTCAAAATCACCAGATATCTTAGCCTGCGGGCAGGAACAAGCGGAGGGCGTTTACGGATGGAGAGGGTTATAGATGGAATACGCTTATAGACGGAAGAGATGCCAATGACGACTTTGTATCGGATTGTCCCCTCGATAAGGGCTTTCCTTGACTTGGGTTTTATGAAAGAATTAGCTTTATTTTCTTGATTGTGTACTATACGCTACATTTACTCCCATATGGGGCAATATCGATCTAGTACTGCAATATCTGGACCTGAGAGCATCGTGATTCGCAAGCTGTGCATGCCTCGTTGCTGCGCCAATTTGACAAGGCTGTCCTCGTCGAGAACATGGCCATGCTGGTGTATTGATGCTTTTGTCAAGCAAACACCATCGGGCTGCTCTCCGAACGAGCATCCGGGTTGGAACACGAGGTTAGCGGAAGCGATTGTGTGCGGCCCAGATTACGTCCGCTGGAGTCCACCAGTATTCAACAGAGACACGGACCAAGCTGAATCTGCGCACAGAGCATGCCGAGAAAAGCTTGTTCTTGGCTCTGTGTAGCACTTGTAGTATTAAAAGCCTTTCTCGTTTCATCTAGAACATGTTCCTTAGTCTAGCCTCCTCTCCCAGCAGCGCTGACTAGCAGCCACATGTCCAACAATGGCCATGTGGCGGCTTGCATCGTATCGTATAAAGCAATCCATCTTTGATGTGTAAACCATAATTCGACGCCTACTGTACATGGCTTGCTGGCCCACACTGTCGTGTGAAGCCATGCCAATGCACGCAGTACTTGGTATTTGCTGAGCCCAGGGAACGTCGCACATGTCGTGTGGAGTGCATGATTTATCCTCTAACCATTTTCTGACCATTCAGTAAGCGACTAGCCTCTCCTTTTAGCAGATCCCCTTCCATTGTGGAGGTGGCAATGCACAGTCGCTCAGGGAAAGAGTCCAATTAGGGGATGGGCTTCTGCCGTCAAAGATTGCTTCAACATGTCATAAAGTTGCCGAGTCCGTTTTCCTTCTCACTTGAACCAATTCAAAGGCCTTGACCGTGACCCATGCAACGGCAACAACGGTGATGGCAAGCCGTATCTCCTTGGCAAATTGAACGGCTGAAGAGGGAAACAGGATGGTGTGGGCGTGATTGATGGTCCCGGAATGTTGGGCTTGGAGGAGAAACTGCTCCATGACTCCGAGGGTAGTAAGATATCCGGGCAGTCAAGACTAGCGACAGCTATGCGGTTGTTGCGGTTTTGGTCGTGTCTGGCGTCTGGTGGATGGGCAAAGTTGCATGCAGGTCTGGTCTGGTGCAGGGGGTTTGTCGTGGCCTCAGGCTGTGGGGCAAAAGCCAACGAGATTTGAGCCTTGTCATGTCAACAACGTCAAGTCCGTTGATGACGACAGGAACATCACCATCACCATCACCACAACCTAGTTTGGTTCAATGTTGCCTACGGAAACTGGCAAAGTGGGCTCGCAAAACGACTGGACTTGCATTATCTACCAACTCTTGATGCTTTCAAGATGCCTTGTACAACGACAGCTCATTCAGCGTCACGCATCGAATCCGACGTCGCTTCATCCACGTGAAACTAAGGCCAGTCCCGCTCATCGTCATTGGGCTCCCTCGTTACATTCGCCCTCTTCTGGGCGCTTAGGAAGTATACGCCGCCCCTAGTTTGGATCAACGGATCCTTGCTCGACTTGATGCCTTGCACGCCGCCAAGCTCAGGCGTAGGACTAAAGGCCAGCTGCTGCTGCTCATTCGCATTGTTCTTGGTCACTTGGTTGAGCTGGATGGTGCCAACCGACGTCCATTTTTTGCTTTTATACGGAATTGTGGCATCATCCAGCACGTCGTTGGGACCTGCGATATGCGCCACGACATTCAAGACGATGGGCCGATCGGGAAACCTGCCAAGGAGGTCTTTTTCAAGATAGTTGGGATCCTTGGGTACGTCGTCCTCTGAGTATAAATGCTCGCCTTCCGCAGGGTCGAGACGGTAGCGCACGTTTACAGTCTCGCCCTTTGCGTTGGTCAAAAGGTGCGTGTTGGGCTGGTAATAGGTAATGGTACCGTAGTTCCAGGGATTGGGCTTGGGGGAATTGACAAATGTCTGGGCAGACGGGTGTGTTGCCAGCCACGTCCCAAACACCTTCTTAGCCAGCGCCAGGTTGGCTTCTTCCTTGACGGTAGAGCCACCTCGCTTCTTGGCTTCGTCCAAGAGCTTCTGGGCAACGCCCACGGCGAAGAAGAGCTTGAGGAAGGTCAAGAAATCTTCACCGTTGCTCGTGGCAAAGCCATTGAAGGTGTGGGCAATCATATCCGTGTGCGTGGTTTTGTCAATCAAGAAGCGGATGGCGACTCCCTTGGGAGTAGCTTGGCTATCTGCATCGGGAATCTTGGGAATGCCACCGCCAACCGAGAACCGTGCCAGAACCGCCGTGCTGGGATTGTTGAAGTGAGGGGCTACAGAAAGAGTTTTTGCCTCATTGGAGGGCTTGAAGGTCCCTTCAACGAGGAGACCCTTGGCATGTGCTGGTCAATGTGAGCTTCATGTTTCACCATTTGCAAAGCACGGTGGTTACAGATACTTACTTGTGCGATAGCCAGCATGATTGCCAAACAATTTGGTCATTTGGTCCACCAACTGCTGAGGGAGAGAATCGATCGGGTTCATTGCCGCAGTCGATGCCTCAACCGTGGCAGGCGATGATGCCACTACTTCAGCACTCATGACGAGAAAGACTGTCTCGAGCCGGAAGAATGCCCAGATCGGGATAGCAAGTGTGTGGGATGTGGTTTGCACCTGGGATGTTGGTGTTGTCAATGGGGGAAGGACAAGACTTGCTTTTCAACAAGCCGGTGCGGTTGCAACACGAGAGGATTTATGAGATGTGACGATTCAACGACCTACTCAATGGGGGGAACGAGTTGATGAGGGGAAGGTGCGTGACACGACTTCTGATCAGGCTCCCAAGGCAGCAAACACGTCGTTACATGGAGGGCAGTGTAGGCCCAGAACCGGGTGCTGGCCGGAACAGTTGAAGTCTCGTGTTACAACTTCCGGCAGTTGCTTTGTAGCCCGTCATCCGCCCTCCCCCAAGCCAAGGGTTGCATTCCTTGCTTTTGTCCTGCGCCATGTTGTCGGGCTGAGCCTTTTGCTGAGAATCACATCAAACCGCTGTCCGAGACATCAGGCAACTCTCCGCGATGCCGCCCGAGGATGGGAGGTAGCTGACGATTCAGTTTGATCTCATTGGACACGCCCCGGTTGAGTAACCCAAGAAGCTGGGTGAGGTGCAGAACGGGAGCCCATGTCATCCCTGTTGGATAAATGCACGGACGGCTGATGTGACGACGACAGTCGACAGTTGACAGTTGACAGTCGAATGTGATTGTGATGTGGTGCTTTTGAAACATCAAACATTACATTCGCCCGGTGGCTTGCATGAAAATGGAAGTGATTGGGGACAGCCAGAGTCCTGTCCTTGGCAGGACAGGTCTCAAGCTGCAGAGGAAGCGATATCGCGCACTTGGAAAACTCTCGGTTGAACATCTCCCCAGTGGCGGCGCCTCGAGTGCCAGCTTCAAGCTGAACGTGGCCCAGACCGGATGTGGCTTCGGCTCGAGAGAACCGTATTTGGTGGAACGTCAGGGCGCAAGTCGATTCGATGTACCGAGTTCCTCGTGCAGATCGGTTGGTCTGGGGTCCGGGGTTTGGTCGACGACAGCCATGGTTGAGAGAGGAGAGCTTGAGAGATGAGACCTTGCGCAACCGTCTTCTGTCTGGGCGGGCACATGCCGTCGGCCCCCGACTGCACAAAGCATCGCTTAGAAAATAAATTCACGCAACATGTCCTGCCCCCCTCTCTCCGCGTTGGACGCGACTTGGCTTGGAGATATCGAGTCACGTCTGCATCCGGATGGCTGTTGGTGTGGATGGAAAGTCCAAGGGTGATGCCAAAGGACGAGGCTTGCGCGCATACGGAGTACAATGATTCTCTACGCGGTACGGAGTACGCATTGTGCAAATCATGTCTTGCAGAGAACATGGGTGCCTCTTCCTGCCAAACACACTGGCCTCGACTCCTCGTCCAAGGGTGCGATGGCCGATGGCTGAGTCTGCGTAGCGACGCCGAGCCATTCAAACAGGCACACATATACACATGTATGCAATGCTGACAGAAGAAAATATCTCATTGGAGCCGACCATACGTCGTCAACTCCAAAAGAGGGGAGGACAGACACCCGACATTCCTCGGCCTTTGCGAGGACTGTAATGTTGAATATCGAGTCGTACAGATCTCTTTTTCTACCAAATATATAAAGCGACTTGTGATGAACAAGTCTACTCAACTTCCAAACTCCACAACAACCAGATATTAAATTTCTTGGCTATTCCGCTTGCACACATTCACCCTTCGTCAGCTCTCATTCCCATCAATTCAAACCCAACACCAATCATGGCCACCGTATTGAACATCAGAGAAAAGCTGCACCGAATCCTCACTGGAGAGAACACCCACGACGTGGAAGATGCAACCATGGACATCTGGGACAAGGGCGTCTTCCTCAACGAGCTCCGTAGACAAGGCTTGGTTCTGGCCACGGACAAGGATGGCAATTCCAAAGGCAACCTCGCAGCTTCCAGGGCCCTGAAGACAGGGACCTACAATGGCACCCGTCTGGCCTTGACCGAGATTTACAAAATGATCGAGGAATCGTAAGTTGACCCAAGATTCACCACATACACCTGGGGTCTTGTGCTTTGATATTTGGCTGACAACCCCCTAATTAGTGCCGCCTCTCGCTTCGACTCGCACGGTTTTGACCCCATCTTGCCCGTGCAGCGCAGCCTGGATCAAAAGAGGGACATCTACCAATGGAGTGATCCGGCCTCTGATGGATTTCCTCCCCATCTCAAGGAAGTCCCCTATGACAAACAGGAGGATGCCGCAGGTGTGGGCCACATCTTTGATCTGAAAGAAAAGCAAAATGTCATTTCCATCGCACTCGCTCTTTCCTTTGTCATTCCCGAGAGCATTTCCCACGCGGGCACGCCGTACTACGGCCCTACTCTTGCCGATGTTGAAAAGTACAACATTGACAATCCCAGCCCCAACACGGACATCATGGAGGGGCAGAATATAGGCTTTCTGCCCGATTGGTTTTCCGACGCTCGCTTTGCTCAACAGCACTTGAGCGGCGTCAATCCTTCAAGCATTGCTACTGCTCCCGCCGCCAAAGTCCAAGAATACGTGGCTGAGGCCAAGAAGCAGAACCTTGTCGAGGTTGCCGAGCTGCTGGGGAAGGGCAAGGGCCTCTTCATCCAAGACTACTCCTTCCTCCGCGAGGCAACCGGCGTCTCGGACAATGTCAACTTTGAAAACATCATCGCAGACCTTGATGTCTCCAAGGACCCAAAAAACCCCGGCTTTACCCCAACAGGCAAACAGGTGATCCGCTATGGCTGTGCCTCGGTCGTCATCTTCCAACTCCACGACGACGGCCGCCTCCACCCCTTGGCCATCACCGTCGACTACAAGGGCAGCGTCGCCAACTCGGTCACCATCTTCAACAAGCGCCTTCACCCCAACCACTGCGAGCTTGCCGCCGAGGCCGAGGACTGGCCCTGGAGGTACGCCAAGACGTGCGCCCAGGTGTCCGACTGGGTCAAGCACGAGATTGGCGTGCACCTGGTCGACACACACCTGATCGAGGAGGTCGTCATCGTTGCCACGAACCGCACCGTCCCCGAGAACCATCTCCTCTACGAGCTTCTCAGCCCGCATTGGTTCAGGACGCTGCCCCTAAACCATGCCGCCCGCGAGACTCTGGTCCCCAAAGTCATGACCCGCCTTAGCGGCCTCGGCCCCGTCCCCTTCACCAGAGCCAACCGCTGCTTCAACCTTGTCGATTACGCCTTCAAGAACTTTCAATTTGTGGACAAGTACGTCCCCAACGACCTCAGGAAGCGCGGCTTCGACATTGTGCACGAGGGGGAAAGGAAGTACCGCAACTACCCCTACGCCTACGACATGTTCATCCTCTGGCACATCATCCACGAGTTTGTCCAGACGGTGCTGTGCTCAAAGTACAAGAGCGACGTCGACGTCAAGAACGACGCTTGCATCTCGGACTGGTGCGTCGAGATCCAGACAAAGGGCGGACTGACCAGCTTCCCAACCATCAAGACGGTCGACGAGCTCGTCGACGCCGTCACCATGTGCATCCACATTGCCTCCCCCCAGCATACCGCAGTCAACTACCTCCAAGACTACTACTACAGCTTCGTGCCCTCCAAGCCTGCTTCCCTCTGCACACCTCTCCCCTCCAGCCTCGACCAGCTCAAGGCCTACACGGAAAAGGACCTCACCGACGCTCTTCCCATCGGCACCGAGGCCCCCAAGTGGAAGGATTGGCTGCTTGCTGCCCAGCTGCCCGAGCTTCTCAGCTTCAGGGTTGAGCAGCAGTACAACCTGCTGACGTACGCAAAGAGCCTCTACAACGTCAACAAGAGCAGGACTCCCGCAGAGATGGCCAAGCCCGAGTACCGGGCCATGAAGTTGGCGTCTGGGAGGTTCTACAGCCAGCTGAAGGAGTGCGAGTTTCTCTTCAAGGCCATCTCGGCCGCTCAGACCCCTGGTTGTATCGAGTACAAAGTTTTGCAGCCCGAGCTCTCTGCTATTTCCATCCTCATCTGAGCACCTGGCAGTGATGGACTTGGCTCTTTCTTTTTTTTTGCCCCTCTCTCTTTGTGGGCGAAGGATGCTGCTGCCTGTGTGGGCTTGATGGCGGGCCAGATGTCATGATGATCAAATCAAGTATCGCAGTAGCTTTTCGGAAACAAATAAATTGAATTGTTCCGTCAGACGGGCTCTTTCATCGTGAAGGCAACTCTGTTAAAAGTAAAGTCACGGAAAGGGAAATAGAGAAAATTCGCACATTGCGCACTCATGTTAATCACGGGCAACGAGATCAAACTCGATGCGGCTAGCCAAGCAGTTTGGCCTCTCATCACGATTGGAACAACAAATGACAAATGGCACCACAGAGGAATCTTTTGGCACTCGTGACTGAAATAATTGTGTTTCTTTGTTCGCTCATGGCATGCCTGAGATGAACTCTGCGCCATCCAAGCCGCTGCTTATCCGTACTTCACCAAGTGGGCTTTGCGAGGCAGACAATATTCTACTGGGCATAGAAAGAATCCAACGTACCCTCGGCCTGCGTCGTGCACCATCTCAATGTTGCGCAACTCGTCACGGCTGTTCGTTTTCCTGGGAGGAAGAACGCCACAACCTAGAGAATTGACCCAAGGCCCATCTGTAGCCCTCTTTGCGGTACGTAAGCGTCAACCGAGCCCCAGCCTCTTATTCAAATACGGGTATAACTTGAAATACAAAAAAAAAAAAAAGAACAAAAAGAAAGTACGCATCACACTCCTCTAAACATCCTGACAATCAGGAACCACACGGCACCAAGGAACTTGAATCCACTCAGCACGGCGACGCTCCACAACACAATCGTCAAATAAATGTTGGATCGCTCCAGCTGCTGCTGCTCCTGGTCCTCTCCGTTTCCTGGGGTGATCCTCTCCAGACCTGCAGAGCTGAGAACAACGGCTGCCAGTGCGAAATTGGTAATCATCCAAACCAAGACGACGCCCGTCCGCACACCACGGTAGTAGTCCATTTGCTTCTCCTGCAGCTGGGCAGGGGTCGGTGTCGTCTTGACCGCCTTGAACTTGGTGCTAAAGAGAGCAACCTCACGCTGATACTGGGCATTCAGATCGCCCTCGTCGGGGAGATCCGTCTTACCTTGGCCGTCCTTGGTATTGACCGACGGCAGCTTCTCCACCTTGTCGTCACCCTTGGTACCCCATGACACGTCGTGAGTGTTGCAGAATGCGTAGACGTTCAGAACATTTGTGTATGTCGGGGTGAGCAACATGTACTGAATAAACGAGGTGATCATGTGCCAAGGATCGAACATGATGATTGATGCAATGAGCCAGAGACCGAACGTCGACATTACGGAAATGATGAGGGTGTAGAAGACGGGATTCGTGAATAGCTGGCTGATACTGAAGGCGGCGCCGCTGTTAACATCCTTGATGATGGCCTTTACTGCGATGAAGACGGCGGCAAACATCAGGTATCTTGTAATCATCAGTCGTTAGCAAGTCTGGCCTGTACGTGAGTGGCAGAAATGAGTCTTACATCATGATACCGGCCCAGAACCACACCATTGCGGTGTACAGTTTGCCGGAGCCAGCCGGCCGATTGCCCATGGAGAGAACAAAGCAGGTGATTAGGAAAATTCCGTAGAGCCAAGTGAAAACTATGCCAAGAATCTCTCCGGTTTTCCCCAGCAGGTCGTCTGAGCCAAGACTTGTCGTGAGGATTTTGAATACCAGGAAGAAATTGCCAATAGCAAACCATGCAAAGACCATGTTGACTGTGTTGAAGACAAACTCGACGAAGAAGGCCAGTTTTCGGAAGAAGGAGTGATCGGAACGGAAGAATTCGTAGAAGTGGGCAATGGCATATATGGCCGCGAAGAAAGATCCGTTCAACCATCGACGACGCTGCAGAACAAGCTCGGTGACGGTATCCGGCACGTCGGTTTCGCCAGTGGCAGATTTGACATACTGCAGAATCCAGTGACAATTTCGCTTGGTGACGAGCTCGAAGCAGAGAATTCGATCCTCGGCGAGGTACATGTTTGATTCAAACAAGCCGGCACTGCTTCCACCATGCAGGGTTTCGCCCAAAAAGTACTTTTCCAGTGGCCCCTTTCCGTTCTTGTCATTTTGCAGGGCAACGTAGCGGTACGCCGAAAAGGCTCCGGGCAAGACTGAGATGAAGCCAAAGGCAGATTCGAGGGGCTTGTCGAGAATGTTACTCATTTTGTATTCGAAATTCTGCGTCGCGACCAGCGGGTTGAGCAAGTTTTTGCCACCAGTACCCAACATGGCCTTGATCTCACCGCACGCACCGCCGCACATGGGCTCCAGGTCAAACGCCTTCCACAGATGGTAGATGGAGTTGCCTCCAGGACGTGTGCCGGCATCAATAAGCACACAAATATTGGGATCGAGGACGCGGCCAAACGCCTGAAAGAACCATCGATGCGAATTAATCTTCTTCTGGTTCTTCTCCTTCAAACAAAAGAGCATCTGCACCGGTTGTCGTCGGTGGACAAGCGAAACGACGTCATTCTTGAGCTGCAGGTGGGTTTGTGTGGTGTATTCGTAGATGTGAGCGGTCACGTCCTTGTTGTTGACCTGCTGTTTCGCGATACCCTCCTGATAAACGCCCATACCAGACAAGAGTGCTTTTGTTCGCGGATTAATCTTGGCGCGACCGTCACTCACAACACACACCACAATCTTCTTCCAGGCGTCCTTTCCCCAGGTTTTGCTGTTGGGGCGGTTGCACATGTACTCGATGTTCTTGAAAACACCAATCATGGTACGGGCAAACAAAATGTCGTCCTCGTTGTACATGGTGACAACGATGAAAAGTTCGGTATGGCGAGGTTTGCTGAAAAGCTGCTGCCGCAGAGTAAAGTTTTCATTGTAGAAGTCTGACGGGTCGCACGTCGCGGCCGAGTATCGCATGTGGGTGAATTCGTCGCGTTCACCGTGAGGATTTTGCTGCAGCAAGACTGGCGGCACAGGACAGTCCAGAACAAGATTTCCTCGGTACAATAGAACCTGCTTGACCGTTTTCCATCGCTTGATTCCTCCAGCCGTCTGAGGTTGGGGCTGGTCTTGGTATGGGGCATCTCCATATCCCTGTTGATCGTGTATCAGGGGCACGTTGTCGTCGAACCTTTGATGCTGCTGCATCTGCAGTCCTTGGTTGTACCCGTCGTGATACTCGCCATGGTCGTGCAACTGTTCCGGGTTGATGCTGTATTCTGGCTGATGGTGATAGCCATGCGGGCCCGGGCTCGGCGAAGTTGCTACAGAGTGCTGCTGCGAATCAGTATTCATTCACCTGTCCTGTTGCGGAAGTTGAGGGACCATTGACGCAGCTTACAGCGGTATTGAGTTCAAGTCGACTGGCGGACGGGTGATTGCCGAATCCATTATCCTGGGCGGAGGTGAGGCGTTGTCGATCGTCATAGCTGTCGTAGTGGTGTATCGGGTTTTGTTGCATGGGCACATTGCCGTAGCCATCGTAGGGGCTTTGTGACCTTCCGTAGTCATAACCGTGGTTGTCCATCTTGGTCTCCTGCTTCTCCTACAATATCGGGGCGTATACCAAGACTGATTCAAGCGCTGGTGCGGCAAGGATCGAAAAGGGACCCCCAGCACGCAGATTGATTTTGCGGCGGTTTCTCGTCAAGGTGAAAAGGTGTATAAATGTCTCGGTAATTCAAAACGGACCGCGAAAGCGCGCGTGTTTTTGGGCTCGATTTATGGGGAAATTGAGGCCAGTATCGTCAAATGATGTCAAGTTTTGAGCTAAATGCTGTAGTCGCGAACCTTGAGCCCGCCCGGCGCTCTATGTCGAGGAATGGCAGTACTTGTCGCGCTTCTAGAATAATGTTATAATGCAGCCGAACTCGGAGACAAAGACGAAACCATTGCCGGTTGTGCTGTTTGTCTGGTGTCAACGCGCAATTGCTAACAATTGTCACGTATTGATTGTAAAGGGAAAGGCCATGTTTCACGTACCCCAAGCGACCTGCGAATGTACAGTCGCGATCACGTGGTTTTCCATATCACTCGCACAATCATCGCCCCCTAAACACACCAACCCACGAACACGAACCCACCAACCCACGTTTAATAGTGTCTTGCACCAACCACTCTCAAACCCGCGGTGGCGTCAGCTCTGCCCCGTACAGCCCACCCCTAATGCCTTTCAATGCCTTTGGCTAGCCATACCTCAGCATCGCGCATCAACCCGTGCCCCCACTCGGGGACCGCCTGGCCTTTGGTGTTGCTCCAAATTCCAGCGAAGCAAATTGGCCAGAGGGGCCAACTTCAGACACCAAGAAACGCCTGCTTGGACAGGGCAGTCGATCTTCATCTTGGGCCTGACCATGACAAAACACCAGCCCCCCAATGGCCAGCTTTGTCCCCCGTGCCGAGTAGTACGTAACTTTCCCACATGTGACGATGAGGCTGGGAGGGTGGGCAATAATTCAAGATTGCCCTCATTTTGCAAGTCAGCCAGTCAGCCCGTCAGCCGGCTAGCTACCTGTATCGAATGCCTCGTATCCTTTACACGCCAAGCCAAGTCCACCACGTACGCGTCTTTTGCCTCCTCCTCGTCAGCTTTAACCTCTGCTCTTGATGCAGGCCTGTGGTCGCTCCGCCTCGGCGCCTTGACCGACGATGGGCTCACTCACACCCTCACTCACTCTCACTCTCACAGTAATTCGGGGGGAGGGAGAAGGGCAAATTTGCACTGCCTGGCCCGTTCATCCTTTTCCTCAAGGAATGCCCGCGTTTCAAATGTGTGTGGAACCCAAAAATAGCCCCTGTGGCTGTGCTTCTCCACACAGAAGATGGTTTGCACAGCCACGGACTCTCCCGAGTCCCACTGGCCAGCAGCAGCCACATGCAGCAACTTGGTGCTAAAACTACTTGAAGATGGCAAACAAGTTCGTCGATGCCTCCTTTATCGTCTTGCGGATTACGTGCAACCTGCATGAATGGACAACTGACGTATCTGCCACGGCAGTTCCAAGATAATCGGCAAATTGTTCCATGAGTGCAGTATACAGGCCATCTGCGACAAGCCGTGACGTAATAACTCTGAAACCAGCGGGAGTTTCGTCTTTGATGCCAGGGGACCCCAGTTGCCCCCCTCCTGACGTGAAACGTCATCTCATTACAATGACGACCCCGAAGCATTGTTGTGGAGCGACACTGTAACCCGACGCCTGTGAGGGAGCCAGAAACGCCGCCCGCCTCCCCTAGAAATGTCAAGTGAGTGGCCGTGCGCTACTACCTGTGGGGAATGTCAAGCCCGCCAAATGTTAATCGAATTCAAGCTAGTCCAGAATCAGCTCGGTCAATATCCAATCCAGGATCCCCACTACATTGCTGGTTTGGCAACTCATAAATTCCGAACAAAATACAAAGGGACGTTTTTAAATAATGTGTGCCCCACACGTCCACTTGTCCCTTGCGTGGGCAGCCTTGTGATTTGCTCCAAGAGGGGTAAGTTTGGCCTTGCAATGAAGTCTTGCCTCCTGTTCGAGTGAGATGAAATATGACGATACCCTTTAATATATGTGCTAGTTATGTCAGATAACTTGATGAGGCGCTGAAAATATACCGGTGCCAACTCTGGCCGACTCCTTGCACCAACAAGTGGCAACAAGGGAACTCCCGCAGATAGAAAGAGTGGCCTCCCGGCCCGAGTTTAACTTGATGCATCGCAACTCTAATCATCCCTCACCACCTCTCCCTTCCAACGCCTCTAGCTCGAATACATACGTACCAGGATGAAGAGGGCCTTTTGGACATGCACCCTGGCTTGCTAGCCACCCGTTTCTGCACAACCATGAACAGTGAGCTGAAGGGATGTATAGTCCGAATATGGTGGCTCTTTGCAGCAACTTTGACAACCAAGCGGGCAATATGATTGTGTGTAGACAGCCTATGAATCTGATGAAACCTGGTTTGTGCGACGCATAGAGCTGGACCGTGTGAATTATATTACGTGCTTGTTATCGACCAAGGATGCGAAGAGCCACATGGTGACGTGGCCAAGGAATCGGCTTGGTCTTTGTATGAAGTTTAGCCCAGGAGTTCAAGCTCGATAAGCCATGGGCGGAGTGTATCATGGAAGCAGTTGCTCTGTTTGCACTACTTGAATTGGGACTGGTCTAGCCGGATTCAAGGGCGGAAAGCAATTCTCTTGCACCGCCTTTGTCACTTGCACCAAGCTGGTTGCTCAGAGTATCAGGTCGCATTGGGCCGTGATGAAACATGCCCAGTCACTGCAAAAGTTCTAAAGTCGGCGACATACGACGTCTTCGCGGCACTCAATTTGACGATACATGACCCCGGGCAATCATCGTGACTTGTTGCACAAAATGCCTCATGCATTCCCTTGTTTATAGTCGGTAGTCCTGCATCATACATCTTGCTGCGGCGCTCGACGTGCCAGGTCAAAGAGGCTCACACGCCTCAACTTAGCGCAGGATCCCGCCAGAATGCCACCATACCTCGTTGCCCAGAACTGGCACGGCACTGTCCACTGGCCCTGCCGGGCTGTTGAAAGTGAGAGCCTCCTCCTTGTACAGGCACGGCTCAGAGTCTCGGCGCCCCGGAATCTGCAAAGAAAGAGACCGCTTCACCTGGAACCCGTGGCTGCCAAAGAGAGCCACGGCGTCCACGGTGCTCTGGACATACATGGGCATGCGCACCGCCTTGGACATTTTTGTCGCCCAAAGCAAGAGCATGGAAGCGGCGCCTTTCCGCTCGTGCTCCGGATGCGTGGCCAGAAATAAAAGATCTAACGCCTGGTAAGTAAGCTGTGCAAATGGCCGTGCAGCTCCCGCAACCTCTTCTGCCCCTCTTCTCCTCCTCTCCGCCCCCTCTGTGTACGGAGTAGTATTCTGGTAGTAGAAGAAACGAGGGATCTCACGAACGGTAACACGGCGTCTGTTGAAGCACCTCCTCGCGTGCCTCCAATGTCGTCTTGTGCCAAGCTTCCAGCAGCCCGAGATCTGCTCCCGGTGGCCACTTCCACGGAGTCTCAACATCGCCTTCTTCTACCTTTTGGGCGGGATGAGCCCATTTAGCATACGAGATGATTTCGCCCCGTCCGTCTTTTCCTTCCTTGGAGACATCTCTCACAACGATGACGGTGATTTGGGGATGCTGGATGTCGGCCGACAACCTGTCCTGCAGGTTCGTTTGAAGGGCCGCTCGAACTGTAGGGCTGGGAAACTGCGCCTGGAGCAGAGCATTGCTGCCGAATGCCGCCACATGTATCTCAGCAATCCTCTGTGTGTCAGATCCCGTAGCTTGCTGGAGTTTGAGTGGCATTGCAATCCGAGAGGGGATGGGCAGCGAGTAATCGAGGACTGGGAGGGGAGGTTCCAAGGCGCGCCAACCACGCCAGTGTGGTTGTTTCTTTGTTTTTTTCGGGGGGATTTTTTTCCAGCTGGGGCGCTTGGTTATCTTCTTTCTATTCGAGGACCTCGCCTGATAAATGGAAGCCTAATGGTCAAATTCTGCACCATCGAGTTTTGTTTGCATGGTGCGAGTTCGGCCTTTGACCTGCATCCAACCTGGTCAGTGCGGAGGCAAGAGTGACTTAGCAACGCATCCGACTTTTGCCTCGACCATGCCCCTCTCCCAACCCGGACAGAGACGAAGAGTGGGATGTGCAAGACACGCCATCGCAACGTTGGATTCGGACATGGGGCCTGCTGGACAATGGGCACCTGCTTTTTGCAGCTGTCGGGGTGCCATTGTCTGCCAAGCATCATACTGGATATAAAACATGCCGCAAAGGGACCAGATGTTGGTTGGGGCAGCTTTGTATCGGCCAGATGAGTCGAGTAAGCGGGGTTTGGGCGAGTTTCAGGTTCTGGCAGTCGGCCATCTGCTCCCTCGTTACACCAGCGTTCCTTTACAGCCAGTTCTACGGAGTACGGAGTAGTCATATCATCGTCCACTTCTTCCTCCCTAGGCAAGACATTCTCACTGATTGTTGGCAGCCATGGAATTCCAAAGCGCCCGCATGGTGGTGATTGTGCCAGCCTGCAGCGAACCGGCTTTGTCGTTTCACAGTCGGTGGCCTGGGTGTCTGGAATATCGCGCAGCGCTTTGCTCCCGATATCTGCACCGATGCTAGAAGCAGCTCATGGGCATTCATCGTGAACAAACCGCTGGCACCGTTGGTAAATGCTACTACGTAACCCATGTCAGGCTGTGTCCGGCGGTTCGCCCATTGCTGCAATTGCATCCGCATTCTGCGGCTCAGAGGTATCTCAAAGACGCATCATTATCACCTTTAACCAGCCAAAAATGCCTGGCCCCCCGATCAATCTTCTATCCCCTTGGCCCGCTCCTCTTCCAGCCTGGCGGAATTGGCATCAACCCACCACTTGTTAATCTCGCTGCCGCCCTTCCAGTGCCCTTGCTCGTCCAGCTCTCCCCACGGCTTTGGGCTCAGGATGAAATGCACATTCTTGACCTCGGCATCTCTCCAAATGACGTGGTGCACGCCCTTGGTCCTCATTGTTTTCAGCGCATTATACACGTACGGCAGCGGCACCCATCGCCCCCTGTACAGATCCGCCAGCAGATCCTGATCGGGGAAGCTGTACTCTTGCCCATGTTCATTCATTTGCTTGACAATCTGGTCAAAGAGAAGGCGGGACGGATTGACCACCAGCAGGCCGCTGTTCAGGTCCCCGAGGCTCTTTGACGGATCGCCGCCCTCGGCCTGGGCCTTGTCCGGGTCGCCGTGCTGGTGCGTGAAGGCGCAGTTGGACGGGACCCAGCTGGACGGGTAGTGAGGCTTCCTGAGCGGATTGCAGACGCAGGCGTGCCCCGAGGCGAAGACGCGTGTGGAGGATCCGGCCTCGCTGACGGCCGGGGGATCAAGCGCAAGGTCCATGAGCTCGTCCATGTTTTTGAGCACCAGCATGTCCGAGTCGAGCTGCACCACGCGCGAGAACTGGGTCAGGGAGAAGACGACGAGCTTGGTCCAGCAGTCGTTGAAGCGCGCATCCTCAACGTACTTTTTGCCTGATGCCGGCGCGAGGAAGGGGACGGGGAGGGCAGGGATGCCGCGGCGGGAGAGAGCTGCGAGTCCCGAGCTGGGGAAAGAGGGCGTGTAGAGGGCCACGAGGGGGTATGCGGATTTGACGCTGCGAAGAGAGTGGTTGAGCGTCAGGAGGCCCGGCAGGTACGAGTCGTTGGTGATGAGTGTCGCCCAGACTGGTGAGGGTGAGGGTGAGCACGCGGAAATGGACCTGGTAAGGCTGGTCGGGGCATACCTTTGTCTGCGGAGATGCTGGGGGGCTCCGCCATGATGGCAGGCGGAGTGTGCTTGGGCTGATATGATATGATGCTGGCAGGGCTGACAAGGTGAGAGGTATTGTGAAGTGAGAGTGACGTGATTGATGCTGCGACACGGAGGTCAAAGACGGGGCCCAAGTGGGTCGGCAATCGAGGGCGATTTATAATGCGGCGTCGGTCAACCTGGGGGGCGATTTTGCTACAGAGTATGTTTTTGCAATCGTAAAATGTTCATCTTGGTGCTTTTGGGGACATTTGCTGCGCGTCGAGGAAAGTGGTGCGAGTGAGCTACTCCTGCCATGCGAAAGGCAACCATGAGTGTAGTCACCACGACCCTAGGAGCTGCAATTATTTCTTAGCCTAGCCATATTCAAATAAAAACCCATTCCAGGAATATAACTGGGTAGAGGAAAGGATATGCGGTTTAGATAAGCTACTTAAGAAGAAATGAAATGGACCCTCTTATTCGCCACGCTGCCGCCTGTCCCAAAGCCGCGCAGACACTGTAGCCTGCACTTTTCACCAGGCTGCCAGAATACGCTCTGCACCGTCGGCTGAATCACAATTGGCAATATTCATCATCATTCACCAAACGCTGCCATCCAGTCCAAGGCCTGGTCAACAGCCAGTCCGCCACCCAAATCCCGGCCTTGTCCACGAGCAACACCTGATTACCGGCCGCATGCTGCTCACGTACGTCGAGCCCTTCGCCACTGTCCGAATGACCGATCAAGCTGTGAACATCGCCAAAGGCCAATGCAGTAATGACCACTAGCAGCAGCTGTGCAGCAGAAGCGAATGAGCAGGCCATCATGCCTCTCAATCGAAATGCCATGCCATCATAAAGCTGTCCTGTGTACGAGAGGGTGCTTATTCTAGCCTTGTTCCAGTACCTCGTTCATCACGGTCATCGGCTCAGAAGTTCCATATGTCGGGTACCGAGTAGTTTGAAAATCTAGTCAACGGTCACCCTCCCAGATCCAACCAAGTCCTGTAAAGAAATAATTTGATGCTAAATTGATCTCCTAACACCACCGCTCCCGCAATGCCGGAGATGCCTGTACCGTTCCCGTTTAAGAACGAGGCTTTTCCTTCTTTTCCTTCCAGAGAGAAAGCAAGCTAACACCAGAGACTTTTACAATCTTGAATCGGACACCGGGAATATCTCCCTTTGCTCGGCCCTTGCGCCCAAAACCCGCAATGAGAACCTCGTCGTTTTCGTCAATAAAGTTGAGACATCCGTCATTTGGAACTTCAGCCACGAATTAGCATTAGATAACACGGCTCCCGGAACGAGGACCTACCGAAGGCAGTCACCTTCTTGCCGTTCTTGATGAGCTGCACTCTCACACACTTGCGGATGGCCGAGTTGGGCTGCTTGGCCTCGACGCCAACCTTCTCAAGCACAATGCCCTTGGCGTGAGAGGAACCGCCGAATGGCGACGACTTGAAGGTGGCCCCCAGTGCGCGCTTCTTGTAATGCACATCGGCCCATCTCTGGTCCTTGTGATCCAGGCGCAGCTTGCGGGCGGCAACGATACCTCGCGCGCCTCGAGTCATTCTTGGAGCAGAATGAAGAATGAAGAATGGGAAACACGGGCGCAGGGTTGCACAGGAGGCAGCAGATGGGAAAGCTGCTTGAATTTATAATTGTAAAAAGCTGTGCGCCGTAGCAGCCCTTTCTCGACCCTGAGGCGACCGACTTCTTGGGCTTCAATATCATCAGGCCCACCAACTGGCCGGATGTTAGATGAAACTTAACCTCTATGGAACGAGGCCGGCTGGGCAGCTCCAATGACTGTTTTTGCGATATCCACAGCATTGACGTGACATGGTGACTTTCATGGATTTGCGATTGGTGCGCTCGTGATCCATCTTGCGCCCTGGGTGGTTCTTTGCTGGTGAAATATTTATTATTGTTTCTCATGATTTTTCGTCCAGCCACCGTGAGCTCGTTCAGGTCTCATGGGATTGATTGGGCTGTACTTCTTTCCCGAGGGAACATCCCTATAGGTTACGCTTTCCAAGATTCACACTTGGACACCCAACAGGTGTCAAGACTTGGATTGGTCAAGGCGAAGAACCATTGCGTGGGCATATACTGCAAACCCTGCGAGTGTCGATCGATGCTACTAACAAGGGCGTCAGGACTGGGAACACGTGCTGTAACTGGAAAATTTGGCACCTTGCGGCAGAAAATGATGCTCTTGTGCAATATGCTGTAACATATCCTGTAACATGGCGTCTACCAACTGCGCAACAATAAAAGCATGGTTGAAATTGTCAAGGTGCCATCGGAGCGCAGCGTATTCTCTGGAGTGGTATTTACCTGGGAATCAAGACGTCCCGTGTCACCACAAAGCCAAGTCGAGTCAGATTTTAGCCCCTTGAGCAAAAGCAGGGATTTTGTCACGCCAACTCGCTCTAGTGCTGATCAATCTTGAAACGTCATACTTTAAAATACCCCTGTAGGTCATATTTCGTATCCTTTCAGACTCTGGATGCTTAGGACGTAGTGCCGATGCTTCAACCTTGTCAATGGTATATTTTGAGTCTCTGTATCTCGATATATTATACTTGATCCTTACCATTCTATATATGCTTGTTGATGTAGCTAATAGCTGTCTAATTTTCAACAGTTTCCAGAGCTTTGAAACAGAATACCGCAAGTTGCAAGTTTTGTGCCAGATTCACCAGAGAATACGAATGGTTTCTGTAGATGATGGTGTTTCGGATGCTCCACGGTTCACTTGGAAAGAAGCCCCCGGAACCTAGATGTACATGTAATTAGGTTTAGGGTCTCTAGTCCAGGAACCAACTATGGTTGTACCTACGGATCCGTGCCTCAAATTCAAGCAGGTCGGTCAAGGGTTCTGTGATATCCTCATGCCTCTGAACTACTCTACCCCTTTGGCAAGATGCTTCCGGATCTCCTCAATAGCCAGCTTGTCGCATGTGACGGATGACTGAGTGAACTGGAGTCCCTCGCCAGCAATAGGCCCTCTCCAACCGGCAACCAGGCCGCCCTTGGTAAGAGTGTCACCTATCCGGGCACAGGCGTCAAAATCAATCAGCACCGCCCGCCCGTCGTCAAACATGATATTGGACGGGCTAATATCATTGTGCGCAAGTCCGAGCGAGTGCAGGTGATCTGCTGCCGCTTCAACCTGGTCCATACAGTCCATGCGCTGCTGAATAGTAAACTCGTCTGTCCCGAGCCTTGATCGGTCATGCAGAGACTCGCTGTACCTCTTGAGTGCCAGGCGTACGAGCCGGCCCTCTTCCACGACGCAGCCGAGATAACTGCCTAGGCTGGGGTGTGGACTGCGCAAGATGCTCTCCTGGACCCTGGCTTCGCTGAGCAGCCGCATGGCTAGATCGTCGCTGCCGTCCTGGTAGTGACTCAGCTTGGGCGCCTTGAGGTACGGGGCCTCCTCGCCATGGCCTCCCTGCTGCGGCTCGTATAGAGTAAGCTCTTGGGCGGGAAAGTGGGGGTATATTTTGTCCTTGGGAACTGCGCGGAGGAGCTTGATAAGCTCATCGAATCTCGACAGGTCGCTTTGAACGCCGTCATTGGGCCAGTCACCGCGATGCTCTTTCCGTGGGAGACGACCGCACCAGGCATCAAAGCCTTGATATACCTGAAAGCATAGGTAGCCGCCCGACTGCCAGTCAAACGTTTGAGGGTCCTGCCCCTTTTCTAATATATGAAGGGTTTGAATAGTAATGGAGCGCGGGCTTTGGTGTGCCATGGTGGTATACGGCGCGCGGTGGCTCGTGCTAAGGCTAGAGGAAGCAAGTCAGCGAGCCCCGACCATGAGTACTTACGCCTCCACCGGGGTTAAAACTCACTAGCTTGTATTCGCAGTGAATCGAAAGCTAGGTATCGCAAGAAGAAAAGATGAGGTGGGGGAATGATCTGTAAAGTGCAGCTGGGGTACATCCAATTAGAGCGCTCAACGGGGCATTTTGAGCTTCTAAAATAATGGTGGGTCTGGGCTGCCGAGGCCCCAGCATCGACACGGCAAGCCAGGCGGGTACATGCGGGGATGCGGGGACACCCGCTCCAATTGTATCCCTGGGCCCTGCTTGACCAAGCTCTGGTATCTGCGGTCTACTACCAACTTATGACCTTGCCATCGTGTAAGCCGGGTCGTCGGCTACCTTGCGCCGGTTCTCTGTCTCTCATATTTCTGCCTATATCGACGTATTCCTATAATCAAATCGACGGCCAGATGCTCCGTTAGCTTGGCCGCCATGCCAAGGAGATGGATGGTACGATGGGGAATTATGAATTTCTTAGATTACTGTAGTAAGTGCAAGACTTGACTGCTGTTTCTTAAATACAAGGGTCCAAAGTATAGGTGGCGCCAGGGAAAGAAAGGGAGTTGCGAATTCGAGGTATACCTCGACGTGGCTGCTCATACAAATTCTTGATAACAGTGTTCTCGGGTTCCAGTGTTTCCTCGGCGGTAATAATGCTGGCCGAGTCATCTGTCCTTTAAAATTTCCATCTGTGACAGCCAAAAGTAAGCCCAAGCTCCGGTCCTGATTGTAGTAATCACGAGATTTTTCTCATCAGACTTGGGAATCTGGTCGTTGATAGCATTTATGATATCCCATTCCTATAATAGGTAAACAAGGAGAATAACATGCCTGAATAATCTTATGGCCGCTGTATCAAGTCAAAAGGGCTAGAGACGATCACCTCAGAGGTAGAATACGAGCTGGCCCCTGTTGCTGCAGCTCGCTCTAGAGCTACTGTGCGTTGCATAGCAGCCATTCGGATGACGACCTCGAATGCAGTGGGAAGCGGGTAATTTCACAGTCTATTCAGGATAAATGTGAGTAGTTGACGATCAAATTACTTGGCAAGCCGAAAAGTATAAAGAGAGAGCTATTGCCCCGTACACATGCAGAAATATTGACACCGACACAGGAAAACATTACCATCAATTTCTACCTTCGACTCTACCCCAAGAACAAAATGAGATTCACCGCCATCGCCCTTCTCCTCCCCCTGGCTTCGTCCGTCCTTGGGGCAACCATGGGAGCCAAAGGAGGTGTCGCTGAGCTCGCATCCCGCAACGAGAGCGAGGACATGGAGAAGCGCCAGACTAGGGGCTGCGGCGGCTGGTGCGGCGGTGGCACTGTGAGTACCCAGTTCTAGTCACCGATTAATACGACTACCTTGGCTGACGATTTCACTCAGTGTGCCTGGACTTGCTACAACGGGCAGGTGTGCTGTGGAGCAGGTGGTTGCTGCAACCCTTGAGCGTGGTCATCATGTGTGGCAACAACTTGTGAGTTTGGAGACTTGGCTTGTCTTGGCTAGATTACCACTGTAACCCTCAAATAGCGTGGCCTCTGTTTAGGTATTGGGCAATATGTAGTCTTCTATACACAATTCAGCCACGACTTGAGCTCGTATGGCTCCTTTACCAAGTTTCTACCATGGTGAATCTTTTCAACGTTACCAGGAGGTCAACTGGTAAGTAAACCGCCTTGTATGCGTGTATTTACAGCTTGACCCCATCTCCCACTGAACTTTTCCGCATCTGTCTCCTTCTCTTGAAGAATATTAATCTCACCGGCATATAGACGCCTAGATATAATGCAAGTTTGTTATTAATGATTCAGACCAAGCTTTGGTATTGGCGGGCCATTGTCTATTAAAACAAGATGTGAATGAATGTATACGAACTGCACAGAAGTCCACGAATCCACGGTCAACTTCATAATTGCCAACTCCGATTCTAGCTCCTTCTTGTAGCGATAACCACCCAGCTGTAAGAACAAAGAGCCCTTTACAGAGTCTGGTAAAGACCACCTTAAGGGGGTGGTAAAGTCCCAGTAGTCTGGGTACCAGCCGGCAGATTCCCAATCCAGGAGCCCCGAGACACGGCTATCATGTACCAAGATGTTATGAAGGGCAAGGTCGCCATGGGTGAGAAGAATATCACGGCGTATCCGGGTGCTCGCAGTAGCTGATGACCTTGGAATAAGAAGGCCAGCTGCACGCACAACACGCATAGATTGCACTTCATCGAGCTTGTCCCGTCGAACCACTTCAGAAGGACGCCAAACCACTTGCAATAGTATCTGGAGAATTCACAAAGAAATGAATGGATGTGCCCTGTTGCCCTGCGAACGGTCGGCGTGAGCAATGGTGATAAAGGCGGCATCTCTCCCGCAAGCTCGTCTGACGGCAAATTGCGGGTTCATGACGGAAGGCGCCACGAGTTGCAGCAAGGGCAGTTCTCGGAAGAACAACCACTCGGAGCAGCGATACAGTTTCTGGCAAAGGCGTCGCCATACGGAGCGATGACGGCGGGACTCGTGGGGTGCGGGAAGTGGCGGAATGACAGGAATCGCAGGAATCGTGAGCGGTGGACGAGGGCGAAGCCAAACTCATGCACAGACGTGATGAAGCCGCAGTCGAGGCCTTCTTCGCGTCCAGCAACTGCACAGCGTTTGTTGCTCGTAGCGGCTCAACGACGGCCAGATGATTATGCTTGTTAAAAGGATGCGGCAGTCATGTTAAATGGATATTTCTTTAGCGGGTCATCGGCAGGCAATCGGATGACGATTGTCTCTCAACTTCCAGCTTCTGCCTTGGTGGCATTTTAGAGTCTGCAAATGTGCCGAGCCATGAAGAAAATACCAAACTGCGTCTGCCTTTACTTCAACGAGAAACACCAAGCCCTGCCACTCTCTCGGTGCCGCCAGACAAAGACTACGTCGACCAAGTAACAAGACTGATGCGCTTCCATCAACACAACTACGTAAATTTATTCCAATTTATTAGCTGAAGAGGCCCATGGCCCATGTCGTGTATTCTAACAAACCACCAAGAGTCCGTGTCATGCACATGCTTTACAGAGATCGAATCCGTGTCCAGTTCCAGTCTAACCAGCATGTCTTGAAATCCGACCCCAACGCCAAACTATGCACAACAAATGGGAATATCAATGTCGCTCATCATAATCTTCCCCGTGTATACGTCTCTCTGGCTCCAAATGCTCAATGCTTGTATTTCTGTCATGGAATTAGCATGCCGACCGACACACGGGCACAGCCACCTCATCAGTCTTACCTCGCTTATCCGCCTCTTGTTATCTTGGTCCAAGGCATTAGTTGCTCCCATGAGCGTCTGTCCAATGACTTTGGTCACACCAACCGCTGGTCGGAATATAATGGTCGGTGCTCTCTTCCACATCACCTTGGCAGCACCACTTGCTGATTGTGTTGCCATGACCTCTCCCGGCACTGCGATGATGGCGTCACGCGCAAGGTTGACATCTCTCGATAGTGATCTGAACCCCCCGCGAATACCCTGCAAAACGCCCGTGGGTTGATCTGCATACAGCGATATTTGCTTCTTGTCTTCGGCGTCCAAGTCTTCGTCATCCCAGTTGCCCTCCGACTGGCCACGCTCAGTGAGCATGTCCTCGGCCCCCTGGAGAGCATATTGCGTTCCTACAGCGAGTTTGGCTCCCAGCTTGACAAGCTCAGTGCCTGTCGTCTTGGCGAATGCGACGGCTCCTTTGGATATGCTTCGGATGATTCTACCATCCTTTTGGTACTCTCGCAAAGGAATCTCGACCAAATCTCTGAAACCACTGCCGATATTGACCAGAGATCGAACCGGTGCAAGCCCAGCCACAACCCCAGGGAGCTGGTTGTTTCGGACATCGGGCATCCAAATGTCGTTCAACGTCTTGCCAAACCTGTCGAAGCCCGCGATGCCATAGATGATGACATGGCGAAGGACCATTCTAGATTCTTCCAGTACGATAAAGTTCATGAACTCGGTCGTGTGGCCGGAGCGCAGCCCGCCGTAGTCCACCCTCTTTGGCTTGAAGTCGAGCTTGACAGGAATGTCCATCACCTCCGCACGCTGAAGAAACGGTACATCACTTGGTGATGCATGTACCGGTAACTTGTCGTCCTTGAACTCGAAAAAGCGAGTGATGAAATCGAGGGCGTCTTGGTCCACATGCAGTCGTAGTGGCAAGACTGTTGCTCGCAGAACCATTTCCGAGGCAGCCAGCTCTGGGATGGGCTTCACATTCAAAAGTTCAACGTGAATCATGCTGGTGCCCATTTCACGCTCACCGTAATCCTGGTCGTACGTCGCAAACTTCTTCCACGTCGATGTAGGGACATGGTCGAAGATGTCGAAATTCTGGACTCGGGCATCAATGCTGCTTACCGTCTCTACGCTGCCTGGCGGGAACAGGACCATGTCAACGTTGACGCCCTGAAGTTCGAATGTGATTTTGTGATGCTTGCTTCGATGCAGTCGCAAGCGCCTAGACATGGGATGGCTCCGTCGTGAGGTTCGCGTCGTATTCATAGTCATGGTCGTTGTCACCACAGACTCCGTTTCCGTCGCATTATCATTTAGTCCTTCGTTGATGGCTCGTGTCAGGTCTCGGGGGTCACGGTTGGAAGGTATGCCAATGTAAATTGAGTTGAACAGAAAGTCCCCAATGGTCTCTTCATCTTCAATCTCTTCCTCGTACACTTGCATGCCGGAACGGCGAGATTGACGCTCGGCAGCCCTGGTTTCCACATCCTCGACAGCCTTGGCGATGACGTCGCGAGTGCCAGCCCAATCGTATCCGTCAAACAGGTTCCAGATGACATGCACGTCTCTCACGGAAATCTTCACAGGACTGGCTTGGATTAACTTGGCAGGGGCTCTGTCGTAGGCATTGCTGTTTGAGTTCCAGAGCATGGCCGCGTGCTCTTCTGGTGTGCTGTGGTCGTAGTAGTTTTCATGTATCACGAGGTCGTCGCTGCTTTGTGACAACTCGCTCCGAGACGGGTCGAATCCAGTCAACAAGACGCCTTCATTTGTGTCTTCCATGAGGGCGCCATGCGACAGTTCCATGCTGTTGGTTGCATCAAACAATTCCTCGCCCGCAGATTGGGACCCATAGAACCGAGAGTCCACAGGTAGAAATCCGCCACTGCCAAACTCGTCCTCGGAGCCACTACGAGCCATCTCTTGGGCCCCGGCGAAGTCCTGATCAAAGTCGTACTCGCCTTCCGGTCTTCCGAACGCCTCGGCGGAAATAGATGCCAACAAATCTTGCACAGGAAGGACCTTTGTCCGGTATCTATTTTCTTTCGAGGGCGGTGTGGGAGGTTTCAGGGCGTTAGCCAACGTTATGAGCGTCTGTGTGGAATCGGCACATGTTTCCAAGACCAGTAGATCGTCCCGCACATCGATTTCGACCTTGGCCTCGTGGTCAGGGTCGGGAATGATCAAAACCTCCACCCTCGCTGATGACATGTAGCAGATATCCACAAATCCCAAAGCGCAAAGATCCTGAACCTGTCGAGAAACAGATGACGGAGAACGAACTCTGGGCACTCCCGCCCGTCCTTCCAAGGTCTGAATTTCCTCGACATCATCCGTCAGAAGAACGGAAGCTTTGTTGATGCCAACCGAGACCTTGGTCTTGCCATCTGTTGGCAGTACAGCTTCCACGTGAGCATCGGTCAGCGCAATAATCATCTTCGAGGGCAAGTTATAAGGGTTCAGCCCAATAGCACAGTCTCTCAAGCCCACATCGAGAGTCGTTGGTTTGGTGGCAGGCTCTGCCTTATGAACACCGGGCATGGCTTGCTGCCTCGCAAGAGCAATCTGCGCTTGGTCTCCCAAGTTTGCAACGGATGCTGCAAGACTGGCCTCAAAGTCTTGCGGTGTGGTGTCGCTTCCCAAGTTGAGAAAGTCCATGACTGTGGCAACCCTGTACTCAAACCTCAGATCTTGTAATTTGAGTTTGATGATTGGCTCGATTTCGTCTCCAATTATCCTCACCATAAGAACAGGGCCATTTGGCGGTGCGTGGACTGCATTCTCCGGGAGGCTGGAACCGATGAGTTCCTCATCTC
This sequence comes from Keithomyces neogunnii, assembly GCA_020975405.1. Lineage (NCBI taxonomy): Eukaryota > Fungi > Ascomycota > Sordariomycetes > Hypocreales > Clavicipitaceae > Keithomyces > Keithomyces neogunnii. The sequence continues at coordinate 602,025 of JAIOWQ010000002.1, read as the reverse complement.
CATTTCGACGAACATGTACACCGTGCACCGCCATTGCGATCAGAGATGGCATGGTGATTTGGCCCAATTCCAGTTCCCGAATATCACAACGAAGATTGCCGATGTTTTCAAAAAGCTCGCAGTGGATAGAAAGTCTCTGCACTCGGGTCAATGTGAGTAAGCCCGGTCGGTCATCCTCTGGCAGATACTTGGCGACAGCTGCCAATCTACCTATCTCCTCGCCGAGAGCGGGAAGAGCCGAAAGCTGGGCAATGTTCTTGACGGAAACATTCACCGTGTCAAGAGTTGCTCTTAATACCGAGCCCTTTCTCCTCTGTCGCAGTAGTGTATCGACCATGACTTCATCATTTTCGTGGTCGAATTTGACCTTTGAGGGTATAATGAGTTCAAGAAGCTTCTCAAGATCTGCATCTTTCGGCGCCATGAGGAACTCCAATCTCGTGCCACCTACTTCCGCACTAATGGCTGGGTCGGCCATCCAGTTTTTGATATATGGCCCTGAGATCCGCAGTCGGCTGCAACCAACGCCAACGCCCTCGTCTCTACTGACAACTTTCAACGCACTGGTCTCCGCGGCCACAGTGCAATCTTTACCGACAAGTTCTATTAATACCCCCCCAACCCTCAAGTTGAGCTTGTTCTGTGCCGAGGCAGACTTATCTTTTGGATCAATGGGAGTATCAAATCGAACACCTCTTGGTTTTGGTGGTGAAACTGGAGCCGATTTTGTTGTCGATGCTGGGCTGGAAGTCATCGACGCGCTCATGTTAAGGAAGCTGCTGAGCCCGCCAAACCAGCCAAAGGTCTCGTCAAGCCTCTGCAAGTCGATCTGGACAACAAGAGGTAGCGTTTCTACATTCGTTCGGGTCGTATCGCCGGATTGGACAATTTCAACCCCAATATCGTAGCCATTGGAAAGAAATGAGTCCCGAATTGATGTGCTCATCTGCCTGGCGCTGTCAAATGATACGATATCGCCTCTTGAATATCCGAATCGAAACTTTTCGAGCTCAACCTTTGTCACGACATCGCGTCTTTTAGGCAGCGTTGCGCGGCTCGCCGCCATCGCAACCTTGGCATCTGTTGACACGGGAGCAGACGATACCTTCAGGTGGAGGAGGGTCATGTTCAAGAGTACCTCTTGATCAACATCCAATGAAGGCAAGTCTATTTGCGATTGCGACGGATTAATCAGGCCACTCAACCTGTTAAGAAAGTTGACGGAGATTTCCTCGGCAAAAACTTGCACGTGAGGCGCAACAGCCGATTTTGGGTCCTGCTGCGTTGGTGATGACGCAGGTCGTTGTGGCTGTTTGTCACTCTTAGCCGCATGTAGAAGCCTCTCTACTACCATGGCAAGTAAGAAGGCAATGGATGCGTCGAAGTTGATGGCAACTGGTGACAGTTTTACTTCAAGAGCTGTTGTGTTGCCAATGTCTCTTGGATCTTTATCCATTGGCTGAGGATGCCTGGGTGATGAGGAGCTGTGAATCGAAAATGCCCCCGGGGCCTGTGGATATATGGATGACTGTCCTAATGAGTGCGAAAGACGGCTAAGCGATTCGGGGGAATCAACATGAACATGGATATGCTGATGTTGAGCTTGAAGGTAGATTGAGATGTTATCCAGTCGCATAATCTCTTTGACAAGCTTTGGAGGTCCTCGAGGGGTAGCAATGCCATCATCTCCAAGTGCATCAGGCGCTTCATTGAAAGGTAATTGCTGCTCGGAACGCGGCAAGGACGCCCGACCGAATGCTGGGGATGATGAACAGCTGTCGGTATCAGACGAAGGCTTTCGCTGTTCCGTAGGAGCCAGTTTAGGATCTGTCGCTTTATTGGGGGAGGGTGTAGGGGGGTCGGGTAGCGCATCCATGCTCTCATCCCATGCACCTGGCATCGTAGGCGTGCGGGGCCGAGTGTCTTCATTTGAGAATGCTGCAGGCTGCTGTTCGTCGGGCTGTTCGTCCGAGAGTTTGTCGGGTTGCTCATCGGCTTCTGCATCGGACTGTTTCGAATTATCATTTGATAACATGTCCATCTCATTCTTTGTCATCTCCTCGTCTGGCTGTTGAAATGTTGCGAATTCGGGTGACACCTCGGCAGCTGGGAACTGTTCAGGCTCTTGAACATTCTCCGTCATCTCGGCGGCGGGTATATTTTTGGGTTGGCTGGGAGCGGGAGCCTCCTCGCTAGCAGGATCTGAATCCCGTCTGCCAGCTGTCTGTGAGAATGCGCTCATATACATACTCTCTGCTTCCTCGTGAGTATAGAGCTGTGACTGTGCCAAATCCGCGACGGATGCGGCTCCTGACGATGGCCGGCCTTCTGGAGTGGGAGAACATTCGCTGTACAGGTCTGAGGAGGTCAAATGACAGGACCCGGTTTCATGGTATTGTTCGGCATGGACCAAGTTATCATGCTCAACAGGCTCCCGAAGCTCACTTGCTGCCCCAGATGACGTCGATGATGCCGAGTCAGATTCAATAGTTGAATGAAACAATGCCGAAGCCTGAGGAAGCTCGCTTGTATCGAGATATCGAGATGCCCGGGGGGTTGATGGGCCTTGATCATCCAGGTCGTCTTCAGGTGCGTCTGCCAGGGCTCGCTCGTCATCTGACAAGTCATAGGGAATGGCAAGCGCATCTTCACTGTCACCGAGAGAATGGTCTTGGTTGTCGGATGCGACCTCATCGTCCGATAGGCGTTCACGGAAGCTTTCCTGCAGCGCTGCCATGGGCTGCTCATGGAAGCTGCCCTGTGATAGAAAGGTCGCCTGTCGAGAAGGCGGGTTTCTCGTCATTGCGGGTGACGAAGCCAGGGATGGAGATGCCGTCGACGGCGATCGAGTCAGCGCAGCAAATGCATCGGCTTCGGATATCAAGCACGCACGTATCCTTGACAGGGAAATGTGCCGTTTGCCTTCTTGGTGAACAATTTGCGGAGTGTCATCCCTTCCATCCTCCTGCGCAGGTGTGGTGATGCCTTCGATGTCAATCTGCCCCAAGGCGATCTGGAACGACACCGGCTCCATCTTGGATGAATTGAGCTCAGCCGGCACCTCCAGGTCCAGTTGGAAGGAAACATTCTTGATAGCAACTTGCGTCCGGTCCACAACGCCCTGCAAGAAGTCTGCTAGGAATCCTGGTAGTGATAGGGCCTGCCCAGTGCCAAATTGAGACTCGTCTTCGCTTCCATCCTCGCTCATAGTGATGGAGGCGCCTAAATCGTTGGTCTCAGCAGCCAGCGCATCTTGGAGTTGTCTCTTTTCGGATAATGGCTCTGTATCGAGGAACGATTGTGCCAGATCCGTCGTATTTGGGACTATCGACGATTCCTGTGTCTGTGTGCTCGGGTTCCGAGAGGTGTTGGCACTATCCCCCAAGACTTTCAGGCGAACATCGACGCCGTCAACCTCGACAGTAATGGGGCTCGTGTAGAAATCCATCGGTATTGTTACGCGAAGCAAAAGCACCTTGGCCTTCTCGAGACCAAACGAGGGTGGCAAGCTGAGCATCTTTTGGAGCTTCTACACGCCGACATTAGTGGACAGACGGGAACGCGGCATGTTTCTTCTGTTCTTGCAGCAAATACCTTGAGCTTGATGCCAACATCTCTAAACTCAAACACCGTGTTCCTTCCCAAAGCCAAATCAAGGTTTTCCATATCAAGTGCCTCGGCATCGAGCAGGTCTAGGCGTGACAGGGCATACCGAAGCAAACGCTTGGGCATGGCGGAGCCACGAAAGGACTGGAACAGTGTCGCCATGATGGGCTGGCAAAAGCGCAGCGAGGTGTGTCTCGGTGAGGCTGATGGGCCAACGGGCTATTATTCACCACCGACAGGATGGCAGCGTGGTTGGAAAATGACCAGGCTCAATATCTAACGCGGGGAGGCACGTCATGCTGCGGGACCAGTCGATAACTCGCGGGTATATGCTCGGTAAGGTCGATGCAACGGGTGAAAGTCAGGCTTGAACGGCTATCGCATGGGTATTCATGGTGACTCGTCGTCTCGTTTCGTTTGGCAAGCAAAAAGAAGAGGAGTTTGGCGATGTTAAGGGTTGTTGGGCCAAATCACACGAGGGAAGGATGGGGCCAGGGACCTGAAGACGAGTTGGGGCAAGGACGTCAGTAGGTATGTACCTAGGCCGGTAGTTTATTTGGTGACATCAGGTTAGGTAGCTAGCGCCATTTGGATGCTCAAGTGAAGAGGTGGCGTGGACAAGCTCCAGTCGCAGCATTGATGCTCGGGTTCACTAAAGTCAAGTTCATGTGTCAGCCTGGACGTGGCGCCTTGACAAGTCCAAGCGCAGGCGGGTGGTGTGTTCCGGCTGCTTGTGTCAGGGTGCCAGCCGTGTAGGTACTTGGCGCTGAGCTAGGTTCGGTTTTGACAAGCTGTGAGCCTTGGTTGTGCTGGGCTTGTTGTGTGCGTCCAGGGTTGGTTGGCGGGGCGAGCCCATGCCAAATGTCACCGCCAGCATGGAATTTGCTCCGCTGGTCCTCACAAAGCCTGGAGGGCTTGTGTCAGGCACATGAAGGGCTGGAATCGACGTCAATAGCAGGCTCGTACAGATAGTACCAGACCGGACATAAGCGCCGCTCTGAGGCTCTTAGCTGTCTGGTCTGGTGATTCCAGGCATCAGCCACCTGACCACTGGCCCCAAATTGTTTACAGCACTATTGGCCCCAACTGCCCATCCTGGCCACAACAACAAGTGGCAGCACGAGCCGCTCGCGGAAAGAACCACAGCCAAGCATTCCTTCCTGTCGTGTCTGTTTCCAAAAGGTTACCTGACCCATGTCCACATGCACGCGCAGCACTTCCCTGCGCTGATGCATCCACCACCTGCATCTGAATCAAGCACCTTGAGCTTATGGATGAGCATTTCAGCATCATCGCTGCCATGGCCATGAACCAGGACCGCACAAAGTTGTCCATCTCCCAGCAGGCATGGCTGGTGCATATGGTTGAGCCGCCAGCCAGCGAATGTCATTGCCAGCATGGCCCACGAAATCATGTGCCCTTGACTCACCGCAGCAAGCCGCGAAACCGCACGCACCCCAGATCCTTGAAAAGCTGGCGCTTGCTTAGTATCCCTTCAGCAGGCGGTAGTGCAACTTGATCTTGATTGTAGCTTGCATCTCAAAGTTTATCCCCTATTCTCGGTGGCATTATCGCCTTGTTGGACTCCGGTCTCATGCGCCGCCTATCTCTTGGAACTTTAGAAGCCACCTTCCCATAATCGAGACAGCCAACTTCCATCGCTTATCCTTGCCATGGACGCCTACTCTGTTTGTCGTACTAACCCTGCCCGTCGCCATTCATCCAGAGTCTATCAAGATCTCAGAGAAGCCTTGTTCGGCAGCTTGACCAGCAGTGACAGTGGCGTGAGCGTTGGTGATATGAGTGCTCCGGAAACTGTCGCTCCCAAGGTAAATCTGAATTCGTGTTGCCTTGCCTTTCCCGTCATCATCCCGGGCTGGCTCATTCTGGCTTCTTCCCGTGGGTGTTCAACCCGCACATGGCCTGATTCACTGCTCTGATTGCAGCCATTAAACATAGTCGTCGGCTTACGCAATTGTCTCGATAGCGACGCCATACATCAGCTGCTAAGCCCCATGTCGGCATCGTCGGCGCCGGCGTCTCTGGCCTCCGCTGTGCCGACATACTCTTGCAAAATGGGATCAAAGTGACCATAATGGAAGCTAGAAATCGTGTCGGCGGCAGAGTGCACCAGGAGAAGCTGCCCAACGGCGGAGTGGTTGACATGGGTCCCAACTGGATTCATGGAACCGACGACAACCCAATTCTGGGCATCGCCAGGCAGACAAACACTGCTGCGGGGGACTGGTACTCCAACACATGGGTGTACGATCACCTGGGAGACTTGTTGCCTTTGGAGCATGGCGAAAAGTACAGCACAATGGTGTGGGACATCGTGCAGCAAGCCTTTGAACATTCCAATGCCCACGGATCAGAGACTCACGTCGACACAAGCTTGTTAGACTTTGTCCATGAGAGACTCCAAGATATGATCCCAGATGATGACCCTGGCTGTGGAACAAAGCGCCAAATGGTCACTCGCATGGCTGAGACGTGGGGCGCTTTTATCGGGAGCGCAGTATCTCGCCAGAGCCTCAAATACTTTTGGCTGGAGGAGTGTCTTGAAGGAGGTATTATCTTTGCGCCACATCGTTTCTCGTACCCAGAAGCTGACTCTGTCTGAGAGAACCTTTTCTGTGCTGGGACTTATCAGAATATCCTGGCTCACATTGCAGCACCTGCACAAGCCGGAGCAGACATCAAGCTGGATTCCAAAGTAACAAGGATAGAGTATCAGCTCGAAAACAGCAACGAGGTCAAGGTGGAGCTGGAGAGCGGCCAGTCCCTTCATTTTGATGAGGTCGTTGTCACTGCACCTCTCGGCTGGCTCAAGAAACATCATGACGTGTTCAAACCCCCTTTCCCAGCACGTCTGACACAGGCTGTCAACGCAATTGGATATGGTTGCCTCGAAAAGGTAATTTCAGCATTGGCCTCAGCCTTGGACGCTGAAATGTCGCAGCTAACCGGCTTCAAGGTATATATCGCTTTCCCCAAGGCCTTCTGGCTTCAGGACAACAACAACAACAAAGTCGGGGGCTTTGTAGAATGGATCCATCCAACCTACGCCCAATCATCCAATCCACACAGCTGGCATCAAGAAGCATTCGAGCTGGGCAGCCTACCGGGTCAGGACGCCCATCCAACTCTCCTGTTTTACACTTTTGGCGATCAATCAAAACACATCACATCCACGCTTGCCGAAATGAAGAGCGAACCTGAAAAGACGGCTTTTCTGGTTGACTTCTTTCACCCGTATTACTCCCGTCTGCCCAACTATTCTGCCGAATCACCGGACTGCAGGCCGATGGGCTGCCTTGCAACAGAATGGCTAAATGATGAGTTTGCTGGTCACGGAAGCTACTCCAATTTCCAGGTTGGTTTGGAAAATGGCGACAGAGATGTAGAGGTGATGAGAGTGGGCTTGCCGGACCAGGGATTGTGGTTCGCTGGTGAGCACACTGCGCCATTTGTGGCCTTGGGAACGTCGACGGGGGCGTATTGGAGTGGTGAAATGGTTGGCAAGAGAATTGTTGAGGCGTATGCCAGCGAAGAAGATGGTGCTCGGGCCCTCGGTTGTGAAGGTGTTTGAGTACAGGTTGCCACAACCCCGGCACTGGACCTGTGTATTTGGCTGTTTTGAGGGAGGGACCATTAGCAAGATGTCGCTGCCTATTACTTGGCATGTATGCTTCATATTTCAATGTGATTGCTTCAGGGGTATCAATGATTGGTGAACACCAACCGAACGCTACAAAAACAAAACATCCGTCACGGCACATCCCCGCGCTCATCCCAACATCAAAAGTCAGCACGCGCATCATGCCACCATGTGTTGTTCAAGCATGGCTCCCGACACGACCACAGTGCTTCTCGGACAAAGCTAAGCCCATGCTCGGTCCTCGTGGTACGCAGAGGCGCCCTCTTTGCACAACGGCTTTTCTATGCCACCGCCTGCGGGGTATTCCCAACAGTCTTGTAAATCTCTCTCAGCTCAAACTCCTCCAATCCCCCCTCCGGCACCTCCCCGACGACCCTCGCCGGCCGCCCAGCGACAATGGAGAAGCTCGGAATGACCATGGAAGAGGGCACAACGCTGCCGTCGAGAATCTTGACGTAGTCCTTCACAATGGCAAACTCGTTGACCGTGCAGTCCCTGCCGATGTAGACGTGGTTCCCTATCGTGGCGGCCTGCACCACGGTATTCTGTCCCACAAAGACGTGGTCGCCCAGCCGGAGGGGCATATACGTGTAGACGCCCTTGTACAGGCGCGCGGGGGGCCGGAGCAGAACGCCCCTTGACAGGAAGCAGTATCGGCCGATGGCGACGGCGGTCGAGCTTGTGGGCGCAGAGGAGGCGGAGGAGGAGGAGGAGGGCGGTGCGGTGCGCACGAGGTCGCCGCGTATCATCACCTCTGGCTGGATGACGGTTTTGCCGCCGAGCATGATGTTTTGCGTGCCCACGAGGATCGCCTTGCGGGCGACTTTGTTCCCCGTGTCCTGTCGCCTGGTTAGTTTTGCTCGCTGGAATGGGGGTCGCGCTGACGTACAGTCTCTATGTAGTCGCCTTTTGCTGGGCGGCGCGACATTTTGGGCGAGATGATGTGGTGATGCCAGGTGCAAGCTGAGCCTGGCCATTTGGTGTGGAGCTTGTTCGTGACGGGGTCACCATGGAGCTACCCTAGCGTAGTTGGTGGATGGACTGGGATTCTCGCGATGCGGCGATGCTTAAATTGTGGCAATGAGACAGTTGAAGGTATGTTTAAAGTTTGAATATTATTAGCGTTTGAAAGAACCAATCTAGTAGCACTTAATGTCTTGGTGCGAGTCGAGTTTCCCGAATTTCCCAAGTGGCTGATTAGTTCCAAGAACTAATCAAAAATTCTACAGCGTGTATACTACGAATGGGTCTTGAAGCTGCTATTACTACAACCTCCTGACAAGCTCCAAGGATAGCAAACTGTATCTGAAAATGGCTTGGCTCATCTGCGAAGCTCTCGAGGCTTTTCCTGCTATTTATCAGATTATTCCTCCCAAATATTTACAATCACGTGTCAACATCTGCTTTGCGGTGCTATGACCGAAGAAGCATTCCCGGAGGACGCTGTTGCCTGACTGGTCTAAGAAACCATGGTGATCGATGTAGACTTTGAGCAAGAAACTACAACTCGGTTCCTCTCGAGAGTGTGGAGAAGCTTGCCAACTTCGTCAGTGCTTTCTCGTCACATCGGGTGATATTGACGGGAGAGCGACAGTCTCTATATTATCCAGTGGGGCGCTAAGCAATGTGGCTTGTGCTATGAAATGGGGTTGTTTGTAGGATAGTTGACACGGGGTAGCTAAAATGGGTTGTTGCCGTGTTGAATGTTGTATATCTGACTACCACGCTGTCTGGTTCGCCGGCCTCATTCCCTTTGGTCCAGCCGCGTTATACGACAATAGTTAGCGCTGGCATCGGCATCGGCATCAGCATCAACACATTATAGTCCCCAGTTTTAGCCTTTCCCAAACACAGACACTTCCGTGATTTGCAGATGCCGTGGCTCACAATGGCACAGCTCCAGCTACATCGATGACCATCTCCTTCAGTGTCCCCTGTGATAAAACCTTCCTCCCTGACCTTTTTGACGGCGGCGTCGAAATGCAGGACATGTGTGTGCCATGTAATTTTCACCGTATCCGTGGTCGTCCGTTGGATACGCGGCGGGCTATGAGAGTAAACGATGGGCACGGACGGCTGTCTGATGTGTACCAAGTTTCGTTTGCGCTCTGCAGAACTTGACCGCCATGAAAGTTCGGCGTTGCTTTACATAGTCACGGCTTAACATATCAACTCTTTCACCACTGGTTACACCTGTGCAACAACTCGCGTATCCATGACCTATTTGAAGAGCCACACCGCGCCAGTGATGCATTTTTCGTTGGGCGGAAATTGCGGAAATTCATCTCACTCGTTACATCTCGGCGCCAAACCGACAAATCAACCCCAGGGCAACATCTTGGTCTTGTAGCATGGGCCAATTATAGCTTTGATGCCAAGACCTACAGCCACGTCAGGGACAAACACTGGCTCGCCTAATTCTCCTGATACCACTGACGGCGGCTTGTCGACTGGAGCTCTGATTGGAATCTGTGTTGGGGTTGCAGTGGGAGAGTTGACCTTGCTCGACGTGCCCCGTTTTCATTTGATTCGTGTACTTCGTATACTCTGTAGAAATAGAGACTACAGCACAACCGAGGCAGTAACAGATGCAGCATGTGCAGCATCCCCAGGGACCCCGCTGCCCGCCAGTTGTTTTCGGAAACCCGCAGCCATCAACGGGACACGCAAGATATGACAGGCCTGAAGGAACATTTCTGTCAATTAGTGCCGCTGCAAAAGTCTACGGCCTGCAGTCTCCAGGACTCGAATCGCTGCCAATGGCAAGTAACTAGGCAGCAGAAGTGGCCCATGGCCACATATCGGCTTGGCATCGGAGCCGCAACAGGACGTGGACGTCAGCCATAGTACCAGAAAGGGGCAACAGTGGTGTGGTTTCAACGTCGGTAATGGGAACATGATGCTTCTTTGGGCCAAATCAAGCCTTTTGCAGATGAGATTGTAGCTCTTCGAGAACAGCATGCGAAACTTGAAACACGGAGACAGCGACCTTTGGAGCTAGAACAAGTTGAAACGGAGCAGGCCGAGCTCTGGCTTGACAGCAGAAGGGGCGAAAGGCTGGGTCTGCTAAGCCATGGTAGCTGCACATCTCACATTAGCCTGACACAGTATCTTTACAAACCTACGTAAACTCCGTAGTATTGTTGGCATCTGTTCGAAGCCTGGACAATTTGGCTTGACTGAGCCTTCTTGATCCATGGCTTCAATGCTGCTTGTCCCCCGTGTTTGGTCGCTTGCAATGCCTCTTGCATCCCCCAGCTGTGCATGGATACATGCCCCAAGAAACCAGGTCTGACGTATCGCACAGAGCTTGTGAGGCTTCCTCCAAGAGCAGGTTAATCGGAACCCAGACGCGGCTAGCCGGTTTGTTTCTGCGCCGGAGATGCAGAGTGGACTGGGGGGTACTGGGGGCGTTGAGACGAGAAAACAAAGAGGCAAGTAAACAAACAGAGGCCCTGCATCGGCTAACAATCCGAGTCCCGTTGATCTTGGAGTTACGGCGGGCTTCTCATGGCTGACAGATGATTGACGTTTTGGAGTTGGTGGTCTTGGTCCAGGAGGGGAAGGCGCCATGTGGCTGAGACAATTTTTTGTTCTTGCGCCTCGACTCCTTCCTGACGACAAGCAGCACCACTCTCGGGGCTCTGCAAGGCTTGGACCATTCGCCCAACAGTCGACGTATAACGAGCAGCTGTTTTCAACAGAGCCTCTCATCCTTCAGTGATTTTCTGCCCGGCCGCCAAACTGAGCCAACGACAACTTGATGCCCGCAAGCCCTCGAGCAGACCAGGGAAGCCCCAGGGAAGCCCCAGGGAAGCCCATGGCGTCATCCGCTGTTTGAGGTTCTGCAAGGATGGTTCGTCTCGGGTCAAGGGACTAAAACACGACGGCGAGAAGCGAGAGAAAACGCCCAAGGGCCGGAAACAAATTGATCTACGGGGTGGCGGGCAAAACATTGTCAATCTGTATTCTAGATTAGGTCCGTTCACACATCATTCAGAAGTATTGCGCGCATGCTCCCGTGGGTGGCATTACCATTCACAACAGATCTTGTTGATGACTGGACACAGGTGGTCATTATTTATTGGTCGGGCAGAATGCGGCCCACGCTAAATGAACCATTCACGCCCTGACGTCAACCACCACGTCCTTATTGTTTGGTCGATGGCGTGGAGTCACTAGGAGCGAGAGCTTGGTAGACGCGGCTCCCGGCTGCGGTCCTTGCTTCCAGCCACGCCTATGTGGCTCGACAGGGATTGTGGAAGAATATCGATTTGGTGTGTCTCAGGTGTCATGCAGCTGTGCGTCTGTTGCAGCGAGGACTTCCATCTTCTGCGCCTCTTTTTTTTCTCTCTCTCTGTCCCAGCAGACCCGATGAGTTGGCTCTGAGAGAAGAAGACGATTCGGGTTCACGCTTACTTAACACACATGACGGACTCCGTTTGCCTGCGATCATGGCATGGTCTGCATGTCTCTGGAGTTGTTTGACATGATCTACTTTGCATTACAGCCAAGGCACAAGATGAGCGACTGGAACCTGCAGGCCATGAAGAAACAACGAGACCGATGGCATCAAACGCAGCGCCGCCTCGGGGGGCTTTCAGCTTACCGGAACATGACCGCCCCGCGTGGCTTGTGCTTGTACATCGCTCTGACACTCATTGACATACAGACAGCAGGCCAGGTCAAGGTGCTGCGGCGACGCTGCCTTGGGGGAGACACAATTGCCCGCGAAAATGCCATCATGTCTACTCCGCAGCTTGCCGCGCTTGGCGTTAATCATGGGATCGTACGGGACATTCGGATCTTGGCGACCATGTTTGGAGCCTTCATCCGGTCTAAAGAGTCTATAAGTAGGTACGTAGTACGTACATGAAGCGCCCGCACATTAAAATGGACAAACGTACCGTATACGGAGAACATCCGACGAATGGACAGGCCTGGAATCAGAATTGTGTCCCCCCCTTCCACGGCGTACATGATGCCAGGGTATTGCGACCGGCCGACCAACACGCATACGTGAAGCATGAGCTGGGTAGCCTGCACACCATGTGGCCGAACACACGGCGACCAGGTTGTTCACTAGGGAATGCACAAACCACGCAACCAGCGCCCAAGATGAGATTTGGTGATCCGAGATGGCTTGCATACGGAGCGCACTTGTAGCTGTCTCAAGGGGCCCAAGTTCCTTTTGCAATTTCTCAAGCAGGCTTGAAAGTTGCCAAAGTCTCACATAATACACCCGCATATATAACAAGTCCACCATTCCCGCTTCTGCTCAGCCTCTCTCTTGGTTCCAGAGCAGTCCGCCACAGCATTGAAAAGTCTTTGGAATACATCTTTTTCCTCTTTCCTTTCGTCCTCGAGCGAGACTCTCCTTGTGCTGACGCACCCACCTTCCTTCTTCACTTCTAGCCTGCATCCACACCCCAGCTTTCCACTTGTACTACCGCACGCCACTACGGTTGTAAGCGCCCAGGCGGATACACCACCAATAGGCCAGAAATTTGAAGCCCTCTTACTGGCTTGCTTGGATGCTATTCTTGTCCCCAACTCTCCATACCATAACAGGGTAGACTGCGATACTACCATCTTGAACCGGGCTAGTTTAACCCTCGGAGATTTGCCGCCCTTTGGTTCAAAGCCTTTGGTTCAAAGGATATATCAAGTCGGCGTGCTTCCCGACCACCTTGCCCAAATTGCCAATCTGGTCCAAGATCTACATTTTCAGACCCTCCTTCTTCCTCTTCTCCCATCCGTGGCCTCTCAAACTCTAGAATCATACGCATCATGTTCAAAGCGTACCTTTGCTCGCTGTTGGCCGCGTCGGCTCTTGCTCTGCCCGCTGGCTCCAACTGCGCTCCTAGCACAACGCCAACTCTTCCCGTTACAGGCGGTGGTAAGTTGACACTGGAAGCCAAAAACCAAAGGCCATATGCACGGCTAACCGTTGCCCAATAGCCACCGAGCTGCCAAAGCTTCCCGCGGGCTCCAAGCTCCTCCATATCGCCCTGGGCTTTGGAATTCAAAACTACTCCTGCGCCAGTGTCGGCGCGGCCCCCGTATCGACCGGGGCCCTCGCTATGCTCTACGATATCACGCCCCTGTATCCTGGCCAGAGCAAGCAGTCTCTTTCGCAAAGCGACTTTGAGGGACTTGGTTCCCGCGCCCTGCGGACTCACAGTGTTCCCCTGAACTTCAACTACTCCTCAGCCGGACGAGTCGACCCCGCGCATCCCGGCGCTTCCCAAACCAACCCGTTCCCCAAGGACGGTCCTCTCTCCCTCCAGGGTCTGAAGGACCTCCCCTTCCTCGGGCACCACCTCTTCACCAGCGCCGGCGTGCCCAACTTCATCCTAGACGGCGGAAAGATCAACATGCTTGCGGCAAAGTCGGGCACTGCCGACGCCCCCGCCAAGGCGGACAAGGGCCCTGACGGCACCGGCGCCGTTGCTTGGCTTCAGCTTAGCGCAAAGGACGGCACCGTCGGCAACGCCAAGCTTGTTTACCGAGTGTTGACGGCCGGCGGCAACAGCCACGGCTGCGCCAAGGCCGCAGGGCAGGACAGCACGAGCTACGCTGCCACGTACTGGTTCTACGGATAGACGCACGTTGACCCCTTGTTAGAGTTGGGGGTATCGCGATCCACTTCGCAGCGAATCACTCTACGCATTTAATGAAACCCCTTGTACTGTCGTTTTTTTAGTTTCGTCTGTCATGGGCACGGTAGACTTGTTTGTCATGGTTCAGGTTCGTTGCTACACGGTGCAGGAGCAAGTGTATATAGGCTAGTGAACGTACATGCCAAGGATGGCGGACGGCCTGTTTAGGAATTACTACATGGCCTGTTTTCTTCTTCTTCTAATACATGAGCAAGTCGCTACACAAATTCGCATCAATGGCCATCGAGGTGGTGAATAGTGCCGTTACCCGAACTAGGTGCATGAGCCGATCAAGAATGGCTTCCTTACCCGTCATCCTTCACAGAAGCGTGGATGTACCCAGACAAGTGAGTGGACAGGGCACAAGTCAGCGACAGAGGGGTAATGGCACAGCGCACAAAACCTCACATTCTCCCCTTCACGAGCTGAAAATTGATCGGATTCAACACTAGAGCCGCCATATACTAAGAAAGCGCCACACAAGCGCGAGCCACCATGCCCACCAAGGCCCTTTGTACAGGTCTCTTGTCGTCCTGCATCCATGCCAAGATCCATTTTCCTGTTTGCGAGTCGGCCGACGTACAGGAGGTACATGGTCCTGGGATTGCTTGGTCCCAGTCGGACACCGTGAAACTCTGGTCAGGTGGAGCGGCATCACCGGCACCGGCAACTACTCCTGTGCTTTTCAAAAAACTCTTGCAAATGCCCGGTTCGCCACTTCCACGGCTCCGGCGCAAAACTTACCTCCTCGTCGCATCCAGACCAGCCTGAAGGTCCTGCTCGAGGCCGTTGCCGTGAGCGACGTACTCCTGCGGCCTGGGGTCCTCGGCTGTCCACTGACCGCCGGCCTGGGGCATGGGCACTTGGCCTGGGGCTGATTGTTGGCCGGGGCCGGCCATATTGTTGGCGCCTGGCGCAGTGCGCACCATCTGCCGGAAGCGCATCACCTCGTCCAGGATCAGTCGGCGCATCTCGCCGACTTCATCAATCACCTCAAAGTCAAAGTTGAATGTGGTGGGGCAGTCGGGTTCGTCAGAGGCGTCGTGCCAGATGTGCAGGTATGGGTGCTCCAGGGCCTGCTCGACGCTGATGCGGGAGGACGGGTCAAAGGTGAGCATCTTGTCAAGAAGGTCCAGGGCGTCGGGGTTTGCTTGCGGGAATAGACTGGGGAACGACTTCTTCGGCATAAAGGGCAGGTTGCGCACGTATTCCTGTGCACGGGGGGAGCCAATTCGCGACAGAGTTTCCTCGTTGGGAGTGCCGAGTATGTGCAGAATCTGGTTCAGCTGGTCGACGTAGTCGCGGCCCTTGAAGAATGGGCGGCCGCCGAGAAGCTCGGCCAGGATACAGCCAACAGACCATACGTCGACTGTAATTTCACTTGTTAGAGAGGCCCAAGACAGTTAGCCGGAGGCGGCAAGCGACGTACTAGCTTTGGTGTAGCTCTGGAAGCTCAACATGATCTCGGGAGCCCGGTACCATCTGGTGGCAACATATTCAGTCATGTAGCCCGCATTCTCCTCGGGGTCGACCGAAAAGCCGCGCGCAAGACCAAAATCGCAAATCTTGAGTTCGCAATCCGCATTGACAAGCAGGTTGCCGGGCTTCAAATCACGGTGCAGCACGTTGGCTGAGTGGATATACTTGAGGCCGCAGAGAATCTGGTAGATGAAAGACTGGAAGTGGGCGTCGGTCAGAGGTTGGCCGGATCTAATGATGGCCGCCAAATCGCACTCCATCAATTCTGTACAGAGTCATTGTTAGCCGTGCTGCCGGATGCGTCATGCAAGTTGGTAACTAACCTTCATAGAGGTATGTCTCGTTGAAAGAATCTGGTCGAGGAATGTCCATGTCATACAAGCAGGTAATCTTTCAACGCCGCGTCAGCTCACTGCACCCATGCAGCCCGATTGACGAGATGTGCTTACGTTGCGGTGGCCACGGAAGTGCTGCAGCAACTTGATCTCTCGCAGCGCTCGCTTGGCGAGAATCTTCTTGCTGAACACATTGGTAACTTTCTTGATGGCAACTCCCTCGTTGGTCTGGTTGTTAATGGCGGCACTATAGAGAAGGACAGACACGTTAGCAGGTCATTGGCATTTAGTATTGCGCATCGTGTTGTCGCGGCTCTTGCGAAGCACGGCCAGCGATCAAAGCCAGAATGTCACCATGTGCATGTCGAGCTTACCAGACAATGCCATAGGCGCCCTGACCCAGCTCCTTTGTCACAGTGTATCTTTCGTCAACGATGAAGTCCTGGTTGAAGACCTTGAAAACCTTTCGTCCATGGAGATCGGCCATGATGGGCTTCCAATGTGCGCAGAGGCTGCGCCTCGAATCGTCGTTTCTGAAGGCGGGGGTCGCAGGAGCGGGGGACGGCTCGAGATGAGCTCGTCGGGTTTGTGCAGTGGTCGCCCAAACTTGCAAAAAAGCTCGACGTGGACAAGGGCGGTGGATGGGAAAGCCTGGGGTACTTGGTGATGATGCGGCAAGGGGGAAAACAGAATTTATAATAAAAAATAATAAAATTGAAAAGGGCGGATGCGAGCTTGGGCGGGGACAGGTTTATGGCAGATGGAGATAGCTCGATGCTCAGACGAAATCAGGTTGTCCAGACAGGGGCCGGGCGCCAGTCATGGTGCCCCTCCATATCGCGATGCCAAATGTGGGGTCTGGCTGGCCACTTTCACCTCAGGCAATGGGATGACTGCGCAGTGCGCACTTGGTACGCCTGCCTCGCCTCTCCGGTCCTTGTCCTGGCTCCTGACAGCAGGCTACTAGAACAGGGTTGAATAAAAAGATGAATCAAATGTAGGAATATGTGGATACAATGGCGCGCTCCTGCAGCCACCCATGTTGTCCGTCAGCGACAATGGAGCCATGGCATGGCAACCTGCAAAAGCACCTGGATCAGCTGCCCTGTGACTGAACCTTGAAAGTTGCGTGTCTACGGGCTATTATTGCGCAGGTGCCCAATCGGGTCCCTGTTCTTTGGCCAGGTTCTAAGCGCGCGCTTTACCATGCTGCGGTCATGTCCGCCAATGGAATCGAGAGCGCGAACTGGTGTACCCATGGACGATGCATCGTCGTTAATGTTCGTCGCATGCGCCCCCCAAAAAGAAAATGAAAGAACTATCCAACGGCTATGCTGACTCTAATGTTGCCCTGCCCCCCCCCCGCCACTGAAGCTCAAGAGTGCAAGGGACACCAATGGTCACTGCCTGCCTGCCCCACTTCACCCACTTTCCACCTTTCCACCCGCGCGCCCCCAAGCCGAGTCCAGCCCTACCAGAAGGGTTTGCCATGGCAGAAACGTCCCAGCAAGCTTTAATCAGCTTACGCTCTGCGAAATTGACCCAGAAGATAGTGCGTACGGCATTTTCCCTCCATGTTATTTGCCACCAGCACTCTCTGGCTTTAGCCTTTAGCCGGCAGTATCTTGTCAGACCTGCATCGCACCATGATAGAAGCATGACCATCTTTCTGCGCCGAACGACATGCGGGAGGTGCAGGGTTCACAGTAGGCGAAACATTCATGTCCGTCCCCCAATCTATCCCATGTATCCATCTATCTTCTATTTGGTGTGTTGGTTGGCGGAGTCCATCAGGGTATCACGGCGTAGCTCCTCCACGATTGCACTCACTTCTCAACAACAGTCTTGAGAAAGTTTTTCGAAAACCGACTGCATTGCTCAAAGGCCTTCTCAAAGCCGTCCTGTCCGCCATAGTATGGGTCATTGACCACCTCTGTCTTGCCCCTGCCGCCGAACTCCCCGAAAAGCATAACCTTGGCCTTTGTGTCCGGGTTGTCCTTGTGCAAGCGCTGCAGGTCAGATAAATTAGATCGGTCCATGGCGAAAATGTAATCAAAGACTTCAAAGTCGCTTGATTTGAACTATGTCCGTGTCTGTTAGTCGGCGGCTGTGTTGGCATCGAGACAGACCGAAGCGACTTACACGGCGCGCAGCATGCTCGTAGTCGGTGATGCCATTCGCCTCGAGGGTCGATAATGTTCGCGAGTCTGGCTCCTCGCCAGTGTGATAGGCAGCTTTGGGAGCGTTAGTACGCTCATGTCTTCGTTTGCAGAACGGGGGACAAAATCCTTACCGGTGCCGCAGGAGTCGATGCGCCCGATCTTGCCCTTGTATTCCGGTTGCTTGGCGAGGCTTTGAAAGATGCCCTCTGCCATTGTGGACCGGCAAATATTGCCCAGGCAGACGAACAGAACAGACACGGGCTCAGGCATCTTGGCTCAACTTGTGTTGCTTCCAGAGGACTTTGGGTGAAGGCATCAGGAGGGACAGCTGTCAGCATGCCCCGCTCCCCCGAAAAATGTCAACTAGTCTTTGGAGGGGTCAATTCGCTCACCACATGTTGCTTACATATGTACCCTGAGGTGGTACTCGGAACCGAAGAGCTCAGGGGGAAAAGCACCCCACGTGTGCCTGCCTGGCAGGATGAGGGTAAACACATGGGGACTGAGGATCCTGGACGAGTTATCGGTGCATGGGGTGTACAAGGCAGAATCCAAGTCGTTCGAGCTGTGCATTTCTCAAGACGAAATAGCTTAATTCGCCACGAGATAAAACCAAAACATAGTACGGAGTAGCGCCAACGAACATCCATACAACCTATTACTCGGACGGTCCTTGAGCAGTCACGGGCAATCAACAGGAGACACAAAACGTTGTAAATGTTCTTTTTTCTGTTCCTACACTTTCCCATAGTTTACGGCTGTGCAACATCCATTGCAGAACCAGTTTGCAATTTCCACCACCAACTAAACCCGTTTCCATCCCGGTCCCGGAACCCCAAAAGAAAAGACACAGAGCGCCTGGCTAAAGAGAGAAGAGATGTTATACAATGAGGATACAAATTTCATGGTCATAAAAAAGGTTGTCATGGCTGGTCGCGTGTTCGATGTTCGATCGCTTTGGCAAGATCCAGCAATTCATATACAGTAGTACAAATTGGGGTTGGTCAGACACCCAATGCTTGTCGTTGGCGTTCCCTTCGCAAAGTCTCCAAGACGCCAATGACGCCGTTGTTGCGGATTCGTTCGAGCACAAGTCGCATGCCGTCGCGGCTCTTGCCAAGCTGGTCGAGCGTCTTGGTGGAGGCAAGGCTCTCGATGCTTCGTTGAATGCCTTTGGTCCCCCAGCCGCCGATGAAGCCTGACAGAAGACCTCCCTCCTGTTGAGCTTGGCCAAGCTTTCCGCGAAGCTTTTCCCCAAGCCTGGAACGGAAGATGACCGATGTTGTCACATCGGTCTCGCTTGCCACGTTTTCGGCCGGGAGCTTGAAGTTTTGCTGCTCAACAACGGACAGAACACCGGTGAAATTGAGATTGCGGCTCTCAGTTTGCATCCATCCCTCTTTGATATCGACGATGCTCGTTTCGAGAATGTACGATGCCTTATCGCCACTGCCGCCGCCTGTAACACTAGCTGGTAACAGTTTGTACACTGCCCCTGGCATACGGCTTTTCTTCAGGTGGATTCTGATGGTATGCAGCCGCTGTGTTTCGGGGTCAACATGGCTAGAAATGGTATCGGTGCTCAAGACATGGGCGGCAAACGGGTTGAGCTTGGGAGAGGAGTAGCGCAGGAAGTATGCGAGGGTGACAGTTGGAAATGGATGAGAATAGGTATGCGCGGTCGTGTGTGTGAGAACCATTGTCACAAACGGTAACAGAGATTTGCAAAGGGCCGGAGCAAAAGGAGTTCGAACACTAAATGGGGCCGTCGAGCCGATATCGAAGGTTGGTGGATGTCATGTGTGGTCTTCCAGCTCAGTCGGAAATTTCGGAAGAGATTATGGACGTGAGCAAAAGTTGAGGTGCCTCTGCTTGGTACCGTCGTATGCACAATGTAATTGACCTGTGTGCTGGAAACAAAAGTCCCAATCAATCGGACTTGCTTTTGCGATAGCAAGAACAAGAACGCGACGATGCCAGCTGATGGGCAAGGGATGAGGTGGGAGGAGAGGAGGGATGAGAAGGAGGCGAGATGGCACCGAGGCGTTTCTACTCACACACGACCAGCATCGAACGATCAATGGTACGAGGCGAACTTTTCCCCTAGCTCACTCACCGGGCATTTGCGGGCCTTTGATTGGACGTCAAAGCGGGGAAAGTTGGGAAAGCTGTGGAAGAGCGGAGTGGTGTGGTTATTAACACGTGACTCTTTACCATGCTGAGTTGGGCTAGTGTTGTTTACAGAAGAAGGTGAGTTTGATGTTTTTCGGTCAAGGACTCTGTACAAATCCGGCCAAATGTCTAATATCCGGGTACACTAACGTATCTTGGGCAGATACATGCTAATTATCTGCAAATACAAAACGAGGGTAGCAGATCAAGTTAGCGACTCACGCAGCAAGAACAAAATTGGCTCCATCTCCAACCCTGCAGGACAGGATCTTATTCTTTACCTCATCAGATATATGATGACATGTGGGCAAGAGAGGTTTACATCGTGTGTTGTTCCGTGCTTTATTGAGGAACGATGAGGGTTCTGCAACTTTTGAAGACACTTCCATTCCCAATTTCTCCATTCGAATGAGCGTTGACAAATTTGCCAACAATCTGGAAGAAACATGCCCTAACTTCTCGCCTCGGCTTATCTCTTGTCGTCATCAAGCGCCGATTCCAGCTTCTCAAACAAAACAACCGCTTCAACAGTCTGCGCACGCCCCCGAAACTCAATCTCCAAACCGACAGGTCTTCCATCAAACCCAGATTTGAATTGGCATTTTAGAGCAGTATCCTCAAAGATGCAAAACATGTCAACGTAGATGATCCAGTAATCCCCCGTCACATGATAGAAAGTGAATATCTGGCTCCAAGTTGCCTCCTCTCTGTCCGATTTCAACACAGATTCTTTCCGGGTTTTGGAACTCTTCTCTTCTCGAAGCCTTACTGGCCCGAAACCAGGATGGTAATACGTGCCCACGAGCTCACTGAGACTGAAGTGCGGAGGTGCCGCTGTATCTGGTCGGTCTGGGTAGAGATTGTCAAGGGCGTTAGTTAGCCATTTCGCTGCTCCATCCAACCTAGCCTTCTCACTATTGGTGCGTATTAGACTTGTTCCTTCGGCGGCCATGTCAGTACTACTTGCCTGGCTGCATAGTCGAAACGCTCGTGTGCCGGTATGCCCAACTTGTCCGCAATCAACCGTGTTGTGAGTATCACCTCAACGGCGTTGGATGTGATGGCAGTATTTCCAAATGACACAATACCGTATTTTATCTCAGGAAGCCAGTACACGTAGGAGCCATATGCATGCATCCCACCACCGTGTCGGAAAACAACATGCCCTACATTAGGGTCCGCTCCCACCCTAGTCCATATAGAATGGAGTCTAATCCTTCTTCTGGAAATGGGTTCGTGATGAACCTGGGTGTCGATGTCTTTATGGACTGCCTTGGATAAAGGCGCAGACTCGTGCAGCAGGCACTTTACCCATTTTGCGTAGTCGAGAACATTAGAAAAGATGGCACCAGCACCTCCTTCTTCTGTGACATCGATGGGCGGGACTTCTACGTACTTTCCATTCTCAGTGTCCCACTTGTATCCAGATGCTAGGTGCTCCGGTGCATTTGTAGCATCATCGAGATCAAGATAGGTAGATGCCATGTCAAGCGGGTCCCAGATCAAGTTTCGGAGAACCGTGGCAAGCGAAGTGCCCATTAGCCTTTCCAAAACATATCCCAGCGTCACATACATGGCATTAGAGTATGCATATTTCGTCCGCGGCTCCGCAAAAAGAGGCAAATGGCGCAGGCGGCGTGCAACATCTCTGGGAGTGGTTTGGACACCGTTTACTCGCTTCAGAATCGAAAAGTCGAGGCTACCAAGGCCAGTCCGATGGCTTACCGCGTCCTCCAGTGTTATATGATTTGTTGCCCATTCGTCCTGTAGGACAAAATCGTCTCTAATGATGGACGAGACTGGAGTTGACCAGCCGTGAGACAGTTGCGGCTGATTCCGGGCGTCAATCAGCGTGGCAAAGGCAGCAGTGACAAAGGCTTTTGTAGTGGAACCGCCATACCATATAGTTTCTGGGGTAGCTAGAGTATCTGGCAGAGTTGCAAACCCGTAACCCTGGTCAGGTCAGAAGGGATGCTTGACTATCTTGAGGAGGGAATCATGCGGCCATGCCTCAGCAAAAACTTGATCGCCATCGATAACGGCCAAGGACAAGCCAGGCACGTTCCACTGGTCTAATGTTTGTCTGGCAAATGCCCCAAGCTTGTCATCAAACGTTCCCCCGGATGAAACTGCATCAGATAATGGCCTTTGCTCAGCGTTAACAGTGGCTGCGCTGCCCTCGGCAGTTGATATGGGCATGTCAAAAGTAATTGGGGGCTCGGGCGCAGCAATTACGGGGCGAAGTGAATGAATCGCAGCCAGAAATTCACGGCAAATGGTATTACAACCTCGTCAATAATGAGAGCCTGCAGGTTAGGAACCGCACCCAATATTAATGCTAGCTTTGCGGGGTGTCGGTTGCAAAAGTGCCAACCGCCCCTCGTTTGGGAAGGAGCTCTGGATGGTCGCCTGGTCAGATCATCATCAGCTTACCTGCCTCGCACCAGACTGCATGCATGCTGGGTGACCGGCCGGTCATTGGTTCTTTCCCCATCAGGCTCTTTTCTGCACTGGAATTTAAAGCCACGGAAAACTCATGTGCATCGATAACAAGTGCCAAGTTCCAGCTACCCACGACGCAATTTACTAGCACTGACCTTTCAAACCTGCATGCTAATATATGGCGGCAATGCACGTATTCAGCTCATAATCACTTCTAGTATTTGACTTCGTACTACGGCCCTTCTACCCCAGGCGAAATTCATGATGACGATGCCGCAAAAATGACCTGTTTAGCAGGGGTCCTCTTTAGCCTCATGCCACTGTGGCAATGATTGCTGCACCCAAACTCTTCATCACACGTCCGCATCCTCATCCAGGAGACATCCGACCTCCGTGGTTGCGTGGTACGCTTTCCGAATTGCGGGCTTGCGGGTATCCGATAGGTTCGCGTCGACCAACACCTCTGAGACGGAAAGCCAAACGGAACCGATAGCCTATACAATGTCAAGAAGTTGTTGAAGCTCGGGCACACATAATACCCCGATGCGCATCAGAGAAATTGGCAAACTTCTCACACACAGCATAAAACGCAGAGCGAACCCTGATTTCTTGACCATGACATGACAGGTCGAGCATCGCCAATTCCCGCTCCAAGTGACCGAGCGGACAACAAATAACGCTCCTCGTCGCGAAGCTTTTCTTATCCACATAGAGCCAAGCCGCCGAAATGAGTACCAAAATCGTCATTGTTGGCTCCGGATTCGCCGGGGTGCAAAGTGCGCTGGCTGCCAAAGGACTGATAGCCAAGCACACGCAGCAGCAAGAAAAGCCCATTGAAGTGGTCGTCGTTTCGCCAGACCCGCGCCTAGTATCACGCCCCAGACTGTACGAATCCAACCCGGGAGCCATGACGTCGTCCCTGGACAAGCTATTCACCGACACCGGCGTTGAGTATATGCAAGGATGCGTGGTTCGCCTCTCGACACAGGACCACAAACTGGACATTGACTCGCCCAACGGTCAAAATGTGAGCGTTTCATACGACAAGTTGATTCTCGCGGCGGGCAGTAGCCTGAATCTCCCCAACATTCCGGGCCTCAAGGAGCACGCCTACAATGTCGACCAGCTAGCCGGTGCGAAGAGACTGGATGCGCATCTGAGCGCACTTGCGTTTCGCCCCTACTCCAAGGCGAGAAATAGCGTCGTCGTCTGCGGCGGTGGGTTTACGGGCATTGAAGTCGCGGCGGAAATGCCGCGCAGACTCAGTGCTATTCTTGGCCACGATGCCGACGTCCAAATAACCATCGTGGAACAGCAACCCGAAATTGGTCCAGAGCTAGGCCCTGGGCCGCGTCCGGTCATTCTACAGGCACTACAGAGCTTGAACATAAAACTTCACCTGGGCGATTCCGTCTCGCAGGTCGATGCCGGCGGCATTGTGACTGCTTCTGGTAAACGCCTTGAAGCAAGCACTGTTATCTGGACCGGGGGCATGAGAGCCACGCCATTGGCAAGCCAGGTCGCCGGAGAAAATGACAAGCTAGGTCGTCTGCTTGTTGATGAATACCTACGAGTTCCGACTTCCAGGGACGTGTTTGCTACTGGCGATGCTGCGCGGGCCGTTACCGACGAGGAGGGCCATGTGGCACTCATGTCTTGCCAACACGCCATGGTCCTCGGCCGCTATTCGGGGTACAATGCTGCAGCAGAACTTCTGGGGCTGCCGCTCAAAAAGTACGTCCAGGATACATACCAGACTTGTTTGGCGCTGGGGGCCTTTGGTGCTGTCGTCACTGACGGCTGGGACAGGAGGGTGACTGCACATGGCAGGATCGCTGGTCTGGTGAAGCAGTTCATCAATGCAGTCCTGATATCCCCCCCTTTGACTGCCAATGAGGCGTTTCAGATTTCCCATCCTGATTTCCAGGTGCCTTCTTTCGATGACGGCGTTTCTGGCTTTCTCCTGAATCGTAACAAAGGGGCCTTGTTTGTGTATATTTGGAGGTTTCTTGTATGGAAGGTGTCTGCGGCTATTGCCTAGATTGCCTACTTGAAATGAGAGTAATACTGGTTGAACACTCTGCAATAGTGCTTGCTTGAGACACTGTGCATGCAATATGCACTCGTCAACCCAAGGTCTGCGAATTTGGCCCCATGTCCTTTTGTTTGAAATTAAAATGAGAGAAAAAAGATTGATGAAATTTACTCCCCAGCCGCAAACACTGCCGTTATTCACAATCCACGAGGCAGATTTACGTTAGTAGAGTTGGTAAAGGCTGCCGTGGAAGTATTGGCTGATATGTGGTCGGGTAGGTCTCCTTGCACTTCACAGAGGTTAAACGTCGAGTTGACATGTGAGCAAAGCAGTCATAAGACCGGCATGCTTCTCAAGCCGTTTGTCAGGACTCAGCATGAAACAAATTTTATATTCAAAGTTGTTCGAGTCTAGAAAGAGTGTTGGTTTCCTGCCTTGAAAAGGCTGTGCATAGACGTCGCATCACTTGAAAAATGTCACACGACCAGCTTAGGAAGCCCGTATTCCAGATTCAATACCCCTGCAAAACCCTGAGCCGAGGGAGTTGGGCCCCTTTGCCCGTGATTAAATGCACAAACGAAAACTCTGGGAGAGGCGCAGCCCGACGCTCACGTGGAGCCTGTAAATCCGGGCTTTGGGCAAGCCCGTGGCACGACATGTAGGATGTCCAGATTTCACGCGCTAAAGGGTAGGGCGTCTGGGACGGCAGGTTTTTGTTGAATTCTCCATGGATGCACGTGCTAACCTGTGATTGTTTCCATTGATGCTGGCAAGTAGATCAAGTGGCTTAAGAAGTTGCACATGCTCAGGTGTACATGCCTGTATATCTGCCGCCCTCCATACCACCAGATTTTTCGTAATTTCAGTAGTTGAAATGACCTGTTTTCTTGTTTTGTCAATCGTGTAAAGTTCGAACTGGAGCATCCGCAGATCGGCATCATAATTTGACACCATGTCCGAGGCGGGAACATGCCGATTGTGGAAAAGTCGCTTGGCACGGTTGCAATGAGCAATAGCAGCGCACATACGCATCTGTCAGTAACTTGTAGCCTGGACCCTGGCAACTCAATTTAACCCTGCTTCTTCACAAGTTTTAGTGCCAACAGAACTCTGATGAACCTGGAGACGGTGCGGTGCCCAACGGGAACGAAGCTAAAGCAACATGGATAATTGGGGGGGTGAGCAATGGGATGGCTATTTCAAAACCACCATCTTGTCTATATTTCCCTGCCGTCGGAATCATGTAGGCAGGATTCACTCGCGTCAGCTCTCAAGAATTTGCCCAATGGGAAGCTGGCGCTGCACAGAGCCCGTCTTCTTTGGCCTTGCAGCATCCAAGGTGTGGGTTCAGCGACCGATTTTTTCATGGAAATGGGGATATTCACTGATCCTGCAGGCCTCGGGTGGCTGAGCGGAGGCGGAATACACGGTCCAAGCGATTGCATCAATTAAACTCAAATGTCCTACTGTTGGGTCCAAGGCAATAGATTGTCGGATGGCTCGATTCTTTCCCGCTCTCCCCCGCATTTTGGTTAAACTAGTCTAGGCCGTAGTTGAATTTGTCTCCCCAAAACGATGGCCTTCAGCACCACACGGCACGGTCCTTCTTCACATGAAATCTCGCCTCGCCTCAAGCACCACAACATCAGCCGGGTGGCCAGGCAGGGTTTGTTTGGACCCGTGCTTCGGCCAGGATATCGCATGTGTTTTCCTTCTGCAGGCCGGGGATGGGTAAGGTTTGTGGTTGGGTGACTTATCAACATGGATTGGCGAGGATCCGCTCAATGCCTCTCAAGCGTTGCCTTTTTGGTCTCAAGGTCACCTTGTGAGGTGGATCGCAACACATGCTATGCTGGTCATTTGGCATGGGAGTTGCCGACTTCAACAAACTTCGGACAACTCCCAACTTTGATGTGCTGGGCACACACCCAGCCAAATGTCGAAAAGGCGCCCCGGTTAAAGGTCCTTCCCCACGGGGCAAGGGAGTCGATAGAAAACATGGCGTTGTCAAAGCCGCCCTTTTGTTGTGTCTTCCTGCTCCTCTATCCGTTGCGGGAGGCATCCTCTTGCCTTTGAGTAGCTCGACACCTCAAGTCCGTGAGAACACGAGGAAATGCCGTTTTGCGAGAGGGCATGTAGAGAGAGGAGCATCGGTTGTCCACGAACCTAAAAATTTTCAACCTGCTGGTCATAATCTCATTGCTCCTTCCATGTTGAGCCTTCCTGCTTCGAAACGTCGATATGAAGCTGCGAATTCATCGAGCCATTTTCTTCTTTTCCTGTCTTTTACAAGTGTCCAGAGGCCAATCTGATGCACCTTCTAACCATCCAATTCCAACACCGTCGGCTATTCCATCGCTTGCGGCTGTATCCCCGAATTCGACGGCATACCTTGGCGCACTAGAGGACTACCTGACAGGATTACCTGCTTGTGGTGTAAGCATACTCAGCGAACCTTGAATCACGAACAACAGCTGCTTGCGGGTGTGCCTGTGACTTGACTAATACGGTGAATGCACAGGCTGTCTGCCTGAGGACTTCTTTGACGACGGCACAGTGTCACGACAAGTCATGTCTCTGCTCCAACCAAACAATACTTGATGGGGCGGCGCAATGTCTAAGGTCGGGCTGCGGCTACGGTCAACAATTAAGTATGTACTGCCTTTAAGCCCAGGATGGACCAGCTAACGGACTGCTTACCTTTGACGCAGTTACCAAGAACTACACCGAGGCCACTTGCGACAGACCGCCTAGAGACAGGTCAACTCGGTACAATGCTACCAGTATCGCCATGTGTGCCGTTACTGGTGTTCTTGTTATAACAAGACTAGTCTTCAAGCAGTTCTTCAGTTTTCAGAGAACTCTGAGGGCGGACGACTGGGTGATTCTTATATCAGTGCTGGTTGGATTGCCATGTACCATTCTGAACGTCGTAGGACTTACAAATAACGGGCTAGGCAAGGACGTTTGGACCCTCGAGCCGGCCATGATTGCGGAATTCGCACGCTACTTCTTCATCCAACAGATTCTCTACCTGTTCCTCATGACCAGCATCAAGGTCAGCCTGCTGTGTTTCTACCTCACAATATTCCCAGGTAGGACGACAAGACTCTTGCTCTGGGCCACTGTGGCTGTTACTGTCTCCTTTGGCATCTCTTTCATCTTGGTGTCTATATTCCAGTGTACACCGATACGCTTTTATTGGTTGCAATATGTTCAGGCGCAGGATGGAAAATGCCTCAATATCAACGTGCTCGGATGGATTAACGGTGCCATCAGTGTCGGCATTGACGTGTGGATGATTGGCATCCCGCTGGCTCAGATCAAGAAGCTGGAGCTGCACTGGAAGAAGAAGATTGGTGCCGCCATTATGTTCTTGACAGGGACATTGTAAGTCGTCCTGGTGCTTTCGCTGTGCAGTCCGTGCTGACCTTTTTGGAGTGTAACCATTGTGTCCATCCTGCGGCTGCAATCGCTTCTTTATTTTTATAGCTCGGAAAACCCAACTTGGGATTTATGGCAAACAGCCTGGTGGTCAACCATCGAGATCAACATTGGCCTCATCTGCGCATGTCTCCCAACAATTCGCCTGATACTTGTGCGAATATGGCCACGAACGTTTGGGAGCACAATCAACTCAACAATGGCGAGATCCAGAGCATCCAAGGGAAACAGTATCATTGTTGGAAGACAACAGCTCCGAATTGCCAGTAGGGAGATTCCGCTAGAGGATGCACCGCCGTTAAATACAATGGAAGAGCCATGGAGGTCATACCCAAAGGGGTATGAGGAGGATAATGATTTTCATCACGCTAAGTGAATAGTAGGCAGGATTGGAAAACGGCGTTGAGCGGATGGAAGGGCAACTTTGTTGAATGGACACGCGTCTCGAGCCTGGCGTCTTTGTGGGATTGACAGAATGTAATCATCAAAAGTGTCGTCTAAAAGTTTGTAAGCATAATTAAGTCTTGAGCTTGGACAACTTCTTTCGACTTAACAGCAATGGTTGCGATTCGCGAGCAATGCATACCAAAGACATGGTGGTGACAAGATTCAGTTACAAATCACAATAGAAGTAGCAGCGACACCTGAGTACTGGGCATAATGCTCAGAGCTCGATGACACCGACATGGCCGCTGACGCACAGTCCAGCTTCGACAGAAGATGCCTTATCATCGGGGTTTGGATATTAAAGATTGCTGCCGGCAAGGCGCCTGTGCAAGAAAGTAAATGCATGTGCCCGCATCTGCAGTCAGAAGCCGTCAGCTGGTGGCTCCAGGCTCCAGCTGACAGCATGCTGAATACCTACAGCCTCCACCGCCTGCGCTGTTCCCTATTTCCACAGTTTCATCTTCTGTGCCAAACACCCATGCCACGCCAGGGCATTCGGTAGACGGCGTGTCCTTCAAGCTTGCAAGAGCTCACGGCTGCGGCATCATCATGACAGTTATATTTCCTTCACGAGTCAACGCGATGGTCGCCCAGGGCCAGACACGTCCCATGCTTCCCGCAAACGCGGGAGGCCATAGTCACTACCAAGTACCAACTAGCCGAAAGCCAGAAGAAAGGGAGAGCCGCAACTAGCCACGACGCCAAACTATGATCATCGTGCGCGACAGCCAAGAAGCCGTACCAAGGCTCAAAAGTTCTGCAAGGCAAGCCGTCTAATGGGCCCCTGACAGGTACCAAAGATTGCCGACGTCAATCAGCACACATTATCAGATTTGTGCCGCAACCCTCGTGACCAACCCCAACAACGTCCACAATTCTCCGTCGTCGCAGAGACGCTTGTTGCAAGCCATATCGGGGTGTAGTTTACTTGCTGTTCATGACTACTCCGACCGCAGGTTAAAGTAGTGGGCTGATATCCTTCAGATGGGCGCATAAGTGCATGCCGCCAGCCCTTAGGCTACGTACGTTATAGCTGCATGGTGATGGATCGGTGCAAAAAGCGATGGGCCGTATGGAAACTCGGAGAAGTTGGGTTATTTCCAAGTGCATCTTGTTTAACCTGATGCAACTTCTGCGTCGCTCTTCTCTGGGCCGAGAATCATATCATATGCGGCTGTACGCATGGTCTTGACTCTTGACCTAGTACCCACGGACTGATTCAGTCATGGAAGCGGCTTGTAATATTGCTGTCAAGCCAAGTTGGCAAACTCGTTTGGCTTTCATACTAGTTTGGCGAGGATAGAGTATTAAGCTTGCACCAATTGAGCGAACATTTCGTATGGCACAGAGTCAATCAAGCGCGCCAAAGCTTAGTACCCCCAAACCCGCGTCGCCAAGTGCGTGCACATCTCTTCGCAAACTAACTCACATGCTTGTAGTCCGTTCTCAGTACCTTTAAAAGTTCTCCAAACGAGTATTCAGAGTAGGTTTCAGATCCAAAAGCGGAGAGTTGACAGACGACTGCTACGCGATTGTGTTATGAGCGTGACCTCGAATATTTACAAAACTCCCCATCGAGACCTAATGTAACCTATTAATGCAACTAACAAGACTAGTTTGGCCAAGGTAGCTCTTCCAATATGGTGCCATGTGAGCTGAGAACAGGTATATAAAGCCATGAAGATGCCTGCATCTCCGGACCATCAAGACCCTACATCATCGACTACAAGTCTACAGCCCTAGGACCCTGAGAAGAAACAAATTTCTTCACTTATCCTGCTTCAAATCAAGCCCGTTGCTCAGCAGAAACAGACAATCACCATGAAGCCTTCCCATCCCATCGTCCTTTTGGCCGTCATCTGTGGCGCTTCCGCCGCGGCCATTAACAATCACCGCCCCCGTCTCTCAAGGGCTCTCTCCGATGTGTCAAATCACGTGGCCGAGCTTGATACTGCTACCAAAGGCTACAATGGTAATGCCGAGCCTGTCCTCTCTGCTGCCGACAGACTCATCGATTCCATTGCCGTAGGACAAGAGATCATCCAAGCAACTCATTCCGTTGGCCTGTTGGAGGCGTCTTCGCTTCTCGGCCCTGCTCAGGCGCTCGAAAATGACGCCGCCTCTCTGCTCCGCGACACCGAGGATCGGGTGGGTGACTATGGAAAGAATAAGCACTGCCAGGGTGTCCGCGCAAAGTTCCATGTCATCAACAACAATTCTCGCAATCTGATTGAGGCCGTCCTCGCCAAGGTCGACTCCAGCATTGCCAGGGGGCTTGCTGAGCCCTACATTAACAAAATCAAGGGACTTCTTGATCAGGCCAACAACCTGTTATCCGGGGACAAGTGCGTTGATGCCAACTAGGGGCAGCGGCTAATACGTCGGCATGAAGAGAACACCATGATCGGGGTACTCGCTGCTCTGCGAGCTGAGGATTGACACGTGTTGGTCAAATGTTATCTGAGATGCGCCTTTTTTTTTTCTTTTCTACTTGACCAGCTTTAGTTCTGCGAGTTCATAGCTACTCGTACCACTCAATCTATCTACATCTGCGAATCACATGGGCGGGCTGCGGACCGAACCGAGGGCAATGGCGCCCTCTCTTGATGAAATATTCCTCTTACAAGTTAACTGCGCACCCAAATGAACACATGTTTCCTGAACAAAACATCACATGACGATCAAGGTTAGGCAACAGTCAACTGCATGCTATTGAGCGAGCGGCTACCACGGCCCATGCGTATGCCAAGGCAGAGAGAGCATGTGCGTATGTATATACAGAAAACCCCAATGCCTCAGTAGCGACCGATCTATCAAAATGTGAAAAAAACGGATTCTTGTGAAAATGCCCGAAAAATGCAACGCAAACATTCTTCTTCTACTGGCGGGGTTTAGTTGAGCGCGAGTAATGAGAACAAGCCGCCTACGACCGGTCTCGCGGTAAATTGGATGCCGCTGGGGTAGCCACCTGTATTTACGTCGTACAGGTCGGTAAAGGCGCGCCACGTGGGCGTCTCGTTGATCCATTTGGCAACCTTGGAGATGAACATGGCCTTGGTTTCCGGTTTGGCCACGGCCGCGGCGAACAGCTCCCAATCGACCTTTGTCCACACGTTGCGGGTGTCGAGGATGACGCCGTATTTCTTCTGCGTCTTGAGATAAAAGTCGCTCTGCATGTCGTAGATTTTCTGCGGGATGAAGTTGAGGCCGAGAACTTTGTCCGGGTAGATGTTGTACAGGAGACCTGACAGGCAATTGTGTCAGTATGCAGCTCGCAGTTTGGGGGGAAAGATTCGCATGCACACATACCGTACGAGTCCTTGTTGTCGTACTGGAGCATCGTGTGGCCGGCATTGGCGTTGACGCCATGTCTAACCCAGAAAGCTAGATACTCATTGGCAAGCTCGGAGTATTTTCCGCCTTGATCTTGGTGGCCCGCTCGCTTAGCAACTTCGGACATGGCTTCCAGAGCAATGATGCCCTTGAGAGCCAGATTAGTTTGATTTCTGTGAGAAAAGAGATTAGTTGGCTGCCCTGATTGTCATGGTGTTTCTTCAACTTGGACCTACGCAAGGTGGCCAGCAAAGTCATCCGTTGAAAGCTGGTTAGCGGGGATCTTGGCGTCTTCAATCATGTACTGAGCCCACTTGGCGAGCAAGTCCCAGTTGTCCGCAAGGTACTGATTGTCATTTTTCCGTTGAGAATAGGCCAGCATCATGATGATCATGTTGCCGCACTCTTCAAGGGGCATTGGCTCGTCGTTTCCATCAGGGTACCCAAGAGCCCGAGGGAAGCGTCCCAGATCATGTTGTGCGAAATTGTTGGGATAGTGGTATCGGTCATTGATCAAAAGGGGCTCAAGCAGGTACTTGAGGAGGTCGGGGTTAAAGTACAAAAGAATCGGGAATGCAGGGAAGATGACGTCCACAGTCTGAATATCACTATTCGACGATATTTCCTTTAGGAAGATTAACGGATTGTCATTGGTACCCGCGTATGCGAGGGCACCAAAAGTCTGTCGGAGGGCCAGGCTGGTAATAATTGCGTAGTCTTCGCCGCCAGCCTTTACCGAGTCGCTCTGGACGCGAGCATCCAAGGTGTCGGCGCTATGCATGGCATACTCGTAGTCCTGGTAGAAAAAGCTGACCAGGTCGCTCTCTCTGAAGTATGAAGTCCACAAGGAGGGCACACTTTGTGGTTCAGACGCTTGACCAACCCATTGGATGCTCTCCTCCTGGGCCACTCCGATGGTGAACAGAGTCTCGACCCAGTTGCCATCAACAGTGCCCATATCACGGGACAGTGCAAACACAGGCCTAGGATAGTGTTAGTCAGAGATCAATGCTCGTTCCGGCGTTGAATTCCAGCAACTGATTTACCATCTGTCATTGACGGCGCGGAACTGGTTGTCAACTGTGTTGTCCAGAGCTCCCTGCTTCAGGAACTGCCCGCGCACATCCGTGTCCGCGCCAATTTTGTAGCTGACACCGGGATCATCGCCGGTAGACCAGTACCAATTACCCCAAGCCGCGTTTTCTCCGTCTTCCTGGAAAATGGACTGTTTCTGTTTCCAGAACTTGTGACTACGCACGCCTGAAGTTGATGCACTGGCCCACTCAACGACCGCTCCGCCGTCGCCGGAGGCCCATTCTGAGGATAGGTCAGTCCAGTGCTCTACCATGACAGCGGTTAAATGGGGTACATACCTCCCGATACATCTGAATAGATCTGAACATTGTGCGAGTCGCCGTCGCGAGATTTGACAGCCACAGTGACGTATGAGAAGGGAACGGATTGGCGCTTCAAGTCTTCCGGAAAGACTGGAGACAGAAACTCGACTTGCAGGTCAACTTTTCCGGCGACTGACATGGTGAAAATGCTTCGAGTTGAAGTATACTGCATGTCCAGTTGGTCAACGTTGGGGGCTCCGGGGGCGCCTCCCATCCAGTTGTACACCTCATCGTCGACCCTGATGAAGCCTTGCCAGCCCTGAATTCCGGTGCTACATAGGCAGAGATGTGTTAGTCTTGATTGCTAACCTGGGCAACCTTCAAACGGCGCAATTGGCCGTTGCGAACGGCACTTACGACCAGAATCTGGGCCACTGGCCAGGAAGAATACCATGCGGGCCATTTTCTTGCCCGTTCAGCCAGACATTCAGATACGGATTGCGAACAGCTAATGGGACAGCCGGTGGTCTTGCCGGGGTAAAAGTAGAGTCGGCTCCTACTTGTCCACCGATTACAGCTAGAACAGCCGCCGACGCGAACTTGACGAATTTCATGACACCGGGGATCCGCGACAAAGTTTGTTGAAGGCCAGAGGAGTAGGCTGTCGACAACCAAGGGGTTTCGACCACGGCCTCATAGAGCTCCTCCCCTGTGGTATTTATACTAGGCACGAACATTTTGATGCTGTGGAATTTGTAGGCGGGTATCAATAATGCGACAGTGATCCAGAAAGACGGAACTGTGGACAGGGGGAGGGGGGTGTGGGCGCGCGGCGGTGTGTGCGAGTGCGAGTGCGTGTGCGCGTGTGTTGGTCTGTATGTTTCCGTATTTGGATGATGGATGATTCAATGAACGCATAGAATGCAGACGGCCAGCCCAAGGTGCACAAAATTAGAAATGCAATACAATACAACCCTCGCCGATAAGAACGGGAAATTTGTTCTCGAGACCCCTGCGCCAGCACAACACGTCCCGTGGGCTAACCTCGGCGTCAGGTTGTTGAGCCAGATCAGAGACAAGCCGGTCGCTTTCCTTTGGTGGTTATAATACTGATTATGCGCCGAGGTGTTCTTGAGAAGTCAAGGCCCCGGCGGGAAAGACGATGTGACGCTGGAGGTGACGGCCGAATGAGGAAGCACAGAAGTATACGGCAAAGTAATTAGTTGTTGAGCAAAGAAACACAGCCTTTTTTGTACCAAGGAGACAAGTGCTATGCCGCAACAAAGTAGGACTTTGGGTCCCTGAGCAGCCTGGCAGCTAGCGAGAATGGCGGTATATGCTTGGGTGCTGAAGTGATATTGGCCGTGGCCTATTACAATTGCGTCCCAGCTTAGCCGATGGTATTCTGTCGTATTGCCAGCAAATATAGAGGAACTTGAGGACCATGAGGACGTATCGTGCTCACATCGGACTGGGGGATCAAAGGGAGAGAAAGCAGGCGAGACAGCGCATGGGTAGAGTAGCACAGATGGTGCCAGCCGTCAGCATGCATTGGAGGGCTAAATCCGGGGTTGGGGCGGGGGATCGAACAATGGGTGAGTGCCCAGAGGGGAGGCATCGGGGGCATGAAGGCGACGAGGGAGGGGAACCAGGAGGCGCGTGCGGCTGTGGCGTCGAACAGGAGCAGGCCCCATGGTTTGAATGGAATGCCGTGGTTTGCGCCCGAGTCATGAGACGCGACTGGATTGAGGGCCAAGTGAAGTTGAGCTGGGCAGTGTTGCAAAGGGAATCCGTGTTGGGTCTAGACGTCGCCGCCACCCTGGCAAAGCGTGGATGCAACCTCTTTACCACGCAGGTGCAAAACCAGTGCAAGACTCGCTGGCACGAAGACCGCGTGACGCCCGATGAAACCACTCTGAGGAAATTTGGCAAGGCGCCCTTTTCCTCGATTCGCCGCCTTGAGCTTGCAGTCAAACCTTGTCCATGGGCAGCATCACGGCCTCGATGTAGGGAGCAGCATTGCAAAAAAAAGTTCCCAGGCTGCACCTGGCCCAATGAGAGTAGATCATGAGGCGGCTCCATGGCGCCGCTGGTCTGTGACTGTCTGGGGAAGAGCGATGGGGAAACTGGAAACTGGCCCGCTGCGGAACGGGCCTCACGGACAAGGAAAAGCAGCATGGTGAGGGTGAGGCATGTGCCAAAAATTGGCAGAAATGAAGCCCAATCTAAAAGAAATTTCTGTCCAGCTGCTGTCACGCGATAGGTGTTAATGTTTGCCAACGTGCATGTGCAATCCAAGCCTCCTTCCTAAACGGCAGAGAATCCACGGACTGGAGGAACCGTCCGATTTGGCAATGCGGTTTCTTTGTTCCCCCCATCCCTCTTCTCTTTGGTAATCTTTGGTAAAAACTGCCAATATCGGCACAAAGACTTGTTTTTGTCTTCAGAGACGAGTCTATATTCGACAAATGATTAATGGGCATGAACCTGAACTTTATTTGCTCATCGTTGGTCCTTATGGAGACGAAATGACCACCAATGTCGATCCCATGTCGACCCCTCGGTTCAAACAAGATGCGGCACTCGAAAGTTCGGCAACCTGAAGTCGGTGAGAGCGATTGATGATTTCCCTGTGCTCTGGGAAACAGAGATGCAGGTGGCTGGGGTTTTGGCTGCCTTCAATATACCCGCATGCCAGATTCCATCGGCGTGCCATCATTCGCCAACTGGCCATGCAGTTTAACAGTTGCAATGAATACTGCTTGGTCCGAACGGACATACTGTACAATTGCAAACCACCACAACAGCTACCACGTATCGCATGCTTAACAAGCAAGACAGCTCCATTATGCATACACGCCAGATATGCAAGGAGGGGGCGTGCCAAAACTAACAGATTGACACATTTTGCATCATGTCTTGGTCTGCGATGATGGACCCATCTCCACCCTCTAGGCTTTCCAGGTTGCTCATCATACTTTAGGCCACCACGCAAATCCAGCAGCTGGAGGGGGAAAAACACTGGCAAGTCTCCCGACAATGTCTTGTCTTACCCTCAGGCTCAAATAGAACAACTTTTGGGGCCCAGACCCTTCTCCTTTGTTTGTTACGCGCTGAAAACCTGGCACTCCAGTGGTGCCAGCCTTGGCAAGACGACACTCACGCGCGCAGTTTTCCACATGTTCCCGCGAACGGCATACATCACATATCTCGTCGCATATTCTTGATTCTTGGCAATATCAGCGCGTCATTTTGTTGTCATGCTGGCGCTGTCTGGTCTTGTCCGCCGACATGACGTGCCCAACAGCTTATGTACATGCACCACCTGTGTAACCCTTGGCTGATTTGCAGAGTCTACCACGTATCCATGCACACACAAGAAAGCGCCACAGCCCTGTGGTCAGGGGTTTTCCAAATCTCTCTGCATCTGCCGTGCTCCAGGCCGCCTCCGGCTCATATACAAGATTTAATGACGGAAACTCGGGCTGCATGGCTCAGGCTGCAATTAGTGATCCGTTTTACGAAACCAACTCTGTTTTCTAACATGCCTCCTGGCGCGAACACGGAGAGAAAAGATGGCGCTCTCTACAATGGATTCGAGCGTGCTGCCCGTCGTTGAGAAACTCTTGTGCCTGGTCGTATCGAAACAAGATGATCCCTGATCATGTGCATCCGCACTCTAACCACTCCATCACCACCCCGCACTTGTTAGGCAGGCAAGCACATCCCTGTTCAACCATTATCATGGCTCCAGCGGTCATGTGTTTGCCCATCAGTTGGAGAAGTTGGGGACCATGTAACCCCCTTTTTGGCCTTCTGTCACTATCCCCGATGTGAGGCCGTGATTGCGTCAATTGAGGGGAGTTACTTTGCATTGTGGACGTCAAGATAGCTTGGCACATAGGAGAAACATCACTCCTTTGGCCACCACCACGACAATGTTGAGAACCAACCGCCTTCTTGATTTGGAGATTGACTTCGCGCCATGAGGACACTACCCCATCATGCATGTCTTATTATGTCCCAATTGTGGCAGATTTGGGGTGCCATGGCAAACTTCAAACGCAACCTTTTGGCAAACGGGTCGGTTGAGCAACCATTGAATCAGTTCCACGAGGACTGAAGCTCCCTGCGTTTGTACCAGGCCCGGTGATTAACCCAGACTCGGTGCAACATTGAGGGTTTTCTTTGGCCCCATGTCGCCGTTTCTGTAGTGTAACCGTTCAAGAACATTGCGGTTTCGCCTATGATACGGAGTACTCCGTACTATACTTCGTATCATGCGACATGAATAGCAAAGCTTTTAGCTCCTACAAGCATAATGGTATGTCTGCAATAGCTTTCTGCCCAGAAGCTTGGAAGAGCACCCACCCAAGCTTGGCATCAGAGCATTGACTTTGTTTGACAAGTTGGCCCCTGGTCACAGATTAGGTTTCGAAAGTCAATCGGGCAAACAATATGGTGCAGCTTCGCACGGTTGTCTCGGCTTGACCCCAGGTTGCAGGCCTGTTTGAGACGTAAGGTGTTGTAATTCGAAGTCAATGGAAGACCAACACTTAATGCCTTCTCCAGTGGCTGCTAGTCTTTTGCAGAAACTTGATGCGGTTTGAAACGACAGCAATGATTTATCTACTACTGAGTGAGTTCAGGGTCAGAAACAGTTCGAGAGGGGACCAACCTCTCGGTGAGACACCTCATTCAACAAGACCGCCGATCAAGGTCGATCTCCATTCCTATTTTGAGGCCATTGTTCCCTGAGAACCGGAAGAATTAAGACATGTCCTTTGACAAAAGCGAGGAAAATCAGGTTGTTAGCCCAACAGTGTATCTTTAGTCCCAGCAACAGGGCTCATCTCAACTCTAGAATGCTCGACTTGGAGCCTATCATGGCCCCAGTGGTCCGTTACCATTGCCGATCATAGATTTAGCCACAAATACGATCTTGACAGTCGAGTGTTTGAGCCTGACCAGTCTATCTCTTACTTTCCGGATAACTATCAGCTCTTTGAATCACAAACAGGACCTAGGTGTAATGGATGCACCTCATCTTTTGCTTCGTGTCAAGAACCCGCATGAGTGCAAGTCGGTCACATGTCACGGCATAAACTGCATCGCTGGATAGCGTGTGCACAGAATCACGGGACTGGATGTCTATGAAGAAGTCGGTAATGCTCGGATGTGTCATTTGGTCTCCTCGGCTGTGGTCGTGAGTCGTGACAGTCAGAAGCTCATGGTTGGTGAGGAGCCAACCCGATATGGGTGGTTACTCTGCCACTGCATCATGATGCTTCGATTGGCCGAGGGTGCATACAAGGCCAATATCAATGTTTTTGAGTGCATGAACTGGGAATGACTGGCAAAGAGAAGCCATGGCGTTGGTGGTGCAGATCGTAAGCTTCTTCCAGACTCTGGTGTATTCTCAGTCTCCTGCGCAAGGCAGAAACTAACTAGTTCTTAACCGAATTGAGAACATTACTTAAACAGGTCCGTCTCGGCTCGAACCGAGAAGCATGTTACCAGACCCGAAAAAGACAACACCACGACACATATTTCACTTCATTGTCTTTGCTGTCCCAGATCTAACGTCTGTAGCGGGTAGCCTGAAACATGCCCTGCTGGTGCGTCCGGTATCAGAATAGAAAAGATCTTCAGAGTCGCGTGCAGATCCCAACGTCGCAACATCATGGACCGAGTCTGGAATGCGACCAAGAATCTTGGTATGCAGACGAGATGGGGAAGCTTACCATATGGTTTGCACCGCTGCAGACCTGCGAACATTGACTCTCAACTCCATGGTCAATGATGTACATCGACGCAGTGGCAGCTGAAGCTTCACTGCCAGAACACGTAGCTCTTTGATCTCCTTGCGGAAATGGGGAGCCACCAGGAATACATTACCAGATGGGGGTTGCAGAAATGATCATGGCCCTGGCTACGCCGTTTAGCTCCCATTGAGAAATTGACACAGCTGGTAATACTCTATCCTGCCATGCTGGGGCAAACATGACATTTTGGCCAACTCCCTCTCATATCCTATGATTCTAATTTTGACAATTCTAGGTTCCAATGAGAAAAGTCTTAACAGAGGAGAGATGGGAACCTTTTCTTCTTGACCAACGTCGAGATTCCAAATCTCGGCGTTCTAGCAATGTCTCTGCACTTTCGCATTCTGAACCACGCGCAACGCAGCAAGAAAGTCTCTGGCAATGTAAGTGGACGATGCAGATGGTTTAACAAGACCAACTCCAACGCAAAACGTCAGGCCATCACCGATATCTCTTCCCCTCGGTGGGCACAGTGATCTCCAGCTCAGGGGCCGTCGTAAAGGCGCATTTGCCGACGCCGCCGGATCTTGCAACCACGCCCCATTGCACCGGCATCAGATAGCCATTTTCACGGTCCTCCTCTAGAGCATGACATGCAGCGCTAATAGCTCTGCTATTCGTCGCGACCATCCTCATGGTGCCGTCGTACCTCCGCAGCCCGAGCAGCACAATCGCCACGATGAGACCTCCTCCGACAAACATGGCTGCGGGAATAAACAGTGTAAGTCGCTGGCGCGAGGGCTATAAATATGAAGTCAAGACTCACCAGTAATGATAGAAATAGGACTGTAAGCGCATGTTGAAAAGGTAGCATGTCTGTCCACGCTCCCGTCTGGATACAGCGCCGTGATGCGTGCAAGGAACAGGCTCTGGCTGAGGAGAAAGTGCATGATGCCAGATGTTACATAAAGGGGCAGGCCGTATCGAAAGGGCAAGGAGATGAAGTAACTCGATCTTTGGATGCCCTGGGGCTCCGAGACGCGCAGGGGCTTGCGCTTGGCCGGTTTGTACATCAGACTGAACTCGCGCTGCACTAGGAACGTGCTCATCATTGCATTGTACATGATGTACACCAGCGACAACAACAGTTGGGGGAGATTGGCCACGAGCACATTGGATATCAGGCCCGTTGGATCGCCGTGCGGGAGCGATGTGACAAGGTACGTGTACGGCGTCAGGGCACCGAATCCCAGCCCTGCTAGGGCGGATATACTCGTATCGATCTTGCGATG
Organism: Keithomyces neogunnii; assembly: GCA_020975405.1. Classification (NCBI taxonomy): domain Eukaryota; kingdom Fungi; phylum Ascomycota; class Sordariomycetes; order Hypocreales; family Clavicipitaceae; genus Keithomyces; species Keithomyces neogunnii. Next base: position 561,853 of record JAIOWQ010000002.1, on the reverse strand, counting down.
GCGCAGGCTTTCAAAGGCGCTGACCAGTAGTATGACTCCAATGGTTATGACCAATACACTCCTTTTGACAGGGTCAGATCCGCGGGGGGGGAAGAGAGTAAATGTACGTGGCAGCACTCACGAAGCAATCAACACCACCCATCTTGTTATGCTGGCCGCCTGCATCCAGCGCCTGGGCTCGTCACGAAACTCCCTCGGCTCGTCAATGGTCTTTGGAACAGTCACCCTCCAGAAATACGGGAAATGCCTTTTCCGCGAAAAGTCGTCCTTGGTAGCCATGCTCATATCCAGCGTGGTCCGGTCGGGCACTCTCATAAACGAAGCAATAGCATCGCCGAGCGTGTACAGAATCTGAGAGTCGACGTGAGCCGCGTGTCTCGTCTCTCTTCGCCTTGCCATCCACGCCCATAGCATAACGGACGCTTTGACAAAATTCATGACGCACACGGTGACCAGGATATAGGGCGAATACTGAAAGCGGCAGGACGAGTTGATCTTGCTCGGGTCTTGGACGAGGCAGCTTGCCACCTCGTACTGGTGCGGCCCCAAGTACCATTTCGTGACCGGCTTGGCGGGCGACGACTGGCCTACGTATTTCATCGTGCCGTTTCCCAGCGCCCACAAGTTCTTGCCCCAGTCGTCCCAGCGGGGGACCACATAGACATACATTAAGAGACTGTCGTCGGCCGGCGTCTGGACCGTCTCGTTCTTGACCAGGACAATCACGTTGCCCTGCGGCTGCCAGTAGTCGTCGTAGAGGTCGAAGCAGGCCGACGTGTTCAGCGTTAGGTACGTGCCGGCGTCTCTCTGCATCTCTGAAAAGGTGGCGGTGTAGTTGATGTAGTCTGGGTTAACGTGGACCGACTCCCACCCTGGGTCGTCGGCGCCATTGTTCCTCGCCAAGGTCAGGTTAAATGGACTTGCACTTAGGAACGAGTCTTTGACCACGGCAACTGCATAGTTGTTTGACGACAGCGACTGGAATACGGCCGAGTTGTACCTTGGGGACGATTAGAGAGTCAACGATGGTGCAGAGAGTCCCAAGCCAAAACTCACAAAAGGTGGACTGGAACCGAACTCAGGGCCAAAAGAAGCCAGACGAAAATCCTCCCCGGGCCCAAGTGTCGGAGGTTCCGCAAACTAGGCACGCCAATGTCTAAAAAGCGCCCTCGGGCATGCGCGGCGTCAATATTGGCCCTCGTCGGGGCGGCCTGCAACTGCATGCAGAAGTTGCTGGCGCCCAGCATCCCCGTCCCAAGCAGATTGATGACGAGGTGTATCCAGAGCGACATTGTCTTGACAGTGTCGCAGTCGCCCTCATATATCAGCCCGACGCCATCCTGGCTGCCGTATTTCGAAATGGCATAGAGTGTGGTGGCCAAGTTTGTAACCAGGATGACGGCAATGGTGAGGATCTGAACCATGAGGGCGCGAGACCGCCGGGACATCCATATCCGCCATGACTTGGTTTCGTCGTACTCAATTTGGGGGAAGAACCATGACAGAAGCCGTCTCTGGGCAAAGTTGTTCGGGCGAAAGCTTGCCTCTGAACTCGTGGCCGAGACGGACGTTGGCGAGGTGTTTTGTCCGCTTGGGCTTGGGTTTGAGCTGCATGCTGCTGGCGCCAAGTCTGCCATTTTGGAAGCACAGCTTTGCAGCGGCTATTCTGAGAAACTGCGCCAGTGGCCATTCCTTTCTTTAATAACCACAGTGCCCCCGTTCGAAGACGGGCCAGCCTAACGACTTCCCTATGCGCTATCCTTGGGGGCTGAGCGACGGCAACAGAGATTGGTCCTGAACTTCAAGTCTCCCTCCACCAACAATCCTGGCAACATGATTACTATTCAGATTGCAATAATTAAATAGAAGTAAATGGGCCAATGGCAGTCTCTTGCATAACTTCTAAACCAGCAGTTGAAGGCGCCAGCAACTCTCATTGGGTGGGAGATAACTGGGGCGGCCCGGCCCGGGCAACTTCTCATTGGTTTTATTGCCGCAGGGGGGCATTTATTTCCGGCAGCTCCCAATTTCGCTCAGCCTCGCTGATTTCAGTGGCCAACTTGCTTGGATGGTCATCTTGATGACTTTGGGGTTGTCCGTCTCCTGCAGTCACCCAGTGCCGTTCTTGGAATCCGGCACTCAGTTCTTACAGTGAGTTGATGACGCTTTCGGCGTCCATCTCGCTTCGGACACGGCGATCGAAGCTCACAAGGCCGGTTTAGTGCTTATTAGATTTGCAGGCTGGTCGTGGGTCGAAACCTCCTGCGAGCGAATTGGAGATTTTCAACGTGCCGATACCTAATAGCCAGCGAGCATGGGTCAACAGCCTGTAGGGCAACCCTTGTTCCGGCCCTGGAGGCGTGACGTGGCTCATGCGACCGGCGTATTTTGTCGCCTTGAAGGTGGAACTAGGCAGCCCGTGCCTCATCCCCGGGGAGCGCTGAACATGTTTCCAGGAGAGTGCGGAGTACTCCGTACATGTACTGCATCTCGGTAGGGCTGGCGCGGCCACCACTTTTTGGCGACAAATCTGCGTCGGAAATAAGCGCAATCGCGATTTCGTTCCAGGCACACGCTGACAATGCTGAATCTTCCCCCCTGTCTGTAGTGTGTGTGTTGGATGACATCAACCCGTCAGCCCCAGGCGGAATAGGCGCAGCGGTCGAATCTCGTCTTTTGTTGTCAAGCATCGGTCAAGTGAATACTCGATCCTCTCAATACAGTCATGTCGGACTCAAAGGCGCCCGCGTCACAGCCCCGGCCGTCCGACGACGACCAGAAGGCTGGGTCAGCCTCATTGCCGCCAGCCTACAGCTCTCCGGCCTTCAGGACAACCTTTGGCTCCGTCTCGCTTCACATGAGCGACAGGATCCGCTTCGTACAGTTCCCGCCGGAAGACATGGCCATCGTCAGGAACACGATACAGCGGTCTTGGCCCTGGGGCATCCAGGCCGAGCGCCCATACTCGGTCTCGTATGAATTCAAGCTCCGGGGCACGCCGTGGAGCGGCACCGGCACCGGCTCGTACGCAGTGCCAGCGCTCGTTCTCGTGCGAGAGGTGTTTGCCTCCCTGTACGCAATGGGCTGGATCATGACGGCCTCGACGGACATATCCCGCAAGAAACTCGACAAGGACACTCTCATTTTCCGCAAGCAGCCCGTGCCGCCGCCCGCCGCCACGTGGATCGCCATCTCGTTCAAAACGGGCGACAAGCTGCGCTTTATCGGCGCGCCGCGCGAGCTTCTCGCCGCCTTTTCCACCCTGTTGAGGGATATGCAGCTGCTGCAGTCCGAGGCCGTCAAGGACCCCAGGATCAACTATCACGAGTTCAAGCTCTTTGGCTATCCGTGGGTCGCCACCGGGGAGGAGACCATGAAGACAAGGATGTTGATTCTTAGGCTGGTCGAGCTGCTTGAGCTGCATGGCTGGAGCTTGTATGCGAGCATCGACCAGAATAGCGGTCCGTCGGGCGACTCCCAATACAGCGAGACGGATAGCTGGTACTGCGTCAAGTCTTCAGACTGGACACCCGGGGGTATCATTCTCCATCGGTGAGACGTGCAAAAGGTGTCTGTTTCGTTGAAGCGTTTGAAGGCACCTGTTACACTGGGCAAACACGGTTCCCTGGGGGGAAAATTGGATATATTTTCATGTACAAGTGGGGGGCAGTTTGATCCAGAGACTGGTTGGTATGAATGACACGATGCAACCTGTTCGTCTTTGCCCCCGGACTCTTGCATGTGGCCTGCTGTTTGCGCGGTGCCTCTCGGTCGCATGATGGGCGGCCAAGCTGAAGGCTGTGTGAGGCACACAACGCAAGACACCCGGCCAATGGTTTGCGGATTTGCTGGCCTTGTACCCAGCCATGATGCCGCAGACTTGTCACGGCCGGGCTGTGCTACTCTGACCCGGCCAGGAATTGTAATTGTGTCACGGCAAGGAAACCAGTCAGCCTCACTGGCGGCCGTCGCATCGGACGAGGGACGAGCCATAAGAGCTACGCCGCACCTCGCGACAAAGCACATGCCCAGCGCCGTGACAGCAACCCAAGACAATGTCGGATTCTGCAAAAGTAAGCCTCGACGTGGCCGTGGACCACCGCCTACGACTCCTCTGCAAACCCGTGCCAAAGACACCGGCCCTCCCTTCGAACCATGTGTCCCGGATCGAGTCGCGCGGACGGGCTCTCTCCCGCGCCGAAGACGAGATAGCGGTGACGACGCAGCTAGCTGGGCCAGCAACCAAGGGAGGCGTGGCCATTGTTCTCCAGCAGCCGCGCAAGGAGCATCCGTTCCAAGACGGTGTCGATGCCGTCGTCGACGACTGCGAAACCCTCAAAGCCATGGCGGATGTCATCTCCACGACGTCGCGCAACACTTTGACCGTCGCAAACGACGTCTGCGTCATCGACCTGCTGCCATACGTGTCTGATTCCGTGGCCGACACCCCCGACGACATGCTAAGAGACTCGTTTCGCGCAGCCGTCGACACCATATGCGACAAGGAGCCCGAGGTGCTCGTCTGCGCGGGCCGCATCATGACCAGACTGCGCAGCGAGAAGGGGGATGCCTTCAAGCTCGAGTGCATCGGGGTAGGCAAGGCCTTTGGCCAGAAACGCAAGCCGTCCTGGCCCGCCGTCGCCATCATCCGCCACGGAGACCGGGGACTCGTCAAGGTGCCCAGAGTAAACGGCTTCCATCCCAGCCACGCCCTCAACTATAACCCGCACGTCAGCCTCCTCAGACAGCTCCTCCTCCTAGTCGGCGCCGAGGCCTGCGGCCGAGCCAGGAAGGACTGGCAGGAGGAGGACTGGATGGACGAGCTGCGACAGCGCTGCCAGGACGCTTCGCAGCGGCTAGCTTGTAGGTGTACCGGCGCAGAGAGCACAGGTCCATGCTAACCACGCCCTCGGCAGCATCGCCAGAATACGCGTCGAGCCCAGCCCCATCTCCATCTCCGTCTCGTGAGCCCGAGCGGGACCTGAAAGACTACCAGGACCTGTACTCGGACAAGCTCCTCGAGATCCAGGGCGCGGTTCTCGGCATCTTCAACAGGACGCGCGGCGATAACTTGTACCAAGAGCTCCTGGAGACGGGCCTATCCGAGAAGAGCAACGACGCGAGTCTCGCGCTGCGCGAAATGGCGCGTCTGCAAAAGCTGGCGCGTCTGCAAAAGCGCTGGCCCGATACGGCCCGCATCAAGGCGGCTCTCAAAGACGCGGCCTCGGACACGGCTGGTTTCGGACAGCAGCTGCTCGAAGCGGCCAAGGGGTCACCGACGCAGCTGGGAAGGATTGTCCGTCGATGCGCTGCGGCCGTGGGTGCGACTGACGGCTGCCAGCTCGACTTGGACCGGCTGTGTGCCGTATTTCTGGCTTTGGCGGTGGATGTTGAGTCGTTGCTGCTGGACCTGCTGCTTCAGACGCAGGAGCAAGACGGGTCCGTGGCCGACGAGCTGTCTGCTGTGCTTGGCAAGATGGTCCTGGGCCCGCGTGTGCAAGTGACCGAGGTCGCTTCGCCTGCCGCAGAGTAGCGTGACGCGTTTTTCCTCTGAATGGTATTTCTACTTGTTGTGCCTGGCAGATTGCGATGGATCAGGTCACTGGTCACACGAGTGGAACAGACACGATACACCGTCGTGATAGCCAGTGGCGTAGTGGCGGCAGCGAGTAGACTCTCCAAGTACTGTCACATAATCGCTCCATTTCACAAAGAGGCGAGTCTATAGCTTACAAATACAAGAACCATTTCCCACACCAAGCGAAACCGGCCGTGGCGCAAACTCGAATGTCTCTTTGAATCGTACAAACAGGGGGACATCTTCTTCCTTTCCCCATGGTTCACATCAAACGCAATGTGGTACTTCCCCTATCAAAAGAAAAGGGGCGAGGGAAACAAAACAAAAAGTCAGGCGAGAAGAAATAGAGGGGGAATATGGACGGAAAAGGAAAGAAGAAGAAAAAAATATTACACTCTCATGCTCTCGAAATATGCGACCGCAGTGCCGCTTGTTTCCTTGGTGACAACACACCTGCCTGGTTGTAAAATGCACCTGTTGCCAAAAGCCACCGTTGCCCATGTTTATCAGTTGGTCTTCCTTGTCTCCTAAACGCCAAGCCGTGCCGGGGAAAATAAAAAAAACAGACAAGAAGCAAAACAAAATGACGAAGCTCGAAGCGCCTGGCGGGACGTGCCGCCGGCAAGCTTCTACGGAAGGAAGAGAAGAGCGCAGCGATTAATAACAAAACATTGTAGAGTGGGACTGAGTCTATCCGTTCCGTGTCTTCGTTTGAGGGGGGTTTTTCGGCCATCGTAAAGCGTTCATCGTGTTGTGGTGTTGTTCACCTTTTTTTTTCTTTTTCTTTTTCTCGAATTCATTCCGAGTGTCATGATTTGTTGTGCAAGGTTGGCGTGCGTGGTTACGGACGCAACCTGGCGAGTTCCAAAAAATTGGACGCGACTTTGTCGTCACCATGACTCGACGGCGCAGGGCAGGATTCCTAAATCATCTGCGCCGTTGGAGCTCCCAACGCGTGTGTTCCCAGGCCGTGGCGCAGCGCGTCTTGCAGCTCTGCGATTTGCGCCATCATGGCCAGCGAATGTTGCGACTGCTGCTCCATTTCGGACTTGAGCTTCTCATTCTCTTCGCGGACCCGCTTGATCTCGTCGCGAAGCTCGGCAAGCTCATCTCCCTGTCCGCTGGAGTGGCGCTTGCGCTTCATGCCAGACTTTTCGCTTTCGTTGTCGTCGGGCGACGCAGCCGAGTCGGCAGGAGGTGTCGTCCCGTCGCCGCCGTTGGTGTGGACTCGCCGCAGGTGCTCGTTCAGATTTTCTTGTCTCGAGAAGCCTTTGCCAGTGTGTCGTTTGCAGTTCGGGTGGGGGCAGTTGACCGTGTTCTTGGGTCCTCCATGCATGCCATGAACTTCGCGCTCGTGTCTCAGCAGGCCCCCTGAATAAGTGAAGCCAGGGAGGTTCTCGCATCCCGGGGCCGGACATCGATACGGTCGCTCATGCTTGTCCATATGTTTGCTGCACACAGTCAGATTGGCGACGCCCGGCGGGTGCGCGAGCGCACTTGCAGAGACAGAGACACATGAAACTTACTTCCACTCGCATTTCCGTGAGAATGCGCGAACCTCTTCCTTGCATTCGTCCAGCGGGCAGTGAAACTTGCCATCGGGTTGCTTCACCACATCTCGGTCGGGCTTGGGCATGGGCTTTACGCGCGACGACGGTGTTGGTGACGAAATGGCTGGGGATGGATCTTTGCTCTCCGGCATGGGGTCGGGTATTGACGGCGCATGCAGGGAAACTTGGATGGGCGACGAGAAGCCAGTCGCGCCAAGGTCCAGGCGTGTGGCGTCTTGCACGACAGAGCCATCATCCATGATGCCTCGGTCATCGCCCAAGAGTGCAGCGTCCGAGGTGTAATGGCTGAGGTGCTCGGCGACGTCGGAGTCTGTGTACCGCTGGTCGGCGCCATGGTCATGCTCGTCCCCTATCGGGGGGTAGGCTCCCTCGTGAATGAAGGACCTGGGCTCGTATGCGACACTCATGGCGGCGGCTCCTCGATACGACGAAGGTGAAGTCGCCCGGAAATGTCGCGACGGGGCCTTGTGCGGCAGGGGAGGTGGAAGCAGACGACCGCGAGGACCGCGTGGGCCGAGAAGGAGCGGCGCCGGTCGCGCGAAATGGGGGCGAGTGTATTCGTCGGGGCAGATGCGTGGTGTTGTCGCGGTGGGAGGCGTCAGCGGTGCCTGGTACAAATTCCCGGCGCCCGATGACAGCAGCTCATGCAGTTCTCGACGCAGCGAGTTTGTGGCAGCGTCTGTCTGGGGTGTTTTGCTGGCCTGAAAAATCTGGTATGAAGGTGTCAAACCGTCGACGTCCGCCTCGGCGGGAATCCAGAGTTCAGCCAGCTTGAATGATTAGTCAACCGAGTCACGTGATAATAGGTGGGTCCCTCGACCACGTCGTTTTTGTATTCGGGATGGGCTTGAAGTGGCGTTGGATTGTCGGCCAAGACTTGAAGACTGGCAGCGGCAAGATGACACAAATTTCTCGTCACTATCGCTTCTTTGTTATCATGTGATACTTGGTGCTTGCTCCTCCCTGCGAGTCCCCTCGAGGGAGGAGAAGACGGGCCATTTTATCCCAATTCTCACGGTTAGGCAACACATCCATCCGGCTCCACCCCTCCGCCATTCACGCCTCCCGCGTGTCCCGTTTCTGAAGCATCACCGCCGTCGTGACTCATTGGCACTGGCTGGCCCGGGGGGGGGCCAAGGCTGAGACGGACACGCACAAGGGTGGCAAGGCTGCGCGGCCTTGCTCGACACACCACTCTTGTCCAAGCGTTCCTTGCTGCCCTAGTCGTCTTGGCCACTAGCTGACGAAAGAGAAGCTTCCTAACTGAACCCGCGTCATTTGGTGGCGGCGAGCAACTAGGCACGAAGCATGGTTGGGAGACTCGCCGTGACTGTAAACCAATTATTGGGCCGAGGCGGTCTGCCGCTCGCTCATAGTCATACTTCAAACGGTTCCATGCCAGCAAGCCAGCCAAGGCAAAAGCCGTTTGGATATTCAACACTCCCTTGATAGCGTGCGTGAGGCTGCTCATGCTGCAACATGGAGGAGAGTCGAAATTCTTACTGGACCACGTTATACGACAACTTGCACGGTTTGGGATACACCGGACCGCGTTTGGTCCATGTGATGGTGTCGACGCCTGTGGGTGGTGTGACTTGATGCCAAAGTGCCTTCGAAGCCACGGTGGAGGGCGACATGGCCCTGTATAAATGGCTTTGTCTCCTGGTGTTGCCTAACAACTCTGTCGACTTGACATCGTCATAAGCCGGTTTCAGGTTGCCCGTAACGTTGGGTCCTGCCATATGACGAGGACTCTGAGGAGACGGCTACACGGCGGTCCTAGACAGCCCTGGCCCCGAATCGAAAAAAGATGCAGTGCTACAGTCGCTCATTGGACGGAGATTTCACAGCCCATGCGTTTCCATTTATTTACATGGTGCCGTTGGCGCCCAGTCGATTCCTTGGCTGCTATCATCAGAGCCGATGCGGTATTCCAAGGCGAATGTAGCACGCATGCATCCAAGGCAGCAACGGCTTCATTGTACCAATGAGATACTCTCAGTACATGCCAGCGATGCCCTGTTTTTCATTTTGTCCCCTTTGTATGGTAGAGTCCAGGCTCGTGCATGAATCTCAGAGTTGGGATCAAGCGTCATGACAAGGACGCAGTCAGTCAGTCAGCCCTGACATGACGGCTGTGCCTCTATCGCGCTTACTGGGGCGTGATATATCTTGATTATTCATTGCCTGGCTGTACACCTCGACCGCTCAGTCGGCCGCATTGCTCCAAGTGTTGCTCCCAGTAATGCTCCCAGTAATGCTCCCGATATTGATTGCTCCAGGGTCTTGGCCAGTTCCTAATGTAGGACAGCACCTGGGGCGGTCCACCTCTCGTGCCGTTGGGCTAGATGTTTGAAAAATGTGCTACGAAACACGCACATGTCCATTCTTGTAGAGTATTAGACTTGGATAAAACATGTACAGTCTTCACCCATGAAAAATGGGCGCTGTTCGTGCCTTTTGTGTTGCAAATGCGTCAAGCACTGTCAACCAGGCTGGCCCAAAGCCATGCCCCACCATGCGCCGTATTTGGAAAATAGACTGCGAAAGCGCAGATCGATCTCGGCTCAATTCCTCGCCCCCCTCCTCTTTGCTCGGCTTAAAATAAAAAGGCTCTTAATTTTTTTCTTCGTCCTGTCTAGTCCGATCTCGCCCACAACATCACATCTTTTTGCTGCAACTTGCCCACCCGAGCAAAGCAACCTGGCGGCAGTCCTACAGCTGCAAGCATTGTATTATTTGCTGTCAACGTTGGTGCCCTGCCATCCAGCCCTGCCAGAGCCTGGTCTAGACTCTAGAGTGACAATGAGCTCTGTTGCAGAGGCGTCTGCCCATGCTGGCAAGGCTGGTGATGGCGCCAGTGAATATGCTGGGCACGGCTCCGAGGATGGAAGCCGCCAGGAAGAAGGCGGGTTGCAGCAGAACGATTATGATGTCGAGACAGTGGAGCGGGTGTACAGGTTCGTCTCCCAGCCCAAGCCCTCGCGCAGGCCGGCGGACGCATGATATCATGTACTGACCGGCGCAATGTAGGAAACTCGACTGGAGAATCATCCCCCGTAGGTAGTCACTCATGTCCTCATGTCGCATCCGACACATCAATGCTCACACACATGGGTACAGCATTCTGGCTTCTCTACTTCCTGTGCTCCGCCATCCGTTCCAACATTGGCATTGCGCAGACCATGAACGCCGCTGAGAAGCACGACCTCATGTCGGTCCTCCACCTGACGGCCAAGGACACTTCGACTGCGCTGGCCCTCTTCTACGTGTCGTATGTCATCTTCGACTTCCCTTCCAACCTCGTCATGACCAGGCTGAGCCCGCGCGTGTGGATGGCGCGAATCGTCTTTGCCACGAGTCTCGTCGGCGCGAGCTTCGCCGCCGTCCAAAGTCCCTGGAGCGTCAAGCTGCTGCGCTTCTTGCTCGGAATGGTCATTGCCGGCATGTGGCCAGGCATGGCCTTCTACCTCACCCTGTTCTATCCGCCGTCCAGAACTGGCAAGAGAATCGGCATGTACTTCACTGCCTCACAGGTCTCGGCCGCCGTTGTCGGTCTCGTCTCGGCCGGCTTTCAACTGATGGACGGCGCGGGTGGCTTGGTTGGGTTTCGGTGGATGTTTCTCATCTACGGCCTGGTTGGCATCGTGCTGAGCTTCGCCTTGCTCTGGTGGCTTCCTGACCGTCCCTTGGCGCCGGGACAAGTGAGACAGCGCTCCAGGTGGTTCGCTTGGCTGCCAAAAACGCCCGAGGCTCTCACCGGCCAGGATGCGCTTGTGCATTACCACGACCTGCGACGAGTCTACCACTCCCGGCCGTGGACCTTGAAGGATCTCGGTCTTGTTCTTCTGGACTGGCGACTGTGGCCCCTAACGCTCATGTATTTCGGAGTTGTCGGCGTCGGTATAGGCACGCAGCTGTACGGTTCCGTCATTATCGCGGCCATTCAGCCCCAGGCAAGCGCAATAACAGTGAGCTTGCTGTTTGCGCCCATCTGGATCGTAAGCTTCTCCCCCCTTGGCAATCCCCCTCTACCGCGCATCCCAGCTGACGTTGGCCTAGATGGATCTCATTGCCATTGTCATCGTCACGCCACTGTCAGACCGCTTCCACCGCCTGCGCGCCCTGTTCTTCTCCGCCGCCGTTTGCATCCAAATCGCCGGCCTCCTCACCACCACATTTGCTCTCGGTAACGGCTGGGCCCGCTACGGCGGCCTCCTCATGGTCGGCTTCGGCCTCGGCCCCACGGTGCCCATATGCATGGCCTGGAGCTCCGAGATCTTCCAGCGCCGGCACGGCGAGGTCGGCGTAGCCGCCGCCACAGCTTTGGTTTCTGGCCTCGGAAACCTGGGAAGCATCACGACCACGTATGCCCTCTACACAGGTTGGCCGGAAGACGCCGAGAAGGGCCCTCGGCAGTTCCGCAAGAGCAACCTGACCATGATTGGAATACTGTGTCTCAGCATCGCGAGCGCACTGGTCATGACGGTGTTACTGCGCGTGTTTGGCAACCCGCCCAGCGCCAAGCCACATGACGACTCGTCGAGCGAGTTCGAAGACGGAGCGGCGAGACGAGAGAGGCAGCAGCGCGGCTTGGGCAAGCTGGCCAGCTGGGCTCGCAGAAAGTAAAAGAACCTCGACACACGAGCGGCCTCTCTCAACAGTTTCTCGCCTCTTCAGCAACAAGGCTCAACCTGCTCCCCTAAAATTCCTTTTTCTTTCTTGGCATGTATGCCCCTGCTGAGAACGGGATGAGATGGTGACAACGCTGTCTACGCTATCGCTGTTTCTTCCATATCTCGCATTTTGTCTAGGTTTTTTTCTTTCTTTTTCCTCATTCCGCGTACTCGTGGAATTTTGTTTGTTTCTTTTTGTCTCATGATACCCATCAGCGTTTATACCCGCTGTCAAACGAGTAGGTGTGCATTTTCTCGACGGCGACAGTGCTTTTACGCCATCGCTGGGACGGCGTGTTTGGACCGAGGTTTGGAACTGGCGACAATGCTGGAGCGCTATCGTCAAGGACCTCGTGGGCGTTTTTGCTTTGCTTCTTCTTCTTCAACCCACTCTGTCCTGCTCGGTGGCGGACTAGGATGGGCAACCATAGCTTCACATAGGTAGCATGTACATGACATGGCCCTTTTCCCACTGTCTCTTTGGACCAGTGGCCCGATTGCTTTGTTCACGGCTAAATCGCTCCCTTTTTCCCCGTTGGCGATATTTCTCCATGGTGAAATGTACGAAAACGTTGCACGCTTGAGCCGCACAACGGTCATTCACAGCGCGTCCCTTGATTCCGCGGCTCCAGGTACTAATCCATCTCATTCCGATATTCGGCTTCGACTCGGACCGAAACGTGACTTGAATGGCTATAGACCTACTACTCAACGCTGCCTTTGGCTCTCATCTCCAGGACATGGAGTGCATGCCATAGCCCAGTTCAGCCCCAACTGCGCAGTATGTTATTAAACAACGCGATCCCAAAGTGCAAGCGGAGCTTACAGCCAGGCCCTTCCCGGGGGCACCAACTCTTCCCAGCGGCACATCAATCAAGCGTTAGATGCCTTCATGGCTCATGCTTGAGGAGCCCGAGCCACGACATGGGAGGTCGCACCCCCATCTCTAGATATCCAGTCTATGGACCCATGACAAGTGATGCAAAAGGGCAAGTAACAGTTCAGAAACACGGGTGTATTACTCGTCGCAAAAGCACGCCTACGCTATGCCGGCTGCACCATGAGGACACACAAGTCGAGTCTAGACCACCTGGACATAGCTGGCGGGCACGCTGCCCGTCGCGCCCGCCTTCTCAACCTCAACCCAGCCGTCTCCCGGGTCCTCCTTGACGAGCACGAACCGCTCCCCCTCCACCATGGAGTGCTCGTCCGTGCTCTGCGCCGTGTACTCGTACAGCGCCTCCACGTACTTTAGTTTCTTGGCCCCGCGACGAGGTGCCACCGCCGGTCCCTTCTTCTTGCCCCCCGGTCCGCTGGACGGCGCCGCAGACGACGTCGTCGAGTTGGAGTATGTTGATTCAGGGCGTGTAGCTGCCGGGACTGCTGGTGCCGTAAATTCTACATATGACGCGGGCACAATGCCCTCTTTGTAGCCCGCGCGGACTTTGACCCATCCGGAGCCGTCTGGATTACGTTAGAACTGCTTGACTGGCGAAACACGGCTGCTTATGGGTATGTATATGAAGAGAGAGAGAGAGAGGCATGCGTCGAGTCACTCACCATCCGGCTCCAAAAGAATCACATCCCTGCCTTCTGCCACCGACAACTCCGCACCGCCGCTTGCGTCAAAGGTAAACAGCATCCTGCCCTTCTTTTCTTCCCCGTCTCCGCTGCCATTGACGCCATTTCCCGGCAATTCATTGACGTACGCGGCGGGGGGCGGCGCAGCCATCCTCTTCCGCGCGGTATTCGCCGTGCCGCCCGTTGGTTTTGGTGAGAGGTTAGGTCTCGCCGCCACCTGCGGGGGGTCGCCGGCGTCCAGTTCGGCGGGAGTGAGTTGGCCCGACATGGATCTCCTGGCGGAATGTGAGCTCAGTGAATTCATGGTATTCGACCTTGACAGGTCTGGGAGATCGGCCACGTGTGACGGCGACGCAGGGTCCCGCACCACCAGGCGGTTGGCGGCATCCTGGCGTGCAGCCTTGAGCTTCTTGCGCTCATCTTTGCTCTGCTCGCCGGGGCAGTCTGCGGGCACCTTCATCTCGCACTTGCTGTGGCACGTGTAGCCGCAGTCTCGGCAGTCGAAGCCCTTGGCGCTCAGTCCCCAGATGCGCTCGCCGCAGAGATCGCAGTTGGTGGGAATCTTGAACGTCTGACCCTTGAAGTTGTGGTTCTTTGCGCCCAGGGTCACGTCTCCCACGACGGCCGTGATGGTGCCCGTCTCGACCTCAGCCGTCAGCCGTTGTCGGTCCACCGAGTGAAGGTCCTCTTGCATGGCGAAGAGAGAGCGGACAACCTCCACCTCGTCCTTCTTCTCGGTGCCCTCCCTTACTCGTTGCTTGAGCTTCTTGACGGATTCGACCTCGCGCCGCTTCTTGTCCACCTCTCGTCGGAGTTCGCCCAGTTGCGACTTGGACTTGCTCAGGACGTTGCGTAGATAAATCTTGGCCGTCTCGTCTATAACCATGGTCGCGCCGTCGTGCCATACGGGGCTGGGCTCAAACTCCTTGTCCGCGGGTTCCTGGAACGATCCCATGTTGTGCCTCAGGTACATCATCGAGTCCAGGTGCGGCAAGTTTCGCCCGACTTCCTGTCCCAAATGATCCATCATGCCCGAGCTATCCCGCAGCATGGTACCCTCGAGCTTGCTGGCCACCACCCAGAGGCCATTCAGTTTCAGCGTTCGGGACTCGCTCAGATCCTGCAAACTATCCATTACCTCGGGAACGTATTCGTGATAGTATTTTTCCTTTTGTTTGTTGGTGACATTGATGGCGATGAGATAGGTGTTCTTGGCATTGTTCATTTCATAAACCTGCTGCTGGTAGGCGCTCTGGGCCTTGGCCTTGTCGTAGTGCGACTCGGACTTTTTACGCCGCGTCTCGACTTCTTGACAGACGGTGTCGTACTTGGTCTTGACTTTCCGCAAATCGCCATAGGACGAGTCGCGCTCGGCGGCAAGCTTGTCGGCGTATTCGACGTGTCGCTTGCGCAGGTCTTCGAAACGGTTGGCATAGTACTTGAGGGGCTCTGCGACCTGCGATATGAGAAGGTTGCCAAACTTGTCGTGCTCGGCGGCTCGGGATTCAAGAGTGGTGAGCTGAGTAGACCAGGTGGTGAGCGAGGCACTGGGAGTTGGTGTCAGCACAAGGTCCAAAGTTCCGTTGAGCAGCTTCGCCGTCCATCTCGTTACCTCTCGAGCGACCCGGGCGTCATGGTCGGCGTATCACCGACGCTCAGCTGCGACGACTTCTTGTTCTTCCTGTCAAAGTACTTCTTGGCCAGAGCACTCAGCTTGGCGCTGTATTCCTTCTCGATGGCGGACCGCTCGCGGTAAAACTGCTGAATGTCCTCGAGCCAGGAGATGCCGTGGCCGACCCAGGCGCTTGCCGGCTTGAAGCCATCCTATGATACAGTCAATAATGGGCTCTGGCAGTCCGGCAGCCGTGTTTGCTATTCGTCTGCGGGCATTCCAAGTTACCTTGAGCTCGGCGCCGAAGGTGGGCATTCCCTCCACCTCAGCCATGACGGAGCAATTCCTGTTGCAATCATACACGGACGAGCCGGTCTATGCATGCAGGGATCCAAAAGACGTCGTCGGTTGGGTGTGCGTGTGCGTGTGGCAAATCTGGCCAAGGGGTGGTCTTTTCGTTCGAGGTTGAAGCGGAATGGCTGCGCGATTGAGCCGCAGCGCAGTCGAGGCGAATAGATGCGAAGCCGGGGAAAGCAGCTCAAGGCACGGCGGCGTGGGGGGGCGCAGGAGTGGACATGCATGCATCAGATTGAACCAACCAATTGAGCCTGATGTCAGACGCTGCGGATGGCGGGCCGAATGAGTGTGGGATGGACGAAAGCACTTGGCAACCAGACGCTTTGATTAATTGCTTACAATCACGACTATGTCAAATATGTGTGTGCGGGTGGGATTGACATGAGCCTTGCTCACGCACAATGCGAGGAAGGATGGGCAAGACAGTTGGCGCCTCGTCCGAAATGCTCGTGGGACAAGGATTCCCTGGATACGTCACCAGTCCCTGTGTCGCTTGTTTACCCCACCATCGACTGTCAAAGGTAAAACATAAGGAGAGGGGAGAGGTGAGGAGAGAGAGGGTTAAAGGTGGTGCAGGCACAGTTCAACATCTCTTGATGGCCCTCTAATAATTGCCATGATTTCATCATCTCTGGACGGTCCAGGCATGGCTTACGGCGGCCTAGGCACTCTTCAGGGACACCAGATGGGGCGTCAACTGGTCAACCGCTTTTGACTACCACTGCATGCAAGTGGCGTGTCTCTCGTCCCATAACTTTCTCATTGCCTACCCTGCAGCTTCAGATAATGCTTCAGCAATCCAGCCTCGGTTGCGAAGAGGTGCTCAAACTCATGGATTGCGCATACTTCAAATTCCATGCAACCAATATGCACATCTATTGCCCTCCGTATTTCAGTGAAACAGACAGCTCCCGCATATATGCATCCCCGCCCAACAACTTCCCGCAATAAGCAAAGCATGCCGGCTGCGGAATATTCCAGGCGCACCCCTCCACAAACACCCCCACACAAGGGCGCGCGGGATCCTCCCATGTGCATAGAACCCAGCAGACCTCAACTCTTCCACAGTCAACATAAACAGAGCAATGGCAACTCGTCTCGCACGCCCTCTCACAAGAGTCCTCCTCCGCCCCCAACAGCAATTCGCAGCACCAATTCGAAAAATGGCGTCGTCCCCCAACCTCCGCGAGTTCCTCGTCGTAATCCCTGACAAGGCCGGCGCAAAGGAGAAGCGCCTTGAAGTGAGGCCGTAAGTATTGCCCACGCCGCCCGTTGAGAAGCAGAGATGGCTGATTCTGCGCAAGAACGCACTTGAAAAACATGACACCGCACGTCGAGTCTGGTGACTGGAAAATGGGCGGTATGTACCTTTCCCTTGAACCGCCATGTCGAGCATACACTTAGTCTTATAGGTGCTCTTTTGAACGAGGTTCCCGCCGACGGTAACGCCGCCGGCTTTGATTTCTTCGGCAGCACGCTCGTGTGCAAGGCCGAGAGCAAGGAGGCTGTCCTGGAACAGCTCAAGAAGGACATTTACACCACCTCTGGCGTGTGGGATATCGAAAAGGTATCCGTTTCTGAGGCACCCGTTCTTGCTCTACTCTCACCATGTCAACTAACTCATTGCAGGTCCAGATCTACCCCTTTATTTGCGCATTTAGAAACCCATAAACATGAGTTCGCAGAAGACATGGGAGAATAAAACGCTGGTATCATTTCAAAAATAAAATAAAATAATAAACTCCTATCCTATCCCTTCCTGGGAATTGCCATCGCCCTGTTTGGCTTTCTGTAGCATCAGCACAGCTGACCCGTCCCGTTGTTGGAAGGAAATCAGGCCAAATAGCTTGAAAGAATGAATCAAAAACTCCAAGAGGAGGGGGACATCGTATGCCTCATCCCAAAGTCCTCCTCCATATTTCAAAATAAGGCGCAAGACCTCGGAACCAGAAAGGGAGAGAATCCTTCTTCCACCCAAGTTTGCGCAAAAGTCGTTTCCTTATCATGGAATCCTTCCACAACAGGTGTGTGCCCTTTACGAGCAGCATGGTGGCTCAGCGCATCTCGTGCGACAGCGCCAGACCGCATTGTCAGTCAGTGCTTTACTCGTCGGATCCATTGGCGGCCTCCTCTGCTACTACCCGCAACTCGTAATTGAGGTCGAAGCACTCGGCGAGGAGTTCACTGACACTGCCCTGGCCCTCGGGAATGTCTCCGTTAACGACAAACTTGCCATCTACCCGCATGTTGTCCAGTGAGTTGAGCTAAGTATGACGTTAGCGACTCGTCATCTCAATTATACCAAGAGTGGTATTTACCTTCATGCTGTACGGGTAAAGTTCTCGTACAGATGCAACCCCGCCATTTTTCTTTACCTCAACAAGACATCGCTTGAGCGTCTGCAGCTGGTTGTAGATGGGCAGCAACGCCTCGGATACCGGTTCCGAGGCGAGCATGAATGAGTAAATGTATGCATAACTACGTCGAATCAAGTAAAGCATTGTCCGCTGTGTCCACAGGTCTGCGCAGCGTCCCCTGTCGTCGTAAAAGTTGCCGTTTTGTCTGTTTTCGTCAATCTTGTCCAGCTGTCGCTGGAAGTCGTACAAGTCGGTTTCACGAAGCGACCATGCCTGAGTCAGAGAAAGCTTTTCCAGGTCATTTCGAATTCCCACCAGGACATCATACGTTGGGCGCCATTGCTCGGCCACGACTCCTTTTCTACACACACAACTTGGTTAGCTCAAAGACCCCGTGCTCAGTGGGAGACCAGAATTTGGTTACCTCTCTAAAACCAGATCCGACCATTTGATGCATCTCTCATATAGCTCGCTGATCTCAGCTTCTCCGGGAGGTATTGTGCCATCTTCTGCCACAAACTTGCCATCCTTTCGCTTATTTCCAACTTCCAAAAGCTGATTTCGCAACTTTTGCACCTCACTGGTCGAAAACTGATGATGTGTCAGAACTTGAGCTACCTGGTCACCCATGCCTGGTGCACTAACCTTTGACTTGGTATTGGCCAACGAAATCTGTCGCAAGATGGAGATGAGCTTCTCGTGTGTTGGGAGAAGCGGACTGCCGATACCTTCTAGGCGTTTTCGTAAATTGCCCAGCATACTCTGGCACAGAGCCACTCTCTTGGACAGCAGAGTCAGAAGGTATGGTGAGTGCTTCGCCTTGGATTCCTCCGTCTTTTGCGCTTGGCTAATGGCGTAAGCCGTCTCCTCTAGTGTAGACTTGATGCTCTCCAGGTCTTTGGCCGAGTAGAGGGCAGCTTCGGTCAGATGGTCTAGCAATCGCTTGATGGTCGATGTGAGAGAGTACGCAGCGGGCGCTTCGTTGTTTCTGCCAATGGTGAGATAGAACAGGGAAAGCAGCTGGAAGCAACTCTCCAAGACCTTGTCCACTGGTTGCGACAGAACCTTAGCAACGGCAACATCATGACTGCGAAACCAGGCTTGCTGACACTTACGTCTGTTTTCTTCGTGACTGCTGTGTTCGGCGCGGATGTCGTTGAGCTCCTTGACCTGCTCGATGGTCTGGGTATATAGCGGGATAACATCTTGGCTGCGAATATACGTAGTTCGGTCTTGCTTGAGCAGCAATAGCTGATCGCGAATGATGGAAAGCCGAGCGAGAATGGCCAGCTCCCGAGAGTCCCGTGGCGCTGGTACTGCTGGGGTATCCATGTCTGTGATAGCTGTCGATCGGGTTCAGGATGACGTCTAGATAATGAATTCGGGATTAAGTCGACAAGCTATAACTCTACTACGTCAGACTATTAGTACTCAGATGCGACGTGTTTGTTTGCGTAATGAAGGTTCGCAGAGTTCGGGGGAGATAAAGGCAGTTGACTAACTTGTTGCTAGGCTGGGGGTGGGTGGCGCCCGCGTGGGGAGCTTATTGAATGGAACATGGTGGGATGGAGGGGAAGGTCATGGAAGACGAGCACTTGCCTCGTAAAAGCACAGCAAATGTGCCAGAGATTCCAAGCATAAAATAATAAGGGAAAAACTCTTTCCAAAAACAAAAGACAAGTGCCTTGCTTACTCTCACCTAGCTCGCCTACTGCAGCAATGAGACAGGGTAGTGATTGAAAGTAGACTGACTGCTCTGCCGAATGATGCAGCACAGATGCCCATCTGCGACTGCGGCACTCGCAGACTCCAAGGCTCAAGTGAGCTGGGCCCTGGCGGCCAGCGTAGCCCCTTCGGTGATGCCATAGTGAGCCGCAAGGACGAATCACATCGACGCAAGGGTGCCGCTGGGCGGGGTTTCACCTTGCTTCCGCCTGCTTTGGCGGGCAAAGCGGGGCCCCCAAGCCCAGCAATCCCTGGTCACTCTAGTAATATGTCTTGGTAGTGGGCGAGAACCAGCCAGACTTCAGGATCGCGTTCATGCAAAAAAGAGTCAGCTGGCATTGCACTCTTGCCTAAAGGAATTTGTTGGAGGCGTGGTGCGCACACCCGAAGAGGCGGCACCTAAAGATAGCAACTTAGGTTGGTTGAAGTAACAAAAGGTCACGTGAGTCTTTGAGACCTTGATGGTCCAGCACTCCGGACTTTCAGCAGTGCTCGACTGGCTTGAGGCAGCCGCATAGTTGGGCCCTTGGGTCAAAGCAAAACCTCACCTGCCACTTCTCAACAACGCGCTGTCCACAGTGCATCATGGCTCTTAATGGAGAATATGCCGTTGACGATGAAACTTCCGCTTTTTTCGAGAAGACAACTGCCTCTCGCACCGAGTGCGACGCTCAGGCCCGTCAGCTCGTGGGAAGTCAGCCCGTCGCTGTCGCTATTCAAGGCGTCTGCAGCTATTCTGTCTACGCAGGTGACAACTTGGAGTACGTAGTCCAGTTCCGCCTTCGATCTCTGGCACTCAAGACCGAGATTCTTGGAGAGTCTTTGCCGCTAGTATAGGTAATTTATCCGACGACGGGATTCGAGCAGCTAAGCGGGCCAGGGCGATAGGAATGTTGCTGTCGCATGGCTTCACCAGCCGCCTGGTGAACGAAGCTGAGCCTGTTCCTCTTCAGGACGACGAGCATGGACGCTACAATTTGATGCATTTGTATGGATTATTGATTCATCAAGAAACAAAACTGGATGGCATTGAGTGAATGGGTGCACTAGTGCGTACTAACTACCTGCGCGGTGCAATCAAGTGCTGCACGACATTGCTGTAGATGCCGTCTGGTTGGTGGCAGAAATGCAGGTGGTAGATCGTATCATCGTACCCTTTGACCGTGTCAAAGTTACATCTAAGTCAAGTACGCAACTGTTGGGTGCCATTGACCAATACAATGCAGAATCGTTAAAGATAGAATCTGGAGATGGACTCAATTTCAGCACGATCCCCGTGCATTCCCTTCACCACAATGTCACATGGCTTCTCGTCGCTTCTTCAAGTGGTTACCGCCCTCTGTGCTCCGCATCTATTCTTCGTCACCTTGGTAGCCAGACATCACATAAGCCAACTGGGTGACCCATTCGAGGCGCATGAGCACATAATTGGCCGATCCACTCAGCCAATTACTGGCCTCTGATAATTCGCACACACTCGCACACTTTCGGCGCTCGGAAAAACACTGGGCCCCACCATGTTTAGGTCTTGAAGCCCTCCAAACGAATTTTCGAACCTGGTCAATTTTCTGTGGTTCAGCCCGCTTTGGTAGTAACTGCACTACATCCACCACGAACCTCGCCGCAGACTTGTCGTTTATCCCACCAACACACGACAAACTACATACACAATGTCTAACGCTGAGCTTGCTTCATCCTACGCGGCCCTGATCCTCGCCGATGACGGCGTTGAGATCACCGTAAGTTTCCAATTCCAAGCTTTGCGATTCGAACAACCACAAAAGGAAAAAAGAAAAATTGCCGGTGCAGTCTACAATGCGATCTGGGAGGCCAACTCAACAGCAACCGAAAACTTGGGTCGAAGAATAGGCAGCGCCGGCAAACAACACAAGGATTTTTTTTTTCGTGGTTGTTGAAACTGGCATGGCAACAAGATACTAACTTGTCTTGAAACAGGCCGACAAGCTCCAGGCTTTGATCAAGGCTGCTGGCATCCAGGATGTCGAGCCCATCTGGACCTCCATCTTCGCCAAGGTACGACTACGATGAAAAACCAGGCTCCAACTCGAGCAAAGTTGGGCCACTCTTTGACGAATCGGAACAACTCACTGACGAAACTTTTTTTGTTACACAGGCTCTGGAAGGCAAGGACATCAAGGACCTGCTCGTGAACGTCGGCTCCGGCGGTGGTGCTGCCGCTCCCGCTGCTGGTGGCGCTGCTGCCGCTGGCGGTGACGCCGCTGCCCCTGCTGAGGAGGAGAAGGTTGAGGGTGCGTACAAGCCCGTAGGGTCGGGACATTTGGCCCCAAATGTTGCCCCTCCTACAGACTCGCAGCGAAGAAATGGTTGCGCTAACACCGTCTACAGAGAAGGAAGAGTCCGACGAGGACATGGGTTTCGGTCTCTTCGACTAAACGCACCAATACTCACGACTGTTTTCTTGCTTCTTTGTACTTCAACTGCATGGCTTCGGGGTCTTCACGAATCACATCGATCATACAGGATGGAGCAACGGCGCGCAGAAAAAAAGACTTGGGAAAGGAGGTTTATACTTTTCCCCTCTTGCGTTTTTTTGCACCCGGGAGTGTGAGGTAGCTTCGTTCATATAACGGAAATTAATATGATTGAATGTCCCTCGTACATAAAACATAAAGAAGAAAAATGGAGTTTAATTTCGAGTGCTGGCAGGGTGGGTTCACGGTCAAATAAAGGCTTTTGGGATCAAGTACATGGCGTCTGTTTCCTTCGTGACGAGCATGTGTTTGGCGCGTGCTATTCGTGATGCGATGTGTGCGTGTTTGCGTGTTTGCGTGTAACTCGTCTCATCAACAAGGATTCGTATTGCCTCTACTATGCGCCAGCCATGCTCGCCCGAAACCATTTCAACGCCGCGTCTAACTACCCCTCGTGTGGCCCGAGACTTCCGTCTAGTCAATCGATGTTGTCCAAGCAGTGACACAGTTCAGCAAAACTGCCCTTCACTTTACAATCAACACGGAGGAGGGCACACATCCAGCTTCCTTCAACGTCTTGGACATGTCTACATCCCCCGTAAACGTCTGCCTAGGAAACGTAGTCGAGAAGCTCGTCACTGATAGGCCAGTTTCCCCTTGTACCATCTGTGCCAACTCAAACAACGTGGTCTCCGCCGGCAGTGTCTTCATCAGGTTCCCGTTGGGAGTCTGCAATCTTAACCTGGCCGTGTCATGATCAGCCTTTGGCTTTGGAGGTGCTGCGGCGGCAGCGGGTGCGGAAGCGCCGGCAGGTTCCTCTGGGGCTCTGCCTTCTCTGGCGGCTTTGGCTTCTTCAGCCTTGCGTCGCCTTTCGGCCTTGTCGGCTTCGATCTTGGCCTTGATGCGCTTCTTGGCTTCAATGTCGTCCTGCTTTTCTTGACGTTTTCGAGCTGCTTCTTTGATCTGTTCCTTGCGTGCAAGCTCTTCCTTTAAATCCTGGCTCTCCTTGGTCGACTTTTGTCGAATTTGCTAAAGATCGAGTCAACATATAATGACTTCCACCTGAGCATCATGGCAAGGGCTGGGCCGGGCTTGACAAACCTCATTTCTCTTGGCATCTGCTTTCTCCTGGTCTGACAGAACGGCTCTTTTTGCCTTGAGGCGTTCACGCAGTTCCTCAAGCCGTGCCTTCTTCTCCTCCTCCGTAAGGGGGGCAATCTCATCGGTGGACTCTGAGAAGTCTGTGTGTTCTCTATTCTCATAAGCACTCATGAAAATCCAAGACAGGCAGGGAGTGATGGGGAGGCATACGTCTTGGTAGCATGGTATGTAGCCAGATCCCGGTTCCGGAACTTCTTGCCACATTCGTTGCAAACCAGTGATTTGGCCTGACCAGTCTCCAGCTCAGCAATTTTGGCCTTGGTCTCGGCATCCTCTTCGTCATCGTCCTGGGCTGCCTTGGCGTCTTCTGCAGCTTGAATCTCCTCCAGAGACTTGTCCTGGTTATCCTCTAGCCACTGCAGAGCGCCCTGGACTATTGATCAAAGGTTAGTGACAGTCGGGCATGGAGGCGATGCTCCCCGGATTATACTTACGGCCACCGCTCTTTTTGACAGCAATTTCGGCTCGGGTCTTGTCAAAGCCCATCTCAGTGAGGGCTTCTAGATCTGACGGCATGTTTGCGGCGGTGGATGCGCTCTGGCGTTCAAATTGCAGTCGTCTCGAGGCTTGAGATGCTGGAGGGGTAAAAGGCCGTCGTGAGTGACGTGAGTCTGTAAGTGGCACTACAGTGGGGTCACAGAAGGCAGAGAGCTCTGTGTGGCAGCAGGGAAGAAGCGTTCTGCTCTAAAGACCGGCTACAAATTTTGGGCTGTCCGGGTGTTTTGTCTGGTGCCGTTTGCAGTCATCATTTAAAATTTCCAAGCAGTAGCTGCTAGTCACTTGGGAAGGTAGTGCTCGTCATTGAATGGCTGCCTCATGGTGCGTCAGCCAGTGGCAACTGGAGGCAGCTGGTGGGCCGGTATTACAACGGCTATTAGATTAGCGAGCCGGCTTGCAACGCTCTGATTTGCTTTGAACAATGCAGCAGAAGCAAGAATAACAACAGTCTTTGGGGTTGTGGGCCAGAAAGAGATATTTGTGTTACACGCGTGACCCTTTGTTGGCCTTGTTCAAGTGGTGTACACAGGTGACAGGCCTGAAGCTGGGATATCGATGGGGGCTTGATGAAGACTGTTTGTGGTGCTGTATGACGCCGATGACCACGTTGTCTGGGGGCAAAGATGGTTGTCCCGAGGCCCCTATCAGCAGCCGCCAATGGCCAGTCATCAGTTCAAACGCGAGTGCTTCAGCGCGCAAGACTTGACAAGACAAAGGGAGGGGGCCTGGTTTGTTGTAGGGCAGGACCACGCACTGGCTGAGACCATGTGAGTTCAAATGGTGCCATGACGAAGGGGGGGGGGGGATTGCATTGCCCGAGGCTCGCAGGTCTCACAAGCCCAACACGATGAGCCCTGGACACCCGTTGCCAGTCTTTGAGCTCCGCGTTGTCTGGGTGCCGTTGTTGAGCGCCGGCTTTCTGGCACTGGGCACTGGGGTCATTTGAACACCCAGTCCCCTTGGCACAAGCCGTCGCAGGACAGTTGACGCATTCATTCAGTCTTTGACTTGCATAGCAAATGTTCAAGCATCCCGATTACTATTAACCCTCTCTTCTCCTCCACGCACCCGTGTTCCTAAACCTTATTTTTGCTCTTGCAGTAGTTCACCACCTCGCCCTGGGACAAGCCGATATTTTGGAACCTTGATATTTGTTTGCCCCCCCGGACTGCGCGTGTGCTTCGCTTGTCATCTTCCTCGACCACCCCTGGCTCTGGAAGCCGCCCAGCTTGGTCAGTTGCATACATGCTAAGTAGCTCCCCCCACAGCCAAAGACTCCCAACTCCAGCCAACTGAGACCCAGCCAGCCAGGCCGGGCAGCACCAGAAAGTGTCCTCAACTCCAAGTGCCTTGCGGTTGACCATCTCATTCTCCACCACCAGACCCTATCCGACGACGACTCCAGTACAAATAATATACCCCGAACCCGACCGTGTCGAACAGCCCGATTGCATTTTCCGGTCATGTCGGTCGATATCTTGCCTGGCGAGCTGAGCTTTGCTCGTACGTGAAAGCTCCCCGAAGCGATGCAACGTCTACGATGTGCCCGGCGTGTCATTAACAGCTCCATCCTAGGTCCGTTTACGGTCGAAGTCTCGCAAACGCTCACCATCCGAAATACGAGCAGCTCACCGCTGGCCTTCAAGGTACGCAACGAGGCCTCGTCCCAGCGCAATGCGTCATGCAATGCATGCACACGGGAAAACCCGCTCTGACACTCAAAACACCAGGTCAAAACCACAGCCCCCAAACAGTACTGCGTTCGACCCAATGCCGGTCGTATCGAGCCTGGAAATGCCTTTGACGTCACAGGTACGAGCAAGTCCAAAAATAAAAATAAAACTACAACGCCCCAGTGAGCGGTATAAACTGACGCCGCACGTGAAAACCACCAGTCCTCCTGCAGGCGATGAAGCAGGACCCTCCCCTGGATGCCAAATGTCGCGACAAGTTCCTCGTCCAGTGCGCGCCAATCAGCTCGGATAAGGACTTTGCCAGCATCGCCTCCGTCCTCGAGTCAGCCGACAAGGCAACGCTCGTCGAGCGCAAAATCCGCGTGAACTGGCTCGCTGCCAACGGCGAGGCTGCTGCCCAAGGGCCGAGTGCCCCTGTCACCTCGACTCCCAGCAAGCTCTCACCCGTGAACGGGGTACGTTTTCCGCGGAACCACCTCCTCCCCAGGCCACCTTTGTTACTATTCTAACGTCTTCTTTCTTCTTCTTTGCTTGCTCTTTAGACAACGGAAACACCCGAGGCCCCTCGGTCATTCTCCTCACCCAGCGGCCAGGCCAGCTCGACGCCCCTTGCTGCTCCCCCGCCCTACACATCGGACGACGCGGCCGAAGAGACGGACGACAAGTCGGAACGTCCCAAGTCTGCCGTATCGCACGCGGCCACGTCCGTTTCCGAGACTGCGCAACTGACGTACGAAGAGCTAAAGAACAAGCTTGCCCAGGCAGAAGCGCAGCTGCTGAATCTCAAGGACAGCGGACTGCGCCAGCGAAACGTCAAGAGCGCCAGCGAGGAGAAGCAGCCCGCCGGAAACACCATACAGGCTGTCAGGCAGCAGCAGCAGCCCGACGGCGTCTCCGTGCAAGTGGTTGCTCTGTTGTGTCTGCTGAGTTTCCTACTGGCCTACTTTTTCTTCTAGTTCGGCCACCATGTCAAGCTTTTTTTCAAAGGCGTGCCCGATTAGAAAAACGGCAGCATTACGCAAAGGGGATAACGAGGCGATTGGGCTCTTTCCCGCTCTATTCTCTTCCCGACTTAGACCCCGCCAGAGGGGGCTGGCTACATAATGACCGAATCGAACATATAATAGTGCAAGGACGACTGCACAGAATGCAAAGCAGATTGAAGAGAAAGGGTAAAAGGCAGGTTCACGAAAGAGGTGGTTCTGCGGGCTTGGACGACTGGGGGGGTAAGGGGGGTTAAGCATTTGATATCGAGTAGCTGCCGCTGTACTTGTACTAGCTACTATTCCGTGACGCGCACAATGTAATCTTCTTTGTCCTTTTCTTACGAATTGCCGCACGGCACCATGTACGGGTGTGGCATGTTGGACTCGAATGCTGCCTATTACCAAGAGAAATACAAAAAACGCCCTCTCTCCCCCACCAACGCCATAATTGATTTACACCGCTGTTTCTTTGATTTGATTCACCAACAGACTTGCCGTCGTGGCCGATGCAACGTTTCAAGCTTGCACCTCGCTCTCCTTCCAATTTACTGCACCGCCGACCAAGCGGCCACCTTCCTTGCGCTTCACACGGCAATTCAACCCGACGTTCTCGTCCCAGATAAATCTCCAAATGGCGTATACCCAACTCTCGTGACGGGGGAGGGGCTCGTAGAATTCCTTTGCCATCTCGTAGACGGCGGGCAGTCTGGTCCATGGAATGGCGGGGAAATCGTGGTGCTCGTTGTGCAGGCCGACGTTGTAGGTGAACCAGTTGAGGGGCCCGTAGTAGGAAAAGGTCTCGGGGACGGGCACCATGTTGGCGGGGTCCTTTTGCGTAGGGGTCACGGTCTCGTAGACGTAGTGCTCGGCGATGAAGTGCCCGGCTAGCGGGTGCAGGCTGCCCGCGAGGAAGGAGGACAGGAGGAGGTATAGCAGGGCGTTCCACGAGACGTAGCGGACGAGGAGGGCGTCGAAGCCGAGCTGGACCGAGAGATTGACGCAGTGAACCCACGTGAACGGGACGCGGTAGACCGTCATGGGCCGCAGGGCGTAGAAGAAGATCTGGAAGGTGCAGAAGAAGGCCTTTCCGAGGATGGAGTCGAGGAAGAAGGCTTCGAGCGCCGTGGGCAGATCCGTGTCCAGGCCGTCTACGCCGAGGGACTTGTGGTGAGTGAGGTGATAGGGCTGGGCGGGAAGAGGTTAGATTCCATTAGCGGGTTCAGGTGAAGAGACGTACCCGGAACGCGGCGCTGTATGGGACTGCGATGGGCAGGTTGGCCACAATGGCAAACAGTCGGTTTCCCAGGGCGCTCTTGAAAGCCAGGTTGTGGGAAATCTCGTGAATGGCCAGGAAAAGGTTCTGGTTGGCCGTGGCGCCAAAGACGTAGGCTACGGCCCAGAACTTCCAGGACCAAAAGGACGTCGATTGAAGCAGGTAGGCAAGGACAATTTGCAGAGTGACGACGCCGAGGACAACGTATTTGGTGAGGGGCTCGGGGCCACACAGCTTGGTGATCTGCGTGGTTCGTTAGCAAAAGGCGCTCGGCCTGCTGGAGTCAAGGGCCAAATCAAACCTCTGGATGAGCCTTGATGATGGCTAGTCGGCGAGTGCGGTGCGGCTCCTCGGTGTAAGTCCAGAAGAAGTCATGCTTGGGATCGCTACTTTGCGATTCTGAGGGTTTGTTCTTGGGCGTCTTGGTGACGGTGGCAGAACCATTGGACGGCATGTTGTCGGCCTTTTTACACGGCAACTGGATCGCCGTACTCGTGGGTATCGACAGGAAGAAGTATCAACAGGCCGGGCTATGTGAGGTTTTTATGTAGGTCGCCCTATCGCCAGGATCGGGAACGAGTCGTCGAGGAGGCCAGGGTAATGATGAAGACGGCCAGGCCGCATTGAATTGCCAGGGGCGACGCAAAGCTCTCGTTTTGCAGATGGGAGGTCGAAGGCTCGGGGACCCAGAAGAATGGCTGGTCAAGTCCTCGGTGCGCGGGAAGTTTACACAAAAGTGGTGTGGCAATTAGTTGGTCAGTGGATTACGGAGTACGGCATGGGGACTGCGACCCAGCAGCTCTGGGAAGCATCTGATGGTGGTGCCTGGCCCCTGGAGCTGGGAGGAGTCAGGTGGGTCGTCGACGTCGACTTGGCAAGAAAATGTGGTGCATCTTTGCTCGGTGAAGACAAGCCGCGTCACCGAGCTCCGTAGTAACTTGGTTACTTGAGCAAATGCAGAGTACTAGCGTGGTAGTTGTCTACCTAGGTAGATACTTGGGCAGTTTAATTGTCTGATTACAAAGTACAGTCCCTTGTGTACGAGGTTCTCTATGCTGTGCGACCAGAACGGGCGGCAGTCCCTGGATCTAGCCGCACTTGGCATGGGCCATGAATCGGCGCAAACACGAGGGGGTCAAGATTTAGCACATTTATCTTCTATCTAATGTAGCGGCAAGGCAACAGTCAACCGGTCGTGTTTGTGAGTCTTGCAAGGTATTTCACAAGCAAACGTACCTTGGTCCGTTTTTGCTTATTTTATTGTTATCTATTCTTCAGACCTATACACCACCTTGTCTTTGCTTAGAGCCGCCCCTTTTCCCCCAACGTCATCATCATGTCCCGCCCAACAAGGCTCATCATAGTTTGCTGCCATGGGATATGGCTCGGTGGTCCATCCAAGGGGCACGACGAATCCGAATGGCTGATTGCCGACTTCCAGAGCGGCGAAACACCCACCTTTGTAGAACACATCAAGGCTGGCCTGCGGTGTCTTGCCGAGGACAGAAGCCGCTCTGTCCTCGCCTTTTCAGGGTACACCTGCCCTCCCTTTCTCCCAAGTACATGGCATGGGGACAATATCTGTTACTGATGGTTTCCATACACCAGAGCGCCCACGCGCAGAGAAACAGCCCTCTCAGAAGCCCAGTCGTATGCCAACATCGCCGTCCAATCCGCCTACTTCTGCCCCATGGCGCCGCCCGTCTTGGACATGGACATTATTCTTGAAGAACGGGCGCTGGATTCCTACCACAATATCCTGTTCAGTTTGACCCTGTTTCATGCGCGGTTTCACTCCTGGCCCCAGCATGTGACGATTATAAGTCATGCTTTCAAGAAACAGAGGGTTGTAGACGGACACTGTGCCGCCATTGGGTTTCCCTTGGACAGAGTCACCTTTGTGGGAATAGACCCGCCTCATTTGAAAAGCAAACCTGGTGCCATGATGGGCGTGACCGAGGCCGTGGAGGACTGGGCGGACGACCCCCATGGCAAGGGGACCAAGTTGGCGTCTAAGAGGGAGAGACGGAATGTCTGGGGGACGTGGCAAGGCGTCTTTGAGGAGGGGAAACGACATACTGAGAAGGGGGGGTTGAGGACTGTAGGAAGTGCAAAGGACGAGGTTCTGGACGAGGAAGAAAGGCCATGGTGAGTCATTTTCTCCTTTCCCTCCACATACCCAGTAGGTTGGACCTATGCTCTCTTCATCTGGGCTTTGCACTGGTGATCCCCAAGACAATCGGATATCATCGCAGTAGCCAGTCAACAGTCTACATCTTGGCCCTCCTCCGACCCCTCGGTCCCTCGCCAACAACATCCACCAAGAATGCAATCGCGTCCTGGACCATGTCGGCGCTGAACTTGTGGCCAACGCCGGGATACACCCTGTCGTCAATCACCACCTGCCCATCCTTGTACCACCCGCCCACGGCGTCCTTGATCACGGTCAAGAACGGCTGCGACCTCGCGTACGGAACCAACTTGTCATCGCCACCGGAGCAAGCAAGAAGCTTCTTTCCCCGGATCCGTGCGTCAAAGACGTCCCGCAAACGGGCTTGTTCCGACGGCGAGAGCGGCAGCGACGGCACCGGCGCGCCATTTGCACCAAAAGCAATGGATTTGGGATCCCACGTCTGGCAGACAGACAGCAGATCCCGCGGGAAGTACTTACTCCCCAACATCTGGGCGTGTCCCGCGTCCAACCCCGACTCTTGGGCTCGGTTGCCCATCAAATCTGCCAAGAGGGTCAGTCCATGTTGCCGACGTAAGCCAGGGAGTCAAGACATGCTCAAGTAGTCGGGGCATCCGACAATGACAACCGCTGCATCGATCCTCTCCTCCCCAAACCAAGACCACCACGCCGAGTGCCCTCCTAGACTCCAGCCCAAGCAGACATGGGCATCCACCTCTCGTCCAAGATAGCCAGCCACGAGGTCCATCAGCCCACTCATGTCGCTTACACCGCCCTTGATTGACCCAGCCATGTCAATGGCATGCTTCTCGTTGCCTCTATCCCATGCGTGATTGGCAAGCTCACTGACAAGCCTGGTGCCATGGTTGGGCATGTCAAAGGCCAAGGCCACGAGGCCGCGGGCACTAGAGGAGGCGGACTGATGCCATGCGTGGAGTGTGCGGCGGGCAATATCCTGCATGCGGGCTCTTGTTCTTGTGCGAGGATGCAGGAGCCATAGGCAGGTAAGGGGTATGTCAGGACTCGCCAGTTCATCGAGGCCGTAGACGTCGACTAGCTGACCAGCCATTGGCATGGTGGTTACGGAGATGGCGGGGGCGGGGTCAAGGCCCCTCGTTGAATATTCGTCCATTCTCAAAAATGTCTCTCCCCCGTGAGGAAGTTGTTGATCAGGAAAGTGTGCTAAATGAGCATTGGGATCTGAAAATAAAGATGCGAGAGCTAGAGTGCCGAGACCGAGGTTGAAAATCCTCGGGAGCTTATTGGCAGAGCCGATCTGGAGCGCCACGATGTACCTACTTTAGGGTAGCACAAGATGCGGATGGGTGCCAAAACTCCTTTTGCTATGAGAATGGGTTTCGCGACATGCAACATAATAACATAGGGGCAAATTCAATTTGTGGTCAATTGCTCATAGTTGGACTAGAGCTGATGCACACATGACGACTGATCCCAAGCGGAGTACGTCACGTTTGTTTTAAAAAAGAAAAGGCCGACATCCCACAAGCCGACGTCCAATATCCCGCGCGAAGCAGTTATCCAGTGCAAAATATTTACATCGCTCACAATGCGCCAAAGTTGACAAAAGGAATAAATCATATCGATATCGCCATGCTCCAGACAGAAATCGCCTGACTACCGTAACGCCGGCGGTAATTGCCGCCATTTTCCTGACAAACCAGCCCAGCCCAAAATTCTTTCAGTTATCCCATCATGCTGACTGTGGCTTCTTTTTCCCGCCCAGGTCTCTGCTGAAGCGGACGATATATAGGAGTACTCCAAACATGTCGTCCACTGCAGTACTGCCCCTAAACTCATGGCCGGCCTAGCCGCTACCCATGGGCAGTGCGCTGCGTCGCATTCAATGAAGAGTCTGGCTCTTTCGTGTCCAACACTCCATGTACATGAACCGCCCCCGCTGCTCGCGGGGTGATGAAGTTCTGTACTTAGTCAACTTTCCAGTGGTCGGGCTCGTCCGTGCCAAGGTAGAGCTCCACGCCATACAACAGCATGGTCAGACCGACGTTGATCCACCTCCATGTGCTGCCACCAACATCACCACCCCTCAGTGTCCAACCATCGGGGCCGTCGCTGGTTGAAAAATGTTGCAATAGCAAGCTTGTATATACTGATATTAGGATGGAGGGCGAGAACCAACTTAGGAACCCAAGCACCTTGTTGCCTGTTTCCGAATCCTCAAAATCGGGGTCTTGCATGAGTGCACGTGCCCCGAGGTCTCGCACAGACGGAATGATTCTGGTCGCTGAATAAAAGACAAAAAGGCGATACGTCAGAGAAATAATGACTGAAGGTGTGATTGTCTGAAAAGCGGCGTATAAGAGGGCCAAGGAAGAGTGGATAGCTGATGGCAACGATCCCAGGATGTGTAACAAGGTTGAGTAGGATGCCATGATGACTGGTGGCAAAGGCGGAATCTCAGGCTGTGACGAGGCCTGACCCTCGACTTCCTCGGATGGAAGATAGTCGGTGAAGATTTGGTAGACGCAGAGTACGACGTATGCAAACAATAAGGAGCTCTCAATAGGGTTGCCACGGCCGCTGCCAATGCCGTAGGCGCAGAGGAACACCGCTGTGGTCATTGTTACACCGATTAAAGTTGCGTCCAAGTTGCTGATTTGCGGGAATTGCGCAACTCGCCAAAGGAAGTACACTGCGCTTGCGATGATGGAG
Source organism: Keithomyces neogunnii (assembly GCA_020975405.1). Taxonomy (NCBI): domain Eukaryota; kingdom Fungi; phylum Ascomycota; class Sordariomycetes; order Hypocreales; family Clavicipitaceae; genus Keithomyces; species Keithomyces neogunnii. The sequence goes on along the minus strand of JAIOWQ010000002.1, from coordinate 529,449 downwards.
CCAGAAAATGCCAACAAGATGATCTGCGCTGGTTAGCATCTGGATGATGTAAAGGTATTGCCAAGAAGAGGGGGGCGGAGAAGCACTTACGACCCAGGTGTCACTTCTTCCTCTATTCACAAGCCAGCGAGTGATTTGTCCCGCTGCCTGGATTACGAGCAGAGTGCAGAAGCCTTCGAGGAGCTGAAAGACTGGACCAGCATATCGAAGAACATTGTCCCAGCTGACCAGCATAACTGTTTCCAGCACGCCGTCTTTGCCAAACATCCACTCGGTCCAACTCGTGCTCTTGGACTGGAAGATGCCGCCCAGTGTCCGCTCCACCCAGCTGGTGCTTCCGGCATCAACGGCGAACTGGCCCAGGGCCCAGATAAGAAGGGATGGGATCACAATCCACTGTGACAGCCGTAGGAGGTTGGAAATGGTGGAATCCAGGCGCGAGTTACTCGGGGTCACGACCCGGATTGCCGAGTAGAACAGGTAATAGATGAACAGGGACAGGCTATACGCCAAGCCACTATCTCGGCCACCGACATCGAAGGCAACGGGTATTGACAGCACGATACTGAAGAGGAAGATGGAGCTGAAAAAAATGCTGAAGAGCCACCACATCGGAACGGCAAGGCAGCGGGCTGGAGCCGTGCCGGTCGACGGGGGGGGGGGGGATAGAATTTGTGGTTAGAGCTGCCGGCAAACTGCACCGACGGGACCGTGTGTTGTCTCGTCTCGATCGCTCGGCCTCGGTGTCCAAAGTTTTGGGTTGATGGAAGCACGGGAGCTGTCACGAGCTTCAGTACTGATGCAGCTTAAAAGTGTCGGGATGGTTGACCAACACTCCTCGGTTGGTGTTCTGCGCAGGAACCGCCTGCGGGACAGACGCTGGTCGACGTCACCTGTTCTTTGCAGCACGCCAGGAGACGAGTAGTCGTGTGGTCGAAGAGCGCAAGCGCGTGGCTTTCTCAAGTGATGGTGTGTTGATAGAGGCCAGAACGCGCTTGTGGTTGGACAGGCTGGGTCTGTAATCTAAGATGATTAAGGAAAGCCACCACTTTTTTCTGCCTTTTGGCGCAATGTGCCAGCTCTGCACAAGGTGTCCACAATTTCTTCTTGGAGTTTGCGCGCAGCAGAAACTGAACAGCTGACCGCTGGAATGGAACAATGGAACCCGGCTTATCGCGGTGTTATCTGCACGTGAAGGCTGGTGGCAGCAGGGTGGCATTCATGTCCAAGACCGGTTTGCTTTGCGTCAAGGAAGGTTGGTCTTGGTTGTCGTTCCTTTTTGTGCGGACTTTTGGCCAGGAGAGAAAAGTGGAATGGCCAGCCGTTACCCGCCTGTACTCCGTACCTCGAAAGCTTCCAGTCTGTCCGAGTTGCTGTTCGCGAGCGGGTTTAGGCGCAAGATGGGGGCTTGCGAGGGTAGCAGCTAGGCATAGCTAGCTGGAAGACGAGCAGCATAAATGTGCCAATTTCAGGATGAGGATCGCAATCTCCTCGTGTACAGATAATGAAACCCGTGCGTTTGCCAGAAGAGAGAAGACGACGCTCTTGGCCGACGGAGAAAAGTAGGTACCTTGGGCAACACCCTCTTGCTGTTGGCAGGATTGGGTCGCGGCCAAGTCGCAGCTTCCAGATTGGTCAACAGGTCGCGTGGGCCAGACCGCTCCCGCTGCACGAGCTTCACCGACTGAGGAGACAACGTCAAGATTGCTCACCTACCTAAAATCACCTCTGCTCGATGACGCTCACCTTTACCAAAGGCACTTGTGCAGTTCCAAGTGCTCTCCGGCTAGTCTATAGACACGGTTACGCTATTTGCTTCCTCACAGTGCTCGGGTCAATACATGGTATATCTTGCCTCGCTCCTCTCCATGAAGTTACCAGCAATGTTGCAGACGCATTCTGTCTGTAAAGAGCAAGTGCTCTCTTAGGCAGTAGGCGCCCAAACGCATGGCGTAGACTAGTGTGATTGAGACGGGACGGGACGATTCTCCATGCCATGGCTCCGAGTCAAGGTCAACCATTATGGATCAAATAATGTTGAGCATGGACCAAAAAAGACAAAAAAAAAAGGAAACAAAAGAGGCCATGCCAACCGCCTTCTTTCACCCGGAGAGCCAAGCGGCGTATAGGTACACATATACCGCGTTATGCCGAGGAACACTTGCTGAGGGTTCAACCTGCACATACAATTCGTCAATTCGTCAATTCGTCAGGGATTTGGCCCATCTGATACTGTGAGTGCATGCATAAAAGATTCGGAGAATGTGTGGTAGGGCAGATTGACTGCTGGCCTCAAGAGCACCTTTTGCTAGAAACGGCAACGCAACATGATCAATGTCACAGTTTCAAGACCACGTAGTCTGTTATCTCACTTGTGTATCCAGCTGAAGTTGAATGCAACTGCAGCGCTGAGTTCTTAGGCTGCCCCGTTGAACTGGGTGTTCAGGACTGATATCTACCTAGGTGCCTATGAACAAGACCCTCTGGATGACCTCGGACTGTGCTGTCGTGCTCTCGGCTGCTGGTTAATAGCACGAGCCCACACTCTATGCGTTTCACGACCACATGGCCCCAGTTATTACTTGCAGAGTCGGCACCTTGGAGAAGCTGGTTGTGCTGAGACTTGCATACATTATTTAGCCTTTCAGCCCTACACGGAATCTTATTCATCAGGCTAAGTCACACGAGCGTCACACGGCCATGCATTTGGCAACAGCATGGTCGGCAATGATGTGCAAGACTGCAGGTTGCAAAGCCATTGGGTTATTTTTCAGTAAACAGAGATTGCTGGGATATCATCTGTCCAACAGATACAGCCAACTTGCACAGCTTCCTGAGTTTCCAGACCTGATCGAAGCAATCACCTTATCCATGAAGCGTGGTGGCCATTTATATCACCCAGTGATTGCGTGCTGCAGGCTGAGATGATGTCTTCTTTCTGAGAGCTGTAGCCGCAGATGCGACTCTTGGTTCTGGAACCGATGGGCCGAACCTGGGCAGGCTAGATGTGCCGCCTGGCTGCTCTACTAGTGCAGCAGCACGCCATGGTCGAGAGCCAAGGGGCAAAGGGGCAAAGAGACGGGTCCCGCTCACCCCGGTTAAAAACCACTTTACCACTTTTTACCACTTTTACTTCAGAGATTTCGGCTTGGGCAGTTTTGTTTGGCTACGAGATAAGTGAGAGAGGGAGGCAAAATGGTTGTCCAGCTGTTTGTTCATGCAGCAGGAATGGCGTGGCAGCCAGGTCGGCGCCGCCGAGTCCCAAGCGGCAGGCAGATCTCAGATCGACTTGTCGAGAGCCCCCTTGCCGTCAGCCAACTGGTCGCCTGCTCGGCCCCTCCCATGGCAGCAGATTAATAAGCCGACTGTCCATGTACATACCTACAGGCCGACCGACCGCTCCAGCAACCAACCGGAGAAAGCCAACATTGGCCAAAGCGCTCTCGCCGAAATCACATCATCGACAACGACTCCACACAAGACACACAAGGCGTCATGAGGAACAAGGTTGAGATGCTCAACAACACCTTGGGACATGCTTCATCTGCGTGGCGCCTGCACAACGTCACAGTGCCCACTTGTGCGCCAGAAATCACGCTGGACATGACTTCCTTTGCAACAGCATAGTACCCCCCATTCGACAATCGCCCCTACAGGCATTCACATGGCGCCCACTAACTCCTGCGCCGTCACCGCACCACACCCGCTATGTGGGATGAAGTGGACTGTGATGCGGGGGGCCCATTATTTGGGCTCCCCGAAAGACAGGGGTGTCTACAACAAGTTGCAGGACGGACAACAGACATTTGAATTGCAAGGAACATTTTGATCCTGACGCCTGGAGCGAACAATGCCGGTAGAGTCCAGATGATGGAGCGAGAGAACCAGAGACTTGCATCATATAATTAGCCCGTCTTTCCTGGCCCCCATTCATCGAACCGAATCGAATCTCGCGCCAACATATCAGTGTCTGAATTTCTCGACTTCTCAGCCAACACATCCAGAGACTTTGGTTGCGATATTTGACTTTTTCGCATGGCCCATTGCTGACTCTCGCTTTTACTTCGGTTTTCCTCCCCGAAAAGATTGTCATTGAACTGTACGACCACACTCGCCAACCCGAATGACACACTAGTCGCGACGTTGAACCCCTCAAAACGTCAATTTGACTACCACCACAAGTTGCTCGACCAGCAGCACTGCCTCTCATAGGCACCCGCCATGTCTGTTAAACTCGATTCAAGTTCCCGGTCAGGCTCTGACCCTGCTCCGCGTGACGTTGAGTTTGGTAAAGATCGCTCCGCAAAACTTGCTTCCCTCTTTGGCGGCGCGGGCGTGTCTGTTGGCCCTCGCATCTGCGATCTCCCCGATTACTTCAAGGGCGATGTCTCCGATGGCGAGGGCGATTCCAGCGAGGCCATTCTCAATCGCCAACTCGAGTCGGAAACTGGCGCCGCGATCCAGTACCGCACCTGCTCTTGGCAAAAGACGGCCGCGCTGCTCTTCAGCGAGTACATCTGCCTGGCCATTATGAGTTTCCCTTGGTCATACAGCTACCTCGGCCTTGTGCCCGGGTTGATCCTGACAGTTGTTGTTTCTGCAATCGTCCTGTACACAAGCCTCGTGCTCTGGGAGTTCTGCCTGCGCCATCCCGAAGTTCGGGATGTCTGCGATCTTGGCCAGACGCTCTTCTGGGGCAAGGAATGGGCCTGGTGGGGGACTGCCGTCATGTTTGTCCTCAACAACACCTTTATCCAGGCACTCCATGTCCTTGTCGGCGCCGAGTACCTCAATACCATGACGGAAAACACCTTTATTGGTGGATGCCGCACTGTCGAGTTTTCCATCGTCGTTACAATCATTTGCTGGCTGGCCTCGCTTCCACGAACTTTCAGCATGATGTCCAAGCTAGGCACCGCATCTGCCATTTTCACCTTTGTCAGCGTCGTGCTGGCGACAGCCTTTGCCGGTGTTCAGGGAAAGCCGGCGGGCTACTCGCCCGAGAAGGGTGAGCCAATAGTCACGGCGTTCCCCGTGGCGAGCACCACCTTTGTGCAGGGCATGGCGGCCTTTCTGAATATTAGCTATACTTTCATCGGCCAAATCACCCTGCCCAGCTTCATTGCTGAAATGCGCGATCCTCGGTACGTACAAGCAAGCCACGGACCGCCCCCAAAGGAGAAGAGAAGAATTTGGTCAGAGACTGACTTCGTGTGCTTAGTGAATTCCCCAAGTCCCTCTGGGCATGCACGATTGCCGAAATCTTCGTCTTCAGCATCGTCGGAGCCGTCATATACGCCTACAGCGGCAACCAGTATGTCAAGGCCCCCGCCTTTGGATCTCTCGACGACCTGTACAAGAAGGTCTCATTCTCCTTCATGATACCGACAATCATTTTCCTGGGATGCCTGTACGCCTCGGTAACGGCGCGATTCGTCTTCTTCCGGCTCTTCAGAAACTCAAAACACATGAACGACCACACGGTCATCGGATGGGGTTCCTGGGCAGCCATTCTTCTCACAACTTGGATCTTTGCCTTTCTCATCTCCCAAGTCATCCCATTCTTTTCTTCTCGTAAGTCGCCATTGATTGATTTTGCAACCCCTCGAGACGTAGAGAAACAAAGGGCTAATCAGTGTAGTGCTCTCTGTCATGAGCTCCCTCTTCGATAGCTGGTTTGGCTTCATCTTCTGGGGCGTAGCCTACTTCCGCATGCGAAGCGCCGACAAAAAGGTCGGACGCGAACGCAACGCCATTGGAGACTGGCTCTCCATTGTCCTCAACGCGCTCATTATCCTGACGGGTTTCTTCTTCCTGACCGCAGGAACATACGCCAGCGTCCAGGGCATTATTGATTCATTCGAGGCAGGCGAGGTTGGTGGTGTATTTAGCTGCAAGAGCAATGGCCTATAGGGGCCGTGGTGTTTGAATGATCTCCAAGTCGTTTGTTTGGCATTTTATTAGAATACAGTGGCCGGGGGACATGCGCGGCATTATATACCCATATGCATGGCCGGTCTTTTGGTTTTGAGGATGGCCATTGGTGGCGCTAGGCTTGGCTTTTTGGTCTTGGCTATAGCGGGTGGTGATGGCGACCTGGCCGGCCGGGAGGTGGGTGATGGGGGGCTTGGCTTTGATACCCATGGCAAAAGTGGTTATTTGTGCGTGTTAACTGCAAATATGTGTGACATGACTGAGCACCGGAGTGGAATCTACTGCTCTGACTGAACCACGGAGATTTACCCTGGACGTGGGCAAACTTGCCCTATTCGTACCGGATATGCGTGTCCACAACCAAATTTTGTGACGGCAGTAGAACAAACATTTGAAGGCTATAGGCAATAGGACCATCCAGCCTCCGAAGGAATAATCACAGAGCCTCTACAGTTAGAGGCACATCTGACAGTCGGTGCTTTATTGCATTTGACTTGGGTAAATGATTCGATGCGTGATGCCTACCCAGCCCAATGATGCGCAAACCATCGCCATGTGCCTTTTTGCAATCTTCTTCCTTTAGGGTATTACTATAGTACAATGCTCCCAAGCGTCTATTATCCCCTGCTCCATAACCCAAGCACCACCGCCGACTGCCATCAACTTGAGGCTCCTGGCCTGTGGGTCCCTTCAAGACTGCCGCCGCGGGGAAGAATGACCTTGATATTTGCCCCCGTGTGTCTGCCGCCGCCGAGAGCTCTTCTCATTGTCGGACAGCCTCAGAGATGGCAGCCACTTTGGCGTCGAAGGCTGCCCTTGCTCCGGGATCAGTGCCGCCACTCTGCTACTTGGTTTCTCTGGTCGTCCAAATATATCTTGGTGGCTGGGGAGCTTCTTCTCCGGGTCTACGGCGTGGCCGCGAATCTTGTACATGGCGCTGTTGTACGCGCGCAGGTGCTCCTGGTGCCGCGACTCAAGGTCCTGCAAGCTCTCCGAGAGCTTCTCCTCGCCCTCTCTGCTGTCGATGTCCTTCTTCATGCTGCGGATGGCACTTCCATATCCGTCAGCCTGGTTCTTGTGGTGTGCCGCTGCCTGTTGAAGCGTGCGAATGCTCTCCGGCACCGAGGGGGACACGGGGCGGCCGCCATGGCCAACGTCTCGAAAGATGGGGCTGTTCACGGGGGAGAGGTACCAGTGTCTTCTGGCTTGCTTGAACTCCCTAGCCTCTTCAGATGTCAGTGGTCTTTCTTTGGACAACTGGATATAACGCCATAGTTGCGACCGACCTGGCCGCCTCGTTTTGATCTTCCTTGTCGGTTCTACCCCGTCCATCTTGTAGAACTCGCGAATCATGTAGAGGCTTCCTGTTACCACGACTGGCCCCTCGCCGGCTTTACCGCACGCCCATTGCACTCCGCTGCCAATGCTGGGCTCACCGTCGTACAGACGAGACCCGTCCGAGATCACTTGCGCGGCCACGTCGCGGCCGAGGTCGGCTGGTGCAGGAGGGGGGTCGTTGGGGCCCTGGGTATACTCGACGAAAGCGAGGTTGTCCTGGGGACGAATCAAGGTTTCGATGATCCTGGAAAAGGGCTTCGACTTGCTCGAGGAGAGTCCAATAACCCATGTTATCGGCTGGCTGGTGCTTCGGAGAGTGCCATCCACATATTTGGCCAGCGCTTCGACTCCCAGCAAGTTGTGAGCGCCGTCCACCAGTACCGAATGCTGGCGCGTGCCGCCCGTCAGCCCTGACACATTTACTTGCTCCATTCTTCCGGGCAGCTGAGGTTTCAGCGACAGGAGTTTGTTGACGTCGACTTGGAGATGAGGAAAGAGGTTTCGGAACGCAAGGGATGCGCAAAGCAGGTTTTGCTGCTCATAGTCTTGTAGCTTGAATCTGTCCTTGTCGAGATCCTCGATCAAGGGCAGCGCCTTGGATGACAGACTGACTTGAGTCCCCACCGACTGGGCGTGTTCTCGAAGAACATTCATGACGGAAGGGGGATTTGTGTAGTCGACGATACACGGCACGCCCGGCCGCATGATGCCTGCCTTTACTTTCGCAATCTCCTCAATGGTATTGCCCAGATACTCCTGGTGGTCTAGGTCAATCTTGGAGATGACTGTGACGGCCTTTTGCTTCATGGCATTCGTGGCATCTGTTGCTCCTCCCATGCCAACCTCGACTATGCCATACTGCACGTTCATTTTGTTGAAGACGCGAAACGCTGCAGCTGTTTCGAGCTCAAAGGGTGTCAAGTCACCTGGGTTATCGCCCGCGGCAAAGGTCCAACCGGAGGCGGCTCGTCTGTAGGCCTCCTCGACATGCTGCAACTCCATTTCGTACATGCGTTTATTTATGTACAGGCCGTTGATGGTAATGCCGTTGTGGCGCTCGGGCAGGGCTGGCGAGATGTATGTGCCATGGCTGATGCCCGACAGCTTGAACATGCCTGCCAGCAGCGCACATATCGATCCCTTGCCGTTGGTGCCGCCGACATGAACGCCAATCCACTTCTGCTCGTCTGGAACAACGCGGCTGATGCGCTCCAGCCCGAGTTTGATGTTGCGCTGTGCTGTGGCCGATTGCTTATGGGCGGGCATGGCGGCTCTGATGCGGGCAAGCGCTCGTTGAATGTCCTTGGCCGCCGGCATGGCGGATGATGAGCTGCTGAGCAAAACCGGCACAGGCCGTTTCAGAACTGACGCGGGCTGGGCCGACAGGCTATGAGGGCCGGGATGAACAACTCATCAAGGCTTGTGGCGGTGGACAATGGGGTATGTTCAACGACGGTGCAATTGCATCGGCCTTCGAGTGAGCGATGAGGTTCAACCAAAGATTGCTTGAGAATCTGAATTGCTCCAGCCACAGTGTGTGGAAGCACCAGCCACTCACTCCCCTGGTTTCAATGCAGGGATATGCATGCGCCATAGTACACGTGGCCACCTGTAGGTGTATACTCTAATACCTTTGGGCGGAGAAGCAGCCGAAAAGAGTTAGCATGTACAACGCGTCCCGCTCAGTGCGCAGTTCCTTTGTGCAAGGTACGTACCACGTTTCACTCCGTGCACCGTCCCGACATGGTCGTCGCCAACTTTGGAAGAGAAAAAAGTTTCAATGCAGGCGCTGGGGTCTGGTCTCCAGTGGCCTGCCACCCGACAAATCTCCAGACCTGTCTGAGCCCCCCCCCATCCCCTGTCCTCCCACCTCCTTCCCGCTCCTTGAGCGCTCCTTGAGCGATTCCCTCTTGAGCAACTCATCTCCATCGCCAACTCCGTCTTCGCCAAACTCCGTACCCATCTTTGGACATCACGCGCCAGCGCCTAGCCATCGCGCGTTAAACGCCGTTACCGTTTCCAAGCGCATGCATCTTTGAAATTGGCATATTTACGTATCGAGTCTGTTGTTTTGTCTTTCTTTCATCTCCATTGTCGCGACCTGCATCCGCTCGACAATAAGCCCCTCGCAGAACATTCGATCAATCGCGAATAGGCTTCCATCCCGTGTAGCCACAACAACCAGGCGCGAGACAAACTCCAACTTGTTCCCCCTTGCAGTCTTAAAAGTGTCGCGATAAACGGGCATAATGGGTCTTCCGTGAGTATTTACTTCCAACGTTGTTCTTCAGTTCCAGCATTGTCCGCTTGTAGAGCAGAACTGGTGACCTGGTTGCTCGTGAACTTCTCAAAAGCCTCCCTTGGTGCCTGCCGTATTTTGCACCATTTTGTTTTTCTTACGCGAATATGCAACTGCGCATAATGTATTCGTCCGGGCGCGCCTCTGATGAAGCCTCCGACCAAGTTGCATTTGCGGGATTGTCCTCTTGCCCTCCAAGTCACCTTTTAGTCCGTCTTCCATACTGTGCAGAGCCGCAACTGATTAGCCATCCCGTCTTAGATTGTTTGTGGAACCGGTCGGATCGGACCCGGCAAACAAAGCTTCCAACAAGAGCAGAGCAGCCTCCCCTTTGCGCTCCGATTTGCGACGGCAGACTCGACCTGAGATTCGCGGCCGCCGCCAGGGAATAAGGCGTGCGGGTGTGCGAATCTACAGTCCCACGCAACGACCACTAGGGCGCAATGTGCGTGAGCGTCTGCTGCCATGGGTAGAATCGCCATCTTCCAGGGCTCAAGATGCAATCGGCGCGACGGCGGGCCCCCGTAGATCAGGAATGTTTCGCGAGGTGCTCCGAGAGATGAGCGGAAGTGAAGACCGTCGCCAGGAGCGCGTCGAGGAGCGCATGGCCGCCATGAACTCATTGTTCAACGACGGCGGCTGGCGAGATGCTCTCCCGGAAGCAAGTCCCGCTGATCACGAACAAATGTCCGAAGGTGTTGACCTTGGATGGTGGTCGTCCGAGGCTTCTCGCTTGCCGCGTATAAGGAGGCGATCACGACAGGTAAGCTAGTCCTGAGCAACTCGACTCGGCCCGTTTCAACGCCTCTCAAAAAATGCGAATTACGCTGACATGATGTAGACGTCGTCTCAACCACAGGTTGATCGTTACCCCGACGGACCTCTGCCTGTTCCACTCCCACCCCGTAGGACACTCCCTCACCAGTCTCATGATTCTGCAACTCACCGTGCGGGGGATTTGCCAGCTATTGAGCCTCGTCTAGTTCGCAGCCTCAATGCGCGCCAGATGATGCCCAATCGACGTGCTGTCCAAGGACTGGATGGCCTTGGTGATCGAGAGCGAAGCTTGAGCCCTGAAGTGTGGGATACACTCCTGTCCACCTTGACACCAGATCCGCAACCACCAAGTGCCGGTTCTTCATTTGCGTTCGTGACAGCATCGCAGACAGCTGGACCTTCATCAGGAACACCCACCTCAGCTCCAGATCTTCCCGAGGAATCTCCTCTGGATGCTCCCTGCGAGTCCGGTTGCGAAAACTCAGACATGGAGATGGACGACTCGGAGCACTGGGAACACCCCCATTTGGCACGAATGCGAAGGCAAGGAAGGGAGGCTGCCGCAGCGGTGGCAGAGATGGCTGCGACGAATCGATATGCTTTGGGCTTAAGTGACTACGGCATGGATGACACACGGCATTACTCACCCACCAGCCGTACAACTAGGCAAATCAACACCCCAAATGGACCATTGACCATTTATGAGTCTACCGGCAGACTGGGCCAGCCGCCAGGCGCGTCTCGGCCATCCCGGCCCGCTAGTGATGCTCCGCAGGGCATCTGGGTCGGCCATCTCTCAGTCGGTGCCTCGGGCGAAGAGGACGGTGGCCCAAACAGGCCCCGACGGAATCGAGAGGAACCTGCTTCTGCTACGCACGCAAACCCCATGGCCTCGGAGGACGACTGGGCTGGCATGCAACGCATCGTTCATAGCATTATCCGGCGAGAAGACATACCCGACGAGTGGTGGGCTGATGCTGGCCTCACCCGCACGCTCAGACATGAAGAATCCGGCACTACGAGTGGTAGCACGCTTCGGCAGGACGCGTAAAAGTATAATGCACATGTTGTGGTTTGGCGCGAACACAGGCGACATGAAAAGTATCTTCATAATGCGAGGTGGTGGCGGTAAACATGTTGGGAAAGAATTCGGTGGAACAAGCTAATGACTGTACTTTATACCCTTGCCGAGAGCGATACCAACGGCGTGCATTTGGATGGTTTGAACGGCGGGCGTGGGATTTCAAAATCAAAATGCATTGGCAGGCCTGCTGCTGACGCCCATCACATTCAACCATGTATATGTGAACTCTGCAGAAGCTGAAGCTGAGGGATTGTGGCTTGTCGGATCCCAGAGGTAGAGGCAACCCCCCGTAGCGATATTGAAGTCACATTACAACACAGCAGGTCTCTGCTGGTGCTGTTTCGGGAAGCCAATATCCAAACATGGTATTTACGCTGCAGTTCCATTGCATCGAATACCACCGACTAGAAACCTGGGTATCTGATGCTTCTGGCTGCTTTTGTCGACGCAGCCTTGTACCGAGGTAAGCACATTGTGTAACCCTCCGGTTGTGTTCAAACCAATCCCCTCCATGGCAGGATTGATGCCCAACTTGCTGCTGCGGCTGAGGATGTGTCAAAGATGGACACTTTGGGATGGACATGCTGCTACGTCTTCTTCTTCTTCTTCTTCTTCTTCACACCGACAACCAGATGGTTGAATAGTTGAATCTGGAAGCCTTAAACGCCACGATTTACGAGCAAAAGTCGATTTGAAGCGAGTCTTTTCTTGGGAATCCTGAAGATGGAGGAAAACATAGGGTTGTTTCTATGCTGTGGCAAGGTATTTCGAGACGCCGATGCCCTGGAGCAGCACGTTCGGGGCTCGCCAAACCACCATCCACGAACCACAATTCGCGAGTCTCCTTCACACTTGAATACGGAGCCTGCTGAGGATTATTATTCGAGCCTGAGCACTCCACGGAGCGCAAGCATAGCCTGTCTGCGTGCTAAAAGCACCGGAGAGAGTCGTCTCGAGAAGTCTAGTCGCTCGAGCGACCCGAGAACAACTGAGCCTGCTGAAGCTCCTGTGGATAAGCGTGTGAGTAGGGTCTCTCTTACGCTCTCACAGGCCATGCCTCATGTGAAACGACGGGTTGCTGATTTCCACCACAAGTCGCCGGACAGTAGTGCTGTAGCTCAGCAACGTGAGGGTGGTTTCAGACACAAGCCGACAGCGTTTGTGGGAGAGGGCCAGCACAAGAAGAAGAAGGGACGCGAAGGGAGTCCTTCCGACCAGAGCTACGGGCTGTATTCAGGCTCGGGGCGATGGTATGGCACTCTGTGTGGCGAGGACTGCGGCTGGTGTGGTCATTGCGAGGAGAACAGGAACAGGAAGTATTAGGCAATGGTTATGATTTCATGAACAGCGAAAAGATGGTCCTGATGCCCGGAGCATGACTGCTGCTGCGTTGGTGCAACAAGCTCCGAGACTTCAGCCGCACATGACCGTTGTGGAAGGAATGAAGGCTGTTGCAAGCATGATTGTCGTTGAAGGCTGATGGATTTTTGCTGGAGCAATCGTGCTGAAAACATTTCCAAGGCTGGTGAGCTGGGGGGGGGTGGTTTCTGTTCTTCTCGTTTGCACAACGTTACTTGGCAAACAATTTGCACGGGCTGCGATGGACTTGGAGGCGCCAGAGTTTAGATTGTGCAAGATTTGAAGCGCATTAAAGATGCACGTCCACAGCTAGCCGGGTCTGGGCGCGTGATTGGCGGCCTGGCGTGCCTGCTCAGTGTCGTGACTTGTGAGGCGGCGATTGACTCTGAGAGGCACACCAATCCACTGGAGCCACTGGAGCTGCGGCGGGGTCGCTGTTGCTGGGATTGCCCAGTGCTGGGCGCAGGCACCTCGCGGCTCCAGGTCCTTGGCTTTCATCATGTCTTGCATGCGCCAGGAACCCTGACTGGCGAGCCATTGATTGATGGATGGCAAAGGCTCGACACCACCTCCCATCCCACCTCATCCTCGTGCAATACAGCTCTGGTGCGCACCGGTGCTTTGCCCTGACGCCTCTGCTGCCACCGCCCATTGCCCGCTCCACACTCGACCGAATGTTGTTTTCCCGCGCCAGAACCCTTCAGCCGCCGTTGCATCACCCAGACAGACCATCTGTATCATTTGCCCGTTCCAAAGCTGCTGTGCTGCCGCCGTCCTGGCCTACCCACCTTGCATGTACCGGCCGGATCGCACACGCGCACGCCCCTCCCTGCCCATTTATGGACCTGAAGTCTTCGGCAAGACTTCCGACCAAGCTCCAGTTCACTCACCGGCCCCAACCCAGCTCGCCTCACTTTTGTTTGCCGGCTGCCAGCTGTCCCGTCCCGAGCAACGGCTTTTGACGGCCAGCTACTGTTGCGTTGCGGCACACGAATGACCAAGGCGCATCTCCAGCGGCACGCTCGACCGAGACAATCTTGTGCGTGTTGCTCCCATACATCCACCAGCCATCGGCCACCTCCCTTGGCCCCCCAAACCATTGCCTTTCTGCTCTCCCAGCTGGTCAACCGGCAAACGACAGGGAAGGGCAGGGCAGGCACGGCAGCTGGATGAGAACAATAGCGTTTGGCAGCTTTCCTCCCGTCTGTCGACCCGAGACCAGCCCCTCCAATGATCTAGGCATGCGACGACCGCCCTCCTCCCTCCGAACCACGACGACCTGCCTGCCCCGACGTCGCTTTTGCCCGGCCTTTTCAGAAAGACATCGTGCCAAAGACGATACATTGACGCTGGCGGCACACACACTGGGCGGTGAGATAACCACCACTCAGAGTTATGCCGCCCGAGAGGCAGTACCACGCCAATAATGGCCGCCATGGCGGTCACGCTGCTGCTGTGGCCACCAGAGAACGAGCTGGCATGCCTGGCACGCCATCTCGTAAGGAGAGGCAGAGAGAGAGCTCGGCGGTGCAGGACCCTGGGCTGAAAGATTATGTGCGTTTTTCTCTTGTGTCTTTACAATTCCCTTCCCCGTTGCCCTTTTCGCTTTTGCAAGTGGCTTCGTTGGGGCGAGAGCGCCCAGCAATTAGAAGCTGAGAGCTGACAATGACACAGAGATTGGGTGAATGCATCGGCAAGGGAGCGTTCGGGTCCGTTTACAAGGCCTTCAACTGGAGCACCGGCGAGGCTGTCGCCGTCAAGCAGATCAAGCTTGTCGATCTGCCCAAGAGCGAATTGCGCATGATTGAGGTAGGGCTTTTCAATCTTTACCCGGCCAGGTTTGCCGAGAAGCTAGGATTGCTAACGCCAAGTGCAAAATTTAGAGTGAAATCGACTTGCTCAAGAATCTTTTGGTAGGTCGAATCGGGTCAAAGCACTGACGTCCAAAGTCCAGAATACTAATATCTTTATAGCATGACAACATTGTCAAATACATTGGCTTCGTAAAATCAATCGACTGCCTGAACATCATATTAGAGTACGTCCTTGTTGCATTTTACAAGAAAAAAAAAAGGTAAGAAACCAAAGCCACTGGAGCTCACATCCATCTCTCTAGATACTGTGAAAACGGATCATTACACTCGATACTCAAAGCGTATGGCAAATTTCCCGAAAACCTCGTTGGCGTCTACATGACCCAGGTCCTTCTAGGTCTTCAATACCTCCACGATCAGGGTGTCATTCATCGAGATATAAAAGGTGCCAACATTCTCACCACCAAGGATGGCACCGTCAAATTGGCAGATTTCGGTGTTTCCACCAGCACACTAGCAGGAGGCCAAGATAAAGAGGCCCAGGTGGTTGGCACGCCATACTGGATGGCGCCAGAGATCATTCAGCTTTCGGGTGCAAGCTCTGCCTCCGACATCTGGAGCGTTGGTTGCACCGTTATTGAACTTTTGCAGGGTCGACCGCCGTATCATAATCTAGCGGCAATGCCTGCTCTCTTCGCAATTGTCAACGACGATCACCCTCCCCTACCCGAGGGTATCTCGCCTGTATGTATCCAGTCTGAATGTCCCCATGGCCAATTCATTCCGTGCTGACCAGGCTCAGGCCGCCAGAGATTTCCTTATGCAGTGTTTCCAAAAGGACCCAAATTTACGTGTGTCGGCTCGAAAGCTGCTGAGGCACGCCTGGATTGTTGGATGCCGCCGAGCTGAGGCGCCCGTTTCCAAGGCACCTGATAACTTCAACCAGGCTGTCGAGGAAGTCAAACAGTGGAACAAGGCACTGAATTCCTCCGACACAGCCCTTCGGTCGTCTACCGGATCCGATGTCGCCGGGGCATCGTCCCGGTTCGTCGGCGGCACCCCTGCCAAGGGCCCATTGGGTCTTGCTAAACCTAGGCTTGGTGTTGAAGCCTTCAAGACAGCTGAACAGGCCGGTATGTTCATCTTGCAATGACCTCGTGGTTGGGTGGATCTCGTGTGACATTCCATTCATCACGTCCAACCTTGGCGCTCAAGTACAGGGTCCTGACACGGACTATAGACAACGATAACTGGGATGACGATTTTGTCACAGCAATCTCACCAAGCGCGTTGCAGCTTCCTCACCTGAAGCCGCAGGACAACTTCGGGGGTCTCCTGTCAAGCGACAAGCTGAAGGCTTTTGCCTCTACAAAAGACCTGACGGCGGGCACTGACAACTACGACGACGATTTTGAGGGCGAGTTGTTGACTATCAAAGGCCCTTCCCAACATCGTGATGAGGTACAAGAACAGACGCTTCGCCCGATCCATAAGAAGGGAGTCCAAAGTGCAGACGCCAAGTCACACCAACGCACCAAGTCCACTTCTGGAAAGGCCAGCGCCCAGGTGCCTGACTCTTCTGGGCCAAAATCTCCATCAAAGGGCCATCTTGGAAGCAAGTTTGAGCTGCCTCCTCGTCCAGATGTCGTTTACCGGGAACAGAGTGTGGAAGACTTCTCCGACTTATTTGTCGACAACGACGAAGCTTTCAACCACGGAGTCAACAGGGCTGTTAGAAGAGTACAACGACCCCCTTTTCCTTGCTGCGATTCCTGGCCCCAGCTAACATTATCATTAGGGCTCTCGCGCAACTGACGCACCACAGCTTTTCCACCCATCAGACTTGACAAGTCTCCCTCGTTCCATGCAGGCGCCCGATGGCAGTGTCAGGAAGAGGCCACCGTCTCGACCCTCTGTACTCCCCGATCGACCCATGCGTCGCACCCGTTCGTCCATAGAGATCCAGAAGTTCGCCGAAGATGACGACGAGGACTTTTCGGATGTCTTTGGTGCTAGTGACTCGATAGCAGAAAAGGAGGAGAGTGAACGTGGGTCAGAAGACGGCGGCTTGATGCTATTGTCAAAGATGTCGAGCAACTCCTGGCTTGGGGACGACGAAGAGGAATACGACCCGTTTGCGTCCATGGATCCTGGATGGGACGAGATGGATCTCGAAGCAAATATCGCGAGAGACAGGCATGCTCGTTTGGCCGAAAAAGTTGAAGACCTCGTCAGTTTACTGAAGACAACCGAGGCGGATGATATCCTGTCAGAGCTGTCTGAAGACTTGGTACGTCGTGGGGCGGTATCGCATCAAGCCCGCTACACGACCCCAGCTAACTATTTCACTAGCTTGGCCTGTTATGGGAGAACAAGGAAGTCAAGAATCTGATCATCAGCGCACACGGCCTACTGCCGATTCTCGAAATTTTAGAGCCTTGCACTGTCAAAAGCAGGCAGTACATGATACTGCAACTACTCAAGGTTGTCAATGCAGTAAGTGAGCTTGGCTAAACTGTGTTCGATCCGCCCTCTGACCATTGCAGATCATTCTTGACGACGTGGAGATTCAAGAAAATCTTTGCTTTGTGGGTGGCATACCAATCATCACGAAATTCGCAGCTCGCCAGTACTCGGACGAAATTAGGCTCGAAGCAGCCGCCTTTGTGCGCCAAATGTACCAAACTAGTACCCTTACACTTCAAATGTTTGTATCTGCCGGTGGTTTGAACGTTTTGGTGGAGTTCTTGGACGAGGACTATGACAGCGCCAGGGACTTGGTTCTCATCGGAGTAAACGGCATCTGGAACGTTTTTGAGCTACAGGGACCGACTCCAAAGAATGACTTTTGCAGAATCTTTTCCAGAAGCAAGATCCTGTACCCCCTGGCACTGGTACTGCATCGGGTCCTGGACGAAGAAGGCGAGGATGAACTGGGCGAGCTCATAGAGGGGCGGATCGTCAACATCTTCTACCTCTTCAGCCAGGCGGAAAACTACGTCAAGGAGGTGGTCGCTGACCGGCAGGTTCTCAAGAGCGTGCTCAAGGACCTGCGACGCATGACGCCGATCCATCAAGTCACGATGCTCAAGTTTATCAAAAACTTGTCCATGCTGTCCACCACAATTGAAACCCTCCACTCTGCAGACGCTATAGAGTTTCTCATCGACTTGCTGAGCTACAGTATGAAGAAGGGTCAGAAGCATTTCCGCGAAATATCCAACCAAGTGCTCAACACATTGTTCAATCTCTGCCGGCTCAGTAAAGAGCGCCAAGAAGACGCTGCCGTGGGAGGCATCATACCCCTGCTGCTGCGAATCATGCAGACCGACCGTCCACCTAAGGAGTTTGCGCTGCCCATACTGTGTGACATGGCACACTCTGGGTCAAAGGGGCGGCGATATCTCTGGCAGAACAAGGGCCTCGACTTTTACGTGTCTCTGTTGACGGACCAGTACTGGCAGGTCACGGCCTTGGACGCCATCTTGGTGTGGTTCCAGGAAGAAACTGCCAACGTGGAGAACCATCTGGTTGACGGCAACTTCACCTGGGCAATCGTAAGCTGCTTCAATACCAACAAGCTGAACGCCTTTGATTCAAATCTTCTGGAGCCGCTCCACAGGCTGCTCCGTCTCAGCCCTTCAATGGCGGCGTCACTGGCCAAGCCTGAGATGTTTGCAGGCATTGCCCAACGGCTGGGCCACAAGAAGCCCGTTGTGAGGCTGAACTTGCTGAGGCTTGTCCGAATCATCATGGACGCCTGCGAGCCCGGGCTGGGCGGCGGCGATGGATCTCGAACCCTCAACAGCAGACAAGTCCGGTCCCTCATGGACTCGATCCAGACACTTGCAGAGACGGACTCGGCTGTTCTGGTGCGCAACTTGGCAGCAGAACTGGTCAAGTCTCACATCGGCAGCAACTCGAGCCCGGCCCTCCTGCGCCACGAAAGTGCCATGTCCGCTGTCTCAGCACAAGTCAGCTCCTCGTCGTCGTCATCAAGGAGAGCGGCCCGCCGAAATACAAGCTACACGCCCCCGAGCCTTCAGTCGTCGGTGTCCGTGCCTCAGACCCCCACGCACCGCAGCAGACCGAGCCTGGTGGCCAACTCGAGCGCCTTCAGCGAGGCAGCCGCCAGCCCTCGCCGCAGCGCAGCCGCCTCGGCCCTCGAGCGCGAAGCAATCTACTACCGCCCCCGCAGCCGGGACGGCGCAACCGGCATGTTACTAACAAGTATCCCGCGCCGGGTCAGCGGCGACTCGGCCTCGTCCATAAGCAGCTCCGCGACCGCAGGGTCGGCCGGCGGCCCCTCTGCCAAGAGTCGCCTCCCACGCACCTCGCTCGCCAGCCGCTCCTCGGGCGCTCCATTCTCCGTTCTGAGAGGGGACCCCGCTCCGCCCATGGTCGTCCGCAGCGACAGCAGCGCCAGTAACAAGGAGAATAGCGCTGCCAGTAATGGCCACACCATGGCAAGTATATCCAGACCCAGCTCTTCCCGGGACGGAATGGCCGCGGCAGCCGCCGTGGGAGGAGTGCCCAAGAGAAGGCCCAGAGCGCCAAGTGAGCTGAAGTGGTCGTCGCAATGATACGAAAGAGCAAAAAGAAGGGGTTGAGCAAACGAATGAATTGGTTGGAAGACTCACTGTGCCAACACTTGTGTATATGAGCAACGGAAGCAATGGAAGCACTAGCGGCACGTCTATATTTTTTCTTATTTTTTTCTTGGGCATGGTTTGTAAGAGACGGGACGGTGTGCATCAGAGTCGTAATGTCTTCTTTTTGTCAGATCAAGGACACTCATGCATGCATCAGCGGCAGAGTAAATACATACATACATGCATATGTCATGAAAAGTTAACCAATCTTGCCTATATGTCTGTCTGTCTGTCTGTCCATTCTGAACCTCACTTGATCCGTTGGCAGATCCCACCAGATCCATGTAATTGACGGTCCCATACACCAAGTCTACCAAAACACACAAAAAAGACATGCATTATTATTATTATTTATTTACCCTGGATAGTTATTACTATTATTACTATTTCGCTAGTATATTAACGTGACAAGTACACAGGAGGTAGCACACGTGACCGGGTCGGCGTATAAATGGTTAAACTCGACCTTCAGATAGATGGAATCAACCAAGAATCTTACACACAACTGAACTGTACCTGCATATTGTCTTGTATTACGCATTTGAATGAATTCAACCTTAATCATACTTAGTTTAACCTCAAGTACGTCAATCCCTACACACCTGTTTGTAGGGATTCCAGCACGTAACAGAACTCGCGAAATTTTTTACTTTTATTTTTGAAAGACATTGTAATATGCGAGTTGGGACGGGCGGACCTGGGGCATTCATAGCCATCAATTTATTTTGAGGCGATACTGCTAGTACTACCCTTACTGCTGCTACTACTACTAAAACTCATCGCCATGTACATCCTCATATTATCCCTGCCTCATCGTCCCTTGCGGCTCCGGGCCGTGCATTTGCCATCCAGCAGTCTTTCCTCTGCAGACGTACATGTGGCTTTCCAGATTTCCGGAAACAGGACTGAGCTGAGCGAGAGTGAGGACAACAATGGATGCACAATGAATGTAACAGTGGATTCTTGTGAATGCCAGAATTCGTTCCAACACCAATAGTCTGCGAGTCCAGGTCTCTCTCCCAGGAACAAAAATCAACCAGAATTGTCGAATTCCGAGTATGTTTCTATTCATCAAGAGACTGCAGACTAAATTTGATGTCGCAGTAAGAAGAAAAAAGACCAAAATCTCCCGGTTTCCATATTATGTATTTTCCTTGTTTCTCTGTGTCGTGGTATAATCAAGTTCTGTCCCCGTCTCATGTAAAGAGACAACCGAATAATACTGCGGGGCATGCCCCTAATATGTCGTGACTGCAAAGACCTTGTGAAGGAATGACGAAGAAGTGAATTAGAACTAAGTGTGAAATTTCCCCATGACGGTTCGTAAAAAGCGAGATGCGTCGTTGCTGCGGTCCCTTCGGCGATGCGAATAGAACCCTTGTCGTTGGGTCAGTCTCAAGCGGCGAGAACCGAAAGGAGAGAACGTATAATGTCATTTGACAGTGTCAAATATGCAAAAAGAAAACAGATCCGCAAATCCGAGAGCAATCGTTATCAGAGTTCCGGGCGCGTAAAGTCGTGAGAAAAACAAATTGGAAGACAAGGGCAAAAAGAAGAAGAAAATTTGGTGCATGTGAATATCAAATCTGTCGTCGTGTCAAGTCCCAGGTATCCTGGATGCTTCAAGCAACAAGAGTGGCCTTGCGCTTCTCGACGCTCGTCAAAACTAGGCGCGGAGCTTTGCGCTGAGAATCAACCGCCTCTTGAGAATTGGTAGCACGCAGGGCACCATTCTTGAACACGTTAGCAAAGGAACTGTTCTCAACATCGGCGAGAGACACAGCCATGTTGCTGCCGGGGCTATCCACGCCCTCTCGACCCTTTTGGTGGGAGCTGGGGCGGTCAGAGCCGATAGCTCCCCAACTGCCGCTAGCCGATGTTCGAGAGCTGGTGCATTCTTCCTCACCAGCCAAGCTGCCGGAGCCGCTTCTTCCAGAATCCGAGTCATTGTCGGTGATGGGCGAGCAGGAATCTTCAGCAGTCTCAGAGACGGGGCTCATGCTACCGGCCGAGCTGCTTGTGCCTTTGCGGCGCTCCAGGCCGGCGCGGACCAGATTGTGCACAGCAGATCGACGAGTACGAGCAGCAAAATTCTTGCTACCCTCATGCTTGGCAGTTGGTTTCGATTTGAGCTCGTCCAGTGCTGGAGGCCCTCGTGGCTGTCGAACAGGGTGCTCACCGGCGCGGGCCTGGCCGGGGCCGTAGCCTCCACTCATTGGTGTCAGAGGGAAAGAAGCAGTCTTGGGGCCAGCCGACTTGGGAGCCTCCCCGGAGGCACTCACTGCTGCCAAGGCACTGTTGACAGGTGCAAGAGAAGAGGCCTTCTTATGGCCACGGCGAAATGCATTGGCCGACGGGGGAGGCAGGGGTGTCACTTCTGTGGGCGAGTCATAACGCTTGGGAGGAGAGCTGCTGCGAAACGACTGGTTCTGGTTATTCTCGGGCGGCGGGGAGACTTGGACCCTTGGAGTTCCTTGCTGAGAGTTCTGATATTGCTGCTGCTGGATCTGGTGTTGTTGGAGCTGTTGTTGGAGCTGTTGCTGGAGCTGTTGCTGGAATCCATTGTTGAGGGTGGGCGACAAGGGCTGTTCCGCAAAAGGAGAGCCTACTTGAGCCACAGATGCAGCCGCATTATCAACGTAGTACTGACCAGTGACAGGGCTGTAATAAACTTGCTGCCCCTGACTCATGGCGGCCTGAACTCCCAGTTGTTGCTGCATGTTACGGAGCTGTTGTTGCTGCTCATAGAGCGCCATCTGCTGCTGAGTAAGCTGGGCGTGCTGAGCACTGTTGAGATTGAGCTGCTGGAACTGCTGAGCGGCAGCCTGAACGTTTCTAAGTTGCTGCTGCAGCCTCTGCTGCTGCTGTGCGAGGTACATGTTGGTCGCAACGAGCTGAGCGTACAGGCTTGGATCCATGTGCTGCTGGGCCTGCTCATCCATGGAGAGCTCGGGCGGGGCGAGAACCTGGTCAACAGTGTACTGTTGGCCGCCAATCATGTTCTGATATGAGCTCTGCTGGGTGCCGTACTGAGGGAATGCCGTCTTGGGGGCGTTATTGTAGACATTATCTTGACCATAGCCGTGAAGGTTGGCAGCCACGCTGCGTCGTGCGTATTGCTGAGACGGGGCGTTTGAAACGGGGGACGCGGCACCGAAAGTGGCAGCGGTTGCGGATTTGGGAGCAGTCCGCAGACCCGCGAGAAGGTGAGACCGACTGGTGCGAGGCGTCGGAGCACCACCATCCTTAATGGCGTTGCCCTGCTGAATGGCTTCGAAGGAAAGCGGTTTGATGTTTTGGCCACCTCGGCGAGAGGCTAGACCGCCGGCGGGCATTGGCAGCCCGTTTGCCAAATTGAAAGAGTTTGACGACATCTGAGCGAGACCGCCTGCGTTTGCTCAGATAAAGACAAAAATCGAAGTCGCTGACAAGAGATTTTTCAATGTCGGCAAAGTGAAAGAAAATAATGAAAATAAGTCGATAAACGAGTATCAACCAAAATGCAGATAATTAAAACAGGGGGTGACGGCAGGTTTGCCTTTCGGGGCGGGAATATGCAAAGATGGACCGGGTCTGCTCACAAAGGATATTCGACAGACTCGATCGGTCAATGCGGCGAAGTGGCGGCAAGGCAAGTGAACTCGACAAGCGAAGAGCTGAATGGGCTAGATAAAGAAACGAGCAGGTGAACCGAATCCAAGAAAACTGCGTTGAACTTTAATAGGAACGCAGCCAAACAACGACGGTAACTTGTTGTGTCTTTAATGACCAAAACTGATGAGTGGAAGCGCAAGTGCAACAAGGTGATTTAAAACAGTTGGCAAGGTCAAATGACCAGGTCAGGAGACAATGATGAGAAGTAGGGAGAAAACAACGAATGCCGCGCTTCGTTCCTTCTTCCTGTTACTCGCCTGACAAAGACAGAGAGTACCTTTCCCGCGTGGCGAGTTGAACTGCAGGCAAGGTGGCCCAGTTGGCTTTGGGGCAGGTGCCTCGAATCCGAGGGATGGTCTCGTTGATGCCTGGGTGTTGAGTCTACCTGACAAGGGGTTTTAAAAACTCGGTGCTTTGCAAATGGTGTATTGGCTTTATGATGAAGGAATCGGTATGCTGCAAGGGCGGAAAAGAAAAAGGTGCAGAGCAGCTGTGCCGAGGTGACCTAAATTGACAAAGATTGTTGCAGAAATTAAGCAAAAAGTGCTGCTTCAGATGCTAAATGAACAATGACGACGATGGATGCAACGATGCTGATGAAAGCAGATCCAGGTGCAGTACTATGCGTGATGCTGTACGCGTGAGAAGGCGAGTGTTTGTGGCGACTAAGCAAGGAGCGGCCGAAAATAAAAGTACAGGAAATTAACGGCGAAGGTCCGAACCAACGGAGAATACGACGGGTGTATACGTTTGGGCGTATGTGCTCGCGTATGTTTGCTACTGTTTGCTGGTGTTGCCTTCCAAAAGAATATCCGATCTGTGCACCCAAAAACGGGGCCTCAACTGTTCTACTCTTCTTTCCCGATCTGCAAGGCTTCTTCTTCTTCTTCTTCTTGTTATTCTTTTTCGTTTTTCTGTCTTTAAATATTCCGACGGTTTTCCTGCTGTCCCAGAGCGCAATTCGGCGGCCGACGGTTTAATGAAGAGTGGCGATGTGCTGCAGCACGGGCACGAATTGACAGTGACCAAAGGACGTCGAGTCGAAATCGGAGGGGAAATTAAGGACGGCGATGAACTCGAAAAACGAGGCGTAAAGACGACGAGCGAAAAGAGAGCGGGGAGGCGGACGGGCGGAAGAAGGAGAGAAGAGAGGGGAGGAGGAGAGTGAAGGTGAGGAAGATGAAGTGGAAAAAGAGGCAGAAAGGGGAGAGGAATAGGAAGAAAAAAAGCGGTTGACGATGGGGTGTGTGTGACTGGGGCTGGGTTGGGAGGCGCTGGTGCTCACCGGCAACTGACAATTGGCAACTGGCCCAGGGCCACAGGATGCGGGAGGCGAGGCTCCAGTCTTGGGTGCAGACGTGGTCTGGTCCCCTGACAAGTTATGGGGGCGAACTGACTGAGTGTCGAGGTGGGCGGTCGCCAGGTGCTGGGCAGTACAAGTCGAGTACCTGGCTCAGTGTGGCCGGCACGTGGAGGCGCAAGTCACTCGCACGGCCCCGCCTGGTCGTGGTTGTGGTCGTGCAGCAGGACCAGACAGAGACTCCATAATACTTTAGTCTTTTCTCCTACAGTTCCGCAATGGCTGATTCTCCGAGCACTGTACATGTCAATGCATGGACCGGAGCCTGACTCTCAGTTCCCAGTGCCTGACTCTGGCTCTCGGCCAGTGAGGTGCAGCAACTGGCCAGAGCCACTTGTTCCAAGCGTTCTAGTGCAAGTTTCGGCGTATCAAACGGTGCAGGAGCTCCAGTCACAACGAAGCGTCCTCCCCGAATCCAATGAGCCTTTACCAACAGTCACGCCAACAGTGCGTGGCCACAGCCAATGACGGGCGGCCGCAGGGAAATGTGGCGCCCCAATGGAGACCCTGGATGCTTTGGACCGAAGCACTTTGGGCGCGCAGGCTGAACTGGATCGTTCTGCAGGGATGGACTGCAGCCTCTGATGTGATTGGGGCGACTTGTTTTGACAGGCTGTAAGACGGCGCTTAGGGGCGCAGGGCCGAGGACGGGCTCGCAACAGAGCTCACAGTCTCTGGTGGCCCAAGGCGATTGATTGATGGGGTGAATCACACCGCGTGACGCGGGTGGCAGGAACCGAAAATCGACTTTGGCAAAGGAGCAGCCACATTCCTCGAGGAAGGAACGCCCATACGTACATAGATTTGGTTCACAGCCTCGAGGCCAACAGGCTCTCTCGGCCTTGTGCGGGGACCTTGATTCAATGCGGGCTGCTGCGTCGCACAAAAATAACGGAGTGCATTCTCCTCATGCACTGTATTGCAGGCTGGCGAACACGGTTGTAATATTCTTTGTTATGCTGTTTCAATAATACCTACGCATCTAGCTCGCCCACGCAAGGTAGACTGGTCTTTGACTCACGAATCTGTTTTCCCATGGTCATTCGCAACGCGAATGTCTCGGTCTCAGTCTAGCCATTTGATTCCATCCGCATGCCCCGCTACTCAGTAACCACGCCATGAGGAGATGGATGATGCGCGTTGCCCCATACACTCAGAATAAGACAGGTCGAGTTACACGCGAATGAGCCTCCAGAGTCGAAAATGTACAAACATACAAATGTACTCCGTAAAATGTACATGATGCCATGGACTGTCTCAAGCTGCATGTTCTCATTGGCAGGCCATGCCGACCACGCGCGCTGTGGGGTTTCATTTGCAATTCTCCATTCGCTGGGCGGCAAGGCACAAGCAACCACGACGGATGCAAAAGAAAAGCGAGTGAAAAAAGCAATTACTGTGCAGCCCTGTCCCATTGTTTACTGGCTTTCGGGAACATCAAGGCTGTTGTTCGGGAAAGAAAAAAGAAAAGAAAAAGGGCTGTGGGACGACTCCCTCTGCTGCCCTTTTTTCCCAACAGGCGGCCGTGTTCACCCTGTTACGTCGTGGTTCCTGGATGATTCAAGTTTCGGCTGCGACATGCACCACCGTCAGCCCTGTGCGTGCGAAGCGGTGGGCGCTTCTGGAGAGCCATACAGAAGCGGGTCACATGCTAAGGTACCAGACTGTATTACATGTGCTGGCACTCTGTAAAGTACCTACTTTAGGTACCTAGGTACCTACCTACTTAGGTATACCGCTGTTTGGAATTGCCAGAAACTTGTCCGGATGTTCAAGAGTCAGGTCGACAGGAAGAAACGCTCACCATTACTCCGTACTTTTTCGGAATCGGCCTAGCTTTCTACCTCAGGTACCTAGCAAGGTAGCTACTTTACCCAAAGTAAGTGTCTGCATCTATATTTATTCCAAACACTGCTCACCATGATTCTGACTCCAGTTTTTCAGCCCGTACTGTAGGTGCCTTGTCCAATAATGTGCGGTTAATGTATTCCGTACACCACACGAGTTGGCCACCGCACGCACTAATCATTGTCCGCCCACCGTTACGCCCCTGTTTCGGCTAGCCTTGCTAGCGTGGGCTTCAGCATCTCAAAGTACCAAATGTATTTGGACGATACCGGAGCATCAGGCTCATCTCCATCCTTGCCGGACCCCTATCGTAATGGTGGGCACCGATTCTTATTCCTCCTTACCGGCTGTGTTAGGAGCAGGCGTTTGGGCCAGGGGCTTGTGGTCGTGTATCTGACACCTGCTATGTTGAACTTGACTCAAAAAACACCAGCTATCAATGCCTTTGAACAGTCGGGCACCCTCATCCGGCCAGGGCGCGGACAAATCTCAAACGAACCGACTCGAAATAACTTGCAAGGACTCATGAAGCTGCTCAAGAGTTGCCAGGGACGGGAGCGGCTCGCAGCCAGGCCGTTTTAGAGTTTGTTGGTGAGGTACCATTGAGCCGTCGTCTGCGACCCCAATCATCCAAGGCGCTCTCTCTCCATCCTCTGCGCCGAGGTGCATTGACCAGCTTCCTCCCAGACTCGAGCGGGCTTCAACATACAGACCATGTCACTGAACTCGACCCCGACAGTTGTTCGTTCCAGCGTCTCTGCCAGCCCTCCCTGGTCCAGTGCAACTTTACAGTGTGCTGTAAATAGGTGCAATCAATCAATCAACGGGAAGCTGTGGATGTGGGTGCTGGGGCGGCCATGGAGACAGGGGGATCCCCCCTCCCCCCAATCTGATGCCACTAGCCTCTCGCCATGCACGCCATTGCTGACCTTTCATTTCCCCTTCCCGCCGATCGAGCCTCGCATTGGACAGCTGTTGGCAAGTATCACCCCAAGACGAGCAATTGGGCCAGTTGGTATGCCGGTTGGGGAGCTTAATGTGGGTAAGTGTGGTGCTCCCATCTTTTATCCCTTTGGGCTGCGCGGATTAGGCAAGTTGCCATTTTTAATGATACTGCCTAAACACGACAAGTACGGAGAAGGTTTGATATTGATGAAACGAAATGATCCCTTGGGTCCACGCTTGCCCAGGTTGAGCTCCAGTGGTGAGTGTTTCTGTCATTAGTCAATACTTGCCGGTCTAGGATGCTGCACATGGCAAGGATTGTTCATGTATGTACATATGTATGTATTAAGCGGCCGGTCCCAATAAGCACACGAGTCCGACAGTCACGGCTCCGCACAAGCCGCTTCAAGCCGGCAGGTGTTTGGCCCGAAATGCGAGCCTCTGCCGTCAATTGTGGCTGCTGCGGTTCACGAGCACTACCCAGAGTGTTGCGTCGGCTCCGCAGCTGGACTATAATAAACACCATATCCTACCATTCGTGAATGAGTTTCGCAACAGATTGGGCCTTGGCTATGCGCGATTTCCAACCCAATCCAGTCCGTTGGCTGGTTTAATTTGGTCTACTTGTGACATACCACTTGGAACATGTGCTTCAATTTGAATAGCATGTGCCGGTATCATATATGAAGACATGGGTAAATAGCTACATTGCTCCGTTGTAGACAAAAGTTTACTTTCTTCAACTGCATCATAATTGCGCTGCCAACTCCAAGGCACTTTTTTTGCACAAGAGTGGGAGCGAATGCGCAGCAAGAAGCAATTGGCGCGGGTTATGTTCTACGCCGGAGCAGCACCCGGTACTTGAAAAGAGCTAGGGGACTCCATCCTTGGTAATAGAATCGGCGGACTTTGGATGGCACCAGTGTCCAACTATTATTAACTTTGCAATTTCGCGCACCGGTATAGTTGCAGAGTCGGACTCAAACAGAGACCGTTCCTCCAAGCCTACGGAAGCAAGGAACGACGGCAATTTTCTTGCCCGGCCCAGGCAGTCTTTCCCATGTCAATCTCGTCGGGGTTCAGACTCGGCCAGTCCCAGTCCCAGTCCCAGTAGATGGTGTACAATATACACTTGCATAAGAGCATTGTCATCGGATTTGAGTCTCCCAGTGAATGTTACACTGAAATGTCGTCCTCGGTTAAAAAAAATATTTTGTCATTGTTTAAATCTTTACATTTCAGAGGTGTTGTCCACAACCCCCTTGCATACTGATATCGAGCATCTTCGAAATGGTCAACTGTAGGGTAGGTCAACACTGTCGAGAGATGGTCCTGATTTGACTCGGCCCAAGTAACACCGTGACTGATTGATTCCATGGTAAATTCATGGCAATGGCGACCATCACCCACGGCTCTGTATCAAGTCTCGCATTCATACCGCCGCATATACACGTCGAGGCCACGCGGATGATTGATTTATTCGTCCGGCATTGACGTCAGTCAGAAGACACGACACAGTGCTCCCTGCTCAGCCACGCCCCACCGCCCGGCTCTATTTATTACACATGTGCCGACCCTCTTCTCTTGCCTCGACAACGTCGACGACATTACATCATTCGAAAGGTCAAGTGCTAGAGCAGAATGACGGAGAACGAGCACAAGGCGCGTGGCGCCGAGCAGCGACAAGTCACCACAGAGCCGGTACATGTCCTTCCCTCCTTGGCCCAGTCCCCGGTCGAGAAGCGTCAACTAAACCCGTCCAGGCACCGATTCAACCCATGACGAGTGCCGTACGACTGAGAGGCGGCGGCCACCGTCCCATCAACGAGGTACGCAAAAGAACCAAGAGCATCCTTCGCCGCACCGACGTCTGGACTAACACGGGGCCTGTCTGCGTAGCCGAATCGCCCGAGTTTGGGCAGACTGGGGCTCGGATTCTGCTGCCTCGAGAACCTGCGTTGCTGCTGACCACGCGCGTGTGTCGGGGGGGGGGGAGGAGGCGGCCGGGGCTGTTTGCTTTGTCTTTCGAGTTTGTACGGAGTACCGTCTTCAGACTGGGGACGACCAGGTGCGGACTGCGCATCTGCGTGCCCTGGTCCCTTGGTGTCCAGAAATACAATTTTCCGTACGCCAGAGGCATGGCAGCAACCAGCGCAGATGCTGATTACAAGTCTGTTGCCGTGACATGGTCCGTCCCTGCAGACAGACCCCAAGACGCTAGGAAACACGGTAGTACATCCCCGCCGGAGACGCATCGTACCAGGCACGTCTTATTTCCACCGCGAATCTGGCAAAGTAAGCCCGGACACGCGCCCCGTCCATTGCAGAACAGAGGTACCCGCGTGACAAAATTCGTCACCCAGCCGGCCCGTCTTCAGCCTCAAGCCACCGCGCAGGCTTTCTCGATCGAAATAAAGCACCAATTTCCCACCAAGGACAGGCCGCCCTGCAAAACCGCCTTGGGCAAGGATGGCAGGCAACAAGCAACAAGCCTAAAAGTGCGGGGGTTGTGCATCCAGATCGACGTATCGAATGACACGACCTGATACCCACTCAGCCTTATCCTCACCTCGGAACCAATGGACAACCTTTGCGCTGCAACATAATAGGAATTCTGAAAACCCAAATGAAAAAAAAAAAACGGACGCAGTAAATGGCACCATGCCCGCCTGACGCGAGCGAATCTGCAGAGCGTAGGGCTGAGAGATCAAACAAGTCCGCTTTAAAGTGGCTCAGACGTTAGTGCGGGCGCATTGTTCAAGGAACCAGACATCTGCCTCACTTTGACCGACGCCGGCCCGCCCTGGAAGCCTTCCATGCCCAAGTTTAGCGCCAGGATTACCAGGGGAAAAGGGCTGCCTGGTTGCGAATGCTTGCTCTGCCAGTCAGACGTTGGATTTTAGTCCCTTTTTGTTTTCCAGGAACAAAGAAAGATGAAAAAGACTGGAGAAAAAGGACCCCCGGGACTGCGCACATGGCCCACATGGCCCCGTCAAAGACACCGAGTTTTCTCACTCTGTCAAGCACTTTCAGACGACACGAGCTTGGCGAATCAAGGATTGCTGTGCCATGTCAGAGAGAAGTCGTAGTCATCATTATCATCTCATGAGCCGGAAAATATGTAAAAATGCCATCCCAGCCTGCACCGTATCAAACCATCCCAAGGCGGTATGCAGACTGCCCACCCACCCCTTTCCTTCAACTCGAAATCTTGTCAATCCATTCCATACGGCAAATAACCCGTAGAGACCCGGAAAATCCATCCCGTCCCCTGCTCTGCCCAACAGTTGGCATGCTTCTCGTGTAAATAAAAATAAAACCCCTGCCCTAAACCAACAGCATCAAAGATAGGTATTAGAAGATAAACTCGTATTGACAAAAAAGTTTGAGGTCGCCCTCGTGTGAAAGGTCTCTCTTCCCCAGTGAAACGCGCCATTGTTGTTGTTGTCGTCGAGGGATTGGCCACCACATGCTCTAACCTGGAGTCCACTCTAATACAAACAAAGCTCAAGACTGCAGAACGAGGCTGCCGCTCCTCTTCACGTAAGCATCTTGGCGCCTTTCCTCTGCTGTCACCGTTGCTCCGTAGAAACCACCGTGTTCGCCCCCAGAAGCTGCGCATGCCAGGCACACGCCGCCCCCATAAACCCGAGTATGACGAGACCAGCCAGCGCCATCGTTGTCCAACACTGAAAGGATCTCGCCCTGAAGATTCACTTCACGTTGAGCTTGACCGTGTCCGAAAGCCTCCGAGTTCCCGGGCGGCGGCGGCGGCAAAAGCGGGCTCGTGGGCGGATACGAGCTGGGCGAGAAGGGAGCATTTGCAGAATCCGCGTCAGCCTTGAAGGACTGCTGCGAGGTGGGAACGCCGATGGGTAATATCCTTTGGTAAGATCGTCGTCGTGGTGCGGGCGATGACATTGAGTCGGGCTGCGACATGACTGAGGCGGCCGAGCCCATATAATCCGGATTGGGCTGATGCATGAAGTTGTCAACAGCCTGAACCCGGTCAGGTGAAATGTTGAAGACGGCGGAGCTCAGCTCAGGAGGTGTTAGTGGTGGCGCAGGAGGCAGCCGAGAGATGAACTGTCTGGGAAATGCCCGGGTGCCAGAACTCCAGTTTGGGTCAATGCTGAGCCTGCCCTTTGCCGCGGTTGTGTCCTGGCCATTCCTCGATGCAGCGTCCCTGTCCTCCATGTTGGTGACCGAGTTGACGGTGGACGGTTTCTCATCCAAGCGCCAGGCTGGGAGACGTGGGTCTTGGAAGCGAGCTGGGACTCGTGAGACGTCTCGTCTTTCAGACTGTGGTAACAACCTTTCCCTCCGCACCAGACGAAAAAGACGCTGCAACAGGAAACGGACAATGGTAAAGACGGCAAAGAGGGCGAGGCCTGTCCGAATCTTGTCCAAGGTGGGATGTTGCCCTTTCAAGTAGTCGCACATGGTCGAGGAACTGCTGGCTGGTGCTATTTGTCCATTGGCCACTGGCGTCGCTGGCATGGCTGCGGAAGAGGTCTCGTGTGGCGAATGCTTGGCGTCGTCAGCGCAGGGGTCTGGAGCCTGGTCGTTGGTAGCTTGAGTCCCGTCACGTCAGACGGGCGGTTGCATAGGGCCCTGGAGAACGTCGCAGACGGGTATTGAACGAGGATTTTTTTTTTGGAGGGGGGGCGGCCTGCAAGAAGCAATCGGTTTTGTGTGTGGTGCGAGTTTACGCTGGTTGTTGGCAGCCCCTACTTGACCAGGACGGTTCGATTTCCCTTTCTTGTGCTTGTGCTGGAGTCGCGATGCTTGTGACGAGGCCGGCTGGCAAAAATGGCCTTGTCTTGTCGATCACCGCTGTGGTGCGATACCCAATCAGTCTCCTTCGATATTGACCGGCACGAGGTTTTCAGCCTATAGACGGATGAGGCTGGTCTTGTCATGCGAATGAAATGTACGCCTTTAGAACAAGTTGTTATCTGTTGATTCAGCGTAAACCAAGGTCCGCAAGGGCCTTGTCCAATGAACTGGTGGTGGATGCGAGCTGTTGATGTGTACTAGAGAGAGCAAACTTATGGGAGTTCGGCGGCTCCGAGTTCACAATACGCAGAATTACTTGTCGTGCTGTCCGGTCAAAGGACAAAGCTCGCAATTTTGGGGCGCAGAACCTTTTATGCCATCACCCATTTTGGACCTCACCAGCAAGACAGGCAAGGCAAGGAGAGACTGGAGTCGAGCCAAAGCCCATCCAAGCTCATGGCCCTAGTTTGTCAAGAAACCCACTTTCGGGAATGACATGGCTGCGTGGTAAGTGCGTCAACACAGGCCGTACATGGCACATGGTTCAGCTGTGAATGTCCACGCCGTTGAACACCAGCTTGACTCTAGGGGAATTTTTAGTTGCCTCGTGTTGAAACCACAGTGACGGGGGATGGGGCCACGCCCCTGGCACTGGGGCCTTTTTTGTTATTTTGACACCCCAAGGCCTGCCAAGCCTGGCACCACCAGTCAATCGAGGGCATCGCCCAACCTCCCTCGACCCTCGACCAGAAAATACGGGCGACCAGGCAGTCTACATGACCATGACTGCTCTGGGGAACATGATGGCCCAGGTGGCTTTAGACCAAGGCTAGACTGGTCTGTGATGAGTGATGGAGATGAGGGAGGCGATGGAGACGAGGGCAAGCCGTCCCCAATCGCACGGCCAACAGTGCAGTCAGCTCGCCATGGAAAAGAAGATCCTTGCGACCTCAGCATCTGGGCGCAAGATCAATCAAATCTGTACTCCGTACGGAGTAGACACGTCCTAGATCCGCCCTCGCAGGAAGAGACAGGCCAAGCCAAGCCGATGGTCGTCGGTTCTGGTCCTGGCTGTCCCAGCCGAGGACAATGCTTGCGTGGCTTGCTGGCTTGCTGGCTCGACTGGGATTGGCCGGTGCTGATGGTTGCCAGAATGCAGTACAATCATTCATATTAGACTCTGGCGCTGGAGGTCATGGATGGTTTCAAATCGATGTCTCCTCAGCTTGGTTTGGCATCCAGGCGATGCCATGGTTGATCGCTGGTGCAGCAGTTTGCATCAAGGTGCCGGCTGAATTGGGCCACTTTTGGGATCCCTTGGCTTGCATCTTTCTTTTGGGACCTCATGACGAGAAGTGATTGGGGAATGACACAGCATTCAGGCGACAAGTTGCTTTTCGGCAACCCGTGTGGCCCCCGTTTATTCTCTGATCGGGAAGCGGGAAGCGGGAATGCCGGAACCACAGACACAGTTCGATGCCTCAGATGATTGCAGTGGCAAATACATGGACAGCGGTTGCGGGAGGTTGCAATTTTTCTTTTGATGGCCCCATAAAACCCGGTGGTGCCAAAGTATTTTGCAGCCGTGTAAGGCTTGAATCGGGCAGCATTCAGAAGTCAAATGACTCCAGGGAATCCGCCATGGGGATCTGTTCGTAGGGACATAGGGGCGTGAGTCGAGGAGCGGGTGGAGAGATGGCGACTTGGTGGTGATGGTGCCAATTCTAGTTGTCTAGGCCTGAAGGCTAGGCGGAGGGGTGGCGCCGTCACATCAACCAACTCGGGCGGCTGTCGCATCTGGTCAGAGGACTGTGGTGCGTTTTCAGCTGGGTTGGCCCAAGCCAGGTGTTGAGTTTGCCGGAACAAGATGACTACTCGCATTGTGGAGTGCCTGCAGCAGCAAGGCATGTCCCGGTTGGCCATTGACATTTGAATTGACTCGAAGCCGCGGTGACGCGGTGACGTCGCATCTGGCATGAACCTTGGCCAGATATTATTACCACATTGTATCATCAACAGAGACGTCTTCTGACTACTCCCATGGCCCATGGCTGCTCAAGTGGGTTTGACAGTCTGCAACAGCCATGTGGTGAAACGTGAACCGCGGGGGTTTGCCGGCCGCAGCAAGTGCCGATACGATCATTGATGCGTAGTGCAGAGCGCGAAGGGTTGAACAGGTGACCCAGCTTGCCTTGAATGCAATCATGGCCCTCGACACAAGTGGTGAGCATCAACAGCTGGTCTTTGCATGCAAATGCCATGGGTGCGTATGGCTGCCCGCCTCGCTTGAACACTTTGGCGCTTGGTCGAGCTTGCTGCGCGTCGCAACTTCCAGAGTTGTCTGGTGCTCCGTACACGGTCCTCAGGCCCCGAGCCAGCACACGTCCGTGCGTCCCCGTGGCAGCCTCGCCTATTGGAAATTGCGCGGAAGGAGCAGTATTGACGGTCTCTTGCCATGACTTGCTTGAAACGTTAAAAATCCTGGGTGTTAGTCCTTGCCAGCGGCGTGGCTGCCATCTAATTTCTTCCACAAAGTCTGGGTCTCTCGGTTCTCCGCCATGAGTCGACACTGACGTTTTCCCCGTGCCGGCCCGCAGTCTCGTTGCACGTACTCCGTACGGAGCGCTGTACGGAGCATACACAAACACATGTTGATCGACCTCAGGCAACAAGACAGAGGCCATGGGTTCTTGGGCGCTGCATGCAGGCTGCGTGGTGGTGGTCCCCAACCCTCCGGTAGCGAACCAAGACAGGGGCAGCACGGCTTTGCTGAAGCAGCTCGCTCTGGATGGGTGACAGCCACCAACCCTGACCAGCTGAAGCGCGGCAGCTTGTCAGTCAGGATTCAGGGCCATCGACTTTCTCATTGCCTCTGCGTTTTCTAGAACTAAAACCCACTGGTCACGGGCCACTCTCGTACTAGTAATCGCATCTGATCCCCACTGATTTATGCTGCTTTGGGATGCGGCTCAATCCGTCGTAGCTGAGTATACTCCGTGCTCCAGGTGAAGTTGGTGGGCTGTTGTCCCGTGACCGCTGCTAATTGGCTAGGGAGCTCAGAGGAATACTGTTCAAATTTAGCGATGCTGGATGCCCTGGTGCTATAGGCAGCTACCTGCTTCCATGTAGCAACGTCCCCGAAATGGCTTTGGTTAAAGCAACTTGTCGAATGTTGATGATTAGGATATGCTTCAGTTCGACACTGCCATGGTGCTGGCCTCGGTGCATTGACCCGAAAGGCTGCCAATGGGCATTATCAATCGGCTGGCGTCATTTTTGCCAAGGAGCAAGGCGTGCAAGCTGTACCAACACGGCCAGGCCGAGACGGCGGCGGAATCTTCTTTTTTTTTTCTCTTTCGGCAGCCTGGCAATCATCCCTGTTTCTGGTGACAAAAAAAGGTCATGTAAGACAGCTCGTTAGGCTTTCTTTCTATACTAGGTGACAATTTTTTTTTTACTGTCTTGTGAGAGTATTTTTGCCACCAGTAACAGGGGCCACGCGCGAAGGTACCTATACCAGGTACCTTTAGGCACTGTGGCGTGCGGAGGGTGTTTTTCAGGACAACCAGGATCATCAGGGACCAGGACTACTAGGACGCTAGATAGAGAGGTACTTATAATAGACATGTAAGTATGTAGAAGAATAAAGTATCTTTTAACAGCACTCCAACAGGGCTCCAATTCCAACAGGGTAAAAATAGCTCTTTACTTTTAAGAGGTCTTGACAATGTAACACTGTTTGAAATATTTTAGGATCTCATATAAATATTTCTTACCTAACAGCAGTTATTCTATATACCAGCTAACTCGGCCCCTTTCCAATTACACCCCCCTCCCACTACAGTAGGTCCTTGAGCAGCACGGGCTGTCCTACCGATATGTGTGGAGGAAAGATTCAAGTTAAGGCTTTTAGCCTCGTCATGGCTGATGGGTTTCTCACTCAAAAGATTCAGACAAAGATACGCCGAGGAGGCAATCTACGGGTCCTTCTTGGCTGAAATGCCCGCTTATTCACCGCCATTGCGCGCAATCATGTGCGGCTTGTCCCGTCCTGAAGAGACATGCGAGCGGAGGTGATTCTGGAGCGCCAGTGTCGACCGCTTGCCATCTCATCTGATCCATTTCCGCGCCTTTTTTGCCCCCATCTGGAGTCCAACGAGTCCAAATGCAGAGCATCAGCTTGGCGGGCGGCAGCTTATTTTGCCGCTTGTCTTGCTCCCTCGGCCGATAAGCCGAGTCTGGCTGAGTCTGTCTCGGAAGACGCAACGGTCTCAGGGGGTACTGTCAACCGGGCTTGCCCCATGTCCGACTTCTGGGGAGCTCTATGATTCAATCCTGGACTTGTATCTTTGTCATCCGCCCAGTACACGATGCACACCAGACCCCTCAGCTTTGCTTGGCCTTCTTCAGCCAGCCCACCGTAGCCAAGCCATGCCATAAACGTCGCGTCTCAGACAGCCATGAACCTGCAAACACCCAAGCGGCTACCGCGTCATCTTGCGTCCAAATATGGCGGCAGCTTGTTGCTGTGGCTCACCTGACAGAAACGCCATGCACGCCTCACGGTCGCGGGGAATCTTGGCGCGCCAACATCGCTCTCCAATAAAGGCATATTTTAATGCCTTCAACCTATCGCCAGTTGACTTGCACAATGCCAGTCACTGGGTGTGATGGATTACTTCTTGGTTGAACATGACGACGACGAGCCTGTCGTATCAATGACACAGCTCCCCCCCCTGGCCATGGTTTCGTGGTTTCAAAATGGACGCTTGATTCATGCATCGCCATGAGCCTCACACATCCTTGGGCACATTAGTGGCCCCCACATGCACAGATGCCTGTTTGTACGCCGCCGACCAAACCAAACCCAAACCATTTGTATATGGCATGCCTTCCGGAATCTGCGCCGCACCTGACAGGCATAATCAGAGAGGGACAAAACGCGGAATCAACCTCGTCGACAAAGTAGAAGAATCAATTCACTCCACGACGCCCCGGGGACAGACAGCCCAAACACCGCCCAGGAATTCATGGCCACACGCCTCCAAAATGCTCCGCCACATAAGAATAGCAATATCGCTCCCTTCTTCATTCCGCCCCTCCATCAACTGTTTCCGTCCATGGGCCGGAGAAGCAGCACTGCTAACTGCCATGTAAGACTGACTTGTTTCTAGCAAAGCCCGCCAAGGCACACAGTGTTCCGATTTCCTACACACCACCAACACCAAAGTCCATTGGGTCACCTGCAGAAGCCGTTGCGCCATCCAATTCATTGACGTCCTTTTCCTCCTCCATCATTTCAATAAGACTGTCCAAATTCGAGTCGAGTATCTCGCCATCCTTTTGGTCCAGACACCTCTTCAATAGTTTTCTATACTTTTCAATCTTGTCCCCCGTTCCAACCATGCTCAGAGCATCCACGTACTCGTTCTCGGCTTGTCGCAGTTCGCCAATGAGCGAGTTGAGCTGACGAGCAAGAGCCAGCCTTTCTTCGTACGAGTCGGTCTCGCCGTTGTCACCATTGACCCGGTTCATGTCGTTTTCAACAGCCTGGTGAACGTGCAATCTGTTTTGGTGCGTAATCAGGGACAGGACTTGATGCTTGGACCTGTTTGCTTCGCCCATGATCTTGGTTGCCTCATCGTCCGTTTCGAGCTGTGCCTCGAGCTCGGCAAGCTGCTGGTGCGTCGAGTTTAATTCCGCCTGTGTGTTTGCCAAAATACGTCGCGCTTCTGCTTCCGCGACATCCTTCTCGTGCCATTCGTCATCATAGCTCTTGGCTAGGGCCTGGAACTTTTCCATAAGCAGGGGGGCAATCCGTGACTGTACCGTCGTTGCGGCCGCAGACTGAAAAGAAAGTGGCTTCTTCTTCTTGGTGTCGGCAAACGCATCTCGGAACGAGGCATGTCTTTGTGAGTCGGGTGCAAATGGTGACGATGATCGCTGTGGTCCCCGTTCCTTCTTCGTAGCGTTGAGCTCCATGATTAGGTCTTCTGCTCGAACTCCCTCCTGGTTGGCAATATCCGTTGATGCGTTGCGTCCAAGAAGCGCGCGAATGCACTTGCGAGCATTCCTCTGAGCAGCGAGGTGGAGGGCTGTGTTGCCCTCATTGTCTTGTAGATCAAGCATCTGCTGAAAGGTGGAAGGGTCCACGTTTTCCTGCAACTTGTTCAGGATGAGATCGAGGTAGTACCGTGAACATGACGGACTGAAAACTCTGCCATTCTTCATCACGGCAGCATGGTGTATGACGGTACAACCAGAGTTGTCTCTAGAGTCTACCGTATCGAATAGCTCTTTCAACACGGCAGGGAATGTTTGCTTCTCGTAACAGTTTGTAAAATTCACGGACCGCATGAAGGGTGTTTCTCCGCGCATGTTCTTCACCGCAACGTTGGCGTTGAAACGCTTCAGCTGTTTGATGACATCGACATCGCCCATTGCTGATGCCCAATGGAGAGCGGTGTGATTCTCAGCATCGATGAACCAGTCGGGCTGGAAGTTTGGTGGAGGGTCTGGTTTGACAGCAGGCTGCTCATTCCTAGAGAGCAGAAAATAGTCCAGCAGTTCGTCACCGTATACCGCATGTTGCTGTTCCGTCAGGTCTTGCATGTGCTCTTCCCTCTTTCGTTTCCTGTGGCCCGTCGACATATGGGACATGTCAAAATGGTCGTCATCTGCCATGTAGGATGCCGATGCCACAGTCAGGTTATCGGGTGTATCATCTTCTCCCATCAGAGTATCGCCATTGTCAAACTCGTCGTGCCGTGCCATTACCGCACCTGCAACACACGTGAGATTGTTTGTCGGGCAACATCGAGGTTACGGAACTTACCTGCACCCCATTTCGGCGGCGGCGGAGGCGGCGGCGGAGCCAGCGCCGGCTTGGCTTTGGAAGCCTTTGGTTTTGTCGCATGCCGTGGAGCCGGTGGAGGGCTTTCGTTTCCGGGCACATAGTCAAAAATCGGCTGTAACCGCACGTAGACGTTGTGACGCTGGGCAAGTGACTCGCCGGAGGGGAGAGGAATCCAAGTCCCTAGGAGAATTGAATGAGCCAACATTGTAGACAGAAAGGATACGTTCATCGGCCAGCTAACCTTGATATTTGCCATATCCACCCTGAATCTTCTCGTGAACATCCTTCTGTACGTCTCGTTCCAGAATTCTCGTACGAGCTGGTTTATCAAAGCCTGCGGCTTTCAATATGTGCGTTGCGTTGATCCAGTCATCGTGCCGCCGTCGCATAACATGTTCCTTCAAATCGGATCCGAATTGAAACTCATACACAGGAATCTGGAGAAGGTTTTAGCAAGTGTATAAAGGAACAACATAGCTCTATGCATGGTGTTGGAAAGTGGAAGCCGGCGGAGAGCCAAGGCGTTGTTGGTTTTTTTTTTTCTCCCCCTCGCCAAACAGATCAAGTGCCCACCACATTGGCACCGGCAATGGCATGGGGAGTCAACGCGAGAACATCGAGACATCGAAGAACAATTGAGGTAACTTACGCCGCTGTAAGTAGCACTGTAGATGCCCGGGCCGGCACTGACAGGAGTAGCGCTACCTTTGACCATCTTAGCAGTGGATTTAAGGAAAAGGCGCCTTTATAGAGCCATGCAGTTTGAGGTTGAGGCAGCCAGAACGTGAGCAACGCAAAGCAAATATCGAGGGTAAAAATGGTCAACGAGGTGACTCCGTTGCTTCAAAGAAAATAGCAATAGAACGAATCGATGCCTGCTGCCCGCGAGATGGTCAAGTTATTCTCATCGACGTCAATGGGTTTGTTACAAGGGTTGCAGGATGTCCCTTGGATGTGTTGGCACGTCGACGACGCGGTCCGCGGTCAGACACGCGAATCACGCGAAGCAGTTTAAGTGGTTCTTGCCTCAGGTGTTGTTGGCCATGGTCCCTGCCCTTGCTGCCTTTTTGCCCAATGCCCCCTCCAGCAGAGCACGTGATGCGGCTTGCCGGACAGTAGTAGGCGTAACCCAGCTGAGGCGCCTCCTGAGGGCCTGCAGCGCAACCAACCGGTGCCTGGTGGGACTGATTACCTCCGTACTTGGTTGGTTGGAGGGAGCTCAGCCAGCGCGTGTCATGTAAACTCCATGAGCAGAGGAAGCTCCAGCTGCATTTGTTGCCATCGATATCGGACGCACATTCGCCCAACACAACGATTCATACGAGCTACGGACTTGACGACTTTTTGCATCTGACTCTTGCCGATATATATTTGTTGCACTTGGCCCATGCAGTAGGCTTTGCCGCCTCGACTGCGCAACTATACCTTGGTCAGGGGGCCGCGAGTGTATTGACAAGACAAAGCAAGCTTCTAGAAGATCAGGGCACCTTGAGCCAATCGGACTGAGGAGGGTCGCGAATCGTCACGAATCAACTATACAACTAGAGAGATGGCAGAGATCCTACACAATGCCCCCATTGTCCTAGACAATGGTTCGGGGACCATCCGCGCTGGTTTCGCTGGTGATGATTTGCCCAAGTGCTTCTTCCCCTCGTGGGTCGGCAGACCGAAACATCTCAGAGTCTTGGCTGGTGCTCTGGAAGGAGATGTATTTATTGGCCAAAAGGCTGCGACGGAGCTGAGAGGGCTACTGAAGATTCACTATCCTCTGGAACACGGCATCGTCACGGACTGGGATGACATGGAACGGATATGGGAGTACGTGTATGGCGAGGGACTGAAAACGCTAAGCGAAGAGGTATGATTTGGTGGCGCAAACGGCCTACAAGCCGAGTAGAGACCTGGCTTGATGTGCTGACAAGGAGTAGCATCCTGTTCTGCTGACGGAACCCCCTCTAAACCCCCGAAGCAATCGCGATACCGCGGCGCAGATTCTATTCGAAACCTTCAACGTCCCCGCCCTGCATACATCTATTCAAGCCGTCTTGTCATTATATGCCAGCGGTCGGACAACTGGTATCGTGCTGGACTCTGGGGATGGCGTATCCCACGCGGTGCCCGTTTACGAAGGCTTTGCCATGCCAAGCAGCATCCGGCGCATTGACGTAGCAGGGCGTGATGTCACAGAGTACCTGCAAACGCTGCTACGGAAGAGTGGCTACGTTTTCCACACGAGTGCGGAGAAGGAGGTGGTAAGGTTGATCAAGGAGAGCGTGTCATATGTGGCGCAAGACCCGAGGAAGGAGGAAAGAGACTGGATTGGTGTAAAGCCAAACGAGAGCAAATTTGCAGAATATGTGTTGCCTGACGGACACAAGCTCAAGGTACGGTGTGACGGCGTGGAAATGTCACCTTGCAAGCATTGGGGTCAAGCTAACTAGCGCAGATTGGCCAGGAGCGTTTCAGAGCACCCGAGATCTTGTTCGACCCGGAGCTCATCGGTCTGGAATACCCGGGCGTTCACCAGATCGTGGTTGATGCCATCAACAGGACAGACCTGGACTTGCGAAAATCGCTGTACGGCAACATTGTGCTCTCGGGCGGAAGCACCTTGACCAAGGGGTTTGGTGACAGACTTTTGAGCGAGCTGCGGAAACT
The DNA here is from genome assembly GCA_020975405.1 of Keithomyces neogunnii. Taxonomy (NCBI): domain Eukaryota; kingdom Fungi; phylum Ascomycota; class Sordariomycetes; order Hypocreales; family Clavicipitaceae; genus Keithomyces; species Keithomyces neogunnii. Next base: position 488,092 of record JAIOWQ010000002.1, on the reverse strand, counting down.
GGCAGTCAAGGACATGAGGATAAAGATTTTTGCACCGCCAGAACGAAAATACTCGACATGGATCGGCGGAAGCATCCTTGCTGGACTAAGCACATTCCGCAAGGTGAGTTTTGGCCTGCCTGGCTCTACGCATAACGAGGTGTGCAGGCTGTAAACTGACTTGGCTTGGCAGATGTGGGTCAGCGTTGACGACTGGCACGAGAATCCGGACATTATCCATACAAAGTTTACTTGAGCGAAGCATACGTCAATTCAGCAGTCACGATTTGTGTTGAGATGGAGCCGTGTTGGCTTGCCGTGTACGCGAGCACCAGGGCATGAATGGAAGAGCGGCTGAGCATTGCGGATATGCAGGCTGGGGACTGAGGGGAATGGACGCTGACGTTGTTGGTGTTGTGTTGTGTTGTTGTTGTTGTTGGTTAGTTGCCATGACTGATGGAGCAGCTAATGATACCCTGATGGCGACGCAAGATGAGTAAATCACAGTCTTGTTTCATGTGAGGTCTGTCATGGACACGGTGTTGAAGGTGCGGGAGAGTAGGCAAGTAAAAGTCCATAGGCATGCCAAGGAAAAAAAGTTGCATTCATGCTCTCATTATCATGACGACTAACAGTACACGCCGCACGTAGCGGGGGAAGGGTATAATAAAAAGTTCACCAGATGCAAATATGCGCGCTGCTTATGCTCTGAGGTCCCCCTTTGCAAAAACGCCAATCGCTCAAAATCAACCCGGTCGTGAAAAGGGACACAGCCTTTTTCTTTTCGTCTCTCCAACTCCTTTTTTTCCCCCGTCCGGGTCCCATCATAACAAGATACAGTGTAAAGGTGAAAAGAAAAGGCCAAAAAGAGTCGAGGAGCTTTCTCTACTCGCGGCCAAGGGAGGCGCTCACGCGGCTCCACAGCTTGGCCGTGGAGCTCATGCTGCTGCGCACGCTCGATGAAGAAGAGGTGGTTGATGCGTCGCTCTCCTTGCGGCGGTAGACGTTGCCGGCGCCGCCGCGGCCGCAGTATCCCACGGACGCGGAGTCGCGGGCGGCAGCGTGGCGGACGGCGTCCTCGAGCGAGGCCGCGACGGGTGGCCGCTCCGAGGCAGAGTGTGCGTTGCCTGCACCGCCAATGCCGCTGAAGAAGCGGGCGGCGTTGGACGATGGCGAGGACGAGGACGAGGACGAGATTGTGGTCGAGGGCGTGGATGAAGGTGCTCGAAAGGTGTTTCCTGCGCCGCCGCGCCCACAGCGCATGTAGGAGCTTGTGGACGGCGCGGGCTCTGTGACGAGGTAGGGCATCGTGGCGGTCGTCTGGTTGCAGAGGTGATGGTCCTTGCCAATTGCCAGTTTTGTTTTTGTTGCTTTGGGGGAAAACCAATGCTTGCGATCTTGTGCTCGATTTTATCGCGGACTTGTTCTGGTGCCAGGCGCCGTTGACGCCGGATCGACCTCACTTATACCAACTCCCCGCGCGGTGCCCTCAAAGCCACCAGACGGCAACCTCCGCCCCACTCTAGGTCAGCAGACGACTGCGTGCGCTGTGGTCGAAGGGAAGGGGCAAAAAAAAAAAAAAAACTGCACACAAATGGCCAGCTTCCCCACGTTTTCCCAAAGCCGCTGGTGGCCCCCCAGCGCCAAGTGGGGCGTTGCGTGCTTGTGCTTCGAGGCAGACCGCATCAGGTGGTGCCGTCACGCGGGGCGGGCTTCGGCCCTCGCGCTTTGCTTGGCTCGTTTCTGGTCGGCCCCTCGTTGCCAGGCGGCACGTTGCTGCCAATTGAGGGGAACCCAAGTTCTTGTTACGGCATCGAAACCGCCCAAAAGTGGGAATTGGCGTGCGCCATTGCGCGCTGCTGCTCCAGACTCGCTCCAGCCTGCAGCGGCTGGGTGTGTTTGCTTGAGTCGTTCCCGGCCTGTTAGCGCCAGTGGGATCTGAAAAAAAGTTTCTTCTCAGATGACCAGCTTTTCGCCTCGCCCGGGCAACTAGGGCCACACACACTCTTGGCTGACGTGGAACAGGGGGGAAGAATTTGCACGTTTCGCCCCCTACTGCAATTTTTTCCCTTTTTTTTTTTTTTTTTTTCCTTTCTTCATCGGCAGACTCCGAAGCAGTGACGACATCTGCACCACCCCAAACGCAACCTCCTTACCCTTTGAAATGCACCCATTGCTTCAGCATCTTTAAACTGACACGCAACCTGACATGCCACATGATGGTGCAGCACAATTCAGTCGCAGATTTGTCACACTTGCAAAGAGGCGTCGCATAGAGCCCGTGTTCCGCGCCTAACCTCATATGGGCCCTTGGTTGGCCAGCTTCCTTCTTAGTGTACTTGATTGTGTCCAAGGGGACTGCTGGATGTAGTTGATGAATCTTGCCGCGGCGTAAACCACGACTTTGGGATCCGCTTTTGCCTCGAGGCATACCGTTGCCTTGGGTCAACACTGGCGGCCATCTACCCCCCTACCCTATATACCGTGCGACAATATCGTGCCTCACGTGACGTGACACCTAACATGTTCCAAGTCGTCTATATTGAAGTTTGGGTGTATTTATCCTGTCATGCGTAATATGTTGAGCTGAAACAGAGACAGAGCAGAGCCTCGCTCGAATACAAAACCTCTTTTCACGCCAACTACGCTGACCCAACTGACGACTAGTGCAAGGTATAGATACGCTGGAGGCCCCAAATTTGCCCAGAGCCTTGGTGCTAGAAGAGAGAGGGCACAAATGCTTCGTTCTGGTCCATGGCAGCGCACAACAGTTGTTCCTATATTTAGGCATTACTCCACTGGTTATCAAACCAGAATAGTAGATCTTATCCTCTTTAGGCAGAGTCCAGGCACCAGGTGTTTCCACGGAAATCCTAGCAGTTTGCCCGCTCTGGCCGTTCTTATAACTGGGCGAAACTGAAAAAGTCGCAATGTGACTCGGATGCTTGGCACTCGGAAGAAAAGAGAAGGAATTAGCATAGGTATAAGCGGGTTCTGACGAGGCCCAGGTCATGTTGATTCCGAAAGTCAAATCTGCAAGGCCATCAGATGGGGCATCCGGAAATGTCCGCTCAACATTGAAGTTGGCATGCGCCAGACAAGGCCGATGAGAGCTGTGGCGAAGCGCAATTTTGCCATGGAGTTTTGTCAAAAGAGAGACAAAGAGGCAAAGAAATAATTTGCTTTGTAGTTTGTAAGCAGTTTGCTGGCGTATCTGTTGGAGCGTGGCCAGCCGCCACTTTATAAGCGCGTCTGTAAGCTGCTCAAGAGCCGATACAGCATGGCATGGCCCTGTTAATACTGCATGAAAGTGGCACGAATTCTTTTTAGCATTCAAGCCTTGGAAGCGCATGAAATCAGTCAGTACATTAAGACATGAATAGAGTACTCTGTATAGCGTCCAAGGGCAGCACGAGTAATTCTCGCGGCTACATTTGACAATGCCACTTTGCTTTACTCTGTAAAGTGCTTCATCTTGATTAGGCATGGATATGTATTCGTACCTGGTTTTCTTTTGACTGCTGTGCATTGCGTGCCTTTATTAAAGTTCCAGGCCAGGTGGTGCCTCATGCAGATAGAGTCACACTGCGGAATTGCTACTTGGCCGGCTTTGGCCTGCAACAAGTTGTGGGAAGTGTCGAGTCATTTCTCGCGGCCTCGATGCAGAATCAACGAGTCCCTTTCAAACCGACCTGCAGGCCAGCCAAGCCAGCTATTATAGCATGGCCAGGCCGTCCCTTTTTCTCGGCCCTCGGCCATTTGTCGCAAACTAAGCCCTTGGTGCTCCGAGACGGGGGTAAAATGCCACGCCTTGTCGAGGGTCATGAATGTCATGTTGGTAGACCGTCGTCGACTGCCAGGGCATTCGTTGGAGGCGTCTCGGCTCAGAAGCTAGCATGTTCCTGTTGTCTTGATGTTTGGCCAATAGCCAACGAGGCCAGACTGAATTCACTGGCTGCAAATGCATCCGCGCAAGTGGCCGATTGGTTGTATAAGAAGCCTGCTCGAAAAAGTCGCAAAAGGGGCTCGACATGAACGTATAGCGAGGGTTCCTGAGCCCATGTAGGTATGTATCTCGGCGACCTTGCTCTGGATGTGCTTACCAAGGCACTCCTAAAAGCAGACAGCTACACAATTTCCCTGCAAGATTGGTAGTTGAAAAGTCGACATGTTCCAAACATGTCCACTCTGGCCACGAGTGCCGCTCAACAGGGCTCTTGCGTGGTTGTCAGACGACCCCCGTCGGCTGCGTATTCTTGAAAGGACCATGGCGACTTGGCCCGGGTATTCAGGTCTGAAGGCGACAAGTTGCTGCGTGGCCATGGCCATTTTGCGTTCCTGGACGACAATCTTGTCAACAAACACCTCTGAAGCCCAATCTCAGCACCAGCCCGCAGACCGCTCAATCTCGCCGCCCCGCGCTTCTTGAGACTCTCAGCGTCCTTTTTGGATTACCAAGCGTGGGCACTGGGCCATGGTCGAGATGCCCCCTCTCGGAAAGTTATCTCCGTATTAATAATTGAGGCGAAATGGCGATACATACCGCTCGTCTGATAAGGCCAGGAGCTCATGTCCAAACCTGTCACGACCAACCAACGCCCCCTCTAAACGCTCCGATTGGAGCCGCAGTCGCTGGCAACTCGCAATATATGTGCGCAGACGCAGGGCACGGTCCCATCAACACAACGACGGCCCCCTGCCGCTCTGTTGTTGGACAGGCAAGACGGCTGTGTCGATGTGACATGATACCGGCAAGTGTACCGAGTACCGAGCAAGCATGGCTACACCATCTACGACAGGTTGGGCAGAGAGCAAAAAGAAGATGCATAAATCCAGCCACGGCCGCGTTGATTCTACCGGCTCATACTCCATCCTGCCAGTCCTCCATCACTCGACACTCCGTTACTCAACAATCGGCTTAATAGACGCTTCTTCATCCCCATCTTCGTAATGGCTTTCCAAAAGATTGCACTCCTCGGGGTACGTTTCCCTCTCAACAAACCGCAAAGGAAGGCCGACCAGTTTTGCTGACCGCTACGCAGAAAGGGAACCTGGGCACCGCCGTCCTGGAGCAGCTCGTCAAGCAGGACTTTTCCGTGACGATCCTCAGTCGCGACGCCGCAGCTCTCAAAAATGTCCCGGCAGGCGTGCAGGTCAAGACGGTCGACTACAGCTCCTCCGAGAGCCTGGTTGACGCCCTGCGCGGCCACGACGTGGCGCTGTCCACGCTCGGCTTCGCGTCGGTGCCCCTGCAAAAGGCCGTCATCGACGCCGCCGTCGAGGCCGGCGTGAAGCGCTTCATCCCCTCCGACTTTGCCGGCATCTCGACAGACCCCAAGGCCAAGGACCTGCCGCCGTATGTGCCCACCACCGAGGTCCTCGAGTACCTCAAGGCCAAGGCCGAGGCCACGGGGCTGGAGTACACCGTCTTCTCCATCGGCGCCTTCCTCGAGTTCATCGTCGAGACGCCCTTCTTCGTGGACTGGAAGAACCACTCGGTCGAGCTGTTTGACGACGGCACCCACGCCTTCAGCTGCACCAGCGTCTCTGGCGTGGGCAAGGCCGTCGCCGCCAGTCTGAAGAAGCCCGGCGACACCAAGAACAAGAACCTGTTTGTCCACGAGGTCGTCTTGTCGCAGGCCAAGCTGCTCGCCCTTGCCAAGAAGCACGCCGCCGGCGAGACCTGGACCGAGACCAAGCTCGATGCCGCCGCCGAGTTCGACAAGGCCAAGGCCAAGGTTGAGCAGGAGGGCATCACCAACCCTCTGGTCATGCTGCCCCTGGTCAAGGCCTGCCTGATGAGCGGCAAGTTTACTGCTGCGTATGCCCAGGTGGACAATGAACTGTTGGGACTTGCCCTCTTGTCCGATGAGGATCTGGAGACCCAGATTGCTGCCAAGTTCGCCTAGGCGTGGGCATTACGCCGGAATTTGGCATGACGGCGGAGGCAACGGCGGGGGGTCAAACTTGGTGAAACCGGGATGGCTGCTGTAGAAAGAGTGAGCATTTGTCGCGAAGCCTGTCTGTCTATTTAGCCCAATATATTCATCTTTACTGCTGCTTGGAAGCGGCTTGCCTTGTCATCAACGAGACTTACATTCCTAACGATGCCTGTGTTTGATCTCCGGTCGTCTGCAGACATGTGGCGAGTTGACCCTTGCTGGACTAGTGAAGACGGCATAATGCGTGCTACGACATGATAGTCCAAGACTTGTACAGGAGGCCTTGACAGGGAATCCGTGAAGTTGGGCGCAACATGTTCAAATAGGAAGATCAGGCCTGCCTAATTCTTGGACAAATGTATCGTACTGGTTCAAAAAAAAAAAGAGGCAGACAGAAGGCTACTAGGCCTTCATACCGGGCGCTTGGGCGTGGGAAAAAAAAGGACAAAAAAATCGACAGAGACAGGATTCGAACCTGCGAGGCCTAAACCATTAGATATCTAAATTGGAACTTTTCGATCCGATTGCTCGGTACAGCCAAGTTGCCATTCAAGTCTAACCCGTTAACCACTCCGGCACTCTGTCAATGCTCAGACACTGTGCTAGTGTTGAAACGTAGCCAACATAGATTTGTATATGAGTCTTTGATTTGTGCCTCTCACATTTTGGTGTCGCACGGGCCCCTTACATGGCAAGAGCGAAAATTTTCTCCATTGGGCCGAGTTTTTCGAGCGTGTAGGGATGGAACCACATTTATTTTTCGGCATGTCCTGGCAAGTTTGTCCTCCTGGAAAGCTCTTTTCAGTTTCGCGATGACGTCATTGCCACCCTAGATGTTTTGCCCGATGACCCAATAAGAAGTATCCAATGCGGAATCTGTCACGTAGCACAAGGCGTGGGGTGTGATGGATGTTTGACCAAGGCGTACTGGATATATCCGTGATGAAGCCAAACGCGGGGCAATATGAATCCACGGCTCTTCTCTTCCTTTTCTACGCGACATATCATTGGGAAACAACTAGCCGAGGCGAAACCAATGGCTAGCCTTGGCAGGAGATGGTTCCAAGCGGCCCCGAGAGCCGAGAGGCAATGTCAAAAGCAGAAGGAATTGACAACTTTTCTGTGAGATAAAGCCGATTGCCTGGTGCCCCGGAGTTACCGCGCCCCAATCGATCAAATAGTTTAGCATCCCCAAAGTGGCAGATCACCTTTTCATGACCAGCATGAGAAGCAAGGGAAAATAGTATCAACAGGGAAAAAAAAGTCGCCACTGGAGTTTCGAACTAGGCCAGCCATGAGAGGGTGTGCTTGTGTCGGCATTTTTATCCATCTGCCTTTTCCTCTGCGCAAAGAGGATTGCCGCCGCTGCGAAATGCGAAAGTCCAGCGCTGATGGGATGCACAAGCTACTGCACAGTGAGTGCACATGCGGCCCTGTGCGTCACAACAATGGGTCAAGTGCGAGTAACAACGTTTTCGCGACTCCGAGTTGCAGCTACGAGCAACAGCCACGGGTCATGATTCGGTAGAACTGTCTTCCGGTGCTCGCTGGCTTGCTGCTGGCGCTCTGGTGGCCAAGAGACCGCGACAAAGTAGCCTCGCGGTTTGCCCCAGGTGGACACTGTCTCGAGCAGTTGGCAACACCACCTAGCACGCCCTAGCACGAGGGTAATGCACGGCATCTGGACGGGGCCATTCATGTCTTGCACGGACTAGCCACGTGCAACAAAGGCCGCAGAGCTTTGAACCTGTGTCTACTCCGTACCATGACCAACAAAGCACGTTGGGAATGTGGAGTCGACCTTTGGCCTCTGTAAAGGCTCAACGAATGCCCTCAAGAACGTGGCCGGGTGCATGGCCAAGCCCAGCATTCACAAGCCGCAGGGAGGCAAGGTGGCCGGTCGGACTTCAATGTTGGAAGTCGTCAGTCATCTGTCAAGAGTCTCAGCCCTGCTCTGTTGGCTTGCACGGGGCGTCTGTAGTGAACAAAGGCCGGAGATGCTCCCCCCACTCATCTGCACACCTGCTCACCTGCTCAGCTCACGCTGGTGCCCTCCCATGCCCAGAGTGAGCAAGGAACTGAAGGCACCCCGCCGTCATCCGCCTTGCTGTCCCACCTCTTGTCCAACATGGACCGCCGTTAACCCATGGACAGGAAGGAGCCCCCCCCCCAGCCTTCCGAAAACCACCCCCCCCTCGGCCTGCATAACAGCCCTGTTTCGTCATCTCATCATCTTTCCCCTCCTGCCAATATTTTCGCTCACCTATTTTTGCCAAGGAGGCTTCTCACCTGTGGTACTTGCACCTTTGTTTGCGCTTTGTCTCGCCGCATTCCCTTGAGTCGATATATATTTTGCTGGACCAAACTCTAATCCAAGCGCCTCACAAACGGGACTACGGGTCGGTCCGCGTCCCCCCTCCTTTGACATACGCCATGTCCCGATACTACCGGGACAGCGACTCGGATGATGATCGATACAAACGGACCACCGTGACGAGGTACAAGGTTGGCCCGGACAGGCACGGAGAGCGCCTTGAGCGGACCGAGCGTGTCGAGATCGATGATGACCGTCGTTCGAGGTTCTCTGGCCGGAACTCGGGCGACTTTTTAGATGCCCGTGGGCCAATATCACCGGACCGCCCACGCTCAGCGGTTGATCCTTTCAACGGAGACCGCGTGCGCACCTCATACTACGAGAGAGAAGTCGACCGCGACAATCACAAAGACCCGGATCGCTCTCGCATCACCGTCTATGAGAGCAAGGAGACAGATAGAGATTGGGACAGACGCTCGCACCGCGGCCAAAATGACGACGAGTACAAACTTGAGAAGCGGGTCGAGGAGAGGTTTGATGACAGTCGCGGCCACGATGTTGAGCGCTACCGCAAAGAAACCCAATACTACTCCCCTCAGTCGCCACCGCCCCCTCCTGTCGTCATCCGCCAGCAGTCCTCGGAGCCTCAGAAGATCATACTGCAGGACGCACCACCGGCCCCGATAATTGTCCCTCGCCAACAGAACCCTGGCGTGGTGGTTGTACGGGACAGAGAGGAGCGAGAGGTGGCCCGAAGGGACCGAGACGTGTATGAAGACGACTACTACTACCGCCAGGAGCGCCGGGATGTTGGCCCCTATCGTGGGGATTACTACCGGAATGATCGGGAGAGGGACTACGTCATGGCTCGCTATGACCGCCGAAGGAGGGATGATGACTATTACAGCGACGACGATGAATTCTACTATCGTCGCACCGTGCGCCGGGACCGCAGCGAAAGCCCCCATCACCACAAACTGCATCTAGCCGAGGGCGCCCTTGCTGGTGCCGGGCTCTCCGCGCTCCTTACCAGCCGCCGCGATGGACATGGCGACTTGCCCGAGAACCGTGGCCGAAAGGTCTTGGCTGGTGCCGCTCTGGGAGCCTTGGGAACCGAGGTGGCTCGCCGCGCGCATAGCGCCTACGAAGAGAAATTCGGCGATGGTCGCGAGTCGCCCGACCATCACCACCTTCTCAAAAAAGGTCTCGGGGTTGCAGCCGTGGCATTGGCTGCTGCTGGCGCTGCTAAATACTACCAAGCCACCAAGGTAGAGAAGGAGGAGGCTCATCGAGGCCGAAGCCGAACCCGTGGGGGATATCACTCTGGCGACGATTATTCGAGGTCTGCTTCCCGTGGATCCCATCGCAGCAAGAGCCGAAGACGCAGTCTGTCTATTGCCAAGGCTGCCATCGGCACCGTCGCCACAGCCGGGCTAATCAAACACTTTCGCGACAAGTCCAAGTCTCGAAATGGCAGCCGCTCTAGAAGCAAATCTCGACTTCGCCGAGTAGCCGAGGTTGGAGGTGTTGCGGCTGCCGCCGGCGTCGCAAGCAAGCTTTGGAAGAACCACAAAGAAAAGAAAGAAAACACCCGCGATCTGAGTGCGAGCGGTGACGATGAGTACTACCGCCGTCGAGACTCAAGAAGCAGAAACAGGAGCGTTAGTCGCAGCAGGCATCGGAGCAGGTCGAGGTCGATGGCACGATCCCCTTATTCCCAGCCCGGTGCTGATCCTGAGCTAGGCCTAGTTGAGTACGGCAACGATCCTTTGTATCCCGAGTCCCAAAACGCCCTGGCCCGACGACATGTTGAGCCCGACTCTGAGGACGGACGACGCGAGCGACGCAGGCGAAGGAGACGTGACCGCTCCGCCTCGGTCTCTGGGTCGGATGACGAAGGACACGAGAGGAAGCGGAGCAGAAGCAGACTGAGAGATATGGCCACCGCTGGAGCTGCCGCCGGTGCTGCCGCCATGGGCATCAAGGAGTTCAAGGACCGAAAGGCTAGAAAGGATCAGGAGAAGAAGGACAGGCGGTCGAGGGAGAGAGACGAAGACAGAAGACGTATGTTTGCGACGCCCCCCCCCTCCGAACGCACTCTGCGGACATGACTGTGAGACAGACTGACCACCATCTCGATAGGATACGACGAGGACCAAAGAAGGGATTACTTTCACGATGGCCATGCTCGACCGCATTCACCCCCTACAGCATCTGGCGGCGCCTACTATCCGCCGTATCCCTCAACACCAGGCGGCGCCAACTACATGCCATATCCTGACCACAACGGTGGCGCTCCCCTTCATCCCGAGTACCACCAGCCTTATGTGCCGCAAGACTACACAGGCTACGCGCCGCCTCCTCCACCTCCACCAGCTGGCCCTCCGCCCCCTTCAGACACAGGCTTCCGTGGTGCCGACTACACTCCTGGTCCACCTCCGCCCCCGGGACCGCCTCCCCCACCCGCGGGCCCGCCGCCGACTGGTGGAAGCCATCCGCCAGAGCATGTGAGTGATCAAGTCCGAAATCAAGAATCCCCCGTCAGAGAAGCAGCAAATGGTGCGTGACATCGTACTTTGCGGAGGATGTTTCGACGAATGGAGACAAGTCAAGGTGCGTGGGCAAGGGCTGACAAAACTGTCTGTAGATGACGTAAAAGGGCCGTACCGCTCCGATGAGGACCCCACGCCACCCTCCGCCTCAAAATCAGTATCTTTTATTCCCCTGTCGCCAAAGAGCTCAAGAACCATGAAAAGACACAGGTGGGAGCATGCGGACGAGGATATGCGACAAGGAGACGGACCAGATCCTGGAGACTATGATGATGTTGACGATGACGACTTACCCAGGGCAACCCGCCTCGACCTCTTGAGTCGACGGTCCTCGGATCCCACTTCCCATGGTCCTTCCATACGTGAAAGCAGGCGCTCTGGAGAAGGCTCGCCAAGGGGGTTGACCAAGGACGACATTGAAGTTTTGCCAGATCGGTTTGACTCACAGGGCGGGCGACTCGATGGACAATCCATGACTCAAACCGGATGGACCACAAGAAGGGGCACATTTCGACGGGACCCGCAACGCCCAGGGGGATGGGACATGCGTGGATCGTGGGTAGTGAGCGGCACGGACGGCGAGGCGGTAGATGGACTGGTCAAGAACTTTACCAGTGCGCTTGACGGGCAAAGAGGCCTGCTGGGCGTGATGGGGCAACTTTTGGCATCGGGACTCGTCCCGGGCATCGAGGGACGAGAGGGCGCGTCAGGGGCTGGCGCACAGCAGCGACACGACTACGAGCGTGGCGAGGATGACGGGGGCCGACGGTGGCATGGACCGCGCAGGTGAAGTGCCATGAAGCTCATGACGAACGAACCTAATGACTGATAACGCTTGCCTATTTTGGTTGTTTTTTCTTTTTCTCTCTCCTTTTTCTTTTGGTTGAACTATGTATGGGAGGGAGGGCCTGACTGTTATTGGCTTCATGTGATGGTGTATGATTTCGTACCAGTAGTCAAGATTAGTTGATTTTGCCCGTGTTTGTACATCATTGATGACGTGTTTATGTCGTGTTATTGCCTTTTGTTGCCCAACTTTGACAAGCTCCAATCGCCCGCCCTCGTCCAACACCAACACCACCACCACCGCGCCCCCGCCTGTCCGCACGACTCGCCCATACGACGCCCCCCCACCCGCACGCAGCCCTAAACTAGTCGGGTCCCCTGGTGTAATAATAAAAGTGTCAGGTTTCAGGCCACATACCTATTCCGATGCTACAGCAGAGCGATCCGGCGGCGCAGAGGTTATGGGGAAAGCAGGCGTGGGAGCAGAGGACGAGGCCGGGTGGGGAAGCGGGGTCGTCTCGGGGCCAGAGGCGGCGGCATGGGGATGGCCGTGTTTGTGGCGCGGGGGCTGGGCCGAGGTGGTCGGCAGGGTGCACTCGAAGCGGCGGGCGGTGTAGGTGCCGTGGGCGGTGACGGTGGCGGTGACGTGCCAGCGAAAGGTCTTGTCGTACCAGTGGGTGGTCCAGGCGAGGGCGCAGGAGCCGCAGTCGACCTTTTTGGTCTTGACAATGGTGTTTGTCCAGACGGTCTCGAGGGTGGGCATGCCGCCGCCGCCGCCGTAGACGTGGGTGCTGACGGTGCAGTTGGGGCTGGGGATGCCCGGGGGGAAGACGGTGGCGGGGCCCAGGTCCGGGTAGACCTGGTGGGCGTAGGTGCTGGTCTTGCGGTAAAAGGTGAAGCCCGTGTGCTTGAAGGTCTGCGTCTTGGCGGGCGGCCGCTTGGCCTTGCGGCACACGAGCGTGGTGACGGTGAAGGGGCCCGAGGCGATGGTGGTGCCCGTCACCTTGCCGCGCGGCAGGCCCCCGTGGAAGGTCGACCACATGAAGGCGCACCTGCCGCAGTGCTTGGTGATGGTGGTGGTGGTGGTGGCCGTGTAAATGTCCTGCACCCAGTCGTGCTCCGTGTCGCCCAGCAGCGTCGAGTGCGTGCACCACGGCCACTGCCGGCCCTCGGGGAACGCCACGCCCACCCCGAGGTCGTGGTGCGTGTAGTACTTGAGGCTCACCGTCTCGTTGCGCTTGGGCCTGACCGTCGGGTCGTACGTGAGGTTGCCCGTCGGGAAGTAGCACCCCCGGAACGCGCACGTCGAGATGGGGTCGATGGGGTATTCCGAGTTTGGCTCGTACGTTGTCGCCGCCGCGGCTGCGAGAGCCACGAGGGCAGAGAGCGGCAGCATGAGCCGAGTCATGGCGAGTCTACGTTTCTACTCGTTTCTAGTCAAGGAGACTTGGATCAGGGTTGAGGGTCAGCCTGGTTGGCATGGACGAGGAGCGGGAAAGCGGACAAGGTGTCGCCAATATATAATCCTTTTGCTGCCGCCTTCGCGAGCTGCAGCTCCTCGCCGTCGTTGTCGTCGACGTCATCATGGCCGCAGGCTTGGATTCATATGTCGCTCCTTCAGTTCCAAGCCTCGGAGCTGTTAAGATTCGGCGCGGTTGCCATATGGTGGCGCCGAAACATGGGTTAGCAGGTTTTCCCGAGGTCCGGAAAGACGCCGTGATGCTGTGCCTAGACCTCGAGGCTGGCGGCTATGGAAACGACTGGTCCGACATCGAGCCAGCGGCACATGTGAAATGGCTTCAGAATCAACCCGTACGGCCGCTAGGTCTGTTGGCGCCCTGACGCAATTACCTAGCGCCAGGACGTGATATCTTTCATGAAATAGGGGCCGGACCAGACGCTCGCTCGTTTAGCACACCGAGCAGCACATCCCACGGACGTGTATATTGTACACAATGCATATTTTCCAACACGATTCCCCCCCCCAGTCTATATGATATCATGTGCCTAGTGACTCACACCCATTAATCATAACTCATCTCGTACTGGTGCTGATTCTGGCCGCCCACTGTCCTGATGCAAGTCCACCCCTTTCTTTGCCCTCCACTTTTCCCACAAGTCCCAAAACTCCTGCTCCATCTTCTTCTCCATTTGGTCTGGAAGTATCACTTCGTAGGTAATGTACAGGTTACCGAATTCGTGTTTATGGTACACGCTCTCGCCTTCTTCGTGCCACTTGGGCATGCCTTCGCCAGGGATCGTCTCAGTATGGCCGCTTTGCACAATCTGACCGCGGCCGCGGCCAAGACGTACAACGTGAGAGTCGAGATGAGTGATGTTGCGGGTCCAACCACCCATCCATGCCTCGCGGAGCGATAGAATTTCAGTCCAGTATAGATCGTCGCCCTTGCGTCGAAAGAAGGCGCCGTCAACCTTGTCGGGGTTGTCCTCCGGTGTTGGTTGCTTCTCTCTAAGAGTGACGACGAGATCGCCTGCAATCCAGTCGGGGCTTTCATCAGCCTCGTTTTCGTACACAACCCTAGAATCGCGACCAGCGCCCCGGTCAATTTTGATGCTGACGGTTGTTGGCTTCCGTTCCACTCGTTGGCCATTGCAAACGGGACATTTGTGCTTGATGCTCTTGCCTCGACCTCCACAGGCATCGCATCTCATCTGCATCTGCTGGAACATGCCCGGGGCAAGTTGCTGCTTGACAATCCGAACACCATGCCCGCCACAGACGGAACAGGTTTCAACCTGGCCGTCGGCGCTGCCCGTTCCTTCACAAGTCTCGCAAATGTGCTGTCGGTTCCACTGAAACTCAGTGCTGGCACCGTTGTAGAAGTCCCGAAGAGAAATGTCGAGGTTGAGTTCGACGTTGTGGCCACGAGGCTCCCGTGAGGATCTACCAAAATGACCATGGCCACCGAAAAAGCGACTAAACAGATCAAAGGGGTCATGACCACCACCGCCCCCGCCATTCTTGTGTTGTTTGACGCCATCGTGGCCATGTCGATCGTAAATTTGGCGAGTTTCGGCATTGCTCAAGACATCGTACGCCTCAGACACTTGGACAAACTTCTCATGGGCTGTTTCGTCTCCCCTAGATTCCGAGTTAGCATCAAGTGCCTTGTGCGCAATTTGGTTCAACGTACGGGTTCTTGTCCGGATGGAACTTTTTGGAAAGCTGGCGATACGCCGACTTGAGCTGCTTGTCCGTCGCTTGCCTATCCACGCCGAGAACCTACCAAGTATTAGCATTCGGCAAAGGGGTTAAAAAAAAGAGAGAAGCCTGGAATATTTACATGCCTTGTAAAAGTCCTCGGCGCATTGCACAAGCGAGATCAATGCCAGTAAAGTAAGAAGGCCAAAACTGTGAAGCAACATGACTGCGTTTGGCCCCAATCAAGGGGTAAAGGTTCTGAATTACGACCAGCCTGCTCTTAGAACCTAGTCTTGGTCCTCCTTATGTGCGCCGCAATGTGCAGGCGGCGAGCAGTGCGCGAGAATGGAATGAAGGAGTGAAATGAGAGACGTATAGAGTCGCCCGGGTTGGAACTCTTTAGAGAGATCTCTCCGAACAAACAGCGTGTTAACTTGCATGCGACCGGACCCTGGTGGGCCTTCAACGTCCAAGGTTCGACCAGGAGTGGCTTATCAAGCGCTCTTGATTGGATGGCTGAATCAGACGCTGCCCCACCAAGGTCGACGGACCTTGCTAAAATTCTGGAGCTTGCTACTGGATGATGCCGACGGACGTCTTCCAGCAGGCAGCCATTGCTGTTACATCCATCTCGACTTCTCTAGGCAATACTTGGCTTCCCTGTGTCAGCATGAGTTCCAAGAAATATGCCTTCATCCCCATGGATGATGGCGAGGTGGGCCCGCAGAAGCTTGCCAAAGAAAAGAAGCACAAGCACCGCCGTGATCGTGATCGCGACAGACACGAGACATCTTCATCTAGAACCTCCAAGTCTCGCGTCGAGAAGAGCCGATCTCGTTCTCCTCGGCCATCTTCCCATCACAAACGCTCCAAGCACTACCGTCGACACAATGATGAAGGGAATTTCGACGATCGGTGGGCCGATGAGGAACCGACTTCCGATGGCCCTGATGTGGGAGTAGAAGGCGATGAAGCCGAGTTCAAAGAATCGTCGAGCAAACGCATGAAGCTGAGCCACGACAACCAAAGACCAGACGACGAAGATCTATCCGACGGGGCCAAGGAAGAGCTCGCGAGACAAAAGGATATTGAGGAACGCGAAGCTTTCGCGAAGAGACTAAAGGAAAAAGACGATGGCAGATCAAAAAGGAATCAGCGGGATGGCGAGTCATCGTCAAGAAGGAAACTCGCGGACGATGCCGCTGCCAGAGATGCCGCTCTGCCCGATCTTCGAGAAAGATCTCGTCAGGAGTATCTCAAGAAGCGCGAAACGGAACGACTGGCGTTGCTGCGAAAGCAAGTCGCAGAAGAGACGGCAGAGCTACGCAGCGGTGTCCGACTATCAGAGAAAGAAAAGGCAGAATTCGCTAAAAACAGGGAGATTCTGCGTCTCGCAGAAGAAAGGCTAAAGATTGACGATCATCGCGACGGTTACTACATGCCAGAAGACTACATCACCGAAAAGGGCAAGCTGGACAAGAAGAAAAAGGAGGAAGCACTGTACAAACGATACGTCGAGCGGGATGAGTTTGGCCAGGAAAAGTTTGTCACCGAGCATGAGGAATGGGAGCTTGAACAAGCCGCCAAGGCCAAAGCTCAGATTCAGCGGGCCGAGATCGAGAATGAGGACTACGACTACGTCATGGATGACCAACAGTACATTCAGTGGAGTCTCGATTCAAGGATGGCCGGAGAAGGCAAAACCAAGGAACAAATGTTTCTGGAAGCCCAAATCGATGCTGCGGAGAAGAAGGCGCTTTCTATCCAAGAGACTCGAAAGAGCTTGCCCATATACCAATACCGGGACGAATTCCTGGCTGCACTGGAGCAGTATCAGATATTGGTCATTGTCGGAGAAACTGGCAGTGGAAAAACGACGCAGCTGCCGCAATACTTGCATGAAGCTGGATACACCAAGAACGGAATGAAGGTTGGCTGCACGCAACCTCGCCGAGTTGCCGCCATGAGCGTTGCCGCCCGTGTGGCGGACGAAGTTGGTGTCAAGGTAGGAAATGAGGTGGGCTACTCCATCCGATTCGAGGACTGCACCAGCGACAAAACCGTTCTCAAGTACATGACGGACGGCATGTTGCTGAGGGAATTCATGACAGAGCCAGATCTGGCTGGCTATTCAGCACTCATGATTGACGAGGCCCACGAGCGGACAGTACACACGGACATATTACTTGCCCTTGTCAAGGATCTGGCGCGGGAGAGAAAGGACCTCAAGCTTCTCATCTCTTCAGCCACCATGAATGCTGAGAAATTTGCCCACTACTTTGACGATGCGCCAATTTTCAACATCCCAGGACGAAGATACCCTGTCGATATTTACTACACGCCTGCCCCCGAAGCCAATTATTTGGCCGCAGCCATCACGACCGTCTTCCAGATTCACACAACGCAACCCAAGGGCGACATCCTCATCTTCCTCACCGGCCAGGATGAGATTGAGGCGGCAGAGCTGGAAATTACGGAAACGGCGAAAAAGCTTGGCAGCAGGGTAAAGGAACTGGTGATTTGTCCCATCTACGCCAACTTGCCGTCAGAGCTGCAGGCCAAAATCTTTGAGCCGACGCCGGAAGGGGCTAGAAAAGTTGTTCTTGCAACCAACATTGCCGAGACCAGTCTGACAATCGACGGAATTGTCTATGTTATCGATCCCGGATACGTCAAGGAGAACATATACAATCCCGCCACTGGCATGTCGAATTTGGTGGCGGTCCCCTGCTCTCGCGCATCTGCCAACCAGAGGAGTGGACGTGCTGGCCGTGTAGGGCCCGGAAAATGCTTCCGTCTGTACACCAAGTTTGCCTACATGAACGAGATGGACGAGTCGACGACGCCGGAGATTCAGCGAACAAACCTCAACGGGGTTGTGCTCCAGTTGAAGTCACTTGGCATCAACGAGCTACTCGACTTTGAGTTCATGGACCCCCCTCCAACGGAAGCGCTCATAGGCGCGCTGAACCAGCTGTTCGCCCTGCAGGCGCTCAACCACAAGGGTGAATTGACCAAGATGGGTCGCCAAATGGCAGAGTTCCCGACCGACCCCATGCTGGCCAAGGCGGTGCTGGCTGCCGACAAGGAGGGCTGTGTGGAAGAGGTGCTGTCAATCGTGTCAATGCTTGGCGAAGCGTCTGCCTTGTTCTTCCGGCCCAAGGACAAGAAGATCCACGCCGACAGCGCCAGAAACCGATTCACCGTAAAGGATGGCGGCGACCACGTCACTCTGCTGAACATTTGGAACCAGTGGGTGGACAGCGACTTTTCGCCCGTGTGGGCTCGCGAGAACTTTTTGCAGCAGCGATCGCTCACGCGAGCTCGAGACGTAAGGGACCAGCTGGCCAAGCTTTGCGAGCGCGTGGAGGTGTCGCCGTCGACGTGCGGCGCCAACAATCTCCAGCCCATCAAGCGTTCCATCACTGCTGGTTTCTTTCCCAACGCCGCACGGCTCCAGAAGAGCGGCGACAGCTACCGTACCGTCAAGAACAGCACGACTGTGTGGATTCACCCCAGCAGTGTGCTCATGTCGGTCGACCCGCCCGAGAAGATGATAATCTACTTTGAACTGGTGCAGACGACCAAGGAGTACATGCGAGGCGTTATTCCCATTGAGCCGAAGTGGTTGGCGGAGCTGGCGCCACACTTTCACAAAAAGAAGGATGTGGAGGCGATGGAGGAGAAGAAGATGCCCAAGCGGAGATAGTACGGAGCGACGATGTAATGAGCCATGAGTTGCCTGTAAGATAGACATGACGCCTGGTTGCCTACATTTCCCCCACTTGTCATTGTTTCCTTGTGCCGGTAGATGACGTCTATGCATGCTGCTAGACATTATGAAGCAGCAGACAGCTTATGGACTCTCGACTTGCCAAACGAATCTAACAAACTTGACCGCTTCAGCTTTATTTTGGGCTTCAGATAGTGCACCGTCAAGGCCGTCAAGCGACGAATGAGCAGCTCGTTCTACATCTCAATGATATCCAACGGCAGACGACTTCAAGTACTTTTGTTTTATTCTTGACCTCATATATAGCAACCGAACAGCAAACACCCTATTTACGCCGGCAACACACGCTGGAAAGCCTCGCCGTTAAACCGACGGCTGTCGAAGCGCCATGAAGTACTGATTCAAGGCTTCTGCAGTGCCAGAACCCTCAGTCAGCTGTATCAAGGCGCCAATGTAGCCATCTGGTCGGACAATGACCACGCCGCCGCTGTCTCGGTCCAAACCCGCCTTGGCATGAGCCGACGTCTTCTCGCCCGTGACGTCAAGGAACCCTTCATCGGCATATACATGGTGTTTGTAGCTGGCAAGGATTCCCGGCACATGCTTCGCAACGTCGATTTTGACCCGGGTCTCGGTGAACAAGACGCAGAATGTAAACAGGTTGCTGTGGGGGTTATGTTTCTTGCGCTGCGGGCTGTTTTCCAAATCGGCCTGAGAGCTGGTGAAGAAGTGGCTGTAGCTCTGCAGGTGATTCGACAGGTCCTGCAGGGCGGCAAAATGCTTTGACGGCTCGCCGGCGAATATGAAGATGCGAAACGAGCCGTTGGGCGGCACCGCCTGCTCCAGATGCACCCTGTCGGCGTCGACGGCTCGTATCACGTCGGCCGTCATGAATAGCCGGCCAGGCTTCAGAGTGCCCAGGGCATCGGTCAAGTTGCTCGATGCCCCAATCTGCTCCGTGGACCAGTTGAGAATGTTTGGGCGGTAGTGGAAGCCGTGTCCGCTCACAAAGGAGCGCGAGTCCCCGTACGGCTTCCAAATGTCGGACTGAATGGCGCCCTCTTCTTCCAGGGCCGGGTCGTGGCGCTCTGGCTTGGCAGAGTAGAGGTTGGCGTAGGGGTTGTCAAAGGCAATCAGCGACTTTGCGACTTCCATGCGCTCCGTCTGATACGTCTTGAGCAAGTCGCGGTGGGCGAAGCCGCTCTCGACGGCGTGAATCTTCCAGGCCAGGTTTTGGGCATCCATAAAGGCCGTGTTCATGCCCTGGCCGAGCTTGGGCTTCAGAGACGGTTAGCAGGGATCACAAGGGCGGACGCAGCGCTGCTTTCAAATACGAACGCTAAATGAATGGCTTGCGTCGCCGCCCAGGAAGACGCGTCCATCGCTGCTCCAGCAGTCGGCAACCCCCTGCCGGATCTGGTACGACGACGACCACTCGACGTAGTCCCACTCGATGTAGTAGGGGTGGATGATGCCCTTTGCTATTTCCTGTATCTCTGCCGCGGTGACGGACTTGTTGGGGTTCCAGTCGGCATCCGCAATGTTTGATATCTGCACGTAGAAGCGGATCATGTCGTTTTCTCTGGGGATGATCATTGCCGAGCCGGCTTCTGTCCGGATCGAACACGCCATCTGCCGGTTCAGTATTCCAGCCACTCAGACGGACGGCGAGCGAAGCCCAAACTTACCAAGATGTCCGGAAAGTCAGACCTGACCCTTCCGTCAATGACGCCCCAGACGTGCTTGGGCGGGTCAATGTGGCTGAAGCCAATGTTCAGATGCCTTCGGATGGTGGACCTGGCGCCCTCGCCGCTGAAAATGTATTTCGTCTGGATGGCTTCGCTGGCGGTGCCGTCGACGTTGGCGATTCTGGCGAGCAGAGGGTAGGCGGGATTCATGCAGGACGCCTCGAAGCTGGTCACGGTCCATGGCCGCTGCACCTCGACCGACATCCTCTTGAGGTCCGATACGAGACACTCCTCGATGCGGCCCTGGTGAAGCAGAGCCTGGAAGCGATACCGCGAGTCGATAAAGTCGGGACAGCTCGGCGCCGCGCCGGTCCGCACGAGACGCTGGGTCGAGGCGTGGGACACCCAGAAGCAGGTTTCGAAGAGCCGCGCCGGATTATGCGCCATGATGGCGGGCTCCAGCCCCATGTTTGCAAAGACCTCGAGCGAGTGCGGCTGGATGGCGTCTGCTCGCCCGGCGGCCGTGGGATACAGACGCTTGTCTATGATTCGAACCGTGTAGCCCCAGCGCGCCAGACACGCAGCCAGCATGAGACCCGCGGGTCCAGCTCCGACAATTACTGCTTTTCCATCAGAAGTTGTTGCTGCCGCGGTGCGTGAGGCCGATACTAACCAATGTCGCAGCATGTGAGCTCGGTGGGCAGAGGGCGACGCATTGTGTGTGTATCAGCACCGGGACAAAGTTTCACCAAAGTATTTGCCCAGCCTGTCCGTCGATGGATGCTGTGAAACCTAGAGGGGATATTTGTATCCAAGGCCAAATCGTATTCCTCGGCCGAGTTGCCGTTGTTGTATAATGCCGTCCATTATCCAAAAAAGGGCATTAGGCAACCGCTTGTCTCATTCACCGATGCGATATTAAAACCACGCCCGGCCTCGGTCGGACTATCAAGAGCCGAGGCTTATGCTGGCGTTTTCTTTTTCGAAATACTGTCTCTGGTGACCTGGTACATGTGAGACATACTGGACCTGTGAATACGAGTCTTGAGGAGCGACATGGTTCATATCCAGTCTGGGATGAGGCGGCAAATCACACTTCAACTTGAGCGCAAGTGTGCTTTGTTATAGCCACGGCATAGACGTGTACGGAGTACCTGAAGTATGGTTAAATAGGAGGACACGCTCTTTTGGGGTGGACCAAGTTGTTCCATCAAAGTTGACCCTTTGAGATTCAGCCAGGGCAAGGGAGAATAACAGGGCCTCGGGGCAACAATGCAAATGATAAAGATGCAAACGTCACATGGAGACTGGCATAAACGCCAGGCCCGTGTGCGGTAAATGCCACGTAAATTGTGACGGATCATGACAGAAGACAACTCTCCTCAACAAAACGCACAGCCAATTTTGTCATCAACACAGAGCACCGCTGGGCCTCAAGCCAGCTGGCTCGCTAGCAGCAAGCAAAGAAGCTCAGCCAAGCCAAATAGGGCTGCTTCCGCGAGATGCCAACGCCGTCGTGGCGCCAAAAGATGTCTCCATCATCTCCTGCGCCACATTCGGCACTCAATGTCTCAGACATTAAGATGGGTTACAGCGAAACCGGCGCCAGGGCGGCAGCCGCAGTTGCAACTCCATTGCCATGGCGCCTTGGCCAAGATGTATCGCGCAGTGCTCCGTCATGAGCTCGGAGATGGCGGTAAGACGCTCCGGTATTTGATTTCTCTGTTGAATCTATCAGGGGTAAAGACGCCACCAGTGAATGCATCAGGAGCAGGTAAATCATGGCGTCGAGAGGATTCTGGCCGCTCTTCAGGCGGTGTTATAAGATGATGGCTGTGAAATAGACCCCCATATCAGATGGAGCTTGGACACATGCACGCCATTGCCAGGGCTGCAGCAACCCTCGAACAGGATCGCCGTCATGATTCCAGAGCAAGTCATCAAGTGCGCAACCAAGACGGTTGGGCAGCGAGCCAACACCATCCTGTTTGAAACCGAGGAACTGGGCGAGAAGAATATCCAATATGCCGCCGATCACTCGACTCCCCTCCCGGAGCATATTGCAGAGTACAACAGCCTTGTGAACAAGGCGCGGTGGGATGCCACAATGATTACGTCCAACTACCAGTCTCAGTTTGGATTCTTCCTTGCCAAGCTGCACGGCGCCAAGCGAGGTTTGCTCCTGCACGACACACGTCAACGTTTTTATTTTTATTTTTGATAAAGATGACAGGCTGACGATCGGCCAGTCTTGGAAATTGGAACCTATGTGGGATACTCCGCCATGGTTTGGTCTCATGCTGTTGGATCCGATGGCCATGTAACCAGCCTGGAGCTCTTTCCCGACATGGCCAAGCTGGCACGGGAAGCGATCGACTCGAGGGGAATAGGGAACGTGGAAATCGTCGTCGGGGATGCTACAAAGAGGTGATTCGCTCCAAATGCCGTTATGCTTTCTTTTCCTGACCTCGTCAGCATCGCCGGCCTCAAACCTGCGACTCCGTACGATCTCGTCTTTATCGACGCCGACAAGCACAATTATCCCAATTACTTGGCTGCCTTGCTGGACCAGTCCCTTCCTGGATCTTCTGAAAGGCTCCTCAGGCCCGGGGCGCTCATCATTGCGGACAACATCTTGCGATGGGGCCACGTGGCAGATGCCACGCTCACCACGTCGTACTGGCCGTCGGAGGACCTCAGGAAGAGGGAGATTTCGGCCTTGAGAGTCTTTAATGAGCTTGCGGCGCGTAATCCTAGATTGGACACCGTGATTGTGCCGCTGTGGGATGGCGTCAATCTCATTCGTTTGCTGGACTAGACATATCAGGCCTACTGGATGTATCTAGACGTCAGACGCAGACTGTCTCCCATGTACAAATAGACGCGTAACCATTAAAATGGAAACGTATACATTAGGCAAGAAAACTTGATAGGTGGCAGCTATGCACAACTTCAACTGTTTCAGGGTTTCTTGGTATCAAAGGCGGCGTCTTCTCGCCTTGGTATCGAGGGCCCTGTGGCAGTTGAAAACCTGGCCTGTTAATTAAGAATTCATCACCTAGCCTACTGCCCAACGAGTGCCTTCATGTCCGGTCAGGCCGTGGACCAAGACACGCAGGTTTCACACAGACCGCCAGGTCTCACATGCGGAAATTTCCCTCTTGGACCAGACCCTTTGTACCAGAAACATGTCTCTTGTCAAGCAAATTGCGACAGCGTTTATACGCCTCGCACTAATGCCATGTTGATTTCCCTATTTCGTCGTTGCATCAGTGGCTGGTCAAATGGCATCTTCCTGGCGCTCCAGGGGCAAAAGTCTTTGCCCCTTGCTGGTCAGTCGGCCAGTTTAGAGCAAGACGGAAGTTGCAATTCCTCTCCTGTCCCGGGAAAGGCAACATTGCAGCTGTAGTGTCATCTGTCTTGAAGCCTAAACGGCGACTGGGTTTGCCCTGCCGGGCCGAGCAGCTCCAATCAGTTGCCAAAGCCAAAGGGCAGTCGGCCATGTCAGCCCCATGAGGCAATGTAAGACAAGGCTCCAAATGTCTTGGTAGCCACATGACTACGACAACTTTGGGTTCCATAAAGGACTTGATTACAAAGCGAGCTGAACAACATGGCCACCCCCCCAAGGGCCAAGCGGGCAAGGGCGTCTTGGTACAAATAAGTCGAGTGATTCATCCAGTCCATCTACCATTGCTCATACCACGCTTCAACCACCATGGCGGACCGTATTCACCGCGTAGCCTTGTTCAACGCTCCCGACATCCAAGATCAAGAGGCGATTGTGCGGGGATACCAAAATATCAAGGAGACAAACCAAAAGGTTCGGAGGCGCCTGCTGACTTTTTTGTCTGCCGAAGCTGACCCCTTATTTAGGATGGAGAAAAGTACATCTTGTCGATAAGTGTCGGGCGTGCAGAGCAAGACTCTCGAGCTCAGGGATACACTGTCATTGCCGAGCTTGTGTTTGCCAGCATGGACCACGTCCGCTTCTATGACACGGCGTGTCCCGCCCACCAGAGCCTCAAGGACGCGGTGAAAACCATGACTGTAAATGGCATTCTCACTACAACTTTCCGGCCGCAGGTCATTGGCTGAAAGGCGTGAATTGAATCTCGACTTGTATATAACATGTGCTAGGGGGCGAAGATCCTCACATATATCTGCAACATGCATGTGCCAGTGCCATTGTGTCAGCGAGTGATGTATGGTGGGGGGAATGTGCTCGGAGACCAAGATTCGCACTAGCAGCCATCTGTCAAGTCCAATTTAAACACTAGCCATGGCGATTTGCTGCTCCTCCAAGTGGCAATTGCAATGCAAAAGGTGCAACGACAAGTGCGCTGCTGTTATTCTAGATATTTGCCTTCATGGCATCCGAGTTTTACGCCCTTGAAAAGGCACTCCTGAATATAAAAGAAATGCTCCAACGGCAGAAAAATAGTATACTAGGAATTCTAAACTAAACTAAAGACAGCCACCATTTCATACATTATTGTGAATTGTCAGGGGGTGCCTGCCACGAAAGGCTTCTCAATTTCGGACCATGAAACTTCAAAAGGACAACAGGAACCATCAGAACGACATTGATGAGCGCGAAAATAAGCCACGCATACTGGTATCCAATCTTGTCGCCCAACGGAATGCTGGTGTGACGCCATCGGTTAGCAAGTTTATCCACCGTCGCAAATACCACGGACAGACTGATGAAAAGGGGGTAAACGTACGCGTAAAACGAAATCAGGCACGAGAAAACCTGCCGGAAAGTGTTGAACAGGGTGGATATCTCTGCGCTTTGCGGCTTGTAGCACTGCCATGGCGTCAGTACATGCAACAGTGGATGAAAAAGAAGAGGGAAACTCACATCCGTAGTGTAAGCGTACAAGACTGTGGTGGCAATCTGCAAGCCGAGGCCTGCGATTCCCATGCCGAATGCACTGCCGATCCAGCCGACTGTTTTCGTGTGAGACAGGCAGACGCCCTCGATGATGACCCCGACGGGGACCAGCAGGGACCCCCAAATGACGTTGAGTCGCGCCTCTGGCAGTCGCTCTCCGTTGTGCTTCTTGGCGTACCGGTTTGCCATCCAGTCGGTAACCCACCCGGCGTTGAACTCGCCAATCAGACATCCGATTGTGAGGGGAATGCTGAGAAGCAGACCTGTCTGGGCGCTGTCGAACTTGTAGAACTCGGCAAAGAGCTTCGAGCCCGTCAGGGCGAACAAGACGGTGCCGTAGCCGAAGCAAGTCATGTAAAACGCCGCCGGGATGATGATGGAAATGTACCGGAGCATCTGGAAGGGCCGGGTGAAGTCCTGGGTCCTCAGGCGGCGCGTCACGCGGCCCCGTCGGAACGTCAACAGGTCGACGTACGACTTTTCCTTGTACGGCGTCGAGTCGGAATCTTGGCCCCGGGAGTACAGTGTCTCGGGAAGAGTGAACAGGTTCACGGCAAACGTTCCGACCTGGATGTACCCGGGGATATAAAAACACGCCTGCCAGCCAATGTATTTGGAAACAAAGCCGCCGATCAGAGGGGCAATCTGTGAGTAGTTAGAATCGTTGGTTGCAGATGCACGTGCAGTCAGACAGTCAGACAGTCAAGAGTCAAGACAGCAAGGCATCCGAGACTGGAGGTCAGAGCTGGCTTACGTGCGGTCCATTGGTCAGGAAAAAGGTATAGATGCCCATGTAGAGCCCGCGCTCGTGCTGAAAGTACAAGTCGCAAATAGTGGCCGCGCCGATGGCGACTGTCGAGCCGGCCGCCACGCCCATGATGGCTCGCGTCACCACGATGCCGGCCCACGTGTTGCAGTATCCCGCAGCAATGTTGGCGGCACCCGCGATCAGGTTGCCCAGCAGGTAGATGGGTCGACGGCCATATACGCTTGCAAACGGAACGATGGCCAGAGGCCCGATTCCCGCAAAGACGATGTAAACGGTGAGCTCTGCAGAGTGGTGACCGTCGAATGTTAGCCGGCCGCCTACCCCATGGCTCGCTCCATCCTCCCACACGCAACGCACTCACCGTAGCTGATCTCTACCGGAGTCTTTTTGAATACTTTGCCCATGTTCACAAAAGCAGGGTTGGCAACGGCCGAGCTCATGGGACCAAGCATGGCGAGCCAACTGATCTGCAAGGCCACCATGAGCTTGAGGAAAGGAGACCAATTCTGTACCTGCGTCAGCGTCCATGCATATCCGAGATGAGAGAGCAATCACTCGACAAGCACATACCAGAGGATCATCCCGGTACGAGGTTGGCTGCGGCACCAGGGGCAGGCCAGACTTGTCAAGTCGCAGCGTTGGCTGCTTGGGCGAGGCGGACGCTTGTCCTGCATTCTTCGTGTCCATGGCGCTCCCATGTCCAGCAATCTCGTGCTGGGACGACTCGATTTTCTCCGGCTCCATGAGGCTAGATGTTCATTCAACGGACACGACTCTTGACATGTCTGTAGGCCAGACCGTGTTGCATCGGGCAAGAAAAGGGTCCATTGATGGCGAGGCTGGAGCTTTAATGGAAATGGCGAGGTTCCGATTTTAGCTTCCGATGTCATCTTCCCCGGCTAATTAGTCTGCATCCCAGTCGAGCTCAAGCTCTAGATTCGGTGGAGACATTGTGTCCGGGGAATTAAGCTGCTCCTGTCTGGAGACCGTCTGGAGACGACGCTGCCTCGACGGCAATGGCAACGGAGATTACGGGGAGTTTGCACCGAGGCCATGGCCAGGCTGCAACCCCTGTCTCCGGTGAATTCAGTCCACTTGAGAGCAGTTGAGCTGTGGAGGTGGAGGAGACAATGCGGAGCCCACGTGCGCATGCAGTGGGGGTGGCGTCGGAAAATGCCACGAGTCTGGTGCCAGGGGTTCGGGTTTGCAGGGGCCGAGGACTCAGTGACGAGGACAGTGAGGAGGCTTTGTGGACTGGAATTGGAACTAGACCAGACGTTTGACATCTACAGGCCAATCTGCTCCGTACAGCCTGAGCAATACGCTGGGGGGCGAATGTGGGGAGTCTGGGGAGTCTGGCCAACTGCTGACACATGCCGGTCAACTGGCATAAACCCCACACTGTAGGATTGGTTCCATAGCCCCCTCTCCCCGGCCATTTCTTTTTTTCTCTTTCCACATCTCTGCGTGCATATTGTAGAGATTGGTATTTCGCCGTTCGCCATTGGTCGTTCTTGGCCTGGCGCATTGAGACGGACGAGATGCTCTCGGCAGGCGCCAGGGCCGGGGGAGACAAGGACGCCAGGGGCCTCAACAAGCGGCGCCGAAACCGCGTTCCAGTCTCGTGCTTCAATTGCCGGACTCTCAAAACCAAATGTGACGGTGTCAGACCCACGTGCTCAACGTGTGCGCATAGCGGCAGAAGCTGCGCCTACTTGCAGCAGGGAATCTCTGGAGCTGCCGTGGACAGCGTAGTTGTTAGTCGGCAGTAAGCTAGCCACTTCCCTGTTCCCCCATTCCCCCATTCCCCCGGATTCTTGAGGCACGCGTGTGCAACAACCGGCTGAACTGTACAAAGCTACCTGCGTGCGCTGGAACAGCGTGTCGACGCCTTGGAGAAGAGATCAGATGCTGGCCCAGGCAACATCCCATTCCCCCCTCGGCCGAGCCAAGATGATGCTGCCGAGCCAAAGCGCGATCCGAGCCCCAGCTCATCCGAGAGGCAGTCTTCCGGCATCAACAACGCCGAGCCGCCCTCAATGGTGACCAACGGACCGTCCGTGGTTGCCGATGCCAACGTGTCGCTGGGCGGAGTCAACTTTCCGCAGTTGATACTGAACGCCTTGCACGGCTACGGAAAGGTCAAGGCTCAGTCCATGGCCAATGACAATGGCGTGCGAGAAAGGCAGACCCAAATCAGCGACGAGGACATGTACAGCTTGCCGGTCAACGCTGCCGAGATGCTGAATCAATTCCTCAGCCTCCGACACACTCTGTCGCCAGTATTCCACGTTCCCACTGTGCGGCCGCTGTTCGACGCTGCCCTGACCTGCCGCCCCGATGAGAGGCCTGGGCACAAACCCGTCTTCATTCTCTTGAACATGATATTTGCGCTCTGTACCTCTCAATGGCTCATAGTGGGCGAGGACATGGTGGCCAACCAGCTTGCGGCGAGAAGGCACTATGACATCGCCATGTGCCTGATGCAGCCCAACCTCCTCCGTGACTGGAGTCTGGGGCACGTCCAGGCCCTCCTCATGGGAGCCAGGTATCTTCAGGCATCCAGCTGCGCCGCCGAATGCTGGAACGTGCTCGGCCTGGCAATCCGGATCGCCTACGGCCTGCGCCTTCACCGGGATCCTCCCGACTCGGACTCGGCGCCGGTGAGAGAGACCAAGAGAAGGGTATGGTTTGCGGCATACACGCTCGACAGATTGACGAGCATGATATACGAGCGACCTCCGGCTATCCGCTCCGCCGAGTGCTCCGTCCAGCTGCCCGAGGACTTGGACGATGACTGCATCCGGGGCGACGGGCTGCTGTACCCGATACCCAAACGGCCATCCAGCATGGCCTTTTCCATCGAGGTGATCAAGCTGTACCGCATCATTGAGAGCCTGATGACGCGCCTGACGGGCGACGCGCACAGCAACAAGGAGGTTGCGGAGCTGGTCAGCTCCCTGCACGAGCGATACCGCCGGTGGCATCGTGCGCTGCCGTCCTGCCTGGTTCTGGATCCGAAAAACCCACAGGAGCAGCCGTGGATACTGGCCCTGCGCGGAAACATGGTCCGCATCATGATCCATCGACAGTCGCTCGCGGTGGCACTGCATGGCCTTTTGATGCCTCAGCAGATGGAGGACCCCGTCGTCACAAAGGCGCTGCAAAACAGCCGTGGCTTATGCATCAACGCGGCCATGGAAACCATTGACATTGTGTCGCTGAGACACGAACAGACCAAGAAGACGTTTGGTCTGAACTGGTTCAACATTTACTACCGTACGCCAACCCCTCCCCTTGACGTCTCCCACACATGCACCCCCTCGCTACAGCCCTAACTTGGTATTTCTTAGTCTTCAACGCCGTTATTGTGCTAGTCTCTCACGTTGTCGACCCTCTGCATTCCAACGACAAGGCTGCGCTGGCCAAGGTGGAGCTGGCACTCCAGATGATCCGAGCCATGTCGAGCAACCACTCGTTTGCCGAGAGGGCGTACTCGTTCCTCCAGCAGGTTCTCGGATACATGCATCAGTCGGGGGCCGCGAATCGCCAGGACAGGTCCTTGGACGCAATGGCCAGGGACGCCTTCCCTGACCAACCTACGGGAGACTTGACAATGGAACTCCAGGATGAGCCGAATCCACTGCTGAACTTGCCATCCTTTTTAGGCATGGCCGACGACTTGGCTTGCAATTTGGGATTTCCGATGGGGAATCTCGAAGCCAGAGACCTGAATGATGGCCTGTGGTCGTCCAGTGACCAGTGGTTCAATATCTGAATGAATGACGGGTAAAATGCACATTATGGGTGGAATATGTAAATTATTGCTGCGCACATGGTTTGTGGTAGTAAATGTACTGTACAGTTGGATCCCGGATCCACTTTGCTCAAGGTGATTGGTTGTGAACTCTACAGGCTAGTGCCACAACAATGACATCGGGGTTTTCTGTTGGTATGGGGGCCCACGCTGGTCTGGTGGATCCGAAGTGGATGTGGGGGCACATGGGTAAATGCCAACTACGTCCGTTTTCTGGCCGGCCGGGGAGTTTAGAAAATCGGGGCAAGCTTGGTGGCGCTGGCGCCAGGGCCGGCGACCCGAATCGTATAACTCCCATGTGCGCCATGTTCTCGAACAAGAAATAAATAAGTAAAAAAGTAAATAGAGCAGAGCGAAGACGTCATCCAGCAGAGGCAGCGATTGCAGGTGAGCGGATTGACGGTTTGACGGAATATTGCGCTTGCGACAAGATTGACTAACAGGCGCTCCTTGCAGAGCCGGACACGATTGTTAAAGACGAACTCGACTTGTTCGCCTCTTTACCCTTTACCCGACTTTTACACAACTGGACCCGATACGGCCGAGAAGCAGAAGCACATCTTGGCCATGTTCCGAATCGCAATAGTGGGCGGCGGCCTAGGCGGTCTCTTTGCCGCCCTCTCGATCCATCACCACTGCTCGTCGCATGACATCCAGATCGACGTGTACGAGCAGGCGGCCCAGTACAAGGAGATTGGGGCCGGCGTGGCCATCGGACCCAACGCGGCGAGGCTGGTTGAGAAGCTGGGCCTGCTGGAGGAGGCGTGGAAGATTGCGGGAAAGAGAGGCAAGGACTGGTTCTCGTTCCGCCGCTACGACAATGGCGACGAGATCCTCAACGTTCCCGTCCCCGAGACCAGCCGCATGCTGCAGCTGCCGATGCATCGCGCAGAATTCCTGGAGCTGCTTGTTGGTGCCGTCAAATCCAGGGGCGCCGCCACCCTGCACACGAAGAAGCAATGCCGACAGATAGAGGTGAGTGACGGTCCCTTGCTTCTGGCGCCACCAAGGACGAAACGCTCACGGCGCATATAGGACCGTGGCGATACCATGCTGGTGACGTTTGCCGATGGATCAACAGCCTCGGCCCATCTGGTGATTGGCGCAGACGGCATCCATTCGGCCGTTCGCTCACACTACGTGGTACGTTGACCCCCGTGCAGCCCCCGATTTGCTTCTCCCCGCAAAGCTTCACTGATCAACCTCGACTGACCCTGCATCAGAACGACGAGGCGCAGTACGGCGGCATGGTGGTCTACCGCGGCCTGTGCCCGATATCCGACATCCAGGACACATGGCCCATTCATACCTATGCCACGATATGGGTGGCGCCGGGCAAGCACTTTCTCACCTTTCCCGTCAGCGACAACCGGACGCTGAACGTGGTTGGGTTCGTGTCAACGCCTCTGGAGAAGCTGGGATACGCAAAGGAGAGCTGGACGCTCGCCGGCGAGAAGGCCGACATTGAGCGCGAGTTTGCCGACTTTGCGGCCCCCGTCCAGTCCATCATCAGCAAGATGGACACCAACCCGCTGAAATGGATCCTGTTTGACCGGAAACCACTGGAAAAGTGGACATTTTCCGGCGGCAAAGTGGCCCTGCTCGGCGACGCAGCCCACGCCATGTGCCCTCACCAAGGTTAGAAGCACCATCCAGCCCCCCTTGTCCGGCACCAAGACACTCGCTAACCCAATCGTTTCACCTACAGGAGCCGGAGCAGGTCAGGCCATGGAAGACGGCTACATTATCGGCAGAGCACTGCAGGATTACCTGGGCGCGCTTTCCACGCCCCAAAAACACTCTCTCCAGGCATCCATGGAGCTCTACCAATCCGTCAGGCACCCCCGGTCGGAAAAGGTTCAGCTGACGTCTCGACAGGCCGGCGACTTGTACGAGATGCGGGCGGAAGAGGTGGCCGGGCTGAGCTACGACGAGGGTCTGCCCATTGTGAGGTCCATGCTGGAGCACCGCATGAAGTGGATCTGGACCGACGATATCGACCAGACGTACGAGGGAGCAAGGGACAGCGCGTACCAACTGAAACTCTAGCTAGCTTGGCTAGTGCAATGCACATGTACTTTGTACCATACGATAGCTTGTTTTGGTATTAAACTATATCTATTTTCAGGTGACTCGAATCGCCATGGCCGGCCCAGAGCTGAGACGAAATAAAAGAGTAGGCTGATGTATTCTCTTGGTGCAAGCGGGTGCGGCACTGAATGGAGATGGACTAATACTGATCGGTTTAGTCAACTTGAGAGCTGCAAAGTGCCAACAATTTTTAACTGGCGTGCGCCCGTCTAGAGAGCATATGCGTCGACCATGAGCTTCCAAGACCAAGCCCCTGGGTAGAATCTAAGATGACACGGATTAAAGGGCGAGGCTCAGCAACTTCGGTTCAAGCTTTGGCAACCCTGTCAACGCCGATAGATTGCCCTGCTTCAACTCACTAGTACTTTTACCGCACGATTTATATCACTTGGTCAATGCACCATTAGCAACGCCGTCATCTTTGCGAGACCGCAGCAAAGGACATATCTCCAAGTATATATAATATAAGGTGGGTTAGGGTCTATTTTCTATCGCTATTCGGCTTCACAAGGGCCTCCGCAAGCTTGAGTCCTCTATGCTAGTACAACTACGCACCGGATGCCTAGGGCTAAAAGGTTCCTCTTCTTCCGAGGCGTGCCCGATGTGGACACGGCCCTCTGCAGCTGCGGAGAGGAGGATCAATACCACGTCCTTAGCTGCCTAAAGTATAGTAATACAAGGCTAATAGAGTGGCTAAGAAACGATAGGGAAGTCTAGCAGCCCCAAATAACCCTAGTATAGTCCTAATAGTAACATCACAGGTACTATTAATAGGTAGGATAGGACACTATAGCCTGGCTTAGAAACTAGCCGTATAATAGGAAAGGAGGGGCCGCCCCGGAGCTAACACGGGCGTAGGATAAAGAGAACACGGGCAGGAGGGGTGAATAGAGAGGACCGGAGACGGGCAGGAGGGGTGAATAGAGAGGACCGGAGACGGGCAGGAGACGGGGCGGATATCTCTATCTGGCTCGCTATGGGCGAGGCATGCCGGCTAGCGGCAAAATAAATCAGATAGGAACCGGCTAGGGCGGTAGCGAGCTGTAGATAAATCGGGATTAAGGCGGGCAAGGTTTTATTCCCAGAGGGTTTCCTTGCCTACTAGAAGAGAGGTATACTAGCGACATGGCTTAGCAACAGTCTAACTGCCTAGTGTAAATTAATAATAATAATAATATCCTGGCTATTCCGTCCTGTTGTTTCTGTTACGTGCCGGAATCCCTACAAGTATGGATATAGGGATTAACGTACTTGAGGTTAAATTATGTGTAATAGAGGTCAAGTTTATTAAATGCGTAATAAAAGATAATATATAGGTATAGTTTAGTATAGTATAAGATTCTTGTTCCTTCCATCTATCTGGAGGTCGATCTTGACCATTTATACGCTGTGTTAGTCACGCGTGTCGCCTCCAGTGTACTTGTCACGGTTTGTATCGTAACAGTTTCCCTCGCCATCTCTTCTTAAATACATAGCAAGGAAAGACTTGGTAAGAAATATATAGAAAAACATGGCAAGGCATAGTGTTGGGACTCTCCTTTATAAGGTCAGGCTTACAGTGCTTATAGGAGATGCAGACAAAGGAGATGTAGCTCTGTGGCCTATAGTGCCTTGTTTCCTAGCATCTATTTATAACCGATTTCCTGTAATGAATTCTTTAATTAGCAGGCCAAGCTTTCCGCAGCTGTAGGGCACTTAATCAGGCAAAGCGGCGCTTGCCTGAGTTTTGCGTATGAAATGCGGAACGAAGGCGCGAAGATGCAGTTCCGCAGGCTATAGCTGCCCGCTTTGCCTATTTAAAATAAATCTAATAGTAAGGCCGATAACTTTTAGAATACTCATCAGTAATTGGTCAGAAATCGAATACTTATCGGCGATTAGATAACGAGGAATTTGAGGTACGTACCGAGTTAGTGATGCTTTAGCAGGCGCGTTGTGGTGTTGCGGAAGGTAGGCAGCGCCGCAGGCAGGAGCCCCCGGAGGGAAAAAACACACAATGCCACTTCATGATCTATGAAAAATAAATCTTCAAATCGAGCCTTTCGAATCGAGCCCTTCAATCAAGCCCTTCAAATCGAGCCCTTTCAAATCAAGCCCTTTCAAATCAAGCCCTTTCAAATCAAGCCCTTTCAAATCAAGCCCTTTCAAATCAAGCCCTTCAAATCGAGCCCTTTAAACGAGCCTTTCAAATCGAGTCCTTTAAACGAGCCTTTCAAATCGAGCCCTTTAACCGAGCCCGCTGCAGGCGGCCCCCGGCAGGGCTCCCAGAGAGCCCCCGGAGGGAAAAGACACATAATACTGGCTACCGCCGCTTTGCCTGCGCCTAGGATACCGACGAAGTCGGCAGCATCCCAGGCTATTTTACTAAAGGTCGCCCCAAATTAATAGATGATTTAAAGATGCGGCCTAAAATACTAAAAAAGCATCATGATGTATTGAAGCACTCGAGTCACAGACAGCCACAGTCAAATTGTTTGTGGATACTACTGGCCAAGTTCCTCGCCCGATGTGCGTATTTAATTTTAACGGTTGGCGTTCATGGTAAGCTGACCGACTCGTCAATCTCACTGCACTAGCCCTTATATAAGCACTACTGTACATGCTTTACAAAACAAAACTACTGGAGCGACGCCATTGCAAAACACATGTTTTGCCCTACATATATATTGGCTTCTCTACTCGCTCACAAGGCAATACCTCTACTCACTCACAAGGCAACACCTCTACTCGCTCACAAGACCACAAAGCAATACACCCATCGCGCCATGGCCCAAACACCGGCAGCGGAAATCCGCAAGAATATCGAGGCGGCATGCCTTTCCTTCATCACGGCCTATGACGACGGCAGCGCCCGGAAAGACGCCTCGGTCATCAACCGCGTCTGCGCACCGGAATGCGTACGGCTCATCGGCCCCCGGTCCGCCGCCACCGTTGGCGTGCCTGTAAATTTTCCCATTGACAACAAGACATATGAGGGCCTCTTTGCCGGGGACATCAAGCACAGCCGCATTAGCAGCAAGATTGAGAATCTCGTCGTCGACGTGCAGGAGCGCAAGGCGGCCTTTACGAGCGCGCAAGACGTCGAGTTTTCGGACGGCAGCGAGAAAATGGCGCTGGACTTTTCGTGGTTCCTGGAGTTTAACGAGGACGGGACCAAGGTGAACAAGGTGGTCGAGGTGATTGATGTCGCCACCATTGGCAAGTTCCTCGCCAAGCATAAAGAGCTTGCCGCTGCAGACGCGGGCGCAAGCTCATGATGGATTGGATGTGGAGAGGTTGCGCATTTGCAAGAAGGAATAGAATAATCTTGGACATGGCTTACCGTGTGCTTTGGCCCAGGGCTCGGCGCAAAGTGCGAAGACGCGGCTGCATTTCTATCCGCGGCTCGGGTGTTTATTACGCATGTGGCATATAATAGGGCTCGGTAGCTGACAATGTCTCACGGTTGGAAACCAACTTCATTTTGCATCCATCCGAGCATCGTGTCTTGATTCGCCGACAACAATGCCAGAATGAGCTGGTGGTGCAGCCGACGGGCGCGGCATAAGCTGACCGGCAGAAGCGGATGAGACGGTGTCATCCAGCCTCCAGACTAAATCACGCTTGCTTACTCTCGAGGCCTCCCTGACGAAATGTGGATACGATACATGCGCTGATCGCCCCGTGTTGCTGGACGGCCGTGATGAAGATTGATATTGACTGCAGCTTGTTTCCAGGCAGACACAATATACGGCTGGCTGAGGGCGTTGAAGGGACCTCACTCACGCTAATAAAGAAACCAAGTATTAAACTGTCTATTCTCCTGTATAGATACATATACACTAAAATCGGCATGCACCCGCATCAGGACCAGCCCGTAAGTTTGGTACTAGTTTTTGGAAGCCATAAAACCCATGGTACGCGCCAGCCAGATGGGCGGGAACAGCACAACCTTGGCCGCGCCCATGGCAAAGATTTGTACATTCGTCATGGTCGTGCTTTTGGCATGGGACGCTCGATCGTTGAGCCTGGGAAAGTCGCCCGCCGGAACATCCTTGCCGAGGAACTCGCACAGAGGCTTCCACCCGTCGCCCAGCTTGTATTCCAGACGCCTTCCGCTCTCCAGAGGAACTGCCTCGCGGACTCTCCTGTAATATTCCTCGTGGGCGTCCCTTGCCCGCACCGCAACCGACTCGCCGGAGAACTCGGGACAGGAGAAGAAGCCGGCGTAAATCTTTTGCATTGCCTTTATCCCGCGATTTCCAAGGATATTGGTAAAGACCAGGTTCTGCAGCCCCGACCAGGGATGGTAAATTGCGTCAATCAGCTGCGCCTTCATAGACGGCCACCAGGCGTCAAAGTCTCTCTCGACAACGACTACCTTCGCGTCGGGGTACGCCTCGATTAGCTCCAGAACAAAGGGGGACGCGAGGTCCGTGGTAATGTCGTAGCCCTTCCAGAGGTCGTCCCAGTCCGCTCGCTTGAACCGAGGCCGCGGGACTGGGCCTGATGAAGTGTCGCTGCTCCCCGGGGGAGGCTCGTACGTGTAACCGGGCAGCTTGGCCAGAGCCGGCCACGTCGCCTCGGCGGCTTGCTCGAGCTTGGCAAAGGGATTGTTCAACCTGTCGTCCAATCCGTGGTGAACTCGGTACCCAAGCTGGCGGTACGCCTCGGCCATGGAAGCGGTGCCCGTGCGGAAAAGGCCCGCGTGTATGACGACGAGGCCATTGTCGCCGCCTTGTTTCGGATTCGGAGTCACCATGCTCGACTTGATTGCCGCCTTGACTTTTCCTTATCCATCGGCAACGGACAAGTTGCGGGAGCAGAGTTCAGTCCCCCTCCCTCTTTAAAAGATGCTGGGGGTCTCTGATCAAACTTATGTCGTGCAACTAATAGTGGGGTCTGCTGCGCATCTCCTACGCCGTTAGTGCTCACGTTAGCACAGCATCTTGGCTGCTTCAAGGTCAAATGTCTAACTAGCCAAGATTACACAGTAAGAAAGTGAAGCAGCTGTATTTGTCACGCCAAAAACTTGGGCGGGGCCACACCACAAATCCAGTGGGTGTTCACCCTCAGCCCCCTAAACCTGTGCGACCAGACGTCTCAGTCCCGAGGTTTCAGGCCACACCTCACTTTTCCTAAGCAGCTGGATGAGCTGGACAAAGAGTGGGTGAGATCATGGCACTCCAGTATGAAACAATACCTCATAGTCTGCGCTGTAATGCAGCCAACAGGTCTCACGGCTGAGCAGCGTCTGTCGCGTCAGATCCTTCTGTTCGACGACTCACAATTCAACTGCGAAAATTGAGTCCAGGGTCCGAACAACACAAGATATCCCACACACTTTGCAATCATTGAAGAAGAGTGAAATGGGAATTAAAACAGAAAATCCAGGAGATATCGAGCGTCAACTCCAAGGGAAAGGCTTCGCTGAACCAGTCATGGATCATGCAACGCCCACAGCGGCCAGTTCAAAAGCTGCTAGTAGAGGCACTGACAAGTCTAGTCGGTGACACTCTTACGGGACAGTACAATCGAAGGGATAATGCAATTGATGCCATAACTGCATATTGCAGCGTCGAGGAAGACACGATTCAGGAGTTCTACACGGCTGGTGATTTGAGCAAACACTTCCG
Organism: Keithomyces neogunnii; assembly: GCA_020975405.1. Lineage (NCBI taxonomy): Eukaryota > Fungi > Ascomycota > Sordariomycetes > Hypocreales > Clavicipitaceae > Keithomyces > Keithomyces neogunnii. Next base: position 450,746 of record JAIOWQ010000002.1, on the reverse strand, counting down.
CCAGAGACACCTGTCGTGATTGCGAGACAACAAACAGCCAGTATGTCAAGTCTGCGACATGACACTCGCACATAAGATGCATCTGCAAATTTGAGCGGGTGAGTTGAAAAGTAGCAGTAGGTTGCCGCGAAATAGGCAGTGGCAAATAGAACATTGCATGTCTGCTAGATGCTCAAAATTCTTGACCCAGCGCACTTTCAATGTCTTCTATAACTACCACGTCTAGTCTAGGACTAGCTCCAAGACACTCTGCAGAGATGTCACAGCTGCGTCGTAAGAAGTTGAGCTCGGCGTTGGCAAGTGTACTTTGTCTTTGGCGTACTGTCGTGGCGTTTTGCCAATGTCTTGTGACTCCAAAGCCATGCTCGTATTCAAGTGAATAGACTCCAAAACCTCTTTAGTTAGTCATCTATAACGTGATAAGTAATGTGGTGCCTGCCACGCTCATGTATTGTAATAAATGGCACTCCTATCTGTTTCAGACACTTTGAAACTGGGACGGACACATATTGGCGTACTACGTAGATATGAGCAAATGTCCTTCCGAGTATGAACGTGCTTTGGTCTACACCTGCTAGCAATAAGCGACAAATATCCTATTTAACGCTTCCTAGATATTGCCCAGGTAAAACGAGATTAGATGATCTTCTTTAGCATCAGTCTTACTACTCCGTAGCAGCAATACCGTAGTCAAGCAAGCGCTAACATCCTTTTATAGCCACGTTTATACGTTTTATATAGTAATATGGCGTTTCTTCGAAAAATCCCCCCATGGGCACTCGAAAGGATGCCTCGAAATCCTAACCGGGGAATAGCTTCGGAAATGAGTGGGCCAAGCCGGCATTGCGCCGACCGCGCCCGCCGTACTAATGCGCAGTCGCTTGAATTTATCCAAATTCTGTATACCCCGACAGCAAACACGTCCGTTAACAATGAAAACGACGGTTGAAACCCTGTTGAATGAGGACTCAAACAATACTGTGATGAATGCAGGGGACTGTTCTACTACCAACAAGGCCTGGGCCAACCGGCTAGCAACAATTAAGAATCTCAGAGTTCATAGGCGCCGACAGGAGATGTCTACCTATTAGACGCAGGTTTCCTTGCCCCGGACGATGACGACTCTGAGAGGTACCGGCAGAGTAATCGCCCGAACCAGGGTCGAGAATGGTTCTTGCAAAGCGAAGCAGACGGCCGCAGCTTTTTTAACACAGAGTTCGCAAACACCGTTCTTTCTGCCTTCACCAAGCTCCCTTGTGCGATATGCTCTATACAGGATTCTTGTTCAGGGCATCCGGCGTTGTTTAGGTCTGGAGTCCAGTTTAGTCAATGTCGGGAGCCATTGGCCCTCAGCTGAACTCACCATGATGTACTAGCTCCACTCTTGTGTCTCAGTCCGCATTATTTAACAGCAACGACGACTCTACTCTCTTCACCCACTCCTAAAGTACTTCAGCCAAGTGACGGCGGATAAACTCTGACTGAGCGGCGGAAAAAGCCCGTGAGCGGACACCCGAGATGGAAACCGATGATATTGTTGAGTGGGAAGAAGGCGCATTCAGCCAAGAGCTGGACTTTACGGTAAGTATTCGAGTCGAACTACGAAATATACCCCAGTCTTACGCATCAGATTCAAATGGGAGACCGTGGCATGACAGCAAGAGGCACAGCATGCGCAAAACATCAAAATGTCTACCGCCTCGAGATTCCTCCAATGCTCCGCAGCTGGTTCGAGCGAGAGAACAAGCAGCCTAGTACTGTCGTCCTGAAAAGGGAAAAACCTGGATGGAGAAAGGAATTCGAGCGCGAGATGGCAGCTTATCAAAGACTACAAGAGACTCAAGGACAGTATGTCCCAATCTGCTACGGTCAAGTTTTGTGCTCGGTGAGAGATAATCGGACATTGTACGGTATGAGCCGTCGCGGTATTCTTCTTTCAGATTTGGATGGGTGGAATCTTGACGACAAAAATTGCCCCCCTACTGCGCGGGCTGACCTGGGCCGAATGCTCAAGGACGCTCTTCAAGCCACCTACAATCTCGGGGTGAAGCATGACGATTTGGAGATTTCTAATGTCCGGTTTGTCCGCGACAAAGTTATCATCATGGACTGGGAATACTCATCTGACCCAAATGCCGATGACGGCAAGTATGTTGAATGGGAGAGCGAGGGTCTGCTGAACAGTTACGATCGATTCTGGTCGTCTCCATACCAAAGTGCTCGCAGACGGTCGGAGTTGGTAAATAGATCACCGGACTGATGCCGTATGCATAATCACGAGCGAGCACTCGGCGACCAGCTCCTACAGTGCCCCTTATTCGCTGCTGATATTTACGGGCTCAGGGCAGAAACGTATTATTGATAAAGTACCTGTATGCAACATGCCAGCAATGTCCCGACCCATGCGCAAACAGATCCGTCCTCCCCCATCTTTATGAATAAATCGCATGACGCCCGAGAGCAGTAGCATCGGGGCCAGTCCGTAACAGTGAGCAGCAAAAATAAGCACACGTGATGATGCGGAGATCAGCGCCCAGGTCCAGCGGAGGCTGTGCGCCGTAGATGAAAGAGAGCTTGGAAATTACAATTCTCTGTTGGATCAAGGCTTTTTTACCGAATCTTGGTATCATCCACCCTGTGTGAACAAGGCACCTTGTTCTCATAAGCTATGCTACAGCTCTGTCGCAGCGCAACTCACGACTGTCATCATGAGTCTCGGCCGCTTGCCTCGTGAGCTCATCCTCTACACGGTGGCCTATATATCGCTGCGCGACCACGTCTCGTGCATTCTAGCCAACCACGACTTTGAGAGACTGCTGTGGCCCGCCCTCTACCTGCGACTCCCGTCCTTGGATGCAACTTGCGTGGCCACTTCTGAAGACGGCCGCCCGCCCGTCAGCCGCAAGTATGTCCTCGGCTGGGCCGTCCAGCGAGGCTTCGTGCGCGTCTTGCACAGGATCGACCAGATGGAGAGGCTCGAGCTCCTGGTCAACTCGATGACTTTTCAGCCCGCCGAGACCAGCCCGAATCTGGGCGCGCCGGTGCCGGCGTTGCTGCTCCTCCACCTTGCCGCTCTCCACGGCAGACAAGATGTCATCCGATACCTGGTGCTTGACAAAGGCGCCAGTGTCAACGCCACCGTGCATGGGACGCTGCTGCCAATCCACTTCGCCGCCACCGGAGACGTCGTGCGCGCCCTCATTTCGCTCGGCAGCCCGGAGGACCCCCCCGGCGGGACAACAGCACTGGTCCACAGCCTGCGTTACCGCGCCGACGCCAGTGCGGTCCGGGCCTTCATCGAGCTTGGAGAGGACCCGAATGCCGTGGGCCCGGATGGCGAGGGGGCCTGTGTGCTGGCTATCCAGACGGGCAATCCCGGCGCCCTTGAAGAGCTCCTCAAGTCTGGGGCCGACGCCGCGCAGCAACTTCCAGGCGGCGAGCACCTCCTCTATCACGCAATCTGGACCGCGAGCCGGCGGTTTGGTTAGTTGCCCGTGGGCGGTGCTGTTCCGGGCAAGAGAGATGAGTGCTGATACATGGGCCCCCCAGGCTGCGACGTCTCTTGCCAGATGGTTCGGACGCTGCTGGACCACGGAGCGCCGGCCGGCTCGGGCTATTGGTCCAAGCCCGACGGCGGCGTTCGCATGGGCTACACGCCGTATTTGTTCCTGGCAGTCATGATGCCCGAATCTGCCAGCGTCGTTGAGCGGCTGCTGGCGGCCGGCGCAGACCAGCACGTCGGCTTCTCCCGTCGCCGAAGGTGCCCCGACCAGGACGCACGCCGCATGTACGGCCTCGCCTCAACCTTGGCGGACAGCCTTGCGGCCAACCTGGTGGGCTCCATCGTCCGCTCGCACGCCGCTCCCCGGGGGCCCCTTGTGAGGCCCGATGCCGCCCGCAAGCTTGGGCTTCTCGTTGAGCACGGAGCGAGTCTCGAGGCCGAGATTGAAGGCCTCACGCCCTTGCACTACTGCCTGAGACAGAGCGGCATCAAGGCCAAGACTGCCCTGGAGCTCATGCCTCTCCTCGTGACTCTGGGCGCGGATCCGACGCGGCCGGACGGGTCCGGCAGCCGGCCGCTGCACAGGCTCACAGGACAGTTTCACCGTCCGGAGCTAGCAACCTGGCCGGGAACGAGCAGAGCGCCTCCCTCCAGGTGCCCGCGGCGAACACCCCTGGCCAGCCTCATTGACGTCCTGATCGATCACGGCGCGGACCCGAACGCTCCCAACCAAGAGGGCAAGACTCCCCTCATGCTGCTGTGCGGACAGCCGCCCGGAACGTCTGCAGCGCCGTCAATCAAGGTTCTGCTCGCGCGCGAGGGCATCAGAGCAGATGCAGTGGACGAAACAGGGCGGACAGCACTTCTTCACCTTGTGGGTGCGACGGGCGCCGTGTTTGCGCATGAGCCCTGCCACAGATTGCAAGTGCTCCTGAGCCACGCCCGGGGCGGCGGCGTCAACATCCATGCCCGCGACAGCTCGGGTAGCACCGCCCTTCACCTTCTTCTCGCCGCCCAGGACCCTGAAGCCGGCAGCCAATCTCCCCGAGACGGCACGTGGCCAAATCGCCGCCGGCGGCAGCGAACAAGGACACGAGCACTCGTAATGCTCCTCGGCGCAGGTGCCGATGCGGCGTCGCGAATGGGCCCGTCCGAGGATCCAACCATGATGGACGGCCACAGCCGCCTCCTGGACCATGCCGTCTGGGCCCGTAGAGAGGGCTCGGACGCCACGGAGACGCAGGGGATGGACGACAGCGACAGCGACGTGCTGCTGCTCGGCCACACGCCGCTGCACCTGGCCTGCCTGTGCGGAGACCAGGACCCGGCCGCAGTGATTGACGTGCTGCTCCGACATGGGGCATCGGATACCGTGAACCTGGCATCCTCGCGCCAGAGACTGACCCCGCTCATGATGTTGGTCGGGCGTGCGTCCGCAGGAGACCTCTCGCGGAGTGCCATGGACAGGGCGGTGCGGCTTCTGCTCAGCGCCGGCGCGGATCCCATGATGCGCGATGCGAGCGGCCGCACCGCGTGGGACATGTTCTTGGAGGTGTGCAGAAGCCGCTGCAAGTGGGTGTGGGCGCCGGTACTTGAGCCGGTGATGCCCGAGATGGGCGAGGAGGAAAGCCGCAAGCTGCTGGGCCTGAGTACCGTTGGAACAGGCGACGCACAGCCAACGGAGTCTCTGCGTGGTAATTTCCATGACATCAAGCATAGCCTCTAAGTGAACCCTTTCCAGACCAAGGGTTGGGGGAGGCTGGGTTTAAAGACGACTCGCGCCGGCTTCAGCCTCCTCTGACGTTGTCGTACCATTGGAATATATACAAATGCCATTGCCAAATTGCATGACATGTATTCTTGTATCCAATGCCAACCCATCACCTGTTTCCATGGAGTTCTGGTTTTTTCCCTGTTTTACTTTGGTCCCCTCTCGGATTATATGCCAAGGACATGTTCATCTTTCATTTTGTCTTGTGGAACTTACAAGACATGCGGCCCTGACAAAGTCCCTGCTCGGGCTCCAAGTTGTACAAACTTGACCACCTTGATGCTCTGTTCCCGACCGAGGTGCAACTTCGGAGCTGCGGTAGGCCTTTTGTAACATGTTGAGATGATTGGATTGTATGAGGTATCGTGACATGCCATCTTGGGCATCACCATGACTCGATGGATGGATGAGATCACGACAGGCTCATGCAACGTAATCCATTGAGCTAACAAGTCTGTAGAGTGTCATGACGTCCAAGGAACAAGGTCTGCCATGTGACCACATCATGTCACCTTCTAGATTGACAGCTACAAGTCTACAATGAGTGTCATACGAAACGAGCGTACATGTTGCAACCTTTTCTCGCAAATGACTGCCTTCCACTGTCCACCCATCTATCCCCTTGGTCCAGCAAATCGGGAACGGGTGATCAAGACCTCCACCCGCCACGGCCTTGTCGACTTGGTAGTCGTCACAGTGGTTGTGGCTGCAATCAAGCGTCATAATCGGGCCAATATTCGTCCCATTTTTCATAGTCGTACTGCTTCAGAGCTTCAGCATCGGCGCCGTGGAGCGGTTGCGCATACTCAAAGTCGATCACATAGTTCCTGCCATGGGCCTTGAGGAAGTTTTCCGGCTAGACATCACCATGCGCCCATCCTGCATCGTGCATGGCGTCAATAAGCGCCTTGGCAGCGTACCTACTATCTTCATCCTGGTCAAATACCTGCGCGCCCTCGATGTATTCAATGGCAAAGCCGTTGACTTGTCCAGTCCCCGTCTCAACGGTAAGAGCGAGGAGGGCTTGATAGCAGTTGATCTCCGCTTCAACTGCGCTCTCGTCGCCGCTCTGCTTAATAAACCACCTCCCATCGTAAATCGCCCGGGCGGCGCCCGCTGTACTACATGCTCATGGACTCGTAAGCTCGGATAGAAGGGCAATAAGTGTCTCATAGAGATAAGCAACTGTCTAGAAGAATACCTCTCCAAAGCAACGATCTTGGCCGTTGGCGGATTCATATTTTTAGCCTCCAATTTGCTTGCACTACTTCTCTATTGAGGCGGTGCTGACCACTGGGAAGCCCGGAAACAAGGGACACCCAAACTCGCAGCAGTCGAAATAAAATAGCATTCTCGTTTAGAGTACATCATCAAGTACTTTTACGCAGGCGCATTCTGACATTGCGGGGGCGGGGCAGGGCAGGGTCAGCGCATAAAGGATTTCGCCATACAAAGGGGTACGCAATGTATGAACACGCTCCGGAAGATGAATACGCTCCAAAGAGTAAATGATATCTGAGGATTGAGTAAGCTCTGATGGCTTCATGCCTAGAGGCTTGTAGATGAGATTGCCACGACTGTAGATATATAAACCAACCTTCACATCTCAGTCAAGAGTATTCCTCCATTCACCAAAGCCAAACAGTTCCCAATACCATTGAAATCATCCTTTCAATCTTGCGTTCAAGAAAAGCTTTATTCTTACTTTTTAACATCTCTAAAATGGCATTATTCCAAGCTCATCGCCGTTGCCGCCGTCTTCATTCAAGGCAGCGTTGCAGGACAAGTCAGGATCGTGGCCTACAACACTCATGACTGCACAGGCCTCGCACAGAATCTCGTCATCGATGGTAATCGAGCCTGCGATCCCTCAACCAGAAAGCTTTTGTCCTACAAGGAAGCTGGATGGGGACCAGGCAACGGGCAGCGAATTGCCTTCTACAAGGACCCCGGATGCACTGATGATTCCAAGTTATTTGACACGTACTCTCGTGATGGAGATTACTTCAAATCGAATCAGTGCTACAATATCGAGGAGATTGTTAAGACTGAAAAGTTCGCTCAGGGTGCGAGACTCCATTAGCAAGGTATGTTGGTATTTCTGCTCCCATAAAATAACTGAAACAAGTTTCTAACTTGACCCTTGGGAAATAGGCATCGCGCGGCTCAACCCCTCACACACAACTCTGTTATGAGACCTTCGAGTACAGACTGAAGAGCAAGACGAATAAGCCGAGTGGAACAAGCACAGCACGTGAACGGGAGTGAGTTCTAGAGATTAGTCAGTAGTGATGGGTGGAGAGACTGGAGTAACTGGGGGAACGTGACGGTTCCACTGGTTCCCAAGGGATAAACCGTACTGGCTTCATGTTGGCAGAGATGCTGGGACATAATACTAAGCTATATGGGTTATCACGTTGGTAATAGGTCCTAGACTATAACCAGGTATTAGTAGACTTATAGTAGGAGCTAACTGGATACTATCAATAAAGTAAAGAATTTAGGGGCCCTATATAGTTCTAGTGATTACTTAGGTAAGCATAAGAGGTGCTTACTTTCTTTACCTAGTAATTACTTTCACTACTTACTCTATATATAGTAAGCGCTATATTAATCAGGCAAAGCGGCGCTTTGCCTGAGTTTTGCGTGAAATGCGGAACGAAGGCAAGTGAAGATGCAGTTCCGAAGGCTGCAGCTGCCCGCTTTGCCTATTTAAAATAAATCTAATAGTAAGGCTAATAACTTTTAGAATACTCATCAGTAATTAGTCAGAAATCGAATACTTATTGGCGATTAGATGAGGAGGAATTTAAGGTATGTACCGAGTTAGTAATGCTTTTAGCAGGCGCGTTGATGCTTTTAGTAGGCGCGTTGTGATGTTACGGAAGGTGGGCGTGGTGTTGCGGAAGGTAGGCAGCGCCACAGGCAGGAGCCCGCTGCAAGCGGCCCCCGGAGGGAAAAAACACACAATGCCACTTCATGATCTATGAAAAATAAATCTTTAAATCGAGCCTTTTAAATCAAGCCTTTCGAATCAAACCTTTCAAATCAAGCCCTTCAAATCGAGCAAATCGAGCCCTTTCAAATCAAGCCCTTTCAAATCAAGCCCTTTCAAATCAAGCCCTTTCAAATCGAGCCCTTTCAAATCGAGCCCTTTCGAATCGAGCCCTTTCGAATGGAGCAAATCGAGCCCCCGGCAGGGCCCCCGGAGGGCCCCCAGAGGGAAAAAACACATAATGCTACTTTATATTTAGTAAAAAAAAACTAAAATAGCCTGACTACCGCCGCTTTGCCTGCGCCTAGGATAACGACGAAGTCGGCAGCATCCCAGGCTATTTTAGGTCTATTGTTCTGACTATTACTCCATGTCTAAGCTATGTTATTACGACTCCTATAGCCCACCTATTATGCAGCCTATAAGCTGGGATCGTAACACAATGTCCCCTCGCCTGTGGTCTTGCTCTCAAGACCCAGTCCTCTTTTATAACTATTGTCCTCGGTCTCGTAAGTTTGTTATCTTTCCTCCTTTTTATCTGCCATGTTTTTCAAACACCATGTCTAGTCATATTATGAAGGCAAAACCACGGAAATTGAAAGATCCGTCGAAGAAGTCTGATTTCGCCCGCCGTTAAAATACCTTGGCCGCTTATATAGATTTGCTCGTCGTCAGGCCGTGTTCCTTTTACTCTGCTCGTGGCTTGCGTTGTCATATGGTCTGTTGTCTTAGAAAAAAACCAAGGAGTTTCGCCAAGAAGATTTGCAATACCTTCCTCGTGCGTGCGTTATACTCAGTTAAGGAGACAATAAAAGGAGTTTTTACCCGCATATAATATTTAATTATTTGATTATTAATTATAGCCTTGATACTTTCATTCCCCTTTAAAGATTATAGCCTAGACTTCTCTATAATATTCACAAACACTGATAGTTAGGCTGTGGCTAAGCTATTTAGCTAGTACATCCTCTCTTCTAGTAGGCGAGGAAACTCTCTAGGGAATAAAACCATACCCACCTCGATCCCGGTTCGTCTACGGCCCGTCCCCGGCCGGTTCCCGCCTGTATGATTTAGTTTGCCGCTTGCCGGCATGCCTCGCCTATAGCGAGCTAGATAGAGTTGTTATATTAGCGCTTTGCTTATGTCCCGTTTTCTGCCTGTTCCCGCTCCTCTGTCCGTCCCTCTTACCTATGCTCCTTATCCCTATCCTACGCCCGTGTCGGCTCCGGCGCGGCTCCTCCTGTCCTACTGCGCGGCCAGCTTTTAGGCAAGGCCGAGTACCCATCGCGTTACTATCGGGGCCGTGCCGGGGTCGTTTAGGGCCCGACGGACTTCCCTGTTATTCCTCGGCCACTCCGCGGGTCTCGTATTATCGTATAGTTCTCTATAGCTATTCTGTTTAAATTACCTAAAGTTATATAAAGGATATATATAATAATCTTAATCCTACAAACTATAGTAGAGATTATAAGATAAGAGAAAGATGGACTGTTTAATCTATTTTAGTAGAATAAGTAACTTGAAGCTTGATCCTTTTCCTAGCACCTTCAATATATTGGTAATAATATTAGGGGTTAAATAAGAGCCGTTAAAATAGCCTGGGATGCTGCCGACTTCGTCGGTATCCTAGGCGCAGGCAAAGCGGCGGTAGCCAGACTACTTTAGATTTTTTATTAAATATAAAGTAGTATTATGTGTTTTTTCCCTCCGGGGGCCCTCTGGGAGCCCTGCCGGGGGCCGCTTGCAGCGGACTCGATTTGAAGGGTTCGATTTAGAAGGCTTGATTTAAAGGGCTCGATTTAAAGGGCTTGCTTGATTAAAGGGCTTAATTGAAGGGCTTAATTAAAGGGCTTGATTTTGATTATATTCTCTTAAGCATGATTTATTTTTTATTGATCATGAAGTGGCATTGTGTGTTTTTTCCCTCCGGGGGCCCTGCCGGGGGCTCCTGCCTGCGGCGCTGCACCTTCCGCAACATCACAACGCGCCTGCTAAAAGCATCACTAACTCGGTACGTACCTCAAATTCCTCGTCGTCTAATCGCCGATAAGTATTTAATTTCTGACTAATTACTAATAAGTATTCTAAAAATTATTAGCCTTACTATTAGATTTATTTTAAATAGGCAAAGCGGGCAGCTATAGCCTGAGGAACTGCATCTTCGCGCCTTCGTTCCGCATTTCACGCAAAACTCAGGCAAGCGCCGCTTTGCCTGATAATTCTAGAGAGTCCGCTCTTTTATACGCGACCTGACAAGTATACAGGAGGTGACACACGTGACTAGCATAGCGTATAAATGGTCAATCCTGACCTCTAGACAGAAGGAATTAACAAGAATCTTGCACATAACTAAAAAGTACCTGCACTTTGTCTTTTATTACGTATTTAATAAATTTGACATTAATCATACTCAATTCAACCTCAAGTACGTTAATCCCTACATGCCTAGTTGTAGGGATTCCGGCACGTAACACATCTTACGCGATAAAGGCGATAATCCTCATCAGGCGTCTCTAACTACTTAATTTAGACTAAATAAGATGAATTTATTTCTACCAAAAGAGACTGCGAAACCACAAATCTTGACTTTTTGGGGCACACGGTTGGTGTGTGTGTTTGGGCCTAACAGAGTGTCTACCATCTCAGTACACAGCTACGGAATGAGGAATAATCCAAGTTCAGACCTGGATGGTGAAATTTCCAACAGTGGCCTCGAGAAGCAGTAGTGGATATATTTATGCATACATCTTGTACGTGTCCGTACCTTGTAATCAAACGCGAACCACTGGCAACATTTACAAGGCATCATCTTGCTTCTTCGTTGGTGAGATGCTGCAGTTTCAGCCAAAATTTACAAACTGCCAACTGCCAACTGCCAACTGCCACTTAATTCCTCAAGGTCGAGACTTGGATGCCGTATTTTTCATAGTCAAAGTTCTCAAGCGAAGGCAGGAGCTCCGCCCACCCGTCGTCAACCTCGCCAACATGCCCCGGGCTGCCCTCGAACTTGCTGGCCCCGGCATGCTCGAGATGCTCTTGTCTGTGCTCGCCGGTAGCGCCGGCCAGCACCTCCTTCTCGCGGCCGCGGTACTCCCCCAGCAGCCCCGGGTGCGGACACCAGACGACGCGACACCCCGCTCGCCGCCCGGCCTCGCAGCCCGGCACGGCGTCCTCAAAGACCAAGCACTCGTCCGGCTTGACGGGCGGTTCGCCGGAGCCGCTGGCCTCGATGGCCTGGTTGATCGTCTCCAGCGCGGTCAGGTAAATGTCGGGAAGCGGCTTGCCTCTGCCCCTGGGAACCCTGGGGTCGTCTCCGCAGACAATCTGCGAGGGGGCGAATATGTCGGGCGCGAAGAGCGCCCTGACCTCGGGACTGCTCGTCTTGACCTTGAACATGTTGAAGTGGCTGCTTGTGGCGACGGCCATGTGCATTTTCCTCCCCGACGGCCCGCTCGTGCTCCGGCTCAGATTCCGTAGCAGCAGCTCCACGCCCGGCAGGGGCTTGGTGTGCTTGAAGAGCTCCGCCTGCAGCTCCGAGGTTCTCCTGACGTACTCGTCGTGAGACATGGGCAGTTGGGCCCATTGCTGAAACAGGCGGGCGGATTCGGGCCCCGGGCGTCCCTGGAGCTGTGCCTTGAGGTTCCACGGAAGGTCTGGTCGTCCATGCTCCCGGAGAATGCTGTTTGTGATGTCGGTGTAGATGTCTTCCGAGTTGATCAGAAGGCCATCCATGTCGAAAAGACAGCACCGCACGGGGGGGAAGCTGTGGGAGTGTCAGACGGCAGATGCTGAACATGGGTGCTGAATGGGAAGCGGGGGTGGGCAGAGGCCCGGCAACGGATCAGCTTACTCTGTTCTAGGGGCCATTATGATTTGGTGCCAAAGGGAACCTGTAGCTTGTAGTTGATAAATGAGGCAGCCGGCCTGGATGTTGATAGGAAGAGTTGTGGTGAATTCTGAGGATCCACTTGACTTTCAATGGCTGCCCCATGACGCTAAACTCTTTTGGCTCGGCTCTCAAATTGGGCATCCAAAGACTCAATGTCACTTTTCTTGGACCATGGCATTCCACTGGTGAATTTTCAAACACCTCTCAGCGACACATGCATCGTCATTTAGGTACAGTACATTTCGTGCTGAAGCCTCGGTTGCCATAGAAAACACTGTTTTCAAGCGAAAATCAAACGTCAACCATTGCGCCCGTCACTCGGGGCATCCATCTGCAGCCAGAAAAGTGCGAAGCCGTGCATGGCTCAATAACGACCTAATCAGGGTTTCGCACAACCGCCAGACGTGGTAATACCAACGGGCCCTCCAGCAGCCCCTTTGCGTGGAAATGCCAGATTCGAAGCGCCGTCACGACAATGGCAAGACGGCATCTCTCCCCCAGACGCCCGTCGCCGGCGCTCCCCAGCAGTGACAGCGTAAAGGCCTCCCTGTTGGCCAGGGACGAATGGGGAAAGACGAGCGCCGCAACGGTCTCGCCATGGACATCCGGGCCCGTCGAGGACGAAGACGAGGCGTCGCCCTTGCCAGCCGCCCTCAGCACGCGAACGAGGCTGAAGCTGGGCGCCCTGTCGCGGGCTGCATCCTCGCCCGCCTTCTGCACCCACTCGAACTTTTGCCGCCTGAGCATCCGCAGGGGCTCTACTTCCATGAAGAAGGTAAATGTGCGAAGCCGGCCCGCCATGCCCGGGCGCATCCTCTCCATGTCCATGGCCCTCGAGTTGGTGCCGAGGCCAAGCGGGGGCATGAAGAAGACGGTGTTTGGGTCCGCGGCGGTGGGGACGCCGTAGATCCTCATCGCGGACTGGAACTCCTCGCCCGCGGCGGCCAGGACCTCGTCCCTGCCGCGGGTGCCGTTCCGGAGCAACACGCCCACGCGGTAGCCGAGCGGATCGAGCCGCCGGAAGCCCCGGTGCAGCTCGACGTGGTACAGCCGCTCCTTGTCGGGGCCGCTGAGGGTGAGGGAGTGCAGCTGCGAGAGCCGGTGGTGGCCGCGAATGGTGCGCGGGAAGGCTCGGTACGGTTCGAGCGGACACGCGCTCAGGTACGAGGGCAGAACGTGGAGCTCGGGCAGCTCGGTGTACCGGGGCGGCAGCTCGTCGTCGTCGCCGGGCTTGTCTACCGCGCTGCTCGACTTCCTGGGCGAGAGGACAGAGCTCAGATCGCGCACGGCGGATCCTTTTGGCATCGCCGGACGCGTATCCATGTTGCGTGGACAGGTGGCGAGAGTTGGGCAAGAGGCATGGTTGAGGCGGTTGCCAGTCCATGGTGTCGTGACATCATTTCGTCGGCGGTTGTCGCGGTTGAAGTGCGCCACCGAGTGTGATAATTGGGCCCTTGTCATCACTGATCGGGCAGGACGTCGACGGCCAATGTGGGCAGAGCAGCATCGCGGATCCGCCAACAAGATGCCAAGCTCTTGGCCAGATTGACGCGCTGCCAAGACGGCCTTGGCAAAAATGCAAGTCTACGTGACCGTGGGCTATTTATAAAGAAACTGCCCGAGGCTGCCTCCTCGAGTCTTGGTATTCACGGCAAGACGGTCCCGAGTCGTCTTCGTCTAGGCCTGTCGCCCTTGAATATATACAATCCATGATCCGAGCAAGTGTAATGTGCAACAAAACTCCCAAACACGTCCAAACGCCCCGCCGGCAAGAAAAGCAACCCACACGTCCACGCGCGTCGGAACCTCATTTGGTCATGGGGTCGAAGAAGCTCATCCAGACAAAAAGGCTCATGGCGCCGACTAGGAGCAAAACAGTCAAGATGGCGGCGCCGGCCTTGTCCGCCGCCGTGACGGGCTTCGGCGGCTGCGCGCCGTCGTCTCTCCCGCCGGCATTCGGGTTGCCCTTGGACGTGCCGCCGGTGGCATTGGTGACGGGCGCCGCCACCTCGCCGATGAGCAGGCTCGACACGACGCCCAGGACGTCCATGGCCTCGCCGGCGCCCGTCGTCTTGTCGACGCTCGGGTCAATGTACTTGCCCGACGCCCAGTAGAAGCCGCACCTGCGGCCCGTCGGGCCCCCCGTGCACTGCCTGGCCGCCGCCTCGGCCGTGGCCTTGAGCGGCCCGAGGATCTGGCCGGCCGTGTGCGGCGCAATCTGCGTCACCACGGCGAGCCACCGGACCAGGTAGCCCTTGTACGAGAGCATGTCCGTCTTGCAGATGCCGCCGCCCATGGCGAACTCGCACGAGAGCTCGTAGGCGACCTGCTTGGGGAAGAAGGTCTTCATGCAGGCCGCGAGCAGGCTGTCGAGGCGGTTCTTCCACTTTACGTCCTCGGTCTGGCAAAAGACGTCACCGCGTCAGTGGGGCCGAAGGCGCGCCGCTGGGAAAGTACTTACGTGGTTGTACATAAAGGCCACGCCCTGGATCAAGACGCCCGCGTTGTACGAGTACTGCGTCTTGTGGATGGTGCTGCAGTTGTCGTTGACGCTTGCGCCGTCGTACACGGCCCAGTTGGCGTGGTCGATGTATTTGACGCCCCAGAGCCAGTCCCAAACCTGCTCGGCCCGCTCCGCGTACGTGTCGTTGCCCGTGTATCGTGCCAGTCTTGCGCCCATGTTGAGGAATATAGCGTTTGAGATGGCTGCGGGGTTGCACAGAGTTGCACAGAGTTAGCCAGACTCTTTTTTGCCAGCGGATATATATATATATAGCGAGAGAGAGGAGAGAGAGAGAGAGAGAGAGAGAGAGAGAGAGAGAGGCACCAACTGTTCTTGTAGTCGTATCCTCCGTTTGTGCGAGGAATCTGCCATCGCAGCCCCCCGTTGCAGGTCCCGTCGTACCGGCTCGGGTCCGCCTGCGTGTTCCATACGGCCTGGGCCAGTTCGAGCCACTGCGGCTGGTCCGCCGGCGGATCGGGGAACCTGTTCTCGGCGGCCAGCAGCGCCGACAGGCCCCAGAAGCCCTGGTCGTCGTTGCCCAGGGAGAGGGTCTGGTTGGGCGGCATGTAGTCCTTCTGGGGGCCGACCTGGAACAGCATTCCCTGGATGACGAGGTCGTTGTAGGTCGAATCCCCCGTCAACTTCCAGTAGTCGATGTACGTTCCCATCATGGCGCCGGCCTCCCACCAGTAGTAGTCGCCGAGGCCCGACGCCGGCGGTCCGGGCAAGAGTCCCGGCGTCTGGCCCGACTCGTTGCCGTGGTAGAACTTGATCATGTCGTATGCTAATGACTTTGCCGATGTCAGGATGTTTTCTAGATGCTCAGTGGTCAGCGCGCATCATCAGCGACCATAGGCCAGCCTGCGACCGGGTGTAGGGGAGCAGAGTTGAAGGGAGAAAAAAGGCAATTGCAATTAGCCCGTACCTCTTGTGTCAACTTGATATTGCGCCTCGGCAACGCCGCCAAAGAAGCCGCTGCTGGCGAGGGCGACCAGCGCCGGTGACAACCATTGTGCCACCATCATCGGGGTGTCGAGTGGTCAAGTGGTGAGACAAGGCCGCCGGCCACGCAAGACGATTACACAAGACTCGTCCCGAGATAATAAAATTGAAGTGATTGTCCAAATGTTGCAAAAGTTGGAAACACTCGAGCGACTGGGTAAGAAAAGAAAACCAAATGTCCGTCGCCGTCCCCCGTGATGGAGCCGTTGCCGGCCTGAATGCGGATCCTGGCTTCGGTGTGGCCGCAAACAGTCACAACGCTGGCGATGGATGTCTACACCGTCCGATATGGCACGGGAAAAAATTGTGTTGCGAATAGAGCAAACGACAAAAGGACGACGGCGACCTGCTGCCCGTTTTCGCGGGTTCGCACCATGGGTCGTCCCGTGTCAGCAGTCCCACCTGTTCGGAAGCCGTGGATCTGATCGGGCGGTGCGGAATCGCGATGTACCGTGGCGGAGAAATTCCAAGGCCAAGCTGCGAACTGGGCGACTCTGGTCATGCGTCCATTTGTCGTCGGGCGATGGCAAGGTTTGGCCAAACCAGACAGAAGACACCCTGGCCAAAGGACAGCATTGCGGCCAGCGCTTCGTATTTAATAGCCGCCGAGATCATCAGGGACAAAACGTACAGAGTACGAGGAGCCGTATTCGTCGCTAGAGGGTTGTTTGGAGGGTCGGTGCCAAGAGCCACGATGTGGCGCCATGACATGGCTGACAAGGTTATTATGGATCGCTGATGAGCTGTACGAGAAGCTCGCCAGCCTAGCGCCCACCCTAACCCACAAGCGAGGGGAATAAATCAGTCACTTCCGCAGCAGGGTGCAACGCTCTCGGAAACGTCGGCGGTAGAGCAGCTCGTAACCGTTTCGCAGCAGGCCGGACGAACCTGTTCGCAGACGCCAAGTTTCGCCAGTCACGGCCCCCTCGTTCTGCAGAAACCAAAGTTAAGCGCAGTTTGTCGCAGGACATTGAAGAAGCCGTGCCCGCCGCCAACATGCTGCAACGCTCGGCGACGCATTCTCATTCTGCACAGGCCTCGCGCGTCACACTGGCCCGGATCTCGGCCCCCGCGCGACTCGTTCTGGTCACTTGTGGCAGTGCCTGCTAAACACCCTGCAGCTGGCGGTGGCGCTGGGTCCTCTGTTTGTCCAAACAGGGCGAGGTCGCCTGTACTGACTGCCAGAAGCATCATTAGCCTCCTGTCAGAAACATTGTTGCATCCATTCAATTGCAAACTCGTCCCTCATTAGTTGCTGAGGTGCCACCATCGTGTCACCCCAAACCCCTGCACGGAATGGCCCCGACTAGGCCATAAACCCTTGTAAAACATTCCATCTTGGATCGGTGTCTTGCCGTTTCCATCACCATCACATTTTGTAGGACCCGTGCGCGAAAAGTGCACGTCTCAGACCACGGCGGGTACCTTGAAACTTGACCCTCAACACAAAGCATCTTCCTCACATGCCCGCGCCAACATGCAAGACCAAATGATCTGATGCAGAAACTGTCACAGCGCTCAGTCGAAAACGAACGTATCTGGCGGCCCATGGTCAATCTTTGTGCGCCGCTCAACTTCGACCCGAGTCTCCCATGAACAACTGCGTGTGCTGACTAACCATCCTCGATCCCATCCGACTAATGAGGCCGACATGTTGGTTTCTCTTCTTCCATTCGTCACAATCTCAAAGCGTCAATCAGTCTTAATGCGAACAGAGGGAGCATTGGCCTGGGACAATGTCGCCTACTGCTGCAACGCTGTCGATGCTATACCCGGATAACTATCATGCCGATCCCAGCCAACTATGCAGCCTCGATGAGCTCATGCTATAAAACGTACAAGGCCACAAGCACAGAGAATCGATGGAGAGACGGAAGCTTGATAGTGACGCCTAGGTGACCCCGAGAAGAGTTGTTTTGGCTGCTGGCCAACAAGCTCGTGTGCTCAAACTCTCTAGAAGAGGGTATATTGCAAAATATGACTACGCTATCTATAGGTCGTCTTCATTCGCACGTTGGCAGTGCCGCCAATGTGCCAAGTTTCACTGGTCGTCTTGAGACTTTAGTTTGACCCAGGTGAGCATACCACTGGGTATATATGGTGCCGTGCCAATGGTATCTGGAATCCCCATTGGCTTGGCTCTCCAAGACGGGCAGGACTTGCCAATCGTCCCCTGCCGTGGTCGACGGCAGGGCAATCTGCAGTCTCGTGTGCCCCCGCCTGTGCTCAAAAGTAGTCCATCGGTTGCAGATGAATCTTCCTTCTGAAATCCGCATCATCGCTTGCCGGGCGATGGTGGTGCATGTGGATGATGCTGCAAGTCGTCTTGGACGACGTCTCAGCTGCCACCACATTGCGAACCCATGCGGCTCATGACATCGTCAATGATGTCGGACAGATATTGGCCCCTTTGCAGGACAAACTGTGTACAGCCGCCTTGATGCGCACACTCGCCCAGCATGCTCGACCAATTGCGGTGCACAATGTCGATGAGGCTCTGCGGCGAGTTTCTGGCATGGAGACGCCCGATCCACTCTTGTTTCAAGTCGTCGGGGGGATAGATCAAGGCAAAGGCCAAGCCCTGTTCGACCAGGGCCGATCGTATCTCCTCGTGGGTTGACAGCAGGATGATGGTGTTTGGGGCTACTGACTGCTTGACTTTGGAGATGTAGGCCTCCTTGAAGTCGCTCGTGCGCTGACCGTCCACTTTTGGGAACATGGTCGAATCCAGGTCCAGGACCTTGTAGCCTGATATGCTTAGGGATTTCGAATGCGCGGTTAGCCACGTCTTTCCGCTGGCAATGAATGCGGAGATGATGACGCAGGGGCGTGAGGACGACATGATTGCGTGTGCGTGTGCGTGTCCGGCACCGGGTTCTACCCAAGTTGACCGCGGCAGGTGGCCGGATTCGAGGGCGCCGTTGGCAAATTCAGCGGTGCAGCGAAAGCCCAAGCGGCACGAGTGATGATATTCTGATGCGAGCTGTGGATGAGGCTGTTGCATGCAGCGGCCAGCCCTAGGTGGTAGGTGAGTACTTGAGGTAGGCAGGTACCTGGGGGGTGGGTCGTTGTGGTTGACAGTTTATGTACTTGGCTGACAGCCACAGCATCCCAGCGGCCTCGCGCAGATGAGCACAGCCACAGCCACCTGGCCACCCCAATACCAAAGGCTTCCCAGGCACATGGCGAGGCTTTCCATCAACCAGGCCAGAGCCGCATGGGCCCAAATGACATTTGATTAGGTTGAACTGTGGAGGCGCCTGGGTCCTCAGACTCCTCACAGGACGTCTGGTCGAATTCGCTGCTGAGACAAGGCTGTTCGAGAGGCCTTGTAGCAGTTCAGCCGGCAGCCATGGTGCTCAGTAATGTGGCTTGCGCCTGAACCAAAACTGCCTCACCTCACATGCAATTTATCGACACGCGCCCACACATCATCTGGTGTTTGTATTTGCAGCTCACAACACCAACCATCGCCACGCGCCGGACATGTATATGACGGACAGTAGACGTGTTCCTCTATTAAAGCGAAGCTATCTAGAGGGGAAAACTTGGAACTATAACATAATCACCAGCGCTTGACTCACACCGCGCTAAAAATATAGCCCTGGGGGATGGCAGATTAATGCATTTCATTTTGTTCAATGCCATCGGCTGTTCCAAGGGCGGTTGAGGCGCAGTAATCAGGCAAAGCGGCGCTTGCCTGAGTTTTTCGTATGAAATGCTGCAAAGGCAGGCAAAATTCAGTTCTACAGGCTACAGCTTCCTGCTTTGCCGATTTAAAATTAATAGCAAGGCTAATAACTTTTTAAATACTTATTAGCGATTAGACGACGAGGCATTCAGGGTATGTACCAAGTTGGTCATGATATTAGCAGGCGCGTTGTGGTGTTACAGCAGGTAGGCCTCCGGGTCCCCAGAGGACAAACACACAATGCTACTTCATGATGAATGAACAAAATGATGGTACTTGACTAACCTTGGGAAGATGTAGAGAGAGAAACCAATGGCCTGGTTGCCGCAGCTTCGCCTGCATCCCAGGCTATTTCAAAGATCTTTACCCAATGAGATATCATTAGTTACAATGCATGTAAAGTATTGCCGTCTTCACCATAAAGGTGGGGAGTGCCTGAATTCACGCGGCGGATCGTCTAGGGGAATATAGTATTTGTAAATGTAGAATCAGTACTCCACGGCAGAAGCTACAAAGTTGGCAAGGGTATGAGGTGGGTGTCGCGCTGTCGTCAAGAGAAGCAAAATACAAAATCGAAAGTCGGGACGAGTAGAAGAGTAACAGCGGTTTGCTCAAAGGCGGAGTGCTGCAGTCCGGTGGCCAAGTACAGTTGTGTTGCTTTATTGCTGCTATATTTAGTCTGATACTCTTTACGTAGAAATGCGGACTAATCGTTCAATGAGACAAGACGCAAGCTTCAAATGTACACGCGCCATAGGTTGATAGTTGACCTTTTGGATTTTCTACCGGGCGTAACAAGTGAATGAACACCGAGTAGATTCTTCCAGCCCCTCGGTTGCTTGGCTTGGGTCACTTTTTCATAGCTTAAAGGCTTGACACTACTGTGATGGGCAAAGCTTCAAGTTGGAATGTTGAGCGGGGTTATGACCCTTGTCTGGTGGGCAGTGGTCAGTCACCACCTTCGCCTTTGCTCAGTCAGGCGACGGCGACTCCAGCGCCTGTCCCGTAGAATGACAACTTACGACAATATTGCCCAGGCAAACGCCGATGATGAATGCAGGGCTTGGGTGCGTAAGCTTATCGACGCGCGGGATGAAGTCGTGGCATTTGTCGATGCCCGCCTGGATGGCAAGGGAGCTGGCGAGTACCTTGGTTTCTTCAAGGGATCCTTCAACCTCAGCTTCCACATCGGATTCGGGGACCAACAACCAAGCGTCCTCGTTCGCTTTCCAAAACCCGGCCACATAAATCCGCAGTGGAGGGCTGAAAAGGTGGAAAACGAAGTGCACGTTATCGAGTACCTCTGCCAACACACCACCATTCCCTTGCCTCGCATACGCTGCTGGGGCTTTGCTGAA
Organism: Keithomyces neogunnii; assembly: GCA_020975405.1. Classification (NCBI taxonomy): domain Eukaryota; kingdom Fungi; phylum Ascomycota; class Sordariomycetes; order Hypocreales; family Clavicipitaceae; genus Keithomyces; species Keithomyces neogunnii. The sequence continues at coordinate 430,035 of JAIOWQ010000002.1, read as the reverse complement.
GAAAGTCCAAGAGAGCTGGGCCCATTTATTATCATGGACTTTATTCAAGGCATCAAACTATCGACGTTCCTTAAGCAGCCTACGAAAGACGAAAATGCAGAGATTGTCCTGGACCCCAACGTAGACGACAACACTCTCGATGTTATTTATCATCAGCTGGCCGACTATGTACATCAAATTTCACAGCTCGAGTTCCCCCTCATTGGAGCCATCTCCAAGGATGCTCTCGGGTCATGGGCTGTCACACGTAGGCCCTTGACATATGATATGAATGAGCTGGTGACGGGAACAGGCTATCCAATGGACCGACTTCCCACTGCGCCATTCCATTATTCGAGTGACTTTTTCCGCTCCATTGCGAGCCAGCGCCTCCTTCACCTCGACACCCAGCGGAACCTCGCCAAAGACGAGGCCAATGTCCTCAAGCGATTCATCGCCCGTCATGCGTTTAAGCAACTAATACCCAAATACTGCATTGACGATGCAGGGCCATTCAAGCTGTTCTGCGACGACATGCAGCCATCAAATATTCTCATCGACCCAGAATCCCTTCGCATCACCGCCATGGTCGATTTCGAGTTCACGAATAGCATGCCAGCGCAGTTCATCTGCGACCCGCCTTGGTGGTTGCTGTTGCGGGGGCCAGACGTGTGGCTTGATCGAGATGGCTTGGACGAATTCGTGGCACGCTATGTTCCGAGGATGGAGCAGTTCCTGCGAGCGCTGGAGAAGGTGGAACAAGAGTCGACTGGGAACAGAGACCCAGACGGGCAACTGCGTCTTTCTGCCCGGATGCGGGATTCGTGGAAGACTGGGCGTTTCTGGTTCAACTACGCCGCAAGGACGTGCTTGGATATGGACGACATATACTGGCATACTCTGCATCATGAGGCGGGCAGCGATGGGCACCACTTGATTGATGAGGTTACCATGGCGAAGCTGGATGCCTTGGTTTGTAGGAAGATGGAGCAATGCAAGGCGTACGAGGAGGAGTGTGCTGTTCGGTTTCCTGACTGAGTGTATGTGTAAGTAGATTTATTTGGATCCTCTGCAGAACCTCACTTGAGCAATGAATAAAGACACGAAACGCTGATTGACGGGACATGTCAGCGCAGACGTGTATCAACTGCCACGTTTAGGAGCAGGCGTGATACTTCGATACTCTCCACACAATTGTCTTGGTCCAGCCCTTTGCTGGGTGTTGGTGCAATTGATAGAGTCGCACAAAACGATTGCTGACACACCTGCAGCCCTGCGAATCGCGCCACGAGAGATTGTGAATTTTCCACCTAAAAGAGTTATACAATAAAGAGTTCCGTTCAGTGATGGAGCTTCTCTGTAATATTGACTTCTCATATCAATGGGCGGCCTGATCTTAAAAGTCAGTAATGCCAAGCCCACACTATCCCGAGGTCCTGGTTTCCAATCAAGGATGAGCGGCCTGCATGTCCATTATACGACAATTCTCATACATTTTGGCCTACTTTTGCCAGAATATTTCATCCGCTAGGTGGTGCTGGAACTAGGGACTCGGAGCAGAGGTCATTGGTATGTTGTTAGAATACAGAAGAATTAACCCACAAGCGTCAGGTAGCACCGACGTAGAGCGAGAACTGTGGTGGCTGTTGTCTGGGTGCCTAGCCAATTTGGTACACTTTCTGTGTTGACACTCAACGGTGCCTGTGATGGGACGAGCCTGCTCGACATCTAGCTCAACCGTTTACCTTGCGCCAAGTCAAGGCATCCGCGCCTATCGGGATTCGATACCCAGCACATAGAAGCTCGGCTCTGACACAACAAAAAAGCCAAGAGTTATAGCACGTCACGGGCGTTTTGAAGTGCCGTCACGCCAGTCGGTGCAATTTCGTCTACGCTTCAACGTCGTCTCTTACAGAGCATCCATCGAGAGGGACTAAAATCACAGTGAAGCATGCTACTGGGGGCACCACATCCTATCCTTGATGCATACTTTAGCTGGCGTGAAACTTGGCCCTCGTACATGTCTTCTGCGCTATATGTGACGGATAGTGGACTTGGTCCTGTATTGAAGCTATCTAGACTCGTCACTATTTCATAGAGGCATCGGATAGCTGTTGCCAGGTGGACCGTAAACCTCAATGTCGTATCATCAAGGCGTACCGGCCTCATGCACTCCTGATGTCGACGCCAGAAGCAGAGCCCTGCTCGATTTTATAACCCCCCTCAATTTTCCGCACAAATGTCTGCTTTCGGCAATTGCCGATTACAGATGGCTTGTCGAGTGTAGCACCGCCTTCAGAGTCGGCAGACACGGGGCTCGAAAACTCTGCTACCGCATATGGAAGACGGGAACAGGCTGTCCGCTCAAAGGCGTCGGCAGTTTGGCTCAGCACATAGCCGACAGGGTGAATCTTGTCATCCTTGGGCATCTGGAAAGAACCAAGGGGGGAAACCTGGCCAGTCTTGACATTGCGCAAGTGGAACTCCCAGGTATTGCTGCCGCTGTGGCGCACTGTAATCTGAAGATCATGCTTGTACCCCTCAAGTTCGACATCGCAATGGACTCCAGCAGCAGGATGATGGTCGTGGCACTTGGGGTCGCTCGACCTGGAACCGGGAACGTTTGACTGCACCCTGACCAGGATCCCCCCGGTGCCCCCAAACGCCTCGACTTTGGGCACAATTTGTATGAATCCGGCGTTGCTGCGGTCGGAATTGACGTCTTTGGCAAAAGACCAAAGATGAAAGAACTTGTAACCCCCGGTCACGAGCCCGCCACGCTCCAAGTTGGTCAAGTTGAACCCAAAGGTCACGTCCGAGAGGCCCTTGGAAGGGGCATCCTCAAAGGCCCAGCGGATCTCGGCAGCAGCGGATCTAGCATATGCTAGGTAAGGCGCGCAGGCGACGATGAAGGCCGTGGTAAAGTGCATATTTGCAACAAGAGTTTGTAAAATCACAGAGATGGCTAATTGTTTGTTGGGTGAGCTGTAGTTGAGGAGTTTTCATCATCGGCCGACCAGGAGCGTCCTTATGTATTAGTTACGACACCGAGAAGCTGCTACAAAAGCTCTCCAAGGATACGCACGGCACCTACTCTTCAACTCGCTCCCTATTTGCCAGATTACTGTTATAAGAGGCATTAATACATATATGTATCTAATCTATCTGCATTGTATTATATAATCAAGTTAGCTGGCGTCAGCCACCTGGCTCATGAGTCATGCCATGTGGCCTATTCGGGTTTAGAACAGACAGAGGGATAGGGTTATAAAGGTTATTTCTATAGAATGCAATGCCATGTTTCATTCACGTAGTAAAAGGTAGAGGCGTGTACCTCTATTGAACTTGGTGGCTTATTTACGCGTCATTATGCCAAAGTTCTATACATTCGCTATATAGGGCAGAGAGTAGACTTGGCCCTATAAAGCCAATCAATCCAGAGGAAAAGCTTGTTGAAGAACTAACCAAGTAGTCCTGGTGAGCATATTAGCATTGCTAGCTATATACAACATGAGGCTTTGCTTTACTGAATCAAGTGCTTAACCTTAAGAGGGCATAAACGAACATATGGTTGTGACGTAGTTCGATTACTATTATTGGTTAGTTTAGGCCCATGAATGACAATATAGAGGCAATGCTGCCACGTGATGTCAGCTTTGATGAGGTGTTCTGGTCATCCTTGACTCATGAGTTATGCCGTGTTTATGTTTGGGTCTAGAATCCGAGTCCCGACTCACACCGACATAGCAGAGACCAAGGGATGTCAAGGTTACTCCCCCAAGAACAAAGTTATACACTATATTTACATAAAATGCAGTGCCGCTGGCACATGTCTGGTGATACTTGGCATTGAAACCATGAAATGCCGCATAATGAAGAGCATCGATGACCACCATGCCGCCGCGATTAGCAAGTCCCCGGATGGTGTTGCGGTGAGCGGCGCAATTATCCCACACAGGCGAATATAGGAGCTCCCCCTCGAATACCTCAATTCAAGCATCTGCCGGCCAGCAGAACAACATGACAACAGGCTGCGGTGATGCCACCAGCTGCAATGGGGACGCAATTCGCCATGCCTGTTCCGGTTAAGACGGAGGCGCCTAGCTATTCAGTGATAATATGAAAGAAAACGTTTCTAAATAATCATGGCTATTTATATAGAGTGTGATATAATTTTACTCGTGTGGTAGCTTCTGTGAGCCACCGTAGCATTGATTCCGGAAGTCATTACGCAGCCTTAGCAGCCCGCCGGAATTATTGCCAATGTTGAATCTGGATTGAATAAAGGCAAGGTACCAATCGTCATTGCGTCCTGGCTGGTGGTGGTTGCCCTGAGCTGAAAGCTTCCACCTGCCATGATCGCCAATGATCTTGGCCTGTTGTTGTGCAGAACACGGCATCAAAATATGCACTTACGAGACATAAGCGCATAATAAAACCCTTGCAAGTTTGAAGCCTCTGAAAGTCCTATTTAATGGTGGTGCCCCGGGAATACCGCATATAGCTTGCGGAATATCAGAAAGAGCTTGAAAGTAAACGGCTTAGCCAAAGACGCGACGGTCAACATCGTCCGACAGCCAAAGTCTACATGTGTTGGAAAATACTGTCAAGGAAGATTGGGGAAAAGACTATTATACTTCTATACATACCATTATTAGTACCGGCATCGAGGCATGGCTCTCCATGCTGCTTGGGAGCTAGCCAACGGCCTAACAGGGCTTTATCAACTTTTATATTTGGATATGAACGATGGCTACGTCAAGTGCCTTGGAAATGCCATGTATCAGAACGCTCCAGATATACCACGGTGCAACGAGTCGGCGATGCTGTGCGTCGGCAGATCTCTCATCACCACAAGGGCAGTTGCAAAATTCAAACAAAAGGCATAGATCTCAAGTAAACCTGGCAGTTCAATTACATTGTACATTTCTTTAGTGTATGAGCGTGTCTGAACTCTAGGGCATCTTTTTAGGCCAATCTTTCCTTCCAGCTAGTAACATGTCCCAGTTCCCAGGCCCCAGAGGAGAAGACGCTTCGAGGAGCCGCGCTGCTGCTCCGACAAGCGACTCGAATGCCGATCCTGGAGACGTATCTATATCGATCAAAACCAGGAACCGGCCAATTAATCATTTTGAAATACGTGAGAAGCCATGCCAAGCATGGCCATTGATGCCCTGCCGTTTTCAGATACCACATTAAAGACCGCGGAAGAGTGGTTGATCACGTTGGCAACACGCATTTTGCTCAATGGGTGTTTCAGCGGAAGGCCTGGTGTTGACGCTGGACGACTGCCAGAACAAGTACATTCTAGACTGTTGTTTCTCAAGCTAGCAAAGGAAGGAAAGCCATCGACATTCGGGTTCGCGGAAGATGGCTGGCCAGCGCAAGGGATGATGATGGAAGCTACCTGCTCGGAACCGGAGCGGAACAGGCATTTTCGGCTTTGGTGTGATGACCTCCGCCCAGCAAACTTTCTTGTCGATGAATCTAACCATGCAGTCGCCGCAATCGACCGGGGATTTACATCTATAGCGCTGACGCAATGGTTGCTCTCGCTGGAGATGCCAGAGACACTCGATGGCATGGAAGACTAGACCAAACACTTTGATAAGCACCTCAAATCATGGGTTTCGGCCATGGAGACGACAGAAGCAGAGACTCGTCCAACACTGTGCCGTTGAAACCTTTCGAATTCAAGCATGCAAGATGGGAAACGGATGTTTTGGCTGAGATACATGGTTCTGAAAAGCTGGGTCTTTCACGCAATATACTGGCAATATCTAGAAAGATTGTTAAGGAGCGACGCTACAAAGTCGTCGAGGGACACCCGAGGGAGGCACGGATAAACTTGCTCAGCCGCAAGGAAAGGATGACGATGGGTTCGGTTGTCGATAAGAAGTTGAGAGAGTTTAAAGCGACTGAAGCCATGGCTGGAGCCGATGCGTCGCAAAATCTATAAAGGCTGTTCCGCGGTATACGGGCTCTTCTGAGTGTCATGACGATTATATCTGAATCTCTTCGCCTGGATGGAGATGCCGTTGAAGCTGGACAGCATGTCGCATACTGGAACCGTAGTCATAGTAATGATAACGACGAAAAGCGCAACATGTCGTATGACGGATGCACAGCAGCCGATGACCCTAGCACTGGCGGCAGCACCGCAGAGTACCCTCATGATGGTGTTTCTCCAACTCCATCAACCGTCTGGGCCACGGTCATCCGCTGTAAGATACAATCACCATGATCAATACACTAACCCTCAATTCCACCACTACATGTTGCGTCGACAAGTTGCCAGGATGTATTCCGTACGCGGGACATGACCAGAGCGCGGACCCATTTTATTCATGTATGGAGTCGTCGTCAATCACGTCATATGCACGAGGCATTAAGTAAACAAGACCACACAGGGCGGCGGTGCAGAACGACGGGTGTTGGAACATCGAAACACTGTGAAATGGCTCCAGGAACAGATTGCGTGCTCTCCAGTGGCACCAATGGCTGCCTTGAATCCCTTGCCCGCCCCAGGTCCCACTTCCCATGCAGCTTCAGAGATGGTTTATCGGACACCCATGGCACAGCACAGGCCGTGCGGCATTGCATTGGCTGAGGAGATTCCGACCGGCCTCGGGGTCGGGGGGAGAGGGCGGAGGGGCCGTGGGCAGGACGAGATAAAATCGTTGGGCTTGCCGGCCGTCGCATCACCGCGGCTTCTGGCATGCCTACACATGTAACAACGGCCGCCCCGAGAGATATGACGACGAGCAATGTCGAAAATGGCCCCGAGCATGGCCCCCAAGATGAGGCGCGCGAGGACCAGCCGCTGCTGCAAACCGCCGTCGAAGTCGAAGCGGAATGGAAACCGCCCCGAGGCTTCACATGGATCCAAATCGCCCTGATGAACAACGTCTTCCTCAACGCCTTTGACGGCACAATCATGGCGGCAACGTACGCCGTCATCAGCTCCGAGTTTGGCGCGGCAAACAGCGCCTCGTGGCTCACGACGGCCTATCTCATCTCCTCGACGGCGGTGCAGCCGCTGTACGGCCGCATATCGGACATTGTCGGCCGGAGGATGTGCTTCTTCGTGGCCACGGCATTCTTCGCCGTCGGGAGCCTGGGCTGCGGCCTGTCGCGCAGCATGGCGACGCTCATTGTCATGCGCGCCTTGACGGGCGTCGGCGGAGGCGGCCTGCACATCATGGCCACCATTGTCAACTCGGACCTTGTCCCCTTTCGGCGGCGCGGCATCTTCCAGGCCATGCAGAACGGCATCTTCGGGCTGGGGGCCATCGCCGGCGCGTCCCTGGGCGGCAATGTCGCCGACAGCATCGGCTGGAGATGGTGCTTTCTTCTGCAGGTGCCCGTGTCCGTGTTTGCGCTGGCCGTGGGCAGCCTCGTCGTTCGAGACCAGCCGTCTGACCTGATGCTCTCGCTGGACCAAGGGCTGCAGGTCATGTGGAAGCTCATCGACTTCTCTGGCGCCCTGCTTCTTGTCCTCGCCGTCTCCGTGCAGCTGCTCGGGCTCGGACTGGGGGGGAATCTTCTCCCTTGGGCGAGCCCCTGGGTCGTCGGCTCTCTGCTCGGCAGTGTGGTGCTGTTTGCGCTCTTCGTGCTCGTCGAGGGAACGACGTCGGCCATCCCCATGATCCCTCTGCGGATGCTCAAGGGCCGGCTGCCAGTTGCCACGCAGATATCCAATGCCTGTGCAGGATGCGCCGCGTATGGGGTACGTACCTTTCCCGCCTCCTTGCGCCCTCCCCGTGACTGACTTGTCAAGTTCATGTTCATGGTGCCGCTCTTCTTCCAGGTTGTTTTGCTGGAATCGGCGTCCAAGGCCGGAGCTCGCCTGGTCATTCCATCCCTGGCAACCCCCATTGGCTCCGTGGCGGCTGGTCTCGTCATGTCGCGATACGGCAAGCTCATCGCCATGATGCGCATTGGCTCCATTCTCATGGCCGTTGGCAACGCACTCCTGTTCTCTCTGCGCTTCGTCGACTCGAGCTGGAAGTATCTTGTCTACATCTTCCCCGCCAACTTGGGTCAGGGCGTCGTTTATCCCTCCATCTTGTTCACTTCGCTGGCCTCGTTTGAACACCAAGGTGCGTTGACGTCTCTTGAACCAAGCCTGCTTCACAATCGTGCTGACTCGGTCTGTCTAGATCACGCCGTCTCGACATCCACAGTCTACTTGATTCGCTCGCTCGGTGGCGTATGGGGAGTGTCCATCACCTCTGCCATTGTGCAGACTTGGCTCAGCGTCCGTCTTCCGGATGCTCTGGGCGCGATACCAGATAAATGGACAGTACGCCCTGTTTTTTTTGGACTCGCTTTTTTTCTTCCCTTTGCTTTCCAGCCGCAAGACCAGGCCCGGGCTGACTTGGCATTGTGCTCGCACATAGATTATAGACCAGATCCGACATTCTGCGTCGAGCATACATTCGCTGCCGCCGGAAATCCAGATGCAGGTCCGGCTAGTGTACTACGACGGAATACGGTACTCCTTTGCCGCGTGTACCGTGATATCTCTTATCGGCGTGGCTGCAGCCTTTGTTGCAACGGCATCGAAACTACGAAGCATGCATTGATCAGACCGCGGGTCACGGCACTTTTTGGGGTGCCAAAGGGTTAAAGCAGCCCAGGGGTATGGGTAAGTGTGGGCAGGCGCGTAGGGCTTTCCTTTTGTCGGATGACGGCCACCAAGCTCGGGGGTGCATTGTTTGTGTGAAGGTGCTAGAAAATATGATGGTAGAGAAGTGGCGGAGACGTAGACTTTGCCCGGCAGCTAGGTATATAGATCTGCATGGTCAATCTAAGACGATGTGAAAGAGAACAAAAAGGCAATAACGCAATCGGGATGCTCGCAATGGCGAGGCAATGTTGCTTCAAAGTAAAGACAAATGGTCAACAATGCATGCCAGTTCATGAATGTGGTGACAGGGCGATTGCGGCGCGCTTTTTAACTGCGTCAACCAGCAAATTCATTGTGGATTGGTCGAGCAACTTGAAACTGCCATCGCACAACGTTCTTGGACTTGTGGCAACTGGATCTGAGCTTTCTGTCCAAGTCTATCCTTTGCCTACAGCACATCACCCGTGATAAATTGTGAAGGCAATACCCTACATCTCGTATGGTGGCGTCAAAAGCCTGCTGCCAATAATGCTGGGCTAATTTCCCTTCATACCGACGAGATGCTCTCCATCAATCTCAAACACGTTCGATTCTATGAGCATATGCTACACACACCAGAAAATGATACCGCCCCTGAACCGCGCCCAAACGCCTTGATGAAATACATAGTACCCCCTTTTCATGCCATGCATCACCTTGAGCCTAGACTAGGCATCGTAGCCGTGCTTGGTTCCCAAAACACCGTCGCCAATGCTGCTGCTCCTCCTCCTTTTACCCGCCACTTCGCGGAACCACTCGCTCAGCGTGAAACCCCAGTGTGCCGCAACCAAGACGCCCGAGAGCACGTTGATAATTCTCACAGTAAACATCAGGAAGCCATCGCGGGCCTCCTTGACAGACAGCAGGATCGGCTCAATGTCGTACTTGAAAAAGATGCCCGGGACGCTGTACTCGTCGATGCCCTTGCTCTGCTCATTGACGGCATACTGGTTGGTGACGATGGAGCTGGAGCCCACGCTGTACTGGGTCGGCACAACCGAGATGTAGTACTGGAACCTGTGGAAGTGGTTCTCTGCCATGTTGATGGTCCGGTCAAGAGGGTTGACGAGGGAGGGATAGTAGGGGCCAAAGGACAGCTCCGAGACAATGTGTGAAAAGTTGAACGCTACAACACGATCAATTAGTCAGTCAGTCAGTCTTGATTCCGACGCGTCTGTATCGGCGGCCAAGTTGGAAAGAAGTTGCGTACCAGAGTGATCCAAATGATTGCCGGGACCAAGGTACCCGTGGCCCCTGGCCGTGATGTGGAAGTCACCTTGGACCTTGTTCACCTCCAAACTTCCAAAGACTCGGCAGCTGTCTGGCGGACCTCTGACTTTGGGAGTCTTGGCCCACTTGGCCCTTTTGCGCCCCAAGGCCACGATGTCGTGAACGTGCTCCTCGCCGAAACCTTCTTCTTCCAGGTCTCGCCAGCCGGCACCGGTAATGACGCGGCCCTCGCTGTCTCTGCCCAGCTTATGCACACCCTTTTGGTTCACCCACTGTGACCAGCTCGTCTCGTCCTTGTTCAACCTGGAGCCTGCCAAGATGAGGTCGCCAGAGGAGTCCTGGACGTTGACGTGCAAGTCGCCGCACTTCATGAGGATAACGGCATCGAGGTTGATTTGCATGGTGTGGGAGACTCCCTTCTCGACAGCAAACGTGTGGGATTCGGATCCGCGCCACCATCTTCCCACTTCGGCCCAGAGCAAGAAGATGGACACGACCACCATGGCGACGGTCCATTTGCCGCCGCCTTCGGTACGAGTGACGTACTGCGGTTTCGACTTGGCTGCAATGATGCACCGCATTAGTGGGAGCCGAGCCAGAGGCATTTCGACTGTGTTGGAAACTCACGAAAGGCATCAAACGCGCTCACAATGCTGCCCTTTGCGGCAAAGTTGTCCTCATCGAGGTCTCGTTTCTCGAAGTTGCTCATGGTGCTTGTGGCGGAGGAATAGCCGCATGCACCTGCAACCAATGCTAAAAGATTGAGGGGTTAAAGCAAAACAGAACCCACGGTTCAACGAGTCTCTTGATTTACGAATCGCCGGGCGGGATTTGCGAATGCAAGAGGTGAGGTCGATAGTACAATTGATGCCACCTCTTTCATGCTGCTCGCATGACGGCAACAAGGAGCCGCCCTACCTAACCTTAAAGGACAGCTTGACATAACAGACGGCGTACCCCTGGCGGAATTGCGGCCCATGATTGGCGGGTATGAATGGTGACCGGATTAAATTCGGACCGTGACAGGCGTTTGTTGTGCGAAGCTGGTTTCAAAGGGATGATAACAACGAGCCCCACTTGAAGGGTGAGGGCTGTTTGAGATGCACAAAAGGCACAAAGATTCAGAGTCGGAGGTGTTTGTGTGATGGAGTGGCCAACAGGGCATCATGGTTGGCATGGCTCGGATATGGAAATCGGCCGAGACGCGGTTGGCTATGTTGTCCTGGATAGTTTGCACCATCAGAGTTACTTGGCTGATGTTTGAAGATCAAGTTGGCACCCTAGAAACAAAGAAAAATGGGGTTGTGAACCTCGTGTGGCGGTCGCACACCTAGAAGTTGAGGCCAAGCAGTCAACTCGACAAAACGCTGGGCTGCTCAGAGCTCATCACGACCCGACTGCTCATCATAAGGACCAGTCAAACGAAGCTTTCTTAGGAGCTAATAAGAGCTCCAAGGTGGATTGATCCCGTCGCAGTACGGAGTACGGAGTAATACAGGTTGTCCAGAAGAAAAACGGGCGCTGCCAGCAGGCACCTGGCTTGCTTTGCGGAGCAGCCTGGCCCAATAGCTTGTGACTGGAGGATCAATAAGCAGGGGGCCAAGCCAAGAACGGGACAAGACTGCCAACGATCGGTTCCTGCGGCACGAGTTGACCATAGCTCCTTGGCATCAATCTAGTTTAGGTCGGGGTGACTTGCATTTCTTTCGACGTCGATTGGGCTGGTGTCTCGAGCAACGACTTGCCATTCCATTCCATCGACTGCGAAAATGCGTGCGCTCCTCTTCCGAGAAGCCACAGGGGCCGCCCATCACGAAGCACCTAGAGTATCAACGGCTAAATGAGTCGAATTAGCCCAAAGTAGCACGCTAGGCCCGGATGGCGCTCTGCACGGAACTAGGGCCATTTCCTTCCCACTGCCCGCCTCGTGCAAGGCATGGCCCTCAAACTCGTCCGTGTTTGAAGCTGTTTGAAGAGCCGGCCTTGATGGTACGGAGCGTTGGGCGGTGCAATCCGCAGCGACATCTGACTTAACCCTACCACACGGTGTTGAAGAACCGCGCCCACGGGACCAAGCCGAGATGGACTCGTGGCCCAACCAAGTTTCCCAAGCCATGGTCATGGAGGACCAATGAAGGGGACCACACACCACCACCACGAGTGTTATGGAACTTGTTGCTGGCCCGTGGCGCTTTTACGAGTAAGAAGACTTGCCGCCACCCCACCTGTGCAGGTTCTTGTACCTCTGTTGCCTTACATTTTGCTCTGGCATTTGATGTTCCAGGTTCAGCCGTTGACCCCTTGTCTGTGTACCTCATCTTGCCATTCACCCGCCCATCCCCTGATCGCTCGAGCCAGCAAGTTTCTGTCCACCTTCGACCTGCTCCTTGTCCTCACCCACTCAGTCATTCCTTCGCGCCCAACCGCCGTCTCGACACAGACATTTGCATCATCGCCGTCGTCGACAACGACTGCTTCTCCACCGAGGCAACTCTCCCGATAGCGTTGCCTTGACCCCGTACAACCCATCGCGTCCAACATTGGGGTAGCAGCCGCCTTGGATGACGACAACAGTTGGCGCACCGTTTTTGTCTATCGCTGCCGTTCTCGCCCTGCCGACACTCGTTCTCTTCCTTTAACCGCACACAAACACGCTCGCTCGCTCGCTCGCACATCATCATCCACAACTCGTGGTTTAATCAATCTACAATGAAGCCGTCGATTTCGCACCGCTCAGCGGGTGCCGCGCTGCTGGCCGCCGCCACGTTTGCCCAGGCACAAACATCGCCTTTCTCTATTGATTCCACTGGTAGGCCAATCAATCCTGTTTGACCATGACATGGCATCAAGGCATCATCTGATTACCATGAAATGCCAATGGCTGACGACGTCTGTAGCTGCCATTAAGCAGACTGCTTCTACTTTGGCCTGGGATATGTTGCAATACTACAAGGGCAACTTGACTGGTCAGACTCCCGGTATCCTGCCCGGGCCGCCGCCTGCTGGTGACTACTACTGGTGGGAAGCCGGTGCCATGTGGGGGACTTTGATCGATTACTGGTATTGGACGGGCGATGGATCATACAACGACGAAATCATGCAGGCCATGCAGTTCCAAGTGGGCGAAAACAAGGACTACATGCCCCGAAACGTCACCGCGTCGCTGGGTAATGACGATCAAGGTTTCTGGGGCATGGCTGCCATGACCGCCGCCGAAAGCGCATTCCCCGATCCTCCGTCCGACAAGCCGCAGTGGCTTGCACTTGCGCAGGCCGTCTTCAACACGCAGGCGAGTCCTGATCGCCACGACTCGACCTGTGGCGGCGGTCTCCGATGGCAGATTCCCTTTGCGAATAACGGCTATGACTACAAGAACAGTATTGCCAACGGTTGCTTCTTCAACCTGGGTGCCCGTCTGGTTCGATACACTGGCAACACCACCTACTCGGACTGGGCCGACAAGACATGGGACTGGATGTGGAAGATTGGCTTCATTGACAACCAGAATTACGCCATCTACGACGGTGCCAAAGTTGGTAATGGTTGCAAGGATATCAACAGGGCCGAATTCTCGTATAATAACGCCGTCTTTGCCGAGGGCGTTGCTTACATGTACAACTACGTAAGTCGCACCGTCTGCGCCCAGGCAGCAGCAATGGCGGCGGCCTACAGCTAACTGATCCTGTTTTGTTTAGACCAACGGAAACGCAACATGGAAGGCAAGGCTAGACGGGCTTCTCAAGCACGGCATGGAGACGTTTCTTCCCAAGGGCATCGCCGTCGAACCCTCGTGCGAAAATGTCGGAACTTGCACAACGGATATGCTTACGTTCAAAGGCTTCCTCCATCGCTGGTACTCCACAGTCTCTCAGCTCGCACCATACACGGCCGACCTTATCCGCCCGGTCCTGAAGACGTCTGCGCAGGCTGCCGTCAAGCAGTGCACCGGTGCTGCGTTGGGGCGACAGTGCGGCTTCAGGTGGGCTACCGGCGTCTACGACGGCAAGACTGGCGCCGGTCAACAAATGGCAGCCCTCGCCGCCGTCTCATCTCTCCTCATTCCCACCGCCAAGGCTCCCGTGACTGCCGAGAATGGCGGCACCTCCAAGGGCAACCCCAACGCCGGCAGCGGCGGCGACAGTGGTCTCAAGCCCTTCAAGCCCATCACCACTGCCGACAAGGCCGGTGCTGGTATTCTCACCTTTGTGGTTTTGGGATCGGCCAGCGGCATTTTTGGATGGATGAGCATGGGTGCTTAAACGGGGACCGACGCAAGCAGCACCAGAGTGTGCCCCGGCAATGCCAACCCCTAGGTTTGGCTTGGCGAATTTGAATTGGTATATTGACGCGTTGATCTAGCGGCACTGCTTTTGCATCGACTGTTTCTCATGGCACTCGAACCCTCGAAGCCTCGAAGCGGTTGCGAATGTTTTCACGGCGTTGGAGGGGAAAGGGATTTGGGACAGAAGCACACAAGTCATTGTTTTTATACCTTGAGCGGATTTCTTTTTTGCACTTTATGTCTCTTCTTTTGATCTCGGGCTCCTTTTTTTTTGTTTGCTGTACACATTGTAAATGCACCACGCGGGTATGGAAAGATGTCGAATCTACGAATGGATGAATGTAGCTAGAATATCTTCCACTGCAATAGAACATGTTGAGATGCTGATTGGAGTGTGGGTGAAGTGTTGGCTCCATCGGCCCGAAACTAGGTTCTGTGGCTTTTCTCTTTAAAACAAAAGACGGCGACGGCGACGGCGACGGCTGAGTGACGCGTTCGACTCGACATGCACCTTCTTCTACCCCGCGTCATCCACGTTTGACGTCCAAAATGGCCATCCCAATCGTCGTAGTCGGCGCCAGCGAGCAAGTTGGCACCTCGGTCATTCAGGGCCTCCAGCCCGAATATGAAGGTACATACATGGCCACGGTCCGTTTTCCTTGCCAGACGGCACGATGCTCACCCACCGCACAGTTGTCCTGTTTTGCCGCACGATATCGGCTGCGTCGTCTGAAATCCCGCACCTGCTTCGGTGCGAAGCGCCGCCCGAGCAGAGCAGTGCCATTGGTTCGGGCAACTTTGGGCAGCCGCCCAGGGCCGTGGTCTTTGGCGGCGCCTGGTCGGCCGAGGACGTGGTTGCCGTCATGGCCGCGATGAAGGGCAACCCCGGCGCCGACGACGTCGTGATGCTCCGGAAGGATGCCGAGAAGCCGAGCCCTCCCTTGGGCCCGGAGTATCCGGCGCATATTGTCGCGCGGGTCAAGGATACGCTGCGCACCGTCGTTGGCGGCGGCGTGGTCTGGTATTAGCCCGGCTGCCACCTCCTCCCGGTCCGGGATGTCGTTGGCCGTCTTCTGCCTTTGTTTTCGTTCTTGTATGCGCGCCCTCTGTTACGATTTGTGAGCTATGCCGGACCGACTTGGGGAATCTGGCGTTTTGTCTGCTTGGTATTTCACACCTGTGTAAGTGAGCCTGCAACTGGTGGCGTGTCCAGCATGCAACTGCGGGTATATGCCAACTGCAGGTGTATCTATAGCAGCTGAATCATGAACAAGGTGCTTGAGCCTCGGTGTGGTGTTGGGGGCTGCGCATATTTCCTGCCAGGTTCTATTTTACTGTGTTATATCTTTCCAGCTAAAGCCACCAGTGAGGCCTGATGCCTCTTTATATGGCAGTCTTTATATGACAGAGTCGGCATCAAACGAACCCCATCTATCATTCCAGAAGACCCCCTGGTCTAGACACGACATCACCCAGTTGATGTTGGAATCACGGAAGCTGTCAATATCCCAGTGCCATGTCGTCTAGGGGACTGCTCAAGGTGTGGTCGTGTAAAAGCTCTTACCTACAGTTGGGCATGTCCATGCCGTATTGGTGAACAGCTTGCCAAGGGTCTGATCGTTGTGGCCAGGGAGGGGAGGCGTCTGGTCAAGCATGGCGAAACAGTGTAGTTTACGATGTCGCCCAAGGCTTGGCAACAGGGACCACGTTGCTTGATACCTTATGAAGGCTGTGTGAAATACCTCGACAATTGCGACACCAGTCACGACTCATGAGCCAAGGATGGCCAAGTAAATGCAGACGTCAGCGAACCTGATTCCATGACGTGGCATGGCGTGTCATTTCAGCTGGTTAATTAAATCAACAAACATGTAATGCAATTAAACCGTTTAGTGGCAGTGCTGGCAGTTTTGGACAGTACCTACCAGGGGTAATCCACGTCATGTATAGACAGTCAAGCAAACTATATATTTTGTTAAGCAAAGCAAAGCGCATATCCTATGCCTGTGTTTTTATGCTTACTAACCATGGACCACACTCTACAGAGTACATAATAATGCCTTAAGCGCCTACTCTATCTACATATAAGTTTTAAAGCTAGAATATTCGAGCTGTCTTATAAAGCGTTATTTAGCTGGGATTGAGGGGAACATCTAGGGTAGGGGTCCTGCTGTCTTTGGCCCCTTATTCAGCAGCTTCTCGATGCCTTGCACTAATATAAAGGGCGATGGCAGTTGGCATTGTGTGAAAACTCTTTAACCGGAAACAAACTACTTTTGTACATCATTTGATAACCTTTCTGGTAAAGATGCACTTTACCGCGGCTGTTCTTGTGGCCTGTGACCCTTACCTATCGTTTGCTCATATAAAGCGTGAAACTGCCTTGGTCCTTTCCGGATCCCCCCCCGATGGCGGCTTGAGCCACTGGTGTTCAATATCAAAATGGGCGAGGAGCCGCAGGAATTTGGGTACACCTATGACTCAGCTTCAAGATGAACCCAGGATTGATACAAATGCTTTTCAAATGCGACCCTATTTCTAACTGCCAGAGCATGATCAAGTAAAATTCCTTCGTTGGATGTACCAAAGGATCATGGCAGCAGCATCCGCCAACTTGATATTCTCGGAGACCGCACGCACCGGTATTCCATATCGGTGATGAAGGATAAAAGCTGGCACAGCATTCTGTACCATACTGATACTAAAAAGGTCCATCGATTTGGTAACTGGACTCTTCCCTATATTCTTTTACGATCAGCTCTAATAGCGAAGCACGAATTTTCCAATATAATCCAAACTATACTCAGTCAAAGAATACAGCGAATATTTAGCAAGTTGCGTATATCAGCTCTAATAATAAGAACATCTTAACCAATTGCAACACGTGTAAACATGTGCACTACAGTGGGGAGACGAATGTGAAAGCAGTCTACACAGGATCAGTTTGGTCGATATATCTCATCTCACTGAAGTATGTCAAGTATATCGTCTCGCGGGCTTGTCGTCTCGCAGGTCTTTATGCATTCTCATGCCTCCGTGGTTGACAGCAGCAGCTTGGAAACAAGTACGGCGACGGCGATGGTGCAAAAAGGACGAAGAGAGTGTAAACAACACCGGCGAAACTAATTCAGCCGCCAGAGTATAAGCAAGGCACCAAGTGCGAGTACGGGCACAATGGTTCCAATTGTAAAAGATGTCGGTTTGGTTTAAAGTCGGCAGGCCAGACTTAGTTTTATCGGCACGACCACATGGTTGACAGATCACCAGGCAACAGCTATTCAAGAACTCTATGAAATAGTGACGAGTTTCCCCTCTTACTTCAATACAGGACTAAGTCCACTGTCCGTCAAATACATACGGCGCACATGGTGAGTATTAGTGAAACGAGCTGCAGATAGAGCCACTAGATAGCTGTTGCGTGGGCGCATTTGTGCCTGATAAAGAGCATGAGAGACTTGGTACTGAATGATTGAGCGTTTCAACAGAGCAGGTAGGCCCAAGATGCCGCTGCGATCTCCATCATGGTTGGAGGCATCATGTGCACTCCTATTGTCTTGGTATCTATCCAAACACTTGGTCATTCAGTAGTCATACTGGACAGTGTTGGCGTTGGTCGACAAGCTGTCTATACACAGAGGCTGTGAGCATCCAGCCCGTTGAATGTACAGCAAAATAAGCCAGCTCATATTATAAGACGCAATGCAAATATGGATTTACGACACGATACACGCTATTGAATTCAGGGGCCAGATGCCTGCCATGTGTAAATAAAACGCAATAGCACAATGCCTCAGGGCAACAGCTCGCCCATAGAGTCGGTCCAACTGTGCAATTGAAGAGCTACAGTTTCAGTCACGGCATAATTTATCAACTGCTACATGGAACACGGGACGGACACTCGGCCAGGCATCTGTTGCAGCCATTATTCGGCACTGTGCACAAGGCTAGCCATGCTCGGTGATGAAAACGGCGACGGCTATTAACGAGCTCATGCGTACTTTATGAAGGAGTAGTATAGAGAGTTTTTCTTCAACATCTTATATCCGTCTTTGTGTGCCCCCTGAGTGATTGCGTGCTCCAACCCAGGACACTATGACACTTTGATTTGACCTCCATCCGGCTCTCCCTGCTGTTAGGTGATTCTGGTGTTGATTATATTCTATATTGTACTGAATATGTGCAAAAACACAACGCAGATGATTGCGTACAACATCATCCAAAAGGTAGTGCCTTCGAAGAAGAGGGCGTTACACATTTCTAGGTATCCCTTGCCTTGCGAAAATGCTCCTCAAACAGCTTATTATCCACCACGAATTCAAGAACCTTGTGTACCATCTTGCCCACAAGCCAAACGTGAGAAATTTTCTTGGTCACCTGCAGGCAACTGTACAACCTGCCCTGGGCGGTTCGCCTAACGTACAACTCGGGCGACCTCATCTGATATATGTGCATGACAAAGGCGGAGAAGAGCGTGTGAACAATGTACGCGGGGCAGTAGCGTATTTGGTCTTGCTCGGCCAGCTTTTCGACAATAAAGGTGATCATGGCGGCGGCGTGGAAGGCCAAATCTCGACAAGGGTGGTTCCACACGTCTTGGAGGGAGGTTTTGGAGCTGCCGACTGACAGCGGGAACCTATGCACCATGCACACTGCAGTGTAATAGTTGAGGTGCAGCAGCGAGGCCCAGAAGTTCTGGGGGCACCGCGGCCAAAAGAGGGCGTCGGGACATTGCCGAAGCCAGTCGGCCAAGCTCCTGTCGATGCCAAGCACTTGGGCCATGTTTTGATGGCCTATCGATGACGCAGAGTACAGTGCTGTCTGGATGCGACCCATGATCTTGGATAGCTCGACGTACCGCATGAAGAACTGCACATGCGTCGGGTCGGGCGTGGACGTGTACACGGCATACCACTCGTGGTCTTCGTCCTTGTCGACAAAGTCGGCCTCGGTCAGTGCTTCGACGTCGCAATCGTCCAAATTTATAATGACGGGGCGCCCGAATGCTACAGCTATCGAGCGGTCGCGAGTGACTAGCGTCCACCAGATGCGTTTCCACAACCTCTTGTCGGCGCTGCTGAGATGCGAAGCGTCGACGCTTCGGTGCATGCCCGTGTCTTGAGCAATGATGATTGCCACACGGCCCCAGTAGTATATGTTTTTGACAACATCGTCCACACCCTCCCAGTGCCATCCAATCAGGATCAGAGACTGCACCACGGTTACCCGGTCCGTCTCGAAGTTCGCGTCGTAGAGTGCCTTTGCTCTTTTGTAAAAGGTGCATGATGCCGTGGCCGTGGACCCGTTCAAGTCGGTCAGCTGGGGGTTGTCTGAGACACGCGAGGCGGCCAGAATGACGGCCTGAAGAAGGAGGAGGGAGGGCGGGTTGTCAGAGTCCCGATACTGTCTCATGAAACGTGCCCGGTTGAGAATTGGTACAATCGGATGTATCCACTTGAAGTAAGAGTCGACAAGTTCGTCGCAGAGCGCCTTGGGCGGCAGCATGAGGGCGCCTTTGCGAATCAGGATCTCAACCTCGATCCTATCCAGCTTTTCCAGTCTTGCATTGACCGACGTGTTGCTGACGGGGGCAGTGTAGCCGATTTCCTCGGGGAAGCTTTCCTGGCCTAGAAGCGCGACGCTGCAGGGCTCACCGAGATAAGCCAGCTTGTGGGTAGCAGTGATTGGGTCACGAGGGATGCCCGGCTCCAAAAGGAGATTGAGGTAAGTCCTGTCGTCGACTGATGGGGTGGAATCTCTTGGTGACGGCGGTGTTACTGTGGGAGGCGGCGTGACGATGGTTGTGCATGGAATGCTGCTTCTGTTGGTCGGCAGCCTGGGACGTTGAGCAAGTGATCTGGTGGAAGTTATTAGCACCATTTTTTCAACGGCGCAATATTCGCTTGCGACAAGTGTCCATCACATGGTCGGCGTACCTCTTGAAAAGGCTGCTTCTTGGAGGCTTTGCGCGCCTTTGCTGTTGCTTTGCGCTCTTGGCAACATGACAGTCCACCTTGAATGCCAGACACTTGGCGCAAGGCAAGCCCGCATCCTCCCGGACGCATCGAATCTAAAGACGTCAGCTCAGCTCACGACCAACGCGCACTTGGTAGCCACCTTGAGCTTTTTGCATGTCTGCAGAAGCGCAAGCGTCGTTAGTTACATGATTTCGACAGCCGGATGGTCAAGGGAAAGAAAGCTTGCTGACCTCGCATGCGGCGGATGAGCGTCGCCTAGACGTGTTTTGCCCATCAGCTGTTGCCTTGCCGGCCAGTAGAGGGGGAACGCTTACATTCGAAAGTTGGGCTGGCCAGTGGGAGCAATGTCTTGGAGATGTGAATCCTGGAGTCTCGAGACGACAGGTGAAGCGGCCCCACTGGCGGTGGTACAAGCACGGCTTGAGCTGCAATGGCCTGACGACTCGCCCGGGGCCGACGACATGTTGCGGGCCCGGTCAGTATTTCACTCGATGCTGCGTCGAAAGAGCATGGCTGGGCCGAGGCGCCGCGCGCAGCTCCAATGCGCCGTGTCTGTTGCAGCGGATGAAGGTCTTTGGATGCGTTCAATGTTCCTCTCTCCGTGTCTGATCAACTGGAGGAAGGAGAGGCCCAGCCACGACCTGGACATTGACAGGTGCGGCTTTGCGCCACGTGCCCTGTTACTCGGCCAGGCAGAGCTACAAAGGCCGACCTGGCCCTCGGCATCAGACAACCATCTATGGCCTCCGATTGGCTGCCTCGCCACGCCAAAGCCGACTTTGAGATTGATGAGAGGCGCCGGGCAGCGTTTCAAACATGTCAGATGGCATAATGACAGATTACAGGGCTGCAGCCGTCACATCGGCGGAACATCCAGCGCAGTGGGTCTCCCGTCCTATCAAGTCATCATGAGCTTCGTGACTTGCCGAGGGTGGGATCGAATTGCGAAGCTGGGTTTTGGCCTTGAGGGTGAGCCGTAGCAGTGTACCAGTTGGCGGGTAAAATGGGGCTCAACTGCCACTATGTGGGGGAGGCGGTTGCCAAGTTTATTAGCCAGATCGGATGTGGGTTGCGTGAGTGCGTCTGATGCGACCCTGGACGGAGTTGATGACTCCAAGAGCCAATTTGAACGACATGTGATGTATTAGCTATACTCTATGTTGTCGAGTCTGGCCCAATCATCAAACTTGCTTGGCCACGAAATACCGAGGGTGTCTCGTTGTCAGCGTAATGGCTAAATCTAGATTGCCAGACCACCATGACTGATTTTGTTCATCTTGTCTGTCTTGATGCAGGCGTATGCACCCCGCATTCATGCAAAGTCCGTGTGCTCTGAATTGCCGTGAGCGTGAGAAGTGGCATGTGTGAGGCATCTCGGCGTTGGCCATGCTGTAAGTGAAAACGCAAGACATTGCTGCAGTTAGCTAGACAGGAGTGTTGAATGTCAAGACAAGGCCGAGGTAGTTTTGTCATGGAGGGAAAGACATATTTCAAGTATAAATAGACCTTGGCGGCTCCCTTTATCTTGTCATTTGGTCCTCATCAAGCCTTGCAACATACTTTCACATACAGTCTCACCAAGACAGATTCTGAAAATCTTTCCAGGCCCTGCATTTGATAAACTTCATCACCTCTTCGACCAAAATGAGATTCATCGTACCTGCCACCTGTTTCCTCTGGATCGCCAATGCTGCCCCGGCACCATTTCCAGACATTGCCGGCGCCAGCATTCAGCAACTCGAGGTTCGCCAAAGCTCCAGCATCACTCGCAACGAGCTTCAGGATGGTAGCAGCAGCGCCTGCCCTCCAGTCATCTTCATCTTTGCACGCGGTTCAACCGAATCTGGCAACTTGGTAAGCACCCGTGTCTTCTATTGGAACCTCGCTTAGTTTGCTTATTGGCCGCCTACAGGGCACACTTGGGCCGCTGGTTGGAAATGCCCTCGAGACTCGCTATGGCGGAAGCAACGTCTGGGTGCAGGGCGTGGGAGGCCCGTACACTGCGAGCCTTGCGGACAACTTCTTGCCCGCCGGGACCAGCAGCGCCGCCATAGCTGAGATGACTCGCCTTTTCCAGCTCGCCAATACAAAGTGTCCCGGTGCGGATGTTGTTGCCGGCGGATACAGGTTAGTCTTGCACGCCATGCCCCGGGCCTGATATCTGCCGTGGATGCCGGCACAACTGACAAAACTGCAGCCAAGGCGCAGCTCTTGCCGCGGCCACAATCAGCGGACTCGGCTCGACCGTTCGCAACCAGGTCGTTGGCACGGTTCTCTTTGGGTATACCAAGAACTTGCAGAACAATGGCCAAATCCCCAACTACCCCTCTGATCGACTCAAGGTCTTCTGCAATGCTGGCGATTTGGTTTGCGTCGGCACCCTTACCATTACGCCCGCCCATCTTGCATATTCTCCAGCTGCCTCAACCACTGCTCCTCAGTTCCTGATTAGCAAGATCACGACCGCCTAAAAAGTTGTCTGTATCTGAGAAGAAGTGTGGTTGTGCTGCAGTTTGGCCGTTGCAGCCTCTTGTCAAAGTTTGGTGCCCTCGTTTCTCATGGGCTTGGACATTTCTTCTCTTCTTATTACGGTAGTTTTGGATTATCGTAGTACATTTTAACCAACTTATTGCAAATTCTCAACCTGTTGTGCTGCACCTTGACGTTGACATCCGTCCATTGCACCAGTGCCGGCTAAGAAAGGCACGCAACATAATATCCCGGAAAGAGGAAATTTCAATCATGGTCGGGACTTGTTCTGGACTTGTTCTTAGTCTGGACTTGTTCTTGTTAATATCACTATACATACCCAGTGACTTGCTGTGTTCTCAGACTCATAAATGACACAGGATATAAATATGTTGCATGTCACTAGCCTGGCCATCAAGAGGGGAGGATGCTAGTTTCATTGGAACTCGGAAATGTAGGCCGAGCTGAGCACATTAATTGACCAACCCGGCCCACCATGCAAGGCAAGGGCATTTCTGGTTTATAATATAGGGTGCGGCTATTGGTATTTCTGCCTTGGACTCGGCCTTGAACGAACCGACATAAAATACTTATAGTAGAAAGATAAAGGCTAGCAAGGCCGAAAAAAAGGGGAGAGGAACAAAATCAATAAATGTTGACGCAAAGTCGGCTGACGCTGGTACTTCCGAGGGTAGAGTTCTGCCCCAATAAGACTAAAAAAGAAAAAGAAACCTATAAGCCGCATCTACTTTCGCTTTACCCGCTTATAAATTCCCCTGTCATGTTCTTGAGGACTGACCTCAACCAGCGAGAGACGCCATGATACTTGCATTCTAACTTGAAGACTCTGCCCACAAAGGCAGTGCGGTTAAACGGCCGATTTCCTGCATCGTCTCAGTCCACAAGCGCTGCTGCATTGTCTGTCCAACTGGAGACTTGATGAACTCATTCGGTCTGTGAAACGGCAAATAGCGTAACCTTTGGCGCGTAAACAGGGTGTCATACTCTACTATAGACATATCTCCAAGCAACTCGCCACGCGACTCTATTCCAGCAACAAGAGCAACATTCAATCCAATCCGATCCCCACCTCTGGCTTCCGTGCGCGCATGAACTTGGTAAGCACCCGCAGGTAGATGGGCAGCACATCACTTAGACCCGTATCTACCAGGCCTGGACGGAACTGATTTACAACTACCTTTTGGAGCTGTAATAGGCCGCAAGATCAGGCAAAATAGCACCACAAGGAGCTTGGAGTCCTCGTAGCGCAGAAAGGGTTTGGAAGCATCCGGACTATCGAGGTAGCTGACGATGGTCTGATTGGACGGAATCTGGGCGTCGGCAATACTAGTGCGGTTATACATGCGGCTGCTGGCGATGGCGACTCTGCTTGGGCGGCCAGTCGCTGTGGCCGTGCCTTCTAGAAGTAGGAGCAGCTCAGAGAACAGCAAAAATGGGACAGATAGTTGACCTGTACCATCTTGCATGTCCGTCTCGCGTCAGTTCAAGATTGATCAGCCATGCCGGCATTCACATCAAGATGTGCAACTCGCAATGGATGGCCATGACCTCTTGGGCAAACTCACTGACTCTAGAAAAGGGTGTGGTAACTAGCTTCATTACCTTTACCGTGGCATCAATTGCCAGCGGGGGGAAAGAGGCTGAAAGAATGGCATTGGGGCAGTTTAGATGCAGGTGAAAGAGAACAATGGGCTTTCGCTCTCCTTGAATATGATATTGGTAGCATGTTATATAGGTCTCAGCATTCGATATGCCGCATGTTGGATCCCGCACATGACATGGCCAACGGAACTACCTCTGGGGACATGTCGGGGCTGCGATAGAGGCCTGGCATTGAGTCGGAGATGGTAGGGAGAAGCAAGTAATTTGCGAGGCAGTCTGCTCATAAAAAGGGGCAAGAGGTCATGTTGTAGGGACCATCGATAAAACAAGCATTACATTACCAAGTATCTATAACGCTGCCAACATCCAACCCCCACTCTGGCATTGAAACCCAGTCAAGTCTTGACAGGACACCGTCATGACGCTTTGTATCGTCTGGTTAGCTATATCAATCCCCGTTGAGAATCATCCAGGGTCTTTGTGCCTTGCTTGTCCATCGTGAGCCATCATACCGCGTGTCTAGATACCATGGTACAAAGATGAGATGCATTCTGAACAAGACTCGGCGATTCTAGCTGAATGAGGCACTTGTTTCGGCTTTCCCCCGTTCTTCAGCCCAATCCTTTCCGTGGCAATGCGGGAAATGGGTGGCGTTGAGACTTGCGGACTTTGCAAAAGCATACGAATAGACTCGAAAGTGTATTCACGCATTTGTAAGCAGCGGGGAATATTGAGAATTCCCGACTTTGGAAAGACATGGGAGTAAACTTGACATTGGATTCGGACTATTTATAAGCCACGACGTCAACTATCTGCCTACGGGATAGGTGTGTAGCCAGCACAATTCGAATAATGAAACTGGCCAGAACGGCCACGGTAACCGATGGGTTCACCATTGAGCAACTGGTTTCCCTTGTATACTGTCATCCTGCGAGCCACGGCGCCACGTCTTGTTGATTCGCGCTCAACATGCAACACGAAACTCGACATGCTCGGAATCCACGCCGTAAAGAATCCGCCGGTCCTTGAGCCAGTGGAACAGGCACGAACCACAGGCGCTCCTCACCCCAAAAGTATTGAGCTCGATAAGCGCCATCTTCTCACCCACGTGCAACACATCAAACGTGAAGCCCTGACGGCGGAGCATGTCGTCGAGCTCGTCCTCGCCGGGAGGGCGCAAGCGGGCGACAATTTGAGCATGTATGGCCTCTATGCCGGCCATGATCCCTCTGGCCGTTTCCTCCATCTCACCGCGGGGCCGGGACGCAAACATCCAAGGTTGATGCCACTTGTACTGGCTGACAGCAGTGATATTGAGCGACTCGGGGACGCAAAACACGCGATACTCCGCCTCTGTCCTCATCCGGTCGTCAAACGGCAGGAAATACATGTGGGCGGCCCGGGCGTCGCTGTTGAGAAAGTTGGACAGCGCGCTCCATGCCCTTTGCGAGGTGCAAAGCCGCAGTATAATCTCGTCTGCCGAGTGCATCGCGGTCTTGCCCGGGGTCATGGCAACGCCATCCTTGGGCGAACAGGCCCCCAGACGCAGGAAAAGGCCCTCGGGCGGGTACACCAGCTTTTCAAAGGCCGGGCTCACCTCTTGGCCAAGGTCCTCTGCGTACGAGAGGCTGGGCTTGCGCGTATGGATGCAGGCTCTGGCAGCGGTGACCAAGACGTCGGCCTGCGATGGCGTCAGGGCGACCACCTGGAGGGCCGTTCTCGGGACCCCTCGCGACTGTAGTATCAGGGGGAGCCACCGGCCGAAAGAGTAGGGCCTTTCAGAGGGATTCGCAAGGTCTGGCGCCTCCTTGGCTGTGTGGAAATTGGTGTTGAAGTTGACCGCCACGCCGTGGGCGTCTATATCCCGCGTCACATGGCCAATGTCGATGACCTTGAGTCTCATTTTCATTCTGTGGTCTCGTCGCTTTGGTCAGCTACATGTTTTGGAGGGGTCACGGCCCATGTGCTCGTTTGAGGCGGCATTGAAGAAGGAAAGAAGCACAGTGAGTCACGCCAAAAGAGGCGAGGCTAGTCCTTTACAACCGCCAACTTAAACGATGCACCATTGGCCATTCACACACCAAACCAGGCACAACCTGAGGCTTACGATATTCGTGAACAACAAAAACAATAAAGCCAGACCATTTTCTTGCGTGGTTGACCACCAAGCGCTTCTATGCCTCAGTTGCAGGAGTGGGCTGTCTTGATGATGCTTGACCACTTGCATGACGCAACATTTATTTCCGTATTGGTCAAGGGCAAGTGCAGCAAGTCTAAACAAGACTGTGGGTCACGACGTGTTGAGCTTAGTGCTCTCGCCGCTACAACTCAACCTGACCGCTACTGTATTTGAAGTGAATTTCCAACAAGCTAATGAAGAAACAAGGTCAATTCCCTACATAATTGTGGACTTTGTAACATCTTGGCTACTCTTGGACATGCAAACCGCCACGATTAAATGCGGGGCGGCCGCAACAGGAGCAACTTGGGAAAAGTGGCAACGGCTGCGCCACAGATGCAACAGCACACGCCACACTCCATCAGGTAAAAGCGGCGTTGCTTGGGCATTGGCCTTTTTCTCAAAAATAAGTGACGAAAACTTGATCGAAACATACAACACATCAAAAAGGCAAAATATCGACATCCGCCAACGGCATCAGTACTTTGGTGAGACATTTTCGTCACAGATCAAGCCAACCAGGCGGGTTTTCTTCAACACGTGGTCGTCGCCATGAGCGACAGACAAAGAGGGCAGAGGCAGGCTCGGTCTCGCGGCGGCGGCGGCGGCGGCCGTGGCCGGGGACGAGGGCGAGGGCGAGGCAGCCATCGGGGAGGGCATCGCGCGCAGCAACACAATGACTCTCCCGTCGATACTCCATCGCCCATGGACGTGGATGACACGCCCCCGCCGGCCTTTGACGTCAAGCCGCCTCTCACTGAATCCGTTCCCCTCGACACGCCGAGGTTCGCGGACCTCGACGAGCAGCATCTTCATCCCTCACTCACCCAAGCCATCACCCAGGACCTCAAGTTCGACCACATGATGCCCGTGCAGGCGGCCACTCTGTGGGAACTGTTGCCGCCCAACCGCCACGACTGCCTCGTCCAAGCCAAGACGGGGACGGGGAAGACCATTGCCTTCCTGCTCCCCGCGCTCCAAAACATGATTACCCAGAGGGCGCCCGGCGGCTCCGCCATCTCGCTCCTCGTCATCTCGCCCACGCGCGAGCTTGCGCTGCAGATTGCCCAGGAAGCCACCTCTGTGCTCAAGAGGCTGCCCACGTACACTGTGCGAACGGCCATTGGCGGCACAAACAAGGACCGCGAGGAGAAGCAGATACTCGGCAGCTGCAATGTTCTCATCGCCACCCCGGGAAGGCTCCTCGACCACATGGCCAACGAGGACATCCTGTGGGCCTTTAGGCAGCTAGACACCCTCGTGCTCGACGAAGCCGACAGACTTCTCGACATGGGCTTCATGCCCGCCTTGCGCGACATCGTCGGCAGGCTGCCCGACAAGAAGGAGGTGAGCAGGCAGGGAATGCTCTTCTCGGCCACCATTGCCGAACACGTCAACAAGGTGGCCGGGCTTATCCTCTCGCCCGGGTACAAGTTCATCTCGACCATCCCCAAGGGCGAGGTCAACACGCACGAGCGGGTGCCGCAGGTCCTGATCAAGGTGCCCACCTTTGCATCCGTCGCCGCTGGCATGGTCGGCGCCATCAGACAAGAGGCCGCCAAGCAGCAAAACTTCAAGGCCATTGTCTTCGCCCCCACGGCCGCCCAGGCCGGCTTCTACGGACAAATCTTGTCCAACATCCCCGGCCTGCCGCCCGTGTCTACCCTGCACAGCCGCATGACGCAGAACAAGCGAACAAAGGTCACAAACGAATATCGCGACGCGGCCTCGGCCATCCTCACCGCCACAGATGTCATCGCCAGAGGCATGGACTTTCCCGGCGTGACCACGGTGTTCCAGGTCGGCATCCCCTCGGAGAAGGAGAGCTACATCCACCGTCTCGGCCGCACGGCGCGCGCCAATGCCGAAGGTCGCGGCATCTTCCTCGTCTGCGAGGCGGAGTCCTTCTTCCCCCAGTGGACTTTGAAACAAATCACCTTTATTCCGCATGAGGCAGACCTGTCGGCGGCCCAAGAGGTCGAGAGCATTCTGGAAACGATTGACGAGGAGGAAAAGGAGCAGATCTACAAGGCGTGGCTCGGGTATTATAACAACCACATGAGGGGTTTGCGGTGGGACAAGATGGAGCTTGTGCGACAGGCCAACATTTTTGCGACCGAGGGACTCGGCACACCCGATACCCCGCCTATTCAGAAGAGCACGGTCAGCAAGATGGGTCTGCGAGGAGTCAAGGGCCTTAATGTCGTGCCTGACAAGCCCAGGGGCAGGACACCGAGGGGAGGTCGATAGAGGGCTTCATGAGTTGGTACGACTGCTAGACTGATACGAGTGAAATGGTTCCAGGCTTAATTACTTTGTAGCAAAGGGGAGAGAGACGAAAAGAAAAGTTCATTGTTCGCACTTACAAAGCGAAATGCCCCGTGCGAGCTGGCATCTTTCACGGATACGCTAGTGAGCCGTGATTTTCGTCATTCATGGTTTGTTTCACTTGTGGACTGAGATTCCGTCATGCGTGCGCTGGTCTGTTTGCCAAATGTGAAGAATGTGTCAGCTGATCCCAAAATTCGTTATTTCTATACGCGACATCAACGGCTACAAAGCTCGAGCAATCCAGAACAAGATGGCCAATACTTACAGAAACGCCATGTCCCGGGAAATACAATGAACAAAAAGGGAGATGGACGCGAATTTACTCCCTCAAGCCGCCTCTTCTACTTCGCCGACCAAGACCTCCTGATCACCAGTCATGGTGTCCACCAGCAGCATGGACGCACCGTCCCCCTTGTACCCCTTCATTCGTCTGTTGACCGCATCCCATCGTTTCATGACCAGATCCTTGCCGTGATATGACAGGTTTCCTTCCAGGGTGGAGCCAATGACTGTGCCTTGCCATGCTTGCGGATACCTGGCCCTAACCTTGCCGCTTCTCGACACGTGAGCTGATCTCAATCTGGTGATGTTGGCCGTGGCTCTGTATTTGATCAAGTGGGCAAGTGCGCGACCAGCAGACACGCCGTGTGTCGCGTCCGGGGTACCAGTGTCCAGATTCGGAGGAGGAGGGTTGACGGTAACGTTTGTAAAGCCCAGTCTAGTTTCCGTGGCAATGGCGCAAAACTTGCGGCCCCATCGGACGCAGTCGCCATCTGAAGCAGGCCATGCGGAGAGCGTAATGTCGCCCGTTTGCGTGCTAATGGACGTCACCGACGTGTACACCGTCTCTATATCGACGCTTCCGCTCTCAGTCTGGACGGTGACCTGATGCTCCCGCAGTCGAGATGTGCCCGAGAAGCTGTCGCTGAGGGACTCGGAAATGGTGACGTTGCCGGTGTGGGTTTGCACGGCCAGCAGCGACTTGTCTTCCTTTCCCTGCTTGGGCAACTTTTGGCCAACGTCGGCCACAATGCTGCCTGCGTGGGTTGCGAGCACAAGCGTGTCGTACACGGGGAACCAGCCGCGGAGGTCGCCGACGGTGGTTTGTACCGAGATTACGCCGCTCTCGAGCCGATACGGCACCAGGCTCGCATCATCCCTCCTCTTGAACGGAAACACAATGTTGCCAGAGGTTACAAGGAGATCGACCTGGCGTACCACGTTCAGCACCAGGCCTTCCTGGACCTTGATGTTGAGGTTTTGCGATTGCAGGGAGAGCGACCCCAGCGTGGCGCCGGGAGGCGCATACATGGTGATGCGCACTTGCATGCATGGATCTCCATCGCGGCTGGCCCATGGTATGCTGCGACGATTGGCAACTTTGAAGGTCTGGGTGCCCCTGTCCCATCTGAGCAAAGGCCCCAGCTCTTGTTGGTTTGCAATGGACTCGACAACAATGGATCCGGGCGAGTAGGAAGCGCTGCCGCCACCGGGCCGAATGATGAGGTCTCCAAAAACATGCACCCGGTGGCCATTGGGCGTGTCATCCTCGTCGTCACTGGTGACTTCGAGAATGGTCAAGTGTTGGTCGGCGCTAAAGGTGTACGTTTGCCTGCCGGTGATTCGACTGTGTTCGGATCGCTGGCAGTTTGGGAGAGGCCGCCAGTGCATTTCGCCATCGTCGGGAACGTCAGGCTCAGGGGGCCTCACGGGTTCCTCGACATATTCATGTTTCTAGGAACAATGTTAGTCCACGGATCGTGGTTCGCTGCGTGAGTTCAGGCTCGAGTTGACACGGATGCGGCTTACGTGGTGATTGGACATGAAGTATGTGATGGTCAGTATCGAGATTATTATGAAGAAGACGATGGCTGAGAGAATGACGACAACCCTCCTTTTGAGGTTTGGCGGTTCCGTGACCTTGCTGAACCGGCGCCAAAAGACGAGGGACGCAGGCAGCTCGGGCTCGGGGAAGGGGGCAGCCATGGACTGAGGGTCGGTTGATAGCAGCGACTCCTCTTCTTCTGGAAGTTGTTCATGCTGCGACGGGGTAGAAGGTGACGGTGCGTTGTAGTTGATGGTCTGATACGAGGTTGGAGGGTTCCGGGAGTAAGCAGGAGGCGCATCGGGATAGGTTCTGCGAGCATCCTGATGGTGTTGACGAATCAACGGTGTTCTTTCCGAATCTGAGTGCCGTGTGGGACTCCGGAAGAGGGCGGAAGACGGAGGCGATGGAGACGATGGCCCTTCAACCGCGTTTTCGACGACAGGTGCGTCGTCGGCGGCCGTGGCTGTTGGCTGCACCGTCCCCGAGGGCGCGCTGGCTTGGAGGGATTGCTCGCCGCCGTCAGTGTAACCCTGGCCCTGTGACTGTTGATCATTCCGAGCGCTGGTCCGGGCGGCTTCCTCTGCTGCTTCTTGGGCCTTTGCCTCGGCCGAGCTTTGGCGTAATGTCGGATCCTCGACCAGAACATTGGGCACACGAGGCACATTGATGGAAAGCCCTCCTGCCCGCGTTTGCTGGCCTCCGACGGTAGAATCTTGTCCATGGTCAAACGCACCATCAAGCCCGGCTACGGAACGAGACGGGCCGATGGAATTGTGAAAATAGCCGTCTGATGGTGAGAGGGCGGCGGTATCATCATCTGGAGCGATGCCGTCCTCAGCGGCATGAGACACCGCGTCAATGTGTTCGTCTGGACGCTGGGACGCTGGGGGATCGGGCTGGTCAGGCATTGCAAGCACCGGCTGTCTTGACGTTGCGCCCGCACAAGCCAGTCACGACAGACTATCAGACATTGCGGGATCAGTAAGGAGATGAAGAACAAAAGAGTCGAGGTTTGGAGTCGTGCTGAGCGTTGGTCTGGGGTGGGGGTTGGGGGCCGCACTCTGTATCTCCCGGCGCTGACCAACAGCAATCTGAGTTGGGCCATTTTGCCCCACTTCAACACAATCGCCCGCCTCCAGTCAGCTCCCCGCTGTAGGGCTGGGCTGCCTGGCCGCTGAGTGGAGCGCCCTGGCAATTACATCAGGGTCTGGTGTGACGTGCAAATACTGTACAGGCCGTGCTTGAACAGTTCAACCAAAGTCTATGCAGTTGAATGCTTGTACACGGTCACATAGTTTAACCAGTAGCCCGTGCGTGCGACTCTACTGCACGCCCGAACCAGAGGGTGGCCTATGCATGAAAGAGTCGAGCTGAAAGGAACTGAACAGTCATTTACTACAAAATGGCTATAAAATCCTTGGGCGAAGTTGAATGATTTTGTTTCGACTTTGTTCAACCAAGTCGGGTCGCGTGATGATGGGCGCGACCATTCAACATGCGTTCAGTGGCACCTGCGTCGCAGCAGCACACTTTCTACCTGGGCAATCGAATCATTCTTCATGCTTGACTAAATTCCTGCCACAATGGTTAATGTGGCCTGGCCGGAGAAAACACATGAAGCGCTGTTCAGCACGAGCGTGCAATGTGACCCCATCAAACGAGAAATGTACTTGGCGATATAAAGGACCATGTGGCCAGCAGCGAGGCTTGCACGAAACGTTTGCCCCTGTCCAACATATTATATTCGGATTTCATCTTGACGTACTTGGACAAGACTCGTTCATTTCATTCCACTTCCCGTCACTACCATTACCAATCTTGTCCACAACCCCTGGCGCGAGTTATTGTACCAGCCGAGCGTGACCCTTTCTACATTCTTTTACACCCTCCAGGTGAAACAACATCTTATTGCGTGGAGTGGTGGAGCATCCCTTGGACCAAATGGGTGAGTGAAGCAAAAAGAGGAATGCAGACATTGGTGTTTCCTTGCTGAGTGTTGGGAAATATAGTTATAGGGCTCTTGACTAGTTGGTTGATTTCTCGCCACAAGGCTTTGCGAGGCGTTCCTGTCTATGTCCCACCAGAGACACTCCGTAAGCTGGCCCTTGATGCATTAGATGGCCGGCTTACTGGGAACCTGAAGGAGTCTCAGTATCTGCGATTTGTTACGGTTTGGTCAAGTCACGGCGACGCTCCATCGTTGGTGTGCTTCGATCAGCCATCCAAGGAAGACAGGAATAGTGCATCTGAAATGTCCAAGGTACACGGCTTTATTCATGCCTGGGAGTGCGCAGGCTTGGTTGAGTGCTTGATTGGACACGCTGTGCAATACGCCCAAAAAGATATATACGATGAGACGGGGCGATTAGTGCCCATGGAGGACAGATTCGTGTTGGACGCAAAAGATCTAGCTAGAGGCCTGGATATTTTGAGAAAGAAAGGAATATTGACAGGGAGTGCGATCAAGAATTTGATACAGAAGGCGCCGCAGAAGAAGGTTGATGCTGGCATGGTGAAAGGCGTGAGGAAGCGAACTGCGGTTTCCATCTGGCAGAGCACGCTAGGTTGCAAGAGAAATGGGAGTGATATAACAGGTGTAGTGATTCCCTCTTAGTCAGGTGTCTACTATTTTGGCGTCAACAGGGGGGAATATGTTGTAAATAGCGTCTTGGGTGTGCTTGAGTGTGGACCTGTAGTTTCGGTCTGCATCTTATATCAGGTCAAGACACAAGTCCAAATTATAGCTCCCAATCAGAGGGCCAGATTATCCCTCCGAAGCCGCGACGGCTCAGGACAAGATCGGCATCTATAACTAGGGAAACATGTCTGGTTCTTGGTTGTTCATACGAGGAGATGTTCCACTAGCAACGCCGCATGGGGAGGTAGATGATGGCCAAGTTGGCCACGATGCCTACATCCTTGGCATGTTTCTTGTCGCTTTTGTGGTCGGAAAAGTGGCAGCACATATTCACCGCTTGGTTGGTCGACTCATTCCGCAGCTGATCTGGCTCAATGGGCTGCCGAGTTGATGGACCAATTGTTGGTGAGAATCGCCAACTTGTTGCATGTCTAAACTCGGAAGTCATGACTATCGGGTCTGCAACTTATGCTTGTCTGCATGCGGCACATTGAACCGAGTATGTGATGCACAATCACACAGCGCCATTCACACCATCGCATGCACAGCTATTGGCCTGCACAATCCTTGACTACGGGAAGAAAAAGACGCCGGCTGAGAGCTGAATGGCGTTGGCTCACATCGCGGGGAACATATTTCAGTCCTTGCCCATTGTCCCGCTGCAGAGAAGGCCGAGTTCTACCTCTCTAGCAGGCACATGTCCACTCCATTCTTACTATGGAGGTCCGTTGGGATATGTTCCTGTCGCGCTGGCGAGCTTCCCCTTTGTGGTCAATCCAGCAACCAACAACTTCATTCGTCGCCTCTGCCTGCTCTTCATACGCCTCATATGGGCAGCGGGAACGCTTGGCTACATTCGGGAATGGCGGTCTCCTTGCTGTGCACCTCCATGGGGAACATATCGAGGTTGCATGTGGGGAGCCGGGGCTGACCAAAGCCGAGGTTGAATGCATTCTTCAAGGTATCCACCCTTTTGCAGAGGCCGGGTGAAGCCCAATCCAGTCAAGAAGACATGGCTGGATCGCTGGTGTTGGCATCTCATCTCACCTGCTACTCGCAGTATTCCAGCGATTCGGATACTTTGATTACAATCAAGTCACCAACATCAACTTGACAGCATCTGAGTGGGAATCGGTTCCCTTGCTTTACAATCGCCGCAGGCCATTCTCGCCAGCGGAAACAAGTCTCTTCGCAGCGCATGGCAAAGTTGTGCACGCTTCTCTGAACGTTTGCTCCCATGCTCTTGTAAACAGGGTGACCAAGTTGCCTCCCATGCCGGAGCTGGACGGAATATCAGACCGACACATCTGTCCGACGAACTGTCTCGGTACCGCACAAGCCTCCAAGGCACAGTTCCGCATGTCTCGTGGACAATGTTTCAACCGAGCAAACAGACCGTGGGCTACTATGTCACAATAAGCTGTTCCATGGTAGCAGTAGAATATGACAGCTCTTAATTTAAACCAAGGGCTTGACGCAAATTTGGCCACATCACCCCAGTGGTAAGTGTTTCCTGCTCACAAGGCACTTCCGTCTCGTGTTTCATGTGGCGTTTCAGCAATCGACTCTATTGGAGGCGACGGAGGTATACGTGCATGTGTTGATACTGCGTAACCCCATTAGTGACTACTTTGCCTCTTGTCTCGGGTTCCTTGCGTGGATTTCATCACTGGAATCTTTTAACGGTTATTGCATGCAAAAAAGCAACGTAGACGAAGCCTTTGGAAGTGCCGCCAGTGTCGTCCAACACGGCGTTGTTCCGTTCTAGACACTCTGGATGCGTATACAAACCAACTCACAGTAGAAAGAATCATTTGTGTTTGCATGATGATGATGGCCGCGCGCAAGCAGGCACATCTAGTTGATTCAGAAATGAGCGAGTATTGATGTCCTGCAGTCTAATGATTTACCAGAAAAATGCAAGCATGGTTGCGTAATTTTCACGACTGTAGCAGGGAGTGGCCAAGCAAGAGGGCACCGTGAGCGGGGGTCTAGCATGAAGCACCTTGACCTTGCTGGGGGAAGTCCTCACTTATCGACCAGGAGCGGAACGCGCAAAGTGGCGTCATTCACTCCTGTGATTGCCCGGAGAATTTAAGGCATCTGGAGTATCATGTGGGGATAAAACGGGGACATGTAATGAAGCCGACCAACGTCGTCTCATTCACAGGGGCTCAATCCTCGGCTCAATATTTCCCTCGTCGTATCGCCCATGGCTCTTCGTGGCTTGCATGGCAATTTCACCCTGCGCCTTTCCCCTGCACCATGGTATCATGCCGTGTATTCTAAAGTTCTTTGGGAAAGACGTCGCATGGCCCTCGGCGAATGGCAACAAGCGAGCGCTGCCAACAGCAGCCACATGAATCGGGCGGCGTCCCCCACTCCAATCAGATGCCACATTCTCGAGGGCCAATTACAAGGCAACACGCCAGAAGAGGAAGGTCAATCGCCTGTGGCGTCGAGCTGCGGTCTTCCTTCAGCCATGTGTCAGCAGGGATCACGCACTGTTGACGGTTTTTCAACACAGGGCTGTTCCGTAGCGTGGTTTCGAAGAATCCGTAGTCAGTTGCCATCTTTCAGCCGCTCTGCCTCCTAGTCTCAAAGTCGGCAGCGTTCCTGCAGAATGCGCGAACAAGATGGAATCGATTAGGGGATGGGTGACCCTCGACGTGTGGCGACTCAGCCTCGTTCTAATGCACTGTCAGTTCTGAGTGGCAGCCTGCCCTGCATCAGTAATCATTGTGTCGCCACACCAAGTTCCCCATGTCGTTGAAATCTCGCCTCCGCAACATGCTGGCGCGCTTGTCAGGGATTAGCTAGTGGCCCAGGGTTCTTATCGAAGCCAGGGGTGAGCTCCATCACCCTGCCGCTCGTATCGTCGGCGCCAAGTTTGGACACTGAGCATGTGAAGCCTTTGGACGAGCGACCCACGGACAAATATAGCCGCGTCTCTCTCTTACCCCTGACTAGAGCCTGGCTTAGAATCGATAAACGATGCGCATGGATACTTCGCGTAAAGGGTCGATCTGCCGACTATCCGCAGACTGGCCAAGGCCGTCA
Source organism: Keithomyces neogunnii (assembly GCA_020975405.1). NCBI lineage: Eukaryota > Fungi > Ascomycota > Sordariomycetes > Hypocreales > Clavicipitaceae > Keithomyces > Keithomyces neogunnii. The sequence goes on along the minus strand of JAIOWQ010000002.1, from coordinate 393,770 downwards.
ACATTGATTCATGGTGCCCCTTGGCTCGTCTAATTTCCGACTGTCGCAACTCTCCATTCCATATTATACCGCTCTTCTGCCATTCACCACTTTCCCTTTGTAGCTCTCGATACAACACTGGTCTTGGCTGCTTCTCAATTTTGCCTCCTTAGGGAGAGCCCGCTCACGAACTCAAATAAACGAGATATGCACCGTGCATAACTATCATCCCAGAAGCAGTGGCGCCAGTCGTCCATCCAAGATCCGACATGGACAGAGACTTTATGGAGCAGCTCTGGGGTCAGCGGCACTATGGCACACCTCTCTCCATCATTTTCATGATTATACCAACGGTTGCCGTCGGCCTGCGCCTGTACGCAAAATCCACGGCGCGCCAGGCAATCGAGTTGAGCGACTACTTTTCCATTGCCTCGTGGCTCATCACCATGGGATTCTTTGCCGGGGTTTTAACCGCCGTCTACTTGCCGGCATCATATCTGGACAACGCAGACGGCATTGACACGCCCGTCTCCAAGATCACATTCGCTCTCAACCTCCTGTGGGCAGGCGCCTGCTACTGCTGCAAGCTGTCGATTCTATGTCTCTATTACCGCCTGCTCAGCACACCCTCCAGCAAGTTTCGCCTGCTTATCAAAATCATGTTTGTCCTGACCATCTGCATCGGGGTTGCCAGTTGCCTGGGTTTCCTGCTAGTTTTCCGAGACATGACATGGTGGTGGACCAAGGCGCTGCACGACCACCCCGAGGCCATGAACAACGAACTCAAAATGAACTTGGCCGTGGACATCATGTCGCTTCTCACCGATGTCATCTTGATTATCATGCCGCTGCCCGTCATCAGGAAACTGAGCCTTGACAAGGGCAAGAAGCGTCTGCTCATCGGTTTATTCTCACTCGGATTCCTGTGAGCTTTTGCCATTTTCGACATCAACACTGGCCCAACAAGGGAACTAGATATACTGACAAACAGCTAGAACCTGCACCGAAGTCATGATTAGAATCATCACCACGTATGGATTCAATGGCGCGCTGGATGCCATCCAGGTTCAGTGCCTGTTGATGGGCATTGAGCCGGCCATGGGCCTCACACTCTGCTCCTTGCCCATCTTCTTACGACTGGTACGTCGTAGATGCCACGACCACTTGGATTGACACCCGACTAACCCAGTGATACTTTTTGCAGTTCCGGAAAGGCAGCCACACCCAGAAAAGCCAGAGTTACCCGTCCGGAGACCGCCGAAATTTCTACCCCCTCGGGCCCCTGGCAACCAAGCAGTCGTCAATTAGGGATCCTGACGGCGCGTTGCTGGACTCGGTTCGCAATAGTAATCTGGGGAAGCCGAGTAAGCTGCATCCCGTGGTTATCCAAACGGAAATTACTGTGCATTCTTCACATGGCGAATATAGCGATTCGCTTAATTCCCACGAGGGATATTGGAAGAAGACTTAGGGACTAGGAATGGGTAATTTAGATGAGTCAAGCTACATGTATTTATTAAAGTACAATATCGTAACCACGCGAAGAAAATACCACGTGCGGACATTAGTGTGTCTTGTGTTGTAATATGACTTGCAATATGGAGGGTGTGGCCTAGGAAAATCCTCTCTGCTGTGGCTGCTGCTTCGCCCTCGGCTCCCATCGCATCTCCGTCGTCCGCTGTGACTCCTCGCAAGCGAAAACCGCCGGTATCGCCCGCAGTCGTTACTCCTTCGCCCCATTTTGTCAGATCCTCGGTAGATCATGCCAAAGCTGCTATGGCAGACCCGTCTCAACCAGGCTCGCAATACTGGTGTTACCGATGTATCCTTGCGTATACCAGTTCTAACCAGGAAGCCCTGGCTGGCATAGGAACATTTAAGGTTCCTAATACTATCGATCCTCGGTATGTGACATCAGAAGGCGGCCATAAAGACCGCTATAATCGGTGTGTCTTACAGCATAACCTGTGTATTTAGGTGAGTTTCCTCTAGTAACTTCCTTATTAAACGGAATCATAGACTAATCCCCGCAGACTTCTCCAGGCCTGATGTCCGGCAATCTGTTAGATTTATAGCAGATGCTCGTCTTCGCCTCGACCCAGAGTGCCTTACACGTAGGTGGTGCTCCGGCATTTGCGCCAGAGAGTCGTGTCAAAATCGAAGCTGTTTAGAATGCACCAATGGTATTATCCACTTTCCATCTGCAACGGCCTGTCACTCAACGTTCCTTTTTACAATCTGCAATTGCACACATACGGGATTGTTTCAGAGACGTACCTGGCGCCATCACTTCCGTACCTTAGTAAGAGCTTGACGTATCACTTAATACTATAGTGCTGAGCCGTCTCTCCACGCCGTGACTTGGGCACCATTCACCGGAACAGTACAGATCAAACCTATGGTCAGTAGAGCAACGGAAAGGGTCTGGTTCCATGTATGGCAGATGGCCTGCTGCCACTATATTAATGTTCAATGTTGATTGGACAGATCCGGCTGTGCCACTGAAGCTGTTTGACGCTAGCAAGGGCAACCGGCGCTGAATGTATCAACACCAAATACAATTTCATCTTGGTGCTTGAGAAGATCTAGGGCCAATGGCCATTTGTATGGGATAAATGGGACAACTGGCTTGCAATTGAATTGTCGCGCAATTGAAGCCTCAATCTATTTGCTTGTAATTGTCTGGTTAAATAACTCACCAGCCGCAAGTGAGTTTACATTACGTGACCCAACTTACATTCATTCGGCGTCTTCTGTAATAGAAATACAAGCCTATAGTCGCCATGAGTGCTGCAATGGCTACTCTCGAGGCAATCTGGATGCCATTCCGGTGCTCAGATTGTGTCATGTTCAATGTCAAGCCTCGTGGGGGCGGAAGAACAGAAATTGGTTGCATGGCTCAAACATGCGCTGAAGACTAAGCACCAAACAATCCAAAGAAATCAAGTCAAGGACAAGGTATGGAGAAAGCCTTCTCCCATGGTACTTGGCTTCGGATCATTTTGCTAGGAAGTGTGGCAAAAGGCGAATGCTAATCGCATGCCCCAGGTTGTTGGTCATGGGACAAATGGCAATCATGTCCACTGCACGGTTCATGCATCCACACAGTAGCCACTTGCACCGCATTTTTTGTTGGACGCTCGTATACGTGGCGTCGTATTATGAGCAAAATGTGTTGGTACTACTTACTGTTGCTCACAGGGCCGTGGCGTCAAACCTGCATGAATCTCCAGTGTAATAACAAGCTCGAGCTTTGACCGCAAGCCAAGGCGCATGTTTGCCAAGGTTGACTGGGATATCGCGACCTCTTCCAAGCCACCAAACACTGGACCGGTTTCGGCAGGCAAGCAAATGTCTCTCCTGGCGCTCTACCATTAGACAGTCCTTGAAACACTTCTCAAGTCTCTAATTGCTCCACCATCCACATGAAGAGCGCGGTGAGGGCAGCAATGTGTGCCAATCAAATTTCATCAATGGCTGATCCGTTGCAGGCAGGGTATACAAATACTGCAATAAGTGTATGGTATCATGCTTTTTGTAGTATACTGATTTAACAATAGTTACTAGAGTGGGAATATAATCTCGCTTCTGAACTTTTCTGTCATTCTGGTTTGTAGTAATTCGAAGCGGGGATATGCATATATTGATATATGGACAAGTTAATACCCCCTCCACCAAAGTCATGTTATTGGCTTCCAGTCAGCTACCTGTCTTGTCCACAATGTTCCACTTCCATTAGCATAGGTTATATTATGCCTAGGAGTACATGGATGACTTTCATATCTGCCAGCGGAATAGACTACCACTGAACGTCACCGTGGACAGGGCCCATGTTATACTCTCGTAGCGTATTATAGGCGGTACACTATTAGCTCGGGGTATAATCTAATATTCCTGCACCAGACTTGCACCCCTTTTGCAACAATTTTGAACACTACCAATGTATGAGTGAGAAATGTGTGGCAAGGTAATAATTACATGCCATCAGACTCATCGCCGTGATGCCAACGTGCCGAGGAGTCTGGTTGGCTAGAACTTCTCGGCCAGGAGTCTGATGTTGCGTGCTTCGTCGGGACATGTCTTGTGGACCTCTCTTCGGTTGACTGGGGCCAAGCTGATCTATGCTTGGTGGAACTCTCTCTTTTCGTGGAACTCTCTCTTTTCGTGGAACTCTCTCTTTTCGTGGAACTCTCTCTTTTTGTAATGGTCTTTGTTGGCCTGCGTGTCGTCGACTCCTCTTCGGTGGAACTGGGCTTCTTTGGTCTGTGTTCCGATGTTGTGTGTATCGCTGAGGCTTCTTTTGTCATTGTAGATCTAAAGACTGGCGATCTTGAATGTTCCACCTTGGTTATTGTGTGGGGATGAGATTGCGAATGCTTCGAGTGGTCGTCATGGTCGTAATATCCCTTTGCATCGTCGCGCCTGACCGGTTGGTTATAAGGCAAGGCTACTTGCCCCTTTGATGCTCCGCTGGATTTTACCACAATTTCCTCAATCTCGTAGATGATAACTTGTCCTGTACAAGTAGGGCATCTCGGTTGAACAGTCTCCACGGCAGGGGGGGGCCTCTTTTCAGTACTTTCAAGTATGATATAAAAGGCATCCGTGGGCTCGTATAAATAGACAGTGCCGGTGCAATGTTGACATTCGGGGAAATGCGTCGCCCAGACTGTTGCTTGTTGGACTTGAGGCCCGAGATGATTCTGGTAGGGTAGGGCAACTGTTCTGAATGCTGGGTCATGGCCAAGGAAATTTTCATGTTGTGGTTGATGAGGTAGCTCAAAAGAAAAGTCTGGGAATAGAGCAAAGAGCAGAGTGAATGCCTGAACGGTCCTGACAACACTGTTCGCCATCGTGTATATATATCTCCAAAATGAGATGTCAAAAGAATTAATGTAGAGTCAACAAATCGCGGCGTGTAGGTGAGCTATAAATTTTCGCATGCTGTCATGAGATATGCGACTAGCTTTTATACAATTCTTATCTAGTATGAAGAGCATATGGTTTTTGGTAACCGTTTTAACTTTGCTGTATATTCTCAATGTGGCTCAAGTCAACCAACTTAGATTTGCAGTCCCATCTAGAGCTATGCAGATGCATTATATACTTGTTGGCTTGAATTATAGATTAAATTTTTCTTGAGTTGAAAACTTTCACTACCCGGTAAAGTTTAATTTGTGTCCGGAAATAGTAGCTATACAAATTTACTTTGTCGCACCCGAGCCCTTTCAAACGCTCCACTTTATAATAGAGTTCACGACAAACTACCAACATTAACCAGCCACAAAAAAAGATTGCTAGAGTGCTCTTTTAAATTATGCAGATTGAGGTTAGCTTTTAACTAAAATACGGAGGAATTTTACTTTATTTACTAAAAGTATAACACTACAGTTTTGAATAGCAGAGTTCATCCAGAATACCAAGGGTCATAGAGGGTCGGAGAATTTTAATGCGGGCTATAACTGTCAATATTTTAGATAATTATCCCGAAGCAAATAAAATGGGTTCTCAATCTTTGGCCTCATAATATGTATTGCCGAGACTGTCGATGCCTTCATAGCCTACGCATTTGGTTAGATCAAACTCTGAAGTTGTAAACCTTGAGTATGGCTTACTGCTAAAGTTAGTATTGTAGCATGGTCCCAGCACAGATGCGCGTAACTGGTATGGTGAAACTCGAAACAACAGTCAATTCTATGGTCATGTTAATAAATAGCATACAAATACTCAAGATCAACCTGTAGCCAGGAGAGGTACAGAGAATCTTACACATGTTACAGAGCAGCTCCGAATTTTGTTTGTTTATATTGCTTATACATTCTGCTAACCGTAGAATAAATCCAACTGCAACTAGATAAATTACCGCCCAGTGGTTCTCCAGGACTCTAGCACTAACAAAGTGTCAAACTTGATGTATACATGAAGCTTCACTGGTTGGCACATGCGTTGAACAAGAAGCTTGAAATACATCGCCAAGCACCTGCATGCTATATCCTATGATACACAACGCTGGCATTTTCTATACACCATTCTATATTGACCTCGTCAAACAAACCCCTATCCTCTAGCGATTGCTGGCAATGTCGATGCCGTGATAACATGGTTCACAGCACGCCAAAGCGAGAAGCTTATAAACGCCCAGTTGCCTCAAGTTGGCTCAAAAGTGATGCATGACAAGGCAACACCTATCTAAAACCTTGAAAGATGGCGTGTCAATCAGGGACCAAGTCCGCTGTCAATTACATCATTGATGCATTGGGCGCACATGGTGAAACCTAAAATAATTTGACGGCTACGTGTCACGTGCGCTGGGGCCACACTTATTTAGTACGGAGTATATGGAAAGGTCAAACGGCTGGGTCAAAGCCTCGTTCAATTGCTCGAGCAAATATTCGATTGATAGACCTCTCGCTAGTACCGAGGAAATAGGCGACTTCCTTAGTTATAAGGCCTTGAGCCTTCAAAATTAACACACATGCCCGATCAGGCACATTCATCACGGCGGGCATCGTGGTTGGTTGGTTATCAGGCAAAGCGGCGCTTGCCTGAGTTTTGCGTGAAATGCGGAACGAAGGCAAGCGAAGATGCAGTTCCGCAGGCCGCAGCTGCCCGCTTTACCTATTTAAAATAAATCTAGTAGTAAGGCTAATAACTTTTTAAATACTTATGAGTAATTAGATAATAAGGAATTTAAGGTACGTACCAAGTTAGTAATGCTTTTAGCAGGCGCGTTATGGTGTTAGAGGAAGGTAGGCAGCGCCGCAGGCAGGAGCCGGCCCCCGGCAAGGCTCCCGGAGGGCCCCCGGAGGGAAAAAACACATAATACTACTTTATATTTAGTAAAAAATCTAAAATAGCCTGGCTACCGCCGCTTTGCCTGCGCCTAGGATACCGACGAAGTCGGCAGCATCACAGGCCATTTTAACTTGTGGCTGACTAGGCTAGCTGGCTTGGGCAGCAGTCGTGATAATCAGGAGGAAAGGGGGTGGTTCCATTAGGCAGGTATGCCTTTCTATCTATTATGACCGGGAAGTTACGGTCCGGCTGGCTAATTAGGGCATTGTGCTACATAGGGCCTTGTGCGACGGACACGACTTTTGACTTGCACCTCCGTACCATCTGCAATCTTCACACACACACACACAAACTTGTTATTTCATTCATCGCATTCGCATCTTGAGTCGCGAGCCTACTCGTGAGGATACCTTCATCATCCATCATAGACTCCGCGAGAGCCCCTTTTACTGATTTTGGCACCCTTCTCGTACATCTGCGGATCGGTACACCGCATGACTGCCCAGTGATGTGCGAGACAACCCAAGAGCTTGTGATGCAAAAGTAGTGCTCAAACACAAGTCAAAGAACACGTCCCTGCGCATCTTTGGGCGTTTTGAGGCCCCATCTGGCAAGGCCTGCTTCCCGAATTCGCGTCTCCGCATCCACAACCATCCCCAACATGACTCTCACGGAGCAGCAAATCAAGATTATATCCCAGTGTCCTCTCAATGACACGCTGATTCGCTTCCAGGCGAAGCTACAAGATTTAGAGTCCGATCACATCTGGCAGGAAGATGTCGCAAGCCTAATAGGTGCTCTGGCTGTCTCGGAAGCAGCGTCCGGCCTTACTTGTCCGAATAATGTTGGTAATAATTTCGGTAGTGTGGCGGCTAGACTCTTTCCTATAATGCAGCTAGTTCGAGGAGGTGGGTTGATGCTGGAGCAATTTCGCCCACTCGTCTCCTCCGTCGCCAGCAATTCCCCTGATGTCAATATTTGGGATGCGGCTCTCGACCTTGTCGAAACGCTTGGTCCGCTTACACCTCGATCCAGCATCGCCCCGACGTTCAAAGCACCACCTGTCGAGGCTAGCTCTAGCCCACTTGCCGATAGCGAAATGCGTGACTCTGAAGAGACCGACGGTCTAACCTTTGACGCGCACTCAGACAGTGGTGAGGTTGGAATCGCGTCGTTTCCCTTCCTTCGCCTGCCTCCCGAGTTGCGAATGCTTGTTTGGCAACAATTCTGTCCGGATCTCAAGGGTCAGCCACGTGCTCTTGAATTCATTATAGACTTTGAATGCTACGCTGATGGCCCGCAAGGCCATCCAACTAAGCGGTATGTGTGTGGCATCTATCCTTGCTGGTCGCTGGAGTATCAGACCTTGCAGTGCCGACGCGTGCTTGCAATTCATCGTGAATCTCGAGAATTGGCGCTTTCCATTTTCCCGCATTCACTCTGCACAAAATTGGCAGACAGACTCGACGTATTTCGTTTTAACAAAGAGCGGGACGTTATAATGCTGGTATCTGGTGACTCAACTCGGCATATGGGCGATGGAGATGCCGAGGTCGACATCAACAGCTCCCGGTTCCCAGCGTTCCAGGACCACGTGATCAATCTTGCAATATCTCGTCATCAAGTTCTAACCTTGTACAACAATGTTACCATGAAAGCATGGCTGCAGTTCTTTTCTAATGTCCAAAAGCTGTTCTTGTCTGCCTCTCCTGACGAGTGGTACGGGGACTCCAGGGTGGGAGGAAGCCAGTGGTACGCCTCGAGTAACAGCAATCAGTACAACATAGACTGTTGCAGCGTTGCATGTTGGCCTGACCTTGTCAGACACGGAGATTTTGCTGCGGATCACATCTTGAAGTGGTATAATTCGATGCTGTCCCAGCCTGAGAGGCATTTTATCGAGGAGTGTGGTATACAAACGTGGCCCATGGTTCTCCTCGACAGAAGCATTGAGCTTCATAAGACAATGTTCCATGATCCGTCGCATGGCTAATACCTGTGAGACCTGAAGAGCCAAATGGCCAACTAGCTCGGCAGGTTGCGGCGATGCTGATGAGTCGCCATGGACACCAGGTGCATAAGCACTTGGACATGGCCGGTTTACTCCGTGGCACAGGTTAAGCCTGTGGACAAAATACATCCGTCGAACTAGGAATTCACATACGCGAATGCTTTGACTTCACTCAACTCCAGAACTGGTCCCTTGGAATGATTTTGATGTCGGATTATAGAGACCATGTGCTTGAGCTCAGGGATACATTGGGTCTTACATGGTGTTTGGGAGGCTACGTGTGTGTCGGTCGGGACAATCTTATTTGCTCAAGTTCCCCAGTCACCAATGTCTACATTTCATAGCGACTCTATCCACCACCAAGAGCCCAGAGAACTTGCTCCAAGGGACAAAAGCGAATTAGGAATGCCTGTGATGCGGGAGCTGTTCTTGATCAATTTGGCATTTCGCCCATGTGCAGATACGATGGATGGGTATGATTGTGTGGCGCTGTACGTAAATGTGAGGATCATGGTCAGTAGTAAGGACAAAAAAGACGGCACTGGATTTCGGTGTACTGCATTGTACCAAGCTCGCTCTGGACCTTGGCCCATGTATCCTTTACGGCCGGCTCAATGGGAACCCTCACGACCCAAGTGAAGAATTCAACAAGAACGCAAACATTGAAACTACCTCTGACAGGATGGGAGGCGATGCGGAATGGCTTTTGGTTGTTGTAGAAAGAAATGTACCCCCATGGAATGAGGACCCGTAGAGATGGTGACTTTTATTTTGTCAAAATGAAGCGATGGAGTCTTGAAGGCATTGTCGTCATGGCAAATGCAGTTGAGTGAAAGCACAGGTACAAACATGGTCCGAACTGTGTGATGGGCTTGAAAGCACGCCAGCTGTCATTTGATCCTACCTCATCTCATTCACTTCAGTTTTGTCAAGATAATGTCCTGCCAATGCGACCTGACTAAAGACTTGTCACGGGGATTCGAAAGCGACGTGGATACTGTCATCTGCGGCCGGAATACATCCAGTAGCAGTCTAAGTACTTGATTCCCTTGCCATCACCAAGTTCCATAAAGCCATCAATGCGGGGCTGGATCTGCTCCTTGGTCCATTTTTCGTACCAGCCAAATTTGTCGTCGTAATCTATCGAGTTGGTTTTGAACAGGGCAAGACTGTCAACGAGCTGGGTGTAGAGGATATCCAGGGTAAAAGGCTGACGCATCCCGGGTCCGGGGTTAGGGTACATGAGAATCTTGGAGTCGGAATCTTTGGCAATATACGATGTAGCCGCCAGTTACCGTACAAGGACCATAATAGGCCATGGAATATTTCCGTCTCCGGCAAAGGTGCACATGGGTCCAGAACAAGACGCATCATCCATGCGAAACTCTGCCATGGTTACTAATGCTAATAACTAGCTGTCGGGCCTCAACGCCGGCTTTGGTGATCATGACCATGGCGTCGTGTGTCTCGGTCTTATTAATGTGTGATTGAAGACAGTTGCCACCTCGAAATCGGGAATAGCCCATTTATCATTGACATCTAAGAGTATATTTAGAATCATGCTCTCCTGTAGACCCGTCTCTAGGATGGCGTCACTTGCCCCATTGGCCGTGCAAGTCATATGTCATGTAAATAAAGTAATCGACATATTCCGCAATATCCTTGACAGGATACTGTTGAAGTACCAATAAGAAGCTGGCAGAGCCATAGAATGAGACTTGCCGCACTCCGGAGCAGCTGCAAAAAGGCAAGATAATTGCTCACCTCTTCTGGACTTCTGGGGGGGATACTAGGGATATCAGGTGCTCCAGGATACTCCCAATTAAAATTGAAACCATCCAGGCTGTGGGTAGCCATGAATCTCATCAGGTTATTGACAAATGTAAGCCGATTTTGCGCGTTGGTGGCTTGTCTGAAGCGCTGGAATGTGCCTGGGCCTGTGGTAAATGGCCAGTCACCAAAGGATAATGTCTTCTTGAAACAACTCATTTATCATGAATCTGTTGAATTCATTTTCTATTTCAGCTGAAATTTTCACGTCGAAACCAGGTGCTGCCGTGGCAAAGGCAAAGTGTATGTGAGAGTACTTGTTGTCTGGAATATTGGTGACTTGGATGCGCAGACAAGCCCTCAGCTGGTCAAAGGCCTCGAAATACCCAATGGTCCTAAATTGATCGGGTGTCTTGCCGTTGTTGAGGTCCATCCCACAGTTGAAAATACTGCCGTTGGTTCCTGGCTTTGCTGTACCAGGAGCGCCAGTATCTGCATATATTGCAGGTACCGTCGGCCCCGGCTGCGGGCGAAAGTCTGGCATGGTTCCGCCTTTGCAGCAAACATGCCGCTTTGGCTTGAGCGCCGAGTACAAGTCTTCTTGCGGGTTGTATTTTGCCAGGTTAGCATCAGAGATGCCGCAGCGACTGGCCAGAAAGGCACAACTATCGCCGCCATGCAATATCCCCTTGGAAGAAGAATTCGTGACTTGGTTGACCCTTTGAGTCATACGTATGCATTTTCAGTAACTGCCAAAACTCTTGGGAAGCGCCCCTGGACATAGAACTCATTGGTACAATATTGCACCACAATTTGCAGCCGTAGCTTGGGCATGCTCGCCTAGCTTCCTTTACCCACGGATCGTTATTTGGTACCTATTGAGACATGTGGGTGTATTGTTGCTCAACCAGCTCCGGCACCCACGCCAAGCCTGGTCTCGCCCCAAGCGTGATCTCATTCCGTGGCCTTTGCTACATGTACATGAGGATGACCCCCTCAGCTTGCCGTGTCCATGATTCCACGGCAGTTTTGAGCTGTAGACTTGCAAATAGTTCGAAAACATATGTATGGTCGGTTCCTTGTCCAAGGCATGCTGCCTAAATAATGCCTGAAACTCATTTAACCCGGCCTCGTCTGTAAAGTCAACAGCTTTAACAGGCTCGTCGCACAGCCGAACGGTCCAGATTCTAGAGCCGCCCCTTGGTGATGTGCAAAGAAACCGCAGCCATGGCTATGCCCATGCTTGGCTGCCAATCACCACGAGCCGCAATGTCACTCACCTCTTGGTTTTGACCATCGTGGTAGAAAAGCCGCGGGTCATTGGATGCATCAGTGCCTTCATCACCATTCAACAGCGCCTCCAAGCTAAAGGGGTGAATAATCCAGGCCAGGAACATACATATCGGACTTGTGGGGTCGTCAGAATTTCCCCACACATTGTATCGCCGTCGCACTCAGTTCAGATGCAGCATATCCCGACGCGGCTGCACCCATATCGAGCCCATGCTAAGCGTGTCTTGTAGCTCTAGTCTGAGTCCGTGCTCCATAGCACTTGCCGAGACTCTTGACTGACAAACGCAATGGCCGGCGGCTGGGAGTTATGGAACGTGATACGTTTGGCCATATGCTGGGCGAGATTCATTGCCGTCGAGAAGGACGTATCCCTCGTCGTCTTGTGCTATGGGAAGCTGTCAAGGTTTCAATCTTCCATGGATCCATCTTTCCAACCGTCGGGCCGAGCCTAGCCCCATCCAAGTCCTCGACATGTGGCATGTGGGGTGAGGGGACTTGGCCAGGAGATTCTTCCTGATTGGTCAGCTTGGGGAACGAGAGCCAAATGGTTCATGAGGGAAATACTTGACAGTGCAAGGGATCCTTGGGCAATTTTATGAACTTGGCCCCACAATCTCAACGACCTAAGACGAATCCATACTCTAATGATGCATCGGCGAAAGGTAGACTACAGTCTGTAGAATCTGCAGAAGAGCTCTCTAGGATTCAGCATAGACTCAAGCCTGCATTCTAAGACTGTAATCGCCCTTATAATATCATCAATCAGCAACATACCAGGGGTCCTTGCATTCATAAAAAATGAATACCAAACACTAATTTGGTATTCCAGAACATAATGTAGCATTGAGGGGGTGCGGCTGGCATCCAACGAAGATGACTTTAAAATAATCATATGCCGCAACGTCAAATTGGTCCTTTAAAATCTAGAAGAAAGATATCTTCCGCCTTAGAGGCATGCCTTTCGAGAAGAATCTGACATGATACAGCGAGCTACCGCTTCGACCTCTAGATTCTCTCCTTTACAAATACTGGAATGCGTAAAGCATGGTCTTGCTCTTGTGTCCTGCGGTCAAGCTGTGCATTGCATTCACAGAGCCATCATAGGCGTTGATGATTGCAAAGAGGGCATCCTAGAGCGTCATGATCAAGATAGACTTGTCCGAGAATTAAAGAGGAAATGTGCAACCATATTTTACGTCATAGCCATCTGATGAGCGTTACTGACTGTTCCATGCAAGTCCCGAGTCAATTATTCCACCTGCTATAACTGTTCATGTCAACGCAACGAATACCCCATTGTTCAATGGGCGCCTTAGAACCTCTAACCCTCATATCAACTATGACGAGAGCCCAGGAAAATAGCCATGTCGCTATTTGATTCCCGAAAGCCGAGCTCCTACTCGCAGTCCTCCTCGACTGCAGATAGCTTGGCGTAGACCTTCATTGGCCCCCGTTTAGTGTACCCAATCATCATGTCCCTTACAATGCGCACATCCTCCGGCCCTGTGTTGTGCAATTCAACATCGAACCGACGAATCATTTCAGCAATTGTCAGAAACAACTCCATGTAGACAAGGCTAGATACGGGTCAGATAGGTTCACTCGAGAAATGGGACGGTTGGCTAAATACTTTATGCCGATGCAGGCTCTGCTTCCCTTTGTAAAGGCCATGTTGTATCGTTTGAGGTGATTTCCGCTCTGTGCTGCTTTGATCCACCTCTCTGGGTCAAACTTTTCAGGGTCGGGAAAGATGGAGGTGTTCCTGTGTATGAAGTAGGCGCAGCTGCTCACTGGGGTCTTTACAAAGCGGCAGGTTAGAGAGAAGAACTAGTAAACGCAAGGCTTGGTGCTCGTACTCCTGGGGGGATAACGTAGTCTTTGTATTTAAGCGACTCTGTCGGGGCCACGCGGGGGAGCCGTGAGGTCACTCCGTATGACAGACGCACGGATTCATTAACAACACCGCTCTGACAGTTGCAGCTGTTAGATCTTCAAGGGGAACTCGGATTCCGCATCTGAGGACTGTGCGTACCAAATAGGGCAGCTTCTCGAGCTCAGGCCACGTCCAGCTGTCGGAAGAGCGCGACAACTGCTTCAGCTCCGCGCGCAGAGTATCCCGAAGCGCATCGTCTCTGGCCAGGTAATAGGAAGCTACCGTTAAAACGCGTGCCGTTGATTCCGATCCGGCAATCAAAATGGCAAATGTCTCATCCCGCAGTCGACTTGGGGTTCGTTCCTCTGGCGGGATGCTGGGATCAGCCAGTGACGCAATCATGGTTTTCCTAGGCGGCTTGGAGCCAGCCGTGGGGGAGGAGGAATTATCTTGCTGCAGCGTCGCAGTTGAATGATGCAGGGACGAGGCGAGAAACTGAAACAAGGCTGCCTTTCCGGGTAGAAGCACAGACAGGGCCTGGAAGGGGATGAAGCGCATAATCTGCACCAACCAGGGCATAAAGCGGTTAATGTGGACAAAGTTTGCGCTGTCCTCGGTCGCTCGCCGGATGTCATTGCGAAACCCCTCGTCGTCCAAGAAGCCCCAGTGTCTTCCACAGCTATACGAGGTGATAATGTCCGAGGTCAGGGCCGCAAAACCATCGTCCAGGCACACGACCGACTTGTTCTTGCGGTGCTCGTCGAAACGCTGCATTAGACGCTGCACCCGCTCGTTTACCATTGAGGAGAGTTCCAAAACGGAGCGCTTGGAGAAGTAGTCGTTCAAGATGCCGCGTCTGAACCGGTGCTGGTCATGGTCTACAGTGGCCACCAGGGCATTGGGCAGCCCAAAGGAGGAGACGAATTTGGGGTCCTTTTCTCGCCTTCGGCTACCTGAAGCGTATATCTCATCGTAGAATGCCGGGTCGATGACGTGGACTTCTCGCGGGTTGATGCGAACAATGGGCCCTAAGCGTGTAGTTAGTAGCGTGAGGGCAGAGCACTTGAGCGATGCGCGTACCATATTCTCGGTGCATCTTTTCTATTTCAAACAGGAACATTCCTGGCCGAATGACAATGTGGAAGAACTCGTAAAAGTGTGTGGCGGCTGTCAATTTAGGTCCCGGGATGGCGGACAATGGATGGAAGTAGAGACGGTATACGGTCCTGCAAATGAGATATAATACCGAGCTCGCGAGGACAAGCCCGAGGCTAGGTAGACCCGTCATGGTGATGCGCAATACGATCTTGGCTGGATTAGCTGGAGCAGCAAGAACTGCAAGATTGTTCAAAACAGTCGAAGCATGAAACTGCACGTTTGGGTGCGACAAATTATGAGTATAAGTTCACCCAGGGCCATCCATCCCTTAGGGTAGCATATGTATGCGTTTCTGTACGACCAATAAACGTGGCAGGGCCGGGGAAGTGAGCATACATTCATCGAGGTGTCAATTTGGGTACCCATGGATGCCCAATGCATCAGAACTATAGGCACTAGCTGGATACCCGGTTAGACCTACATATGTATGCTAGACCTACATATGTAAGGATATGATGCAATGCGGTATCCTGGGTGTCTGCTAGTGTCATTATTTTAGGCCTCATTGGCTATTGGTGGTTGTCTGTGTTCCAGGGCGGACATTGGCCCTCTCCAGCTTACAGTGGTCACTCTGGGCACTGGCATTGGGTAGACTAAATTTGCCAGACTGCGGTGATGATGTCGACTTGTAATGTCGTGTTGAGCATCCGGCCAATCCAACGTCGGCAGTTGACTGACTGCATGTGACGTTTCCAGTCCCCTCAATTACACTCATGGCCGGTATTTGGAGAGCATTGGACACGGATGCGGTGCTCGGCGTGAATGTTGCCTTTGACTCTGCCAAGTTCAATCTTACCAGAGCTCCGTCTACACAGTATTCAGTTGACGAACTGCACACAAATGGAGCAATCCGAGCTTTCGTCTGGGCCGAGGCCGAGGCCGAAGCGATCCGCCAACACTTGCCCGCATAACAAAAGAGCGTGTCGGAAAATCGTGGCGTAGCGCTTGAGCCGCGTGCCTGCAAAAATTATTGGCTTGAGCGCGTCATCTCCAGCAGTTCTTGGAGCTTCATCTGCTTCTCCTCACAGAGGCTTATCTGCATTTGCTCCATTGGCTGGGATGCAGATCCCGGGCGAGCCCATTCACCACCCAACGTGTTCTTCATGGGGAGGGGGGTCTCAAGCCGAACCCGATTCCGCGAAGCGCTTATGCAACACCAGGATGGCTGATTGGTGTATCATGACACCTGCAAGCGTCATGGTTCTTGGGCTCCATTCTCGTCATGCAGTATCCAGCGGAACCGTCGCCACGTGTATGGATTGTCCCCGGACCTATGCTCCGTTTGAACCCCAACATGAAGTCAGTTCTTGGGTCAATGGCCGAAACTCGATTCCTGAGAATCAGTGCTTTGTGAGGCGCAATTTTAGGTATGCCGGTGATTGAAGGAAACACGTTGAGCGTCGTGTGACTAAACGGAGTGATTTTCGAGATATGCATCGTAATGTGTCCACTTTTCCGATGGCTCCGTTATAAATGGACATGCTCGTGTCGGAGGTGTGGCTTTGCTTGTACAAAACAGGACTGCTTACGGTCTTGTCTTTGACGCCTTGCACTTTTCTGAGCAAATAACGACTGAAACATGCAGCCTAGAGGGGGCCTCTCACAGTGCATCGAGCATAAATGTGTCTAAGCCAGACAAATGTTCATGATTCCCACACAAGGTCAGATGTAGAGAAAAGTACTGGTTCACTGCAAATCTCCTTCATTTTCAGGAAGCGGGGTCACTTTCGGAAAAATGCACCCTTGCATAGGACAATTTGTCTTTGATCTGCATCATAATATTCCTCTGCACTCGCCTTCTTTGGGTCTTGAACCTCCATGGTTCCCCATAATCCGGTAATATATACAACTAACTTGTCTGTGGCCATGTAAATGGTCTGGTTGCTATTCAGATTTGTCTGGCAATGCACTGTACATCGTAAGCGACGGAGGTTTATTTAATCAAGAAACTTGCACCATCGCAAACTCCATGACACACTCTCCTCCTTTTGCCCTCTCAAACTATGCATAGTTAGCAACACAGATACTCCGCTGGGCAGCAAGTCTATGGACCTTTACGCCAACTTTGAGTTGACTACTTGTGATATATCTCCTGCAGTTGGTCTGCCCAACTGTCCAGACTTTGACATCACACGGACTTGGTCAGTGTCCAGCACAAAAACTCAGCCCTGGTGAACAACAGTTTTTTAAACTGACACCTGCTTTTGTTTGGCTGAGCAAAGATGTGACATCACCCTTTGATTGGGTGGCTGGATCAAATCTCATTGCCCTGCAGCCACAGGTGCCAGACGGCGGCCTATGTCTCGCATCGCCCTTTGGTGTAGGCCAATGGCGTTGAGCAACATTATGACAGCATGCTATTGTAGCCCCCATGGGTCTCAGAATAATGGCGCTCGTCATTTCGTAATGTGAATTGCATTGCTGTACCGCAGTAATGCGATAGGCCCGAATTGCAAGGCTTGGGTTTGGTGTTTCAGTATGTAGCAATCTAGCAAATTATTAACACACTGCTGTGCACTGTGAAAGTTACACAATATAAGAAGCCGGTCTCTGCATAATGGCAGGCCTGAACGGGATGCATGCAGGCCCGAAAAGTGACCACCGCTCGACACCTTTTGCTCTCATCAACCCAGGGACACAATGGCAATGTTTGCCGCTTGGAAGATAGCCGCCCTGGCTCTCGTGAGCCTTTCTTCCGTCGCCGCGACTAGATACTCTGCGTGCAAAGCCAACAGCTGGCAAAGACTTGCAGCCATACCGACCCCAAGGCAGGAGCACAGCACCGTTGCCATAAATGACACAACAATTGCCATCATTGGAGGCACGGTGCCCATCGGAGGCGCCGCTGAGACCACCGACTTGGTCCAGCTGTACGACATCCCTACCAATACCTGGCGAGATGGTCCCAGGGCGCCTTGCAAGCTGAATCACCCTAATGCCGCCGTCGTCATGGGCAAGATTTACCTGCTGGGGGGGCTAGTTGATGGACCTCGGGTTCCCGGCGAGCTCATAAACTGGGTAGCTTCCGCAGAGTGCCACGTGTATGATGATGTGGCCGGTACGTGGACGAAGCTGGAGCCGATGCCGCCTGGCACACAGAGGGGAAGCGCCAGCATTGCCGTCTTTGGTGACATGATTTATCTCGCAGGGGGAATGACAGTCCTCCAGGCCAGCTATCAAGATGCTGTCACGGTGGTGACGGCCTTTAACACTACCTCTGGCAAGTGGCAGAGGCTCCCGGCGGCGGCGGCAAACATCCCAGAGGGTCGCCAGCACGGCCTAGGCGCCATCATCGGGCACCAGTTTTACGTCATCGGCGGGCGGTGGTTCGGGCAGATGAACACACGCGACACGGTGTTCAGGCTTGATCTGAAGAACCTCCAGCATGGCTGGAAGCGTAGCCCTGGTCGCATGCCTGCACCGCGTGGAGGCTTGTCCGGCGGCGTGGTTGATGGTGCCGTATACGTCTTTGGCGGCGAGGGGAATCCGGACACCCCAGAGGGACTATTTCATGACACGGCAAAGTTCGACTCTAGAAGACAACAATGGGTCAAGCTGAGGGATATGAGCGTGCCTCGCCATGGCACTCAAGCTGTGGCTGTTGGCAAAAAGGTCTACATTCCCGGCGGCGGGCTCCAGCAGGACGGCAAGCCGGTTCTCACAAATGGCGCTGTGTCGTTTCAAAGCCCCTCGGGGTACTTTGACGCCTATTGCATCTAATAAGACTTTACATGACGGTCAACAGTCTGAGAAGTCTGAACCCTGATGCCTGGCGTGCGAGCCAGAGAAAACTTCTTAACACTGCTCTCCTACCAGACCTTGCGTCGTAAAGCAGAGCAGATGTTTTGCATTCCTGGCTTGCTGGAGCGAATAGACTCGCCGAAACTCGAAGCAAGAATGGTCAGCAAATCGCTCAAGTGCAACCTGACGGCTCATCTAACAACAATGATTTGCTACGCGTTGCCTTGGCTCAATCCAACGGCCGCCTTGTGCTTGACAATATTTGATTCGCAGATTGTTGAATGATGACTCGAGCTCGAGTTCATTGCCTTCGTCGCTCGTCTGATAATGACTCGATAGAAGACATTGAAACTTTTGGAATGGCCCAGGAGGCCAGGTGATTGCCTGCATTCCAAGCCTCGAGATGCGGCCCAATGCGGCCTCTGTGTCGGGACACTGTGCAACAAACATGTATGAAGCGTTGACGATGCCATCTGGGAGATTCACCGCAAACATCTGAGAGGCCGGGGAAAGAAAGAGAGAGGGAGAAAGGAGGAAGCTCGCCATGTCAGACTGACCAGGGTCTGTCACGTGATCACATACCCCGTATAATGTCGTAATGTTCTTGGTGGGGGGCGCTTGCGCTGTGAATGCGAGCACCAAATCTGACCATGACAAACTAGTCAACCTTGTGAGCCAACGTGCTGATTCCCTTCCGAGGGCTTCAAGACCCGTTTCGTTTGCTTGGCCAGGGACCAAGGCCAACAGTAGCCAAGCCACAAGCAACTTCCAATGACCAGCCATTGAAAGCCGCTGTTTCCAGCACCAAGGAAGTCGGATCCCCTCTGTCCTGGTTGCCCATGTCAAGATGGAGGCAACAGAACACCACCATGAGCCTCCTGCCGGCAAGGACTCAGACGGTAAGAAAAGAAAGCGCACCAAGGACCTGCCTTCGCATACGAGAATCCTGGCCGCCTGCGATGCATGCCGTGTAAGCAAGACCAGATGCGACTCTGCGCGCCCAACATGCGCAAAATGCGCCGAGCGTCGCATGCCATGTAATTACCCCGACAAGGATCCTTTCTCAATGTGAGTCGGGTACCGAACCTGCACTACTGACTCGTGCTGATCAGCCCCAATTCAGATTCGAGACTTGGGGTAAAAAGATCTTGACGGCCATGGAGGAACAGAAGCGGCTTTTGTCCGATCTCGCGGCAGGCAGCAGCAGAGATGACCCTGACCAGCGCCCGGCGAAGCTGTCCCGCGTGTCAGGTTTGGACCAAGATAGCTTGGAGATGATTTCTCGAAAAGATACTCCCTGGACCCCCGTGACAGGCTCCGACATGATCCTGAGCTGGGCCGTTTTCCCGCAGGACAGACCCGTCAGCACGTTTCCGCCCTCAGAGTACGCCGAGAAGCCCAAGCCATCAGATACAGAGCTGTCAACTCCCTCGCCAGCGCGCATGTTCGAGCTGCGGGATATCTACATGGCCAAGATCCAGATAAAGAATCCCATTGTCGACGCTGACCAGCTCAATGCCCACATTGCATACGTCCTCGACAACGGTTTCAGCTGGTCCGCCACTTCATGCCTCGTGCTCTTGGTGTTTGCTCTCGCGGCCATCTGGGGCAACTACCCCGACGATGAGCGGCGTACGGTGGAGTCTGATGAGGCACCAGGCCACCGTTCTAGGCCGCGTGTGACGATGGCCGTGCCCAATCATCGCATGAAGGAGTCCCTGATGTATTTGACCATGGCACAGAGACGCATGTCAATGGCCTATTTGGACGACACCTTGCTTGGTGTGGTTTGCTTTTGTCTGTTCGGGTATGTATGGGCCTGATGTCGCCGGCGAGTCAGGCAACCTGGCTAACATGACAATGTAATAAGCATGTGGTACCAATACAACATTGAGCCAATTCCTGGGTGGAAAATGTTTCGGACGGCTTCGATGCTGTGGGAGGCGTATAATCTAAAGCACGCTGATGGGAAAACACAGCGGCCGAAGCAAGAGGAGAGTACGTTATCCGCTCATCCCCTACTCTGGGCTTTCTAACAGTGAGCGCCCACGCAGGTCTGGAACAACGATTGTACTGGACGTGTCTCAAGTCTGAGTGGTATGGTTCCCCGAATGCTCCAAGCGAAGCAGTATAATGTTGACTAGGTTGCTTCAGCGAGGTACGGCATGAGCTAAACGGCCTTCCCACTTGCACACTACAACAGTCCTCCTTTCCATACTCGCTCCCCACATTCCCGACGATTGAGAGCTTTGAGCAGCATCCCAGAGAACTTCATCCGGAGGGCTTCAACATTCAATCCATCACATCGTCGTACTACTATTACTCGGCGGAAATATCCTTGCGCCGTCTTCTCAACCGCACCCGCAGCGCTGCCACTCTTCTATCACCAGACATTGACTCATCTACCGCCTCTCAGCTCGCCGATACTCTCCAGAAACTCGAGGGCCAACTACAGCAGTGGCTGGACTGCCTGCCTCCCGCTCTTCAGTTCTGTGTTCCCCCGGACACACGGCCGCCACACGATGAGCCAGAGCTCGTCAAGCTCATGCGGGAGCGGTATGTCGAGGTGCGCGAGCTTCTCTGTCGCGCCTATCTGTATATATGTCTCCATGGCGGAACGCGGCTCACCCGATCACAAGCCGAAGCATATGGCGCACACGCCTCGGCCGGGCTGCGGTTAAGCGTGTATCGGATACAAACGGAGAACCCTTTCTTCCGTCACCCCGGATCATGGGGTGCCTGTCGTGTGCGATTCAACCACGCCCTGTGCCTCATTGCGGCGTTTCGGGGGAGGCAGGCTGGAGTAGAATCTGCAGCGCACGTCGTTGTGCCGCCCGCGTGGCGGGATTGCGTTGGCATGGTCCAGAACCGCTTGGAAGTGTGGAGTGATCAGGGAGGCGGCATTAGGGAGTTGGGCGTCTTGCTGAAGTGGCTCTTGGAGTAAGTGAGGGCACAAGAGCCACAACCAGAGTGCGTACTGTAGCAGGTTTGTAAAGATTCCTTTGGAGGCGTTGATTTCTATTTCTAACGGGCAAAATGCATTTCTTGTAGTATATCGTAGCGTAGTCTATATCCCATCAGCCCAGCCGTCGATGCTGACTCTCCTTGCCGTCTCTTCATCCGTCTCGGCAACCAACCGCATCTACAGACCCAGCCAGAAGCGTGTTTCGGGAACCACGAGTTTCCCCGTGCCCAGGATCTCCTGACTTGACAGCCCGACCACGACGTCGTAGGTTCCCTTTTCACTCTTCCACATATTCTCAATCTCGTCCCAGAAGCTGGTGGCGTACTGATCAATGGGGATGTGCACTTCCTTTTCCTCGCCGGCTTCCAGGTAGACCTTTTCGAACCCATGCAGCTCCTTTGCCGGTCGATGAGTCGGCGACTCGGGGGCAGAAACGTAGAGCTGCAACACCTGCGCACCGGCAACGCTGCTCGTGTTCTTGATCCGCACAATCGCGGCAGTGGGACGATTCGGCAAGAATATGTCGGGCTTGGTCTTGACTTGGGAATCCACAAGCTCAAACGTGGCATAAGAAAGTCCGTGTCTGCGCGGCAAAATGCTGGTTAGTTATCAAGACGACAGCCGCAGCGCCAGAGCACCACACTCACCCAAACGGGAACAAGACTTGTCTCTCAGTCTTTTCGTAGAACTTGTAACCAACATATACGTCCTCTCCGTACAACACGCGACCGCCAACGCTGGCATAGTTGAGGTAGGCCGGGTTGTGCTTGACGTCGACGGGCCAGGAGAGCGGCAGCTTTGCAGAGGGGTTGACTGAGCCGAAGAGAACGTCGCAAATGCCGTGGCCCGTCTCGTTGCCTCCGTACCACGCCTGCAACACGCCGGCGGCCTTGTCGACCCACGGCATGGTGACGGGAGTGCCTGACTGGTTGACAACGACGGCGTTTGGTGCCACGTCGAGCACCCGAGAAATCATGTCGTCCAAGCCCGGCGGCAGGTCCATGTGCGGACGATCGAACCCCTCGGACTCCCACTCGCCGCTCAGCCCCGTGCAAATGATGGTGTAGTCGGCATCCGCGGCAGCCCGGACGGCGCGGGCAACCATTTCCTCGGCGCTCATCTTCAGGCAGGCGCCGAGGTGGACGGCGCCGCCTCCGAAGTTCACCACGCCGGTAGTTTCCATCCGCGTGGTGTTTGCGGATCCAAACTCGAGCCGCAGCTTGTACACGGTCCCGGCCACCAATTCCTTGGTGCCAATCTTCTCCGTGGATCCCTTTCCAAAAAAGGCCGTGCCACGAGTCTGGTGAGTGGTGTTGTCAATGAGCAGCTCGTCGTCAATGTACAGATTGGCCGTGCCAAACACCGTCAGACCAAACTCCCACGTGCCAGTCGCGCTCGGGACGAAGTCGCTGACCAGTGTGCCCCAGAACAGGGCCCTGTTCAGCGCGGGGATGGCGTTGTAGTCCATGAGCTGAAACGAGGTTGACGCGACATTCTCGTAGCCGAGAAGCTTCCTGTCAGAGACGGTGACGGGGTCGTTGTAGAAGTTGATGACGGCCCCCTGCAGCCCGTCTTTGATGGCGGGGAGCATCTGGTGCGCGTACGCGCCTACTTCGTGGGTGATGGAAGCCCCCGGCAAGGCTTCCGCGATGGCGTCGTAGAGGGAGACGGTGTAGTACGGCAGAAGCGAGGCGCTGCCTCCGCCCGAGATGGCCGGCAGGCGCACATGCGACCCGATGAGGGCGATCTTGGATATGGTCTTGGGCAGGGGGAGGATGGAGTTGGCGTTCTTGAGCAGGACGATGCTGTTTGCGCAGATTTGGCGGTTCAGGGCGCGGTCCTCTGGAAAGTCGCGCCCCTTTTCCACCTCGGAGACCTTGAGCGCCGCCGCCTTCTTGGCGAACTTGAGGACGCTGCGGGCCCGCTCGTCAATCGTGGACTGCTTGAGCAGGCGCGCCTGCAGGGCAGACTCGATGTACTTTCCGCGGTACCTCGAGACGCCGGGCATTTCCAAGTCGAGGCCGGCGTCTATGGCGTCAATGGTGGTGTACGTGCCGTACCAGTCGCTCACAATGAGGGGATCCCACTTCCACTCCCTCCGCAGGAGGTCGCGGAGCATCTCGGTGCTGTCGGCGACGTGGCGGCCGTTGATCTTGTTGTACGAGGTCATCAAGGCCCCGGGCTTGGCGTCCCGGGCAACGATCTGGAAGGGTCGCAGGTAGACCTCGCGGAGAGCCCTCTGGGTGATGAGGCAGTCCACGGCTCGCCTCTCGTGCTCCTGGTCGTTGCCCACGAAATGCTTGACGGCGGAGATGACCCCGGTGCTTTCGCAGCCGAGAATCATGGAGGCGGCAAGAATGCCGGACAGGTGAGGGTCTTCCGAGAAGGACTCGAACCCGCGCCCGCCCAGCGGGGATCGGGGCGTGTTGATGGTAGGGCCCAGCCAGCAGTGAGCGCCCTTGGCGATGCATTCATCTCCCAGGAGCTTGCCGGCTTTCCTCAGCAACGGCTTGTCCCAGGTGGCCGCCAACGCAGTCCCGCACGGGAGGCAGGCGGCGGGCACACCGGCGAAGAACTTTGTTCCCCGAATGCCGTTTGGGCCGTCGGTCAGGCGGATCGAGGGCACGTTGTGCTCCGGGATGGGATACGTGTGCCAAAAGTCAATTCCTTGGCGGGTTGTTAGCAGAATGGAAGTCGCTCGGGGGCCACGCATCCAGCATCTCACCCGACAGAAGCGCAATCTTCTCGTGCTGCTTCAGCTTAGAGAGCACCGTGTCAACATCGAAGCTCTCCTGGACGTCCCGGTGCAATTCACCCATGATGGCGGTGTCTGAGGATGTATACTTGTCAACAAGGTCGGAAGCAAAAGGGCGGAAAGAAGAGAGGGGAATTGAAAGGAATGGAAAGGGAATGGAAAGGGAAAGGGAATGGGAATGGGAATGAAGAAAATTTTGGACTTCTGTTGAGCATCGCGGCATGCTCGCTGCTGACGTCTGCCAAGCAAGGGCCCATTGGGGCTAGGCGAGGTCGGGATGCTGTCCATGAGGGCTCGGCTCGGGTGGACCCCGACGAAAGACAGGGGACAGCAAGGGAAATAACCTTATACAGGCTCGCAAAACGGGACCAGAGGCATCATGTCGAGCGCTGGTTGGTCCCGGAGCTCCAAGCTGAGCGTATGGAAATATTGGAGGTGCTGCCTCGTGGTGCCTCGTGGTCCCTCATGCTCCCCCCGTGCTCGGGGAGAGTCCCCGTGCAATACCCCAGGATTGCCCCCGCAGAGATGGGGAGGCAATGAGGGGAAACGCGCTAAGACCCCCGTCGGCAAAGTTTATTGCACTAAACAGGCAGACGGGGGCCCACTTTCTCCAACCGGCCCATCAGCTCCAGGCGCGACTGGCTGTGATATTAGCCGCGGCTTGAGATGCTGGCTGGGCGCCGACTTTAAGCTCACCTCGTGCTGCGCTGCATACCAGGTCCTCGATTAAGCAGCAATCTGGTTGGCTGCGATATTAACCGTAGCTACACACTACACACCTTCCCCGGAAACCACCGCAGGCTCGCGGTTGCGTCTCCTGGACCAGGTCGAGGCTTCAGAAAGAAACAAAAGGCGCGGGTTCCCGCGGTGGTTTTGGTTTTTTTCTTCCTTTGCACTCCTCAAGTCTGTCAATCATCATCCACTTCATCTTCTTCGAGACTGTGAATCATGCCTATCCTGAATCCCAAGACGGATGGGACGGGGGCCGCCGACCCCATCCTCACCAACATTGTCAATGAGGACAAGGTGCCCTGGCACAAGAAGCCCAACCTGAGGCTTCTGTATCTCGGTCTCTTCCCAGCATGTATGGGCATTGAGCTCACGTCTGGCTTTGATTCTCAGCTGATCAATGCTCTTCAAATCGTTCCCTCCTGGATTACCTGTAAGACTGCACGGCACAGGCCGCCTAAGCCCTCGCTCTCTTCTAACCAGGCTGCAGATTTCCACAACCCTCAGGGATCCATCAAGGGCATCATTGCTGCAGCATACTCCCTCGGAGCCATCCTGTCGTTGCCTTTTGTTCCCATTATCAATGACAAGTTTGGCAGACGTTGGTCCATTGTTATTGGCTCCGTCATCATGATCATCGGTGCACTCCTCCAGGGTTTTTCTCAGAATGGTCAGTTTCCAAAAACAAACCCTGCTCCGGCTCCAGGCGTCTCGCTGTGCTTTTTGAATCTAACGCTGCCACAGCCGGCATGTACATTGCCGCCCGTATCATCCTTGGCTTCGGAATCCCCACCTGCATTGTCTCTGGCTCGTCCCTGATCGGTGAGCTCGGCTACCCCAAGGAGCGAGCCGTCCTCACTTCTCTTTTCAACGTGGCCTACTTCATCGGTCAGATCCTTGCGGCTGCCATCACCTTTGGCACCAACAGCATTCCCAGCAACTGGGCCTGGCGCATTCCTTCTCTGCTGCAGATGGCACCCTCCCTCATGCAGATTGTCTTTGTCTTGCTCCTGCCCGAAAGCCCCCGATGGCTTATTGGCAAGGGCCGTGTCACAGAGGCCCAGGACATTCTCACAAAGTACCACGCCGAAGGCGACGTCAACTCCGAGTTTGTCCGCGCTGAAATGGCCCAGATTCAGACCACCATCGAGCTTGAGAAGGAAAACTCCAAGCGCAGCTGGCTCTCCCTCGTCAACACTGCCGGTATGCGACGACGAACGCTCATCTCGAGTTTCTTGGGTCTCTTCACGCAGTGGTCCGGCAACACCCTCATCTCGTACTACCTTGGCGATATCCTGACAATGATTGGACAAACCGACTCCGTGGTCAAGCAGAAAATCAACGTGGGCATCGCCGTCTGGTCCCTCGTCTCCGGTGTCACCGTCTCTCTGCTGGTCAACCGCTTCAGGCGCCGAACCATGTACCTCGCCTGCACCATCAGTCTGCTCTTTGTCTACATCTTCTGGACAGTCACCATGGAGAAGACCATTGTGGCCAAGAACTCGGGCCACCCCAACAAGGCCGCGGGCGCCGCCACGCTCTTCTTCATCTTCTCCTACCAGCCGTGCTACAACATTGGATACAACGCGCTTACCTACACGTACCTCGTCGAGCTGTGGCCATACGCCGAGCGATCTCGCGGTCTCTCGCTGTTCCAGCTCTTTGGACGTCTTGCCGGCTTCTTCACCACCTTTGTCAACCCCATCGGTCTGCAGAACATCAGCTGGAAGTGGCTCATCACCTACTGTGTCTGGCTGGCCTTTGAGGTGGTCTTTGTCTACTTTCTCTTCCCCGAGACTTCCGGCCGAACCCTGGAAGAACTCAGCTTCTGTAAGAAACGGCCCTCTTATTGCCCTGTTCATTCATTCTCTCCCTCTCCCGCCCATCATCTTTTTTGAGCTTGTTTGCTGACCATGATTGTCTACAGTGTTTGAGGACAAGGCCTTGGCAGACCGAGCCGTCATTGCCGTTGAGAAAGCCATCCACCACGACGATGCTGGCCTCGTGTCTAACAAGGCTGCGACGGAGATTGGGCACATTCAAGAAGTCGAGAAGACAGTCGAGCCCACTACGCGCAAAGTCGACGTGTAAAAAAACCGCCTGCAGCCTACATGCTTAATACCTAAAGAAACCAATCGTAGTGTTTTGGGGGGGAGGGGATAGCCAGAGCCAACTTGTATTTAGTCAGGGGTAGTGTTAATGAAGCTGGGATTCACTTCGTGCATTATTGAAAGGTCACACGGTAGCATTCTTGAGACGCCCGCTAGATCACTTGACACATGGACGCCGCGCCCGAGTAAATCTTGGTCCATCACCCAAAGGCTTGGTAGCCGATGATTCTAGGCTGCATTAGCGGGCCACGGCTCTCCAGCTTTTCAAGTCGGGCCCAGGAGGAGGCATCGACCCATTCTTTGCATAGAGCATGATGGTATTTGTGAGCTTTTTTTCTTTCTCTTACGGCATATATTGACAGGGCGTACGGAGCACAGTCACATTGCACAAGCAGGCGATTTATTGGTCCCAATCAGACTCTGTGCTGACGCCGGGGAGCGTCCCCGAACCACTCGGGTAAGTAAAACTCGGTTCTCGACCCGGAATTCCTATAAGGGTGGCACCCCATATTCATGGCTTGCATGGAGACACCAAGGATATTTTGCACTATTTACTCATTGACTGGGTGAAATTAAGAGACCTGAAAGGCCTGGCAAATTAGTCCAAGCCTCGGTTTTTGTCGTCAACGTGCGTTCAAGGTTACGAAAACTGGGGTTATGGGAATGACGGGCGCGGGCAGCGGGACTGTGGCTCTCCAGGCGATATATAGAAGCTTCCATTATTAGTAATACGCTGATCTGGTGGAGGTAAATGAGGTAATTTCGCTCCTCCGCGCGCTCCCCACGCCCTCAAGCTTATTGTGGCTTAAGTCTCATGCTTATTAGTCCCACCTTTCACCCGTAGCGTGTTCAATGTTTACGGGGTGCATGACAGGGATATTAATTGCTTGACCAGCAGCAAACGGCCGTGATCATAAAGCTGGTGCGTTTCTCCTCTGCAACGACGTTGGTGGTGTACCATTTCAGTCGGTACATTTACAGACGACCTATCGCTGCCCAGCTTAAAGGTTTGTATTAGCCCAAGTCCTGGGTAAATTCAGCTGGTCAGATGCTGTGACTGCTGTGTTTGGTTTTGCTTCAAGCCTCGCTTCCAGATTCACAGCGCACGAGTTTCCATGGCGAAATTCATGATATTATCGATGTATGCTGGCTTACTGAAGCTAGTATCTGGTATCTTGATGTATTGCCTTATTAAAAGGTGATCATTGAAACAGTGATGTTGGCCATATCAAGTCCAGGCTGACAAACGGCCACAGCTGCGAGTAATTCAGCAGCAATCCATGTCCATGGTGGCTGGGAAGGCGAGGTGTTGAAGTAAGATGACCAGTGTTGGTCTGGTTCACAGCCATGGTGTTTGTCAGGGCGCCGGTCACGAATCCGGTCTGCTGGCGATACATGGCATAGTTGTGGCTAGGAACCCTGGTCTGAGGTGTTGACGAATCCATTAGGTGTCATGAGCCCTGAGTCTTGATAGATGTACGAACCGTGCCAAAATGCGCATTGGAATCATGAGTGAATGATGCAAGCCAGGTCGCGCGCAAATGGTATTATTATTATTAATTAACGCTACGCAGCATGTCTACTACGCTGCCCTACACTAATAATATATTATTATTATTGAATTACACTAGATAGCTGGGCTGTTGCTAGGGCTATATCGCACAATGCCCTCTCTTCTAGTAGGTGAGGAAACCCTCGGGGAATAAAACTTGGCCCGCTTCAGTCCTAATTCAGTTGCGGCCCGCTCTTGTAACGTCTGGTTCCTGTCTATATGATTTATTTTGCCGCTTACCGGCATGCCTCGCCTATGGCGAGCCAGATAGAGCTTTACATGTTGGCGCACCGCTTGCGCCCCGTGGCCTGCCCGTCCCCGATGCTCCCTTTTCCCTTTATCCCTCACCGCTGGGGACCTTTGCGGTCCCGCTGCGTGTAAATAGTAGGGAATTCGCGAATCTGTACTTACCTGGGACGAATTATCAACTAATTCCTGCGTGGATGCATATTGGACGTGGTCTGGCCGGGGCAGGGTCGAGACATGTCCTACCCTAGGCTTCTCGTGATGGTTGAAAGCTGATATGCGCAAAGAAGATACTAACGCTTTAGACATGCACGTTGATACAAGTATTAGTCCGTTGACAGAATAGTGCCAGTAAATAGTAGCGGGGATCAAGGATGATTCTTGTCAAGATGCAATACCACTATTGCATCGGAAGGTGTTTACTAGTCACGAGAGATGGCAACTCATCATTTCTCCGTGTCTTTGTATCCCAGGGCTTAGATCTGAGCACCTCACAAACCAGCAGAGTGGCAAGATCTGTATTGAGAAAATGAAGCCCAAGCTGGGCCCTCGGTATTGCAGCGAGTCAGCGGCTATGGGAATTGTTGCGGGTGACCACGTGACCAGCCGTGTCGGTGCTTAGAACCAATTGTAGAGCTTAGATTCCTTTTCATTTCCTTGTGCCTGTATCTTTTATAGGAATCACCTATAGGCTGCTTTTGGTGCTCTATTTGTTGGCTCATTGGTTCATACACTATCTGCTCGAAAGCCAGTGGATGGGCTCAGCATATGAGATGTGGCGAACCCCAAGGTAGCCCGCCAAAGTAGCGCTTGACGTTGTAATTCCAACAGTTGGTGCGCAAGGATATCTACTTGGTTTATACATGTACCCTGGATAGCTATTGCTATTTTTCTAGTACACGGTGGGAAAACCCTCTAGTGATAAAATCCCTGTCGCTCCCTTCCGCCTCGGCTACGGGCCGGGCCTAACGCGACCGCTGCTCTACGCATATAACATTTGTTGCCTGCGAAAGCAAACTATGCCCATAGAGGCACATTAGATAGTTTGGTGTGGACGGGTCGGTCCCGAGCCGGTCCCTGCCCGGGCTTTTTCCAACTCCCATCATAGAATCTCATGTGCATAGGGTGCTGGAATTATGGGGCCCAAAAGCCACCAATAAGGGCCAACATGTACCAGCCACAGCAGTGCGCGGCATACAACAGAGTGCATGGTTAGTCCATGGTTATAGCAGTGCCGACAGTTTTGGTTTTGCGCTCAAGGTGATGGACATGGGCGCAAGGAACGAGTTGCCGCCAAGGTTCATCATTATAAATCGTGAGCTGGAAATGATGAGCATTAATCCGCCGAGGTTGCGGAACACGTGAGGATGCATGTGACGTTTGTTGCCAACACCCACAGACTCGGAAGCCTTTGATGCTGCGTGCGTGAGCGCAAACCACCTTGGTCAATTCTCTGTATTATTCAATAGGTTCCTGATGGGCTGCACCCACTTCCGCCTCTTCAGGATCCTCTTCAGGATGACCAAAACCCGACTTCTCTGGCTGACGTGAGCACTGACCTTTCCTTGTTTGGCTTGGAGCTAAAAATCGGGCTGACCGCAAGTCCAGATTCGGGAGCTCCAATACGCCGGGCGGGCACTTGAGTAGCTTGCGACATGTGACATGGAGCTTCCTCGACCCGCAGGGCAAGTTTGACTGCATCACTGTTTGCCAAAAGCTTGGACGAATGCCCAGACTTGACATGGACTCTCCACTTTGGATTCTTTTCCCTGTCTGCGTCTGAGTGGGGGAGGGAGCGACATACATCAAATACATGCATGCTGTGCTCGCCGTCATTCCCGACACAACGCATGCTTTTTCGAACATGTTTGAAACCCCGTCGCGCCGGATGGTCGGGTGGTTGACTGATCAAGCATCATGTGCCTCGGGTGGCAACTGAGCAACTGCCGTTATCCACCTCCAACCCCGCAAACCCGATTTACTAGGGCGTCGAGATGAGCTGCCTGCTCCAATATTCCTGGTTTCCTCCTACAACACCACTTCAGTCGGTGCGGCGACCAAGGCTGCACACGTCGTCATTTCGCAATGGTTTCCCCCCCGACTCAAAATGTAGCAAGGGCAGTGGCCCTGGCAGCAGCTGCCTTTGTCATCATCTCGTTTGTTGTCGGCAGGATCCGGCTTTTCCTGCGTCGCCGGCGATTTGCACGCAGCCACGGCTGCAAGCCCATCGCGGCAGCTTGCAACAAGGATCCGTTCTTGGGCCTCGACATACTGCGTGCCAATCTCCGGGCTGGCCGAGAGCACAAGGCGCTTGAGATGAGTCGCCAGCGATATGCTCAGTACGGCAACACTTTTGCATCAAGGCACCTCCTGGAGCCGACAATCAGCACCGTGGAACCCGACAACATCAAGACCATTCTCGCGCTGAAATTCAAGGACTTTGGCATCGGACACCGCCTGCCTCGATTCGGGCCACTTCTCGGGGCGGGAATCTTCGACACCGACGGTGACCACTGGGCCGCCTCGCGCGCCCTCATTCGGCCCAACTTCACCCGCGACCAGGTCGCCGACTTGGCGGCGTTTGAGAGGCTGATTCCCGGCCTCTTTGCGCTCATCCCGAGAGACGGGGAGACGGTCGTCGATCTCCAAGACTTGTTCTTCCGCTACACCATCGACTCGGCCACCGAGTTCCTGTTTGGCCAGTCCGTCGGCAGCCTGAAAGAGTCTGACCAGTCCGAGCTCGACTTTGCCCACGCGTTCAACTACGCCCAGGGGGCCATCAGGACGAGAAACATACTGGGCCCGCTGCACAGCTTCTACAAGGACCGCAAGGCGGACAGATGCAACGCCATCTGCCGCGAGTTCGCCCAGCCGTTTGTCGACGAGGCAGTCCGCGCCGCCCAAGCAGCCGACGCCGCCGAGGAAAAGGACGAGCCCAAGTCTGCCAAGTACGTCTTCTCACACGAGCTGGCAAAGCGCACAGCCGACAAGCGACGTATCCTGGACGAGCTCCTGAATGTGCTCCTAGCCGGCCGAGACACCACTGCCAGCCTGCTGAGCAACATGTTCTTCATGCTGGCCAAGAACCCGGACATGTGGGCGAAGCTGCGGCGCGAGGTGGCCACTCTCGACGGCCGAGTGCCCACGTATGAAGAAGTCCGCAGCCTCAAGTACCTCAAGTGCTGCATGAACGAGTGTAAGCGCGTGTCCCCCCCCCTTCCCCCCCCTCTCGACTATGCTGCAGCTAGCTTACCAACCCCCTGCCAGCTCTTCGCATGCACCCCGTCGTGCCGGTGAACGCGCGGACGGCGCTGCGGGATACCGTTTTGCCACTCGGAGGCGGCCCGGACGGCCGGTCGCCGGTCTTTGTGGCCAAGGGAACCCTGGTCGCTTACAACGTGTACGCAATGCACCGGCGTGCCGATTTCTACGGACCAGACGCCGACGAGTTCCGCCCGGAGCGCTGGGAAAGCGACGAGCTGCAGCCTCGGTGGGAGTACCTGCCGTTCAACGGGGGACCGCGCATCTGCATCGGCCAGCAGTACGCCCTGACCGAGGTTGCGTACGTGACGACTCGCCTGGCGCAGGAGTTTCAGACGCTGCAGAGCAAAGACCCGGGGCCGTGGGAGGAACACATCACGCTGACGCTTTGCTCCCGGAACGGAACAAAGGTGTGCCTCACGCCGGCATGAGGCCCTCTGCCCATTGTACCATGTATTAGTCTGTCGAGCCCAAGGAATTAATAGTAACAGAGCGAATCTCGGGTTCTCTACAGCCCCATTAGAACCAGCTCCGTACCCTAACAAGCATTCATTTCAGTGCGCATGTGTGGTGAAGCAAAGGTTCAGGCCAGTCAGGTACCAGCCGCGCAAACAATTTGTATGATATCGGAAGCTGTATCCGCAGGGTCGTTTTCTGCTGCCATCTATTCCCGGCCGCAGAGTCAGCTGCAGCCAGTACCAGGGGGTTTAATTCCTCGGCAGCTGCAGCCTTACTATGACGAGTCTGCCACCTGTCAGCGTAACATGTGCGCAGCCATGCACAGTCATGCATGCTCATTACCGTCTGGTCTCCCTCACTGCTCCGTACGCATTGTGCTCATGGCCACGTGTCTGGTGCATCTGTGGTCGAATCCCATGCCTGCACCGCCAATAAGCCATCAATCACGACCCGTTTAGTCACGCTCTGCCACGTCATCATGCGCTTGGTATACACCAGACGCAGACCGGCGCTGCACTTGAGGTCGACGGCATCGTGCGTCCTGAAAAGGTCGGACCATTGTAAGCCAGCTTGGCACTGTAGATGTGGTCAGACAGCCGCTGCTCGTGCTACCAACGTTGACATGCCATGACACATGCAGAGTTGCCAGTTAACCAGCAAGTCCAGCCTCAGACAGCAGACTTTCCAGAAGACAGAAAGGATGCACGCTGTTGTGTTTGAAAATGAAACAGCGCCTAGAATTGGCAGAGTGCATCTCATCCGCGTTTCAGCGCATGCGCTATTTGGGCCTAGTAGTTCACCGTTTACCTTGCAGTGGAATGCTGCATCATCATGGCCGCCTTGACCACCGTGGCGACTGAGCCTAGCAGCGGCGACAGGGGACATCAGGTGCCGCTGGCTACCCGGCTGCGGAATTTGCCCCAACATTGAAGCGCTGTAAATAACTACACGTCACCAGGCAAAGTCGCCCTCGACCTCGACCTGCCCTTGACTACGCGGGCGCACATGACCAGCTCTCAGCGCAGGGATGCCCAAACCTCGCACCAAAGCTGGCCGATGGAATTTATGGCTCTTGTCCACACAAAAGTGCGCCCTGGAGAGAAACAAAATCTGGTTCAATGGCCTCTGCATCATTTATGACATGATCCCTCCGGCCCCAGGGCACATCATTTCTTTATTTAACCCCGCTTCGACTAATAGAGTTTACTAGTCATCGGC
Source organism: Keithomyces neogunnii (assembly GCA_020975405.1). NCBI lineage: Eukaryota > Fungi > Ascomycota > Sordariomycetes > Hypocreales > Clavicipitaceae > Keithomyces > Keithomyces neogunnii. Next base: position 359,854 of record JAIOWQ010000002.1, on the reverse strand, counting down.
TGTCGCACACAGACCCAGAAGGGAGTCGCCCGCAGTCTGGTGTTTTGTTATGCTCGGCGGCGTCCTTTCGTCCTTTGGATTGCTGCAACATGCCCCGGTTCCTGCAGCAGTCGGTTTCATGCACGTCTTCATCTTCAGCACTTGATTGCGGCACCATGGCGAATTCCGAGTTTGGACATTTCCCGTACATGTCACTGCACAAGGCCAATGTTGGCTTGATGCGGCCAACCTGTCCATCACAGGCTCGCCACAGTTCTCGCGGATAGTCCCTCGTCTGCGTTCGGAAGCCAGCAAATGTCTCGGCCGTGCCAGCCATGCCAGCCGATTGCTGACCCCTTTCAGCACTGTCTCCCCGGGCTCGTCGACGCGCTGCTCGGCACACCAGAGCCATTCGCCCCGTGGACCAATGCGGGTGAGACATTGGCAAAGGGCACCACGCTTACACTGGAATGCCCCGAGTGCCTTGGTGTCTCCCATGCTCGCGGCCGACTTTGCCAGAAGGGTAGCTTGCTGCTCAACATGCCCCCTTCCGAATTGGACTGGCACAAGGGGAATACACCCTGCCATTTCACCATGTCCGCGCTCAGCATCACGCCGTCATTGTGTGCCGCCTTGGTATCACAAGTCTCAGTCAAGGTGGAGCTTAGTCTTCCGGCAGCATATCTGCTGCGAAGTTGATATATTATTCCAGGTCACTGCACTCTCCGTTTCGCCGCCGGCTCTTGAGCCTCTTCCTACTTCCTAGTCCCGCCTGGAGCAATGCTGTCGTAGCATGTCCCTTGGACGACGCATTTGCCGCAAGAATCTGACCGCGAGATTCACACCGTAACTGGCTGCGCCCTCATTCGAACCAAGGGCCTACGAGACGAGCCCTCACACGACAATCAGAACAAACCTCGACACCATATTCCCCGCGTTCAAGCTCCTGAGCAGGTTGTGGTCCATGGCATGCCAAGTGTCGCCTGGCCCGCGTGTTATTCTAAACGAGTCGCTCCGCCATCATCATGTCTTGTCCAAGTGAGCCGTCGAGGGAGCCCATTGCCATTGTCGGCATGTCCTGCCGGCTTTCTGGCCAGGTTTCTTCTCCAGATGGCCTTTGGACTCTCCTGTCCCGGTCCAGAGATGGATGGCGCCCCATGCCCTCGGAGCGCTTTTCTCCCCACGCATTCCACCATCCCGATCCCCAGAAAGCCGGCTGCTTCAACTCGGAGGGCGGCTACTTTATGGACTATGACTTTTCGAAATTCGACGCGCCCTTTTTCAACATTACAGAGCAAGAGGCCATGGCCATGGGTAAGACGCGGAACTTCCACCCCCGGGGGGGAGGACAGCAGCTGCCGCCTGATAGCCGAGACTAACAAGCCCAGATCCCCAGCAGAGACAGCTTCTCGAGTGCACCTACCAAGCCCTGGAAAGCGCCGGCCTGAGCCTCAGGTCGATTGCGGGATCCAGGATGGGCGTCTTCGTGGGGGCCAAGGCATCCGACTACCGCATCGGGAGCTTGAGGGACCTCAACCAGGTGCCCATGTTTGACGCAACGGGGAACCACCAGTCCATCCAGGCAGGCAGGATATCATACGTCTTTGATCTTCGCGGGCCCTCGTTCGCCATTGACACGGCCTGCTCGTCTAGCCTGTACGCGTTGCACGCCGCCGTGCAGAGCATTCGCAGCCGGGAGTCCGAGTCCGCCATTGTCGCGGGCGCCAACCTGCATCTGCAGCCGGACGATACAGTCTCCATGTCCATGCTAGGGTACGTACAATCCGCGCCGGTCACGGCCCCCGAAAATGGCGTCTGACGAGACTGCAGCATCTTCAACGATTCGGGAAAAACCTTTGCCTTTGATGACCGCGCCAGGTCGGGCTTTGCGAGAGGCGAGGGTGTCGCCTGCCTGGTCCTGAAGCCCCTGGCGCAGGCCATCAAGGACAATGACTCGATTCGTTCAGTCATTGTCGACACGGGCGTCAACCAAGACGGCAAAACCATCGGTAGGCACACGGGAGGGATCCTCACACCGGCTTGTAGCAGGGCTCTAACGCAAGCGCAGGGATTTCAACGCCGAATGGTCAAGCCCAGGAGCAGCTGATTCGAGAAATCTACGCGCGGTCCAACATTTCCCTAGACGACGTCGGCTTCGTCGAAGCTCACGGCACAGGGACCAAGGTTGGAGACCCGATTGAAGCAAACGCCATCAACAGGGTCTTCGGGGCCGGCAGGACCAAGCGGAATCCCCTGTACATGGGCTCGGTCAAGAGCAACGTCGGACACCTCGAAAACGTGAGCGGCATCGTGTCCGTCATAAAGGCCGCCATGATGCTCGAGAGGCGCTTCGTGCTGCCAAACGTCAACTTCCAGAAGCCCAACCGGGACATCCCCCTGCACGAGTGGAACATCAAGGTTCCCGTTTCGCTTCGCCCCTGGCCGACGGGCAAGCGCTACGTGAGCGTGAACAATTTCGGCTTCGGGGGTTCCAATGCCCACGCCGTCCTGGAAAGCGCGCCATTCTCGACGGCCGAGACTCATCTGCGAAGAATCGGCCCGCACAGCGAATCGAGGCTGGTTGTCGTCACCGGCCATGACGAGCAAGCCGCGCGCCGCGTAGTCGCCCAGCTGGGTGTCTATATTGAGCAGCATCCCGAGGTCTTTGAGAAGCGCATCCTCGGCAACATTGCCTATACACTGGGGCAGCGCCGCTCGCACCTCCCGTGGCGCATGGCCTTTGCAGTCTCGAGCTGCAGCGACCTGGCCGTCGCGCTGAACGGCATCCAGGCCATGCCCAGGCGCGCGTCTGCGAACCCAAAGATTGCCTTTGTCTACACGGGCCAGGGGGCGCAGTGGCCCGAGATGGGAAGACAGCTTCTCGACGGCTACGGCGTCTTCTCGGACAGGCTTCATGCCGCCGCCGCCCACCTCGTCTCCATCGGGGCCGACTTTGATGTCGTCGAGGAGCTGCGCAAAGACGAGGCCTCGTCGCTGGTCAACTCTGCCCACATCTCCCAGCCCGTCTGCACCGCCCTCCAGCTCGCCTTGACCGATCTCTTGCTGTCCTGGGGCATCAAACCCGCCGCGGTAGTCGGCCACTCCAGCGGCGAGATTTGCGCCGCGTATGCCGCCGGCGCCATCACCATGGAAACTGCCCTCGAAGCCGCCTACTTTCGAGGCCAGGCCGCCTTGGAAATCAAGACCAGGTGTCCTGATATCCGGGGGTCCATGCTCGCGGTCGGCGACAGTCCCACCGAGGTGAGGAGAATGATCAAGGCCTTGCGTCTGTGGGACGTTGCCATTGCCTGCGAGAACTCGCCGAGCTCCGTCACCGTGTCCGGCGCCGAGCACGAAATCGACATTTTGGCTGCCCAGCTCGACGCCAAGTCCGTCTTCAACCGCAAGTTACGAGTCGACGTCGCCTATCACTCGTCGCACATGCTGCGCGTGGCCGACAGCTACATGGCCTCGATCAAGAACCACACGGCAAGTCATCAGCACGAGGTAAGTTTCTACTCGTCCCTGCTTGGACAGCAGCTCCATGATTTGTCGTCCCTTGGCCCGTCCTACTGGGTCAACAACTTGACCAAGCCCGTGCTGTTTTCCACGGCGCTCGCGGCCCTATATAACCAGGAGACGCCGGACATCATTGTCGAAGTTGGGCCGCACTCCGCCCTGGAAGGACCGGTGAAGCAGATTCTCAAGGGCATCGGTGAATCCGCCGCCGCCCAAGTCAGCCACGTCCCGACTCTGGTCCGCGGCCAGGATGCGACCCTGTCGATGCTCCAATCTGCAGGTAATCTGTTTGTCCACGGATGCGAGCTGGACTTTGAAGCCGTCAACCAGACCGGCACGGATCCCCAGGCACCTGGTCTCATCAACGACTTTGAGCCGTACCCCTTTGCGGAGCACAAGTACTGGTACGAGTCGAGAGTCAGCAAGCAGCATCGCCTGAAGCCGTTTCCGCGCCACGACCTCCTCGGCCTCCAGGACGACGTGTCCAGCAATCTCGAGCCGTCTTGGAGAAACACCATAACGTCAGATGACGTGCCGTGGCTCAAGGACCACAGGATGCAGTCCCTGGCCGTCTTCCCGCTCGCCGGATACATCTGCATGGCCGTCGAGGCAGCGTCGCAGCGCGCGCAGCTCCGCGGACTCCAACCAGACCACATGGGCGGGTTTCGCCTGCGCGAGGTTCAGGTCTCCAAAGCCCTGATACTGGATGACGGGTCCGCGTACGAGACTCACGTCTCGCTGCGGGCGTACGCAGAAGGCACGAGATCCTACTCGCACGACTGGGACGAGTTCCGCATTTCCAGCTGGACACTGTCCAGGGGCTGGCTGGAGCACTGCCGCGGTCTCGTGGCGGTCACCAAGACGCACACGGGCAACGCCGTCCACCGGGCCCCTTTGCAGGCCTGCCGGGCTCGCCAATCCGCCGTGAAGGCCATGCGGGATTGCGCCCTTGATCTGGACACGTTTTACAACGAGCTCGGCGCGCTGGGTGCCGCCTACAGCTCCGTCTTCACGCTGGGCTCGCTCAGCAACCTGCGTTGTCAAAACAACTACTCTGCGGGAGACGTGCATGTGCCCGACACAAAGTCTCTCATGCCGTTTGCCCACGAGAGCAGCTCCATCGTGCCCACGGCGTTCATGGACCTGTTTTTCCAGCTGACATTTGCCATTCTCGGCGCCGGCAGAGGCCAGATGCCCTCGCTTTACATGCCATCCGCCATCAGGGAGGTGCTCATTGGCGCCCGGATGCCGAATCTTCCCGGGGAGAGTCTTCAGGTAGTTGCCTACACGCCCCAAGATGCAAGCATCCCCGGGCCCGTCGACTTCGTCATTGAAGGGTGGTCTGAAGCCGGCACGGAGCCAGTCGTCAAGCTGGATGGCTTCAGAATGACGCCCGTTTACAGCCACGACGGAGACGGCCCTGTTCCGCGCCCGCTCTGCTACGGTATTGAATGGGAACCCGTGCCTCCATTCCTGCAGCCCAAACAAGTCGTTGCCAGAAACGGCGCTGGCCATCCCGAGCCAAACAATGATGCCTGTGTAAATGGCCACTCCAACGGCTCCCTCAACGGGCACGTCAACGGCCATTCGGAGGTAACATTGGATCACAAGATTCCGATACCGGGATATCTTGACGGGTCTGAAATTGCATTGATCACGGGCCCGAGTCCCGACAAGCTTCTTCTCTCATCGCTGATTGATCTCATCGATCTCAAGACCGGGACCGAACCCCTCGTCTCGACCTTTTCTGACCTCGACGTGTCCTCGTCAACGCGGTACATATGCCTAGTTGAGCTAGAGTCGTCCCTGCTACTCGACATGCGGCAGACGGAGTTTGAAAAACTAAAGACCCTGCTGACTTCGAGTGCCTCGGTTCTATGGGTGACCCGCGGTGCCTATCGGTTTGCCAAGAACCCGCAGAGCAACATTTCGCAGGGTCTCCTGCGCACCGTGCGGTCGGAGCTGAACAAGGCCGCGGCCAGCGTAGACCTGGACCCTCAATCAGCCGCCAGACCGGACGACTCGGCGCAGCTCATTCTCGACGCGCTCAAGCACTCCCTCATTGCGCCGGACAATGGCGGACCCGTGGATTACGAGTTTGCCGAGCAAGACGGCAAGCTTGTCGTGCCGCGTGTGGTTGGCAAACAAGACATCGACCTGGCCCTGTCGCGTGACACCCAGGGATCGCGACCATACCTCCAGTCTTGGGAGCAGCCGGGACGACGTCTCAAGGTTGAAGTCGGGACCCTTGGTGCCCTGGATTCTCTGTACTGGCGAGACGAGCAAGCCAAGCCTCTGGGCCAAGACGAGATTGAGATTAGAGTATTTGCAACCGGCATGAACTTTAAAGACGTGGTCATCGCCATGGGTCAGGTAACGAGCCCGTATCTCGGCGTCGAATGCAGCGGCGTCGTGTCCAGGGTCGGACGCAACGTGAAATCACTCAAGGTTGGAGACCGGGCCTGCGCCATGTCGCTCGGCGCGTACAGCACGTTTGCCACCTGCTTGGCCACAAGCGCCGCGCCGGTCCCGGCCGGGATGAGCTTCGAGACGGCCGCTTCGATCCCCGTCGTCTACAGCACGGCCTACTACGCCATTGTCGAGCTCGCCCGTCTCCGTGCCGGGGAGAAGATTCTCATCCACGCCGGGTCAGGCGGCGTCGGGCAGGCCGCGATCCAGATCGCGCAGAGGTTCGGGGCCGACATATACACCACGGTGGGCAGCGATGAAAAGAAGAGGCTCGTCATGGACCTGTACGGCGTTGCCCAGGACCACATCTTTTACAGCCGGGACGCAAGCTTCGCCGGCTCCTTGATGGAGGCGACCGGCGGGCTGGGCGTCGACGTCGTCGTCAACTCTCTCGCCGGCGACCTTCTTCGGGAGACGTGGGAATGCCTCGCGCCCTTTGGCCGGTTCATCGAGATTGGCAAGAAAGACATCACCTCCAACACGCGGCTGGAAATGTCCAAGTTTGAGCACAACTGCTCTTTCCACTCGGTCGACCTCACCCTGCTGGCCGACAAACGACCCAAAATCATGCAGGGAGTGTTGAGCGCGGTAATGCAGCTGCTTTCCACCAAGGCCATCTCCCCAATTGGCCCAATAACGACGGTTGGCATCTCCCAGGTCGAGACGGCCCTGCGAAAGCTGCAGGGCGGCAAGATTGCTGGCAAGGTTGTTGTGACGCACAACGCAGCAGATCAAGTCAAGGTAAGCAGGGCAGCAAGCGTCGTTTCTTAACAAGCAGGCATTGACTCTGCTCTCTACCAGATGACCCATCCCACCGTCAAGCCATCCCACCTGCTCAAGAATGCGTCATATATAATAGCTGGCGGCACGGGGGGGCTCGGCCGGTCCATTGCGCGATTGCTGCTCGACCGTGGCGCCGGGCACGTCGTTCTCCTGTCGAGAAGCGGCCAAACGACACCAGAGGTGGCAGAGCTCATTAGCGACGCCGAGGCCCTCGGGTCGACTGTCCACGTTCGCGCCTGTGACGTTGCCAGTCAGCCCGAGGTTGCCGAGCTCACGTCCAACTTGTCACGGACGCTGCCGCCGATTCGAGGCGTCATCCATGCGGCCATGGTCCTGAGGGTAAGTTTTGGCCGTGGAAAGCACTCTCGTCCTGTATTCGGGGACGGCGTGGACAGGGGAGCTAATCGTTTGAGCAGGACATGTTGTTCGAGTCCATGACGTTTGAAGACTACGACGCCGTGGCGAGGTGCAAGGTCTCGGGAGCCTGGAACCTGCACGCGGCCCTGCACGACACGCGCCTGGACTTCTTCATCCTCCTCTCCTCGGTGGCCGGCATCGTTGGCAACAGGGGCCAGGCCGCGTATGCCGCCGCCAACACGTTCCTCGACGCCCTGGCCAGGCACAGACGCGACGGCGGCCTCAGGGCAACGTCTCTCAACCTCACGGCCGTTTCCGACGCCGGCTACCTCGCCGACAACGCGGCCAAACAGGAGCAGGTCCTCAAGACGCTGTCCGGCTCCGCCATGGTGCGCGCCGAGGTCCTGGCGCTCGTCGACGCCGCCGTCGACGGCCGCGTATCCGACGCCTGCGGCGACCAGTGCGTCACCGGGCTGGACTTTGGCAGCCCGTCTCGCCTCCCGTTCTACGCCTCGGATGCCAGGTTTGCCCATCTGCTCAGGGCGGCGCTCGCCCGGTCCGCAGAGGCGGGCGAATGCCCCCCCGGGAGCCAAATGTCCATTGCGGACATGGTCCGACAGGCCGACGGCCACGACGCGGCCCGCGAGATCGTCACGGGCGGCCTGCGCGACAAGCTCGGCGCCATCCTCATGATCCCCGAGCAGCTGATGAAGGCGCAGCAGGACCGCACGTCCATCACCGCCTTTGGCCTGGACTCGCTCAACGCCATCGAGCTGCGCAACTGGATCGGCAGGGAGCTCCAGGCTCACCTGCAAGTTTTGGAGCTGCTGAGCTGCGGAGGCTTGTCGGATCTGGCTGTCGTCGTGTTGAAAAAGACTCGCATTGAGCGCGCTTGGTCATCTGTGTAATACCCCTTGTTTTTCAAGTTTGCAGCATCAAACATTAGCATGAGTAAGGTGTCCATCATGACATTGCAGTGGTAGTCTGCCAGATATTAGAATGGATTGAATTATTTGCCAGGCCACATTTAGCTCGCACCATTGTGTTTTGAAACGGGGTACACCAAGACAACCCAGTGCCAACAGCTGACAATACATTGCTCAGTGCCATGTTCCCTGCTCTTGTCCTACCCGCTGCTTATACCGCCAGCTCCGTGAAGCATTGCGTAGCGTGTTTGTACAGTGCAAGTCCCCGAGTGCATGTGCGCGTCATCCTCAAAGGTGACGGCAAGACGCCCTTTTTTGACAGACCGAGTTGGATGAGATGGTGCTCGACATACCCTCTGTCGCTGTAAAGCGCAGGCACGCGGAAGATTTCGTTGGCACTTGGCCAGTTGCCCAATTGGCATCGTGGCGGGATCGGCTTGATCAGTCTTTGAGTCGCGGCGGCGATCCAAAACGCCTATATTGGCGGGAAGATGCCCCCGACGTCTCGGTCCACTCGCCCTTGTCCTTGCAGTCGGACAGCCATCCATGTCGACGATTCCGTCGCGGTTCGTGTCGACCCGGATATCGGCCTTGATTTCGGCGCCCGGTCGTCGTTGAATGGCCTAGCTCCGGCCAGGCAAGCCAGGGCTATCGGCCCCAGGAAACAAATCGCATGGCTCTGATCTTTCAAGCAGAGCATCACTGGGAGCGAAGCAGTCGAAGAAAGCCCGTGACATGCCTGTACAGTTGCAACCACTGCTAACAAAGCGATGGTGGTCAAAACATGGCGGGTGCCGCCATTGTAAATGAGGAGCTCGCAACAAAAGGTAGACTGCCTCCATGAGCCTGGCATCATGGTGATGATATAATGGTGCATGATGCAAAAGATTACATTTGTACGTACAAGTCACATGCAATGCAGTATATCCGCAGGCGCCACAGCCTCTGTGATTATCATCATCATCATCATGAAACTCTTACTGAGCCTTGCAATGTCACATATCATTGCAAGGACCTTTTTTCCTTGGCACTACGGATAGGTAACCCTGCTCCCTTTCCACTCAACTCAATATAACATGACGCTCCATTATAGCTTCTTATGCAGATATAAGCCCTTGCTTGAGATTGCCATTTGGGAAGTCGACAACGGCACTTCCGGTGCATCAAGATGGGGCCCATGTTCGCAGTCTGTGTCGGCTGCATACTATTACACCCGGATCGGTATTGCCTAGAGTCAATGCTGCCTTGGCATGCCGGCCGTGACCTTTAGAGTTTGTTAGGGTCGATGATGTGTCCAGCGCATATGGAGTATATTTAGGTCGGCATGCCCGGCCTCCAGTCTTGTCCTCGGCAACCCTTCTGCCGCAGCATACCACGGGCTCTCTTCCAACGCACATTGTGAATCCTGGCGTCCAAGCTGCCCTTTGCAATGGCCATTCTATCCTCTGCCGCGACGGCTCTCCTGGCGCTGCTCCACGTCTACATCCTGGTGCTGGAGATGTTCCTCTGGACCACGCCTCGCGGTCGCAAAGCGTTCAAGCTGACTGCCGAACTCGCGCAACAAACAAAGACGTTGGCCGCCAATCAAGGCTTGTACAATGGCTTCCTCGCCGCTGGTTTGACATGGGGCTTGTTTCACCCAGTACCGGACTTTGCTGTCCAACTTCGGCTGTTCTTCTGTCTCACCGTCATCGTGGCCGGCCTGTACGGAGGTGCCACGGCCACGCGCAAGATTTGGGTAGTCCAGATGCTTCCAGGCATTGTATCCTTTGCATTGGTCTACCTGAGGATCTAATTGCAGGCGCAGAGGGGAATGTGTTGGGTGTCACGTGAGCTGGTGCCGCCTTTAGCACCGACTCCGCTCCTCCTCTTGGCTACAATCCGCGTCTTCAAGTTCATTCATCGCATTCGCATCCATTCGCATCTCGAGTCGCGAGCCTACTCGTGAGGATACCTCCATCGTCCATTATTGACTCCGCGAGCCCCTTTTGCCGATTCCGGTACCATCTCTCGTGCCTCTACGGGGGCTACCACAGAAGGCTCTTGGCAGGTGATGGAACCAGGTGCAATCTCGTCCGAAGCCGCTGAATCTAGACCTTTCCACGTGACCAGCCTCGCGCTGGTGCCTGGAAACGTCCGAGGCACACACATGTGTGATTTTCATAGAACATCTTTTTACAATTCAACTCTGTTTCCTTAGGAATACCTTCATTTCCGGCTCTGCGTGCCGTTTCCTTCAATACCCTCAATAAGACATTCTCGTCTACATGTTTTCCCTTGGGGTTGTCATTGGACTCGTACTCTCATTATCTTCATGGCCAAAAACCCCACGCAAACCGAGAGACATACTTGGCCAATATCATTGGTGAACGATTTGAGATTTCCTCGCCCACTGCGATGAATCCACTGCGATGAATAAACACCTTGGCCATGGGGCAGCAAACGAGCTAAAGTCCCACATCACGGCTGCCCCGGCACACCGACATGGCGTATTAAAACTGTTTACAAACGACTCCACCAGGGTACATTGATGTCAGCAAACGCATATATTAGCGAGTAAGCCCATCATGGTTTCGAAGCGTCGAGCCGAGACTTCCATCACGTTTTCACTTAATCCGACTCTCAACTTGTACGGACGTGATTGACCAACAAGTCGCCGAATCAGCCATTCAACCATGCCATCATTCACGGTTTTCAAGGGCTCCGAGGATGGGAAGCCGCGGAGGAGCATCACCACCAAGCCCGACCAGCTGACGGGCGACACCGTCCTCGTCCAAGTCACCGCTTCGGGCGTCTGCGGCACAGGCATGTCCACCCTCTTCATGGCCCGTCCAAGTCGTCCCTCACTAACCGCGACCCGTGGCCATCAGACCTGTACTTTGTAAGAACCCTGCGCACTCAACCAAGGGCGGCATTCTAACTTCGGTGCTACAGCGAAACCAGGACTTGGTTATGGGGCACGAAGGCGTCGGCATTGTCCAAGAGCTCGGCCCGGACGTCAAGCACCTGAAGAAGGGAGACCGGGTTGGCTGGGGATACGAGACTGACAGCTGCGGCCACTGTGTCGAATGCCTGGGCGCCGAGGAGCTCTACTGCAAGGAGCGCTCCATCTACGGCGGCGCCGCCAGCGCTGAACAGGGCAGCTTCGCCACGCACGCCATCTGGCGGGAGGCATTCCTGCACCCGATCCCCGATGCTCTGAGCGACGAGCACGCCGCTCCCATGCAGTGCGGCGGCGCAACCGTCTACACGGCGCTCGAGGGCGTCAAGCCTACCGACACGGTCGGCATCATGGGCGTCGGCGGGCTGGGACACCTCGCCATTCAGTTCGCCGCGAAAATGGGCTGCCGCGTCGTCGTTTTCTCGGGATCCGACGGCAAACGCGAGGAAGCCACGCGTCTTGGCGCCCACCGCTTCCTCACAGCCAAGGACCTGGACTCCCCGCCTGCTGACGACGTCTGGCTGCTGAACCGTTTGCTGGTGACTTCGTCCGCCCTGCCCGACTGGGAAAAGCTCATGCCGCTCATGGCGGCCAGGGCCATCATCTACCCGCTCACCGTGTCCCTCGAGAACCTGCAAATTCCGTACATTCCCTTCCTCATGAGTGGAATCCGCATCCAGGGCTCCCTGGTCGCGTCTCGTGTGGTCCACCGGCAGATGTTGCAGTTTGCCGCCTTCAACAAGATAGTGCCTCGAATTGAAAAGTTCCCAATGAATGAAGAGGGGATCACCGAGGCCCTGGATAGGCTTGCAAAGGGCGAGATACATTTCAGGGCCGTTCTGGTGCCGGAATGATGGGTGTTGCAGGCCAGACAGGGTGTTTCAAAGACTGACAATGTATGTTGCACGTCCGCTTAGTGGTCTTGCAAATCCATTATTGGTGCTCCGTACAGGTGCACTGATTTCTTGCCGGGGAGAGGCAATGTTTGAATATGGAGCCTGTTGGATGATTCATTCAATCCTCACTGTACTATTGGCAGCAATCCGGCCAATGCTATTCAGTCACGTTGCGTTGAGCACAAGACACGGTGACGTATTAATAGACCTTGTCGCATGGACCGCTGTTTACAATCTGCCGTGAAGCAAATGACTGTTTCGCCCTACCACGCTAGCGACACATTTAGACAGCAGAGAACAGAACAAAAGCAAATAGTCCAGGGCATTTCTTGAAACACGCGTCCTTGGCCGCTCTTTCGGCTTTGCTTAGTCATGTCACTGGTCTTGTGGGCGATGGCGGCGCGGTCAAATGGCGCTGACTTGACTTTCGCTTGGCATGGACCTGGTAGCGCTCGCCACCCCTGGTCACCTGAAACTCGGCTCCAGTGGCAGTTGGCTTGCCGTTGACTTGGTCAAACGGGACCTTGGTAACGCGGGCGCCGCAGACCACGTACAGGTTGGGTCGTCCCATAACCTCCGGGGACAGGGGGCAATGAAGCTCTGAAATGAGGTGACGCCGAGGGAGCCTTTGACCGTGTCGACGCCGTTGTTTGGCGGGATGCCGACATGACGGCACGCCGGGAGGAAGCGTCTTGGACAATGTGGGACAGCAGCGGCTCCCCGGTTTGCCAAGTCGATTGCTTCTCAGATGCGGAGCGACGTCTTGGTATCCCCAGCCTTGGCAGCCAGGACCGAAACCCACTCGTCAAAGTCAGAGGGCGAGCAGCGGTGGTGGATGATGGTGTTCATGGATGAGCAGCCACGGCCTGCTCCGGCGCGTGTAGTGCTCCCTGTCGTGCTCGCTGTGGAGCAGCTTGGAATACAGGACCGGAACCTTGGTCTCGACACGTCCTGGTCTTCGGATAGCTTGCCAGCAAGCTCACCGATGATGACTGTGCGAAGCAGCTATCGCGCAGCCGTCAGCGACCGGATCCAAATTCACAATGGCGGCCACATTGCATACTCATGGCTTGGAAGCCCGCCGTCACGGGCGGCCAAATGTGGGCTGTTTCGCCGCATAATGCAGCGGTTGTTGGCGCGTCGTCGGGCCATTTGATGTCATCAGCGCCGACTGTTAGAGTTGCCAAATACTCAATTGTCAACCTCCTTGGTCTCACGCAAAGGCGAGAGCCTTCCTTATACAAGACGGATGCTCAACATTCCAATGCTGGAATTTGCTGACGTCAGCTTGGATGGGAGTGCTCCACCCCCGCCCAGTTAAAGTGGCTTTTACCTTCAGGGCCAGCAACTGTCAACGTATCGTAGGGCGGGAGTTAATTCGTCTTGTGTCATGTTCCCCGGATGCCAATAAACAGTGGCTGCGCAGCTACGTTGTTGCCGACTACGAGTCCGACAAGACTCTAACCGGCATCCGCATCAATTACGCTCCGTTGGATACGGTTATTTATCAGCAAAGCGGCGCTTGCCCGAGTTTTGCGTTTGTATGCGAATGCATCTTCCCAAGTCGCCTATTAGAAATGAATCTAATAGTGACTGACAATTGCGATTGGTCAGAAGTCGAATACGCATCGATGATTGGACCATGGGGAATTCAAGGTAGAGGAGCGCGGCCGCTGGGCCGCTCCATGGTGGATGAAGAATCAGTTATGATGCGCAAGGAATGGAATTAATAGACATGAATCAAGAAGCTCTATAAAAATGGCCTAGCCTATTAGCATTGCGCGCGTAAGAACACCAGCCCAGAGGGTCAGGGAGACGGGGATGGAGAAAGAGAGAGGTGGCCTGGCTCCCGCAGCTTTGCCAGCGCCTAGGATGCCAATAAAGTCAGTAGCATCCCAGCTTTTTTTTCTTGTTTGATTGAGAAGACGATTCCTCTTTTTTTTAGCCTTGGGAGCGAGCTGGCCATCACGTGCCAACCCCGTGTGCGCGGGGAAGGGGGGGTCAACGGCAAGTGTCCGAATTTCCTCATTCGTACCAGCTACGCAAGGGCTGTACGGAGCAGGCGTCGGTCAGCCACGCGGACAGTGACGTTCTCATGGCGTTATTTCAAGTCACGACACGCAGTGCGTATCGCACTTTTTGAACCAGTTTGCTGCTTTTGGTCTGCCGTGGTCAACATTTTGTCTTTTGGAAATGTCGTCAACAATGTCAACTTGCAGAGGTCAAATGTGCAAGCCACCGTAATTCGGGCCGTCTCGGTGTCGGATACGTTAGTTTTGAGTGAGAGCCTGCGTTCTTGGAGCTCTCCCAGGATAACAATGGCTCAAGGTTTCGGCGTCATGTCTGATGAACTCTGGACCTGGCACTGGGCGTTGGCGGGAGGCTGTTTGACTGACAGCAATGCTGGGGCGAAACTCTGTGATATCAGAAAGCCAGCTTGAGCAAACAAGAACCGTTGTCCAAGAAAGCGTGCACAGAGAGTCAAGCTGTCTGCTGGTTTCTCCCAATACAAATGGCAAGATAAGACGCGAGTTGTTACGTTCATGGCACGCTTGGCCGCAGCAATGTTACGGCCGTGACGGGCTATCGATTTATTCGTTTCATGGTGGTCGTGTAACAAAGTATGCAAGATTGAAACAAGAGAGCCCATATCGTTGCCCAAGCGCTCAATAAGACGGGCGAGTTTGCCGTTGGCCACTAAATCTTATATTATAGTGGGGTTGCGGGGGTTGCAATCTGATGGCTACATTCGGGGCTTGGGGCTTGCCTGGAGCATGGGGGCCAAGGGCGGATGTTGCTGGGGCTGGCTTCTCCCGTACATGCGATACGGGCGTGCCCAGGGTTCGCCGGGGTGGCTGAAATTGCATGTAACCTTGGCCCGGCTCAGCAAAATGGCGTTGCATCTGGCCCCCGTTTGGCCAAAGGGCTGGGGCTTCTGACGGCGGCCGAGATATGTGTGCGCAGATTCGGGCGGGGCCTGAGATAAGTGCAAGTGGCGACAATACGTCAAAGGGCAGAGGGCACCTTTGGCCAGAGATAACCACCGCGACAGACACGTATCTGCAATCTGGTGCTTTGCAGAAGAGACTGCGATAAAAGGGAAGAGCCACGTGCCACGCGAGGAGCGCCAGCTGTCGGCTGCGATAGCCTCGATTGCGCTTGTCCAGGTCTGGATTATTCCTGCGTCTACGGAGTAGTTACATTCCCATACGGACAGTCTGGGGCATGCAACGGTCGGTCACATGGAGATGTTGGCTGCAAGCACATTTCTGCCATGTATCGCAGCCCCTGTTGGCTCGGTGCGTTGGGCTCACTGTGGTGTTCGACGACGTGGCGAAAATGGCTTTGGCGCCATGCCACGCGATGTTCGGTGCAAGAGTTCTGGTTTCCATGCTTGTATTGTAGCGTCAAGGTTCGAGCGATGCCAAGAGAAAGCGCCACGGTTGCAGCGCCAAATGGGATGGTGCAGCCAATGAATCTGGCACATCGGTTCGTGCCGCGATCACCATTTTGCATGAATTCCAGATGAATTCAAGGCACACGGGGCAAACGGCCCTCGGAAAAATCTCCCCACAAAATCCCCATACGAGGCTGTGGGTGAAATTGAGGAGAGCAGCCAAAGTAAAAACTGCTGTCTCGTGGAAGCATTGGCTGGCACATGGCCCGTAGTTCTAATTCCGTGGTGCAAGTGGATGCGACCCCGGATACGTGTAGCGATTAGTATGACACATCAGCGCGCTCTGTGCTCCGTACTCCGTGCACAGGCACCCTGACCAACTGTCGGGTCGACGTCAAATGCGCAGGCTTCTCCAACTCAGCCGCCACTTGGCGAGGGCTGCCGAATCTGCAACTAACAGTCGTGGTGTCTGGTGAAAGATGGTTACCCCGTGAGCCGTGGCGACAAGCTGGACGCGGGAGCAGCAGCGCCCTGTCATTGGCGCGTTGCTCTGCAGCTCTGGGGCAGAGGCCAAACGCGAGCCAACAAGAAGGCGTCGAGAAGACAGGTCATGAACGCTTCGGACCAGTGTAACCTGCCCTGTGGGCGACACCTCGGTGGAATGTAACCATCCCAAACCTCATGGAATCAGCTCTCGGTCCACTACCAGGCGGGCAGCCGGGGTCCACGAGCGGGGGTGGGTAGCAGAAGGGGGGAGGGGGCTCCATGGTGGTCCGTGGTCCGGTCTTTCTGGGCTGCCAGTGTTTGGCTGCCAGCGCGCCGGGGGTTCCAGATGGCTGCTCGGGGCGATCCCTACCTGGGACTGGGCGCGCCAGCTTTGGACCCAACTCGCTCCAGAGGGCCACCAGAGCTCAGTGCTCCAACAGCGCCCTCCCCGCCGAGGGCCCATGGGCGGCGCTCGTCCGATAACATGGCTGGGCCCCCGTTCCGCAGCGCTCGAGCCAGTCAGCCCCAGCGCTTTCAATCTGACCTGGTGGCAACGTTATCGGGCCTGTCAGCTCACGTGGTGCGACGAGACCACCGGTGCCATCCTCATCTCGAGTGGACGGTTGACTGCAACTGGCGGCTTGGGCACACACCAGTTGACACCAGTTGACACCAGTCACCACCAAGGCTAGTTAGTGCTGGTTCCTTAAAAAAAAAAAAAAAGATACCCCAGTGTTGGAGACACACTGGCACCGCAGCCAGGATGCTTCACGCAACATCCATCCTCACCCCTGGCAAGTGATGCACCTATCGCTGCTCTTGTCCAAGATTCATAAGTGCATTGATCCCCCTCCCCCAGATGTCACTTCTCTTCTCTCCCCCAATCGAGGAATTGCACCCACCACATCACAGCTCAGCAGAGCAGTGGCATCAAAAGTTTGCTACGAGCGTGTGAGACCCCGGGACGATACGAGACAACACCCCGCGTCGCCTCCGACACAGAGACGCACACAAGCACAATGTCTGCGGAGAAGACCCCTACCGACACGGCTCTGCCGGCCGACCCTGTCGCCGAGTATGAGTCGGCCGACAGAGACGTCAACGTCAATCTTCCGGGCGGATGGAAATACAAGCAGAGGCGGTTCCTCGGCTTCAACATTCCTTGGTATGCCTCGCCTCAGACCCAGCTCATCATGGTGTCCTTTGTCTGCTTCCTGTGCCCGGGCATGTTCAACGCTCTGAGCGGCCTGGGAGGCGGTGGTAAAACCGACGCAACTCTCTCCGATCACATGGTAAGATCAGCCGCCCTGTTGTTGCCGCCTGCCGGCTCGTTTGCTGACTGCTTGCTTCCTTGACCATTTGCAGAACACGGCCCTGTACAGCACCTTTGCCGTCTTCGGCTTCTTTGGCGGCACCTTCATCAACAAGCTCGGTGTCAAGTACACCCTCGCCTTTGGTGGCATCGGATACACCATCTACGCCGCCAGTCTGCTTGCTTCTGTCCACGCCGATGTTGCTGGCTTCAACATCTTTGCCGGCGCCCTGCTCGGTGTCTGCGCCGGTCTCCTCTGGACTGCCCAGGGTACCATCATGATCTCCTACCCCCACGAGAACGAAAAGGGCCACTACTTTGCCTGGTTCTGGGGCATCTTCAACATGGGCGCCGTCATTGGCAGCTTGGTAAGATTTCCCCGCCCTCACTCTCCTTGTCGCTCCCTCATTCAAACGCATACAAACGCACACAAAAAAAATGTTGCTGCTGCGCTGCAAAGTACGGGCCAAAGGCTGACACAGCCCCCAAGATTCCTCTCGGCGAGAACATCCACATCAAGGCCAACGTCACCGTCACCGACGGCACCTACATTGCCTTTATCGTTCTCATGTTCGCCGGTGCCGTCCTTGCCCTCTTCCTCTGCAACGCCGGCGACATTGTCCGCAAGGACGGCAGCCGCGTCATCTTGAAGAAGAACCCCAGCTGGCAGAGCGAGTTTGTCGGCCTCTGGGAGACGCTTCGCTTTGAGCCAATGGTGGTGCTGCTGTTCCCCATGTTCTTCGCCTCCAACTGGTTCTACGTCTACCAGCAGAACTCGGTCAACGGAGCCCGCTTCACCACCCGCACCAAGGCCTTGAACAGCCTTCTCTACTACCTTGCTCAGATCGTCGCCGCCTGGATCACTGGTCTGCTCGTCGATGTCCAGAGCGTGCGCCGATCCGTCCGTGCCAAGATCACCTGGGTCGTCCTCTTCGTCTTCACCTTTGCCCTGTATGGAGGCGGTCTTGCGTACCAGAAGCTCTACACCCGCGAGTCGGTCGACCCCAAGCTGCACCCCGAGTACAAGCCCACCGACTGGACTGACGACGGATACGTCGGCCCCATGTTCCTCTACATCTTCTACGGCTTCTACGACGCCGTCTGGCAGGCCTGCGTTTACTGGTAAGTTGACCCTTCTGTCGCCCCTGTCCCGGGACGGGATTCAAGCGGCTGACCTCTTTTTTCCCCGCAGGTACATGGGAGCTCTCTCCAACTCGGGCCGTCGTCTGGCCAACTATGTCGGTTTCTACAAGGGCATCCAGTCCGCCGGCTCCGCCATCATGAACGCCATTGACGGACAAAAGGTCTCGTTCATGAATGAGCTCATCAGCAACTGGGTCCTGCTCGGAGGCTCCCTCCTCATCGCTGCCCCTGTCCTCTTCTTCAAGATCCCCGACCACGTCGATGTCGAGGATGATCTGAAGGATACCGACGAGACTGTCGAGGATATCCTCCCCGCGGGCCACCCCGAGAAGACGGTGGTTTGAGATTGCTGACGTGCTGTTTTGCGCGCCCGCCTGGCATGGGGGCCTATTTGCGAGCGACCCCCTTTTATAATCTTTGGGTTGCGTTTTGGATACCCTCACCGGACTATTGGGAGTGTCGGGGTCATTACAGGTGGCGCCTTGATTTTTGTAATGTAGCGGGGGCGGTAGCTTTAATTCATATAACCAATACTAGTCCTGGTCTAACACGCATTTGGAGAAGCCGCCGGGGATACGTGAGCAATGTAAAAAGAGGCAGGCCGCACGCTCCCTGTAGCTCTTGCTCAATCGCGCCAGCATCGGCCGTGGCCTCCCTCACAGCCTGCTTGGCGGCGTGGCCCGCCTCCTCGTAAGGGTGTCTGGGGCGAAACCTTGGTTCCGCGTCTTGTATACCCGCGAGCTTGGCGGAATAATACGCCGCGGCAAACTTGGTGGTGGCAATGCCGCTCTTGCACGGGCTCTCGGCCAGCGCCGCCACTCTCTACAGCCTCATGGCCTCGTCCGCTTGCCCGGCAGTGTACAGCCCGTATATATGCGTATATATGGGCAGTCAGCTTGGGGAAAACGTTTGCAAACGCCGCGATGCACCCGGAGCTGCCGGCTGCCAGGCCCCCAATCAGGAAATCGGACTGTCCGCCAGGCGTGTGATCTTGCCCACTGACCCGCACGTCAGCTTGACGCCGACCATGTTGGACACGCCGGCCGGGCTTGTCGCCGCGCTCTCGCGCGCAATGGCAGTCATGGTGTCCGAGTCAATGTCGACGCCGTTGCACACCCCCGGAAAGTTGTACATTACGACGGGAGGGGACGCTCTGGCGGCAACTTGTGCAAAGAACCTCTTGACGGTGTGCGCAGCATGGCCTCGGAGTTTGTTCCCATGACTACAAGTCCCGCGAGGCCAGACTTGGCGAGATGGCCAAAGTACTTTGACTGAGCGTCCAGGTCCAGCTCGTCTGATTCCGTGAAGCAAAGCAGGTGACGGCCGGACACCAAGCTCCAGCGGCTGGCGAGTACCAACAGCCAAGGGTACTTGAGTAGTCTTGTAAAGTGTTTGCGAAAGCTAGCGTGATGGGTTAGCCTGGAAGATTTCCCATGGACGCGAAAGTGTAGATGCTGCAGCAAACCTGTCCTGAGATTGTCGGCGCTTTGCCTAGGCTAAACAGTTCACTTTGGTAGCAAGAAGGAGTTCTCACTCTTTTCCACCCTGAGGGTAGTCTTTACACATCTGTGGGTAATGATGCACAACGTTGTTTTACATCGGCGTTTAGATTGGTCAAGTGGAGCTGAGCTACCCTGCAGTTACCGATTTGTTCAGCGCTCTTACACAGTGTCCACTAATGAACAATTCATCACCATCCCGCAGAAGGTGTGGAGGTGCTGAAGTTGAACTACTGACCTGGCAGTTACAAATGCCAACTTTCTGGCTTATTGTAACAATGCTGAAGAAAGTCTAAGCCGAGAGTGGCGTAGCACTTGGTGGTTAACTTGGGCTGAGCGTGTCGGTCCTAATATGGCATTGCAGGTGAGCACAGTTGAGCCCGTCGGTGCTACCAAGAAGGGGCTTGTAAAGTCGACCACGTACGGATTTAGGCATGCCATGACCTTGCTATGCGCATTACGCTTGTGCCAGCTCTATCTTAATGGCAACCCATCCACCACGAAACTGATGTCCAAATCATCCGTGGCAATCTGCGGGCTTTATCGAGCGCTTGTCCATAAAGCACACGAGCCATCATGGGTTTTGAACTTGACTAGGTATTCCGTAATGCGACCCCGTCCTCGTTTGCGAATTCGCTTCCCTAACAATTCCTCCACCGGCAAAATTTCACTTCCTAAATTAAAGAGGCTGTTGTTGTTTTTGCGTCCCGATGGGCGAGTTTCTGAACCCGATCTTAGGGCGGCAAGGCGAGAGCTGCGACGCAGCCCCTTGGTCAAATCCGGGGACGGTACGCTAGGGACGGGTGACTGGCTGTCCGAATTCGTATCTTGTACGTCTTGAACAACTTTGGCGTGACCCGCTTGTTGGCTCATGTCTTTGGTGCGGCGTTGCCGTACGCCGTTATTCTTGGCCAGCGAGCCGTGCGCATGGACTTTTGATTTCAGTCTCTTGGAGCTTGACTGTAATAAGGGGGCATCTTTGAACGTGACCTTTTCCTGGATCTGTGAACTGCCCTCCGGTGGCCCGGTCTTTGGCCCGATAGGCTTGGCTTGGGAAGGACATGTACCGTGTACGCCATGGCTCTTGTGTGGATCGCCTTGTCGATTTATATCCGGAGATGCATTAGTTCGCCTGCGCAGAATTCGTCTATTTTCCGTGCCGACTTTGTCGTTGCTCGGTTTCGGGCTGCGCTTTCCAGTGCTGGACTTTTGCTTCTTCGGGCCTGACTGCTCTGAGATAACGCCGTCGGCAGATGCTTTCCTCTTCCGCTGGGAGCCGCGCTGCAAAGGCACAGATTCCTCTTCCGCCTCAATTGTGTGTAAAGTTTCCACAACCCAATCCACAAGATTAGTCTGGTCGGCTATCCTATCCTTCGCGTTACTATAGTCAAACGTGCCGCGAACAAAGTCAGTGATAAGATGACTCCGGCGTTTAGCAAAGGCATGTGCCTCTCGTGCCCCGTCTAACCTTTCCCTAGCCTTGACTAGCATTTGCACACGTTGTTCCTTTGGAATGCTCAGACGGTCGGAGCTCTTTTGCGTCATCTGATAAACTTTTGCTGCTTCTGCTTCTGCGTCTTGAACAGCCTTCCATGCACCATCTTTATTCCTTTGACGTTGCATAGCTGAAGCAGTAGTGCGGACAAAGTCGGGTGTCTCGTTATCTTCTAATATTCCTAGTGTTGTTAACACTTCCCAGGAGCCATCATGTTGTGGCTTTAAGCGCTCAGCAGATTTAGTATAATGGTCAAGCCACCAATACTCGAAGCCAAGGTATTCAATCCATGTTGTCAGCTTATTCTGCTGCTTTGTGTCTTCTGATAAATGGAATGGTCGGGTGAAGCCATGTCGAGCCAACCGCGCCTTCACTGCTTTTTCATAGTCAGAGAAGCTTTTGCATCCAAGCTCCCGCTGATACCGTCTTTGCCAGTTGCGGTTTTCCTGAATAAAATGCCATGCGTTTCCTGGCTGCTTTAAACAGGTCGGGTCAGCTTCAATCTCGCTGGCCCTTTCGGTCCAGCCCACTTCCATATATTTGCGCTTCGTTTTCTCGACAAAGGCTGAGAATCCGTCGTCTACTTCCTCCATCTCTCTGTTGTCCAGTTGCCAGTTCCGGAAAGTCTTCCACCTATACCACTGCCTCTGGAATGCGTCTTGTGGGTAAAAGTCGTCTCCCTCCGTAATATCACCATAACGACGATATCTCCAAAATGGCTGGAGCATCTTGCGGTGTGCGGCAGGGTCACAAGAAACCAGTTCGAGCATTTCGATGGGATAAAACGGGCGGCCACCGTCCTTGACAAGATTGAGGTACGCCTCCATCTCGATTTTCTTATAGCCTTCTCGTTCATCTGGCGGTGATTCGGTTTCTCTTTCGCTCGATGGCAGTCGGGCCTGTGAAGGGGAATCATTGCAGCTGGAAACATCTCGCAAGAGCGCATCAAGCTTGTCAAGGTCGAGCGGGCGCGGGTTTGTCGTTATGGCCCTAAATGGATATGAATAAGTAAATAAACGAATTCGGGAGGATGCGAGAACATACTTGAATCTCTCGGCAAGGCGGTTTTGCTCGTCTTTTGACAATTTAGTCCAGTCATCATCGACATACAGCTCGTAGGAGCCATCTGATCGGCGGTGTTGCTCCAAAAAGTCGCCGAGCTGCGAGTCATTCAAGGCCAACAGGTCAGTAGTTTTTGAATGTGAAAGAGACATTGCGGCGTCCATGCAACCATTTGCATGGTCAGGAACCCTGGTTGGAAGAGGAGGGAATGCGGTGTGTGGGATGTTTATTTCAAGGGAACCTGAATGGCCAAGTGCAACCTGAGGCACTACAGCGATGCTCTCTGAACCCGTCTGGTGCGGGTAGCGTCGGGGGGTATTGCTAATTCCTGGACCTAAAATCGCTATTGCTGCTGTGCAACTCCTACCAGATGTGACAAGTTGGATTTCTTCTAGCCACACCCCGCCGCGTGCTTCCACTCCTTCCGGCCTGACTATTTTCCGCCGCTGCTCTTGCCACTGCTCTTGCCGCTGCCCAGGCTCGCTGCCCAGGCTCGCTGCCTCGTTATCCGATGGGGCAAAGGGCTCGATTTCAGGTTCTAGGATCCAAGTTTCGCCAGAAAAATCTTATAATAATGTACAGGAGGAGGCTACAGTTGAAGTGGCTACTTGGTATTATTATTGGGTCGAAAAAGAGGCTCAAAATTGGTGAATTTGGCCATGTTGAGAAAAGAGGACGCTGGTTGGGCGCCCGCGAGACTGTGAGAGTTCAAAGTTTGCTTGCTAGTTGTCAGGTACAAATTGGGCGTGGGAGCCGTGGGAGTGGCCTTATTTGAAAAGTGGGGCTGCCGGCTGCGGATTCAGTTGCCCGTGATTGATTGCCTGATGGATGCATCACAGTGCAATTTGGTAGGCGCGTACAGGTGCAACATGCAATGCGAGCCAATCGCTACCACCCTAACCGCCCATGAGTTTGGGGCTGTTGCCTAATCGCGGGCACGATTGGATGAGAGCAGAGGAACATGAGAACATGTGTAGGACAATGTAGGACAAGGGCTCAGGTTGTTGTCCTGCTAAAAGCCTACTTGCACGCGCCTTGGGCATTGTCAGTGACCGCTCCCCGACTTCCCTTCATCACTCAGAGTCCAGACAACATGGGTGATACAGACCTCATTGCTCGTGTGTATGCCTTTTCCATCAGACAAGAGGATAATTATTCCTCGGACGCAATCAAAGCCTGTGCATTTTATGTCGCAGCACCACATCGACAACTTCAAAAAGTTGAATATGGTCGAGACGACCGAGAGATAACTGAGCCTCCCGAGGAGCCAGACAACGGAAAGAGGTCCAAAAACGACGGCACATCTTGCATGGAAGTTCGGTTTAGCAAGACCCCACGGTCATCGCACGGAGTCATTTTCGGCTGCAGCAGAAAGTGTGATGTCGTCTTGCCCAATCTAAAGGGTATTAGCAAAACTCAGTTTAGCTTGACGTTCGACGACCAGGAACGACTTATAATCAAAGACTTTGGCTCTTTGGTCGGAACCGAGGTCACTTATAACGGTGAAGGGACCGGTAGGCGACGAAACTTCCAATGGATTGTTGGTGGGGACGACAACGCACATGAAAGGGAAGAAATCATCATTCGAGTACACCAAGACGTCCAATTCCAAATTGTTGCTGCCAGTCATAATTTAAAATCACCAGACTATATTGATAAAGTCAACAATTACCGTCTGGGCAACGCCACTGCAGAGCAGCTCTTTAGGGACCTGGGCCTCCCGCTTCAAGGCGACACAGAACAGCCAACTGGAGCACACACGCCACGCGCCACTCCAATCTACCTGAAACGGGAGATTGGAAGAGGAAGCTTCGGTGTCGTGACTCATTGTTGGAATGTCAGCACCGGACAAGAGCACGCACTGAAAATGCCGACAAAAAAGGTAGTTACAGATGCTGCCAAGTGGCTGGCCGAGGCAGATACATTGAGCAAATTATCGCATGTTTGTATCACCATTTATGTTTCTGTTGCCAACTTTAACTAACGACGAATAGGAAAACATTGTCAAGGTTTTCTGGTTTGATATAAATCCGCGTCCCCAGATAGCCATGGAATATATCTCGGGGGGTTCTCTCGATGAATATAAGAACATGACCGTCACTGAGTGCACGTCTATCCTCTGCCAAATCCTGTCCGCCTTGGCGTATCTGCACGGCCGTAGCCCGCATGTTGTGCATCGAGATATTAAACCTGATAATATCTTTGTTCGCGAGCGCACTTCAGATGGGATTAGCGTTGTTCTTGGTGATTTTGGGTTGCACGGGGTTGGCGACGCTTTCAAAACTATATGCGGCAGTGAAGCGTACGCACCACCAGAAATTTGGGAGCCATGGGTCGGCCAAAAAATAGCAATGAAGTATACGCCAGCCGTCGACGTCTGGTCTCTCGGGATGGTCATGTATAAGCTTCTGTTTGGCCTCCCACAATATAAGCCATATTGGGACCGACCCGACCAGACGGTGGTTGCCATTGCTTCCCATGAACGCCAGCTGACCTGGTGTGAATGGATTGTCCATTGCCTTTATGAGGAATACTGGCAGAGACCCGACGATCTTAAGCGACTACTGCTCAACAGCATGCTGCATCTGCATGAAAATGCAAGAGATTCCGCCCAAGGATGCTACATCAAGGCAATGGAACTTGCAGAAATTCCTGGACCTGGAACCAGTCCAAATAATGTCTACCCCAGCACTGACACGGGCAAGTCCACTATCCGGTACGAGCCCGATGAGCAGGCAACTAGGCGGCAACACTTTCAGACTTTGCTCAAAGATGCCATTCCTACAACAGAGCAGCCGCAGGCCATGTCTAGCAAAGTTACCAAGCCTCTGCGCTCAGTCGCCAAAGACCAAGCCTGGCGGAGGCGGGACGCACCATCACCGTCGCTCAATTCAGAAGAAGCCGGTACAAGGTTGAAGCGATCAAACGTGGAAACTACTCCGCAAAATCCAAGCCTCAAGCGTCGAAGCCAAGGTTCGGTCGCGAAACAACCGCTCGGCCGCCATGACACAAATCCGCGGGATGCAGAAGTCGACGACGAAGCTGTCGAAGCTGCGACTTTGTTGCAGAGTTTAGGCAAGGGGCGTATCGGTATGTTTGTGATTTCTTTGCACCCTTGGTCTGCTCTGCCGCTAATTCATGCAGATGACAAGAGATAATTTACCGGACCTGCCCTCGGGCAACCACGAACCAACAAGTCCATCGTAGCTAAGAAGGGGAACCGAGCTGGTGCTAAACAGGGTGGTGCCACTTATTGAGAGGAAACGGCACACAGAGCCGAAAAGGAAGGTATTCCTGAAAACGGATGACTGGATTTATGAAAGATGAATCTAAAATAGCCTGGGATGCTGCCGACTTTGTCGGAATCCTAGGCGCTGGCAAAGCTGCGGTAGCCAGTATTTCTGTAGTTATCTCTCTTTTGGCTCTTTTGGCCTCTCTTTTGGCTCTTTTGGCTCTCTCTTTTAGACTTTTTCATTAATCATGAAGCAGTATTGTGTGTTTTTTTCCTCCAGGGGCCCTCTGGGAGCCCTGCCGGGGGCTCCTGCGGCGGTGCCTTCCTTCATCAACACCACAAAGGCCTGCTAAAAGCATCACTACGTAAGTAACTTGGTACGTACCTTGAATTCCTTTTATCCAATGGCGATGAGTATTCAATTCCTGACGAATCGCCGAAAAGTATTTAAAAAGTTGTCGGCCACACTACTAGATTCATTTTAAATAGGCAAAGCAGGAAGCTGCAGCCTGCGGAACTGCATCTTCGCTTGCCTTCTTTCCGCATTCTACGCAAAACTCAGGCAAGCGCCGCTTTGCCTGATGAAAATCACGCGCCTTGGGGAGCGCGTTTGTAGGTGCCAGCGCGAGGCTGGTCACGTGGCCACTCACAACACCACTCATGTGACGTGGACTACTTGTGAATTGCTCAGGGGGCGATTTGCCCCACTTTAATAGCAAAAGGGTACCTGGCTACTCCGTACAGATCGAGGTATTGATTGGTGTTGGTGGGGCAAATCGCCGAGCAATTCACGTCTACTTGCCAGAGCCGGTAATCAAGGTTAAATTAGGCGTATTAAAGGTCAAAGTCATGAAATGCGTGAGAAGGAGAAAGTGCAGGCAAGCTGTTAGTTAATTCCGTCCATCTAAAGGTCCTTAAAATAGTATGCTTGCGCAGGCAGTTGAGCGGGACCTGCAATTAGCTCCAAGCCTTGCTGACTGCTTCTAAAAGTAGCAACAAGCTCCAAGCCCCTTGACTGCTTCTTAAAATAGTAATACGCATGTAAAATAAAGTAGCCTACATCTAGCTAGAATATATAAAGGTAGCCAACATGCTTATTTCACGTCAGCAATTAATTCACTTCAGTCAAGCCATCTTCTAGAATAACTTGTCATCTTCCGCCTACGACTTCAACATGGTTCAGCTTATCCCTGCTCTAAGCCTAGCCAGTTTGGCTTTATGCGCCCTTGCTGCCCCTGCGACCGGCTCAAAACATATCAACCCTCGACAAAGTTCTAGCTCTGAGAATCGGGTCAATGGCACAATTGCTGACCACCCCACGGGCAACCACCTGTCCCCCGAGGAAGCCATCAAGGCTGCCCAGAAGCGTAAGCAAATTCCTTGGCGGCTATATATCTGGTCTAATGGACTAACCAGGAACTGCAGGGTCAGGCGGCGTACGCAAACGAGACCCTGTAACCTGCGGGGGCAACGGCCAGTCCGCCGCATCGGTAAGCCATTGTCTATCCATTGGCGCTTCAATTTACCTAACTTGCCCTAGAGACAAGACGCCTTGACGGCTGTCAACGTACTCAATGGTATGGGGACACGGGACTGCGAAATTCCTCATACAGGCACCAACTTGATTGTGGTTGGAGGTGCCACGATACATGTGGTGACATCAAATCCCTTGAATACTACGCTGCCATGGTAATTATAAGTCTATTCAGGGCCTCTCAGAAACGTTGCTAATTCTACATGTCTTCTTATAGCGGATCAGTTGGGAGTTTTGCTCTGAGTATTCTTAACAGTTGCAGCGTTCCAGGACTCGAGACTGTCAAGGGCACTGGCTTTCCAACCCCCGAAGTTGAGATCATTCTTTCAGGTGATCAATAGGCTATGGCTGTGCTATAAAATAGCACCCAGAGCTACAAGTTTGAGATATTTTAGGTTATACCCCAAGTGTTACGATACAGGTGACACACCTGACCAACCGGCGTATAAAAGGCCACACTGCCTCTAGACAGATGGAATCAACAAGATCTTGATTCAAGCTCAAGTACGCCGATTCCTATATTCCTATTTAAAGGGATTTCGGCAAGTGAGTGTAAGATATTAGCTAGAGTTGGAAGTTTTAGATTATTTAATTTAATTTAATTTATAAGAAAGTCATCTAAGTGCGAGTTTCTCTTCCGTCACTTTATGTGGCACCGCAGTGCAGGACATGTCGTATTGATATGTAAACGTTGGGCGGAAAAGCATTCGACACAGAAAGCTTAAACAGGCGGTCGCTGAGGGCTATGGGCCCGCGATTGCGTGTGCTATCATATGACACTCGAGTGATTGATATGAGCATCATATCCCGACTGACAATGTTGATGGGGCTGAATTGGTCTGCTATTTTACGTGCCTCTAGAACTGCCACATTTTGTCTTCCTCTTTTGTCTCGGCCAACAGTCATGCTGTCTGTTCTGGCTTTTGCCTGATTTGATCGGCGAGCTTAATGTGGCGGCACAGAGAACATGCATACAACCTCAAAAAGACCTGCTCTTGTGGGAGCTTCTTGCACCAGCTGCACATTATTGCTTATCCGGTTCACGTCGAGGTGCAATATGACGTCCAAGGAGACTACGAGGAGATGAACCGGGCGACATGGTTGAGCCCTACATCGATACTCGATATATGCCCCCAATAACATGCAGCTAGCAACATCATGCGGCACTACTTGAGCATCATGGAGTAGTGCGGCACGCCAAAGATGGAGAGCTCCCCCAGATCAGTAAACCCTGCCTTCTCGTACAGCGGCCTCCCCGCTGGGGTGGCCACCAAGAAGCAACCGCGTCCGTCGCCCTTGGCCATTTGTATGCCCCAGTCCAGGAGTAGCTTGCCAATGCCTCTGCGCCGGTGACTCGGGTCAACGCCGAGGTAGTCCAGATCTATCACGTAGCGTTAGCGCACGGGCAACGGGCAAGGGGCGTGGGACACGCACGCCAGACATGGTCGGTTCCCCGCTGGCCAAAGTGCCTGCGCACGTCGTCGGCGAGAGCGCTCTGCATTTCGTCAAAGGCGGCCTGGTCCAGGCCGGGCGACTCAACCGCCGACGGCAGCACGGGGCCGTCGGAGGCGTCGCGGACCGGGACCTCCCACAGAGCGAAGCCGACTATTTTCCCGCCCAAGTCGTCGTCGACTGCAACCATGGTGCTGATTCGCGCGTCCCCGAGCTTCATGGTCTTGCGGGCGAGCCTCCACCGCCGCACGGCGTCTCCCGATGGGGCGTCGCGCGGCTGCAGGTGGGCGGGAAACAGCCTGCGGCTTATGGCGTCCGTGTCGGGGTGGAAGGCGGCCGCGGCCAGGGCTCCAATCGCCTCGGCGTCGGCCTCTGTTGCCCGTCGAACATGCACGCCCATGGTGAATGGCTGGTGATGGGGACTGGCCGGTGAGGGAGCGAGTCTGTCTGATGCGGTTCCGTCTCCAGCCCCTTGCCATGACTCATCAGAGTCATCACTAGCGCACGACTCACTCCGTCTCGCTGCCAAACAAGAGCCCAGAGGTTGTAAACAGCAGCCGGCAAGTTTGACCTTTGCCCCGATCTTGTCGCGATTATCCGCCACTCTGCTGCAACAGTCGTCCTTGCTTTAGCACGAGTTGGTTGCATGTAGATGCGAGCCAATCGGATCATCTGCCCCGGAGGCGTTGAACAGGATGGTGGATGTGAAGCAGTGTAACCTTGTTCTGTCTACAGAATTATCATTGCGATTTCGAAATGGTTGAGCCCAAAGGCGCAAAGCAGTATGCAACTTCCAAAATAGTACTTGTGAATGGCGCCGTGGCCTCGTACATGAGACGCAAAATGTTCAACTACGAATATCGCAGCCACAATCATGTCATGTCATGGTCTTGTAAATTGCTGGCATGCACTCAAGCCCAACTAGAGAGGCTGCCCTGCAGCAATTCAAAGTTATATCTCAAAATACAACCGACTGCGCAAGCCTCCGAGCTGACCTCCTGCCCTTGACCATTTGTGTTTCGCAAACATGGCTATGCGTCCGTCTAAATAGCTGACAATATCGTCATGTCATGCCTACGATCCCGTCACTCATCCAAATCCGACAGCTGTGTGCTCCGACAAAGCGTAATAAATGCATCAACCTTGTACCGTCACCCAAAAGGCCACAGCCTCGCAGCCAGGTTTCGCGCGCCATTCATGATGGATTCGCAAGTGTTGGCTGTCGCGCGAGCTGCATTCGCAACAAACCTCCCCACCGCATAGGCGCCGTTTGCAAGACGACTGCCCGGAACGGTCACGCACCTTGACACGACACCGAGCAGCCAGGACAAGTCGGCGGCGGCCTCGCTGACGGCCCATTTCAGCGGAAAAGATGTGCGGACTCTTGGCGGTTGTAAATCCATCCTGGAGCCGGGGAAGTGGGCTGGTCCTCTCCTCTTTCCTTCCACATCCTTGGTGGTCAGCTTGTGGTCCTCGTGCCCTCTCACCTTTACGCTCTCTTTGCTCAAGCTCCGCCTGATTGACTCCCGTTCTTCCTCGGGCATGTCTTGCCACCATTGCTGAACGGTCCTGAACATGTACCTCTGGATCCTCGTCTTCCTCTTTGCGAAAGCGGGGTGGTGGAGGATGGACAAAATCTCCCGAATCGCAACGTCGACGTCGAGATCTGGGTCATCCCAGGCCTTGATGACCTGCTGGGTTGTCCAGTTTGTCGTGACGGTGGCGACGAGCCCGGCCGGCGGATTCAACACGTTGCTAAAGTGGTCTTTGGACAGGTCGGAATGGCTCGGATCCGAGGCCGTAGAGCCCTGCTCGTACACCTGGGCCGACTCGGATTGCGCGGCTTCCTCGTCAACCTTGACCTTGGCGGCCGTCAGCGCGTGCCGCAGCTCCTTGATGGAGGATTCGATAATGACTCCCAGGAACTTGAAGACGAACTGGTTGGTGCACTCGCTCATTTGCGAGCTGTTGTTCCTCGCCCAGGACGCGTCGTCTGCGTGCGAGTTCTCTCCCAGCCATTTTTTCATCCTGTCGTGGATGAAGAATATGGGCTCAATCGCCTGCCACAGGGAATTTGCATCGGCCACGGCATTTCCGCCCTCGGCAGACGGTTCGGGCGTGGAGGAGGGGCTTGGGGTTGCCCTTTGAAGAATCATGTTGACGGCCTCGAGCTGCTCCATGACGGCAGTGTTGTCGGCAGAAAAGTTTTGCAAGGCCGAAATGGCCTTTTTGATGGCCTGGAACAGCTGGTCGAAGGCGACGGCCCCGTATCCAAGGTTCTTTTCCAACTCGCCAAGGGACCCCTTGGACTGCAGTATCGCCATGTCGTCCGCCTCTCCCAGAAGGC
Source organism: Keithomyces neogunnii (assembly GCA_020975405.1). Classification (NCBI taxonomy): domain Eukaryota; kingdom Fungi; phylum Ascomycota; class Sordariomycetes; order Hypocreales; family Clavicipitaceae; genus Keithomyces; species Keithomyces neogunnii. The sequence continues at coordinate 329,025 of JAIOWQ010000002.1, read as the reverse complement.
TGTGGAAAATATCGAGCATGCCAAAAGTTCCCGTGACGAGAGGCGACACCTTTCGGCCCCTCCTGAAGCGCGACGGAACCCGGATCTTGCACATGTCTCCAACAAAGGCAAAGATGTCCCTCTCACCCAGCTCGTGCAGACACAGCTCGACAAAGTTGCTGTGGGCGGAAAAGTCTTCAAGGGTGTGCAGCGCGGCGCCCAAGAGTATGAATGCCTCCTTTTGCGACGCGTGGTTTCCATTTCGGCCCTCGCGCCCCAACGCAATGCATCTTGTCAGCTGGCGCCGAACATAATCGGCGGACGTGTCCCAACCCTGACCGGAATTCGCAATGTAGTTCTTCATGCCCGACTTGGGGTCAAACTGGAGCTCTCGAGGGTCAACAGGCCCTCTGAGACGGCTGTCCACGGCTTTGGCATTGCCGGTATAACCCCTGGGGTTGTCAATGTGTTCGACATGGGCGTAGCAGCCCAGGCGGTCCCTGGTGACGTCGAATTCGTCCGTCGCAAACCCAAACTCCAGCATGCCCAGCACGGAGACGATGGCGCGGAGTACCGGCTCGGGCACGTTTTCAAGACATGTTGTGTCGATGACCTGAGAGAAGTCCCGAAGCCAGTTGCCAAAGTATATTTGCCGTCTCTGAAGCTGGGTAAAGGTTTCCCGGGTTATGAAGCTGGCGGGCAGAAAGCGAAGCACCTCGACAATGTCGCCATGGCGCCACACGTATTCCTTGAAGACGCTGTCACTGGGCACCTCGCCGGCGCCGAAAGCCGAGACGGTATTTGCGACGGCGAGAAGTACGAGGAGCGTGCACAGAAAACGAGCGGGCATTGCAGCAGCTTGGCAAGGCGAAATGCCAAAGTTGGACGTTAAAGAGCGAGAAGATGCATGTGGACTCTGGGGTATCCAAATGGCAAGGCTGCCTTGGTGGGGCCTGACGTCACCTGCCAAAAGCCCTGGCACGCGCGACAGCACTCCGACAGCACACGCGCCAATAGCTCAAGCCTCAGAGCCTCAGACAGCTGCTTCAAAACCCCAAATTGCCCGAGGCTTTGGCCGGACCAATCTGCACCCAGTCACCGAGCTCTTTCTTGGACGTTTCGCACAAGCTGGCAGCAGTCATGTGCTCCGACCGCAATCGCCTGTGATACCATTCAAAGGGCCACGAGGCTCCCTGTCCCCCCCTTTGCACTCCAAAAACGAGGCAAGGCTTCGTGGGGCATTGGCACGAGCTGCAAGTGCTTATGCAGGCGACTGCAGCTTTGCCACAGTTGAAAAAAGCCACACAACGCCCGCCGAGCGACTTGAGCGCAGTGAAAAGTCCTCATGGTTCAAGGCGTCAGTGCCGCCTGTGTCGATGCAACAATCTCATAGCCTGCGGTGCTAATATCGACCTTTGTACACCGATGCTCCGCCGTGCTCGTGGCGCGCCTTCTGAAAGGTGCTCTGTCACGATGAACCAGAACTGCGGGAAAGGCTGTGATTTAGTGGGGCCACCTCATGTCTGGACTCTGGCCCTTCGCTATAGCTGACGAGTTCCTGCTTCTCATGGTAGAATACTTGACCTGCCTTGACTGTCAATTGGACAGGATGAACGATTCGTCCATGCGGCGATACTGAGCAGAGCTGCCGCCTTGAATATTGACGGATGATAGATATCAAAGGGTGCAAGACGAGTCTGGTCGAGGACTGCGTTGTTTGCGCCAAGACTGTCAAGCGAGGGGAAAGCGGCCGGGGTCCAATTTTACTCCGCAGAAACCTTCAATGGTAGTAAGCAATCAATGGGTAGTGGAGTGGAAACCAAGACAACTGCGCCGCCATGCTAAGCAACGGGATAGACGTGAGGCACAAGCCTTGTATAAAAATAAAACCATGGCGTCTTGGCCTGGAGAAAACGCCTACTTTACGCGAACGCCTTAATCTCCGTGCCTGGCCCGAGAAAAACGGGGCAACATGAGCTGACTTCAATTCCCACGAGTGTCTGGTACGGAGCAGTACGACTCTGCTCGCTTAATGAACAAACACACACACACTTGACACTTGATACTTGCCATGATTGCCCTCTTGGACATGTACGGAGTCGGCGACATATTCCAAGCTAATTTGGTGCAATGTCACTGTGGCTGTGTGGTGGCCCTGGTGGGTGGCTGTCGCACTGACATAGGGGTCCAACGACCACTAGAAATGTGGCGTGACCATGCCCAATTCTTTAGCGTGACGGGCCTATTCAAAAGCGGGGCCGGCTTACATGTGGTATACCAGACAGTATCGCATAAATAGGACGAGAGCAACTCGTGAAGGCGCGAATACATGTTCCATGCCGCCATTCTCTCATTGTTCCTCATCCGAGCTCAACACTGCACCGGCCGCGACCATGGCGCAGCTCCGACCTGTCCCCGAGCCCATCGGCATCTTCCCCAACTACATCGCAAGGACCACCGAGACGCTGGTCCTCAAGGAAAAGATCCTGTCCCTGTCCGGCGACAGCTTCACCATTACCAATTCCCAGGGCATGCCGTTCATGAAGATCCAAGGCCACCACTTGACACTCTCTGGCCGCAAGTCCGTCTTTGACATGCACGGCAACCACTTGTACGACATTGTCAAGGAGCACTTTCATCTTCACACCACGTACGTTGCCGAGGACCCAAGCGGCCGCATGTTCCTCGAGGTAAAGAGCTCGATTCAACGTAAGCCCCCCATGGCCCCCCTTCCGCGCCGCCGTGGCCCGTGTTTTCTGACCCCGGGCGGCAGTAATCGGCTCCAAGGCAACGGCCGAATTCACCTCCTTCACCGGCAGGGGGGAGAGGCTGGTCATGAAGGGCAACTGGCTGGACACGGACGCCGATATTGTCTGCGAGAGGACGGGCGCCGTCGTCGCCCGCATTGACCGCAGATTCTTCAACGCCAGGGAGATCTTCACGAGCAGCCAGACCTACGTGCTTACCGTCGCCCCGGGCGTTGACATGGCCCTGATGGTGGCAATGTGCGTTGCGCTTGACGAAAAGAACAACGAGCGGTAGGAGGCATTCACGTGTCTCTGCCACATGTTGCAGCAACGTGGAACTTGAAACGTCTACAGTCGACGAGATGAGCAGACTGGTGTATATACCATGGACCCGAATTGGTCACTTGTACAAAGCCCCTTTTCTTGTGTATATACAGTTTTTCAGCCAGTATGCGCTCATAGATGCGTGTGCGCAATCAGCCCCTCAATCTCCTTGTCGGGCACGATAATGGTAATGTTTTGAAACTTGGAGTGCGTGTGCGGACGCGGTCCGACCCTCTGGGGCGTGCTTGGTCCGGCCTGCTCAACCGGCGGGCTGTTGTCCAGCCTCTGCGTGCACCTGCCGCCGGGCAGGATGGTGCTGCCGAGGTAGCCCTGGTACGTGGTGTACTGGTGAACTATCTGCGGCCAGTTGCGCGCGATGCCGCGGAACCCGCCCGGCACCACCTTGTCGTACACGCCCACCATGCCGGCCTCTGCAAAGTCCTCCATCCAGTTGGTTCGGCCGTACTCGGTGGGGGTGTTGGAGTCCTTCCTGTAGCTGTCCTGCCAGAGCTTGGTGCCGCTGAACGGCCGGGGGAACTGCTGCAGCGCGTGCCAGTCCAGGCTGTGCGACGTCTCGTGGATCAGGGTGCTCAGCCCGGGCCGAATCTCGACCACGCAGTCGCCGTTGCCGTACGTGAAGGCGGCGGCTCCGTCGTGGAGCTCGGGGGTGGCGATCAAATGGCTGCGAGGAAACGCCGAGAAGAGGGGGTCAGCCTGAACAAGTCTGGCGCGGCGGCAAGACACCTACCGTATGTACGATCTCATGCGGACGGGCATGCGGCCAAACGTGTCAACCAAGTCGTCCTCCGAGGCCGCGGCGTTCCTGTGCCTGCAAAAGACCCAGGGCTCGGCGCAGTCGTCGTAGTGCACGTCGAATGTCGAAAAGTCCGAGCTGCTCAGGCCGTGCTTGTCGGCGACGTCTCTGCAGCTCTGGGGAATCCAGCCCGCGTCCCAGTGTTCGCGGACCGCCGGCGTCGGCTGCAGGCTCTTGCGCAGGTCGGCCTCGAACTGGTCTCTGGGGATGGTGGGCTTCATCTCGGGCTTGGGAAGCTTGTCCGCCAAAGACAGCGCCGCGGCCCATGCCATCGACGGGAGGATCAAGGATGAACGCATCGCGGCGTCTCGAGGGCGATAGACCTCTTCCTCCCGGCGCTCATGGAACCTGCCTGCGCAAGATATATATCCTCCCAGTCGCTCTAGTAACTCGATTCCCATTCCAGCCAAGCCCATGCCTTCTTCATGCGGCGACCACCATGTACATTCCAGTGGTGCGAACAGCTCGGTTCGCCATCAGAGACCTGGCGGTGAAACATGTCGGCAGCTCTCGGACTAGTTGTCTGAGCTCCGGTGCCGTTTTAAACAACATGTTTGAATTTCCTGGTTGATTGGCGGGTGATGGTATGGCAGGACCAAGGAGAAACTTTTAATCCCGTAGCTCCTTTAACCGTTTGCTACGTGACAAGATGCTTGTATATTGTCTTCATCAGGCCTGTCTCACATTACGAGTTGAGGTTTGAAACTCTAGTGTCTCATAAACGAAAGTCTTGGATGATGTGATGCTGGAACATGACTGATAACATACATCTTGATTGCCGACTCGGAGTAATACATTCAAGGTGGCGCGAAGACATGTATACTCTTCAGCACACCTGGTGAGTTCGGTGACTAATTGATCATTTCTACGCATGCTCGCATCCCAAAACTGATGAAGTATTCTGCGAAGCATCATTGAAGAGTGCCTACCTATGCCTGGACCATTACGACCAGAAGAGGTGGGCACATAATTCACTGCTGTTATACCTTCCCCGCCGTCCGGCACCTGCCGCTCGGACGAATGGTGAAACAGGGACTTTTTCGCTGCCAACTTTATCCAGTTGAATTAAACATATCCTTGCAGTCGACAGAATGCGGCACCCTCTCAATCAGGTAGAGTTAAAGATGCGACGCTGACCCAACACGGAGCTCAAAGGCTCAACCCATCATGGCGTGATTCGCAGCGTTTGTCGCCGTTTCAACGGTGCCATACTCTTGGGCATTTCGTAGGACTGAAATGCTAGCCATGCCGTCGTCTACCTGGTGGCATGCAAGAAAAGGCGTCGCGGCGTTGCTCCCATTGGCTTGTCGATGCCTGCATCTAGTTTGAACACGAGCTCCGGGATTGCGACAGAGCCACTGGGAATGGCGACTTTTGGTACCCCGCGTTGGGCCATTCAGAGTTGAATGCGTATAAAGCTGGCGAGCTGCAGACGGGCGCGAGATGAATGAAGCCGGCCGGGACACTTGGTTCTTTTGCTCATCTGTCGAATCCAGCTCCTGAAACCATGGCTGTCAGCAGCGAATTCGAGGCCGCCAACGCGCAGTACGCGGCCGTCTTTGACAAGGGCGGCTTGCCATTGCCGCCCAGCCGGTAAGTTGCAGCTACTACGCTGCTTGCCGCCCTCCCGACCATGTACGACGAGCAAGCGTGTCTGACGGCGAGCCGCCGCCTCGTGCAGCAAGGTCGTCGTCGTCGCATGCATGGACGCGCGGCTCGATCCGGCCAAGGCCCTCGGGCTCTCGGAAGGCGACGCGCACGTTATTCGCAACGCCGGCGGTCGCGCGGTTGACGCTCTTCGCTCGGTCGTCATCTCGCAGCAGCTGCTGGGCACAAGAGAGATTGTCGTCGTCCATCATGCAAGTTTCCCCCCCCACGGCCGCGCGCGACTCGAGCCTGACCGTGTTATCGTGACAGACGGACTGCGGCATGCTCACCTTTTCAGATGACATTTTGCGGGCAAAAATAAGAAAGGACCTGGGCCAGGACGCAGACCACGTCTCCTTCCTCCCCTTTGCGGACCTGAAGCAGAGCGTGCTCGACGACGTCCAGGTGCTCAGGAAGAGCCCGCTTGTTCTCGACGTGCCCGTGACTGGATACATCTACGACGTCACAAGCGGAAGGATTGAAAAGGTGGCCAGTTGAGGCTGTGCCTTTGCCTGCTGCTGGCGGCAGACTTTTTGCAACTCCACGTGGCGCGGTGCGGCTTTAAACCTTTTAATTCTTGTTCACCTCATAACAATACATGACAATACTGTTTGAAACAACCCCCCTGTTAGACTGGCGCCGACATGTTTGCAAGAACAACCCTGTATCCATCCGGGTCCTCAAACGTCTTCCCACACGCATCCCAGTATGGGTTGAAGCTGACCACGGGCGTGAACCCGGCGGCCTGCATCCGCGAGACGGCGGCGTCGTATGTTGCCGACTCGGGCAGATAGAAGACGAGGAGGTTGTCCCGAGTCGGGGCGGTCCCAGCCGTGTGACCCTTGCTGCTTGTAAACTCGAGGTGGTAGTTGATGGCTCTGTGCCCGACCATGATGCCGTTGAAGCCCTCGTGCTCGTTGAAGCGAAAGAGCACCTCGAAGCCCAGGCCGTCGCAGTAAAATGGCAGCAGCGCGTCAAGGTTGTCCGTCGGTCTGGCCACGCGTAGATGGGCGGTAGCAAGCGCCATGGTTGCTTTCCTCTCTCTGTTAATGCCCGCCCGTGAAAGTGTAAAGGCGGCTGCAAAGTAGAACAAACAACAGGTCTAGAATTGAATCAGAGCGAAAGCGCCCTTGAAATAGCCCCGATGCAGCCCGGTGGGGCCGCGATCCGGCTATTCGGGATCGGGAATCGGGACACAACGTGAATGAAGGCTAACTGCAATAAGCTCGGAGCGTTCTCTACTTGCCCCTTGCAGCCATGATCCGAAGCTCCCTGTATCCAATGCCAAGCCGGTGTAAACATTCACAAACGCCAACGCCATTGTCCCGTATGTTGCTACATTCATTTCCACGTTGCTCATTTCGTTCCATTATCCAAAGAGACATGCCGGCTAGCCCAAACTTGCAACTTGAGCCATCCACCTTCAGATCGGCCTCTCCTTTCTCTCCTCTTGGTCAGCATCTAGGCAAAAGCGCCTACAATTGACATGCCAATTGCTATCGGTTTTGTCTCGGTTAGCGACGTCACTGTCCGCTGCGGGCTGGGATGTTCTCACCTCCAAGAAGAAGCCAGCCGAATGCTTTCGCCTTTTGTCGGCCATTCATGAGCCTGTCGGCCTCTTCGGAGAGAAAGTCCTCGGCGAGCAGGTCCACGAGCGCGGCGTAGATCAGCAAGCCGGCAGAACTAAGTCGGGTTAGCCCACTGCCCGCGACGACGGATGCATCAATAACAACTCACATGGCGTTGAAAAGGCCGACGATAATCAGCCCAAAGGCGCTCTCGGGGTCGTACGTGTTCCTGGTCAAGATGCCAATGGCCTGTCCGATTGGCGCCGTCGTTCCAAAGGCCAGCACCAAAACCCATGGTCTGATGCTGCTTCTCGGGTACGGCACGGCGGCGATTCGGGATCCCAGACCCAGGCCCTCGAACAGCTGGTGGAAGGAGATGGCAACGAGGAGAATCAGAAAGCCCTCGGTTGTGATGGACACGGTCATGCCTACAAACACGGAGTGAAACAGGATACCCCCCTCCAGCATGGTGATGTTGGACGACATCTTGTTCAAGACGGCAGGGTCAACGGCTTCTTCCTGCCCGTCTGCGGCGTACTCCGAGCCCCCTGCGCCGGCCTTTTCTTCATCCAGGAGCTTGTCGCCTTCGTCTTTGCGCCGGAGCACGTCCATCATCTCGGTGTGCTGGCGAATATATTGCTCGTAGAAGGCGACAAACCAAACCGGCATCGTCGAGAGCCTGCCCGTCTTTTCATCGCCATGGTCCATCGGGAAATTACTCAGGGTTCGGCCGTCGATTGACTTTTCGTCAAAGGACGGCTTGCCGTATTCGACGGCGGGGGCCTTTTGATCCCATACTACCGCATCCTCGGGTTCAAACGCCTGGCCTTGCATCCTCTGCGGCTGTCCATGCGTTTGCCCTTGTGGCTGCGCGGCGTCGCGGCCGTGACGACCAACGCCGTCTCCCGTCGGCCCGCCGTGAGAGTGACCGCCGGCCTTTGAATTAAGCCACATCTCAATGACAAAGAGGGTGAACAGGGAGCCCATCATGATGACGCCCGGCAGAGGCGGGTAGTCGTCGGTGAATAGGTCGGGAAGACACGGGTTTCCCAGGCTCGTGAAAACGGTGGGCAGCAGCTGCACGTGTGTGTAAGCGAGAAGCCAGTGCAACGACCAACGCGTCCCACGTACATGCACAAAGGCGGTTGCTATCAGCACTCCTGTCCCGAAATGCTTACAGGCAAAGAAAACCTTGTGGGGAATCTTGAGCCATTTGATTTTCTTGGCCGCCACGGGGAAGCCGCAGCCTGGGAGCGTGTTAGCTACCGGGCACGAGTCAGCGTCTGGGGATAGCATCGTTACCAAGACACGACATGAGCAAAACGACAACTAGAAAGTCGGCGTGTCAGTCGCTCAACCGCATAGTCAGGCCGGCTTGTTGCCTACATAGACCAACGACGTGAAGAAGCAGGTCGTACTCTTCTCCTCCGCCCTCCTTTCCACCGCACTGAGGCTTTGGCCCAGCCATTATGTTTATATAGGGATCAAATTGGTAAGGGGGGAGGCCGAATCAATTTGATTTCGACTCGGTCAACTTGTATTCACAAGGCAATGGGGGATTATAATACAGCTGGAGAAGAAAGTAGAAGAAAGGAAACAGAGAGCGATGGTCCAGCCACCGAGCTCTTCAAGAACAGAAATTGAGTCAGGTCATGAGTTTTTGTGGAAGAAGACACAGCACTGGTATAAAGATATGCGGTGTTAAGGGCGAGAGAGCCTGTCTGCAAGACCATCTGCAGGATGGCCAAATCTGCTCCGATGTCTTTGCTGAAGATTTCGGCTGCAACATTAGCCTGGGGAGTAGAATATCCCTTGATGGCGAATACGCGGGTGGTGTGACCTGGGACTGGATCTGCCCGTCACCAACGTTTGCGCCGCCCAACGTGGAAAATAGATAGACTTTGACAAATCAACTTGACAAGTGGTAGTATCAGATGGCATCTCGCAGACTATTTCACGGGCTTGCAGGTAGCATGGCGGGAAAGTCTGGCACGCTCGGGCTCGGCATGACCGTGCCCTCCCACGACAAGAGAGCGGCACTACAGAGTTCTGACACTGGCTGAAACCAAGGCAGTTTCTGACATTTTCAACAGGCTAGACAGAGATATCAGATGCGGCAAGGACATGGCCTGTTCACTCCATTCTTGGACAATTGCCCGCAACCCCAGAGTTCACATCTTGGCTCACCTCGACGTATCTGCACTGGTCCTAAAGACTCCCAGATACCACTGAGGCAGTTGTGCGACGCCGATTTGTAACTTGATGCAAAACCAGTTCATCTATTTGATCTGTAGCCCCCTTCTGTTTTTATTATTTGCATTTTTCGCATTTTTGCCTGCAGCGAGCTAAAATAGAATGCGGCCACGTTATCCTCACGTACGTAAATCAAGTTTTGTTACGTCTTGGGCGGCTTACTTGGTTGGGTAATCCTTTGTCCATGTCTATGCGTGAAGCTTTCGCTGCAGTTTACATGCCTGCCCTCTCGTAATTCTGCTCCCATGGATGCAAATGAGCACGGCACGGCCGTAGCACGGGCGACGATGACGATGGAATCTCATAATGTAACCTCGGCGAGAAACTAGCGCCGCTCCATGCTATTCAATACGTTCCAATTATACGCCAGAGGGACTTGCACATGTGCATGACCAACAGATGCACCATCACGCGACGTCTTGCCAGAAATGCACTCAAGAATATAGGCATCTCGGTACTTGACCAACCAGAGTGAGGCTCTGTTCCATCTGGACAGCATGACCGAGGCTAGTATTTGTGCCGCGTGGCCTGAATTGCCTCACTTTGCACTTCCAAAACACGGTACGTCACAGAGCAGTTGCTTTCGCGGTTGGTTTGGCATTTTACCTTTTCTGCGCTGATCACTCCGCGGGCGTCTCAAGCCCGTCATCTTGAACGTTTGGCTCGACACCACATGCTACAGAGAAAACAAAAGTTGGCTTCGTGCTCGGCGATGGGAGAAGAATTACTTGGGGCAATAGATATCCTCGGTCATCACATGAGATTGTGAGTGTGAGTGAGACGCCATCATGCTTATTTATAGCCGAAAAAACTTTTCGGCAGCCTCAATGGCACGCCTTGCCGTACTTTTTGAGTCGCAAATAATTGTAGGGCAATGGCGAGAGAAATCCAGCCACCATTGCAACCGCGCCGGCCAGCCAAAAGGTGGCAGAGTCCACGGCAATTTGCCCCCCTGTGAGATGATAGTCGACGACATTTTCGGCCAACTCCATTGTCAGCATTGAAATGAAGCTCATCCCGGCAGCCGTCTTGGCAGCCAGCGGCCAAGACAGGTTGTCGCGGCCTTTGCGGAGGAGAACTGTTTCAAGGGCCAGAGACGTGGTGATGCCGCTTGCCACTGCGCGGTTCACAAATTTGTCAACGGATATGAACGGTGCCAGGCCAGATTCGCACAGCTACGCGACGTACTTGATATTGCCATTATCGTCCCCATGCCGAGGTCGGGCTGTGTTGCTTGAAGATACCACATTGCCGAGAAATCTCCCGCCGTGCATCCAACCAGGCAGCGCAGCGTGTTGATCGAGGCCCGGCGCCACGTCGGGTTCGATGTCCAGAATTGCAGGTTGACTGGTGAGCTGGTCATGCCACTTGGGCAGGGTTTCCCCTTTTCTTTTCCGTTGGCACTGTTTTGACAAGCCGGTCGGAGCTGCCATGGTGTGCGGCCGCGAGGGAGGAATGCTGGCTGTGCCATGCCAACTCGGATTGTCCGACATGGCGAGAAACGCCGTATGGATGCCTGCTTCAATATCGTGGTCATGGTCGCAGCCGGTGCTGTCTTTTGGCCATGGGACTGTTGAATTGCCTCGCGTTGCGGCCGGAGACTTGTCCACGTTCATGCTGGTTCGTGGTTCGTTCCTCACAGCAGTCTCGGTTCCTCAGGCACCATTGTTTTGTGGAAAGGCACAAACAGCGCATTCATGTGCCAGCCCAGGCCAGTCAGTGCAACAAGGCGAAGGTAGCATCTTGCGAGTTGTTTTGCATTAAATCCATTATAGACCATGTCAAATTTGCGTCCAGTTTCTACCTAGTTGGTTAACTATACAATCGTCCATCTTGAGATTCCAAAACATAATCAACGCCATCGCCGACCCGTCCTACCCTGTCCCGTCCATTTCTTCTACCAACTACAGCTGACTTGCTTTGCAGACAGAAAGTTATGAATGACTGTCGTCAAAAACCAGCAGCTGTTTACGCCCCGCGGTTAGATTTGAGCCACAATGTATGCGCCAGCAACAAGTGTCCCGACCAAGGCAACCCCAGACATGCTCACGGCCGACTTGGCAGCGCCGGAAGAACACGTCTTGGGGGTTCCAGAGCTGGCATAGTTGTCATTCAGCGATGTTGATGTGCAGGTCAAACTCGTCGAGGGACAGCACTTATACAGGCTACTGTACGATGTGGCAACACAGGTCTCGGTCGACGAGCAATAGTACGAGTAGAGGGTGCTCGAGGAGGTGCAGCAAGTGGCGGACAGGGGAATGCAGGCGTCGCCGCAAATCTTTTCCGACGACAAGCAGTTTGTCGTGCTGCATGATCCTGAGCCCGAGTCTGATCCCGACCCAGAGCCGCTGCCGCCTCCCTTGCCACCCTTTGGCGATCTAACAACTGCTTCGTGGGCATCAAATCTCGCCACTGGAATGCGATTAGAACTCTCTCACCAACTTCGGGTGCAAGTTACCCACCGAGGGTGTTGGCGTCTGGGACCCTGAGGGCTTGGCCCATGGCCAAGACTATCGCCAAGAGAAACAACCTTCTCGTGCCATGGGGCTGCATATTGGACGTTGCAGAATATACACCACCTAGGAGCAACTTTGTTCAGCACACAAAAAAAAAGAGACACGGCGGTCCAGGCCGAAATCACCCCCAAGCCAGGGGGTTTGGGCTTGTTCAAATATTCGGCATTTCCAGGAAACTTGAGCCTGCCTCCATGAAAAGGTTTGCCACAACGTCGTGAATCGTCCATTACGCAAATTATGCCCATTCAGCCCTGTCAGCCTAACCTGGTGGTTAAATTTTAGCTCATAATTAAACGTGTGGCACTATACCAGAACAGTTTCATGGTTAATGTGCGGCTGAGGTTTGTTGGTCCAGTCACCGTCAAGCCGTGACAACAGGGCTGGGCCTGAGACATTTCCCTCGGCGAGGACCATCTAGCTGTCGGGCAGGACTGGCTTGCACATGTTGGGTTCTTCTAAGTGTCCGTCACCCCAGCTGAATGCCACGACACGCAAATACACCATGCATCGGTCCTTTGAAGCCCTGGAAAATGGAAAGGATTCGCTTCAAGGAAACAATTATTCAAAGGTTTACAGGTTTTCACGCCTTTTGCTCCCAGCCGACCAATTATCACAAAGGATACAAAGAGATGTCGTCTCGTTCTTGTGAGACTGGCTCCAGTCCAAGCCTAAACTTGCAAAGCAGATACGACAGAATACGGGACGGGACGGTAGGCTGAAAATTAGCCACGACTTTACATCAGTCTCAACGGGAGCGTCGAGTTCACCAAGCAGAATTGCGAGGAGACTAGTGCTACTTTCCAGGGTTTGCATTTGCTTATCTTCTAGTTTGGTGATCGCCCGTCAGCCTTACGCCACTATATTAACAAATGAGACATGTTGGGCAGCATTTCCGTCAACCATTGACTACCTTTTCTTCTCCCCGTTGATCAGGCAGTGCGTATCACAATGGAAAGAGAGGTGTAGCTATGACTTTGGCGAAAGGTGGCTGGCGCAATTCCTTCACAAGGCATCAGAGGAGAGGCGTGACGTCCCGCTTCCATGTGCCTTGGTATTAAATCACACCATGAACCGATATTCTCAGCCCTGCCTTGCAATCTTCAAGAACACTCGTACCCGTGGTGACTAGTCCCGTTCTGGCTACGGCTGAAGATGGCGGATCTCTACCTTGGACTAACCTACAGGGCGAACAGACAGCCATTTATACTGTGTGCGTGAGACTCGCTCACAATTACATGGTGTCTGGGGTTGAGGCTATTTGGGGCAGTCTTCCTTGTATAGCTTTCAACAAGCAATGTGTTTTATTCGCAGACTTTGACCATTTTACTTTTAGCCTCCCATATTTGTCCCTAGAGAATTCAATATACCCACTCAACTTTGAAGTCTTCAAGTACGAGTAGTTATGTAACGGCAGTGAGATGGCAGAAGTTCCCACGAATATGGAATTGCCTTTGATAATGATATTAACAATCGCGTTCTACTTGACACCATTTGACCTTTGCTGAAGATATAATAAAGAGTGGTAAACCGTCTTTATTGCGCTGTTTAGGGCATGCAAGTTGTGTGTTTGGGCCTGAGAAACTGCTGATATTAGATCCCATGGTGCCTTTGTGACGTTCAAATGCCATGTTGCATAATAAAGGAGAATTTCCAGCTTGCCGGGTGAAACTTGTCAACGGTAAGCTGACAAAATGGCCACTTATGCACGAGCCCGGGCTATTATGCAGGCGACGCTGCTTCCCAGCTATGTGGCAAGAACCAAGAAGGGAACGTCGTGTGCATGCCTTTATACTACTGCAATAGTAATCTAGGCCTGATCAGCCAGCTTGTCCTCTTGCCGAATTCGAATCCGCATGGCTAGGCGTCATCCAACCTTTTACCCCTAGTCGTCAGCTTACTGGAAGCTAGAATCTGGCTACAATAAATGAAACGTCTTGTGAGCCAAGACTGAATAATTTGTCGTCTCATCATGTATCGATTCTTCAACAGCCAGGACACAGCAGCATATATTGTTGAATCAAGTTGAGGTTATAGTGCCTTTCTGGATGCACATTTGATTTGATTATTGCCACTAACACAGACGCCATTTTCAATAAATAGAGTGCTTCAACCGCGCAGCTTGGCAACTTGTCTGTCACATGAGTCACCTGGTCCGTTGACTGTGCTTGCTTGCAAGATTTTTCAAAGTTGGAATCAAAGATGAGGGCTCAAGGTAGAAGCTGATTCAGTCCGATGAAGCACACTCATGCTTGCCTCCAGGCCAATCAGCACTCATATAAAGGCATGTACCGTTATCCGCCGCCTTGATACTACCACGCCGTCTTGTCAAGCTGCGCACTGATGGAGGCGCCTTGTCCTGGCAGGATCGGTTCAAGCCAAGCGACTATACCAAACCCTCCCGCCATCGCCTCCACGCACTATACCCGGCTCGGCAGAGCAAAGGCATAAAAAGCGGAACCGCCAGGAACGGTTGACGATGAGCGTATTCGAAATTGCTTTTAATTGGGCGGCACTGCGGTCTTGGCAACGACTCTTGCAACCTTGAGCTCGACGGCCAAGATGGCGGCACAGGGGCAATTTTCTTGGCACTTGGTTCGGCATTCATGAGTCTTGCGGCAGCTCCTTCAAAGGTGCGCTCTGGTGCGACGGCCTTTGTCGCCTGCAAGAGTCAGGACTTGCACAAGTCATTTGGCCACTGTAGTGCCGTTTTTGGACATGGTAAAGGGCCGCAGCTTGTCCCGCGCCCCAACCATAAGCGAGGCGGATCAGCGGCATCTCGCAAAGAAATAGCCGACAGGGCGTCGACACGGACGTTGACGCAGCCACTAGAACAGAGTTCATCCGTTGCGGCTACGGTCACCGGTGCACCTCTGGCAACGCAGCTTGAAGCTCAAGCAGCACAAACTTGAACCGCGAGCTTGGGGCCAGGGGTGGTGCATTGCACAGGAACCAAGACGCAAGTTTGATGGCGCAAAGGATCTGGCGGATGGCACTCATTCTGAGCAACCCGATACGACAAGGAGCAGCGTCTCATTGGGCAAGTCTCCGGTTTTAAATAGAACCTGGTTATGGCGCGCCACATGATTGATGGCTCCAAAGACGGCAGGTAAGGTAAACCCCAGGTTTCTGCATCCCGGTCGCCGCCATGCGGAGCCGCACCAGGATTTGATGATACGAAAACAACGCCACCACGAGAGCAAACGCTCCCCTGCTTGGCGGAGCGTGCATGGCCCACGGCTGGCATCGCTTGCGTTGGCCGAGCAAACGTTCTGCGCCCCTGGTGTTTCTTTCTTGTCGCTGCTGCCGAGTCGTTTGTGAAATGACATGAGTTTGTGTGTTACCGGCGTGCTGCAACCCGCCCGGGCTGTGGACCATGATCCCTGGCGGCGCCGGAAACATTGACTCAGGAACCACCCCTGGTTTCCCAGAAGTCGTCGCAACCTTGGCACATGGGGGGTGGCGCGAACAGGGGGCCAGGGGACTTGTCTAGCCGGGTAGGGAGCAAGAGTTATGCACAGGTCGCACACTCGCCAGGGCGAGGGGCCACGCTGCATGTGCTCTGTGCCATTTGCGTTTTGTATCGGCCAAGTGGTGACACTGGCGAGTGTGCAGGGCACTTGATGGCTGCTGACCGGGTGAATGCCACCAAAGACGCAACCAGACATTGAAGACGGCAAGGGAAAAGACCCCGAAGCTGCGCCGGCAACAAACCAGAAGCAGCAGCGCCGGCGTCATTGTCCAGACTATCTATTGATCCATTACGGACTGCCTGTTAGTGGCATGTAAAACACTAACGCTCAAGCCTGCCTGTCAAATTTCCTGGCTAAAAAGCTGTCGCAAGCGGTCGCGTGGCGTTGGGGCGTCGTGGCGGCGCTGGCCCAGAGTTCGACAGCGGCGCGCCGGCCCCTCTCTGCATCCCTGGAGGGGGATTGACCTGAGTGTTCGGGCCTTCTAGCGGCCTGGACCCTCGCCATATCTCACACGCGGCCGCAAGGCGTTGAAACGCACGCACGACTTGCCGGGATGCGGCCGCGGGGGGGACTGCCAGGGGTCGGCTGGTCTCCACTGCGCCCACTGCACGCTGCATCCACTGCATCCAGGTCCACTGCATCAACGGCATCACTTGGCGACGACGAGCGTTGGTCAAGGCGAGATATCGGACAATGTCTCGCGGACGAGGCTGCCGCTGGCCACGAGACATGGTCATGTCGGTTGGACACTTACACAACCAACGGGGCACAAATGAATGATGCCGTCCGCCAGTGGGACCATGGTGACAAAAACGTCAACTCGTCTCAATCCCAGCGCCTGCCTGTTTGTTCCCCAGATGCATTCTCCGCCCGGTTTCTCGAAAGACGGGGAAGCACCGCCCACACAAAATCAGGCATAAACTCGTCCCCGCTCCGTTCCCCATTTGCTGATTTACACGACGCCCAACTCTGGGCGCATGCAAGCCTCAGACATTTGTTTCCTGCCCCAGCCAGACCACGCTCGAGTCGCATCGCATCGCATCCGCCCGGGAGCTCTGGTAGCTCGTCGTCTACAGATGCGCAGCCTCCGCGAAAGGCAGAGCAGCAACGCAGCAGCAGCCGCCGCCGCCGCCGTCATGGACGACGCATACGAGGAGGATGACTTTGTCGCCACCGGTCCCCTTGGCCCTACGACGACGACGACGACGACTACGCCTTTGCCTGCCATGGCAGTATCCGGCAGCCGGCAGTACAGAACAAGCACACACGACACCGTCCCCAGGAGACCGGCCTCCCAGGACACCGAATCACACATGTCCACGCGGCGCACATCGTCCAACGCCTCGTCGTCCGTCTACTACCCCAGCTACAGCCTGTATCCCGCGCCGACGAAACCGCTTCCCGCCCTGCCGCGCAAGGCAACCAACAGCTCGTCCAGGTCGATAGGGCGGCCCCCGTCAGAGCACTCGGTCGACAGCAGCGGCGGGCGCTCGTCGCACTACTCGGACAGGTCGGGGAGCATCGCGGCGGGCGCGAGGGGATCCTTTTCGTACGCCTCGCCGACGTCCACGCAGTACACGGGCGCCTCGGACGCGCGGCAGCAGCAGCAGCAGCAGCAGCATGATGACCGCGGCTCGCAGCCGTCGTCTCTGGAGCTCTCCTTCAAGAGCATGATTGTGTCGGACGACAAGCGCATCAACAACAGCGTGCACTACCTCGACGTGTCGTCGACGTCGTCGACGCTGGCCAGCAAGCACGGCAACAACATCGTCAAGGTGTGGTCGCTGGCGACGGGCGAGCTGCAGGGCACCATCAAGTTCTCGTCGTACACCGAGGCGCAGTCCCGGTCGCGCGACTACCTGATCCGCAGCCACGCCATCCTGTCGGAGACGTCGAGGCTGGTTGCCATTGCGGCGCGCTTCGGCCGGTCCGTCGAGATCTGGAACTGGGAGCGCAAGAAGTGCCTGCAGACGATCGACAACGCCGACCGCTGGGCCGTGGGCAAGATGGAGATATACGACCACGGCTGGGGCCGCCTGGCCGCCTACCGCGGCGAGACCAACCGCATCGACCTGCTGGCGGCCACGCGCGAGAAGAAGCCCTTTGCCCTCGTCAAGACCATCAGCCTGGCCGACGCCGGCCTGCCCTTCATGCCGCAGTACCCGGAGCTGGCGCTGTCGCCCACCAGCCCGCTCATCGTGGCCGCCGCGGGGCCCCGGCCGCCCAGGCGCGGGCACCCGCCGCCCGACAGGGAGACGCTGCTGGTGGCGTGGGAGACGCACGACGGCGGCCCGGCCGGGAGCAAGCCGTACCGCGTCGCGCGGCCCTGGCAGCACCGCGAGATCGACACGGCCATCCCCTCGGACCTGACCACGTACGGCAGCGTCGTCGTGTCCATCTGGATCCCGGCCACCTTCCGCGCCGTCCCCGCCGGCTCCGGCGCCGCCGGCTACAACCTCGTCCCCGTCAAGGTGCCCTCGCGCTTCGTCCTGGTCTGGGACCTCGCCGCCAACTCGACGCGCACCTTTGCCATCCCCAACTGCACCTCGTGCATCTCGCCCGACTGCCGCTACGTCGCCTACTGCCACGCGAGCGGCGCCTCCATCGGCGCCCGCGGCACCATTGCCGTCGTCGACGTCATGTCGTCGCAGGAGGTGTGGTGCTGGCCCGACCGCAACGCGACCGCCGTCGACAGCGGGCCCAGGGCCGGCTTCAGGCAGTTTGAGGACCTGGCCCGCGTCACCGAGCTGGCCTTTTCCGCAGACGGCAAGTCGCTCGTCGTGGCCGACGGCGAGGGCCACATTGGCGTGTATGGCTTCGAGGACAAGGCCGACGAGCACGGCCTGGGTAACGTGGCAATGGCGTACTAGGTGTACTTTTCGATATCCCATAGAACCAATACCAAGCGTAATAATGCCGCCAGCTTTCTGGCCCGGGCGATAAAGGTTCAAAGCTGCCTGCTGCGTTGCACAGCACACGACCGTAGACTGTCTCTTCTCCGACCACGCCAGGCAATCCTCCAGAACAAAAGCCATTGGCATGATTGTTTCCCGTCGTCTGCTGCGGAGTCGAGGTTGCATTCACGCTGCGTCGACCTCAATACCTTCCAAAACCAGCTAGAAAACCGTCGAGGCGCGCTGTGATGGCACGATGCACACAAGGGATGCGGCACCACCCCAGCATTTCCTCGGCAATTTCGGCATCTCTGGCGGCTATGCTTCCCAAACCGTCACCGTCCCATCTGCCGCGATGGGCAGAGGGAACGTGATTGTCCAAGGCCGTGTCGTCCCCGGGCTATGCTCTCCGCGACGTCGTCCTCGCCTCGTCTTGACACGGCACCGATAAGGACGTCTCCTCTCTTATGCTTAATTGGCCTGCCTTGCGCCGCGTCCCGCTCACGCACATGCAGCCCGAAACATGGCCACGACAGATGCCGGCGGCTTACTGGGCTTTGCCCCGATCACACCGGCAGCATGCACCCAGTCGACGGATGGCGTCGCCCGGCGAGGCAAAGCACCCTCGCTCCCATCTCATCTACCTTCCGCTTTCCAACTGGCTGACCGGGCACAATCCCATCTTCGCCTATCGCGCCGTGGCCCGCCCCTGGCGAGATGCCCTGTTGACGCATCCCATTGGACAACATGTCCATGGCGCCCAGAGGCAGCTGAAATGCCGTGTCGGCCACACAGCTTGCCACAACACCTGACCGAACAAGGGACATTGCTTCATGGCCCAGCAGAGCTTGTGACTCGAGAGCAGCTCGGCATGCCATGATTACGCAGAGACAACCCCTGCCCACGCCACTGCTTGCAAGCATGATACAGACTCCGGGTACGCGGCACTCTGTCTCCTCCTGCAGCGTCGAAACCAACATGAATTTCCTATTTGATACCGAGATCTCCATGTCCTCGAGGGCCAGAGAAGCAATCGCCGCCCGGCGGAACTAGGCATGTTGCACAGTCAGGAATCACGCTGGTTTCCCAAAGAAGCCGCCGGTTGACAAAGAACACGCCCGCTCCGGATCCAGAGTTAACTTTGGGAAGGTGACGCAGCCTCCGCGGGCTTGCGCAAAGGTCCTGAGGGAAGCCTACGCCAGTCCCAAATTGTACAGTCATAGGCATCACGACCTGCAAAAACTGGGATGGCAGCTTACAAACACGGAGCAGAGTCGCATTCTGCTCGGCCACCTTGATAATACGGCAAAGGAGCGAGACCGCCAAGATGTATAAGTATGCCGGACGCCCGGGGCCATGTGCAAGTTTGAGCATCACCATCTCATCTAACCAAGAGACCAAGCTCAAGCCATCGCCCTCAGAATGAAGTACACCGCCATCCTCGCCCTCCTGGCCGGCTCGGCCGCCGCGCTGCCCGGCGGGCTCGAGTCCCGCCTCGCGCGCCGGTCCCGTCCTCGCCACGAGTCGTCGCCCAACCGCAAGGACACCTCGTTCCCGCAGTACTCGTCCAACTGGGCGGGCGCGGTGCAGATCGGCAAGGGCTTCACCCGCGTCGAGGGAACCATCACGGTGCCGCGCGTCAGCGGCGACCCGGACTCGGCGGCCTCGGCCTGGGTCGGCATCGACGGCGACACGTGCCAGACGGCCATTCTGCAGACGGGCGTCTCCTTCTACGGCGACGGCAGCTTCGACCCCTGGTACGAGTGGATCCCCGACTACTCGCACAGCTTCGCCGGCTTTGGCATCAGCGCCGGCGACCAGATCAAGATGGTCGTCGACGCCTCCTCCAAGACGACGGGCACCGCGTCGCTCGAGAACCTGACCACGGGCCAAAAGGTCTCCCACAAGTTCTCCGGCACGCCCTCGACCCTGTGCGAGACCAATGCCGAGTGGATCGTCGAAGGTAGGCGGGCCGCCCAGGCGCGGCATGGAAAAAGTGCTCCAGCTGACTCCTTTCTCGTCCAGACTTTGAATCCGACGGCCAGCTCGTTCCCTTTGCCAACTTTGATTCCGTCACCTTTACCGACGCCAGCGCCAAGGGGTCCTCTGGCACCATCACGCCCGCCGGGTCTACCATTATCGACATCCGCGACCCCAACACTAAGCAGGTGCTCACAGACTGCGCCGTCAGCGGCGCCGATGTCACCTGCCGCTACACGGGCAGCTAAGCTTGCTCAAAAGGCAGTATTGGGCCAGGACTAGGCATGAGAAGCGTGTAGAAAGGGAGGAAAAGGGGCGGCTTGGCCATCGTATATAGGCAACCATTACTGTACAGGCCCGCACATATTCATGTACATATTGAGTCGTTGTGAATACACGAGGTGGCGCTGAAAATCTCGCAAGTCTATTTTGTATCATGCTACATCCTTTCGTGCTAAAGGTACATCTATTTCTGGAGCACGACTTTTGACAACATCCCCCGCCGTCTCAGGGCTAGGCCACCCTGTTGCAAGAGTGCGCAATCAGCTCGTGGCTGCCGTCGCGACACCGCACACCCGACTCGTGGCACTCGGCGCACACGAGGAAATAGCCCCCGTCGCACCTTGGGCACTCATACGACGTGGTCCCGAGGACGGTGCAGCGCGTGCACACCTCGCACCAGCAGGCGTCCTGGACAAACTTGACCGGCTGCTCGTCGGGCTGCATGTCCTCGTCCGCGTCCGGCCGCGGGTCGAGCGCGCCAACGTGCTCGCGCACGAGGCGGAGCAGGCCCGGCCTGCCGCTGCGCCGCGCCCACCAGAGCAGGTCGCGCCCGAAGCCGTCGAGCTGGTCCGCGGACGTGTAGAGGCCCGCGCCCAGCAGTCGGCGCGCGACCGCCTCGTGGCCGTTTCTAACGGCCGAGAATATCGGCTCCGAGCCGTACGAGTCGGCGGCGCGGAACGAGACGCCCCTCGCGAGGAGCAGGTCCACGACGTCGGCGTTGCCCCTCATGACGGCGTGGTACGACGCCGTGCGCCCGTTGTTGTCCCTGAGGTCGAGGTCGACGCCCGGCGTCTCGAGGAACAGCTCGACGAGCTTGGAGTGGTTGTTGTGCGCGGCGACGTGGACCGCGTTCCAGCCGCTCTTGTTTCCCGCGGCCGCGCTGGCGCCCCGGGCCAGCAGCAGCGAGGCAATCTCGACGTTGCCGTTCTCCGACACGGCGTGCAGGGCCGTCAGCCCTCCGCGGTTCCTGGTCGACGCGTCGGCTCCGCTCGCCAGGAGCGCCGCCACGACGTCGGCGTGGCCCCTGTCGGCGGCGATGAGGAGCGACGACCAGCCCGAGTCGTTCTTGGCCTTGATGTCGGCCCCGTGGCGCAGCAGCAGCTCAACCATGGAGACTTTGCCGGCGCCGGCCGCCAGGGTGAGGGGCGTCCAGCCGTTGTTGCACGTCGAGTTCACGTCGGCGCCCTCGTCCAGGAGGATCCGCACAATGTCCACGTGTCCGCTGTCCGAGGCCAGCGTGATGGGCGTCCACCCGTTGCCGCAGGGCAGGGCAATGTCGGCGCCCTTGGCAACCAGCGTCCTGACGGCGTCCGTCATGCCCTTGTCGGCCGCCAGGGTCAACGGGGTCCAGCCGTCGGCCGTGGCCGCGGCCGTGTTGGCCCCGTGGTCCATCAGCAGCCCAACCACGTGGCCGTGGCCCGAGTTTGCCGCCGAGTGCAGCGGCGTCCACATGCGGTCCGCCGTCATGTGCACGTCGGCTCCGTGGGCCAGCAGCAGCCTCGCGACTTGGTAGTGCCCGTTGCAGGCGGCGGACTTGAGCGGCGTCCACCCAGTCTCGCTCGGCACCGACACGTCGGCTCCCCTTTCCAGCAGCAGCTCCACCACGTCGAGATGGCCGTCGTTGGCGGCCACGTTGAGCGGCGTCCAGCCGGCGTAGTTGGTCAGCAGGTCTGCGTCGGCGTCGAGGAGCAGCCTGACCACGTCGAGGTGGCCCAGTCTCGCGGCGGCGGCCAGCGAGGTCCAGCCGTCCTCGTTCTTGGCGTTGACTCGCACGCCGGGTGTGCCGAGCAGGAGGCGGACGACGCCGGCGTGGCCCTCCTCGGCGGCGATGGGCAGGAGGGCGAACTGTTCGACGAGGACGCCGGTTGAAATGGCGCGGCGCAGCGTCTCTTCTCGGCCTCGCCTGGCCGCCCAGACGAGCGCCGACGCCTTGGATTGGCGCGCATTGTGGCGGTACAGATGGGCAATCAGGACGCCGTAGAGCCGCTTGTTGCACCTGGCCAGGGCATCAATGTCTCGCTCGGCGGCGAGGAACTGGCCGATGGCTACCAGCAGCTCGTTGGCCAGGTCAAGCAGCGGCATTCTGACGGTCAGGCGACGATGTCGAGATGAAGCACTCACATGCCATGGGATGCCGGCTACGCCTCTCTGGGCCCCCTAGGAAGACGAGTGCACTTACTGACCACGCTGCCGTCTGGGGAAAGCTTGTTCAGGCGGGCGTCGCTGTCGCTTGCGACGTGCTCTTCATGGACGTGGGACCTGCGAGTTGATGAACTTGATGAAGTTGAGTTGAAGGTGGGGGTCAATCGGTTCGATCCGCAGCCGCCATTGGCTGCATGTGGCGTCGTGCACTGCGAGGCGCGCCCAACGCACGTCGCTTATTTCGTCAGCCGCCCATGAGCATTTGGCCACTTGAGCTGACCCTGAACTGATGTCCGAGGTTGGCGTCGGGCTGCGTCCGCACAAGGATCAAAATGAGCAACTGTGAGCACTCTAGACGCAGTGGTTGGAAACTGAAAAGGACATCTGTGCTGGAAAGAGCGTGATTCAATTATTTACAGCGTGTTTTGAGGCATGCACAGTTGCTGTAATCCGCATGTGCAAATAAATACATGTCCAGGTTTGTTGGGTGTCACGTGAGTGCACCACCTTGCTCCCATCCTTGGACACAGACTTGAGCATCTTGCATGACGAGCCTATTCGTGAGGATCCCATCATGGTCCATGTTGACTTTATTTTGACAAGGTTTCAGGTGCCCAACAGCCAGGTTACCACCTGTCCACTCTGCAGCAAAGCCTAAATGGATCAAAGCTCGTCCTACTTTTACTTCAGACGATTCTTTTATACCGAGCAGTTGTTGATATCTAGCTCCGGTATTCCAACTTGGTTGACTGGCCCATTATATATTCACATTTCCACGTAGAGTGGTGTAGAGCACATCCGGGGCCTGGAGGCTCGCGCTTGAGCCGTGTACCAGCCGGCAGTGCAGTGCAGCACGTCATGATTTCAATATTCTTGACCCTGAGGCCCGAGGAGAGACTGCGAGCAGGAGCCGTCCCAAACTTTAAAACAAGCATCCCTCTTGGTTATGAATACACATTATTCTCCTTCTGCCTGCTGGACGAGCACGGCGTCTGACTTACTGTTTTCAGGTGAGATATTAAGTAGCTCGAGCTAGATGAACTTTATCCAGTTGGGCAAATCTTGGAATTTTAAACCCTGTGCTCCTTTGAATCTATATAAATGGGCTCCATCTCCCACTAGGCGATAATTTTTGTATACTTGAAATCGTGTCTCTCTCTTCTCTACCCGTGGCATCCTCCCCGTCCATGGCATCCGCACCTGTTATGCAGCCGCAAGCCGGCGCCCAGATACAGGCATCTTGGCTCAGCCTTCCACCTGAAATGCGGTTCGAGATTCTCAACTTGGTATCCAAGGACCGTGGAGATGATCGACTTGCCATGTACGCCACAGTCTGCTCTGAATGGCAATACTTTTTTGAGGAGATGACTTTTCGCCATCTTTTGGTGGACACCACCGCTCTACCAGACTTTGCTCGCATCATGAGCGGAAAGAACACTCGCAGAACTGGCAACGTTCGTCATATCTTGTTTCTCATTGTGTTGCCGGGCTATTCTTGCCCGTCATGTCACAAGCTCGAAACTTGGTTTGACGTGTATCGGTATGTTCCACCTTCCCAACATCTTCACCTGTATGATGCCATGCTAATGCACCGCCTTGAGTAGGAATAACAGAATTTTCACTGCTGCAATGGAGATGTTGCTTGGTATACTCTCGACTTGGGTACCAAGTGACCGCCCCGGTGGCTTAACACTGGAGCTGGGCATCAAGTCTTCGAGTGACTCTAGGCATTACTACGACAACATCACCACGCATGACGACTACCCTTTCAGAAGCTGGGATAATCTCGATGAGACAGTCGAAATGACAGTCTTTCACACGAGAAAATCATGTCAACGTAGGATTGAAACTCATCCAGGGTATTATGGTTCCGCCAGATTGGCCTTCAGGAGACGGGAGGGTTTCCATGCAGCCAGGAGACACCTCGGGTCCCTCTTGCAATTCCAAGGACTCAAGAACCACCATCTTCCACGAGTGGAAAGCATCAACTCTCTGCTCATAAGGCATCAGTTCAAGCGACAGATGAGTCCCTTGGCACTTGCCAAACTTGTCCATGAAAGCTTGGTAAATATCACCTCGTTCAGGCTAGAGAGGTGGTGCAGGATACGCCAAGAAGAAGAAGAGAAATATCTTCAAGGTATGTGATAAACGTGCGCTATGAAAGACGCCTCGACTAACTCACGCCATCAGACTTTCGACAACATGTGCTTTCATCCTTGCCAACAAATCTTGAAAGCTTTCACTATTTTGCAGAAAATTTGAAAGGGATCAACATGTCAAATCCGGCACAGGCCAAGCCATTATCTGCCATGGAGCTATTATACAGTCATGCGCACCGGTTCAAGGCAATTTCTGTTATTGAGCCCTCGAGCGCAGAGAATTTGCTTGCCGAAATGCAACGTATTTCAGCCAATGCTCTGGCCAAATCGCTATTTCCGGCGCAATGGCACAAGCTTGAGAGAATCTGCTTTAGATCGGGTGTACTGCGTCATGATAATGACTTGGGCGCCATCAATCGCCTGCTTCTTCTCACAGCTCCAGTCGCTGAAAACCTGCCCAATCTTCGCAGTTTAGAAATGTTCAACACCCTTGGAGATGGCCATCTCGGGGATGAATTGCCCTCTTGCCTCTTCCGCTACAGCGTTGAGCATTCAGACGCCATATTGTTATGGGAAAGTTATTGGCAACTGCCCCTGGATACGAAAACCGCAGCCTTTGAATTCTGCCCTCAAGTCAAGTGCGCGTGGGAAAATGCTGCCGTCGCGCATACCGGTCATGGCATCACCATTCTCATAAATGAGCCAAAGGAGGAAATAAGGCACGAGATTACATTTAGACACTACTTTTGGCCAAGGGGCAAGCCGCGGCTCGCAGAGGTCTTTAAGCTCGACGCTATTCATCCTTTCACAAGAGTCCTGATGAGGCTTGGCTGTGATCAGATTCGGGCCTAGTAGGCTCTGCGAGGAGCATGCTCTGATGTGTTTGGCTAGGAAAATGAAAGAATGGTTGTATATTTTTGTGTACTTTTGTGTACTTTTGTGGAAAGAGGTCGTTCCTGGACTGGCCGGGAGGAGCGTCAGCTACGCCTGCCCAATGATTTCCACACTACCTACCTCGGTTGTTATCATTGTGTGCGTCCGCAGGAAGGACGAGCCCAGTCGAGCCCGGTTGCGAGGTGCAATACATTAGGAAATCTCGCACAGCTGTTGCATTTTCTTTTGTTCTTCTTCTTCATCATCATCATCACCATCATTACCATCACCATCATTACCATCACCATCATTATCAGTAGCAGCAACGACAGCAATAGCAGCAATAACAGCAGCAATAACCAGCCCAAGGTAAGCCATTTGTGCCTACCACTACACTTCATCCATTCCTCTTCCCCAGCACCAGACCATGCCCTACCGCATTTCCCTGGAATACCATCGCATGTTGATATATAGAGCAGCACAGCAGACAGGCACTCACATATGCAATTCTAGGGCCCCGCGTCTCCTCTCGGCAAGAGAGCTCCTTTAAAAAGAGGATTCGACATTGCGCTTCGCGAGGCGGACTAGGAGTTGGTCCGCGCCAAACGCGCTTGGAGCGAGGCCGACCGAGGTTGGCAATCTCGTACCCACCGGGTCGAGGACTTGTTTGCCTCGGACCTCCGCGTCCGAGAGGTCGAGGCGGCCATCAAAACCTTGGAGGAGGTTTGTGCTGGCTTTAACTAGTAGGTACATATATTTCTTTGCTTCAATAGTCCATGTCTAGATGCATCTAGCGGCAGACGGTGAAATTTCTCAAGTGAGAATCGTGGAGGCGCTGCTTTCCAGGAGTCTGGAAAGTGGTCCAGGACGTCTGCCGGGCTCCTCATCGTGGTGTCCTGGATAAGTAGAGTCTTTGGACGCTGTGTCGTGCAAAGAGTCGAAACCAAGACGCGGCAATTCGCCAAATCCCGCTGCTGCTACCGCTGGAATAAATGGCACACTTGCTCGCACCCTCGGCCTCCCCATTGCCCAACCAAGCGCAGACGGAGCCGGATGCTCGGTAGCTGCATGGGGAAGAGTGTGGTCTCCCGCTGATAAATAAGGCAGATTTTTTGGGCACCACGAATCGATCAAGTCCTGGGCATGCTCTTCCAAGCGTGTCGCCAGACTGGCACACAAGAACCTCGACCCAATGATTTCGCAAGGGCATCGAGCGTGACTGAATCGAAGCGTGCGGATGGGTCTGGTGGTAAAGGTGGAAAAAGAGACAGAGAACCCGACAGTGTATAAGGAGAGTCGCATTGGTCGGTATAATGTTGGAATAAGGCTTCTATTCTCGTCACAACGGCGCTGTATTTGGGGACTTTCAACGATAATATTCTTGAGCTTCACAATCTGTCTGTTGACATGATGCTTGTGATGATGTTGTTGTTCAAAAAGGGCCCTCGATTTCCTCCCTTTTCTAGCTGTTTTCAGCCCCCTGAATTCCGGTATCACCACTTTCCGACAGCCGAAATTGCGGTTACACAGACCAACAGAAAAACGCTACATTGACCATATTCATGTTGTCTACTCGGCTACCCTCGTGAATCTAGTCGTGCCAGTCTTCTTCCTAATGGCTTGTAGTTATTAAGCGGGAAATACTTTCTAGGAATGTTTGCTTGCTTCCACAATACTCCTACTTCATCCGCGAGTTCGCCTTGAATGTACTGTAATTCCAGGAGGATTAATATTCATCTTTCAGAATAGGCATCTCACTAGTACCATAGACAGACTCACTTTAGTGTTTCAAGGGTTCTATATCTCGCGGTGTTGCTTTGGGGTATTATTTCTTAGGTACAGTGTTGACAGGAATGGGCTCAACCGTACGCTTTCTATGGGTTGAGTAGACTTTTGTATAGCAGCTACTCTTTGAAGCAGTATTGCAAAACACCAAGTGAGGTGGTGTGACATCCGATTGTCCAGAGCCAACCCGGATTTGAAGGCTTTTTCGAGGAGCTTATCCAAGTCCGGCACTCGCCTGTCTGCAAATTAGGCACAAGATATACTTGTAATATTGGCAAAGAAATGTGTTGATTGACAAGAGGAGCAGGAATAGCGAAGGGGAAGGGATAAATATATACCATGGTAGAAGGACATGTACCTGTGGTAGAATGACAGTTCCGCCTGGTTCGATAACACACACCTTTCAACCCAGTTTTCTCTTGCGTTTTATTACAGTATTTTTGAATCTCAAGAAAGATTCCAGAAAATCTCAAGGACAGCTCAGGACAGCTTAGGGAGCCGCGGGTGATTTTCGCCCGAGTAATATAGCTTTCTGTGGAGATGTGACTTGAGACGTCGCAGCCCCATTGTCCTTGTGCCGTGGGAGTATCTGCAGAATTGCTATTATAAATGGCCAACACGTTCCTCAATGGTGTAAAAGAAAATTCAACCATTATTTGTTAAGACTCTTCTTCTTTAAAATTTCAAAACTGAATACATTATATCAGACACCATGAAGTTCAACGCCAGTTATTCTATCTGGCTATCTACTCTCATCACCACTGGACTATCAGCTCAGTATAGGAGACAATATCCAGCTGAAAAATCAGACATCCAAGCTACCAGTGCTTTGCAGCGTCGAAATCACTTCATAGCCTCTTGTGAATATAGACTGGAGGGATATACGCAGAAATGCTCATGGCCTTCTTTCATCAAACTGATGGAAAAGTGACAACAACGCACCTAGATCTCAACCACTGTCTGGTGAACGTGTAAGGTCCCTTGCAAAATTGATGACTATTCCCAAATCTCTACAAAGACAATTTACGAGTGTCCCCTATGCTCTCGCTAACTGGATTGGAAGTGCTAACTTTGGTGGTTCATGCGATTTCCACAAATGCTACCTCTCTGGCTCAATTTACCATTGCAGCTGCAACGCTTGGGGAGGCTAATGGATCAAGGCTCGGATAAATCTAGTTAAGCCTTTCCTTTATCCGAATGAGCTGCTCTGTGCTAACATGGAAAAGACGACATTATTTCCAACGACGATGGGGTTCCAACATGCCATGGCATTCGGGCTTGGTAGCTTGGATTGTTGGAGCTTCGTGGGTACTGGTGTTGCTCAAATTGTATAGCGTTTCAGCCTAGAACAGAAGATTAATCTAAACGGACCCAGTTTCCTTTATCGATCAAGTTCCTGCGCTGTGGCTGGTTTGACCTGAGCCTCGGTGGGCCTCAGTGAGCCATCCTGAGCGGCTCACTGAGCGAACCTAAGCACACCTGAGCAGCTCCCCGACTTATCCTAGTGTGGAAAAGATCAATATCACCATAAACTTCTAGCACTAAAAAAGGATTACGTGGACTTTGTGGAAGGGTTACGCGGACTCTATGCACACACCCGGCCAGAGATGACGCCGTAACGACTACCAAATAACCTACGTTGTAAGCTTTCTATTACATAAAAGGTACTATAATTGTTTTATCTATGCTAATAATTGCCTGTAATTGGACTAAAAGCAATCTTGGCTTGGTGCCGTGAGCTTCAAGGAGCTGACCAAATCTCGTAGATGCCTAGAATTCCTCTGGTTAATCTCATTACATTCACTTGGCAGCATTGCCTTGAGTTTTCGCAGTAAACCATTACCTTGCGGCGGCTGAATATCACACAGCTAGTTCTCCATAAATTGAAAACTTATAAACCGTCGGAGCATGGGCTTGACAAGAGCTAATCTCGTGACAGAACAAGGGCCCAACAGTTGTATTCCAAACCAACTTTACGTCAGTTTGCTCCATGGTTCGTGAAACATGCAACTGTTTGGTACGGCCGCATTCACTTGAACCTGTATATAAAAAATGCCGTAGGTCCGCCGGGAAAACAAGCATGTGGCATGTACCATCAGTATTTAGATACCATGCTGGATAAATCTCATCAGTAATTCCAATCGGATCCGGTCTCCGCAATCTGTCCTACTCGTGACCTAGATGACGACAATGTGGGTAGCGGGAGCCCATCCCGAACACCAAACGGACGGGAACGGGCCTTGCCGACCCCAAAGGATAAGGGATCAGATAAAAGGCAAGGGCTGAGCAAAACGCCGGGCTCTCAAAGGGACTCTGCAAGACAGAAAACTATCCAAGGCCGACCTTGCTGCACGCACGAGTGTCTTTATGGGCTAGCGTTTGGTGGATTAATAGACGAGAACTGCCCCAACTTTACGGATCACAACAAGACGCATATTGGCAAACAGGAATTTGTTGACCTAATTGGTCATCAACTGGCAGTTGCGATTGTACACGTCTCTATATAACGGGATCACGCGGCTCCCTCTTCAAGTTACGCTCATCATCACATGGTTATACACTGGTAGCCAAGGTGTAGAAACAATGGACAATGAGCTGCTACGCCACGAAAGTCGGCTACATGATGACCTCAAAATTCTGCAAGGGAAAAACATCCCAGTGTCTCGGGGTTATTAACCTTGTTAAGCCATACCATCTCAACAGTGGTGTATATGAACACTTTATGCTGCTTAGTTGTGGCGGGAAATCAACTGTAAGGGGGCAAGTGGAAGTCAAAATAGGCATCGCCGATAAGATTCTTACTGCGCTTGATGGTTTGCATCAGCGCGGCGTTGTCCATTGCTCTGCAGAACCACGCAATGTGCTCTGAGATAAAGGCACCGGTAAATGTATGATTGTGGACTTGATGCTGGCCAAGTTGGATTTGAATGGCCATCAGAAAGAGTGGACTGTAGGCAAGGACGAAAAGGACACGTTTATTTCCGAAATGCAATCTTACAAGCGAGTCTGGTGTAAATTATATACACTCTATACGCTCTCCCTTGTTACTAGCAGTTTACTCAGTCATTTACAGGGCGACAGTCAGAATGCAATAGCAAGCAGAGGTTTACTTGGTGACGCCGTCTTACCACACATCTACATTACACCAGCCTATTAAACATCCATTTTCCCTTGCACTCTAGCTCTTACGCCCAGCGTATCTAACCGCGGTGTCGCAACGTGGTAATCATGCAAGAATCGCACGTCTTCCTCCCGTGTTTTGAACAGTTTCATTTCCCACCGCGCCATCTCCTTAATCGCAACAATCAGTTCCGCATTCGCCAAGTGCATCCCGATACACTGTCGGGGTCCTTTACTAAACGCCAGCATGTATTTCCGCCTGTGCTGCCAGTCGGCGCTCATCCAGCGGTCGGGGTTGAAGCTCCACGGGTCAGGGAACATGTCCTCGTTTGTATGGGCGAGGAGAGTCGACGTGCTCAGCGGTGTTCCTGCCGGGAGCACATATGACGTTGCGCGGGAGGGATCGGTGTAACGGAGGGGTGTGTCTGGGGAGGCGCGCGAGTTCCGGCCGGTGATGCCGAATGAGAGCCGGTTTGCCTCGAGGACGATGGCGCGGAGATAGGGAAGGCGATCGAGCTCGGCAAGGGTGGTGCTGGGGTTCGTGGAGAGCTCAGCCCGCAGTGTGGCCATGATGTGCGGGTTTGCGAGGAGGTGGTAGTGCGCTATGCAGATTGATTTGGCGGTAGATTCGGTCCCTGCCGTGACGAGAAGCGTGGCTTCGTCGGCGAGCCTGTTGGGGGTTTTCTCACTCGCGTCGAGAGATGGACTGTCTTTTAATTGATGAAATATGGAAGCTGGTGATGAATGGTTCTGTGTTTCTTGGAGTATGGTCTGGATTTCTTGGGTGATTCTCTGTAATCCTGTATGAATATAGACATCTAACCTCGGGTGTAGAATTTCCGGGGAGCCTTGTTACGTACCTTTCTGAACAGCACCATGTCTCTGATACCTGGAGGCGCGAATTGCATCCCTAGCATCTTGGGAAGCATCTGGATCAAGCTTCGGACCCATGAAAAATGGACATTGAATTTCACCGACCGAAGGACGGTTGCTACATTGTTCCGCCTGCTTGCTGCTCGAGATAGATTCGAGACAAGGTCGTCATTATGGCCAAGGCAGAATTGCGAGACAATGCTGCTTAGGTTAGCTGTGTAGCTGCGCACAATAGTCGAAGGGGATTACTTGCTCGCTCGCAAAGGCGAAATAGACATCGGAAAGGTTGATTATTTCCTCCTTCCCGAGGTTGGAAGCAAAGACGGCCTCCAGCTGAGCCGCCTTTTCTACAATCTGTGACGAGAAAGCCGATACGCTCTTTTTGGAGAAGTAAGGGTCAAGGGCTTCCCGCCTCCTCTGGTGAAGGTCATGGCCAACTGCTCCGCCGACAGAGCTATTGGTGCCGAGCGCTCCATTCAAGTATTTGTCGCGCTTGGCACGACCCCCAGGAGCGTATATGGTGTCCAAGAAGTCCAGATCGGACACGGAAACTTCTCGCGGGCTGATGCGGACAATCGGACCTGTGTAATGAATAGAGGCTTAGAGAAGGCGGGCAAGAAGGCGTTTAGCCTGAACCCACCATATTTGTCATGAAGCTGCTTGATCTTGAATACGTATTGCCCTGGCTTAAAGACGTCGTAGTAGCCTTCGTACCAGGACGTCAGGGCCGCAAGCTTTGGCCCTGGAATCCCAGCCAGAGGTGACAAGACGAGGCGGTAGAGAATGTGGACCAAGATTGCGCTGGCTACAGCGATGGCCAAGCTTGAAAGAACAAGGGCCATGTTTTAACATGAGAGTGAGCAACCTATACAAAGATTCAGATGTTGAAGGAACTCCCGTCTGTGACGAGTGCCCGTTTTAGCAGGGTAACTTGTTATTATAAGCACAGTGTGAATAAGGGATGTATACCCGCAGACTAGTCAGCGCTAGAACGGAGTGTAAATGCGGTTAAAAGATAAGCACTAAGTTGGATGAGGAACCCCCAATCTATGAGGAGTGCGTATTTTAGCGGGGTAACTTGCGTATTATTGTAACCTTTATAGGGAAACGACCAGCCAGTAATTATTTATAAGCAAACAATCCTAAGGGCTATTATAAGCACAGTGTGAATAAGAGATGTATGCTAACGGACTGTAAATGGGGTTAAAAGATAAGAACCAGGTGGACCATGACGCCATCGACCCCAGAAAGGCGTAGAGATAACACGGCTTGCAAACAAATAACCTCGTTTTCAAGTGAACTCTAGCTCGGAAAGAACAGAACGATTGGCCAAAGACAGACGGACGTTGACGTTCACGCCAACAAGCTTGTCGTCTCTGTCGGTCGTGGTTCTTACTGTTCCTTCAAAAAGTAGCAGTAAACACTGCTGCCCTGTGTTTTTCCTGTTACCCTGAGAAGAGACACACCCCAAAAGCCTGCCTTCTCTTCTTTGTGTTAGGCTAGGGGTTAACTCGCATTCGGCTATTTAGCACCTTGGATGACTGTTAGGGTTGGGTGTGCAACTAGCGCCACCCTCCTTTTGTACAAGATTACCGACCGACAACCAGCTTCTGCTAAATGGGCCAGGCTTAGCCATGCAAAAGAGCCTCGTCTTTTCTCTCGGCCGCTTTGCTAAGAATACAAAGCCAATAGTTGCTGCGCAGGATCTGCAAGCCAAAACTGGCCTGTCTACGTAACAGCGGCCTGTATACGTCAGCTGAATAAAGGATGCTTTAGTATTCCCTGTTACCTGACTGCCCCCATGGGCAGCCGTGAGGTCCTAGAGATCAAATAGCCAGTCGAAATAACCTTGGGGCGGAATAGACCAAAAGTATGTTGAAGGCAAGCCAACTCTATGCACATGCATGCCTCCTACTTTGCGGTTAAGAACCCTAAGAAGTAACTTGTTCCTTGCCTCATTTGTCTGCCTCAAGCCATGTAACCCAGTACCGCTGTAGTCTCTCAGCTCTAGCTATACCCATGACGTGCTCCTCGCTACACCCCGCGTTCTGCTGACACGAACCGCCCTGCCTGTCCGACCAACAGCCGTGTCATATCACACCGAGATGCAGTTCAGCAGGCCAAGTGCAAGACCTGCGACGAACTGCTAATCGGATTGGGAAAAGGCTGTGCATCTTGGGCTTCCGCTCAAACCTGATCTTGCTGCCTAATGAAGCACGACTCCCCGTGCCCAGTTGATCTCAATTTCCTCCAACTACAGCTACTACTACTGTGTATGGTGACCAAAAATGTATACAAAGGACCCTCAACCGTCAGACGCAAAGAACGGCTTGCCAATTATGGAGCCTGGTACTCAGGCCACCTATAAGTCGCCTACCACTCAAAATCTCCCAGTCGAATCCAGCGACGAGAGCACTATTAAGGAACTTTTTCCTTTTATAGCGGACTTCTCTTCTAAGGGGGGACTTAAGAAGCCAAAGAGCCCAAGGCGAGATGATGGGAGACCAAGGCAAGATAACATCAATCTTCGGGCCATAAACAAGGAAAACCTTGATGTATATTCAGAGTACCGTGACCACTGGCAGGCTGAGAAGAGGGGTTTTTATCGCAGCTTGACGAGCAAAAACAGATTCATAACACGCTATACGATGAACGGGAAAAGAACCACCAACTAGGTGACCAGATGCAGACCCCAGAAACAGTGAAACTATAAAACCCGTCCGCCAGCGTAACAACAGTGTCACCGCCAGCTTACACCCGGGAATAGCCATATCCTGCCCAGGACTGCCAGTTCTACGCATACAATGTGTGAGTTGATCGTGAGAATGCTTCTCGTATCCTGCTCGCCGGCTTCTTCTTACAGGAGGACACGGGCGTGGGCAAGAAGCCGACCTCGGCAAGAAACTCTACGTTCCTCCTCACAGCCACCTTCAATACCAGAGGCGTATCTCCACTTGTGGTAGGCTCAAGGTTGACGCCTTTGTATCTGACTGACAAACTTGGCTCAAGTATATGCGCAACTGGCCACAATGGGTGAGCTTCTTGTTCAACCTCAATGTCTTGGCGGATTTTGTTTAGCCACTCCGCCGAGCTCCGAGCCTCGAGCACATAACCCATTCCGCGAAGAATATCCCAGAACTCAACCCATTTCATGCCATCAATGACCAGTTTTAACGCACCAGACACCTCAGCCGGATTCAGTGCAGTGTGAATTATGGTCGAGGCCATGCTCGCTGCATCAGACACGCGAACCCAGGCGTTGGCAGTCTCAGCATCGTAGGCGCCGACCTTGATGCAAGCGGCCACCAGCCGCCAAATGTAATCGTCTGTGTTGGGAACACCTTCGGTGGGCGTCCCAATGACACGGCCAGGACATACAATGGCAATATTTGGCTTGGCTGTGCATCGCAAGGCGATGCGTCTCACAACAGCCTCGGCAACGAACTTTGTCTGGCTGTAGCCGATTGCATCGTCAACGAGCTCTTGAATGGCGTCCTGCTCTCGTTCATCGTGTGAGGGCTTCTCCCTACCGCCGCTTACGTAGAGGAATTTGGGGCGTCCGGATGTTGCCGCCAATTGGAGCAGTTCCATCGTTGACATGAGATTGGTGGCCTTGAGCTCTTGATAGCTTTTCCCCCAATGAACAACAGCTCCGTTGTGGATAAAAACATCGACAGTCTTTCCATCAGCCAGAATTTCCCAGCGCGTGTCATCGAGCCCTAAATGCTGCAGGCACAGGTCACCGGGCCAAACTTGAAGCTTCTCTGCGTGAAAGTCGGTCCACCAAAGGGCCCTTGTTGCAGAGTCAATTATGCGACTCTTTGCAACTGTTTCGGTATCGCCGCGGGTAATGGCGATGACTTTGCCGACTTGGCCATGCTCCAACAGCTGCCGCAAGACTTGGTTTCCTATGAACCCCGTGGCACCAGTCAGGAGAACTGTTAGCTGCTCGTCAGACTTGCGGAGGTGGTCTGGCTCAGATCTGGGCATGACCATATTTGCATTAGCAAAGATTTTGTCCTGCATTGCGGCAATTTTGGAATAAAAGTGATTAATCTCTGTCACTATGTCGACTGTTGGTGGAGAGGAACACTCCGTGTCAGATTTCGTCGTTGGACTGTCGTTGAACCCGTTAGGATTTGTGGCTTGCAACTCTGATACATGTTTCGCCAGAAGCCGGATGGTTGTGTTTGGATTTGCCATGACCCGCATGTTGACCCTGACATCAAACTTTTTTGATATAAAATAAACAAGTGACATCAAATTGACCGAGTCGATTCCGCAGGAGTGTAGATATACATTGTCGAATTTCATGCCAGATTCGCCATCACCGTTGTCGCCCGCGATGGCCGAACTAGATTGACACCATGGTGGGAGCATGGAGAATATCCGTTCAGCAAGTGCAAAAGCTGGTTGCTCACTCTCTACTATTGGCCTGTCGTGTCCAAAGTTGGCGCTATCCGCCGAAACCAGATGTTGCTGCTGCTCTTCATGCTGGCTATATAACGACGCACCGATTTCACGTATCCGCCTTCTATCGGTCTTGCCTGCCGCCGTCACGGGTAGCTCTCCAATGAAGCAGAAAAACTGCGGAACCATGTATCTCGGCAGATGTTGAGCCATCTTCCGTTGGATATTGGGTAGTTTCACAAACGCCTTGGTTTCCGACACTTCTGCCGACGTGCTGGCCTCCGAGGCGTCGACTCTTCTCGTGAGGAATGCGGCCAGAATTGGACTCGAGGAATCTGGTTGTGGCGTGATCATCTCAACGACGGCTTGAGATGCCCCTTGTACATAATGCTGAACCCAATGCTCAATTTCGCCCAACTCAACTCGTTGGCCACGGATTTTGACTTGCGAGTCTTTTCGACGAATAAACATCAAGCTGCCATCTTCGTTATATCGAACCAAATCTCCTGTCTTGTATATTCTGCCATGTCGACCATGTAGTCCTGAAATGCCTTCTAGTAGCCACTTGGGGCCCTGAATAAATGATGCTGCTGTTCTTTCTTCATTGTTGAGATAGCCATCACCGACCAATGGCCCCTCGAGGAGCAGCTCACCAATAGACCCCAATGGCAGCAAAATATCATGGTTTGCAGCATCAACTATCCATGTTAGTTGACCGTATCCTCTTCCTATAGAGATGATACTTTGGATACTTGTAGTAGAGGTATTATAAGTGCTAACAGGCGTGCATTCACTCGGTCCATACAAATGCTTTACTTGTACCTTGCCCCACCAAGGCTTGACATCGGCAGGTTGTAATGCCTCTCCACCAAAAGTCAAGAGCTTCAACATTGGTACTTGATCGGGAGACAAAAGCCTTGCAACGGATGGAGTGAGGAAAACAAAATTTGCCTTGAGACGTGTCATGCTCTCAGCGAGACGATAACGACGGCTGTGCTCATCCGGGATGCATAAACAACCGCCTATTCTCAAGGTGGCGAAGATGAAGTAAATAGACCCGTCAAAACTATAAGAGCAGAAGTCGTAGACTCTCGATTCTGTTGTGAGCCCTGTAGCTGATTCCTGGTGATGTAGGGCCGACGACAGGCTCTGGTGCGATATGTGAATACCCTTTGGCGCACCAGTGCTGCCCGAAGTAAATATCATGTACATGGTAGATGAGGGACGAGGTGAAGACGCCCGCACGTCCGATTCGCAATCCGGGAAACTCCACAGATGGTGGCCAACGGTAACCACTTTCGGCACCAGTCGCAAGCTCAGGGCGTGGCTAGATTTCGAGGACACAATGACCTTGGCATCGATTTGTTCAACGACTGACCGAAGTCGATCTTCGGGCAGACCTGAAGAATGACGTCGTGCAGACAAGTTTCTATCGTAGGTGGTACGAATTTATTTGATGCCCAAATTTGGTCTAGCTCGTCAGGCGTCATCATGTCGAGTTGGGCCAAGTTCTGTTGGAGACGATTTATGTCGCTGAGCTGATGCGCCACGTGTTGCAGCCGTCTAAGCAGATTATTGACCACCCATGGCTCAATGACCTTTGTGTCAAAGTTGATACGTGCTGTTAGCGTATCCACTCCAAGATAGACTTGAAGAGTGACGGAATACGTATTGTGCTCCTCCTGGTGTTGAGCATTTTCGGCCCACGTGCCAAGCAAGTGATTATCAATGTCTGACTCGAGCGGCTGGATAACAACAAGCGTTTGGAACTGACAGGCTTTATAACAGCCTGACGACATGTTGGCAATTCGATGCAGTCCTGCTTGCTCAAATGGAATCATATCAGTTGATTGCCGCTGCACAGAGACGAGATAGTCGGAAACCTTTTGGTTTGTGGCCCACTTCACGCGTACGGGGACTGTTGCAAAGGTTGGAAAAGCCATGGAACAGATGCCTTGAACTGGGGCGTTTCTGCCAGACACAGTCACGCCAAAGATGACATCTTGCGAGCCCGTCATCTGACCGGCGATCAGCGCCCATGCGGCGCGTATGAGATTCGATATCGTAATATCCATATTGGACAGCTTTGGTCGCGGAAATGTGTATTCCAGTACCTTGTCAGCTGTTGGTTGATGCGCGGGTGACGGCAGAGGTGGAAATGAGGAGGAGGATTGACCATCCCCCAAGGCTTGTTGCCAGTACTCTGTAGTCTTTTCGACATGCTGGTCTTGGATGTACTTGACGAATGTTTGGAAACGGCCTCCTTCTTCAATTGATTCTCCGTGATACGCGCGGCTTATCGCCTTGATGATGAGGGCCATAGACCAGCCGTCGTAGAGCGCATGGTGAAGCGTCCAAACAAGCCACTTCGGAGCAGTTGTCGTTGAAGACGCCTCTTTAACAAGAGCACAGCGCATGAGTGGCTCCCCGAGGCAAGTTGGCTGTTTCTTGTCGGCTGCGAGATACTCGTCCAAGTTTTCAGCATGGATCCATTGAACTTGTTCGTTCAACACCACTTGCACCATGCTGTCCGTGCCTTGGACGATGCGGGTGCGTAGGCTGGGCATGGCAAAGACCACTTTCTCCCAGGCCTCACACAGACGCTCAACTACAACGTTGGGTGCTATTTCGAGAACATGCTGGGCCATGTAGTCTCCTTGCTTCTGCAATGTCAAGGACATGAGACCCTCCTGCAAGGGAGTGCACGGGTACGCGTCCAGAATAGAGCATGACTCGAGATTGTACTGATGCGATGCTTCCTGTAGGAAAGCTGCCACCTTGTCCTCGTCGCCAAGAAGGGAGAATGGAAGAATATCTTTGGGAGAACCATTTACTGCCCTTCTCGGTGGTCCTCTGGTGAGGCCGTGAATCGTCGGGTGACGGAAGAAGTCTTCCACAGAAAAGTGAATGCCCATCTTGTGAGCCTCACTCACTGCCATCATGGCTGTGATGGAGTCGCCCCCGAGATGAAAGAAGTTATCGCCCAACCCAATGATGGATTCTGGCATGTGGAGTACTCGAGCCCAAATAGCACACATGTGTCGCTCCTCTTCAGACATCGGCTGCTGCTTTGGTCCTGCCCGACCTGCCTGCGCCCTCGCGAGTCTGTCCTGTGAGAACGAGGCGCCGATTTGGCACAATCGTCTACGGTCTTTCTTTCCAGCGGCCGTCAAGGGCAGATGCTCTACAGAAAATAGCACCTTTGGTACCATATATCTGGGCATATTTTGCGCCAACCTATCCTCGACATCGGCATGAATAGGAAGTATTTCAGCCTCCAGGGCATCGGCACCTGGCTCATCTGCCTTTTTACGCCGACGGCTTGTTTGAACAACGAACACAGCCAACATGGGACCTGGACTCTCTGCTTGTGGGCAGATAACCACCGCGGTGGCTTGGCTGATGTCTGGCACCCAGCGCTGTACGTGATACTCGACTTGCCCCAGCTCAACCCTCTGGCCGCGGATCTTGACCTGTGCGTCCTTCCGGCCCATAAACTTGAGGCTTCGCAGAGACGCGAAGAGAGAGCCTCGTTACGGGGAGATGATAGTATGAGATGAGGTTTGATTTGCCGGATAATCTCCTTCAAGCGTTGCTCCGGCAACATCGCATCCAGCTGCATGAAGCAGTTCC
Source organism: Keithomyces neogunnii (assembly GCA_020975405.1). Taxonomy (NCBI): domain Eukaryota; kingdom Fungi; phylum Ascomycota; class Sordariomycetes; order Hypocreales; family Clavicipitaceae; genus Keithomyces; species Keithomyces neogunnii. The sequence goes on along the minus strand of JAIOWQ010000002.1, from coordinate 289,616 downwards.
CGGACTTGAGCACCGCGAGAATGGCGACAGGCATCCACATGGACTTCTCGAAACACAGAGGGATGATGGTGTTGGAATTCGGCTGCACATCGTACTCGTGGACAAGCTGAGCTGCCAGCTTGGTGGCCAAACGGTCTAGTTCACCATATGTCAATCTCCCATCCCAGGCACAGACAGCCGGAGCCGTGGGCTGAGCTTGAGTTACATCATCGATCACGGCATGAACACAGCGGTCTACCGAAGGCGGGACCGCCCTGTTCCATTCCCAAATTTGTTCCAGATCAGAAGAAGCGACCAAGTCGGTATCTGCCAGCGCCTGAGTCGGTGACGCCTGACCGAGCTCATTCATAGCATATTCAAGACGAATCAGCAGCTTTTGCACTATCCATTGTTGAAGCATGGACGGATCAAAGATGGCTGTAATTGTTCCCGAGTCGCCAACCACCCGCACCCGAATTGTCAAACTATGGCCGTAGACCTCTTCTAGCTCCCGGCGCCCGTCTTTGGGACAATTGGTGACATGGCTGTCTGCCTCGTGAGCATCACCCATTTCGATATAGATGATGGTCTGGAACATGCATGCTTGTTTGGCCCCAGGATTAATCAATGGAATCTGCGTCAAGTCCAACCGATTGTGCAGCATCATGCCTGATACTTGCTGCTGCACTGTCCTGAGGTGTTCCGCAACCGTTTTGTGCTTGAATGGTTTTATTCTCATTGGCAACGCGTTTGGGTTTTCAGCTGATTTTCCAGAGGCCTGAGTGATGGCTGGCGTAGATAGTCTAGATACTACAACACCAAAGCCGACATCATCGGAGCCGGTCATGCTGCCGGCGACAAGAGCCCACGCTGCACAGACCAAGGCAGGAGTTTGGACATGCTCTGTGCACAGAATTGGTCGGCTGAGTTGGTGCTGCAGTTGTTCCGGACAAATTTGCCTCCCACTTGTCCATATTCCGAGACTTGCAAGGACGGGAAGATAGTCACGGACTCCCAGTCGACTAGCTCTTGCCGCCAATATTCCAACGCCTCGTGCAGCTCAACATCGTGGATCATGGCGGTATCTTTAAACGCTGCATCTCTACCGTCTTTATCTGGGACATCCGTGGCATGGTACGGCTTGAACTTGTTGCAGCTATTTGATTCATGGAGGAGGTTATGTCTGTTGGTCACCGGTTCAGCTTGACCGTTTTCCCAAGTGCTTGCCTCGGGGTCTTGGTCTGGCATAGTTGTCTTCAAGTTCTTAAGCGGAGAAAATCAATCGAGGCTGGTTGGATTGGAAATTGATATTTCAACGCATCAAGTTCGGTGTATAATTTGTAGGATCATTAGACAGTGTAGTCGGCAGGTATGGGTAGGTAGATGATGGGACAAAATACGTATTCAGAAGCCCAAAGCAGTGCATGCGATAAGTTGTCGGTTGGTTGGAGAGAAGACCGCCACTCTGCTCCGTCTAACTGTTGTATTTTCTCCGAGTGCCGCCCCGTCTCGCCGCCCATTGCAATACTCTCCCATATGTTTCAGATTCACCGCTGTGTGCTTTGTCAGTAGCGAGACAAGACGGTCAACGCGTCGCTCCGGAATAAATTGCTGCACCTCCGATCATCGGGCGGCTCCATATTCAAGAGGAATCGTCGACGATGGGCCAACGTGTTCTTGCGCCAGCATGCCCGTAAAGTGCCTCGTGTGATTTTCTTGGATAGATTGGCGACAGGGTGTGTAATGAACACATGCAGCGCTGAAACCGCGTAAGCATAGCGGAAGCGGATGAAACAAGATGTGGTGCAAAAAGAAAACAAAACACTCAATACAGTCGGCAGTTATCAATTTCCAGGTATTCTTGCGGTGAGAACCTTCACACCCTTTACACCAGCAGGAGTCATCTGTATCAAACACAGTTGTTTTGGAAGTGAGTATGTAGTCATGGCACTGATACACTTGATCCATCATGTTTCAAGAACAGCAACTGACCGCTTGTCTCACACTACGACCTCCAGCAACCCATATCCAGGTCATGGCTTGACACATGAGGATTCTGCATGCATGTGTTGTCATAGTTTCATCATGCATGTGCGTATTTTCATAGTTTTATCAGTCTCCGTAAGGCATTGTGTGAGGGAGACCGCGCACACTAGGCGGTGACGGGTACGTGAGACGGCGGAAGGGGGTCAGACCCGCAGATGACATGCAAGGATAGGTATAAAAGGTAGTCGACGTGCTTTCTTCTTATCTATACTAGTAACATAAGAAGATTCGCAGGAGCCCTTTTCATAGCTAGTGTGTGAGGGAGACCGCGCACACTAGGCGGTAATGGGTACGTGAGACGGCGGAAGGGGATCGGACCCGCCGATGACATGTAAGGATAGGTATAAAAGGTAGTCGGCGTGCTTTCTTCTTGTCTAACACATAACAGAGAAGATTTGTATAAGCCCTTTTCATAGCTGGTTGACACGCCGCTGAGGAGATAATGAAAGGAGTTCTTACCCGCATTTTATATTCATTTATTTGATCCTTATTTATAGCCTTGATATTGCATTTACTTTCGAGATAATACCCTGACCTAGAGTCGTGGTCAGACTATAGGGTTGCCATAGGATAGTTACACAGGAAGGAAAGAAACCGTAACCTAGCGCCCTATAAGGAAGATTATAGTAAAAGAGAAGGACCGACTATTTAATCTATTTTAGTAGAGCATAGTTTTATAAAGTTAGTTACTTAAGAACCTAAGACAGATTTAGAGATAAGCAATATAACGGGAAAGTTAAGCAAGGAATAACAGCGAAAGGTCGCTCTTACCTATATAACTACAGCTATATTAAGGATGATTATCCCTACTAGAGGCTCCTATTCATTTAATCCTACTTAGATAAACACAATACACGACGGATTGTCATAAGAGACTGCGAAACCACAGATCCTGTCGTTTGGGGGCATACAGTTGGTTGGTGTGTGTGTTTGGGCCTAACAAACTAGTTGACACGCCGCTGAGGAGATAATGAAAAGAGTTCTTACCCGCATTTATATTCGTTCATTTGATCTTTAATTACAGCCTTAATATTACATTTACTTTCGAGATAATACCCTGACCTAGAGTCGTGGTCAGACTATAGGGTTACTACAGGATAGTTATAGAGGAAAGAAAGAAATAGGAACCTAGTGTCCTATAAGGAGGATTATAGTAAAGGAGAAGGACTAACTATTTAATCTATTTTAATAGATTATAGTTTTATAAAGTTAGCTACTTAAGAACCTAAGACAGATTTAGAGACGAGCGATACGACGGGAAAGTTAGGCAAGGAACGCCAGCGAAAGGTCGCCCTTACGCGTGTAACTACGGGCGCAGCGAGGACGATTATCCCTACTAAAGGCTCCCGTTCATTTGATCCTACTCGGTCGTACGCGATACACGACAGATTGTTATAAGAGACTGCGAAACCACAGATCCTGTCGTTTGGGGCATATAGTTGGTTGGTGTGTGTGTTTGGGCCTAACAAAGCATCAATGGCGCATTCTTCGTTTGTATAAGCACAAGCAACTAGCTACATGGCTTACAGGATCCGGATTCCCATCCGACTCGTCATCACAGATCTCTGCCTAGAGCTCGTGTTCATTGAAATCTGCCCATCTACATACAGAAGAAGATCGTCACTGCTTGGCGCAGCTGAGCAGGGATCAGGGTGGCACTGGTTTACGAAGCAATCCCGATGACATCTGGAGAAACCCTTCCAAATCTCAGCTGTGTTTGATATCTCTTGTATCCTCGGCAGCAGAATATATTTATCCACCTGAGTTCTCACCACGGTGTAAGCTAACTGATTTTGGGAGTCAAATCTCTCCACTCACCTGTACTACTTTTGTTTCGCTCCTGGATACCAGCTCCAGAACATCTCAGCCGAGCAAACAAGATGGCTGAGTTTATAACAACGCCTCCGTCATTCATGATTAATATAGCTACCGATGACCTTGACATGGCCATTAAGTTCTATACATCCATCGGTTTCATCCAAAACAAGAATTGGCCCTATGAAAAAATCGAGGCGTTGCAACTTCCGGCTCCCAACTCTCACGTGGGGCTTGTTATTGCACACAGGTCCCGCTACATCGATTTCATCCGGCCCAATACCCAGCTTATCGATGCCAAGACATCTACCGAAGCAGTCTTTACGATGGTCTTGAAGAGCAAAGAGGAGGTGAATCGCATTGTGAACAGTGCCATTGCTGCCGGAGCTGCTCCTGATCCTTTTTCGGTGGAGGAAAACGGGACTCAGATGAGCGTTTATCTTCGAAGCTTTGCGGATTTGGACGGCCACATGTGGGAGGTTGTGACAGACATTGATGGCGCTTGTGCCTGGAATGCGACATATCCGCGGGGTCGAAAATTTTAACCACTGCAAAAACTTGAATAACACGAGTGTTTCGTTGTCTTGTATCCGCACTGATCAGCCAATTTGAATACACGGCTCTTTGTTGCCTAGATGTGTCAAATCAGACTATTTCTTTCCCTGGCTGATTCTAGGCTCCCTCTCTGGCAAGGTTCTCGATCCGAATAATGGATTTCATTCGATTCATGTGCATCACTCGTAGAAGGCATTTCTCTCAGGGTAGACATATGTTGCCTGCCTAGACACTATCAGCGTCGTTGGATGCAGCAGCGTTCATCCTCGCCCACAATTGAGACTTTCGTAGCCAGCGGATGCTCCGTCCACAAGAACGTTGATCTCAGAATCCCCCAAGTAGTGCTGTCACGACCTCGTGTAGATTCTCGCGGGGCTGGGGGTGATCTCCCGCGTCACGAGACTCAGAGTCGGTCGGGCAAATCTGATTGGCACTCTACCCCAAGAATCTCACCACATGTCCACCGGGTATCTATGTAAGATTTGATGCTCCAATTGCTCCATTGTCTCATCTAAGAGTCAAGCAGTACAGCTTACAGCCCAAGGGGTCTCATCGGCACCAGGTCGCAACCCAACAACAAGCCTTGCCACTTATATGCTGTATTATTGAAAGGTGCATGTCGGAGCCCAATGTTTCAAGCCTTGGGCATTTCGTGGACAAGGGAAAAGAGAAGAGTGAAGTGGGAGAATTAACCCCATTTTCATCCTGTCCATGCCTCCATCGCGATTGAGTGAGGGCATGCACTATTCCTTTTGTCTCATGTGAGATCTGCGTGGTGAAACCGGCGGGCTCTGGACATTTCCCTACTTGTACGTTGGGCCAACTTGGCTGCCCATCGCGGCAACACCTCCCGCAAATGTTTATAGGAGTTGAGCAATGCTGGACCAGCGGTGGATACAAGGGGGTATGGTGGGTTGGTAGGTTTTGAGGGTTATTAGAAGTAAATACTACTAAATAATTTCGTCGCCAAGTCGTCGTCATATAGATACGAGTTCCATGCATTGCCAAATTGATAGCAGGAGACAACTGCGTCTAGTGTCCTGCACTTACCTTGGGCCCTTGTGCATGCAGATCCAAAGCAGGAAGGTGACTCGGGTGATTTGCCGAAGCTTTCATATATCCTGCACACCAATGCAAATTCATTTTCTGTTGGCACCGTGGTTGAGGCGCGTGGCTGCTTCAGAATTTCTGCTTCATCAGAGCCATTAGGCATCCAAATAGAGGGTCCGTGCCACAATATTTGCTTGTATACGCAAAGATCTGATGGCCATTACGCACGGCGCATGTCTAAGACAGGTTGGTCTTATTACGAAAGAAGATTAACTACATTTAGTCATCGATGAGATTAAAGGGACTTGACATTTCGCAAACAAGTTCTGGCGGTGAAACTAGACGAAATATGAAACGGAACAACTTAATTCCGATGACGACCGCAGACCCACATTGATACTGTGTGGGGCTCAAGGTAAACCTTCAATTGGTTTAAAAAAGCGGAATGATGTTTTGCCCGAGACTGCAGAAATGTAGAGTACTTGGGGGGTCTCAAAGTCAACCCCCCGTGCTGCTGCTCCACACTCACGGGGGGAACACGGAGGAGGAAAATGGTCAGTGATTCGGAAAGAACTCGGTACTTCTTGAACCTAGTCTTTCACTAGCTAACACGAGTACTTGGCAGTTAATGCCTGTATGGGAGGGAGATATGCATGAAGCAGGATGTACTTTAAGGTATCTTTTCCGAATTACTGAACATTTTCCTACTCAGCGACCCCGACTTTAAGACTCCCCAAGTATATATATATGTAGGGTCAAAAGAGCCACTCAACCCACCATGTTGGACTTCACGTTGGATGCTAAATACTCGTGTTGTGTAATTTTATCCGACTCGATTTCACAATGATTCTTCAACACTTTTGCAATATATTTCGAGTGTTGGTTCCGCCGCTTTTGCTATTTGGCCTCACAACATGTGTATTGATGGCAGCGACACTCATCAAGACCAGCATCTTGCTACAGCCGATTGTAATTCTGACCTCATATGTCCTTAATGTAGGTTCAAAACGCATTTCATAGGTAGCATAAGATGGCCCGAAAGCATCGATTGACATATGACAGTGTTATCTCAAGTGGCAACATCCGATTCACCATGCATCAGGCCGCACAATTCCGGGCTGTTCTTATGAATGGCCAAATGGGCAGGGCGATGTTGGCAAGTACATTCAAGGCCGCGACAATGCAGAGGATTGGCGGAAACGCTTTGGAGACGTGTACAGGATTTGGGCCGGGTCGACCCCAGAAGTGTAAGTCGTGTGGCACATGGACTGGTGCGGTTGGCTAATAAATGCTTGCGTCTCAGTGTTCTCACTCGGCATGACCAAGTGCGCGAGGTATTTAAAGATTCCGACAAGCACTCCAAAGCTACCAATGCCAACTCTGGCTATTTCATGAGCCGGATCCTTGGCAAGTGCATGGGCTTAATGACAGGGGAGCCATGGAAGTCGATGAAGGAGATTACCGCTCCCCATTTCAACTACAGACATTCGCTCATTTCCATACCCATGGTGGCAGAGCGAGTAAGGACGCACTTGGTGCAGTTGGAGCTGAATGGGGGATTAAACCACGGACTCATTCATCCCGTTCGAGACGTCAAAATGCTGCCATTTAACATTACAGCGGAGATGTTGTATGGTGCATTCTCACCTGAGATGAAGCGAGAGCTGGAGTCCATGGTTCCTTTAAGAGAACATATATTCAAGTATGTTATAGGTGGAGGGCTACCTCGCTTTCCAATGTCTCGATGGCTCCCGACCAAAGCCAATGCAGAGTTGGAGGATTTCAACACGAAATGGAGGTCGTTCAACGCCGCGGCGTACCGTCGTGCAGAGAGTCAAGGGAATAGAAGCAGTGTAGTCTATGAAGTGTACCACGCTGCTGAATGTGGCAACTTCAGTTTTGACCAGGCAGATCAAACAATGGACGAGATGCTCTACGCTAATTTGGATGTGACAACTGGTGCCCTGTCTTGGACGCTGGTTTTTCTAGCCGCGAATCCGTCTTGCCAATCGAAACTGCGCATGGAAGTAGACCTGCGAGCAACGGACGAAGGGCTTTCCGACTATATTGCAAAGGATGATACATATCTGGCATTTTGCATACTGGAATCAGCAAGATTGCGCCCCGGTTTGCCCTTTACAATCCCCCAGTCGGCACCGACCGCACGTGTCATTGATGGCTACAACATACCGAAAGGGACTAATTTTATTGTCGACACATGGGCATTGAATGTCCGGAGCGCATTTTGGGGTCCTGACAATACTACCTACAGGCCGGAACGGTTCTCCGATTATCGATCGTCGGACCTCAGATATCACCTGTGGAGGTTTGGATTTGGGCCTCGTCAATGCATTGGCAGGTATATAAGCGATGTCATGATTCGAGTCTTTCTGATTAGTCTCATCAGAAGCTTCGTCATACAGCCTCAAGTGGGTGATGAAGCATTCTGGGCACAGGATCCCGACTGTTGGGTTGCTCGTCCAGATTTACAGTTGCAATGTAGAAAGCGTGAAAGTGAACCGCAACATGGAGTCAACACCATCAGAGAGGGTCAAAGATATAATGGCTGAAATACGTGGTTGAGAGACGTAGGACTCTGTCGGAATTGTTTTCAAAAATATATTTCAAGGTCGATTTGCATTTGTTGCCAGTCCAAGTCTCCACAGAAAAATATGAGAATCAATTGAAGGGCCCGTAGCAGTTCTCATCTCTTGGGGGGAGATGGAATGGTTTGGCATGTAGTTTGTCGCGGCGGCGTCTGGAGCAGTGTCGACTGGGGTGGAATCCTTCGCATCCTGCATTGTGCCGCTAAATCCTGGCCCGCTAGGGGCCTTTCACAGTCTGTTTGCCCGTGACGGAAGATGGTAGACGTCGAAATTGCCCAACATGTGCGGCGGACACGCCCATTCTGACTGTGCTAATTCACGACAAGATACACTTCCGGTGCCATGAGGCAGTATGCGACGAATCACGCAGATGACACATCACTGAAACCGCCCATCGCTGGATTCCTCGGCACGCAGTGTCCAGCTTGTGCCGGATCAACCAACAAATATAAACCAACCGAGTCTTGGGACACGGCCACTGGGTCACCGTTGTGGCCTTTTCGGCCGACGGCAAAACTCTCACCTCGGCTTCCGACGACACGACCGTCAGGCTCTAGGGCGCGGCCACGAGCCATCTCCAGATGTTCGACATGGCCTTCTCGCCCAACGGCAAATACCTTGTTACGAATTATGCATCACTCCGACTGGCCTCTACACCAGCCTCATCTAGGCAGTGTTCTGAGAAGGATCCTTCAGATCATAGTTTGTATGTGGAAAATGAATGGATAACTCTGGATGATGTGAATAACCCATGGCTTCCTCCAGAGTACAGGGCTAGTGCAACCGCTCTGTATGGAATACGATGCTATTGGGGCATATGTCTGGCGGACTAACTTTCTTGGAAGTAAATATCGCATGAAGTTCTGCCATGATGGAACTAGCGGTTCATTACCTTCTTTTGAAGTAGAGAGGTACTTCACTTCACTTCACTTCACGTTTATCTGTCAGATAAGAAAGCCCATGTTCATAGAACAAGCAAACCTGGTGTACAGTACAGTAGAAGGCTTAATAGGTGTAGCGGTATCAGTACATGAGATAAATAAGGAGACCTACATATAGTATAAACGTAGTTTAACGTCAGAACCCGGATATACCTCCAAGTTATTACTAAAGGACTCTAGCTAGATAAAGGGTCAACCTTACACAATCTGAACACATCGCTCGTTATCTGTATTTTCATACGTTTTCCCCTCATTTCCGCATTTTATAACGTAACAATTACCTATAAAAGGCAGAGGCCGCTCTAGTAACTGAAACGGGCAAGTTTCAGTCTTGTATTCACAGGAGACCTATAATTGACTTCCTTCCATCTTCCCTACCTAATCGTGCACTATCTTATAGTGATTCCTAACAATACTAACCTAAATTTTTAAAACCCTGCTAGGATAACGGGTTCTACAGGGTACCTAAATAGACCTAAAAAAGCGGAGTGGGTAATGTCGGGTACCCGTTATTTACGTACGGATACCCACCGGTCTCTAGCGCTAACCCGCGAGGACCTATGGGTAATTTGGGTCGACCTAAACACGGGTACCCATGGGTATTTTACACCCTAATCGAGATTGTATATAATGCAGCAGAGCTGGATTTGTATACCTCACCGGCACAGAAACGGCAAGCAACAAGCAGGTTTTGACATGTATTTGCAACAAACCCAAGCATCTACCTACAAGTACATTAAACGCCCATGTCTAAACCCACCAAGTTTCTGTATGCTGTATAAAGTGCATCAGGGAGGCGCACCATGACACGACTTGCTGCACCACACGCTGTTAATCCCATCATTGTCGTTGTTACGAATATCTTGGTCCTCCCTATTCTCCATGGTAAACAAGCGACCTGTACAGTCGTCGTTATCGTAGGCCATGCAGCAAGCCCCCGACACCTTCATGGAGCTAATTTTGCTAGCCATCAAAGGATTGCACACCTCATAGTTGAGACGAGAGCGGTTGATGGAATCTTGGCAGGTGACCAAGTTGACGTTTTGGCCATTCCACTGCTCTCCAGTGGCATAATCCAGGTGCATCTCGACGCCTTGAGCGGCTGGTTTAATCTTCGGATTAGGTAGCTGGCTAGGATCAATGATAACCTTGTAGTTGCCGTCGAATTGGAGCTTCCGTGCCAGGACGTGGACGCCGTCGTTGGCGATGAAGGCGGCTGCTGCGGCTAGACAGTCCCGCCATGCGTCCTTCTTTGAAATCTTGGCCACCGTTTTGGACTTTTGTGCGGCCTTTACGGCGGCGGCGGACGCGGGTTGGATTTACGATACGCCTGCTCGAACGTGTTGATGATTCATTAATCTGTCAAATACACTGCGAAACAGCCAGAGTGTCACAGGTGGCAAGGTAACAGGGACTGACTATACTATTCTATTTCTAGAGTAATCTTGAACGATCAAGCTATGCCAAACACGCTGCCTACTTTAAAATCTATCCCGTGCCTGTATTCTTTGCCGAATAAGGCTGCAATGAGCCAAGTGGCGCCGAAGCTCGCATTTTCCAAGACACGCCTGCTCTCCACTCGGAACCCATGTCTGGTGTCTTCAGCGGCGGAACAGTCTACAGTACTTTGAGGAAAAGAATTATTTCGGCATGTCCCTTGGTTACCCTTGTGTAAATATGCTAATGCCCACCCCTGCAATTCAGGCCCTGTTGACGTCAAGGGCGGACAGGCCACTGGAACGAGGAAGTTCCACGCCTTGGAGACACAAGTGGCCAAATCAGACACCAAAAGCGTCAGCAAGGCCGAGCACTTCCCCAATAACAAAATGGGCGACTGTCCCGTGCTATCCGCAAACTGGAAGGCTAATGGGTCGCTCCCTCCAAGGCCCGATCAAACACTGTGTGACTGCATGGTCAAATCCCGAAGCTGTGTACCCATGAGAAAGTTGTCTTCTGAAAAATACGGCCAAATATTTGGGTACATTTGTGGAAAGGACAAGGCGGCTTGCGCTGGCATCAACGGAAATACCACTACCGGCGTCCACGGTGCGGCTAGCAGTGCTAATAAAATGGCTGCAACGGCTACTGCACCTCGTGGCCCGGTTTCCACGGACAAGTACAAGGGCAAGGGCAAGGACAGTGGAACTGGTCATGGTGTATCGTTGACTTGGGCGTCGCTGTTTAGACAGCTCATGGCAGGTACACTGCAGGTACACTCTGCTGTGGTGCTGCATATCTGCCATATGGTAGAACAGGAGCATCTAGAAAGGCTTGGAGTTCACATGGCCATGTTTATGAGATGCATTCAGGCACGGATGAATCAGCCGTCACGAGTCAAGTCGAAAGCGTTTCTAGTTGGGCTGCCCACCATTTTGCATTCTTCATCTAATGATCCGTTATTGTGCGGACATTAACTATCCTACTCAGGCTTAATACCTATTCCACAGGACCTTTCCATGTCGAGAGTAATACTCTTGTCTAGGCTCGAATTGATAGTAATTAATATATATATTTATGTGTGTGTGTGTGTGTTTGTCTACTCTAGCCATCATTTTATGCTGGCATCTATCCACAGCGCATGTATATATTCCGAGGATCCTTAACAAGCAATCGGGCATGCTTGGATAAAGTGATCTGTACTACCAGATATGCCCTGTTGTTCCTTGAACTCTGACTGCTTGTCGCAGTTGACCGTATTGTAACTGTTGTCACCAGCAACAACATGTAGTTGAGTGAAACCCTTGGCCCCTGTAGCAAAGCCAAACGTTACGTTCACATTGTTGTTAAGCACCAGCCACCCAAGAGCCGTGTCTGAATCCATCTGTGAGTCCTCCTGAGGTTCGTAATCAATGTCGCCGGTAGTGATGCTTTGGCACTTGGAGTCGACAGCTTGAACCCTGTACCCGGTGTCAACTACCCCTGGGTTAAACAGGTCATATGAATACACAATGTAGCTGTCGAATATTATCCTGCAGGCTTTATTGTCGACGATTTGCTCTTGAACTGCGCAATATGGCTCGCCGACTGTGCTGTCGGGACTTCCTGTTGGTGGAGGCAGTGGGATGCAGACACACTTCCCGAAGGCGCAACTCTTCTGCTTTCCGGAAGGACAGTCCGTGTCACAATCTGCCGCCGTAGTGCACATGTCCGACTTTGAAGCGTCGGGGTCATTGCAAACACAAACCTTGTTCTCGCAGGCAGGGAATTTCATCCCCCCTGCGCAGTTCACCGACGGGCAGTCTGCGGCAGCAGTGCAAGAAGGCAGAGGTGGTGATGATATTGGCGTGAACGTTCGCGTTGACGTTTGTGTTGACGTTTGTGTTGACGGTTTGGAAGGCTTTGACGTTGGCTTTGACGTTCGTGTTGACATTGTTGACGCCGAGAGCAATGAACTAGCAGCATCACCACCGCCGTTCACTGGACAAGATTCTTGACGTTTGGAGCCAGTGCTCTGCCTGGCAATTTGGCCGAACAAAGGAACCCACGAATCCGAACGATCCGGGCCTGGCTCTGCAGCAAGACGTGTCAGCAAAACTCGTCACTCCAGCATCGCCAAAACGTCAACAAGACTCACGTTGAGCATCAACCCAGACGCGCCACTGTGCGTCGGACCGGCAGGGTAGAACGGCTGGTTGATACTGGACAAGTGTTTTCCCGAGGTAGGTGTTGTAGTCGCCATCCTTGTTAATGTATGGAACATAGGTTACGTCCTGAATCACATCATCGTGGAATAGGGTGCTCAGCTGCGATCTGACGGCATGGTATAAGTCTGGATCGCCAATCGTGCCCTGTCCGGCTGTGGGAGAAAGGTCCGCGTCTCCATTCGGCAAATCAATCCGATCGCGAGGCGTGACGACGAAGACCTGCGGCCGAGCATCATCGTTGAACAGGTCGCCCTGAACTCCGGGCTGGTTGCGAAGACTGCCCAGGCCATACGCCATGACAAGCGGATCGTCAGTGACTGCTTGGAAAGCAGTGCCAATCAACTCGGGGTGTCCTTCCCAGAAGTGGCAGATCCACGCGCCTCTTCGAGACACGACAACGACTGCCGTGCAGCCGTAAAGACCCGAAACGCCCACATCTGCTACCTTGTTTGTCCATCGTGCCCACTGGCATGTACTTCGTATGTATTCCTCGCCCAAGTCGAGGTTGACTTTGGAAGCTGGTGACAGATACGCCACCTCTATATCAGTTAGCAAGTCGTTGTTATATTGTCAAGTAGCCAAGGGGGGGCCGCTCCACTCACCTCCTCTCATGAAATACTGCGCATTGCCGCCGTAATCAGACGGGTCGGCCCAGGTGTTTTCAGGTGGTTCTCTCTGCGGCAATGGTGCGACTCGTTTCTCGAGCTCCTGTCTCTTGCCGACCGGACAGGCACCACCGCCACAGGAACCAGGGGTGCATTTCGTCGTTTCCTGTGCAGTCACCGTTGTTGTCGACCCTTTTATTGGCTCGCAGGCGTGGGTGGTACTATAAACAAGGGTCGAGCAACCCTTTTCATTCTGTCGGCGCGCATGGGCGGCAGGTTCGGTGGTTACCGTGCAGAAGACGCTTTCATAGGTTGCCGTGATTGTTGAAGTGCAAGACTTTGTTGATGAGGTCTGGTGTTTGGAAATTGTTGAAGAGGGTTGTTCATCATCATGTCCGTCATCATCATGTCCGTCATCATCATGTCCGCCGTTATCATCGTCGTTGCTACCGCCATGATCATCGTTGCTGCCACCGTTATCATCGTTGCTACCACCATGGCCATCATCCTTGCCGCCGCCGCCGCCAGGCGGACAATTACCAATGCTAAGCCCGATAATCTTCACACAGAACTCGGGAATGTTGATCTCGACATCCCCTGGAAGTGGTGCGCAGCCCCAGCACTATACATAATTTAGCATCCTCTCAAATAGGTGAGCAGTATATGTGGGTTAGAATACAGCGTACAATAACGGGTGGTTTGCCTGTTGGCACAATAACAGGCACGATGGTGGAGTGATCTGCGCCAGGAGAAGTTGTTGTAATGACTGTGTTTTGAGTGATGTGATCCGTGATGGTCTGGATTCGCGCCCCTGGTGGAAGAGCTGTAATTGTTGATGAAACAGTTGTGGTAACGGCTTCATTCGCTTTAGTTGAGTTTGTTGAGGAGTGTGTAGACTTTGGTGGAACTTTCTTCGTTGATGAGGTGGTTGTAGAAATCGGCTTATTTGTCTTAGAGGTTGTTGAGGCGTCTAAAGTCATTATTGAAGAGCCAACAAGCGTATCAGTGTGACCATCTTGAGCCGGCCTTTTTGTAGTAGAAGGTGCATGTGAAACTACAGCAGGACACGGCAGTTTTCCACCATCGTCCCAGCAGCACAGTCCCAAGTGGTATTGGGTTTCGCTTATACATTCAGGATACTTGTTGGCAGGGACTTGGGAATCATATGCAGCTTGGGCAGCCAGAGCTAGAGCCACGACAGCCAAAGAATTGGCAGAAACCATGGCGGGAAAAGACTGGGAGATTCAATGGCGACTTTCGAAACGGAAGCAATATCAGGCTCTTAATTTACTCTAGGCCATGGACGGAGTTTCGGATTCTTTTCCAACATTATATAGTAAACTTGCTACTTGTTGTTTTTGATAACGTCGGATATTTGAATCGAACAGTCAAACTTGCTATTTATAACGTCCCAGCCCGCTTTAACAACCATACTGTCAGCTTATGTGGTCCACATACTAGATACTAGATCGATTGCACATGGTTTCTCCGCGTCAGCGCGAGGCAAGACCCACGTTCGCCCTGCGACTTGTCCTGTTTTGCGCAGTTATACGAGTCCGTAGAGCGCGTTCAAACTGTAGATCATGTCTGCAGCGGGGCGAAAGACCAAGCACCGCCCCGGCGATTGTGCATTGTTTTTCCAAGTCGGATGCCTCGGCTATAGTTTGAAATTTTGTTGTAGGCTCAACCCCCGACTTGGTCATTCACAAAGGGTCACGATGGAAGCAGACATGGACAGTTTCAATCAGGACGCCTCTCATGACCAAGAACAGAGGATGAGGCAGTGGGAGGACGAGCAAGAGAAGCTGCGGGTTATTGCGAAACGCAATCAGCTACATGCACTAGAGGCACGATACCAACATCTCCCGCCTCTGCCTGAACCTTTACCGGCACCGGCATACCTTGCACGAGGGAGTGCCCCTGTTTACTTCAGCACAAGCACCGAGTCTCTGGCATTCTATGCCTCTTGCGCCGCCGGGAGAATTGACCACGTCCGCGCCTTCGTTGAGCATGGCTGTCCATCTGCCGCCGACATCGACTACGCTTTGGAGGAGGCTTGCCACAGCTTCCAAGTCGACGTGGTACGCCTGCTGATGCGGCGGCATGGGGCCAGGCTCCATTTCCGCTGCTTGCGCCGGAGCGAGAATATGCTTGCTGATATCGCTGACGAGGACTGCGGCGTGGCCATGGGTTCATCCTCGCAGTGCATATTCACCAGTGCCCGGCCAGAGTTGCTCGAGCTGCTGCGTGTCTTCCTCGATCACGGATGGCACCCCAACCAGCTCATTGGACCGCTGCGGAAAAATCAGTCGTGCTCCAGCCTTCCGGTGCAGAGCGTGCCCCTGCACTACCCACGCTGTCTGCGCGATGCGGCAGTGCTCAAGCTTCTCTTGGATGCCGGGGCCGATCCGACCATTGCCCGAGAAAAGCGGCCGGTTCCATCGCTCACGGCTTGCGAGGCCCCCGTCGAGAGGATGGCTGGGGACGTTCTCGAGATTGCTGTAAATGTAGGCGCTCCTGAGACCATCCGTCTCCTGCTCTCACATGGCGCCAGGCTAGATTCTGCACCTTTGCTTCACAGTCTTGTGCGCCGCTCGCCGCTCAGCATCTCCTTGTCGGGTCAACCTACACCCCCTTTACCTGACCGAGACACGATGGATCCATCATTACAACCACCAGAATCCCCGTTCCCTGATTCTTCGGCGCGATTTACCATGGCAGCCCATCTGTTGAGCCTCGGTGAGGATGTCAACGCATCGAAGAATATGTACGCGGATGAGTTTCCCAGCATTAGACTGCGTCCCCTACATGGCGTTACAAAGACGAACTGTAGCTGATGACACTCTGCTCGCTTATTGTAGATTCCGCCTTGTCAGACAATACAGCCGATTCCCTCTGCCTGGAATTTACGAAGCCACAGTTTTATCCCATGCTATCGGGTGCATGGACTGGCAGTTTGTGGAGTGGCTGCTGAGAAACGGCGCCACGCCTCTTGTCAATCCGGCAGCAAGCCGTAGAGACAGACTTGTGTATAATATAAAGGCCAAGCATAGCGAGGTTGATGAGATTGTACAGACGTTGATCCTGAAGGCGAGGTTGCAGAATTTCAAACCAGTAAGCTGACTTTGGACTTGGGCGCTAGCACTAATAAATAGAACAATGCGTCATATAAAGCAGTACTTGGACGTGACTCTCAGAGGTGTCAAGATGTTGGCAGCATCTAGACCTATATCCACAGCAGTAAAGGAGACACAGCCGCACAGTGGTGACTATTGCATCTTTATTCAAGACGCCACACCATCTTATTAACTTGCAGAAAAGACAAACCTGGGCGAACATCTGTTCTCTGCCAGCGAGTGTTTAAAATGGGCAATGTATTGTTCATTGCAAATACTGTGTCAAAGAGGAATTCTTATTCCCCCTCGCCACGGAAATGGGACTCTGCATAAGGTATTTTTCTAAGAATTGTGCAACACTGTGACCAAGATTACTAAATCCTGGATTCTGCCTTTATACGCAACTGGACTTGCCCAATGATCTTCCCGAATATTCTCATATAGGGAGCTGTGGTCTCGTACGAATGGAATGAGCATCACAGCGAGACTCAAGGAGCCATCAAAGGTATCAAATGTGCTTAAATGAACTACTTCTAACAACAATATCCAGGCAAGTCTCTCATACTTTTCCCCAAGTATGCCCAAGGGGGGTCGCAGCCGTTACTGCCAGCCCTCTTGTTGTCGAGATTGAACTGGTAAATCCATCCTATTCAGAAATCAGCTTGCGGTCCGGCAGACGTGCAGGGGGACTCGCCATTGTCACACTGGCAGTGAGTAGGAACGCAGCAGCGAGGAGAAGCACCACAATTCTCTTGGATTTTGCCAGCTGTAGTAGTAGAATAGTGCTGTTCTTACGCTGGGTAGCAGCCACTGGCTGGCGCGCCACGGGATTGGCGGTTATGGGACATTCCTGGTCAATGGGTAATGCCGAGACGGAAGCTATACAGCCCGTCAAAATGACCTGAGAGACCTTCATGGCGAATAGGAGATGATGCTTTGCTGCGATGTGGTACAAAGGAGGCGTACTGCGCCAGGGCATAGCTTGTCTTGTATAGTTGAGATGCTTGAGACCCAGACTCTTTTCAACTAACGGGTCGAATCGGAAATACAATAATTGTATTGATCGAATTGCATGTCATAAGTTGAGACACAGAGTTATTGGCCTCATGGTTCCGTGAGAAGCTACATCATAAGGATGCCGCTAGCGGCGGATGGAGTGGCACTTGTCGCGCTCTCATAACAGCTTGGCTTACAAGTTTGTTGGTTTAGGGGTCCACAGCCGTGCATAAGTACCGTGTGTGCGGTAACTGACATTTGATTTCTCCCAAGTTTGCATTCGCACCATGAGACTCGCTAGTATCGCAATCGCCTTCCTTGGCTTCTTGGTGGCGGCAGAACAGGAAGAACGGGCAGCAACAATAGCATCGGGCAAGGCTTACAGCCATCCTCGTCCAAGACATCACCAAGCACGCGGGCTTCATCCTCCACCTCCACCTCGACAAGCACACAACAGGCAGATGGTAGGAGGTAATAGGTGTCCCGCCATCATCTTGGCAGCAGTGAGGGCCTCAAGGTCGAAAAGGAATATCGCATTCGCAGACATTGCACAAGCCAGCGGTGTGGAATTACAGTCCTCATTACTCGGAATGGCAGGGCCAACTGAATTAGCCACTACCAAAAACATGCAAATTGAGCATGTTCGGCATGGAACAGCAGCGCAGTATGGGGCTTGCCTGGGACGGCAATGGCGTGTGGCTTCCGTCGCCGTAAGCTCAAGTGCTTATTACACCCAGCTGGACAAGAATAATTAGAGTTTTGCAAAAAGGGCATGCAAGCATGGCGTGGCAATCGGCCATGTGCTTCATCCCCCCATGGTTGACAGCCAAAGGAACTTGCATGCCGTCGATTGGCCCTCGGCAGACGCAGACAAAAGACTATTCGCAGCTTGCCCTGTTCTAAACACTCCTCGGTATCCCAGGCTGAGTTTGCCGAACTTGGCGGTGACGTTGACAGACGAGAGAAGCTTGCGCCTCGATACGCCACAGCGCAGGCCAAGGACCATGTCCCAGGTTCTTGATGCCAATTCGCCCCAAATCGGCATCTCTTGGATATCTATCCATCTGATGAGTCGTCCCATTGGTCAGATACGGTTACATGGGCCTGGAACCCACGGCCAGCATCACACCTCGTTCGCATGTCCCTCCAGGCACATTCTTGGTGCGCGTGTACATGCAGACACCTCGATGATGCAGCCTTGATGCAGCCTTGATTTAATAAATGGCGCAATGCTGCATCTGCCGGCGCATGCTCTCATCGTCACCAGGAAGGTGGGCGAGGACCCAAAAGACATCATCGACTTGGGCCAATGGCTTGAACACTGACTTGATAGTCCAGCCAATCAATGGGGACAGTAACCAAGTGTACTTGTTCATCAGGGACCATGACGTATGGGCGCAATGTGCGACGGCGTGCAAGTGACATTGGCATGGCCCGTTTCTCGCTGTTCGCCGGTGCACGCAATTTTGATGGCGCGCGTAGCACGTCAAGTACTCCAGAGTCCGGACATGGGAACAATCGATGCAGCCCCCGCCGAGGCACGGGGATCAGCGGGGGTCAAAGGGAGAGCGGTGTCACCGTCGCGGGTCGTGGGTCTTGGGTCGTGGGTCTTGGGTCGTGGGTCGTGGCCGCGGGACGGCGTCGTAGAGGGAGCAAAGCGGCTCCATACACCTACTACTCACTCCGCAACGGAACGGGACTGAAAGGTGTGACATGATTGGAGTCGAAGAAACGTGTATAAGTAGACAGCCAGAGTCGTCTCTGCGGCGGCGGGGGATGAGTGTCGAGATTCCCTAATGTAGATGAGAAGCCCAGACCGCAGAACCCCTTGTGCTCGACCTCTTTTGCACGTTGCCTTTTTATTCACCTCGACACACCATACCGAGTGTGAGCCCTTGGTGGCATCTGCTCTCTGGCCCTTGACAACTTTGATACGTTTCTGCGTGGCCTTGTTCCGTAATGGGTTCGTCCGTCACCGCCGCCGAGGAGGCGCACGACACGCTGGCCCGTGTCTACGCTTCGTCCAATGTCTCTGCCACCCGGGACCTGTATAATGAATGGGCCAAGACGTACGACCAGGAGATGGCCGACAAGTCCCAAAACTACGTCGGCCCCTCCCTGGCCAGCGCATGCGTGCTCAAGAGTCTCGGCCCGGACAAGATTGGGAGCGCCAACATCCTCGACGCCGGCTGCGGAACGGGCCTGGTCGGCCTTCACCTCGCCAAAGCCGGCGCCAAGAACATTGACGGCATTGACCTGAGCCCCGGCATGCTGGACATTGCCCGCAGCAGCCGGGTGTACAGGTCCCTGGGCGTCGTCGACATGTCCAAGCCCATGCCCCAGGAGGACAAGTCGTACAAGGTGGTGGTGTGCATCGGGACCTTTACCCAGGGCCATGTCGGGCCCGAGCCCATGGCGGAGCTGGTGAGAATCACGGAGAAGACGGGCCTAATAGTCGCCACTGTCCTGGCCAGCATCTGGGAGAGCGGCGGCTACGCGGCCAAGGTGGCCTCGCTCGCAGACGAGGGCAAGGTCAAGGTGGTGAGCACCGAACTCAGCGACTACCGCCAGGGCGCCGGCGTGCAGGCCCGCATGGTTGTTCTCCAGGTGCTATAGCGTAGCGCCTGTGTGTCTGGTTTCATGCCCGGAAGCAACGCCGAGACCGCTGCTGCCAAGCGTCGATTTTTGAGTAAAGTCGGACGGTGATTTGTTTCCTGTATCTGTGCGTGTTTTGGCAAACGACTTGGCCGCCTCCTGCTGGCCGCTGGACTTTTGTGGGTCCCGCCTGGGGAGAATCACCAGACTGTGCGCCCGTATGGACCAGTTACAGTCTCTACCGATATAGTTTTGACCCTGCAAAACCCCAGTCTGAGATGCTTCATGTTGTGATTGCTTCAGTGGCCGAGCCATGGGAATCTGTCCGTGTAGATGCAGCGGCAGCAGAATAACCCTGCAGATGCAGATGCCGTTTTTGGATTCGCCATCAGAAGGATGAACAGTCAAGTCGGGGCTTTAAAGCGGGTCGTTCAGCCACGGTGACATGCCAGGATGGGTCGCGCCTTTTGATGAATTTGTAATCATGCCTGGCATCATGGTCCATGGACAACTACCGAGTTGACAAGTGCAGTCAATCATCTTGAGACTCGCAAGGCCAGAAGCTTTGGGCACTTTCACGGCACTGGCACTGGTCCATTTGGGCTGTCGATGCACGCATTGGCTTCGTTCGGTTGCATCCGTGTGCGTTTCTCTCATCCTCTAGACCAGAGTCACCAGACATGTCAGCGCAGGTCGATGGTGACGGCCTCAACCGGCCAGGCCGGCGAAAAGGTGAGTGCTGCGAGGTATCACGCCTTCCGGCAAGGCAGGTCTGACATGGTCCCATAGCATGCGACCTGTGCTTTACCAAAAAGATCAAATGCGACATGCTCCAGCCGACCTGTTCCAATTGCATCCTGTACCAGGCCGAGTGCACCACTGGCAAGCGCCGCCGCAAGCCTAATAGTTCCTCTACCAAAGCTCGTGCTGCAGCCCTTCAACAACAGCAACAACAACAGCAGCAGCAGCAGCAGCAGCAGCAACAGCAACATCATCATCATCAACAACAACAACAACAGCTGCAGCTGCTGCAGCAGCAAAGTGCAAAGTAGGTTTTCTACTCCCAAATCGCCGTCCCCGTCGCTAAACATCCTTCCTCTCTGCAGGGCAGATGCCGATCGAACCCAAGACCGCCTGGCTAGGATAGAGAGGCAGCTGGAGCAGCTCATCGCTTTGCAATCCTCGAGGCCGTTGGAACCGCCGCCGGGCTCATGGTCCCATCCGGCCTCGTCCCATGGCGAGCGGGGCGATAGTGCCGTTGTGCTGTCAAACATGGACACGGATGCCTCATTGCTCGACTCGGCCAAGTTTCCCTGGGACATGCGCCTCAACCCCGAGGATGATCTGCCGCTTCCCCCGCAGGCCGACATCTTGCCAATCGTCAACCACTATTTCGACACGTTTTACTCCATAGTCCCCCTGTTCGAAAAGCAGCCGTTTATGCATTTGTTCAACCAGTGGTACGCAGACCCGTCAACGCGGAACAATGCCACATGGGCCGTCATCCAGATCGTGCTGGCCATCGCCCTGCGCACGCCAATCCCCGAGGCCTTGTCCGGTGGCGGAGGGCCAGATAGACACCATCGGGCCAACTTCTTCCTGAAGAACGCGCAGTCGGTCATCTCGGAACTCGTCACCAGAGACCAGGACCTGCTCGGCCTCCAGGTGCTCCTCGGTATAGTCATCCTCTTCCAGAACAGCAGCGACACCAGCCCGGCAAGTGTCATCATCGGCACAGCCATACGCCTGGCTCACAGACTGCGCCTGCACTCCAGAGAAGCCGCCAAGTACTACTCTCCCGAGGAGAACCTCCAACGCCAGCGCCTGTTTTGGGTCGCCTACATGCTCGACAAGGTGAGGCGAGAAGGGGAACGCGGCGCCGTCCCTGCTGCTGCTGGAGAATAATAGCCATGTCTGACAAAATCCCAGGACATCTCGCTTCGAATCAAGGTTCCCTCTGTCCAGACAGACGAGGACATCGACATCGATGTGCCTTCCTCTGAAGCCGCTGACGGGGTTGGCGTCATCCGGCCCCAAAACGGCCAGGGCTCCTTCAATTACCATCGCTCCATGGTCCACCTCTCCCGCATAGAAGGCAAAGTGTACGATTGGTTGCATTCTAACCAGTCGGGCAACATGTCCCGCCAGGCAAGACGGCAGCGTGTCCAACAATTAGACGGCATGATTAGTATCTGGTACAATGATATACCCACAGCTTACAAAATTGAGAATGTCGACGCGTCCATTGGGGAAATTGAGCTCATACAAATGACCAAGATGTATCACACGTACCTGCTTGTCTTGGTAATGACATATGGCATATACACCCAAGATTCGAACTGGGTCAAGGCCATCCGGTCCGGGGACCGCAACGCCATCCGAAACCTGGCGCTGGGCACCGAGAGCCAAGATTTGGATGAATTGCCGGAAAGGCAGGTCCCTCTGTTACCGGGGAGCTGGCAGAGGCTAGTTCAAGTTAGTCGTGGATGTTTGCGGCTATTTGGGGACTGCACGCCAACAGAGTGCCTCATCTGGTATGTTCCTTCCCCCCCAGACTAATCTCCGATTGCCCGGAAAAGATGAATTGATATTAATGTGGAAACCTGAACCTGTAGGGTATGCTGTTGCCCTCAATTTTCGGGAATGATGATCCTCCTCGCCAATATCCTAATTGAACCCACGCACCCCTACGCCCCCTCTGATGAGCTGTTCTCCACACGAGCAATTCAACTGTTTGATCGAGTGGTTGAATTCATCCCGGACCCCGATAAATATGTCGATATACGCTTCGTTATCGGCAGGTTATACGATCAAGCTCTCCGAGTCATGAACGAGGTCAAATCCCAGGGTGGTGAAACCACGGTCGATACCATGCAACCAGTCTTGCTCGGCTATGACGGGATCAACGAGGATCCATGGGGCTGGGCAGCCTCTCTTCCGGGAAAAATGAACATTTTCCCCGATATTAGACACGGCGATGGAAGCAGTCTACAAATTTTGCCATAGATTTGACCAAAGCAAGATGCCACAAATATATACCCACCAACTGTCTCTGAGACGCTGTATACTTGGGCAAAAACGCTCGCCCACTTTTCTTGTTCACGGGACCCTCTATAGTCGTGCTGCAAAACCGTTGGTTCTCTAATTTTATGGTCCTCCAGGCACTCCAATAACCGGGCCTTCGAAAAAGTCATCTGGAAGTCTAAAGCCTGGGTCGTAGTCTTCCATCGCAGCAATCGTTGTTCGTACGACGTCAAACCCGAAATTATGACGTGTAATAGATGCATAGTCCCCTGCAAAAGCTGTCAGCGGACGGACTCATTCTCTGCCAAGAGCAAGGGCAACTCACTGGGTATACTCTCCTCGCTTATATACTGCAGCAATTCGTCCCTCACCAGACTTGTCTGATCTGAACCGACATTGCTGAGTATTTGAATGACACTTGTTCTTCCATGCCGAATCTTGTAATAAATGCTGAGCCGCCTTTCGATTTCCGCCTGCGTGTTCGCGCCACAGAGAATAATGCCAAGAGCCAGCCCGTCCTCCAACCCCTGCGCACCGCCCTGGCCTAGATCTGTTATTGTCAGCATCAAGTTACGGCCAGGTGGATTAAATCGGCTTCGCTCACGAGGCAGCATTGGATGCGCAGCATCGCCAACTAGCGTCATCCGGCCTTTGTTCCATGTCGGCAATGGGTGGCGGTATAGCAACGGCCATCGCTTGGCATCCGTTGCTTTACTTTGGGCTAATTAGCATTGGGCTTTTGGACAAGCTGGAAGGATCATTTCCTAACCTGATAACTTTCAAAAGTCTAGGGTTGAACCCAGCAAATCGTTCCACAACTTGAGAAATGTCCACATTGGCGGACCAAGCTAGTAGTTGGTTAGCCCGCTCTCCAATGCGCAGAATGCCGGTAGCACTTACACTCTTTTTTCTCAGGGTTGGCAGGCTTTTCGTGAACCAAACATGCAAAATTCAGGACGGTGTTGCTTCACATTGTCAGGTCTAGTACATCATCAAGAGGGTGGATATACAGTCTCACTCTCGGCATGGGTATACCACCAGTCTGCGTTGCTCATTATTGTCTATGAATAGTCGTATCCACCCATCTCGGCCCTTGGTAAAGAAACTTGTTTCGGGATCCGCCTCTAGCTCTTCGACGGGCAAAAGAAATCGGTAGCAGTAATTGGTGTGAATGGGTGGAACGGCTTCAATTTTTCTTCCCATGATAGCTTCAGCCGCAAGTGAATGGACGCCATCGGCGCCAATGACCACATCAGCCTTTATTTCTTGCCCATTTGACAGCGTAATGGATGGTTTCAAGGGGTCCTGGTGGGTGATGAAAGTCTTTGTCAGCCGCACAAGTAGCCAACTTGTTTTGATGTGCGTGCTTGGTAGGGCACAGCAACTCACGTATCCCATTGCTCGAGAATTGAGGTGTATAGTAACAGGGGCACCAGGCCCATCGGGCCTTGTGGCCATCCATTTCAAGGCGTTGTGCAAGTCCACGCGGTGACACAACCACCATGGAACCCCGCCAACCGACATCGCCGTCTTTTCATCGGACAGGGCAGTTGTCACTTCCAGCGTAAAGGGGTCAATTGAATGCGCGCGTCGCGATTTTACCCAGCGCCACTGAACTGGATCCAGCCCCCAAGCAGTGAGGAATCTTGCGGCATTAGGCGGCACGTGAATAGCGGCTCCGATCTCGTTGTTCATTGAAGACTGCTCGTATACATGAACACAATAACCCGCCCGTCGGAGAGATATGGCCGCCGTCAGCCCCGCAATCCCGGCGCCCGCAATGACAGCGTTCAACATATTCCGTGTGATGCAAGTGGACGATTGTGGCTCAACATTGGAAACCGTGGGCGGTGCTGTTTGGTTCAGCGTAGATATTCGTGTGATACAACTGTGTCGACGCCGCCACCGTGGTGTTTGGGTGAATCTTCTCCAACATGACATATCAAAGGTGCAGAACGAGAAACTGGGAAATCCAACGCCATCGTGGGCAACGCCGGCAGATAAAGCTCAATAAGGGCCGTCAGGGCACAGTGGATCCTTGGTGAGAAGAGATGAGAGGAACACCCATACTCGACCCAGGTAGAGGGCGTTGGAAGAGATCCCCCGCGGCACTAGTCGAGTGGCAGGTTGAGCCTTTCTTTTGCGTCGTGGACTTCTCCGTATCTCCCGTGGACATGGCGGGCAGTTATGCAATATGTTTATGACGGAATGGGGTGGCGTATGATAGCCAAGAAAGAGGCTTGGGTAGTTGGCCCCTCGGGCTGAACGGCACGAAAGAGATGATGGCTCTCATCTGGATTTCTCTGGGTTGTTTGTCTGTGGTGTGGTCAGTTTCTCCTCGGCGGAATGCTCCATGAGTGATACAGTGATACATACGATTGATGAGAAGAAGCAACCAGCTGCGACGCGCGCATGACGCAGGTTGTCTCGCCATGGTGACTTCCATCCGATGGTGGGCGAGCAAGCCGGTCAATGAGGCGACGGGTGCATGACTGAGAGACAGACCAGACTCGCCTGGTAATACAACGAGGCCAGAAGCCAGGGAACTGAATCAATTGATGACATGTGCACGGGTTGTGGGCGGAAAGTGTCAGAGCAGTATTTGACCAGCTGAGGAAGAAGAAATACCAGTGGAGACGGCTGTTTCCTCTGGTGGTGGGGCAGCCGCCACTTGCCGGCCACGCGCGCCCTACAGCACTAGAGGTGCCCCAAAAAGCCCCTGGCCGGTGGTGTAGGGATGCTTATCTCGAGGAAAGAGGCAACATTGCGCCAGGTACCAGACTTCATCTTGCTTTTCTTTGGCCCAGTATCTGGTTTGTCTTGCCAGAACATTTCACCTTACCAGACGCAGCACATTTAACGGACGGGAAAAGGCCGAGGAAGTTGTGGCTGAATCCAAGGCGAATATGGTCCAGCCAGACGCCTGTCTCACATAATCCTCAAAGCTTTGATGCTTGAAACAATGTTGGCTAAATACCTCTTCGCAAGTCTCTCCATGTTTCATTTGTATGCCGAGAATGCAATGCTCCATGTTGACCTACGTGATTGACTCCTTGGTCAGTCGCTCTGCTACTGGTGGGTTCCTATTTTAACCCGTCTTCTCATCTTCAGTTATAAATCAGGGCGAACTCAGTTCATTTAACCTTGCCTAACTTGTGTCATGTGCCTACTTTATTCACTTCATGTTACCACTCCAGCCCGCCGTAGGTCCGGGGCTACCGACAACTGTTACTTTTGCTCCAGCAGCAAACATGCTGTTCATAAATCCCATCCCTTTGATGCCCATATTTTGCATGGCATTTTCAAATCCCTCCTCTGGCACCAACCAGCCAGGTTCCCTATTGAGTCGGAGACTGCATTAGGGCCAACCAAGACATGCATAAAATAAACAGATGGACCAATCTCGGCCGTCTTCCGTTTCTCCGTGTGCCCGCAAACCGAAGCAGCCTCGGTGATGCCATTTACTACCCCGGCACCTCAATGTTTCTTGACATTGCCGCCAGCTCCAGGCGCTTTCGTCTTGGCAGTCTTCGCGTGCGTCTTTGGGGTATGAGTGCCCGCCGACTTTCCCTTTCCCGTTGGTGATTTTGGGACATGAAGGGGATCATCGGGTGATCGATCGGCAGTCACATCTTCCTCCGACTCAGTTGGGTTCGGTTCGTGAGCTTCCGGGGAACCCTGTTTCCCAGCTGATTTCTTGTTCGCCATTGCCAGGTACTGGCTCATTGAGAATGGACGGGCGCATGGTGCTGAATGATGCGCCGTGACCAACCTTGCGGGGAAGCCAGCAGGTCGTAGCCTAGCAACATTAGAAAGCCCGACACACGACATATTATCTAGCAGTTGATCAATTCTTGTTGTTTTTGAAGAAGAGACAATGGCGCATGGTTATTTGAGTGTGAGGGGTAGCTTCGTCAATCATCCGATGGTGCCGGAGCTTAAATTGGAGCATCGATACCGAATCCGAAATGCCGAAACGCCACCATTTATTATTCGCCCTTTTTGTCCTCTGCCGTACCTACCGTCTTCAAAAGACCACCATCAGTGGCGCTGTTGCAGTGGTAGCGTCATTTGCAATAGACTTCCATTCCGCACGTCTACCCATTACGCCAATAGACACCCATTTTGTAACACAATGACCCCTCCAAGTCATATTGGCAATGACAGAATTACGACAAGACGCGCTGCAGGCTTGTTCAACCACTGTTTATTCATAAGACTGGTGGATGGGGGGCATGTTGCTGCCGTTTGATTCGCAGTTTCGTCAAGATAACGAGGAATGGCAGTGAGCCAAGCCATCACCAACAGTCGCAGCCGAGAGTAGATGTCTCGGATATCATCTCGAATTGCAAATAGGGCAAAAGGGTCAACGCTGTCCAGATAATGTGTTAGGACTCCTAAGCTTCAGCTGATTGTAATGTGAGTCTTTGCATCGTCGATAACAAAACTGGGCTCATAGGCAGAGCTGGCCCTCCACCTCTTTTTTTTTTTTTTTTTTTTTTTTTTGCTGTTCCTTTGGGCGTCACAATAGCAGAGGCTGAAGGTGCCGTCGACGAAAACAAGGCGCAGGCAGGTGCAGTAAACTGGTGGCAATTGTGCCTTGATGTTTAGAGCGTACCTGGCGGACAGCATGTTCAGTTGTCAATCCATCCACGGATTCATATCTGTGGTAGACTTTTGAATGTCTCACCATAATCTTCCAACGCCACTCATCCAGAGACGGAGCTTATAAAAGTGCCAAGGCCAATGCACACCCGAAATCCATGATGGTGGAAAGCCGGCCCAACTTGACCAAGATTTAGGTGTTCCATGCGTAAAATACGAGCCACTCGCGACTGGGGGAGGGGAATATTCTGCCTGTTTGACGTGATTTTTGTTGGACGAAATTGTAGCAAGTGATACAGAGTAGTCCCAAGTTGGCTCCTGGGTAGTTTATTAAAAATGTCTAGGTTCCCATCTATAATTAACTGTTCGACAGACTTGCTTGCTTGGATGCTTGACTGCCACGAGGTTCATCCACTGAGTGCATGTACCTATGTACCCGCTGGCGTGGGGTGATCCGCCGGTGTCGGACTTAGCGGTTTCTGGTCCTTGGCACTTGCCCACCAACGGGCTGCATCGGCCCATCATGGCATCATGGCGTCACCATGGCTGCCATGCCGTTGAAGGTCGCCCTGGCCCAAGACTGTTTGATACCAACACTCTCCCTGCCGGCCATCTTGGACACTCGCCGCAGACCAGCTGTTTGCAATGGCTCCCTTGTCGCCAGATACAATCGTGATTGCGGGGTAGGCTCACCATCTCATCCGAGACTCAGCCCCTCTCAATCAAACACCTGCTGAATCGTGTTTCTAGCGCGGGCATCATCGGGCTCGACGTCGCCCTTGTCCTTGCCAAGCGCGGACTGGGCCCGTACATTACCATTGTTGCCGAGTACATGCCCGGCGATACCTCGCCATCGTACACTTCTCCTTGGTAGATATCCTGCGCCCCCAAGACCTACAGCGACCTCAACCCACAGAACGAGCATGACGAGCATGACGCTAAATGGCGCTGGTGCAGGGCTGGGTGCAACTTCTCCGGCATATCGGGAAGCGACAAAAATGCCCTCCGCTGGGATAAGATGGGCTACGCTCACCTCATCAGCCTGGCTACTCACCATGAAACCGAATCATGCGTGTCACGCACACCCTCGATAGAGTACTGGGAGGCCAACACGCCGCATGACAAGATTCGAGCCATCTCAACTTACCTCGAGGATGTATGTGTGTCCCCTTTGGTTTGCACCGAACCGCAAAACTGAGCGCGCGACAACACAGTTCAGGGTCATTCCCAAGGAAGAACTGCCAGAAGGCGTAGAGTACGGCATATCCTGCACCTCGGTGACAGCCCATGCCCCGAAGCACCTCGTCTACCTCCATGGGCTTCTGAAGGATCACTACGGGGTGCGCTTCGTCCGTCGAAAATTGCCCAGCATCCAAGCCGCCTATGCTAGCCCACAGACCCAGATCGTCTTCAACTGCACAGGCAATGCGGCCAGGACGCTGCCCGGCGTACAAGACACCAAGTGTTTTCCTACCCGTGGCCAAGTGGTGCTTGTGCGAGCCCCGATGATGCGCAAAAACGTGATGCGCCACGCCCGGGACTCGGAAACGTACATTATTCCCAGACCACAGTCCAACGGAAACGTCATCCTGGGAGGATACATGCAAAAGGGTGTATAGTGAGTTGACCCCCCTTGTTGACCCAACGAAACCCTTTACTTGGTCCGTTAATGTGTTTTTTTGCCTTGATCCAGCGATGCCGCCACGTACGGCCACGAGACAGACTCCATAATGGAGCGAACAAAGGATCTCTGCCCGCGGGAGCTTCGAGACGGGCCCTGCGAGATTCTGGCTGCATTCTCAGGTGCCAGACCATCTCGCGAGGGCGGAGCAAGAGTTGAGCGAGAGACCATCTCCGTTGGACTCTCTGAGCGAGTCCTTGTTCACAACTACGGCGCCGGCGGCACTGGCTTTCAGGCTGGATATGGCATGGCGCTGGATGCGGTGGCATCTGTGGACGATTTGATCAAGGACATGGAGAAGGCGGCTGGGCGGGCCAAGTTGTAAGTCCGAGCGGGTAGACGGTATGATGCATCGATTCGCCTGCGCTTTGCGTCATATAAGTGGGCGGAACGGAGCAAGGCAGTTTAAGATCACTGCTTTTCAATCACCCAGATACACCCAGATACCGACATAGACCGGAGTACTGTATCCCAGGCTGTTTCACATCGAGGCCAAGACGGACCGTAGAATTTGCACCGCACCAACCTCGTGACATTCTTGTTCATACGTGCCATGTCGTCAATCCTATGCCGAATCCGCCCCGATAATGCGTGGAGCCGTCTAAACTGCGGGCGTCATCGGCTTGGCACGTAATCAACTCATTCGCCGACTAGTTCACCGGGAGCGCTTTCCTAGTCCATGCAAAAATTGTTAATCATTGGAACAGCCCAGCTGCCTCTTTGGGCGACAGACACGTGGATATAATGGCCGCCGGTCGCGGATGCAACTCTGTCATCCAACCGATGAGCGCCATTTCAGCCATAATTCCGCAGTGCATTGTTCCCCACACTCGGGCGAGTCCGTTACAGAAACAAGTCTGGTTGTATTATAAGCGTGGGGGAGAAGGTGCAGATTCGCCACGGCTCGTCGTGCCATTGTAACCGAGGCCAACTTGCTCAATCCCACGGCTTGCCTGACATGAATTCTACTATTTTTGGCTCGCTTCTTCAATTCACTCGTCGCTCTTCTTCACTTGCCCAGAATGTAGTCGAGCCTGCAGCCGTCCCGCCTACCAGCTCATCCGATCACCAAGACGCAGACTTCTCCAAGTTCCCCTCCCGCAGGAGCGTCGTACACAGCACCGAGGGCATCGTGGCCTGTTCGCAGCCGCTGGCGGCACAATGCGGTCTTGATGTGCTCCGAGCTGGCGGCAACGCGGCCGTATGTTTTATAACGCGCATTCCAAGTTTTCATCTTGACATTCTGACCAATTCGTAGGATGCCGCAGTCGCAGTCGGTATGTCAAATCCCGCCGGCCGAGCATGTGGATGAGTATTGGATCAGGCGTGTTGCTAACAAGGCGTGCAGCCGCCGGTCTTAACATGACGGAACCATGCTCAACAGGCATCGGAGGCGACATGTTCATCCTCTTCTGGGACGCGTCGGCCAAACAGGTCAAGGCCATGAACGGCTCCGGTCGCGCTGGCGCCAAAGCCACGCTCGACTCGGTCAAACGGGCCCTCGACATCCCCGGCGACAAGCAGGACGCCGAGATTCCCCTGACCAGCGCCCAGGCGGTTACTGTCCCCGGTGCCGCAGCCGGCTGGGTTGATACCGTTGAGAGATTTGGCAGCGGCAAGCTCGACATGAAACGCATTCTTGCGCCAGCCATTGAGCTTGGCGAGAAGGGATTCCCCGTTTCCGAGGTTGCTGCCCGTTCTGTAAGTGACGCCGGCATGCGACTTGTACCTTGGATTGCAAAATTAACGGGGGCGGGGGCGAAATGTAGTGGAAAGTCTCCGAGGCACGCATCAGGAAAGCATCGCCCAATTTCGCCGAAATGCTTAAAAACGACCCCGAGGCTAAGGGTGGCGTGCGTGCTCCCGGCCCTGGCGAAATCATGAAGAACCCGACCCTCGCCCGAACCTTTCGCACCCTCGCCGACGAGGGCAAGAAGGGCTTCTACCAGGGCAGAATCGCAGAGGAGCTCGTCAAGGTCGTCCAGGACTGCGGTGGTCTGCTGGAACTCGACGACCTTGAGCATCACCTCGAGGTCGGCAGCGAACCAGTCGATCCCATCTCTCTCAAGTTCCAGGGCCAAGGGTGTGGCCACGAAAATGGCGTAGAGCTGTGGGAACACCCGCCCAACGGTCAGGGCATCGTCGCTCTAATGGCACTCGGCATTATTGAGCAGCTGGAAAAGCAGGGCAAGATTCCTGTATTCAAGCCAGACGACTTCAACACAGCGCCATACTTGCACGCCGTCATTGAGGCCTTGAGGCTGGCCTTTGCAGACGGCAACTGGTTCGTCGCGGACCCCAACGTCGTCAAGGTCCCCGTTGAAGGCTTGATCTCGCAGGAATACCTTGCCGGGAGGGCAAGGCTGTTTGATGCCACAAAGGTAATCGACGTGCACCAGCACGGCGAGCCGCCCTTTGCCTCGCCCGCCTTGTCCAGCAGCGACACCGTCTACTTCACCGTGGCCGATTCTCAAGGCAACGCGGCGTCCTTCATAAACTCCAACTACGCCGGTTTTGGAACCAGCATCATCCCCAGGGGCTGCGGGTTCACGCTCCAGAACCGAGGAGCAAACTTCTCCCTCAACGCAAAGCATCCCAACAAGATTGAGCCCAGAAAGAGGCCATATCACACCATCATTCCCGGCATGGTGACCAACTTGCACGACGGATCGCTGCACTCCTCGTATGGAGTCATGGGCGGGTTTATGCAACCCCAGGGCCACGTCCAGGTGCTCCTGGGCCAGCTCGTCGGGCGGTTGAATCCCCAGCAGGCTCTTGACGCCCCGAGAATCTGTATCGGTAGCAGCAGCGAAGGCATTGACTGGACAGTAAGTGTCGAACAAGGCATGCCGGGGGAGACCATCGAGGGGTTGAAGAAGCTGGGCCACAAGGTCGAGGTCGTGTCCGGCACGAAAAGAGGGCTGTTTGGGCGTGGTCAGGTTATCCGTCGAGTAGTTGACCCGGTCGAAGGGACGCGCATCTGGTCTGCGGGCAGCGACATGCGGGCAGATGGCGCTGCGTATCCATTGTAAAGTCGGTTCAAATACTGAACCAATGCTCCTGTTTTGAGACTCGGCACAGTCTAGATGCACACAGAATTGATAAAGGGCTTATATTCAGCCTGGTATATTTTGACTCTCGCTCTCTTCCCCTAGCGTATTTCATCGTACACGATCCGTCGGATCAATCTATATTGACGCAAGCCGTTAAAGCTTGCAATTCATCCCCCTCGCTACACATACTTCAAGCATCGCCCTCCATGACAAGTACATCCTTGTCCTCAAAGAACTTGGCCAGCTCGCCATTTGTGTGCATCGTCCTGAGAATGTCGCAGCCGCCAACAAACTCCTTGTCAACGTAGAGCTGTGGGATGGTCGGCCAGTCAGAATACTCCTTGATGCCCTCGCGCAGATCCGAGTCCTCGAGGACGTTGAACGCGGCAAACTTTTCCGGGTTGACGCCCTGCATGCCGAGGATTTTGATGACGGTGGCGGAGAAGCCGCACTGGGGCATCTCTGGCGTGCCCTTCATGAAGAGAACGACGGGCGCAGAGGCGACGGCCTTGTCAATGGCAGACCTGGTTGCGTCGGAGAGCAGGCGGATTTGGAACGGTGCAAGGGGCGAGATTGGTGCTGGGAATGAAATGGGTGCGCGCACCGCCGGGCGGGCTGCTTGCCGCAGGAGGCTCTTTGCCACATGTTAGCGATGAAATTCCAGCATGCGGGGGGGAGTATTTGGTGAACGTACAGACGCAACGCTTCGAGAAAACATGGCTCGCAATGATGGGGATGGCGAAGCGTTTTGAAGGCAAAGACGGAAAATGGCAAAGTAATTCCCGGCCGCCCTGTCAATCGACAAAAGCCGGAGCAGAGTGTGATGTAATCGCGGGAGGAGGCGAAAAGCTGACCAATCAAAGCTCATGTAATCCACCGCTGGCCACCACCACTGGTCGCATGCTGTTTCAGGCTTCGCGACCACAGCAAAGTACGAGGATTCTTCCCAACGCAAGCACCAGATATCCCAATAATAAAAGAGGTATATTTGACAGTGGCATTGTATTCATATATTCCCAGTCACATTCGTTAAATTGCAACAACAAACATTACAACTTGCCTTGCCGGTCAACGGTTGGAGAACATCCCTGACACTCTCAAGCCATTTCATTTACCAACTTCAGCTGGTGTTCCCAGAGCGCAATACAAACCATGTTGCAGGCATCAAGAAAAGGCCCGGATTCCCAGGCCGACAACTCGGCAGCGGGCAACGTCGCAGCCGCACGACATGACGGCAAAAAACACCTCCTCCTGGCCGCGTCGGGCTCTGTGGCCACTATCAAAATCGCCAACATCATCAACGGCTTTGCTTACCACAGCAATCTCTCCATTCGTCTCATTCTCACCGGCTCGGCAGAGCAGTTCCTCAACGGCAAAAGTGAAGAGCAGCCCACTGTTGCCGAGGTGCGGCGCCTCCCCAATGTTGATGGCATCTACACTGATGCCGCCGAATGGACGAGGCCCTGGACACGCGGCGCTCCCATCCTGCATATCGAACTGCGCAGATGGGCGGATCTGCTCATGATTGTTCCCCTGAGCGCAAACACCATGGCCAAGATGGTAGCGGGCATGTGCGATAATTTATTGCTCAGCGTTGTGAGGGCGTGGGATCATGACGGGTCCATTGACGGCGTGAGAAAAAGGATTGTTGTGGCGCCAAGTATGAACACTGGCATGTGGCGAAACCCGGTGACGGCCAAGCATGTCAAGACCTTGGAAGAGGACTGGGGTGGTGATGAGGGTTGGGTGCAAGTGTTGAGGCCAATCTCCAAGACTCTGGCGTGCAACGACAAGGGCGAGGGCGCCATGGTGAGCTGGCAGGAGATTGTGTCGGTGGCCGAGGAGAAGCTAGGTCTGGAGAACACAGCGAGCCTGAGGGAATGATTTCCCCTCTGATGTGGATATTTCAGCTTGTGGTTTGTGTGAATACAATCAGGATCCACGTTGACGCTGCTGATGAGTTTCAAGTCTTGGCTGGAGATGCTAGAGCTGGGCATCTGCCAACTGCAACAGCCAGCCGTTGACAGTTGACTGCTCCGACACTGCCAGCCCTGGCAGTGTTTGGCCCATCGCCATGGTCGGTACGTGTCTTTTCGCACTTGCGCTCTGTATCTTGGTTCAGCATCCGAACTGCGAGCTCGAATCTTTGCGCTTGCCCTTCCCCCTTGACCATTCCATGTCTTCGCCCTCCCAACAACCCCCATCTCCAACATGTCTCAACCCGACAACTCTCCCGAAGCAAGTTCTTCCACCGCAGCAGAGAAGGAGTCATTTTCCACCCTTCGTGCCAGACTGCGTAGCGAAGACCCATTCCCTGCCTGCCACGGGCTGTCGTCTTCATCTGCCGAGCCATGCTCCAGTCATACAGACATTTACAAACAGCTTCGAGCTGTGTTCTCTTCCATTCAAGGCCCCGGGGCATCTTCCACCTCCAATGCCGGCAAGATCATCATGGACGACATAGCAGGTACGAAGGCGTTTTGCTCGTCAAGGCCATGTGGCTGAATTCTTTAGAAACCTTTGCCCGCTCTGGAGAAGAGACGTACAAATCAGCCATCTCCAGTCTCAAAAGCGTCCACGATTCCCTCAAAAATAATATAGCAACACTTGGTAACGAGTCCGCATCCACCTTGGGCAATATTGGTTCTCTATACGGAAATATTACCTATCCTTTATCCGCAACAATATGCCACTCCAAGAAGTTCTCAAGGGGCACAATCGAGAAGCATTTGGCGCGGCTAAAAGCAGAACTAGAAACTGCGGACCAGAAATTGATGGAACTGAACGAGAAGTGGGCTTCCTGTCTTGATGAAGAAGTCAAACTCATGACGATACCCGAAAGCAACGACGATGTTGGCTCGAACAGGGAGATGGATGCGCTGATGGCTGACATTGATGCCATAATAAGAGAAGGGGTGGCCAATCTCGAGCAGATGGACAAGGTACGTCCAATGTTAAAAGTCGGGATACCACTAATAAATGTTAGGAGTATCGCGACATGTTCTTGATGGAGTCCCACAAGATGATGGAAGCTATGATGGCAGATTAATAAGACCGACTTCTTGGTTACAAGGATTTCAACCAAGAAACGGATGAATAATGGGAACTTGCCAGTCAAGGATTTCACATAGTCACAGTAAGGCCTGTCAAATTTCATCCGAGTCATCTCCACATCTATTACATGCTAATGCAACACCACCATCACAGGTGATAAATCGCCCAAACTCCAGGTCATGAATCGCCAAACCGTTCTAAAATCGAGTCCAAGAAAAAAACCGCAAAAGAAATACAGGCTTTTGCCAAAACACTGAAATGAAAATGTTTGTGAATCGCTTCACTTCTTGTTATACCCAAGTCGGCCGAGTGATTCTCCTTTTTGTTTATTTTGTCGCGGAAATCCAGGATCATGGCACCAGATTACTGCTCCTTCTCGGGAACAACGACACCCCACTCGTGCTGCTCGCGACCATACATGATGTCGCCGATCCACGTCTTGACCTTGCTGGTGATTTCGCCGGCTTGACCTTCGGATCCCATGGGAATGTTGATGTCCTTGCCGCGGTGGTGAATCTGGGACACGGGGCAAATGAAATACTAGACACGGTCAGCCTCGGCACTATATAGCACAATTGTCCGGCATCGGGATGCGAAACTTACAGCAGTACCTGCGGCAAAGGACTCGAGAATGCGTCCCTCGGCATCCGCCTCGACAAGTTCATCGATTGTGTACTTGCGCTCGGTAATTTCGAGCTCGCCGGCCATTCTCTCACGCAGAATCTCCAGGCAGCTGCGACGAGTAACGCCATCCAGGATCAGTTTATCGTCCAATGGAGCAGTGATGAGCTCCTTCTTGCCATCCTTGCGCTTCCAGATGATGAAAAAGTTGGAGGCGCCGGCTTCGGTGCACTCTCCCTGCTGGCCGTACAGCCAGAGGATCTGGTGGAATCCACGACGGCGGGCATCCTGGGTGGCCATGAGCGAAGGACCATAGTTGGCGCCAACCTTGGCATAGCCGAATCCGCCAACCCAGGCGCGGACCATGTCCTCGGGCGAAGTGTGCAGACGCATGCCACCCGGGGGAGAATCCATGCGGGGCATAAAGGTGACAATGATGTAAAGCATGGCTTCCTTGGGGGCCTGGACACCGAGCTGGGACTGGGTGCCGATCAGGGTAGGTCGAATATAGAGGAAGTTTCCGGGCTCGTCCTTGGGCAACCAGCGGGGACCATCGACGGACAGCAAAGCAATCATGAGCTTCTCCAGCTCGGCGGGTTCAAAGAGCGGCAAAGAGATACGGCCGGCAGACATGTGCATTCGGGCGCAGTTGCGATCAGGGCGGAAGACACGCAGCTTCCCGTCATAGCCACGGAAGACCTTGAGACCCTCGAAGCACTCGGTGGCATAGTGCAAGCAGGAGGCAGTGGGCATGAGGCTCAAGGGGCCGTACGGCTTGAGCTCGGGAACGCTCCAGCCCGTGGAGGCTTTCCAGGTGGCAGTGACCATGTGGTCAGTGGCAATAGTCTCATCACCAGCATTGGCGGTGGCCTGGTCTGGGACAGCACGAGGGGACTCGGTCAGGGTGTATTTGAGCTTGGAGGCATCCAGGGCAGCCTTGGGAGCACTGTCGCCATTGGAGGCTTGAGGCAGGGCAGCCTCCTTGCGTTGGATGGCGGCAGCAGTCAGGTTGACGTCCTGCTGGGGAACGGCGGAGGGGGCCATGTTGATGTGATGGTTTTTTTTTTCTTGGTGTCCTTTCAGAGAGAGTGATGTAGGAAGAGACTATGGGTGAGATTCGGCGGAGTTGGATGAGGGAAAGTTGACGATGTGGCGTTGGTCTCTCAGGTTACCGTGTTCGTGGTCTGGAAGGAACCTGGGGAATGTCTCAGCACACAACCGTTTTCGGCCCATTTTCCCCAGACACCAATTGCACTTACAGGATGTACAAGGTTTCTCCCCAGAGTGTCGATTAAGGATGCAACATGCAACATACCAGGTGGGCAAAATGGGAAAGGGAAACGGGGGGTATTAGCACTATTAGTATAGAAGAGATACGATGAGTCAAGGTGTGGCATGGAGGGAAAAAAGCAAGCCAGAAGGCCGCTAGTACCTGTCTACTGGGATCGGTAAACCGGGGCGGGTTACCAAAGTTTCAGCGGAGTCGGCAGAGCATGGGGGGACGGACACTGGGCAATGTGATGAAGTGGCGGTTATCAATGGCCAAAAAGGTTTTTTTTTTTTTTTGGGAGGGGGGTTTGGGATTTCTTGGCCGCCACGACACACCTTGTCATGTCATGGAGCCCTCAAAGGTCGAGGTTTAGCATCAATGTCCAACGGGTACGGTGGGCAATAGCCAGTACCTGCTTTCCGTGGCCCTCCATTTCCACACGGTTGGTGCCCCGAGACGGCCAGTCAACGGGCAATCCAGCAACGCATTGCGAACTGCTGCCAGGCAGAAGAGCATTGCATCTGCAGACGT
The DNA here is from genome assembly GCA_020975405.1 of Keithomyces neogunnii. Lineage (NCBI taxonomy): Eukaryota > Fungi > Ascomycota > Sordariomycetes > Hypocreales > Clavicipitaceae > Keithomyces > Keithomyces neogunnii. The sequence goes on along the minus strand of JAIOWQ010000002.1, from coordinate 251,829 downwards.
GCTGGAGGCTTGCCGTAATACCATTGGGGGAGCAAAACCTGAGAGCCGCCGCCCCGCGTGCTCGGCAGACCCACCCGTGGCCCAGGGAGGCGGGGGGCGTTGGCTCAATCGGGAAACCAGATTGACCAGGTGACTCGCGCAAAAGCCGCAGGGTGAAGAGGCAGGATCCAAGACCTCCGACGCCTGCCGCTCCCACGGACTCCGCGAGGACCCGTCAACTCGGCTTAGATGCAACAGCAGAGCAAAGGTAGCGAGGGGGCACGAGGTCCCTGCAAGGCGGAAGATTCAAAAGACGCTACACTGAGAATTCCTCGAGAGCAAAAACACCATGGCCCTGCTTGCGCGCATAGCCTTGTATAACGTGGTATGAACCAGACCTTTTCGCTTTCCGTATCAAAATGGGGGAGCCCGGGCCCAGCGGGTGCGGAACCTGGCCGTGGGACTTTTAAAAAAAAAAAAAAAGAGAAAGAGGTCGCGGGGTGGATAAGCAGAACCGGACCCATGCCACAATGACGAGGATGCAAATGGCCAACAGACGGACAGATAAGAACACACGTCATTGCATTAGTTCGTTTGCATTTCGACGCCTGGGATCCCCCAGACACGAAATAGTGCCCATTATTGATTGACTGCATCAATTGTCCCAGGTGCGCACGCAGGAATGCCATGCACCGCTGCTCCACAGTGCGCACAGTGGGCAGAAGCATCCCGCCGCGAATAATGATTCTGCGCCACGCCCGTATCAGCACCTTATCTGGGAAGGGGAGCCAGATTGCCTCGTCATCGTGATCCCATCTTGTCTGAACAACGTCGCAGAAATGTTGGCAAAAGCACCAGCCTCGCTCACAAGACATTCTCCATGCAATGTGCATGCCGTTATTATTATTATTTGGTCCCGCATTCCCTAAAGAGAGAGTCTAATCCTCATAAACAAGGAGTGGGCCCTGGCAATCTTGCTCGTCACAATAAAGTGCTCCGCTGTCGCAGGAGGGCGGAATTGCCACTCCAGTTTCACCGCCGTGGATAGCCGCTCAACATTTGCTTGATACAGGGGACCACCAAACCGCATAAGCGCATAAGCACATAACTAACCCCCCCTACTCTCCCGTACACGCATTTCAACTGCACTAGCCTGGGCATGGTCCACCGCCAACAACCAGTCCACACAACAGATGACGAGTGACGACAGACCCCATGAGATCATTGATTGTCTTGGTCGCACTACGCTGGCCAATGCAATTGCAATCTACCGCCAGCCATTCACATCTGAAAAGGACCTTTGTGTAGTCAATGCCATGGCTGGTGGGTATGTGATTGAAACCAGACAATTGTCAACGTGACCATCCATTTCGACCACGGTTCACGCTACGAACCGAAACTCCCCACTGGGTGGTCTTGTCTGCCACATCACCAAGGTCGCTTGTCCTCCACCCTCAGCCTTCACCTCTCCGTTCCACCACCTACCTGGCACTCGCGAGATGGCCTTGTTGAACGAAGCCGGCTCCCACTTCCCATCGTGTTGTGCCTTGTCCTTTGTTGACATTCCATCCGACAACCCCAAGTCAAAATTATCCATGTATACCACGGGAAAAGAAAAGTAACGAAAAACTCCGATCCGAATGCATGGCTGGCTGCATGTCGTGCCAGTGATATTCTATGTTTACCATCCGCCCTTCTGCATGCTGCATACTGCAGCATGCGTCGTGAAATTTCCAATGTGCAATTATGCCATGTGCGACACGCAACCAGGTCCAATAATTTGTTGGCGTTGCGAGTTGGCGCTTACGTACTGTTGCCGGGAACAGCCCCTGTGCCACTGCGCTCAGCCTCTCTGCTGCGTTGCTCCTCTTCCAACATCTCTCGTTGCCTGGCCGCGGCTTCCACTTCTGCCTTGACGCCCTTGGCTCGCTGTCTCGCCTCGTATCTGTCTCGGCTCTTCATGATACGTTGCACAATCTCGCCGGCATTGACTTCGGCAAAGGCGTGCTGTCCAATCTCCCGGTATATTCCCATCTCCTTGGGGGCCGTGTACGGATCGTAGGTCAGCGGCATGAAGGCAGTCGGGCCATGGTAGATGGCGTCCGGGATACCCCATGGTAGCGACTTCAGGTAGGACTTGGTTGGTGTAAATGGGGCACCAAAGAGGACAGCATTGATGTACTAAATATCCACGTCAGAGCACAAAACGATATGCATAACCGCCCTGCTTCACCTTTGTCGCTCCTCAAGGGCCTGCATGTGAGTAGTACATACCTTGCATTGCAAAACGCAGAGACCCCGCTCAAAGATGTTCATAATCGGGTAATTAACGCCCTTCCATTGATTGATCACCTCGTCGTCGTGAACTCCAACCACGATGAATGCTGGCCCATAGTCTTTGCCACCGTTGCGCATTCGCTCGCTTCTGGCCTCTTCCGAGTACCAACCCGACTTGCGTGCCAGCTCCTCTTCCTCGACAGCCACCTTGCGGAGGAATTCGATATGCCCGCTGGAGAACAAGTCGAAGCCGCCATCGACGTAGACAATACGCTGCTTTGGTTGGGCTTCGATGCCTGCGAGTAACTTGTCAAATCTGCCAGTCTCCTCTTCAGTGTCCTCAGCCTTGGCCTGGTTGGAGGCATTCCAAAACCACACATCCGCCCCGGGAGCTTTCGCCGTCTCGTCTGTCGCGTACAGCTTGATTCGCTCCATCATGGCCGTTCCTTGAGCTTTGCGTTCATCAGGGCTTCCATAACCCTCTTCTCCGGCAAGCATTTTTTGCAGAGAATGAATAAAGTGTGTCTTTGTGCACAGCAGCATTCGACCAACAAGGTCAGTGGTGGAAATGCCAGGAGAGCGCTTCACGACCTTGAAACGCCCTGCCTGTTTGACAAAGCGATAGCAATCGTTCCCGTCGCTGTCGGAAGTAATGTCATCTCCATGAACAACATACTTGCAGCCGTAGTGCGATATGTAAGGGAGCTCTGTGACATATGGCGCATGGCCAACAGCCTTGGTGACCCAACGGCACGCATTTGCGGCCGCTAGTCTTCATGTTGACCCATTAGAACCGCGCATATTTGGACGTGTCTTCCAGGCAGGGTCTATTAAATCCTCACCTTTCTTCCAAGGTCATCACAGTCGGGCCCTTGTTGGCCAGAATCTCTTCATCGGAATGCACACCGACGTAGAGCTCGTCACCAAGTTGTCTTGCTTGGACCATAGCTCCGGCGTGGCCTAGTGGTGTCAATTAGCCCTGAAAAACGCAGCTGCAGTTCCTGTTGGTCTTTCTCCATCTACATGCCATGGTGAAAAAAATCCCAGCAGCCATCTACCCAAATACGGCCATCGAGCAATTCAGGGGCTGGGTCTCCTTGTGGTTGCCCCGCGTTGACAGAGGCGCTCATGGCGGGAATGATGGGAATGGCGGGATGGAAAAGGCAATGTGAGAAAGTCTGGAAGATGCAGATGCAGCTGGTGATTCTGTCTGTGGTCGATTCGTCTGCTCCTGGTGTCTCGAGGTGTACGAATAGGGGGAAGATGAAGATGGCAGATGTTGGTCAGGTAGAACTGGCCATTTTGACATGTGAGGGATCTCAGATGTCGCGGGGCAGTAATTTACTGTTACTCCGTACACAAACGCTGGTTGGCCAAGCGAGGGGTCCAGCCAATCACTGATGGATGGCAGGTTAGTAACTCCGTCAGGTACCTCCTAGGTACCTGGAGGTAAAGTATGTACTCTGTGGTTGGCTGCTCCGTCGCTCTGGCCAAAGTTGGAGCAGAGTTAATAAACATCTTGTCCTGTGCTAGAACAACATTCGAGTTGATGAACCGCATGCGGATACCAGTAGTATCGAGTGGCTGAAATGGAAGGGACTGCCTGTCATGATGTAAACATTGCAACTTCACATCCAACTTTGGTGGACCCTAGACCACTAGTCTCGGCTTGTGGCTGAGATCAAATGCATTGCTCAAATGACCCGGGTCCCACGTGCCGTCTTCATGTTCAATCTAATATGTCAATTGACCTTGAACGAGTTGCGCCCCTTGATTGTCGCTGCAGCATACCAGGCATGCGGTGATGCGGAAGACATCTCATTATATTCCTGATCGATCTTACATCTTCAATAGCTCACCGAGTCGTCATTTTAGCCTGTTCGGAAAACCAGGAAGTGGCTTGACGGCTGGGTGTGTCCACTGTCCACCAGCGACACGCAACATCCACGTTGGCGAACCATTGGCGCTGGCTCGAGCGCGCGAACTGTCAGCGCCAGGGCCAGCTCTGCTGTATCGCGCTAACACGCAGTATCAAGGCGGCTGGGGCAAATCATCTACAGCACGTCAAGCTCGCTCACTACATGTAACATTGCAGAGCTTGCGTGTACGCAGAATCATCGGCGGCTCCTCGGAAGCTCCCCTGTAGCTTCCGCATCTCGAAATATTTCTCAATACACATATATATATGCAGCGCTAGGTCCCCCGGCGATGAGAGAACTCGGCGCCGCAAACTTTTCAAAGTCAAGCCGTTAGCCGTTTCCCCAACATGAAGTTCTCTTCTCTTCCAGTGTTACTAGGCCTCGCCTCGCAGACAGCGGCTAAGTGGCAAGAGGGTAAGGGCATGGACATCAAGTACACAGCTGTTGGGGGCTACTTTCTTCAAGATGATCCCAACACGAGCCCAAGTGGTTTCGACTATGTATGTGACAAAACCCCGGTCGCTGGATGCCTTTGCGCCCAGCACTCCCTCCATGTCACTTCTGGGGCAATTCAACTGAAGCTGTAACCATAGGCTCAGCACAACTTCGGGTTGATAGACAGGAAGTACCCCACGGACGACAAGTTTGATCCCCATGGAACCAAGTCACAGTGGGAGCGCTTCAACAAGTTGGTGCACTCTCTCAACAACAACTGCAAGAGAAGCGAGAACACCCGCTTCAAGGTCATGTTCTTTGGCCGCCACGGCGAGGGCTACCATAATGCGGCAGAGACCTTCTATGGAACGCCCGCGTGGAACGTGAGTGCCCCCGCCCCCTCCCTTCCTGGGTGGCCTTTGACGAGCTAATTTGTGATATCTTGGGCCCTCCCAAAGTGCTACTGGGCTGAGCTGGACGGCAATGGCACTGCTACGTGGGCCGATGCGCAGTTGACGCCAGCTGGTTTGGCACAGGCACAAAAGGCCAATGCCTACTACAAGAATCTCTACGAGACGCAAAACATGCCGCACTTTGAAACATACTACAGCTCTCCTCTGAAGCGATGCCTCCAGACGGCCAACGCGACTTTCAGCACCCTCAAGGTGCCCGCTAAGCAGCCGTTTGTGCCCACCATCAAGGAGTTCTTCCGCGAGGGCATCAGCATGCATACTTGCGACCGTCGCTCGACCAAGACCGAAATCGCCAAGTTGGTGCCAGGATGGAAGTTCGAGAAGGGATTCACCGAGAAGGATGAGCTGTGGCAGGGCACCAAGGGAGAGACAACGGCTCACCAGGTTGCCCGTAGCAAGACGGTCCTCGATGATGTCTTCACCAACGATGACTCTACCTGGATCAGCGTCACGAGCCATTCTGGCGAAATCTCTGCGCTGCTCACGGTCTTGGGCCACCAGCCCTTCAGCTTGTCAACTGGACAAATCATTCCGGTGCTCGTCAAGGCTGAGATAGTCAAGGCCGTGCCAACATCGACTTTTGTGGGCTTCACTGCCGAGGCGACTTGCACGCAGCCCCCAGTGACCAGCATTGCAGGCACAGGCTGTGTATGCTCATCCACCCCGACACCCACGGCCTAAGGTCGTATAGACAGACGAGTTGGATATTTGCTGCGAGCGGGTTGGAATTGTTCTCTTCTTATTTTCGACTTCAATATAATACCTTCAAGACTAGTATCTGCGAACAAAAGTTGCAGGTGAAAATCACCTTTTGACGACGAGGAATTTTCGGGTCATGTCCAGTATGTTTCCGTGAGCTACAACACTTGCATGACATGGCGCCATGCTATGGGTACTCGGTACAAGGCGCAGCAAAAGCTTGAGGTTTTTAGATGGAGTCCTGCATGTCCTGCATCCAAGTAGATATAGGTACCTAGGTACCTAAAAGTACCTAGGTAGGTACTTACTTAAGTACATGGGACTAGTCCAGCATCTGCTGTCTGCAGTGGAAGCCAAGCCAGCATTGAGCATTGCGCATTGAGCGAGCGACAATGTCGATTGATGGACAAGGGTTCCAGTCAAGCACATGGTTAGAAAGCCAAATTCTAATCTTCTTCACTGCAGATACACGTGGGTTTTAAAGTTGAATACCGTGAGGCTAGTGCGTGCAGGAGGAGAGTGCCCCTAGGTACATCTTTTGCTCTCTTCTCCATTGTTCCAGGCACGACATCAGGGCAGCCAATCTCAAGCCTCGGCCCTGCGCCACCGCTGCCTTCCAACCAATTCCTCCTCGGACGGCCACCGCATGTTCTCTATACCCGAATCCAGTTCAGCACCGATATCCTGAACAACCACAAGCCTGCTAAATGAAGGATCGAAGCCATCCCAGCTCATGACCGACACCGCTTCGCATATCCACGACGCACCTTTGGCTCGTCGGTCGAGTTGTGGAGGGGCGGCTGCCATCTGCGCGCCCCCTTTGCTGAAGCAGGCGAATAGACCGCTTTGACTACATCGGCCAAAACTTTAATGACGACGGCGATACTTCCGCCATGCAGCGAACAACGCCAACGCCAACGTCCTCGTCGACGCCGACATTCCCTCCCTTTTCTGTCGGCGTTTTCTCCAACTCGAGCTCCTTCTCCAGGCCAACGACTCGCGACGGCAGCTCAGATCCTCTCCATCCACCGCCGCATTCACCGCCTCCTCCCATTCCCGTCTCTGGCCCGTCCAGAGAGTCTCGCAAGGCCTCATTCTCGCGAAAGTCTTCGCTTTCCGGGAGCACGCGCCGTCGAGGCTCTTCCGCCGGATCCACAGCCTCCTCGAATACCATTATAACAGATGCTGCTGCCCCGCCGGCATTACCCGAATACGCTCTGCCCGCCGCCGCCAAGGTTCAAAGTCGCGAATTAAATAGGCGGGACGTTGGCGGCGTTGATGACGGTATTCGAAGCCCCGTGAGCCCGACCGGCGGCAGCAGCGGTTTTGGAAGCATGAGCAGGGCGAACACGGGCTCGACGGCGGCCATGTGGCAGCCGAGCGAGGGGACTAGCATCCATCAGCAGATTACCGAAGTGGCCGGGAAGAGGATATCGACTCTGGAATACTTGCGAAAGGCGTAGGTTTCGCCGCTTGGTTTGCCATGAAGACGGGTGACAGCTGACTCTGGCGGCGCAGGCACGAAGGTCGAGTGTACTGGTTCAACACGTACCTGTTTGACCGACCAGACCTCTCACGGATGCCCTATTTCGACCCTCGAAAACTCGCCCGCAAGGCCACCAACTACCTTTTGCTCGGGCTCTCCATCCCCACCATCAACGACCTGTACTCGTCGACGCCGATTGAGTTTTTGCGCAGTCTCAACTCGCTGCTGTCAGAGTTCGACTCCTTCCAGCAGCTGCACAGCGACTCGTCTGCGGCCCTTGCGCGAGCCCGATTGCCCACCATGTTTCGCCGCCCTGGCGGGAAGTCGCGGCGCTCGACATCCGCGGCGGACGTGCACATGGACGACTCGCATGCAATGCCGCCTCCGAGCGGCGCCGGCGCGGCGAGCAGCACCCCGTCCGTCATGAACTTTGCCGCCTCTGAGAGCGATCTCCTCCCCGGCGAAGAGTATACCTACCTTCTCACGCCCGCGCTACCGTTTGAGCCCGACTTCTTCGAGACGTTTGCTACGCTGTGCGATGTCTTGATAGACTGCTACTCGCGGTTTCTGGCGCTGATACCCACGCCCAGGGAGTGCCCGGCTCCCGTTGCCGAGCTCTTTACCAAGGCCGACGCGAAGCTGCGCAAGATTATAGTGCAGGGGGTGGTGAAGGAGTTTGAAGACCACAGCAGGGCTCACGTAAAGACGGAAGTGGCCAGCATCGGCAAGGTTGTTCTGGGAGGCTTAATGTGAAGGGTCTGTTGGACGGGTGGGACTAATGGTGCTGGAATGGTTCTGCTTGCGGGAGTTGGCGGGTTGTTTTCCTTTGAATGGGTGGTATTGGCGTTGTCGCGGGAGTTTGCAGGCGCCAAGTCGGCGCAATATACAGAACACGGGACATGGTGGGAGGGAGTCGTGTTGGCTTTTTTGTTTTTGGTCGCATGTGGGCTGGACTTTGCATGGTTTCGAAGCGATATTGCTATCCTTGGTTTCGGTAGAGGAGTACCTGACATATGAATGTTGATATGCACACTGTTTCTGGCGACAAGATGTTGATGGTGCAATGCGCAACGAGCAGTTGGGCTTTGGTTGCCAGCAGTTGGAGTTGCAGGTCTCGAAACTCGGCATGCGTTGCGGGCAGTGACTGGAAATCGCTCCATTGCCGTATTGGAATGCTCCATGTGCACTCTAGTCATGATACAATATATACTACATAATAACACAGCACGCTCCCCTTGACGAGAGCGACGTCACTTCCCGGCTTTGGCCTTGGCCTCCTCCTCGGCAGTGACCATTTCAATCTCCCGCTCGACTAGCCACTCCTTTGCCGCGTCCATGACACGGTCCAGTGTCTCGCCGCCTTCCAGGACATCTCCCAAGTTGTGGACATCCAGCCCGGCCCGGTGATCCGTGCACCTGTCCTGGTTGTAGTTGTACGTCCGTATCTTGTCCCCCCTAGTAATCTGGGTTTGCGAGAGCACGCTGTTCCTCAGCCTCGAGGCTTCCTCGATACGCTGTTCCGCGCGCTGGCTGGCTATGCGCGAGCGCAGCAGCTTCCACGCATCCTCCCTGTTGCGCTGCTGCGAGCGGTGGTCCTGCATGGACACCGTGGTGCCCGTGGGGATGTGCGTCATTCGGATGGCCGACTCGGTCTTGTTGACGTGCTGGCCTCCCGCGCCACGGGCGCGCATCGTTTCGACCTTGACTTCTTGCGGGTTGACGTAGAAGTCGCTCTCGGGGTCGTCAAAGTCCATGTCGGTCGCGCTGCTCTCCGGGAACGACGGCAGCACCCATACCGCCACGGCGCTCGTGTGAACTCGTCCTTTGCTCTCCGTGCTGGGGATTCTTTGTACGCGGTGCATGCCCGCTTCGCTGCGGAACACGTCGTACGCGCCTTGGTCCTGGACCTCGAGAATGGCTTCCTGCAGCGGACTCTCGCCGGCCGACGACGACTGGTCGCCTGCTGCGTCGGCCATTTCGTACTTTAACACATTGGCGCGGTATCCTCGTCGCATGCAAAGCGCCTTGTACATCTTGAAGAGCGAGTCTGTAAAGTACCGCCCCTCGAGGCCGCCTGGTCCTGGGCGAAACTCGAGCATGCACGGCATGTCGGCAAACGGGTGCTGGGGCGTCAAGCTGGCTGACAGGTTCTTCTCCAACGACTCGAGCCTTGCTTCTTCGGTTTGCAGTTCGTCGCGCGCAATGGCGGCCAGGTCAGGGTCCTGTTCATCAGCCGCCATGGCGTGCAGCTCCTGGATCGAGGAATGTGATTTCTGCCATGCTGTGAGGGCGGTTGCCACGCGATGCAATTCGCCTGCACGCTTGGCCTTTTGTGAGTCAAATTGGGCGTTTAGGGACTTTTGCAGCGCTTCGTGCTCGGCGGAGAGGGCTTCGGCGCGTTGGATGAGGCTGGGCGCCAACCTTGAGTAGCTTGTGTCTGGATTTTGGTCAGGGGAACAAGGTCAATTGGGGTCGAGTTTATGGGAATCTGGGTACCATTGGACGCGAAACGCGTAAATTGGCGCTGGTAGGAGTGCCGCAGCGCTCGGTTGCAGCTTCGGCAGACCCATGGAGCTGAGAACATGCCGATGGTGGTGGTTGCTAGAATGCAAGTTCATTGTGAAAATGGAGGATTGCAACAAAAAAAAAAGAGACACATGGAGCACACTGAGCCCAGGCGGGGTCTTAAGACACGGGCACACAGATGACTGGATGCAACAAACAGCCATGACGGAGGGAAAAAAAGCTTCAGTCTATTAATTATTAATTATTTAATGCATCTAATTCTCTGTCGTGCGCATGCGTATGAATGCAAATGTGCTTTTATGTTGTCAATACTTCGTCTCTTCGTCCTTCTTGCTCGCCCTGCTCGCCGCAATCAGCAAGAAGCCGCCCAGCACCAGACAAGCACCACCCCAAATCTGCACCGCTACATATTTCCCCCCATTCACTTCAATCAGCTTTCCTGCAAGCGGCGGGCCCGTCAACGCCGCAACGCTGACAATTGAGAATATCATGCCAATCCTGGTTCCAGCTTTGCTCAGATCCTTGGTCAGCCCAGCCAGGGTTGAGGGAAACATGCCCTGGATGGCAGCTCCCCAGAAGCCGTAGATGCACAGCCAGGCATAGTCTCCTGCGATGGAGCGCACTCCGATCCAGCCAAACATGCACACCGCGGCACAGAATATGGAAGGGATGAAGACGTTGACGGCGCCAAAGTAGCGGTCGGCGAGGAGCGCCGGGATGATGCGCCCTGGAATTCCGACGCCGTTGATGACGAGCAGCATCGTGAAGGAGGTGGACTGGGAGCCGCCCAGTACGTCGAGGGAATACGCCCGGGCCTGGAAACGGTAAGCAAGTATTGAATAAGAGCAGTCTCGCGTCGACACTTGGCAATTCCGACTTACATAGTAGTAGGCAAAGTAGGCCGCCCAGAGCGTAAAGAACATGCTTATGGCAAACAGGAGATAGGTGCTCTCCTTGAACGCTGCGATTTCCACAATGGGACCCGACTTTCTAGGAGGCAGTCTTGGCTTCACCAGCAAATACACCGTGGACGCAGAAGCCAGCACAACCAGGCCCATTGCCCTGACTGTCCATGAGAATCCAATCTTGGGCAGAAGCTGCTGTGCCATGAGCGGAAACACTATTCCTCCTGTGGCACCTCCACAGGCACTGATGGATATGGCAATGCTCTTCTTCTTGGAAAAGTAGGTCGAGACGTTGGCAATCGTCGGCGCGAAGACGATGCCGCATCCTAGGCCCTGGCAAATCCCTTGTGCCAGAAACACCTGCCAGTACTCGTGGGCCACGCTAGTCGTGGCTATGCCGACGAGCTGTAGCAAAGTTCCTATGACGAGCGCGACCTTGTAATACCCGGCATCGAACGCTCTGCCGGCAAACGTCCCGACCAGGAAAACAAGGCAGATTTGGACGCTGCCGATCCAGGCAATGGCGGACGATTCTATGGACAGCATCTCCACGTAATAGGGTTGGAAGATGCCAAAACTAATCAGGTATCCCCATGTGTTGAAGACTGTCAAGTGCCCAGCCAGCACTTGGCTCCATGCTCGAAGGCCGCCGTCGGGGGGCGAAGCCTGATATGCTCTGTCGATGGTGGATATTCTGGCAATGAGGTCCTCGGCATGCATTGGCTCCTGTTTCGTCTGAGCTTGAAGTTGCGTGGAATCCATGGCCGTCTCAGCCTGCTTGTCCGTGTTCAAAGACATGGCTTTTACCTGGTGAATGGGACTCGTCACAATCCTATGGTTGGTTTACTCCAAGGTATGCATCGATGTGTCACCGCCAAGGTTGCGACTACCCTTTTTGGTGTTCTTCTTTCTGGCCCAGACGGTGCACTCATTCAGTGGGATACGCTTTTCTCTCGTGAACCAACTTCATGTGCAAACGGCTTTGATGTCAGTGTCAATGCTGGAATACAAGTTCAAGAGTCAAAGACTTTCTGTCACGGCAAAAGAAAAATTCACGTTATTCGTGGGGGCCAATTCTACACGAGCGGCTTCGGCCGTCATTGACGGAGGCGGATGTCCGGTCCATTCCCGATGATGGAGGCGATGGAGACCCGTTCTGCAAAATGACTAGTTCTGTCGTTCTGCAAGATGCTAGTGGCCTAGACAGTCGCCCCTTGAGTGCGCTATTGCATTGGAAATGGGTATCCACAGAATTCGGAGCGGGAAACATCCATCCAAAGGCGCGGTTGACGTTGCGCCAAGTTGGTTCAGGGCGACCTGTTCGAGCCTGCCTCCGATAGTGGCTTGGTTGTGTTGTATTTGTACCCCATACGTATTACAGCATGACTGAATGGATGAAGCAGTGGCTCGATAAAGGCAGTATCACGTGCTGAGTCAAGCTTTTGACGCCTGCAAAATGTTGTTTCCTGTGCAATTGGGGCGAGGATAATGCGCTCTTGGAAGTTTGCCGGTTCGTGTGTATGGTTGCAATTATGGGTACCTCTGCCACGCTGCTGTGAGTCAACTACAAGTTGAATACTTTAGGCTAGCCTAATACTACCTGTCAGATCCTGTAACCGCGGTTAACTTGTTGGTGAGCTTTATAGTTGATAATAGCCTGTTAGCTAAGGGGTTCCATATCTGCCATCAAGGATGGAGAAAATAGGCAGCACTAAATGCACTAATTACCATGTGTATTTAAGCGGTTTAAAGCTTTGGTACCAAGGAAAATTTGAGAATTCGACCATGTTCATCTACTGGCTGGTTAAATTTCTTAACTGACAGAGTAGCCAGCATCCATACTATAATCAGTATTCTGACAGATAGAAGCATGCTGATGGAAGGTAATAATACGATTGCAAGGGACGCACGCGAGATCAAATGACGGTTATTGAGTTCAGCTACACTCAAAAACAGGGCGTACGAAACTCCACAGCGGCTTGTCATGGCCCATGAGAAGCCGCGCCTTTCCGCTTACAAACCAGACAGAAACCATTCAAGGATGGCTAGTCTATTTTTGGTGGCCCATCCAAGAGAATCATGGCAAGGCGTTTTACTATATTTTTGAGGAGCCGCATCAGGATTTCCAACTGCGTGGCAAGACTTGATACTCTGCTCCCGCAAGGCTAAAGCACCTGGCAAAAGCCTAGCTCAGTCTCCCGACCATCATGGCCTTCACATTGTACATTGGCAACAAGCGATATTCATCCTGGTCCATGCGACCATGGGTTCTCCTCAAGGCGCTCGATATTCCCTTTGAAGAGAAACTCCAGCTGTTCAAACCTGGCCAGCGCCAGCCCGACTTTTTCAAATTCTCCCCCACCGGCAAAGTCCCTTGCCTCTATGACGCAGAGCACGGCGACGTGGCCATCTGGGACTCGCTCGCCATCTGTGAATACATTGCCGAAAAGCACCCTGCTGCTTGGCCCAAGGACCCTGTTGCCCGAGCCTTTGCGCGGTCCGCTGCTTCGGAAATGCACTCTGGTTTTGATGCCATCCGCGACGAGTGCAACATGAACGTTGCCCTGCGCGTCGAGCTGGGCGAGCACAGTGAGCCGCTCAAGAGGGATCTTGAGAGGTTCACCACCCTGTTCAACGAGGGTATCCGGAGATTCGGTGGTCCCTTCCTCGCCGGTGACACTTTCACAGTTGCTGATGCGTTTTTCGCGCCCATTGCTTGCAGGGTAAAGACGTATGGCATCAAGCTCGAGGGACCGGCCGGTGTGTACTTGAACCACCTGTATGAGCATCCTGCCGTGCATCAGTGGATCAAGGAGGGCATCCAGGAGACGGAGAGAGAACCGTCCCATGAAGAGGGTTGTGTAAGAGGCCGCAAGGTTCTGGAGGATTTGTGCAAGTAAAACTGTCCGAGGAATTGCCAAGTGGTGGTGGATTCGACCAGGTACTCCATGTATGAGATGAGGAATCAAGGCGATATGAATATTGAAATGAGCCTACATCAAGTTGGAAATGCAATGCGCTTTGCGAGACTGAGAAGAGTTGAACCATTCTACCATTGCCTTTTTGCTCTGTCTTGGTCTTCTTCGCCCGCCTTGCGTCATACATGAACGAAACACTGCGGCGCTACCAATCGGCTCAGCCATGTCATATGATGCCCACTGTTTGCAATTTCGTGTCCTTGTAAGTATTTCGATGGTGCATTTCAATGCTGAATATTTGTAAAGAGTTGCGCTTGCTCTATCCAACCTTTCCAAGTGCCGCGGTCAACAATATTCCTACCGGGTAGGTGAGCGGGTCTCGTGTACCGCCGGCGACACTTATTAGCTTCCAAACGCGGAGGCGTGGGCTGAATGAACCTCACTGTTCCCATCATCACCAACAATACTCACCAACGCCTCACAATGGCGGGACGCGGCATCAGGCAGTGCCTGCACGATATCACCTGGTACCTGATTGTGCTCATTATTGTCGCCACCCTGGGATCGCTGCAATTCGGGTTCCATCTTGTACGTACCTGCATGTCCACCAGGCCGTCAACCATGCCCATTCATGCCACAAAACTAACGGCTTCTAGGCTGAGCTCAATGCACCTCAAGATGTCATCACCTGTCACAAAAAGTCCATCTCTACTGCCGCGCGTGTGGCTGGCTGGATCAAGGAGGCTACCGGCAAGACTGACGGAACCGAGTCGTCGACTGGCTGGCTGCCTGACTGCATCCCCATGACAGAGGCCGCGTTTGCCACCATCTCTTCCATGTTCACCGTTGGCGGTCTCGCTGGAGCGCTGGCGGGCGGGCCGTTTGCTTCCAAGCGTGGCAGGCTTCCGGCCATGAGAGTGACTGCGTTCCTGTACATTGTTGGCGCATCCGTGGAAGCCCTGGCCGGCACCGTCGTCACCATGTCCATCGGCCGCCTCGTGGCGGGCGTCGGAGCCGGGGCCTCGACAGTCATTGTGCCTCTCTACATTAGCGAAATCTCTCCGCCAAGCGAGCGAGGGTTGTTTGGTGCCATGACCCAGGTCTCCATCAATGTCGGCATCATCGCCACCCAGACTTTGGGCTACTTCTTGAGCTATGGAAATGCCTGGAGGTGGGTTTTTGGTATCGGCGTCGGCGTCGCCACGGCGCAATTCCTGGGTTTGCTTGTGATTCCCGAAAGCCCTGCCTGGCTTGCCGCACATGGGGACCCGACCAGCGCCAAGAAGACACTGCAGCGCATTCGAGGCAACGGGTTCGACATTCACGAAGAAACCTCGACCTGGGCTGGCCATGCCGCTACGTCGGAACGAGAAGCAGAGGAGCAGAGTCTCTTGGCGCAGACCGACGGCACTGCACCCCTCTCCCCAACGGCGACGGGGAGCTCAACACGACACGTGGGGTTCATCCAAGTTGTCAAGGATGCCAGGACCAGACCTGCCATTATAGCCGTCGTTGGCATCATGGTGACGCAGCAGTTCTGCGGCATCAACTCCATCATCATGTACTCTGTCTCCCTTCTCGCCGATTTGCTCCCCGTTTCATCCGCAAAGCTCACCATTCTCATTTCGGCTGTCAACCTCGGCATGACTATTGCCTGCGCGCCGTTACCGGACCGTCTGGGTCGCAAGGCGTGCCTCCTCATCTCCATCATTGGCCAAGGATCAAGCTCCCTCGCCTTGGCACTGTCCATAGTGTTTGGAGCCAAGATTCTCTCGGCAATTGCTGTTCTCGCGTTTGTGGCTTTCTTCGCAGTCGGCCTCGGCCCGGTGCCCTTCATCATGGCGTCGGAACTCGTGGGACAAGAGGCCGTGGGGGCAACACAGAGCTGGTGCTTGGCCGCCAACTACATTGCGACGTTTATCGTGGCCCAATTCTTCCCCATCGTCAACACCGCACTCAACAAGGCATTTGGTGGCGCCGGATGGGTGTACTTTCTCTTTGCCGGACTGGCTGGTCTCGGTGCCGTCTTTGTTGGTGCCAGAGTGCCCGAGACCAAGGGGAAAGCGGATGTTGATGAGGTCTGGGGACGAGCAAGGCGTTTGGATTAGTCGACATGCCTGCCATAGCGTGGTTCTGTAGCCATCACCTTACCTTGGGAGTTTGTATTCAAGGTGCAAAGCCTAGCGTCCATCTATCTAAAGGTTCTCGCACCGTTTATGCTCTGGTGCAATTGCATAATGCCCGCTTTAACACCATCCACAATGTACAAATCGCTCGCCCTCTGCTCGCCATATACTTCCTTGGCGGCGGAGCGAATCACCTCTTCCAGCCCTGCCATCCCGCCACAGCCCAAGACGACACAGCAGACGTTGCCAGATTCCAGGAGTTCCTTGGTAGCCAGGCTCAACTTGGACTGGACCTCGTCCGGCGACACGGTATGGAAGTCACCTGCGGTTAAGCCCGAGCTGGCAACACCAGCAAACTTGGTATTGCTGCCTTGTCCCACGCCAAGAAACTCATATACTCCCTCGCAGAGGTGCTTCTCCCAAAACTTGCCCGTTGTCACAATTCCCCATTCCTCGCCCGGTTTCAGCAACGACATGGCAGTCAAGATGCTGGCTTCAAAAATACCCGTCACCGGCCCATCAAACCAGGCGCACAGCTCGGGTACGAGGGTGTGGACGCTAAAGCAAGCAACTAGAATGGCATCCCAGTTGTTTCGGGCGAAATCTGTGGGCGGCAGCTGCTGAAGCACAACAGCAGTGCTGGCTTCAATGTCTTCGTCGTTGTTGATGCTGGATGGGGCCTCGGAGCAGGCTGTCATGGCAAGTACTTGCACGGACTCGTAGGAGTCAGCACATGCCAGTACGTTGCGCCGTTCACCGGATCTGGTTGTTTCATACATTGGAGATGGGCGTGGATTTGGCGGCCAAGACCATCCCGTTGGTCATGGCCTCGGACGAGTTGGGGTTGAGGAGTAGGATACGCATTTTGCGCGAGGTTGGCTGAGGAGCAGTCATTGCTGTCAGTTTGGGGATTATATTCTCGGGGAAGGATGACTGTCTGGCCAGCAGATAATAGTGCCGTGCTCGTCTCTTCCTCCTGCTGCCATGCCCCACCCCGCTGGCTCTTGGATGTTCGCACCCAAAGTTCGAAGTTGGTGCTTCTTGGTGGCGCCAACTGTACTTTTAGCTACATAGGTACGTGCATATATGTATTCATTTTTTAAATCTGCAATTCTATTCAATCGGCAAATAAGCAGCTTTTATGCACTATAGTCAAGTGTCACGGTTCGACCGCCAAACTCGGCGATGTTTAAGCTACAATTGACCTTTCACACCCCGCTAGGGAACCCTCAGTGCCCAGTGGATACGTATAACTTGGTAGTGGTCAAAAGATGCACTGCAGCAATTGATGGGAGAATAGCTGGCGGGAGAGACCGTGACACTGATATGATATATATAAGAGGTTAAATATCCAAACTAACAAAAAATATGTGAAAATTCTACTTCCGTGTCTTAGCTAAAAGTACAAGGCGTCAGCGTGAGCAGCTGCAAGTCCAAAGAGTGGAGCATGGATCTTTCAATGCTGCATCCCATTTGCCCATGAGCCATCACGTGACTCCTCTCCCTCTTTGTGCCTGCTGAGCCACCTCTGACGACAATCCGCCCAACCCCACCAACCTCTGGTCGCTGACGACGGATCTCATCCAGGCCACTTGAGCTCCTTGGACGCTGCCCACAACACCTACTCCAAAGCTCTGGTCTCGTCAAACCCCCATCCTCCTGTTGAGCTGTCACAAAGATGGCCAACCCTCCACCCATTGGTACGTAAAATGGCAACCTTCTTGTCTTCGTCAATAGCAAGCGTGCCCCGCTTGCTGGAGGAGCTCGGGTCGGCGCTGGTGACAGCATCACAGCTAACGTGGGTTACTCCGCACCTGTAGTCCTCGACGGCGGCACCGGCTTCCTCAAGGTTGGCTACGCCGCGCAGAACTTTCCCGAGCACCAGTTCCCCTCCATCGTAGGCCGTCCCATCCTGCGCTCCGAAGAACGAACCGATAGCGATGTCGTCATTAAAGACATCATGTGCGGCGACGATGCGGCAGCCGCTCGCACCATGCTCCAAATCAGCTACCCCATGGAGAATGGTATCGTCAAGAAGTGGGACGACATGCAGCACCTCTGGGATTATACCTTTTACGAAAAGCTCAAGGTGGACACGACTGGGCAGAAGATTCTGCTGACGGAGCCGCCGATGAATCCGTTGAAGAACAGGGAGCAGATGTGTGAGGTCATGTTTGATCGGTACGGCTTTGGGGGAGTTTACGTGGCTATCCAGGCCGTTTTGGCCTTGTATGCGCAGGGTATGTCTCCCATGCGATGACGGAAACCATTCTAAATTGCCCATTGGGGTGGCTTGCTGACCCTCCATCCTAGGTCTGAGCTCAGGCGTGGTCGTCGACTCTGGAGATGGCGTGACGCACATTGTCCCGGTCTACGAGTCGGTTGTCCTCAATCACCTGACCAAGAGATTAGATGTGGCCGGGCGCGACGTGACGCGCAACCTCATCAAGCTGCTCCTCCGCCGCGGTTACGCCCTGAACCGAACGGCCGATTTTGAGACTGTTCGACAGATCAAGGAGAAGCTGTGCTATGTGTCATATGACCTGGAGCTGGACAAGCGGCTGAGCGAAGATACCACAGTCCTCGTCGAGAACTACACGCTGCCCGATGGTCGCGTCATTCGAGTGGGCAGCGAGCGATTCGAGGCCCCCGAGTGCCTGTTCCAGCCTCACCTCGTCGACAGCGAATCTCCCGGGCTGGGCGAGTTCTTGTTCAACACTATCCAGTCCGCCGACGTGGACATTCGCTCGTCTCTCTTCAAGGCCATTGTTTTGTCGGGAGGCAGCAGCATGTACCCTGGTCTTCCGTCAAGGTTGGAGAAGGAGCTCAAGCAGCTGTGGCTTACGAGGGCGCTGCAGGGCAATCCGGAAAGACTAAGCAAGTTCAAGGTGCGGATAGAAGACCCGCCAAGGAGACGACACATGGTGTTCCTTGGTGGAGCAGTGCTGGCAAACATCATGGCCGACAAGGAAAGCATGTGGGTGACCAAGGCGGAGTGGGATGAGCAAGGACCCCGCGTGTTGGAGAAGCTGGGTCCGCGATAAACAAAACAAGAGACAAGAGCGTTGCTTGAGGCAATGGTGGTACTGGGCGTGCGGTGCGCCGGTGGCTCGCCAAGTGTTGAATCTTTACATAGCGCAATACAGTTGCTCAATTGGAGTTGTTGAATTGGATGCACGTCTACGCACACCCTGTCATGTGCCCATGCATGCATGATGCAGCCAGCCTTGTGGGAGGTTGACTGATGGTTTCACTTGATGTGTGTGAATAATTGAGTCTCGTGTTAATATGGGAGAAGCCAGCAGCGAGCTCAGAATGCTTGGGGTCCAAGGGCCAGGCCAATGCCCTCTGGTGTGCTTAGTCAGGTCGGCGGCACTTGCCATGCCCCCTCCCCCCTTGTATCATGCAAGGTGCGACACAAACCGATTTGTTGTCGCATGTCAATTCTCGCACACCAAAAACTCCCGACTTTGTTCTCTCATGAGAGCAGGCTAGGCATCAACCTTGATTCTCCTGCGCACGCACATTCCCACATACATTACATTACATGCATAGTGTCTCACAGACCCATGCCAATCCAGCCGCAGCGTATCCGCCAGACTACGAGCAGTTCCCTGGAGTAAAGTTCCACTTGGGCCGCGTCCACAGCTCCAACCCCGTCCCCCATATGTCAGCCATAGGCGCAACCTGCACCAGATCCATGCCGCAAGCCTCCACCATCGAACCCGCAGCTAATCATCATCAGCCGAGCGATTCATGACTCTTGTCAGCCATGGCATGCAGCGGAAGCAGTCATTGATTATCCCGCTGTGCAAAGAAGACGCTCTTGTGCGCCGTCTTGGTTCATCTGGGCGAGACCTGGTGGCAAGCTACCTACCCAAGTAAGGAGTACTTACCTAGGCAGCCTAGAATAACGACGCCCCCCAGTATACTCCGTACCCAAGGACGACCACGACGTCGCCCCGACGCGAGCGGTTGCAGCACGGCGTCATCCAACATATCGGCTCCGTGTCATTTGTCGGCTGTTTCTATCCACGCTCCCATAAGGGCCCAGCGGACGCTGCGCCAGGGGCGGGCCAAAGACGACGGGTGCCCATTGATCGCATCTCCTCGGCGCCATGAGCCTGACAAATCCCCCGACGGGGCCGAACGCCAATGCCGTTAGCAGAGGCCAATGTCTTAAACGGAGCATCCAGGATGCATTTGCGGGTACGTCGCAGCTGATTCACTCGCTCTACCGTGCTGTTATTTGATTTTTATTGTTCTGTCCGAGCTCGCACGCCTCTTGGCCTGGGTTGCCATTGCCGGCTGCCCAGTGCTTGGGTCTGCTTGGGTCTGCCCATGCTGTGGCGTAGTGCCTGCAAAGGGGCAACATGCGAAGGGCGAGGGGCAAAGATTGAAGGCTTGGGGCGAGCCGTGTCCCAGCACACCTCGCTACGGGGCCTTGGACTCTCCTCGGCCGGGCTGCCATTCAGGCACATTGATAAGGCCGGCGGCACCGCTGGACTCTGTCCGACTTCAGTCAAGGTCCTTGTTTGCAGTCAACAGCGTTTTCGCTCCTGCCGTGTCGATTTATACATATGAGGGTCCGCGTCGAGTTCTGCATTGCCACTGCCTGCCACGTTTTTTTCACATGTCTCGCATTGCCGCGCCTGTCTTGAAGCCAAACTGTCACGCGCGGGAATCCTGGAAAAAAGAGTCTCCGCATCGAGCGAGGCAGAGACACCCCCCGGACCCTCCGGCGCCCGCATATCTTGCCTCTCCTTCCCTCTTTGGTCCCTCATCTCCTTCACTCCGAGCCCTCCAGCGCGATGCCTCTGCGACTTCGTACCGGAGGGCAGTTTCACCACCCGGCTTCGACATCATCCCTCTCTTTTGGCTCACCGTCAACTCACCACCGCTATGCAGATACCAGTGATCGACCCGGGGCTTTTCACCCCCGACTTCGGGTGATGGACCGGTACAGGATTGTCGGGTTCATCAGCAGCGGTACATATGGCCGCGTTTACAAAGCAGTCAGTCGCGTCAACACGGTGGCTGTGCGTACCACAACGACTGCCGCCGGAGCCTCCAACAGCGCAACCGGCGGCCAGGAAGTGGCCATTAAGAAATTCAAGCCAGACAAGGAGGGCGAGCAGGTCAGCTACACAGGCATTTCCCAAAGTGCTATCCGAGAAATGAGCCTCTGCAGCGAACTCCGGCACACGAATGTTATTCGCCTGGTCGAGACGCTCCTCGAGGACAAGTGCATCTTCATGGTTTTCGAGTACGCCGAGCACGATTTACTGCAAATCATTCACCACCATACGCAGCAGCCCCGCCATCCCATCCCGCCTGCCACCATCAAAAGCATCATGTTTCAGCTTCTCAACGGCTGCCAGTACCTGCACACCAACTGGGTCCTGCACCGTGACTTGAAACCAGCCAATATCATGGTCACGTCGGGTGGGGAGGTCAAGATTGGAGATTTGGGACTTGCCCGGCGCTTCGATAAGCCGTTGCACTCGCTGTTCAGCGGCGATAAAGTCGTCGTAACCATATGGTACCGAGCGCCAGAGCTGATACTCGGCTCGTACCATTACACGCCGGCCATCGACCTGTGGGCAGTAGGGTGCATTTTCGCAGAATTGCTCTCTCTGCGTCCGATTTTCAAGGGCGAAGAGGCCAAGATGGACAGCAAGAAGACTGTCCCCTTCCAGAGGAACCAGATGCAAAAGATTGTGGACATAATGGGCATCCCAACTCGCAGCCGCTGGCCTCTGCTCAACACAATGCCAGAGTTCAACCAGCTCAACACTCTGCAATCGCCGCCGTCTCACCACGGCCACCATCATCATCACCAACACAGCCACCACCATCATCATTCTTCCGCCGGCGGCTCGACATCCAACCTCGAAAAGTGGTACTACAACACCATTTCCAACGCTCCCCAGAGCGGGACGTCTGGCCCGTCATTGACGTCTCTCGGTGCCGATGGGTACAAGCTCCTTGCCGGGCTTTTGGAGTACGATCCCACCAAACGGCTCACGGCTGCTCAAGCCCTCCAGTCCACGTTTTTCACCACGGGCGACCGCGTCAACACGAACGCCTTCGAGGGGCTCAAAGTGGAATATCCGCATAGAAGAGTTAGCCAGGATGATAATGACATCCGCACCAGCAGTTTACCGGGCACCAAGAGAAGCGGCCTGCCGGACGACTCAATGCTACGGCCCACTAAGCGTGTGAAGGAATAACTGGGCCACATTGACCAGCCAGCTGGGAAATGATGTCAACAATGCCCACCGACTACGAGATGCCACGGGCGACGTTGGGTCGCAGTCACGATGGCACTGCAGCATGAATCGCCTGCACAATTTCCTTGGGCATCAATGGGGGGTCAATGGCCCATTTCGGATCCTATAGGCTCCTCGCTGTTTGGCCAGAGATGGCGACGATCCGCAGAACCTTGCACAGCTCCATGACCAATGTCATTTGGACGCTAAATGGTATTGCGTGTTGGGCAATGCTCGCAGTCGCAGTGTACAACGTCTTATGGCCGTGGCAAACTCTGCCAATCGGGACAGACTTTGTACCGTCTGCCCAAAAGAATCCAAGTCGAAGCTTGGAACACGGAGCTTTCTTTCCACTACGGCAACGAAAGGCTAGCGTGGCAGCTGGTAAATTTGCCGTGGTGGTGCAGTATGCACGTTTTACTCATTCTGCATACGAAACCAGCGGCGCATTCTTCATCACTCGGGTGCATCAGTGCGCGATAGATTAGCGCCTCTTAAACATATCCAGAATAATAGCGCGTAATTTTTGCAGCGTGCAACGGCGATAGATTTGTGCTTCTAATGCATAAACGGTAGCTTCTACTTCGAGCTGTTTGGGTTCGGGTCCAGGCTGAGACGTGGACCTGGTGCAGAACATTTGGCCAAGGATATGATTAGTGTTTAGGACTAGAGCAGTGACATGAGTAGTGTTTGAAATCAAGGTTACGTCAAGCATGCCCTTTCCGGTGATTGATTGGCGGTCAAGTGCTGGTCGTCTGTACCACGACTGTGATGTGGCCGTCGTGGTGCCGGCATTTGGAATTCTGCCGTCTTGGCGGTACCGTCCAGTGACACAGGGGCTCAAGATGAAAGGGGCTGGGGCCAGTGGACTCGGTCTTGTAGAACTGTTCCGCCGCACTCCATGCCACAAGGGGGGGCGTTGAATTCGTTTGGCCTTGTTGCACCAGATTTCACACAGGGCGAGGTGGCGTGAATGCATGGGCGCAATGTACACGGGCACAGCACAGTAGGAACTCGGTTGCTCATCCGCAGCAATACACTACATGCATGATATTACTTTCTCTATTGTCTCCGCCCCTTTCCTTTCCCCCCCCCCTTGTATTACTGTATTATATGTACTCGTTGCGCTTCTCGCTTGCTGGCCAACAATTGGACGCACCGGGCTCCTTTGAATTCCACATGCCTCCGCCCATAGGTAGGGTATTCGTACAAAGAAAAATAAAATAAAAAAGGGAAACAGACAGAACTACATGCAACAAATAGACGGGGGGAGAAGAAGAGGAGAAGAAGAGGAGGAAGAAGGGGAAGGCGGCAAAGGGCAAATATTAGGTTATGTCGTCACGTCACGTTGTAAAGTACAGAGATGGGACGTGTGCTCGTCAGATTCCGAACATGCGAGGCGTCGGGATGCTCTGGTATCCTGATACGGTGGCAAACGGCTGCCGTCGTCGTCAAGGTTTCTTGCCCGCTGGCCGAAGGAGGAGGGATGAGGGCAGTCTTGCGCCCACTTCGAGGCTCGGGGGACGTGTGCGTATGCATGTGTCGTGCCGGGCGGTTTACTTCTTGGCCGGGGGCGGGGGCGCCTTGACGTTGTTGGAGAGCCAGGCGAGGCCCTCGAGGAGGCCTTCGCCCGTGGTTGCGCAGCTGGGCACCACGTACCAGACCTTGTCTTTGAGCTTGGAGAGCTGCAGGGCTTCTGTGACTTCCTGGGGTTTCATGGCTGCAGCAAGTTAGCTTTTTTTCTGGTCCTCGCTCCGCTCGATTGTGTTTTTGGTTTTGGTCCTCGCTCCGCTCGATTGTGTTTTTGGTCCTCGCTCCGCTCGATTGTGTTTTTGGTCCTCGCTTCGCTCGATTGTGTCTCGTGTGGGTTTGGCACAAGGGGAATCACGGACGTACCCTCTTTCAGATCCTGCTTGTTGGCAAAAACAAGCAGCAGGCTGTCCTTCATCTCGCGATCGTTGATGATGCGATGCAGCTCCTGCCTGGCCTCCTCCATGCGAGCGCGGTCCGACGAGTCAATAACAAAGATGAGGCCCTGGGTTCCTGCAGAAAACACGCAACAAGAGGGAATTAGTCGCCGGGTTCCCGCCGCGGGGAGGATGGGGGACGGAGACGCACCGCTAAAGTAATGCCGCCAGAGGGGCCGAATCTTGTCCTGGCCGCCCACGTCCCACACGTTGAACTTTACATTCTTGTACGTGACCGTCTCGACGTTGAAGCCCACCGTCGGGATGGTGGTGACGTCCTGGCCCAGCTTGAGCTTGTACAGGATGGTGGTCTTGCCGGCGGCGTCGAGCCCGAGCATGAGCAGGCGCATTTCCTTGGATCCGAAGATCTTGCCCATGACTTTGGAGAGTTGGCCACCCATTGCGTGCAGTCGCCAACGTCGCTCGTTCGCGCAAGGAGAGCGAGACTGGTAAGATGAATCAAGAAGATGACGCAGACGAATAAATAAAAATACCTATGTCCGAACGGCGCGTGAAGCAGGCGAATTCGACTCGGGCGGTGCTTCCTTTCTTTTCTTTTTTACTGTGCAGACAAGAGGGCTGCCGAGGGCGCAAAATGGCAGCAAGGCGGATGGTGAGGTTTACTGAGGGTATGAGGAGCAAGGTTTGGAGGAGAAAGGGTCTCTCTGGTTTGCTTGTCTAATTTCGCCAAGGCCTCAAGTGCTTGTTTCAGCGCTGTTGCCCGCGCGCGCGCCCACACCACACCGTCTTTGTCCGGCGCAGGTACCTTGTACCTTGTACCTTTTTGGTCTTTTTTTTTTTTTTTTTTTTTTTTTGGCCGCCGCCTTTTACCCTGGACCCCTGGCTGTGAGAATGCCACAACTGTCACTACAGTCCCAAGGGCTGTGCCTTTCTCGTGAGACATGGCCCAATGTACAAAAATAGTCACTTCTCTATCATCCGCCTCTTCCGCCTCTTCATTTGTTCAGCGACGGCGTTTTTTGCTTGTCCTTCATCTTGTCCCGTCCTGGGCAATGCAGCGTGACCGAACAATGCGCGAACGCGAGTGATGTCACAGCCCCGGGGCACAGGCTGGCCTGTGCTGTGCTGCCTCACTCACGACAGTACAGTAACGAGAACAAACAAGTCGCTCTCAACTTAGAATGAACAAGGCACCTCCTGCTCCATTTGTCAATACCAATGCCGGCAACCCAGGCCAAATTGCAATCACCATGTAATACGGAGTACGTAGGGAGAAAAAAAAAGGGGCCCTTCTCATCCCCCTTTCTGACGCAGGGGTACGGGGTAGATGTGTTCCTTGATACATGCACTTTTCGGACCGGGGGGCCGCAGACGCAAATGCAAAATGAGGGGCACAAGAGGGTCATCGGACAGCCGTGAGATTGACCACCGCCGAAACCTGACACGCTTGGGAACTTGGAATTTAAATGGGAAAAGGGGCACGAGGCGTTTTGGTGTTGCAGGCAATGCATAGTCCGTACCGATCACAGTGTAACTATATATTACGCTCCGGACTTCGTACATGCCCAACTCAAGTAAAACCGCTCACCGCTGGCATTCATTCCTTGGTGGTTTTTTTTTTTTTTTAATTTAACGACAAAAAGACAACTCCCCGCCTCGCTTCACCCGTGTTATTTGCCGACATTGGCTGTTTGTCACGTCACCCGCCAGGCGACAGTGTGTCAAGCACAAGCATACCGAGTACTTATAACGTTATGCATGCAACTCGTCATATCATCTAAACGCACCAGTTCCCGTCCAAAACACCGCCTTTTGTGTCATTCCCCTCCAAAACGCCGCGCTAGAGGCAAGCCAACCAGATATCGTGATACGCCGTATAGTTCAGAAGAAAAGCTGTAGATAATGGAATTCCCCTTGTTGGGCCGCCGACGCATGGTCGTGCCGTCGTCATCATGCCCGATACTCAATCACAAATCGCCGTTCAACCTGCTGAAGCGTTGTCGAGTCGTTCTCCCCCTCAAACTTGAGGGCCACGCGTCCCTGGCTATCCATACTATGCACTTCTGCCTTGTAGAACGTTGTCGTGTTGGGGTACAAGGCCAGAACCACTTGTCCTGCCTCCCAGTCCTTGAGAGTGCTCGCCTGGCTCTCGGGTGTTATTGGAATCATGCTGCTTGCGCTCGTGCGGTACTCTTTTTGTTTGCTTTGATCGTCTGGCTCAATATCCAGCACCTTGTAGCGTCGACTCTTGCCTTCGCCCAGCACTTGGGCCACCTCACCCATTATCCAATCTGACACTCCTTCCCCGCCGGCTTTGGGCTTGAATGCCACGGCATCACCCTTGGAGAAGACTACCTTGGACTTGCTGCTGTTGGCTGCCGCCGCTGCCGCCGCCGCTGCCGCGGTGGCGGCGGCAACGGAACCCGATCCAGACACTGAGCCCCCGGCTCCTGTGCCAGACGACCCCGGTGGCTCTACACTATCAGCCTTTGGGGGGATGCTATCTCGATCCCTATTGCTTGACCGGTCGCCGTACTTTCGTGATGAGCTGCCGATTGGACTAGGCACGGGCGAGTCTCCGGCTCCGTCGAAGTCGTATAATGATGATGCAGCCGCAGCCGCAGCCGCGCTGTCTCGGGCATTTCTTTTTCCCGTGGATGCCGAGGAACCGCCTTCGGCTTGTTCCTTGGCGACAATGACGGCACGCATAATCTTCAACTGTTCCATGACGGCTTTGATGCTAGCCACGTTGGCCTCGGAGAACTTAACCCCGTTTCGACACAGTTGCTCCATCTGTTTCAGGGAATCGTTGGGGATCTTTTCGGGATCTGTCGCACCGACCTTCTTGTCCATGTCGACCAGCTCCGAGAGGTTGTCGTTTTCCGCGTTGATGCCCGAGACGATCTCGGCGAGTTGGTTCTTGCACGACTCCCATATCTGGGCCTCTTCTCCGTGAGAATTGTTGCCATTGTTGCGGTTGCTGCCGCGTCCGCTTCGGTTGCGCTGCGACATGGTGCCGCCACTACCGGGGCTACCGGCGATGCCACCTAGGCCCGAAGTCGAGCTTGTGCCTGTGCCTGTGACTGAGCCTTGACCACCGCCTCCGCTGCTTGTGCGATTGTGGTTGCTTGCTGCCTCAACAGAGTCGGAGTGGGGAGAGGATCGATGGTAATAGGGACCAAGCTCTTCCCGGAGGTTATCGAGTTCGTTGCGGCGCTGTCTCTTTTTGTCAGTCATGGCGAGGTCCAATGTCAATGGGCTGCTCCCAATTGAGAGCTGCGGCTTGAGTAGAAACAGTCTCCGTGTCTTGTTGTCCTGGTCTGCCTCCCCGCCTTTTTCGCGGACGGGCGCCGCAGGGCCACACACAAGCAGGAAAAAGCAAACCAAGACGCAATGAGGTCGAAATGAGAGCTGCCCACGAGCAAAGAAAGGGAGGAAGACGAAGGAGAAGAAGAGCAAGGACTACAATGGGACCAGCCGGTGGTGCTGGTGCAAAATGACAGCCTGTCCGCGGTGCTTGCTCGGCTTGCAATCAAAAGACAAAAAGCAGAGCAGCCTGTGCAGGTACCAAGGAAACGCAAAGCGTAATTTTGGATGAGGGCGGCATTGAGTTCAATGGAGGCAAAGCAAATGCAGATGCAGAGTTGGGGCGTCGAAAAAAAAAATGCAGTTGAAAGCTTGACGAGCGTGCAAAGGACAAGAACTGGCCCAAGATCAAAGCCAGACATGGAAGAGGAAAGAGGAAATGAGGAACTTGTAACATACGTTGTCTTGATCGTAAAGGTGAAAGCGCAAGTTCTGGACCTGGAAGCTGGACCTGCGACTGGAGCTATTACGTTGTCTCTGCTCCGTTATTACTTGCTCGGTTTGGCTGTCAAGCAAGAATAAGCGACCCACGCTCAATTGCGGACCAGAGCAATTGTGGAAAGCGGCCGGGTTGGATGCACCAAAATGGAGCCAAGCCTCGAAGCCAGGCGAAGCGAAGCAGAGCGGCGGCCAGCGATGGCCGGCTCAAGGTGCAGAGCTGGAAGGAGGGAAGCAGAGGGGGAAACCGAGGAGCTGTGCAGCTTCTCGTCGCGATGATGTCGATGACGCTGGCTGTTGTCGGCGCGGGGTGGCGACGGTGAAGCGAAGATGTCGGAGCGACGCGCGCGATGCAGATCGGTGGCGGCGAGGCAAGTTAAAGAGAGAATGCGCCGAGGGTTGCGCTTGCCAACTCAGACCCGGCGCGTGCGCGAATGTACCAGACGTCTGGTCAGCTGCGAGAGACAGAGCCGGTGGCAGGAGACGCACACTGAGAAGTCAGGGAGCGTCAAAGGTACTTGAGTACTTGGGTAATGAATGGTCGGTCTGTCGTCACATAAAAGCTTGTCAAGGGATGCAGAACAAGATGCTGGTGGTTGCTTGGACATGAGCCTGAGTCCGCCTGCCTCACCTCTCGTGCTCGCTCGGGGCTGCAGGGCGGCAGCACTTACTTAAGTACTAATAATAAGCAGTCTGGTGCTATCAATGCATTGACGACTTGATGCCAAGGCCATGCTGCACCTCAAGTACTTAGACCTACTAGGTACTTTAGGTACCTAGGTGTTGGAGTCAGGCACTGTATTGTACTAGTCGGCGTCAATCAGTGGTCAAGTGCCTGGCTCTAGTGCCACCCAGCGGCTCTTAAAGGTGCCTGCACCCCACCGCAAGTACATAAAGTATGTACCTAAAGTTTTGGAAATGCTGGCTGGTCTGGTGCAATGACCTGGGCAGTCCTCCCGCCTAGTCCTCAATGGACGACGACATGCAAAGTTTACTTGGACCAAACGAGGTGGCAAGAACTTTGAAATGAACAATTGAATCATCATTTTCATCATTTTCATACATGCGCATGTTTCGTATGGCATCGTCAAGCAGCCGCCCCTACAGCCTCTGCCTCGCCCCCTCGACCTCGCAAAACGCCCTGAAGGTGATGAACTCGTCGCTCTCCGCCTCAAGCACGCACTCGGCCGTCGAGCCCACAAAGAAGATGTATCCCTCCTTGACCTCGTGCACCGTCGGCCCCACGCTAATTCTTCCCGTGCCGCTTGTGCAAATCACAATGCTGGGCCCCTCCAGCGCCTCAAACGTAGCCTTTGCTCCGTCGCCCTTGAGCACGGCCCTTGCGACGGCGAACTCGTCAATGGGCGGGTCGTACAGGTGCACCGCCGACCCCGAGCTGTAGGCGGCGCGATTCAACGTCGCATAAGGGTAATCTGTAGGCGTCATCTTTTGCTCATCAATAGGCGCGTAGTTGTACGTAAGCATGTCTACGAGCGTCGAGACGTCCTTGAACTTGGGCGTGAGACCGGCTCGGACGACGTTGTCCGACGCGGCCATGCACTCGATGATATCACCTGACAAGTAGGCGTGGATGTCGTCGGCTACAAGGAAAAGCGCCTCGCCCGGTTCGAGGGTCACAAAGTTGAGGAAGAAGAGGACAAGGATGCCAATGTCCTCGCCAAACTGCCCGTGAAGACGCGTCACGAGCTCCGAGAGGACCTCGCCTTTGGTCGACTCGACGCCGCCGGCGGCAAACTCGGCGCCCTGTGACCTGGCCTGCTCAACCAGCTCCTTGACCCCCTTGACAACGTCCTCCGAGGAAGACGACATCAAGCCCCCAAATGCTTTCTTCAACACGGCCTTCTTGGCATCTGCATCACTGCCCTTGACCACCTTGGTAAATTCTGCAGCGGCCTCCTCGCCAACCAGTTCTCTCAATGGGGCGACATTGTCCAAGAAGTGGGCAATTTCGCCCAATGGCCTGAACCCGCAGAGCCCCTCGAAGGGGGTGATGGCAATCGCCATCTCGGGCTTGTGGTTGTCATCGGGGTAGTTCTTGGCATCTCTCGCGTGCAGCTGCTCGGCGAGCTTTTTGTTCGGATGAGCCTGGATGGAGAGGCCCTTGTTGATAGAGAGGACCTTGAAGAGGAAGGGCAGCTTCGCGCCGTACTTGGAAGACACCGAAGAAGAGAGGAGGAGTTGGTTCTCGGAGCAGAGGTCGAGCAGGGTCCGGCCGGTGCGCAGATCTCTCGAGGGGTTGGAGGGATGCGTTCCCATCCATAGCTTCAGCTCAGTCAGCACTCATTCCCACGGCGTGCACTTGGGATTTCGGGGGCTTTTGTACCTCTGCATACGGCTTATCAGCCTGGATGGTCAATTCATCCGACGGCGTGGCAGCAGCAAACCTGGCCGCGGCGGACTCGTTGCCTTTCTTGCCCCATTCGTACGAATTCACACCACATTGGAGTCGGAAGAGGGGGACTTGCATCGTGTTGGTCGATGATGTGGACACGGTTTCTCAGAGCTCTGCGGTGGAATCTGTGGCCGAGAGGCGCAATGGAAAGAAGGCGGCGGAAAAGGCGCGTCTTTCTGTCGATTGACACGGATGGTTCTAGCCAATTTTTTTGGGCAGGTCGAGGTTTCGATGCTGTCCGGTAAAGCTTCTCCCCTCCTTTCTTGTCCTACCCCGCCATGCAACCAGCTACGTGGGGTTCCTGGCCCGCTGGCCCAGGCGCTGCGGCTGCTGCTGAAGACGGCCCACACGGAGAAGGGATATTCTATTCCTGACCAACAACACATTGCACATTTGTCCGGCCCTCGACTCGACTCCAGTGCTCCAAGGCGGCTAAAGATTCAATCTCGAGATAACCCGCCTCCGTTGCCATAATCAGACCTGCCAGCTGTGCCTGCTACCCTTGTCCCGGTCAACTTACCCGCGAGTTGGCAGGTGCCGGCGCCAAGGGAGGGTCGATGCCTCTACAGCCTCGCACTACACACTAGTGACACTACAGTGACACTACAACATGCTCGGCAGAGGTACCAAAAATAAGTCACTAGAGTTGTAAAGTCGCCATCTTACCGCCAAAACATGGCTCTATTCAGCGGTCTGCACTCGGCATAAATTGGAAATATGCCAAACCGATTCCACAACAAGTATACAGCCACTTGTTCCAACTCAACAAGTCAACGTACATTTTGATCTTCTTCCAAATGTCCAGCCGGGAAAGGCCTTGATGTTACAGTCCACACCTTCAACCATTTCTTGTCGCCCATCTCGTAAACTTCTAGCTCCCTGTTCAACATCCCCATTACCGGCTAAGCCTACCTGGCCCATCAAGCCGGTACCAGGTCTCTCTTCTCCTCCCCCAGTCCTCCGTGCGTATGCAAACCCCCGGAGCCCCCGGTCGTGCCTGGATCGAGCACCACCAATGCCAGACAGCTCTTCCCAGACGAATCTGACAGTTGTACACACCATTGTTTGACAAATGGCCAGACGAGCTGCAGGCGAGCTGGCAACGTCGAAAGCGGGCTGAAGACGGCGACGCACGGCTGCCCGTCGTCCGTCTGCGTACCTTCACTGAAGCTCTGTCCAAGATGGTATGCAAAATGAAGCTCTGCGAGGTAGTTCAGACGTAGTTGTATAAACCATGTAAAAGCAATGCAAAAAACACACATTGTTTCCCCAATACCCAGGCGTCAAGTCGAAGCAGTCCATCGCCAGGACTTGCGCTCAAGCCACACGGCTTGCACGTCAGCCGTGAAGACCAGCCGAAGAACTCGCTAGGCCATCCATGGCGTCGTTGTCTGTTGACGAGGCAGACGCAAAGTACAAGGCGCGTCCGTGAGCGAGATAGTGGTGGTCGTCCAAGGCCGTTGTGCCTCCATTTTCAGGCACACGGCCAGCCGTGGCATCTGTGTATCTGTACGAGTATCCTGCGAAAGAGGATCGCAGCGAATTTCCCTGCCCGAAATCGTCTGCCTGAGGACCGGTAGTGTACAGACCACGATCCATCGACCCTGCGTGGTACGAGGCCAACGTGCTGCCATCATATGCGCTATAGCCATTCGAGCCAATGTCCACGAGACCAGCATGGCCAGCTCCGTTTGAGATGGCCGTGGTTCGACGGCCCGGCGTGCTCGCAGAGCCAGGCCGAGCTCGGCCTGTAGACAATGGAAGTCCTCTGTCCTCCCCGCCAACAATTGGTTCGAGATAGTAAGAAACCGAATCCGGAAAAGTATACCCTGCGCCTCCCGCAGTGGTCGGCTGGCTTGGAGCATTGCCATAGCCGTATCCAACACCCGTATCCACGCATACCACGCCGTTGTTCCTTAGCGCCATGGGGCTGGCTCTGGAGCGATACTGATCCAGCACGTATTGGGCATCATGGCCTGGAGAAACCTGGGGCGTTGGCGGGTGATCCATAGAGTGGTCGCCTCCATAGCCATTCGTCCATTCTTGGACTTGGGACGTGGTGCATTCATAAGCCATGTCACCTTGGTCTGCCGCGCCATCATGGCCCACGGAACTGATCATGCTAGTTGCGTAGAGGGACGTGTTTGGCAAGACGGGAGACGAGGCAGCGGCATTTCGCTCCGAGTATCTCCGCGATCCGCCAATGTTGTAAGTCAGGCTGCCTGGTCGTACCCCTTGCACCTCCTGAGACGAGACCTAACCCGCCATGTAAGCACGTTTGACTGAATGTCAAAGACAAGGGCGACGTACTCTGAGAAACTGGCATGGCTCATAGCCCGCATTCTGACAGTTGGTGCATCCCTCACCTGTGCCATCGTCGCCACTGCATCGGATCTTTCTTTGACGGCAACGTCCACACTTGTCATCATATTAGCCAATGCCTTGTATCATGACACACGCCGGCCTTTCAAACCAAGAAAAGACTTACGGCAACTGCAATTCGTTTTCTCTGAGGGTTTGATTCATCCATTATTGCTATGAGTCAAAGTGTCTTGTCTTTAGATATCTTCCTCGGCCCAGCTGTCGGGGAAGCTTGTGCAGAAATGGTTTGGTCGACCAGATCTTGATATCAAGTTGTGAAGGGACGAGGTGTGTCCCGACAAAGGGAATGAAGGGATATGAAGGAGCGATTTTGCAGTGACAAGATGAGGCCCCTTGAGCAACTTGGAAAAGAGTGTCGCCAATTTCAAGCGAAAGAGACCTTTCGGAGCCAACCAAGGTGGCAATATAATGGCCGTGTACTAGTGTATTTGGTGTAGAGTCGGCAGCTCGGCCTTGGTGCAACACGTCAACCTAGCGTTCTGTCAAGGTCGATACCGGGTTCCCACTGTCACAACTGCTGGCGTATGCGCAAAGCATGCACCAAGACTCCGTCTTTGGCAGTCGGGAACTGACAGCGGTTGTCTTGGTGTTGTTGCTGTTGCTGTTGCTGTTGTTGTTCAGGGCAAAGGGGGACTAAAAGATCATGCGTGCGAAGGCAGTATCAAACGAAGCAAGTGAGGATAATTTTAAAGAATGGACACCAAAGACTTCAGAGGTCGTTCACGCAAGAAGGATTGCCGCTTTTCCAAGCAGAGAGAGGCAGAAAGTAGCCGAACCGTTGTCTAAGTGAAAGGAGACAGCCTGGATAGCTCATGGTGCTGCAGGAATGTCCTGTTGTTATACGTCGGCCGTACGACAGATGGGAGGTCCTGAAAACACGCTGAGTCTGATGATAGCTTGTTTGTGCCTGCCGGATCACGTCGGATGCATCCAGTGGATTTCCATCCGATTGCACGACTCTCATGGCTGCCCTTGTCCCTTCCATGTTTGCGGCAAAGGTTGGCTAAACACGGACCGGCCCTTTCTCGAAACACGGCAGCCATTAACTCGCGCAGAGACAACTTGACCAGATCATGTTTTATGTAGCCCCTGTTCGACATCTCGTTTGTCTTGAATGCAAAGGGCCTACGGCACCTTTTCCAGAAGACGTAAAAGCGGATGATGTGAATGGTCCGTTCATCACGGTGTCTCCGAGTAGTTGGTTGAAAGCAGGTCGGCGGTTACATACATGCAGGCCAGCAAGGGGTTTCAAAATAGAGACGCATGGCGCATGGCGCATGGCACCCAGGCACACCTCTCTCTCTCTCTCTCTCTCTCGGCCGGCAAGAAAACCAAGGTCCAAGAAACCAGCCCCTGAGCAAAGGCCGCCCCTCCCCTCCCCCCCCCCCCCGGCAGATCTGGCAGTCCCAAGGCCCGGCAGATCGGAAGAGCCACAGTTTCTTAGCCAGACGGCGTCCCCATCTTCGTTGCAGAAGCACGCAGCCTCACTCTGTATGAGACTTGGGGTCCTGAGGGCAACACAGGATATGTCAACAAGGAAAAGACTCCGAGGAGGCGCGTTGAGCATCGCTCTTGTTTGATGACGGGGCCAGCTTTGACAAGTATATGCTCCGCATGGCTCGCGAAATCTCGCTTGAGATTACCTTGAAAGCTTCATTATATTACTCCAGGGTCAGACGCGCATCAAACTGTCTCTACTACAAGATGCCTGCGCTAGCAATACCTCTCTGCCAAGTGTGAACCAGACTGCCAAGTAGATGCTCTGCCGGACCCCAGTTGGCGCAGGGTCGCACAGCTTGGGAATGATCCATATTGAAGAATATTGCTTGGCTGATGGCTTTGTCGATGAGGTACACATGGAGTCATGGACCATGCTCAACTTTCCAATGGCGTACGCTAGTTTGTGTCCATGACAAAGACAAGCCGCATGACGCTCACGCCGAAGTGTCTGGACGTCAAATCTGGGCAACAATGCCTGTCCATTAGCAAACTTGGAGGCTGTCAAACGCTCTTCACCCCACCAAGGGTCCGTGAGTGTGTCGGTGTGTCTTGCAAGACACCCTGGCGGTAATGTCGACATGGTACCATGTATGTATATGGTTACACTCAACGCGTAGCCCGCACTCGATGGAGCTGTGCATCTGCTGCGTCCCCAAGATGCAAAACGAACTGCCATCAGCGCTTGTCTCGCCAAGAAGCTTCATTTCGTTTGTAGGCTTTCAATTCTGGGTGTAACCCCCCTTGTCCGGCGGATCAGGATGAGAGGCCCGAGAAAGATCTGGGACTTGAGAAGGGGGGGGGAGGAGCGTCAGACAGCAATCCCCGTGGCTACT
Organism: Keithomyces neogunnii; assembly: GCA_020975405.1. Lineage (NCBI taxonomy): Eukaryota > Fungi > Ascomycota > Sordariomycetes > Hypocreales > Clavicipitaceae > Keithomyces > Keithomyces neogunnii. The sequence goes on along the minus strand of JAIOWQ010000002.1, from coordinate 216,954 downwards.
TCGGAATACCTCAGCGCTGGTCAGGCAGGCATGGACATTCTTCTCATCGCGGGGGCGCCCATCCTGTGCGAGTTCGAGCCTGCATCGGCCTTCCTTCTGACACGTGCGGGCCATGCGGTCCAAGTAACTGAGCCTCGCACACAGGCGAGAAGCTAAACAAACTCCCAGGTTCTGTCATTGTGACCTGAGCACGCCATCTTTGCTTCAGCGACCCTGGAGACGCCCGCAGGGCAAAGCCTGGCGGGACAAACTTGCTGGTATAAGCCGCAAGCCATTTCACACCGTCCGCGGCGGCAAGAGCGAGCTGAAAGAACGAGGCTCTTGAAAGCAAACATGGCGGGAGGTCACATCATTACAGAATCCGGGTTGCGAGTTTGCGGGCTAAATCAGACCTCGCCCGTTTCGCCCGTGCAGAAAGAAGCACTTGCCTCAAGCCGGTCGGAAACAGAATGTTGCCGTGCCCTTCACGAGGCAAGCCTTGCTTATTGTTTGCCGCCTGGTGAAATTATGGTCCCCGAGTGAAAGGGGCATGCCTCATGAAGCGACTGATGACGAATTTGAAAAAAGCAGGCCCGATACTGCCATCGTACAAGCATCAAGATGGCGCCACCAAAAAATGCGTAGTATCGCTTTCCCAGGCCATTTCTGCCACAGTGATTTGCCCAGGCACCCAGGCACCCAGGCTGCTCTGCCGTCTCAATTAGGCTCGCTGGCTTGGCTGTATCGAAAATTCTTATAACCAGGCCAGCCATGGGCCCCTGCCAAAGTTGACATGGGCCAGAACAAAGTTCGGGAAGATGGGGTGGCGTCCACAGCCACCCTGCATGTTGTAGTGGAAGTTCCCAGTTCCATGGTTTTCCGTCCTTGATTGATTCGCAACGCACCAAACGGGTGGCATTCGTATGCATGTCATCACCGCCATTCTATTCTCGGTTAATAGATTCCGAAAATAACTGGTAGGACACCCACTGCTTCGAGAGATGATGGGCATGCCAACGTATCATGAATGGCCAGGCCTGAGCTCCATGCAACGCAGACCTTCGTGTCAACATCTTCAGTCTAAATATCCTGCCCCAACCGTCTTTTGCTACACAAGACATGGTTGGCCATGCCTGGAGGCTCTTCCGATGCCTGTCAAAGTCGCTAGAGGCAGCCAAATCGAGACCATGTGCCCATGTAGCCCGAGCGAGCAACTACGGGCATGGTTGCTCATGATATGGAACATCAAGTGCGCTGATAAAACACACCTAGTAGCTATATTACTCAACCTACTTGGGCTGCCTAGGTAATTTGGGCGAGCTCGCGAGCTCTCATTTGGCCATCGGCCGAAGTGTGTGTTCGAGGCTCAGTCAGTCAAGTCCTCAGGGCGGTGTTGTCGAGCCAGTTCCAACAGCCCTTGCCCAGACCAGGATTGATCCGAGATAAAAGGCCCCAGACAACCACTTGGCAGCGTATATCGGAAAGATGCTGAGCGCTACCAAGCCAATTTTGGCCTGTGCATCACCAGCCCGTGACCTCGTAAACCTCAGCCACATTTCGTAGGCATGTAAATAAGAACAAAAGACGAGGGGCCTATTATTCGCCGTTCCCCAGAATAACTCAACATCTCATGCTCCTGTATAGCCATGGGCATCTCATTGGTGAATCGGCAAGCATACAGTTCCGACAGGAGGTCATTTGACTAGATTTCCAACACGAGCATGCACTTGTTAATCATCGGACATCAGAAGGCGACCCTTGGCGGAAGACACAAGCACGAAGCCTCGCCTTCCGGTGGACTGGACGTATCCGCTGTCGCTGCAGGCCTGGAAGGATATCAGCGAATCCGAACAGGTGCCAACCCAAGATGCCAAGGGCTCGGAAGGATACGGAGGCAGAGACTAACAGCCCAGAGTACGGGGTAGTGACTTTGCTGTTCTCGCTTGTAGGTGCCTCCAAGCCGTTACGTGGCTCAGTTTGTGGAACAGGGCCAGGCAATTGCAAAGTCCACCCACATGAGGTGTTGAGGTTCGAGTACAGCCCTCTCTGGGGCCACGGACTCTGACTGGTGACTTGTCAAACTACCAAGGCCAGTGACACACAAAATGATACACGGCGTTTGATTTTGATTGCATAAGTGCTCCAGAGGGAGTGTGGTCTTTTGGCCAATCTGAGGTATTGGGCGAGTCAAATCCGCTCCATACATTATCCAGAGTGCGCGGCGTAGCACAAATCTGTAGCACCGTACTGATTAGGTATCAATAAATAGAGTTCAAGGTGTTCATGGATCAGGTCGTAAAGCTATGCCAAACATCGGATAACAACCGTGTCTCCTCAGATGCATCATGTGGATCTTGCGAGTTCCAGGCTTCATTTTATCGTCTAGGCCGGTACGGGTCGTCACGGCGGCGATCATTGTCCTGATCTCGATATCGATCTCGGTATCGACCCCTGTCACTGTCTCTGTTTCTGTCCCAGTTTCCATCCCTGTCGCCGTGTTTATGACTCCGATCTTTGCGGTCCCAGTCTCTCCTGTCTCCGCGACGGTCAAAGTCCCTCGGCCCCTGTGCTTTATCACCACTTCGATCCCGTCTGTGCGGGCTGCGGCTTCGAGTATCGTTGTCCCTTCGCCTATCCTCTTCCGATACGGCGGGGGCCCCTTCTCGCCGCTCCCTCGGTCCGTTCCGCTGATGGCGACCCTTCATTTCCTCATCCCCATAGACCATCCCGTAATTGTTTTTCTCCGTGACGTCTGCCTCAGCCCGGTACTGTCTCCGTTTTTCAAGTTCATCAACACCGCCCCAACCACCACGTGAGGCGTTGGCCCGTCGCTTGCTATTTGTATCCTTTCTCCAAACATCGCTTAATTTACTGACGCTCTGGGAGAAATCGACGTGAATTCTTCGATCATCGATTAAAACACCCTGCATTTTGAAGTATGCGGCTTCGCACGATGCCTTGTCCTCGTATTCGATGAATGCGTACTGTAGGCTGTCTCCCGTTTTCGCGTCTCGAATCACTTCGCAGCTCAAAATCTTTCCGAACCGGCCAAAAATGAGCTCCAGATCTTCGTCACCTGTGACAGGGTTTAATTTGCAGACAAAGAGGACATTCTCTGGAGGCTTAACCTCGGCAAATGGCAAATCTCCCATCATTTCCAAAGTCAAGGCCTGGGCGTTGGCCTCGATCTGACGCCGCCGGCGATCCAGCTCAGCTTCGTCCACTCCATCATCTTCATGCAAAGCTGCCTCATCAGCAATTCGGACGGTCCTGAGTTGTTCCGAAGTAGGTGGAGGGCTCGAACTAGGTTCCCTCATGCCCACAGGGTCCGGGTATGGGTCATCTAATATGACAGTATGCTTGATTCGGATGTCTATCAAGGGATAGCCCTTATCGTCGACGACGGCTTCATTGATCTTTTCCAAGGCATCAAATCCTTCCACAACCTTGCCGAATATAGCGGCCTTGCCGTCCAAGAAATCTGTATCTTCACCAAGAGTGATTATAAATTGGGATGCCGCGAGGCGCGTATCGGGATCGGACGAAAGAGGAACCGTAGCCATGCTGACTGTGCCGCGCTCGAGGTGCTTCAGCTTTGGGTGAAAGAATGCAGGAAACGACCGCTTTGAAGGGTCTGCAGATACGTGTCCCCATATTGAAGCGCCTCCGTCGGAGTCTTTAGACAGCGGGCCGAGCGGATCACCTGTCTGGAATGAAAAGTTCTTTTGAACGGAGTGGACAGGAGAGAAATTGTAGTATTTGACCTTGCAAAGCTTCAGAAAGCTTCCATCACGTTAGCTGTAAATCACGGAGGGAAATTTTGAGCAGAAAACTTACTTCTCGCACAGCTTTGGGGCATGTTCGACTAAAAGGTCAATGACAATATCGCCAACGCTGGTTTCTAGAAGAACCGACATTGTGGAGGTGTGGCTGCAATGAATCGAGGCAATGCTTGCAGTTCAAGCTGCAGTTGAATATTAAAAAAACAGCTACATCAAGATGAATTGCTGTTCAGGTAGCTTTGTGTGATCATTAAAACTTTTGTTGAAGCGTCTCGGGCAGCCGCTTGTACCTGGACCTTGGAGGTTTGGAAGCTTGTCAGGTCACTCACTCACGCATTTTACCGACTTTCCACCGAAGCCAGGCATAGCTGTCACGTCACGTGATGGTTCAAATGTACCAGGAGCATTGGGCTCGGCACGTAGGAAAGTATTCCCTGCCCACTTGAAATGTGTTACTAGTGCCAACCACCTAGTGCCCACTGCCAAGCACGGTTACTTCGGGCACTGATTGATGTCTAGGAGGCCAGGGTTGGTTGGAACTGGGCTGAACCTGGCTGCTTGACGCTAGCAATTTTGAGACCATCGTCGAGCGGGGAAGGCCAAAAATAAGCGTTGGGCTGCATTGGTAGTGGGCAGAAACTGGAGCACGAACATTGGAGACCAGCAACGTGTCTCTTCCCAGCTCTATTGCCCATTTAATTGCCGTCGTGAGTTAGCATTGTCTTGGGAATAGCAAATTCACCATTCTCGAACGAAGACAATAACCACAATTGTATGGAGTACTGCGTGCATGTTAGTAATTTTTGACAGTGTCGCCCAGCGGGTGGAGCTCTCCTTTCTTGGCAAACGATTATGTGTCTCAGTTTGGCCAAGAAGGTTGTTCAACCTTCAGTACAAGCTGGGCACTTGCGGCCCATCCATCGTATGTGCATGTGTCACAGTCAAGCCCGGCTTCTTTTGTAGGTAGACGGATGTATTTCAATTTAAAGTTACAGGATTCATAACCAGTGTGGTCCAACAAGTTACTAGCTAGGCAGATTGATGCTCGAAACAGCGTAGAAGCTTACTTAGGCTCTGAAGAAACAAGGTAAATTGTACAAAAGAAGAAAAGGGGGTATGCCAAGAACCATTCCTTGCGACGTTCAAACGTCGCCATTTTTCAAAGCCGCGATGAAAGCCAAGCACATCGCTTTTTAGACCAAGAGGCTGAACTGCCATCATTATCCCATTGATCAACGCCGTAATTGCACAATCTCGTCTAACCCGTAGAAGAATTTGTGGAGATGTGTGCCAATGCAAGAATTAAAGAATACCCGGATTACTGCTCGAGTAAAAAGAGCTTGCCAGAAGCCTTCACCAGTTGTACAGTGAGAAAGAGAAGATGAGAAGTCACTCCATGCTTGGAGAGCTCCTTCGCCGGCGACCGGAGCGAAGCTCTTTTTCCGTCTCCATCAGTCTGGCTTGCGCCCATGTGCGCATGGTGCTGTTGCCACGCACTGTCTCGCAGTTGAGCAGCTCCGTCAGGGCGCGTTTGATGCTCTCGTTGACGGTGGACAGACGCTGCTCCTCGGCGGAGATCTCGTATAATGTTTCTTCATCCACAATCGTGTCCAATGGCCCGACGCTAGTAGTGTCCCAACCACTACAGCAGGCTCGAGTGCGCCCATGCTTACGCTCACCGCTCCACGAATGCCGCCTGGGCGATGTTGACGGTGATGAGGCACTGGATGACCGGGTTGAGACGCTTGCTAATGACTCCTTTCGAGGTCGGATTTGCTCAAGATGGCTGCAAAGCTCTTCATGCTGCTCCTGCAGCAGCAGATATTTCTGCAACACGAAGTTGTAGGTTTCTGTCTTGCTTGAGCTCATATTGACTGGCCAGATGTGATGAGAACAGGGGAATGTCGGATTTTTGACAGGTGGTAGTCTGTTGGACGACAGAACAGCATTGACCAGATACAGGACTCTTTATAACAATCCCATTGAATGTCGTGTGGTATCTTGGGCAGTAAGCGGTATTATGGATGGGGGGTTGGTTCGTAGCGACGATGCAGGATGCAGCTGCAGAAGAAATCCACCATGCAGTTCAGCCGTTGCCAACCACAGCTACCTCGGGGCGTAAGGCAGGGCCTGGATTTGCTGCAAGATAGTACGCCAGCAGAATAGTCTCCACTGGGTATCGGGAAATATGCAGAAAAGAAAGCGTGATTATCTCGGATGGGCTTTTGCTGTCGAGGCGAGGGTCCATCCGTCAATTACCACCCCTTTGACCTTGAACCATGGGCGTACAACAAGATAGCGGGAGAGATAGCGGGAGGTGTGAGCAGAATGCCATCCAATGTGCGATGTCGTCGTGGTTCTTGCATGCGATGGCAAGGTGGGGACGACCTGATGTGGCTGCTTTCTGGTCGAGCTTGCGAGATTGGAGAAGGGAAGTCGGGCGTTGTAGGATAATATGTCGAGTTGATAAAATCCGTCGAGGCTGAAGCCCGAGGTTCGTATGGATTTGAGCTTTGAGAGGAGTACTCCGTAGAGGATGGATAAATAGCTGACAACTGACAATGGAGAAGACAAAGAGGAGAGGACATGGCCTAATAAGGGGGGGGTGTGGTGGATGGATTGAAAAAGGATGGGAAATGGGAAGGCGCATGGGACAGTGCCAAAGCGCCCCCAAAACAGCCTGTGTACAATGCTCTACCTCGATTTCTCCGCGACACTCAACGTGCCTGCACTGGAGCATAACATTCACTGGACCTTTATCTGCTTTCAATGGAATTAGGCACCGCCACAACCACGGCGAATTGGGTGCAATTAAGGTTTTACTTGTCACGAATGCAAGGTCTGGCCAATAAGGTAGGTGGTGGTGGCGACAATGACCCTCCCCAAGATGTGATGGCAAGAGTGACAGGGAAACTACCAGGAAGGTCGACCAGGGCCATTCAAGGGCTGCAGGTGCTCCCCCTCCAGTGGTTTGCCCGCTCTAGCATTCGAGTCGAGGACTGGATGGAAACAGGCGAGCTCAATGGCGCTACCACACGGTGAGATGGCGAAGGCATGGCAAACATTGCCCAGCGGTGCTCGCACAGCTCGCAACACACCATGGAGACGCTAATAACTGCCACTTGCGCAGGTTGGGAACTAGCAAGCCAGATACCTTGGAGGGGATGGAACCAGTTGCACCAGTTGGGGCTAGTTGGGATAACGCTTTGGTTGCACCAACCAAGGTAGCATGGAGCATTTGTTGCTCGACTCCGCCCTGGACCGTAAGTTTCCCACAGGCAAGCCGCTGGTATGTGATGCTCGTGGCGTATTAGCCGGAGGTAACTGGAAGCAGAGACTGGGTCCAGAATCAATCCAAGGATGCGGGAGGGTGCAAATGCAAGCCCAATAACCTCACCGGCTGCAGGTTCCATTGAAATGATTGATGAAAGCTAAGTGTTGGGAGACAAGGCTGCAGGACAGGCTCAGGTGACGGTGGTGGTGGTGGCAGAGTCAGCAAAATGTTTGTTTGTGCTTTGTATCGCTAGGGCGAGGGGGGGAATCCCGACGAATTGACTTTGTCGCGCAAGTGAAAACGGCATTGCATCCCGAGGCCAAACTTGTCACGTTGTGCTCCCTGTAGGTTGCATTTCGTTCTGATGGGTCAAGCTTTGAGCGTAGCTGAGAACCATCTTTAGAGTTCAAAGGGGTGTTCGACGGTGGCCCAGCGCTTGCGCCCTTGGACCGCTGATCCGGTGGAAGTAGCTCATTTTGCCGCTTCTAGAAGCACAATTGCTGTTGAGGTTTACAATCGCACAATCCCCTCTCCCCCCCCCCCTCTGCTTAAAAACATCATTTGCCCACAACGCGACACCTTCTTCTCTTGGACGGCATCAGTGCGAAAGGGCCGGGTCAGATAGGCCAATTTTGGCACATCTCACTTTGAGATTGTGACCTACAGGGCTCAGGATCATTGGCACTTTACGACATTGCTCAAAGTGGGAGAGACCCGGGCCCTTGAGCCAGGGTGTGATGCTTATCTGACGAACAGGTTTGGAAGCACGGAACGGTAATCAAAGTCGTCATGGGTTAGTGAGAAATGATGCAACGCGTGCACGTCTTGTTAGAAACGCCAAGAAGACCTGTGCCTATAATTGCAATTTGAACATCCTGCGAGGCCGCGAGTGCCAAGGCCAATGTAACTTTTCCTTCGCAAGGGAGCTCTTTAATAGGCTTGCTCGACATTTCAATCACTCCGAGTCCAAAGTAGCTATGGGATTTAGCCTTGATCGATATCTCCACACACCAAAGTTTTCCTTCAGGTAGACCATGCTGAGCTAATACTCAAACGGCATCTAACTATCCGCCACTGCACAATTGAAAGCGTGCGCTTCGATACAATACAGGGTGGTAATGCGGCTCTGGACGTCATCCCAGGAACGCCATGCTCGAACAATCAAATCCTTCTCGCCAAAGCGGACAAAATGATATGGTATGCTATGTACGCGGTCGGCTCTTGCTCCTGCATCTGCGTCGCGATCGACATGTTCATTCGAAAAAGAGACGTCGCAAACTTCCGAGAGCACCGCCACAGTCATTGAATACGACAACCAACACTTGTCAATAGCATCGTCTTGTCTCAAACGCCCCATCAGGTCCCAGAATGTGCAAGGTACACGTAGTAAAAGTAATTCGGAGTGCAGTACCATTTGTGGGTTTGGTCTGTAATACTTTCAGACCAGTGACACTTTTGGAACCAAGGAAAAGATTACATGGCCACTTTCCTCACAGATGCCTGTCGCAAGGGTACGATAACGAGATGGGATAGTGGTGAATTTCTCAAGTGTTCACATTATTCTGACACTTGCTGCGTAGATTGGGACACCCCACAATCAGCAAGATGCATGTTCTCGATAAACAAGCCACGAGCTCCTTTCACGATTACCACCAACTAGTCTGATCGGAACAGATGCTCCCTCACAGAGAAATGTTACCCCAACAGCTGCCAGAGGTACCGTCTCGATTAGTACGGGTAAGAGGCACTTTACGTCGAACCAACATGCAGATCATATGTGCTCCAGTCGCGTGTTCCTGGACATTTATGAACTAATCCATGACCTCACCAAACAGAGTGGTCCCCACAGCAAGGTGGCAAGACCTGTCCCACATTGCGGAAAGAGAATTTTGGAGGGTGTGAAACAGCCACTCATCGGAAAGAGATAACGGCATCCACCGTTTGAGTGACCGTTGAGTGACGGCAGTGGTTGACGCCCAATTTTTGAGCCTCATTTAATATGCTCTGGTCAAAAGAAGTATTCCATGTGGGAATAAATTCGCCGACGCTGTGGCCCAAAACACACAAAAAAACACAATGCGGTTGTTATTGGCCTTTTTAGAAGCCTCTTTCCCACTTTTTTCTTTTTGTTTCAACTTCCTTTTCAGGGGATAAACGGCCCATCTCAACGCTGCACGATACGGTTATGGGTAACATCCTTGGCAGGGGCTGGTATCAGGGCCGTCATGGCTGGGATACTCGATACAAGTGAATCGCCAGCCGGTCGTCGTAAAACGGCCCGTCCTGCTGCCACCGAGGAGGCACCTCAAACTCCAGGTCTTGAACAGCCAGATGGCGTTGTCTGCATACACTGAGAAAGGCTTGGAAAGTTTCCGCGTTTCGCGCAGTCGCCGAAATATAGGCTTCCGCCTTCGGGTACATGGAAAATAGATGGCAAAGAGTCGCGATCAACGCAGGGAGCACACGCCGATCATACGTGATATCAGCGCCTAGAACAACATCGACGGGTCGGCCACCGTTCCATTTCTCTTCTTCCGTACCGACCAGTGCATGGCCCCACTTGATGTCCATGGGAGTGATTCTCGGGGAATCCTGAAGATCGTTGAGGAATAAATTATCCGGCAGGTTGTTGATGACGTCGTCAGATCCATCTGATGCAATGGCATGCTCGGCTCGCAGGTGTTTGACGCAGAGGATAGACGGGTATCCAGTGCCGGCACCTAATTCCAGTATGCGTCTGCCAGCGACAAGGCTTGGGTTTAGGCACAAATATTGACCCAACTGCAAAGCTGCCTCCCATGTCCGATGTCCAGTGGTACCACCTGCAGCAATGAGGTTTCGATTTTCGAACAGCGTGATGCTGGGGCCACGTGAGTTGGCTTTCGCGTGCGTCCTGCGCTCAAGCAACGACAAGTGATATGTCACATGGCATTTCTTTTGTGCCGAGATGGCCTCTATTGGCAGAGGGCCAGCCAGAAGTGCAGATAGCGTGGACATGAGTTCATCGGATACAGCCTTGAAACCATGGTCAGAACGGACCGTTGTTTAAGACCGATGGCTGCCATGAATAGACCCAAAAACTACGAGAGCGCTTACATGTTTGTCCCAGTCATCAATCGCAGACTCTATTCGAGACACGAGTTCCTTCAAGACTTTGGCGCGATATCTATATGGCGGCCCAATATGGGATACGTCATCGTGGAAGATTCGCCTGTAAATGTCATTTTGGACGTCGGCCACGCGTAGGCATTCCGCCTGGGGATAGTCAAGATTCGGTTCCAGCTGAAAGTATTGGTGGCAGAAGCGATCTACTTGTTGTCGCCATGGGGGATCCATGCCCGGCAAAACGACCAGTCCATCGGAGATGTTGAGTTGATTCCGCTCAACAACCGCAGCTTCAAGCTCGCGTGACAGCGCTTACAACACAACACACACGGAGTGGCGCGAGGTGGGGTTGTTCCAAGATGCCTAAAAGGGCAATGCGCGTTTTCCGAGATTTTCCCGGGTCGCTGCATACCACGTGACATAAGATCCAAATTTCTTGTCCGTTCTCCATTGTTTTTGTAGGGCGCACAAATTGTTAGGGTTGGACCCAATTAAGCGACACGCTTCGGGGCGGAATTTTCGCCCTAGGTCAGACCTCACGGGCGAGCCCTCTCAACCACCACGGATTCGTAGTCACCACGCCCAACGCCAGTCTCTTCTCCGTCACCACCCACAGAGACAACATCACAACACCGCAACCATGGCGGACAACGACAGCCCCGTTACTCTGCGAACTCGCAAGTTCATCCGCAACCCTCTGCTGGGCCGCAAGCAGATGGTCGTGTGAGTTTGACCCCCCCCTCCTCTTCCTTCGAATATTGCCGCGCAAGTTGGATGTCGAGTTCACCGGGAAGCGCGAGGGTTCCAATCTGCAATTTTTCCATCTTCAACAAATTCGACAATCTCTAAAAAGAAGAGATGTACGCGCATTACGCCATACGCCATGAACATGGTTCAATCATCGACAGATGGATGTACGACTGACGACGGAATTTGCCAAAAAAAAAATCCGCCCTGTTCATGCGTCGTAACATGGCGTTATTGACGCTTATCCCTCTGGACGACATTGTCGAATTGATGACGGAAAAAATTTCCGCCCTGCAGACGAACCATCCGCTCCCCTCGGTGCCGACCCAACCTACCGGCCACTTGGCATGACGAGGAAACTCTCGGGAGAAACATGGAAATGCTAATACCTTTCTGCAGTGATGTCCTCCACCCCAGCCGTGCCAACATCTCCAAGGAGGAGCTCCGCGAGAAGCTCGGTGGCCTGTACAAGGCCCAGAAGGACCAGGTCCAGGTCTTTGGCCTGCGAACCCAGTTCGGTGGTGGCAAGACCACCGGCTTCGCCCTCATCTACGACTCCCCCGAGGCCATGAAGAAGTTTGAGCCCACGTACCGTCTGGTCCGCGTCGGCATGGCCACCAAGCCCGAGCGTGCCAGCAGACAGCAACGTATGTCGCCCCCTCTCCCGCATCAACACAGCCACGGGCGGACCGAGGAAAAGGAAGAAGAAGAAGACGTGCTAACCCCCCAACAGGCAAGCAGCGCAAGAACCGACAAAAGACGCTCCGTGGCACGGCAAAGGTCAAGGGTGCCAAGGCGAAGAAGGACAAATAAGCGTAACGCGCAGGGTTGTAAAATTGGGCGAATGGGCGAGGCTATGTCTGTGGCTGCGTCGGCGCATCTGTGGTGTTGGAAAGCACCACGGCGCTTGGATTTCTTGGGCATCAAGGAAAATATGTTCACGAACCTCTGGGAACGCGTTTGGCTTTTTATTGGGGTGAGGGGAAGCGGAGCAGGGGAGATGTAAAGGCCTGACTTCCATGGTCTACCAGCAATACACTAGCATGAAATCAAGGTGTTATCGGTTTCTGACCAGGATTACATTCAATCTTATCCCGCGCACTGCGTGTTTCTGGACCGTGAATGACTCGGGCACGCATCGGGGTTCCTCCGATACTGGGCTTCTCAATATGCCGTCAGGGAGGTACACCCATGCCAGTCTTTTTTGTATCGCGGGCATATCCGGTGCACACGGTCACAAAGTCATCCGAGAGCTGTTTGCATCTCCCACATCACTTGCTAATCGAGGCAAGAACAAGACGCACAAACGCAGGTCACTTGCTATTACAACACAAATCAGAGGAAAAGGCAGCCATCTCGTGCCAATGCAATACTGGAAAATATATTCAACATGCCGTCCTGCAGCGGGGGTATCGATATCAAAATACCCAAAAACAAAAAAAACATATACTCCCCGAGGGATCAAACGCCTCCCCCAAAAAAAGGTACCAACCCGATGGCCTGGCCCTCCATGCAATTCATAAATCATCATCGTGAGAAAGCTCGTGACGGAAAAACTACATCAGCCCCAGGGCAAACACGCCCGCGAGGCAAGCAACCACCATCCACACGGTGCCCGAGTCCCTCCTCACGCCCTGGGCCTTGACAACGGGCACATGCCAGCCGCAGTGCTCGCTGCTGGCGACGGTGTTGCACGAGTAAAAGGTGAGCTGCTTGTAGCCCTGGCTGGCGAGGACGGCCTCCTGGTCGGGGGCGGGTGTCACGATGGGCGTGTACTCTGGTGCAGGAGCGGCACGTCTGTCCGCAAAAGGTAGAGTGTTTGGGTCGTGGCGAGATCTCTGGGGGTCAAGGCCCAGTGGTTCGTCATGGTCAAGGTCGCCTGCAGCGTTTGCACGGCGGTCAGCGTCATCGTCGTCGTCGGGCTGCCACCTTTTGTCACGGTCCTGGGCGTCGCCTCTTTTCCAAACGCCCGTGGGCAAGACTGGTCCGTGGCGTATCCTCTTGAGAGACTCTTGCACGTTTGGTTCCCTGGCGGCGTGCGCGGGCAGCGACCATGATAGCAGCACCAAGACGACGAGCAGCAGGACTGGGCGCCCGGTGTAAGTGTAGGGTAGCCGTGGGGTCATGGCGACGATGTTTTCCCTCGGCCGGTGTAGAAGAAGAGAGACGGACGAGCAGTGTGTTTTGCAACAATCTCCCTTTTTGCTTTAGATAAAGGCAGCTGGTACAGGACACATCTCTGGCATGTGCAGTTGTTGTTGTTGTTGTTGTGCCCGTGCGGCAGTAGAGTGCCGAGGAGAGGCTAGCCTCGATGGAACTGGGGATAGATATCAAGACTGAGTGATTGCTTGGTATTCGGCGCCCGATTACAGAAGCAGGTGAAGCAGAAGAAGAAAGTTGCACGACATGGAAATGGTGTTTGTCATTAAACAGAGCCCTCTCTCACCCCAAAGGACCAGTTTATTTCGTCACACATCTGACCTACGATGTGGATTGGGGCATTGATCACATGGACCGCCGCCAGCCATGCGGGCTCCCACACACCCATCGACAACCACACCAGCAGCAGCTGACGGACCCCTCGACGCCAAGTTTTGCAACCGAGGACTCCGACAGGGTGCGGCCTTGACTTTTCAGACTGTGAGCAGGCAAATCCCCCACGTTTGCTAGATGCCCGCAAACACCAAGCAATATTCTATCTCCGGTTGACTTTTTTCCCCTTTTTTTTTTTCTTTGGGCCTCGTCAATGCGCCAATGCTCGTCGCAATATCTCATTCTGACCGCCCATTTTCCAGACCGGCACGCGGTGGGAAGGCTGGCTAGTTCCGTCTCCGTTGTGTGCTGGGTTGCTCGCCGCCGCCGCCGCAGCTGAAGATGCCAAGACTTTTGACGGCCACATCGTCGCCAGTCGATTGGGCCGATCCCTCACCCCCACCCGCCTCTGATCCGCAGGTGCAGGCCGCGATCCATCTTCACCCACAGGCTCTGCATCCAGGCCCGGGGTCTGTAACTCGTGCTCCGTAGCCTGCGAGTCCAACAAAAAAAAAACACACTGCCGTCTGTTGCGCAAAGAGTTGCACAGCTCGGAACACCAACGGCCAAGAACGTGCCATGCGCCGCTGGGACAAACAATTTTTGCACCCTCTGCTCTGCTTGTGTAAAACCACAGCCACCAGAACCCTTTAGCGTCACGTCCAGCGTGGAACAATTCCATACATGTGGCCTGATCACCAAACCTTCATGGAACCCTTTGGAGCTCAACCCCGTCATGCCAGGGGATGGCACAATAATGCCAAAAACCAAAAACTCAATCACCCCCCTGCCACTCGGATTGAACCAGCGCAGCATGTAACCACGCGCGCCCCCTTCATACGGCTGTCAAATTACCACTTGCATCTGCCCTGTGCTCTCCTTGTGAAGCCGTGGCTGAAACACGACAGTCGACTTTCGCTGGCCAAGAGTGAGTTGGCTGCCAAATCACGGTGCAATATGCTGTCTTCATCTTAAAGTCCTTGGGCCATTATCTACCTAGCCGAAGCAAAATATTCTACTGCAAATGCCTGCTCAGCTCCCATTCCACAAACTCAATCCCGTTCAGCCCGTGTGTGGTATCTGTCAGCCGCCAACGCCAATATGCATCCTTGTCCATACGACTCTAAATGAAAATGTAGCCATCACTGCCCAAACTCACCCATGCCTGCCTCTTCGTCCATGGTCACAATCGGCTCAGGTCGAAGGATCCTCGGCTCAATCATCTCGTGCCATTCAACCACCCGGTGCCCGTCGTCATCTTCGTCTTCCTCATCTTCAAAATCAGGCGCCTCAAATTTATCGTATATCCTCTGGCCCTTGTCGTCGTACGTCTTCTCCCTGTCCTCCCGATCTCTGACCGCCAGCCGCACTTCCAGGCTGGACTCGCTGCTACCAGGTAGAACCTCCCCGGTAAGGGAAGCAATCAGAGGCTGCCACTGTGTTGCTTTCGACATGATGCATTGCTTCCACGTTATCACCATTCCCTCCTTGGCGCATCCTTTTTCCAGCATTGCGAGACTGCCGATATTCTCGGGAAGTGTCGGTAAATCTTCTTGACATCCCGCCAAGTCAACGTCTGCCGCCGCGCCCACAAGGTTGCCAAACAGATCCCTTTCTCCGGTTGGCTGGGCCTGCTCGGGGTCATCTTGGCCGTTTGTTTCTGTCTCTTGCGCGAAAAAGCCAGAGTTGTCCTCGACATAAGAGTCGTCATAACCCTGCGATGCCCTCTTTCGCTTTCGCATCGATCCGTACTGCTGCTGAGGATCCCAACGCTGAACAAAAGGAAAGGGGGGTTCGGAAAGCACCATGCCCTCGTGGCAGCATTCCACAGCCCGGTACGTAATCTTTGACTTCCATTCGCCGTCGGATTCATCATCGTTGGAAGCTTTCTTGGTTTCCTCCCCTTCGGCAACTTCAACAACCAGCCTAGGATTGTTCAACGGCCTGACTTTCTTCATAAGGCCCTCTTTGATGTTCTCTTCATCGGCCTTTGACTTTGGATTCTTGAGCCCCAATGCTCCAAAAAGCATTCGTCTGCCAGCGCCCATATCGACCCGAGCTCTACGATGTGCCGAAGAACCGTCAACCGCTGATGACAACTCGGCCGGGGACTTTTCAGTCTCCTCGCCGAGATTCGTGGTCAGCGCAGTGGTGTCTGCAAGGGAAGCACCTATAGACAAAGCTCCCAACAACGCCTGCTTTCGGGCTAGGAGCTCCGCATCGCCAGACTCTGATGTAGTGGTATCCTGTTGTTGTGAGAGCTTGGCTCGTTTACGTCGAGCATTTCGCTTCTGTGTTCTAGTGAGGCCTTCAAAAGGTGCCATTTCTTTGCGGCCAGTCACAATTTTCGTAGACTTTGGAATATCTTGTGAGGCTTCAGATTCGGATTCGGACTCGGACTCGGATTGGGAGTCGGATTCCTCGGAGTCACTCGAGCTGTCATCAGATGAGGACTCATCACTGCGTCCATCAAAAGTGTCATCCACAGAGGCGCTGCTGGCGCCCTCGTCAGACTCTTCGTCAGAACTGGACAGCTTGTCTGATGAGCTCCTGTCGAGGCTTGAACCGGAAGAGGACGTCTCAGTGTCATCACTGTCCACCACCTGAATGAGAGGCTTCGTAGCTGGCGGTCCATGGCCGAATTGATGATGTATAGATGGCTGTACTGGTGACGATTCATTGTGTCCTAGGAGCCCCATAACCATGCGATCCATCATATCATCAAACGTAAGACAAGGGGCGGTCGATCGGCACAAGGCATCAAACGTGTTTCTCAGGCTCAGCTTCTGTCGCAAAAGCTCCTTTTCAATTGTCGAAAGAGACAAAAGGGGAAAAGCTGTCCGAAGTACTTGAATCTGTTCCAAAGTAGCTTCATTAGAGCTCAACTGATCGACATCTGAACGCTCTTCGTCTTGAGCAAGTAGCCTGAGCTCCTCGTCCAACTCTGCTGACGCATAATCACCATCAGCGTCGTCGTCGTCGTCGTCGTCGTCGTCGTCACTACTTCCAGATCCACCATCTTCGACGACATCCTCGTCTTGTTGCCACTCATCATGGTCGTCGTCTTGATCCGAGGCGTCATCAAGCTCAGGCGGCCCTTCCAAGAGTAACTGACCAGGCTCGGCAATTTCCTCATAGCCAATTCGAGCCTTTTTACGAGGTGGCAGCTCAAGGGCCGGTCGATCGCGAGGGGCTCGCAGCCACGGTCGTCCGAATGCCAGTCCATCGACAAGATGCTTGCCGTCTGTAGAAATTTGGTGGCGTCCGCTAAGTCGACGTCTTCGAATGTCGTCTGTCAAAAGGGCGCGGATTCTGGGGGAATCGAGTCAGTATAATGAGAAACGGCGGCCAAGGAAGATGCGCGTACATGACTTGATCCTCATCCTTCAAAGCCTGTGATACTGCTTGGAAATGCAGACACTCATAGCTCCCCCCTTGACCATCGGAAAGCTCAACGGCATAGTCCTCCAGTCCCCATGCGCCACTCTCCAAGGGCACCACCTCGTTGACCAGAGTCAGCAGTTTGGAAATGGTCATGTCTGGAGACCGGGAGCATGGCCAGACAAGCTTGACCTCTGGCACGCCATGTCGCCTGATGGCGAGGCGCAATCGGATATCGTGAGCTGACATCTTCTATCGAGGCATGATTTCTAGAAAAGGAACGGCGGTGGCTGAAGAAAAAAAAAAAAAGAGAAAAAAAAGTGTTCCGAAATGAGTGCAGATCGGAGGGTTAGGTAAAGGTAGCGACTGCAGGCAAGAAAGGGAAAACTGCTTGGAGAATTACTTGCGTGAAGTGATGCAAAAGTGAATTGAACGAGGTTCAGGCTCTGGCCATGACCAGGTCGAAAAAATCATGTGGGGTCAACGTCACTGTCGAAGCTCGCGTCGTGACTGGTTTTATGGGTCGCTCGGTGTGTAACCAATGACATTGGGCAGCCATTCGCATGTTATTGCATGACATTGGGTTTGTGCTTTCGTGGAACAATATAGTTTGTCGATCCAAAACGAAGACTCCCTACAATCAATATCAAGGGGATGGGGCGATTTCCCGAGCACCAATGCGAAAGAGTTGCATTTGGGCAGGCAAAATTGAGAAGCGAACCCGGATGGTAATTCGACAGCCCCAGAGACCACATACCTAGGTACTTGTCAAACTGATCAATGCACTCTCTCGCCCCCTGCAACACCTGTGTGGGTGCAAATCCGCCGACGCAATAGGAATAAGATTGCCAGATGCACTGTGGGAAATCTGGGAAATCCATGTGTATTGATGGTACGCAATTTCAGAGTCCCGAGAATCTGTTTCATAGTTCATATTTCATGCACGTAACCGCTATCATAGTCCAGAAATCCCAAGCTCACTCCAACTCCATGTTATGCGTTAATCGGCCATTTTCCCATTGCGTTGAATGCCCTTGTATGTCCGTCGCACTATTAGGTCGACCCCGCCATGTCTAACATATGGCCCATCTTTTCAATCTGCATGTCATGCCGTTAGCACAAAGTCTGGAGAGACGCCATCATTATCGGATTCGGAATGAAGCGCACCTTTGTCTTGAGATAGCCTTCCACCTCCTGGCTTCTGAATCCGCCCTTGCCCTTCCACGACAACGGCACCATGGCCACCCTCTCCTTGACAACCACCTCCCTGTTGGGACCTTCAATTGCTCTTATCTTGTCAGGATTGTTCGTCAAGAGGCGGGCATCTTTCTGGCCCAAGTCCAGCAGCATGGCTGTGGCCAGACCATAACTTCTCGCATCGGCAGGGTGCCTCAGCAGCAAATTGGCCTCGACGGTGTCCGATCCCAGATCCTGCAAATTGTACGCCTTCAACTTTTCGCCAAGTCCGATGCCTCGACCCTCTTGGCGGAGGTAGACGATGATTCCACCCGAGGTATTTCCCGGCAAGCCCATCAGACGAGCTGCCTCGTCGAGCTGTTCGCCGCAGTCGCAGCGCGCTGACCAGGCTGTTTCGCCCGTATAGCACTCTGAGTGGATGCGCACCAGGGGCGGCTGTGGGCTCTGTTCGGGGACGGCGAGTGTTGCTTGGTCGGCATTCATGCCGCTGGTTGTTCGGCCTGGGAATAGCCTGCCCGTGTAGGCGCCTCGAATCATCCTGTCCATTTCGGTCTCGCCTTCCCGAGGAGCATCGAGACTCTTGCTTCGGATGTGATTGCCAAAAACAATGGCCAAGTGCTCCTTATTGTCCACGTTGTTGGTATAGAGATGGAGGAACATTTCTGTGCCCGTGACGGTCGGGATCCGTGCGCGCACGATGCATTGAACCTCGGGTAAGGTTTGCAGCAACCTCGGTTTCTTGGTTCCGCATCCACCGTCGGGAATTGAGCTGTCTACAGGAACACCACGAGGTCCAGCTCTCGTGGGTGTTTGTGTTCCGGGAGTCTGTGGCGGGGTGAAGGCGGGGGAGAGCAACGACGGCGGAGGCGGTTGAGACGCACTTGTCGGCCTTTGGGGCCCCGGCGAGAGGGAGAGCTCGTCTACATGGTGATGAGAGTGTGCAGCATGGTCGCTGGAAGCGGCGGCATCGACGGGCGTTGAGCGCGGAGAGTAGAACGATGGCAGATGGCTGGTGTCACCGAGCTCGGGAGGAGCGTTGGACGGCATAGCCGAGCACGCAAATGGCAGTGAAACAAAATGGATCAAGGACTCGTTGGGGGGCGAAGCCGAAGCCCTTTTAGCACCTGCCAGTCTCGTCCGTCTCGGCGCAGGCAGGGTATGAATGAAGAGCTCTGTCGGGAATTGGCTCACAATCGTATCAAAAGGCTCATTGCAAGCGATGATGAGAGGGAACAAAGCTCGATTATGACGAGGTCTGTCTTAGTCATTGGTGCTCCGGAGCATGGAAGCATGTGGGTTAAGCCGAACGTTGGCCAATGCCTGCATGGGTCGGGTCAATTAGTCAGAAAATTGCGCTTAGGCCCCGTCCCCGAAGCTGCAGACCTGCGTTCTCCAGAACTCCAGAAGCCTCGGTGCATTGTGGAGAGTGCATGACGATTTGACGAATGGGAATGCTAACCAGCTAAACCAGTGCCTCAGCAGCGCAGGGCCGCTTTACCCCGATGGCATCGAGATGGAGGTGAATCACTGCCCGACTGTCCGAAACGGTCCATGAAAACGGATTGGTCAAAACGTTCTCATGGAGCCGCACAGTGCGCCTAAGTTCTAACCACCCTTGATTCTCCGGCGTGGACACCCAAGACCACAATCATAGACGTCACCATGTGATTGGCACCTAGCTTTTTGGCAATAAGTCGCATGATCAGATGTGGCATGCATACACACCAAGGTAGGTAGTGGACGCCTGCTTTACATTGTGGACTAATAGCTGAACTCCCTGGGTCAATGTATTCAAGGTCATGCATCCCACTGTTAACCATGAAGCAATAACAAGGTGGCTAGCAAGAGGAACTTTAAGGGTCGGCAGGCCAGTCAAACATGTAATCATCAGCCATGGGCGCCTAGCTACAGGAGCACCTGGAGGAAGTTGCTTTGGTCCATTTCACATCATGTACCCCCATAGGTACCTGCCTGCATGAGCTTTTGGCCGCGGGTCAAGAATCGACATTGAAAGAGTACACATTATTATCGCTGCGGCGGGCAGTTTTGACCACATACATCTCTATCTGGCCCTGCTCCCCAGGTCCCTCTGGATGTTCCAGGATGCTGAGAACCGCGAGGTCGATGGCGATTTCCAGACGTGGTACAAATTCAAAAATCCAATTAGGGATTCTATGGATAGATGGCGTTGTTGACATTGGATGCCGTGATAGCTGTGCTCAATTCCCATGATGCCAACCTTTTGGTTTGGTTCAGCCATTTGTGTATCAGGCAGCAATAAAGTTACACCTCTTGCTCAGGAATATGGAGACATCTCGATGCGAGGGCGTTAGGAAAAGTACATAGCCGCTGCAATCAATCACCTTGAGCCGTCTTGGAATGCGTGAGCAATACTTTTCAGCTTCTCCATTAGCTATTTCTAAGCTGAGAAACTGCCGACATGGTGCTTACGGGTCGCATATTATTTGCTAAGCTATGCAACCCTGTAATCTTTTAGAGTGTTCAGTTTGCCTCCCATTTACTTGCCTGCTAATAAAAGCAGGTTGACTTGGAACCAGAATCCCCATGTTCAAGAGTCTGGCAGTCGGGACTAGTCTTTCAGGCTCAAGTTTGTGACTGGAAGCATATTTTATTTTATTTGGGTTTCCGAAAGATTCTAATACATTCTATCCAGCTAATAACAGAGACATATCCCCTCTTTCCGATGCCGCATGCGCAGTCGTATGCCGACATGTTATTGACTGATTTTTTTGGTTTTACTTCAATTACACTGCCTGTATTTAGCAGATTTGTGTTTCGCTACATAAGAGCTATGTGCACCTGAAGTTGCCCGTGGACTTACACAAGTCGCACCCCAAACTGGCCACCCAGTAGGCAAGAAGATGAAACACACAAGACTGGGATGAAGAGTAGTTATTATTAGCTAGGCATTAATTGAGATAAAATTTGGTAATGCTTTTTTCTGTGGTTACATAGACCTAATGAGGAAGGGACATGTGATATTTGTTGGCGAAAATGTAGCCGCCGTTTTGCCTCCGTTTTCTATTGTCAAGGGTGGAGCAAAGGTTGTCGGGTCTGTGACTAAGCAGAACCCAGCAAGAGCGGCAAGAGCACTAAACCAAGTACGACATACAACTGAAGAACCATGTGGCGTCCAACCGGACGACACGGCACACCTCGGCATCTGTGTCCAAAATGGACTTGCCTGCTGAGCCTCCAGCGCAAACAAACTCAGAGTTGCCAAGCCACCGCAAGACCCTGACCCTGCATGCCGGCCACCACCATCTGTATCTGCCACAGCGCGCAGTCCATTGTGGGTGGCACTGTGCTGCCCGAGATGTCATCGCATCGGGCTACCATCACACGAGTCCATGTTGGGATGCATTTATCAGAGCAAATCGTGTTTCAATTTGATGTTCCAAGAAGAAAAAAAAAGGTATGTACGCTTCTATATATATGTACAAAAGTCTATAAGATTCTTTAAAGGTCGTGTATCTTCGTTTCAAACATCTTAGGCGGCAACCTTCTTGCCGGTGCCGTACTGGACGTTGTTGATTGAGAGGCCGGTGCCGCCGGTCTTCTGTGAGCCCAGGGTGTGAGGGCAGGCGATCTGCTGGGTGGCAGAGTCGTAGGTGCACTTCTCGTCCCAGCCCATGTGGCAAGACTGGTCGTAGATGTTGAAGAGCTCGTAGTTCTTGCCAACCCAGCTGTTGGCGTCGCAGGCGACAGCCATTCCGGAGCCGGTGGGGGCGGAGAAGGGCAGCTTGCCGTCGTGGAGGAGGTCCTTGCACTCGTCGGCGTCGACGAACTCGTAGTCCATGGTCACGCCGCCGCCCATCTGGGGGTCCTCGGTGGCCGACTTGCCCGTGACGAGGTAGTTCCAGGCGTCGTAGGAGATGTCGTGGGCACCGCCCGACGAGTCAATCTTGAGGAGATGGACGCTGCGGCCGTTGTGGGAGACCTTGACGCAGATGTTGTTGCAGTCGACGGCGCCAGGCCAGTAGGCAACGCGGTTGGTGTTGATTTTGCATCCGAGAACGCCCACGGAGGAAGAGTATTGCTCGTGGGGGGTGATGCTGGCGCTAAGTCCGCGGCTGGCCTTCTGAACCGGGCCGGCGGAGACGGTGGCAGCAGAGGCAACAAGGACGGTGGCGATGGTGGAAAGCATCTTGACTGTGGTGTGTTGACAAGGAAAGTGTATGTATTGTCTGAAGTAGGGAGTGTTGGTGATGTGTGAATGAATATGTGCAATGTATGTGGAAACCACCAGGGTCTGAACTTGAGAGAATGTATAAGAACAAGGAATGAGGGTCTTGGTTCTTGAAGTGATTGTATTGGATGAAGATCTGTTTGAATTGAATCTCAAAATCCGGGGGAATCAGGGCCATTCTTATACCTTTGGGCGCGGAATGGCATCGCACGGGACTCACAAGATGTCAGACCCAGACGATGAAGATTCCCAAAGTCGATTGACATCTTGTTTAGCCCCCAAAGGTGTGAAAGGGAAGGTATCCTGGACACTGCTGGAGCCAGAGGCTTTTACATGAATCTCTGGCCATCCTATGAGATTGCGAGTTCAGGATGAGTTTTCATCTGTTTGCCAGGCTTTGTCGTGGTCCCCAAAAACCATGATCCGCTTTGTTACTCCTCCACACACACTCGAGTCTGTTGCCACAACGTTTGTATGAATAAGGCCCGCAAATTCAGCCAAGAACAATGTGCTGTGCCTGGCCGACGGTTGGCTGCCGCCATGTGTTTTGCGTGGAAAAGCAATGACTCTCATGTGGAGGCGTTTCCATGGGGCGCTGCGCTGGAGTCTGCGCTGGAGTCTGCACTGGGGATGATGGGTCTTGGCGTTCCCTAGCTAAGCCCATCCGAGGATAAGTCAGGGACCAGACATTCTTTGCAACGAGGCGGCGCCCAACACGCTCTCTGGCCGTGTGAAGACGCAGCCACCACGAAATTTTGTGACCAGGAGGCGGCGGGTGTGGTTCACCCGATATGCAGGAACAATGCAGCCCAATACGCAAGTTGCCCCCCTGAATAGTTTTCCGCTTGGGTGGTGGTGGCATAGAGCTGCACATGGCAGAAATCGCGGGGTGCAGTAAGAGGCGTGAGTGTGTGCATCTGCCGGCGGTCGATTTTGCTGACATGAATGCTCGAGCATCAGGCAAAGTACCCAAACTGCCGTGATTTGCGCCGCAATCAGCACCTCGTCTTTTCCGAAGAGCACAACGAAATCCGCACAACGAATTTCAACAAGATGGAAACCCATGGAATAGAGACAAATTTGCCCTCGGGCTTTCTACATGGCGAGAAAAAGTGGGTGGGATGGCGTTGGATGAGAAAGTACCAGAGAAGAGATGAACCAACAGGTCGATTGTAGCTGGGACAAACATGACTTGAGGCTTTCTTGGTAGCTGCAGGATTGCCGACGGAGGCACTGTAAGTACCGAGTACTGTCCTGTGCAGTACAGTCATGGGGAAACAATACAGTAGCAAGTGAATACGCACAGAGGGCGCCACCCGCTGCTGAGGCTGCCGCTGCTGTGCGTTGTTTTTTTTTCTCCCTCGTGGCATTGCGACAGTGGCAGAAGAGGGCATTCCTGGCGGAGAAGGCAGCTCTTGGACTCTTTGATGGCGGTTGACTTTTGCGCCAGCTGACTTCTCAGAGTGGGCAAGCCTTGTGCGCAACCACTGATGACTCGAGCAACTCAGCGGGTCGCTCGGCCAAGGCTGGCGGTGCGCTCGGAGAGTTTCCAAACCAGGCATCCGAACCCCGCCGATTCGTTGCCTTGTCCCGGACTTTCTACCGAAACCCACAAAAAGCCTCATTGATGGGAACAGTTGACTTGGCTCCGTACTCCATACCCTTACCTACCTAAAGTAGGTACCTAGGGACTATAGGGAGGTAGCAACAGTTGCAGCCTGGTGGGGGTTTCACCCAATCACCCTCTCGTAGGAGTTGCTGCGTCTCCATTTCTCTGCGTTTCTGGGAAAAGTGGGGTCGGCTGCAGTCACGGTAATGTTGAAATCTGTACAGAGTACGGAGTACGCTCTCTCAGAAAGGCAACAATACCAATGGCTGGTCAAGGCGGCCAACATGCTGCCAGGCCCAGCCATCCCCCCAAGACTTGACGGCGTCTTTATGGTTTATGGCTTGTGGTTTTAGCTGGGGATTTTGGTCTCATCAGCAAATGCGACTGGACAGAAGCGTCGTATAATGGCGTTTGTCTTGTCCAGCGCTTAATCTTTACCTTAACATGTCCGTGTGAGCCTCTCGGGGAACTTTGGCCCGGTTGACCTCTCTGGATCATGACCCGGACACCAACCCAAAAATTTGAAGTTTCGACTCAGACAATTGAATCATCCATTCCGTGGCAACAATCATACCCTAAGTCTGTCTTGTGGTGTGAATGCAAACATGTGCCTCGCAATTTACACACCTAAAGACCAAGGCTGTAGGGTAGTGACGGTGCTTTTGGAGGTTTGGTGAACACGTGACCTGGCATTGAACCTTGCAAAATTCACAGTTGCCCATGCCGTGCTGGGTAGTTTATCGAGTAGGTTGACTCGAGAAACTTTCATCTTTGTAATAAACGAACAGATGTTGAATCAACATCATTTCCGTAACTGTCTTGTACAGAGTACGTAGGACAATCAATTTGGCTCTTGGCGCCAAGTTTGCAGAAAAGGTTGTCCCTCCATCAGTTGCCATGCAAAATCGGCCAACAAGGCAAAATCTGCACAAAGGGTTGAAGCAGATCTCTCATCTCCATTATTGAGTGCAACACAGCCATAAAACTGAATAATGCTATTTGGCGGATGCAAGTTTGACTTTTAAACTTTGAGAAGGATTGGATGCAAAGTCATGTAGGGGTCGCACAGCCCCCGTCGGATCTGGAGGAGGCGCCCCACCCGCGATAATCGATAAGGAACATGTTGGAAAAAAATTTCTGGAAACACCACGAATTGCTTGCCACCAAGCTATTCAAGCTCACTCCACCGTCCTCGACGACCATTCGGCCAAAATGCCTGCAGCAGCATCGCCCGAGCCGGCAACGCCGAGGAATGAGAAAAAACACAAGAAGGTGAAGTCTGCCAAGTCGGAGAAGAAGCGACCCAGGGAGGACGACGCGGCACATGTCGAGAGCGAGAGAAAGCACAAAAGATCAAAGAGCGTCACAACAGATGTGCCCCAGCAAAGCCAAGATATACACAATAGTCAAGATGCGAGCCCGGAGAAGAGAAAGAAGAAGAAGGACAAACATGGCAAAGCGGCCGACAATGAAGTCGAGCTCGCCAGCGATCCCAAGGCAGACAAGATAAAGTCTAAAAAGCATCTCCGAGACGAAACTGAAGAACCCCAGCAGAATGACGAGGAGGCAATGCCCAGTTATGCGGAGATGAAGGCAGCCAAAAAAGACAAGAAGAAGAAGAAGAAGCACGCTCAAGTCGCCGAAGATGCTGGGGACGAGGAGGCGCAAGCATTCGAGGACCCCGATAGCATGGACATTGACAAGCCCGTCATCTCGGCACCGAGCTCTTCAAAAGTTTATCAGCCATCAGACATCCCGGCCAACCCGCAGTTTCCCTTCTTTAGACAGACAGTTTCGCTGTACGAGCCCATATTCCCCAGTGGTTGGGCTCAACCTGTGACCAGCTCCCAATACCAGCACCTGCAACATCTGCAGAACAAATATGTGCCCTCGCTACGAGGCGTGCTGCTCGACTACAAAAACGTGACGTTGGGCCCCGTGCCCGGCCGGGACGGCGCGGCCGCCGACGATGAGACGGCTACAACTGTGGCGTCACGAAACGAATATGCAGTCGGCTTTGGTTGGATTACGGCCGATTTGGAGCTCTTTGTTCCCGGCAGAGGAGCCTGGATGGAAGGGAGCGTCAACCTGCAGACCGAGGGACACCTTGGTGTCGTCTGCTTTGGCAAGTTTAACGCATCTATCGAGGCCAGAAGGCTACCACCGTCCTGGAAATGGGTGTCAAACGAATCGCCCGAGGCCACCGGATTCGAGGAGACTGCCTCCGTCATCACGGCCGACGACCACGGAGTGGTTCGACAGATCCACAGCACTGGCTTCTGGGTTGACGCCGACGGTGCCCGCGTCAAAGGCAAGATCCGATTCAGAATACGCAACTTTGACGCTGGGACCAGCGGAGAGACGAGCTACCTTAGTTTGGAAGGCACGATGCTGGACAAGGACAGCGAGAAGAAGCTGATCAAGGAAGAAGCACGCACAGCACAGATGAGAATGGCGAAGAAGACGGGGCGCAAGATTGAGCGACGGCGGGCACCCGACTTTGCCATGACGCGATTTGTCGATGCGCAGGCCGAGGGCGAGGAAGTGAAGCAGGAGGGTGGCGACGAAATGAAGCAGGACTCATAGGCAAGAAGCAGAGCGAGCCGGCAATGCCAGGCAAACTTGGGCGTATTCATGGAACGGTGCCGGTTACGAATGGGGAGTTTGTGCGACATGTGAGAAGCGTTTTGCAGTTTATTCATTCTCATAGTTTGAGATTTCCAACCAAAAATGAGAGGTAATCCAGGCATTCTTGTACTTGTGCCAAACGCGCCAACTCCTTGCTAAACCGTCACACTGCACATGGGCCTGTCTAGGCTCACGTACATACACCCAGGGCAAAAAAAAAAAGAAACACGAGGCAAACGTGTGAGAAAACGAAGCCCGACAAACAAAGGGTTCTAAAAATACACTCCACACTCTTCATCACGCAGAAGCCTTGACCATTGGTTCCCAGGGCCGAGACAGGTCCCAGAGGTAGACTTCCCCCGTAGGTGCACCGTCAAGGCCCTTGACGAAGACGTGCTGGATGGACGGGCTGGGATCCCACGCAAGGTCATCCGTCCACGGGACTTGGTCTTGTTCACAAAAGGCGTCGACTCTTGTCCTGTACGCCTCCCAGTCGGCGGCGTGATCGTTGACAACGACCTGGAATCGCACACCCTGTATGTCAAGGGCGATGCGTCGGACCGTGCTCGGGAAGCCGAGGGAGCCGCTCAGGGTCCACGAGTAGTCTGTCTGATCGCCGCTACACTCCCAATCGTACCAGACTTGGGTGCCCCTTTCGGAAAAGTCGTGCAGCACGAGCCGCGACTCGGCATCAAAGCCAAGAGCGCAGTGCCGGGCCGAGATGCCAGGCAGTCGGGGGAGAAGCACGTCGCAGCAGCCGGGGTCGGTGCCGAGCACAAAGCTCCCCGGCCGACGGGGCGGCTGGCTGAAGCGTAGCTGGATCGCCCTTTGGGGCAGGCTGTTGGGTAATGTGTGGGAGAGCTTCGAGGCGAGGTGGCTTGATGAAGAGGTGGAGATGGTTCGTGGCGCGTTGGCGGGCAGATTGGTTGCCTTGTCCGCAGAGGTGCCTCGAGTTGTTGGGACCAGCCAGGCGATGACGTCTTGGTTGTTGCTCATTGCGACGAAGTGAAGGTGTATTACAAGGTGTCAAGGGTAAAGCAAGTAAATGACGGAAAAACAGGAAGAAAAAAAGGCAATGTCAAATGTAATGTAGTGAGTAGCAGCTCAAGAGAGTGTGTGGCGGGATGTCGGCTTCGAAACGAGGAGAAGACCGGCTGCGTCTTTGTCAAACAAGACACGGACTGCTTTATTTTCAAAATCTGCACGCGACAATCTACAAGGACTACGAGGTGAATGCCGAGGTGTTCCGTCCTTTATAACACCGGCTGGCGATGGCCGCTGGGAGGCGTCAGGGTTGTCGCGACCGTTCTGTCTGATCTGGCAGCCAACCAGAGTGCTGCTTGGTTACTCGTCTAGACGCGCCCTGGGGATGGTGTTCTACGCGCTGACCGCGTTTGGCGGTCGCGGTTGCGGTGCCCATGACAACCAACAGCTGGCGTTTGGGAATGGATTAGGACCCTGAAGGGCTGGGATTTCGGGGGCTTCGATGCGTGAATGGCGAAGCGGTAGCTTGCGTGGCATTTTCACGCTGGTTTGGCGCCCAATCGATCTGGGCTGGGAGCGTCCGGACGGTGTGTGTGGGCAATGACGTGCATGTACGGGTTGACTGGTGGAGCTGCGTTGGCGGCGGTGAAACCCCAGTGTGCGTAAACCATCTCAACTCGTATTCTTTAGGTTGGGCGACGCCTGATGCGTCTGCAGAGTGTGCCACCAGATTACGTGTCTGCCTGCTACAAATCAAAAGGACACGCATCTCGCAATACCAAACTGCATGCTGCCTGACGAGGTCCTGTGCCCGACATGATACTCGTTGCCTCTACGGAGTACTCCGTATGGTATAATCCAATGGAACGAGTTGGGGATTGTCCATTTCAATCGTGCGAAGTGCATTGTTTGACAAGAGACGATTCACGGCCAGATATGAGCCCAATCCATCAGAAACTCCATCCAGGGCCAGCCAATATTGACGGGAAAAGGAGTCGGATACATAATTTACAGCTTCTTGTACTAAAATTTTCAAGGACACTCCAGCAATCACCAGAAACAGTAACATGGCTTGAAATGCGGATTTTGAAGGCGGCCTTGTATCACATGCACTTGGGTGTTGGATAATCCTCCCTCAGCTGTGTGGGGAAATGCGCCGCTGAAGGATTCATTTCGGCGCAGCTTGAAGCGTCCAGATTTGGTGCGTTGCAATACGGCTGATGTGGATTAAACGACGGCTATTGCGCTGAGATTGTTTTGCTACCCGGCCAGTAGGCGATTATGATGCGCCAATAAAAATTGCAGATGCGGCCATCTTTTCATCTAATGTGTCTGTTTCTTTTTAAAGCCTGTCGATCCAGTCAGTCCCGTCGCGGCCAAAATGGCTGCCTTGAATACTAGGCCACAATATTTTCCAGTCTGGCCGATCTTCAACCGGCAGGCCTCAATTCGAGACAGGACCACGACCACGATACCTTTGAAAGCCAATTGATGCGCAACAATGGCTTCCGACACAGCCACAGAGACACGGGGTACGCAGTAGCACTCAATGACACCGCGCAGGCACGAAAACGACCTCTGGGTCGACTCACTAACCGTCCTTCCTAGCCGCCACCCGCGAGGAGATGCGCGATGCCCGCCTCCCTCTTGCCTACAGAGATAGCTGCGCACACCTCCTGATTCCGCTGAATAAGTGCCGAAAGGAGACGTGGTACGCACCTTGGAAGTGCTCGGTAGGTTCCTGTCCACCATTGGCGATGCGGGAAGCGCGCGTCGGGGACGGCCGCTAACGGGGAGAATAGGACGAAAGACACAGCTACGAAAAGTGCCAGTACGTCGAGTTCAAGAAGCGAGTAGCCAAGATGGACGAACTGCGGGAATCAAAGGGCGGCGAGCGAAGCAACTAGACGAGTCGAGGAGAGCCGTCGACCCACGAGGGCAACACTTTGTACATATATTGTATGCGGATGGAATAGAAAACATTTGACAAGTTTTGAAACACTGGCCATGGGCATGTGCGCGACATTGAAACACGTGTGATGGACAGCCTTGTCAAGTGGCAGATGATGGTTGGTTGGTGGAAAGGCTGGCTGCAAGCAGAGTTGAGCTGAGCAGTGGTTACATGGCATGGTATTTGCTAATGTCTTTTGAAGAGATGCAAAGATTCATGGACATGGATTGGGCAGAAAAGCGTGACCATCGTGGGATACCACCGAGGCGTGCGTTGAGACTTAAGAGACGTGTGTGAGTAGTCAAAGCACCACCAAAGGGACGAGCTGGGAACAAGAGATGTATGTCTTTGAAGCAACCCTTTCATGGCTGCATTGGCTGATACCCTTCACTTTTCGCATCAGCCGCTATTTTGCTATCACCGCAACTGGCCGGAGACGTTCCACAAGAAGAATGTACCCTTGCCATTGTCAATGCTTTGCGTATCGCTCAGGCCCTGTTTATTTCATGTTTTGGATGGCCGTCTAGTTCTGTCGTCATTTAAGCGCCCTGTATGCAAGAGGGGGGGCTCTAACATGACGCTTTACTTTGTGCTCGACAAGTAAAAGAAGCCGGCCGAGTCTCTCAAGTTAATCTTTCTCGGCAAATGTCACATACGCCTTCACCCGTTCAAGAGTCAAAGATCCGCCAAGCTCTTGGGTCTAGATACCACCAGGGTACACTGCCTACCTTACCTGATGGAGTAGGAACTCACTGAGACTCTGTGACTCTGACATCGGAAATACACGCAAAAGTTCCATGTGAGCGCTCGTCTATTGGCATTTACACCCACGTTTCCAAACCAAGCTTGGCTTATGGTTTCAAGAGCTTCCAACACCTTTGGCACATGGAGCGAACAGCGCTCAAAATAGGTCGGGTAAACACTGCTTCAGGGTGGGCAGGACTAATGCACGAGACGATGCAGCACCACAAGACTGAGCAGACAGAGCCACGCCGTCAACGCTTGGCCATGTGTCGGACCTGTTGTTCCAGACATCAGCCCCCGCTTCTCAACGTCTCCATCACCATCGGAACCCCGTTGGCGCCTTCTGCAGTTGATGGTAGCGAATAAATGTCGACGCTTCATAGACCCGTGACCAGTCCGGATTGTCTTTTTGGGAATGCTCTGCGAGAGGAAAGGAACCCAAGCCGAAAATAGCCACCGAATTCACCTTTGCCTGCTCATTTTGAATCTTGCCTGTGCTTTTGCTATCGGCCATGTGCGCTCAATCATGGTCGAAGTCGGAGTAGAATCACGGCACAGCAACAAGCAGGCATTACCTCGCCAATAGAGGTGAAGCTCTAGTAGAAGCATAAGTATTTAAGTGAGGCACAGTTGCGCAGTATTTGCGAGCCTCGTCTCATAGTTTCTCAACTTTCAAGCTCGACAACTTCTTTTGCAAAGTCAATGAACCAGCTTCACAATCCAACTAGCCTCGACTTGCACGAATTGTTTATGCTACTCTGGACACATTGTACATACTCACGATGAAAGCACCCTTCGCCGCTGTGGCTCTGCTCACGGCGTACGCTTCGGCCTTGCCGGCCATAACCCCCTTCACTGCCCGTCATCTGCTGGATACCCGGGCAACGGGCTGCACCAACGCGGCCACTGATAGCCTCCTCTTTACAGTCTCCATCGATAGTTTCGAGAGTGCCCGCAACAACAAGGATCCTTCAGGGTGCGACTGGTCATCTGATAACTGTTCTTGGTCGCCCGACAAGCCCGTCGGCTTCGACTTTATCCCCAGCTGCCACCGGCATGACTTTGGCTATCGCAACACCAAGGCACAGAATCGATTCACGGATGACATGAAGAGCAGAATCGACGACAACTTCAAGAAGGACCTGTACAACTACTGCGCGCAATTCTCGGGAATCTGGTCCTACAAGGGCGTGGAGTGTCGCCGCATTGCCGACATTTACGTTGCGTTTGTGCGCGCGTTGGGCAAGCGCGAAGAGGGCATTGACGCTGATGCTGCCGGTGACAATTTGTGAGGGCTAGGGCACCGTCCAAGCTAGAGAGTCGGGGTGAGTCTTTGAGGGGTTTGAGGCATTTGTCTCCACGCAGCAATTTGACAATTTGATGGCGTTCTGTGTAGTGCTGACAAGACTTTGATGAAGAAGACACGTGCCAATGGCCTTGATCCATTCACATGACCAGGATAAAGTGCCGTAGTGTATACGCCGTGACAGCTTTCATCCAGCTTCTCATTGCCATTGATGCATGCGAGGAAACTCTGCCACCACGGAGGTCTTGGCCGATGGAGATTTTCCGACTTTTGCTTCCATTGGAACGCTTACCAATTGTTCAATGAAGAAACGTCAGCGGCAGACAGTCACGTCGGCTTGAAATTAAAGTAACCAAGCCCCCGGGACCTCGTTAGCAACGCGGGGTGGGATGGACAAGGTCATGCCAAAGTCGTCAAGACCACGTGAACTACAGCAACAATGGTGTTGGCCGAGACCCTCCAGACCCCACGCCACGTGCTTCTGAACCTTGCACAGTACGTCCGTCACCATCTTCAACTTCATCTTTGCGTGCAAGGATGTGGTGTAGCCGGGGATTCAGCTTCGGTAGCCGCATGGGTTATAGCGCCGTCACCATGCGCTTCTGTCGATGTGATAAATACACGGTCGCGTCGCGCAGGCCGTGGCCACGAAATTGCCCTCGTTGCCCGCCACTCGGAACCTCGGAATCGTCGCCAACAACATGAGACTGCTCACCTGCACCACGGCGCTGCTGCCACTGGCGGCCGGCCTGAACATCACGTACCATCAGCATGTGCCGCTGGCGCCGTGTCCGCTGCCCCCCTCTCACGCGGCGTCGGATGGCGAAAAGATCATCGAGCTGTTCCAGCACCTGGGACGCACGACGGTGTGGAAGAGCATCGCCAACATCACCATCGAGGGCGACACCTTTGAGCCCGAAGGAATGGTCCGCCTCGGCAACGACCGCTTCGTCGTTTCCTGCGGCGAGTACATCGAGGGCACCCAGAAGTATCCCGGCATCCAAGACGGGACAGACCGCACGCCCGGCCAGGGATTCGGCCACTTGATCGTCTTCAACGGCAAGGGCCAGCGCCTCGCCGACGCCACCATCACGCCGAGAAACGCCCTGGAGTACCACAACGGCGGCATCGACTACGACGGCAAGTACATCTGGGGCACCATTGCCCAGTACCGGCCCAACACGACTGCCTACGCATACAAGGCCGCGCCCGCAACCCTGCAGCCGACGACTGTTTTGCATTACAACGACCACCTGGGGGGCGTGGTCCACGACACCCGCGACGACAAGATAACGTGCCTCAACTGGGGCTCCCGAAACGCATCGAGCTGGCATCTGGAGCAGGTCAGACCGGGCGGCTCGGCATCCCCCAAGCCCGAGACTGTCGTGCGCAACCCGAGCTACTTTGTCGACTACCAAGATTGCAAGTGGCTTGGCCACAGCAAGTTCTACAACGGCAAGAGCGTGATGCTCTGCTCCGGAGTCGCGACCGTGGGAAGCTACAACCTCGGCGGCGTGGCCCTGGTGGACGTTGACACCATGGTCCCCCTGGCCGAGGTGCCAATCGCGCTGCTGAGCTCGCTGGGCGTGACCATGACGCAGAATCCGGTGGATGTGAGCGTTGAGAATGGCAAGTTGAGGTTTTACTGGATGCCGGATCAGCGCAACAGTACTCTGTATGTTTACGAAGCTCAGCCACAGAGCCCGTTTGAGTATGGAGGCGGACCCCTGTGAGGTCTCGTAATCTGGGTGGCGGTGGCAGGCATGTAAGAAGTGCCGAGTCTGACACCAAACTTGAATGGAAACTGGGCCTGCCACGCGGCTTCTAGCGCGGGGTAAGCAGCCATAAAAGCAGATAGATTCCCAGGTAGTCCCACAGGCTAAAAGAAGGAATAAAAGAAGCAAATCAATCCGGCCTTGCAGGCTCCCATTTTCAGAGAGGGGCACTTTGGTCGGATGCCTAGAGCCGAGCTCCCCTGCCCAGCCTCCCTCTAGCAACGTTGAACGCCGGTGCCTGCGAAACTCTGCGTCTCGAAACACGGCGAGGCATATAATGACCTGGATGGTTTCGACACGGGCACCTGGCTGATTTCGTCAGAGACGAGAGCGAGACAAACGCAGCAATGGACGACAAGAGCACGGCCACGACGTTTCTCCGATTCAGCAGCCTGCCGGCGGAAATCCGCGACCTCGTCTGGGAAGCGACTCTGCCGCCGCGCCGCGTATTCCACGTCAGCGGATCGACGACGATATACCCGGAACAAGGCCCGCCGTCTCTCAAGCGCTTCACATTCCACCTGGGGCACCGGCACCCCGTGGCCACGCGGGTGTGCAGGGAATCCCGGGCGGCGGCGCTGCGGCGCGGCTTCTTCTTCCCCAGGTGCCCCGACGTCTGGTTCAACCCGGACCGCGACCTGCTGTACATTGACCGCAACCAGCGGCAGTACATGCAGCCCCAGGCCGGCGGGCCAGCGTACCGGGTCGACGGGCTGGAGCGCGTCAAGCACGTGGCGGTGGAGTGGCGCGCGTGGTTCCGCGACATTCCGGCGCTGCAGTCGGAGGAGAGCATGCGCGAGAGGTGGCGGCACGCCCTGCGCGCCGTGCGGCTCCACGCGCCCGGCGCCGAGACTGTCAACTTTGTCC
The DNA here is from genome assembly GCA_020975405.1 of Keithomyces neogunnii. NCBI lineage: Eukaryota > Fungi > Ascomycota > Sordariomycetes > Hypocreales > Clavicipitaceae > Keithomyces > Keithomyces neogunnii. The sequence continues at coordinate 182,883 of JAIOWQ010000002.1, read as the reverse complement.
TGCCGCAGACGCGGTACTGCGGCGGCATGAGCTTCGGGCGGGAGCCCTACGGCGCCTGGGAGCACCGCTGCGACCTGGTCCCGCTGCCCGACCACGTGAGCATACCCTGGGGGAGGACCGCGCCGCCGGGCGTGACGAGCCTCGAGGGACAGGCCGCGGGCGCCGTGTCGTTTGGGCGGCAGCTGCGCGTGCGCTTGGCGAGCTGGGAGACGATTCGGGCGCAGATGGTGGACGCGCTCGCCGGCGAAGCCGAGGCGGCGCATGACGGCGTCTTGTCCGCGCCGACGAAGGTCCCGCGCGTCGTGGGCTGGTGGCTGCTTCGCACCGTCGATGCGTCGTGGAAGCATCCTGAAGTGAGAACCTTTTTGTCCTAACGTCTCTGACGTGGTCGTGTTGGACGCCAAGGAGCTGTGGCAGTTGATTCATGTCACTGCTATTGTATTGAGGAATGGCTCTGACTTTCTGGGAATGGGTTAAAGTTTGGTGTAGATTCTGGGAATGGGTTAGATTTTGGTGTAGATTCTGGGAATGGGCCCGAGTTTGGTGTAGATTCTGTGGAATACAAGGAACACTCGCAGCAGGAAGCCGTGTCTATCATCTTGCAGAGATGACTGTTGCATTCACCCGTGTCGTGCTTTTCACTGTGATCAACTGAAGTGAAACCGTGTATGCACAAAGCTTCCACGAAATGGTACAGCGCATCAAGGCTGTTGACCAAGCTGGGCTTTTGCTCTCCGTAGCCTCGGCGTTTTGGCTAGTCGCTTAATTCATCACGCTAATATTCATCACTAGACACTTGTGCTCAACTTGCAAGTGAGCAAGGTCTCAGCCGACGATATGCGGGACGGCGAGACAGTGATGAGTTGACGACAAGAGGTCGTCTCAATGTTCAGCCTTGTAGGAGAAGAAGCCAATCCATAACTGAACCTGTCCCTGGTGCAGGTCTTGGCCGACTCGAAGCAGCATTCAAGTCTCAGCAAATAGCAAACAAACTGGAAAAGTTTAAAAGACCAATTTGTAACACCCTAGAACTCTGAGAGTCATCAAAATAATGTGTCTGAATAGCAGTCGACCCTTTGCCAACAGCCCCTTTGCCAACAGCCGATGCACTTCCAAGTCAATTGTCTCTGGCCCTTTACGCTTGACCACTGGACTTGTACACGCAGCGATGATGGCCCGCCACATGGACAAACTCTCGGCCGATCATGGCCCTGTCGACGATCCAAGATAATGTCGCTGCGCCGGTCGGATGCCCCCGCGACATGGCATCGTCAAGCCTTCCAGCACTGGTGGCCAATTGTTCGCCACGTGGAGGAATGGCTGCTCCGTGTTGTTCATCGTATCCTGGTCGATAAGTTCGGCAGTATGTCCTGTGCCTTCCTCTTTCGGAGTGCAGCATGTGATGTTATTGGTCACGCATTGTCGACCCACTGCCGACGGCGGCCATTCTCTGACAAAATGGAGCATCTCGGCCCCGCGTGGCGCCGAAACGTCTGGCCATGGTGCCCGGGTCGGTGTCCAGATTCCGTCTGGCGTCCTCTGGGAAAACAGATGCGAAAGAGACGGCATGGTATTGTCAAGTACTGCTGCTGCATGAAACAAACAGCCTACAAGGTACGGCTGGCTCGGCACAGGCCATCGCAGCCTTGACGGGCAGCATCTTGGCATCGTGGCCCCACGTGTCCCTCAGAGCGCCGACGGCCTACCGAGTACAAGCAGGTGTCAACAAGGTTCATGCCGCGATGAGTGCGGTAATTGGAAGAGGGCATGGCCGCAACTCGTGAAACGAGGCCGATTCCAGACTCTGTCGCCGGCGCAGTGGCATGAGCCAGGACAAGCCGGTTACGAGGAAGCCGCATCTTCATGTTGCACGGACGTGCATGACACCAATGCCGACTTTCCAGCACCCAAGAAGCGAGTGCCCAGGCCACAAGGTCATGCCGCCGATGATGGTCGGCAGTTGCCGCCAAAGAGCACCCGTCAGCCTGCAACTCAGTGACAGTTCAGCGGGGCTTTGGCGGACAAGGCTGCTGTCCACCCACCCGACAACAGTCATTCGCGTGCATTTTCTTTGCCTCGAATACAAACTTGCATGGCCGTGACATTCCGAGTCGTCTTGTTCCTCGCCTGACTCGGCCGCTGCCCCAAGCACCGCCCATCTCTTGACCGCAAAGCAGCCAAAGACTTTTGGGCGACACGCCACATGCTCAAATGTTACTTCAACTAGCCCTGCTAGCTTGTACTAGTAGAGAGATGGGCTGACGGCCAAATCTTGACTTCAGGTAGTATATATTCTGGCACACTCGCACGCACCTCTCGATGTCTCACTCGCACCCACAGACACTTGACCATTCGCAAGGAACAAGCAAGACGCCGTAAATAGCAAAGATGAAGCTGGCATTTCTACCCACGCTCGCGGCTGGCTTGGCTGCTGCTAAACCCACCGTCTATCTTATTCGTCACGGCGAGAAACCTGGCCATCACGATGTAGGGCTGAGCCGGGAGGGCCTGAAGCGAGCCCAGTGCCTCCGAAGTGTCTTTGGCCAAGACTCGGGCTATAATATTGATTACGTCTTGGCACAGGCCTACCAGCCAGGTACGAGCAAGCAGTTCCATGGCTATACAGTCGTGGCTAGACAGTCGTATCGACATGGGAGGAGAGGCTTTGGCCACGCTAACTTGCACGCACAACCGTCTAGATGGCTCCCGCCAACGTCCCTATCTGACCGTCGAACCGCTCGCCGAGGATCTTGGCATCACCGTCAATCTTTCGTGCGAGCGCGACGACAGCAAGTGCGTCAAAAAGGCCGTCGAGAACTACAAGGGTCCCGGAAACATTCTCATCTGGTAGGCTGGCCCGTGTGCTTGACTGCTATATTTGGACTGACTCGCGGTTGGCCGTTAGCTGGGAGCACAAGGCTCTCAAGGACATTGCCGAGGCGCTGGGTGCCGGACACGTGTCTGCCTATCCCTCGGATCGCTTCGACGAGATTTGGATTGACCCGTATCCCTACGGCAGCATCACCGACATCATCTCCGAGGACTGTCCCGGCCTGGACAACTGAGGCCTTGAAGAAGCCGAGGCGTGTTGCGGCAGAAGATGAATGTGCAGCTTGCTGCCTAGCATATAGTGTCCATTGAGAAAATGCAGAGCGATGCAGAGTGACTCTTGTTTGTGCTCCCGCCTCATTTCCCAACGCCGCTGCCGTCTATTTAAAGATTTGATGCGTGCCACTGGGCAGCCCTGGTGTACCGTGACATGCTCCAGTTTTCGGAATCTCGCAGAATAAGCTTATTTCCCGGAAGAATGCCCCCAGCCACTTTTAGCTGGTCTGTCTCGCGCCTCATGGCAAAGTAGAGGGTGCAACTGGAGCAAAAGTTGAAAGTCGTTGGATGACGGCGCGAGGCTGCGCATATCGTTTCCTCTGGCAGGACTGATGCCGCCTTTTTGCGCCGCGGAAACAGTCCGCAAGTGGCACGAACAGACTGTGCAACAAGGAAATGCTGCGTATTTGCCTCGTACGGCGGGTGGCGTCCATTTTTGTCCAGGTTGAACAGCATCACCATGGGCACATGCCTCGGGCAAGAACAAGCCAAACGATGGAGTGTTCGGGCCGGCAATTATTTTCCCGAGCAGCCGCCAAGGCAGAGACAGAGGTGCGTTGTTTTGCTATTGGGGTTGTCGCGGGGAAATGAACGACTCAGATTTGGAGCACAGGCTGCCGGCATGAGCCAATTGCTGCGACTGTGAATGCACGCCACGAATTCGGGGCGTGCCATGGTTGGTGAGACGTGACGAAATGTCTCGCCTAGCCATGGCGACATGCCTCTCGCCTTTTCCCTTTAAGTAGCAGGGCGCGGCCCGCTCACCTGAGATGCGGGAGAGGCAGATCCCAAGACCGGCCGGCCCATCATGATTCAACTCCTGTTCATGGCCTTTGCCTGTCCCTTGTCAACATGGGCGCTCCCCAAGCTGGAGGACCCGGCAGGGGCAAAGGTGTTTGACATGACGGTGACGTGGGAAGAGCACGCGCCGGACGGCGTCGCCAGAGAAATGCTCCTGGTCAACGGCAAGTCTCCGGGACCGACGATTGAGGTTGAGCAGAATGACTGGGTGGTTGTCAAGGTGCTCAACAAGTCGCCGTTTGACACGTCGGTGCATTTTCACGGTACGGGCCTGAACCCTTCAGCAGGGCATGTTGTATTGACGAGGTGACCAAAGGCATCGAGATGCAGGGGACCCCGTGGTCCGACGGCGTGCCGGGCGTGACCCAGCTCCCCGTCGCGCCCGGGCGCAGCTTCACCTACAAGTTCCAGGCGCTCCAGCACGGCAGCTACTGGTATCATTCGCACGCCAAGGGGCAGATAGAAGACGGGCTCTACGGCCCCATTGTGATTCACCCCCGGCCCGGCGCAAAGAAGCCGTTCCACATGATATCCAAAGACCCGGCCGCCCTCGGGGCAATGGAAAAGGCCGAGAGGGCGGTGCGCCCCTTGATCATGTTCGACTACATGCACATCACGTCGGAGCAAAAGTGGGAAATCATACCAAAGGCCGGCGTCGAGATACCCTGCTACGACGCCATCCTCTTCAACGGAAAGGGCCGGGTCAGGTGTCTGCCGGAGGAGGAGCTCATGTCGCATCTCAGCCCCGGCCAGAAGACGGACCTGGCGCTGGTCCCCGGACAGAAGCTGACAGACAAGGGGTAAGCAGAACCGAAGCGAAGCATCACGGCCACGTGGACTAAGGTGCATATCTAGCTGCCTGCCCGCGGTTGTCATGGCCGCCTTTGGCGGCGACCCGAAGCAGCTCAACGCGGGCGCCCTGCCGCCGGGCATCTTCGAGGGGTGCAGGGACACCGAGGGCTCGACAGAAGTCATCGAGGCCGGGATCCCGGGGCGCGACTCCTGGGTGGCCATTGACATCATCTCGGCGCTCGACTTTGTCAGCGGCGTCGTGGCCATTGACGGCCACGACATGTGGGTGTACGCCGCCGACGGCTCGTACATCAAGCCGCAAAAGGTGCAGGCCCTGACCGTGGCCAACGGCGAGCGCTACTCCGTCATGGTCAAGACGAAGCGGCCGGGGGACTTTGCCATCCGGTGCCACGCCAACTCGGCGCCGCAGACAATCGTCGGGAACGCCATCCTGCGCGTCGCCGGCCGCGTCGCCGACCCGCCGCCGCCGCCGCCCAGGCAGTACATTGACATCATCGGGAACCCGCTCTCGCCGGATGTCGTCGAGTTCGACCTCTCCGCCGCGTCCCCGTACCCCCCGGACCCCCCCGCCAAGAGGGCAGACCGCCTCCACGTCCTCAACATGAGGCTGGACGGATCGTCGTATCGCTGGGCCCTCAACTCGACGGGGCTGCAGCCCGAGACGCTGGAGCGCACGCTGCCGCCCGTCCTGTTCCGCCCGGGCGCCGCGCACTTTGAAAACGCGACCCTTGTCACGCGCAACAACACCTGGGTCGACCTCGTCCTCTACGCGTCCGTGTTTCCCATGGCGCCGCACCCGATCCACAAGCACGGCGTCAAGATGTACCAGATCGGCTCGGGCACGGGGCCGTTCAGGTGGAAGTCGGTGGACGAGGCCGTCAAGGACATCCCGGGGCAGTTCAACCTCGTCAACCCCCCGAAGCGGGACACGATCCGGTCGCTGCCGGCGATAACCGCCGAGAGCTGGGTCGCCGTGCGCTACCACGTCGGCAACCCTGGCCCGTGGCTGCTTCACTGCCACATCATGAACCACATGGTGGGCGGCATGATGATGGTCATCCTGGACGGCGTCGAGGCCTGGCCAAAGATTCCGCCAGAGTATCTCATTCATGCCTAGCGATGGATGCTGCTGCATCTCTTCGACTGCTCATGTCAGTGGAGATGCCCGAGCCCCTGTAATCTTGGGTGGCTGCAACGGTACGTTGATGTGTTTTTATTCGGCAAATATGCAGTTGTAGCTTTATATTAGAAGAAATCATACATCCTTCTATTACCGGCCACTTTCCTCGCGACTCTAGGTACCTCAACTTGTTGCTGTCTAATTGGTTAAAAGCCCTGTCACCACGTTCCGCTGACCTTTTAGGTTAGAATACGATCGAAAGGCATTGCCCAACTTGGCAACCTGTCGTGCGGCTGCCGATGTGGGTCTCGGGCAGTATGTCCTTGGACGGCAGACCGAAACTGGACGAATATCAAGGCACAGCGGCAACATGACCGGCCTGCTTTGCGTGACAGGATCATTATCCAAACAGCTCTGGTGCATGCAATCACGTGCCAATATAGACAACTCGTATACTTGGGCATCAGTAACTTGGGTATCAGTAACTTGGGTATCAGTGACTTGGGTATCAGTGACTTGGTATGCAGTAAATCTATTAGATTAAAACCTCTAAATCTAAACCCAGTCAACCAACAGAGTGGAGGGGCCGACAAACAAAAGTATCCCACCAACGCCTTTCCAGTTTCCCATTCTTGGCTCTGCTTGCCACGGCACCGCCTAGGCGGCCGCCATCTCAATCTTCTTGCCCTTGACCGAGTTCCAGGGGACGGCGAGGGCGCCGACGATGGAGAGGACCGACATGGCGACGGAGACGTAAAAGGTGTTTGTCAGGGCGTTGTTGTAGGCGGTCAGGACGACGGGGAGGAACTCCTTGGGGATGAGGGTCTGGACCTGGGTGGCGCCGACGGAGACGACGCTGGCGGGGTTGAGGCCCCGGATGTGGGCGCCGGCGACGTTGGAGACGAGCTTGTTCTGGAAGACGTTTTGGGCGACGCAGATGAAGAGGGCGCCGCCGAGGGTCTGGGAGAAGATGATGATGGCGGTGCCAATGGCCACGTCGGCGGCGTCGAGCGAGGCCTGCACCGCCACCATTGTCTGCTGCATGCCGAGGCCGACGCCGATGCCAAAGATGATTTGGTAGCCGATCCAGCGCGCGGGGCCCGAGTCCACCTCGAGCGTGGACAGCATGCCGGCGCCGACGGACATGAGCACGGCCGACGCGATCATGAAGGGGCTGTAGTAGCCGAGCGTGGTGACGAGGCCGCCCGACACGATGGAGAAGATGACGAGCGACAGGATCATGGGCAGGTTCTTGATGCCCGACTGGATCGCCGACGTGCCCTGGACCGCCTGGAACCAGATGGGCAGGTAGTAGACCATGACGAAGAAGGCGGCGCCGAGGCAGGCGCCGAAGACGGCGCAGGACCAGACGGTGCGGTTGAGGAAGACGCGCGGCGGCACCGTCGCCCTCTCCTTGAGCCAGGCCTGCACGGCCAGGAAGGCCGCGATGAGCACGCCAAAGACGACGAAGAGGGCGATGATGCGGCCGTCGCCCCAGGGGTACTTGGTGCCGCCCCACTGCAGGGCGAGCAGCAGAGACACGATGCCGGGGATGAAGAAGAAGGTGCCCAGCAGGTCAAACGACCTCAGCTGCTCCCAGAGCGTCAGCTTGGTCTTGGCCACCCTGGGCTTGGGCAGGCGCAGGAAGGCGATGATGAAGGCCACGGTGACGCCGCCGAACGGCAGGTTGATGTAGAAGCACCACCGCCACGAGACGTGGTCGGTAAAGGCGCCGCCCATGAGCGGGCCGGCCACCGAGGCGATGCCGTACATGGACCCGACGAGGCCCATGTACATGGGGCGCTGGCGGAGCGGCACGGATCGGTTGATGATGAGCAGGGCGCCCGAGAAGACGCCCGCGGCGCCCAGACCGGCAATGGCGCGGCCCAGGATGAGGCCGATCGAGTTGGGCGTCGCGCCGCACACGAGGGACCCGACCTCGAAGAGGAAGATGGCGAAGAGGTAGACCCATTTCACGGAGTAAAAGGTGTAGAGCTTGCCAAAGATGAGCTGCACCGCGCACGTGGTGAGCAGGTAGGCCGAGCCGTACCAGCCGACGTCTTCCAGCGCGTGGAACTGGTCCGTGATTCGGGGGATGGCGGTGGCGATGATGGTGTTGTCCTAGATTACGACACGGGCGTTAGCAAACCCCAAGACTCGGGCACCGACGGGAAAGTTTGCCTCGCGGCAAGACATACCAGGGCCATGCAGAAGACGGACAGGCAGAGGGCAATGGTGATTAGGCCCAGTCTCCATTTGGCGGGATACTCGGTGTCGTCCGCCGCCTGTGGTTCCGCCTTGACATGGTCGTCATCCTCTTCGTCGGCCGCCTCGACGTTGGCGCTGGGCTTCTCCGACACCACGTCGGCGGGCGCCGTGTTTGTCGACCGGCTCTCCGCGTCCCTCAGCTCGGTTTCCTTGTGTCCCGTGTGTCCCGTGTGTCCCGTATGTCCCGAGTATACCGAGGTGACCTCGGTGGAGCTTCCCGAGGCGACCATCTTGGCAAGCGCTTACGCGAGCAAAGACGATGAGGCGAAAGGGGCCCCGTTTGATCGTGTCGTTGTTTAAGCTTAGATTGCACCCGCCTTGGCTTTCCCCCTTTAGAAAGAGAGAATATTGGCGGCACAAGGACGAGTCGTCTTGCTGGGCGAGGTTGAAGTTGGGAATGGGCAGGGAAAGGAGCAAGGACGTTTCGGCCGGCGATGGCGTCTACACCAACGGTTAAGTATCTTGCCCACGGTTCCCCCCGAGCTCAAGCGTGCGGACGCTAATCTCACTAAAAATTTCTTGCGCACCGGAGACCTCCTGGGATGCCGTCGCTGCGTCCAGGACCAACGCGACCCACCAGCCAAACCAACACTGCGGAGCCCCATTTCGGAGTCGCGGTGTTGACGGATATCCGAAGGTGGGTCCGCCTGCCTAGACTCCTCATACAGTCACACTGAGCTGATAAAAGGCTAAGCGTCGTTCAATTGATGCCCCCTGCAGTCCGGATTTTGCGCTTCCGGCACGACGTGAACTGCACACGGATTAGAGCACTGGTACGCAGCGTGTTTTGTAGCTTTTTTATTCTGGGACAAGTTTGTCCATCACTGGCCGAGTTAGCAACACGTATGAAGCAGCACGCCTGGTGATTGTGTGGGCCAGCTGTGTTGATCATGCCGCCCGCCAGCGCTGCCTTTTGCTGCAGGCGCACGTAATCAATCAGGGGGCGCCGGAAAGTCTCCGGGCGTGTGCATGTACCATGAACAAATCGTGCTGTCACAATGTGTCACATAGATTGCGTGTGCATCTGGCAAGCCATCAATCACACTTGCGGAAAGACGGCTGCCTTGGCGACGGGACGCAGATCTCGTCAGCACAATCTGTGTCGCGGGGCTTGCCTTGGATAATGAGCGCATGGCCAACAATGCATTCAGACATGGGACAAGCCTTGTCTCGTCCAAGAACTTGGGACACGTTGTGGCTCGCTTGACCCCAGGCGCACGCGCCCCCCTTTTCAAACTCCGCAAGGGAAACGGCTAGTGGCAGCATGCCCGAAGCCCTGGCCCTGTTCGTCTGGTTTTCTAGACCAGCCAGCCGCCCTTTTCTGCCCTTTGCAGAGGCATGTCGCCAGCGGTGTTTGTGGCTTTTTTCTTTTTTTCCTTCTTTTTTTTGCGGACTCCGCCGACTAGGTTGAGCCACATGCGTCCAATCGCTGCACCCTGTTGTTGCCAAATTTTTTGCCCTGGTCGGGTTTGGCAGTATCGGGCAATTCCTGCCGCCCTACGGGGTGCACCTGGTCCAATCACGACGATGCTGTATCCTCCAAGGCTGATGGGGCCGACGTGTTCTTGAACTCCATTCATGGCTCCTGTTTCTGACGTGTCTGGTTGGCTTGACTCTGCCCCGATTCTATTCCCGTGCCGAGCGCACTGCACATCCACATATTCCAGATGCCATGACTTGGCCTTGACGTGACAGAATTCTCAAAACACCGTGCCCCAGGATTCAATTGACCCCATCATATGCTCGTACTTGTCTTCATCTCAAGCAGGCAAGGGCTGAACACTCACGCCGTTGAAGATGCAAGAGTGCCTTGTTCCTTCTTAAGCCGGACATTAGCAGAGTCCAAAGGAACCAGACCATCTGGACTACTTGAAACAATCGTCACTAAACCCTGCAAATTTGGGTTGGATGCCTGCTCGCTTTTCCATGCATGTTACCAGCAGACCCGATTGGGCTGTCTCTGAAGATATCCCTTATGACGCTGTTTGACACCGGCATTTGCCGATTGCCGTAAAATGTCATGCACATCCTGTGAAACTTTAATGACTGACTCCAGCTTGATGAGTCATACCTTGTCCTATTTCTCTTGCCTCCCGGGTCTCAGAACACGACGAGGATGCGGCAGTAGCCATGGCAACAACAGAGTCTTGTTGCTTACTAACCAGGTCACAGTGACAGGGGCTCATAGGTGCACCGCGGTGCATCCAAGATTTTCTCATGGCAGCTAGCCGCAGATTAACTTTAAGTACTTAAATTACGGCATTATTAGCTTAGGTTTAAGAGGGATATAAATTTAAACCATTATATAGTCCTTGGCCAAGTTTTTGTTCAAGTATAGGCATTAAGAGCCGTATCTGCACGCATACGCATATGTGCCGCCCAGGCTCACTCCCCTACGCAATGGAGGCTTTGGCGATGCCTAGACTGCCCTCAGCCCAAATTCAGCAAGAGAAGCCCATCCAATTCCAGAATTTAGGCCAGGCGCCCAAGATGCACTGCTTTCATCAGTTACAGGAAAAATCACATTTCCATCAGCATGCAATATGCTGCAAATTCCAGAGTTTTCGGGCGGTAAACAAGGCTGATGGTAACGCTAACCGATCGCCAGAACTGGTCAACTGATAACCGGTCCTGAATGCAGCCTAGAGCTGAATTAGACTCAGACTACGGAGTAGAGGAGATGTATCATCTGGCCTTGGGTCGTATTTGGGAAATTGGTAGTTTTCTATTACCAATTCGTGAGATGCAGCGCATTTGCCCAGGATGTAATCCTTCATGGGAAGGCTTGGGCACCTACTACTATGACGTCCAACAGCGCCAGACCTGCGGCACGGATTTTAACTTGGAGGGTCATTGTCGCGGTCAATGGCGACTCTCCCTTCTTCATTGGCGATGGCTGCGAGCGCTGCGCCCGGCTCCGATTCTGTATGGGACCCAAACGCTGCGGCCCTGGACTTTTCCTACACAGCTCTTGACGCCCTGCCTGGCTTGCAAAAATGGGCATATTGACATTAGCTCTCACATGAAAAACGAGACTTTGATCTGATCAAATGGACTGCCTATTTTCGTATTTGGAAATGAGAACCTCCATGAATATACCAAGAGAAGCCAGTAATAGGAATATTTCTACAAGTAGATTTTTGCCTGTGACCCAATGTTCAAAGTGATATCGCCTGCACTTCCGTCAAGGGAGAGAAACGAGTAGTTGTACCCAGTTGGTGCATGGACCGTCTTTCTTTCACAACGCTGCTTTCGCCGACTCGGTAACCGAAAATGAAATGACGCACGAGGAATAACGGTGTGTACGGAGCGCTTTGTCGGTCCAGCATTTTTCTCCTCGCTAACACTGGCACTTCCAGCCTGTCACGGCGGCTGACGGTACAATTTAGTTGGTGGGCAGTTCCTGGCGCTCAAGCTACGAGAGAGTATCCCGTAATAAACGCAAGACACACTGGCACCGGCTCGTACGGGGATGATTACATAGCAAACCTCTATTCATTGATGCTTACAAGTTCGCTGGCCACATGCTTCGTCTTCTACGGCCGCCCATCCCGCCAGTCACGTGTCTTGCCTGCACGACACCCGCTGCATCATCAGCACTCGCTCTCTCCATCTGCCCGCACATCGCTGTAAAGCGGCCATGGCATCCCAACCCATCAACGATGGGTTTGTCGTGCGATGGGCCGTGATTATCCTGTATCGACTCCTCTCCATCCGATGCTTCCTGCGACTCTTCCCGCGGGCCGGCCCCGTCATATTCTTGTCTCCCAGGGTCTGCGTCAAGTCCACGCCCTTCACCTCGCTCGCTGAGGCATCTGCGATGCGCCTTGTCGCCGAGCACACGGCTGTCCCCGTTCCCAAGGTATATAGCGCATTTGAGCACAAGGGGAGCGCCTACATTGTCATGGAGCGCATCGACGGCGTCATGCTTGCCCGCGGCTGGCGCCAGCGCACGCCCGAGTCGCGAAACCGCATCCTCGGGAGTCTCCGGGGCATGATCCGGCAGATGCGCCAGATACCGGCGCCGGCGGGCTGCGGCGTGTCCAACGTGGACGGAGGCCCCATCTATGATGGCAGGCTACCTGGGCCCAGCTCCTGGGGCCCGTTTCAGACCATCCACGACTTCCATCGAGAGCTTCGCGCCGGCGTGGACGAGCCAGCGTATGCCGGAACCGCGATACCAGAACTCGGCCCCCTCATCGACTTCCACAACCAGCCATGGCCGTACCCCGTCTTCTCGCACGGCGACCTCAGTTCTTTGAACATTTTGGCCCGCGGCGACGAGGTCGTCGGCATCGTAGACTGGGAAACAGCGGGATGGATGCCACCGTACTGGGAATACACGTCGGCCTGGAACGTTAATCCCCAGAATCAGTTTTGGCAGCAAGAGGTGGACCGTTTCTTGGAGCCGTTCCCGGAAGCACTGGCCATGGAAGCGGTTCGACGCAAATACAACAACGACTATTGACTGCCGGTCCGTGAATGTCTCCTGCCCCGATGCCGTCCTCAGGTGAATCGCTAGTCTTGACGTCGCCTTGCTCCAAGTTTGGGCTTGCCTGCGACGAGCGTGTTGGCAAGGGCCATTCGTCCTGCACGCCTGAGTGGCATGAGTTGGCTTAGGATTTCCCGTCCGTCAGCCATGCTGTACGTGGCCACCTCCCAGGTCAACGAGATACAGTGGCTCGTAGAGACTGTAGTTGTATGGCATTCCAACTCAACCGTAATGGACTCCTGCGTAACGCTTCCCTAGCGGTGCCGCCCTGGCCCCAAGTCGCGAACTAATCCCTGATTTCTTCATTCGTCTGCGAGCCCAGTAATATAGCCCAGTCTAGTATAACTCAATAATATGTTATATCGTATAATAATTAATGTTACATGTGTATTAAATCGTTTAATAATTATATGTTATACCGTGTAATAATGTCATGTTATATCTTGCAATAATTCCATCGGATACTTGCAATGGCCAGGTACTAGCTTGGTCCCATGGTAAAATCATATACCATGCCAGGTAGGTATTTACGCCCCAAGACCATGCTCAAGGGTCTGGTGCCTATCAGGTCCCCTTGTGTGCGCTCGCTTGACTGTCTACTGTATGCACGTCGCGTGTAGCCTACATGAAGAGTATAGGAATCACCCATTGCCTCCATATTCAGATGGACTGAACCACTCCAATCTCTAATTAGAATTCCCCTACCAATATGAAGGCTCTTCCTTATATTACCTGCCCTTCGCCTTCCTAGCTACACCTATAACCGACCCTTATTTTACAAAACAATGGGTGACATGCGACATTGTTAATGCCAAGGGCAATGTTGACAGTCGTTCTGGGCCTACTTTAGCTCAAAGGTGGTTTTTCTGTGGGCGGCGGCGGATGGGAATTCACATGCTACAAGCGCGGGGATTGCTACGAGAATAATTGGCAAGTCCCGTTCCTGATTCGTTCAAGAAAGACAGGAGTGCTAGGAGAAAGTCTGGCTTGTTCGACCTGGGATCATGTACCCGGCAGAAATTGCCATGTAAGTGGCCACTGCAATATAACCAAGGCCAACATTTTCTACGCCAGAAGCGAAGTATGCTAACTGTAGTAAATAACGAAAACCTGCCGAATGCTGATGGCCCGTGTGCCGTTTAATCGATAAAGGTGGAAGAAGTAGCGTGTAGTTTTATGGATTATGGAAACTACAGTTCTACATAATGATAGGTTCGTATTGTCATGGAACTATCTGGGATGTGGTTCCAAATTACAAATAGAAGCGTGACTAATCTGGCTTATTGCGAGTGCATATGTTTCTGCCGCCAACCGCTTTTAGCCGTCAGGTGATGTCGCTAAACGAGGCTCCAGAACGAGTATCCTTGCTTCTGGAGAATGCGAGATGATGGGGATGCAGTGTATCTGGGGTGTATTGTCCATCATCTGTCGACGTCCCGCCGAAGCGAGGAGATGCAAGCCCCAGGCGGAGCGGGCAGATGTGTTCAAAAACGCCGTGTGGCAAACTGACTTGTCCATTTAAGAATTCATGGTGTCGACGTCGGGGCTCCGCTCTTTTCCAGCTGAATTCTTGGTCAAGCGGACAAGTTACGTGCCTTGGAGACGTGGCTATTGTCAGTGCCTGCAAAAGGACACCCGTGACGGCATAATGGATAACTGACACTGAAGCTGACATTTCAAACGGTGAATTCTCGTTTTCCCACATCAATATTGGCCCCCAATTTCCGAAAGGAGACAATTCACATTACATGCTGCCAAGCCTCCCCGGGCACCGCTACATGTCTTTGAATTTGCTAATGAGATTGGAGCATGTGCTGCCCTGCCAGAGTCACATGTATTGCAGCTATGTTCTCTCGTAGACCATCGACGGGCGTTGTGTTTGCCCGTGTTGATGCTAATGCTCCGACTCGGGGTGCACAGGCTGGGTGCCGAGTTCCATTCACATGTGCCCAGAGTTGAGGGGAGGACAGTCCACGAGCTGGAGGAATACGGGCACACTGTCTCATGTCCATATGATTGCTGCTCTCCGACGGCATATCAAGCGGGGGCAGCTCACATGGGTCTCCTGGTACAGAAACCCGGGACCAAGTTCTTTATGCAACGTCCAAGACAACATGTATGCCTTGTACGAAAGAGCAACGTCATGCACGAGTCAGCCTGCTGGCAATGGTGAGTTGTGAGGAGGCGTGCCTTTTCGTCTTTGGAGTCAGCATGTTCGCCCCGAGGGCAGTCGCTCGGATGGTGATGCTCCGCGATGTGCATCTGAGCGCCGAATGATATCGAGCCAAGCTCCACGCATGGCTGCCACTCGGCTGACTCCGCATCTGTGCAAGTATACCGGCTTATGTGGGTTGGGGGCCGCAAAACGTAACAGGAATATGTTGATGACAGCCGGCTCTCATGCCTTGTCAATGCCATGATGCTCAAGCGACAGGTCGATTCTGTTGATCATGGCGCCGGTCCTATCAAAACCATGATGTGAATAATGTACTTGCCTCGAGGTTGAGCAAGGTAGCAGCTGTACAACATTGCAGCCTTATTGTTTTGTAAATGGTCCCCAGTCAAGTGCTCGCGCTTGTCTCGGGCAAATGATGAATCGTAATACGACAGGTGGTTCAGTTCTGGCCCGTCAAGGCTGCCACACGAGCTTCTCAGCCTCAATGCATGCCGTGCAGACGCCCAGTCGACAACAGTGCCAAAAGCCCGCGCCGTTGATGGACCGAGCAGCCCCGGCCCCCAAGCTGCCTCGAGTAGCAATGCTGTGGCTTTTCGGGCACGGCGAGGACCAGAGCGAGCAGAAGCCGGTGACAAAGAGTTTCTCGCATCCTCTGGCATCAGACGACGCACCTTGGCATGCGACTGATGCGACTGCCAACGCAGCGGCCCCACGATTCGTCGTGTTATGCACCGCGAGCCTGCTGCTGTGGAGGCAGTGTCTCAGTCCCCAATAGACTTTGTAGCATGGCGCCTCGTTGCCCAGCGAAGCGGTGACATAAATAGTGACGGGGCAATCGCTCGGCCGGACGCCACTTTTATACGAAGGCCCCCAAGTTGCCGCTTCGTATTAGCGCCAACGGCTGAAGATGGGCCGAGTCACGCGCACACGGGCGCACCCAAACCTGCCAAGTAGGTCCGATACGACGAGCCGTGGCAGAAGAGTTGCAGGCCGACTGCCGAAGGCTGCGCGTCGCGAGCACCAAGATGGCGGTTGGACTGTGCCGAGCTGCCAGCGCCTCGTTCGGCAGCACCGCCCGGCCACCAGCAGCCGGAACATCGCCAGGAGTCCAGGACATGGCCAGACCCTTGAACGCGGCCGGCTTGCGTCCTCTGCACCCTCTTCGCCCCCAGCCTTGGTGCCAGGGCTGAGCTTGCCGTGACGCCACGCTTCTAGATACGAAGCCGGGGAACATTGGCTTTGTCCAGGACGACTCCAGACAGAGTTTCTGCTACAAACGTCTTTTGCTCGCCACGGTTCCCGGACGAAACTATATAAATCGGAGTCCCTCGCCCGTTGGAACCGCTTCTCCTCCTCATCACCACCTCTTTCAACTCTCAGACACCATCTTTCAACGCCTCGACAAATCCGTCCTACAGCAGCCATCATGAAGTTCATCATCGCCGCCGTTGCTGCCCTGGCCTCTGTTGCCGCTGCCAACCCAACCAACCCCCAAAAGTGCAAGCCTGCCACTTACCGGTGCGAGCCGAACAATGCCGGCTGGGACGTTTGCAACACCAGCGGCCAGTGGGTGGTAAGTGTGGTCCATTGACGCGAGAGAAGCAGAAGAAGAAGCCATTGGTTCTGACACGATGCGATAGTTTGCCGGCTCCTGCCCGCCACACACCGTCTGCAAGTTCTACCCCCCCAGCCTCAGCCCCTACTGCGTTCCCCCCGACTTCACCATCGGCTAAGGGCTTTACGAGGGGTATGACGGCCATTTGGAACTGCTGCAAGCTCAAGAACATGGTGGAATAGCCATGGCTTTGTGGTGTTTTAGATATTCTAGATTGATCAATATTACTGGAATTAGGAAACAAAGCTGTCAATGATTTGCGTGACAGTAGCCACGTCATTCCGTCATGGCTGCATCTTCAACATGTCCGGCCTGTTGACTCGGTGTGAACATGCGGCCGATGCACATGGTGGATGCAACTCGGCCCAAAAGACTCATGTCCTATAGAAGCATGCCACATGAGGCGGACACTTGGGAGGCTTCACCACGACCCAGAAACAAGTTTTGGAACTCTGCAGTAGAGGAACGTGGCCGCTGCTGTCTTTTCCCGTAGCAGGTCAGTTTGCCGCCAGGTGCCTTGTTGGGATGTCCAAGCCATTTACGCATACCAGGATAGCCGGGAACCGTATGGCAGCCCTAGCCACTTGCAAATGTTGATTGCCTGCAAGTAATTTTGAATTGGCCGTGGGCTACAAACTCCATGTCGAACCCGCGACGGCTTGGCGTCAACAGTGGCGTGGAAACATCCGGAGCCAATGCTGTCATACATGTCCAGGGTTTCCCACTGGTCGAGGGCACGTCATGCAAAAGATTCAGATGGGTCAGTGGACGAATGGCGGATAACGAAAACTCGTCTGTCATGTCAAACATTCTGAATACGATGGGAGACGAGAGCTTCACATTTTTCGCAGCTATTCGCCCTTTCTGTATTGGTCTGCGGGGCTTGTTCTTTTCCTTTTCCTTTTCCTCTTTTTTCTTTCTTCAACCGTTAAAAAAAGCTTTTAGTGAATGGATTAATACACCCAGACATCAACTTCCGCCGCATCCTCCCTTGCATAATAGCACCATCATTGTAGCCTGAGCACGTCTATGGAAGCCTCCACTTCCTTCATCCCCACCTGTAACTTGGGGTCTAGCTTGGCAGGTGCGGGGAGCCAGCTTGATCTGCCGAAGATCCCGGCTGCCATTGGATCTAGTTACTTTGGCCTGAGCTAGGAGCAGATGGAATCTTCCACAGCTCGGCCACCCCATTTTGTGGAGTCTGCTCCGCCCGTCTCCAAAACCCCGTATGGACTACGGAGGAGACATTGGGCTAATGGACGGCTTACAGGCTGATGCAAGTAAATCCTGACGGCTCCATTCGATCGGGGCGCGGCAGCATCGGGCATTAAGAACATGGGGATACCAGGCTGCCAGGGTGTCGGAGAAATTAGCAGTCGCTTGACACTGACGTAGGTGCCAGAGGAAGCATGCCATGGCCAGTGTCTAGCTAGGGCATATGCCCCGACTTGGGCTCTCAAAGCCACAAGCAGCTGGGTTTGGGCCGTGGGTCAGACGCCACCAGGAAGATGCGTGAACCTGAGGAGAGGGGATTTCGACGTCATATCTTGGAACATGAGATACCGGGAGCATCCGTGGCTCCCAAAGATGCTATCCTGGGAATCATTCTTGGCTGATGCCGCCCATTCGTGGAGATATAATCTATATGAAACAAAAGATGGGCGCAAGCTTGCTGAGAATGCCTCTCGGTCGGCCATCCTTGAGCATCGGCGTGTTCTGCATTCAAGAACAACCGTCACCCTCCAAAGCTCATCTTGCTCTTCTTCACATTACCACGACTCAGACGCAACTGCAATTCCTTCATCACTCGGGTCGCGTTTCATCACCATGGCAGTGCGCAATGCCAGGCAAATTGCCTCACTGGAGCCATTTCTCCAACTGCAGAGACGCGGGTTAAAAGAAGGGCATGTATTGGTGGTGCTCGTGATTATTCGACGAGCGTCACATCCATCACAGAAAAGCGCAAAGTGCCTTGACATGTTGACCACTCTGGAACGTAATGACTGGCCTTGCTAGTGAGATTGGGCTTCTTTTCGCAGAGGAAAATGACTTCACCAGCTCGGGCATCGGCCAGTGCGACTAGCTCGTTCTGTGATGTTTCCATACCCGACTTGGTGATGGTGGCTGGGCCAGACTTTGGCTCGCTACATGGAGCCAAAGTCGCGCATTCGAGGAGGCAGTCTAATAAAGAGATGAGATGATGACTATTCTCAGCGCACTCGATTCGAGGTGCTCGCCAAAACGAAACATGGCAAGGGAGCCGTTTACACATGTTTGTCTCTTGACATTGCCGGCTTGTTCTTCTGGGACTGACTTGCTGCCCATCACGGACGAAATGCCAAGCGTTACATTGTATGGCCCGATGGCTGACGAACCCCGCTCGAGCTTCCCAGACTTACATCTGGAGACGTGCAGTAGCAGTGTCGCAGAGATGCGTACAGAGTACCGGCCAATGGCTTGGTGGCCTGGACTAGTCACGCCACCTCATGCCAGGAGCCAAAGTGTAATCCAAGCAGGTGCCGCTGATTGGGCCGATTGTCCTGCTGCCGCCCATTTCTCCCTGTATGACGACCAGTTGAGAAATGGTTTCAACTGAGAAGACGAGGAAACAGGTTGGCAGCAAGCCACGGCTGCCGTTGGTGTCGTTGCACGGCGGGTGAATCGAGTCTGTCGACCAAAGCTATATACTGTCCACGCTGCCCCAAGAATCCCCCGTCGGATGCATGTTTCCATCACCATGGCTCCCAGAACCAAAAAAGTCACCCCAGAGGCCGAGATGAAGACGACAAATCGCCCAGACGAGTGGAAGATTGAGCAGGGCCTCTCTGGGGCCGTTCTCCCGGTCCTCGACATGACCAAGGCCAAGACCGAGGCTCTGCCCGTTCAGACATTCGGCCCGCTGACCAAGGACGCAAAGGCCATCAAAGCCGTCGGGGACCCGTCAAAGCTCTTTACAATGGAGAGAAAAGGTTGGACCGGGTACGTGCTGCCGAATACATGACGACGGCTACGTATGCATCAATTCCTGCTGACCGTGGTGCTTGTGCCGAGAAGCTTCGTCGAGTGGGAGAATTATCCCGAGAAAAAGGCGGCGGCGCACAAGATCCTGACGTCGCAGACCTTTCCGCCGAACCCAGAGTTCCAGCTCGGCCCCATCCCGGGCACGAATCCCGTTCTCCCCGGAACGCACTGGAAGATGTGGCACCATGCCGTCGGCGGCGAGCTGGCCAGCGTCCCCGAGGATTCCTGGGCCACGGTTCTCAGGGAGAAGCACCCGGACATGCTCCATCTTCTGCAGTTCCCGTACAACGGGGAGCCGCCCAAGCGCCTCGTCACGGACAAGGAGATCACGCCCAACTCGCTGCACTTTGTGAGAAACCACGGCGGCATCCCGCTGATCGACAGGGACCAGTACAGCTTCAGGCTGGACGGCTCGGTTGCCAGGCCGGGCGACTTCACCCTGGACGACCTCATGGACGAGTCCAGGTTCCCGCGCATGGAGAAGACGGTCACCATGCAGTGCTCCGGCACCCGCCGCATCGAGCAGATCCTCAAGTACCCGGGCCAGGGCGACGAGGTCCCGCAGGCGCCGTGGGCCGAGGGGGCGATTGGCACGGCGCGCTACGTCGGCGTCAGCCTCAAGAGGGTGGTCAAGGAATGCGGCGGCCTGGCCGAGGGCGCCAAGCACCTCGAGTTTTACGGCGCCGACACCTACTTCAAGGACGACAAGACCATGAACTACCTCGTCAGCGTCCCGTGGTCCAAGGTCAAGGCCAACGAGGTGATGCTCGCGTGGGAGATGAACGGCCAGGTCCTCCCCGCCATCCACGGGTACCCCCTCCGCGTCGTCGTCCTGGGCTACATCGGGGCCCGGAGCGTCAAGTGGCTCTACCGCATCAGGGCCATCAAGGAGCCCTCGCGCGCCCCCGTCCAGAGCCAGGAGTACCTCTACTTCCCGCAGCAGGTGGGCAAGCACAACCTCCGCATGACGGACGGGATCCAGATCCAGGAGATGCCCGTGAGCTCCGCCATCATGTCGCCGTGGGCCAAGCAGGTGTGCATCCACGCCGGCAAGATCCGGTGCAAGGGCTGGGCATACTCGGGCGGCGGCCGCTGGCCCGAGCGGGTCGAGCTGTCCGGCGACGGCGGCTTCAACTGGTACGCCGTGCCCCTCGAGAAGCTGTCCAGGAAGCGCAAGTGGACCTGGCGCACCTGGGAGTTTGACCTGCCCTGCGACGTCGAGGGCTGGGTCGAGATTGTCTGCCGGTGCTGGGACAATGCCCTCAACACGCAGCCCTCGGACGTCCGCACCTCCTGGAACTGGGGCCTGCACGTCACCAGCTCCTGCCACCGCATTTCCGTCTACAGCGTCAACAAGTCCCGCCCCCTGACAAGGGCTCGCCTCGACGAGTTTGAGAAGAGGGGGATTCCCTTTGGGCCCATCACGGTGCCTCTTGCGTTTCCGTCCCAGACCTGGGAGGACTACGACAAGTTCTGGCAGGATCACGACCCCCGCGACGCCCAAGACGATTGAGTTTACATTTCGTCTTTGCGTTGCGTCTTACGTGCGCGATTTGGAGACGACGAGACTGGGAAACATGGCTAGTTTACCATTTACCAAAAGGCTTTTGTATGCTATAACGAGCTGAGCTTGATGTTGTACTCTCCTCCAGTGCTGCTACTCAACCTTTAAAGTGACAAGCGTGAACTGGAATATGCTGAGTCACTGACCGCGGACCAACCCCGCGGGGTACTTGGTCCTGGCACCCACAGCCAGGGTGACGAGGGATTTTTAGTCCCAGGCAACTACTGTAAACTGCGACAGGACCATGACCATTACGACCGCCCCGTATATCGGATTAAAAGACTCTATTCCATGTCGCAAAGCGCCGCGTCAGAGGTCGGTCGACCGCCATGGGGCTCATTTCCCGCTGAGCAATATCTCATAGTATGTCCAAGGCTCAGCCAAGGAGAATAAAAGCTCATGTCCTCGCGCAGCAAGGCTGGGACTGGGAATCAACCGATACGCCAGACACTCAACGTCTGAAGCTCATTCACCAATTTCTTGACCTGTCCAAGTTCCCCCCGGGTCTGGACGCTCTCAGAGCCCATCGGGACCAATGGTCCTCTCGAGGATTGAGTCCCGCCGAGTACCCAAGCTTGGACGGCATAACCCTGTCGCGGGCTCCGACCGAGCGTGAAGTGGAACACATCCTCAGGCCATGGAGGCCGGAGCAAGTTCGCCGCATTGCTGAGCACTTCTGGATGAGCTGGACACAGGAATCAACCTGGCTTCGCACATACTACGGCCAAGGATCAGACGAGCAGTGGGAGGAATTCTGTGCTGCAGAAGAGGAACATAGCGCCAATTATGATGATGATGATGCATGGAGAATGCTCAGCAACCCGCATCTTTTCAACTTTGGCGACAACTGGGAATTGATTTTTGACATCCTGCCAGAGATCCGCAGGGACCCTCCCACCGACTCGTCGCAGCTATCCGACGTTGCGCAAATACACGACGACATCAGGGCCACTCTCAAAGACAAGAAGGACCAGGTTTACGACAATGGTTTCGTCCAACCGTTTCAATGCCAAGTCCTCTGGGAGATTCAACGCCTGCAGTCTGGTTGCTCAACGATGCATCTTGTTGTTGCCGACAAGGAGGCCTTTGCTGCGGGGAAGCTGCGACTTCTTTTCCTGGACCGCTGGCGAAATATTGTGAGACATGGCCTCGTACCGTCTGACGAGGTCAACATGGTCGTCACGTATGAGCACATGGGGCGGGGAATAGAGCAGTATTACGATCCCGAAGGCGACACGTTTTGTGAGCTGGGAAGTAAATACACTCTTGACGGAGAGTTGGGGGCTCGCCTGTACGACTTGGGAGACGAGAACCTCCAAAAGGAACTGGTTCAAGTATTGAAGGATTGGGAGTCTGATGTGTTTGGTAGTCTCTAGGAGACGTGGCCCAGGGCGTCTATGCTTGACACGGTCCTATAGTAGACGGGAATTAAGCAATACTATATTATATACGGGACCAAGATCTCTATACATGGTACTATAATTCCTAGCTATTTCTAAATATAATTAGTTAATCATCTAGTTGTAACTTGTGAATACTGCCATTATAGTAAATACATGTGACAACTTACTGCTCTAGTTATTACGCGCTGCAATCTCTACTTGGTCATGTAGTAGGGATGAACTGTGCTAGACGGGCATGTACTACTTATGTATGCTCTGAAATCGTGGACCTTATCCTACAAAGTTGGCATGACCCGGCACGGCCCCGATAGTAACGCGATGAGTACTATCAACAGGCAGGATAGGACACTATGGTCTGGCCCAAAAGCTAGCCTCGTAGTAGGACAGCAGGGACCGCCCTGGAGCCGACACGGGCATAGGATAAGGGACTACGGGTGTGCTGGTAGCAAGGGGGACGGGGGACGGACAGGAGGCGAGGCGCGAGCGGCGCGCCAACACGTAAAACTGAGGCATGCCGTCAAGGGCAAAACAACTCACACAGGCAGGAATCGGCAGACGAACCGGGTGAGGTTTTATTCCTCAGAGGCTTTCCTCACCTACTATAGAGGGTGTGATGGCAATATAGCCTAGCTATCTAGAATTTAATAATACGGAGTGGGCATAAGAGTGAGAAGAAAAATTCCAGCACGGATCCAGACGCAGGAGCAAGTGCTAAGTTGTGTCAGTACAGCAGGTTTCCAGAGGCCATCAGACTGGGGGGGCTTTGTATGGCAACATTGGTGCCGTTGGTCAAGATGAGCTTCGCTAATGAAAGCAGCACTACTTGAAAACACCATCGAACAAGAGTAAACATAATGTATTGCCCCCACTTATGCTTTCCCCCGCACATGCTGGAACACATCCAGGCCAGCAATGAATCCTTGCATACCACCAGCCGTTTTGGGACAGAGTTCATGCGGGCTGGAACCATTGCGCTCCCCGGCTCCCTTTACCAGATTCTCCACATAGTCGATGCTCTAACCGAGAACTCGAAGATAATTCACGATTGGTTTTGTCGTTTAAAGGAAGGGCGTGGACTAGAGCTGGTCGGACATTGAACGTGTTGCTCAACCAATACAATGACAACACCCGAGTTCCGACGACACAGCGTCAGACGAGAACCTATTGAAGCCACCGCTCACCATGTGCTCCTATTTTCCCAGGCCGTGGCTGCAATGGGAGCGCTTTTAGAAAGGAACAATCTTATGCTTCCGGCGATCAAGGATGAGCTCCCAGCGTCTCATGCCGCCGCTCTGATCGCCAAGGCCTGGGGGTTGTTTTTGTGGTTGCAACTGCTACCTTCTTTGTTATTGTTCTTTTGGTGCAGGTCGTTTGTACCTTCCAAAACGGAGCCGAGGCTGACATGCAGGCCAGAAGAGCTGCAATAGCGGCACGTAAAAGGGGCTACGCTGATGTTACAAATTATGCAGCAAGGCCAAGTCCTGTAGAGGTATATGTGAATTTGGAATGCGCAGACAGGCAGGTTTCTCAGGCTCACTTTAACGACTCTGGTCTGATACTTGCACAGTACGCATCGTCAACGCCTAAAGTACCATTGGTAGTGGCAAGGTCAAACAGACCCAAAAGAAAATCAACAACCTTTTATCAAGACTTAATGTGATGCATGTATGCACATCTCCTTGGATATTTTCGTGCAGTAAATGCAAATGATTGACCCCTCAGTCGACAGAATTCACCGCAACTATACGAGCCATCCCTGTCAATAGCAATTGTAGTATATCTACAAGTCAATATTTGAGTGTGATGTGGCCGACGCCTCCGATTTAGCGTCTTGTAGCTCACGGTTTATTTATTCAAGGACCTTTTGTCACAAATGCAGCTTCATCGTTGGACGACGTGATTACTGGTCGAAGTATAAATTGACCAGTTTCAGCCAACGTTCAACTGGCTTTACCATTCTCCGCTGTACACTCAGCATCAGGCTCTCACAGAATTTACAATTTACTTTGACCATGCACTGTCTCGCAACCTTGACCACTTTTATTGCAGCCGCAGCAGCGGCAGCGCTCAACGCCCGAGACGCCCCTGGCACTGTCAAAGTCAGGGGCATAAGTCTTCTCGGAAGTGGCTGCCCAGCTGGCACTGCCGATGTACAGGTCGATGCTACAGGCTCGCTATTTGAGGCCACCTTTTCCGAGTACGAGATCGAGACGGGGCCGGGCACTTTCCCTACCGACTGGCGCAAGAACTGCAAGTTGACAATCAACATGGAGTTTGACCCCGGCTTCCAGTACGCGCGATTCCACCCCCCGACAGAAGCCAGTTGCATTAACACGGCCTAGGTTCTCCGTCGTCGAGACGGACATGATTGGTTTCGCCGAGATACCTGCCGGTGTCAACGGCCAGTGCACCAATACCTTTTCCTTCACCGGAAACGGCGCGGAGCACGTCGACTACAAAATTGCCCTCAAGGGCCATTACAGCGGCAACTTTGATCTTCGGTCCAGCCCCGGGATTTATTCGTGGTCGCCGTGCGGCGGCGGCACCGCCATTCTCAACATGAACACGGCTTGCAACATTGCCCCGACTGACAAGCAAGCTCTCATTGCGGCAAGCTCTTCTCTTTGATGATTGGTGAAGAAACAGGGTGCTGATAGATTGAACAGGTTGATCATATCAGCGGCAAGCTGACTGTCAAGATTGCCGTACAATGGCAATCCTGCCCAAAAGAGTAACAGCAATCTGCGTCGTAGTCGTTAGGGTTTGTCCGATGGGTAAGCAGTCGGCGTCTGGTGGGCACGGTAACTGGCTTAGTTGAATGCAGTAGGAAATTATATCTTGAAGTGTAGTCATTTTTTATAATATACACTCCCGATTACTTACGAGGTGTGCCAGCCAATGGCTGTAGCTGGCTGAACGCCTGCTCTTGGGCGGCATGTTTTTACGGGTGTCCTAGGATCTTATTCAAAGCATCATGATCGACTGTGAAATACCGTGTGAACCTTTGGCCAATATCTGTCACGTACACGGTCTTCCCGTCTGACTCTGTGATTCACGCCGAAGCCTTTCGAATCCCGCCAGGTGCCGGACTCCCAGGTTCATCAATCAGCGTAAACTCTAGTTCCTTTTCCAATTCCCCTATACCGCCGTTTTTAACAACCTGAAACCCTCTCCCGTCGCGCTGAGGATGTGCTATGCAGGCTTGTTTCGGAGGGGCTTGGAGAGCGATTACAGCACCTGGTACAACGTTCCGATACGCGCGATGCTAGACACTAGCTTCCATGTTGTCGCATGTTGTAGCGCGCGATGATCAAGCACACAATTCCCACGTTTGTTAACAAGTAAAAACAGAAAAGGCGCCAAGGACGGGGATGACATGCCGATTATCGGATGTTATCATCGGAAGTTTCGGATCCCCGCATTGTTCCCCGCATCATTGTCTTTTCCGTCATGTCCACGGGATTCACCCTGCTTTATTGAGCTGGAAACTGGCCTGCTGAGCAATTATTACGGAGACTAATTGTATGCCCCTTCAAAGGGGCTTCAATTGCCCAAGCCGAGTTGGTTTCCTTCCGGCCAAGACAACGGAGGGTAGTTGAGCGGCCCACAAGCCCAGGTTCCGAAGCCAAAATGAAGTCTCAGACACGTCAAGACCGGGTACCGCAAAGATGTTCCAGGGCCTGTGACACGTAAGAACTCTTGTGAATTACGCCTGTGTTCGTTGGAGCTTGCAAATGGGCGCACACGGCGTCGAAATTCTCTAACAGACGGCTCTTAGATGTAAGAAACGCAAGGAGAGATGCGACGGCGAGCAACCGTGTGGTCGTTGCACAGAGCGAGGGGTGCAAGCAAAGTGTCGTTTTGACTCGGACCATGGCGTTAGAAGGCGCCGTGCACGCCAGAAGAGCGTGGCAAAACAGTCGGCGGCTACGGCCATGGATACAGAAGGCGCCGTGTGCGTGCATCAGTCTGCCAATGCAAGCTGGGAGCAGCAGTCTCCGGCGGCCAGTCTGCAGCAATCCAGGCTCGTCAGGGACAAGAGAGGCAGGTTCATCTTCCTGGGAGACTCGGCAAACCTGTCCCTGCTCCGCGTCATTCGAGAAGTTGCCAGGACTTGCCACGGGGAGTCCAGGTTCGTGGCGGACCCTGTGCGTGCTGGTTTCGTCGAAGCTTCGACAGACACGAGCGGCAGCTGGATGAGCCCTGATGAATGCGAGTCTCCGCCGACCCTTGCTGCCGTCGAGGCAGACCATCTGGCAGACGTGTTTGAAAGGGCTACTTGTGGACTGGTGGACTTTGTCGACATGGCCGACTTGCGAGGCAAACTCCATGTAAGCCTGGACCAGCAATCCGAGGTGCTGCCGCAAGATAGGATCCTTTCGTTTCTCGTCATGGCCATCGGAGCCAGGTCGTCGCAGCAACTTGGTCGCCACGCCGAGTCCTTCTTTTGCCGCGGCCGCTACCTGGCAACTCGTTATCTCATGGACGACGCAAGCATCTTGACGGTGCAGGCTTATGTGCTCATGACAATCTACTTGCTCTCTGTTTCCCGCCGGAATACTGCATCCATGCATCTCAGATTTGCCATTGGATCCTTGCATGCTCTAGGAATCCACCGGAAAGCCGTTGCCATGAGATTCTCCAAACCAGAGTCCCTGCTGCGAGAAAAGCTGTGGACATCGGTGCGAATCTTGGATCTGTTCCTGAGCGCCTCGCTCGGCCGCCCCGTCGCCACCACGGAAACGCGCGACACTCGGCTCCAGGATGAATACTCGCCGTGGAACGACTTGTGCACAATATTCGAGAATGTGCTAGCCCACGTCTACGAGCAGCGCTCCATTACGGCAGACGTGGTGAACAAGATTGGCGAGCATCAACGACAATGGGCCGACAACTACGCCGAGATTCAGACGCGCAACACTGCCGCCGTGTCGCCGGATATGCGCGGCTCCAATGCGTCAGACATTGGCACAATCCATATCAAACAAATGTACTACTGGACCATTATGCTGCTCACAAGGCCGTTCCTGATAGAACGAGTGGTGGCGCACGTCAAGCAGACCATCAACGAGCCCTCTGCCCAAGGCAAGGGGCCTCGGCCGTGTTCCTTGCCAGACCTGTCCAAGACGCTAGTCTACGCCTGTGTCGACTCGGCCATCAAGACGATCCAGCTGCTGGAGCCGTTGATGGAGTACGTGCATCTCCCGGTGCGGCTGCCTCTGCTCATCAACGCCGCTTTCCATTCCGCGCTGGTCATTGGGTTTGCGCATTTCGGGGACTTGTATCTCGTGTTCCCGCTGGCAAGTTACATGCATGTGGCGCACTCCTTTCTGCTCAAGTTTGCAGATGACGCCGTCGCGTCGCGGAATGCCACCATTGTCCGGTATCTAATGGAAGTTTGCCAGCTGCACATCGAGAAGCGCCACGCAGCAAGCATGGATACCGAATACGAAGAAATCGGCAAGCTCTTTGGACAAATCGATCGCTCCCACGCAGGCCCTAAATATGCGCCAAGACACGCGCACAAGCCGAAGCAGGGCGCATCACGGGCAGCGGTGTCGTGCAATCCCGCCGTCTCCAACGCAAATCCATTGCTGGCCGATTTGCCCCTCGGCGCCGTCTCCGAGGCTCAACTGCCAACCGAAATGGTGGATACTGCTTCCATGTATGGCGGCAGTTCCATGACCCAATCGCCTCCCCGGCCAGT
Source organism: Keithomyces neogunnii (assembly GCA_020975405.1). Classification (NCBI taxonomy): domain Eukaryota; kingdom Fungi; phylum Ascomycota; class Sordariomycetes; order Hypocreales; family Clavicipitaceae; genus Keithomyces; species Keithomyces neogunnii. The sequence continues at coordinate 154,798 of JAIOWQ010000002.1, read as the reverse complement.
AACGGGATTGGAGCCATTCGCGCCCATGCCCATGGTCCTTGACAGCTCACTCCTGGGGAACCCCCAGCTGTTTTGGCTGGACTTTGACAACGACATGTCCTCGCTGTTTACGATAGTCGGTCCGAATGTCAATAATGGCAGCGGTGTATTTGAATCTGCTTGAAGCTTGAAGCAGTGGCAAGATGTTGCTTCACCCGGCAGTCTTGGCAGTGGCATTTGCAGGGAATTGCCGAGACATTTGGACATGTAGCGCCGATTCTGTCCAATAATGGTTTGTCAAGAAAGTTGTTGGCACATTGTTATTTGTCACAGAATGTTATTCACGTCCTTGGATACAGCCTTGCGCCAACAACAGGGACGTGGAAATAAGAACCTAAAGTATATAATACAAGTTTTCATCAAGGGTCTGCTTGACTGCCCGATAATGAGCAAGACCCTCATGAGCTTCAATGCCTGGAATGTAGTTCTCGGTTATCAAGTGGTACTCTTATTGTAGGCAATTCTCGAGTCACCTTTGATAATCCCCGTAGCAAACATTCTTGTAGGTTTCGCCGCTTGCGTATCAATACCAAGTAACCCACGCTTTCCATCGGTAAGTCACTTGAACATCACTTTGATAATCAATGCAGTTTTGTACGGGTCCAACTGAAATGAGGCGTCACTGAAGAGAGAGTTTTGCTTCCCTATTTGACAGTACCGCAACTCTGTCCCTAATCGGCCTCAACATACATCCCGTGCCACGTAAGTATAAGAGCTAGGAACATGGCCGTCTTCTTGCCAGTTGTGACAGTCTACGTGCTGCTAAAGTCCTCCTTGGCTCCCGGACCATATATGACATTTGAGCTCAAAACATGCATTCCATTGTTCAAATCGAGGAAACGGCGTTTGGGGAATCTCAAAAGTGAGATTGCGGTCATCCAGGTTCTAGTTCTACCACTCACCCCCGTAAGCGAGCATGCAATTAGACTTATCCCTGCAAGGACGACTTTACATTAATCTGGCAGGCTGCAGTCCACTTGAACCCACGTATAGATAGCTTGAGATCTATGCCTCAGCCAGTTCTAGTTCTTGAAAATTCCGGCTAGTGATACCTGGCCTTGTGGGCGGACTTTGCTGTCACAATATACTAGAAGATATCTGGTAGCTGCCATAACAACCCGGACTCTTTGGAACCCTCGTTGTTACACAGGGCTAGGATTATTGTCTAGATCAAAATCTCTGGCATTAGCTAGGAGTACAAAGGCAGGTAGCCCTTGACTTGACAGTAATGCACGGAATTTCAGTCCCCTGAGAAACAGTCTCAGCCAAGCTGTATTGTCCAAAGTTGGACTTTTCTTTACCATAGCATCCTGTGTCAGCTCTCCGACAGACTCCATCAGCGGGAGCGGGCGACAAAGACGGGGCTCGCAAGCTCCCGAACTACCCCAGTCCCAAATTAAAAGGCACACCTGTTGTCAAATGGTGCGGGGAGGTGATATCGTGGGGAAAAGAACCCACACTATAACGGATCAATTGGTCGGTCAATCATTTACCAGGTCGCCAAACGCCTTCATCATCAAACGTGCTAGCTCATAAGTAATTGATCAACTCGACCCGGCGTCTCACCCACGGCAGCCGCCGATGGCCGGCAGGCTGGAGTGCGTTGACTGCAAATAGTAGAGTGTCTGTTTAAATCTGGCGGATCAACCCGATTTTGCGAGACGATGGGAGCATATATATTTTTATCCGCATAACAAAGGGGGAATAGGATACATGTCTGGTTTCTAGGCGGACGAGTCTATACCTGGATCGTCTCTCAATTCAAAACCAACAAAATTGCACGGAACCCTTAATCACCTCAGAAACACAATAGCGTCATGGCTCGTTATCTCGGCCTACGGGCTCCTCTTTAAGCCGAGCAATGATATGGCTCGTTGTTTGCCCGGCCTTTTTCTGCTACGGGTACAACTTGAGCGCTGCTGGGGGACTCTTGACCTTGGACTCGTTTATCAAAACATTTCCCCGGCTGGACACAATAAACACCACAGGAGAGCAACAGCATTACAACTCTACCATCCAGGGTATATACAGACATTCTTCCTCTCTCGACCGCCTCGATGCTGAAAAAGGATCAGGAACTCTCGTGGCGCTCTTCACTGTGGGTGGCGTATTCGGGTCGCTGTCTTGCATATACCTCGGAGACAGGTTGGGTCGCAGACGAGTCACATCTCTGGCATCCGCAATCACCCCGATTGGCGCTGCTCTAACGGCCTCGTCGTTCAGTCTGGCACAGTTCACCGTGGCCAGAGTCGTCTTGGGTCTCAGGACTGGCGGATACTTGGCCACGGTGCCGGTATGGCAGTCGGAAATCTCGAAGCCGGCGGAGCGCGGAGCCCATGTCGTGACGGACGGCATTTTCCTGGGTGTCGGTGCCTCTGTGGCTTTATGGGTCAACTTTGGCCTTTATTTTGTCAAGACCAGCTCCATCTAATGGAGGTTTCCCCTCGGTATCCAGCTTCTGCCCCTTCTTATCATGCTGGTCTTCGTATCCATCTTGCCAGAATCCCGGTGGCTGGTGAAGCAGCGTCGACAGGCGGAAGCGAGAGAGATCCTCGCTGCCATGTGTCTCACCCAACCTCTTGGCGGCTACCTGGCCTTCTTTACCGTCGATCATCGGGCCCTCATGCTTTGGAGTGCGGCGGGCATGGCGGTATCCATGGCCATTCTGTCGGGAACAACTTCCTCCCGAGGCTAAACGGGCGCCCTCGTCGTTGCCGTCGTCTTCCTCTTCGTCTTTCAGTTTATTTTCACTGTTGGGTATTCCGGATTGACATTTCTGTACGCTACAGAGGTTGCGCCGATGCAACTTCGAGCGTCAATCAGTGCCGTGTCTACCGCTGCCGTCTGGATCTTCAACTTTTTGTTGGCCGAGGTCACGCCCATTGGGTTCAACGCAATACGCTATCTCTACTATATCGTTTTTGCAGTGCTCAATGCCGCCATTGTGCCAGTTGTTTACTTCTTCTTCCCCAAGACGAGTAGTCGCTCCTTGGAGGAGATTGACGAAATATTCCTCAGGTCCAAAAGCACATGGGATCCGCCAAAGGTCGCACAATCGTTGCCTCACATCCACACTGGCGAGTCCACATCATTGGCTAAAGGAGGAGCGGACATGGAGCTTAGATCATGATTAATGATGATCAAACGTGTAGGACGCACGCAGCAGGCGTTGCACAAATCCCCAGGGTTCATAGAGTATGCGTCAAATCTAAAAGATGAGGTTGTGAATAAATTGTAGTGGTGTCACTGGTAGTTGGCTGGTGATTATTACCTCATGCGGAAATACAATGGCCTCTAGAATTGGAACAATATCCATGTCCTGGCATCAATGAGAGCTTGCTTCTCTTTTTATTTTACACCGTTTGCGTCTTGTTCCGGATGACTCAGTCTCAGTCATCTCAATGAAGCTTGTCAACTAGAAGCGGCGTCTCTTCAAAACACCCCCTCGGAGCATATTCCGAGACCCCTTGCTTCCATCTTTAGAATCTCCACTGCAATTGATGCCTCGTATTTAAGATGGGTGGATGGCCATCCCACTGCTCCCGGCAACATAATGCGAGGGTGCAAAGTAAAGCGGTAATGCCTTGTCTATCCACAAGTCATTCAACGGCGATAATGGCGAGTCTGGGGCCATATTTGTGCCGAGAGGTTCGCCAGCATGTTGGAAGTTTCGCCGTGAAACAAAAGACCCAATGAGAGCGGCTCATGCAGAAAAGGCTTGATCATGTACCCACCTATCATCTATGTAGCTCTCATGTGCATATCGCCTCAAGAGTTCTTTACCATTCAGCTGTCAGGCGTCAGGCGGAATAGGTCATAGATGTATGTCTATTGGGAACAGATACTTCGATTCACAAGGCGGTGATAGACTCTACTTTATCGAGAGGTGCTGTCTAGACAACCAGGATGTATTCAATAAATGACTATATATGAACATGGGAAGAAAAAGGAAAGAATATATCTGTATCTTTGTGTAATTCTTTTTGTAAATTCAACGAGCCCGACGGGAAATGATGGGGAACAAAAATATACAAATTCCATGTGAACAGGCAAGCCAACCTGTCTCTTATTAACTTAGCATGTCCAGTTCTTACACTTGTCTACAGGGTTGATCTTCTTGTTGACCAACAAGCAAGCATCGTACTGGGCCTTGCATTTGACTTGCTGAGTCTTGCCAAACGTGCGTCGGTCGGCGCTGCGATCCTCGATAGTGCGGACAACAGGCGCAGAGACACCACGCTTGCCCAGGCCTGAGCAGTTCCAGAAGTCGAAACGGACGCACTGGTCGTATTGTTGCTTGCATGCAGAGGCGCAGGCGTCCGGAACCTTCTGGACAGGGAAGGACCAGCACTTTGAGCTCTTCTCATCGTCATAAAGCTTGAATTTGTTGACGGACCAATCCTTCTTCTCGTCATTGCAGTTGACAATGGGCAGAGGAATGCCACAAATGGCGCTGCCCTTGTCGACGCAGATATTGGTTGGCGATGGTGGGCAGAGAGTTTGGGTGGTTGTAGGCACTGCCGTCTTGGTCGTAGGCGCCGCAGTCTTGGTTGGGCAAGCCTGGACGACAGTCGTGACCGATCCTCCGGCAGGTGGCGATACGCACTGAGCCTTGCTGCAAGACCCAAGTATGCACTTGACGCAACAGAGTTCAACCTTCTTGCAGAAGGCGATGTATTCGAAGCACTTGATGGCGCCCTCAAGACCGGCCTTCTTGAAGCAAGAAGCCGACTGCAGCTTGCACGTGGCCGCCGATGCGATGCAACCAAGCTTATTATTCCAACCGGGAATCGTGGGTGCGCACCAATTGCCAACCTTGTACTCGCACTCAGGGGTTGTGGTCACTGTTGTCGTACAAAGAGTGGTGGTAGTCCAGCTGGGAGTGGTTTTGGTAGGCGCATGTGTGGTTGTGATGGGAACATTCGGTGTGGATGAAGGCTTGCCTGTGGACTTTGTGGACTTTGTGTAGATGGAGGAAGATTCCGCTGGGCTGGATGAAGGGACGCCTGGGGTACTGCTAGTTGCTGGGACAGATGAGGCGGGTCCTGAAGAGACAGGACCAGATGAGGCAGGGACAGAGCTGGCGGGAACTGAGCTGGCTGGGACTGAAGAAGCAGGCGAGGAGCTGGCAGGCGCGGAGCTCACAGGGACTGACGTGGCAGGTCCTGAGGAAGCAGGTCTAGATGAGGCAGGGCCAGACGAAACAGGCGCGGAGCTGGCAGGAACAGATGAGGCAGGGCCAGAGCTAACAGGCGAGGAGCTGGCAGGGACTGAAGAAGCAGGTCCTGAGGAAACAGGCGCGGAGCTCACAGGAACAGATGAGGCTGGTCCAGAGCTAACAGGCACAGAGCTGGCTGGGACAGATGAGGCAGGGCCAGAGCTAACAGGCGAGGAGCTGGCAGGGACTGAAGAAGCAGGTCCTGAGGAAACAGGCTGAGAGCTGGCAGGAACAGATGAGGCTGGTCCAGAGCTAACAGGCACAGAGCTGGCTGGGACAGATGAGGCAGGGCCAGAGCTAACAGGCGTGGAGCTGGCAGGCGCGGAGCTCACAGGGACTGACGAAGCAGGTCCTGAGGAGACAGGTCCAGAGCTCACAGGGACAGAGCTGGCAGGAACTGAGCTGGCTGGGACAGAGCTAGCAGGAACAGATGAGGCAGGGCCAGAGCTAACAGGCGCGGAGCTCACAGGGACTGACGAAGCAGGGACAGAGCTGGCAGGGACAGAGCTGGCAGGAACTGAGCTGGCTGGGACTGAAGAGGCAGGTCCTGAGGAGACAGGCTTAGAGCTGGCAGGCACAGAGCTGGCCGGGACTGACGTGGCAGGGCCAGAGCTGGCTGGGACTGAAGAAGCAGGTCCTGAGGAGACAGGCTTAGAGCTGGCAGGGACTGAAGAAGCAGGTCCTGAGGAAACAGGCTCAGAGCTGGCAGGAACAGATGAGGCAGGGCCAGAGCTAACAGGCGTGGAGCTGGCAGGCGCGGAGCTCACAGGTCCTGAGGAGACAGGCTCAGAGCTGGCAGGGACAGAGCTGGCAGGAACTGAGCTGGCTGGGACTGAAGAGGCAGGTCCTGAGGAGACAGGCTTAGAGCTGGCAGGCACAGAGCTGGCCGGGACTGACGTGGCAGGGCCAGAGCTGGCAGGAACTGATGATGCGGGTCCAGAGCTAGCGGGAACTGAGGAGCTAGCAGGTCCAGAGCTAGCAGGTCCAGATGAGGCAGGTCCTGATGAAACAGGTCCTGATGAGGCAGGGCCAGATGAGACGGGTCCAGAGCTGACAGGTCCAGAGCTCACAGGGGCTGAAGAGACAGGCCCAGAGGTAGCAGGTCCAGAGCTAACGGGCTCGGTGGCAGGAGCTGAAGAAGTAGGAACAGAGCTGGCTGGGCCTGAAGAGGTGGCAGGAGCTGAAGAGACAGGACCAGAAGTCGCAGGTCCAGAGCTCTCAGGGACGGATGATGCGGGGCCAGAAGAAGCTGGGCCGGAAGAGGCAGGGCCAGAAGTGGCAGGAGCTGAAGAGACTGGGCCAGTGGTCGCAGGGCTAGAGGTCGCAGGTCCAGAGCTCTCAGGGACTGATGAGGCAGGACCAGAAGAGACTGGGACTGATGACGCAGGGCCAGATGAGACTGGGCCAGAGCTGGCAGGAGCTGAAGAGACTGGGCCAGTGGTCGCAGGTCCAGAGCTCTCAGGGACGGATGAGGCAGGGCCAGATGAGGCAGGGCCAGAAGAGACGGGCCCAGAGCTAGCAGGGCCTGAAGAGGCAGGAGCTGAAGAGACTGGGCCAGTGGTCGCAGGTCCAGAGCTCTCAGGAGCTGAAGAGGCAGGGCCTGAAGAGACAGGAGCTGAAGACGCAGGGCCAGAGGTGGCAGGGCCAGAGGTTGCAGGTCCAGAGGTTGCAGGTCCAGAGGTTGCAGGTCCAGAGGTTGCAGGTCCAGAGGTTGCAGGTCCAGAGGTTGCAGGTCCAGAGGTCGCAGGTCCGGAGCTCTCAGGGACTGATGATGAAGCAGGCCCAGAGCTGGCAGGCCCAGAGCTGGCAGGGCCAGAAGTGGCAGGAGCTGAAGAGACAGGGCCAGAGCTCTCAGGGACTGATGAGGCAGGGCCTGAAGAGGCAGGAGCTGAAGAGACAGGGCCAGAGGTAGCAGGTCCAGAGCTGGCAGGGCCTGACGAGGCAGGTACAGAAACAGTTGCTGGTACTGATGAAGCAGGGGCCGACGAGGAGGGGTTTTGAGGCGTCTCGGGAATGCAAGGCATGGTAGAAATGAGATGCTTTGCCTCGTATACGCTCAACCGGCCGCGGCCACCGCAAGACACAGAAGAGTCGCCTCTGCAGGCAATATTGCACTCGGAGGAGGAAACCTGTTTCGTCTCCGGCGCAAGGTAAGTTCCGCACCAACATTCACCTCCATACTGGGTGCCTGCGTATGGAAATCCTTCGGCCTTGCAAGCTTCGATGCACAGCGCGGGCGTGAGGGCGGCCGAGTTGACAGAAACCGGCCAGGTGAGAGTCCTTCCCTTTCCAGAGTCATCGGTGTAGCAGCCAATGGGCTTGTAGTCGTCGACGGAAACCTCTTCCGGCTTCTTTGGGTAGGTGGGATCCTCCCAAACAGACAAGGTCTTGTCTCCTCCGCAGGTCTGGGAGCGGTCTCCGTTGCAGGGGAGCTTGCACTGGCTCTCGTCCGCCGGGGAGCCGCCAATGGTGTTGCCGCAGAAGCAAACTCCATAGTACTTGAGTCCGCTGTATCGAAAGCCGTTTCCTAGAGGTCTTGTCAATGCTTCATCTTTTGCGTCGGGGGCGGTGGGCGGTGATTTGTACCTTTGCAGATGGCCGCGCACTTCTCAACCGTCATCTGGCTGGGGTCCTGGGTGGATCGCATGATGAGGGCGGGCGGGTTGGCGTCGTTGAAACATCCGACGTATTCGGCGGGATCGCACGAGTCCATGTCTGGGCAGGGGGGCCGCTCCGTGTTCGTAGCCAGAGCCACGCTGCCAAAGCTGGCGGCCAGCGCCGCCACGAGAAGGGATCGCACCATGTCCAATAGTCCTTGGTAGGTAAACTATGTAGCGAGAGAAGGATGAAATTAACGAATGCAACAACGAAAGAACGAAAGACTAATGCAACGACAGGTTGGTCGCTGGCAAACTTGATGTTTCTCGCATCTCTAGAAGCACACTCGGGTAATATATATATACTTGTGCCGGAAACCAAGGCAGGCCGGGTCGAAATGCCTCGAGCTGAAGACGATGGCAGCAAATGCAATGCCATCATCGCACAGACGTGAGAAGCATGCTCTCAGGTCGGTCTAACCACGCCACGCAACGGTGACGATGCACATGGCTAGTTCAGGTACCAGCAATAGCAGCTGTGGTTGCTCTCAGCACGCAGCTGTGCGCGGCCCGACTGAAGAGGTGGGCAAAATGGCCTCGCCCAAAATGTGCTGGCGCTGATCCTGTCGGTTGATCTCAAGGCCAAGGCGACTCGGCCAACCCGCCCAGTCCACCTGAAACGCTCAAGAGAGTGTGGTTCGTATAAGGCTCCTCGGGGCGGAGTGCTGCTCAAGAGGTCCGCTCAGCTCGTGTCGACGGTAAAACCATCCAGCTCCGGTTGTCCAGGAACCGCAGGAACCGCAGGAACCGCGCAAAGCCACCGCGATGGCCCTGGCTGACCGAAACTATAAAGTTTGCCGTGACAAGCAGGCTGCAGATTTTTTGCCGCACCAAGCCTTGCTAGACGTCCGAGCCACGCGCACGGGTTGCGTCTACCGTCCTTGGCCTTTGCTATTTTGAACGCGCTGTTCCTGACTAGTCTAAAAGTTACGACCCACATACCTGATACGGATTGAGGCCCATGGGTAAAGTCTAATTGGTGCTCCATCTCAGCCTCAGCCGGGAGGTTGTGGTTGAGCATCCAGCATCCAACGCTATCGTCACTTTTGCCATGACTTCATTTGGTGCTCTTGGGAGCTTGACCCTCGCAGCCGCAAACACACGTTAAAAAAAATGCTTTTAAACGGTGGCCAAACTGAATCACAATATCGGTTCTTGCCATTTGGGTAGCTGTAGATGAAGATACAGAGCCCGGCCGCAGTTCATTCCAAGGCCAAGTACGGCCTCCTGGTCTTGATCCATATCTGATAGTATGTCCCAATTACCGAGCGGGTACAAGCGCGAACGCTTCATCTAGTCACCACGTGGAACCCAACCTTAATAATCCTGGTTTCTGTTGCTTGCCACGCAAGGTACCCCCTGGTCAGTGCAAGACCGTGCCCTGGAACTGGCGGCTTACTGGAGCAGGGCTTCAGCCAGATCACAAACGGAACACCGCTCGACTGCCCTATGCCTGTTGGCAAGGACGGCGGGCGGTATACACGACTTCACTGAAGGATTTATTGCAAGTCTTATAAAGAAGAAACTGGAGCTATTGCCACATCAAAAGTGCCCTGCACATACTCCACATGATGTATGCCCGGCGTCCAGACAGACAGATTAAAGTGTTGTAACGAAGTAGACAGACACGGATCCCACCCAGCATTGACAGCGTCAACACCGCCCACCTCAGACTTTGACCCTACCTCGCCAGGAATCAGTCACAAAGTAGGTCCTCCGCCGGATACAAAACCTAGAGCTTTCCCCCCCGTCTCTCACAGCAGGCCACGAGCAGCCTACCCAGAGCGCCGAAGCTACCCAGACTCCTCCCATTCCGCAAGCTTTGCGCTGCCCAAATTCCTTCGAGTACGCCAAAGCAGTACACCTCCAGCTACTCAAACTGTCACGGAATGTATTGACGCCGCAGCTCCACTTCCATCATGCGGCTCAGTCTGCTTGACCTGTCGTGCCCGAGGTTGCCTGTAAAGACAAGGATTTTGGGTGTTTTTGTCAGCCTGGTTCCAAGGCGAAGCTATCCGAGCTTGTGGACAATGCGCCAAGACTGCATGTGCTCTCGTATCCATGACTGCAGTGATCACCAACGTTGGCTCAGTGTGCTCTTGCTTTCCAACTCCGCCTATGCACAGCAATTCGTATCCTCAAACAGCGACATCTGGAGAGGAACAGGATGTTGATGTTACGTCGTTTTCAAGTCCCGACCCAGTTACCACAATACCTTGCCAGTCCTCACCTCCTCGTCCAGCTGATACATGCATCAGTGGAAACCAACCTTGATGTGCTGGACTGTTTGTTCCTTTGGTCGTCACCGCTGCTGCAGTTCGGACTGGTGTTGAGCTTGGTCTCGGTCTTTGTGGCGGTATTTCGGTAGTTGGTTATTCTTTTCTTTCGGATTAATGCCAAGTTGCAACGGCCAACCTCCAGCTCAGTCCCAGTCGTAGTCCCAAAAATAAGAATTCTTGGTCGTCATCTTCTGGTTCGCACCGCGCAAAGACAACTGACGGTTTTGTGTCAACCCGTAATGCTCACAAGAGATGCAGGGTCATTTGAAGATGTGTATCTGCCAGGCACTGGAGTTGACCACAACCCTCGTCTACAGGGCATGTGGCTATTGAGAATTGCGGACAAGGACGCCGTCACATGTTCGACCAAGCTGAGGAGTTCTGTTCAGAAGGATTGGTGCGTAAGAGCTTGTCAATTTTCCCAGCGGTCCTAGGATCATGGCAATCAACCAGTAAACGACTGATTTGTGTCCCTTGAGAGAGAACGTTTGATATGTTATTTTGCTGACCCAACGCACATACACCAACCAACCTGCATGCCCGAGAAAGAGCGGCATTGTGTGATTTCGTAGTCTCTAGCATTAATCGCATTTAATCTGCAAAAGGTATATAGTATTAAATGGTCTATATAGATTAGTTGTAAGCATAGGCTTCTACGTTGTCGCCGTATTCCTTGATGTCATTTATACGACATAATGAAGACAGGGAAACGAAGTATACATCTTCTGCTCAAGTACTTTGTGCAATTAAAAATTATCACTATTACAAGGCGTTATTAATTGTAAGCTAGATAAGTGAGCACCGCATTCTTATACCTGACGTCTTGACGATTGAACTTGCCACCAACCAAAGGTTTGTCTTCATGTATCTTGTAAGGCAGAGTGGATGTTATAGAGTTCATCCTGCATCTTGCAATAAATATTGTAATTAGGCAAAGTGCAACGTGCACGTGAGGATCGAGAAGAAAGCTAGGTAGACCATGGCTGAATCTTGTCCCTTATCATCTTATCGTTGTGAGGAAAAGGGATGGTGGCGGTGCATCAGTGGCGGTGCACGCCACCCGCATGCCATCTTACAGAAAGCGGCGTGTCATGTGTCACCAAGATGTGGAATGTGGGCAAGCACAAGATGCAGTTCAAGGTCGTAGTTCCAGTTTTGCCTTTTGAAATAAATCTAATGGTAATGCTAATATAGTTGAAATTCTTATTAGTAGTTATACAACTGGAGCGTGAGTTATGTACTGGTGCGTACCAATCTTGGGCGATGATTAGAAAGGAAGTGGTGCCATTGTGGAATTTGTGAAGTAGAGGCAGGCGCAGACGGCCCCAGTAGAGTAACCAAAAGCTACCAGGCTCTGTATCACAGACGAATTCTACTGGAAAGGTAGGGCAGAATACATAGGGAAGCAGCGACAATCACATTTAAAATATTCATCTTTCAATTGGCACAATCTCAAGTATCCAGGTCCAGGCTGTAACTCCTCTAGGGTAAGGAATGAAGGACAATGGCTCGGAATTCTACATGAAGTCCCTTGGTAGTTACCTACCCACCCAAGGGGAAGTCAGGGCTTGCACAAGGGGACACGGTTGCCTTGTGTAGAGGGAAGAAGTTTATACTAATAATACAGAGTAGTAAAACAAAGTAGCGTACGGAGTAATAAACATTATGTACAACCTGCGGATCTTTATCACGTGTACAAGCATGTGTAGGCACACTGGTTTATTGATTGGCTGTGAACTCTATCTACGCAACCAATCATCACGGTGACATTTGGCTACCCCTGAGTGTTGGGTGGGGCTAGCGGGGCGGCCCAAGCAGCCACACAGAATCGCGCAAGCCCTTCTCGCTTGATGTGCTAGTGGGGGCCATCTTCTCCCCTTTCGACGAATTCACACGACAAAGGTCGCGGCAGAGGGCGGCTCTTTACCCATACGTCAACTCCTGGCATCTCGACACCTTTTGTATTCCTCATCTCACCTCTTTTCAGCCATGAAGAACCCACCGGTATTGGAGGGTGACGTCTCCTATATCAAGACGCCCAAGCCTGCGCCGTCTGCCTTTGAAGCTTTTGACTGCGGCATCCCAACCACCAAGGTAAGATGAGGCCCTACTTTCTTTGCTCTGCTCCCCGCCGGGATAAGCAGCCCAGCCTTGCCCGAAATACCTCATGCTGACTGTACTCCAAGTCGCCATCCATCAACAACCCCCCCTTACCAGCTGAGGGTGCCGGAAATGAGAGCTTCTCCAACATCGTCCTGGGCGTCCTCCTGGTAGGCGTGCCATATTTCTTGAGCCGCTTCGTAGGTGGCGGCTTCAAAACCACAATCTTCTTTGGTATCATCACGCTTTTCCCAATTCTCATCGTCTATTGGACCTACACGTCCAACTTCAGCCCCCGCATCAATGAGCATGTCAAGCTTCCAGGCCGTCCTGTCGAGTCGTACGTGACGTTCAAGGATGCGGCCGACAAGGCCAAATGGAGCGGATCTAGCAAAGTGCCGATCCAGACGTTCTCTGAAATGTACATTGATGGCAAAGCCGATTTCAACGGCGACGTCTTGGACATTCTCGAATATCGTCATGACTGGTCCAAGTTCAGCTTCACCTGGGACCTCTTCAAGTACATTCTGCTCACCTTTGGCCCCGATGTCCTCTTCCACACCAAAGATCAGGACATGGAGCAAATCCGCCCCAACTACGATTCTGGAAATGACCACTACGCCTGGTTCCTCGGACCTCGCATGATCTACACCAGCGGTATCATATCCGATGTCAACCGCGAAGAGACCCTTGAGGAGCTCCAGGACAACAAAATGGCCATTGTTTGCGAGAAGCTCGAGCTGAAGCAGGGCGAAACGCTTCTGGACATTGGATCGGGCTGGGGCACCCTCGCCAAGTTTGCCAGCGTCAACTATGGAGCAAAGGTCACTGGCATCACCATTGCGGAAAATGGAGCTGCGTGGGGCAACGATGTTCTGCGAAACGCCGGCGTCCCAGAGGAGCAGAGCCGAATCTTGTGCATGGATTACAGAGACGCGCCCAAGCAAAAGTACAACAAGATCTCGCAGCTCGAAATGGGCGAGCACGTGGGAGTCCGAAAACTCACGACATTCTTCCGCCAGTGCTACGACATGCTCGAAGATGATGGTGCCATGTACGTACAGCTCTCTGGTCTCCGACAGGCTTGGCAGTACGAGGACTTCATCTGGGGCTTGTTCCTCAACAAGTACATCTTTCGAGGTGCCGACGCTTCCACACCGTTGTGGAACTACGTTCGATCCCTCGAGAGTGCCGGTTTTGAAGTGAAGAGGTGAGTAGTGTGACCTAAGCAGCTGATTCATTGGACGAAATTGGCTGACCAGAGATGACAGCGTGGACACGGTCGGTGTGCACTACTCTGCCACTCTTTGGCGTTGGTACCGCAACTGGGTTGGAAACGGTGACGCCGTCAAGGCCAAGTTTGGCCAACGCTGGTACCGAGTGGGTATTCCCCTTTGCTTCTAGACTGGAAGAGAGGCTAACGGCAGTTTATAGATTTGGGAGCTTTTCCTCGCCTGGTCCGTCATTGCTTCTCGCCAGGGAAGTGCCACGTGCTTCCAAATTCTTGTTGTCAAAAACCTGAATGGCCTTCACCGCATCAACGGCGTGGAATCGCAATTCGGCCTGTCCGGAGCTCTGGCGGCCAGTCGGGCAGCCGGCAAGGCTTCTCTCCCCAAGTAATGCCTGAAAGAGGTGCTCCCGTCTCCTTGAAACTTGCTGCTCTTGACCGGACACCATGTCAACGGGCCAAGTCTACCGAAATGAAAGGATAAAAGGCGCGTCGGAAGATATCGCGTGGGATAAGGGAGAAATGGGGGAAGTGAGGATAGGGAAAGTCAGAGACATGTTTCTTTTTCTTCATCTTGGACATTTACAAAAGCACAGGTCTTACGGCTAGACAATGTTGGAAGTTTGCTACATAGAGAAGGAGATGGCGCACGGGCAAACATGAGCTATAAAATTTCCCTCAACCATGCCTTGAGCTTTCTGCCCTGCTGTGTTTCCGTCTTGTCCCCGACGTAGAGATTGTAGATTGGAGCAACATGGCCTTCACGGGGGCCGATGAAGACTTGCACGTTGGGCAGCGCAGCCTGTGCATTTCCTCCCCCACAAGGGGTGCGTCTTAGCCTGACAACGTTCTAAGGGGTTTGATGCTTTGATGGGGGAGACTTACCTTGAGCTTCTCTCCCAAATCTTCAATGACGGGCAGCATGATTTCGCTCCCCCCACCCAAGATCAGCATTCGACTGACGGGGAAGGCCGCAAACCAGCTCTGCGGCGCCGTGGACGCGCTTGTGAAGTAGTCCTTGGCCGAACCCCCCAGAAAGGCTGTCGACCAAGGCTTGTCCACGGCTGGAGTTATCAAGTCGCCCCCAGAGTATATCTCTCGGCTGCCGTGGTCTTCACCCATCAGCGTCCATGGCGCAATGCCGACGGCGCCGGCGAGCGGCTCGGCAATCTCCAGCCTGGGGATCGCCGGATGGCCATGGGCAAGATGCGAGAGCACCCCCATGACCAAGTTTCCGCCGGCAGAGTCGCCGCCGATGAGCACCTGCGAGGGCTTCCGGCCCGCGGCGGTCAGGATGAAGCGCAGGGCTTCCACGGCCTGCGCGAGCTGGGTAGGATACGCCGCGCCCGGCGCCAGGCTGTAGGTCAAGACGAAGGCGGCCAATTCCTGGCCCGCTCTTTGCGACGAAGCTACCAGAGTCTCCAGGAACTTGAAGTAGGCCATGTTTGCGGGCAGGCAGAAGCCGCCGCCTGCGCCAAGAAGAGTCAGAACGCCGTGGCAGCAAAACAGACGGAGGAGGGCACGCACCGTGGTACCAGATCAGGACGTTTTTGGCATGCCTGTCTCCGACCCAGTGGCCCTGCGCGCCGGCGCCCAGGTCTACGGTCGCGGGCTTGATCCTGGCCGCGCGCGCGTACTGGCCGTACACGACATCCGTCAGGGGCGATATCAACCTGTCGAGGCAAGGGTCAGATGTGCGCCGAAAGCAGAGGCCGAGTCACCCACTGCAATTGAAGCGGCGTGAGCCTCGACGTGGCCCTTCTCAAGACTGCGTAGGCGATGTAGAGGTGGAGACTGGACGGGTCTTTTTGGCCCCGAAACAGACCGGCAACTGCAGACACAAGGCCGACTGCGACGATGGACGCAAGGCCGGGCACCAGGTCGAGCACGCCCCAGACGGACAGCTTCATGGTAGCAGGTGCCTTTGCTTGCATCTTGGGATTTGGCGATGGACGACGGACGATGTGACAAGATCTGGCAGGAAGCCCACTAAAACTGAGAAGGTCCAGGCTGTTTATTATTGGATGAGATCGACCACGGGCCACTGCAGCGTTGGATAATGTGACCGACGAGTTGCTTTTACACCTGGGAGAATGATGCCCTCATGCCATTCAACCATCTCCGGGCATTCTACGGCCTGTTGAAACAATAAAGACAGCCTTGACATGCGACTAGCCGAACCTCGGATGCGGCAAGTGGTGTCGTCCCGGCTCCGTGTCCGTCTTGAAGCAGCCGTTCGGGGCAACATCAGGCGCCAATCGCACCCCGGTCACAATTAAGGGGGAGTCCTCTATTTAGCGGCGCCACTATGCATGAAAAGGACACAGAGGGCTGCAATCTTATTCGTTTCCATCATTATCTTGCCCTTCAGTACCGTCCTACTGTCTGCAGCTCGCAATTGACGCGTGCCTTGTCCACTCCGTGGGCTTCCAAAAAGTCGGTAAACTGCATCGTCATGTTCTCGTTGCCGCAGACGTAGTACTCTGTGCACTCGTGGCTCAGGAACAGATGGCCCTGGTCGAGACTCGACAAGTCCACCCTGCTGTCGTCTTGATGGTCGCAGGTTGGAGGGCCGTGCCAGTCATTGACCAGCGTGAGCGCCGCGGCCCTCATGTTCTTCTTGTCGGCAAGCAGGGATTCGATCCGTGACCGAAACGGCCCGGCTCCGCTGGACGCATTGATCCAGGAGACTGGCCTATCGGGCTGCTGCTTCGCCAGGTAGTTTAGTATCGACAGCATCGGGGCGGCGCCGATGCCCGTGGAGAAGAGGACGACTGGGCCGTTGGACAAGTTTCGCGTGTCGAGGAAAACGTGGCCCGCCGGATGCGACAGCTCCAGCGTGTCGCCGACCGCCATCTTGTCAATCATGTGGTTCGACACCGCCCCGGGCGGGGAGGCAAAGGGACACCCGTGCTCCTTGACGGCCCCCGGGACTCTCTGGACGGTGATGCGGTAGTGGTCGGCGCTTGGCGCGTCGCTCAGGGCGTACTGGCGAATCTGCCCGTGCTCCTTTCCAGAGGTGGCGACTCGGACCGAGACGTACTGGCCCGGCATGAATGCTGGCAGGGGCTCCCCGTCGCGCGGCTTCAAGTACATCGATACGACGTTTGCGCCGTCGTGGACCCTGTCGGCCACCTCGAACAGCCGCCAGTCCGTCCAGGACCCAAACGTCTGGTACAGCTGGCTCTCTCTGCCGATGAACATGTTGGCAAGCATCCAGTAGGCGCTGTTCCATGCCGCCTTGGCGTCGGGCGTCATGGACGGGTCGAGGATTCCCGTGAACGCTTCCATGAGATGCTTGCCCATAATCTTGTAGTGCCGGGGCTGCACGCCGACGGAGCAGTGCTTCTGGCAGATGCGCTCCATTTTCGGTATCAGCTCGTAGATGTGGCTCACGTTGTCGGCAAACTGAATGATGAGCGAGGCCATGGCTCGCGGCTGCAGCTTGTTGTGCTGGTTGGCCGTGTTGAAGTAGCTCCTGAGCTCGTCGTGCCCGCCGAGCAGGCTCTGGTAGAAGGCGGCGATGATCTCTTCGCCGTGGGCGTTTAGAGCCGGCACCGTTGCCCGGATCTTTTGGCATTGCGGGTATGTCAGTGCCATGGTAGCTACCGAGTCAGCAAAGTCACACCACAAAGGCAGCGTTATGAGACTGGACGTTGGACTGGTCCTGGAAGTATCCAGGCATTGGATAAGTTGCTACGGTGGATAGGATATTTATCTTTCAATCTTGCTCAATGTACCGAGTACCGAGCATTCGGCGTGCCTCGAGAGGCAGAGCATCTTGGCAAGGAATATTGACAAACCTGCTGAAAATCGACCACGAACCAGACCTGGATACTTTGGATATGTACCCACTCAACATCGTACGAGTTTGCTTTCCGCGCGTTTCCGGCTTCAGCCTCAACAGGTGATTCGGGGCGCATATTACGTCACGAAAAGCATCGGATCATGTTACTCCGTACCGATAACATGAACTCTTGGCTTTGCGATTCATTATTGGCACCGGTTTCACGGTTTCTATCCATGATTAGGTTCTAAATCCAAGATACTCCGCCTAATAACCTCGGAGGGACTGGCAGCCACATGGCTCTGCATATAAAAATAGCTACATGGCCAAGTCTGAAGAGTTCGCACCCAATTGGGCGGCCGGTTAATAAGGCGTGGTTGAGGGGTGCCCCTGGTTTTCCGCGGTGCTTGCTAAAATTTTGGCTTCTACGATGAGATGGTGCAATCATCTGTTTGAATCCCAGCATCGCCTTGATCCCAGCGTCGCCTCGATCAAGCACGGTCAGGTTTGCTTGGCAACGGGGAATCTTTGCACGCCGCGAGTAACATGGCATAAATCCCGTTTGACTCTCGTCCTCGTCAAGTCAAGCATCAATCTTTACCGCCGACTCAAGTTTGCCCCAGCTCGCTGCAAGTTTGCAATGCGGCAAGCCTCATCAGCTGGGGTTGAAATGAAGAGCAAGGATACGGCGCAGGGGCACTGATTCTGTAGTAGATCCCCAGGACACGGGGTATTCACACAGTCATGTCAAGCTGGAACCACTGGATGTGGCATGAGTTGGCCGCTCGATGGCGATGCCGACGCACAAAATGGAGAAGCTCGTCATCTTTGCTCAAACTTTGGCAACCTTCATGGCCATGACCACTCACCACAACATTCGTAAGCCAAACCTGGGGTCACACAAAGCCCGCCATTTGTGCTGGTGGGGGAAAAAGGGGGGGGGGGGGGGGGATTGTGCAGTAGCGCGATCGCAACCCTGTACAATGTATTGATGAAACTCGCGTGGCTGTTGAGCTGCCAGAAACACCATTGGCCAACCTACGACGGCCTACTCGTGGGACGGGCGGTTTGCCAACAAGGGCCTGTATTCTATTTCGTACGGGCTTTGTTAGCACTAATACATATTTTGTACGGAGTAGATTTCGGCTCAATCTGAAACTGCCAACGCGTTGGCGAGCGCCACCGCCATTCAGGCCATGATCCTCAGTGATGGAAGCCTTTTCAACCGGAGCCGGCTGCTGCAGGAATTTGCAGTGGCGCTGGGCATGTCCTCAAACACACCAGACGCATCTCCCGAACCATACTGCTGCAGTGCGCGTGGTTTGGCTGGCAGCCACACCGCAATCCAATCGACAGAACCGGCCTAGCACCGGATTGCCCCGAGTCCCGTTGGAGCGAGAGAGGGTGTCTGGATTTGACAGCTTCATTCCATCCCGAACCTGGCGTCAAGCTGCCCTCATCTCCCACAAGGTTTCAACAAATCCATGCGGCCTTGAAACACAGCGATCCGGCGAGGAGAACCATCGCCGTCCGTGACCCATGACGTTGAAGGGGGCCATAGGTGACAAGAAGCCCTCCTTGGCATAAAGCTTCCCTTCTCCGATGCGCATCGATATTCGAGGCCAGAGTGACGGGCCGGGCAGCCAGGCCTACGCGACCTGGCTGGTCATTATTGTCTTCATCAGCATCGCGCTGTACAATGTCGTCGAGCTCAATTTTCTCATCGCAACCACCTTCAAGAGGTTTCGAGGGCTCTACTTCTGGAGCTTCACCTGCTCGACATGGGGTATCGCATTCAACGCCGTGGGCTATCTGCTCCGACATTTGTATCCCGACTCGCAGGGCTACCCGCAGGCGACTCTCGTCCTCATCGGCTGGTGCGCCATGGTTACCGGGCAGTCGCTGGTCCTTTACTCCAGACTGCACATCGTCATGCATGATCCGAAACGCCTGCGCTACGTTCTGGGCATGATTGTTGTCAACGCAATTTTGTTGAGCGTCCCCGCCATAGTCTTGTTCTATGGCACAAGCTCCAGCAACCCCGCGCCCTTTGAGAAGCCCTACTCGATATTCGAAAAGTTGCAATTGTCCGTCTTCTTCGTCCAAGAGGTGGTCATCTCGAGCCTGTATATTATCGAAACAATACGACTGCTGAAGATGCAGCGTGGAATCGCCTCGGCAGCCATGCGCCGCCTCATGGGGCATCTGATCATGCTCAACGTCTTTGTCCTTCTCCTTGACATCAGCGTCCTCTGCCTCGAATTCGCCGAGCGCTACGACATCCAGACGGCTTGGAAGGCCATGGTCTACAGCGTCAAGCTCAAGGCCGAGTTCAGCGTGCTTAATCGACTGGTCGAGTTTTCGCAGCATTTGCGAGCCGGCCGCAACATGTCATCCCTGAATTGCGATGCTTCGACCGACGTTGCCCTTGAAACCTACCTCAGAACTGCATCGCAAGCACCGATTGGCGCAGAATATAGCAACGAAGTGACGGTAGGGCCGCCTTGCCAGAACAGTGCTGCGGGCGGTGCCGAGATTATTAAGACAACTGCAGTAACTGTAAGCCGCACCGGAAGGCGGCTGCCGTCAAGCCAGTCGTCAATAGGAGTGAGTGACTTAAGAAGAGGCTGCGCAGTAGAAGAGGCGCAAGATGTTGATGGCACATCTTCCCTGTCATCGGAAACGCGGCTGGCTCGTCGGCAGGGTAGCTTGAGCTGAGATACAATACATGAATCGAGTTGCGACACCTCTGGTCTTGGCCCTGTGTCAGAGTGCGAGAGAGAATAGATTTGTCCAACAGCTGCCGTGATCAGCAATGCAACTCAGTTTGCCCAATGTAGCAAACCGCACTGGCCTGAAACACGAGCATCTCCCACTAGCATCGCCCACTAGCATCGCGCAGCTAGATTTTGCGCTGCCCTTGACCGTGACGTACTGGTAATTGTGGGTTGTAGACATTGTGACAAACCCGGGCACTCCCCTGAGTCCTTTACAATATGTGCATTCAATATTATCCAAGACAAGATTGCCTGGAAATAGATAACCCTTTGCTATTATATGGCCGAAGCTAGCTGCCTGGATGGCCTTATTGCGACACGCACGGCAATGTCTGGGCTTGCCGGAGACGGAGCGCACATGTGGAATCCTTGTTGTGTCCTTGTTGGCAAATTGTTGTCCTTTCGAAATCTCGACTGTGGGTTCTTGAGAATATCAAGGCCCAAGGGCGACAAGCGTGTCGAGACTTTGGAGCAGGCTGTCATTCGCGATCACCATGTATTTCTCTCGCTTGTCTGTTGGCACAAGTGATACGTTTGTTTGGTTCCATTTCGGCCAGTCTGCATCAGCCACACCCGCACCGGGCCCGGCCACACACGGCTCGGCCAAGGCGCCTGCTGGGCTCTCTAGCGTCCACCTGTCATAGCCCTGGCGTGTAGGTGTCAAGTTGTATAGCAGCCGATTTGATATATAATGGGTTACCACAGGTGGCCAGGACACCCAACAATGTTATAAGTAACCGAGGCTTGTTCCACGACGGACTTCCAAGTCAGACGTCTTGACGTGGTAGAAAATGTATGCCAATCGCATACCCCCATAAAGCCAGTTCCTAAGGAGGCTGCTTGTGCCGGGACAGCAAAGGGCCATCGACGACGTAAGGTTTGGTTGAGTCTGGTCACAACTTCCACCCCAGTCAGCCCAGCACATGGCAAACACGCACGGTTTTCTGTGAATCCTCCAAAATGTGAAACATCAACATGTAGGATAGGCGCATGCGTAGGAGACATTTATGGAGGGGGCGAGTTGTGTGTCTCGGAACAAATGACTGGGGCCATTGGTGGCGAACAGGACTTGCCAGGAATAGTCGAGTCATCGGGGTGACGCTGAATTCTGAAGCCGAATCGACGCGCGCAAAACATGACCGAGCCCTCACCGTCGCGAGATAGACTTCACATGGTGCGCCGATCTGTTGCTCACAAGTGTTGGCGTTGGTGTTGGGGTGCATGTGGTTTCCTCGCGACGAGTGTGGGTTGCGTGTGTTTTGGCTTTTTGCTGGTGCAAAACTTCCCCGCACCACCGCGTCGCACAGACCTGGCCAGGGCTCCTTCCTCGGAGTGTATGTATGTACGGAGGACTCCGTACAGAGTAGGAGTAGGAGTAGGAGTAGGAGCATTGAGGTGATCAGTCTCTGCTCCGTATTTTTAGCCCACAACCCAGTCCTTCACGGGCAAATGATAGGCCTCATTCTGGCGCACTGGATGGAATCGAGGTAATCACACAACAACCTCCCCACACTTTGTTTTCGTCCCCGCGCCCGTCCATCCATCTCCATCTGCCTTCCGCCTTCCGCCTTGCACCTACCCCTCCATTTTAGGGGGCTCTTGCCCAAAGCTCGGTATCCAATGACGTGCATGCAAAGTTAGCCACGGTCCAATCGCAAGCTTCTCCGTAAATTTGGCGCACTTGGTGCCTCGAGTGCCTGAAGAGGCACGCCAACTCGTCAATCACGGCGAGCCTCGGTAGCCCGCCCTGCACATTCCCTTTTCATATGCACATGCCCAACCACACGACTTTGTTATAAATGTCGGTACAGCGTGCCTCGAAAGAGAGACCCCAGACACGCTGCGGTAGATACGACCCCCATCCTAGCTGTTTGGTTCGAAAAGACGGGGTTTCCACTCGGTAAGTTGCACGTTTTTGCCATGCCTGCTGCGCCATGTCGGCTTCAATCGACAGAGTCGCAGTTCCTCTGCCCCTTCCTACACGGGGGGCTTTTTGGCGCCTGTTGGCTGCCTTTTCTGTATCATCTCCTGGTTGTTGATGCCTGCACATTTGCGCTCGTTGATGCACCCTGAAAAATACACTTCTCCACCATTCATTTTCTCTAGTCTCTCTCTCTTCTGGCTCGGGGCACGAGTCCCGGTGCTGCGAAATAAGGCGACCAACAGCTAACATTCAACCCTATTCGTGTCCCAACTCAGCGCTCCTATTTATTATTCGCACCCTTGAAATATTCATACACAATGGCATCTGCTGTTCCTGATGGCCATATCGGCAACCTGACCCCCGAGCAGGAGGCCAAGCTGCGCCAACTCTGGCAGACCGTTTTCAGGCTGTATGACGTGCTTCAGGAGCACAGCAAGAACAAGGCTGTTGCATCGGCGCCCCAGGTCGATTCGCCCAAAAAGTCTCGCTTCGGTCTATTTGGAGGAGGCTGGAAGGGGGCCGAAGCTCCGGCTGCCCCCGCGCTCCCCGAGGAAGCCCTCAAGCTCATCTCCTGCGACGGGGAAGACAAGTTTGGCTTGGTCAAGCAATTCCAGCAAGTCGTTGCCACGCAAACCCCGGATTCGCTCCGCGCCATGGTTTCGGGCTCGATAAAGCACGAGAACCCCGACGCGCTTCTTTTGCGCTTCTTGCGAGCCCGAAAGTGGGATGTCAACCGGGCCCTCGTCATGATGTTCTCCGCCATGAGCTGGCGACACAACGAGGCCAAGGTTGATTCTGATATCCTGGCCCACGGCGAAGAATTTCTTGCCCGTGATGAGGAGACTGGCCAAGCCAAGAGCAAGGCTCTGGCCGGTGACTTCATGAAGCAAATCCGCACTGGCAAGAGCTTTATTCATGGCGTTGACAGAGAGAATCGACCAATCAGCTACGTTAGAGCTCGTCAGCACAGAGCCTCGGACCAGTCGGTCGAGAGTCTCGAGAGATATACCACATATCTCATTGAAACGACTCGTCTTGCTCTGACGCCCCCGGTCGAAACCGCGACCCTAATTTTCGACCTGACTAGCTTCACGTTGGCCAATATGGACTATGTTCCAATCAAGTTTATCATCAAATGCTTCGAGGCCAACTATCCCGAATCACTGGGTGCTATTCTCATTCACAATGCACCGTGGGTGTTTAAAGGCAAGTCAAGCCCATTGCGCTTCGTTGGCTTTGAGGATTGTGGCCACGATATATATCTGCTTCCTCGCTCCCCAAGGCAAAGAATTACTAACATGCCGGTGAACAGGAATCTGGAAAATCATCTCAGCATGGCTTGACCCTGTTGTCGCAGCCAAGGTTCATTTTACATATGGCCGCAAGGACCTCGAGGAGTTTATCCACCCATCCCAAATTATCAAGGAGCTCGGAGGCGACGAGGATTGGGAATACACATATGACGAGCCCGTACCTGGCGAAAATGACGCCATGAAAGACACAGCCGCCCGAGATGCTCTTCAGCAGGCCAGAGAAGAGTTGGCTCAACAGTTTGAGGCGGCGACGAAGCAATGGATTGAGAACCCCACGGGCGACAAGGCCGCCGAGCTCAAGGCTACGAGAGAAAACCTCGCCGTGCAGCTCCGGGAGAATTACTGGAAGCTTGACAAGTACGTGCGATGCCGCACACTGTACGATCGTCGGGGCAACATTCGCCCGGGACAAAAGGCTGTCTGGTACCCCGAAGCCGGAGAGAAGGCGGCCATCGACACAGCTGTTCCCAGTGGCACCATTGAGCAGATTGAAAACGCGCCCAACGCCGCGGCCAAGGTTACAGCCTAAAGGCATTCGCGTGCACAAGGAGTCACGGTTAGAGACGGCATTTTTGACTAGGAGAAACCGGTTCGTTGGAATGCCTTCCCACGCCTGTCATGGCCAAGACTTATTTTACGACGCTCCAATTTTTCTGCAAGAGGCACTGGCAATGTTGCCTCGTGTAGTTTTCGAGCAGTCCTGCGTCTATGTATATGTATAAATACCCTTTCCAAGCTCCGACAATGCGCCCCCTGAACGCCACTGTGTACTGCATCATTACCTGGCCCACAGAGTCCGTATTGTCAGCGGGACAGTGGGGAAAAGTTAAACACGAATGAGTCTCTCTATTAATAGCTGAGAACCGTGACACGAGAATTCTTTCCGTGTCAAAGCGATCCAGCGCCATTATGGGTGCTCTTTTCTCGCGACCTAGCCGTGTGGCAGACACGCTTTCGGCGGGATTTGTTTGGTGCTGTGTCCATTGCTAGCTCCACTATAGCCTAGTATCTTGGAATCAGTACAGATTTCTACTCGTACGTACGGGAACAAATGTCAGCAATCCTGCTCCCATGCCGTTTGAGTGGATTACAATGCAACTCTCGGCTTTCTGCCCAGCCGCAGCCCATGTCGCATCATCGATAGCCATCACGGAAGTAGACACGGTAATCATCGCCCACACGGTGCTCGAGTTTGGATGTCGGTCATTTGATCACTTTGCATGACATGGCACCATCCGCCGTCGCATTTCCCCGAGTTCTTATCGGACTACGGCTACTTTGTGTCTAGCACCCCGTGAGTGATGCCCTGTATCCTTGGAGGGCAAAAGATAACACTGGGGCTTTGCCGTGAGTCGAGAAGGCTAGCAAATGCACCATGGTTTTTTCTTGTAGCCCCAACAAATGTCAGTTGATGTCCAGCTGGAGTCAGGTCCAGGTGGGGCAACATGGCGGTGCAGATCATACTCACCGCTTACTGTGTTAGGCACGGAAATGCCCTGGGCTAGAGGCCAGATTGAGATTTGCTGAGCATTTTTTCTGCCATGTGGCTTTGTGGGCCAACGCCACATGAGCCATTCTGACATGTTTGAACCTTTAAGGTCTGGTCTTTCTTGCCCAGTCCAGGTTTGTTTCGTGGTAGCCATGACCACTGACCGGCACTAGAACGCGGCATTACTGTTCTGGTGCTGGGCATCTTGGCAGGGGCTGCTTCTAGACGTCGCGTGACGATGACATGCATCACGACCTCACGCAACTCGGTCCGGCATCAGCCATGTGATGATGAATAAGACTCGATTAAGCACAATGACTGAATGCACTGGGTAGATTTTTGATTGCGGCGATGCAGCGTGGGCTCCTTTTCTGCCGTATTCAATGCTCCAGGCACCAGCGCCCACCAGCGCCAACTACCGACCGGTACGTAGGTTCTTAAGTACCTCGGTACCTGGGCAATCTTCATCGCACCATGTCCTTGGCAGTTCTAGAAGGCTGCCATCAATGCAGACTCGTGTTGCATGTGGGCCCTAAAGAGAGAATTGTTACTTTCTTCAGACGGCTTCTCCATGCTGCACGAGCGCAGAGAGACGCAGCGTTGGGGATGTTCGATTTTCAACAGTAGATCACGGGTGGCGACGGCCCTGCCCGCAAGTCAAATAGAGGCCGACCATCCGGCAACGCAGCGTCCACCATTCGAGTCAATTGCACGGCAGACTTTTGCGCCGCATCTGGCGCGCCCACATGCCCCCAGGGCCTCCGCCATTAGCCTTTTTCTTATCTTGGTAGCAGGGAGCCTTCATGACTCGGCATCCCGCGGCCCTACTGTTGAAATTTTCTTCGCGCCGGCGTTTGAAAACGGGCTACTCTCGGTGAATTGGCCATGGCGAGTTTTATTAAGCCTGTTCCCAAATTTTCCCTTCTAATTCTTTGTCGTTGCGTCGTTGCGCTGAGGATATTTCGCCCTTGACCAACCCATTCGGCACCTCTCACCACCCCTGACAAGATGGCTGAAGACACTCCCACCACTCCAGCGGTTGCTGCCCCTGCCGCCAACAAGGGCCAAGAGCCGGCCGGCACAGGCAAGCAGTCTGCCGGGACGCCGCCGCAGATGGCCGCCAACAACGACGACTTCTTTGGAGAAACGAGCGAGGAGCTGGACCAGGACCGCCTCAAGCAAATCGCCGCCGCGGGAAATGCGCATTTCCACCGTCTGGGATGGAAGCGGCTCGCCATCGTCACCATTGTCGAGGCCATCGCCCTGGGCGCGCTGAGCCTGCCCGGCGCCTACAACACCCTCGGCATGTTTGCCGGCGTCTTCCTCACCATCACCCTGGGACTCGTGTCGATTTACACGAGCTACCTCGTCGGCCAGGTCAAGCTCGCGTTTCCCGAGACGGCCAACTACGCCGACGCCGGCCGCCTCCTCCTGGGCCGATTCGGCTACGAAGTCTTTGGCGCCGCCCTGGTGCTGGAGCTCGTCATGGTCGTCGGCTCGCACGCGCTCACGGGCAGCATCGCCCTGGGCAACCTCGACGGAGGCCGCACCTGCTCAATCGTCTTCTCGGCCGTGTCGGCCGTCATCCTGCTCATCCTTGCCATCCCGCCGTCCTTTACCGAGGTGGCCATGCTGGGGTACATTGATTTCGCGTCCATCGTGGCCGCCGTGGGAATCACCATCATCGCCACGGGGATCCAGGCCGGAGACAAGCCCGGCGGCCTGTCGGGCGTCGAATGGTCGGCCTGGCCCAAGCAAGGCGTCACCTTCTCCGAGGCCTTTGTCGCCGTCAGCAACATCATCTTCGCCTTTAGCTTCGCCATTGGCCAGTTCTCCTTCATGGACGAGATGCACACGCCCACCGACTACATGAAGTCCATCTGGGCCTCGGGGTTCATCCAAATCACCATCTACACGCTCACGGGCGCCCTGTGCTACGCCTTCATCGGCGACTCCGTCCAGTCGCCCGCCCTGCTCTCGGCCGGGCCCCTCGTCTCAAAGGTGGCCTTTGGCGTCGCCCTGCCCGTCATCTTCATCTCGGGCTCCATCAACTCCACCGTCGCCCTCCGCTACGTCCACGGCCGCATGTTCAAGAACTCGGTCAACCGGTACATCAAGACCCCCGCGGGCTGGGCCACCTGGATCGGCCTCGTCGTCGTCTTCACCGTCGTGGCCTGGGTCATTGCCGAGGCCATCCCCATCTTCTCCGACCTGCTCTCGCTCGCCTCGGCCCTCTTCGTCTCGGGCTTCTCCTTTTGGATCCCCGCCGTCATGTGGTTCAAGCTCCTCTGCCGCGGAAGCTACTTTTCCAAGAAGAACCTGCCCTTTACCCTCGGCAGCATCCTGGCATTCGTCATTGGCGCCGTGACCCTCGTCGCCGGCACCTATTCCACCATTGTTGACATTGTAAGTCTGCCAACTACTGTCATTGCTGTGCCCCGGCGCGCGCTCTCACGCTGACATTTGCCTCAGATCAAGGAGACCAGCAACGGCACGGCCCACCGCCCGTTTGCCTGCCGATCCACCTAGACATGGCCAGACTCTGTACATTGGCAGCTTGCCGCATTCTCATCTTTTAGTAGCAAATAGACTTGTAGCCAGCAGACACTTGTAATTGACTCGTCTGGGAATAACCCTGCCGTCTACGAATTTCACAATATGTACGCGGGCAACAGTGTCAACGCATGAGCATTCCAATTCACCGCACTGCGTCCTAAAACTATACTGACAACGAGCGTGACCAACAGCAGCATCGACACTGGGACCCAAACACTGGGATATCTCTGTGCAAAGAAACGCAATAAGAATACCTGAGAGCGGTAAAAGACAAGTTGAAGCAGACCCAAACCACCCCTGCACATCCAGCTCAGCCGGCGTACACGACACTTGCGCCCTCGTCAGCGCTTGATTGCGGCCTGGGTGTGGCCGTGGTACAGAGGCGGGCACGTCTCGTTTCGGCGCCACAGGAACCACCGCCTGAACCACCAGGGAAGAACAGTGCCGAGCTGGTACCCGGCATGCGTGCGGTCGGGCACGGCAAAGACGTAGTCGAGCTCCTCGAGCGTCTTCTGCTTCGTCTCGGGGACGAAGAGGAAGATGAGCACCAGCGCGACCAGGTTCAGCCCCGCGTAGAACCCAAACGCCCCCGTGGGTGTGATTGCGCTCAGCATGCGCGGGAACGTGAGC
This sequence comes from Keithomyces neogunnii, assembly GCA_020975405.1. NCBI lineage: Eukaryota > Fungi > Ascomycota > Sordariomycetes > Hypocreales > Clavicipitaceae > Keithomyces > Keithomyces neogunnii. The sequence goes on along the minus strand of JAIOWQ010000002.1, from coordinate 126,801 downwards.
GAGAGCACCGAGGCCCAGAAGTTGTTTGTCGCAACCGCCCAGGACATGCCCACCTCGCGATGCGACAGGGGGAACACCTCGGCAGAATACATGAAGGGAACGGGGCCCTCGCCTGATTTTCCGACGTACATTGTCAGCACCGTGTTCGGCCTGCATGGAAACGTTGCGGTCACTTACCGGGGGAGTAAAAGGCGGCAAAGAGATAGACAAAGGTGGCGACGGCGGCGATTCGCGGCGTGCTGTTTTCGACGTCCTTTTCAATCAAGTAGCACAGTCCGGCCACTTTTTCCTTCTCGTCAGCAACATGTAGCACGCGTGCTCGGGAGGGCTTAGCTTATGCGTACCGAGAAGAGTCCAAAACATGTTGGGAAATGTAAAGAGCAGCAGCGCGCGGCGGCCAAACGTGTCAATGGTCCACACGGCAGGCCAGGCGAAGATGAAGTTGATAAGGCCGAATCCGAAACTTGCCCACAGCGCAGTGTAGTCGTTGATGCCGCTCTGCTTGAAAATGGTGCTGCTGTAAAAGGCAATGATGTTGACTACACCAGACGGGCGTCAGCTCTGCAAAGTGATGAGGTTCACTGGGGACAGGCCACCTACTTCCGCACATTTGCTGCGCAATCATGACTATGCCGGATGCCCACGTGGCGCGGCGCATGCGCGGGATGGTAAACAGCTCGATGAACCGAGTAAACATGCTGCTCGTCACCTTGAGGCCCGACTCCCGGATGAGCTCCTCTTCCTGCTCCAGGAGGCAGTTGATGTAGAACAAGTCCCGAGCGGCCTGCATGGGCGTGTTTCGGAGGCGCAGGAGCGACTCCCAGGCCTGCTCGTATCGCTTCTTCTTCAAGCACCACCGGGGGCTCTCGGGGCAGAAGAAGACGCCAATGACGAGCGGGACCGCCGGGATGAAGGCCGACGCGAGCTGGAGACGCCAGGCAATGTCGCCCGTCTTGCCCACGGCAAGGTTTGCGCAGGTGCCCAGGAAGATGCCTGCCAGATGAAGCCGTCAGCACGCCTTTCGGTATTGACCAATGCTGTGTGACTTACCAAAAGCCGTCCACATCTGCCATGACATGACCAGGCCGCCGCGGATAAGAGGAGGCGAGGTTTCGGCGGAGAATACGGGCACCGTGACCTCTTTCAAGCCCATGCCGATGCCGAGGAGCATCCTGCAGTAAGCAATCGTCAGCATGAAAGCTCGGCATCACGCACCATGGGGGAGTGCTTACCTGCAAGCCAAAAGCTGCCCCCAAGTTTGGGAAACGCCCATGCCGAACGGCGCGAGCAAGGAGAAGATGCCGCCGATGAAGATGACGCCTCGACGTCCGAGCAAGTTGTTCAATGGGTCGGAAATCCATCCAGCGCTGGCGGTCGCCGTGTTAGACGTCGTAGAACCAGCTAGAGGTGAAGGAGGGGCTGCGCTCACAAGAGACAAATGGTAATGTACGGCATGGCATTAATGAGGCCAATGAGCCAGCTGTTTTTGGAACAGTCGCCTTCGGTGGCCACTGGTCCACACGAGGAGCCTGCGCTGTCCGGGATTCCCAAGGCCACGGGAAAACTCAGGTTTGCTCCATTCGAGCCCGTCTGAAGAATCACCAATGTTAGACTGTTTTATTCGCCCGAGGGGGGAGACGAGGCTGGTCTTACCTGGTCCCATCCTTGGATGGCTGCAGCAATGGAATTGAGAACAATGGTGTAGTACAGCGCCCAGGGATGCTTCCAGCGGTGGGTTACCTCCTCGCGAAGGGCGTTTCTGTCATCCTCGTCCAGCTCGTCGATTGACTCGAAACCGGCAGGGTCTTGGGCCACAAGCGCCCCCTTCTTCAAAAGCGGCAGTATCGAGGCCGGAAGTCCCTTGTCCTGGTGAAAGCGAGCAACCTTTTCAAACAGCTCGGCTCGAGGAATGTCTCTCAATGGATTATCCATCTCGCCCTCGCTGTTCTCAATCAGACTAACACGTCTTCGCTGTGACGTCTCTTTCTGAATGGGATAGTCGATGACCTCGCCGCTTCTGTCAAGGTGTCAATATCACGCCTGTTTATACAATGTTGCTCAGTCATGAGCACTCACCCATTGGAGGCGATGGCCTTTTCTGTCCCGTCGTAAGCCATGCTGGACTAGAGGTTGTGCCGACTGTCCGGAGAATTTTCAGGATGATGTGCTTTTGTCACTGGGGCTCCAACAGGTGTGCCGTGTTTAGATATTATGCACGTATTTATACGTAGACGCACACGGTGAAAAGAAAACAAGAGGCAAGGGATCAGCACCCTTTTTTTTTTGCTTGTTTCCCCAGCAAGTTTATTAAAAGCCGACGCCACATGTTGGTGGCTGCATTCAGAATGCGGAGCGAGGAGCAGTCCAAAGTTATTGTCGCCGGGCCCAACCATGCAGAATCAAGCTGGTCTGTTGCAATGGCACGGCGGTTGAGCCTATGGAACTGCATCACGAGTCACCCTTGCCGGGGGTTTGCATACATGTCACCTGCAGTGAGAAAGCGGACGCGGTGCCATGTGGTGCCACGCCACCATCTGGCCGCGGAGCGAGCACAATAGGATGGAAGACGGGGTACCATCCGGGGGACGGCTCTCAGATACCGTGGCATCGCGACCGTGTCATTTAGGCTACCGCTTGCCCATTGGGGGCTGTTGGTGAGAGCCATGAAGCGTTGCAGCTTCAGCCGTGTCTGTCGTGTCACCTGGCCGTCACAGACAACTCGTTGACACCCATGGCCGAGCCTGCAACGTGCATTTGCAGAACATTAGGCAACAGCATTTCGCAAAGTCCCAGTGGCTCGCAGGGTCAAAGACTCAAAGTCGCAGAGCAGGGGAGCTTGAGCAAGATGGCGCCGGCGCGACAGTCGTCGGGGTTGCAATTACCCGGAGCGCGAATAGTGTCAGCTTTGCATCGGCCTGCGAACAGCCGGGCCGTGGGAGAGCAACAAGTTGCCAAGGGCCAAAACCGAGAGAATGTCGAGTTGAGGATGGATGATCGGCACTTGGCCTCTGATCTGGTCCACACCCGGACCTGGACGTTTGAGACAATGAACGGCACATTGTTGGTGGCGTCGGCCCCAGTAATAAGGAAGCCTGGAGTGGAGCAACGGCGGATGAGGGGAAGCTGTCAACTAACTTGCACCACCAGACAGACCCCTGCCCCGATAATTTTTCCACTGTCAGGCTGCTCCAACGAGGGAGTGGCAGCTGCTAATGCAACAAGTTGCATGCACAAGTGGTAATTGTCTGCGTAGCCATATCCCGCACTCTATTTGCTGCAGGCACTTTAAAGTAGCCAAGCCACAGCCATCATTTGGCAAGGGATTGCTAGAAGCCTTCGAGATGGAGGCGCAATTGGGTCCGCTGAGACAATGGAGTCACCTGGAGCAAGAGAATAGGAACAATGCGCGACAGTTGCCGGCCGCTCAATGCCTGCGCTGGTTTGAATACCGCGCTTGTTGGCTGCCCATTCGGTCAATAAAGCAAGTCAAGTACCAGACATTACCAGACTTTGCCAGATGACATGTAAGCCGGCGTGTTGTACATGGTACTCGGTGCTGTACATCTGTACATCCCCACACTGCATGCGGATAATATTCTACAATCACCGGCCATGACGGCTCAAGCTGCAAAGGGCATCGAGTTTCCTTTTGCGCAAAAGAGGCGCAAAAAGGGTGTCCATCCCTTGCCTGAGCAGCCTGCAGCACAGCACAGACGTCATGGGTCGGCTCTGCGTCGCATGCAAATGTCAACATTGAATTTCCCTCACTGGACACAACAAGTCTCAACTGGTCTGGCCATTCAGGGAAGGCAGCCAGAGGCTTTTTAATCGCGGCAGCCAGTCACCTGCACGCCCTCATTTCCTCGAAACTCGCAACCATGAACGTCCAAGTTTACCGTCCAAGTTTATCGTCCAAGTTTTACCGTCCCAATGAAATAAAGTGTTCCAGCCACAAGTTCCGACTGAACTCTGTGTTTTCTCGCATGTCCAGTTGCTTACTTTCTACCTTGCCATCCAAAACATCTCCAAAAACCTCGCCTACTCTGTTATTGACCCCCCCACCGTATAAAAGACCAAGTTCCTCGACAGCAAAATAGGCAGCAATTTTAAACCTGCCCAAGAATCCCTACCTGCATATATGTTTCCATGCAGGTGCTGACAGAAAGAAGCTTGTCCCTACTTCCTGCAGCTTAATGCATACCAAGCCTCGGCTTGCCCGAGTTTTGACCGGTGGCGCCTCCAATGCCAATCCTGTCTCTCGTGTGGAATATCCTGCTCGCTTATCTGCATTTGCCCAGGGTGGCCGAGGGCTGCGACTACCCAACGATTGCCAGACAAGACGACTCCAACGCTACCATACAGGCCGATGCCCTTCAGATTGAAGCTGCTATATAAACCGTTCCCTGTTACTGTCTGTCGTATTCACGATAATGACAAACCTCGGCATGCGTCATTTGAAGCCCAGGCGTGCCTTGGGCATGAGACCTGGATGCCCTCTCTGTACACTCTGTACAGCCCTGGGAGCTCCGTCACTTGTCTGCAGAGTGTGTTAAAGATTGGTTGCAATTTTCAAAGTCACAGAGGTGATCAGGGCTCATTCTTCTGTCACATATGACAGACAGTTGGCCTAAATTCTGTCTGGAAAGACAGCGCCATGGCAGTGTGAGACACATTCAGACCAGTGTCAGGGTCTTGCGATACCCGTCTTTCGCCTCTGCTCTGGACTTGGCAATTGATGCTTGTTCGACACATTTGTCCGCATCCTACCTAACCAATTTCTTACCTTTGCTCCGGACTTGACAATTCAATTTTCTTCTACTAGATTTGGGCTGCAATGTCCCTCTGTTGTTGCTACCAGACGACGGGCATCTTGAACCCTCCATTCCCCTCCATTCCTGCGACTGATTGGTCATGTTCTTGACGCAACCGGCCTCAAATCTTGCATCTTACTACCAACCAACATCTGTGGCAACGGAGACTACTCAGTCTGGAACTTTACTATTTTCCCACCACTTCTGAGCCCACGTAGAGCTTCAGTGTCCGTGTCGACAAGTTCTTCCTACCCGATTAGATTCGAGTTGGTCGCTCCCGCTTCTACTATTCTAATGGAATTGTTTGCAGAATGAGTGGCCATTGACGTCTTTTACTGGAGAGCAAATCACAGCCCTGGCCTAGATATGAACATTAGACGTAGTGAGAATCCCTATTCTTCTCTCAATAAAGTGAAAGAAGTTGCCATGCCATGCCATCATTGAAGCCGAGTGTAATCTAGTTTGACTTTTACATGGAAAAGATAGGCGCTCGTCATGATTTGTGAACCTAAAACGAACACACCTAGTGTTACGGGTAACCCAAAAGCAAGTAAATGCGACAAACTAAGCCATGCAACTATTCAAATTGGGCCTTGAATGGATTTGAAGCAATATCCTTGGCGACATAGATAATCATGTACGTGAAATGCTTCCAGAATAGAGGTGAATTTAGCCGCCTTGGTTCCAAGGAACTACCCTATAGAGGATGTTTTAGTCCCAGGTTTACATGTCGCCAGAGCCCCCTCACTTACAAAGGGCAGTTGGAGTCATAGCTACGGATATAAAACTCAGCCTAATGTCGGGCACCTTTTAAATGCGACTTGGAACTGCTTGAGCCATCTTAAACTCTCAAGCACAACCTCTACTTGATCCTCTGCTTCGTAAAGTGGTGGCTAAGCCAACACAGTTCAACAGCGTAGTTCGCCTCTCCCTCGCACGATCCACCACGAAAACAGACACCTCATCAGGGGCCAATGCTTAGCTATCTATTCGACAGTTCTGTCTTTGTTATTCACTCCAAGCTTTCCAATTGGTTATTGTGCATCCATCGCCAGTCCAAATTTGGTAACCTCGGCGGGGGAAGCCTGTACCAACATGCTGCCATGATGCGCGAGGTGCTGTGAATCCCGTACTAGGCGAACATGGGACATGTAATTAGAGGGTTAGCCGAAATATTAATTCTGCACCCGCACTACCAGTAACGTAACTTGCCAAGGCTCTATTCCCACCAGCCGAGCCCCTTGTGGTATTCGTGGTGTTGGAAGCGTTGTCGAATTCGATATTACATAGGACGATTCCGTTACTTTACTACTCCGGAAGACGTTGAGGGCACGCATGGACTATATTGCATTGGCTTTTACAAAGCACTGTACGGAAAATTAATATTCGGGTATGCCTGGACCAACACGCCATCACCTGACAACGTGCACGTCCTTGGTGGTACCAATACTCGGCCAAGTTCTAGCACTCTTCTTATTGCCGTTTATTGAGTCTATTATTCAAGGTCGGTGCGTGGGTGCATGGGGCATTGTGACACCAGAATGAGCTCTGACTGTCTGAACAAGTCCGTTGCTCTGACGCAAGGAGGGGGCCTGCTTGTACCCGATTTGACTGTTATACTCATCCATCGGCCACTATCAACTGCGTATAGTAGTCACCATTTACTGGCAATCACTTGATTCTCGGCCTTATTTGAGTGGCAAGACATGGAACTCACAATCGTCATGCTGTTAGTCACCGCAGTTGGTGCGACAGCTCACTTCCCACCGTCACAGAATCAAGCCAACGGCGATAGAGGAACACCATTCACGCCCGACTTTGCCAACTTTACCAGAGACGCGATGAAAGAGTGGAATGTCCCCGGTGCTTCCGTCGCAGTATTAGATGGCGAGAGCATTTTCTCTCAGGTTGGCGCCATGTCCTACTGGACCGCTCCGGAGCCGGCAACGACTGACTGTAATGTTCACAGGGATATGGCTTCGCGACTTTGCCCAATGTCAAGGCCACCCCGGAGACGCTTTGGTCCACAGGTTCAACAACAAAAGCATTCACCGCGGCCACATTATCTCAGATGATTGCTAGCAAGAACTTTTCGCAGCTGGAACAGGGTTGGGCAACCCCGATTTCATCCATTATCCGCGACGACTTTGTTCTCTTCGACTCATGGGCCACGGCCCACATCACACTCGAGGATGCAGTTTGTCATCGCACAGGTTTGCCACGACATGACCTCTCACTCCCGGATAATGTTAATGGACGCCCTGTTACCGTGAAGGAAGTGACCCGAAATCTTCGCCATCTCCGGCCAAACCTGGAACCTCGGGTCAAATTCCAGTACTCCAACTACATGTACATTGCTCTTTCCCACGCCATCGAGACTCTCTCAGGGAAGGGCTTGGAGGAGGTGTTTCGAGAACTGATTTGGCAGCCGCTTGGCATGAACAGCACATCTTTTGGACCCGACAATGGTCGCAGGTCCCCGGAGCGACTGTCCACAGGCTACTACTGGAACGAGGCGAGGAAGGAATTTGTGCCCACGTCACATGATGCACTGGATCTACTCTCCGGTGCCGGTGCTGTCATGTCTTCCGTCACCGACTATGCTAAATGGATCAAAGGCCTCATATATCAGTCAGACATGTTCCCTGGAACCGTCCACAGCGATATCAGACAGCCTCGCATTCTCGACGATCCAGAGAAAATCTACGGAACGGGCACACTTTTATATGGTTTGGGGTGGGAAAAAATAACCCTGCACGGCGTCTCAGTATACAAGCATGGGGGATCTACAGCATCTGGCGGCGCACATGTATTGTGGGTGCCGGAGTTGAAGTATGGAATTGTCGTCTTTACCAATTACGCGGCGGCTGAAAACACATTGAATGCTGTACTGTCCATGAGGTTGTTGGAGGATAGAATTGGCGTCCCCGAAAAGGATAGAATTCATGTTGCTGAAGAGTAAGTGCCTACAAACCCACACTGTTCAGCGATCCACGAGACAAGCCCTACGGATTCAAAGAACCCCCGTTTTCCGAATAAACTCACTGACTTTATTTATTTTCTAGGCTACGGCGGCAGGTAGAGAAAGAAAAGAGCACCGCCAAAGACCCGAAAGACGTCATCTACCCTAATAGGCCACAGGAAAAGCTTCCGCCGACAAACGGACAGAGCAATCTTGTAGGGCAGTATTTTGACCCCGGTTACGGCATGCTGTACATTACGGAAGAGGTTGTGACGGACACACTGATGAATGCACAAAAGACTCTAGTTGCACGTCGCTCAGACAGAAAATTGCTGGGCGAGCTTCACTTTGAGCACGTTTCCGGCGACCACTGGATTGCTTATACATGGAACACCGAAGTAAAGGACATGTCAACCTATGGCGGCGCCCGTTTCAGGTTTGATATCCAGGGGACGCCATCGTCTCTGGAAATAAGCTTTATGCCTCCAGATTATAATGATGAAGGTGTAATCACGTTTAATCGTGTTGTTGGGTAGTGTTCTTGGATCAAATACAAGGAAGAAAAGGACACCAACTGAGCTACCTTTCGTCTTCTTGTTAGTGGTCCAGTACGCCAGATGTTGCAAACAAAAGGCTAGCAAGGAAAGATGGAAGGCTGTTGGTTACCCAAGAAGGCAGCAACTTAATTAAGATCCGGTTTTGTGTATTTCTCCCTGTCAATGTCACTGATTGTCCTTTTCTATCTATGTTTGTCTCTTGTACTACTCGAAAATACACGTGCTTCATCCTCTTGTTAAGCCAACTGCCTTTGAAACACTGCGCCGAGAATGAGCGTGCTACGGGATGGATGCAGCGAGTGTATATGTAGTTTGGAGACGTATATTTTGATAAGTCGAAGTCGGAGTACAATAGCAGAGTGAGAGCCAGAGGTTAGCATCGTTGTAGCTATTAGGAAACGTAATTCCTGTCATATTGATCTCTGCGTCTTTTCTCTCCACAGCTGAGTTTCCGCTCCCCTTTATATACCTAGCTGCTTCCCTGTGACAAAGTAGCAGTGAGGGCGCTGTATTCTGCTTGCTCCCCCTCGCGTTCTGCCCGAGCCCGCCATCCCTCCAATTGACAGTTGGTTTCGTGACCACGCTCGAGTGGTATGCCGTCCACGACCAATTGAACCCTGCGGCACTCGCCATCTTATTGGTGTCATGCCGTTCCCATACAGGCCTTTCCAATCATAGTTGGGCCCGACGCAGTACGCGCGCCTGACCTTGGGGTTCTTGGGGCATCCGTCGTGATCCTTTCCAACCGACGGGTTAAAATCTAGGAAAATCTGGGCTGGGATCTGTTCCTTGATACAAATAGAGACGCAACTATCGTCTTGGGTAGCGATGTGCTACTTGCCACAGTAGAGTGTTGCTCCGGTAGCCACAGTTGTATCTTTAGGAATCATCCTGTCATTGTATCCGTCGCTGCGATTAGGTATCACGTTGCCACCCGGGTTGACACCTACCTTCCTGTCGCCAAATAAGGGGCCAAGGCAGATGGTGTTACCGTACGAACGGCGGATCGACAGAATATCCTTGCAGTCGCTCCCAGGCCAGGGTTGTACCGCTCAACGTCACCGCCAGCGATATCGGAGAACGGTTTGATCTTGACCTCGATGTCATCACACGTCAAATTACGATTGATCTGGTAGACGCGTGAGCAGGCTGGCGGAATGCAGAGCTTGGTGCGGCAGGGATAAATTCAGCAGCGCCGCCAACACGGATGTGCGAGTCCCAAATACCGACAGAGCCCTGCAATGACTGCTCCACGTTCCACTCAACAATGACAGCCCCCCCAGTGTAACCGTGACCGTGAGTTCATTTGTTATTAGTCTGACCTAGAAACTCCCAAGGTCGGTCCATGGCAGGCGCCGGGATCAGTGAGACGAATATCCATCTTGAGGTTGCGGATGCTGCGATACAAGTTGGCCGCGTTAAGATACTTGGAAGCGATTAGCAACTTGTCCTCGTTGATAGGATTGGCATGTAACCACACACCATTCTTTGTTATCGGTGATGTAGACATCACTTGTGATAACACCTAGACCAACGAAGCTAGAGGCCGCGAGGAAGTAGGCACATCGTGGGGCTGCTCCATGTTATTCTGAGTTTCAGACAGGATGAGGCAATGGCAGTTGGTGGTTGTCTATACGTACATGACCGAGGAACTGAGTATCTAAGTACTGCATAATGGGATGACTGACGAGATACGTTCCGGGCGGGAAGTAAACGACAGCCGGGGTAAGCGCCGCAGCGGTTGCCGTCAGAGATGACGCGGTTGATAGCGTCCGTATCGTCAGCAACATCATCTCCCACAGCGCCGTACATCTTGGGATTCCTAAAGACCTTTTCCCGCCATGTTAGACCTGTCTTCATGCTGCTCAATGCATACGCCAGGATTCACTTACTTTAAACCCCTGTCCAGCAAGCGGCGCACGTCCAGAGGGCGCCTCGTTAATCATCCAGTAATTGGCATCTCGCTTCGAGGCACCCGAGACTTTTCCGCAACTACCCAGACGTCCCTCTAGGCGCTTTGCCCGTGGCGGAGCGCTGGGGTCGTTGGTGCTAGCCTGGTACCTGTCACGGATGCGATCGGCTACCTCGGCATGATCGCCCTTGGGCATCTGCGGACTGGACTCGGCCATCTCTCGCGCAGCAGCGGCAAGTTCACCCGAGATGGTGTACGATGCGCCTGCGGATCCGTCTTTGCGACAGCGAAAGCCGCTCTTGAAATCGCCAAAGCTGAGGTCAACTCCTTGCCCGCAACAAGCTGTGGCTCTATTATGGCAAACACGTTCCTATTGGAAGCAGGCTTCTCTATACGGGTCTTGTTGGCTACTTTTATAGCCGCCATGTGACTGACTGTCGAAAGCTCTTTATGGTTGAAAGCGATAGTTGTATTAGCAAAGGCTGCGCTAACTTGACCACAGTAGTTGTATGCCGACAGAGATGAGAACCCAACGTAAGCGGAGGCACAAAAGCCATAAGCTGCGATCAAACTCACCAAGAGTATCCGTTTGACACGAAGGAGGTCACGAAAGCAGTAGCACTCGCTTGCGAAAGGGCCAGCACAGGTCACGATATTACATGTAGTGTATCGCACCTTTGGGCTAGTATAACAAATCTACAGTTGCAGCCCCAACTGGCGAAAAGAACTCAGAATGTGCCTAAATGTGTGGTGCGCACGTAGTTTTATACCGTCATCCACATTGTGCTCCAAGTCGCATTGTGTGTATCGTAATTGGCTTCAACCTGGGTCCTGCCGAAGCGTGGATATTCCCTGATAGCCTTGGCTATTACGGAGTCTGTTCATCTTAAATTAGCACAAGCTATTCATTCATTCGCGTTTTACTTTCTTCTTTGTACGGAGTACTGGGTAGTGGACAGTAAATTATTCCCCTTGCACATATGGAACCTTGGACCGCTGATTGTTAGCGCTAATAACTAGCCGGTGAGGGGGTAAAGATCCAATCATGTGGTAGTTTTGCGTGGTTAGCAGGCCTGCTGCACAATATTGTTGAGTGTTTTACAGGGAGTTTCCGTAAATGATGCTGACCGGCGTCTATTGTGGTGCAACTGCTTCTCTGATTGGCATGCTTCTAGGTAAATACTTCCCTGTCTAGTTTCCCTGGATGGTGCCAAGCTATATTCTCAATAACGCAAGCGAAGATGAACCGACCAATCAATGTGATGTGATATAGTCGGTAAAAATCTCTCACCAAGTGTGTGGACGGACTTGCGGTCGGTAAAGAGCCGCCGCAGTCAATGTTGGGTGATGATTCTGTCACGGACGGTTCCGAGATTGACCGTTGAGCCAGAGACCAAAACGCTTCGTTTGAATAGGCAAAGGAGCAGATCCTACTTCGACAGTGCGGACAGAAAGACAGCGAGTTAGTCTAGATACAACGGATGGTCATATGTTAATATTTACACTGTTCCAAGATATTCCTCATGAATGCCTATCAAGGAATCCAGGTAAGAGGAATAAACTAGCCGAGGGACAGACCATTCATTATCAGCTCATGTACCCGAACAAGTGATGCTTCTAAGCCAAGATCTAGGCATGTTCTTCCAAGTCATCAACTTTATGCTGTCCTGCTCCTATTCATGCGACACGTTGTAGTCTGCAAATACTTTCACCACTACATCCACACCGCCGGTAGCAACAATAGAGCAGGTTTTTATACGTTTTGAAACGGGGCCGTCATGCATCGTTCTAGTTCTACCCGACAGCAATAGCAAGCATCATCATCTACTTACTTCATACACGACTTCTGGACAACAGACTGAAACTTGTCGTCGAGCGCCTTGATGGCCGTCCCCATCTTTGTTAATTCCCCGCTGTCAATGCTCTCCCTCGCCTTGGCCATCTTGGCGTAGTCCGCCTCCGTCTTGCCGGCGGCGCCATCCGTCAGGATGCCCAAGAGGGCCATGGGCGCAGAGAGCGGCTCGTCCACGATGCCCTTGATGGCCAGCGCCGTGTTGCCCAGAAACGCGGCGGCGTCCATCAGGCCGTCGGCAAGCAGCAGCTCGGGGCCCAGGTCGTCCAGGAAGGGGATGAACATGAAGACGATGCCGAGGATCTCGAGGACGAGGTCCCGCCGCTTCTCGGCCGCCACCTCCTTGCCCTTCTCCTTGGCGTCCTCCATGGAGCTGATGCTCTGGTTCACCATGAAGACGGGCAGGCTGATGGCCTGCGTGATGTCCCCGAGGCTTCCGTTCCACGTCCCCAGCGCCAGGTCCGACTGTCTCGCGGCAATCTCGAACTGCAGGTCCAGCAGCTTGGGCATGGCCTTGACGATGACGTCCTTGGGGTTGGGCACGTCAAAGTCCGACTTTCCCTTGGGGAAGTTGAATCGTTTCATCCCCGTCGGGCCGCAGCGCTTCTCCGGCCGCTGGCCCGAGGGATGCATGACCGAGTTGAGCCCCGGCCGCCCGCCGCCGCCGCCGCTGCCGATGCACTGGTGGCTGGTGAAGTCGTCGTCCGAGAACGTCACCCACGTCGAGTTGATGCCGTAGCTGGACTGCAGGTCCTTGTAGAAGCCGTCCGAGTCGGCGAGCTTGTACGTGATGGTGTAGTAGTCGTACGACATGATCTGAGACCAGCGCCACGGGCACTGCTGCGTCTCCACGAGATTGTCGCTCTCAAAGGTGCAGTCAAAGTACTTGTTGCCCCGGCCGCCCGTTTCGTTCTGGGACGTCGAGTCGGCCATGAACTCTTGCAGGACGCTGCCAACCATGTCCCTGACGTAGTCGGCGTAGTCGCCAAAGACGTCGTCGTAGCCGTTGTTGACGTCGTCGTAGGCGGCCAGGTTGCTGTCGAGCGAGTCCGACAGCACGTCGAGGGCATAGAAGGGGGCGCAGGAGGAGTCGTACGAGCCCGAGGCGGCGGCCAGGGCGTCCATGTCGGCAAAGGTCCTCGTCAGATCGCAAGAGTCCTGCACCACGCACTCGGGAGAGGTGTCGTCGTCTTGGCAGAGCAGGATATCCGGCGCGTAGTCGTCTCCGTACGCGGCGAGGGCGCTCCAGAACGGGTGGCTGTTTGCCTGCGTGTTGTTCTTGGCGTAGACGTTGTCGCCGCTTTCCGGATTGCTCACCATCTCGACGGACCCAATCGTCACCAGGTTGAAGACCCAGAACTCGCCGTTTTCTCCCTGGTCGTTGAAGAGGCGCTGCTGGCAGTTCTGCGCGTCGACGCAGACGGACTGGTCGTAGGCGTCGAACCACGAGTACAGACCTGCGCCGGCGATTGTGGCATTCTCCACCGACTTGGCCATGACGGCCCAGGCAAAGTTGCACTGCAGGGCCGTCCCGTCGCAGGCTTCGGTGAAGTAGGGGTCGTTGTTGAAGACCCCCAGCGACTTGTTAAACGGACCGGGGGACTCGGTCGCCTCGTTGTGCTGGAAGTAGGGCGACTCGGTCTGGATCATGCCCGCAAACAGGCTCGACGTGTTAAAGAAGTTGTACTGGTACAACATGTTGTGCTCCGATGCAGTGCCGTAGAGCCACGTCGGACCGTCGGTCGATTCGATCAAGAGACCTCGGGCTGAAGCCACCGTGACCATGGTGTTCTCGGCGTCGTCAAGATCGTGATCGGCAACCCAAGCCCACATGTTTTCAAAGTAGCCGTTGGCTTTGGGCGTGACGTGCAAGAGCATCGAAGCCGCCACGCAGGCGGCAGGAATGGACGGAACTTTGGGGCAGTCGGCCAAGCTCAGCTCTAATGTGACAGAGATGACATGGTTAGTACTCCCGGATATCGCAACAAGATGAATGAGATGCGACGCAGGTCATTGCTTACTGGACCCGTATGCCCCTCCAATTCGAAAGTGTGAATCAAACAGAGCCACAGAGCCTTGCTCCTTGGCAGCAACATTCCACTCCATCAGTATCAGACCAGCCAAGGGCCCAATAGATGTGAAGAGCATGTCGGAAATCTCAACCGTACCGCTGTCTCCTGGGTTGCCAACCCTGACCATTGGCTTGGGGTCGGTCATGTCTTGAAAGTAGGAGCCGCGAGCCGCGAGCTGGGACCAGACCTCTCCGGTGATGAGCGTATCGGAGGAAATGGTGATTGTCGAAGTGATGATGTAGGTGCCGGCGGGGAAGTAGATCAGCTTGGTGCTCGACGCCATGCCCAGGACAGTATTGATGGCGGCGGTGTCGTCCGTGACACCGTCACCCATGGCGCCGTGATCCTTGACACTGATGATGTTGTCGAGAGTAAAATCTTCGTACTGTGGCCGCGACTTGGAAAAGTAAGGCTTGCGGTAGTACTGGGTACTAAAGTCGTTGAGCAGACTATGTGATGGCGGTTCAACGTCGACACTGTTGCGGCACACGATTAGCTTCCGTGTTTGTTTCAATTATGCCGGGGGGGCAGGTTCAAGAGAACAAGCTCTCACCTGTATTGCCCAAAGGACTGATCGCCAATCTTGATATTGCCAACGACGAGATGGTCGATATCGCCGGCGGGAACATCGAGAACAGTCCCGTCGGTGAACGACATCAACGTGCCCACCCCGGATACAAGCCCAATGTTATCGAGCGTGATGATGGTGGTGTCCATAACATCCTTCTTCATCAGGCCCGTGCTGATGGCGCTCTTGACCCGTTCAAAGGCCGAGTCCATGACATAGATGGAGCCGGTGGGCGTAAGCAGTGCGCCATCCGCCTCGGGGTTGATCAGGCTGAACCCGTTGGGCGCATCTGACAAGAAGAGGCCGGCCCAGGTCCAGCCCCAATCCCAGAGGAGACAGATGCAGCTGTCTGTTTGTCTGCTGATCTCAAAATTGCGCACAGTGTACTGCTGGTTGCCGCCGTCTGTCACACGACGCTCGTCAGCATCAGGGATTTGTTGGATGAGGCCATCTTTGGCCATTCACTCACAGATGCCGTATTTGCCACCGTCGATGTATACATCAGACATCCAACCACCGCTACCATTCTCAGTAAAAAGGCCCATCTGGGTGGTTCCGGGGTCGGTGCTGGCGTAGATGTGGACATTTGTCATGGAAGTGGCCTGCGCAACTTGCCAGTGGAAAGCGGCGGCCTTGTCGGTCACGGTCTGCGTAATGTCGATTCTGAGATTGCGGACTTGGCGGTAAAAGTTGGATTGCTTTGGCCATGGGTTAGCCAGTCCTGATATGGTGGTGTATCTAGGTGATGCTTTTCTTGGGGCCTTGAAGTCTCTTGGCTCCCAAAGACACGTTTGCCCGCTTACCTCGACATACCACTCGTCGCCATTCTGTCCAGGGATATACACGTCGCTCTGAATGGCTCCTTGATTCACCTGTTAGTCCTTGATCGTTGATGAAAGCCTCGCATCACCTACCGAGTCCCACAAAATTTTGACTGGTCTTGATAATGGGCATAAAGTTAAACTGTGTTTTGCATCAGCATCGAGATCAAATATCTTCAGTGTCAACGGCTCGGGCCATACATCTCCCACGAGCTGCGAGTAGTACATGGCGTTGATGGGCGACGAAATGAGGTATGTTCCTTCCGGGAAGTAGATGAGGGTGCCTTTGACGGAAGACGACAGACAGCCTTGACCACAATTTCCGCCATACGCGATAGCAGCTACGAGACGGTCAGCTGCGGCGTACACGGAGCATCCCCCCACGCTGAGCGGCGAGATGAAGGAGGGCGGAGTGATCGCTTACCATTGATGGCCTCCGTATCGTCGTGGATACCATCTCCCTTGGCACCGCCGGCAAAGATGGGATTAGTCACATCTCGAAATACCGGGTACGAGTTATTGGCCCCCATGGGAGCAAGGCCGGTATGCTTGATGGATCCCAGCCAGTACGAGGACGAATCGGAATCACGACGTTGAAGCTTGCTGGACTGGCCTCTCAGATGCTGTGGCTGACGGTACGTCTTGTGCAGTGTCCCGTTGGCTTGTTGCTGCTTTGCCTGGTGTTCCGCGACGAGAGCAGCCGCCTTCCGCAGGGCAGGAGTGAGGACCGGCGCTTTAGGTCCACTGTTCTTTACCGTCTTTAGAAGGGACTGGGCCTTGGCCGACTTCTTCGACAGGCCCGTGTTGCGCTTTGGATTGGCGACTCGGTGAGAATTGTAAGAGCTTTGCTGGACAGATGCTGCCTGGACTAGCTTGAGAGCCTGTGCCAGCGCGGCATCTGTGCCCGAGGTTGAGTTTGCCTTGAGTCAGCGTCAGCTTTCCCACATCTTGGTTCGATCACCACACTGATAGCCTGTGGACTAGACTTTGGTTACAAACCTGTCTGGCTTGAAGTGAAGAAAATTCCAAGTTGTCACCGTCATGGTCAAAGTGGGATAAAGATTGTGGTGTCCTCGAAAATAAAAAGAGTGTGAGACTGAAGAGGCCAAGTAGAATAGCATAGATGAGTCTGGTCCTGCTTGGGTTAGTGGCCATGGTGAAAGAGCGAAAGACGGAATGCCAAAGGAGCGTGATGAAAAGTGATGGGGCACCGGGCATACTCTCAAGAGAATCCATGGAAAAAGAAGCCTTAATAGGGGCTGATCAATGATTGAAGGTTAATGGAACTATCATGCCCGGGCTCGGGGCCATGGCTGAGATCCATGCACGGTTGACACGGCTCGTAGTCGTCCAATGTTAGGCCGAGGGTCAGTTGGCAACAAACATGACTTGGAAGCAGGGGAACGGACAAGGATGAATTTGGTGCATTTCTGCAGGTAATGCCTCCCCCATCAAATGGGGAGGGTCAAGGCAAAAACACTTTTCAGCTTATCGGAGCTGGGAGCATCGCAAGCGGTCTAGAAGAATCGCCATTCCGTAGAAGCTCATGGTGTATTGCGAATTCGCAAGAGTCGATGTCAAGTTTAAATTTGATATGCCCGACACCCACTGTGGCGGTAAGGGTTCCTGCATTAGTGTCCCCTCTTCAACCGGATACAAGCATATGCAGGGCATGAATCACATCCATGATCCTGGTTCGAAGTTGAGCAGACATGGATTAGGACAGTCGTTGGATCTTGCAAAGTGCCTCAAAATATGCATAGAGTACAGAAAACCCTTGGCAGTGGCTCTCCCACTTACTGGCTTGCATGCACAAGCATTCCAGGGGCCGAGATCGATCCCATGGCGGAGTTGGCCTACGGAAGAATCTAGGCTGGAACAAGCTAGAAAAAAGCATAGTGCCAGGCTTACCAATGGCCTGTCGTTGATGCAATGGAACGGAAAATCGGCATCAAGGCAACTTGTCGGAGTCTGGCTCTGAGAACTTCTGCATCTTACCCCTGACTTTGAGAATTTCGGAGGCTCGCTGATATCGGTCAGACGGTACAACTGTCTTTGAGAATAACGTGGAGGATTTGTTGAATATGAAATACCGCATCGATACGATAATGGAACTTGCGGGCCCATTGAGTCTCGGTAAGGGAAAGCGGCCCAGCAGCACTCCTAGGTTGACGTTGACGAGATACCTTGTCACCGTGTGTGCCATAGAGACGGCTCCACGGCGATTTGCCCCCATCTCTGTGTCTCTGACACCCCTTCTTCTCCTTCCTTTCTATTCCTCCTCTCGCACTTTTTCCATCAGGCGGCCGTGGTCCTTGAGCCTGCAAAGGCATCACGCCAACAAGCAATATGCGTCTGATACTGCTGCTCTCCTCTGTCCAGGCCTCCATGGCTCTCTTGGAGGCTATACCATGGGAGATGATGTCCTGGTACAATGCCTACAAGATCGAGAGAATGGCCTACCCCTCCTCGGGGAGCTGGAAGATCGCCCCAAAGTGTGAGTACTTGATGCCAAGCAGGCTTGGTCGTTATTCGAATTAACAATCTGAAGGCGTGCATAAATCTCTGGCATCATCCGAGACGTTTGATGAAACAATCGCGCGGATCGGCCTACCAGCTTCTCTCTGCACCTTCGACGAGTTCGTCAAGCACATTGGGACTCGCAATTCCTTTGGACAATGGACCCCCAAGAACCCCGCCGTCTACGACTACAATCCCAACGACGGGCTCGAGATGTTGCGAAATATGCGAGCCAATGACGTTATCCCCCCTCGCATCCGCGCGTCAGATCTCCTGGCCCACGAAGAGTTTCCGGAGGACCTCCTAGCTCGACAGTTCGATATGGCCAGGCTCCAGGAGATCATTGGCGAGCTCGTGGAGAAAGCCCGCACGGCCGTGTCAAATGATGCCGTCAAGAGCTCCCATGTTGAAGCTTGGGTCAACGAGAGAGTCCAAAACCTCGAGGTGGTCAACATGTGGAGGGATAGCGATCAAGCCAGGTGGAAGGAGGACTGGATCACCAAGAACACCAAGTATGGAGGCAGCAACAGCTACAAACTGTTGACAGACCCGCAGGAGGTGAAGTATCCCGATGGATCTAAGCCGGCCACATCCACATGGCCCGGTGACAAGCACCTGGAGACGTGGACCAACCCCAGCTGGGACAGGACGTATGCGCAGGGAGGAAAGTCTGCTGTCGCCCTGAATGATGCCAAGCAGAACAAGAAGCTGATGAAGACGTATGGCAAGTGGGCAAAAGACACCGATCCAGAAAAGCAAAAAGCCACGGTCCACATTGCCATCATCGACATGAACAAGAAGGTCATGGAGAATCACAAGAAGCCACCGGCAAAATTGTGCACCGGCAAGGCGCGCAGAAGCCTGAGCGCGGTGACTGACGAGGATGCGGACGCGGACATGGACATGAGCGTGGACATGAGCCCTCTACATGCACATGTACATGTTCAGCCTCTGCTTCAAACGATGGGGGACATTTTAGCCAAGTTGGCCGTGTAATCACAAACAATGGTGCATGTCGAGACCAGCAGCAGCTGCCCCCGAGAGGTGGGCTGAGATGGTAATTTGTAACTGCGAGATGCTTATCCTGCAAAGTTTGATAGTACATTTATACAGTACACTTGATGATTGGTTCTCGGGGAAGCAATCACTTGATGGCAGCGGTTATACTGTAATACTGCTTTGACTTGTGGTGGGTGTCCGCCACGGGACTTGACTGCAGATGGATATGGACCCCATTCAAGGACTCTTTCGCTAGCGGACATTAGAGTTGAACGACGAGTCCATGTCACATTCAATGTCTGGCGTGTGCACTGTGGCGTACCGCCCCTGGACCAGTGCAGACGTGCTGCAAAAGACCAGGCCAAGGGCAGACTTGACGTCTTCACCATATGATTGGACGACCAGTTACATCTGGGATCTGGGAGACGGCTGGGGAGCAAATCAATCTCGGGTCTACATGCACCTAGTGCATAATCAGCAATATACCCGGGCATGTGGGGCCGTGCATGTGGGGCCGGGCAACTTGCTCCCACCACAAATGTTAACATGTGTACTCATTTAGGCAGGCAGTAACTTCCTTGCAATGTCCTGCCCGTGCCGGGCATAAAAAGGCCAAATGCAGGCTCGGCAGCTGTATTAGCAGGTCTCAGTGCTCCGTATCTTGCTGGATGTGGCTTCCCTGCTTCTTCCATGCATTTCGATACGTTCATCAAATCCGACTACATGCGTGGACAAACACTGGCACTTTGTGAGTCACCCGGCGCCAACGCAACCACCGCCGCCATGCATCGCCATTCTCAAAACACAAGTTTGACCTCCAAGGTTGCCTTCTCCTTTGACTCCCTACCCACTGAAATCATCTTGGACATTCTGCCCCGGATCGCAGATCTTGCTTCCCTCTGTAACCTCCTTCACGCATCCCCCGCTGCTCTTCGCATATTTAACGGAAATGGTCCCGCCAGAATCACAGAGGCGGTCCTCACGTCAGGCTATACCTGTCAGCAAATTCAGTTCATGATTCGCTTGTGCGCCATGAGCAAATCTTGTCAACTGCCTGCGTGGACCAACGACGAGTTTTACACGAGAGCCTTCCTGGAGCCTATGCTGGTAGACCATCGCCTGTCTCCCCTTGAGGGTGCTTATGAGCCGCCGCCTTTAGGGGAAGACACGAGACTAGACGAGATCCACGTGCTGCTGAGAACGGCCCGGGATATTACCAAGATATCGCTAAACTATCTGGCTGACTCTCTTCGTCTTTTACGCTCCCTGGAGCCTCGGCAGCCCGTAAACGAGCAATTTAATTTCAGCTCTGCTGAGACGATATCTGAAGCACTCTGTCAAGACATGGAGGGCCTCGTAGTGAGCTCGCAGTCATCATCTCAAGCTGCGTGGAAGTGCCAGCCCGAACCCGAACTGGTAGAGGTCACCGACATTGGCTCGCCCACATGGATCGAGGAGCAACGCGTCACGAGGGCGTTCTGGCGACTAGAGCTTGCCTATGAATCGGAGCATGCTAATCTAACGCGTAAAATGCCCTCAACAGGGTCGCAAACTGCTTGGTGGGCATCATATGCCATCGCTATTCACAGACCAATCCGTCCGTCACACTCTTCAGACGATGACAAGCCAGACTGCTACGATGGCAAAATCACGGCATTATACACTGCGGACATGCATTGGCCCCACGAGACGACACCCACAACCCCAAATCCCGAGTATCAAGAGCTTGTTTCTGTACTTGACTATATTGAAGATCGCTTCGGTCAAGAGGAAGCGGATGACATGGCGTGCAATAATCAGTATATACAATTCCTACTGGATCGTGAGCTGTCACCCTCTGCCTGGGAAACCGCGGGCAGGTTTCTCGACAAATCACGTAGGTGGCCGATGCCCATGCCTACCGGTAATGATGAAGAGACCCTTCTCCGTCCTTCGGCCGCCGTGAGACGAACCTTTGAGCGGTCTCTCCCCGACGGGCAGGACGGGTGCTCACTCTTGGGATTCTTCGGGCTTGCTCCGTTCCGCCGGTACGGGTTTACATTCTGGTGCGACGAGAGGATGCAAGGGTACGGGTTGGCGGCTCCGAAGGAGGAGGATGTTTCATACCGACGAGCTCGGATTGACTGGGCATGGCTGAGTTTGTTGACACGGGAGGAAATTGAATACACCAGAGAGAAGCATGCGGCATCGACGAGTCTGAGCTGAGATTATCATGGCACTGCACTCAGTAGAGGTAGACTTGCCGAAAGATGCAAGGGGATGATTTGCTTTCTCCCTTCCCCAATAAGCAACATGGTTCCATAATGGGTTCTGTACTTTTCTTGTGAATGATCCATTTGCTTGCCCAACATCTCGCTGCTCCATGAGGGCCGAGCTCATTTACGAGGATGGATGGACGGCACAATGCTCTGCACTGATCCGAACTATTTTGGCGGACAGTCTTGCATGCAAATGCGGGATAACAACATATGCTTGACAGAGATGGGTGGCTTCTTGCTCCATGTGACGTTGGATAACCTTGGCTAATACCTGGTCTTCTCCAGAGACCCCCTTGTCCAAATGTAGGAGCACCTAATCACTTCACACAGTCTCTGTGTGATTCCGATGACTTTGCCGACGGCCCTTGGCACGTGACGAAACATTCAAATTAGAGGCTGAATCGCCCTCATTCCCGTCCTTGGGGTCCAGGGGATCACCGTGCCGAATTCCGGTGCCAAGACTTTTTCTTTTGGCAGGGATTGAGTGCCTGGTTTTTGCCTCACGCATTTGCCAAATATTTCAAAGGTTCCACTTATCCAGAACAGGCAGGTCTGTTGCCCCCCGGATTCTTATAGACCGTAGCGAGATTCCAAAAACTGGACACCCTCCCCGGCGGAGGGCGGGCCGCAGGGGAGAGTCCGGACGACGGAGAGCGGCCCGGTTTTTGCAGGGTCATTGGCGTTATCACCACTCAATGTTGTTTGTTAACGCCGTACAGAGCATGATAGCACAACGGAGCCACATTCACGACCGTCGAGACCGCCATGACCGCAGAAGATCATGCAGCATCTCACGCGGCCTAACTAGTAGTAATACGGCGTACTCCGTACATGGTCCGAAGCCCGCATCGAAACAACTCCCCACATATGGAATTTGTCCGTATCCTCTCCCCACTGTACACCACGCAGAAGAAGCTCTCAGCATCAAGGCCGGAGTCTCTTCATCCTCGTTCCTATCACGTTCATGTATGTCTCCCTTAGTTCTTCATCTTGACCTCCCTGCCTTGTCTCTCGGACTCTGTCTCTACGCTCGAGCTCGCCATCAAAGATGCCTTCCGTCTCGGTGCTGGTAGGGCTGATGTTCAGCGCCTCGACTTTGGTCAATGGAAACCATGCGGCTCACGGTGTCGAGTTGGAGCACAGACAGCTCCATACGTTGAGCCATATTGATCCCGGCGCCTCGACGTCCCAAACCAGCGCGACGTCCACCAGCAGCAGCACCACAACGTCGTCGGCAATAACCAGCACTTCCAAAACGACGCTTGAGACCGCAACGTCAACAGGTCCAACTCGCTGGGCATTGACCACTACTTTTACACAGCCTTCGGACTGCGTTGGCGGCATTACCCAGTACCCCAATGCCACATGGGGTCTGTGGCAGAACATTGTCGAACCCGTGCCCAGCCTGACCCTGACATCATGCTATCCCGGTCCTCTCCTGGCCAGTGCCACAGCGACGGCCGCAATGCCTCCCTTTGACGAGTTGGTCTGCCCAGACCGATGGGAGACGTACAACTACAATGCGTCGTACATTATTTGCTGCCCGAGGTGCGCCTCCCCCCTAACTGCGTTGCTTCAGCCCTTGACCCGTCGTGGTCTGAAGTATTGTTTTGTTGCTGATTACATCAGTGCCTATGGCCTCTACGCCCCGGAATGGGCTTCCAACACGCAACGACCTGGTCAGGGTGCATGGTGCACGTCTCGTGTCTGGCCTGGCATTTACGTGGACATGACTGTCTACGATACAGCTGGCCAGGCAACCTTGACGGGCACAACACTGGCATCGACGGATTTTTTGTTGGTGCAAGCAACAGCATTTGATGGCCTCGTAGCCACCGACGTGCCAATTTCTACTTCTTCTTCTCCTTCTACGTCGTCGTCCTCGGTCACATCGACATCCACCACAGCAACTCCATCAACAACCACCCCTGCCCAGACGACTTCCACTACTACTCCAGCCTCTACTCAGCCGTCTACTAGCCCTACGTCCACCTCCATCTCCACGCCAACTACGCCCAGCTGGACCGGCCCCACTGCGGTATCCCAGCTGCCATCATGCGGTGTAAGTCCGAAAGGAGAGAGAGATCCCGCGCGTCACCCGTCAAAGTGACCAACAAGTCGAATGATTCTGACAAGTCATCCACCAATGTAGCAAACCTGCTTCGGCAACATGCTCGCCCAGTACCAGACCCTCGGGTGCAGCACCGACGACCCTGCCTGTCTCTGCCGCAACGTCAACTTCAACTACGGCATCCGTGACTGCTCCAACGGAGCCTGCGGCGCCTCGGTGGGGAGCTCCGTAATTGCGTTCGAGACGGCCTACTATTGCCCGTCTGCCACCTCTGCCCGAGCCACGTTCCCGACCACGAGCACGCCGGCGCCCACTCCGACTGCCATCTCTCAGCTTCCGGCCTGCGGGGTACGTACACTCCCTCTCTTCCCCTATCCGTCTCCTTCTTGTTGCTCCTGCCAGAGACCTCATTGCTGACCCCGTGTCCGTCTCTTCTCCCTTCTTAGCAAACCTGCTTCAGCAACATGCTGGCCCAGTACTCGGCGCTCGGCTGCTCCGCGCCCGAGGCGTCCTGCTTGTGCCAAAAAGTAAACTTTGGATACGGTATCCGGGACTGTTCCAACGGCGCATGCGGAGCTGCTGTCGCTAGCACCGTGATTGCTTTTGAGACCAATGTGTACTGCGCGTCTGCCACTCCGGCGCCTTAAAGAAGGTACGTGGGGAGTAACCTCTTTCTAATGGGGAGTAAATCAGCAAAAGGCTCATGTAAACCTCGCAAAGCAGAGGTGATTATCGTTGGTTTTGTGGCATTGTGAAGTTAGCAGTATATTTGCGCTTTAACACGCCGTTTAGTATGACTTTAATAGTATGCTTAAAGCGCCTTATTATCCACACCTAGACCGGAGATGCTGCCATAATATGCTAGTATCTAAGATAAATAAAGGAGAATACGTGCCAATACGCGCTAAACTAAACGCGCTATGCTTTCCAACGTAAGCATTATTAGTTCACAGGCCTACCTAAGAGCCCGTAAATATAATCACTATATCTACTAAATAATCAAAATAATCAAAATAATCGCTAGTTAATAGATACTAGTTAATTCATATTTTAACTAATATTGCTCTGATCATGGCCCCTTGCGTTTACTTAGCCCAGTCATGTAGTGATCTTAACAAAGTCTCATCTATATATAAAGTGCGTATTATCTCTAACCTTATTAAACGGCAGCGGGGTAGCTCCGCCAGTAACTGGGATCTGGACCGCATGATCATAAGCTGCCCATCAAACATAAAACAGTTCCGAATCAGCTGCTGCAAGTCACAATGTCGCGTCGTCAAGAACTCGGGCCCATGGCCAGGTTGCCTTGACCATATATGACAGTAGGAGCGACTCATTATTAGTTTATGCGTAGCCTTTGTCTCATCCAAGTGCCTTATCAGTCTGCCTTTCGCTCTGTCTCGTTATCGAAAGGTAGGCTGATCGGAAACAGGTCGTCATCTTGTTCAACAAATAGGCAATAACGGATTCAGCGGTGTCAGTATCTTTATGCCCGATGCATGCCTGATCAAGGAATCGCGTAACGTCGTCCATGGAGTTGAAGGTGCCATGCCAGCATCCTAGAATCAAATCGCGTAGCGGTAGATGTTCAACTGCAGGAAATCGGTTTTCAGCGTAGAGTTGCCGTACAGTTCTATCTCTTTCTGCGCATTCTTTAAACTCATGGTATGGGGGTTTGGCGGTCAGTATTTCGAACACGGCGCAGCCATAGGCGAAGATGTCGGTCTTGAGGTTTGGAGATGTCGATCCCCGGCAATTGTACCAGTTATAGCCCGCGAGTGCTTCGCTTCCATCAATGCTACATCCTCCAAAATCGATAATTTTGACGCGATCCTCGATCAATACCATATTTGAACAGCCAAAGTCGGCGTGAATTATCCCATTCTCGTGCATATATCGCAGCCCCTCAGCAGCGTCTCTTATCCATTGCAGCTTTTGGTTTAGTCCAGAATTCGTCGTGTTCGCAAGCTCCTTCACTGTTAACAGGGGCTGTCCGCGCTCGATAATAATGGATCTATTATTGGGTTCGCCAAGACGCTGCACAATGTTACAATGTGAGCCCAGTCGATCAAATGCATGCCGTTCGATGGCAATGCCGTCGTCAGTTTCGTCGAAATATTCCTTCAGAATACTTGTCTCGTCAATGCCATACACGACTGCTGACCCGCCAAAGCCAATCAACTTCAGACTATCATAATCAATAGATGTGCAAGTGCTCTGCGAGCCCTGCATTTGAAATACGAATCCGGTCGTCTTGTGATACAAGTCTTTCTTGATGCAATGCGGTCGGTTAATGGAAGTTTGATTCAAAGTTGAGGCCACAGTACTCCACACGGTTAGTGAACTAGGTACAAAATGGTGCTGACTAATGCAACAAGACCCCCAATTTTAGCCTGTGGCTCTGTTCCCACTCATCTTGAGGTTCCCCTCACCTAGCGCTAGCCATGCAAATCGTGCTATTTAAGGTCAGTTTGAGCTCCTGGAAAAGTAGAAGATTAAACTCACATGTTCATAAATCGTGGTCCCTACCGATGCTCCTGAGTCTCGACATACCCTGCAAGCACCTCTGCGGTGGGAAGGTAAGAAACTCGGTAGAGAAGGGTCAAATTCTGTGTTGTCGCAACGAGGACCTGGCTTTGGCCGATCTTTGCACCTTTTGTACAAGTGCTTCTCTACCTTGTGCTGAGGGTTCCTAGTGCATTCAACATTGATGGCAATCGCCTTCGTGTAGGTACACATGATTAAGTAAAGCGATCTTTAGGGTTCGCTGCACACAGAGGTATAGAAAGTAGCGAACTGCGAATGCGGGAACGGCATGCAAGAAAATGATCAGGAGTTGTCAGGTCTAGGTTAGGTTCGTATGGGGTGACTTGAAGATTATTTACTATCGCACCAGTCACTAGGCACTTTGGAATTCAAGCGGCAGAACTAGTCCTGGTGAGATGTTACGGGATGTGGCAAGGTGTGAACGCCCAGCCACTAATATCTACGCCGCCTCCTGGAAGCCAAAATTGGCGGTCCTCATCCCACCACTGAAAGTGGACGAACTTCGGGAATAATATACTCGAACGCAGCCATTTCGGGACGATAGGATCAGTTTTGCATTGTAGCCTCGTTTACAGTTCTCAATGCTATTCCTCGAATACCCCGTCATAGACCACAGGCGGCAGCGTCTTAATTGAGGCTCGTGCACAGCGGCCACCCTCCCTGTCGCTCCTTGCATGCGCGTATGAGAGATGCGGTTCTCTAAATCACGTCCAGCCTGCTGCCTAGTATGGGTGCATTTTTAGGCGACTAAATGGCTCGCGACAGCCCAGCAAATCACCGCGTTCTTAGGCAGGATGAGGCTCGGGAAGGGACATTCACCACCAACCGCTACCCGCCCACCAAATGGCCTCTGTGACGTGCATGCTCACCGGAATGATAGCCTGGGTCTTATTGGTGGTCACATGTGGTGTCGCATTCTAGCCGCCGCAACCAAGCGCCTACTTGGAGGACAGCTTGATGCTGAGTCTATAAACAGCGTTGGTGTTCCATAACTTCCTCCTTCTTCCCTTCCACATCCAACCCATTTCTACACACTTAACGCTTACCTCACTCTAGCCAGTCAACTCTGTCTTTTTGATAGGACCTCAATCACTATGTCTGCGCCATATTTTCGCTTCCTCACCACAGCTCAGGTCATGAGGCTTTACGAGACACATGTAACTCGTGCCCGACCGATTCAACCAACTTACTTGGAGTCCGCAGTCTTTTCGCCACAGCAGCACAAACATTATGGCCAGGACAACCTTTTCCAGTTGGCGGGCCTCCTTGCCGAGAAGATCATTCTCAACCACGCCTTCCAAGATGGGAACAAGAGAGCCGCTCTATTGGCCGCGGATATGTTCTTGAAGATAAATGGATACCAACTTCAGAAAACTCTCTTTACAAGAGATGAGTTGGACGAACAGTTGAGGAACGCTCATGTAGCTGTTGCAATAAATGAATGGGATGCTGAGACTTTGGCCACGTTTTATGAGAGCATTGCGACGCCGGTTACTCGTATCACATCGGAAATCCGACAGTACATGGACCAAAGCGAACAAGGATAAAGAAGAACCGATAGGAGCGTTGGGCGGTGGACGGAAAGTTGGTGTTATTGGCTGTGTCTTGCATGTTGGAAGGAGAAGGATTGATTATGTAGCGGACGGGCCGGGTATGCGGGTTTAATAGACCGCCGTCGAGAGATTGTATGTTGATGATCCAGATCGATTGCGCAAATCGTAGTTACTAGCTGTCCTTCAGCTTCTCTAGTGCGCCTTTGAGTTCGCTGGCGCTTTCTCTCGACATCCGCTCAAAGCTTTCTGTAATTATGGAAAGGCCCAATCAGCTCTTTTTGTTCACAGTCACGTTTGTGAGTCTAATACTGACCATCAGGTGTTCCGTCCAGAGTTATGGCGTGCCAATTGCCGGAAAGCCACAAGGTAGCGGGACTAATATTGTTATCTGACTGACCCAGATTTCGGAAGATATCAATGCGAGGAAGAGGCGCAGATCCTGCCTTGGTCAATATAAATATAAAACATCAGGCTCTGGCAACACATACTATGGGCGAAGTGATGAGAATCGTGGTAGAATTCAAGGGGGAGCTTTTTGGGGTGGCTTGCCACACCACACCCAAGCTGTTGAATAATCACAGATTTAATGGCGTTCCCTACCTCTGGTTCAACGTACACATAGCTCTCGTTAGGTTCACCAACCATGACTTCGGTGTTGTAAGAAATAGGGGTGCCTGTTGAATCGATCGTAGTGAACTTGGCGATCGCGCTATGATACGAACGAAACCAGGCATTCGGCCTAATCATGACTCGGCTGGGGCGAGGTAATTTGAGGGCTTGGTAGCGAGAAAGCATCGCGTCGAATGTATCATTAGGTTGTATTTAATCGGTCGCTAAATGCGGATTGAGAATAATAGAAAAGCGGAGAAGGGATGAGGGACGCGTGCGCCAGGCGGAGGATAGACAATTCAAGAACTGTATTTCAGACAGTGGCACTGAAAGAATTCAGCTGAACCTTGCAATTAACTGTTTACGTAATGATGGGCATGGGCGGAGTTTATTTTATCCGGAGGCAAGTCTGAAGAGGCCACAGTGGATGGCTTCGTCAGCATATTGGAATGCCATAAACGTTGAGTGTCACCAAAAGGAGCGTTTTTTCATGACGTGGGCCGCCCTGCGAGTCGCAAACCTTCATTAATAGACATGGGGACTACGGAGTATACTGGTTCAGCATAGTCGAGCTATGGAGACTTGGGGCGGGTGATTTCAGTGGGAATCTGTGGCGGCGTGCCCCATCATGGCCAAGACGAGATCTTGCTGGAGACGTTGTTATGGGGCGTTTAGTTGCCCGTTGTTATCAGCCAGACGGTTATTTAATATAACTTGAGCAGAAAATATCCCGACAAGTTCTTACGCAAAAACACGATCGAAGATAATCTAAGCGAGCATGATGAAAATATTCTCCACTTTCTCGCTCTGTTCGACACGGACGAGGGCAAGCTTTCTCACTCAGCTGGTCGACCCTCACCGCCCCTCCACGCGCCCGGAATGCCTGTCAGCTTTTTCTTTTTCTGTGCGCCATGTCATCCATTGGCGGCGGCATTCCATAGGAACCCCGGCCTGGTTGAAGCCTTCGCATGTCTCACTAGAATCAGGCTTGAACTGACACCCAAGCTAATCCTGTTCCATTCCTCATTTTGCTGGAGGATTCAACCATCATCGCGTCATGCTGCCGACTGATCAACGGCATCTAAAACACGGGCGCGGGCCCACCCCAACTGGGCGCGCGTCGAGTTCTCTTCAAAAGGAATTGCTTTGAGAAATTGCTACCAGCAGAGACTGTCGGGCGGCCTGCAACATGATCACGATGAGCAGAAATGGCTTGAGCTTTGCTTCCTGACACAAGCTTAGCTTCTCTATTCTGTGCAGCCAGACAAATGCGTCTGCCCTCGGACAATGACACCCCCGAAGCATCTTTTCCTTGGAGCTCTTGTAGCCATCTACGCCGTCGCCTCAGCCTTCGCAGACTGGTCCTCTCAGATTTGGGACGTGATTGTTGTCGGTGCGGGCACTGCTGGTATTATTGTGGCAGATCGGCTTAGCGAAGCCGGCCACAAAACACTTCTCCTGGAACAAGGGGGCAAGTCTTACGGCATCGTGGGCGGCATTGAGAAGCCCGCGTGGTTGAACGGAACTAATATCAGCAGAGTCGACGTTCCTGGATTATGTGAGTACAACCGAATGGGGGCGAAAGAGGGAGGAGAATCGAGGGGCGAAGATGGAGTGATGAACATCTGCTGCCCGTTGGGCTAACACGCCCGAACAGACTCATCAATCTTCGCCGGCAACTCAGATCTGATATGCAAGCCCGACCAGGTCGGTGCTTTCCAGGCATGCACGATTGGTGGCAACAGCGCCATCAATGCCGGCTTGTATTTCCAGCCTCCAGCATCAGACTGGGATGACTACCATCCCGAGGGTTGGCACAGTGCTGATGTCCAGGCCGCAATCGGCAGACTGCTGAAGCGGCAACCTGCCCTCGTCAGTTACTCCGAGGACGGCAGATTTTATGTTCAGACGGGCTTCAGGGCCATGAAGAAGTGGATTGTCGACCATGCCGGCTACTCGAACGTGTCATTCCTCGACACCATTGACAATAAGGAGGGCGTTTTTGGACGGCCAGTGTACAACTATCTGGACGGACAGCGAGGTGGACCAACACGGACATATTTGCAGAGCGCCCTCGGTCGAGGCAACTTCCATCTTGAAACGGGTGTCTACGCCAAGTATATTGAGAGAGTCGGCGGCATGGCATCTGCAATCGCTGTACAGCTGGCCAGCGGAGAAGACAGATCAGTCAGGCTCGCAAAATCTGGTCGGGTTGTCCTGAGTGCTGGTGCTCTGCTGTCTCCCAAGATTCTCATGTATTCTGGCATTGGCCCCCAGGAGGCTCTCAGCAAGCTAGCTGCGAAATCATTCACGCCTTATAATGAATCCTCATGGATTATTCAGCCGCACGTCGGAGAAGGTCTTTTCGATAACCCCAACACCTTCATTGTGCTCTCTGCCCCCGGCATCAAGTCTTATGTCTACCGTTATGACAATCCACCCCCCGAGGACCGAGACTTGTATCTAGAGTCGCGCAGCGGACCATACAGCTTTGCCTCTCAAACCTCTGCATTCTGGTCCTACGTCAACCACTCTGACGGCACCAGGAGTGGTGTTCAAGGCACCGTCAGCTCCTCTGGACACGGTGCCTTCTCTGGCAACAACACCATCACCTTGAACGTGTATGGGACGTCGGGACTACTGTCGTCGGGTCATGTGGAGCTCTCTGATGATGGCAAGTTCACGGCCCTTCCCAGCTCCGGGGTGTACTATTCCCATCCCCGTGATGCAGAGAGTATTGCTGCCTTTATCCACTCGCTGTTTCAGCACCTTCCACCGTCAACCCCAACTTCTCCCGCCAAGGATGGACTGACACCGCTGAACATTGCTCGGAACTCAACTCTAGACCAAGTGCTCGAGTACATCACTACTCCGTCGGCTTACGCAGTCGGCGCAGTGCAGCACTGGTCAAGCTCTTGCCGCATCAGCAAATGTGTCAAGGCCGATACCAAGGTTATCGGCACAGACAACATCCACGTCGTGGACGCCTCCATCCT
Organism: Keithomyces neogunnii; assembly: GCA_020975405.1. Taxonomy (NCBI): domain Eukaryota; kingdom Fungi; phylum Ascomycota; class Sordariomycetes; order Hypocreales; family Clavicipitaceae; genus Keithomyces; species Keithomyces neogunnii. The sequence continues at coordinate 95,693 of JAIOWQ010000002.1, read as the reverse complement.
CGCGCCCTTGACCGTTAACCCCCAGTTTGCAGTCATGGTGGCTGCGGAAAAGGGGTCAGAAAGAATAATAGCCGCCATGCAGAAGAAACCCCGTCGCAGGAGGACAAGGTCATAGCTAGCACTCGGGCCCAATATTTATGAGATGATGATGATGATGGCATAGATGTTTTGTCAGGCGTTTAACACGGGTCAGGTACTCGGTCAATTGTCCAAGAGCGCATGACATGTACCACGAATGGGGATTCAACCAAAACACCATGTTGTTTTGTTCATATGCGTGTTCACCTGTCCCTGTAACCTTTGTCTGCCAACTCGTCCTTCCTAATTGAGTAATCCACGTATCCATTGCATTTCTGGATAAATACGACAGCATAACGGCTCACGCAGTGACAAACATCACACAATTGTGCGGCCAGGACGCCACTTCTTGTCTGCTACGTGATATTTGAGCAGGAGGTCGTTGCGGGTGCGGTTCAAGATTGAATAGCCATAATTATTACAAATCAGCACCTTGCCTTTACACTCAGAGATTTCAAGAGACAAAATGACTGACATGGAGAGACCCGCAAGCATATCTGGAGATTGTTTATGCGGCCGAGTTCGATGCACAATCACATTTCCTCCGAGCCACAACTGGGGACGACTGTTTACGTATGGCACCTGTTATCCAATTGAAAGCATAGCACGACTTGACCAAGGCTTGTTGGTTGTCATCTGTACGTTTGCGATGAAATTGCTGGTGTGACGGATCACCTCGAGGGGATTGCTTGGTGACTGCGCCACAGGGATAAGTCGGCTGTTAACTTGATTAATCAATCATGAAAAGCATCTACAGCTCTCGACTCCCAGAATTCGACGGCCAATAATACGATTTTTTTTGGCTACTGTTTTTGGGGCAATGATTCGAACTCGTGATGCGTAACCAGGGGTGGCCAGACAAAGCCCTTTTGGCTTAACAAAGGCAAACTGCCACAGGCTGCCCCAAAGGCCAGACTGGCATGTCTTTGATGCTCTGTGCTACAATGCGCATTGATCCAGCGATGCCTGGTGCTAATCTGTCGGCCAGCACAGCGCCTTTTCTATTCAAGGCACGCACTTTTGTGTAATCACGAGGACAAAATAGTGGTTTCCTCGGGAGGCTTGGGCTCTGCGGCTGTTTAGCAAAGATGTAGATGGCTTGGTGGCTTGGAATATCTCGCGGTTCCTATTCCTCATTATATTTTCTTTTCCTTCTTTTCTCAAGACCGCAATAGACGGCAAAAATGACCAACTCGGCGCCTGCTGGATCTTTGGATCATGAGGGCTCCCGGCACGAGTGTCCAGCTTGGGTGGTGCTACTCTGAGATGCTGCTACTCTGAGATGCTGGTCTCTGTTGTCGCAGATGGTCAGTCCAGGGAGGAAGAGGAAGAGCAAAGTCCGCCTACGAGTTGCTACAGATCTACAGAGTACAGCTACTTGTGCTTTTACCTGCGGTACAGGACTCATGAATCGTAATACCAACTGGTACTCCGTACAGAGTATGTATTCAATGTAGCTCTAGAGTATGACAAAGTCCATCCTGAACCCACTTATGTTATTATCAGTTGACCCCTTTCCTCTTCTGCGTTGCTTATTCTATAACCAGCTATGAATGACAGTCCATGCCATAGCCCGTTGTCCTCACGTCGCCCGGCTTATTTTTATTTTTTAAGCTTCCTGGAGCAAGAATCCCAGCATCATAGTGTTGTGCAGCCGACTCGGAGCGTGCAGGGGCATGCTGATCTCTGCGTCTCGAATTTGTTGGCTCCTTGGAGATGACGGACTTGTTAATTGTGACGGGGCATCAAGGTTCCAATAGTAGAGGGGCCAGGCTCCACGGTTTCATTGATGAATGCCGCTTTCCCCCTCCCTGTTTCATGCGAGCGCATCAACAGAGAGGATTGGAACGCTACAAGGTTTATTGCACAGCCATACACAGTCAGCCCATCTGACCCGTCATCTGAGTTGGACAATGGCAGAGCCCCGCTTTTGGTGTAATATTACGGGATGCTGCGTGGTATCGGGGCATGATGCAATGTCAATGTCAATACGGAGCATCATGTTTCATCTTCCATGCGCACCCACCATCTTTACCTACAGCTTCGCGTGGTTGATCAAGGCTCTCATTCCCGTTCGCGACACAGAACACAAAGTCAGGCTCTGTGGCAAGGCGGAGGTGAAACATAATTTTCGGTGCTCTGCCTGGTGCAGTGCAGTACATCGTACGCCGTGTGTCTGTTTTCTGTGCAGCTTAAGTAACCCGCAGCCTTGGTGGAGGGCAAGGTTCGGCGCTGACAGGCAAAAAAAGAAGTCTCCTCCGTACCAGACTCAACGCTGACCATTGGGGTATCGTGACCAGTTGCCGCTTCGAGGAATCGCGGAAATGCGGATGGCAGGGAAGAATCGCCCCTCTCAACCTGCCCGCCCCTGGATTGAAACAAAGTTGCCCTGCGGATCGGGTGGCGCAGATTCCAACCCTAGACGCCGACCCCTTTTCAGACTGGACCGAGTACTCGGGCCATGTGTACGAAGTATCTTGTGCAATAATAAGACGAAGCGATATTTGACAATAGTCCGCTTTTTCAGTCATTACTCATGGTACTATGACTAATATCTCTTTCCCCAACTTGCACGGAGTATTCCATACTCTGTGTCAGATGTTTGTATTGTTAGGGGAGAAGCTGACGCCGGTGCGACGAGCAGTATTGAACACACTGTACCCCGTGCTTCCCAAATTTTTATTTCAGTTTATTTCATCTACTCTTGCAATGTGCGTTGATTGTACGGAGTACCTGGCTCGTTTGGGCATTGAGAGAAAATCGTCTCGTAAGCCAGATCGTGCAACCAATAGGAGCAACGGATGGGCAAGCGGCGTTGTGACGCATGGAGATACCCGTATCCGCTTTTGCGCCTCCCACAATTGGTTGGCAGGACTGAGCCTTTCGCTTCAAGCAGCCGCCTTCGGTTGACTTCCGTGGCGTTCAAGGCTTGGTGGCGCGCAGCTGAACCTGCAGCTCCGAAATCACCAACGCTTTTACTTGCACCTAGCTAAATACTAAGAACTATAGTACCCCTTTATAAATACTTACCTACTATACCTCCTATAGATTGAATGCGATACTAGATTCACACTGTGATGCAGCCTGACCCGCCCCCCTCTGCGCTGAGAAGTCAAGTAGATTTGCTTGTACTCCATAGAAAAGGTGGAGAGGGTGGAATAAATGATGGTAGATCACCTAACAAGGAAAGATGCGGGCTGCGCATTTAATTCATGACTGCTGTACGTTTTAGCTGCCCCTTGGTGGCAACCCTAATACTCTCCTCGTGGTCGGCCAAGGCGAGGAGCCCGCTCAGGATTATGTATTGCAGCACATGCACCACAATAAGCCCTCATGGTCCTTACTGGTTGGGGGCTAGACGCAGTGACAGGTTGCTGCCCCAAACCCAGTGGGAGTCTGAGGGACTTGTGAGCCCCTTTGAAATCGAAACCCGTCATAGTATCCACCCACACAAGCGAACCAGGGATCTGGAAGGTAGTGCCATTAATGTTCTGACAGTACCCACCTGACAGGGATGAACACGATGTGCAGGCAACATGAAGGCGCCTAGCGTTGGCGGGGGCCTGGCGGGAGGGTCGCAAAGGATTTTTGACATGGACATGCAGTCTGATCTTCCACTCCTCTGTCACGGTCGCGCGACCAGAAGTCTATATTCTTTTATAAGCGAATTGTATCACATTAGCAGGTTGGCCCCTTGCCATTGAATAGTCAAGGCTGGTGCGATGCATATGAACAAGATTTTGAAACCAACAGTGCTCAAGACGGAGTAGATTGGCTGAGGATGGCATTGTGTCTTATGCACTGCGCACGCATGCCAGCAGCAGAAACCGCGGGTTTGCGGCTGTGAAGAGTAATGGCCGTCCACATCCATGATGGAGCAATCCGTAACTGACTCCATGGAATGATGGTGCATCCATCTAGCCCTGATTCCCCACGCCGGCGGGCCAGCCTGTGACAAAGGCAAATCCTGCCTGTCCCATCCGCAAGGCTGCTGCTCTGTTCTGGGATTCTAGGATCACACTGCGACCGAAACTTGCCGTTCGGCCTGGTGGTTTCAATTACGTAGGGTCCTCGGTCAATCCTTCGCGTAACCCACCTGTTTGGGGGCCTGGAGCCTCGCCAGCTCGTATCTATTTGGGGGGACTGGCTCGTGCCAGGCTGTCAGCTATTTTGCGTGGTTGTGCGCTGGTTGTGCGCTGGTTGTGGATGGAGTGGAGGGACCCCAAATTGTGGGTTGTCATGTCATGCGAAGATGATTTCACAGGGCCATGTCAAACTAACGCCGCGGAGGGGGGACACTTGGCTTCCCAAATCCATATTTAGGATCGACAGAGGACTCCAACTGAGATCGCGGTGGCTGAGTTGCCGCAAGCTTCACACAATATTGCCGTTACATATTTGTGGTGGCAGAGGTTCAAAGAGTTGGTTTGCTGGAGAATACAAGGCATGCCAAGTTGCTCCGTCCATGATGGAGAAATGACGAAGCAGGAGCCCAACATGTGTCTGATCTGCCTGTCTCGCCCACTTCCTCGACGCGACCTTGACATGACCTGACGTCGTTCATGGTCACATTAGCAGCCGCGAAGCTAAATTCGTTCATTCAGCCCTTTCCCTTTGTCGCGGGGGGGACCTTCTTTCATCTTCTTGGCTCCCAGCCACCGCCCGTCCCATTGTCAGGCACCACGAGCAAAAGCCGCCTCCAGGTATCCACCCACAGGCAAGTCCCGTCCTTGGTTCATTCTGGTTGTCTGTCCTCAAGCAACCTAGTTTCGGATTCACCCCGTCTCGTTCGGGTCGGGTAGCTGCGATTCTGCCTCTGCCTTTGCCTCTGCTTCATAATTCTTCCATTCATTCTCTCCTTCTTGATGATTCTAATCTCTTGTTTGCCATATCCAGCAGACCGCGGCGGCAGCGCCGACCACTTTTAAACCCATTTGACCTGCCCCTTCCGCTCCCTGACCCGAGTTTGGCTCACGTGCTTGTCTTCTTGCTTACCCGCTTCTGTTGGTAATAGCGAGCCGATCTTCCGTCTCCCAGACCAAAACCCATCCACATCAACTGTCACCGTCTGCCACCGTCTGCCCACCATCTGCCACCCTTGTCATCGCTATCATCAATCTTCCCGCCAGGAAGTGCGGTTTTATTTCCACAGCGCAGCCATTGGCGAAATACCTTTTTGAACAATTCGATCCGAAGCCAAGTCTCTGCACGGCTTCGGCCCATGCTCTCTCGATGCTGCCCGTCGCTCGGCCGTAATGTATCCTCCTTTGGTCTGCTCATTATTCGCCCTCTTCTTCATCTCTGTTGCCACGACAAAAGTTCTGCGTCTATATATCAATGCACACATCTTCCCTACCGGCGTCTTAATATTTTGCTTGCCAGCCTTCATTGTCCCCGATATTATATTGATTAGCTTTCTTTGGCTTCTATTACGTCGAAAGAATGGGCTGCTGGCGCTGACGGGGTTTGCCGTGGGTGGTTCCATTTGGTAAGTTGGCACGCGACCACAGGTGTTTCTGGCTGGAGTTGGAGTTGCAAGGCGCCACCGCCGAGTCTAGTCTCAATGGCTTCAATTGTCAGCGAGCGCATGGCCCCATTATCAGCCGCGACCGTCAACATTTGGCCTTTTCTGTCAGAAGCTAACCTTTGCCACGGCGCAATGTGTCACATAGTCTTGTTACTCTCGTTGCTGCCTCTTCGCAGCTGGGCTTCTTTTACCAAACCGGCGGCCTGATTGACTGGGGAGATGCCAAATCATTCGCATTTAGTGAGGATGGCCGAAAAGTCTTGCTCAGTGAGAGTGCCACGCCACTTGCCTTTTGCTGCGGGATTCTGCTAGCATCATGGACTGTCAAGTTTCGGCTATACAAATACGTCACCGCTGCGCTGACTGCTGGCGAAGTGCACGCAAGATCATGTTCGTGCCTGCTACGGTGGCTGCGGCTGCTGCCCTCAACGGCAATGAATGGCAAAATTTTAACATGTGGTGTTAGTGATGCGATGGACTGCAAACAAATCCGGCCTCGACAGGTCATCAAAGGAGGAAACCGAATCGTCACTCCTTCCCACTCGAGAAATCGATTCCGATTCCGACTCCGACGATTCGTCCAATAGCACCCGACGAGGTGCCGACGAGAGCGATGCTATGTCTCCGCGTGCCATGCGCTGTCCTCGTTTCATCCCCTGGAGCTTCGGCATCATGGTCTTGTTGGGATTTCTTTCCATCTTGGTAATTTTCGACCCTGAACGACCGTACAGTCGCATGTTTACCACCTTGCCACTACCCCTTCTGGCCATGTTCGCACCCAAGCCGGTCGAATGCGCGTCCAGCTCATGGCCGTTGCCAGACCTCATCGACAGGGTCAGGTGGGAGACGCCTCGTGGAAATTTCAAGGGCTGGGCACCAGGCACGGCGAATGAAATCATTCAGAAGTACCGTGACAGAAATGTCACCTGGTTGCCGTCCGAGCCACCAAATGGCTTCACTCGCTGGAACCCCAATGCCAAGGCAATTGGTATTGACCAGCTTCTCAACACTACGACTGGCCCCCATGACGAATCCTGTCCCGACCCACTGATCTTGGATCCTTACTACAATCCCGCAAATGACCCTTTGAAGATCACCAACCTAGACAATCCCGTTTTTGAGCCGCTAGCCGCTGCGCTTCAGGATGGCTCGGTAAAGATCAAGCATATTGCCCTAATTTTAATGGAGAGCATGCGTGAGGAGCTATTCCCTTTGCAGCAAAGCTCCGGTTTTCACGACCTCATCATGAAATCCCACGACGATCTGGATTATGACGACATCAACGAGCTACTGGCACACATCACACCCAACGCTGAGCGCATCACGGGAAAACCTGGCAACTGGAGGAGTAAAAATGGCACCGCCTTTGGTCGTAAGTTCACGGAGTGGGATGACAAGACCGACGAGGGCTTCGGCGGCGTCAATGTAAACGGCGCCCTCACAACCAGTAGTGTATCCACCAAGAGTTTGGCCGCCATCCACTGCGGCGCATGGCCCATGCCAGTCGACATGTTCGAAGAAGCTGAGACGGAAAGCTATCAGCCTTGTCTACCCGAAGTACTTGAGCTCTTTAACAGATTAAAGACGAATACCTCCTCGGGTGACTATCACGATCAGCAATGGTACCCAGCCTTCTTCCAGGCTGTCACGGATGGTTATGACCGACAGGGTAATTTCGATGCCAAGATTGGATTCAAACACGTCATCAACAAGGAGAAGATAAAGGAAGACTCGGTGTATAATGCCGAGCTGGAGGAGATCAACTACTTTGGGTTTCCAGAAACAGCTCTCAGAACATACATCACCGACTACATTACCAACGCGACAGCCAACAACCAGCGCATGTTTTTGTCACACTTTACCAGCACCACGCACCATCCTTGGGGGGTGCCTAAATGGTTCAATTCTAGCGAGTACATGGGCTCTGCACACGGGTTGATGCAGACACACAAAGACCTAAACGCCTACCTGAACACTATTCATTTCAGTGATGCTTGGATAGGTCAGCTCATGCAGATCTTTGACGACCAGGGCATCTCTGACGAGACTCTTGTCATTTTCGTCGGAGATCATGGCCAAGCTTTCAAGGAGGATTTCAGCAAGACGGGAACATATGAGAATGGTCATATTAGCAATTTCCGCGTGCCAATCACATTCCGACACCCGAAATTACCTAGACTGCAACACACCGTCAACGCCACGTCCCTCAGCATTTTGCCTACTATTCTCGATCTCCTTGTCAACACTGGCTCTCTTAACGAAAAGGACGCCACCGCCGCTGCCGACTTGGTTCAAGACTATGAAGGCCAGTCACTCATTCGCCCTTTTAAGACTACATATAAAGGCCGACGGGCCTGGAATTACAGCCTTGTCAATCCTGGCGGGAGAATGCTCACAATTACATCTTCAGACACACCATGGAGGCTTGTTGTTCCCTTGGATAGGAAGACAGAATATGTGTTCTCGGACCTTGGCCAGGACCCCATGGAGCTGAATCGTGTCTTGGAATGGTCTATCAAGAGTCTGTCATCCACGGTCCGTAGAAAGTATGGCGATAAAGCGGCCGATTGGCTCATGGAAGCAGAAAAAATTGGTTTGTGGTGGTCCTCTGAACGAAAACGACTTTGGAAATACACTCCTCCGTAACATAGATGAGACGGCCGGCAAGAGGATTGTTTTGTTTATGTCGTAGATTCTGAATTATTCAGCCTGTTTTATTTTTATTTTTGGCATACGAGATGGCAGTAAGAAGATTCTGTCGAGGACGCATTCTGTCCTAAATGCCTTGGACGAGGTTATTGTTGGTTTTACTTTTTTGACCTGAACCAATGTCTTGTATAATTAATATCACGACGGGCTAAGGTTTATTGGGCGGCACGAGAGGGGAAAATACCGTTCCAGCGCCACAATGTATCAACGTATTCTCATCACGTGGCTTAAATACTGGATGTTGAGTACTTTTAGCGCAACCATGTTCTTGTCTTGAATCAATGAAGAACAATTGGCAACCCGTTTCATTTTGGGTTAGGTAAAGTTTGTATATGCCTGTAAAATGAGAAGAATGCGGCATAATTGAATGGCCCTCGCTTGTCGCGACTTGTAATAACAAATGAAATTTCCGCAAATTATTGCATTTGGTCTGTCTGTGTCTTGCTGCTGGCCGTCGGCCGAGGTACTTCAGGGACTTTGTCTACACCAGCCGTCAAAGTCTACTCGATCCAGGACAGATGTGCAAGGACGATCAGTATTGCCAAGTACTTGAATGCCAAGGGAGCCAACCAGTTGCCTTTTTGCGTGACGTAACGGAACACTTCAAGGTCTGCAAAGCTTCGCTTCACAGCTGGCAATGCATCGTTGGGGCGATGGGATCTTGCCCGTCATGGACATTGCGTCACAAACGAGAGAATATACTTGCCGGCATTAGGTGACACTAAGCCTCTCAAGTTTCCAATTTTTAGTTCATTTGGCTTTTGGTACATTGGCGTCTTGCTCGTAGAGAGGCTGCAGCCCAGTCAAAAGTTCCCATTGTCGTATAGTGATGATATAAACTTGCCAATTTACAGTCTGTCTCTCCCACCATCGCTATACCTAGCCACTGTTGGCGAAGAGGGCATTCGCAAACATGGCATACGTGTTGGTATCGTTTGGCACCTCTTTGGTAGCCAGGCCATAAAGAGCAATATAACCGCTTACAAGGTCTTCAGAAGTGGGTGTCCAGGTAACTTTTGGTGGTAGCCCGGTGGTGCGCTGCGTATGTCGTCGCCAGAAGTTGTAAAGTACTCCTTAGTCCTGCCTGCTGAATGAGAAGAGGCTGTGTAGTTGGCGGCAGTCTTAAACGCCGTCTTGGTGACGAATATTCTGTGTCCAATATGTCGCCCTGAACCATTAATCACTGAACTGGTAGTAAATGCCGCGCATTACGAGACACTTTAGGGTCATTGGCGATTATTAACAAGGTATTAGATGGGCAGGGGCTGTGGTAGCCAAATTTATCTATCGCCACTGCCGTAGAATGAGAAAGTGTTAGTGTAGACAAAGCCAATCTGCTCAGCGAGCGGTCTGGGATTGCTTAGCCAGGATGTCTCTAATGAATAGCTGAGAAAGGAATATACGTCATGATCACTAGGTGGCATCGATTCTAAATATAAGCCGCGGCGTTGCCTTTTGAATTCCAACTGGTCAAGTGTGGTGCTTGACTGCACGATTCGGATCTCTTCATCTCGAACAATTACATAATGTTAACCACAAAGATTGTAAAAACTTCAAACGTGATATCTACCTGGAAGGGGACATCTTAGCTCCAGATGACTGTAGCAGTAACTACGATGACAGTGGAGAAGGCAATTGTTATTGTTGGTGCAGATGTACTACTCAAGTTGTTCTGAGACTTGAGTCGGAGCGAGGGACTTGTGGAAATTCCATCTACAGAGTCTGACTTGGATTTGTAGTACAGTAGACGCGTAGGTGTTATGCTACAGACCGTGACAAGTACACAGGAGGCTACACATGTTACCAAATTAGCGCATAAATGGTCGAATCTGACCTCTGGATACATGAGACGAACCAAGAATTATATACCTCGTAGAATAGTACCTATACTTTGCCTTGTCACGCATGTTATGACATTGGCCTTTAATACCCCTAATTCCACCTCAATTACGGGATCATATGGGGATCCCGGCACATAACAGTAGTGTTACTTTTCCCATGTAATGTTGTTACCATAGTTGAGCATCTACGTTTGGCTTTCCAGCTTCTACTTCAACGGATGTACCACCAATAATATTACCACGAAACATGATAGAGTAGTTCAGATCACGTCTTTTTTTACCAAAGACAGTGAAGTTCAACAACAATGGCCTTTGCAGCGTGTTTGGTCACAATTAACAAATGTCATATCGCTATTTGCACATTTTCGATGGGGATGTGGTCCACCTATGGGCTCCAATTTAGGTGTTTTAAATCCTACATCGAATTAGTTCCAAGTGCAGTTGCCTCATGAAATCGTAGATGGATGGATTCCATCTGTGCTTCCGTTAATGGTGATAAGATTCGTGGTTCGAAGAACAGCCCAGGCCGGCCTACTCACCACGATATGATCATTAGATGCTTGAGCACGGAATTAACCATAATTCTAGTGCCGAATTCTTTCCTCTCAAGTCGACTGGCCTGCGTTGTTAATGGTGGCCTTCGCGCCAAATTAGGCCATGCATGCAAGCTAAGCACGTTAAGAAATCATGCAAGGCCGAACAACTATCAACTGGAACGAGCTGTTACCTTATATGCCGAGTGACAAAGTTCAAAATTACCCAGCACGAGACGATGGTTTCAAGGGAAATTGCAGCTTTTCAACGAGCGCCCGACGGTTCGTTCGTTGCGACGAGGCAATTTAATAATTCGTGTACAGAAACCGCCACAGGCCCGCCCTAGGTTAGCACAAAGGTCAAGTTGGACGACAACAATAAGAGTCTGGCCCCCTGGAGTCTGGCCCATTTCCCCGTCGCACGGGCTCTCTGTCCATCCTGAAAAAGTCAACCACGGCCAACTCAGAAGAGTCTAGTTCGCCAACACGGCCAATCCTCATGTCGCCTGTGTGGACCGCCCTGTGGACAGCTGCCAGGGGTAAAGAGGTCCTCAGACGCGCCTGGGCGTTTTTGCAAGGCTTGGCAGAGGAAGGCATCGAATGGCATCGCGAAGCTGCCTCAAGAACGGGGCAGCTGAACTGGCTGGTGCATCCCACGCCCACGACCCTCACAAGCGACTCAAGTCGGATTGGCCTGATCAATACCAAGACTCATTGTCAGGCAGAATGGGGGCTTGGTTGAGGCTTGCCAGGACATCCGGGGAGCCAGTCAAGCGAGAGCTGCGTGGTTGTCGCTTGCTTCCTCCTTCATGTCGAGATGCCTTGACAAGCAGCAGCAGCAGCAGCAGCAGCAGCAGGACCAGTCATGGCATCTTCACAGTGGGCGACTCTCCTCGGCGCCGTCATTCTGGCTGTGACTGTGCAGTCAGTCGACGTTGTGTACGTGACGGATATTGAAATCTTCACCTACCTGGTACGCATGCTGGCTTGAACACGCAGAATTTCGCAATCTCGAGTCCGGCTAACAGACATCAAGGCACCATGTGCTGCTACTGCCATTTCATACGGCATCGCCTCGGAAACCTACTCTACCAAGTGTGGCGAGGACAAGACTGCGCTACAGTCATGCATTTGCCGCAACACGAACGAATTCAAGCTAGTTACGTCGACCATCAATTCTGACATCTCGTCGGGCTGCGGCACGCTTGCAGGAACGAGTGACGTATGGAGCGCATCCATGGTCTTGGAGAAATATTGCAACCCCGAACGAACAATTACGTTTTCCACGCCCACGGCGAATATCGTCAATGCCTTCATCACGGAACTGCCCCAAATATCCCATCTCCCGGTTTGCGCGCAATCCGGGTTGTCCTACGCTGTGATGGGCGAGGTACATTCCAGTTACTCTGCTAGCCCACCCTGTTTTTCTACAACGGCAAAGAGCATGGCGCTTTTACTAACTCGGTGTGCCTGGGCCAATAGTTTTTGTCAAAATGCCCCCGAGACGCCAGTCTGTACGCGCCGTGTGTTTGCAACACGGATAGGGCAAAGGTCGTTAGCGAGACAATGAGCAAGTCGGTGCGATACTCGTGCTCAAACGACGAAGATGTGACAGCGGCCCAGAGTTTCTTCAACGGCTATTGCGCCATGAACAAGGGCACAACATCGTTCGCTGCAGCGCCGCGTCCGCCAGGCGATAGTACGTAGACAATGCCCGTGAACAGCACACAAGAGCTACCCTTTATGTCTGGCACTGACGTCTTGGTACAGTGACATACTATGTGACGGCTTTGCCGCAGTTTAAATCTCTTCGGTCATGTGCCCAGAGCGCCATGTCCTCTGCTATTCAAGGGGTGGGTAAACTCGCGCCATGCAGGCCACATCTTGTCTCTACCCGGACTGCAGTTGGAACTAATGCTGGCTGCTAGCAAACTAACTGGTTGTGTGGCTCGGGACCCCAAGCTCTAGCCTCTTGCGTATGCATCAAGTCCGGCATGCGTGGCAAGATTTCCAGCACCCTAACATCTGGTGTGAAAGGCTACTGCTCGAGCACCGCCATTGATGATGTGACCTCGGCCGTGAGTGTTTTGGATTATTACTGCAGCGCAGCCGAAAGCAAGGTCGTTGCTTCAGTATCAGAGTCCATCTCTGAACCATCCGCAACTAGGGTTCCGTCGCGAACGCAAGCCGACGGCTCAAGCCCCTCGGAGACCGGAACAGGAGGCAACGGAAACGAAAGTGGTTCGGACAATGGAGGCGGTGGTTCGGACAATGGAGGCAGTGGTCAGAACAAGGGCAGCAAGGTGGCAGTGATAGTTGCCAGCGTCCTAGGAGGCGTCATCGCCATCGCCTTGGGCGTCGGGCTGATATGGTACCTTAGGCGTCGCAGCGTGCGCAAAGAACGAGGCCAACCGCTCCCAGATGACAGCTCTCATGGACAAGCAGGAGAAACTGATCCGCCCAAGTATCCTGGACATGACGGCTTCGCCGAGCTCTCGACTCCATCACACACTCCACGCCCCGAGCTGGTTGGCGATGCGACGTCACTTCCATCAGAGCTGCCTCCTAAACAACTCTTGCCAAAATCTGAGCTTCAGGGCGATTTCGAACAGGGACAGCACCTGCGGCCAGCACAGCCACAGTCACCACATGAACTTGCGACTCCCATTTCTGGCTACCAGGTCAGTCCGCAATCAGCCAGCGTGACTCATCACAACTCGCCGGCAACCGTGTCACCACATCAGGGCCAACATTCCGGGTACTGGGGTCCTCCCCAGGGGACGGAGGCATATGAACTTGCTACCAACATGCCGCGCTCTTAAGCGCGGACCTTATGATATAGCGAATGACTTTTTACCTTGCGGGCTGAATTTGATGTTGCTGGGCACCTAAGCTTGTATCATCTAGTAACATGTACTAGGCACATTCTTGTATAATTGATATAGACCAACAAGTTTATACTCCATGTTAAGGGACAAATAGTACTGGACTATAGTGAAACGGTTTTGCAGGCATCGGGACCTCTGCAAATAAGCACTTCGATTGCTATGAGCGGCAATTGTGTACCTATACGTCCTGCTGGGTACTCCTAGCTATGAGTGAAGCATTGGTAGCACCAAACCAATACATGTACAAAGTCTTAAGACTATGTAAATAACAATTAACCTCTTCTTACTGCCGTATTTAGTCTATTACACGAATAGTCTGGCTATTTCTTTTAGACAAACCTAATGATATGAACCCAGCCCAAATTGTAGGACAGAACATATTTGGGTATCAGTTGCAGGTTATGGGCTCCAAACATCCGCGGTCGTTATAGGCGTGGCGTTACAATTGGTCAATAATTTGTGATAGCTTCGTAGGCAAGTATATAATTTAACAGTAGCCAGTGCTCTCAATACGTGGATTTGCTCATCTCATCCTGCCTGAACTTGGTAAGACTCCTAGCCAAAACCCTAGTCGTCGGATCAGTGGAACGAAGCAAGCCGGCACTACTGTACTGCATCAATTACTCCTTTCCTTTGGGGTAGATTGACAAATTATATGTCTGTTGGCTGAGAGAAAGAGGAGGTCTATCACCTGCCTGACCCAACCACTAAAGTAGCCGGTTGACCATGCAAGCTGACGTTGAGAGGTTTTTGGGGAGACTCAGGGGGCAAAGACGACAATAAGGTCCCCAATGAAGCAACTCTCGATAACTAGCATACGTTTGGACCGCTGCCTTTGATACTTTCTAATTGGCACCTCCAGATATAGAAGCCTCGTATCATGTGCATTTTGTTTTGACTTCGATGGAGACGTAATGTGCCGAGTCTGAAAATTCTCTTCAGACTAAATTATGATGAAATTGTACAAATTGCATATTAAAACACAGAAAAGCGCAACTAGCTGCTCCCCTTCTCCACATGGTCGAGCAAACTACCCCGGAACTTCTGGAAGTTCCTCGGCGACACCCTGGCTTCATATGCCCTATCAATCTCTTCCGTCGTCATTCCTGTAGTGTCTGGAATGAGATACCATCCACCAACAATCAAGAGCACAGAGGTCCCAGCATAAATAAAACCAGTCTTGGCCCCCAGGTTTGCAGAGTCGACATTGTACAGATAGGGTGTGATAAAGTTGAAGAGCCAGCTGGTTAGGGTTTGAGAAACAACGCCAATGGACAGCGTTTTGGCACGGAGATGGTAAGATGAGAGCTCGGCAGCAATGGGCCACCCCGCCCCCTGAAGCATCGAGGTCTGCAGCGAGATGAGAATGTTCATGAGGATGGCAATAGCCCAGAGACCGCTCTTGCTAGTGACCCAGTACAGTCCGCCAATGATGGCCATGATGAAGAAGTTGACTGTGATTCCAGCCAGAACTACATTTCTGCGGCTGACTCGCTGGAGGTAAGCACCGCTGCACAAGACGATGACGATTGCCAGGCCGAAGCCGCCGATTCCAATGTCAAAGGCATGGATTGCTTCGAGTCCTGCAATGAAGAGGAAATAGATGTTCTGAGCGAGAAAAGCAGCGCCACCGGTGTTGTGCGTCGAGTAGAGGAATGCCACTGTAGCGGTCCTCTTCAGATGACGGCCCCGGAAACATGAGATGTAGCTTCCCTTGTTAACCGAATCATTTGCGGCCTCGCGGCGGATAGCGTGAATCTCGTATTCTAGCCGCTCGTCTACGTGATTGTTGGGGCCGTAGATGAGCTGCATGACCTTTCGGGCTGCGTCAGTCTTTCCCTTCCTAATCAACCACACAGGGGACCTATGGCATCATTATTAGCATTTGTCAATCAGCTTCTAGAATTGCAATTCATTGCGTACTCGGGAGCGGCAAGCCAAGTAAGGAAGGCTATTCCTCCAACTGCCCACTGCGTTGCAAGAACGGTTCGGAAGGCGGACTCTTCGATATGCGGCACAAAGATGCGCACAATGCCAAGTGCCAAACCTTGTGTGAAGATGACAAAGATGACCAGGCCCGTCTGCAGTGGTGCGCGGAGTTTGATAGGCGCCACCTAAGCACAAAGTCAGCCCTTGACATTGTTCATCAATAATGGACGTGCATGGATTTCCTCACCTCACCAATGTAGGTTGTAGCTGTGGCCATCAGAGCACCGATGCCGAAACCGGTAATAATCTTGCCGCCCAAGAGAGTCGCCCGCTGAATCGCCACATACTGTACGCCGGCTCCAACAAGAGTCAAGGCGGCAGCACCAACCGAAGGCCACTTTCGACCGATCCTATCTGACGGCCAGCCCACAACGATGGCTCCCAAGGCCTGCGTCACCATGGATGTTGCTGTCCACAACGAAGTCCAGATCGAAGGCAAATACGGACCAGTGGGGCCAATCTCGCCGAAATAGAGGATGAAAGAGGGCATGGAAATGGAGGCGCCACTGATGACATTGTCGTATCCAAACGCAAGGCCAGCAGTGAAGGCAACAGAAGCTGTGTATGGACGTGGGCATCAGCAGATAATCTTGCCAAGTGACTCTTGCTGAAAATGACCAAGACTTACATATCAGGACAGCTCGCCAGTGTCGCTTGACATTAGCTATGACGCCGAGCTCACGCTCATGGTTGATGATTGCCTCTGCCTCCTGGGCCACGTCCCCGCAAGGCTGTGTGCCTTCGAAATGGGCAACGTCCACCTTTGGGCCGTCCATGCTCGAGTCGGCTGTTGCTGGCAGACTTTTGGTGCGTTGACTAAATGTTGAAAATTTCGTGCAAGGTGTGAACAGATATATGTTTCATGGCAAGGGTCGACATGGTGTGGTATATATCTTAGAAAAGGAACTCGAGCCCCTTGGAGCTCAAAGTACATGAGCCTAAAAGACACCCTGGGGTAGTTGGTCAAAGTGGGGAAATCCGGGGTCGTCAATGCCGAGATTCACGGATGTTCCACAACTTGCGTTGAGTGCGCAGCCAGGATAGACTGGGTGGCTCTTCCCCTCCCACTACTCAATGTATTGTACAGTGGTGTAGACTAATACAAGCGTCTACAATGTACCGGCAAAAACTTGTCTCAAAGCGCAACCTGGCAGCAGCAGCATTTCGATAAGCTTCCGATGAGCCCAGCTGTGATGACGAGGAGGCAGTGGAATATACAACAGGCTTACGCAAGTACAGCATCACAAGGGCCACGATTTCCTTTCACGACGAGCCTCCCCCAGAGGGCGCCCCGTGAAGTCGACAGCCGGAAGTGAGCAGGACCCTGCGACCGCATCATCACATGATCCTGCCTGCGCCTAATCTCTAGCGGGTTGGGGTGTTCTCTGACTTCCGAAGCGCCACAACATCACTGCCAGGTCCGGGTGAGCCGCCCACCGGGAATTCCGGTACAGCGGAATGAAGAGGCGGGCAAACTTGAACATGTAATTTGCGCCCCCTTGCACCCAGAACTTCGGCCTTTGATCCTGTCCTGGGCTGTCTTTTCGCACTATTGAGACATGTGGCATAATTTGTTGGGTAACAGGGATGTGGGCTGACATCCATCCCTGTGTGCGGATAATTGGAACGGCGAATCTGGCCCGAGGAGGCACCGCGTTGTGTCAAAGGGCGGCTCTTCCGATTAACGTCTTTTATAGGAAAGGCTGGCTTAAATTACTATGCCATGTATTATTCGTAGACGTTGTGTGATATGCATGTCATGCCTGCAGAGTTGGGTTATTTTCCGCAAAAGAAATTCAATCATCATGGCATTTTGAGAGTCTAATCACTCACCCCGCATCAAATAATGTGGCGCAAACCGATTGACCTGTACCCCGCAGACGTTTGCGGGTCATGTCCAGCACTCCCCGTTGGCTGTCCACGTGGAATGCAAGCGTATTAAGGCACATGTGCAGTTTCGAGTCCCTCCTTTTGGCAAAGGCGGGCGAGCCGGACTCCGCTAATACCATTTTGGACTTTGCGGATGTAGCCCTGCCTTGATGGGCTTATGGTCCGAGAAGCCATTGGAGTGCCAACCGTGAGAAACCATGCCGATGTCGTCCTCGCCCTAGACGTATCGTATGCTTGCAGTCATCATTACCTCATTTATGCGTCCATATCAGTAATCGCCACAGAGTGAAGGAGTTTTCAGCACCTCTACACTAGAACCATGAGGCAATCGCAATGGTACGAGTCCGCTAGCTGGATTTGGGTGGCCGACTACGATGATACTTCTGCAGAGGGCAAGGTCTGTCTCTTCCGGAGGCATTTTGAGTTGCCTGCGGCTCAGACTGAGCCATGTCTGCTGCACGTTTCAGCCGATACAAGGTACCGCCTCTACGTCAATAACATCAACGTCAGCATCGGCCCTTGCAAGAGTTATCCTGAAAGATGGTACTACGAGACCGTCGACATACAGCCCCACCTACAAGTAGGTAAAAACGTCATTACCGCTTCGGTGCTGCGCTTCTCCGACAAGCATCCGGGAAGTCTGTCCTTGTCAAGGACGGCGCTGCCCGGACTCATTGTCCACTGCCAAGTACAGGTGAGTTCCGGCCTGACTGTGTCCCGTCTAATGGCCATGGTGCAAACTCCATGCTGACCTCCAGACAGGGTCACGTATTGCATACCAATGCTGAATGGCAGGCAGTGCAAGACTACTCACTTCAGCTGAAAAGCCGCGAAGAATGGAACTATGCCTTGGGTCCACCCTTTCTGGCTCTCAATGAGACTGTAGACGGCAGAAAACAAGATCCTGGTTGGCGTACAGATGCACCCAAAGCGCAGCTACAGTGGCTTCCGGCCAAGATTATGAAAATGGGTTCAATGATGCTGCCAGTCCTCGAGCCTTGGAAGCTGGTTGAACGACCCATCCCGCAACTTACACAGACGTATGGCCGGTTCTCCAGAGTTGTCTGTTGTTCAGAGTCTTCTCGGTCGGAACAATGGTCAAATCTGATTGGAAACGGTGCACCTCTGAAGATACAGCCAAATACAAAGGCTTGGGTTGAGCTCGAAGTGCGACAGTACACGACGGCATATATCGAGCTGAAATGCCAAGCAGGACCCGGAAGTCGAGTCCACATTCTTTGTGCAGAATGTTACGAGGCCCCTATGCCAAGGTCAGGGCCCGGGGTACAACGCAAGAAGAGCGACAGAACAGATCATATCAATGGAAAGCTTTACGGCCCAGTCGATACATACATCACCCACGACGGAGACAATGTCTATGAGCCATTTTGGTTCAAAGCATTTCGTTACGTGCGGCTGGAAATTGAGACCTCAGACGAGCCATTGATCGTGAAAGACCTGAGTTTCAGGGAAACCTACTATCCCCTCGATATTTCAACCAGCATAGAGCTAGGTGAGGGCCTTGGCCAATTATGGGACGTCAGCATTAGTACCCTGCGCAATTGTATGCACGAAACCTACGAGGACTGTCCATTCTACGAGCAGAATCAGTTCTTGATGGACTCGCGGCTGCAAATGCTGTTTACATATCAGCTGTCGAGGGACGATCGACTGGCTCGCAAGACGATGCGCGAGTTCCACGCCAGCCAAAGAGAGGACGGCTTGCTCGCGGCACAGTTCCCGAGCCCAGGACGGGCAGTCAACATTCCCATGTTTTCGCTCTTCTTCGTCCCAATGATACATGATCATATGCGCTACTTTGGCGACAAGAAGCTGGTTCGCCAGTACCTTGCCACAGTCGACGGCATACTAACCTACTTTGACGGGATCCTCAACGACCAAGGCCTTGTAGGCGATTACCATTCAGATGATTGGGCTTTCGTGGATTGGGTCAAAGAGTGGCAAGGCCGTCCACTCCACGGTATGGCTGTGCCGCCCGCCTATCACACAGGTCCGGCTACCATACATAGCCTGATATATGCTTGGGCACTGCAGCTGGCTGCTGATCTGGCTCAGTTCATTGGCAGGAACGACACAGCGACTGAGTATAGACAACGGGCTTCGTCCATCATCACATTTGTCAAAGGCTTATGCTTTGATGGCTTGTTCTTCACAGACGGTCCACACTCAAAGGCGCTCTCGCAACATTGTCAGGTCTTTGCCATTCTCGCCGGCGCAGTTCAGGGAGACGCGGCAATCGTGCTCATGAGGAGGATGCTTGAGACTGAAATGCCGAGATGCTCCTACGCCATGTCGTTTTACGTGTTCCGGGCTGCCGCGCAGACAGGGCTGTACGAAGAGCTGTGGCAAAAGCTCATCGCACCTTGGCGTCACATGCTCGACCAAAAGCTCCTCACGTTTGCCGAGGATGACCTCTCGATGCGGAGTGACTGCCACGGCTGGAGTGCCAGTCCCATTTACGAAATTGTATCCGAGGTTTTCGGTCTCCGACCCGGTGAGAACACCGGAGTTGTACATTTGTCGCCCAAGGCGAATATTCTACCCCGGGAAGCCGAGGGACGGTTCGTAACATCCTGTGGGATTCTTAAGGTGAACTTGAAGGGAGGAGAAATTCATGTGGAAGCCGACTTTGACGGTTCCCTTGTCTTTGGTTCCGCATCTCATGCGTACGCGCTACGGCAGGGGGAGAAACTGACCTTGCGGGTAACATGAGAATGTTGCACGGGCGTAACGGTGTAAACGCAGTGTTCATACATTACTTCACGTGTGCAAGATAGCTCTACTAAGAGTGATGTCTTTTGAGAATTTGTACGTGTAAATGGTGACATTGCGTATCCATGCCTTGCAATCTATGACGCCAATCGAAGTTTCAAAACTTCCAATGGCCCGCCCATTTCCAATTTTAAAGTGCTTTAGCATGTTGTGGGACAACTTGTGCCATTATACCTGTGGTTGGAGATGGGGGTTGCTTTGTGTCTTTTCCAATTTTGTTGTCAAAGCGATATAAATGTACGGCACTTTCATCTTGTCCCTTCCCATACAAACTGCTGCTCGATGCCCCTAATAAGCGGCCTCAACGCCATGCCGTAGTCTCCACCATTGGGTGTTCTCAACAGAGTGTGAATGTGAAATTTGGCCGGTTCCTTGTTCGTCAGGAATACTCCGGAGTGATGATCAAACTCGACAATAATGACGGGGCTCTGGATGCGAAAGTAAAATGGGTCGTCATTACCATAACCACCTATCCAACAGAAATACGTCTCGAGAAACCATGACTGGCAGGTTTGCAGACGTAACTTGCGCGCCGTCTGTGGGAGATACAAGAGGTATTGTTCCAAGATCTCGATTACCAGTTCTTGGTTCTCCGGTGACATGTTTGCGACCAGAATACCTTCATATGGGACTGTGCGATTGTCGCGGTAGGCACCGCAGAGGTGGAGCTGGTCGTCGTGGTTCCAACGGCCCTTGGGCATCGCGGGATCACTTTGCGATTGGTATATCTGGGCCTCCTTTTGTTCATCAGGCCGCAGCCGCTGCATTAGCTCAAGACCCAAAGTCTCCTCGGTTTGAAGAAGACGTGTCCCTTTATAGGGGCCAGCATCGATGTGGTTTGGTTCAGCACCAGTGAACCACGGGGAGATGACGACTTGTGTTTTGTACAAGAATATGTTGAGGCACAGGTGGTGGCCGTAAAAAGAAAACCCCCAAGGCTGAGTCGTCGACGGCTTGCCAAAGAGTACAAAGTTGTACGAGAACTCGTTGCAGATCCGCGGCGCCCTCACTAGCTCACCAAGGTAGCCATTTATCCTCATGGCTCCAATGGCCTTTTTGTATCCCTCAGGAGAGAGCGTCTCTTCAAGCACTTTGAGAATGCCGTCGCGAACCTCGGTGCTCAGCTCGTCAAGCCGCAGACCCTTGTTGCTGAGGAGAAACTCTGGGTTAGACCACGAGCGCCAGTCGGGTGAGTCTATATGGTGTATGAGCGTGGACTGTTGTGCGTCGTTCAATTGCGTCAATACTGCGTCCGCGGCACTGACTATCCTCTCAATGGGCATGCCATCGTCATGAAGAGTGAAGAGCCCTGGCCTCACGGTTCCTGTAGTGACATTTACGGTAAGCCATGAATCCTACCGGAAGTATCAAATATCATTGGCCACAGCTTTCCAACTTACCATCATTCGTGATTCCCGTGAATGGCTCCTCAAAGAGCCGGCGCCAGTGGATATAGAGCGCGTGGAGCCAGGGAGGATTTCCGCTCTCTTTGAAAGCTGCAGCATACTCATGAGCATCCTGCTGCTGCATCACCTGGAAGCGTGGCTCATTTAGGTCGGGGAGGTATTGGTGATACGACTCAGCCGTCTTTGGCTGAGTTGGCTGGGGTGGCTGGGGATCCAAAGCCATGGTAAGATGTCGGCGGGCACTGAGTAAATTGCGCCTTCTTCTCTATGCTCTCGGACGAGCTTTTGAGGAATCTGAGCATGAGTGGTTTTTTCCGTCTCTTGTCAGCATGCTACACAGCACGACCGACAGTTGCTCGACAACATAAGCAGTGATACCCCAAGCAGTGTCTTTGGAGAATCTAGGCCCGCCCCCCTGTCAATTTGTGGCAGCACACACCATTCTCAGTCCCCAAATTTGGGCGAGGGGTTAGACAGGGGCATGGCATGGACACTGTCTCGGCAATTCCGGGCATGGACCTCCACCCTCCCTTCGGGGCATTCTTTATGCGGCCAAGACTTTGGTACGTATGTATGTGCATCAAGCCGCGAAAATCATACTCTTCTAGTACTGCGTCCACTACTAAGGATTTTTCACGCTTCGAGAACGGGAGGAACTCATAGGGAATCTGTTTTCTCTAAGCATTGCTGTTTTTGCAGTTTATTCCGAAACCGAACTACTAAATATAATTGCTTAGTACGACCACTTACTCGGTCATCGACCGGGATACCGCACCCAACAGTAAACAATGGCTGCCCAGACATTTACCCGTAAGACTTTTCCAAAAATCCCATTGGTGAGGCTGGAGCAGTTTCTCAAGCTTACCCAATGTCGCAGGCCTGGTGCGCTTCATACCCAAGGCAGCGCCCTCGAGGATCCTCATTGGCGAGCCCGTGAGCCCCATGGTCGATGTTGGCACGGCGCTGTTTAAGAAAGAGGAGGTATACGCCTACGTATGGTCAGGCAACTCAGTCCTTGCTCCTGGAGTCAAGACCGAGAACAAGGAGCTAATCGACCGTGTGCTATCTCCGTTGGCGGGCGACGAGGTCGGCACAATTCGTTGCATTGGATTAAATGTTTGTTTGAACTTCCACTGTCTGCCAGACCTACCTACTAATCCTTATGTAAATAGTATGTACAACATGCCCGTGAGCTCAACGCAGAGCTGCCAACTGTACCAACTGTTTTCTTGCAAGTCTTTCCAGTGCCCAGCGCTCTTGGATCTGACTGGCTAGCAATTGCTAATGGCCTCGTGGCATAGGAAACCTTGTGATTCCATCTCCGATCCGTGGCCTGCTCCGACAACTCTACCACGCATAACACAGGCCGATGACACGGGCGACTACGAGTCCGAGCTTGCTGTAGTCATTGGTAAGACGTGCAAGAACGTTTCCAAGGAAGAGGCAATGGATTACGTGCTCGGCTATACGGCGGCCAACGACGTCTCGAGCAGGGGCAGTCAGTTTGCACAGTCGCAGTGGTGCTACTCCAAGGGCTTTGACGGCTCATGTCCAATCGGTAAGCGTCTTTTGATGATTGTTATTTTGTTGTTGTTTTATTCCTTGCTCTTTCTATTCCCAGTAGCCATATTATTCCCGAGGGGTTTCTTATTGATACTAACTGCTTGCCAAGGACCGTCGCTTGTCTCAAAGTCTTTGATCCCTGACCCTTCAAAGTTGCATATTCGTGGTATTAAGAATGGAGATGTTATGCAGGACTGCGGTATCGAGTATGAACCTCTCTTCCCTCCCTTTCTTGTCCAATAAAAAGTGCCCGCGGAAGTATATCCTAACAGTACTGACTAAATGTTTGGTACCATTTAAAAAGTGACCTCATATTTAGCGTGCCTGAGCTTATTAGCTTCTTGTCTCAGGGCACCACATTACGTGCTGGCACCGTCATCATTACAGGCACCCCAGCCGGAGTTGGGGCAGGAAAGAATCCCAAGGTTACCCTCCAGAACCGCGATATTTTCTCGGTGGAAATTCTTCCACACATCGGTACCCTGATAAATCAATTTAAAAACGAAGCGTAGCCAGGTTTCATGGCGGCCGAAATGCGGACTAACAGTATTTATCCCGCTTCGATTGGCCCGGGGGGGGATGTTTGTTGCGGCTAGTTTTAGTTTTACTATGCGTAAATCAGAGTATAAATGAACCATTTCAACCCCCTCTGATAAGTTTCCACTGAAGGGTTGATGTCTGTGCCCACGCATCACATTAGAAAATGTGGCTCATCCCATCCAGTTCGTCAAACTGGAAAGTAAAATCCACAGTCATATCGCTGTCAATGAGATTGAGAGGTCCCCAGTAATGATTCAAGAACACTCCAGGTTCATGTCGGGGCGGTCCCGGGCTAGCCACGGGCACTGATACTGTAGACTTTGATCTCGCACGCTCCATCGCACGCTTGAGTAGCTTGGCCGATTTAAGAGCCACCACGCACTCGTCCATCGTCTCTAGCACCTCTGTTGCTTTGCTGACTACGTTGAGGAGAGAGTCCATCTCGCTTTCAGTGGCTTCTTTTATGGCATAAACGAGTATGATGGACGCTGCGAAGCTTACATAAGTGGTATTGTAAAACCTGGTTTGGAGTCAGCCTTTCACACAATCCCGTATCATAATCCGGCGAGCATACCATGTTCTGAAAAAGTCATGATGTTGGTACATCATGAATATGATCTCGATAGTGCTCTTCGCCGACTCGATACATATCTGGATACCTTGCTGTGTCTCTTGGGACCTCATGATTGAAGCACGCTCTGTCGGCGATGAAGGGAGGAGAAAAGAGCCAAACATGAGAATTCGTAGGTTGAGGTACCCTAAAAGATTGCATGAGCCATACCGTCCTCATGGATTGGGTACGAGAAACGAGTTCATACTTAGAGTAAGCACGAGTCTCTGTCTTTTTATCCACTGCGGATCTCGTGCAGACCTCAGTGAAACCAGCTCCGCAGCGTTGAGCTTCGGTCGGATGTCGGGCGGGACGCTGTCGGCCCATTTGTCGAGGTCAGCCTGCAACCGAAAAGCAAGACTCACGGTTCGCAGGGTGATTTCTTCCGAGAGATAAATCTCTAGGCTTATGTTCTTGATGATTCTCGCGAGATCCACCATTGACTTGATGATCATACAATGAGGTGGTTCCAGCATATCAACATTAGCTGTGGTGGAATCGACACCATCGGCTTGTTCAATGACTGGAAAGTGACGATTGTGGTACATATCGGCACCAAGAGTGTCTGGTCGGCCCATGGAGAAGGACATTTCTCTAGACGAAACCGTGAGCAGAGGCTAAGCATGACGATGACATCACTCGACCTACACCTCTAAAGAATATAAACCCCTGCATATTACGATAAGCTTGAGCCTTGAGAAACCGCCGGTAGACACAACACCACTTACCACCACGTTCGAGACTCCGCTCTGAGCTGGCTATCTTCTTTGCCAAGATGATGTCTTGGCTCTCTGTTAATGCCCATTGCTAATGCCGTTCTTACAGCGAGCCCAATGTACATGTATGCCACTGCGCAGAATTAGCAGACTTGTTGGTTCTTTGGGGATGAGCGAGGGCTCGGTTGGTCAGTACGACTTACGATGTGGATTCAGCTCATTCTGGCAGACTTTGGCCTGGAGGAAGTGATGAATACAACTACTAGTTCGAATAGACAACAGGACGGCTCACCATGAAGAAATAACAATGCACCATGTCAAGATCCGTCACCATCCGGAGCTTGTGACATCGCCGCACAGCTTCATCGAAGAATGCTCTACTCCATCTCAGGTTAGATATACCGTCGATGTAATCGTCGTCCCTTGGTCCGACAAGGGCCCCCAAGGATAAGATGCTATAATACAATGCCATGAAGCTCGTTTCTGTCGACGAGTACTGTCCTGCTTGTAGTTGATCGCAGCGACCCAGGAATTCGGACTTGGATAAGATCGGATGCACATAGTGGATGCTGGAGAAAAAGTGTAGGAGAAAGACTCTGCACTGGGGATAGTATGGGTATGATCTGCGGTTCGGCAGGTCTTCTGTAACTTCGCCTTGTGAGCCAAGTTGTTCAGAGGACGGTGAAAAGGCAGGGTTGTGCAAGTTCGAAACTATTGAATCGCCATCTTCGGCGGCAGTAGGGGCAGTAGGCACACCGCCTGCTCGCTGGACATGGGATAAAAGTGCAACAGCCGACGAACTTCCATAGAACTCGACGTTGCGGGTGTGGCGGTTCACTGCAGATACTTCTTCTCCGGAGTTTCGGCCCTGACGCCGATGACCGTGCGGTACCTTATACGGCTGGTGGTGGGCATGGAGCTCGATCCCGTGGCCGACATGGACCTTGTTAGGGGCAGGACCAGCGGGAACCGAAATTTGAACGCCATTGGGGGATGTGATTACTTGATCCCCGGCGAGAAGGTCTTGTAAAGCCCCGAGCCTTTTCACCTCGTCTTCGAGGCCACGCACATATCTACCAGGAGGTCCGGTCAGCCAGAGTTGAAGGGGATTGTGTAGCAAGTGAACTCGAAACTCACTCGGAAGTAGTATATCGGCGCCCAATGTCCTGGCCCATGTAGACACAATCAAGTTTGTGCTCTGAGAACGGTCAGACTACATGTCCGCCGAATGGCATGACATACGACGCGATGGGTTGAAGAGAAAACAGACGGAAAAACTTACTCCTGCAGTACATGCATGGATATGAATCATCACACCTGTTCTTCTTCGTTCTGCAGGCATCGCAGGCACGGGCTGTCCGAGGTCTGCGGACCCGAGTACTGGTATTTTGAGCGGGCGGGGTCGTGGCAGAGTCCATCTCTGCAGCAGATCAGAGAGATGATTCGAGCTTAAAGGATTGTTCTTGATACGGTAGCCAACATTCTGGATGCTATTTGTGCTGTAGTTGGAGCATCTATGTGGTCACCTCGGAGAACGCGATATGCGGGACTTCGGCATGCGGCCGACTGCGGAAGGGAACACAAGCACGTTGAAAGTTTTCTGGGGAACCATGCATGGAGAACATTGCACAAGATATACCAGACACATTATGCACACCATAATTACCCCGCATCATTTTTGTGGCATGCGGGACACGCCCCATTTTTTGCTAACCTAGACCTGTGCTGATTCCTGCACTGAACACCCAGCCACTTCTCAACAGAGCATGTCCTTGTTCAGCAGACCGCCGCCTTCTAATCACAGCATTTGCTTAAATTTCCCGTACACATCTCCAGATGTTTCAAATGCCAGGGTTTGCAAAAAAAAATTTCAAGGCAGCGCAGCAAACAAGGGTCGTGTGACTGAAAGCCTAATCCTTTGACATCGAGTTACCAAGAGCTTTTAAATCGGCGCGCTCATATAATCAGATGCTTCTCCATTTTCAGAGCCATGCAAAATCCTCCAACTACGTTCAATGTCCATTATATATGCTGAAACCCTCAGGCAGGCATTGCATTAGGAGTCCAAGATTTTGGGTATCTCCTCAAGCAAGTGCTCCACGATGGCATCTGGACCCCTCTCGACCTGTAGACCATGTGGGATGATGTGCGTTTTGATGTCGGGTTTGACCGACCGGGCTATGGACAGTATCTGGTTCGCTTGGTCTCTTGTCCACATGGAGGCACAGAACTGATGCAAGATTAGCATAAAGATTCTTCATGTGCTGTTCCATAACCGTCGCTGGCCATTGATGCCTACAATTACGTCGGGCTGGTGCTCTTCAATCTTGCCCTCTACTTCATCGATACCTGCGTGTTTTTTGCATAATCAGAAAATGACTGCCGCTTGGTCTTTGGCTTGGTCTTTTGCTTTGAGCAAAGTTGACTTGGCGTTATTTTCTTACTTTCGCAGTTGGCGACATGCTTGATAACATATCGGTCTTTGAGAGCCTCGGCGGCGCGACCGACCAGTCGCTTGGCCCTTTCTGGTGCCGTGTTAACGGTGACGAGGCGGTAAGGGCCGGCAGGCATGGTTAATACAGAATGCTAGGCTTCTGTTTTCTGTTGGTGGGTGATTCACGCCTGTGGATAGATGAAGACGGACGGGCAATGTTGGAGAAATGACAAGATAGAACAATGTCTCACTGTTATGTTCACCACTGAACCGAAACTCGGCCTTTGAAACCTTTCCCCAACACACGCAGAGTCTGGTTGTCATGTTTCTCGGCTAATTCGGGTATTCCGCGCACACCCGGAAATTCCGGACCCCAATCTGCTGGCAGGGTGGCTACCCCAGATGGCTGCAGCCCCTGGGAGAATGATCACGAAGGCGACTTTCGGAGAAAGTCCCCAAGCTCTAAATGAACTGCTGCATCATCCCCCACCAGTCATACTCTTCGGCTAGACTACTCAAGTTTCAAGCCATTGCTACTCATCCATTGGGACGGCATCAAGGACATTATGGTTTGTTGTTCCAGCCCCTCTGCTTCTGTGTAGATTACCTCTGACACCAATAATTAGTATCAATCCCATACACCACCAATATGCGCCTCGCCACTCGACATTATCGTTGTAGGTGCCGGCCTGAGCGGTCTAGCTACAGCTGTTGGTGCCAGTCTTTCTGGCCATAGAGTGACCGTCTTTGAATCTGCAAAAGAGCTCCGAGAGGTACGCGAGATAAACTTGAGCGAACCCCCCCCCTCCCCCGATCACTTAGGACATAAAGACAGCTGATAACAAAAATAAAAAACAGGTTGGCGCTGGCTTGCAAGTCACGCCGAATGCTACAAAAATACTGCAACGATGGAAACTGCCCGCGCGCCTGTGGGAGTCTGCCGCTGAGCCCACGGCTCTACTCGTGCATCGCTATACGGGCCAGGTCTTGGCCAGGGACGAAGGCTTCAATAAAAAGATGCGCCAAAGGTATGACGCCCCGTTTCTGGATCTACATAGGGTAGACCTGCAAATATCTCTGCTCGACCGGGCCAAGGAGCTCGGCGTCCAGATCAAGCTTGGTGAAAGGGTCGACTGGATTGACTTTGACAATTCCGAGATTACCTGCGTCTCCGGGCACAAGGCGCGTGGTGATCTCATTGTCGCTGCAGATGGCCTCTGGTCAAAGTGTCGATCGCTGTTTATGAAAAGTGATGATCCACCATTGCCCACGGGCGACCTGGCGTACAGGATTGTGCTAGAGATAGACGATATTACGGACCCTGAGTTAGTATCATGGGTGAAGAATCCCACTGTCCATTTCTGGATTGGTCCTGGCGCGCACGCTGTTGGATACTCGCTCAAGGCTGGCAAGATGTATAACATTGTATTGCTGGTGCCCGACGACCTGCCCAAGGAAGCGAGTCGGCAAGCAGGATCTGTCGAGGAGATGATTGCCCTTTTTAAGGGTTGGGATCCAATATTAACGCGGTTCCTCAAGATGGTGAATGGTGTAGAGAAGTGGAAACTCATGCATCGTAAGTCCAACTTGCCATTTACGCTCGAATCCCGCACAACAAAACAGGCACGCCGTGGCTGACATTGATTAGGTGATGAGTTACCAGCTTGGGTAAATGACAGATCGAATTTTGTGTTTGTGTAGGTGTTACCTCGATTGACTCCCAGAAAGAAGAAACATGAGTCATTAACTACGGGAGTTTGATTAGTGGTGATGCTTGCCATCCGATGTTGCCGTACCTCGCTCAGGGCGCAAACTCTGCCATTGAAGATGGTGCAGTTTTCGGGGAGCTGCTGGGTCATATCAAGTCACGCGACCAGCTACCTCAGGCTTTGGAGATGTATCAAGAGCTCCGCAAAGCTCGCGGTGAAGCTATTGTTCGGGAGACATTTCAACAGGTAAGAGGTCGTCGTCATAGTTTGTACACTTGCGATGTCGAGGTGCTTTTGAACATGCTCTCACTAATTACGTGTTGTATCATTCAGCGTAAGGCATTTCATATGCCAGACGGCCCAGAGCAAGAAGCTCGTGACAAGATATTTCTGTCTCAGCTCGGCGGCGAGCCCACGGGTCCATTTCCTAGCCGGTGGACATGCCCGACGATCCAGCCCTGGCTGTATGGGTATGATGCCTCCGAGGAAGTGGACGCAGCAGTCCGGAAGCGCCCCTTCCCCGCTAAAACAGGAGGGTGGCTGTCTATACTCGTGCTTCTTCTTCCCGTGAAGATGCCACCACTTCAAAGATTTGTGTCATGGCTATGGGCCGTACTGAAGAAAAGATGAGCCACCCCGAGTAAGATGAGGATTCATGCGGTTATATACAATTCTTCCACAAATGGGGCAATTTCATATTGTTCACAAATACATACGCATGTCGGAGTAGGATTAAGATGCTTGGCAATGTCAAAACTAATTTAAACCGCTTCAAAATCCGCTTCAAAGTTGACAATTGGAACCCCATGGAGCCCGTAAGAGCACATTCATGACTCTGATCCACTTCTACTTAGTACTAGATTGTACTAAGCGTTGATTAAGTATACACATTGTTATAGCTGCGACCATCACGAGATTCAATTCTTCAACCAGCGATGGGAACCCATTATCCACCTGTGAGTAAGGTCCATTCATGTCAAAAGTCTCGGAGCGTTCCCATCAATAAAACATCAAATTGCAATTGATGGTGCAAGAGCTCAACTAGAAAGCTTACAATTTGATGGAGCGTGGACTACTTGAGAATTTTTGCAGTTCTGATACAGCATGTGTAGAGAGGCATGCATGATATGATTCCCTAAGTACTACGAGACACTAGTGACTGGAGGAAATCAAAGCCTTGCCTCTGCAATTTCCAAGTGACAGAACCGACCTTCATAGCTCCTGCAAACGTATGGCCCTCATCGGGCACCTCAACCATGGTGCAATGTACATTGTTCTCCCTTAGAACATTCAACAAGTCTTTGCTCAGTGATAGTGGAACCATGTTGTCCGCAATCCCGTGAGTGATGAATGTCGGCGGGAACGACGGGGTAACATTCCGGATCGGATCTGCCTTTTCAAATTCCATGGAAGGCAGAATGACATCGATTACTCGTCCGTTCGCAATCTGGGTCATTGCGAATGCTACCCGCGGGTCTTCAAAGTTCGGAGCTCCTGGCGTCTGGCCCTCCAGAGACACGCCCCCTCTAGTTGGCACCGGCGACTCTTTATACACCTGGGAGATGAAGTCATCGGAGAGGCTGGGGGGCAACCTTTCTGCCATGTGTGGAAGCCGAGTCCTCCAAAACGGATCGTCGAAATGACAAGGACCGTACATGTCGTAAATACCCGCCACGGGATGAGGCACAGAAAACCCCTGATGGTTGTTTCAACTCATGTTAACCGACAGACTAAAGAGAGAAGACTATTGCAGCGATGAATTGTTCCGCACATGACGTATTCACTTACAAGACTTAGAGCCAAAGTGCCGCCGGAAGATGTGCCAAATGCGAATACATGGTTGAGATCAAGGGGATACTGGGCTGCCACCTCTGGAGATAGTGAATTTTCGAATCCACCATTGTGCATCCAGGCAAGCAGGTCTCGACAGTCCTGTATTGGCCCTTCGAGGAGGTTTACCTGCGGGCACAGGCGGTGATTGGGAACCAGGACGATCCAGGTTCTTTCTAGACAGTCTTTGACTTGATCCTTGTTGACCATGCCTGAGGACCCAAGCATGAAGGCGCCGCCATGGATGTGAATAACTGCAAAACACTCAATCGGTTAGTCCAGAAGACAAGCACGCTGGGTGGTGCAGAAGCGACATTACTTGAGCAGTACCCGGCCTTGAGAGAATTGGCGTCTTGAGGAGGCAGATATACGTCTACATCTATTTCGTGCCCGTCGACAATCTTGTACACCAACCTTTGCGGCGAAACGCTAGTGGCAACCGTGCTCAAAGTCATGATGTCGTTAGTGTATCCCAGGAGAGGAAAAGCTGGGGCGGTGGGCAGCCAGTGTGTTGTTTACTTGCATACACACCACCTCCTTGGGGACTTTGCCCTCATGGTATGTAGATGGAGCAGAATGAGCTCGCCGTCTGACAGAGTGACGGAGTCTGAATGGCGGCAATTCCGGGAACTAGCGATTGAGGTTTTGTCTGGGGAGCGGGGAGCGGGGGAAGCAGCAAGTCATCCATCCCACTTTCCAGCTCCCCGCAGAACTCATGGAGCTGACTCCACGGCAAAACACAACCAACCCCGGGCACCCCGCATAGAAGCAGCCAGACCATTGATGGGTTTTGTGGGCCATGGTATATGTACCCTGTACAGCTTCACAGTCATATGCAACTGCAGTTCTTCTTATGAGCTCTCCACCATATCCCGTTGCTAATCTTCTCATATCATCATCCTCAGCTTCTTTGAGCTCCTCCACACAACTTACTCATAAAGAACTGATAAGAAAATGGCTCTTCCACTCCTGTCCATACCGCCTGATCAAAGACAGAGCTATATTGTCGATCAACTCGAGGGAGAGCGCATCACAATCCCTGGCAGCAAAGGCACATTCCGCATTTTGGCTTCTTCCAAACAGACAGACGGCGGCATCGCAGTATTCTCTAGCGGTGCTGTGCTCTCAGATGCTCCCGGATTCCATTGGCACGACGAGGCCCACGATGTCTTCCTCGTCACAAAGGGCTTTCTCAAGCTATGGAACGGAGACAAGTGCAAAATATTAGGGCCGGGAGATTTCGCCTACATTCCTCCTGTATGTGCAGTCCAAACACCGCTCTCTATTTCGATCTACCCTGACTATCATGGAGACGTTCTGAAAATAGATGACTGACGGTGCGCACCGGGAGACAATACTGACGCAAAATCACAACTGCAGAAAGTCATTCACAATCCTGAGCTTCTGGGACCGCACACGGAGCAACTCGGGCTGATCGCACCGGGCGACTGGATCGACTTCTTCCGTTACGTAAGCGAGACCTATTCTGGTATCATGGTGCCCGAGGAGGACAACAGGGACCTTAAGAGCCTATTGATCCCCAAGGTCATGGCTGCCAAGGACAAGTTTGACGTACACTTTGTCAGAGACCATCAGCCCGCAGAGGTTTCAGACTGGGACGGCACAGAGTGCGTCCTGCCGGCTCCTCTAGAGCCTTACTACCTCCGTGCCAATACGGGCCCAAGATGGATGCTCGGTGGCGTCATGTCGCGGCCCTTTATCCATACCTCGCAGTGCAATGGCAAGTTTGCCATTTCGAGCATCGAGTCCTCAAAGCTCTACGACTGTGTCTCCTCGAATCCATTTTTGCAGCCACTGAGGTTTGATAAAGTCGCCCACTGCTTCGTCGTCATGGAGGGTCTCCTGCGCGTCAGGCTTCGTGGGACTGGTAGCGGTGATGACGAGGACCTTTGGAGTGAAGTCCGCGAGGGCCAGACTGTGGTGATTCCTGCAGGGCAATCTTTTTCGCTCGACTTTGGAAGCCGCTATGTACGCACCATTTCCTTTACAAACGGAAAAGGAGTCGAAGAGATCATCAGGACGGCCGGGGCACCTTACCAAGGCTTTGTGCTTCCAGATCAGGCTCAAGAGTGGGATCAAGCGAAATTTCGAGATGGTTGCAACAGTGCTGGCGCAAGTCTTGGCTAGGTATCACTTGAGGACTTGAGAACGAATAAGGACAGATTACCCCAGAGTTTCATGGTCTCAAGCAAGCATGGTCGTAGGACAACAATTAGCAGTTTGAAGATGAGGAGTTAAACAACCCACAACACGTCTGGTACTCCTTGACCCACTTACTGACCCATAAGGCCTCATGACTCATGAGCATTCCTTTGCCCTCAAAACCCCTGGTCCGAGCTTTTGTCTCACAGCGCCAGACCTTCTTACTAGTTGCACGGTCCCGGACACAAGCATCCTGTTTTTAAAAGCGCCATAGCTCAGCTAGTATCGCTGATGTAGTAATATTATCTGCCCACGACCCATCCGGATCCAGAGGTGCCACGCTTGCTTGAGATGAAGAAAGTTCTGTCAGCCAGCTATCATACAAGGAGGGGTAGCGTGCACAAGTGGCCACTAAAGCCTTTCCAGGCAGGGGTTTGGACACTAGTACCCCCCTTGAGGCACTCGCATACCTTGTCTCATGGAGCTCCGACGGACCCTCGCCGGGAATTCCAAGATGAACAACATTTGTCCGGGAAATCCGATGTTCAATCTTAAAATGTATCCTTGTTGGTTCACATGGTCCGGTATTCGGACTTGGTACTCCGAGTACTTCTTTCTAGTGAAGGCCAATCTAAACGCCTCTCCCATCAATTCACGGCAGGTATAGCTGAAAGTCAGGATGGATGGCCACAATGAAATGGATTTTCGGGATTTGTTGCAACACCTCACTCTGCAAGAAAAAGTATCATTGCTATCTGGGCGAGACTTTGTTTCTACTCCAGGAATACCGCATCTACGGATTCCACCACTAAAGGCTTGTCTTTCCCCCGGATCTTTGTTCCTATGCTCGGACTAATATTATTTAGTTCGTCGATTCCATTAATGGGATTAGGCCGACCGAGTTTCATGGACAACTCGCCACCGCCTCGTTCCCCAACACGGTCTGCCTTGGATCAACCTGGAATGTGGAACTTCTTTATAGTCTGGGAGAGCAGATTGCTCATCAGGCCAAGATAAAGCATGCCCAAGTTGTATTAGGACCCACGATCAACATACACAGAGACCCTCGCGCGGGGCGAAACTTTGAATGCTTTAGCGAAGATCCATTATTGTCTGGATATCTCGGGGCTGCAATTATCAATGGAATCCAGGATCAGGGTGTTGGAGCATGCCCGAAGCACTTTGTATGCAATGATTCGGAGACATACCGCCATTATTATGATGTCAAAGAGTCTCCAAACAACCGTACCTTGCGCGAAATATATCTCGCCGCGTGGCAGCATCTGTTGCAGAAATCTAGCCCGGCTGCCATCATGGCTGCGTGAGTTCACTCCCTGCCTCCCGGATTGTAGCTGCATAACTGATAGATTGGCAGCTATAACAAAGTCGATGGTACTCACTGCACCGAAAATGATGTACTTATTGAGAAGATCCTCCGCAAGGAATGGGGTTTCAATGGTGCTGTCATCTCCGACTGGTTTGCGACTCGTTCCACAGTCCCTGCCGTCAAAGCTGGGTTGGATCTGGAAATGCCCTTCCCTGTGTTTAGGGGAAACAAGCTTCTTCAAAGTGTTATAGATGGCACTGTCAGTGAAGAAGATATTGATCGCCGAGTGTTGATGGTGCTAGAGATGCGAAACAGAACCCGCTCTTGCCATGGCGAAGGCCCAGACAGATCAGAGATCGTCGAGAAGACGAATCTAGTGGCTCAGCAGGCTGCTTCTGAGGGAATTATTCTGTTGCAAAACCTCAACTCTACTTTACCATTGCAGGTTTCAGAATCCTTGAAGGTCGCGGTGGTGGGCGAGTATGCTCAACATCCTGTCCTGACAGGTGGCGGAAGTGCATCATGCAAGCCGCAATATCGGCAAATACCACTTGAGCTTCTACGAGAAGCCCATCCAAAACCCGAAAATGTGCGCTACGCATCTGGTGTACGGACACGTGTTATTATCCCTATGGCTTCTTCCGATATTCTTGTGGCTCAAAATGGTCGAAATGGCGTTGATGTGTCATACTTCAATGATGACGCGACCGAACCATTGCTCGCCGAATTCCTGGGTGCTGCAAATGTGTTTATGCTTGAGAAGTACAAACCTGGCCTCAACCTTTCAGGCTCAAGGCTAGAGATGACAACAACACTAGTACCTCGAAGCACGGGAAATCACATTATTGCAGTTCGATGCACCGGTGCCTATTCCCTGTTTGTGAACAGTGTTGAGGCCATGGCCGGCGCCGCCCCAGATATTACGACTCAAGAGTTTTTGTTCGAGCCCGCCAAGTACGAATCACAGACTGTCATGGCTATGAGAGCAGGGGAATCTTACGCCATTAAACTCATAATGCATTCCCGAGATCTTATGTTGGGGGAACCCACGCCTTACGGGGCAACTCTTTGCTTCGAAGAAGAATATTCCGAACAAGATGCTATTTCTGAAGCAGTCAAGCTTGCTTCTGAAAGTCATGTTAGCATTATCTTTGCTGGTCGGAATGAGCAGCATGAATCTGAGGGATTTGACATGAAGAGCATGGGTTTACCGGACAACCAGGTATCACTCATAAAAGCAGTTGCAGCAGCATCGCAGCAAACAGTGTTGCTCCTGCACTGCGGCAATCCAGTCGACGTTAGCCCTGTCATTGACGGTGTGGACGCCATTCTGATTATGCATTTTCCGGGACAGGAGGGCCCAGGAGCTGTCGTTGACATTCTGACAGGGAAAATCAACCCCAGTGGGCGTTTGCCAACCACGTGGTTCAAGTCTTTAGAGTCTTGTCCGAGTTTCTCATATTTTCCCGCCGGGGCTACTGATAATGGCGATATTGAAATCTCCTATACAGAGGGTCTGGCAGTTGGTTATCGTGCACCAAAGATGGCCGACCAGATTCGCTGGCCTTTCGGTTATGGACTGTCCTACACGACTTTTGAGTATAAGGATCTCCAGGTTATATTAGACAAAGACCAACCCTTTTCTAGTCTCAAAGTTACGATTTGCCTCAAAAATACAGGTAAAGCTTTTGGCAAAGAGGTGGTCCAGGTCTACGTCTGTCCGAAAGCTCCCAAGGTATGGCGACCGCAGCGAGAACTAAGGGGTTTCACCAAAGTTGGGTTATTTCCTGGCGATTCAAAGTTTGTCAAAATTTCAATTGATGTCCTTTCGGCTTGTCGTTATTGGAATCAAGAGAAAAAGAGTTGGACAGTGGATGGGGGACCTTATGAAGTGGAAGTCGGTGGTATGAGGGCAGGGTTCGAGATTTGACACGTATAGCGTTTATAACATGGCCATAAATGCGTACTTGGTAATTTATTATATTCTTCAAGCTTATTTGGCGGATACCTCGGATGAAATGCTTGGCGCGTCAATCTTATGCGATGTCTTGAAAATTGGTCCTTAAGGCGCAGCTTCATACATTCTCGAGAATAGGAGGGGAAATATTTGACCACCAGCTCAATAGTCACCAGTGATCTTTTTAAACCCGAAGTTGCCGGTTGAATAATGGCATCAGCCTAGTGATCTATACGATGTCAAGGGTGCCGCTGTAGAGTGAGCATATATATTTATTGCGCCTTAAGGTATTATGGCAAACAATTCCTAGTATTAATAAATGACCAAGATGAGGTCAATATTCTACATTTCTCCTCTAACTACCATAAATAAGTGATGACAAGCCAGCCAGCGCGATTATCGATTTTGGTCCGTTGTGCCACTTTCGGGTTAGATATACAGAAATTTCCCGCCTTGAGACGTCACGGATGCCAATATAGATATCATCTAGTGGCTTGTAAAATGGCAAAATGAAGTTGAGATGGCAGCGGTGACTCCTCTGGACAATGTACAGCAGCCAATTTGGAACCCAATTCAGACCTCTGCCATGACACTGACACATGGTTCCCTGTGCTCCCCCCTCTTCTTCAAGAAAACTATCATTTGTTGAAGGATAATACTGTATAAGGAGGTTGTGCTTTCTTCGGCAAGGTGAGATTTGTTGCTGGACTATTCATATACACACAATCACACAGCATGGCCAACCGAATCCATTAAGACGCTTAGTAGTTCAGTGGGTGTCTAAGGTAGTGTTGAAAGAAACAGTGAGCATTTGAGTTTATTTGAAGTAATTTGTTCTGCAAGAACTACCCTGGCATCACATTTCTTGCTCAGAGCCACAGCGTTACACAATTGGTATTTGAGATATGTATAACGGCCTTTGTCTTACCCAGAACTCTGGAAACTTGCGGTAGTATAACTGGCAGCGCTTTGACAGTCCTAGAGCATGTCCAATAAACCCGTGTTTTCTGCCTGACTTTCATGGCTTTACAAAATTGTAGGGCGTAGAAAAATAGACCATACCGCTTCAAACTTGGCTGGCCGCCCTTCTCTATGGGCTTCATAGTTTCATAACAGTGATTCATTAACGGTGTTACGACTCAGAGCATATTGTGTTATCGCATTGTCTAATCTGTTGTATGCCAGTTTACAGATCTGCGCCCCCATAATTAACAACTTTTAGTCTCAAACTGAAACTGACTTATGCAAAAGAAACACAGTTAATCATCTGCCAGCCGCGTGTACGCAGCGACTCATATGAGAAATGTTTGAAATGCTCTTGCCGCACAGAGTATTTGACTTACCACGGATTGATCCAAACGTGGAGAGCCAGACTCTTAATGATCACGGCTCTACATCCATAAGTGTGTATACTCGAAGGCTGGTTTCCTGAAGCTTCTGACGTGGATAGGTGATATATGTGGGCTATGGGCTATTAGAACAAGGCTGATTTCGTTTAATTCACTTTAATAGTACAACAGCCCCTTCGGACTCTGACGAACACAAATATTATTTTTTTCCTTTTTTAAATCATTACGCAGATTAAGTATTGAGTATCTAAAATGAGAGTTTATAGCTGGCAAAGCTATGCATTTTGGAACCACTCCCTACATCAAGTAAAACTCTAGACGTTCATGTTCACTCTTGCCTATCGGGTCAAGTCCCTTCTGGTAGAGTAAAATGGTTTCTCCTAAGCTGGGGCAGTATTTTTGGCGTCTTCTTCGTGACTAACTGCCACGCCGACTTTTTCAGCTACTCTTTGCACATCAGCCTTCTCACCATCAGACATTACCGCAATTTCTTCAGGGTCCGCCCACTGGTCTCCGGAAAGACAAAATAGATAGTCGCAAGCTCGATAGCAATCCAAACGTCGTAGTATACGTAACATTTCCAGCCGATATTGGCTAAACCGATGGGCTGTGTTGAATTATTAGCTCTGAGTAAGGCACTTATGGCAAACTCGGCGAATCGCTTACGTTGATATATTGGTTAAAAAACCCTGATGGAGCAATGCAAAGAGTTGTCAATCCCCAGAGCCTAGCACGCAACCTATACGGAGATATTTCAATAGGATACGTAACGACCTTTCCTTAGCCCTAATATTTCTTTACCTAAATAACCTATACTCTTCTATAGGATATTTATAATCCCTAAAGCTACTATAAAGGCGCGACTCTACAGTACGGCCCGTGGACTACGTAATGGCATAGCGGTTAGTGCAGCGCGAACAGCACGAATAGCTTCCTGCATGTAACGGTCATACTAATTAGTTAGTGCACATTCCGTCACGTAACGGAGTGGTCCGCGATACATGCACGATGGGCTCACGCATCTGGGAGGGACATCCGAATTACGCCTTACACTATTAAATTGGTTAAAAGCCCTATCACTGCGTTGCCTCTTGCTTCTAGCTAAATATTGGGTAAATACGCAAGATTAAGAATTAATCTTACTCTAAGTCTAATAGGCAAAAGAACCCTCGCTAAACAGGGTCTTTGGACTATTAGCTGCTAACGAGGATGTACCATGTGGTCCACATCTGGCCCGACTTTTAGCGTGTCTTAGCTGTATAGGATTTTAGCGTTGGACTAGTGCTGACTTAATTATCATGTACTTTAGATGAAACAGGCGTTAGGGTAATGCAAGGTATCTTTGAAGTGTCCATAAGCTCTGGTTAATTGTTCCCACCTCCCTAATGAAGGGAAGCGGAAACCAAAAGCTAACGCCACCATCTTCATTAGTGATGAATGTAAGGCGTGTAATGGCGTCGTGATATTGGTTCGCCTGGTAGGCTTAGGCACCTAGACCAAAAGGTCAAGCTACAACCTTGGTCAGGGTGCAGCTTTGCAATTAGGCTCTATATAGCCATTCCAGCACGTGACAGTAAGCCTGCGAGGAAAATCAGTAAATACCTTTGGCCTCTTACTCTGCTGGTTACTGACTTTGGTTCTCTTTACACCAGCAGGGGTCCCAGACGCCGTCAAATACATCTAATACAGGCTGTAGGCTGTTAGACTAAAATCTTACTGCAGGACATGTAGTGTTTGCAATTTCTCTCCTAACATGTGAAGGTCGGCACAGTGCTCTAGATATTTAAAGGTCACTATTTTCCGTCTAATATTTATATAGCTTAAGCTGGCTAGACATCCCTTTAGTCACGTCGCTACAAATAAATCAACAAAAGCATTCACCCTATTTGTAACTTTAAATACCTCGCCATGCGTCTTACCAAGTTATCTATCTTTACTCTTGCCTTAGGCACTCCCGTGCTCTCATGTGTGGACTTTTCTTCTAACCTTCATGATGGTAAGTCTTAAGCACTTAGTATGATTATGAAGGGAGTTTAACATTATTAGGCTATCTTAATGCTGCTTTAACAGATGATGGAAAGCAACAATGTACTGTTATTAACAGACCATATTCGGGGCTTCATTCGGACGTCGGCGTAGTCACTATGGATTGCCTGGGAGGCTATAGTGCCACGATAGACTGGGAAAAGAGTGTCACATACAGTCGTCCGGGCTTCACTGGCACTTTCCAATTGACGGAATACATTAAATGGACTACTCCTTGGGACGGTGATCATTGGTATGTTGCTAAAGTGTGGAATTGCCCCTCATAAGCAGCCTTAGTAAGACGGTCGGCCTAGCATTACCTAGGTTATCATGTACATAGTATCCTAGCATAAACTGTTACAAACTAAGTAGTTTGTAATTAGTGAGATATGATACCGATATAAACCCTTATCTTAATCATGTGGGACTAGCAACACACGTAAGATGTCCGAGCGCCCCCGTATCAGGGCGAGATGAGTAATGTGGAGAATCAAATATTGCACTGACATAACAGCGTTCAACGCCGGAGGCGGTATTACCCTTGCCACGCTTAGGCGCGAAGAAAGACTTTTTTTGTTGGTCTCGTGCCAACCTCTTCGCACACAACAACTCTCTCTCGGGGAAAAACATTATATTGCCTGTCATCACAGCCGACATTATGGACGACTCATCGCTCACACAAAATGCACCCATCACTGGGCAACAAGCGTCTCCGACTGCTCTCGACTGGACTGGACCAGATGATCCAGAGTGTCCGCACAATTGGCCCATGTGGAAGCGATGCTATATGACCAGCATTCCCGTCTTTCTCTGCATTAATGTGTTAGTTCCAAGTATAGGCTAATGCTGGAAACCAAGTATGTATGCTAAGTGAAGCAGGTCCTTCGCATCCTCCGTTTACACGTCAGGAGCCGACGACATATCACATGATTACAAAGTCCCTCGCCTCGTGTCTCTGCTTGGACTCTCACTTTTCCTCTGGGGCCTAGGGCTCGGGGCCATCATCGCAGCACCAATCAGCGAGCACTATGGCCGCAAGATCGTCTACCTGACCAGCATTCCCATCTTTGGCCTCTTCATCCTAGGCTCCGGGTTTGCACAAAACTTTGCCGCACTGGCCATCTGTCGCTTTTTCGCTGGCCTTTTCGGTAGCGCAGTCGTTTCCGTGGGAGGGGGAACAAACGCCGACATCTGGGAGCCTGCTCTGGCCGGATTTGTCTATCCTTTTTACTTTGTATCTCCGTTTCTGGGTCCAGCGCTGGGTAGGAACAGATTTGTGGCATCATGAAATGTTTTGTGCTAAGACTGCTTTCTAGGTCCCGTTATCGGCGGATTTGTCACCGAGGCCAAGGGCTTCCGGTGGCTCGAATGGGTGGTTTTGTTCATGATCGCCTTCAACTATCTCTACTGTCTTCCTCAGTCTGAAACGTACAAGAAGACCATCCTGCAAAAGCGAGCACGCAAAATAGAGCAATGTGACGCAACGCCAAATTCGCAAACGGAACCCCCATTGAGTGCAATAATACAACGAATTATTTTAAAGCCTTTTATTATGCTCTGTTTTGAGTCAATTGTAGCCTTTATGACCATATACATGGCGTTTAACTTTGCTGTGTTTTACAGCTTCTTCGCCGCCTTTCCCTACATATTTGGTACCCAATACGGTTTCACGACTGGTCAACAGGGGCTTGTTTTCCTCTCCATAGCATTGGGCTGCCTTATCGGCTTTGCCGCTGTGGTTATCATAGACCGACGGACATATCCGGCATTGCAGGCCAAACATGGCGTTGGCATGGTTCCTCCGGAGTACCGCCTCTATGGCGCCATGCTAGGCTGCATCTGTAACCCAATCAGCCTATTCTGGTTTGGATGGGCAGCCGACAGAGGCGCCTATTGGTTGAACCCAGTTGTCGCGGCTGTGCCATTCGCAGTAGGCAACATCATGGTGTATAGCAGCGGTGCGCTATACATCATGGACTCTTATGGCTCCCTACACGGTGCTAGTGCTCTTAGCGCCAACAGTCTCCTCCGTTACGCAGGAGGGGGTGCGTTTCCATTGTTTACAGTGCAAATGTTCTCATCTCTGGGCATTGGCTGGGCAAGCAGTTTGCTGGGTTTTATATCAGTGGCACTGGTGCCGGTTCCGTGGATTCTCTATAAATATGGGGAGAGGATCAGGGCGCGGAGTCGGTATATTCGATTTACAGTCCCAGCATCCACCACAGACGTCGGGGAAGGTAATTAGAGAATTTATTTAGACCGAGGAACATTACTACACCCATTTTTGAGCAGAAATTCCTGCCAAGTTGACAGGAAATAGACATTAAGTCCCACACACACACATCACATGAGCCATTTGCACTCAGGGGCGATGCTAATAAAAGCATAGATTTTAACAAAGGAGAATGGCTGGTTGCAATTATTCGTGCAAAGCTCTATTAAACACACAGCGCTCCTCTCATAACCCGTGATTGGTTTGATACTATGGCACTGCATCCGGGGCGTTACCTACCATTCTCACGACTCAACATCATCAGACAATATTGATCCTTGTTGATGCTCATTCAAAGCGCTCATATCTTGTGTGGTTCTTTATACTATCCTCTGAACTAGGTTTGAATAACTTCAAGACTCGTCATCGTCATGAGGATAGTATTGAGGATACAAGGGCAAAGGAGGCCATGCCGAGCGAGCATAGTCCTTCTTGTAATGATGAACACCCAGGCCCACAGTGGCTGATTGACTCTCCATATCGCAGGGTAGCCGGACTTCAGCATTGCAATTAGGGGGCACTGTTACCGTCATACAAAATTGTGCGCCTTGTATAGTCCAGCTGACAGAGGTCATTCCATAAGGGCTTAAGAATCTTAATTTTGCAGATATAAGGTACCCTCCAGGGGTCGGAGCAACCGAGAACGTCCTCCAACGGGGCTCCAGTGGAGATAACCTATCAATATGCCGGTGCATCCAGTCCGCGAGAGCTCCGAGAGCGTAGTGGTTGAAGCTCGTCATTTCACCTGGGTTAATTCTCCATCTGGTAACATGCTATCCCAGCGTTCTCACATGGTCGTTACCCCCATGGTCACTTGGTACAGCCAGCTCGGGACCTTGCGGTGATATAGCATCCGATAGACAATTGGGCTTCGCCGACGCGCGAGAGGGCATGGCCAATTATCGGAGTGCCAGCAAACCCTGTGCCAATGCTGAATCTCGAGTTCCGAAGGATGGGATGTTTTAGTCGGGCCGCAGCAACGAGTTCCTGGCGTGCGGACTCGAACAGCTGAAAATAGATGCTGAGAGCAATGGCTG
Source organism: Keithomyces neogunnii (assembly GCA_020975405.1). Classification (NCBI taxonomy): domain Eukaryota; kingdom Fungi; phylum Ascomycota; class Sordariomycetes; order Hypocreales; family Clavicipitaceae; genus Keithomyces; species Keithomyces neogunnii. The sequence continues at coordinate 52,507 of JAIOWQ010000002.1, read as the reverse complement.
TTTGAGAGTCGGAAACGACGCGTCCCTCAGATGAAATGTAGTATTGAAGGAAATGAGGGCTTTCAGTCAGGGAAAAGAAGATATTCGCAACAGATGATTTCGATCAATTGAGGAATCTATGAAAACTAGCGAATGTGTGCCTTTTTGGAGAGCGCGTTTGTAGTAACGCGAGGCTGCGAGTGTGGTCACATGACCACACCCACAACACCTCCCCTCAGCCGAGCCCGGCGCTTAATATAATAAATAATAACGCATCTAATACAGCGCAATTACATGCAGATCAATCTCAATCATCCCTTATTAGTTCCTCCCTCTTTATGAGGTCATTTTCATCATTTTTATCGTCTTAAACTCATTATAGTTAAACCTATTACAGCCAGAGCTGCCTTCAAAACTCGGCATATTTGATCACGCTAAGGGGCTTTATTAAACCATTAGTAAACATATTATAAGTAGGCACTTATAATATTGTAAAAACACCTTCGTTAACTTTCTATATAATCTACTTATAATAGAGGTTAATATGACGGGTTTAGGCCGTATTATGCTTATTAAGGGCCGTAATTCTCGCGTTCTAACTATCTATAAATAAAACAATAGGATAGGGCTATTAAAAGCCTATCTCTTTAAGTAGCCTAGTAATCTACATCATAGCTTGCCCTACTAGGGTCATATTAATGAATTTAGCCTCTATAGAACTTAATATTATGATAGTTTATTTTTATAACTTCTATAGGACTAGTCTGCTAGCTAATATAATAACATGACCTATAGTTAAATAATAATCTTAATTATTATTAGTAAAGGAAGTATTAGCATATACCTAAAGCTTTAAATTATTAATTAAATACTTAGAACCTCCTAAAGTAATTCTATTAGAAATAGTGCCCTTTAGGTACCACTAAAGATGCTTTAAAATCTCTAAATAGACCTTCTTTAGTCCTCTATTAGTAGCGCTTAATTTGCTTATTATATACGTGATGTTAGGCCTTATGCCTATTATAAGCTAATTAAGGCTTCCTATATATTAAAGCTAATTTATAATATTTATTATAGTTTTAAGCTCTTTCTAGTTATATAGAATTATAGTATTAGCAGGCTAGGGGGTTTTAGCTATATTCTTTATAATAACTTTAAATTTATTAAATAACCCTTAAAGGTATTTTATTTAATAAATCTTTATTATTTACGTCTTTTAGTCTTATTTAAATTCTAGGCTAAGGAATTACTTTACATTACTAAGTCATTTAATTTTAAAGTAGGTAGCTAATACTACTAAAAAGTTATTTATTATACCTTTTATTAGTCTAGTAACTATAATATTATTAATATAAAGTAAAAGTAGAACGCTATCTTAGCATATAAAAATATAAAGCTCTTCTATAAGCTGTTTAAAGCCTAACTTAGCTAAATCTTTTCTAATATCTTTAAACCACTATACTAGTAAGATTAGAAGACTATATAAAGCTCTTCTAAGCTTATAAACTCTTATTATACTATTACTATAACCCTAAGGCTATTTAATATAGACTTCCTATCTTATTTTAAATTAAGGAACGTATTTATAGCATTATATTACTCCTATTTAAGGTTATAGATAGTAATAATTATATAGAATACTTATACTAATACTAAATAGGCAACTATTATATAAAGATTATAGTTATTAAATACATTACCTGCTTTATTTCCTTATATAACCTAATAGGCCCTACTATAAGGTTTACTATTAATCGGACGTTTTATCGTGTAAACCTAATAACTAGGAAGGATCTTTACGCCCTCTAGCGGTTTAATAAGGTTATAGGCTTATTTCTTAATTAGCTTATTAATCTCTTTTAATTCAGTAGGTCTCTAGAACTTCTTATAGTCCTATCTTTTAATAGCGTTAAACTAAGTATTTAGAAGGTCCCTATCTCTACTTACTAACTTCTTAATTAAAGCTAAGCAGAAAGAAGCTAGCGTTTCTAGTTTAATATTAATAGTATTATTATTAATATATCTAATAGTTATAAAGGACTATTAATCTTTAGGATAAGTACCTAGTAGGAAGGCTCTCTGCCTCCCCCTAGTTTAGATCGCTCTATAATCCTTTCTAGTTCCTTATTATAGAACCCTTATAGACTCTAGAATTTATAATAGTGCTCTCCCTAGTAGAGGAGTATTAATAGGAATCTATTCCTATTAAGTAATTTCTCTTCTTTATAAGTTTAGACCTAACCCCCTATAAATTTATTATAACTAAGGGTTAATATAAAAATTCTATAGTTATAAGATTATTCTAGATATCTCTAGTTATAACTGCTTATTAATATTAAGTATTTCTAAGTCTTCTATATTAAACCATTAATTATAATAATATAATGGCAGTATTAATATTAGTATTATTAAAGGGGAAAGAAGATAGCTAGTTCTATCTTCTTAAGCTACTAAAGATACTCTATCTTTATCCTCTTCCTTGCTAAGGACTAGAGTAGAGCTAGGGCCCTCCCTAGGATCATTATGATTAGAGGTTAAAGATATCTATATCTATAATATATTTAATATATTGCCTAGAATATAGATCTCTCTCCTAGTATCCTAAAGCTTAGGATTAATTAGTTTAGCCTTATATTTAATCTTAGCTAAATTATTATCTATATCCTCTTCTACCTTATTAAAGTAGATATTATAAGCTTATATAACTTTCTTTTCTTTAGGGATCTAAATATTATAGATATAGCCTATTATACCTTTAATACTAATAAGATGTCCTTTCTTTACTCTTAGTACTATTTTAGCTACTTTAATATATCTATTATCTAGAATATATATATAAGCTATATATCTCTAAGTCCTAAGGTTCCTAATACTATGTTTGTTTAGTAGACTGAGCTTATTAAAGAGAGCCTAATTTAGTAACTTATTATTAGGGTTACTATAAGCTAGTAGTAAATTAATGACTTTTATAGCATGTTTAATAGCGTATAGCTATAGCGTCTCTAGTATTTCTAATGTAATTATATAGGCTTAAGCTGTCCCTATAATAGTTTAACTAGCTCTTTTAATTATGCCCTAATAGGCTAGTATGTTTAGGGCTCTGTTTCTCTAATATATTCCTCTGTTTCTATATATAGTTATTAAAGCTTCTCTAATAAACTCTTAGGTATTATTAGATATAAAGCATTAAACCTTATACCTACTACTAAGGTTCTTAACTTAATTAATCTAAGCTTCTATTACCTTTATAATATTAGTATAGCCTATAGTTATAATAACCTAATAAAATTAAGTCTTTATATTAATTATATAAAGTATATACCTTTCTCTACTAAAGGAGATTAGTTTATATTTAATAAAGTCCTAATAAATATAGGATAGGAAGCTCTATACTTCTACTAAAGGTTAATAGTTAATTATTTAATCTACTTTAGCTAAGTTATAGCCTTTATAATAAAAATTAATAATAGAGCCTAGTTTAATATTAATACCTTTATTCTAATAGGCTTTAAGGATTCTATCTTTTCTAGTATACCTAAGGTAGTAATATATAAGTCTAAATTTAATAGTCTTTATAACTACTTTTATTAGGAGGGAGGTAAAGTTATAATGCCCCTTTTAATCCTTAGTTTTAATTATAGATACCTTATTTACCTAGCTTATTTTAGCTACTTCTTATTTTATTTCTTTATAAATCAGCTTATTATTAAAGCTATTAATAATAATGCTATAATAATATAATATACCTATAGATAATATGCTTATAGCTGCTTATTTTACGTAGTTAATGTTATAAAGTTTAAGAGTTCTACTAGAAACTAGAATTAAGGTATTACCTACTCTATTAATAGGAAGATAGCCCCTATTACTAGCAGTTATATTGCTTAAAGTAATAGAAGTATTAAGAAATATAAACTATTTCGTATTATTTAATATATAAATACTATATCCTAAATTAAGAATTATATCTTAAGAATATAGGCTTATATTTATAGTAAATACTATATTATTTAAATTATCTAAATTATTTATATTATTATATTTAATTATTTTATCTATTAAGATGTCTTTAATCGCGTTATATAGTAGTATTAAGCTAATAAAGTTACTATTAATATTAGCTATATCTATATTAGGTTTAGATTTCTTCTTATTATTCTCTAGATTATTTAGTCTTATCTAGCCTCTATTTAGTAATCTTTACTACCCTTTTAGGACTAAATTAGGATTTAAGGTCTAATAAGCTTCCTTCTTATATTTAACCCTCCCTAGTCTAATTATATAATTATAATTAAGCTTAATAGGTTTATTAGAGTTATTAATATCTTTAGTATTATTCTTAGGGTTATTCTGACCCTTCTAGTCTTTATTATCTTAATTATTCTAGTTATTTCTCTAGAGAGAAAAGGTAGCCTTTATAGCCTACTAGTTACTATTAGCTATATAATTAAGCATTTTAACTATATTAGTAAGGGTTAAATCGCCCTTAATAATACTAATTTACTATTAAATATAAAGTTTAGGAAAGGCTAAGCAAACTATATTTATTATTACTCTAATCTAAATAACATCTAGTATCTTAGGATGCTTTCTTTTAATTATATTCTATAGGTCTTAGTGTTTATTAAACTAATCCCTTACTATATTATATTTATTATATCTTAAGGCTATTAAATCTATAATAATATTAATTAATATAATGCCCTTCTAGATACTAATATCTTCTTTAATTATTCTTATTATTTAGGTAGGTAATATGTCTTTATTCTAACCTATACCTTTAAGATTCTTCTAAATTTATACTAAAATATTAGTATAAATTAGTATATTATATTTTATAAAGTCCACATCTCTTTCTATAGAATAAGGCATTTTGCCTATAATAATTACTTTTAAGCTTATTATATAAGTAACTAATTAAATAGAAGTCTTCTATTTATTATAATTTATAGCATTAATTAATTCTTTAATCTTGCCTATAGCCCTATTACTAGAGCTACTAAAAGAAGCTATCCTAACTTATTATTATAGCTTATTATAAGCTTATAAACTTTAAATATTCTACTATATATATAGCTTACTAGGGTTTATAAACTAGTAAGGTTATATGCCTTACTTTCCCTATTACTTAAAGAGATATATAAGGAAGTCTAAGGAATTTATTCGCACTAAAAATAACACTCTATTAACATTTATATTTAACATAGTAGTTAGTTAGGCTAGCAGCTATCTACTATATTAAATATCTCCCTTACTAGCCTAGGGGAGATAGGTTAGAGGCTTAGTCATACTAGTAAGGGGTTTTTCTATAGCCTAAGAATTATAGAAATAAAATAAATTATAAATCTTAAAATACCTATCTCTAGGGTAAGGTACTGCGTATTTATTAGATAAGTAACTAAGGCAGTATAACGCCTAGCTTGCTAATATAGAGGTCCTAACTCCTTAGACACCCTTTTTTATTAAACTATATTAGAAAAAGATTAAAGTTATTCTGCTAGTGCTTATTATAAGAGTCTCATAACTTCCTTACTTTAGTGTTTTGCCCATAGCGCTACTACGGTAGCTATTAACCTTATAGAATAAGATTATTACCATTTTAAGAAGGTTAAGGGTTCGAACCCGAGCCTATAATGCCTTTTTAGGCTTTTACACAAGGTCGTGAAGGGAAGTTAGTGACGGGCCTTAGTGTTTTGCACACCTCGACCACGTTAGGTCGAATTTTATGTGAGATTCTCACTAAGAAAGGGACATAAGATGTTTAATGAGATGAATAAAGTGCTTTGGAAGCAGGGGCTCATAACCTATTAAAGGAAATGAGGGCTTTTAGTCAGGGAAAAGAAGATATTCGTAACAGATGATTTCGATCAATTGAGGAATCTATGAAAACTAGCGAATGTGTGCCTTTTTGGAGAGCGCGTTTGTAGTAACGCGAGGCTGCGAGTGTGGTCACATGACCACACCCACAACATGTAGCGTCTCTGGTACGCAACTTTTAGCCTCGCTGCAAATTCACTGTAAGCCTCGGCTTTCTCTGCAAGGCCAAGGGATTGGTATACTTGGTGCATAGTCGAAGTCATATGCGCTAAGTAAGCATTAGAAACCAGCAGAGCATCGGTGATAGAGTTTCCAAGGTCGTCTGGAGGAGCAAGAGAATCAAGCCAGTCTCCAAATTGGTAGGATCCTTCATCCCAGAGATCCCTGTCTTTGTCGCGTGGGATCCCTTTGCTCATCCATTGTTGCATGCTTTCCAACTGCTCGTTCAAAATAACCTCATCTCCATACGCTCGATAAAGCGTCCAAGGCAATCCGACCACAACGTCGCCCCATATAGCAGTCGGATATCTGGTATCATGTAGAAAAGCATTGGGGCAAAAAAAGGGGGCACTGCATTTTCATGAGCTAGCTGTTATGCGGCTAGATCTTTCAACCAGCCTTTTAGCATCCCGGAAGTGTCGTAGAGATATGTTGCTGTTGGGCCAAAAACATGAATATCCCCAGTCCAGCCGAGACGTTCGTCGCGCTGAGAACAGTCAGTGGGAATGCTAACGAAGTCTCCCCTCATCCCCCAGCGGATGTTCCCTAAGTTGAAGAAATTAGTAGCCGTTTGGCACTCTAGAAACGAGTTCCCTGAAACTTACTATGGAGTTGGTTGATTAACGGGTTGGAACAGTCAAACTAACCAGTTTGTTCCATATCGGTATGCATAACGACAGCGCTGATCGTAGCAGTTTCCAATTGTCCTCCTCCCAGCTCATGACACTCTATTTGCACGTACCGAAAACTATGAAATGTAAATTTAGGTTCCCAGGTCTGGTCTTTACTGGAGAGAATAACAGTATCGCTTTCCTTGCAAAATCGCAGAGGCCGTGTAGCCACTTCTCCGTTTTCGAGCTGTTCTGTGAATAGCAGCTTGATTTCGTGACCTTTTGGACCACAAAGACGCATGCGTACCTACCCGACGATAATTTGCGCAAAATCCACCACTGTCCTGCCTGAAGGTGTCGTGAAGACCGAAGCTACTGGCAGTTCCTCGATCACCCTTACTGTTGGACCGTCGGGTGAAACCAAGGCAGAGAGGTTGGGAGAGGACCAGACTTCACACTCATCCATGACTTGTCATTAAATTCTATCCCGTGCCACCCTTTCGGCTCTTGGTTCAGATCACAGACTTCTCCATTGTATGTTTTAGAAGTGGTGAGGCTTCCAGTGCTGTATTTCCAGTTTGAGTCGGTAATCATGACTGTCTTTGCGCCGTCGAAGGCCACGATCTCCAGTTTCGCAATGAGGCCCAATGTATCGCCCCAATTGCGTACTCCGCCCAGAAACCCAAGCCGTCCGCTAAACCAACCCTCTGCTAATTGAACCGCGATGACATTTTGCCCTCTGTGAAGCAGACGGGTAACATCATGCGTCTGATAGGCGAGCCGATGCCCGTAAGAGGTCCAACCGGGAGCTAGGACATGGTCAACGACGCGCTGGCTGTTGATGTGCGCCTCGTATAGTCCACTCGCTGTTTCATAGCTGGCTGCTTGAGTGTCTGTATGAATAACTCTTGGAACATTTTGCCAAAAGTGTGATATCGTTCTCGAGTTGGCTCTATAGGAACATCGCATTCTAGGATGCCAACACGGACCGTTAGCATGGTAACGAGCCTTTGTCAAAATCCGACAGTTGGACAAAAATGATACAAGGAGGAAGGACTGCTATGATACTGATATCTGGTCAAGAAATACGGCCCAATCCCGATTTTCAGCTTTTTAATCCCCATTACTAGATCATCTCTACACTTGCTCAAACTTGGGTTCCCCCGTTCAGGGGACGTACCGCATAATGGCCGCGAGAGTACGGGGGCTGATTATGTGGAGAGAGATGGCGCAATACCCTCAGCTTACTGACAGGCTTGTCAGTTTCAATGTCAGAGAGTCAGAGCCAAAGCGGAGTGTCCTTATCAAGACTCGGCATCTTCCTAGTTAAGGCGCATGCATAGCTTGTCAGGTTCGGAAGTGGTCTGCGTTCCAGGACCGCAGAATGCTTTTACTAATACGGGAAAACGAGACTGACAGTGGGGCTACTGTCACCCCCGAACAGAATATTGGGGGGCCGGTATTATGAACATGAAATGTAGAGGGGTTTGTCCACCACACAAGATCCTCAGTCGTTTCCAGGAATGGTCTCGTCGTTGCACAAGAATGCTGACTGGTGCTGACAAAAATGGGAAAAGGGTGTTAGGCCACAATGTAAAACGAGAATGCGGGTGAGCAGTCATCAGCTGCTCGACAATCTAAGACTCCGGATAGGTGGAATCACTTGCAATTATGTACAGGGATTCTGAAGTTTTCATATTGCGCCTTACGTCATAAATTTTCCGTGCTGCTGATTAAGAACGTATTAATCTATACTATATAACACTCATAAAGGGGCCTTTTTGGTAGATAACTGGGACCTGTAAGATAACTTAATTCACGAGAGACGAGGTGAAGTTCCCCATCAATACTAACCTACCTTATTTTCGTCCTATGACAAATTTGTCTACGGACGCTTATTTCTGCGATCTAAAACATGACCCATTTGCCCCGTTGATCGATCTAGACACAATAGTAGATGTCTGGATTTGCAAAGGCGAAGAAGTCACGCAGGAACTGATGAGCTAATGGTTAGGTCAAGCCCGCTCTTACCCTAAGTCGATGTTGGTGCAAAATGCCATCACGATCCCCTGTTTAAGGGAAATACGCAAACGGTCGTGTGACGCAAATCGCAGAGTTCCCGCGGCGCACACATGGTGCGATTCCCGAAAGAGAGTTGATACTCCGAGAAGCGGAAATGCTGGACCGAACCCCGGACTCTGTAACGACTTCACTAGGCTGGGCGTTACCAACGGGGGAGGCGACGCCTGGATGTTCACCCAAACTGAGGCGGACAACTATAACGAAATGGGTAGCAACATTTATAAAGATATGTAGTGCATCTGCCGAAAAACAGCCCGTAATGGCGGCTGGAGCGTCTAGCCACCCGAAAGATTCACACCTGGAGAGCTTGCGTGGGTTGATGTATTCGAGAGAATTCCGGCCTAGTTTGCGCAATCTTTTAAAGAGAATATTCATCAAGTAAACATGGCAGCTGGTGAGCTATGAAAGGAGCTTCTTCGGATGTCCCCGGAGCTCTTTGAAATTGTCAAACTGCGCGAGGACATCGTGCGTATGTACATTGATCACGTGGCTCTGGAGGCAGCCGTCAAGCCGAACAGTCAGCTTGGCGCCATGGTTCAGAACCCTTCTCTGGAAGAATTCTTGAACGAAAGCCCTAGTTTCCGCTCGGCTGCCGAGTCGAACCATCTCGCTGGGTGCATCAAGGTGGAGGGGTTCACTGTGAACATCCACCCCTTCGTGGATACCGTGATTGAACGCATCTCTGATCTTGGTAGAGATTTTCTCTGGAACTGCCCCGTGCAGGGCATAGAACGCAACTCATCTGGCGAGTTGAAGGCGCTGGAATCCTCATCGGGGCCTCTATCTGCGGATAATTACATCTTAAGCCCTGGAATCCCTCACAATGATCTGCTGAAGGACACAGCCATCGAAGGTTTGATCCAAGGCATGTTGGGTGTGGCTGCGAATCCCCAATCTGCATGCGCAGGTGCAGCAATATATCAAGATTCATGGCCGAAGGCACCTCGTGGAAGATATCAACATCACCGTGGCCAAAGACGTAAACACGGGTGAAGACATACTGAAGCTTGGGGGCGTGTACAGCTACGTCGGACTGGACCAGCATCCACATCCAGACAGTCCGGCGCTCTCAGCTCTCTTCGCAGAGCTGGAAAAGGTCGCGCGCATCTACTTTCCGGAGGCATATGCCCTGGCAAGGAGCAAGGCACCTTGTTCCCCGGTGGGAAGCAAAACTATCGCGTTCGACCTTTCACGCCAACGGGTCTGGGCGTGTACTGGACGATTCCAGCTGCCAATGGCGGCCATCTATCTAATCATCACCGGCGGCAACAACACGGGCGGGTTTGCGCAGGCACCACCAATAGCACGCGCCGTCCGACACACACTGGCGGACAAGCCTGATCCCGTCCATGTGCTTTTTCACCCTGATCGTGGCAAAATTTCTCGTACCGTAACCTACAGATCTCGACGCTCTTAGCTGCCTAGTGTCGACGGAGAAACGGTATGAAAGCCCCTGAAGGTGCTCCTGCTCTGCTTAGACGGTCCTCAGCATAGCTATTTGCGATATTGTATTGAGAAGTCCCTCTCTGACTACCACTGTAAAGTCGAAACGGACGCCGGGTAAGTGCGGTAGCTTGTCTAGAAGGGTCGCCTATTTAATGCGCGCTATATGAAGTACCATGGCCTGCGTCGCCGGCTGTCTAGTCACGACTAGTAGCGTAAGGACGACTTTGACGATCTCGTGCCACGGAACCACACCCTGTGAATTCCAGACCTTTTCGTTGACAGTCTTAATTGCCGCTAAGTGTGGGATACGATGGATGAATGGCAGCCTGAGCTGACCATTGTCTCGGGGACCAAATACATTGGACCGATTCTCATAAAGCGAGCGGTACTCCTGACCAACCCGGCACATTGGCCATCTGCCAAAGTATAATGGAAACTTTTTCGCCCTCCTGGACGGAGCGCTAGACAAGGTTTCGGCGACATTGTACGAGCTCACATCACGTCTTGACGTTGGCGACGTTCTAGACAGGGTCTTTCTGACTATCTTGCCCGGCAACACTGAGGAGACGCTCTACTCCTGTGCCTCTATATGGCTATAAATTGCTATATTGAGCATGTTAAGAGGTTCTCCTAGAGCAAGAATCTGCGGGTTGTGCCTTAGGAAGCGATAGATTTCTTTAAAGCTTCGATATAGCTCCCTGAACTGCACACAATCCTAGGATGGAGGATCTGGCCGATCGAAGAGGCGGTCACATATGAAGGGTGACCACACGTTGTTGCCTGGGATATGTCCGCGTCACCATCCAACAGGGTTAGCTGCCTTGGCATTTCAACCGACAAGGTGAAACAATGTGTCTGATGATACGTGGTCTACGACTCCGTGTAGATTTCCCGAATTATTTGGGCATTAGGTATAGTGTATCTATGCTCTTGTGTGTCTTCCTGGCCTTGTTGAAGCCTCTTTAGGCGAGACAGCTTACGACGACCAGTACGGGCACGCAGGCGGTAGTTTCGTGTACATATGATGGTGATCATAAGTGGCTAACGAGAAGGTCGATAGGTCGTTAAAATTTGTAAGTTTTAAATAGAACTAAATTAAACCTCTAGAGAGAACACATTTTATTAAGCCTAGAACCACACACTAACCAAGCTATGTGCCCAAGAAAGCAACATTAGTGGTTTCGCAGTCTCCTTAGTGCAAATAGATTCCCTTTAATTACTGTGAAAGGGATCAAATTAACCCTAAGACTTAATCAAAAGTATTGTCCTTATTTTGCAGGAAATCTAGGCAAGATGGATATAGTCTACCAAGCACATTTAAACGCAGTGTTCTCTCTAATAAATGGTTCATCTTCAACATGATGTTCATAGCCACCTCCCCAAAGGCGATTTCCCCTATAAACTGTAAATAATAGTATATTTATTATAATGGCAATAACTTACATTGGGCCATAATTTGGCGCAAAATAGGCGTTACCAGATGTTATTTTGAAGTACGCCAGGTTTTGTCGGTAGGGAGGATTTCCATCTGGCAATGCATACTCGACATCAGGTTCGCCGCTAACAGTAGTGCAGCCGCCTCCTATAGCACCTATTATAAATTAGTTACTGCTATAGTTAAAAAGAAAATGAATAGTTATCATACAAATATCAATATTGCAAGCATAAGAGACTGCTACAAGAGCAAGAGTTGAGATAATAGGAAGCTGCATAGTGATAACAGGATTGTTAATATAAGTTTAAAAAGTAGATGTTAAATAATGTAAAAGATAGAGGAACTGGAACTTTTTAAAGGGGATAGCCTAATACTTTTATACTCTATCTACATTTTTTTAGGTTTTAAATTGAACTAATAAATAGGGCGTATAAATGCGTAACCGTCGGACAGGCAGGGGAACCTGGTCGGTGGTATCCATGCACAATTTTGACGATCTCTTCGAATGCTCCATGCTCCATGGTCAGTTAGGGTTAGTTCCCCTGCCCGACGGTGGCGTATTTAATTTTTAACGATTGCGCGTTCCGCACCGAAATACCACTACGTACCCTCACGGTCGTATTCTCTCCCTCTTTTATACGGAGGTGCATTTTAAAAGTAGGATCGCGTTATTTATCGTTCCCTCTGGATGAATTATCACCCCTTATGTGGCTGGAGCCCGCCAGGTGCCAGCGTCGGACTTTACATGCAATTAGTAAGGCACCTTTGATGGTCGCACCCGACCGCCACCAGCACACCAAGCAACAAGCAGCCCGCCCGCCCGTAACAAATCGCTACAAATCGCTTAATATTAAAGATATTTACGCCTACTAAATCTATGTAAGGCGCAATCCGCATGTCAACCCCAGATGCGTACACTCATGCACGCATCGTGGGGGATTCTATCACGTGATAGGATACGCGCCTATTAATTGGTACACCCGTCGCGCACAGGAAGACGCGCTAATTCAGGCCTGATGCCTGGGGGCATATTTCGCACTGGCACAAGATATTCGGTGGACCCGCTATTTATCTAAAAGGGGGAGGGGCTGGGGAGAGAAGTGGTCAAGGCTTTATATCCTTGTTTCTTATAGAGCTAGTTTATATGAGGTGAGCACTACTGTTAAGACTAATATTAGGAAATGAGGATCTCCCTTATGTCTTAAAGTAATAATCTGGAGTCAAAGCGGGCCTTCAAATCCACTACCCGTGGGGTGTGGCACGGGTGGTACTATTAGCCAAGGACACCGGTAGTACTAGCGATTTATTACGCATGATCATCGCCTTAATGCCGGGCCCCACAGCCCACCCCGCGGCAGCGGCTACTGCTATTCGGGCGGCCAAAATTGCTATCCGGGCGACCCCCATCCGGCGCCCGGCCGAATTGGGTAAAGCGGGACGTTAGCCACACCCCGCTGTGTGTTTTGCACACAGATGCATGGGATCCGCACTTTCAAAATAAACAACAGTGTTTTTCATTCAAATCTAGCAATTTCTCAACGGCGCCTGCGCCGGCAGGGCCCAATTCGCTCAAAAACGCGATTTCCGGTGTTTTCGTTCAAATTCCGGACCGACCCTTTTTCCGGCGCTGTGGCTGCTGCTGCCCGGGCTCCTAAGGAGTTATCCATTAAAGCTGCCGCTATAACGGCTGTGTTTAAGGGATAATTTCTTTAGGTTCTTGGCGTGCCTCAGCAGCATGATTATATTGTCTTTCTCTTATTTCTATCTAGCTATTATTTATATGTATGCTCAATCGTTGGGTTAATGGTATTATCTGCTGCGAGAGGCTTTAAGAGCCGGCCTGTATTATAAGCTCTGCTTATATGGGTTCACATTATATGCGTAGATTAACGCGGCGGCGGGCTGCTTAACTATTTAATTAAGGCTTTTAGGTTTACTATGAGCTGCCATTTTTACTCGATTTCTGGTGTTTTAGTATATTATTCTTAACCGGCTGGCGGCGTCTTTTTCGATCGATCTTGTGAGGGTGAAGGATTTGAAGGTATGGTGCGTCAGAACTCTGGAGGTCAAGGTTGTTATAGGAGGTGCATTTAGGGTGGAGGGTTAAGCGGGCGGTGTAGCAAAATCGTCGTTCCTCGTGAGGTGGCGTGGGCGGGCGCGGGCGCGGGCGTAGGTGCGAAGTAACATTTTTCCTTTCTATTAGAGAAGGTACTACCTAGGTAGGCATTCTAGAGAAAAGGTATAAGGCAGAGTATATACTACTATAATAGAAAAATAGAAATTACTCTAAAAGGAATAGCTAAGTTATAGGGATCTTAAAGCCTTTTATTTAGTAAAGTATTATTTCTATAGAGCTCTAGTAATAGAGGTATATAGGTAATAGGGATCTTAAAGCCTTTTATTTAGTAAAGTATTATTTCTATAAAGGTCTAGTAATAAAGATACTTAGCTTATCTTAATTAGGAAAGGTTAGGGTAAAAAAAAAATAAGGACTAAAGTATAGTATAGATAGAGTATATATATAGGGTAGGTAATACTATATAATATTATAAGACTTTATACTAAAATTTATATAGTATTCCTAATATACCTCCTATCTTCTAATCTAGCCTCCCCCTTTTCTAAAGTCTTATCCCTCTTTTTTACTAAAGTTAAATCTAATACCCTATATTAAAAATAAAAAGTTATAAAAAAAAGAAGTTATAAAAATATTATCTATTCCTTATAGAATTTAAGTTAATTAAATTTTATAATATTAGAATAGTAAAGTTAGAATTTATAGAGCTTTAAGAAGCCTTATAGGTGCCCTAGGCTCTCCTCTAAGGAGAGAGAGTAATAGTAATTAGAGAAGGAGTAACTCTCTAAGCTAGTTAGTTAGCTAATAATATTACTAATATAATAGTAGTAAAATAGGGCCTTATAGTAGTAACTTAGGTATATATAAAAGAAAGAGTAGTAATAGGAAGAGATTTATATAAGGGCTACTAGGAAGTAGAGAGTAATATAGGATTCTAACCTTATCTAAGTAAATAGCTAGTAGGATTATAATTTACTAGTAATCTAGGTTAAGGAACCGCTAGCTCCTAGTAGTAGATATAATCTCTAAGATACCTCCTATAGAGAAAGAAGCAGGTCTAAGGAGAGTAGCTAGGTAGATAGTAGAGTAGTATTACTAATACTATAGGTATAATTATAAGTATTACTAGATAATCTGCCCTTATTACCTATAGAGAAGGAGTAAGAGTAGTACTTACTACTTTAGCTATAAGAGATAGTTACTATATCTAGTATACTAATTACATACTATAGAAGAAAGTAGCAGGTTTTACTAGAGATATAGGAGGTTATTAGTTTAATTATATTATAAGTTATAGGCCTAGATATAGGTAAGTTATAGTAAGGTATAGTTAGTAAGGTTAGTAGGCTAATATATCTATTAGAGGATAATAAGTAATAAGAGGGTAATAATAATATAGATCTAGACCTTACCTAATCTATTATCTATATCCCTAGTAGTAGTAGCTCTAGGGCTAGTAACTATAGTAAATATATTAACTATAGCAAATATAGTAACTATATTAAACATAATAACTATAGTAAACATAGTAACTATAGCGACTATAGTAACCATAATAACCATAGTAAACATAGTAAATATAGAAGTTAATACTATAGTAACTACTATAATAACCATAAGAATAAATACTATAGTAATCTCTTTAGTAACTAAAGTAGTAAGTCTAGTAGCTAGGCTATAAGTTTTATAAGATATATTACTAAAAATACTAGTACCTAACTGCCTAGTATAGGGGGCTTATATAACCTATTACCTATAGTATTAATAATGCCCTAGTTATATAATAGTAGAATACTAGAGGAGCTAAGGCTAATAGTAGATAGGCTACTATTTATTATATTAATACTAGGGTAATAAAGTAATAAGCTAGGCACCTCTAAGGATAATAGTAAGTAAATAAACCTTAATATATAGGCAGATATATACTAAACTACCTTTAAGGAGGCACTAGATATATACTATATATATAGTACTAAACCTATAAGTAACTTATATAGTATAGTTAAGATAGTTAAGATAGTTAAGAATAGTAATAGTAATACTAGGCCTACTATACTAGGCGTATAGGAGTTCAGAGCTAGGGCCTCTATAACCCTAGCTATTATACTAAGTAATCTAGATATAGGGGAGGAGAACCCCCCTAGTTAGGAAGCCTAGGCATAGGGATTTAGTTTAGAAACTAGCTAAGCCCTAAACTTAGATAAGTAGAAGAGTAGGATTAGGCTAGAATCTAAGCTCTCTATAGGTCTAGGGATAACTAAGTATAAGCTTAGTAAAACCTAGTAAGAAAGACCTATAGTTAAGTATACCTAGGATATTAATAGTATATAGCTTAGGGTATTAACCCTATAGGCTATTAAGCTAACCCTTTATTTCTAGCTAAGTCTCTTACTACTATATAAGCTATTAATCTAGGAAGACTAGGTAATCTAGCTATATAGTATAAAGCTAGGGTTAACTAGATATACCTACCTAGGTTTATTTAGTACTATAGAGGGTAATATTATATTCTTAGTCTTTATCTTCTTCCCTAATACTATATTAAATACTAGTACCCTAGACTAGACTATACCCTATATACTCTTACTTAAATAATAGGCTAAGCTAGTAGACTAGGTAATTCTCCTAGCTATCTAGAGGTATATTACTATATTTACTAACTAGGAGATTCTTATAACCTTTACTATAGCTAGGGCTAAGACTAACTCCTATAGAGAGCGCCCTAGAAATATTATAATAGATAGTAATAATAGTAGGGTTAATAGGGCTAGCCCTATATACCTCTAGTATAACCTACCTAGCTAGGCCCTTAGTAGTATATAGAAGGACATCTAATGCCTATATAATACTATTAATATTACTACTAAGGTAGGGGAAAGTATGCCCTACTTTAAGGACCTAGTACTACTATTCTAGGCCTATAACCTTAAGAATATACTAACTAGGGACTTAGTTAAGCACGCTCTTAAGGAACTAGACTAGTATATATTACGGTCTTTAGAGCCCTAGTATATTAACTAGCGCTCTAGTTAGGTTAATATTAGGTTTTATAATAGGGTTATACTCCTAGCTATAGACCCTAAGGCTAGTACTAGTATAGATATTACTAATACTAGCCTTAGGGGCTATAATAAGAGTAAGAGTATTATAGGGGGTAGGGGCAGCGCTAGTATCGCACTACTATAGAAGAGATAGTGCCTATAGTACTACTACTATACCCTAGCTAGGCTCTCTAGGGGTACTAACCTTATTCCTACTATTTTCTAATTATATAGACTTAGAGATATAGCTACCTATATAGGAGGTGCATTTAGGGTAGAGGGTTAAGCGGGCGGTATAGCAAAATCGTCGTTCCTCGTGAGGTAGCGTGGGCGGGCGCGGGCGCGGGCGTGACATTTTTCCTTTCTATTAGAGAAGGTACTACCTAGGTAGGCGTTCTAGAGAAAAGGTATAAGGCAGAGTATGTACTACTATGGCAGAAAAACAGAAATCGCTCTAAAAGGAATAGCTAAGTTATAGGGATCTTAAAGCCTTTTATTTAGTAAAGTATTATTTCTATAGAGCTCTAGTAATAGAGGTATATAGGTAATAGGGATCTTAAAGCCTTTTATTTAGTAAAGTATTATTTCTATAGAGGTCTAGTAGTAAAGATACTTAGCTTATCCTAAATAGGAAAGGTTAGGGTAAAAAAAAAATAGGGACTAAGGTATAGTATAGATAGAGTGTATATATAGGGTAGGTAATACTATATAATACTATAAGACTCTATACTAAAATTTACATAGTATTCCTAATATACCTCCTATCTTCTAATCTAGCCTCCCCCTTTTCTAAAGTCTTACCCCTCTTTTTTACTAAAGTTAAATCTAATACCCTATATTAAAAATAAAAAGTTATAAAAAAAAGAAGTTATAAAAACATTATCTATTCCTTATAGAATTTAAGTTAATTAAATTTTATAATATTAGAATAGTAAAGTTAGAATTTATAGAGCTCTAAGAAGCCTTATAGGCGCCCTAGGCTCTCCTCTAAGGAGAGAGAGCAATAGTAATTAGAGAAGGAGTAACTCTCTAAGCTAGTTAGTTAGCTAATAATATTACTAATATAGTAGTAGTAAAATAGGGCCCTATAGTAGTAACTTAGGCATGTATAAAAGAAAGAGTAGTAATAGGAAGAGATTTATATAAGGGCTACTAGGGAGTAGAGAGTAACGTAGGATTCTAACCTTACCTAAGTAAATAGCTAGTAGGATTATAATCTACTAGTAACCTAGGTTAAGGAACCGCTAGCTCCTAGTAGTAGATATAATCTCTAAGATACCTCTTATAGAGAAAGAAGCAGGTCTAAGGAGAGTAGCTAGGCAGATAGTAGAGTAGTATTACTAATACTATAGGCATAACTATAAGCACTACTAGATAATCCGCCCCTATTACCTATAGAGGAGGAGTAAGAGCAGCACCTACCACTTTAGCTATAAGAGGTAGTTACCATATCTAGTATACTAATCGCGCGCTATAGAAGAAAGTAGCAGGTTTTACTAGAGATATAGGAGGTTATTAGTTTAATTATATTATAAGTTATAGGCCTAGATATAGGTAAGTTATAGTAGGGTATAGTTAGTAGGGTTAGTAGGCTAATATATCTATTAGAGGATAATAAGTAATAAGGGGGCAATAATAATATAGATCTAGACCTTACCTAATCTATTATCTATATCCCTAGTAGTAGTAGCTCTAGGGCTAGTAACCATAGCGAACATATTAACCACGGCGAATATAGTAACCATAGCGAATATGGTAACTATAGTAACCATAGTAAACATAGTAAACACAGAAGTTAACACTATAATAACCACCATAGTAACTATAAGAATGAACACTATAGCGACCTCTTTAGTAACTAAAGCAGCAAGTCTAGCAGCTAGGCTGCAAGTTTTATAAGATATATTACTAAAAATACTAGCACCTAACTGCCTAGTATAGGGGGCTTACGTGACCTATTACCCATAGTATTAGTAATGCCCTAGTCATGTGATAGTAGAACACTAGAGGAGCTAAGGCTAATAGTAGATAGGCTGCTATTTATTATATTAATACTAGGGTAATAAAGTAATAAGCTAGGCACCTTTAAGGATAATAGTAAGCAAATAAACCTTAATATATAGGCAGATATATACCGAACTGCCTTTAAGGAGGCACTAGGTATATACTATATATATAGTACTAAACCTATAAGTAACTTATATAGTATAGTTAAGATGGTTAAGATGGTTAAGAATAGCGATAGTAATACTAGGCCTGCTATACTAGGCGCGTAGGAGTTTAGAGCTAGGGCCTCTATAACCCTAGCTATTATACTAAGTAATCTAGGTATAGGGGGGAAGAACCCCCCTAGTTAGGAAGCCTAGGCATAGGGATTTAGTTTAGAAACTAGCTAAGCCCTAAACTTAGACAAGTAGAAGAGTAGGATCAGGCTAGAATCTAAGCTCCCTATAGGTCTAGGGGTAACTAAGCGTAAGCTTAGCAAAACCTAGTAGGAAAGACCTATAGTTAAGCGTGCCTAGGATATTAATAGTATATAGCTTAGGGTATTAACCCTATAAGCTATTAAGCTAACCCTTTATTTCTAGCTAAGTCTCTTACTACTATATAAGCTATTAATCTAGGGAGACTAGGTAATCTAGCTATATAGTATAAAGCTAGGGTTAACTAGATACACCTACCTAGGTTTATTTAGCACTATAGAGGGTAGTATTACGTTCTTAGCCTTTATCTTCTTCCCTAATACTATATTAAATACTAGTATCCTAGACTAGACTATACCCTATATACTCTTACTTAAATAATAGGCTAAGCTAGTAGACTAGGTAATCCTCCTAGCTATCTAGAGGCATACTACTATATTTACTAACTAGGAGATTCCTATAACCTTTACTATAGCTAGGGCTAAGACTAACTCCTATAGGGAGCGCCCTAGAAATATTATAGTAGATAGTAATAGTAGTAGGGTTAATAGGGCTAGCCCTATATACCTCTAGTATAACCTGCCTAGCTAGGCCCTTAGTAGTATATAGAGGATATCTAATGCCTATATAATACTATTAATATTACTACTAAGGTAGGGGAAAGCGTGCCTACTTTAAGGACCTAGTACTGCTATTCTAGGCCTATAACCTTAAGAATATACTAACTAGGGACTTAGTTAAGCACGCTCTTAAGGAACTAGACTAGTATATACTACGGTCTCTAGAGCCCTAGCATGTTAACTAGCGCTCTAGTTAGGTTAATATTAGGTTTTATAATAGGGTCTACGCTCCTAGCTATAGACCCTAAGGCTAGCGCTAGTATGGATATTGCTAATACTAGCCTTAGGGGCTATAATAGGAGCGAGAGTGTTATAGGGAGTAGGGGCAGTGCTAGTATCGTACTACTATAGAAGAGATAGTGCCTATAGCACTACTACTACACCCTAGCTAGGCTCTCTAGGGGCACTAACCTTATTCCTACTGTTTTCTAATCGTATAGACTTAGAGATATAGCCACCTATATATCTAAGTTATACTCTAGGATAAACTATACCTACTCTAATATATACCCTAGGCTAGACCTTAGTAATCTAGAGAGTAAGTTAATAGGGATACTATAGGCTAAGGCCTACTACTTATATAAGGAGCTTTTTAGTGCTATATTTAGTAACTACTACCTCTTTAATAATAATAGGTTCTCAATACTTACTATGCCTAAGGGGGTAGCTAGTAGTATATATATATAGGGAAGTAGCCTTAGCTATATAACTATATTTAATAAGGGTAAATTTAAGAGGCTATATACTATATAGACTGCTAATAGGGACTATTTCCTAGTATTATAGGCCGATAATATATAGGCTAAGAGCTTTATAATAAGGAAAGAGATCACCTTTTACCTTAACGTTATAGCCTACCTCTATAGCCTTAGGGACTTCTCCCTAGTAGTAGGTAAGGCAGGGTAATAGTAGCGCCTAGTAAGCACTACTAATAGTATGGCTAGTAGTAAGCCTAGCTATGACCCTAGGGGCGAGGGTTTTCCTGCTTAGTTCCCTAGTAAGGGAGCTTATATCGCTAGAGAATTACTATAGTTATGATATAGAGGCCCCCTAACTAGGCGTAGTTAAGGCGTTAGCTGACCCACATGACCTAGACCTAGGCCCTAAGACCCTAGTTTAATACTACCTATTTTAGATACTACTATCCTAGGATATTAACACCTTTGTCTTTAGCTAGGCTAGCTAGCTAGTTAACCTTCTAGATAATATATTTAGGCTAAGTAGGCTAGCTAATAAGGAACTAATTAATATTATACATAGAATTATATAGTACTATATAGCTAAGCTCCTCCTTATATTACTAAGGGCAGGGCTTACTAGTAAGCCTAATATATATTATAATAATTAGATATAGCTAGAGAAGTAGATAGAGACTAGCTATATGTAGAACTAGGTGGTTAGCCGTATAGAATGGCAAGGCCTTAGACTATAGGCTAGGCTAAACTATAATAGCTAGGTATGGCTTAATAATATATAGATAGACTAGGTTAACCGCTACCTATTATTCTATACCCTAACTATATGCTATATACTATGCCACCCTAACCATAGTAGCTAGGTTTCCTAGTAGAAGATATAGGGCTTTATGTCTTTAATAATATAAAGCGGCTTCCTAGTTAAGTTCCTAGTTTTAAATGCTATTATAGTTTGCTAGAAGGCTGCTAGGTCAGGCGTGCGTAGCACAAAACGACCTAAGGAGGCCTACTAGCTAGAGCTATAGGTAGCGGCCCTTACCGCGTAGGTAGTTACCTAAGCATACGCTAAACACTTAATTAAGAAACTATAAGAATACTAGACCAGGGTCTAGGCAGACTTATTAGCTACCCTTATAGAAGAAGAGCTAGGTAAGGTTTTTAGTGTCCTTAATAACCCTCTACTCCTACTATAGGCAGTAGACACCCCCTAGGGTTCTAACTAAGAATATAAGCCTATATACTAGAAGATTACTCTTAGGGACTATCTTTTAGCTAGCCCTAGGACACTTAGGATTCTATTATAGCGTTTCTTCCTAGATAAGTTACTATATATCCTCCTTTTAGTAGAGATAGTAATAGTCTACTATAAGGTATATAGGCTCTACTTTAAGCACTAACTATTATTCCTACTTTATAAACCCTTAAGCACTAGATCCTCCTTATAGGCAATATAGTCTAAGCACTAGATATACCTACTAAGTTAACCTAGTAGGAGGTTAGGCTTAAGGGCATCTTCCCCTAGTAGATATTAAAGTAAAAGACATTAGAGGTAAGCTAGGGAAGGTAAGTATATATAATACTATTTAATAGTCTTAAGTCTAAGACATAGTAAGGTAATACGTTCTATAACTAGTTCTATAGCCTTAGAGACTCCTATGCTAAGTATATAGTAGTAGATACTATCCCTTTTAAGAGCGTGTTTATAGCCGTAATTAGTAACCTTATCTTAGTAATATTTAACTCTAATAGTAGTAAGGAGGTTAGAACCTAGTAGTAATAAGATCTAACCCTAGATACCTACTATAGGCTTAATAAATGCCTATAGCGGTTCCTAAATAGTAAGCGTATTACCTTTAAGGCCCTCCTACCCTTCTTCTAGATTAGCTTCTAGTTACCTATTGTCCTTAGACTAGGGTAATTAGGTAGCCTAATAACTCTGACCCTAACCTAGTAGGAAGTCTATAGAAATAACTTTAAGTATTTTAAAGTGCTTATATAGGCGTAAAAGTAGCACTAACTAATCCTTACCTAGCCTATACTAGCTATAATCTACTAGTATAGGTTAGCTAGGGGGGCCCCCTATCTTGACAGCTATAGGGAGTTTATACTAGACCTTATAAACTACCTCTATTCCCTACTACTAATACTATATAAGATAATATACCTAGATAGCTATAAAGCCCCTATATCTACTAATAATAGTAGAAAGAATGACTAAGAATACTACTAGTCTGGTTAGCTAACTAGGAGCACTTCTATATTATAGGGCTAGACTAGGGTCTAATAGTAGGTAATTATTACTTAGTAAAGAATAGCTAGCCCTATATGATCCTGCCTTATAATAGGGTTATAACTATGCTATAAGAATACACTATAGCTATTATAAGGTTCCTACTATAAGGTAGGGATATTAACGCCCTAGGCCTAGCCTATAATAGTAACTTGCTTAGTATTCTTAATAATGTGTATATCTCTACTAAGCTAGCCTGCTAAGAGCTAAGACTATAGGGTAGTATAATATATAGTAGTAATAGGGACTATACTCCTACCTATTTTACCTATTCTAGACATAAGGCCTTTAAGCCTAGCCGTTTTATAAGTAGCACCCTAAGCGCTATATAGAGGGAGAGGGACAACCATAGTAATAGCCGCGGGGCTAGTGCTACGTAGGAGTATTTAGCTATAACCTGTTTTCTAAGGTAGTAAGACCCTCTAGGCAATATAGTTACCGTAGCGTAGGACAGGGCTAGGGATAGGGATACTATAGTAGGGTTAGGGGAACCCACATAGCTAAGGCAATATAAAGCTATTATGATTTTAAGTAATAGTAATAGTTATAGTAATAGCGAAAGCCTGTAGGTAATATAGGCAATATAGCTAGCTAAAGTAATAATATACTATAAGTATAGTAATAGGCACTTTCTAGTGTAAGAATTATTCCCTTATATAGATTTCTAAAGGACAGTTAAGTATATACTAAACCTAGTATTCCTACTAGGCTCTTCTAGCTAGTATGCCTATAACCTACACACGCCTACTAGGTAGTATAGGGACAAATATATATAAAGAATAGATAACTCTACTTAGGGCTATTACTATTATCTCTATACTTAGGTATATTACTACTAAAAACTCACGTCTAGGTAATATAGTAACCCTAGATCCCTTGCCTATATAGCGTGTATATCCGCTAGATATAGATTAGTAGCTTAGAGAATTACCCCTATAGAGCCTCTAATCTACTTATAAGGTAAATAGGTAATATAGAACTTAGAATATAATATATAAAGACAGCGGTTAGTTAGGGAGCCTAGATAGCAGCTTAGAGACAGTAAATATAGGAGGTATATTCATATATAGTAGATAGTTAGGGAGCCTAGATAGTAGCTTAGAGATAGTGGACTCAGAATGTAATGTACAAAGACAGCGGTTAGTTAGGGAGCCTAGATAGTAGCTTAGAGATAGTAGACATAGGAGGTATATTTACATATAGTAGATAGTTAGAGAGCCTAGATAGCAGCTTAGAGACGGTAGACTTAGAATATAATGTATAAAGATAGCGGTTAGTTAGGGAGCCTAGATAGCAGCTTAGAGACGGTAGACTTAGAATGTAATATATAAAGATAGTGGTTAGTTAGGGAGCCTAGACAGCAGCTTAGAGACAGTGGACATAGGAGGTATATTTATATATGGTAGATAGTTAGAGAGCCTAGATAGTAGCTTAGAGACAGTAGACTTAGAATATAATATATAAAGATAGCGGTTAGTTAGGGAGCCTAGATAGCAGCTTAGAGACAGTAGATATAGGAGGTATATTTACATATAGTGGATAGTTAGGGAGCCTAGATAGCAGCTCAGAGACGGTAGAACTAGACGATAGCTAACCCTAATAGACTAGGACTTTAGTCTATATATATAGGGGACTTTACCTAGTAATTTACACTAAGATCATATTAGTATTAGGACTTTACGCCTTTTAGCATGCCCTCCCTTAGTAACCCTCTAACCCCTTTAATAACCTGGCCCTGCTAGCAGGTACTTATAGGCTACTTTTTCTTTTCTATAAAAATAATTTATATATAAAAACAAAAAAATCAACTTATAGCTATATAAACAATCTACTAATACGCGTAGAAAATTCTGATGCTTATTGCCCCTAGTTCCCTATCTTTAAAGAGAGACTACTCTACATATAGGATGCCTAAGAAACCTATTAAGAAGACATATTGCCCTATACTAGCCTAAGAAATATAAGATTATATAGAATATTATAGGGATATTACCCCTACCTAGTATACTATAAGATATATAACTATAGTAGCATAATACTATCTTTAGTAGCTTACTATATAGTAAAGACATAATAATAGAATTATCTAGGTAACTATCTATTTACTAGGGCAGGCTAACCAGTATATAAGTATATATACTAGAGAGAATATATAAGTTACTAGAAGTTACTATCCTTTAATAGATAACGCTATATACTAAGTTATCTAACTTTAGGCATCACACTAGAAGTAGACTCCCTAGCAGTAAAACCGCTTTACCCCTCTAGTTCCCTAGGGTAGGGGTTAATATATAGATATAGAGTAAAACTATATCTTAGTTAACTTACCTAAGGAGGAGGACTTAGTAAGTAGCTTTAGCTATTTTAGCGTCTACTGCCCGTAGTTACTACCTACTACTCTGCGTTATTATAGTAATAGCTAGCGGCTAGTTACCTATAGAACCTAACTAGTAGGCAGTATAAAGGCGATGCCTCCTACTATTACTATGCTTCCCCTAGTACGCTATAAAGCCTAAGCGACCGGTTTTGTGGAGTATTAACGCCCACTTAGACTTAATGGCTAATAAGGCCGGGTTAGCCAGCGCCAGTCTAGAGAGATACTCAGTAGGAATCTGCAAGATATGGTACCAGAGTTGGGTCGAACACTCACCAGCGGCGCCCGTCAGCCCGGAGGACTGCTAGAACGCCCCAGCTGTGTAGGGCGCCTTTCGACGCCCCCCTTAGGGTTAGGGTTAGGGTGGGTTAGGGTCTATTTTTCTAGTCTAGCTATTCTGCCCCTTTATTTCCCTCGGTTTCTAGTTTAAAATACACAACTTTTAGGTAAGGAAAGGAGGTATAGTGTTAAGACTATCCTTTCTAGTATCTATAAGGTCAGGCTTATAGTACTAGGATTTAGGGGATAGGAAAGGTAGATAGGAAAGAGATAATAGGACATAGAGAGAGATAAAGAGAGATAGGTTTTTCCTCCTATAGTATTCCTTCTAGGCTTATACTAGTATTTCTACTAGTATTAGGCCTAGTTATTTTGACGGGCCTGCCGGGCCCGGGCCCGGGTGGCGTCTCGGTGGGCAGCGCTAGGATCCAGCGCTAGTGTCGATATCGAGGCCGCTGAAAAGGCCCTAGTCCTCGTAAGCATTAGGGCAACTAGGCTATCAAGCCATTTGGCGGCAGTTGGCCCTATAACGGCTTAGATCCCTTTCCAGGCCTTAGCCGTTGATTTGCTCATAAGGCCCCCTGCTGATATAATCAGCGGGTTAAAATGGGGGCCTAAGGCAGCATATTTCCGGCATTTTTCCTTAGCAGCTTCCTCTAGGGTCTCGTACGGGTCTGACTTGCATGAGGGCTTATTTAGGGCGACGATTTAGACATCATAGTACCGGCGGGTACCCCCTATAGTAGCCGCTATATCGGCCCTAAGGCCGTTATCTTGATCCACTAAGGGCTCCTGTTTAACCCTCTGCTCGTCATTCGTCTTTAGGGCCCTATAGAGGACCCTAGTAATGTTATCATGGCGTGAGATCCATCTTCTGCTAGCACCCTTATAGGTGTCTTCGTGGGCTAGGTCTGGAAGGCCGCCACAGAAGCTACAGGGCACCTTAGGGTCCCTAGAAGGGATTAAAAGCCGGCTTCTAAGGGCTTCTTTTGCCTCCTAGTCTGCAAGGATAAAATGCTTTTGTGTAGGCAAGACCTAGAGCCACTTTCAGCCTAAGTAGCTAGCGTTTTCCCTTATAAGGTTCCTCGCGGTGTCTGGGAGGGCCTCTAAGAGCTTTATAGCGCGTTCCTTAGCCCTAGCTTGTAGAAGCTGTTGGATTGTGAGGGCGTAAGGGTCGCTATCGGGCTCTATAGCGCTAGGTCGGCTGCTAGGGCCACTAGGGCCACTAGGGCCGCTAGGGCCGCTAGGGCTCCTAGCGCTAGGGCGGCTATTAGGGCTGTTTTCGGGCCCTATTAGGGGTGGGGGTCGGGGGGGTCGGGGGGCAGTCAGGATGCCTAGAATTCGGTCCATCATAGGCTCGGCAGCGGTCACGGCAGCCCTATAGATATCGCCATAATCCTCTCTATAGAGAGGGATACCTAGGCCACCTAGTTTAGCCGGGAGGGCTATTAGGGTAGTCATGTTCTTATTTCCCCTAATAGGGCTAGTAAGATCCCGGGAAACCATCTTAACTATAGCCACGTGAATAGCTTTATCAGCCCTAGTCCAGACCCTATAGAGCCCTATAGGGTCTAACTGCCAGGCTAGGTGCCGTAGGAGCTGCTGGATGCTGCCCCGTAATAGAAGGAGCCCATATTAAATAGGTAAGCTAGGTAGCTTTCCTAGGGCTTCTTCTAGCTGCCGGACCTTTTCTATAAGGAAGGCCTGTTTCTCTTTCTTAGGCCCTATAAAAGACCCTAGAACCTTAAGGCCCTTTTTCCTATAGTCAGATATAGGCCCCTTATAGCTCTTCTTCTTGTTAAGCCTTAGGGGTGATTAGCGAAGGGTCTCTCGGATCTTAGGGATTATAGCCTCTTCTTCCTTATCTAGGATATAAATATCATCTAGATAGGCAATAATAACCGCGGTAGGAAGGTCCCTAGCTAGTTGCTCTAGGGTAGGCCTTATCCCTAGGGAGAAAAGGAGGGGTCCTAGGGGGTCACCCTAACGGACCCCCTCGCTCAATGTAAGGCAGTAGCCCCCTTCCGTAACTAGCAGGCTTGGCTCATTATAAGCCCAGGAAGCCGCTATATATAGGGTAGGGGCATATCTGCCTAGGGCGGCCGAAATCGCTATATGGCCCATCCGGTTGAAGGCGTTGCTGGCGTCTAGCGATGTAAGCCAACGATAGATGCCCCTAATAGCCCTAGAGGCCCTTCTAGGCCTATTCGGCCTATCAGGACCGCCCCTATCAGGCCTGCCCGCGGCCGGCTCTGTAGGGCCTCTATTAGCCGCTTGTTCAGCGGTTATAGCGGTCCTAGGGGGCCTATTAGGCTGTGCCTGGGGATTCTAGGTACTGTCTTCTAGGCCCTTCTGCCTGGCGTTAGGCATCCTAGGGGTCTCAGGGGTATCGGATTCGAAGGGGTCTGGCGAGGGTCGGTCAGGGGGGTCGGGGTCGTCGGGGTCGGGTGGGCTGCTAGGGCTAGCGGGGCCACTAGGGCCGTCAGGGCCGCTAGGGCTGTCAGAGCCGCTAGGGCTGTCAGGGCCACTAGGGCTTCGGCCTGCTAGGGCCTCTTGCAGCATAAAAATCAGGGGCTCAACGCCCCCTGGGCTATTTACCCCTAGCTGGTAAGGGAGCAGCATTTCAGCCTTAAAGCTAGTAGTCAGGATAGCCTTCATAGCTACCCTATATAGCATGTCTCCTACTGCTATAGGCCGTATGCCCCCTAGACCATCGTTTTTATCTAGACTAACCAGGCGACTAGCGCATAGTAGGTCTGGGCCAGGGGCAGTGCCGATCCGGATCATATTTGCTAGTAGCTGAAGGCAACTAGTAAAGGCCAGGTCACGTGACGCTATATCTAGCAGCGGCCTAGTCCAGCCACTAAGGCCCGGGGCCTTTTCCTTGTGGATAGAGCTAATAGCTGCCAGAATAGCTTCCTGTGTGATAGGCTGGCCTGGGGTCGGTCTTGATCGGGTCCGGAAGGGCTTAGTAGGCCCTATAGGGTGTAATTTCCGAAGGCGGGCCCGATTTTCAGGGGAATCGGGCGCTGTTAGCTAGCCATCGTAAAGAGCCCTAGCAGCCCGGCCTAGGTGACCTTTTTCTAGCAGCCTTGTGGCCCGTTGAATAGGGTCAATAGGGCCTGCTAGTCTGAGGTAGGCCGGGTCGAAATTATCGTCTTCTTCCGGGATTATAGGGATAATAGCCGGAAAAGCTTGTAAAGAGGTCGCTAAATTACCCTAAACCTGGCCTAGGCCTAGTATCCGGGGTAGTAATAGCAGCGGAAGAAGGTTCTTCCTACTAGGCTTCTTATTAAAGCCCTCTGCGGCCCTCTTTACCGCGGCGGTAAATAGGGTAGCCTGCCTAGCATGAAGCCTATTATCAGATATAGGCACCTTAGCAAATGCTAAAAGGGTCTGCATCTGACTATCTTCTAGTAGAGGCTTTATAAGCTGATCGTGCTGATGTTGAAGGTCCGCGTCTGATAGCTCGATTTCCGGCCTAGTAGGCTGGATAGGGGTTTATAGGAGGTGCATTTAGGGTGGAGGGTTAAGCGGGCGGTGTAGCAAAATCGTCGTTCCTCGTGAGGTGGCGTGGGCGGGCGCGGGCGCGGGCGCAGGTGCGAAGTGACATTTTTCCTTTCTATTAGAGAAGGTACTACCTAGGTAGGCATTCTAGAGAAAAGGTACAAGGCAGAGCATGTACTACTATGGCAGAAAAATAAAAATCGCTCTAAAAGGAATGGCTAAGTTACAGGGATCTTGAAGCCTTTTATTCAGTAAAGTATTATTTCTATAGAGCTCTAGTAATAGAGGTACATAGGTAACAGGGATCTTGAAGCCTTTTATTCAGTAAAGTATTATTTCTATAGAGATCTAGTAGTAAAGATACTTAGCTTATCCTAAATAGGAAAGGTTAGGGTGAAAAAAAAACAGGGACTAAGGCACAGTATAGATAGAGTGCACACACAGGGTAGGTAATACCATATAATACTATAAGACTCTACACTAAAATTTACACAGTATTCCTAACATACCTCCCATCTTCTAATCCAGCCTCCCCCTTTTCTAAAGTCTTACCCCTCTTTTTTACTAAAGTTAAATCTAATACCCTATATTAAAAACAAAAAGTCATAAAAAAAAGAAGTCATAAAAACATTATCTATTCCTTACAGAATTTAAGTCAATTAAATTTTACAATGTCAGAACAGCAAAGTCAGAATTCACAGAGCTCTAAGAAGCCTCGTGGGCGCCCTAGGCTCTCCTCCAAGGAGAGAGAGCAACGGCAATTAGAGAAGGAGCAACTCTCTAAGCCAGTTGGTCGGCCAACAATATCACCAACGCAGCGGCAGCAAAATAGGGCCCTACAGCAGCAACTTAGGCGTGCACGAAAGAAAGAGCAGCAACAGGAAGAGATTTATACAAGGGCTGCTAGGGAGCAGAGAGCAACGCAGGATTCTAACCTTACCCAAGCAAACAGCCAGCAGGATTACAATCCACTAGTAACCCAGGTTAAGGAACCGCCAGCTCCTAGCAGCAGATACAATCTCCGAGATACCTCCTATAGAGAAAGAAGCAGGTCTGAGGAGAGCAGCCAGGCAGACAGCAGAGCAGCATTACTAATACCACAGGCACGACCACAAGCACTACTAGACAATCCGCCCCTATCGCCTACAGAGGAGGAGCAAGAGCAGCACCTACCACTTCAGCCACAGGAGGTAGTCGCCACATCTAGTACACTGATCGCGCGCCATAGAAGAAAGCAGCAGGTTTTACTAGAGACACAGGAGGTTATTAGTTCAATCACATCACAAGTCGCGGGCCTAGACATAGGTAAGTTATAGCAGGGTATAGTTAGTAGGGTCAGCAGGCTAACATATCTATCAGAGGACAACGAGCAACAAGGGGGCAATGACAATATAGATCCAGACCTTACCCAATCCATCATCTATATCCCTAGCAGTAGCAGCTCTAGGGCTAGCGACCATGGCGAACATAGCGACCATATTGAACATAGTGACCACGGTGAACACGGCGAACACAGCGACCACGGCGAACACAGCGACCACAGCGACCACGGAAGTCAATACTATAGTGACCACCATAGCAACCACGAGAATGAACACTATAGCGACCTCTTTAGCAACCAAAGCAGCAAGTCTAGCAGCCAGGCTGCAAGTTTTGCAAGATATATCGCCGAAAATACTAGCACCCAACTGCCTAGTATAGGGGGCTCACGTGACCCGTCACCCACAGCATCAGCAACGCCCCGGTCACGTGACAGTGGAACACCAGAGGAGCCAAGGCTAACAGCAGACAGGCTGCTATTTATTGCATCAACACTAGGGCAACAAAGCAACGAGCCAGGCACCTCCGAGGACAATAGCGAGCAAACAAACCTTGATGCACAGGCAGATATATACCGAACCGCCTTTAAGGAGGCACTAGGTATATACTGTACATGCAGCGCCGAACCCACAAGTAACTTACATAGCACGGTCAAGACGGTCGAGACGGTCGAGACGGTCGAGAATGGCGATAGTAATACTAGGCCTGCTACGCTAGGCGCGCAGGAGTTCAGAGCCAGGGCCTCTATAACCCTAGCTACCACACCGAGCAATCCAGGCATAGGGGGGGAGAACCCCCCTAGTCAGGAAGCCCAGGCACAGGGATTTGGTTCGGAAACCAGCCAAGCCCTGAACTTGGACGAGTGGAAGAGTAGGATCGGGTCAGAATCCAAGCTCCCTATAGGTCTAGGGGCAACCGAGCGCGAGCTCGGCGAAACCTGGCAGGAAAGACCCATAGTTGAGCGTGCCTGGGACGTTGACAGCATATGGCTTGGGGCATTGACC
This sequence comes from Keithomyces neogunnii, assembly GCA_020975405.1. Classification (NCBI taxonomy): domain Eukaryota; kingdom Fungi; phylum Ascomycota; class Sordariomycetes; order Hypocreales; family Clavicipitaceae; genus Keithomyces; species Keithomyces neogunnii. The sequence continues at coordinate 21,288 of JAIOWQ010000002.1, read as the reverse complement.
CTACAGGCCATCAAGCCAACCCTTCATTTCCGGCTGAGTCTCCTACCGCCATACAAGCTATCAATCCAGGGAGACCAGGTGATCCAGCCACACGGCATAAAGCCGGGGTTGACCAGACACACCTACCTGGGTTCATTTAGCACTATAGAGGGCGGCATCACGTTCTCAGTCTTCATCTTCTTCCCCAACGCCATATCGAACACCAGTACCCTGGACCAGACCACACCCCACACACTCTCACTTGAACGACAGGCCGAGCTGGTAGACCAGGCAATCCTCCCGGCCATCCGGAGGCACACCACCACGTTCACCGACCAGGAGATTCCCGCAACCTTTGCTATAGCCAGGGCCAAGACCAACTCCTATAGGGAGCGCCCTGGAAACATCACGGCAGATGGCGATAGCAGCAGGGTCGACAGGGCCGGCCCCATACACCTCCGGTACAACCTGCCTGGCCAGGCCCTTGGCGGTATATGGGAGGACATCCGACGCCTATGCAACACCATCAATATCACCACCAAGGCAGGGGAAAGCGTGGCCTACTTTAAGGACCCAGTGCTGCTGTTCCAGGCCCATGACCTCAAGAACATACTGACTGGGGACTCGGTTGAGCACGCCCTCGAGGAACTAGACCGGTGTGTACTGCGGTCTCTAGAGCCCCAGCACGTCAACTGGCGCTCTAGTTGGGTCGACATCGGGTTTCGCGACAGGGTCACGCTCCCGGCCGCGGACCCCGAGGCCAGCGCCAGCGTGGACATCGCCGACACTGGCCTCGGGGGCCGCGACGGGAGCGAGAGTGTCGCAGGGGGCGGGGGCAGCGCCGGCATCGCACTGCTGTGGAAGAGACAGTGCCTACAGCACTACCACCGCACCCTGGCCGGGCTCTCTAGGGGCACCAACCTTGTTCCCACCGTTTTCCGATCGTACGGACTTAGAGATGCAGCCACCTACACATCCAAGTCACGCTCCAGGACAAACCGCACCCACTCCGACACACACCCCAGGCTAGACCTTGGTAATCCGGAGAGCAAGTCAACGGGGATACTACGGGCCAAGGCCTACCACTCATACAAGGAGCTTTTCGGCGCCATGTTTAGTGACTACCACCTCTTCGACGATGACGGGTTCGCGATACTCGCCATGCCCGAGGGGGGGGCTGGCAGCATGTACACGCAGGGAAGCAGCCTCAGCCGCGCGACTGTATTCGACGAGGGCAAATTCAAGAGGCTACGTACCGCGTGGACTGCCAACAGGGACCATTTCCTGGCGTTGCAGGCCGACAATGTACAGGCTAAGAGCTTCACGACAAGGAAAGAGATCACCTTTCGCCTTGACGTCGTTGCCTACCTCTACAGCCTTGGGGACTTCTCCCCGGCGGCAGGCGAGGCAGGGCAACGGCAGCGCCCAGCAAGCACCACCAACAGCATGGCCAGCAGCGAGCCTGGCCACGACCCTAGGGGTGAGGGTTTCCCGCTCGGTCGCCCGGTAAGGGAGCTTGTGTCGCTAGAGAATCACCACAGTCGCGACACGGAGGCCCCCCGACCGGGCGTGGTTGAGGCGTCAGCCGACCCACGTGACCTGGACCCGGGCCCCGAGACCCCGGTTCGACACTACCCATTTTGGATACTGCCGTCCCGGGATATCAACACCTTCGTCTTCAGCCAGGCCGGCCGGCTGGTTAACCTCCTAGACGACATATTCAGGCTGAGCAGGCCAGCCAACAAGGAACCGATCGATGTTGTGCACGGAATTGCACGGTACTACACAGCCAAGCTCCTCCTTGCGTTACTAAGGGCGGGGCTTACCAGCGAGCCCGATATGCATTATGACAATTGGATATGGCTAGAGAAGTGGACAGAGACTAGCCGCACGCGGAACCGGGTGGTCAGCCGCACGGAACGGCAAGGCCTTGGACTACGGGCCAGGCTGAACCGTGACAGCTGGGTGTGGCTTGATGATGCGCAGATGGACTGGGTCAACCGCCACCTATCATTCCACACCCTGACCACATGCTACATACCACGCCACCCCAACCATGGCAGCTGGGTTTCCCAGCAGTCCATACAGGGCTTTGTGTCTTCAACGATACAAAGCGGCTTCCTAGTTGAGTTCCTAGTTTCGAATGCCGCTACAGTTCGCCGGAAGGCCGCTGGGTCGGGCGTGCGTGGCACGAAACGACCCAAGGAGGCCTACCAGCTGGAGCTACGGGCGGCGGCCCTTGCCGCGCAGGTGGTTGCCCGAGCATACGCCAAACACTTGATCGAGAAACTGCGAGAATACTGGACCAGGGTCCGGGCGGACTTGTCAGCTACCCTTACAGAAGAAGAGCTAGGCAAGGTTTTCAGTGTCCTTGACAACCCTCTGCTCCTGCTGCAGGCAGCAGACACCCCCCAGGGTTCCAACCAAGAATACAAGCCCACGTACCAGAAGATCACTCTCGGGGACTATCTTTTGGCTGGCCCTAGGACACTTAGGATTCTGTCACGGCGTTTATTCCTGGACAAGTCACCGCATGTCCTCCTCCCAGTGGAGATAGCAATGGTCTACTACGAGGCATGCGGGCTCTACTTCGAGCACCAACCATCATTCCTACTTTGCGAACCCTCAAGCGCCAGATCCTCCCTACGGGCAACACAGTCCGAGCACTGGACACACCCTACTAAGTTAACCTGGCAGGAGGTTGGGCTTGAGGGCATCTTCCCCCAGTGGATGTCAAAGCGAAAGACGTCGGAGGCAAGCTGGGGAAGGCAGGTATACACAACGCTGTTCGACAGTCTTGAGTCCAAGACGTGGCGAGGCAACGCGTTCTGCGACCAGTTCCGCAGCCTTAGAGACTCCTACGCCAAGCACGCAGTGGCAGACACTGTCCCTTTCGAGAGCGCGTTCACGGCCGCAATTAGCAACCTTATCCTGGTAACATTCAACTCCGACAGTAGCAAGGAGGTCGGAACCCAGCGGCAACGAGATCTGACCCCAGACACCCGCCACGGGCTCAACGAACGCCCGTGGCGGTTCCCAAATGGCGAGCGCATCACCTTTGAGGCCCTCCCACCCTTCTTCCAGATTGGCTTCTGGTCGCCCGTCGTCCTTGGACTAGGGCAATCAGGTGGCCTGACAACTCCGACCCTAACCCAGCGGGAAGTCTGCAGAAACAACTTTAAGCATTTTAAAGTGCTTATGCAGGCGCAAAAGTGGCACCAACTGATCCTCGCCCAGCCCACACCGGCCACGATCTGCCGGTATAGGTTGGCCGGGGGGGCCCCCCATCTCGACAGCTACAGGGAGTTTATACTGGACCTCGCAAACCACCTCCGTTCCCTACTGCTGATGCTGCACGAGACAATATACCTAGACAGCCACAAAGCCCCCGTATCTGCCGACAATAGTGGAAAGGAACGACCAAGAATACCGCTAGTCTGGTCAGCTGACCAGGAGCACTTCCGCGTCATGGGGCTGGACCAGGGTCTAACAGTAGGTAATCGTTACTTGGTAAAGAACAGCTGGCCCTGCATGATCCTGCCTTACGACAGGGTCGCAACCATGCTGCAAGAACACACCATGGCCGTCGCAAGGTTCCTGCCGCGAGGCAGGGATATCAACGCCCTAGGCCTAGCCCACGACAGCAACTTGCTTAGTGTTCTTAACGACGTGTATGTCTCCACCAAGCTAGCCTGCCGGGAGCTAAGACTATGGGGTGGCATAATACGCAGTGGCGATAGGGACCATACTCCCACCCGTTTTACCCATTCTGGACATGAGGCCTTCGAGCCTGGCCGTTTTATGAGTGGCACCCTAAGCGCCATGCAGAGGGAGAGGGACGACCATAGTGACAGCCGCGGGGCTGGTGCTACGCAGGAGTATTTGGCCATGACCCGTTTTCTGAGGCAGCAAGACCCTCCAGGCAATACAGTTACCGCGGCGCAGGACGGGGCTAGGGACAGGGACACTATAGCAGGGTCAGGGGAACCCACGCGGCCAAGGCAACACGAAGCCATCGTGATTTCGAGTGACAGTGACAGTCATAGTGATGGCGAAAGCCCGTGGGTGACATAGGCAATACAGCCAGCCAAAGTAACAATATACTACGAGTATAGTGATAGGCACTTTCTGGCGTGAGAATCATTCCCTTGCGCGGATTTCCAAAGGACGTCGAGTGCACACTAAACCTAGCATTCCCGCCAGGCTCTTCTAGCTGGTATGCCCGTAACCTACACACGCCTACCAGGTGGTATAGGGACGAACATACATGAAGAACAGATAACTCTGCTTAGGGCCATCGCCGTCATCTCCGCGCTCAGGTACGTTGCCGCTAAAAACTCACGTCCAGGTGATATAGTGACCCTAGATCCCTCGCCTACGCAGCGCGTGTATCCGCTGGATGTAGATTAGTAGCTTAGAGAATCACCCCTATAGAGCCTCTAATCTACTTATAAGGTAAACAGGTGATACGGAACTCAGAATGTAATGTACGAAGACAGCGGTTAGTCAGGGAGCCTAGACAGCAGCTCGGAGACAGTGGACACAGGAGGTATATTCACATATGGTGGATAGTCAGGGAGCCTAGACAGCAGCTCAGGGACGGTGGACTCAGAATGTAATGTACGAAGACAGCGGTTAGTCAGGGAGCCTAGACAGCAGCTCGGAGACAGTGGACACAGGAGGTATATTCACATATGGTGGATAGTCAGGGAGCCTAGACAGCAGCTCAGAGACGGTGGACTCAGAATGTAATGTACGAAGACAGCGGTTAGTCAGGGAGCCTAGACAGCAGCTCAGAGACAGTGGACACAGGAGGTATATTCACATATGGTGGATAGTCAGGGAGCCTAGACAGCAGCTCAGAGACGGTGGACTCAGAATGTAATGTACGAAGACAGCGGTTAGTCAGGGAGCCTAGACAGCAGCTCAGAGACAGTGGACACAGGAGGTATATTCACATATGGTGGATAGTCAGGGAGCCTAGACAGCAGCTCGGAGACGGTAGAACCAGACGATAGCTAACCCCAATAGACTAGGACTTCGGTCTACATATACAGGGGACTTTACCCAGTGATTTGCACCAAGATCACATCAGCATTAGGACTTTGCGCCTTTTGGCATGCCCTCCCTCAGTAACCCTCCGACCCCTTCGACGACCCGGCCCTGCCAGCAGGTGCTCGTGGGCCACTTTTTCTTTTCCGCAAAAATAATTTGTATGTGAAAACAAAAAAATCGACTCACGGCCATACAAACGATCTACCAACACGCGCAGAAAATTCTGACGCTCGTTGCCCCCGGTTCCCCATCTTTAAAGAGAGACCACTCTGCGTATAGGATGCCTAAGAAACCCGTTGAGAAGACATATTGCCCTATACTGGCCCAAGAAATATAAGATCATATAGAACGTTATAGGGATATCACCCCTACCTAGTACACTATAAGATGCGTAACTACAGCGGCACGACACCATCTTCAGTGGCTTACCATATGGCGAAGACATGATAGCAGAATCATCCAGGTGACTATCTGTTCGCCGGGGCAGGCCAACCAGCACATAAGCATATGTACTGGAGAGAATATACAAGTCACTGGAAGTCGCCATCCTTTGACAGATGACGCTACACGCTAAGTTATCTAACTTTAGGCATTACACCAGAAGCAGACTCCCTAGCGGTAAAACCGCTTTACCCCTCTAGTTCCCTAGGGCAGGGGTTAACATATAGATACAGAGTAAAACTGCATCTTAGTTGACTTACCCAAGGAGGAGGACTCAGCGAGCAGCTTCGGCCATTTCGGCGTCCGCTGCCCGTGGTTGCCACCTGCTGCTCTGCGTTGTCACGGCGGTGGCCAGCGGCCAGTCACCCACAGAACCCAACCAGTGGGCAGTATGAAGGCGATGCCTCCCACTGTCACTGTGCTTCCCCCAGTACGCCGTGAAGCCTGAGCGACCGGTTTCGTGGAGTGTTGACGCCCACTTGGACCCAATAGCTGACGAGGCCGGGTTGGCCAGCGCCAGTCCAGAGAGACACTCAGTGGGAATCTGCAAGATATGGTACCGGAGTTGGGTCGAACACTCACCAGCGGCGCCCGTCAGCCCGGAGGACTGCTGGAACGCCCCAGCTGTGTAGGGCGCCTTTCGACGCCCCCCTTCTCACATACCCTCCGACGCCATCGACGACCCCACCTTGCCAGCGGGCGCTCGTGCGCCACTTTTTTTTTTCCGCAAAATTCATTTGTATGCGAAAACAAAAAAATCGACTCACGGCCATACAAACGATATACCAACACGCGCAGAAAAATCCTTCGCGAGCTCGAAAATTTTTGGGTTCGCGCCACGCACCCGCACCCGCACCCACACCCGCAATTGGGCGTCAGGGGATTGACCCAGTAGGCGGCGCGACCCGCCCTGCCTATAGCAAGCAATGTGCAGTGTATCCGATTGGCCCACAGCGCGACCTCCACTGTTCCACAGCACCCGCCCGCCAAATGTACCCACTATGGCGGCAATTCACACTGCACCACAGCGCCGCGCGCGACGACGGGCAGGTGCATTTGCGTGCACCCGCATCGGATCGCTGTAACAGACGCCCAAGATGCTGTATTTATTGAGTGCACGCGCGTACAAGGCGCCGTGGTGCAGCAAGCGGCAGCGAGAGCGCTGCTGGCGGCGGGGCGACTGACCCCGCCTTTGGCCACTGCGATTCACCCGTGCCCCGCCTTTGGCCACTGCAGCAGCGATTCACGCTGCACCACAGCGCCGCGCGCGACGACGGGCAGGTGCATTTGCGTGCACCCGCATCGGGTCGCTGTAACAGACGCCCAAGATGCTCTATTTATTGAGTGCACGCGCGTACAAGGCGCCGTGGTGCAGCAAGCGGCAGCGAGAGCGCTGCTGGCGGCGGGGCGATTGACCCCGCCTTTGGCTACTGCGATTCACCCGTGCCCCGCCTTTGGCCACTGCAGCAGCGATTCACCCGTGCCCCGCCTTTGGCCACTGCAGCGGCGATTCACGCTGCACCACGGCGCCGCGCGCGACGACGGGCAGGTGCATTTGCGTGCACCCGCATCGGGTCGCTGTAACAGACGCCCAAGATGCTGTATTTATTGAGTGCACGCGCGTACAAGGCGCCGTGGTGCAGCAAGCGGCAGCGAGAGCGCGCTGGCTGGCAGTAGATCTGCAGGCAGCGGGGCGATTGACCCCGCCTTTGGCCACTGCGATTCACGCGTGCCCCGCCTTTGGCCACTGCAGCAGCGATTCACCCGTGCCCCGCCTTTGGCCACTGCAGCAGCGATTCACGCTGCACCACGGCGCCGCGCGCGATGACGGGCAGGTGCATTTACGTGCACCCGCATCGGGTCGCTGTAACAGACGCCCAAGATGCTGTATTTATTGAGTGCACGCGCGTACAAGGCGCCGTGGTGCAGCAGGCGGCAGCGAGAGCGCGCTGGCTGGCAGTAGATCTGCAGGCGGCGGGGCGATTGACCCCGCCTTTGGCCACTGCTATAGTGAATCACGCGTGCCCCGCCTTTGGTTACTGCCACGGCGATTCACGCTGCACCACGGCGCCGCGCGGGACGACGGGCAGGTCTATGCGCGCGCACCCGCATCGGGTCGCTGTAACAGACGCCCCAGATGCTGTATTTATTGAGTGCACGCGCGCGTAATATGCCCCGTACAAGTTAGACTACCTACCCTATATAGCCTGACGTGTGTCACGACCTGAACTAGGCGCTGGTAGGGGGTCATGTTCTATGCGTTATATACCCACAGCTACAGGTGATTCACAGTGGCAAGTCCTGCGTGTATTCACCACAGGCATGTTCTGTTCATCAGTGCATATACACGCCGCTTATTCACGCACGCTACATCACAAGCGTAGCGAGCGATCATATAATACACGGGTAGCGTTTATGTAGTGCGGGTTATTCACTGTAAATACCAACGCGGCACTGTGATAGACACGTCTAGTAAACAGCACCACACCAAGTATATAAGGAGGGCTACAACCCGCCTCCTAGACTTCCTTTTTTCCTTCCGCCTTAGCTTCGGTTATCCTTCTAAATGCACTATTTATACTGCATAACCTATCTAGGGTTACATTTTTCCTCCGTTACCCACGCCTCATACACCCTTTCAGATACCCTACATACAAAAACCGTAAGTAAATTGACTTATCCTTTACACGGGCGTGAGTCGATTTTTTTGTTTTTCTATATAAATTAATTTTGCGGAAAAGAAAAAGTGGCCCACGAGCGCCCGCTGGCAGGGCCGGGTCGTCAAAGAGGTCGGAGGGTATGTGAGGAAGGTCTATTAGTAGACGTTGCTCAAAACCTGATTACTTGTCCGCCACTCTATATCATCACCTACTATTCTCACAAGCTATTATAGCATCAAGACTGGAAAATCCTGGTAGGTAATAGCCCTTGTTCTCTCCATAAGAATAATATAACTAATATGCGGTTATACAGCTCTTACGCATACTGCCTTCTAACATGGCATCGTCCTCGAGCCCATTGGCCGGCCTGAACATCATATCCCGAGATTCTCTCTCGCCACTTCTATATATTGAACCGCTACATCAAGAGCTACAACGAATAGCACAGCTACCAATGTCCATTACACATAATCGCCCTTGGGTCTTTAACCGCTGGATAAGTTTTAAAGATCAAACTAAGCAGCGTTTATGGGCCACAACCCTTAACCCAAGGGATATTGGTGCGACATTCTCTGGGTTCCTTACTGCGAATAAGGGTGGTGCAGCAGCCTAGTTAGCCCTGCTATTCCACCCTATACTTCCTAGTGAGATGAACTCCAACGTTTCGACACAGACAGACAGGCCATGGGCCACTTGCGTTATTGCAGTAGTGAAGAGGCCTAGTGGGGGGAAGGCCCTGATTATTTACGACCCGGAATTGCGTTTGCGTGTAGGGCACCAGAAGCCAGCCCGTGGGCGTCAAGCGCTATCGCCACTGCTACAGCAACTCTTCACATACCTCAGCGCCCGATACTCTACGGATATCTGGATTGGTGAGGGTAATGCAGCAGAGGCTGGGAGGTCTAATGGTCTCCAGCAGAGTGTAGATACGCTAGAGGAGTGGGTTAGACTGGGAGATCTGGAGTTCCAGGGCAGTCATGATGCTCGGTTTAGGGGCTTTACATACTGGAATTATAGTGCGCTCTAGTGAATAAATAGGTAGTTTTGCCTTAAGAGACTTCGTTACTACACATGGGATTCAAACTAGTGATTAAACCCCGTACTTGGCAGTCATTACGACTAGACTAGTCGGTCTATATGTGTTATAGTTAGCAGTCGCGGGGTTAATTACACCGCTATATACTATTATACCGCTAGTAGCCGCGTACCTATACGGCTATTTACTGCACGCGGGTCGCGCTGCTTACTAGGTTAATCCCCTAATGCATAATCAGAGGTATAGGGTAGTGGCATGAGGTTAGGAAAAAAAAAAGGTGCCGATAAGGATTTTTCTGCGCGTGTTGGTAGATCGTTTGTATGGCCGTGAGTCGATTTTTTTGTTTTTACATATAAATGAATTTTGCGGAAAATGAAAAGTGGCCCACGAGCGCCCGTTAGCAGGGCCGGGTCGTCGAAAGGGTCGTAGGGTATATGAGGAGGGGGGCATCGAGAGGTGCCCTACGCAGCTGCAGCGTACCAACAGGGCTCTAGGCTCCCTAGAGTCTAACTGACGGGCGTTGACAGTGAGTGTTCGACCCAACTCCAGTACCATGTCTTGCCGATTCCTACTAAGTATCTTAGGGGGCTAGTGCTGGTCTTTATGGCCTCATTACCTTCTAGATCTAGTAGGTTATCAACCCTCTACGAAACCGGTTGCCCAGGCTTCACGGCGTACTAGGGAAGCACAGTACGTAGTAGAAGGCTTTGCCCAATGCTATTTACTGGTTAGGTTCTGTGGATAACTACCTGGCTAATAGCTATGGTATTACTATCTCCAGAGCAATAGGTGGCAACCACGGGCAGCGGACGCCGAAATGGCTGAACCTGCTTGGCGAGTCCTCCTCCCTAGGCGCCTAGATACCACTATAGACGTACTGGACATGCGGATATTAGTGTGTATGGACGGATTCTTAGGGGAATATAGCTGCAAGGGATACGTTCTAGGGGGCCTTGATAGGGGTGATGACCCTATACCTATTATGTTGACCTGTTGGTGTACGTTCCGGGGGCTTGCTAGGGGTGATGACCCTATACCTGTTATGTTGACCTGTTGGTGTACGTTCCGGGGGCTTACTAGGGGTTATGACCCTATACCTTTCGTTTTGACCTGTCGGTGTACGTTCCGGGGGCGTGGGTAAACCCTCTATTAAATAGGCCTTAATAGGGTTTTTATGTATGGTATAGTCTTAGTATATAAGTAGGTACTTTACAGGCTACTTAGAACTATATTGCTATACATGTTAGCGCATTAAATATATTCCTACAGGCTAATTTTTTTGTTCTACTATACAACTAAATTTTACGGAATATGACATGTTACCCACAGAATTTTCAATCTATAGCGGTGTTATAATAGCAAGTGCTATAAGGAGGATTAGCAACTGTTTTTAGGTTAATAAGTCTTGTATGTTGATTTTATTAGTGGTGTTATTAGTTATGCTTTGTGTTTTATTTACTTGTATGGCCCTCTATAGAGAATGTCTATAGCCGATGATGATAGCTCTATAGAGCTTGTTTAATCCGCGATAAGGGGCGTTACCTTGGCAGGTTTCGCCCTGAATGCAGGATGGCGATAGCAGCGTCTGAGGCATATGCTCATATTATTATACCAAGACTCTCATATATGTTTTCTTTAGACAATATAACCCTAGTTATACATTAGTAAATAACAGCCTGTAAATTTCATCTGCAGTGCCCTATGGTAATAGCTCTACTACGATTATAGCATCTAGTTCACATGATAATATAGGGTAGTCTGAATGTCTTAGTAGAAATATTCTGTGAAGTAAGTATAGGGTAGTCTGAATGTCTTAGTAGAAATATTCTGTGAAGTAAGTATAGGGTAGTCTAAATGTCTTAGTCCAAGAATTATGTTAAAGTATTATTATATTTAGTAATATAACTAGTATTAGTAGGTAACCTACTTAGTTAGCTACCTAAATAAGGTGAAGATCTAGGCTACCTAATATATACTACCCTAGACTAGCTAACCTTTACCTAGTATAAATCTTAGAGAAGGATCTTGCCAGATTACGCCTATTTTATAACTAATACGCAATCCTTTAAGAGATATCACGTAGGCAGCACGCTATAACTAGGTAAAGATCTTAGTTAGATAGTAGGTACTATCCTAGACTACCTAACTTTTACCTAGTATAAATCTTAGAGAAGGATCTTGCCAGATTACGCCTATTTTATAACTAATACGCAATCCTTTAAGAGATATCACGTAGGCAGCACGCTATAACTAGGTAAAGATCTTAGTTAGATAGTAGGTACTATCCTAGACTACCTAACTTTTACCTAGTATAAATCTTAGAGAAGGATCTTGCCAGATTACGCCTATTTTATAACTAATACGCAATCCTTTAAGAGATATCACGTAGGCAGCACGCTATAACTAGGTAAAGATCTTAGTTAGATAGTAGGTACTATCCTAGACTACCTAACTTTTACCTAGTATAAATCTTAGAGAAGGATCTTGCCAGATTACGCCTATTTTATAACTAATACGCAATCCTTTAAGAGATATCACGTAGGCAGCACGCTATAACTAGGTAAAGATCTTAGTTAGGTAGTAGGTACTACCCTAGACTACCTAACTTTTACCTAGTATAAATCTTAGAGAAGGATCTTGCCAGATTACGCCTATTTTATAACTAATACGCAATCCTTATAGAGATATAGCATAGGCAGCGCGCTATAACTAGGTAAATATCTAGGATACCTTATAGCTACTACCCTAGACTACCTAAGTTTTAGCTAGTATAAATCTTAGAGAAGGATCTTGCTAGATTATGCCTATTTTATAACTAATACATAATCCTTATAGTAATATAGCATAGGCAGCACGCTATAACTAGGTAAAGGTTAAGGCTACCCTAGAGGTACTACCCTATAGTAAGTAAGTTTTACCTAGTATAAATCTTAGAGAAGGATCTTGCTATATAATGCCTATTTTATAACTAATATGTAATCCTTATAGAGATATTATGTAGGCAGTATGCTATAACTAGGTAAAGATCTTAGTTAGGTAGTAACCCTACCCTAGACTACCTAACCTTTACCTAGTAGGAATATTAGAGAAGGATCTTGCCAGATTATACCTATTTTATAACTAATATAGAATCCTTATAGAAATATAGCTTAGGCAGCACGCTATAACTAGGTCAAGGTTAAAGCTACCCTAGAGGTACTACCCTATAGTAAGTAAGTTTTACCTAGTATAAATCTTAGAGAAGGATCTTGCCAGAATATACCTATTTTATAACTAATATAGAATCCTTATAGAGATATTATATAGGCAGTATACTATAACTAGGTAAAGATATTACTTAGGTGGTAAGTACTACCCTAGACTAGCTAACCTTTACCTAGTAGAATTCTTAGGGAAGGATCTTACTAGATTATACCTATTTTATAACTAATATAGAATCCTTATAGAAATATAGCTTAGGCAGCACGCTATAACTAGGTTAAGGTTAAAGCTACCCTAGAGGTACTACCCTATAGTAAGTAAGTTTTACCTAGTATAAATCTTAGAGACGGATCTTGCTAGATTATGCCTATTTTATAACTAATACGCAATCCTTATAGAGATATAGCATAGGCAGCACGCTATAACTAGGTAAAGGTTAAGGCTACCCTAGAAGTACTACCCTATAGTAAGTAAGTTTTACCTAGTAGAAATCTTAGGGAAGGATCTTACTAGATTATGCCTATTTTATAACTAATACGCAATCCTTATAGAGATATTATATAGGCAGTATGCTATAACTAGGTAAAGATCTTAGTTAGGTAGTAACCCTACCCTAGACTACCTATCCTTTACCTAGTAGAAATCTTAGAGAAGGATCTTGCTAGATTATGCCTATTTTATAACTAATACGCAATCCTTATAGAGATATAGTATAGGCAGCACGCTATAACTAGGTAAAGGTTAAGGCTACCCTAGAGGTACTACCCTATAGTAAGTAAGTTTTACCTAGTATAAATCTTAGAGAAGGATCTTGCTATATAATGCCTATTTTATAACTAATATGTAATCCTTATAGAGATATTATGTAGGCAGTATGCTATAACTAGGTAAAGATCTTAGTTAGGTAGTAACCCTACCCTAGACTACCTAACCTTTACCTAGTAGGAATATTAGAGAAGGATCTTGCCAGATTATACCTATTTTATAACTAATATAGAATCCTTATAGAGATATAGCATAGGTAGCGCGCTATAACTAGGTAAAGGTTAAGGCTACCCTAGAGGTACTACCCTATAGTATGTAAGTTTTACCTAGTATAAATCTTAGAGAAGGATCTTGCCAGAATATACCTATTTTATAACTAATATAGAATCCTTATAGAGATATTATATAGGCAGCATGCTATAACTAGGTAAAGATATTACTTAGGTGGTAAGTACTACCCTAGACTAGCTAACCTTTACCTAGTAGAATTCTTAGGGAAGGATCTTACTAGATTATACCTATTTTATAACTAATATAGAATCCTTATAGAGATATAGCTTAGGCAGCACGCTATAACTAGGTTAAGGTTAAAGCTACCCTAGAGGTACTACCCTATAGTATGTAAGTTTTACCTAGTATAAATCTTAGAGAAGGATCTTGCCAGAATATACCTATTTTATAACTAATATAGAATCCTTATAGAGATATTATATAGGCAGCATGCTATAACTAGGTAAAGATATTACTTAGGTGGTAAGTACTACCCTAGACTAGCTAACCTTTACCTAGTAGAATTCTTAGGGAAGGATCTTACTAGATTATACCTATTTTATAACTAATATAGAATCCTTATAGAGATATAGCTTAGGCAGCACGCTATAACTAGGTAAAGGTTAAAGCTACCTTAAAGGTACTACCCTAGACTACCTAAGTTTTACCTAGTATAAATCTTAGAGAAGGATCTTGCCAGAATATACCTATTTTATAACTAATATAGAATCCTTATAGAGATATTATATAGGCAGCATGCTATAACTAGGTAAAGATATTACTTAGGTGGTAAGTACTACCCTAGACTAGCTAACCTTTACCTAGTAGAATTCTTAGGGAAGGATCTTACTAGATTATACCTATTTTATAACTAATATAGAATCCTTATAGAAATATAGCTTAGGCAGCACGCTATAACTAGGTCAAGGTTAAAGCTACCCTAGAGGTACTACCCTATAGTAAGTAAGTTTTACCTAGTATAAATCTTAGAGACGGATCTTGCTAGATTATGCCTATTTTATAACTAATACGCAATCCTTATAGAGATATAGCATAGGCAGCACGCTATAACTAGGTAAAGGTTAAGGCTACCCTAGAGATACTACCCTATAGTAAGTAAGTTTTACCTAGTAGAAATCTTAGGGAAGGATCTTACTAGATTATGCCTATTTTATAACTAATACGCAATCCTTATAGAGATATTATATAGGCAGCACGCTATAACTAGGTAAAGATCTTAGTTAGGTAGTAACCCTACCCTAGACTACCTATCCTTTACCTAGTAGAAATCTTAGAGAAGGATCTTGCTAGATTATGCCTATTTTATAACTAATACGCAATCCTTATAGAGATATAGCATAGGCAGCACGCTATAACTAGGTAAAGGTTAAGGCTACCCTAGAGGTACTACCCTATAGTAAGTAAGTTTTACCTAGTAGAAATCTTAGGGAAGGATCTTACTAGATTATGCCTATTTTATAACTAATACGCAATCCTTATAGAGATATTATATAGGCAGCACGCTATAACTAGGTAAAGATCTTAGTTAGGTAGTAACCCTACCCTAGACTACCTATCCTTTACCTAGTAGAAATCTTAGAGAAGGATCTTGCTAGATTATGCCTATTTTATAACTAATACGCAATCCTTATAGAGATATAGTATAGGCAGCACGCTATAACTAGGTAAAGGTTAAGGCTACCCTAGAGGTACTACCCTATAGTAAGTAAGTTTTACCTAGTAGAAATCTTAGGGAAGGATCTTACTAGATTATGCCTATTTTATAACTAATACGCAATCCTTTTAGAGATATTATATAGGCAGCACGCTATAACTAGGTAAAGATCTTAGTTAGGTAGTAGGTACTACCCTAGACTACCTATCCTTTACCTAGTAGAAATCTTAGAGAAGGATCTTGCTAGATTATGCCTATTTTATAACTAATACGCAATCCTTATAGAGATATAGTATAGGCAGCACGCTATAACTAGGTAAAGGTTAAGGCTACCCTAGAGGTACTACCCTAGACTACCTAAGTTTTAGCTAGTATAAATCTTAGAGAAGGATCTTACTAGATTATGCCTATTTTATAACTAATACGCAATCCTTATAGTAATATAGCATAGGCAGCACGCTATAACTAGGTAAAGGTTAAGGCTACCCTAGAGGTACTACCCTATAGTAAGTAAGTTTTACCTAGTATAAATCTTAGAGAAGGATCTTGCTATATAATGCCTATTTTATAACTAATATGTAATCCTTATAGAGATATTACGTAGGCAGTATGCTAGGACTAGGTAAAGATCTTAGTTAGGTAGTAACCCTACCCTAGACTACCTAACCTTTACCTAGTAGGAATATTAGAGAAGGATCTTACTAGATTATGCCTATTTTATAACTAATACGCAATCCTTATAGAGATATAGCATAGGCAGCACGCTATAACTAGGTAAATATCTAGGATACCTTATAGCTACTACCCTAGACTACCTAAGTTTTAGCTAGTATAAATCTTAGAGAAGGATCTTACTAGATTATGCCTATTTTATAACTAATACGCAATCCTTATAGAGATATAGTATAGGCAGCACGCTATAACTAGGTAAAGGTTAAGGCTACCCTAGAGGTACTACCCTATAGTAAGTAAGTTTTGCCTAGTAGAAATCTTAGGGAAGGATCTTACTAGATTATGCCTATTTTATAACTAATACGCAATCCTTTTAGAGATATTATATAGGCAGTACGCTATAACTAGGTAAAGATCTTAGTTAGGTAGTAGGTACTACCCTAGACTACCTATCCTTTACCTAGTAGAAATCTTAGAGAAGGATCTTGCTAGATTATACCTATTTTATAACTAATACGCAATCCTTATAGAGATATAGTATAGGCAGCACGCTATAACTAGGTAAAGGTTAAGGCTACCCTAGAGGTACTACCCTATAGTAAGTAAGTTTTACCTAGTATAAATCTTAGAGAAGGATCTTGCTATATAATGCCTATTTTATAACTAATATGTAATCCTTATAGAGATATTACGTAGGCAGTATGCTAGGACTAGGTAAAGATCTTAGTTAGGTAGTAACCCTACCCTAGACTACCTAACCTTTACCTAGTAGGAATATTAGAGAAGGATCTTGCCAGATTACGCCTATTTTATAACTAATATAGAATCCTTATAGAGATATAGCATAGGTAGCACGCTATAACTAGGTAAATATCTAGGATACCTTATAGCTACTACCCTAGACTACCTAAGTTTTAGCTAGTATAAATCTTAGAGAAGGATCTTACTAGATTATACCTATTTTATAACTAATACGCAATCCTTATAGAGATATTATATAGGCAGCATGCTATAACTAGGTAAAGATCTTAGTTAGGTAGTAACCCTACCCTAGACTACCTAACCTTTACCTAGTAGGAATATTAGAGAAGGATCTTGCCAGATTACGCCTATTTTATAACTAATATAGAATCCTTATAGAGATATAGCATAGGCAGCACGCTATAACTAGGTAAATATCTAGGATACCTTATAGCTACTACCCTAGACTACCTAAGTTTTAGCTAGTATAAATCTTAGAGAAGGATCTTACTAGATTATGCCTATTTTATAACTAATACGTAATCCTTATAGTAATATAGCATAGGCAGCATGCTATAACTAGGTAAAGGTAAGGCTACCCTAGAGGTACTACCCTAGACTACCTAACTTTTACCTAGTATAAATCTTAGAGAAGGATCTTACTAGATTATACCTATTATATAACTAATATTTAATCTTTATAGAGATATTATATAGGTAGTATATTATAGCTAGATAAAGGTTAAAGCTACCTTAAAGATACTACCCTATAGTAAGTTAAAAAGCCCTAAGAGAGGATAGAATCCTAATAAGGTTCTTTAAGGCTTATAATATATTACTAATAATAGTTATTATATACCTTCTAAATAATACTATTAAATATAAATAGTACCTAAGCTAGTTCTAAGCTATAAGTATAATAGTCCTTTATAAACTAGATAAGATAACTAAATAAGCCTAATTAGTAGGTAAATAGCGCCTTATATTACTCCTTAATATAATAAGTAAGGTAATAAAAGTATTAATTATATACTAGATTATATATATAATTAAGAAGGCCTAGCTACTCTTTAAACTCTAATTAGAAAATAAAGCTAATAAGTCTATAAAGATAGCCCTTAAACTAATAATAAAGGTTATATATATAGCCTAGAGCTAATATAAGATTATCTTAATACTCTAGCTAGATCTTAATAAGGATTAATATTATTAATTATATACTATTAATTTATATACTTATCTAATTAAGTATTTCTCTTTAGATAATTATCTTTATTTAATCTATTCTTATTATATAAATAGCCTAGTTCTAATTTATAAGGTTTATCTTAAGAATCTTTTAGATTTTAGTAAAGATATCCTAAGAGTCTTCCCTCTTTTTAATCCTATTTATTCTATATATTACCTTATTATATATATAGCTTTAAGATATCCTTAGAATTATAACTATAAGATTTATAAATAATATAAATATTATTATCCTTAAAAAAGATATAAACTAGACTTAATATTAGCTTAAGGCTACCTAGATAGTCTATAAATAGTAAGTAAAGAAGATAAATATATAGTTAAATCTAGTAAAGAGTAAGAATTATTTACTTTATTAGGATAAGATAGCTATTAAAGACCTAAGTCTAACTTAGGCTTATTATAGTTATATCCTTATTATTATATAAATTCTTAGGTATATAAATTAATAAGAAGCTTTTATAAAATTAGTATTAAATAGAACTAGATAAGAAATTATAATAGTAATACCTTACTCTTATAGTACTTATAGCTTTAATATAAGGCTACTTATATAAAGACTTAATAATACTATATATATAAGTAATTTAAAGTATAATTACCTATAAGGTAAGCTTATATTATATACTTATAGTAGTTAAAGGTAAGCTAAGTAAGTATAAGGTATAATTAAAAGTACTATATATAGCTATTAAATTAATATATATATTTAGGTTATCTTACTTTATATCTAAATTAAAGAGGATTCTATTATAT
Organism: Keithomyces neogunnii; assembly: GCA_020975405.1. Taxonomy (NCBI): domain Eukaryota; kingdom Fungi; phylum Ascomycota; class Sordariomycetes; order Hypocreales; family Clavicipitaceae; genus Keithomyces; species Keithomyces neogunnii. The sequence continues at coordinate 2,789 of JAIOWQ010000002.1, read as the reverse complement.
ACTAAATTATAAAGGTTTTTATTATATAATAATATATATACTAATTTAGATCTAATTCTAGAAGGATCCTAGTTAAAGGGGATTCTAATTTAATTTCTTCTTTCTACTAGAGTAATAAAGTTTACTCTAATAAGCCTAACTTAGAGAAAAGAGGGACTATTATCTAGAAAAGAATAGAGACTACTCTAGTAACTAAAATAGGTAAGCTTTAGTCTTATACTTATAAAAGACTTATAATTAACTTCCTTTTATCTTCCTTCTCTAATTATATACTATATTATAATAATTCCTAATAATAAGCTTATCTAAAGCTTAATAAGATATAATTAAGCTATCTCTATATTATTACTAATATATATAAGTATATCCTAATTATATAGTTAGAAATAAAAGTAATTATATCTCTTATTAACCTATATCTTAACTATAAGAAAAGGAGTTTTAAATAATACCTTAAAGATATAAATATAATAAACTAGATCTAGATTATATATACTTTAATAGCTTATATACTTAAATAATACTAATACTCTTATTAAAGACTAAATAAGAAGATTAGAGACTAGCTAGTAATCTAGAGGCTAGCTAGTACTATAAAGAAAATATTATAATAAGAGTAGTAATATAAGTAGATACTTTAGTACTAATAAGTATAGATAAATAGAAGGTAATATAAATATAAAGTAGCTAAGAATATTAACTAATCTAAAGACCTAAAAATAATATACTAGCTTTATAAGAGACTTTATAAGTATAAGTTATTTATACTAATATAACTATATACTAAGTACCTAGAGCTATATAAATATATCTTTCTTTAATATATTCTTAATATAAATATACCTCTTTATAGCTATAAGAATATAAAAGAAGACTAATACTATATTATTCTCTACTATTAGAAGTATAATTACCTAAGACCTATAGAGTATCCTAGGAATAAGAGGGAAGTCTATTATACCCTAAATAACCCTAATATAGCTCTAATTATAATATAATAGGTATTATTAATAGGCTAAATAGGATACTATAAACTAGCCTAAAACCTAGCTATATAATAAGATTTAAGGAACTAGGCTAGAACTAATATAGATATAAGATAAGAATAAGAAGAGTAGGCTAAGATAAAGAAAGAAATAAGAATAAGTAGGAGAAAAGATATAAATAAAGTATTAATATAATAACTCTATCTAGCTTATTATAAGTAAGATATACTAATAAGTAAGGGTTAAATAAATAAATAATATAATATATATATAAAAGAGGTATAAGACTAAGTTATATATAATTAATAATAAAATAAATTAGTATAAAATAGTCCTAATAAGGATTAATATATACTTAATATATTTATTAAGGTAGAAGATAGACTAGTAAATCTTATTATAAAAGCTTATTAATACTAATCTAAACCCTTAAGCTATCCTAATTAAAGACCTTAACTTATATTATTTCTTATAAGATAAGAAAGAATACTTATCTTAAAAATATAATATACTTTTAATAATAATAATATAATAGTAGCTTACTCTTATAATATTATATAAAGAAATAATATAAGATAGTAAAAATAAAGACTAAGATAGTATAATAAATCTAGTATAAGCCTTAAAGTCTTTAGATATAGAATACCTTAGCTAAGTAATAATAGTAAGATCTAATTATAAGTTATAGCTAATCTAAGTTAATATTAACCTACTCTTATAAAACTAGACCCCTAGTCCTAGCTAGTATTCCCTATATATTTAGTATTAGGGTTTATAATAAGGTATAAATAGTAAGAAGGTTTTACTATATAAAGAGGCTTATATAATAATTAATAAGGATATAGGATTCCTAATACTAGATACTATTTTCCTTTCTAGGAAGATAATAAAGTATAAGGTATAATTAGAAGTAATATATATAGCTAGTATATATAAATTAGTATATATATCTAGATTACTTTACTTTATATTTATATTAAAGAGGATTCTATTATATAATAAGATATATATTAATTTAGACTTAATTTTAAGAGAATCCTAGTTAGAGGGGATTTTAATATAATCTCTCCTTTTTTACTAGAGTAGTAGGGTTTATCCTTATAGGCCTAACTTAGAGTAAAAGAGGATTATTATCTATAAAAGGATAAAGGCTACTCTAGTAACTAAAATAGGTAAGTTTTAGTCTTATACTTATAAGAGACTTATAATTAACTTAACTAGTATTTCTTAGGTATTTAGTATTAGTTTCTATAGTAGGGCGCGGGTAGTAAGGGGGTTCTACTATATAAAGGGGCCTATATATATAGATATAGGCACCTAATAGGGGCATAGGATTCCTAATACTAGATACTATTTTCCTACCTAGGAAGGTAGTAAAGGAAATTCGGATTTTTCTACTAGGGTTTAGGGTTCCTAAGGGTTATAGAAAAAGTAGAGTATTTTTAGGTTTATACTAATATAGTAGGCAGTAAAGGGATTTTCTACTACTAGGTATAGGTACATACGCTATAATAGTAGGTATAAGTATATACGCTATAGTAGTAGGTATAGGTATATAACCGCTAACCTGGATTTTTATAGTAGGTATATAACCACTAATACGGATTAACGCGGTAATATAGCGCGGTAACGCGGATTAGGGTTAGTATATATAGTACAGTAATATGGATTAACGCGGGATTAACGCGGGGTTAACGCGCGGTTAGGGTTAGGTTAGGGTAGGGTTAGGGTTAGGGTTAGGGTTAGGGTTAGGGTTAGGGTTAGGGGTTAGGGTTAGGGTTAGGTTAGGGTTAGGGTTAGGGT